>CM060179.1:73373772-78421420 GCA_030549775.1 Tamarix chinensis | reverse complement strand
TAAATTATTATATTAATTTATTAAATAATTTATCTAGATTTGCAGGTTAAAGGTTGACAAAAATAATTAATTAATATTTAAAGATTAAAAATTTTAGATAAAAGGCTAAATCTTCTAATTTAGGGTTATAAAAACTCAGGATATTACAACGGCCATAATATGAGGTACACAAGCTCTTAACTATCAGGGAAATGAAAGGTTGGAGGTAAGAAGAAATATTAGCTAAGAATAAAGGGTTTAAAATGTATATATCTAACAAAGAAATTAAATGTAAGGAGGGTTGTGGTGTGTGAGCCATATTAGCGACCAAAAACTTGATTTCATCCAAATAAAGCTAAATAAAATGTTAGAAATGAATCTCTAAAGGTTATTTAACAAGAAGATGGATATATTTGATTTGGTAACTAAAAGTTTCCAAAAATAGTTAATTAAATACAATAATAATAAAATAAAATTATTTCAAGTTCAATTAACATTAAAATATAAAAAATATAGACATTTTGTATATTTTAGATATCTAAAAAAGATTCATTCAGGGAAAAAAATGATCAGGATACATTGAAATGAATTTTTTTTTTGTGTCAAAACCTTTTCTTATTATTTTGAAAATTACTAGGAAACATAGAAAAAGATTATAAATTCAAATATGAACAAATTATGATGGTTTTATAGAAGTTTGATGGCTAAAACTTACTTGAAAATGGTTATGGGAGTCGAAACTCTAAGAAAGGGTAAAACATTTTAAAAACACAACTTTAGTTTTTAATCATTTAAGGAATGTAAAAAAACCTTGAATGAAAATATTTTCCTCTTAAAATTAGTCTTAAACAGGTTTTAAAATTGGTAAGGCCCATCCCTCTTGAAGATTCAAGGACGACTCTCCTTGATATACTTTTATGAGGGGATTTGCCAAGTTCATCTCTTATTTCATATAATCTAAGGAGATATCTCCATTTATTAATACTAGACTAACCACACCATGTCTAATCAGGATATGCCTCATCCTCTCAATGTATAGGCAAAATTGTGGTGATTCCAATAGTTGTTTGTATATCACAATTAATATGGTGTAACAAAAATAAATAGTATCCCTTGCAATGGAAGATAGACCAATATATTCCTTAATCATTAATTTTTTTTTACTTGCCAACTCAAGAGTAATAAAGTCCTATTCCATTGTGGAATACACTATATATGTCTTTGTTGAAGACTTTCATGACATAGCACTTCCACCCAAAGTGCAAAGATAGCTAATAATAGAGGTAATTTCATCGTATTAGTAAGCCTATTTGCATAACAAAGTCCTTCTAAAATACTAGGAAATATATTAACTGCAAAACCAATCAATTATACCTTTAAGATACCAAAGCAAATAATGTAGAGCATTAGTGTTCAACACTAGGATTGTAAATGTAATGAATCAATCAACCATAATATGGGTTATTCCAAATATAGTATAATTAATGAGGAACATAACCCTTCTTATAATTTTAACATTTTCATCCTAAGACACATTAGGGCCCTTATTCTTCTCAAAGTGTATGGTAAAATTATGAGTTTTCATAGACGCACAACTAAAACAACCAAATTTTTTCAAGATTTTGTCAATGTAGTGAGATTGACACAGGGAGAGAAATAATTTATGGTATTATTCATTTTGATATCAAGTATCACATTAACCTATCCTCGATCTTTCCTCTCAAGTTGAGAATAAATTCTTGGTTCCATTGACCACATTTAGGTTTGTACTAAAAAATCATAATGTTATTAACATAAAGACATAATCACACAATTTGGTCCAAATATTTCTGAATGGACATATGAATTAGAGGCATTGAACACATAAACATTACTCACTAAAATATGGACAAGTTGCATAACATTTTTTGGGAGCTTATTTAAGGCCATAAAGAGATTTTAATAGTTTAGAAAATTATATTATCTTAACTAGGTATCACAAATCCAACTAGTTGTTTCACATAAATTTCTTCCTCATAAAGAAATTGCCATTTTTTACGTGCATTTGATGTGTCAGTAGATCTTGATTAACAACTAAGGCAACTGGAGTCCTCATAATAAACACCTGGTCATAAGTAGAAGCATCAAAATGATATATGTCTTCCTTTTGTGTAAAGCCTACAACGACCAATCTAACCTTAAACTTATCCATGGAACCATCAATATTCAATTTCTTTTTTAAGATTCACTTGCTCCTAATTGCTTTGGAACCCTAAGGCAAGTCAACTAAGCCCTGAAGGTGGTTAAAATCTATAAAATCAAGTTCACTTATAGTATCTTCTTTCTAAGAACTAGCATCACTAGAGTTAAAGCTTCCTCTTCATATGTATTAAGATTTACCTCAATTAAAAACATAGAAACAATGACATCATTGATCTTATCTTAAATTTTATAATTTTCCATCAAAAGTACAATGATAAATGTGGTCCAAAGCTATTGTCTATATATCGTCTTTTAATCCTCCTAAGTTCATTAATAATTTCATATTCACATTAGAAGAAGCAATATGCATAGATAATGTCACATTGGCAGCAGTAGAAGAACCAACAACATTCACATCAAGTAAATATTAAAAGGAAAGACATTCCCCAAAGAACTCAATATATCTAGATATTCACAGATCAAAAAATCACAAAAATACAAACCTATAAGCAACATTATTAGAAACATTACCAATGAACACACAATCAAATGTCATAAGTCCAACATTTGTTTTTTCCTAAAGTCCGGCAAACCTACTTTAGCATGACACCCCACACTTTTCAAAGTAGGAGGAAAACTTTTCTATAGTTTATAAGGAGTCCTCCTTTATTAAGTGGTCATCTCAGACTTATCCAATGCTAGCATATTAGCTAAATAAAAAGTTAAAGAAAATAACTTATCTTGACCAACACATGCATAAATAAATTTTATTTTCATTAAATTATCTAAGAAAGATTCCTCGGTATTCTCTAAATCCATGAGACTACCAAGTTAACAAAAGATGAATTAAGAACCGTCAAGAAACATATTGAACCTAATTTTAGGATCATATATGTTCTCTACTGCAATTAATTTCACTTTCAAATTGTTGGAAAAATTACAGTAAATATTAGTTAACTACAAATTGAGAATTTATATGAAGGTTGTGTTGTGAATGAACATTTACCTTAAAAGTGAATTTAAGCATGATCGCGGTGCAATCGTAAGCACCATTCACTCCCTAAGGGGTAACATAATTAGCCCTTGAAGACATGCACTTATAATTGATGACTTGAAGTTTACAAAATACAATTGTCCGGGATATATCATAATAGAACGAGAACAAGAATTTCTATGCAAATGACTGACCGGTTTTTTTTTTTTTTTTTTTAAGTCGTCCCACTCTATTTCTAATCTTCTAGAATAAAATAGAGGATGAACCTCGTTAATACCGACGACTATTCCTCACATATAATATAGAAGAAGCGGTTGACGAATAGTCCAAGTAGTTAAGGAGCGGTGATAACTGACAGCGAAAAAATGTTTTCTTGCCGGAATTTAAAGCGAATAAATCTTTTATTGCAGTAACTTACAAGATATTTTATTGAAGTCTCACCAACAATTATTACCGTTGAGTATTTGTTAATGTGATCAACTTTCCTTTTTTATTTTGTAGTACTTAAAAACGTACACAAAGTTATATATATTTCAATTATTATAGTAGCAGGTAAGATTTCTTCTGGTGATAAAACTCAGCTTTTAGATACTAGATATTTTAGATTTATACTTATTTTTATGGATTTTATAAATTTATTTTAAAAATTAAATATTATGGTTGAAAAGTAGGCTGCACAATTTTTTTAAAAAATCAAAGAAAAATATATTTGCATCACAACTGTCGGTCAAATATCCTTCACGACGGTAAGAAATATGTACTTGTTCATAACGGGTTTGGGTCGGATCCAAGATTTGTTCAATGCCACTTTGGACGCACCAACCAAACATTCATGCATGGATTATACTTTGTACGGTGTTCATTTCTTTGAAGAACCCTGTCTTTACATGAATATTTAGGTGAGTCTAATTTATTATAAATTTTTTTTACGAAAAATACGATTATTAACATATTTTGTGTATAATTTTTTATACTGTTACAAGAAAAGGTTCAATTTAAATTTATTTAAAAATTTCTGAAAGAAAAATGTCTGAGAGAGTATGGATGTCACTAGCTTCTTAATATATTGTTATTATACTTTCCCTTCCAATGTATCCAAAAAAACATTAAATATAAGCTGAAATGATAGCCGCAAGTTTACGTACGTGCATTCGAAGAAGCTAGATAGCAATACGATGCAATTAAATAATAATAATGATAACATACTCTAGGGCTGTAGCGAGCTTATTTTTGACTTATGGTACTATCGTAATTATCATCCTAGCTCAGGCAAACTAGGAATATATAGTACACGGCTGATAGCAAATAATATTGCATAGTAATGGTTACTTATCATTCCTCCAGCAGCGTCAATCCAGTCCCTTGGAATTTCTCCTTAGTAATACTCTCAAGGCGCATGATCATATCATCATTCAAATAATTCTTATAGTCACCGACACTCCCTTTCCTGAAAAAAACCTTACTCGGAAGCTGACCACCACTGTTAGGTATAATATTCTTCACCATCTCACCTTCCTTGTCCCCTTCTTTCTTCATATTCTCAAAACTACAAACCCTCACAATCTCCTCTACAACACCTCCTATTTCTTCTTCCTCCGAAAATCCATGCCCAATAAACTCAGCCAATCTCTTAACATTACTAACCGGATCACGCTTCATTTCTTCATACTTCACGAACATGACCTTCTCAGGAAATTCCAAACTCAGCTTCCAATGTTCTAGCACATGATCCCAATAAGGTCCAAAAGGTGATATGCCTTTTGTGAATAGTTCAAAAGCTTCATCCATTGAAATCTCTTCCTGTCCTCTACCAGATCTAATCTTGCATGCGAAATGCCATAGCGAAACGAAGAGATCTTTCGGGTTACGACAGACGTAGACGATGGGAGGGTGGGGGCACTGCAAGTTTTTTGTTATGGATTCGGGTAACGAAGCGTATGGAATGTGAGTAGCGTAGAGAGATGAAGCATCGGGTTGGATCGGATTGGCGGGATCAGCGAGAGCGTAGGTTTCGATTCGGGGGACTGTGTCTTGTGGGTTTTTGGAAGCACTGCCGCCGTCGTGGTGGTTGGTTTTGAGAATATTTTCACGGTTGATGACGGTGGAAAGGATGGCTTGTAACCACGTTGTGCCTGCTTTAGGGTAACTGGACAATATGATATGGTTTGGTTTTGGTATGAAATTGTTCTCGGCTAGGATTAAGCCTTTTATGAAATGTGAAGCTGCCCAAAAGTTTTTGTATTTGTAGAGATATTCAGATGGCCAGCCTCTTACCTTTGGTAAGTTTGATATGAATTGGTCTACTTCTTCTGGATTACTGATATTCTTCACCAGCTGGTTTTGTTCTCGCTTTTCCTCGTTTCTTACTCCTGCTGATCCTCCAGCCGTTGCCATATTCTAATTGGGACAGGATATCTTTTTTTTTTTTTTTTGCTTTTACCTTTTTGGGTCTCCTCCTGATTGTTTTGCACCGTCTAATGCCTTGTTTTTATTCTGCTAGTAGCGGTATATATACATGAAAAATTGGTCTCAGTCGTCGGCCACTCCATTATTTAATATGACATGCACCTAACTGTCATACGAACTCAACGGAACGTCGTTGCATGTATCTCTATTATATTTTTCTGCAGCTACCTCCTGAGGAGAATTAAAGGACCACGTCGCATGCACCAGAATGAATGGACGTCGTAAATGCTTGATTGCCACCATTTATCGGAGCGAAAATGTAAAGTTCGCTGCTAAAACTTTTACACCTTGATTTAATAACACCCCTCAGCTTGGATAATGCTTAATTTTAACCTTCGTTAATGATCATGAGCCGCCATTAACGCCAAACATAAATATTAGTAACATCCTTGTGCGGGCACCTGTGAAGCTCGGAAATTCTCGTTCCGAGAACGTTTCCACTTCGTTTTTCATTCCGAAAATTTTTTGATATCAGAATCATTATCGTCTGATTATTATTATTATTTAAATTTTATCAATGGATTACATCAAAAGGTAGTAGTTTAAAAAAAAAAATCTCTTAATTTTTATAAATTTGGCATATATATATATATATATATATATTTAAAATACATATGATATGTGTGTTTATATATATATATATATATCCTTTCATTCTTGTTTTTCAAATTTTAAAAAAATTAACTTTTTTACCTTTCTCTTCTTTTCCATTTTTATCTCCCTCCTGTTCCGAAAATTGTTTTGTCTTAGAATTAGTATTGAAAACGTCTAATTAATTTTTTTTATAAAATATTAATAATTAATATCAACTAAGATAGATAGTAATTTAAAAAAATTTACTTCTCTTTTAATTTTAATAAATTTAACCTATTTTTTAATATATATATATATATATACTATTTCCCCTATTTTTTAAATTTTTAATAAATGACGCACTGCAGAAAGGTGTCGCTATAAGACAGCTTGTCGTCCAGGTAATTCATTTGAGACTACGTGTCGTTGTCGTAACAATATCTTCCTCATAAAGAATAAAAATTTAAGACGAACAAAATTGTTGGCATTATTAGTCATCTAGAAATGACATTTATCCTATTTATAAGTTTTTTTTTTGGTTGAATTGTTTGTAAACGGGTTTGACATTTTTTCAATTTCTTAAATTTTTTTGTCACTACTAATATTATTACCGAAAACCTTTTTTTTATTTTGTTAAAAAAGCGACGATGGACAAGAAATTAGTAGCTAATTTTTTTTGTCATTTATTTATACACGTGATTTTTTTAACAATAAACTGATATTATTATTATTATTATTATTATATAAAGTATCTAATATTAAATTAAATATCAAACCAAAAAATTATTTAAATGTAAAATAAATTGAATTGAATGTCTTAAATCGTAAAGAAGTTTGTCATAATCTATCTATACATCAAAATTATGTTATTGCCGATGCTAAGACTAGAACTGATCCCAGGACTAATTCTCGAGCTGTGGCCGATCCTAATCTTGAGGCTAGGGTTGGGACTCGAGGTGTAATACTCCCAAATCTAATTTTTAAAAATTTTATTTTAGTGGAATCAAATATATAAAATATTGGGTATTATGCCATAAGCAACACAAGAGTGGTATAACCAATACTTATCTTGTGCTAGTTGCATGGTCAAAACATTTTAGACACGAAGATTAGGTGTGGTTAGCACCTAATCTAGGATCGAGATAAAACCAATATAAACTAGGAAAAGCGGAAGAAAGAGACTTAAATACTATATGGGAAGAGTTTACAACACTGGATGTCCTAAAAGTAAATAACAAGTCCAACAAAAATATAATCAGAACAGGGACACTAAATAACCCTAAACAAAAGCTTTGACTCGACCCAAGTTGTTACCATTGTCAACAAAACTTTTATGGTTAAGATTGTAATCGAATACACAGGGGGCCATCAAACAAAACCCATTAGTGCAATGATACTACCGAGTAAACTACTACACAATACTAAACATGCAAATATCACATGGAACACATAGAAGATAACACATATAATCATGGCATCAACATGTAAAATATTACATAACAGTTAAATTCCATAACCATATTATATTTCATATAATAACATTGGCCACTTGATCATGTTATCAAACTTAACCATATTACGGTTGTTTTATTAATCCAATTTTTCTAAGGGTACCCCACAAAAGGGGACCACCAACCATAATTATGCCTCTTTCAATAACCACCTTTATATCACTCATAAAGATAAGGAAGAAAGCACTAAGACAATTACCAACCAATATACCAAATCCAAATAGTGCTCAAAGGTAACTATCAAATGAACATACTAAAATCAAGTAGTAACAGAGGAAAATACTAAACGAACATATCAAAACCAAGTAGTGTATGGAGGTAACTACCAAACCATCATCCAAAATATTCCAATTAAATCCTCATACAAGAGTTACTTGCATTTTAATTACATGAGGGGATACAATAAAAATTCGGAGGCATATAAAGTATACCAGTCATACTAGTACACCAAGGTAATATAGTATCCTCCCAACTTTTAAGCTAGAAGTGTACAAATATTCCGGTCATACTAGCGTAACGTAGTGGCATGATATCTTTCCATTCTAGGACATCTAACTCTTAAGTATCAATATTCCCTATAGAATGCATATGTCACTTATAGAGTAGGTTAGGGCATTAGTTGGAATGTTGAGACTTCCAATGAAACCACAAAACCAAAGTAAGGACTCCTACCTTATCTCTAGGGTAGCTAACTACAAAGAACAACTATTACTAAAATTTGAGGCATTCCACTTTAAATATTAGTATTTTATTGGGTGATCACAATTATTATATAATACACATATGTCTAATCAATCAATACTTAGCAATTTCCCTTTATTTATGGTTATTCAGATCAATTCTAAGGTGAACTGTCGAAGCCAAAGTAAAAGTTAACACCAAGGTACACCTAATAATCCATCAATATCATCCTATCCCAATTATTCATGCTTTGGTATAATTAGTCATAAATAACTGAAATGGCCTTATAGGTTATTTACATCATCAAATTTCCACTTTAATCCCAAACATTATTAGAGTTGAATGAAGTTTATGGAATAGGTAAATAACATTAAATTAAATAGTTTAACATAAATTGATAATTTTGGAAATTTTTAGAAGTATGCAAATTACCATTTTACCCCTAAAACATACTTTAATCCATTTAGCACCTACCTTAGTCATGCATATCTAGCATACCATAATTCACATGCTTCTTATGCTTCACATCATACAAAACATACTACGTATAAATGTCGGGAAATTTTAGATTCTATGTGAAAAGACAAAAATATCCCTAGAGTATAAGAAACTTTAATCACTTATGACTATATCTAAACATGCTCAAATTTCAACATATCATGTATCAAAATTTAAGTAAAACTAGTGAGGAATAGAATGATAAGCTCAAAAATATAAGAAAATGTCTCAACAAGAAAAATAATGTCCTTGGTTGAGCCAACCTCCCAAACAGGCATAAATATTCTTCAACATTCAACTCTATTCTAGCATAGTGTTATATGTATATGCAAATACATAAACCTAGCATGCTTTTATGTAAATTTACATAGTCATATACTTCAAATAATAATAATAATAATAATACATGGTTCATGCATATTTTTCATGCAATTATAAGGAAACATAAATTACACTTACGAATAACATAGAAAACCCTAAACATATGATCACATGATCGTTACACATTTAGTAAAAGTATATGGATTACCTCCTTCCATGCCAAATAAAAAAAATAAGAACAAAAAACCACCAAAAGCTCTAGCTAACAAGATAACTTCCTTCTCCATAAAACAAAAAAAAATCCCAAAATCATAAATTCAACACAAAAATAGCAAGATAACAACAACAAAAAAGGAAAAAATCAAAGCCAATGAAGAGCATACCCAACCAAAGGTAGGTGCACCACAAAAAGTGAAAGGAGAAGGAAACTCTTTAATGTTCTTCCAAATCTAATATTCTTATATTTAAGAAAATATAACAAGGTGAGGTAAGGGATCAAGAGAAGAAGAACCAACAAATAAAATGAATACAAAAGAGGGGAAACGGGTTGGTTCTTAAAAATTTAAGAACAAAAGAAAGCTCTCAATACTTTGGTAAAATTAAAGAAAAAGGGAGGAGAGATGAGATAACTCTATCACTAAATGATTGGATAATGAAAATGCAAGGTGAAAAGGGTATGTGGGGTGGTGTTTGTCAAAAATGAGCAAAGGATAAAGAGGGAAGAGCTTATCCAAGGTTGATTCACCAATACTTAAATGAAAAAGGCGTTAGGAGATGGTATGGCATGTAAGAGAGAGGAGGTGACACAAGACAAGACTCTTGGGTAAAAGGAGGAGCATAAGCAACAATCTGATCCAAGTTGAGAGGAGGTTACGAGAAGGTCAAAAGGGTTGAGCACAAAATCTAAAATAAAATAAAAATTACATAGAAAATCTCCTTGCACAACGCTTGGACAACCTCTTGTCAATAGTTGACCATCAACCCAATGCCCCTTGATGCTACTGTTCTTCCTTAATGCCCGGTTATTTGGCCCACATACTTTAGTTAATCACCCAACACAGAAATCCTAATCTTTTATTTTTAACATAATTAATCAAATACATCATCCACCTCAACCTAAATACACATAATTAACACATCCAACAATTCCAAAGTAACATGGACAAAAGTCCCGGCTCATGCAAAGGAAACCTGTTGGAGATAAGTCCAGGTTCCTGCTAAAGTAACATAGATAAAAGTCCATAACCATCCTGTATTGTAATTAGCAAATCACTCTAATTTTTTCCAATTAAATTATCTATAAAATTACTATTAATTTAGCCCTATTTACTCCCTCTTATTTTAAATAAATTATTTATTTAATTAATTTCCAAAATAAATCCTTAATTATCTAAAATTCTTAAAATTAAGATTTTGGGGCATTTCAAAAAAGGAATAAATGGAAAATGGACAACTAGGAAGGGCATATTAGTAATTTTACATGGAGGGGTGATAACTTGGTATGTTTGTATGAGAGAAAGTATTTTGGTGGATTAAATATAATGGAAAGGGGTATATTGGTAATTTTAGAAGTAAGGGGTAAAATGGTAATTTTGTAAGTAAAGGGGGTAATATAGTAAATTTGTAAGTAAGGGGTGAAATAGTGATTTGGTATAAAGGAAGGGTAAAAATGGTAATGTACTAAAGTAGAAGGGTAAAATGGTAATTAAATAAAGTAGAAGGGTAAAATGGTAATTTGGTGTAAAGGAAGGGTAAAATGGTAATTTAATAAAGGAGAAAGGTAATTTGATAATTATGATAATGGAGAAGGGTAATTTAGTAATCTAACCAACCAAATAGGAAATCTGACAAGTGTAACAATTATGAAGGGCGATTGGTGATCTAATAAGTGTGGAAGATAACTTGGTAACTTAAACCAAGCAAGGGGTAATTTGGAAATTATGCAACATGGAGGGTAATATGGTAATTTGGCAAAAAAAGAAGGGATGACTTAATAATTATACAAGTAAGGGGTAATTCGGTAATTTTGTAGAGATGAAAGGGGTAAATCAGTAACTCGTATCTAATATGCCAATGGGATAACAAAGTTTCATGATAAGACTCAAGTAACACCAAATACCAAAATAAGGGTATTTGTCACGAGAATGAATCCTAAATTGAAATTGGATGAGATAATGATGGCTTTAATGATTCCTCTAAGTTATCTTGGATAATTGTATGAATAAGGAGTACCTAATGGTATCATAAACAATTAAAAGTGAATAAGTATCTGGTTGTTGTGCTTTTCGTGATCACCTTAATTAAGACACTTATAATCAAAGTGAAAGACCTCAAGATCGGGAATGGTGGCTCTTTAGGGGTCGCTACCCTAAAGACGTGGTTTAGCCCATGGTGATTCTAGTATTTGCTGGTGTGCCTTTGTACCCCATCCAGGCCCCACATCTTACTTTATCTAGCTCTACGTATCTATTTAAAGGGTATGTATACTTATGGATTAAGTGTCCTTGTCGGTAGAATATAGAGTAGCCATATGCACCAATATGACCAAGGTACCTTTGTGTCCCTAGGTTGATGGTTGAAGGGCACTGAGTAGCTTGAATACACCAGTACGATTGGTATACCTTTGTGTCTCTAGGATTTTGATCTCCCCTTCGAGGAAAATAAATGGAATTGATGTGATGATTAAAAGGGAGAAAACTAATCGTGAAAGTGAAAGACTAATGAGTCAGGCCCAGATGAATTATATTTATGAGTACCGGTCTACCAGATATAATAGTAGCCCAGGAGCATGTTGCCCTGAAAGATGTTTAAGAGTACTGGTCCACTGGATATAATAGTGGCCCAGGAGCATTTTGCCTTGGAAGATGTTTATATGTATTTCGATCCACCGGCTATAATAGTGGGGGACCCGAGCTCAATAAATCTAATCTTGGATGTGAATAAATCATGGAAATATTAATCACTTATAGTGGAATTGGGACCAGACCGGTCCACCGGCGAATAATATTGGATAGGAGCCTTCTGCCCTGGAGATCTATCCACCGGCAACTAATAGTGGTTAGGAGCGTTCTACCCTGTATGTTTCCGATCTACCAGCTATAATAGTGAGATTCCTGCACTCACATGGATCTAATTTGAGAGATGATGGAATAATGATTGATTATCGGCTTAAGGCCCAAAAGTATTGATTTCACATTATGACCTATTTATATGTGATGGACTTATTAAGTATGTGGATGTTGTGTATGCATCTCTTATTATATGTATATATAGTTTTGCACCATGTGTTGCATTGCGAGCCTGCTTTTTAGTGTGGTTTAAAGGGTTACTCAGTACTATAGTACTGAAGGGTTCCATTCGTGGATCCCCTGCCTATTTCAATGAGTAGTGTCCCTTGCAGGTCCATTGTAGATACTATTCAAGTGGGCAACGGGAAAGAGTGTAGGGATTATTCGAAAACTTTTAGGGTTTCACTCTTTCTCTTTTAATTCCTAGTTTAAATGTAATCTTTGTTCTTGTAACCACCATTGGTGGATTCTATTCTTGAAAAATGTTTATTGTGCTACTTTGATTTCAATATAGTTTGAATATCTAGAAATTTGTACTTTATTCTTTCAGCTTTATCACTTGGTACTGGAACGGTAGGAGTGAACCGGTTTGGTACTAAGTGTGGCAGTAATATCCCCAAAATTCACAGTTTTGTTTTCTTTGCTTCCGCTGTATCTTTTAATAAAACTAAATTTTTCAGTAGTGAATTTTGGGGGTGCTACATGTACAAGGATCCCGAAATCAACTAGGATTCCGCTCGAAGGCAAAAAGTGTCTGAAGGCATACTAACCCCTGGTAGCTAATCGAGGATCGAATAATCCAAACCTTTCACAGTGCTCGTTCCACTTTAAGTGATTAGTGTCTTATTAGCTCAAAAATGTCATTTCACATAAAGGCCCACAACAATATCATACCAATCATACAAGCCTTTTTCATTCAACACACCCATATTAGGTTCTCATAAAAACTGGTGTTCCCATTTAGGGTCTCTTAAAGAAATTATTCCATTACAAAATCCATTATGCCAAAGGGTGGAATTATATAATGATAATAACACCCATAATAATTTGATCCAACCATTGAATTTCCATTTATTCCCTTGTTCACAGTTCAATTCAAGCTCAAGCCAAGGTCAAGGTCATAGTTCAGTATACAATCTTAGACTTACCCATTTATTAAAGGATGTTCTAATTAATTTCCTAAGGCCACAGGTGAAGGTCTAATTATAGGTCAACTAGATTCCAATCCTAACTTACAACTGCTTATTTATTTATTTCATTAGCTAAGTGAAAATAACTAATTATAGGTAAGGTTAACTCAAGCCATCCTATATGATTATATTATTTTCTTTTATCTTTGCTAAGTCATTTCACTTACAGGGTTCTCATTTTAGGGCCATGATATAAGTCACTAGAGGTCTATCATCAATCATTTTCATCCATTACATCAATACTAGCCTTAAGGAGAATCCATGCTTAGTCATTTGATCATCTATTCATGTTGTGTTCAAGAAGAGGGACAAATGCTACACTAAGGTCAAACATTGAATAATTTCTTTTTATTGCCTTTAATATGCTATTTAACTCCATTAATCTAGATAATGTCAGAGCTATCACCATACTAGATCATTATCTAAGCATAAGAAAATTCAAGCATCACATTTGGGAGGAAAACATGCGAGAAAAACCAAACTGACCGAGACCAATCTATCGGTTTCAAATCCAATTGATGGATCTCACTGACCTGTCAACTGGTTTCAGGGACCAGTCGATTGGTTAGAGTGTTAAAACTCCCAGTGGTGGTTGACCGGTTTGTCATTCAACCTCGCCAATCGACAGTTCTAAAAGCCAGTCAATCGGTTAAATACTAGACTAAAATCACCGAAGTTACAAACCAACTAGTCGATCGGTCTTGGAGACCAATTGATTGGTCTGGGGCGAAAACAACCCACAAAATACAATTTACACACAATTAGATTCCATAGCTTTGTTCATTCAGATCCAAACATTAAACTTAGGTTATTTGAGGTACTCTACATGTAATATTCACGAATTGACATGCGAAATACCAAATATTATTCTAGGATTCGTAGCAAGACATGCTAGCATATTATGAACTTATTTTGGGAAATCATGCCTCACACTCTCTTCTCACTAGGCCATTATGCAGCAAATCCACTCCACATATTACACATATCATTGTCACTTTAACCACCTAGAACATCAAGAGGTTTCAAATCTAGAACTATAGACCTAAGATTTGAGCATATGAACCTCTAAACCAAGCCTCATACTAACCTATTTGATCATTCCATATTAAATAATGCAGGCATATTATCATCTTTACTATTCAAAAATACCACAGACTTATAGTACATATACTGCACTTACCCATACCATTTAAGCAGTAATAGGGGAAGACAATGATTTACCTTAAATATTGAGCAACACACCAAAAGAGCAAAAATCTCTAAAATCTCAAATCCTATTCCTAAACTGAAATACCTTTCAATAAAAGCTTAATTAAACCTAGTGAAAACCTTTTTAAAATTGTGTAAGGAAGATTTAATGAAATCAGAGACCTAAGAGAGGAAATCAGTGAAAACCCACCTTTCAAATGGAAAAATACAGAGTACGAGGGATGAAATTCAACCATCACTCTTTCCCCCAATCTAACTTTGTCTTGCTTAAAATCAGAACAAGAAGGAGCTAGGAAGAGGATTAGAAGAGGAAGATATGATCAGAATGCAACCACAGGGAAGGGAGAATGGTAAAGCAAGTGTGAAGGAAATAGGGCAGTTTAGAGGCTAGGGAAGAAGAGAGAAAAATAAAGACTTCAAGTTCGAATCATTGAGGGTTCTACTAAATGGATAAGGGTGAGGGAGTGCATAAATCGAGACTCCCAAGCCCCAATCTGAATTAAAGATTAGAGCTGTAGTTTTTCAAGGTTTTAAAGCTGACATTTCTGCCTTTAGCTAATTTTGTGAAATTACAGGGTTCTAGTTAATGTGCCTTAGGAATTTTGAACATAAGAAGGGGAATGATGACAACAATGGACAAGAATCAAAGTTTAGTAAATCAACTGAGGTTACAGACGTAGATAATTTGTTCAAAAATCTTACAGAAGAGAGAGAAAATAGGGTAGAAGAAGACAAATGAGCTAAGGGCATGAAAGTGACTCCTTGTGAATTCCTCCCTCATGAATCCATTGAAAATAAGCAAAATAGAATAATAAGATTTACAAAATTTTGTAAAAATTAAAAAAAAAACTTTTAATTCATATTTATGACATTGGAAAGTTTTGGGGGAAGATTCTCAAAAAAAAAAAATGAGTTCCAAGAACATGTAGGTTAGTCACACCACTCAATTGCTACCCTAAACGAGTCGATCGATTCGACAAGTTTCAAAATTGAATTTTATTGTACAAACCCTTTGATCGATACCTCAGACCAATCAACTAGTTTCTCCATAAAACCAAATATTTTTCCTAATCCAATCAAGCTTATCCTATGACTATACCATTCTTAAACAAGCTTTTAAAATAATATCAAACACACTTAGGTCACCATTAAACACCTATATTAGCAAACATTAAGGACTCTAAAAAGTGAGGTATTACACCATGTTCTTGACACCTTTCTTGAATCTTTGAAAGAACATCATCCACTATCTCTATATTATATATCACCTATGAGCCCGTGGAATCAATAAAAAGGCCTTTGCTTATCTCGTTACCTTTGCTTGAGTTTGTGAAAGTAACTCATGACAACACCTCGCCATTTTCTCCTACAAAAAAATATATTAATAAATTTATTTATAGAAATTATTTAATAAAATATCAAAACATGATTTTAAAACACTTATGTAATGCTTTCTGATAACATGAAAGACCCAGTGACTAGGTCTCGTGTGCATATCCTTATATGTTTATATCTCTTATGGTAATTATTTGGTTTATGGATCAATCTTTTATTTTTGTGAGAAAATAAATAAATTTAAGTAAATAATATATAAATAATACTAAAGCTATTAAATTATATCAAACTATCGTTTTATATACTTTTGACTAATGACACCATTGGTATAAAAATAATAGTATACATTAACTTACATATGGCTATTTTGTTATGGATAATAGTCTATAACCTATCAATTAAAATGAAAATAAAAATGGAAAAGGAAATATAATGGGCAAGGGTATATATTATGGTTATAAATGTCCAACCATCATCTATTGTGTATCTAATAAAGTGGTCATTAGGGGTCAGTATAGATGGTGGTTCCATGTAAACAACGTCATTTATACCTATGTTGGGAGGGGGTTTCTAGATATTTATGACGAATATAACCTTTTGATTGTCATCTATTGTCTATCTAAGAGATGGTTTTTGGAGAAGGGCATATATGATAGTTATAGGGAAAATCATTGTTTATACCTTAGTGAGATTTTTTGAAACTTTTTCAAGGGTATAAATAGTATTTTTCCCTAGAACCACCATCTATATCTATTTACAAAAAAAAATTCATTCCATACTCTTAAGCTAATTAAATATTTTACTCTGATTCACACCAACAATTGAGATAGAGACATCAAAACAGTGGTGCAAACTACTTCTTTCCCAAAAGTTTTTCACTAGTATTGTTACCTCCACCACCTTTCTTTTTCTTCTTTGACTAATTTCCTTCTTTGACATCACCTACCATTATTTTTTCTCTTCTATTTCTTTCATGGTCATTCTTCCCTTAACATGTGTTTTTTCTTCTTTTTCCTAGTAAATGTTGCCCTATTATCATCGATTTTATTGTGTAAGGTATCTTATAATGCGTTACGAATTTTTTTAGGTATCATTATTGTAGTTGTTAGTGTAATGTATTTTTAATCTACCACTACTAGCTATGCTTGCCTCTATTTTATATACACTTGTTCTAGAAGACAAAATGATCACAAGAATCCTATTGTTGTTGTCATTGTTGTTACATTATTATTTTTTCTTCTTGAATTCTTTTTCCAAATTCTATTTTTATATAGTGTATCATGGATCATACATAGGTATACTCTAGTAGGTTATGTAGAGAGTATATAGATGATGTTGAGGGTTTCCTTAAGTTTAAAATTGAACACACTAAAGATCCTTTGCGGATAAGTTATCCATGTATGGTTTGTGGCAATACAAATAGGTTACTTTGTTTATAATTTATTATTTTGAATGATATATAGCTGTTCTTTTATTGTTATATATTATTGTGGCCAATACATATTTGTTTATTTCATGGTTTTAGATATCACATTTGATAGTGATGATTTACGAAAAATATAAGGTAGAAAGGAAGTGTTAGGATGCCAAAAATTATGAGGTTGAAAGATAAGAATATTATGTCTTTGGTTGATTTGTTTACCAAGTTAGGGGAGCCAAATAGAGAGAATGAAGCCTAGTTTGTTAGCTATGTGTGTGTCATAGCTTGTGCGATGATTTCCACTACCATTAATTACTATAGAGATGTTTATGTCAACCTAAAAGAGAAGTTATGGGTTGTTGTACATGTATGATGAGCATATATAAGGCATTATACTATATATAACAAATTAGAACAAATACTAATAATATTTATTACTTTATAGGACATAGACTTTGAAGTTCTAAAACACTACAAGAATGTTGTGCTTTAAAATTTTACCAAGTCTTGGAAATATTTTATATTCAGTTTGAGCAAATATCACATGTTTAAACCAAATGGAACTTATCATTCACAACCCTATTAGATTATTAGAGTGTGATAAGTAATGAAACTTAGGTCGAGTATATAAGGTATCAGGCTTTAGAAGAGGCTATGACACACGCGCGTGTGTGTGTAAAGATTTAAAAATACATATTATCATAATCTTTTTTCTGTATAAATTTTTAATGTCCAAGCAAAGTGTCAAAATTAAGGAACAACAAAATGTGCAGAAAAAAATATATGCTTATAAGAAATTATGCATTAGTAATACATGATTTATTTTCAATTTTATTGTATCTTCTTTCTGATTTGTTTTGTAATCTTTTATCATTGGGATTAGGTGCTACCACACTTGATCACTAGGTATAAGGGTGTTTATCCTTCCATATGGCATGGGTTAGTGTAGTATCGTATCTATGTTGGATGTGGTAGTAACTATAACATCTCAAAATTTACTACTATTTTTTTTAGTGGAAGCATAATATCAAGATAATAAGGTGTTACCGTCATATTCAACATAAGTTTGACTTATTGACTATCCTTACATTGAATGGAAAGAAAAAAATTTAGGACTTAAAATAAGATAAATAGATAATGAGAGAAATTTCCATAAACTTATATAAGAGTTGGTGATTGACTCCAAGTACAAAATAATAAAATACAATAAAAAAGGGATCTAATGGAATTAAAAGTCCAAAAAGTATCCATAAAAAACCTAACTAGCAAATAACATTAACTCTACATTCAAACCCTAATAGAACAAAATCATTCCTTCACAAGTAGTGCATCATAAGTAGTGAAATTATTGAGGCAGTCCTTAGTGACCTACAAATCAAAATTTGGGTCTTCTACTCGTGAGAATGAGCAGAACCCTTGAAAAGGATGTTCAATACCCTATGTACGGAGAAATGTAGCATTACAATCATAAGAAAGGGAATGCATAATACATAAGGTCACATCAAAGGACTAATAATGCACATTAATGAAAAGCATGACAGGGTTCTCATGAGGAATCAAAAGATTCCCAAGATAGAAAATTTTATGTTTCCATTTGTTAAATCTATTAAGTTCAAGGAACCCACTATTCTTAACATGCGGAATGATACCAACAAATAACAACTCTAAGGCAAAATGCTCTTAGATACTATTATTATTTGGTGGAACATACTAAGTATAATTCTAGGGAACAACACTCTTGCTCACTATTCTTATCTAATGAAATGGATTGGTACAACCCTAGAGCATAATGCTCCTAGCCACTATTCTTGTCTGATGGAATAGAATTGTACAATTAGTCCAGAGTCATGTGATATTTTAACTTAAGTATTAATGTCTTATTATATTTTTGGTTATATTAATATTATTATTCAAGATTACCACACATAGGAAATGCACATAGAACATGAATGTAATTGTTTTGGGTCATCCCCAAAGGGAAATGGCCACAACTCTCCTATGTAACCCAAATTTCATAAAATAAGAGTAACTTCTTCCATAATAATCATCTATCCACCAAATTTATCACACATTCCTAATATATCATTGTTAAAAAAATATCCAAAAATCAAGATCAAACTCTAATGTCTTACATATGCAACAACGAGTCTGCCTCTAGGATTATTATTCTCAATCTAAGCCATTTTCTTATTTTTATTAGACTTATAATGCTCATAATTACCTTGAGTATTTCATTTAACAAACTTAGCATATTTTTAATCAATATTACTTTGAAATACCAATAACCCATATTTAATCTATATTGACCAAAATACCCCTAACTTACTTAAATGCCTCAAAGCCTCTTTTTAGGTCACTTGTATCCTACACAACCTACATTTAACTATATTACACATGAAATAAATTATAAAATCCATAATCATTACCGCACCATATTTACTTTCAAAAATATTATGAAATGTCTCAATACCCTTAAGATACCCAAAACATATAAAATTTCACAAAAACCTAATAACCTCCAACATTATTAACTTTCAACCTATAACATATATCATCAATAATAATACTCAACCATATTCACATGCCATTCTTTGTAGGACAATTAAGATAGTGGATCGGGCCCACATGCTAGGGTTATAAGATTACGCATAATTAAGAAATAACACAACAACTCATTCTACCACATAGCATTTGTATTTCCATTATATAGTACAATAATATCATAATATGAAATTAACAACATTAGCTGCAAATATAATGATATTAGCACGATATTATATACAATTACACATAACATCAATGCCCTATTCTAAGACATGTATACTTACCCTAGTACCATCGGCCTCTAAGTAAGAAAAAGGTCTTAAGCCTCTTCCTCCAAGGTTGTTGAGAAATCACCTAAGGCCAAGAGAAAAAATACACACTATTAGCTAAAAGAATGGGAAGAAAAGAAAGGTATGGAAAGAGAAAAAATAACATGGAAGAGAGAGATAAATAGCACTAATTGAGAAGAATGAAAAGGAACTAGCATTATTGGCGAGGCCAATGATTGGATGAGATCAAGAGGAAAGAAAGTGGATCGACCAAGAATGAGGGGAAAAAAGGTGACTTGCCCAAATTTGAGGGGAAAGAATTTCCACCTACTCAGCAAGTTAGCTGAAATCCTCCGAAATTTTCTAATTTTAAAGATTATATTTAAATAAGGTTTTATCAGAAATTTTAATTTAATAAATTATTTTTACTAAAATAAAAAGGAAAATTATTAGGGCAAATTAATATGAAATTTTATAAATAGGTTAAGTAAAGGAAATTTGGGTATATTATCTAATTAAGGATTTTAATTTGGGAAATTATTTAAATAAATTATTTTATTCAAATTAAGAAAGATAAAATAGTTTCAAATTAATTTTAATTTTATAAATAATTAAATTAAATAAAATTTGAGCGATTTATTAATTTAGAATGGAAATTTTGGAAAAATCCTTTAAAAAGCCTATTTTAGCCTAAAAAGGGATTTAAAAATTATTTTATTTAAATATTATTAATTTTAAATATCCTAAATATTCATATTTATTTAATTTGACCCAACCTAATTATTTCTCTTTTTTTTTCCTTTTTTCCTTTTCTTTTCTTTTCTTTTCCTTTTTCTTTCCTTTTCTTTCTTTTTCTTCTTCTTCACCGAATTGGGCCTGTTGCGCAGCCCAATTCCTTTTCTTCTTTCCTTTCCCTTCGGCGCGGCCCAGCCCAGCCCGCGTGTCGTCGCCGCCCCGCTCTCTCTCCATGCCGTATTTTATTTCTTCTTCCTCTCGAACGCCGCGTTTTACTTCATATTTTTTTTACCGTTGCGCGGCAACCCGGAACGCCGTTCATTATCCCTTTTTACACTCAAAACTCATCGTTTCATTTAACCTCCTTCATCCTCGCGCCGAATCGCCCGGTCCAGCCTTCCCCCATCTTCTTCTTCCTCCTCCGGCCCGATGCCATAACTGCCAGCTCCGTAGCTCCTCGAAAATGGCACCGCCGGCCACACGTGGCGTGACCGGCCCTTCTCCTGCTCATTCTCTCCCTCTCAACACACCCTTCCATTTGAATTGCCCCAATCTTCCTCTCTTCCCCACGTTCTCCCCCATTTTCCTCGCGAAGGTTGGGAAATTTTCAAAATGTTGCCGCCCGACCTTCAGCACGAATAACCCATTTTCCCACCCAAATTGAACTCCTGGTAACTTCCCCAACTCAAAACTAACCTCCAAAATTTTAATTACCTCTCTTATGGCCTGGGTTCAGGATTTTTCTTTCCCCGAAACCCTAAGTATCGTCTGTTCGCCACCGCCTCTTTAGACGCCCCATCCTCCACCTTTGGCTAGCCGCGATGCCTCTTCTCCCTCCCAATCTCTTCCCTGCAACACCCTCTAATTAACTAAACTATTTTCAACCTTTGATTCACCTTGTACAAGCCTCCATAATCGTGCAAAGTTGACTAGTTATCTCGCCTGAAAATTCCACCCCGAGACCTTGAACCACCATCCACCACCACATCCGCCGCTTTAACCACCTTCCAAGCCAACCAATAACTCCTGCTAAGTCCCCTCCACCAACCTATAATCTTATTTTATTTTTCTCCTTCCCTCTCACCTCTTTTTCTTCATTTTTACCCCTCTTAGATCTATTTTCCGGCCACCTCCGGGAACCACCGCCGGTGCTGTAACACCCCAAAATTTACACTTTTTTTTTGAAAATCAATACTCATAAATTAAAACTGTAAATTCTGGGGATGTTACCGCCACACTTAGTACCAGACCAGTTCATCATACCGTTCCGGTACCAAGTGTTAAGGCTAAGAAGACACTTTTAGTAACAACATCAATAAACCGAATTTATAAAAAGGAAAATCAGAGTACGCACAAGTCTTACATCATTCGAAATACCGACTAATGTTTTTCCAAATAATTAACTAGATAACATTAATAAAATTGTTTCGGCAATTCAAACATAATAAAAGTAATATGAGTCATAAATAAAATAAAGAAAACGGCCATGTCTCTCTGGGAATCGATCTAGCCCAGCTATCACTCCGTCCCTCCTGATGTCCTGTAGACATCAATAGTATCAAAGTAGGTATCTCCTACCTGCAACAAATTAGACGGGCCTTCTACTCGTGGGAATAAGCAGCACCCATGAAACGGGTGATCAGTACGCTACGTACCGAGTAAGGTAACCGAATACTAAGGCCAGCATATAACACATTAATTCATGTAGGATAATGATCACATACAATTATAACCCACACATATGATACATAGAAGCCTAAAGTGAAATCCATAACTTATAATCAACAGTTCACACATAAGGCCCAAAAAGGTCCGGATTAATCATTTAATCTTTCTTTTATCAGGAGTTGATACACACCATATCTTTTATCAGGTCCATACGAGTACGGGAACCCCACTATTTTTGCCGGTGGATCGGTCTCCAGGGCACTTTGGCTCCTGGCCACTATTATAGCCGGTGGATCGATCGCGAGGGTAATATACCCTGCCACTATTATATGTCGGTGGATCGGTCTGGCCCCTTCTCGCACGGTGTTCCACTGTAAGTAGTTAGTATCTTCTCATATCTTAATCATATATAAGGTTTGATTTGTTGAGCTCGGGATCCCCCACTATTTTAGCCGGTGGATCGGTCACTAGGGTAACATACCCTACCACAATTAAGCCGGTGGATCGGTCTCTAGGCTACCGCAGTACCTGGCCACTATTATGCCGGTGGATCGGTTTGGGCCCGGCTCAACTTCTTCCACTTTACGTATTTAATAATTTATGTATCTTATTCAGATATTCGTTTCAAGACATGCACATCCAGTAACGTACTACAATAACCCTAATTACCATGAAACCCGAACTCTACGTAAGTCATCTTCCCATGCATGCCCTAGCTCCCATACAAACCCTAGCTCCATGTAAGCCCTAACTCCACGTAAACCATATTTCCATGCAAACCCTAATTCATACACAACTTTAACTCGATGTATACCACAATCCCATGCAAACCCTCATTCATATGCAAACCCTAGTTCATATCATCTTGGCAAAACCCTAACACCACGTAAACCATACTTCCATGCAAACCCTAACGCACATGCAAACCTAAGCTCCACATAGACATACTTCCATGCAACCCTGATCCACATACAAACCCTAACTCCACGTACCATACCCTCATGCAATCCCAATTCATATGCAAACCTTAACTCCACATAGACATGCTTCCATGAAATTCCCAACCTCAGGTCAATTTATGCAAACCCTAACATCATACCATTACATACAAACCTTAATATCATGTCATTTCATGCAAGCCCTAACATCATGCCATGTCATGCAAACCCTAACTCCCTGCCATTCCATGCAAACCCTAGCACCATGCCATTTCATGCAAGACCCTAACACCATGCCATTTCATAAGCCCTATCAGCATGTCTCAAGTCATATCATACAATAATGACATAAACATACACATAGTTCTCATGCCACAGTTTATTCACACCAACATACTTCAACTCTACAATCATGCCACATGCGAAATAATTAATAATAACAATCATAAAATACATGGCATATCAAACACATAGTGCATGCAAACACATAAATGGCCTTAGTAGACCCTTACCTAAAACGTCACCGGTCTTGGTGCACGCTCCTATTCCACTTGAGGGATTTGATCGGGTTCGCCTATTATATCAAATCATACTAGAATTAGACTCTCTTATATAATTTTATTATCCTCTAACTTATTCCAAGATTTGGTTTTTAATTAAAATACTACTACTTAAAAATTAACTATAGAAACTATTACAATTAATTTATTATTTTCATTCGAAGAGGGTGGTGATCTAAGGGTTTCTATCCTTCACCCAAAAGAGAAATGATAGTATAATAATGATGATGATGATAATAATAATAACAATAATAATAATAATAATAATAATAATAATAATAATAATAATAATAATAATAATAATAATAATAAATAATATTAATAAGGTATAATACTATTAATGATATTTTTTTATTAGTAGAATATTAAATATTAATAATATCAAAATTCTTAAAATTACAAGTTGGATTTTTAACCACCCCACTTTAATAATACTAACATCATTCGAATTTGTAATAATGATATTAACAATATATATATACTTATAATATAATTTAATAAAGATAATAATAATAATAATATAATTAAAATAATGTTAAAAATGTTAATAATACTAATGAAAAGTAAAAGTGCGAGACATCATTAAAATTTTAGGTCTCTGGCCCTCTTGAAATAATTACAATATCAATCCAATAATTACACTAATAATAATAATATTAATATTATTATTAATAATAACATTAAACATGTAAAAATTTAATTAAATAATTAAAGGCCGAGATAATTACTGTATCTTACTCAATAATACTCCCAGACCTGTAAAAAAAATTTAGAAATTAGAATACAGTCAATATTACTAATAATAATAATTATAATAATAATAATAATTAAAGTTGAATTAATACTAAAATTTTGGCTAAAATTATAATAATTATAAATAATTCGAAACTAAGTATTTAAAATGTCTATGGCATCACCTTGAGTTGGAGGATGTAGGTGGAACCGGCGGCGGTTCCCGGAGGTGGCCGAAAAATGGGTCTAAGGGGGTTAAAAATTAGGAAAATAGGTGATGGAGAGGAAGAAAATTAAAATAATTATATGGGGCTGTAGAGGGTAATTAGCAGAAGTTAATAGTTGGTTTAATAGGTGTTAGAAGTGGCGGATGTGGTGGTGGATGGTGGTTCACTGTCTCGGGGTCAAGATTCTTGTCGAATCAACTAGCCAACTTTGGATGATTATAGAAACTTGCACACGATGAATCGAGGGATGAGGTTAGTTTAGTTAATTAGATAGTATTTCAGGGAATAGATTGGTAGCAAGAGGAGGTGTTGAAGTTGGTCGGAGGAGGATAAAATGGCGTCTGATGGGGCGGTGGCGCACAGGCATAGCTTAGGGTTTCGGGGAAAATAAAATCCTGAAATCATGCAAATGAGGGGGTTTTTATAGTTGGATATTATATTTGAATTAGGGAGGTTACTAAGTGTTTAAATTAGGGGGTAAATGGTTTAATTCAAGCCGAAGGTCGGGCGGCAAAAACTTGAATTTTTGCCGACCTTCGCGAGGCAACAGAGCACAAACGAGCGGGAGATAGGGGCAGTTGATGGTTTCAAATGAACGCGCAGATCGAGAGGAAGAAAACAAGCGGGAGAAGAGCCGGTCACGCCACTTGTGGCCGGCGGCGCCATTTTCGGGGGAGAGAAGGAAGGTGGGTGGTTATGGCGTCGAGCGGAGGAGGAAGAAGAAGATGGGGGGGCTGGCCGGCCGGTTCGTGGGGAGAAAAGAAGGAAAAAGGGAGGGAGACCGGGCGGTTCGGCGCGGAGGTAAAACGCTTAAATGAAACGACGCGTTTTTGCGTAAAAAGGACTGAAGGATAGCGTTTCGTTCTGCCGCACAACGGTAATAACAAGATGAAGAAAAACGCGGCGTTCAAGAGAAAGAAGAGGTAAAACGCGGCGTTGAGAAAAGGGGGTGGCGGCAATGACGCGCGGGCTGGGCCGCGCCGAAGAAAAAGGAAAGGAGAAAGGGAATTGGGCCGCGCAACAGGCCCAATTCGGTGAAGAAGAAGAAAAAGAAAGAAAGGAAAGAAAAGAAAAGAAAAGAAAAGAAAAGGAAAAAAGGGGAAAATGAGAAGAGAATTAATTAAGGTTGGGTCAAATTAAATAAATCTGAATGTTTAGGATATTTAAAATTAATAATATTTAAATAAAATAATTTTTAAATCCCTTTTTAGGCTAAATAGTATTTTTAAAGGATTTTTCCAAAATTTTCATTTTAAATTAATAAATCCTTCAAATTTTATTTAATTTAATTATTTATAAAAATTAAAATTAATTTTGAAACTATTTTATCTTTCTTAAATTGCATAAAATAATTTATTTAATTAATTTTCCAAATTAAAATCCTTAATTAGATAATATATCCAAATTTCCTTTACTTAATATATTTATAAAATTTCTTATTAATTGTCCTAATAATTTCCTTTTATTTTAGTAAAATAATTTACTAACTTAAATTTTCAATAAACCTTATTTAAATAAAATCTTTAAAATTAGAAAATTTCGGGGTATTTCAGGTGCCACCCATACCCTCTGACTCAAGGTGAAACCCTTGACCTTTAAAACACTTACTTTCGATTTATTAATAATTATTCTGTTTTATCCTAATTTTTAATGTTAATTCGACTTTAATTATCATTATTATAATAATTATTATTATTGTTATCAACCGTATCCTAATTTCTAAATTTTGTTGACAGGTCTGGGAGTATTATTGAGTAAGATAAATTATTATTCTCGAATTTTGCTTATATAATAGAATTATTACATGTTTACTATTATTAATAATAATAATAATATTATTATTGTTATTAGTGTAATTATTTAATTAATGTTGTAACTATTTCAGGAGGGACAGAAACTAAAAATTTTAATTATGCCTCGCACTTTTACTTTTTATTAATATTATTAACATTTTTAACATTATTTCTAATTATATTATTATTATTATTATTATTATTATTATTATTATTATTATCTTTATTAACTTTATATTATAAGTATATATAATATTAATATCATTATTACATTTTTGAATAGTGTTATTATTAAATGGAGTGATTTTGAAAGCCACCTTGTAATTTTAAGAATTATGGTATTATTAATATTAATATTCTACTAATAAGAGTGTTATTAATAATGTTTTACTTTTATTATTATTTTTTTTTGGTGAAGGGTAGAAAACCTTAGATCACCACCTCTTCGAATGAAAATAATAAGTCATTTGTATTTTTAAGCAATAGTTTCTATAGTTAATTATTAAGTAGTAGTATTTTAATTAAAAACCAAATCTTGGAATAAGTTAGAGAATAATAAAATTATATAAGAGAGTCTAATTCTAGTATGCTTTTATATAAAAGGTGAACCTAGTCAAACCCCTCCAGAGGAATAGGAGCGTGCACCAAGACCGGTTTCATTCTAGGTAAGGGTTTACTAAGGTCATTTGTGTGTTTATATGCATTATGTGTTTCATATGCCATGTATTCTATGTTTATTAATTATTTCGTATGTGGCATGATTATAGAGTTGAAGTACGTTGGTGTGAATAAAGTGTGGCATGAAGATTATGTGTATGTTTATGTTATTATTATTGTATGATATGGCCTTAAGACATGCATAGTAGGGTTGGAAAATAATGATGGAGAGTGTAACAATGTGATGTTAGGGTTTTGCATGAAATGGCATGGTGCTAGGGTTTGCATGAAATGACATGATGCTAGGGTTTTGCATGAAAGGGCATGATGTTAGGGTTTGCATGGAAACATGTATACGTGGAGTTAGGGTTGCATATGGATTAGGGTTGCATGGAAGTATGGTCTACATGAAGTTAGGGTTTACATGGGAGCTAGGGTTTGCATGGAAGTGTGGTATGTGGAGTTAGGGTTTGCATGGGAGTTAGGGTTTGCATAGAAGTGTGGTCTACGTGAAGCCAGGGTTTGCATGTGGATTAGGGTTTGCATGGAAATGTGTCTACGTGGAATTAGGGTTTGCATGGAAGTGTGGTACATGGAGATAGGGTTTGTAGAGATATTAGGGTATGTCATGACTAAGTATGGTGGGATGATTAACTAGGGTTGAGGTGGTTAACCTGAGTTAAGGAGTAAGCATGGTAGAAACTGGATTTGTATGTCTTGAAATGAACATCTGAATAAGATACATAAATTATTAAATACGTAAAGTGGAAGGTGTTGAGCCGGGCCCAGACCGATCCACCGGCTATAATAGTGGCAGGGAATACTTCCCTCGCGACTGATCCACCGGCTATAATAGTGGGGGATCCCAAGCTCAACAAACCAAACTATATATATGTTGTTAAGATGTGGGAAGATACTAATTACTTACAGTGGAACACCGTACGAGAAAGGGGCCAGACTGATCCACCGGCATATAATAGTGGCAGGGTATATTACCCTCGCGACCGATCCACCGGCTAAAATAGTGGCAGGGCATGTGCCCTCGCGACCGATCCACCAGCTAAAATAGTGGGGTTCCCGTACTCGTATGGACCTGATAAAGAATATGGTGTGTATCGACTTTTGATAAAGAAAGATTAAATGATTATAAGTGATTTCACTTTATGCTTCTATGTATCATATGTGTGGGTTGTAATTATATGTGATCATTATCCCGCATGAATTAATGTGTTATATGCCGACCTTAGTATTCGGTTACCTTACTCAGTACATAGCGTACTGATCACCCGTTTCATGGGTACTGCTCATTCCCACAAGCAGAAGGCACGTCTGACCTATTGCAGGTAGGAGACACCTACTTTGATGCTATCGATGTCTACGGGACATCAGGAGGGGCAGAGTGATAGCTGGGCTGGATCAATTTCTAGAGGGACATGGCCGTTCTCTTTTTAATTTATGACTCATGTTATTTTTATTATGTTTAAGTTGCAGAATCAATTTTATCAATTTTATTTGAAAAAAAATAGTTGGCATTTCAAATTATGTAAGACTTGCGCGTACTCTGATTTCTGTTTTTATAAATTTGAATTTGTATGGTATTACTGATAATGTTTTCTTAGCCTTAGCACTTGGTACCAGAATGGTAAAAGTAAACTGGTCTGGTACTAAGTGTGGCAGTAACATCCCCAGAATTTACGGTTTTAATTTATAAGTATTGCTTTTAAAAAAAATGTGTAAAATTTGGGGTGTTACAAGTTGGTATCAGAGCGGTTGGACCTTTTGACCACGCTCGTTTTTAAAAATAAAATTCTTTTATGAAATTTTTTATTAGATTTTAAAGTGTGTTTCGAAAGCTATTCGGTTGCTAATCTTTTTAAACTAATACTACGTGTTGGTATCATTCTCAAATGAATTTGTTTTACCAAGTTTGTTCAAAACTTAAAGTTTTTTCCGCTTTAATCCTAATGTTAAAAATTTTGGAGTCCGGCCACAGTGAGGAACGTATGGGTAGGATAGGATTTCTCAAAAAGGGACAAATAGAAGTTGTGTGTGCTTCAAACCAGTTGGTTCATTTCTAACCTCGTTTGTTTATGTTATAACTTCCGATGACGACGAACGAATGCCTTGGACGATTGGAGGAGGCCATCACAGACTTCTAGAGTTTAATCAGCGTTACCAGCCCCC
This sequence comes from Tamarix chinensis, assembly GCA_030549775.1. Classification (NCBI taxonomy): domain Eukaryota; kingdom Viridiplantae; phylum Streptophyta; class Magnoliopsida; order Caryophyllales; family Tamaricaceae; genus Tamarix; species Tamarix chinensis. The sequence continues at coordinate 78,391,687 of CM060179.1, read as the reverse complement.
CTCATCTAGCTGAGGGCACTGGTGAAGATTGAGTAACTTAGCGATTCCACTTGCTCAATAAGATTAAGGAGCATGGCAAGACTAGCCAAGAATATAGCTTGGCTGAGAAGGAGAAAAAGTATAAGGGATGAGGTGGCTGAGTAAAAATTGGTGGTAGTGGTTGTAATGGATGAATGATGAAAAACGAAGTAGAGTTAGAGGAGGTTGGGTGGTACTTGGCTTGGTGATCCTTGAAGGTGAGGGTGACGACACTACAGATGATGCTAACGACAACGAAAATGATGGTGAAGACAACCAATAAGAAGAAGATAGAGAGAATAACATGAAGAATTTTAGATTGAAGGAAGGAGCTCTGATTAGCTTCCAATAAATGACTATAAGACACACGTACACACACACACATAGGGAGAGAGGTTTATATGGTTAATTTCTTGAGGGAAGGATGGTGTGGCAAGAATTTAGGGAGTAAGGTGTAGGAATGGAGTTGGGTACAGAAAATAAGGAAAGAAGAAAAGGGGATGGGACAGTGATGTAGGAATGGATAGCATGAGAATGACCTGATTGAGGTAAGGTGATGAGGGTGGTGTGAAGCCCTATGTATTGGTTGAGGGGTTTGATTTGCTTGGTTGGCAAGGGGAGAAGTCATGCAGGAAAGAGAAAAAGGAAGAGAGAAGAAAAGGGGAAAGGGAAAGGGGAGAAAAAAAAAGAAATGGTGCCAAGGTTTAGAGTTAGAATTTAAATTTGGACTAAAGGATTAAAAAGAAGGTTAGGATATTAATTACGTTAAGGTAGATTAAAAATAAGGGGCAGTATAGTAACTTTGTGCATTTCTTATTTTGGCTTTTATGAAACCTTTTTTAAATAATTTTTTTAGGAATAAAAATAGCGGTGTTACACAAGCCATCACAATATCTCATAGAGTATAATCATCCCCTTCCCTTAGATAATGATGTAGATTTAGGTGATCCTGGTAGTTATAGATCTCATGTGGGGTGCCTCATTTGCTTTACAATTACTAGACCTGAATTTTCCTATCATGTTCACAACCAAGCTTAGTTCATCCATTAGCTTAAGCAAAAACATTAGGAAGCTTCTTTGATGGGTTGTTACCTACTAGAAAGGAAATCCTTGATAAAGTATTTTTTACGAGCTAATTGGGATTTAGGCATATATGCTTATTGTGATACACATTAGATAAAGTTAATTATTATGTGTTGATTTTTAACTGCTTACGTTATGTATTTAGGATGCGTATGAGTTAATCATGACAATGATCTTGGATTAATAATGAAACTTCTGGATGAATAGGATTTTGATTGATAGAAATGGAAAGAATATGGATGGACTCTCATTTTAATCATACGAAGAGGAATTCAAACTAAGGTTTGAATGGATTTCACTTTAAATAAAAAAAAATACAAAAAGAGGGTTGAATTCCAATAATTAGAACTCAATAAACTCTTGAGAGTACACTAATCACTATAACATCTTCAATAAGGTTAAAAAAACTCACTAATAGAATTTGGAGACAGAAGTCACACAAAGATCTTATTAGCTTTGAATATTCACACATAATGCATCCTAGTTTTGTAACTCCTCAATAAATAAGGTGAAATTGGGTCTTAACTAGCTTGTTACAAGCTTAACTAACTTGGAACAACATCTAACCAACTTGTAATAATGCTTGGACTGAGTCCTTAACTAGTATAACAGATAGAACTAACTTGAACTAAGTCATATAGCAAACTTATGACCAAGTCAACCCAAGAATTTAACAACTTGACAAACTAGGTAGTTAAGATAAAAAAAAAATGGTTAGAAGCTAAAAAAAAACCATGCACAACTTATTAATAACAACTAAATGACCATTTTGCACTATTTTGAACAAATACATGTATATGTCGAACCACTTGCCATTTGACTAGGTTGCACTCTCCACTTGCTTGAGTCAAAATAATCTCGTTGATGAATAAACTTGGTTTTTCTTGTTTTCATTCAAGAACCTCAAGAAATTAGTGTTTTATTTCAATAATTTTTATTATGAAAATAAAGGAAAATAGTGACGATAAAAATTATTGGTAATAAGATAATTTTTTATGGTAATAATTGACACTAACAATAAAACATATATATCAAATTGTCACTATAAATGAGTTGGTAATAAGCTTATTTCTCATGAAATTTAAATTGTTGGTAATTAATCTTATTACTAATGGTTAATTAATATTATTACTAATGGTTTCAAGATTGGTTTTATTAAATCAAAATTTGAAACTCTTATTTCAAGGATATTTTTCAAATTTAAATTATTTTGAATTTGGAAAAAAAATCTCATTATGATGATAATATATTTGTTAATAACCTCATTATTGGTGATTTTTTGGAAAAAAATTTAAAAAAAACTTTTATTTTTTTTATTATCCATAATATTCTTGTAAATAGCCTCATTGCCAATGAGTTTTGACAAAAAACTTCAAAAAATATTATTATGGAAAATAATATTATCGGTATTAAGCCTTTTTTTAGGAAATATAATATATGTAACAATAATCAAAAATATATTATATACAACATAAAATAATTAGAAACATGCTATTGTGTAAACAATATTTAGTGTTGAATGTCATAAAAATGCAATTTATGGGAAACATAATAATATTAAATTATTCAAACTAGCATAGAACCTAATTGAAATCTACTAGGTCATCTGAATTAGAATTTTTTGGCAGAGGCAAAAGATATTGAACCTATTTGGCCATAATATTTCTCATATATAATAATTTTCCCTCTTGTTGAATATATGCTTGTTTTTGGGCTATATGTTCATTTATTTCCTTTTTCCTTTGTTCTATTTAGGATTTTCATTCTTGAGCTTCTTGTGGATCAGTTTGTATCCAACTCATGCAAGAAGTAGAATGACTTAAGCACTCCCCTACAAGTGTTTCCACAAAAGCATGAACCATTATGATAGCTCATAGAATATGCTCTTCTTTTTCTAATTCAACTCATCAGCACCTCTCTTTCTCTTGCTAAAGTAATTCCCAAATGGGTGATCATATACATAACTCTACTGTATTAAGATACTATTATGGAAAAATTTTGAAGAAGAATTCTTTTCTCCACCTAACCATATTAAAATAGCTCACTTTTCTACATCGGATAACTAATGGGGAGAAATTATCGATGAATAATATATCCTACCTTAATAATTCAATCTAGTAGATGAATTATCTTTATTATAGTCGAAGCATGCAAGATATCATTACCCTGTCTATCCTAAACAATATGATCAAGTATGAAAATTATTAATGGTCCGCAACAACGCCACACACATTTTGAACACTATCACATTTGTATAATTTTTGTAAGGGATAAACTATATAAAAGTATTTAATATTAAACAAGTAAAAAGAAATTATTGTATCTTCATTAATTACTCTCTAATGTTAATATTTTTATATTTTATCCAAAATATTTAATTATTGTGGATTTATATATTAATGAACAATGTATGTAAAATTAATGCACATTAAAAAAGCTAATGATTTTTCTTTTATTTTCATTAATTACTATAGTATAAAGTTAAAGTTTATTTTTTTAGGGTAATATTTTTAAACTACACTATTATTTAACATGTGAATATTTTAATGGTATAACCCTTAATTTTTTAAAAATCATTGTTATTTTACTTTCAGTAATTACTCTCTAAGCTCAATATATATAATAATTTAGCTTGTATTATTAAAACACAGAAATATCTTAGTCGTATAATTTCTTAAGGGTCTAACCTAACATTTCCAAAATTAAACAAAACTATTTGTGAACTTTTTTTCTTACCTGAAATAACAATTACCTAATATTAATTAAATTTGTTTGCCTGAAATGCTGAATACATTAATTAATCATGGTCAAAATTTATTTAAAGGTGACTAATGGTCAAAAAACACATATTAACTCATACTAAAAATTATAAAGGCATAGCTATTTAAATATATTAACACAATTCACTCATATATATATTAATAACAAAACTAAAATATTAATACCAATCATCACACATAAATACACACACACATAACAAAATTGAACTAGCACATGCATACTAAAATTTGACATGCTCAATCACACAAAAATATACTGCATATTTAAGAATTAAATTAACATATGCATTCAAAATAAATCATAAATAGATACTAAATTTTTTTAATATAGAATGCTAAAATTTATTATAATCTAAGACAAGCATACTAATAAAAAAAAGGATAATTCTATTAACATGCATCTAACTCACAAAAAATCAATCAACTATATAAATAACCCACAAACTATAGATCAATAACACAACACAATAACCTAATTATTGACTAACTCAATTATCAACTCACAATATTCTAACAAATAACCTACAAATTCATAACTAATAAATAGTATAGAAAGATCAAATATTAAATTGATAGAGAAAAAAAATTGAAACTATGGCTAGATTTCGACAACAATAAGAACTCTGATGAGGAATAATCTTGTTAATATTTAGCAAAAAATGTATCTTGATAAAAATTTAAACTAAGGAAAAGCTTGAAAAAAAAAAGGAAGAAAATTGAAGAGAAAAGTTGAAGAGGAGAATGGAAAAAATGAAGGACTAGTGGGGAATAAACTAGCAACATAGGGATAAAAAATAAAGGGAATGGGATGGCTAGGGTTTCGTGTGGATTTTATATTTGGGGCTTATTATGGATGAGAACTATTGTTAGTATTAAGGTTTTATTTTATTTTATCAAAACACAACATTTTCAGTTCACGCGTTAGAGAGAGATAATTTAATGGAACCTTATTATCGAGGATTATAGATTATTAATTAATGTTATTAAGGGTCTAATTGCTAATAATAAGGCCCTAAAAAATTAGCTTAGGTAATAGGCACTAAAATGTAGGGGAAATTCTCTGAATATTCAGGATCCATATCATTAGTAATAAGGGAAGAAAAGTTGACTCCCTTGCCTTTGGATGCAATTCCCTCTCCCCCCATTTTTTTTCAACATTACCTATGACATTAATTTAATTTGCCAAAGAAAATTTTGGCACATAATTTTTATACCAAATTATTAGTGACATTAAAATCTTCAGTAAGAAGTATTACCGATGATTATATCCCTCTAAATTTTTTCATGCCTATATATTAATACCAACAAGTTGTCGTCAAAATTAAGATTCTTCACCGATGGTATTTTATCATCCATAATAAAATCATTGGTATCAACACATTCTCTTACAGTGTTTGTTGGGCCATCTATAAAGATGATAACGGATCTTACATTTGATTCAAACCTTATGACTCAATCGATTTATAAACGATTTGACCGAAGGATTTAAGAAAGTTAATTCGATGGATCTAGCATTGCTACAAAAAGAAGCATAAATGGTGGTGGAAAAGAAAGAAAGATAACTACAAATAATAGCTGTTTAGGCTATAGTTGTTCATAGTATAGATAATGGTTCAAATCAAAATCATCTACAATGAAATGAAAAATAAATGTGGGGCCTTGTGGGAAAGTATAGACGACAATTGTCCCCTAAAATCATTGTCTATATCTTCACATAAACAACAATTCTAAATGGCAACCATCATCTAAAGTCTCGGCTCCACTTCCCATCAAACTATAATTGTTGGTTTTAGGGGATAACAATTTTCTATGTTGTAATATAGATAGTGATTATAAGTCATAACCTCTATCTAAAACCTTCAAGATTTTCCCGCAAAGGAATAGATGACAGTCATGATCTAAAATTGTCATCTATAATGTAATATAAATGACGATTGTAAGTTAGAAGCGGCATCTAAAACCTTAAAGATTTCCCCATGAAAGAATAAACATTGATTATAATCTAAAAATATTATTGATGGTGTCCTTTAAAAAAATTACATGACACATACTATATGCACCATTCACAATTTCCTACACATAAAAGTTTGTATACATTCCTAACTAACACGCAATCATTAGTGTATTGTGTTCCATCTTAGAATTTAAAATTTGCACTATATATTAACATCAACTAGATACCTCTTAAGGCTTATTGTAACACATATATACACATCAACCAACCACTCATAACATCAATCACTTTACATTAAAATTATTTACATCAAGTAGTTATATGAATTATAAAAATGAGCAAATATAGAATTTTCAAACAAGATAGAAATAGGCATAGTCTTTATAATAAGAAATTGATCACAAATGAATATCATTGATGTATCTCTAGTTCTTATGGGATTTTCAAGAGCTCTAACATATAAATTAGAAATACTAAGAAATATAAAAAAGACTTTCCTTGTAGACTCATGGGCTTTCCATCTTTATCATGATGACCAAATGTCATATATGCATTAAACCATCAAAGTAATAATTAAACATAAATTTTAGTGATACATTGATCACAAATATATACCATTCACAAATTTAATATGCAATTTCAAGAATTAAGGCATTCTTCTTAAAATTCACAACATTGAAATGCTTTGTATTATATTTACATACATTATTTATCTATGCTGATTTATATTGTGGTATCTATATTATTTATGCATAAAGTTTAATTCAAGTACATGAACCCCTTCTTCATTATCATCCCCCACATAAAAATCATTAGTACCATCATTAATATTAGATGAGGAATGTAGGTATGTACTTAACACATTCTCCCTTTATATGTTATTATCCCATTTATTTGATGACAAGACTATCAACTATTGTTTATCGATTGGATTAGTAGCATAGAACATTTGTTTGGCTTGTGAGGTCAATATAAATGGGTCCTTTGTGCCACTAAGTCTTGAAATATCCACCCTTGTAAACCTTACTTCCTAAGTAGAAACACCATTTTAATTGTTGATCCATTTTTATCAGAATAAAGGAGCCCTAAAAGAGGTATCATCTAATAGCCATATATATTTGATCACCCTATAGTACATCATTGATTTGTTTCTAGAACTTGTTACATGCAAAGCTTTAGATTATCTCACACCACTATTTTTATGACGCTCTTGCCATCCTATTCTTTCATGAAGAAAGTACTACCATCAATCATGTACGAGTTATAACACAATACTTCTTGACATGGGAGGCAATAACCAATACAAATTAATATCATGATCAAAAACCTTTGATGCCAACCAATTTGAAAATGAGTTATTGTGTTTCTCTAATAATTATTATTTTTATTTCTTGATAGATTTAGATCCCTGATCATATTCATGTGTTGTTGCACAAGTGGTTGACATCATTTATATTATGAAACACATACAAGAGATTTATCCTCAATGTATTAGAATTATCAATCTTGATCACCCAATATCCTTTACCTCCTTTCCCTTCATTCGATATATCTGAATTTCATGGTTGTGGAAGACCTATGGTATTACCATTCGATAAGAATTCACAACAAAATTCAATCACCTCCTTCACTAGATAAGCCTCAACAATATATCCTTCTAGCCTTTTTAATTTCCTTATATAGATTCTTAATACTTTCATGAACCCCTCAAATTGATAAATCTAACGCAAATGAATTGTCCCAAAGAATTTAACCTCTTTGACTAAGTGTAAAATTAAATACATGATGATTGCAAAGAAAGATGGAGGAAAATACATCTCTAGTTGGTACAATATAATCACAATCTCTTCCTACTATGTGCTCAACCTCTAAGGATAGATAACATGAACACATATTTCCTTCATAAAGAAATAAAATCAAGGGATGACACTATGAACACAATTAGGGAAATAGAGTGTATAGCCACTACAAATCTTAGTCAAGAGAACTATAATCATGTGATTTAATGCCCACTAATGTCAAATATTTTATTTAAATGGAACTTATGATGTTTGAAGAATATCATTCCAGAACTTCCACTCTATTAAGACACCCACACAAAAAAAATCTCTTTATTAAAAAGAGTATAATATGCATAAGGTGAAAAAGTTCTATTCTCACTTTCTACATATGTCATTTTATTTTTATACCCATCTCAATAAGGTCCAACCTAACATTGATGTCATCCTTGTTCTTCTTTGGTACATTTAATAGTGTGCTAATTCTACTACCAGGTAAATTATTCTCTATGTGTTCCACAACAAGGTAATGCCGCACATATAAATGTTTCCAATAAGAGAGGTCAAATATTATTGACTATTGACTTTTCTTCCACCAACTATTGAAACCAAATTCTTGTTCTTATATTCCAAAAGGTGCATTTAATATCCTCACTTTTTAAAATGTGTAGAGTCCCATGAGAAGATTTGGAGCTCTTAATTCATCAACTTTTCCATTAAAAGTTTTTTTTTTACCTACAACAATGATGATTTATAGGAAAGAACTTACGATGTGTAATATAGGTGGTATTCCTACTCTCTTGTAACTAGATAAAGTCTATGGTATTTTCACAAATAGGGCATATATATTTTATGTGTACATTATAACTAGAAATATTACCATATGACAAAAAATTATTTATTATGATAAATAATTGGGCCTTAAAGTTAAATTACGCTTGGACATATGCATCAAACACTTCAACTCCATGATTCCACGTTTACTTCAAATCCTTAACAAGGTGATCTAGATAAATAACAATATCATTACTAGGTATATTCTATTATGATATAAGTACAGATAACATTATCCATTTTTGCTACATGCAAAATGATAAAGGGTGATTATATGTCACCAAAATAATCAACCATAAAATGTAGTTTTTCTTCCCATTGACCTTCTAGGTAATTGATGTATTAATCCTTATTTTGATGATAAAAAACATGTTTAAAGGTTTAAAATGTTTAATTAAGTAATCATGTACCACAATGATGATATGGATGCTAAACCACACTTACTCAAGTAATCCTACATGTACAAGCTTGAAAGAGCAATAAATTTTCAAAGAGTACAATATTTAAGAGAAAAATTAAGTTTCAAGCATAAAAGAAGATTATTTCAAGATGCTTAAAGGCTCAAGAGCTCAAACTTTACTCTTGAAGTCTTATGATTTTCTTGTAAGGTTGATTGAGCATTTACACTTTTGATTTTATCTTTTGGGATATTTAAAATTTACCTTAGAATTTATTTGATGTTAAATTATTTATTGGTTTTAAATCCCAAACACTTTTCAAAGTGTTTTGAAAATGTTTGGTTCCACTTAGAACCATTGACAAATTCTATTTTCTACTGAAAAAGATTTTTAGCCTCAAGTTTAAAGCATTGGCTAGTTTTAATGAATTGATTGACTAGTTTGTTCAACTAAGCTATGGGTTATTTTTTGCAAAAACCAAAATTTCCTTGGATTTAACACATCAAATGCTTTCTTTAAACTAATTGACTAGTTATCAAAACCTATTGACTAGTTTGACTAACTAGGTTATGGGTTAAATTAAGTGCAAAGTTTTTTTGCCTTATGATAAACATATCGACCAACATTCACTAGTTTTCCCAACTAGGTCATTGGTTTGCATAACCATTTGATGGGTTTTCAATATGTTCAAGAACCAAAAATGTCTATCCTAGACTAATAAATAGGTTTTAATAAACCAATCGGCTAAATACTACAATGGTAACATTTGTCCATTAGGTATGAATATAACTATTCGACTAGTCACACCAACTAATTGACTAGTCAAGGTAACTAATTGATTAGTACCTCGAATTAATAAATTAGTTATCTTTGAATGTTCTATCTTTTATTTTTGAATGGTAACATTTTTTTTTTACCACCAACAACTACCTTGTTGGCTCATGGTATATATCACACTTATTAGGTAGAATTAAAAATAACTTTTGAGTTATCATTAGTTTTCTTACCCAATCAAGCTAGATTCAAATTTAATAGTTAAATCTAATTTTTCTAGCTAGATTACATCCCACAATTTATTCTTAAAATTTTAGATATATAATATTTATGATGATTCTTGTAATTGCAATGCCCTTCATGAAAAATCAATACTAAGGGACTCTAAGCATGCCTATCATTTTTAAGAGATTCTAAGGTCAGATTATAGAGAAGATAAATAGATTAAGTTGTACTTTTTTTTCTCAAGTAAGCCATTAGAGTTGTAGATCCATAAACCTAGGAGAATATCATCAATAAACTCGTCAAGACATTTGAAAAATATAAAAAAGAGAGCCTTTTGGTAGTGAAGTTAGAGAAACCAGATTTGGTTATCTTGAACTATTATAATTCGTGTCATAATTTTTATTTGTAAATTATATTCCATTCAACCCTATTCATCCCCCTCTAGGTTCCTTTTTAGTTCATTCCATTAAAGTAAAGTGCAAGATGCAACTTTCTAGTTCACGATCAAATTCAAGGAATTTGGTATCAATCATCTTCAACTAAGGAGAATTGACTAGGTGTCTATGTTTTCCATTAGAAGTCTTCTCTTTCATATGCCACATAAGATTCTTCTCATTTTCTCCATTACTAAACATACACTAAAATCTTGGTATGAATAGAAAGTACCACACCATCTTACTAGGAACCTTATCCTTTATAAATCATGACATTTACCATTTAGGACATATATCTAATGATGTATATTCCTTGTGATACAAAATGAAATCATTAACACAAGTATAGATTTCTTATAATTCAAGTCAATAAAGTAATGAATCTTCTTTGCTCATATATCCTATGAGGAATTACATTATCATTAGGAAGCATCTCTTTAAATAATACAATAAGAGAAGTGAAGTTTATTCGCTCTATCCATTAGTTGCCTTGAGATTGTACAATAGTAATAGGACCAATAGTTTTGTAAACTTAGTATAAAATTCATACAAGAGAATTTTTTAATCATTGACCAACTTTTCAAATTTTGATGAGAGTCTCTAAAATTTTTTTCAACATTATTTATCAAGTCTTCCATGTTATCAAATTCAAAATATTTAAAATCATCTCTTTGAGCACAACTAGTTTATATCCACATATGATAAGATGATCTTGTATTTTGTTGACCCTTTTACCTTATTATTTCTACTATCGATACATGGGAAACATATACACACGAGATTGCGGCACATTTTACCGTAAATTTTAGGAAGTCATATATACCATCTATATACTCTCTAGTTAATCTACTAGAGTATACTCACAATCAATATATTGTATCATATATTGGAAACAAAGTTGAGCAGAATAATTTGAAAACAATAACAATAATGATATCCATACCAAATGTATATGAAACGTACAGAGGGGTGTGTGTGTGTGTACAGATAACAACGTTAGGGTTTTTCATATAATACACTAACAATAATATCAATGATATCAAAGCTACACTTCTAGAAATATATAAAACACATGACATAGCAAGAATGATGAAGCACAATAATGTCCTAATCAGTTAAAACATGGTAAAAATAGGTATTATATTTCATACCAACAATAAATATGACCGAAGATGAAAAATATAAAACTCTAAGGGAAGAACAATGGAAAAAATATAAAAACGAAGTATACAAAAGCTTGGTGGTGGCAACAGCTGTGGAGGCAATCAATGGAGAGTAAACAAGAAAAGGTAGAGGAAGTAATAATGGTGAAATATAAAGGAAAATAGCCAGTTTGTGTGACATCTCTCCATGAGTTCATACAAATGAGATGGTAAAATAGAGGTCAACTAAATTAAAAGTTAAGCATGAAAAAAGAATTCATGTAGGTCAAAACTACCATCTATACCCTTAAAAATTAAATAAAAAAATCATCTCACTTTAAAATAGATGACAATTTTAAAGTGGAATCATTGTTTAAAGCCATCAAAATTACAACTAAGCTTTAGACAGTAGTTGTATTATTGTATCCACTTTCTATACCCTTAAAATTTGAAAGAAAAAAAACATATTGCTACTTTTTAGTAAATGATAGTGTTAACATAGGACTGTTGTCTAAGGCCATAAAAATAATGGCTCAACTTTAGATGGTGGTTGTACCTTTGTAACCGTTGTGTATATTGTTGCAAATAAAGCACCCCTCTCTCCCCATATTTTTTACTTGGGAAGTTATGCACAATTGTTTTTATTATAGTAATTATATATGTGATGCCATCTATTTTGATTTTTGTAGTATTATAGGTAAACTGTGGACATGAATCCAAGTGTCACTACGAGTGTCTCAGTCTAGATTTAGTGGTTTCATAATTATATTGACTTGGCGAGGGAACCATTTGTGCACTAAATTTTTTTAGATCAATTTATGCACTAGATCTATCTATCAACTAAATAGTAAAGATGGAATGGTATTGTCAATAGATATAACTATGTAATTTTTATTTTTCCTATACATTGTATAACATTTCAATTTATATATTATCTTTACAAATCAATTAGGAATTTTTTTATTTTAAAAAAATTATTAAGACTCATTTAGAACCCATTTATCTATTAGAATTATTAGATTTGAATTTTGATATAAAACTTTAAGACTTATAAGATCTAAATTAGATCCGAGTTCATATAAAATAGATGAGTTCAAATTAGATTTAGCTCAACCCTGACCCATTATAATCCCTAACTATCACAACTACCTCTCCACTTACCTTTATCACAATATTACTGCTCATTGCATTTTCCGTTGTTAGAAGTCTATGATCAACTTGGGGTCACATTGGTAAAGATGCAATTGATGGGTAAGAATAAGGACCACTCAGAATGGAGGATTTGGGGACACATCACATGGCCACTTGAAACACTGAATTGAAATGGTATAAATTTTGATTCTTTCTTTTATAAGGTGTAATTTGATGGTGTTCCAAGATGATGATGATGATGATGATGATGATGATGATGATGATGATGATAATAATAATAATAATAATTTATTTTTTAATTTTTTTATTATTTAAAATATATTATCCCTCTTGTTCAACCAAGCTTTTGTATTGAGTTATATTTTTCAAAATTAATTATCTCAAATTATTATAAAAATATCACCAAAAAAGTATTTGTTTATAAATTAATCATATAATTTCAAAATATATTATTAATAAAATAAAAAATAAAAATTATTAGCTAGTTAGAATCTTGTACTTGCTGCTAACATAAATAAAGCCAAATAAATAAATACATTGAATATGATTAAAATAAAAGAATTACGACATAGTTTAAGGGTATTGAAAATTGATATATAATATATGTATGATTGAAAAAGTAAGAATTTATTCTTAGTTGAGTGGTTGTGCAACACCCCGATTTTTACGAACAAAAACATTCGTTTACAGATTTAAGCGCGAAAGCTAAAATAAAAAAAAAATAAAGGGTGCTACCGTTACACTTGGTATAAGTCTAATTTTCTCTACCATTCTCATACGAAGTGCTAAAGGTAAAATCATTACTACACTTAGATTTATAACATGATTACAAGAAACAGAATATGGGAGACAAAAGATAAGTATTGTGCTACATTAACACAACATCAGATATTTACAAAACTTAGAGAGAGAGAATACAGAGGGGCACAAACGTTCGAATAGATTCAAAATCAATCTACCAAAATACACCGAATAGCCCTAGCCACTCTCAACCGAACTACCAGCTTCGACCGAACTCATAAGATATCATGCAAAAACCACTGCCCATTGAATAGGTATGGGCCCACAAAAGGAATCTTTTAGTACGATAGTACTGAACAACCCTTTATACTAAATTAAAACAAAAACCCAGCATAAAACACATATAAGGCATCAAAATAATACATGGTATAAACATTGAACTGTACATGCATCAATTAACCATTCATATAATCACATACCACCAATATCACATACCAACTGTACTAGTTCATCTGGAATTAATTGAAACTTACTAATGGAATATCCAATAAATGCTCTTTATAGTATTATTAGAAACAACATCAACCCAAGAAATTGTACAATACCTGAATATATATCGAATCTGTAACACCCCCAAAATTCACTACTGAAAAATTTCGTTTTATTAAAAGAAATTGTGGAAGCCAAAATATTAAACGGTGAATTTCGAGGCTATTATCGCCACACTTAGTACCAGACCGGTTCACTCATACCGTTCCAGTACCAAGTGCTAAGGCTAAAGAACAAAATATCAGTTGCTAGAAATTCAAACCATTTTAAATCAGAGTAGCGCAAGTAAACATTTTATAAGAATAGGTTCCACCAATGGTGGTTACAATAATACATTACATTTAAACCATACATTAGAATAGGAAGCATGAAATACTAAAGGTCGGATAATCCTTACGCTATTTCCCGTTGCCCACTTGAATAGCACCTGAAAAGACCTGCAAGGGACACTGCCCATTGAATAGGCAGGGACCCCACGAAGGGAACCCTTCAGTACTACGGTATTGAGTAACCCTTTAAAGTCACACTTAAAAGTACGCCCGCAATGTAACACATGAAACAAAGCTACATATATATATAACAAGATGTGTACATATAACATTCACTTAATTAACAATCACATCAGATATCAATAGGTCGTTATGAATAATCGATACTTTCGGGCCTTAAGCCATGTCATAGTGTAAAATCAATACATTTGGGCCTTAAGCCATTAGTCCATCATTATTCATTCAATCTCATATTTTATATCCATGTGAGTGCGAGAACCCCACTATTATAGTCGGTGGATCGGTCACTTATAGGGCAAAACGCACCTAACCACTATTATATGTCGGTGGATCGGTCTCCAGGGCAAAATGCTCCTGGCCACTATTATTCGCCGGTGGACCGGTCTGGCCCCAACTCACATGGTGTTCCACTATAAGTGATTAGTATTATTCACATCCATGACTGGTTTTATTGAGCTCGGGACCCCTACTATTATTGCCGGTGGATCGGAATATATATCAACATCATCCAGGGCAACACGCTCCTAGGCCACTATTATATCTGGTGGATCGGTACTCATAATCACTTGCCAGTACAACACTCTCCTGGGCCACTATTATATCCGGTGGATCGGTACTCATAATCACTTGCCAGGGCAACACGCTCGTGGGCCACTATTATAACCGGTGGATCGGTAATCAATATCATAATCCAACTGGGCCCGGCTCATAATCTTTCACTTTCATGATTAGTATTTTCCTTTATTTAATCAGCACAACAATTCCATTTATTTGCCTCAGATGGGAGATCAAGAACCCGGGACACAAAGGTACACCAGTCGTACCGATGCATACAAGCTACTCAGTACCCTTCAACCACGAACCCAAGGACGCAAAGGTACCCTGGTCATACTGGTGCATAAAGCTACTCAGTACCCTACCAACAAGGACACCTAATCCATAAGTATGCATACCCCCTAAATAGGTCCGTAGAGCTAGATAGAGTAAGATATAGGGCCTGGCTGAGGCACAAAGGCACACCAGCAAATACCAGAATAATCGTGGACTAAACCACGTCTTTATGGTAGCGACCCCTAAAGAGTCACCATTCCTGATCTCGAGGTCTTTCACTTTAAGTATTAGTGTCTTAATTAAGGTGATCGCAAAAAGCACAATAATCAGATACATATTCACTTCCAATCGTTCTGATATCATTAGTCGTTTCTGATAGATGAGATTGATTGATTATTTTCATGTCTAAAAATATCATTTATCCCTCATTTATTCTACTAGATTTAATCTTTTCGTCGAGTTTTCCTCCTTTGAATAAATTTTACAGGAAAGAAAAGAATTGAAGAAATTCAAGGAGAAATCAATGAAAAGAAGAAATCAAGTAGAGAACACATCAAAAAATGCCGAATCAAGGAGAGCAAAGTTGGAAAGGGAACAAATATATCAAAAGAAGCTAAGCTGAAACTTTCAAAGGAATTGAGTGGAAGAATCAAAAACACGGGGGTCCCGTGTTTCCATAACACGGACCGTGTTATTTATCCCGAGTATCGGTCTGTAAATCCTTGTCAGCAGAGCAGTTAGAAGAAAACACGGGGGTCTCGTGTTTCATAAACACGGACCATGTTTTCGATTAAAAACGTGTAACTGCCACGCGACTTGTTCCTGATAAAATTTGATATGAAAATAGAGTTCGGGAGATAGAAAGAAATGATCGAGAAATAATTGGAATGTATTTTTCTTCCTTTATTCCTTTAGAACATACATGTAATGCACAATTCCAACCTTTGATCTTCTTGAATTCTATTGATGATTTGACATTCTACACTTCAATTGATAAGTTTCCTCTATTCCTTTGTAAATTTCTGTATCTTCATTTTCCAGAATCTAATTAGTTTTTGTGTAATTTTACTTGTGATCATTTCATTATTATCTAATTGTTGAAATAATAGAATTTGTGAATGTGTTATTATCATTAATTTTTAATATTTCTGTATAATTGTATGAATTGTGAATATGCAGAAATTTGAGTAGTTAGAACAGGGTAGGGTGAATTGAAGATGGAATCATAACTTAATTATCATTTCATAATTTAAATGTTTGATTCTAGATGAGGTTTGATTGAATTAATGGCTTGAATTGAATGATTTCATATCATAGATTAAGATTCTTGAACTGATTAGATTGATCACCTACTTGGTTTAGGACTTAGTCTTTGCTAAGACAACGAAATTAACCCGTAATTGTTAATTAATTTGTCTATAGTAGCAAGAAGACCATTAATTCGTGCAATTGCATGATCCGAGCTTTTGTGATTATGATTGTAGTTGGCTGCTTTCCGTTCATAATGCTACCATTAATTGAATCTAGTGTTCGTAACCTAGGTTATTAAATGGGTGCAAAAATAAATTGAGAGCATATTCAATTTATTAAGGTTGAGAGGAAGTATAGGAATTCGTTATTATGAATTTCCTAAGTCAACATTAAACTGTTTAGAATCATTCTTCTTATGTGAATGTATGGCATTTTAATTCCATCACCAATTCAATCCTCCCCTAATTGTCAATTCGTGATTAAAGACCTAGTATAATCGAATTTAGTTTAAGAATCAATGAAATTGTATAAACAGGTTTATAACATCAATAGCAAAATTAGTGATTAAAACGTCATTCCTTGTGGGTTCGACCCCTTCTTGCCATATACTACGTATTTGGGAATTAGGATTTACTTATTAAATTTGTTGTGCATACGACAGTGCATGAAATTTTTGGCGCCGTTGCCGGGGAATTGGCAATTATAATCTCTAGTTTTGTTGTTGTTGTGGTTTCTTATTTTAGTTTTGATAAATTCTTCACGTAAACTCATCTAATCTTTCATTGTGTGAAATCTTCAGGCACTCACAATTGAGATCATTTGCAATTGAGCATCAAGGACAAATTATTCCAGCCATAGATCCAAACTCATCTTCTCCTATTGCATCTAGGACGAGAAGGAAATTGGAACAAGCTAGTCAGATTCCATCACCTTTTGAAGAAAGTTCCACAAATCAGGGAGAAGAAAGTATAGAAGATTTGTGTAGTACACCCTGCTACATTAATCCACTAATGGCAGATCGAACTCTCAAGGAGCTAGCTGCTCCTGTCTTCAACCCCAATCTTTTATGCATTAATTATCCTGCTGATAATGATACTTGTGAAATTAAACCTAGATTAATACGAGCCTTACCTATTTTTACAGGTTTTAGAGACAACAATTCCATGAGTTCAGGCTCTTTCACCGACCCAAATAAATTTCTCAAGGAATTCCATATAGCTTGTTCTGGTATGAAACCGAATGGAGTAAGTGTAGAACAACTTAAACTCAAAGCTTTTCCTTTTGCTTTAGCTGATGCTGCTAAGGAATGGTATATGATCTACCAGCGGGTTCAGTAAATACTTGGACTGATATGCAAAAGGTTTTCCTTGACAAATATTTCCCTTCATCAAGAGCAACTAATATAAGGAAGGAAATATGTGGTATTAGACAAGATGGAGGAGAATCTTTACATGAATATTGGGAACGTTTCAAGAAATTGTGTGGTAGTTGTCCTAATCATCAAATTAGTGAACAATTATTAATACAATATTTTTACGAAGGTTTATCTCCTATGGATCGCAATATGATAGATGCTGCTAGTGGTGGTGCTTTAGTTGATAAAACACCCATCGAAGCTAAAAGGTTGATTGCTAATATGGCATCTAACTCTCAATATTGTAATAGGGGTAATACTTCTATGTCTCAACAGGTGAAAGAAACCAATATTGCTGAACTAAAAACGCAAGTTTCGAATTTGACAGCTCTTGTGGAAAGAGTTGTAGGAGAAAAGATTCCTGCCAAGGTATGTGGAATTTGTTCTTTTACTGGTCATCCAACTGACATGTATCCTACTTTGCAGGAAGAACAACAAGTAAATGCTATTGGAGGACAACCATTACCAAAAAGGAATGATCCATTTGCTCCAACATATAATCCTGGATGGAAGGATCACCCGAATCTAAGGTATGGAAACGCTCAACAAAGTAGTAGCTCATATTTCCGACCACAGATGTATCAAAATCAGCAAGGAGCAAATCCACCTCCCGGATTTTTCCAAATTCCACCGAATCAGCAAAGACCACCGTTTCAACCGATGCCTCCACCACAAGTTCCACAACAATCGGGGGGTATGCCTTTGGAAGATTTGGTAAAATCTTTAGCTACCAATACCTTACAATTCCAACAAGAGACCAGAAACGGTATTAAGAATTTGGAAAATCAAGTGAGTCAACTAGCAGATTCCCTTGGAAAAATGCAAGCACAAGGTTCTTCAAAATTTCCTAGCCAGACTGAAATAAATCCCAAGGAAAATGCTAGTGCTATCACAACTCGCAGTGGAAAACAATTGTCAGATCCAAGAAAAGTGAGTGAAGAAGAAGACACAAACAAGGAGACAGATGAAACAATGGCTGAAGAAGAAGAAATAAAGGAAGATTCACAACCAACAGTGAAGAGTAAGTCACATTCTCCTATAAAAATTCCTGCTCCTTTTCCTAGCAGGTTGGCCAAAAACAAGAAGGTAAATCATGACAATGAGATATTTGACATATTTAATAAGGTAGAAGTTAACCTTCCTCTCATTGATGCGATCAAACAAGTACCCAGGTATGTAAAATTCCTTAAGAATTTGTGTACAAACAAAAGGAAACTTAATGAGAATGAGAAGGTAAGTGTGGGAGAAAATGTATCAGCAATGTTGCAAAGAAAGCTTCCACCAAAGTGCAAAGATCCAGGTATTTTCACTATACCTTGCAAAATTGGAAACACGAGGTACGAAAAATGCATGCTTGACTTAGGTGCTTCAATAAATGTCATGCCTTTATCTATCTTTAACACCCTAAGTCTAGGTCCTTTAAAGGAAACTCGTGTTGTTATCCAATTGGCTGATAGATCTAACACATATCCTGAAGGGGTTATTGAAGATGTCTTAGTTCAGGTAAATGAGTTGGTTTTTCCTGCGGATTTCTATGTGTTAGATATGCAAGATAATGGCTTGGCTAATCCATCTCATATATTGTTAGGGAGACCATTCCTAAAAACTTCAAAAACAAAAATTGATGTCCACGATGGAGTGTTAACCATGGAATTTGATGGTGAAGTTATTAAGTTTAACATATATGATTCCATGAGATATCCTGCAGATGGTGAAGAGGTATCTATGATTGATGTCATTGAAAATTTAACTGAAATGGTGTACCAATTATCATCAGCTGATCCTTTGGAAATAACTTTGACACAAGGAATAGCAACTGAAAAATTGGAAGAATTGAGCAAATTGTATGACGTTGATGAAGAAATCAAGGAGGTAGTAGCCGCTTTGGGAACATGTCCGAGTAGAATTGGAAAATTTGTGGATTTACCATTGACAATGGATAGGCCTGTACCTTCCATAGAACAACCACCTGAAGTGGATTTGAAGCCTTTACCTGACCATATCAAATATGCATTCTTAGGAGATAAGAATACCCTTCCGGTTATCATATCTAGTGAACTGACATCTCATCAGGAAGAAAAACTGGTAAATGTGTTGAAGAAATACAAATCAGCTTTGGGGTGGACAGTTGCTGATATTAAGGGTATTAATCCTTCAGTTTAAATGCATCGGATTTTAATGGAAGAAGATGTGAAGCCATGTAGAAAAGTACAACGTAGGTTGAATCCGATAATGATGGAGGTTGTGAAGAAAGAGGTTCTAAAATTGCTAAGTGTAGGAGTCATATACCCAATTTCTGATAGTAGTTGGGTAAGTCCGCTTCAGGTTGTCCCAAAGAAAACAGGCATAACAGTAGTGGAGAATGATAAAGGAGAGATGGTTCCTACTATAGTTCAAAATGGTTGGAGGGTATGTGTTGACTATAGAAAGCTGAACTCCATTACTAGGAAAGATCATTTTCCTTTACCATTTATGGATCAAATGTTAGAACGGCTAGCGGGTCATGCTTATTATTGTTTTCTTGATGGTTATTCTGGATATGTGCAGGTTCCCATAGCTCCAGAAGATCAAGAGAAAACCACATTTACATGTCCCTACGGTACGTTTGCGTATCGACGCATGCCATTTGGATTATGTAATGCTCCAGCTACATTTCAAAGGTGTATGGTAAGTATATTTTCCGAATATCTGGAGAAAATTATCGAGGTATTCATGGATGATTTTAGTATCCATGGAGATACTTTTGAAGAATGCCTAGGTAATTTGACCCTTATCTTGAAAAGATGTTTGGAAACAAATCTTGTGCTAAACTCTAAAAAATGCCATTTTATGGTCCAACAAGGAATAGTTTTGGGACATGTTATTTCAGCCAAAGGAATTAAAGTAGATAAAGCAAAAATTGATCTTATTTCTTCATTACCTTATCCATCAACTGTCAAAGATGTGCGATCATTTTTAGGGCATGCCGGGTTTTACCGCCGATTTATCAAGGATTTTTCTAAAATAGCCCAACCATTATGCAAGCTTCTTCAAAAAGAAAAGGAATTTCAATTTGATGATGCATGCCAGAAATCATTTGACTATTTAAAGGAAAAATTGATAAGTGCACCCATTCTTCAACCACCTAATTGGAATTTCCCATTTGAATTGATGTGTGATGCATCTAATTTTGCTGTTGGTGCGGTGTTAGGTCAACGAATCGGGAAAGAGCCACATGTGATATATTATGCCTCACGCACATTGAATGAAGCTCAACTTAACTACACAACTACCGAAAAGGAGCTTCTTGCTATTGTCTTTGCTTTGGATAAATTTCGTTCTTATCTGTTAGGAACTGAAATAATTGTTTACTCTGATCATGCAGCATTGAAATATTTGTTAGCAAAGAAAGAGGCAAAACCACGACTGATTAGATGGATTCTTCTACTTCAAGAATTCAATATACGCATTAAAGATAAGAAAGGAACCGAAAACGGAGTAGCAGATCATCTAAGTCGGTTAATCAAAGAAGTTGAAGTTAAAGCACCTATCAATGAAGCATTTCCGGACGAGCAACTTCATGTCATTGGATATGAGATACCATGGTATGCTGACATGGTAAATTTTCTAGTAGCTAAGGTATTTCCATCTCACTTTACAAAAGCACAGAAAGATAGAATGAAAAGTCAAGCAAAATATTTTGTATGGGACGATCCATACTTATGGAAACAATGTGCCGACCAAATCATTAGAAGATGTATTCCTGATAGTGAGTTCTTGTCTATTTTACACTTTTGTCACAGTTATGCTTGCGGGGGACACTTTGGTCCCAAGCGAACAGCTTATAAAGTTCTAGAGAGTGGATTCTTTTGGCCTACATTGTTTAGGGACTCTCATGAATTTTGTAAGACGTGTGAAAACTGTCAAAAGACTGGGGGATTAGGTCCTAGAAATGAAATGCCACAAACTCCTATCATAGCATGCAAAATCTTTGATGTTTGGGGTATGGATTTTATGGGACCCTTTCCATCTTCTTTCGGGTTTAAATACATTCTTGTTGCTGTTGATTATGTGTCAAAATGGGTGGAAGCTAAGGCCACCCGCACTGATGATGCTAAGGTTGTTGCAGAATTTCTTCGAACTAACATTTTTGCAAGGTTTGGTGTACCAAGGGCCATCATTAACGACAAAGGTTCACACTTCTGCAACAGAACCGTAGAAGCTCTATTAAAGAAATACCATGTGACACATCGAATATCTACAGCATATCATCCACAAACAAATGGTCAAGCTGAGATATCCAACCGGGAAATCAAATCAATCTTGGAAAAAATGGTGAAACCAATAATAAAGGATTGGAGCTTACATCTTAATGATGCTCTCTGGGCTTATCGTACAGCTTTCAAGACTCCAATTGGTATGTCTCCATATCGTCTGGTATACGGTAAGCCTTGTCATCTACCAGTTGAGTTAGAACATAAAGCTTTTTGGGCCGTCAAGAAGTGTAACATGGAGTTAACTGAAGTTGGAAAACATAGGCGACTCCAACTACAAGAATTGGAATAAATAAGAAATGATGCTTTTGAAACTGCATTGAGATATAAAGATAGAACTAAGGCAGTTCATGATAAGTTCATTCTTAGAAAGAGCTTTGAAATTGGTCAAAAAGTTTTATTATATCATTCTCGTTTGAAGTTGTTTCCAGGAAAATTGAGGTCGAGATGGATCGGCCCATTTGTTGTGACTAATGTTTTTTCTCATGGTGCAGTTAAAATTAAGAGTGAGAAAACAGGAAAGATGTGGAAGGTCAATGGACACCACCTCAAACCTTACTACAAAGGACATCAAGTGCACAATTTGGAAGTGGTTGATCTTACCACTCTTAATTATGAGGGCTGAATGACTTGCATTTTGTCACTTGGGAAACACCCAAGTGTTGTATATAAGTTTTCCATATTTCATACTTTTCTTTTTACATATTTGGTATGACTTTGTATGTACATAATGTGTATATGTGTGGAAATACATAAGTAGTTTATTTTCATACTTAAAAAAAAACACGGGGGGGGGGCATATTTCTTAACACGACCCGTGTTTTTCTCTCTGCAAAAAATCTAAAAATTCCAGAGAGCTCCAAAAATAACACGGGGGGTCCGTATTTCTTAACACGGCCTGTGTTTCTTCCTCTGCAGAAATTTTCAAAATTCTAGAGAGCTCCAAAAATAACATGGGGGGTCCGTATTTCTTAACACGGCCCGTGTTTCTTTCTCTGCAGAAAATTTACAAATTCCAGAGAGCTCCAAAAATAACACGGGGGGTCCGTATTTCTTAACACAGCCCGTGTTTCTTTCTCTGCAGAAAATTTACAAAATTCCAGAGAGCCGAAAAAATAACACGGGGGTACCGTATTTCACAAACACGGCCCGTGTTACCTTCTCAGTCATAACCAGAATGCGTAAAATTTAACACGGGGGTACCGTATTTTACAAACACGGTCCGTGTTTCTCTCCAGCGCCCTTTTTTTTTCCCCCGTGTTTTCAGATCTGAAAAAAACACGGCCCTCTAGTTCGATTCTCTCCAGTTCTTCGCAGCACTCTTCTCCTTCGATTCCTCCATTTTTCTCACTCAAATCTTCAACTCTTCACAACTCCTACTCCATTAACATCCCATCTTCTTTCCCCACCATTAATTTTCTTTTCTCTGTCGAATTTTTTTCTGTCAATCCACTACAGAGCAGGCGACAGTTCGTGTTAAACCCTAATTTTATTCGAGTATTGTCTCATCTATTTTCTGCAAATCACTTTAGGGTTTTTGTGGGATTTGATATTCACATATCATTCTTCTGATTTCTGACTTGTTATAGCCTGTTTTCACAAATTAAGGTAAGTGTTCTTCCCCTTATGACAGCAATGTTAATTCGGTTTCATTGTTTTTGCTTACAAATGCTGATACAATGTGGTTAAAAATTGGGTGTATTTCTTCCATAACTTGCACCATTATACAATTGGGTGAATGACATAATGAAAGCATATGTATGCATTCAGTGCAGCTTTGTTAAAATTATCATTGCCGTCTAATCTTATGTATATGCTGCACTTTCAAGATTACAACACTGTTTCTTAACTTCAAAGTGGTAATCTTTGTGTAGATGGCACCGAAAAAGAAACAACGTGCTAAAGGTGAATCCTTAAGGTCCAGGTCATCACCAACTCAAGCGAGACAACGACGTAATCGACCCAACGATTTAGGTATAATTTTTACCTCCCCCGAACAACAACAAAGGTACGATTACTTGTCTCAGAGGCGTATTACTGGTACTAGATATCTGGATGATGGTTGTTTGCACACATTGGGCATTCATAATCAAGTCATGCACATGCTCGAAACTATAGGTTTACAACACTTTGTCTACTGTACTAATCACACCTATAGACGTTTGACTTTAGAATTTTTTAGTACCTTTGAATTGTGTGCTGAAGTTGGTGACATTGGTGATACTAAGAATAATCAAGGTTATGTTTCTTTTCGCCTTTTTAATTAGGCAATTAGCAGTGCATGAACTTGCCCACATTTTCATGTTGCCTTCACAGGGATTCAGATTCATTTTACCCTGGTTTTATGCCAACAACTTTTTCGCAAAAATAGGTGATACAACGAATATGCCTACTCCCGATACCTTCCGCATTTCTGAAGCCAAATCCTCTAGGATTTTTAACTTAGTTTTCCGATATATTCAGAGGCTTTTGGCTACTACCATCTTTGGGAGGGGAGATAGTACCGGAGTAGTTCGTTCAATTGAACTTTTCTTTCTCTACTCTATGCTTGAACATTATTCTGTTGATACTGCCTATTTTATTGCCAAACAATTTCAAAGGGTCGGTAATTCCAAACAGGGAGACATTGTTATCGGTGGGTTAATTACCACCATCTGTGTAAGTTTGGACATACCCCTTCCTGAAGATATGCCCATTGAGGCCATGAGCACCCACATTGATATCGAACATTGTCGCCTTACACATCTTATTGAGCGTAAGAATAATGCGTGGTACCTTTCTTATCAGGGGCGTGTTTTCTTTCCTCTTCCTAATCCTACCAAAACTGACCCTTTAAACCCTTTGAATTGGCAACCTAGTGAGGATGAAAATTACCCTGCCCCATTAGCCATCGAACATCCTATTCCACCTCATGGTGCCCATCCACCACCACCACCACCCCGATCCCAAGCCAGCTCTTCTTCCACCTCAAATTTTGTCCCTGAATGGCATCTCCAATTTCAAAATCAAGTGTATTCTCAATTGGATTCCATTCGCAATAACCAAAATCAAATGATAGAGATGATGAAGAATCTCTATGATTTCCATCTCGGGAGCAGAGACCCACCTCCACCTCCCTCTTGAAACCTATTCTTCATTTTTTCTCTTGCATTTGTTCATTAGGGACAATGAACATATTAAGTATGGGGGGTGCATTAGTATTCGTAGGCTTGTGATTACTCTTTCGTAGAAATAGTTAGTAAATGTTATATATGTTTGCTAGGTGGTAGTTAGTTAATCTATTCTTATCTATTTACGTACTAGTTGTTTAATGCTGCATTAAAAAAAAAAACAGGAAGTATTAGATTTGAGTAATCCATATACGAAGTAAAACAAAGTATGGGACTGAATTATTTTCAAAAAGAATAATCTTATATTTATTTTATGTTTTGATCAACATCTTTTGAAACCTTAAAGATAGAAATTGAAGATGTGATAACAGTGAAGGAAAGAAAGTTAGAATGATTAGAGATCAAATCATGCATTGACTAGGAATGAGATGAAATGAAATTCAAAATTGGTGGATATAACATGGTGAGCGTTTGAGCCTAACCTTTGGATACATTGCTTATCCAAAATATATTTCTCTTTTGTGTGCATTCTCCAATGATAGGTGAAACTAGAATTTGCCATTAGTCTCTTCAAGACTGCATAGAACTGTAGGATATTTGAAAATGATAAAGGCACTCTCTTTCTTTGTTAGCTACAAGGCCAAATAACCTACCTTGAAAAATTGTTATCCATTGCATAACCCCTTTGAGCCTATAGACCTGTTTTTATTGATTTAAACTTTATTAACAACTAATCTCCATATGTATTTCCCTTCCTTACTCTACGACTAGTGGAGCAAAAATATTTTCAAGGAGAACTTTTGTTTTGTTAATAAGGTGAAATCTAAGTATGGGGGTGTGGATATCATAAAAAAAAATGGAGGAAGTAGCTAAGCGTTTTTTTTTCTTCTTAAAAAAAAAAGAAAAGAAAAGAAGAAGAAGAGAATAAAATTTCATGTCTTTTGATGTTGTTTGGTTGAATGGAAGGGTTTGAGATAAAAAAAAATTGCTTCTCTAGTTGGTAGAGTCTAGCTACAATACCAAAATTCCATCCCACCTTAGAACCCTAGCCCCATTACAACCAAATTTAAGACCTTTTGATTCTTATATAATTTAGTTCTTTTAGCGGTGGCGAATTGAGAATAATGGCAAACATATGGGTGATCATCATCATTTGGAGAGAATTTGAGAGTAAACACATCATACCCTATACACTAAAGAGTGAGCGTTCCCACATTCCAAAAGTAAGAATTTACCAAATTGAATTTCATTAGTCTTGATCTAATTTTCATGATGAGATACTAATTATTATAATTTTCGTTCTTAAATTGTTTGAGCATTTGATAAGACTGTTTTTAAGGTGATTTAAGATGTGATCCAAAAATATTTTTATCAGTGATATTTCATGATTTACAAGTATTTTTCAGTCCCAGTCCAAGTTGAACTTCGTACATGAATAATTCCAATCTAATAAATCTTGGGTTCCATGATCTGTTTCTCTTACGTTTCTTGATGTATTCATGTGCATGTTATGATATTGCTTGAGGACAAGCAATAATTCAAGTATGGGGGTATTTGATAGATGAGATTGATTGATTATTTTCATGTCTAAAAATATCATTTATCCCTCATTTATTCTACTAGATTTAATCTTTTCGTCGAGTTTTCCTCCTTTGAATAAATTTTACAGGAAAGAAAAGAATTGAAGAAATTCAAGGATAAATCAATGAAAAGAAGAAATCAAGTAGAGAACACATCAACAAATGCCGAATCAAGGAGAGCAAAGTTGGAAAGGGACCAAATATATCAAAAGAAGCTAAGCTGAAACTTTCAAAGGAATTGAGTGGAAGAATCAAAAACACGGGGGTCCCGTGTTTCCATAACACGGATCGTGTTATTTATCCCGAGTATCGGTCTGTAAATCCTTGTCAGCAGAGCAGTTAGAAGAAAACACGGGGGTCCCGTGTTTCATAAACACGGACCGTGTTTTCGATTAAAAACGTGTAACTACCACGCGACTTGTTCCTGATAAAATTTGATATGAAAACAGAGTTCGGGAGATAGAAAGAAAGGATCGAGAAATAATTGGAATTTATTTTTCTTCCTTTATTCCTTTAGAACATACATGTAATGCACAATTCCAACCTTTGATCTTCTTGAATTCTATTGATGATTTGACATTCTGCACTTCAATTGATAAGTTTCCTCTATTCCTTTGTAAATTTCTGTATCTTCATTTTGCAGAATCTAATTAGTTTTTGTGTAATTTTACTTGTGATCATTTCATTATTATCTAATTGTTGAAATAATAGAATTTGTGAATGTGTTATTGTCATTAATTTTTAATATTTCTATATAATTGTATGAATTGTGAATATGCAGAAATTTGAGTAGTTAGAACAGGGTAGGGTGAATTGAAGATGGAATCATAACTTAATTATCATTTCATAATTTAAATGTTTGATTCTAGATGAGGTTTGATTGAATTAATGGTTTGAATTGAATGATTTCATATCATAGATTAAGATTCTTGAACTGGTTAGATTGATCACCTATTTGGTTTAGGACTTAGTCTTTGCTAAGACAACGAAATTAACCCGTAATTGTTAATTAATTTGTCTATAGTAGCAAAAAGACCATTAATTCGTGCAATTGCATGATCCGAGCTTTTGTGATTATGATTGTAGTTGGTTGCTTTCCGTTCATAATGCTACCATTAATTGAATCTAGTATTCGTAACCTAGGTTATTAAATGGGTGCAAAAATAAATTGAGAGCATATTCAATTTATTAAGGTTGAGAGGAAGTATAGGAATTCGTTATTATGAATTTCCTAAGTCAACATTAAACTGTTTAGAATCATTCTTCTTATGTGAATGTATGGCATTTTAATTCCATCACCAATTCAATCCTCCCCTAATTGTCAATTCGTGATTAAAGACCTAGTATAATCGAATTTAGTTTAAGAATCAATGAAATTGTATAAACGGGTTTATAACATCAATAGCAAAATTAGTGATTAAAACGTCATTCCTTGTGGGTTCGACTCCTTCTTGCCATATACTACATATTTGGGAATTAGGATTTACTTATTAAATTTGTTGTGCATACGACAGTGCATCAGTTTCTTATTCAGGCGGTTATCCAAGATAACACAGAGAAATCATTAAGGCCATCATAATCTCATCTAATTCTGAATTAGGATTCGTTCTCATGTTACTTACTAATTATCAAATAATCTTACCTTTCCAATCAACGTTATTTGAGTCATATTATAAAATTCCACAATCATAACAACATGTTAGGTATAAATTACTCATTTACCCCTTACTTATATAATTGCTAAGTCATTCCTTCCTTACTTGACAAATTTACCATATTACCCTTAAGGTTGTATAATTATCAAATTACCCCTCGCTTGGTTTATATTACTAAGTTATCTCACCATTCATCCTTCATAATTGTTAACCTTAACATATTTCCCTTTTTGGTTGGTTAGATTACCAAATTGCCCTTCTCCTTTGTTATAATTACTAAATTGTCCTTGAGTTGGATAAATTACCAAATTACCCTCCTTCATTATCATGATTACTATTTTGCCCCTTTAGTTGGTTAAACAATTACCAATTTACCCTTCAGTTGGTTAAATTACCAAACTGCCCCTTTAGTTGGATAAATTACCAAATTGCCCTTGTCCTTTATCATAATTACCATTTTACCCCTCTCAATTATTATAATTGTCATTTTACCCTTTTTAATTATTATAAATCCCAAATTACCCTTCTTCATAATTACAATTATTGATTTACCCTTCTTCATAATTATAATTACCAATTTACCCTTCTCCATATTTATAGTTATTAATTTACCCTTCTCCATATTTTTAATTATTAATTTACCCATCTCCATATTTAGAATTATTAATTTACCCTTCTCCATTCTTATAATTACTATATTGCCCTTCTCCATTATTACAATTACCATAATGCCCTTTTATTGGTTAATTTACCAAATTACCCTTCTCTAGTATCATAATTATCCAATTACCCTTCTATAATCATAATTTAATTACCAAATTATCTTTCATCGTTATCATAATTACCAAGTTACTCATTACTCCCAAGTGTGCCATAAATACCCTTTTAATTTACAAAATTACCCTTCTACCCCTTACTTCCAAATTACCATAATATCCTTTTATTTACAAAATTACCACAATACCCTTTTACTTATAAAATTACCATAACACTCCTTTTACTTTACAAATTACTATTTTACCCTTTTACATCCAAAGTTACCATTTTTATCTTTCCTTACAAAATTACCATTTTTCCCTTCTTTTCCAAAATTACCATATTACCCCTTTACTCCCAAAATTACCATAATACCCCTTACTTATAAAATTACCATTTTGCCATTCACTTATAAAATTACCATATTACCATTTACTTATAAAATTACTATTTTGCCCTTTTGCCATTTACTTGAAAAATTACCATCTTTTCCTTTACTCATAAAATTACCATAATACCCCTAACTTCCATAATTACCACAATACCTCTTTTCACTTGTAAAATTACCATATTGCCCTTTTGCCTTCAAAATTAACACTTTACCCCCTTTATTGTACTCCTTTAACAATATCCAACTCCACCAACCATTATATTTTAACATAATACATATTAGCACCTACACATATTAGGCCATAATCTAATACAAGGAATATTACAAAAATGCCCCTAGGGCTGACAATAATATTATTCATGCATAAATGGTCACAATAACATAAAATAACATGGATAATTGATTAACACTTTCATTAATAATCAAATTCTTCCCTTAGGCAACATTTCCACACATATCACATAAAAGAGCATACTTTCCTTTTTACTAAAGAATACAAGCAAACATATAATTTATATTAACAACCATATATCAAACATAATAGCATATCAAAAATCCTAATGTGCAACATACATTTATCCATGCGTTTAAGTGAGGTTTAACGATTACCTTAGATCCCGTAAAATCGAATCTTACCGGTATCTCGATTAAAGATTCAAGCATTAAATAGAAAAATCAACACCTAAAAATAATATCAACAATTATTATATTAGAATAAGAAAATCAAAGCATAAAACCTTATGAAGTTTACTTAATGAAATAATTAAATTAAATATTATCATACCTTGAAATTTTTAACAAAAATGGGTTAATAAATGTAGCAACTCATGCAGCATGAGCTGCATGCAAAAATAAAAAGGGGAAGGCTCGAAGGGGAGGGTGAAAAGAAGAATAATGGTTATTTTCGGGTTGGGGTCTTTAGGCTAGAAAAGAAGATGGATGGGGGAGGTTTCAAGGCAAGGGAATGGTGCAGGAGTAAAGAGGGGGTGTAGGTGGATGCTGGGGATGGGTTGTTGGCGGCCAAGGGCGGCTGAGGCGGCGGCGGTGAGGTGGCGAAGGTGGCTGCTGAAGTGGGTCGAGGTGGAAGGGCTGAGAAGGAAGGAAAAGAGGAGGGAAAATGGAGGGGTTTGGGGACTTGTTTCTGCCAAACAATGGATGGGGATCGTAGAGGAGGTTGCAGGGAGTTGAATGGTGGGTTGGGTGGCAGCAGAGGCGGTCGGAAGGCGGCGATCGGCGGCATTACAGGAGGACTGCCGAGAAGGGGGGAAATGGGGAGAAAATAAGTGGGGAGGAAGAAGGGCTGCGGGATGGTTGGAGAGGGATGTTGTGGTGGCGCAAGGGTGAGGTGGACGGTGGCAGGGAGCGGTGCAGGGGGTTGGTGAGGCGGCAGGAGCGGCGGAGGGCGGTGGCGCTGCAAAAACAGGGGTGGAAATGGGAGAGAAAGAAAATGAGAGAGGAGAGGAGGTCGGGGGTAAAGGGCTCGAAAATATGGGCAGAAAGAGGGTGGAGAGGAGAGGAAAAAGAAGAGGCCAGGTAGGGGGAAATAGGTGGCAGTCGGTGGCAGTGTTTAGGGTGGCAGGGAGAGGGTGACGACGGGGAGGAAAGGGGAGCCATGCGGGATGGGGTGCATGGATGCCCGGTTCCATATTGGTGAAAAAATGCAGGGGAGAGAGAGAGAGTGTGTGTGTGTGTGTGTGTGTTGCAGGCGGTGGCAGTGGTTACAGCAGACGGTGGCCGGCGTGCCCGAGGTGGCAGCACTGGCCGACGGAGACAGGTCGGGGAAGGCGTTGAAGGGGGTGTTGCTGGGTCGAGGCATGAGAAAGAAGAAGAAAGAAATAAGGGAGCCGGTCGGGGGGAAAAAACGAGTGACCGGCCCGGTCCAGGGGAGAAGGGAAGGAAGGGAAAGGAGGGGGCTGGTGCGTGTAGGGCTAACGAGCTTGTGGCCCAGGCGAGGGAGCGGGATGGGCTGGCCTGGCGGCCCAAATCCAGGAAAAGAAAAGGAAGGGAGAAAAAGGAGAGAAGGAGAAGGAAAAGAAAAGGGAAAAAGAAGGAAAAATAGAAAATAGAGAAAAACAATTTAATTTAATTTAGAAAATAATAAAATATAATATTTTGATAAATTATTTAATTTAATAATTAAATTTAATATAATTCAATATATTGGCTCAAAAAGGAAAATTTTAGTAAAATATTAGTTTGAAAAATTATTTAAATAAAAATAATGTGATAAAATAACAAAATATTTA
This sequence comes from Tamarix chinensis, assembly GCA_030549775.1. Classification (NCBI taxonomy): domain Eukaryota; kingdom Viridiplantae; phylum Streptophyta; class Magnoliopsida; order Caryophyllales; family Tamaricaceae; genus Tamarix; species Tamarix chinensis. The sequence continues at coordinate 78,359,829 of CM060179.1, read as the reverse complement.
TTTTTAATTTATTATAAACTCCTATCCACATTTACATACTCAAAAATCTATAAAATAATTACACTAAATAATTTTAAAAGTTAATTTATTTCAAATAAAAGCTATTTATTAAATTAATAGTTTCCTAAGATTTTGGAGGATTACAGAATCAATCCTTTGCAAGGATCTGTGCATATATGTAGGTATCGTGGAAACATTATTGTATTTTAGACTATGGTTGGATGGCTATAACAACAATACATATATCGATATGTTTAATGTATTTGGAAGAAATAAAATGCAAAATAAAAAATGTAAAGAAGAAAACGCGACTTGTTAGATGGTGTAGATAAAAAATTATGTAATATATTATGTATTAATCTATGGATCTAGAATTACAAACTATTATCGGTATATGTAGTTTGTTACTATCGGTAATCAATACCTCTATGCTGGGACCAGTGGTAGTTTGATAAATACATAATTTTTATTATTAATTAATTTATAATATTTTAACTTAGATTATGTTTACTTTTAAGATATTAATAATAATAAAAGAAATTATATTATAACATTAAATTTTTTTCTATAGATGAACACCCATATTCATATACATTTAGCGCATAAAACATAATTACGGTAAATGATATGATTAGCGGTCATCGAAGATAAGTAATCACAATTGTTGTTAAGTATAAGAATAATATGGTGATATGTGATATGTGAAATATGACAAATATAAGAACAATAACCATGAAACATAAATATAGTACGGTAAAATAAAATATAATGATGGTAAAATATAGATACCGTGAGTATCGATAAATAATAATAATAATAATAATAATAATAATAAAATGGTAGCACAAAATTATAGAATATAAGTATAATAGTAATAAAATATAAACACAACCGTAGTGACACATGATTCTAGCAACAAAAATCATAACATAATAATAATAATAGAAAAGTACAAGTAAGATATAAATCGGCATAAATATAATAGAAAAGTCCAACAACGGAGGGTACAATAATTGTGAACTTTATAAATATTAATGGGGTAACACACGTATAAAGAACATCACCCAAAAAAAAATGGTAAACACATGAACACACAAATGGTGAAATATAATTACGAACAATCGTGAAATTACATGACACAATAATAACAGTAAAATACATCTCAACACGGAAATAGTAAAATGAAAATTAGAAGTATATCAATATACAGCGTTTCACTATTTCACCCTTAATTGATTGTATAATTTCCCAGACGGACCTACCTAACTAGAAAACACATGTAGCACCGAATATCATTTAATTAATCCCTGCAATTCTTAACGAGTCACTCCTCTTGAACATTTCTAGTTATTGACATGAAAAGCATCACAATTAGTCAGACACGATAATGTTCTTTCATCACGAAAAACAAGAACAAAGTGATCATTTTACCATGCTATGTACACAAACTAATGCTCTACACTTAGATCCATCGTCGCTTATAAACCAAAAACCAAATTAAAAGGGCAGGGGGGTGGGGGGTGGGTTTGACCATTTAATTTTACATTCTGGTCTCAAATGTTTGATTTCCAATTTACCGATGGAATTAGGAAGAGCTCTCTAGGCTGATGCAAAATGTTGTCTTGGAAACACATGTTCCTCTCCTGATTTTTGATCTACCAATATAATCCAACGGTTGAAACCCTTGCCTGCAGAATTAAAGCTCCTCCCATCACTACTTGCTACATGAGCAATATCCAATCCTCTCCCAACTGGCAAAAACTTAGAACACACAACCCTCCTCCTTCCATCAAGAACACTCTGCCATTGCCATATACTGTTGCTACCCATCGCCCTGTTATTCCTCATCATCATATTCTTGCAAATGACAATCCCGCCCTTACTGCCAAACTTAGCATGCCTCAGTATCTTACTATAATCTTTTCGCCTACAATCAACGAGCAAAAAGTCCACACCCACAACCACTTCTTCCATCACTTTCCTCGCTTCTCCGACCACTACCTCGGCCTGTGTGGGGAACCCCATATCCCGCATCAGCGACACATACTCTTGCTTGGCCGACTCGTCCGGGACTACTACCACATGCCGTCCGCCGGTGAGCGTTTTAGCTACGGCTAAGGCTTTGCTTATGCCCATTGTATCGATACACGACCAGGCTTCGACTATGAGACGAGATTTGTATCCGCCGGCCATGGCTGCCACCAGCTCTGGTGTGCCCGACTCTTTGAATGGCTTACGGTACTGCAAGACCGATAATCAGCAGGAATACATATGATAATTAATTACAACGGTTTTCGTATCCTAGGAATTTCTGTTTATTAGGATGAATATAAATGTTATCCAACAAAAGCAACTGATTAAAAGGATGATTAATGAAGATAAATACTATAACATATGGTAGGTACTGACTAGAGTTTGGAGTACAACATGCTTACTCTATATTTTTTTTTTCTTTTATTATCGTGGCATTAAATATTTTGATATGTTTCGATGAATGAAACAATTAAAAATTTAAGACTGTATTTAATAGATATTTAAAAAGTTCTATAAATTGCTAAAATAGGGAAAACAAATATATATTTTTTTATTTTAGTAAGAAAAAAATTAAATTCTCATATTCAAATTTGTCAGCAACTTTTTATATTTTTACCTTTACTTTCTCAAGAAAATTGGGGCCTAATTTTTTTTTTTAGAATTCTGGATTTTAGAATTCTGGATCGTTCCTTAATCTGCAGGTATATTCGAACGACGGAGAAAGAAACTGAAAAATCAGCCTTCGACTTGCTCTTATCCAAGGAAGGGACCGTTTCTTTTTGTTACCCTCAAGAGTAGGAAGCAACGAACTGAATAATTCAGGATCGAATACAGCTCCTTGGCATATAGCCTTGCGCTATCAAATTAAGACGAACGCTACCGAGCAGCTCAGCGAGGGATCGAGCTAGTCACGGCCGACGACGATTAATTCTTTTAATCTAATCCACTCGATTGCAGCCTCAATCAATAAAGAAAGCTATTCGGCCTAAAGTTTACAGAACCGACGGATTAGATAGCCGACGGCTTCCATCAAATCTTGTTCCTCTAGTGATGAGCTCTAACAATCCAAACAAATTAGAGCAGAAAACAGAAATCAGAATCTGCAGCCGCCGCAAACAAAATTAAGGGCTAGCTAGCTTCCGTGATTCAGGTAATTTATCAAAAACAGGCTAATTATATATCGGTATAGAAATGATGTATGTCTGCTGTTCTGAAAATAAAATTGCAATTAAGGTTAGTTGTACTTACTGATTTGACAGTATCAAGATAAGCAGCTGTTGCAGTTTCTGGAGACCAAACTAGCTTCATTGCGATAATCTCTTTCTGCTGCGCGCAATTGGTGAGTTTTTTTTTAGTTTTTTGGGAGATGAACGAAAGATGACTGAGTGTTTGTCCGGCTCTTCCCTTTTCCGAGTATTATTATTATATATATTGTACTAGCAAGAGCAGTAGAAAGAGGCGCTCGTTGCTGTTGTATCTAAAACCGTTGACATTGCGCCCACATCGCCGTACTTATGAGGTGCTCCGATAGACAGAGAGATATATTAGAGATTTGATGTTATATAATTAATAGATTAATCAGATAAGCAGCAGCATCTATCTATTTGTACAATTAATTTGCGTCTTCCATTTTGTCCCTTTCTATCTTCTTTAATTAATGCCTTCTTGTCTCTTTGCTCTTTTCTGCAAGTATTCATTTTTCTCCTCCTTCACACCAGTTGTTAGTTTAAGGTATACATAGTAATAATATGTACGAGTTGCGGCTAAAAATGGTCAGGTCATAGGTTAGTGGCACTCCAAGAAAACTTATTTACGTCACCGAAGCTTTTGCAACGATTTGTTGTTGCAACAAATAATTTCAGACAACAATGATATTTTGTCCTTATTGACAGTTGTTACAAAAAATAACATTCTATGTAATATTCTAAAATTTGCTATTTTTTTTTAATTTTAACGGAATTATAATAACAATATAGTGGGTGTTATTGACGTATTCGATATAAATTTGGCTTACCATGCTATACTTACCTTGAACACAATGCAAAGCAGTTATCATTTAAAATATAATAAACTTAGAATGAAAGAATTTTTTTTTATAAAGTTTAAATAAAAGTTGGGAGATTAGCTCCGAATACATCATAAATAAATATGCAATCAAGAGAGATCCAATAGAGTTAATAGTCCAAAAGGTATTCCGATAAAAATAAATAACCGAATAACAAAAACTCTACATTCAACCCAAAACCATAAAGAATCACTCCTCCACAAGTAGTTCATCATAAGCAACAAAGTCATCAAGGTGATCCTCTATGACCTGCACAAAATCACCTACCTGGGTCGTCTGATTGTGAAAACAAACAACACCTATAAAAAAATGATCAATACGCTATATACTGAGTAAGGGGACAATACAGCTATAACAAGGTTATAGAGATTACATAAGGTTTCATAGAATAATAAGCATGCATATTGATTTAACATGATACGATGCACAACAATAACCGAATCAAAGTTATATTATTAGGTATAATCACAACCAATTTTGTTAATTATATTAAATTCAAAGACCCCACTAATCTTAATTAGATGGAACAGACGGAAGCACCTCTCAGGGTAAAATGCTTCTAAGTTGCTATTATTGTGCGTTGGAACTATAACACCCTAAAATTTACTACTAAAATTTTTTATTTTACAACGAAAGCTTATAACCAAAATACCGGATGTTACCGTCGTAATCGATGTAAGTCTGGCTTACCATACCATCATCACATCAATCATAAAGGCTAAAACCATTACAAGTAAAACAAAATAATCAGAAATAACGGAGCTTTATAATGTAAATATGAGTTTGGATATTATCTCCAAGCACAATATCCAAAATACAAATAAAAGGGATACTATGGATCAAAAAGTCCAAAAAAGTATCGAGGTAAAATAAAATCCGGATAACATGACTCTTCGTCCAAACACCCAGTACAGATAAAGGTTACTCATCCCCATACGATGCATCAAAGGTAACAAAATCATCAATTGGGTCCTCAAAGACCTGTATAAAACTATCAAGGTCTTCTGCTCATGGAAATGAGTAGCACCCATACAAATGATGATCAATACGCTACGTACAGAGTAAGGTAACAATACAGTCAAAACAAAGAAACATATAATTACAAGCATTCACAACGGAAAGTAGTATACATGCAAGATGCAAAAATCAATACAAGGTAAATATTAGTTCGGATTTGTATTATGAGAATATAACATTATCCATTCTTTTATTAACTTTGAGTTCAGGGACTCCACTATTCTTAAACCGATGGAACGGTCTGAAGCACCTCTCAAGGACAATACATTAGAGTCATTATTATCGTCCGATAGAACGGACCCAACACCTCTAGGGGAAAAATGTTCTTAAGCCACTATTCTTAACCGGTGGAATGGTTTGAATCACCTCTCAGGGACGACACACCTGATCCACTATTATCGTCTGGTGGAATGGACCCAACACCTGGTCCTGACTCACGTAATCTTCCACTTCAAATAATTGGTATCTTATCCATTACTTATCTCATATCATATTCTTATTCACGTTGAGTATATGGCCCCACTATTCTTAATCCGATGGAACGAATTGAAGCACCTCTCAGTGACAGGACACTTGAGCTACTATTATTGTCTGGTAGAACGGACCATAAACACATCGGCCCAACTCACGTGATCTTTTACTTTAAATGATTGGTATTTTATTCATGACTGGTTTATGAGTACAAACATAATTAAGGAAAGAGAAACATCAACATAAAGGTAACAAGACTGTTCTCAAATGTTAAGATGCTTATTTTTTCCAAAAACCCTAAATTCACAATTTAAGCATAACTCTTCCCGTAATGATCATTTATCCACTAAATTTAGTATATATTCCTCAAATATTATTATTATTATTAACATACCCAAAATACAAGGTCTAACTCCCACGTCTTAAACATGCAATAATATCCCTATCTCAAAAGTTATTATTCAAAAAGTTCCCAAAACCGTAATTTTACAAGTAAGTCATAACTCTTCCCATAAGCTCATATAATTATTGAATTCAATATAAAACCCTAAAATGCCAAAATTGACAACAAATATAAATTTTGTGGCCTAACTCTAACATTTTATACATGTGTAATAACGTTACCGTTTTAAGGATATTATTCCCAAATTAGGCTATTTTCTCATTTGAAGAACTTATGCCATTCATAATCACTCCCAAACACTTTACATGACATTATTAGCATATTATAATCCATCTAACACATTAAATTACCAAAATTTCCATATTAACCCATATTGACCAAAATGTCCTTAAAGGTAACCAATAATCCTTATTGTACGAAAAGCGTATATTTTCTATATCATTATTTTCAAATCCTCTATTTATCAAAATACGACTTAAATATAATTATTTACCACTTATCATGATTTATGAGGCCCATATTATTCTTTCACAATTTATACTCATTCATAAAAACTACGGCTTAGCGTAACAATATCATATTAGCACTTCTTTTGTCATTCTTACTCTTTTCTAGCATATAATCCAAATTATCATAACATATCATTAACATCATGCATTTAACAATATAATAACAATAACATGATAATATTGTAATACCCCAAAAAATTAATTTATGAATTTATAATAAAATAGGGGTTATTATGTGAGATTAATTAAATATAATATTTTTAATAAAATAATGGGAGTAATTGAGACAAAAAAGGAGGGAAATAATAAAGAATTTAATTAGGAAAGATTAGGGTAATTGGCTAATTAAAATAGAATTCAGGAAGATTTACCAAAAAAATTGTAAATTAATATAAAAAGGAATTTAATTATTATTTTACTAATTTTTATTATTTTCAAATATTCAAAAATACTAAAAATACCCTAAATACCCCAACTACCCTATTTTCCTTTTTCATTTTCCTTTTTTTCTTTTTCCTTCCTTTTCCCTTTTTCTTTCTTTCTTTTTCTCCGTTTTTCTTTTTCTTTTTCTTTTTCTCTCCCCTAGGTTAGGCCTTGCCCGTGCGGCCCAACCTTCCCCCTCCTCTCTTCTCTCCCCCGCGTGAAGACCAGCCTACCTTCCCTTTCTTTTCTTTTTCTCTCACTCGCCCGCCTAGTTCTCCCCTCTCTTTTTTTTCTTTTCTTTGCCCTCCGATTGGCTGGCCCAACCCCTTCTTCTTCCTCCTCCCTTGTCCCTTCCTCACGCTAAGGATCATGCCTGCGACCTACCACCATCCTCCTTCCCCCTACCATTGTATGCCCTGACCTGCTCATTTCTCTCTCCTCCATCCCTTTCCTTTCCAATTTGAGCCAAACCCACCCTGCACCTGCCTCCCTCACGTGCCCATTCCCTTTCTTTCTCCCCCTTTGCGACCCTACACCCCTACACCTTCTCAGGCTCGTACCGGCCTGCCATTGCTGACCAGTGAGCTCCTGCCACCCCTACCCCCATTGTCATTTTCCCCATTTGACCATTTTTGCCACTATCGTGCAACGCCACTGCCTGAAACACCACCCAACCCCTTCCCTGCATCACCCTCCACCAAACTAAGCCACTCGCCTCCCTTAACTCCCCCTACACAACCCACCCCGATCGTGTAAAGTAGGCAGCTTAAGCTACCTTTTTCACCCTATCACCGCCCTTCTCGCCGTTGTGCGCCCCCTCCTCCGCCACAATCACCGCCTCCCCTTCCGCTCACTCAACCTAACAGACCCTCCTCCATATTCCCCTACCTTTCCTTTTCCTTTTCTCCTTCTCCTTCCTCCTCCCTCCTTCTCCACCACCCTCAACAACCACAACCGCCACCACCTATGTCGCTGCCCTACTACGCCACCACCACCACTGCAATCCTCTCACTCCAGAGAGTCCACTACCTCACGACGATCACCTCCCTCTCTCTCTTCTAGCCCCAAAAGACCAAACTTTCTCAAAACCACCACCACTTCCACCACTGCTGCCGCCACCGCTGCCACCTTCACCTAAGTTGTACCTTAACCTTTGATATTACTTAAGTATGAATTATCTTTTGTATAATTATTATTTTAGCCTTATTATTATTATTATTAAATTTATTATCATTATTATTATTATTATTATTATTATTATTATTATTCTACCATGATTATTATGACTACCTAACCCTATTTTGGGCTAATATTACCCCTAATAGTGTTGTTAACTACTTTAATAATAATACCCTTATTTATACTATTAAGACTACTATTGTGATCATCACTAATACTATTTCTCACTAAAGGCAAGATTAGGGGATAATGAAGGTGTTAATAGGGAAGTTAACCCTAGTGTTTCCCTCTTATAGGTGAACCAAGTCTGACATCTAAGAAGGTGTAGGAAGCGTGTTCCAAGCCCGGTGCCATTGTAGATAAGGATATGGTTAAGACCTATTATGTGTATTATGTGTATTATGTGTTACGTGTGTTGGTTATATGAGTGTACTTTATTTGGTTATGAACTATGCACTTGTAGCGCAGCTTGCTAAGCATGGAGCTAAGGTAAGTTGTATGCATTGTTATGGCATGTGTAATATGGTAATATGACTTGTACTCGTGTTATGCTTATGTATGGTTTCCCTATTTGGCATTTATGATAAGGGTCTTTGAGTAATATGATGTGGTTGTGAGGAGATAAAAGGAGTAAAGAAAGTGAGTGGATTAGAGACGAGCGAGAATGACCTAAGTATCTCATGACCTATAGGTGGATAACTAAGGGATAATATGAACAAATTAATAGGATAGGCTAAATCTTGCATGGGGAGTGTAAGGTTTGCATGGAATGGTTTGTCTTTCCATGGGGATGACCTTTACGTGGAAAAAGTTAACTTGAGGGTTAAGTAAGGTGAGGGAAGAGTTGTTGGGGTGATTGGAGTCCATATGTGAAAAATAGTATATGGGTTGGTATAAAGGTACATAGGGGACTTGGTTAGGGTTTAGGGAGAAAAACCCTAAGTAGGGGAAATTGTGGAAGGGAGAAATAATGGAAGGGATTAGAGTATGGGGTGAGAGTGGAAGGGTGTCACATGGAGGGTAAATGTGTGTTATGGAAAAAAGGAAATGGTAAGTGCGGATGATGAAGGGACGACATATGAGAAAGGAATGATGTTAGGGTCTTGGTATAGCCAACTAGGGTTTCGTGGCCACATGTGCGGAATGGAAGGTAAGGTTGGGATGTTGGATGTGGATCGAGTGGGGTGAAGAGTTGGGAACAAAGGTAACCTGGGTTGTGTATGATAGGGAGAGGTTAGGCTATATATGCCAGATTAGGGTTTCCAAGGGAAAAACCCTAGAGGGCTATGGTGAGTTAAAACGGAGGTATGGGAGAGTGGGCTTTGACCTATATACCTAGGAGTTGGGCAATCATGGTAAGTATGGAAAAGGGGGAGAGGATGTCTAGATGTTCTAAGAGGCATAGAGGTCCCCAAGACATGGGACTGGGCTTTTTGGGAGAGTAGGTGTGAATGAGGTGTGAGCGGGAAGTCCAATGGGCATGCATGTCTAGTATAAAAGTATCTGCTGAATAAGACATGAATAAGACATTAACCATTTAAAGAGAAATATTATTGAGCTAGGCCCAGACCAATCCACCGACAATAATAGTGGCCATGTACCTTGTGCCTTGGAGACCATTCCACCGGTGAATAATAGTGGCCAGGTGCATTCTGCCCTGGATGTTTTTAGTCCACCGACTATAATAGTGGGAGATCCCGAGCTCAGTAAACCAAACATAATGATAATAAGCCATAGGAAAAATACTAATTACTTATAGTGGAATACCATGAGAGTCGGGGCTAGACCAGTCCACTACGATAATAGTGGTTGAATGCCTTGTGCCCTGGAGATCGTTCCACCGAGAAATAATAGTGGCCAGGAGCGTTCTGCCCTGGATGTTTCTGGTCCATCGGCTATAATAGTGGGGTTTCCATACTCGCATGGACTTAAATTGAGAATGGTGTGAAAATGGGAATAATGGTCAGAGATCTAATAACTATGTTTAACCAAACTAATTTACTATTTTCATTATCTGTCTTTCATGTATGGCCTTAGTTTCATGGTTACCTTACTCAATACGTAGCATACTGATCACCCATTTCATGGGTGCTACTCATTCTCATGAGCAGTGGCCCCTTCTGAGTTGGTGCAAGTGGGAAATGTTGTGTTTGATGACTATGACGCATTCGATGCGTTGGGCGAGGTTGAGTGATGGCCTATTAGACCTGGTATGGGGCCAAAAAGAGAGTTTGTTCAGACTCATCTTTTCCTGTTTTACTCTATTTTGTCGTTCGTATTGTTTTCCCCTCAAGGGCTTTGATGTTGTACTAGTTTTCTATCCTGTAATGACTCTTTAATCCTACACTCTAATTTTCATTTAATTATGAATTATTTATATCATTATGATTTTATGCCCTAATTAGTTTAATGCCATGTGAATTTTCTAACCTTGTGGTTGGTACAAGACTAGCTAGGGGTCAGACTTGTGTTGATCACGACAGTAGCACCCCCTGTCTTAGTGTATGGTTTTTTATTAAACATAATTTTTCAACCGTGAAATTCGGGGGTGTTATATATTACTTCATGTATATACTATAAGTAGTACTTAAAAATTGTTATGTTAATTAATTTCCTAAAATTAATTCAAAATTTTTTTATTTTAGGATATATTTTTGACTAAAAGTTTAGATTAAAACTTTGTGTAACACCCCAAAATTTACTACTGAAAAATTTCATTTTACAGCGGAAGCATAATTAAAATAATCGGGTGTTACCGCCGTAATTAGCATAGGTCGGGCTTACCATCCCAACCTTATGTCAATCACAAGGCTAAATAATTTAAAATGCTCAACAGCATAAAACCAAAAATGAGAGAAGTTTCATCATACCAAATACGATTTTGGAGATTAACTCCGCATTACAATAACAAAATACAACAAAGGGATACCGTGGATCAAAGAGTCCAAAAAGGGTATCCGGGTAAAAACATCATCCGGATAACATGACTCTTCGCCTAAACACCCAGTATAAATAAAATTCACTCTTCCCCACACAAGGCATCAAAAGCAGTAAAATCATAAACTGGGTCTTCCAAGTCCTGCACAAAACCATCAAGGTCATCTGCTTGTAGGAATGAGTAAGACCCATGAAAAGGATGATCAGTATGCTACATACTGAGTAAGGTAACAATACAATCAAAACCGGAAAAACATATCATTACATACATTCACAGCGGAAAGTAGTATACATGTAAGATACAAAAATCAACACAAGGTAATTACTAGTCCGGATTCATAATATTTAAATATGATATAACCGATTCTTTTATTTACGTTGAGTTAAGAGACCGCACTATTCTCAAGCTGATGGAACGGTCTGAAACACCTTCCAGAGCAAAATTCTCTTGGCCACTATTCTTAAATTGGTAAAATGGTCTGAAGCACCTCCCAAGGCATAACACGCCTGGCTACTATTATTAAGCCGATGGAACGGACTCCTACACCTCGGTCCTGAACCATGTAATCTTTCACTATAAGTGATTAGTGTCTTAATTATTGGTTAATTATCTCAAAATCATATTATATTTCACGTTGAGATTAGACCCCACTACTCTTAAACCGGTGGAATGGTCTGATGCACCTCCTAAGGCAAAATGCACCTGGCCACTATTATTAAGTCGGTGGAACGAACTCATAAAACACCTCGGCCTGGCTCACGTGATCTTTCACTTTAAATGATAAGTATCTTATTCATTATTAGTTTATGAGTGAGAAACATAATTAATGCAAGTGAGACATCAATATACATATAACAAGACTGTTCTCAAAGATTAAGATGCTCATTTTTCCCGAAAACCCTAAATTCACAATTTAAGCATAACTTCCCCCATATTGACCATTTATCCACCAAATTTAGTATATGTTCCTCAATTAATAGTATCATTAACATACCCAAATTTTAAGGGCTAACTACCACTTCTTACACATGCGATAATAGCTCTATCTCAAAAGTTACTATTTATAAGGCTCCTAAAACCTTAATTTCACAGGTAAGTCATAACTCCTCCCATAAGGCTCATATAATTAAAAATTAAATATACATCATTAAAATACCCATATTAAAAACATATCTGAAATTTATGTCCTAAATCTAACACTTTACACATGTGATAATAACATTACCATTTTAAGGATATTATTCCCAAATTAGGCTATTTTCTCATTTGAACAACTTATGACCTTCATAATCACTCCCAAACACTTCACATGATATTATTAGCATACTTCAATCCATATAACACATTAAAATACCAAAATTTCCATATTAACCCGTATTGACAAAAATGCCCTTAAAAATAGCTGATAGCCCTTATTTTATGAAAAACTCATATCCTCAATATCATTATTTCCAAATCCTCCTTTTATCAACATAAATCTTAAATATAATTATTTCCCACTTATAATAATTTATTAGGCCCATACTACTCTCCCACAAGTTATACTCACCCAAAAAAAATACATCCTAGCGTAATATCATCGTATCAGCATATCTTTCGTTATTCTCACGTCCTTCGTATCATATAATTCATATTAATATATCATACCATCAAAAACATTAATTTTAATAGTTTAATAACAATATCATGATAACACATATAATCATACAAACATTTAACACAAAACCCGAAACATCGACTAAATTCCTTACAAATAAGGCTCCGGTCTCTAAGTACGTTTATCCTAATCTGCTTCTTCTAAAATATTGACTAATAATTATTAACAAAGAATAATTATAATTAATAATATAATTAATGAAGGTTTAAGGTAATGGAAGAGAAAATAATAGTAAAAAAGTCAATAGGGTTTGAAGCAATGTCGCCAGCCAAGAAGGCTAGCAACGGCACAAACTGTCGTTGCTAGGGAATGGGCAACAACAAGGAGGGTTGAAAGGAGGGTGGGGAACGATGAGGGATTATAGAAGGGGATTGTAGGCTTCAGCAATTTTTTCTGAAGCTAGGGGTGTTTTGGTGAGTTTTGTCGATGGGATAGGGGGTGTTCTTCAGTAGATTTTGCTGCAGCTTAGGGGGTAGGAACAGGTGGTTTTGCTACAGCTAGGGGTGTTTTGGTGAGTGTTTCTACCGATAAGGGTTAGGGAATGGAATTTTTTTTCCAGTGGTGGTGGAAGTGGTGCGACAATGGTTGCCGAAGGTGAGTTTTTGGGGTGTTTTTGGGCGGTTTTGGCGATGGTAAGGAGGGGAGATAAGGAGTGTGTTTGGGGTGATTTTTCGACAAAACATTAGAGGAATAATGAGGTAGTTTTTCATAGCATTAAATGAGGTATATGTACACATATTTACATAAACAAAGAGAGGGAGAGGAGGAAAGTTAGGACCAGGAAAAATTTCAAACCCCAACCCACAACCGCAAGAGCTAGGAATTGATGGGGTAGGGGTATGTTTGGCAGAAGGAGGGAAAGGTGCCCTACATGGAGAGGAAGAAAATATAATAGGGTAGGAGTAATTTATTTAGCTAAAAAAGCGGGCAAAGTATCCGAGTAAAAATTATCCCGTTACCAAAATAGGCTTATTTGACGAAACGGATACCTGTTACAACCCAAACCTAAGTTTAAATTTTAATACGCACCCTCTAACATATTTTAGCATAATAAAATTTTATAACTAATAATTCATAATAATACTACACATATTGATAATATTTTTATTACAAACACCCTACAATAATTATTATAACCAATACACATAATTACCGGTTATAATTATTTGGGTATTCTAAAAATGAGGTATTACATTTTGACCCATATAAAATCATATTTAAGAAAAATACTAGAAATAGAAATTGTATATTTCCTTTTTATGTTTACACAAAAATTTGAATCATTTAAATTTAAGTTTGTACCTGAATGTTACGGTCAGAATACGATAAGTTATCAAAATTATACAAAAATAAACTTTAAATTCTAAATTAATAAAATACATGAGATTATTATAAATTAAGAAAATAATTAAAAACATATAAATAATCTCACTTATTATTCAAATAAATAACCAAAAGTTTAAAGTAAAAGGGTATAAAATCTATAAAAATATGTGCTCATTAATACCTCTACACTTAGTTTTTTACTTGTCCTCAAGCAAGATATGCCTCTAAAACAAATAAAACAAACTAGCCACTTTCGTATATCTCACGATTACACTTAGCTTGTGTAACAAGCCCTTTAAACCCCTTGTTTACTCTTAGAAGACGAGTAAGGTATCGTGAATGTTTCATAGATGATATACCTACAAAATCACACACAAATCACATAAAATTAAAAAAAAAACATAATTCTAACACCCTTAACTAATGTTATCTAGAAATCTTCTACTTTCATAACACCAAGATTAGCATTCAACCAAGAATTTACAATGGAAAATTTAAAAGGATTAATTCCAACATATACACATAAGCATGAAGAATATAAACAAAACAATAATAATGAATGAACACTTAACCATGATTTAGTCACATCAAGATCCATCCTCACAAAGACATACCCTCTTGTTTTTACTTTTCTCTCATATTCATAGCTACTAATGTATAAGCACATTTAGATATGTGAGATAAGATGATAAAAATAGCAAGCAAATCACATATATCAATAAGGAAAATTTATATTTTGAGGATAAAACCTCATGAAGAATTCAACAAAATATCCTAAAACCTAGTAGAATTATGCTCATGTAAAGACTTCAATAAACTTAAACTTATCAACGTATCTTTTCATTACATAATATAGCACCATATAGACCAAATATCTTCATTTTATCCTCAATATCATTTTCACCACTTCTATTCAACATAAAAGTAAGCGAACAAGCAATTTTTTTCTTTTTTGTATCACTTTTTTTGGTATCCTTTTTTCACCTCTCTTTTTTATTCTCTTTAACACTTTCTACACATACAACCTTTAATCACTTACATAAGTTCCGTCAAAATTTCTACTAGTTTTTAGAATAAGGGTAGAGATGTGTTTTAGGTTTGGTTAGGAAAAATATAGGTGATGAAAACAAATAAATGTCTATGTATAAGGCTCAAAGGGATTAACTAAGGGGTGTACAAATCATGTACACAAAAAATGGGGTAGAAGGCTATCTAGCTATGTGATGGTAAATTCTACGGTGCTTTTATCACTTTCTTAATTAGGGTGATTATGACTTAAAAGCTTCTATTAGCACATGAAAAAGTTCTAGTAATCTCTATAGCCCATTACAAAAGCTACGGCAAGTAATTTGATCAAAATAAATTATTATATATGAGGTTTACAAGGAAAAATAAAACCAATAAAAGTATATATATTATTTTATGTGAAATGCTAAGAAAAGAAGGTATATATGGCTCAAAATCTCACTACGGGTTATGATGGATCTCAACATATCATGTTGATGGTTTGAAAATTATACATGTTCTCACTCTATTCACATCTAATCACTTAGATATTTTTCCTTTACATTGAAATTAACGCACAAAAAATCTCTGTTTGACTTTATCTTAGTTTTGTGATCCTCTTTTAGAGTGATTTCAAAGAAATGTTTATCATTAACTATGTAAGAGCTCCTAAGACTCAACAAAAGCAAAAAAGACTCAAATAAACACAAACCATGAAAAACACTCAAATAATAATAATAAATAAATAAAGAGATAGCACCAAAATTCTCCCACACTTATTATGGCCATTGTCCTCTATGGACAATCAATCCCACACAAAACAGGAAAGGGTATTTGAGTATAAATGAGAGCATACATAAGGTAGCTAAAAGGTAATAAAAATACAAGGGAAGAAGTTTGTGTGTCTATACCAACATGGCATGTGTCCTAAAACACGTTCCCAATCTTTGTTACCTCACAAATGCTCCATTTATGTTAGCTCCTAGCTTTAAAATTTGTATGTTCTTATTTCCTACAATTTCTTCAAGAACATGTTAAGTTGCTATGAATTTGTAAATTAAAAAAATCATAATGCCTAGCAAATCAAAACAAAATAAATAAAAATAAATAAGAGCATACACACACTTGGGTTGCCTCCGAATAACTACTTTTTGGTAGTCATTAGCTTGACTCTAATTCCATTCACTCGGGATCCATTAAGTGTGTAATGGTTTTGAGGCTCCAAACCTCTCCACTTCATATACTTTTAATCAGTGTCCATTTACCTTAAAGATTAATTTTTTGGGGCTATTTATCTCTATTACTTTGGAGGAAAAAACTTGTATCACTATGAACGATCTATATCAATGTGAATGCAACTTACTAGAAAATAATTGCAAGAAGAATTAAAAACGAGTACTTGTTGCCCTTTTTCAAACTCTCTTTTCACAATTCTTTGATCATGCATCCTCTTTGTGTGTTCCTTGTAGATTTGGGTATTTTCATTTGCGCCTAATTAAAATTAATCAAGCTCATTTAATTGTAGGAGCCTCCTTCACCTATAGCCTGTATATCCATGTTAAGAAAATGAGTGGCCCAAAAAGCTTTATGTTGAAGTTCTACAAGAAGGTGGCAAGATTTTCTAAAAACAAGTTTATAGGGAGATATTCCTATGGGGGTTTTAAAAGCAATCCTATATACCCAAAATGTGTCATCTATCTTTAAATATCAATATTCCCTAGGAGCATTAACCATTTTTCCTAATATAATTTTAATTTTTTTGGTTTGAAACTTCTACTTGTTCGCTAGTTTGGGGATGATATGGAGTTACAACCTTATGCATAACTTGATACATACCCAAGTGAGCATAAAATATTCTATTACAGAAGTGAGAACCCCCATCATTTAGAATAGTCTTTGGCGTTCGAAATCTCATAAAATTATTCTTTTTCAAGAATTTGGTGACAAATTTTGCATCATTAGTAGGAGTTGCTATAGCATCCACCCACTAAGACACATAACCAAATACAACGAGGATATATTCATTATGCATAGATTTAGGGAATGATCCCATAAATTCAACCCTACACATCAAACAATGCAACAACTAAAATATTTATAAGGGGAATTCCTTGTTTTCGAGAAATATTGTCAACCCTTTGGCATATATCATAAGCCTTTGCAAAAGCATAAGAATCATTAAATAATGTAGGCTAATAAAAACTAATTTGTAGAACTTTAGTTGCAATTTAGGTGGGTCCAAAATGACCACCATACTCTCTACTATGACAATGAGATAAAATAGAATGAAAATCTTACTCAGAGATGCATATACTTATTATTTGATCAGAACATATTTTGTAAAGATAAGGGAAATTCCAAAAATAATAGCTCATGTCATATCTTGTACCTCCCCAACATATCCATCCCAAGGATAATGTCAAAGTTCTGAAGGTCCGTCTCAACCAAGTATACTAGGAAGTCTACTCCGCCTATCTCTAAGGCCACATCTAAGTAGAGCCTATTATAATTCAATCTATCTCTATAAGGTAACATCATAGAAATAGATACAATAGAAGATGGAGACAAAGCACCTCTAACAATAAATGTAGAAGATACAAACGACAGAGATGCTCCTAAATCAAACATCATATAAACAAGTAAAAAAGGATGGAGAACTACTAGTGACCACATCCATCTGTCGATCAGCTTCTACCTAGCTGATGACATTCAGGTACCCACCTGAATATCCTCTTGTCTTAGGAAATGGGTGAAGCCCTTGAGGTCTCCCCTTATTCTCCTTAGGATGACCACCAAATAGTCTAGGTTCCCTCTACTACTATTGTTGTGTCTGGTAGGCTCACTTCTGGTATGCTTGTTGGTAAGGTATAAAGGGTTCTTGCTGCTGGAACTGACCCTACTAACGCTGGTACTCAAATAACCATTTTGATTCTTTTATTTACATTAAGTTTAGGGACCCTACTATTCTTAAACTAATGGAATGGTTTGAAGCACCTTTCAAGGACAACACACCCGAGCCACTACTACATCCAGTGGAATGAACCTAGCACCTCGTCCTGACTCACATATTCTTTCCCTTCAAATCATTAATATTTTATCCATTAGGTTAATTCTGTCAAATTGTATTATCTTTCATGTTGAGTTTAGGGCCCCACTATTTTTAATCTAAGGGAACAGACTAAATCACCTCTCAGGGATAATACACCTAAGTCATTATTATCGTCTGATGGAACAGACCCATAAAACACCTCAGCTTGACTCACGTGATCTTTCACTAAAAATGATTAGCATCTTATTCAAGATTTAATTGAGAGATAAATAACATATTTAGAGAAGGTAAAGCACATAAAAATGATCCTAAGGTTGTTCTCTAAGGTTAAGACCCTTATATTCCCCAAAAATCCTAAATTCACATTTTTGTCATAAATCTTCTTTTGTTACTCTGTTATTCACAAAAATTAGTACCTTTCCCCAAAATATCATTATTATTAATACACTTGAATTTTAAGGCCTAAATATATGATTTTGCACATGCGAAACTATCCGTATCTCAAAAGTTACTATTCATGGGACTTATAAACCCTAATTTTACAAATCCATCATAACTTTTACGATAAGGCACCAAAAATCACCCAATTCAATACAAGTTCCCAAAACACTAATATTAACAACATATTCAGATTTTGTTGTCTAACTCTACCATTTCACGTATGTGATAATAGCCTTCTCGTTTTAGGGTTATTATTCTCAAATTAAGCCATCATCATACTTTATTAACCTTAGGACATTCATGACTGCTCTAAACACTTCATATAATTTCCTTAGAGTATTTTAAGTAATATATCACATTAGAATACCATGATTCCCATATTAAACCCATATTGAGAAAAATGCCCTTACCAATAACATAAGCCTTATTTCATGCAAATCTTACATATATTGATAACATTATTTCTAAATACACCGATCATCACCATATGCCTTATTATATTCATTTAAGACTCATCATTCCTTTATAAATCCATATAACAGTTGTATATCACATTGAGGGTTTTCCACATAGAATAATGATATCACATAATCTCCACTTACTTATTTTCTATCATATAATATCAACCTCATATCATAGCATTATTAATCATACATTTAACCATATGATAATAATGACATGGTATAACACAAAACAATGCATAACAATTAGAAACCAAAACCCTAGACTACAATAAGTATCCTTACAAAAATGACTCTAGTCTCTAAGCACGCAAATTCTATTCCGCCTCATTCGGAATCTCAAGAAAATCTCCTAAGAAATCATTATAAAACAACATTAGGATTAAATCAAGGAAACTTAAGGAAAAGGAAGTGTGAAAGAAGGGAGGAATACTAAAAAAAACTTTGTGCAACCAAAAAGGGATGAATGGGGGATTGTGCCAAAGGGGAAGATGGTGTAACCACATAAGATGGTGTTTCAAGGGGTGAGAAACGATAGGGGAGGCTGAAAAAAGGGGATGGAACCGATGGAAATGGTCAAAGGTGGAGGGTGTAGGTTGCGGTGAAAGTTGTCGAGTAGTGGGGGTGGTGTTTAGTTTTTGTGGCTACACCCAAGGAAAGGAAAGGAATAAGAGTGTTGCAAGGTGTTTGGCCAAAAGGTGGGGATGATAAACCAATGTAAATGGTCGTCAGTTGGGGTAGGAACAAAAAAAGTGACCGAAGGGGGTGAGGGTGCTTTAGTGAGGGTTGTCGTTGGTGACTTTTGTGGTTTTGTTGGTGACAGCATAGAGGAGGGAAGGGTAAGGAGTAAGGCTATGGTTCTTATGGTTTTTCAATAGTGAAATATAAGGGAGAAGGAGATGGTTGGAGAGCATTAAATGTGCCTTATATATACATACATGTAAGCTAGGATAGAGGGGTGATCGACCAAAAATTCAACCTCAATCCACGATTGTAGGGGCTGGAATTTGATAGGTTGATGAGGTAGGGAGTATCTTAGAAAGTGATAGGGAGGTGATGGGGATGTGGTAGGAATTGTTTAAGGGAAATGTTCCACCCAGGAAGAAGGGGGGATAAGGAAAAAGATAAGGGTTGACCAAAGGAAGAAAATGGAGAAAGAAGAGAAAAATGGAAAAGAAAAGACGATATAATAGGTTTGGTTTTTGGATTAGAATTGGGTAAATATTTTAGGTTAGTATATTAGGATATTTTAGTTATTAATCAATCGAGATTAGGCCAAAAGTTTAGGGTTAGAGGGTTAGGGTAAGGTAAAAATATGAATTCCCCATCATTAGGATTAGGTTATGAAGTAAATCACTCAAGGTTAGAGTTAGCTAAAGTTTGGGGTATTACAGAGGGCTATAGTGATAATTCTATTTTTTGTTCTAACTAGTGTATATTTGGTGTAATTTTTGTATTAACTATTATCATTAAACTAGAAATATGTAATATAGTTTTAGAGCATGTGATATACTAATTTGATATAATTGATCTTTTTGTATTACAATTTTAACTTTATTGCTATAACATATAGATATGGCCAACAATGATACTAAATATCATATTGGAGACGGAGAGGGTGATCTAGAGATTACATTTTGCATGCTAGTCTAGAGAGACAATATACAAAGAAAAATCACCATTAGAATATATAACTTTGAATAAATATTTAGTGGTTCTAGTATTAATTTTTTTAATTTATTTTTGCAATACTACCAGTGCAAAAAGGGAAGGGGAGAGGTAGAAAGGAAAGATCTGAATCTATATGATATGTGGCTAGCTAAGAGGAAAAAGCCATTGTACATAGAATTTGTTAAGAAAGATGATACATATAATCATGTGCGGGTATATAGGCCAAAATTTTCTCACTATGCTGGCAAGCAATAGCATAGGGGAGTTCATTCCTCCACTATATAAATGATGGGCTCATGTTCCTGAAAATTTAAGTTATAAGATTCTTCCATGATTTGAGTAATTATATATTGTTGGTTTAAATATATGAATAATATTATTGTATGCATTACTAATAAGGTATACATTAATTTTGTAGCAATATTTTAACCTGGATTATTGGATGCACAGTTGCGTGTAGGATTAGATTTTGCTCAGACTTAAAAGGTTGTTTTAGGACTAATATAGGAATAGGAAGAACAAGATGAAGATGCAGTGTTTGAAGGATAACAACTAGAAGCCTGATATCTTTGATAAAGAAACCTGAACAATTTTGTAAACTACTAGACATCATAAGAAGCAAAGGTAATGAATTAAGTCTACTACTATAAATGTTAAAAATTTAAATTGTTTATTAAATATATTTTATATGTGTAGGTAAAGTCTGAGAAAAATAATCTAAATAAGTGTAATCGGACAGATCTAGTCTCAATGAGTTTAGATCTATTTTAGTTTATTAATAAAGGGGTGTGTGTGTGTGTGCGGATAGAGCGAGAGAACAAATTATTTCTCTTTAATATTATTAATGAATTAATTTAACCAAATATGATAGGTTGATTAATGGACCTAACAATTTTTATCACCAATAGAGACCTATAAGGATCTACATACAAGAGCTGGCCAGTAGATCACACCATGTGAGAAAAGATTATGTAAGATTAGTAATATTATCTTTGGTTTTATGAAATAATATTTGTGAATTTTAGTATTAACGTAATATTTTTATATGTGTAGGAAAAGATTGTGAGGCTACGTGATGAAGCTCAGGCAGCACTATAGGGGTATGAGATTAGGATAACCAAGGGCCCCTCCACTAGTTCTATAGACCCATCGATAATAGATGAGACCGGGAAAGTGGATGGGGTTCTTAGTAATCGATGAGGCTTCAAGAAGGGTGTTGTGCACATATTACAAGGTGAATTTTTATCGTCTTCTATTAGTAGTTGCCCTCCACTATCAGAGACTAATACACCATCATCCATTACAGCTACCCTTTTTCCTATGATGGCAGATATTTATGACATTGTCTAATCTTAGTAGATGTGGATTGGTGAATTACGGAGAATAGTGAACAGACATAAGGATCCATGTCGACCCTTAGCTATCAATTAAAATTAAGCCTCCCTATAGTCAGCCCCAACACTAGGTTTAACCTTTATATTTTAATCCCCAAAACTAAATTCATCCATTCTAGAATCTCGCTCAACACGAAAACGAAGATGATGAGTTATTATAAACAAATTTTAGTAGGACATTTTCATTTATATGTAGTTCAAAAAATTTCGTGCATTATAAATTTGTACATGTTGTTATTATAAATATTTTTAATATTATTGTTTTGGCTACTAATTATTTATAAATATTTCAATATTATTATTTTATATGCTATTGTGTATTTTATGGAATAAAATAAATGCATGCAGAATTTTATTATATAGAGGCACACAATTTAGAAAGTCATCCCTAAATCGTAGCTATTTAAAAAAATCAACCAGACTTAAATATTCACTACAATTTCACAAAAATTTGTCCATTAACGATAACATTTTCTAGAAAAAAAATCAAATTTATTTAAATTTTTCAGCCAAGATTTAAATTTTTTTAAGAAATTGTTTCCCAATATCATCCTAATACCTTTACTAGCAACAACATGTCATAGGAAAAAAATATTAAATTTTTTTAGCCAAGACTTTTTTAATTAAATTAGAATTAAAAAAATGGTGTCCCTAATAATCTTATTGGTGATAACACTGTCATCCCAAAAATGTCAAAATTAAAATTGGTCAACAAAATTTTAGACTACATTATTAGTTGCTAATAGTGGAATTGGAGTTGACATTGTCATTGCTAAAAGTTGAATTGATTACCACCGTTTTATCATCCTAATTTTGTCCTCTAGCTACAAAATATTAGGGGTAACATTTCAACAATGACAAGTTGTCATTGAAAAGTAAAGAAAATGACTAGGGGATTATTAGCAACGACAATATTCATCACTAAAGACTATTTTCCTCGTAGTGACATGAGCCTCTATCTGCTTTCCAATCTGCCCTTGAAATATGCCATTTACCAACATTTGAAAAGTTAACCCAACATTGTTTAGTCCAAATGGCATTACTTTATAACAATAAAGCCTGCCGTCTTTAATAAAGGTAGTCTTCCCTTGATCAACCTCGATAAGGTTGATTTGATGATATCTAGAGAAGGCATCTATTATAACACCTCCATTTTTAGGACTTGATTTTTTAATGAATTATTGCATAAGCAAAAACACATAAGTGTCACACCGCATCTAATATAAAAGATGTACTTCCTATACCTAGTGTATGTTAGGTGCAAGGCATAAGTAACCTCGTACCTAGGAATCAAGTGTGGGAAGCACGTGATTTCCTTATGATATATGACATGAAATAGAGAGAATGGAATATGTATAATGAAAATAGAAGAGTAACAATCCATATAGGTGATAAAGATATCCGAATAACCATACCCTATACCAATTTGATTATGCACTCATTGAAGGAAATCAAATTAAAATTGGTAATCAATAATCACCTATAAAACAAGGGGGATATACTCATGGGAATGAGAAATACCCATGAAATGGATGATCAGTATGTTGCATACCGAGTAAGGTTACAATACAGTCATAATAAGGTCCCACAATGTCATAAGGTCATGAAGAAGAAGAATAAGCATACATAATGATTGACATAAAGTGATGTAAGATAATAATCTAATTCCAAAAACCCATTATTAGATATGGTTATAGCCTATGTCTTACCTATGTTGAGTTTAGGGGCACCCACTTTTCTTAACTAGTAGAACAGTATCAAAAATATACAACCCAAGGCAAAATGCTCCTAGGCACTATCCTCATTTGGTGGAACGGATAAGTACAACCTAGGAAAAAACACTCCTGACCACTATTCTCTTTTGGTGGAAAGGACAAGTATAGTCCATCTTGACTCATGTAACCTCTCGCTTTAAATGATTAGTATATTAGTGTATATCTCAATATCCTATTATTATTTATATTAGCTCAGACCCCCACTATTATCTACCCATGGAACAATATCAACAATATACAATTGTGGGAAAAATGCACCTAACCATTTTTCTTGTTCCTGGAGCGAACAAGTACAACCCAAGAAAAATGCCCCTAGCCACTAGTCTTATCTAGTGGAAGGGAAAGGTACAACCAGTTTTGGTTCATATGATATTTATTAAATCATTGATTATTTATCTCAAGATCATCATGTTGACACATATATAAATATGCTAGGAACATAACCCTACTCACACATAATGATCTAAAAAATATATGAAACACTACCACATACATATCGGGACATCCCCCAATGAAAACGACCATATTTCCACTAAAACCCCCTAATTTCACAAGTGAATCATAATTTCTTCCCCAATTATAATGTTATCACCTAATTTACTATCCATACTTAAAATATCATTAGTTAAAACATACCTAAAAATCAAGGTCTAACTCCAACATCTTATGCATGCAATAATAGCTAGCCTCTAGGGTTACTATATATAAATCCCCAAGAAATCCTAATTTCACAAGTTGGCATAAGTTTAATCATAAGAATCATATGACCACAAAATTTAATAATCATTCCTAAAATATGTTTATTAACATCATATCTAAGAATCAATGTCTAACTCTAACATTTTACACATACGATATCAACCTCGTCTCTAGGGATACTATTCATAATTTAAACCTTTTTCTCATTTTATGGGACTTACTCCAAATATTCCAAAATATATTTTTAACCTATTTTGAACCAATTAACACATTAAAATACTAAATATTTCATATTTAATCCATATTGACCAAAATACTCTTAAGATAGCTAAAATACTCATATTACAAAAAAAGCCCTACAAGCCTCAACGTGAATGATTTTCAATTCCCAATATATATAATAATGAAAATACTTGCCCACATTCATTATCGATTCTTCATACCTATTCAAACCAAATTTAAACACCATAGGCCATACTTCACACTAAAGGTTACAAAACGAGATTTATTGTAACAACATATGAACTTACGTTCTTCACATATTCTTACTTTTATTAGACTTGATACCGCATCATCATACCATGACATTATAACATAATATTATCATCATAATAATAATAACTACATGAGATTTCATACACAAAAAATACACATTATACATAAAAACCTTAGTTACAACGTGTATCCTTACTAAAAATGTCTCTGATCTTTAAGCTCGTATAATCAAATATGCCTCCTCTGAGACCACTAGAAAAAACACCTAATAATCAAAAATAATACAACAGTAGAACTCATGAACTCACCAAGGAAAATCTAAGGAAAATGAGGGCTGAAAATGGAGCAAAACCAAAGCAAATCAAGGCACGTAAGGCTTGAACTAGATGCGACAGAAGTTCGTGCATCAAAGGGGGTGCAACATAAAAAAATTGACACAAATAAAGGGGGAGAATCACTCATTAATGTAGTTAGAGTGTTTTGGTGTGAGTTTTTAATGATAGGGTGGGGTGGTTAAGTTTAGGTTGCTGACATAGGTTGTGGTATGGTGAGGGTGGTGCAGCATGCTAGAATGATGCTGGTAGGGATGTCGAAGGTCAAAGGGTTGATGGTCGGGGAAGGAAGTAAGTGTGGGTTAGTTCTACAACAAAGAAAAGGAGGGGTCAGTGGTGTAGGTTTGTAGGGAGTAGGTGGCTAGTGTAGTGCGAGGACAATGTAGGTGTAGGGGTGACAATGCATGGCTAGAATGGGTAAAGAAAAGGGAGAAGGGGAAGGAGGAGAAAGGAATTATTCAAGGTGGATAGAAAAAGAAAAGAAAAGGAAAAAAGAAAGAAAATAATTTTTGGGTTAGGTTTATTATTAAGTTTAGATTTTAGATTAAGGGATTAGGATTAGAATTAGGCCAAAATTAATTTAGCAAATATTCAAGGTTGGGGTTAGGTTAAAATATAAATGATCCAGAATTAGGTTTAGGATTAGTTTTAGGATCCAGGGATTTTAGGTAAGACAAAGTTATCAATTATTCGAGATAAGGATTAGCTTAAAATATAAAATAATCAGGATTAAGACTAAATAAAAATGTGGGGTATTGCAATTATGCTTCATAATGTTGGTGATGGGCCTCTATGAATAAAGTAGGAAGAAAGGAGAAGAAGGAGAGAAAGGAAGGTGGCCAGGGTTGGGAGTTCTCGACGATAATGGAAGGGAAGGAGAGGAGATGGGATCACACACACACACACATGGGGTTGAGGTGAGGGAGATGGAAATGCCAAAGGGGTAACGGACTATGTCACTATGGCATGGCTTTTGCGTGGGTGTGGTGTAGGGTAGGTGGTGTAGGGCTGCAGGGAGTGGTGTAGTGTAGGGGTAGTGCAGGGAGTTCGTGGAGGTACAAGGGTGGAAAGTGCATGGCTGGAAAAGGAAAAAAAGAGGGAAATGAAGGCCATGCAAAAAAATTGTTTACATGGCTAGAAAAGGAAAGGGGAAGGAAAATCGAGATGGGGAGAAAGGAAAGAAAAAGGAGAAAAGAAAATGAAATTTTTGGGGTTGGAATTAGGATTAGGTTTATGTTAAAGATTATGGAATTAGGGAATTAGGATAAATATTAATTTATCAATCATCTAGGGTTAGGGTTAAAAATATTAATTACCTAGAATTTAGATTAGGATTGAGTTAAGATATCAATTAATTGAGATTAAAATTAGATACAAAATTGGGGTATTACATAAGTTTTGAAGGAAAATTTAGAGGAGATATGAGAGAGAGAGAAATTAAGAGAATTGTTTTATAAATTTTAGATCCCAAAATCGAGTAGAAGATCCCATATATATAGGGGTAGAATTGGGGATGAGGAGAAGGGGGACATATTGTACAATTGAGGATAGCTTGATAGCCAACCACCCTTGTATAACATGGTAGATCGACCTTGTGTGGAATAGAGAGGGCAACCAAGGAAGACGAGCATATCCATAGGCTTTTTAGGCTGACCTTAGCTCTTTGGGTAGGCGCCCCTTAGGCTAAATAGTATTAGTTTAGGAAAGACCCATATCGTAAGTAATTTTAAAATTTTAATACCTAACTTTTACTTTTATTCTTACCTTCTTTTATTATTATTATTATTATTTATTATTTTTATTATTATTATTATTATTATTATTATTATTATTATTATCCATACAGCTCCTCTCATTGCACACCTCCTTTTCTATTCTCACATCCTTGCACCCCTTTACCTCCACTTTTTTTCATAATTTCCAAATTACCCCTTAGCTCTCCCTCCTCTCTCATTCTCTCCCCATCCTTGCACTCTCATTCTCTCCCATTCATGAGATCTACTACGCTTGATTTAGATTGTAGAATTCCAATGTAAGCAATAGATTTATTTATGTTTTTTTACATCTAAATTCTATGACTTGTATGATTGGTCTCTGTATGTGCTTGATTATGTGCTAAAATCTGCAAAAGAAATGGGGAGGAACAAATGGGAAAATCATGCGTAGTCCCCCTACGGGCAACTGGAGTGACACAAAATGGGGGCTAAGAGCAAGTTGCCAATAGATGCCTAAAGTGTCCTAGCAAATCGCCCATAGCACTCCCAAAACCTATAGGTTTACTACCCATAGCATTATCTATCCATTCGTAATATCCACCCTTCCCCTCCACTTTCATTCACGTGAATGATGCGCCGCACCCCCACACTTACGTATCACTCACCCATTGGCTTGCTGGACTTACGCAGCAATGGCTCATCCTTAAACCCTTGTACCTAAAGACCAAACCCTCAACTATAACCCCAAACCCTAACCCTAATCCCTAATCACCAACCCTTAACCATAAACCATAACCCTAAACCATAAACCCTTAACTCTAAACCATAAACCCTTAACTCTAAACCATAACCATTAACCCTAAACCCTTAAACCTAACCATAACCCTAAACCCTTAAACCTAACCCCTAACCCCTAACCTTAAACCTACACCCTAAACCCTAGTATAATATTCAATTATTATTCACTATAATATGTATTAATGATATCTTAATTATAAATTGTAGATGGCAGACAAAAAAAGGGAAAAAGATTAGACAAGATGTTTCCGCTGGAAGGCTTTCCAAAAGAGTCGTGACCATGAGTGCTAGAGCACGTGCTGCGACAGAACGCGGTATTGACATAATGTCGCATAGTTCTTATGACGATTATATGTCATTTAATCATAACTACAATGTTGGAACTAGAACCTCCAGCCAGGCAGCAAGATCTTCTTTGTCATCAGCAGTTAATGACGATTGGCGGTTGACCAAACCTACAAGCAGTGGTTTAGAGATTCATGATCTCCTTACCAACTTTAAAGGCCATGTGGCATACACCATATGGAATTC
The DNA here is from genome assembly GCA_030549775.1 of Tamarix chinensis. Classification (NCBI taxonomy): domain Eukaryota; kingdom Viridiplantae; phylum Streptophyta; class Magnoliopsida; order Caryophyllales; family Tamaricaceae; genus Tamarix; species Tamarix chinensis. The sequence continues at coordinate 78,331,441 of CM060179.1, read as the reverse complement.
TGATGAGGTAATTTTTACAAATTTCTTTATCAATTAATTTTTTTATTATAATTCATGTTGCCTAATATTTTTTTGATCTTTTTTGTAGGAACCATGTGGGCCATTAAGGGTGAAGTTAAGGGTAAAGGTGCTTGCGAAGCTACCTCATCTCATTCCTAAAGATGGAAATGACTATTATCTCATTGATCACCAAGGGTTGAGAGCTCTTCGTGACAGTTACTTTCGCTGTCATAACTGCCCTTTGATATATGCTTTTATGGAAAGGTGGCATCCAGAGACTAATAGTTTCCATCTTCTGTTTGGTGAGATGACTCTTACCCTCCATAATGTATGTTTCATTTTGCACCTAAATTTTTATGGGTATGCATATACTAGGGAGCCATACTTGTGTGAAAATGATGTTGTGAATTTACTTGCACAGATGTGGGGTGAAGATGAGATGGTGGTCAGGGGGACATATTTGAAGGAGAACTCAGTTGGTTTAGATGTCATACTAGAAAAGATTATGACCGAGCGAGTAGATGACAATAAGTCTTATACTAGACTCTATTTGTGGTACTTAATGTCATGCACACTTTCTGTTGATAAGTTTAGAAATATGCCTCATTGTTGGTGTTACGATTAGTTGCCAATTTAGATAATTTGGGCTATCGATCAATTGAAGCCGCTACATTAGCATATCTCTACAGGCAGCTTAGAATTGCTTCCAGAGTTGGGTGCCAACAAATAGGTGGTTGCATTACACTTTTGGAGGTAACAATTTATGTTGATTTGTTAATTTATTAGCTAATTCATACAATGTATAAGATTTACATATATTTTTGTGAATATGTATAGGCATGGATATACAAGTATTTCCCTTTTTTCCACCAGTCTTATTCCAATACATTTGTAAATTCACGAGACATTGGTACGATGAGATGGGACACTTCCAATCAAACTTTTCCTCCAAAGTCAGTGGAGGACCTTGTTCATTATAGGAAGTGTCTAGAAACAGTAGGGGCAGTGCAAGTGGTTTACTACCTTTCTCTTTTATTGTTCAATTATTATTAATTCTTACTAAAAATATTTTTTATGTATTTATAGTTTGATTTTATACCCTTCACCACTGATCCAGTATCAGCACAAGAGTTGTCATTATACTAAGGTGGCCTCGTCCATGTGGACATTGTGGAGCCATAAATGCCAAATTGCGTTGCGCAGCAGTTTGGCTACACCCAGCTCATTCCCATGCCTCCTATTAAACCAGCCATGGGATTCTACTGCGGTGCAAAGGTGCAAAAGTATTAGGTAGATTACTCTAGTTTTGCAGCATTGTGGAACAGCTGGCTAGATCATACATTGGACTTCAGTTGCCGAGCTAGCCGATGTGTTTATCAGCATGATGCTTCCGACGATTATCTAGCCTGGTTCCAAGCTCTATCCCACCCATCGCATGGTAGATGAAGTAACTTGGTGGTATTCTTTAAGAGGTTGGTTAGGGGACGAGCAATCCTTGAGAAGTTCTGTACAAATCGGTAGTAATATCCAACCAAACCCAAAAAGCTACGAACCTTTGACATGTTCATGGGAAGCTTCCATTATATGATCGCAACTACCTTTATCAGGTCAACAACTACTCCCCTGGATGACACTATATACCCAAGGAAAGCCACTTCCTAAAGCTAGAACCCACACTTGGACAACTTCACATACAAACGGTGCTCCCATAGAAGGGATAGTATAGTGCGAAGATGCTTCTCAATCTCCTCATTTCCTCGGGAGTACACTAGAATGTCGTCGATGAATACCACCACGAACTGGTCAAGGAAGGGCCTGAAGATCCTCCTCATCAAGTACATGAAAACTACAGGAGCATTGGTGAGCCTAAAAGGCATCACCATGAACTTATAATGTCTGTACCGAGTCCGAAAGGCGATATTCATGATATCCACATCTGTTATGTGCAACTAGTGGTATCCAAACCTCAGATTGACCTTAGAGAAAACCTTGGCACTCTGTATCTGATCGAAGAGATCATCTATCCTTAGGAGTGGATATCGGTTCTTCACTATCAGCTAGTTCAGCCCTTGGTAGTCAATGTAGAGATAGAGACTACCGTCCTTCTTCTTCACAAATAGGACCGATGATCCCCATGGTGATACACTTAGTTAGATGTACTCATGTTCCAAAAACTCCGCCAATTGAGTCTTGAGCTCCTTTAATTCAATGGGTGCCATCTGGTAGGGTGCTCTTGACACGGGTTCAACCCCTGGTACTAGCGCGATTGTGAAGTCAATCTTGCGCACTGGGGGTATACCTGGTATTTCCTCTGGAAATACATTTGAAAAATCCCTAACTATTGGAATGTCATCCAAATCTGTCAAGTCCTTGTTCAGCTCTTGCACACTGGACAAATATCGGACACCCTTTCTATATCAGAGAGTGCAGTGTGACCGTAGATACCACCTTGATGGTGGGCTTGGGCTTGGTATTTATGTATGAAACCCTAATACCCTTTGGGCCTTGTAACCCTAATACCTCCCACCCCTGATCGGCCCAAGCCCATGTGAGTTACTCTCCTCTTTTCCTTTTCTCTCCCTCTTTCTTTTCTCTTCTTTTCCTTTCTACTCCTACCTCCTTCCTCTTCCCCGATCACTGCAACTGTGCATAGCTGCTTCACAGATCCCCCTCCCCTCTCTCCCTCCTCCTTTCCCATTTATCCCTGCAGTGCATGCAGCAAGCACGACTCTACATGGCCCCCCTCTCTCCTACAAACCCCATAGCCCCTCACTTGCTCCCCAGCCCTGCAAACCTACCCTTTATCACCCTTGTCACACTACTGCTCTACCTGCATGCCGGCCAACAGCCACCAACCCCCTTCCCTTATCTTCTTCCCTCTCTTGTCCACTTCCCCCAACCCCTACACCTATAAATACCCCTCCCCACTCTCCCCAACCTTACTCGCATAGCCCAAACAGTCGCCGCTACCACTGCCACCATGTCACACCCTCCCTTCCTCTTTCTTGCATCACCTTGCACCCAATAAACCACTCCCCTTCCCCTCCATCACCTCTTTTCCCTTCCTCTCCTCTCCCCACCTATGTAAAGTGGGCAACTTGAGTTGTCTTTTTGTGCCTCCCTCCGCCACCAGCGTTGCCCTATGCCGCTGCCACCGTAGCTACCACCACTCTCCATGCCTCCCTTTATGCCCAGAAAACCCTTCCCTACCTTACCACACCACCACTTCCCTCTTCCCCCCTCCTTCCTCCTCTTTTCTCTTCTTTCCTTTTCAGTCGCTGCCATGAGACCACCACCACCACCACAACCCCCTAACCCAAAGAACCCTACCACCTAGGAAACCCTAACTCCCCTCCTCTTTTGCAACCCCAAAATCCCTCTTTTGCACCATCATCCACCATCATCGTGTGTCACTGCCACCGCACCCTCACCTGTTGTTCCTTCTGGATGTGCCCTTCTCCCTCTTACTCACTTAGTATATTTTATATTAATAATTTGTTATTAGTAATATTATTATTATTATTATTATTATTATTTGACTAAGGAAGTAAAGAAAAAGTAAAAAGAAGTAGAAAGAAGGTGAAATAACTAGTGATGCTATCTTTATAGGTTTTGAGCAAACCCTTCCCTGTGAGGGGGCATAGGATTGTGCTTCAAGCCTAAATTCTGCCTAGGTAAGGATATGGTTAAGGCTTGGGTTTTGTTATAAATATTGTATGTATAGGTGTATTAGTATGTTATGTGTGAATATATGTGAATGTGAACTAAGTGTGTATGTGGTACTGCTTATCTTGCAAGGAGCTAAGGTATGGTGAGCATGATTTGTATTATGTGAAATGTGTGTGGTATAACTTGTTATGGATGACATGTTCTTATGTATTGTTGAGATGGTATGACATGTATGCTTAGAGGCCTTAACTGGATTTGAGTGGTTATTAGGAACAAAAGAAAGTAAAGAGGGTGGAGTGAGTGAGGAGAATTGGGGGGAATTCCCTAAGTGTATTATGAATCATGGTTGAGAAAATAATAAAATGAAGGGTTAGGATAAAATCTTACCTGGGGAGTATGAGCTTTGCATGGGGTGTATGTGCTTTTCATTGGGGAGAACTTAAGTGGGGAAATATAGTTTGATGGTTGACCATGGGGAAGAAAGTGTATTTCAGGTGATTGGTGTACTTAGGAAAGAGTTAGTACGTAGGTTGATGGAAATATGCATAGGAGCGTAAGTAGGGTTTTTGGGGGGAAACCCCTCAAGATGGGGGTATTATGGGAAAGGTTGAGGATGTTGGTTGGATATTGGGTTATGATGAGGGGTGTGCCTCATGGAAGGTATGAGTCAAGTCAAATGGAGGGTAGAGTTGTGTAGGAGAAGAGGGTGTGGAGGAAAAAAGGAAATAATAGGGTTTTCGGGGGTGACCAACTAGGGTATCATTATCACATGTGGAAGTTGAGGAGTTGAGATGTGAGGTTTGGAGTGGGTTGAGCATGGTTATGGTGTTTGACTCAAGGGGGAATGTAGGCGGAGTAAGAGGAGGAGAGGCTAAGGCCACATAAGCCAGATTAGGGTTTCAAGGGAAAACCTTAGTAGGTGATGGTGAGCATAGGTGGAGAAATGGGAAGTGGGTCTTGACCCATATATGTGAGGGTTTTTTTGTGTGTGAGTATGGTGGAAGGTATATAGGAGTCCTGGAGTCTTAGGGGATGTAGAAGTCCCAGGTTAAGGGATAGGGTATTCTAGGGAGTCTGGGTTGGTAGAGTGGTTATGAGTCGGGAGTGCCCGTTGAGGTGTGCATGCCTAGATTGGGGTTACTTGTTAAATAAGACATGAATAAAATACTAATCACTTAAAGTGGAAGATCATTAAATCAAGCCCAAACTTAGGATGATTACTTTCGTTCCACCGGCTATAATACTAGCTAGGAGCATTTTGCCTTGGATACCATTCCACTGGTTATAATAGTAGATAGGCACATTTTGCCCTGGAGTAGTATTTTCGTTCCACCGGTTATAATAGTGTAGGTTCCAAGCTTAATAAGCTAAACCTTAGATGGTAATAATTCATGGAAAATATATTAATTACTTACAGTGGAACACCACGTAGGTCGGGACCAGACTTAGGATGTTTACCGTTCCACCTGTTATAATAGTGGCTAGGAGCATCGTACCTTGGAGATATTCATGATTATCATTCCACTGTCTATAATAATAGTCAGGCACATTCTGCCCTGGAGTAATTATTTTCGTTCCACCGACCATAATAGTGGAGTCTCTGTACTTATGTAGATATAATTCAAGAGATGTAGAAAGTTGGTACTAATGGCTTAAACTCTAATAGTGGTAATTAATTTAATAAAACATGTTGCTTACATTATCTGTATTTTATGTATTATGCCTTGTCTTAGCTATATGGTTACCTTATTTAGTATGTACCATACTGATCACCCCTATCATAGGTGTTGCTCGTTCTCATGAGCAGTGGCCCCTCCTGAGTCTGTGCAGATAGATGATGAGGCCCTTGAGGATCTTAATGCCTATGATGAGCTGGTTGGGGCGGAGTGACATTCTGATGTCCCAGGGATGGGCCAGAGAGGGTGTTCTCCATACTATTTATCTTTTATTTATGTTTCTATTGTTTTTATTCCCCCGTAGTGGAGCGTTATCTTGTATTTCATTTCATACATGTATTAACCCTGACTTTTACGCACTCTAGTTTCTGCATTTAATGTTAAATTGCTTATGATTTTAATCATCTCTTGTTGTTGTTCATTGTATCTTTTATCCTTATAGTTAGTATGAGGCTTGCCAGGGGTCAATATTGTACTGATCACGGTGATAGTACCCCCCCCCCATTTTGGTGTAGGTTTTTTCCTTAACAAACAAAAAATTTCAACTGTAAATTTTGAGGGTGTTATATCTTCAGCCTCGAATGCTCACTTTCCACCCTAAATTTAGTATTTAAAAATATAAGTGTTGGTTATATAATTGCAATTAAAATATATTAAAAAAAATATCCACACTAATAAAATTATACCTGTTGGTTGTATAAGTACCAAAGTGAATCTCTAGGTGAACCCAAATGGAAACAAACCTCTCCTTACAATGATTCAACCAGTGTCATAGACATATTATATCAGATGAGAAAATTGGCCCCATCAATTATGCATCAGTAAAATCTCATTCTTATATTTCTACAATGTGGTTACCTTCACAATCTTCCTCTATTGGTTCATGAAATGTTCTTCGGATGCTGCAAATCCTAATTTTTTTGTTACATGTGAGAGAACATTCTTATTAATATACCATCTGCATTAGAGGAGGCTGTATTAGGAAATACCTTAGGCACTACTTCTGTCATACCCAGTTCTTTGTCAATGATGAGAAAAATTGGTTCATGAGGCTACATCATCCTCTTCATCTTATCAAGCACCCATCGATAATTATCTTCCTTTTTCCTTCCCCTGAATGCCAAAGCAATGGTAAAATTTCTACCACTAGACACAAAACCAACAACTTCCAATAAAGGAAAGTTGTACCTATTGGTTTTGTGTGTGTAATCCAAGCAAATGACATATGGGAATGCACTCAAAAGAGCTAAAAAATCAAGATGTGCAACTATAATATCACTTACCATATTAGGGTTTGGATACCTACGATACCAATATCGATAGTCATTGGTTTTCATAAAATGTAATACCTTCTGCATAACTGTACGCCCAACCAACTTCTGCACCCTAAACTTGTTTCTTGCATTATAGATTATCCGAAGTGTTGCAATAATATCACCATTACCCCGTTATAATTTGTCGATGATCTCCATAGGTTTCACATTTATCGCGGTCAATTCCTCTACCAGCTTTCATTTTTATGGCGATAACCGTTTCCCAAAAGAATGCCCTTGTCTGAACTTGCACAAACTATGGTTGTGTATACCACATTCAACCTTTAATTCCCAACCACTGTAAGGAATTTCCCTCCCGCATATTCTAAATTTACAGTCACATTTTTTTAACCCAAAAGATCTTGCATTTTCTGAATTCACTAACAAATGCCTTCTGTATGTGTCACCTCTCTCACAGCAAAGCCAAAGCTTTCCCGGTTTTGATCGTTCTATAGTGAAAATCATATTGTGTGGCCTTTTGGTGTCATTAATATGCTTAATTAAGGACTCATAACAACTGAAAATACAATCCATTGAAAATAAACTCATCCAATCAATATCAATTGGATCTTCCGTTTGTAATAAATAAAAAATAAATATTTCATTATTAAATATATAAGGGAAATAAAGGAAAACAGATCGGCTGGGCTACGGGTGGGTCGCCCGTTACTAGCACCAACCTACAGGTGGATCACCGCTGCAAAATGCAAGCTCTAGGTGGACCACATATTAGTTTGCTGGAATGCTACAGGTGAGTGGCCCGTTCTTTATCGACTACGGACGGGTGGTCGCTCATCGATTAGCAGAGTTTTTGGGTGATTTGCCCATCATACAATGTTTGTGAAGGGTGGTTCACTTGTACTTTTGCCATATTCTACAGGTGGTTCACCCGTAGGCTTTAAATTTACTAAAAAAATAATTACCATAAATTTTTGTATTTCGATTTCTGTGAGATAATAATCCATCAATTTTTTTTTTTGAAAAAAAAAATTATGTACAATTTGAGAGAATTAAGGATAAGTGTGAAAAGAGAAGATAGAAGAGTATGTGTGAATGGTAGAAGGGCAGAGAAGTAAAAAGTTAAAAAATTTATTTTTATAGGGTGTGAAGTTAGAAAATAGGGTGTGTATTTAACACCCCTCTTATCCATACATTAATTGTTCTATTATTTTCTAATTATAGGTATAAGTGTAATAACAATATCATACAAATGACTTCCTATTTGAAATAAATAGTTAGTCGTAAATTTTAATTGATTAATTCCTTAAAAAAATATTAATTTATTAGTTTATTTTAAATTATTTAATGTTTTAATGCCTTTATTTTTAAAATGTAGGAAGTGATATAACTGTGCGCAAAGAAAATCGCAATATCATTATATATAGTCAATAATCATCTTGAGTCTAGTGTTTTATCAGTAAAAGCCATAGTGTATATATTCTACCCCAAAAGAAGACACTTATAGTGTGTTTGAAAGCATATTTCAACTAGCTAAAAATCATTTTTGATTAAAAAATACTCTTAAAATTAAGTTTATAACTGTTTGGATAAGAACTTAAAAGCTATTTTTTATTAAAAAAAAGTTCATTAAAGTAATTTATGAAAAGAAAAAAAAACTCTAACTTCCGTCTTTGGACTTTCAGTTTTCATTCTACAACTTTTAATATGTTTTTCATCTAATTTTGTCAAACACATCATTTAAGTATTGTTCTTTTAACCATTGGATGATTATATTGGTAATGTTTTAATTTAATGGTCCATGTTAGAGTCCTAGACATTAGCATATAACTTTAAATTTTGATTCTTTCTTTTTTTGATATTTATACATTTTTATAATTATAGTAAGTTTAAAGTTGTTTCATCTCTGTAGTCTTTTTAGATAAAATAAATTGTACTGTATCGGTGTTAAAAATATATATATTACTACCTATTTTAAAATACGAACGGAGTATTTCAGGACACACACCACATAAGTTGATTCGTTCAAGAAAGCCAATGCCATATATGTATAGGTGTCAATCAAGTTGGACGAATGGGGTTCAAGTCAGATTACGGTGGATCAGATCATTCTCAAGTCAGATTATTTGCGGATCAGTTATGGATCAGATTTAGATTGAGATAGTTCCATTTCGAGATGGTTTAGGTTCGAATTAATTTTGGGTTAGTTTGTCGGGTAAGGTCTAAAGATGTAAACGATACAGATTTTACTCGAAACTTGATGAATTTTATCCGTTAATGATAGAAAAAAAAATTTACCCGTCGAGTTCAGGTACAGATATAGGTATAGGATATTAATACCCGTAACCGTACCCATACCGGTATTCATATCTATATATATTTATTAGATACATAATAACCCTTTTACCCTTAATTTTCAAACAAATATATTATAAATTAATGTTAAAATTTTTATTTGGTTTAACTCGAAATGGATTTATCCGTCAGGTAATGAATTTATCCGCTAGATAATATTCTTTAACGGGTAAATGAATTATCTGTCGGATAACAGATATCCAAAGGATACGGATATGGATGTGTTAGTGGATACCGGTTCAGGGTATAAGTGCAAATATTTTTATTGGGTATGGGTATGGGCATGGGCATACCCGACCTAAACCTGCTTCGTTTACATCCCTATAGGATAAGGTTTGGGCTTAACAAACTCATATTCGGATGATTTTGTGTTTTAGTTAATTTGACGGGTCATATTTGAATTAACTTGACGAATCGGGTCTTTTTAGGTTTTGATGAGTCAGGTTGGAATCGATACAAGATAATACTATATCAAACCACTTTAGATTGAGATCAAATTGGATATTGAACACCAAAATCAATCTAAGTCATTAACCTCGTAAGGAAGAATTAAGTATAACTTTATATAAATATGTGATTAATAATGTATTATTAATTATTATTTATCTATTATTATGACTCTTTAGTATTGTGTTTTCATACGAAAAAATAGATAAAATGAAAATATTATTGATGAATAAGTAAATTGTAATAAAATAAAATAAGTAAAATTTAAATAATAATATATTTTTAAAAGATTTATATAAATAATAACAAATATTTTTTATTATAATTTATTAATATTAAATTTAATTTTATCATATCATATCAGATCAAGTCCGGTTGGATTGAGTTAAAAGGAGGCTAGTGGAGTTAGAATCAGATTAGAACACTTACATTCACATCAACATCGAATATAATTAATTTTAGATTGAACTTTGTTCGGAACGGATAGAATCGAATAAGTCATGTACGGATGGATGAGTGCCTTAAGCAACCCGTCGTATCAAAAGAAATAAGAAAACAAGAGAAAAGAAATTAAAAATTAAGAGAGAAACAGCTATATAGTTGTATATAACTCGAAAACGATGGGTTAAGGTATTAGTTGATATAGTGGTCAATGATAATTAATAATTAGGTCGGTAGAATTCCAAGGCAACGAAGCGCGCCTTTGTAGGGTTGGACTAAGCAACTTCAACATAAACAATTAGTCTCCCCTTTGTTCAGTCGACAGGCGCATCCCTCAATGATACTTTATGTATATATTTAGATAATTACACATTTCCCTCACATATTTTGCATATAAACCTTTTTTTAATTAAAAAAAAATTTGGAGGGAGAGCCTAGAGCTTTACGTCATGATGTGTGTCTGTAAGATTTTTCCCGGTGAAATAAAAATATCTACACGCCCCTAAGCCACCACCATGCTGTGATGCACGGAAACGGCACTTAGGTGCCGTTTTCCGTACCGAAAATATTTCCCGTTCCGAAAATTTTTTGGAAATTTTTTCGGATTAAAATTTATATTAAAATTATTTAATTAATATTTTTATTAAAAATATATTATTTAATTAATTTTTTATTAAAAAATTATTATTATTAGTTAAAATTAACTAATATAAAAATTAATTTTATTTTTCTCTCTAAATTTTAATAAATTTAACCTATTTTTAATATATATATATATATATATATATAATTTTTTTAACGTTTCCTGCCGTCTCCGTTTCCTAAATTTTTAAAAAATGACGTTTCCGCATTTCGTCCCGTCCTCGTTTCCCCGTCCCGATCCCCATTTCCGTTCATCACTGCCACCATGTTGCACTGCACAGTGCACACGTTGGAGGATTCTGCTGCGAGAAAACGACCGCCAATCGAACAGCCCACTAAAAGCCTTTGGTGAACCGACGGTGAGATCTTGCGGCCATGAAAGTCAAAATAAGGACCCAGTGATTGTACGACCAAATTGGTACCAAAAGGACGTGTTGTACTTCGCCTGGTTGACTTTTTTATTTGTATAACTTTCTAAAATATTTTATTTTAATTATTTTTTTTATGGTTATTCTCAAATAAGTACTTATAGGGTTACGTGTATGATTGTAATGTATTTTTTTCGTCTTATATAGGGTTGTTCGAAAGAATTCAAAATTTAAAAGTTTAATCTCATGTTTAAAATATTTGATTTAATTTTAATCCAACAAATATCCAATATTTAAAATCTTTAATTTTTTATTGGCTTATTAGATTTAAAAAGAATCTAATATTTACTGATTATTTTAATAATATATTATAATATTGTGTTTTAATAGTTTTAAACTTTTGTGTTTTATTTATTGTTATATGTTAATATTTTATAATAATATTTATTTGTATATAAATATAAATATATATATATATATATATATATTAATGTACCATTTTGAAAAAAAAAATTCTTCATATCAAATTATTAAAGTTAATAAAATAATATTTTTATATAGATATTAGATGTATCTAAATTCAGTCAACTATATTAGAGCAGATACAGATAATAATGGTTACTTCTCGTTGAGAATAACTAATCATTATTTTCAATTAAAAATAAAACTTATAAACTACTTGTGTAATGTTAGATACTACCGGAAGTCTGGAACAAATATTATATCACGAAGATATCGCTATCTCTAACACATTTTTCTTACCTATTAATTTCATCAACATCAATTTAATACATTAACTTTATTATTATTTTATTTATATGATTCCCACTCTTCATTTCTCCCGTTCCTATATTACTCATTCGTTTCAACTCTAGTTTATTGACAAAAAGACTAATAAGTATGACAAATAATTGAACTTGGTAAAACCAAACCCACACCCAATCCCATCAATTTTTCCTTTATCAAAATAAAAAATTTACCTAGTTCAAGCAACTCTCTCATATTCCTCTCTCATTCCCTCAACAAGCTCCTCTCATCATTTTTTCCTCAATAAACTCCTAAAAAAACACCATTATTTACTTAATTTCTCATTAACCCCTCCAAATAAATAAATAAACTAGCATCGTATTTGCACTTATGAGCCACTTATTGATCAGTTGAATCGTTCACTTCTCTCTTATGCTCACAAGTGAATTTAAGTTTAGGATAACTATTAAAATATTGTCTCTTTATGGGAATGTAGATGAATTTAGATTGATATTATTATTCTAATTAGAGTGACGTTTTAGTAAGTGGCGAGACTAGAAAATTTGTCTTAAATTCTTTGTATATGGAGAGTTGGAAATATATTATTATTTTTAATTTTTACTTTCCAATATTTCATATGAATTATGAGCTTCATTATTAATAGTATTAAACACAATATTTTTGCAACTGCCAAACAAAAAAAAATCATTTATTGATTCTTCATTTGATTTATAAATTATTATTACTAAAATCATAGATAAATAAGGTAATGTAACCACTATAATTTTATATTGCAATGGTTATCTTGGAGTTTTTCATAAAAAAATAAAAAATGTATAGTAATTTATCAAACAAAAACTACATAATAATTATATAAAATATCATAATTATAAAATTAACATATTTAACAAAAGTTCTATAATATTTCAAAATTTTAATCTAACCTTAACTCCAGGTGAACATTATCTTATCCTTCTTCTAAATCCTCTAATCCTAATTTTAATTCTAATTCTAAACCTTAACACCATTTATTTTCTTTTTTCTTCCTTTTTCCTTTTTCTCTTTCTTCTCACTTCCTTTCTCCCTTTTCTCTTTTCTTTTTTTCTACTTTTCTTCTTCCCTTTATTTTCTTCTCTTATGAACAACCCTCTTCCTTGACTAGTGGTATTTGATTCGGTTTGGTTAGGCAAACCAAAACCCCTAACTAAGCCTAGACCTACACTCAATCTTCATCCACCCTTTTCGCTTCACAATATTGTCATCTCCCCACCTTTTCTCTCTTTGTTTCCTAAGGACCAACCATCATTGGATCTCACTTCCCATCTCCCTCTATAACACCCCCAAAATTCACTACTGAAAAATTTCATTTTATTTAACATTTAGCAGAAGTAAGTAAATCAAAGCTCGTGAAGTTCAGGGATATTACCGCCGTGGTCAGTATGAGTCTGGCCCCTAGCCAATCTCGTATTCACCACAAGGCTAAAGGAGAAAATACAACCATCATAATTCAAACTCAACAAGGCTTCATTAAAGCATTAGAACATCCATAAGATAGAAAATTAGAGTACGCATAAAGAGTTTACAATCCAGAATACATAATTAAAATTCCTTAAAGGAATAAAACTACAGTATGATAAAAATTAAGTCTAAGTAATCCAATACAAAGTAAAAGAACATGGGAAGTAAATCTGACCATGCCACTCTCGATCCCCAAGCCAAATCCATGCTCAACTCTCAGCCTTGTCTGATACCTTGTAAGCATCGAAGGCATCGAAAATAGTATCACCAACCTACACGAACTCAAAGGGGCCTTCTGCTTGTGGGAATGAGAAGCACCCATGAAAAGGGTGGTCAATACGCTACGTACTAAGTAAGGTAACCATAAATCTAAGACTAAGCATACAAAAACTTGCAACACAAGTATGATCACATAAACAACATACAATCATTACAGATAAATAAATGCCAAGTTATAGTCCAGATAAACTGATTATTTATTCTCTGATCAATACTCATTTTACACCATGTGCTTTATCAATCCATGCGAGTAAGGGAACTCCACTATTATAGCCAGTGGATCGGAAACATATAGGGTAGAATGCACCTGACCACTATTGTATGTCAGTGGATCAGTCTTCAGGGCAAGATGCTCCTAGCTACTATTATTTGTCGGTGGACAGGTTTAGCCCCAACTCTTATAGTGTTCCATTGTAAGTACTTAGTGTCTTTTACGTGTCTTCTCAAACTTAGGGTTTGTTTTATTGAGCTCGGAATCCCCCACTATTATAGCTGGCGGATTTTAAACGTATAAGGAAAAACTTACCTGACCATTTTTATATGCCGATAGATCAGTCTCCAAGGCACCCCAGCACCTGGCCACTATTACACCAGTGGATCGGTCCGGGCCCGACTCAATAATCTTTCACTTTAAATTATTAGTGTCTTACTGTGTCTTATTCAACAAGCTTCACCCTAGACATGCATCACCAACTCCATCTACACTTATCTCCCCCCCCCCCTCAAGAGGGCTCGTCCTATATCTTGAGACTTATGCACCTCCTAATACGCCTCCAACATCCTTTCTTTATTCCACTTGCTCACATTAGAGGCCCAACTCCTAAGTGAGTGGGTCAAGGCCCACTACCCTACGCCTCCAAGTTCACTCATTACCTTATCCTAGGATTTTCTCTAGAAACCCTAATGTGGGCCTATATGGCCCATCCTTCTCCGCCTCCCACAACTAAGGCCCTTTAACACCCCACACATCACATCCCTTAGATTTAACCCTCATCATTTCAATTTTACCCCCCCCCCTAAATACACGTGTGACCACAAAACCCTAGGTGGTCACACCAAACCCTAACATTCTTCTTCCCACCTATCACCCCTCCATTTCTCACCTGCCACCCTTGCTCTCCCATGATATCCATACTCACCCTACACATGACATTCCTCCACTCTCATCTCATACTCCACTACCCCTCAATTATTTTTACTTTCACCACCATCTCAAATTAGGGTTTTCCTCCCAAACCTTAGCAAGGTCTCCTATGCACCCTTATACTAACCCTCATACTATTTTTCACCCAAAGCCTCCAATCACCCAAACAACTCTTCCCTTACCTTACTTACATCCCAATACAACTTTTCATACGTAAAGTTCATCCACATGTAGAATCCAAGCACCCCATGCAAACCCTCAAAGTAGGCCCGACCTTAGGCTTAGGCAAACTAGGCATAGGCCTAGGGCCCCGAGCCTATTAGGGCCTTGTAAGTGATAGTAATATATATCTTATATATGTATAACTTTTTATGGTTGCGGTAACTTAGCATATAATATTTTTTTTATTAGGACGTATGTAATATGTGAGTGTGAGTACAAGCCCCCACCTGCAACTTTTTAATTCTTTCATTTTTTTCACTAGTGTACCGTGCATTCATAACTATACGCATAACTTGGTAGTCTGCATGTACAGGTAACTTAATAAAGCATAAGAGTGGTATTATTCTATCCAATATGCATAATTTATATCTCATATAAACATAAATTAATAAAATATAAAAGTGGTATTGTACTATATTAGGAACCCCTAGGTGCTAATAAGATATAAGTGTAACTTAAGTAGATTTTAAGGATAAGTTAAATTTGGTATCATGGGATTGGTTTATTTAAATGTTATATATCTAATATAATTCTATAGAAGTAGACATTTGTAATTTATTTAATTTTAATATCTTGATGTTAATATTATTTTTCCCAGGTTATTAAAATGCTAATTTCTTTTATATCACACATTATATTTGAAGTATTTTGGTCACTTGAATAAAATTTAAGTTTTTTCTTGGAAAATTTTTGAGTGTTTTCAAAAAAGTATCCTAATTTTTATTAAAAAAATTAAAAATTAAAAGTTGGAAGATCAATATACTCTCAAAATTTGGATCAATAAACTCTCAAGTCAACTTAGAAAATATGTGATGGTATTATTATTTTTTTGTATTTTAGCTATCTAAGATTAATTAAAAAATTACAGTGGTACTAGATTAAAATTAACTAAAATACACACACACACATCATGTATTGCTTTGAAATTATTTATAGCACATGACAAAGATTATAATTAGATTAAATTCCATAATATCCAAATAAAAAATTTTATTTTAATTTTTTTATTTCTTAACAAGTATAGATTATATCATAAAATAAAGTGCTTCATTTTCTATATTTTTTCCTAGGGCCTCAATATGGCTAAGGCTGGGCCTGGCTCGAAGTTTTCATACAAAACCCTAGAATTCCCATGCAAACCCTAGATTCTCCCATGCAATGTTCACCCACTCTTTTATTTTATTCATAGACCCCTTTTTATTTTTCCTTTCATGGATCATGATATATTTAGGTCAATCCCATATTCCTTGATCAACTTACTTCCCTTTAGCCAACTTATTTTCCCTTGGTCAACTTACTTCCCTATTTTCCTTTTTCATCCTTTCACCCCTTGTCATTACATTAAATACCCTAGCATGCATGTCATAAAGGGCCACATTACATCACATCATACATCATATACATATTATACACATGCCATAAGAAAACACATGAGCATACCTCAACTCCAAGCTGCGCTACATATAAAACAAGTTTAATGATAACCACAACATAACATAGTACTAGTACATAACATCCAAGGCATACAAGACACATAACACACATAGGGTCTTAGCTACATCCTTACCTAAAATGTCACCAGTCTTGGAGCACACTCCTACACCTCCTTAGGGTTTTGATTGGTTTCACCTACAAGAGGGAAAACTAAGGATTAATTTCCCTCCTACCAAAAATACTCTGCCTTCCCCTTTCTTTCTCCTTCTCCCTGTAACCTACGACCCTACCCTTTAACCACAGCCTCTCAACCGGCCACGCCTACCTCCTCTCCTCTCCCTCTTCTTTTTCTTCTTCTCTCCTACACATTTTTTCCCTGCCTCAAGCTCCCTCACCTCCCTATAGATCCATCTCCCTTTCCTTCCTTTCCTTATCTTCTCCTCCCCTATTTTTGCTCCTCCACCCTCAACCACCACATGTGTCACCCATCTGACCACCGACACCACCTCCCTGATACCCCACCAACCTCCTTACACCACCCCTCCACCCTACACCACCACCGTGCGCCATCATTCCATCACCTCCACAGCCACCAATCTACCCCCTAACACCTCCTCTACCACCCCACATCCTCCCTTTGGCCAAAAATCCCCCAGCAACCACTCATTTCTCTTCTTCTTTTCCCTTCCTTCTTCTACTTTGCCACCCTTGCATCCACTTTCCCAGCCCTATAGCCACCATCTCCGCCACCGATCACCGACCCCCAACCACCACCTACACCCCCAAAACTCCAACCTAATCCACCCCTTCCATTCTCCCCATTTCTCCTCTTCGACCCTCTTCTCCCTTAATTCCCTTGCATGCAGCTCTCGCTATATGAGCAGCGTGAGTCTGCTACCCCCTTTGGTAATTTTTGGCTGAGCCTTGAGGTATGATAATGGTTAACATTAGTATGTATTTAATTAATTTTTTATAAAGGTTTATTATTTTGATTTTTCTACTTCTAATATGATAAATATTGATATTATTTTTAGGTATTGGTTTTACTAATCAAAACTCAAACCTTTAATTGGGGTACCGATAAAGTTTGATTATTGCTGGAAATAAGATAACTAATATACCCTACTAAAATATGTGGATATACGTATGCTAGCACATTAAATTTTTTAATATGTTTATATGCATGATATAAGTTGTTAAGTATAATGTACTTAGTGACATATGTTGGTTGACGAAAAGAAAAACATGTTAATTTATGTGTCATGTGTAGAAATAGTGTTTAAGGAAGGAGCATTGTTGTTAATGATAATGTGAAGTACATATGACTGATATGATATGCTAATGTATCCATTTGTTGCATAAATAATGTTAATATGAGCCCAAGGGGCATTTTAGTAAATTTTCTTGTGCAAAAGGTATGGCCTAAATAAGTGTGTGTGGTAGATGCTAATGAGTATTAATGATAAATAATAATAGTTGGTGGTGGTGGATGATGAATATGGACCATGTATATTAATATTTATGTGGTGATGGTGTTTTAGTAAATTTTGTATAATAAGGACAAAATGGTAATTTATAAGAGTAAAGGGGTAAAACGGTAAATGGATAAGTAAGGAGGGCATTTTACTAAATTTACATGGAATGGGGGATAACTTGGTAATTTAATAAAGGAGAAGGGTATTGTGTTAATTTGGTATAAAGGAAAGGGTATTATGGTAATTTGGTACAGTAAAGGGGTAAAATGGTAATTTAATAAAGGAGAAAGGTATTTTGGTAATTTGGTACAAAGGAAAGGGTATTATGGTAATTTTGTAAAGTAAAGGGGTAAAATGGTAATTTAATAAAGGAAAAGGGTATTTTGGTGATTTGGTATAAAGGAAAAGGTATTTTGGTAATTTTGTAAGTAAAAGGGGCAAATGGTAATTGTAATAATTAAGAAGGATAATTTGGTAATTTAACCCACCAAAAAGGGTAAATTGGTAATTTTGATAAGTAAGAAGGATAATTTTGGTAACTTAGCCAACCAAAATGGCGATTTGGTAATTCTAATAACTAAGAAGGGCAAATTGGTAATCTAACCTATCAAAAGGGCAAAATTGTAATTTTAATAAGAAAGAAGGGTAATTTGGTAATTTGACCAACCAAAAGAGCAACTTGATAAATGTAACAAGTATGAAGGGTGATTTGGTAATCTAATAAACCTGAGGGGTAGTTTGGTAATTTGAACAAGTATAAGGGGCAATACAGTAATTTAACCAACTAGAAGGGTAAATTGGTAACTTAACAAGTGCAAAGGATAAAGCTAGTGATTTAATAATTATGGAGGATAATTTGGTAATCTAACAAATGCAAGGGGTATTTTGGTAATTATACAAACATGAAGGGTAATATGGAAATTGGCAAATAAAAAGGGTTGACTTGGTAATTTTATAAACAAGGGGTATTTTAGTAATTTTGTAAGGAAGATAAGGGTAAATTGGTAACTTGCATATAGCATGTCAATAGACTAAATGAGTCTCCGTATTCGGACATAAGTAACATTGAATAATAAACTAAGGAGATTTGACAAATCAGGGGTATCACAAGATCATGGCATAACCTAGGGTTGGATGGAAAACTAAGGGTATGATATGATATTTATCTCATATTCATGAAAGAGGTGTCTTAATCATTAATCATGCATGATAATATGTGTTGGATGTGATATAAGGGCATGTTAGGGTTAACTATTCCATGATCCTTTGATGTGAACTAATGGAACTCTAAGACCATATTATGATTATGATATGATAACCCTTATGGTATATGAGTAAATGGAATCAAATCTTGAATTGGAATTGGATGATATAAGGATGGCCTTAGTGGTTTTCTTATGTTAACATGGATAAATGTATGAATAAGGATTACTTAATGATAACAGAAACAAATGGAAGTGAATGAGTATGTGGTTGTTGTGTTTTTTATGGTCACCTTAATTAAGATACTATTAAGTAAATTGGAAGACCTTGAGATCGGGAATAGTGTCTCTTTAGGGGTCGCTACCCTAAAGATGTGGTTTAGCCCATGATTATTTTGGTATTTGTTAGTGTGTCTTAATGCCCCAGCCAGGCCCTACATCTTACTCTATCTAGCTCTACGGACCTATTTAAGGGGTATACATACTTATGGATTAGGTGTCCTTGTCGGTGGGGGTACTGTGTAACTTATATGCACCAGTAAGATCAAGGTACGTTTGCATCCCTAGGTTGATGGTCGAAGGGTACTGAGTAGCTTGTATGCACTAGTATGAGTAGTGTACCTTTGCTTCTCCGGGATCTTGATCTCCCCCTCAAGTTAAATAAATAGATTTATTGTGCTAATTAAATGGAAAACACTGATCATGTAAAGTGATAGATCATGTGAGTGGGGGCTAGACTGGTCCTCGGGTGAATAATAGTGGCCAAGAGCCTTCTACCCTGGAGACTAATCCACCGACGAATAATAGTGGCCAGGTGCAATATGCTTGGATGAATATTCCGGTCCACTGGATATAATAGTGGAGTTCCCGTACTCACATAAATAGTGTTCGAGAGATGATGATTGAATAATGATTATTTAATGGCTCAAGACCAAAAGTATTGATTTCATATTATAATATATTGATATGGTATAATTTTGGCTTCAGTACTTGTCCCTACTTGGGTATGCGATGGAATTGCTAAGTATACGGATTTTATGTTATGCATTTCCTATTATGTGTGATGTTGAATGGTGTCTTAGTCCGTATGTTATCATTTTATATTTTTTATGCATTATGTGTTGTATGCGGTCCTACCTTTTAGTTTGGTATAAAGGGTTACTCAATACCATAGTACTGAAGGGTTCCATTTGTGGGCACATGCCTATTCAATAGGCAGTATCCCTTGCAGGATTATTGTCGGTGCTATTTGAGCGGGTATTGGGTACGAGCGTAAGGATCATCTAAAAAAATTTAGGGTTTCTCTTCCACCTTTTAATTCCTTGGTAAATGATTTTACTCTTAAAACCACTAATAGTGAGCTTATATCTTTTATAACGAATTCAATGCGCTACTCTAATTAAAATAAAGTTTGATTTTGAGGAAATTATATTCTAACCATTTTAGGCTTAGCACTTGAGACTGGTGTGGTAGGAAGAAACGGGTCTAGTGCTAAGTGTGGCGGTAACATCTCCAAAATTTACAATTTTTGCTTCCGCTAAATTTTAAATAAAAAGAAAACTTTTAACTATGAAATTTTGGGGTGTTATACAACTAATCGAGTAGTAAATTTATCCCAATCTTAGTTACCTTGTTAAGAGAGTTCTATTGTTTTTTTCCTCAATCTTAACCGAGCTTTTTTATTCTCACTTGGCTCTAGGTTGAGTGTGTTTGTTTCCCCATCCAATTGTTGCCCCCTTAGACCTTGGTCGACCTTGGTCTTTCCCCTTGGTTTCAGCTAGTTGGTACCCTTTGTAGAGCATGTTGAATCTTTATCGTCCTTCTAAGCCAACCCTCTCAGTGTCTCTTCCTTCCCCAATTTTTTTCCTCTTGAATTACCTTTCCTTGCACGACTGCTTTATCTTGGCCTTAGGTGGTTCCTTGATGGTCTTGGAGAAGAATACTTATGTAATACTCCAAAATTTTGCTAAACCTAATCCCATATAATCAATACCTTAACCCAATTTTAATCTCAAGAAAATTTTATTTTATCCTTATCCTAATTATTTTATCCAAAATCTTAACTTAATCCTAATCTTTGACCCGGGTAATAAATATTTCTTAACCCAATTTTAATCCCGGTCGATTTACATCTTTAATCTGACCTATATAAGCTAATTAAAATTTAATCTAATTCCTAACTTCAGGCTTTCCCCCTTTTTCGTTGCTTTCTCCTTTTTCCTTTTTCCGTTTCCTTCCTTCTACACCGATTTCTTCTTCCCCTTCTCTTGGCTTATGTGTGTTTTCCTTATCTTCTGCAACACACAACCATCTCCTCACACTATCCTCTCCCATCCCATCCCGTTGAAAATTTTTCTCTCCCCATGTGCTCTTCCATCTTCCTCTACCATGTTTTTCTTCTTCCCCTCTACTGGCTATCATCACCCTCTATCAATCTTCCTCTACCATTCTCCTTTACATGACACCACACACATACTTCCTTCTCCTCTCTCCCTACCTCATTTATTTTCCTTGCTCTATTCGTTTAGCTAAACCATCATCACCATCACCATCACCATCACTGTGCACCACCACAACCACCTAGTGTCGCCTTGTTCTTGGTAAACAACCACCCCTAACTCCCCCTCACCGTCGCCCACCACTGCCTCTTTCTTATGTGATGTTGTATTTTTTTCGAGGAGCATGACTCACAAATGGTCCCTCACACAGACGTGCACCATCATTTTCTCTTATCTCATGCTCGTGCATGCTCACACAATTCGCCTATACATACTCACACATACCACGTATAGCCTCGCACACACCCTTGTTCCCCTTCCTTTCTTGTTGTTGCATGCGCACGGTTTTACTTCCTTCATACAGCCTGCCCATGCAACTTTATGACTCTCGACTCAGGTGCGCATTTCATGTCGCATGCCCATGTGACTTCTTTTTCTCGATCATGCACCCACACAGCCACCAAAACCACCACCATTGAGCCTCCCTTCTCTTTGTTCCTACCCTCCATTTCATGCGTCGCCACCTTCTGCACCATAACCCCAGCCTTCGCCGCCCACACATACATAATTTCTCCATTGCTCCCTCTCTCAGCTTCGTTTGGTTCCATTCACAACCCAACTTCCCTAGATTCTCCTCTCTATTTTGTTTGGTTTCCCTATCTTAGAATCTCCTTCCTCTCTCTCTACTCCTTTGGCTTCACCCTCGCAACCCAACCACCCTTCCTACACCACTACCACCCTCCACCGTAGCCTACACCTAGTATCCACCTCTAACTAAGCCATCCTTCTAGCTATCATCTTCCATCATCGACAACCAACCACCACTAGTTTACACCACCCCAACCATCACCACCTTGCCCGAGCTTCCCCCTCGTCGCGTGCGCATGGATCACGTTGCATGCACAACGTGAGTTGTGTTTGTTTTGTTGCAATAAATTTTGGTACCTATTATTAATAAGTAAAGGTATTTTGGTAATTTTATAAAAATAAATATTTAATTATTATAAGTATTAATTTGTGTGTTAAAATATTAATTTGGTATTGTGGTATAATTTTTAGGTACAATATTTTGATTAGTGGGACCTTATAATTTTAGTAGGATATCGCTAATTTACATTTTTTTTAGAATTTAGGTAATCATTATACTCTGCTAAAATGATAGACATTGCATGATAGCACATTAAGGTTTTGGTATATGAATTGTGTTGAGTATGTTGCTATATGGTAATCGTTATACTCTACTAAAATGATAGACATTGCATGATAGCACATTAAGGTTTTAGTGTATGAATTGTGTTATGTTGCTATATGGTAATTGGTATACTCTACTAAAATGATAGACAATGCATAATAGCACATTAAGGTTTTAGTGTATGAATTGTGTTAAATATGTTGCTATATTGTAATCGTTATACTATACTAAAATGATAAATGTTGCATGATAGCACATTAGGGTTTTTGGTGTATGAAATATGTTAAGAATGATTTGTTAAGTTATAACTATATGTTATTTATTTTTATTGCAAAAACCGGTAAAATGGGCATATTATCTAATGTAAAATATTGCGGGTATGAAAGTATGGCTGAAATTATTTTATGATTATGTATGACATATGCGGAAACATGATAGGATGGGTATGCTTAAACCTACTTATGGAATATTAATCATGAAAGTGAGCCCTAGGGGAAATTTGGTTAATGTATGTGTACTATAACTCTTACCCTAACAAGCATGATTAATTTGTGTTATATCTTGATAAACATGAGATTATGTAACCTTGGTTGTATTAGATATGCATGATAGGATTTTATATGTAAAACCTTGAATAAGGGTAAATTGGTTATTTCTCTTATCTAATAATTTATATGCATGATAAACTAGTTTAATTATTATTCATTAGCCTTTTCATGACAACTTAATAAATAAAATGTATTTAGTAATTAAAGAGGATGTTAGTATAGTAATTTTGGTCTAATGCGTTCAAAAGTCAATAATTGAGCAAAGGAGGTTCTTAATGTATTTTTATAATTGACCTTGGTAATGATCTTGATTATGGTTGTTTTGAAATAATTAGAAATGAGTAGAATGGTTAAAATATGAAAATTAGATTTATCTACGTTGTATGCAATTTTTTGGTCACCTTAATATAATACTAAAACTTAAAGTGGATGGCCTCAAAATCGAGAATGGTAGCTCTCTAGGGGTTATTACCCTAAATATGTGGTTTAGCCCACAGTTGATTATGTATTTTTGCTAGTGTGCCTTAGTGCCCCAACCATGAACTATATCTTACTCTATTTGTTATGAGAATTAATAGGGGGTATGCATACTTATGGATTAGGTGTCCTTATCGATAGGGTACTATGTTACCTTCATGTACTAGTGTGACCAGGGTACATTTGTATATTTGAGTTGATAGTTGGTAGGATACT
Source organism: Tamarix chinensis (assembly GCA_030549775.1). NCBI lineage: Eukaryota > Viridiplantae > Streptophyta > Magnoliopsida > Caryophyllales > Tamaricaceae > Tamarix > Tamarix chinensis. The sequence goes on along the minus strand of CM060179.1, from coordinate 78,307,620 downwards.
ATGTTGCCTAGTGCACCAGTATTACTAGAGTACCTTAGTTTACCCAGGTTCGATGTGATCTTCCCTCGAGTAAATAAAATGGAAATGATTGAAAAATTATTTGATTATTAGATTGGTTGGTAGCAGCCTTTATGTCTACTTGTGTTTTTAGTAATAGCATTCGTGTCTATCTATGGTTTTGGTAGTAGAACTTTTTCCTACCTACAGTTCAGTAGCAACCTTCATGCCCATCTGTGGTTTTGGTATTAGCCTTTATGCATACCTGTGGTTCGCTAGCAATGTTTATGCCTACCTACGGGTTCCACAATAGTCTTTATGCTTACCTAGGGTTCAGTAGCAGCCTTCATGCCTAATTGTGGTTTGGTAGTAGCATTTGTATCTACCTGTGGTTTTAATAGTAGCCTTTGTGTCTACCTATCATTTTGGTAATAGTCTTCGTGCCTACCTATAGTTTTGGTAGCAGCCTTGTGCCCACCTGTGGTTTTATGGACTTTATTGATCTGTTCTTGTGAGCCTACCTATAACACCCTAAAAAATCACAGTTGAAAATTTTCATTTAATCAAACCATACACAAAGACAAGGGGTTCTACCACCATGATTAGCATAAGCTTGACCCACGGCTAGTCTCGCACCAACCACAAGGCTATAAAAATTCACAAGACATTAAACCAATTAAGACATAGAAGCCTAATGACTGAAAGATTCACAATTAAAGGAAATTAGAGTGCATGATTAAAAGTCGTGATAGAATAGAAAATAGTTACAGCATTAAATCTAGTCAAAGGGAAGGAACAATAAAAATGGTAAGATAAGATAAAACTGGAGAAAGAAGAATCCAGACAACACTCTCTCTTGGGCCCATGCCAAGTCCAATAGGCTTCACTCAGCCCCACTCGATGCATAGAATGCCTCATAGGCATCGAACATAGCATCTCGTACCTGCACCAACTTATAAGGGACCTCTGCTCGTAGGAATGAGCAACACCCATGAAATGGATGATCAGTGCGCTAATATTGAGTAAGGTAACCATGCAACTAAGGCCATACATGAAAAATAGATAATACAGGTGGGTAAGTGTAATACCCCCAAAATTTACTACTAAAAAATTTTGTTTTATTAAAAGAAATGGCGGAAGCAAAGAAAATAAAACTGTGAATTTCAGGGATATTACCACCACATTAGTACCAAACCGGTTCACTCCTACCGTTCCAATACCAAGTGCTAAGGCTAGAAGGATAAAGTACAAATTGCTAGAAATCCTTACGCTCTTTCCTATTGCCCACTTGAATAGCACCTACAATGGACCTACAAGGGACACTGCCCATTGAATAGGCAGGGCACCCACGAATGGAACCCTTCAGTACTATGGTACTGAGTAACCTTTTAAACCACAATGAAAAGTAGGCCTGCAATACAATACATGATACAAAACTATATACACATATAATAAGAAATGCATACACAACATCCACATACTTAGCAAGTCTGTCACATATTAATAGATCATAATTTGATATCAATACTTTTGAGCCTTAAGCCAATAATCAATCATTATTCCATCAACTCTCAAATTATATCCATGTGAGTGCGGGAATCCTACTATTATAGCCGGTGGACTGGAAACATACATGCCAAAACGCTCCTAACCACTATTATTTGCTGGTAGATCGATCTTTTAGGGCAGAAGGCTCCTGGCCACTATTATTCGCCGGTGGACTGGTCTGGCCCCGAATCACATGGTATTCCACTATAAGTTATTAGTATTTTTCATGATTTATTCACATCCAAGATTGGGTTTATTGAGCTTGGGATCCTCCACTATTATAGCTGGTGGACCGAAATACATATACATCTTCCAGGGCAAAACACTCCTGAGCCACTATTATATCTGGTGGACTGGTACTCATAAACGTCTTCTAGGGCAACACGCTCATAGTCCACTATTATATCCGGTGGACCAGTACTCATAAACATCTTCCAAGGAAAAACACTCTTGGGTCACTATTATATTTGGTGGATTGGTACTCATAATATAATTCATCTGAGCCTGGCTCATTAGTCTTTCACTCTCACGATTAGTTTTTTCCCTTTCAAATTATCACAACAGATCCATTTATTTGTCTCAAAGGGGAGATCAAGATCCCAGAGACACAAAGGTACACCGGTCACATTGGTGCAGGCAAGCTACTCAGTACCCTTCAACCATCGATCCAAGAACGCAAAAGTACCCTGGTTGTACCGGTGCATACAACCTACTCAGTACCCTATCGACAATGACACCTAATCCATAAGTATGCATACCTCCTAAATAGGTTCGTAGAGCTAGATAGAGTAAAATATAGGGTCTGGCTGGGGTACAAAGGCACACCAGCAAATACTAGAATAACCGTGGGCTAAACCACACCTTTAAGGTAGCAACCCCTAGAGAGCCACCATTTCCGATCTTGAGGTCTTTCACTTTAATTATTAGTGTCTTAATTAAGGTAATCACAAAAAAAAACACAACAACCAGATACTTATTCACTTTTAATTGTTTCTGATATCATTAGGTACTCCTTATTCATACAATTATCCAAGATAACTTAGAGGAATTATTAAGGCCATCATTATCTCATCCAATTTTGATTTAGGATTCATTCTCGTGATACTTACTTATTGTCAAATACCCTTATATTGTTATTTAGTGTTACTTAAGTCTTATTATGAAACTTCGTTATCCCCATGACATATTAGATACGAGTAACTGATTTACCCCTTTCATCTCTATAAAGTTATCAAATTATCCCTTGCTTGTATAATTATTAAGTCATCCCTTCTTTACTTGCCAATTTACCATATTACCCTCTATGTTGTATAATTACCAAATTACCCTTAGCTCGGGTTAGGTTACTAAGTTATCTTCCATACTTATTAGATCACCAATCACCCTTCATATTTGTTATACTTGTCAAATTTTTCATTTGGTTAGTTAGATTACCAAATTGCCTTTCTCTTTTATTATAATTACCAAACTGCCCTTTAGTTGCTTAAATTACCAAATTGCCATTCTCCATTATCATAATTACCAAATTACCCATCTCCATATCATAATTACCAATTTACCCTTTAGTTGATTAAATCATAAAATTGTCCTTCTCCATTATCATAATTACCAAATTGCCCTTCTCCATTATTATAATTACCAAGTTACCCATTGGTTGGTTAAATTACCAAATTGCCCTTCTCCATTATCATAATTACCAAATTACCCTTCTCCATCATCATAATTACCATTTTGCCCCTCTACTTCATTAAATTACCATTTTACCCTTCTTCTTTATTAAATTATCATTTTACCCTTTTACTTTGTTAAATTACCATTTCACCCTTCCTTTACACCAAATTACCATTTTACCCCTTTACTTACAAAATTACCATATTACCCTTTTACTTCATTAAATTACCATATTACCCCTTTACTTACATAATTACCATTTTTCCCCTTTAATTCCAAAATTACCATCTTACCCCCTTACTTCCAAAATTACCATTTTACCCCTTTATTCACCACATTACCATATTACCCTTTCCATTATATTTAATCCACCAAAATACTTTCTCACATCCAAAATTTACCAAGTCATCACCTCTTTATTTAAAATTACTAATATACCCTTCCTACTTGTCCATTTACCATTTTTACCCTTTTACTTTTATAATTTACCATTTTGCCCTTATTACACCACTTTTATTAAAATACTCTCACTACATAAAAGACTACTATTAATGCTCCATTCTCATCATCCAACTCCACCAACTATTATTATTTATCATAATACTCATCGGCACCCACACTTAATTAGGCCACACTCTTACATAAGAAATATTACTAAAATGCCCCTGGAGCTCATAATAACAATATTTATGCATCAATGGTCACAATAATGTAACATATCATAGATAAGTACTTAACATTTTTATTAATAATAAAGCTCCTTCCTTAAGCATTATTTCTATACATAACTCATAACTTAGCATACTTCCCTTTTTATCAACCAATACAAGTAATAAAACATATTATACCTAACAACATACATCATGCATAAAAACATATTAAAACTTCTAATGTGCTGGCATACGTTTATCCATATGTTTAAGTGAGGTTTAATGATTACCCTATTTCTCACAAAAATCAAACCTTACTGGTACTCCGGTTAAAGATTCAAGCTTTGATTAGCAAAATCAATACCTAAAAATAATATTAATAATTATCATATTAGAAATAGAAAAACCAAAAGCATAAAACTTTATCAAAAATTAATTAATGATATACTTTATTTAACCCTTAATATACCTTAAGACTAGGTAAAGATTAGGGGAAAATTGATGCAAGACTCACGCTGCTCATGCACCGTGAGTTGCATGCAAAATAAGGGAGGAAGGTGTCGAAGAAGGGTGGAAGAAAAGAAGGGATGGTTATTTTCAGGTTGGGGTTTTGGGGGTAGGAAAGAGGCCAGGTAGGGGATAGTTAGGGCAAGGGATGGGTACAGGGGTGGAGTGGGGGTGTAGGTGGTGGTCGGGGATGGGTGATTAGCGACTAAGCACGGTGGAGGCGATGATAGTAGGGCTTCAAATGGGGCTGCAGAAGTGGCGGAGGATGAGAAGGAAGGAAAAGGGAGGAGGAAAATGAGAGGTTGCAGGGGTTTATTTCGGCCAAAGAAGGTAAGGGGTGGTAGGGGAGGTTGCAGGAAGTGAGTTGGTGGCTCAGGAGGTGGCGGAAGTAGCAAGATGACGGCGGAGGAAGGAGGAGTAGGGTGGTTTCCGAGAAGGGAGAAAGAGAAAGGGGAGGAAGAAGGGGCTAGTAGGAGGCGGTGTAGGTGATTGAAATGGCAGTGGCAGCGATGGAAGCAAAACAAAGGAAGGGGATAAAGGAGGAGAAATTAGAGAAAAAGAGATTGGGAGAGGGAAGGAGAGGCTCGAAATGGGGCAGGATGAAGCATGAGGGGAAGACGAAAAAGAAGAGGAAGGATAGGGGAGTAGGTGTAGCTAGTTGGGGCAGGTTGCAGGGGTAGGGGTGTCGGGTTGTAGGGAGAGATGAGGGGAAGAAGAGGAAAGGGAGGCATGCAGGCTGGGGATGCAGGGTTTGTTGGGTCCTAAAACGGGAAGAAAAGGAAGGGGCGAGAGAGGGAGAGAGGAAGAGTTGCAGTGGTGGCAGGGAGGAGACAGGCTTGGTATAAGAGGGGTGGCATGGCATGCTTGGGGTGGTCAAGGATGGAGGAAGAATAAAGGAAGAAGAAGTAGGTTGGCCGAGCAAGGGAGAAGAGAAGAATGGGTCGGCCCGAACAAGGGGGAAGAAAAGAAAGAAAAGAAAGGAAGAAGGGGGAGTGGGTTGCGTTGCGTAGGAGAGGGAGAAGGAAGGGAAGTGGGCCGACAGCCCAGCTCGCAGGGGGAGGGGGCACAGGCACGGCAGCTTGAAGAGAAGAAAAAGGAAAAAGAAGGAAAGGAGAAAAGGGAGAAATAAAAGGAAAAAAGGGAAAAAAAGGAAATGGAAAAATGGAAAAAATAAGATAAAACAAATTATGGAATAATAGAATGTAATATTTTTTTATAGATAAATAAATGTAATAATTTAATTTAATATATTGATTTAAAAGGGATAATTTTAGTAAATATTGGTTTGGAAAATTATTTAAATAAAATGAGTATGATAAAATAAAAAAATATTTATTTTAACTTATTAAAAAAATATTTATTTTAACTTATTAAATACTCATATCCAATTTTATATACTCAAAAATATAAAAAATAATTAAATTAATTTAATTTAAAAAGCTAATCTATCCCAAATAAAAGTTGTTTATTAAATTATAGTTTTTTTTTAATTTTGGGAGATTACAGTAATCATGAAGCTAAAGCCATACATGAGAGACAGATATTACAAGTAGTGATTCAGTCCGGTTAGACATAATCATTAGATCTCTGGTCATTACTCTCATTTCACACTATTCTCATTATAAGTCCGTGCGAGTACGGGAACCCCACTATTATAGTCGATCGATCGAAAACATCTAGGGCAGAACACTCTTGGCCACTATTATTCACCAATAGATCGATATCTAGGGAAAAGTGCTCCTGGCCACTATTATGCAATGGATCGGTCTAGCCCTGACTCCCATGGTGTTCCACTACAAGTAATTAGTATCTTTCTCATGGCTTATCATTAATTAAGGTTTGGTTTATTGATCTCAAGATCCCCTAATATTATAGCTGGTGGATGAAAAACATCTAGGGCAACACGCACCTGACCACTATTATTTATCGGTGGATCAGTCTCTAGAACACCTTACACCTAGCCACTATTATGTCGATATGGATCAGTCTAGGCCCAACTCAATAATCTTCCACTTTAAATTGTTAGTGTCTTATCCATGTCTTATTTAATAGATACTTTCACCCTAGACATACATGCCCCTTGGACTTCCCGCTTACACCTCTTCCAACCTATTCTCCCCAAAAGCCCAGCCCCATATCTTGGGACCTCTATGCCCCCCTAGAACACCCGAACATCCTTTTCCTTTTTCCTTACTTACCATAAAGCCCAACTCCTATATATGTGGGTTGAGGCCCATTCTCCCATACCTCTAGTTTAACTCACCATCACCCTCTAGGGTTTTCCCTTGGAAACCCTAATCTAGCCTATATAACCTAACCTGTCTCTATCACACACATCACATGCTCTCTTTGCTCCCAACTCAATACCCCACTCAATCCACCCCCAAACCTCCCACTTTACTTCTCATTTTGCATGTGTGGCCACAAAACCCTAGTTGGCCAACCCAAACCCTAACACATCTCGTTTCTTATATGCCATCCCTCCATCATCCTCACTTACCATTCCCCTTTTCATATGACACACATTCACTCTCCATATGAAACCCTTCCACTCTCACCCCATACTCCAATTTCTCCCATTATTTCTCCCTTCCCTAATTTCCTCCCAAATCCTAGCCAAGTCCCCCATGCACCCTTATACCAACCCACGTACTATTTTTCACCTCTGGACTCCAATCACCCCAATAAATCTCCCTTCATCTTACTTAACCCTCAAGTTAACTTTTTCCACGTAAAGATCATCCCCATACAAAGACTAACCATCCCATGCAAGATTTAACTCATCCTCTTAATTTGTTCATATTATCCCTTAGTTGTTCACCTATAAGTCATGAGATACTTAGGCCATTCTTATTTCCCTCATGTCAACTCATTTTCTTTACCCCTTTTATCTTCTCACAACCACATCATACTACTTAAAGTATCCTATCATGCATGTCATAAAGGGTTATATTACATAAGCATTATACAAGTACAAGTCACATTGCTATATTACGTATGCCATAAAAATACATAAAACTTACCGTAGCTCTATGCTTAGCAAGTTGTGCTACAAGTGCATAGTTTATAACCACATAAGGTACACACATAACACATGATACACATATTAGGCCTTAACCACATCCTTACATAAAACGACGACAGGCTTGAAGCACGCTCCTACGCCTCCTTAGGGGTTGGTTCACTTATAAGAGGGAAACACTAGGGTTAACTTCCCTCTTATTACTTTCATTACTCCCTACTTTACCTTTAGTAAGAACTAGTATTAGTGATAATAATAATAATAATAATAATAATAGCTTTAGTAGTATTAATAAGGGTGTTATCATTAAAGTGGATAACAAATACATTAGGGATAATATTAGCTAAAATAGGGTTAGGTAGTTATAATGGTAGAGAAAGGGAAAAGGAAGGGCAGAGGAGGCTCAGTTGGGTTGAGTGGGTGGTAGGGGAGGTGGTGATTGTAGTGGAGGAAGCGGCACACGAGATGAGAGGGGCAACGATGGGGTGCAAAGGGTAGGTCGAGCTTCCCACTTTGCATGATTGGGGTGGGTTGTGTAGTGGGAGTTAAGGGCAGTGAGTGGCTTGGTTTGGTGGAGGGTGGTGTAGAGAAGGGGTTGGGTGGTGTTTTAGGCGATGGCATTGCATAACGATGGATAGGGTGGTGTCTAAAGGTGCGGTGGCAAACAGGGTTGAAATTTTTCTAGCAGAGTAAAGGAGGGGAAATGGGGGACGATAAGGAGTATTTATAGGTCATAGAGGAAGAAGAAGACAAAGGGGGGAAGAGGACAAGGGGAAAGAGTGGCAAGAGCTTGCCAGCCAGTAGTGGTAGGCCGGTAAGAGCCTAAAAAAGTGTAGGATGTAGATAGTAGGTGGGGGAAAAAGGAAGGGGCATAGGCACATGAAGAAGGCAGGTATTGAAATGCCCCGAAAACTTCTAATTTTATAAACTACATTTAAAGGATATTTATTATAAGAATTATCTAAATAAATTATTTTTAAATTGAATTAATTAGGGAAAATTAAGAAGAAATTTATAAGTATTTTTATTAGAAAAGAATTTGGGTATTTTAGCTAATTAAGCATTTTATTTTGAAAATAAATTAAATAAATTATTTATTTAAAATAAGAAGTAGAAAATAGTTTCAAATTAATATTAATTTTATAAATAATTTAATTAGAGAAAATTAGGATGTTTTGCTAATTAAAAAGGAATTTATGGAAAATCTTTTAAAAATCCTAATTTAGCCTAAAAAGGGATTTAAATATTATTTTATTTAAATATTATAATTTTTAACTATCCCAAATATTTTAATTTATTTATTTAACCCAACCCTCCTATTTTTATTTTTTTCCTTTTTCCTTCTTTCTTTTTCTTTCTTTTCTTTCTTTTCTTCTTTTTCTTTTTTCCTCTCCTTTTTCCCGTTTGGGCTGTCTTCTTCCGCGGCCCAAACTCCTCCCTTCTTCCTTCCTTCGGCGCGGCCCAGTCCAGCCCGCACGGCGTCCCCTTCCTTCTCCCACGCCGCGCCGCGTTTTCTTTCTAATCCCACCTGGACGCTGCGTTTAACTGCCCTATTTTAATCACAGCACCCGGACCGCCCGGTCTCCTTCTTTTTCTTTCTTTTCTTTCTTCCTTGGACCACCCGGTCCAGCCTTACCTTTCTTCTCCCCCAGCCCGATCGCACCTACCATTCCCCGACGCCACCGACCTGCAACCTCCGCCGCCGCCCAGCCGAGATTTTCGGCGCCGATCTGGCCCCCTTTGACCGGCCTTTTCCTTCTTTTCTCTTCCACTTGTTTTGGCAGCCTCATCAACGCAACCAAATCTCCCCTTTCTCGCGCGATCCTCTCTCTCTCCTACGCATTCCCCCGCCCCGTTTTACTTCCACCGGCCAACCTAGCCGCCGGTAACCCTAAGCCTAATTACCCTGATCTCCAACCGATCCACATAACCCAAACCTCTCCTCTAACTCTATAAATACCCCCATCATCCACCCTGTTTCGAGTTTTTGACTTCCTAACCCAGAATCCCGACCTTGCCACCACCTCTACTTCAGACGCATCTCCCTCTGCCTCCGGCCAACTTCGCCGCCCTTTCTGGCCACCCGTGTCATCCTTGCACCGCCCTCTAGCTAACCAAATCTACCTCACCCGTCGATTCTTTCTTCACAAGCCGAACGAGCTGTGCAAAGTTGCCTTTCCAAACAGCCTTTTCTTCCACCTCCGCCACCCTTTGCGCCGCCCTTAGCCACCTCTTCCGCCATTTCTGCCTCTTCTTTCACCTCCAAAATCTTCTGCAGACCCTCCTCTATCTCCCCATACCTTTATTTTCCTCTTTCTCCCTCTCCTCCTCTCTCTTCCTTCTTCTCCTCCATTCGGCCACCGCCGCCGCCGCCGTGCGCCGCCACCTTTGGCTGCGCCACCACCTCTATTCTGTCCCTCTCCTTCTGGGGAACTCAAAACAACCCAACTCCCATTTTAATTCTTCCTATCTTATTCCCAGCATGCAACTTTCCCCTCTTTCTTTCCTCTTTCCGGCCACCGCCGCCACCGCCGTGTGCCACCGCAGGTGCCGCCTATCCCCACCAACATTTGGTTGAACCCTAGACCCTCTCAGCTATTTTCCCTATTTTTATAACCCTTAAATTATTTTATTTCAATTATTTACATATAAATACTATTATTATTATTCTTAATATTTATATTTTAATATGCATCATTATTATTATTATTAGTATTAATATTTTATTATTATTTATGTTGATGGCTGAAGCTTAATATATTTTAATTCGATTTTATTATTATTCTTCTTATTATTTCTATATTTACTATTATTAATATTAAAATGTTATAAGTATAATAATAATTATTATTATTTTCTATTTCGAATTTCCATTATTCTTATTTATTATTATTAATACAAATATTTTAACATTAGTGTTGTTAATAATGCTACTATTATTATTATTATTATTATTATTGTTATTATTATTATTATTATTATTATTATCATAATCATTATTATTATTATTATTATTATTTCTGAATTGGGTTATTTAATTTACAAATAATCTTTTTAGTATTATTTTGGTAAAGGATCCGAATCCCTTAATTCACTTTATTTTTGAGTAATGCCTTTTTATTATTATTTCTACTATTTTTATTATTGTTATTAATATTAATATTGATATTATTTTTGTACTTTTGTTATTATTAGTTTATCAAAAGCCTAGTCTTATATTACGTTAGTTTTTAATATTATTTTTATAGGAGAGAGTCTAATTTTAGCTCTTATCTCATAATAGGTAAAACCAGTCAAAACCCTAAGGAGGCGTAGAAGCGTGCTCCAAGACCGGTGTCGTTTAGGTATGGAGTGCTAAGGCCTTTTATGTGCTTATGTATATTATGTGTTTCGCATGTTATGTATCTATGTTTATTATAATTAAATATTTTATATGTGGTATGACTTGGAGTTGAAGTATGTTGTGCATGGTATATGTATTAATTATGTATGATGATATGTGTTGTGTATGTGAGGAAGTCGATGCGGTTTGTGTGAGAGGAAGGAGGAAAAAGGAGGATGGGGAAAGAAGTTGACTAAGGGAAGTGAGTTGACCTAAATTTTATGGTTTTATAAGGAATAATCTAGTTTATGATGCTATTTGGGAGAATTTAATTTATGATATTATATGGGAGAATTTAATTTATAATTTGTTTGGGATAATTAAATTATGGTTTGTTTGGGATAATTTAGTTTATGATGTTATTTGGGAGAATGTAATTTATAATATTATATGGGAGAATTTAAGTTATGATTTGATTGGGAGAGTTAATTTATAATTTGTTTGGGAGAATTTAGTTTATGATGTTATTTGGGAGAATGTAATTTATAATATTATATGGGAGAATTTAAGTTATGATTTGATTGGGAGAGTTAATTTATAATTTGTTTGGGAGAATCTAATTCATGATGTTATTTGGGAAAATGTAATTTATGATATTATATGGGGGAATCTAATTTATGATTTGCTTGGGGGAATTCAATTTATAGTTGTCCTTGGGAGATTCTAATTTATGATTTTATGTGGAAGAATCTTTATGGCTTGAATTTAGGGTTTGGTATGGAAGAATCCTTATGGTTTGAATTTAGGGTTTGGTATGGGTGAATCTTTGGTTTTGGTTGGATTGAATTTATGGTTTTGTATGACGGAATCTAGGGTTTACCTGGTGGTATTAATGGATGTATGTTGGTATTAGGGTTTGTATGATGATATTAAGGTTTGTATGGTGGTAATTATAGTTGTATGGTGGTATTAGGGTTTGCATGGTTGAATTTAAGGCTTCACGTGGAATTTTAGGGTTCACATGAAAAAGGTTCGAAAGTTTGCATGGAAAGATTAGTGTTTGCATGGAAGTGAAATTTACGTGTGAAAAGTTGATTTGGGATGTAAGGGAGGAAGTAGAAGAGTTATTTGGGTGTTTGAATGTTTTGGGTGAAAAATAATACGTAAGACATTATAAGGGTATGGAGGTGACTGAATTGGGGTTTGGAGTGATTGACTAATGAATGTGTATATGGTGATTAAAGTGTAATTATGATGTGTGAAGATTTATGCATGTCTAGGGTAAAAGCCTTTGAATAAGATACTTAAGATATTAATCACGTAAAGTGAAAGATGTTGAGCCGGGCCCAGACCGATCCACCGGCATAATAGTGGCCAGGTACTACGGTAACCTGGAGATCGATCCACCGGCTTAATAGTGGTAGGGTATGTTACCCTAGTGACCGATCCACCGGCTAAAATAGTGGGGGATCCCGAGCTCAACGAACCAAACTATAAATGTTGATAATAAGTGGGAAGACATTATTTGCTTACAGTGGAACACCGTGCGAGAAGGGGTCAGACCGATCCACCGGCATATAATAGTGGCAGGGTATGTTACCCTCGCGATCGATCCACCGGCTAAAATAGTGGTAGGGTACGTTACCCTTGCGACCGATCCACCGGCTAAAATAGTGGGGTTCCCGTACTCATATGGACTTGATAAAAAGTATGGTGTGAAATGAATTCTGATCAAAGATTAATTTAAAAATTAATCCAATCTACAATTGGGCCTTTGTACTTTTACCCGGTTGATCATATGCATTTATGAATATTCTCTTTTACGTCCTGCATGATTTATGAATTTATGTGTTGGCCTTAGTGATCAAGTCACCTTACTCAGTACTGGACCCGTACTGATACTACCTTGGTTGATGGGTCCTGTGATGATCCACTGATGGTGGGGAGCAGACCTCTTGTGCAGGTTTAAGATCGGAGACTATTTTGGGGTGGCAGGCCTGACTTGAGTGAGTAGGCAATCCGGAATTTGACCCATCGGGTTTTATCTTGTTTAAATGTATTTCTATTTGGAAGTTACAAGTATTAATAAACGTTTATGCGTACTCTGATTTTGTTGTATGATCTTTCGAATTCTTTTATGAATTGTTAATTTGAATTTAACGTAAATCTTTTCTTTAGCCTTAGCACTTGGTACTGGAACGGTCGGAGAGAACCGGTCTGGTACTAAGTGTGGCGGTAAAATTCCCAGAATTCACAGGTTTTAAGTGTTTCTATCTTAATTGCTTCCGTTTTAAAAAAAAATTAGTGAAATTTGGGGTGTTACAGGTATAAAGTGGGTTTGACTTGAATTGGAAAGGAAAGGGATGGGGAGAGAGAAGGGAGTAGATCAGGGCGTATAATGGTAGGGGATGGAGGAGGAGGAAGAAGGGGTTGGGATGGTAGGTTGGGGGAAAAGAAAACAAAGAAGAGAGAGGGAAGAACCGGCCAGGTAAGGGAGAAAAATAAAACGGGAAGGCAAGCTAGGATCCGTGCGGGGGAGAGAAGAGAGGAGGGGAGGTTGGGTCGCACGAGTGAGGCCTAACCGGGGGAGAAGAAGAGAAAAATAAAAAGGAGAAAGGAGAAAAATAAAGAAAGAATAAGGAAAAAGGAAGGAAAAACGAAAAAAAAAAAGAAAAAGGAAAATATGGTAGTTGGGGCATTTTTGGTATTTTTGAATATTTAAAAATAATAAAAATTAGTAAAATAATAATTAAATTCCTTTTTATATTAATTTAGAAATTTTTGGGTAAATCTTCCTAAATTTTATTTTACCTAGAAAATTACCCTAATCTTCCCTAATTAAATACTATATTATTTCCCTCCTTTTTTGTCTTAATTACTCCCATTGTTTTATTAAAAATATTGTATTTAATAAATCTCATGTAATAACCCCTATTTTATTATAAATCCTAAATTAAAGTTTTGGGGGGTATTTCATTACCAGCGTTATGAGATTTATCGGGATTGATGATGAGGTATGTGGCATGTGGTTATTATCTTATATTTGAGATGGATGTTTTTCTAATTATACTATAAAGAGCATCGCATGGATGTTCAATCGATAAGTTTTTGTTAATTCTAGATGGATGAGTATGGTTGGTTATATGAATGGTTAATTGATGCTTGTACAGTTGATGTTTTATACCATGTATATTTTGATGCCTTGTGTGTGCTATATGTAGGTTTTTTTTTATTTTGGTTTAGCATAAAGGGTTGCTCAATACTATTGTACTAAAGGGATCATTTTTTGTGGGCCCCTATCTATTCAATGGACAATGGTCTTTATAGGTCAGTTTTTGAGTTTAGTCAAAAGCTGGTGGTTCAATTTGAGAGCCTATGACTATTTGATGCCCCTTTTGTTATTTAAATTCTAGTTGGACTTGGACCCTTATGTCCTCTTGTATTTCCCTGTCTTTGATATTTGTAAACCATTGATGTTACTTTTGTTTAGCACCATATTTATTTGATGTTCTCTCTACTCTGGTTCTTGTAATCATGTTATTAATTTAAGCGGAGAAATGATTTTAGCCTTAGAAAATTGTATGATAATGGTAAGGGAAACAAGACTTATGCCAAGTGTAAAGTTAACACCCATCATTTTCTCCCATCATTTTATTATTTTAGCTTCAACGATTAACTCTAAAAATAAAATTTTTTAGTTCGTAAAAGCTAGGGTGTTACAACTTAGGGTCAATTACTTTCTTACAAACCGATGACATATGGGTAAGGATACATGCCATGATTTAGAGGTTTGATGATATGTGTAAATTGTATGTAATACCATGATATTATTGCATTATGTTATAGAAATATGAATTTTATGTGAAAGCATGAATTATATGTATTGTTTCTTAGTCATGCCTTATCTTGTAACCCTATCAAGTTAGCATGATCTATTATTATAATTGAGTTATGAAGAATTAGCTTGTAAATATGGTTAAGTATTGTCATGATGATATATGGTAGAGGTTGGAAATTAATAATATTGAGACTCATAGGGTTTTGTGAAAATTTAGGTGTTGTGGCTATCTTAAGAGTATTTAGAATATTCCATGATATTTGTGGAAAACAAATATGGCATGGTAATAGTTGAGAATTTTAAAATTAATTTAATGAGTAACATGTTAGAATGTTGGCTGAATTTGACACAAGGTGTGTAAGAAGACAAATTAAGGTGTTTAAGCAAGATATGGGTATTTTTATCAGCTTGGGTTAAATATAGAATTTTGGTATTTCTTAAGAGATATTGTATTTAAAATAGCCTAAGTATGTTACATGAAATGCTTAGGGTAATTTATGATCATCAAAAGCTAAGTAAAATAAGAAAATGGCTTTAATTAGGAACAGTAATTCTAGAAGAGGGCTCGTTATCGCATGTGCAAGATGGGAGAGTTACACCTTGATTTTCAAGTGTGTTGTTACTAACAATATTTTATGATAACATGTTAACTTTGATGTTTAGATGACTCTAATGGAGAAAGTTATGCTTATCTTGTGAAATTAGATTTTTAAAGGGGTATTGTGGTCATTTCTCTTAGGGAATGACCTAGATATCTTTTGGATGTGTGTTAATGTGCCTTACTTATTTATGTTAATTTTTCATGAAATTATTGATATAACCAATAGTCTAATATGACTATAATATTTAAAGTAAAAGATCACATGAGTCAGGAATGGTTTTACTAGCCTGTTCCATCAAACGAGGCTAATGACCATGAGCTTTATACCCTAGGGTTATACCAATTTATTCCACCAAAAGATAATAGTAGTTAACAACTTTATGACTTGGGGTTGTACCAGTCCATTACATTAGACGAGAATAGTGTCCAAGAATGCTATTCCCTAAGGTTGTTATTTCTTAATACTGTTTTGCCAATTATGAATACTGAGGTCCCTACACTCAAAAGATTTAATAAATGGAAACACATAATTATCTATGATAGAAATCTTTTGATTCCTAATGGAAACCTTGTTGTGTTTTTTATTAATATGCTTGATTAGTTCTTTATTCTGACCTTATATGTTATATATGTCCTTTCTTACTATTGTATTGTTACCTTACTCAATACATAACACATTGGTCATCCGTTTCATGGGTACTGCTAATTTCTAAGAGTAGATGATCTAGGTTTTGTTGTGCAGGTTATTGAGGATTTTCTTGATGATTTTACTGCTTATGATATAGTACTTTTGGAGGAGTGATTTTTATCTATTAGGGTTCTTACGTAGAGTTAACATTATCTAGTAGCTATTTTTACCTAGGTATCATTTAGGACTCTTAGTTTCATTAGATGTCTTTTATTGTACTTTGCTTGATACAAACTAGTTGATTGATTTGGGTGGACAAATAGATTGATTTGAATCAACCCGGCCATGCTTTCCTCCAACCAGTAGATTTGTTTAGGAAAACTAGTCAACTGTCTAGTGATTAACATATTGGTTTTGCCAAACCAGACAATGGTTTTATGCAAAGGGCAAGAACAAGGCATTTACAAGCTTACCACTCAATGGGTTGGGTCAACCAAACAACTATTCTAGGAACCGGTCGATTGGTTTAACCTAATTAGTTGATCAGTTCACCCTAAAATAATAGCTAAAAATCAAATTTCATGCAGATTCTTACATATAAATCATCTTTAACACCATTAAAACATTCATCAACATAGTTTAACATGTTTCCCACCAAACTAACTTACATTTTAGGACACTCCTATTTAGTGTAGGAAATGTGGTCAACTATGCCACTGGTTATTTGAGTGTGGCGTTAATAGGGTCAGATTCAGTAGTAAGGATTGCTAATACCTCAGTAGTAGGTACACCAACAATGAGCGTACCAACCACATCAACAATAATAGTATATGGCACTTGCCCCATCTAGTGGAAAACCTAAGGAGGTTAAGGAAAGACCATAGGGGCCTTGATCATTTCCTTAAGGAGGAGGACAAACCTAGGGTTCTAGAGGATTTCATGAAGGATAGCAGGGAGGAGAGTCAAGGAAGCGCCTGAATGTCATCAACTAGGCAAATGCTGATCAACAGATGGATGTGATCACTGGTACGTTCTCCATCTTTTTGTCACTAGTTTATGTGTTGTTTGATTTGGAAGCATATTTATCATTTGTATCTTATATTTTTAATTCTAGAGCTTATTTATCTCCATATTCTATTGTATCCATTTATATGATATTACCTTATGGGAATAGATTAGATTGCACTAGTCTCTACTCCCTAGGATGTGTTGATTGAATTTCAACTTATTCCCTAGGAGAAACATGGTTAGATTGTTGGTATAGGCATATTTGGCGTGTCACATAAAAAGATCCATGAGAGAAATCTATTGACATGAAGCAACACTTTAGAGATACCTATCTTGGCATGATGCCCATCAATGAGATCTCCTAAACCTATATATGTCCAAAACTCATCATCCCAACCACAAGCTTCCATGTCACGAGAATCTTTCTTATCCATTTGCTCCATGTGTGCATGACCAAGATATGTCTACTTACACACTGTAGAGTAAAGACTCCTTATATCATCTCTGGTTGCCCTAGAGTGATCAACTATGCAAGTTAGTTTGGTGGGAAACATGTTAGACTATGTTGATAAATGTTTTAATGTTGTTAAGGATGATTTATATGTAAGAATCTGCATGAAATTTGATGTTTTGTTGTTATTTTAGGGTGAAATGATCAACTGGTTAGGTCAAACCGATCAATCGGTTCCTAGAATAGTTGATTGGTTTACCCAACCCATCGAGTGGTAAGCCTGTAAAGGCCTTGGTCTTGCCCTTTGCATAAAACAATTGTCTGGTTTGGTAGAAACAATATGTTAGTCAATAGACAATTGACTAGTTTTCCTAAACAAATCTACGAGTTGGAGGAAAGCATGGTTGAGTTGATTCAAATCGATCTATTTGTCCACCAAATACGATCGACTAGTTCGTGCAACTGATAAGTTTATTTTTGTAGTAGTAAATCTTATGGTGTTACAAGTTAGTAGCAAAACAAAATTTTTTAGTAGTAAATCTTGGGGTGTTACAAGTTAGTATCGAATATTGGATTTTGATTATCATGTTTTGTTTTCAAAATTTAGTTCTTAGATGATCCCTTGATTATTATTAGTTTATTTCATATTTGCAAAACTTGATTCCTTGAAAACTCTAATCTATTTTGAGTTTGCACTTTCAAATCCTAATCAATATTCTCTAGTGTTCAATTTGATCTTCATATTTAACTAGAGTGCTCAAAAAGGGAGGGAATCTAGAATAGGCTATCAGCCACCCTGAAAGGGCCTAATTAGGCCCTCTACCATCCCACTTGCTTGATACAATACCATACCATCCACTCCTTAAGCCAGTCTATTGACTTATGAATTAAGGATTAGGGGGACTAATTGTATGGGAAAATTTTAGTCATTTGACCCATCCCATAATAGTGAAGCCTAGAGGCTTCATACACCTCGGGAAACCCAAAGTTCTGTAGACAATCCCCACTCAATTTGGTTGACTTAGTTAACATTGCAACATCATAAGTAAATATTACAATGCCAACAATTAGCATGATTAATTCAAATCCAATCAAACTCTTCTGCATTTGAACGTTACCAAGTCGCCTTGATTTCTTATCATCGATCGCCTCTAATGTGAGCTCATCCCATTTATACGAGGAAAGGTTGTGAGCTCGGACCTACATAAATAATGGAGTCACAAGGTGTAACACTCCCAAATTTCACTCCTGAAAAAATTTTCATTTAAAAGAATAATGCGGAACTAAATCATAATTCGGGGAATGTTACCGCCATACCTAATACAAGATAAATGTCTACTATCTATCTCATGCTAGATTCAAGGCAAAAACATGTCCAAAAAAATTCAACCAACATCTATTTAGTGAGGATAAACTCCCACAAGGAGATATCCACATGCAGATGGGAAGTGAACAATTTCACTGAATAAAATCATTGTTGAATAAATCAGCAGAACCTATAAAATAATCCTGGACTTTAAAACTTAAAAAGAAAAAGGATATAAAATCTAAATACATCTCCAACTAAATAAAAATTAAGTGAATGATTTATACACCAAAATAATACATTTGAGATACAATAAAATCTGATAAGAGAACCAAGGGGAATCCCAATAGTGGAGCCAACTTTATTTACCAAATCGAATTACCGAATAGCCTACTATCAAAATTTAAGGAAAAAATTCCTCCCAACAATAAGACATTCAATACTAAACCTGCACAAATGGTCTTCTCCCCACCATCAGTGGATCATCACAAGACCCAAAAAAACCAAGGTAGTATTAGTACGGGTCCAATACTTAGTGAATCCCACCACCCTATCTTATGGGAGAGACATAAACTAAAACATCAAGTGCATATTGAATCATGGTGCATTACATTGTTACAATATTATGCATACTCAATACCCACATCATAAATCCTACCATACACATATAATAACATGCGAAACATATGTAACATCCTACTTAAACATATAAGTGTGGTATAATGGAAATGTAAAGTAGTTCATGTGCCTCAGGTAGGAATAATCCATATTATTAACAACTCATTACATGACCACACAATTTCAGATGCAAACATCTTAAACCAATAGGAGATTCAAATAAACTAACCGGACATTTATAGACAATGCTAAACCAACCAATCGGTCATTTGTGGACAACGCCAAACCAAACTGATCGAGCATGTATGGACAATGCCAAACCAAACCAATCGGGCATTTACAGACAATGCCAAAGCAAACCAATCAGACATTTATGGATAACTCCAAACCAAACATATCAGGCATTATGGACAATGCCAAACCAAACCAATCAGGCCTTTAGCCCCCGGACATTACTCAGGGACATGTCTAGCCCCGAGCATTACTTAGGGACATGCTCAGCTCCAAGCATTACTTAGGGACATGCTTAGCCCCGGACATTACTCAAGGACATGTCCATCCCTGAGCATTACTTAGGGACATGCTCAATCCCAGACATTACTTAGGGACATCTCCAACCCCGAACATTACACAGGGACATTTCTAGCCCCAAGCATTACTTAGGGACATGCTCAACCCCAAACCATGATTCAAACACATTCAACACTTTGTTACATTGAGAGAGGCATTAAATTATCAACATTCATTCATATCATTTCATAATGCACCATGCAGCTAAAAAACCATAAGGTGTACTCCATCTCTTGGCAAACAATCCATGCCATACATTAAGATGCTTTCCAGTCAATTAATCAAGATATATATGTCTTCCACTTATCCATTACGATTTTTAACATGTCTTCCACTTATCCATTCTTGAAGGTAACAAGCTTAACATGCTTTGTTACTTAATCATGCTTGTAACATGCTCTCTTACTCAATCATACTCCTAAACATAAATTGGAATCCCATTCCAACATGTGTAAGCACATTCTTTTACATTCGTCCTCCTCAAAAGCGTCAAATAGTCCTATCATGCATATTTTTACCCTAACATGCTCAACAATAAGCCAAAGTATGAATTACTTAAACCTCATGATTATACAAAGCATCATACAAGGCATATTACATGTTTGACATACCAACCCATGTGAGTCACACAACTTTCACCTCTTAACACATATGCACAATGGTTCATCCTCACGAAACACCCATAAGTGGAGGTAAGTAGAGACTTACCTAGGTCCAAAGTTGGCTAAGCAAATTAAGAAAGAGAAAGATCTATCAAGAGCTCGACAATCCACGGTAAAGTTTTCCTAGATCACTAATGGAAATCAGAACTAGGTTAGAAACTATCTTATCGATCAATAATTCAAATATTATAATAAAATCAATACAAATGGACACAAACGATCTTCCTTGGAAAATGTGTCCTAAACCTAGGAATCACGAGCATAGATCTATTAAGATTTAAAATTAAATATTAACATAATCGGGTTTAACATATATCACTTGGGACATTTCAAATTGATTTGGAAAGTCGGGGAAAGAATAATCGATTATAAGTTAATTTTATTGAAAATGACTAACTCATTAGGTTTTACGACTAAAGAGGCAAACCAACCATTTTTAGAGTACCAAACCAACTCGATAACATAATAATATAATTACAATGATTTTAAATCAAAACTAGTAGTCTACTAGGTGAGAGAAACATAAGCAAACCGTTTTTATAAAACCATCTCCGAAAATTAGGGTTTTTAATGCCTGAACTACGAACCAACCAATTCACTTCGATTACTCCAAATTGATAGCTTTAAAACATAATTAAACTAATTTTAGATAAATCTAGATAATCAATTTCAATGAAATAATCTTCCGAGTAGCCAATCCAATACAATCAGTTTCCAAAATTAGGGTTTCAAAGCCCAAGACACAAACCCAGATAATTCAAATCAATTAATTACAATTGAAGATGTTATAATGCAATTAAGACCGTTTCAACTATTTCTATAAATTTAATTTTAGAAAAACAACTATACGAATGACCAGTTTCATAATTTCACTTGAAATCTAGGGTTTTAGGCTCAAAAATACAATTCGGTTAAATTTTATTTATTTATTTAAATTAAACATTTAGAAATGTAATTAGACATATTTTATAATATATCATATAACCAATTTCTCAAAACCAATAAAATAAATACCTAATTTAGCATAATTAAGGTTTTTGAGCCCCAAACACAAATCCGATCAATCATTGCTAAAATATATAAATTGATGGTTCGGAATTATAATTAAATGTATTATAATGTAAATTACATAATCAATTGAATAAAACAACCCGATTACACAATTTAATTTAAACCTGTAAGAGTTTTGACCTAAAAATCCAATTCCAATCAATTTCACACAACTTTCCCAAATCAACACTTTCAATATGAAATTAAATACATTTCAAAGGATATTATAAAATCAATCGAGTGAGAAAACCTAATTATGCAATCTAATTTCATCACACACAAATTTTGACCTAGAAAGTCAATTCCGATTAATTCCGTATAAATTTTTCAAATTGATGGTTCCGACATAAAATTAGATACATTTTACAGTATATTGTAAAATCAATTTATCCAAAATACCTTAATTGGACGAGAAAAAATCGGGCATAACCCGGCCAAAAATTTAATTTTCACAAAAACCAAATACACTACAACTAACCACTCTAAATTAATCATACAACATATATATACATAATTACACAATCAATTTAGCTTATCATAAGCTCATTCATACTCAATTAATCAAATCAAAGGTTAGGGTTTTTCAGAAACTTATATCAAACAAGATTAGCAAATCAGGACAAGTAGAGGCCGGAGAAGTTCCATCGGAGGTTTCCCGATGCTCGCTGGCCATCACCCAAGCTCGCCGCGGCCAGACGACGGCACCATCTGATCCAATTGTTGCTATTGCGCGGCTTCAGCGGCGACTGTTGTGGTTGTTGCTTGCTGCGGCATCGTCAGTGGCGATCATGGCTGTAATGGCTGCCAACGGTCGACAAAGGAGGAAGGAGAAGGAGGAGATGAGGGCCAATGTTGGGGTGCAGAGAATAGGGCAGTCGGGAAAGAGAAATAGAAGAGAAGGGAGAGAAGAAGAAATAAAAGGAAAAGAAGAGGGGGGTCGGTCGGGCCAGGGTTTGGGATTTTTTTAAATACAATTAAAAATATACAAGAAATACTAAACATCTAAAAAAATATTAATGGAAGATTTTTTCTAAAATTTATTTAGTGAAAATCATTTCATAGGGATCTTAAGGTCTAAAGTTGATATAAGAGCTACATAAAGAATTTCGGAAGAATTTACCAACAAACATAAAAATGTATATTGTTACGAAAATACATTATAAGACCTTGAAAAATTATTTAAAAGCATATAAGAAAATATTTAAGTCAAATTCTAATAAATCGAGACTAATTTAAATCATTTTCGAAACAGGTCTTCCGCAACCAAAAAGGATAAACCGAAGGAAATAAATTTCAAAAAGAAATCCATAAATAAGCTCTGAAGATCTTTTTAATTTAAAACTTTCCGAAGATCTAAACGACTTTGAAAACGAATAGATTCAAAGTCGAAAATATTTTCTAAAGATAAAATCATTAAAATAAATTTAACTATTTTAAATAAAAAAATTATAATTTAAATAATATATATATGATGTTAACAAAATATAACTCTAAAATAAAGTCAAAATCACACGAAAAAGTTATAATTGAAAACGAATCTAAATTATTAAAAATTAAAATATGAGAAAGAACAGAAATACATATTTTTAACCGAAAAATCGAAATTATATGAATATAATAAAATTATAGTCGTGAACGAATTTATCTAGAATGATCCGCAATGACAACGATTAATTAAATTCAATTATGAAGTTGAATCATCGATAAATCAATAAAACGAATCAAAATTAAAATAATTAAATGTTTACATCAAATTATGCTAATAAAATTGTTAAACTTAATAAAATTGGATTTCAAAATTATGGGGTATTACACAAGGCCCTGAGGGAGTGGGAAAATTTTAGAAAAATACACTTAAGTGCTATATCTATAATACTCCAAAATTTACAGCTAAAAAATTTTATTTTAGCAGAAGAGTAATATCAACATGTACGGGTGTTACTATCATAATCGATATAATTCTAGCTTATCATACCGTCCTTACATCACTTATATGGAAAATAAATTAGGACATAAAACATGATAAATAGAAAAATGAGAGAAATTTATAAACATAGATAATAGTTAAGAGGTTAACTCAAAGTACAATATCAAAATATATCAAAAGGGATTCTATGGAACTAAGAGTCTAAAAAGGTATCTAGACCAAAACGAATAACTGAATAAGAGAATAAACATCTATACATGTTAACGTAAATTTATTCAAGGTAAGAATTAATTTTAGAACTTGTTATTAGATATAAACATAATCCATTCTTTTATTTTTTATTGAGTTCTGGGACCCTAATATTCTTAATTTAGTAGAACAGACTGAAACACCTTCTCACACCTGAGCCACTATTATTGTCTGATGGAATAGAACTAACATATACTAGGGCAACACTCCTACCCATTATTTTTAAAGCGGTGGAATGGTCTGAAACACCTCTCAGGGTAAAACATACCTGGGCCACTATCATCGTCCAATGAAATAGACACAACACCTCGATTTTGAATCATGTGATCTTTCACTTTAAGTAATTAGTATCTTATTCATCAGTTACTTATCTCAAATCATATTCTCATTCACATTAAATTCATAGCGCTACTATTTCTAATCGAATGAAATAGACTAATGCACCTCTCAAGGCAAAATACGATTGAGCCACTATTATCTTATGATGGAACGGAAACACAAAATACATCAGTCTAACTCACGTGATCTTTCACTTTAAATGATAAATATCATATTCATAGTTGTTTATAACAAGATCATCATGTCAAACTCATGTAGATATATACAACACATAAAGCACATCATCATAGTTATTGAGGCAACCCCAAGGGAAAGGTCCATAATTTCCCTACAAAGTCCTAATTTTATAAGGTGGACATATATACTCCCATTTTGTTAAAATTATGTTATACATAATTATCCCAAATATTCCAAATATTATACTTAGCATATTTAAATTCTATCCCCCTTTACAATTGCCAAAATTTCATATTTAACCCATATTAACAAGAATACATTTATCTTTCCAAAAGTCTCAATACTCATATTAAATAACTTGTGTCTTACTCAACCATCATTTGATTACATTACTTATGAGATACTTTATAAATCCCTCAAATATTATCATGAAATGATTATTTTCCATATTATCATCAAATGACCAAAATGCCCTAACGATAGCCAAATACCTATATTTTCATAAAAAAAACTTACAAGTACTAATATGAATAATTTCCAACCTCCAATATATATATATATACCATCATGAAGATACATAACCACAATTATATATAGATTCCACACAACTCGATTCATGACAACCAATAATGTGCATAATGCATACTTTTACATGTCCTCACTTTTCACATTATAAGACAAGATATCATATAATAGCATTATCTTACTAACATTATTCATATAACATGACCAAATATGATATCACATACAAATATACATGTTGTACATAAATCCCTAGCTACGACATATCCTTACCAAAAAAAACACTGGTCTCTAAGCGCATAAGCCTACCATGTCTCCTTTGATATCATGGGAAAATCATCTAAATTAGAACCTAAGAATACAACCAAGGAAAATCTAAGGTAAAGGATGGTGGAAATGGAGATAATCAAAATAAGTGAGAAAGCTCGGATTGCATGGGAGTGTGGTCAAATGTATATTGCAAGGATTGGTGTATGGGGGCATGCTAAAGTGGAGGTACAACTATGCCAGGGAGGAGGTCGAAGGGGCACAAGCGTGCATGCACGGGTTGAGAGGAATAAACATGCATGGACGAGAAGGAATGGTGCACACAACTATGCACAAAAGTGTATGAGCGAGAAGGAAATGCACGCATGACCTATGCATGAAGTAATGCGTGTGTCATATAAGAGAGGCACAATTAGGGCATGCGATGTGCACCTCAAAAAAAATGAAACATAGCATGACAAGGAGAGGAAAATGAGTGGCTTGGGGTGATGATGGTTGGGAAAAAATGAAGGGGTTGATGGGGATGTAGTGGTGGTTTGTTGCAAAGGAAATGGTGGTGCTTGGTGGTCAATAGTGGCAAGTGGGGTTGGTGGTGAATGACAACGATGAATAGGGTAGGGGAAAATGGAGAAGAAAGGGATGCTTGGGGGTTGTCGTTCTCAATGTCAATGGAGGGAAGGAGTTAGGTGAAGCAATAAATGAGGCAAAAAGAGAGATATGGGGGTATAAATATGCACAACTGAGTGTATGGTGAGGAACAACAGGGAAGGAAGGCGTGAGATCATGGCGTGACACAATTGGAGGGAATTTAGGCAAAAATTTCAATGAGAAACATCCCATAAATTTTGGGAGGTGATGGTAGAGTTAGGCTTTGGTGATTTGTAGGGGCAAGAAGAAGAGACACACAAGGCAGAAGAAGGATAAGAAAAGAAAATCATGCACAAGAAGAAGAAAAGGAAAAAAGAAAGGCAAAAAGAAAGATTAGTGTGGGATTATAGTTCTATTTTGGTTTAAAATTGTAATTAAAGAATTAAGGAAAGATTAAAACATTAATTATTTGGGATTAGGGTTAAGTTAAAATATAAATTATCCGAAATAAAGATTAGGATTTGGTGAAGCTATTAATTACTTAGGATTCATATTAGATTAAAATTTGGGGTACTACACTATCAAGCAATCATCATTCACTTCGAATAGTTTGTTCTAATTATCTACCCATTCCTCCTATTTGTGGCCTAAACAACATCTCTATAAATGCCACTGAATAAAGACCATGAGTCTGTCAATGTTAGTGGCTACACCTACATAGCTCAGTTGTTAAGTCACTTCAACTCCTTTCTTTTTCATTTTACATTATTCACATCCTAAGGATTAGAGTGTACTTAGGTCGGTACTATACCGATGTTCGTCTAATGCTCCAAAGGTTAGGTAAGTCAGTAGTGACCCATCCAAATCTGATCTACACTTCTATTGCAGATTTCAAGGGTCTACAATAGTTGACACAATTGCCATAAAAAATTTGCATAATAAGCACAATAACTCGCGTAATCAATATAAAAAAATACATAATAATCATAGTACCACACATAATCTCTATAGAAATAAATGTCTCAAACTGGTAGAAATAATTATTGTATAGATATATATAATCACCATAAAGATATGCATAAGTATTATATAAGTTAACATAATTACCATATAAATCGATATAATTACCTTCGAGAACCATGAAATTTTATAACAAAAATAGTAAAATAAAAATACATTTTTTAATTATGGAAGTATATCAATATAAATTCTTAGTTATAGAAAAAAAATCACAATTAGTATAATATAATTTGTTTATTTATTTAATAATCCAAATTTAATATAATTTTGTTAAAAAAACTAACATCATTTGGATATCATATGACATCACCCACATATTGGGTATATTTAATACTATCTGCATATTAAAAACTATATTATTTTATCACCAAATTTTTATAAATAAATAAACTCACTTTAAAAATATTAAAACTTACTTTTTATTTATTTTTATTCTTTTATTATATTTATATTAAATAATTTATTATATTTTAATAAATGATGTAGGTAGAATTTTAATACTATATTTATTAAATTCAAAAAATGTATATATAAATGGTTAAAATGAAGGAATTTGCCAAATTTCGACCTGATCACCTTTTTAACGCTGGAAATTGAATGCCGCGTATTTCGTGGCCAGTGCATAATTGATCCAACAGCTACTCTAAATCGTGAGAAGTTAATAGAGCCCTTCGTTTTTCATGATTGTCTGTGCACACCCGAATCAACCATGGAACTCAACCCTTCTTACCCTCCATGCCCTCCAAGACTGCAAGACCCTAAACGACATCAAGCAAATTCATGGTCGTCTAATTACAACCGGGCTTATCAAGAATGCTTCTCTAACCTCAAAAATCATCCTCAAGTTTTGTTCTACAAATCACCCACCTCTCGTGCACTTTGCCCGCCACTTGTTCTTCTCTGAACGAACACTTAAAGATCGACAAACCCGGTTCGATACACTC
Source organism: Tamarix chinensis (assembly GCA_030549775.1). Taxonomy (NCBI): domain Eukaryota; kingdom Viridiplantae; phylum Streptophyta; class Magnoliopsida; order Caryophyllales; family Tamaricaceae; genus Tamarix; species Tamarix chinensis. Next base: position 78,280,138 of record CM060179.1, on the reverse strand, counting down.
CTTTGGAATGTTATTACTAAGTCTTTCTCTCATAGTGACGACGACCCTAAACAAGCTTTAGTAATTTTCTCTCTCATGCTGCAAAATGGTGTTTGCATTGATAAATACTCGTTCTCGCTTGTTCTTAAAGCCTGCTCGCGAGTTAGGTTATTGAAAGAAGGAATGCAGGTTCAAGGGCTGCTGAGAAAACTAGACATTGGGTCGGAGTTGTATTTGCAGAATTCTCTGATTTGCTTTTACACACGGTGTGGTTGCGTAGAGGTTGCTCAGCAGCTGTTCGACAGAATGCCAAAGAGGGACTCGGTTTCCTATAATTTGTTGATAGATGCGTATGTAAAGTGCGGAATGGTAAACTCTGCCCGGAATCTGTTTGATACAATGCCAACGTCGAAGAAGAGCTTGGTATCATGGAATTCTATGATCTCCGGGTATGTGCACTCAGATGAGGGGTTGAAGATTGCTTGGGAATTATTTGAAGGCATGCCAAAGAGAGATTTGATTTCGTGGAATCTAATGATAGATGGAAATGTCAAATGTGGAAGAATGGAAAGTGCGTATGATTTGTTCGACCGGATGCCTGAAAAAGATGTGGTCAGTTGGGCAACTATGATAGATGGGTATGCTAAATTAGGCAGTGTTAGAATTGCTGAAAATTTGTTCGATCGACTTCATGAGAAAGATGTTGTGATTTGCAATTGCATGATGGCTGGTTATGTGCATAATGGGCTTTGCCAGGAAGCCTTGGAGTTCTTCCATAGGATGATCAATGTGGATCATATAGTGCCTGATCATACCACACTGGTGATAATTCTTTCTGCAATTGCCCAGTTAGGGCAGATTGACAAAGGCACAGCGGTACATAACCATATCAAGGAGCGCGGGCTCATTCTTGAAGGAAAGCTTGGTGTTGCTCTTATAGACATGTATGCCAAGTGTGGCAGCATAAACAACGCTTTGAGTGTATTTGAGAGTTTGTCCCAGAAAAATGTCGATCACTGGAATGCAATAATTGGAGGGTTGGCTGTCCATGGCCTCGGCCAATTGGGTTTCGAACTTTTTATGGATATGGGGAGGTATCTTGTACAACTAGATGACATTACATTCATTGGGGTGTTGAATGCTTGTGCTCATGCTGGTTTGGTGAAAGAAGGACAAATTTGTTTTGAGCTGATGAGAAGGGTTTACAACATAGAGCCAAAACTGCAACATTATGGATGCATGGTTGACATCCTTGGTCGAGCAGGGCACATAGATGCCGCAAGGGAATTTATATATAAGATGCCAATTGAACCAAATGATGTCATTTGGAGGACATTGCTAAGTCACTGCAAAAACAATGCAAATTTCTATACGGTAGAGAAGGTGGCTGAGCGTCTAATGAAACTGGATTCTCTTTATCCAGGTTCCTATGTGCTTCTATCCAATATATTTGCGGGCCATGGTATGTGGAATGATGTAAGTTGGATTAGAACCATCATGAGACAAAGGGACTTGACGAAAATTCCTGGTTGTAGTTCTATTGAACTTGATGGTGCTGTTCATGAATTCCAGGTTAGAGATAACTCTCATCCTCAAGTCGAAGAGGTTTATTCCATCTTGGATAGCATTTCCGACCCCAAGTTGACCTGTCGTAGAAAGAAAAGGAGGATCCAAGATTTTAGAGCTGTGACTACGGAGCTAGTCTGATCGTGCAGCGTTGATGTGGTCTAAAAGTGTCTGTGGAAACAAAACATCTTGTGCGAGTTGCATCAGGAGGACGCACCGACGCAGAAATTGGCTTTAGATATGATGCTATATGTATGTGAAATGAGTTGGCCTGTGCAATCTTAGTACTGAGCTGAAGATTGTATGCCTTGTATATTGGATAAGGACAATACCATGAATGAGATTCAATAATTTGATGCAAATTAGCATCATTCTCTGTTCCTTTTCTTCTTTCGAACATTTAATGCAGCATCGCTTTGTTGTCGATAATATATGAGGCTTTCGACCTTTTCTTCCTTATTCACTCCATGGCTTTCAGGCTACCCCACCCCCCACCAAAACAAAATCATCCATAAGCCATTCCACTCCCAGAATACTAAGAGGCTGGGCCGGGTAGAACTTCAAATTGTGAAGAGAAAGGAAACAATATTGATCATAGGAATCTTCAATTAACACAGTGGCCAACCGTACTCCAATCATTGAGAATGTCCAGGATGATTCCTAGGAAGTACATCAGCGGTCCTTCTCATTTATCCCCATCCCCCACTAGTGTAGTTAGTAAAAAGAAAAAAACGACTGATCTTTTGTTTTTTCATTTTCTTTTCAGTTGTGTCCCTAATATCCCGTTACGACATAATACAACAGTTACAACATGCATCATTTGGCTCGATAGACATCTTATCTATATAGAAACAGGTGAGTACAATCAATAGAAACCATTAACTTGTCTCTTATATGTATAGGAAACTTGAACCAAATTTAGTGTTTAATGCTTTTTATTTAGAAAACAGGTGATTGCTGTATGAAAAACATCAAGCACTAAATTGACTTCCTTTGATTTCAGTTGCAATCAATAAAAAATAACGTCAGAGTTGCACGTTGTTTGATATGAACAATGTCCACTTTATTCGCTGCCTTATAGGAGTTGTGTCAAGAGTAATCATTGCTCAAGCTAAGCATTGCACATCTCTCATGTCTATCACCCATTGAGTTGTGCAAAGCTTTTGCAACCTTTGCCTCTAGCTTTAATCGATTTCCAATAATTTGATTAGGTATAAACATGGATTGCAACAAGTAGAAAGATTGATTGAATTTATTACAAACTGATTTATAAAATACCATTGTTCTTCATTTGTACTTCCTCTTTGTTCGTGTTCATCCATTTCCAATCATTTTATAAAATTCCTTATTTGTTCATATTAATTTTACTAATGTATGAAGAACTAACAAAATCTATTAATCTATGAAAATTTGTTGGTCTTTGTTCATGATTCTTCGTTTATGGCTGGATTGAGATGGATTTGGTTACTTCTGCTGCTATTTAAAGATGGAAGAAGGAAAAGAGTAAGGTGGCAAGAAGGAGAAGAGAGGTCTAGATGTTGGAGGAAGAGAATTGTGGTATCAAACGCAACACTAGTTGTTTCTCTAACTAGTTTAGAGACTTTAGGGTAAATCTATATAGTAACTATTTGCTTTCTAAATAGCCACTACCTTGAATTAGGATGAATTTGGTCAATATTTTAGCCTATATTTTTGGTAAATTTGGTCAACAAAACCTCATTTAACTTAGGCTTAAATCTTGGTAAGTAAATTTGTAACACCTTGACCCCACATTGGTCATAGATAATTAGTTGAATGATGTTTGAGATTGATGATTAATCTCACGGATCAACATGAGTTCTTTTGAGTGTATTTTATTCTTACTCGCATGCTTCTTAAAAAACGCTCCAAAGAGGTCACCCATCATTAGACTATTCCAAACCAGGCAAACTTAATTGTAGGTCTATCCAATGATAAATTTTGAAAAAGAAAGTTGCACATAAGTAATCATATTGATCATTTTAAACCTCCACCATCTATCACATAACTTAGGGTATTACTTACACCCTCACTCAAAAAGTATAACATCCTTATTTTGCATCTACCATTAATTGTTTTGTTATAATACATCCATAGAGTCGTCCTATTAGGCAACTGACTAGTTTATCCAAATTCAGTTCACAATTGTAATTTTGCTATAATATCATTTGTAACACCTGACCCCACATTAATCAAGATAGTTATTTAGATTGCTTTAAAAAATGATGATTAGTCTCACAAATCAACACAAGTTATTTAGAACATAATTTGTCTTCACTCACACACTTTCTAAAAGACTTCATAGGATGTCACTCATCCTTAAACTGTTCCAAACCAAACACACATAATTATAGAGTTCTCCAATAATAAATTTTTGAAAATATGGTTGTAGCTTATTAATATAAATAGTTATGTCAATTATTATAAGTATCTACTCTATATCATATAACAAGGGGTGTTAAAGTATTTGACAAAGGAGGTTAAGACTTTACCTACCACACAACCTAACTACATTCAATTTTCATTCATCTCAATCCCTCGATGTATTTAAGCATAAGGTTGGTAAAAAACAACAAGTTAAATTTATTAACCATTAATTTGGTTCTAAAAATTCATACAAATGAATAGATGATGAAATTTATCGTATTTGGCTATTTTATATTAATTCTTGACTACTTTTGATTGCATTAACACATAAAAATAAAAATATCCTCTCATTCTCTTTAACCTGAATTATATTCACGTGTGTTAATTGTTAACATAATAACCATCCCAATAAAATAATTAAAAATATTCAAGTACCTTCGTATTGGCTTTCCTATATAATTTTATCTAATCTAGATTTACATCAATCTAAACTCAACGTTAACTGTATAGACAAAAATTGGGTCGGGAGTGCTTGGTTTGGGTTAAATTATAGCGGGTCAGGTCATGTTATTTGCGAGTTATTTTTCTTTGCGGATTGGGTTGGGTCATTTCGGGTCATTGCATATCCTTATTATATCAGGTTAATTTATCGGGTCGAATCAAGTTTAGATTGAGATAGTTCAAGTTCAAGACGGGTTGGGTTCAGATTATTTTGGGTTAGCTTATTGGGTCGAGTCGGGTATAGGAATGTGAACGGGGCGAATTTTACCTAAAATCCGATAAATTTTATTCGTCATATACTTAAATAAATATGGATAAACATATGTGGAGGATGGAAAAAATACTCATCTGGTTTGGGTTCAAATACGAGTATAAAATATCTACATCCGTACTCGTATCCATATCCGTACCCTTTTACTAAATATATAATTTCCCTTTTAGCCTTATTTTTAAAATAAATATAGTATAAATTACGGTTAAAATTGTCATTTGGCTTAACTCTAAATGGGTGTATCCGTCAGGTAATAGATTTATCTGTTGGATAATATTGGTTAACGGGTAAACAGATTATCCATCGAGTAATAAATATCCAACGGATATAGATATGAATGTGTTAGTGGATACGCATTCAGGTTACAGGTACGAATTTTAGTATGGATTTTTTTATCAGATATGGGTATGGGTATGGGCTTATCCGTCCTAAACCCTCCCTATTTACATCCCTATTGGGTCGGATTTGGGCCAAGCAAGCTCATATTCGTGTGATTTCATATTCAAGTTAATTTGATGGATCAGGTTTGGATTAATTTAACGAATCATGTCTATTTTGCTTTTGATGAATCAGATTGGATTCGGACTGAATTAATCCTCAATCGAATCACTTTAAATTTGGGTCAAATTGAACACTGACCACCAAAATTAATCTATCTCATTAACTTCGTAGGTAAGCGTCAAGTTTAACTTTATATAAGCATGTGAATAATAATGTGTTATTAATTGCTTTTTGTTTATCATTATGAATTTTTAATGTTGTATTTTTATGCAAAAAAATAGGTAAAATTAGAATATCATGAATAAATAAGTTCACAATAGAAGTAAGGAAAATAAGTAAACTTTAAACAATAATATGCTTTTAAAAGTTTTAAATTAATAATAAGACGTGTATTTTTTATCATTATTATAACTGGTTAATATTAAATTTAGTTTTGTCGAATTGGATCAGATTGATAGCGGGTCGAATTGATGGCGAGTTATGAGTTGGATTCGAGTTGGGTTGGGGTTGAATCAAGTTACTTATGTTTGGATCGGATCAGTTTCGGATTTGATTTGGCTCTAGTTAGATTGATAAATTTATCAAATTAAGTTGGATTGAAATTTGTATGGATCAGACGGGTCAGATCACATTTTGCTGGCTCAAGTTAAAGGTAAACTATATTCCAACAAAGGTTATGAATTTGGGTTTGTTAATGCCCAAGCTTGGTTTGGATACGATAAGGCTTAATGGGCCTCAACATCACGATGACCCTAAACCCTGATGCCGAACAGCCTCCACTCTATTACCCTATTGTTCTCGTTTTCGCTCGTTGCGTGATACTGAGATTAACTTCTCGCCTCCGGAAGACCGAAGAGCAGGTAAGTGCATTCATCTTCGTTCGCTCATCATGGGTCGTATGCACAGTAAGGGGTATTGTTCATTTCTTCATCCTCCGCCGTCTTTTTCATGAAACAACGTAATTTCCGGAATCGGGAATATTCCTTTATTCGATTTTGAATCTGGAAATTTTGTTTCAGGAAAGGTAAGTCAGCCACAGCTCTTCCGTACAAGAGGACTCCTCCAAGTTGGTTGAAGATTTCTTCTCAGGATGTGAGTTGCCTACTCTTGCTGTTTCTCTTGTTTCCGCTTTACTTCTTTGTTTATAGTGTTTGACTGATCTTCGTTTCTATAATGGATTTCTACCTGCAAGCATTTTAGGATTAATAACAGAAAGCATGCCGCGTGTACTTTTTTGAATATCAAAATTATAAACGAATGGACTATTTCTTGTGATTAAGTTAGATTTTTCAAGTTTTCGGGGCTTTGTAATGTAAGCATAGGACTGCCAAAATGCTAACTGAGAGCATAAAAACAAATGGGTTAGCCATGTGGTTTTACGCGGAACTTATGTTGAAACTGTTTGAAAAAACTTCAGGTTGATGAAAGCATCTGTAAGTTTGCAAAGAAGGGGCTCACCCCATCTCAAATTGGTGTCATCCTTCGTGACTCTCATGGAATTGCTCAGGTCAGAAGTGTGACTGGAAGCAAGATTTTAAGGATCCTCAAGGCTCACGGTATGTGTGCAATTATTTATGTTTTGGTATTATGTTTTGTGGTTGTAGATATCGATGCTGACCTGATATGCTGTCATTAGGACTTGCGCCGGAGATTCCTGAAGATCTGTACCATCTGATCAAGAAAGCTGTTTCTGTAAGGAAGCACTTGGAAAGGAACAGGAAGGATAAAGATTCAAAGTTCAGGTTGATCCTAGTTGAAAGCAGGATTCACAGGCTTGCTCGCTATTATAAGAAGACAAAGAAGCTTCCTCCGGTCTGGAAGTAGTAAGTTCCATATCCCAGTATTAGTATTTAATCTGTATTGATGCGAGAATTTACGGAGAAGTTTTTGTTTTTTTTTTCTAAACGTCAGGCAAAGCCTGCCTTATTGACAAATTGTTTATTAAAGTGATTGTCCCCTTGCTATTGTAGCTCATGCTTAGATTTGACTTTCGAACACAGTTCATAGTGCTATGAAACTGTGATTTGGCTACTGTGTCTCTGGTAGAACCCTGGTTCCTGTCAATTCCCACTCTCACAGAGCAAGCAGTCAAACAGAGAGAAAAGTAAGAGCAACTTAAGAGGAAAAGAGAGAAAAGTTGTGATTGATAAATGAGGATATAACTTCCAGGAGTAAGAGGACCTGGAGACCTCTCAAGTCCCAATTCTGTCAACTTAGAATATCACTCCCTCCCCTCACACCTGTTATTTTTGCCAAATAACTGCCTACCGATCATTCTTCTAGGAGACAATATTCTCTTCCGCCTCCGCAATTGATAAACCAATGACAGCTTCCTTGCTACCCAAGCCTTAACGGACTTCCCAGCCTGTCTTGGACCTGACCTTAGCTCTATTATCAGTTTCCTCAAGGATATGAACTCAATGTCACAGTTAAATTGAGTGCATGTTAATTTACAGGTGTATCTGAGTTAGAGTAAAGAGCTGAAAATATTTTTTTTTTTAAAATAAAATAAAATTGTGGAAGCCTAATCATTTTGTGATATTTATGCTAGTGTTGCACCTATAGGGGGCCTTTTGACTCTGGAAAGTTGAAATTGAAGTACTGGGACTTGAATTCTTATTGAGGTGAAGGAACGTGTAGTTAGTACTTATTTTTCTGTTTCATCCTTTTTGGGTGGGGTGGCAAGGGAAAACTGATTGCCTGTTTCAAGTTTTCCGGTCAATAAATCCATTTAGGCTCTTGGTTTATTGTTGATTGCCATGGCTATTGAGATAACCTGCGGAGTAATTTATATTGGGTTGATAAATTGAAGATCATAGCCAGAGAAAATGCATGTGTTATAACTAATGAGGGGAAGATCCTGTATATTCATTGTCATCTTATTTTGGAAGTATATTGTTGATAGAAACTACATCAAAGCTATCTATTGGCACCTTGGCAGTTGGTTGTGGGTGGGAGGTGATGGTTGAGGAGTTGTCCCAGTAAAGTTGTCAGGCATTGCCGTTAATGTTTCCAAATTCATTTTTTTGTCTTTTAACTACAGTTTTGTGGTATGCCTGCTAATCTACAATGTTCAAGTATCTGAAGTGACTTCCCTAAAAATGAAATTTGATTGTTGTGAAAGATATATTTCTTTCGCTGACTTAGCATAGATGGTATATATTTCCGTGGTGAATCAAATATTGTGTATGTCGATCCTCATTGCTTGCTCTGTTGCTGTAACAATGAATCAGGTGGTCCACCCTTTTGTCACGTCCTTTGCATCTCTAATGCTTTGTTGTGTTTTTACCTCACATTCATGTTTTAATAATTGTTTTTGCGACCAACTATTCTTTATCTAGTTTATAATAGTATTCATTTTTTTTTTGCAGCGAGTCAACCACTGCTAGCACGCTTGTTGCCTAGTTAAGCTAAACAGAGAGCAACGGTACTGAACTGTGTGATGTCCGGTGGAGAAACCTGGATTCTCAATTTTTGTAGATGTATGGTTGTTTTTCTCTTTTCTGATCAACTATGACCTGGTTCCGGAATTGTAAATTTTCCCTGTTGAAGGGTAATGTTATTTGATGTTTTGACTGGGTACTGTTGAAAAAAACTATGGCTATTTAGGTGGGAAAAAATTACTAGGTGATCGTGAGCTGCATCTAAATTGTAACTAGCTCATGCTTGAGTTTCGTATGGTTTGGACATAGCACAAGGTGAATTGTGTACGAACTATTGGCAGGTTTCATTTTGGAGATGCTTAGAATATTTTGTATGCATCTCACCTTGAGCTACATCCAAATTGTATCTTGTTTGTGTGTGAGATTCGTGCAGTTTAAGTACAGCTCAAGGTATTGTAACAGGCACAGGAGAAAGTAAGAGAATAAATGATAGTCAACTCATGCCCAAAAATTAGTCATTCATTCCAAATTTCCTGTAACAACTCGTTCAGGCGGCGTCTTTAATGGTGGCAAAAAGGATGCCAAATGTGATCCTTGGCTTTCCTAGTTGTCTCATCTGATTACCCTTCCCCATCCCTTTGCCCGACCTAAGGTTATTTTTCCATAGCTTGTTCTTTGATTTAAACTGATCTAATTTGTTGTTATTATTTTATTATTGTTATAATTAATATTTTTAATTATAATTAGTACTATTGTTATCATTACTAGTATTATTATAACTATTATTTTTAGTGTTATATTTCTTATATAATTATTAAAATTTGTGGGGATTTTTATTGATATGAACTGTTTATCTAATCTATTAAGTTTTGAAAACGAGTGTGGAGAATAGACCCTTAGAGTTGTCGGCGATCATGCTCCGTGAGCCATGCTAGACCAAATCTTTATGATGCCTATGTGTTTTGAATAAACATAGACATGGTTACATGTTGGAGCTCAAACAAATAGCAGCTTGATCAAATTAGTCGAGTACAAAAGTTTTTCTAACTTATCATCTCTTTTTTATTTTTATTATTCATAAGAAATTTATGAAGGAAAATACAGAATACTACTATAAAGAATAAAATGAAATAAAAACTTTCCTTTTTTATTCTTCCCTTTTTTTCTGTTAAAGTATAATTGAAGTGTTGAAATTTTTAAATTAAATTAAATTCAACTTAATAAAAAAAATAGTGAAATAATTCTTACGTGAAAAAAAAAATAATGTTAAATAAAGATAGTGGCTTAATAAACATTATTAACCCTATAAAAATTTTAAAGTATTTCAATTTCAATATACTATTTACGAGTGAAATTTTAATAAGATAAGACATTATACGAATTTAATTAATAAACATTAATTGAGGTAATAATAAAATTAGTATACATAATCATTCAAAATTTTAAAATTTTTTACTTGTAAAATGTATCAAAAAAGTAAACTCAAAAAGCATAAATAAATTTGTTTAAAGTCCATGAGCCAATCCAATGTGATCCAACTTAGTTTTAATCTATGTCCAATCAGGATAGGACCGCAATCTAACCTAAATTAAACCTACTTCTGACAAAATTCAAACCCACCCCCTTAAATGACGAGGTCTAACCAAAGCGTAGAAGAAGGGTAAAACACGTACAAACCCATGTTATCACAGAACTAACGACCAGTTCCATCTCCTTCACATATGAGATCTCAACAAAATAGACTTTAAAATATTTGGTTGAGATAATGTACCCAATTGGTCAATTATTGTTTCATCCGACTAATGTGAAATTTTTATATAATGTTCTCATATAAATAGTAAATTACTGAAGTATATATTCTAAGATATTGATAGACATCATTTCAATTCATCTTTAGTTTACCTATAATTGCCAAACGAGGCATAAGAGGGCTAATCAAAATGAAGTTGAAAGGGCAGACATCGTAACACAAGATGACTGGAAAACTTAATGCATGCATCGAAACAAATGAAAAGAATAGTTTTTGTCTACATAACGAGGGCCCGATTACATCAGGCAAAATTTAAACCGCTATTCCTCAAAAGCCAATAGAACTGCAAGATAACGTTCCACTGAGATCACTGTATCACTATGGCACAAACAACCAGATTCCAGATTAATATACATCTTGTCAAAACCCACCTTACATAACTTAATAATGACACGCTATAGGTGCAGCCGCGCAAGTCAGTTTACTGCCTCGTCCCAATATTTTCAATTATTGAAATCACCTATATTTAGCCAACCTGCAGGGGAAAACACATACATCTAAGTTCAATAGTATCTCAGGAGAACCAGGATCTTCAACAATGGATTGCCTTCACATTGTGATACTCTGTTTTTTTTTTATTCGCCTTCACATTGTGATACTTAAATATACAGAATAAGAAGCAAATTGTACAAGGTTTTCGGAGTTCAGTGATACACCATTTGACTTCTTTCAGTAGGCTTAAACTAATTTTTTGACACAAGCCCACTAATAGGTTTTTGACTATGAAAAGCTCAAGATTAGTCAACCAAGGAAAAAAAGGAGGGGAGATGCTATCAGATTTGCTTCTTCAGTTTGAGTCACAAATGAATTAAAGCTCGTCACCATCTATTTTGTGTAGAATCTGAATTCTGCACAGCACATTGTCCACATGACACAAACCAAATGCAGTAAAAAACTTTAAGGCTATGTTTGACACAATTAGCTAACAAGCCGACTAAAAACTGAAATACTAACTGAATTTAATATGTGTTTGGAAATACTAGCTTTTTGAGCAGCTAAAAATATATAGGAGCTTCTCAAAATGTAATATAACAAGTTTCTCAAGATTTTTTTAGCCTAAAAAACGGTGCTAAACAAAAGTTTTCTGATCACAATTTTTTTCTTTTATGGTAAAATCAGTCAAAAGCTGCCTTATGTCGACAACCAAACATTCCTAAACAAAATCTTGATCAAGTCTAACCACAAATTCTACATATCCTGCACAAAGGTCGCCTAGATCCAGCCAGGTTTCTGGGCCTGAACTTGTGACTGATAATAGCCTAACGTGTCAGACTACATATACTAGAATGGAGCTCTTTTGATGCATATTTTCTCAACAATTTCGGTATCTCTTCTATGTTCATTTGCATGAGGATGGAGGGTTGACTATTGGCAACAAGGAAAAGTGCATTACGAGTTAATGTGGAAAATACCAGCAACAGCAGCAGTACAGCAAATAACAAAACCAATATTGGTACTTGTTTGAGGCTGGGTGTTTACCTAAAATATCCAGGCTGTACATAACAAGGAACTGAGAACTAAGCCTACTAAAACCGCATCACTGGCTGAAGCATTTGAGAACCACTTGATTGCATTATTAATTGGTCTGAACTTGAGGAGGGTCTTATCATGTGACTGGAACCTGACAAGTTATTAACCCCTGGCACTGCCATTTCCTTCGAGCTATTTGTAAATGCTTCAGAGTTTGAGGATTCCATCAATGCACGTATCTGGTGCATAATTGTAAGAATCAAATAATCTCGTATTCATATGTACTCATGTAGATACACACTAGCTCATTCAACTTACCATGTCAAGACGCTTTCTATGAAGATCGTTTGAAGACTGCATGGAAACAACAGGGAGTGTCATTGTGGAACTATTTCTTTGCTATATTCCACCAAAAAAATAAAGGAACAAAGTCATCAACATTCTAATTCCCCAAAACAAAGTTAAAAGGTCTTCAAGTGTCTGTACAGTGATACTCCACTTTACATTATGAAATCAAACTTCATAATAGAGCAAACAGAAATAGACTAAAAAAAAAACTATTAGAGCAAACAAACTACGAGAGCACTATTCAGAAGTTCAGAAACAAAATTAATCAAGGCTCTCTGATGCTAATTAGAATTCTAGGCGTACATTGACATAGCTTGCACAAAAAATAAAGATTGAACCATATAAAATAATAAGAATATTACTAACCTTATCTCTTTGGCACTTTCGCTCTTCACTTGAATATCCAGGGAGAGTCAGGTGCCAATTTTTTTCTGTAGGGTCCAGTCATCAATGAATTTGCAATAAACCAAGATTGTGCGGCATGATTTTAAGGAAACAAACTAGCACATAATTCAGCATCTTTCTAATTATTATGTTCACAGGTAAGGCTGTAAATGAGCTGAGTCGAGCCAGAGCTGGAGCCAAGGGTATATAATTCAGCATCTTTCAAGTTATTATGTTTACAGGCAGAGCTATAAATGAGCCAAGCTGATCTGAACACCCATAGCTCAAACTCAGCTTGTTTAACTAAAAGAACAAGTCAAACCGAGTTTTTAACGAGCTGAGCTGAGCTCACAAGTTAAAACTATAAATGAGTTGACACAAACTTTTTCAGACTCGGACTCAGCACATTTAACTAAATGAATGAGTTGAACCGATAATTTTAACGAGTTGAATACCAAGCTGGCTTGGGTCATTTACAGCCTTATTCACGCGCATCAAAACCAGGAAGTATTTCAAAAATATCAAGTCTTACAGGGATGCTATTTGTGCAGTGGTCAAATATGGCATGTTATTCTTAGCAAGCCCAGCCCTAAATGCATGCCTGCATTTTTTGCAACAACGAAGTTGGCTGAAATCATAGCTCAATGTTCCGATATAAATGACATGGGTAAAAGTCTCCACAATTTTTACCAACATTCTTGCGACAAAAACAAAAACACCAGATCCATTTATCTGTTAAGACAGCTTGATGTAACAGATCACCAGGGTTAAAGTTTGAGAGATAATTTAATTTGATAACAGCATACCCACATAAAAAAATGGGGACATGTAGTTCAGTGTTGCATAATTCAGTTGAACAAACATCAGAATGTAGTTGTTGACTTGACATGCTGTACAAAAATAATAGGCTGAGAATTGCAAGAATTTTTTCAAGAAATGATCAATTTTATGGTCATTTGAAGTACCATCAATCTTGCTGTATCAGACACAAGACCTTGGCAATTGATTGGCAAATTGTGAGGAACAAAGTCCTGCACATAGAGATCTATTGAAGGTTCAGGAATACTCATGTAGGTAAGAGCATGCTACTACCCAGTTAATATAGAGATTGGCTCGTGAATGCTGACTAAGAACACTGGGACCCATACAATTAAATATCGGTCCCGATACACAATATCGGCCGATATTTATAGGATTTTGGGTCAGCCAATACGTGAAATTGGCGATATGCGACGGATTTAGAATTTCACATATTTATCGGCGATATATCGGTTATCGACCGATATTTGCCGATATTCTACCGATATTTACCGATATTTGCAGATATTTACTGGTATTTACTAATATTTATTGTGAAAAATAATAAAAAATCACGCCGCGACAACCGCGGCATATAAAATATCGTTCGCGACACTCCGATACCGCGACTGCGATTTTATTGCTTGCTAGGACCAATGGCTGTGGGACAAATTAAGAATTGATTTCATATCTCAAATAATAATAATAATAATAATAAAAGTATGTTAACTTTTTTTTTAGATCAAATCAACAAAAATAAGATGAAAAGAATGGGCCTTGTCACCATGAGCCTTTGTGTTGACAAGGAATTCTCTTTTCAATGCTTCAAAAATAAGCAGCTTATCATCATTGAAAAACAATGTCAAACGAACCATATCAAAAAGTACCTAAATGAAGCAATACATCCTTGGAATCCAGTGTTGAAGATTTCCTATGCTTCGCCAAATTGCAAGCAAATGTTGTAACCTGAAAAAAAAAAATCAACATAAGGGATCAGGAACATCCTTTGAAAGTCCATCCCCATACATTATGAGCAAAAAAGAAAAATAAATGGTGAGATGAAAGAGCAGTCAAATAAAATTCCTATTATTAAGATGCAGTCAGCTGAATGGATTGGACATTAAAAAATAGCCAAATATTTCTAAGGAACTTTGACGCTGAAACTCGTATCATAATATCATTAGGTCAGTAAAATTGTTATTCCAAAACACATTATAAGGAAAAGGAAACATGAAAAATTGTAAGAAAATAGGCATATCAAGTTCCTTAGTCACACCATAACGCAATCAACAAAAGGAACATATCTATGACATAACAGTCTCTGTGAAGCAGCTTGGTTTCATGCCAGGAAAATCTATAATAAGAGGCATACATCTATGAGACTACTAATGGAGCACTGTCGCGACATATAAAGATTCATATGGTCTTCATAGATCTGGAGGAAGAGAGAATTTCTATGGAGCTGCTAAGAGGCCAACAACGTACCTATTGAACTCGTCCATAATATTCAGGATCATGTATGAACAAGTAAATACTGTCTTTACAACATGTGAACAACCGGATAACTTTCTGATTAATGATGGGTTACATCAAGATAACATTTAGCTCATTTTTATTTGTTGTAGTGATAGATGAGTTTACCAGAACAATCCAAGAAGATGTGTTATAATGTATTTTATTTGCAGATGATATTATGCTAGTGAATGATACAAAATATGATGTAAATAACAAATTAAGACTTTGGATGGAGGATTTAAAGTCAAAAGGCCCAAGTTAGATAAAACTAAGATGGATTACTTGGAATGCAATTCAGAAGCAACAAAAGTTACATCAAACTTGTTAGTTAGGGTTGGTACAGATGTTATATCAAATAAAAATAGCTTCAAGTACCTTAGGTCAGTCGTGCAAGGTAATGGGGAGCTAGAAAAGAACACAATGCATCACATAAAGGTGTGGCACATAAAAATGGAGAAGTACATAAAAAACCACTCAGACTAAAGAAAAGAACGTATCATGAGGCAGTTAAATCAAATAAAGTCTTTAAGTGTTGGCCAAGAAAATAATCAAGTGCATAATATCATAAAGGTGTGGCACATAAAAATGGAGAAGTACATAAAAAAACCACTCAGACTAAAGAAAAGAATGTATCATGAGGCAGTTAAATCAAATAAAGTCCAAGTGTTGGCCAAGAAAATAATCAAGTGCATAATATCATAAGCATGGAAATGAGAATGTTTCATTAGATGAGCGATTATATAGAACCAAGATTGAAATTAGTTGAGGTAAGGTAGGCAGGGCTTGTGTCAAAGATAAGATGCAAAGTGAGATGAAGATCAATGTTATGTATGTAAAGAGGAGGCATCCAAAGGCCCTACAAAGAAGATGAGTGAAAGGATCATTTTAGGAACTGATGAAGTATGAGAAGGCATGCTGAAAACAGAGATATGGGAAAGTGATCAGCCGAGACTTAGCACACTTGGAGCTCGCAGAGAATGTAAACCATGATAAGAACTGTGTAGCAATCTAGGAGCTCTTTATCTTCATGTTTTCACATCACGCGTGTCATTATCTGGAAAGTGTTGATTTACTCTCATCATATCTTAGAGAAAATATAATTTTTTGTCAAGATTTGACGTTTTCAAAAAGCCAAAAACTAATTTTCATTTTTAACCTTGTCTCTTGTCCTTCATCTTCTACCATTGAATGCTCTTCCCTTTTCAATAACAGGTGTAATCGTAATATTATAGTTGGTTTTATTAGCTATTAAAAAGGTGTGAATTTTAGTTAAAATACTTTCATTAAGATAAAGTGTGAATACTAATTTATATATTTAGTTAGCAACTCTCTTCTATTTTGATCTAAGCTGGCCTAGATTTGGGTCAGGTTTAGTGCCTTTCTTTTTGTTTGGCTACTTTCTACCTGTACTACTTTTTCATTTACCTCTTCTTTGTCTGCTTTTTGGTTTAGCATTTATTTGGTGACATTATTTCTTGATTCCTTTTTCCTGTAGGTTTCTCAGAAATGCTCTCGCTAATTGTTAAGGTGGTTTACATCTATACTTCCTCAGGCCTTCTAGGTGGGACTCTTACTGGGTTGTCATAGGATGATGACCAAAGTCAATAAATTTTCAAAAGCTTTCAACAAACAAGCAATATATTGGTGATCATTAGGGTGAGGTAGAAGATAAGAAACATATGTTTTTGTTTGCAGTGAAACATAGGACATACAATGATAAATATCTAAATCACAGGCCCATACTTACTGAATCAATGAAGTCATCCGCTATCTCTAATAAAAGATCTTCCACTTGAGGATCCAATTTGCCCTGTGGATCAACCTAGAACCAAAGACAAAATATGTCAGCACCTTTCTCTGGGCACCCACCTCACTGGGCAGGTCTTCTCCGACATCCTATTATGTAATGAACATGACACAGGCAATAAAATTGCGGTTGCAATGCCATGATATCGGATCGCCACGAACGATAAATTATGCGTCGCGGTGATCATGACATGAATTTTTATTTTTATTCCACCATATACTCTACTTACTATTTATTAATCATTTAAATATAAGTATTCAATAAACTAGTATTTTATATTATATTAGAAGCATTTAAATGAGTCATTTCCTATTAAATTATCCTAACAACCCTAAATTTGCCTAGGAATAAAAAAAAGACATGTTATTTAGTGGTACACGTGAAGGTAATAAATAACATTACTTTATTATAATTCAATGGTAACTTGATCTATTAAATGAATAAGAAGAAATTATCATGCATGTTTTTTTTCAATAGATTTAGGAGTTCTCAATAAATCGGGGGTATTTTCCTATTTATTGGTGATATTTTTCAATTTATCGGCGTTACCAATTGATCAGCAATTTACATGTGATTTATCAGCTGTAAAAGTGTGAAATTTTGAAACTGTAGCATATCAATAATTTCACATTGCGGCTAAATCCCCAAAATAGTAGCCAACACACTATAGCAACAACACTATTTAATTGTATGACATGACAGGAGGCATGATTTGATGAGAGGAGAAATGGAGATAGAATTATGGTGTCAATAGTCATAATTTCACAAAAAGCTAGCTCTATCAGAAGAACTGGTTGGAAATATATTTTTTACAAAAACAATGCACTAAAATGAATTACTTCAGCTGCAATGTCCTTGAAGACTAATAACTAATAACTTCTACCCAATCAATATTGAACCTTGCATATGATTCATATTTAGACAAGGATGGAATAATGCAAGGCAGCTTAGTTAAGATTTCAGGTATGACCTGTGACACCAAATCTTGTATCTTCCGTTTCCCAAGTAACTGATTGGTTGCTTCAGTTCCTTGGCTGGAGCTTCCGCCTGGAGTAGTTGTGCCAGAAGCTGTAGCATCTGGCTGTGAGCCTGTCAAGCTCAAAGACTTCTGATTCAATGCTCCCTGCATCCTTGGAGACTGCTGTTGCTGCTGATTAAGAGGCTGTTGCTGCTTCAGCATTTGTTGTGGTTGTTGCTGCTGTGGCTGATGCTGTTGTGTTGATTGCTGTTGTTGCTGTTGTTGCTGTTGCAGTAGCGATACTTGCTGCTGTGGCAGTGAAATTTGGCTCATGCCTGGCTGCTGCTGGACCAACTGAGATATCTGCTGTGGGTTCAAGGACATATTCTGGTTCAAAGGAGAAGTTAAAGCAAGCTGTTGATGAAGGAGCTGTCTCTGTTGCTGTGGCAGACGGAATGAAGGAGAACCGGGGGAGGACATTGATGGAACCTGCTTCAACCACTGCTGAGACAACGAGTTTTGCGTCATAGCTGGTTGTCCGTTCTGAGCTAATGCAGACAATTGGGAATTCACAAAGGCCATTGATGAAGTTCTTTGTAGGTTTTGACCTTGTAATTTCTAGAAGCAGTTTAAAGTCAAGTCAGATTGGAAAGCCATGAAATAGGGCAAAAGATAGCAATGATCTACTTAAATTCATACATCATGCCTCATCATAAATGCAAGAAATCAACCTTTACGTGAGTCCATGTGTCCTTATTCAACTAAGATCTCTAGCAGTATTGCCTTCAATATGAAATCAAACTAACAAAAACAATTGAAAAAGGGCTGAAGTCAGCCAAAAATTTCATTCTTCCCTAGATCTACACAATCTTTCTGTCCAACAAACCCAAACTATTTCTTGAGGAAGGATACTTTCTCTTTCCCGCATTTTCAAGTTTTTCTCAATGCTTCTGATGTATCGCCTACATAATCAAAATTGAACAAATGCAAGGGGACCCAATGCCCCTTTGTTATAAACTCCCAGCTATCATGTTAACTTGAACAAAATCAAGCAACAAATAGTCTTTACTCCCATCAATAAACAGAACTGCGCACATCAAGAAACGACATTTGCCTTTCCACTTTAAGTTGTGTTGGAAATTCAAAGTAAATCAGCAGCATGAATACAATATTTCGCCAAGATTTCTCTTCCCTTCCAGAATTATCTATGTCAATTTCTCTCAATTAAATTTTATAAAGGGTCATATCCTCACTACAGAGAAGCAAAATCCAGCATTATCATATCATTAATATCTTAAATATCCTCCTCAGTCCTCACTACCACCCTTAAGTTACAACTCATTATTGTTTTCCAAAAATCTACTATTCAAATCTAATAACATTTTATACCTTTTCTGTACCTTTTATTCTATTAGAAACAGATTATAAATAGTACCATTCAGCTCATTTATTAACCCAAGTTCACAAGATGAAGCCTGCAGCCATCAACCCTCCCTTACCTGATCGGTATGAATAGAGTTGACCATTTTTTGCATACTAAAACTGTGATACAGAAAGAATGCCACAAAATCTTTTCCATATGAATGTAATCAAGTATCAACAGTTATACCGGAATTCAATATCATGTAACTCTTTAATTCAGTGTGCTACACAGTGTTTGAAAAAGCGCGCCTCCTAAGGCACAAGGCGATGGGGGGTTAGGGCTTTTTTGTTGCTAGGCGAGGCTACGTAAGTGAGGCGCATATAAGGCGCGCCTCAGGCGCTAGGCGCAGAGGCTATGAGGCGCACGCCTCAGCATAAAATCAAGCAGAAACTTGGGAGATCAATAGACACATAGGGAGGATGGACTTAGGGAAGAGGGATAAAAAAACCTTTTCAGCAGAAAAAAAAAATTACATGCAGACTGCAGAGACTTAGGGGAGTTAAATAGTCATTTGTTGGAAAAATGTAAGTCTATTTATAGTCTTGATTGCAGTAAAAATATTCTGCAATTAATATGGGAATTGGGGAGAGCAAGAGTTATTTTGGAAAGGTAAAAAACCAGCTGCAGAGACTGTAAAGTCTGCTACCACCAATTTAAAGCAAGAAATAGTTATTTTGGTATATCTGCATATATTTTTGCAGATATAGAGGAAAACAGATAGGGCATTAGGAAAAACCAAAGGTATATCTGCATATATTTTTTGCAGATATAAGGGAAAACAAAAGATATAGGGAAAAAGAAAGGTCCCCCCTTGTCCTATATATTTTTTGCAGAAACTTTTTCTTCCTAATGTAAAAAAAAAAAGCAAAAAGAAAAACAACAACAAAGGGAAAAACAATGTACCACTACATCTGAAAAAAAAAATAGAGAGAGCATCAAGGAAAACTGGAAAAAAAAAGTATATATGCCAACAAAAAAAAAAAACACTAGGCGCCTCACATCGCCCAGGCGTGCGCCTTCGCCTTGCGCATAGCGCCTAGGCTCCAGGACCCCTAGCGCCTCGGTGCGCCTTAAGCCTTTTCAAACACTGGTGCTACACTCAGGTGACTTACAAATGAACTCATTTTCACTTCAAACTTTCAAACCCAAATTTTGCTAGTCTTCTGAGAAACTCCCGGCTTATATCATCCACTGCTATTTCTACCAATTATTTTTTTTGGGGGGGGGGGGGATGAAGATATGAGATATGCTAGACTATGAGTAATCAATTCATCAATATTTAACTGAGAATGAAAAGAACTATGATGGTCTCACATAAAATGAAATACCCAATTGAATAATCTTCTATGGTATCTGCATATAAGTAAGCTACAAATACCAATTTTAAGGGTGGTGACCACCAGAAAGCAGAACAATTTAGAGAGAAAAGGGTAAGACATCAGAGAGGATTTGGATTTAATCAGGGAGCTCCCTTTTTCATTCATGATCTTTGCTATTTATAGGACACTAAGATGGCATCATTACACCAACAGAAATATTCTCTCATATTAAAAGAATGGCTCTAGCCACCCTAATGTTGACAACACATCAAACAATTACAGACCGCTCAGCTAGGAATGACAGAAAATTTATTTAGTAGCTAGGATGTGCTGCATAGCAGCTCATGCACACACATTGTCATGCAACTCAACAGGAGGCTTGGGCTGTCTCTTGGCCTCAAATCACTGGACAGACCCACAGTTGTATCACTTAGACTTCTTGCAGTCCAAGAAGTACATGAGAAATTGAAATGTTTAAAAAGCACGCAATGCTATTTCATCCAAGTAGAAATAAAAAGAGTGCCGATACCCAACAGGTTTTTGTAATAATCAAGAATTTTTGAGAGGGTACATAGACTGTGCCACAGATGTAAGGGCACATAATGAAATCACCTTTGATGGTATCAAGCTCATGGAGTAGCCTAATGCAGAAGGGAAAAAAATAAACTTTCCATTTAGGCTCTATTTGGTTAAAGTTTTGAAGAAAGAAAATTTAAATCAAAGTAATTTCTTTCAAACTTTCCTCAAAGAAATCAAATATTTATTCCTTAATCTTTTTCTATCACATTATCTTATGTGTACCAAACACAAAAAAAATTATTGTCCTCTTTATTTCCTTTCTTTTCTTTAATACTTTCTAAGAACCAAATGAAGCATTAAAATCCATTAGAATAAAGAGATGGAAAAATGATATCACCAAAATGGGGAGCAGGCAGAGCAATAACCTCAACAGATGAATAAAAATGCCAATCAGCTTAAGCCAGTATTATACTCCCTTCGATTCAAAATAAAAGATATTTTCGAGGTTTATTTTTGTTTCAATATAAGCAATGTTTTGTTTTATTTTCCTAATTTTCCTAATATATGTAATGTTAGTGCTATTAAAGTAAAAATTAAAGAATAAGTTATTCATTAATTATGAGAGATAATATTAATTAGAGATATATTTGATACTTTCCTTCATTTCTTAATATGTGTACACATCTCGAAAACATCTTTTATATTGAATCAAAGTATTATCGCATAGGTGAACATAATTTATACCTGTGGCAAAGTGAGAGTATTTTGTTGAGACAAATGCTGTCTCAATTGTCCCTGACTAATCCTCTGTTGAGCATACGCAATTGGCCCATTTGCCCTCACCTGTGAACCAAAACCAAGTGACCCCATCATTTGCAAAGCTTGCATTCCTTGCAAAGATTGACCAGGATTTCCCTGCTGAAATTGTGAACCCTGTAGCAAATTTGCCTTCTGCCTCGGCTACATCAAAACATCACTTATTTCAGAAAGGTGCAGTTGAATAAGTTATTTTCAGATGACATGCTAACCAAATCAACAGTATATTGCCTCCACGAATCCATGATACTCTAGAATTCCATGACACACTATGAACCAAATAATTTCCGCATATTGTTTTAACCACTAGGTCATCCAATACTTCTTTACGATGGAAGTTATCATAATATATAGCAGTTACAGATGGTCGTCACTTCCTTCAAACTTAATCTATACACCTCTGTCATCATATAAGGCTGCTTGCTCGCCAAACTAGCATACCCGTTACAATGAGATCATAAAGTTATGCACCCAAAAAATTCTTTTCCGATGACTACGGTTCTCCTATTCTAGCCACCTAAAATCAAATTGCTGTAAAATATATAACACCCGGTTAAAGTATAGATAGTTGGAAATTGACCCGGCGTTTCCTTGAGTATTTTAGTAGCAGAAGTTGTGAACATACCGACGCAAGCAATTGGGGCTGAAGATTAAACTGCGCGGCAGCAGCAGTTTGACCTGACAGTACTGGCAACTGCCCACTTTGGTTCATCAATGGTGACCGCGCCAAATTCGTACTGCCCATTTGTGATTGCACTTGCTGCGACTGTTGGGGCTGTTGTAACTGCTGCTGCTGCGGCGGCTGTGATTGTTGCTGCTGCGGTTGCTGCTGTAATTGCTGCTGCTGCTGCTGCTGTAATTGATGGTGTTGTTGCTGGCGTTGCAACAGATGCTGATGCTGATGCAATTGTTGGCGCTGGAATTGTTGCTGTTGCATTTGGTTCATGCGAGTCATAGAAGCAGTCCGATGCATACTTTGAGCCGAGAGATTAGACATACCCATATCCATCAAATTCTGTTGTTTTTGATGCTGCAATTGCTGAAATTGTTGTTGCAATTGCTGCTGCAAAGCAACGTTAGAATTGGGATTAATCCGCTGTTGCGGCTGCGGTTGTTGTTGTTGTTGGGAGAGAGAAGGAGATGAGATTTGAGGTATATCAATTGAAGGAGAAGAATGAGAGAAATTAGAAGGAGAAGCCATCGACGGCGGTTGCTGTGACTGCGGATTGACTGCCGTTGGAGTTTGAGTTATAAGATCAATTGAATTTGTTGATTGAACAGGCGTTGCTGCCGTTGTCGTCGGAGTCGAGTTATCTGCCATAGTCTTCTTCTTCCTCCACTTTGTACTCCTAGGTTTTTTATTCAATTTGAGAAACAAATCGAATTGATTTTGTTTCTCAACTGGACAACAAAAAAAGAGGTGACATTTCTTGTCAGACCGTCAAAAGACAATTTCACCCTTAAAAGACCAGTTATGCATGAAATTGTATTTGATATCGGGTCCTCCCTGCAAGATATTTCTTTTTAAATATATATAAATAAATAAATGCTATTTATAATTTAATTATTTTGTGTAATATTTTTTTGTATAAAAAAAGACATTCTATCATTAAATTTTTATGTAAAAAGGAAAGTCATTTTTAAAAAATCAAAATCTATTTTATATTTTTACTCTCACTTTTTTTAAATAATATATGTATTAAATACTTATTATTTTTTAATAAATAATATACTTTTAATTTTAATACTACTTTTATTATTATTTTAAAAAATGTGCAAATTGATAAAATAACTTCTTTTTTATACGAATGGAGTACCGGCTAAATTTAAACATTCACACCAACCACCCACCTACATTTAATCCACAATCATTACTTCTCATTTTTCTCCTACTTTTATCAATTACAACTAAATTTAATTATTTATTCTATAGCAATAATGCTAAATTTAATTTACCACTATATTTTTGTTAATTTCATCTTCAATTATCACACTCAACTTTATTCAACTTTTAAACACCACTTGTTTTAAAACCTATTTATTATTGTTGTTATTATTATGATAAAGTTGTTTTAAATCAAATTTTTATTATATTCATTAAATGGTTTAAAATTTTCTAAAATTCTTAACTTTTTTCACATATTTGTTTCTATGAAACTTACCGAGTCATATTTAGCTATTGAACTTCTTCAATACCATTTTAATTTATTAACATTCAAATCTCTCGGCTTTTTATAGGTTTTTAGTTATTTTTAAAAATGATAAATTGATATTTTAAAGAAAAATATTATTATGTTTTGATTTTATTGAGCTAAAAATGAATTAAAAACATTATGGTAGTGTTTTTTTCTATTTTCCATATTTAATTCATCAATTCCAAGCATAATTAATTACCAAAATTTATTTTTCTTCTTATAATCCTTATCTACCTTTCTGAGAGTTGATCTAAATCCTCCATTGTGCTTTATTAAAGTAAAATTAAGAACTACAGACAACCCATGGTTGGCGTTACCCACACCTCTTTTTTTCTTCTTTATTTTTATTTAATCATTTATAAACCAAATTAAGTTATCAAAACATCTCTTACACTTTTATCAGCTTTCATCTTATCTTTAATCAAGATATGGGAGCTCTCATCCATCACCAAAAATTATAGCTCCCATCATTCTTCTTATCCAATTTTATTTGATCATTTTAGCTTTTAATCTTCTAATTTTAATTCATTTTTATTTTAATTAAACAAAGGTGGGTTAAGGCTTTAAGAAACTTAAAAAAAAAAAAAAAAAAAAAAAAAAAAAAAAAAAAAACTTGTTCTACTTTTCTTTTCTTTTCTTTTTATCAATATCATCCACCTTAAGAGAAGATTATGTTAAGCTATGTCATTGTTATTTTTCTTTTTTGGTTGATTTGTTATGTGTTCTAAAGAGGTTAAAACTTATTTTGTTTGCTTTTGTTCGAAGGCATTTAAGAACACCAAGAGGAGGAGAAGGGTTGAGCTTAGGTTTTCTTTAGCTCAACTAGGAGCTATGGCTCTAGGTAAATACGACTATATTATGAGTATTTAGCCTGCATTTTATCTGATTTGGTAAAGAAATGGCATGTTTAGCATTTTTTACACTCCTTTACCTTAGGGTTATTTTTGTTGTTTTTAATTATTTTTTATGATTCCATTATATTGCATAGATGTTTTAATTTAATTTTGATTTATAATATTTTAGGTGCAATAACCCAAATATTCTAGCAATTTTTTATTTAAAATGATAGATTTTGTAGAAACCAAAACCAAAAGATAGGTGTTACAGTCTATAACACTCCAAAATTTTATAAACCTTTATTTTCGAGTGTTTAGCCTTCAATTCAAAACCTCTAAACTTTGGTCTACTTATTATGTTAAACCTTGAACCGTAACCCAAACCATTCCTTGAATACTTTATTCTAATTATTTATCCTCTTTTTCACTTTTCATTACCCATCCCTTAACCAGTGATTTTTCTTAGTTTGATTTTTCTAATTGAAAACCCTAACCCAACCAAACTAGCCTAACCTAACTAAACCTAAACCAAACTAATTTTAATCTTACAAACTATCTCATCCATTCTCCCTCCTCATGTGACCTTCCTTTCCTTTTTCCTTCTCTTTATCCATGCACTCACTACTTGTTATCTCCACCATTTTCCTATGCAATTGACCTCCCTCACATCTCATCTCTCATGCATACAACTCTCTTTATCTCTCTATCTCTCTTCCATCTTCTTCTTTGACCATTTCCAAATTAACCTCAACCCTCTACAACTTCTCACTTTCCAGTCCATTTTCTTTCGCACACCACCACCTCCCTAGATAATCCTTCAACCTCCTTTTCCTTTCATTCAAGCTAACCTAGCAAACCTCTGCGTCTAGTTTTTATTTCTCAGCAACACTCTCCCTATTCACAACTATCACCTACACCAATTACCCCAACTCCCACCATTTTGCTAACATGCAACCTTAAACCCTTATCATCCATCTCACCTATTTTTCTCTCAGCCTTGCACCACCCATTTTATGGGCATCACTAATACTAATACCACCACCCTTGCATTGTCTTCCGCATCCTACGTGAAAACCCCCTACACTACTAGCCCCTCCCATGCGTGAACCTCCCATATAGCTCCTTTATTCTTCTACCTGAACCTCACGCTCACCACAAGTTCTATAACTTGCTGCATCGAGACCTTAGGTAGCTAACACTCCCTATGCCCCTGTTTTCTAGTTTCCTATCTTTTGCAACCATCAACTTCCCGAACTAACCACCATCACTCTTTCCTTTGCCTAACATCAATCATCTCCTCACACAACTCCTCCACTTCGCCACCTGAACCCATATTCAAGCCTTTCCATGCAATCATCTCCGCACATTGATGCCCCATTTCTTCTACCCAACAACCTTCCACTCACTTCCATGCACCACCTACATGCATACCTCATGCAAGATCACATCTTATTTGCTAATCCTTCATGCTCGTCCTAGCAACCAACTTGACCAATCCATGCTGACCCTAACTTGCCACACCATCCCCTCGCATTTTCCCAACTTCATGCATGTAAGCCTTGTGTGTCTTCTCACCTTACAATATGCAACCCTTATGGTACACTACCCTATGTAACATAATTACCCATCACCTCCCTTGTGTTGCATTGAGATTTCACATTTTGACCCATTTCCAGCACGAGAATCTCACATTAGTAGCCCCTTACAACGTGAGTTTCATGCACAACTCACCTAGGTTGGTTCCTTCTATTGGGTTGTAATTTTGATTATTTAGTGTTGTCATTTAGCGTTAGTGGCTAATGTATTATTCGGTTTTATTTTAGGTAAAGGAGGATTAGTGAAGGCTAATAATTTATAGTAGGTTGCTTATAATTTTTTTCCTATTTTATTGGAATTAAGGTAATCCATATGTCTTACTAAAATATTCGTATGATAGCATATTAGGGGTCCCTATGTGTATATTATATTCAACATGTCTTGTGGTGTCATATTTATTTTCCAAATAATGCTAGCATGAAATTATGTATAATGGAGTATGTTAAATTATTTATAATATTACAAGTGTGAAAGCATGCTAGAATAAGTTTAATGTCATAGATTAATTATATATGGTGTATATGTATAATATGATAGACTAAACATGTTTAGGCGTACTTTCACATGATTATTATCATTATATGTCCTAGGGGTAATTTGGTATTTTTAAGTGTATTATATTTATTTTATATAAATACATATGCCTAGCATGTATTATATAATGTCATGTACGAAAGTATGTTATTTATGATGAGTTAGATATGCATGTTAAGATTTTATATGATTATACATGTCTTATAATTTACTTGTATGCTAATGTGTTTTAAATTATTATATTTTAACCTTTTCATGGAAAATTGTGAATAAAAGGGAACTAACATTTAAAATGGAAAATATTGTTGTAATTATGGTTCTAGGGGCATTTTGGTCATTTTTAACCTAATGCACCAAAATGTGAATACTTGAACATAGGATGGTCATAGTCGGTTATTAGATTGACCTTAGTGTTGAATTTTAATTTAGTTGATCATTAATCTAAGGATTAACTTAAATAATTAGAAATAAGTAAAAGTGGTTAACTAAGGAAATTGGAATTTCTTATGTATTATACGATTTCATGATGACTTTATTAAAATATTTAAAGCAAAAGATCTCAAGATAAAAATGGTGGTTTTTTAGGGGTAGCTATTCTAAAAATATGGTTTGGTTTGAATTTTTACTAGCATACCTTAGTGTCTGATTATGCCTTCTATCTTAATCTACTTAGCTCTTAAGGATTCTTAGAGAGTATGCATATTTATGGATTATGTGTTCTTGCCAGTAAGTTAACACGCTTCCTTTATGTACCAGTGCAACCAGGGTACCTTATTGCCCTTAGATTGATAGACAGTAAGATAATGCGTTGCCTTCATACAATACCCTTAGTTATATTGATATAGGATATGTTGGTTATGATTCTTAATAAAACATTAACTCTTAGAGTAAAGATTACTCGAGTCAGGATCATTCATACTTGTCCATTCCACCGGATGAGAATAGTGTCAAGAGCGTTATGCCCTAGGGTAGTATTTATTACCATTCCACCAGATAGAATAGTGGTCAAGAGTGTTATGTCTTGGGGTCGTATCTATTACCATTCCACAGGATAGAATAGTGGTTGGGAGCGTTATGTCCTAGGGTTGTCTTTATTACCATTCCACTAGGTAAAATAGTGGCTCAGAGCATTATGTACTGGGTTCACACCATACTATTTAATCGGATGAGAATAGTAGTTATGAGTGTTATACTCTAAGGTTGTATTTGTTATCGTTCCACTAGATATAATAGTTGGTAAGAGTGTTACACCCAGGGGTTATTTATTGCTGATATCTTTCCACCAGTTATGAATAGTGGGATCCATGAACTCATCATGACTAAGTAATTAGAATGATTGTAATCACCTATTGAATTTGTATGCAATTAAGAATAAGGCTATGATAAGAATGTAGGTCTTATTGAGGGTTATGTTATGACATGTATTATCATTCTCTCTATCTCATATGTTAATGTGGTTATGCCATATTTCTCTTGTGATACCTTCTATGTGCTCTATGTTACCTTTGCATATTTAGTAATGTATAATGGATTACGTAGTACCATTGTACGAATTGATTCCGTTTCCTCGTCCCCTCCTATTCAATGGATAGTTATGACTTTACAAGAATATTTGATGGTACGCGGTGATTCAATAATTTTGTTGTGTTGCTTGTAGAGAGTGCTATTGGGTTATTCTAGAGTATTGTTATCTAAAACCTCTCTTTTTTGGATTTTATGTTCTCTTTGTTTGTATCATGTATTGTGGCGGGATCAAGTGTTTCTCACACCTAATTCCTAAGTTTGAGGTTAATTTTGCCTTGCACCTGACATAAATTATGTATAGGGAGTACCTTTTATGTTGGATGCGGTATAATATTTCTTTATTTTTTTATTTTAGCTTTCACAAACTCATTTCTGAAGGAATTTTTTTAGTAGTAAATTTTGGGGGTGTTATACCGCCACTCTTAACACAAGTCTTGTTACCATATCATTATAATGCCAAGTAAAATGCTAAAATAATTTACAAATAAGTAATAGAATAGAGATAACAAGTGAAAATAAATATGCATATATCAAGATAAATGTTAGTGGATATCAACTCCTAAAATACAACAAAAAAGGATAAGGGACATAAAAGTCCAAAAATATCCAAAATACAAAATATCTCAAAGGCATTGTTAAACAACTCGTACTTTACGACCCTACCCATGTACAATATATCACTCTTACCCATGTGCATCAACATATAAAGCATCATCATCATCATTTAGTACCTATAACAGATCACCTACAAGTATATTATTACTATGTCGATGTATTGAGTAAACAAGGTATCCTTTATAGAGACATCATGTAACATATGGGTTGTGGTATAACAATAGTAAATCATACTAGACAAATAGGCATGTTGTCAAAAATTTCTCATAATTAAATCATAGGAAAACCCCGTTCATACTATTACACAACAAATAGCATTTTCATAACACATTCATACTTAGATAAATGGAGTGTCTACCAATGACTAACCCAATATAAATAGTTAAGCCTCTTAACAATGGTGGACTAAAACCGCCAGTTTACTTAGTATAGATATTTAGCACAAATCAAATAAATTTGGAGTAAAACCATCAACTGACTCAATATAGATACCCATTGCAATTCAAATAAAGGTGGAATAAAACCATAAACAAATCCATAAAGGAAAGGTAACACATAATCTCATTATCTTCCACTTTAATAAAGAATGTCTTATTCAAAACCAACACTTAATATCATACCAGACACCCATAATTATAATTATTCCCATTTCAATCATTGTTAAAGATGCTTTAAGGCTAAATAAGGAATAAATCCTAGAGATTAATCCTTAAATAGTTCACCAAGAGTCTTAGGCCAACTAGTCGACTGGTCCCATAAACTAGTGGACTAATATAGCAAATAGATTGAGAGAAAATAATACAAAACAAGCAAACCAACTATCTAGTATAGGAAAACCAGTTAACTAGTGCCACCATGAAATGCCCCGGAGCTCCTTCTATGTGAAGATATACTTAAGACTCTTGTGATCTGTAAAGAATTTACACGTTGCCCCATAGAGATAATGCCTCTAAATCTTCAAATCAAACACAACAACAGCTAACTCAAGATCATGCATGGGATAATTCTGCTCATGTTTCTTCAACTGTCGTGAGGCATAAGCTACCATGAAGGTAAGGCCAATGTGGTGGTTGATGCTCTCAGTAGGAAGACTGCACATTCTATGCTATGTTGTGTGATTGCTGATTAGACAATAAGGGAGTTAGCAGACCTAGAGATTGAGATGATTCAGCAGGGAGATCTCGAAGCTCGTATGAACGCCTTGACGCTCAATCCGACTATAATTGAAGAGATCCGAGCCGGCCAGGTTGGCAATGTCAAGTTGGAAAGGATTCGGTAAAAGATGCAGGAAGGCAAAGCTGAGGGATTCAGAGTCCATGAGGATGGTAGTATTCGATTTAGGGGTCGTTGATGTGTGCCCCAAAGATGTCCAGACATTAAGCATCGTATTATGGAGGCGGGACATCAGACTCCCTATTCGGTTCTTCTAGGAGGATCAAAGTTATATAAAGACCTCAAAAAGGTGTACTGGTGGCCACATATGAAAAGAGAGGTAGCCGAGTTTGTATCTAGGTGTCTCGTGTGTCAGAAGGTTAAGATCAAACATCGAAGACCAACGGGTTTACTTCAGTCTTTGGAGGTACTGGGGTGGAAAGGGGACTCCATTTCTATGGACTTTATGAGCAGGTTACCAAGGACTGGAAGAGGTTGTGATACCATATGGGTTATTGTTGATAGATTGACCAAGTAAGCCATATTCATTCCTATGAAGTCCACTTGGAGTATGGAGCAGTTGGCTAGCGCTTATATGAAGTTTGTGGTTAGCCGTCACGGATTCCCTAAGGATATTGTTTCAGATCGAGATTCGAGGTTCCTATCTCACTTTTGGGGAAAGCTACAAGAGTTTTGGGGTGTTACAAGTTGGTATCAGAGCATGGTGTTAGATACGTTGCATGGTGTTAGGGCTACATGGAAGTGTGGTATGCTGCATGGGAATTAGGGCTTGCATGGGAATCAGGGTTTGCATGGGAGTGTGGTACGTTGCATGGTATTAGGGTTATAGGGGAGTGTGATACGTTGCATGGTGTTAAGGCTACATGGAAGTGTGGTATGCTGCATGGGAATTAGGGCTTGCATGGGAATCAGGGTTTGCATGGAGACATGGATTACGTGGAGTTAGGGTTTGCATGGGAGCTAGGGTTTGCATGTAAGTGTAGTTACGTGGAGTTAGGGTTTGCATGGGAGCTAGGGTTGCATGGAGGTGTGGTTTACCTGGAGTTAGGGTTTGCATGGAGTTAGCCATGCATGTCTGGGTAAATGTATGTGCATAGCAAATATTTTTTGAATAAAATATTTAAGACACTAATCTTTTAAAGTGGAAGATTATTGAGTCGAGTCCAGACCGATCCACCGGTCAGGAATAGTGGTTAGGGTTTTACCCTATGTGCGAC
The DNA here is from genome assembly GCA_030549775.1 of Tamarix chinensis. Lineage (NCBI taxonomy): Eukaryota > Viridiplantae > Streptophyta > Magnoliopsida > Caryophyllales > Tamaricaceae > Tamarix > Tamarix chinensis. The sequence goes on along the minus strand of CM060179.1, from coordinate 78,248,695 downwards.
CGATCCACCGGTTATAATAGCGGTTAGGACATGAGGTCCTATATGTGACCGACCCATCGGTAAGAATAGTGGGGTGACTCGAGTTCAATAAACACAAACCAGAATCGTTAAAGCTCTTAAAAGATACTAATTACTTACAGTGGAACACCATGCGAGCAGGAACCAGATCGATCCACCGGTCAGGAATAGTGGTTAGGGTTGTACCCTATGTGTGACCGATCCACCGGTAATAATAGTAGTTAGGGCATGATGCTCTATGTGTGACCGGCCCACCGGTTATAATAGTGGGGTGTTCCTGTACTCGCATGGATTGATAAAATGGCATGACGTGTATCAACTTACGATGAAAGAAAGATTAAGTAATTAATCCAAATCTTTTTGGACCTGATATGTGGACTTGTTGATATTATGCTATGGATTTCATTATATGCTTTGAATGTATCACATGTGTAGTTTGAATGTTACACACCAGTTGATTGGTCACAAGCCTAACTAGCTGAATGATAACACACCAAACCAAGACTCCAAATTATAGTAAATGAGTTGACTAGTGGGTCAAAATAAGTTGACTGGTTTTGCCTCTAACTGATTGGTTGGTTTTACTGAGCACAATTTGAAACTTTTCATGATTTCAACTTAAACCAAAACACATACATACCACACTATACTTTCCAAAAATTAAACATAACATTAATACTTCTCATTACAACACTTGATCCATCAAGGCACTCATGATCCATGCTTCATCCAAACATCACATTTTTTTCATGAAAACAAAACTAAAACCTATCATATTCTTATAAACATTTCCATGCTTCAAACACTTAGGCATGATTCAAATCACATGAAACTTAGTTTATAATTTTACATGTACAAGGCCTAGTTAAATTTACCTATCAAGTTAGTCTTTAAGCAAAGAAGACCACGCCACTATGCAACTCCGATACCTAAGGTTCTTACTTGCCTATAAAGAACCATAGAAAAATCATTTATAAAAATATATTTAGAGATTAAAACAATTTCAAGATAAAGAGAAGAAAATAAAAGGATTAAAAGAAGCTAAGGGGAAGAGGAATGGAACAGTTGGGGAGATTTCATACAAAAGGGGAGAATAAGGGCTTCCACGAGTAGCAAACGATCAACTAACCAAGGAAATGAGGAGGGAGGAGGTCTGAGTCAAGGCTAAAAGGAAGGGGTACAAGTAAGGGATGAGTAATTGTTTGTGAAAGAGAAAGGTATAAAAAGTGTGTTGTAGTGTAGGATAAGACCAATGGGGCTAAAGAGATATTTAGGCCATATGAAAAAAGGAGCCATAAGTGGGATTTGGGCTGCATAAAGGGGATCAATGACACAACCATAAGAAGGGAAGAAAAATTTTAAAAATAGTGGGAATCATGTCAAGTAAGGGTTAAATTCAAAAATTAGTTTGCAATAAAAATTTAAAACTTCTTAAATATCATTGATAATCAAAGTATAACATATTTCCAAAGCTAGTTAAGGATTGGAAGAGATTTGAGTTTGAAAACATAATAGAGATTGTAATTTCTAGTAAAAAAATGTTGATTGGTTTTGCTGTACTAGTAGACCAGTTCATCAGAACCAACAAAATAAGCCACATTTTACCAATCGACTATTTCTCCAATTTGAACAAAATTTTCACAATCCATTTTATTTTTTAAAAAAATATACAATTTATTTATGTATGGGGTATTACATTAGGGTTTGATCATATTTAGTCCTTGTTTTATTAATTTAAAGGTTAAGCAAGATTAAGGGAATTTTTGGTATTTCATGTAACACCCCATAATTATAACTTAAAAATTTTATTTTTCTTAACCATAAATCACAAAAATAGTGAGTGCTACCACCACAATTAGTAGAAGTCTTTTCTCATTATACTTTCTATACTAAGTATTAAGGATAAAATAAGTCAGATAAAAAAAACCAAACCAAACAACAGAAATAGACAATAATATAAATAAAGGTTACAAATAAGCATCCTCTGCACAATAATCTAACAAAATACAACAAGGAATACAAGAGTCTAAAGAAAAACTGATTATAACAAAAGTTAGCACCCGAAGGCACAACATAGTTTTGTAACACCCCAAAATTCACTAATTTTTTTTAAGCAGAAGTAATTAAAACAGAAACACTTTAATTCAAACCCGTGAATTCTAGGGATGTTACCGCTACACTTAGTATCAAACCGGTTCTCTCCGACCATTTCAATACCAAGTGATAAGGCTAAAGAAAATTATTAACATTAAATTCAAACCAATGGTTCATAAAAGAACTAGAAAGATCATACATAAAAAGAAATCAGAGTGTGCGTAAAAGAATTACGAATCAAATGGAAATCAGTGTTCGAAATTAAAATCCCTCAGAGGGAATAACATTATAATTGATAGAAGGTTTATTTGAAATATTTAATATGAGGTAATAAATCAAATAAGATAAATCCGATATAAGAAGAAATAATAGAAATAAATAAGATAACAAGAAGAGGGGATCCGGCCACACTACTCTCGAACTTCGAGCCAAACATACTCAACACTCAGCCCCGACTGATGTCTCGCCCACCTGCACAAATCAGAAGAGCCTACTACTCATGGGAATGAGCAGCACCCATAAAACGAGTGATCAGTACGCTACATACTGAGTAAAGTAACTGAGCATTAAGGCCCACACATAAGCACATAAATCATACAGAAGAATAGAAGAACACAATCATAACCGCATATGATCAACCAGGTAAAAGTACAAAGGCCCATATATAATCTGGATTAATTACTTAATTATCACTTATTAGAAGTCGATTCACACCATGTTTTTTATCAAATCCATGCGAATACAGGAACACCCCACTAATATAACCGGTGGGCCGGTCACACATAGAGCATCATACCCTAACCACTATTATTACCGGTGGATCGGTCACATATAGGGTAAAACCCTAACCACTATTATTACTGGTGGATCAGTCACATATAGGGTAAAACCCTAACTACTATTCCTAACCAGTGGATTGGTTGGTTCCTGCTCGCATGGTGTTCCATTGTAAGTAGCTAGTATCTTTTAAGTGCTTTAGCAAAACTCTGGTTTGTATTTATTGAGCTCGGAATCCCCCACTATTATAACCGGTGAGCCGGTCACACATAGGACATCATGTCCTAACCACAATTATAACCAGTGGATCGGTCGCACATAGGGTAAAACCCTAATGACTATTCCTAACCAGTGGATCGGCTGGTCCCGTCTCAATATCTTCCACTTTAAGTAATTAATATCTTAAGTATCTTATTCACAAGCTTTGACCCAGAACATGCATGAATCATTATCTTTACACTTCACACATCACAAATCATAAATTCCACAATCATAATTACACTTAATCACCAAATACACATGATAACACAAAAACTCTAACCATCCACAACAAACCCTAATTGTCCACACAAACCCTAGTTCGGTCTCCTACACACTTTTATATTGCTCCACGTAATATTTTTCACCCAAAATGTTCGAACACCCAAACAACACATATTATACCTTCCTTACATCCCAAATCAACTTTCCACGTGTAAATTTCACTCCCATGTAAACTTTGCACATCCCATACAACCTCTCGAACTTTTCATACAAGCCTTAAATTCCATGCAATCATTAACTCCCATGCGAAACCCTAATGCCACCATGCGAACCCTAATACCACTATACAACCATTAATACCACCATGTAAACCCTAATACCACCATGCAACCCCTAATATCACCATTCAAACCCTAATACCATTATGCAACCATTAATACCACTATGCAACCACTAACTCCACCATACAAACCCTAATACCACCATGGAAACCCTAATACCGCCATGCAACATTACCTCCATGCAAACCCTAATACCACTGTAAAACCATTAATACCACCATATGCAACCATTAATGCCACCATACAAAACCCAAGATTTTGTTATACAAAACCCTAAGTTCAATCCACACAAAACCAAAGATTTATCCATACCAAACCCTAGAATGGATCCTCTCATACAAAACCATCAATTAGATTCTTCCATACAAACCCATAAATTAGATTCTCCCATACAAACCATAAATTAAACTCTCCCATAAAAAACCATAGATTAAATTCTCTCACCCAAAACCATACAAGCCCATAAATTCGATTCTTCCATACAAGATCATAAATTAGATTCTCCCTCACGTAACCATAAATTATATTCTCTCATATAAAACCATAATTGATATACTCCCACACGAAACCCTAGATTTTCCATTTTATTATTCCACTCATGGATCATTAAAATAATTAGGTCAACTCACATCCCTTGGTCAACTTATTTCCCTATCCTCCTTTTCCATTCTTTCTCCCACACAAACCACATTAACATCCTCACATGCATGTCTACAGGGTCACAACACATATCATCACATACATATAGTACACATGTCATACAAAAACATACTTCAACTTCACGTCATACTATATATGAAATAATTAATAATGATAAACATAGAATACATAGCATATGAAGCACATAATGCATATAAGCACACAAAAGGCCTTAGTAACACTCTTACCTAAAACGATACCGGTCTTAGAGCACACTCCTATGCCTCCTTAAGGCTTTGACTGGTTTTACCTATTATGAGGGAAAAGCTAAAATTAGACTCCCTCCTATAAAAAAAATACTATTAATCACTCTCTTATTATAAGACTAGGTTTTTAAATAAATAATAATATATTAATAAAATAACATTAATTAATTACTAACTTTGCTAAAGATATAGAAATAATAAAAATATTATAAAAGTTGAGAATGTAAGATTGAAAACTTTACCCTGATGATAATAATAATAATAATAATAATAATAATAATAATAATAATAATAATAATAATAATAGCAAAGATACTAAAAATAATATCAATGATGATAATGATGATGATGATGATGATGATGATGATGATGATGATGATGATCATAATAATAATAATAATAATAATAATAATAATAATAATAATAATAATAATAATAATAATAACAATAATAATAACAAGGACATTACTCAAAACAAAGTGAAATAAGGGCTTCGGTACCATTACTAAAATAATAATGATGATAATAATATTACTAAAATAATTAATCAAATTTAGTAATAATAATAGTGATGAAATAATAATAATAATAATAACAACAACAACAACAACAACAACAACAACAATAATAATAATAACACTAATGGTAAGGTAGTTGTAATAATAATACTGAAATAATACTAATAACAATTTCAAAATAGTAAATAATAATAATAATAATAATAACAACAACAACATATTAGTATTAATAATAAAGATAATAACAATAATAATAATATTACTAATAATAATAATAAAATCGAATTAAAATATAATAGGGCTTCGACCCTCAACAGAATAATAATAAAAACATTAATATTAATAATACTAACAATACATATTAAAAATGAAATTAATAATAATAGTAGTAGTAGTAGTATTTATATTAGAATAAATAAAATAAATTAATTTAAGGCTTGTAAAAATCGGGAAAAGAGTTGAGAGGGTCTAGGGTTCAACCTTAGGCTGGTGGGGATAGGCGGCACCCACGGTGGTGCACGATGGTAGCGGCGGTGGCCGAAAAAAGAGAAGAAAAAGGGGAAAGTTACATGCTGGAAAAATGATAGGGAGAATGGAGGTGGAAGTTGGGCTGTTTAAGAATGCCCAGAGGGAGAGGAGCAGAATGGAGGTGGCGGCACAGCCAAAGGTGGCGGCGCACGACAGCGGCGGCGGTGGTTGAATGGAGGAGAAGAAGAGAAAGAGAGAAGGAGAGGGAGAAATAGGAAAGTAAAGGTAGAGGAGGGTATGCAGAACATAATGGGAGGTGAAAGAAGTGGCGACAACAGCGGAATAGGTGGCTAATGGTGGTTCGAAGGGCGGCGGAGGTAGAAAAATAGGTTGGTCGAGAAGACTACTTTGCACAGTTGAGGTGGCTTGTGCAGGAAGAATCGAGGGGGATGGATGATTTGGTTAGCTAGAGGGAGGTGCAAGGAAGAGTTTGGTGGCCAGAGATGGTGGCTAAGTTGGCCGAAGGCGGCGAACGAGGTGTCTAAAGGGGCAGCGGCGAAAAGAAAGGATTCCTCGGGTTTGAGAAAAACAAAACTAAACTACAGGGTTGGTAAGGGGTATTTATAGGTTTTAAAAGGGAGGTTAGGGTTCTGTGGGTCGGTTACGGGGTAAGGGAGGTAGGGCTCCGATCGTCGGTGGCGAGGTTGGCCGGCAGAAATCAAAACGGGGTAAAGGGATATGCGCAGGAGAGAGAGAGAGAGAGAGGAAAAATGTGCGAGGAGAGGGGGAAGTGGGCAGACAGGTGTGGTTGGTGAGCCAATGTGGAAAAGAGGGGGAGGTGGGCTGCGATCGTGCGTAGTCGCAGCCAAAATTTTCGGCCGATCGGAGGGAGTTGCAGGTATGCGGCGTCGGGGAAGAAGAAAGAAGGAGGAAGAAGAAAGGTGGGTTGGACCGGTGGTTCGGGGGAAAGAAAAGAAGGAAAGAAAAGAAGAAGGAGACCGGGCGGTCGGGCGTAGTGGGTTGGCTGATTAAATGAAACGCAGAGCTTCGGTGGGAAATGAAGAAAAACGCGTCGTGGCGAGGGAGGAGGAAAGGAGGCTAGGCGCGTGGGTTGGGCCGCACCGAAGGAAGGAGAGAGGGGGACTGGGCCACTAGGCTAGCCCAGTTAGGTGAGGAGAAAAAGGAAAAGAAAAGAAGAAGAAGAAAGAAAAAGAAAGAAAGGAAAAGGGGAAAAAAGGAAAAGAGAAAAATAGTTAGGTTGGGTATTTAAATTAATTAAAATATTTAGAATATTTAAAAATAATAATATTTAAAATCCTTTTTAGACTAAATTAGGATTTTTAAAATATTTTCCATAAATTCCATTTTAATTAGCAAAACACTCTAAATTTAAAAAATTAAAATATTTATAAAATTCCTATTAATTTGAAACTATTTTCTCCCTCTTATTTTAAATAAAATAATTTATTTAAATAAATTCCCAAAATAAAATCCTTAATTAGGTAAAATACCAAAATTTCTCCTAATTAAAATACTTATTAATTTACCCTAATTAATTACCTTTTATTTTAATAAAAATAATTCATTTAATTAATTTTTTATAATATAATCTTATTTAATAATAAATAATAAAATTAGAATTTTTGGAGCATTTCAAGTTTGCCCTAACTCTTAGACACAAAAGTTCATTATTTAAAAGGGATCTCCTCCCATGGATTCTCATCACGCTTATATGCCTTGTGCCACTCTATGGCTTGCACATAAACCTCTGCAAATGTAGTATTAGTATGAACTTTTTGCACTGAGTAAATCACAAGGCCTCTAAAAAGGTATCATGCTTACATTGCACATAAACACACCAAAAACTATAATATGTTTTAAATATAATATTCAAATGCAATCACAATAATCAAGGATAAACATGCTCACATAATTGTCATATAAGAACATGCGTCAATCAAACTTTACTAAGGCCAACAACAATCACAATTCCAAACATAACCCATCAATTACTGAGGTAAAACCCTAATCTAATTATTAATAAGACTTGTTAGTGATCAATCGGAAATAATTCCAAACTATAAAATTATATATTCTTTATAGGAATATGATCCCATAATCCAAAGTAATGATTGCTAGGGATAACAATAGGCCAACAAAGCAAACCACTAACCTTCTAACATTACATCAGAGAGGGTGCATGACATCAAGTCATGTATAACAACAACTGACTTCTTAAAATCACGCCACATAAGTCACACAAACTACGTCATGTATACACAACTTCAACACTCAATTCCTTAAGTATGTATACCTCTTTATAGGATTTGTGATTCCCTATGAGTAGAAATGAACCCTTTGATTTGAGATCTAATTATACGCTCGGTGGCCCTACCAAGGCATGATATTCCTTTCCAATCCTCAAGTATTTCACTTTAAGTGATCAGTATCTTATTCAAGTCATAATTATCATTCCATAAGAACACTAAATTTTAACACAATAATCAAATCCATAAGGACCATAGGGGTCACTATAATCAATGCCATTATGACCTACGGTTAAGGGTCACTATAATCAATGCCATTATGACCTAGGGTTAAGCGTTACGCTATAGCCCAAATAATCAATTCAACTCATTCCATTTCAATATCTTATTAACCATTTATTCCAAAATTATTCCAAGTCTAACCCTGATGTCACATAAAAGTCAACCAAGTCTAATTACTAAATAGACACATTTTAGTCTCAAATGACCAAAATACCCTTGAAAACCCTAATTGCCACCTTTTATTTAATTTATCACCAAACTTTATTTTAAAAGGATAATTCTCATGAAAAGGCTAAAAAACAAAAAATCGTAATATTATATCATGTAAATATATTCTACGACATAGAAAAATACTATATTACCCCTCAGCAAAAATTTAACATATTACACAAATAAAACGCGAGCATGCACTTATAACATTACATAATTTCATGCTATTCATCCATAATGAATTTAAAACACATGTTGGCATTCATTATGATAAATAAATCATGGTAAAGACAAAAGACATTTCAACCTATATTGTAACACCCCCAAATTTACTACTGAAAAATTTCGTTTAAATCAGAAGGTTTAGCGGAAGCGAAAGAATTAAAACCATAAACCTGGGGGTATTACCGCCACACTTAGTACCAGACCGGTTCACTCCTACCGTTCCGATACTAAGTGCTAAGGCTAAACTAAACCATCGTTAAGTAAGAGTCATCAAAACACAGGTCCATAGTTAACATAGACCATTCACAAAAACCACGAGTCCACAACAGTTAAAATATCGTTAAGATTACAACTTAAGAGTACGGTTTCAAAACAAGAAGCGTAGTACAAAATATAGCTAAATGAAACAGATCCCAATGGAGCAATATCCGGATTGCCTACTCACTCAAGTCAGGTCTTCCACCCCGAAACAATATACGATCTTAAACCTGCACAAGAGGTCTGCTCCCCACCATCGGTGGATCATCACAGGACCCATTCAACCAAGGTAGTATCAGTACGGGTCCAATACTGAGTAAGTTCCACTACCTTATCTTATAGGAGAGATATCATCAAGCGCATATTAGATCCGGGTACAACACGTTGATACAATATCATGCATATTCACAACCCATAGCATGAATCTTACCATACAACTAGAGTAACATATAAAACATATGTAACATTATATTTAAACATATAAGCGTGGTAACCGAAATATGAAGTGGCTCATACGCCTCAAGTAGGAATAATCCATACTATTAAAACTCAATACGTGGCATACTCACGTAAGGAGCATGTAGTAATACAGATAATAAAAGCCGGTCATAGTCCAATTAGACTTATTCTTTATTCTCATTAATAATATGTTCATTCCACACATATTCTTTAATAGTCCATGTGAGTGCGGGAACCTCACTATTATAGCCGGTGGACCGGAAGTAAACACATAGGGCAGAACGCCTCTGACCACTATTATGGTCGGTGGACCGGAACGAAACACACAGGGCAGAACGCCTCTGACCACTATTCTGACCGGTGGACCGGACTGGCCCCGACTCACATGGTGTTTCGCTGTAAGTACTTAGTATTTTCCCATGGATTAACTGATTTACTTGGGTCTGTCGAGCCGAGATCCCCCACTATTATAACCGGTGGACCGGGTGTAAACACACAGGGCAGAACGCCTCTGACCACTATTATAGCCGGTGGACCGGAACGAAACGCACAGGGCAGAACGCCTCTGACCACTATTATAGTCGGTGGACCGGAACGAAACACACAGGGCAGAACGCCTCTGACCACTATTATAGCCGGTGGACCGACACGAAACGCACAGGGCAGAACGCCTCTGACCACTATTATAGCCGGTGGACCGGCACAAAACGCATAGGGCAGAACGCCTCTGACCACTATTCTAACCGGTGGATCGGACTGGGCTCGGCTCAATAATCTTTCACTTTACGTTATTAGTGTCTTATCCGTGTCTTATTGAATCACACAACACCCTTGACATGCATGCGGTTAATACCCTACTACTTTCCCCTCCAAAGGGACCATCCCATATTTTGAGACCCGTACCTCTTCTCACATCCTACATCCATCCCCCGTAGACTTAAGCATAGTGGCATATAGTAAGGCACAATCTCCAAGAGTACAGGCTACCCCAACACCTACGATATCGACTCCGTATGTCCTCATCCCTCTAGGGTTCCTCCTCGGAGACCCTAGTCGGACCTATGTGGTCCAACTCTTCCTTAATTACCCAAACATTACTTTATCCTCTATCTCGCACCTCATTTTTATTAGGAAACTCCCCAATTATATTACTTTATCTCCCAAGTTCACGTGTGACCGACAAAACCCTAGTTGGCCACCCAAAACCCTAGCACTTTACTTCCTCAACAAGTAATCTCCCTCTTTCACCCCAAATCTCTCCTCTCCTTTGGAAAAACCCATACTCATCCTTTATATAGTGAATTCTCACTCTCACCCCATGCTCCATCCTTCCTTGATCATTTTTACCCTTGTACCCTTCAAATTGCTCATTTCCTCCCGAAACCCTAATTGGAACCCTTAGACACTCTTACACCGACCCACGTAAAATTTTGCACCCAAGTCTCTGAAGGATCCATAACTTTGGCATTATTTTATTCACTTCCTAATTCAACTTTCCTCACGTAAGATTCGTTCCCATACATAATTTAAACACTCCATACAGACTCTCCAACACCCACTTACACATAAACCCTAATAAGGTCTCTTATGCACCAATTTATGTACTATTTTTCATACTAAGTCTCCAATCATCCCAAGACTCTCCCAAGCTCTCACTTATAACCCAAGTCAACTTTTCATACGTAAGAATCATGTCCATGCAAGGTCTAGTTCCCCCCATGCAACTTCCCGAACGTTCACCTCTCCGTTGTTCTTTCATTATCATTTCATGCTACCTAAAACCCTAGCATGCATGTCCTAGAGGGCCACAACAAGTCACATCATCAACATCAACAACAAACATGGAACATGGCATACATGTATAACATAAGGCACACACCACATACCTCATGATCCACGATGTGCTACACAAAACAGGTTATTCATAGCACATGCATAATACACATCAACATGACATGCTCATCATTCATCAACACATTACAACACACATAACGTAAGGCCATAGCTTCGTCCTTACTAAACGCCCATAAGTAGAGGTAAGTAGAGACTTACCTGGATCCGAAGCTAGCTAAGCGACGTAAGAGGGAGAGAGATCCCTAGCTCGTGGATCCACGAGAAAGCTTTCCTAGATCCGATAGAAATCGAAAAACTAAATTAGAAACTATCCTATCAATCAATAATTCACATACTCTAATTAAATACACACAAACGACACAAATTATCTCTCTTAGAAAACGTGTCTAAAACTTAGAACTTAAAAGCATAGCTTTATTAAGATTTAAGGTTAAAACTAAATCAAAACGGATTAATACAAATATCACTCGGGACATTTCAACTTAATTTGGAAAGCCCGAGAAGGAATAATCGATCATAAGTTAATTTATCAAAAATAACTTATTTATTAGGTTTTACAACTAAATAGGTAATCTAACCATTTACATAGAACCAAATCCAACCCGATTAGGTTAGAACAGAATTTAAATGATTTAAAACCCAAAGATAGAATTCGATTAGATAAAATACACATAGCAAAATCAATTTTATAAAATCATCCCCGAAAATTAGGGTTTCAAAGCCCATAACACAAACTCAAGTAATTCCATTTAATTAATTCAAATTAAAGGTATTAGAAAGCAATTAATACCATTTCAACTATTTCTATACATTCAATTTTAGAAAAAACAACAATACAAGCAATCGACTTCATAATTTCACTTGAAATTTAGGGTTTTAGGCCCGAAAATACAACTCGTTAAAATTCTATAAATTTAATCAAATTGAATGTTTAGAAATGCAATTAAACACATTTTATAACATATCAAATAATCAATTGCTCAAAACTAGTAAAAGAAATACACAATTTAGCCCAATTAGGGTTTTTGAGCCCGGAACGCAAATCCGATTAATTCTTGCCAAAACATATCAATTGACGGTTCGGAAATGTAATTAAACATATTCTAATGTAATTTATATAGTCAATTGAATAAAATAACCCGATTACCCAAACCAATTTAAACCCGCGGAAGTTTTGACCTAAAAATCCAATTCCGGTCAATTACGCACAATTTTCCCAAATCAACATTTCTAATATAAAATTAAATACATTTTAAACGATACTATAAAATCAATTGAGCGGAACGGCTCAATTATACAACCCAATTTCATTACACCCAAAATTTGACCTAGGAATCAAATTCCGATAAAACTTGTATAAATTTCTCAAATTGACGGTTCCAAAATAAAATTGGATACATTTTAAAACATATTGTATAATCAATTTGTCCGAAATCGCAAAAACGGGCGGATCCGAAAAATTTGGGCATAACCCGGCTAAAAATTCAATTTTTCCAAAATCTCAACATAACCATACAATTAACCTATCCAAATCAATCTTACAGCATATACATACATAAACAAACAATCAATTTAGCTTTTTATAAGCTAATTCATACCCAATTAATCAAAACAAGGTTAGGGTTTTTTCGGAAATTATACCAAACGAAAAACTGACAAATCGGGGCAAAGGGAGGCCGGGGAAGCTTCGTCGGAGGCTAAGGACTGCTCGCCGGTGATCGCTCGAGCTCGCCGGTGACCGGGCGGTAGCGCAAGCGGTGCGGCTCGTTGCTGCTGCGCTCTGTCGCCGCTGCTGCTCCTGTGCGCTACTGGGCATGGCTTCGACTACTGCTGTTGCGTCGACGGTGCTGGTCGGCAGTTGGAGGCCGACGATCGACGAGGGGGGAGCAGGGAGGAGGAGCTGGGGAGATGGAGAGGCGCGAGGGGGGGTTGGCTAGGGTTAGGGTTAGGGTTGCGAGACAGGGGGGTCGGGGAAAGGGAAGAGAGAAGAAAAAGAAGGGAGGGGGCGCCGGTCGGGGCAGGGTGCGGGTTTTTTTTTTTTTTTTTTTTTACAAATACACATTAGATAAAATACCAAAAACATCAAAATATTAGTAGAAGATTTTATCTAAAATTTATTTAATCAAAAATTTATTTTGACCGGATCCGAAGGCTTAAAATTAGTAAAAAGGCTATATAAAGACTTTTGAAAACATTTTCGGAAGGATTTAACAACGAACACAAAATTTATATTATTTACGGAAATGTATTATAAGACCTCGAAAAATTATTTAAAAGTATATAATAAAATGTTTAAGTCAAATTCTAATAAGTCAAGACTAATTTTAATAATTTCTGAAATCGGTTTTCCACAAACTAAAAAGCGTAGAACGGAAGAAAATTAATTTCAAAAATAAATTCTTAATTAAGTTCCGAAACTATTTTTAATTTAAACTTCCCGAAAATATTACATTCAATTAATTAAAACGTCGATAAAATATTACTTCCCGAAAATGATTAATTACATACAATTATGAATTCAAAATCGTTGATAAATCCATAAAACGAATCGAAATTAAAATAATTAATTGTTTACATCAAATTACGCTAATAAAATCATTAAACTTAATAAATCTGGATTTTAAAAATATGGGGTATTACACATATGTCATACTATAGAGATTTATTTAAATGAACCCTAATAATACTCGAATACCACCATGCTATATATCACAATCTAACTAAAATATTTATACATAGAATAACATGCATGCCATATCATAATATGGTTTGGAAGGATGAAACCCTAGCCGATCTCTAAACCCTAGACATACATAATATTCTTACAAAAATTTACGTATTATCACATGCATACATCTTCATATTTTTAAATACAACAAAAGTATACATGATAAATTGTTTCAAACATGCTAACATAATTTTTTTTTATAAATCATAAAATTTCACATAGAAACATAATATCACATTCTTTTGCTTTCTAACAAAAAAATATGCAAATTTCCAAATCATAAGCCTAGCATGATTCTATTTTAAAATAGACCTATCATGTGTATAACCAAATTCTACCATCTATAATTTAATTGAACTTAACTCCAAGGTACACAAAAAAGGTACAATAAAATGCCTCTTCTAAGGCTACCTTAAGGAAGATTGTGATCACCTAATGCCACAAACACACCCACCACAACATATAAATATTAGCATCTACACCAAATGGGAAAAAAATAATAATTAAAAGAAACCAAAAAATGAAAAATAAATGAAGAAAGTCAAGCTAGGCTACATGAGGCTACTATAAAATTTCAAGAAGCACCAACTCAAGTTGTTAATGCTTAGAAACATAGGGTCTTCATGCAAGTACAAAGGCCAACAACAACAACAACAATCATGCAGGGTTTGGGCTTTGAGGATCCTTCACACAATAAGGGCGACGAGATCATACACATAGGGAAGGTAGTGGTGAGTCATGCACATCACTAGTGCAATAAGGATGATTTTCCAACACTAGAAGCTTACATTGGAAGATGCTAAACCGAGAGGTGGTGATTGGGATATTCCAATTCTAACCTACCATATGGTTATTCTTTAATATTGTATACAGTAAGTACAAGCCCTAGACGGTTGCTACAAAGGGAGCTTTAGGTGGTGGTGATGTATGAAAATAAGGTTTATGGTGATGGTGGTGGTTCAACATGCGAAGGTGGTGGTGGATGAGAGTGTAATATACAGTTAGGTGGCTTGATGTATTTGCACACAACCAGAATGGAGGTGCTTTAACACCCCAAAATTTACTGCTAATTTTTTTTATTAAAGCAGAAAATGCACATAAGTTCATAAGGAGGATAAAATAAGAGATGACATGCACATAGAATAATCTTATCGATTTATTTAATACTCTCCAAACCATACAGTAATAGTATGGTGATAACTATTCATGATTTTATTCACATTGGGTTTAGAGACCCCCTATTCTCAACCAATGGAACGGTAATCAAGTATAACCCTAGGATAGGACACTCTTAGCCACTATTCTCAACCTCTGGAATGATAATCAAGTACAATCCCAAGGCGGGACACTCCTAGCCACTATTCTTAATCGGTGGAACGGTAATCAAAGGATAACTAATCCTAACTCACGTAGTGTTCCACTATATGTAATTAGTGTCTTACCAAGAGTTATGATCATTCTATGGTTTATTTAACTAGATTTTGGGACCCTACTATTCTCAACCAGTGGAATGATAACAAGTTACGACCCTAGGGTAAGACACTTCTGACTACTATTCTCGTCCGGTGGAACATACAAGTACAATTTGCCTCGACTTAGGTGATCTTTCACTTTGAGTAATTAGTATATTATTCATACTTTATTTATTTCAAGGTCGTCACAAGATTATGTACACATACTCATACAAGGCACTATCCTAACACATACCCCAAAACAAACTTGTTTCCCCTTAGAAACCCTAATCTCACAACCTTAGCATATTCTCTCCTCTAGTTCCCCTTTAGTCCCCAATTTCCATAATAGATCTTAAAATGTTATTATGAACCACACATTCAATATTCATGGTCTATTACCCATGTGTTACATATGTGATAATAACCTAACCCTAGGGTTACTATTTTGGCCTCCTTAAAAAATCCTAATTTCTCATACCTAGCATAGTCCCTTCTCTAGTACTCTTTTAGTTCCCAATTTTCATTCCTATGCATAGAATGCTATTGTTAACCATTGAATCAAAAATCATGGTCTAAATCCCATATCTTACACATGCAATAATAACCTACCCGTAGGATTACTATTCAAGCTCCTCCAAAACCCTAATTTTTCCATTTGGTCATAACTATTTCCTTAGACCCTATGTGGCTACCACATCTAGTAGACCTTCCCAAAATGATATTTTTGACATCATATCCCAAGGTTGTGGTCCAAATCCTCCATCTTGCACATGCGATAATAACCTACCCCTAGGGTTACAACTTAGGTCTCCCCGAAATCCTAGTTTCACATTTTGGTCGTAACTATTTCCCTAAAGTTCAAATGACTTCCAAAATTTTTATGCCTACCCAAGATACCATAATTAACCTTGTATTTAATCCCTAGTATCAATCTCTCACTTTTCGCACATGTGATTATGACTCCACCCCTAGGTTTTACTAATCACACCTATGACCTTTCCCTTCCTTTATTTATCACAAACCCTTCATTTTCACTCTAATTATCTCATATAATACCCTTAACATATTTTGAGTAAGCTAACACCCTAAAGTACTCAATATGCCATTTTTTAATTATATTAACCAAAATATCCCTAAGTCGCTGAAATATCTATTTTTCCCTTCCCCAAATCTCAGGACTCCTAACATGAAAGACTCTTCAACTTTTCACACATACAATATCATAGAAATCATGGACATGATTATACACAGATACTTTGTATTGAACACAATAATATCTACATAGTTTTCTTACCTTCTTCTACAGTCATACAAAACTGCATATTATATACAACACTAAAGATATGTAACATTTCATACCATGCCATCACACACCAACATAACAGGAATATATATCATAACACAATAAAACCCTATCTATGAGGATATCCTTATTGAAGCAGCTTTGGTCTCTAAGCACGCAAGACTTATACTTCCCCCTCTACTATCACCATAATATTACCTATAAATAAGGACATACACAATTTAGACTTTTTTTTTAAATAATTTGACCTAAATAAAGACTAAAAGAGGGAAAAGAAAATGGAGGTAACTAAAGTGGGAAAGATTGGGCAGGGTGGCACACAATGGTGGCAACGACAATAATGACGACAACGCTCGTGTTTAGAGAATGGGTGAGGGTTGGCAGCTAGGGTCAATGTGGTGGTGGTGTTGGGGCTAATGGGAGTTGGTGGCGGGTAGCGATGGTGGAGCTGGGGACCAGCAATGGTGTAGGGAGGAGAGTGGCTGAGAGAGGGAAATAAGAAGGGGTAAAACGGAGGGCTTAGTGTAGTGGTGATGCTGGCTGGGGTGCCTACGTGCGGTGCCGCTTGTATGGTGGTGGCGATGAGAGAGGAAAGAAGAAGGTTGGTAGCGTTGGAGGCAATAAATGTGGATGGCCAAGGCTATAGGTGTAGGGGAGGGAAATAAAAGGAGGGTGGTGTGGTAGGGGGTGCTAGTGTGGTGTAAGTAGGGAGTTTGCTAGGGTATAACAAGCAACGAGGAGGTTTGGTCAGCAGAGTGGGCAGCATTGTTGGAGGATAGGGAGGAGAAGGAGAAGGGAGAAAAAAATAGGGGAAGGGCTCAATTTAGCTGGCTCGATGATGAGAGAAAAGGAAGAGAGGAGGTGGTTAGGGGCATATATACAGGTAAGGATCGAGTGAGGAGGAAGACAACAAGAGAAGAGGTGCAGGCTTCGGCGTGCATGGCTGTAGGGGAGGAAGGAAAAAGGTGTAGGGTGTAGGGTAGGGTGCAGGATGCAGGTGTGGTAAGTGGTAGGGTGGTTCAACAAGGCAATGACAATGACATGCATGGCAGTGCATGGCCTAGAGAGGTAAGGGTAGGGGTTACATGTAGGGTGTAAGTCCCTGTTTGGGACAAAAGAGGAAAAGAGGAGAGGGATGGGGAAGTCAGCAAGCGAGGATGAAGAAGAAGAAAAAAAAGGGAAAAAAGAAAAACAGAAGGGGAAAGACTTGGGATCTCCCTGAGGATGATGTAGCCTAGGAAGAAGTAGGAGAAGAAGAAAGAGCAAAAAAGAAAAAGAAAGAAAAGGAAGGAAGAAAAAGATAAAGAGGAAAATTTTGGGTGTGGGATTTGGGTTTAGGTTTTAGAGTTAAATTTTCAAGATAGGTAAACATAAAAATTGTATCTATAAACTTTTTTAGGTATTGGGTTAGGTTAAAGAAAAATAGGATAAATCCACATATTAGGAATTAGGTTAGGTTAACATGTCCAATAAATAGAAATTTAAATTTTTATAAGATTCTAGAGTATTATAGGTACAAGGTTCAAGAAATAAAATGAAAGGGAGGCTAAGGACGAAAGAACATAACTAAATGAGGAGAAGAGGGAGAAAATGTTGGATTTTGGGGATCAAGGATAAAAGAAAACGTAAGAGGATTCTATAAACATAGAGACAAAATGGGTTTATATAAAAATAAAGCCCATAGTTTGATTGGTGAAACCAATCGACCAGTTTTTCAAACCAACCAAAGTGTTTAAATAGAGACAAAATGGATTTTTGTGGGATCAAAACCCATAACCTAGTTATATACACCAATTGATCAGTTTCTGAACTAGTCAATCTGTTTGAGTTTTTATGTGTTTAAAGTCTTGGGTATAAACAAAGTAGTCGATTAGTTTTGAGACTAGTTGATTGGTTCCGACTAGAGCCAACATGTTCAAAAACACTTTAAAAATGATTTGGGATTTAAAATCAACAATAAAGTTATATCAAATAAATTTTAAAGAGGATTTTAATATGTCCCAAGAGATTAAAATAAAAAATGTTGTGGTCAAATTACATTACAAGATAACCTAAGATATAAAGTGTATACCTTGAGGTCTTGAGTCTTGGTGGTCTTAATATAATTTTTCTTGTACTTTGAAACTTGATTGTTCTTTTAAATGTTTCACTTGAAAAAAGATTTAAATAAGTGTGTTTGACATCCTTGTTATTAACATAGCTCGTTATAATGGCCCACTTTTAGCACATTTTTTTGGAACATTCTAGAATATTGTGGATATGTGTAGAGATATATATAAGATATAGGAGGCTTATATAATTATATAAATGGTTCTAGAGGAGATGTCTCTAGAACCCTTCTCTTTTGTATCTACTTGTATGGAACATTCTAAATTAACCTAATATGTTCCAATGGAGCATTCTAGAGGAAAAATGATCTAGCCCATTCTAGAATGTTCTTCACCATGGAAGGAGGATGATGCCTCAACTATTAATATGGGATTATAGGTCTCATTTCCGCCATCTACAAGTTGGAAGCTCTTAAGAATTCTCTCAAGTCCATCTCTCAAACTCTGTTATGTTCCTTTGTCAATGTTTAAGGCTTTGGGTTAAGAAAGTTTTCCTTGCTCAAGAGTAAGTTCTATTGAAGTAAAAGGCTGAATTAGTCTTCTAAAGAGTGGAAAAAAGACTTAGTGTTACATGCAATTAGCTTAGAGAGAAGTCAAGGCATAACATTGTGCACACTTAAACAAAAATATTAACTTATTTAAAACTTTTTTATCATCAAAATAAGGTTCAAGACATTAATTAACCTTGGAGATTAAAAATCTCCCCCTTTTTATGATGAAAAACAAAGAGTGAAAATGTAGATAGGGTAAGAATAATATTAAAGCTAAAATACCCAGATAGATCACCAAGTCCTTAACATTTGCAACTTTAAACCCAAGATCCTTATTCATCTCCCCCTTTTGGCATCAACAAACTTTGAGAGGGGCAACTTATGCATGAAATCAACATATAAAAAAGACAACAATCTAAATGTAAAGAAATTCCCCCCGAACTTGAACATTCTCATATGAAGTTACTAGTGTAGATTAGAGTTTGTGAGAAAAATTATAGATAGACAATGGAATCGTAGAGTTAAATAATCTCATCGTATATATATAATCAAAATGTACAATAGAGTACATAAGATGAGAAAACTACATAGCGCTAATTTCTAGAGACTACCGAGTCAACTAAGTTCATTCAATCGCATAATATATTTATATAAGTATAATTCAAATAAAAAAAATGTAACCTAATCAATAGGGCAACCAATGACTATACTAAGTCCCAATTAATGTTAGATGTGCATGGATTAGATAAAGGTGGAGTATAGGGTATGGTTTTGATGAATGGTGGCATAGACAAGCTATATAGATCCTTAATCTCTGCATCTTTGGAGTCAGTAGTGTTAATAAAAGATTGACCAATTCTAGTAGCCACTACTATCCATCTAGCCTCATCACTTGGAGTAGGAGCAAAATTTATAATATCTAGGCTATGTGCAACATCAACAACTCCTAACACTTGCCCCACCCCTATATCACCCTGCTGATGTAGTTAAAAGTCAACTTGAAATTGTAGGTGGATAGCATGCACATTAGTATCTAAGAGCCCCTATAGCTTCTCAAAGGTAGAGAGTTTAGCATCCAACATCATGTAAATTTAGAGTAAGAAATCATAGATGTTGGCTATAATCATGAAACCTTAAGTGATGGTTGGGGGAGGTGCATTAGCAGATGCGGAAGCTCCTCTAGTAAATGCGAGATCAATCATTCCTAGTGGGTCATTCCCAATGGGTCATCAAAAGGTGTAGGGATATATTCCTCATCAACAAGTGGAGGTTGTGATCAAGATACAACTGGGATCCAACCATTGCGTAGGAGTGTAGCATAAGCCTTCATTATAAGCACCAAAGTATGTCCATACTCACTTATATCATACCCACTCTTTAGAGTGTCATATCATCTAGGATGTCTATCCCGTTATGGAGGTAGAGTTGTATGGTTAGAAAGTCACCCAAGGGTACATCGATGTCCTGATCCTGAAGGATCATCATGATGAGAGATATGTGTCTTAGAGTGGCCTCACCATTGGTTGACATGTGAGCCATGTTTAGAAAGACAATGGGGACTTCAAGAATGCATATAGTAAGGGGAGAAACAAGGGTGTGGACAGTTAGGTTTATGTAAAAAAGGTGAACCAAATCTATATGGATAGGATCGTGGAGAGTAAAGAGAGGAATGAGGTGGGCATCAAAATGCTTAGTGCAAGTCTTGGTATCAATACATTTCCTTGAGAGAAATTTCTTGCATGGAAGGTTTTGATCTAGTGTTATTGGTAATCCATGATGTAAAAACATAAAGGATATTAAAGAGATGTCTCAATGATCATAGATAATCTAGAGAAAGATCAAATAGTGGGTGGTACATTGGACGGAGTAGGAGAAGCAGACCTAGGAGGTTGTGATGGAGGGTTATGCTCCACTTAGGGTGGAGTAAACTCTATAGATGTGTAGGTGTCATAGGGCTCCTCAATCCGTATAGATATCCTTGTTGGATGGTTTGGTAATCTTCAAGTTTTTTAAGGAGGACCTTGCGATATGCCCTTCCACTTGAGTGGATGTTAGTGACTAAAAATTGTTTTTTTTTCCTGTTGAATAACTTAAATGAGGATAGAAAAGGAAAATCATGTCAAAATAAGAGTGGGGGTCAGCCACAAGAATCATGATGAAAAATTATTATATAACTTACCTTTAAACACTAGAAGGCTAAAAGAACTCTAATTGAATCGCTATTGAACCACAATAATCTTGAATTTGCATTGAATTTATCAAAATAAGAGTTGGGGTTCAATAGAGGCTTACCCTTGATTTTTACCAAAATCGAGTAATGAGGCTATGATTTTTGTTGTTAAATGGTTTTGGTTATAGTCATAAAAAGCTCTAAATCATATAATTTGGTGAAGAAAAAAGTAATTTGAGTGACAGAGGGTGAGAGAGCATGAGAGAAGAGTCTAAGGGTTTAAAAAATAAAGGAGTAGGTTTGTTCATATTAGGAAAGGATTATTTATATTCCTGACAAACCAATTGACTGGATTGACATTTCAGTCGACTATCTTTGTCCTATTTTATAAAAAAAAACTTGAGACCTATGGCATGATTTCAAAGAACTAATAGATTGGTTTCCTTAACCTAACAACTTATTTATAAAAAAGTCGACTAGTCTTACCATTACTTCAATATACATTTAGCATATCAAAACCAATTCAAATCATAGATTATAAACATGAATTATTGCTTGATTTAAGCACTTTATTCATCACTCATGTAAGCCAATTTAGAATTAAATGCATGTAATTTAGAGTCATTTTAAAAATATTTAAATTAAATTTTATGCTTTACCCACATCATTTAAGCACAATTTTTTTCCGCGATTTCACAAATATGAGACAAACAACTTAAATCATATAAATGTCATTCCAAGTTCTCTTCTAATAGTTTTGATCCTTTCTTTAGTAAAAGGGTTTCGTGAAGATGCCTTCAAATTGGTGTAATATTTCCACAAATTCTACACTCACATCTCCTTTTTCAATATAGTCCCTAATAAAGTGATGTCTTATTTCAATATGCTTGGACTTAGAGTGTTGAATAGTATTTTTAATGAGGCATATGCAATCAGTGTTATCATATCTAATGGAAATTTTATCAATTTTAATCCCATAATCACGTAATTGTCATTTTATCCAAATGAGTTGAGTAAAACATTCCCTGGTGGCTATATATTTTTCTTGCACCATTGATAATACAATGATGTGTTATTTATTACTATGTTAACTAATTAAGGGTTATCCAATAAATTGACAAGTATCTAATATATTTTTTTTTATCTATGTTTTATATCATAAAATCCACATCAGAGTAATTGACAAGTTCTAAAAGGGTATCATTAGGGTAAAACAATCTAAGATTATATGTACCAATTAAATACCTAACAATATGTTAAACAACTATTAAGCAAGATTCCTTAGGATTAAATTAAAAGTGAGCACATAAGCAAACACTGAACACGATGTCTGGCCTAGATGTTGTAAGATAGAGAAGTGATCAGATGATACTTTATTAGCATCTTTTATCAACTTCCTTACCTCCTTCATCCACGTCAAGTTTAGTGGTAGTGGCCATAGGAGTACTTTAAGGTTTAGCCACATTCATTATAGATTTATTTAGCAATTCCTTGGTATAATTTTCTTCGTTAAGAGAGATTCCTTCCTTGGTCTGTTAAACTTGTAACCCTAAGAAGTATTTTAACTCTCGCATCATACTTATCTCTAACTTACTACACATCATCTTAGTAAGTTCCTTACACAAGGTTTCATTAGTATCACCAAATATGATGTCATCCACACAAATTTGAGCTCGCAAAAGGTTTTTCTTATTTTTTCTAATGAATAAGGTTTTATCAATTTTTTTTTCTTTCAAATTATTTTTAAACTACAAATTTACTAAAATGCTCATGCCAAGCTCTAAAGGTCTGTTTAGACTATAGAGTGCCTTTTTGAGCTTATAGACATGGTTAAGCGTTGAGGTATCTTCATAACATGGAAGTTTCTTAACATAAACTTCCTCCTCAATGAAACCATTTAAAAGTACAATTTTAACATCCATTTGGAATAAAGTAAAACACATGGAAGATGAAAATGTAAGAAGCATACACCTAGCCTTGAGTGATGCTGGAGCAAACACTCAAGAATTGGTTTTCTTAATTATGGAACTAATTATTCTTCATTTGGCGAGTGTTTCCCACAAATTTAAAGACCAATGGATGGTTAAGTTGCTCGAAACGTAGCAAACAAGTAATTAAATGTCTACGTGCATGTGTATAACATGCATGACATGCAAGGAGGGAGTGACCACATGCATGAGAGTTTATTGGCAGGATTTTTTGAGCACTATTAAGTTATTTAGATAATTTATTAATTAAGTAATAAAGTAGGAGAATAAAATTAGCATAAAGCAACATAAAGTTAGCATCATATTTTTTAGCTTAGAATCTTTTGGAATATGCTTTAACTATTGGTAGAAAGGTTATATTATTCATTAATTTCAATCATATTAAAGGTATTATGAAGAATTGAAGTTGAAGATCAACATTGAATGAATTCTATGTGAGTTCAAGCTCAAGTAAATTGAATCTGTGTGAAGGGTTTGGCTTGAAAGTTTTAATCTCTTCATCTGTGTGAATTAGAGATTAATCCATATCTTTTTTACTATTATTAATCCATATTTTTATACCCTAATTACCATCAAAATCCTACTCTAATTCATGGTTATACCAAACCCTAAATTGGTATACCAAAATCAAAGCCTAAACCATTCATTCAAACCCTAAACCATCCATACCAACCAAACACCACCCTATTTCCCTCTCTTCAAACCAAACCCTAACCCTAACCCTAAACCATGACTCTAACCATCATCCAAACCCTAACTTTTGAAACCTCATCATCTCATCATATTTGAATCACATTCATCATTAATTCATCACCATCAAATCATTATCATCATCAACGAATCATTATCATCATTTTTCTACCATAATTCGAACCACCATCATCTTATTTACATCACTTTCAAACCTTTAGTTTTTAAACTCACCATCAACGAGCCTTTATCATCTCATCTAAACTCCATTTAAAATATTAGATCCACATAATTGAAGATTACACCCTCCCACATACATTAATTTTGGTATCAAAGCTTAGGTTGGTGGAATTGTAATCAAGATTCAATCTTTCTTTCAAGATTCTTCAATATTCATCAAGAAATAGTATTATATTCAAGAATCTCCAAGAATTCAAAAAAAAATAGGGCCATGTGATTAAGGCTTGTTTAGGAAAGTAATAATTAGTTGATAAGAAAAAGAATGGAGAATCAAGGAAAAGACTTGAGAGATTTTCTCAAGACCTTGATGGATGAAATCAATAAGGTAAAATTGCAAGTGGGAAGAATAGAAATTTCCCAAGCCCATAAGTCCCATGTGTAGTGACAAAACTGAAGGGAACAAGTACAGGAAGGGCACGTGAGAAGAGCACAAAACCGGGTGGAAGAAGAAGAAGAGAGTGTGGAAAATTACGTAAGGGCACGTGACACTTCAAGGGGAACTTATGATGATGTGGAAAAGGAAATCCGCTTTGATCTTCCTGACTTTGAAGGTAATCTTGACCCGAAATATTTTCTTGAATATTTGCAAATCGTTGAGTTAATTTTTGAATATAAGGAAATTGATGACGAGTAGCGGTGTCGAATAGCGATATTAAAGTTTAAAAAGTTTGCTAGAGTGCGGTACAATAATTTAAAAAGGATATAGGAGAGAGAAGGAAAATCAAAGATTAAGTCATGAGAGAAATTTGAAGAAGAAGTTTGTGCCTCGAGAATAAGGGCAAGAAAATTTTATAAAAATGACTACGTTGAGGCAAGGGTTACTTGGAGTTGAAGAATATATTTGGGAGTTTGAAAGGCTAGCTCTAATATATGATGTCCAAGAACGAGAAGAACAAAGGTGTGCACAATTTATTGGGGGGTTTAAATATGAATCTTTATTAGAAGGTAGAGGTGTACCCATATAAAGTGTTTGAAGACCTAGCCAAGTTAGCCATCAAGTTTGAGAAACAGTTGAAGAGGACCAAGCCACCAAGAAAGTCAACCAATGCTCCATATAGTTCGACTTTCAAGGGTGTGTCAAAGCCACCAATTTCTCAAGCCTCAAGTCAAGACCATGCCAGGAAGTTCACTCATGAAGAAAAGGGAAAAGATCAAGTGGTTGATAAGGTGAACAAGCAATGCTTCAAGTGTAGAGGTTATGACCACTTTGCTCGGGATTGTCTAAAACAAAGGGCATTGAATTTGAAAAAGATAGCAAATATGGAGGCTTGTGAAGAGAATGAAGAACTTGATGAAGACCAAGAAGAGGAGAGTGATATCCTTGAGGATGCTTTGGAAGAAGGCCAAGTGGATTGTTGTGTGTTGCAAAGGGTGCTCCAAGTACAATAACAACATTTACTTACTCAGTGGGATAAAATTTTCAAGGCCAAATGTAGAATTGGTGATGAAGTGTGTAAGTCATAATTGATAGTGGCTCATGCACTAATGTTGCTAGTGAGAAGATGGTGAATAAGCTCGGTTTGGAGACCAAGGGTCATGCAAGACCATATTCACTCCAATGGCTCAACAAAGATAAAGGCGTAAGGGTAACCGAACAAACTCTTATCTCTTTTAAGGTTGAAAATTATTTTGATGATGTTTTATGCGATATTCTGCCTATCGATGCTTGTCACATTTTGTTAGGGAGTCCATAGCAATTTGATAGGAAGATTATGCATGACGGGGTCCTTAATGAGTACGTGGTATGCAAAGGTCAAAAGAAGTTTAGGCTCTAACCTAATCTAGATGGGAAGGATTCGGTTTTGGGGAATGAAAAAAAGGAGGATGTCAAGTGTAGGAAGGGAAAAAAGAAGAATGGCATGGAGATGTTGATCCTTAAAGAGTGTGAGATGAATGAAGCCATCAGAGATGAGAAGATATGCTATGCCTTAGTGGTAAAAGAAATCCAATGAGGGGAGAATGCTAATAAGGATTCGAAATTGCAACAAGTATTGAAAGAGTATGCATATGTGTTTTCGGAAGAGTTGCCAAGTGGCCTACCTCCTTTGAGAGGTATTGATCATGCTATTGATCTTATGATAGGAGTTCCATTGCCGAACAAACCATCTTATAGATGTAATTAGAAGGAAGCTAAGAAGCTATAGAAACAAGTGCAAGAGTTGTTAGACCATGGTTATATTCGGGAAAGTATGAATCCATGGGATGTTCCTGCTTTGTTAGTGCCTAAGAAGGATGGTACGTGGAGGATGTGTATTGATTTGAGAGCCATCAACAACATCACAATCAAGTACAAATTTCCAATGCCGAGATTGGATGACATGTTAGATGAGTTGCATGGTGCAGAAGTGTTCTCAAAGATTGATCTTAGAAGTAGTTACCATCAAATGAGGATACGGGAAGGGGACGAGTGGAAGACAACTTTCAAGACTAAGTACGGGTTGTATGAGTGGTTGGTGATGCCATTTGGGCTATGTAATGTACCAAGTTCCTTTATGATGTTGATGACAAAGGTACTTAGACCATTTCTTGGGGTCTTTGTTGTTGTTTACCTTGATGATATCCGGGTATATAGCAAGAGTAAGTTCGAGCACATACAACACTTGAAGAGGATATTTGATAATCTTAGAGAGGTGAAGCTCTATGTTAAGATGGAGAAGTATGATTTCATGATGGAAATGGTGATCTTTCTTAGCTTTATGGTTGTAGTGGATTAATTTTCCAAGATGGTTCATTTTATTCCATGTCACAAGACCAATGATGCTATTCATGTTGCAGATTTATACTTCAAGAGATCGTGAGGTTACATGGAATTTTAAAAAGTATAGTTTCAAATAGAGATGTGAAGTTCCTAAGCTATTTTTGGAAGATTTTATGGCACATGCTAGGAACGAAGCTTTTATTTAGCACGTCACATCATCCTCAAATGGATGGACAAACCAAAGTTACTAATAGAAATTTAGGTACTTTGCTAAGGGGATTGATGATTAAAAGTTCTAAGGATTGGGATGTCAAGTTATCACATGCGAATTTTGCTTACAATCAGAGTCCTTTTACTACAACAAGCTCTAGTCCATTGGAGATAGTACTTGGTATTAATCCATATATGTCGATTGATATGGTGCTATTGAAGAAGGGTGAAGTGAAGAGTTATCATGCATAAGAGAGAGTGGAGTTCTTTCAAAAAATTCATCAACAAATGAAGCACAATATTGAGAAGGTAAATGAAGTGTACAAGACAAGAGAAAACAAGCATAGAAGCCATCATGTTTTTCAACCGAGAGATTTGGTATGGTTACACTTGAGGAAGGAGAGATTTCCTAATCTAAGGAAACAAAAGCTCATTCCAAGGGCATATGGTCCTTTCAAATTACTTCAAAAGTTTGGTGAGATTGCTTATGAGCTTGATTTTCCATATTCATATGGCGGGGTATCAAGGACATTCAGCGTTTGAGATATTATCCCTTACTATGGAGATGTAAATTTGACAGCAAATTTAAATCAACAAGGGGAGAATGATGCTGGAGCAAACACTCAAGAATTGGCTTTCTTAATTATGGAACCAATTATTCTTCATTTGGCAAGTGTCTCCCGCAAATTTAAAGAACAATGGGTGCTTACGTTGCTCGATACGTAGCAAACAATTAATTAAATGTCTATGTGCATGTGCATGACATGAATGGCATGCAAGGAGGGAGTGAAAACATGCATGAGAGTATATTGGCAGGATTTTTGAGCACTATTAAGTTATTTAGCTAATTTATTAATTAGATAATAAAGTAGGAGAATAAAGTTAACATAAAGTAGCATAAAGTTAGCATAATATCTTTTAGCTTAGAATCTTTTGGAATATGCTTTAGCTAGTGGTAGAAAGGTTATATTATTCATTAATGTCAAGCATATTAAAGGTATTATGAAGAATTGAAGTTGGAGATCAACATTGAATGAATTCTGTGTGAGTTCAAAGTCCCTGTGCAAATTTTAAGACTCCCATGCATGGCTCCCATCTTTCATTCATTTTGGTCATTCCTTCCTCTTTAATTTCCTCTCATGGATCATGAGGTATTTTGGTCAACCTCATATCCCTCCTTAGTGAACTCACATCCCATTTTCTTTCTTTTTATCCTTTCATTCCCATATCATATTATCAATTATCCTATCATGCATATCCTAGAGGGCCATAACATATCACATCATGATCACTATATATACATATCATACACATGTCATAATAAAACATATACAAACATACCTCAACTCCAAGCTGCGCTATACATAAGATAAGTTAATGAAAATCATACGATACACGACATAGCATGACATATATAGCATCCAAAGCATACAAGTCACACAACACACATCGGCCTTGGCTACATCCTTACCTAAAACGACACCCGGCTTGGAGCACGCTCCTACGACTCCTTAGGGTTTTGGCTCGATTCACCTATAAGAGGGAAAATACTAAGGATTAGTTTCCCTCCTACCAAAAGTACCATTACTCCTTATTTTAGTCTAAGATTAGGGTTATTATTATTAAAGGGAGCATTATACGTGAAAACTAGAGTTTTTATCTTCAAGTTAGCCTACTAGATATTACTAGTCAAAATATGTTCATTTTAATATTTATTGCTATACTTATATTATTAAACCTAATAGCTTTATTCTTCTAATAATAGTACTAATACTAATTATAGTAAAACAGTGATAATAATAATAATAGTAATGCTAATGCTTATAGTGATAGAAACCCTAGCATTTTTAACACTAAGTCTAATAATAGTGTTAGGGTTAAAATAATAATATAATAATTGCAATACCAACAAAGTACAAATATTCCTAAAGATAATAATGATAAAATTTATATTTTGAATAATAATAATATAAGGGTTCAAATGTTTTTGTCACAATAATAGTAATAAAATAATAACAATAATAATAGTAATAACTAATAATGATACCATAGTAACAATGTTAGTGACAAAGGCATTAGGAATAATATTAGAAATATTCGAATATTAAATAGTAAAAATACTAGGGCTTAAGTATTCTTCTTCTTTAACAACAAAATGATAATACGATAACTCTGGTTTAAATAACAATAATAATAATAATAATAATAATAATAATAGTAATAATAATAATGATGATGATGATGATAATAATGTTAAGTATAATAATAATAATAATAACAATAATAATAGTAACCAAAATGATATTAATAATATAAGGGTCCAATTATTTATATTAATAAATAAAGGTGATAATGGACAAAGTTAGTATTAACAATATTAGCAAGGAAATAATGATAATGATAATGGTAATAATAATAGTAATAATACCAATAATAATAATAATAAAGTTAGGTTAATAAATAATAATAATAATAATAATAATAATAATAATAATAATAATAATAAAGATAACTATTTTAATGCTAAGGTTGTAGCCTCTTAATTAGTATACCATAGTTATAAATATTTCTGAAATTAGGTTAGGTAATAAGAGTGATACATAATAATAATATTAATAAGGTTAATAACAATAATAATAACAATGATGATACAACATTAATAATAATAATAATATTAATATTAAGGATAATACTATTAATATTACTAAAAATTATTAACACTTATAGAAAATAGTTTAAGGGCTGGGGGAGTTGGAGTACCACATAAGGTCGGTGGTGGAACCAGCGGCGACGCGTGGCGGTGACGGCGGTAGCGGTGGAGGAGAGAGAGAGAGAGGTGGAAAGATGTATATGTAGGCTAAGAGAGAGGAAGTGGAGGGGTGTTTGAGGTGGTGGAAGGTGCAGCAGGTGGAGAGGGGTGGAATGGAGGTGGTGTTGCAGCCGGGAGTGGTGGCGCACGGTGGTTGGTGCGGTGGCCGAAGGTGTTGGAAGATGGAGAAAGTAGAAGGAGAGGGAGGAAGGGGGAGATGAAGGTACGGGAAGTTAGGGGAAGGTTCCTTGGGTGTTTTGGAGGGTGGAGGAGGTGCTGGAGGCAGGGTGGCGGCGAAAGGCGATACGAGGGGCGACGAGAGGCTGGGGTGGACTGATCGGGTTGGCAACTTTGCACAGCTGGGGCAGCTCTTGTAGGGCAAAATAGGGGATGCTGGTGGCTCAGTTTTGTAGAGGGAGGTGCGGGGAAGGTTTTGTTGGGTGGCTTTTGCGGCGGCGGTCGTCGACGGCGGCAGAGTAAGGATCTGTTTGGGTGGCGGCAAAGAGCTGAATTTTTGGGCTTGCGAAAAAGGGAGCTCAATTATGGATGCCCTTGGGGTGTATTTATAGGCTAATTGAGGGGGAAAACGACAAAGGGAGAACAAGACAATCAGGAGCAGGTGAGGTAGGTCGCTGACTGGCGGTGGCAGGCGGTGCAGATTGCAGGGTACGTTGGCTCAGAATAGGAAAAAAAAGAAGGGATGGCAGCACGCGTGAGGAGGGAGGACGAGAAGGCTGGGTCGAAAATGGAAAGAAAACGATGGGGGTGGCAAGGGAGGACAACTAGATGGAGCAGGTGGCCGTCGGCAGGCGCAGGATTGTAGGTCGGGGGTTGTAGTCCACGTGAGGAAGAGGAAGACAGGGGGGATGGACCAGCCAGTCCAGGGGAAAGAAAGAAAAGAAAAAAAAAGGTCGTTCAGCCGAGCGGAACGGGCGAGGAGGAGGGCGACGCAACTTGGGTCGCGTAAGACGGGTCAGGGTGGAGAGTTTGGGCTACGGGCTGGCCCAAACCGGGGAGGGGAAGGAAAAATAAGGAAAGGAGAAAGAAAGAAAAGGGAAAAGAAAGGAGAAAAAGGAAAAAGGAAAAAAGGAAAAGGATAAAATGGTTGGGTTAGGGTATTTGGTCTTTATTCATTTATATATTTAAGTTAGATATTTAAATTTAAAAATAATTATTTTAAGTATAATAATTAAATTCATTTTTTTAGATTAATTGGGTTATTTTGGGTAAGTTTTCATTAACTTCCATGTTCAATAATAAAATGTCTAAATTTTCCCTAAATAATTTATTTATTATTTTCTCCTTATTTTGCCTTAATTAATTCCGCTTAGTTTTTTAAATAAGATAATTTACTTACTTAATTCTCCTAATAAATCCCTATATTGTTATAATTCCTAAATTAGGGTTTGGGGGTATTTCACAGGTGGGGGAGGATCTAGGGCAAGGGAAGGGTGTAAGAGTGAAGAGGGGGTGTAGGTGGTGGTTGGGGATAGGTTGAAGGCGGCCAAGGGAGGCGGCGGTGGCAGCAACGAGACTGCGAAGGTGGCTGCCGAGATAGAGGGGGTTGAGAAGGATGGAAAAGGGAGGAGGAAAATGAAGGGCTGCAAGTGGTTGTTTCGGCCAAAGGAGGTGTGGGGGTGGTAGAGGAGGTTGAAGGGATTGGTTTGGTGGCTCAGGTGGCGACAGAGGAAATGAAAGGAGGAGGTGCAGGGTGGTTGCCGAGAAGGGAGGGAAAGAGGAGAAAAAGAAGAGGGGAGGAAGAAGGGGGCTGCAGGGTGGCTCGAGGGGTGGTGTGGTGGTGCATGGGTGAGGTAGAGGGTGGAATGGGGTGGTGTAGGTGGCTGGTGCGGCGGTGGAAGCGACGGAATGGGCGACGATGCAGAAATAGGGAGGGAGATGGGAGGAGAAGAAAGGAAGAGAAAGAAGATCGGGGAAGGGGATGGGAGGCTCGAAAATGGCAGGATGAAGTAGAGAGGGAAGAAGAAAAAGAAGAGGGAGAGAAAAGGAGGGGATAAGGGGCTCAATAGGGTGGCGGCAAGGTGGTAGGAGTATGGGAATGGCAGGGAGAGGGAAGGGAGAGGCAAGGCATGGACGAGTAGAGAGAGAGGTGGTGGGGCCGAGATGGGGCAGGAAAAACGGCGAGAGAGAGAGATAGGGAAAGCAGTAGGGGGAGGAGGGTTGCAGGTAGGGAAAAGGAAGAAGAAGAAAGAAAGAAGGAGGTGCATGTAGGTCGGCGAAGGGGAAGAGGGGAGTGGGCTGGCTCGATCGGGGGAGAAGGAAGGAAAGAAAGGAAGGGAGGCTGGGTCGGGCGACGCACGCGGGAGAAGGAAGAAAAGTAAAGGGGGTCTGGGCTGGATGACATGAGCGGGAGAAGAAGGAAAGGAAGGAAAGAAATGGGCCAACGACCTAAAGGCGAGGAAGGTAGGGCAGGTCGGGAAAGAAAGGAGAAGGAGGGGAGAAAGGGAGAGATGGGCCAGCGGCCCAACACGCAGGGGAAGGAAGGCAGGTCAAGGCCTGGCGACCCGAAGGAAGAAAAAGGAAAAGGGGAAAAAGGAAAGGGAAAATGGAACAAAATAAAATAATTTAATTTATGAAATAATAAAATATAATATTTTTGGATAATAAATTTATTTAATAATTTAATTTAAAATAATTGAATACATATGGGCTTAAAAAGAATAATTTTAGTAAAATATTGGTTTGAAAAATTATTTAAATAAAATGGGTATGATAAAATAATAAAATATTTATTTTAATTTATTAAATATTTATATCCAATTTTATATACTCAAAAATCCATAAAATAGTTAAATTAAATATATTTAAAAGCTAATTTATCCCAAATAAAAGTTATCTATTAAATTATAGGCTTTTAAAATTTTGGAGGATTAC
Source organism: Tamarix chinensis (assembly GCA_030549775.1). Classification (NCBI taxonomy): domain Eukaryota; kingdom Viridiplantae; phylum Streptophyta; class Magnoliopsida; order Caryophyllales; family Tamaricaceae; genus Tamarix; species Tamarix chinensis. The sequence goes on along the minus strand of CM060179.1, from coordinate 78,215,755 downwards.
ATATATGCCATTCTATCCATATAACAACTCGTGCTCAATTATACAAGTAATATATGCAATAAAACATAGGATCACAGATTCATCCTTATGAGTACATGACTAGACATGACGTCACATAGGGTACAAGCGTACGATAAATCATGATCGTATACTAAGTAACACCGATCCAACAATTCAATAATAATCATTATTACACCCAATTTTATTTATTTACGATGAGTTCAGGGACCCCACTATTCTTAATTCGGTGGAGCGGACTGAAACACCTCCTAGGACAAAATGCTCCTAACCACTATTGTTAAGTCGGTGGAACAGACTCTACACCTTATAGGGCAAAATGCTCCTGACCACTATTCTTAAACCGGTGGAACAGCTTTAAGCACTTCCCAGGACAAAATGCACCTAGCCACTATTATTAAGCCGGTGGAACAGACTCCTACACCTCGGTCTTGACTCACGTAATCTTTCACTTTAACTGATTAGTGTCTTAATCATTGGTTACTTATCTTAGACTCATCTTATCTTTCACGTTGAGTATAAGCCCCCACTATTCTTAATCTAGTGGAACGGACTGAAACACCTCTCAAGGACAGGACACCTGAGTCATTATTATCATCTGGTGGAACGTACCCAACACCTCTTAGGGAAAAACGCTCCTGAGCCATTATTCTTAACAAGTGGAATGGTTTGAATCACCTCTCAGGGACATCATACTTGAGCCACTATTATTGTTTAGTGGAATAGATCCATAAACATCTCAGCCCAACTCACGTGATCTTTCACTTTAAATGATTAGTATCTTATTCAAGAATTTAACCAATTATAAATTAGGCCCACATAATAACACTTAGCTAACTTCCATCAATACAATGAATTTCCATTATTATATCAATTTCAAGTGGTATTAAAGCCAATCGACATTAAATCCAAACCAACCCAAGTGGTATTAAAGCTGAACCAATTCAAGTGGCATTACGGTCGAATAATTCCATGATATAAAGATATAGCATAAGGTATCATATAATTTCAATCCATAGTCAACCCTTCATATACTCAAATATATACCATATTCAAGTGTCATATTAACACGCATTTATATTGTGGCTATAAATTATTACATACATACAATTACCACACAGAACACACCATATGCTTGACATGATTAAATAATCGATAGTCATACTCATCACCTTCTACTCCGAACAGACATACATTCTAGATTCTTCCATAAGTAAAGGTAAGAAGTGACTTACCTAAATTCGAAGTTAGATAAGCAAATTGAGAGAGAGAGAGAGAGAGAGAGAGAGAGAGAGAGAGAGAGAGAGAGCTATCAAGAGCTTAACAATCCATGAGAAGGTTTTCCTAGATTACCGATGGAAATCGGAACTAGGTTAGAAACTATCTTATCGATTAATAATTCATATATTATTATTAAATCCATACAAGGGGGCACAAACAATCTTTCTTGAAAAATGTGTCCAAAACCTAAGACTCGCAAGCATAGCTCTATTAAGATTTAAGATTAAATATTAATCAAATCTAGTTAAACACATATCACTTGGGGTATTTCAAATAGATTTGGAAAGCTAGGGAAATGATAATAGAAGATAAGTTATTTTATTGAAAATGATTTATTGGTTAGGTTTTACAACTCAAAAGATAAACCACCATTTGCAAAGAACCAAATCCAACCCAATAAGATAAAAACATAATTAAAATGATTTCAAATCAAAGTCCAAAATCGATTAGGTAAAAGAAGCATAGCATAATAAGTTTTATAAAATCATCTCCGACAATTAGGGTTTTTAATGGTCGAACTATGAACCGACTAATTAACTTTTATTATCTCAAATTAATAGCTTAAGAGTACAATTAAATTAATTTTAAATAAATCTAGATAATCAATTTCAATGGAATAATCTTTCGAGAAGTCAATTTAAGATAATCGGTTTCTAAAATTAGAGTTTCAAAGCCCAAGATACAAACTTGAATAATTCAAATCAATTCATTCTAATTGAAGATGTTAAAATGCAATTAAGACCATCTCAACTGTTTCTATACATTCAATTTTAGAAAAACAACTATACAAATGACCAATTTCATAATTTCACTTAAAATCTAGGGTTTTAGGCCCAAAAATATAATTCGGTTAAATTTTAGTAATTTATTTAAATTGAATGTTTAGAAATGCAATTATACATATTTTATAACGTATCATATAATCAATTACTCAAAACCAATAAAATAGAATACCCAATTTAGCATAATTAGGGTTTTTGAGCCCGAAATGTAAATCTGATAAATTATTGCTAAAATATATAAATTAACAGTTCGGGATTGTAATTAAATGTATTCTAATGTAAATTATATAATCAATTGAATAAAACCACCCGATTACACAATCCAATTTAGACCCGCAAGAGTTTTGACCAAAAAAATCCAAAATTGATCTATTTCATACAAGTTTTCCAAATCAACACTTCCGATATAAAATTAAATACATTTCAAACGATATTATAAAATCAATTGAGTAAAATGACTCAATTATGCAACCCAATTTCATCACACAAAGATTTTGACCTATAACGTCAATGTCGATTAATCCCGCATAAATTTCTCAATTACATTTTAAAATGTATTATATAATCAATTTACCCAAAATAGCTAAATCAGGCGAATCCAAAAAATTCAGCCAAAAATCCAATTTTCCAGAAGTGCAGCATAAACCATACAATTTACCTATCCAAATCAATCTTACTACACATATATACATAATTACACAATCAATTTAGTTTACCATAAACTAATTCATGCTAAATTAATCCAAACAAGGGTTAGGGTTTTCAAAAATTTATACCAAACGAGGAGTTGCAAATTGGGGAAGCTCCGCTGGAGGTCGACCAGTGCTTGCCGACCATCACCTGAGCTCGCTATGGCCTGGCGGCGGCGCGACCTGCTGCGCTTTCTGCTCCTGCGCACGGCTGCTACTACAACTTTGCTTCGGTTGTTGCTGTGTGCTTTGGCTGCTGCGCTACTTTGGTGTCAACAGTGGTGGCGATTGTGGCAGGCGATCAGCTAGAGTGGAGGAGCAAGGAGGAGATGGTAGGTCGGGGCTTGGCTCACGCAGAGAACAGGGGCAGGGAAACCGGCGGGGAGAAGGAGAAAAGAAAAGAGGGAGAGAAGAAGATAGAAAAGGAAAAGTAAGAGGGGTCAGTGTCGGGGCAGTTTTTTTTCTTTGTAGATATACATATATAAATAAATACTAAACATCTAAAAATATTATTGAAAATTTTTATCTAAAATTTATTTAACGAAAATTATTTTGTAAGGATCCAAATGCTTAAAATCGATATAAGAGTTATAAAAGAATTTTAGAAATATTTTCAGAAGAATTTACCAATGAACGTAAAATTTCAATTGTTTACGAAAATATATTACAAGACGTCGAAAAATTATCTGAAAGCACATAATAAAATATTTAAGTCAAATTATAATACATTGAGACTAATTTAAATAATTTTTGAAACTAATCTTCCGCAAACCAAAAAGGGTAAAACGGAAGAAAATTAATTTTGGAAAGAAATCCATAAATAAGCTCTGAAGATCTTTTTAATGACTTCGAAAACAAATAAATTCAAAGCCGTAAATATTTTATACTGATAAAATCATTAAAATAAATTTAACTATTTTAAATGAAAATTTTCTAATTTAAATAATACATTTCGTTAACGAAATATAACTCTAAAATAAAGTCGTAATCATACGACGAAGTTATAATCGAAAACAAATTTAAAATATTAAAAATTAAAATACGAGAAAGAATGAAAATATATATTTTTAACCAAAAATTAAAATCATATGAAAATAATAAAATCATAATCATGAATAAATTTATCTAGAATGATCCGCAACGACAACAATTAATTAAATTCAATTATGAAGTCGAAATCATCGATAAATCCATAAAACGAATCGAAATTAAAATAATTAAATATTTACATTAAATTACGCTAATAAAATAACTAAATTTAATAAAATTACTAAATTTAATAAAATTGAATTTAAAAAATATAGGATATTACATAACATTGTGTTTTGGCTAGTGCAATTGGAGAGAGAATGATGTTTGATGATGGTGGAGGGTAGGAAAAACAACATTTTATGCCGGTGGGGGAGGGGGTTTATTTTGAAAATGTTTACCACATAATAATTATTCGTTCTCCGAATAACAAAAAAAAACCATTACTTTGCCTACCTTTGCCCCCTCCCTCAAAGTCTCAATCCCCTATCCCCAGTCCCGAGTCCCTAGTCTCCAACGCCTCCCCCACCTTTCCTTTCCTTGTTTGTTTTTTGGCTCATGATTCTCATACGATTATCTTTCCCCTTCTCTCTATTTCCTTTCTATTATTCTCTTTATTCCCTTTCCTTGTTTGCTAGACACTTTAATTTTTTAGCTTTCAAGGTATCAATTGAAGGACGAACTCTATGTGTGCTGTTGTTGGTGCTAGACACTACGATGGTGACCATCCTCAACAATGGAGCACCTGTGACAAATTGTCTAAGATTTGTCTTCCCTTTTCATCACAGATCCAACATCATGCATCAACTTTTAACCAAGTCTCACGCTGAAAGGACATGTGCATAAATTTTTCATCAAGTTTGAAGTCCATTCAAACAAATAATCTATAACAGTGAAGATAAGTTTTAATGTAATTTTTTTAGTTATCTATTTAATTATGGAATTTATTCTCATTGATTTGGGGAGTATATTATTTTCATTGAATAATTTACAAATTTAAATGCTTGAATACCTTTATAATAATATATTACCTCCTTCGGTGTTCTATATATTTGTAAAATTATAGATCAAAACCGCCTAATCAGTAGCTATAACCAAAGATTTTATCCTAATTCTACATAGAGCTAGCTACCATAAAATAGACCCTAGATTAAAATTAGAGTGCCTTAATATGCAGACATAGAAATAAAATAGTCAGATTACCAGTTGATTTTTCCTCGTCATTTTGTTACTTCACACCAATAATCGTAGACTTCGGTAGCTTTCTCATACTTAAGGTGCAAAACAAATTAATCTCAAAAACTCTAAAATGAATATCATGCAGAGAAAATGGACTAGTGGAAGTGATGTTTTTTGAGCTGAACCAATTTAGTGGTAGGTATCTACTTAGTATTTATCCAAATCAAGTAAGATAGGTAATAAGATTTTAAATTTTCTTTGAAAATTGGAGCTTAGCATTATCCCTTAAGTCATACATACATAGAAATAGTAAAAATATTTGGAATAAATTATATAAAATAAATTACTCTTATATGGAATAAATCGTCACATATTATAATCATACAATGAATAGTAAAAATATTTGTCTCTAATAATGTTCGGTATGGATGATAAATTACTTTCTTTTCATTTAGGATATAATTAGTAGAAATAATAGTATTAATAATGTTATTTTGAGCATAGTCTGGTATCATATTATTTTACTTGTATAATTTATGACACTGTACCACCTTTTAATAAAAATTGTTGAGATTAAATATGTCCTACTACTATTTAACTTACATCTTAATAAAAATATCATTGTAATTATAGTTTATCATTCAAAAGCCATATCATGATTCATATATGATATTTTTCATATTACCAGTATCAATAATTGTCAGATACAATATTTTGTTATAAAAGACTATATCCTCAATTAAATTGAAACAAGATTTTGAATTTCTCGCAAGTTAGGAAGCAAAATAGACATTTCTAAGGCAGGAGTTAGGTTCGGTCCTACCGCCGGTGCAGCGTAGCCTGAAGATAGAGCACAAGCTGCACGCCGACGTCAACGGAAGTGAGATTGAAGTTACCTGGATGAGCTTGATTACGGCCACAGTTCAGAGAGGTAGAGAATCAGAGAAAAGAGACACGATTTCGAAATTGAAAGGACTTGTACGGAATTGTCATGGCTTGTAAACGTTTTGGAAACCCTTTTTCGTTCTTCGTTGCACAATGTTCTGACTAAGCTTTTCTGGGCAGGTATTTGCCTAGGAAACGTCCCGGGACGCGAGACGGCTGTGGGTTGCCGTTTCCGTGCATCCATGTTTGCAACCACCAATAGCCTCCGAATACTTCGATCCTGCTGCTCTCATAATCTCATTTCATCGCCACTGCCACTGCTGCTGCCTCTACGCGCCGGCGCATCCATCGCTCATTCCGCTTCCTCTTCTTCTAAGACTTTATTCCTAAATATGAATAGCTGGAGCTCTTACGCTAATTCCTCTCGCAGGTCCTCCTTCAACCCCACTCCCTTTCTCTCTATCTTATGGTGTATGCTTTTACGAAATTCGAGATTAATTTCTGATGTTTAATTTGTTGTTTCAGTGTTGGAAGAGGAGGTAGAGGGCATGAGATTAGAGACAATCGTGGAATATCAAGAGGTCGTGGAAGTGGTGGCGGCGGCGGAAAGGACCGAATTGACGCTCTTGGTAGACTTATGTATGCTCAAGTTGCACTTTATTTGGCTAGAAAACAAATTTTGCGTCTCTACTGCGACAAATTACTGATGAAATATTAATACTGTGTTGTAGGAGCTCTTTGCGTTGGTTGCTGTTTCAGTAATCAGTAATTCGATGAAAGCTAATTTAGTTTATGAATTTGTGTTCTTTTTTCTGTTAATTCATAATAGGACGCGTGTACTGAGGCATATGGCTACTGAACTGAACTTAGATATGAGGAGTGATGGATATGTCAAGGTTCAAGATTTATTGAAGTTGAATTTGAAAACATTAGCCAATGTTCCATTGAAGGCGCATACTGTTGATGATATTAAAGAGGTTTGTCTCTTTGATATTTATCTATTTGTATTCTTGTTCTCTATAAATTTGTTTTTAGCTGAGAAAATAGAATATTACATTAGTGGCAGAAACATTGATTAGTTGTGCGCATATATATTCCTATGTAGTTTTCTTGCAGTTTTGATTTTGTTGATCGCAAGTTTCCCTACATAATCATATTTTCTGCTTAAATCTGTGGTTGCTTTAATCGGTTGCATTACTCTAAATCTTTGGCGCATGTTCTTCTTTGAAAATGAAAGTCCTGAATCACTTTTGTGGTACCATGTCATGGCAATTTTTCCACGGGGACCTAGATGATATCCGTTGACATGAAGCCAATGAGCTTTTGATTTTGAAGCAACTCAATGTGAATCCTTCATTCATTGCCAATACTCCTGCTTGCGTGAGGTTGAGAATCAGGTTCTACAAATCTGTGGTATTATATCTTTGTGTTTGATCTATCTTCTATTGTAAATCCTTTTGCACTTAGATCAGTGGGTTACGGTGTTGTAATAATGGTATATTTCATGCTATAATCTGCTTTCATTCAGTCTGCAATTTTTTGTTGCAATATTTCATGCATAATATCCCGTCTCATTTCTCATAATTCTCAAGGCTGTCAGGAAGGATAATAAGCAGCGCTTTAGCCTTTTGGAAGAGAACCAAGAACTGTTGATACGTGCGAACCAAGGCCATTCAGTATCCGTGAGTTGCATTTTGTTTGAAATCATACCAATTCTATAATTCCCCTAGATGGTCTATTATGTATTTTTTTGGTCGGTGTTCTGGGGATGGACTTTGTGTCTCTTGTGATCTTGTTTGTTGATGTGCCTTCTATCATTAGTGTTCATTACTCCATGCTTGTGAAATATATTTTTTGAATGATATGTATTTGCCCCCTATGTACTGGGCTAAGCAGTGGCTATTAACTTTCCAAGTACTATTATATGCATGGAATAAAGTATTGACCGATACAATGATATATTCTTGATATATATTGGATTTTTGGAATGCCAATACGCTAAATGTTTGATATGCGATATAAATATGAAATCACATATATATGTTTCAGCCGATATATCCCGATATTTACTGATATCTTATTGATATTTTCTGATATTTCTACTGATAATTGTTTTGGAAAAAAAAAAAAAAAATATGCTGCAGCAACTGTGGCATGTAAGATACCATTTGCAACACCATGATACTGCAACACCGCTATCGTGACCGCAAGCACAACTGCATTTATTGGCTGGTTATATGCCTCTGATTATGGGTGGAAAAAACTTTGTCCCTTGTTATGGATGCCATTCTGGATCTAAATTTATTATTTTCATGGAGATTTTAAGGATATTATTTAGTTTCTGCTTCAGAGTGGACATATTTTTTTTATTAAGACCAGAGATAAAGCAATCAATTTGTAGGAATTGGCAGTTAGTGATGGAAGTTGCTGTGAGGTCCTTTGATGAGAAGTGCCTTTATTGTGAGTGACTTCATGCTCTGTATCTGTGAAGGTTTGTTCCATCTGTTTGGAACTTCTTTTTCCAGTACCAACACGGTGCTATTCTAAGGCCAGATAAGTTTGCGGACATTCTTTTTTATTTCCTTTTTCTTTTTCAACCTGAAGTTCTTTAATCAACTGAACCTAATTATTGCTGTGGAAGATATCTCCTACTGCTTACTCTCATCTCTCTCTGTCTCTAAATCAAACCCTTACTGATGATTGAGCTCAATTCTTGAGTTCTTGTAAAGTGACCGTGTCTGAATTTCAAACTTATTTGACTGACTTTGCTTGACGGAACTGGAAGCAGAGCAAGTTCGTTTCATCTATAAGTGAGTATCCACATTGTTGTAAATAGGATCAACCTTTTTCTTTCCCTTCTAATTTTCCCAACTTTGAGGTTCACGTTCAAACCACCAAGTGACTATCGGCTGTGTCTGTGGTTTCTCCATTTTATAGTCATTCTAGGGACTATTGAAACTTGGATTGAACTAGTTTGATGAAGAAAATAATTACCGGAAGATATTCATACTCAAAGTGCAAAAATAAGTTTAATTATTGCTTCATGGTAATCGGCAACCAGATGTTGAGATGGGAATAAGTACCTCATGCAGAATTGATTCTTCTGGAAAAGGTAGAGTTTTGATGATTTTCTAGCACTATCTCTTGACGTATTGTCTGGTCAAGAATCAGTGCTCCCTTTTCTGTATGGTTTAGTTGGTGACATGCAATTAAATCACGGACCGCTAAATCGGTAGCGGCCGCTAATTTGCAGATTTTTAGTGTGCCGCGACGCGAATTAGCCGGTTTGCGACGGATTTCTCATTTCACGTTGTTCTCGCCGATTTAGCGCCGATAAATACCCGATTTATCGACAAGCAAGAATACCCTGCCCAACTGCCCTACACCCATCCCTTCCGTTCTGCACCATCACCGAAAGCACCGAGACACAGAAAGCAAAAGGGACGAGACAGTGTATTAGGACAGAATTCGCTAGAAATCAGAAGAAAAAACTTGAACTAACTTGCCCAAAAACTAGCTTTCATTGTGCGTGGAGCTCCGAGCAGATGCTGCAGATCATCATCTTCTTTTCTCTGTGTTGCTCTTCCGTCGTCTCTATGAAGCGCTCCTCGTCTTTCCTCGTCACTGGTGGCTCATCATTCCTCGTCGACTGGTGGTTGGTGTTCCGTACGTGGCTCGCTCTTCGACTCCTGTTGGCTGGTGCCTGGTGCTTGGCCTGTGGCTCATCGTTCGAGTGGTGGCTCGCCGGTGTGGTTATTGTGGACAGGGAGTCGGGATTTGGGAGAGTGTGGCTGTGCGGGCTGTTGGGGAAGAACTAAAGAAGAGAGTGAGAGTGAGGCGCGGGGGTTTGAGGACTGAGGTGAGTCGTGAGTCTCGTGACTTCTAGAAAATGGGTGTGTGAATAGTAAAGACCAAACAACGACAAAAAAATTTTAAGACGGCCGGACGGGTGTGTGAGTCGGTAAGTCAAGCCTGCTGATGTAATTAAACAGGATTTTTATAGGAATAAGTATAAACGTAGGAATAAAAAATAGATTCCTATCTTATTTTCTTACCTTAGTAATTATTTTATTTCGAGGTTCATTGTGATGCTTGCGAAACAGGCATAGGCGGAGTGTTAGGTCAGGAAGGACATCCCATAGCATTTTTCAGTGAGAAACTCAACGCGTCTAAACAAAAGTACACCATCCATCTTAAGGAGTTATATGCTGTGGTCAGGTCCCTCCATTATTGGCGGTATTACCTCTTACCCCAAGACTTTGTAGTCTATTCTGACCACCTAGCACTAGAGTATTTGCATTCAAAGCGAGAATTGCCAAAGAAGTATGCTAAATGGCTGGAATTCTTAGGCGAATATACTTTCGTCCTAAAACATCGTTCAGGAACCGAGAATCGAGTAGCTGATGCTCTTAGCAGGATAGGTGCTATCCTTCAACAATGGAATATTAGGGCTACTAACTTTGATAAAATGAAGGATGATTACTCTTCTTGTCCCGATTTCGGTCACATCTACCGAGAAGTTTCTCATGGTAACCGTCAGGACTTCGTTGATTATGTCATCCATAATGGATATCTTTTTAGAGCCTCTAGATTATGCATTCCCCAATCCTCATATAGAGACTTTCTTGTTTGGGAATTGCACGCAGGTGGCCTTGCAGGTCACTTCGGTATGGATCGTACCATCACCTTGGTACGTGATCGTTTTTATTGGCCTTCTTGGCAACAAGACGTTAAGAGAGTCATATCCCAGTGTCGTACTTGTCAGTTAGCTAAAACAAAAAAACAAAACACGGGCTTATATACTCCTTTACCTGTTCCTCATGAGCCATGGAAGGATCTTAGCATGGACTTTATTCTAGGTATCCCCAAAACATCCAGAGGCCATGACTCGATCCTTGTAGTAGTAGATAGATTCTCCAAGATGGCCCATTTCATACCCTGTAGCAAGACTTCCGATGCTGTTCACGTTGCTAGATTGATTTTTCGTGAGGTAGTCAGACTTCATGGTCTTCCTTCTTCCATAGTATCTGATAGAGATTCTAGGTTCATCTGTTGGTTCTGGAAGACACTCTGGACTATGAGCAAAACCCAGTTAAAGTTTTCTACCGCCCATCATCCCCAGACCGATGGTCAGACAGAGGTAGTAAATCGAGGTTTAGGTGACCTTCTTCGTTGTCTTGTCGGAGATCGACCTCGTACTTGGGATTTAGTGTTACCCACAGCTGAGTTCGCTTATAACCATGCGTCTAATCGGTCCACGGGAAAGAGTCCTTTTGAAATTGTTTATGGTTATACTCCTCGTGCTCCTGTTGACTTTGGCCCCCTATCCCCACATGCACGTGTGTCTGCGTCTGCTGAGTCCTTTGCTGATCATATACATTCTTTGCATGATGAGATTAGGCGTAAGATTATGTTGAGTAATGTGGACTATAAACTTGCTGTTGATGTGCATCGTAGAGATAAGGGTTTTAATGAAGGTGACTTTGTCATGGTACGTGTGTGTCCTGAACGTTTTCCAAAAGGATGTTTTAAAAAGTTACATGCGCGCGCCATGGGCCCGTATGAGATTTTGAAAAAACAAGGACCGAATGCTTATGTGCTAGATCTACCCGATGATTTAGGTATTAGTCCCGTTTTCAATGTGAGTGATTTGTCACCTTACAGAGGCAACTTTGAGCCTCCTGCCTTGCCTTCTAGTGTGCCTGCAGGTCTGCAGGAGCCGACAGTACCACCTGTTCAGCGACCCAAGGATGAGATTGCTTCTATTGATGATGTGGAGTATGTTTCCTCTTCTCAAGGAGGGTTTCGCCGCCGATTTTGGATCACGTGGAAGAACCGTCCAGATTGTGATGCTACTTGGGTTACTGAGGATGATCTTCGAGATTTGGCTCCAGAATTGCTTAATGATTTTCTTCAATCTCACTCGCCGGAGTCGAGTTCTTTTCCGGTGGGAGAGAATGATGTAATTAAACAGGATTTTTATAGGAATAAGTATAAACGTAGGAATAAAAAATAGATTCCTATCTTATTTTCTTACCTTAGTAATTATTTTATTTACCTTAGTAATTTATGATGATCTTATCTTAGCTAGTAATTAGTGATTTTTACTATCGTTATTTTTATGGCCCTTACTCTATATAAAGGGGTCTTAGGGTTGTTATTTGATTAGAAATGAATGAATATTAATTAATCCTAAGTGATTTTCTATCTTCCCTCTCAATTTCTCCTTCTTCCCTCTCACCCTTGCATCACCTGCACTCGTGCGACTTTGGACTTGGGTTTAAGGGATTAAGCATACAATTAAATTTCGGGTCCGATATTGCGTATCAGCCGCAATTTCGCGGAATCCCAGCTTGCCGCGACGCAAAACCACCGAAACGCGATGGGAAAAAAATTTCACGGCAATATCGCCGATATATCGGCACAATATCGGATATCGGAAAATATCGCCGATATTGCCCCGAAATATCGGTTACCCAACCCAAACACAGTGAGATTCGAAAAAACTCAGCAGCCAGCACCATCCATGGTGCCCTGCGAGTAGGGGTAGAAGACAAATGAAAATGACGAAAATGCTTATAAAAATCAGATGGAAGAAGGAAAAGAACACTAACCCTAATTTACAACAAACCAACAAGGCAGCAACACAGAAACCAAAGAATCGAGCGGCGAGGGCTGACGGCGAGCTGCGAACGGCGACGAGGAGCTAGCTACAACCTTAGATTGGAAGTGTGGGAATGGGAAGTGAAGTCTGAGAAGTCGGAAGAGGAAGACCATTGACCGTCAACCGTCGACTGTTGAGTGTCGAGCACTGGAGTGGAGTCGTGGAGGTGGAGGTCGATTGTTGAACAGTCAAAGGCTGGGGCCTGGGAGTCCGACTGTCCGACATCGGCAGATAGGTGCAAGAGGAAAAGTCATAACATAAGTCCCTGAAGTTTATAAACGGTGGAACATTCGAGCAAGTCACAGCAACTCACAAGTGCCTCAAAACTCAAAAGTTAGTATAAATATTTTTTATTTAAGTAGATATAAAATATTTAAATAATTTATATTAAATTATGCTACTAATATGTAATAATATTATCTATGTTTTATTAATTAGCTAACTAATCTACTTAATTTATGCTATCTAGTTTTTATTAATTAGCTATTATTTATTAGTTGAATAATATATTAATATGTTGCTAATTTTCATATATTACATATATGAATTTTTTAAATAAAATATTAATACTTAGCCTAATAATGATGTGATATTAATAATTAATTAAATTAGTATATGGATAAATTAATACTTATAATTATTATAATTTAAATATATTGTTAATATATGCAGTTATGTACTATAATAAATTAATAACGGTTTATTATTAATAATTTTATATGATTATTGAATACTAATTAGTTAAGTAATTTTAATATTAATTAAATTAGTACATGGTGAAAATTAATAGATGGATAATAAACAATTGTTATAGTGTTAATTTATTGTAAATTTGTATAAATATAATATAACGATAATTTATTACTGATAAATTTAATATTATAGATTAGGCATCTAAAAAATCAATTAATAATAATTTGAAATTGGCTAAGAGAAGAAGTAGTATTTATTTAATACCAAGAAGAATTAGATACTTAAATACTTATATTTAGTATATATATATTATTTTCTTTATTTAACATATTATATATACATAATAATTTAAGTGTGTTTGTGTTATATTAAAAACTCATCATCACCTATATAATTTTATAAATAATGACTTTTATAGTTCACTTACTAATTATAGGTACACTATAATTTTATAGGGTAATTTAGTATTTAGGATTCCTTATTTAGTAGATATGAAATATTTAAATGATTTATGTTAAATTATGCTACTAATATGTGATAATATTATCTATGTTTTATTAATTAGCTAACTAATCTACTTAAATTATGATATCTAGTTTTTATTAATTAACTATTATTTATTAGTTGAATAATATATTAATATGTTGCTAATTTTCATATGCTACATGAAATTTCTATAATAAGTTATTTATAAATTTTCATATAATAAATTTATAACATATAATAACTTATTATTTATTAATTAGCAAAAGTAGTGTTGTTAGAATAACTTAACATATAATAAGTCATTTAAAGACTTCTAATATAACATATAACCTTCATACATAGTTGTATAAGTAATTAAATGATGAATAAATAATATTTAATCCATATTGTGAAAAAAAAATCAGAATTCACGCCGCGACGGCCGCGACACTTAATTTATTGACCGCGATACTCCGATACCGCGACACCGCGACTGCGACCGCGGTTTTATTGTATGGGATTAAGGCCCAATTTTACTACCTAATCCACATATTAATAAGGTTAGTATTTTTTAATTTTTTTTAATATTATTTAGTTGTAATTAATAGATTAGTTATATATTTTTATTTGATTAAATTAAACTTTAGTTTAGTCTCTTTTTTTAATTAAATAATTATACTTTTCTTGAATAAATAATATTAGTTAAGATTTAACTTTTAAGTGGTGTTAATATTAATTTAGTGTGCATATATATAACTTATATAATTAAGACTAATGGATAATAATTTTTAGAATTTTGACTTTTTATAAATCTGTATAAATATAATATAAATTAACAAGCATGAAGTTATGTTATTCATTAACTTCATATCTACCGCTAAATAATACACCTTGTTTTCATTCGAACGCAAATGTAGTGTTATTAGAACAATTTAACATCTAATAAGTCATTTAAATGCTTCTAATATAATATAGAACACTAGTTTATTAAATAATTACATTTAAATGAACAATTAATAAGAATTCAAGCATTATGTGAAATAAAAATAAAAATTCACGCCGCGACGACCGCGACACAAAATTTATCGTTCGCGACGCTCCGATACCGCGACACCGCGAACGCGACCGCGACCGCGATTTTATTGCATGGTTGGTGAGGGAGAGTTGAGGACCCAGGACCCAGCATGTCTAGAATCTCCTTATATAAAGTTTTGGTTATGTGTGTTTTTTTTTTACTGTGTTGAGGTTCAAGATGATGTAAAAGATACGGGGCAAGTATGCTGTGGGTCTTGGTGTGCTTCTATCTATGAAGCTACGTATAGCATCATTGGTTTATAGTCTTTGTTTTACAATTGTCTTTGAATCATCAGATTGGCTGTTTCATACCGAATGATTGGCAGAAAATCTAATTCAGAGTCACTGTTAAGTGATTTTGCGCAAGATGCTAATTTTGCCCATCTCTGATGATCATGGAATTTTTTGAAGGAATATCTGCTCTAAGAGTTAGCTCATTGTTATACTGCCATATTCTAACAATGTTCATTTTATGAGATAGATCTGGGTTAAGACTTTTTCTCATCACTGAAAGAATTTATTTTCCTCATTTTTTCCTGGTCTTTTCAGACAGTGGAGACTGAAAGCTTATTGAAACCAATCCTATCAGCTGAAGAAATTCCTGGTAAGAACTGCACGTTGCATTATTCTTTTGTGGATGTATTAATTAATTCAAATCGATGTGCTGCATTGCCTCTCTCTTGAACACTGATTGATTTCCTTGTAACATGTTGCTCTGCAGTGTGCATTCATGGAACGTATAAAAAGAATCTTGAATCTATTCTACAATCTGGTCTGAAGCGGATGAATAGGTTACATGTTCACTTCTCATGTGGCTTGCCTATGGATGGAGAAGTAATCAGTGGTATGGAAATTGAATAATCTCATCTCCTGCTGAATTGATTTTATCTGTTCAAAATTTATTTGTCCAGATTGCTATCAGTTTCTGGTAATTTGTAGGCATGCCATACAGTCTATAGATCCTCTCCACACAATGCAGGTCGCAATGTTTAATCTTTTAGTGAAATCTATATTTGAGAGAGATGTACCATGAACCAGATAACCGTATGGATTGTCATTATTTCTGTAATGTGTGTCAATCCTTAGCCCCTTTGTTCCTTATTCTTTATGAGTGGATCAATTTTCTTGTGCGGTATGATATATTTCTGTTCAGTTACTTTTAAGAATCTGTTATCTGATAGGAAGTCGATGCTCCAGTAGTACCTCTGGCTCTTATCTTATTTGCAAATACTTATAACTGAATGTGGAAGAAAGAAAACATGGATGGGAAAATAATCATTTATGAAGCAGGTTATCATGTGAGGGTTCTGTTTCAGTATAGAAAAAATTATATCATGGTTAAGTAGCAGGGACAATGTATTTTTTTGCCCCTTTCAATTTTTCAGGTATGAGGCGTGATGTCAATGTCTTGATCTTTCTGGACGTCACAAAGGCTTTGGCAGGTATATTCTGTGTAATGTAATCTTTAGTTTTTGTGTATTAGTTGGGTATACAAGTAGTTTTGCATATGCAAATTCAAAGATTGTTGGCAATTCTTGGTAACACTTTTTGTCATCAATCGATTTGCAGAGGGAATGAAGCTTTACATGTCAGATAATAGGGTTGTTTTGACCGAAGGATTTGATGGGACCGTACCAGTTAACTACTTTGAAAAGATTGAATCGTGGCCGGACAGGAAACCAATCAGTTTGTAGTGCCGGATCAGAATCATGGTCTTTTATCCCCATATGTTCCTCTTCTTTCTTCCTTGTGAACGTGAGCAAGTTTGCAGCCATGCACAACTGTACAGTCAACTGCGCTAAGAAGAGCAAACGCAAAAAGTTGTCTTTGAGAATCTGGTTTACAAAATGTCTTGAGCACATCTGCCATAGCTGTTGTATTCTTGCTTATAACTACTTCTGAATCTCCTTTGGACACGAGAAGACAAAAAGCTACTTTTATGCTTTGGCTTTGTTAATCTGACCAGGAACTTTGGTAGTTCTCCATTTGCGTGTGCAGTTTGAGCATATTTGATCAACATGAATCAAAAACAGGAGTAGAGCTGGGCTTACGCATGGTGTCTGAGACACCACAGAACATGATGGGGGCTGTATTTTATATATGTATATAGCAGTTACTGTTTAAGTGTGTATATAAAATATATGAGGGACACTAGCACAACAAAATAAAGATGGTGCAGCGGTTGGGGTCGCCAGGTCCTATGTTCTTTGCCTCAAGGAAGGCAGATGGATTTTAGACCTATGCGGTTTTTGGGGCTGCTTATTTAGCTCCAAACTTTATTATTTTTCTTTTCGTTTTCTTCGGCCCTCAATTTTTCTCTCCAACTCTATAGCAGGAGCAATAATTCACGGCCGTTCCCCACTGATCTGTATTTGTGGTTGCACGCGTAGCTGGCTCGCTGCTATGTTGCAACTCGCTGCTTCTCAGCCTAGTTCTTGAGTGAAATCCAATTTGATCTCCTCTCCTTAGGTAATAATTTATCAATCCATTTAGTTAATCTATAAGTGATAGGTACATTTCTGAATCGAATACTTTTATAGTGAATCTCTGAGTAGTTTGTTAATTGATTAATTATCTCAGATTTCACGAAATTATAAATTACCATTTAGTTTGTTTAAAATGATTGAATCATTTAATTTCTTAGTTAATTGTTATTGGTCACTTGGTAGGGACCTTATGGTATTTCTTTTACTGACACTCAACCTACTCAGATGCTTGCTATATTTGAGAGAGCATAAGTCACTCCAAAAAGTTTTTTTTTTTTTTTTTTAATTGAAATTGAAAAGTTGCTTTTCGCTCTTTTTCTAAGAGACTATCTCATTCTGCATAAAAAATACCTAAATTTAGGTAAGATACTTTTATGCATAGTATTTTGTTTTGGATTTAAGTATTAAAAAAATATTGGTAGATTCAGTAATGGCCGGAGTATTGTTTAACATTGACACTGGTAGAAAGACATGAAAAGTTATTTCAGGCTAATTTTGAATATAGAGCAGATTTTGTTCGGGTTATAGGGAGCCAATATATATTATCAAATGAAGTTATTCAAGACCACCACTCTAATCTGATATTTTTATCTGAGCCAATATAAGGTTTTGAAAATGTCCTCAATTGAGAAATAAAATAGTTGATATTTTTATTTGACCCTTAGATTTTCTAAGCGAAACATTTACTTTAGTTTTTTGACAAGCAATACACTCAAGTTATGATCTTTTTCTTTTTCTTTCTTTTTTTGGTACGTGGGATTGATGGCCGCAAGCCGTGGAGAGTATTTATTTCAAACATAACGTATCTTGCACTTATTAAAGTGAAATGTGCTCCGGTGGAATGAAGATGCACCTATTTTTCTAACTATTTTTATTAGTGAAATTTATCTAAAATATTTTTAATTCATTTAATTAAATTTTTTATTTCCTATTATATTTGTAGTTCTCAAATGGTTTTATCATGTATTATATGTAGTACATATTGTTTGTCTTTTAGAGTTTAAAATTGTATAAAATATAAATAAAATATCATGCATAAATCCTTCTATATAGTGAACTAATTAGAATTATTTTTGTATGCTAAATGAATATATATATATATATATATATATATATATATATATATATATATATATATATATATATATTCAAATGACTTGGAAAAAATCTAGCCATTTTTTTTGTAATGCTATAAATTTCGTCATTTTAGTGGTCTTAAACTAAAAACATCAATAGGGTGCTACTAAGGTGAAAACAATATTAAAACATGTGATACTTAAGTAAAATTAATTGAAACTCATTGCACCTAAGTGAAATTAGACAAAATGTTATGATACCTAACTAAAATCTATCATTGCTATTACTTCAAGTCTATGACAGTGTATGAGTATTTTATAGGATGTGTCATAATTTTTGTGCATTAAAATAAAATAAAAAATTGGACATATAGTTGCACAAATAATACATTTTTGTCAGTAGCACAAAACTTATGAAATAACACCACAACACAGAAACTTGCTTACTAGTACAACAAAATTTATAATCCATAAAAGATTCCAAGATCAAATGATCAAGTTTTGAAATCATTCTAGCTAAGAAAATATAATTTACAACTAGACAAATCTACCTTCTAGAAATTAAGATAGTGTTTAATAAAGTTAAAAATTAATTGAAATGATGGAAGAATTGATATATAAGATTTATGTATTAATCAAGAAAAATATAAATAATGAGAATAAGATAAATAATTTTAATAAAAAGGTAAATTCTAGAAATTAGGATTTCATTAATTATTATAATTAAGATATGTCCATTTATATGTACCAACTTCTTTTGATAATCCCCTCTATTTATTAATAACCTATATAACTATATGGGTAAGTTTCCAAACATAATTTTACAGATTCACCATTAGTGGGGTATAAAGATCAGAAGACTAGAAACAACCTATTCAAGAAAGAATTCCACCTATAGATAAAACTCTTATTATAGTTCGATGTCTGCAATAAATGTATATAACTCCCACGACCACTATAATGGTGATGACCACAATTGTGGCAACAATAATAATATA
Source organism: Tamarix chinensis (assembly GCA_030549775.1). Lineage (NCBI taxonomy): Eukaryota > Viridiplantae > Streptophyta > Magnoliopsida > Caryophyllales > Tamaricaceae > Tamarix > Tamarix chinensis. The sequence continues at coordinate 78,196,436 of CM060179.1, read as the reverse complement.
GTTAATAAAAAAAATGACAAATGTACTAGTGATGATAACTCAATGCTAATAATAATAAGGATGAATTTTACTTGGATATTTTGATATCCAATTTAATATTTTATGGATATGTTATATTTTTAATAATTCTACTTAGCTACCGTTACATTTTAATATAATTTCATTTGAGTGCCAAAGGAATGAAATTAGAAAAATATTTATTTTCATCATTTAGGTACCCAAATGAAGCTAAATTATAATATGAAGAAATATAAGTTAAAATACATAATACCTATAAAATATTTTATCAAATGTTAAGGTAGCTAAATAAAATTTAACAAATATTATTGTTATTAATTATTGCTATGAAAATTATTATTATTATTATACAAATCATTAGTGATATTTTAGTAATATATTAGGAACGATAATGTTATCATTACAATAATAATGGAATAAGAATGATTACTATTATAACAATAATAATGATGATGATAACAATATATTAGGAATAATAATGTTATTATTAAAATTATAACATAATAATAATAATTATTAATATTATGAAAATAATAATGATGATGATAACAAAAACATTACTTTAATAACAATGATAATATCATACTACTATTGCTGCTGCTAAATTTTTGATATTAGTGGTGAAAAAGACATCCTATAAAAAGCTTATATTTTTGATATTTTAGATATATTTAATAATTGAATATTATTTTATATTAAATACGTATTACATTATAAATTAAAATTTTATAATACAGTATATGATTTTTTAATAGTAAAACAACATATATTATAATTGTATTTTTATTTTTTTATATCGGTGCATTATGAAATCAATATGCACGAAAAAAAAATTACTAAGCCATATAGTTAATAAAAATATTATTAATATCATCAAAATTATTTAAGAATATATCCATTTTAAAGGCAAATCATTAGACTTTAGGAAATGTAAATGTAATTAGGTAGCAATTATAATTAGGATATAGAATTAGGTGTATACATATAGTAATCAATAATGAAGGTGGTCAAAGTATAGTGTTTTATTAATTAAAAAAAGGTAAACCATTAGAATTTAGATGTACTAATCTTAAATAAAAGACGAATTACCAAATAGTTCTACTTAATATGCACATATTTTATTATACTTTGTATTGGTTCAAATGATATATGCATATTTTATATTCAAAATGACACTATAAATATAGGTTTACATTCAAGTAATATTAATTGTATAAATAAACCTTTTTTATTGCACTTTTAGTTATAATTATTTGTGCATTTTCTATTTCACTCGGTATTGAAGGGAATGATAGGTGTAAAATTTTCATTTAAAATGACACTTTAAAATTTGGTGTACCAATAGTATATTTTTATTTCACATTTAAATATATTCATGTATGTGTTTTATATCACATGGTATTGACCAAGACAATAGACATGCCATTCCCTTTAAGTTATTGTATTGGGCACGTTCATTTCACATGGTATGTATTTTTGTTTTACATATCACTAACATCGGTAATATTACATGTACATATATGACTTCTTGATGTACATTGCAATAATTACATGTGAGGCTATTATTATTATTGGTCATTACAAACACATGTATACACTTTTGATGTATTTATACCCATAATTACATGTACAATTTTTTTAACCAAATTGGAATTGACTTGGGCATAAAATTATTTGTAATGACACTATGAAGTTACATATACTTACGGTAATATTATGCATACATATATAATTTTTTGATGTAGGTTGCCAAAACGTTTTTGGATAAGAATCGACATGGATTATAAAATTAAGTATAATCACACCACAAAATTAAGAATACAAAATTTTCTTTAAGTTATTCATTTAAATTATAAAATTTATATTTTCAGTAAATTGATTTCTCTCTATAGTTCATTTTCGGCAACTCTCTCTTCTAGTTATAATAAGACAAGTCTACTAAAACCCTATTCGATCTAGTATTAGAGAGGTCTAATGAGCTTAGATCATATGAATTATCTTAATATAGTTATGTTAAATCTAACTTGATTTAATATGTGACTCTGTAAGTTCACACAATATTTATTATACGCCCAAAATACCTTTTGGTCCACAAGTTACAAACAATCCTCTAGTAAGACGTTATGAATATCTAAACTACGCAAATGTACATCTGACATAACCTTAATGATTGGTTTTTGGGGTAAGTTACTAACATTCGTAATGTTACATATACATATATAGTTTTTTTTATGTACGTTTTCCTATAATTACACATACAATTTTTTTCTAGTTAGGAATTTACTTGGATAATAAAAATACTTATAAGTCACATTACATGCATATATATATATATATATATATATATATATATATATATGATTTTGATGTGCTTATATGAATAATTACAAGTAAAAGTTTTTTATCCAAATTGAAACTAACTTGGATGGAAAATTACATGTGCTTATCTATAACTAGGCCGCTAACGAGTCGAATCGATCCAAACACCTTCCACCTCGAGCTCATTTCATTTAATTTTTTTAGGCTCAAATTCAACTCGAATTTGAAACTAGCTAAACGAGTCTGGTTCGATAATGTTCACGAGCCAGCTTGATTCGACTCATTTAACTTATTTTTTTAAAATAATGAACCAAATCGGCTCATTTATTGTGATTCAATTTGTGACTTGACTTATTTAACTATTCAGTTTGTTGGAAAGCTAAACAAATCAAATCAACTCATTTAATGATTTGACTTGTTTAAATGCTCATTTAGCTATTTAACTTATTTATTATATAAATTCGATACAAGTCCAATCTATTAACGAATGAGCCGAGCTTATAAACGAATTGAAATGAGCTCGAGCCGGCTCAGGAACAAACGAGCCGAACCTTCCTTGGCTAGAGCTTGATTAATTTAATAAATGAGCCAAAAAAAATAAAGCTTGTATTTAATTCGTTTTGCTAAATAAATTAGTTAAACCAAGCAGGCTTGCGAGCCGACTAGGTTTGTCAGCAGCCTTATCTGTAACTATACATGCACATATATAGCTTTTAGATATACGCTTGCGATAATCACATGTACATTTTTTTTAGTTAGGAATTAAATTGGGTAATAAAACTACGTATAATCACACTATAAAATTATATGTACATATAGGTCACATTCCATGCACACATATACACTTTTGATGTAATTATACTAATAATTACATGTAATTCTACAACTCACTCTATTATAACATTATTATAACGGTACTAGAAAATTACATGTACTTATTGATAATATTATATGCACACATATACTTTTTCAATGTACATTTACCCATACTCACATGTGTACTAATTAAGAAAATAATAAAAATGAGAATTAATATAAAAGTGTGTAAAAAAATGAAAAATAAAGGTCGAAGCCCTAGTACGTGAGCAAGGTTAAAAACCTCAGATCTTGCAACGCTCATGGGGCATGGTACCATCGGTGAAAAACTCTCTTAAGAATGTGGATATTTTAATGCGTCCATGTTCTATACCTACACATGAAACAAGATGAAGAGCACTAGTATCCATTTAAAGGGAAATCATAAGAATTTAGAGGATCAATCTATAATGAGGTTGCATTTATACTTAGGAATATGGATATATATAGTAATTAATAATAAATATTGTCTAAATATATAATTTTATTGATTAAAAAATAAGGTAAATCAATAGAATTTATATGTAATAATCTTAAAGAAAAAGATGAATTACCAAAGATCTCTATATAACATGCACATATTTTATTCCACTTTGTATTAATCTAAATGATAGATGTGTTATTTCCATTCAAAATGACACTACAAAATTAGGTGTACATTTAAGTAATAATAGTTCGTACAAATAATACCATTTTGTTTTACTTTTAGTTATAATTACTTGTTAATTTTTATTTCATAATTTTATATTAGAGGTGTGTTTGGTGTGTGACTATGTAACAATACACTAAAATATTATAAAATTATCACAATACAATGTACTAGTATACACAGTGACCCAAGTAATATAGTGATGAGTAGAGTGTTGATCCCACAAGGGCCCAGGACAATGCAATACTACATGATAACTATAGAATGTAAATGGAGAAATGAAAATAGATTGTACTATAGGATAAGGCTAAATATGAAATGAGATTTAAATGAGAAGGTAAACAGTTAATAAGAACAAGATAAGATAGATTGCGTACAAAACACTAATAAATAGGGTTATGGGGAAGGAAATCCTAATGCACCTATTAAACCATCACACCATAACATGTGAGACCCTATAATGTACCAACACTCAACCACTCTTTGGTTTTCACTTGAGGTGAAACACACTCTTTGGTTCTCACAATCTCAATATATGAACCACTAGCAATGTCACACAATGAGCATCAAAATATTAATGCCTTGTCCTAAACATATCTTTATGCCGGATTAAACACTATTTTAGCCTTTTCCATTGAGTTTATCTATACTAGAGCTTCAATTAACTAAGTAGAGTTATTTATAATTAGAAAATAACATCATATAACATTCAATATACTGAAAATGAAATGCCACAAACACAAGACTACAATATTCATATCATACAAGCTTGTAATCCTTATGATCTTCCCCATAAAATAATGCTCAGCTTATGTTGATATTTGTCCCTAAATTACAAATTAGATTGAATAAAAACATACAAAGAATAGGAAAGAGCACACTCTACATGATTATTGTTGTAGAAGAGGTGGATGATTTTTCCTTCCTCCTTGAACTTCATCTTCAACCTTGAGCTTAAAATTCCATATCTTCTCCTCTATTTTTTGGATTTCTCCTTTAATGTTTACTTGTAAAACATTGTGGAGACTTTATTTTGATTTTTTCTCATCTTATACCCTATATAGAGGCAAAGAGGGGGCTAAGGGCTAGGTGGAAAATGATTAGAAGTTTTGTTCTGGAATCTGAGACCACTAGGGACAAAAATAATTTTTGATTTCGGTGTTATTTGAAATGGTTGTAGACACGTTGTGCGATTCTTATCTATCACCCTATAGCATCGGTCACCTAGTAGCATTTGTCACATGGGAGCACTGATCACAACTATGGTTTCTTCTATGTAAAAGTACAATTGTTAGATTATGTTAGTTTTGTTGTAATTAAAGTCATTTTTTGATAATAAAAACCTTAAATTGTAGTTTTGTTGTAATTAATCACAACTTTGGTTACTTGTATGTAAAAGTAAAATTGTAGTTAGATTATGTTGGTTTTGTTGTAATTAAAGTCATTTTTTATAATAAAAAATTAAATTATATTTGGGAATATTTTGCCATTGTTTTGATTTCACTGCATAGGCAACATTATTATTTTTATCTGTGGCATGAAGTAATTATTTAGGTATGGTAAATGTACATTGAAAATCTATATTTGTACAACTATGGTTACTTATATGTAGAAGTAAATTTTTAGTTAGATTATGTTAGGTTTATTGTAGTTAAAATCATTTTTTGATAATAAAAACTTAAATTAGATTTAGAAAGAATATTATTTTACCTCCAGCTTGATTTTACTAAATAGGAAACATTATTATTTTTATTGTTAGCATGAATTAATTATTTAGGCATAGTCCAAACCAAATTGAAAGAAACTTTGTACATGTAATTATAGGTAAATGTATATCAAAAGTCTATATCCGTACATGTAATTAACATCTTGAGATGGCCAAACCTCCAAGTCCCTCCAAACCCCTAAAAGGTCTTCAAAAATACTAAAAGCACTTTCAAACACTTGTTGAACAAGGTCAAAAGTCCACCACATAAAAGTGAAACAAGGAAATGATATTGAGAAAAAGATAAATTTAATGATGGTTGTAAGTGTATAATATTTTTTCTAATACTATTACACGTATAATACAAATAGAACTTGATAGAAAGAAAATTGAAAGTAAAAAGAATTTTTATATAACTAATTAGGTCTATATGTACATGTAACAAGTGTAAAATTTGTATCCTAGGTCAATTCCAATGTGGGTTATCGTATGCATAATTTATGAAATCAGACATTGAAATTTTTATTTATACAGTTACTGTGGCTAATTAGTATACTATTATTTCATCTGCTCCATTTTGCACTAATTTTGCTAGAAATTGTGATACATTAAATTTACTTTTGAGTATATTGAAATGGAGTTTTATACAACTCATTAGGTATGTGTGTACATAAAATGTATTAGTCAATATAAAGTATTCCACTTGGTTCAAAGGTGGGTTATTAATTAGCCTCGGTACACTAATGGTTTGTTTGAACCTGCTTATCAAAAGTAGTTATATAAAATAATTACTTATTTAGAAAAAAATTAAGTTAATTTTTATTTCAAAATAAGTGATTATTTTGGATAACTATTTTTGATAAGTAGCTCCAAACAAGTATTAAATTTTAGATTGGTACATTGAAAATATTTTAGGTACATTTATTATGGGCAATTGTGTCAAAATTTATCGGTTACATAAAATCTAACTTTGCGTACACGGACATGCGGGTTTTACACTAGTGAGTAGTGATTAGCTACACTATACGTGTAATATATTGGGCCAATTCCAATGTCGTTGATTAAGCCATACGTGTAATTTGGGCAGTGGTACATTGAAAGTGGAACAATGTACATGTGTACATTAAATTGCGAGTATGATTTTACTAATAATTGTAGTACTTCAAGTTTGATGATACAGTTCAGGTAGTTTCCATCCTAAGCAAATATTACTAGTACATGTGATTTTTCCGTAACTACATTTAAAATGCATACCTACGCATGTAAAATGACTTTATGTACATCTATTGTTTACGCTTAGATTAAACACACATATTCCAAGGTGTTTTTCTTCGCTTTTCTTCAAAGCAATAACATATTCACATGTTCATTTACTTATTGGTAATATTATATCTACATATATATATTTTTTATGTACATTTATTGAAAATTATATGTACAGTATATCTCAATTAAGAATTGACTTGGGTTATAAAAGTATTTTTTGGTAAAAATTACTTGTACATATATGCTTTCAGTGTACCGATAACCATAATTACATGTACATTTTTTTTTTATCCATATTGGAATCAACTTGGATCAAATTACCTATAAATCACATTATAAAATTTGTATCGTACATTCAATAGATTTGCATAGTACTTATAGTATATTTGGATTACACATTTAATATACTTGTGTTGTGCATTTAGTTGAGTTGTGCTGCACACTTAATATAATAATGTTGTACACGTAGTAGAGATATGGTGTATTCTTAGTAGGCTTTGTTGTAAATTTAGTAGAGCTGGGTTGTACACTTAAGAGATGATATTATTACCAATAACTTCTAAATGTTGACATGGAGAGATATATGCATATATGGTTAGTAAAAATATATATATTGAATAAAATATGGTTACTTTGAGATAGTTAATATTAGGATAGATTGTATTACCTAAATTAGAAAAAATATTTCATATGAATTTATTTGATTAGATTATTCATTGGATAAAAAACCAGAATCTAATGGAGCATTTTTTCTTTGTTGATAATTACTTGATTACTTAATGTAGACCCTCCAATCTACGAGTATTCAAATCGGAGTTAGGTGGGGCACTGCTAATTTACCTACAAAAAAGATAAGAAATAGCCTTTTGAGTTTCAAAGAAATACCGGTGAAGTGGTACCCTAAGGACATTTTGACACGCAAGTTAGCAAAGTAGAACGTAAATAATACAAAAGAAAATAAAGATTGGGGTCGGAGTGATTTAGACCTTGAGCAGTAAAGGTGTGACCAATGATGAAGGATTCAATGTCCTTCATTAGAGGTGTTTGTAGGGGTGTTGTTTGGGTAGTGTTGAATGAGAACAACTACTAGGTGAAAGCCTTAGCAAAATTTTTTTTAGTCCATATGGTTTTATTGTCATTGCCCGGTAGATTATCGGGATTCCCTTCTTTAACCCCTTAAGGGCCTTGCAACTCTACTATTTATGGAAGTTGTAGCTAGCAACGTGCCCCTTTAAGGGGTGAGATAAGGCTATTGTTAGAGCTAGCCAGTGCTAAAAACATATAGAGAGTTGACCCATGTTCAAATGGGATAGGTGATGTGGATGTAGCCGATACGAAATTTAAATCCCTTTGTTAACAATTGTAGTACCGGTAAATAAGACTATTGTTCTATATCAGGAATTGAGATGGCTTACCTCTATTTAACTAGCTTAAAAATAATAAAAATAAATAAAAACTCTAAGGTGTCGTTTGGTATTACTTTTTTTTAGTAACTACTTTTAGATAAAAACTACTTTTATAAACCTACTTTTAAAAAATTACTTTTATAAGTAATATGTATGTTTGTTTTTACTTTTATTATATAAGTGATTAATGCCAAAAAACTACTTATTGTACCTTATTAGTGTTTGGTTTTCATTTTTCTACAAAATTACTTTTTCTTTTCCATCTTTAGTTTTTATCTTCCTATATATATATATTTTAGTAATAATTACTATATAAATTATGTAATATTAAATATTAAAAAGCATATGAAACATTAACAAATATAAAAAAATTTAAAATTAAACTTTAACTTTTCTCAAATAATTTTTTTAATAAAAAAATTTAATAATATAATAACTTTCTTTTAAATATAAAAAATAATTATTTTTAAAAGCATAATTGGAAACTAGTTGTTTGAGCCATGAATGTTTGCCCAAATATATGTCCTCTACTCTACTAACCGGTTAGGCATGTGTTTGAAAACATATCATTTCTCTTCCATCTTCATTCAAGTGATCAAATCCTTAGACTGTTCTTGGATCTACTATTCCGTTTGTGTTTTATACAGTTGGAATTTCCGCAATTAGTTATGTCCATATTCTATGATCAACTAATATACGTGAATATGCACTTTTAAATCTTTCACAAGTGTCATACATGTGTAAATTTTTCAGCAACACACGTACATCCCTTGTCCTCTAAATCCTAGGATAACAAAATAAAAAATACAACGTATAGTATAGTATGTCCATATTCTCATACCGATCACCATTCAATGGTTCAGTTCTCATCCTTAAGCATTTTTTTTATTAAAAAAAAGCTATACATCTAATGTCTGTGTTATGTTGTTAAATCGGTGAGCCTGTTGCTGATCGAGATGATAACACTGAGACCTATGATTTTCCCTATTAACAAACCATTGAACCGTCCTCCTTGCAATAGGAAACCAAATCCATCTCTTCTTTTCCTCTTCCTCCTGCCCCACCCGTTCTTGTTCCGGTGCATTATTTCCAACTGCTCGATCCTACTATTGAACGCACATTCAGAGAATGGGATGGTACTGTCCCTACATGGGAAACTCGTTCCTGAAGAAGAAACTAAGGTAGAGAGGCATTAACCCAAACACTCACAAGCCTTTATCAGAGATTGAAAATGATGAGGATGAAAGAAAGACTTCTAACAACAAGAACCAAAATGATACGACCTCATCAGCGATTCATAGTTTGTCCAATGAAATAAAACTCATACATCTGAGATAAAAAGATGCTAAGCGATGATATATTCTGTGTGGCATATAAGTTCAAAATACCCCTTTAGCAAGGGTGGGGGAGGGGGAACCAAAAGCAATATAAGTTTAGCAAATTTCATGGGTCGGTTAAACTTTTCTGTGGAAGCAAATTGTGACACTTCATGATTGACTAGTTGAAAGACAAAATGACAATTCTATCCTACTGTTTGGCTATCCCACGGGTTCCTACTTAACCATACCATTTTGAGTTATAGTAGAATGTATTCTTCATAAAATAGACAAAGGAAAACAAAAACAAAACTTTCAGGAGAATCAATGAATGCCAGCAATTCCATGTGCTACTAGAGCTAATCATGTAAAAGTCTAAGTAACCTTAAATGATTTATAAAGCTGATAATTCTCTTCCATTTACAACACATAATAACAGACATGATGGAAAAAAAATAGACAAATTTCCCTTCTGAAAATACAGCAGAAGAACAATTCTAAGGGTGAATGAGTACCCATGATCCTAACTAAGGAAATCGTGATTTTAGTTATTTGCAGTACAGGGTTATTGATTGACAGACTACCCTTTGCAAAATATTCACCTATAAAACTTGGGTGTTGGAAGTTGATATGGCTCTACACAACTTTTCACTAGATTGAGTCTTATCAGGAATATATAGCCTTCACTGGCATCCCTGTGGCGACTAACCCTTACAACTACAGTATTCAGCAGTAGAAAGACTTGCAAGTTGCTCTGCATATACTTATAGTCTAACAATCATAAACAAATTTCCCTAAAATTCTTAAATTCATAAGACAACAAATATTATAATGGGAGGAATGCTAGGCTGACATGGGTGCAGTCGTGCAGACACTATGAAAACAGGAATTGAAACATCAAGTGAGCATGAATTGCACGTAGGTAGGAAAAATCTCATTCCGTCCCAGCCCTAAAAAAATTGTCTATATATGAATTATTTCAGACGAGGGCTAAAAGGAAATTTGGTCACCTGAAACATTTTTCATTTTCGAAAGATCGTCATCAAAGTGCCAAACCAAACATCTAAAATTCCCATACTTTCAATCGCAATAACCATGAATCAATAACAGATCTAAAGTAGTAATATCAAAATAATGAAGACATAACGAACCTGGACTTTGCAGATGAAGGGAAACTGAGTTGAAGATCTATCCCAAGTCAAAGATTGAGCAACGTGAGAACAAACTTCAAAACAAAGCCCAAATTTTAGATTTGATTTCTAGAGCCCTGAAGATCAATTGGATGTGAAATGGAGCAGTGAGAAGCGAAGTGTGAAATGGAGCTGCGAATAACAGGTAATGGATCGATGGAGAGGGTAAAGGTGAGTTCAGAAGAGGACGAACGAAGGTAGTGATGGAGTTAAGTTGTGGAGCAAACATGAAATGGAGAAGCGGAGCAGCTAAGCATACGTGAAATGTGAAGAATTAATAGATGGAGAAGGTTGTGGAAACCAAAGAAATTCATAGGTAAAGGCGAGCATAGGTCGAACATCGAAGGTAGTAGACGAAGGTAGTAGACGAACTACGGAACGAAGGTAGAGATGGAGAAGGCTGTGTGCAATAGAAAAGTGGAGCGGAGGAGCGGGAAGGAGTGCAGCGGAGATAAAAGTTTATAAACGAAACTTTTACTAATACACAAATACCGTGCCGCACACCAAAAGTGATTTTTAAAAGTAAGTAAAATTTACTTTTAGTTTACAACTTTTAAAAATTAATTATTATAAGTTATTTTTTTATAATTACTTATTAAAAGTAAATCCAAACACTTAAAAAAATTTATAATTACTTTTTATAATTAATTATCTAAAAAACTACTTTTCTTAAGTAAAACCAAACAACCTCTAAATCACACAAAATAAATAAATAAGAATAACACTAATGGGGGTTTTAAAACTAGAAAATAGAAAATAATAAAAGTAATAAATAAAATAATAAAAATAATGGATAACCACAAATATAATAAATAAATTAGGGAAATCGAAATCTACCACAAGATTAGGTCAAAATATTATAATAATAATAATAATAATAATAATAATAATAATAATAATAATAATAATAATAATAATAATAATAATAATAATAATAATAATAATAATAATTTCTAAGTTATTATTTAATCATGAGAAAGAGATTGAATAAGTTGTAAGCCAAAATCATGTCTTTACACCTTATATTAATCCACTAAATTAATTAATATGACAAAACGCTACTATTAATCCTTTAAATACTAGCAGTATAGTAGCAAAAAGTGGCTCTTATATTTAACTAGATTGAATGCATTAAGTATAAATTGAAGAATGCTAATCTAAGTACCCAAACTAGTACAATAAGCATGTCTAGTTGTATTTCTTTTCCTTGACCCACATGTATCTAAACGTTCTACTATTTCGGTTAGAATTACAAAACTATTAGGTGAATTATTATCTAACTTAGCTAAAATTTATACATATAAATTCTAGCATATTTATATGGTCACCTAGTAGGCAAATTATCCTATATACTATCTCTATGAGGAAACTAGAATAAGGCACAAACTATATAAATTATACTTGATAGAATTATATATATAAATGATGGCCATTAAAATAAAGTCAAAGAACAATATCATGAAATAAAGAAAAATAATATCATATCTCAAATCATAATCTAGGATTTCATTTTATTCCCCAGCAATAAATAATTAGCTAGTAATAATGATCAAATTAATTACACAAAAATATATATTAAAAATATAAATAAAAAATAGCAAAATAAATAACCGGAACTAATTATGTATGAAATTTCTAAAATTTATTCAGATGAAAATTTATTAAATGTCATCTCAAATAAAATTTTTCGGCACTCTTTTCTCTGTCTTTATCTCTCAGCGCTAACTGCATACTACTCTTTATTTATTTTATTCATATAAATTATGAAAATTTATATTTGATATTATATTTATTAACGTTTGATCATTATTAACTATATTACTTATTTACTTAGTTCTCACAAGTCCATCAACTCATTTTCTAATTATCATGATTTTGAATTATTTCACCTTTTTTAATATTTATATTTATTAATACTATTTATTTGATATTTTATTCATATTAGCTAGTTTACGATCATAGAAATGACTCACATATGTATCTTTATAGGATATATCCAAATTTTATCCCAATATATCAAAAACTAAGCTAATTAGTTTTTGTTTCTATTTCATTAATAAAAAATATTCATATTTTTTAAAAAATATTTAAGATTTAAATATTGGGTATGGGGGAGATCAAATAGTAATCATTTAATATAGTAATGAAGATTACGAAGAATAAAAATGGATATACAGTTATTAATTAGGATAGTAATAAATGATGATAGAGAATATAAAATATAACATATTCCTAAAAAATAAAATTGTGATAACTAAGATAAATACTTTTAAGAAGAAGGTAAAATATGAAACAATAGTGACCTTTTCATTCATTATTATATACTACTAAGGGCTTGTTTGCTATGGGAGTAATAGGAGGGAGTTTGGGGTGGAAATTTTTTTTTCCTATTTTGTGTCTTTTATATTAAGTATTTAATAATAATAAATATATTTTTAATAAAATATCCATTTTAGATCAAATTGGGATCTAAAATGGGTATTCGATAGAATAATATTATTTAATTTTAACTAGATTATATAAAATATATAAAATATGGGGGTAATTTTTCCGCCCCTATTACCCCCTAATTAAATGAGCACTAAGTAATGATCTTTTACAACACACATGTATCATTAAATATAACTATAAGTAAATAAATTATATTAAATTTTGTTGAGTTACATTGAATTGTTATAGTAATACTTTTTTTTTCAAATTTTAAACATCTATAATTTTTTCACTTTTTCTATGTTTTTTCGAGTTATTGAAGTGAGTTCTTTATACCTTATTCGATCATATTTTCTATATTTTCTAATATTTTATTAATTATCATTTCATCATAATAATACATGGTTTATGCATTATAATGTATGACTATTCAAGTATAGGATAAAATATCTTGTACATAGTATTTTGATATTTAAAAGAGTACATACGATATCATTTAACATTATAATAATATAAATTATGATCAAAATATTAATGTTACTAAAATATGTACATTCCAAAATATATACAGTTATTTAAATTTATGAATAAGCTTACATTACATGCACTCGAATATTAGTTGTTACAAACATGGATTATATTTTCAATAAGAAAAATAATAATAACACTCCCACCTATATTATCAAGTATTTTTATAGATATATACATGGATATGACTATAAGAAAATAAATTTTATTATATTTTAGATAAATAAAAATACATTAAATACTTGATTGATCTATGAATTCTGGTGTCATAATTAAAGGTGTAGTTTTATGTTGTATTAAACTATAATGATAACATATCATATGAGGTTTGGTCTAGTGGTAAATATTAGCTCTTGGATACTAGGAGTTTATGGTGACACCACCTATATGATGATTTTGTACGTATCTTTATAGACCCCTATAAATCTAAAAAAACTATAATGATGACATCACACAATAAATTCGAATTTTATTACTACCAAAATGTTAATCTTTACATTCTAATTATAGAAGAGTTTAGAATATAAATTTTATTTATTTTATTCATATAAATTATGAAAATTTATATTTGATTTTATATTTATTAACGTTTGATCACTATTAACTACATTACTTATTTACTTAGTTCTCACAAGTCCATCAACTCATTTTCTAATTATCATGATTTTGAATTATTTCACCTTTTTTTAATATTTATATTTATTAATATTTTTTATTTGATATTTAATTCATATTAGCTAGTTTACAATCACATAAATTACTCACATATGTATCTTTATAGGATGTATCCAAATTTTGTCCCACTATATCAAAAACTAAGCTTATTAGTGTTGTATATATTTCATTAATAAAAAATATTCATATGTTTTTAAACATTTTAGATTTAAATATTGGGTATGGGGGAGATCAAATAATAATAAGTTAATATAGTAATGAAGATTAGGAAGAAAAAAATGGATATATAGTTATTAATTAGGATAGTAATTAATGATGATAGAGAATATAAAATATAACATATTCCTAAAAAAATTATGATAACTAAGATAAATACTTTTAAGAAGAAGGTAAAATATAAAACACTAGTGATATTTTCATTCATTATTATATACTTCTAAGGGTATGCTTGGGATGAGGGAAATTGATTAAGGGAATAATGATTAAAGAGACAAATATATCCACCTTTCTTGTTTAGTATATAAGAATAAATTATTCAAGGGAATAATTTCTTATGTTTGGTTTGAGAGGAATAACTTATGTTAGAATAATATTTTATTTTACTTCATTTGCAAAAAAAATTAGTAATATTTTTTTTATTAGATATGAACAATTATTTATTACATAAATTAAAATTTAATATATTACATTTTAAATTTAATTTTTATAAATCAAAATAACATATTATATTAACTAAAAAATAATCTATGAAAGAAACTAATGAAGATATATCGCAACAATATTTGAAACACGACATTTAAAATAAATTCACATACTAAATATCCAATAATATCAATCTAATAAAAAAACTTCATCTAAAAAAAAACTATTACTTCAATCCATCTAATACATAATGAAAGCATTTTCATCACCTAAAATTCATCCAATAACATCATAATATAATCATGTTTCTCATCTTCATCCTTAAATCGACGAAAATTACACACATCTTCTTCATTCATTTTTTCATTAATTTCATTATTTCCATTCTAGATATACCATGGATTGTTCATAATTATTCATTCAACCGATCTTTGTAAGAACCTAGGTTTTTATCCAACATACTCATCAACTCCTTAAATTGCTCCTTGTTATTGGTAGATATTTGCTTCATAGTTTCTCTTATGATACTATACGCTGATTCCACTTCCTTATCAGCTCTAGATTTCTTTGAACTACCAACAGTTGCACTTGATCTCTTTCTCTTGCCCCTAGTGTCAGATGCTTGAGGTGATACATTGTCAACATCTTCATCATTTTCATCATCCTCGTGTATCATATGAGCATTTTCTTGAATATCTTCTAGGATAGAGTCATGTGACATGTCAAGCTCAACTCTATCACTAGTAGTAGTAGCATTAGCACTAACAACCCTATCTTTAGCAAAAATATATTCAAGATGATCAAACAAAGTAAATGACTTCATATATAACCCTGCTGCATCCCTATGACTCTATAATGATTAAAATAAAAGCATAAGATATATCCATATACAAGAATAGAAAAACAAAGACAGATTGATATCCAAATATGAGGGAAAGAAAATCAAGCAAAATTTGAATATAAAATTCACAAAGGAAATAAGAAATTACCTTAGCCCATTCATCAAATAGTTTTTGATCACCCGTCACCATCTTCTGTTCCTCATTCCATACAAAGCCACTCTCTTTCTCTACAATTTCAAGTAATGAATTGAAGCATTTTTTTCAAGTAGCCTAATCTCGAATCAATATTCGTGGATTTGAACTCAGAATCAGGCATTGCTTCAACAAAAAGCTTCTCTAAATGAAGTAGATATCCAGCTTTAAATCCATCCTCAACCTTCCACTTTCTATGTCGGCATATCTCTTTCAAAAATTATATCAGCTTCTCATCCTCATCATGTCTCCAAGTCTTCCTCTGACCCTTTTTTAGTAGTTATTGAGTTTAAACTCAGGGAAATCACTGCCATATATTGTTTATGATATTAAAAACATACAATCAATCAACCATATAATACAACCATCATCTAAAATTTTCATAAATAATTAAAATATAGCAATACAATCATCTTAATCTCATTAATTAAAACTATCCACAAAGTCTCTAATAGATCAACACAACTACAATAAGTCAAGATTCCCAAAATACTACATCAAAGAAAATGTATAAATACTACAAAAAAAATAATTATATAGAATAATCATCATCTCATTCATGTTCTACTCAACAACCCTTCAAAGTCGCCAATTATCAAACATCTCATGTGTAATACCATCTCTCCAAGCAGTCCATGCATTTGAGGTATCAACAATATTAATTAGATTATCTTCTTCATTTATATTTTCCATGAAAGCGCTCATTATTTCAAACTCTAACTCTTATTACATCGGGCTCCACCTCATTTCTCTATGTATGAGATTATGAAGAATACAACATGCAATTATAATGTCTGCATATGTGCTAACATCATAGAAACTTGAATTTCATAGAATTGCCCATCACATTTTCAACAATCCAAAGCATCTCTCAATAACATTTCTAGTAGCCGAGTGTTTCATGTTAAAGAACTCTTGCGGAGAGTTTGGTTTATGCCCATCCCTCTACTCATTTAAATGATCGTGTTGACCACTATAAGGTGCAAGGAAGCCATTAACATGAAATTTTTCACATAACTATAATAGGCAGCCATGTTAATGGTAGAGTTTGGGTGATGTGGGATTGAAATTTAGTCTATCTTCAGGAGATACAACAAATGGCACAACGTATACACTGCCTAGTGACAGTTGAAAGTATTGAAAAGTAGTTTTTGGTTGACTAGTATATGCTTATAATACAGGAAGCTAAAGAGAAGAGCTATGGAGGTGGATGAAATGATTCAACTCTTCAACTAATGCATCAAATACCCTTGAAGTTCCCCTCTAACAAGAAAAAATGGAGAAAAAAATAGAAATAAAGGGAGAAAAAACCCCCATAAATTTTATAACATTACATAGAATTTACCAAAGTGTACAATCTTTTTCTCTCAATTCTATAAACCATTATAGCCTATTCTAGGTAATGATGTAATATTGAGTCTAACTGCTTTAAATATCATGTCTGAATATCTACTCATGCAGTGTTATGTTGGGCTATGCTATGTCAATAATAGACCTACTTGTTAGGTACTCAACTAAAGTAAAACACGCGTATATGAATAAAAAGGAAGTTATAAAATGGAGTTTAATCATGATGTAAAAGTGAGATGGAAGACAGATGCCCTCCAAGTGAATGCAAGAGCAGTGCATTAAAGCAGATAATGAGATATGATCCAATTAAAACTTATAATGTATGTAAGACATGATATGAAATTGGAAACATAATATACAATAAGAATGTTTAGTACTGCTATGCCGGTAATAAAACTGAATGGAATCAAATATATCGCCAGTTGAATATATTATATAAGCATATTATGCTTATTCTTTATCATGGCTATATCTATTTCCAAGTATGGCTTATAGATGAGGACCGATGCCAGCCAATACCATAAGATTTGGGAATGATTAGAGAATTTTAAGAGATGTAGAAAGAAGGTTTGATGATGACTATGTAACTACCTAAGGCACCAACTCAAGTGTGATGCTTTATTGCCGTGTTGATCACAAATGACAAATCACTAATTATGCTGATGATTCATCCACCTCCCCCACTCCATATCTCATTAAATTACTAGTGAAGACGAACTGTAAATCTTGAGGCAGATAAATGTGTACGTCACTACTACGGAAACAGGAATTAATAACGGGACATTAATAACGGTGTTTCGAAAACCGTCGTCAAATCCGTGAAAATTAATGCACGGGAATTTTTAATAACGGTTTTACGTAATAACTGTTATTACAAGTGCAAGGTAAAATTTTGTACGGGAATTTTAATAACAGTTGACCTAAAGCCGTTATCAAAAGATGATTTAATAACGGTTCAAACAAGAACCGTTGTTAAAATTGGCAAGGTTTTAATAACGGTTCCTGTAAGAACCATTATTAAATCATCTTTTGATAACGGTTGTTGGAGAAACCGTTATTAAAACATGATTTAATAACGGTTCTTACAGGAACCGTTATTAAAATCTCCTTTTATTTCGTTCTCTTTTGTTTCCTGCCAAAAATTTCAGACTCTGCCGCTTCCCTCTCGTACTCTCTTTCTCTTGCGAACCCTTGCACCACCGCTCCAGCTCCTCTGAATTAAGGGAAACCGTCGCATCACCATCTCTCCACCACCCCTCTGCCATTCTTGCGAACGTAGCCAGCATTTGTACCTTCGTCGTTGCCGTTCTCAACCTGTACGCCGTCGCTCCCTTTACGTATGTGTTGTTCTTCCTTCATTGCTTAATTTGTCTCTACTGATATGTATATATATATATATAAATGCATGCATGTTGCACCGAAGAGGTTGTGTTTGATGTGTTGTTCGAAAATCTGTCGTTTGATGTTTTGGTGAAAAATTTTGCTGTGGCCTTTTTTGATTGTGGCCAGCCGAGACCTTAATATATATGTATATATATATATATATATATATATATATATATATATATATATATATATATATGTTTATAATCTATTTTATAAAAGTATGTATTATTATTTTAAGAGAATCCACAAGCCTAAAATATATATTATTATCATAAGATATGTACGTTCTAAGTATAAAATTAAGGTGTATATATTTTTTTAGCACTCACATTATTATATATGCAGATGATCATGTGTATTTATATGCTTTTTTTAATATATATTTTGTAAGACATGTATGTTAGGGTTAGGGTTTATCGTTTATTATACTAAATATAAACTAGGGCTATAAGGAAAAATCCTAAGGATAAGGGTATTGTGCATGGGGAAAAGTTGAGGAGGTTGGTTGGGCATCGGTGTTGTGATTGATAAAAATTAAATAGAGATGAATAATTGTGTATAATAATAATAATAATTAATCATATAGGATTTATTAGATTGTACTATATATATATATATATATATATATATATATATATATATATTATCTTATTAATATCTACTTGATTTTACTATGCGTAGGTTGAATGATTTGATGATAGTTTGATGTTTAGCCAGTTTGTTAAATATATAACTAAAGATTATGTCCTTATTTTAAATAGTTTGATGTTGTTAGGTTTCCATAGTTGGTTATGATCTGGTAGAATATATTTATGATTTGTCTAGCTAGTTGAAGATCAGTTTACATATTCTGTAATTTAGATCCTTTTAATTTCGAGAACAACCTTGATGATAAGATTTAGTGGTTCTCATTTGTAGGTAGTGATCAGATGACATACCCTCCACTGTATTTTCATATGGCACCACATAGAGATGTACAGACTCATGTGATATGGTTATATGACGAGCTATGTCATTTGTACGCGAGTGGCTCATCCTATCACCCCTTCCATTTCAGATCTTATCACCTTATGTTGACCCTACCTCAGATAGAGCCATGGGCATCGACTACGTCTACTTTTTTGCAGTGGTTTGTCTACCACACTGATGCACCACACCCGAGATTTATTGAGGGTGAGCTGTTTGCTAGAGAGTATGATAGGATATCGAGAGAACTGATGGTCATCGATGACGAGTGGAGGTATCGTCATAGCTTGCCTCGGAGTATCCACCTCGGTTACCCTAGAGTATCCGTGAGTAGACTCTCATTTGATGATGTCAGGGATCAAATGATATATCGTGATGAGTGGACTTTTAGAGTTATAGTTTTTAGTCGGGGTCGACGAGGCTATCGGGGGATTTAGTTTTAGATATGAGTTTTCGTTTTTTAGGTATTTGAGTTGTAGCAACATTTTGATGTATATAGTGCTGCTATTGCTTAAATCCTGTAGTATGCATATCTTTTGTAAATTGAACTATTAATTGTATAATATTTTGCTACGTTTGTATGTATGCATATATATATAATGAACTCTTTGTAAGTATGAGGAGTTTCATTGATCAGCATTAATATAATTTTGGAAACTTGTTAGCATGATTCGTGTATATATATATATATAGAGAGAGAGAGAATAGCATGCATGATACATTTGAGATTAATTCTTTCTAAGCAAGAGTGTTTTGAAAATTATTATACTTATAATTCAATTGATTTTTAATAATTACTTTCATGTGGGATATATCTAGATTCAAATAATATGGATCGGAAATGGTTGTCTGCAAATCGTCTGTCTAGAGAATATGACGAAGGAGTGGAGTTTTTCATCAAGTTTGCAGTTGAACATGCTCGGGACTCTAGTAGAATAGTCTGTCATTGTTTGAAGTGTGCTTATATTCAGCGTGTCAACGCTAATGATTTGAGAGATCATTTATTTGTGTATGGAATTGATACAAGTTACACTTGTTGGATATGGCATGGGGAAACAGATTCTAAATATGAAAATGACGATGTTGGGAGGGATAGTAGTGGATCATCATTTGATAACTATGAGGGACATTCGTTAGAGGAGATGACTCAAAAGGTTGAGGAAAGTGTTCGGGATTGTCCAAAAATGTTTGAGAAGTTATTGAATGACTCGGAGAAACCTTTGTACGGTGAATGTAAGACGTTTACGCGATTATCCGCTACTTTAAGGTTGTACAACTTAAAGGCATGTAACGGATGGAGTGATAAGAGTTTCACAGAATTATTGTCACTTGTGAAGGATATGCTTCCTGATGATAACGTTCTACCCGATCGTACATATGAAGCGAAGAAGATTCTATCCTCTATGGGCATGAGTTATGAGAAGATACATGCATGCCCTAATGATTGTATTTTATATCGCAATGACAATGCATCTTTGGATAGTTGTCCTAATCCTGAATGCAAATACCACGATACAAGAAGAACAAGGTGCCCGCTAAGGTGTTATGGTATTTTCCTATAATACCAAGATTAAGGCGGATGTTTAATGATATTGAAGATGCCAAGAACCTAAGATGGCATGCTGATGACAAGATAGATGACGGGCTTCTTAGACATCCATCCGACTCTCCACAATGGATGACAATTGATGGGTTGTTTCCTGAATTTGGTAAAGAAGCAAGAAATGTGCGCCTTGCACTTTCTGCAGATGGAATGAATCCGCACAATCAAGGCAGCTACAGTTTATGGCCAGTGATTTTGGTTATATACAATTTACCTCCGTGGCTCTATATGAAACGCAAGTATTTGATGTTGTCTTTACTCATTTCCGGGCCAAACCAACCTGGGAATGATATTGATGTTTATTTGGCACATTTGATTGATGATTTGAAGTTCTTATGGGACATGGGCGTTGAAGTATTTGATGCATATGGTCAAGAAAATTTCACTTTGAGAGCATTGTTATTCTGTACTATAAATGATTTTCCGGCGTATGGCAACTTGTCAGGTTATAATGTGAAAGGCCATTATGCATGTCCGATATGTGAGGAGAATACTTCATTTGTTCAGCTAACACATGGCCGAAAGACTGTGTTCCTTGGGCATCGTAGGTTTTTACCGAAGAATCATCATTATCGTAGGCAAAGAAAAGCGTTCAATGGATTCCGAGAAGAAGGGCAGGCACCAATCCGGTTGACGAGTTGACAAGTGTGGTTGAAGATGAAACATTTGAGTGTCAAGTTTGGGAAGAAGAATAAAGATAAGCCTCCATCAGTTGGGTGGAAGAAGATGTCAATATTCTTCAACCTTCCTTATTGGGAATCTTTCTACGTGAGACATGCCCTTGATGTGATGCATATTGAGAAAAATATATGTGACAGTCTTGTTGGCACATTACTTAATGTTCCACGCAAGACTAAAGATGGGATAAATGCTCGATTGGATATGGAAGAAATGGGTATTAGACGGGAACTGACACCGCGAGACAACGGAAGAAGAACATATTTACCGCCGGCGTGTCATACTCTTTCCAGAAAAGAGAAAATTTCATTTTGTGAATTCTTGCACGGTGTCAAGGTTCCGGAAGGGTATTCTTCAAATGTCAGAAGGCTCGTGTCGATGAAAGAGTTGAAATTAATTAACATGAAGTCTCATGATTGTCATATCTTGATGCAGTACTTGTTGCCGATAGCTATACGTGGAATTTTTCCAAAACGTGTTCGAATTACTATCACGAGGCTTTGTTGGTTTTTTAAAGCCATCTGCTCTAAAGTTATACATCCTGATAGTTTGGACGCCTTGCAAAAAGGGATTGTGATTAATTTGTGCCAACTTGAAATGTATTTTCCACCGTCATTCTTTGACATTATGGTACATCTAATTGTTCATTTAGTTTATGAGATAAAGATGTTAGGACCTGTTCATGGGCATTGGATGTACCCCTTTGAACGGTTTATGAAGTTGATAAAAGGTTATGTGAAGAATCGATATCGACCAGAAGGATGTATTGTTGAGAGTTACCCGGTGGAAGAGGCAATTGAGTTTTGCACAAAGCACTTGTCAAATGCTGAAGCTCTTGGTATTCCTAAGTCTCGACATGCGGGCAAATTTGAAGGACATGGTATTAGAGGCAGACAGCTTGGGCGTGTAGACCCTAACATGTTCCGTGCAGCACATCTATATGTATTACACAACAGTGATGATGTTCAGGCGTACATTGAAGAACATATGACTTCTTTACGGATTGAATATCCATCCAAGACTGAGAAATTGATTATCGATAAACATAATCTTTCCTTTATTGATTGGATAAGAGATCGCATCATTCCACTCATCGGTCATACACCAACTTTAATTTCCGAAACCCTGCATTGGTTGTCTCAGAAACCTCGTTATGAAGTTTTTCAATATACCAGTTATGTGATCAACGGTTGCACTTTTTATACAAAAGAACAAGATGGGAAGAGTACAATGCAGAACAGTGGGGTGACTTTAGTGGCTGAGGCAATGCATGTTGCTAGTGCGAAAGACAAGAATCCAACTTATGCAGATATGAATTATTATGGTGTGATTGAACATATATGGGAGTTAGATTACACTGTATTTAAAATCCCTGTATTCGGCTGCAGATGGGTTGATAACGGCAGTGGGGTTAGATATGAAGATGGATTCACATTAGTAGATCTTAATGGGGTAGGGCATAAACAAGACCCATTCACAAGCGACACAAGTATTCTATGTCACTGACCCTGCTGATAACAGATGGTCTGTAGTACTATCTACGAAAAAAAGAAATGCCAATGAATGTGATGATGAAAATGATGCCAATTGGAATAACGAGTGTGTCTCAGCTGTGCAAACAACTCAATTATTGAACGATGATGACAATACAATTAATGAGGAGGAAATATATGTCAGGGATGATCATCGTGAAGTAATATATGTATTAGATCCTGAATTTAATCCAAAAACAAGGGGGAAAAAAAGAAGGAAAAGAAGGCAATGAGGGTAATAATATTGTAACATATAATATCTATGTTGGTTTTTTTCAACTCAATTATGCTCAATACATAACATTCTAACATAATTTATTTATTGATTTCTTTTAGAGATATGGCCAATAAGAATATTGATAGGGACAACAGTGATGAAGAAGGGAAAAGAGGGCCGACAATTATGAGAATCATCACAGATATGAGGAATAAAGGAGAACTGGTCGAGTTGGGATGGAATACTTACAATCTTCCCATTGACCCTTATGCAGACATGTTTTTGACTTACATTTCACTTGTGACACGTAACCGTGTTCCTATCTCCTATAATAATTGGAAGCAGGTTCCAACGGGTCATAAGGAGCATATTTGGCAGGAAATCACGGTAAATATACTATTTTATGTAATCATTTATGTATGTAAAATGTTATTAATTTTAATACATTAATATCGGTATACATTTGTATGTCTTACAATGTAGAGAGTATTTAATGCGCCAGAGAGTAGGAAGAAATGACTTCTTAGACATTGTGGGGAGCGTCTAAAAACATTTAGGTCATTTTTAGCTCGTCGGAAAATGTACAGAAAGAGTGATGGTTCTCTACGGCAGAATCCACCCAAACGATACGGTTTCATCGATCAAGAAAGTTGGAATCAATTTATTGCATATCGTCTTACAGGTGATTTTAAGGTATTTGTTAGATAACAATTAATTTTTTTTTATCGATCCTAGTATTGTGCATAATATTGAAATAACTATCTCACTATGTTTTGGCTGGTGACATAGGAAAAAAGTGTCAAAAATAAAGAGATTGCGAAGCAGAATAAATACCGGCATAATATGGCTCGCAAAGGTTATGCAGGCCTTGAAGAGGAGTTGGTATGTATTTTGTGATTTATCTATTTACAGCATACTGAAAAATTTTATAATATTGGTACATTATAAGAATATTTTTTGATTTATAGCTCATAGCCCAAGACTTAGACCCATGTCCCTCGTCCATTAATATTGGTACATTATGGAAGAAGGCTAGAGCAACAAAAGATGGATATATTAATGAAGATGTAGATGTTGCAGCGAAAAAAATTGTAAGTTTGTAGATATTTGGAACCCTGCTTACTTTTCTTTTAGAAAACTATTATATTATGCTTATTCATGTAAGCTAATTTTACATATATTATATACATTACAGGACAAACTTCAAGCGTCAGATGGTGAGGAGGGGGTAGACCAATATAACATTGTATCACAGGCTATAGGAATTGTAGAACACCCTGGAAGACACAGGGGTCTTGGATTAGGTGTTACGAAAACGAGCGTACGTGGTCGATCTCGTGGTTCTCGTACCACTGATGAGCAAGTCGCCATCCTTACACAGAAATTGAATGTGGCATTGGAACGGATGGCAACAATGGAGCAAGAGTTGTCATTTATTAAATCTCAAGGGTATAAGCCATCCGATTTAGTCGACCATGATCAGCTTCACATACCTAATGTAAATAGTATCAGAGACAGTTGTGAAGCTGATGCACGTCTTTCTTCTCTTTCCGAGGTAAGTATTACATAACTTTGAATTGTTATTAAATGTATTCGGTGTCATAAATAATTAATAATGTGTAATATTTTCGTTTAGGGTTTGCATAAATGTGACTTGTTAGCGAATGATCTTTCAACTCTTTTGGCGAAAGGAAGGGTCCGCATCAGTCACAGTACCAAAACACAAACTGTCCACGGGTACAACTTAGCCCTACTTACAAGGCCGGTGAGTATTGACACTCCAATCATTGGTAGTGCGCCCTTGCCTTGTTATAAAGAGGGCGATGAGGCAGCCACACTGCTAGAAGCTCATGGAAGCTTCGTGCTTTGGCCTGTGGATCAGATACGTCTCACTACTGAAGAGGTATTGACATTCAATATCTTCATTAGAGGGTAGGCTAGTTGTTACATTGTTTATACCTTTTTCATATATATATGCTTAATACATATTTTGTTTATTATTATTATTTAAGGAATCAAAGAAGAAGACTGCTCCTGCTAGTAAAACTAAGAGAGGTACTAGTAGAACGAGCAACACAAAAGAGGGCGCTGCCAAAGGAAAGAGAGCTAAATCTGAAAAATCAGTTGCCCCACAAAAGATTCGTTCTTCGGAAATACGCTAACCTCCACCAGCATTAGCTTTATTGTATTTCTATGCCCAAAACTACATCGAGAATAATTATATTTCCATTGATTGTCGTCCTGAGTATGTTGGAAGGAACGATGCTACTTACATGGTATCGACAGTTGACATAAGCGACATTTATAATCAGGAATGGATGTCAACCACGAGTGTCGCCGTTTATGTCACGTAAGCATTATTTCATATTTCAGATTTTAGTACTCTTGGAGACATAGAATTTTTACGACCTTTTAAGCTTATATGAGTTATTAGTTATGAACAAATATCCATTATTATTGTCGTCCATATATAGGTTGGTAGCTAGTCGCGCTGCATTGGAGGGAATGATGTCCTCTATTGTTTTTGTGTGCCCATACTACATAGCTGACAGTAGTACAATAACAGAGGGTAGGTACATAAACTATTTAGCGGATCGCATTTTGATTGAGGGACACAACAAGCTCTATCTCATTCCTCACTTCGTAACTGAACATTGGGTTTTGTACGCCGTCCGACCTGATCTTAACAAAGTTTATGTGTTTGATTCCCTTCGAACCTATGACGTGCCTTTTGAGGTCGCTCGTCTTGGTGGGAAGGAATTTATCGACATGTTAGTATACTTTTCACTTCTTACTTCATTAGCTTATTTATACATATATATGTTCTACTTTCATTATTTGAGGTATATATACTTACAATATTATGTATCCAACTCTATTTATTAGGGCACTACGGACGGCATATCAAAGGAGAGGTGGGAATGGTGTCCCAGACCCAAAGAATCTTCAATATGAGCCTATCATGGTAAGTAGGAAGACAACTATTTTGTATTTTGTTTTAATTCAAATTAATATATAATAGTTAGAGAGCTAATTGAATTTATTTGACAGTGTCCACAACAGCAAAACGGCGATGATTGTGGATACTATGTATGTAGAGCAATGGATCTTATAGTCCAGAATAGATCGGTCAACATAGATCCAAGCCATGTATGTTTGCTTTTCCATATTTTTCTATTAATGAATCATGACATATATATTTTTGACCTAATGTCTAACTGTATATTAATTGAAACATGGGTGTTGTAGTTTTTCACCGATGACTATGCACGAGGCCAGCAATATAATGTTGATGAAATTGATGAAGTTAGAGACCAATGGGCCAAGCACGTGCACTCATTCATTCGGTATTAGGTAGCGATCTATATATTCTACATGCATTTTCAGGTTTGTATTTTGTCTACATCTTTCGGTCTTTCAGCCTAGATCTGTGAACTCTTTACTTTGGGGTGTAGAGCTACCAAGTTGTGGTATGCCCACTAATTTTTATTCCTAAGTATAGTTGGTGTATTGAGACATGCATACCAATTATAGATTGATTGAAATTATGGTGTGATACCCTGTTGGTATGAATTGATAAACATTGCAGATTTGGTAATTGTTTGAACATACAATTGTGTATGTGGGCAGGAACAAAACAGAAAAATTCTAAAAAAAAAACATATACTTTTAATAACAGTTCTATAAAAACCGTTATTAAAATCTAGGTTTTAATAACGGTTCTATGAGAAACCGTTATTAAACACTCAGGTTTTAATAACGGTTTTGTTTACGAACCGTTATTAAAACTCTGGTTTTCAACAACGGTTTTTTTTGATAAACCGTTATGAAAACCTTATTTTTAACAACGGTTTACAGCGAAACCGTTATTAAAAGCTCCATTTTAAACAACGGTTTTTAAGTAAAAACCGTTATTAAATATGAAGTTTACGGACATATTCGCGGGTTTTTGTGTATTTTTCATGACGGTTATGAACCGTTATTAAAGATATAATAACGGGCGATTCAATAACGGTTGAAAACCGTTATTAAAACTGAAAAATAACCGTTATTAAAAGCCCTTTCCGTGGTAGTGCGTTATGGATGATAACTGTTTATAAATAAGAAAAACATAAGCTCTGAAAAACAAAGTAAAAGACAAAACCAATTGAAAACAAATAAATTTTAAACCAGTACTAAATTCAATTTAAGGAAACACAACATGTTTACTAAATCAGAAGGAAAACTTAATTGTGATAAAGCAGAAAAACATCCCAGAGAATGAATATATATTCTCCTCTATCTATATATCTTCATGTTACCAAAATAATACATTCCATCATCAAAAGGACATCTACATTTTCATATAAGATCATCAAATTGCATAATTCAATGTCAAAACTAATTTGGTGCCAACTTCACATACAAAACTATGCTCTGTTGTAATTGATTCACACTAGCACAAGCATGAACATAGGTAGGACAATCTATTAATTTTTCATCAACGAAAAATTAGAGAAAAAATTTATGGATCATCTATATACATCAGCTCATCATCAAATTGCAGATGTCATGAATTTAATATATTCATTCATAAATTTATTCATCAGATGCATTACAAAAAAAAAACTAATTGAAATTTATCTAGATTTTACTCGATACTCTGTGGTCTTCTATCCCTATATTTCTGTCCATTTTCCATCTATACAAAAAAATATGGGTAAATCAATGTTCCATCTATACATCAGGATGAAGACAACTAACATCTATACAAAAATAAGAACAAATCAGTCCAGGTAAAAATTACTCACCAAAGCCGTATCCTATAACGTTAGCAAACAAGCAAAGGGAAGCTTTGAGGTGAGACAGACCAGGATAGGCAAGATTCGAGGTGAGGTAGACTAGGATAAGAATGCTTCAGTGCGAGGAAGATGAGGATAGGTAGGCAGCAAGCAAAGTCGGGCCAGGAGAGACAATGTCTAGGAGAGGTAAGCGGCGAGGAGAGTGGAGCGTAGAAAGACGAGCGGGCAAGGGTAGTGAGATGCAGCAACAGATGATCGGGTAAGGGGAGGTTGGCGACGACAATGGTTGGTGTTGATGATTCATGCGAGGCAGAGAAGAGACGGTGAGGGAGATAAGAGATAGTGAGGGAGAGAATATCAGGCATTTGTTACCCATAGGCCAAACGGGAAATAATTTTCCCTGACTCAAGAGCATAAATTTATCCC
Organism: Tamarix chinensis; assembly: GCA_030549775.1. NCBI lineage: Eukaryota > Viridiplantae > Streptophyta > Magnoliopsida > Caryophyllales > Tamaricaceae > Tamarix > Tamarix chinensis. The sequence continues at coordinate 78,167,464 of CM060179.1, read as the reverse complement.
AAAATAAAATTTTCTCCATACTAAACATAAAAGAGAATGGAAATAATTTCCCTTGTATTTTTTACACATGTTTTACCCCCATACCAAACATAACCTAAGTGATAATCTTTTACAATACACATGTATCATTAAATATAACTAAATAACTAAATAACTTATATTAAATTTTGTTGAGTTACATTGAATTGATATAGTAGTACCTTTTTTTTCAAATTTTAAACATTTATAAGTTTTTTCACTTTTTCTATGTTTTTTCGAGTTATTGATTTGAGTTCTTTATACCTTATCCAATCATCTTTTCTATAATTTCTAATATTTTATTAATTATCATTTCATTATAATAATACATGGTTTATGCATCATAATGTATGACTATTCAAGTATAGGATAAAATATCTTGTACATAGTATTTTTGATATTTAAAAGAGTATATACGATATCATTTAACATTATAATAATATAAATTATGATCAAAATATTAATGTTACTAAAATATATACATTCCAACAAATATGCATTTATTTAAATTTATGAATAAGCTTGCATTACATTCACTCGAGCATTAGTTGTTACAAAAATGGATTACATTTTCAATAAGAAAAATAAGAATAACACTCCGACCTAAATTATCAAGTATTTTTTATAGATATATACATTGTTTTAACTTATTTATCTTTTTTCAAGTTCATGTTTATTATTTGATGATTCCTTTTTCCCATACTCAATTTAGAGTCATATCTTGTGAAAGAGTTCACAGATACTCATACTTTATTTTATACAAACGCTTAATATATTTCTATGATAAGTCTATTTGTGTTTATATAGATCACATATGGATAGTGTTGTTTTTTTGGTTACTTGAATTTTGGGCTTATTTGTTAAAATTTGAATATTCATATTGTTATTTGATGAGTTCATATTTTGACACATTTTATACCTTTATAATCTTAGTTTTTGGTAGTTTATTTAGCTAATATAGGGGAGTAATTGTTGTTTTATGCTTAAGTGATAAAAATTAAATAAAAATTATTATTTGAGCTAAAATGACATAAATTAAGTAAATTTAGAGTAAAATATTATTTATTAATATTTATTGAATTTTATTTTGTAGGTTTTATAAAAAAAAAGAAAAAAAAGATTTCGACCTTTGGTCTAACGGCCAAAGGCCGAAGACCCAAAGGCTTGTAACAAAACTAAACCAAACGAGTCGTCGAGCCGGAAAGTCAGCAAAGAAGGAAAAGAAAAGTCAAAGAAGAAGACTCAGCGCAGGGCTGACGTGGGCGATCGAAGCACAAAACAAAAGAAAAAGAAATGAAGCCGGCCGAAGGAGGGGCCACAAGGACGCAGCAGAGCTGACGTGGCAGCCACATGAAAAGAATGAAAACACAGCTGCCGCATGGAGGAGCCATCAGGGCAGCACGAAAGTTTATAAAAAGCAGAGACGCAGGGCGCGTCAGAGAGAGAGGCAGAGAGGCTCGTGCGACAGAGCCTTAAAAAGGCTCGGTCAAACGGGAAAAAGGAGAGAGGGCGAGAGCCTTCCTTCACAAGCCCGGTAGAGAGAGGAGGTCAGGCTCGGAAGAGAAAGGACGACGCACAGACGACCTGAGCTCGGCACGGAGTTCAAGAAGGGCGACGTAGTAGCCAACAGCCGTCGGCCGAGAAAGAAGAAAAAGAAAAAGAATTTGGCACGGAAATAAAGGCAAACAAGGAAGAAAAATAAGAAGAAATTAAAACCGGTAGAATTTATTTCAAATAAAATTAATTTTTATCTGAATAAATTCTAAATCTTTTATTCAAAATTAATTTTGGTTATTTCTTTCTCTTATTTTTAATTTATATTTTAGATAAATATTTCTGTGTAATTAATTCTTTAATTATGGTTGGATGATTATTTATTGTTAGGGAATAAATTGAAACCCTGGATTAGGATTTGAATTATAATTTTATTTTCTTTGTTTCGTGAGATTGTTTCTTGACTCTATATTAATTGCTATCGTTTATATGTATGATTCTGTCAAGTATAGTTTATTTGGTGCATGCCTTGTTCTGGTTCCTCATAAGTGACAGTATGTAGGATTATTTGCCTGCTAGGTGACCATCTAAATATACTTGAATTTATATGTATAAATTGCAGCTAGGTTAGATAACAATTCACCTAATCGTTTTGTGATTCTAACCGAAGTGGTAAAACTTTTTGATACGTGTGGGTCAAGGAAAGGAAATACAGCTAGACATGCGTTTTGTACTAGTCTGGGTACTTAGATTGACAGCCTTCCACTTACACTTAATGCATTAAATCTAGTTAAATATAGGAGCCGCTTGTTGTTGCTATACTGCTAGTATTTAATAGGGTTAATATAGGCACGTGGTCGTATTAATTAATTAAGGGAAGTAATATAAGGTGTATGGACCTGCGTTTGGTGTGCAACTTGGTCGATCTCATTCTCACGATTAAATATTGACTTAGAAATAAATATTATATTACGACCTAATATAGTGGTGGATTTTTATCTCTCTAACATATTTCTCATATCTGCGGTTTCTCATTATTTTTATTATTTTTATTATTATTAGTTTTTTTTATTTTATTTATTCATTTTATTATTTTATTATTTTGATAAACCCCCATTAGTATTTTTCTTATTTATTTATTTTGTGTTATTTAGGATTTTTATTTTTAGTTTTAGTTTAAGCTAGTTAGATAGAGGTGAGCCCTCTCAATCCCCGGTTAGAACGATACCCTATTTACCAGTGCTACAATTGACAACAAGAGGGTTTAAATTGCGTGTCGGCTACGGTCACACCATTATTGTTCATTTTTTTTTATAGATAATGGTTTCTTCTAATATTCCCCCCCCCCACCTTTGGGTTTTTAATTATGCTTTTTACTGAATTGTTTCCAAAAATACATATTGAAAATAGTACAATATGTCACAACTACAAATTTTATTGTACATTTTAATAACGAGGAATGAAAAATAGAAATATATTATTGTTAATGAAAGAAATGAAAATGTTTTCATTCAATGGTGTGGTCTGTTAATTCATATCCGTCCAATGGGTGATAGAAGAAATAAATTAAAGAAATTCGAGTGTATGAAAATTGAAGGAGAAAGCAAAAGGTAGGGAAAAAAAGAGAGGAAAGGAATAAATATAAAAAAGAAAAAAAGTAACTAGATGCAACTAATCAATAGAAAATATATGAGTTTTAAGTTAATTAATTATTTAGAAGATGTTGAGTTTAATTGTAATACAACCAACTGTAGGAGGGTATTTTGGGAAAAAGCATGCCAAAACAATCACCGAGTACCATTGATGTGATTTAGCTATAATAAGGATGTAAATGAGTGGACGAACTATTTGAATAAGTTTGTTAAAAATATGATTCTGTCCGTTATTTATTTAATTAAATGAGTTTAGTCCAAATCTAAAAAAGTTCCGCTCTTAGTTTTGTGAGCTAAGCTTGATTAAATATTTTAATTAAATAAATCGAATTCGAGTACATTTGAAATTATGTGGCTTGACTAATTTATAGGCCGAGCCGGCAGGTTATAGTTTGAGCATCGGAGTCCGGTAAGCTACACGATGAAGTGATTTGCTTTGTTATGATAGGCGGATTGCATTGCTTTTAGTTCAGCTCAAATATTCCGCGAGGATAGAGGGATATGATTCGAGGGACCGCAGACGAACAATTGAAAGGAAAAAAAGGCCCACCAAAGTATTGCGCGTCGCCCGCCACTAGGCACTAGCAAAGGGAAAATTGTCAGCTAGGGCGTGGGATGCACTGTTGCATACGGCGTTAGAGCACCGACAATTCTATCATAAAATTTAAGACTTTAATTATGCTATTTAATTATTTCTTTTCTTTCTTATTTTTATTAATTTATCTCAAATTTAATTTAATACTCTACAATCAATTAACAACCTTAAATTTACAACACTTTCTTGTATCAATCACATCATCATCAATTATTTATATTTTATATTATTTAACACCCAATATAAGTAGAAAAATTAATAAAATAAATATAAAAAAAATTAATAAAATAAATATAACTAGAGAAATTAATAAAATAATTTACATAGAAAAATAATTATAAGAAAGAAAGGTAGAATAGATGATATGAAAATTATTTGAAAAAAAATATATATTTATTGGCAAAATTTTTTTTTACTATTAATATTAAAGGTTATATTTTTATATATATATATTAAAAAAAATTATATTCTGATGGTAAAAATTAGACTAAAAATATATAAAAAAGTATCAAAAATCAGCTATGGACAAAGACTAAAAAACTACTTTTTTAAAGATTAGGAGTCCTAAATTTTTATGGTTATACCAAATTTAAGGATAATTTTATATTTTCTACTATCTCAACCTCAAATTTGAGGTCCTCAATTTTAAAATTAAAATACCTTTTTTTTACACCATTGGAGATGCTTTTAGATATTTTGTTTAGAAGGCTGTCGCAAGAGCAGGGGTTAGAGTAGCACTTTGGAATATTCTAAGCGTAATCCATCCGGTTGAGTATCTCGTGGAATAATTACAACACCACACGGTGAAGAAACGACACATAACAAGTGATGAACAGAAGAGATACGGTATGTTACCTGTTCTATTAGCATTGATATTATTAGTCCACATTAACATCCATATTCGTATGGCTAATCCACGAAATGTCTGGGAGAGGCACGGTCAGAGCGTGGCGTCACCCCTAGCCAAACACGCAAACGCTGTCATCGGCCGACACTGGGCGACGCTAAAATAGTTTCCTTGTGTGTCTCAGACGTCGTCCCTTTTGACAATATCGCATCGCTCGCGTCCATGCTAGAGAGGTACCGTGATTAGATCACCTTCGGTTAATCGAATTTTGTCAACATCGAAAGACGTTCTTGAAATGAATGTGACGAACTTAACGTGTGAATGCAGGGGCAACCAAAAAAAAAAAACACGGACAGATTTGAAATGCGGAACGCGGAACTTAACTTGAGTTTTAGCAATTTACGTGTGTTAATAATAACTGCGTCGAGCAATTTGACTTCTAGCCGATACAACTGCTAGTCATCTTCTTTCAAGTTGGCTTTCTGAAGACACCAACTGATGTCTGTAAATCATTCATCAAATTCAGCAAAAATGTCATCCGACGATGTTTACTTTAGGAGCGACTGCCTCTCAGTCTGGCGGTAGCCTCCCGTCCCTCAGGTAATCAATGTAGATAATAAATTCCCGAACCTATGATCATGAACGATTACCGTGTGCGCACTGTGATGAATAGGATACACGGCTCTCATTCACTAAAGCCTTTCGGTCTTTACCAAGGTTCTCACAAGGGGAAAAGGACAGGGTACAAAGGAATTGGTTCGTCAGTCGACCCATTATAAGCGGACCTGGAAGTACCTAAAAGCACCCATCCCTGACTTTGTGATAAAGGCTGCAGCATTCTCTGCCCTCCCATTCCTACATTATTAACGAGAAGAAAGTAACAAACGTGGCCGCCCTCCCATCCCATATCTGTTCATTACCCACAAACCTCCCCCTGGTCCAGTGGTCCATACAAAAGGGTATCCTCCTACTGAGCAAGCCGTGCTAACGCTGCCAGAGAGAACATAAAGGAATTTGGAAGGTTACCCTTTGATCCTAGATTACTTCACGAACACCTCGTAATCCCACAGATCATAATCTTAAAAATCAGAGTTTGGCTCATATAAAAACAGTGACCAGAATCATGGTTCATGAAAGCCTAAATCACCCACACCAGCTCAGTATCTACTTCGGCCCTACACAGTGGGTCCACTCAGGCTTGTGTTCACTCAGTCTTGTGTGAAATACCACCGAACTCTGCAATCACATTTCATAATTGAATTATCACGCACGTTTCCTGCATGCTGAAAACAAAAAGGAAACGAGCACAAAAAGCACTCCCATACATGAGGGCATGAAAATTTTCGGCACACAAAACAAAAATTGGTTCTTGAATTCGCTAAAACATTCCTGCAAAATGAAGGAAATCACATGATCTCCCAGCATAGAACATCTTCAACATTTCACGCAAGAACGTAACATAATTCTATCCCTATTGCCCATAAAATCCAAGGAACACCTCTTTATCCTCCTCTGTTTCTCACAATAGCTACTGCTCAAACTTGAGCATTAACAATGTGTGTGAACTAGGAATCATATCTGAGAAGGCTCCCAGCTCAAATCTGGGTCTCTTCTAGCAGAATGAAGACGCAAAACACTCATGAACCGGCGGCAACCCCCCCCCCCCCCCAAAAAGTATCTACACAACCCTGTAACCCCAACTGCAGAAATTATCCTCAGGTCTACTTTCTACATAACAGCAAAAAATCAAAAAAGGCATATAAATCCAAAGCTTGAATATTACAGTATATAGGTAGACCAAAAATGCTTAACCACAACTTACCCAGCACAGAGCTCTCCAGCATAGTACATATGAAATCATTAACACTAATTTCAGCTCATTGTCTGGTCTGACTCTTTCGGTAGAGTCTCATGCGGCACTCACTTAGTCACAACCTTTGTGAGACGCTAAGTCAAGTCAGTCTAACCCGAGTTAATAGCAACATAACAGTGAGATTAGTATGGAATACAAAAAAATTGTGAAGGAGACTCTGTATTATAATGGAATGCGTTTAAAGGTAGGGAGCTTACAACACTTGAGAGTTCTTCGACAGTGGGAGCTAATGGGAGCACCTCTAGTTATAGTTGAGCTTTCCTTAGTCGAGAAGGTTTTCGAATTTCTGTATAATAAAAGATAAGTCTAGACACTTCTTCTAGACTTAGAATTCTAGGACCTTCCCTTGAAATATTCCCATGTATAAGAGTACTATAGATCATTCCACTTCCTTCTCCTTTATTCTATAATATTCAAGATTATTCCATCCATATGTTGAAGATTCTAGAACCTTCTAGGGCATGCTAGAAAATTTCATAGTGTACTAGACCCCTCTAGTAACATTCCTACCAAATTAAGCGTTCAGATGCATATAGCTCAGTCTCGATTCATCTCGTGAGCCTCAAAGTTGTCACTCATCATGGTGAAAAGGGTGATGCTATGCTTGAATCAGAATTCAGAAAAACTTTGGTCACTTAATATGAAATGGTTCATATTTAGATTTCCACAACAGAGGCTTCGGCTATTAAACTAATAGATAAAAGGGGATAGCATGGTAGTTTTATAGCAAAGCACATGAGACGTGACTTAGATTTCACTACAAGTCACAACAGGCAATGCTTCTAAGCAAAACTAAGCATCACAGAGGATGGGACTCTATACTAAACTATTATGATGCTTAAAAACCTGTAGGATGAGAATCAAACTTAGCTCACATGTAGTAGCTACAATACAAACGGAATAGACAATGGATGAAGAAATATGTGTGCTATTATTATAGAATTGCAATCGAATAATACATTTGATAGCAATTAATGCTATCAATTCTACAATGCTGAAACTACAACAAATTACATTATCAGAAACATGAAAGAATTCGACAGGAAAAATAGAAATGGATGGATCTAGTAGTACAGTTTATAACATCCCAGTCGTGTCAACTGATCCCAAAACTTTCTCCGCCAGAGGAAGATGGGGGAGCAAGGGATCCTCATTATATAGCATCACATAAGATACATGAATAGACGATGATCGATTTGGGCAATGAATAGGGCAGAGAAGGTCAAAACAATCATACAAATCAATGAGCAAGAATTGGAAGGATCCTACCACATGATGAATAAGATTTACTATCTCATTCATTCGGCACTCTTCTTCCCTTCTTTGTAGTAACTAAGATACCATCGAACGAATTTCTTCAATCCAGTCTGCAAATCAGTAGTGGGCTTATATCCAAGCTCTCTTTTGGCAAAGCTAATATTTGCATGTGTATACTGCACATCACCATTCCTCGGCAATTTCATCACCATCTTCTTAGCCTTCACCTTCAAGAGCCTCTCTAGTATGCTAACAAGATTGGAAACAGGCACAGGAGAAGTGTTCCCCAAATTAAACACTCTGAGTTGAGCTGGTCCTCTCTTCTTTCCCCCACTACCGGTGCTCTTCTCAGCAGTATCCAACGCCCCCAGACATCCCTTGACGATATCATCAATATAGGTGAAATCTCGAGCAACGGTCCCGTGATTCGCGGCCTCAAAGATGGGTATCGATTTCCCCTTCAAGATGTCCCTTGTGAAGAAGAAATAGGCCATGTCTGGTCTACCCCAAGGTCCATAAACAGTGAAGAATCTCAACCCGGTGAGGGACAAGCCATAGATATGATTATAGGTGTGTGCAATTTCCTCACCAGCCTTCTTAGTAGCAGCATAAAGACTAGCAGGTTGATCTGTCCTATCTTTTTCTGAAAAGGGTACCTTCGTATTCAATCCATAAACAGAACTAGAAGATGCCCACACAATCGCAGGCTGCGGGTTCGCAGATTTACAAACTTCAAGCAAACTAACAAAACCAGCAATGTTGCTGTGAACATAGGAGCTAGGATTTTGCATAGCATACCTAACCCCAGCTTGAGCAGCCAGATGCATCACATGGGTAAATGCTACGACCTCAAACAGCTTCTTCAACAGAGCTTGATCGTTGATATCACCTTCCACAATAAACACTCCGCTTCTCTCCAATAGAGCCTGGCGGGCACGCTTTAGTGACGGATCGTAATAATCGTTGAAATTGTCAAGACCCAATACACCATCACCCCTCCGCTTGAGAGCGGCGGACACGTGTGTACCAACGAATCCAGCAGCTCCGGTGACTAAAACCGAGATGCCATTATCGGCACGGACGCGGGCAGAGTTCCTGACCCGTTTCTCCCAAGCGGGTCCGCCCCAGGAAAAAGTCCTGAGAGACCTCCGAGAGAAGTCGGATTGGGTGGAGGATGAAAGAGAAGAAGGAGAAGATCTAAATAGGAAGAGGTAAATGAGACCCACAAAAATACAAGACCAGAATGCGAGCTTGGCTAGAGGAGACGAATGCCATCTGAATCTGTGGTGGTATGACGATTTCTCCATCTTAAACTTGCCTGGCGAAGATGGGATATTGTCTAGATGCGACATTTGCTTCATTTCTGTTGCGTATGTTAAGCTTCAGCTATACAGGGGAAGATAAAACAAATTGTATTGGGAGTTTAATGATAGACGAAACCAGGCTTTGGTTTCTGGCTTTTGCTAAGAAATGTTGAAGATCAGATTGTATTGGGAGTGGGCTCGGAAGAATGTATACTGTTCATCGTTCCCCCTTTTCTTTTTCCTCTGCCCTTTTTTTTTTTTTTTTTTTTATCTTTCTATCCCTTCTCTCTTTGAACAATTCTTTTTGATGAAGTATGGTATTATGGGCACAGAAGATAAAGTTAAAGTGCGCGAATCTTCCGCTTTCTTGGAAGATTTAGCTTATTGATAGCGGCGGTGATGGCGGTGGGAAGGAGTGGGGGTGTTGGTTCCGGATTCGGGAGTTTTGCAAGAACAGATCTGGAAGAGATTATGATGATTGCAAACGAAATGGGTCGAAATAGAAGGGAGAGAAGGGGGGGGGGGAACGGAAAGAAAGAAATAGATGACGAGGTGAGAGGTAGGAAATGGTGGATTCGAGGAATTTAAAATATGAGACAGAAATGGAGGTTGCGAGGAAGGTATTAGGCTAAATTGGGGATCTTGAGAAGAGTCAAACTACAGTAAAATTAATATGAGCTGTTTTGTACACCATTGAACAGGGGGCTGAAGAAGATGAGTCAAATTTCTCTCTCTCTCTCTCTCTCTAGTCTCTCCCCTAAATTTTGTTCTGCCAAATTAGACTGAATAAAAAAAATTGATGAATAGAAAGAAACGGCGCTAAAAGCAGATATTGGATCTAATTTATTCACAGTGCTATAATTTGGTTGGTCTGGAGACCTTAAATTCAGGGCTTCGATCTGTTTTTTTTTTTTTAATATTCTATTTTAAGTTAGTAATTCCCTCCGGGCTACTTTTGGGACTTCAATAAAGTTGAGGAAATCCATGTAGTTATTTCCAACTTTTGGGCCAACACGAAAGATTTAAGGTCGGCTGGGTTTGCATACGGATGAGGATTAAGGGAGCTAATTAAGGAGGAAAAGAGCATCCTAGATGGTAGATCCCCCCCCTCCACACTATCCTAGGTTTTTATACCACCGTCAAAACTCGAGAGGCGTGTGAAAGATTTGTAGGCTACTCTTAGTTGTTAATTGTCTATTATTAGGGTCTCATCTAATGTAAACTAGGGCGTATGGCTTTGTTTTGATTGATTAGTGCTTAAATTATTGGCCTTTTGCAATTTGGGGCTCATCTTAGCCTAAAATATATTGATTGAAACCTACTTGAGATACCCCTTTCGTAAAGGATAGGTACCTTATGTTTTTACTTTTACATTATAATTATCACTTAAGAAAGATATATTTTGGAACTTATTCTCATTAAAAATGAATGTTTTAAATTGTATAATAAAGGTGTGTGCATTTAACGATTTATTTCGATGAAGTAAGTTCTTTAATAAAATAATAAATTATTTTTATATAAATATAGTTACATCTATTAACATTTACTTAATATGCTACGTCCTATTTATTTTTAATATAAAAATAGAAAACCTCGTTAACTTGAACAAACTTCAAATATTTATATTTTTCTTACATGCTAAAAAGCGTTTGTTGCTTTAATTATAATAAAATCCATCCTTAAATGACAATTATCTCTTTTTTTATGAGTTGGATGTATTTCCATTATCCCCACCCTTTTTCTTTTTCTTCTTCTTCTTTTTTCTTACGCATATTTTGAATTGGTAGTTTGTTTGGTAAAAACTAAAACAATATATCAATTATACTTTATTTGTTAAAATCTAAGATATATGTTTGGATACTTAGGTTTGTGTATCCTCTAAGTCATCAATGTATACGTATTCTGGAAACAATATGTCATACATTAAAAAATAAAATAAAAAGTATTTACTGCATAAGTAAAAAATAAAAATGACTTATTAAATTTTAGAATCCAACAGAGAATAAGGCACCCTATTTTGGATTGATCATGGAAATGATACGAGACGAGACAAGCAACGGTAACGTCAAGTGTCATCTGTAATCGATTAGTCCAGACTAAAAGCTAACGGTAATTTTTATATTTCGTTTTAGTAAAAAAAAAAACGGCTTTAATAACAGGCCTTTGACACTCGAGGCTATATTAATATAATTAACCTTAAGTATTAACTATAGGAATCACCTTTACTCACCTTTCAATGCCAACCGTCATTATTTCTTGTTTATTAAAACCAACTAATCTTACACTAATATCTTAGTATTCGATTTCGGTCCATGATCCTTCTTTTCATGCTTAAAATTATAGGAGAAAAAAGTACCGCCCCTTTTTAATTAATCCCATGAAATATTATTAATTGATCCCCGAACAAATTGCAGCAAAAATAAAATAAAGAAAGAATAAAGTGTTAGATTTATATTTGCAGTTACTAAGTTTGTTTGCCGGAGAGGAGTAATTAGGAAGGAGTGAAATGCATAAAGGGGAGGAAAGAGGAGTACGTGTGAGGGTGAGAAGCGAGGAGATCCAAATTCCAAACTCTCTATCTCAGTGTGGTGGTGAGGTGAGGTGGGCTACGCAGGTAGGTGGGCTACATGGGCCTAAAATAGAATAGAATAGAGAGAGAGAGAGTGAGAGAGAGAGATAGAGGAGAAAAGGGTGAAGCAGCAAATACTTGATAAGGAGGCAATAACATCTTTCTAAGAACTTTCATGACATATCTTGCAATCCAATTTAATGTGAGGCCGACATCATATGGTTCAGCCCTACACTGCATTTTACTAATTTATTTCTTTTTCATTTTAGTATAATTAGTTTTAACATTACTTGCCCAAAAAATTTAACCAATCTTGCTTCGATTTAAAGCTTATGTTTTCTTTTTAAATAATAGTACAAATTAGATCAACAAAAAATTGTGGAAGAACATATATATATTACCATTATGAATTATTTTTATACCGTTCATGTCCCTCACATTGCCTACTCTACCACTATTAATCATAGAATTTTATCAAAATTCAGGCATGAAAAATTAGTCCGAACTCATATTAGCTCACACTCGATCTTTTCTATTAAGGTACAACATGGGTACATAAAGTATTACCTCTAAGAACTTTTCTCTTAGGGCTTGTGCTTAAATACGGTAAGTTATCAAGAACCGATAATAACATGCAATAAAACAAAAAATAATAATTGATACCAGAAGAAAACAACTAGATTTTGACTAAAAGAATGTGGCTTTTTTTTTATCGTCATTGTCGGCGGCGGCGGCGTTTCAATAGAGATACGAGAATTATGAAAGTTTAGGATGACATGTACACACTTGTATCCATTACTCAGCGTCAATTTGGATTTTATGACAAAAAGAGGGAGCAACATATCGTGATACTTTGGATTATTTCTAATGTAACACGGGGAAGGTATCTACATTTTAAACTTGCAAGTCTTACAGAAGACTAGTGGACTGTATTGATTCCCTAGACTACCATAGTTATTATTATTCTTATTATTATGGCTTATCTTAGCATGGCATGAACTAAGTATACGTAAACCTCACGTTTTTAATATTTGATCAGCAATCAATATACATTCTTTATACTTTAACCTCTCCTTCCCCCCCTCCCTTCAAAATTGCATCACAATAGATCTATAGAAAGTAAGTAGCTAGAGTTTGTTGAATTTTTAAATTTGATTTATTGAAAATTAGAGTAACTAATTATGTCCTTGTCGTACTTAATCCCTAAGAATTTATAGAATGCTATCTTTTTTGGTAAATAATTTGTTGAGCTAAAAATATAATAAATTAATATGTAATGATAATTTTTATATGCGTATATGTATATTGTGTATTTATTTGAAAATACTATGCCCTAGATTGTGATAAAATATAATATTAATAATAATGAGATGATGGTTGCATGCTCTAATTATTTGATAAAAAAACAACAAATTCAGGTTGTTTTGAAAAGAAAAAGGCCCCCCGGGGGTGGGGGGCTCAAATTAATAATTCATGGTCAAATTTTGATTATTCTACTATATCCATACTTTGGTTCTACCTTGTGCGTGAAGCTCGCCTGACTTTCCAACTAACCACAGACACCTATGAGATGACTTTTGATGCTGATCTAATACATTCATTCATTCTTTCTTTCAATAATATTTTCAGATTTGTATCGAATATATAAATAAATAGTTCCTTCCTCACATAGCCACTTGGGCCATGTGAGAAAGTGATTAAAAATATAAATAAAATTAAAAGAGTTAAAGGGGAGGAAAAAAAAAAGTGTTCCAACGAGGGTCCCTCCTTATGTCTTCTTTATAGTCTGGCATCGTGTTCCCTGCTGTCTCCATTTAATGATTAGCTAGCTGGACCTTTTCGCTAAAATAGCAGTAATTGAAACAAAATAGAATTGTATAAAGCTTACCCATTTATTATTATTATTATTATTTTTTTTAATTAAAAAAGGCGCCGAAAAACTTATTTTACGAAAGAAAAAAGTTAAAGTGTGACAGAATAATTTCAGATTTGGCTGTTTTTGACATTTGGATCCCCTACGGTTCCTCCGTTAAAAAATAAAATAAAATAAAATAAAATAAATTCAAGGGTAAAAAGAAACAATATTATAAAAGAGGGAAAAGGCAATAAAGGAGTAGAAGGAGGAACGGAGTAAAAGAAGAAAGACGGTAAAGACTACTACCGATGACTGCTCGTTTCACAGATAGCCAATCATTAGGGTTCGGGATCGGTTGGGTATTTGTTGCTTTTGGTTAACTAAAGAGTGTGAGAATGAAGGATGAGGAATTTGACATGGCTTGACGGCTCATCTTTGATTAGTATTTAGCATGCCCGAATTCTAACGTAGAGACAGAAATAATTATATATATAAAAAAAGGGTTCCTGGTGTGTTACACGATTCAAGGTCAGTGCTTCGCTTGGTATGAAATAATAAGAATGAAAGTATTAATTTCTTGTTTTATATTTTTTATATAATTTATTTAAAATTAGTAACCTTTTTTTGATACAAATAATCATTTTAGATTTTAATTTAATTTAAAATAAATCTTTTATTTATTACTTTATTTATAAATTTGTAGATACTTACTATACAAAATATAAAATAGATAAAAAAATTTTTTAACTTCTATTAACCCACATCAAACTAGCTCTTATAGACATATTCTTAACATTATATTGAATTTTTTTTTAAATTAAAACACAACAACAAATCAACAACTACTTGGCCAAAACAAAGTATTCAGTACCACACGCAATAAAATCAGCCCCGATCAACATCTAGTTCTCCAAAAATTATAATGTGATCTTAACCTAAAATATAAAATAATATGAATCGATTCGAAGTTAGTCAAATTTGATAGCGGTCCATGTATAAACTAAGATCAACTAAAAAGAACTCAAACCAAACATAAACCCAAACTTAGAGCAAACTAAAGAGAAACTTGGTCTAATCTAAGTAGTGATTTAACAAATATAATATTTTATTTTGAAATAATTTTCCATCTAAATATCAACAAACTATTTTGTTAATAAAAAATTTTGTAGAATGATATCGTATTCAACGGATACACCAACAAATAAAACTAATACAGTAACGTTATATTTTGAATTTATTAATGATGTTCTAACTTTCTTATCATAAGATCAGTGAAGTCGTAACCTAAAAGTGAGATCACATGAATAAACATAATCTTCTCTGTTATGAGATGACGTGAAAATATAAAATTTAAATTATATAAAAAAAACTTGTCAAGACCCATAAAAGTAATTAAATTCACTTATATTCATATAATCACACATATAAATGACATTCATTGTTTTCATTTAAAAAAAATAATGAACAATTAATATACGATAATAAATATTATCAAAAAACATTATATTCCATGAAGCAAACAAGATTTCAATATTTTTATAATAATTCTTTGTATTAAAATCTCTTATACGCACTAGTATTTTTATAATAATTCTTAATATTTTATATTAAAATCTCTTATACGCACTAGTATTTTAATATCTTATAAATTCCATGATAGCACTTTGATTGGTTCCACATTAGTTACCAATCTTTTAAAGAAACGAAAGATAAATATATATCTAGTTATAAACGATTTGATCAATTATCTATTGGATAAATTAATATCTTATTTAATGTAATTTAGAGTGGTGTATATTGCTATTTTTGGATATGTACCTTAATAGCAAGTTATTTGTTTGAAGTTACTTTATAGTAATTTGTGATACAAAATAAGGATATTTTTAAAAATTAATAATAAATATTATGTTACATCATTTTAAATTAATAAATTAGTCAAGTTGGCAACACACATCCCTGATTGTATATATTTATCCTAAATTAAATACATTATATCTCAAAATAGGCTTAACTCGAAACCAACCTAACCCAACCCCAAACTGTTTGCATAAAAAACTTGATTTTTGCTTGATCCAAACCAACCCAAATCCTAACCATCCCCATGGCTTATTTGCTACCTCTACTCAAATTTAGGGTTGAAAAAAAATGACAACGTCAATTTGATATCTAAGATGTCATAGTGGACCGAATTAGATATTCAACCTGATTTGATTGGATTATCTGGTTCATGAATAATATCTGGTATTTGTTGATTATTTTAATAATATATCATAATTTACATATATATAGATTAAAGCTTTTAATTAGCGGTAAGTTTTTAAAACTTATTCATCTGTCGATTTTAAACTTTTAAAGTAATATTCTAATATTATTTTTAGAGAAAATAAAATAATTATATGGATATATTTTTTTGACATACGATCTCTATTATAAAAATATTTTCGTAGAAAAGATTTTATAATTAATTAAATTAGAATTTTTAAATTAATTTCAAACACATCTAATATCCACTGCATATCCGACTTATATTTTTGGATAACCGAAGATTTGGATATCTAATGTAAGAGACAAATAGTGAATCCTCGTTCGGATAGATATGAGTATCCGTACTCACAGCCAAGGCTCCAACAGCTGTTACAGTGGAATGATAGGGAGGTGCAGTTATGAGATGTTTTCTGTAACGTTTGGTATTGTGTGGTGAGCTGTTGATTTCAAGCCTGGTATCAATGAGGAGTTTGGTATACTTTTCTGTCTTGATGTGTTGTCTGTTTCCACTAACGTATTAATAAAATGACAATGAAATATCAAACAAAAATAGGTAAAAACTCTTGTCTTTCCTCTCTTCTCCACTTTTTAAACGATAATAATAATAATAATAATATCACACTATACAGGACACTGCCTGCCGACCGATGGAGACATCGAAACCTCTTACCACCATCAGTTGACGCCCTCACCCCCCCGGGCCTGGGGACGCGTGAAAGATCCTTAATGCAGCTTCTCCACATGTTCGGATTTGTAACCGACCACGCCAAGATAATCAACGCAACCTTTTAAGCAAGGTATCCGTAATAAACAAAAAAATAGATACTTAAATTATTGAATATTATAAAAAAAAAACTGATAGATAATGATTTGAATATATAAAATTTTAAATTAAATAATAAACAATCCATTAGATATTTAAAATACTTGAGTAGACCACAAATAAAAATATCTAATAAAAAATTATTCAATTAAAAAAATAAATTAATTCAATTTAAATTGATATAATCTAGTAATTTAATTTAAATATTATATTACCTTATATTTAATTAGTAATTTTAAAATTTAGATGATATTTAAAATTTTAATCAAAATAATAATTTAAAAAATATAAAATTTACTTACAAAAAACACTCATTTAAAATTATATATACATGTAATTATATACAATAATCTATCATTATATATATATATATATATTAGATCAAATATTATTCATACTAATCGAATCATATATCTAACTTATTTAATTTTTTATTAATTAAATTACTTATTTAATTCAAAAAAATATATCATATCATTTATTTAATTTTTCAGATAAAATTGAACCATTAAATTACATCAACAACTCTAATTTTAACGGTCAACAACCCACTAAATTTGGTTCAATAATTAGCACTAACATTATTAGAATCCAACGCCAAATAATAGACAAGAGAGAAAGACAAGCATGCCGGTGTCTTAGCTCATGTGGGTATTGCACCGACACATTTCCAGGCCGGGAGCTAACTAATCTCCTAAATATTCGCTGGTTCGTCTTCTTTCTTCGAAAATAATGAATGCATCGCTTCACAAGAGAAATAATTGTTTGTCTATGCCAGTTTTTTTTTAATGCTTTGTGAACACCTCTGAAGAACTTCAAAGTAATCTGGGAATGACTTCGCGGTACAACAGGGATCTCGAATCGTACCGGGAACATCCGAAACAGGCTGTAATCGAGAGCGCCATTGCCATGCTGTGATCGTCGTATGTGCCTATTCGCTGCGTTTAATTTTTCGGGCAGAGTGATAGTGCAATCGTCTGGCTGAATCATCAATCACAGAAAACCAACATCGACATAGAAGGGTCAAATTACACTGTCAGTGTCAGACCCATAAGTGGTGGTGTGGGGAGGCAGGAGGAAGGTGAAGGTGAAAGCAACGTCCAACCTTTTATAGGCTCTGTACATAAGGCAATCATCCCTTCTGTCTCTTTCACTCTCCAGCAAGCCGCTGTATTGTATATCAATTCAAAGCTGAATATTATCAGTACATTCTTCTTCTCCGGTTAGAGTATAGGTAGATGAATAAATCAATAAAATACAGCAACAAATATTTATACAACAACAGCACGAGAAAAATGAGGTCAGAAAGGAGAAACTTCTGTGAGTAGGTAGTAGGCATTTAACTTCACCACCCATGTAATGTAAGTGGTCCCTGCTTTCTAGTGATTTCTCAGTGCCAGAACTAAAAACCAATACGCCAGCTTCCAAAAGAAGCAATGAGATTGGATCTTCTCCACTAACATTTCTGGAAAAACCTAAAAGTATTTACTGCAGACGGCCCTTTCCCGATATGATAAGACAAATAAATATACGCAAGCGATATTCTTCAACCTCCTACTGTCAAATTAACAAAGTTCATTGCCATAATAATAGAGAGCTAGAGAGAAACAACCCCCCCCCCTCCCCCAAAAAAAATGGAGATTGTGATGTGCAAGTAGAAACCCATCACTCACCCCACCCATGTAGGCCGTGATACGCAACAAGCAATAAAATCCTCCTTCATGTGTCACAACACCTACAACAGCCAACAAGATCGGGCAAAAAATTTAAGGGCGTACGTGGAGCTTACTTACTATCCCTGAACTTCGTGGGACCCCGCCAGCGAAAAGGGCAACCGACTACAGCAAGAGTCATGGCAACGTCAGGCATCTTGATCATATCGATGGCCTGCAACTGTTATTTTCCATAGGAATCCCCCAGTGGTCCTGGGACGGTGATGTGGTTTTCGGTCCACGTAACCAATAAAGTTTACATCACCCTAGATAGATATATCTAGCAAGATACAAGTAACAAACTTGTCAATTAATGTCAATCAAGAACGACTGGGATCATCCAATATGGAATAATCTCTCATTTGGATGATACCAGTTCAGGAGTCGGGACTTAAAAAGAGAGAGAAAGCGAGACCATAATAAGTTATTATTATTATTATTTAGAATGTGACCATGATAAATTATTAAGAAAAGGAAAAAGCAGCATCAATCCTGACAGAAGGAGGGCGGGGGGGGGGGGAGTTATGCACACGTTATAGTTAGTTCCTAGCATATACAGGTTTATGACCAGATTCTGGGCATTAGACTATGCAACGTGAAGACAAATTGAAAGATATTCCTACAGACACCAACAGCCTGAGCCATACTAATATCCAAGTCTCCAAGGCCGGGCATCGACTTTGAGGCGAGGCGGTAAACTACACATTTCATTACAATCAGAAATCATATACTTGAGATGGTGAAACAAATACCTGTGAACTGCTTGTCCCACAGCCCTCCATGGTGACCGTACCAACAGTGACAGCTGCTCCAGCTAGGAAATAACTAGTACTTGAAGCATCACCTTCAACGTAGGCATTCCCGGATGACCTGATAACATTCCAAGAAGACTTACGTATGTTCACTTGAAGCAATCAAGCCATGAGAGGCAGCAATAAGGATGCTACTCAGACAAGAATCAAGAGAGGAATAATGAAAAATGGATCCAATGATGATTGCCACAAACAAGGATGTTTACGTCCATACTGTTAGTTTACCAATGACATTCACACCAACCTTAATCGATTGTCAATGATCAGTCTGAACTTCAGAATATCGTGAGTAAACTAAATGCATCCTTATTATGATTTGGCCTTCAAATTTTTTGCTGTAGCCAGAGTTATTTTTACCCTAAGCACCATGATATCATCCCATTTGTTACCATCTATCACACGATACGGGTCCCCCAATCATTTTCAATGGAAATTATGAATTGCTATGTCAAACATATTCACTAAGATCCTGTATGACGATTCACTTATATATCTGAACACCTCGTATCAAGAAATGGTCCCAGTTGCTGCTGTGCTCTACAGTAACTCCCAACCGCTCCATCAATTTTAGTGTCATCTCAACGAAAGGAATGGTTATCAATTTTTCAATGATCTCAACCTCTACTTCTCTAACGGCCAAAGGAGCTACCATCAGCAGTGCGGTTAAATATCGACTGCTAATTGATCCAGAAAGCTACAATATTAGCAAAACAAAATTAGAAAAATTAATACTAGGTTTCGATAATCTCAGGATGTAAAACAGGTCAGACTGCTAAAAGCAGCATCACCCGCTCAATTATGCCCCCTCCCTCCCAAAAGAAAAACGGGAAAAAAAAAAGAAAAAAGAACAAACAGCAACTAGAAACAAAACCAGCCCAACGTAAAATATTTTGCAAAATAGGGCACACTTGGCCAACAGTAATCATAATTCTGCATAACGTCACATTTTGCATTTAGGCTCTTTATGCAAAATAATTCATCGGACCAAAGATGAAGATGAAATAATGTTTATTCACATTTTGGATTATGCAGTTTATATGTTCTAAACCACTGTACAGTAAATTGTGAGTAAAAATAAAGTGTATTACACCATATACCCCTGTATTTTGATGAAATTACACCATATACCCTTACCTCTTTTTCGTTATAGCCATATGCATTGTATTTACAAATATTAGCATTTCGTGTTCTAACAAAAGGCAGGGGTATATGGTGTAATTTTACTAAAATACAGGGGTATATTACTAAAAATAACGATAGTATAGTGCTTGAAGATACAAGTTAAAATCTGGTGAAATCATTCATGGGTATAGTTTTCTCGCATAATAGTTGGAGGGAACAAGTAAACATTTCTCTTCTACTACAAGCAAAATCATACTGCGGCAAAGAACTCTACATCATCCTGCCAATTCTACGTTGGAACAAAATTGTTTGACCACTTTACAGGCTACAGCAGCAACCTGGATATAATGGGCCTCCTTTTCAAGAGTTGCCACAATTGCACTGACCAGAACAAACAAAACCCTGAAAAGCAACCAGCATTTAAGGACAGACAAAGGAAAAAACAATGGTCCCTAAGGGTGATTTATGCACGAAGATCAAAGACTAACCCCCCCAAACCCCCCAAACCAGGAGAGGGAAAAAAATTATAAAATGGGAGAATTAATGCAAAAATCACCATTGACCACCAATATAACCAGATCACCCTCTATCACCAAAGATGCTGCTCGTAATTATGAGATCAGAATGGGAACCAAGCCGCATCACTATTAGGTTTAGATGACATTAAAGCAACAGCTCCTTACCCTCAGGCCAATATAAGGCTATACCTTGAGGCAGTCTGTCAGTAGTAACATAAACAAACACTGGAATAAAACATAAACGCTTAAAAACACATGATCATATTTAAATCCATCTCAATATCCATTCAGAATTATTCAAATTTACACCACTTTAAATAAGGATATTTGAAATTCTAATAATGTAACACTATAATACCTCGCAATTTAAGATTTAGGAAGTGCAAAATTCTAGTGCTTAATGGATTTTGAATAGTGTTTGATCTTGATTAAGAATTATATTTTGGGTTCGATTTAAAAAGGAGATTGAAAAGATTGAAAAAATTCACAACTAGTTCTATGAACTGATTGACCAATCTATTATTTTCAACTTGCATTTTGATTTAATAGAACTGATTGACTGATTTGTCGAGCCGAGTAACTTTTCGAGCCTCGATTTTTTCAAAAAAAAAAAATTCTTCTTATGTTTATGAATTCGGTAATCCCTTGTCTTCTTCTTCCTCTCTCCTCTGTATAGTCCTAGGACAGATGATTTCTTCCAAATCACCCCTACACAACTGAGGGATTTGTTTCGCACTCCGATCTGCACATTTCCTTTCTTCCATTCAACCCGTTTTTTGAAAAAATCTCGACCTATATTCTCCATAAATCACCACCGGAGATCTGGGATAAAGTCAGCCTATTTTTGATAAATTCACCCGTTCAGTCCAAATTCGAATGGTAAAATTAGAGTTTGCAATCTGCTGATCCCTTCTCGTTCATTTTTTAACTGATTCGTTGGTTATAAATAGCCCTAATTATCTCACTCCCTTACCTCTTTTCAGCCATTGAAATGTTTTTGAGATTATCTCAACACTTGTACTTCACTCTTTTTCACTTCGAATATTCACTCTAAGTTATGTACCTCTTCTGATCCTTCCTCTAACTCTCTCTTCTTTTATCCTTAAGTAAGAAGGAGTTAGATTTAGAAAAAGTTAAGTTTTGCTTCCAGCTGATTCTTTCCTTGGATTATCTTGGAGGTAATGATTCCGCTTTCTTTTCCTAATTCCTATTTCTAGATTTATAAAAACTATATGAAGGTTTCTTAGGTTTTTAACTTCTTGTTTTAAGGTTTTTGAAAATTAGAATCTTCCGCCTAAAATTTTTGCTTTGAAGTGTAGATTTTTACTAAACTTTCAAGTCATTCTTATTTTTAAAATGCGGTATGAATGAACATGTTAACTAGTATAGTTGGTAAATTTCTGATGTTGTATACATGTATAACATTGTGGTAATTTGGTTATGTATGCTAGAATATCTAAGAAATCAGAGAAAAAACATGATTTCATGAAAAATATGGTTGATTCTATGTAAATGCTACATGACTTAGTATATAAGCATCTGTAAACTCTATTTTCTATGATGGTGATGTTATGATTTTGATATAGTTGAATTTTAGACCTTTAATCGTATGTAAGTGTCTAAAATATGTTATCTGTGAGCAAATCGATTGATTGGTTATGAGAACAGTCGACTAGTTTGTATGTGGTGGTTTTGGGTTACTCTCTAGTTAGCTCAACCCATTGACGAGTTTTGAATTGAAAATTATGGGTGGTCACAGGTTAAACTCATTGAATAATTTGTCAGAACCCATCGACTGGCCTTAGAACAGTCAATTGGTTTGACCGAACCGATCAACTAGTTTTGAGAGAACTCTAGGGTTGGCTAAGCCAAACCAATCGGCTAGTTTACGCAAACCGATTGACGAATTCTATGATAGTGTTCTTTTGCTTCTTTTGACCCCGATATGATTTGAGATTTGATATTATGATATAATATGATTATTTAATGATGAAAAGATGCATCTTTGCATGAATTAATTGACCTAGTAAATGGACTAATGTGATTAATTCATGGTATCCTTGGTAGGTACCTTTGGAAGATGTTACTAGGTAAATTTGAATAAGTATGATATGATACTACTATTAAATGACACATTCCACACTCTTGGCATAAATGGATTAACATAATGGATGGTTTAAACTTGTATAAGTGTTAATAGAATTCTCCTCATTGCTTGGATGGTTAAGATAGAATAATTATATGGATGAGTTGCTATGGTTGTTATATGGGCTTTATGTGATAATATAACCTAGGAGAATAACATACTAATCACTGAAAGTAAAAGATGATCAAACATTATATAGGTCTAGATTACCCGATCCTCGATTAGCTACCGAGGATAGTCTATCTTCGGATGTTTATTAGTGCCTTCGTGCGGGATCCTAGTAGATCCAGATGTCTTACCTACTCTAGACATTGATAATATACTAGGGGGTATCAATACTAAAAGGTCTGATTACCTAGGTAGTTTATTAGCTTTAGCAGGACTTTATGTCCATCAATGGTTACTTGACTTGGGCCAGACTTTATGTCCTCTGATTTGGATAGACTTCCATGGTATGTGAGACCATAGGGTGATAATCAATTCATTGCTCAAAAAGAAATAGTAGCTTCTAAATAAATAACCTAATGGATTATGAAACTTAGAAGATGGACCACAAGGGAAATTCCCAAAAGTGGAATGTGGAGAAGCCTAGTGAGTTTCTTGAATAACCTATTTGATTGAATCTATGATTTCTATATTGTGATGATCAACATGTTGAGTTATGAATTGTCTAAGTTAGTGTGGCATTAAATCCTTATACATTCTATGATGCTCATAATGCGCGTATATCTAATTGTTGTATGGTGCAAGCATGATATGTATTTAGCCTGATTTTCATAATGTGTCATGGCCTTGCATACTTTTGCCTCCTATTAAGGAGGTAATTTGGTTTACTCAATACGTAGTGTACTGAATCTACTGATGTGCCCGTTTATTCGATCATCAATTCAATCCTACGTGCAAAAGACATTGTGCAGGTTTTTTAAGTTGGCCGATGGTTGGCCTACCCTGTGTTAGGCTTGATGATTAGAGAGCGTGGATATCAGAAGATCCTTGTAGGTCCTTAATAAACTAAGGTTTTGGGTTTTGCCCTATTGTTGTTTTATCTCTAGTGTATTTCTGTACTTTTATTTTACTATCTCCTATGAGCTCAGATATTTTGGGAACCCATTTTAGTTTTGTATTTTAAACATTTTTCTTTTTGATATTCGTATATTATATCTTTTATGCACTCTATTCTTGTATTTGATTTTGTTAGGTTTCTTAGCCTTGTATATAACATGTGACAGGCGGCATGCATCTAATTGGTGTTAAGTGCGACAGTAACACCCCGTTTTCCTAAGTGTGTTGGGTGTTTTCTACTTCCGCAATGTTTTAGAATGAAATTTTTTGGTATTGAAAAATAAGAGTATGAAAAAACATTCCCAAATTTTAAACAAAAAATTTTTATTTTGAAGAAAATACGAAAGTGTAATAAACAAAATCGAAATATATTACTACCGTATCAACCATGGAAGAGGCGTGATCCTCATCTACCACATGTTTGAGGCAAAGCAAAATAGACGAACAAAAATAAAGATGCATGCACTGACAATATACTCATAATGAAGATGAGAATAATATAGAAGTGAAATATAGGTTTACAAATCCAAATACAAGAACCAAAACCAAGAGTTTAAGTAACTGGAAAAAACAAAAGTATCCCAACATAATGGATGAAACAATTATAACCTGATTAGCCCAACTCTTAACTAATGGTACATTTGGTTTGAGGTGAACGGAGGTTAATGGAGGTGAATCAATTGATTCACTTTAATTGGAAACAGGTTTTGTTAACTTTAACCAGTTGAATTGAGGTTAATGTTTCACCTTTGTTCACCTTGGTTAACTTTATTTTTGTCAATCTCCGATTTCGGGGGTAATGGAGATGAATGAAAAAATATAAGTTTTATACATCTACCCCAATTCAAATGAAAATTTTAAAACATTCACCCCATTTACATAGGTTAGGTTAATAATATCCAAACAACATTTTAAAATATTCACTCCAATTTACCTCCATTCCCTTCAACTAGGTTAATTTTTAATATTTACCCTTACCTCGATTCGCCCAAATTCAAACAGAGCTAAATGGAAATGAAAATCTCGATCCTCAAACAATGGCCAGTTACTAATAACAACATCATCCTCAACATACTCAAATTGAAAATCGTAACCATACAGATCGTCTTCTGCTCACAGGAACAGAAGTCCATCACATTACAACATAGACGTAGTATCAATACGGTTAAGTATTGGTAAAATAAATTACCTAGAATATAGTAAAGGCTTATACTGCACATGAATGTCATAATACCATGGTATGAGATATAATTAGAAAACATAACATGTAAGATTATGGATAATATACATGTCATAACAAAATTTGTAAGACACATAACCATTCATCTATGAATTCTTAGGTAAGCCATAAAAATAATTCAAAGGACTAGCGTAGGACTACAACTGTCAACACCATTATACACTAATGCCAAGGAAATTTTCTATCTTCAACATTCACCACACTTGATCTCCTAGGTGAGGGGACATATGTTAAATTTCGGATCTGCAACACCCTAAAAATGCTCATTATAATTAAACTATTATTTATATCAAAGATTGGGGCAAACTTAGGACTGTAACGCCAACCACATTAACACTAGTGTCAAAGGATCTTTATCATCTACTACACTTGGTTTCCTAGGCTAGAGGGCATACACTTAATTTCAGGCCTGCAACACACAAAACATGTTCATTATAATCAAACCATTATCTATATTCAAGATCGGGATAAACATAGGACCACAACTCCCACTACACTAACACTAATGACAAAGGGTTTTTCTCAAAGATCTTCAATAACTACTACACTGGGTCTCCTAGGTTAGAGGACAAAATCAATATAACTAATCTTTAAGTATGCATATGGGGAAGGCATCTAAGATTATTATTTCAATTCCATAGATTATTCCAATTGGGTATTTTAAGTATTTACACCAAACACTAACCAAGGCAAACCAAATAGCCAAAATAGGTGCTTAAGAGATAACACCAAACTTGAGCATACAAGCATTACAACACACAAGATACACAAATTTTTTTCATTTTTATTTCTTCTCTCTAACTTAGATCCAATTAATGATAATTTCAGGCATACTCAAAATCAAAATTTTAAGGTCAAATCCTAAGTAAATTCTCAAAAGAGAACCATCATTGTTCCTGGGAACCAAGGCAAAAAAAAAAAAAAAAAAAAACTCCAACAAAATAGGCCAAATAGTCGATCGGAAACACCAACCGATCGATCGCTTAAAAGCCCAAAACATTCTGAAACCACAATTCTCCGGTAAACTAGACTAGCGATTCTGTCAACTTATTATTCAACCAAACCAAAACCATAAAAGTGTGCCCATCAACTACCATCGTAACTCAGTTGACCACACAACAAAGGACAAAGCATAATTTTCCACTAATCGTCCCATTGACTGAAGACCAAAACCATCCAACTGAAACAACTGTTCATTCGACTGATGTGGCCCATCGGTCAATGGGCAGAAAAACATGCAAATAAAGGCAAAAATACTCGAATTAACTACAACTCCTAGCATGCTTCTAAACTTATCAAAACTGCTAGACAACCAAAAACATGGACTGATGCTATTAAATTAAACATCACACCTTCCTATGCTAAAAATTATAATGTCCCAAAAGTCTAAAACATGCTCAAACTGTCAATGGAAATATGAATCATGCCACATGCTGGAAAATTGTGCCATATGCCAAAAACATGCACATGAACAATATTGAACATATCAAGATCATAAAACCACCATATAAACCACAAAAACTTAGATATATTAAAGATAAAATTGCCTTACCTTCAAACAAAATCCTCTTTAACAAGAGAAAAATCTCCTAGCTTGATGGTTCATAACAATACTCTTAATTTCTTAAGAGAATCAAGAATAAAAATAGTTAAATCCATTTGAAACTTAAAACACAACCAAAAAATCAGAAGAAAAAAAAGAAGTGTACCAAACCTACTACTCCAAAGATGGTCTTGCCAAAAGGAGAAAACCAAAGCCTTCAATTATTTTTCTCTACCTTAATCCTCTTTTGTTTAGAGAAAATAAAAGAGAATTAAAATGAAGATTGGGAGAAGTAAAAGAAAAGGGGTTCAGTTGAAAGAAAAAGAAAGGGAGAGAAAATAAGAACAAGATCAACCCTTAGAGATTTTCACTCAAAGAAAAGAAAAAAAAAAAGGAAAGCAAGAGTCGGGGAGTGTGGGAATGAATAAGGAGGGTGGTTCCAGCCACTCTTAATACACGAACATCAGGAGGAGAAGAGAGAAAGGGTTGACTTGGTCAAAGAGAGGGTGGAGTGAGAAGACAAAGGTGTAAGGTTTGAAATGATGAAGCATGGGGTTGGTGGAGTGAAGATCTGACCAAGGCAGGTTTGGTACGCTGAGGAAATAGTCCAAAAGGCTTGCACATGCAGCCTAAGGGCATAGGCGAGAAGTGGGGAAAGAGAAAAGAGAGTAGGTAGGATAAAATGTACAAAAATAATTTTTTAAAGGATTTTAATTAAATAAAAATAATTTAATAATCTAAATAATATGAAAATATTCCTCGAACATCTTAAAGTGCATAATAACACAAACAGATCATAACCTAAAAGTTTCGAAGTCATTTGAGCAAGAATCAAATAAAAAATCGAAACATATATGAGAAATTGTAAGCATCAATCAACTGATTGACCCATTCGGTTGACTGATGTGTGCTAGGTAAAATGCTTGTTTCCTAGAGTTGCCCCCATACTAGTCGACCGAGGGACGCTCATCAACTGATCCATAACATTAGTCGACCGATGCTTCGAAGACATCCACTTTACATCATTCTTCAAGTTTGTTTCAAATCAATTAGGACCCGTTTATCTACTAAACCAAATTGATTTGGGTTTAAATCTGAACCTTTTAGACCCGATGGGTCTGGGTGTTGTAAACATGATATTTATCGATCTTCAAGCTAGTATAAAACAATGATGACCCACATCCTCATCTTCACCCTCATCCCATATTACTCAAAATGGTTTACAATATATACTTCTTTGGTTTTTTGGTATATTAGAATGCATACAAAATACTCCACTAATACTCTTAGGCCTTGTTTAGATGTTCTCCTTTGCCTATTTTTACAACTTATAATATCATATTAGATCAAGACCGATAATATTATATCCTAATAATATAATAATTAATAGTAATAATAATAATAATAATAATAATTGATAATTTTAACCTTAATTTAACAATGTTAAAATAATAATAATAATATATTTACATTTTACAATAAATATTAATAACAATTGATTTAATAATGTAAATAATAATAATAATCATAATAATTAATAATAATATTAATTAATGCAATAATATAAAATAATAATAATAATAATTAACAATGATAACATGAATTAATATTAATATTAATTTCGTAAAAACAATCTTACTAATTAATCATTAATTATAAAATAAGAATAATAATAAATACTAACGATAATATTAATATTAATATTCATTTAAAAAATAATAATAATCCATAATATTGATATTAATTCAATAGTAATAATGATAATTAATAATTACTAACAACCATAATATCAAAGATTAATAAAAATAATAATTCATTTGATAATAATAAACAATAAATAGATTGATTTAAAACAACAACAATAACGATAATAATTTAGAATGACAGCCATTAAAATTATTATTAATTCCATAATAGGATTTAAATAAGATAATAATAATAAAATTGGATACTATAAATAAAAGATTTATTAGTAATATTATTAATTTAATTATATTTGTAATAATAACTTAAATAAATAATGCTAATTAATAATAGTAACAATAATCAATGATATAATTATTAATTTAATAACATTTAAACAATATTTATAAAATAATTAATATTAATTATATTTATTTTTAATAAGTAAATTGAATGGCATATTATTTTGAAAAGAAGATTATATAAGTTTCAAACATTACAAAAGGAGTGATAGACTTTAAACTAGAGCATCTACTAGGCCAATAAGATCCCTATAAGATTTACATTGGTGAAAAAATTCAACCCTCGTTGTCATTTCCCACACTATGGCTTTAGTAATCTGGTTTGGAGACTGAATTTTTCTTTGGAAAATTCTTTGATTCCTTTCATGTCATATATGATATACTACTCAAGGCTCAAAAAAACTGTTGACGAATTACTGGTCCCCTTCCCCCTTATGGGCCATTGAGTAACTTTCTCCCAAGTAATTAGATGATGTGAGCTTCTTGTTTTTTTTTTCTTTGTTCATAAAAGATCCATATCAGGCAATTAAATAGCGGTCGCGGTCGCGGTGTTGCGGTATCGGAGCTTCGCGAACGATAAATTATGCGTCGCGGTCGTCGCGGTGTGAATTTTTATTTTTATTTCACCATATACACTAATTATCATTTATTGATCATTTGAATATAAATATTCAATAAACTAGTATTTTATATCATATAAGAAGTATTAGAGTGAGTCATTATGTGCTAAATTTTTCTAATAACCCTAAATTTACCTTAGAATGAAAAAAGACATGTTATTTAATAGTAAATGTGAAGATAATAAATAGTAATACTTTGTTATAATTTAATAGTAACTTGATCTAAGATATATATAGTAAATAAATAAATAAAAATTATCATGCATACTTTTTTCATTAGAATTAAGAATTCTCAGTAAATAGCCGATTTATCGGCGATTTACCCCGATTTATTGGTGATATTTTCCGATTTATCGGGATTTATCGGCGATACCGATTTATCGGCCGATTTATGTGAAATTTTAAAACCGTCGCATATCAGTAATTTCGCGTCGCGGCTGACCCAAAAACCGCTAAATAGCGGCCGCTACACTATAGTGGGACCGCTATTTAATTGGATGATCCATATTGATCTTGAGAATATGCACTCAAAGAAAATGTGAGCAACTGTCTCGTCCTGTTGTTGGCATAATTCACATATTGGGGATGTGCTAAAGCCCATATATAGCATTTTGTCTCTTGTGAACAACCTGTCTTGAATGGTTAGCCAAAGAAGGAATTGGTGTCTAGGAAGTGAAAATTTGTTCCATACATTGTTGGACCATGGAACTTTTGTTCTACTTGGGTGTAATAGGTGATAGGCTTTGGAAATGCTATACTCTCCTGCCTTCAAGCAGATTTTTGGGAAATGGACTGGATCAAAAAGAGGATGAAACACTAGTCTTGTCTCCATGATTTTCTCAAAGACCCACAAAGCACTAGCAAGTGGAATGATATTCCATAAGTCCTGGCCTTTGATGTAATATGCATGAATCCATTTAATACACAATACTTCTTTTTCCTTTACAATTGACCAAAGTTTTGGGGCCTCGTGTGATCTAAGTGTTAAATCAATCTTTCTTGAGAAAGAGATCCCTTTGCACTTGTGACTTCTCCATGTGGTTTGGCATGTGGGAGTTGCTTGAGGACAAGCAATGGTTTAAGCATGGGGGAGTTGATGAGTGTGATATTAACATACAAATTAGGTATTTGTTGATGCATATTTCATGGATTTCGTTATGTTTTGTGCATAGTTTAGGCCATTTGTTCGTGTTTACTGCTTTTGGCTATCTTTTGTAGGTCTTTGGAGGAAAATCGAGGTCAAGAAAAGCTAGACATGGCGATTGGAAGCTAGACAAATGCATGGAAGAAGAGAAGAGCGCAAGAGAATCAACATGGGCAGGTCATGGTAAAGCCTACGATCTAACAGAGCGCAAACACAGGGAAGTTGTGGTGTTGGCCACGCCCGTGCTATGCGACAGCTGAAGAAATTGGAGATTTGGCATCGACACAAGGTGCTCGTGTCAATGCTATCTACTGCAAAATCTGTCGTTTTAATGGGCTGTATTTAAGGAAAATCAGCAAGGGTTTCGAGGACGCCTCTCATTAACCCTCAGATACCATTCAACCTCTCATCTCTCTCTTCCTTTTCCCCTTCCATAACTTTATTTTCCACTATAACCTTTAAGCTTTGAAGGCCTTCATTCAAGTTTGTACACAACTCAACCATTAGAGGTGTTCTCTTCCCATTTTAATTTGTTAAAAATGATGATTTTGATTTAATTGAGTTGTTCTACATAAGAATGAGTAGCTAATTTCTTTTTGTGCTAAGTTGACAGGAGATACCTCGATCCTAATGTGTTGATTGCTTTACCATTCCATTTCCACTTCAATCAATTATGTTATGTTATTGTTTTTCAAGTTTGTGATTGGAATTCCAGCCGGGTTCCGGTATTGATTAATTCTGGTGAGATTCGAGAGAATGAATCGGAATTAGATCTAATAACGTAACTAGTAATCTAATCTAGAGGTCAAAAGACATTGATTTAATTACTACAACTTAGGGGAGGAATTATTTACAAGTATTAATGCGTCGGCTACTATTTAATTTCATTCTAGAAATAGATGAGACTTAATAGACGATAAGACACGTTGGCAATTTTGATTGATTGAATGTGATTCGGGAATCGATAGGGTATCAATTTCATTAGAGGGTCGGGGTTATCGAATGAAACCTTAACTAATTAATTTGATTCGAACTAAGTTGGTGCGTCGAGTCTTTGACCTCTTCCTTACTTGTTTAATCTGCGTTAATTTTCATAGATTATCTTCTTCTCACCTTTCGATTGCTAAAACATAGATAGATCTAATCTCGTTCCGATGCTTGCTCCCCAGTCCTTGTGGGATCGACCTTGATTGCTACTTTGATGTTGTGCGCTTACAGTTAGGGTACATCAGAAGATCTTTCTATTATTTATGGAAATGATCAAGCTACTAGAGAAGGTGTTCAATGTGCTGCTATTGTGGTTGATGAGATCAATAACCATCAACATCAAAATAAGCAAAATTAAACACCATTCCCGCCCATAGAAGATGGTTCTTATGTAAACATACCCTCAAGTGGCAATAAGAGTAAAAAAGTTGGGACAAAGACCTTGAAAGTTGTCAAGCATATGGCATCACATATGAAACGAATAAGTGATGTGATGGAAGTTGGCGGAGAGCATATTGGCTGCATTAAACATGAATCCAAGGTGGATAATAGAAAATGTTTTCTCTAATATAAATAAGGTAGAAGATCTAACTCCAAATAAGATTATGAAAGTTGCAAAGAAAATTATTTCAGATACTGTAGAGGCCCTAGAGGACGAGTACTTTTTTAGTATGGATGAGGATTATTGAAGGGTATACATTATCAATTTGTTGATTCTGGATATTTAAAATATTATTCACATTATCATAATTATTATTATTCAATAAGTATTTGTTATTTTTTTTTATTATTGTATTAGACCTATTTCACCGTTTTAGTTTATGTCATTGCATTTATTAATGTTTTACAATAAGTTTTGATACAGGATCGACTTCAATTACTTGATGATATTTTTATAATATTCTATTGTTGTCCGTTATAATTTGTTTTTGGTAGTGGTACATAAAGTTTCTATTCATGTAAAAAAAATTAAGTAGAAAAAAGAAATGCTCTTATTTATTAACAAAGGATATTAACATAATTTTATGTTTACTTCCTAGGTAATAAAGAAATGAACTAAACAAAACAACCGACGGAGTCCTCATACTTCCCAAGAAGTACATATATGTAACAAACACAAACAAATGTTTTTTCTAGGGAATTACTTCCTAAAATCCAACTGTAAATATACCAAACAAAGCCGTAGTTTAAACTTTTATCAGGGAAACAACATACACAAAACCTGTCGCAGGACAATGAGAGGATCCCTGCCCCAATCCCAAAGAATAAACTACACAAGCACAAAACTCAAATCTAAGTCCCGACTGGAGCACCATATAACAAAGTCATATTGAAGGCTTGCAGCCCAAGAATAGAGAGAAACCAATGTAAAGAACACACCATCCCACATGAAAGCCCTCCTATTGCACTGACGTGAACAGGGGGACAGTTTGTGCCAAGAGTACAATCAACATCTGCACCAAGCTGCTTCAGGCCCCCAACCAGATCCCCAATCGGTCTCTCTCTCATTCATGGAAGTCCATCAAGCACATAGCTGGAAAAAAAGTGTAAGAAATAGATATTAAGCTAAGGACTAGAGCTTCTATCATGCAAGATGTATAGTGACTCATCAACCATAAAAAAGGAAGCAGTTGTTGCAGCAACATGCGAAGAAGGAATCCCCATATCACTTCACAAAGGTTTTTCCTTCCTAATTTGTTTTTGGCAATAGGCCTGAACTAGCCAGGAGTTTCTTACAAAACCAAAAGATTCATGAACATCCGTACTGGACAATGAAGGGCTCATTTGGAGCTTTGATAACTAACATAGAAGGTGTGATCTACATGCATGAGTATAAGCAATAGCATAAGCATACTCACTAATAATCACTTTTGTTATACAAAAGGTTAGATACAATTCTGGTTATTTCTCAGGAAATACCAGCAATAACATTGATCAATCCTAGTCCAGAAAGAAAATTATGACAGAGATAGGCTTCAAATATGGATTGCTAAAGTCTCTCAAGTCTTAATGGGGTGACATCTAATAATTCAAGCAAAAGATCAAATAGTGAACATGATGAGGACTACCTAGATTTTCCACAGCTGCAGTTACTGCAGCTGTCCATGGACGCATAGCTGCTCCAGCATTTCCAAGGAAAAATTGAATGTCCTCCTTTCATTCTTTACCTACAGGGAATTGACCAACACAGATTTCCACTTTTGCCTTCTTGCTAGAAGTATCATCCTCCACCCTCAGCCCAAATGTCATTAAAGCACCAAGCATGTAGTGGACATCATCACTGTTCAACAAGTTGTCTACAACTGCTTTTCCCTGTAAATATAATCATAATCATCAATCAGCACTTGACGAGCAGGCAGGACCTTTGGAAAGCAAAAGAAAAGTGTAATATTTTTTTCATTAGAAGAAGAAACAGAAGATACAACCAAACCAACAGTATAATGGAAGCAAAAACACAAAAACAAAAAAACACCATTTAAATATAGAAACAAGTAACAACAAAGAAAACATGAAATATGGCATTTGTTTGAAAGACATACAAAGAGAGAGCGTGAAGAGGGATTGAATCCCTTGTTTTACTGATTATGCAACAGGAAGACATGCTAGTCAAAACAAAAGGAGGATTGAAGTTGAACTGCCCACAGTCCCAGAGTCACCAAGTTTATAGTCTTTATTGAGAATGATTAATTAAAGTGTAGAAGCTGAAGGCCTAAGATCACAGAGCCACAAAGGGCATGCACATGGGCTCAACAAACTAAGCTGCAATCTACTCATTGAGAAACATTGATAATATTCTAAGATATGATTTTCAAACATATAAGACATGATTCAGGCTTCAGCTTGGC
This sequence comes from Tamarix chinensis, assembly GCA_030549775.1. Taxonomy (NCBI): domain Eukaryota; kingdom Viridiplantae; phylum Streptophyta; class Magnoliopsida; order Caryophyllales; family Tamaricaceae; genus Tamarix; species Tamarix chinensis. Next base: position 78,133,175 of record CM060179.1, on the reverse strand, counting down.
AATGTAGAAAGGTGATATATCCTGCCAGACAAACAATTCCCTAAAGCTTGTAATCAAATGATTATTGATTAACAAAAAAGAATAAAAGAAAAAAGGAGCAAGTTCCCACCAAGTTTATTCTTCATGCACTACTCACTCCATGGGTTCTTTTCCACCACCAGAGACCTTAAATATGTAACTATCTCTCCCTCCCCTAAGAAAAAGAGAAGGGCAAACTCAAATAGGAAGGAACATCTCTGTCACAACTTGCTTTGAATGGAACAAACAAGCACTACCAAAAAACTTCAAAGGCATAGGTTTAATGGGAATTTCAACAAGCTAGAACCTTAGAGAAAATCAGGGCTCTAGAGGAGAGCATTTCTCACAAAAATTTAAGGCGGAAAGCACAATCCCATTATTAAACAACGAATACCTCTTAATAAATGAAGGCCAAGCTGATCCAACACATACTCTCCTCACCAAGATCTATGGAAACAAAACCCTAGTTATCACAGATTTTATACAGCTTCCTTTTTACTAATCCTTTTTCTAGGACCACCAAGCTATAACTTGAACTCAAGAAGATAAATGCTGAGGCATTTTCAATATTTACCAACAGGAAGAGCTTTAGGACTTTAAAATGGTAATTGTCCCAAATTTTCAGTAACTCAGGTATCCTCATCAGGAAGCCACTAATCAAGAAAATTTAAGTAAAAATAGATTAACAATTAAAAACATCATCACTGTTCTCAGAATTTCCCTCACAATGCCAGGGAAGCAGAAAACTATTCAATCCTCTTTCAACAATTATGCTTTCTATTTCTGCCCTGTCCAGTCCATAATCTTCCAACAAAAATGTACCATGACTATAAAAAATATTTTCGTGTATAGAAAACCATGATAGACCAAGGTCATGTACTTTAAACTTCTGGTCAAGGGACTAAAGTCAAAGATTCACAGTAGCCAGTCTATGATGAAAGAATCTAGCCTACCATGCATCACGCAAAATACTCACTTTAGTCTTGAATAATGATTAGTTATCAGGTACTATATGCATGCGGCATATGATATTATGATATCAATACCATCGTACTTATAAAACACCATTGAATGACAGTATAACCAAAAAAGACCACATTCTTGGAAGGAATTCTTTAAAATAAATAAATAAACAAAATGACTCAATAAAGACCATAATTATTACCAGCAGAAATTGGTCCAGTAAATTCCATATCAACAATAGAGTTGGTTGACACACATACAAACCTAATGCTTCAGGGTATAAAAAGCAAGGAGCACATTTCATGCCCTAGAAGCCCCTCATGAATTAGGCCACAAATCACGTAAAATCAAAACCGGGCTACAAACATAAATTCCACCGTAATACTGTATCAGTTATTTAGAAAAATTGATCTTCCACAAGCATTAGGGTGAGATTCCTGCACTGTAAACTAAACTAAGCTGCTTACTTCTTGTACATAGACAAATAAATACCAGCAGCCACTAGCAAGAATATACTACTACCAGTTCGGTCAATCGGCGGGTTTTAATTCGCTAGGAAACCACAAATTTCATGACCCACATAGTGAAAACTGCAGCCACAAGAAAAATGGAGAATCGAATCAAAATTCCAAACGACCTCAGAGGGAGCAGGAGGAAGCAGAATTCGATTAGACAATGACTTACACCCAGGCAAGTTGATAGTCCCGGAAATCTCCTTGAATTGTCGCAATGTAATTTCCGGCGATGTAGATGGTTTCTCTGCAGTTGCCAAAAAAGCCCAAACTCAACACGAAACCCCAACTTGTGTACCCAATTTCTGCCTTTCATTGAATAAAGACTGATGCAGCTTTGGAGAAAGCTTCCAGCTCGATTTGAAATATATATTTCTAGTTAAAGCATCGGGCCCACTGGATTTCGGCAAATTGGCAGAGGGTGGGGTGTTGTTGATTCCATTCGGCCAGCTTCAGCCATTATTATGTCTGTTTATGCCGTTTTTAGGCGAATGAATTGAATTAATATTAGGAGACAGACTGGCTGTAATAGGGGCTCTTTTTTGTTTTCCCTCTATTCTTGGGATTTGGATGAGAGTGCTTCACCAGCCCAACTTTGGAACCCGATGATGGAATATAATAGAAGTATACGTAGCAAACAATACGTTATAAATCAAAACAGTAAACGATACTTTAAAATTCTGATCTTGTGCCGTGATTGAATATCGTTGTTCTAAAGTAAAATCCGGTCAGATTCTAGTGTAAATTCCTTCTCGACCGATTTACCCCCAAGATTAGCGCAATATCTTTGATTCCGTACATTCGAAATGGAAGAAATGGAACTGTAGAATCAATGTCCAGGATTTGTGCAAAAATGAAAGAGAGTGAGCTCGGGTTTTCGAAAGAAATTGCTTGGTTTTTCGATCACTACTCCACAAATTGAAGAATATTTAGTTAAATAGAAAAATATGTGGAAGAATGGAATGTTTTCCACTCTTCACACAACCAAAGATGGGAGGAAGTGTTCAAATCAGAGCATAAAAAAATGCAGTAGAAGAAGACGAAGAAAAATGATAGAAAATCATTCAAAATTTAAGTAAAAAAAGAGGGTCAGCTCATCTGAATAGTAAACTATCCACACCTATGTCTAGACCAGACCGAACTGAACCGGTATGTGGTATATAGTCCAACCCATCACCCATACAAAACATCCCAAGCTCATTAACTCAAACCAACCATGTGGTGAAGGTATATAAAAACTGAACAAAACAAAGCTTGCCCACCAATGTGGGATTTTGAAAAAGAGCCAACGACATCTTCAACAATGCTAATTGTTCTGTCATTACTCCAACAATCTCCACCAATGGCAAACAAAAAGTAAATCATAAAAGAGCTGGGTAAAAAAGGAATAAAACTTAAGTATTAATGTCTGAGGATTAAATTGATACATAGTGAAGTGATGCAACATTCGTATCTAGGGAGTGGACGAATCTTAAACTATCCAGACTTTGAATGAGACCCCCATAACACATGTCTTACCTTAAATTATGCAAATTCCATGATAATAACACAAGTGCTTTTAATGGCCATACGCATAAGTTAGGTACTCGCGACTGCTCTAGAAAGATAGCCCAAGTTTTTCATAAAAGGTGGTCCACCTTCACACTCACCTAGGTGAATCTATCAAGTGCATCTTATAAGCACTACCAAACCTGGCTATGGATCCATTAAGAGCATAAGCATGCTCAACCTCATAAATGTCTAGCGGTGAGTTTATCAAGTCCGTCTCACTAGGACCACCGGAAACATAGAGATATAAACACATTAAGAGCATAAAACTCAACCTGTCCACAACGCACTACTAAGCGCCATATGAATGAGAATGTAATGTAAAAGAGTAATCATATGGTTTCGTTTGACCACATGTGATATTCATCATACTTTCCTCAACTTAAAGGCTTAAGTCCCATTCCCCTCGACGACTCAAGGATGACTCTCCTTGTTAGACCCTTCATGAGAGGATATGTCAAATTCCTCTCAGATCTAACAAACTCTAAAGAGATCATGCCATTCCTCAATAGTTTTCTCATGGAACTATATCTAATACGGATGTAACTCCTCTTACTATAATAAACAATTTTCTTATAAACACATATAGCTGCCTGTGAATCACAATGTAAAGAAACTGATATATAGGGTTTCCTCCACAATGGCACAACAGCTAACAAGTCCCTCAACCACTATGCCTCTTGACCAGCTAACTAAAGAGCAATAAACTCTAACTCCATGGTGGAGCGAGCTATACAAGTCTACTTAGCAAACTTCCAAGACACAACTCCTCCTCCTAAGGTAAACACATAATTACTAGTGGAACTAACCTCATCATTATCAGAGATCTAGCTAGCATCTGTAAATCCCTCTAACACAATAAAAAATTTACAAAAATGCAAACCTCAATCCTTAGTACCCTTAATGTATCTAAGAAAACTGCGAAAAGTAGTCCAATGATCACTACCTGGGTTGTGAGTATGCCTACTCAGTCTACTCACAGCATAGGCTATGTCAAGTATAGTATAATTCATGAGGAACACCACACTACCTATGATTTTAGCATATTCATCTTGAGAAACACTAACACCTAGGTTCCTTTTCAAATGTATATTAGGATCACAGGGAGTTTTCATAGGCATTTCATCTCGACAATCATTTTTTTCTAGTATCTTATCGACATAATGTGATTAACTCAAGGAAAAGTTATTCTCGTTTTTTCTTATTTTAATACCAAGAATTACAGCAGCTTCTCCTAAATCTTTTATTTCAAAATGAGAAGATAAAAACAATTTGGTCTCATCGACCATGGTCACACTGTGCCAAGAATCAGCATGTCATCCATGTACAAGCAGATTCATATCCAATAATTTTAGAATAAACACATGAATCGGATGCATTTACTACATAACCATTGCTCACTAAGGTCTGGTCAAACTTTTTGTACCATTGTTTAGGAGCTTGGTTAAGGCCATATAACGACTTTCTCAATCTACACACTTTATTCTCCTGACCTTGAACCTCACAACCCTCAAGCTACTCCACATAGATCTCCTCTTTCAGGTCACCATTTAGAAAGGTTGTTTTCACATCCATTTGATGAACTATAAGTCTATGGATAGCAGCTAAGGCAACAAAAGAATGGATAGTGGCAATCTTTATCGCGGGAGAGTAAGTATCAAAAAAGTTAACATCTTTCTTTTTCTTGTAGCCTACAACCACTAATATAGCCTTAAACTTATCTATAGTCCCATCAATTCTCAATTTCTTTCTAAAGACCCATTTGCATCTAATTGGTTTACAACCTTTAGGTAAATCAACCAAATCCCATGTGTGATTGGACACAATAGATTCTAACTCATTTTTAATTGCTTCTTTCCAAAAACTAGCATCCACAGAAGTTATCGCTTACTTATAGGATTTAGGATTCTCCTCAATCAGATATGCAGACACAAAGTCCATTCTTATCATATCAATATCATCATTTTCAATTAGGAAAGCAGTAACAAAATTAGGTCCAAAGCTAGTTTCAATCCTTCATCTTTTACTTCTTCAAGGATCATTGAAATTATCATTTTCAACATTAAGAGAGGATGGTAAAGACAAGGGAATCAAAGAAGTATTAGAAGAACTAGCAAAGTCACATGCATTCTTTTTCATGGGAAACACATTATCAAAAAACTCTGCATTTCTAGATTCACAAATAGAATAATCTTTTAAACACAAAAATCTATATGTAGCACTGTTCTGAGTATATCCAATAAATACATAGTCAAAAGTCTTTGTTCCCACATTAGTTCTTCTAAAGTCCGATAAACCAACCTTAGTTAGACACCCCCACACTTTTAAAATTTTCAGGTTAGGTTCAAAACCTTTCCATAATTTATAGGGAGTCTTATCTAATTTCTTATGGAGAACCCGGTTCAAAACATAGCATGTAGACAAAACTGCCTCCCCCCACATATGGTTAGACATACCAGAACTCAATAACATATCATTCATAATTTCCTTCAGAGTTCTATTTTTTCTTTCAGCTATACCATTTTGTTGAGGAGAATAAGGGGCACTAGTTTCATGTATGATACCATGATTATCACAAAAATCCTTTAGAAAACTAGTTCCATATTCACAAGCCCTATCAGACCTAAGCCTCTTAATATTTCGGTCCAATTGGTTTTCTACTTATGCCTTATATTTTAAGAACATACCTTCAGTATTATCTTTATACCTAAAGAGGAAAACTTTAGTATATCTCAAATAATCATCAATAAATGTTACATAATATCATTTCCCTCCTCTACTCTCGGTGTTATTAAAATCTTCTAAGTCAATATGTATTAATTCAAGCAATTCTACTAATCTCACTATAACTAGTTTCAAAGGCTTTTTTGCATACTCGGCTTCCACACAAACAAGGAACTTCTCATAATCATTAGTGTCCAATACATTAATCAATTTCATTCAATTTATTTTGTCTGTGGAAGCAACTTTCACATGCCCTAGCCTACCATGCCACAAAGATACAGACTCAACAATATAAGCAAAAGTAGAACCAATTTCATTAATAGGAGCAAAAACAACATTCAAAACAAAGAGTCCATCAGACAAGTATCCCTTACCCACAAAGTCCCCATTTCTAGTCAACACGACCTTATCAGCCTCAAAAACTAGTTTTAGTCCAGCCCTATTAAGTAAGCTACCCAAAATTAAGTTCCTACGTAGGGAGGGGACATACAAGACATCACTTAACAATAAATATTTTCCAAAGATAAGTTTCAGAAGAACCTTTCTTTTACCCAAAACTCTAGTAGTGGATGAGTTTTCCATAAAGACGTGCTCTCCATCATTAGCATCCTGGAACTAGTGAAAGAGTTCTCTGTTGGCACACAAGTTCTTAGAAGCCCCGGTATCCAGAATCCAATTTGCATTATTTTCAACTAGGTTTTCTTCTACAACCACAGTAGCAATAACTTTCTCTATCTCAGCAACATTAGCTTGTGGAGTAGGAGGGACACTACCTTTTTGATTTTGAGTATGTGGGCTCTTTCTCTTAAAACACTAATAATCCTTGCGACCCGTCTTACTGCACACATAGCAAGTTACTTGCTTTTTTTGAATCCTAATGTCACCCTTCTTGAAGTTAAGTTGACCTTTTAGTTGAACCTTTGTCTGAGTCCTTTTGCTTTTCTCCTTGAATTTGTTATTTCCAATAGCAAACTCAATGATGTTATCACTCATGGAACCAGAAGCATAAGGCATACGGTTGTCCTTCAAACGTTTTACCTCATCTGTCCTCATGTAACTGATCAATTATGGCAACATTAGATCCCTCTTTTTATGCTTCAGATGGTTTCTGAAATCACTCCAAGATGGAGGAAATTTCTCTATTAGCATGTTATCTTAGAACATCTCATATATCTTCATCCCTTCACCCCAAGACTTCAACAACTAAAAGCTCATAATCATGGATCTGATTCATCACCAACTTATCATCAACCATTTAAAATCTCATCAAATTTCCAACAGCATACTTCTTTCTCCCAGCTTCATTATAACCATATGTGTTCTTCAGAGTATCCCAAATATCCTTCAAAGACTCAACGCTGAAGAACATATCAAATAACTTATTGTTCATATGTTGTAGAAGATGACCTCAGACAGTCTTATTGTCCAATTTGTATTTTTCCTTAATAACTTCATCACCTTTCTTAGTGGCAGTAGGAACGAGAGTGGTAGTTGAAGTGGCAAGTGCATCATCGGTATCCTTCTGAGTAGGTGGATCACTCAGCAACACATAATCGACCTTTAGAGACTCAAATAAGATCAATATCCTTTGAGACCATCTACAGTAATTTGTACCATCCAATGGCTCAATCTTCGACATATCTAGAATGACTCTAGGAATAGCGATAACAACCATAATAAAATTGATCTAAGAAAATAACAACAACAAGTAATTTGTGTTTGAAATTTGTAAAAATCAGCACCAATTGACAAACTAACGGATGATGCAAATAAGAACCGTAACCGAACCATTGCGGGATGTTATTGAAATACCCCAAAACCTTAATTTAGAGAATTATGGCAAATTTAGGGAATTATTAGGGAAATTAATTAAATAAATAATTTTATTAAAATAAGAGGAAAAAATTAAGGAAAAATCAAAAGGAAATGAATAAATAATTTAATTGGGAAAAACTAGGGTGTTTTGCTAATTAAAATAAAATTTAGGAAAATTCTTTCAAAAATCCTAAATTAGTCTAAAAATAAAATTTAATTATTATTTTATTAAAATATTATTATTTTTAAATATCCCAAAATACTAAGATATTCTAAATACCCCCCAACCCATCTAATTTTTTTTCTCTTTTTTCCTTTTTCCTCTTCTTTTTCATTTTTCCTTCTTTCCTTCCTCTCCTTTCTCCTTTTCTTTTCTTTCCCCCGACCTGAGCTAGCCCAATCCTCGTGGCCCAAAACTCTCTCCCCCTCATTTCCTCCTGCATGGCCCAAGGTCCGCAGCACCATCCTTCCCCCATCTGGTCTGGTCTGGCTCCCCCCTCATTTTCTTTTTGTTCCCTTGGACCGACCAGTCTACCACACCCCCTTCTTTCTTCCCTTCTCCCCTGCCTCTCCCTCTCCCCAATGCCCAACCATCCCACTTCCCCGTGCAGGCACACGACCTCTGTACCACCGCACGCCGGCCTGCCGCCCCTGTCCCCTTCCCTAACACTCCCTCTCTCCTCCTCCACCCAATTGCAACCTCTCTCTCTCTCCTCACGTGTGGCTCTCTCCCCCCTCCTTTTCCCCTTCCCAAGCATGCCAGACCTGCAACAATGGCAGGTCTATTCCAGCCATAGGCCGTTGGCCAGTGACCTGCACGCCTGCCGCCAACCCTCCCTCTTCCCCCTCTCTCCTTCCCCTCCACCAACCCCTTTTCAAGTCTTTTTTCTCTCAACCCAAAAACCCCAACTCTTATCGCCATCACTTGTTTAGCTGCCCGTTACTCCTCTGCTATCCAGCACTGCTTCCCAAACCACCACCCAACCTACCCCCTGCACCACCCTCCACCGAGCTGCACCCCTCACCACCCTTAAATCTCCTTGCACAAGCCTCCTTGGCTATGCAAAGTTGGCCACTCGACCAACCCTAACCCAACCACCACCGACTTTGTGCCGCCGTCCACCGCCACTCCAGCTGTAACCACCACCTCTTATATGCCCCAAAACCACCAATAGAATTTCCCTTACCTTTCTTTTCCCCTACCTCCCTCTCATCCTCCCTTCCTCCCTCTCCACCACCCTCGGCCACCACAACACCGCTGCCTGTGCTATCGCCTTTGGTCGCGCCATCACCACCACTCCAACCCTCTCTACTAAATCCCCCTCTTATACCCTAAACACCCAATTGTTTTCCCTTTTCCCTCTATCCCTGCCACCGTCGCCGCCGTGCACCGCCGCCGGTCACCACCAACCCTAGGTGGTATCCTAACCGCTCTCAATCCTTAAACCCTAATTGTGCAAACTTTATTCTTTTTATTTGTATTTATCATATTATTATTATTATTATTGTTGTTGTTGTTGTTGTTGTTGTTATTATTATTATTATTATTTATCATACTTATTATTATTTACAGCTTTAGATATTAATTCTATTATTATTATTAAGGGGTCGAAACCCTATTTTTATTATTATTTCAATTATCATTATTGATATTATCATCATTATTATTACTACTATTATTATTGTTAATAATGCTAGCTTTGGCATATTATCACTTTTGTTTCTATTATAAGTATTCAAACCCAATTATTATTATTTACTATTCAACTATTACTATTATTAGTATTATTCTTAACACTTTTATTATTATTATTGTTACTATAGTTGTTATTATTATTATTATTATTATTATTAGTATAATTATTATTTTATTATGATATCATGATTATTATTTTTACCATTATTATTACTAAATGTAGCCTCAGAATATTTATCCCAGTATTATTTAAAGGAGTCAAACCCTATTTTAATAACTATTATGACTATCCTTATTTTATCACTATTAATATCATTATTACTTTTATTGTTATTATTATCATTATTATTAGTTTTAGTCTTACTATATTACTATTTTTACTTTTGCAAAATAAATTGAAACCTTACCCATATAAATATCATTATTTTAAATATTATTATTATTAGTATTATCCTTAGCAATATTATAATATTATTATTTGTGTTAATATTACTATTATTATATTATTATTTTTATCACTAACCCTACTATTAGCCTTAACCTTGATAATACTAGGGTTTCTATTGCTATGAGTATTAGTATTATTATTATTAGTAATATCACTATTTTTGCTACAACTAGTATTATGACTATTATTAGAAGTAATAAAGCTATTGGCTTCAATAATATAAATATAGTTATAAATATTAACGTAAACCTATTTTGACTAGTAATACCCTAGTAGGCTAACTTGAGAATAAAAACCCTATTTGTACTTGTAAAGTCCTCTTAATAATAGTAACCCTAATATTAGAATAAAGTAGGAAATAATAGTATTTTTGATAGGAGGGAAATTAATCCTTAGTTTACCCCTCTTATAGGTGTGTCCAGTCAAAACCCTAAGGAGGTGTAGGAGCATGCTCCAAGACCAGTGACGTTTTAGGTAAGGATGTAGCTATGGCCCTATGTGTGTTATTTGTCTTGTATGCCTTGGATGTTATGTACCATGTTATGTTGTGGTTATCATTAAACTTGTTTTATGTGTAGCACAGCTTGGAGTTGAGGTATGCTCATGTGTTTTCTTATGGCATGTGTATAATATGTATATGTTGTATGATGTGATGTAATGTAGCCCTTTAGGACATGCATACTAGGGTATTTAATGTAATGACGTAGGGTGAAAGGATGAAAAAGGAAAATGGGGAAGTAAGTTGACCAAGGGGAAATAAGTTGGCCAAAGGGAATTAAGTTGACCAAGGGATATAGGATTGACCTAATTATCTCATGATCCATGAAAGGGAAAATAAAAAGGGGTCTATGAATAAAATAAAAGAGGGGTGAACTTTGCATAGGAGAATCTAGGGTTTGCATGGGGATTCTAGGGTTTGCATGAAAACTTCGAGGGTTTGTATAGGGTGCATGGAGTCTGCATGGGGATGAACTTTACGTGTGAAAAGTTGTATCGAAATGTAAGTAAGGTAAGGGAAGAATTGTTTGGGTAATTGGAGGCTTTGGGTGAAAAATAGTATGTGGGTTAGTATAAGGGTGCATAGGAGATCTGAATAGGGTTTGGGAGGAAAACCTTAATTTGAGATGGTGGTGAAAGTAAAAATAATTGAAAGTGAGTAGAGTATGAGATGAGAGTGGAGGAATGTCATGTGTAGGGTGAGTATGGATATCACGGGAGAGTAAGAGTGGAAGGTGAGAAATGGAGGGGTGACAAGCGTAAATAAGGATGCTAGGGTTTGGTGTGGCCACCTAGGGTTTTGTGGTCACAACTCACACGTGTATTTGGGGGAGTAAAGTGAAATGATGATGGTCAAATCTAAGGGATGTGATGTGTGGGGTGTTAAACAGCCTCAGTTGTGGGAGGCAGAGAAGGATAGGCCACATAGGCCCACATTAGGGTTTATGGAGAAAACCCTAGGGTAAGGTAATAAGTGGACTTGGAGGCGTAGGGTAGTGGGCCTTGACCCACTCACTTAGGAGTTGGGCCTCCAATGTGAGCAAATGGAATAAAGGAAGGATGATGGGGGCGTGTTAAGAGGTGCAGAAGTCTCAAGATATGAGACATACCTGCTTGGGAGAATAAGGGTAGATGAAGTTGGTCATGCATGTCTAGAGTGAAACATGTTGAATAAAACACTAATCATTTAAAGTGGAATATTATTGAGCCGAGCCCAGACCAGTCCACCAGTGAATAATAGTGGCCAGGTGCTAAGGTGCCCGGGAGGCCGATCCACCGGCATATAATAGTGGTGAAGTGCGTTATGCCCTATATATAACTGATCCATCGGCTATAATAGTGGGGGATCCCAAGCTCAATAAACCAAACCCTTAGTTTGATAAGACACGTAAAAGACACTAAGTACTTACAGTGGAACACCATGAGAGTCGGGCCAGACCGTTCCACCGGCGGATAATAGTGGCCAGGAGCATCTTGCCCTGGAGACCAATCCACCGGCATATAATAGTGGTTAGGTGCATTCTGCCCTGTACATTTATGATCCACTGGTTATAATAATGGGGTTCCCATACTTGCATGGATTGATAAAGAGGATGGTGTAAGATGATTATTGACCAGAGAATAAATAATCAGTTTATCTAGACTAGAACTTGTCCTTTATTCATCTGTAATGATTGTATGTTGTTTATGTGATCATACTTGTGTTACATGTTTTTTTTATGATTGGTCTTAGGTGCATGGTCACCTTACTTCGTACGTAGCGTACTGACCGCCCTTTTCATGGGTGCTGCTCATTCCCACGAGTAGAAGGCCCCTTTGAGTTTGTGTAGGTTGGTGATACTATTTTTGATGCCTTCGATGCTTATGAGGCATCAGGCGGGGCTGAGAGCTGAGCATGGACTTGGCCTGGGGATCGAGAGCGGCATGGCTAGAATTTCTTTCCATGTTCTTTTATTTTGTAATGATTTACTTAGACTTAATTTTTATCGTACTATAGTCTTTATTCCTTTTAAGGAATTTTAATTATGTATTATGGATTGTAAACTCTTTTCACATACTCTGATTTTCTATCTTATGGATGTTTTAATGCTTTAATGAAGCCTTGTTGAGTTTAAATTATGATGGTTGTAATTTATCCTTTAGCCTTGTGGTCAGTATGGGACCGGCCGGGGACCGGCCTTATACCGACCATAGCGGTAATATCTCCGAAATTCATAAGTTTTAATTTACTTGCTTCCGCTAAATCTTAAATAAAACCAAATTTTTTAGTAGTGAATTTTAAGAGTGTTATAATTATTGTAGCAACTAACAAAATAAAAATACAAACACAGCAACAACTCAGAAAATGTATATAACCACCAAAAAAAAGAGTTGCTCGACGAAAATAAATTTCAAGGATAACTATTTATCAAACACTTGGTGTGCGACAACAATCAATATCAAATCTAATGCAATTAAGTTGGTACAACATGAAACATTAGCCACAGACCACCAAACATGGAAGATGAACAAATAAAATAAAAAATAATGCAAGTGAAGATCACATCGAAAATCAAACTCAAATATCTAAATTAAACTACATAATGCGCTATATAACAAAACCAATTTCTAACTGCATAAATTGAGGTAAAATGCTACGTATACGAAACTTTCACTTCATATTGATGGAATATAATAGAAGTATAGGCAACAAGCAATACAAAATAAATCAAAACAGTAAACGATACTTTAAAATTATGATGTTGTACTACGATCGAGTATCACTGCCCTATAGCAAAATTCGGTCGAACTCTGGTGCAAATCCCTTCTCGACCAGTTTACCTCCAAGGTTAGCACAATGCCTTCGATCCCGTACACTCGATATAGAAGGAATGGAACTACAAAATCAATGCCCAAGATTTGTGGAAAAATGGAAGAGAGTGAGCTTGGGTTTTTGAAAGAAATTACTCGATTTCTCGGTCACTACTCCACGAATTAAATAATATTTAGTTAAATAGAAAAATATATGGAAGAGTGGAACATTTTCCACTCTCCACATGACCGAAGAGGGGAGGAAGTGTTCAAACCCGAGCATAAAAGTTGCAACAGAAGAAGACCAAGAAAACTGATAGAAAATCGTTCAAAATTTCTATAAAAAGAGAGGGTCAGCCCATATGAACAGTAAACCACCCACACCCACGCCTGCCTCGAATGGGCGGTGATGCGCATGTGGTATATAGTAAAGCCCATCACCCATAAAAAACATCCCAAGCTCATTAACTCAAACCAACCATGTGGTGAGGGTATATAAAAACAAAACAAAACAAAGCTTGTTCACCAATATGAGACTTTGAAAAAGAGCCAACGGCAGCTTCAGCATGTTCTGCCATTGCTCCAACACCCGCCACATAGGTAAGTTAGTTGGTGATTTCACTATTTACAATCATCGGCACACAACATTCCTTTTAAACCAAGAGGAAGTGTGGGTAATTCTGCCAATTTTCTATCTAAATAAGCTCATACAAGGTGAGCGGACATCAAGACGGAGGAGTGTTAATATAATTTATATATGGAGAGGAAAGCGTAGCTCAGGTAGGTACATTTACGTTTGGCATTAATAAGGGCACACCAGACATATTTAAGTGAAGGGAACTTGCACGATAAGCTTTGTGCTACCATCAAAATCTACTTGCTCCAAAATTTCTTTCGTTAGAGCATATGAAGTGTAATAATTGTTTGGCAATATGGAAAATTGGCTGTCATTGACTGATTAATCATAGCTATTAAAGTTCGTTGTTAATGAGGGTAACTTATCCAACTAGTTATGAAATTTCAAATCATTTTGATCATAATATACCTTTTCTTTATAAGGTATTAGGTGGTGCACAGAGGAGGAGTGGGCCTCATCCCATCGTAATCAGGGTCGGCCCTATAATGGACGATGTCGAACCAAATATATTAAACATCACATTAAGAGGGATAATACGTGCGCATGTGTCACCTTTCCTATACATAGGAGAAGCATTATGTCTTTATTCGGACTGTAAACGAGCCAAGTCGAGTCGAATATCCCTGAGCTCAGGCTTAGCTCATTTAACTAAACGAATGAGCTGAGCTGAGCTTTTAACGAGCCAAGCCGAGCTCACGAGCCAAAGCCAAAAAATGAACCGAGCCTCACTTTTTTTAGCTTGGGTTTGGCTCATTTAATTAAATAAACAAGCTAAATTGAGCTTTTAATGAGCCAAGCCGAGCTGAATATCGAACTGACTCAGCTCATTTACAACCCTAGTCTTTATACTTCCCTCATTCCTAATGCATTATTAACTAGAGTTAACTTTTTTGGTGGGTTTAGTGCTCGATCAGATCTTTTCTTTTAGGTTTGGATTGGTCGATTTTTATTGACATTTTCTTTGAAACGTGACCAGAATAGTTTGGTCTCTGTCCCCAAACCTATCTCAAATAGTTTATACACACGCGTGCACACACACACACACAAAATCTTCGCTTATAAATAAGCTCCGTTTTGGCTTTTGACACAAAAATTAAGAAAGTAATCAAATTATTAAATTATCCCTACTTAAAGCATCTTTAAAATGGTAGTAGTAATTAATATAAGTATGAAATAATTAATGTTAAAGGATAAAGTAGGAAAATTTATTTAAATTTTTTCTTGTAAAAGTAAAATGACACTTATTTGATAACAGAGGGAGTATATTTATATAATTATATAAGTATATATGTTATATATATAAGTTTTATATAGAATATAAACTTAAAGTATATTAGGAAAAAATAGGATTGGATATTGAGGATGAGATTGAGGATTAGATCAAATTTCAAGGTTCGAGAATAATATTGATTAGGGATTAGGACATGAATTTTTCGATAAGAAAAAATCGGGGATCAAAGCAGATTCGGAGATTATTTTTCTTATCAATTTTAGAGATGAGTCTACTCTGTTGTCATATACATAGCAATTTTAATTATATCTATGCTGTTTGATTTTGTGTGGCTTCATTGTGTTCGGGATTAAATTGGTCACTTTGATCTATTGAAGTTTTGCTGCTGTTGATAAATTGTTGGGAAACATTTTCGTTCGATACTGCTATTCTTCCACTATTTGCCTACATTGAAATTTTGGTTATTACTAGTGTTGTGTTCGAAAATTTTGGTCAAAATTTTCGTTTGGAAAATTATGGTCGATAATTTTGCTTGAGTCTGGATTCAGTAAAATTACTTAGCACTATAGATTCTACAATACTTTCCTATGGTGACTCGTTGATTGCTATTGGAATTTTCTTGGTTTGGATTTATTAAGTTTGTTGCTATAATACCTTATTGTTGTAGTATGGTGATCAAGTACTATTCATTGCATCTAGAGTACTTTGTTGTAGTTTGATATGGCTGCTAGTCTTCCAAGAGTGATTCCAGATATGTCTAAGGTTGATCCATTGAATGATACTAATTATTGTAGATGGTCTCAAAGAACGCTGACCTTTTGTGAGGCTCTAGAAGTTAATTATGTCTTGTTGAATGATCGACCTACTCATAAAGGTACTGATACTACACTTGCTACTCCAACTACCACTCTCGCTATAGTTGCGACCAAGAGAGCAGATGATGTTGTAAAAGAAAATTATTATAGAGACAATAAGATTGTCTGTGGTCATCTTTTGCAATATATGAACAACAAGCTGTTGGATATGTTCTTCAGAATTGAGTCCTCGAAGGAAATATGGGATACTTTGAAGAAAAGGTACGGTTCAGATGAAGCTAGAAGAAAGAAGTATATTGTTGGAAACTTAACGAGGTTTCAAATGGTTGATGACAAGTCAATGATGGATCAATTCCATGACTATGATCTTTTTGTTGTCAAAGTCTTGGGTGAGGGTATGAAAATATGTGAAACGTACCAGGCTAACCTGTTGATAGAGAAATTTCTAACCTCCTAGAATGACTTGAGAAACCTCTTGAAGTACAAGAAGAGGGATATAACACTACTTGAGCTCATCAGTCATGTAAAGATAGAGGAGGCAAACCGTCTTAAGGACAACCACATATCTTATGCCTGTGGGTCCATTGCTGAAAATGTGATTGAGGCTGGTTTTATCAAGGACAAGTATAAAGTAAAAGGAAAGATGCCACAAAATAAAGGTAAATGGTGGATTCATTCTAACTTCAAAAAGGGTAATAAGATTTAGAAGAATACACTAACTTGCTATGTCTACGAGAAGACTAATCATAAGGGCTACCAGTGCTACAAAAGGCAGGGCCAACAGAACTAGACTTAGAAGTGTGGTGTATCTCATGTTGCAACTCCACAGGTTAATGTTACTGAGACTATAGATGTGATCGTTGCAATGGTGGTTGAAGCCAACCTAGTTGACAACAAGATTGACTTGATTTTAGATACTGGGGCATCAAAGCACCTATGTGCCAACAAAGACCTTTTCCAACAATTCGAGGATGTAATTAATGGAGAATGCGTCTACATAGGCAACTCGGCAACTGTAAGAGTATTAGGAAAAGGAAAGGTCCTTATAAAACTTACCTTTGGCAAAACTCTGTGTTTAAATGATGTACTTCCCTCTTTGTGTAGAAATTTGGTTTCTTGTAGCTTACTTAATAGGGTTGGACTGAAACTAGTATTTGAAGCTGATAAGGTCGTATTGACCAAGAATGGGAGCTTTGTGGGAAAGGGATACTTGGTCGATGGATTATTTATCTTAAATGATGTATCTACTCCTACTAATAAAATGGATTCTACTTCTACTTATATCAATGAATTTGTTAATTTGTGGCATGGTAAGCTAGGGCATATAAATATGGCTTTCCATGAACAAATTGAAAGGTATGAACCTTATAAGTGTGATGGAAATTGATAATTATGAAAAAAATTTGGGGTGTGTGGAAGAAAAATTTACTAATAAGCCTTTTAAACCAATCATAGTGAGATCAACAAAATTACTTGAGTTAATTCACACAGACTTAGTATTTTAAGAATACCAAGAGTAGAGGAGGTATTATGTTATCTTCATTGATGATTGCTCGAAATATACTAAGGTTTACCTCTTTAGGTTTAAAGATGACACCGAATGTATGCTCTTAAAATATAAATCAAAAGTATATAATCAATTGTACCGTAATATTAAGAGACTTAGGTTTGATAGGGGTGGTGAATATGAAACTAGTTTTCTAAAGGACTTTTGAAATAGTCATGGTATTGTGCATGAGACTAGTACCCCCTATATCCCTCAACAAAATGACGTAGCTAAAAGGAAAAATAGAAATTTAAAAGAAATGATGAACACTATGCTATTAAGTTTGGCTATGTCTGAATAAATGTGGGGGGAAGTGGTGTTATCTACTTGTTATATTTTGAACAGAGTTCCTCATAAGAAGTTGGATAAAACACCCTATGAATTATGGAAAGGTTTTGAACCTAACTTTAAAATCTTAAAAGTGTGGGGGTGTCTAGCTAAGGTGGGCTTACCTGATTTTTGAAGAAATAATGTGGGAACTAAAACGTTTGATTGTGCATTTATTGGTTATGCTTATAACAATGATATATATAGATTCTTGTGTTTCAGTGATAACTCAATCTATGAATCTATAAATGTAAAACTTTTTAGAAAGTTTTTCCTATGAGAAAGAATGCATATGATATTGTTAGTTCTTCTAATGCTTCATCTCTTTGTCTATACATTATTCATCTGATGATATGAATCAAAATTTACATGAGGTGAAGGATAGAAGCTAGCTTTGGGCCTGATTTCTTTACTACTTTCCTAGTTGAAAATGATAACCTTGATAAGATCAATTTTGATTTTGTGTCTACTTATTGGATTGAGGATGATCCTAACATGTATAAGAAAGTTGTAATATCTATGGATGCTAGTTTCTGGAAAAAGGCAATTAATATTAAATTGGATTATATTAAGGCAAATCACACATAGGACTTAGTGGATTTACCTAGAGGATGTAAACTAATTAGATGCAAATGGGTTTTGATAAAGAAATTGAGAACTAATGGAACCATTGATAAGTTTAATGCTTGATTGGTAGCTATAGGCTACAAATAGAAGAAATATGTTGATTTTTTCTATACTTATTCTTTTGTGACTCGGATTACCACTATATGTTCTTTAATTTCCTTGGTTGCTATCCATGGACTTGTAGTCCATCAAATGGATGTTAAAACTGCATTTTTAATTGGCGACCTTAAAGAAGAAACTTATGTGGAGTAGTTAGATATTTGTGTGATTGAGGATTAGGAGAATAAAGTGTGTAGATTGAGAAAGTCATTATATGGCCTTAAACAAGCTCCTAAACAATGTTATGAAAAGTTTGACTAGACTTTAGTGGGTAATGGTTATGTTATAAATGCATCTAATTCTTGTATTTATTCTAAAATGATTGGACATGAATGTGTGATAATCTGCCTGTACGTGGATGATATATTGATTCTTAGCACAAGTTCGATGAGACAAAATTATTTTTATCTTCTCATTTTGAAATGAAAGATTTAGGAGAATCTAATGTGATTCTTGGTATTAACATGAGAAAAATTGAGAATGGTATTTTCCTTGAGTCAACCACATTATGTTGATATAATATTGGGAAAGTATAATTATCATGATAAATTGCTTATAAAAAACTCCCTATGATCCTAGCATTCATTTGAAAAAGAACCAAAGTTCTAGTGTTTCACAAGAAGAATATGATAAAATCATAGGTAGTGTGATGTTCTTCATGAACTGTACTAGAGCTGATATTATGTATAATGTGAGCCGACTAAGTCACTATACTCACAACTTTGTTAGAAATCATTGGACTGCACTTCGTCATGTACTTTGATACCTTAAGGGTACTAAGGATTGGTGTTTGCATTTTTTTGTAAATTTCTTGATGTGTTAGAAGGATTTACTGACGCTAATTGGGTTTCAAATAACGATGAGGTCAGTTCCACCAATGGATATGTTTTCACATTGGGAGGAGGAGTTGTATCTTAGAAGTATATTGAGTATACTTGTATTACTCTATCTATGATGGAGTCTGAGTTTATTTCCCTTGAGTTAGCTAGTTAAGAGGCAGAATGGTTGAGAAATTTGCTAGCTGATGTGCCATTGTGGAGGAAACCTAATTTGCTAATTTCCTTTCATTGTGATTGATAGGCAGCTTTTTATCTTGCCAAGAACAGTGTGTAAAATGGTAAAACATTTGTGTGAGACATAGTTATATGAGAGAACTGTTAAGGAATGGTGTGATATCCTTAGAGTTTGTCATATCAGAGAGAAATTTGGCAAACCCTCTTATAAATGGTCTAACGAGGAGAGTTATCATTGAATCGTCAAGGGGATGGGACTTAAGCATTTGAGTTGAGGAAATTATGTTGGATACAATTCGTGGTCAAATGAAGCTATATAATTACTCTAACATGTTGATATTAGACTCTTAATGAGTTCATAGCCCTATTCTTAGGTGATCCTAGTAAGACGGACTTGATGAACTTACGGCTTGATATATATGAGGTTGAGCACTCTTATGCTCTTAATGAATCCATAGCCAAATATGGTAGTGCTTGTGAGACACACTTGATGGATTCACCTAAGTGAGTGTGAAGGTGGGCCACCTTATATGAAAGGCTCACATTGTCTTTCTCAAGCACTCATGAGTATCCAAGGTGCACACATGGTCATTAAAAGAGCTTGTATTATTATCACAGAAATTGCAGATTTTTTAGGTAAGACATGTGTTGTGGGGGAGCCAATCTAAGTCTAGGTAGTTCAAGATTCATTAACTCCCTAAGTACAATTGTTGTCTTACTTCACTACGTATTAATTCAATCCTCGTAATATTGATACTTAAGTGTTATTCCTTTTTTGCCTAGATTTTCATGGTTTACTTTCTGTTTGCCATTGGTGGGGAATTTTTGGGTAATAGCTTAACAACAATTTATTTGCTATAGCTGCTATGTGCTTTGTTTTGTATCCTACATTGGTGGGAACATTAGTTTTAATCAGCTATTATATCCCCTTACCCAAAGGCTTGGTTGGGTTGAAAGTTTGGGTTGTTTTAGTGGACTAGTAGACTGGACTATATACCACACACACAAGCTCATGCCACCGCTGCCCGCCTATCCTAGCTAGGCGGAACGTGGGTCATAGATCTAGATGGGCCAAACTTTATTTTTACTAAAATTTTTTAATAGTCTTGTTTTTACTTGGTCCTTTGCGGTTGAGATTTTTATGCTTGTTGATTTTTTCTTCCTTTGTGTAAGGAGTGGAAGACGTTCCACTACTCCACTATTTTTTTTCCAGTTTTAACCAAGTCTTCAGGCCATATTTATTTTCAAAATACAGAAAATAGAGAGGACGGTTTTTTTGTAGAGAAAATTATTTTTTCATTTTCACAAAGATCTGGGCATTGAATCTGCAACTCCAATCCTTCCATCATAAGTGTACCAGATTAAAGGCATTGTGTAACCTAGGGGGTGATTCGGCTTAGAGGGTATTTGCACCATTGTCCGGCCATTCTTCACTTTAGGGCAGTGATTTCCATCACAACACAACATTGGGTTTTATAAGTATTGTTTAATCATCTTCTCATATTATTAATTTTATATGTATCATTATGCAATTATTTATTATAGAGCTCACATTAAGGAAGGTGTATGTTTTTTGTCTTTGAAGAGAGTATACTTTCATTATCACTACATGACTCATGAGAGGGAAGTATTATATGAAGATAAAAAAAAACATGATGTTCATTGTTCACCTATATATGAGGCAGAACATCCAAGTGTTTCTTTGGCTAATCAAGAGGGTGTTGTGAATTAGGAGACAAAGATCATAATGCAAGCAAAAATAAAAACACCAAACAGAAAGTATAGATATGGATGGAACACCAACACATACATATTTTTGGATGTAATAGCCAACCGCGCTTGAGTCTTTGAACCAGCATAAGAGATGCTGCAATCTTTAATTTTTCTGCCTCATGGAGATCTGACACGCAGCTAGCAGTGCCAATATTGGAACAATAACAAGCTAAAGATAATATAATGAACCCTTTCATGACACCAAACAAGTCACTTGGCTGTCTTATCATATGCCTCACTGATAGCATCATCTTTGATGGTTCCCAGCTGTATGTAGTGCTATAGATCACAAGCAAGAACAAGAAGATTGTGACCACTTGTGAGATAACATGAGAACAGAAAGTATTTAGATAAGTTAAGTAATAGTGAACATATAACTATAATATTATTATATTATGCAGTGGTCAATAGTAGTAAGGGATCCACAAGAGACATAGATTAAATCTCTTGCAGCATACGCCATGAGTGCACTACAAGTCTTAAAATGACCTCAAAGCTTGTAGTAAAAAAAGAAAAAAGAAAAAGTGGCATAGGTCTGAGTTTCAGTTGTCAACCGGTATGGCAATTGAAGCTACCCATATATAGAATTCAAGAATACAAGCAATACCTTTGCACTTTCCAATGATATATCACCAAGATGTCCATCATCATATTTAAGATACATTGGAAACACATACTAATGATCATCAATTTAGTTAATTTCTATATTTGTTTCCTTCAAACTAAAAATAAGATGGCCATGTATAACATAGATTTATATCTAACCAAGAGAGAGCAGTATTAAATTGATATCGAATATTGATGTGCCATTAGATTTTAGGCAGACACTTAATAGAAATACCCTTCAAATGATTTTGCTGATCAAGTTCCTTAAAATGGTTGGAACTTGGAAGAATGGACAAATGTTATGGTCAAGCAGAAATAACTAGTACAACTTCCTATTAAAAAATTAAAATCAATGACTGATGCTAGTAGTCAATATATGTGGTCCCTGAGTTTTGGACACAAAGGAATGGTATGCCAGATAAAGAATAATGTCATTGATTCAGTTTAAACCATTTAATTTATTACAGGGGTTGGGAAGAAACAAAGAGATCTCTCCACATCAAGAGATTTTCCTCACATAGATAACCCTTGCCATTAACAATATGAATGCATTTCCATTTTCATATCCTAACAGTTACATAGCAGGACAGAATAGTCACATTTTTAGTATTATCAAGACATTAATTATGGGCCAAAAATACTGGGCGAACAATTATTAAATAGAGCCATGAAGAGAAACTACAACTCTTTTTCAATCAACCTGGATAATAGGAGTAGAGTATTATGCACAACTATTTTAGATCAAAGTTAAATGAGTATCGAGGTGACAAACCACATAAAATTTCATCTAATCCCATACATTGCCATTAAAGCATGAGTTTCCTTATGATGAACACCAACAACAGGGAGCTAAAAGTTGATGGTGAGCTCTCGAGCTTTCTTCACTCCAATTAACTATAGTCCAATAAAATAAAAAGATCATACTTTTTCATGATAATGAATAAAAATTATAGAAAAATCATGATCAAGGCCTGACTTAAGTGATATTCCACCTTAAGTGATTGGTGTATTATTTGTGTTTTTTTATTCCAGATTCAACACACAAACGTGCATACCTAGCCCATGCATGGCTCCTGTCCTACTACCACCCTGGGACAACTCTGTTCCCTTAGAAACCCTAATTTCATAACCTCAGGTATATCCTTACCCCTATTGTCCCTTTGAGTGCCCAATTTACCCAAAAAACCCAAACATATCATTGGTAACCCCTAGTTAAGAGTCATGGCCTATTACCCCCATTTTCTTACATATGATAGTAATTGGCCTCTAGGGTTACTCCTCAAAATCCTAATTTTTCCTAGTTGGCCTAGCCCTTCTCTACTAGTTGTTTAGCTCTAATTTTCCATACCCATGGTTATTAATGGGATAAAATACAGAATTTTTCATGGACTATTAGCCTAGTTAAAAAATCAAGATGGATCATAGGTTACGGTATACCTTATGAGTAATGAAAGGACTAAATGGGAATTTCACTTATAATAAGTGAGGCTATTGAGAAAAGAGTAATGAAACTCATATTTGGTTAGAATTAAATGTAATGGTCGTTACAAATAATGTTGGGCAAGGATAAATGGAAAACCTACATGGTTGAGAAAAATGGAAAGGAAAAGATTAATATGGATTAACATGAAAGTTGACTTGCTTGCTTTGTATGGGCCTCGTATGATCACCCATCCTTATGAATAAAACACTAATTATGTAAAGCAAAAGAAATTCAAGTTGATTATGGGTTTGGGTTACCCGATCCTCGATTAGCTAGTGAGGGTTAGTCTGCATTGGAGAGTTTTTGGTGCCTTCGAGTGGGATCTTGAGAGGTTTCGGTGCCTTATCTACTCTAGACAGTGATGATGTACTATGAGGTATTGATACCAAAGGGTCTGGTCACCTAGATAGTTGGCTTCAACCTATATTTATATCCATATTGGTTGGATTTGTCCTAGACTTATGTCATTTTTGGTGATTAGCCTCGATATGTACTTATGTCCACTTAGTAATTAGCTTCGGCTTGGACTTTACGTCCTTTATTGGATAGGCTTCCATGGTATATGAGACCATGGGGTGGTGCATATTCCATCACTCAATAATAATAAAATATGGTTGGTTAATATTGATGGATAATTAAGAATGGTAACCAAGTGAGTGGTTGATGATTGGCTAAGAAATGGAAGTAACAATATGATTGACCAAAATGAATAAAACTGGTTTATGCATCAAATAATTGGTTATAGGATGGAACATTTATTTAATGATTAGCCTACCTCTTACATGGACAAATGAATGAAATGTCCTAGGGAATTGGATAATTGGAAATAGCCCTAGGGGTTGCTTGGATACTATCTACTAATGCTTATGTAAGTGCTTATGTGAAAACATGGTGAATCTAAGCATGATGTATTCTACTATGCTAGAATTGTATATGATGACATGCCTTATGCACTCTTACCCTTATATATGACCTCACCATGATGCATGTTGTATATTATGTTCATGTTTGATAAATTAGTATACTTGTATTACATTGAGGGAGCAACTTAGCTTACTCAGTATGTAGCGTACTGATTTGCTTGTTTGCTCAATCACCTACTCATTCCCATGAGAAGAAGACTGTGTGCAAGTCTTTAGAAATGGTGAGTAAAGGCCCTACCTTAGTTGGGTTGGGGCTTAAGAGAAAGGATATTCGAAAGGTTTCAGTGGGATCCGTGATGGACCCTTGGTTTTGATTTGGGTATCATGTCGTAACTTATGTTTTATAATCCTATACGTATTCATATGTATTTTGTAAATATTTTATAGAAACTTGTTATGATCCTCCAATGTAAACACTTTTGGAGTTATTTAATTAAATTTTTATTTGCACACTCGGTTGTTTTAAATATTTGGTTGGTTTGTCCTTGTATTTGATATGGGGTAGGCAGCAGATGTCTATCCTATGTCAGATGTAGTGGCAATACCCCATTTTTCTTAGGTGTTTATTTTCTTCCACAACTTGTTTTTATCAAAATTCTTCAACAGTGAAAAATGGGGTTGTTATAATGAATGTGAGCCTCCAAATATTCTTTGGGTAATGCTAAATTGGGTACTCCAAAAATCTTCGCCGAATGTAACAATTTGTATCCTTAAAATTGTGGTGAAAAAATGTAAATTGAAACCCAACATAGTTGTGTTCAAATTAGATACCATGTATTCATGCTACAGGCCTACAAAACTATGTTGATCAACATTAGTAGGCCGTTTTGGGTCTAGAAACTTCATTTTTACTACAATTTCTTCTTTACTTTAACACTCACATGTTGTTAGATATTAGTAGGCCATGTAGATTTTCCCATACTTCTCGTGACTCCCACTTTGCTCTAATTCCTTTCTTAGCTCCAATATTCCCTAAATAACACATCAAGAAAGAAATAAGATGAACCAATGACTTAAACTAGGCTAAAATATAAGGTAGTCATAACAAAAAACAATAAAATGTGTGTAAAATATTGATAGTATTCAACTTTATCATTATTATTTTTTGAGAAATGGGATGGATTACCACCCCATGGTCTCACAATACCATGGAAGGCGTACTAAAACAGATGACATAAAGTTTGACCAAAGCTAAGTAACTACTAATGGACATAAATTCCATTTGAAGACAAATAAACCACGTAGGTGACCATACCCTTTAGTATCAATATCTCTAATACATAATTAGTGTTTAGAATAGGTAGGATACTATGATCTACTAGAATTACACCCAAAGGAAATACAAAGCACCACAAATGCCCAAACACAGACAAACCTCCGGTAACTAATTGTGGATCGGATAATCTAGACCCATGTATTACTCAATCGTTTTTCGCTTTAAGTAATTAGTGTTTTATTTTTCAAGGTTATATTATCACATGATGCTCATATAATAACCAAATCAACAAATCTACATAACCATTACAACTTAACCATCATTACCATACAAACATATAATATAAATTCCATTAGCACTTAACTAAGTTTAATACATCTATTGAGTTAATCCAATTATGCCAGGAATCTAAAATATATAATGCAGTTGTATAATCATAACATATTTACTCCAATTTTCCCATTGAATCATTCCAAAGACTCTTATTTAGAATACCATGAATTATGAACCAATTAATCTATTCACAAGGTCAATCAATTCATGACAAGATGTGTCTTTGCATAATTAAAGAATCATGTTATATCATATTGTCAAATATTAAACCATACCAAGATAAAAAAAACGAAGATAACACTCTATGGCTGAACCAATCAATAGATTTGGGCAAACCAATTGATTGGTTTTACTCAGCCAAACCTGAGAGTTCCTTGTCAAAACCAGTTGATTGCTCTTAAGACCAGTCAATTGGTTCTGATAAACTAGTAGATGAGTTTAACTAAAGACCACCACAAACAACCTAGTCGACTGGTTGGGATAATAAGTCAACTATTGTATGAACAAGTTGATCGGTTTGCTCCCAGACAACACATTACAGGCATTTTAAATGCAATTAAGGCTCCAAAATCCAACCATAATAAAATAATAACATCACCATTATAGAAAATAGAGGTTACACATGCTCATATACTTATCATGTTGCATTTACATCAAACCAATCCTGTTTTCTCATGAAATCATACTTTTTTTTCCTCAAAATACTGTAAGATTCTAGTATGAATCACCATAATACCAACATCATCATAAAATCATGCAAAGATTGAAAATTTAAAAGGTACACTAGATCACATGCTTATTTATACCACATTTTAAAGGTAAGAATGACTTACTTGAAATCTTAGCAAAATTCTGCACCAAGAAAGCAAAACCTTTATTTAGAATATTTCAACTCTCAAAGCCTTAAAATAGGAGATTGAAAACACATAAACCTTCTTATAATTATTCATAAACCAAGATAATACAAAATAGGGAAATAAAATAGAATTAATTACCTCTAAAAAGATTCCAATAAAATCAACTCAGACCAAAACTCAATTCCCTCCCCCCCAAATCTAATTCTTTCTTATTTAAGGATAAAATAAGGGGGAGCTAGAGAAATGATCACAAGGGGAAAACAAATTAGGGTGAAGGCTTGAAACTAGAAGAGTGGAGCATAAGTGTGGAATAACTCATAATATTTTGGTGGTTGGAAAAAGGTAAAGGGAAAAGAGGTTTAGGATTATTTATAACCAGAAAATTAATTAAGGAATGAAGAAGAGAGGTGCTATAGATTGAAACCCTAATTTTACAATTAGAAATTTGACTATACAGGGTGAATTTATTAAGAATAGAACTAATTGTCTTCCTAGATCTCCAATGGTTATTTCTTGAGAATGTAGGTTCAGATTTTCCAAGGAATGGTCGAACACAATAAGGAAAATGGATAGATCACTTGTTCCAGAGCTGTAAAAAGGAGAGAGGAGGAGGAGGAGGAGGAGAAAAAGATAAGGGATGAGTTCATCCTCCCCCCTATTTTATCGAATTAAGACCTTTGAATTCACTCAAGGAAAAGAAACGCTGGGTAAATGCTAAAAATGGTTAGAGATTACTCAAGAAATAATTTAAAGTTGGATTACCAAAATTCCAAAATGTTAGAAGAATTTCTCCATAAAAATGAATGCTCAAAAAGTCATCTAGCTTGACAAACCAATTGATCGATTTGGTTAACTAATTAACTATTCTATAGACCGGTCAATAGGTTTTCCAAACTGGCCAATCGATATTATCTAACCATAACCCTTGCTGAAAATGTTAGACTAATCGATAGATTCATAGAACTAGTTGACTGATGCTCTAAGAAAACTCACTTTCTCTCAAAATTTTCTATATTTTCCAAATCCTTTTTAAATCAAATCTAAAATATATTTTAAATCAAGATCAAACACCATACAAACTCCATTAATAACAAGAATTTTACACTTTATAAATATGAAATTATAGGGTATTACACTTCACTGCTGGAAAAATAAAACCTTATCATAATCAACCCCTTTCCTCTAGCAAAATACCTTGACCACCAAAATTACATTGTGCCTCACCTCAATTTTCCATCCTCATGCATGATCTTAAAAACCCACTTATTCTTCAAGAATTTTCTCTCTCTTAGCCTCTCCACAAGTCTATAAGTGTTGTTCTTCTGAAGGTAGCTCACATCTTCCTTCATTGTAACCGACCACTTCTCCTTGTGGGCATCTTCGAGGGCCACACCATTGTGTAAAAGTTCTCCACCATCTGAGAGTAACACATAGTCCATTACAGGGGTTGAAGTTGCTCATGCTTACGATATTCACTCTCCATCGCCTTATTCTGGTACCGTGGTAGCTCCTCATTTGAGTTAGAATGTACCTTAACCATACTCTTGGATGAGCCTTTCTTGTCAAGCCTTATATTTTTGAATCATTAATGGATTCCACAATATCATCAATATAGGCCTCTAACCTCCCATATTCCATGAATTCTTTGATGTATTGGTCATAAAAAAACACAATATCTCTACTTTAGATGGTTTTCTTAGCTACTAAGTCGTACAACTTGTAGCCAAACTTCTCTTCACTATATTTGATGACCACGCATTGGCAAGCCTTCTCATCCAGCTTTATCCTTTCATCTCTCTATATGTGGATAAATATTCGAAATCCAAACACTCTCATATGATTGTATCTTACTTTCGTCTTTGATTTTTTTGGTTTACTCTTAGATCTCTCATTTTCTTTTTGGCATTGGATTTTCCTCGACTCACTACAAGTGCCTTAGATCTTGAAGACGAGGTCACATTGCATTCTCTTCTCGTCTCTTCTCTAAGAAGTGATGTTGTTATCAATGCCATCATGAGGTTTTTTCCTAGGGTTAAATTGTTAAAAGACACATAAAGGATTTCCCAGTTATCCAATAGAGAACCTAAGACGAAAAGAGCTTAGCATTCATCCTCAAACACTATCTCCATGTTATTAAACTAGATTAATTTGTTTTGGAACTCAATAAGGTGTGTTGCATTGGCTTTCCCCTCTTTATACCTATATTTGTAAAACTTCCTCTTATGTTGTACTTTATTTACAGTCATCTTGTTCCCATAAAGGGGATCTAACTTAGACCACACTCCATAGGATGTGGTTTTTTCCTCAACGTGATGAATGACGCTATCATCCACCCATTGATGGATATAACCACAAACTCTTCTATCAAACCTTTTCTGGCTCCCCTTCTTTTTCTTCTATGCATTTAGGCATAACCCCTTCATTCTCAATCAAATTTTCCCAATCTTTTACATAGAGCAGATTTTCCATCTTACTCTTCTAAGTCCCATAATTCGAATTGTTCAACAACACCACGATTGATTTACAAGCTACCATGATTCTAAACTAGGATCTAATACCAATTTTTGGGAAATAAAATATCCCCCTTGGCTAGGTGGACAATACCCCCTCGGTCAACAAAATAATAATTACCTCGTAATTTATTAGAGTTATGGGACTAATTCCCTTGGATAATGAGATAATAACTCCACAATTATGAGAAAAGGTAAATAGTAAATTACAATCATATAGAAAATGAGAATTTATGGGAAAAAGTAATTGGATATTTTCATTAATTATAAAGATTTACAAAGGGGCGGGAGAGGGTATTTTTTCCCTTCCTTATTCTTGGCCAAAAAACGCAATCATCATTGGTTTTATGACTTATATATCTTTCTATCTAGCCATAGTAAGGAAAACATAAAAGTTACAACTTAATGATTGACTCTATAAATTGACCCCTTTCAACTTAAAGACTATCATGTTAATGAGTACCATATCCCTTGTATTAAAGTTATTTTCCAACTACTTTCTAATATCCATTCTTTGCTTGAGTCTTCTTCCTCAGTCTTGGCCCACAAGACCTTCCATTATTTGGTCTATGGAAACCATCTCCCTTCACTAGCCAATGGATTTTTCCTTAGTCTATCACCCCTAGCACTGGCCCTTAGATGATGCCCTTAGTCGGCGGACCCTGACTGATGCCTTTGGCACTTGCCCTTGGCTTGTATCTTTACCCGTCAAACCTTTGTTGTCCGTTCTAGTTGATGAACCTTGGTTTTGCCCTTGGTCAATGGCCCTTTGGTGTTTGTACACTAGCCAGTGGACTTAACTATCTACCCATGTTTTGGAAACCCCACCACAACTATGTATTTCTATCCACCATAGGGTATTCTATGTAGTGCTAACATAATCTTATAATTTATGATCATACACTCTTCTTTGATAACCTTCTACTGAACCTATAACATATAAAAAGAAGAGAGATAGGGAGATAACAAAAAAAGGAAAAAAGAAAGAAACAAAACATAAAATATAAATTAATAGATTATCTTACTAGATAAACAAAGGCTGCTAAGTGTAATAGCTATCGCAGAAATATCTTTTACGGATAAATTTTCTTCATCCAGTGTTGATTGTGTCACCCGAAAGCTAGAAACATAGAGCTAGGGTAAGGCTAAAAGAATTCTTAAAACATTAGTAAGTAGCAATCTTCCAAAAGATCTTAAATAGACGTCAAATTAATTACCAACAACAAAATTTGAGTTGCTACGACAAAAATTCACAATAACATCTCCATTGGACACATTTTCTAACGAATTACAGGAAGATTATATACAAATCGCAAACTTTTACACAATCCAATACCCGAGAGCATCGAAGAACATCATACAATATGCTTAAGATGAAAGGGCATAACATAGATTAGAGGCAATCGTCGTTATGTATATGTAATTGTTAAGGAGCTTTCGATACTTCTAACTACCTAGACATCATCTCCACATCAATTACAAAGTTTACTAATGTTGCTGAGAAGAAGCACACAATTGGAAGCTAGAGTTTTTAAAATTCCTTCAATCTATCCCTACATTATCACAAAATCCCAAACTGTAAGTTGCTTCACTCTAGAAAAATTGGTGCTTTTGTAGAACAAGATAAACCGAAAATTATATACTACCAAAAAAACCACCATGCACATGATATCAGATTCTCCAATGATTTTTTTTAATAAGTCGCATACTCTCTAATATTTATCAATGTAACCAAATCACCCTATCATTTTCTCTTTTTAGCAAGCAGTATATTTGCCTTTAACATATCTCATACAAGTTCGATCCCATTGTATGTGTCATCTCTTGCTTACTTTATTACCACCAGACCCCGATTCAAGCCCAATTTCAGCTCTACTAAAGTAGATTCGTCTATTGATAAGTAGAGGCATTAGTTTTATTAAATTCTTATGGGGACTTAGTTGAACAAGTGGTTTGTGTATTAGGATTTAAATAGTTTTGTTAATAAAAAAAACTTGTTATATTTAGCTATAATTAATTCATCGTTTGATATAATGGAGATAGAATGAGGAATTGAGACTCCAAAAAAAATCTACTATTTTTAAAGTTTGTTTTATATATAAGTTTGTAAAAAGTTAAAAATTAGTATAAGTTGATTTTGACTCCTTCTATACATATTTTTATAAAAGAACTACCCTTAGTAAATTGCACATCCTCGTCTAAATTAATATTCTCCATATATGAAGAAAATATTATCACTTCTTCTCCTACTTCCTTAGATAAACCAAACACAAATATACAACATCATTAGTCACATAATTCCTAGTAATATTTTTTTTGGAAAGTTTTATTCCTTTAGTAAGTCATAATATGATTACCAAATAAGACCTAAGAGTTTAATTCCTTAATAGTGTAAAAGATAGGAAAATTAGCAAATGACCAATTTCCTAGCATTATCATATTTCCTCTATTGCCTCTCTCTCTCTCTCTCTCTCTCTCTCTCACTCTCTCACTCACTCACTCACTCATCTATCCTCTCCCTCATCATTAGGGAATCCTCTTCTACTCCTCTTTTATTCTTCCTCTATCTCAATTACTGGGAAGAGTAAGAGATCTAACTTTATACACTCACATATTCAATTGATTCCCCAACTACCCTACAACTTAGAACCAATATTTAGAAATGTAACATCTAGTATCAAAGCCAAAATTTTCTTTAGAATGGAAGAGATGGGAATCGCAAATATCAAGCTCCTTGGAGATGCTTCTTTAGAATGAAAGAGATGACAATCACAATTATCCAGCTCCTTATTGAATAAGTTGAAAGGATAACTACAGAGTTGAGAAATTTTCCCTCTACCATTAATCTTCACACCATCACTATCCACCTCCATCAACCATGTTGTCAACTCATCGTTGGCCTTCCTTAATGTACACCAACCACTCATCGCAATAATTCTGTCACTTTCATACCCCTCATTTCACCATAAACTATTTTTCACCCCTCCCTCACTTTTTTCACGCCACTAACCTTGGAAAAGGATTTGAACACTTTGCTAACCCTCTATTACACAACTCTGCCACTTGTCAACCTTCCACTACTATCATGTACCCTACAACAAACCCTAGTTCTAGAATCTCCACTGCCTTATTAACCACCACAACCCAACCACCTACCACCTCACCCATGTTTACAAACCCCTGACCGACCTTTGGTAAGCCACCCCTAAGGTTATTGGAGTCATGGACCACCTATTACCTCCTCCAACAACTATAATTCTACGAAACATAGCGATAACTCTCTGCCACCATCCCCAACACCATAAATAAGACCCCCATCCCTTTGTCCACCATTATCAAGCCTCCACCCATCTTTCACTACAAGAAAATTAGTTTTTGGCAATGATAAGACTTGTTGTGTATTAAGGTGTAACTAAAGGTTAATCAACAAATTTTAGTTGTTGCCAAACATAACCTTTTTTTTTTAAATGATATCTTTGTGGCTAAAGAAAATATTATTGTCATAAATGATTGTCATGAATTTGCAAGCAATATAATATTTTTTTTCAACTATAATGTTGTTGCCAATGATGTCCATTTTTTCACAACAATAACATTGTTGATAATGACCTATTATTTGCAACTATTTTTTTTGTTGCTAGTGATGTCCTACTTTTAGCAACGACACTTTTGTTGCCAATGACATATTATTCGCAATGACAATTTTCTTACTAATGATTTATTATTTTTTACAATGTATTTTTTTGTTACTATCCTATTTTTTGCAATAAAGATTTTGCTACCATAAGGCATTTTATACGAGACTCAATTATCACCTTACAACCTATTATATTCATAATAACCTCTAAAAAAGCTTATTTTCATTGTCATTTGTACATTACAAATTATATAAAAAAGATATAGTTAAAAAATCCTAGAAAAAATTAATAATTATATAATGAAGAACATCATGCTCTTGCTAAAATATCAATTAATTACAAAAATCTGTACTCATCATCAAGTGTTATCATGGACCTAAGTAAATACAAGATTAATCAACATCTCACATGTGATATATATATATGTTTTCTAGAAAATACAAGTGTCACTACTAGTGCATTAACATCACAACTAATTATCCATGGTGTGTTTTAGAAGGTATGTACATAATGCAAGTATGTTGCAAGATAGCTAGGTAAGCCCAAGATAACAAAGCTAAGATAACTATCCTTTTGTCAGCTAGTATGAGGTCGTAGTCCCCTAACTAGGCTGAAGCATCCCTATTCTTGAAGCATCATGATGTAAATCAATTATTTTTTTGTTGCAAACATATATATGATCCATATTTTTATGAAAAACATGGGTGGAATTTGGGGAAGCATCACCTCCTTGACAATAAAATAAAGGAATGAACAAAGATAGATAGAGCCTCAAATGAACTCAAATAAAAATATACATAAAATTTAAACCTAGAAGTTGGAATATGAAAGAGTTTGATGTAATAGACGATTTTCTTAAAAGAGGTGGTGGATTAAATCTATGAACACAATCACTAGTATTGGCATACCAACATATTCCGAACATGAGGGAATCTATCAGCATAGTAGAAAATAAACATCTACCTAGTCATAGAACCTTGAAATATTAATAAAACTCACTTTGATTGTGTAATCACTAGATGCAAAAGGAACCATTTCCATTTCATAGGCCACCCATGAAACAAACAAACAATAGAAAACCACATCTCACATTTTGAAGGTGATTGGAAATCGACAAAGAATATCTAAGGCCCAACTCCATTCCCAACCCTAACAAAGGGTAGAGAATAATGAAAATGGCATAGAAAATAAATACATGTTCAATACCTTGATCTTTCCATCTTGAGAGGAAGAGACAATAATCTCCAAATCTTTGCTAAAATCAACACACATGACGGCATCATCATGCATCATAAATGTTTCCTACAAAAATCATAATATCCACAAAGGCACAAAGAAAATAGATAAATAAATAAAAACATAAGAGTTACCACATGTAAATTTAAAGAACATACTAGACAAATGAAAACTAAACTATAAGCGAAAAAGAAAATCAAGTTGAAACCATCAAGTTCATAGCTAACCATTTATAAATTAACCAGATAGTAATGTCACTGATGATATTCTTTCCTTTTTCTTTTTTCTTTTTTATGTCAAATGCAAAAATCTAGCCGACATATCGAGTTAGGTAGCTTCATTCCACCAACATAAATGAAATACCACTATAAAGGGAATAATTAATAACCTCATTTGTTATAAAAGAAACACCTAACTTTTACATCAAATTTCCTCATGAACTAAGGTTACTATACAATATTACCTTGCACCACTAGCATAGGAAATGAATCCAACCACTCATTAGATTTAGCTAACTTCAAAGGGAAATATACTTTTTTTTGCATGTAAACTAAAGAAAACATACTATGGTATACAGTAGACGTACACCCATCTAGGTCAGTTCTTTCTCTTCATTACTAAACCTTTTTTTTTCCACAGATACTAGGCTTAATGCAGAAAGGAATCATAAGGGTATCTATATTTGATAATAATAGAACATACCAATATTAACCTTAACCTTGATGTTGCTGCCACTTTAAAGCTTTTCCAATCAAAGCCATCAACCATAAAGGTGGTACCATAGAAACTTTAGCGGATAGACCTAGATAAAATAACTTTGATAAGAGTTTGTCGAGAAAGAACATTCATGGAATTAAAAGGGAAAAAATGATGATTCACATTGATAAAGAGATGAATAAGATGATAACTTATTTCATAGAAAAATTATATATAAATAAAGAGAAAATATAAACTTTACAAACCAAGGGACAACACCACAAGTGAAATAAGTGTAGTTAATTACATAATGCATTGTGAGGTGCAAAAGGCTTGAAACATGCAAGGAAGATGCTTGGCTAAGGTAAGTGCAAGTGTAGTTAAACAACAAAATGGTAAAATAAGAAGTCTTGGTCCGAAGCTAATTAGCAACATAAAACAACTAGAAGGTAGAATCAATCACATGGGTGAAGACCCAAGTTTAGTAACTCCATGAACCTTTGGGGATCAAAAGTATGTAGAAATTGCATTCCATTTGCTCTTAGAAGGTATGGAAAATACTTGTTTTGATAAAAAAAATAGATAGAGTCTATCTCCTACATGCAACTATTAGAACAAACATTCCTATAGGAGCAATCAAGGACATCATCAATAACATCTAATATTCACTCCATTAGGACCAAAGTGTCTATGAGAAACACCCACTTAGCAGATATACCACATTTAGTAGAAATCCTCAAGTGTAGGCTATAGCAGTAAAGGAAGCATTGGAAGCACACGCAATATTAGATCAACAAATAGTTTTGTCCACCAACATTCTAATCAAAGGCAATGCTAAGTATTTATTTATACATACATCACAATCAAAATTAGCGGCGTTTGCCAAAATAATTAGCACTTTTGTATGGATTTTGCAAAAATAGTATTCATGATGCAAGGCACAAAACCATAAGAAGATGTTAACAAGGAATTAGAGTTGCTATATTGTCGAGAAAAATTATAATTCATGGACCTCATGTATAATTCATTGTAGTTATTGGTCATAGCCCCAACCAAATGTTTCCATCCACTAATAACAATATTATAATACCCCAAAATTTTTTCTACCCTTGATATTAATTAATTAATAATTTAGCCTAATCTAAATTCTAATTTTTAGGTTATTTATATTTATTTTTAACCTAACCTTTCCCATAGGTAATTGATGGATTAATTATTTAACTAAACCCCTAAATTCCAACTTAAACCTAATAATAATCCTAACTCCAAAATTTTCTTTCCCCTTTTCCTTTTTCTTTCTTCCTTTTTTTTATTTTCTCCTTTTCTTTTCTTTCTTCTTTCTCCTTCACAATCTACGCATAGTCCTTGCCCCCATTGCATTTCCCTTTCTCCTTATCCTATTTAGACCAAACACACCCCTCCTCCCCATGCACACACGTTATTTTCTCTTCCCCTTCCTAGCCATGTAACCTCTGCACCAACCCCTACATTGCACCAGCCCCTACACACACACCTATCGCACCACCTACATCAACACCAACCATGCCTGAGCCCTCAATTTTTGGATTCCAACTCCCTCACCCCAACCCCGTGCACTTGTATATATATGTACATGCATCACCCTCTTCTCTTCTCCCTTCTTTCCCTTCTACTCTTATCTTCTATAGAATTCAGCCGACACCTTATTCTTTTCTTCTCCCTTTCCTTGCTTTGTTCTTTGACACCAACACCACACCATTCACCACCACATTCTCACCCAACCATCAACATCTCATCCTCATCAACCTCCTTAGATGTCGTCTAGCCATTCCCTTTTTTCTATTCTTTTGCTCGCTCAATTCAATTTCATTGAGGTACTCTTGGCCCATGCACCTCTTGCAAACCCAACCCATGTGCCAATCATGCACCAGTTTCTCCTTTTACCCATGCACACCTCAATAGTTCCTTTATTTGCATGCCTCACTCCTAACTGTGTGTCATTTTCCTTTAGCTCGTGCTTACTTATCCACCAACTATAGCCACCTTGCCTCCTCCTTAGAGCACCATCATTCCCTCAACCATGCACCACTCCTTGCTGAGCCTTCCACTTTTGGTTATCTTAATTTTTCCTCCCTCTTATATGCTTTATTTTTCCTCTATCAATTTTTCCTAAGTCTAATCATGTTGTACTTTGACTTCTTGTTAGAGTATAGAGAATCAATATGAGCACAAAATAATTATCGTACTCAAATTTTCATATTTATTCCACCAAGTAAGATTTAAGTTGGTGGGTAAAATCACGATTGGTATTTTGAGTAACTCTTTGAATGTATGAATCCATGACCACTATCGGACCATGATTAATCGTAGGAGGTGGTAAATTATTATTATTGTAGCCGAAAATATCTAGAGGAAAATAACTTAAATATGTATCTCTTTTATCCTCAACAATAACGTTAGGTAATATTATGCACGCACACATTATTTGCTTCATTGTCTCCATGCCCCAAACGCATGAAGGGCCGCAAACAATTGCAAAACATCCTTGTAGCACTCCAAATGCATGCCCAACATCTTTTCTAGCATATTCCTGATGCTTCGCGAATAAATTTCTCTTTAGTCCTTGAGGAAGTGGTATGTTTGTGATGAATGTTAGCTAGTATGGATACATGTTATCTACTAGATAATATCCAAGATGATATTATGTGTTGTTCACCGTAAAATGAGTTATTGGTGTCTACCATTCATAAATGTCATTGAATATTAATGAGCGAGTAAAAACATTAAGATCATTATTTGATCTAGAACATCCAAAAAATACATGCCATATCCAAAGATCTTTGGATGTGATGATCTCTAGCATGATTGTTGGGTCACCATGGTCACTGCGATAAAGCTAACATTTCCATGCAATAGGATAATTTTTTCACTCCCAATGCATGCAATCAATACTTCCCATCATATTAGGAAAGCCACTTCTTTTACCCATTTCAAGTAGGCATTGAAAATCATCAACATTGGATCTTCTTAAGTATTAGAAAGTAAATAATTCATTGACATCCCGAACAAAATACCTTAGGCATTCGAGAGTTGCCGATTCTCCAATGCACATATATTCGTTTATGCAATCGGCTGACATTCCATATGCTAGCATGCGTATCGCTACCGTACATTTTTATAATGGAGAATGTCCTTTTCTACTAATTGCTAGAAAATATGGACAATAATTAGTAACAGCTTCGACAACCCTAAGGAATTAGGAAATTCTAATTCTAAATCTATAACAAAATTGAGTTGAGTTGTATATTGGATTATCAGAGAAATAATCATTATATAATATTTGATAGCCTTCTTCATAATCCCAATCAATGAAGACTCATTCTTTTCTTCTATTTCGGTTGATGCTCTCAATTTAGACAATAGCATCTTTGAGAGTTGTATCCATTGCTTCAACAACTAATATTTCATCAAGAGTTGTGGATTCATTAGAAGATGAATCAGTTGACATTGTTGGTTGAGAAGTATGGAGATATATTTGAAGGCGATGTGAGGAGAGTAATTTATGTAAGGAGTATTTTTCTTCTATTTTTATCCAAGGTAAGTTGTGCATGTATATGCAAGAGAGCTCTCTATTTATAGATATGTATAAGGGAATCAAACAGTATATTATCACATAGGTTATAGGCATTTTTTCATGACAAAATCATAACTTCAACCCCCAATCATTCACACTTATAGTCAAAACAAATAAGTCATCAATGACTTCATCTTCAATATCTTCAAATGTAATTATGTCTAATATGTAACAATTTATAACTTGTCATTGTTCTGATAGGGTTGCCAAGTTGAAAATTTTGTATAGTAAAAGTAGCCTTGGTTGTTTATACTACACGTTTTGGACATGTAGTTATTTTATATGGGCTATGCTGACACATCCAAAATCGTCTCCAAACCTTAAGGTCCAACTCTGATTGAGCAATGCCAACGAATATATCTTACAATTGGTTGAAAGTTTGAAGGATGATATATTTAAACTCAAATAATAAGTGAAGGAATTAAAGAAAATCACAGTGTGGGGAATTAGGATGGATATCATTATATATTTTTATCATTATTTTTACAAAAATGTAATCAGTGCTATGAGTTTTTGTTATAATAATTAGACACACTTTAATAAAATTGTGTCATTAGTTTTTGGTACATTTAGTTGATTTATCACAAAAATTATACATTCATATATAAGGATAAATAGTACAACAACTAATACTTTCAAATTATACATAAATTATGATATATAGCACAATATAATTACGAAAACATAAATTACACATATATTAAACAATACATTAAAATAGTAGAATTAATGATTATCCATCATCTTTTTCATAGCCACTGTATATAAGATATGATGATATGCTTTCTCTTAGTTAGTCATATTAGAAGTGTCACGATAAATTATAACCATGTCTACTTCTTTTTCCTTTAATCACCTTTATTCAGTCCTGTACTATTTTTTTCCAACACTATCATTTTCCTTATCTAATGCCATTTTCTCTAATATCAAATTTTGCTCTCTAGCGATTTCTAGAAGCCCATTGATATTTGAATCTCTGCCTTCAGATTGATTACTTTCTTTTGCCTTTCCCCTCAATTGTTGTTTTGCTACTATTTGTCCCATATGCCACTCTAATGAAAATTCAATATATGAAGTATCAGGGGTAGATAAATTAGTCTATGCACTTGAACTTGAAACCTTTGTCCACTTTGATGTAAAAGCTTGCCCACTACCCTCATTCATTACCATCCAGTTTGGATGGTTCTTTACAAATTTTCTTACATGTTCACTACTGAACGGGTTATTATACCTCGTTATATATTCTTTATGTGCATCCCTAATTACATTTACCTCATTAACGCCACTTTGATTACGTTGACAAATATGACTATAAGAACCAATAAATTGATTAACATTTTTATTAACATAAGAAAATCGATTCATCACCGTCTTTATAATTTATCTAGTTCTCCGCCACGATATTCTTTAAAGTATGCTACAATTTTTTTCCCCATAAATCCTTATGTTTCTACCCGTTTTCCTAAATTAAATCCTTTGAAAAAAATATATCCATCCACTAAAGAGGATTTCTTCTTCTTTATCCATCCATTTACCATAATATTGACTTCTAATCTCGTTGGGAGATTCAACCCGAGTGTTGTCTTTGAAGCGATTTTGGATGGAAAATTCTAGAAATTCAGAATCAGCAATAGATGCGACTAACGGAGAATTGAAATTATATTGTGGAGAATTTTGAATATTTAAAAATTTTCGATCAAATTGAAGTGTGGTATTTGGAGGTTGAAAGAATTGAAAATTTTCCTCATTTTGATAATATTACATACTTTGAAAATTTAAATTTTGTGGATATTGAAAAGTTAGGACATTTGGAGAATTTTTATTTAGAGGATTATGATCATTTGTGATATTTTCAAAATTATAATTTTGTGAATTTTGGATATTTTGGTTTGGAAGTTCTCTT
This sequence comes from Tamarix chinensis, assembly GCA_030549775.1. NCBI lineage: Eukaryota > Viridiplantae > Streptophyta > Magnoliopsida > Caryophyllales > Tamaricaceae > Tamarix > Tamarix chinensis. The sequence goes on along the minus strand of CM060179.1, from coordinate 78,093,081 downwards.
AAATTTGAATCATTTGAATTATCTAAAATATTCAAAAAATTAAATTGAGTAGGATCCATTTTAAAAAAATGAAAATATTAAAGAGAAATGCAAAAGATAAATATATTTGGAGAAAATATAACAATTTTATGTTAATGAGGTAAAAAAGATAATTTAAAAATTATTAAGCAAAATATGATGTATTTGTAGGCATTTTTTTATTACTGCTATTAATAACGCCTTTTTTTGTATAATAAAAACCCCTCATATATGCTCAAATGGTAAAAATTAGACTAAAAATGTACTGAAAAATGTCAAATATGAAATACTTTGGGAGCCCAAAAAATTTGAGGGCGCCTCAAATTTGAGATTGGGAGTCCTTTTTTGCTGCCATTGCAGATGCTCTAAGGGATCCAATGCCTAATACGATATCATGAATTTCTTCATAGTTAGTGATTTGTTGATAAATACATTGCAAAATCTAATGTGAGTCAAGAAATATTTCATTCTTACAAATAATAATAATAATAATATAAAATTTATAATGATTAACTTTTTGAAAATATTATTGAATTTTGAGGATGATGTAAAGTTTAGAATATATCCATCTTACATATATATTATTTTTATCACAAAACAAAGAAATTAAGTCTGAAAGAATGAAAACAGTCAATCATTGGGAAATATTTAGGTGGCAGACCTTGAATATTAATTATATAAGAGAGAACTAAGAGAGACAAGAAAAAGAAAAAAAAGGATAATTATAATATAGACATGAGATCAATTAATTGCAGGGATGCAAGGATAGCGGTGTATTGTCTCGTGCTATATATCACATATACTGAGGATGGATCACGTGATAGACACGGAAGGCCTGCAATCAAAAGAAAAATCCAGTGGATGGAAATGTGGTTTATTATTGTTAGGTAATATTAAACACAAATCCGTCATATATTATTATACATGCTTGCATACTCTTTTATTTGTGTTTTCTAAAATGAAAGGGATTACATTCAAGCATATTTCCACTTATGCTTTCTCTACTTAGGGCTTGTTTGGTATGGGGGTAATAGGGGTGAATAAATTTTTCCTCTATTTTATATCTTTTATATTAAGTATTTAATAATAATAAATATATTTGTAATGAAATACCCATTTTAGATCAAATTAATATCTAAAATGGGTATTCATTAGAATAAAAATATTTAATTTTAAATAGATTATACAAGATATAAAAAATATGGGGATAATTTTTCTACCCCTATTACCCCCATACCAAACGAGCCATTATTCAGAATATTTGGGGGGGGGGGGGTTGTTTCAATGGAGGAACAATTCTCCTAGGTACTTCAATCAAAGAAGTGATAAGCACATTATTTTTCAATTTTAAGTGTTTCAACCCAACCCCTTAGCATTTTTCCATATATATTTTTATTTGTTTATTTTGTGTTTAATTTGCTAACGACAAGCCTTTGGGAGATTGATAAACATTAGGGATGTAAACGGGGCGGGTTTTACCCGAAACCCGACGGACTTTATCCGACGGATACTTAAACGGGTATGGATACGGATATGGATGATGGATTAAAATATCCATCGGGTTTGGGTACGGATACGGGTATGGGATATCCATACCCGTACCCGTAACTATACCCGTTTTCATATCCGTGTCCGTTTATCCGATATATAATTACACTTTTACCCTTACTTTTAAAATAAATATAGTATAAATTAAGGTTAAAATTGTCATTTGACTTAACTATAAATGAGTTTATCCATCGGATAATGGATTTATCCGTTGGATAATATCCATTAACGGATAAACGGATAATCCGTCGGGTAATGGATATCCAACGGATACGGATATGGATGTGCTAGCGGATACCCGTTCGGGTTCGGATACGGATTCGGGTACGGATTTTCTTATCGGGTACGGATACAGGTATAGTATACCCGACCCGAACCCGCCCCGTTTACATCCCTAATAAACATTTAGTTTCACAGCTTAACATTTCAATTTTAAGTTTCTTAATTAACCCTATCTATCCGGCCCTTACTGTTATAGTTAGCTTTTTCCTATATATATATATATTTGTTGTGCTATTTTCAACCATGGAAAACAATTGCTTGAATGTAAACATAATATTCTTTTGGTCCGACAATCCTACATAAAGTCATTACCTAAATCTAATGTTTGGATTCACTTCTCCTTAACATTTACTTGTATTGTATATCTTCCTGGTTTTTCAATTTTTTTTTTTTGTGGTCCTGGTAGTATTATTCTTTTCACTGCATGGCTTTACGTTGCCACTGCATGTTGATTGAAAAATTATATAACCGTCAAAATAGAATATAACCAGCAAACCAAGGGGCATATTTGAGAGTGTGGAGGTGAACATGGTATTGTTCTCAAAATCCGTACTATGACAAAAAAAAAATGCGGAAGCAGCTAACGCTTTCAGCAGATGGATGGGAGATTCCTATCTTTTCTCGTTGCTGGGTGCTTTCCTTTCTGATTCATACTTGGGAAGATACCTCGCTTGTGTCATTTACCAAGTCGTTCTTGACATTGTAAGTGTTACTTTTGATTTGATCATGATCTCTATTATTTTATCTTTTCAGTCTTTAAATAGCCCATAATTTGGTGCACGCACAATGTACATGTACTCCCTGTGTTTATTCATAGAAAATCCGCAAGGATAAATACATATCATTTTATAGGTGTCACAATCATCATAAAAGTATAAAAGATTGAGACGCAATCATCGTAAAAGTATATAATATTTAGAGAGAAAGGTTTAAACTCAATATCTCTAGCGTTTTAGATTACATCTTCAACCACTAAATTATAACCTCATGAACACAACTTACAATTACTCCTAGGACAAAAGATGGAGTGAACCAAGCTTGTGACTGGCCAGGTAGTTATCACTTTTTTACCTGGATCGACCAAACTAAGGTTTTGATCCACAGTTGGTGATATATACATATACATTATGAATACAATCGATACATTTGCAAATTGCAATGCATGTGTAACGTACTAGCAAGTTTAGGTTTGATTTATGGTGAAGTTACATTTACACGCAATATGTTCCTTCGTGATGTGTAATCGGCATAGTCTTGTATTTTTTGCTCATTTGTAACAGAATTTTTTCCGCTCAAACGGCACGGTTGTGGGACAACAGACAGCTTATGTGATCCGCATTCTAAAATGGAGATAGCATTCTAAAAAAATATAAGAATACATTTATTAATTTCTAATATATATGTATATATGTATTAAAATAAATTTATCTATATATACATATATATGTAGAAATACATGTGTTCTCTACTTAACATCTATTGTACGGATTCATATACTAGTATTGAGTAACATTTATTTATGACAATGTAATCTTTTTCAAATAGATTTTTAGGCCGAGCTGTAATTTGTACACCATCAGAGACGCCTATTTTGCCATTAAACGGCCGACCACCAAACCCTAAGAATCTTTGCGCCCTAGCCGAATCAGAAGAAGTGAAACATGTCTTAAGACTATTACCTATATGGCTTTGTACCATAATCGATCTCCTCTTTCATCTACGTACAAATGCTCTCTCTATTCATCGAGCTCAACTTCCATTTTCCCCATCATGAAGTTTATGATGACCGCCTTTAAGATCATAAACTTTGTGATGTGTAACCACACACAACTTCCATTTTTCCCACCGGTCGGTATGACCGCCTTTGATATCATAAACTAATTGATACATGGTAGATACAAATTGAGTTAAAATTAAGGACCAAATGGTGGCCGGAAAATAGCCACCGAAAGTTAGGGGATAAGAGAGGGAGATGAAGAGAGATTATATAATTTAAGTAACCCTTAGAAAATACACTTGAATCTACCACTTAAGCATTGCAGTGCGTAGGTAAAAGAGGCAAGACCTTTAACACAAATCAAACAAGGCATGCACTAACCAAGGAGGTATTCTTTCACTCGAAAAATGAGGAAGCGAGGACAGACCAAAAGCTCTTCCATTCAGCCATTTCTCACACATTTATATGTGTGTAAGCCTTTATTTACAACATAACTATGCCCCAACTAAGTAGGTAAGCTGGATAGGACTTAAACTATCTAGTTACCTAATAATACAAACTATTCTAGTTTTATTCTAACCAGCCCAAACCTTGCTTCTTCTAGCCTTGGTCGTGCACCCCTACTCAAGCCATTCCCATGGCTGACTTGGGGGAAATAGTGCAAGTAAAATACTACTAATATTAACTATTACATGATTAAAGTTAATACAAACTAAACAAGTAAGCACAACCTGCAATAAGGGTTGCTAAAAGTACATCAAAGTGAGGGATTAAACTTCAAAATTCTCCCATAATCCTACACAGCAGGCTCGCTATCTACCAACCTCTTTTCTGCCCTTCCTTATAGGTCATTGCTAGGAAGTGGTCCCCTCTTGGTGTTGCTTGCAGGTCTCTGTGGTGGCAAGGTGTAGGCTGCATGTGAAGGCTCCAAAAATAAGCCACAAGTGGGAGTGGCTGGGGGTAGATTTTTTGGCTTCTTGGTTGGCTCCAAAATAAGCCACAAATGGGCGTGTCTAGTAGACGGTTGTTGGTTGTGTGATTGGATCCAAAATAAGCCACTAAATTGGGGCGGTTGGGGTGGCAAGTTGCATGGCTTGCATGACTCCCTTAAACATAGATTTTGTAAGAAGTAGCTTAGTGTAATTCTTCCCAACTTAGAAGAATTTTTGGGCCTTCTAATTTGGGATGATAAGTAGCTAATGAGAGATGTTGTAAAGGAGATGATCATGCATCATCCTCTCTCTCTTGAAAAGGTTCTTTGGTTGGATCAAAAGGTTCATCATGGATATAGGGAAGTAAATATCTCATATTGAAGGTGTCGGAGATGTTCCCCGTATCTTGTGGTAATTCAAGATTATAGGCATTATCTCCTATCTTTTCCAGCACCCTTTGTGGCCCATCACCTATTGGCATCCATTTGTTCTTTCTTTCCATGGGAAATCTCTCTTTGCATAGATGAAGCCAGACTAAATCTCTAGGCTCATATAAGTGGTGTTTGTGATGTTTGTTGGCTCTCACTTAGTTTAGTTCATTCACTTTCTCAATTTTTTTGCCTCACTTGCTCATGGAGTCTTTTCATTTTTATGGCTTGGTCCTTGGCTTCGAAAATTGTTACTTCACCTATGGGGAGAGGCAAGAGGTCTATGGGAGAAGTGGGATTCAAACCATAGACAACCTTAAAAGGTGAACAACCGGCGGCATATGTGGGGGCACATTATATGCAAACTCAGGGAAACTGTCCCAATCTCGTAAGAACTTGTGAACCAAGCTTCGGAGGATCATAGTGAGGGTGTGGTTGGTTACTTTAGTTTGGCCATCAGTTTGTGAGTGGTAAGCGGTACTAAAGAGAAGTTTTTTCCTGACTAGCCTCCACAAGGTCTTCCAAAAATAGCTGAAAAACTTGGTATCCCTATCCGAAACAATGGATTTGGGTATACCATGTAGCCTAACTATTTCTTTGAAGAAAATATTGAATACATAAGAGACATCATCCGTTTTATGACAAGCAACGAAATGAATCATCTTAGAGAACTGATCTACCACTACCATAATAACATCATGTTTCCTTGGTGTTTGAGGCAAGGCTACTATAAAATACATGCTAACATGATCCCATGGTTGGTGGGGGATGGGAAGGGGAGTACACAATCCTTGATAAAAGTGACTCTTAGATTTCTGGCAAGTGGCATATCTCCTACCATCTTAGGCCAAAAGAAATGTTCTTGTATCACATCCACCATCTTATTTATTCTGAAATGACCTGCAAGCCCTCAACTGTGTACCTCTCAGGTGAGTAGTTCTCGAACGGGGCTTTTGGGTACGCAAATCTTGTTATTTTTTAAGAGGAATCCATCTTGTAGCACGAATGAGACTTTGATCTTGTCTTTGTCTTTGAAGTAGATCCTGGAGTCTTCATCCTCTTGATAGATTTCCTTAATGCAGCTAAATCCAATGATTCTTGCTTCTAGTAAAGAAATCATACAATATCTTATAGAGAGGGCGTCAGCTATAATATTAGTCTTGTCACTCTTATGTTTAGCCACAAATGAAAAGGATTGAAGGAACTCTACCCATCGGCCATGTCTAGGGTTGAGTTTGTGTTGGTTGTTAATGTACTTGAGCAATTCGTGATTGGTGTGCAATACAAATTGATGGGTCCTTAATGATCCAAAGCCCTCATTAGTGCAAATAATTCCTTATCATACGTGTTATATATCATATGAAACCTATTGAGTTTTTCACTAAAATAGGCAACATGTTTTCCTTATTTAATTAGGACTGCCCTGATGCCTACTCCGCTAGCATCACATTCTACCTCAAACATCTTCTAGAAATCAGACAAGGCTAAGACGGGTGCTTCTCCTAGCTTGGTCTTGATCACTTCAAATGCTTCTTGAGTGGCCCTTGTCCACTTGAACTCTCCTTTCTTCATACATTCAGTGATGAGAGCTAGGAGGATACTAAACCCCTTAATAAATCTTTGGTAGAAGGAAGCAAGTCCATGGAAGGACCTTACTTGTGTCAAGCTGCTCTAGGTTGGCCATGTCTTGATGGCTTCGATCTTGGTCTCATCCATGGTTATTCTATCTCTAAAAACAACAAAGCCTAGAAAAGTTACTCTAGTTACAAAGAACTCACATTTTTCTAGATTAGTGTACAATTTGTTGTTTCCAAGGGTAAGAAACACAAGCTCAAGATGTTTTACATGCTTCCTTTCGTTAGGACTATACACAAGTATGTCATCAAAATAAACTACAACAAATTTGTTAATGAAAGGCCTAAGTACCTCATTCATAAGTCTCATAAAGGTACTAGGAGCGTTTGATAACCCAAAGGGCATTACCATCCATTCATATAACCCATTTTTTGTTTTGAATGCAATTTTCCATTCACCATCTTCTTTTATTCGGACTTGGTAATAACCGCTTTGAAGGTCAATATTTGAAAAGAGAGAGGCGCTATGCAGACAATCAAGCAAATCATCAAGCCTAGGTATGGGATACCTTTACTTGATGGTGATGTTGTTAATAACTCTACTATCAACATACATCCTCATAGTTCCATCCTTCTTTGGTGCTAGAAAAGCCAGTACCACACAAAGACTAAGGGATTATCAAATCATTCCCTTAGTTAGTAGTTCTTCCACTTATTTATGAAACTCCATGGCTTCTTTGGGATTAAAATGATAGGAAGCCTTATTAGAGAGGGTAGCATTGGGTACAAGATCTATTTGGTGCTCGATGCCCCGTATGGGGGGTAGTTAATGGGTAGGTCTTTAGGAAACACATCCTCTAACCCATCTAACAAAGTCCTAACCCGAGGGTCTATGGGTTTCCCCCCTCATTCTCTTCTAATAATAAAAATAGATACCTCATCCTTCCTTTAGTCACAACCCTAGATATACATTTTTCATCTACAAATAAGGACTTTTGGCAAATTTTGATGCTTCCTCCCATGACTGGTTGTGTCTTCAAAGGTTTTAGGATGATGTTCTTTTTGGCATAGTTCAACGTGTAGGTATTATTCCTCCCATCATGAGTTGCGTGACTATCATATTTCCATGAACGTCCTAGAAGCAAGTCACATGCATCCATTGGGACTACATCACACATGACTTGATTATAGAATGTCTTTCCAATGGAGAAGGTCACGGGGACTTGTTTGGTGACTTCTACAATGTTGTCATGATTCAACCATTTTAGCTTGTAGGGTTTGGCGTGGGGTAGTACCCACCAAAGTGAATGAGGTAGCCTTTGCACATCTTCCACCATCTAAATTGAGGGAGAAAACTTTTCCTATAATCTTCCATTTTTTTGGAAAATGCACTCCCTTTGGCTATCATCAAATCAAACTTCTTTGGCATTTAAGATCCACCTTAATATGAGAGCCTCTTCTACATCCAATGGTGCTTCTTCCAACTCTTCTTCATGGCTTGAGGCTTCTTCCTCCAACTCCTCCTCGGGGACAACCTTATTAAGCTCCACTAGAGTCATGGCCTTTCGATTAGGACATTCATTTTGATAATGCCCTACTCCTTAGAACTTGAAGCACCTCACATTTCTAGATCTACTAAGCTCGACAACTCCTTCCCTTCCTTTTCCTTTCATGTCGAATTTGATAGAGGTGGAGGGTGGCTTGGAAAGTTTGGGTATGCTCTTGGGTGGGATCACACTTGGTTTGTTGAGACTAAACAGAGTGAACCTTTTATCTTTCTTGTGCCTTTCGACCCTACTAGCCAAATGGAAGAGTTCATCCAAGGTATAATACCTTTGCATTTCCACTTTTCTAGCAAGAACTTGACTGAGGCCTCCCACAAATCTCGACATCGTGCGTTCTTCACTTTCTTCAATACCATTAGTATCAACTTTTCGAAATCATAAATTTACTCTTCTACACTCATTTGTCCTTTTCTTAAGGAGGATAATTTATTATAAAAATCTTGAGTGTAGGAAGATGGCACAAATCTTTCTCTCATGAGTTTCTTCACTTTTTTCCAAGACTTAACTTTCGATTTTCCCTTCCTCCTCCTTTGGTTGGTAAGATTCTCCCACCAAAGAGGGGCGTGGCCTTTGAGTTTTAAAGTGGATACTTTAAAACTCTTATCATCTTTGTATCCTTTTGCTTCAAAGAGCCTTGAGAACCTCAACCCCCATTCCAAAAACTCTTCTAGGTTATGTTGACCTTCGAACTCAGGGATTTCGGTTTTGCCATCCCCGAAGTCCCTTCTTTTTTATTTGACCCTTCTTCTTGTCTCTCGAGATGACTCACTTGTTGAAGAGCCATTCTCACAGGAGAGATTTTCAACACCACTGGGGTCTTCTACTTCAAGGGGCTCTATTGGGGCGTGTATTTGGGTTGTTGATATTTGGAACAAGTTGGTGTAAGAGGGTTCGAATGTGGCTCATTTCTTCATGTAATGCCGCCAACGTTTGGCCTATGCATTGAGTGTATCATTGTAATGATTCAATGGCACAATCTCTCCTTTCATTGTACGCATCATTAATATCCAAACCTCTAGGTATTTGATGATCATCCATGGTGGTTAGCTAATTTCTTTTGAGAGAAATGGGTTCAAAAATGGGTTGGATTAATGGGCAATTGGTTTTAAAAAAATGTGATTGTTTTAGCTTAGGCAATGAGTAAGATGAGGGAAGTAACGAAAGAGATAACCCAAGTTAGATCAACCTAATCTTCGATACCACTTTAATGCATAGTGGATACAAATTGGGTTAAACTTAGGGACCAAACGGTGGCTGGAAAATAACCACCGGAAGTTAGGGGATAAGAGAGGGACATGAAGAGAGATAATATGATCTAAGTGACCCTTAGAACATACACTTGAGTATATCACTTAAGCATTGCAACGCGTAAAGTAAAAGAGATAAAAACAAACACACAAATCAACCAAGGCATGCACTAGCCAAGAAGGTATTCTTTCACTCGAAAAATGAGGAAGTGAGGGCAAACCAAAAGTTCCTCCATTCAACCATTTATTACACTTTTATAAGTGTGTAAGCTTTTAGCTACAGCATAACTATACCCTAACTAACTAGGTCAACTAGTTAGGACTTAAACCATCTAGTTACCTAATAATACAAAAATCCTAGTTTAATTCTAACCAGCCCAAACATTACTTCTTCTAGCCTTGGTTGTGCGTCCCTGCCCAGACTATTCCTATGGATGACTTGGAAAAAGAGTGCAAGTAAAATACTACTAATACTAGCTATTACATGACTAAAGTTAATACAAGCTACACAAGTAATCACAACTTGCAACAAGGGTTGTCAAAAGTACATCATAGTGAGGGATTAAACCTCAAAATTCTCCCATAATCATATACAGCAAGCTTTCCATCCACCAACCTCTTTTCTGCCCTTCCTTGCAGGTCGTCACTAGGAAATGGTCCCCTCTTGTTATTGATTGCAAGTACCTATGGTGGGGGTCCAAAAACAAGCCATGAGTGGGCGTGGTTGGTGGTAGATTTGTTGGCTTCTTGGTTAGCTTCAAAATATGCCACGAATGGGTGTGTCCAGTGGGTGGTTGTTGGCTGTGTGATTGGCTCCAAAATAAGCCACTAAATTGGGGTGGTTGGGGGTGGCATGTTACATGGCTCCCTTGAACGTATATTTTGTTAGGAGTAGCTTGGTGTAATATTTTTTAACTTAGAAGAATTTTTGGGCCTTCTAATTTGGGATGATAAGTAGCTAATGAGGGATGTTGTAAAGGGGATACTTGTGCATCATCATCTCTTTCTTGAAAAGATTCTTTGGTCGGATCAAAAGGTTCAACGTGGATGTGGGGAAGTAAATCTCCCATATTGAAGGTATTAGAGATGCTTCCCGTGTCTTGTGGTAATTCAAGCTTATAGGCATTATCCCCCATCTTTTCCAGCACCCTATACAGCCCATCATCCCTTGGCATCAATTTGTTCTTTCTTTCCATGGGAAATCTAGGGATCTACGTTTGAGGTGCAATGCGGTATAAGACTTTATCATTTGAGAAGCAAGATGGAGGCAGAGAAGTGGAAGTTATTCCTTAAAAGAAAAAGAAGAGCCTGGCTGGCTGGCTTCAGCTCTTTCTCGCAACTATGCGTAAGAAGTCTAGCTATCATAGAATATATAGGCTTAAGAATGTTTTAACCCAAAGATGCAGAGAACTGTAGAAGTGAATTTAGGAGACATTTTTTTTATCCCATATCCATTGAGGTCTCAAGAATGAACGGTTGTCATGATACAAGGGATTTTTAATCCGTCCTTTCAGTTTTTGGTTAACCTTGTTAGCTAGAGATTGTGTTTTCTTCTGTTAAGAGTGGTTTAAAAGACCTTTGCAAGCAAACACCATAGAGGAGATCATACATCATCATGACCGGCTGAACAACAGAGTTATTTTCTGTTTTCCCCTGGAGTTTGCATACTACGATACGTTGATAGTTCGGAAAGGTGACCAAATTCCAGAACATTAGCTCAAGAACAACATATCATAAAGCAACAGTAATGTTGCAGACGAGCTAAAATGTAGAATTTATTCTCCCAGTGTACTCTCAGCTACCTCGTGTGACAAACAATTCACCGACATTTATTTGCAGACAAACCTACTCTAATTGAATGTGGGGCACTGAAAGGAAACTATTTTCAATTTCCAATTCTAATCTGACAATGAACTAATCTGCAAATCCGTAAGCAATCTCTTCATCTTGATATCTTGGCTGTAAGTTCTCTTACCAACTTCGCAGCAACCATGGCTGTCATCCCATCCACGGTATCACGTTGAGGGTTGAACTCAACAACATCAGCAGCCACGACATCAGCCTGAAGATTATGGAGAATGTTCAGGACATCACGGAAGGAGAGACCTCCAGGCTCGATGTGAGATACACCAGGTGCAAATGCTGGATCCATAGAGTCCAAATCCACTGATATATAGACACCCTTTACACCGTCACCCAGCTTCTGTAAAATATATGGCAAATAACAGTTTTAGATTGCATTGAATTACTTCCACCTCCAATCAATCTTTAGTTATTTATAACCTTACAGACACAAAGTTTTCACTCAGAAATTGTTTGCCATGATTTTGGGAGAACGGAAGGGAAGGTAAAAAATGCAATCCTTTAAAATGTGCGCAGAAAATATGTTAACTTCGGTTCGATTCCCCTACTTTGATATTGAAATTTAATTTTTCATGAACCAAAAGTTGGCAGGACATATCTTTAATGCAGCTTCTTTTTTTCCTTTTTTGGTTGTAAAGTACCGATTGTGAAGTCCACTAGCCCATATGAAGTAGTTATAACAGATTACAGCATACGTCCAAGAACAGGAATCCACAGTTATGATCATTGATGGTGTCCCAGTTCACTTCATGCAGGGATGACAAGGTGCAAAACAAAAGTTGATCATCTCCATGTACCTCAAATATCCATAGAAGCCACCCTTGACGATGGGGTTATGGGAATCAACACACTGCATCACTTTTCACGAGGGAGGGGAAAGATCCAGTATTGCATTATTTCAACCGATGAAGTTATACCGGGAAAGGACAAACAAGTAAAAATTCCAGACAATCCACTCTTGTTAGAACTTTTGTACAAACATTCCAGAAGGAATTCCAAACAAGCAATCGCTCCCCTGATTATTCCAGAAGGACAAGCAAGAACTTTTTAGAACAGTGAGAGTCTGACTTATAGGGAATCTTAATTTCTGAATATATACAAATGTTCCAGAAGGTTTGCATCGCATGAACGGAGCTGCAAGTTCCAAAAGACTCAGGAATATTACAGAAGAAAACCCTGCACTAATTTTGAAGTCAACATATTGTAGGTATCAAGCATTACAACCTTTACAAAAAGTGTTGAGGAAATCCCTATTGGCCTGATGGACAATAACTATCTCGACAAGCACCACAATTATGAGGAAATGTCACTATAAATTACAAGTACAGAGAAATGAGAATTTATAAAAGGAAGAAATTGGAGACTTTTATAAATTATAAATGATGAGAGAAAAAATTGAGAGCTTGCTTTTTATATTTCTATCACACCAATTTACAAGTGGTCAAGAGAGGGTCTTTTAAAACTTTTATCATCCTTGATGAAAACTCAACCATCATTCTAATAGTTGTTGGAATAAGGGAAGTGTACAATTTACCACCTATCTAATCTATAGGTTGTCATTTTGATGAGTGCGAGATCACTTATATTAAGAAATTTCCTAACCACTCTGGCATCCAATCTTTCCTCAAGTTTTCTCTCTCGGTTTCAATCAGGGGACCTTTCCAACCAACTACTCCCATCAATTGATCTTGGACCATCACTTTTCATGTGCTGACGGACATACTCTTGCTTTTTCATGCTTAATCGTTGCCTTTGACTGACAACTTGATCAGCAACACTAGATGGTGCCTGTAGCAGTTGTCCTTGGTCAACGACCATGACTAACTCCTCTCGCAGATATCATTTGCTCAAACTTTTATCTATGGCCACAAGCTGTCTATCTCTGGCCGACAACCATTTTTGTCTGCCTCCATTGGCCGACGACCTAAACAATTCTCCCCCTTCCAAGACATGGGAAGAATTCTTTTCTTCTCTATTGAGAAGAACTATGCTTAACCTAACTTTGGTGTAACATAGGTCATACTTTCTTTTAGACAAGGGTTTTGTAAGCACGTCTGATCCATTCTCATTTGTTTGGACTTTCTCCAGACAAAGTTGTCTCTCCTCGAGCACATCTCTTAAACAATAATACCTATTCTGGATATGCTTGAATCTTGCATGGAAGTTGGCATTCTTGCTGACGTGAATGACACTCTATGAGTCACTGAATAATATAAACTTATCTTGCCTTAAGCTGATCTTCCTAAATGATCTCTTCATCCACAACATCTCCTAACATCCTTCTGTAATCGATATGTACTCTGTCTCGGTCATAGACAGAGCTACACACATCTAAATCCATGACTACCATCAGATAGCTCCCCACATAAAGGAAATAGGAATCTTAATGTTTATCGCCCTATATCTACATCTCCACCATTCCCAAGTCTGTATAGCCCACCAAAACCAACTCAACCCCATCAAAAAAAAGTCTCATCCTTTAAGACCCTCGTAGATACCTTACAATCCACTTCACTGCCTTCTAATAATCTTTGTTGGGGTTGGATATGAACCAACTAACCACACTAATGATAAATGTGATGATCGGCCTTATACGCACCATTGTATACATCGGACTTCCAATGGCCGACGCACATGAAATCCGACTCATCTTCTTCCTTCCATTTTTGTCCGTCGGGCATAATTCCTTACTCAGCATAAACTGGGGGCAAGGAGACAACTTACTGGCTTTGCCTAGTCCATGTTGGATATCTTGAGTATATTCTCTACATACTCCTCTTGAAATAACTATAACTTAACCTATCCATGTTCACGCTTGATGTGTATACCTAGGATCTATTTGACATGACCCAAGTCTTTCATTTCAAAAGACTTAGCCAAGTTTTATTTGAACATTGAAATCCATTACTAATCTTGGCCCACTATCAGTATGGCATCCACGTATAGAAGTAGAAGAATGAAGTTGCCTTAACTGAACCTTTGTATGAATACACAATAGTTTGTTGATGTCGCCTTGTACCCTTGTTGAACCATAAATGATTTGAACCTCGTGTACCACTACCTTAGCACTTGCTTAAGTTCATACAAGCTTTTTACTAGCTTACACACTTTACCCTCTTTGCCCTTGACCTTGAAACTCTTTGGTTGTTTTATACATACATCATCCTCAAAGTCTCCATGTAGGAACATTGTCTTGACGTGAAGTTGCTCCACCGATAAGTTTAGATAGCGGGTAATCCTAAAATCACTCGGAAGAATATCATCTTTACCACCAGAGAGAAAATATCATCATAGTCAACCCCTTATTTATGGTTAAATCCCTTGACCATTGGCCTTGCTATGTGCTTTGGCTTGGTTTAGCCCTCCTTATACTTAATCTTAAAAACGCATTTGTTCTTCAAGACCTTTCTCTCCCTCGGCCTTTCCACAAGACTATAAGTGTTGGTTTTTTGAAGGGAGATCATCTCTTTCGTTATTGCAACCAACCACTTCTCCTTGTGGACATCACCGAGGGCCTCATCATGGCAAAGAGGTTTTCCATAGTCCAAGAGTACTGTATAGTCCGTTGCAAGGTGCTTGTTGGTCGGTTTCAGTCTACCGATGGATCTTCACACTTCTTGTAGAGCTTCAAGTGCATCATACTCTTAAGGTTTTCCTAGCTTAGGTTCACGATCATCACTCTCCACAGCCTTGGCTTGGTGCCTTGGCATTTCTTCACCTGAGTCAGGATGTGCCTCAACCACCCTTCTTGGGTCAGCCATTCTCGTTGAGCCTTCTGCCTCGAAATCATTCCTGAATTCTATAAGATCATCAATGTAGGCTTCCAACCTCCCATCTTCCACATAGTCTTTCATGTTTTGGCCCTCAAAGAACACAATGTCCCTAGTTCAGATGACCTTTTTAACTACTAAGTCGTACAGCTTGTAGTCGAACATCTATTCATAATATCAGATGAATACGTACCGACGAGTCTTCTCGTCCAACTTTGCCTTCCCATCCCTAAGTATGTGGGCAAACACATGAGGGTTTTAGAAACGGTCTGCTCATGTCGGATTCCATAAGCCTCATAATATTCACCGAACAAACTAAGGCATTTGCCCCCATTGTCCGTCTGAATATACTTCAACGTCCTCCCAGTCTCACGCTTCATTCTAGCATAAAAGCCTTTGAAGTTGATCAAATCTTTGATATTCATGGAATATACCCGAGCTTCCAAGAGAAGTCATCAATGAATGTCACAAAGCATGACAATCTACCTAATAACTTCACCTTCACTAGACCACATATGCCCAAAAAGACCTAATCAAGTTACTCTACCGACCGTGTTTGTCAACAACTTTGATAAAGTAGGCTCGGTTTTACTTGCCCATAAGTACATCAGCTAACCTTACCTTCTCAACCCTCTAGTAAAGCACCTTGGCTGCTAAGAAGCTTTACCCTCTTCTCGCTCATATGACTGAATCTATGATGTCATACATCATAGGAGTCTTCTAGACCTTTGCCAACGGACATACATTTTCCTGAGTCTTATATAGTGAGCAACACTTGCTTCTCCTAGCAACTACCATAGACCCTTGCATCAAATTTCAAACCTTTTTCCAAACTAACTTATGTAGCCCTCATTATCAAGCTTCCCAGCTAAGATGAGACTCATTTTCAAGTCTGGAACATATCTTAATTCCTTGAGTTGCAAAGTACAACCCAAATTTGTCTCTAGTCGTATACTCCATATACCAAATACCTTTGAGACACCAATATTACCCATCCGCACATTAATAAAGTTTCCAAATGCGTAGGAGGAGAAGAACCTGTTGTGTGGGGTGATGTTGTAGGAAGCACCATTGTCCACTATCCAATTGACGTCAACACAAGAGGTGCTCATGCAAGCGTTCACATGCACATCAGTTCATCATCTATGATAACTGTTGTCTCCTCATCCATCTTGCTTTTCCCCTTCACACCCTTATTCAATTCCCAACAATCCTTCTTCTAGTGGCCTAACTTCCCATAATAAAAGTTAAGACTTAGCATTCTTTGAGTTCCTCAACCTACTTTAAATCTCCCCTTCTAGATTCCTCCTTTAGATTTCCCTTGGCTCACTACAAGTGCCTTGGATCTTGATGACAAATCCACCCTACCTACTCTTCTCATCTCTTCTCTAAACAATGATGTTGTTACCAATGTCATTATGAGCTTCCATCTTAGGGCAGAAATGCTGTATACAGAGTTTCTCACCTATATTATAGAGAACTAAGGATAAATGTAATACCCCAAAACCTTAATTTAGGAATTAATAATAAAATAGGGATTAATAGGTGAGATCAATTAAATATAACATTTTTAATAAAATAATGTTATTATAATAAAAATAATTAAGGCAAAAAAAAAGAGGAAAATAATGTAGGAATTAAATTAGTGGAGGTTAGGATAATTTGCTAAGCTAAAATAGATTTTAATAAAATTTAACCATAAATTCTAAATTAATATAAAAAGAAAAATTTAGTTACTTATTTTTACTAATTTTATTATTCTCAGAAAACTTAAAAAAATCCCAAATACCCCAACCACCTCATTTTTCCTTTTTCTTCCTTTTCTTTTTCTTTCTTCCTTTTTCTTCTTTTCTTTTTTTTTTTCTCCTTCCCCGCCGGTCTGGACCGCTCAACGCAGCCCAACCTTCTCCCCCTTCCTCCTCTCCTTCTTTCCTTACACAGCCCAACCCATCCTTTCTTTCTTTTTTTCATTTCCTGCGCAGCCCAACACCCCGCTCGGTCTTTCCTTTTTTTCTCCTTCCCTTTTTCCCCTTTCTACCCTCGTCTCCTATCTCGCCCCCCCTCCGACCGGCTGACATGCATGGCTACTTCGCAGCCATGGCTCTCCCTCTCCCCTCACCTTCCCCTCGACCTAACCTATAGGGCGTGCAGCTGGCACTGCCTTGTACTGGTCCCCGCCCCTTTGTAGCCCCAACACCCCACCTAATCCCCCTGCAACCCTGCCAAAGTCCTCCCCTGCCACCGGCAGCCACCCGCCCCTCCCACTCCCTTGTTCTCTTCTCCTCCCCACACCTATAAAAACCCCAGCCCTCACTCTTCTTCCCATTCTTTTTGCTCTGCCCAGAAATTCCCAAAACCCTCCTCCGCCGCCCCTTTAGACATAGCCCCAGTCGGCGCCACTCCTCGCCGCCATCCAAACTTCCATCCACCCTCTTCCGTGCACTATCCCCTACCAAACGAGACCCCTCCCCGTCTCTAACTCTCCCTGTGCTGCCCTCCCTACTCGTGCAAAGTGGGCAGCTCCCTTAGCACCCTGTCGCCGCCCTTTTTGCCACCCTATGTCACCTCTTCTGCCACAATCACCACCCCCACTACCCATCCCTCTGCCCAACAATCCTTCCCCTACCTCCCCATAACTCTCCTTTCCTTTTTCTCCCCCCTTCTTCCTCCTCCTTTCCTCTCCTCCACCCTCAGCCACCGCTACCACCACCACCTACGTTGCCACCTTGGCACACCGCCACCACCACAACCCTCTTGTTCCAGGAAGGCAGGAACCCTACCACCTCACAACCACCACTTCCCTTCCCCTTTTCCAACTCCAAAATTTGGATCTTTCTAAATCACCATCGCCTGCACCACCGCCGCTGCTGCAGCTACCACCTCCACCCCTCGTGTTGCCCTAACCCTTATTTTTACTTAAGTGTAATTTATTTTGTATAATTGTCATTATCAATCTTATTATTATTACTATTATTGTTATTATTATTATTATTATTATTATTATTATTATTATCACCATTATCATTATTATTATTAGTCTTATTGTTGTTATTATCACTATTATTATTATTGTTAGTATCATTACTATTACTAATATTATTATTATTATCATTACTATTATTGGTTCTTTACTAATAATTAGTTAGGGGATAATAAAAGAAAAAGGAGTAAGAGGGAAGTTAACATTAGTATTCCACTCTTATAGGTGAACCAAACACTTCCCTTAAGGAGGCGTAGGATTCGTGCTCCAAGCCTGTATCCATCTAGGTAAGGATGCGGTTAAGGCCAAATTGTATGTTTATGTGTTCATGTGTGATTTGGTTATGTGTTTGTATCATATGTGAGTATAGACTAAATACTTGTAGTGCAACTAAGGTAAGTTGTGTATGCGTTATGATATGTGTGATATAGGTGATATGACTTGTATTTTGTGATATGCCCTTATGTATTGTTGTCCTAATATGACAAGCATGCTAGGAGGCCTTAGGTAGTATGATGAGGTTGTGGAAAGCTAAAAGAAATAAAGAAAGTGGAGTAATTAGGGAGAAGTGAGAAAGGCCTAAGTACCTTATAACTTATGGGTGGCCAAATAAAAGGATAATAGAAATAAAATGAAAGGTTGGAGTAAATCCTGCATAGGAAGTGTAAGTCTTGCATGGGGTGGTTAGTCTTTGCATGGAGGTAACGTTTACGTGGGAAAAGGTTATTTAGGGGTTAAACAAGGTGAAGGAAGATTATTTTGGGTGATTGGAGTCTATGGATGAAAAATTGTACGTAGGTTGGTAGAAGTGTGCATGGGGAACTTAATTAGGGTTTGTGGGAAAAAGTCTAAGTGGGGGAAGTGTGTGGAAGAGGGAGTTGATGGTAAGTGGTTGGAGTGTGGGTTGAGACTGGAAGGGTGTCATATGATGGGGGGATGAGTCAAGTGGAAAGCAGAGTGAAGTGTGTGTGGATGAAGGGATGACATAAAAGAAAGAAGTACTAGGGTTTGGGGTGGCTAACTAGGGTTTTCATGATCACATGCGAAGGATGGGAAGTAAGGTTGTGATGTTGGGTGTGGGTTGAGCGGAGTGATGGTGTCGAAAACAAAGGGAGCCTGGGTCAAGTATGATAAGGAGAGGTTAGGACCACATAGGCCATATTAGGAAACCATAGAGGGTGATGGTGAGTTAAAGTGGAGATATGGGAAAGTGGGCCTTGATCCACGTATGCAGGAGTTTGGGTTTTTCATGGCGAGCAAGGGAAAGGTGAGGAAGAACTCTTGGAGCCCTAGGATGCGTAGAGGTCCCAACATATGGGATGGGGCTATTCAGGGGAGCTAGAGTGAAAGGGTGAGAATGGGAAGTCCAGTGGGGCATGTAAGTTTAGTAAGAAGGTACCTGTTGTATAAGATATGAATAAGACACTAACTATTTAAAGTGAAAGATTATTGAGTCGGGCCTAGACCGATCCACCGGCATAATAGTGGCTAGGTGCATTGTGTCCTGGAGACCGATCCACCGGAGAATAATAGTGGCCAAGTGTGTTCTACCCTGGGTGTTTCCGATCCACCAGCTATAATAGTAAGGGATCCCGAGCTCAGTAAACCAAACATTAAAGGATGATAAATCTTGGGAAAAATACTAATTACTTATAGTGGAATACCATAAGAGTCAAGGCTAGACCAATCCATCGGCATAATAGTGGCTAGGTACATTGTGTCCTGGAGACCGATCCACCGGAGAATAATAGTGGCCAAATGCATTCTGCCCTGGGTGTTTTCGATTCGCAGACTATAATAGTGGGGGATCCCGAGCTCAATAAACCAAACATTAAAGGATGATAAGTCATGGGAAAAATACTAATCACTTATCGTGGAACACCATAATAGTCGGAGCCAAACCGATCCACCGGCATAATAGTGGCCAGGAGCACTTTGCACTGAAGACCGATCCACTGGCAAATAATAGTAGCCAGGAGTGTCCTGCCCTGGGTGTTTCCCATCCGTCGGCTATAATAGTGGGGTTCCCATACTCGTATAGATCTAAATTGAGAGTTGTGTGAAAATGGAATTAATGGCCTAAATTCTAATGCTTATGATTAACCGGACTGAATCACTGCATGCACTATCTGCCATTTATGTTGTATAGTCTTAGCCGCATGGTTACCTTACTCAATACGTAGAGTACTAATCACCCGTTTCATGGGTGCTGCTCATTCCCACGAGCAATGGCCCCTCCTGAGTTTGTGCAGGTAGGAGATGATGTCTGTGATGATTTTGACGCCTACGATGCGTTAGCGGGACTGAGTGATGGCTTGTTGGACTTGTCATGGGGCCCGAGAGAATGTTGTCCGAACTCACTTTATTCAGACTTTCTTATCGTTTTATTTCCCCCATAGGGGTATTGTTATTGCACTCTCTTTCTATTTATATATTGACTCTGATATTTCACACTCTGTTTTATTTATGAAATGTTGGAAACATTGTGGATTTATTTACTACTCGAATTAATGTCTTTAAATTTTCTAGCCTTGTGGTTGGTATGAGATTGGCCGGAGGTCAGTCTTGTGCCGGTCACGGCAGTAACACCCTCCTGTTTTAGTGTATGGTTTTATGTACAAATAAAAAAATTTAACTGTGAAATTTGAGGGTGTTACAATAAATGGAGCTTGAATCTCATCCCCAAATACTATCTCCATGTTCTTCAACTAGATGAATATGTTCTAGAACTCATTAAGGTATGCATCAATGGGATTCTCATCTTCATACCTTAATTTGTACAACTTTATCATGAATTGCACTTTATTTCTAATCGTCTTGTTCGCATAAAGCGAATTTAGCTTGGACCACACTTCATAGACTATGGTTTCTTCTTCAATATGATGAATGACATTGCCATCCACCTATAGACAGATATAACTACAAACTCTTCCATTAAGCTTCTTCCACTCCCCTTCTTTTTTCTTTTATACTTTCAAGCATGACTATTCTCAATTGGTTCGGCCAACTCCTTAGCATAGAAAAGGTGTTCTATCTTACTCTTCCAAGTCCTATAATTTATGTTGTTCAACATCACCATGACTGGTTTAGCAGTTGTCATGACTATAAAACCTACTTTGATATCAATTGTTGGGAATAAAACCAAGACTAGGCCAAACCCGATTAGGATGAGCCCAAAACTATATTCATATATAAGGCCAAATGAGGTTCCATCATAAAATCAATTGGTAATAGGAAGAGTAACCAATTAGAGTTATATATTGGTCTAATTTCCTCTTATTTATTAATGTGGGACTTTGTTTGCACCCAAAAAAATAGATTGGATGAGTTAAATCCCCAACTATCACCAATCCATCTCAAACACAAGGAATACATGCAAACACCCAAAATATATAGTCATATCCACACAAAGTATATATAAGTGTACGCGCACACACACATGCTTAGAGTGTGGGTGAAAAGTGTACCAAGTTTTCTAAGAAGGAGCGATCCCTTGAAAATGTTCTCATTTCATATTGCTCCACCCCAAATTTTTTCCCTTGCTCACGACCTTCACTGGTTATAGATCTAATACCAACCTGAAATGTGAGAAATAAAGTAGTCAGCTACAAAAATTATTCATGTTCACACATGAAATTAAAGTTGTCTCTAAACAAATTGATCCTAGAGCAACTATAAGCATCTAACCAGGGAAAAGGTAGTTTTAAACTTAGATCTCAAAGATTTCATCCTGATCAAATTACATTGTCAAACAAATAATGCTACACAACTAAAGAAATTAGAATATTAAATGCACACGCAATCAGTACTTGTCAACATTCCTGACCAGCTTGAGCACGTGAATCTATCATGAATTTAACACAAGTTTTGCAAATTATACAATTACCTTCTCAAAATGAATCTATAAAGCACACCATTCATACGTTGTACAAGAGCTTTCATAACTTTCAAAAATGAACGATACTTTCTACACATCAACTATTTATAACTTATTTTGAGTTATTTATCAAAAGTAGTTATCCATAATAATTATTTATTTTATAAACTTTTTTCTAAAAAGTTTTTAAAATAAGTAATATGAATAACCATTTTGATAAGTAGCTAGGTTTAATAGGTCAACTTCTATACTGAGAATTATAAAATAATTAAAATTATTTGCTACCAAACAACCAAAAGAGGGTGTAACAGGAATGCTAGATGGAAAAGAATATAGGCATCAGATTGCCTTTCAAATGTGCAATATAAGAACACACAAAAGATCACCATATTATGCCTAGATGTTCCACAATCTCATCATTACATAGATCCTCTTTGTTCTTTATGGTCCATACCTTTTCGATAAAATTGCTTCCTTAAAATTTGTTGGTGGAATAAGGGTATATTCTTTTTATATGATTTTTGCGGATCTCATCCAAATTGATTAAAAAATTTAATATGTTATTATTATTATTTTACTGTTAGTGCCATAATTAATATTTTTTATTACTACTATTATCACTACTATCATCATAATTATTACTATAAATAAAAAATAAAAAATCATCTGATTTGATAAGTGAACATAGCCAAAAGGTGCATCTTTAAGATAGCATAGCTTAAAAAGCCTATATACTACTCCACTTTATCATTCAGCATAGTTGCCAAGAACACTATGTACTTGAGTAAAATGGTTGCTAAAATTAGACTTGGTTAAGAAAAGACATGATGCGCATGAGCTTGCAAAAAAATTGAGAGGAAATGGAAACAGACTTAAACATAACAAAAATACAGTACTCTTTCAGACATGATAGCCACAACATATTACAAAGAAAATATGTGTGAGTCAAACTAGAGTAACCTGCAAAAGCCTTCTTGCATAACCACCCTCCATGATACGAGCGAATGAAGATGCATGTGAGTACTTGTTTCCTTCAAAGGCATGATAGATATCTGGATGAGCATCAAGGTGGAGAATATCCACAGGTCCTCCAAGCTTTTCGGACACGGCTCTTACAACAGGGTAAGATATTGAGTGATCACCCCCCAAAACTAGAGGGCGCAATGGTTCCTGCACAACCATAGGCAAAATATGAGCTTACTTGCAGACTTACAGCCATCCAACGTAAGATTATGTGGTGTAAATCTGTACAATGATATGAAGCAATTATACAATAAATGTACAGTTGGAATCAAAGAGAGTACACATGTATCATTAGACAGCAAAAATATTCTGGAAATCATCCTTGCAAATATAACTATTTCGTCCAAAATTCCAGAAGATACTCTCAATAGTGACCGTTGAGAGTCAGTATTGGCTCTAGATAATTAAAGCCTATGTCTCTATCCTGGAAAATTAAAGAAGTCTATGCCCCTATCCCAGAAAAAAAAATTGGGAGGGGGGTTCAAGCCATTGAATTACTATCCATGACTCAGAACAGATGTGATACCCAATGGAAGCACATCGGAAAATGATAAAGCTGACTGCAGAAATGCTTAATGCTTTAACAAAAAATAAAGTAATAGTACTCTGCAATGAGAAGCATGTATGGACTGATATTACAACTCATGAGGCAGAGAACAGCGAGAGAGATCTTACTTCAGACATCACTAGCTTCACAGACTCACTAATAACATACATCAGCCTGTCATCATCAATACCACAATCTCTAATCTCCTGAACAGGGACATCACCAACATCTGTTAAGACTCGTGGATCACGCAGCTCTTTCCCTGCATCAATCCAGAATTACCATTACCAAGCCAGTTCTGAGCCACATGAGAGGGCTTGAACGTAATTACTATTTCCATCTCCCAATATTTATTTATAGAAGAAACCATTGAAAGCCAAAGAGCACTACAATCAGAATGACAAACCAAACCAAATCCAAGAATATTTGCACTTGGTTTTTAATATAGTCAAGGAAAGAATTGTACATTCTTATGACTTATGTTCATTATATGAGTTTTCAAAATAAGGACACTACCTTCTTCAGTGGTTGAATTAGTACTGCCACACCAGATTGCCTCCCTAATACGTGGAGGGGCAAATGCAGGTCCCTGAAGAAAGGAAGAGTTATGCCCCAAAGGGACTCCAAGGAGAGTAGATGTTGCTTTTGCCTCTCCCATGGCCCGTATAAGCTCCCCCTGTTAGCAGAATAACTCAACTAAGTATCAGGCTTATACAACCAGAACACATACCATTACAAGAGATGTATTAGTAGCTTGGAGTGACCTCAAAGAGTGTATGTAAACACCAGTAAAGGGTGGAAATAGAAGTAGAATAAGCCAGAATCAATAAATTCCAGAAATGAACTAATAAGATGGTAAAGCGCATAGATGTAATGGAATGAACGAGGACATGACCTCACCACTTGTATCTATAGAGGATAAATTCACCATAATACCAAAAATGACATAAAGGGACCTAAAAGGAAAATTCATCATAACGGACTTTTAGGCTCTGTTTGATTTGTGAAAAATAAGAAGGAAAGGAAAATGAAAAAGAAAGAAAAATGAAGGAAAGAAAATAAGAGAAATTAATTTTCTTTTCCTTGTTTGGTTGTTAGATTTTTTATTTTTTTTTTGGAAAATATGATTCTTGAAAAATATTTTTGGTGTTTGGTTTACAGAAAGAAAATTCTAAGAAAAGTTGATTATTATTATTTAAATATTTTTATATATTTAATAAAAATTAAAATAATATATTGATACATGAAAAATAAATTAGGCAATAAAGCCCTGCCAATAACTC
Source organism: Tamarix chinensis (assembly GCA_030549775.1). Lineage (NCBI taxonomy): Eukaryota > Viridiplantae > Streptophyta > Magnoliopsida > Caryophyllales > Tamaricaceae > Tamarix > Tamarix chinensis. The sequence continues at coordinate 78,068,427 of CM060179.1, read as the reverse complement.
CTTTGGTCATGGGAAAACTATAAGATTATAAAACTGAGCAAGGGAGCCTAGCCTTTTGTGCTCAATTGTTTTAAACAACTTTTCTCATAACTCTTATACCGTGCCGTATTCAACTCTTTCCACTATATTTTTTAATTTTCCTCAGCAATGTGAGAGGAAAAGGATGATGTATAAGTTTCTTCAACTCTTTCGTTGTTAATTTCTTTCCCTTCATTTTTCCAAGGTAACCAAACGCCCAAAAAACATTTTCCATTTGATTTTTTTTCCTTTGCCCATAACTTTCCATAAACCAAACAAAGCCTTAGGAAAACCCACATTTCCATTGCTAAAGACAACAAGGTTTGTCTTTCGCTCTCTCAAACAAGAGGTTTTAATTTTTCAACGTCAACAACCAACTTTCCATTAATTAGGTTGGTTTAAATCACTAGAAAAACTATAACATTACAATAATGAAAAACAAAATGGTAGGGCAAGTCCAAATCTCTCAGCGATTGAGCTGGGATTCTGGCAGCAGTACTATGGCAGCGGGAACTATGGCAGTAATACAAGGTCTACCGGTCCTCTGAAGTAGAATAGTTGTGTCCTCTTCCCCAGAATCCTAGAAATTTTAAAAGTGCAATCTTCCAAATTTCAGTTGTGTTTAGAGCGATATAGTGTCCAATTGCTCCTCTCTTGATCCATCTTGGATAAATATTTTTCACAACTTTTGTTATACGGCACCATTCGACAAGGTTTGAGTGTTATATCAAAGCTAATGAACGAGGGTTTATTTTCCAGGTGGAAGTAAGCAAGACATACACATTTTGCAATATATCAGCCCTTAAAGTTAGGTGTTGTAACTTAATCCCAGAACTAGGCAGGCAGTAGGAACTAGGCCAGCTTTCAAGAACCATAGTAGTTAGACCACAAATACCCTTTTTCATGGTACCAAATCCAACTGCTTATTCAGCATCGAAAGAGCCCAAAATAGCAAGGTGCTGCTGGCCTGAACTAGCAAAGTGAAGGCTCCCAATGCATGCTGCAACAAGGTGTTTTAGGCTTGTTTCAAATCTATGGAGTCTGACAAAGAGGGTATTGCTAGTGCACTATATGTCAATGATTGTACTTGTTAATACACTCAACAAAATGAAGAATGAAAGAAAAACACCAGACATCTTGAACTTCACGACACAATTTAGAGGTTGTTTGGTATCAAGAAAGTAGAGGGAGGAAGTATAACTTACTGGGAAATACAAAATACCTTATTGTTTGGTTTAAGGAATGTAAAAAGTCAAAGGGAAAAACTATTTCCCCTGAAATTCTGAACCACCCATACATTGAGGAAGCTACTTCCTGAGGTGAGGTTCAGTAAGTAATACTTCCTAAGTTATAAATTACCTAATTATCCTCAACTAGCCATAATTTCTTTAGTATGGACGAGGATTATCAAAGGGCATATATTATCACTTTATTAATTCAGGATGTTTAAAATATTCTCGTCATATTTATTATTATTATTATTATTATTATTATTATTATTATTATTATTATTCAATAAGTATTTTTTTAGTATTGTATTAGAATTATTTCATCATTCTAGTTTATGTCATTGCAGTTATTAATTTTTTACAATAAGTTTTCATACAGGAGCTACTTCAATTACTTGATGATATTTTTATAATATTGTATTGTTGTCCGTTATAATTATTTATATTTTTGTAGTGGTAAATAAAGTTTCTATTCATTTAAAAAAAGGTAGAAAAAATAAATGTTGATATTTATTAACAAAGGATATTAATGTAATTTTATGTCTACTTTCTAAGTAATAAGAAAATAAACCAAACGAAACAACTAAGGAAGTCATCATACTTCTCATGAGGTACATACACGTAACAAACACAAATAAACGATTCTTCCAAGGAACTACTTCCCTAGAAGTTGTATTTACTGTGGAAGTAACTGTAAGTGTATCAAACGACCTCTTAATCCATACACAACAAAAGTGATTAAAAACAATCAAGGATACAAAAACTCTTGAATATATACCTTAAGCTTTGCTCTCTCACGAATAAGTGTGAGGGAAGCATCTATGACTCGGTTTTGACCCTTTTCTATCAACTCAGCAGGTACATTTGCATCCTTCAGTTTCTGTAAGTAGTGGATTCCCCTCTTTGCAATTTTCTGCATATCTACAAAAGATATTCCACGATAGTACAAATAGATCAGGAGATAAATTCAAACCATCGTCATAATTACAATCAAGGAAGCAAAGCCAAAGCATCAAATGGTTATGGACTGGATCCCATTCAAATCTAATTGTGGAATTAAACTCAAGAAAGAAACTTCCACTATTCTACCAACCAAAACCTATCTGAAACTGAGATCACAGTTACAAATCCATTATTGAAAACCTCTAATTCCTATTCACACAATTTCGAATAGCTTCAAAGTTGTTCGCCATCATCATTCAAACTATAATTGAATATATATATTCCCAAATAACAACTAAAATTCAATTAATTACCAAGCAACTATATTCAGGATACAGTTAAATATTCAAACAACTCCACAATTTTTAATGTCTTTTATTAAAAAAATAGTTCGCAGCAAAACATAGATAAATCAAATTTGCTACAGTACGCACATAAAATAAGGAGAATTCCACATTACCACAAAGTCCACAAAGCTGATAAAAAGAATAAGGAAAATCCCAAAGAAATTAAAATCCCACTACGCGTCTTTTGCAAACCCGAAAAAATAATGACTCAATTCAGATAGGAATTTGAAGCCCGAAGATATTATAATAAATCTACAGTACACGCGATCCCAGATTTTCACTATATTACATGGAAACGAAAATACTTAAGCAGGTAATACGAGATATTCAACAATTGAAGACTGGATTGAAGATCAAATTCGTACCTGGTTAGCTGAGACGAAAGAAGAAGAATAGGTGAAGTGGAGGAGCAGAGCGGCTAGTTGAAAACAGAAGGAAACCGTAAAGACTCGGGATCGTCAAAATTTGGAATAAATGGGCGCTTTTTATTAATTACTCCCATATTTTCTCTCTAGTTTAGTTTGGAATGGTTAGTGATTTAATCATCATTTGTACATATATATATATATATATATATATATATAAACGGAATTATTTAAACTATATTCATTATTACTAATTATAAATTACTGCTGTCATATATAACTATTTATTAATATAATGTAACTATTTATCTTCTATGTACATTAAATATATATAACTATTCATTTGTTGCACATATGTCGAACAATTAATTTTAATAAAGTATTAACTATATATTTTCTAATCAAATATTTTCTTAATTAATTATCCGAACATATGTAGAAAACTATTTATTTCCTGCCTATTAATTGAATTATCAGACTATTCATCTCTTGCATATTAATATATAAATAATTAATACACCAAAGTGCATATTCGTTTACTTCACATGTATATATCCATTAATACAATGTGACTATTTATCTCCTATATGTAGGAAATGCATATAATTATTCATTTGTTGTTCATATGTCAAACAACTAATTTTAATAAAGTATTAATCAATTTTTTTTTAATTAATTACTTGAACATATGTAGTCAACTATTAATTTCGTATGTATTAATTAATTTCCTGTGTAACTAATTTTAATAAAGTATTACTCAAATATTTTCTAATCAAATATTTTTTTTAATTAATTACCTGAACATATGCAGTCAACTATTAATTTCCTTTGTATTAATTGAATTGTCAAACTATTCATATCCTGCATATTAATATATAAATAATTGATAAATAATTAATACACCAAATAAAGTGCATAAACTAGTCGACCAACACATATGCATCTACTACCATTAATACAATGCAACTAGCAATTACATATAACTAATTTTAATGAAGTATTATTTTTTTCTTTTTTTTAAGGTTAGATCAATGCATTCTTCCACTTTAAATCATTAGTATCTTTTCCATAGGTTGTCAAGATATGTTTTATTCCACAATGAGTTGGCGCCCCACTATTCTCAACCGATGGAACGGTTTGAAACTTCTTGGGAACAACACACCCGAGCCACTATTCTTTTCGGTAGAACAAAGATTAAAAACATCATCTCAGGGTAGAATGCTCCCGAGCCACTATTCTACCCGGTGGAATGGGAATACATATATATATAGATTTAAGAAAAATAATCGCATGGCCCTACTCACGTACTCTTTTAATTTAAGTGATTGGTATCTTATTTAAGATTGATTCTCAGACATAGGACATAGTTAAAACACATATATATATATATATATATATATATATATATATATATATATATATATATATATATATATATATATATATAGCATGGAACACAGTAAAACAGATATGCATATAATATAGGTCTAAATCTCCAAGTCCCGTCAAACCCTAATTACACTTCCTTTAATGTTCGTTCTCACATGTTAGTTGTTCCACTCACCTTATATTATGTCATCATCCAAATAACTTCATTAGTATCATACCCAAAAAGCACAACTAAGTTCCCATGAGTTTACTTTAGTAATTTTATTCCGATGTATGTATATTAAACACTGAAGTATTCAAGTCTAAATCCCATAAAATTTCATAACCCTTCACATGAAATGTTCATCATTTCTAATTAAAACAGATAACCTCTAAACCCTGAAGATGGAATAATAATATTAGCATCTCAAAATGGCTTGCCCCAAATTTACCATTAATATTTATGAACCCTAAATAATGATAATATTCCCATGAATTACGCAAGTTATTATTGACATAATTTAAGTTTCCTAACACATAATTTACCAACTTCCTTAGTATCCTATAATGACCAAGTTATCCTTTTAGCACAATTAAAACCTTTATTTCATAAAATATTATACCTTCCATACATATTATTTTTCCAAGTACTCATTCATCATCATACCTCATGAGAGACATTAAGCCCATTTACCACAACTCACTCAACCCACATTTCATTCCTTAAGTTATAAGTTTCACCAATATAACATTATCATTATTCAATCCATAATTCATACCTTAAGTTATGTTTTCACAAATATGACGTTTTTATCATTCAACCCATATTTCATATCTCAAAATATAATGTCACAAATATGACATTGTCATCATCCCACCCTTATTTAATACCTTAAAATATATTTTCACAAATATGACCTTATCATCATTCAACCCATAATCCATACCATGGATATAATTCCACAAGTGTGATATTGTCATTATTTCAACCATAGATATACTTCCATAAGTGTGATATCATCATCATTCAACCATAGGTATATTTCCCCAAGTGTAATATCATCAGTATTCAACCATAGATATATTTCCACAAGTGTGATGTCATCATCATCCAACCATATTCCATGCCATAAAATGCATTCTCACAATTATGAGATTATTAGCACAAATCATAACATAATGATATATTTTACCAACTCTTATTTTCTTTCAATATAACATTCATATCAGCACAAATTGTCAATATCAACATATGATGCATAATACAACAACAATATCATGGAAGATATATTTAGCTATACAAGCAAACATCATCGAAATTCCTAAGAATCGAATAGTATCCTTACCAACTAGGACACTGGGCTCTAAGCATGCAAAATCCTAGACTTCGTCCTCTAAAGCTGCTGGAAAACCACCGTAGTCCAATGAGAGCTTGAGATGTGTGGATGTGTAGAGGAATGTGTGGTGGAGCTATGGTAGAAGTTTGGTGGTGTTTGGTTGAGGTTTAGGGGTGAAAATAGGGATGCACATCCAAAGGAGTGGGGTTGCATGGCTGTGCAGCAGGTGGTGCAACTTCTGGTCTAGAGAAAACAAAATACATGGCTAGGCGGTGCAAAGTTGCACGGTCGTGCAAAATCAGGTCGAGAGAAAAAATTTTACACGGTTAGATGGTACAGGATTGCACGGCTATGCATCAGAGGTTTTAAGTATTGCACGACCGTGTGGTGGGCAGTACAACGGCAAAACCAAAGAGAAGTAGGGAGAGTGTGAGGTATATAAATAAATGTGTGCATGTGTGCTTGTGTGGTGACTCGGGGAAGGAAGAAAAAGAAGAACAGGGGTGGCGTGTGATGGGGAGGATGGTGATGGTTGCAGCTACAAGTTGATGATGGAGGTGATGGCTATAGAGGATGATTAGGGCAGGGTAGTAGCTGCAAGGTGAGGGTGGTGATGGTTGAGGGAGGTGTTGTATAAGGATGGAAAGGATAAGAAGGTTGTAGGGAGATGAGTGGTGCATAGGGTGCAGTTCTGCAAGGATGGGAGAAGGAAAAAGGTGATGGGTGATAGATAAAGGTGCATAAAGGTGATGGGTGGTGGTGCAAGTGGATAGTGCAAGTGGGAGTATAAGTGGGTGGTGCAAGAGTTGCAGCAAAGGGTGGCGGGAGAAGGGAAGGAAAGAAAGAAAAAAGAAAAAGGAAAAGAGGATTAGTTTAGGATGATTTTAGATTAGTTAAGGGTAATTAGGATTAGCGAATTTGATTTTGGTTTACGAATTACGAATTACGATTTATCAAAATTAAGGTTTTTGGAATCGGTTAATGTTTCAGGATTAAGGATAGGTTAAGGCTAATATAGGATTTATTAGGATTAGAATCAAATTAGGGTGTTAATGGTGCAGGATTAGACTAAGCAAATTTCGGGGTGTTATAATAATAATAATAATAATAATAATATGTGGATAAGAGTCTACACACCTGTCTATTTATTTGATTATACAAGTAATTAGTTGAACGCATGATGCAGGAGCATCCATTGAACATAATGATTGTCATATTCATTCTAATAATGATTGTCATATTCATTCTAATAATAATTGTCATATTCATTCTAATCCTCAAGGTAAGGAAGATGATTTAGCTTTCATAATATTGGAGCCTATCATGTTAAATATTCTTGATAATTCTAATATGCTTGACATTAAAAACCATTCAAGTTATTCTTGTAGGTATGTTACATATTTGCAAGAAGATGATGTTCATACACATTGATGTGTACAAGTATTCCAAGGCATGCAAGACTATGACATACATGGGATGATACATTACAACAAGAGATAGAGTGATGATATTCATTATTTTTATAAACTTGTTGTAAACCCTAACCCTAAGTATATTTTATGTAAGTTAGGTTATGGCTATAATTTCATGTATGTATCTTAGTCTATTGTATAGCTTTGTAATATTAATCCTTTGTATCATTTAACCAATGATATTATGCTTTGGATTAAGGTTAATATGGGCTTAATTCAATCATGATTAATGGGGTGGATTAGGTGGGTAAACTTGGCTGGTTAAGGAAGCTCACCACCAAGCTTATTCTTTCCTATATATACCTTTTGTGCACAGCATTTGTATAGAGAATTGAATAGAATGAATAATAAGAATTTTGATAAAACTTTGAGCAAGAGAGCTAAAGTCTAATCCTCCCTTTTGGGTCTGTATTGAGCAAGGAAAATCCGGGATTAATCCTTCCTCAAATCTATATTCCACACGACACATTTGAACACCTTCAAATCTGCTGAACACCTTCATCTTGTAACATCAATTTCTTCGTCCATAATCCACCAAATCACTTCATTCTTTTTGCATTAGATCATGGGTGACAACTTCTAATACAAATTTCGATCCAACCTTCCGTTACTTTGATAAAAACCACATCAACGCAACTACAAGAGAATTCTCACACTTTACAAATTATGAAAGTGACAAATAAAGTGAGAATTGTAATCTACCTAGAGAAATATATGGATGAAATAAGTAGTTATCAAATAATTTAAGTTGGTGATGGAAATTAACAATGATTAGAGCCTTGACCATTTCAAATTATATTTAGTAACCAATTAGCTTTCGATAAATAACTAATTTTTAGAAATTATCCTTTACTAAGCCTGTTTTACTGTAATCTTACCTCCCTTAGCTAATATAAATAGCCTACTAAATCTCTATAATCAACATAGTAGCTGGGTATCCTAAGAAAAATAAAATATAAGAGCCAACAATGACGTACTTAAGTCAAGGATGAGGGTTTATTGTGTAAGAAATATAATATCACACGATATTCATAGATATTTAATTAATACTTTGAAGCATATCTACTTATATCATACTATCCTTCTTTATTATTTTAATATGAAATTACTGTATAGGAGCATATGATGTTATCCTTTATCAACGAACTAGGTTTATAGTTAGTTAGACACTTTTCGTAGATACATTTAATAATAGCTTTATAATGTTTACATGAATAAAAAAAAGATGGGAGAAATCAGATGATGTTGTGCACAACACCTCTCCTTTTTATATTTTTCTAAGTAGTGTTTGCATCGTTAATTCATAATATTAAGTCAACAAGTCATAATTTCTACTCATCCAACTATCACGTATGTCATTAGTTAGAGTAGTAGATAATATAATTCCTATATAAAGAAAAATAGATAAATTTATATATAAAAAATGAGTAACAATTTCACTAATGATATCACGTAGTAGTAGGCAATTATGAAGATGAAGTACCAGCATTTGGATTTAGTTTTGAGAATTTCAATTTGATTGATTTATGTAACAGTAGCCTCCAACGATGCTATCATATCAAATTTAGTTTCCAAACAATAGTTACAACTAAGAAGCAAATATTTTGTTGTTTTTTTATCAAGTTTAAATTCATAAGTTTTATTTGGATGTAAATAATTGGGTAAATGATCACTTGACACTTTATTTATTAGAGCAATTCCATGCCCCCTTAATTATTCTAGAATTAAGGGATTATATATAAATATTAGGTGATAGACTTAAAGATTATTAAATTTAAGAATTTTGATAAGTTGAGCCTAAGATAATTATAATACATATATTTAATATATTTCACCTAGCATTAATAATATATTATTGTTAACTTTAGGATTAGTTGACTAGTATGTCATCGGTGATCGGATCACATTTCAGGTAACCCACTTACTTTTCTAGTTACTCGTAGGTAAACTACTAATTATATTTTGATATATGTGACATATGATTTAAGGTGTTTTAAATTTTATATATGAGGTAACCCTTATTTTACAAACATTTGTGTTTTGTCAACCTGGTTCATTATTTTATCTAACAATATGAGTTTTTATAAGTATAAGGTTATTCATACGCATTTTTATAAATTTCTTTTGCTAATTTATTTGTAGCGTATGTAGGGTGCTTATGTGATTTTATATATTGTTGGTAATTGTATGAAATTTATGATATATGTAGTTATATGATATTATTATGAATATATGATCTTTGTTTTCCCAATTAGCATTGAATCACAATGATGGTTAGTTGGATTCTAACCCAAGTGGTCAATTATTTATGGAAATTGTTCAAATTAGGAAGTGGTATTGTGGAAAGCCTTATTTAATAAAAATGTTATTCATAAAAAGTATTATTTATGAAGCGTGTTAATTATGGAAAATGTTATTTATAAAAGTTTCTATTTTAGAAAGTACCAAATATGGAATGTACTTAAATTTAGAAAAGTGGATAATTAAGGAATGGATATGGTTCTATATTCTGGATGTGTTATATAATCACTTTGAATAAGACAATAAATTTTAAAGTGGAAGATGAAAGTGGGATAGGGTATTCTGGGGTAGACCTCTTGGAGTTAGGGATTGGCAATAGTCTTTCCTTGGATTGTAGTGATGTATAGTCACTTAGTTTATTTATTCGACCAAGAGTCAATAAGGCTTTATGTCTACTCTATTAGGATTTTTGGACATCTTAGAGAGTATGCACACTTAAGGACTAGATAACTGATGTTGGATTTTACCCTTTGGTGCTAGGACCACAAGGATTACCCAGGAGGCGGATCTCCTACGATTGGTTTTGGTTGTTATTAGATGTCTTTGGACTTATTTGCCAAGTGACCCTCATGGTTGGATTTTTCCCACTCAACAAATAAAACTGGATTGTGAGTTTATGTGGTTACTAATTTAAGAGGCTTTTATAAATAACTAACTAATATTTGCCTAATTATTTGACTTATATGCAGTTATATTTGATGTATTATAATAATTCTATAAATTATGATATATTCCTTCTAAATAATGGGTTACTTAGTTATTTCTCTTACTAACTTGTTGTTGTTTTAAATGAGGTTGCGATGATTCATAATGTATATGGTGAGAAGATAGTCTTGTGCAGGTAAATTGTGACCATACTTGATGATGGATGCATGCTTACGGCCTTACGAGCAAGTTGAGATAGTAGTTTGGCTTTCGGATTTCTATCTTTTGATGGTGTTTTGATTTCAATGGGTTTTAAATAGAGCAGAGTTATTTAATTTACTGATATTTCGTTAACTACTTTTGGCATTATTATTTAACTTTATTATGGTATCCTATTATATGTGGAATTTTGTTTTGGTTTTAATTTTAAGTTTTAGCATTAGCATCTAGTGTAAGCGAAACAATAGTGTCTACTTACATTAGATGTGGCAGTAATACCCTAATTTATATTCAAATTATGTATTGTTTCTAAGTATTGTATGTTTTGAAAATAAGAGTGTTATAATAATAATAATAATAATAATAATAATAATAATAATAATAATAATAATAATAATAATAATAATAATAATAATAGAAACTTTTATGATCTAATCTGATTAATGTTAATATGATATTATAATAAAGTGAGAAGAACATAGTCTTACTAGTTTTTTTTTATATGGGTTGCATATTTTTGTTTACATAAAATTTTATTAATAATATAGTTTATTGGTATTTATGTATCAATTTATATAAGATATAATATTACCTTTGTGGATAAAATTTGACTTTAGTTTGGATTAAGTGTGAAATCATGTCCGGGTATAGGTCTGGTTCAAGTCGGGTTATTTTAGGATAGGTAAGTTTGGGTCAAGTTATTATCAGATTTTTATGTGGGTATGGGTTAGGTTCTTTTTCGGTTGGGTTATTCTAGTTTAGGTCATTTCGGATACGGTTCACTATCGGGTTAATTAAATTCAAGTTGGGTTCAAACTGATTCGAGTTGCTTCGGGTTTTCAGGTTGAGATCAAGTTTAATTTTTTGGTTCCAAATTGGGTTTTGGGTTGGGTTATTTGGGTTGGGTTGGGTCAACTTTGTCAGGTCTACTCCTCTCATTGCCTTTTCCTTTTTTTCCAATCTTCATCCTTTTCTTTACATTTGTCTTTCATCCATTTATCTCTCGATATTCATAGCCACACTTGAAGCCATAACTCTTAATTTTAAAACTTCATTTGTTGATGACAATGCTAGCTAGATCTATTACTTTCTATGAGTCTGAATTATTTCTTGATGAGAAGGTGGAGCAGGAAAGTCTATTGAGTGCTTTAGATGAGGTGGAGATTGTTGTTGGTCTAGATAATATAATTTTTTTAATGAGGAGGAATCTAGGTAGTAAGTGGAGCAAGTGGGTATTGCTTCAGGTAGAGTTACTTATGCCTTATATACTACAGATAGTAGTATTGGTGTGCTGGAACCAGTACCAAACTCAAAGGTTATTGTTGGTGTTGATTATGCCTTGTGGTATTTTGTTTTTTTGTTGAAGAGATGTGGTCTTGATAAGTTCATATTTTGACACATTTTATACCCTTATAATCTTAATTTTTAGTATTTTATTTAACTAATATAGGTGAATAATTATGGTTTTATGATTAAGTGGTAAAAATTGCATAAATATTATTATTTGAGCTAAAATGATATAATTTAAGTAAATTTAGAATAAAATATTATTTATTAATATTTATTTAATTTTATTTTGCGGGTTTTTTTAAATAAAAGAAAAAAAGGAATTCGAGCTTTGGACCAATGGCCAAAGGTCGAAGGCCTAAAGGCCCGAAACAAAAAGGAAAAAACAGACGAAGCCAAACGAGCCACAAGGAACGCAGCGCACGAAACAAAAAAAATAAAAGGAGAGTCAGCCGTTAGGGCTGACGTGGCGTGGGGCGACGAGGGATCGGTCGCACGAAACTGAAATAAAAAGGACGAAACACATTAATTGAGGGAGCAAGGGGCGGCAGTGCCGCAGAGAGAGAAAGGAGAGAGAGGTGGCATAGCCGCATTAATTGGCAGAAAAGGGTAGAGCCTTCAGAGGCTCGGACGCTGAAGAGGAGAGCATGAGGAGGCTTGCCCTAAGGCTGCGAAGGAAGGAGCGATGCACGGACAAAATAAGCACGCAAGTCGAAGCCGTCGGCCGAGAAAGAATAGAAAAAAAGAATTTTGTACAGAAATCAAGGCACCGAGAGAAGAAAAAATAGAGGAAGTTTAATACCGGCAGAATTTATTTCAGATAAAGTTAATTTTTATCTGAATAAATTCTTGATCTTTTATCCAAAATTAATTATGGTTATTTCTTTCTCTTATTTTAATTTATATTTTAGATATATTAATTCTATAATTATGGCTAGTTGATTATTTATTGTTAGGGAATAAATTGAAACCCTGGATTAGGATTTGAATTATAATTTTATTTTCTTTGTTTCGTGATATTGTTTCTTGACTCTATGTTAATTGCCATCGTTTATATATATAATTCTATCAAATATAATTTATTTGGTGCATACCTTGTTCTGGTTTCCTCATAAATGACAGTATGTAGGATTATTTGCCTGCTAGGTGGCTATCTAAATATACTAGAATTTATATGTGTAAATTGCAGCTATGTTAGATAACAATTTACCTAATAGTTTTGTGATTCTAACCGAAGTAGTAAAACATTTCGATACGTGTGGGTCAAGGAAAGGAAATACAGCTAGACATGCGTTGTGTACTAGTTTGGGTACTTAGATTGATAGCCTTCCCAATTACACTTAATGCATTAAATCTAGTTAAATATAGGAGCCGCTTGTTGCTGCTATACTGCTAGTATTTAATAGGGTTAATATTGGCACATTATCGTATTAATTAATTAAGGGAAGTAATATAAGGTGTATGGACCTGCGTTTGGTGTACAACTTAGTCGATCTCATTCTCACGATTAAATATTGACTTAGAAATTAATATTATATTTTGACCTAATCTAGTGGTGGATTTTGATTTCCCTAGCATCTTTATCATATCTGCGGGTTTTCCATTATTATTATTATTATTATTAGTTTATTTTATTTTATTTCTTCCTTTTATTACTTTTATTTTTATAAACCTTGTTAGTATTTTATTATTTATTTATTTAGTGTTATTTAGGAATTTTATTTTTATTTTTTATTTTTAAGCTAGTTAGATTGAGGTGAGCTCTCTCAATCCCCGGCCTAGAACGATACTCTATTTACCAGTGCTACAATTGACAATAAGTGGGTTTAAATTGTGTGCCGGCTACGGCCACACCAGGTCTTTTTGGTGTACTTTGATAATGATATGTGATGCTTTATTGGTTATTCTTTTGTTGTGTGTTTGTCTTATTATTGTTGCAGCAAAAGACATGTTTGAGATGAACTAGCTAAAGACTATTGATGTGATCAAATCTAAAGTTTTTGTGGTGGTTTGCTTAGCCACTATTACATACAATGTAGCTATGAGATACTTGATGTATGATTTGGAAAGTATCAGCCCCTGTATTGCTCAAGTTGTGTGTGTGTTGTGAGCATGTGTGTGGAGAGCCCCATGGAGACACTTTGGTTAGGTGTGGTGTAGATTATAAGGTACTTAGTGCATATAATATCGGCTTGTATGGAGTATGGGTTATCAACTATTCCGTTGATAGGTCCCTCTGATATTGGTTGTGGTCCTAATGATCAAAGGGTGAATTGGTGTGCTAGTGTTTTACCTTAGAGGTTCAAAAGTTGTGTGTTTAGCTATGATTGGAGCTGATAATGATGTTTATCTTAGAGTGTTAGCTTGTCAGGCTAAGATGATATAAAAAGTTTCTTTTGATGTTGATCAAGTGTGTGTGCCAACAAAGCCATTTCTTGCTCGTGTTCATTTGCCATGAGGGGCTATTTGGGCTTAAGGTTTATGCTGATCTTTTGTGATCTTATTACTTGTTGTTACAAATACTTTATCAAGGTGGAGATTATGAAATTATGACTTGTATTTATGTGTATAGTATAGCATAGATTGTTACATACAAATTTTTGGAGGAGTTTGGAGCCAAATAGTGGCTAAGGAAGAAAACACGGGTGACCCGTGTTATTTAACACAACCCGTGTTTTCTCAGTCTACTCAATCTTGCATCATTTTGACAAATGTTGTGAATTTTGGAAAAAATACGGGGCACCCATGTTTATTAACATAGTTTGTATTTTATTGGTTTTCTACCATTCATTAGTGTTAGTTACTCTATAATTAGATTGTGTATGAAACCCTAGCAATGTGTGGTATGTCGTCAAGCCTTTCCAATCCCTCTCCTCTAGTATTCACTTATGTTTCTAAGCAAAGTATGTATTGAGTGATATTTTGAGGATTGTTTCATTCTTATTGTAATCACTAGTGTTGTATGTATCGTTATTTCTCCAATTGTTCTCGTGTTCTGGTTGTTCTCTTAATTATATATAGATATTTCTTCATTGCTTGTTAGATTAGGTCTTGAGCATTCACATTTGGTGAATTATTCCCTACAATTGGTATCAAATCTTTGGGTATGTGATCAATTTGTATCAAGATAACATTTATAATATTTGAAATTGAGAGATTTGATCATTTTTCCACTTTTAGGTTATGGAAATCGAAGATGAATTCAATCTTTGTTTGGAATAAATTGGAGAAAGCATTATCCCGAAAGGCAGAGAAATAGGAAATTATGTATTCTGAGGAGTTTGGGGATATCAATCTGAAGGCTTTGTCTACCATAAAATTATGATTGTCAAACAAGGTCTTACGGGAAGTGTCCAAAGAGTCAATTGCTATTGTCTTGTAGTTGAAGATAGAATCCTTGTATATGCCTTGAGTTTTATTATTTTTGGGTAAAATGTGAGTTATATTCATATATCTTGATGATTAATTGGAAACACAACATGATTGAGTGGTTGAGTATGATTAATCTTAGTTTTCTAAGTGTCCAATGATATGTATGTGGTATAGTTGATGTTAGAGGCCTAAATTTACATATGAACATGCATGTGCAAACTATTTAATACAAACTAATTGACTAGTTTGACTAGATTGATCGACTGGTTGCTAGAGTAATCGAATGGTTAGGACAACCCATCAATTGGTTTGTCTGCGAAATTAAACTGTTTGGTATCGACTTGAAATCATTAACTAGCTTGGTTGAATTGATCCACTAGTTGCTATAATAGTTGAACAATTAAGCCAACCCATTAACTGGTTTTAGAAGGGGTATTAGGATTTGGCAATGCTAAACCGATCAATTGGTCAATAGGATTGATCGGCTGGTTTTAGCCAAAATGTTTTATTTGATACTTTTTAAACTTATGAGAGTTTTGGACTTGATACTATGTCATGATATGATTCTTGGATGTTGGAAATCCATTGATTGACATGAATTAATGATGTCAAATGATGGGTTAAATTGGTTAGGTGATGGCAATATCACCACTAAATACACTTGATGGGTTATAATGGATAACTTGGAATAATTATGTGGTCATTGTTTGTTTGGTATGCTATGTTGACCAGGTTTGGTAAATAAAATACTAATCAATTAAAGTAGAAGATTATGAAGCTTTATATGGGATTAAATTATCCAATCTTTGATTATTTATTGAGGGTTAGTGCATCTTTGGGCATTTTTGTTTCCTTTGGGTGGGAACCTAGTTGATCTCGATGTATTTCTTACACTAGACACTAATAATGTACTAGGAGGTATAGATACTAAAGGATTTGGTTACCTGAGTGGTTTATTTGACTTCGGACAAACTTTATTCTCATCGGTGGTTTTTTGGCTTGGTCAAACTTGTATACTCTACTTATTGGTTTGACTTCCATGGGTAGTGAGAGACCATGGGGGATGATCTAACTCATTTCTAATATAAATGCATATAAATAAATGGCTATATAACATTACGTTCCTAATCTCATGAATAATCAAATGGAATGGACATTAGAGCTTAATTAGTAGCTCACATCCTTGATATATCACTTCACATGTTCATATACGATTATCCATGATTTTTGAATTTTGTGGTAAACATGATGAACCATGAATTTCCTACACTTAGTGTGAGGCATGATTTTCCCATGAATTTTATGTCTATCATTAAGTATGATGTCATCTACTTCCATATTCATGTATAGTATACCATGTTAGTAAAGAGTGTGAGTTGTTATGTTACTGTATAAGCATGTTAATGTGTGCTACCATGGCCTGTATGCCAATTATGACCATAAGCTCATCACAAACTCCCATAATAAGATAATTAAGCTTAATTAGTATATAACGTACTAGTGAGCCCATTTAATTGGTCACCTGCTCAGTCTCACAACTAGAGGATTTTGTGCAGGTAGTTGATGGTGGCTAGTAGCCGACCAATTTATGTATTGGGCTTGGGGAAAGTGAGTGTGAATGTTCCAGTGGATGTCTCTTTTATTGGTCATTGAGAGACCTACACTTTTTTTATCCTATTTTAGTGAATGCTCTCTTTATGTATTTCTATTATTTTTAGACCTGATATGGTATTGGTTTTTGTAAAGTATAACTTTTATAATCTTTTATACTATTTAATTTTCACACTCTATTTCTTGTGTTTGGTTGGTTAGATGCTTAGATTTGTATCTAACATGGGATGAACTATAGGACATTTATCTAATTTGAGGTGCGAAGCTAACACTCCTTTTTTCTTAGGAGTGTTTTCGTATTTTTGCTACCGTAAAAATTTTAAAAATAATTTTTTTAGAAATGGTAAAAAATGGAGATATTATAGTACCCCTTGTCAATGTCATATATTAGTAAATGAATCCTAACTTCATGCTACATCATCTTTATTGAATGGAAACACTTAGTGCAATAAAACTTTATTCGGTTAGAATTTTAGGAAGATTAACAACAAAACTAATAAAATCCTCTACACCATCAACATACTCTTTACTCATATAGTTTGCATGCATCCACTTTCTATTCATGTCTATACACTATAATCCACATAAAAAATCTCAACTAATCATAGGAACTATAACTAGTGTAATGTAGCACGAATTAGAACAAGAAGCATAAATAAAAACAATTATATAGTGATATATACTAATTAAGGGTGCCCAAATTCACACAAAACACGGATGTGCACATATATCTAAGGTTAATAGAAAATTCAACTTTTGCAAAATAAACAAGAGAAGTAGATAAGAAGAAATTTAATTACTTACAATAAATTGGTAGAGACTAGGATTATTGTAGCTCATATAGAGATAAGTTCAAGGATTAGAAACTTCTATTAGAGAAAGAAGTGGGACATAGCACATAATTCATATGGAGATAAGCTCAAAACTTTAATGAGGATGAAAAAACAAGATGATAGAATAACTTAGATGAAACAATGCTAGAAAATGAGAAATGAGAAGTGAATATTGGCGTAGGTAGAGAGAGGGTGTCCTAAGAGATGGTATGTGCAAAAATAAAGCAAATATGATGAAAAAATGGTGCAAATGAAATAAAAAATTTAATCTTTCGTATAATACTATGTTGAATGTAGAAAAAAAAACGTCATAGTAAACATAAAAAGGTAAACTCCGAATCAAAAAGCCATCGCATCTCTGAATCTTTTGGGGGAAAAATATATTTACAACGCAAGTGTTCATCATTAAAAATCCAAAAATAACCAATTAAAATATAGAATCCTTTAATATTATATAAAAACAAATGAAAATGATTGGCATTAAATATATATCATGACGATTACAAATGAAATAGCCACCATTTTTTTTATTTATAAAAATTTGAAAATAACCAATATAAAATATTAAATCTTTTAATCTAATGTTATAAAAATCAAATCTATTATGGAGTTTTGTGGCAAAATAATCATCATTGTTTTTTTTAATTAATGTTCATTGTTCATAAAACATCAACAAATAAAATTTACATTTTAGGGACAAATTGATGAAGGAAGAACTAGCTAGGGGAGAAAAAGAACCTATCAAAATTTCATCTAGGGTTTCCTCTTTCAAAATATAAGCAAGGATTAATTAGGGAAAAAATTCTACATAAAAAACAATTGGAGGTACAATATCTTCAGTTTATATAAAGAATGAATATTGCATAAAACATAATTTCACTTCCCTTCTTTGTTGAAAAAGATTTGCCCACTAGAATAGGTTTGAGGAATATATCTAACTAAAACCCAAGTCACATAACTTATCCAAGTAGAAGATAAATTGATAATCTCCCATTTAGGGTAATTTAGCAAGTAAACCACCATATTTGGGGGAAATTGGCAAGTAAGCTATCTTCATGTTCTTTGATATATATGCTTTCACGTCATCTTTGTCACCCTTTAATGACATTGAAAAAGAGTAGTATATTTATATATATAATTTGGGCTGATCTTCTAATAAATACTTTAGGTTGTGTTCTAATTTCCAACAACACCAAACTTATTTAGAAGAGAGAAAACCATGGAAATAAAATAAGATACAATGGTGGATTTTTAATACAATCATTCTTGAAACCATAAAAAGGAAAATAACCATTGTGGTATTACTTAATGCTTTTCTTACAAAGGCAAATATCCACTGTGATATTCCTTTATATTTCCTCCATAATTACATTACATACTAGATATATCATTTGGAACAAATTGACGACAATATTGTACTATGAGAATATATGTAGTTGTTATGTATATCTATATACAAGTTTCCAAGTAGTCTGGGACTCTTTACTAGAACTACGAGCTTCAACTCTTGGGACTCCTAATCACAAATGCAAAATGTGATAAACTCACCCATGAGTTGAACTAGAAAATTCCAACCTTTAAGAAATGATGTTGTACGCAACAACTCCTTTGGTTAGAAATTCTAGTATTCTTACCCTCCATATAGAATATGTATTTGCAATGAACACAGGTGAGAGACGCTAAAATTTGGCCCAAATGGATGCTTTAAAATAATAGCACTTAATTGGGCCAAATTTAATAGTAAACCATCTTCATGGAAATTAATATACAAGGGTTTTCTCTTCTTATTGTTCATCCTTGCACAAACCCATAATTGAACAAAACACAATGAACTATAGAAAATGATGTTTGAGATGGGAACACGTGAGGGATTTGTGAGTGAAAATAGTATTTATAATAAAAATAAATGTGGTCTCTTAGCATTCCAACTTCTATCCATAAAAAATAATGAAAAATGTGTAAGAGAATATGATGGAGGTTAAATTTTAAAATCAACATTATTTTATACCTTTCTCTTTGAGATTTGCTTAAAATACTATTTATAGCCCATGTACAGTTATTAGATTTGTCATTTCAACTGCCTATTTGCTAATTATTTTTGTTTTTAAGATGGTGAATAACCATTGTGGTTCATATAAATATTTTTTAAAACATTTTATATTAATCTAGAAATAGTAAAAAAGTATGGAAATTGATTAAAAGTAATGAATAAGAATTAAAAAATATACTAGAATATAACTCTACTCATAATTACCATATATCTTCATTGATTACAAATGAAATTTATATTTGGTATAAAATGGCAAAAATGATCCTTGTGGAAACTAGTCGTGTCTTTGAGAAGCATGAGCGTAGATAGAAACTAGTCCTTCCTTTCCATATTGGCTCTATATAAACAAAAGCACATACTTTGAGAGAATGATAGAAAGGATAAATATTTGATTATGTTTTGGATCAATTGCCAATCAATTAATAATGTTATACAAATCACATCATCTTCATTTATTACATATGAATGCAAAATATACATACATATATATACTACATCATAGAAAAATGAATCTAAATAAAGGATAAGAAAGGGTGAGTAAAGAATGGAAGGGCAAAAGAGATTTTTTTTTTAAGAAACGAGGAGGAAGATGAGTGGTATTAATAATCTAAAATATAGCATTAATTTTTTGAAACAAAAATAACACTAAATAATATTTGAACATTAAACTTCTAACAAGAAAAATACGACATCATTTCTCTAAAGGTCACCATATTTTGGAGGATATAAGGTCAGTTGTTATTCGTAATTGCCAACATGTGTACTATATAGATATACAATGAAGAATTCAACATAAACTTTCCATGGTTGTGCTATCTCATATCAAGTCAAAAAATTAAAAGCAAATATTGTGTTTTCTTATGATGACGATGTTGAATTTGTTGGATCAAGATCACCTTTGTATATTATTAACCTAGAGCATTTATGTATCAGAGTATGTAATGACAACATAATACTTTTATTTTTGCCTTGGGATACCCATGTTGACAATTTTATTTTTTATTGTTCTTTTAGATATGCTATATGAACCGAGATCACTATAGAATCCCAACGACATAAAACCTTTCTATACTAGTGATATGCTGAATTTCATGCGTGCGTGTACAAGAAAGTGGGGTGGACTTGAAATCCAACATAGGATAATGAGTGCAAATGTTGGCATAGACAATCTTGTGAAGTAGGCATTAGAAAGAGAGGAGGTGTTGTGTGGATAGTTCTAAGCTATGTTTAGGGCGTGGGTGGTATGGTTAGGTTATGCACACCTTGCTATGTTATTCTGCAACACTTTAATCTAGATGTGGTTTATTGTATGTGAGTATCTTGTTGTAGCTTTGTGTCTTGATATGTATTGCTAAGGATTTTGTAAAGGGTGCATATTATTCTTTCTTTTATGAAATCTCAATCTCAATTATAAAAATAAAATAAAAATAAAAGTGGGTAAACAAGTTATCATCAAAATAGAGACAGTTTGTAAGTTTAAGTGTTGCCTCATTTTTGTAATAAGAAAAAGCAAGTGGTGTTGTGACTATAAGGTCATAAAAGAATGATGTAAAATAGGATCTTAAAATTTCTTTATTTTTTATAAGATTAGTTCAATACAATTTTTTGAATGAAAAAATCAATTATTAAGGTATTTATTCAAATAAATATAAAAAATCAATGATTATGAAAATATTTATATTATATTTTATAAACTGTTTTTGAACTAAAATATTAAAATAAAAAATCACATAAAAGGATTTGTCATTTTCACTAGGTAATTAGGCCTTATAAAGGAAAACACATGAGAAAGGTATAATTAGTCATTAAATGAAAAAATTAATGTTGAAATCTACCTTTCTCATCTTAAAAATTAATTTGAGCCATAAAATTATATTTGAGAATCAATTATTCTTAAAGTAAAAGGATCTCAAAAATGTTATATATTTAAAGGTCAATATGCATATATGGTGTAAATGGTGTCATTTTTATAAATAAATCAACAACTTTTGAGACAAATAGTATACAAATGTATGTACGGTGGTAATTGTGTACATCAGATTTTTGTTTGTTTAAAATTTATAACTTAGATTATTTATACTTTATATTATTATAAAATTATATCATGATGTTTCTAATATTTTTTTTATATATAAATAGATATCCATATTCATACATAAATAGATATCCATATTCATATACTTTTTATATAAAATTACTAGGTAAAATATTGTCATTTCCCTCTTCGTATCTTGTATTTCACTATTTTTGTCCTTTCATTTCATCATTATTGTGCTCGTATTTCACCATTATTGTATTCATATTTTACTACAATTTTTTTATATCTTTCACTATATGTTATGTTTCATGACTGTTTTTTGTATGTTTAACCATTATTGAGTTCATATTAACTATATATGTGCTTCACCATTGTTATACTAATATTTCACCACTATTATACTTATTTTTCAACATAATTGCCTTCATATTTCACCATAAATGTCTTCATATTTCACTATAGTTGTTATTATATTTCACAAATATTAGTTGTATTCTTTTTTTATGAAAATTAACTTTTGATGTTACAGCATAGTTATCTTCATGTTTCATTATCATTACCTAAATGTTTCACCATATTTGTTATCATATTTTACAGCTAAGAGTTATAATTTTTAAGAAAAATAATTTTCATGTTTTACCACTATTATCTTAATGTTTTACTATTTTTTACTTCATGTTTCACCATATTTTCCCCCATATTACATCATAGTTGCCTTCATGTTTCATTGTTAATCATTATTATTACCGATATTTCATCAATATTAAAACTAATGTTTCATCACTATTATTGATAAAATGTCACCATTGATATTTACTAATATTAGCGCTAATATTTCACCATTATTTTGTTTATATCTCACTATAATTTTTTTTAAACCAATATAAATATTTATTTATAAGGAAAAATTTCAGCAATAATTTGGTATATATATTTTATTTTTTCAAAATATAAAATTAAAGATACACTATTTTAAAAATCTTAAACAAGAAAACAAAAACTTAGCCTTATTTACATATTTGTCATCATGCCCATTATTTTCAATTTGTAGTAGTAGGTTACATCACCATGAGGATGATGTAACTAATTTTACGGTAGAATTTTTCATTAAAAGTGGCTTAAAGAGCTGTTCAAAAGCAAAACTGTGAGAATGGTCACACAAAACCATAACTAAATCCATTAAAATAATTACTTATAGTTTGAACATCTTAAAAGATATATTTAAATCTATCAATTAAAATAATTTATCTTCTTTAAATTATTAACCGTGAGTTATTTAAGATTTAAAAAAAACATGTTTTTTACAATTAACAAGTTCAAAGGTAGGAAAAAACAACGTAGTTTGATTATATTACTTCTTTTTTTTCATTATTGTGTATAATTTACAAAATTAATAATCTAATAAATTATTAAAACATACATTTAGAAATTAAGAAAGTTGTATGAAACAAAATTCAAAAAAAAAATATTAGATTATAAATCAAATGAAGGATTATAAAGTTGAAGAAAGGAGTATAAAAGGGGTAAAGAGCCTTAATACTTGGTTATTTTTTTAGCTATTAGCAAACAACATTATACGAGTTCTCATTTTCTTCGTATGCAACAACTTTCTCTTCATCTTCATCATCCTACCAACTCATCATAATGGAGTTGCATATAAAGGATGAACAAAACAAAGGAATGCCATCTAGAGTTTTATTGTGTTAGAATAAGAGGATAGATGAGTGATGGCATTTGTTATGTTCAAAGTGGCGTTAATTCAACTTTGAGCATTTCAATTTCCAACATAGTACATGAAACATGATTTATCATCATTGTTTTATTTCTAAACCATTAGAACTATTCGGGATTTAAAGGGGGTAATTTTTATAACCAAAGTTAGTACTTTATTGCCATTTATTAATGTTGGGGAAAATATACAGTACCAATTTTAGTTCCAATCCACTTAGTCAATCACGATTGAAAAAATTTAAAAGGATATACTAGATAAGCATACACTGATGATTTATCAAACTAGGACCTACGTTGTTACCTATCTTCATAGCACATACTTGTAGAAGTGATAATATATACTCTACATTAATTGTTCGTTGAAGATCTATATACTATATATTACAAATTCATTAAAGATAATATATACTATGTACTAGATATAACCTTCTCTTGGCCACTAAACTTGTAAAATAGTATGCCCAAAAAAAATCTATCTCTTAGGTATATGATCTATATTGACATAAACAAAGCCTATGATACTTTGAGATGGGACTTCCTTGAACAAATCCTATGTGCCTTCCACCTTCCTATTTCCTTTGTGCAAATTATTATAATGTGTGTCACCTCTATCAACCTCTCTATTTTGTTTAATGGAGTTCTTTACCCTCCATTTCAAGCTAAGTAAGGCTTAAGGCAAGGTGATCATTTCTCCCCTTCTTTCTTTGTGTTAGGCATGGAGGTTCTGAATAGAGTTTTGTCTTCTTTATGGTCTAATCCTTAGTTCTCTCCTCATCCCAAATGCAAAAGAATTCAACTTTTGATCTTGGTGTTTGTTGATGATTTGTTGTGTGTGTGTGTGTGTGTGTGTGTTTTTTTTTTTTCTTGCAAAGGCATCTAAACATCTATTGTTTCCCTTTTTTTTGGTCCCTATCCTCCCTTTCTAGTTTTATGCCTCAATACTGCTAAAAGTTCAATTTACTATAGAGTATTTATGAATACATAATTGAAGGAAAAGGGTTTATGCTACTCATTGAATTCATAAATGACAACTCCCTTTCACCTACCTTAGAGTCCATCTTGATGGTAAGTTCCTAGATATTCATCACTATAAATCTCTCATTGAGAAATATATGGCTAAAATAAGGGCTTGGTAAGCTTCCCCTTATTAGCTATGTAGGACAAATGCAGCTTGTGAAATATATATTGCTTAGTCTTTAAACCTATTGGTGCCTTATATTTCCTTTCCCTCAATAGGCTATAAATGACATTAATGCCATTTGTAAAAGTTATTTGTGGTTGGGTTCTTGTAAGAAAACTAAAAAAGCTCACATTTCTTGGTTTACAGGGTGTAAACCCAAAAAAGAGGGGGGGGGGCTTGACTTTGTTCACATCAAATGGTGGAATATAGCTTATCTAGGAAGACTATTGCGATAATTAGCTATGAACAAAAATACCTACTTTGGGTACAAGTATGCATACTATATTAAAGATAGAGACATGTGGCAAATCGATCTTCCTAATACATGTTCTTGGATTCTGAAAAAAATCATGATGTAAAGACCTTTGTTTTAGAACTTATTTATCACTAATGTAGGTTATGGGAAAGTGAGCAGTGAAGACAAATTCAAGATTTCCATGGCATATGAGACTATTAGGCCTAAAGTTGAGAAAACTCCATGGTATTCTACTTTATGATTCCCTCTCACATTACCATGTCACCAAATCATATTTTGGCTTGTGATGTACCTTCAAAATCAAGATGAGCTTGTGAAGTATAAAGTTCTTTATTCAAGTACTTGTGTTCTATGTGCGGACGAGGAGGAGACACTTCCCCATATTATTTTCTTGTTCCTATATGCAGCTGACACTCCCATAACTCCATAAACTAGTATGCCAATAGAACATTACTAAATGGCACACTTTGAAGAAATGGCCAATTCATAGTAGTCGAGGACCTAAGATAAAAAAGCAAGTAGTTTGTGCTCTACTAGTTGTAACTATATACCACATTTGGAGTGAAAGAAATAAGTATATTTTCGCAAATATTTTGGAACCTTACTCTTGGAAGCATATAAAATCTTACTTACTCACCAAATTTATATACATAGACACACACCCCCCACACGCACTATGTATTGCACATTGATCAAATATACTGTATATTAGCTTTTCGACAAATGTAGTATATACTAATGCTACACATTTGTCAAATGTATTATATTTGATATACCTAGGGCTGAACATAATAAAGTTCTAACTGTAAATCGAACCACACTAAACTGTAATTTTATGGTTTGATTCGATTGATGGTTTAAAAATTTATGGTTTGATTTAGACTTTTTGAAAACAGTTTGGTTATGGATCGAAATATTAAACTATAGTTTGTAAACCGCAAATCCTATATATATATATATATATTATCGTTAAGTGGAATATTAAATAATGTAATCCTAACTAATAACTATGTTATAAGTATTTGTATTCA
Organism: Tamarix chinensis; assembly: GCA_030549775.1. Classification (NCBI taxonomy): domain Eukaryota; kingdom Viridiplantae; phylum Streptophyta; class Magnoliopsida; order Caryophyllales; family Tamaricaceae; genus Tamarix; species Tamarix chinensis. The sequence goes on along the minus strand of CM060179.1, from coordinate 78,042,795 downwards.
TAAAGAAAAAATTGCTATAAAGAGATTTTTCTCTTAATTCTATCTCTCAAATTAATCATATTTACTTCTTCTTCTTCTTCTTCTTCTTCTTCTTCTTCTTCTTCTTCTTCTTCTTCTTCTTCTTCTTCTTCTTCTTCTTCTTCTTCTTCTTCTTCTTCTTCTTCTTCTTCTTCTTCTTCTTCTTCTTCTTCTTCTTCTTCTTCTTCTTCTGTCATTTACACGCTTACAATAATTAGAATTGTTTAAAAAATATTGCATGATTTGTGCATTGCTTGAATTATGCTTCTATTTAATTTTCTTGCAATTGTAAGTATAACTTGTATATAAACGATAGTTATATATACACATAGTATATAGTGAGATAGATGTTACTATAAAAATAATATATTTTTTTCACTTATAATTTAGCATTGAGTATTCATTAGTTCTAGTTTTCATAAAAAAAAATTTAAAGGGTTTTTTAGTTGAGTAATTGATTTTATTATTTAAGATGCACAAACCGTAAACCAAACTATACTAATCGTAAACCATTAATATCGTTTGATTTAGATCATTTGAAAATTTTGGTTTGGTTTGAGATTTTCTCAAACCGTAAAATATGGTTTGGTTTCGTAAATCAAGCTCAATTCACCCCTACATATAACATACATTATTTGTTGAATATGCTATATACTAGGCTACTAGTTATATATTGTACATTGTGTGTCAAAGTTACTATCAAAAATTTCTATTTGTATCACACGTTTGTTGGATTTTAAAATTTAACATGATAATATTGTGCTGTATTATTAGTATTATAATAGAAAGAGAAACTTAATTTGCGACTGGTTATGAAGAGAGAAGGTAAAATAAAGTTTATTATGGAAAAAAATTATAAGCCAAACATTGAAATTGAAAATTGACATAATTTACGCAAGAAAATATACTTAACCTTAATAATTGGAAAATGATTAAAAAAATAAACTTATTTCATAATTTTATTCAATTTTCATATACTTAAAAAGGCTCATTGTATCTTTAGCATAAGTATGCACGGATTTATAATTAGTTATAACCAATAGACCTAATTTTATATTAAAAGAAAGAAAAAACACTAGTAATCGATGAAAAGAAAACTTGGGACTTTGTACTGGTCAACTTTAAGACAAAATTGGTTGGTACTGCCCAGGATCGAACTGGGGACCTTTAGTGTGTAAGACTAACGTGATAACCACTACACCACAGCACCTCGATTGTTTAATTTTTATAAAAATAATTATAAAATGATGAAATAAACTGGTCAACTCGGTCCCTTCACTCTTCTGTTCTGTGCGTCAGTGACTCTCACCTCACCTCGACATCGGTCATAAATCTTTTTCTCTTTGCTCCTTGAAAAGACGAACCTTATAAATTTCGACCAGCAAAATCCTACGGTTCCTACCTTTTATCCAGATTACGAAAAATTTGATTCAATTGCGCGGCCGCTACATGACCGTGCCCATGGAAGCTCCTGCTCTTTTTCTCTGCCGAAGACCAGGCCCTTTCCATTTCGTCTGAATAGCTGCAAGGTGAAATTCTTCTTTTTCAATTTGCGCCGTTATATCCCTCTGTATTTATCGTCAATGCGCTCTATCTGTTCGTCAAAATACCATGAAAGGAGAACACTGATTCTTTGTAATGTAAATACAGTGAAACCATTTCAAGACGCGTCAGCTGAAGTAGATTAATAAGTGTTGAGTAGTAGTATCCTTTTCTGGGTTGCTATAAAAGACTGCGAGTTGAGGTTTGTTTGAATCTAGCTACCAATTATTTAATATAACTACTTATTTTAGAAACTTTTTAGAGTAAGAGGTTGCAAAATAATTAATTATCTTGAATAATTGGTAATGGTAAGTAGCAGCAAATAAGGCGTTAGTCAATATTCGTTTTTGCTGTTAGCCAAGTTTGATTTGAAGCATGATGCCGGGAATCGAGTAGAATGCTCTGTGATTAGGCTAGTTGCTCACTGGGTACGATTTAGAGTGATAATCGATTAGTATTCCACAGTTGTCATATGATCATCTTTGTACCACCAGTGAACTTAAATATGGCTCTCCTAATAATTAGGTAACTTTTATGATGTTACCTTCACTTCTAACGGGAGCCTTACCCATTTTATTGATCTAAAAGTTAGTATCTTCAAACTTCAATTTGCTTCTTCCTTCCTTCCTTTCATTTCCTTCTTTCTTTCCCTCCCTTTATCTCTATTTGTTTTGTTTTCTGCTTTTTTTCCCCTTCTTCGTTAGGCAACAAAACTTTAATTGGGGATGTAGTATATTGCTGAACTTGGGAAATGTGGAAACTGAAGGCTACAAGACATTTTGTTCATACTTGAGAGGTTCTAGTGATCTGCTTTATTAAATATTGGAATTTGCATACTAGAGACATAACTGTTATGGAGTACAAATATAAAGTAATCTAATAGTCTTTGTATTACGTCCTTAATCTGCATTTTTCTCTTATGATCACGAGCATTTAATCAGATTAATAACTTATTTCTTTGTACATTAAAAATTTGAATAGGACATTGTAAGTTATGATTGGCATTCCTTTGTTGGATAACATTACCAATGTTGATACTGGGAAGGTCATAGCCTCCCATGAGAATACTGTACTAGATTATACTCTTTAGAACAGTAAAATCTGCACTGTATCCATTGATGCCTTTGCCTATGTTATTATTTCCAGTGGTATTTCAATCTGATATTACAATCATTGAGAAATGTCTTTCTGCTATTGCCTTTTTGCCAAATGGTTTGTAACAAAAATAAAATAAAATGGTTTAAAATGAAGGTAGGTAGGAGGCAGATAGCTTCAAATTTGGTGTGTAAACAGCATCTCAATATGACGCTTCCACTAATTCAAATGCTAAACATGACAGGCTGACCGATGATGATATATAAATAGTTAGCATGACACAATCACCTCCCTTTCAAAAAAAACCTCTGCTGAAGCAGGCATATGGTATTGCCTTTTCTTTTTTATGTTATTGTGAGTGGTAAGTTAGCATGTAGCATATGATCAGATAAGTAAAACCTCCTTGATATTCTAGTCGAGGGAATCCCTGCTTAGATAACGATGGCTTTGTCTCTGCTTTGGGTGGACTATAATAAATGTGGTAATGTTTTGGCTGCATGATGGATCTATTGTGTGTTTTTTAATGTGAATTGCATTTTATGACTAGCTGATGGTATACGTCCCTTCTTGGAACGCTTGTCTGATTTCCACTAGCTTGCTTCTTATTTTTGTCTTGCAGAGTGAACACTAAGTTACAAGCCTGTATGTTAATGATCATTGGACTTCCATCGCCTCGTTCTCCAATAAATGCAATACATCTGTTCCCACAGTACCTGAGATCAAGATTTCAGTTCATGGACCTTTCTGCTCACTTCCAAAGTTCATCTTTCTACTATGAAAAGAGGCTTCATTCACAACTATTTTCTTTTCAAGCAGCTCAGCCAATTTTGGCAGAAAATTCCAAGTCGGTCACTATTATATATTACTGCACTCATCCTTTTTTGTTGTTTGATTCAGATGGTTTAGTTTTGCCTCTATGCTTCAATACATTCCATGGGTATGACATACTCTGGTGCTAGTTTATTGGTGCAATGTAAACCTTCATGTTTATCTATTTTTGCCTTTTTACCTGCCATAGTACCATTTCTTGGCTTGTGCTTGAGTGTTGCTTTAAAATAAAGCTTGGTAGCTATTATATTGATGACTGAGGATTCAGGTCATTTTATTAATATCTATACCAGCTTCAATTTCCAGAATGAGAAAAGATAAAGAAAGGAGAAATATGATTGTTCCACTAGATGATGCATTCTAGAACAAATCCATTGATTGGTAAAAACAAATAGAGGAAAGAGCTTGATTATGGATCTAAACTTCACAATTGATACCATGGCAGATATGAGGTTTAGACTGGGAGTATAAGATGCTCCATATTGTCGGTACCAGCTGAAGAAAATTGCCAGTGATTGTTTTTCTGATAAATATGTTTCTATATGCAGTGGGTAGAGACGTAACACCACATTTGGAAGTAACCACAAGGTACTTACCTTTGCAGGAGGGTGCTTTGGTCAATTAGGAGCAATGTGGATAACAATCCCACAAACAACAATCAAGGCACAACTCGATTATTCAGAACGATACAGACTTTCCAGATGAAGATAAATACAAGGATTCAGGAATTGAGGAGGGACTTACCAATGAAACTCCTCTTTTTGTTAATTGGATATTATTGTGCTACTGCTTTCTCAACTGTCATTGGACAAACGGGCGATTGGGACATTCTATCATCTGCCTTGGCTATGTTCATAGTTGAAGGGATTGGAGCCCTCATGTATAGGATTACGTTGCCTTCATTCAGCAGGCTTAGACGCATGCTTGCTTTGCTGAATTTTTGGAAAGCTGGACTAACACTGGGTCTTTTCATGGATTCTTTCAAGTACGAACCTAGTGAAACCCTCTCTTTTTCTTTTGTTTTTTCTCTTTTTGTACTCCGTCTCTCCATATCCTGATTTCACTTGTTCCCTGGTATTCAGATACTGAGGATATGCAAGCTCTGAAGACATGTTCCTTTACATCAAATTGCAGATCAAGTGCAGTGTTTCTTTCCGAATTGATAATCGTTCTAGTAAGGTCAGTCTGTCAATTTCTCGGCATAGAGTCCAATCCTCTCTTCTTTTTGAAGGCTCGAGGCATTTCCTCATATTCAAATAGTTTATAGTATTTGCAGTTTTAATCAAAATGGCATGGCACATGAAAAGAGATCAGAACCATACCATGTGTTCCCGCCGGTACTTGTTGTGTCCTCTAGTTCAAGATTTCTATTGATGCGACAGGTGCTGATGCAAAACTTTACCAAAGCTTTCCTCTCTCTTATGATGGCTAGCATAAAGTATATCATGTTCATATACTTGTACGGAAAATCAATGATGCTTAAATACCCCCAGAATATGTTTAGGGGATTATGAGTTGAGAAGAAGGTTGTTGACCCCTTCTCAAAGCACAAAACTGCGTTTTTATGGGTTGTTCTCAACTGTATACATCGATTTATGATAGAAAATTAATTTTTTGTATTCTGAAATGTTAATCCATAGTCGCTAGCATCCTTAATTCTCAGTTTAGGCTGGTAAAATCATTATGGTGATTGGCGGTATCAATTATCAGAATGTTGAGTGATATGGGTCTTCAGGAATCACCTTCGTGGTCTTCGTTTTCTTATTTCTTTGCTCTCTGATATATCATGTGTACTTGCTTGGTCACGAATGAAAATGAGCAGGTATTCAGCCTTCATGTTGCCGTCCCTCTCTCTTTCTCTCTCTCTCGCTATATATATCTATATCTATATATATATATATATCAAGAATTGTGAATACGCCTTTGGCCAACTGGAAAGACGCGAGGTTCACAACCTTCCGATTCCAGATTCGATGCTTACACTCTTGGGCTCCCCAGTCCCCTTCTCTCTGTTTTAGGGTGTCGTCCTCCTTAGGTATATCGAACCGTACTAAAAAAATTCAAGAATAAGTGTTGAATCTGATGCTTATTGAGATCTCTCTATTGACTGCACACATTATAATGCTACTTGTGTCGCGAGAAGAAACAAGAGTACACTAACATTTGATAGGATTGAAGACAGCCTTTGTTGGAAACAAGAGAAGGCAAATATTTGAAGATCAAAACTGTTGTTCCGTAGGAGGTAAGGGAATTAATGTATAGATTTTTGAACCAACTTTGGCTTGACCAATAATATTCACAAAGTATAAAACAAATGAAAAGAAAAATAGAAAAAAGGTAGTAACATTTAATATGAAGAAATAATTATTAAATTTTAGAAGGTTTTTCATTACATAATTTAGATGAGAAGATTTTCATAAATGATTTTAGATAAGCATTCTGTACATCATGTTTGACTAAAAAAGATCACCGCTGACATTAATGCAAAGTGTAGAGCTTTTTTTTGGAGTGGAAACCAACAAAACACAAAGAAATGTCCTATAGCTCGGGATACAATCTACAAGCCTAAACAAGAAGGTGGACTTGGTTTGTTTAATCTAGAATGGTGGAATATGGTAGCATGTGGTAGACTGCTTTGGAACGTGCAAATAAAGAAATATACTTTGTAGGTGAAATGGATACACATATACTTCATAAAAGGCAAAGACTTGGGGAATGTACCACTATCTATATCTACATCATGATGTTTCAGGAGACTTTTGAAAATGAGAGAAGATAAAGCTTGTAATTCATACCAATGCACAAACCCATGAAGGAGAATCAGTGGACTACAACATTTTGAGGGTTTATAATGCACTTAGAAATACTATTGAAAGGGTAAGATGGTATAAGGTGTTATGGAATCCTATCACTATTCCCAAACACAGTTTTCACCTATGGTTTTTGACCCATAAACTCTTATTTACCAAAGACAAAATTCCAGCCATAGGATTATATGTGGAAGATACATGTATGTTAGGCAGATAAAGAATTAGTGGACCACTTATTCTTTGAATGTGGATATTCCCAACAGGTCGGGTTGCCTTTAATTAGGAAATTTGGGTGTGGGCATGATGCAATCTCTTTCAATAGAGTGATGAGATGGATGAAAAGAGGTGGTTGAGGTCCTATTTAGAGAAGGCAGGTATTACGGTCCTTGTATGCAGCAACTGCATGTCATATATGGCATGAAAGAAATCGCAGAATTTTCCATCAAGAGAAACATGACATGCATCATGCTGCATACAAGGACCGTAATACCAGATGACATGCAACAACTACATGAAAGAATAGTAATAATGTGTAAAAGATAGGTACAATAATAGTAAAAGATAATTTATATGTTTTTAAAACTAATTACTGTCATGCTGCATGTCATATATGCAACAACTGCTTGAAAGAATAGTAAAAGATAGGTACAATAATAGTAAAAGATAATTTCACAATAGGTTTGTAGATCAATTGTCAAGGAAATAGCCATTAGAATAACCAGTATGACCCTTTGTAAATCATATAGTTTATTAGTGGCCCATGTTGATAAATTGAGATAGAAGTAAGTGGTGTGATGAACCTTATGATGTACTTTATGATCCAATTTTGGAAGTAATAATATTTCAGTTACTTACCAAAAAAAATATTATTCAAAATTTTTTATTAGTGTATATTGATTATAAGAAATAGATAGGTCATACACCTTTTCGTAGGAGTGACTATGTACACTTATTAAGATAGTATATATATATTTTTACACAATATACTATAATTAGTGTATTAACTACAAATATATAAGTTGATTTTTGATAGATGGTGAGTGTTTAGAAATATGAAATACATTAATATTCAATATGGTTTTCCATCACAATTAGAAGGAGGATCAACAATACCTATACCATGTAATCCTTCACACTGCTCTTTCCATGTGAAAGGTAGCATTTAAAAAAAAATATTTTTTGATGAGACTTGATGAAAAAATAATTACACAATAATATTTCTAATTTTTTACATATAAACTGATACCCATATTGATATACTTTTGATTTTAAAACTAATTTATATGTTTTTCACTATTATTGTACCTATCTTTTACTATTCTTGTTTCACAATATATAAAATAATCTTTCACCAAAATTAGTCGGGTCTTTCACTGACTTTAAATTAAACTTTCACCATTGAATATATAATCAATGTTTTATTATAACTGAAGTGATTTTTCACCATAACCAAACTCATATTTTAGCATAATTAAACTGATCTTTCACTAGCATTTAGTTGATATTTCACCATAGAATATAACAAATGTTTCAGCATACATAAAATAGTCTTTCACCATAACTAAACCAATCTTTTACTATAATTGAAATGTGTAATACTCCGTTTTTAAGTAGTTCTAATTATGTGTACTTAATTACATAAATGATTGTAGAATATTTTATAGCCTTGTGATTATTTTGGGTGATTATGTAGTAATTGCGATTTTGCGGCTAGACGCACTTTCCTTCTAAAATACTATTTATATATGCGAACTTTTAAGTTAAACCTTGTAAAACATTCTTATAAAATTTTATTTAGGTCTTAAATGTGTTTAAATGTAAATCTGAAAAGTTTGAGTTAATCTTATTTGTGTTTGTTATCCCTTTAGAATTTTATATGCAAAATATATAATTAAGGTATGCTAACTAAATATCATATCAAATGTGTGTTAAAAATTATGAAAAATTATATTTATGTTTTAAATGAGTAAATAAGATGATTCGGAAAGTTTCGTGATTTTAGGAATAGTTTTGGTATTTATGTTAGTAATTACCTTGTAAGCTTGTCAGTTAACCGTCATTTCAATATTTTATATACCAAATATTTTTATAAATTCATAAAATTTTACATGTGAGTTTAAAATATTATTTTAAGGGTTTCATTAATTTTCGTAATTTTATAAGCCTTTTTTCTATTTTTAATAATTTTATCCTATTTATTGATCTTTCCACCACTACAAATAATCTATAAATACTAAAATTAATGTTCATGCACGAAATTACTTCCCTACACTTCCATGATAAGATTTTGTATCAATTTGACCATTGTCTTATTCATTCGACCAAATTTTGAGTCAAAGTCACTTTCATACACTTTTTACCTATATTGGTTGTGTTACTTTGGCTTTTCTTACACTCAACCTTCTTCACTTACATTCCCCATCCCTTGGACCTGCACACCATCACCTCCCCCATCCCTTGGTTGATTGACTGGTTTTCATAACTTTATTAAACCTAAATACACTCCACCACCTTACACACTCACCTACCTTGTCCTTTATCATTCAAGTATTGAATTATCTACCTCTCCCCCCTCTTGTGGTTGCAGATTTTTGGCTCCTCCATCCCCTATTTATACCCCATTTGTCTTGCTTTGTTTTCATTCATCATTTCTCTCATTTGATCCTCTTGGTTGCTCCCACCTTTCTCTTCATTTTGTTTATTTTTGCTAAGTGTTCTTAAGCTTTGTTGAGCTTAAAACCGAGACCCATCCTCCTCTCTTTCTCCTTATTCTCTTTTTTTCACTTCTACATTTCCTTCTATCTAGCCTTTATTTATTTTTAAATAAGTAAAGAATATTAGATTTTTGGTTAAATTGTGAAGTTGTCATATTTTATCTTCTCCTCTGGTGTCTCCATTTTTTGAAGGCATTGCTATTCTTTTGGAGGTTCTTTTTGTTATTTTTCTATTTGTGCTTGAAAAGCGGTAACCCATATGCTCATCCTAAATATATAAAAATCATGTGATAACATGTTTGGAGTTTCTTATATTATGCTTAAGTGTAATTTATACTTTCTTGTAATCTCATAAAAAAGTATGTATGCATCATGTATTATTATTAATTTCCCTAAGTGTGTGACCATGTATTTTTATGAAAGGGTATGTTAAATTTATGTATTTTTAATATATGTATGATAGCATATTAAAATAGGGTTCTTTATGTTAACATAATTATGCACGATTATGATTTTATGTGCTAAACGAGCTTAATTGTGTTTTAGGGGCAAAATGGTATTTTTGTTACTCCTTAAAATATCTATAATTTAAAATTTATATTAATGTGCCTATTTTAATGTTATTTAGTTATATCATGAATTTTGCTTAATTCTAATAACAATTGGTATTAAAGTGGGAAATTATTGAGCAAATAACATACAAGGCATTTTGATCATTTATGACTTATTATGCCTAAAAGTGTGAATAATTGGACTAGGATGACCTTAATGGATTCCTAGGTTTGACCTTAGTGTTAAATTTGATTTTGGTTTGAATTCTTGACCTTATTGTCAACTTGAATAATTGGAAATAAAAGAAAAATGGTTAAGTATGAAATTGGAATTGTTGTGCATCATGTGATATTTTATGATCACCTTATTAAGATGTTAATATTTAAAGAGGAAGACCTTGAGATTTGGGAATGGTTGCACTTTAGGGTTAGCTACCCTAGAGATAAGGTAGCAGCTCTCGATTTGGTTTGGTGGTTTCGTCCAATGCCTCAGTATTTTGGCTAAAGCCCTAATCTATTCTATAGGTGACCTATGAGCCCTATAAGGTGTATTGATACCTAAAGATTAGGTGTCCTAGGATGGGAGGATATTGCGTTGCTTTGTTACACCAGTATGACCGTAGTACTTGTATGTCTCTAGGTTACAAGTTGGGAGGATACTGTGTTGCTTTAGTGCGCTGGTATGACCGGTGCACTTATATGTCTCCTGGTTAATATTGTATCCCCTTGAGTAATTAAAATAGAAATAATTGTTGTATAAGGATTTACATGAATTGTTGTGATTTTTCGATTTGGTAGTTACCTTCACCCACTACTTGGTTTTGGTATATTGGTTTGATGGTTGCATTCGTGTGCTATTTGGATTTGGTGTATTGGTTGGTAATTGTCTCATTGCTTTCCTTATCATGTTATAAGTAGAATAGATGTGGTTATTGTAAAAGGCCTTAATTATGGTTTGGTGTTTTCCATTTTGTGGGGCATCCTCGACATAATTGGATTAATAAAATAGTTGTAATATGATTAAGTTTGATGTGATGAACTTGTGGCATATGGTATGATATGAGTTATGGTATGAATGTGGCACTTTACTATGGTATGTACTATTTAATGTGTTATGACATAATACTTTGTGTTATCTTATATGTGTTCCATGTGATATTTGCATGTTTAGTATTGTATATTGGTTTACTCAGTACCATTGTATTAATAGGTTCTATTTTATGGTCCCTTACCTATTCAATGAGAAGTCTTTACCTTACATGAGTACTTTGAGGGTACATCTTGATGGCTTTTGGTAGGGGTTGAGAGTTAGAACTATTCGGTGTCCATTCTAGCATATTTTGATCTGGATATCTTTTGGACTCTTATGTCCCCTTATGTATTTCTTTCCCTTGTCAGTTGTAACTCTGTTGTTTAATCTTTTGTTATCAGAACAGTTTAATATTATAATGAAATATTTCTCTTCTTTTTATCAATTGTTGTTCTTAATTTAAGCGGATAAACATTTTAGCCTTAACACTTAGTGTAAAGAAAGGTAGAGGAACCAAACTTATACCAAGTGTAGCAGTAATACCCTACGTTTTTATTGGTTTAGCTTTCGCAGTCAACTCTTTTTAAAGAAATTTTCAAGTTCCAAAAATGGGTGTGTTACAAAATGATTTTTCACCAACGTTGTATATCTCTTTCACTATTATTCTACTAAAATTTACTACAAAATTTTAATTGTCCCAAATATGCGATTTATATATTGTAAATGTACAAGTTATGAAAGTGTTTTATATTAAATTATATGTTTAATACTTCCATCATTTCTATTAGTTGTAACAACTTCTATCATTATGACTATACGCTCTCAATTCTATGCATCATCCACCTCCTTTCATATTCTTTAACTCCTTATAATTAATGTAATGAGTACGAGTATTATATATAATATGGTGAATTGTATATAGGGAGAATCTATAAGTATCAATGAGAATAAGAAGTTTTATTATTTATTCCTCTTTATACTGTTATATAATATTACAGTATTAATACCGTTCTCATAATTTTTCAACATTATTCTACATATCTTTCACCATTATTATATTTATCTTTAATTATTATCGTGTGCAAATTTTATCATTATTATACTTATCTTTTATCATTATTGTAAATTTTTTTCCATTATTCTACTACAATTTATCCTTATTATACAAAAAATGATCTTTCCCCATTATTATATGTATTTTTCACTAATTTTCTACTAAAATTTCATAACTTTTATAACTCAAAATTTATTTTATAATCTTTCACCATAATTGTACAGATAATTCATCAAAATTTCTTTTAGTGGAAGTATAACAATATACATATCTGTTAATAGAAAAACTCTTGTGAACATTATATATTTTTTATAAACCAAATGAAAAATATTTTTGTTATTTTTTTAAAAATTACGGCATGATATCACACTTTATACCATGCAGGCCGCACGAACGTTTCCATGGTATAAATTGAGCTTGGAAAAAAGAGGACACACAATCTCCGAAAAAATAGTTCATTGCTCCAACACATAGTACAGAATTTGGAGAGATTATTGGTAGGAATTAGGGATGGCTAAAAATTTATAAGATAATATCTCATTTTAATTGAGATAGTAAGTGGGAGTGATTCTGTTTTTTTACTGGATTACAATACTTAAAAAAAATTTATTCAAGACTACAAAATAAAGAGTAACCGATATAAAATAAGCGTGCAAATTGTTTGATCACAATGGGAGGTATTAGGGTAGTGAAGGGCTATATATTTTGTCTTATTGTGCTTATATGATTTCATTTATAAAAAGTTAATGTGTTGTTAGTTTTTTACTATTATTATTTTTATAATTACTAGTTTTTAGTACTGTTAATTATTGTTATTTTTACTATGATTATTATAAATATCATCATAAATTTAATTATCATGTTTATGTTTACCCTAAGTGACTATCTATATAGTGGAAGGATGGTGTAATTGTTGTGATTTATACTATACATTAAACACTTAAAATATATTATTGTTAATTGGAACTATAAAAAAATTATACATAAATGCTTCTTAAAATCTTCTCTACAAATAAATATTCATATTGCTAAAAAATTATTATGTAAGTTTTATCTTTTTAAAGTAGAATTTTATCACTTTTGTAATAAAATTTCAATATTGTTGTACTAAAAATTTTATGAAATAGAAGAATTGCTATGATAATGCCAATACTATTGCTATAAATTTTAACATTGTTATAGTGGAAATTTCAACTAGAATTGCACGTAGACTATGTGCAGCTAAAAAATAGTTGTGTGCTCTTTGTGTGCAACTCATGACTGAGTTTCATACACTATGGATGCAATGGTCGAGATTTGTTGTTTGTTGTGAAATAACATACCATATATACAATAACAGCCAAAAATGATAGCCCAATCTAGGTAATGATTCATGGAAACCTACTTGACTTATAAAACCAACTTAGCCAACAATGTACATAATTGCATGCTTTTATATTTTTCTCACTTCTCTATCATACAACACAATATATCATACAAAGATATCATCATCATGGAATTATACATACAAAAATACTAAACATAAGTTTCTATACAAATTTACACATTGCATACAAAGCTCTCGTTATGACATGTATCTTTACTAAATGACACAGGTCTCTAAGAAAGTAAAAAATCCTAAGCCTCTACCTTCAAAGTTATTAGAAAAACACCTAAGGCCAAGAGAAAACACATGGTTATATTATAAGAAGATTTATCAAGGAGAGGGAAGGTGAGAGGAAAGAAATTAGGGAAAAGAAAGAGATCAAGGGTGTTAGCCGAATATAACAGAAAGAATTAGCACCCTCAACAAGGGCAACAACTGACCAAGACCAAGGGGAAAGAAAAAAGGCTTGGTAAGGGGGAAGTTAACTAGATAGGCCAAGAGAATAGGTAATTGGTTGGGCTAAGACTGAAGGAAAATAAATGGACCATGCTTGGCAATACAACCAAAATAGGAACTCGCTTGATGAGCCCAACCCACTCAATAAGGTAGCCAAGAACAAAGGTAAACACATCTTGGCCAAAGGAAGAAAACACACAAGGTAATTGGGGTGGAGTTTGGCCGGGTAGCTGCAAATTCCAACGATCATTAAATAATAAGGTTGTCATCGGTCAATAGGAATGATGGTTGGAGATTACTTAGGTTTTAGTGAGGGAAGGTTTTTTGGAGAATAGAGAGATGGGAGAGGGTTAGGGTTGAAATATGAATGAATCAAGGAGAAATAAAATATGGGGCATTTATAGGGGAGGAGGTGAAGTGAAAAATCAAGCAATAACCAAAAGTGCATAGAGTGTATGGAGCAAGATAGAGACTAGGGAGGTCTAGAAATGATTTTCCCCATGACACATACCTAGAGAAAAGTGCAAGGATAAGGATATGATGAGGCTAGGCATGGTGGTTGCAAACTAGGCTATAGGGACATGGTCGACCGAGAAGGGAAAGCCATGCAGCAGAGGGAGGAAGATCCCAAAAAGGATGAAAGAAAAAGGAATAACAGGGTGAAGAAAAAAAATAAAAGGGAAAAGGAAGAGGAGTTTAGGGTTAGGATTATAATTAGGTTTAAATTTAGGATTAAGAAATTAGGTTATGATTAAATTACTACTCATCCAAGATTAGGTTTAAGTCAACATATTAATTACCTAAAATTAAGGTAGATAATATTTTTGTGGTATTACACTTAACAAGTCCACTAGTTTTGTGGGTCAATAGATTGGTATCTTAGGGATGTTTGCGACATTTTGAAGGTTATTTTTGGTAGTTTAACCATGGTTGTGACCTTAATTCTAGGTTTTGACCTAAACTTTAACTATTAAATAAAAGGATGAAATACTATAAATAAGTGGTGACCTTACTTTATTATTATTATTATTGAGCATTTTAATCACTGCATTGGTATGATTTAGCTTAGAAAATGATGGAATTACCTCAAAGTGACCTTAATAAGATATGTTGGATAATGTGTAATAATTATGAGAATATGTTGGATTGGTATGATGTGTGGGCCTTGTCTTAACTTATTATCTTAACACATATTTAATAAACCACTAATCATTTAAAGTAAAGAGTAAGATTATAGAGCACTACATGAGTCTAGATTATCCAATCCTCGAATAGGTACTAGAGGTTTGTCTACCTTTGGGCATTTGATATTATTATTTTCCTTTTAGACAAGATTCTAGAGATCTAAGTATATTTTCTAATCTAGAAAATTATGATACACTATGAGGTATTGATACTAAATGATCTAGTTACCCTAGTAGGTTTACTTGACATCAACCAGACTTTACACCCATTAGTGGTTACTTGGCTTCAAGAAAATGTATGTCCATTTGGTTATTTGATTTTAATTCCATGGGTGTTGAGAGACCATGGACGATTATTCATCCCATTGATCAAAAGAATTAGGTGGATGCATAATCATGTGATCATAATATGGTAATGACCTAAAAAGTAAACCTTAAATATGCCTTAGGTGGTTTATCTTACTAAAATGTGGTTTGTGTGGGTGTACGTGTTGTGAACCATGTTTTCCCTAAGTTATATGAAGTGTATGTCCATCCTTCATTCCATGTTACACTCAAGTGCATGTATAGTTATGTTTAGTAAGAATATCATTTGAGCTTAGTGCATGAATTGGTATGCTATGATGCATGAACATGGTGCACATGAGCCTCCTATAATCTATGTCTATGAATTATAACTGATATGCATCATGAAGCCCATGAGAGGGTAACTTGCTTTACTTAGTAGATAGCATAATGTCATACTCATTTAATCAATCGCCTACTAAATTCCATGAATAGATGGTTATATGCTTGTTAGGGTTGGGGCTTTGAGAGCAAGACTTTCTGGTGTTGTGTTTCTCTTTTGAGGGTAATTGGATAACAAGACTATGTATTAGCTATATTTCTTTGTGTGTTTCTTCCCATGTATCTTCATAAACATTTTCGGGTCTAGTATGGTCTTGGTTTGTAAAATCCCAACTCTTTTTATCTTTATATAGTTTACCTCTTGTGCTCTAATTTTTTTTCTTACATATTGTGTTTGAATACCTTATCCTCGTGTTTAGCATGCGATAGACAATACGACATCTATCTTGTGTTAGATATGGTGGTGATACCCCATTTTCATGTTTTTGCTTTAGTAAACATTTTAAAACAAAAACTTTTGGTTTTGAAAAGTAGGTGTGTTACATTTACTCTAAGATAAAATCTTTTGTTAAATCCTTGAAAAAGTTATATACTTTTGTTCTCATTTTATATATAATAAATAAGATAGAGAAAATGATAACAAATTAATGGTGAAGAGAGGAAATTTATGAAATGAACAAAAGTTATGTTAGGATTTAAGTTGAGGTTTAAGCTAATGAATCAGAGGTTAGGAAAAGCCTAGATTATAAGAAAATCAAAGATGAATGAATATGAGTGAAGATGGAGAAAAAAAAGGGGGGAAACAGATGTGAATACATCCAATGCATGTGGACAGTAGTTGTTTCACATAACATAATTTTTCTAGCCCTATTTTGTTCGTATGTTTTTCTATTAGGTCACTTGCGTATCATTTGTTGGTTTTAGGTATTTTAAAATCTTTTAAAAGGGCTTATGTTGTAGGGAAGTAGAATGCAACTCATATAGAGAGTATGAGGGAATAGAAGAAGGCAATGGGTGAGAGAGAGGGTCTCAACTCAAGACTCTAGGGAGTTTGCGATGAGATCACAATACTGGATAGGGCATTAGGATCTAGATGAGGGATTAGATCTAGGAAGTATATGGAAAAATATCTTGAGGGAATCTCTTATGATTCAAAACTAAGATTAGATCTATAAAATATTGAGTGACGATGGGGAGTTCTTATTCAAATAAGAAATCAAGAATAGGGTTCTTGGATTTTCCCGATAGATAAAATATACGGGTTGAGTATTTCGTGAATAATTGAAAGAGTAATAATAAAAACATCACATTTGGCATACTTGATTTGGTTCATACTATTGCAATCTTCTTGATGTTTTGGTTATAGGGTTCTTGATTTATTATCCAGAAGGGTTCTTACAAGGCATAGGAACAAATCTAGATATCACAACACCAAAGTTGCAATCTTTGTTTTTTTGTAGATAAGATTTAGTGCTTTTGCAGACATACTAGATGTAACACCCCTAAATTTTATAACTACAAAATTTTATTTACAAGAGTTAATTGCAGAATTAAAAATACAAAACGTAGGAGTGTCACGCCGCATCCAGTATAAAAGAGGCACTCCCTTTTCCTAGTTTATATCGGGTGTAATGAAAAATTAACCTTATACATAGGAATCAGTTGCTTCTCCCGCCATGATATTGGATACAAAATAAAGAGAATGAAACTGCATAATGAAAATAGAGGACTAAGAGTCCATGGAGAGATAGAGATATCTGGATAACCATACCCTTTACCAACTCGATTAACACTCATCAAAGGTAATCACATTAAGAATAGAAATCAAAAATCCTAAAAAATAAAATAGATCTACTCATGGGAATGAACAAAATCCATGAAAAGGATTATTAGTATGCTACATACTGAGTAAGGTAACAATATAACCATAACCAGGTACAAATAGCATAAAGCATATGGAAGCATAAACGAGCATATTAAAAATATGTAAGATAATAGTGATTCCAAAAGTTCATCATTAATTACAATAATAATCCATATTTTTAATGTGTTGAGTTTAGGGATCCCATTATTCTTAAACCGATGGAATGGTTTGAAGCACTTCTTAAGGACACCACACTTGAGCAACTATTATCGTCCAATAGAACATACCCAATACCTCTCATGGATAAACGTACCTAAATACTATTCTTAAACAGATAGAATGGTTTGAAATACCTCTTAGGAAAAATAAATCTCATCCAATATTATCGTCTAGTGGAGTGAACTCAACACCTCGGTCTCGAATTATGTAATCTTTCATTTTCAGTGATTAATATCTTATTGATTATGTTAAGTTCATGTTTTAGTTTACATTGAGCCTGGGAACCCTAATATTCTTAAACGGGTGAAATGGTTAGGAGCAACTCTCAGGGAAGAGTACATCTGAGCCACTATTATCTTCCAGTAGAACAGACATACAACACCTTGGCCCCGATTTATGTAATCTTTCACTATAAGTAATTAGTATCTTATTTAAGGTGTTATTTCTCAAGGTCCTCATACATATACAGATATAGGCATGTAAAAACCATATTATATCTAAAATCAATAATTGGTGTTATATAAATAACAACTACATGAATATAAACACACTTCTCTAAAGAAAAGGCCAACCCCTTCTAAGAAATCCTAATTTTCATAAGCCAACCATAATTTATTCCTCGGTATTAATTTTATTACAGTTTTAAACACTAATCCTTAAAATACTATTATTAAATCAAACGCAAAAATCATGGCCTAAATCTAACATATTATACATTCGATAATAGACTACCTTTAGGATTACTATTTATAATTCCCATACAATCCTAATTTCATTAATTAAGCATAAATCTTCCTATAAGACTCATATGACCACCAAATTTAATGAAAATTTACAAAATGTCAATGCTAACAAAATATCTAAAATTGAAGTTCTAACTTTATTATTTTACACATGTGATAATGAACCAGCCTTTATGCTCCGTTTGTATTAGGGTGAATTGGGGTGGGGGTAAATATTAAAAATTAGCCTAGGTGAAGGGAATGGAGGTGATTTGGAGTGAATGTTTTAAAATATTTTTGGATGATATTAACTGAATATAGGTGAATTGGGGTGAATATTTAAAAAATCCCCTTTCGATTGAGGTGAATGTATAAAATTTACTTATATTTTTTCATTCACCTACGTTACCCTCAAAATCAAAGGTTAACAAAAATAAAGTTAACCGGGGTGAATGGAGGTGAAACTTTAACCTCCATTCACTTGGTTGAGATTAAAAAAAAAATCCATTTCCAAATGGTATGAATTAATTGATTCACCTCTATTAACTCTCATTCACCCCAAACTAAACGCACCGTTAGGGTTACTATTCTCATTTTAGTCATTTCTCTCATTCATTGAACTTAATTAATTCATAATCAGTTTAAATATTACACACAAGGTATTTAGTATATTTATAACCATTTATCACATTAAAATAACAATGATGTAATTTTTAACCTATTTTGACCAAAATACCCCTAAACTAGCCAAAACACGCATTTTCACAAAAAAAAAAACAATGAGTTCCAATATGAAGTGTTCCCAACTTTCATTATGTCATCAAGATACTACTTACCACATTATTTAGCATCATTCCATACCTAGACAAACCATATGAAAATACCATAGGATACACACTCACACTTAGGGTTACAAAGTGAGATTTACCCCAATAATAACATTTTTTTACATATTATCACTTACAAAATCATAAAATGAAAATATTGACACAAAATTATCATCATAATAATATCAAATATGATATATCATACAATACACACATTATGTACAAAAACCCTCTTTTCAAAAACCCTCTATGCATGCATTACCTAAGGTACCTCCTCCAAGACCACAGGAATAATATCTAAAAATCAATAATAAAAAAATGACACTAGAAATAATGGAATAAAAGGAAAAGAGGAAAGTGTAAAAGTGTATAAAAAACCAAGATAACCTAAGTGAACAGATTTAGTGGAAATGGTGTGCAAAAATGGAGGGATCAACGACAAATTGCTTCCATTTCTATGGAAGGGGGAAAAGGAAAGGAGGGATGAAACTAGGGGTAGGGATAAATTGTAGAGGGTGAAATAATGGGGGAGGTATTGGTGGTTGTTGTTAAAGCTTGGAGGAGGTAATGGTGATGGTTATTGAAGGTGAGGGGGTGTAACAATGGTGGATGCTGAAGGTTAGGGGGTGTAACGGTGATGGAGGGTGAAGCAAGGGGGAGAGGGACAATGGTGAGTGTTGTTTTTTGATTGTATGGAGCTTGTGGAGACAAGAGAAAGGAAGAAAATGAAGGAAGAGAATAAAGGAAGAAGGCATATTATTGTTGTTTGTCAATGAGGGAATGGACAAGAGGGAAGTAAGGAGAAGAGGCAAGCTCATGTGGTTCGAAAAGGAGATGAAGTAGAGGTGGAATGTGGTATTTATAGAATGAGGGGGGTTGAGGTGTGTGAGGTGATGAATTGGCTAACAGGTTGAAGATTGGGGGAGTTGGCATGGGTTAGTTTTCTACGAAAAGATCAGGGAGAATTACGGGTTGGTAGTGTAGGGTTGTAGGGAGTAGATGGATGGTATAGAGACAGTGCAGGTGCAGGGATGGAAGTGCATGCCCAGAAAGGTAAATAGGAAAGGGATATGAACCATATGGGGAAGGACTTGCATGTCTAGAAGGGGCAGGAGGAGAAGCGACCGATCGGGGAGAGGAAAGGAAAGAAAAAAGGAACAAGAAAGATAAGAATTTGTTTTGTTAGGTTTAGAGTTAAGTTTAGATTTTAGATTAGGAGATTTAGATTAGTCCAAAATTAATTTAGCAAATATTTAGGGTTAGGCTTAGGTTAAAATATAAATAATTAGGATTAGATTTAGGGTTAAGGAATTTGGGTAAGATAAAATTATTTATTATCTAAGATTAGGATTAGGTTAAAATATAAATAATCTTGATTAGTACTAGATAAAAAAAATTCATAATATTATACCAGGGTGGTGTTTATCCTAAATAATTAGAATAAGGTGATCACAAATGTAAATTTGGATTTTATAGAATGTATAAGTAATAATTGATAACTCCATAATTATTTGACTTACATAATTTTACTATTAATAAATGATATGACCAATATTGTTTCGAAAAAAGAGCATTATAATGTTCATTAATAATTAGTTAAGTAAAAGACTACATACGAATACAATTATAGATTACTAACAAATTATTAGAGCAATTTCTTAAACACGAGCTAAACAAGTAGGAGCATGCCAATTTTTGTTTGAAGTGTTGTAATGGATGTGTGAAAAGTTAAAGATATGAAAAGGTTGAACACGTAAAATTTATGTGGTTCACTAATGTTTGTTCTCATATTTAATGGTACATATTTAAGGAGGCTATTTATGTATCTTTGATGGTCACTCTCTTTGATACTTAAAGTCATGAAACCAAAGTACTATCCTAAATTGATGGTTTGAAAGAGCCTTATGGTATAGCATCATTGATGGCAACTTAATTAATATTGTAATCTGATCGACCTAATTGACATTCCCTTACTATTAGACCTTTGTTATGATTTGGAAAATATAATAAATAGTAAAGATTTATATATAAAAAAGAATTACATAACAAAAAGTATAAGTTATTACTCTTGATTAAAAATTATTTATTATGTTTAAACATGAAGTATATAATTTACCATAAAATACTCAAAAGTGGGAAGAAAACCATGGTTATAAAGTACATAAACCAAAAATTGTCATACAAAAAATAGATAAAAATAACATGTATATTTTAAAACTTACTCTATAGCTAAACTTTAGTAACTCATTTACTCAATTATTGAAGTGAATTGATAAAATTTTTTCTAAATTTTTCTTGAGACTTGAATGTCTTCTTCATCCATTTCTTAGAGATATGAAAAATTATATCATCATTTAAATATATGAAGCATTTAAACAAAGATATATTTCACTTTTTATGTCTATAGTTTTGATGTGGTACGTATTAACATTTGGTTACATATACATGAACATATCCTTTTATTTTACTTCGATACCATTATAGTTTACTATTTACTCTTCAAACATGTTTTATACTTGTCAAATCAAACACAAATAAGTCATTAATTATTTAAAGTGAAAGATCATGTGAGTCCGGTCAAGGTATTTTATGGGTCCGTTCCACTAAATGATAATAGTGGCTCATGTGAGTCCGTTAAAGGTATTTTATGGGTCCGTTCCACTAAACGATAATAGTAGCTCAAGTGTGTTTTCTCTAAGAGGTACTTCAAACTATTATATCGGTTTAGGAATAGTAGCCTAGGATAAATTTTCCCTAAAAAGTGTTGGGTCCATTCCACCAGACGATAATAGGGGCTCAAGTGTGTTGTTCCTAAGAGGTGCTTTAGACCATTGCACTAGTTTAAGAATACTGGGGGTCCCTGAACTCAATGTAAATAAAAGAATAAAATTAGTTATATCTAATAAAGAGGCTTGGATCAATACTTACCTTGTGATACTTTATGTGTTTTGTACGTGTACTTATCCTCTGCTATGAATATATGTACTTGACTATATCCCTGACTCGACAGCATTATTACTTGTTTAGTACGTAGCGTGTTGATCATCCTTTTTATGGGTGCCGCTCATTCCCATGAGCAGATGACTTGAATGCTTTTGTGTAGGTCTTTATGGATTAGTGGGATGATTTTGTTACCTTTCATACATTGTATGGGGAGGAGTGACTTTTCCTATACTAGTTGGATACCCCTAATTTATATTTTGGTAGAGTTAAGGTACTTTTATACTCTCCGAAAATGTTAGACATTACATGATATCACATCATAATTTTTGTGCATGAAAGATGTTAAGTGTGATTTGTTATCCAATAATTATGTGTTTATTATTAGTACTATAGAAATTAGTAAAAAGAGCATGTGATCATATGTAAACTATTTTGGGTAACAAAATATGGAAAAAATGATATTTTATGATTATGTATGACATATACATGGAAAATGATAGGATGAACATGCTTAGATAAGCTTATGGAATAATAACTATAAATGTGTGCCCTAAGAGCAATTTGGTCATTTTATGGGTGATATGATATTTATCCTGACAAGCATCCAATGTGTATTATATATTTTTGAGATTGAGATTATGTGATCATGGATGTATTAGACATGTATGTTAGGGTTTTATATGCAAAATCTTGAATAAGGGCAAATTGGTCATTTGGGTTATCAAAAAATTTAACCACATGATAAATTACTTAATTATTATGTTCTATCCTTTTCATGATAATTTGATTAATGAAATAGATTTAGTAATTAAAGAGGATGTTAATGTGGTAATTTTGACCTCAGGGGCATTTTGGTTATTTTTAGCCTAATGCCCCCAAAAGTGAATAATTGAGACTAGGATGACCTTAGTATATTTTTATGATCGACCATGGTAATAATCTTGTTTATGGTTGTCTCAAAATAATTGGAAATGAATAAAATGGTTAAGTATGGAAATTAGATCAATGTGATATGTACGCGATTTTGTAGTCACCTTAATAAAATACAAATACTTAAAGTGAAAGACCTCGAGATCAAGAATTGTGGCTCTTTAGGGTTTGGTACCCTAAAAACGTGGTTTAGCCCACGATTGATTTTGGATTTTTTGGTGGTGTACCTTATTACTCCAACCAGGTCCTACATCTTACTTTATTAGATTTTTTGAACTCTAACTCTTATTCCATTGGGTCCCACCTCATTTCTCTACGAATGAGATTATGAAGAAGACAACGTGTAGTTATAATTCCTGCATGCATGCTAACATCATACAAACTTGAATGTCGTAGAATTGTCCATCGCATTTTCAATAATCCAAAGCACCTCTCAATAAAATTTCTAGGAGCTGAGTGTTTCATGTTAAAGAACTCACGTAGAGAGTTTTGTTGATGCCTATCCCTCCACTCATTTAGATGATAGCGTTGGCCCCTATATGGAGGAAGGAAGCCATCACCATTAGTGTATCCCGCATCAACCAAATAATAATATCCTATGTACAAGAGGTAAAAAATTAGTTAACTTTTCAAATACCAAAAATTTTACAACATTAATTTTAATTTTCTTACCACACGGAACTCTTAATGGACGTCTTCTAGTAATAGCATCTCTTAATATTCTACCATCTACGAAAAAACCTTCCCACCTTGGTAAGACATAAGTAAATTGCATTTTGATGGAACATAAATCTAGAACATTAGTTGCCAACTCTCCCTTCCTTGTTCAATATCTTGGCTTGTCCATATCTGGTACTCTAACCTTGATGAATGTTCCATCTAATGCTCCTAAGTAGTTTTATTGATTCAAGATGGACCAAAATTATAACTAATTAGAAATATGAAAACCTAGTCACATATTCCAATATATATTAATAAAGTAAGGTTGAATTCTACCTTAAACCATTTCCATCTTTCATTTATAGAACTTTTTGGCAATAGTTTTGGAGTCTTCATCAACACTGTATGCAAACGTATGAAAACTCTAAGAACTTTATGAAAATTTCTACTTATGGTTTTGGTGGATCTTTTCAATCTTCTCAAAATCATCCTATGCTTTTGATCATGTGCTAATATGTTCAAAAAGATTGCAACCTTTTCCTCAATCGACATTTTTTTTACTCTTTTAAACCACCTTCATTTTGAAGTAACCCACACAACACATGGAATGTGTACCTATCTATTCTAAGTTGATCAATACAACTAACATCAGAATTAAGAAATACATCCACATTCTTAATTCCTTGCTCGAGAGTTCTTTTAGTTGAATGTACAATCCTCTTGGGTTATTTAATAGATTCTAGTACATCAAGTAGATAACTTAATAATACTATCATGTATTGATTCCTCAATCTAATAAACCAAAATGCCACCACAATATTCCTTTCCATCCTTGATAATGGAAAACGAGCCATGGCTGCATATAGTATTTAGTTTACTAGAAAAATCACTATAATGTATGAATTCATCCAAATTATAGTAATTATAAACATCATTCATAAACCAACTGAACTTTTAATAAATAAAATAAAAGGGCACCACAAAAAAAAAGATAAAGCATTTATAGCTAATTAATGACAATACTAAAACCAACACCCCCAAAATTCACTACTAAAAAAATTTGTTTGATTAAAGAATTAGCAAGCGAAATGATAAAATCGTAAATTATAGGGATATTACTACCACACTTAGTACCAGACCGGTTCACTCCTACTGTTCCAGTATCAAGTGATAAGGCTAAAGAGGATTATCGTCAAACACGAGTCAATATTGAAAACAAGAATTCATAACATAACTAGAAAGTTCATAATCTGAAAATCAGAGTATGCGAAAAATAGTTTACAAACCAGAGTACATAATTAAAATTCCTTGAAAGGAATCTAGATTACAATACAATAAAAATCAAGTCCGAGAAAACTGGTACATCATAAAAGAACATGAAAAGTAAATCTGACCATGATACTCTCGAATTCCCATGCCAAGTCTATGCTCATCACTCAGCCCCGCCCGATGCCTCGTAAGCATCGAAGGCATCAAAGACAACATCACAAACCTGCACAAACTCAAAGGGGCCTTCTGCTCATGGGAATGAGTAGCACCCATAAAAGGGTGGTCAATATGCTACGTACTAAGTAAGGTAACCATATAGCTAAGACCAAGCATACAAAACTATGTAACACGAGTACGATCACGTAAACGACATACAATCATTACAGATGAATAAAGGCCAAGTTCTAGTTCGAATCAATTGACTCTTTAACTCTTTGATCAATACTCATTTCACACCATGCTTATTATTATTCCATGTGAGTGCGGGAGCCCCACTATTATAGCCGGTAGACCAAAAAATGTACAGGGCATAATGCTCTTGACCGCTATTATTGACGGTAGATCGGTCTCCAAGGCAAGAAGCTCCTGGCCACTATTATTCGCTGGTGGACCGATCTGGCCTCGAATCTCATGGTGTTCACTGTAAGTACTTAGTATTTTCACCATGTCTTAGCACAATTATTTTCGGTTTGTTGAGCACAAAATCCCCCACTATTATAGCCAGTAGACCTGAAACGTACAGGGCATAATGCTTCTAACCACTATTATTCGCCGATGGATCGGTCTCCAGGTCCAGGGCACCCCAACTCCTGGCCACTATTATTCACCGGTGGACCGGTGTGGGCCCGTCTCAACAGTCTTCATCTTTAAATGATTAATATCTTATTGTATCTTATTCAATAAGTTTCGCCCTAAACATGCATGTCACACTCCTACACTTCCCAAGAGGGCCCGTCCCATATCTTGAGACTTTGCCCCTCCTAACATACCCTAACATCCCTTCCTTACTCCACTTATTCACACCAGAGGCCCACTCCTAAGTGTGTGGGTCAAGGCCCACTACCTAACACCTCCAAGTCTACTCATTGCTTTACTCTAGGGTTTTCTCCAGAAACCCTAATATGGGCCTATGTGGCCCATCCTTCTTCGCCTCACAAAACCAAGGCTGTTCAACACTCCACACATCACTTCCTTAGATTCACCCCTCATCATTTTACTTTGCTCCCCTGAGTACACGTGTCACCACGAAACCCTAGGTGGCTACACCAAACCCTTGTTGGCCACACCAAACCCTAGCATCCTTCTTTCCACCTATCACCTCTCCATTTCTCATCTTTCACCCTTGCTTCTCCCATAATATTCATACTCACCCTACACATGACATTCCTCCGTCCTCATCCCATATACTATTCCCCTCCATTTATTTTTACTTTCACCACCATCTCAAATTAGGGTTTTCCTCCCAAACCCTAGTTAGGTCTCATCTGCACCCTTATACTAACCCATGCACTATTTTCATCCAAAGCCTCTAATCACCCAAACAACTCCTCCCTTACCTTACTTACATCCCAATATAACTTTTCACACATAAAAATTCATCCCCATGGTGACTTCATGCACTCCATGCAAACCTTCAAAGTTTTCATGCAAAATCCTAGATTCTCCCATGCAAACCCTAGATTCTCCCATGCATGGTTCACCCACGCTTTTCTTTCATTTAGAGCCCCTGTTTATTCTTCCAGTCATGGATCACGGGATATTTAGGTCAATCCCACACTCCTTGGTCAACTCACTTTCCCTTGGTCAATTTACTTCCCTTTGGTCAACATATTTTCCCATCTTTCTTTTTCATCTTTCCACCCTATATTGTCACATTAAATATCCTAGCATGCATGTCCTAAAGGGCATAAGAAAGCACATGATAATAATACACACAAGATACATAACATATCATGATACATGGAATACAAGGCATATAAGGCACATAGCACACATAGGGCCTTGGCTACATCCTTACCTAAAACGTTACCGGTCTTGGAGCACATTCCTACGCCTCCTCAGGGTTTTGACTAGTTTCACCTATAAGAGGGAAAAACTAAGGATTATTTTCCCTCCTACCAAAATACTATTATTTCCTATTTTATTCTAAGATAAGGGTTACTATTATTAAAAGAAATTCTACAAGTGAAAATAGGGTTTTTAATTCTCAAGTTAGCCCACTAGAGTAATACTAGTCAAAGTAGGTTTATGTTAATATTTATAGCCATATATATACATATTATTAAATCTAATAGCTTTATTTTTCTAATAATAGTACTAACACTAGTTATAGAAAAAATAGTGATATTAATAATAATAGTACTAATACTATTTGTAGTAAAATAGCAATATTAATAATATTAGTAATACTAATACTTATAGTAATAGAAACCCTAGTATTTTTAGGGCTAAGGCTAATAATAGGGTTGGGGATAAAATAGTAATACCAATAAAATACTAATATTGCTAAGGATAATGATATTAATAATAATATTTGAAATAATGATAATATATGGGTTCGAATATTTTTACCATAATAATGATAGTAATAGTAGTAGTAGTAGTAGTAACAACAAGAACAAGAACAAGAACAACAAGAACAACAACAACAACAACAAGAATAATAATAATAATAATAATAATAATAATAATAATAATAATAATAATAATAATAATAACAATAATAATAATGATGATGATGATGACGATGATGATGATGATGATGATAATAATAGTAATAGTAATCTTACTATATATAAAAAGAGAGTTGTTTGCATAGGACAATTTCCCGCCCAAACAACTCTGTCATGTGCATACATACATTTGACCTGAATACATACATGTCACGTGTATTCATACATGTCAGTCATGTGCAGATTGACATGTGACAAGTCTATTTCTCAAATCAATGGTCTGTAAATTACAAAAACCTATATCAATGGCCAGATATTTACCACATCATGTATCTGACTTTTGATGAATTGTTTACAATATTTGACAATTTTTACTATATATACAAGCCTATGATCATCTCATAGCCACAACATTCGTGAGCTTTTGTTGCAAGTGCCACCTGAAGCATACTCTTCTCGAAGCTCAGAAACAACTGCAGCATCAACCAAAAAAGAAATCAGTATTTTCTCCAGCCCTATTTCAATAAACAGTTTGTTAAATTATTTACTTATTAAAATAAATAAATTACAGACTTTGTATTTTTTGTTTCTTGCAGCTACCATAATCAGCCCACTGCAAGTGCCATCTGAATAGCTGCACCCATAGCCCTATTGTCCGATTTGCACGAATAGCTGCAGTATCACAAAAAAAAGGTAATTTAGTTATTTACTTAATAAAATTTACTAATTATCCTGCAAGTGCCATATTCTCCAAGTTATTTACTTCTGCCTACAATGTAATATTTTTCCTTTCAGATATCAAAATCAGCCCAACATGCCTCTATTTTCTCTGCTAAATGAAATCAACCATTCTTCAACTACTTGGGCAGTTCAACTGAGAATGATTAGAATTTATGAAAGAAAATCCTATGAGAACAAACCTCAGGCATACTCAATAGAATGTATCATGCACGACAGTCAGGTAATTATGTCAAATTAAAATTACTGTTAATTTGTTAAATCATAGACTGAGATATGTCCACTTGCTATGTTATGTTACCTTGCAGGGAGTTAGAGTACATGCATCAATTAGAAGGCCACTCATTCAAAAATTCAAGCACATTTTATGTGAAGGAAATCTGTACCACTTGAAAATTTTTATTGTTGCTTACAACAAAATGGGCACAAAAACAAGCAAATTTCCATATGTCATTTATTTCATGACAAACACAGAATTTTTCAGAGAATGGACATGTTTCTAAAGCATATATATCAATTTGTCCCATACGAATCTTTACCTACAACAGATACTTCTATACTTATTGGTAAGGTTATTCAATTTGGTATACATTATTTCCGACATCATTAATCATTAATATTATCAAAACCTTGACAGATGTGATTGGCAAAGTAGTGACCATCCACAACATGCAAACAAAGGAAATTTATGGGCAAATGACAAATCAGCTAGATTTTAGCATTGAAGACTCCAGGTATATAATAGAAAAATAAATAAATGATCTAACACAAGTCTTACTTACAGTAATAAGATTTTCCAGGCAGAACACCATAGATTGTACACTATGGGGTGAACTTGCTACTGAGCTAGACACATATGTGAAAGAGTGTAGACCGCAGGCAGTTTACATAATATTACAGTTTGTCAAAGTTAGAATATTCAGAGGTAAAAACAATATTTATATGTTATTTTCGATTATACATGCATGAATGATATTCTTTATGTTTTATTTATGCAGATCAAGTAAGACTTGCCAACACTTGGAATGTCACTAAAATCACGTTGGACAATGATGAAAAAGAGATTCAAGAATTTGCAAATGAGTAATGTTTTCTAAAACAAATGAAAGACCATTTAATAATATTGTATATTTTATATACAAATTTGCAATAACTCTAATTACATTTCAATGTTTCAGATTTCCACCGGCCAGAAACAATGCTACAACAATTAGTGACCCACAGGTTTTACCATCATATTTTATTGATGGTGAGTTAGCAAGTGGAAGGTGGCCATTTAAATCTCTGGAGGAGCTAAAAAATGAGGAGGTCAGTTACATATCAGTTTTTTCACGTATTAAGTTCAGATTAGTTTATCAAATAGAAACAAATTTAATTTATATTATTAATCTACAGATAGGAAAGTTCTGGGTTAAAGCAAGAATAGTAGCAGTGGAGACTGAGGGAAACTGGTATTACATTGCATGTAAAAGATGCTTCAAGAAGCTAAAACCCAGTGGGGACAAATTTAAGTGCGAGAAATGCAATAAATTCGAAATCAGTGGTAATTTAAGGTACAAAATACAAGTCAGAGTTGTTGATGACACAAATAATGCTCCATTTCTAATGTGGGACAGAGAATGCAAGGAACTGATAGGGAAATCAGCAAATGAACTGAAACAGAGTAATGCAAAAGTATAGTATACACTACAGGTGAATTATTATTACCTAAATTGATGTTCCGTACTTAATTCAGATAATTATTTCACTTGATATAGATATCAGATGATGGTCTACCATGTGAACTTGAAATCATGTTCAATAAGGTCATACTATTTCTGGTGCAAATTAAGGATGACAATTTGGGAGCATATACAGTCCTAAAACTAACAACAGACCATGCTATAGTTAACAAGTATGATGGGGCAAGCATGTTTGACAGCCAGGTTAAATCCATTTGGAATATTATGATGAACTACTATTTAATTATGTTCAGATGAAAAATCTTTTGCTAAACTTTTTCTTTTTAGGACTCTGACTTACTATCAAAGGCAAGCAAAAGTGATTTTCAAGGGTAGGTAACCAAAGGAATATTAATAAACATAAATGGATTATTCAATTGTTTGTAAATTCATTGAAAATTGTAAAGTAGGTTTCATGAGTTTTGTTTTTAAGGTTATTTCACAGACTGATGAGATCACAACACCAAACAAGGAAGATGATAGCACTCCATCCAAACCCATAGATGTGGAATCAGACAAGAGATGGAAGAGAAACATAGATGGAGATTTGTCATCAACTGTTCCTATGAAGAAGACAAGAGCAGTGATCAAGAAAGAGAAACTCTGAAATTAGTTTAGATATCTATATCTTTTATGTTTTCTCATGTTAGTTTCTCTGTCTTTGGAAAGAATTTGTACCTAAAAGACTTATTTATCGGTATTAAGCATGCTATGTTTGCTTATTATATCGATTGATTTGTTAGGCATGTTATATTATCCTTATTATTATGTAATGGTATCTTATGTTTTTTAATTGGATATTATGTAATGAAAGTTTCTTTTGTCTAAAATTGATGCAAGTAATTTGTCTTCAACTACATATAATCCTTAAACAGGCTAAAATTAAATGTATGTCAATGATTAAGCAATAACTTTATAAAAGATGACAATTGAAATGTCAATTCAAATAACAGTTATATTAAATAGTGACTATGAAAATATATATATTGATATTTTGGATCCCCTTAATTTGAATTGAACATCTGACACAGCCACAGACCAAAAAATATCAGCAATTACAAATATACCCTCATTGTTTGACTGCCTATTTGAACAACCTCTATTTAAACAATGGAGAAGACAAATCACACCTTTCTTAGATACTCCCTTTCATCCATACTTCGAAATGATTTTTTAGCTATAGCGGATTATCACTAACCAAGACAAAGATATTACTCAAAGTAAGCTTTATTATTGTGCTCATTCTTTTATATTTATATTTACACTATTTACACTATTTATTTATTTGTTTATACATGTGCATCAGCTAATTAAATCATGAAGAAATTAACGAAGTCCAGAACCTTATGTCGAAAAAGGACAACAGAAGAAGCCTCAACATCAGGTTCAACTATCTATTATTATGAATTATAGTTTGCATACATGTTTAGCTTTGTCCACATATAATTTATACATTCTAACATATTAGACATTAGTTATATCTAAATTTTTATTTAGGATTGGAGTTATGACTATAGTAAATGTTATTAGTAATGCATACTAACAATCAAATACATTTTTATAATTGATCATGCTACCGATGATATTTCTACAATAGGTCATAATGTTTGTATTATTGCATTGAAAAAATATAACACAACCATACATGATGCTACCTTCTGTTAGCCATTAGTCATTGTTTCTAAATTTTACAATGTTTTACAAAATATTCCAAATGCATATACTTCTATTAATTAATCCATAATGACAAACGAAACTATATAGTATATGTTATTTAAAATTAAGGTAATCATGTTAATTAATCATAACAAATTCATTCAACACAGAAAATATGTGCACATATGATGACATTTTCAACAATAGGAAACAGACAACACAGTTAATCATTAGATAATAATGTTTATGTTTACAAGAGTAAGAGTATAATACCTGGCATAGGAGCAAATAATCCACCAATGCTATAAATAATAAGGTTCAGAGAACTCTCTAATGCATAAATTAGAGAAAATAATAATTGAAACCTGCAAATTCTTATTAAATACTACTAACTGATCTTTTAGTTAATTTAAATACTTTACGTAAAAATAAATTATGTATATAATGTTAACCGATGATGGGTTCGAACATTAACATCAACATCAACATGCTTTCAAATTAGAAAGTGTATTTAACTCTATGCATTAATGTTTAAAATTAGAGTATATTAACATTTGGAGAAAAATTTAAAGCTTATTATCTCTGTATCTTATATTGCTGAAAATATTTTTAACATATGTCACAATTTTTATAATTTATATAAAAAAAATATAGAAGACAATGAATGGTTTAAAAATGAATTTTGAATATGAATTTACGACAATAATAATTTATCAACCATTAATGAAAACTATGTTATCAATTCAAGTATATTAACATCGGAACATAAATTTTTAACTTATCAGACCTTAAGGTCACAACCTGCAAGGAAAATTGAAATCAAATTAGTCCTTAACATTAATTGAAACATCTTACCAATTCAAGTATAGAAGTATATTAAACTTACAAATTCAAAGCGAAAAAAATTGAGACATCTTACCTTAATATTGTTTATATTTTGATAGTTCAGAGTATATTTATGAAAATGTCTGTGACCTGTTAACATTAATTAAATGTAAATAACTTTAAATATTATACTTAATTTCATGTTTGTGTGTTTTAAATTTAATAAAATCGACAAATAAAATTCACAGAAATATACTTACACTTTGATAATGATACTTAACGGCCTCAAAATTATCTGACAAATATTTCGAAATCTGAGGTGATGTCATAGTGAGATACAAACTCAGATAATCGAAAGAAGAAAGATCAAAAAACATTAGTTAAAAAAAATTGACTTATACTATTTTGATAGATACAATAAGTTATTTTCGAAAACACTTACGATTTTTAAAATCTTCAGCCTCAATGATTTGATTACCACGAAGATTTTCCCTGCAAATAGTTTCGAAATCTGAGCTCATCAGAAATGGAAGTCAGATAAGCACTCAGATTTTTGTAGGAAAAATACAAACAAATCTTTAGTGTTTTATTTTAGAGTATAACATATTTTATGCAATATTGAAAAAATATGCGAAGAACTTACCTTATTGCGGCACATAAACCAAATCGATGACGAAGTTGACCGTCAGAAAATAAGAACAAATTTACACCTATTTAGTAAGTTCTTCGATTTCAGAAGAACAGCGTAGTAAAGATCTGAAGTTGACCTACTTATTTCGGTGTTCTATATACATCGGATTTGGATGCCAGGGGCGGAGATATGAAAAATTAACATAAGTTGAGTTTAGACGAAGAAAGTAATACAAAAATAGGGTTCGACTGTAGTATAGGAAGACAAGACTTCAACTCGAATAAGAGTATTATTCCATTTTCATGAATCATGATAGACATGGAGTTTGAAGATTCGAAGCAGAAGATAGGGTTTCGGAGAATGGAGGAGAGGACGACGAAGGCAGGGGAAGGGATTCTGACGATACGAATCCTGCCTCGAGCAGTGTAGGTCGAAGTTTTTGGGATTCTGCGTCAGTGGCTATGTTCAATCGCTGCCGTTGATCATGCATGATTTGTAACGTGGACGGCTGAGATGAAGTTGATTTGTGTTTGTTTGGGGAATCCGAACGGAAGCAAATCAACGCTTACGATTCTTTCGTACATAAATCAACGGTATAGATTGGTATAAATTGTGTAAGTTGAAGGTCGATCCGTGGGAAAATATACGGATGGTCTGGATCAGCTGATTTTGAAACGAACGATTACGATTTAGCTATATTATACGTGTGACAGAATATATTTGGGGATGTCCGGATGTCCTGAAAGTCTCGATCAACTGACTTTCGTTCGGTCTTGCTATATTATAGTGTATTAATGAAGTTTCTTAAGACACTAATTGAATTTTGTGTAGCTAAAGTGATTTGTCTAGATTAAAGGTAGATTATATTAATTACGTAAATCATTATTAACCCAAAAAATACTAACATTATAAATAGAAGCTAAATAAATATATATTTTTTATGATGTTAATTGATTAGTAGATTATTTATTAGATTAATACGACCATATTAATTAAATTATTAATTGAAATATTAATTATATTTTTATATTCTTATATCATGTGCTTATGTGTTAATGTATGAGTATTAATTCTAATATAATTAAACTATTTAAGGAATTGATACATATTACATGATTAAATGATTGGATGATTAAATGATAATAATAAAATATAAATACTCTTATTACATTATGTGATTAGGTGATAACATATATTACTATAATATCAATAGACCATACTTTTAAAAAAATTGAAAATTTTTAAATCTTAATTTAATATGCTAAACAAAATAAACCAATAAAGTAAAAAAAATATATTCACGAATATAAAAAATTAAGTTCCGCAAATTATGTTAGATAATTATAGGACTTATATTTCTATTTAATTTTATTATTAGTTACCCAATATAATTAAAATTATATAGATATGGTCATCGATAATTGCAATGTTATTATCCATGATACTTTTTAATTATGTTTTCCTTTTATGTGTTAATGTGTTAATATTAATAACAAAAAAAATTATATAGTTTTAGGAATGGATACATACTAGATGATTAGTTGATAATATTCAAATATTAATTATCTTATTATATTAAGTGATTCGGTGATTAGGTGATAACATGATCTACTATATCGTATTAAAAGAGCATACTTTTAAAAACTTTTAATTTTTGAATTTTGATATAAAATTCTAAACAAATAAAAAAATTAAAAAAATTATTATTGAATTGTTATAATATTGTACAAATATTATAGGACTTATATATAAATTTAATTTTAATATTAGTTACCCAAGTTAATTAAATATAAATACATATGGTCATCTATTATTTCAATAATATTAGCCTTAATACTCTGTAATTAATTTGTTAATGTGTTAATATTAATAAAAATGAAAATAATTTGGTTAAGGAATTGATACATGTTAGATTAATCGGAACAGTTGATAATAATAAAATATTTATGTTGTTATTATATTATGTGATTAGGTGATAACATGATCTGCTATAGTGTTAAAAGACCATACTTTTTAAAACTTTTAAATTTTTGAATTTAAATATAAATTAAATAAGAAACCCAAAAACCAAATTGGGAAACATAAAAAATTATGTTATAAAATTTATATTATATACTGTATTATATGATAGTAAAAAATTAAAATGTGTTTTAGACTTTAAGGTATACTATCATTGAACCATTATAGTATTGTATAGATAGTATAGGACTTATATTTCCATTTGATTTTAATAATAGTTACCTACGATAAAAATAAGTATAAACATATACTTAATGATTCATCAATCCTACTAATTATGGTTTTTTTATATAATTGTTGTTTATGCAGAGAATATTGATACGATGTCAAAACGATATTCTATTGAAAAAGCTACATCTCAAAAACATGTGTACTATCCTTTTCAGTCTCCAAAAACAACATCTCCATTTAGTGATATTACCAATGGTAAATTTGTATTTCTTTATCCGATGTTAATGTAACATACATTTTATCATTCATGTTAGAATATATTGACTGATTTATTATTCTTCAAAAGTACTTTGTACTCCAGGACATATTATGCAGAAAATGGAGAGTAGTGACATTGTGTATACTTTTTCGTCAAGTCTTAGAAGTTCAGACATTTGCATAGATCGAACGCAACACTCTCAAGTACTTAATCAAAATGTTTCAGCTAATCTTTTGGGGGTACCTAATATGAATAATGGTGAGGTTTTTATTAACAGTAATGATTCAATAAAACAGCAACATTTCCAGTCCAATGAAGGTTTGTGTCTTTACTATTATTTTAAAATTTAAATATATGAATTATCATTAATTCTTATGTAATATTACAGTGTTGAAATTAAGTACTCATTTATTGTTTATTGTTTCAATATTTCAGATGTGGCAATCAATTTGGAACAAGTTTTTGATGGTAAGATTGTATTACTTAAGAAGTATTAATTGATATTTCTTAAATTCTTAAATGAAATGTAAATCTTATGATTTCTAATTTATGACATTTTATTTATCGCAGGTACTGAAATAGAAGTTAACAATGATTTATTATCATGTGGTATGCTCTAACATAAATACACAAACACACATGTATATATATTCATATTTTTATGTATCCCCTTAAATTATATCTGATATCTATTGTTTCTTCTTAAATTTAATTTCATTTATTGATATTCTGATAATTTTATAATTAATTTTTTATCTATAGAATATTGGGATATTGGTGATCCTACATACACATGTAAATTTTGTGGTTCTTTCTTCTGGTACGCCGAAAGATTGTGTAGAAGTCAGAATTCGCGAAAACCAAAATACTCATTGTGCTGTATGCAAGGAAAAATCCAACTCCCGCTGATGAGAAATCCTCCACAAGTGTTGCATGAATTATTCTATTCACAAAATAATCGAAGTAAACACTTTTTGGAAAATATCCGATCATACAATAGTATGTTTTCTTTCACATCTATGGGTGGAAAGATTGATAGGAGTTTGAACAGTGGTAATTCTCCTCCAATGTTTAGACTTCATGGTCAAAATTATCATCTTATGGGAAGTTTACTACCAGCGGACGGTTCGACACCAAAATTTGCACAGCTATACATTTACGATACAGAAAATGAAGTTGAAAACAGAGTCCATTCTGTTAGGTAAGTTTTGTTACGATTTCTTTTTATTAATGATTAATTCATTACATGTATATTTTATGAATAGTTATAATGGATTGTTATAACATATTTTCTAATTTTCTAATAGGGGAAATGAAAGTTTGAACAACCTTAACACATCCATTATTTCTGATTTGAAGACTATGCTTGATGAGAATAATGTTTTGGTCAAATCATTTAGAATGGTGAGGGAAAAACTAAACACAGAAGGTTGTTCTGATGTTAAGTTAAAATTGATTGGTAGAAGGAATGGAGATGGAAGAAGGTATAACCTACCGACAGCTTCAGAAGTTGCTGGATTAATTGTTGGTGATATTGATGCATCTCTTGGTGAAAGGGATATCTTGGTTGAAACAAAAACAGGATTGCTAAAGCGGATAAGTGAATTGCATGCTTCTTACCTAGGGTTACAATATCCTTTGTTGTTTCCTTATGGTGAAGATGGTTATAGAGAAGATATTCCATTAATGTCTAATGATGGAAATCAACAACGTGGTCGAAAATATGTAAGTACGACAGAGTATTTTTGCTACCGACTGCATGAGAGAAATTCTGAGAGATCAGTTATACTATCATCTAAGAGACTTCTACAACAATTTATTGTTGATGCATATACAATGATTGAGTCAGCAAGGTTGACATACATTC
This sequence comes from Tamarix chinensis, assembly GCA_030549775.1. NCBI lineage: Eukaryota > Viridiplantae > Streptophyta > Magnoliopsida > Caryophyllales > Tamaricaceae > Tamarix > Tamarix chinensis. Next base: position 78,005,527 of record CM060179.1, on the reverse strand, counting down.
GACTACATCAAAAAAAATTACGTTGTGAACTATATAGTGGATTGACAGATGCTATTTTAAGAGGTGAGACGGATCCATCTATGCAAGGAAAAAGAGTTATATTACCATCATCATTCACCGGGGGTGCTCGATATATGGTTCAAAACTATCAAGATGCCATGGCCATATGTAGATGGATTGGTTATCCTGATCTTTTTATCACATTTACTTGCAATCCAAAATGGCCTGAGATTGTTCGTTTTATTCATGAAAGAGGTCTTAAAGCTGATGATCGTCCAGATATTATTTGTCGTGTTTTCAAGATGAAGCTTGATTATCTTATAAAAGATCTTCGGAATAACAAGATATTTGGGAATATTAAATCAGGTAACATTTTACACTTACTTCATGATTTGAGTTATAGAAATCTAATTTTGTTAAATTATTCTAACTGTTTTTTTTATGATTTTTTCAATTATAGTTATATATACTATTGAATTCCAAAAACGTGGATTGCCTCACGCCCATATATTGGTTTTTCTTGCAAAAGAAGACAAATATCCAACTGGAAAAGACATTGATAGAATAATTTCAGCTGAAATTCCTGATCACAATACTGATGCTACATATTACAAAGCTATTCAAGAATACATGATACATGGACCATGTGGAACTTTGGAAAAGAACTCCCCTTGCATGGCTAATGGTCGCTGTACGAAACATTTTCCGAAAAAGTCTGTTGAATGTACAACAGTTGATGATGATGGATATCCAATATATAAAAGACGTGATAATGGAAGAACGGTGGAGAAGAATGGGGTCCCTCTTGATAATAGGTTCATCGTGCCACACAATCGTTATTTGTTGCTTAAGTATGGTGCCCATATAAATGTCGAGTGGTGCAATCAGTCACGTTCCATCAAGTATTTATTCAAATATGTGAATAAAGGGCATGATCGTGTTACTGCATCTTTTTATGGAAGCATGACTGGTGATGATGCAGTAAAAAAGGCTGATGAGATTCAAATGTATTACGATTGTAGATATATTTCATCATGTGAGGCAGCATGGAGATTATTTAAAAATGAAATTCAATATAAGAATCCACCAGTTGAGAGGTTAGGCTTTCATCTTCCAAACGAACAAAGAGTTATTTTTTCTGATGAAGATTTGATCGATGATGTTGTTGATCGTTTATCAGTTAAGGAAAGTATGTTTCTAGCTTGGATGAAGGCAAATCATAAATATGAAGATGCAAGGAATTTGACTTATGCAGAATTCCAAACGAAGAAACGTGTTACGATCGCATTACATTACGTGAAGAACATAAGAGATATCTATCAAATCTTACCGATGAGCAACGTAATGTCTACGACACCATAATCAATGCTGTTGAATCAAATTCAGGCGGCGTGTTCTTTGTATATGGATATGGTGGTACTGGGAAAACATTCATATGGAAGACACTATCAGCATTTTTAAGATGCAATGGAGATATTGTGTTAAATGTGGCATCAAGTGGAATAGCTTCTCTTTTACTACCAGGAGGGAGAACAGCTCATTCTCGATTCAAGATTCCTATAAATCCGAACGAAGATTCAACGTGCAATATCAAACAAGGTAGTCCATTAGCAGAGTTAATTATAAGGTGCAAGCTCATAATTTGGGATGAAGCTCCAATGATGCACAGATATTGTTTTGAAGCTTTGGACAAAACCATGAGGGATATTTTGCGATTCACAAATGAATCAAGTAGTAATAAGCCGTTTGGAGGAAAACCGATTGTTCTTGGTGGAGATTTTAGACAAATATTACCAGTCATTCCAAAGGGAAGTCGGCAAGATATCGTTCATGCAACTATTAACTCTTCATACATATGGAGAGACTGTAAAGTCTTACGATTGACTAAAAATATGAGGCTTCAAAATATTAGATCAACCGATGAATCAGCTGATTTGAAAGAGTTTTCAGATTGGATTGCTAGCATTGGAGATGGAGTAATCGGAGGTCCCAATGATGGTCATGCAACAGTTAAAATTCCAAATGATATTTAATTGAAATATTGTGGTGATCCAATTGCGGCTATTGTGGAAAGCACCTATCCAGGATTCAAGGAAAAAATGATTGATGATATGTTTTTTGAAGGGAGATCAATATTAGCACCTACTCTTGACATTGTTGAATCCATAAATGATTACATGTTGTCGATTAACTCAGCAGAACAGAAGACGTATTTGAGCTCAGATATGACATGCATGTCAGATTCAAATAATGATTTGTTACAAGATCTACACACTCCAGAATTCTTAAATTCAATAAAGTGTTCTGGCGTGCCCAATCATGTGTTGAACTTGAAGATTGGTACACCTGTCATGTTATTGAGGAATATAGATCATTCCATTGGTCTATGTAATGGAACAAGGATGGTTATTACAAGATTGGGATCACATGTCGTAGAAGCAAAAATCCTAGGTGGAAGCAATGCTGGCCATAAAGTTTTATTGCCGAGAATGTCACTGACTCCGTCTGATCCAAGATTACCTTTCAAATTCAATCGAAGACAATTCCCATTGATTGTTTCATATGCAATGACAATCAATAAAAGTCAAGGTCAATCTCTTTCAAACGTTGGCATTTTTTTTGAAAAATCCAGTATTTAGTCATGGTCAATTATACGTTGCTGTTTCTAGAGTCACAAATCGTCGAGGTTTGAAAATCCTCATATGTGATGATAATAATGATAAAAGTGACTCTACAACAAATGTTGTGTTTAAGGAAGTCTTTCAAAAAATATGATCATGTAATTTTATCAATAATATATCTACTTATTATTTTAGTAGAGGTATGTTATACTAATATTTATTGATTATTATTATTATACATATTGAAATAGTCAAACTATAATATTAGTTTATAGTTTCATATTAATACACCGTGCATCGCACGGGTGAGAACCTAGTAGTAATAATGCTATAGTAACAATGTTAATAATAAAGGTATTAGGAATAATAATAGCGATATTTGAATAATCAATAACAATAATATTAAGGTTTGAATATTCTTTTTTTACAGCAACAAAGTGATAACATGCCAAATCTAGTATCAATAATAATAGTAGTAGTAGTAGTAGTAGTAGTAATAATGATAATAATAATATTAACAACAACAACAACAACAACAACAACAACAACAACAACAACAACAATAATAATAATAATAATAATCGAATAATAGTAAAATAGGGTTTCGACCCCTTAATAATAATAATAATATCTCAAGGTTGAAAATAATAATAAATATGATAAATAATAATACATGTGGATAATAATAATAATAATAATAATAATAATAATAATAATGATGATGATGATGATGATGATGATCAAAATAATAGTAAAATAGGGTTTCGATCCCTTAATAATAATAATATATATACTTCGAGGCTGTAAATAATAATAAAAATGAATAATAATAATAATAATAATAATAATAATAATAATAATAATAATAATAATAATAATAATAATAAGAATAAGAATAAGAATAATACATAATAACAAGATAAATACAAGTAAAATGGATAAGGCTTGTATAGTTAGGGTTTAAGGGTTGAGAGGTGTTAGGATACCACCTAGGGTTGGGGGTGACCAGCGGCACCGGCGGCGGTGGCAGCGGGGAAAGGGGAAGAAAAGGGGAATAGTTGAGTGCTGGGAATAGGATAGGGGGAATGAGGGTGGAAGTCAGGGTGGTTGAGGTTGCCCAAGTTGAGAGGGTTGGAATGAGGGTGGTGATGCAGCCAACGGCACCGACGCAGGCGGCGGTGTTGTGGTGGTCGAGGGTGGTGGAGAGGGAGGAAGGGAGGAGGAGAGGGAGGAAGGGAAAATGGAGGGTAGGGAAAGGTAGAGGAAGGTCTGCAGGTGATTTTGGGGGGTGCAAGAGGTGGTGGTTGCGGCGGGAGTGGCAGTGGATGGTGGTGCAAGGGCAGTGGTGGCTGATCGGGAAGGCCACTTTGCATGGTCGGGGTGGCTCGTGCAAGACAAATTGAGGGTGGTGGTGGGTGTTTCTTGGTGGAGGGTGATGTAGGGAGCGGTTTGGGTGGTGGCTCCGGCGGCGGCGTTGGACGGCTGCGGAGAAACGGGCAGCAAAAGGGGCGGTGGGGACAGAAAATGGGGTTTTCTGGGTTGGGAGAAAATACCTAAATGAGGGGTGGTAGAGGGGTATTTATAGGCTAATATTGAGGGGGAAGGAGAGAGGGGTAGTGAGGGAGGTCGGTGGCATGTGTGCGGGTTGCTGGCCGGCGGCCTAATGGCAGGAGAAGGCCTGCAAATTTTTGTAGGTTGGTTGCTCGGGAAAGGAGAAAGGGGAGGAGAGAGTGTCATGAGTGAGGAGAGAGAGGGGCTGGGATTGTGTGGAGGAGAGAGAGGGAGTGTCAGGGAAGATGGTAGGGTCGGTGGCCTGGCATGCGGTGGCGTAGGGGATACTTGCCTACGCCAGGAAGTGGGAGAGTCGGGCACGGGGAGAGAGAGAGGGAGTCGGGGGAGAAGAAAAAGGGGGGCGTTGGATCGACAGTCTAGGAAAAAGAAGAGAAGGAGGGGAGAGCCGGATCGGGAGGGGGAAAGGAGGTGTGGAGCAAGCTTGGGCCACACAGAAGGAAGGGAGAGGGGAGAGGGGAGAGGGGTTTGGGTTGCAGAGGGGCTGGGCTGGCCCAGGTCGGGGGAGGGGAGGAAAAGAAAAGAAGAAGAAGGAAAAAGGAGAAAAGAAAAGAAAAGAAAGAAAAGAGGGGAAAAAAGAAAAAAAAGGGAAAAAGAAAAATAGGTGGGTTGGGGTATTTAGAATATTTTAGTATTTTGGGATATTTAAAATAATAATATTTTAAAAAAATAATAATTAATTCCCTTTTTAGGCTAATTTAGGATTTTTAAAGATTTTTCCTGAATTCCATTTTAATTAGCAAAACACTCTAATTTTTTCCAATTAAATTATTTATTAATTTCCTCTTAATTTTGTCCTAATTACTTCCTCTCATTTTAACAAAATAATTTATTTAATTAATTTTTCTAATAAATCCTTAATTAGCTATAATTTCTTAAATTAGGATTTTTGGGGTATTTCAGGGACGACGGTGGTTGGGCTGGAAATGTGGTACAAAGGAAAGGTGAAAAAGAAGAAGGAAGGGAAAAGAAGAGAAGAAAAGAGGGGCTGTAGGGGAATTTTGGGGAAGGTGAGGTAGGGTGGGGAGGTTCCGGGTGGTCGAGGGGTGGCTTTAGTGGTGACGAAAGAGAGGGAATGGGCAGTGCAAGGTGGCTTGCAAGGAGGAGGTCGAGGAGGGGAAGAAAAGAGAAAGTAAGGGAAAGGTAGCTGCATGGGGTGAGTGATGGTTGTTGGGTGGTGTACAGAGGTAGCAGGGGAGGCCAAGGGGTTGGTGTGGTGGTCGATTGGGCGGTAGAGGCAGAAGTTGAAGGTGGTTAAATAAAAATAAGGGAGGAAAGGAGACGGGTAAGAAGGAAGAAAAGAGGGAGATTCTATTAGGGAAATGAGGGGGCTTGAGGAAAGGAAATGGGCAGGGGAGAAGAATAAAAAGAAGGGGGAGAGGAGGGGGCAGAGGCGTTGAGCTAGGTGGTGGTAGGGGGAGGTGGCTATAGGTTGGGGTATAGAGTGGCAGAGAAGAGAAGGAAGAAAAGGTAAAGGAGAGGGGCACACGAGGGGGATTGTGCATGGCCAAAAATGGAAGGGAAAGGGATGGGGAGAGAGGGAGAGGGTAGGCTGCAATGGCAGGTGTAGGTGTAAGGTTGGTTGCAGGGGTCGTCATGGCTTCGATGGGTGAAATTGGGAGGAGAAGGGGAGAAGAAGAAGAAGAAGAAAGGAAAGAACGTAGGGCAGCCGGGAGGGGGAGAAAGAAGGAGAGTGGGCCAACTAGCATGCGAGGGAGACAGAGGAGGGAAGGGCTGTTGGGATGGTCCAACTGGGGGAGGAAAGAAGAAGAAAAGAAGAAAGAGAGGTGTTGGGATAGATGACGAGGCAGAGAGAGAAGGAAGAGGAGGGGCCAATGTCCCAATGGGGGAAGAGGCAAGTCGGGCAGCCCAAAGGAGGAAGAAAAGAAGAAAAAGGAGAAAAGAGAAAAAAGGAAGGAAAAAGGGGAAAATAAAAATAAAATAATTTTTAGAATAAGGGTATTTAATTATTTAGATTGATAGATTGCTTTAATAAATTACTTTATTTAAAATTTAAGATATTAATTTAAGAGGGGAATTTTAGTAAAATATGGGTTTGGAAAATTATTTAAATAAAATTAGTATGATAAAATAACAAAATATTTATTTTAATTTATTAAATAATCTTATCCATTTTTATAAACCCAAATACCAAAAAAAAATTAAATTATTCCAAATGAGGATTAATTATTAAATTTTAGGTTTTAAAATTTTTAAGGCATTACATCACTACCCCCTTAAAGAAAAACTTAGTCCCTAAAGTTTACGCCTTACTACTATGGATATAAAAGAAGGATCCTAGGGTACTTGGGGTAACTACTCCCTTAAGTTTTAACCTATTTGACCTAAAGTCGACCAATGAAAAAAACTACCCATTTATTTAATGGCTTGTAAATAGTTACAAGGGAATTGATTGTATGTCTAAAGAAGACACATCGGGATCAATCACTTGCTCGTTTGCTCTAGCTGGAGTGGTTTAACGGGTTGCTCTGAGCATTTGATTCTACTGAATAGGTTGTTGCTGGATCCTTTGAATTTCTTGACGGGGTGCGCTATAGCACTCGAAGCTCCTATGCCCAAGCCGTCCACAGTCGTGGCACTAGACTAGTTTTCCCATGCAATCCTTACCTGGGTGATCTCTTTTGCAACAACGACAATGGTAGTGCTTGACTGGTCTATATACATCAACTCATCATCAAATTGTAGATGTCCTCACAAAAGCATTACCTCTAACCACCTTTGAAGAATTGAGTTGCAAGTTGAGATTTGGGAATGATAAACATCGATCACCCAACTTGAGGGGGCAGCGTTGAAATTCTAAAATTCATAGTTTCTCTTGGTGTATAAAATACACCAATATTTACGAGAAAATTATTGCATTTAATATATTCATTCATAAGTCTATTCATTAGATGCATTATATACTCAATCGACATGTATCTAGGTTTTACTATAGATGACTTTCCCCTACAACTTCAACCTTAATACTCTGTTATGTTCCATTCCCAGAATTTTATCAATTTTCCATCTATACAAACAGAAGTTTGGGTAAATCAATGTTCCATCTATACATCACAACAAAGACAACTAAACATTTATACAAAAAGACAACAAAATGAGTATGGGTAAATATTACTCATAGAGCCATGCTGAAGGAGGCAGACGGGTAAAGGCAAGCTTCGAGGCACAGCAGCCGAGGATAGGCAAGCTTTGAGGTGAGGTAGATGAGGATAGGCAAGCTTCGAGGCAAGGCAGATGAGGATAGGTAGGCGATGAGCAAAGGCAAGTGAGGAGAGGTAATGTCAAGGAGAGGTAAGCAGCGATTAGACTGGGACATAGAGAGACGAGTGGGCAAGGAGAGTGGGAGGCAACAAGAGATAAGTGGGTGAGGAGAGGTAGGTAGCGAGGAGGGGCGGTGTTGAGGAGAGTGGGAGGTAGAGAGAAGAGAGGGCAAGGAGACTGGGATGAAGAGAGAAGAGTGGGTGAGGTGAATGGGAGAGGAGGTAGGTTTGTTACCCATGGGTCCAAACGGGAAATTATTTTCCCTGACCCAATAGAATTTATTTACCCCAATATAAAATTTTTCCTACACCAAACATGAAAGAGAAGAGAAATAATTTACCATATATTTTTGTAGGCACTTTACCCTCATCCCAATCACAGCCTTAATGTTTAATTTGGTTAACACTTAAAAATTTATGGTTGGATAAATATATATTTAAAATGATTTGGTTAACCATTTTATATTCCGAAAAGAATTATATACACACTTAATATATCTAATTTGTATTTTTGCAATTTGTTGTTTGATACCTATATATCCATCAATTGACCTTTTTAAATTCTTGTGGTCATACGAATAACCATAGTTGTTGGTGGCCTCATAGTTAACCAACCATTCTTACATTATTGATTTTTTCTTTTTTCATCTTTTATAAATATTGATGCACATATTTATTATTTAGGATCTAAAATTTAGCATCGTTTCTTCTCAAATATTCCATAGGTTATTTATGTTATTTTTTGGTATCTATAATATTATATTGGTTGTCGTAAATTAAGTAACATTTTACAAATTATATAGTATAATTTATTTAATATATGTATTCTTTTTTGGAATTTTTTAGTTAACCACATCAAACTAAACAACCAAATTATAATTTCAATTGTTTAGATTAATTTTAATATATATAATTTGGTTTGGTTAAAATAAATTAACCAAAAGAACATGATTTGGTTTCACCAAGGTTAGCCCCCATTATAAGTGGCAATTGGGGGCCTGGTCGAGTTCGGATTGGCTTATAGCAGGTCGGGTCATTCTCGAGTAAGGTATTTGTCGGTCAATTGTGGGTGGAGTTAGGTGTAATACTCCAAAATTCACTATATTTTTTTTTGAAACTGAAGTAATTAAAATAGAAATACTTAAAACCTGTGAATTCTAGGGATGTTACCGCCACACTTAATACCATACTGGTTCACTCCGACCGTTTCAGTACCAAGTGCTAAGGATAAAATAATTTTTTTTGTCAAACTTTGATTAATACTTAAATCAAGAGCGCATAACATTCAAAAATTAGAGTACGTATAAAAGAATTGTAATTCATATTCAAAAGAGAGATAAACTTACAACCGATAAAAAGGTTCATTTAAAATACTCAATACAAGGAAATAAATCAAAAGGGATTAATCGGATACAGAAGAAATAACAAAAGGAATTAAATCGCGTAGAGAGTGACACTCTCGAACTTCGAACCAAAATATGCTCAACACTCAGCCCCGACTGATGTCTCGCCCACTTGCACAAAGTCAGAAGGACCTACTACTCGTGGGAATGAGCAGCACCCATGAAAAGGGTGATCAGTAAGCTACGTACTAAGTAAGGTAATCGAGCACTAAGGCCAACAGATAAGTATATAGAATCATGCAAGACAATACTCAACTTATACTTTCAAGCCCACACATATAGTACATAAGGTCATGAAGAAAATTATACAATTTATAAATGATCAAGCCCACAGATAAAGGCCCACTTATTCCAGATTAATTATTTAATGACTCTTTTATCGGAAATCGATACACGCCATTTTCTTTATCAAGTCCACACAAGTACGGGAACCCCACTATTTTAGCAGGTGGATCGGTCGTGAGGGTAACATACCCGCCACTATTCTATGTCGGTGGATCGGTCTCGAGGGTAACATACCCTGCCACTATTCTATGCCAGTGGATTGGTCTAGCCCCTTCTCGTACGGTGTTTCACTGTAAGTAATAGTATCTTTTACTTCTTAGCAACTGTAGGGTTTGGTTTGTTGAGCTCGGGATCCCCCACTATTATAGCTGGTAGAGCGGTCATGAGGGTAACATACCCTGCCACTATTATGCTGGTGGATTGGTTTGGGCCCGGCTCAACATCTTCTACTTTACATGATTAATGTCTTAGCCTTAGGTATCTTATTCAAAAGCTTTCACCCTAGATATGCATGAATCACTCGCTTTACACTTCACACTTCACACATCACAAATCATAGATTCCATATTCATTATCATACTTTATTCACCAAGTACACATGTGCTACCACCAAACTTTAGTTAGCCATATCCAAACCTTAGTTAACCACAACCACCCATAGTTAATGAAATACCCCATTCTTTCAAATCCTAATTATCATATATGATTGACCTATTATCGCATCATATAAATATATACATATCCATTCTATTATCAAGCCCCATTCCGTTCGTGTAAATTTTTAGACATTACATCGATTATTTCTCTTGTGTGCGTAAAACACATTTATTGCAATTCTTCTGATTTCTCTGTTTTTACTCTTTTTGATCTATTAAAAATTTGTGAATCAATCTAAAAATATTTTTGAGTTCATCCATTCATCCTATTCATTCATGTTTCACCCTTTCCTTCCGAATCACCAAATTGTGGAAAAATTCATTTACGCGATTAGGCAATTTTAGCCGTTTTTGCTATTTTGAATCCGTTGATCATTAAATAAGTTCCGAGGCTAAATATTTTCATATATTTGATTTTATAAAAACATTCCGCATCAATATGTGATAACTTGAACCCCTATTATTCATTTTATGAATTTGCGGAAAAACGTGTTTCCGCAACTTATCCGTTTTTGCCGTTTTTGATCATTTTCCATCCGTCAAGGATCAAACCTACTCTGATACTTAATATTTTTATATATTTGAGTTTCTAAAATTATTCCAAACATTTTCATAAATTTTTTTATAATTTTTAGGGCTCAAGTGATATTTTTCTCAATAAGTGCCCATTATTAGGCTTTCTTACGATTTAATTAATCAAAATAAATTGTAACCAATCCTCTAACTAATATTCCAATCCTAACTAGTCTCCTAACCAAACCAAATCAGATTTGTAACTTGGTTACATTTCTCCCAACCAAAAAGTACAACTAGTACCAAAATCATGATTTTATGATATTTCTCTTACACACTCAACCATAGCCTATCATCTCTCTTACACCCCTAATCCTAGCACTCAAGTGAGGCCAAGGTCAAACCAAAAACTCAATCCACACTCCACCATATCAGATCCTACTCTATCTTTGCCAAATCGTGCGTTCCTACCCCAAAACGCACATAAAATCATAGATTGTAGCAGAGTGCAAAGTTGATTACTTTCCAACTTTGAGCAACTCGTTCTCTCTCTCTTGTTATCCTTTTCCTTTGGTTTTTGTTTCCTTCGAAAGTCTACATTGCATAATATAAATCCATATAATGTAAATTCCCGAAGTCGATATCCCTCATGCTTATTCATAGACAAACTTCTGCTTCTCGACCAGCCTTACAAAATCAGCAAAGCTGATTTTTTTGGTGACTTCGAGCATCTTTTATGCATCGACCTTGATTCCTCTACCCTATATTTTTGTTTGGTATTTTTCCTTGCATGTTATGCCTCATCTACAGACCCTTCTCACCAAGGAAATCATTCCCCTACCCTCTCCTTTTTCCTCTTCTATCTGCCTTGCCGAGCAACATTGAAGTTTTTGCTGCAGTGGTTAAGTGGGTTGCAGCAAAGATTTCGTGCCTTTCATGCTTTCTTTTCTCCTTGTTTTCCTCCCCTTTAACCCTCCAAAACCTTAATCCATCATTCCTTTGTGGTTATTGGTTGTTTTGTGGTGGTTTTGAAGCCTCTCTATTCAAGAGTAATATTTTATATTTCACTTCTTCCATTCCAATTCCTTTCTTTCCCATTTTTGTTATTTATTGAACTTGGTTTATCTAACTCATTTACCTTATATTCTTGAAGGTGACAAAGTGGTTTAGAGAAGGAATTTCTAGATTCCTTATTTTAGCTTTGCTAAGGAGCTTAGGAGTTTTGGTAACAAAACTAATCTTTAGAAATAGGATTTTGTGCTAGGTGTATTATATGTTCTCTTATGTGTGGATAGCTTTATTTTAATTATAAGCATGAAATAATATCTTGAAAAATATTGTATGACATGTGTATGTTTCTATCTTATGTGTTTAAGCATGAATATCTAATGAGAAGATGGTTTGTGTGATTCTTTTTATATGTTTATACCTGCTGGAAAAGTGATGAATATTTAGTGAAGAGGTGATGAATTTTCAGTAGAGTCGTGATGAATTTACAGCATAGTTGTGATGAACATGCCTGGATCCGAGTAGTTTAGCTCTTTCCCTTGCTATTTTATGTGTGCGTTGGTTGTTTTAAATTTATCTAAGTATTCCCCTATATGTATAATAGTGTATAAAAGCTAGGTTATGAGTTTTGTATCATTTAGAGTTGAAATAAAATTTTTATAAGGCTTTCACATATTCAACCATGGGTACATTGGGAAATAAAAATTGTTTTTGAAAGTTTTAAGTGCACCATTGTCTTCATTGGGTCTTTTACCTAAAATTTGGTATATGATATGTTAGGATTTGATGTTGTCTAGAGTAAGTGATGAATTTTGGAAGCTTAAGGTAATTTTTGGTTAATAAGGACATTTTCGTCATTTCATGTAAATTTCTGGAAATTTGGAGACCTAATTGAATATTGTGCTAATACAAGAATTTAGAATTTAGAATTCTAATACTTGGGTAACATTGATGAGTAGACTTAGAGACCTTAATTAAAATGATTCATTAAGTAAGAAAAAGAAAAAGAGAAAGAGACATTGTGGGTGTATTGAGGAATCTTAATATTTTATCCTATTTTCCTATTGATATTTCACCCTAAGAAAATAATTGGCTAAGTGTAATATATTTTAGCATAAATTACACCTCTCTTCCTCAATTTGCTTAGCTAGCTTCGGATTTAGATAAGCCATTACTTACCTTTACTTACGACGGATTCTCGATGTATGTCTGCTTGAAGTGGAAGGTGATGAGTATGCTTATTAATTATTTATTCATGTCAAGCATATGTTGTATTCTTTTGTGGTAATTGTATGTATGTATGAGTTATAGATTTAATGCAAATGCATGTTCGTATGCCTCTTGAATATTGTATGTGTGTAAGTGTGCGAAGGGTTGAATATTGATTGAAGTTACCTGATACCTTGTGTTGTATTTTATGCCATGGACTCATTCGGCTTTAATGCTCCTAAACTTATTCGGCTTTAATGCCTCATGAATTGGATCGGCTTTAATGCCTTTGGAATTGATCGACTTTAATGCAACGTAAATTGGTTCGGCTTTAATGCCCATGAAATCGATCGGCTTTAATGCCATTTGGATTGGTTCGGCTTTAACACCGCTTGGATTGGTTCGGCTTTAATTCCGCTTAAAATTTACCAGCTTTAATGTCATTCAAAATTGATATAATAATGGATATTCATTATATTGATAGATGTGAGCTACGTGCTGTTATGTGGGCCTAATTTATGATTGGCTAAATCCTTGAATAAAATATTAATCACTTAAAGTGAAAGATCTTGAGTTGGGACTTGTATCACTCGGGGTAGCTATCCGAGTTAGGTTTGGTATTCACTTGGTACCATTCTGGTGTTTTTCTATTCTGTGATCCCGGGTGCCTTATGAGGTCCGGAGAGGCCCTCTTCTACTCTATAGGTGTCTCGATATATTTCGGCCCTATAGGGGGTATGCATACTTAAGTGATTAGGTGTCCTATTTATTAGTGGTCTGGTTACGTTTCTGGGCGGGCCAGCTAGGGCTAGTACCGTTCGAGTACTAGATTAGTTGTTACGATCTCTTCGAGTCTCCATCCTCAAGTTAATATAATAAATTGGTTGTGATCACGATGATAAAATATAATAACCAATGGATCCCATCTACCCATATATCCATATTACATTATTTTATGCTTGAAGGTTGAGTTTCGTGTTCTCAATTAACATATATATGTAAGCATGATATTATCTTGTTATTATATGCTCTATTACTTTCTTCGCATGGAACTCGCACTCAATGCTATCTCTTTAGGATAGTTGTGTTGCTCAGTACATGATGCGTACTGATACTACACATTTGTAGATGTTGTGTCACAGATATATGATGATGATCCTACGGACTTTGAGGAGGTTACTCGGGCAGAGTGATGCGGGTTTATACCCCTGGGGTTAGGGCGTAGAGTTATTTCTATCCGAGGTCGCACATGTTATGTGCCCTAGATTTTTGATATCTCTTTTGGACTCTTCATCTCTTTTAACCCCCTTATCTCTTTTGGATATTATATTATCTAGAGCATGTACTCCAAACTATGTTATTATGTCTAAATTATTCAAGTCTTTTGCTATGTATATTTATTTCCGTAAGTTTTGATTTATTTGATGTAAAGTTTTTGCCTTGCGCGTAGTACGAGAAAGGTATGGACTAGACTCGTGCTATGTGTGGCGGTAACACCCGTTATGTTATGTTAATGCTTCCGCTTATAAAACAAAAAAAAAATGTAGTAAATTTTGGAGTGTTACAAGTTGGTATCAGAGCTTTGGTTTTGTAAATCATGTTTTAATTTTTGTTTTGTTTTGTTTTTTGTGAAAATATAGTTTTTAATGATCCTTTATCTTAGTTAACATCCTTCTTCTATTTTAAAATCTAAGTCCTTGATATTTTTAGTCGAGTTATGTGAGGAACGTGGAATGGGTAGTATTAAGTGGCCCTTGTATGATTTATGTGACTAACCCATTGCAATAGTAAGATTAGACTTTCTCTATGTGAATTTTTGTCTTGTAGCTGAAGATGGCTCAAAATGTTAGACTTTCCCGCATAAAGGAACTCTTGATTGCAATGGCGGAAAGAGATATGCATCAATCACCTCCTCTTCCACCATTTCAGATCCCTATCCATATTCCTCCACCAGCCCCACAGGAGGACTGGTTGCATAGGACGCGGTTACACTCACCACCAACATTCTTGGGCACTGAGGACCCACTTGCCTTAGAGAGCTGGATAAGGGAGTTTGAGAAGATCTTTGAGGCTTCTGAGTGTCCTCCTGACAAGAAGGTGAAGGTTGCTTCATATTTTCTAAAGGGTCGTGCTGATGATTGGTGGCGTAGTCAGCAGGTGCCGGGAGCACCCATAGAGACTTGGGAACAGATGTTACAGCAGATGCGGGCACGCTTTTGCCCTACCCGTGTCAAGCTAGAGCTATACGATCGCTTTATGGCACTTTGACAGGGTTCATCCACTATTGAGCAGTATTAATTGGAATTCATGGATCTTATTCGTTTTGCACCGGAGATGGATGCAGATGAGGAGAAGAAGATGCATAAGTTTGAGATGGGTTTGAACATCCGGATTCAGGAGTTGATCTCTAGCTCTACCTTCCATTCACTATTCGAAATGTTTGATAAGGCAACTAAGGTTGCAAAGGTTGTTCAGGTTAGGAGTGGGGATTTCTCTACGAGCAAGAGGAAGATTGAGTATCATGAAGGAGACCGTAGAGTGCAACAACGTGTTGGAGGACAGTTTGGTAGCCAATCTAGGGGTCACGTCAAGGCTCAAGGCCCGAGGAGGCGTTTCATCTGCACTCGTTGTGGCAGGGATCATCCCGGGAAGGACTGTTCGGGGAATCTAGTTCAGTGTCGGGCTTGTGGAAAAATGGGTCATCGACAATTTGAGTGCTTTAGGGTTGCCGATGGTATAGAGAGAAGTGTTCCAATACCACAGAGGGGACCAAATTTATCTCCACAACCCCAACAGAGAGTTTCTCCAGCTATTAGTACTCAGAGTCGAGAGAGTAAGGGGAGAATGCAGAACTCTCGCCCTATTCTACCTGGCAGTGATGGTCAGATGCAGGGTTCTGGAGGTTTCAGAGGTGGACATTCGGATAGGCGCTTGAATGTCATGAGTCAGATTGAGGCAGACAACCAGTTGGATGTTATTACGGGTACTTTCACCATCCTCTCCTTGCCCGTATATGTATTATTTGACTCTAGTGCATCATGTTAGATTATCTATACTAACCATAGAAAATCCTAAATTCAATCCATACTAACCATAGATTAGATTATCTAATGTCACACCATAGATTAAATTCTCCCGTATAAAACCATAGATTATATTCTCCCATATAAACCATAATTTAGATTCTCCCATACGAAACCATAGATTAGATTCTCTTATATAAAACATAGATTAGATTCTCCTATATAAACCATAAATTATATTCCCCTATATAACACCATAAATTAGATTCTCCCATATAAAACCATTAAATTAGATTCTCCCTTACAAAACCATAAATTATATACTTCCACACGAAACCCTAAATTTCCCATTTTATTCTTCCACTCATGGATCACTAAAATACTTAGGTCAACTCACATCACTTGGTCAACTTATTCCCCCCCCCCATTCTCCTTTTTCATCCTTTCTCCCACACACACCACATTAACATCCTCGCATGCATTTCTAAAGGGTCACAAACCATTCATCACATATACATAATACACATGCCATGTAAATACATGAAAATATACTTCAACTCCACATCATACCACATACGACAAAATTAATAATGATAAACATAGAATACATAGCATACGAAGCACATAATGCACATAAACACACAAAATGCCTTAGTAACACCCTTACCTAAAACGATACTAGTCTTGGAGCACGCTCCTACGCCTCTTTAGGGTTTTGGTAAAATAATAACATATTAATAAAAATAACATTAACAAATTTCTAACTTTACTAAAGATATAAGAAATAATAGAAATATTATAAAAGTTGATAATATAGGGTTGAAGACTTAATTCCGATAATAATAATAATGAAAATAGAAATAATACTAATAATATTGCAAGTAGAAATAATACTAATAATATTAATAATAGTAATACAATAGTAACAATAACAATAATAATAAAATAACAATAACAATAATAAGGGCATAATTTGAAAACAAAGTGAAATAAGGGCTTCAAACCCGTTACCAAAACAATACTAATAATAAAATTAGTAAAATAAATAAAATAGTAATAATAATAATGATGAAATAATAATAGTAATAATGATAAAAACCATAATAATATTACAAAATAATAATAACCATAATGGTAATAATAGTAAGGATAATATTCGAAGATAAAAAGATGTAGGGTTTCTATCCTACATTGAATAATAATAAACTTATTAAATAATAATAATAATAATAATAATAATAATAATAATAACACTAATAAGAATAATAAATTCTATTGATAAAAATAATGATAATATTACTAATAATAATACTTGGTATTTATAATACCACTACTACAATTCAAAATAGGCATAATAGGGTTTTAGCCCTATATAAAATAATAATACTAACACTTGAAAGTAATAATAATAATAATAATAATAATAATAATAATAATAATAATAATAATAATAATAATAGTAACAATAACAATAACAATAACAATAATAATAATAGCAACACTAATAGTAAAGTAGCTGTAATATTAATAATGGAATAATAATAATAGTAATTTGAAATAGTAATAATAATAATAATTATTATTATATTAATAAACAAATATTATTAATAGTAATAGTAATAATAGAAAAAATAAGAATAATAATAATAAAATAGAAATACAAATACAATAGGGCTTCAGCCCTCAACAAAAATAATAATAATAACATTAATACCAATACTACTACTACTACTACTACTACTAATAATAATAATAATAATAATAATAACGACAACAACAACAACAACAACAACAAAAACAATAATAATAATAATAATAATAATAATAATAATAATAATAATAATAATAATAATAATAATAATAATAATAATAATAATAATAATAATAATAATAATAACGACAACAACAACAAAAACAACAACAACAACAACAACAAAAACAACAACAACAACAACAACAACAACAAAAACAACAACAACAACAACAACAACAACAACAACAACAACAACAACAACAACAACAACAATAATAATAATAATAATAATAATAATAATAGTATTTATATTCAAATAATTGAAATAAAATAAATTAAGGCTTGTAAAAATAGGGAAAAGGATTGAGAGGGTCTAGGGTTCAACCTTAGGCTAGAGGTAATGGGCGGCATCGGTGGTGGTGCATGGCGGTTGCCGGAAAAAGGAAAGAAAAGGGGAAACGTTGGATGTTGGGAAAAGGATAGGGAGAATGGAAGTGGGAGTTGGGGTGTTTAGGGTTGTATAGAAGGAGAGGGATAGAATGAGGGTGGCGGCGTAGCCAAAGGTGGCGGCGCATGGTGGCGGTGGTGGTGGCTGAAAGAGGAAGAAGAAGAGAAAGAGAGGAGGAGAGGAAGGGAGAGGAAAAGAAAGATAAGGGAAGGTAGAGGAGGATCTGCAGAATAGAATGAGAGGTAAAAGGAGTAGTAGAAGTGCAGAAGAGGTGGTTAAGGGTGGTTCGAAGGGCGGCAGAGGTTGAAGAGAGGGTTGATCAGGGAGGATACTTCGCATAGTCGGGGTGGCTTGTGCAGGATGAATCGAGGGGGATGGGTGGTTTCGTTAGCGAGAGGGTGGTGCAGGGAAGGCTTAGGTGGGTGGAGTGGTTGGCCGACGGCAGCGGGGCTGGCATCTGAAATGGCGGCGGCGCACAAGGGAGGATTTTGGGTAGGAGATCAAAGGCTTGATACAGGGCTACTATGAGGGTATTTATAGACTTTAGAAGAGATTTTAGGGTTATGCGGATCAGTGAGGGGATAAGGTAGGTTGATTCGGGCTCATCGGCGGTGTTGTTTGGCTGGCAGAATCTCGGGGACGAGGTAGGGTGGTTGACTGGCTGGGAGAGGGAGAAATGTGCGAGGAGAGGGGGAGTTAGTTGGGCGAAAAGGTTGAAGAGTCAGTAAGGGATAGAGAGGAGTGAAACGGTTGGTCAACGGTGGCGAAAAACCAGGGCACAGGGGTGGCGGAAATGGTGCAGGTTGGCATCAACGGAAGGAGGAAGGAAGAAGAAGAAAGAAAGGTGGGGGCGGACCGGCGGTTCAGGGAAGAAAGAAAGAAAGGAAAAGAACGGCGGATCGGGCGGTCGGGCGTGAGAAGGGGGAGGATTTAATGAAGGATTTGAAGAGAGTCTTGGCCGAGGGAAGGAAACGACCCATGCCAAAGGAGGGAAAGAAGGATTTGGGCCGGCGGCGACATGCCCAATTCAGGGGAGGGGAAAAAGAAAAAGAAAGAAAAAGAAAGAAAGAAAACGAAAAGGAAAAGGGGAAAAAGGGAAAATAATGGGTTAGGTTAATTAAATTAATATTTAAAAATAATAATATTTAAATAAAATAATATTTAAATCCCTTTTTAGGCTAAATTAGAAATTTTAAAAGGTTTTCCATAAATTCCATTTTAATTAGCAAAACACCCTAATTTTCTTCAATTAATTTATTTATAAAATTCATATTAATTTGGAACTATTTTCTCCTTCTTATTTTAAATAAAATAATTTATTTAATTGATTTCCAAAATAAAATCCTTAATTAGCTAAAATACCCAATTTTTTCCTAATTAAAATACTTATAAATTTCTTCTTGATTTTCCCTAATTAATTTCCTTTATTTTAATAAAATAATTTATTTATTTAATTTTCATAATAAAACCTCATTTAAATATAATTTTTAAAATTAGAAAATTTTGGGGCATTTCATTAGGTAATTTACGGTTCAGGTCATTTCAAGTTGTTTTATTGTTTGGGTTGGGTCGGGTCTGAGTCGTTGCAGATCTGGGTTGTATCAAATTAAATTATCGGGTCGAGTTTGGTTTGGGTTGAGATAGTTTAGTTTTGAGGCTGGTTAGGTTCGGATTATTTTGGGTTAGCTTGGCAGATCGGGTCTAAGGATGTAAATAGGGCAGATTTTACCCGAAACCTGATGGGTTTTATCCATCGGATACTTAAACAAATATTGATAAATGGATATAGATGACAAAAAAAGATACTCGTTGGGTTTGGGTACCAATACGGGTATGATATATCTATATCTGTACCTATACTCATCCTTGTATCTATATCCGTACCCATTTACCAAATATATAATAACCCTTCTATCATTAATCTTAAAATATATTTAATATAAACTATGGTTAAAATTTTCATTTGGTTTAACTCTAAAAAAGTTTATCTATTAGGTAATGGATTTATCTGTTGGATAATATTTGTTAACAGATAAACGAATTATCCATCTAGTAGTAGATATCCACCAGATATAGATATGGATTAGTGGATACCAATACGAGGTATAGGTACAAACTTAGGTACGAATTTTCTTATCAGCTACGGGTATGGGCATACCCGCCCTAAATCTGCTCCGTTTACATCTTTACTGAATCAGGTTTGGCTTGAGCAAGCTCGTATTTTGGTGATTTAATATTTGAGTTAATTTGAAAGGTTAGGTTTGTGTTAACTTAACGAATCAGATATTTTTAGGTTTTGATAGGTCCAGTTGGGTTCGGGCCGAGCTAATCCTAGTTCAAATCACATTGGATATAGGTCAAATCGGATATTGATCACTAAAATTAATCTAACTCATTAACCTCGTAGGCAAGAATTAGGTTTAAATTTATGTAATAATATGTTATTAATTGCTATTTGTTTATTGTTATGACTTTTTAATATTGTGTTTTTACACAAAAAAATCAATAAAATTATAATTTCATTGGTGAATAAGTAAGTTCATAATAAAAGTAAAAAAAATAAATGATAATATATTTTTAAAAGCTTTAAATACATAATAAGGCATGTTTATTTTTATTTATTATCATAACTGATTAATATCGAATTTGGTTTTTTCAAGTTAAGTTGGGATGACAGTGAGTTGGATTGATGGTGAATCGGGTTGATAACATGTCAGGTTGATTACGGGTTAAGAGTTGGGATCGGATCAGATTACTTATATTTGGATTGAGTTAGTTTTTAATCGAATTTAGATCAATGATAAATTTAGGGTGTTCTTATTTAGAAAATAAAAATTACTCGGTGGAAAACAAAAGCCCCCATGCACCGACAACTTTTTCCGCTTCCCCCTCCCTCCACCGGCAAACATTCGCATTCCAACCCCTTGTAATGGAAAACATTGTCATTCCCCTTGGCAATGACAAATGTTGTCGTTCCTCCCCTCCCCACATCGGCAAAAGTTGCCGGTACCCGTCCTCCTACACCAAACTTTTTTACAACTCCATTCCAATAATTTGTGTTATTTGTAACTTGTCTCTTGCTAACACAAATGTATGGTTGGACGCATTATAAGGAATGGTTGTCCATTATTCAATGATTTTTTTTGTTAGAAGAATTGATATGCTTGTTTCAATTTGTAGAGTTCAATCGTGTATATATAGAAGAATAACTTCAGCATTTTCATTCTTCATAATCAAGTATACGTTTCACTATAAAATTTTAATCGGAAAGAAGAAATCTGTGTTAAATATTTTGTTACAACAATATATTATTATTTTTAAACACTTATAATGAATATAGAAGCCCTTAAAATTATGATGAATTTAGAAATTCAACAAGCTACAACGAGTTCGAAACTTCGAAGAACTATGAAGATAGAGTCACAACTCCAATGTATTACGATGATGGATTTATAATACCGACAAACTATGGATATACAAAAGAAAAACAAATGGATTCTCCAAGTTATAACTACAACTTACTCGAATATGTATATTATTTTTATTATAAATTATGTTGATAAATTTATCATGATGAAATTAATAATTCTTTTTATTATATTATTATGGTAAACTCTTTTTTAAGGTATGGATAATACATATTTTATGACTCAAAATTATCAGAGATTTTTCATAATAGAGAAAATGTTATTTAATCATGAAGAACTTGTAATATGGGTCAAAAAAATAGGTTGAACTCATAAGATGATTTTGATCATCAAAGGTTCTAGAAAAAGAAATGGTATAGAGGCAAACAAAGCCTCGATAAGATGTGAAAGAAGTGAAACATACGTCCGTACTAGACCTACAGATATTAAAGGTACACGTATTATAAGTTCTAAAAAAAATGATTGTCCCTTTTTTATTATTGGTGTTGAAAATAATAATGATGGATGGCAAGTGATAGTTAGAAATAGGACACACAATAAAAAATTGACAAATTATGAATAAAGACATATTGTTTTGGGTAAGTTGATGGAAAATAAAGTTCAACTTGTTGATGAGCTTATTACAGCTACCGTAAAGCCATGAAAAATCATACTGCTTTTTCAAAAGGAAATGTAATTATGAGAAGGCATATTTATAATGCCTGAAAGAAGCTTAGGTCAGAAGAAATGGACGATCAAATAATATTACAGCATGTTATAAATATATTGGTTGAGAGGCATTATTTTCAGTGGCATCGAAGTGAGACAGAATCAAATGTAATAAGTGAACATCTATTTGCACATCTCATACAATTTTTCATACATTTTCTTTTGTTTTACAAATAGATTGCACGTATAAGATGAATAGATATAGAATGTCGTTACTTGAAATTGTTGGACTAACACCAACATAATTGAATTTCAATGTTGCATGTGCATACATGTCATCTAAAAAGGAGAAAAATTACTTGTGGGTACTTGAGAGGTTGAAGACCTTAATGGATCATTCTATGCTTCTAACCACCATTATTATTGACCGAAAACTGGCTCTAATTTCAGCCGTGGAACGTATTTTTCCCACTGTGAAGATTCAAAGCTATATTGAACTATCTTGAACGAATTTAAAAAATTATAAAATGAGAAGAAAGATAGAAATTGAACAAACCAGTAATGAGAAAATCCGAAAAAGAGCTTTAGCTTTATTGATCTTCTTGACATCAACACATACAAGCTATCTTCAAGAATACTTTGAATTAGTTCTTGAATACACACACTCTTATTCTTTTAGACTCTTATGTGTGTGTATTTTTTCCCTTGCTCATATCTATTCCGAGCCCAAATAGCTCTTTGTATTTATACCTGCCAAATCAGCAAGTCTAACGGCTATACACACACACACACACAAAAGCCAAAAATGACACAGCTTCATTAACTCTGTTATAAGAATATAACAGATGAATCAACCATTCAGCTTGTCTTCTAACTGGCTTGTTGCTGCTGATGTGGCCTCTTCATTGTTGATGTGGATACACGCAGATAAAATCATCTTCACACCCACTTCAAGACATTTATTATGTAGGTTTCATGTTAATAAAAATGTGGAGAAAAGGTGCAAGAAAATCTTTGGCCGTTCATCATTCGCATGTGGTTTTATGTCCCGATGGAAAAATGTGATAGATGCAACTGATGAACAAATATATGAGGAACGACTCTTATCATTGGAAGAAGATTACATAAACGTGCCTAGCCTAATTTCGTATCTAAAGACGAATTGACTACAACCATATAAATAAAAAATTATTTCTACTTTCTTCGGTGACGTGTTTTATATTCATCATATTACAACAAATAGGTATGAAAGTTATTTTATCTCCTACTTTAGTTGCTTTTAAATATTTCTAGTGATAATGTAATATACCGATTTTTTTGACAACAGGATTGAAGGTGCTCACGGATCTTTGAAGAGATTTCTGGAGACATCAAGAGGCAGCTTTAACACTATGTTCAAACAAATGCACACATACCTTGAATTGTAACATTATGAGATTAAATCATCTCTTGAGATATCTCGATTCAATACACCACATTCTGCTACAAAGGCCCTTTATGCAAATTTGAGAAGTTATTTTGTCGTATATGCAATAGAGTTGGTCAACAAAGAGTGTGAACGAAGTAATTATGTAGGTACAGATGATCATTTATACGAGCGTTACATGCGGTGTACGCAAGGGATACCATGTACGCACAAGATCATTACATATATAGACAACTACATGACAATCTCCCTCTCGGTTATTCATTCATTTTGGAATAAACTAGACATAGATCGGTCGATAAATCCACATACACCACAAAAACCAATCGATGGTGCATCTCATTTACTCTATATTTCCAAAGAAGTTGTTATGAGCCAACCACCAACAATACGAAATCAGTTGGCGAAAGAGACATTAAATATTGTTATTCCACAAAGAGCACCTCTCCAAGAGCCACCCGTACAACATCATAGGAGTCGCCTGAGAAAATCCACCAAAAGGGAACAATCTAGTTGGGAGTACATAGAATAACAAATTTCTAGTCGTTCGAGATCAACACAAGGTCGGGGTCGGGGTTAAGGAAATCAATTGACATTTATGTCCTTGGGTCAATTGCAATTTCCATATGCGACTAAGATGAATTGGCATATAGTTCCTTATATTATTACCTGGTATAATGTGTTAGGAGATGGACACTGCAGTTTCAGAGCATTGACATATATTATACTAGGAGATAAGGAACGGTGGGTTCAGATTCGTACCAAATTATATCACGAGATATTAGTGAGATGACAGTTGTACAAGATTGTGTTCTTATATGATAGATTTGATCAAGTTCTAAATACTATCGCCCATTGGGAAGGACTAGTGTCAATGACACACTTGATGGAAATGCCTGATATTGTTCATGTCATTGCAACCCGTTATTACGTTTTGTTTGCATATTATTCATTGAATGCTTGTAGTTCATTCCTACCTTTAGTGGCCTACATGGAATCCAAGATCTTGAAAATAAAGTGACTATATGTTTTTTGCAAGACATGAGTCATTACATAGTGGTATGTGGGTGCTTTATGAATTATTTTCCATTATAATATTATGACTCACCTTAACTGTTTTATATATATATTTTTTGTGTCTAACATGTATATCTTTTGGAGAAATTTACACTCCCACCACTATATGCAAATTGGAGCAGATACTGTGACAACAACGTTTCGACATGGAATACACTATATTCTACAATATTGCAACAATGACGCTCATTGGTTAATGATGGCAGTCAAGAGCCATATCCTCTATCTTCTAACGAGAGTTATATATAGAATTTTTGTAATTTTTTGCTTAATTGAGTTGTGGTAATATGATATATTTGTACTTTATTTAGTTAAGTGTGGTCTCGAAGTTCACCATAATTAAGGGGGATTGAGTTATACTTTAATCGAATATACATAAAATAAAAACAACATACCATTAATTGTAACAAACATATTTTAATCAAAGTACATAATCAAACAAAAGCACATCAAGGTCATTACAAACTCTTACGTCTATGCCCATGGTCACGGCCATGCCCACTCCTAGGTAGAGTAATTCATAAATCATCCACAAGATTTTCAATACATGTAAATAACTGCTAATAATTTGGAGCTGACTCTCCTCTCCAATAGAATTGACAGATAGTTTTATGTGCTTCATTCAGATGTCTTTTGGCTGAAATTTGATGCTCATCCTTTGGATGTCTAGCTAGATATTCTTTCGCCATTACCAATACATACCTGTGGGTTTTAGGAACGTGCTAACTCATATAGTCATGAGCCATGTCTCATGGGTATTGAGATAGTGATCCAAAAACATTTGGTCTCAATATGTGTTCATGCGTCAATAACCATTGGCTAAATATGTGTGTGTAAATAACCTTATGCTTCTTGAGGGAAAGATCTCTATACATGTTACTAGTGGGCTTAATAAGTTCTTCAGGGATTAATTGTCCGAATTGACATGTGACTCTATCAGGCATATAAAGTTCTACTTTATCCAAATAGTGTAGACAATTGTAATATAATACCATCGAACAATCCCTATACAGATTTGCTACTACGTACGGATCCCAAATGACTTATCACAAAAAAATTAAACTAAAAACATATATCTCTAACATAATATAGCGAGAATATGAATCCAAGTAGCATACCTTCGATGCATCCATAAGATCAATCTTTTCTCAAAATTACTCAAGCATCTCCAATTTGTTAATAAATTTATGTCCACAAAATCACCTCATACAACGAGGATGGTTTGGATCATACCCAGATCGTTCCACTCCAAACCCTAAAAAGTGTTCATAAATTCAAGTCTGTTATAATATTCGATTGTGTTAATTACCATTAAATGTATCTAAGTATGTAATATATATATATATATATATGGTAATTGTAAAATTACCTATAATAGAGTGACACATCCTGACATTTGAGCAGCGTTAGCTCTGAAATCCATCTTAAGTTATCGATAAATAAAAGCAAGTGTGACTGCTCCCCATGCATAACCTTCAACCTAGCTTAGATATTGAAGAAAAAGGATATAGTACATATTTACTTTATTAACTAACTTATCGACAAACAATGATAAGCTGATCAACCATAATAAATACCCGATCGCTTTTTCCACATCCCCTAGATAGTATGATTCGCATACTTCCTGTAGCTATTTAAATAGAATCCCACCCTTTCGAGTAAATTCATTCTCTTGCATTTTCTCCATCCCAAACAAGGAATCCATTGCACTAATCAATTGCCCATGCTTGTTAGTATTCATCTCCAAATATAATGGATTGCCATCGACTTGTAGTCTTAATATGCGATGTATGTTCAAAAGGGCGATTGTCATCTCACCCCATGACATATGAAAGCTATTGGCGTCTAGTTTCCATTTCTTAATAAATGCTGAAATAAGTGGCACATTCACATGCTCAAATGTACAAGTTGGAAGGTGTGGCATATTAGAGCGAACATCATTGCATTTACGCTTCCAAGAAAAGTTTTCATAACCTCCTATCTGGTGTGGATCGTAGGACAATCACGATCCTGAAAAAAAATCAACATATTTGAGGACTATATATGTTATCTGTACAAATAAAATGCCAAATATTTAATAATGCATATGATAAACATACCTTTCCTAACTATAAGCGGCATGACCGCTGAAGCTTGGGATCAAATCA
This sequence comes from Tamarix chinensis, assembly GCA_030549775.1. Classification (NCBI taxonomy): domain Eukaryota; kingdom Viridiplantae; phylum Streptophyta; class Magnoliopsida; order Caryophyllales; family Tamaricaceae; genus Tamarix; species Tamarix chinensis. The sequence goes on along the minus strand of CM060179.1, from coordinate 77,979,032 downwards.
GGGATGATTAGACCTCTGAAATATGGCCTCAGCAAATACCATTCACCCTTCAACTGTATACCGCGTTCATCTTCACTAGCTTTTCTAGTATCCCTATCATCATCATCATCATCATCATCATCATCATCACTGTCATCATGTCTATAATCATCGACGCCGTCATCGTCGTTGTCATCATCATCATTACGCACATATGTTGATGACAATAGTTGCATAGTAATACTGGGTAATGATGATGCCAGATCTAATGATGATCTAGAACCACCAACAACAAATAGGTGAACTAAGGATGATGGTACTCCCATATCAGCCTGTATTGCTAAGGTAAGCAAATCTACATATTCTATAGATAATGGAAAATCTCCATAATCAGAACCTCCTACCCATGAACCTTTATACCCCAAACCTCCGCCTTTGGAACCATCGTACCCTAAACCTCCAAACCTCGAATGACATACCCCTGAACCGCCATACTTTAAACCTTCATACCCTAAACCTTCAAACCCCGAACCCTCTACCCCTAAACATCCATACCCTGAACCTTTGTGCCATAAACCTCCAAACTCCGAACGCCCTACCCCTGAACCTTTGTACCTGGAATCTCCAAAACTTGAACCTCTGTTCCCAAAAATGCCAGCATTGGTGACAAATGATGGACGACTTGCATAATCAGCAAATGTTGGAATGATAGAAGCTATATGACTAGACATTGGTTGTTCCGGAGCTTCTACATATTATTTTTGTTCCGATACTTCCTCTCGTTGTTGTTCTCTACTTTTTTTTATACCTCTACTCCATCCTTTGGTAAGACTTTTTCCTAGACTTTTTAGATGAGACATCGAAGCAGGTTGTTTCGTACGCGTTCTATTACGTCGTGAAGATGCTGTCACAGAATGGAATTCGGTTCTATCTATTACTTTATCATATATGTGACTCATCTGAATTTTAATAACAAAATAAATCTATTATCCAATCAATATAATTAAAAACATTCACCAATAATCACCACCACATAACAATATTTAACATATTTAATGAAAATATAAAAAATCTAATAAATATCAAATCATATATAAATAATACAATAACGCAATTAACAGAGTTTAATAGATCTAGAAATATCAATAACAAATTTAACCAAATTAACACTAATTATAAAATACAATTAACAAACAAAAATGAATAAACATAAGTACCCCTCCAAACGACAATTAGTAACCTTAGAAACCAGATATACTTTGACAAACTCATATTTAATTACAATAACATAACATAATTGATAGAGTATAATAGATCTAAAAATATAATGAAAAAATTTAACCAAATTAATCATAATTAATTTATTCAACTACAAACATAATTGAAAAACTATAATTAATAAACATGATAACAAATATAAATTTTTCAAACATAATTAATATACACTAATTACATTACCTAATTAATACAAAATTAACAAACCCATCTACCCAACCAAAACCATCATCCACATTACCAACCATAATTACTAACTAATAAACCATAAGTTATAAATACATAATAATAAAAATTATCAATAAATATTTAATATTAATTAATACTAGCATAATTATTACACACATATTTAACAAAACAAAAAATTAATAAACACACTAATCACAAACCTAAGACAAAATTTTATTAGATTTTGCACTAATTAATGAGACATAATTAAAAAAAATCCGATCTATCAAACCAATATCATATTCCACATCACGAGCTATAATTACTATTTAATAAATAATAAATCATACACAAATAATAAAAATTATCAGTAAATATTTACTATTAATTAATACTAACATAATTATTACACAAATATTTAACAAAACACAATAATTAATAAACATAATAATAATAAACCTAGGATAAATTTTTATTAGGTTTTGCACTAATTAATGAGACAGAATTAAAACACTCGATCTATCCAACCAAAACTATATTCTACATCATGAACCAAAATTACTAATTAATAAACCATAAATCATACACATATTATAAAAATTATCAATAAATATTTAATATTAATTAATACTAACATAATCATTACACACATATTTAACAAAACACAATTATTAATAGACACAATAATCACAAACATATGACAAAATTTTATTAGGTTTTACACTAATCAATGAGACATAATTAATAAACTTGATCTATCCAACCAAAACCATATTCCACATCACAAACCATAATTACAAATTAACAAACCATAATAATAATAATAATAATAATCAATTAATATTTAATATTATTAATTAATACACACCTAAAACCTATTGGCCAAAACAATCATTCCCCACCACCACCCACCGGTGATTTTTGCCATTGCCCACACCCCCAACGACGTTATTTGCCATTTCCCCTATCTCCCACCATCGGTATTTGTTGTTCCCCCCATTCCCTACCAGCAGTATATGTCATTTCCCCCCACCTCTACTGGTAAAAATTATCGTTCTGTGTCCTTCCTTATGTGTAAAAATCGTCATTACTTCCACCATATTGAAAAAATAAAATAAAATAAGACTACCTTATAGATCAGATAATATATACCCTTAATAAAAGTAAACAGTTACCTTATGTTGGGCTATGAGTCCCTTTCTATGTAAAAAAACTCATATTTTATTTATCTTATTTAGGAGGGTAACTCAAAGGGTCTTGGCTCATTTTATTGTTTGGCTTCCTTGAGAATTCTTTTACTCTCAATTTTTTAAGGAGTACTGAGAAAATTTAAAAGGCCATCAAACACCGAAACTGGGAGTGCAAAGGTTTTTTTTTATAAAGTGTAGTTCTGGGCGTTTTCTCATGCGCAGTCTTCATCAAGTGCTCCGATTGAAGGTTAAACGTATTTCGATGTAGTTGAAATTTGGACAGAACCTTCGGGACATTTGGTTCTTCAAATCCAACGGTCGGTTTGTCTATTACTGCTCTAGTTTATGAGATATTGATACTGTACCGAGCCCCTATTTTCTGGTGACGAAACCTCATCATTTTTCTTGGTTTGGTTGTTTGTTGGTTGATGAGTTTTTTGGTGGGTTGTGTGCCCTTTATGTGCTCATTGTAAAAATATTGTTATAATCATCTTTGATTATAATGGAGCAAATTTTCTGGACTAGGTCCCATGGGTTTTACCTCTTTCACTTTGAGGGTTTCTCACGTAAAAATTTGTGTCTATCTTTTATTTATTTACTTGAGCATTGTCACTTGTTTACTTGCTGATTTAATATCATTGTGGATTGTTATCTTGTTGTGTTGGGTAATTGTTAATATTGGGAACCCCTTGTTTTTCCATCACCTTAGATCTGCCAAGAGATAGGGAGTAAGGTGAGGAAGTTAGGTTGAGGGAGAGTTAAAAATGAGAGAGACGAGAGACAGATAAGATAGAGACGAGATAGAAGATACAGAAATAATATGCGGTGGAGGAGGTAGACGATAGTTTAGAATTTTTTTTCCTATGTAGTAATTATTTTTCTTCTAAATAATAGTTATGTAAATTTGTAGAAGGTTATTGTTATTTAGAAAATAAATTTTTACTCGACCGAAAACATATGTCTAAAGTGACCTTTCCGCACCAGAAATTTTTGCCGAAGCCTCCCTGTCCATCGGCAAAGTGTACCGAAGCCTACCCCTTCCTATCGGCAAAATCTGTCGAAGCCACCCTTTGGCCATCAGTAAAATCTGCCGAAGCCACCATCTGCCAAAAAAAAAGGCATTTACTTTTTAGGATATACACAACGTACTGCTACAATTCTTATTCTTTATGTGATTCCTTAGCCATCACTTGGCGGTGCATAGGAGTTGGACCATCGACAGATTTTGTCGAAGCCAACCCACCACCACCGGCATATCTTGCCGAAAACAATTGCTTTTTTATTATATAATAAAAAAAATAAACTCACACATTTATAATTAAATTAAATTTTTTAACTATAATAAAAAAATTATATACTAGATCTACGATATGCTAAAAAAATTAAAATTAAAATTTACAGATTTATAATTAAATAAAAAAAATTAAACAAATAATTTTAATTAAACTCATTAATTTATAACATAACTTCAGTATATTTTATAACAGAAAAAAATTATTAACTAAAAATATTAATTATTTACCTTAAAGGTGTGTTGTTACTTCGGCAAAAAAAAAATTCTATCTGAAGATAGAAGGGAGAGAAGACGGATAGAAAAAAAAAGTTTGGAAAAGAGAAAAAAATTATGTTAGTCAAGAGTTAAAGAAAAAGAGACGGAAGGATATATTTGATAAACTAGGTAAAAATGTTTTCTAAATATTAAATATCTGTTTTTTAAATAACAGCTTATATCACGTTTGCGTTGGTCTGATCTGATTGGGTCCACCTTTATTCGACCCCCATTACCTAAACAGTTGACGCCCCTTATCTACTACAGCAGCAATCGTGGAGGGAACAACCCCAAAGAGGGAGGAAATAGCTGCATTAGTAAAGGACGACACACCGACTACATGACATGAGAGAAGGTCTTTTAGAAGTATTCCTTCAATAATGGAATGTTGCTCCGTCTATGCTTGATGATTTCGTTCGCGTCTCTGTTTATTCTTCTGCTCACAAGATCCGAACAATTGAACTCCTATTCTCTTCCCTATTGTTCAGCCTTCTTGGCTTTTTTTTTTGGTTGTTTTACTCCCACTCTTTTAACATTTTATTTTTTTACGGGTAAATGAGTTGTGCTGTTCAAAGTATTGAATGCAATTTGACCGAGCTGGTTTCTGCCCCTTTATATGGAATTAGACTGCAATTATAGCGCCAAATTAAATTTCCTGAAACAAGATCATGATATTGTATGGAAATTAACTTCGATAAATGCAGCAATTAATAAGATAAATAAATTCAAACCGAGATTAATGTTGTGCCGTAAAAATTAATCACTGTTGAAGTGATTTTCGACCGGACTTTGGCGCAGATTTCTTATTGGTCGATTCACCCCCAAGTTTAACACAACTTCCTTCGATCTCGTGCACTCGGGATTGAAGGATGGAATTTGCAAAGATACAATGACCAGATCAGGGCTTTTCGAAAAGAGTATTAGGGTTAGGGTTAATGGCCGTCGGTTACTTCGAAGATAAAAGCTTTTCGTGCGTAATTAACAAAAGAAAAAAATTGTTATTAAATAGGAAAAACCGAGTTAGTAGAAGAGTGGACTCTTCACTCCACAAAACCAAATCGGTAGAATAGGTAAAAACGCAACCGACGAAGACCAAATCAACCGGATAAAAAACGGTAAAAGAAAAAATCAGGTCGGAGCACACCCACACCAGCCCGAACCGGACGGGCGGCGGCATACACGCGGTATATTAAGTCCAGCTCACAACCCACACAAAACAACCCGAAACTCAATACTCAAACAAGTCAAAAGGTGTGGGGATATAAAAAGTGAATAGTTTTTCTATTCACCACCAATGTGGGACAATAGAAAAACATCAATATGGTTGTCATTGCACCAACAGATATAAGTGCTACCGTTCTTGCTTCGGAGCATGAAGTAGCGGCATTCACAATCACAACCGGATCATATTGAATATCATATTTATTTGATTTTATGTTTGCTTTAGCCGTAGTTATTTTCGGTCATCGGCTAATGGCTATATGTATGTATTGAACCTGCAAGTTGGTGTTTTTCCGAAGGCATAAAAAATTAACTAGAAGAATCTGATGGTTGCTTAGATTAGATGCTCACTCATAGCTAATCATTTACATGACTTTTTGATGAGTCTGTTCAATGTGCTGTGCCACGTCGTGTGCTTGTTGACGAGAATCTTCTCTTTGAGAGGATCTAGGACGCATGTTACCTAATGTTAGGCGATCAAGTACACAGTTGCAGACAACTGCCTGTACTTTTGTTTGTGTGTACGATGTTGTGTATTTCTGCCATTGCTTAATTAGGATGTAGCTCTTTTTTAGCAATTGAGGTTTGAATTCAACAAGATTGTCCTTTCATCTGATCTCTCTGCTATTGTGTATCTCTGGCTTCTCTGCATTATAGGTTGGAATTCTACGAGGTAGGTCTTGTCCGTTTTCAGCTGGATAAGTAACAAGGAAACAAAGGCAATTTGTGGAGCCTTATCTGGAAAGCATAGTTCGCTCTATGATGTTTGTTATACCCTCCAAGACAACCGAAATGGGAGTACAGTCGATGAAACTCCTGAAGTGGCCAAGCCAATTTCTATTATAATTTATACTTTGGTTACCTTTTGTGGATGCAAAACTGATATTGTGTTCTTCCCATCCACATTTAAGTTTCAGATTTGGAATTTCCAGTGTTGTCATGGAGAAATGCCATAACACAAGTGCAGCAACTGCCTTGCGACAGGAGAGTACGGGAATATGGAGTCGGAATGTGTGATGTTCTTATGGCTTTTACATGCTTTGTGCTGGTGTCATCTTATATTTCTTCTTTCGAGACAAGCACGGCTTTGTCAACGGTGATGACCCACCACCGTTGGTACTGTGGATATAAGTTTTAAGGACTATCTTTCCACTGCAGGTCCCATGCATACCATTTCTGCTTTGTTGTGAAGCCTTTTAACCCATCCAGATATGCTAAGGGCACTAACCAGGTTTTATTTCTTGCTCATTCAGACGTGTCCTTGAAAGTAATTGCCAGTTTCGATTCATTTGCCTGTTTGATTGTTTTATTTGCTTCCACGGCCATCCCCAGAGACTTTACAAAAAGTATGAGCAACATCTTAGTAGCTACACTGTCTTGTTTCTTTTTTTTACCCTTTTTCTGTTGTTTATTCTTGTCCCGGAATATACATAGGAGAATCAAGGGGCATGATCCTGTACAATATAGCCTTGTATAGCTATGTATAATTGCTTTCATTTGCTGACTTACGTCTTGAAGATGTTCCGTTCATTAGGGATAGACATTAGGGAAAGACATTTATTTCCTTCCCTCTTTCTGACAAATGGACATAACCTCTCATCGAGTCTCATACCACAAATGTTAGGTAAACATGAACGTGGAGAAGATTCAGCTACAATTAGCTTCTTTCTTCTGTGGTTTTATCGTTCTTCAAATGAGCTGCTACACCGACTCGGGTGGTTTCAGGTCCAAACAGACGTGATATCTCTAACACGATCATTATTGATTTACGAGTATCCAAGGACTCCTAAAAGTTGCATCTGGTTATACAATTCTCGAACCCATCAACACGGCCGGAGCCTTCTCTCATATGCTCACTTTCCTGACACATCGATTCTGGAGGTATGTGATATATGCGAGTCATTTCTCATGTGTTGCATTATATATATGACGGAATAACCTACGTCTTGGGCAATTTTTCCTTTTTTACATGCGATTTAATGAATGATTTAAGAATCCAGAGTCCACTGAAAAGGTTGTCTGATATTTTTATTCTCATTTTGCCACCTTCAGTTTCAAGTTCGTAAGGCCTATGCTGAACAGGCGTGCCTTGTTCTGTTGCAAAATGTAGATCTAGTGGCTGAAGACAAGATGGGGATAGCTCTTGAAATAATTTCTGAAAATACAATGCTGATGGAAGGTAACGTGATAGAGGCTAAATAAATAAAGTTTATTGTTATTGTTTCAAATGCTGGGCCACTTCTCAGGAACAGTCCTGTACAAAAGAGGCTGATACTGGCTTCCGCTGCCGGTGAAAAATGCATCTACTCCCTTACTGGGGATGCAGACACGGTAAGTATTTTAGTGTTTATTTGCTTGATGTCACTTTCTGCACTGCTCAGTAAGTTTCTCGGCATTGCCTTTGAGGGAAACATTGACTAGATCGATGTTTCTGTTGAATTTTCCTATATATCTATTTCCCAGTTATTAGTAGTAATAATAAGTTAATTAAGTAATACTAGTATCCAACTGGCAAAAAGTAAGGTGATTTGGTTTGAGGATGGACTGCTTTAATCAATGTTTATGTTTATACAAAGTTGTCGCCGTTGAAATCTCATTTGAAGAATAGCTTCGTTACGCAGCTTGAAAAATCCCCTTATGACCTTTCTTTGAAGAAATTCATTGCTGATTCCACTCCATGGTTACTCCGTTGAAATCTCTATTGATGGTTTATTGGATAGTACTAGAAAGTACAAGATATTCTAAAATTTAAATTAGGGAATTTTTAGAATCAATTAGAGAAAATTCAAATTGCCCTACTTAATTATCTATAATAGGATAATTTTATAATTACCCTATTTAATATTCTAAAATTATCCTATTTGACTATATATCTTGTAGTGCTAGAAAGTACTATTTAAGAAATTCCTTCACTTAAATAGTACTTTCTATTAATTAATCGTAAGTTGATTTTTGTTGCCTAATTTTTATACCTCTGATATATGGAAACTAATCATTCTCTATAACTGACTCCAGTATTAGGTCCTTTCATTATATTCCATTTCCCTGGCTTTTTTATCTAGTATATTATTCCTTTGAGTGCTCCTCAATTTCCTTGTGACTGCCGTATACTAATATCAATAAACATGTTAATTTACACAAGCAATTTCCTTGATTCTTGAAGATCTCACCCAAAACATCTATTCGTGTGCATGTGTTAACTATCTTCAAAACTTAGAGATGAAAAAGCTGCAGTAGTATTCTTGATCTGTAAGGGTTTAAACTTTAGTTTCTTTGTATATGTATAGTATATTATAATACAATAAGTAAGTCAGGGTAAAACATTTGTATTCGGTAAAAGAAACTATAAGATGAACAAAACTTGATACTGCTTTACAAAATAATAGTATATTACATAAAAATATAGTTACGGTCACCACCAATATTAAAGAGCGCCAGCGTTTATGGTCCACGGACCACACGTTGTCTGGTCACAAATCTATTAACCATAGCAAGTGCATTACTAGTTATGCGTGCCACATTATTGACCCTCATTTTAACGGCATCCTTATAACCTTTTCCCCTGGTACTTCCAGGAAGTGCATCAAAACAAGTGGTTAGATCAGTAAGTGCAGTACTAGCCCAGGTCTCCACATTACTACTATGCCACAAGAAATCATCTCCATTAACTTGTTCTTTCACATTTTGGAGCTCTTGAATAGATTGGCTTATCCTCGCCATACTGTCGCCGATCTGATCTATGCAGTCGCAGGCAACTTGGTACTCTAGAGGGCTGCTCTTCTTCAGTCCGTAAGCCAGTTTGGCCACATAGGCTCTAGCAAGTCGAGCGCGTCTCAGGCTCACTTGTAGAGAGATTTGGGCTAACTCTTGTGGGGAGTAATTGGTAGAGTTGATATGGCCGAGGAGGGTTTCGACGCATTCTCTTCTGTAGCGGGTGTTCTTACATGAAATCTCTGCAAATGCCCGTTTCTTTGAGCAGTGATTGCATCCTTCCACCGTGGTGGTAGAGAGAAAGAGAAAGAGGAGAGCAAGGATGAGAACTAGCAAGGGACTACTTATGTTCCTTGACATATTTGGAGTTTTTAGATGATTTTGGTAGTTAGTTTGATGTGATGTGTGTGTGTGTGTGTGTGATGTATGAGAACTGGAATTGTGAACAAATGTGATATATATATATATATAGGAACTTAAGGTGTGATCTGGTCTCTTAGGCGATACTTTAGGATCTAATGTGCAGGCTGTCCATGTGCATATTGAAAGTAAACACGAAGCTTTGGTTCAAGTCAATTGACAAACGGTGCCACGTAAAGATTAGACGAAAGCAAACAAGATCATGTAGGAATTGAAAATAGAGACTGGCAGTCTCTCTATTTATTATTTCATTCACTTGGTCCCCTAAGATTACTTTGGGTGCGAGTTTCTCATTTATTAAGGATCTGCATGAGCAGCAAGCATGGCAGTGTGTGTGGCGGCAAGCAAGTGAATCTTCTGGATACTGTACGTTAGATAGTTGGGGTGTCATTTGACTTTTTATTTTCTGTTTTAATTACAGTCACTTGATGAGAAGATTAATTTATATGTTTTATATTTCATGATAGATCGATGAGAAACGATCTGAGTCATCTATTTCTCTCTCTCTCTCTCTCTCTATATATATATATATATATATGGTCAAGTGGTGTTGGTACAGGTTTTTAAGTACTGGTCGATTTTTTTTTACTACACAGGCGAGAGTTTAATGGTTAAGATAAACGCGTTTCAAATATTCCTCTTTCTGTGGTACTTGGACCAACTTGTGCATATGTTGCTATGTGTTTTATCTTTGCACCACCCCCCCCCCATGCTCTTTTGGTTGGTCAAAGTTACGAACCTATGTGATTGATTTTAAGCAACTGTTGATTTCCTTGGATGGTTCCTTCGTCCTGTTGGATCACTTGTTATGCTGTCCACGATCTCCACGATTTATGTCATATAGTTTTACCAACATAATCCTTTTATTATGGCTAAGTCTATGACTTTGGGAATCAACCGAGCATATTGGGTGCTGATGGCCCGTCTGGCAGGCACCAACAAACTTTCAAAGTCAATAAGTTTGGGAATTTACTCAAAGCGGCAAAACAGGAATGCGATTCTTTTCTTTGTGAAGGGAAGGCAGTAGTGGGGAGGGAGGGGCCGGGTTTTCTAAGCTGACTGTGACCGGCAATCAATTCTTAATTCAAAATTTGAGTACTATATTATATATATTAAGACATGTCACGTTGCACGTGTAGGTAACGGTCGACAGGCAGCCTTGTTTCTTGTTTGCTTTACTTAAGCCGTCCATGGTTAGCTTTTAATGCACATACCTGGTACATAGAGTCCCCCAAAGCTTTATGCCCAGCATGTGACGTTCCCCAAACTTTGTGTACTCCCGAGGGAGCAACACTCATTCCATCATCATTAAACTATTCATTCTCATCCAGTCATCTGTGCTAATTAAAGTACTTCATCAAGGGACTCTCTCCTTTGGTCTTCGCAGAACCTTAAGCCCACCTTTACTGTAGGCCCCCACTTCACTGTTACGTACTGGGCTTTTCGCAGGCCTTTCGATTGATAGTTTGGAGTGGTTGGGTGGGTCGAAGTTGGGCTGAATAACATCATATTCCCAGTACTGCTGTTCTTGTCATGTATTCATTAGTGGAAGAGTAGGCTAGTGGTAAGTTATAAGTAGGCATAATAATGGTGATAGGTCCCGTGTGGCGTCTAAGATGTGCAGATAGCCGGTGGCAAAGGGAAGCATGCAATTAGGTAGTTTTGTAGGATTGCATTTTACGAGTAATTTGCGTCCTTATTAGAAAGGCTCGAAGCAAAACAGATTAGGAAGAATAAGAAATGTTTGGCTTTGATTAGAATTTCAAGCATGATTGCTGCAAGTATATATCGCATTACTATGTATGGATATTGATTTACACGCAGTCACAAACTCATAATTGGTATTTATACACATTACTATGCAGGTACGATCAATTTTAGTATATTACAGTTGCTACGTTCTCTTGTTAATAAAATTATCGTGGGAAAAAAAAAAGAAACAGTCTTGTCAATAGCCAGGTGCTACGTACTATAAATCATAAAGGGGGATGGGGCTACTATATAGATGACCAAGAAAGTCGTTCGGCCCTTGGCTACGTAATTTATCTATGACCAAGACCACTCTAAAGTTCAAAGAGACTTCTATAACTAGCTAGCAAGCATGCCCACCAAGAAACACATAATGCACATGCAAACCCCTCTCTCTATATACAAGAAAGTCTCTGTATATATAGGCAAGCCCCTTTACTTCACTCAAGAACTCGTGCATATTTTCCCTTCCCCGAATGGCTTATCAATGGTACCTGTCTGCCTCTTCACTCTTGTTCCATTTCATCTTTCTATCCATCGAAGCTTATTCCCCTAATGATATCAAAAAATGGTGCGATCAAACACCATACCCACAACAATGTAAGTATCACCTGACTAGCCACCCTCCTGCTGCTTCCTCTCTCATCACCGTAAAAGGAAGACAAGATTTCCTCAAACTCACCATCCAAACTGCCCTAGACGCCGCCGTGGACACACGCAGAATCACGTACTCTCTCGGCGTAAGATGCCGGAACGGACGTGAGAACGCGGCTTGGTCCGACTGTCTCGAGCTCTACGAGCACGCCATCGAACACCTAAACGCAACCATAAACCTGTACGGGGCAAAGACCAGCCGAGGGGATGCCCATACGTGGCTAAGCTCAGCTCTAACGTATTTTGATACTTGTGAAAATGGTTTCAGCGACCTACGAGTCACTAAAAGCCTCATGCCCTTGATGTCCGAGCACAATGTTTCTTACTTGATTAGCAACGCCTTGGCTACTGTCAGCACCGCTGCTGATATCTTGGGTAACGGGACGACGTCGAAAGATCAACGAGTAGAGAAGCGCAAGGTCGACGGTTTTCCAAGATGGATCAAGGCAGGTGACCGGAGGCTCTTAGGGTTTTCGGCGTCGAGTGCTGACTTTGTAGTGGCAAAAGACGGGTCGGGGACTCACGCAAAGATCGCCGATGCTATTGATGCTGCGTCGGAGGTGAAGGGAGGCGAAAGACGGGTGATATATATAAAGGAAGGTGTTTATGACGAGAATTTGAAAGTCGGAAAGAAGTCCAAGGGGATTGTGTTTCTAGGTGATGGTATCGGGAAGACTGTTATCACGGGAAGCAAAAGCGTAGGGGGAGGCACGACGACCTTTAGATCAGCTACCGTAGGTAAGTAGATAGTTACTCTTCTCCAGTTACACACACTTCGTCAGTAATTTCACTCGGTATGTTATTTTGCCAAACGGAGCCTTAACTTGGTACAGTTTCTGCGTTACTACTACGGAGTATTTAATCAGACAACTTATTTGAAGTAAAATAAAATATTCATAATTAAAGTATGGTTATAAAAAAAAAAGAAAAAAGAAAAAAAAAGGAGGGATACGGCGTTCAACTGTTCAAGTACTCTGAAAATGACAAAAAGCTGAGGAATGCCGAATGTAAGTACAAGTTCAATCATGGCCATACATGAGGGCCGGCGACGATCGGGCTCCTCTCTCTCTCTCTCTCTCTCTCTGGTTGATATAAGTCGGCGTCGATCCGGCTTGACATTCATTTGAGAGCCTAGAGGCCTTATTTGAGTTTTTTTTTTTTAAAAAAAAAAGAGAAGAAAAGACCACTCTATTTGAGTATGACCACACGCACGACGTACCAGCCAGCTGTTGGGTACGTAAGGGTCCGTAAATTTCATATTAGATATCGATTATCTACTATGGCTAAGTAGTTTTTATTGATATATTTATCATAAATTAGATCATTTACTATTATAAAATGTGACTTTCAAATACAATCACATAATTATTATAAATAAATAAAAATTACCGCCCAATGTACCACATACAATCGACTGAGTGAGCGCCCTCATATATGGCCGTACAAAATAACAAATTATCCGACCTTTCGCTCACATGTATTTTTTTGTTACATACATGTTGTTATCAAAATAAATGTCTCTCGGTCTTATAATATTTTTATAGTATCGTTATTTATATATAATAATTTATATTTATCTTCACAAATTTTCTACAAATTAAAAAAAAAACAAATGTCCCCTTTGTCTTGACGTCTTACGCGTAAAACTTCACAGCCTGTTTGGTAAATGGAAATGAGAGTTTGAGAATTAAATAGTGAGAATGGAAATGAGAATTGGTTTATTTAGTCATATTTTCATGTTTAGTATTTGATGGAATTAACTTGGGAATAAAAGTTTCTTGTATATGGGAATGAGATTGGAAATATAGTCATAAATTTATAAAAATATCCTTCTTATATTTATAGTTATATATATAAATATATTTATAACCAATTATTATTATATTTTTCCATTATTCAACCTTTTTTTCCTCATAATAGATCATATAGTATCAGATCAGATCCAATAAGGTTAGATCAGATCCGATATGATCATATCAGATAATAGTAATTATTATTATTATTATATCAAATAATATTTACAATAATAATTATTATTATTATTATTATAATTATGATTATATTTATTATAATTATAATTATTATCTTTATTATATTTTTAATTATAATTAATTATTATACTAATTAGAATTATAATAAAGATAATAATTATAAAGATAATTATAATACATTTATAATTATTTTAAAGATAATCATCATCATCATCATCATTATTATCATTATTATAATTAATATTATTAATACAATGTTATATACAATACAAGGTTATTTTGATATTTTTATCTTCTACTCCAATTTTTACCCTTCTAATATCACCCCCAAAGAATAAATTGGTAGAAATAGATACCGTTAAATTACATTTTCAATCCTATTTTAATTTCCACTCTTTTAAAATAGATACTAAAATATTTAAATCTTTTTTCAAATTTTTATTTCTATCATTTTAATCCCTTTCATCAAACTAGCTAGAGGTCTATATGGCTCGGAAGGTAACAAAAGTGAGGCTACCGTACATTTACGTGTTACGCGGATAATATTAAATTTCTGTCAAATCAAACTGAAGCTGTTTTTAGTTTATTTATCTTTAAAGGCGGGAAAAAGGCTAACGCCTTGCAACAAAAATCCACCAAATCAAAATAACAACCAATCCGATACGTCAACCAATTTGTGAATAATTCTTCTTTTCAGCGTGGGAGTAGCTAATTGGGCCATCGTCGTCCTTTTCCTCATCATCTGCATGTGTCCGCGTCTTCCCTCTGCCCTCTTCTAGTCTTTTAGCACCTTCGTCCCCCTGGGGGGGGGGGGGGGCGCATTCGTAGTGGGTTTGCGCAACGTAGCCATTTTTTTAGTTTGTTGTTGTTGTTATTATTATTATTATTATTTATGAATAATTTTACAGCGGTGGTCGGAGAGAACTTCATTGCAAAGGGAATAACATTCAGGAACACGGCCGGGCCCTCGAACCACCAAGCAGTCGCACTCCGATCAGACTCTGATCTCTCGGTGTTCTACCGATGCAGCTTCGAAGGCTACCAGGACACGCTCTACGTCCACTCCAACCGTCAGTTCTACCGCAGCTGCGACATCTACGGCACCGTGGACTTCATCTTCGGCAACGCGGCCGCCGTCTTCCAGGACTGCAACATCTACCCGCGCTACCACAAAATCAACACCATAACCGCGCAGGGGCGCACGGACCCGAACCAGAACACGGGGATCTCCGTCCAGAAATGCCGGGTCGCGCCGGCCCCGGACCTGGAAGGAAGGAGCGGGGTCGAGACGTACCTCGGGAGACCGTGGAAGAAGTACTCGAGGGCCGTGTTCGCGGAATCTTACCTGGGCGGCCTGATCGATCCCGCCGGTTGGTACCCTTGGAACGGAGATTTCGCTCTGAGTACGCTGTACTACGGCGAGTACGATAACACGGGTCCTGGGTCGGACACGAGCGAGCGGGTCGATTGGAAGGGCTATCACGTGATTAAGAGCGCGTCGGAAGCTTCTGAGTTTACGGTGGATGAGTTTATATCCGGCAGTTCTTGGCTGCCCGGCACCAGCGTGCCGTTTGAGCCCGGGCTTTGATTCGTCGGCACTAGCGTGAGTTTGTCAGAATAGTGTGGGTAGCCGGGTTGGTGTTTGTAAGAATTACATTGAATTATTGTTCGAGGGAATGGAAGATCTCTCGTGTTGTGAGTAGAATTGTAACACGTGTAGCGTACGGGTAAGGCTTTAATTCTTTGTAATTGGCGGCCTGCCTCATGCGGAGGATGCGAGGCGAGCCAATTGAAATGGCTACTTATACTTACCGAGTTATTAGAGTTGTAATAAAAAGGATAGAGTAAGGGCTTTTTGGTTAATAATTCTAAGGGATATTAGGATTGGGGGGGGGGTTCGTTGCTGAAGTCAACTGTCAACTGTCAACATGCATGGGACCACTGATATATTAAGCTTGTGGAATTTATTTATCCTATCCTTCCTTCCATTGACACGAGCAACTCCGGTCACGCGTCCGTGCCAAGATTACCGATTCGGGAGAATGGTTATTTCGAATTCAGACCGCCTTCGATTGATGGTGCACCAATCCCGTCTACGAGAAAAAACAGTGCATCCTTACTCGGTCCGTCGAAATCCGGCGGGGGGATTTCGTTTCGAAATCAGAGCAGGGTCATTTTTTATGGCACTGATCGATCAGCGTAGTATTTATTTATTATTTCTAAGGCGAACTAATCAATTTTTAAGGACTATGATTTGCCTACGACGGCAGACGACGCCCTTCTACTGTGACAAAGGCTAGAACCCAAAAAAAGTCGATCCGGCCGAATTCGATATATTCTAATAAATTTATCGGTTCGACTCGATTTAAATTCAACTTAAAACTTATTCTATTTGACACTGATTTAAATATAAATGATCCAATTCGATTTCAATTCATAACCTACCATCAATTCAATCCGTTATCTATCTGGCCCGACTCTACTCGATGAAATTAAATTCGATATTAAATAGCTATAATAATAAAAAAAAGTAAATATGTCTTCTTATCTACAGTTTTAAAAAATATATTATTATTATTATTATTATTTAAATTTTACTTTTTTTTTACTTTTATTGTAAATTTACTATTTACCAGTAATACTTTAATTTTATCAATTTATTTCACCTAAAAATACGATAGTAAAAAGTCATACTAATAAACAAAAAATAATTAATAACACATTATTAATCACATACTTATATAAAGTTAAACTTAATTTTTACCAATGAGATTGATGAGTTAGATTAATTTTGGTGGTCAATGCCTGATTTGACATAAATCCAAAGTGATTCAATCTAATATTAGCTCGGCCCGAACTGAAATACCCCAAAATCTTAATATAAGAAAGTATGTTAAAATATAAATTTATTAGGAAAATTAATTTAATTAATTATTTCTATTAGAATAAAGGGAAAATCTAAGGCAAAATCAAGAGGAAAATAATAAGGAGTTTAATTAGGAAAAATTAGGGTATTTTGCTAATTAAAAAGGAATTTAGGAAAAAATATCTTAAATTAATATATAAAAAAATTTAATATTATTTTACTAATTTTTATTATTTTAAAATATTTAAAAATACCAAAATGTTCCAAATACCCCAACCAACCCATTTTCCTTTTTTCCTCCCCATTGCCTTTTTTCTTTTCTTTTCTCATCCTTCCTCATTTCCTTTCTTCTTTTTTTCTTCCTTCTTCCCGGTTTACCTCCACACCTCTCTCTCCCTGTCCCTTTCCTTTCCTTTTCCGACCCCAACCAGCCCCACACCTCCTCCCACTAGGGCTGTGCAAAACCGGATATCCGTATCCGGTCGGATTTTTTTTTTCGGATATCCGATCCGATCGGATATTTAGTAACCTATATCCGTATCCGTATCCATTAATAGCGGATATCCGAATAGTTGGATATCCGAAAAATCGGATACGGATATCGGATATATCCGGTATATCCGATTATCTGAAAAATATTTATTTTTCAACAAAAAAGACTTGTTTATGACCGGATATCCGAAAATTTGATAATTTAAATTCGGATATCCGATATCCGATATCCAAACATCCATATTGAAATATCCATATGTGGATATTTTAACCTGTTAGAATTAAACTAATATAAGTTCAAAAATTCAAAGTCCATAACAAATACAATAAATCAACAATAATCCAAATATGCGCATTGAAATATCCAAATGTGGATATTTTAACCCGCTAGAATTAAATTAAAATAAATTCTAAAAATCCAAATTTCATAACAAATACAACAAATCAATAATAATCCAAATATCTGCACTAAAATATCCAAATGTGGATATTTTAACCTAGTAGAATTAAATTAAAATAAATTCTAAAAATCCAAAGTCCATAACAAATACAACAAATCAATAATAATCCAAAGTCCAAAGTCCATAACGCAAATACAATAATAATCTAAGGTCCATAAATTCATAATTTTCTAGTTAAATAATTATATATATAATTTATTTAATCAAAAAATATTTATATATTTTATTTTTAAAAAATATTTTTGTTATATACCGGATATTTTAATCGGATCGGATATCCGCTCCGAAATTTTTTAATTTTGACCGGATCGGATATCCGCTCTGGTTTTTAAAACCCGGATCGGATATCCTAAAACTCGGATCGGATTTTTTAAATACCGGATCGGATTTTCGGATTACGGATTTTTTGCACAGCCCTACCTCCCACGCATGCCTCCTCCCTTTCCTTTTCTTCCCCTACCAAAATTGCAACTGCAAATTGCAGGCTCGTACCAGCTTGCCAATGCCAGGCGGTGAGTCTGCCATACCTGCCCCCTTATCCTCTTCCTCATTTGTCTTATCCACCCCCATTAGCCTATAAATACCCCATACCTGTCCTCAATCAAACTTCCTTTCCTGCCTAGAAAAATTCACCTCCTTTACGCCACTACCATTTCAGACGTCGCTGCCACCTGTGCCCAGCGCCACTGCCCGTAACGCCTGCCAAAATCCTCCCTACATCACCCTCCATCGAACCACACCACCCACTACCTCTAATTCCTCCTGCACGAGCTGCCTCAGCCGTGCAAAGTTAGTTGCCTAACCTACCCATTCTCCTCCATCGCCGCCCTTCTCACCGCCATCCCCACCGCCATCCCCACCGCAACCACCACTTCTCCTACCTCCCAAAACACTCAGAAAAGCCTCCTCTACCTCCCCTTACCTTCCTTTCTCCCTACCTCCCTCTCCTTCACCCTCCCTCCTCCTCCACCACCTTCAACCACCACAACAACCACCACCTGCACCGCCCCTTTTACTACGCCACCACCACCATTCCAACCCTCTCAACCTAGAGAATCCACCACCACCACAACCACCCCTCACTCTCCCTCTTCTAGCCTAAAAATCCATCTCTCCAACTCCACCTCCGCCCCTTTTGCTACCCCACCACCACCATAACCACCCCTCACTCTCCCTCTTCTAGCCTAAAAATCCATCTCTCCAACTCCACCTCCGCCTCTTTTGCTATGCCACCACCACCATTCCAACCCTCTCAACCCAGAGAATCCACCACCACCACAACCACCCCTCACTCTCCCTCCCCTAGCCTAAAAATCCATGTCTCCAACTCCACTTCCTCCTCCACCGCCCCCCTGCCGGCGTCATTGTGTGCCACCTAGTCACCACCGCCACTAGGTTGTGCCCTAACATCCCTAACCTTTAAACATAATTAATGTAATTGTTATTTATTTTATTAGTGTTAATATCATTATTGTTATTATTATTATTATTATTATTATTATTATTATTATTATCATTTTTATTATAAATATTATTATTATTACCATTGTTATTATTATTAGTATTATTATTGTTGCTAGTACTATTATGATTCTAGTATTATTATTATTATTATCAATATTCGAACCATTATTATTATTATTATTATTATTATCACCATCATCATCATCATCATCATCATCATCATCATCATGATTATTATTATTGTTATTATTATTATTACTAAGATTCAAAGTACTACTATTATTATTAACTTTGGCCCTATTATTACTAATGTTATTATTATTATGATTATTCGAACCCTTATTATTATTATTATTATTATTATTATTATTATTATTAAGATTCAAACTATTAATAATAATATCATAATAATAATAATAATTATCATTATAGTTATTATTACCTATATCACTACTACTACTACTGTTGTTGCTACTACTGCTGATGCTTCTCTTGCTTCTCCTACTACTGTTGCTGCTGCTACTACTACTATTATTGCTAATAATAATTTAACATGGACAAATATAACTACCAAGACCTATTTTGACTAGTAATAGTATAATCAGCTACTTTGAGAATAATACCCTTATTTTTACTTATAAACCTACTATTATTATTATTAACCCTAATACTAGGCTATGATAAGAGTAAAGTAGAAAATAATGATAATATTGGTTAGGGGGAAGTTAACCCTTATTATTCCCCTCTTATAGTTGAACCAAGTCAAAACCCTAAGAAGGTGTAGGAGCGTGCTCCAAGCCTCGCATCATTTTAGGTAAGGATATGGTTAAGGCCTAATGTGTGTGAAAAATGTGTTATGTGTGTTGATTTGATGTGTGTGTGCCTTATATATTATGGATTATGTTCTTCTAGCGCAACTTACTAAGCATGGAGCTAAGGTAAGTTGCATGTGTTTTATGACATGTGTAATGTGGTATTGTTGCTTGTTCATGGAATGTGCTTATGTAATGTTTCCCCTCATGACATGCATGATAGGAAGCCCTAAATAGTGAGATGTAGTTGTGAGGGAAATGGAAAAGAGTGAGGTAAGTGAGTTAACCAAAAGGATGGTAAGGATGGCTTAAACATCTTATGACCTATGGGTGGACAAAAAGAGGAATAATGAGAATAAATTAAGGGAATGGACCAAAACATGCATGGGGAGTCTAGGGTTTGCATGGGATGGTTAGCCCTTGCTTGGGTATGAATCTTATGTGGAAAAAGTTGACTTGAGGGTTAAGTAAGTTAAGGGAAGAATTTTTAGGGTAATTGGAGTCCATATGTGAAAAATAGTACGTGGGTTAGTGTAAGAATGTATGGGAGACTTGACTAGGGTTTTGGGAGGAAACCCAAAGTAAGAGAAGTGTGCAAGGAAGGGGAAACTAATGGAAATTGTTAGAATGGGGAATAAAAGATGAGAGAGGTGTCACATGGAAGAAAAGTGAGCTAAGTGAGAAAAGGTATTTAGGTGTTGAGGGGGTGACATAAAGGAAAGGAGAAGTACTAGGGTTTCAGGGAGCGAACTATTATTTTTGTGATCATGTGTGGAAGTTGGATAGTGAGGTCGTGATGTCAGGTGTGGGGCGAGGGAAGGGATGGTTTTGGTAACAAAGAAGAGTTTTAGGTCCTCATGGTGAGTGGAAAAAGATGGGAAGGAAGTCTCGAGTCATAGGTTGTGTTGGATATGTGTCATGTAGAAAAGGGGATGGTAAGTAAGAGAGATGAAATGATAATATCATTTGAGGAAAGAGAGGTGCTAGGGTTTTAGGATGGCCAACTAGGGTTTTATGGCCACATGTGCAAAATGGGAAGTAAAGTGGGGTGCTTGGAGGTGAATCAAGTGAGGTGATGAATTAGGGGGCAAAGGAGCATGAGTTGTGTGGGATAGAGGAAGGTTGGGCCATATAGGCCAAATTAGGGTTTTCCTCGGGAAAACCCTAGAGAGTGATATTGAGTTGACTCAGAGATATAGAAAGTGAGCCTCAGAGTTGGGTATTTGTGTTAATGAGGAAAGAGTGGAAAGGATTGTATTGATGTACTAGAGGGAGTAGAAGTCCCAAGATATGGGATAGGATTTTCAGGAAGTCGAGTGGGGTGTGCATGTCTAGTCGAGGTGTGTGTGGAATAAGATACAATAAAACACTAAGCACTTACAGTGAAATATTATTGAGCCAAGGCCCAGTGAGGTTGATTTTTCTGTCTACTGGCTATAATAGTAGGGTTCCCGTACTCACGTAGAATTAATACGAGAAATGTGTGAAACAGAAATATAAGACATGGAAAGATACTAATTATTTACAATGGAACACCATGTGAGTTGGGGCCAATGAGGTTGATTTTTCGGTCCACCGGTTATAATAGTGGTCAGGTGCATTATGCCTTGTGGAGTGTTTCTGGTCCATCGGCTATAATAGTGGGGGTTCCATACTCACGGGAATTAATATAAGAAATGTGTAAGATAAAGTATTAGTCTAAGTTTTTCCTGATGATATGAACCCGAATTATGCTTTGTATGCCTTACTTGTTTGTTTTCTTATTGTCCCTACCCATATGGTTACCTTACTCAATACGTAGTGTACTGACCACCCGTTTCATGGGTGCTGCTCATTCCCACAAGCAGAGGGCCCTTCTGAATTTTTGCATATAGGAGGTACCATGTTTGATGCCTATGACGTACTAGATACGTTAGGCAAGGATGTGTGTTGGCTGTTGGACTTACTTGGGGCCGAGAGCAAATACCGACCAGACTCTCTACTTTTCTCTTGTTTCACTTTATTATTGTATGACTTTGTCCCCTTGGGGCCTTGACTTTGTATATGTTTTAACTCTATATTAATGCTTTGATTTCGCATTTTGATTCTTTCTTTATGAGTATTTTGAATTTCTATGTTTCTCTACCTTAAGTGTGTTTGGCAATTGTGAAAAATTTTCCTTAGCCTTGTGGTTGGTACGAGACCGGCCGGAGGTCGGGCTTGTACTGATCACGGCAGTAGCACCCCCATACTTATAATTGTTTTAATTAAACAAAATTTTTTACTTGTGATTTTTGGGGGTGTTACACGAACCCAACCCGACCCATCAAAACTTAAAAAGACTTGATTCGTCAAGTTAATCCTAACATGACCTATCAAATCAACTCAAATACAAAATCACTCAAATATAAGTTTGCTCTACCCAAACTCGACACAATAAGGATATAAATAGGGAGGGTTTAGGGTGGGTAAGCCCATACCCGTACTCGTATTATATAAGAAAATCTATACCCAAATTTATATCCGCACCCCAAACAGGTATCCACTAACACATCCATATTCATATCTGTTGGATATCTATTATCCGACAGATAATTTATTTACTCATTAACGGATATTATCCAACGGATAAATCCATTATCCGATGGATAAAATCGTTTAGAGTTAAACCAAATGACAATTTTAACCTTAATTTATACTATATTTATTTTAAAATTAAGGTTAAAAGTGTCATTATATATATTGTAAATGGGTATGAATATGGATATAGGTATGGGTATGAGTACGGATATGGATATCCCATACCCATATTTGTACCCGAACCTAACAGATATTTTTTTCCATTATCCATATCCATCTATCCATATCCATTTTAAGTATCCGACGGATAAAATCTATTGAGTTTTGAGTAAAATCCGTCTCGTTTATATCCTTAGACCTGACTTGGCAAGCTAACCCAAAATATTCTGAATCCGACTTGACTCAAAACTAAACTATCTCAATCCAAATTCATTCTGACCTGATAAATTAACACGATAAAATCCATATCTACAACGATTCGAACCCGAACTCGACCTGAATCGAATAATAAGACGATTTAAAATAACCCAAACCTGAAATGACCTAACTCGACTCACAACCGACCAACAAAGAAAAATGACTAGCAAATAACTCAACCCGAGAACTATCTGACCTGCTATAATCCAACCAGAACCCGACCTGCCTGACTCGATTGCCACCTATAATGAAGGCAACAAGACATGTATTTATGTATAGAACCAATTGTTATGTTCCATTCATGTATTCCGGTTCATCGGCTATAATAGTGGGGGCTCCAAGCTCGATAAACCAAACCTTTTATTGTAATAAATCATGGAAAACACACTAGCTACTTACAATAGAACACCACGTGAGTCGGGATCAAGTTAGGATGATTTTTGGTCCACCGGCTATAATAGTGGTTAGGTGCATTTTTGTAACACCCCCAAAATTCACTACTGAAAAATTTTGTTTTATAAAAGAAATTGCGGAAGAAAAATATTAAACGGTGAATTTCGGGGATATTACCGCCACACTTAGTACCAGACCGGTTCACTCATACTGTAATATCCCAAAATCCTAATTTCCGAAATTATGGCCAAATAAGGAATTGTTAGGAAAATTGATTATTAAAATTTATTTACTTAAAATGTAGAGAGTTAATTGAGATGGATTAAGAGGAAAATAATAAAGAATTTAATTGGAAGAAAATTTGGGTATTTCTCTAATTAGCATGGAGGTTAAGGAAATTTATCCAAAATAGCATAACTAATTTAAAAATGGATTTAATTATTATAATTAAAGTAATTATTATTAAAATTAAATATCTAAATTAATTATATAAATAAATAAAGAACAAATATCCCCAACCATTTTATCATTTTCCATTTTCCTTTTTTTCCTTTTTCTCCTTTCTTTTCTTTTTCTTTCTTCCTCCTTTATTTTTTTTCTTTCTTCTTCTTCCCCCGGTTTGGGCCAGCCCGTCGGCCCAAATCTCCTTTCTCTCCCCCCCTATCTCGCGCGCCCGGCCTGCGCAACCCAGACCCCCTCCCCGCCTCTCCTTCCTTCTTCTCGCCCGCGGCCCAGCGCCGTGCGACGCCCACCCCCATGCGCCCGTGCACTGCGTTTTTCCCTCAGTACCGTCGAAACGCCGCGTCACGCTAAACGGCCTTATGACCGTTGCCAGCCTATGACGCGACCCGACGTTTTCCTCCCACAATCCTCAAAACGCCGCGTGTTGTTTTAAAACTTTATAACACCGGCCGAACCGCCCCCTCTCTCCTTTCTTTCTTTTTCCTAGACCGACCGGTCCACCCCGCCCTGTCTTCTTCCCCGACCTGCAACTCGACTTGCAGCCCCGAATCTCGCCGGCAGCCACCAGCTCAGCGCCGACCGTCCTTCCCTGCCTCTCTCCCGTCGTTTTCTTTCTCTTTTCGACCCCGACCAAGTCCCTCTCTCCCTTTCCCGCGTGCCCACCTATTTCCCTTTTCCTCTCCCCTTCCCCAACCCAGCCTGCCATGGCAGGTCCTGCACCACCTGCCACCGGTCGGCCACCTGCACACCTGCCTCGCACGCCTCCTTCTCCCCTTGTTGTCTTCCCCTTCCAATTGCCTATAAATACCCCCCATTGGCAGCCCCGATCAGCTCCCTTTTCTTTTTTTTTGCCTCGAAACCCTGCCTCTTCGCCACCTCTGGCCACCGTTACCATCCCTGGACCTCCCTCAACAAAACCAAGCCACCACCACCCTCCGCCTTGCCCTGCACGTGCTGCCTTCGCCGTGCAAAGTTCCTATCCCGAAAACCACCACTTCCAGCCCGTCGCCGCCTTGCGCCACCTTCTACCGCCTCCTCCGCCGCTACCAGCCACCCTTCCACCCTCCAAAATGCCCAGCAGACCTCCCTCTACCTTTCCCTGCCTTCAACTTCCT
This sequence comes from Tamarix chinensis, assembly GCA_030549775.1. Taxonomy (NCBI): domain Eukaryota; kingdom Viridiplantae; phylum Streptophyta; class Magnoliopsida; order Caryophyllales; family Tamaricaceae; genus Tamarix; species Tamarix chinensis. Next base: position 77,954,084 of record CM060179.1, on the reverse strand, counting down.
CTGCCTCCCTCTCCTCCTTCCTCCCTCATCTTCCACCACTCTCCACCACCCTCGGCCGCCGCCGTCGCCGCCGTGCGCCGCCGCCCCTTGCCACGCCATCACCCTCACTCCACTCCCCTTCACCTGCTCTTTCTTTCCCCACCTCAAACTCCTCCTTTTCCCCTCCCATCTAACCGCCACCTCCATCTTTCCCCCTCTTCTCCTCCTCCACCGCCGCCACCGTCGCCGCCACGCGCCGCCGCCGGACCACCACCGACCCTAGGTGGTTCTCCACTCATCCAAACCCTAATATCCTTTTTATATAGCTGCTACTATTTTCTACTAATATTAATACTAATATACTTATTATTATTATTATTATTATCATCATCATTATTATTACTTTTATTATTATTATTACTATTATTATTATTATTATTATTATTATTATTATTATGATTATTTCTTTCATTACTATTACTATTATTATTATTATCATTATTATCATTATTATTGTCTCTATTATTAATGTCTTATTTTCTTACTAATACTAACATCCCTTTTGAACCCTAACTTTTATTATACTTAACTTTAATCTTAATTCTTATAATTGTTAGTATTAACATTATTAATAATATTACTATTATTACTTCTATTATCCTTACTATGGTTATTATTATTATTGCTTAACCTTACTTGGTTGTACTATTGTTATTATTATTATTATTATTATTATTATTATTATACTTAACACATTTATCACTATTGTTAATAATAATACTACTTTTGTTCTTATCCATGTTACTTAACTCAAGCTAGCAAATATCATGTGGTTGTTAACAAAGAAGAGTACTTGAACCTTATTACCATACCATTTAACATTAACCCTAACCTCATTACTATGACACTATTATTAGCTATTACTATTATCACTATTAGTATTATTATTATTATTATTATTATTATTATTATTATTATTATTATTATCACTATTTTACTGTGACTAGTGAACACTAGTATTATAAGAATGGAACTAATGGGCTTAATAAAATAAGTGTAACAATAAGTATCATAAATAACTATATTTTGACTACTAATATTTAGTATACTAATTCTAAGGTAAAAACCCTAGTTTTTATATAAAACCCTTTTTAGTAATAAAAACCCTAACCTTAAACTAGAATGAGGATTGATAGTAATTATAAGGGAAACTAATACTTAGCATTTTCCCCTTTTATAGGTAACCCCGACCAAAGCCCTAAGGAGTTAGAGGAGCGTGCTCCAAGCCCGGCGTCGCCTTAGGTAAGGATGAAGCTAATGGCCTTGTGCGATGTGTGACATGGATGTGTTGAATGCTATGTATGTCATGCTATGCCATGTATTATATGATTTGTGTATAACTTGTCTTATGTGTAGCGCAGCTTGGAGATTGAGGTATGTTGTATGTGCTTCCGTGACATGAGCATGACATTTATATGTATGATGTTTATGATGTAATATGTCATGGCCCACTAGGACATGCATGTTAAGATAAATGGTAATATGAGTTGGGAACCATCATGGGAGTCTTGAAGTTTGCATGGTGGTATTAGGGTTTGTATGGTGGTATTAGGGTTTGTATGGTGGCATAAATGTTCGCATGGTGGTACTAATGATTTCATAGTGGTATTAATGGCTTATGGGGGTATTCGGGTTCGTATGGTGGTATTGTGATTTTACGGAGGCATTAATGTTGTATGGTGGTATTTGTGTTTTTATGGAGGTATTACTGTTGTATGGTGGTATTTGTGATTTATGGAGGTATTAATGTTGTATGGTGGTATTAGGGTTTGTATGGTGGCATAAATGTTCGCATGGTGGTACTAATGATTTCATAGTGGTATTAATGGCTTATGGGGGTATTCGGGTTCGTATGGTGGTATTGTGATTTTACGGAGGCATTAATGTTGTATGGTGGTATTTGTGTTTTTATGGAGGTATTACTGTTGTATGGTGGTATTTGTGATTTATGGAGGTATTAATGTTGTATGGTGGTATTAGGGTTTGTATGGTGGTATTAGGGTTTGCATGGTGGTATTAGGGTTTGTATGGTGGCATAAATGTTCGCATGGTGGTACTAATGATTTCATAGTGGTATTAATGGCTTATGGTGGTATTCGGGTTCGTATGGTGGTATTGCGATTTTATGGAGGTATTAATGTTGTATGGTGGTATTTGTGATTTTATGAAGGTGTTAATGTTGTATGGTGGTATTTGTGATTTTATGAAGGTGATGATGTTGTATGGTGGTATTAGGATTTGTATGGTGGTATTAGGGTTTGTATGGTGGTATTAGGGTTTGTATGGTGGTATTAATATTCGTATGGCGGTATTAATGATTGTATAGTGGTATTAATGACTTATGGTGGTATTAGGGTTTACATGGTGGTGTTATGGGTTGTATGGTGGTATTAATGTTGGTATGGCGGTATTAGGGTTTTGCATGGGAGTTAACGATCGTACGAGATTAGGGTTTGGAGTGATTAACTCTGGGGTGTTGTGATTAAGTAGGGTTGGAGTAACTAATCGTGATTATTGAGGACAATTAAGGCTTGGGATGGCTAAGTATGGTGGTTATGGTAGATAGGGATAAGAGTGGCTAACCACGGTTGGTGTGGACAACTAAGGTTGGTTATGGCTGCTTAGAGTTGTTCGGTGTTATCATGTGTACCTATTGCTTGAAGGGTAGTTATGTATGTGAGATTTTATTAGTTGTGTCGAGTACAGTATGAAGAGAATGATTTATGCATGTCAAGGGTGATGTGTGATTCAATAAGACACGGATAAGACACTAATAACGTAAAGCGAAAGACTGTTGAGCCGAGGCAATTTGCCCTGTGCGTTTCGTTCCGGTCCACCGGCTATAATAGTGGTCAGAGGCACTTTGCCCTGTGCGTTTCGTTCCGGTCCACCGGCTATAATAGTGGTCAGAGGCACTTTTCCCTGTGCGTTTCGTTCCGGTCCACCGGCTATAATAGTGGTCAGAGGCATTTTGCCCTGTGCGTTTCGTTCCGGTCCACCGGCTATAATAATGGTCAGAGGCGTTCCGCCCTGTGCGTTTATTTCCGGACCACCGGCTATAATAGTGGGGGATCTCGGCTCGATAGACCCAAAGTAAATAAGTTAAACCATGGGAAAAATACTAAGCACTTACAGTGGAACACCATGTTGAGGCGGGGCCAGTCCGGTCCACCGGTTAGAATAGTGGTCAGAGGCGTTCTGCCCTATGTTTTTATTTCCGGTCCACCGGCTATAATAGTGGGGTCCCCGTGCTCACATGGATTATTGAAGAATGCGTGGAATGGACTTATTTCATTAATGAGAATACAAAATAAGACATCAGAAAGTGATTAGATCTATTCATGCATGTCATCGTATGTTATTTATGTGTTGAATGTGGGTCTTGCGTGCTATGTGTGCTATGTGGTATGATTGTATGCTTGGCCTTAGCGCACCAGCGCCCTTACTCAGTATTGGACCCGTACTGATACTACACTGATTGAATGGGTCCTGTGATGATCCACCAATGGTGGGGAGCAGACCTCCTATGCAGGTTTGATCGGTTACAATTGTGGGGTGGAAGGCTTGGCTTGAGTGAGTAGGCGATCCGGATATTGGTCCCTTGGGATCTGTTTTATTGGCTATATTTTGTACTACGCTCCTTGCTTTGAAACCGTACTCTAATTTGTATTCCTAAATGATATTTTAACTGTTGTTGACTCGTGGTTTTCGTGAATGGTCTATGTTAACTATGGACCTATGTTTTGATGACTCTTACTTAATGATTGTTTAGTTTAGCCTTAGCACTTAGTATTGGAACGGTAGGAGTGAACCGGTCTGGTACTAAGTGTGGCGGTAATACCCCCAAGTTTATGGTTTTAATTCTTTCGCTTCCGCTAAAACCTTTGTCTTAAACGAAATTTTTCAGTAGTAAATTTGGGGGTGTTACACATACCGTTCCAATACCAAGTGCTATGGCTCAAGAACAAAATATCAATTGCTAGAAATTCAAACCATTATTAAATCATAGTAGTGCAAGTAAACATTTTATAAGAATAGATTCCACCAATGGTGGTTATAAGAATAAAATTACATATAAACCATACATTAGAAAAGGAAAAATGAAATCCTAAAGGCCGGATAATCCTTACACTCTTTCCCGTTGCCCACTTGAATAACACCTGAAAAGACCTGCAAGGGACACTACCCATTGAATAGGCAGGGGCCCCACGAAGGGAACCCTTCAGTACTATGGTACTAAGTAACCCTTTAAATCACACTTAAAAATAGGCCCGCAATGTCACACATGATACAAATCTATATACATATATAACAAGATGTGTACATATAACATTCACATAATTAACAATCACATCAGATATCAATAGGTCGCAATGTATGATCGATACTTTCGACCTTAAGCCATTAGTCCATCATTATTCAATCATCTCTCAGATTTCATATCCATGTGAGTGCAGGAACCCCACTATTATAGCCGGTGGATCGGTCACTTATAGGGCAGAACGCACCGAACCACTATTATATGCTGGTGGATCGATCTCCAGGGCAAAACGCTCCTGGCCACTATTATTCGTTAATGGACCGGTTTGGGCCCGACTCACATGGTGTTCCACTATAAGTGATTGGTATTTTTCCATAACTTTATTCACATACATAACTGGTTTTATTGAGCTCGGGACCCCCACTATTATTGCTGGTGGATCGGAATACATATCAACATCATCCAGGGTAACACGCTCACTACAAGAAAAGCTATTTTTGGCAACGGAATATGTCGTTGCCAAATATATATTTGCCAACGACATAATATTTTTGGTAACGACAAATTGTCGTTGCATATGATAGCGTAACTAAAGGTTTTTGCAACGACTTTTTTCCGTTGCCAAAAAAAGTTATTTTCGCAACGATAAACTTGTGGCTAAAAATATTATTTTGTTGTCTTAAATGATTGACAAATGTTGGAGCATAATTATATTTCGCAACGATTTCCTTGTTGCGAATAAGATATATTTTTTGCAACGAGATTGTTGTTGCGAATAATATGTTATATTTTTCAACAGATTGATCGTTGCCAATAATGTACGATATTTTTAGCAACAACGTTCCTGTTGCGAATAATATGCTATTTTTTGCAATGGTTGTTTTGTTGCCAATAATCTAAGATATTTTTTGTAACAACGTTTCTATTGCAAATAATGTGCTATATTTTTGCGGTTTTTTTTGCCAATAATGTAAGATATCTTTTGCAACGGTTGTTTTGTTGCCAATAATATAAGATATTTTTTGCAATGATTGTTTTGTTGCCAATAATGTATGATATATTTTTTGTAATAACATTTCTGTTGCGAATAATATGCTATATTTGTGCGGTTATTTTTTTTCCAATAATGTAAGATATTTTTTGCAACAACATTTCTGTTGCCAATAATGTACTTTAATTTTTGTAACAACATTTCTCTTGCTAATGAAATAATTTCATCCACTATTATTTTTGGCACCAATTTCTTTGTTTCCAAATAAATAAATTCCTGCATTGCTATATATTAAATAAATTATCACTTTCTAACATGTCACATTCACATACATATATTAATCAAATATAATTGTCAATATATAGTAAATTCATTTCATCATTAATATGAAATGCATCATACATTAATTGTATAATTATTTGATACAATTGTCAAAAACAGAAACTAAACATCCAATATGACATCACCATAATAACACCAAGAGTTTTCGGCAAAACACTCTTGTAAAGTGTTTTTTGGTAAGAAGGACAACAAAAAATACGTCAGAATCTAAGAACACAATCTTGATCAGATCTACGCATCAACTAATAACAAAAGTCATCTATCCACAAATAAATCAATAATCATCGTCAACACCACCATGAAAAGCATCACCATCATCCTCAAGTGTATTCCTGGACCTGAATAAATAACAAGATTAATACATGTCTCGTGCGTACATACATACATATATATAGACGTAAATATGTGTACGTCTATATATGTAGACGTAAATATGTGTACATCTATATATGTAGACGTATATATGGGTTCGTCTATATATGTATACATATATCTACGCACGTCTATATATGTATACATATATATATACACATGTAGATACAAATATATATACGTATGTATATGTGTGTGTGTGTGTGTGTGTGTGTGTGTGTGTATATATATCACTATAAGAGACAAAAATATAGATAGATAGTCATGTTTGATAATCATTTTTTCCGATTGATTTTGGCGATTACATATGCCAACTATATGTGGATAAGTGAAAGGGTTTTTCGAAAGTATGTTTGTATATGTGTTGCATTGATATAAGTAATACTATAACGCAAAGTAGCGCATATCATGAAATAAATAGAAAGTTGGATTACTCTAGAAATTATAATTTACCTGATAATATTGGTAGCCATCATTTGACTCATTTCTAACATCCTCTTCTCAAAAGCGGCCATAGATTGATCTTGTTTCTCTTTAAGCTCGTCTATTTGACTTTGTAGACTACATATCTTATTTTGTTGCTCATCTATCTTGACTTGTTGCTCATCTATCTTACTTTGTTGTTGTATGATTTTCTGTTGTTGTTCTTCTTGAATCCTTGATTTGAGCGAGCCGCCATAGCCACTACCTTTCCCCCTTGTGTATCCATACTTTGGGCCCAAAATATGAAGTAACATCTCTTCTTGTGTTTGAGGAACTCCTTTATCCTTGTTAGTCACAAGATGGTGAAGGTCTGCCTACAATAAACACAACAACATTTTACATATGTATAGATTCATAGTTGTTATAATCAATTCTTTGTACGAATTAACATATACTAATATATATACTAATACAAATATAAGAATAATTTACATGAATTTTCTTAGAGTGTCCATCATTAACCCACTCTAATACTCCTTGATCATTTGTTCGCGTGTGTTCAGCAAGCCAAATCACATCAGCACTCGACTTGACATCACCATTCTTCTTTGTCTGTGAGGACACATTACTTAGTCATTTTATCCATGAAGATGAATAAATATACTGAATATAACTATTTGATATTCTTACCATGATAGTTTCCACTTCTGGAAAAGATAAGTTTCCTGTGGTGTGTTGGCACCATTTATCTAACTTTCGATTCTTGTTGTTTTGTTCACTCATTTTCTACAATTTAAGAATAAAATAAATGAAGATAAATAATTCATACCTAAAACAAAAACATGTAAGGCAGAAAAACTTATCAATAAAGGAAAGAATTACCTTAAATTTATCAGAATTAAAAGTTTCACAACATTTTATCCAATTTTCTGGATCGAAATTAGTAGGTGGATTTTCCAAACGTTCCTCATGTGTATCTCCACATTCTTTGTAGTAAGAATGCAAGCGAGCTTTCCAATACCGATATAAGCGTTGCATTGCAAACAACACAAACGCTTTTAATCTGGGTAGTTGATTATTATTCATTATGCTGAACTTGTTCTAAAATGTCACAACAAAATAATTAGTTGGTTAAGGATCATAGATTAGGATTTATAAAAGAAAAATAATGCATATATATATATATATATATATATATATATATATATATATATATATATATATACCTTGACAAGCAACCACATTGCATCACCGTGTTTAGCTGCTACCTGAATCCAAGGTGATGCATCCATGAGGACTTTGGTCCGCACAATATGGCCACAAAAATTTACTAAATTTCTGGCATTTTCTCCAACGGCTTGGAGAACATAGTCAGTTATATCAACGACAAGCTTTGCAGTACCACCTAATGTCTTCTTCTTGATCACGTAAGATTTATATTTGCCTCTCTGCTCCCTTTTCCTTTTAGCATTAGAAGTTGATGCTATTACAAAAATAAAAATAAGATAATAAAATCAAGGCTTAGCAAATCTATACATCATAGGAGTTTAAAAGAATAAAAAATATATATACAAACATGATTAATAAAAATTACTGTACCTTGACTACTATTGCCATCATTTTCCGGGGTCACATTTCTTGTAGATATATTTTCATGCATATATTGAGTTCTAATTCGAGGTAGAGTATTGTTAGATTCATTTGTTTCTCTTGGAATTGGATTAGCAACCTCATGCACAATCAACGTCATCTCAACTCTATCAACAAACTTCCGTGTTGCATTCCTTTTGCTTCCACCTTATTAGTCATATAAACATATCATAGAACCAAGAAAATAGAGTTACAAGCAAATTGATAGGCCATAACAAGATTGATGTTTAAATTTCAAATATTCTCAGATAAACACATACATTTGTGATTTTAAGTATGTATTGAGAATTTACCTGGCTCATTCGAAGGCATAATAGTTAAATCAATATTTTGATTTTCTTCTTGACCAGGACTATGATTATTAGAACCAACAGCATCCACAACATCCATATTAATTTCACCTTCAAGACAATTAACTTCTTCCACTTCATTGCGTTGAGGTCTACTCTGTTGGGATCCATTGGAAACAAAGTTTAACTTCTGCTTACTTCTCGCGCTGCCATTTTTTCCAGCTCCTATGCACTTACCTTCATTATGAACAAATTCATTGATAAAAAAAGGTACATTTAAAATCATTGATCTGGTAGAGTTAAACAATAATCAAATGGGCAAAAGTGAACCATGCAATAAGCAGGATTGATTATTTGTTTTTGATGTAGTGAAATAATCTCAAAGTCTCAATGCTTATCTTTTACCTGAGAGGAATATTGATACAAGAGCATCCATTTTACATAATTTATGAGCAATCTTTCAAATTCGTGTGTGATATATGAGCAAATCAATGAGTAATCCTCTACACAGCAAAATATAAATATCTACTACTCAAGACTAAGCACAAAACAATGATTGTTTTGAATCATAATAGAGCTTGGGATTATACCCTACACAAATACAGGGAAATAGAGAATTTGTAATGCTACTTATTGTTTTTGGGATCCATGTGCATAGATAAATCATCATTTTTCTCTTTTACCTAGACCATTGTTGATGAAGGAGAGAATTAAAGGATGTGCTGTGCTGCTTGATGTCAAATGAAATGTGGACTTCTGATTCCCTACTATGCTTCTTATTGATTGACATTTTTTTTTCAGGTTACTGGAGAGTTTTTTATTTGGGGAAAATTTTGGGTCTGTAAAAACAAAGATAATCATAGGTAAAACATAGGCAAATGAGCCAATAACAACCCATAAATTTTACTGAAGTACTTGCTAGTCTAAAAGCCATTCCTTGACTTTTTTTATTTATAAATTCCTGGCGTTCCTTGACATGCATATCTCCTGACTACTTATTTGGCGTTTTTGAATACTCATGGACATAATAACTGGGTTGAAAATTTCACTTCAATCTTACCACCGATCCCGTTGATTACAGCACTAGCAAAAGCCCAACAACTACTTATGGATCTACAAGAAATGGATTATATTCTTAGCCAGGTTAAAGAAGCAAAAGGTTAGTGATGATCCATCATATTTCCTTGCATTCTAATTTTCTTTGCTACTTTCTGATGGTGTACTTGGTTGGTATTTGTGTTCCTGTCCTATTCAAATTGGTTTGCTCTTATTACTTCCCTTCTTGGAGAAGCTGAGTCTTCTATCATTATGTTTTGTTTATGGGACTGCAGTGGAATTTTTATTTCAGCATAAAAATTAGTTAAAGATAGACACTGCATCAAAACCAATGTCATGGGTTGATGAGGTATATTCTGGCCTTCTTGGGTTTGATTTGTGACATCTATATATTATATACATATGTGTGTACACACACAAAATAATAATAATAATAATAATAATAATAATAATAATAATAATAATAATAATAATAATAATAATACTGTTTTAGGAACAAGATATTTCCTGAGTAAACAGGCAAAGTGCCCCCTCTACAAGGCAGTGGATGTGTGCTGCCATCTTGTTATTGGAATTTGAATGGGTAGTTAATGTTATCTGATAAATACAAATTAAACACATGCTAAATGCATATTAAGTATATGTATTCTCAATGATCATCTCAATAAAAATATAAATGATCATCTCATCATGACTTTGTAAGAAAGCAAGTTGGTGGAGAATAATGATAGTAGCTTATCAATGAAAAATTCAAAATACTATATTGTCAACATGAAATCAATTCATTTAGGATGAGGTGATTGTTTTGTGATATTAGATGTTTGGTATATTTTCATTTTTCTTTCTTCTTACTGTAAATAACTTAATATAAATTTTTTCCCTGAGATGGTGTATTATGCAATGAATAACAAATACAAATGCTTGCAAATGAGTTACAAATGTGTTGGCTGATTGTTTTCATTTTTTTTTGGCCAAACCAATTTTAGATGATTCAATTTGTTTTATTTTCCTTTTTTAGTGCTCTGACTATCTAATGGAACCTGTGATTAATAACCTTGATCTTCCCCATAGAATAGAAAATGCTTAGGAATTTAAATGGGACAATAAAGAGAATGAGGAGTTGTATTGATTTTCAGCGTTGTGGAATAAGAACAACCAGGTATTCTGTCACAAAGAATAAAACTCTGCTAAGTAGGGTGAAGCTAAGGTTAAAACTCTGCTAAGGTTTGATATAACTGAATCTAGGTGCATCCAAATATTCCTTTTGATGTAGTGAAATAGAGTTTATATTCTGTCACACCAATCTGCCCTCATTCCCTCTCTTTTAGACCAGTTATAGTTTCAGATAAATGGACTTAAAGGTGAGTTTTTTTTTTGGTCTACACTTGCCGAACTTGTATGGTTATCTATTGCAGCTTTTTCTTTTGATGTAGTGAAATAGAGTTTATATTTTGCTGTGAACTTTCTTCATATTTATATTTTGCAGAAAAGAAAAAAATAATCAACATTAGGGATTGATTATTTGTTTTTGATGTAGTGAAATAATCTGAAAGTCTCAATGCTTATCTTTTACCTGAGAGGAATATTGATACAACATTAATAACATTGATGACAGAAATAGAGTCACACAGGTGCTGGTTCTACTGCTGTTATGATGTGTATTGCTTCATCCACCAAAGAGGCCTTTGTATTGTCTATTTGTCTTTTTATTCCTTGACTTGGCTAAATATATTATTGTTATTATTATTGGGAGAGGCTTGTTAGAAAGTGTACATCTATGAGTTCCTAATTTGGGTTCCATCCTCCTTTTTATTACAAAAAGGTATTTGGGACCTTTGCATCAATGGTTCTTATTTTTATTATATACCCCTCCTAATTTAAATATTATAACTATTTAAATACATTTACTATTCATAAAGAATTACTTCTATTAACAGTTCATTATTTAAATACTCTAGCAGACAAAATAGAAAATAAAAAATTGGGGCATCTTTTTCAAAAGAGGAACCCAATCCATGTGAGTCCATTTATTTTGGATTTTGGCAATCTGGTGCAAGCCATTTTTGGGTCCCAGTTTTGTGTTTTTTTTAAGGAACCTCTGACATACATACACTCTTATCAACAACTCAGAGTTGCCAATTTCTCAGACCGACTGTTGTTTTGCTGCTTTTAGTTTTGGACACAGTAGCAGGAGTTTGGTGTGATACAAAATCAGTTGTTACCAGTCCCAGAACAGGCAGATATAGTGCAGATGCTGCAGGTGGATATGCCTCTGTTTATTTTGGGATATTATGAATTGAAATGTTAAATCTTTCTTGTCTAGCTCAAGCTTATTTGGGGGCTGTATTCTTTCATGTTCATTCAGCTACAACTATTTTGGACAAACACAATTTGGTTAAGTACGATAGAAAGAGTGGGTATTTCCAAGTGACGGACTTGGGTCGTATTGCAAGTTACTACTACATAACACATGGAACTATATCCACTTATAATGAGCACTTAAAGCCAACGATGGGTGATATTGAGCTTTGCTGGTTGTGTTCCCTGAGTGAAGAATTCAAATATGTTACTGTAAGGCAAGATGAGAAGATGGAATTGGCTAAACTTCTGGAACGTGTTCCAATCCCTATTAAGGAAAGCTTGGAGGAGCCTAGTCCAAAGATAAATGTTTTGCTGCAGGCATACATATCTCAACTAAAGCTTGAAGGGCTTTCTCTTACATCAGACATGGTTTATATAACGCAGGTCTGTCCTTGTCATTTTTTAATTAGTACTTCAGTTTTAACTTGATAATGATGTGAATGTTTTTTCTTTACTTATTGTGCTCGCTTTTTTGGGTGATTCTAGTAGGATATCACCCTACTGGAGCCTATAAACTGTATAATCTACAATCTAATAAGATTGAATTCAGCAGAGATGTGATTGTGAAAGAATCAGAAATGTGGGGCTGGGACAGTAGCAGTGTTAGCACTACTAGATCAGAACTATAATTGACAGTGTTAGTGATGATACACCAGTAGAAGTGAATGAGCCAGAGGTAGCTAATGATGAAGAGCAACATCCACAGAGAACACTACATATGTTTGTAGAAAAAACAGAAAGAACACTTGAGCCCTGTCTGGTTCTTGGAAAATTCCATAGGAAGAAAATAAATTACCAAAGATATTCTTTCCAACTTCTCATATTGTTGTGTGGAAAACCAAATAGCCAATAATTAACAATTCCATTCCCCAAGAATAAAACTCAAATTTGACAAAGTCAGCCTATACTACTTTCAGAGGACATACATTCATTTATTAGGTTATTTCATAATGTATAATGTGGCTGAAATGACCTGCTTCCTAGCTCACTAGCTAGTACAGGTGAGGTGACATTCATCTAAACCTCTCAGAACCCTGTCAATGGCATAATTATTATTAGGTTATTTCTTCAGTTTTACCCTTTTTTAAAAATATAAGTAATACTCATTTAATCTTGTTGTATATTATTATTATTAGTTTATATCAAGCTTTATTAATATTAATCTTAAATAGGGCCTCTACAATAAAAAAAATAAGGGCTGCTAAATATTTTTATAAGAATTTTCATATCTTTCTTATTCCACAAACCAGTACATATATTTGCTGAGAACATAATTGCTAAATAACTGTTTGTCTGACATCCTAAATCCCAGCAGATATGAAAGAAGCAGCCACATTGATATACTTTGTCAAATGACACTACTTTAGCAGTCACATTCTGATCAGGTACCATAACATAAACCTATGTATGGTATACTGTCACCAAGAATAAAACTCTTCTAACAAGGGTGAAGCTAAGTTTAAAACTCTACTACAAATGGAGAAAGAAGCAGATTATGAAAATAATAGGATCCCATATTACAAATTTAAGTATAACTCAAAATTGGGTAGCATTTTAATTACCTGGTGGTGGCAAGTGTTTGCAATTATGTTGATGTGCTAGTTTAGAGACACTCCTCGTGATGGCGGGTGTTTGTATGTCAGCTGAGTTTTATCATGGAAGAAAGAAAAAATATTGTTAATTAATTAGAATACATTATAATAACATCCAAACTAGGTAAAAGAATAATACCTTGCCCTCTACGACCACCAACACCTTCGTTTACAATGTTCTTACCCATATTCTTTGGTCGATCTTGCCCTGACATATATGCAAGCTAAAACAAAGTAATTAGATTTCACATTACAAAGAACACTACATAAAATTTGAAATAAATAAACATTTATAATATGCTAGAATCATGACTCTATGAAAAAATTAATTAAAATTTCATACAATAAATAAAAAAAGAATAAAAGATTTTATATATTCAATGTCTACACACAAATAAATACTTAGAAAAAAGTTACAAAATAGTCACATCTTAGTCCTCAACATCATTAGCAACAATAAAATCATCCAAATCTGAAATTTTCTTCTTTCTCTTCTTTCTCTTCCCCTGACATCCTTCCCTTCGTTAGCTTATGCTCTTCATTTTACTTGTTACCCATTTGATGACTTTTTCTCCTCGTTCTACTTTGAAATGATTAGTTGCTAAAGAAACATTTTCCATATGTCTTATGGATTGCAAAACATAATTAGAACCCTGAATCTCTCCTTCTTGCACAAATTCATCATCACTTTGATCTAGTACTCGCTCTTCTTCCCCTTCCGGCATGCTATACAAGTCTCGAGGCTCTATCTTAATCACAACATTCCAATCATCATGTCTTGGATCTTGAACATAAAAGATCTGCTCCACTTGAGATTCTAATACAACAGGCTCATCTTTTTTTAATGAAAAGCCTCTATGTATGCTAGTTATTCCATATTCATCTACTTTATATCCTCTACCTTCATGTTGCATGTCATACCAATTACACTTTAAAACAACAACATGATTTTCACCGGGATATTGCAACTCATAAACATCTCTTATTACACCATAATATAAGTCATTTGAATGACCATCTCCTTGCACCATAACACCGCTATTTTGGCATTTCTTATCTACTTCTCGATCAAGTGTATGAAATCTAAACCCATTAGCGATAAGCCCACTATAGCGCCTTGTGGTGCGTAACGGACGACACACCAAGTGATACAAACTTTCATCAACTGATCCTTCATTATATAGTTTCTCCACCTATTAATCAATGAAGGAAATATGAATACATTTACACATCATAGGTAAGATTTTATCACATCATAGAAATTAAGGAGAGATGACATACACGATTATAAACCCAATCTGCAAATTGAGTCTTATGTCTCCTCTCTACATTCCTAGGATTTGGATTTTCAATCACTAGTTCTTCTTTTTGCATCCTAGCATGGAAGATAAAATTGAAAGTTTTAGGAATTTACATATATAACCTTAATCTACATATATGATAAATACACTTATGAATTTTAGAATAACAATTGACTTACTTTACAAATTCTTGAAGCTCATCACAATTATGGAGGAAATATAAGTGAGCTTGATCAAACTCCTCGAACCCAAGTTCTTGAAGGATAGGCTTTCCCAATGGACGCCCAATACGTTTAAAAATGTCTATTTGATTTCTTTTGTCATCATTACCAACTTCATCATTTCGACTTCTACGATTAAACATAGTAGTCATGTCATCTATATACCTAGAACAAAATGTAAGGCATTCATTTGCTAAATAACCCATTGCAATTGATCCTTCGGGGCGTGCCTTGTTTCGAACATTGGATTTCAAGGTACGCATATACCTAATAACATAAATTTTGATACAAAGTTAAATGCAGAACTAGGTTATTTAAATATAAAAGTAAATGAATGTAAAACTTATAATTTAAAAAGTACCTCTCTATTGGATACATCCAACGATATCTCACTGGCCCAGCAATCTTCGCCTCTTCTACCAAATGAATGACTAAGTGCACCTGGTGCGACCGTAGCCGGCACGCAATTTAAACCCTCTTATTGTCAATTGTAGCACTGGTAAATAGGGTATCGTCCTAGCCGGGGATTGAGAGGGCTCACTTCTATTTAACTAGCTTGAAAATAAAACTAAAAATAAAAATAAAAATCCTAAATAACACGAAATAAGTAAATAAGAAAAATACTAATGGGGGTTGTAAAAATAATAATAAAATAATAAAAGGAATAAAATAAAACAAACTAATAAGAATAAAATAATGAAAATAATGGGAAATAATGGGAAACCGCAGATATGAGAAACATGTTAGGGAAATAAAAATCCACCACTAGATTAGGTTGAAAATATAATATTTATTTCTAAGTCATCCTTTAATCATGAGAAAGAGATCGACCAAGTTGCACACCAAAAGCAGGTCTATACACCTTATATTACTTCCCTTAATTAATTAATACGACAAAGCGCCAATATTAACCCTATTAAATACTAGTAGTATAGCAGCAACAAGCGGCTCCTATATTTAACTAGATTTAATGCATTAAGTGTAAGTGGAAGGCTATCAATCTAAGTACCCAAACTAGTACAAAAAACATGTCTAGCTGTATTTTCTTTTCTTGACCCACACGTATCGAAATATTTTACCACTTCGGTTAGATTCACAAAACGATTAGGTGAATTGTTATCTAACCTAGCTGCAATTTATACATATAAATTCTAGTATATTTAGATGGCCACCTAGAAAGAAATAAATCCTACATATTGTCACTTATGAGGTACCAGAACAAGGCATGCACCAAATAAACTATACTTGACAAAATTATACATATAAATGATAGCAATTAATATAGAGTCAAGAAACATTCTCACGAAACAAAGAAAATAAAATTATAATTCAAATTCTAATCCAGGGTTTCAATTCATTCCATAACAATAAACAATCAGGCAACCATAATTAAAGAAGTAATTACACAGAAATATATATCTAAAATATAAATTAAAAATAAGAGAAAGAAATAACCGGAATTAATTTTAAATAAAAGATCAAGAATTTATTCAGATAAAAATTAATTTTATCTGAAATAAATTCTACCGGTATAAATTTCCTCTTATTTTTCTTTTTCCGGCTGGCGTTGGTTTCCGTGCAAAATTTCTTTCTTCTTTTTTTTCTTTCGTCGCTGGCGCTGACGGCTGACGATGGTGTTGCTCGAACTCCGTGTGTTGTCCTTTGCCTCGGTCTCGTCGTACTTCTGCTCCCGTACCTCTCGTCCTTTGCGGCTCTGCCGCACGTCCTTCTTTTCTCTACCGAGCCTTCAGCCGAGCCTGTGAAGGCTCTGCCTTCTCTCGGCTCTCTGTGTCCCGTCCGTCTCTCCCCTCGTTCAATTAATACGGCCCTACTGCTATATTTATTGTCGTGCGTCGAGCTGTTCCTCACGTCACCTCGTGCGGCGCTCCTCTTTCTTCAGCGTCCGTTTCTTTTTCGTGCCTCCACGTCAGCCCTGCTGACTTTTCTTTTATTTCGTGCACCGAGACCTTTTTGGTTTCGTTGGCTTACTCGTCGTTCCCTGGCCTTTGGGTCTCCGTTCGGCGTCGTTTTGTTTCCAGGCCTTTGGGCCTTCGGCCTTCGGCCGTTGGTCCAAAGGTCTTATTTCTTTTTTTTTAAATTTTCTTTTATTTAAATACAAAACCTGCAAAATAAAATTCAATAAATATTAATAAATAATATTTTATTCTAAATTTACTTAATTTATATCATTTTAGCTCAAATAATAAAATTTAGACAATTTTTACCACTTAAGCATAAAACAATAATTATTCCCCTATATTAGTTAAATAAACTACCAAAAACTAAGATTATAAGGGTATAAAATGTGTCAAAATATGAACTCATCAGCACCATACAAGTGAAGAAGGATGGTGGAAATACCATTTCTAATTTACACAATGTGTAAGGGATTTGACTTTCAAGAGCATCCAAATCCTTCATGCTCAAGTTCTTTGAGCACAATTTCCTGAAGAAGGAACTCAATTCAATTAATGGTTCATAAACTTGTTTGGGAAGGAGCCCACAAATAGCAATAGGAAGAAGTTGCTCAATAAAGATGTGATGATCATGACTCTTCATACAGGAGATCTTCTGGCCATTATCTTTCACACAACGGGAGAGATTTGAAC
The DNA here is from genome assembly GCA_030549775.1 of Tamarix chinensis. Classification (NCBI taxonomy): domain Eukaryota; kingdom Viridiplantae; phylum Streptophyta; class Magnoliopsida; order Caryophyllales; family Tamaricaceae; genus Tamarix; species Tamarix chinensis. Next base: position 77,936,576 of record CM060179.1, on the reverse strand, counting down.
AATAGCCATCAGGAGTCTTCAACTTTTGAAACATCTCGCAAAATACTGTTTTTTCATCACCCCTCAATGTATAGCATGCTATAGGCACTTTTACTCTATCCTCTTCAACAACTGGATGAAGATCTTCCCTTATACCCATGGACACTAAATCTAATCGAGCCTTCAAGTTATCCTCAGTCTTATCTTTGATATCCATCAATGTCCCTATAATATTCTCAGAAATATTTTTTTCAATGTGCATCACATCTAAGTTTTGACGTAATTTTAGCTTGTGCCAATAAGGTAACTCAAAAAATATGCTCTTCTTCCTCCAACCATATAAGCTATTTGTATCATCCCACTTTCTCTTTGTACCTGTCTTTCCAAATGGTACCTGGATAAACTGACTACACTGCCTCAAAATATCATCACCAGATAATGGGATAGGAACTGTACCCTTTTCCTTTTTTTTGTCAAAGGCATTAGGTAATTGTCTCCATCTATGATCCATTGGCAACCAACGTCTATGCCTCATGTAACATATCTTATCTGTTATTGAACTCGATCCAGCTTCCCTATGACAACATGGACAAGAAAAAAATCCACTAGTGCTCCAACCAGACAGGTCTGCATAAGCTGTAAAATCACTAATAGTCCATAGCACTGATGCACGCATAACAAAGTTTTGTTTAGCATGGGCATCATATGTGTCAGCACCAACTTCCCATAATTCTTTCAACTCTTCTACCAAGGGTTTCAAATAGACATCAAGATCCATTCCCGGTGAATTAGGACCATCAATCAACAAAGATAACATAAGATAAGGAGATTTCATACACATCCATGGTGGTAAATTATAAGGAACCAAAATGACCGGCCAAATGCTATGAGATGATCCCCCAAAATTATTAAATGGTTAGAAACCATCTGTAGCTAACCCAAGTCTCACACTACGAGGATCTTTTGCAAATGATGGAAACTCCTCATCAAAAGACTTCCATGCTTGAGAGTCCGCTGGATGTCGCATTATCCCATCATCAACCCTATCTTCTTTATGCCAACGCATATCCTTTGTTGTCACAGCTGCCATAAATAACCTTTGCAATCTACGCTTTATAGGAAAATATCGTAAAATTTTATGGGGAACCCTTTTGCCATCTATCTTCCACCTTGAGGTATGGCATTGCGGACATTCTTGTGCATCGACATGTTCACGCCAATAGATGATGCAATCATTTGGACATGCATGAATTTTTATACAATCTAGGCCTAAATCACGGATGATCCTACGACACTCATCATAGGAATTTGGAAGATTACAGCCTAATGTCCCATTTTGAAGCTTCAACATTTCAGTAAAGGAGGTATCACTCCAATGGTTCATACATTTAAGACGTAGCAACTTCATAAGATACCCTAAATTTGAAACTTTAGAGCCTTCCAAAGTCAAATGCTCTTTATACTCCTTCAAGAGGCGATAGAATCGAGCTGCTTCGCCAGTAGGTTCTTCCGAGATGAAGTTATGTTCATTTCTACCATCATTCTCTAAAAAATCCATCCCAGTCACACCACAACCAACTTCTAACATCTCTAGCATGTCATCATGATCAATAGAAGTCTCATGGTCAGATGAAGAGACATTAAACACCTCACCATGGTTATCCCACACTACATAGCTTTGTAGAATTCCATTCTTCAACAAATGAAAGCGAACTTCAGTTATATTTTTGAAATGCACGTTTGCACACTTATTACATGGACAACTAATCATTCTTTCAGATTCTAACTGTTCATCTGAATGTGACATGCTAAAAGAAAAATCTAGAAAACGATCAATCCCTTCCAAATATTGAGGCGACGCTCGATTCAATTTCATCAATTCTTTATCCATTTGCATTACCTAATTTTTATTTCCATAAAAAGTTAAACAATTTTGGATGATATAAAGAATAGAAATTAATAGAAAAATTATCATAACTTAAAAAATTTCCATATATACTTTCTTCATGTAAACTATACAAAACCAAATGGAAAACTATAGAGTAATCATATGAGTGAAAAAGAAGAAGGACTAAAAGAAAAAAATACCTGTAGTTGTCAAAATAGATATATCTACTTCGCCTTCTTTGATAAGAGACGCCTATAAGAATGCTGAAAATTAAAAACATCATCAGTATTATAATGCCAATATTATTGTATGAAAATAGTATACTACTGTACTCCACAGCAAGTTCCACAAAAAGAAATTATAAATTCAATCACCAAGAGTAAAATAACTGAAAATAATAAACTGACCTCACAACCACAAGGACAATTTTAGGTAGTTACTGATTGTTCGGACCCAATATTTCTCTCTCAGACCTGCATATTCTCAATGTATAGCATTCAGAACATTTTTTCCTTCCTACACACAAGCAGGCAAGTATATACCAGTTGCTAAAAAATGTACTAACTAGCAGCAGGTTCTTACCTTTCAACCATGCAACAAAGCTGTTGGTGGACTACTTTAGCTTCAATCAAGTCTCCTTTTATTGCCAAGCAGCTTAACCAAGTAGGAATGATCTATCAAATTTGGAAACAATTGGAGCTTAGAATTGAATGGAAGTCCACATTGTAGACCACATTAAGTCATTAAGTCATACAAGCCCTTGAGTATAAAGAGAAAAATATCCCCTCAAATACTAAATACAAGCAGGTTCTATCCTCACACATAAGAACCCAGGAAGAGAAAAATATCCCCTCAAATACTAAATACATCCCCACTATACACATAATATGCTAGATCAAACAAATTTACTGACTTTGATAATACAGCCCCAATTCTGGATTTTTCCTCATAATGTGCATGATGATAATGTAGTAGAATAGGTTGATTAAAGAATTGAAGATTTAGAGGCCAAAACACAACAGAGAAAGAAAAAGACAACCACATTTTACTTGATGCATATTCAATCCAAACTTACAAATTCTTCCATTATATGTCTATCTCATTATACAATTGTAACTCCTACAATCTAATATGGTAACTACCCATCTTAAACATCATTAATATTCTTTGTACGAACTATATCTGATTCACAAAACTATTATTAAACCACAATTTCCCAACAATATAGGATTTCTATTCACTGAAGTATATCTAAACCCGTAGGTCCTTATGCATATTCAATCTAAACCTAAATTCGAAATTGGACAAATAAATCAAACAAACATATCAAACAATGAATTATGCTTTCAATGAGGCTTAATTACGGTTATTATCTTCAGTTTTGCAGCAAAAAAAAACTTTTCCTCCATCTTACCTGACAGAGTCTGCAGCAGTCAATGGTATTCGAAGCCTAGCGCCCGTCGTCGGAATCACCACCAGCCGGACACCACCAGTCGTCGTCCGTTGTAATGTCGGAAGGAAGCAAGGTTGTGTACGTTGCTTGGCTATAGAGTTTATGGTCGGCCGCGCAACGTATGGGAAACAACCATGGGAGTATTTCGAGCAGGTAGTAGAGTTTGGACGGGAGTTTAAGAAAAATTTGTTGTCGTTTATTACCGCCGAAAAGTCCTGCTTAATGTGTTTTAGCATAATAAACATGTATGGTAACGGTTTTGACTGTTGCAAAAAATAACAAAAATTTTAGGTAATTTTTTTTCGTCACAACTAATCACGATCGTTGCCAAAATTTGCACAGTTTTAACTTTATAAAACTATTTTCGACCACAGTATAATAAATCCGTTGCTAAACATATATTAAAATTTATCAACTTAATCCTTCTGCCACAATTAATAAATTCGTTGCTAAAATTACTTTGCAGTCGGTGAAATTATTTTTGCCCTCAATATTTCGTAACGATTTTATCCGTTGCAAAAGTTAATTTGAAATTTAGAAAATTATTTTTAGCCACAGTTTATCGGTTCCGTTGCGAAAGTTAGTAAAGTTTGAAAATTGTCAAATTATTTTCCGCTACAATTTAATTCATCTGTTACTAAAGTTATATTGAAATTTCTAAAAATATTTTTTCCCAACAATTAGTAAAATTTGTTGCTACATAACAAAGTTAATTTTATTATAATCTTTTCAAATCATTTTATTCATTTCTTAATTCATTATAATTGGATAAAAAATAGTGTAATATTTTATTTGATTCTTATAAATTTATTTTTTTGGCTAATATTATTTTTCTTAAATAAAGCTATTATAGTAATAAACTATTATTTTTTTTACCAACAACAATATCTCGTGACGATAAATAAGCTATATGAAACACCCTCTACCCTCATAATAATTTTAGTCACGACCTGATAGGTTGTTACAAAATACAATTTTTTGCAACAAAATTGTTGTTGCAAAAGCTATCTATTTTTTTGCAACGAATTATTATTGTGGCGGTAAAAGTATTTTTTATAGCAATGACACATTATTGTTGCAAAAAAATGGCGCATTTACGGCAACAAGCTTTTGCTACAAAAGTTATATATTGTTGCAAAAAAATTATTTTTTCGCAACAAAATTATCGTTGCAAAAGTTATATATTTTTTTGCAACGAATAATTATTGTGGCAGTAAAAGTATTTTTTATAGCAATGACATGTTATTGTTGCAAAAAAATTTGGCATTTACAGCAACAAGCTTTTGCCACGAAAGTTATATATTGTTGCAAAAAATTATTTTTTTGCAACGAAAATTTTAAGTCGTGGCTAAAACCCGTTGCCAAAAATAGCTTTTCTTGTAGTGGCTCCTGGGCCACTATTATGTCCGGTGGGTCGGTACTCATAATCACTTGCCAAGGCAACATACTCCTGGGCTACTATTATATCCGGTGGATCGAAACTCATAATCACTTGCCAGGGCAACACGCTCCTGGGCCACTATTATAACCGGTGGATCGGTACTCAATATCATAAGTCAACTAGGCTCGGCTCATTAATCTTTCACTTTCATTATTAGTATTTTTCCTTTCTTTAATCAACACAACAATTCCATTTATTTGCCTCGGATGGGAGATCAAGAACCCGGGACACAAAGGTACACCGATCGTACCGGTGCATACAAGCTATTCAGTACCCTTCAACCACGAACCCAGGAACGCAAAGGTACCATGGTCGTACTAGTGCATAAAGCTACTCAGTACCCTACCGACAAGGAAACCTAATCCATAAGTATGCATACCCCCTAACTAGGTCCGTAGAGCTAGATAAAGTAAGATATAGGGCCTAGCTGGGGCACAAATTCACACCAGCAAATACCAGAATAATCGTGGGCTAAACCACATCTTTAGGGTAGCGACCCCTAAAGAGCCACCATTTCCGATCTCGAGGTCTTTCACTTTAAGTATTAGTGTCTTAATTAAAGTGATCACGAAAAGCACAATAATCAGATACTTATTCACTTTCAATCGTTCTAATATCGTTAATCGTTTCTTATTCAGGCGGTTATCCAAGATAACACAGAGAAATCATTAAGGCCATCATAATCTCATATAATTCCGAATTAGGATTCGTTCTTGTAATACTTACTAATTATCAAATACTCTTACCTTACTAATCAGCGTTATTTGAGTCATATTATAAAATTCCACAATCACAACGACATATTAGGTACAAATTACTCATTTACCCCTTACTTATATAATTGCTAAGTCATCCCTTTCTTACTTGACAAATTACCATATTACCCTTAAGGTTGCATAATTATCAAATTACCCCTTGCTCAGTTTATGTTACTAAGTTATCTCCTACGCTTTTTAGATCACCATTCACCCTTCATAATTGTTAACCTTAACATATTTTCCTTTTTGGTTGTTTAGATTACTAAATTGCCCTTCTCCTTTGTTATAATTACTAAATTGCCCTTGAGTTGGATAAATTACCAAATTACCCTCCTTCATTATCATGATTACCATTTTCCCCCTTTAGTTGGTTAAATAATTACTAATTTACCCTTTAGTTGGCTAAATTACCAAATTGCCCTTCTCCTCTATCATAATTACCATTTTACCCCTCTCAATTATTATAATTGCCATTTTACCCTTTTCAATTATTATAAATCCCAAATTACCCTTCTTCATAATTACAATTATTAATTTACCCTTCTTCATAATTATAATTACTAATTTACCCTTCTTCATAATTATAATTACTAATTTACCCTTCTCCATATTTATATTTATTAATTCACCCTTCTCCATATTTATAATTATTAATTTACCCTTTTCCATTCTTATAATTACTATATTGCCCTTCTCCATTATTAAAATTACCATAATGCCCTTTTATTGGTTAATTTACCAAATTACCCTTCTCTATTATCATAATTATCCAATTACCCTTTGATAATCATAATTTAATTACCAATTTATCCTTCATCGTTATCATTATTACCAAGTTACCTCTTACTCCCAAGTATGCCATAAATATCCCTTTTAATTTATAAAATTACCCTTCTACCCCTTACTTCCAAATTACCATAATATCCTTTTATTTACAAAAGTTACCACAATACCCTTTTATTTATAAAATCACCATAACATCCCTTTTACTTTACAAATTACTATTTTACCCTTTTACATCCAAAATTACCATTTTTATCTTTCCTTACAAAATTACCATTTTGCCCTTCTTTTCCAAAATTACCATATTACCCCTTTACTCCCAAAATTACCATAATACCCCTTTGCTCATAAAATTTCATTTTCTCCTTTACTTCCAAACTTACCATAATACCCCTAACTTCCAAAATTACTGCAATACCTCCTTTTACTTGTAAAATTACCATATTGCCCTTTTGCCTTCAAAATTACTACTTTACCCCCTTTATTACACCACTTTTTATTATATTAACATTACCACATGGAATAATAATATTAATACTCCATTAACAATATCCAACTCCACCAACCATTATATTTTAATATAATACTTATTATCATCCACACATTTAGGCCTCATTCTTGCACAATAAATATTACTAAAATGCCCCTAGGGTTCACAATAATAATATTCATGCATAAATGGTCACAATAACATAAAATAACATGGATAAGTTCTTAACACTTTCATTAATAATCGAACTCTTCCCTTAAACAACCTTTCCACACATGGCATATAAAATAACATACTTTCTTTCCTTTTTTTATTATCAATCAATGCAAGCAATTATATATATTATATTAAACCACAAGTATCGAGCATAATGACATATTAAAAATCCTAATGTGCTAACATACGTTTATCCATACGTTTAAGTGGGGTTTAACGATTACCTTATTTCCCGCAAAATTGAATCTTACCAGTATTCCGGTTAAAGATTCAAACTTTGATTAGTAAAACCAATACCTAAAAATAATATCAATATTTATTATATTAGAAATAAGAAAATCAAAGTATAAGACTTTATAAATTTTACTTAAGGAAATAATTAATTTAAATATTATCATACCTTAAATTTATTAATAAAAATGACCAATAAATGCAGGAACTCATGCTGCATATGCAGCATGAGCTGCATGCAAAAATAAAAGGAGGAAAGGATCGAAAAGGGGGTGAAAGGAAGAAATAATGGTTATTTTTGGGTTGGGGTCTTTAGGCTAGGAAAGAAGATAGATGGGGGAGGTTTCAAGGCGGGAATGGTGCAAGAGTGAAGAGGGGGTGTAGGTGGTTGTCGGGGATGGGTTCACGGTGGCCAAGGGCGGTAGAGTCGGCGGCAGCGAGGCCATGAAGGTGGATGCCGAAGTAGTTCGAGGTGGAGGGGCTAAGAAGGAAGGAAAAGAGGAGGGAAAAATGAAGGAGTTTGAGGACTTGTTTGGGCCAAACAATGTATGGGGATCGTAGAGGAGGTTGCAGGAAGTTGAATGGTGGGTTGGGTGGCGGTAGAGGTGGCCGGACGGCGGTGAACGGCGGGGTTGCAGGTGGGCTACCGAGAAGGGGGGAAATGGAGAGAAAAATAGGTGGGGAGGAAGAAGGGTTGTGGCATGGCTTGAGAGGGTGTATTGTGGTGGTGCAGGGCGGTAGTAGAAGGTGGCAGGAGGCACTGCAGGCTGTGGGTGTGGCGGTTGGAGCAGCGGAGAGTGGTAGGGCGCAAAACAAGGGTGGAATGGGAGGAGAAGAAATGGGAGAGAGAGGAGATCGGGGGTAAGGGGCTCGAAAGAATGGGGTAGAAAATGGCTGAAGGGGAGAAGAAAAAGAAGAGGAAGGGTAGGGGATAGGTGGCTGATCGGGTGGCAGTGTTTAGGATCGCAGGGGTGGTGGTAGGGTGGCAGGGAGGGGAGACGAAGAGGGGGAAAAAACAAGGTAGTGGGATGGTTTGCAGGGCTGGCCAAGTCTGAAAAATAGGAAGAAAATGATGGGAGAGAAGGAGGGAAAGTGGTGGCAGCAAGGGGTGCAGGCGGTGGCAGCGGGCATGGCGTCGAAACCTGTAGGTGATCGGGCGTAGAGGTCGAAGAAGAAAGAAAGAAGGGAGAGGGAGGGAGACCAGAATGGATCGGCATAGGGAAAAGAAGAAAAAAAAAGAGAAGAGTTGGGCTGGCCTACGGAGGAGGAGAAAAGAAAGAAAGAAAGGAGGGGGGAGATGGGCTGTGGTGCTGCGCCGGGGAAGGGGAAGAAGTGGGCCGGAGGCCCAGGCGCAGGGGGAGGAGAAAGCAGGCTGGCCTGGCGGGCGGCCCGAAGGAGAAAAAAAAAAGGAAAAGAAAAGAAAGAAGAAAAAGGAGAAAAAGGGAGAAAGAAAAAAAAGGAAAAAGGTAAATGGGAAAATAATTTAATTTAATTTATAAAATAATAAAATGTAATATTTTTGATAAATTATTTAATTTAATATTTTAATTCAATATAATTTAATATATTGGTTCGAAAAGGATAATTTTAGTAAAATATTAGTTTGGGAAATTATTTAAATAAAAATAATATGATAAAATAAAAAAATATTTATTTTTAATTTGTTAAATACTCTATCCAAATTTATATACTCAAAAATCCATAAAATAATTACATTAAATAATTTTTAAAGCTAATTTATTTCAAATAAAAGTTATTTATTAAATTATAGGTTTTCTAAAATTTTGAGGGATTATAGCTTTGTCCTAGAGTATCATTTTTGGTCTATCGGTTATAATAGTGGTTAGGTGCATTATGCCCTAAAGTAGTATTTTCAGTCTATTAGTTGTAATAGTGGGGTCCCTGCACTCAGGTGGATATAGTTCGAGAGATGATGTTGAATAATGTTTAATTAATCGCTTAATACCAAAAGTGTTACTCTCATCCTTTGTGATCCATTTATATAGTATAAGTTTGGCTTGGTGCCTGTCTCATTCTTGGTAAGTGATGGAATTGCTAAGTAAATGGATCTTGTGTTGTGCATTTCCCATTGTATGTGCTAAGTAAAATTTCAACAAACATATTAAAATATTGGCAATTAAACATATCATTAGGGTTATCTTGCAACATAATGTAAAAGAAACATCATTAAATGTCATAACTACATGTTTTAAAATGATTTATGCTAAATATTAGTAGAATATATAAGACATGGTTAGGAAACAAAAACACTTTAAACCATTTATAGAACAGTATCTAAGGTTGTTTCAAAATCTAATTTTAATATGCATGAAAGATACACATTTTATTAACCAAAAAGAATATGTGTGTGTGTGTGTGTGTGTGTGTGTGTAGAGAGAGAGAGAGAGAGAGTATAAAATTTAAATATTATACAAATGTAGGAACATTTATTAGTCTTTGGATTACTATAATTGACTATAAAAATTGATAGCCATTAGATGAAAATTTAAGAATAAAGGCGTGCGAATCTATTGCAACTATTTTTTTCCCTCTAAGCTTCAATCACATGCTAGTTTTACACTGGCTTTATTCTACAACTCTATCATTTGCCAGATTACTTTTCCAAAAGAAAATGCCATGTACAAAGAGTATAGGGAAAAATGACATGCATATATATTATCATCATTTTTTATCTATTTGGTATACAAATTGAGATTGGTAAAGTATATTAGTTTTTAATGTTTGATTAATCTATAGTTAAGTTTGATTTTCTCCAAGCTTATTTTTATATGCAGTTAGGCCTAAAATTTATACTTAATGGTTTTGATCTAATATGAGGATATGTAGATTAAACTACAATTAGGTTTAGTATTTTGGATTTATATTTAAATTCATTTGGGTTTAGGGCTTTGACACTAGGGTTTAAAATTTTCTAGAACATAAAATAATTAGCATAAACCTTAAACCCTAAAATCTTTTTAAAAATCTAAAATAAACACTAAAATAAATATAATATACCCTAAAACCTAATCCCTATTTAAAAAATCTAAAAACCCTATAAATGAAATAAATCTTATACCCTATTAAAAGTCTAAAAAACCTAAAGTAAATATAATAAATCCTAAAAACCATTTTAAATCTAAAAACCTCAAATAAATAGGATAAACCTTCAAGCATAAACCATTAACCATGGACCCCATACCTTAAATCCTATTAAAAATCTAAAAATCCAAAAACCTAAGATAAATTGAATAAACTTAAATCCTATTTAAACACTAAAAAACCTAAAATAAATAGAATAAACTCTAAAACCTAGATCGTATAAAAAAATGTAAAGGACCTAAAATAAATGAAATAAGTGCTAAAGCCTAATAAAATCTAAAAAACCTAAAATAAATGCAATAAACCGTAAATCATATAAAAAAATAAAAACCTAAAATAACCTATAAACCCTATTAAAAATCTAAATAACCTTAAATACGTAGAATAAACCCTAAACTTGAAACCATTCTAAAAATCCAAAAGACTAAAATAAATTGAATAAACCATAAACCTAAACCCTATTAAAAATATAAAATAAATAGAATATATCCTAAACCCTAAACTCAATTAAAAAAAAATCTAAAAAACCTAAAATATATGGAATAAAGCCTAAACCCTATTAAAAATCTAGAACAAATAGATGGAATCAACCATAAACCTTAAACGCTTTTAAAAATATAAAAACTGAAATAAGTTCTAAATCTTAGACCCTTTTAACTAAAAATCTAAAAAATATAAAATAAATAGAATAACTCTAAATTGTAGGCCTTATTAAAAATCTAAAAAACCTTAAATAAATGGAATAAATCGTAAATCCTATTAAAAATAATTTTTTTTTAAAATCTAATATAAATGGAGTAAACCTTAAATCTTAAACTGTATTAAAAATCTAAAAAACTAAAAACAAATGGAATGAGCCCTAATCCCAATTAACAAATCTAAAAAAAATCCTAAAATAAAGTTTAAACCCTAAACCCAAATCAGACTAAAAACATTAAATCCTAGGGCATAAACCATAAACCCACATGAATGTTAATATAGACCCAAAACATAAACCAACCCACAATTTAATCTAAAGATCCTAATCCTTTATAACTCAAAAAATTAGAGTTGTGCATGTGGCTTCCTTTTTCGGGAAAGTAATATGACCCGCTCAAATTGATAGATCAGGATTCAGGAAGTGGATAGAGCTAGGCGTGAAATTAGCGTGTGACAAAGGCATATACCGAAAAGAGAAAGAGTTGCATTCCTTGTCGTAGTTAGCATTCGTTTATATTAATACTCCAAATTACATCATTGCCAATAATGATAGGAAGTCCGACACCTTTAACTCATATTTTCGTTTGTTGGCTTTTGATCTCAACCATCATCTGTAGTAATGTGACGACTAATAACTGTTCCTACATTTGTATATATACACCCTTTAAGTCATACACATGATTTTTTTTTAAAAAGAAAGTCAAAAAGTCTTTAACAAATCTGAAATATTTCTTAAAATTTAAACATTCGTTCTTCAAACAAATTTATTTTAAGATGCAATATAACTCTATTTGTTACCTATTGATTTATCATTATTTGTTCTATACAATTTCATAATTGTATGTATAAATCTTTACTCTTCATGTATAAAATATTAATACAATGCCAAGATAATATACAATTGAAAAGGATACACCCATGTAATATGTGTTTTACCCTATTTCAATCTCAAGCAACATTCTCCCCATTCAACTAGTGATATTACAAATGATAAACTATCATTTTTAGCTTTTATAAAATATAATATAAATTATGTATACTAATTGATTTTATATAATATAAATTATGTCAATCTTTGTAAAATTTGATCATATAATTGTATTGACAATTAATGTACATACACATTGTATATATTCAATTGATTTTATTAACTTATTATTTAAGATTAATTATTCTTAAAAAAAATAAATTTCCAAAATCAAGATTTACCTATATAAAGACAACTTTGGGTATTGCATGGGAGATAAACTAGTTAGTTGGTAAAAGGGGAAAGATGTATTATGTACATAACCCTACTTGCATGCAGGCAACTAACTAGCTACCAATAGTACGCATACATAATTACACAACATGAGTGCACTTTCAAGAGATTATTATTATTATTATTATTATTATTATTATTATTATTATTATTATTATTATTATTATTATTATTATTATATGAGTCAAGTTTACATAAAAATAAAAAGAGTAAATGAAATCCTTGATTATGTAATCACACGTATATATAAGAGTGAACTATGGCAAAAATTCTCTCTCAACTCTTGTATTTAATTTTCAGTATATATATATATATATATATATATATATATTTCATATTAGGAGGTGAGAGTATTTATAGTATTAATTCCTAAATAAATTTATGCGGACCTTCAACTAATGTAGTTGAATACCTCCATCAATAATATGTGATCTTTTCATAGTTGCAGACAAAACTACTTAAATTTTTCCAAGCTTTGTTTGGATAAAGAACCTTACAAATAATGAAAAATTTAAAATGATAGAACTTCAAAAGTGATCCCCTTTTATAATGTCATAGGTATAAGTCTATTGTTTGGATAAAGAATTTTAAAATTTTATTATTTAGATATTTTTTATACATGAAATTTGGTTATAATATTTATAATATTTTCCTTATTTTTAATTATGGGACTATGTAAACACACCATAAAATAATTCAAAAATTTTATTGATAAAATTTTAATATGGATTTTAAAACTTTTGAGAAGTATTTAAATTTTTTAGGATACCCAAAGCAAAGTATTTATCTAGGTTAGAAAAGTTTATAATTTTTTTTAATGAATTCCCTTCAAGAGATTATTTATCCAAAATGAAGCCTTTGTGTCAAATATATACCCTACTTAATTACTTAGGATCAAATAGGAAAAAAAAATTTGAGAATAAATTCGAACTCAACTTGATGTTGAATTGATCAAACTATACGATGATACAATGCTTTAATTTTACTCACATTCAATAGTACAATCAAGCTAACTTCCCAAGAACTTAAGAACTTTTCTCCTCGAGCCTTGAATAAGAAGAAGAGGTCACATGGTCAAAATTATTGAGCACCTACATTATGAAATAAGAAACAAGCAAATAAGTTGTTACAATATAGTTAATGTCAACCAAAATGTTGGTTGGATTTACTTCAGGTAACATATGATTAACACAAGTTATTTAATAGACTTTGACTTCGTTTTCTACAATTTTGCCAACAAACAATAAGATAGGCTAGCAATCAAAAATTTATTCACATGGAAAATCAAGAAAAGTGTTTTTCTGCCTCATTATTGTTAGGATTCAAGCCCGTGTATGTAAGGTAAGAGGACCTAAACTGGAAAACAATTGAAGGTGAAAAGGGTGATCGAAGATGCACACGGGTTGGTAGAGTAAGAAAATTCATCCCTATGAAGTTTCAGAAATAATGAGCAAAGAAGAAGAAGTTATGTGTCTTCACTACCCCTAATGTTAATCAACATGATTGTGTTTATGAACAAGATCCTTTGTGTTGTTGCTCAAATTTTTCATGGTGGTTTTACATGAGTCTAATTTTCCCCAATCTTATCCTTTAAGTCTACCTTTTATCTTTTGTAAGTTCTAGGATCTTATTAGCCTTTGTAAATGCAATATCTTGTATAGCATTATGTATACAAAATATAAAAAAAAATAATTATGAGAGAAAAATTTTGTATTCTAGATCTAGCGTGGTTATTCATAGAAAAATATTAATCGAAGATGGGGCTATTAATTAAGTATATTAATCAAGAGAGTTATTCTTGATAAATTTAGTGAGGAAAGACATGGGATTGAGTGTTCTTAAATTTTGTATTACTTGAAGGTCAATAACAAATATTCAAGTTTAGTAAATTATTCTTGATTTTCCTTGATTTGATTTATACTTTCCATAGTTTTTTTTGTAGCATCTGGCTTCCTTGTTTCCTTATCTAGAAGGGTTCATGTGGGTGTAGGAACAACACATATATAAACACCAAATATCAGGTTCTATTGTACTCTATATAATATCTAGTGCTTCCATAAACAAATATGGGTTCAGTATGTCATAACTATTGGTGTCGGAGTCAGGTTAGTTCTGATTGACATCAAACCTATAGGTCCAAGTCATGAAAATGGATAAGGTATTTGTGGGATGTTTGTGATGCAATTGTTTGATGGAAATGACTATTTTGCACTATGACAAAGTATGATTAGGGATGTCCTTATTCAAGAGAGTACACACAACCCTGGAGGATAAGTAACTAATTAACGGATGTGGTTGATGCATCATGGAAAGATATGAAGTTGTATGTAACAAGTACAATATAGTTAGCCCTTTCTCTATTAATCTAGCACAATGTTGTTAAAGATACAAGTTCAATAGGTTTGTGGGATATGTTAGTGAAGATTTATGCACCAAAGTCGTTGACTAATAATTTATTCTTGAATAATGATATATATTTGCTTGAGATGGTAGAAGAAGAAAATTTCCATAATGATATGAATGTATTCAATGGCTTATTCACCAAGTTGAAGAGTTCAGATGACTCCATAAAATAATATGATCAATTTCTCCTCCTACTGGATTCTCTACCAAAGAGGTTAACCTTATGGTAACAAACTTGTTGATAGAGAATATAACACTTTCTTTGGAAGAAACTGTGTTGGTTATGCTTGAGATAGAAATATTAGCAAGATGATGGGGATCTACAAAAGGTGATGGATCATGTGTATATGTAGGTGTGTGATCCAAGAAGAATAAGAAAAAGACTAATCCAAATATCAAGTAATTTTATTGTAATAGGGTGGGGTACATTAAGAAGATGTATCTAAATTACGAGAAATACTAGAAAGAGAAGGACCGCACTAGGGCTTCAACAGATGAGAACGATCTTGGTGATGCTTATTTAGTGCAAGGGATGATGCACAAAAAGATAATTGAATTTTAATTTCGGGTTGTTCTCAACACATATTCTACTAGGAGGATTGTTTTAAGTCATTAGAGCCATGAAAAGTCATTATCTTTAGCCAACAAGGAGATCAAAGTTGAAGGAATAAGAGGGATTGATGATCAAGCATCTTTTCAAGGCTTTCTAAGAGAGTATTTTTCTAAAGCCAAAAGTCTAATTTAAGGCCACTTAGCATCCTTCAAAACCTAATCATTTTTGTAGGTGTCATCCTGCATTACTTCAATCTCTTTCCATTCAACATTATTCGAGGCTAAATAAATCACTTTGGAAACTTATCCGGACAATATCTCGCTAATATAATAGCCCCTTCACCAAGGGCTTTGAACGCTCATTGGTTCCTACACTTGTTAAAAAAAACGGAGGACACTTGTATGGAATTAGGGTATAGGCAATAAATACTAAATATATCGCCTTAAATATCTCCTATCAGCCATACACACCTAATTTCATTTCGGCATTTTGTAAAAGCTGACAAAGACCAACTAATGATTTTCTTTTGTTACTTATCGAACAAAAAAAATCTTTTGTTGCTAAAAAATTATCACTTTTGCTTTTGGCATTAGTATAATCGAATCATCACGTCACTTATACACCCACCTTATCCCCACCCACCTCTCCTCCCTTCAGACGACTTACTTTATATATATATATATATCACAAAAAAACTCCTTTCTTCAAAAATAAATAAATAAAATAACGCAAAGAACCCTTCTTTATCTCCTTTTTAGTCATAGGCAAAGAACATTTTATATTACAATTATCCCCGGGGGGAAAAAAAAGAAGGGAACAAGAAAAAGGGCAAAAAGTATCTTCAACGGACAAAGACCGACGGATCTGGTTCATTCCAATCCAATTGCTTCATCTCCCATACACCATACAATTACAAGGTCCTTAACCTGCAAGTATTATGTCACTGGGCCCACAGGCCCCTTTTGTTAGAAAATGTTTACTTACCAAGTTAAATATTGAGCCGTCCATCCGATCCAAGTATAATTACTTTCTTAAACTGATCATTTTACTTTAATTTATTTATTTTAAGTCATTTGATTTTAAATTTGATATATTTTTTCCATGTACTTTTGAATTTACATTATTTAAATCACAATTTAAAATGACTAAAATACAACAATTTTAAAGGTGCACCTTTTAAAATATGTCAAATTTAAATTTTAGTAAGTAATTTATAAAAAAATAATAATAATATAATAACTGATTAGAATATTTTTCAAAGTACGGAGACTAAAATAATAGTAGTCTCTTTAATTATTTATTAGTATCTTCATATATTTATGATACATATGTTATAATTTGTCCATATCAACAAAAAAAAAATCATTCTAATAATTTTCATTCCTTTTAAAAAATTCATAAAAATAGCCTTAACATTATACTTACATATTTTATTGAAAAATAACAAAATATTTAATGCATATAAAAAAATAGACCTTGACTTGTATAAAATAATTTTATTTTTTATACAAGAGTTTAACCATATAATAACTTTATTTTTATTATTATATATTCCATCTATATAAAAAAAACAGTTATTCTATTATTAAGTTTTTGTATAAAAAATTTATTTTAAAAAAGTTAGGCTATTTTAAATTTTTATCTTTATTTTTTTAATTATATATAAATTAAATAATTTATTATTTTTTAATAAACGGTGTAAGCGCAATTTTAATATTATTTTATTACTTTATTAAAAATATATATAAATTATTTGAATTATTTTCTTTTTGATGCGGAGGAATATATGTATATATATATATATATATATATATTATCCTATATGATACGTTAATTAAAAGAGTTTTAGAATTATCTTTGCATATCATCATAATTTTTACAGTAAATATTTGAAAAACACAAATATCATTAAAATGTTGTTATATGCAAATATCAATTCAATTTGATTTTATTCGAATTACTATTATTATTATTATTATTATTATTAAAGCTGTGATTATTATTTTGTTCGAAAAACATAGCCGAGAACTCACTCACCCATCGATTTCCTGCAAACTGAGAGAAGGACGATTAAAACGGCTAGACCTCCGACAATGCCTACTATAATCGCAACCGTCTTCCCAACATCATCGTCTCCGTTGGTATCTGTGTACGCAGTCAAGGATACGCACATTATGGGGGCAAAAAATAATAACAAGAAATTAAAAAAAAAAAACACACAAACTATTGTCTAATCACGAGGTTTAATCACGGTTTTTTCATGATTAGACGATGCAGACATATAAAAAGGGAGCATTGATATGATTACCCAAACAGATCAACGAGAATATATTGAAAGAGAGATCGAGGATAAGACAAGGGAAGGGAATGGCACTACCGATGGAGATAATCAAAAGTACTAAAAAGCATCCAATCCATGCCCACCCCGGCCCCACTTCCATTTTGTATATATGACTTTTATATGTATGAAAAAATGGCCCGATTCCACCCACGGCGTGCTTTATATATTATATAGATATATAAAAAAAAATCAACTTTCTGATAAAAATATGAGAACATTCCATTTGAACCATTATATTAAAATACTTTATTATAGTTTTAGAAAATTACTCTCAATCGATGATAGAAACTATTTTTAATGAATAATTTTTTTTGTATAAATGACTTAAAAATTATAGCATTAGAGTATAAAAAAACTAATAGTATTTTATTAAATATTATGTATTTATATTTTAAATAAAAAATATAACCTCAGTAAATGATAAAACTATTTTTATTTAATTTAAAAAAAACTATTGTTAACAAATTACAAAATTATAATATTTAAACATTAAAAAAAGTGATGGTATTTGTTTGGCCATGTCCTTAATTACCCTGTCGTTTCCCTTCTTCACTGTAGAACGAACGTACTAAAAGCGGTGAAAATGGTTCTAGGCTAAAAGCGAACAAAGTTTTGTTCGACGCCTTCCTTCCCTCATTTTTTTATTATTGTTGATTAATTAATTAACTGCTGTTTCAAATTTCGAAAGGGATTAAATCAGTATGGCACAGGTTTTATTTTATTTTCGTTCTTCGTAAGAATTTTTTTTTTTTTGCTATGATCGGAGAAATTCTAGCCATCACACATCTATCTCATATTGCGTAGCTATTTTTTGAATTACCTACCATGCAGTCGATGATAAGAAATATAGCTCACGTAACAAGAGGAATTCAGTGTAAAAATAAAATAAAATTACCATTAGCATTACTGCTGAACTTCTGAGCGAGCAGCAATTAAAGAGGAGGGAAACAGAAAGAAAGAAAGAAAAGAACGACTAACCTGAAGCAGAGTTCAAGTCGTAATAGCCAGAAACCCAATACATGCCATAGCACTTATTCAAGAACACATGAGCAGCCGCCGCCTCCCCACACAAACTCTTCAGCTTGCCGACGACATCCCCTACACACGCCTTGCAGTCCTCCTCCTTCAAATCCCCTAAGCACTGGCCGATCCCTTGAACAGTCCCACTGCTGGCAACCCTAAACCCGCTGCTGCTGCTGCCCCCTTCTAAGCTCCCCAGCACGTCATCCCTCCTGCTGAAGAACTCCACGTCGTTCCCTTCGCTCTTACTACTGCACCTCTTATACATCAACCCCGTATCAAGCTTCCCCAAGAAATCGAAATCCTCGTACCGCATATAGCACGAGTCGAGCTGGAGCGTAGCTCCGTAGGAGTTCGGGCACACTAGCCCGATCTGGGAGGCAGAGGTCTCGATACACCGGGCGCAGTCGGAGAGCTTTAGGTCTCCGCGGCATTGGTAGAGGCCGTAGATGGCGGCTGCTTGGTTTGGCGGAGGTGTCGTTGTTGTGCCGAGGGTGAAGCTGTTGTATAGGGACTGGGAAGATGAGGTGATGGAGGAAGATAGTAAGGAGTTGAGGTTTGATTCGAATGGGGAGTTGGGTTGGTATTTGTCTTGTGAACAGCCTGCGTAGATGAAGGTGTATGGTTTGGTTGGACTGAAGGAGACGAAGAGGTAGAGGAGGAAGAGGAGAGCTGGGTATGGTTTGGGGTTCGTTGACATTATTATTATTGTTTGTTTTTGTTGTCGTGATGTGATGTGATGTGGGTGGTGCGCTTAGTTTGTTTAGGGTGGTGTTCGAGACTGAGGGGTGATGACAGGCCGGGATTCTTCTTTCTTCGAAAGTTTGTGAGAAAGGATTTTTATTTCCGTTAGGATTATTCGAGAGACTTTAAGGAGAGACTGCAGATTGCTTTTACCCCTTTTTTTGTAAAAAAAATAATAAATAAATAAAATGTCCTGAATCCCTCTTTGCAAATTGCAGTGCTGAGAGACTCAAAAGGATAACCCATTTCCTTCTCTCTTAATTAAATTCTGATCCTCTTCTTAATTATTTCTTCTGTGATATCGACACCAGTAGTAGCTAGAAGTATCTTGTTGTACTAACAGATGAGATAAGACACAAGAAAAGGAACCAGATTCGGGCCGGGGATAGCCAGGAAACAGAACCACCTAGCAATCAGGCAATGGAAAAATATTCATTCTTCTACCATGTCCTTGTTTCAGTAGGGGCATCCAAAAATATGTAGCAACCCATGGGAATTAGGAAAGATATGTATAAAGTGAGTGTTTCGTTATTAGTTATTACCAGCGAATCGCCTTAAGAGTGTGAATTATGACCAAAAGGAATAACCAAGCGACCGACCATAAAGAAAGCTAAATGAAAAATTATCTGGCTGCAGAATTTAGACCCGTGCAAAATTAAGGCGGCCCGTCCAACCCACCCGCTTACGGCCCTAGGCTGATCCGACCAATAAGGCCCATGGTACTTTCCAGTTTACCAAACAAAATCACCTACTAGCATATGCATGGTTTTACTTGACCGGCATGCATGCATGCATCCCAGCGTCGTTACCGGACCTTTTAATTGAATATGGATTCTTGTGCCTATAGATTTTAAAGTGAGCTAAAATAATTTAAAAGATAATATATTAGTTGTCTGTATATATATATATATATATCATATTTAATCAATTTTCTATCATAGGAAGCAAATGTTGGAACTGGGACCATTTCCAGCCATACACGGGATCAAAGTAATCGGCAGCAGACGTGTGCATGATATCTCCACTCAAAACGGTGGTGGTGTGCTCGATAAAGGGCGAGCCACCCACGCCACCAATCCAACCACAACCGCACGTTCGGACCGATCCCCTTGTGACCTTTCTTAAGCAAAACCACCACCCTTGAAACATCTCTCCATAAGGAAATATAACCTGCTGCTGGCGGATTATATGCCCATCGATCGGTCCTTGTTACGGACATACTTATAACGGAATACCCGAATCTAGAGAGCCTTACCTCCCTTCATGATATCCATGCATCGCAACCCGAGAGCCCCATTTAATAATCTTTGCTTCCGCATACTTGCTCCCAACTGACCAGGTGTACGTATGCGTTTTCAAAGACGATAGCCGCCCCAAATGAAGCTCCCATCTGGTCTCATTAACTCAGCTTAACTGCAGTATGCATGACGTGAAGCGGGATGGCCGAAATAATGGACTTAACTATCCAGGGTGACACAACCAGTAAGGGAAAAAGTGTGTGCTCGCCAAGCAAATAGTGTTCTCTGGACTCTCTCAACCATCGCTGCATAGAATATCTTAATAGTCTTTCCTGCCCGTGTTTACGCGAACCCCTAAATACACTTACCAAGAGTAATTAATACCTTCTAGGATATCTTTCAAAGGGAAGATTTCTCTGCGTAAACTTAGTAGCAACCATTGCAGAGAAAAGGACAGAAGATTTACCCTGTATTAGCTTCAAAATAACGAAGACAGTCCATCATCGTCTTCGCTTGATCGGTACCAGCCGCCATACCCAAAAGAAGAAGGTCGTCCTCGAAAAACAGGTGTGCGATCTTGGCACCACTTTTGCAAACCGGAATGGGGTCTCCAAATATTTCCACCAACACCATGCTTGATGAGCCGGCCGAGGAGCTGATCTAAGAAAAGGACAAAATATAGGGAGATAGAGGCTCCCACCCCGCCAAGGCTTAAAGGTTCTCGTCACTTCTCCATTCCAAATAACCTGGATTTCCGGTGCGGAAAGAAACACGGTGCATAATATCCGGTAAGTGCATGCGAATGGTCGCGTCACTTTGCCCCTTTCACGTTCCAGAAGAGGAAATTGCACTCTTTATTGATTGACCGAAAAAAAACAAAGAAAAAAGAAAAGAGACGGTGCAGCTAATGCTCCTGTGGGGGATCAACGCCTTTTGCAAAGCCATGGTAGATGACTCTTGCCCAATCATCTGTAGAGAGACATTGTGAGACAAAGAGTCTCCAACCTTACTCTGGCGCTCAAGGGAAGGTGCCTTTGCCTTCGATGAGGAGGTGCTGGAGAATGGGGGACGTGCCCGTGAGTGAGGTGGAAGAGGCCTCATTCTTTGTTGGTGGTGTACGTGAGGATCTGTCTCCTTGCCCTCCGGAATAGATTTTGGAGGAAGTTTCCCAAGCTAGTCCCATTCATCGTACTAGAGACAGCGCTGTTGGTGCAATGGCAACATGTGAGTATTTTTCATTATCCCACATTGATAGTGAATAAGTATATTGTTCACTTTATATATCCCCTCATCTTTTGTTTGTTTGAATAACGAGCTTGGGGTTGTTTTGTGGGTGGTGGGCTGGATCTAATATACCACACACGCGCGCGCACGCCGCCGCCCGCCCGTCCGGTCCGACATTGGTGGAAAACGTTCCACTAATGCCTTACTCGGTTTTTTGGCTATTTAATGATAATTATTCATTTGTTTAATACACACGAAGAGAGCTATTATTTTCGAAAGAGAAAACGCGACCGACGGTCGGCCATTGAAAACCCTAACCCTAGTGCGAGCTCATTGTTTTTTTAAATTCCGATCTGGTCATCGTTATTTGCAATTCCATCCTTCAATCCCGAGTGCATGAGATCGAAGGAGGTTGTGTTAACCTTGGGGGTGATTCGACATTGAAGGGATCTGCGCCATTGTCCGGTCGAAAATCACTTCAGGGCAGTGATTATTTCACGGCACAACACGTTAATCTCGGTTTGGATTTAATTATTGTATTAATTGCTGCGATTATTGAAATAATTACATTACATTCTGAAGTGATTTTTCGGTGCTCTTTATTTCGGTTTCGTGGCAATATATTTTCGAATTGTGCTGCTTGAATTGGTTGATGTTCTTCGACTTTGTGCTGATCGAAATTGGTTCGTTTTATTTCGAATTGATTAGTTAATCCCGAAATTAATTTACCCTCCATTATTGTTCCTTTATTCGACCTTTGCTGCTGCGAGGAGTTGTTGATAGTGCTCGGTTCTTGCTGCATTGTATAAGTCGAAAGTATACCTGTTTCGGCTTCGGATTTTTGGGTCTTCATAACGCCGATTGTTGCTGAAATTTATTTGCTGGCTTAAAGGTGTTATATTCGAATTTATTGTTCGAATTATTGCTGGATTAAAAGTTCCCTTTTCGAAGTAATTTTTGGCTTCTCGAATTTGGTGTTGTTTCGTTGCAAATAAGATCTTGTTTGGTTTTGGTTTCGGTTTTGGATAATCCAATCTTGCTACTTTGGTTAGTAGCTTCGGTTCAATATTCTTGCCGTGTTAATTTTCCTGGATTTGAAATGGCTTCAAGTGTACCAAGAGTCATCCCCGATATGTCGAAAGTTGAGCCACTTGATGGTACCAACTACCGTCGATGGTCTCAGAGGATGACAATTTTATTTGAGGCTTTGGAAGTTGATTATGTTCTGTTTACTGATCCATCGACTCAGATTGACACAGATGGTGATCCTGCTACTCCAACCACTACCCCGGTTCTTCCTGCTGAAAAGAAAAGTGATGAAGCTGTGAAAAAAAAATACGAACGGGACAACAAAACCGTTCGAGGTCATATTCTGCAGCATATGAACAACAAGCTCTTTGATATGTTCTTCGGTGTCGAATCTTCCAAGGATATCTGGGACACTCTGAAGAACAAGTATGGTTCAGATGAAGCAGGTAGAAAGAAATATGCTGTTGGAAATCTTTTGCGATTTCAAATGGTTGATGACAAGCAGATTATGAACCAAGTCCATGATTATGAGCTGCTGGTTGCTGAAGTATTGGGTGAAGGAATGAAGATCTGTGAAACTTTTCAGGCAAACATGCTGATAGAAAAATTCCCTCCATCTTGGAGCGATTTCAGAAACCATCTGAAGCATAAGAAGAGGGATTTGACCTTGCCAGAGTTAATCAGTCATATGAGGACAGAAGAGGCGAATCGCTTGAAGGACAACCGAGTACGTTACGCCTCAGGTTCCATGAGCGCTAATATAGTAGAGTCTTCTGCTGGAGCTGACAAGTTTAAGGGAAAAGGCAAATGGACTCAGAAAAAGGGTCAAGCGAAAGGTCAACCTAACTTCAAGAAGGGTGACACTCGAATTCAGAAGAAACAGCTCACCTGTTATGTGTGTGGTAAGTCGGGTCACAAGGCTTATCAATGCTTTAAGAGAAAGGGCCCGTAGACTCAGAATCAACAAGGTGGTGGTCCTCCTGCTCCACAAGCTAATGTTGCTGAGACAGAGGAAGTGATTGTTGCTGTGGTTGTGGAAGCTAACCTAGTTGAGAACAAGACAGATTGGATCCTGAACATCGGAGCTTCAAAACACCTGTGCGCGAACAGAGAACTATTCCACCAGTTCCAGGATGCTACAGATGGAGAGCACGTCTTTATGGGAAACTCTGCAACTGCCGGAGTTATGGGAAAAGGAAAGGTTCTTCTGAAACTCACCTCTGGAAAGTCTTTAATGTTGAATTTGTGTTGTATGTCCCTTCCCTCCGTAGGAACTTAGTTTATGGTAGCTTACTTAATAGGGCTGGTTTGAAACTAGTTTTTGAAGCTGATAAGGTCGTGTTGACCAAAAATGGGGAATTTGTGGGTAAGGGGTATCTGTCTGACAGACTTTTTGTTCTGAATGTTGTTTCTGCTCCTATTAATGAAATTGGATCTACTTCTGCTTATATTGCTGAATCCGTATCTGTGTGGCATGGTAGGCTAGGGCACGTGAATGTGGCTTCCATAGACAAACTAAAACGAATGAATTTAATTAATGTGTTGGACACTAATGATTATGAGAAGTGTCACGTTTGTGTGGAAGCCAAGTATGCTAAAAAGCCCTTTAAACCAGTCACAGCGAGAACAATGGAATTGCTTGAATTAATTCATACTGATTTAGCTGATTTTAAGAACACCGAGAGTAGAGGAGGAAAACGGTATTATGTGACATTCATCGATGATTATTCGAGATATACTAGAGTTTTCCTCCTTAGGTCTAAAGATGAGACTGAAGGTATGTTCTTAAAGTATAAGGCAGAAGTGGAAAACCAATTGGACCGAAAGATTAAGAGGCTTAGGTCTGATAGGGGTGGTGAATATGGAACTAGTTTTTTAAAGGATTTTTGTGATAATTATGGTATAATACATGAAACTAGTGCTCATTATACTCCCCAACAAAATGGTGTAGCAGAAAGAAAGAATAGAACTCTAAAAGAAATGATGAATGCTATGCTTTTGAGTTCTGGTATGTCTGACCAAATGTGGGGGGAGGCTGTCCTATCTGCATGCTATGTTTTAAATCGGGTTCCCCATAAGAAACTAGACAAGACTCCCTATGAACTATGGAAAGGTTTTGAACCTAATCTGAAAATTTTGAAAGTGTGGGGGTGTCTAGCTAAAGTTGGTTTACCAGACTTTAAAAGAACCAACGTGGGAACAAAGACATTTGACTGTGCATTCATTGGGTATGCTCAAAATAGTGCTGCATATAGATTTCTGTGTTTGAATGATTATTCTATTTGTGAATCTAGAAATGCAGAATTTTTTGAGAATGTGTTTCCTTTGAAAAAGAATGCATGTGAACTTGCTAGCTCTTCTGATGCTTCTTCTGTGCCTTTGTCTTCTTCACCATCTCTTGGAAATGAAAATGATAATATTCATGAGCCTAGGAGGAGTAAAAGACGAAGACTAGAAACTAGCTTTGGACCTGATTTTATTACTGCTTTTCTTGTTGAAAATGATGACATTGATATGACTAATGTTGACTTTGTGTCTACATTTCTAATTGAGGAGGATCCTAAATCCTATAAAGAAGCAGTAACTTCTGTGGATGCTAGTTTTTGGAAAGAAACAATTAAAAATGAGTTAGAATCGATTATGTCCAATCACACTTGGGATTTGGTTGATTTGCCTAAAGGTTGTAAACCAATAAGATGCAAATGGGTCTTTAGAAAGAAATTAAGAACTGACGGGACCATTGATAAGTTTAAGGCTAGATTAGTAGCTGTAGGCTACAAGCAAAAGAAAGACGTTGACTTTTTCGATACTTACTCTCCTGTGACTAAGATTGCCACTATCCGATCCTTGGTCGCTTTGGCTGCTATCCATGGACTTATAGTCCATCAAATGGATGTGAAAACAGCATTTCTGAATGGTGACCTGAAAGAGGAAATCTATGTGGAGCAGCCCGAGGACTGTGAGGTTGAAGGTCAGGAGACTAAAGTGTGTAGATTGAGAAAGTCATTGTATGGCCTTAAACAAGCTCCTAAACAATGGTATGAAAAGTTTGACCAGACTTTAGTCAGCAATGGTTATATAGTAAATGCATCTGATTCTTGTGTATATTCTAAATTGATTGGACATGAATGCGTGATAATATGCTTATACGTGGATGACATGTTGATTCTTGGCACAAGTATGTCTGTGGTCGATGAGACCAAAATGTTTTGTCTTCTCATTTCGAAATGAAAGATTTAGGAGAAGCTGATGTAATTCTTGGCATAAAAATGAGAAAAACCGTGAATGGATTTTGCTTGAGTCAATCTCACTATGTTGATAAGATTCTAGAAAAATTTGAGTGTCAAGATGACGTGCCTGTGAAAACACCCTATGATCCTAGCATACATTTGAAAAAGAACTTGGGTGCTAGTGTTTCTCAATCTGAATATGCTAAAATCATAGGCAGCGTGATGTTCCTAATGAATTGTACCAGACCTGACATAGCATATGCTGTGAGTAGATTAAGTAGATATACTCACAACCCAGGTAATGATCACTGGACTACACTACGCCGTTTACTTAGATACCTTAAAGGTACTAAGGATTGGGGTTTGCATTTCTGTAAATTTCCTGCTGTACTAGAGGGATTTACGGATGCAAATTGGATTTCTGATAATGATGAAGTCAGTTCTACCAGTGGTTATGTGTTTACCTTGGGAGGAGGAGCTATATCTTGGAAGTCTTCTAAACAGACTTGCATAGCTTGCTCCACCATGGATTCAGAGTTTATTACCCTTGAGTTAGCTGGTCAAGAGGCAGAATGGTTGAGGAACTTGTTGGCCGATGTGCCTTTGTGGAGGAAACCCAATGTACCGGTTTCCTTACATTGTGATTCACAGGCAGCTATATGTGTTTCCAAGAACACTGTTTATAATGGTAAGAAAAGACACATTCGTGTTAGACACAGTTGTGTGAGACAACTGTTGAGGAATGGTGTGATCTCTTTAGAGTTTGTTAGATCCGAAAGGAATCTGGTAGATCCTCTAACAAAGGGTCTAACAAGGAGAGTTATCCTTGAATCTTCGAGGGGAATAGGGCTTAAGCCTTTGAGTTGAGGAAGGTATGGTAAATACCATATATGATCAAATGAAATCTTATGATCACTCCTCTGCACTACGTTCTCATTCCTATGGCGCATTGTAGTGCGTTGTGGAAAGGTTGAGCCTTCTGCTTTGATGAGTTCATAGCCCTATATTTTGGGTGGTCCTTTTGAGACGGATCTGATGAACTTACTGCTAAACTTTTAAAAGGTTGAGCATGATTATGCTCTTAATGGATTCATAACCAGATTTGGTGGTGCTTGTGAGACGCACTTGATGGATTCACCTAGGTGAGTGTGAAGGTGGGCCGCCTTCTATGAAAGATTAAGGCTATCTTTCTAGAGCACTCATGACTACCCAAGGTGTGCGCATGGCAATTAAAAGCGCTTGTGTTACTATCGTAGAATTTGCAAATTTAAGGTAAAAACATGTGCTGTGAGGGTCTCAATCGAAGTCTAAGTAGTTCAAGACTCGTTCACTCCTCAGATACGATTGTTGCCTCATTTCACTACGTATCAATTCAATCCTTGTGATATTAATACTTAAGTGTTACTCCTTCCTTGTCCAGATCAAAGGGTTTTTCTTCTGTTTGCCATTGGTGGGGGATTGTTGGTGCAATGGCAACATGTGGGTATTTTTCATTGTCCCACATTGGTAGTGAATAAGTATATTGTTCACTTTATATATCCCCTCACCTTTTGGTTGTTTGAATAATGAGCTTGGGGTTGTTTTGTGGGTGGTGGGCTGGATCTAATATACCACACACGCGCGCGCACGCCGTCGCCCGTCCGTCCGGTCCGGGCTGGGCGTGGGTGTGATGTGGTCTTTGATCCGACCCAATTTTTCTTTTACCGTTTTTATTCGGTTTACTTGGTCTTCGTCGGTTGCGGTTTTACCTATTCAAACGTTTCGGTTTTGTGGGCTGATTAGTGGAAGACGTTCCACTAATGCCTTACTCGGGTTTTTTGGCTATTTAATGATAATTATTCATTTGTTTAATACACACGAAGAGAGCTATTATTTTCGAAAGAGAAAACGCAACTGACGGTCGGCCATTGAAAACCCTAACCCTAGTGCGAGCTCATTGTTTTTTTAAATTCCCGATCTGGTCATCGTTATTTGCAATTCCATCCTTCAATCTCGAGTGCACGAGATTGAAGGAGGTTGTGTTAACCTTGGGGGTGATTCGACATTGAAGGGATCTGCGCCATTGTCCGGTCGAAAATCACTTCAGGGCAGTGATTATTTCACGGCACAACACGTTAATCTCGGTTTGGATTTAATTATTGTATTAATTGCTGCGATTATTGAAATAATTACATTACAAGCGCTAGTGAACACGTTCGCCGTCAACCTTGTCGTGGGCTAACATAATAAAAGTAAATTATGACACGTGTCTCAAAAGTACAGTAAATATATATATGTTTGCAATTATGAGTGTCTATAAGAAGCCACTTTCTCCACAAATGGCTTTTTAATCACTAGCGGAAATTGAACTCTCACACTGTAAAATAAGGGTGTTATTCTCTAGTTTCTCCAGGGTTGCAAAATTCTAGCATTTAGAGAGCCATCCTATTAGAAATAATAGAAGTATATGCAGCAAAAAGATCAAACGAATAGAAAAATAATAAACGATACTTGTCAATTTTGAATGTTGTGTCATGCGTAAGATTCACTACTCTGAGGTAAATATTGATCGGACTTCGGTAGAAATTCCTACTTAGTAGATTCATTCCCAAGGTCTACACAATACCTCCAATCCCATACACTCGTGAAAGAAGGAATAGAATTGTAGATTCAATGCCTAGAATTTTTTTTTATGGAAAGACGAATAAGAAAAATTCTTGGGAAAAACTAACGAGCACTCGATTTTCAATGCGTTGAATAAAAAGGGTGAAGAATCAGTTAAAATAGAAAAATAGTGGAAGAGTAGAATGTCTTCCATTTCTCACAAGTTGGAAGAAACATTCAACGATACAAAAATCACAATAATAGAAAGACCGAGTAAAAAACTATTCAAGATTTTAGTATAAGAGAAAGTTGAGCCCGTCAAGATCTATGACCCATACCCACACCACGCCCATCCCAACATGGACCGGAAGGATGGCAATGGCGTGAACGTGTGTGGTATATAGTCCAGCCCACTAGCCATACAAAATAACCTAAACTTTCAACTTAAATATGCCAATGGGCAAGGGAATATCAAAATTAGTTAAAATCAATGTTGCCCACCACTGTGGGACATAAAAACCTAGAAAACAACAATTAAAACAAAGAACTTGTCGTTCTGCCATTGCCCAACAATCCCCCACCAAGGGCAAACAATAAGTAAATCATAAAAGATCTAGGCAAAGAAGGAGTAACATTTAATAACTAATGTCACAAGAATTAAATTGATATGTATTGAAGTGAGGCAACAATTGTATCTAGGAAGTGAACGAATCTTGAACTATCTAGACTTAAATTGAGATGCTGACAACACATGCCTTCTGTAATACCCCAAAAAAAAATTTCGAAAACCTATATTTTAATAAATGACTTTATTTGAAATAAAATTTGCTTGTAAAATTATTTATTTTAATTATTTTATGAATTTTGGAGTATGTAAAGTTAGATAAGAGTATTTAATAAATTAAAAATAAATATTTTGCTATTTATCATATTGTTTTATTTAAATAATTTTTCAAACTAATATTTTACCCACTTTATCCTTTTTTTAAATTAATATTTTAGATTATAATAAATTAAATTATTAAATTAAATAATTTACCAAGAATATTACATTTTATGATTTATAAATTAATTTAATTTATTTTTCCTATTTTCCATTTCCTTCTTTTACCCTTTTTTCCTTTTCTTCTCCTTTTTTTCCTTCTTCCCCCTTCCTTGGGCCGTCCGCCCGGCCTGCACCGCCCCCTCTCCCCCGCTTGGGCCATGGGCCCGTTCGCCCTACACGCTCCAGCCCTCCTTTCCTCCCCCACGCCTGACGCATGCCTAGCCCGACCTCCTTCTTTTTTTCCCCTAGACCTGCCGGCTCTTTTCTTTTCCTGCGCCGGTCCAGCCACCCAGCCTTCTTCTTCTCCTTCCTTCTTCTCCCATGCCCGACCATTCTTCTGCCATGGTCGCGCATGTCTCCACCTGCAACCTGGCCACCACCTACCTCCCTCTCCCTGTCTCTCCTCCCCCGTCGTTTTTCTTCCCTTTTCGAGCCAAACCGGCTCTTGGACCACACCCCGCGTGCCCCTGTTTCTTTCCTTCTTCTTCCCTGTCTCCCCCTGCCAACCGATAGCCCTGCCACCACACCGCAGCACCGATCGGCCGCCTGCTCCTCATGCCTTACCCTCTTCTTTTTCTTACCCTCACCAGCCCTTCATTACCACATTTTTTCGAAGCCTATCATCCCCTTCCCGAGCTCCCTCCTCTCTCTTTTCTCCTCCTCCCATTCGCTCCCCGTTCTTCTTTTTCCGCCGCCCTCCGCCGCTCGAACCACCAAGCCCATCCCCTGCGCCGCCTTCTGCCACCGCCTACTACCACCCTGCACCACCACACAGCCCCTTCGAGCCCTACACTTCCTCCCTTCTCCTCCTCTTCCTTTTTCTTCCCAGCTTTTCCCCTTACCACCGAGCCACCTGCAACCGCCTCTACCGCCGCCGTCCGGCCACCTCTGCCGCCACCCAATCCACCGTTCGACACCCTGCAACCCCCTCTACAACCGCCATCCATTATTTGGCCGAAAACAGCCCTTGCACCCCTCCATTTTCCCTCCACTTTTCCTTCCTTCTCAACCCTTCCTCCTCGACCCTTCTCGGCAGCCAACTTCGCCGCCTCTCCTCCGCCGTCTCCGCCGCCTTGAGCCACCGTGAAACCACCCTTAGCCTCCACCTACACCCCCTCTACACTTCTGCACCATTCCCCTGCCTTAGAACCTCCCCTAACCACCTTCTTTTCTAGTCTAAAGACCCTAACCCGAAAATAATAGATTTTGCTTCCTTCACCCCCCTTTGAACCCTTCCACCCCTTATTTTTGCATGAAACTCACGCTGCTCATGCAGCGTGAGCTCCCCTTCATTTAAAAAAATTATTTGGCTAATTTTTAAGGTATAATGGTATTTTATGTTAAGTGTTTTATTAATTAAAATTATAAAGTTTTATACTTGGATTCTTATTTCTAACATAAATATGATGGATATTATTTTTAGGTGTTGAGTTGCTAATTATGCTTGGTAAGATTTGATATTTTGCGGGATTAAGGTAACCGTTAATCCTCCCTTAAATATATGGAAAAACTCATGCTAGCACATTTAGGGTTTAGTATGATTTTATGCATGTTTTGTATGCTTAGCATGATATGTTTATGGTTTCTTATATTGTTTGTTAAAAAGAAAAAGCATGATAACTTTTGTGCCATATGTAGGTATGTTAAATGAAGAAGGAGTTGGAATATGGATAGAAATGTTAAATACTTGTTTATGATGTACCATGTTGGTAATGCATGAATGATGTTATTGTTTAAGGGTATTTTAGTAATTATGCTTATGAGGTATATAAATCAATGTGTGTAGTTGCTAATGAGTATTATGTTGAAAAATGACAAGTTGGTGGACTTAGATGATAAAAATGAAGTATTAATATCATTATTTTATGTAGTGTTAGTAAATTCATAAAAATGGTGAATAAAGGGGTTGAGTGGAAATTTTATAAGTGGAAAGGGTATTTCGGTAATTTTTGAGATAAAAGAATAATATGGAAATTTTATGATTAAATGGTCAAATGATAATTTACAAGTAAATGATAAAATTGTAAGTTGTGAGAAAGAAGGATAAAATGGTAATTTTGGAAGTGGGGGTAAAATAGTAATTTTGGATGAAGGAGGGCACTATGGTAATTTTGGAGGTAAAGGGGCAAAATCGTAATTTCATAAGTAAAGGGTAATATGGTAAATTTTATAAGTGAATGGTGAAGTGGTAATTTATAAGTAAAGGGGTAATATGGTAATTTGGAAAAGAAGGGCAAAATGGTAATTATGTAAGGAAAGATAAAGATGGTAATCTTGGATGTGAAGGGGTAAAATAGTAATTTGTAAAGTAAAAGATGTAAGGTGGTAATTTTCATAAATAAAAGGATATTATGGTAAAATTGGATATAAGGGGTAAAATGGTAATTTTGTAAATAAAAGGATATTATGGTAAACTTGGGAGTAAGGGGTAACGTGGTAATTATGATAACGACAAAAGATAATTTAGAAATTAAATTATGATTGTAGAAGAGCAATTGGATAAGTACGATGCTATAAAAGGGTAATTTGGTAAATTAACCAATTAAAGGGCATTATGGTAATTTTATATATGGAGAAGGGTAAAATTGGTAATTGTAATTATGAAGAGGGGTAAATTAATTATGAGGAAGGTTAATTTGGAATTTATGATAATTGAAAAGGGTAAATGGCAATTAAAAATAATTGAGAGAGGTAAAATGGTAATTACGATAAGGAGAAGGGCAATTTAGTAAATTATCCAACTCAAGGGCAATTTTGTAATTTTAATAAAGGAGAAGGGCGACTTGGTAATATATCCAACCAAATGGGAAATATAATAAGTGTAGTAATTATGAGGGGTGAATAGTGATCTAAAAAGTGTAGGGGATAATCTTGGTAATCTAAATTGGACAAGGGGTAATTTGGTAATTATGTAACCTAAAGGGTAATACGGTAATTTGGCGAGTAAGGAATGGATACTTAAAAATTATATAAGAAAAGGGAAAATGAGTAGTTTGTACCTAACATGCCTTTGAGATTGTGGAATATTAATATGATTAAATAATGCTGATTAGCCAAGTAAGAGTATCTAATGATTAGTATGGCCTTGATGGTTTCTCTGTGACATCCTGGATAATCCTCTGAATAAGAAACGATTAATGATATCGAAACGATTGAAAGTGAATAAGTATCGGATTATCGTGCTTTTCGTGATCACCTTAATTAAGACACTATTACTTAAAGTGAAAGACCTCGAGATCGGGAATGGTGACTCCTTAGGGGTCGCTACCCTAAGGACGTGGTTTAGTCCACGATTATTCTGGTATTTGCTGGTGTGCCTTTGTGCCCCAGCCAGGCCCTATATCTTACTCTTTCTAGCTCTACGGACCTAGTTAGGGGGTATGCATACTTATGGATTAGGTGTCCTTGTCGGTAGGGTACTTAGTTAGCTTTATGCACCAGTACGACCAGGGTACCTTTGCGTCCTTGGGTTCATGGTTAAAGGGTACTGAGTAGCTGATATGCACTGGTACGACCGGTGTACCTTTGTGTCCCGGGTTATCGATCTCCCAATCGAGGCAAATAAATATGATTGATGTGCCGATTAAAGAAAAGGAAAGACACTATTATTGAAAGTGAAATATTAATGAGCCGGGCCCAGATGATTATGATATTGAGTACCGGTCCACCGGTTATAATAGTGGCCAGGAGCGTTGTGCCCTGGATGATGAGTTATATGTATCCCGGTCCACCGGTTATAATAGTGGCTAGGAGCGTTGTGCCCTGGATGATGATTCTTTATATATCCCGGTCCACCGGTTATAATAGTGGCCAGGAGCGTTGTGCCCTGGATGATGAGTTATCTGTATTCCGGTCCACCGGCAATAATAGTGGGGGTCCCGAGCTCAATAAAATCGGTTATGTATGTGAATAAGATTATGGAAAAATACTAATCACTTATAGTGGAACACCATGTGAGTCGGGGCCAGACCGGTCCACCAGCAAATAATAGTGGTCAGGTGCGTTCTGCCCTGTGTGTTATATTCCGGTCCACTGGCAATAATAGTGGTCAGAGGCGTTCTGCCCTGAGTGTATACTTTCCGGTCCACCAGCTATAATAGTGGGGTTCTCGCACTCACATGGATATAAAATATGATATTGATTGAATGATGATGGAATAATGGCTTAAGGCCTGAATGTATTGATCTCACACTATGACATGGCTTAAGGCCCAAAGATATCGATCGTGAATTATAACTTGTGTTACGTGTTATTGTTACGTATGCACCTCTCATTATTCATGTGCGTGACTTGCATTATGTACTGTATGCGGGCCTGTCTTTAAGTGTGGTATTAAAGGGTTACTCAGTACCGTAGTACTGAAGGGATTCCCTTATGGGGCCCCTGCCTATTCAATGGGCAGTGCCCTTGCAGGTTTTTCAGGTGCTACTCAAGTGGGCTACGGGAAAGAGAGTAAGGAGTTATCCGGTATCATTAGGGTTTTCCCTCCTTCTTCGTTTAATTCCCTGGTTTTGATGTTATGTTGGTACTTTAACCACCATCGGTGGATTTTATTCCTGAAAACGATTTGATGCGCTACTCTGTTTTAAATATGTTGAAGTTCTTGCAATTTACTCTGATTTATGCATGTTGAATGTCTTTCGAATTGTATTTCATTTTCTTAGCCTTAGCACTAGGTACTTGAACGGTATGAGTGAACCGGTCTGGTACTAAGTGTGGCGGTAATACTCCCAAAGTTCACGTTTTGTTTATCTGCTTCCGCAATTATCTTTTAATAAAACGAAATTTTTCAGTAGTGAATTTTGGGGGTGTTACACCTTCCCCAAAAACTCTATAATTTTTACGATAATAATACAAGCACTTTTAATGGTCATTTGCGCACCTTGGGTACTCATGAGTGCTCTAGAAAGACAACCTTAGTCTGCCATATAAGGCAAACCACCTTTACACTCACCTAGATGAATCCATCAAGTGTGTCTCTCAAACACCACCATACTTGGCTATAGACACATTAAGAGAAAAAGTATACTCAACCTCATATGTATCAAGCGGTATGTTCGTTAAGTCCATCTCATCAGGACCATCCAAGAATAGGGCTATTAACTCATTAAGAGTTTAAGCTCAACCTATCCATATAGAATTACCACATGTCATAGAGATGGGAATGTAGTGCAATAGAGTAATCATATACATGGCTTTGTTTGACCACAAATGGTATCCACCATACTTTCCTCAACTCATAGGCTTAAGCCTCATCCCCCTCGACGATTCGAGGATAACTCTCCTCATTTGACCATTTGCAATAGGATTTGCCAGAATTCTCTCTAATTTGACAAACTCTAATGAGATCACACTGTTCCTCAATGGTTCTCTTACAAAACTGTATCCCACACGAATGTGTCTTCCTTTACCATTATACACATTATTCTTGGAAACACAAATAACAACCTGTGAATCAAAATGCAAGGAAACCGACATAATAGGTTTCCTCCATAATGGCACATCGGTGAGTAGGTTCCTCAATCATTATGCCCCTTAACTAGCTAACTCAAGGGAAATAAACTTGGACTCCATCATAGATCGAGCAATACAAGTCTTCTTAGTAGACTTCCACGAGCTGACCTCATCGTTATTTAAAATATAATTAGCATCAGTAAATCCTTCTAACACAATAGAAAATTTATAAAAATACAAACACCAATCCTTATTACCCTTAAAGTATATAAGTAAATAATAACGTGCAGTCTAATAATCTCAATCTGGGTAGTGAGTATACCGACTTATTCAACTCACAACATAGGCAATGTTAGGTCTAGATAGTTCACGAGGAACATCACACTACCTATGATTTTAACATATTCTTCTTGTGAAACCATAGTTTTAAAAACCAGACCGGTCATCGAACCGGTATCATAACGGGTTCACTGGTTCAATGGTTGGACCAGTGGTTTGGACTGGTCAGACCAGTGGTACATTTTAAGTCAAAAAATATGAAATGCATAAAAAATTAAACTATACATGAATTTGACCGGCTCCCAACCGATTTTTTGACTAGTTCACTGGTTTTCACTGGTCCAATCGGTTTTCACTGGTTCTGAGATCCTGAAAGTCAGTACATGAAATCTGGCTGGTGACCCGACCGGGTTCACCGGTCGGACCGGCCGGTCTGGTCCGATTTTTAATACTAGGTGTGAAACTATAGGACCTTAGTTCTTTTTCAATGAATGCTAGGATCATAGGGAGTTTTCATAGGTAATTCATCATGACAATCAAAATTTTCTAATATTTTATCAACATAATGTGGCTAAATCAAGGAAAATCCATTCTTGATTTTCCTATTTTAATACCAAATGTCACATCAGCTTCTCCTAACTCTTTCATTTTAAAATGAGAAGATAAAAACAATTTGGTATTATCGACCATAGTCACATTTGTGTCAAGACTCATTATGTCATCCACGTACAAGCAGATTATCACACATTCATGTCCAATAATTTTAGAATAAACACATGAATCAGATGCATTTACAACAAAACTATTGCTCATTAAGGTCCGGTCAAATTTTTTATACCATTGCTTAGGAGCTTGGTTAAGGCCATACAATTAATTTATTAATCTACACACTTTGTTTCCTGACCTTAAACCTCGTAACTCTCGATCTGCCCTACACAGATCTCCTTTTTCAAGTCACCATTTAGAAAAGCTATTTTCACATCTATTGGATGGACTATAAGTCCATGGATAGAATCTAAGGTAACTAAAGAACAGATCGTAGCCTACCAACCACCAATATAGTATTAAAATTATCTATGGCCCCATTAATTCTCAAATTCTTTCTAAAGACCCATTTGTATCTAATTGGTTTACAACCTTTAAGTAAATCAACCAAATCCCATGTGTGATTGGACATAATTGATTCTAACTCATTTGTAATTACTTCTTTCCATAAACTAGTATCTATCAAAGTTATTTCTTCCCCATAGGATTTAGGATCCTTCTCAATCAGATAAGAAGATACAAAGTCCATATTTATCATATCAATATCATCATTTTCAACTATAAAAGCAATAAAAAAACCAAGTCCAAAGCTAGTTTCAATCTTTCGAATTTTACTTCTCCTAGGCTCATTCACATTATCATTTTCTATACTAGAAGAGGGTGGTAAAGAAAAGGGTACTAAATAAACATTAAAAGAACTAGCAATATCATATGCATTCTTTTTCATGGAAATACATTCTCAAAAAATTATGCATTTCTATATTCATAAATAGAATAATCAGTCAAACAAAAAAATCTATGTGAAGCACATCTAATAAATGTATAGTCAAAAGTCTTTGTTCCCATACTAGTTCTCCTAAAATCTGGTAAACCAACCTTAGCTAAACACCCCCACACTTTTAAAATTTTAAGGTTAGATACAAAACCTTTCCATGTATCATAGGGTTTTTTATCTAACTTATTGTGAGGAACACGGTATGAAATATAACAAGCAAATAAAACAACTTCCCTCCCCCCAACATATGGTCAGACATACCAGAACTCAAAAGCATAGAATTCATCATTTCTTTTAATGTTTTATTTTTTCTTTAAGCTACATTATATTGTTGTGGGGTATAAAGGGAACTGGTCTCATGAATAATACCATAATTATCAAAAAATTCCTTTAGGAAACTAGTTCTATATTCACGACCCTTGTTAAACCTAAGCTTCTTTATCTTACAGTCTTATTGGTTCTCAACTTTTGTTTTATATTTTAAGAATATACCTTTTGTCTCATCTATATACCTAAGGAGGTAAACCTTATCATATCTCGGTAATCATTAATAAAGGTCACATAATACCATTTACCTCCACTACTCTTGATATTCTTAAAATCTTCTAAGTTTGTGTGAACTAATCAAGTAGTTCTATTAATCTTGTTGTGACTGGTTTAAATGGCTTCTTAGCATATTTGGGTTCCACACACACCATACATTTTTCATACTTATTATTAGGGATGGTAATGGGTCCCTATAATACCCCGATTTTTACTACTGAAAAATTTCGTTTTACAGCAAAAGTAAATAAGTAAAATATTGGGGGTTACTGCTGTAATCGATGTAAGTCTGGCTTATGCAACCATACTTACATCAATCACAAAGCTAAAAAATTTAAAGTAGTATAAGGAAATTAGAAAAAAAAAAACATTTATAGTACAATGATGAGTTTGGAGCTTAACTCCGAGTTATAATATAAGACACAGAAGAAGGGATATCATGGATTAAGAGTCCAAAAAGGTATCCGGTTAAATACGTCGACCGGATAACAATTACTATTCACTCAACCCTTAATATAGATGAAGTCACTCATCCCCACATAAGGCATCATAGACAGTATAATCATCTAGCCGATCCTCTGAGACTTGCATATAAGAATTAGGGTCTCTTGTTTGTAGGAATAAGCAACACCTATAAAAATAGGTAGTCAGTACGCTACGTACTGAGTAAGGGAACAATACTATCAAAATAGGGATATAATTAGCACGTGCTTTCACATCAGATAATAAATATAAAAGCAGATAATTGAAACAACTCATAAGGTAGATAATGATCCATATCTCTTTATTAAGTATAATCCATTTTCATTCTTTTATATATGTGGAGTGTAGGAACCCCACTATTCTTAAACTGGTGGAATGGTCTAAAGCACCTTCTTAGGGACAACACGCCTAAGCCACTATTATCATCCTATGGAACGGATCCGAAAATATCACCTTCTTGAGGCAAAATGCTCCTGAGATACTATTCTATCCGATGGAATGGGATATATACAAAAAGCAATACCTTGGTTCTGACTCACATACTCTTCCACTTTAAATCATTAGTATCTTTTCCATAGATTATACTGATATATTTTCATTTCACAATGAGTAGCGGCCCCACTATTCTAAGTCCAATGGAATAGACTGAAGCACATTTTCGGGGTAAAATGCTCCTGAGCCACTATTCTTTCTAGTGGAAAGGAGATTAAAAACATCATCTTCTTGGGTAAAAACACTCCTAAGCCACTATTCTCCCCGATGGGACAGGAATACATATGTATGTATAATTGGAGTTTGAAAGGATGTGAGAATTTTGACCTGTGTTATGTATGTATCTGCTTCAATGTGTTCGATACCTGTGAATCAATCTAGAATATATATAGATCACCTTAGCCCTACTCACGTTCTCTTTCACTTTAACTAATTAGGATCTTATTCTAGATTGATTCTCAGGCATCGAACACATTAAAGCAGATACATACATAACACAGGTCAAAATTCTCACATCCTTTCAAACTCTAATTACACACCCTTTAGCATTCATTACCGCATACTGATTATTCCACACAACTTATATTATATCATCTCTAAATCTCATTATTATTATCATACCCATAATACATGGTTTAGTTCTTATTTCATACACATACCTTAATAATCTTATTCCAAGGTATTACTTATGAAAGTCTCCAAAACCCTAATTCCACATATTAGCCATATTACCTCCCATGAAATTCATATGGTTTCCACTATCAATAAATAACCTCATAGGGTTAATAATTAGTAATGTATTCAAAATCCAATTAACCTCTAGATTTTTACACATGGAATAATGATATTATCATTATAAGATAATATGCCTAAATTAACCATTAATTCATTGAAGGACCCAAAAATAACAATTATACTTCCAAGCCTTCCTCATGATATCATTATCATATTTTAATCCATCTAACACAAAAAATACCAAAATTTCCTTATTACCCCATAATGACCAAATTACCCTTAAGTACAAACAATAACCTTTATTTTATAAAATCTTCTACCTTCCACACACATTATTTTCCAAATCCACCAACTATCATCATACTTCATAAAAATACTTATGTCTACTTATAAAAGCTTACTTAGCCCATATTTCATACTATAAGATATATTTCCACAAATATAACATTATCACAATAAAATCACAATGGTACCTCTCACCCATTCTTAATTCCTTTCAACATAATATTCATATCCTCACAAATATCCTAATCAACACATGTTACATCATATACCAACAATATCATGAAAATCACACATAATCATACAAGAAAATAACATAAAAACCGTAAACATCGAATAATATCCTTATCAACTAGGACACTAGACTCTAAGCACGTAAATCCTAGACTTCCTCCTTCGAAGCTACCAAAATACCACCTATGAAAAATAAAAAAATTCATGGTTAGGCTTGAAGAGTTTAACCGAAGGAGAAATTAAGGTAAAGAGGATAAAAATAGAAATAATAGTAATCAAATGGAAGCTTAAGATGTGTAGATGTGTAGTAGAATGTATGGTGGAGCTATGGTAAAATTGGTGGTATTTGGACAAGGTTTGTGGGTCAAAATAGGGGTACACAACCAAAAATGGAAAGTTACACGACTGTATTACAGGTGGTGCACATCCAGGTCGAGAGGAAGAATCGCGCAAAGCCAGGTGGTGTAAAGTGGCATGGCAGTGATTGATCACTTGAAAAATAGGCCGCAAGTTGAATAAGTGTGCACGGATGTGTGTTTATGCTGTGCACGAGCATGCGAGGGTGTAAGGGCAGGTTGTGCTGAGTTACACGGGCGTGCAATAGGGAATTTTAGTGTTGCACGACCATGCTTGAGGCTGTGTGCAGGTCGTGCATGTTGAAAAAAATGTGATAGGAAAGGAGAAGAAGAAGGGAAAATAGGCAGTGGTTGGCGACAATGGCTATTGATGGTGCTGGGGAAGGTTAGGGTGACCTTAGTGGTTGATCCACCTGCCAAAGGGTTGTGAGGGGTGGCTGTTTTAGTGTGCAGTGGTGGAGATGGTGGTGCGCAAGTCAAAAATAGGGAAACGAAGGAGAAGAAAAGAAGAAGGGAGAAAGGAGAAAGAAGGGGGTATTCGCGTAGTGTTTTAGACACAAAATGGGCAGAATGGAGGTAAAACAAATAGAAGGGAAGATATATATATATATATATATATGGTCATTTGTGCGTGTGGAGTGAATCGGGAAAGAAAATGCAAGGGGCATAGGGGGAGGCACTAGGGATGGCAGAGAATAGTAGAGAGGGAAGTCAATGAGGGATGGTGGCGTGTTGGGGTGAAAATGCAGGTGATGGCAATTGTGCAGGTTGCATAAAAATAAGAGGAATAAGAAGAAGGAGAGTAGTAGGGAGTGCTCATAGTGTGCAGATTGGCAGTTATAAGAGAAGCTAAAAGAGAAGAAGGAAACGAAGAAAGGACGTAGGGTGATGTGTGATGGACATTTGTAGGAGGTGATGGTGCAAGTAGCAAAAAATTTTCAAATATTGCAGCTTGGGTTTGACGAGAGATAGGAGTAGAAAGAAAAGAAAAGGAGAAAGAAAAGGAAAAGAGAAAGGGTTGGGGATTAGTTTAGATGATTTTAGATTAGCTAAAAGTAATTAGGATTAGTGATAAATTTAGTAGGTTTTAATTTTGGTGTACGAATTACGATTTATCAGAGTTAAGGTTTCGGATTTAGTTAAAGTTTTAGGATTAAAAAATTAGGTTAAGGATAAAATAAGATTTCTTGATATTAGAATCAAATTAGGGATTTAATGACACAAAATTAGGTTAAGTAAATTTTGGGGGTATTATAGCCCCGGACCCGACCTAGACTCACTACCCATCTCATTTTTAACGGGTCTGAGTCCATTATTTTTTAATCCAATGGGTCTAGGTCGGGTCTTAGTCCATATGTACCTAAATAGGTCAGGGTATAGTAATTCTAGACCTAAACCCGACTAGCGAGAATCGTTTAGTATATGTGTGTGTGTGTGTAAATACATGCTAATATTATGTTTTTCATCATAATCAAAATCTTATTTAAGCTCCTTATTTATTTTTTTAATTTTTTTTGTATATTTACTTTATAAGCAATATGTATAATATTGTATTCTAAAATCATTAAAACGCCATTTGAAAAGCTAACTTAACTATTTTAAAATGTTTATTTTTTCACTTGGAGGATTTTTTTAACAAAAAATACATATTAAACTATATTAAAAAATAAATTTATTTGTATTTACATATATTAGTACTTATTTTTTTAATAAATAGTGGACCCATTTAGGGCCCACTTATCCACTAGAATCGTTGGATCTAGGTCTAGGTATGAATCTTTGAGACTTGGGGGGTTTGGGTTGGCTCTGGCTCTAGGCAATATAACGGGCCCTAGTCTAGGTCTGGCTGGACCTAACCCATTGACATCCCTACTTATTAGTGTCTATCACATCTATTAGGTTCATACCTTTTAATTTATTCATGGAAGCCATATTTACATACCCTAGCCTACCATGCCACATATTAATAGATTCAATGATGTAAGCAAAAGTAGAACTTATTTTATTAATAAGAGTTGAAACAACATTTAAGACAAAAATTCCATAATCCAAGTACCCTTTTTCCATAAAGTTTCCATTCTCAATCAACACGACCTTATCACCCTTAAAAATAAGTTCGGTCTTAGCCCTATTAAGTAAGCTACCCGAAACTAAGTTTTTACACAAACAAGAAAAATAAATCACATCATTTAAACATAGAGTTTT
This sequence comes from Tamarix chinensis, assembly GCA_030549775.1. Lineage (NCBI taxonomy): Eukaryota > Viridiplantae > Streptophyta > Magnoliopsida > Caryophyllales > Tamaricaceae > Tamarix > Tamarix chinensis. Next base: position 77,894,262 of record CM060179.1, on the reverse strand, counting down.
GCTAGAAGTAAGTTTTAAAAGGACCTTTCATTTTCCCAATACTCTTGATTTGCTAATTTACCCTTGTAGATACATTAATCTCCATCAGCTGCAGCCTCAAACTGGTGGAAAATGTCTTTTTTGGCGCATAGGTGCTTTGATGCCCTAGTATCATAATCTAGTAAGTCTTGTTATCAACCAGGTTGGCTTCAACCACCACTACAACAATCACATCTTTAGTCTCAGCAACATTGACATGTGGAGTTGCAACTTGAGTTACACCACCCTTCTGGGTATGATTCTATTGGCCCTACCTTTTGTAGCATTGATAGGCCTTATGACATGCCTTTCCACAGACATAGTAGGTCAGCTTCTTCTTTTGAATCTTATCTCCCTTCTTGAAGTTAGAGTGATTCCACTACTAACCTTTTTTATGTGTCATATTTCCTTTTCCCTTATATTTATCTTTAACAAGACGAACTTCAACTACATTTGCAACAACAGATCTAGAGGCATAAGAAAAATGATTGACTTTCAATTGGTTAACCTCTTATGTCTTCATATGACTAATCAATTTAGGTAGTGTCATATATCTTTTCTTATACTTCAAATGGTTCCTAAATTCACTCTAAGGTGGTGAAAATTTTTCTATCAACATGTTGGCCTAAAATGTCTCTCATATTTTTATGCCTTTACCCTAGACTTCAACAACCAAGATCTCATAATCATGGATTTGATCCATCACTTATTTGTTATCAACCATTTGAAACCTCAGCTGGTTCCCAACAACACACTTCTTTTTCCTAGCTTCATTAGAACAATACCCATTCTTTAGAGTATCCCAAATATTTTTTGAAGACCTAATGCTAAAGAATATATCAAATAACTTATTGTTTATATGTTGTAGAAGATGACCTTGGATAGTTTTATTATCCCTTTCATATTTTTCCTTCGTCGCTTCATCACCTTTCTTAGTGGCAGCAAGAGCGGGAGTGGAAGTTGGAGTGAAAATTATAGTATCGGTATCCTTCTGAGTAGGTGGATCATTCAGCAAAACATAATCAACTTCAAGTGCTTTAAATAAAATTAGAATCCTTTGTGACCACCTACCGTATTTGGTATTGTCCAATGCTTCTACTTTTGATATATCTAAAATAACTCTTGAAACATTAGCAGCCATGTTTGTCAAATTGATAAGAATAATCCAATGAATAGATTCAACACAATACTAGTCAACACTTTGGTGTGCATGACATACAAAGTAAAACAAAACAACTCTAAACTATCCAAAGATAAACCAAAATTGAACACCATATTTAATAACAGTAGCAAAATGTGATAGAGCAATGTCACCAATTTAATCCCACGATAATTTTTCTTTCCAAACACAAAATAACCAAATCCTCAATAATTGAACATCAATCAATATTAAACTTGATGTAAGCAACTAAACAGGACTGGCACAACCGAAAATAGTACCAATATCCAACACCATAAATGCAAGTAAAATTGCTATGTATATCTAATTTTCACTTTAGATTGTTGAAAATAATAGAAGAATATGCGACAAAAATATCAAATGAACAAAAAAATAATAAATGATACTTGTCGAATTTGAATGTTGTGACGTGGTTGAGATTTATTACCCTGAAGTGAAAATTGGCCAAAATTTTATTGCAAATCCCTACTTAGCTAGTTCGCTACTAAGGTTAACACAACACCTCCAATCCTATGTACTCGTGATAGGAGGAATGGAACTATAGATTCAATTCCCTAATTTTTTTGTGGAAAATGAAAAGGAAGAATGCTCGGGAAAAATGAAAAGAGCTTTGTCTTCTATGTATCTAATAAAAAAGGATGAAGACTCAGTTAAAACAAAAAAAAAAGTAGTGGAAGAGTGGAACATATTGCACTCCTCACACAATAGAAGAAACGTTCAACAACATAAAAGTTTCATCCATAGAAGACCGAGTAAAAAAACCGTTCAAGATTTCATCAAAAGAGAAAGTCGAGCCCATCTGAATCTATGACCTAAGCCCAACCTAGACCAGATCAGACGGGCGGGAGAGCAATGACATGTGATATATTGCTTAGCCCACTAGCCATACAAAACAACCCAAACTTTTAACTCAAGCATGTAAAAAGTTGAGGGGATATAAAAATTGGTTTAAATCAATGTTGCCCACCAATATAGAATGCAGAAACTTATCAAACAACAACTACAACCAAGAACTTGTTCTGCCATTATCCAACACATCTGACACCCAATTAGGTTTCCCTTGTGTAGGAATGGTGTTGTAGCATGTTTATCACCTTCCTAACCCTTCAATTCTATTTGGTGCAACTAGTAGGAAACCATAAACATATCAATTTTAATAAGTTCTAGTAGCCTTCCGCATCTTAAAGAAGAAAAAGAAATGTCGGCCTCCTCCAACTTCTTTAAATTTACTCGCACCTCTACAAAAAAAATGATCTCTAACACATCATATCTATTTTCTTCTTTCACAATGAACCAATTGCGCTTTTTCACCACTACAACCTTATTATTTCAAGGTAATTATGCCCGATTTAGTATCAACTTTCTAAAAAACTAATAACATTGAACTATCTTTTTTTCCTTCACTAAAAACCTTGCATGTTGAAGAGCTAGAAAATATAATCAATTTTACTTTCAATTTCAGTAATTCTAATACATATTAAGTCACAAAATGCATTTATTTTTTTGGCATAACAAACTAGTAACTAGCACCTAAGATACAAATGTAGTGGAGAAAAATAACACATAAATGACATACAAAATAATTTGATGGGAAGAAATAAGAAAGGAGTCAAGAACAACAAAAATAGTCTTGGAATAAAGGCACAATGACATTCACCTCTTTCTCACCTTCTAGAGGTTTCAATATCTTCTTGATCAAAGTGACCTCTAATGAGTGTTAGAATCCCAACACTTCAAAATTACACTTCTTCAGCTTCTCCGCTGGTCCTACAGCTGCCTCAATGATTAGGCTATATATGACATGAATTATAAATATAATAAATTAATCTCATGAATATATACACAAATAAAATTAAATATGGAATAGGACCTCCTGTAATCATTGACGAAAGAAGCGTAGAACCAGAAAATTAAATGAACACACTACTAATTTGAATGGCATTATGGTTATAATGTGCTCACCTCTAGCCATTGACGGAATCAATCACACTAAAAAATTAATTTATAATTACCATAATACAATTTTGTGGTTATATTCTCTCAATCCTTAACTTGATAGTGAGTGTCTCTTTTTTGGGAATGGGAACATGGACATTGTGTTGTCTTCTTGAATTATGCTAGATTTCAAGAAGAGAACTAATTTTGATTTACCCTTTAATCTAATTAGAGAGGAAGAATAGAAGAATGAAGAAAAAGCGTAGAACTAGAAAACTAATTGAAAGCACTACTAATTTGAATAGCATTATGGTTATAAAAACTTACTAATAGGCTTGACCCAATACCACACTTATCTACATTAAAATTAATATGCCTTTTTTATTTATTTATTTCTCTTATATATATATATGTACCCCTATACAACCTACAACTCTTTATACCATCAATAAATAGTAGAAGAGATAATTAGATTAATATACTAACTTGAGACACATATTTAATAATCTTTATGGCTAAACTTTATATCTAATTTTAATCTAAGCCATACTTAAGAGTTAATATGTACATAAAATAAAAAAACACTTTATTTATAAAATAATAAAAATCATTTTATAAAACTAAAATATACTAACATTCTCCCACTTGTTCCATATAAATGAGATTATCAATATGGTCTCCTCGTATTAGTAGAAACTGAATGATGAAATTGATACATGAATCATGATGATAAGATTTTGACATTTGAAATTTATCTTCCATGTATCACAATGTACTAATTCCACCTACAACTTACACTTTATGAATAAACCTATTGTTTGTTTAAGGTCTTTCACCTAATGTGTTATTTCTCAATAAACCATATCTATACAAACCAAATGAGGGAAAAAAACAAAACTTTGTTTAAAAAATGTCATTATTTATCATAAAAATACATTCACATAGAGAGTCCAACACTCATATTACACATATGATCCTTAAACTTGTTAGGTAGCATGCCCTTAGTTAAAGGATTAGCTAACATATAATTAGTGCCTACATGTTCCAAAACCGCTTCTCATTTTGAAGCACGTTTCTTTATATTCAAGTACTTGATGCCTATGCCCTTGACATGGATACCAGTTTTGTTCTTTCTTGAGATAGAGATGACATCTGAATTGTCACACTTAAGCATCAAATGTCTAGAAATGGAATCCACTATTCTAAGACCTAATATAAAATTTCTTAGCCACACACCATGCTTTGTGGATTAAAATGATAAGATAAGTTCTGCTTTCATTATAGAAGTGGTTATGCAATCATTCCTTTTTATTTTCTTAGATAATGCTCCGCTGACTAGTAGGAAAATAAATCTAAAAGTTGATTTGTGTAAATCTAAATAGCCAACAGATTCTACATCTAAATAGTATACTACCTCTAAATCCCCAACATGATGATAAATGAGTATATAGTTCTTAGTTCCCTTTAGATACATCATAACTTTCTTTGCAACTTTCCACTGGTCAATTCCTAAATTACTCTGATAATGCCCCAATACCCCCAACGACATATGCAATATTAGGTCTTTTGCAAACCTGAGCATACATAAGGCTTCCAATTATGAAAGCGTATGGAATGTTATTTATCCGATCTCTTTCTAAGTCATTCTTAGGACAATAACTTAACTATAATTTGTCAACCTTAACAATAGAACCTACACTGGTTTACAACCTACCATCCTGTATCTTTTAACTACATATTAATATTTACTTCCTGAGATAGTCCTAAAATCCCTTAGAATCTATCTCGATGAATCTTAATACCAATGATATAAGATGCACCATCCTTATCCTTCATATCAAATTTATTAGAAAGAAATTGTTTCATTTACATATGAAACTAAGAAAAAAACCTTAATCCCACTCACCTTGATTTATGTACACTGATCCATGGTATTTTCTTCAAATTCAAATGAAGATATTACACCGTGGAACATTAGATACCATTTTCAGGAGGCTTGTTTCAATCCATATATGGATTTCTTAAGCTTGCATATAAGATTTTTTTCTTCACGAGAGGAGAAAACTTTAGTTTTTTTTTCATGTATACCTCCACCTCAAGTTCATCATATAAAAATATTGTTTTCACATCCATTTGTTGTATCTCAAAATCAAAATGAGCTACTAATGCCATAACTATGCGTAGAGAATCATTAGTAGACATAGTAGAGAAAGTCTCCTTGTAGTCCTCTTCCTTTCTCTAAGTAAACACCTTAGCAATTAGTCTAGTCTTGTACTTGTGAATATTCCTTGATGAGTCTCTCTTAGTCTTAAAAACTCGCTTCTTACAACTAATAGGCTTAGCCCCTTCACATAACAGTAAAAGGTCCCAAACTTCATTGACCTTCATGGAATGATACCATAACTGAGATTTCAAAATACTCATGGCATGTGAAAAGGTTTCAGGATCATCAATAGTATGAACATCATAGTTAAACTCTTGTAAATACACATAATATTCATTAGGTATAGCTAACCTTCTTTCCCTAGTAGATCTTCTTAATTCTATAATAGCATGATCTAGAGGAGCTTACTCAATAGATGGCTGTTCAAAAACCTTAGAAAGTTCTTGAAATACTTGATCTACTAGATTTAAGTTAGCATCATGTGGAGTCATATTAACTTGTTATTCAACCATAACTGGAACTAGAAGTACACGATGAACAAAAGTCACTTGGTTACATGAAATTGAAGCTTATTCTATCGAATAAGTAGTTTTAGGAACTATATTCCTAATTTGATCCCTCCCACTTATTAATTCATGGTCAAGAAATTTATCATTTCTTGACTTTATAAATCTAGTGGTATGTGATGGATAATAGAACATTAAACCCTTAGACCTTTCAGCACATCTAACGAAATACTCATTAATGGTCCTCGGAACAAGATTCATTTCTTTTAGATTATAAATTCTTTCTTCAAATGGACATACTCGAACTCGTATATGTTTTAAACTTGGCTTCCAACCCTTAAAACACTCAAATGGTGTCTTAAACACCACTTTGGCTCGAACATGATTTAAAATATATATGATCATCTTAAGGGATTCATTCCATAAAGATATAGGAATATTGGAGTTGCTAAGCATACTCTGAACCATATCTAACAAAGTACAATTTCGTCTTTCAGTTAAGCCATTATGGTCCAGTAAATCAGGCATTGCATATTGGACAACTATTCCATTCTCTTGATGAAACTTTGCAAATGGACCATATGGTTGTCCATCCTCAATGTATCACCCATAGTACTCACCACCTCTATCTTACCTCATGATTTTAATTTACTTATCACATTGTTTCTCTACCTTATCCTTGAATACTTTAAAAGCATCTAATGCTTCATGGTTATTGTTAAGAAAGAAGAGATACATGTATTATGAGTAGTCATCAATGAATAAGATGAAGTATTTCTAACTGTGTGAATCCATATCAGGACTAAATATGTTAGTATGTATAATCTCAAGTAGTTTAGAACTCCTATTATCATCTTTCTTAGGCTTGTTTTTTTGTTTACCATTTATAAAATTTATACAAGTGCTAAAATTAGTAAAATCTAGAGTATCAAGTACTTCATCATTTAATAATCTCTTTGTTCTCTCATTGGAGATGTAGCCTAATCTTTTGTGCTAAAGCATTGATGATTTCTCATTCATAAAAATTATTTTTTTAATTAATATCCAAAGTTATTACAATATTTGAATCATCATTCATTAAATCAATAGAGTAAAGACCTTCAGACAATGCACCGTACCTAGCATGATTTGTTTCATAAAACAAAGTAAGTGAATTGTCTTTGAAAACAAATGAGTGTCAAAATGGTACAAGTCTTGAAATAAATATTAATTTTCTACTGAAACTTGGAACATAAAATTTCTTTTCTAAAATTAATACATTACCACCAGAGAGAACTAGCCTACATGAGCATATTCCATGAACAACCAATTACTATCGGTAAAGATACTTTGTTTATTACCCATTGGTTCCCTCATCTTTGACATAACTTACAAGAAATTGCAAATATGAATTATAGAAATAAAATAAATCCACTATATAAGATTCAAAACATACCAAAGAGGGTATATTACTTTTCTTCAAAAGTCAGTCTTTGTACTTAGCACAATCCTTCTACATATGTCCCTTCTTTTTTTAAAATAAATACCTAGATTGTTTATTTATCTCCCCTTCAGTGGTACCTTACCTTTATCCTTTTGGCCTATTTTATTCTTCCTTTCTTTATCCTTAGTTATCATCATAACAATCTCCATATGATCATCATAATTTGTTCATCCTCTTTTATGTACATGGTCATTAATTCATTCATTGACCATTTCTCTCTTTATGTGTGATAGGTGGCATTAAATGGTGTGTATTACTTTGGGAAAGTATTCAAGATGAAGTGAATCAAGAAGGTATCATACATGTAAACCTATAGAAACTTGAGTTGTGCTGCTAAATCTCTCATCTTTATGATGTGCTTATGCATACCCTTGATAGTAGTGAGCTTCATGGATGAAAACTTCATTGTCAATGTACTAGCTAAGGCCTTATCCAAATAAATTAATTGTTCATCTTTGGCCCTTATCAATTCATTAACATATTGATGATGATAAACTAAGCCTTTGATGGAAGAATAAATCTTAGTCTTCATATACATGTACCTTATGTCACTGGCTTTCACCCATCGCTCATGTGTATTATTTTCCTCATCGGTGTTTTCTTCAGTTATCACAGGTTTTGAATACTCAATAGTCTCATCCATGTTACAAACACTATTCTTTTAGATAATTATCTCATTCCAAAACTTATATTTTCCCTTTTCAAGTAAGGGACCTCAATATTAAGATCAGACATCAAACATAAACCAGGATAATTTACGACAAAATTTATACACACATGCATGCTTGTGATCAATTTGAAGCCAAAAAATCTATATACATGCTCTACCAACATAAAGCATGTCAAAACACAATTATCATGAATCAATACACATTACAACTTTATGTAGGCTAGGTATGTAATTCAAATAGACTCATACATCTCAATATTAAAACTATTAAGTCATCTCATAACCTACGATCCTTGTGGGAAAATTAAGAATAATGACTTAATATTCTATCCAATGTACTTCACATATGCTAATAAATGGTACTGTAGGACTACACCCATTATATATGCATAATACATTGCAACTAGTATCATGTAATCTAGATTTTATCAAGGGAACAAATAAATACATAATTGTCCATGATTAGAATTGTTGTGGCTAAGTCCTAATCATTTTCATCATCCTAATCATACATGATACATGCTTCATGTAATCAAATCTTCTCCAAACATGGCCTTAATATGCATGGGAACATAGCTATAAGAGAAAAAGAATAATGATCAAATGAAAAGTCCATCAACACAGGATGCCCATGTTGAGTGACACGAATGTGTTGAACAACTATGGGGCGTCCATATTAATAACACAAGCTTGTAATTTTTTAATTCTAAGGATTTTTGTGAGTATTAGAAAAAACACGACCCCCACATGTTTTACAAACATAAACCTTGTTTATTTCCAAACTTGTTGTGTTTCATGATTTTTCTCAATACAAAAAACTAAAACTCCACACAATCAACAACGATGATTAATCCAATCAAGATTTAGACATTAATGGTTCTGTTACCAAATATTAAACACTATATGACATGAATTATGAATATAATACAATCAATTTCATGAATTCATGCACAACTCAAATCAATTTCATAAAACCATGAATATATGAAATTGGAAATTAATGCAAAATAGGATCTTCTACAATCATTATAGCAAGTATAATGTGCTTACCTCCATCCTTGATGGATTCAATCACATCAAAAGAGCAATTTGTAATTACTAGAATATAATTTTATAGTTATGTCCCCTCAATCCATGACTCGATAGTGTGTATCTCTTTTGCGGGATCAAAAATAGGGAAACTCTATAATATTCTTAAATTATAGTTAACTTCAAGAAGAGAAATAATCTCGATTTTCTCATCAATCTTCAATGTACATTAGAGAGGAAAAGTAGAATAAGAAATAAGAAGCGTAGAACTAGAAAACTATATGAACATACTACTAATTCGAACAACATTATGGTTATAAAAACTTGCTAATGGGCTTGGCCCAAAAACCACACTTATATACGTTCAAATAAATATGTCTTCATTCTTCCCTTTTTTCCCTTACTTTTATACATGCATGCATATATATATATATATACACCTATATACATCCTACAACTATTTCTGCCATCAAGAAATATTAAAAGAGATAATTAGATTAATATAATAAATTGAGACACATATTAAATAATCTATATGGCCAAACGTTATATGTAATTTTAATATGGACCATACATAAAATTTAATGTACACATAAAATATAAAATACTTTACTAATAAAATAATTACAATCATTTTATAAATCTAAAATATATTAACAACCACTGCCACATTTTCTTTATTCTCCTTTTCATTGCTCATTTTTATAGCACTTCAAATAGTTATTATGTATTTAAATTTGATTTCATTACTATTTTGTAGCTATAATTAGCCTTTGCAACTCTACAAGAAGAGAAAAGGAGAAATCCCCATAAAAAAAAATTCCATATTACAATAGCTGATAATTTCGGATGCAGATAAGATTAGGTTATGTGGGGTCATATACATAATATATATATATATATATATATATATATATATATATATATATATATATATATATTGTAAAACCCCAATTTTTATTAAAAATTTATTTAAAAGAGTTTAGCACATAAGCATAAACAATAAGAAATAAAGGGTGTTACCACCACACTTGATATAAGTTCGATTTAGGACAAGTTTAATAGGAATGAAAAAGGTAAAATAGTTAAAATTTTATTTGGGTTATGCCTCAAAGGTTAATAATAAAATAATGAGGCCAAGGTTTAAGGATTAGCTTTGAACAAAAAGACTAAACATCCAAAAATAAAGGTTACTAAATTTTAGGGTATTACATCACTATCCCCTTAAATATAGACTTCATCATCGAAGTTTGCGCTGTACTACTCAACAAATGCACAATTATACGCAAGGTACCCAGGGAAGAAACTACACCCTAAAAAATGGGAAACCCGACTCAAAAGCTTCAACAATCATAACATTGAAGAAAAACACAAAAATAATAGTCTTAAAGTTTGATGTCCTGCTAAATACAAAAGATGAGCTCCTCTTCAAAAAAAATGCACAATTATACGCAAGGTACCTAGGGAAGAAACTACACCCTAAAAAATGGGAAACCCTACTCAAAAGCTTCAGCAATCATAACATTGAAGAACAACACAAAAATAATAGTCCTAAAGTTTGATGTCCTGCTAAATCCAAAAGATGGGCTCCTCTTCAAACAGTCATGTCTTGGACATCCTAACAAAAGTTGGATTGTTGCATAGTTGGGTTTGTGAAGTGCACAAGGGTTCTTTTTACTATCATCGACTACCGTCGTCACAAAAAGAATTCGTCGTCTCAGTTAGCTCGTCCATAGCTAGGTGGAGAAGTGGTACATTCTCATCTTTATACTGATAGCCTCTATACGATTCCTCTTAATTCAGTGAGGGATCTTGAATCCCGAGTGGATACGACACAGTTAGGTGCACTAGTTTACCACTATTCATAAGGTGATAGATATGTGCAATCATGTCTTCAAGAGCCACAAAATTGAAACCACGTTAGGAAAACCCTAGCTTACTAAGAACATAAACACATAAGCACAAATCAAGGCTCCTTAGTCTACTCACAAGACTAATTCGGGTTTAAAAACACTAAAATAAGGTAAACATGTTTTCTAGTTAGGACATTTAGGATTGTAAGAACCTAATTTCTGACTAAAATATAATTCTTAACAACCAAAAGCTTTGATGCCAACTTGTAACACCCTAATTTTTAAGAATTGAAAATTTCATTTAAAAGATTTAATTATGGAGGCTAAAATAATAAAATAAAAAAAGGAAGGGTATTACTGCCACAATTGGTACAAGTTCAGTTTAGGATAGGTTTAATGGGAAGGGAAAAGGTAAAATAATCAGAAAAAATATTTATAAATTTATATAGATTAGGTTCAAAGGTTAATAATAAAATAATTAATCCATGGTCCAAGGGTTAGTTTTGAATAAAAAAACTAAACACTAGAAAACAAAGGTTACAAAATTTTATGGTGTTACATATATATGTATGTATGTATGTATGTATGTATGTATGTATGTATGTATGCATGTATGTATGTATGTATACAAATGTCATCATTAATACTCTTATAAAACTCTTAAATGCCCATTATTTTTCTTAATCGTCTCTTTTTCTTCCCTTCTCCTCTATGGTTTCTCTCCTCACCGACTTGAATCTTTAGGTAAAATATATATTTAGTATTTATTTTTTATTTTATTAATTTCTTATTTCTAGCTATTATTGTTGTTGATTGATTTTTATTTTGATTTTGTAGGGCTAGAATACATTATTTACTTGACGAGTATCATCTATACTACCATAGTATGTCTCCGAATAAGGATATTAGAAAGAATGCAAGTTGGATATATGATGTGATACACCATATGGTGGGGAAGGATTTATATTTGGGACCATTTAAATTAATGTCGTATTATCTTTTGCTAACATTGCTACAGATTCATCCATGGATAGTGATAAGGGTTAGATATATCGATTTATTGTCACTGATGTTCCATTCCTTAGGGTTTTTGATAGTTGAAGATTTATGAGACACTGTGACTAGATAGCAAGGTAGTTTATAGTAATTGATGATGAATGGAGGTATTGGCATAGGATATCAGTGATTGTTTATTATGATGTATTTTGATTGACACTGATCCAAGAAATAAAAGAATTAAGTAAGATAACAATATTAGAAGTGTGAATATAAGGTCTGAGCGGTAAAAAAAAATGATCAGAAGATATTTATTCCTAAGGCAAAACAGATTCCGTACATTGATGATCTTCTTAATGGATATAACTGAATCTTGGTTTAGAAAGGAAACCATCACCACATCTGGAATATAAGTGGTGGTGGTGATGAGATCGGTGTGGTGGATGTAATTGATGGGGTTTATTTTTTTGCTCTAGAGCTGAACATCGCAATTGAAGATATGGGTGTGATTAAGACCACTGACGGCATTGAAGATGAAGATATCCTAGAAGATGATATGGAAAAAGATGGCTTAGGTTATTTTCATTCGAATAAGGACAACATTAAGGAAGAGGACTATAGTAATAATTCTAGTTTTTATTCTAATTAGTGTGTATTTAATATAATTTTAGTATTGATTATTGTTAAACTAGACATATGTAATATAGTTTTACTCCGGCGATGGTTTTACTAACTTATGATATACTAATTTGATAAAATTGATCTGTATATATTACTATTTTAAAGTTTTTCCAACAAGATATAGTTACAGCTAATGTCAATACTAGATATCATAGAGGAGATGGAGTGAATGATCCCCCTCCTAGACCTTATAGATTACCTTTTAGGTGTGAGTTTGGTGAGAAAATATATACATAAAAAATGTTAACCATTTGAATATATGAATAGCTATTTTATAGTACTTATATTGACTTTGAAATTTATTTTTTCAGTACCACTAATACAAAAAAGGAAGGGCAAAGGTAAAGGGAAGGATCTTTGTAACACCCCAATCTCATTGAGGTTGTGAGTAGTTATTTGGAATACTTTCAGGATTGATGGTTGACCCCATGGATAAACATGAGTATTTTTTTAGGGTTGTTTTTCTCAACTCACTCACACCCTGATAAACTTTTCAGAAGATCACCCATCCTTAAAGTCCTCTAAGTCAAGCACGTTTAACCTCTAAGTTTTTTAAGGATATGTTTTTTTTTCAAAAAACAGAAATATTATATCATTATGAAAAGTTACATCCAAGTCTATAGAATTGATCTATAAACTAATGAAACCACCAAACTTAGAACTTCTACTAGAGTGATCACAAATAGAGAAGAAAACAAAGGAAATCTAAAAAACTATCCTTTTCATGTTCCACCTAATACTCAAGAAAATAAAAGCATTTCTAGCTTTCCAAATCTCATATAAGCTGATAGCATAGAAAGCACATTTGAGTTGGGCCTTAACAACTCCTCTACCTCGAGAACAGGACATAGCTCTTAACATTGCAGGCCCTAAACAATAACTCCTTCTTTCTCCAAAAATCTTTCTAATAAATAACCAAATTTGCTTCAAAACTGGATAATGAACCAATAAGTGGATGATGCTTTCCTCATGATGACAGAAACAGCATTGTAAGTTAATGGATGAAGAAAATTTTACCATAAGATCTTTTGTAAGGAGCCTAGACTGTGCTGCAAGCCAAAAAATAAATTTATGCTTTGGTGAAGCAGGGTTGCACCATACTGTCCTCCACCAAGTCACTTTCGAAGCTTTAAATCTTATGCTTCATAAACCTCTAAAATCTTATAGGAAGAAACAACCTCCATTTGCTGAAATATTGGTAGCAGCAAAGGCCTAAAAGCAAATATGCTTTGCAGAATCCATGAGGCAATACTGGGAAGATGACATTAATATACCTCCTGCTGTTTAATATAATAGGTATGAATCCATTTAATCCATAAAGAATCTTTTTTCTTGCACACATTCCATAGATGCTTCCCCATTGTAGCTACATTCCATGAATGCATATCAATAATGACAAGGCCACCTTCTTTCTTAGGGAGACACACCAATTTCCATGAAATAAGAGCTCTTTTGCTAGGCACATCCTTCCTTGTCCAAAGAAAAGATCTACACAAAGCTATAATCTTCATCAAAAGTTTTTTGGGTAGAAGGAACAACTGGCTCCAAAATATGGTGATGCCAAAAATGACAGACTTCAGCAATTGTAACCTCCCTGCATAGGACAACAAATTATTTGATCAATGTTGCAACCTTCCTATCACCTTTTGAATCAGAGAAAGCATATCAGCAGACATAAGCTTAGAAGCATCCAAAGGGACCCCAAAATATTTCAGAGGGAACCTCCCCTCCTAGAATTGTAGCTGGGACAAAAATTAAAACTTTCAAATCCTATGAAATGCCTCCAAAGAAAATAGAACTCTTCTCTAGACTGATATGAAGCCCAGAAATAGCAGCAAAATTATGGAAAATATCTTTGATAGCAAGCACCGAAGACAAATAAGCCTTGCAAGAAACCAAAATGTCATCTGCAAAAGCTAGATTAATAGTTTTCAATCTTTTACACTTAGGATGACCATGAAACTCAGCCTTCAGCCATAAGGACTACAACATCCTACTTAGGTATTCCATTACAATAACAAACAAGTAAGGATACAAAGGATCTCCTTATTTTTAGCCTTTTTTCCCCTGAAAAGGAGCCAGCACATCATTGTTGATAGATAAGAAGTAAGAGACATTTAACACACATGCCATAATCAACTTTACCATATGGAGAGGAAAATGCAAACCAAGAAAAACATTCTCTAAAAAACACCAAATGACAGTATCATAAGCCTTCCTTATGTCCACCTTAAGCATACACCTTGGTGAGGAGTTCTTCCTTTTATATAGGTGAATTAGCTCATGAGCCATCAAAATATTATCTCCAATAAACCTTCCTTTTACAAATCTAACCTGAGATGCATAAATTATAGATGGCAAAATATGTTGCAATCTACTAGCTAGGATCATGGCTAATACCTAATATAGAACATTGCAACAAGAAATGGGTCTGAAGTCAGTCACACCTTGAGCTCCAACATATTTAGGTATAAGAGACAGTTTAGTCTGCCCCAAGAAAGCAGGGACCACAGCTGTTTGGAAAATATTCTTCATCAGCTGCCAAATATCATCTCCTATAAAAGGCCATGTAGCCTTAAAAAACCCAGCTGTGAAGCCATCAGGGTCTGGCACTTTATATTGTCCAATTGACCACAATGTATCCTTGACTTCCTACTTGGAAAATAGTCTCAATAACATCTGTTGATGATCCACAGACATGAATGGACCAAGCAACAAATAATCCTATGAAGTGGAACCAGAAGTTGGGCTAATAGTGCCCAAGAGCCCTATATAATAAGATAGAAAAGCTTGATTAATCCCCTCTGCATAAGAAATCCAATGACCATCCCTGTCTTTAATCCTACACACCATATTATTCATCTGTCTACCCTTCATCATAGAGCAGAACAAATGAGAATTTGAATCTCCCAAATTTAGCCACTTAATGCCTGACTTTTGCTTTAAGAAAATCTCTTCACATAATGTATAATGTTCACACTATTTTATGCAATTTCTTTCCTCCTCTTGCAATTCCAAATTCTGAGGTTGCAAATCAAGCTAAGACTGAATCTTGCATAGTATTGATCTAATATGCTGCACCCATTTAGATATACCTCCAAATTTAGTCCAGTTAAAAATTTTAAGATTAACCCTCACCTCCCTGAGTTTTCTCTTAAAACTGATAGCAACATATCCGGTAATAGGTTGCCTCCAAAAAGAAGCAACCAGAGGAATAAACTATGGATCCAAATTCCACATATTAAAGAACTTAAAATGTCTCTTGAAATGAAGACTCCTTGCAGAAACATTCACCAAAGCTTGGCTATGGTCAGAAAATAAAGGATCCAAAAACTCTACTCTTGATGATGGAAAACAAGAAGACCAGTGGAAATTTACCAAAACCCTATCCTATTCAGCCATGATTCTAATCTCTCCCAGACTTCTATTGGACCAAGTAAATTTCATTCCTGAAAATTCCAAATCATGAATCATCAGAGAATTAAAGCATTCTCTAGCATCATTAACATCATTCATATTCACTGCATTGCCTTGAAACTTCTCATCAGGTTGCAGAGCAACATTAAAGTCTCCCATAATAATTCAAGCCTCTCTCTCAACCTTGTGCTCACAAAGCCAACTCCACAGTCTTTTCATATTATCCCTAGCATTAAAATCATAGACAAGCGTAGCATAAAAATTGATATTAGAATTTACCCCTGTTACAGAGACATGAACAACCTATTCATAGCTTGCAATAAGATGAATATCCCATGCATATTTATCCCAAATACACCAAATCATACCATTAGAATGATGATCATAATCGCTATGCCTCATCCATTTAATCCCTAACCTACCACACACCTTATCAGCCTTATTACTTTTAATCCTAGTTTCAACCAACCCCATACGGGGCACTTTATGCACTGATAGCCAGTGCTTCAATTCCTTTTGTTTATAGGACTTATTCAAGCCCCAAACATTCCAAACCCCTTTCATGAATATGATCCTTTATTGAGGTTAAGATGATAGTATCCTCAAACAGATAGTTACCTTCCCCCTTTTGTGGAATGGGACCTGAAAGATCCCCTTACCCACCTTTTTGCAAGCACTCAAATCTGTTACCTGTTTGCACCAAGCCCTTCTTCCCTGCAACAGAAGAAGAGGTATTAACAATAGTGCTATTATTTGGTTATGGATTCTCCTTCTGCACTAACAGTTGAGTTGACTCCTTTTGAACCTTCCTCCATTTGTGAGTCCCCCCCCAGCCACAGGGTTGCCCTCTTTCAGATTAAAATTCATAGGTGGATGATTTATAAGCTCTCTAGCCCTTCTGCAATTCTCTATTGAATGTCCAGATTCACTACATCTCACACAAAAGGTAGGCCTCCATTCATAGACTATCTTTTATCTCAATGCCTCACTATCTGAATCCATGATCTCCACAGAATCCAATAGTTTCTTAAACGCATCCACCTCTACCAGCATTACGTATCGGTTTTTGATCAAAAGTATCAGCACCCTTTGCATCAAGATTCTCATTGCCCAACCCATCCCCAGATGACAAAGAAATCTTGGATCCTTCCCTTGATTCTAAAGGTTGATCGACGTCCAACCCCGCATGCATCTTGTATGCACTACCAGAACTCTTCGCACCCAAAACCTCCACATCCTCACCCAAAATTTCTCATACCCGAGAGTCGACCCTAGATGAATCACCATCATTGGAAGGCCCTGCACACCCTTTAGACACCTTCTTCTTTGTCACAGACGCTTCTCTCCTCATGCGAGCCATGGAGGAGGAGAGCGGAGAGAGCGGCTAGGGTTTTCCTCCAATCGATTGATTGATTGATTCCTCAATTTTTTTTAAGGATAAGTTTCCTAAAAAGAAGGTTTACATTTTTAATATAGGTAGTCTTGTTAATATTTTTCAGCCTCCACTATACATAACTAATTTAGGGGTATTATGATATTGATCTCTATGACCTATGATTGGAAAATGGAAAAAAGCCACTACACATAGATTTCACTATCAAATATGATACGTATAATACTATAGGGGAGTATAGGCTAAAATTTTCTCGTTTAGTCGAGATTTCAATTGGAGAGTTCATTCCACTGTTCTATAAGATATGGGCTGATGTTCCTAAAAATTTATGTTCTAAGATTCTTCCACAACTTAAGGTATTTATATATTGTTAATTTAAATATATAAATGAATTACTAATATGGTATACATTAATTTTGCAGTAATATTTTGATATCGATTAATGGAGACAGAATTGCATATGTGATCATATTAGCATTGATATTAGAAGGTTGTTCAATTAATCATACAAGAATAGGAAGAACAAGATCAAGATAAAGTGGTTTAGGGATAACAATTGAAAGTTGGATAACATTGACAAAGATACCTAGAAGAAATGTGTAGAGTACTTGACTTTAGATAAGGCAAAGGTAAAAAAAATTAAGCCTATTAACAAAAATTGTTAAAATTCTAAATCATTTATTGAATTTTCTTTATATGTGTAGGCATGGTCTTTTTGACTATCCTAGTCTCCATGGGGATAGATGTATTTTAGCTTATTGATATACAAAGGAGTATGTGTGTACATACTATAATAGCTCTTTTTAATTTTTGTAATCTAATGTTAATATTATTAACTAAGGGTTAAGTGTGTACCCATATAGTTACCCATATGTTTAGTTAAGTAGGAGACCAGTTGTAACCAAACTCTGTGTGACTAAGTTTGATATCCCAATACCTTAAGTATTTGCCAACCAAAATCCTCAAAAAACATAGTGATGGTATGGTTAGTGACTTTTGTTTGACCATCTGTTTGTGAGTGATAGGTTGTACTAAAAAGAAGCCTAGTACCTATAACACCCCCAAAATTTACACATTTTTTTATAAAAAAAACATGTCTTATAATTTAAAACCGTAAATTCTAGGGATGTTACCGCCACACTTAGTACCAGACCGGTTCACTCCTACCGTTCCAATACCAAGTGCTAAGGCTTATAAAACTACACATAACGTTATTAAATAATCCAACTTCATGAATACGGAAATCAGAGTACACGTAAGTCTTTACATAATTCAAAATACTAGCTATTGTTTTTCAGAGAATAAAATAACAACAATAATAAAATTGTTTCTACAAACTCAAACATAATTAAAAGATAACACGAATAGTAATCTCAAATGGAAAACGGCCACGCCACTCCAGGACTTGGTCTAGCCCACAATCACTCAGCCCCACCTGATTTCCTATAGACATCAATAGCATCTAAATAAGCGTCTCCTACCTGCAACACGTTAGACAGGCCTTCTGCTTGTGGGAATGAGCAATACCCATGAAACGGGTGATCAGTACACTACACACTGAGCAAGGTAACTGTGCACTAAGGCCAGCATACAAAATTCACACAACCAATGCATAATAATAAAGGAGCATAGAATTCAATCATAATAGCACAAGATAAAATAAAAGCTCAGATGAAATACTATGATTCAATACAGATCAGATTATTTACTTCATCAAGCCTTTATCGAATTTATTTTCACACCATGCTCTTTATCAAGTCCATACGAGTACAGGAACCCTATTATTTTTGCTGGTAGATCGGTCTCCAAGGAACTTTTGGCTCCTGGCCACTATTCTAGACGGTGGATCAGTTACTTAGGGTACATGCCCTACCACTATTATATGCCGGTGGATCGGTCTGGCCCCTTTTCTCGCACGGTGTTCCACAGTAAGTAATTAGTGTCTTCCCAAATCTTAGCAACTGTTAGGTTTGTTTTATTGAGCTCGAGATCCCCCACTATTTTAGCCGGTGGATCAGTCACTAGGGTAATATACCCTACCACTATTATACACCGGTGGATCGGTCTCTAGGCTACCGCAGTACCTGGCCACTATTATGCCGGTGGATCGGTCTGGGCCTAGCTCCACTTTACGTAATTAATGTTTTAAGTGTCTTATTCAGAAAACTCACCAAGACATACAAGTCAGACGCCTACCATGCTTACTCTTTAACTCAGGCTAACCACTCCAACCCTAATTAACCACCCACCACCATACTTAATCATGACATACCCTAACATCCATGCAAACCCTAGCTCCACGTAAACCTTACGCCCATGCAAAACCCTAGCTCTACCATGCAAACCTTAATACCACCGTGCCAACCCTAATACAACCATGCAACCATTAATACCACCATGCAAACCCTAATACAACCATACAATCATTAATACCACCATGCAACATTAGTACCACCACGCAAACCCTAATACCACCATGCAACATTAATCCCACCATGAAAACCCTAATACCACCATGCAACCATTAATACCACCATGCAAACCCTAATACCACCATGCAACATTAATACCACCATGCAACCACAACCTACATGCATGTCTTATGGGTCGCATCAATTCACATTAAAGGCACAACTTATACATATCATATGCATGCCATAAAATATCATGAGAACATGTCCCAATCCCACATCATATTACACATACAGTAGATATAAGAATACACTTAGAACATATTATATTGCATGTCAGATGGCAAGTAAGACATGTAAATCACATTACACACAATGGCCTTAGATACACCCTTACCTAAGAATGTCACCGGTCTTGGAGCACGCTCCTATACCACTTAGGGGCTTTGACTGGGCTCACCTATTATGGGGGAAATACTAGAATTAGGTTCCTTCCTAAAAATGCTATTATTTACTAACTTATCCTAAGACTTGGTTTTTAATTAAAATAATACTATACTAGAATTAACTATACAAAATACTACTAAAAATACTAATAATAATACTAATGTAATTTAAAATGAATGGTGATATAAGGGTTTCTACCCTTCACCAAAATAATATTAATAAAGATAATAACAACAATAATAATAATAATAATAATAATAATAGAAATAATAATAATAATAATAATAATAATAATATAATCCTAAAATTACAAGGTGGGGTTTTCGACCCTACCCCAAATAATGAAAGTACTATTCAATAATAGTAATAATAATATTAATAACATATATTACTTATAATATTAAAAATAATAAAGATAATACCAATAATAATAATAATAATAGTAAAAATAGTAATAAAAATACAAGGGTGCGAAACCTAATTAAAAATTTAGGTCTCGGCCCTCCTTAAATAATTACTTAAATAATAAAATAATTATACTGATAATAATAATATTAATAATGATAATAAACTTATAATAATTCAAATAAATTCCTAAAATTCGAAACTAACAATCTAATTAACTCTAGAATAATCTCAACCCTGCCAACAAAATTTATCAATAATATTACATCTAAAAACAATAATAATAATAATAATAATAATAATAATAATAATAATCGAATAAATATTGGAAATTAGAAGAAAAACATAATAAATTTCAATAAATAGAAAAGAAGGGCTGAGAGGGTCTAGGGTTTCACCTTGAGTTGGCAGAGATGGGTGGCACCGGCGGTGGTGCATGGCGGCAGAGGTGGCGGGCAAATGGAAGAAGTGAAGAAAAAGAGGGGAGGAGAAGGAGAAAAGGGGAAAGAAGGTTATGGTTCGATGGAGGAGAATTAGTAGAAGTTTTTGGGTGGTGTAGAAGGCAGTAGAAGTGGCGGATATGGTGGCGGACGGTGGTTTGAAGGTTGCGGGGGTTAAAATTTTAGTTTGATGGGCAAGGGATTTCGCACGGCTATGGTGGCTCGTGCGAGAAAAATTGAGGGAGATGGGTAGCTTAGTTAACTAGAGGGCGATGCATGGAAGATTTTGGGAGGCAGAGGTGGCAGCGAAGTTGGCTAATAGCGGAGGAAGGCTCGTCTGAAATCACAATGGTGCACAGGTTAGCTCTTAGGGTTTCAGAGAGAAAAAGTTTCGAAATCACACCAACCAAGGCTATCTATAGAGTTTAGAGGGAATGGTAGGGTTTTGGGGGTCGATAGGAGGGTATTGGATGCTAGGTTTGGGGTGGCCGGCGGTGTTAATAGGTCGGCAAATTTTTTGGTCGAATCGAACTTTCGCGAAGGAAAAGGGAGAAATTGAGCGAGAGACAAGGGAAACCGATTATACCAAGCTGATCTGCGAGTCAAGGAGAGAAATGGCCGGTCAAAACCTACGTGGGTGACAGTGCCATTTTTGGACCTTAAAGATGTAGGTCGATGGTGGGCACTGAAGGAGGAAGAAGGAAGGGATAAACTAGCTGCCGGGAGAAAGAAAAGAAAAAGAGAAGAGCCGGGCCGGTCGGCGCTGGTTATAACGTTCATAAATGAGACACGACATTTCAGAGGAAGAAGGCACAAAACACACCGTTTGGCTGATGTAGGAAAGAAGAACGGCGCTGGGCTGAGGGAGAAGGAAGGAAAAGAAGAAGAATTGGGCCGCGTCACAGGCCCAATCGAAAGAAGAGGGAGAGAAAAAGAAGAAAAGAAAGAAAAAGAAAGAAAAAGGAGGGAAGAAAAAGAAAAAGGGAAAAGGGAAATTTAAGTGGTTTTGGGGTTAAATAAATTAATTAGAGTATTTTGGGTATTTAAAATATAAATATTAAAATAAAAAAATATTAAATTTCCTTTTTAGGCTAATTTAGGATTTTTAAAGACTTTTCCTAAATTTCTTTTTAATTAACAAAAAGCCAAATTTTTCCCTTATAAAAATATTTATAAATTATTATTAATTTGCCCTAAATAAATCCTTCCCATTCGAAATAAAATAATTAATTAAATTAATTCCCTAATAAATCCTTATTTAATTATATTTCTTAAAATAAATAATTTTGGGGCATTTCAGTACCAACCAACCTCCACAACGTCTTCCAGAAGTAGCTAAAAAACTTGGTATCCTAATCAGAAATAATTAATTTTAAAATACTATGTAACCTAACTATCTCTTTGAAGTATATATCAGCAATATAAGAGGCACCATCTGTCTTATGACAAGTGGAAAAATGTGCCATCTTAGAAAACCGATCTACCACCACCATAATGACATCGTTTTTCCTTTGTGTTCTAGGCAATGACACTATGAATTCGATACTCACATGATCCCAAGGATGATGTGGGCTAAGCAATGGAATATATAGTCCTTGGTGGAAGTAACTCTTGTACTTTTGGCTAGTAGAGCCCCTTTCCACAATTTATTGTACATCTCCTATCATTCTAGGCTAATAAATATGTTCTCGGAGTACATCACAAGTTATGTTAATGCCAAAATGCCCTACTAGTCCTCCTCCATGTATTTCTTTAATACAGCAGCTATTTGATGGAACTCTTGGGAATGGATAACTTTTTGCCCTTGAAATGGAAGCCTTCTTGAATGAGGTAGGGACCTTGAACCTTATCTTGATCCTCAAAGAAGCTTGCAAAGTCTTCGTCATCCTTTTAGAGTTCCTTCACACATCCAAATCCTAAGACTCTTGCTTCTAGTAATGACAACATACAATAGCTTCTAGAGAGGGAATATGCTACAACATTGGTTTTTCCGCTCTTATGCCTACCTACAAATGAGAAGGATTATAAAAACTCTACCCATCTAGCATGACTAGGGTTGAGCTTATGTTGTCCATTTATGTATTATAAGGACTCATGATTGGTATGCAATACAAATTATGATGGTTTAAGGTAATGAGACCAATTATCTAAATCCTTAATAATAACATAAAATTCTTTGTTGTAAGTGCTATAATTGGATCTTGAGCCATTGAGTTTTTAACTAAAGAAGGCTATTGCCTTCCCTTCTTGTAGTAAAATTGCCCTAATTCCCACTCCACTTGCATCAAATTTGACTTCAAACATCTTGTCAAAGTTAGGTAACCTTAATACTTGGCCTTCACTCAACTTCCCTTTAATCACCTCAAAAGCTTCTTATGCGTTCTTGATCCATTTGAATTCGCCCTTTTTGAGGAATTTTATGATGGTTTCTAGAAGAGTGATAAATCCTTATATGAACTGCCTATAGAATGAGGCAAGCCCATGAAAGGAGCTAACATTGATAATGGATGACTCATCCATATAAATGCCATCTCTGAATATAACAAACCCTAAAAATGTGACTTTTAGCACAAAGAAGTCACATTTTTCTAGATTACCATACAATTTGTTGTTCCTAAGGGCTAATAATAAAAGCTTCAACTTCCTTATATGATCATCAATACTAGATGAGTATAAAAGAATTTTATTAAAGTACACAACTACATACATAAAAATGAAGGGTCTAAGGATTTCACCCATGAGCCTCATGAAGGTGCTTGGTGTGTTAGACAATCCAAATGGAATGACCATCCACTCATATAAGCCTCCTTTTTTCTTGAAAATGGTCTTCCATTCATCTCCTTCCTTCATGATAATTTGATAGTAGCCATTCCTCGAGTCAATTTTGGAAAATACACTTTCCCCATGTAAGCAATCTAACATATCATCAAGCCTAGGTATGGGATACCTATACTTGATAGTAATTTTGTTTATTGCTCCACTGTCAACACACATTCTCATTGATCCATCTTTCTTTAGTACCAAAATATACGGTACCATACATGGACTAACTGATTCCCTGATGAAACCCTTTTGCAACAACAATTCAACTTCTCTTTGCAACTCTATGGCCTCTTTAAAATTATATCTATAGGCTGGTTTGTTAGGGAGTGTATCACCAGGAATAAAATCAATTTGGTTCTTTATTCTCCTTATGGGAGGCAACTCACTAGGTATCTCATTTGGGAAAACATCCCCACACTCACCTAGCAAGGTCTTAACCCTTGGGTCAAGTGGACTACAATTCTCATTATTTTTAGGCACCATTAAGAAATACATGGTTTTCCCCTTGCCTATGGTCTTCTCTAACCCTTTCCCATCTATGAACATAACCTTTTTACAATTTGGATCCTTGCTAAAAAGTGAGGATAGAATACTAAGGGGTGTGAGTATAATATTTTTATTGGAATATTTCAAGCTATAAGTATTCTTTCTCCCATTATGCTTGACATGCCTATTATATTGCCAAGGCCTACCTAGTAACAAATGACATGCATCCATAGGAACTACATCACAAATAACTCTACCTTGATATATTTTCCTTGTGGAAAATGGAACAATAAATTGCTTAGTGACCTCAACCATAGAACCATCATTAAGCCATTGAATCTTATATGGCCTAGCATGTGTATTAGTGGGCAAACTAAGCTTCTATACAAGAGTAAAAGAAGCCACATTTGCACAGCTACCCTCATCAACAATAAGGGAACATATTTTACCAAGTATTGTGCACTTAGTATGAAATATGATTTCCCTTTGGGACTTCTCATCCAAGACCTCCTTTTCATGTAATATCCCCCCTCACCATCATGGCCTCTCCAACATCCCATGGGGCCCTCCTCAACTTCAGCCTCCCCCTCCATGGCCAAATGCTCATCTCCCTCTTTCTCCTCCAATGGCACCTCCTCTAGGTCAAGTAAAGTCATCACCCTTTTGTTTATACATTCGTTTTGATAATGCCCAATTCCTTGACACTTAAAGCACCTCACTCCTTTGCTCCTACTAACCTCACCCATTTTGTAACTTCCTTTACCCTTAATATCAAATATCTTAGGTGTAGGAGGTGGTTTAGGTGACTCCCTTTGTGTTCTTTGGTTTTATTTCACTACTCCAAATTTCAAACCCCGTTATTTTTTATGCTTCTCCACCACAATGGCTAAATGAAATAATTCATCTAAAGTGTAATATTTGTAAATCTTCACCTTCCTAGCAATGTCAATTCTTAAACCTCCTAAGATTCTTGACATTATGTGCTCCACCACTTCCTCCAATCCAAGTCTTATAATAAGATTTTCAAACTCCCTAATATAATATTCGACACTCATGGACCCTTGTCTTAAAAAAGACATTTTATTGTAAAGGTCTTGAGTATAAGAAGATGGTAAGAACCTCTCCCTCATCAACTTCTTCATTTTTGTCCAACTTCTCACCTTGGAATTTCCTTTGCTTCCCCTTTTATGCACCAAGTTTTCCTACCACAACCAAACATGCCCTTTTAACTTAAATATCTCAACCTTGAAATATTTCTCATCATCATAGGATTTTACCTCAAACATCCTAGTACACCTCAACTCCCATTCTAAAGAGTATTTTGGATTGTGTGACCCATGAAACTCCAGAATTTCTATTTTGATATCATGATAGGACTCTTTTCTAACATGTTTCCTCCTTCTTTGAAACCTAGGAGACTCACTAGAAGAAGAGTTAAAATTGCTAGCTTCTTCCTCTGGTTTGGCTCCTCCCCCTCTTTATAGGGTGATGGAATTCTTCTTTTTTTTGTGGTGTTTGGTTTGAATGGGGTGTGGTGGGGTGATTAATGGTTGAATGATGGGTCAGTGGTGGATGGTGTTTTGAATGGTAGTAAAGTGGTGGAATTGTGGGAAAATTTTTTGTGGTGTTCGATGGTGGCTCAAATGGTGAAGGTTTGAGTTGCTTGATGGTGGTTTGAATGGTGGTAGGGTGGCCGAATGATGGTGGTGTGATAGTGGTTGAATGTAGGGATGGAAGTGGTGAATAAGTGTGTGCAAAAAGTGAGAAGAAAAAATATCCAAGTTATCAACCTTGAGCTTTGATACCAATTTGATTCATAATTGCTAAACAAATTGGGTCATGCTAAGTGTTGATGTTGGAACTTGGGATGAATTCCTACAAAAGATAAAATAGAATAGAGAATAGGATGGAAGAGTGGATTTGATCTTTAAGTAACCCTTAAGATAAAATAATTACAATCATCACTTAAGGTTTTAACACTTAAGAAAAAGCATGTAAGATTATTGAGGTATTAAAAAACTATGCACTAAGTTTGTTGGGGCAGTTTATTCAAAAACCAACAGATAGCCAAAGGGTTCATACTCATTTCATTCAACTCTTCACTCATATAAAGAGTGTAAGAGGTTGAGAAAAAACTACAATGACATAACTAACCCTTAGGTAACTATATGGGTACCAACTTAACTAAACATGACTCTAATATAAGCTAACTATGATAGGAAGAAACTAACACCAAAACTGTTAGCTTGGTAGTTGATTTTTGAGCTTACAAACTAGCATTAGCCTACAGCCCTTCCCCATGCATTATATCTGGTACATTTAGCTTACAAACTAGCATTAGGACTTAGAAAATAAAAATTACAAGAAGGAAAATTCTAGTACACTACTTTAACTTGTGCTTAACCAAATGAAGAAAATAATGCTTCCCCATGCCCTTTATTTTGGTCGGTTTCCATAGTTGGGTAGTAGGCCATCTTGTTTCCTTAATTTATGTTAATTAAGGTCTTGGAGATCACAAGTTTTAGGCCTCAAATCCTTCTACAAAAATTCATACCTACATGCCTTCTATTCTTCTTATTTTTTGAATGTTGAGCTCAAAATGTGGTCTTGATGTAGGCTGGGGTGGCCGAGAGTCATATGGATAATTCCAAGACGTATTTGAGCCATATTCAAGTCATAATGAAGCCAAAAAAAATGTGGTGAGTTGATGGCTTTTATTTGGTGTTGTATGGCTTGCATGGATCCTAATAATCTAGCTCATATATTAGTCTAAGTAAGAAGAGTTTTAAATCCTCCTAACTTAGAAAAATTAATTAATAGATTATTATTATCATGTGTGGGGATGCTCCTGCATTAGCCCCTCATCTGTAGCCCAGGTTGAGCTTCCTTAGAATCTCCCCCATCAATAAGATGATGATGATGATGATGATTTATTGTACTCTCTCCGGATTAAAAAATGAAGTTATTCTATCACTAAATTTTTATATAAAAAAAAATTTATTTTAGAAAAATAAAAAAAAAATCCATTTTTACCATCACTTTTTTTCTCATTATCTATACATTAAATGCTTTGTTATTTTTCAATAAAGTTTGCATTCGTAATTTTAATACTACTTTTATTAGTTCATTAAAAAGTGTGAAGATTGATAGAATAAATTTCTTTTTTACACAAAGGGAGTAAGCAATTTGGATTTTACACATTTTTATTTGCCATCTAATTCAAACAATCACTAGCATTATATATACAATTTTAATATTTTGACTACTTAATATTTATAGATATTTATATTTTTTATTATATTATATATTTTAAAAAAATAACAAATTAGCCGGTACTAATTGTGTTTAGTTAAAGAAGCAAATATCATATGTTGTCTCTAATATTTATAATTCTTCGTTTATAAAAAAAGACAACCATTGTAAATTATAATTAATGTCACTAAAAACTTATATGGCAGTGATATGTAGTGGAAAAATTTTAATTTTTTTTTAATTTTCCCACTAAGATTTGAATTTTCCAAATTTTTTGATTAGTGTCACCCCTCATGCTACTTTTAGAGACAATATGTTATGGCTAAAACTCAAAATTTTTAATTTTCCCAACCAAAATTTGATTTTTTTTTTTTTGAGATTTTTTAAAATTATGTTGCCCCTAAAAGGGTAATTAGGAACAACATGCTGTGAATAAAAAATAAAAATTTAAAAATAACCAACCAACATTTGAATCTATATGGTCACTGAATGCCTTAATAAAGACGACATTGTCGTCATTAAGGGGTACTAATTAGTAACAATCAATTTTTCATACCAATTTCTATTTTTAACTACAAAATATTAGGGACTACATTTTAATGACAATATTCCATTACTAAAAAGTAATGGGGGCAACTTTGGCAATATCAACGACAATATTTGCTAAAACGTCCTTTCATTGTTAAGTATTATGAACCTAATAGTTTATTATTATGAACCTAATTTTTAAGTGTTTTGAGCCTATGTCAAAGTTCATTCTAAAACATAAGTCGAATATTTTTGATCCACTAAATTTTGAACCTACTAAACCTTTGTTGAACCTGTGTATACAACAAGATGAAAATATTTTAACTCTTTCTTAAATCTAGTTACTCATTAAATGAATCTATGTGAGTTATCGTTTACTAAACCAATTGTTAACTGCTATGGATCTAATAGTTTTGAACCTAAACCTATGTTAAAGTACATTTTGAACATATTTCAATGATTGTTGATAAGTACAATCTAAACTTAAGTTAATGAATTTTAATCCCTAAATTGTCAAACTTAAGTTGAACATATGTTGAACCTTTTTTAACTACATACTGAACCTCATTCAATTATTTGCTAAACTTACAAGGATTAATTGTTCAACCCGCATACTAAACACAAGTGAATCAAGTGTTGAACCTGCGTGGTCTACATGATAAACCTATCTGAAGAAACATGCTAACCATAATTGAAATATTTCAACATCATAGAATTGTTCTCCAATTGATAAAAAGTCTCCGCACCATCAACATGATGAATATATAATCCACATTTTTCATTACCAACAGCTACTAATCCATCTCTATTATCAACAACATACAAAAAACCTTCTCCATCATTCACATATTAAAGCTTTAGCCATTATCCTTCAAAAAATCTAGTTGAAAATTGCTTCAATAATGAAAATAGCATATCAAAGCTAATCAGTAAACTAAAACAATAATTGAGTATAACTCAAAATTTAGAGAACTTATTAAACGAGGAGAACTTAAATGAAATAAATAAAAAAATATGATCGGAGAAGAACTAAAACAAGAAACAAGAATAATGCTAAGAAGAAAAAAAATTAAAGAGACAAATTATAGAAGAGAAGTGATCGCACAAAGAGAATGTAAATAATAATAGGAACAAAAAAGAACTCAACTAATAAAATAAAAAACTTATGAAATAATCTTCTTTTATAAATGGAAAAAGTGATGTGACAACCGGTTTACACCATATAAATTGGAGTTAGCCTTGCACCATCATTCAAGGACCAAAAGGCTACTAAGATTAAAG
This sequence comes from Tamarix chinensis, assembly GCA_030549775.1. Lineage (NCBI taxonomy): Eukaryota > Viridiplantae > Streptophyta > Magnoliopsida > Caryophyllales > Tamaricaceae > Tamarix > Tamarix chinensis. The sequence continues at coordinate 77,864,864 of CM060179.1, read as the reverse complement.
GTGGATCATTATTCTTCCTATTATCATCAACCATGGTTCTAAAGGTGTAATGTCATTATCTAACTCTTTCCATAAATTCTCGTGAGGCACAACCTTTTTATTATGCTAATTTAAGTTATCTTAACTCAAACAAGGACAGACTAAGAGATTTACAGTAGTAGAGAACACAAGAGATAGTTGGAGATGAAATATTTGTATTATTAGAGTAAGAAAATACAAGGTATAGAGATGTATGAGTTGGAGCAAATGAGATCCCTCTTTTTATTTTTAAGGCCTCATTTCCACTTCCTCAAATAGAAGAGTATAGGCCCTTCATTAATTACATATTCCACAACTTTCAAATCTAGAATTTTCAACTATATTCCCTCACCTTCCTTTATGTACAAGAACACTCCCCTTTCTTCTCCTTTAGTTTACAATATTCTATAATATCCTATTTATCAATAGGACTCCATTAAACTTTCTATTACCCACTATAAAACCCTAAATTGTATTATATTCTTCTACCTTGATCTAAAACCCACTAATGGGCCTCAAAACTATCACTACGTGACACTTCGCTGCATGTTTCTCACGTTCCATAACTGCTAGTGAAGAGGGATAACAATCATGCATATGTCCAATTCAACAGCAATAGAAGTAGACTATGTCCAAAAATGGAACTTAGGTAGGAGCGGCTCCAACAAATCAACTTCCATGGCTATGTGAGCAAAATTTCTCCACCACTTGTCTATAGTTGGTAGCAAGTCATTACCGCTATCAAATTAAACCTATTCCTAACCCAAATAATAATTATTAACAATACGTAACATAGGGTAAGAAAGGATCGTTTCCATGAGGAGGATGCGATTCTAAACTCTAAAATTTTAAATAAAAATAACATAACACACATATATACACTATTCACATATTTACAAGGATTTGGGGTTCTCATATAAAGATGAATAATTAAATTAAACTAATAGCTAAATTAATAACAAAACTAATCTAAGAATTAAATATATATATATATATATATATATATTCTACCCTTCTCCATCCCAACTGCTGTATTAAACTTGCATAGCCAATTCCTATTAAGCTTTAGATTTTTAAATAATCAAGTTTGATAGGCTAATCGTAAAGAATTAATCCGCTAACTCTTTTGGTTCCAAATAATGATTAATTAGGCTAACTCTACATTTTTATAATACTAATTAATCTCTCTAAATTAATATTTGCTATTCAATTAACATAGAGATAAATTAATTACATTATGCTCTAAGGAAACTCATTAGCCCTAGCCAAATTAAAAATCCCGCATTCTTAAATTGACTATAATAAACCATATTTTAATTTAACCTGATTACTTACGAAGACCCCGAGCTAAATTAATTGCTACTTGTTTCAATTAATTATTACCCCATTAGAATTAACTGGATAGCCAAATTCCTTATCCTAGATATAAGATTAATTAGATTTTATATACGGGACAAGAATTTAAACACAAATCGCAAATATAATTTATATATCAAAAACTTAGTTATTCAATATCCAACACAAAAATGCACAATAAGAATTCAAACTTAATAAAACATAGCTAATTAAATTTAATATAGAACAGAAGTTTCATTAGGAATAAATTAAAATTTAAGTAAAGAATTATATAGAAGAAGAAAATTTAAAATAGATACATTAATTTTTTAGTTGAAGTGCACTTGCAAGATTCCTCCAATCGGTCAGTTGCTCTCTACAGGATCACGAACCCTCCCGTTTAATATGCTAATCCCACTATTTATATAAATTCTAAACTTAAATTTAATGATCCCTAATTTTATTGTGGGGAGGAGCATGGAGGAAAAATGATTAAACTCTCGATCTTTCTTTCTCTATGTGCATCGGTACTTCAATTTTTTTCTTCTCTCATATTGTTCTGCCCCTTTTCTCTATTTTTTTGTTTTTTGTGTGTTTGCAGTTGATGGCCCACATGTATTGTTGCTAATCATGCACCTTCAAAGAAGGAACAAGATTAGTAATCAATTAAATCATGCTTAACAAACTTTTATTAGCTATAACTTTAAGTTGAATTTTTCCAATTCTACATCCAAATTTAGAGAAAATTCCTAGAAATAAGAATTGCAGATCTCAATTTTAGCTTGACGTAAAAATTTGAATCATCTAAATCTAAGTGTGGAAGTAAAAGTTATGGCCAAAATACTGCATGTTATCAATATACATACAAATTTTTATCTTTTTGCTCAAAATAGATTGAATATATGAGATTATTATATTTTAGGAAAAAAATTATAAATAATGTAAATAACCTCATATATTATTAAAAAAATGTGGCCAAAAGTTTAGAATGAAAGGGTATAAAATATATAAAAATATGTGCTCATCAAATTCCCCCACACTTAAACTTTAGCTGTCTTGGAGCAAATCACCACATTACCAAACATTTCCTTCATGTATATAATCATGTCGTACACAAGAAAATTATGTCATATCACTTCTTATCTATATATTCCTAAGGTAAAAATGGTCACTAGCTCAATACTCTATTCAAAACAAATAACCATTTCAAAAGCAAACTGATTGTTCATTATAGAGAGTTGAATAGGTAGAAATCAGTTTTTGAAAAACTTAGTTAGATTAGGTTCATCCCTTCCTTGACAAGCATACCCAGTTCTTATTATCCGTCTCCCACACTACTTATAAAATAGGCAATATATGCAATGAGAGAATATTTTTTCTTCTTTTTTTTACCTTTTTTCTGCATGGTTTTTCTTTCTTTTGATTTTACTTGATCCATGCTTTGACTAAATAGGTGCATTTTATGCTCCATCTTATTTGATACAAGGATTTAGTGGATTTTTGTCCACCCCTTGCTTCCCACTTCAGTACCTGAAGTTTTTTTCACTATTCTACAAACATCATGAAGAGACATCAAATAAGATCTTGACCTCCATCTCAAAAGGGTTAACAAGGGTCAAATAAGTTCAAATAACTTTTTAAAAAAAATTATTTAGAACTGTCCAAGCTAGAAAATGTGTGTAGGAGGATGGAGTTCTCAAATTGGTGATCTTATGGCTTGGTTATATTGGAGTTAATTAGAAGAAGTTTTGGTGATGGTGTATTAGGGTTTAAAGTGTCAAATAGGATTGAGTGATGATGGTGATGAATTGAATAGAATGGCGATGATTCGGTGATGATGGGTAATCAATGATGATGGTTCGAATAAGATAAGTATGGTTCGAATGTAGTGAGTTAATTATGATATGTATTAGACAATGATATGTAGATGATGATGAGGCTTCGAAGGTTAGGGTTTAAGGATAGTTGATTTTGTGGGTTAGGGTTAGGGTTATGGTTATGGTTTGGATGATAGAATTAGGGTTTCGAATGATGGTGCCGATTTAGGGCTTTAATTATGCTTGATTTTAGGTGATGTTTGGATGATAATGATGGCTGAAAAAAATATGGATTATGGAGAGTATAAAGGATAGGACTCAATCTCTAATTCACACAGACAAAGAAATTAAGATTTCCAAGCTAAGTCATTCACACAAATTCAATTAACTTGAATTGAACTCATACAGAATTCAACTTTGCATTCAACTTCAATATTGATCATCAATATTTGCCTCTATTCGTGACTTTCATGGCTCTATATAGCTAATCTACCACTTAGCTAAAAATCATAATTCAAAAGATTCAAAGCTAAAAGATATTATGCTACTTTATGCTAACTTGATGCTACTTTATGCCAACTTTATGCTCTATCTAATATCCATCCCTACTAATTAATTAATTAATTAGCTAAATTAATAATTATGCATGAACAAGCTGCAAGTAATCTCCCCAGGCATGTGGACATGCATTCCATGCATGCCATGCATATATACGTAGACACTTAGTGGCTTGTTTGGTACGTTTCTAGCAATGTAACCATCTGTTTGTCTTTAAATCTGTGGGAGATACTTTTCAATTGAAGAATAATTGGTTCCATAATTATGAAAGTCAATTATTGAGTGTTTGGTCCTACATCAAACAGTTTAAGTCTGAAATGGCATTTATCCCAATAGAGAATCAAGGAGTGTTCGCGTTTATCAAAATAATGCAAATCAAAGAAGTAGATATACATCAAATAACTCATGCATGACACAATTTCTATACATAGAGTTTTTTTTTTAAGTTAAAACAATTTTTTTTATCCATTATTCCTACCTCCCTTTTGTTTTGACCTTTTTCTTTTTTGAAAGTAAACTAAACGAATGGATAGAAAAGAAATATTATGACCAAAAAAATGAAAATATGGCTCTACAATACTGAAGGTAAAGAGCTTATAGAAACGCATCAAGCAAGAATCTTGTCTTGCACAATTTTTTATTTTTTTTTCAAAATTTAAAACTAACCAATCAACAGAAATGTATTCCTCTTCCACATTTAAATCTTACATTACTCTCAATGTAAGACATAAGCAAAATTAAGCATAAGATAGGTCCATATAAATAGCTCACAAGTCCTACTAAAATAAAAGAATATAACTAAAAACAACCAAATAAAAAAAATGAACTAAAGAGATAGAGTTAAAGAAAGCAAATGTATTCATCCTTGGGTTACCTCCCAAGCAGTGCCTTTGGTTAACGTCGTTGGCTTGAAATCCTTCTCCTCATCATACAGCCTCTAAAACAATGTCTTCAACTATCCCCATCTGAGCTAGCTCATGGAACACCTTCATTATGTGGCCATTCACTTTGAAAAACTTGCATGTTTCAATACTTTTAATTTCTATTGCACCATAAGGAAAGATGTTAGTAATAACAAGGGGATCATGCCATCGTGATTGAATCTTACTGGGAGATAATTTCAGTCGTGAACTAAATAATAACACTTTTTGCCCTATGTTGAATGATTTCCTAGTTTTCATCTTATCATGGAAGGCTTTGGTATTTTCCTTGTATATTTTTGCATTATGATATGCCTCTAACTTCAATTCTTCTAACTCTTGCAATTATAACTTTCTTTCTTCACCAACACTCATATAATCTAAGTTATATTACCTCACCACTCAATATGACTTATGCTCTATCTATACCGGTAAGGCACAAGCTTTCCCAAAAATAAATCTATAAGGAGACATCCCATTTGGTGTTTTAAATTTAATCCTATAAGCCCAAAGAGCATCATCTAATCGAATATTCTAATCCCTCATGTTAGGTTTGACTATTTTCTCCAAATTCTATTTAATTTCCCTATTTGACACTTCAGCTTATCTACTAGTTTGGAGGTGGTATGCAGTAGATACACGATGTGTAACATAATATTTCTCCAAAAGAGCACTAAAAGTTCTATTGAAAAAATAATTGCCTCAGTCACTAATGATTGCTTTTGGAACACCCAATCTATTGAAAATATTTCTCTTTACAAATTTCAAAATTGTTTTAGCATCATTAGATTTGGTGGCCTTGGCTTCAACCTACTAAGAGACATAATCAACTATCAAAAGAATATAAACACAACCAAAGGATGATGGAAATGGGCCCATAAAATCAATGCCCCAAATGTCAAAAGTTTCACAAACCATAATCCCAGTCCAAGGCATCTCATTTATCCTAGATAAATTACCAGTCATTTGCCACTGTTCACAAGTAAATAAATAAGCATCTCTATATAAAGCGGGCCAATAAAATCTACATTCAAGCATTTTATGAGTGGTTCTTTTAGGACCAAAATGACCTCTAGCATCATAACTATGACAAAATGTCAAGATGGGCCAATATTCATATTCATTCACACATCTTCTAATAACCTAATCAAAACAAAACTTTCAAAGATATGGATCATTCTAAAAATAATACTTAGAGTTAGCCTTTATTTTGTCCTTTTAAGCTTATGATAATTCACTTGGAAAAGTCCTAGTTGCCAAATAATTTACAATATCCGCATACCAAGGAGGTTCCACAATCAATTAATATAATTGCTCATTAGGAAAGAATTCAAAAATCATTGGCTAATCTTCTCTAGGTACTATCCTACTTAGGTAATCTATCACTAGATTTTCAGCACATTTCTTATCTCTAATCTCTAAATCAAATTCTTGTAACAAAATTATCCATCTCAAAAGTCTAGGATTTGATTCTCTCTTTTTCATCAAATATCTTAGGGCAGCATGGTCATAAAAGGCAATCACTTTAGTTCCAAGCAAGTAAAAATGAAACTTTTCTAAAGCAAAGATAATTGCATACATTTCTTTCTAAGTTACAATGTAATTACATTGTGTTGGATTAAGTGTCCTAGAAGCATAGTAAAGCACATAAGGTTCTTTCTCTTTTCTTTTGCCTAATACAGCTCCAACTGCTTTGTCACTTGCATCACACATTATCTCAAATGGCAATGGCGATGAATAATAGGGGCAATAGTTAACTTTTCTTTCAAGTAATAAAAAGCCTTTTTACACTTATCATCAAAGTGAAATGTGGAGCATATTTTGAGAGCAAGTAACATAAAGGAGAAACAACTTTAGAGAATTCTTTAATAAAGCATCTATAGAAGCCAACATGCCCTAAAAATGATTTAATGTCACACACACGTGTAGGGTAAGGTAATGAGCTAATCACTTCTATCTTCGCTTTATCAACTGCCAAACCTCTTTAACTCACAACATGTCCTAGCACTACACCTTGTTCTACCATGAAATGAAACTTCTCAAAATTCAACACAAGGTTAGTTTTGATGCATCTTTTCAACACAAGAGATAGATTATGGAGGCATGTATCAAAATTATCCTCAAAGACAATAAAATCATCCATAAAATCTCCATATTATACTCTATTACATTAAAAAATATGCTCATCATGCATCTTTGAAATGTACCAGAAGCATTAAAAAATCCAAAGGGCATTATCCTAAATGCCAATGTGCCAAAGAGACATGTGAATGTGGTTTTTTTCCTGATCCTGAGGATCAGTGGCAACTTGGGTATATCTAGAGTAACCATCTAAGAAGTAAAAGAAAGAATGCATTGCTAGTCTCTCCAACATTTGATCTATGAAGGGTAATGGAAAGTGATCTTTTCTAGTGGCTTGATTCAATTTTCTATAGTCTATTCAGACTCCACCCATTAGAGACTCTAGTTGAAACAGCCTCTCCTTTAGCATTCTCTACCACAGTAATCCCCTTTGGTACCACAAGAATAGAACTTACCTATTTAGAGTCTGAGATAGGATAAATTCCTCGTGCATCCAACCACTTTAGTATCTCCTTCTTTACGACATCCATCATAGGAGGGTTCAACCTACGTTGTGCCTCTCTAATAGGTTTAGCATTATCTTCTAAGAGAATCCTATGCATACACATAGGTGATCTTATTCCTCTAATATATGTAATTGTCCATCCTATAGCCTCTTTGTGTTCCCTTAGCACACTTAAAAATTTATCCTCTTGAGTTGGAGTTAGAACACTAGAAATAATCAGAGGTAGAGTCTCAGAATCCCCAAGAAAATCATAATTAAGATTAGAAGGTAAGGGCTTAAGTTCTACTTCAGGTGCAGACTCAATAGAAGGTAGTAGTTTTGAAGAAGTGAGGGGTAAAACCAAAAACAGAGAAGCAACCTTAGACCTTAAACATGTATGTTTGGTTACTAAGGTTTTCACATCTAACACCGAAGATTCAATGGCCTCAATTCATGTAATAATTCATCCATATGAGTTTCATCAAAATTTTCTTGAACAATCAGATCAAAAACATCCATGGTATCAATGGAGCATATAGAGCTAACATCACTAGGGTATCTCATGGCATCAAAAATATTAAATTTAATGATTTCTCCATCATTAGATTACCCTCATGCACATCTATCTTGGTCTTAGAAGTTTTCAGAAAAGGTCTTTCTAAAAGCAATGGTACATTATCATAAGAATTCTCACCCATGTCAAGAACATAAAAATCAGTAAGAAAAACCAATTAATTGACTTGTACTAAGAAATCCTCAAGTACTCCTAATGGATACGCATTCAATCTATATGCTAATTGAATAATAATAATAGTTTTTCTAAAAGGTCTTAGATTCAAAGAGTCATAGATAAATTTAGGTATAACATTAATGGAGGCACCCAAGTCTAGCATGCATCTTACTAAGCTCAAATTACTAATTTTTCAAGGGATAGTAAACATACCTAGATCCTTACACTTTAAGGGCATTTTATTTTGAATCATAGCAGAAATTTTCTCCCCCATGCTCACTTTTTGAGTACTTTTAAATTTCCTCTTATTAGTACAAAGCTCCGTCAAAAGTTTTGTATACCTAGATATATGCTAAATAGCATCCAAGAGAGGTGTATTTACTTCCACTTTCCTAAATGCCTCCAAAATCTCCTGATTAGCAACCTATTTCTATGATTTAGCAAACCTAAAAGGAAAAGGTGGGGGTTCTTTAAAAGTGGGGAGGGTCTTAGGCATCAGTTCCTCTTTCTTTTGGTTCACTCCACACTCCTCTTCATCATTCAAGGTTCCTCTCTTATTATTATCATCCTTTGGTCTCACCTCCAATTCTTTTTCAATCTTACTCTCTTTACCCTTAGGTCCCTCTATCTCCTTTCCACTCTTGAGTGTTACAGCCTTAGCATTCTCTTTTGGTTGGGAATGGGTTGGGAGGGAAGCTTCCTTGACAACTGAGTTTCTATATTGCCTAGATGAGTGCAAATTTGTCCTATTTGGGTGTCTAACTGCTAAAGATGTGCATCAGTTTTCTTTGATATTTAGATGCCTGATAATGAGCTTGTCCAATTTGATTAGCCAATTGCTTAACCATCTCCTCAAGTGTAGGACTAGAATTTTGGTTTTGAGGTGGATTGGGTGCAAAAGAAGGTCTAACATTACTCTGATTGGCATTAAAATTAGGTGGATTTACCCTAAAACCATATCTAAGATTTGGATAATCCCTCCAGCGCTCATTGTATGTATTTGAAAAGGGTTATATTCCCTAAAGGGCTGACCAGTAAAACCACCAAAAGCATTTACATCTTGAATATGCAAAAAGGGGCATGCATCAGTAGTATGGGTCAATTCGGTACAAATACCACAAGTACGAGCTTAAGGAGCTCCACCTGAAATAAGGTCGAATATAAGAGTAGTTAAATGATTAACTTGGTTGGTATTCTCCTTAATTTGATCTTGAATAACAAACACATCAGCTTCAATAACTCTATTAGTATGGCCTACATCATTCATAGTTCCAAATTGTTGTGAATTCTCATCTATATTAGAGATTAGTTGCTTAGCTTATTTTGGAGTTTTATCTACTACTGCACCTCCACTTGCTGCATCTATCGTATTCCTATCATAAGTTATTAGGCCTTTCATAAAAATATTGAATCAGTAATTGGTCACTTATCTGATATTGAGGGCAAATGGCACATAACCGTTTAAATCTCTCCCAATACTCATATAGTGACTCATTAGAATTTTGCCTAATGTCACAAATCTCTTTTCTAATTGAACCTATTCTACTTGCAAGAAAGAATTTTTCAAGAAAAGACTATTGCAATTCAGCCTAAGCATTAATGGACCTAGTAGGTAGATAGTATAACCAATCTTTTGCTAAGTCATGTAAAAAGAAAGGAAAAGCCCATAGTTTAACATGTTCTTCTTATATACCTTCAAGCCTCATAATGGAAAAAATTAATAAAAATTCCTTAAGATGTCTATGAGGATCTTCTCCTGCATATCTATAAAACTTAGGAAGCATATTAAGAAAACCAGAATTAAGTTTAAGAGGTCTTGTCAAGTTAGGAAAAATAATACAGAAAGGTTGGTCTTCCACATTTGGTTGAGAAAGTTGATTGAGTGTAGCCATCTCATCCAATTGAAGTTCTTGTTTTTCTAGCGCATCTGATAATTGATCATATTTCTCATCAAAAAGTACCCTCAAATAGTGTAGGACCTCCTCTTCTTTAGTGTCAAACTCATTTTTGATTTTTTTTTTGGTTAGTTCTTCTTGTCCAAGGAAGCCTTGATAGATTCTGTGTATGCTCTAATGTGTTGCACTTGGAGTCTGTTGGTCATACACTCCTATAAAATTTGAGAGAGAAAAATAAATAACTTAGAAAATGAAAAGAAAAGAAAATTAAAAATAAATGAATAAAAGATTTGTAGTTCCAATGCTTCGTATCTTAGTTTGAAGTAGCAAAATATAAGGTGATAAACTATTGTATGGGTACACTAGTTTGGTCGACCGTAGTTGCCTTTGTAATTATGGTGATGCATGAGAAGTTGTTAATATTAAGCCAACTTTGGCTACTACCAGTCATCAAGATCTTTGTACATAGTTAAAGTAGTAGCACTAGTCATGTCCTTGTTAACTTCTGTTAGCTTTAGCTAGCTAGGCGGCACTAGGATTTAATATATTTATGACTATTAAGAGATGAGTTGTTGGCCAGTATGAGGACTTCATAATTAAATCATGAAGAAGAACATATGAGGACCCCACTAGACTAGAAGGTCCACTATAATAAATGCACTTTGCTCAAAATAATAAAGCATTAAGTACCTATCTATTGCCATGACATATATATATATATATACATTGCAGTCTACTCATTATGTTATTATTATATTACACTAAACTTAAAAAAAAATTGGATTTTACTAGTACCACATCTACTAAAAATAAATGATACATACAATACAATATTTTTTTTCACTTCATAATTTAGAGTCTAGAATAAATTAACACAAGCCTCCTCGGTACCAATGACAAAATTTGATAGTATGTCGTTACTGTTATCAAATTAAATCTATTCCTATCCCAAATAACAATTATTAACATTACATATCATAGGGTAAGAAAGGATTGTTTCTATGAAAAGGATGTGATTTTAAAAACTAAAATATTAAAGAAAAATAATTAATAAAAATAACACGGCACATATATATATATGTACTATTCACGCGTTTACAAGGATTTGGGGAATTCTCATATAAAGACGAATAATTGAATTAAACTAATAGCTAAACTAATCTAAGAATTAAATAAATCTAATATATACATATTTTACCCTTCTCCATCCCAACTTCTGAATTAAACTTGCATAGCCAATTCCTATTAAGCTTCAGATTTTTTAATAATCAAGTTTGATAAGCTAACTGTAAAGAATTAACTCACTAACTCTTCCGATTCCAAACATTATCTAATTAGGCTAACTCCCACATTTTTCTAATACTAATTAATCTCTCTAAATTAATTTTTGTTATTAAATTAACATAGAGATAAATTAATTGTGTTACACTCTATGGAAACTCCTTATCCCTAGCCAAATTAAAAATCTCACATTCTTAAATTGACTAGAGTAAACTATATTTTAATTTAATCTGATTGCTCGCAAATACCCCGAACCAAATTAATTTCTACTTGTTTCGATTAATTACTACCCTATTAGAATTAACCAGATAGCTATAATCCTTATCCTAGATATAAAATTGATTAGATTTTATAGACGGGACAAGAATTTAAACACGAATCGCTAATATAATTTATATATCTCAAAATTTTAATTATTCAATATCCAAAATAAAAATGCACAATAAAAATTCAAACTTAATAAAACATGGCTAATTAAATTTAACATAGAACACAAGCTTTACTAGGAATACATTAAAATTTAAGTAAAGAATTATATAGAAGAAGGAAATTTATAATAGATACAAGAACTTTTCGGTTGATGTGCACTTGAGAGGATTCCTCCAATCAATTGGTTGTTTTCCATAGGATCACGAACCCACTCGCTTACTATAGCTAATCCCTCTATTTATACAAATTCTAAACTTAAATTTAATGCTCCCTAATTTACTTGTGGGGAAGATGAGGGAGGAAAATTGATTAAACTCTCGGTCTTTCTTTCTCTACGTGCATTAGTACTTTAATTTTTTTTTCTTTTTTCTCGTTTTGTTCCACTCCTCTTATTTGTTTTGTACATGTATTTATAGATGAGTAATAGTTTGTGTCTTTGCTAATGTACCAAATCTCGGATTGCTAGCCTTCTGCCAAATTAAAAGAAAGTTAAACTTTTTTTCTTTAATCTTCTCTTTCCTTTCTCTAATCTCTTTTTTTTGGAATATTTGTTCTGTAAATTCTAATTTTTGTTTGTGTCATTACAGCTGTCGGTCCACATGTAATGCTCCTAATCGTGCACCTGTAAAGAAGTAACAAGATTAGTAACTAATTACATTATGCTTAATAAACTTTTATCAGCCGTAACTTTAAGTTTAATTTTGCCAATTCTATGTCCAAATTTAGATAAAATTGCTAGAAATAAGAATGGCATATCTAAATTTTAACCTTACATACCAATTTGAATTATCTAAATTTGAATTTGAACGTGAATCTTATGGCCAAAATATATCTTTTTGTTCAAAATAAATTAAATATATGATATTATTATATTTTAAGTACAAAATTATAAATAATATCATATATTATTAAAATAAGTGGCCAAAAATTTAGAATAAAAAATATAAAATATATAAAAAATATGTGCCCATCAATAGTCCAATTATTAATTTAGATAAATCTACCAATGACGTTTCCAATTTGTTGTAGTTTTTATTATCCCCATTATATTCAATAGGCACCTCAGGGAGACCGACTTAAGAAAGAGTAAAGGCGATGGAGTTTTAATAATTGTTCCTATTAAAATCCGTTTCCAAAACAAGAGTCTTAATAACAATTTTTTTATAAAAATCGTCGTCAAAATCTCCGGATATAGCTAATAACTGTAACTAAAACTTTCTCATCAAATATTCTTAATTTCTTATACCAACGACGAACGTAATGAGATTAAGAAGTGTCAGGGAGTTTAAACCTACGCTCCATATGTAAGCTTTCAATTCTTTAGATATGAATTTTAACCATGAGAATGTCAGAAAGAGATTCCAATCTGTAGTTTTTTTAACCAAGAAATTCAGGTTCACAGATGGATACATCTGTAAGTTTTTTTTCGCCCTTTTTTATCAAGTCAGACATCTCATGGCAGACATTGCAACAGATTGCAAGCCAATTCCCAAAAGGAAACAAAGCCAAAAAAAAAAAAAAAAAACAATACGGCATAAACCATCAGATTATTGTTATATAGCGGGAGAAGGAGGAGCTAACATTCAAACAGTTATGTCTCATTATCGAAGCCAGTAGCAAACCAAACACGAATCTTTTTAGTTTTCCCAATAAGCTTCGTAATAGATTAAATATCAAAAACCAAAAAAGATAGTATATAATTAGGTAAAATTTTTAATTCACTAATGCCAGATTCCCATGTGTGCTCCATATTGAACCATGACAAAGCGTCAGAAAAGCTAGAAACCGTAATTCCAAATTTCTCTCCATTGAAATCCAAACTTCACAGTCTTTGTGTACTTTTCTAATCTTGTATACCGGTTCGATCGATCAAACGATTTGATTTCTTAGTAGATGGAAGAAAGTGACGCATCATCTGCAGAAACCAGAAATCCGCCGCCACAAAACCAAAACAAAGAACAAGTGCAGATGAAATTATTTTAAGGAATTAGAGAGCAACGAGCACACAAGCGAACAACTCGACAAACCAAGCGGTACAGCCAGAGAGACCTCAAAGAACAACCCGAGATGAAAGGAAATCGACAGAAGGAAGAGGAATGGAAGAAGGAAGGGGAATGGAACGAAACCCAAAAACTGGACGCGCGCGAGAGAAAGGAAATAATGTGCCCGACTCGGGAGGGACAGACGAATATGCTCCCCAACGCGCCTTCCGTGTTCCGTAAGGACATGTTTTAGATATCGATTTTTATCTAAAAGATTATCACAACGGGTATTTAAGAAAATATTATTATATGTTAGATTTTTAATAACGATTATTAATTTACGACGGTTATCAAATTATTTTTAGGAATATGCTCTCTTATTTTGACATCTTTAACGTCGTATTTTTTTTTCCCTGTAAGCGTTATTTAATAGGCGTTATTATATCTCTAATTTCATAGTAGTGTCCCCACTCTTTGTCATCTGAGGCAGAATAGATGATTTGAGTGACTAGGCTAGAAACCGCATCTCAAAAACTTGAGTCAAAGGTCTTCTCCCGGTCTGCAACTACTAGTCAACGTCAATCTTCTAGGGTGCCGTTAATGATTTCATTGACAGAAGACGAGTCGACTAAATCATTCTCAGTGACGGACTCCAAGGTGGAGACAACTGTAAAAAGCGTACTGATATAATTAAAATAATTAGATCTAGATCATCCTATAATAAAAATTATAAAAAAAAAGGAAAAAATTTTTTATAGTCTAATGAGGTGAAAGTAATTAGATAAAAGTCAAAATGATCCAAAAGTATTTAGTTATAAGTACAAAATATTATGTACATATAATTATATTAATATGTACACCTAATTATATATAAATGTATAGGTAATATTCTCTATATGTACATGTATATTAGGATACCAAAAAAAATAGACTAAACACTAAATAGATTGACCAATTTTAATTATTTTGGTCCAAAGGGACCACCATCTATTTTTCCCAAAAAAAAAAAGATTTGAAATTTCAAGATATGATTATAAAAATCAACATAGAGTACGAGAGTGAAATCGAGAGAGAGAGAGAGAGAGAGAGAGAGAGCGTACGGACAAAAGAAGAAGAAAAAAAGAGAATATTATTATGAATTTTTGTATCAACCGTTGAGAGAATTCCCCTGTAGTATGCATGTGAGGGTATTTATACTAGCATTGAAACTAGGGATGGCAATGGGTCTCGGACCCGACCCAGATCGGCCTTATTTTTAGTGGGTCCGGGTCCATAATTTTTGAACCCGACGGATCTGGATCGGGTCTAGGTCCACATATACCTTAAAGGGTCTGGGTCTGGGTCCAATTCTAGATCCAGACCCGACCCATCAGACCCGTTTAATATACATGTGTGTGTGTGTCTATATATATATATACATACTAATATTATGTTTGTCATTATTGTCTTAATTTTATATAAGCTCCTTATTCATTTTTAAAAAATTTTATTTTTGTATACTTACTTTATAAACAATATGTATAACATTGTATTCTAAAAGCTAGGGATATGAACGAGGCGGATTTTACCCGAAACCCTACGGATTTTGTCCAACGGATATGAATAAACGAATATGTGGATGATGGAAAAAAAAATACCCGTCGGGTTCGAGTACGGATACAGGTATAGGATATCCATACTCGTACCCGTAACCATACCCGTATCCATATCCGTACCTGTTTACCCAATATATAATTACCTTTTTACCCTTAATTTTAAAATAAAAATAGTATAAATTAAAGTTAGAATTATCATTTAGCTTAACTCTAAATTGGTTTATCTGTCGGGTGATGGATTTATCCATCAGATAATATCCATTAACGGGTAAACGGATAATCCGTCGAGTAACGGATATCCAACGGATACGGATATAGATATGTTAGCAGATATAGATTCGAGTACGGGTACATATTTTCTTATCGGATACGGATACAGATATGGATATACCCGCCCCAAACCCACCCCATTTACATCTCCACTAAAAGCATTAAAACACCATTTGAAAAGTTAATATAATTATTTTAATATATTTATTTTTTCACTTAGATGATTGTTTTTAACAAAAAAAAATACATATTAAGTTATATAAAACATAAATGTATTTGTATTAGCATAGATTATTAATTATTTTTTAAAAAAATAACCAGACCCATTTAGGACCCGTTTACCCGCTAGACCCGATGGATCTGGATCTAGGTCTGAACTGTTAAGACCCGACGGGTCTGGATCGGGTCTGGGTCTAGGTAATATAAACAGGTCCGGGTCTGGGTATGACTGGACCCGGTCCAGACCCGACCCATTGCCATCCCTAATTGAAACCCATATTATAGATAATCAGGTTGGCTTATCATCAATCCAGCCCATTATCATTTTACCTACTAAATGACATAGATAGATGGACCGAATACAACTTACTAAATAACATAAATGACCCAACTACAAATAATGAAAGAAAATATAAAATGTTACAATTTATCCTAATCTCCCATCGACTATAATATATTGATAATTATAGAAATTAAGAAACTGCAAAGGCAACAGTCCAGCTAACCCAATGTAGGTTGGGTGGCTGCCTATGTGGGTCAACACTAGAGCTGGCAATCGGGCGGATCGGGTCACTATCGGATCGGGTTACATGATAATCGGGTCATATCAGTTTCGGATAATTTCGGATCATTTTTCCGGATCGGGCTGGGTCGGGTTTGATTCGGATCAACTCAGTATCGGATAATCTCGGATCATTCTAAGGTCTCGGATCGGGTCTGGTTGAGATCGGATGGACTCGAATTCGGGTAAATTTCGGTTGTTCTAATTTCGGTTCGGGTTCGGATCGGACTTAGGTGAATTTGAATTATTATATTTTCGGGTCGAATTTAGATTGGATTTAGGTTATTTCATATTTGAGTCATGCTTGTGTCATTTTTTTTATTCCAAGATATTATTAAAAGCTAATTATTTTGAGATCATTTATTTTAATTTATCTTATTCAATTAAAAGTGAATTATTATATTAATTCTTTTGGGGCCTTAGAATTTTTTATCATTATTTCATCTTTGGAGATGTATTTGACATTTTAAATTTAAAAGTTTTCAAATCGTATCACTTTTCTTTTTATATTAAGGTGTAGCTTATAATTCAACTCCATTATTAGCTTGGTCATATTGAGTTCGAGTATTATTTTAGGTTTATATTATATTTATATCTTATACGCTCCTTACATAATATTAACTTATAATAATCATTGATAATTGATAACAAATGAAGGCTTCTAAGGTTGTGTTTCTCATATTATTTTTATAAGAAATTGATCACATCATATCAACATAATTTTAATAATAATAATAATAATAATAATAATAATACAAAAATAATGATAACAATAATAATAGTAATTAATGAATATCAATTATGGCAAAAATAATAATAACAACACATTAGTTTTATTTATTATATATTTTGATTATATTATATCAAGAAAAATAAGATAAAAATTAGATAAAGTAAGTTATAATGACTATTATTGACAAAAGACCAACTAATATTGACTTATTACTATTTAACACTGTTGATGTAATAAAAAATATTAATCTTCAATTTTCATAATGAATAACTAATATTCTCACTCTAGATTTTTCCTACTTTCCTATGATATTATAGGTGCTATATCGCAAGGTATGGCCATATAGATACTAACATATAGTGTTCAAGGCTGCACTGTTATTATCTTATGGTACTAGATGGAATCATAGAAGTGAACTAATATTTAGATAGCATAGTAGAGTTTTTCTTTTTTTTTCTACTTTTATTTCTATACTTTTATATTGGTATCAATGGATATTTTATTTGTATATACATAAGTGATATAAATTTTATGATTTCTAGATTTTGATATAAGTGGTAGTATGGATTAGTTGCACATCTATATTATTTCATGCTTTATGAAGTTTTGAAAAATTTGAGTTATGGGTTAATATTAATTTTCGGGTAGTACCAAGTTGAATCTTTATAGATTTATAATTTTTCGGATAATATCAGATTTCGGATAAATAATGAATCGAGTCGGGTCATTTCGGATTTATAGTTTTTCGGGTTATATTGGGTTTCGGGTGAGTAGCGAGTCGGGTCGGGTTTATTTTGGGCTTATAATTTCTCGGGTTATATCGGATATCGGATATGTATCGGATCGGGTCGGATAGATTTCGGACTTTTAATTACTCGGATAAAATCGGATCGGATTTCAGACGGATCGAGTCGATATTCGTCGGATTTTTCGGGTCGGGTCAACTTTTGCCAGCTCTAGTCAACACTAAACTCTACTAGTAGTTAGGTCCGGCGATTGCATCATATGAGATTACAAATTATCTAATATCAATACAATCATCAGCTACATCAATTTCCAACAACCGCAATCATCAGCTACATCAGCTTCCTTATTTTCCTAATCATCTGCAGCAGAAAATGAGAAACAGTTAAATATAGTTAATATATCACAATTAATTGAAAAATTACTCAAATAATAACTAAAATTAGTTGGATACATAACACTCAGAAGCACGCTTCAAGTTTTTGTGGGTTGAGGGGACAAGAAACCTTGCATGGGAGGAGGGGTTTTATTAAGAAAAAAGGGGATTAGGAAGGTTCTTCATCTGTGCATGAGAGGCACACTCACGCTACATCATCCTCACATATTATTATACTTTGGAGTCTTGCCCTAGAGGTCGATGTTGTGCATTCAATGATTAACAAGGGCAAATGCTCAAAACCTATCACTACCGGTGTTCATATACAACGTGATGGAATAGCAAATAGGCTTGTTGGAGAAGATGAAGATCGACTACATCTTTACAGCTACGACTAATGTGGAGATAGAGACTTGGAAACGATAACCGAAAAATATAGAAACGTCATTTCTTAGAAGAAAATCGTATATATATATATATATATATATATATATATATATATATATATACACACACATACAAATTATATATTTTAAAAAATAAATAAATAAAATCCACTAAAATTAAAAAATAAAAATAAAAAAAATTCTTGAAACTACTACCTGTATTAGTTAATGTAAACCATTAATAATTTTTTTTAAAAAAAATATCGGATACTTCCGATACTAATTTTAAGACTGAAAAATTTTTGAAACAGAAAATGTTTCCGGCTACAATTATTTTATCAGCTATGTTTACCTATAAAATAGAAAAGGTAAAACAATCAAAAATACAAATACTATGAGAATTAGAATTAATAATATTTAAATGTTAAGAGATGAAGGCGGAAGCCCTATAAAAAAAGTGATATTTTAACCTAAGTGTTGAAACCACACTTTTCTTAATTTTATTTTTATTTTTTTACTTTTCTTACCTCCTCCTTTTTAACCAACATTTTGCTTGATATCTTTTTAACTTCAAATTTAAATAAAAAAATTACTTGATCCAAGCATTTCGGTATAAAATTAATTGCTAACTTTATTTTGTTCTCTTCTTACTCTTTATTTTATTCAACCTTTATTCCTAGGATCTTTGGGTATTCTTTTCTTGATGTTTTGAGACAAAAAAATTAATTTTAAGGGTTAGTTTATGAAAATTGATACCCTGTATATTTGAATCCTTCCAATAAAAGACATTTAAATTACCAATCGAATAATTTTTTCCCCAAAATAAATAAGTGATGTCTTACCAAACTCAACTATGAAGCACAGTGAAGCACGAGGAAGCTTCTAATGTGTCATTTCGCGTCCCTCTAACGTTTCTAGGGATGAAATACAAGACAGTATGTCCGTTTTTTATTTTAAAAAAAGCTTCAAAACAACATCGTTTTGGAGTGTTTAAATAGTAAAAAAAAATCCCTAATAGATTGTTTGGCTTTGCTTTTGTCATCTGTCACGCCTCTTCTTCACTTCTATTCTATTCTTCACTTCTTCTTACCTTAGCCATCTGCGCATCTCGACTCAGCCTCCCATCCTAGCCCAGCTTCATCCGTCGTAGACTGTGAGAATCCATCCACCAACATCTCCATCCTTCGTCGTCTCTGTCTCCTGAATGTTATTCTCGTTGTCATCCGTCTATGTTGGTATTCAACAAAATTGAATCTATGTTGAAGGGAAAGGTTGAACGGCGAGGTTGAACCAAGCTTATACAGGTTTGCCACAACTATTGAGGGAGGCATTACCACTTAGTTATGGTGCTAAATATCATTGAATATGAGGCTTGAACGTTGACACAACAGAGTGGTATGTAGCTTGAAATTCTTTGTCAAGGACGATTGTTTTATATGTATAATCTTGTTTTGATTCATTAAATTTGTTTAATTTTGACTATTTTTTTGTTGTATAGCCTGAAATTTGACCGTTGAAAGTGTGCAGCAATTTTTTATGATGCAATAGTTGATTGTTTCAGTGCCGACTGTTTTAGTGCTTTGTTGTTGTAAATGTTGTTGTATATTGGTATGTCGATTGATTGAATTTGCAGCAAGAATGTTGTGATTGATTAAATATGTATTCAGTTTCTAGATTTTGTATGTTAGTTGATAGAAGTTGTAAATGTTGTTGTATACCAACAAGAATGTTTCTGGATTTGACCGTTGAAAGTGTGCAGCAATTTTTGTTGATGGAACAGTTGACTATTTTTCAGTGCCAACTATTTTAGTGCTTTGTTGCTGTAAATGTTGTGGTATACTGGTATGCCGATTGATTGAATTTGCAGCAAGAATGTTGTGATTGATTAAATGTGTATTCAGTTTCTAGATTTTGTATGTTAGTTGATAAAAGCTGTAAATGTTGTTGTATACCAACAAGAATCTTTCTGGATTTTGCTATAAATGTTGTTATATGTTGCTTCTTGTTGAATGTTGTGTGGTTTGTGTAAACATGTATATTATGTTGTGATTGCTGTAAATTGCTAAATGTTGTGTGGTTTGTGTAAATGTGTATATTATATTGTGATTGTTGTAAATGTGTATTCAGTTGTCGAGGCTTGTGTGGTTTGTGTATATGTGTATATTATGTTGTGATTGCTATCAAATTGTGTATTCAGTTGCTGAGGTTTGTGTGGTTTATGTAAATGTGTATATTATGTTGTGATTGCTGTGAATGTGTATTCAGTTGCTAAATTTTATATGGTTTGTGTTGTGATTTATTGAAGCTATATTCGATTTCTACATGTAGTTTGTGTATAAGTCGATAAAAGCTTTATTCGGTTTGTGTGGTCTATGTGGTTTGTGATGTTGAAGTGTATTATGGCTTCTAGTGGTAGTAATAGTAATATGGGTTCTACGAGTGTTAGTGTATCTTCTACATATGTTAATGGTAATTCTCTTTAGAATTATATTACTAAAGGAGAGAAAACTAGTGGAGGAGGAACTATTTATTAGACTTATAATTTTTGGAATAAAAAAAAAGCAAGGAAGCAATACAAGGTTGAGAGCTCATTTTTTGAATAGTCCCAGTAAAGGTATTGCAACTTGTAAGAAAATGAGGGCCGAGGAAAAGATTGAGATGGTAAATTTAGAAAAAGAAGCTTTGAAAAGAGTTGAAGAGATGCTACTAAAGAATGTGCCTTTACCTAATTCAGGCATGTCTAGTTTGAGAATGGACATGTCTTTATTGAAGGAGAGAAGAGTGAGTGAGATGAATCCTATAGAAAAAGCTTTTAGCAATCAAATGCGCTCTCAATTAAATGCATTGATAGCTAGAATATTTTACATTGGTGATGTTCCATTTAATTTGGCAAGAAATCCTTTTTTTATGGAAGCTTTTGCTTTTGCTACAAGCTATAGTTTACTTGGTTATGGTCCACCAGGTTATCATCATTTGAGAACAATGTTACTTCAACAAGAAAAATCAAACATAGAGAGAATATTGGAACCAATCAAAAAGACATGGAGGGAAAATGGTGTTACTGTTGTGTCTGATGGAAGGAGTGACGCACAAAGAAAACCATTAATAAATTTTATTGCAATTTGTGATGCGGATCCTATATTTTTAAAGGCATTTGATGCTTCGGGTGAGATTAAAGAGAAATAATTTATTTATAAACTATTGAAAGAATTCATTGATGAGGTGGGTTATCATAATAATGTACAAGTTATCATTGATAATGCCTCAAATTGTAATGTGGCCAGTGAGATCATTAAACAAATTTATCTTCATATTTATTAGACTTCATGTGGTGTTCATACTCTTAAACTTACTTTAAAAAAATATTTATACTGCAAGAAATGTGGACAATAATGTTGAGACATATGAGGAATGTCATCGGATAACTAAGATTCATGGAGATGCTATTCAAATCAAGAATTCTATAATGATGTATTCTATGATATTAACCATTTTCAATAGGTTTTATTCTCTAAAGTTGCCTGCATTTGCTGATACTTATTTTGTTCAAGTTGTTTTTACATTAAAGAGAATGAAGCTTATAAAATATAGTCTTCAAGCTATGGTGATTAGTGAAGAGTGGTTTTCTTATAAAGCTGATAATATTAGAAAAACAAGTTTGTGGAGGAAAAATTGCTTGATAATTTATGGTCGTAGAAGGCTGATTATATTTTTAAGTTTACACGGCCTATTTACCATATGATAAGAGATTACGATGCCAATAAGCCAACCCTTTACCTTATTTATGAAATATGGGATATAATGATTGATGAAGTGAGAAATGTCATTTATAAGCATGAATGTAAAGAGGTTGGAGAATTTTCTTCTTTCTTTCAAGTGGTATATACCATACTCACATCTCATTGGACTAAAAGTAATACACCCCTTCATTGTATGGCATACTGTAACACCCTAATTTTTACTACTAAAAATTTTCGTTTTATAGCGAAAGCATATAAATAAAATATTAGGGGTTACCACTATAATTGACATAAGTCTGGTTTACCTAACCATTCTTACATCAATCACAAGGCTAAAATCATTTATGGTAAAACAAGGCAATTAGAAATAGAAGAAACATATATAATACAGTATGAGTTTGAAGATTAACTCTGAATTACAATAAACAAAATACAAGGGATACCATGGGTCAAAGAGTCCAAAAAGGTATTAGGGTAAATACATCACTCAGATAAAATTACTCTTCACCCAAAAATTCAGTACAGACAATAGGTCACTCATTCCCATATAGCACATCAAAAGCAATATAATCATCTAAATGATCTTTCGAGACCCGCACACAAGAATCATGGTCTCTTGCTCGTAGAAATGAGCAGCACCCATGAAACAGGCGGTCAGTACGCTACGTACTGAGTAACGTAACAATACTATCAAATCAGGGAT
Source organism: Tamarix chinensis (assembly GCA_030549775.1). NCBI lineage: Eukaryota > Viridiplantae > Streptophyta > Magnoliopsida > Caryophyllales > Tamaricaceae > Tamarix > Tamarix chinensis. Next base: position 77,842,005 of record CM060179.1, on the reverse strand, counting down.
ATAAATAATAGATGCATTCACAACTAATGATAAATACACATTCAAACCAATGATACATCTCATAAGATAAATACTGATCCAGGCCTCTGTATTAAATATAGCCATTTTCATTCTTTTATATATGTTGAGTTCAGAAACCCCATCATTCTTAAACCTGTGGAATGGTCTAAAGAACCCTCTCAGGGACAACACACCTGAGCCACTATTATCATCCAGTGGAACGGATCTAAAAATATCACCTTCTCGGGGCAAAACATTCCGGAGCCACTATTATCTCCGGTGGAACGGAATAAAAACATCACCTTGGTCCTAACTCATGTACTCTTCCACTTTAAATCATTATTATCTTATCCATAGGTTATATAGTTATATTTTCATTCACGATGAGTTGGGCCCCTACTATTCTTAATCTAGTGGAACTGACTGATACACCTTCTCTGGGCAAAATACTCCTGAGTCGCTATTATCTCCAGTGGAACGGATATATAAAAACATCACCTGGGACCTACTCACATGCTCTTTTACTTTAAATGATTAGTATCTTTGTCATGAATGATTCATAAGCATTAAACACATTAAGGTAGATAAACACATCACGTAGGTCAAGATCCTTAATTTCCTCAAATCCTAATTTCACACTCCCATCATCATTCTCTCATATTGATCATTCAACCACTAAATATGGTATATTATTATCTTTGATATCGTATTCAAAATTCAAGGTCTAATTCCCACGTCTTACAGGTATAATAATAATCTTATCCCAAAATACTACTCACAGAATTACCAAAACCCTAATTTCACAAGTTATTCATAATTCTTTCCATAAGACTCATATTACTACCAAATTCAATATACATCCGTATAATGTCAACATTAGCAACATATCCAGAATTGTGGACTAACTCTAGGGTTTTACACATAGGATAAGAAGGTTATCATTTTAGGTTACTATACCCTAATTAGACTATTATCTCATTTTGAAGAATCCATGACAAATAATAATACTTCCAAACCACTTCTTAGGATATTATTATCACATCTAAATCCCCTAACACATTACAATACCAAAATTTTCATATTAACCCATAATGACCAAAATGCCCTTAAGGATAACTAGTAGCCTTTATTTTATAAAATCTTGTACCTTCAACAACCATTATCTTTCCAAATCCACCATTTATCATCATACCTCATGACTATACTTATGTCCACTTATCATAGTTTATCCGCCCTATATTTCATGCCATACAATATATTTCCCACAAATATGTCATTAACATAACAAAATCATATCCATACCTTTTACTCATTCTCACTTTCTTTCAAACATATAATCCATATTGTCACAACATATCATCAACAACATGCATTAAATCATATAGCAACAATATCATAAAAAATACACATATCCATACAAAAAAATAACACAAAAATCCTAAAACATCTATTAGTATCATTACCAACTAGGAAACCAGGTTCTAAGTATGTAAATCCTAGACCTCTTCCCCTGAGATCACCAAAATATCACCTAAAAAAAATAATATAATACAAGGTTAGGCTTGAAGAATACAATGAAGGGAGAAATTAAGGTAAAGAAGGTAAAAATGGAAATAACTGAAGTCAAATGAAAGCTTAAGTTGTGTGGATGTATGGTGGAGCTATCGTGAAAATTTGGTGGTGTTTGGATAAGGTTTGGGGGTGAAAAATAGGATATACGGCCGAAATGGGGAGCTCCACAAACTCGCAGCAGGCGGTGCACACCCAGGTCGTGTGCTGAGATCATGCACAACTAGGCTATGCAAAGAGGTACGGTCATGCTCGATCATTGGTAGAATAGATCTGATTCAAACAAGTATGCACAAGTGTGCAACTGGCTGTGCGATGGTGCATTGGCAGGCGGTGTTGGTTGCACAGGCGTGCGATAAGGAAAATTAGTGTTGCACGGTCGTGCTTGAGGCTATGCACAGGCCGTGTGTAGGCCGTGCACAGGTCGTGCATCTTATTAAAATGAAACCGAAGGAAGGAAGAAGAGGGAAAAAGGGCAATGATCGACGACGATGGCTGGCTATAACGATGGGGAAGGATGGGGTGGCCCTGGGTGGTGCACAATGGTGATGGTGGTGGAAATGGTGTCTTGGTAGAAGGAGCTCGGGGCAGTGGTTGCTTGACACAAAATGGGAAGAATAGCGCAAAACAAAAGAGGAAGGAAAGAGAATGAAGTAGTGTATATATATATGGGGGTGGTGTGCAATTGGTGAAAGAAAAGAATGCAGGGGGAGGCGTGCGAAATGGATGGTGCAGGGGGAGATGGTGCAACTGCAGGATGACAGGGGCATGAGGGGTTGTAGAGGCATGAGAGGGTGGAGAAATTTTCAACAAGGGAGATGGTTGAGAGTGAAGGTTGTGTGTGGGTGTGTTGCGTGAGGAAGAAAAATGGTAGAGGATATGTGTGTAGAAGTAGTAGTAGCCGCATGAGATGGTGAGGGTGATGTATGATGGTTGCAGTAGAGGGTGAGGAAGAAGGTGCAAGTTGCAAGAAGTAAGCCTAAGACTAGTTAAGCCATACCACAGGAAGGAGACAGGAGAAAGGAAAAAGGAAAGGGGAAAGGAAAGGAAAAGGAGAAAAAGGTTTAAGATTAGTTTAGATAATTTTATATTAGCTAAAATAGGTAGGATTAATGATAAATTTTAGCGAAATTAAGATTGGGTTACGAAATATAGTTTATCCGAGTCAAAGATTCAAATTCGGTTAACGTTTCGGGATTAAGAAATTTGGTTAAGGCTAAAATAATATTTTCTCGAGATTAGAATCAAATTAGGGTATTAATGATACGAGATTAGACTAAGAAAATTTTCAAGATATTACACATACTCATTAAACCCAAGGTAACCTTTTTTTTTATTATTAAAGTGGTCTCTTTTTTGTTTCTTTAATTTAGCAACTAATAATAGTATCCATCTCGTTGATTTCTTCCTTTGAGTAAAAGTATTACACTGATGTTTGGTTAGATGCTAAGTCACCTAGAGTTGCTTCTTATAGAGATGAAAATGTTTGCATAGAAAGGAACAAGTATTTTAAAAGATTTTTCCCTAATCATGAAGCTCGCTCCAAAGTTAATACAAAATTTGCGAATTTTGCACTTAAACATGGTTCATTTGGAGAATTTGATTCTTTTTATAATAGAGATGTTCTTGACCTAAAGGCTTGGTGGGGAGTTCATGGCTCAAGTGCACCATTGCTTTAAGATATTGCCTTCAAATTGCTTGGTCAAGTATATTCTTCATGCTGTGAACGAAATTGGAGTACTTATGGTTTTATTCATTCTATGAAGGGAAATAAATTGCTTCCTAAGCGTGCTGAAGGCTTGATATGTGTTCATAACAATCATTATCTCCTAGCAAGATAACTTCCAGAATAAAGGAACAAAAATGAATGAGGTGGGACATCTATGGTAATATTTTCTCGTTGTTTACTAATTCCGTATTATATTATAAGTTTTGGCAACTATTAAATGACAAAACTAATTTCTTTTTGCAACTATTAAATGACAAAACTATTTTCTTTTTTTCTTTTGCGTGATAACTTTGATTCTTTTGAAGATTTTGGATTATTTGATATTGCTTCTCCTTCTCTTGATGAGCCTAAGTTAGAAGCAGTGGTTTTTACCGAAACAAGGCTTCAATATGAAAAGGTAGAAGTAATTAATGTCATTAACGAAAATGAAGATTGTATTTAATTCGTTTGAGTTTATGGTTGTTAGTAATTTAATATGAGTTTGAGAATCAAATTCTGATTATATAAACTTTGAATTTAGTATATCTTTATATATATATATTGTTGTTTCCTCCCGTTCTAATTTCTTAATTTTTTGAATCGCGCCGTTTCTACGTTTCTCCTTGTCCCCTTACATCACTGCTGAAACATGTATATGCAGTAACTCGTAGGCCTTTGGAGGTCAGGAAAGGAGAAGAAAAAAAAAAGGGGGGGTGAGCTTCCAATTTTCAAGTGATTCAAATAATAAATTGTTATCATCCCTCCCAGAGACTGCCCCACGCAAATGGCGGAAGATAACTGCAATTGCCAAGGTTACAGTATACATACAATAGTAGCGATGTGCTGCTCAGTGCTCAATGCTTATGCCATCCAGACAGAATAATATCATACAATTGCCATTATCTGCAACCTTCTATTTCTGATTTGTGTATTTGATACAATTTTTTAGTAACATATCTGTGTCAGAAAAAAAAAAAAGTACGCCGTTCATAATACCCTTTTATGCACGACTGATAGAAGTTCAAAGCCAACAAAACAAATAAAAACTCAGTTTAAACCAATCTGCACACCAGACATTTTCACGAACTTGCACTCAGATAGCTGACCAAGAGGAAACAAGGATGGAGCAGTATCCACGTATGGCTATGGGTTCCAAGCATTTCTTTATCGGACCACTTGCGTTGTCGCAGTGTAACCAACCACGGTAGCATCCTGCCTTTGCTTGAGGAAGCCACCTTGAAGATCTTTCAACAAACAGCCTAACTCGTAAAAGGGACAAAAAGTAAAAAGAAAAAAGGTAGAAGAAACACCCGATATGTCTATCTTTGACAGCGTATGAGGATGTCAGAACGCATAGGTAGTCGATTAATAGAGGAGGGGGTTCGACCTGGGAATTTCAGATCACCCAATCCGCTTAGTCTGTGAACCGCTAGAGTAACAAGTGATCCGTGAAAACCAAATTAATACCTCAATTTATCCAACTCACAGAAATCTTTGCCTGTTTGCACGATTCTTTCTATATCAGCAGTATCAAGCTCAGAAACTTCATTAGGCAGTTTATTCAATCTCCGTATCTCATGCCTGTCAAATAAACTTGGGACTGGATAACCGTCTTCCCAATCTTATAACCAGGCACAACTGTGAATCCTACTTTTGGCCTGGCTTTCCCACCAGCAAACTTGAACCTTCGTGTCACATCTTCCATATACACCATTGAAAAATCCGCACCTTTCTCCACTTGAAAAATCTCTACCGGAGGATCGAAAGAATACGCAAGCTTGTGAAGTGACCAAATCGAGCCACCCATCTTCACATACATCTCGTACAAAACACCCAACGACTGCTTCCATGAACTCAAAACAGATTCTTTCTGACCGACATCAAATGATTCCATAGTATGATGAATAAGGTCTTGATATCTTGCTTCACAGAACCTTGAAAACTCACCACCTGGATTCTTCCTTAACGACTCCATCGGGCTGCAAGATACATGGTCGATCAATTGCTTCAAATAAGAATTGCTTTTCTTCTTGTCATCCGAGTTGCAGAGGCTCCCGTTCTCGGTCAACCCAAATGCTTCTGAATCAAACCCTTGAAACATCCGTAAACAGACGTACGACAGAAAGGCATACCGATTATCCTCTTTCTTGGCGTAACTAACATCGGAGTAGACAGAGTTTGCCACTATATCCAAATCACACTGACTATTCTTCTTCATCAAGTCAATCAGCATCATAGTGAATTTATAAACCAACCTACAGGAATCACGCAACATAGCATCGAAAACCCTGACAGTCAACAAAACTTCATAGTTTTGATCCGAACAACTACAAGCCAAACTATCCGATAACTTAGAATTCAGCTTCTGTACACCCTCTAATTTCCTCCGCAGACTCGAAACTTGCTCATCTTTAACGTCGATTTCCGACTGTAACCGGTTAAACACAGACTTCAGAGCCCTAAGCTTACTCTGATTTTCATTAGCTTGAAATTCTAAGCAAGACCCAGTTGAGAATTCAACACGAAAATTAGGGTTGGAATAATAATTCTTATGCAATTGTTTGAACTCAGACAACGTTTGAAGGTGAGAAACCAAAGCCTTATCAGCAGCCCTAATGGATTCCTCATCGAAGGGAACATGGGCAGTTTGTAATTCAAGATAAGAAGCTTCGAACGACGAAATCGTAGCAAGTAAAGATGTAATTAAGGTTCGATTGAACTGGGCATCGTTCCTACCTTTCTGGTTAGTCGTCGGTGGACTCAAAGCTTCCACATCTTCAGGCGGTGGGTCGGGCTTCATAACGACAACCTTTTGGCCGGAAATGAATTCTTCGGCGGAATCAAGAAGCGAAATTGTCTTGGATTCATCAGCGGCGGCGGCGTACGGTGCGGCGGTGGATTGGTCATCTTCAGAGAAGAATTCGAAGGCTTTGGTCTTGAAAGAGAGGGCAAATTTCTGGAACATTTCGGATATATGTGGAGGTCTTGCAGTTGATCCCTCCAATTCTGGCATCCTACCAGTAAAATGGAGCTCGCCGACAATGGTCAAGGATGTTGTAGAAGTCTGCTATTCAGCTCCACCTGATAAAAAAAACTACCAAAAATCGAGTAGACAATAGAGATGTTCTTCGGGTGAAAGCTACTGTTGTTAACCGATGGTGTGACTCATGTCTGCAGTAGCTGCTCAAGTTTGCAAGGGAGGAGAAAGAGAGGGGGTAGAGATTTAGCGCTCGCTTTGGATGCTTTGCGAGGAAGGAGTGAAGCGTTACCATGGTCAATTGGGGAGTGGGAGAGTGGACTTTTTAACTTTTTCTCTGTTTATTATTCAACTGTTAACGAAAGAGCGGCCGAGGAGGAGGCTGGAGCTGACATAACCTTTGTTGACTCATGGTATATTCCCGAGGCCATTAACTAAAGGGTTGATGTCGGCATTACGATCGCCGGCGGTCACCCCCTCCGTTTTATTATGGTAAACGTATTTTTTTCTGAATGCGTATTTTAAAAATTTATAATAATAAATATTTTAATTGATTAAAATATTTATATTGGAACTTGAGCACTTTTTGTAAAAAAATTATATTATAAAAATTTTAAAAATACATATAAATCATTTATTTTAAAACAAATGGAGTACATTTTAATTACTTTATTCGTATAAAAAAATTTATTATTATAATAATCAAAAAATACTTTCTATTTCTAACCCTACTTTTTTTTCATTATTTATGCATTAAATGTTATGATATTTTTTTCAATCAACATGTAGATGTAGATGTAATTTTAATACTACTTTTATTTATTCCTTAAAAAGTTGGCAGATTTATACAATAACTTTCCTTTTTTACAAAAAAGTATAATTCTTAAAAAATTATATAAAATTTAGTGAAATTATTTTCTATAAAAGTTATAAAAGTTGACCAGTTAATAGTCAATGAAAGAAATCGATTTTTCCTGCTTTGTTTGCTTGACAAAACATTAGTAATATAACGTGATAATAGGCTAGAACTTGGGAGCTAATGGCTATGAGTTCGGCAACTAACTAACCAATTAAACACTTAAATAGATGCAAAAGATAAGTAAAGATATTTTTAATATATACATATATTCTATCATACTCCCACAGTCGAATCGGGAGGTTGGCAAACGCTAAGACTACCCTGAAAATCTTCAAATATAATTAATGGAAGACCTTTTGTAAAGATATCTACGATCTGATAACACGATGGGACATGTAAGTCACAGACTTCGCCACGAGAAAATTTTTTCGGGACAAAATGAATGTTCATTTCAATGTGTTTAGTGCATTGATGTTAAACTGGGTTCCTTGAAAGATATATTGCACTACCTATTGCATATACTAAACAAGTTGGCACAAGCTTAATGGAAGATGGTAGCTTATAGGATAATTGACCACCAAAAGTTAAAATGGAGAAAAGAGATGAGAAGTATGATAATGTTTGATCTGAGGTAACCAAAGATCAAACACTCACAACTACCACTCAAGGTTTCAACACTTGAGATAAAAATTGTGAGATTTTTCCCTCAAAACAAAGTTTTCACTCAATTTTGTAGAGGGGGGACAATGGGAGCTCGAAAATCTAATTTGTAATTCAATGGGGTAGTGTGTTTCATTGTGTTGAAGCTACCCATATTTATAGTGGGGGCCATGGTTACGAAAAGTCTAATATACCCTTCACCCTTACCTACATAGTTACATTCCAACCATTCTTTACTATCTAATTATCTAATACAAGCTAACAACTAGTTGGATGAGAACTAAAATGAGGTTAGTCCATGTATGGTATTTTGACGGCCATACCATAGCATAGAGCCCCTTATCTGGTGAAATGGTAGGTAATAAATCAAAGTACAAATCATTCAATCATCTTCCATACCTAATAAATCATCTCTCATGCTTAGTCAATTAAAATAATCTTATTTGTTAACTTAGATAACTTTTCTCACCTACTCCACCATCCACTTGTCTTCCTTTTTCTTTTTCTCCTTTTTTATTTCATTTTTGAAAATCAGCCTTGGGCTTGGGCTGATTTAGATTTTTAAGTGGCATAATACTTGGAAATAACAATAAAATAGCTGGTTGGCCTTGGACTTGATGTGCCACCATAATTGGTTGGACTTGGACTGGACATGCTACCATAAATAGTTGTGCTTGGGCTGGACGTGCCACTTATTTTCTCAGATATATCTAATCAATTTTATTCATGTTAAGAGTATTTTATGATCCTCTGACTTAGAAAAATTAATTAGTAAAATGTTATTATAAGATGCTCCTACATCACTAACATTGTCATAATACACCAATGTAGCTTTATGAGACAGTGGAGCTCCGATATTAGTTTTCATAACCAGTACGACTCAGAAACCACAGTGGCAACCCCTCGATATTCATCTTCAACACTGGATTTAAAGAAGGTAGCTTTACATTTATAGGTCCAAGAGATTAGATTATCACTAAGAAAAATGCTATAACTTAATGTTGAATGTCTAGTATCTAGACATCTACCCCAATCAACATCTATATAGAAAAATAGGGTGGAAGTTGACGAAGGATAAAGATACAGTCCATAACTCATAGTCCCCTAAATATAGTGCAAAATGCATAAATAAGCAAATCAGCTGGATAGCATAAGAAATGTGAGGCTGGTTAAAGGTGAGATACTGCAAAGCTCCAGCAAGGCTGCTATAATGAGATGGATCCTCATATGGCAGGTCAAATGTAGCACTTATTTTTGGCTTCGTGTCTACTAGTGTGAGTGATGGCTTACAAGAAGACATATCGACAAGTTCAAAGATTTCTTTTGCATACTTTTTTCTGAGAGAGGAATATACCATCTGCATGATGACTTACACTAATACCCAAAAAATAGCTCAAAGGCCCCAAATCTTTCATTACAAACTCAGAGCTAAGAAGTGCCATGATAGACTTGCAAAGGTCATCAGAAGATGTATCCAAAATAATGGCATCCACATATAGAAAAATATAGGCCATATCAGTACCTTTATGGTAAATGAAGAGAGAATGATCTAAAGTGTTGTGAGTGAACCTAATAGAGGAAACATAGTATGCAAACTACTTGTACCAGACTCAGGGGGTCTGTTTAAGCCAATATAAAGACTTCTGCAACAAGCATACATAATATGGATGTGTCAGATCCTTAAAACCCATGGGTTGATGCATATACATAGTTTCCTTCAGTTCACTGTAAATAAAGGCGTTTTTGACATCAATTTGATGAAGAAGCCATGCCTTATAGAGTGCCAAACTGAGAGCAATCCGAATTGTTGCTAGTTTGACCACCAAATTGAAAGTTCACCATAATCCACACCAACCTGTTGAACTGCACCATCACCTACAAGATGGGCTTTATGCCTCTCAAAGGAATCATCATATGCTTCTTTATATCTAAAAATCCACATAGAATGAATCACATTCACATTCACACTAGGAGAATGGGGCACCAAATCCCAAGTCTTATTTTTAATTAAAGCATTGTGTTCGACATCCATGGCCATTTTCTAATTTGGGTCCTTAAGGGTAGACACAGGATTATGAGGTAGAGGTGACTTTCTTACATGGGTATGAAGGGTTGAATATTTCTTTTTGGGTTTGAAAATACCATGTTGACTACGTGTGACAACTCATTGGATTGTTTAAGGAGTAGGCTAGATTGGGTTTTGATGGGAAATAGATGGTGAGGTATGTGGGCTATTAGCTGGCCTAGTAAATGGAGAATGAGATCTGGTATACAATGGCCTATTTGGATAAGAGGATAGAAGTGGCGGCGAGTAAGATGGGATGCTAGGAATTGGGCCTCACAAAAATGGATTGACATGAGACCAATCTTGAGGTGGTGAGCTACCAAGAGGTGGACTTGTAGTTGGGTTTCTTGGGGAAGTGGATGACGAGATTCTTAGGGGGTTTGGTTGGGCAGTAGGAGACTAGGTGTCAGTATTTGGGCTAATGGGAGGTGAACGAGGCTGATTTTGTGGAGTTATGGCTAGTTGTTGTGAGTTCAAATGATGAATCAAGTAACTTGACAAACCTTCATCTATAAAATCATTAGTGTGAGATGTAGGAGTGTGCAATTTATCAAATGGGAATTGTGACTCAACAAATAAGATATTACGACTAATTACGATTTTGTTAGATGATAGATCATAATCCTTATAACTATGATGATTCAATGGATATCCCAAAAAGACCCACGGGGTCAAGAGAGCTTGAAATTTATTTATGGTAGTGGATGGAAAAAGGGGATAGTATAAACAACCAAAGAATCGTAGGTGAGAATATAAGGGGTCTTTGTGGTATAGGATTTTAAGTGGAGATTGATAAAAAACCAAAGACTCGCAGCTTGAAATTTACTTGGAAGTATGTTAAGGAGGTAAGTTGCCATTGGTAATGCATGGTGCCAAAAAGACGATGGTAAGGAAGCATGTGCAAGTAAAGTGTGAATAATGTCATTGATGGTTTGAATTTTTCTTTGAACTTTTCCATTTTGTGATGACGTATGTGGACAAGAAAGAAGAAAAGACAAACCCTTTTTTTTTGTGAAATTCCCAAAACAACCTATTATCAAATTCCTTACCATTATCACATTGAATGTTTTTAATTTTCTATTCAAATTGAGTGCGTATGAAAGCTCAAAAAGATAAAAATGTGGAGTAAAGTCGTGATTTCTTTGACAATGGAAAATTCCACACAAAATTAGAGAAATTATCCAACAAGACAATATAATAACAATGGCCTTAAAATAGGAGAGGTCCATAAATTGCTATGAATGAAGTCAAATGGAATAATTGTATGTGAAGTAGAAGCAACAAATGGAAATTTGAACATGCTTTCCAAGAAGACAAGAGCGAAAAACATGAGAACTAAGAGATTTATTACACTCAATAAAATTATTTATCCTTAGGGAATCAAAGACTTGTGTTCCCAGATGACCGAGATGTTCATGCCATAAAGAAGGAACTAAAACTATAAAATTAGATGGTGGGATGGTACAATTTAGTGGTGGTGGTGATGGAATATAACTTACCCTAACTATCACATCTCATTAGTCACCTGCCCAACTGAAAATCCTTCAAAGAAAACCCAAAAGGATCAAATTCTATAAAAATTGAGTTATTGGTTATAAATTTTCAAACTGAAACTAATTTCTTAATTAAATTTGGATCATGAAGAAAATTATTCAAATTGTGTGATCGTAACCACAAATTGGAACAGAATGACCATTTATGACCATTATACCACAATTATTGCTCAAATTAAAATAGGACGAGATATTACCTTGCGAGGAGGTCATATGAATTTTTTTCCTTGGTATCCATTTACCAATTTACATTTGGGGGAGTGAGTCTAAGTGTGTGCATCGTTGCCTATATGTCAGTTGGTTGAGCTAATGTGGAATAGGCGTGTTGTGGATGGGCGTGGTCCAAGCACCCCTGCCTACTTGGTTTGGAAATTGGACTTGGCCCATTAAGTTGTGTGATATGGGCAAGGTGGGGCATCCCATGGTGTGAAAGGCATAAAAGGCCACTAAAGCTGCCCATTATTGATCCGCAACATCCATCCCTACTGCTAAGAGAATTGTTACTGCCCACCATTGTAGGAACGACCACCACCTCCTTTGCCGCCATGAGACTTTCCACCGCCTCGGTTTTTGCTGCTATAGTGACCCCCCTTTTTACTACCATGACTTGCACTTCCATTTTTTGAATAGGATGAAGCATCCTTATTGTCATGAGGAGAAGCAACTACCATTGTGGCACTGTTAGAGGTGTTAGCCTTCTTTGCTAATCCGACTTCCTCAAGAATGAGCACTGATTAGGCTTGGTATAATGGGGGTTGAGGTTTTAATTGGCAAATAAGAGTGCCAATGCCATTATATGCTTCTATGAGGTTTGCCATTATTTTAATAACTATACGACTGTTGTTCACCAACACCCTTACATTCTTCAACTGATTTGCTAACACCTTGAGCCTTTGACAATATGCTAAGACATTGGAAAATTCCTCCACGTTATTCTGAGAGAATTCTTGCTCAAGAGTTATGGCTTGGGAATGTTCGCTGTATTGCAAAATTTCTCATAGTCGATTCCAAGCTCCCATGGCTGACAAATTAGGTTCAATAATGGTGGTTAACAAGTTATTAGAAATAGTGGAATAAATCCACTTGAGAACCATAGCATCAAGTGTTGCCCACAGTTCTTTTTCTTCCTCAGTAGTAGGCACTTTCTCTTTGCCTTTTTCTGGAGGAATAATGTGATGGAGAACTCAATTTGAGCGAGCATGAATTTTAAACAACTCCACCCACATCCTATAATGGAAATTTTCCATCTCAAGAGTGATGGGAATCAGCTCTTGATTATCATGACCATAAGAGCTAGGTGAACTTGTTATTTGGAGTCGGACATAATGGTTGTTGAGAGGATGAAATAGAGAAGAGAAGGTGAGGAACGCTGCTAGAATAATATATATAGAATAATATAAAAATATATATAAAAAATATTTCGGGGCGGGTTTGGGAATCGAGTTTTTTTGGGTGATTTCATATTGTTATTAGCCTATTAATATGGAGCACTTCATTGTATATATTATAACATTATGTTTTTTATTGTAAAATAATACTAAGAAATTATTAACTATTAACTACTCCATCCGTATTTAAAAAAAAAAGGTATTTTAGCAATTTGTATATTTTTTTAAGAACTAATAAAAAAGTAATTTAAAAATTAAATTTACATCATTCATTGAGAAATAATAAAATATTTAATGCAGAGATAATGAGATAAAAAAATTCAAGGTAAAATGGGAAAAATAATATTTGATGTTTCAATATAACTTTCTTTTTAATATAAATATTTACACCTAAAATGACTTTATGTTTTTTTTATATGGATTGAGTAATAAATATGAGCCCCTAAGAATTGGGGTTGTATGTGTAGGCACCACTTGCACATCTTAATAGATAGATTTGATAGGTTCCATATGTATAAATTTTATACTCCATCTATTTTGTTTTAAAAAAAATCATTTTAACAACTTGTACATTATTTTAGTGGTAATTAATTTACTCCTAATATATAGTTTTTGGTAAGTAAAAGTTTATATATTTCTAAGTGCAAAATGAGGAGTATAACCAAAAAAATGTATAGCAAACTAAACATCAATACCGAACTTATCCATACTATTCATTAGCTTTCTAAATGACTTATATCTTGAAAGGAAATAAAATGACTAGCTAGATCACTAATAATATTTTTTTGGGTACAAGAACGAGGTTGGAAATATTTACAAAAATCCGCCATTTCTTTATCTCAACTGTGGTATATAGTTGTAGATAGTAGAACATGAAATACTTGATTTATTATCTTGGGTCCTAGACCCCCATGACTCATCCATATCTTCAAATTATTCCATTAAGTGATTTTATGTTGGCATCCCAATTTTTAAAGTAATGGGTGCCAAGTGTCAGCTTCATATGGGTATGAGAACACTAGATGGGGAGGTGTTTCCCCCTCTTTAGCACATAGAACTTCAGTATTTGATTGCAAGACTCCATACTTCACAAGCTTTTCTTAATTTGGAAGGTTCTCTAAAATCAAAAGCTAAAATATGAATTGGTGGCATGGTAATGTGAGAAGACACCATACAGTAGAATACCATGCGACTTTTGCAGCTTTAGGTCTAATAGTCTCATATGCCATAGAAATATTGAATTTATCTTCACAACTCACCTTCTCATAACCTTCATCAATAGTAAATAAATTCTTAAACAAAGACCTTTGCATCATTATTTTTTTTAAGAATCCAAGAGCAGGTAATAGGGAGATCAATTTTCCACATGTTTCTATCTTTGATATAGTATGCATTCACCCATCGTACCCAAAGTAGGTCTTTTTTCATAGCTAATGACCACAAGTCTTCCCATGGGTTATATATTCCACCATTTTATGTCAACAAAGCCTAGTCCCCCCTCTTGTTTAGGTTTACACACCGCAAACCTAGAAATAAGAACATTTTTGGTTTTCTTACAAGAACTTGACAACAAATAGCTTCTACAAATAGCATTAATTTCATCTATAACCTATTGAGGGAGAGTAAATACAAGAAACCATTAGATTTAAAGGCTAAGCAATACAAATTTCACAAGCTGCATTCATCTTGCATAGCTAAGCAGGGAAGCTTGCTAATACCTTTTATTTTTGTATATTTCTCAATGAGAGGTTTATAGTGCTGAGTTCCCAGGAACTTACCATCTAAAGGGACTCCAAGGTATGTAAAAGGGAGTTGTCCTTAGGAATTTTATGAGCATCACAAATCCTTTCCTTCAATTATGCATCCACCGATTACCCATAATAAATTGAAATTTAGATATATTGAGGCATAAACCAGAAAGAGAGGAGAAGGAAATAAATATATCAAAGAAGAAAACAATAGATGTCTGGTTGTCTTTGCAAAATAACATCAAGTTATAAGCAAAAATCAAGTTCAAAAGTTTAATTATTTTGCATTTAGGATAAGGAGAGAAATAAGGATTAACTGATAGAGAAGACAAAACTTTATTCAAGACCTGCATGACCAACACAAAGAGAGAAGAGGAAAGAGGATTCCCTTTCCTTATTCCCTACTTAGCTTGAAATGGAGGGTGAAAAGCTCCATTAAACATAATGTAGAAGCTGGCAGAAGTGACACACTTCATAATAATTTTCATAAAGGAAATAGGAATTTAGAAGACATATGGTATATGTTCAAGGAAGTCCCATGTCATAGTATCATAAGTTTTTTCATGTTAATATTGATCATACATCTTGGAGATAGATTTTTTTGGGAATACCCTTTAGCTAGCTTGGTGGCCAAGAGAATGTTATCTCCAATACTCCTACCTTTCACAAAAAGCATATTGTGTATCTCCCACCATTATAGGCAAGATAGGATGGATTACATTCATAATGACCATTGAAATGATTTTATATAGGGTATTGCCAAACTCAATAGACTTATATGCACTAGCTTTTGAGGCATTTGGAATTTTGGGAATCAGATTCAGGCAAGTGACATTCAATTTGTGTGGGAAATGTCTTATTCTAAATAATTCATATATGACCTTCCACGCATCATCACCCATTATGTCCTAGCATCTTTTGAATAAAAGAATACTAAAACCATCTGGTCCTGGAGCTTTATCATTCCCCATGGAGAACATTGCCTTCTGTGCTTCTTCCTTTGTGACAGATATAAGTAGTTGGTATGGTTGTTCTTCACTAACAAGATGACCCATAGAAATGATATTATCAAGGATATTTCTATCCAACCGATCATGGTGTGGAGATTTTTCTCCCATAAGATGATTGTAAAATCTAGAGAAAACTCTAACAATATCATCTTAATCTAAATGAGTTTTCCCCTATCATCAGTGATAGAAAGAATTTGATTTGCTTGCCTTATCCATTTGATAATAGCATAGAAATATTTAGTATTTGCATCTCCAAAATTCAACCATGTGATTCTTGATTTTTTTGAAAGAAGAGCTCCTCACACTTTGATAAATGTGCAATCCTTTGGGTTAGTTTCACCTCTTATTGAGTTGAGTTGTTATCTAAAGGGTATTGTGCGAGTTGATCCTATATAAGCAACAATTATTCATTTTCCTTAATAACCTTCTCAATGATTCCTCTATAATGAAGTGAATTCAATGTCTTCAGAGGGCCTTTGAGGAGCTTCAATTTTTACATAACATAATTGAGTGGGGGACCTGATATAGGAGAGGACCAAACTCTAGCAATAATTTGGTCAAACTTGGAGTCTTCAGCCCACATATTGTGAAAATGAAAGGTTTTTTTTTTAATCTTTTGTGGGACAATAGAGATGGTGACCACAATAGGGTAGTGATCCAAAATGCAAGGAGCTTGAAAATCTACCTTCGATCCTCCATAGTTGTCAAACTAACAAGAGTTCTCGAGGGATTTATCTAATTTGCATAAAATTATGTCAAAGCCTAATTGTTTATTACACCAAGTAAAGAGCTTACCTATGAATATGAGATCAACCAATTAAAGATAAGAAAGACAGTCAGCAAAAGCCTTAACGTGCTGGTCATTTATACTTCCAGCCTATAATTTCTGTTGACTATTCATTACAACATTAAAATCTCTTAAAAATAGCCAATGATAGAATGAAGGTGTAGAATTACTAAGCTATTGCCAAAGAGATTCTCTCCTAGACCTGTTATAATGTGCATACACAAAAAGTAGAAAAAATTTTGAAGTTCCATTTGCACCATGGTTGGTAAGAATGCCTTGATCAATCGAAGTTATCGCCACAATATGGAAGTACATAGGGTCCTAACCTAGCCAAACTCTGCCATTATAATAGGAAGAGTAATTATGGATCCAATTCCCATGAGATTTTTGCATACTTTCTCAACATTACTCTCTTTGATTCTAGTTTCAATAATAGCAACCAAATGACAATCAGATATAGAAATTAGGTAGGTAGTGAAACTCTTTAAACTCTCTACCTAATATTACAATTATTCATTTTATTAGAATACAACATAATAAGTAATGCATAAAAAGAATAAAGAGAAAAATGCAGAAGAAGAAATAGAAAGTATGTTTAACTTTTTTAAAAGAATATTCCTTTTGAAATAAAATTTTCTACCTCAGAGTATTTCCTTTCATAAAAGAAAGAATTCACATTTTGTGATATAGTTGTAAATAAGTTTTATGGTTATACACTTTGTGATATACTATCTTCATATCAAAAAAATAAATAATTCTATCACTAAAATTTTATTTAAAAAAAGATACTTTTTTATTAAAAATTTATATACTTTTTACTTTATATTTTTTATTTTATTATTTATACATTATACATTTTATTATATATTAATAAAGGGCGTAACTAAAATTTTAAAACTATATCTATTAATTTCTGAAAAAGTATATAAATTATTTAAAAAAAATTATATGAAGGGAGTAGTTGGTATCTAGTATTCACATTTTGTGATACAGTAATTTTTTTTAAGATACTGATGCTAAATTTAGCATTTTTGAGCTTAATGAATTAAGTAATAGGTGCACTAACAACTCCTACCCCTATAATTTTAAAAATTAAAGCTCAAGGGCACTAAGCCACTAACTCGTAACCCAACAGCCCCTCATCCGTCGCCGCTGGGAAAGCAATGCTAGGCACGTAGGGATGCGACCGAATTTTTTTTTGTAATTTGCAAAAGTATCGTCATGAACAAAATTAAAGGGTTTTTTGTTGGTGGCATGGCATGGCATCTCTCTTGACTTGAGGGTATAATCATTGATGTCCCTGTAAAAGTTACAACTAAATTAAAAGGGCCTTTGTATTAGTATTAACATGCCTCTGTCATTTCCTTTTTGACTTGTGTTCCTTCGGCTTCGTCATGCCAACCTTATACAACTCCACTTTTGGAGGCAAAAGTAGGGCTGCATTAGCACCAGTCACATTTGCCTCTGCGCTACACCCTAAAGAGTATAAGCATTTATGATATTTATCCATTCTTCGTCGTAAGTGATAACTCTAGCATTTTCTTTGGTCCCGAGTTCATAGAAATATGAAGAATGTTAGACGGCATTTAGTTTTAAAAAATAAAATTATTTTTTGATTTTTTTTAAAATTCAATAAGTATATTTATAGCTGTTTTTTTAAAAATTTATTGAGAAACTAAAATATATAATTTTTTAATAGTGAAAAGAAACCGAAAAACATCTTATATTATGCTTTATTAGTTTTTTATATAAATATATGTCATTGTTTTCTATATATTTTTCAATTGAAAATTTATTATTAATAATAATATAAATATTTTGATCATTAATAATAATAATAATAATATGTTTATTATTTTTATGAATATTAATAATGAAATGGATATCATTATTATAATGTATGTTATTATACTTGTTTTAATTAATCGTATTATTATCACAACTATTCTTAAGGGTAATATATTAATAATATTGTTATTATACTTATTATCATTGTTAGCAGTAATATTATTATTATTATTATTATTATTATTATTATTATTACTATTATTATTATTGTTGTTGTTGTTCTCATTAAAAAAATATATTAATATAATAATTATCATGATTATTATAAGTATTATTATTGTTGTTTTTTTATTTCTATTGTTCATATTAATGATAAAATATTATTATAATTTAAATTATTATTATTATTATTATTGTGAATAATGTTAATAATAATTGTTGTTGATGTTTTTTTATTATTATTATTATCGTCATTGTAGTCGTTAACATCTACTCTAGAAGAAAATGAACATGTTTTTAATTTTTTAACTTAAGAGGTAGTTTTTAATTTTTTTAAATTAAAAGGTAGTTTTTAATTTTTTTTAAATTAAAAGGTAGGTTTATAATTTTTATAAATATACATATATTTTTTTTATAAAATTTCCATAGATAATTTTTTTCTCATTTCCCATAGAAAACTAGATATGAAAAATAAAAAAATTATTTCTTCAAACTAAACACATCCTTAGGTTCACCGATGGGACTTCTAGTATATTGATAGGGGTTAAAAAAAATAAAATACTAGCATACTTTAAAATATTTTAGACCATTAAAAATCCTCCAAAAAATGCCACACGTTTCAACCTTTTTTTTTTGAAAAAAAAAACATAACATTATAGTTTTTTTTCCCTAGTCATATTTTAACTAGTATGATAGTGTGACCAATGTGTAGTCATTCGGTTAAGCATTAATATTGTTGTTGCTCTAACATAATTTTTATTATTTTAACTTATTAATAATGACATATGGGTAGTTCAACTAACTCATCACAATTTATTTCTAACATCCTTTTTCTTTCAAAATATAACGTACTAATTTTTTTTTTATGATTCTAATTGGATTAGTGTAGATCATTTGATCAGATCACGAGTAGGATAATCTTAAATATTAGCAAATGTAGGCGACCACACCTATAATTTCTTCTATTCATATTTTGGATTATCATTTACTAATTAATTAGCAAGTGTGTTTGTATTGGGTTAGTTGTCCGAAACATTTTCTATTAGACAAACACATGTATAATTCAATTTAATGTGACACGTTGCTTCACATTGGTACCTGCATGTTTTTCACCGAGAATTTGTGCCTCCACGATGTGACTATTAACTCCTATCATAACTAATCTAATTATGTTATGATCTATGCCATAACTACATCACTAGTGTCTATTAGATCATAGATGTATGAGTCTTAAAAAGGTTATAGTTCTTCTTTCAATTATTTTTGGGTAACAATGAAGTCCAAATTTGACCATCCACCAAAGTTTTAAAGACCAAATTTGGGGCTTAAAAATTTTATGAAGCACAAAAATACTTAAACATTGCTATCAATATTTGGGCCTTAGTATATATGATCGGCCCATAGGGCACCACACGTATTTTTCATCATTAAGAAAAATCCATTAGGTTGATCAAAGAGTTTTCAGTTATTAATCACCTAAGTAACCCTAATAATTATCTACAGAATGTCTTACGCAACCTTTCTAGTTCCAAATTGAGGACATTGTTCAAATATTAGTACCGATTTTATCAAAAACGGAGATTGGAATTCAATCTCAAAGTGAATAAATTGAGCCAAACCTTGTGATGCAACTTTTGTAGGTGTCTATCTTTCATCATAGGTATAAAATTGTCTTTGAATAGTGATATATTATAGGTGTATGCCACAAATTATACGGTATGACTGGTTGCACAGTTTAGAACCCTGCGATCGGTGCTCCTCGTGCTTCTTACCCCATTAGATTCTTCATCTTCTTCTTGCACCATGTTATTTTTCTTTATTTTCTTCTGTCCACAGACTAGATGTTTGATGGATTTTGTGAAGAATGAAATTTCACGTTTTCTTCTTCCTAACAAGATCGATGTTATAAAAATTTTAAAATGATGGTGAAAGATATGTTAAACATTGGTAAAATTTTAAGTAGACATTAGTGAAATATATTGAGAATGATAGTAAATTATCAAATGTTATAAAAGAATTGTTTAATTTAAGTAACTACGGTGAAAAATAAGTAGAACTTCACCGGTACAAAAATAATAGTAGGCAATAGTAGGAAAAAAAGTCGATAAACAACCACCATGTATGCTACAATCGTCGATAGTATCAATGGCGGTTCAAAACAAAACCATATATAATAAAATAAAATAAAAGTACTTAAAATAAAGCTAGAAGTATTAGATGGTAGTTGTGGACAAAAAAGAGTCATCTATTTTCAATTATAAACTTAAAATTATTATCTAATCTTCCTCCATTTTTTTTTGTTTTTGAAATGATTAGATGACGATCTTGGACTAAAACCATTATATAATCATTTCTCCAAAAAAAATAATTTAGTATTGATGAAGGCTATAAAAAAAATACTTCAACTACCTATACCATATACGATTCTATGCATACAAAAAAAATTATTGTATATATTCAACCAACACACAAGCATCAATGGTATGCATCCCAACCCAAAATATTAATTTTACACTATATCAACCAATCACTTATTATATCAATTAGTTTAAATCAAAATTATATTTACTTTAACTAGCCGATAAGATCAATCAATTTTCTTTGATATATCAAACAAGAGAATTTTGAGGAAAAAGGATAAAAATATACATATATTTTAACAAGGTACTTGTAACACCCCAAATCTTACTATTATTTTTATAATGGGGGCTAAGTATAAAATAATTAAGTGTCGCCAACATACAAAATATGAGTCTAGTGTACCATATCATTCTCGTATCAAGTACAAGGCTAAATACTAGTGAACTTAAATATGATAACAAGAGAAATAGAGGAATTTCATAATCATAAATAAGAGTTTGGAGATAAAGCTCCAATTACAAGATTATCAAAATATAATAAAAGGAATCATATGGGACCAAGAAATAATAGGATATCCAGATAAAAAGCTAACTGCAAGATAACCTAGACTATATGCCTATACCCGACAATATAATCACTCCTCCATAGGAAATGCATAAAACTCATAATAGTAGTCATTAGATACCTACACTTGAGAAGCTAGGTCGTACCCATAAAAAGAATGGTCAATACTTGCATATTGAGTAAATTAACAATACAGATCACAAGAAGAGGGCATGCATAGCATATAAGGTTATATAAAGAAAGACTATATATGTACAATATTCACGATAAGAGATGATTCCAATGAAGAAAAATTACAATTCCTTACTAGATGACCATACTTTTTTTTACTCAGTCACTCGGTTTTTAAGACCCCACTATTTGCATCTAGTGGAACAAATTGATACAACTCTTAGGACAAAACATTTCTAATCACTATTTTTGTTTGATGAAATAAACTAGTATAATTTCCATGGAAGAACACTCCTATTCACTATTCTTATCTGATGGAGCAGAGTGCTACAACTTAGTTTTGACTCACTTGATTTTACACTTTAAATGTTAATTTCTTGCCACAAGGTTTATTATTTATCATTTTACATAAAATACATGTATTACGGAATATATTCGAATAATTGATTAACATGTGTCCACATATAATTACATCATGATTAATTAAATTAAACATGCCAAAATCACATATTATAACCATAAGATAGGACAAAACCAAAACCAAACCAAAAGGAAACAAAACATCAACAAAAAGACCAATATGCCTTTATAAAATCCTAATTCACAATTATGTCATAACTCCAATCATAGTACTCACCAATCCACCAAATTTGACACATTATCCCAACATATCATTATAAACAAAATTTCCAAAAATAAATACTTAAATTTAATATTTTATACATAAAATACCGATCATGTCCCTAGGATTTTTTAAGTTCATTTTAAACCATGTTTGCATAATATTAATACTTACATTAACCCAAACTATAAATTTAGTACTTTTGCCTTATTTTAAACCCAAAAACAATTATGCAACCCCAAATCATTAGAATTATCCCAAAATAACCATAATACCCCTATGTTGTCTAAACACCTAAAACATTCTTTGTATCATAACTTTATCCCCACTCAACTGTGCCAAAACATATAATTCAACAAATTTTAAGTGAAAACTCCCAGAATATAATGGCATACTTAGTTACCCATACAACTCATAAATTGACTCAAATACTCTTAAGGCTAAGAATCACCAAAAGGCTCCACTAATCCCAAACATTACCACACTTTCAACGTTAACAAATTTACAACAAAATTACTTAATCATATTTGAATATATTCATCTAAAACTTAATTAATGAATGAATTACACCAATATAATAGAAATTTCATGATAACATCTAACAAGGCCCATAATATAGCAATATCAGATCAACTCATAATCACACATAAATCATGATTCAAAATATATAAATTAAATAAGCTCAAAAACATATGGCACGATATCTAGTAACCAAAATATGCTAACATGAAATTATAAGAACATCACATAACATTTAAGGCCTAAACTAAAGATATGTATCCTTACCACAAAATAACTCTAGTCTCTAAGCAAGCGAGTTAAACAACCTCCTACAAAGCCTCTTCTAAGAGTTTATGATCTCCTAAAAGCCGCAAAAATAAAAGGTTAGCACATGGAGAAAAAAGCAAGGAAAGGAGGGAAAATGCCAAAGAGAAATTATGCAAGAATTGGGTGTGGCTAAGGATGACTTAGTTATATACATGAGTGGTGTTGTAACACCCCAAAATTCACTACTTTTTTTTAAAGCGGAAGTAATTAAAATAGAAAATCTTAAATTCAAACCCGTGAATTCTAGGGATGTTATCGCCACACTTAGTACCAAACCAGCTCTCTCCGACCGTTTCAGTACCAAGTGCTAAGGCTAAAGAAAAGTATTAACATTAAACTCAAACCAATAGTTCATAAAAGAATTAGAAAGATCATACATAAAAAAAATCAGAGTGTGCGGGAAAGAATCACGAATTAAATGGAAATCAGAGTGCGAAATTAAAATTCCTCGGAGGGAATAACATTTCAATTGATAAAAGGTTTATTTGAATTATTTAATACGAGGTAATAAATCAAACAAGATAAATCCAATATAAGAAGAAATAATAGAAATAAATAAGATAACAAGAAGAGGGGATCCGACCACACTATTCTCGAACTTTGAGCCAAATATATTCAACACTCAGCCCCGACTGATATCTCGCCCACCTGCACAAATCAAAAAGGCCTACTACTCGTGGGAATGAGTAGCACCCATGAAACGGGTGATTAGTACGCTACGTACTGAGTAAGGTAACCGAGCACTAAGGCCAACACATAAAATCATAAGTCATGCAGAAGAATAGAAGATCAGAATCATAAATGCATATGATCAACCAAGTAAAAGTACAAAAGCCCATATACAATCTGAATTAATTATTTAATTAATCTTTTATCGGAAATCGATACACACCATGCCTTTTATCAAATCCATGTAAGTACAGGAACACCCCACTATTATTGCCGGTGGGCCGGTCACTTGCGGGACAAAGTCCACACCACTATTATTCGCCGGTGGACCGGTCACTTGTAGGACAATAGTCCACACCACTATTCCTGACCGGTGGATCGGTCTGGTTCCTACTCACATGGTGTTCCACTGTAAGTAATTAGTGTATTTTAAGTACTTTAGCAAACTTCGGTTTGTGTTTATTGAGCTCGAGGTCACCCCACTATTATTGCCAATGGGCTGGTCACTTGCGGGACAATGTCCACACCACTATTATTCGTCGGTGGACCGGTCACTTATAGGGTAAAAACCCTAACCACTATTTCTGACCGGTGGATCGGTCTGGACCCAGCTCAATAATCTTCCACTTTAAGATATTAGTGTCTTAAGTATCTTATTCAAAAGCTTTCGTCCTGGACATGCATGAATCATTCAGTTTACACTTCACGCATCACAAATCATAGATTACACCATCATAATTAAACTTTAATCACCAATTACACATGATACAACAAAAACCTTAAGCAGCCACACCAAACCCTAATTAACCATAATTTACCATATTTAACCACTCCAAACCCTATTTAACCATAACAACCATAATTAGCCATTCCAAACCTTAGTTAATCACAACAAACCACAATTAGCCACTCCAACCCTAGTTAATCACAACAACCCATAGTTAATCACTCCAAACTCTAATTCAGTCTCCTCCATACCCTTATAATACTTTACGTACTATTTTCCATCCAAAGTGTTCAACCACCCAAACAACGCTCATTACCATCCTCACATCCCAAACCAACGTTTCATACGTAAATTGCACTCCCATGCAGACATTATACATCCCATGCCAACCCTAATACCACCATGCAAACCCTAATACTACCATGCAACCATTAATACCACCATGCAAACCCTAATACCACTATACAACCATTAATACCACCATGTAAACCCTAATACCACCATGCAACCAATAATACCATCATGCAAACCCTAATACCACCATGCAACCATTAATACCACCATGCAAACCCTAATACCACCATACAACCATTAATACCACCATGCAACCATTAATACCACCATGCAACCCTAGATTCCGTCATACAAACCCTAAATTCAATCCACACAAAACCAAAGATTCATCCATACCAAACCTTAGATTCAATCCATATAAAACCCAAGATTCATCCATACCAAACCCTAAATTCAAACCATATAAAACCAAAGATTTATCCATACAAAACCCTACATTAGATTCTCCCATACAAAACCATAGATTAAATTATCTCACACAAAACCATACAAGCCCATAAATTAGATTCTCCCATACAAGACCATAAATTAGATTCTCCCTCACATAACCATAAATTTGATTCTCTCATATAAAATCATAATTGATACACTCCCACACGAAACCCTAAATTTCCCATTTTATTATTCCATTCATGAATAATTAAAATACTTAAGTCAACTCACATCCCTTGGTCAACTTATTTCCCCATTCTCCTTTTTCATCCTTTCTCCCACATAAACCACATCAACATCCTCACATGCATGTCTTATAGGGTCAAAACATATATCATCATATATAAATAATACACATACCATATAACAACATAAGAACATGCTTGAACTCCACGTCATACCATATACGAAATAATTACAATAATAAACATAGGATACATAGCATACGAAGCACATAATGCATATAAGCACACAAAAGGCCTTAGCACCCCTTACCTAAAATGACACCGGTCTTGGAGCACGCTCATATGCCTCCTTAGGGCTTTGACCAAATAATAACATATTAATAAAAATAACATTAACAAATTCCTAACTTTACTAAAGATATAAGAAATAATAGAAATATTATAAAAGTTGATAATATAGGGTTGAAGACTTTGCCCTAATAATAAAAATGATACTAAAATAATAATAGCAAAGATACTAAAAATAATATCAATGAGAATATAAATAAGGATAATAATAATAATAATAATAATAATAATAATAATAATAATAATAGTAACAATAATAATAATAAAAAGGATATTATTCAAAAACAAAGTAAAATAAAGGCATCAACCCCTTTACCAAATGAATACTAATAATAACATTAGTAAAATAAATAACCAAATTTAGTAATAATAATAATAATGATGAAATAATAATAATAATAATAATAATAGTAATAATAATAATAATAACAATCGCATAACAATAATAATACTAATAATAGCAAAAATAATAGTAAAGTAGTTGTAATATTAATAATAGCATAATAATAATAATAGAAATTCAAAATAGTAATAATAAAAATAATAACTATAATAATAAACACATATTAATAATAATAATAATATAAACAATAATAATAATAATAATAAAATCGAAATAAAAATACTATAGGGCCTCAGCCCTCAACAGAAATAATAATCAAAACATTTATACTACTACTAATAATAATACTTATTAAAAATATAAATATTATTAATAATAAAAATAGTATATATATTCAAATAAATAAAATAAAATAAATTAAGGCTTATAAAATAGGAAAAAGGGTTGAGAGGGTCTAGGGTTCAACCTTAGGCTGGTGGGGATAGGCGGAACCGGCTGTGGTGCACGGCAGTGGCGGCGGTGGCCGGAAAAAGATAAGAAAAAGGGAAAAGTTGAATGCTGGGAAAAAGATGGGGAGAATGGAGGTGAAAGTTGGGGTGTTTAGAGTTTCCCAGAGGGAGAGGAATAAAATAAGGGTGGTGGCGCAACCAAAGGTGGCGGCGCATGGCGGTGGCGGTGGTGGTCGAATAGAGGAGAAGAAGAGAAAGAGAGGAGGAGAGGGAGAAAGAGGAAAAGAGAGGTAGGGGAAGGTCGAGGGTGGTCTGCAGCACAATTTTGGAGGTGAAAGAAGCGGCGGCAACGGCGGAATAGGTGGCTAATGGTGGTTCAAAGGGCGGCGGAGGCAGAAAAATAGGTTGGTCGAGAAGGCTACTTCGCACAGCTGGGGTGGCTTGTGTAGGAAGAATCGAGGGGGTGGATGATTTGGTTAGCTAGAGAGAGGTGCAAGGAAGAGTTTGGTGGCCAGGTATGGCGATGAAGTTGGCCGGAGGCGGCGGACGAGGCATCTGAAGTGGCGTCGGTGGCAAGGATGAAAATTCTGGGTAGGGGTTAAAGGCTCGATACAGGGCTATTATTGGGGTATTTATAGGCTTTAGAAGAGAGGTTAGGGTTTTGTGGGTCAGCTACGGGGTAAGGCAGGTAGGGTTATGGTCATCGGCAGCGACAAAGCCAGCGAAAATAAAATTTGAGGCAAGGGTTGTGGTCGGTTGGGAGAGAGAAAAATGTGCGGGAATATGGGAGTTGATTGGGTTTATGAGGCTGCCGAAACAAGGGGAAGAGAAAGGGAGGAAAAGGCCAGTCAAATCGGGTGAGATTGTGATAGATGAGATTTATATGTTATTTTGCTAAGTAAAAATATCATTTATTCCTCATTACTTTTATAACATGTAATCTTTTCTCGAGTTTTTCTCTTTTGGATAGATTTTGCAGGAAAAGATAAAAATGAAGAAATTCAAAGGAGAAATCGATGGAAAGAGAAAAGGCAACAAAGAACACATCAATAGATATGGAATCAATGGAAGAAAAGACTGGAAATGAAGAATATATATCAAAGGGAAGATTGTGTTGAAATTTCATGAAGAAATAATGAAGGAACAAGAAACACGCCCCCCCCCCCGTGTTTCCTAAACACGGCCCGTGTTTTTCTATCAGCACACAAATTTCAGCACTTAAAATTCAGCATTTGGTCGAGAGTTCAAGGAAAAACACGGGGGTCCCGTGTTTCCTAAACACGGGCCGTGTTTTTCTCAAATTCTGTAACCGTTCGCGCAACGTTTCCCCGATATATTTCTAAAGTTTGAACATTCGAAAAGGTGGTTCGGGGGAGTTCGAGAATGGGATTTTCTCTTTCTCTCTATACTCTCTAGATACCACATGTAATTTGTAATTCCAATTCTTTTTCTCTCCATTGTATTCAATTGAACAATCAACAATCTGCAATTCAATTCGATAAGTTCTTCTCCATTCCTCTTTTAATTGCAAGTTTTGATTTTTGATTGAATGCAATTCAATTCTCTTTGCTACATTATTATTTTTCTTGTGTTTAGTGTTTCATTGTTAATTTATTTATAAGCATTGATGTTAATTATAGATTATTGCATTTAATTGTGTGTTATTGTAATTATGTAGATAATATAAGGTAGGAGGATTTGATGACGGAATTAGGGTTTTGGATTTTGAATTCATGATTCTAGATGGAATTTAATTGAATTGATGGACGGAATTGAATGATCTCGCATCATAGATTAAGAATTTAAACTAATTAGATTGATCACCTATCTAGTTTTGTAACACCCCAAAATTTACATATTTTTTTTTACTTATAGCTTAAACCGTAAATTCTGGAAATGTTACCGCCACACTTAGTACCAGACCGGCTCACTCCTACCGTTCCAATACTAAGTGCTAAGGCTAAAGAAACAACTCAGTAAGCATTAATGGATAATCCAAATTCAAAGATACAGAAATCAGGTACGCACAATTCTTTATTCAATTCCGAATACGAGGGTAGTTTTTTTTTTCTAGGAAAGAGAAACAACTACAATAATGAAGTAGTTTCGAAAGTACTATTTATAAATAGATAAGATAGTAATAATAGTTTAAAGGAAGGCCGGCCACGTCACTCTGATAATCGATCCATCCCGATCATCACTTGTCCCCACTTGATGTCCCATAGACATCTATAGCATCATAATACATATCTCCTACCTGCAAGAAATCAGATGGGCCTCCTACTCGTTGGAATGAGCAGCACCCATGAAACGGGTGATCAGTACGCTACGTACTGAGTAAGGTAACCGAGCACTAAGGCCAACACATAACATATAAATCATGCAGACATAGAGGAGTAAAATCATAAGTGCATAGGATCAACCCGGTAAAAGTACAAGGCCCATTCATAGTCTGGATTTATTACTTATTTAATCTATGATTAGATTTCATTTCATACCATGCCTTTTTATCAATTCCATGCGAGCACAGGAGCACCCCACTATTATAACCGGTGGGCCGGTCACACATAGGGCATCATGCCCTAACCACTATTATTACCGGTGGATCGGTCACACATATAGGGTAGAAACCCTAACCACTATTCCTAACCGGTGGATCGGCTCGGCTCTGGCTCGCATGATGTTCCACTGTAAGTAATTAATGTCTTTTACTTAACAAAACTTTGGTTTATTTTCATTGAGATCGGGAACCCCCACTATAATAACCGGTGGGCCGGTCACAATAGGACATCATGTCCTAACCACTATTATTACCGGTAGATCGGTCACAATAGGGTAAAACCCTAACCACTATTTTAACCGGTGGATCGGTCGCATATAGGGTAAAACCCTAACCACTATTCCTGACCGGTGGATCGGCTGGTCCCGTCTCAATATCTTCCTCTTTAAGTGAATAGTATCTTAAGTATCTTATTCACAAGTTTGACTCAGACATGCATGACTGGCTTCTACTTTCCTCATCTTCCAATCCCAGTTAACCACCACCATTAACATTAATCCTGACCTTTCCTAACTCTCATGAGAACTCTACCTCCACCTAAGCCCTACTCTATGCAAACCCTAGCTTCATGTAAACCCTGCTCCCATGCAAACCCTATATTCACGTAAACCCTACGCCCATGCAAACCCTATATTCACGTAAACCCTACGCCCATACAAACCCAATATTCACGTAACCCTACACCCATGCAAATCTTAACTTCCATGCAATAGTAGCACCACCATGCAAAACCCAAGCATCATGCAACTCATACAAACCCTAACACCGTACAACCCATGCAAAACCCTAACACCGTACAATATATTCATTCCATGCAAAAAATCCAACTCCCATGAACTCCCCAATATTATTTTGTAAGTCCATCATGCATGTCTCGAGCCATATCACATTATATTAGTAATATATTTATACACATCATTCTCATGCCACAATCATTTAACGAAACACACCTCAACTTCCATACAAGCTGCATTCATAACAATTACATAATAGTTACATGAAATACATGATAGATCATCTCACAAGGCATGCATGGCATTTAAATCATATATAACACAAATGGCCTTAGCACCCCTTACCTAAAATGTCGCCGGTCTTGTAGCAAGTTCCTATACCACTTGAGGGATTTGGTTAGGCTCACCTACTATGGGAAAAATACTAGGATTAGGTTTTCTCTTAAGAATGCTATCATTTCTAACTTATCCCAAGACCTTATTTTTAATTAAAAATTATTATATTAGAATTGACTCTACAAAATACTAGTAGAATATTAATAATAAAACCAAGGCATTTCAAAATAAAAAGGTGATATAAGGGTTTCTGCCCTTCACCAAAATAACATGAGTAAAGATAATAATAATAATAATAATTCTATAATAACTTAAATACTATAAATAAATATAATATCAATAATAATAATAATAATAATAATAATAATAATAACCATAACAATAATATCTAAGCTTTAAATTTTAAAGTGGGGTTTCGACCCTACTTATAACTAATGACCTATTATTCATTAATATTAATAATAAAATTAATGACATATATACTAATATTGAAATAATAAAGATAATGATAATATTATTATTAATGGTTATAAGAACAATAGGAATAATAATACTAAAATACATAAGTGCGAATATTAATATAACAATAGGGTCTCATATTTTCCAGAATAAATAATAACATAATAATAATAATTATTCTAATAATTATAATATATTAATAATAATAATAACGATAATAATCATATAATAATTCAATTAATAACTTAAAATTCGAAACTAACAATAAAATTATTTTATTACTACTTCCTACCCTGCAAATAAAATTTAGTATAACTATTATATTAAATAATATTATTATTGTTAGAAAAGAAATAATTATTATAATCCACTAAATACAAATAACTAAAATAAAAACAGAATAATTTACAATAAATAGGGAAAAAGGGTTAAGATGGTCTAGGGTTTCACCTTGAGTTGGCAGGAAGTGGCGGCACCGGCGGTGGTGCACGGCGGTGGCCGGAAAATGGGTCTAAGAGTGAAAAGATGAAGCACAAGAGAGGAATAGCAAGGGAAAAATTAGAATAAGGTTATGGTTCGGTAGAGGAGGATTATATGGAGTTTTTGGGTGGTTCAGATGGCAGTGGAAGTGGTGGAAACGGCGGCGGACGGTGACTTAAGGGTTTCGGGATAAAAATTCAGGCGAGACAGGCAGTCAATTTGGCACGGCTATGGAGGTTCGTGCAAGAAGAATCGAGAGGTGAAAATGGTTTAGTTAATTAGAGTGACTTTCAGGGAAGAAAATGAAATGTTTCGGTGGCGCTGAGGTTGGCTAACGGTGGAGAAATCAGCGTCTAAAGTCTCGGTGGTGGCAGCCTTCGTCGAGGGTTTTCGGGGAAGAAAATCTTCCACAACTCCTACTACGAGGCTATTTATAGATTGAAGATGGTATAATAGGGTTTTGGGGGTTGGCAGGAAGCTAGAGGGTGCGAGAATTTGGGCAGCCGGCGGCGGAAAACGATCGGGTATCGTTTGGTATATTTCGGAATTTCGCGAGGCTGGGGAGAGGAAACGGGCGAGATTTAACGCCGAATAATTATGTAAATTTATTTCTGGAGTTAAGAGGAAGACAATGAGGCAAGAAACGATCGGTACTAATCACCGTATCCGGAGATGCCATTGACGGGGTCCAAAGGTGCAGCAGCGTCGACGGAGGAGGAAGGAGGAAGAAGGAAGAAGGAAAGGAGGCGGACCGGTCGGCCGGGGAAAAGAAAAGAAAAGGAGAGAACCGGGCGGTTCGCGCGCCGGTTAGGCCCTCACTTATCGACACGCAGCATCTCGACATTAAATCGTCCAAAACGACGCGTCTGGGAGCACGCAGGAAGAAGGCCAGCGACGCTAGACCGCGGGAGAAGAAGAAGGAGAAAAAGAAGAGGATTGGGCCGCGCCAGGCCCAATCGGCGGAAGAAGGAGGAAGAAAGAAAAGAAAGAAAAGGAGAAAGGAAAAAGAAAGAGGAAAAAGGAAAAAGGAAGAAAATAAGGATTTGGGTTTAAATAAATTAATTAGAATATTTTGGGTATTTAATATAAAATATTTGAATAAAATAATATTTAAATCCCTTTTTAGGCTAAATTAGGATTTTTAAAAGATTTTCCATAAATTCCATTTTAATTAGCAAAACCCCCCTAATTTTATTCCATTAAATTATTTATAAAACTAATATTAATTTGGAACTATTTTATCCTCCTTATTTTAAATAAAATAATTTATTTTGTTAATTTCTAAAATAAAATCCATAACTAGCTAAAATACCCAAATTACTCCTAATTAAAAATAGTAATATCTTTCTTCTTAATTTGTCCTATTTAATTTCCTTTTATTTTAATCAAATAATTTATATTTAATTAACTATCATAGTAAATTTCATTTAAATATACTATTTAAAATTAGAACTTTTCGGGGCATTTCAAGTTTAGATCTTAATCTACGCTAGGATAACGGAATTAATACGTAATTGTTAATTAACGTTTCCAAAGTAGCAAAAGATTAATTATTAATCTTGTCCATTAATTCGTTCGATTGCATGATCCGAGCTTATGTGATTATGGTCGTAGTTGACTGCTTTCCTTTCGTAATGCTGCCATTAATTGAATCTAGTGTTCTTAACCTAGGTTATTAATTGGTTAGGTGATAAATTGAGAGCTTATTCAATTTATTAGAATTGAGAGAAAGCAAAGAGATGAATTAATATGAGTTTCTACAAGTCAACATTAAATCATTTGGAATCCTTCTTTTCTCCATGATTATTTGATATCCTAATTCCATAATCAATACCTTCCTGTCCTTATTCAATTAATTAGTGAGTACGGTGTTTTATTATTTATCCATAGTTTAGATTTTGATGATATAATTACATGTTATTGCATAACTGGGGGTTTAACATCAATTACAGAATTATTGATTATATACCATTCCTTCTGGGTTCGACTCCTTCTTGCCTTATACTACGTATTTGGGAATTAGGATTTATTTATTAAATTTGTTGTACATACGACAGTGCATCAAATTTTTGGCGCCGTTGCCGGGGAATGGCAATTGTAATCTTTATTTCTGTTTTTGATGTTGTTTCTATATATATAGTAATGTGTTTGCATACATGTGCCTTGTTTTCTAATTATGTGATCTTGTGTTTTTTTGTGTCTAGACAAGAAGTGTTAGATTTGATTTATTCATTCATTAGGTAACCAAAGTAATGGGACTAAATTGTTTTATAAAGGCTATTTTTGAATCATAATACTGATTTGATCACCATCTTCCTTATAAAAAAAAATTGAGATTGTGATAGTGATGAAGGAAGGAAATTTAGAATGGTTAGGAATCAATCCATGCATTAATTATGAATAAGATGAAATGAAATTCAAAAATTGGTGGATATAACATTGTGAGCACTTGAGCCTAAACCTTGGATACATTGCTTATCCAAAATATATATTTTTTCTTTTGTGTGTGTTCTCCAATGATATGTGAAACTAGAATTTTCCATTAGTTCTCTTCAAGACTGCATAGAACTTTAGGATATTTGAAAATGATAAAGGCACTCTTCTTTCTTTGTTAGCTACAAGACCAAATAGCTCACCTTGAAAATTGTTATCCATTGCATAAACCCTTTAAGCCTAAAGCCTTATTCTATTGATATAACCTTTATTAACAACTAATCTCCATATGCATTTTTCCTCCTTACTCTACGACTAGTGGAGCAATAGATTTTCAAGGAGAACTTATGTTTTGTTAATAAGGTGAAATCTAAGTATGGGGGTGTGGATATCATAAAAACAAATGGAGGAAGTGGCTAAGCATTTTTCTTCTAAAAAAAAAGAAAAGAGAAGAAGAAGAAGAAGAAGAAAAGAAGAAGAAGAAGAAGAAGAAGAAGAGAATAAAATTTCATGTCTTTTGAAGTTATTTGGTCGAATGGAAGGGTGTGAAGATAAAAAAAAAAAAAAAGAAGAAGAAGTTAAATAAAAAGGGAGGAGGTGAAGTAAAGGAAAAGAGGAGGAATTGTTATTTAATTGAAATAAAGAAATTGCTTCTCTAGTTGGTAGAGTCTAGCTACAATCCCAAAATTCCTTCCCACCTTAGAACCCTAGCCCCATGACAACCAAATTTGAAGACCTTTTGATTCTTATATACTTTAGTTCTTTTTAGTGGTGGCGAATTGAGAATTATGGCAAACATATGGGCGATCATTATCATTTGGAGAAGATTTGAGAGTAAACACATCATACCCTATACATATAAGAGTGAGTGTTTTCACATACCAAAAGTAAGAATCTACCTATTTAAATTTCATTAATCTTAATCTAAATTTGCATGGTGAGATACTAACTATATTAACTCTCATTCCCTAACCACTTAAGCATTTGATAAGACTGTTTATAAGGTGTGTTAGATGTGTGACCCAAACTGTTTTTAACATTGTGATTTTATGATTTATAAGTGTTTTAAGTCCCAATGCATTGTTAAACTCTATGAATGAATAAATTGAATCTTATAGTTCTTGTAGTTTAGAACTTATCTCATTTGTAATCCTTGATGTTTTGTTTGTGCAAGACATGATGTTGCTTGAGGACAAGCAACGATTTAAGCATGGGGGTATTTGATAGATGAGATTTATATGTTATTTTGCTAAGTAAAAATTTCATTTATTCCTCATTACTTTTATAATATGTAATCTTTTCTCGAGTTTTTCTCTTTTGGATAGATTTTGCAGGAAAAGATAAAAATGAAGAAATTCAAAGGAGAAATCGATGGAAAAAGAAAAGGCAACAAAGAACACATCAATAAATATGGAATCAATGGAAGAAAAGACTAGAAATGAAGAATATATATCAAAGGGAAGATTGTGTTGAAATTTCATGAAGAAATAATGAAGGAACAAGAAACACGCCCCCCCCCCCCGTGTTTCCTAAACACGGCCCGTGTTTTTCTATCAGCACACAAATTTCAGCACTTAAAATTCAGCATTTGGGCGAGAGTTCAAGGAAAAACACGGGGGTCCCGTGTTTCCTAAACACGGGCCGTGTTTTTCTCAAATTTTGTAACCGTTCGCGCAACGTTTCCCCGATATATTTCTAAAGTTTGAACATTCGAAAAGGTGGTTCGGGGGAGTTCGAGAATGGGATTTTCTCTTTCTCTCTATACTCTCTAGATACCACATGTAATTTGTAATTCCAATTCTTTTTCTCTCCATTGTATTCAATTGAACAATCAACAATCTGCAATTCAATTCGATAAGTTCTTCTCCATTCCTCTTTTAATTGCAAGTTTTGATTTTTGATTGAATGCAATTCAATTCTCTTTGCTGCATTATTATTTTTCTTGTGTTTAGTGTTTCATTGTTAATTTATTTATAAGCATTGATGTTAATTATAGATTATTGCATTTAATTGTGTGTTACTGCAATTATGTAGATAATATAAGGTAGGAGGATTTGATGACGGAATTAGGGTTTTGGATTTTGAATTCATGATTCTAGATGGAATTTAATTGAATTGATGGACGGAATTGAATGATCTTGCATCATAGATTAAGAATTTAAACTAATTAGACTGATCACCTATCTAGTTTTGGAATCCTTCTTTTCTCCATGATTATTTGATATCCTAATTCCATAATCAATACCTTCCTGTCCTTATTCAATTAATTAGTGAGTACGGTGTTTTATTATTTATCTATAGTTTAGATTTTGATGATATAATTACATGTTATTTCATAACTGGGGGTTTAACATCAATTACAGAATTATTGATTATATACCATTCCTTGTGGGTTCGACTCCTTCTTGCCTTATACTACGTATTTGGGAATTAGGATTTATTTATTAAATTTGTTGTACATACGACAGTGCATCAGATTGCCGGCGAAAAACCAAGGCGGGCAGCGGCGAGTTGCAGGTCGGTGGCATCGAACGGGAAGGGAAGAAGAAGAAAGGAGGAAGAAAGGGGTTGGACCAGGCGGTTCGGGGAAAGAAAGAAAAGAAGATGGAGACAGGCGAACCGGTCGGCGCTCATTAAAACGGGGCTGCAAACGCAGAGTCCAAGTAAAGAAACACACAAAACACGACGCTTAGAGAGGGAAGAGGCGCCAGCCGCACGGGCTGGGCCGCGCCAAAGGAAAGGAAGAAGAGGTGGGGACTTGGGCCGCAGGAAGGAGGCAGGCCCAAACGGGGAGGGGAGGAAAAAGAAAAAGAAAAGAAGAAGAAAGAAAAAGTTAGAAAGAAAAGGAAAAGGGAAATAGGGAAAAAGAAAAATAGGAGGGTTGGGTTAAATAAATAAATTAAAATATTTGGGATAGTTAAAAATAATAATATTTAAATAAAAGAATATTTAAATCCATTTTTAGGCTAAATTAATATTTTTAAAAGATTTTCCATAAATTCCATTTTAATTAGCAAAACACCCTAATTTTCTTCAATTAAATTATTTATAAAATTAATATTAATTTGAAACTATTTTATCCTTCTTAATTTTAAATAAAATAATTAATTTAATTAATTTCCATATCAAAATATTTAATTAGTTAAAATACCCAAATTCCTCCTAATTAAAATACTTATAAATTTATTCTTAATTTACCCTAATTAATTTTCTTTTATTTCAATAAAAATAGTTTATTTAATTAATTTTCATAATAAAACCTCATTTAAATATTATTTTTTTAAATTAAAAATTTTCGGGGCATTTTAGGTGTTGTTGGGGGTTACTTGCATGAGCTACCCACACTGCATAAGGATCGACAACATGATCCTTAAACGCAACAAACGGGGCACCAATTAATGTGAGGTATGGAGTATGGGAAGACCAAGGTTGGTGTAATGCGAGGTGTGTTGGTGGAGATGGTGGTTGCGTAAGATGTTGGTGAGGATGGTGGTGTGATTGCGTGAGGTATAGTTGTAGGTGGTGGTGTGGTTGTGGGGGTGATACTCTAATACCCTAAATATTTATCTAATCCTAATCCCAATTAATTTATATTTTAACCTAAAATCTATTATTGGATATTCGATAATTTTATCTCAACCTAATTCTCGACCCTAAATCAAATCCTAATTCTAATTTTGGGTCATTATATTATATTTTTAACCTAACCCTAACCCCGAATAATTGATATATAAGATTTTAAATTAATTCTCTAAAATTTAATCCTAAATGTAATCCTAATTCCAAACCAAAAAAAAATTATTTTTTCTTTTCTCTCCTTTCTTTTCTTTTTTTCTTTCCTATTTTCTTTTATCCCGAGCTACACCTCCAGCCCCACCCATTGCCCTTCCTTCTTTCTTTTTTTTTACATCCTCGGCTTGCACGCCCACCCCATCCTATTTTTCTTTATCCCCCATCATCCTTCTCCATCTCCCTCTTCCTTTCCCTTTCTTAGTTTTGCCCAAATAAAGCCTTACCCTTAACTTTACCCATTGTTCTTTCCCTTTCCCTTTCATCCATGCATGACGGCTACATGCACCAACCCCCCTGTACAATACTTGCCCCGAAACCCTACATAGCCCCCCTAAATTCTCTGCCCCAACACCCTACTTGCTCACAACCCTATTAATTTCCTTTTCCTCGCTTGCCCCCTCATACACTTAAGTTCCTCTTTCCCTATTTATTTTTATCCCCCTCTCCCAACCATGCATGTATATTCATGCACACATGTATGCCTTCCTGCCTTCCCTACCTTATGCAGTTTCCTTTCTTTTTCCTATCGAGAAAAAACTAAGCTAAGCTACCTTAGCCCTTCCTCCTATTTTCTTCTCACCCCTACCCATCTCCACTAGCGTCGCACCCCTTTAGCTACAACAGTAGCTACTATACCCCCCCTCATTAGCTGCAATAAAGAGTGTCGAGCCTCCCTTTTTTCTTTATTCTCTTTCCCATCAAGGAGACCTCCAACCCTATTACGTTTTTCTCATCTCCTTAGCGCTACCCGTCGCCGCGAGCATCATCACCTTCATCGACTCCTTCTTCCCTTCCTTTTATTCTCCTCCTGCTCTTGCCCTTTCGTCAACCACATCTCCCAAACCCCACCTTCCTATGCCTTCATTTTCTCTCCCTACCCAATCGCCGACCATACCAACCTTCTCCCAACCTCAGTCACCATCTATAGTCCACCACCGTTGCTTTATCATCACCCACCAACTCCACTCTACTCCCCTAATGCTAGCTACCTTTAAATGTCTTCCATCACCGCCACCGCCACTTCGCCATTGCGCCCTCCACTATGCACCATCCTACCCAAGCTCCCACATTTTATTTATCTCTATTTTTCCTCCCTCTCCCTTCCCTTAATTTTCTCTAGATTATTTTTTCCTAAGTCTAATCTTATGTATTTTTCTTACTTCTAGGTGATACCTCAGTAGTATTAGAGGAGGAATCATAAGTGTTACATGCTAAGAGATTGGAGCCACTTCAGTAAGGATACATGTCATAGTTAGAAATTTTATGTGCAAAATGTGTATATTTGTTTGTGTATCATGCTTTAAATTTTTATTTAGAAAATATTGTTATGATAATCATGTTGTATGTTGAAAAAGTGAGGAAGATGGGAAAGCATGAGTTTGTGTATGTTGTTGGTTGAGATAAATAGGAATATGTAATATCTATTTATAATTGTTTCTCTGCATTTGTATGATGATATAAGTTATTAGAGGTTGAAAAATCATTTATTTTGAGACTCGTAAGGTGTTTGTGAAATAATGGGTATTTTAGCTGTCTTAGGAACATTTTGGTCAGTATGAGTTAAAAATAGAATATCTTTAATGCAATAATTGATTAAAAATTGGTTAATTATATTATATGGAATGTTTGGAGTGGAATATTAATGGTTTAAAGTCCAATAAATGAGAAAAGTGGTTTTAAGTGGGAATAGTAATTCAAGGTGCAAAATCATTATCATATTTGTGAATTGTTGGAATTTTACCTTAAATTATCAATATGTTGTTTATATTGGCATTTTGGGTCTTCATATTAAATTTGGTGGTTAAATGAATCTCATGGAAAAAGTTATGATTAATTTGTGAAATTAGAATTTTGTAAGAAATATGAATAGTAACCCTAAGGGTAGGCTATTATCGTATGTGTAAGATGTGGGATTTGGACCTCAATTTTCTTATATGATGTTAGTAATAATATTTTGGTGATGTATATTAAATTTGGTGGTTATACGGATTTTATGGGAAAAGTCATGGTTGAATTGTGAAAACTAGGATTTTATAGGAAATATGAATAATAGTCTTAAAGGTAGGCTATTATCGCATGTGTAAGATGTTGGAGTTAAACATTTATTTTTGGGTATATTGTCAATAATAATATTTGAAGGATTTATACTGAATTTAGTGATAAAATGAATACCAATGGAGAAGTTATGCTAGACTTATGAAGTTAGGGTTTCTCCGGGAAATATGGCTTGTCCTTAAGTGGATATATTGAGACATGTTCCTTGCATGTCTATGTGTGTGTTTGCATGATGATCTTAAAATAAATATCTATGAATAAGATATTAATCATTTACAATAAAAGATCATATGTGTCAATACCGGTTGTACCTGTCCGTTCCATTAGACGAGAATAGTGGCTAGCAGTTTTATGCCTTGGGGTTGTATAATATGATACCATTCCACCAGCTGAGAGTAGTGGCCAAGAGATTTATGTCCTGGGGTGTATTTATGATACCATTCTACCGATCGATAATAATGGGGTCCCTAAACTCAAATTAAATAAATCATTTAAATGATAGAAATTATTGATAAGATATTAATCACTTAAAGTGAAATACCACATGAGTTAGGACCGGTTTTACTTATCTGTTCCATCAAATGAGAAGAGTGGCCAAGAGCTTTATGACCTAGGTTGTATATTATTGATTACCATTCTACCGATTGATAATAGTGGTCAAGAACGTTTTACCCTAAAGTTGTAAACTATTAATACCCTTACACTTGTTGAGAATAATGGGTCATGAGCGTTATTTTGTATATTTATGATAGTATTCCACTATTTTAGAATAGTAAGGTCCCTAAACTCAATGTGAATAATATTATGGATATTGATTATACTATTATTATTGTAAGGCCTAGAAATCAATAAATAAATTGATATTATTATGTTGATCTATGCACATTTATCTCTTATTGTGATCTTATGACTTTGTGTGACCTTTTTGTGACTATATTATTACCTTACTCAATATGTAGTATACTGATCATCTTTTTTATAGGTATTTCTCATTCCCATGAGTAAATTTGCCTTATTATGTAGGATTGTGATTTCTACTTTTAATGTGCTTGCCTTTGGTGAGCACTAATCGATTTAGTATAAGGTATGGTTATCTAGATATCTCTATCTCTCTATGGACTCCTAGTCCTCTATTTTCATTTTACATATTTCCTTATTTCTTTTTCATATCTCTATCATGGTGGAATAAAGTATTTTCCACACTTGATTCCTAGGTACGATGTTACTTTTGCCTTACACCCGACATAAACTAGGCCTAGGGAGAGCATCTTCTATGTTGTTTGCGACATGATACCCCTATGTTTTGTGTTTTGTCTTCTACAATTAACTCTTTCAAAAAATCAAACTTAAAATTTGGGGATGTTACAGATGCACAAAGTTAGAGGGTGG
This sequence comes from Tamarix chinensis, assembly GCA_030549775.1. NCBI lineage: Eukaryota > Viridiplantae > Streptophyta > Magnoliopsida > Caryophyllales > Tamaricaceae > Tamarix > Tamarix chinensis. The sequence goes on along the minus strand of CM060179.1, from coordinate 77,801,383 downwards.
TGCCACACGATGAGGGTGACACATGAAGGCTTAATATTATAAGGGTAGTACAATATGAGCTAGTGGTGTTGTAACACCTCCAAATTTAGGGAATTAAAATTTAATTTAAAAGAGTTGATTGAAAAAGCCAAAACAAAAAATGTAGGGGTATCAAGCCGCATCCAACATAGAAGAGGCACTCCCTATGCCTAGTTTATATCAAGTGCAAGCAAAAAGTAACCTCATACTTAGGAATTAGGTGTGGGAAGCACTTGATTCCACCATGATATAAGATTAGAAAATAGAGAGAAGTGAATAAATAGTGAAAATATAAGACTAAAAGTCCATAGAGATATAGATATTTTTTGAATAACCATACCCTTTGCCAATTCAATTACTACTCTAGCACATTAAGAATAGAAATCATCAATCCTGCAAAACAAGTCAAATCTACTCATAGGAAGTAGCACCCATAAAAAGGATGAGTAGTATGTTATGTATTGAGTAAGGTAACATTACAGTAGAGTAAGGGGATATGAAGAAATAAGTATACATGTATGTTATCATAAAACAATGTAAGGTAAATAATGACTCCAAATCTCATTACATATATATATATCAATACCTTTGAAACCCCGATATTTATATGAGATACATAACTCTAAAAAAATACATGAATACCACATATTCAACATTATACCCAAATATATACTTTCACATTTTCCTCACTTTCAAGATATCATATCATAATCAACATCCCTATACCATTATTAAAAAGATATCACATACAAATACATGTTACACATACAAGCCTAACTACAACATGTATCCTTACCAACAAGGACACCGGGCTCTAAGCACGAAATCCTAAACCGCCTCCTCCAAGATTACCAAAATATTACCTACAAAAACAAGAATAATTCATAATTAAAAATTAAGAACATGAATCAAGGAAAAGTTAAGGTAAATGAGGGTGGATATGGAAATAACCAAAACCAAAGGAAATCTCATTCTACATAGATGTATGGAGGAAATTATGGTGGTGCTATGGTGGTGTTATAGTGGAGCATTGGTGTGCTAGAGGGGTATCATGGGCAACACGGATGTGGTATGCACCACATGCACTAACCGAAATCAGGAAACTTGCATGGGCAGGTTGTACGAGGTTCGCGTGGTTATGTGCAAAGTGCATGGGCAAAAGGAATGGAGTATGCATGGGTATGCATGAAGCCATGCATGAGTGTGTGATCCACACGGTTGGGGATTACAAGGGTGCACGAGTTTTGCACAAATTTTATATGAGAGGGCACTGATAGGGTGTGCAACGGTGGATGATCATGTGCCTCAATGGAAACTAACAAATCCCAATGGGGAAGAAGGAAAAGGAAAGGGATTGGGGTGGCGATGGTCAAAAATGATGAGGGGGATGATGGGGTGGTATTTGTGGTTGGTTTTCTAGGTAAACAATGGTGCATGGTGGTTGGTGGTGGTGTGTGGCAGTGATGATGGTTATGGAAGGTCAAACATAATAGGAGGAATAAGGAGAAGAGGAAGGGTGATTGGGGTTGGTTTGCTTGATAGAATTGGAGGGATTGGAGCTAACTGGTCCTTAAATGATCCTAAGTCTATATATATATATATATGGTGTGTGATGGAGAAGGATGGTGAATAAGAGGATGGAATGCACGAGGGAAATGGAAGGGGGTGGTGCACATTCAAGGGGATATGTTTTGGGTAGAAATTAAATAGAAGATATCACAAAGAACATGGGAGATGATAGTTATTTATGGTGAGGGTAGGGAAGGTATGCATGGTAGTATGGTAGAGGAACCATGGTTGGGAGGGTTTTATGTAGGGAAAGGAAGAAGAAGAAGAAGAAAAAGAAGGTCGGCCAGGTAAGCAGAAAGAAAAGAAAGAAGGGAAAAATAAAAAGGAAAAAGGATAAGTGTGAGCTTATGGTTATGATTAGGTTAAAACTTGTGATTAGATAAATTATGCAAGATTAAAATATTAATCATTTATGATTAAGGTTAGGTTAACATATAATTTATCTAGAATAAATATTAAGATTAGGGTAAGATTTTAAATTATGAAATTATGGTAAACAAAAATATTAATTTCTCGAGATTAGAATTGGGTTAAGGTATTAATTACTCAAGATTAATTTTAGATAAAATTTGGGGTATTATAGGTGCACCATGGGAAATGTTGAAAAAGATGAAGAGAAAGTGGTGAAATTTGAAAAAAAAAAGTAATGGTAAATCACAGGGAAAAGAACAGAGGGAGTCTCAAGAGAGAACTTTAGAGCAAAGGAAAGGGTAACAAGGGCTTTGATTTTGGGTTTAAAATAAAATGAAGGAAGGTGAGAGAAAATAAGGAAGCACATTGTTCAATTACAAGCTATTAATATTGCATAATATGGGTATAATACCCCAACTTTTTTTTTCTAATATTAATCCCAAGTAATTAATATATTAACCCAATTCTAATATTAAGAAATTGATATTTTTATCTTACCTTAATTTCTTAATCCAAAATCTTAACCTAATCTTAATATTTATTCTAGGTAAATTATATTTTAACCTAACCTTAAATCCCAAATTATTAATATCCTAATCTTACCTAATTTAGCTAATCACAAAATTTTAATATAATCTTAACTATAAGAACACTTATCCTTTTTCCATCTTCCTTTTTCTTTTTTCCCCTCTTCCTTTTCTTTTCCTTTTATCTCCCCCCTACTCGGTCGGCCTTCTTTTTATTTTTCTTCCTCCTTTCCATGCATAAAACCCTCCTGACCAAGCCTCTATCATGCCTACCTTCCCTACCCTAATCATAATCAGTCATCATCTCCTTCATCCCATGTGATATACCCCATTAATTTTTCCCATCAACCCATGCCTCAATCGTGCATGCCCTGCCCTTCTTATCATTTTTTGGTTCTCCCTAGCCATGCACGCACCATAAAAACACACACACATACCCCTCACTCTAAGCTTTGCCTCATCTATTTCTCAACCAACTCACTCCCTCACCTTATGTTAATCAAAACCACCCCAACCACTTTCCTCCTATTTTATCTTTTCTTTCTATACTTCAATGCCACCAAAAACCATCACCATGACATGCACCTCCACCAATCACCTAGAACCACCATTCTATTATGACACCAACCACCGCTACCACCTTATTGTTTCCAACCATCACCACCTAATCCCTTCTCCCTCCCTCTTTCCATCGTGCTCTGTTTCATTTTCATTTAAGCACATGACTGTGAACACCTCACATGCCCTATCCATTCCCTATCATAGAATTTGAAGCATAGCCTTGCACCCTTGCACGCCCCAACCGTATGCACTCACATATAGTACCGCACAGGACCATATGCACCTCATTCCTGCCTGTACACTTCAAGTACGACCGTATGAACCTCGTACGCCCCGCCTATGCATGTGTTGCATGCTACGCCCGTGCCCTTCCTTTGGCACACACATAATCCCTTGTAGCACACCCATTCTCCACTCAAACACCACCCTAACACCACCTTAGTATCACCATAACTTCCACCACACTTTCACGTAACCTAAACATTCCACCTATTTTGGTTATTTCCATTTCCGCCTTCCTTTACCTTAACTTTTTCCTTGATTTGTATTCTAAAGTTTTAAATATGGATTATATTTGGTTTAGTAGGTAATCTTCTGGTCATCTTGAAGGTGGCATTTTATGATTCTATGCTTAGAGCCCAATGACTTTGTTTGTAAAGATATATGTCATAGTTGAGATTCTATGTATTACATGTGTTTGTATGTATATCTTTTTTGTAATGTTATGTGAATAATATTGATTATTATCATGCTATGATATGATATATTGAAAGGGAGGAAAATGTGAAAATATGCATTTGGGTATAACGTTGGATATGTGGTATTTATGTACATACATTTGGATTTACATATCTCGTATGAATATAAGGGATTGATATGTATTGATATTAGCATTTGTGAAACCTTTGGGAAAATATGAGTATCGTAAAGGTATTATGGTCATTTGATGGTAATACAGGGAATAATCTTAGTATAATAAGTTTTCAGGGTGTTACCTAACATTTCATAAGTAATGTGATTAAATGATGGATTAAGTAAAATATAAGTTATAGAATGTAAGAAAATGGAATTTTGGTCAATCATTAATTTTTGGAGTGGATATAGAATGTAAATGTTCTTAGAATTATGTTCAGAACATTATGGGAATTATGGACCCATTTCCTTAAGGATGGCCTTGATAACGATGTAGTTGTGCTTAAGTGTTCCCAATAATATGTTATGCATATATATATGAGTCATATAAGATGAGCTTGAATTTTATCAACACTAAATATGATACTCATAATTTAAAGTGAATGATCTTGTGATTTGGGCCAAGATGTTTATATGGGTCCTTTCCACCGAGCAATAATTGTGGCTCAGGTGTATTTTCCCTAACAGATGTATTAGTCCATTCCACCAGATTAAAAATAGTGGATCCTTATAATCAATATGAATGAGAATATGATTTAGAGATAAGTACTAATGGATAAGACATTAATCATTTAAAATGAAAGATTATGAAATTCAGGACTAAGGTGTTGTGTCTATTCTACCGGATGATAATAGTGGCTAAGGTGTGTTGTCCCTAAGAGGTGCTTAAGACCGTTCTACCAATTTAAGAATAATGGTCATGTGTGTTTTTCCTTGATAAGTGTTACATCCATTCCACCAAAAAATAATAGTGGATTAGGTGTGTTTTTCTTTGAGAGGTATTTCAAACCATTCCACCAATTTAAGATTAATAGGGTCCATGAATTCACTGTAGATAAAAGAATAAATATGATATATCTGTTAATAATATATTGAGTCAGTATGTACCTTACATTATTTTACATTCACACACACATATTCTTACCTTACATTATTTTACATTCACACACACATATTCTTGTTTTCTTTATACTTCTTACTCGATTGTATTGTTACCTTACTTAGTACGTAGTATACTGACCATCCTTTTTCATAGGTGTTGCTCATTTCCATAAGTAGATGGATTAGATGTCTATGTGCAGGTCGTTGAGGACCTATTGGATGATTTCATAGCTTATGATGCCTTAGGTATGGAGGGGTGACTTATGTATATCAAGGATAGGGTGTAGAGTCATTTTATTCGGATGTTAGTTTTACTAGATATCTTTTTGGATTTTTAGCTTCGGAGTATCCCTTTTTGTATATTTCTAACATTGTAATTGGAGATAATATCCAACTCATATTTATGTTTAAGAAGTTCCTCTCGTTTTCTATTTATCATGTCTTACATTCTAGTTGGTTTTTCTTGTGATTGATGTAAAGATGGTATGGTAAGTCAAACTTATGTCAATTACGGTGGTAACACCTAACTATGCTGGTATTATGATTTCGCTAAAAATGAATTTTTTTAATAGTAAATTTAGGGTGTTACAAGTTGATATCAGAGCTTTGGTTTAATTACCATAAGTTGATATCAGAGCTTTGGTTTAATTACCATACTTTTTTATATAAAAAAAAATCAAACAATCCCTTATCTTATTTTATTGGTCTATTCCATATTTTGAAAAACTCAATTCTTAAAAAACGTAGATTAACTTGTGAGGAAACGGGAACAAGTAGCCTAGAAATCCTTTTGAATGTGCTTATGTGAAATATATGCTAGTAAGCTAAGAATATTCTTCCTAACTTATTTTCCATCTTGCATCTAGATTTCCATGGCACTTAACGATTGTGTTGGTCATTTAAAGGAGACCTTCAAGGCGTTCATCAAGTTTGTTAGGAATCCATCACCACCACCTTAGCCTTAGTTGCCGCCACCATCCTTGCATTACCCACAGAAGGGTATCCGAACTTTGGAGGGTCATCGAAAATTATCTTTCAATCTACGTCGATAACAAGGACTCGATCATCCTGAAGGGGTGGATTTGGGACATGGATAGGATTAATGAGGCATTTAACTATCCACCTACTTAGAAGGCAAGCATTGTAACTTTCTTTCTTCGAGAAGCCACCAACACTTGGTGGGTAGGTCATCGTGCATAGGGAGGACCTTAGAAGTCATAGGAGGACTTCAAGACAATGATCTATACTTAATTTTCTCCTGAGAGTCTTAGGAAATATAAGTTGAAGAAGTTTATGTAGTTGACCTAAGGGAGCATTATATCACCTCAAATTTTACTACTAAATAATATTTTATTTTATAGCAGAAGCTTATAACCAAAATATTGAGTGCTACCACCGTAATTGATGTAAGTATGGTTTACCATACCAGCCTCACATCAATCACAAGACTAAGACCATTAAAAGTAAAAACAGATTAAGTCAAAATGAAAGAAACTTTATAAATGTAAATATGAGTTTGGAGATTAAATCTGGGGTATAATAACAGGATACAACAAAAAAGGATACCATGGATCAAAAAGTCCAAAATGTATCCGGGTAAAAATATCATCCTAATAATGTAACTCTTTGCCTAAATACCCAATATAGTAAAAGTCACTCCTTCCCATATAATGCATCAAAGGCAGCAAAATCATCTAAATGGTACTCAAAGACCTGCATAAAAGCATCAGGGTCCTTTGCTTTCGGTAATGAGCAGAACCCATAAAAAAGATGGTTAGTACACTACGTACTGAGTAAGGTAAAAATACTGTCAACTCAGGGATACAATTAAATACATACATTTATAGCATATGATAAGTACACGTGTGGAACACATAAAATATCACAAGGTAAATACTAATCCAAGCTTCTTTATTAGATATAATCGTTTTCATTATTTTATTTACGCTGAGTTTAGGGACCCTACTATTCTTAAACTTGTAGAACGGTCTAAAGGACCTCTCAGGGACAACACACCTAAGCCACTATTATCATCTAGTGGAATGGATCCAACACCTCTCAGGATAAAACACTCTTAAGCCACTATTTTTAAATCGCCGGAATAGTTTTAAGAACCTCTCAAGGACAACACACCTAAGCCACTATTATCATCCAGTGGAATGGATCCAAAACCTTGGTTCTGACTCACATACTCTTCCACTTTAAATCATTAATAACTTATCCATTAGGTTACTTATCTCAATTCATGCTCTTATCTATAATGAGTATAAGGCCTCGTTATTCTTAATCCTATGGAATGGACTAAAGTACCTCTCAAAGAAAAGAGACTTGAGACACTATTATTGTCTTGTGGAACAGATCCATAAAAAACCTCTCAAGAAAAAAATGCTCTTGAGCCACTATTCTTAAAACAATGGAATGATTTGAAACACCTCTCAGGGACAATACACCTGAGCCATTATTATCATTTGGTGGAACATATCCATAAACACCTTAACCCGACTCATGTGATCTTTCACTTTAAATGACTAATTTCTTATTCATGATTGATTCAAAGGTACATAACACATTTAAAGCAAGTAAAGTACATCACAAAGATCATAAGGTCATTCTCTAGAGTTAAGGCCCCTACACTTCCCCAAAATCCTAATTTCATACTTTTATCATAACTCTTCTTTGATTGCTCTTTTAATCACAAAAATTAGTACCTCTTCCTTAAAAATTATTATTATCAACATACTCTAATTTTAAGGCCTAAATCTAATGTCTTTCACATGCGATAATAACCTTATCCCAAGAGTATTCCTAAGGCTTATAAACCCTAATTTCACAAATCAATCATAATTTTTTCTATAGTGCTAAAATAAATACCAAATTCAATTCCCAAAATACTAATATAAACAACACATTCAAATTTTATGGTCTAACTCTGCCATTTTACACATGTGATAAAAGCCTCCTTATTTTAGAGTTAATATTTCCAAGTCAAACCATTTTTATACTTTATTAAACTTAGGTCATTCCCAACTACTCTAAACACTTCATATAAATTCCTTAGCACATTTGGATGATATAACACCTTAAAATACCATGATTCTCATATTTAACCCACGTTGACCAAAATGCCCTTATTGGTAACAAAGCCGTTATTTCATGTGAATCTTATGTGTTTAGTAACATTATTTCCAAATCCATATTTTTCTCCATATACCTTATCATAATAATTTCACATTCATCATACCATTAATAAACCCATGATACATCCACATTTCACACCAAGGGCTTTTTCACATAAAATAACATTACCGCATGATCTTTACTTACTCATTTTCTATCATGTAATATCAATTTCTTATCATTGTATCAACAATAATATATTAATTTACATAATCACAATAACACAGTGGAACACAAATTCATGCATAACACTTAGCAATCAAAAACCCTAGACTACAACTAGTATCCTTACAAAAATAACTCCAATCTCTAAGCACACTGATCCTATTTTGTATCTTCCTAAACCAAAGGGAAATCACTTAATAAAATCATAATAAAATATCTTTAGGATTAAACCACATAAGTAAGAAATTTTTTAAGGAAATGGAAGGGGGAAAGAAGGGGGAAAAACAAACCAAGTAAGGTGGTGTTTGGGAAAAACCTGTGTAACCAAACCAAGGGGGAAACAGTGGGTTATGCCATGGGATGGTAGAGCAATGGCACAAGATACCATTAATATGGGTGTGAAATGGTAGTGGAGGATAAAATAAGGAGGCTAGTGTTCAGTTGTGGGATTCAAAGGGTGGTGGTGTGGTGTGGTTAGAGATGCCGAAGGGTGGAAGTTGGGCTTCGGCCATGGTTGTTGAAGAATGGAGGTGTGGTGCAGTGAAGGCTGGCTAAGAGGAGTGATTTGATCTTTGGTTGAAGATTTTAAAGGGGGTTTTGGGCTACAGTGAAAGCTACTACAGTAAGGGAATGGAAAAGGAAAGAAGATGGTTGCGATGGAGGCCGTTGAAGAAAGAGGAGACTGGGGTTGTTTTAGCCATTGGTTGGGGTTATGTTTAGTAATAATAGCCAAAGTATAGGGTTCTAAAATGGTGATAATGGAAAAAGGTGGTGAGGGATAAATGGTAGAGGCAGCCGATGGTGGTGTGAATGTCTCGATTAGGCTCATTGGTAGAGTGATTTTGGGGTGATTTTCTGACAATATTTGGGATTTGATGGGAGTAGGGGATGGTTTATCATGTGGTATGGGAGTTATGGGGCATGTAGGAATTGTTTATGAACAATGTTTCACACAGGAAGAATAGGTAAAAAGGAAAAGGAGAGGGAGTCGGCCGAAAGGGGAAAGAAGATAATAATAAAAAAAGGAAAAGAAGGGGTTAATATATTTAGTTTTTTATTAGAATAAGATTAATATAATTTAGATTAGGATATTAGGATAGTTTAATCATCAATAAATTAGGATTAGGTTAAATTCTAGGGTTTGAGAAATAAGGTAAGGTGGAAATATTAATTTTTTGGGATTAAGATTTGGTTACAAAGTAAATTACTCGAGCTTAGGATTAGATAATATTTAGGGTATTAGAATCATGACGGTGAGGTAGTAACATGCAAAGTTCAAGGAGAAACTAATTTTTGTGCCAGGTATAGCGGCTAGTGAGTCGACGGTGGTGTATCAGTTTAAGGAGGGGCTCTACTTCATCATCTGAAGGATGATGGGTGACATCGCTTTCTAGGATTTGGTCACATTGTATGAGTGGGCTTGTATCACCACTATGATGGTTCAAGAGAAATATTCTATTATAAGGAAAAGGAAGTTGAAGACGTAAGGGTATGGAGGTAAGATCTAGTTTCGGGGAACCAGACCTTCAGGGTTCCAGCATCAGGGTCAGATATAGCCATAGGGTGTTTAGTTTTGACACCAGGGTTAGATGGGTGGTTAGAGAAAATTTATAGGATATTTGAGGTGCTTCATGTGTTATTTCTACGGTTGGGATCATCCAGGGATAGACTACCAGGGAACTCCTTTTCAATGTAGGGCATGTGGTTAGTTAAGTCGCCAATCATTTGATTGTTAGCATCAACAAGGTTAATTTCAGCAGTAGGTACCATTTATACCTTAGTAGTAGGCCTATTAGTAGTGGATCTACCAATAGCATAAGTAGCAACAAAGGAAACTTGCCCTAGTCAATGGATAGCCTAGGGAGGCTAAAGGGAGACCACATAGGCCTTTCCCATTTCCTCAAGGAGGAGGAAATAATTAGAATTTAGGAGGGTATCGTGGAGGCTACCAGGGAGGATAGTCATACAAGCGCTTGAATGTCATGAGTCGGGCAGAGGCTAATTGACAAATGGATGTGGCTACTAGTACATTTTCCATCCTCTTGTTGCTAGCGTATATATTATTTGATTTGGGGGCATCTCTAGTGTTTGTATCTATTGTACTTATTGCTAGAGCTATATTATCTCCATTTTTTGGTGTGTTTATTTTTGTGATGTTACCTTATAGGGATACATTGGATTACACTAGGCTCTACTCAAACACGGCCTTAGAGATAAGTGGGTATAATACCTTGAGGACTTGGTTGAGTTGGACCTATAGGACTTCGATGTTATCCTATGGATGGATATGTTGGGGAGATACCGAGTAATGATAGATTATGCATAAGAGCAAGTTTTGTTGAGGAGGCCTCAAGATTCAAGGGTCTCTTATAAGAGATACATGCCAAGTCCTACACGATGGTTGTATCTACCCATATTCTATATTCTTTGGTGCATAGAGGTTACCCCATGTATTTGTGCCAATTTTAACATCTGAACAAGGAAGTGTTAGCGTTGAAGGATATTCTAGTTGCTAATGAGTTTCCTAACTTGTTCTCAAAGGAGATATTGGGTATGTCGTTGTATTGTGAGATATAATTCACCATTGACTTAGTACCAGAGATGGACCCAATTTTAAAGACACCTTACTGGACGGCACCGGTAGATTTGCTGGAGTTGAAGACTCAATTGGAGGACCTAGTGGCTCACAGGTACATTCGACCGACTATGTCTCCATGGGGAGCACCAATTTTGTTTGTGAAGAAGAAGGAAGGGAGAATTTTTTTGTGTATCAATTATTAGGGTCTAAACCTATTAACATTGAAGAACTATTATCCATTTATGAGGACTGATGACTTGTTCAATTAGCTTCGAGGTGCTTTGATCTTCTTGAAGATTGACTTGAAGTCGAGATATCATCAATTGTGTATCATTGAGGTGAACATCATGAAGGTGACCTATAGGACATGGTATAAGCACTACGAGTTCACGGTGATGCCTTTTGGGCTCACCAATATGCTTGCCATCTTTATGGACTTGATTATGAGGATTTTTAAGTTGTTCCTTGATCAGTTTGTGTTTGTGTTCATCGATGATATTTTAGTATACTCTCAGAGTAGAGAGGAGCATGAGTATCATCTTTGCATTATAATGTCACTCCTTAGACAGCACAAGTTGTATGCCAAATCTCTAAGTAAAAATTTTAGCTTCAAGAGGTTGCATTTTTGGATCACGTGGTGTCAACATAAGTAGTCGTTATAGATCCGGCGAAGATTTTGCAATGACCAAGTGGAAAGCACGCACTAGTGTCCCTGAGGTTTGTAGTTTCTAGGTATTGGATGAGTATACAGACACTTTATTAAGAACTTCTTGAAGGTAGCTCATCCCTTTACAAACCTCCTACAAAAGATGATCAGACTTCAATGGGATGATGTATGTGAGGGAGCATTTCAAGAGTTGAAGCAGCATTCGACTACAACACTAATTTTGACCATGGCATCAGGATCTAATGGGTTTGAGGTCTAAAATGACATGTCAAAGCATAGATTAGATTTTGTAATGATTCAACATTGTAAGGTAGTGGCTTACACTTCTCGTTAGTTAAAACGACTTGAGAAGAACTACCCGACACATGACTTGGAGTTAGCAATAGTCATCTTTGCACTGAAGATTTAGAAGCATTATCTATATGGGACTAAGTGAAAAATTTTCACTATAAGATCCTTAAGTATATATTCACTCAAATGGAGTTGAATTTAAGGTAGAGGAGATGACTAGAATTGGTGAAAGACTATGATATAAAACATAAATTTTTTAAAATATAAATTAAAAGTATATTGTAAAAAAAAATAGGATCAAGGATCGGAGATAGGGGTTTTAGAGGTTGGGGAATAAATTGAGGATGGGGGTTAGATCAAGGATTGGGTCTAGTATGGGGATTTAATCCCGACAAAAATCGAGTTAAAGATTCCCTAGTAAGAAAAAATCAAGGATTGGGGCGGATTCGGAGATTATGTTTCTTATCAGGTTTGGGGATGGGGTCCCCATCCTCAACCCACCTTGTTTCCATCCCTATCTTAGTGTGAGGCGATGGTGTGGGTGAGTGTGGCGCAGCATGAGGGAATGATGTTGGTAAGGGGTATGCTACATGAGTTGGTGTTATTGGGGAATAAGGTTGAAGGCTACAAGGGTGAATGATACAACTAAGGGGGGTTTTGCATTAATGATTGATGTAGATAATGTGAGGCGGTTTTGGATAGTTATGTGGGTAAGGGTATAGTTGTATAGGGTTTTATAAGTTACATAACTTCTCTACATGACAATGGAAGACAACAATGGGATGAAGCATTGAGAAGTTGAGTGATGGAAGAAGAAGTATGGGGGAGTTATGTGTGTTGTAAAATGAATTAAGAAGGGGAGGGTAAGGGTATTTATAAGAGGTTAGGTGAGAGTGTGAAATGAGAATAGGAGAAGGTCAAGGTCAGGAGTCATGGTTTGGCATAGGTTTCTCTCAACAGAAGCCTAGGGAAGGATAGGGATTGGGTGTGGTTGGTGGTGCAAGGAAGGTGTAGGGAGCTTGTGCAATGGCGTATAAAATATTAATTATCCAAGATTAGGATTAGGTTAAAATATTAATTACTTGGAATCAAGGTTATATAAATTTTGGCGTATCACAGTGATGCCCAAGTGTATGACACCCATGTTGAAACATTAGTGTATTCCAAATGATTAAGAAGTGCATTTTTCCTCACTCTATATTATCATTTACTTATTTGCAATTGTGTTCATTTCCCTCCATACATACCAAACACCCCTTCAAACAAACAATTTCCTTCTCAATCCTTATGTCAAATGATTTTCCTTATTACTTGTAATATCCTAAAATTTTATCTAATCTTAGTCTTAATTAATTTATATTTGAACCTAATCCTAATCCTAAGCCAAAAAAAATTACCTTTTTCCCTTTTTCCTTTTCTTTTCTTTCCTTCCCCCTTATCTTTTCCCATTTTCCTTTCTTCTTTTTTCTTTCTTTCCCTTTTCCATGACCTATGTTGTAATCCCCCAAAAATTTTGAAAACCTATATTTTAATAAATAACTTCTATTTGAAATAAATTAGCTTTTAAAATTATTTAATTTAATTACTGTGTGGATTTTAGAGTATGTAAATTTGGATAAGAGTATTTAATAAATTAAAAATAAATATTTTGCTATTTATCATCTTCTTTTATTTAAATAAATTTCCAAACTAGTATTTTACTATAATTATCCTTTTTAAGCCATATATTTAATTATATTAAATTAAATTATTAAATAAACTTATTATCAAAAATATTACATCCTATTATTTTATAAATTTAATTATTTTATTTATAATTTTCCATTTTTCCCACTTTCCTTTTTCTTACTTTTTCTTTTCTTTCTCTTTTTCCCTATTTCTTTTTTTTTCTCCCTTCTTCCTAGCTTTGGGCCGCCATGTTGCCGGCCTGCTTCCCCCCCCCCTCCTTGCGCGCTGAGCCACAGGCCCGATTCTCCCCCTTCTCCTCCTCGCACGCCCATCCCTTCAGCCCAAACGCCCTTTTATTTTTTTTCCCTGGATCGGTTGGCTCCCCTTCTTTCCTGCGCCAGTCCAGCCGCTCGCACCTCCCCTCCCTTCTTTCTTCTCCCACGCCTGACCAACACCCCTCTGCCATGGTCGAGCACGCCATGCCCGCTGCAACTGCCGCCACCTGCCACCACCACCTACCTCCTTGCTACTCCTCCTCTCTCCCCCGTCATTTTCTGTCCTTTTTTTAGCCAAACCAGCTCCTGGACCACACCTCGCATGCTCTCTCCCTTTCCTTCTTCTTCCCTCTCTTTCCCCTGCCAACCGACCACCATCTGCCACCCTTCGTCCTCTCGCCGACCAGCCACTGCCCCTCTCTTCTCCCTCTTCTTTTTCTTCATCTCCCCAGCCCTTCATTCCCCATAATTTTGAGCCCTTCTCCTTCCCCAAGCTCCCTCTTCTCTCCTTCCTTCTCCCCCCATTTTTCCCTGGTTTATGATCGCTGCCGCCAACCACCGCTTACACCACCGCACCTAGCCCCTACGCCGCCTTCTGCCACCACCTACTACCACCCTGCACCACCACGAGACCCCCCAAGCCACCTTCGAGCCCCTGCACTTCCTCCCTTCTCCCCCTCTTCTCTTCCTCTCCATTTTTCTCCCTTGCCGCCAAGCCTCCTGCAACCGCCCTGTCCGCCGCCATCCGGCCACCTCTGCCGCCACTAAACCCACCGTTTGACACCCTGCAACCCCCTCTACCACCTCCATACCTTACTTTCCCGAAAACAACCCCCTTAACCCTTCACTTTTCCCTCCTATTTTCCCTCCTTCTCATCCCCTCCACCTCGGCAGCCAACTTCGCCGCCTCGCCCTGCCGCCTCTGCCACCCTATACCACCGGGAAACCATCCTTAGCCTCCACCTACACCCCCTCTTCACTCCTGCACCCTTGCCTTGCCTCCAATCCTCCCCCATCTATCTCCTTTTCTAGCCTAAAGTCCCTAAACCGAGCCATCTCTCCTCTCTTCTATCTCACCCCCCCTTCGAACCCTTTCTCCTCTCATTTTTGCATGAGACTCACGCTATTCATGCAGCATGAGCTCCCCCTTTATTTTGGAATTTATTTGGATAATTTTTGAGGTATATTAATAGTTAATTAAAGTTTTTTATTATTAAATAATTTTTTATAAAGTCTTATCCTTTTAATTTCTTATTTCTAACATAATAATGATTGATATTATTTTTAGGTGTTGAGCTGCTAATTAAGCCTTGAATACTTAACCGGGATACCGGTAAGGTTTGATTTTTGCGGAATTAAGGTAATCGTTAATCCTCACTTAAATGCATGGAAAAACGTATGCTAGCACATTAGGGATTTTAGTATGATTTTATGCATGTTTTATGTTGCCTAGTATGATATATATGGTTTCTTATATTGATTGATAAAAAGAAAAGAAAAGAAAATCATGATAGCTTTTGTGCCATGTGTGGAGATGATACTTAAGGAATGAGTTTGATATTTGATGGAAATGTTAAATGCTTGTCTATGATGTATTATGTTGCTAATGCATGAATAATATTATTGGCTAAGGGTATTGAGTAATATGCTTATGTAAGTATGTGATCTAATATATGTATTTGCTAATGAGTATTATGTTAAATAATGACAAGTTGGTGGAGTTAAATGATGAGAATGAATTGCTAATATTAGTATTTTATGTAATGGTGGTAAACTTATAAAAGTGATATAATAAAAGGGGTTAAGTGGAAATTTTATGAGTGAAAGGGGTATTTTGGAAATTTTGAAAGAAAGGGGCAAAATAGTAATTTTATAAGTAAAAGGGTATTTTGGTAATTTCAAAAGAAAGGGGTGAGATAATAATTTTATAAGTAACAGGATAAAATTGTAATTTGTGAGAAAGAAGGGTATTATGGTAATTTTTGAGGCAAAGGAACAATATGGTAATTTTATGATTAAATGGCAAAATGATAATTTTATAAGTAAAGGAGTATTACGGTAATTTTTGGAGAAAAGAGTAAAGTGGTAGTTTTGGAGTCAAAGGGCAATATAGTAATTTTATAAGTAAATGGTAAGAATGGTAATTTTGGAAGTAGGGGTAAAATAGTAATTTTGGATGAAAGAGGGCATTATGGTAATTTTTCAAGTAAAGGGGCATTATGGTAATTTTTGGAAGTAGATGGGCAAAATAGTAATTTCATAAGTAAATGGTAATATGGTAATTTTGGAAGTAGGGGTAAAATAGTAATTTTGGATGAAAGAGGGCATTATGGTAATTTTTCAAGTAAAGGGGCATTATGGTAATTTTTGGAAGTAGATGGGCAAAATAGTAATTTCATAAGTAAATAGTAATATGGTAATTTTGGAAAAGAAGGGTAAAATGGTAATTTCGTAAGGAAAGATAAAAATGATAATTTTGGATGTAAAAGGGTAAAAAAGTAAATTGTAAAGTAAAAGGAGTGTTATGGTAATTTTATAAGTAAAAGAGTATTGTGGTAAATTTTGTAAATAAAAGGATATTATGGTAATTTAGAAGTAAGGGGTAGAAGAGTAATTTTGTAAATAAAAGGATATTATGGTAAACTTGGGAGTAAGGGGTAACTTGGTAATTATGATAACGAAGAAAGATAATTTGGTAATTAAATTATGATTATAGAAGGGCAATTGGATAGTTATGATACTAGAGAAGGGTAATTTGGTAAATTAACCAATTAAAGGGCATTATGGTAATATTAAATATGGAGAAGGGTAAATTGGTAATTATAATTATGAAGGAGGGTAAATTAATAATTGAAATTATGAAGAAGGGCAATTTGGGATTTATGATAATTGAAAAGGATAAAATGGTAATTATAATAATTGAGAAGGGTAGAATGGTAATTATGACAATAGGAAAGGGCAATTTGGTAATTTATCCAACAAAAGGGGCAATCTGGTAATTTAACCAACTAAAGGGTAAATTGGTAATTATTTAACCAACTAAAGGGGCAAAATAGTAATCCTAATAATGAAGGAGGGTAATTTGGTAATTTATCCAACTCAAGGGCAATTTAGTAATTATAACAAAGGAGAAGGGCAATTTGGTAATCTAACCAACTAAATGGGAGACATGTTAAGTGTAGCAATTATGAGGGGTGAACAGCGATCTAACAAGCGTAGGAGATAACTTGGTAACCTAAATCGGATAGGGGTAATTTGGTAATTATGCAACCTAAAGGGTAATATGGTAATTTGTCAAGTACGGAAGGGATGACTCAGCAAGTATATAAGTAAGGGGTAAATAAGTAATTTGTACCTAACATGTCGTTGTGACTGTGGAATTTCATAATGTGATTTAAATAATGCTGATTAGCCAAGTAAGAATATTTGATAATTACTTAATTAGTATGGCCTTAATGGTTTCTCTGTGTATTCTTGGATAACCGCCTGAATAAAAAACGACTAATGATATCAGAACGATTGAAAGTGAATAAGTATCTGCTTATCGTGCCTTTCGTGATCACCTTAATTAAGACACTGATACTTAAAGTGAAAGACCTCGAGATCTGGAATGGTGACTCTTTAGGGGTCGCTACCCTAAAGACGTAGTTTAGTCCACGATTATTCTGGTATTTGCTGGTGTACCTTTGTGCCCCAGCTAGGCCCTATATCTTACTCTATCTAGCTCTACAGACCTAGTTAGGGGGTATGCATACTTATGGATTAGGTGTCCTTGTCGGTAGGGTACTGAGTAGCTTTATGCACTAGTACGACCAGGGTACCTTTGTATCCTTGGGTTCGTGGTTGAAGGGTACTGAGTAGCTTGTATGCACTGGTACGACCGGTGTACTTTTGTGTCCCGGGTTCTTGATCTCCCGTCGAGGCAAATAAATATGATTATTGTGTTGATTAAAGAAAGGAAGGATACTAATTACGAAAGTGAAATATTAATGAGTCGGACCCAGATGACTTATGATATTGAGTACCGATCCACCGGATATAATAGTGGCCCAGGAGCGTGTTGCCCTGGCAAGTGATATTGAGTACCGGTCCACCGGATATAATAGTGGCCCAGGAGCGGTTTGCCCTGGATGATATATATATATATATATATTCCGGTCCACCGGCTAAAATAGTGGGGGTCCCGAGCTCAATAAAACCAGTTATGTATGTGAATAAAGTTATGGAAAAATACTAATCACTTATAGTGGAACACCATGTGAGTCGGGGCCAGACTGGTCCACCGGCAAATAATAGTGGTCAGGAGCGTCTTGCCTTGGAGACCGGTCCACCGGCAAATAATAGTGGTCAGGAGCGTTCTGCCCTGAGTGTATATTTTTGGGTCCACCGGCTATAATAGTGGGGTTCTCGCACTCACATGGATATAAAATATGAGATTGATTGAATGATGGCAGAATAATGGCTTAAGGCCTGAATGTATTGGTTTTGCACTATGATATGGCTTAAGGCCCAAAGGTATCGATCGTGACTTATAACTTGTTATATATGTGGTCGTTATGTATGCATCTTTCATTACATACGTATATAGCTTGCATTATGTGTTGCATTGCGGGCATGTCTTTAAGTGTGGTATTAAAGGGTTACTCAGTACCGTAGTACTGAAGGGATTCCCTTTGTGGGGCCCATGCCTATTCAATGGGCAGTGCCCTTGCAGGTCTTTTCAGGTGCTACTCAAGTGGGCTACGTGAAAGAGAGTAAGGAGTTATCCGGTATCGTTAGGGTTTTCTCTTTCTCTTTTAAACTCCTAGTTTTAATGCTAATGTTGTTTAAGTAACCATCATTGGTAAATGTTATTCTTGTAAACGATTTGATGTGCTACTCTGATTTATGTATGTTGAATTTCTTTCAAATTGTATTTCATTTTTCTTAGCCTTAGCACTTAGTACTGGAACGATATGAGTGAACCGGTCTGGTACTAAGTGTGGCGGTAATACTCCCAAAGTTCACGTTTTATTAATTTGCTTCCGCTAATTTCCTTTTAATTAACGAAATTTTTCAGTAGTGAATTTTGGGGGTGTTACATAAACCCCGTTCCCTTTCTCTTTCCCCCAATCTACACACAACCCCTACACCCATCTTATTTCCCCTTTTAGACCAAACACACCCCAATCCCCATGCAACCATGTCACCTTCATCTTTCCCTTTCCCATCCATGCTACCCTACTACACAACCTACTTCACTACACCCCTGTGTGTAGCCTACATCCCTGCAAAAACCAAACCTTTGCACATCCTATGCCTAAACCCATCTCTCTATCAGTTTTTCTATGCCTTACCCCTAAGCCATGCCTCTATATATACATTTCACGCAACCCCCTTCTCGATGCTCTTCTTTTCCTATATCCTCTTTCCCCTTCCCTTTTGTTTTATTGAGAATCCAACCACAACCCTTTTTTCCTTTCCTCCTTCTCCTATGCTATTTGTCAGCTCCCAATACCATGCTACTCACCACCACCTTCTCACCCTACTATTACCACCTCATCCCATCAACCTTCCTCATCATCACATAGACATCGCTGCCAAAAGCTATGCCCTTTTCCCTCTTCCTGAGCTACCCTATTCGGCTTAGTTGAGGCACACAACCCATGCACCCTCACACATGGAAGTACCTTCCCCCGCACAACCCACACATGACTTCACTCCAACATGTGTGCCTTACTCTCAGCTCGTGGGTAATTTTTCTTCCCTCATCCTATGAAATCCCTACATGTATAACCGTGCCATCTTTTACACACCCCACTCCTCCATTCATGCACATGATTCCTCGGCCATACTGCCTTGTCTACTCCTTGGTGAACTTCTCATGCAATCCTCTTCACACACCTGTGGGCCCTTATTTGAGTGAAAAATGCACCCATTCTTGAATAGCCATGCTTGCCCCATGCACCTTTCTTCACCCAACTATCCCTTGTATGAAAATTTTCCATTATTATCCTACTCCTTGTGTGAGTTCCTACCTTCTTGACTTGGTGAAGTGGTAACTTCACACACTTAGTATTCTTGATTGTTGTGAATTAGTTGATGGTTTAAAATTAAATTTCTAACATGTTTGTTAGTTCTGATGTAAGGATTTCAAAGAGGTAGATTGGAGACTAGTTAAGTGAATATTTCTTTATTTATTTTACTTAGATAAGATGTAGCTATATGCTTATACTAAAATGTGAACCCATGTGGACGCATATAGAGTTTCTACGTTGCTTATAGTATATTTCATGCATGTCGACTTTTGAAAGGATATGTACATGCGAAATATGCCAAAATCTTATAATAAGTATACAAGTATTATGAAAAAGGTGTGAACATTAAAATTATTATATTAAATAATTAGCATATGTTCGACTTATTATTTAATATGACATATATGCATATGATATATATAAATGTGTTTATGTATGCCTGCCTAGGATTTTTTTAGGATATATGACCATGTCAATTTGTTATGTATATACCATGTTAAGTGTTCCATGATTATCATTATACATTTTAACTAGGGTGAAAATATAGTATGATTGTACGCAAGCGCAATTAGGGTTAATATGTTGTGATTATTATTTTACATGCTCTAAGGCTTGAAATACTTCCTTGCATACACCATCGTATTAATTATTATATTAAATGTTGAATCATGCTATAAAATTATACTTATTTTTTGCATGGAATACAAGACATGTTAGAAATACATGATTAGGGCTTGTACATATAAGTTACAAAATACATGCGTAATGAAATATATAGTTAATCGCTAAAAATTACTTATGTTTTAAATTTTAAAATATTATAAATTATTATCTTTTATCCTTTTCATGAAATATTATCATTTAAATAAAGGTTGATATGAAATTTAATAAAATGGTACAAGTAAAGTTGTAAGAGCATTATGGTCGTCTTTAACCTAAGGTGTCTAATATGAATAATTGGACATCAGGTTTCCTTAGTGTATTGATAGATTGGCCTAAGTGTTAACTTTGACTCTAACTTGGACCATTGACCTTAGGGTTGACTTGAATAATTTAAAATAAAGGAAAAATAGTTAAGTATGGAATTGAAATCATTGTGTATCATGTGATATTTTATTATTACCTTCTTAATATATTAATATTTAAATTGGAATACTTCAATATTTAGGAATGGTTAATCTTTAGGCTTAGTTACCTAAAAGACGAGGTAGGATCCCTTGTTTTAGTTTGGTGGTTTCATTAGATGTCGCGATATTTTAGCTAAGGTCCTAGCTTACTCTATAGGTGACCTATAAAATCTATAATGGGTATCAATACTTAAGGACTAGGTGTCTTAGGATGGGAGGATAATGTTCTACCTTATTGCACTGGTATAACTAGAGTAGTTATATGTCTCTAGGTTACAAGTTAGGAGGATATTGTATTGTCTTAGTGTGTCAGTATAAATGGTGTACTTTTTATGTCTCGAGATTATTATTATTATATCATTTCAATTAATTAAAATGGAAATAATTATAGTATAAGGACTTAAATAGATTGTAGTGGTTTGTCAATTTTGTAGTTGACTTTGTACACTACTTGGTTTTGGTATGTTAGTTTGATAGTTGCATCTGTGTAGTTTTTGAATTTGGAATATTGGTTTGTAATTGTCTCAATAATTTCCTTATCAAGTTATAACTGGTATAGAGGTTGTTATTGTAAAAGGCCCTAATTATTTTTTGGTATTTCCCTTTGTGGGAAACCCTTGGTATAAGTGGATTAATGAAATAGTAGTAATATGGTTATGTTTGAGGTGGTGAATATGTGGCTTATGGTATATACTATTTAATGTGTTATGTCATGATTTTTTATGTTACCTTCTATGTGTCTTATGTGGCCTATCTATATAGGTATTACGTAATGGTTTACTTAGTACCGTTATACTGAGAGGTTTTGTTTTATGATCCCCTACCTATTTAATGGACAATCTTTATCTTGTATGAGTACTTTTAGGGTTCAGGCTTATGGCTTTTGGTAGGGCTTGAGAATTATAACTATCTGGTGTTCGCTCAACATCTTTTAATCTTGATTTTCTTTGGACTCCTATATATCCCTCTATATTTCTTTCTCTCATTGAATTATAACTCTTTGCCTAATGTTTTGTACTACCAAAATAATGTTATTTTGTATTGAAATCTATATTTTTATTTTTCATTAATTTGAACAAAGTAATGTTTTTGCCTTAACACTTAGTATAAGAATGGTAGAAGGTGCCAGACTTATGCTAAGTATGGTGGTAACACTTAATATTTTAGTAATTAACGCATCCTCAAAATAATTTTTTTTAAGTAGTAAATTTAGGGTGTTACAAGTTAGTATCAGAGACTTTGGTTTTAAAATCCTCTCTACTATTTTTGAAAATTCATGTTCCTAAATATTTTGAAACTCTATTTAGCCTTGTGAGAATTATGAGTTGGGAGTTTATCTTTACCTTAGTATTGGTGTTTGGATTTAGTACCCTAGTTGACCCTATTTTGTTTCAATTTTTAACCTTATTGAGATGGATTTGTAGATGAAGTTATTTTCCTAGCATTTTGGTTTACAAATTGCGGTATAGAGAAATGAGTTTGATCTTGAGTGGAGGTTTAAGGGATTGTTTGGTCAAGAAGTGGGTCAGTTTATGAGTTTTGAGTTGAGTTGTTGTGCCTTTTCAAGATTTCCTAATATGTCTTTTATAAATACTAGACTGCCTTTCTCCCACTTTATGATGTCACCCGATGTGGATATCAAAGTCTATATAAGGTGGCTTGATAAAGACCTAAATCATTTGATGGATGTCAGCCATTACCTTGAGCCTTAAATGTTTTGGTCCAACCACCTGTTGAGGACCCTCTCTTCAATGGAGTCATGGATTATGGAAAAGGAGGTGTATAGAGATTTTTTGTTACGAGTGTCCTTCACCCTAGGTTTGTGGAGGGTGGATGTTTTTTTGTTTACATTATGATCAGCTAACGCGAGAGTTGATTCAAAACAACAATTTTTTGAGGGACAGGTTTTTATTACCACTGAGTGTTGCCCCAGATTATCCTAATGATATGGATGAAGTGGATGGACCTTCTCATGACCCAAAGTAAGAGAAAATGATCTTTTATGAGGAATATTTACAGCTAGTGATCCGTAAAAGTTAGGTATGTAATTCTACTATTAATTTAAAGCCTTCGAGGTTTTGATGGTGATTAGATTGGGATAGGTTTCAAGTTTTTGTTAACCATCTCGTATCTAAGTTTGATGTTAGGTAGATGCTTGGTATGGTAGTGATATATCCTTATGGTGTGGGTAACCCTAAAGGAGTGGGGTTTTATTTTATTGGTTGGGTCTCTATTTATCTACTATTGCAATGTTTGTAATCTTGAATGTTGTATGACCATCTATCATGTTATGAAAGCCAGTACTTCCTTTTCAACTTATATGTGTAGTTTGTATGCAACCCTTATGATAAATAATAGTGTTTTGTTGTTGGTGTTCAATTTAAGTGTTATTCTGTTAAAGGGATCATGACCTGCAACTCATAGAACCATTGTATGTGGACCGACCAAGATTCTATGAAATTGGTTTATTTTGCTTGAATTTGGAGACGAAGTCTCTTTAAAGGGGGTAATGATGTAATACCTAAAAATTTTATCTAATATTAATCTCAACTAATTTATATTTTAACCTAATCCTAATCCTAAACCAAAAAAAAATTATTTTCCCTTTTTCCTTTTTTCTTTTCTTTTCTTTCCAACCCCTTTCTTTTCCCATTTTCCCTTCTTTTTTTTTCTTTCCCTTTTCCCTAGCCTGCACCTCATTCCCTTTCCCTCAATATGTGCACATACCCTCCCCCTGTCTTCTTTCTTTTTCTAGACCAAACACACCCCAACCCTAATGCGACCACTTCGCTCTCATATTCCTCTTCCCAACCATGACACCCTATTACACCACCTACTCCCCTACACCACCCCCTTGCACTCCTGCCAAACCAAAACTCTACCCATCCCATGCCTAAACCTATCTACCCATTTTTTTCCTGTACCTCACCCCCAACTACGCCTCTATATATGCATATGCATGCACCCCCCCCCCCTTTTTTAACCCTCTTTTCTTCCCTTCTTCTCTTTCCTCTTCCCTTTTGTGTCATTGAGAATCCAACCACACCCCATTTTCATGTCCTTCTTCTTCTGATCTTTTTATTGCCTCCCAACACCATACCACTCACCACCACCTTCTTGCCTTATCATTACCGCCTCATCCCTATCAACCTCCCTCGCCATCTCCTAGACATTGATGCCCCAATCCATTCCCTTTTTCCCTATCTTTGAGCTATCCTATTTGGTTTGGTTGAGG
This sequence comes from Tamarix chinensis, assembly GCA_030549775.1. Lineage (NCBI taxonomy): Eukaryota > Viridiplantae > Streptophyta > Magnoliopsida > Caryophyllales > Tamaricaceae > Tamarix > Tamarix chinensis. The sequence goes on along the minus strand of CM060179.1, from coordinate 77,777,303 downwards.
TGCACACCCTGTGTACCCTCATGCACGGTCGTGCCCTCCCATCCATAGCCTATGCATAACTTCACTCCAACATGTGCGCATCACTCTCATCCAGTGCAAAATGTTTATTCCCTTGACCCATGCACACCCTACATGCATAATCACGCCCTCCTTCAACCACCCCACTCCTTCAATCATGCACATCCTTCCTTGACCATGCTGCATTATTTGCTCATTGGTGCATCACTTGTGCACTCCTTCTCACACACCTATGTGCCCATCTTCATGAAAATTGTGCACCCACTCTTGCATGCACAATCATGTTTACCTTGTGTGACCTTCTTCACCTAGCCATCTCATGTGTGAACTTCTACCATTGTTTTCCCTCTCCATGCATGAGTTCCTACCTTCTTGCCTTGGTGAAGTGATAACCTCATACGCTTATTATGATTGATTTTTATGAATTAGTTGATGGTTTTAAATTAAATTTCTAATGCGTTTGTTGGTTCTTATGTAAGGAATTTGAATGGATAAAGTGGAGACTAGTATGGTAAATCTTAATTTATTTCTTTTTCTTAGGTAGGAGGTAACCATATGCTTCTAGTAAAATGTTAACCCATGTATACACATATAGGGTTTTTATGTTTCTTAGAGTGTGTTTCATGCATGTGGACTTTTGAAAGGATATATGCATGTGTAATATGCCGAAATCTTATAATAGGTATGCTAGTATTATGGAAAAGGTGTGAACGTTGAAAATATGATATTAAGTAATTAGCATATGTTAGAATTATTATTTAATATGAGATATATGCATGTGATATATATAAATGTGTTGATGTATGCCTGTCTAGGATTTTTTTAGGGTATGTAACCTTGCCAATTTGTTATGTATATACCATGTTAAGTGTTCCATGATTATCATTGTACGTTGTAACTAGGGTGAAAATATAGTATCATTGTACACAAGTATAATTAGGATTAATCTATTGTGACTATTATTTTGCATGCTCTAAGGCTTGAAATACTTACTTGCATACACCATCTTATTAATTGTTATCTTAAATGTTAAATTATGCTATGGAATGCATGACTCGTTAGAAATGCAAGATCAGGGTTTGTACATGTAAGTTGTGAAATGCATGTGTAATGGAATATATAGTTAATTGCTAAAAATTAATTATGTGATAAAATATTACAAATTATTGTATTTTAGCCTTTTTATGACAAACTATCGTTTAGATAAAGTTTGGCATGAAATTTGATAAAATGGAGCAAGTAGGGTTTTGAAGGTATTTTGGTTATTTTTGAACTAATTTGTCTAATATGAATAATTGGGCATAGGATGGCCTTAGTGTATTGGTAGGTTGACCTTAGTGTTGACTTTGACTTTAACTTGGACTATTGACCTTAGAGTTGACTGGAATAATTGGAAATAAAGGAAATTTTGTTAAGTATGGAATTAGAATCATTTTGCATTGTGAGATATTTTATAATCACCTTCTTAAGATATTATTATGTAAAGCGAAATGACTTGATATATAGAAATGGTTGTTCTTCAAGTTTTTTTACCCTAAAGATGAGGTAAGAGCCCTCATTTTAGTTTGGTAGTTTGATCAAATGCCTCAAAATTTCACTAAAGCCCTAGTCTACTCTATAAGTGACATACAGGCCCTATAGGGGGTATCAATACTTAAGAATTTGGTATCTTAGGATGGGAATATATTATGTTGTCTTGTTGTATCAATATGATTTGGGTACTTGTATGTCTCTAGGTTACAAGTTAGGAGGACAATGTGTCATCTTAGTGTGCCAGTATATCCGGTATACTTTTATGTCTCCAGGCTATTATTATATCTCCTCGAGTAATTAAAATGAAAATAATTGTGGTATAAGGACTTAAATTGATTGTTGTGGTTTTTTTAGTTTGTAGTTGCCTCCATGAACTACTTGGTTTTGGTAAGTTACTTTGATAGTTGCATTTGTGCACTATTTAAATTTGGCATATTGGTTTGTAATTATCTCAATGCATTCCTTATCAAGTTATAATTGGTATAGAGGTTGTTATTGTGAAAGAACTTAATTATGGCTTGGTATTTTCCTTCCTAGGACACCCTTGGTATAATTATATTAATGAAATAGTCATAATAAGGTTAAGTTTGAGATGGTGAACATGTGGCTTAGGGTATGTAGTATTTAACATGTTGTGTTGTGATAATTTAGATTACCTTATATGTGCCTCATGTGGTATTTGGATGCTAGTGTTTTGTAGTGGTTTACTCAATACTGTTGTATTGACGGATTCTATTTCATAGCCCCTTACTTATTCAATGAGAAATCTTTACCTTGTAGGAGTACTTTGAAGGTTTGACCTAATGGCTTCTTATAGGGTTTGAGAATTAGGATTATCCAGTGTTCGTTTGGCATCTTTTGATCTAGATTTTCCTTGCACTCTTATGTCCCCTTATATATTTCTTTCTCATCAAATTGTAACTCTTTGCTTGATCTTTTGTACTACAAGGATAATGTTATTCTGTATTGAAATATATATTTTTGTTCTTATTGTTGTTATTAATTTGAACAAAGTAACGTTTTAGCCTTAGCACTTAGTATAAGAATGGTAGAGGGTGCCAAAAATTATGCTAAGTGTAGAGGTAAAACCCATTATTTTAGTAATTAACGCTTCCGCAAAATAAATTTGGTAAGTATTAAATTGGGGTGTTACATTACTACTCTATAAAAAGAGGGTACATTTATTAATTTTTACTTGATAAATATTTTAAATAATAAGTTCACTGACATGACACACCTAGGAGTGATAAGTTTTGACCATATTTTTTATATTTGTTATTACAAAAAAAAACTAAAATTAAATATAGATTTTGAAAGAATAAATAAGCATACTTGCCATTTAAAATAAGCAATTTGATGTATAGAACAAAAGTTAAATACTTCCTTCCAATTTTACCCCTCTACACTAATTCTTTTTATTCCTCTAGTGAGCTTCTTCTTCTTCTTTCCCCTTTATCTTCATTCTCCCCGACTCCCTTTAGTTGCATAAAATACCACAAGTGACTGAATTAACCACCAAGATCATCCCATTCTCCATTACCAAGAGTAATTTATTAATTGAAGCATCTATATGATTAGTGTGCACAGGTCCTGGGTTGTACAAGACCACATGTAATATTCCAAAACTTTATTTTAGAACTTAATAATAAAATAAGAAATTATTGGATAAGGTTTAATTATATATGTCATTTATAAAATAATAATAATAATAATAATAATAATAATAGCCATAAAAGAAGAAAATTGATGTAGGGACCTAATTAGTAGAGGCTAAATTTATTTGCTAACCTAAAATAAATTATAACTAAATCATAATAATAATTTCTAAATTAATAAAAAATATTTGATTATTATTGCTAATTTTTATTATTCTTAAAACTCCAAATAAATCCCAAACCACCCTACTACCCCATTTTTTCTTTTTCTTTTCTTCCTTTCCCCCTCCCTCGACCGACTGGACTATGCCCGGCGGTAGCCCACTCCTTCTCCTTCCCCTTCCCCCTCCTTTCTTTCCTTCCCTCCCCTGGCCCAACTTTTCTTTTTTCTTTCTTCCCCCGAGCGGCCTAGCACGGGCACACCCCCCACTCTTCCCTCTTTTCCCTTCCTTTTCTCCTTCTTTCCCCTTCTACCCCTATCTCCTTTCTTCTTCCCCCCTAGTCGGAGCTGCTTCGCAGCTCCCACCCTCTCTCTCCCTTAGTCCTTTCCTTATTTGGATCTACAGGGTGTGCAGCAGGCACTACCATGCACGGTCCCCCTCCCTCCTACAACCCCCAAAGCCCCCACCTACTCCCCTACACCCCTGCAAAGCCCTCCCCCAGTCTCCCTTGTAGCACAGCTACACCAGCCAGCATCCAACCACCCCCTTCCCTTGTCTTCTCCCCTCTCTTTTCCACTTCCCCTAGCCATTCCACCTATAAATATCCTCCCCATTCCCTCATTTTCACTCTTTTTCTCTACCGTTCACCCTCCCTCAACCTTACTTGCGCAGCCTAATCAGTCACCGCTACCATCACAACCACACCTCGTTATCATCACCACACCCTCCCTTCCTCTTCCCTACATCACCCTGCACCCAATCAACCACTCCCTTACCCCTAACTCCCCTTCCTTTTCTCTCCCCAGCTATGCAAAGTGGGCAGCTTGAGCTGCCTCTTTGCACCTCCCTCAGACAACTACGCCTCCCTACGTTGCTACCACCGCAGCAACCATCACCCTCCCTACCTCCCTTCCTGCCTAGAAAACCCTCCCCTGCCTTAACAGACCACCACTTCCCTTTTCCTTCCCCTTCTCCCTCCTCTTTTCTTCTCTTTCCCTCTCGGTCGTCGCCACTACCACCCTCGTGCACCACCGCCATGAGGCCACCACCACCACCACAACCCCCTGACCTAAGAGACCCTACCCCTTAGGAAACCCTAACTCCCCTCCTCTTTTTCCAGCCCCCAACTCCTTCTTTTTACACCATCACTGCCGTCGTCGTCGCCCCTTACCTGTTGTCCCTTTTGGTTGTGCCCTCCTCCCTCCTACCTACTATTATATTTTATTTTAATATTTTGTTATTATTAACACTATTGTTGTCGTTGTTGTTGTTGTTGTTGTTGTTATCCCTAATATTCGGTTAAGAAAATAAAGAAAAAGGAAAAAGGAGTAAGAAGAAGGTGAAATGGATAGTATACTCTTTTTATAGGTTTTGATCAAACCCTTTCCCATGAGGAGGCGTAGGATTTGTGCTCCATTATTAGAGTCCAATTAGGTAAGGATATGGCTAAAGCTTAGGTTTGTATAAATCTTACATGTATGGATGTGTTAGCATGCCTTGTGTGAATGTATGTGAATATGTACTAAGTTTGCGTATGGTGTAGCTTGGCTTGTAAGGAGCTAAGGTGTATTGAGAATGATTCTCATCATATGTAATATGTGTGATATACTTGTCTGAATGACATGTTCTTATGTATGGTTGAGTTGTTATGACTTGTATGCTTAGAGGCCTTTGGTGGGTTTAAGTGGTCGTGGGTAACTAAAAGAAATAAAGAGGGTGGAGTGAGTAAGGAGAAGTGGGAGAAATTCCCTAATGGTATTAAGAATTATAGTTGGTAAAACAAAGGGGGGAAATAATAAAATGAAGGATTGGGGTAAAATATTGCATGGGGAGTGTGAGCCTTGCATGGGGTATATGGTCTTTGCATGGGGGGAAAAGCTTATGTGAGGAAATTTAGTTTGAGGGTTGACCATGGGGAGGAAAGTGTATTTTTGGTGATTGGAGTTCTTGGGGAAAAGTTAGTACATGGGTTGGTGGAAGTATGCATGGGAGCCTAACCAGAGTTTTTGGGGAAAAACCCTAAGTATAGGGGTATCGTGAGAGAGGTTAAGGAGGTTGGTTGGACTTTAGGTTGTGATGAGGAGTGTGTCACATGGAGGGTGTGAGTCAAGTTAAATGGAGGGTGGAGTTGTGTATGAGGGGAAGGTGTAAAAGAAAAGGGGGTGTATTAGGGTTTTCAGGGGTGACAAACTAGGGTATCATTATTGCATGTGAGAGTCGAGGAGTCAAGTTGTATGGTTTGGAGTGGGCTGGGTATGGTGATGGTGTTAGAATCAAGGGAGAATGTGGGTTGTATAAGAAAAGGAGAGGTTAAGGCCACATAGGCTAATTTAGGGTTTCAAAGGGAAGCCCTAGTAGGCAATAGTGAGTCTAGGTGGAGAAATGGGAAGGTGGGCCTTGACCCATATGTGTGGAAGTTTTTGAATTTATGGTGAGTATGGTGGAAGGTGAAAAAGGGACTTGGAGTCTTGTGGAGTGTAGAGGTCTCAGATTAAGGGATAGGGTTATTCGGGAAGTCTGGGGTGGAAGAGTGATAATGATTTGGGGTAGCCTATTAGTGTGTGCATGTCTAGATAGGGGGGTTACTTGTTGAATAAGACATAAATAAAATACTAATCACTTAAAGTGAAAGATTATTGAATCAGGCCTAGACTATTCTACTGGCAATAATAGTGGCCAGGAGCATTTTTGTCCTGGAGACTGTTCCACCTACAAATAATAGTGGTCAGGTGTGTTCTTCCCTAGAGTAGTATTTCCGTTCCTCCAACTATAATAGTGGGGTTCCGAGCTCAATAAGTAAAATCTTGGATGATAATAAATCATAGAAAAGACACTAATCACTTATAGTGGAACACCACGTGGGTTAGGGCCAGACCGTTCCACCGCAATAATAGTGGCAGGGAGCATTTTTGCCTTGGAGACCGTTCCACGGGCAAATAATAGTGGTCAGGTGTATTCTGCTTTGGAGTAGTATTTCCTTTCCATCAGCCATAATAGTGGGGTTCCCGTACTCATGTAGATATAATTCGAGAGATTTGTAAAGATGGAACTAATGGCTTAAATTCTCACCTTGGTGATTAATCTAATAAACTTACGACTTGCATTATCTGTATTTTATGTGATATGCCTTGTCTTAGCTAAATGGCTACCTTACTCAGTACATAGCATACGAATCACCCCTATCATGGATGTTGCTCATTCCCACTAGTAGTGGCCCCTCCTGAGTCTATGTAGGTAGGTGATGAGGCTCTTGCTAACTTTGATGCATATGATGAATTAGTTGGGGTAGAGTGACAATCCGAAGTTCCTGGAATGGGGCCAAAGAGGATTTTCTCCAGACTTTTAATTTTCTTATGTTTCTACTACTTTTATTCCCCCGTAGTGGGGTGTTGTTTTGTATTTTATTTCAATTATGTATTAACCTTAACATTTGCACACACTGGTTTCGTAATTAATGTTGAATTATTTGTGGTTTTTAATCATCCTTGTTAATGATATTTGTACCTTTAGCCTTATGGTTAATATGAGACTGGCCAGGGGTCAATCTTGTACTGATCACGGCGATAGCACCCCCCCCCCCAAATTTTTAGTGCATGATTTTCTATAACAAACAAAATGTTTTAACTGTATATTTTGGAGGTGTTACACCACAAGTTGAGTAGGGTCATTCTTAGTGATTCCAAGGGCGTCTTGCGAATCATAATCAAGTAAAGCCGGAACACTAGATTTCCCCCACAATAGTACTTCTACTAATAAGTCCCGTAACCATTTAGCTTTCTGACTTGCTAACTCAAGAGCAATAAATTTATATTCCGTGGTGGAACTTGCTATACATATATGTTTTGAGGAATTCCATGATATAGCACCTCCACCTAACATGAACATAGATCCATTAGTAGATCTAACATCATTATTATCATTCACCTATTTTACTTCATAGTAACCTTATAACACAACAAGAATTTGTGAAAATGTAAACACCAATTAGTTGTACCCTTAAGGTACCGAAGAAAACAATGAAGAGCATTCAAGTGATCTTCATTGGGGTTGTGAGTATAATAAATCAAGCAACTCACATCAAAGTTTATGTCAGGTTTAGTATATTTTATGAGGAACATCACACTTTCTATAATCTTATCATATCTATCCTAAGCTACACTAGCACCATTGTTATTCTTAAGGTGTATGCTAGGATCATGAAGAGTTTTCACAAGTGCCACATCATAACAACCAAAATTTGTCAAGACTTTATTTATGTAATGAGATTGACTTAAGGAGAAACTATTTTTATCCTTTTATCAATTTAATATCAAGTATTACATTAGCCTCACCTAAGTCCTTCATTTCAAATTGATAAGTTAAGAAATTCTTAGTTTCACTGACCACCTCTATGTCTGTACCGAAGATAAGCATATCATCAACATAGAGACATATAATCACACAATCATATCCAAACATCTATGGTTTGGTCAAGTTTTTCATAACATTGTTTTGGGGCTTTCTTAAGACCATAAAGAACCTTTATCATCTTACGAACCTTATCATCTTAATCAGGCACTACACCACCAATATGTTTTTTTGCATAGAATTTTTTCCTCTAAGTCACCACTAAGAAAGGTTTCATTTACATTCATTTGATGTACCATAATACCATAGATAACAACTAAGGAAACTAGAGTCTTGATGGTGCACACCTTGATTATAGGGGAATAAGTACCAAAGTAGTCAATGTCCATATTTTGAGTGTATCCCACAATTACTAGGATGGCCTTATATTTATCCACAAATCTATCCATCTTCAACTTATTTCTAAAGACCCACTTACTCTTTATTATATTAAAACTCCTAGGTAAGTAAAATAGGTCTCAATTATGGTTAAAAGTTATAGAATCAAACTCACTTCTAATAGTTTCTTTCCAAAAATTGGCATCACAAAAATTAACTGTCTAATCTAATAGTATCACTAATCTTATCAATGCTAGAAATTTCTAGTAGGAAGGTAGTAATATAGTATAATACAAAAGTACTCTTTACATGTTGTATTTTACTTCTTCTAATTTTAACATTAATTTTATTAAAAGTATGAAAAGAAGGCACACGTCACCAACAACAAAAGAACCAATATTATGCATTATCACACTGTCTCAAAGGAAAAATAGTCACAAAGAATTCAATACCTCTAAATTTTCATATTTTATGAACATGATAAGCAACACTATTAGCAGTATAGCCAATGACTACACGATAAAATATTTTAGGTCCAATATTTGACTTTCTAAAGTTTAGTAAGCCCACCTTGGCTAAACACCCCCACACTTTCAAGAATTTTAGGTTAGGAGATGTTGAGGAATTAGCATGGATTTAAAGAGATCTAAGCCAAATTAAAATTAATAAGATTATACACAATTTAGGATTAAATAACAAAACAAAACAATTGAGGAAAAATTAGAGATCTTTATTCGTGCTATTGTGTGATTATAAGATGATTAAACTAATCGATCAATCAATTATACAAATCTACAATTCTCTTTGAATGGAAGATTCTATGGTGGAGGAGAAGAAGTTGGTATGCATGAATTATGATGACTAGGGTTTTAATATATCTCCTTTTATACAAGAAAAAATTCTAAACAAAATAGCGTATTTCAAAAATAAAGCAAAAATAAAGTCTATGTTTAGAAAATACGGGAGCCCTGTGTTTATTTTCTTATTCTTGACTATTGCCTAAAATACATCAAAGATTTCTCTTAGAAACATGGACCGTGTTTATTAACACAGAACCCCTGTGTTTCTCACATAAATCTATATACTACACTAAAATTCTGCAACACCTGCATGAACCAACACAATGTTATTTTGTGCTCAAAACTCATAGGAGATACCCTTTTCCATAACTCATAAAGGGTTTTAACTAACTTTTTGTGGGGAACCTTGTTAAGAATATTGCAAGTAGAAAGAATAGCTTCCACCCATATAAATCAGGCATACCAGAACTAAGAAGAATTACATTCATCATCTCTTTTAGATTCCCATTTTTTATTTTTCCAGTGGCATTCTGTTGGGGCATATAAAGAACACTAGTTGCATAAATAATTTCAGTTTTCCCACAAAAGTCCCTAAAAAAATATGTGATATACTTGCCTCCCTTATCAAATTTGACCCCCTTAAATTTTCAATCTAGTTTATTTTCAACCCTAGCCTTGTATTTTAAGAACATTTCAATTGCCTCATCCTTTTTTCTAAGGAGTTAAACCCTAATGTATCCCAAAAAATCATCAATGAAGGTCACATAATATCTTTTACCTCCTTTACTAGTTGTGTTTCTAAAATCTACTAGGTCTAAGTGAATGAGTATGATAAATTTAGTGATTCTATTTTAGACCAATTTAAAGGGCTTTTTCATATACTTAACGTCCACATAGATTGGGCACTTAGAAACAATTTCATCATCTCCTATGTTAATAAGGTTCAAGTTTCTTAGTCTCCTTATTGAGGCCATGTTCACGTGACCTATCCTACTATACCATAGATCAATGGACTCAACCACATAAGTAGAAGCACTATAAATATTTGTATTAACATAATCATAAACAAAAGTATGTACATACAAACCATTATCCAAGTAACCCTTTCCCACAAATACCCCATTTTTAGTGATTAAAACTTTGTCAAATTCATTCACAATTTTTATGCCAGCATTGTTAAGCAAATCACTGGAAACAAGTTTCCTACACAAAGAGGGTATATAAAGCACATCCTTTATATCCAAACTTGTGCTATAATTAAGTTTAAGAATATCATTTTATTGAGCACTCTAGCAGTAGAAAAATTTTCCATGAATATGCAATCATCATCTCCTACATCCTCAAAGTGGTGGAACAACTCCCTATTGGAATAGAAGTTCTTGGAGGCACTAGTATCTAGTACCCAATTGATATTGTTGCCCTCCAAGTTAGCCTCCACAATAACAGCAGCAAAAATATCTTCATCTTCAACAATGTTTGGCATGTAGGTGAGCAAGTGGCCTCTGGCACATTTGTAGACCCTCTTGTATTTTATTCGGGCAGCATCATCTTCCTTCTTTGTTATGTAGTTGATTGGTTGGGACATTATTCTCTACTTAAATTCACTTTCAAATTAAAGGTGGTAATTATAGTAAAGAACAAAAACTAGAAGATGAAATATTGTACCATGAAATGATCACTGCCTTGAAAGCAAATTATGTCTCACTATGGTGTAATTGTTCAAAGTTGCTCACTACCTAAGGGTTTATACAAATTTTCTCTAACCCGTGCATTCAAGGTCCAACGAATGAAAAAATACAAAACTCTTTATCAAGTAACTCTTAAGAAAGAGAGGAATGTGGCTTGTAATGATGGAGTTCGGTCTCTCCCAAGTTCAAGCTACTACAGGTATTTATAGGTGATTTTTAAAGTGTCCCCACTCATACCACTCTCCCATCAACAAGTAGTAAAAACGTGGAGAACATGGAACATTTAATGGGTATAGGGAGAAAATATGTGGTTACTTAAAAGTGGAGAGAGCTGTTGGTTATTGAGAAAATATATAACATGGATGGTTATCAACAAGTGGAGAAATGGGCTCTAAATAAGATATTAGATCATATCACAATGTCTGGACCCAAGTCTAAACTCAAATAGGCTTTTTTGTAGTTACCAAACATTTATATCTTGTGTTTTACAACTTATAATTAAATATCTAATGTAGGAGCATCTCAATCTCACTCTTCTTCTCTAGGATATCAAGAGTCAGTATGCTTGGAGATGGTACCATTTATATTTGAAAATTGTAACGCTACTAATGTTTTATTAAGTTATTATTGCATGAATAATATATGTTTACAAGAAGAAAAAATTACCAAAGATATCTAGTGTAGAAGACAAGGACAAGACAAGGGTTACAAAGTTGCACAGAAAACAAAGATACAAGACACAAAGTTTGGTTACATGATTATTGTATGGTTAGGGTTTTGTTTAGCTTTGAGATTTTATGTATACTTTATAATGTCTTATAATTTGTAATTGTACATGATTGTGTGCCTATTATAGGCGTGTAATGTATTAGTTTAATTCTTTTACTAACTAATTAATCTAGCTAGCTTAAGTTGGTTAGGTTAGTGCTTACCTAGTGAAGGATAAGCTAATGATACTTGTGTATATATATAACCTCCGTCGAGCTTGTACGTGCATAACATCAAGTTGAATCAAGTCTTCAGAATTTTTCAAATTTCTCCTTCTCTCTCCAAGTGAGTTGATCATGAAAGTTGTTGAGGTTGTTCTAGAAAGAATTTTATAACTTCTCCTTAAAAAGTGAAGTGATCTTGTTGAAGGGATTTACTGTGCACCGTAACAAAAGATGCATGCCCATACACAAGCAAGCTTTCTCATTAAGCATCTTATACCACAAAAGCGTTTGAACCCAGTTGACGCGTAAGGATGGAGTGGGCCACATACGTAGTTTCTTCCTCTTTCGCAAATTGAATACAAATATATGCGCCATCGTGACACTCCCAAGATCAAAGAGGGGAAATAAGATAACCCCCCCCCCCACCCGGTAACCTCGGCCATAGCGACGCCAGCGGCCAGTCCCATATTTATTCTTAATTTTTAATTTTGGTAAATCACAATCATTCCCATACAATCTATTCATTTATGGGCAATAATATACTTCCCTGAATGAACCCTACCACAACTGTACTTCAGGGACACGAGTGCATTGCACATGGGACAAGGACCAAAAAAAACCCCAAAGATACTGAAGAGAACTACTTGTAAGATGACAGAGAATTCCAAGTGCTTTAAATCATAGGCTTTGATTAAATATAAAATTTCATATCAATATCTGACAAATGTCGTGTTCCATAATTGGATACGGGATCATATAGTATTAGTAAAGGGTTCATATACCTCATAGAACAATACATTAATAGAAAATCGACAATTATATATGTGAGAATAAAGCGTCACATGCAGCCAATGCTCGCCAATACGATTCTTAGAGAGCGCATCTGCACACAAATTTGATCGCAACACACCAAAACTTCTGCGTATCATCACGTATGCAGAATCCTCCTGCCTCCCTAATCCTAAAATGGAAATTTCTCGCAAAAGATGTATGGCAAAATAAGTAACAGCAACAAATATTGAGATCAGGCTGACAACTAAGCCAGCACAGCACGCGCTATCTTTGCTCTTACATCACACCCACCGACCGAAGAACGTCTACCGACAGCTCTTAAAAACCAAGTTCACGACCCTGCTTCCATGCCTGCATGCAAAAGAAATAAGAATAAATAAAATTATATATATATATATATAGTGTCTGGCATTTGTAAAAGAAAGACCACACATGTAATCTAACGCAGAAGCTTTTGATTCCCTTACGCGCTCACAAGGGGAAAAAAAAAGGGCAATGCAATACTCATGAGTGTTGTCAGAGGAATGTGCCAGACTTCCAGCTTGCTGGTAGAAGTGCTTGGCGAACATGACCGGAAATGTCGTCATTAATCTTTGGTATCCATGGAAACAAGTACATCTTAAGGGATACTCATATCCATGGAAAAGTTTTATCAAGTCTAGCTCGCTACGTTCTAAACAGGTGCAGATACTTGTTCTACATGACTAGAGAATGCACCTCTCACTAAGACTAGGCCTTGTAACTAGGAAGTCAGGAAACGGATGTAGAGACCTAGACAAGGGAGTCAACTTGCAGATGCCATATAAGCCACCAGGTTTCGATTCTAAAAAAGACTGGCAAAGCAAATATGGAGATTTCCTTGGTGTAAATTTTCACTTTTCGGCTCTCAGGTTAAGCTTCTTTTTTCACATTTCCCCAGACCTTCCAGGAAAGTACGTATTTTTGTATGAGCTTAAATAAATAAGCCCAGCAACAAGAAAGAGAGGCAAGGGCATAGACATAATTTGATTTGTCAACAAGAAAGTTTCATAGTCCGTGCATTTTGCCTCATCACATGACAATTTCTCTATCTTTCAACTTCCGATCCATCCATTCCATTAAAAAAAAAAGAAAAGAAAAGAAAAAAAAGTCAGTCTCCTAATAACTTCTCAAATGCATTACAGCATATATGTTATGCCTATGAATAACTTTTTAGACTCGACTCGACTCGCTTATTTAGCTAAACGAGCCTAAAAATAAGACTCGAGCTTAGCTCGTTTTTTGGCTCGAGTTTATTTATAGTGCAAAAGCTCATGAGCTCGGCTTGTTTACCATAAAAGCTCGCGAGTCAGCTCTTCCCGGCTGGTTTATTAAACAAGCCCAAGCCCACCTCAGCTTGACTCGTTAACAGCAATACGGCCCCTACCTATGAAACAGTGCTTCCACATTGATCAGATCTTAGGTCAATCAATAAGCAGGCACTACAAAAGTAGAAGCATCCTAGTCCAGCACAGACGCACTATGTCATAAACTTTGTCACAGATTTTGGGACACTTCTCCAACCATTTCTCGCCACTTTATTGTAAACAAGCTTTTATTTGAAGCACCAAAATCTCTCGTGTTCATATCCAGCGATTATAATAAGTTACAATAGTGCTTCACCTATATATACACCGATTCAAATTATGTTCTAGAGAAGATAAAACAGCTTATAGTATAGATGAGAATAACACTTCATAATATCTTAACAATATATAGAAAAGAAAATTATGTACAGCATGTTTTCCTGCCCAAAAACATCATTCCAGAATATAAAGATAAAAAAAAGAAAGAAGAAGAAGAAAGAAAGAGAAGAAACAAACGTCATCTAAGAGCATATCCAATGGCTGATTCTTTGAGGAGCTAAAAGGTAGTTATTCATTGACAGGTTGATCAATTGAGGAGCCAAATGGGGAAAAAGATGGTTTTGTAGCGGAAGAAAGCGGGAGAATAAGGAGAGAAGGGAGGGGAGTGATTAAGTTAGTGTAGATTAATAAAATAATAATAAATTTAAGATATTACATTGGTGTAGATAAAATTGGTGGATACATAAAGTGTGTTAGAGTTTGTACCACCATTATAAGGTAATTTTTGTCACAGTAGCATGTGAGTAGCTTAGGGAGATTTTTTTTTTCCTTTTTTTATTCAAAAAAATGGTTTAAGCTACTCATGAGTAACAACCATTGAACCTGCTTTAAAAGAGAGTTAAAAAAAATAGCTTCCACTGCATGACTGTCTTCCCAAACAATAAGCACGCTCCCAAACAATGTCCTACGGAACAGAGATGCCAATGAGAGAGGATGTTCCGGCGATGGAGACAATCCGGTGGAAGAAGCGTTCTGGTCTGAGACCACAACCACTGGCTGCCGCTAACAAGCGAGGACAGTGAATGAATCAGAAAGAAAGAGACCTAATATTTAGGGTTATATTAAGTTTTTTATTATTTCGAGTTGATTGTCAAACAGCTTAGAGTCTCTTCAAGGTTTGTTTCAATTAGTTTCTTTCATATTTATAAATCTATTGTTTTTCTTTTTTCTTTTTTTTTTTTGGATTCAGAGGAGAGTTGAAACTTTCATAGGCAATCACTCCGTCATTTTTCTGATACGTTAAGAGGTTAGTTTGCAACAGTTAGTTTCTCAAACTTAATTTCTTTAAGTTTGCTTACAATTTCATGATGATTGACTATGCAATTTTTTGTGCTGCTTGTTTGTGAATCACCTCAATGAAGCAAACATAATACAAGTGAAAATAAAGGAGCTGAAGAAGCCCACAAGTGTGCTCAGCAATGCAATGACTAAAGAAGCAAGACCAAGACAATTTGATGGAGAAACAAGACCAAAACATGAGGATTACACAGCTCTACTAGATGAGAACCTTACGTTCTCACCTTATGATCACCAACACCAATATATTTATATACACAATCTTATTTTTCTTTGAACTTTTTTTCCTACAAATTCTACATAAATGACTTTAGTTTCTTCAGTTCAGAGTCAAATTTGGATACATAATCAGTCTGTCTCACATTTTTATGCATTTGCACACGATATTTATTAGATCAAACGTTCAATTTTGTTCCCTAGAATTACCTTGGTCTTTACTCATATGTTTGTTTTTCAGAAAATCACCTGTCTTTTAGAACTTTGGTAACCCATCTTTTTCAGGTCAGAGAAAATCATGATTTTGCTTCTAATTGATTGTTCATGTTTATCTTCGGGAGCAATAATTCTTCCCCCATACATCCCTCATATCCAAAAAAACAGGATAATGAAAAGGTCGCATTAATCTATCTTTTGTTACGGTTTATTTTTTATTTATTTGTATGAATTGCAATGCAGAGATAAGTTACTTATGGTTTTCATATTTGTCTTCCTTTTTCAGGGAAGGCAGAGCTTTTTGTCAATGAGTAATTTTGTTAGTGATTTGATAATTATAGATCGAGACAATGCAAGCTGTTAGCTTTATTTATGCTGGTCCTCCTGAATAATCCAGACAGTGCTAAAGCTGCTCAGGTTGCTGATAAGGATAAGAAGTATCCTCAGTCTAACCCTACCTTCTGAGCAAGAGGGATCTTCTTGTTTAATGTATGGATTTCTATTTTACTTTGTCGATGTGTGGTGAATGTTGTGGTAATTTATGAAAATTTAGTTATCGGCATTTTATAACATTCTAATGGCAGTTTAGTTTGTTTTTCTGTAGCAAAATAAGTGTACTGCTGAAGTTAGAAAAGAAAAAGAAAAAAAAACACCCAAGAAAGTTTTTGGACTCCTTTTATGCTGAAAAATGCTCCAAGGTTAGCTATGTACACTTTCCTTTATGTGTATGCCACAAGCTATAGCTCACCTCACCTATAGATGTTGAGCATGATTTTGTTATTAGGAAGCTGCCGCTTGATTATTATCCACATATTTAGGAATTGATTGTTTTATTTTCTTCAGTAAAACACATGCATTGTAGAAATGAAATAGGTTTCTGGAATGTGTGCACTCTGTTTAGTATGCCACTAATAATCTTCACTAGCTTTTATGTCACTTAAAACTTATTAACTGATATACTTGGAGATTTAGAACTAGGTGGGTGAAACGTTTGATTCTCACATTAGGGTTTCAAGAATATATGATGATAATTGAATCTTCTGCCTTCTCTACTTTATGCAGATGAGGACTGTGTTTTCCTTTTCTTTTCCTTAATCCTCTGCTTGCATATTTTCTACTCGACTTCCTTTCTTCTTTCCAATATTTATTTTTATTATTCCCTACTTTTCTTGGTGATGAAACACAAGAAATTCTTTTACTGTTTCTCTGATTTTGTTACATATAATGTTTTATGGTGTGACATATTGATGTGGGATTCCCACATCGGTTACTGAGGGGATCTTTGGGCAGTTTATATAGGGGAGTCAGTCATCACCTCTTGAGTTAGCTTTTGGGTGGAGTTAGGGCTCTTCCCGAGGGAGTACCCCTGGGGCCCACTGGGGGAGTACCCCCTTTGGGTTCGTATCATCTGGTATCAGAGCTATCCTCAGTCATACCTCCCTGCAGTCTTGCGTGCCGATCGCCGACAGAGGCAACACGAGGACGTGCAGTCTAAAAGGGGTGGGTGATGTGGGATTCCCACATCGGTTACTGAGGGGATCTTTGGGCAGTTTATATAGGGGAGTCAGTCCTCACCTCTTGAGCTAGCTTTTGGGTGGAGTTAGGGCTCTTCCCGGGGGAGTACCCCTTTGGGTCCGTATCACATATGGTGTGACATAAGATTTATTGGATATGAAGAATGTGTAAGGTACCAAGCTGTTCAAGTAAGATTCTCAGCAAGTTAATAGCAGAAAAGATGATTAGAAGGGGTGTATTTGATAGAGAAACAGAAACAAAATGGATACAACCAGGTTTCAAGGACCTGGGACCTCCCCAATGATTTTCCCACTTAATTCTCGTCCCCTTTCTCTGCTACACTTCTATTTATAGGCTCACAATGACATCTAGAGTATTTCTAAAACACCCTTCTCAAACCCCTAACCAAAGTATTCCCGGAAGCTACTAATTCAAATAAGCCCCTCCTAACATTAACGGCCGCTTGAAGAATCACCTTGTCCTCAAAGTGATGCAGAACAAGGAGATGCAGCTGCACAATCAATCCACAGCCATGTTCATGCTTGCTTTCAAAACATGGTAACTACAATTTTGGTGCCAACCTCTGCCAAAATTGAACCAGTCCCATCCTTTTGCATTCACAACTGCCAAATGATTCCACATGATCCACTTATTTATGTGAATTAAATGGTCAGCAACCTTAATGTATTCCTAAGGGCACTTAGTGTCATTTATAACAGTCAGAACATGATACCCCCTTATATCGTTGAAGACACGTATCTCAACTTCATCCAGTACATCCGTTGTATTTACATGCCATTCTTCAACCATTAAAGATAGACAACCTGCCAGCGAATCCAACAAGTTCTTAGCAATTTGGCAGAAAAACTCATGGAGGAATGGTCCTGGGTTACTGCTAGTAGTTTCCCCAATGGGTTTCATTGGGCAACAGAGGTCATGCGCCATAATAACATAAATCACTGCATTTACAGCACCCTTGTAATATCCCAAAAAGTAGCAGTCCACGACCCTCTTCAATGTCTTAGAAACAATATTGATCTCTAGAAACCCTATCTGAGCTGCAAAGTTGGCATTCAGTACAGCCACACTTCTCTTAGACATTTCATCAAACACATTCCGTGCAGAGTCCTCAACCACCATTTTCTAGTGAAGCTTATATAACCCAAGGAACTCAACCACCGAAAATGATCTTAGAAAGGTAAGGACAAGCTGGGCAGTACTCAGATACCTTGATCTCCCATCAAGGCCATTTTTCTTCCAGTTATCAAAAAATGGCGCACTTGGCTCCTTGCCCTCAACTTCACTGCTCTGTTGTTTACTGCTCATGATGAGTGATTTCTGTGGGCCTGGGTCAAAGGGACACTCATGAGCCATAGTTCTTAGCTATGACGCTGGCCCATGGAGGTGGGAGATGAAAATTGCAGCACCAAGCAGCATATGGCTGCTTGCATGAGTTGATTCTGAAGTCGTGGTGTACCTAAGGTGAGAAGGCAGGGTGATTGCGAACTTAAAATTAGAATAGTCTGGACGCATCTGGCCCAATCTGTGACCTGACAAGATTTGACCCAGTCACCTAACCCAATCGGTCCCTCCTTCGTCCCCTTTAAGCCTCCTCTGAAGTTGTGCCACTGATGATGCCAGATCTTCCAACGCCTCTCCCATAGTAGCTGAGTTTCCTCCTTCCCAACAGCTGAGTATCTCCTCCATTGTTATCCAGGAAACCTTCACTCTCGTCTCTTTCATGTAATCCATCAGATCTACAAAGGTTCTCTGATTCGAAATCTGGGACTGCATCGCGTGAAGTTGTTCTCCAATTATCTTCTTCATGTTGTTTCCCTATTCTTGACAATGCATTGCTGAGTTTGTCACTGCCAGTAAGTTTTCCCAGCATCGGTGAATTTCCTTCACCCAGAGGCTGAGTTTGCTCCAGTACACTCTGTAAATATCTGTCCTCTGATTCCTTCCTGTTCTATTAACTTGATAACGCCTTCTCGTCCAGATCTCATTATCTCTATCCACCTATCTAATTTGGCAATACACCAATCCAGACTTGCACACAGTTGTTCCTCCTCCTCAGCACTTAGTTCTTTTTCCTCGTGGTGTGAATCTGTTCTAGCCATAGCTCTGATACCAAATGTGAAATACCAAGCTCTTCTAGTAAGATTCTTGGGAAATTAATAACAGAAAAGATGATTAGAAGGGGTGTATTTGATTGAGAAAAAGAAACAAATTTTATACAACCAGGTTTCAAGGACCTAGGACCTCCCCACTGATTTTCCCACTTGATTCCTGTGCCCTTTCTCTGCTACACTTTTATTTATAGGCGGCTCACAATGACATCTAGAGTATTCCACTAACAGACCATAACAGACTAGAACACCTTTTCCGAACCCATAACCGAATTATTCCTGGCAGCTGCTAACTCAAATAAGCCCCTCTTAACAGAATGATGGTAGGAAGAACAGTGACAGTGAGGTTGCTTTCCCAAGTTCTAAGATAAACAGGAGGCTACCCAACTCCTTATGATTTAAAATATAATCTAGTATATAATATATATACCTTTACACAATGGATCGCAAACTAATATTTTACAGAATTTAAATCAAAATTTGTTCTTCTAATATTAAATGAAAATTAATTGGATAGGTATTTTATGTTTCTCAGTGTGAGGTAATATATCTGACCATGTTTTCTTGAAGCCATCATGATCATGTAGCCACGTGTCTTGTATGTAGAGGTGGCAAACGGGTCGGGCGGGTCGGGTTCGGGTCGGGTCATAGCGGGTCATTTGACTATTGCGGGTCGGGTGCGGGTCGGGTCGGGTCGGGTCATTTCAGGTTAATTTGTCGGGTCGGGTTAGGTCCGACTATTCGAGTTAAGAAAACTCGGATTCGGATAATTTCGGGTTAACTTGACTGGTGGTAGGGTGACTAGGGTCGGGTTGGTTTCGGGTCATTTTCTAGTTCACGTGAGTAGGTGGCTTCGGCCGGTTCAGGTCATTTCATATTTTCATGTAATAATATAATATGACAGGTTAGTTATGTTCGATTTGTTTCGAGTTAAATTGATGGGTGGGGTCATTCGACTCATTTCATACAATTTGACGGGTTGAATTCAATTAGTTACGGGTTAACTTAATGGGTCGAGTTTTGACGGGTTTACTCATATTCGAGTCTAAGTAATTATCATTTCATAAATCATAAATATTAGAGACAGACAATCATAAGATTGATATTGCAGATAAAAGAAATAAATATATTAAATGCACTTTATTTTCACAAATAAATAGTAAAGATATTTATAAATTTTAATAATAAAAAATATTGCGCTTTGAATCAAACAAAGATATTTATCATTGATTATAATTTATTTGATAACTTCAAATATTTAATTACTTAAAAAAAGATAATTTTATAAAATAAAGATGATCAAAACAAGATTATACAATGTATAATTAATTATCATTTATTACATTGTATATATTAGATACAATAATAAGATTACTAGTAAAGATAAATGAAATAAGAATATTATATGTGTTTTATTTTTACAAAGGTAAATAATAAAAATATTTATAAGTTTTAATAGTATTATATTCGATTGCTTAAAATATTTATAAATTTTAAAAGTAAAAATATTAGATATTTATAATATATTATATTTACTTAATTAGTTAAAATATTTGATTACTTAAAAAAAGATAATTTTATAAAATAAAGGCGAGCATAACAAGAATAAACAATGTATAATTATCATTTATTACATTGTATATATTAGATAAAATACAATCATAAGATTATTAGTAAAGATAAATGAAATAAGAGTATTATATGTGTTTTATTTTTACAAAGGTAAATAATAAAGATATTTATAAGTTTTAATAGTATTATATTTGATTGCTTTAAACATTTATAAATTTTACATGTAAAAATATTAGATGTTTATTATATATTATATTTAATTGATTACTTAAAAAAAGATAATTTTATAAAATAAAGGCGAGCATAACAAGAATAAACAATGTATAATTATCATTTATTACATTGTATATATTAGATACAATACAATCATAAGATCACTAGTAAAGATAAATGAAATAAGAGTATTATATGTGTTTTATTTTTACAAAGGTAAATAATAAAGATATTTATAAGTTTTGATAGTATTATATTTGATTGCTTTAAACATTTATAAATTTTACATGTAAAAATATTAGATGTTTATAATATATTATATTTAATTAATTAGTTAAAATATTTGATTACTTAAAAAAAGATAATTTTATAAAATAAAGGCGAGCATAACAAGAATAAACAATGTATAATTATCATTTATTACATTGTATATATTAGATAAAATACAATCATAAGATTATTAGTAAAGATAAATGAAATAAGAGTATTATATGTGTTTTATTTTTACAAAGGTAAATAATAAAGATATTTATAAGTTTTAATAGTATTATATTTGATTGCTTTAAACATTTATAAATTTTACATGTAAAAATATTAGATGTTTATTGTATATTATATTTAATTGATTACTTAAAAAAAGATAATTTTATAAAATAAAGGTAAGCATAACAAGAATAAACAATGTATAATTATCATTTATTACATTGTATATATTAGATACAATACAATCATAAGATCACTAGTAAAGATAAATGAAATAAGAGTATTATATGTGTTTTATTTTTACAAAGGTAAATAATAAAGATATTTATAAGTTTTGATAGTATTATATTTGATTGCTTTAAACATTTATAAATTTTACATGTAAAAATATTAGATGTTTATTGTATATTATATTTAATTGATTACTTAAAATATTTGATTACTTAAAAAAGGATAATTTTATAAAATAAAGGTGAGCATAACAAGAATATACAATGTATAATTATCATTTATTACATTGTATATACTAGATACAATACAAATATACAATCATAAGATCACTAGTAAAGATAGATAAAATAAGAATATTATATGTGTTTCTTTTGGTATAAATTTCTGAAAACCCTAACATTAATTTGATTAATTGAGTGTGAATTAGCATATAATAAGCTAAATTGATTATTTGGTTATATATATATGTGATGTAAGATTGATTTGGATGGATTAATTGTATGGTTTATGTTGAAATTCTGAAAATTTGAATTTTTGGCCGAGTTATGCCCGAATATTTTGGATTCGCCCGATTTGGCGATTTTGGATAATTTGATTCTACAATACATTGTATGGTTTTGACTTCTGTCTTGAGTATATTTGATATTTGCTGTTGGAGATGAAATTGCAATCTATAGATGGATGGATATTTATAGTACTGCATGGTTATAAGTTTTGCTTTTTATAAAACTTTGCAGATAGATATATATTGGTAAACCATAATGATATGAGTGGATTCAAAGTTTTAGATTCTTTTATCTGATTATGAAGGAGGAGGTGCAGGTTTCCTATACTCCCTCCCATCTGATTCGTTAGATTACCATATTCATCCATCAACCGTGGTGCAATATTTTGTGACGGTTCTTTTGTCAGCGATTATGCCTTCAAATTAGTCATAGCTAATGGCAGAATAGAGAATGATATTGTGCTGTCTGATTACAAATTAAATCATGAGTGCCGATTAGAATTGAGTGCCGATTATTTTATAAGTATCTAATCACGCAAATTAAATCATGAGCTCCGGCAATCCTGATACTGCCAAAATTAAATATAAGTATTTTATTATTTGTTGTTCTTAAAATATACATCAAAAGTTGGATGTTGTAGATTTTTTTTTATTCAAATTAACATTGTATATAATTATTTAATACCAGACAATAATTTATTTGTGTATACAGGTACAACTACGCAAGGCTAAAAGGATATGGACGACGAACAAATTAGGACACCTCAAGAAGAGGAAATATATACCTATGATTTCACATCTACCAAAGGTATTTTTTATTATATGATATTAGTAATTATCATTGCTTGTGGATTGACAATAAGCATCTTCAATTTTAATAATGCGTTTGTAGTTATTGCTTGTTGTATGGTTTATTTAAAATTATAACTTGACATAGATTCTTTTTATGTTTTAAAATTATAGCCATTGATCTTGAAGATGAAGAATATGAATCAGATAATCAAGTTCCAGCTACAACTTCAAATCTAGCTATAAATGAAGCTCCAATACACATGCATGATGATGCTGAATTATCGGTTGCAAAAGTTCTCGGCAAACGGAAGAGATACTCTAAGGTTTGGGATAATTTTGATCTATTTAAAGACAAAGAGGGAAGACAACAAGCTCTATGTAAGTACTGTAAAAAATCAAAGTATAGGAGTGAAGCTAGATATGGTACTTCTAATGCCTTACGACACCTACAAGTATGTGAAGCATACAAAAAAATGACTCCACCAGATACCTTCACATCTAAATCTAGTGAGATTTCATTTGATCCAAAAGTTTATCGTGAGATGCTAGCTGAGGTAATTTTAAGGCATGGGTATTCATTTTCGTATGTTGAACATTTGGGAGTTAGAAAACTTCATCAGTATCTTAATCACCAAGTCAAGCATGTGTCTAGAAACACTATTAAGAAAGTTTGCCTAGAAAAGCATGCTGATTTAAAAATTAAACTCAAACATACTATTGGGGCTATTTCTAGCAAGGTATGTTTGACTTGTGATATATGGACAGCTTGCACATCTCGTGGGTATCTAACTCTCACAGCTCATTATGTGGATGATGATTGGAAGTTAAATTCTAAAGTGTTGAGTTTTTGCCATTGTCCTCCTCCCCACACCGGTCTTGAAATCTACAACTTGTTGTTTTTATTACTTAAAGAGTGGAGTATTGAGAAGAAGATATTCACTACGACGGTGGATAATGCATCTAATATGGACAACATGATTAATCACTTGAAACCCACTTTGCTTCAAAATTTGGTATGTGATGGAAAATACTTCCACATCAGATGTTCGGCTCATATCCTTAATTTGATAGTCAGGGAAGGGTTGAAAAATATTGAAGGATGTGTGCTCAAAATTAGAGAGAATGTGAAGTATATAGATGCTTCGGAAGGAAGGATAATCCAGTTTTATGAATGTGCTGCAAAATTGAATATATCAATTTCTGGGAAGTTATGGTTGGATGTTGCTACAAGATGGAATTCTACATATCTTATGCTTCGTAGAGCGTTAGATTATCGCCGTGTTTTGGATTTCTTTGGTACTGTTGAAGCTAGTTACAAGTTTAAAATTTTGCCGAATGAGTGGAGCAAAGTGGAAAAGATTTGCGAGTTATTGGAACCTTTCTATGAAATTACCTGCTTATTTTCTGGATCTGAATATCCTACTGCCAACTTGTATTTTCTTAATGTTTGGAGGATTCAACTGAGATTGGAGAAGGCAATAGGATGTGATGATAATGATATCAGCAAAATAGGACTACAAATGATGCAAAAATTTGAAAAGTATTGGTCGCACTACAGTACCATTCTTGCTTTTGCGGTAATTTTGGATCCACGTTATAAGTTTGACTTTGTGAAGTTTGCCTTAGTCAAACTACATGCTAATGAGAAGGGTACAAAGTTCGCTAATGATATATACGTCGAATTTGTCGAGCTATACAAATACTATGAATATCATTGTCCTAATGCTCCAAATTCATTTGACGAAGGAACATCTGTTAATAGAGAAGTGAACAGAGGAACTGATGAAATGGAGGTAAATTGAGCTATATCTCACTACATATATTTTTTTTATCTTTATTACATGTTTATTTTTGTTATTACTAATTTCTGTTTACATCAAGTCTAATTATTGTTTTTTCCTTTGTTTAAAATTTAGGATTTTGATGCTTCTACTTCTGTTGGAAGTAGAGGTAAAAGCTGTAAAAGTGAATTTGAGATGTACCTCGAAAGTCAGCGGTTGGATCGTAAAATTTCACTTGATGTGCTCCAATTTTGGAAAAATAATTCTAAGACTTCTCCAATTATTTCTTCTATGGCTAAAGATATCCTTGCCATTCCTATTACTACCGTTGCATCTGAGTCAACATTTAGCATGGGCGGTAGAATTTTAAATAAGTGGAAGAGCTCGTTGTTGTCGAAAAATGTTGATGCTTTGGTAACAACTCGTAATTGGTTATACGGATATGATGGTAATAACATTAGTTATTATGAATTTTTATTTTTTTTTACTTGATAATTTTTTTATCAATGAATTTTAAAGATAATAATGTAATATTTTTTTTGGAATTTACAGAAATAGAAGAAGAAGAAGGAACTTCTGTGGAGCCATCAAAGTCAACGAGTAACAATAATGAAATGGATTAAGGAGCTTCAAAAATAGCGGTTAAAGTTTTAGACGTTTTTGCTTGTAAACATGGGTGATTATTATCTTTTGTGGGCAAGGAATTTAATTTTTATTCAATCATGTCATTTGTTCCATATGTTGTAGATTTACCATACTTGGATAATCTTTATGTTGTTGGACAACTACTATCTATTGGTGTTCTTTTATTGCTGTTATAGGCGTTGTGTTAAATTTTATAAGTGGCATATTCTGATATTGATGCTCTTATTTTGGATCTTTTAATTTTGTTAAGTTATTGTTGGGTTGATGAGTCTCTTGATCAAAAGTTGGACTCCTTTTCCAGAACTAAATTTCTATGGAAAGCCAGTAAATAAGTCGTGCATAATCACTCCTATTCTTTTAGCCGACATAATACGATTTTACCGACTATAGCTATTGTTCCTAAAACAAATCATGTTTCATATACTTCATCCAAATGGTAACCATTTAGATTTTTCGGTTCTCAATTAGGTATAAGCTATACCTATATATATATATATAGATAGATAGATAGATAGATAGATAGATACACAACACACACACTGGCTAGTTTTCATCCTTCTTGTAATCCGTTTTAGACTTCTAATTTATTTCTATACTTTTATTTCTATCAATATCCTTCATACATATTAACAATCTTAATTGTATTTTTAGTTATGAATAAACTAAATTTTATTTTTAAAGTCTCAAGAGATCCAAATATAGTATGAACTTACACAAATATAAACTTTACCAATACTTTAATTAAAAAAAACTAACAAAAATAGTTTGACCAATTTAATATTTATTTAGAGCATCTGGTGTAAAAAAAATATATTCTAAATTTAAATTTAGGGACTTTAAATTTAGAATTGTAGTTATGGGAAAAAAAAATTACCCACAAATTTTGTGTGCTTAAAAATTTCAAGTTCTTGATCCATACTTGCGGTACGTGGATTTTTTGATACTTTTTAATATATTTTTAGCTCAATTTATACTGTTAGAATATATATATATATATAACACGGTTAATATTAACAGTAAAAAAATTTACCTACAAAAGTATTATTTTTTTATCCAATAATTTTTATATCATTTATTCTATCTTTTTTTTCATATTCATTTCTCTATATAATTTATCTTATTAATTTCTCTAGTTGTATTTATTTTATTAACATTATTATATTTATATTTTTATTGTAATATTTTTATTAATTATTATTCTTATAGTAAAAAAAATATAATAAGTTATTTTAAACATAATTTAAATTAAATAATAATTTTATATATTTTCATTAATTATTAATTATTATATATATATTCATATAAATTAAAAATTAAATAATATAAAATATTAATATTAATATTATAATTAACAAAAATAATTAGATATTGTAAATTTAAAATTGATGAACGTAGAATACTAAATTATATTTAAAGTAAATTAATAATATTAAAAGAAAAAATATAACTAAAACTTTAAATTTAGGGTTGTAACGTGAGATACTCTTGATACGAGGTATAGTTATTATTTGTTGGATTTTGTAGGTGATAAGTGATAAATTGATAACTAATAAATGATACTATTATACTCTTCTATTAAGAGTTTCTTCAAATAGGTGGATTAGTAGATGTAATGAACACGTTTTGAAAATCATTTTATAGGATTATAACTGGATGTTTGTCTTTTTTATTTTGGTTTTTTATTTATTAATAATATATCTTATTAGGATATCATTAATAAATAAGAATGTCTAGGGTAAAATTATGAAAAATAAGTACAATTTATAAAATACTATATTTTTTAAAAGCTTTAAATGAATAATAAAATATATGTAATTTATTATTATTATTATTATAATATATTTTGATGTCTGATCAGGTTAATATTGAGTCAGATCGGGTGATTGTCGGGTCGGATCAACGTTGGGTCGGGTCGGCTTCGGGTCGGGTCAAAGCGGGTCGGGTCAATAACGGGTCGGGTCAATGACGGGTCGGGTCAATAACGGGTCGTGGGTTGGGATCGGGTCGGGTTCGGGTTGGGTTGATTATTATTGGGTCATTGTCGGGTCGGGTCGGGTCGGGTTGGGCGGGTCAGGTCAACTTTTGCCGGCTCTACTTGTATGCAGTTGAATGTTTCTAATTGAGTTCGGGTTCTATAAATAAGGTTATTTTGTTTTGACAGGCTGTGTTTTTGGCACAACTCTTTGAGTTTAAACTTGATCTTTAAAGGAGGGGTAAGGAAATCTTGATCCTTCGCCTTGCAGTTGTCTAGGAGTAATTTTTATTTTTATTTTAGATTTTGGTTGTTTTCGCGCAAGGTTCTTAGTGGAAATCATTCTTATCATGGTTTTCGATGTATTCTCCTTCCCAGGAGGTGGAATGGAAATTTTTTTATAGGGCAAACATAATTTATGATACATTTGTATTTCTATTTCTTAAGAATTAATCAGTTGAAAATTAAAATGCGGCTGTCTCCAGTTAGCTTCCATAAGTATATATGCAAATGCAATGCATTTGTAGTATGAAATTGATTAATCCGAATTTATACAACTATAGCTGGCATATTAAGGAGTGCTTAATTTAGCAATTAATAGATGCATAATAAGATCCATCATATATTGGAATCATATAAATTATTGCTGTTAGTTCGGTGCTGATCCTTAGGTAGCCCGCCCAAAATTTGTATGTCATACTCTTTGCATTTAACTATTCCCGGTGATCCAATAAATAAAATGGCTCCCAGAATGTCACTGCAGTTACATTGAGCTGTCCTTTCTGTTGAAGTCTTCTCATTATAAATTAACTCGTGCTCCAATGATATTAGACTGCATGCAGTATGTGTTGCCTTTATCTTATGTTATATCCTAAAATATTTTTGAGGTTGTAGGCCTGTTTCTTTGTTTTCTACCTCAAAACTAGACTTCACTCAATTGATGTAGACCGTAGGTTTTGGCCTCATAAAATCAAAATGAGTTTCATTTGATCTTAAAAGGAAGGTCAGAAAACTTTTTTGTATACACCCTAGAATGATTTGTATGGTGCAATGCTTATGGCCACTAGCCAGACATTATCGAATCAGATATTGAGTTATATGGATTTTCATGCATTGTTTGGCTGATTCCAGGGACAAAACATTATGGCCTCATAAAATCAAAATGAGTTTCATTTGATCATAAAAGGAAGGTCAGAAAACTTTTTTGAATACGCCCTAGAATGATTTGTATGATGCAATATGCTAATTTTCTGAATTTTGCTTATGGCCACTAGCCAGACATTATCAAATCAGATATTGATTTCTATGGATTTTCACGCATTGTTTGGCTTATTCCAGGGACAAAACATTATTCCTGTTTGTTTGGCTGACTCCAGGGACAACATATGGAAGGTGTGAAAATTGGATTTATCATTATAAAGGCACCACCTTTTTTATTACTATTACATCATTGTAAGCAATTATACAGAGCTACTTAATGTGATTTAAAAAATTATATTTCATATGGCATCTCATATAAAGGATTAAAATATATTTACAACTGTTGTTATTTTATTTGATAGGATTAACATTTCTTGTGGAGTCACAAGCTTTCAGCAAGTCACCATTTGCCAGAGGCTACCTGGAATTGTTGTTCTTGATGTCAATTAACATGATTTACATCATTTCTGTTCTTTTGAGATGATGGCTGTATTTTTAACAAATAGTCACGAGAAATCTCATCACTACTGTTTGATGTGTTGAAGTTATGCAACTATTAAATACAAATTTTAAGTCGGATGGGTGAGGTTAATGAGTTTTTTTTTTCTCTAATCGGTTGTGTATAACTTCTTTGTATTGGCACTTGGAGAAAACTACACATCAAGGCAAGAATTCAAAAGTTCAAAAGATTCCAATGATTTTCTCAAAGTTGAAGTTAGGTACGAGGTCCATCAAATGGTTTGGGAAATTAGAAGAATGTAGCCTAAAAGGTTTTTTTTTTTAAAGCAACGTTTATTTCTTTTGGAATGGAGGTTCGTGCGGCTGCGGGGATTTGACAGGAAAACTCTTCATATCTTCAAAGGTGTTCTTGAGTATCAGTTTGTGTTATATTATGAGATTTAGACTTTTATACCTTGAAATCATTTATTTTGTTTGATTGTTTGGAGTAAGATTCACTTCAAGTCTTTTTTAATTGATTCGGGTTTCACTGCTGATCTTATTTGCTCACTATGATATTTGTTAAAATTCATTTTCCCAGATATGTTGAAATTCATTTTCTTAGATATTTGAATGAAAAGCAACTTATTTTCCAACTACTATATTTTATCGTGTCTAATTTGTTAGAAAGACTTATACATACATACATAAATATTAATCTAACAAATATAAATGTGTGTTTGTGTGTGTGTCTTTACTATTAATCTCACATCACAATGCATAACAATATTCAATATATTACTGATAAATACATAACAAATATGACAACAAATTTCTTTCTATTTCCCATACATAGGTTTTTGTTTTCATATTAATTTAAAACTACGGTTAGGAATGTTATACAATTTTTAAAGCAATCAAACTTCATTTAACATGCACCATCCGTTTTACAATATAAGTAACATTAGCTTTTTAATAAACGTCGCATTAGCTTTTTAAATATGTAACTATTCTTTTTTACCACAATTGAAAAAATATTTCCCCTATCTCAAAACTACAATTATTTTATGAAAGTACAAATCTGTGCATTGCACAGGTGCATAACTAGTTCCAACATAATATTGATGTATCATTCCACATATGATGATTATTTATTAATTTTAGCACTTTCCAATTTCATTTACTTCCCATCACCACGCAAACTAGGTTTTAAATAAAAGAAATTTTTAAAAAAAAAAAAAAGGCATCAAGATGTTATGTTTAAAAACTAATGGAAGAATGCATACAATAAAGTTCCACTTATTTAAAATCAAATGACCAAACCTGTGAATCAGTCATCCAAATAATAGTATGTTCCAGCAGATTTTTGTTCCCTGTCCTTGGTTGAGGCCAATTTATTGATCCTTGGACGATAATTGGTTGGATCCCGCCTGAATGTGATGTCAAGATGCTGTATGTAGCAAAAGAGAGTTAATATGCTTAAGCTGAAAATGACACCATACACAGGGTATGTTAAATATATAAAAGAGGACGGGAACAACTAAAACACTCTTTCCTGACTACAAAATTCTCTTTAGAGTAATTAGGTTATAATCCAAAAAATATTTATATGATTGTTTTAAAATGTCTTGTCTCAACAATTAGTGACAACTGGCAAACACCTATATACACATAAAGAAGCACAAGAGAAGAATTGGATCTTACTGATAAGAATAGATTCATGCCAGTCAACAGTGACTGGGGTGAGTTTGCAGTACAATCCACTGATGGTATACCCTCATAGACAATGACCCTGTCTGCTAGATACGTTGCCATGATAAAATCATGTTCAACAATAAATGCTGTCTTCTTTGCATGAAGAATAAACCTCTTGATAACTTTTGAAGCAACAATACGCTGCTCTGAGTCAAGATATGCACTCGGTTCGTCAATAAGATAAATGTCCGCAGGCTGCATTTGTTGAACAAGTCAAATTTAGAAAATCTATAGCAGTTATACAATGAAACTATAACTGAAATGGCGTATGCTATGTTTTCCAGGTTCAGATAAATGTTTCACCAAATAGCATGCCATAAATTTCAACTTATAAATAATCACATTTAGCACATACTGGCACGCAAACATTTGCACCCATAACCAACTAATTCATTTAATAAAGGATACCTAAATTGATACTCCTGTTCCATCAACCACCCACCCAAAAAAAAATTGTTTTGGCAATGGAAGATTGGAAACAGCAAATAGTATTATAGTATTCTTTAGAAAATCACAAAAGGACCAGAGCAGCAAAGAAACGAACTGCCTGATCCCCGGCAAGTTTCATTTGTTTCTGAAAATCTTAAAAAAAAAAAAATCCTCCTTGGACAGCATAGAGAAATACCCTTCAAGTCACATGGTAGAACTGTATGCTTTCAGATCAGAAAGCAGTCATGCACTGTATGATGGAATTTTCCCCAATTTTATTTCCCTATTGTATATATGGTCAAAATAAAATGGATCAAGCTTAAATCAGGTCAAGATGAACACTAGTGCATACTTAGTGCCAACGTTGAGATTTTGACAGGTCTACCATCATGGCTAAGAAGAAAGAAAGAAGATAATGATAACAAACAACAATAGCAATCAAATACTGCTAATGTAGATAGGCAGTATGCAGGAGGCTATGTAAGAGTAACCAAAGACGAATGAAAGCCCACCAAAATATAAACTCCGATAGTCACCAAGGCTACAGAAATCTTCTCAAATTTCTTAGTAACAAGAAAAGATGGATCAAATTATTACATTACATATACCCCAAGTGCCTGCTTGCACTGCTGCCCGACCCGAGGCTAGCTACACACGGGAGGAAGGGGGAATAATACCAGCTAGACTTTATTTTTCAGGTTCCAATGTTTTCCAACATTTCACAATTCATGAACTTCGCTTAAGCTCCAAAATATATGAACCTCTTCTGGCCACTTATAGTGATTGAATGGAGTAATAGTGTGTTTTGTAGAAGAAAACAAGATGCATCAGGGTTTCCTTTTGAGTGAAACTGATTAACAACCAGGATTAAGGATACCATAACATCAGCTCTAAACCACAGTTAGGCACTTTGGATCAGTGAATATGTAAAGATCAAAATCTACGACCACAAAGCAATCAGGCCAAACAATATATAGCACGCATTATCATGCAGAATGACTAGAGATCATGCAGCTCAACCAAAAATAATTAAACCAATTGTATACAATCATCCATTGAACAAAATGCGAAGCCAAGTGTTGCTTGAAGAACTAGCAGACCAAACAAGAAAAATAAGTTGGAGAAACAACTGAAAGTAGCAACAGCAGTGACGACAAAAACAGCACAAAAGTTTACCTTTCCAAGACATAAAGCTAATGCAACTCTCTGCAGCTCCCCTCCAGATAGATTGATAACCTCTTGATCCATTAATTGCTCAATTTGAAGCGGTTTCATCACATCTGAGACAAATTGGGGATGGGTGTACGAATCACGTATCTTTTGATGTAGCAGATGTCTCACAGAATGTTGGAACTTGGGACTAATCTTCTGGGGCTTATAGGAAACGTTAAATTCAGGTATTTCTACATCAGAACCTTCTACAGTATCAGGTTTCTGCAAACCAGCCTGAAATTCAGCAGCAAAAAATAAAAATAAAAATAAAAAGATTCAGACCACTCGATTTGCATCAATATATACAATATTGCACCTCAAATATTTTATAACCAAGGAAATATATTCAAGATAAAAGAAACATACCAGCATTCTAATGAATGTGGTCTTCCCAGTCCCATTTTCTCCCAACATCACAACAATCTGAGAATCTGTAAATTCACCCTCCGCAACCTGAAGCTTAAAACTACCTTGAGTTTTTGTCATGGTTGGGTATTTGTATCTGGCATAAGTTTCGATCTCCTCAGCATTGTCTTGTGGCGTCTCAGCAACCTAAAAGTTCAAGAAGTAAAATGACAAGTGAAAGCAATTTTAAGGAACAAATTTATCATTTAGAAAATTATACCCTGAATGTTAGAGAATCTTCACGGAATCTTAAATTTTCCGTGGGAACAAAACCAGCAAGGAAAATATTGATTCCTTCTCTAACAGAAAACGGAAGGGTGACAACTCCATAGGCACCTGGCTTCCCATATAAGCAGCAAATAAAGTCCGATAAATAATCCAGCACGCTAAGATCATGTTCCACGACAATCACATAACTGAAATACAGAGCAAGACACAGCAAGAACAATTCCACAATGAGTTGCATTACAGATGAAGGATAACAATAATTTAAAGGCAAGGGAACAGCATATAGAAGGGACAATACCTGTTAGGTCGGAGCAAAGATCTGATAACTTGTGCAGCTTTAAGCCTTTGCTTCACATCTAGATAACTTGAAGGTTCGTCAAACATATATATCTCAGCATTCTGAATGGCCACAACAGCAATAGCAAACCTCTGGAGTTCACCACCAGACAAGTCTCCAACATTACGATCCAAAACCTTATTAAGCTCAAGATCATTACAAAGTTCTGCCTTAGCATCTCTCTCATCTTTCTGTTCAAGTACTTGACCAACATCACCCTGCACTGCTTTAGGAATATGATCTACGTACTGAGGCTTGATAATAGCCTGATGGTCAACAATCGTCACAAAATGTAAAAAGAATAAGAGCTTAGACATTATAAATTAGCAAGGGACATACGCATATCACCAAATAACATATGAAAAAGAGAGGAATATATATAAATGCATGAAACACAGCATGTATGGTAAAATTGCGAAGCCTAGTACACATGTGACAAGCAGCACTAACTTAGTTATTGATTCATTCAAATGATACCCCATTATTTTTTGGGAAATTTTCTTTTTTATGTTTGGTCGAAAAGAAGAAATTCCATTAGCAAAGTCAATCAATACGACTCCACTTGTAACGACCGCATCCAAAATATGGATCCATGGAATAAACTTAGGATACCTACGGCCATACATGCAACAATAAACATTAGACATTACAATCTCATTTCGTATTGTATGAAAGGATCGACACAACTCGAAAAACACTCTTCTAGTACACTCATACCAAACATGGGCCACCATGGTGCCATACAAGGCACGGAGCATATTCTTCTTTACCATTGGTTGTCTCGTAGTTTTAAACATAATTTGCATTTCAACCTCCATGATTAAATGTTATCCCCGCATCCCATGGCCATCTGGAGGGTTTCCAAATTCTACTAGTCCACGATCATTCATGGAAGAGATGGGGTGCACTTTCATCAGTACTTTTGCACAACACACACCGGCTAGGCACTTGGGTACCAAACTTAAGCAAACAATCCTTCGTATACAACCGATTTTGTATAGCCAACCAAAAAATGAATTGATATTTAGGCGTAGTCAAAGGGCACCAAACAATTTTATCCCACCATACCTTCAGCCGAATAGCATTTACACTTTCTTAATAATATATTCACCCTTTTTGTTGAACAAACAGATTGAATTTGTAAGACATCTGCAAAATGTGATCGAATGGTGGCAGTTGTGGGAATGTGCTCCCACACTAGCTTCAACTTTAGATATACCGAATGTATCCACCAGACCCAAAGGTTGCCATTTTTTCCATGAATATTCCAAAGAAGCCGAGCAACAGCACATCTATTCCATGGTTGTATATCAAACACACCTAAACCCCCTTCAGATTTTGGACGGCACACCTTCTCCCATGCAATTGGCAACGTTCACTCCTCCTAACCATAAGAAAACTCTAAAATAGAGTTCAATTTCTGGATAATTTTATTTGGCAGCAAGAAAACCTGGGACCAATACATCTAGATATCAAACAGAACAGATATGAGGAGTGTAGTCTCCCTGCAAAAGAGAGGAACTTGGTATACCAATGCCTCAGTCGAGAAGTCATCTTTTCGATAAGTGTTTGCATTTGAGCCATAGTAATCCTAGAACCCAGCAGAGGAATTCCAAGATAGGAGATGGGCAAGGCACCTTTTTGGAAGCCAGTGGTTTCTCAGATTTGCGCACATACTACTGAGCTAAGCCCCCCCCCCAATATAGACACTGTATTTTCGAGGACTGAAGGTCAACCCCGAACGAGCAGAAAAGTCATGTAAGTAACTGAAGTATTATCCCCCCTACGGAAAATGAGAAGGTCATCGACAAATGAAATGTTGATGATGCCCAGAGTTTTACATTTGAGATGTCCTTGAAAAAGCTTATCAGGCCACATTTCCTTCAACAAATGAGTTAAGTACTCCATGAGATACGCAGATAAGGGATCCCCTTAACGTAATCCACACTTCCCCTCAAACATTATAGAGTAACTACCATTCCAAAAAATAGAGTATGACATCATAGTTACACAAGCCATAATACTCCGGACAAATTGGAGTGAAAAACCAAAAGCATGCAGGACATGTTGGAGAAAGGTCCAATCAACCGAATCGTAAGCTTTATAAATGTCAAGCTTCATCATACAATGCAGGGAAATATTTTTGAAGCTATACCTCCTTACTAGTTCATGAGCCATAACAATATTATCCCTGATTTGTCAACCTTAAACAAAAGTCATATGTGATACATCAATGATCGATGGAATGATAGGTCTTAACGTGGCCATAATTATCTTAGAGATAATTTTGTATAAGACTGAACAACAAGCTATAGGGCGAAATTCCGTAACCTTATCTGCATTAGCTTGTCTCAGGATAAGTGTAATAGACGTGGACTTAATTTTGTGGGGGAGGAAACCAGCGGAATCAACCACTCCTATAAAAAGATCATCCGCTATAACATCCCAAGATTTCTTTAAAAACACCAAAGAAGCCATCGCCACCTGGAGCTTTTGTATAACCAATACTAAAAACAGCCTCCCTTCATTTTTCGAAACAGACACCAGTAGTTGTTTCCTTTGATCCTCAGTGTTCATGTGCATCTACCGATCTAGTTGCATCACCAGTGGAGCCCAGCAAGCCTGTATAAAACTGTAAAAAGGCATCTTGGATAGAACTGGGTTAAGTTATGATCTCTCCTTACTCCAACACCAACTTGAAGACACCATTTCTCTGATTCCTATCTTTAATTCGAGCATAAAAATAGTGGTGATGACTATCCCCTAAGTTAAGCCAATGAACTTTGAATTTTTATTGTAAGAAGAATTCATGACATCCAAGAAAATGAGAATAAAAGTGAAAAGCCTTTTTTCCTAGGTCCTTAAACTACCATCAGCTTGTGGCTCAAGAAGCAATTTCTGGATGGAAAGAAGGTTTGATTTAGCCTTTAGAAGCTTATCCTCCAGACTACCAAACTTACTGTAAATGAGGGCTTTCAAAGATTTCTGCGATAACATCAAATGCTTCCAAATGCTAAGCATATAGTTCCCACGTTGAAACTGAGACCATCCTTCAATCACTAGAGGAAAGAAATGGGGGTCCTCAGTCTAGAAATTAAACAATCGAAAAGCCCGAGTCTGCTGTTGAGCTTTCTCTCTAGCATGGATTATAATGGCACAATGGTAAAAGCACATAGGGGGGTAAAGTCCACAAAATAGTTTTACCACAAGTTAGCCCACTGTAGATTTACTAATGCTAGATCCCATTTACAAGAGATACCCTCTGCACCTTATCTTTTGTTAGTCCATGTAAACCGACACCCAGTACCTCTCAGGTCTTGTAACCCAGAACTGAGACGACAATCTTGGAACTCATCCATATCTTGCTGATTATTAGCTGATTATTAGGGGCCCTCCCTCCTTATCCTCAACTGATAATAAAGCATTGAAATCTCCCAAAACCAACCAAGGAAGGTTAGCAGTGGTTGCATTTAACCACTGCCAAAGCTCCTGCCTATTACCACCTTTATTAAAACCATAAACAAAAGAAATTATACATTGAAAATTATGAAAAGATGACATGGCCTCACATAGTATGCCCTGGGCACAAGTTTTGATAGTGTTCACCTGCCACACCCGAGGGTCCCAAAGTACCCAAATACAACCTTGTGATGATGTGAATAATTGTGGCTAAAACACCAGCCCAGAGCAATATTATTGAAAACCTTCTCCTTATTCCTCTCCTTAACTCTAGTTTCAATTAAACCAACAAGCTTATAACCACCATTTTTTATCCAATCTCGAACCTCTTTTTGCTTGATTGGATCATTTATTCCACGTATATTCCATGAGCTCAGCATGGTAATACATTATCAGGAATATAGTTGCCTCCTAGACTACACTCTAGGACCGAGGCAAGATAAATACAAGTGTCAAGGAGGGATTGCAACACATCAAAAGAATTAGCAAGGGTTGATTGTGCTAACACAACATTATTCGAGGTTGATGGATGAACGGGGTTACATTGGTTTCTTAGGGCTACGAGCTGAATAAGAAGCGGCACATCGAGAAGGTGACTTTTGGGGTGGAACCACAACCCCTTTTCTTCTATCTGTAACCAGCACCCATGCTGTTCTAGAAGGTTTAGGACCTTTAGGTGGTTGTTTGGCTCGAACAGGAAGAGCCACAATGACCAAAGCAAGAACAAAAATGACAGAAAAATGCTTTCCATTCAAAAACTGCATTTTGGTGGACAAGTGAACCATCCGAGTCTTTAATAGAAACTGTCTCACACATTGGTTTTTTCACATCCACTTCAATTTAAAAACCTTGGGTATGACACCCTCTCTCGACTACAAGTGATGGAATCTGAACAGATAGGCCTTCCTATCGAACTGGTAATAGAGCTAAGTGATTTACTAGACCAATATTCTAGAGGAAGACCTAAAAACTTAACCAACACAGGAAGAAACTGGAAGTCCTCCTTTATGAGTTGAAGTTTCTTGTGCCATTTCTTCAAAATCAAAGGTCTATTATGGTAGAAACAGTAATGGAACAAAATCAAGTCACGATCAGAGGGTAATTAAATTTGAAGATGAAAGTTCCAAACTTGTGCTGAAAGAGTTGAGGAATGGTTATCATTAACTAGTGATGTTTAATAAAACCCAGCATTTGGCCAAAGGATAAATTATCCCCAAAGACATATCCTACCACAGCATTCGTCCATTCGTCTAATTCCTTTTCAACATCATCTTTTACAAGTTCAACCACAACCTGATTATCTTGGATCAAAGGTGCAATATATTCAAGAAAAACACATGAATCAAGCATTCTATTTATAGAGACCTTATCCCTCCAACTTGGGGGTTTTCAATTCAAATCCTCAGGTTCAGGATTGGCGCACTCTATTTCATTAACCTACGGATTCAGGAGATCATTTGCGGGGCAGAGAAAAGTTTGATTTTGTTCGGATACAGGCATATGGGGAATTGTATACAAAGATAATTTTGGACACGATGCATAGGAATGGAATCATCCCCTTCCCCATTCATAATTGGGGTAAATTGCAACATGAGACTGACCTTCGAGAAGTTTATTTGACTCGTACTAGGACCTGGGTTAACTTTAATTAGGGAACTCTGTGACGAGAGAAGGCGATAAAACTGGGGCTTGGAAGAACATCCCCCAGTCTTCTTCATCCTTGCCATGAAAGGAGAAGCGTGGAATCCTAGAGTGAAAATTGAACTATATATTTACCTACTGTTTTCCAACAAATAAGAAGTACATGTCTAAAAATGTCAACATACATGATATCATTTCACCTAAGGAGACTAAATCCAACAACCACAGATATCTCACTAATAACTATATAGAATGGGCATCCTAAATTAAGGCAGTCACCCGCCATAAGTTGATGAATATCAATCCACTTTTACCATACCGATGAAACTACTCTTGTATAAGGGCTTGATTGAAGGAGTCAAACAATGATTACAATACTAGAAGTTTCAAGGACTTCAATAAGCACATAGCCCCTTTTTAGACAGGGCATTAGAGCTCAACTTTCTGTCATCAAATATATTAAACACTTAGTCACCACCAACTCCCCAAAAAAAAAACACACAAACACACACACAGAGAACAAGATGTTGAAAAGGCAAAGGGGTAAGTATATTAAACAAAGAACAATGTAGACCAAGATAAAACTTTAGGGGTATTTCTTGGTGCACACAGAGACCAGAATGAAGCATATGCAATGAAAAAATAAAGATACTGAAAATTTCCAAGGCATTTGCAGATTTTAATGTGAACTTTCTTATCAAGAGTTTAAGCTGTTCACATTGACCAATTTAGGATTTTATTATACTTGAACACTACCACTCAGAAAAAAGTCTGTCGTAGGTATGAAGCAATAGATGCTATAGGTCATCATGGTCTCAGTTACACGTCCAACAACCAATTCAGTTAAATTTTAAGTTGCTGCCTTGTTGAATTAGAGATAAATAGCAGGAAAGCCAATAAATAAATAAATAATTAATTAAAAAAAACACACACACACACATATAGAACCATCAAATTAAGCAACCCTGTATCCCTGACCCACAAACTAGAATGTACCAAGAAAAGGCAAAAGAAACACTAATGGTAATTGTTGCTCAAATAATTAAATCACGAATGTGTGTGGAAAAAAAATATTCAAGGCCAAAAAAACTCGCTTATATATCAAAATCTCAACTTCCATAAAAATCAGGAGCAACCAATTTCAGGTTTGAATAATAAACATACAGCCTATCCATCTTTTCTCCACATTACTTGATTTCAAAATATTATATATTTTTCAGTAAATGTGATTGACGCATAGGAACCCGTTCTATATTTCTTCTGACTAGCCACATGGAAAATTACACCATAAGCAAAGGAATACACAAAATACAATAGCATAAAAAGGATATGAAAACCAAGTTTCATTGCTTCTGACAAAGCCTATGTCAGTGGATTGATACGTAAGGCCCTATTTCTATTTAAATTACATTTGGTGTTGGATTCATGCAAGCCACAGCTTTCCTCACAAGCCAGTCTGACCACCTGAGATAGAGGATGTCTCCAGAAACATGTCCATACCTTAGGAATATTTCTCAAATTGTCATCTTCACAACAGGGACCAAATCCCTCATAAGGTAACTTCTCTAACACATCCATCCTATCATATTGCCAATCGTTATCTCTTTAATTATCAATAAATTGTTAGAAGATGGGGAAAAGAGGAGGAACTACATGTAAAAGGTAAGATAACTATACGATTTTATGATAGAAAAGGGGGTTTTATTCTCAAAATATCTCCTTGCTAAAAGTAATTTAAATCTTAACATAAATCCTTTCTAACATATATTTAATTCTCAAAATAAGTTTCATTGATAAGGAACATGAAAGGTGAGAGTGAGCTAGACCACAATCTGACAGCCTCTAAACCAGCACACATCTGGGTATCCTTACAAGTCCAGCTATGTAGCTGTTTAATGCTCATAGCAATACAGCATAAGCACCAAATTTCAAACAGTGTACAGTTCATCAGTAAGAGATGTGTCTCAAAGGTCACCCTTGGTTCAACAGTTTCCATCTAAATATAGAGAGCAAAGAAAAAAGGGGGACAATGCAGTTTTTCATAAAATAGCAGTTGTTGTTTCTTTTTTTGACCATGATACATAAAACAGCAGAATCCACATCCAAACAGATTTAAAACCCAGAAATCCGTAAATTGCTAGGGGTACTTAATCACAGAAACCTTCAAATTGTCTTCAAGTATCCGGGTGAAATAATTTTGAAGCTCGGATCCTCGAAAGTATGTCAAGATTTCCTGCCAGTCTGGTGGGTTCTGCAACAGACCATACATCCAGTAACAGAATTATAAAGAAAAGCAGGCATTAATAGTAACTACTAGTGGTTGTTAAATTGAGAATTTACATTGAAGCGACCCAAATTAGGTTTCAGTTTTCCAGCCAACACTTTCAGGGCTGTCGATTTCCCAATACCGTTTGTGCCAACCAAACCAAGAACCTGCCCTGGCCTTGGGACCGGTAACCTATGATTAAAATCATCCAGTATTAACAGTGGATGAAGAGAGAGAGAGAGAGAGAGAGAGAAAGAACCAAAAATATAAAAAAAAGAAGACATCCGGGAAGCATAGAGCATGGTCAAAGCTAACCTATGAAGCTTGAATGTATTAGCCCCATAGCGATGTGTCGTGTCCTTGCTTAAATCTTTAGGCAGATTAATAATTTGAATTGCTTCAAAGGGACATTTCTGCAAAACCAGAAAACATGTCAGTTCCTTGGCCTCTAAAACGCCTCAGACAAAACAAAAGTCATCACAAAACCAGCCTAATTTTTTTTCAGGGAGGGGGCATGAAGTTGTATTCATTAGCACACTGACCTTGACACAAATACCACAACCAATACACAACTCTTCTGATATGAAAGCAATCTTTGTTAAAGGAGTAACTTCAATGCATAATTTTCCTGCAAATACATCAGGTCAACCAATTATGAAGCCCTTCAACAATCACACTATTATCATCAAAATACTCCTGCTGGAAAATCCAGAATTGCAAACCATAACCCATTAAAAAGGAGGAAAGATAGGTCTAATTTTTCAATTTGCATGTATTCAAAGCCTACAAGTTTACCGCACTGCAAGTGGCAGGACTTTAAGAGTTCAAGGCCCATATGTACCACTGCAAATCAACTGTGTATCAAGCATTTGAGAGATTTCTATAGCACACAAGATGTATAGAATAGCTTAAACCAATTCTATATGACAGGCCTTTCAAAGAAACGGATAAACCAGTGGGGCACCTCTACTCAACCCCAAAATCTCCACATTGAAGTTCCAGTTCAATCCTTTTCTTCCAATAGCAACATCATTGCTTCCAGACCTTCCAGTTCACACACAAAACTTATACATGACTCCGTAACACTAAAACTCAGCAACTTTGCACTGAAAGCATATAGTAACAGAGACACAGGATAGTCAAAATGGCAAAAAATAAACTAGGTCTCACAATTGACTTCTAATAAAACATATATCAGCAAAGGAGGACTACAAACAAATCAGAGAAGATGGTATGGCAAATACGACATTGAAGAGAAACAGGACTATAGAAAACAAAAGAGATGGACCATTCAATAAAAAGTTACACTCACCAGTTTTTACAACTGGACAACTCTTCTTGCATTCCTGTCGGCACTTCTTCGGCTTGCACCGATCAGAACTAACAATTGCAATACGGGTTAGACGATCCGTCATTTAGCTTGTTACAGCGAATAATTTCACTCTCTATACGCCCTAAAACCCTGGTACAAAAAAAAATCAATATCTTCCATGACACGATTTAGTCGCTTCTAGCAAAAAATAAGGTTCCAGGATAGGAAGCAAGCTAATTCATCAGAAAAGTTTATTTTAAAACAAAAAAAATAATTAAAAAAATGGGTGCTTTACCGAAAACGAACTAAAGGATGAGCACTAAACGTAGAGCTTAAAGAACAGCTGGAAAACATATTCTCGCATGCGTAGATATTTAATTAGCAAAGAAAGATTGAAAAAGTGTATCAAAGAGAAAACTGCGGGCTAAAACAAGACGGCACATTTGACGGTACCGAGGAATGGATCAAACCGAATTTTAGCTATCATTTCATAACACAGAACATGAAATCAAGATGGAATCGAGACAATTCAAATCAATATAAATGAATAGCAAACCAAACATAGAGATTAGGCTTTGATTGAGAAGTAACACAGCCGATGCCACAATTAGGTGCGCGAAGCATAATACATCAAGAAGATGAACCAGAGAGATTACCCAGAAGTGAAAAACGCTCGAGGGACAATATGAGAGTGAGAAAAAACCTCAGATTATAGCGCCGGCCGCCGATACAATGAAGACACACGCCCTGACCGAATATGAGTGCAAAAGCGCAGACCCAATCAAGAAGGCACACAGAAGAAGCAACCGGGCAACTTGCTAAAACCTGACCCGCATCCGGTTATCATACTCGGTTTCGAGCCAAATATAAAATCCCAGTTTAATTCGTAATTTTAAAAATCGAATCTGTTGTCAAATCGATTATCATCCCTCGCTTAAAATTATAGAAACAGTAAGTTAGATTAGTAAGATCAGTGGCACAGTGGCACCTATTGAGTCAAAAATATATAATATATAGAAAATTAAGTTAAATACTAATATGATTTATCCATTAGTTTTCACTAGTTAACTAATTTTGTCCAGTTAAGTTTCTTGAAATGCCATATACAAAATTGTATTGGTGTTCCAAATAATTATCGGGCCAATCTAAAACTATGTTTTAATCTAAAATATAAAATAATCTGACTCAAACTAATATATTGTAAATACTCTCTTTAAATGAATGTTACAACTCTCTTATATTATTATCTTTAATTTACTAATTAGTGTAATTATTTGAATAACCTCTTATTATTCCCCACTTACGTATGCATTCAAAATCTAACCTTGTGTTATCCTTGTCCATTTATATGTGAGTATTATATATATGGAGTGAGGGATTGAGAATAATGAGTTGACGACATTTTTCTATTTTATCTTCCTCCCTTTTGCATTATTTTATCTCTTGAAATTCCTTAATATCTTTACATGTTATCAACACAACCACCTCTCAAGTTAAGCTTCAATTGAGAACAAAATACCCGACATCCTTTCTCTGTATTCCCAAATTGGACAATGGTGATGTCGATGTCATTCAAATGATCTTGAGTAATTCATTACAAAGATATAGTGAAAGAAATATGTTACCAATGTCAATGTGTTACCCACTCCCCTTATTCTTTTGTAGCTTTGTGTTTGGTTTGCGACGATGATGGTCCCCTCCTTCCCCACGCTAGTTTGGTGGCAGCATGCAAAGGCCTTCTCAAAGAGTTCCACTCATGTCAACTTGTTCATAAATCCAAAGAAGTTAACGTGGTAGTGGACGGTCTTGCCTATATGGGACATTTGAAGAAGTTTGGCTTGTATTGTCTTGATTCGCCTTCAATTGATGTAAGTAATCATTTGTTTTTTGAACAAATTGGGGGGGTCAATATATGTGGAACATCCAAATGGTAAATATTAAACCCATTAAAAGACAATTGATCCTAAATAAGGATACTATATGTGGTACCAAACTAAATTATCATAGGCAAGAATCATGTCATTTATAGACCTACCCAACAAGGATTCAGCATCATCAAATATATCATAACAAATCTAAATTCAAAAATTACATTAGTCTCATATATGCAACATGCCAACTTGTTATGTGTAGTAGTGGCCTCTATGTTGTTACATCATTATATCCTTCACTTGATTTTTGAATGAAATAAGGAATAAAAACTCTTCTAATTTTTGAGTAACAAGCAGTTTGTCCTAATTAAAGGAGAGCTAACACATATATGAGGATGTGTTAGGCTCTTTGAAGCACAAAATAACCATATTACTCTCTGTATTTAACTAGATCACTACCCCCACCACTTAGTTACATAATGATCTAACTAGCTAGTTTGAAATCAACTCCTCCTAGCTAATTTCGAAGTTGCTAAACAACAAAACAAACACACCATCCCACACCTACTTAACCGTTCATGGGGAGTTACAAGGGGATTTAGACATTACATCAATCATCTAATGACAACTAACTAAAACTAAAAAGTGAATAAGCCACAAATGGTTAATTTCTTCTATTATCCATCCAATTCTTGAGCTCCTTACTATCCCAAATATAAATGTGTTTATGCTACCATTTGAAGTCACTCAGTCAAGTATTCATATGATCTTGTCATTTCCCTCTTTTCCTGGGCCAAAGTGTTGAAATGGTTGTTATAATACCCCGAAATTTCATAACTATTGTTTTTGGATGTTTAGCCTTTTTATTCAAAACTAACCCTTAAACATTGGCCTAATCAATTAATTAATAACCTCTGACTCGTAACCTAAATAAATTCCTAAACATTTTTCTCTATTATTTTTACTTGTTTTCTTTTTGTTAGACCTATTATAAACCTAATTATATTTACCTGATATCCTAACCTAGCCAAATTAAACATAAAACTAAAATAAAACAAACCTATTTTTCCGCTACCCTAGAATTTTACCTACCTAAGCATTACCCTCTACACAACCCTATTCTCCTACCTTTGTGTTCCTTATATCCCTCCCTTAATCACTCCCTTTGTCTCCC
The DNA here is from genome assembly GCA_030549775.1 of Tamarix chinensis. Classification (NCBI taxonomy): domain Eukaryota; kingdom Viridiplantae; phylum Streptophyta; class Magnoliopsida; order Caryophyllales; family Tamaricaceae; genus Tamarix; species Tamarix chinensis. The sequence goes on along the minus strand of CM060179.1, from coordinate 77,732,321 downwards.
TCCTTACCTCACTCCACTTAACCCATTGACGTGTAAATGTATACATTCAGACACACAAGCACACTACCCTTCCCCAACTTCCTTTCTCTCGACCCCAGCCTTCCTCAACCCAAAAAAAGCCCAACTCCCAACCTTACTCGTATATACATAAACAACCCTTTGTCTCCTCACTTATCTGCATGCACACACTCCCTCCTCTCTTCTCCTTAGGATTCAACCTCCTCCTCCCCATCCATCTTCATGCACACCACCACTCGACATCCCCTTTCTCTTCTTCTTCTTCTATTCTTCTATTCTTCTTCTTCTTCCTTCCTTCCTTCCTCTTATTCTTCCTTCCTCCTCCTCCATTTTTCTTTTTCCCTACCACCCATTTCTTTCCTTTTCTTTCTTTCTTCTCCTTCACTATGGTAAGTTATGTCGAAGCCTTCCCCAACTCCTCGACTCACTCCCCCATAGCACCCCCTCTAGGTAACATTGTTGTTCCCTACACTTCAGCCACCATAACACCACACCACCAACACCCAGTAACCTATGCCTCACTAATCACAGCTACAACCCTCACCATCACCACCCACTACTCTACACTCCCCTTCTTCTTCCTTCCTTTCTCCTCCTCCTCCTCATCCTCCTACTCTTCTTCTTCTTCTTCTTCGTCTTCCTGCTCTTCTTCTTCTTCTTCCTCCTCCTCCTCCTCCTCCTCCTCCTCCTCCTCCTCCTCCTCCTCCTCCTCCTCTTCTTCTTCCTCCCCGTCATTACAGCCTTCCCTTTCTCCTCCTCCTTCTTCCTAGATTTTATTTTTTTTTCTCCTTCGATAGGCTTCGTTGATCCTCAGTCATCCTCTACAGCAAAACCTACCTCACCTCACCCCTAGGCAACGATGATTTCTACCATTGTTTCCCCTCCTCCTTCAACACCCCTATCATTGATGCCACTCCTCCTTTGACACCCCCTACCATTGCAACCCCTCCACCTTTGACGCTATCTATCGTCGCCATCCTTCCCTCCTTTCTCCATCTTCCGGTGCTACCAGCCACCACCACCTTTGGCCCTCTACCACTGCCTTCCCTCCTCTCCTTCCTACACCGATCGAGCCATTCCACCATCACCTCCACCATTTTCAACCCCTACACCACCATTCACAATCGTGCCCTCCTACACCTGCCCACCAAACCGCTGCCATCATCACTACCAGCCTCCACCACTACCACCATCTCTCCCCTACCTCACCCAGCCATTTGCCCAATTCCTCCTTCCCCCCTCCCTTCACATGTGCATAGGTCACGCTCCATTCGCATAATGAGTTTTTGTGTTTTTTTAGTAAGTGTGATATATTATATATAACGATATTTTGGTAATTTTATAAAATTAAATATTTTATTATTATAATTATTAGTTTATGTGTTAAAATATTAATTTGGTATTTTAGTTTTATTTTTAGGTACGAAAGTTAATTAGTAGTATCTCATAGTATTTAGTAGGGTACCGCTGTTTTTACATTTTTGCTAGAATTTAGGTAACTTTTATACCTTCCTAAAATGTCAAATTTTGCATAATAGCATATTAGGTTTTGTGTGTTGAACATGATAAGTATAATTTGTTAAATTATGATTATCTGTTATGTCTTGGAAAATCTGCAAGAATAGCATGATATATATGTAAACAATTTCAAGGAAAAAGTATAGTAAAAATGATTCTTTCATGATTATATGTGACATGTACATGAAAAACGATAGGATGAGTATGCTTAAATTTATTTATGGAATATTAATCATGGATGTGAGCCCTCGGGGCAATTTGGTCAATTTATATGTATTATGGTTCTTACCATGACAAGTATGCTTAAATTGTATTATATATTTAAGCATGAAATTACGTGATCATGGATGCATTAGATATGCATGTTAGGGTTTTATATGCAAAATTTGGAATAAGGGTAACTTGGTCATTTGGCTTATCTAATAATTTATCTGCATAATAAATTGGTTTAATTATTATATTTTACCCTTTTCATGATAACTTATTAAATAAAATGGATTTAGTCATTTAAGAGGATGTTAATGTAGTAATTTTGACCTTATGGGCACTTTGGTCATTTTTGACCTCATGTGCCCAAAAGTAAATAATTGAGCATATGATGGCCTTAAAATATTTTTATGACTAACATTGGTAATGATCTTGATTTTGGTTGTCACAAAATAATTGGAAGTGAGTAAAATAGTTAATCATTGAAATTAGATCTATGTGATTGTATGCGATTTCGTGGTCACTTTAATATAATACTAATACTTAAAGTCAAGGACCTTAAGATCGAGAATGGTGGTTGTTTAGGGGTCGCTACCCTAAATACGTAGTTTAGTCCACGGTTGATTCTAGATTTCTACTAGTGTGTCTTAGTTCCCCATTCAAGCCCTATATCTTACTCTATTTAGCTCTACGAACCTAATTAGGGGATATGCATACTTATAGATTAGGTGTCTTTGTTAATAGGGTATTGTGTTACCTTCATCTACCAGTACAACTAGGGTATATTTATATCATTGGGTTGATAGTCGGTAGGATATTGTGCTGCCTTGGTACGTTGGTATGACTGGAGTACCTTAGTGTCTCCAAGTTTGATGTGATCACCCTTCGATTAAATAAAAATGGAAATGATTGGTGGATTATTTGATTATTAGATTACTAGAGTAGTTGGTAGCATAATTTATGCCTACTTATGGTTCGGTAGTAGCCTATATGGCTACCTGTAGTTTGGTACCAACCTTTGTACGTACCTGTGTTTCAATAGATGCCTTCATGCCTACCGATAATATGATGAGTTGTTATTGATTTGTGATTGTGAGCTTACCTGTGTTATCATATATGTCAGGATTGATGGTGAGGTATGTAGCATGTGATTATTGTCTTGAACCTGATGTTGATGTTGTTTCTAATTATACTACAAAGAGCATTGCTTAGATATTCCATTAGTAAGTTTCATTTGATGTTAGATGAACGAGAATGGTTAGTATGTGGTATTTTGAATGGTTAATTAACTCATGTACTGTTCGATGTTTTATACCATATATTATTTTGATGCCTTGCATGTGTTATATGTTGGTTTTTTTATTTTGGTTTACTATAAAGGATTGTTCAGTACTATTATACTAAAGGGTTCCTCTAATGGCCCCTGCTTATTCAATGGGCAATGGTATTTGTAGGTCGGCTTATGAGCTCAGTAGAAGCTGGTAGTTTAGTTGAGATAGGAATTGCCATACCTTATGAGCTTACATTGAATATAAGTAAAACCAATTAAAAGCTTAAAACATGATAAAACAAGGAATAAGATATATTCATAAGATAAATAATGGTTTGGTGGTTAAATCCTCGTATAATATTCAAAAACACATCAAATGGATACATAGGATCTAAGAGTACCAAAAGGTATTTGAGTCAAAGCTAATATTAAGATAAAATGACTCTACGTTTCCAACCCTAATCATGATAAGATCACTACTTCCTAAAAAATACATCATAAGCAATAAAATCATTCAAATAGTCCTCAATTACCTACACAAAAGTACTCGAGTCATTTGTTTATAGGAATGAGCAATACTTATAAAAAGGATGATCAATACACTACATATCGAGTAAGGTAATAATACAATCATAATGAGGTCAAATGATATAATAGTGTCATAAAAAGGGATACACATGCATATAGATTAACATAAGATGATACCAACTTGTTTATTGATTTCAAGTCTCATAATATGACATAATCAAGATCCATAATTTTATTTATGTTGATTTTAGGGACTCCATTATTCTCAACCTATAGAACGTATCAACAATATACAACCCCAAGGTAAAAACACTTATGCCCAATATTATCATTCAGTAGAATGGGCAGGTACAAATCCAAAGCAAAAATGCTCTTGACCAATGTGGTATCTCACTTTGAATATTAATATCTTATTAAAGATTATGATCATTCTAATTATTTCATGTTGAGTTCAGGGACCCCACTATTCTCAACTAATGAAATGGTATCAACAAAATGTTTTTGGTCACTATTCTTGTCCATTGGAATGGACAAGTACAACCTCAGGGTGAAAATGCTCCTAACTACTATTCTCATTCTATGAAACTAACCTTATAGGTCTATGATGCTTTACATTGACCTTTTGACAGGTCAAAAAGCTTGATACAAATTTTTCTACCTTTCGCTTCATGTGAGGCTACCAACAAATTTGTTGAAGGTTCTTATACAACTTATCCCCTCCTTAATGAGCAAAATAGGGAGTACGGTGGCCCTCATATAATATTCGACACTTTAGATCAGCACAACTTTGAGGTAAAAACAACCGACCATTATAGTGAAGGCTGCCATACTCATGAATCCAAAAACCCTCAACTTGATCATTCTATACATTTTGTCAAATCCTCTCGAGTTTGACATCCCCAAGCTGCCCAACTCATGTATCATTGAAAATCATTGGCATAATTGTCAAAGCACTTATCATAAATCCAAATCACCTTGTTGAACTAGCTCTCTCCTTAACTCACCAAGATCTTTGAGCAGTCGATTAGTCACAACATAAGAACTCAAAGAGTGTGAATTCTTCCTACTCAAAGCATCTACAATGATCTTGGCCTAACCTTTTTGGTACGTCAACTTGATATTATAACCTTTCACCAACTCTATACATCTATTCTACCTCATATTCAACTCATTCTGAGTAAATATACACTTAAAGCTCTTATGGTCGGTGAAGAATTTGCATTGTGTCTCCTATAGATAATGCCATCAAATCTTTAATGCGAAGATGAACGTGGGTAGCTCCAAATCATGTGTTGCGTAGTTCCACTTATACTGCTTTAATTGTCAGGAAGTGTAAGTGATGAACTTACCATATTGCATCAACACACAACTCAACCCATGCTTCGATGCATCACTGTAGACCTTAAAACCATTTAATTCCTATAGTAGAGTCAAAACTAATGTTGTAGTCGAAAACAACTTCAACTCCCAAAATACACCATCACATGCATCATCTTATTAAAATCTTATGATCTTCTTTAGAAGGTTTGTTAGGGGATATGATACCTTCAAGAAATCCTGAACAAAGTGTCTATAATACCCGACCAAACCTAGAAAACTACAAACTTTGAGAATTCTAGTGGGTACCTTCAACTCTATAATTGCCACAACCTTTGCTGAATCCACTATGAACTCTCTTGCTAGCATCATATGTCTCAAAAATGCAGCCTCTCATAGCCAAAACTCTCACTTGGATAGTTTGGCATACAACATATTCTTTCTAAGGAGTGACAAAAAGGGGCAAAAATGCTACTTTGTGCTCCTCTTGACTCTAAGAGCATACCAAAAATGTCTAAATGAATATCACCAAAAACTAGTTGATAAATGGCTAAAAAATAATTATCATCAAGTCCATAAATATGATAGGCGCATTGTGAGCCCCAAATACATCATCGTGAACTTATAGTGTGCATATCGTGTCTTAAAGGCCGCCTTAATGCCGTCCACTTCTACAATGCGTAATTGGTGATAACCAGATCTCAATTCTATCCTTGAGAAGATCACTTCCTAAAGCTAATCAAATAGATCATTGATCCTTAGAAGCGGGTATTAGTTCTTCATTGTCAATTGTTTCAAATCCCCATAATCGATACATAGATAAAAGCTTACATCCTTTTTATTCAATAAAAAGAACTGATGCTCCCCACTAAGACACACTCAGTCGAATATACCTGTGAGCTAGTAAAGTTTAACTCCTGCAAATCTATAGGTGTCATCCGTTAAGGTTCCTTCAAAACTGACTACACCTTCAGTATTAGCTTGATGGCGAAGTCTATCTTATGCACTAGCGACATACCTAATATCTCCTCTAGTAACACGTTGGGGAAGTCCCAGATAACTAGAATGTTCTCCAATGCCATCAGGTCCTTGTTCAACTCTAGAACACTACACATATACATTGGGTAACCTCTTTGCACCAATGAATAAATCGTATAGGCAATTACGACCTTCATCTTAGGCTTAAGCTTGCATCTCTTATGAAAGACCCTAACACCATGAGGTCCTCGCAACCTTACTCACTCATGTGCACAATCTATCATTACTTGGTATCTCCTCAATATATTAATCTGAATGATTACATTGAAGTCCCGTAGGTCCATCTCAACCAATTACTAGGAAGTCTACATTGCCATCTCTAAGGTCATGTCCGAGTAAAGAGTAATGCAATCTAATGTTTCCTTAGAAGGTAACATCACATATATAGATACACTAACAAATGGAGAAAATAAATCTCCAACAATAAAAGTAGTAGACATGCATGACAAAGAAACACCCAAATCAAACAACACATGCATTGGTAGTGAAAGGATGGTAAACACATTAGTGCCCATGCCCAGTTGTTCATTAGCCTTTGCTTGGTTGATGACATTCAAGCACATGCATGATTATCCTCCACCCTAAAGGAATGTGTGAATCCCCTAAGGTATCTGTAACAACCCCAAAATTTACTACTAAAAAATTTCATTTTATTAAAGAATTAGCATAAGCGAAATGACAAAATTGTAAATTCTGGGGATATTACCGCCACACTTAGTACCAAACTGGTTCACTCCTATCGTTCTAATACCACGTGCTAAGGCTGAAGAGGATTATTGTCAAACATGAGTCAATACCAAAAACATAAATTCATAATAGAACTAGAAAATTCATAATATGAAAATCAGAGTAAGTGGAAAAGAGTTTACAAACCAGAGTACATAATTAAAATTTCTTGAAAGGAATTTAGATTACAAGACAATAAAAATCAAGTATGAGAAAATCGGTACAACATAAAAGACAACAATAAAGTAAATCAGGCCATGACGCTCTCGAATCCCCACGCCAAGTCCATGCTCAGCACTCAGCCCCACTCGATGCCTCATAAGCATCGAAGGCATCAAAGACAACATCACCAACCTACACCAACTCAGAGGGGCCTTCTACTCATGGGAATGAGCAGCACCCATAAAAAGAGTGGTGAGTACGCTACATACCGAGCAAGGTAATCATGTAGCTAATACCAAACATACAAAAATATGTAACACGAGTACGATCACATAAACGACATACAATCATTACAAATGAATAAAGGCCAAGTTCTAATCCGAATCAAATGATTCTTTAGCTCTTTGATCAATACTCATTTCACACTATGCTTATTATCATTCCATGTGAGTGCAAGAGCCTCACTATTATAGTCGATGGATCAAAAAATATATAAGGCATAATGCTCCTGACCACTATTATTGTCGATGGATCGGTATCTAGGGTAAGATGTTCCTGGCCACTATTATTTGTCGGTGGACTGGTCTGACCCCAACTCTTATGGTGTTTCACTGTAAGTACTTATTATTTTACCCATGTCTTAGCATAATTATGCTTGGTTTGTTGAGTACAGAATCCCTCACTATTATAGCCAGTGGACTGGAAACGTACAAGGCATAATGCTCCTGACCACTATTATTCACCGGTAGATAGGTCTTTAAGGCACCCCAACTCCTGGCCACTATTATTTGCCGGTGGATCGGTTTGGGCCCAGCTCAATAGTCTTTCTCTTTAAATGATTAATGTCTTATTGTATCTTATTCAACAAGTTTTTTCCTAGACATGTATGTCACACTCCTTCTACACTTATCCTTCTAAGAGGGTCCATCCTATATCTTGAGACTTTGCCCCTCCTAACACACTCCAACATCCTTTCCTTCCTCCACTTATTCATGCTAGAGGCCCATTCCTAAGTGTGTGGGTCAAGGCCCACTACTTAACACCTCCAAGTCCACTCACTACCTTACCCTAGGGTTTCCTTCAAAAACCCTAATTTAGACCTATGTAGCCCATCCTTCTCCGCCTTACACAACCAAGGTTGTTCAACACCCCACACATCAATTCCTTATATTTGCCCCTCATCATTTCACTTTACTCCCCTGAGTACACGTGTGACTATGAAACCTTAGGTGGCTACACCAAACCCTAGCTGGCCACACCAAATCCTAACATCCTTCTTTCCACCTATCACCTCTCTATTTCTCATCTTCCACCCTTGCTTCTTCCATAAGATTCATACTCACCATGCACATGACATTACTGTATCCTCATCCCATACACCATTCCCCTCTATATATTTTTTTTACTTTTACCACCATCATAAATTAGGTTTTTCGTCCCAAACCCTAGCTAGGTCTCTTATGCACCCTTATACTAACCCATGTACTATTTTTCACCCAAAGCCTCCAATCACCCAAACAACTCTTTCCTTACCTTACTTACATCCCAATACAACTTTTGACACATCAGATTTATCCCCATGCGGACTCCATACACTCCATGCAAACCCTTAAAGTTTTCATGCAAAACCCTATAACTCCCATGCAAACCCTAGATTCTCCCATACAAACCGTAGATTCTCCCATGCAAGGTTCACCCACTCTTTTATTTTATTTAGAGCCCCCTTTTAATTCTCCCTTTCATGGAACACAGGATATTTAGGTCAATTCCACACTCCTTGGTCAACTCACTACTCCTTGGTCAACTTACTTCCCTTTGGTCAACATATTTTCCCATCTTTCTTTTTCATCTTTCCACCCCATATTACCATATTAAATATCCTAGAATGCATTTCCTAAAGAGACACATTACATCATATCACAATTCACAGCTTAAATATATTAAACACATGCCATAAGAAAGCACATGAGCATACCTCAATTCCAAGTTGCGCTACACATAAAATAATTATGATAATAACATAAGATACATAACATATCATGATACATGGCATACAAGGCATATAAGGCACATAGCACACATAGGGCCTTTGCTACATCCTTACCTAAAACATTACCGGTCTTGGAGCACGCTCCTACGCTTTCTTAGGGTTTTGACTGGTTTCACCTATAAGAGGGAAAAACTAAGGATTATTTTCCCTCCTACCAAAATACTATTATTTTCTATTTTATTCTAAGATTACGATTACTATTATTAAAAGAAACTCTACAAGTGAAAATAAGGTTTTTAATTCTGAAGTTAACCTACTAGAGTATTACTAGTCAAAATAGGTTTATGCTAATATTTATAGCCATATTTATATTATTAAACCTAATAGCTTTATTTCTTCTAATAATAGTATTAACACTAGTTACAGCAAAAATAGTGATATTAATAATAATAGTACTAATACTAGTTGTAGTAAAATAACAATATTAATAATAATAGTAATATTAATACTCATAGTAATAGAAACCTTAGTATTTTTAGGGCTAAGGCTAATGATAGGGTTAGGGATAAAATAATAATATAATAATAGTAATACTAACAAAATACTAATATTGCTAAGGATAATGATATTAATAATAATATTTGAAATAATGATAATATAATAATAGTAATAGTAATAATGCTATAGTAACAATGTTAATAATAAAGGTATTAGGAATAATACTAGCAATATTTGAATAATAAATAATAATAATATTAAGGTTTGAGTATTCTTCTTTTATAGCAACAAAGTGATAACATGCCAAATCTAGTATCAATAATAACAACAACAATAATAATAGTAATAATGATGATGATGATGATGATAATAATAATAATAATAATCATCATCATCATCATCAAAATAATAGTAAAATAGGGTTTCAACCCGTTAATAATAATAATAATAATAATAATAATAATAATAATTTCTCGAGGCTGAAAAATAATAATAAATATGATAAATAATAATACATATGAATAATAATAATAATAATAATACATAATACATAATAACAACAACAACAACAACAATAATAATAATAATAGCGAAATAGGGTTTTGACCCCTTAATAATAATAATATTCTGAGGCTGTAAATAATAATAAATATGATGTATAATAATAAAAATGAATAACAATGATGATGATGATGATGATGATGATGATGATGATGATGATAACAATAACATGATAAATACAAGTAAAATGGATAAGGCTTGCACAATTAGGGCTTATGGGTTTAGAGGGGTTAAGGTACCACCTAGGGTCGGTGGTGACCGGCGGCACCAACAACGGTGACAAGGAAAGAGAGAGAAAAGGGGAATAGTTGAGTGCTAGGAATAAGATAGGGGGAACGAGGGTGGAATTTGGGGTGGTTGAGGTTGCCTAAGTTGAGAGGGTTGGAATGAAGGTGGTGGCACAGTCAAAGGCGGCAGCGCTGTGGTGGTTGAGGGTGGTGGAGAGGGAGGAAAGGAGGAGGAGAGGGAGGAAGGGGAAAAGGAGGGTAGGGAAAGGTAGAGGAAGGTCTGAAGGTGATTTTGGGAGGTATAAGGGGCGGTGATTGTGGTGGGAGTGGCGGTGGATGGCGGTGTAAGGGCGGTAGTGGCTTGAGGTGTGCCTAATCGGGAAGGGCACTTTGCATGGCCAGGGTGGCTCATGTAGGGAAAATTGAGGGTGGTGGTGGGTGTTGCTTGGTGGAGGGTAATGTAGGGAGTGGTTTGGGTGGTAGATCAGGCAGCGGTGATAATAGAGAGGATTTCTAGGTTGAAAGAAAAAAGATTGAATGGGTGTGGATGAGGGTATTTATAGGCTAAGGTTGAGGGGGAAGGAGAGAGGGGGAGTGAGGGAGGTCGGTGGCAAGCGTGCGGTCGCCAGCCGGCGGCCCAATAGTCGGAGGAGGCCTACGAAATTTAGTAGGTCGACTACTCAAGAAGGAGAAAGAGGAGGAGAGAGAGAGTCACATGTGATGAGAGAGAGGGGCTAGGATTGGGTGGAGGAGAGAGATGGAGTATCTGGGAAGAGGTTAGGGGTGGTGGCTTGGCGTGCGGTAGCGTAAGGGCTATGTGCCTACGCTGGGAAGTGGAGTAGTTGGGCATCGGGGAGAGGGAGAGTCGAGGAAGAAGAAGGGGTGGGTGTTGGACCGACGGTCCAGGAAAAAGAAGAGGAGGGGGAGAGACGGGTCGGGCAGGGGGAAAGGAGGTGCAGCACGGGCCTGGGCCACGCGAAAGGGAGGGAGATGGGAGAGGGGTTTGGGCTGCAGGGGGCTAGGCTAGCCCAGGTCGGGGGAGGGGAGGAAAAAGAAAAGAAGAAGAAGGAAAAAGGAGAAAAGAAAAGAAAAGAAAAGAGAGGAAAAAGGAAAAAGGGGAAAAGAAAAATAGGTGGGTTGGGGTATTTAGAATATTTTTGTATTTTGGGATATTTAAAAATAATAGTATTTTAATAAAATAATAATTAACTCCCTTTTAGGCTACTTTAGAATTTTTGAATGATGTTTCCTAAATTCCATTTTAATTAGCAAAACACCCTAATTTTCTCTAATTAAATTATTTATAAATTTCCTATTAATTTTATCCTAATTAATTCCTCTTATTTTAACAAAATAATTTACTTAATTAATTTTTCTAATAAATCCTTAATTAGCTATAATTTCTTAAATTAGAACTTTTGGGGTATTTCAGTATCTTCTTATCCTTCTTAGGCTATATGTTGGTTGGGGTCGCTACCCTTTATTGTTGTTGTTGTTGTAGTGGTGGCTGGTAAGTCTGCTACTGTGGTACCAATGGTTTCCTCTATTGAATCTAACCACCCTCAAGTTGGAAATAGATCCTATATTACTAAAACACAAAGGGTAATGGTTTGCCCTACCACATACTTGATAATAGGTAGATTTGACCTTGTAATATTGTCTTAGACGATCTCCACCACAACTGTGGTACAAAAAATGTCTTAGTAGCATTGATATTTGATAGAGCCACTCAACTAACTCCTTTACTGGAACCTTAGAGTACCACCTCCTAGCTCAAAACCTTATGACTCTAGCTTCTTCTTACCCATAATGGAAACTTGCTCTTGAACCACTGTAACGACAATACATGAGCACTTGTATAAGGTGTCATAGTCCTAGAAAACCACTATACCCATCATCTTACGTTGCTGAAATGAGGACTCTACTCGAACTGGTAGACCATTGTAATACCTCATCTTAAAATCCTACAAAATATATTTAAAATTATGTTGATATAAAATAAATTATTTTTAGTTTTTAAAAGGGCCTAAAATTGTAATAGATATGTGAATTTCAAGTGTATCGATTGACTGGTTTACCTAATTGATCGATAGGTGCAGTCTAAGATTGAAAATTTTATTCTTAATAAACTAGTCAATTATTTTGCTCAAACCGATCAGCTAGTTATCCTGTGATTTCATATCCTTTTTTATTTTGATTTTAATCTATTTATAATGTTATAAAATCTTATAATTAGAATCTATATATGATAATGACATATTTTGGTGCTTTGGTATTATTTTTTCATTGTTTAGATCATTCTATGAATTTATTTAGTTAAATTTCCCTAAAAAAACTTTTTGAGGTATACCTCACCTTCTCTCTTCTCCTCCACCTTCCACTATCTTTTCTAGCAGCTAGGATGTATATTTAACTTGGTGCACCCCTTTCATGACTCACCAATCTTCTGCTATATCTCTTTCTCTATACTCAGTCTCTTACTCTATCATGTCTTCTCTTACACCTTAGTTGGCCACACTCCACCATACTAGTCTTATCTCTCTTCCTTTTGTGGATTTTGATAGACCCTCACTTCTATATCCTATATTCCTAATTCATTTCATTTTTTTCCTAATTTTATTGCTCCCTCCTTCCTCTATCTTGGTGAAATTTGCTAAGTGTTGATTATTCTCCATTTTTCTTCATTTTCCACTCTTTTGAGAAAATAGAGGGTTGCTCTTTTTTCCTTTCTTCCTTGGTTGAGCATTGTCTCTCTTTTCTTCTTCTTCTTCTTCTTCTTCTTCTTCTTCTTCTTCTTCTTCTTCTTCTTCTTCTTCTTCTTCTTCTTCTAATTTTAACTTTAGTTCTCCCTTATTTCTGTTAAATAAGGAAGGGTTAAGGTTTAAGAAAGGTTGAGGGTTATAGTATCATTTTTCTTGGAATTCTGTTTTTAAAAAAAGGTTGAGCTATGTTTTTGTTGTTGTTGTTGTTCTTTGCTTTGATTTTAATGGATTTTTAAAAATAAAGGAGTTTTAATGGTTTTGGCTTTTGATTTCTTATGAACTGAGGTCCTGCTAGATAGCCTTCAACTAGGAGTTATGTGCTAGAATACTTGCTTTAAGGTAAGGCATTATTATTTATAATATGTCTAAGGTCTTGTGTTGTTTTTTATGGTTTTGAGTGCTTGGTATGTTCCATGATGTTTATGTTATATGTTGAGTTCTTAATTTCAAGCATGTTGCCATATTTCAGTTTATGATGTTTTGGAGTGTGTTTGAGTATTTTTAATATTATGCATGAGTTGGTGAACTTTAACCATGATCTTGTTGAGTATCAATCCCTACCATGTTTTATATGAATTCATATGAGGAGTATGTCTTTTATATTTTATAACTTATAAGCATGCTAGGATTAATATGGTAAAGTATGGTGAAAATTTTCTCAGTGGATCGTAAGTCAAGATGTTGTTTTACCCAAACCAGTTGATAGGTTTGTTGAACCGATTGACTGGTTGCGTGAATAGTTGCTTGGTTTGAAAATTTTTGATAGGTTGGCAGCGGGAGCGGTCGATTGGTTTGATGAACTAGTCGAATGGTTCTTATGAGTAGTCACTCGATTTGTCAAACCCATTAACTGGTTGCCTTATGGCTAAAGTGGCATGTTCTCTGCTTAGGCTTGTCAATCGATTTGGTCAAATTGATCGACTGGTCCCTCATAAATAGTTGACCAGTAGAACCAACCAGTCAATCGGTATATTGGTTTAATTTTTTTTGTTCAGGTCTGGTATGACCAGACCAATCAATAGGTCCTAGGGACTGATCGACCGGTCTGCCTAATTTTCCCTATATTTTCTTGTTATCTAATCTTCTTCCTTTGAGCTTTCTATATCAATGTTTGTATATAATTACAACATTTTGATCATGATTTCAACAATGGTTAACATGAATTTAATATGGATCAAAATGATAATATTGTGGTGCTTTGTTTTGTTGAGTTTAGTGTTCCCTTGAAACACTTAATTTTGTGGCTTGTATGCCTAGGTTAGTGTTTGGTGTCAACACTTAAAACAATCAATTGGTTTCATATTTGGAATTTGATAATGGAATATTAAAGGCCTTCTCAGTATGCATACTTAGGGTTTGGTTATCTTTTATGCCCCTAGTCTAAGAGACCAAGTGTGGTAGATATTGAAGACCTGAGAAAATCCTATTGACACTAGCAGTAGGGTGGTGGGTGAGGTAGACCCAAAATTGAATGTATTCCCTCTCACCTAGGAGACCAAGTGTGGTCGATATTGAAGATCCATGAGAAAAGCCCCTTGGCATTAGAGTGATACGGTGGTGGGAGTTCTAATCCTACATTCATCCTAGTCTTGGATTATAGATATATTTTTGGTTCTATGGTAATGTACTTTGGGTGAGGTAGACCCAAAATTTAGTGTATGCCCCCTCTCTTAGGAGACTCAGTGTGGTAGGTAAGGAAGATCCCTGAGAAAAGCCCCTTAGCACTAGAGCGATGTGGTGTAGGGAGAGGTAGTTCTACGCTAGTCCCGTCATAGAATCTTGACATTATGTATTCTACTTTTGTATGGCTTGTTATGGAGATTCGTGTATGTATGGAAATGTGTATCCTAAGGGCTTCCCATGATATATATATATATGTTATCCATGCTCTTATGTACTATCTTTCTAAGTATGTTGCATACCATGTTATCCTATGACCTTTACATGCATCATGCACCCTTACCATGTTTTAGGTAGTTTGTTTTACCAGTACTTCACTATTCTAATACTATATTTGTGTGGTCACTGTGATGGTTTGACTTCTGGTCCGATGAGCAGATGATGATTTATAGGGATATGATTCTCAACTAGAGTATGTTGAGGATGATGTCATGGGCTAGTGTATGGCCATTTCTTGGGGGTCTAATGTTACCTTTATGTTGTTAAGAGTTAGGCTAACTGGTTAGATATTTTTTCCCACTACACTAGGATATTTTTGGTTCTTGCCAATTATTTAAACTCTTGGCTTTAGTTCCTATATTTATATCTTGTGCACTTTCTTCTCTCTATATTATTATTCTCATTATTGTTATTAGTATTGTTGTATTAATAGTAGAGCATGAATTCTTCATTCCATTTTTTCTTACATTAGACATAGGTTAGGTGATGGTTACAAATCTATCATGGTTGGTGTAGCGGTAACATCCCATGGTTTTGCTTTTATAATACTTCCGCATTGTCTTCAAAATGAAAATTTTGATTCCAAAAATTGGGGGTATTACAAGTTAGTATTAAAGCATATAGTTTTAAATCTCTATGTTGTTTTGTAAAAAAAAATTTCTTTCGCCTTGTCTGAGCTTATAGAATCATGTTTATTCTGTGAGTGAGTGTTGATTTTGGTTGGGAGTTCCTTAATTTCTTAGGGAGAACTAACTTTTTGCCTTATATGCAATGTGCTACCTCCATGTGTTCTAATTTTGTAGCTAATAATGGAACCTTTTCTAACGCGGTTTAGTATTTTAGGATGTTGAATGGCCACAAATTGGCGACTTGAGCTTTTCTTGGAGACAGTTGGAGTCTTCTTAAAGCAAAATATTCGGCACGATGAGGCTCTACAGCTATCGTTACCACCTCCTTTCTTGGTTCTATTGTTAGAGGACTGGCTTCGTAGGGTTGATTTTCCACACTTGTCAGTCTTTGCGGGTCAGGAGGACCTGGATGTTTTGGAATGCTGGTTGAGGGACTTTGAGAAGAACTTTGTGCGTAGTGATTGTTTAGACGATAAGCACGAGGGCATCAGAGTGTTCCACTTTCAGGGTCGTGCTAATGAGTGGTGGAGAGGTCAATAACTTAGATGAGCCACTATAGATCTGTGGGAGAATTTTGTTGAGATGCTTAGGGTGCGCTTTTACCCTACTCACCTAAGGATGGTAAAGTATGATGAGTTTATGGCATTGCATCAGGGTACATCTATAGTGGAGGAGTACTACAACTACTATGAATCTAGTCTACTTTACTTTAGAGGTTGACACTAATGAGAGGATGAAGGTTCACTGGTTTTAGTTGGGACTGAGCTTGATACTTCAAAAGATGCTAATGAGGACTCATGCACAAGACTTGTAGGCCATGTATGCCTATGCCTTGGAGGCATCTTTGATTGTGGAGGCCTATAATGAGAGGATGAAGGTTCACCAGTTTCAGTTGGGACTAAGCTTGAGACTTTAGAAGATGATGATGAGGACTCATGCACAAAACTTGTAGACCATGTATGCCTATGCCTTGGAGGCATCTTTGATTGTGGAGGCCTATAATGCCCACTTAGGGACCAAGTGAGGGTTTGAGGGCAAGTAGTGCTAGAGTGGAGAGAAGTGGTTCTAGGCTGTAGGTAGTCACTAGTCTGGATCCTCACTCGCTATGGAGGACATTTGAGTCAGCCATCAAGGAGGCATTTTTTTATGTCGAAGTTGTGGCAAGAATCATCTAGGAGCCCATTGTACTGGTAAGTTGGTTTAGTGTCATGGCTACGGTAAGTTGGGGCATCACTAATTTGAGTATTGGACTACTACAAGCAGTATCCAACAGGGACATACTCATTTGTAGGGTACTATAACTCATAAGATCCAGCTTATAAGGTTCAGCCGATAGATAGTGGAGCTAGCAGGATTGCTTTATAGTAGAGGATTTAGAGGCCCCATGCTTTTTAGTAAGGGTAAGGTTTAGGCAGTGCTATAGGACAACCTCCAGACAATAGCTTGAATATGATGAGTTTGTTGGAGGCTGACAGGCAGGTAGATGTCGTCACAGGTATGTTTATAGCCTTTTCCCTTCCTCCATGTGTATTATTCAACTCAGGTGCTTCATATTCTTTTGTGTTTACTACTTTCTTAGTTGGGGTAGCTATAGTTCCCTCTAATAGGATAGAAACATCTGTTGTCCTCCTATTTTGGGGATAGACTTCCATGTACTACATTGTATAGAGATGTGGCCCTAGTCATTAGTGGAGTTGGACTATTGGTAGAGCTCATAGAGCTTGAACTTCATGATTTTGACATAATTATTAGGATGGATATGCTCTTGAGATATCGTGTTATTATTGGTTGCTCACAAGAGTGTGTAGTTCTTAAGGAACCAAGGGGTGTTAGGGTCTCTTATCGGAGTTGTGTGCTCACAGAGCTTTTAGAGAAGGAATACATTCGATCGAGTGTATCGCATTGAGGAGAACCAATCCTTTTGTTAGTAAGAAGGATGGTGGGCTTAGATTATGCATTGATTATTGAGAATTGAACCAAGTTATGGTGAATAACTATTATCCTTTGCCTTGGATTGATCACCTTTTTAATCAACTATGTGGGGCTATTGTATCTTTGAAGATAGATCTCAGATCGGGGTACCATCAGATGAGGATTATCGAGAAGGACATACCAAAGATGGCTTTTAAGATGAGGTATGGCCACTATGAGTTCATCGTGATGTCCTTTGGACTCACGAATGCACCAGCTCTATTCATGGCTCTCATGAACTACATTTTTCAGCAACACCTTGATCATTTTTTTGTAGTCTTCATCAACGATATCCTTATTTAATCCAGGACTCGTGAGGAGAATGAGCAACATTTGAGGTAGACATTGGCTTTATTGAGGACACATCAGTTGTATGCCAAACTCTCAAAGTGTGAGTTTTGGCTAGATGAGGTAACTTTCCTAGGTCATGTCACCTTAAAGGATGGCGTGTTAGCTGATCCTTTGAAGATCTGAGCAGTATTAGAGTGGTCAGCACTAATGAACGTCAGTGAGGTACACAGTTTTCTGGGATTGGCAAGTTACTATAGACGATTATTCCAAGATTTTTTTATGATCGCTAATCCTTTGACTGCCTTGTTGAAGAAGACAACATACTTTCATTGGGACGATAAGTGCACAGAGTCTTTTGAGTAGCTCAAGAGAAGATTGACTTCAACTCTAGTACTTACCTTAGCGTCGGGTATGGAGGGATTTGAGGTGTATGGTAATGTAACCAAGCATGGTCCAGGGTGTGTGTTGATGTAGCATGGGAGGGTAGTGGCTTATGCTTCTCGCTAGTTGAAGGAGCACGAGCAGAACTATCCTACACATGATCTCGAGCTAGATGCTATGGTTTTTGCCTTGAAGATCTAAAGACATTACCTATATGGAGTGCATTGTAAGTTTATATGGACCATAAGAGCCTCAAGTATATCTTCACTTAGTGAAAGCTAAACATAAGATAATAGAGATAGCTAAAGTTAGTCAAGGAATACGATTTGGAGATGGCCTACCACGAGGGAAAGACCAACGTTGTAAGAGATGCTCTTGGTGGGAAGAATTCACACTCTATAAGCTCATTAGTGTTTTATAATAGATTTGGTAGGAACTTTAGGACATGTGTATAAGGATCATTGGGTTCGGAGATCTTGAGACGAGGATGAGTGCTATTACGATCACACCGACCATCTTTGATGAGCTTGGAGCTAGTTAACCAGAAGATGTCAAGATTGAGTGGAACAAGTGGGTTATATTAGAGGGCATAGTAGTGGGATTTTAGATTTTTGAGAATGGTAGTATCCGTTTCCAAGGTAGATGATGTGTTCGGTAGAGTTGTGTGGAGCTTAAGAGATTACTTTTGGAGGAGGGTCATTGTGCACCTTATTTTGTACATCCTGGATAGGATAAGTTATACAAGGACCTGAAGCAGATCTATTGGTTAGCCCCATATGAAGAAGGAGGTTGCAGACTTTATAGCAAGGTGCTTGATTTGTCAAAAGGTCAAAATCAAACACAAGCGTCTGATAGAATTGGTTCAGCCATTGAAGGTTATCGAGTGGAAGTAGGATAGCATTTTGATGAACTTCATGGTTGGCTTACTAAGGACCCGTAGTGGTTCAAATTCGATCTGGGTGATAATTGATCGATTGACTAAGTTAGTAGTATTCATACCGATGATGTCGATCTAGAGTATGGAGTAGATGATTAGTGCTTACAAGAAGCATGTGGTATGGTACCATGTGGTACCCAAGGACATTGTGTAGGATCGAGATTCCCGATTCTTGTTGCACTTTTGGTAGAAGTTGCAAGTAGCTTTTGGGATAGAGCTAAAGATGAGCACTATTTTCCATCGATCTATAGATTATCATACTAAGCACATTATTCAGACTCTAGAGGATATGCTTCAGGCATGTATACTTGAGTTTCAGGGTATTTGGGAGAATCATATGAATTTTATAGAATTCTCCTACAATAACATTCATCATGAAAGCATAAGGATGGCACATTTTGAGGCACTCTACGGATAAAAGTGTCGTAGTCTCTTATGTTAGAGTGACTCAAGAAAGACAGTTGTGTTAGGATTAGAGATGGTAAAGGACACTACTAGGTAGATTAGACTGATTTGAGATCGGATGAACAATATGCAGAATAGGAAAAAGAGTTATGTAGATCTATGGAGGATGACAGATGGGTATGAGGTGGGTAACTGAGTCCTTTTGAAGGTATCATCCACCAAGAGAGTGACGTGTTTTGGTTAGAAGGGCAAGCTTAACCTGAGGTACATTGGACCATCCAAGATTTTGTATCGAGTTGGAAAGGTTACTTACTGACTCACCTTGCTTGTAGAGTTTTCACATGTGCATAACGTCTTCCCCTTCTCTCAGTTGAGGAGATATATGGTGGATCCGTCACATATCATTTAACAGGAGATGATTAAGCTCGACAAAGCGTTGATGTATGAGGAGTGACCGCTAAGGATCCTTGATTCCAAGACTCAGGAGATGAGTTCAAAGGTCATCCCACTAATGAAGGTCTTGTGGTCACTCCATGGAATAGAGAAGGCTACTTGGAGTACGAGGAGGAGATCAAGAAAAAGTATCTAGATTTGTTTGCTTAGGTGTGTTGCACGAGTAACATCACCTCTTTTAAGGGGGTAGCAGCCTTCTCTCATGTATTGACCCTTAGTTGTTGTATTCCTTTTGGCTGATGGATCAGCATTCACTTATGTTTTGAGCTTACAACAATACATTTCTTTTGTGGACTTCAATGACAGTCTCTTTTAAGGGGGTAGCGTTGTAATATTCATCCTAAAATCCTTCAAAATATGTTTAACATTATGTTGATATAAAATAAATTAGTTTTGGTTTTGAAAAGGGTTTGATATTCTAATAGAAATGTGAACTTCGGGCATATCGGTTGATTGGTTTGCCTAATCGATTAACTGGTATGCTCTGAGATTAACAATCTTATTCTCAACGAACCAGTTAAGTGGTTTACTCAAACCAATCGACTAGCTATCTTGTGATTTAAGATCATTTTATGATCTTGATTCTAATCTCTTTTTAATGTTTCAAAAACTTCTATTAGAATCTATTTATGCTAATGAGCATATTTTGGTGCTTTGAGATTAATTTTATATTATTTAGATCATTCACTTTTTTAGGCATATGTCACCTTTTCTCTTCTATCTCACCTTCATCTCTCTCTTTTGGAATCTAAACTGCGTGTTTGACTAGGTGCACCCCTTCCTTGAATCACTAACCTTCTGCCATGTCTCTTCCTGACTACACTCAACCTCCCTCACTCTGCCATGCCTTCTCTTACAACTTGGTTGCCCACCCTCATCCATACCAGTCTTTTCTCTCTCCCTCATATGGATTTCAACTAGCCTTCACTTCTATACCCTCTATTCCTGATTCATTTCATTTCTTACCTATTATTCTTGCTCCCTTATTCCTCTCCCTTGGTGAAATTTGCTAAGTGTTGAGTGCTCACTAATTTGCTTCCTTTTTCCTCTCTATTGAGAAAGCATAGGATTGCTCTTGTTTTCTTCCTTCCTTAGTTGAGCATTGTCTCTTTTTTCTTATTTTGATATTGGCATTAGTTCTCCCTTGTTTATCTTAAGTAAGGAAGGGTTAAGGTTTGAGAAATGTTGAGGTTAATAGCTTTATTTTCCTTGGAATTCTATTTTTGAGAAAATGTTGAGTTGTGTTTTTGTTCTTCTTCTTTGGATTTTCTTTGATTTTAATAGAGTTTTAAAAAAAATCAATGGTTTTGGCTTTTGATTCTCTTAGAAACTGAGTTCATGCTAGATAGCCATCAACTAGGAGTTATGTGCTAGAAGATTTACTTTAAGGTAAGGCATTATTATCTCTAATATGTATAAGGTCTTGTGTTATTTTTTATGGTTTGAGTATTTTTATTATTATGCATGAGTTGGTGAACTTCATGCATGATCTTGTTGAGTATCGATCCCTACCATATTTTATGTGAATTCATATGAGGATTATGTCTTTTATGTATTTTATAACATAGAAGCATGCTAGGATTAATATGGTAAAGTTTGGTGAAATTTTTCTAAGTGGATCGTAGGTCTGGGTGTTGTTTTACCTAGACTAGTTGCTAGTTTTGTTGAGCCGATCGATTGGTTACATGAACAACCGCTTGGTTTGGAATTTTTTGATAGGTTGGTAGCGGGAGCAATCGATTGGTTTGATGAACCAATCGAATGGTTCCTATGAGTAGTCAATTGTTTTGTCAAACCGATTGACTGGTGGCCTTGTGACCAGAGTGACATGTTCTCTACTTAGACCTGTCGACCGATTTGGTCAAAGTGATCGATTGGTCCCCTATGAATAGTTGATCGGTAGAACTAATCAGTTGGTTGCTCCATTGGTTTTATTTTTCTATTCAGGTCTGCTATGACTAGACCTATTGACAGGTCCCAGGGACTGATCGAACAATCTGCCTATTTTTCGCCATGTTTACTTGTTATCTAATGTTCTTCCTTTGGGCCTTCTATATTAATGGTTGTATATAATTACAAAATTTTGATCATGATTTCAATAATGGTTAAATCAAATTTGATATGGATCAAAATGATAATATTGTGGTGCTTTGTTTTGTTGAGTTTGGTGTTCTCTTAAGACACCCAATTTGGTGGCTTGTATGCCTTGGTTAGTGTTTGGTGTTAAAACTTAAAACACCCAATTGGTTTGGAATTGGAAAATTTGTCATGGAATATTAGACGCCTTTTTAGTATATATACTTAGGGTCTGGTTATCATTTGTGCCCCTAGTTTAGGAGATCAAGTGTGGTGGATGTTGAATATCCTTGAGAAAAGCCCCTTGGCACTAGCACTAGTGTGGTGGGTGAGGCAGACCCAAAATTGAACATATGCCCCTTCACCTAGGAGAATAAGTGTGGTGGGTGTTGAAGATCCCTGAGAAAAGTCTCTTAGCACTAGAGTGATGCGCTGGTGAGAGTTGTAATCCTACGCTCATCCTACTCTTAGAATATAGATAGTTGTTTGATTGCATGGTACTGTACTTTGGGTGAGGCATACAAAAAATTTAGCATATGTCCCCTCACCTAGGAGACCAAATGTGGTGGATGAGAAAGATCCCTAAAAAAACCCTTGACAATAGCGCCATGTGGTGGTGGGAGAGACAATCCTACTCTAGTCCCGTCATGGAATATTAACATTATCTATTCTACTTTTATATGGCTCGTTATGGAGACTTGTACATGTATGAGAATGTGTATGCTAAGGCCTTGCCATGATATATATATATATATATATATATATATATATATATATATATTATCTATGCTCTTATGTACTATCTTTCTAAGTATGTTACATACCATGTTATCGTATGACCTCAACGTGCAACATGAGCCCTCATCATGTTTTAGGTAGTTTGTTTTACCAACACTCCACCATTCTAATACTCTATTTGTGTTGCCATTATGATGATCCAGCTTTTGATCTGGTGAATAGAAAACTATTTTTCGGGATATGATTCTCATCTAAAGCATATTGAGGATGATGTCATGGGCCAATAATTGTGCATTACTTTATGTTCAAAAGTTACCTTCCTATTTAGTTAAGAGTTAGGCTAACCTGTTAAATGTTTTTCCCACTACATTAGAATTTTTATAGTTCTTCCCAATTCTTTAAACTCTTGACTTTGGTTATTGTATTTATATATCGTGTACTCTCTTATGTCTATATTATTATTCTCATTGTTGTTATTAGTATTATTGCAATAATTTTAGATCATGCATTCTTTGTTTCGTTTTGCCTTGCATCAGACATAGGTTAAGTGATGGTAACAACTCTCTCATGGTTGGTGTGACGGTAACATCCCTCAGTTTTGTTTTATATCACTTCCACATTGTCTTCAAAACAAAATTGTCTAGTTCTAAAAATTAGGGGCGTTACATCCATGATTGACTCGTTAGCCGCTGAGCAAACATCAACAACTTTGTAAATTGAGCATGGTGCTCTTGCATAGTCATGTAAGCTGTATGAACTCCTTAAGCTTATCCTTCTTAAGACTTTTTGGGTAAAATTTCATGTGGATTACCATATTGAAGTTCACCCAAGACATTGGTGGTCCTCCTTATACACAACAACTTTCCCATTAGGCATGTATGGCTCTCCGAAGGAAGTAGGGTGCTATACTTGCCTTCCGAGTAGGTGGATAGTTGACTCTATCTTATGTTTGACCCATGTCCCAAATCCATCCCTCTAGGATAAGTGGGTCCTCTTCACCAACATATATTGACGAGTGATGTCTAGTGACCATTTGAACCAATCCTCTATGCTACTCTCTTAAGGGTAATGTGGAGGCGGTGGTGGTGGTTGAGGTGGTGGTAATGGACGCTTAACAAAATCAATGAAGGATTCAAACATATCCTCACTAGCTACAAGATAGAAAACTTGTTAGGATAAAATATTTCTAGCTTACTAACACATGTTACAAATAAGCACATTCAAAAGCCACCTAGACTATCCGTTCTCAATTCCTCACAAGTTAATCCGGGTTTTCGAAAGATTGAGTTTTTCAAAATATGAAATAGACCGGTATAATCAGGTAAGGGATTGTTTGAAAACTGAATATTTGATAATAAAATATAGTAATTAAAACCAAAGATCCGATACCAACTTTTAACAACCCAAAATTTGCTACTAAAAAATTTCATTTGGGTAGAAGCATAATGATAACATAATTGCGTGTTACTGCCATAGTTGACAAATATCTGGCTTTGCATACCATCCTTACATCAAATACAAGGCAAAATATTTAAAAGTTTAAAACATCATAAACTAGAGAACAAGGTAGGTTCATAAGGTAAATAAAGGTTTGGAGGTTAACTTAGAGTTCAATATCCAAAAATACATAGAATAGATATACGGGAACTAAATGTCCTAAAAGGTATTTGAGTCAAAACCAATATTTAGATAACATGACTCTAGGTTCCCAACCATAATCATGATAAGATCACTCCTCCCCAAGGAATTCATCATAAGCATCAAAATCATCCAATGAGTCCTCAATGATCTACACAAAATCAACCGGGTTATTTACTTTTGGAAATGAGAAATACCCATAAAAAATGATCAATACATTATGTATTGAGTAAGGTAACAATACATTCATAATAAGGTTACACGATATTATAATGTCATAAGAAGGGATAAAAAAAACATATAGATTAACATACGATGATACCAACTTATATATTCATTTCAAGTCTCATAATATGGAAAAATCAAGATCCATAATATTATTCAAGTTGAGTTCAAGGTCTCCACTATTTTCAACCAGTGGAACATTATCAATAATATACATCCCTAGGGTAAAATGTCCCTAGCCACTATTTTCAATTGGGGGAATGTAAAAATACAAGTCTAGGGAGAAAATGCACCTAGTCACTATTCTCATCCAGTGGAACGGATAGGTACAACCAATTTCAACTCATGTGATATCTCGTTTTAAATATTAATATCTTTTCAAAGATTAAGATCATTCTAATTATTTCATGTTGAATTCAGAGACCACACTATTGTCAACCAGTGGAACGATATCGATAATATACAACCCTAGAGCAAAATGATCTTGGCCACTATTCTCATCCAATGGAATAGGCATATACAACCCTAGGGAGAAAATGCTCCTAACTACTATTCTAGTCTAGTGAAATGAGTAGGTACAATTGGTTCTAATTTGTATGATCTCTCACTTTAAGTGATTAATATCGTATTCATAGGTATCTATCTCAAGATCATCATATAGACACACATGTAGATATTAAGACACAAAATTAACTTAGCATAATTATACAAAACACAACCACATGATTATCTAGACGTTTCCCTAATGAAAAAATATCCATACTCCCCCTAAAAAACCATAATTTTACAAGATAAGCATATCTTCTTCCACAATATTAATTTTACCACTAAATTAAGTGAAAGTCTCTAAAATATTACGTTTGAAAACATACCAAAAAATTAGGTTTTTAACTCCTACATCTTATACATGCAATACCTTTAGAGTTACTATTCACAACCCTAATAAATTCTAATTTTACAAGTTAGACATAATATTTTCCATAAGGCTCGTATAGTCACCAAATTTAATAAATATTCTTACGATATAAATATTGATATCATATCCAAAAATCAAGGTCTAATTTCAACGTTTTACCCATGTGATAATAACATGCCTCTAATATTACTATTTAATAATTTAAATCATTTTGTTATTTTATTGGGCTTAGGCCATTCGTAATAACTCCAATTATTCCAAATAATATTTTTAACCTATTTTGAACCAATTAACACATTAAAATAATAAAACTTCTATATTTAATCCATATTGACCAAATTATCTTTAAGATAGCTAAAATACCCATATATATATATATAAACCTTATGAGTCACAATATGAATGAATTTCGACTTCCAACTTCCAACATATATCATACTAACCCTACTTGACCACATCCTTTAATCACTTGCCATCACTGTTCAAACCACATTAAATTACCATAGGTCATACTAGCAAATTTGGGGTATCAAAATAAGATTTATCGTAACAACAACATATATGCTCATGTTCTCATACTATCACATATGGGGTATCAAATGTGATTTATCAAAACCATGAGTTTTCATAAAAATATACACATTGCATGCAAAACCCTATTTAAGAATTATATCCTTACCAAAATCATCTCTTGTCTCTGAGTACGTATAACCTAAGACTCATCCTTTGAGACCACGTGAAAACTACCTAAGAAACAATACCTATACAACATTAGAATCAAGGGTCTAAATCATTGAAGCATGACTTCCGAGAAAATGGACCAAAATTGAAGCAAAACAAGTTGAACAAGGGTCTAGCTAACCATAATAGGAATTGGCACAACAAATAGGCTACAACATGACTCATGTAGCTAGGGGAGGGTTGTGTGAGGTCCTCACATTAGGGGGTAGTGGTAGTGTGAGAAGATGATGTTCGGTAGGTTGTGTAACATGAGGTTGGGGAGTTTTGGTGGAGGGTGCATTGTGATGTTGAGTTTATTTGGGGAGGTCTATTGCATGATTTTTTCACACCGCTAGGCTTACACAATGAGGATGGCTCACATTGAGGCTACTTCACAACATGAGAGGGAAAATTGTAGAGTCACACCAAAGGAAAAATGGTGAATGGGTGACGAACAAATCACAGAAGTGTTGAGGAGAGGAAGAAGGAGTCTAGGGGAGTATATGGGAGTTGTAAAGAATGAAGCAAGAAAGGTGATGGGGTATATATAGGAGGTGAGGTGAGGGTATGGGGTGAGAAAGGCTGAACAATGTAGCGCAAGGGAAGTTTGATGTGGGTTTGTCTCTTACACAAAAGTTAGAAAGGGACGAACGCACCATCTAGTGGTTGTGTAGGCTATGCTGCAAGGTAGAAGGCAAGTGGATTGGTACAGGGGAAGTGCATGGCTAGAAAGGGAAAGAAAAGGCCATGCGAGGGGATTTGTTTTATAAATAATTTTATTGTTTCATTCACTAACACCCCATAAAACTAACTCTTTTCTCTTTAAAATAGAAGCAATAAAAAAAATAAACTATAATTATCTCTCTCCCATGTTTTAAATGTATATCTCTTATCCCAATGACTCCTTACTTTTATTTTCTAATATATCACCTTGCACATGAAATATATTAGGGCATGTATAAATTAATTAATTAAATGTATGTATATATAATTAATTAGAATATTTCTTTGTTAATTTCATTATGAATTTCAATTAGTTTCTTAGTTAGTGCTATTATTGAACAATAATTCATTAAATTTCAATATGGCTAGTAGAAAATAACATTTCCATTTTCGATTATACGTGATATATGCAAACTACAAAGTCAGTAATTTAATATTTCAATGATGGAAAGGTATGGATATCATTATACATGATTACATATTGCTTAATAATATTATTAATTAATTATGCATGATTTGTGTGATACAACTATATTGTAGACTTGTATATTGTGTGGACACAACACTAATAACTTTATGGTGGTCAAGTGGTGGGAGGAGCCACACCCTACCTACCCATTACATAAATACACTCCATAAGAAACCATTATGCATTTCTACTAATATGCATTAGGTTTTCCACTTCATCATTATATAAAATAGTGAATTCACCAGTAACACCCTAAAATTTCTCTACAAAAAAATATTGTTTTAAAAACATTGTGGAAGCCAAAACATAAAACATAAGGGTATTATGCCACATCTAAATGCAGAGAAGATACTCATTATATTCAATTCATATTCGATGGAAGGCTAAAAGTAACTCATACCAAAATTAAGTACAGGAAGTACTTAACTTGACAATAGGCGATTATAAATAGAGAAAGTGAGGAGATTAAATATAATGCTTTGAAAAGAGATTTAGGAGATCAAGCTCCCAAAACAAAACAACAAGACATAAATGAATAACACTCTACAATCATAACCAATAACCACTCATCATAGGAAAAGCAGTAAGTAAAGAGTGAAGATAATCAATAACCTATAAACATCACAGTTTGCTCCCCAAAATCAATGGGATCAACACAATGATACAAATGGTGTTAGTGCATGATGTAATGGTAAAAAAAAGTTACCCAAAAGACATAACATGATGCACATTGATCATAGTATACATAAATTAAATAATGAATGCATATAATACATCATACTCATACTTGATCACATACGACAAAAGAGACATAATAATCATGTGGTCACTAGACATAGAATCAAGATAATGGTAAATAGAAACTAGTAGGAAACCATACATACCACAAGAATAGGGAATGCATGACACAAGCAACCTAATGGAAAGAGAGATACTAAACACACATTCTACTCATGATATGAGATGACCTAAGGATGTGACCATATGACAATCCATACTTACATGATCATACACTTATAGTTAGTTAGTCACTTGAATTCAGAGACAACACTATTCCATACTTGATGTATCAATAACACAACCATAATGAACCCTTTAAGGTACAATGCACATGAGAAACCATAAGTCTAGACTCATAATTTTTAAGTATGAATACCCCTATAAGTCGATGGAACAGATGATATAAAGTAGATGTAGGGTTACTTTGGTTATTTCAACCACCAAGAAAATATATAAGTTGAAGTGCCTTGGTTCTGACTCACGTGATATTCTACTTTAATTACTAATGTCTTATTCATTCTTAACCATCAATTAGTACATAGCACTACATCACATGGCTTACTCTTCATCATAGTACTTCCTCTTATCTTACAATTCTAACCACATGGGTAACCATCTTATCATTTACTATATGAAATATTTACTGATGGAAACCTGTTAGGGTTTTACGAAAGGATCAAAGAAATTAATCAAGCACGGAGTTTGATTCGCCGAATTCAGCCTAAGGAAAACTCCCAAAGGAAGATCCAAAGATTCCAAGGCACAGTTTTACAACGGCAACTGAATTCGAGAGAAAGAATGATCAAGAGTTGATCAAAGACAAAGAACAGACGCAACAGAGAAGAAGCTAGTGAGAGGTTCTCCGAGAGAGAGAGAGATTGCGAGAGAAGACTCGAGAGAAATCAAGAGAGTGTATCGTATATCAGCCAAAAACTACTGTATTACAATGTATATGTCCCTATTTATATAAGTGTACAGACCGTATAAAAATACTCCATACATCCAGCCCAATATCACGATACAACCCAACAAACACAATCAGGAAATGGGTCAAGATAGGGGTCAATAATGGACACTCGACCAGCCCAAAAATACATCAAAAATCTCTCCCAAATTACGAGATAATATTTAGACATTAATTCCCATAAGCTAAATTAATTCTAGCTAATCATGGCTATTAAGGATTGATTAGTCCACAATCCAACTAATCCATTATTATGGACCGGGTGGCAGATTATACAACCGACCTAATTTCCATTAGCCAATTCGACCGACGAATGCATCACATGGGATTACATACAATTAACAAAAAAATACATAATCTGCAACACTCCAACAGCTGCATCCAGAATCAATGTGCTGCATCAATTTCCTATTTATTCACACAAATAAGACAAACAATTATAAGTAACAAATGATTCACAACAATTATCAAAATTAATTAAGTATAAATTTTTCAGATTCATATCATTCCCCTCTTATTGAAAAGGTTTCGCCTCTAAAACCTGAATAAGTCCCAGAAATGGACTAAGATCAGCCACATTAAAAGAATTACTAGCATTCCCAAATTTAGCAGGTAAATCAATCTTATAAGCATTGTCATTAATTTTTTCTAACACAGTAAATGGTCCATCTCCTCTAGAATCTAATTTTGACTTCCTAAAACTTGGAAACCTCTCCTTCCTAAGATGTACCCAAACCAAGTCCCCAGGTTTAAAAATTAGATTGAGATTGACAAGTTGTAGAAAATAATAACTTAGTTCCTAATTTTTCCCACAAAACCTTCCAGAAATGACTCAAAATTTAACATCCCTATCTGAAACTATAGTCTTAGGTATGCCATGCAATTTAACTACATTAGAAAAAAATAATTCAGCCACAGCCACAACATCATTTGTTTTATTACAAGGTATAAAATGAGCCATCTTACTAAACCTATCTACTACAACCATTATTGAATCCTTAGCTCTATTAGTCCTAGGTAATCCTAAAATAAAATCCAAAGAAACATCAACCCAAGAGTGGTTAGATACAGGCAAGGGAGTATATAAACCAAATGGTTTTGAAGTAGTTTTAGCCTGTCTACAAGCAATACAATTGACACAATATTTTAACACATCCTTCTTCATGTGGGGCCAATAAAAATGATCAGTCAATATATCTAAAGTTTTCCGAAACCCTAAACGTGCCATTAACCCACCATTATGAGCTTCTTGAATTAATAATCCTCTGTAAGAACATTCAGGAATACACAACCTATTTTCCCTAAACAAATAACCTTCATTAATAAAATATTTTCCCCGTGTAGAAACTTCACACTTTTTATAAATTTCTTTAAAATCAAGATCTTCCAAGTATACCAATTTAATACTAGAAAAACCTAACAAAGTAGTATCAACAACATTTAATAAAGCATATCTCCTAGATAGGGCATCTGCAACTACATTATCACTTCCTTTCTTATACTTAATCATGTAAGGAAAACTTTCAATAAACTCTATCCATCTACCCTGTCTTCTATTTAACTTTGATTGACTTTTTAAATACTTAGTAGCTTCTTGATTAGTATTAATTACAAACTCTCTATGCCACAAGTAATATTGCCAAACTTCTAAAGCCCTTACTAAGTCAAACAACTCCTTTTCATAAGTAGAATAATTCAAAGTACTACCATTTAATTTCTCACTAAAATAAGCTATTAGTTTGCCCTCTTGAGAAAGTACAACCCCTATTCCTAACCCTGAAGCATCACAATCTAATTCAAACAACCTTTCAAAGTCAAGAAGGCTTAACACAGGTGCTTGGGTTAATTTAGTTTTAAGTGTTTCAAAAGATTTTGTTGTTCTAAAAACCACCTAAATCCATTATCCTTCTTTGTTATGGCAGTCAAGGGAGCAGCTATAGTACTAAAATTTATAACAAATCTCCTATAGAAAGAACACAATCCATGAAAACTTCTTACCTTAGTCACACTCTTTGGCATAGGCCATTCTTGAATAGCTTTAATCTTATCTTTATCCACAGATATGCCATCTTTTCCTACCACAAATCCTAAGAAAACCACATTTTCCAGACAAAATCTAGACTTAGTTAAATTAGCATAAAGCTGTTTTGTCTTAAACACATTCAAAATAATCCTTAAGTGTCTCAAGTGTTCCTCTAAAGACTTACTATATATAAGTATATCATCAAAATAAACAACCACAAATTTTCTAATAAAGTCCCTCAAAACATAGTTCATAAGCCTCATAAAAGTACTAGGAGCATTTGATAACCCAAAAGGCATCACTAACCATTCATACAATCCAAAATTAGTTTTAAAAGCTGTCTTCCACTCATCTCCTAGTTTCATCCTAATTTGATGATATCCACTTTTTAAATATATTTTTGAAAATATAACAGCACCATGTAATAGATCCAACATCTTATCAAGCCTAGGTATAGGATATCTATATTTTATAGTTATCTTATTTACTGCTATGCTATCCACACACATCCTCCAACTACCATCCTTTTTAGGCACTAATAACATTGGAACTGCACAAGGACTCATAGATTCCTTAATGTATCCCTTACTTAATAATTCAGAAACCTGCCTTTTTAATTCCTTAACTTCCTCAAGATTAGCCCTATAAGCAGGCCTGTTTGGTATAACAACTCTTGGAATAAAATCTATTTGATGCTCTATTCCCCTCAATGGAGGTAATCCACTAGGAATGTCCTCAGGAAACAATTCACTATATTCTTCCAATAATTGTTTTACTGTACTAGGTATTTCTTCACTTATTCCTAACTGACATTCATAACATTCTTTATAAACCATCAAATACACATTGGCATTTCTCTTCATAGCCTTTCCTACATCCTTACTTTTAGAATAAAACCCAGATGTTCTCTTAATGTCCTTTGAAATAATCTCAGTTTCCAAACTAGGTTTACATAATTCCTTATAATCAGACTTAATTTTAATTTGATCCTCAAAAATCTCTTTTGGAGTCATAGGTGCTAAAACAATCTTCCTATCATCCTTTTGTACTGTATATCTGTTCTTATAACCATCATGTATTACCTTTCTATCATATTGCCAAGGTCTACCTAACAACAAGTGAGCATCATGCATAGGAACTATATCACATAAAATAGAATCTTCATATTTTCCTAATTTTAAGTTTACTAAAACTTGTTGACTAACTTTGACATCTCCTAACTCATTAAGCCATTGCAATCTATATGGTTTTGGATGTTTAGTAGTTGTTAAACCTAACTTAGACACTAACAAGGTACTAGCAGCATTAATACAACTACCACTATCTATGACCATGTTAAAGCATTTATCATCAATTAAACACCTAGTATGAAATATATTTTCTCTCTGTATAACATTAGAATTAGGTAATTTGTTACTGTTTAAAGCCCTACGTACTACAAAAAGATCCCTACTCACTGGCAATTCTATTTCTTCTTCTGAATCACTATCATCTTCTCTGACTACACTAATCTCTACATCTTCCTCTTCAGATTCAAATTCTATGTCTCCAGATTCTCTAATTAAAATGTTTCTCTTGTTTGGACACTCAGAAGCTATATGTCTCAATCCTCCACATCTAAAACATTTAATATCCCTAGTTCTGTTTGATCCATTCACAGGGTTTGTTATCACATTCTTACTCTTTTCAAACTCATTTCCTACCTTAACTTCATTATTCATACCTCTAGATTCAACCTTACTCGTATTCTTCCAGTTTTGAGAAGTAGTTCCCCCAAAATTTCTCCTTAGTGTACTCTTAAACCCAATCCCAGGGGGTTTATATTGTCTAGACTTCTTTAATTGAATATCTATCTTAGTAGCTATGTTTACCATTTCACCTAAAGTTCCACAAGGATATAATTCTACTTTATCAGCTATCTCAGAATTTAGTCCACTCAGAAACCTAGCCATGGTAGCATCATCATCCTCAATAATTCCCGTCTTAATAATCAAGACCTCTAATTCCTTATAGTAATCATCCACTGTCCTCATTCCTTGACTAATTGTCTGTAATCTCTTATGTAATTCCCTATAATAGTCACTTGGCACAAACCTTTTCCTCATTAAAATTTTAAATTCTTCCCAAGTCTGTATAGGTGGTTCCCCACACCTACTTCTAGTTAACACCAAATTATGATACCAAGAGGAAGCATACTCAGTAAACTCTACTACAACTACCTTAATTTTCTTCTCTTCTGAATAGTTATGACACTCAAACACTAGTTCTATTTTCCTTTCCCACTCAAAATAATAATCAGGGTCATTTCTGCCATTGAACCCAGGTATACTAAGCTTAAGATTATTTAGATTCCTATCAATGAACTCTACCTCCCTATCTTGTCTATTGTTCTGCCTAGGTATCCTATCACTATTGTTAGATATTTGATCTTCCAACTCTTCTAGATTAGCTATGGGTGGAATTTCGATCCTAGGGTTCATAGGAGCCCTTCCTAATACCCCTACTTGGTTAGTTTCAACTCTATTATGTTGTAGCTCATTAATTATTATTTTCTGTTCTCCTATTCTTTGTTCTAAATTAGCAGATAATACGGTAAATTGAGTAGTCATTTGTTCTTGAAAAGTCCTAAGAGTTTCTAATAGGTCATTACTGGAAACAAATTGATTAACAGACTGTCCATTGTTAGACATTATGAAATTCTTTTGATTTAATCAACTAACATAGTCACAACTAATTAAACAGGATCAATTTATTTAATAAATTTAGATAGACATAAATACACAGATTAATTATAGGAAAATATCACAGTATCAATGACTAACAGATATATCAATAATACAGCTTCCTCATAATTTTCCAAGCAAATATCAATTTGACAATGATAGATAAATGAGAAATAACGATATTAATGCGAATGCTTAAACAAATAATCCACTTAATTAGGGACCCCTCTTCTTGGAGGTCTTACTTCTTTCCCGAAACCAAAAGGGTTCGCTGGTTATTTTACTTGTTTACTTATCAAACGAACAAAATAATATTTCGAAAGAAATTTGGAAATTAATTATAGTAGACAGTAGTATATAACAAGAAAATTACGATTCGAGGTTACCAACAAAAAAATACGTCTCGAAATTAGTCAAGATTCAAATTCTTGACCAAACCCTAGGTCGATTAGGGTTTCTTTCAGGAACTTCAAAAAACGGACAAAAATACTTCAATATCCGGTTTAAGAACGACGGAAATCGTCAAAGCCTTTGTCATTTGCAAACCCTAAAATTTCACACTTCAAAAGTAGGGTTAGCGAAAACAACATATATCAAACCAGAAGTGAAAAAAGAACTTAGCAGTAACAATTAAACTACGAGCACTCGAACAACCGAGGCTATGATACCAAATGATGGAAACCTGTTAGGGTTTCACGAAAGGATCAAAGAAATTAATCGAGAACGGAGTTTGATTTGCCGGATTCAGCCTAAGGAAAACTCCCAAAGGAAGATCCAAAGATTCAGAGGCACAGTTTTACAACGGCAACTGAATTCGAGAGAAAGAATGATCAAGAGTTGATCAAAGACAGAGAAGAGACGCAGTAGAGAAGAAGCGAGTGAGAGGTTCACCAAGAGAGAGAGAGAGAGATCGCGAGAGAAGACCCGAGAGAAATCAAGAGTGCGTCGTATATCAGCCAAAAACTACTGTATTACAACGTATATGCCCCTATTTATATAAGTGTACATACCGTATAAAAATACACTATACATCCAACCCAATCTCACAATACAGCCCAACAAACACAATCAGGAAATGGGTCGAGATAGGGGTCGATAATGGACACTTGACCAGACCAAAAATATATCAAAAATATCTCCCAAATTACAAGATAATATTTAGACATTAATTCCCATCAGCTAAATTAATTCTAGCTAATCATGGCTATTAAGGATTGATTAATCCACAATCCAACTAATCTATTATTATGGACCGGGTGGTGGATTATACAACCGACCTAATTTCCATTAGCCAATTCGACCGGCGAATGCATCACATGGGATTACATACAATTAACAAAAAAAATACATAATCTGCAACACTCCAATAGCTGCATCCAGAATCCATGTGCTGCATCAATTTCCTATTTATTCACACAAATAAGACAAACAATTATAAGTAACAAATGATTCACAGCAATTATCAAAATTAATTAAGTATAAATTTTTAAGATTCATATCATTTACAAAGTTTGTAATACTTATATCACTATTATTCATTTATCACTTATGTGATTTCATTCCAACAATTTTTCTCTTAACATACGATTAGGATTTCACTTAGGTGAATTATTGAAAACTCAAAATAAAATAACAAATGAGGAATTCACGTATACACTAAATTTATGATTAATAATAACATAAATAAATAAAACAATAAACTTAATACAAGGAATTCACCTCCAAAGGCCATTAAGGTTACCCTAAATCCAAGCATAGCCTAAGACGATTATAATAAAGTTAAAATGACTAAATTCTCCTTATTAGCCCTAAATCTTTACTTTAACTAATTAACCACAAATTAAGGTCATTAATTTAAAAAAATTCAATACACTATATAAAAACCTCATATTAAATATGATTAAGCTATAAATTAGAGTAAAACTCAAAATTAAACATATAATTTAATAACTATATCCTTAAGGTTTTCTATCCTTATTTTAAATAAATTTTAACTTAATTAATTATTTTAGGCTAACTAACACTAACCAAAGTTAACCATTTAACATAAATATGACCTTCCTATCTTATAATTTATTTAGACATTCCCAAGGGATAAAAATATATGAAAACACAAAAAATACCCTCCAATTTACTTTACACTTCTTTAAACTTATTTTAATCATAACTTAAGTTATATAACTCCAAATTAAGACTTATAATATATGACATTGTATGTAAAGGAATTAATTAATAAAATGGTGAAATTTAATTTTACAAAAACCCACTTTTAAGGCCATTTGACCCTTAACAGTGCACATACTTGAAACTACCAAACATGACCTTAACTTCATTTTACTCATATTGCATGCCAACACCACTAAATACCAATACACATGTATTAAGCATGCCATGTAAGATTTTAAAATATAATACCATGTATGAATATGCACTTAACATTTTAACATGCTATTTAATTACTATTTCCACATAAAATGATAAAAATACATAAACCATGAATATAGGTATAGAGGATAAAATCATGCTAGAACATAAAATGGCATGTCCTACTTGGAAAGAAAATATACCATAAATTATTACATGCTTATATATATATATATTATTTTTTTTAAAAAGAACACATAATTTCTATATCCTAAGAGTAAGCAAAGCTTAACCAAATGCTAATATTCTAGCAAGCCAAATAAAGTCTTATCCATTTCTTCCTTCTACCACCTCTTGATCAACTTCAAAAACTTAATACAAGAGGTTAGGAATATTAAAATTAAAATGAGAACAATAGGAAAGAAGGAGATGATACTGAGGGTTTAGAAAAATGCAGCACCTAACCCTAAACATGATCTAAAACTCATAGTAAGCCATGAAAGGAGAGAAAAGAAAGGAGTTGTTGTAGGGGATGTTGAAGGCCACAAAACTAAGAAATATTACACAGTTGCATTAAGGGTAGCACAAAAATGTTGTAGAATGCAACTTGGTTTACTTTAATTTTGGCTGACTATGAAGGAAAAGTTGAGGCTTGCTACCAAAGCCACAGTTTAAAGAGCATAGTTGGATGGTTCTTGTGGTATGCAATGGAAAGACTCCAACACAGCAAAAATAATGAGAAACGAATGAGAAAAAAAGTGGCCAAAAGTGTTGGAAGTGGGCTCAATGATCAACACACCTAGCAGTGCCATCATGAAATGCATGGGATGGAAAAGTCAGGGAGGGGGTAGAAATGAAGAAATGCTAGTGAATGCCCATAAAAATTGAATTTTATTGTAATATGAATAGAAAGGAATCCAATGCACTAAAATTAGGAAAAATATAGAATAAAAAAAGGTGTGAGAAGTGCTAGAAACTGCTAACCCAATCATTTTCACACGCTAACATCAAGGGTCTGGAAATAGGGAAAACAAAATGTAAAAATGTGTGGAGTTCAAATGGGATTGAGAGGCATGATTCTTGGGCACAAAGAGGTTGTTGGGGTGGTTTATTAGTTGATATGAGAGAGTTATTAACTTTTTACACACTTAAATGAAATCATATGATGAGAGAGTGTAACGAGAGGTTGAGTGTATAAGAGTTTTATGATAAATATTATGACTAATGTACTTTTAACCAAGATCAGGGTTCAATGAATGTAAATAGGATAAAAATATGATTTAAATATTATTAGGTGTTGGTTGGGATGAAAATAGATAGTTAGAAGTTTATTTACATTTAATTTAATAAATTAAATTGGAAAGAAGACCCAATATAGGTAATTTTAGAAGAAAAAAAATAAACAAACTTAAAAAAATATGATTTTTTGGGAAGGTGAGAAATAATTATAGAAATCCAAAAATATTAAAATATTAGATATTAGATTTGGTTTGACGCTCAATGGGCGGAAAATGAATAAAAATGGCAAAATCAAATAATCTGTGGTAATGCAATTTTTTGCAAATAGTCAAAATAATTAATGAAAGGTCTTTCAAAATTCATTCGGAGCTCAAACAGATTAAAAAGGAGAAATTGAAAAAAATCATTCGCCATAAAAAATAAAATGATTATGATTTTGTACCTATAATATATATTTTATTGATGTATCTTTAGTATATTTAACTATACATTTATAATTATGATTATTGTGCAATTAATTACAGGTGCACTATAACTATATTTACTGTGCACTATTATTTTCTTATTCTACCTAAATATTAACTAGTATAACAAAATTAATTATAGGTAAAATATAATTATATTCAATGTACACCAAAAACACATTGTGGCTGCAAGGATGGTTGTACCATGATGCAACCCCTTCACATTATACTTTTCCCTAACATAGCCACATAAACTCTTGCAAATATCTCAAAAGCTCAAGGATATTAATATCTAAAGATACTTGTTATAGTATCCATTCACTTAACCTATAAGGAAATTATTTATCATGATAATTAAATATATAAAAGATTGTAGTCAATGGTAAATATGGTGGATTATTCTGTTTATATTTTGTACAATATTCATCAACTTTTTTTAGTAATATACTTTAGATATTCTTCGGATGAAGGTTAATGATGATAAACTGATTTTAATTTTAATTCACCTCTTTGGTAGTTTTTTTTGGGTTATTTTATGTTAAAGTATGTTAAATATTAACCTAACCTAGGTTCACATCCACAAGTTAATTATCAAATCGGTAGTTAAAGTAGATTAAAGTTAATATTTTACGAGTAATGATGGATTTGACCCATTTAATGGGAATGGGAGTTGATATGAATGCAAGTTAAAATGACTAACTCGAGCAAGCATTGTGTTCGACCATGTACCAGCGTGATTTTACCCAAGACAACTTGGATTGTTATAGGTTAAAAATCATCTTGTTGTATCTCTCTTTTTTCTTAATTTTGTTGAAATTGAAGTGGGTCACCATAGACATCACAACGGAGTCAATTATTTGTTTTAATCTAGTGTTTTTTTGGTGGGATAAAGATTGAATTGTTGTGACTTGAGAAGGAGGATATGATGGCCCAGGATTAAATAAACAGTAAGAATTTCTTGTTATCTTATTTTAGATATGGTTATGACACTACCAATGTGTATGAAGGGAGATAAGTCTCTACAAATGAAAAGAATTCTTAGGTGAGTCTGGCTCATCACGTATCTTCCCGTAATAAAGTGAGATAGGTGTAAAGGTATGTAATCCACCATGCTTTGTATGGTGGAGTAATGAAGCTTATAATATAGCGTCTATTAGAAACCTTGTACTCAAATATATGGCTCTATTCAATATATGGTTGATCTAATTTATTAGAGTTTCTAGTTCCTTCCACTCAATGAGCAAATGTGGACATTGAGTGGGTGGACCTTCTTTAGGTTCTTAAATTCTTAGCATATGGCACATTGAGTTTTTTTTATTGGATTTTTTGAGTTTTTTTGGCCCACAACTTACTGTGATAGAGCACTGAAAATTGTGTGTTGTTTGTTAGTCACAAAGTAAGCTGAAAAAGATTCATTAGTTAATATGAAGTGTAAGGAGAAGTTCCTAATTTAAATGTTTTAGTGCCTTTTAGGTTAACTAAAATGGTGAAATATCAATTAAAATGTTAATGTGAATTTTTTTAAGTATACTCGAATTTTATACTACTTATGCTCGTGGAAAATTCATAACATTTTTGTTATTTTGCTTAGTTTAACAAGGAGGAAGGAATGGTTGTCAACGAGCCCAAAATGAGAGTAGTTTTTTTCTTGTCCATCCTCCCTCACATGTCTCATAATGATCTTAAGAGGGATCACCTTGTACATTGTTTGCACATAAGAATGGATATCAAAATGGTTCAATAACATTGATTGTGTGTGTGTGTATTTTGCTTACATGATTCATTACTATGCTTATGAATGTAGGTGACAAGATCTCTAGAGGAGCCAAAGGCAAAATTTGAGGTAGTTTTCTATTGGAACATTTCTTCTTTTGTGTTTAAGATTCTATGAAAGTTTGAGATAAACACTAAGATCAAAATGGAGTATTATCATTCTCTTTAACGGAAAAAAAAATGATGACATACACTGCTAACATGGTAGCTAAAGTCTTTAAATGTATACATTATTGAATTAGATCTCAATGGTTGACATATCATTTTTGGCCATGATTCATAGGAGCGCTAATTAGTGATGATAATGTCATAGTAAGATTACATAGGGTTTTGGTTGGAATTGTAAGAATCTTGATGTTCTATCATTAATCATGAAATAAGATTCTTCATTTATGGATTTTATTTTGAATCTTGTACTAGTAATTAACCTAGTGTGATGATGGTATGCCCATGCATCCTCTACTGC
The DNA here is from genome assembly GCA_030549775.1 of Tamarix chinensis. Classification (NCBI taxonomy): domain Eukaryota; kingdom Viridiplantae; phylum Streptophyta; class Magnoliopsida; order Caryophyllales; family Tamaricaceae; genus Tamarix; species Tamarix chinensis. The sequence continues at coordinate 77,692,232 of CM060179.1, read as the reverse complement.
TGATGGTTTTATAGCGACAAGTTAATAGAAATGTTGTACTTTAATCATCTTTTCTTTTTTGAGTACTAGACTTTGTACACACAAATGATTTTAAAATTTAGGCGTCAAGTATAAAAATGCATAGATAAAACCAAACATGATAATCAATATAAAGAATATGAGAAATTAATGAATCAATCAAATTAGAAAGGTAATTGAAAATAATTAGAATCAAGGAAATCTCAAAATAATTAGACAATATAACATCATGATTTTTTTAATTAGAGGGGAAAACACCCTAATTCTTTAAATATAAAGGAAAATTTTAAGAAATTAGATAATCTTTTATTGTTTTATCACTTTTGATGAGTGTCCTAAAATTATTACTGGTACTATTACTTCTAAAATACTTGATTCTAAGAGACAATAGCTAAAATATTAAACTTTCTAATTTCTTGATTGATTCTAAGAGAAAATTTGAAAAAGTAAAATAATGATTTAGCTTGTTAGATTTTTTTTTACGAGGGATGAGGGAGGGAGCACAAAGAGTCGAAATACTCATTGAAAATTTAGAAGAGGTATTAAATTAAAGAAATCAAGAGTTCAATTAATTCAAAAGTGTAACCATGCATTGGAAATAGTATAACTATTATGGGAACTAGTGTAATGCACTAGTGATGCCAGATTCTTTACTTATACTATTTGTAAATTGCATGCCTTTTATATTCTCTAATTATTTTCTTTATAATCATTCTTACACTATCATTTGTAGAGCTCTTTTTTCTTCCATTGATTGCATATGATAGAATTGTTATAGATTTCAAAAATACTATCTATAATAATTTTTGTTTAATTATGGAAATAATCACCTTAGATATTTATTTTAGGATTATTAATATATATTGGTTCAATTTACGCTTAGTTCATATTAATTGTATATAAAGGAAATGATGTTTTAAGCATTAAAGCCAATAATGACTTCCATAGTAGTGGATATCCTAGCAACAAAGATGATAAAAAGTTGAATTATACAACATGCTAATTTAAAGAAATAAATAAAAAGAATATAAGAAGACATGAAAAACCATACAATACCCACCTTAACTAGACTTGATTATTTGTAAGAATTTTCGGTGAAGTCATATGTAGAGGTCTAGTAACACCCATGGTTGATGGATTAACTTGTATATTGGTTATATAGCAATGATTACTTTTTTACATTTGAGTATAATAAGTAATGAATTAATTACAATTAATTAAAGCTATAATATGTTATTAAAATAGTAAACGATGTCACTAGTTACCAAGTGCACCTTGTATAACCTAAATTATTATTATTATTTTACTTTTTTTATTTATGTTAGTTTATTCTACAATATGGTTATTAATTTTGATATTTTTTCTCCAAATAAAGACCCATATTAGTATACTTTTGAGTTAATTTTTATTTATGTAAAATATTATTATATCTTTCACCATTGTTGTTATAACATTTTCTCATGGAATTGATTTCACTTCTAATACTATTGATGTTTCACCATTATTACTGTCGATGGTTTACCATCTGTGAATAGATACTTACTTATATTTTATCAATGTTAATTGTGATGTTTTACTATAGCTGGCTTCATATTTCACCATAATTTCCTTCCTTTTTTTTTACCAATATTGGTTGTGATGTTTGCTTAAAAAGTATTAGTTGAGATATTTCCTAAGAAAAAATAACTTATCATGGCCACCATAGTTGTCTTCATATTTCATCTTAATTGCCTTCATATTTTACCATAGTTGTTATTATATTTCACCTTTAATACTACTACTATTTCACCATTATTACTATGGATGTTTCACCATTGTTATTATGCTAATGTTTCACTATTATTGCACCATGTACTAATATTTACTAATATTTGTACTAAAAAATATTTCTATTTATGCTTCAACATTATTGTACATATATTTTATCATAAAAAATTTGCATCGATAGTATACCAATATGATAGAAAAAAATCTCATAAGCATTTTGGTATAATTATTTTATTTTTTTAATATATAAAATTAAGCATAAATCATTTTATCTTTAAAATAAAATAAAAACTTTAATTTGTTTACTCTTATGCCACAACTACACTCCCTCTTTCTTAATTATTATCTTTGTGCTAACTAGTTATTCCATGAGCATGGTATAACCAGTTACACTAGAAACTTGATGAGTTCCAAGTTTTTATGCTAACAAACAAATACATTTCTATGTTCTATATACTTAATTGCTGTAGATCTGAAATAGCTTGAGAAGAAAAAGATTAAAGATTAGAAGAATGTAAATGAGAAGATGAACTAAAGCACATAAAGAACTTGAAGTTTAGAAGAGGGCCTATAATTTAGGACTTTTTTGTAAAGATAATGAAGCACACTTGATGTAACTTGATCAACAATAGGATAAATGGTGTTTTTCTAAGTATTTTATGATTTGAACCACTAGAAGAAACCCAGCTTGAGTTCCATATTGAGTTCCTTCTAAACCTACTACAAGGGTAGTCCAAAAAAATAGTAAATACTTTTTTGAGGGGAAATAGATTATTTACAAACTATTTTTTTAGAATATATTTCAAATTATCTTCTCACACATTTTATGTTAAATAGATTAATTATCTTTAAAATATTTATATGATTTTTTTGGATAATTATCTAGTTAATATTTTTATAAAAAATAGGTGGTGGATGATTATGTTATCTATTTTGCACACACATCTCTTTGATAAGCACAACAAGCTAAACTTGGATGTAATAACAAAGATGAGTTACCTTGGTAAATATGTTAGTCAATTTGGTTAGTAAATTTTCATTTGAAAATGTGATGCTTTGTGAATGACTTATCAAGTAAATATAGTTTTATAGATAAAATTATTAGTTTAACTAAACTTATTTTTATGATTGAGGATATAATTGTGAGGATGTATTTTGAACAAGGGAAAATCTTTGAGAACTCATGAGTTTTCAAGAAAAGGTTCTTATAGTGTTTTTTCCATGGTTTCATTGTAATGTTGCTTAGTCCTCATTGAGAGTTTCTTCATTATTGGTTATTCTTATTGAGTTCTATTGTTTTATTGATCATCGAGTGGGTATCACTAGCACGCTAGAGTTATTAAACCTGTGTGCATCCTGAGGAGGGTGTTTTGATTAGATTCTAGAGTTGGGGGTAAGTTCTACCTTATAGTGAGTTGATGAGTATGCAATAGGTCATACACGAAAGGGGTGTACTGTCTACTCCTACTTATCATGAGTAATAAGAGAATCAGTTAGGAATAAATGAGTATCTCTTAAGTAGAGGAACCACGTAATATCCAATGTTGATCTCTTTATTACATTTACATTACGGAACCGATCCCTACAACACAAGAAACCAAACCATCCATGCATATACACATATCTACTATGATTGAAAAAACTCTACATTGAGGTTCTTAGAGTTAAATAAGAAAAATTACATCAGTATCTTCATAATTTTAGAAATCGATAAAAAAATGTAGCTATTCAATTCATCCCCTCTTGAGTATATGAGAAATGATTTTTCTATGCAAATCTTTACAAGTGGTATGAAATAAGATACTCCCAAAGAGATAAAGATAAATTAATCTAACACTATGAAATTTGATACTCTCAAAGAGATAACACCTCAAAGAGCCAAAGATAAATGAATCTGACAGTATTATGGAAGGAAAATCCACTATAAGGCACAATGGTTCAATGGTAAATAATACTTTATCCATTTTGAAGATTATCAAGCTTGAAACATTATTGAATATGGGCCATACAGAATAAAAAAAACCGTTGATGGCAGGACCATTGAGAAAGGCAACAAGAATTACATGGAGTAAGATTTTAAAAAGCTATAGATGAATGCATGTGCTATGAAGATATTGTAATGGTCCCTAGGTGCATATGAATTCAACCTATCTCTACTTACAAATCTGCTAAAGAAATCTGGTATACACTATAAGTCTGTCATGAAGGAGCTTAGGCGGTAAAATAATTCAAAGTTGATAGGCTATCTCAAAAGTATGAATCTTTTAAAATGCTTTCCAATGTATCTACTAAATGCATGCTAGCTTGTTTTTATTGTTATAGTTAGTGAACTATCATCTTTAGGAATATACTATGATTATGAGAAAAAGGTAAGCAAAAGTCTTGGAAGTTTGCCTATGGAATATATACCCAAAATTATAGATATATAGGAAACAAAGAATTTGAGCTAATACTCTCTTAAGACACTCACTTGATTCTTAATGGCTTAGAAATATATGATAAAATAATTACACACTGAGAAGGAACTGGCTTTAAAATCTAGAAGTAATGAAAAAGGATTGTGATGATGAAGAGTTTGGTTTTCTCCTTAGAAAATTTAGGGTTTTTTGTGAAGGAAACTATACAACATGGAGGATCGAAACAAATGAATATAGGTAAGAAGCATTCCATTCCTAAGTATGACTTCACTTTTGATAAGTGTCAACAAATAAAAAATTATTCTAAATGGGATGACTAGAACAAAATGCTAAAAGCGATCATCTAAGGGAGATTAAAAGAATTCCATGATAGATGCTACTTAATGTGATGATGAAATAAGTGAGGAACCAAGTGGTAGATAATAAGAAGAATAGGACAACATGCATCTTTGGACCATTGATAAACTGGTAGGAAATAAAGGAAGAAAAGGGGATAGCACTTAAGGGAACACATCCAAATCAAGTAGAAAGAATTTGTGCCTAATGGAAAATGGAGAAATTGATTTTGATTCAGATGACACAAATGGTGAGGTAAATATTAATGAACTTGAACTCAAATTAGAAGATGTTCCTAGGGAAAAAATTTACTGAAAACTTTAACTAACTGCTAGTCAATTATAATGAAGTCCGTGCAAAAAAAAAGGGAACTAAGTGCTCGTGTAGAAGAAACTAATTCTAATTGTGAAATTTTCAAAAATTGGGTTTGAAGTAGAGAATAAGAAGCTAGGGGAGAGATTAAAATCACTTGTGTTAGAAAATTAGAAACTAATTGAGATATTTTAGAACAATTAAAAATTATTAAGGATCTAAAAGAAAATTTGGCATAAGAAACTGAAGTTAAGGATCTAAGAAGGAAGTTTAAGGAAATAACCTAAATAAATAACAAACTTGAGAAAAGATGAACTAATAATTAGAGATGGCTAAAAGCTAAGAATATTATAGAGATAGTGACTGATTAGTGTAATAATTTTTACAAACAAGGGTTAGGTGACAATGGTGAGAAGAAGTAAGAATGGAATTTAGGAAGAGAAAGTATGTTGATCTAGTAGAATACAACATATGTATTTATTACGGTAAGACAGGTAACACTAGACGTAAATGTTTAAGTAAGATAAAAGTCACGAGTAGAAGTTTTTCTTATGTGAGGGATGTAAGGATTAGAAAAATAAAAGCTTATAGTGATACTAATCCCTTAGGACCCAAATTAGTTAGGATTCCTAAAATCATAAACTAAGATTATTTGTATGGAAGAGTTAGGTGACTCAATATTGGACCATAGTTGCTTAAGACCTATGGAAGGGAATAGATATGAGTTCTTGTTACTATTTACCTTCATTAGTGGAACTATAACATTTAATGACAATAAGAAAGGTGAGATAATTGGTGCAGTTAAGGTTGGTAAGTCATTTTTACATTCCATTAAAAATTTTCTGTTCGTTAAAGGTTAATGCATAATCTACTTAGTAATACACAGTTGTGTGATAGCGAGAACATGTTTGAGTTCATCTCAAATAAATGTGTGAACCAAAGCATGTTGGTGGTATGGGGCTCATAATTATAAGATGGTTTAATTTAGATACTTAGGGAAATGATACTGACAATTGATCTTTGATGAGAATTCACTCCTTGCTCGTACTCTAAAAACCTTGTATTACCTAAATTGTAATGTGTCAAACAATCCCTCAAGAGACCAACAAAACTATACATGATAGAGTTTATAGGCATCAAAATGGGTAGTCAAGGATGGTTTATAATGGGAGATATGTAATAGTGAGAATATTAATTTTTGGTAAGACATATGGATCCCTACCCCTAGACCTTCAAGCTTTTAACTCCTATAGATGTTAACTAGAGTGATAAGAGGGCATGCAACTTGATAAAAGGTTGGGAGAGCACATTGGTATGAGGTAAACCTACATGTATATTTACTCCCCATTGACATTGATTGTGTTCTTGATATTCCCTCACTTGAGACAAATAGGAAGATAAATAAATTTAGCATTATACTAGTGATAGTATCTATTCAGTGAAGTTAACATATAATTTACTAGCAAATCTCATTTCTAGAAACTACCTTAGTAGATCCGGTGGGAGAGGGGATGCCATATGGAATTACAGTTGGAGATCCAAAGCACTTCTAAGAGTTAAATAATTTTATTAGATGCAGTACCATAATATTTTGCCAGCGACTAAGAGCTTGCAATGTAAAGATGTTCTAACAATCCCTCTATGCATGATTTATGGGGAAGAGTAAATAGATTATCATGCTATTGTCATGTGCTTAGGGATGATAATTGGACAAGATTTACCTTAAATCTGATGGATTTTGCCTATTAGACATATAAATGGATATGGAAGGAAAAATCATATTTGCTAGGTTTGGGTATAGATACGGCTGAGAACATCCAAATTCGTACATGCCTCCATATCTGTATTCATACTCACATCTATTTACTCGATATGAAATTACCTATTTTTCATTCATTCAAATATTTAACCTATGTATTTTATAAGGCCAAAACTAAAGATTAGTGAAAACTTGGATAGGCATATTGGGTAATTAGGAAATTTATTGGGTGAATGGATAAAAGGGAAATTAGAAACCTTTTGAGTAACAAATTTATCCGATGGATATCAACTATTTGATTGATTCATATATGATTGACTTAATCTATATCCATTGGATTCTGGATGTGGATTTGGATATGTATTATTTTTATTTGGTTCAAGTAATGGGTAGGAGGTTTCAAACCCAAATTTGACCCATTGATATTTCTACATGTGCCTAAGAACCTAATCTATATGGAGGTTCTACATGTACATGTCAAAGAAGGATGGAGAAATGACATGCTTTAGGATTAGCTTAAGTAGGTTTATAGAATGGATAAGTTCATATCTACATTTCTCCTCATCTAAACATGGGTAATGTGGTAGTGACATAATGAATATCTTTTTGAGGATATATGGCTTGAACCAAAATTCCTTCACGACTATGTCAAGAAACAACTAATGACCTTTTGGAAAGATGAAGTTTTTTCCAAGGAACGAGCTTTTGTGAGTAGAAGAAGAGCACCTAAGGAGGGGAGGTTGATGAATTTTAACATATTCTAAAAAGTTAAAATCAAAGGCAAATTGCTCAAACTCAACTTTATAATATTGGCCTCAAAGTAAAGATTAAACCTTTGAAGCTTGATTATTTAGGCATCTTGTGTAAATCTTCTCTTATGCTTGGAAACTTAATTACTCTTTTAAACTTTGCACTTGAGAGATAGTTTGAATGAGTGAGCTTAGAAACCTGATTGCTTTTTTAAGCTTTATGATTGAGGGATCATTTATGTGTGTGTGTGTGTTCTTGTAATCCTTGTAAAAATTGTGGTACATGCAAATTTAATCAAACATTATTAAATCCTTAAACATATTTGTTATCATCAAAATAAGGATATTGACATTGATTGACCTAGGAGGTCAGCACTTGTGTTTTACCTTTGTTGCCTTTATGTTTCACTATAGTTGCCACAATATTTCATTATATTCACTATTATATTCTAACTATATTAGTTGTAATATTTCTTAGATAACTAACTTATTATATTTCATCATAATTACCTTAATGTTTCACCAATATTTCTTTTATTGATGTGCTTATGTTTTGCCATTATTTTTATACAAAAAGCATATTAATATGGGTCTTTATCTATAGAGAAAAATATTAACATCATATTGGTATAATTTTTTTTAATATTTAAAATTAAAGATAATCCTTTTTTTATAAATAAAATAAAAATTTAGCCTTATTTGTAATTATGCCACCATACTTTTTTTCCTCAATTTGTTAATTCTTTTTATACTGGTGATATAGTAGTAATTGACAAGGTCATTGGGTAATATTACAAGATATATATTTTTGTGGTTAATAACAAAGTTTTTTTTTCTACTATCAATAAATATGTTTACATTAATTTTTTTTCTTTCCCTTTGATTAGTGAATGTTATAAAGGTAATTTGGGTAATCTAGGTTATGCGTTCCATAAGACCCCTTAGCTAGAGAAGAAAAATATTATATTTCTAACTTTGTTTCATAATATAATACCATTTATGAAAAATATCAACAAGATGCTTTGTTTCTTATTCTAACATGACATTTTTCTCTTCCCAATTAAATGAGAAAGGGTTATTAAATTCTATATGAATATATATTCGTAAAAGTAGATATTTTTTGTCTAAATTTAGTACTTCTTAATATAAATGTAAAAACTAATATCCCTTCTATTTGGAAAAAGAGGGAGCATATGATAATATTTTGACACAATTTACACCCTACTATTAGTAGCAGGAAGCGTATTGCTCCTAGCGATAGTAACTCTATAGCTTAAACATTTTTTACCCATAAATACACAGTTTTAACGGTAAAATACATATCCCTTTAGGATTACGGCAGACATGATGATTTTTTTCTTTTGTAAATTTATTGAACTTTCTTTTGAACTAATACATATCTTATCCAATAAAATACATACCTTCATTATATAAATACACCCCCTTTATCTGTAAAAAAACAATGGATTAATACATTTGTTATAAATGAATATTTTATTGGAAATAATACACATCTTTACTTGACAGTTTTAGATTTTATAGTTATAAAGGTACATATTATTTTAATAATACATATCTCATAGAAATAAAATACACACATTACAGTGACGAATACAAATATTATATCAATGAATGCACATCTTAGAACATCATTTACTTATCAAACGATAAGAGACTAATATATATGTTATAAGCATACATATTATTGAAATGAACACACATCTTATCTAACAAAATACACATATTTTGGATATAAATATATATAATTTATTTATAAAACAATAAGGAACGAATACATGTGTCACAAATACACACTATGTCGAAAAGAATACACATCTTATATCAATAAATGTACATCTTATAATATTAATAAATATTTTATATCGACAAATATACATCTTATAGTAGTGAATATATATTTTATATTGACAAATGCATATCTTATAGCAGTGGTACAATTTTATAAATATCTTGAAGATGTTCATTATCAATCTAAGTTGTGTACAAGAAGCTATAAGATATGCGTTTATTTGTAGAACATGTATATTTATTTATAAAAGATTTACATTTGATATTATACCTATATTAGATGTGCATATACAATTGTCTGATGTATATTTATTCATAAAAGACATGAATTTATTTAAAAAGATGTGCATTAATTTATCAAGGGCTTGTATTAAGCAAGGAACAAGAGGAAGAAGAAAGACATACACTCGTTTTTCATTGAAATATCATGTATAAAACGCTAGCTGAAACACCAAACATCCTACTAATGGTAGGAGGATGCAACAATTGCTGCTTTGAGACGGATTATATTGAAACAATGACGGTGATGGTGGTATCGAAGGAATATATTAATGAGGGTAAGCATATAATTAAGGAAAATACTAAAGAAAGTCTTAAAGGTTATGGCTAAGAAACTAAGAAAGGAAATATTTAACATTTTGGTCTTATTTAGTAACTAACCTATATCATTTATATATATATTTTTAATAATATAGACTTCAGATTGTTAGTTTCACCTATTATTTATTAGATCCTTATAATTTTATTATCTACAAATTAATAATACTTCATAAGTAAATATCCCAAATTTAAACTAAATACAAAAAACCTTAAATTGCGCATTTTAATTATAAAAATACTCTTCATTAATCAACTCCACCAACCCCACCCACGTATCAAAAATTGTCATTATATATCAGTTTATTTTATTTTAAATAAGTTACTAAATACTATTTTTACTTTAGACACGTTGATATACAAAAAAAAAACAATGTGTAAACCAAGCATTTTACCATATTATTACTTCAAACCAAATTTAAATCATGTATTAATTTACTCAAATGATACCTTAATATATAACACATAACAGCTTGTGTATTTGATATGCATTTACAAATTATTATTATTTGGAAAATAACAATAATATATGCTTATAGTAGAAATGTATAATTCATATGCTTTTTGTTTCATAATAAATGTGCTATAGTTTTTTTTAAATTGTTTCATAATATATGTCATTTTATTAAAATGATAAGAATTTAGCGCTATGTTCTCAAACTTATCTCTCTCTACCATAATAATGTATATCTTTAGAGAAAAAATTATTCAAGTTCTAATACAAGCATTTTAGTTTATTTGAATATTATTTGTTCTAACTTTTATTTCTTCTTAACACACTTATTAAAACCTATAGATCTTAATTGTGTCAAATTATCTCATGCTAATATTCAAAAATATTAAATGAAAAAAAGGATATGTTTGACACGACTGGCTGAAAGTTAAAATTTATTTCATAAGCCACTCTAACAAACTTTTAAAATTAGAGCTTTTAACCTCAAATAAACTTACCATCTAAAAGCTTCTAAAGTTAATCAAAAGAGTATTTTTGGATTAGACAAGCTACTAGATTAAATGGAATTTGGCAGAAAGATAAGGGCATGCATATATGCAGCCTCTTGGTCAAAATTGCTACCAATTAACTGTTGTCTTAGTCCAAAACTCCATTTCCATCTTGGCCAATCAATAACCAGTCAGAGGTGGAATGGAATCCAACCCCGGTGGGATGAACTTGTCAATTTTTTAACCTGATCAAAGAATCTATAGAAGCTCTTTTGACAGACTCCGAATGGAGCTACATCATGAGCAGGCCTTTTGAGTTCATAGAATTATAAATGAGCTTTTCGTCTACTCTACACTAACAGTATTATACGGGAACAGGGAGGGATGGAGACGGAAATGTGGTAATGAAAATAAAGATAAACAAAGAAATGTCATTTTTTAAAAGTTTAGAAAATAGAAATAGAAGGAAATAATATATATATATATATATGCACTTATTATATATATTTAAAAAAATAAAATCTACTAAAATTAAGAGAGGATTTTTTTTTTTTAAAAATTACTAATTAATTGACGTAAATTATTAATAGAATTAAAAAAATTATCGAATATTTTCAATAACAATAGACGTTTTCCATTTAGAAATCGGCGCCTTGGTATCATTTCTATGTGTCAAGGTACGCGACTTCTGTGTGCTCTATACTAACTATTGGTTTTCAAACCGGAGTTCAAGCCAATATGATGGAGGTTAGGAAGGACCTAGAGTGGAGGATGGTGTGCGTAACCTAAGGAGGGTGTATGGTCAATTAATACATTTATGACAAATCTTTAATTGGTCCTTAGAAAACGGATGGTTTAGTCAAGTAGAGTATTAATTGACATTTAAGGCCTTTTACAAAAGGTATTGACTGTTTTCGTCCGTTATTTTTACCAAACTTTACGGTTGTTTTTCATCCTTAGGTTTGTAACGTTTCACATTTAGTTCTAGGTTTTTTTTTCTAAATCCTATTTAAAGGCTCTTTTGTATAGAGTTGAGAGACATGAAAAGTGAGGCATATGCACAATACAACCCGAGGGTGTGCGATAGATCTAGAGAGTAGATCTAGGAAATTCTCAATTGAAAATAGGGTTCCAGAATTGAGTGAATTAATCAAGAGGGTTGTTCTTGATTAATTTGTAAGGATAAAAACACGGGGAGAGTGTTATTGATTCTTGTATCACTTGAAAGGATAAGAATAAAGATTTAAGTTTGATAAATTCTTCTTTGATTTGTTATTGTTCTGCAGAGTGCTTGTGTTTTTGGTTTTGAAGTTTTTATTTTAGATCTCAAAACTGAGGTGATCGCAGATATTTCCCAACAAGATCTAAAATAAAATCTTCAAAACTAAGAATTAAATGTGAAGTGTTACAAACCTAAGGATGAAAAACAACCATAAAGTTTGGTAAAAATAACGGACAAAAATAATCAATACCTTTGGTAAAAGGCCTTAAATGTCAATTAATACTCTAATTGACTAAACCATCCGTTTCCTAAAGACCAATTAAAAATTTGTCATAAATGTATTAATTGACCATACACCTTCCTTAGGTTACGCACACCATCCTCCAATCTAGGTCCTTCCTAACCTTCATCACATTGGCTTGAGCCCCAGTTTAAAAACCAACAAACCTCCCCTTCAAGCCATATGTGACCGCATTCATAATCAAGTCATATGATCATGGCATCGTTCTTCACCAAACGATGGCTCCCCTCGAGCCAAAGTCCCTGCAACGCTACTTCCTACAAGCTTGAAGAGATTCCCTTTGGTCTTTGTTCCTCTCAAGATCACCTTCTCTCATTTAGTGACCTTCATCCATCCGGACTCCATATGAATGGCATAACCCAAGCCATCCAATCATCCCAAGGATATTAGATTTCGACCAAGTTTCGGAACATAGCTCACATATGCTAGCTTCCTCACTCTCCTATTGTGGGTCTTGATCTCAATCTCATCGATTCCTTCAACTTTGACCTCCTCTCCATTGGCCAAAGCAACAACCATCCCATCACATGCCTCCAGGGACTTGAACCAATCCTCCCTGCAACATACATGTTGTGAACATCCTGAATCCAGGATCCAACTCTCTTTCCATGCATCTATCCCATGCACCAAGAGAACATCAACATGATCATCCTCATTTATAGCAGCCCCAGTGTAATCCATATCCTTCTGGTCTTTCTTGTAATCCGGACACTTCCTCCTGAAATTCCCACCTTGTTACAATGAAAGCACCTGATATTCGAGTTAGACTTTTTCTTACCCTTGGAGCGCCTTCCTACATATAGGCTGGATCCATTTCCAAAAGTAGATCCCCCTTGTCCTGCCAATTTTTCCGCCTCAAGCAAAACCAAAATTGTTTCTTCCAGAGAAAGCGTCTTCTTCCCTATCAATAGGCTAGTCACCATTGGACCAAACCTCTTCGAAAGAGAAGCTAATAACAAGACTGCTTGATACTCATCCTTAAAGGATTCATCTAAACTCTTCAATTAGGTGATCAGCCCATTGAATATATTCAGAAGATCTTATAGGTTGCCTTCATCTGCCATCTCAAGCGAAAAAAGATCCTTCTTCATGAACAACTTGTTGGCTAGTTACTTCGACGCATACGTCTTTGCTAGCTTTTCCCATAATTCTTTCGGACTCGTCTCCTCAAGAACGTTGTACTTGACTTTAGGAGCAAGGGCCAACCAGATCATACTTGTTGCACGCAGCTTCATATCCTTCCACTTGGAATCATCCACATCTGTGGACTTCTTATCGTTCAGGGTAGCTTGCAGTCCCTACTGGATAAGAATATCTTTGATCATACTATGCTATAGCACAAATTTTTTCCTGCCATCGAACAATTCCATCACTAACTTCCCTCCTCCCAAGATCTTGTCCATCTTCAATCTGACTCGAACTAGCAGATAGATCTAACAAAAACCTTGGCTTTGATATGGTCAATTAATACATTTATGAAAAATGTTTAATTGGTCCTTAGGAAATAGATGGTATAGTCAATTAGAGTATTAATTGACATTTAAGGCCTTTTACCAAATGTATTGATTGTTTTCGTCCGTTATTTTTACCAAACTTTATGGTTGTTTTTCATCCGTAGGTTTATAACGTTTCACATTTAGTTCTAAGTTTTTTTTCTAAAACCTATTTAAAGGTTCTTTTGTATAGAGTCGAGAGACATGAAAAGTGAGGCATATGCACAATACAACCCGGGGGTGTGCGATAGATGTAGAGAGTAGATCTAGGAAATTCTCAATTGGAAACGGGGTTTCAGAATTGAGTGAATTAATCAAGAGGGTTGTTCTTGATTAATTGGTAAGGATAAAAACATGAGGAGATTATTCTTGATTCTTGTATCGCTTGAAAGGATAGTAATAAAGATTCAAGTTTGGTAAATTCTTCTTTCATTTGTTATTATTCTGCATAGTGCTTGTGTTCTTGGTTTTAAAGATTTTATTTTAGATCTCAAAATTGAGGTGATCGCGGATATTTTCCAACACTAACTTCATCATCGATTGATGTAAGAGAAGAATGGATGCAATTATCAAGCCTAGTGATGATAAAAAGTGCTCTAAACGAGGTTTTGCTATAGACATTGGTTACAAATTGGAGTCCAACAAATATATATATATAGGGGAGGGGTCACATACAAACTATAATTAATATACAAACATAAGAACTAATCTCATCCATTGGATCAAAATTTAATCACATTCAAGATTTTACTAATACCAAACCAAAAAACTAATCCAAACCTATATCCAAACCTAATATCCAAACCAAATATCCAAACCCTAAACCCTCTAAACCCTAAACCCTAAACCCTAAACCCTTTAAACCCTAAACCCTCTATACACTAAACCCTAAACCCTAAACCCTATAAACCCTAAACCCTCTAAACCCTAAACCCTCTAAACCCTAAACCCTAAACCCTAAACCCTCTAAACCCTAAACCATAAACCCTAAACCCTCTAAACCCTAAACCCTCAACCCTAAACCCTCTACACCCTAAACCCTAAACCCTAAATCCTAAACCCTAAACCCTCTAAACCCTAAACTCTAAACCCTCTAAACCCTCTAAACCCTAAACACTAAACCCTAAACCCCCTAAACCCTAAACCCTAAACCTTAAACCCTAAACCCACTAAACCCTAAACACTAAACCTTAAACCCTCTAAACCCTAAACCCTAAACCCTAAACCCTAAACCCTATAAACCCTAAACCATAAACCCTCTAAACCCTAAACACTAACCCTAAACCCTCTAAACCCTACACCCTAAACCCTAAACCCTCTAAACCCTAAACCATAAACCCTAAACCCTAAACCCTAAACCCTCTAAACCCTAAACCCTAAACCCTAAACCCTAAGCCCTCTAAACCCTAAACCCTCTAAACACTAAACCCTAAACCCTCTAAACCCTAAACCATCCAAACCCTAAACCCTAAACCCTAAACCCTCTAAACCCTAAACCCTCTAAACCATCTAAACCCTAAACCCCAAACCCTCTAAACCCTAAACCCTAAACCTAATCCCCAAACCATACAAACCCAAACCCCAAACCCACTAAACCATCTAATTTCCATCCAAAGGCATGCATATTTCAACAAACGAAAAAAAAAACATACTAATTAAATATACATTCATTTAATTATACAATATGATTCGAAATTTGACAATTCCTTAAAATTAAACCTTACACAAGTCTAAAAAAAAACTTCCACTATCGTCTAAACGACAATGAAAATCATCAATGACCAATACCATCATAAAGTTGAAAAAAAAATTACATCCAACTCTGGCCTTCCATTCCAAAATCTGCCATTCACATATAAAAATTTACATTAGTGCTGAGAACAAACTAAGAGCAGGATCTAAATGAACTACAAACAGATGATATAAACAGATATGATTAATGAAATACCTTCAATAATCAACACTAATCAGAGTAACATTACTCTGATTTTTAATCAAATAACATATAGCCATCCTATTAAGATTAACACTACTCTAATTATCACTCTGATTAGTAATCAGATTAACATACAACCACCTAACAACACATAAATTACTCTGATTATTACTAATCAGAGTAATCAGACCACCACATCAATCAGAATACGTACCGACATTGCCATAAAAAACAATTATTAGAAAAAAAAACATATACGAATCAACAGAACATAATCAAAATTGACAAACCTGAATCTGTTTATCCTTGCCGAATCCAGCTGAAGGCCAATCTCGTGACTCTACTATTGCACATCGACACAACAATCAAAACAAAAATTTGAGATCAAAAATGAAGAGATGCACAAAAATATAACACACACATACCACAATTGTCGCTGTGTTACCAGATCTGAGTATCGACGAAACCAATTGTTTTTAGCTGAGGTAGATCGAAAATGTAAAGAGGCAGCTTCGACGGACATATATGACGATGATGGAGCGAGTGAAGCAGAGACTGGAGCGGGTTGTGGAGAAACGGCGACGGAGAGATCCAAAGGGAGAAACGACGATGGAGAGAGCGAGTCAGAGACGGCGCGCGACGGAAATGGAGAAAACCGAGAGGTAGAAGACGAGCGGGTGAGGGTCGGGAGGCTGGAGTGGACGACTTTCAGCAGGTTAGGGTTAGTGACTCAGGGCTGGGTAGTGGGCAGAGTGTTGGGGGAAAGCTAGAAGGAAAAGAATGTGGGCGACAGAGGGCGACTGCGGGGGCAACCGCGGGGGCGAACGGGCGGCGACCGAGGGGCGAATGGGCGGCGACGGGGGGCGATGGAGAGGGAGAGGCAGGTGCGGAGTGGTGTGGACGTGTGGTGGTCGGGTGCGAAACAGAAGGGGTCGGGGGCTCGGGGCAGAGGAGCCTCTATTTCTCCGCTTCTAACTCTTCGACCGTTGGATCTAAATTAGATCCAACGGTCAGAAAACGTTCCTACATTTGTACATAATAAAAGGGTGCGCATATGACCCTAAATCTATATATATATATATATATATATATATATATTTGAGGTTCATCTTGGACATGCACATCTTTTATATATAGGAATATTTATGGATTTGATATCTAAAAATTTGGATATCTGATGACTAGATATTCGATAATTTTTTTAAAATATTTAAAAGATCGGATATTTAAAAAAAAATTGGATATCCGAAGCTTTCAAATGGACTATAATTGAAAAATATTGAATTCAAAATTATTCAATCGAAAAATAAAAAAATTGATCCAATTTGAATAAATATGATCTAATGATTTGACTTGAGTATTAAATTATATTGTATTCAATTAGTATTTTAAATTTTAGATAATAATTTAATATTTAATTAAAATAATAATTAAAAAGTATAAAATTTACTTACAATAAACGCTCATTTTAAGTTATACACACATACACACACATACATGATTATATAAAATAAAATTTTATAAAAAATAAATATTGTTTAGAATTAATGTATATGTATATAATTTATCGGCTTAAATATTGTTTATATTTGTTAGATCAGACCGATTTATTTGATCTTTTATTTATTAAATTGGATGTTTAATTTAAAAAAAATATTGAATCGATTCTTTAATGTTTCAAATCAAATCGACTCAAATATTAAATTAGATTATCAGGTATGGAATAACTTAAATGATCCTAATTATACCTATCTAAAATAACTTCCTTACTAGGTTTGTCCACTAGTCTTCCTCTCTGTCTCTCTCTCTGTTTTTTTTTTCCTTTTTTCTTCCTTTCAACTTGCTGAGTTGTGCTCAGCCCCTTGCGGCCGATCAAAATTCAAGCCGTGACAAAAGCAATGAGATAACACAAAAAAAAAAATTGTAGCTTCGTTGCTCCCTCTATGGTCTATCATCTAGTCTAGTATATAATAACTCAGGACCTCAATTTCTTGCCACAAGTGATTAAACATATTACATATAGCACTCATGGCTCGTAAAACAACTTATCTTTTCATCCTTACCTTCACCCTGCTCTTCCTTAGCGTCACACCCCACAGTATCCCATGCCCGCCTTCAGTGGGAGACGGCCTGAGTAAGCCTGCAGCAGCAGGCGCCAAATGCCCCCGGGATGCCCTTAAGTTTGGGGTCTGTGGAAGCTGGCTTGGTCTAGTCACTGAAGTTATTGGTACTAAACCTAGTAAGGAGTGCTGTACTTTGCTTAAAGGACTCGCCGACCTCGAAGCTGCCGTGTGTCTATGCACCGCAATTAAGGCGAACGTTCTTAACGTTTTGAAGCTTGAAGTTCCTGTTGCCGTTAATTTGCTGATTAATGGTTGTGGGAAGAAGATTCCTGATGGCTTTGTGTGTTAATTAATTTCTTGTTAATTGTTCATGCTCGTATTTATCTGCTCGTGTAATTATTATTATCATTATTACTATTATTACCCAGTTACCCTCACCTCCAGTGGATTTGGTAATTATGTTATGTATGTGTTTTGCTTCTTTCGTTTCTAATTTTCACTTGTTCTTGTGCGGCTCCAATTCTGTGGTATCAATCACCTGTTTCTGCTGCGGTGCTGGTCATATTATCCTTTGTGCAATTTTCCAAGCGGTTTTTTGTTTGTTGTGGTGCATAGAGTAGGATTTTGATGACTCATTATATATAATCGGTATATAAAATCCTTCACTAAAAATTATACAAAATTTTGTTGAAAGATTGATAAAAAAGTTAAGACTTAGAGAATGATTTCAATTAAAAATTGATGTCAAAACTCTAACTTCAAAAAAATTCACAAAACTAAGGAGGTAACTGTTTTATTTAAAATATCATTGTTTTATTTATTTATTTATAATAACCTACACCTAAAACTTAAGAAGTTATGTTAGAATTAAAAACCGTTGTAACTTTAGATATCATTTTTTACAATAACCAATACCTAAAACCTCTTTAAAAAAAATTGAAGAAAGTGTCCACTTTTAAGATGGTGGAAAGATAAAAATGTTGCACTTTAGATGTCATTTTTAAATAAAACCGTTATTTAAATCACTATTTACGAATCAAAGCTCATCTCTTTCTATACAAATGCATAATTTTTACTAACCTCTCTCACTATCAATCTCTCTCTAGCGTGTTTGTCTCCCAGTTGTTCCTCCACTACCGACTTAGGAAAGCTTTGTTCCTTGACAACATTCACTCTCCATTGTCAAAGAGGTGCTAGTGGTGGTCTCCAACAATTATTCTCTTGCCCTCTATGTTGGTTTTTGCTCGTGGTTGGCTCATCAACCTTCTTCTATGACCGTTTTCCTTCTTTTCATCGTCGATGACTATCATATTTGTTTTGGTATATATGCTTCATTGTTGTACCTTTGTCTTCATTTTGTTCCAGTTCTAATTTTCACCGACGAAGGAAGAGCTTGCATGCCTTTTATCACTCTCTCTCTATATTGCTTATCTTTCTCTCCCTTAATTTTTATAGACTTCGAAAGGGCTATTTGTTGTGGTGTTGTTGCCAGTCTTCTCCTTATCATTTTCGCCAACGCCGATTGTCTATATTTATCTAGGCAAGCTTCATTATTCACTATTTTATGTTTAGATTTTACTTTGTGATTTTTTTACTTTTAAAATTTTCATTTAGTTTGTCATTTTAATTTGTTCTTAGTCCTTTGTTTTAAATTAACGTTGTTTAGTATATACATCCTTGAGTATTGTGGATTATTTTTTACTTAAATGCTCATGATTTAGAGCTATTATTGTTTATCTGGTACTTATGCTATTGCATGCTAGTTTGAGGTGGAGTTGTTTGTTAGTGGAGAACTTCTAGGTATTATAATTTAGTTTTAGGAGTAGTATGATTATGTAGCTATTTTTTTGGTTTAAGTGAAAATATTTGTAAAATTTCTATATAAGCTCGTAGTTTTTAGATTGAGAGTTGTTGTTTAATTGTTGCTTGAAAGTGTACATTTTATGTTTCCTTGCTATTTAATTTCAATTTCAATTTTGTTTTATTTTATTTCTAGGTTATGTTGGTAGTTTTGGCATTAAAAAATCACGTGTTTTCTAATTTTTTTATTTATTAGTTTGTATATACTTGTATTTTAAAGTAATAAATGTTGGCTAGTCATGGGTAGTAAAATTAGGTTTAGTTTGAGTGGTATGAATAACTTGGATAATATGACCTAGTGGTTGTTCCCCGTATTGTAAATAGTGAGATGATATTTCAATTGTGTGTATACCCTCCACCACACTCGTGGATGTTGCCTTATTGTGATATTAGGAAATATGTAATACTGTTAAATGAGTAGCTATGAAGCATGTGTAACACCCCAAAATTTACTGTTAATTTTAATTTTTATTTTAATGGAAGTGTAATATTAAAATAGTTGGGTGTTACCACTGTATTCAATATAAGTCTGGCTTACCATACTATCCTTACATCGAATATAAGACAAAATAGTTAAGACTTAAAGCATGATAAGCAAAGAATAAGAGAAATTCCATAAATATTAGGTAAGAGTTTGGAGATTAAATCCGAGTATAATATCAAAAATACATAAAAAAGGTTACATTAGACACTAAGATTCTCAAAAGGTATCTGGATCAAACGCGATAACCGAATAACATGACCCAAAACCAACCCCAATACATAAGAATCACTTATCCACACATAAGGCATCATATGTAACATAATAATCCAAAGTGTCCTCATTAACCTACATAAAAATATGGGTTGTTTGCTTGTGGGAATAAGTAACACTTATGAGAATGATGATTATTACGCTACATACTGAGTAAGGTAACCATATAGTCAAAGCAAGGTTATATAGAATTATATAAGTTTATATCAGAGAATAAGCACACATGCATATTAACATAAAGTGATGAAAGGTAAATACTAAATTCAGAGTTCATTATAAGATATAAACAAGATCCATAATTTTATTTATGTTGAGTTCATGGACCCCACTATTTTTAATCTAGTGGAGCGGACTAAAATACCTTTCAAGGTATAACATACTTGAGCCGATATTATTATCTAGTGGAATAAATCTAATATATACCAGAGTAACACGCTTCTGACCACTATTCTTAAAATAGTAGAGCATCTTGAAGCACCTCTTAGGGTAGAAGATACTTGAGCCAATATTATTATCTGGCATAGCAGACACAACACCTCAATTTTAACTCACGTAATCTTTCACTTTAAGTGATTAATATTTTATCCTTTAGTTACTTATCTCATAATCATATTCTTATTCACGTTGAGTTTAAGGCCCCACTATTCTTAATCTGATGTAATAGACCGATGCACCTCTCAGGGTAGAATGCTTTTGATTATTATCGTCCAGTGGAATAGACACACAATATACATCAACCCAACTCATGTGATCTTTAACTTTAAATTATTAGTATTTTATGCATAGTTGTTTATATCAAGATAATCATGTAGATATGCACAATACATAATTGAAAACACGTAAATGATAACCACATAGTTATCAGGACATTTTCCAAGGAAAAGGTCCATAATTTCCCTAATAAATCCTAATTTTAAAAGGTGAACACAACTTCTCATTTTATTGTACTTATGCCACTCATCATTATCCCAAATATTTCAAGAATCATAATTAGCATATTTTAGTCTATTTTCCTTTTAAAATCGATATTCAACACTTATTGACCAAAATACCATTCTCTTAGTGAAAGCCTCAAACTCTCGTATTAGGTAAATTATGTCTTACTCGACCATCATTTGATCATATTACATAGGAAATAATTATAATATCCTCAAATCTTATCATGTCATGATGTTATTCCATATTATCATTAAATGATCATAATGCCCTTATGATAGCTAAACCACTCATATTTTTCGAAAGACCTTAAAAGTATCAATATTAATGAATTTCAACCTTTAATATTTATATGAAATAGATAGCCCTAATTATATATAGATACCACATATCTAGATTCATGCCAACCGACAATATACACAAATGCATACACTCACATTTTTCTCACTTACAAGATATCGTATAATAGCATTTTCATAATAACATCATCTATATAACAATACTGAAATGATATTACACACAAAAATATATATTACACATAAAATCCCTAACTACTATGCATGTCCTTACTAAAAAGGAAACCAGTCTCTAAGCATGTATGCCTAATCTGTCTCCTCCAAGATCATAGGAAAGTCACCTACAAAAACAAGAAAAATACAAAAATAGAACTTAATAATACAATCGAGGGAAAATTTAAGGTAAAGGATGGTGAAAATGAGAATAACCGGAACAAGTGGAAAAGTTTAGATTGCATAGGAGTATGGTGGTTCTAGAGTGGAGCATGGGGTGTGCTATAAAGGAGGCATGGTTGTGCCAAGAAAAAAATCGAAGGGGAATAGGTAAAGCATGTAGCTCATGCATGGGTTAAGAGAGTGTAATACACATGGGAAAATGGTGAAGGTGTGCACGACTGTGTACAAAACACACAGGTGAAAAGAAAAGACACACACTAGATGTGGACAAAGCCATATGTGGGTTGTGCAAAAAAGGCATAAATGGAGTGTGCGAGGGTGCATGGTCATGCGCCTTAATGAAAATGAAATAGATCACAATGAGGATAGGGAAAACAAATGGATTGGGGTGGCGATGGTTGGGCGATGATGAGGGAGGTTGACGGGGGAGGCAGTGGTGGTTGGTTTTCTAGGGAAATAGTGGTGCTTGGTGGTTGCCAGAGGTGGAGAGTGATATGGTGATGAATGGAGATGACTCACAAGGCAGGAAAGGAAGGAGGAGAAGGTTTGTTTGAGCTGTGATGCTTGACATAAATGGAGGGAATGAGGGAGTTAGTTGAGCATTAAATGAGGTAGAGAGTTTTGGGGGATATATATATATATATATATATATATGTATGTATGTATGTATACTATATGCATGGTGAATGACATAGAAGAAGGAAGGGGGTATGGCACATGTGATCAATTGAAAGTTTGGTTAAAAATTCAATGTGGACATATCCCATAGATTGAGAGAGGTGATGGTAGAGTCAAAATTTGGTGAGTTGCAGGAGTAAAGAATAAGAACACTCAAGGCATAAAAAGAAGAAGGAAAATGGAAAGGAGAAATAGAAACAAAGGAAAAAAAAGGAAAAATAGGTGCGCAATTATGGTTATGATTAATTTTAAAAATTATAATTATCTTAGATTAAGGTTAGGTTAAAATATGAATTATTTGAGATTAAGATTATATAAATTTTGGGATATGTTGTGGAGAACTGTTTGTACATGGAGCTTATCGTGATAAATAATCAATGGAAGAGTTGGCTTGAGTTATCAGTGAGTTTATACCATGGTAAGATGTATGGACCATCTCATAAAGAAGTATAGGGTAGATGAATCTTTGAGAAGAGTGGACTTATAGAGTGATAGCTAATATTTGGAGGCTTCAGGATGGTCGGGATTACCTTAGGAGATTTTAGGAGTTTCATGTTCTTAGTAAAATGTTTGGGGTTTTAGAAATCTTTTGTTATACATATTGGTGCTTTTGCTTGGGATTTCTTGATAGGTTTTGTGTCATGTTTTAGTCCCCCTATATTTATAGAGGTTGTACATAGCTTTGAATCATTACAACAATCTTATATATATATATATATGTATATTAATTATATATGTAAAAATATTGTTTGCTCCTTTATGTTCATTCTTCTTTTCGATTTTCTAATTATCTTGTATGTAGCTCATAATTCAGTTGTAATATTTATTTATCTCCTAGGAAGAGTAGTTATACCATAGTGTTATGATATCCTTAAACCATAAAACTTGAACTATGGTCCCTAAACCTTTAACCTTTAACCCAAAATAAGATTTTTATCATTTTTTATATCTTATTATTGATATAAATTGTAACCAAATGCAATAATTTTCCTTCACTATAGTAATATTTCTGTGGAAGACATATATATTGGAAAATTATATCAAGGGAATGGGTGTATGTAAATCATTTGTCTAAGGAATATAAAGAAGGGGTGGAGTTATTCATTAAGTTTGTAGTAGAACATGATGGAGACTCTAGTAGAATAACCTGTCTTTATTTTGATTGTGCTTATGTCAAATGTATGAATGGCGATCAGCTAAAATATCATTTGTATGTGTATGGAATAGATAGAAGCTATACTTGTTGGATATGACATGGCAAGATAGAGTGTGTATATAATAATGAGGAAGATATGAGGGGAAATAACATAAGATTTGATAACCATGAGGGTGATTTGTTACAAGAGATGACTAAGAAAGTTGTGAAAAGTGTTCAAGATTGTCCTGAAATGTTTGAGATGTTGGTGAATGATTTATAAAAGCTATTGTATGGAGGTTGTAAGAAATTTACAAGTGTTCAAGATTGTCCTGAAATGTTTGAGATGTTGGTGAATGATTTATAAAAGCTATTGTATGGAGGTTGTAAGAAATTTACTATATTATCCATTATTTTATGGTTGTAAAACTTGAAAGCATGTAACAGATGGATTGATAAGAGTTTTAAGAAATTATTCCCACTTTTGAAAGATATGTTTTTCCAATGATATTGTTTTTCCTGATCACACCTATGAAGAAAAAAATAATTCTTTCATCCATGGGCATGTATTATGAAAAGATATATGCATGTCCTAATGATTGTATATTGTTTCAGAATGAGTATGCATCCTTCAATAGTTATCCCAATCTTGAATTTAAGGCAGCGGGATAGAAGAAGAAGGTTCTGGCCATGGTTTTTTCTAGTTAGTTGCTATGAATTTATGTGTTCATTCTGGTTGAATGACACACATGTTAAGTAGGAAGGGAAAATCAAAAAATATCTAGTGCAACAAATTATGACTTTGTAGCCATGACAACTACTATTTGTACTCATCTCACTAGTCAACATTGGATTTTATATGTTATTCATCTTTATAGGAGCAAAGTCTTTGTGTTTGATTCCTTGACCAATCATTTAGTTCGTTTTGATCAAGCTTGGCCTGAAGGAAAATATTTGATTGATATGCTACTATACTTCTTATATATTTTTGTGTGTTTATGCATTCTATTTTTTGGTATATTTAGGTTGTTTATTATTTCTATTAGGGAACTAAGAATGTTAGTCATTATGAAGGGTGGAAGGGCTCCAAGAAGTGACTTTCAAAATGATATTGTCAAGGTCAAATTTTCTTAATTATTTATTACGTCTCAATTTTAATTACTATCTCTAGTTAATGCTACATATTCTAAGCTTGTAATATAACTATTTTCTTTATTTTCACAGGTTCCTAGGTAGAAAACTGACATCAATTGTGGTAATTATGTGTGCAAACTCATGTATGACATCATGTTAAGAAAATCATTAGATATAGATCTAGAAAATGTATGCCTTGTATTTAATTAGTTTTAAATAATAAATAATGAAATTTTATAATGTGCTCACTAATTGAATAATTAAATTAATGTGATTTGCAATTCTATATTGACGGATTTTATATGAGGGAATACACACCCAAAGAGATTAATGAAGTAAGATATCAGTGAGCTAAATTTGCATGTACATGCATAGGTGTCTAGCTTATAATTTAGGCTTGTGAATTTAAAGGTTTGGAATCAGATGTTGTCAAAGAATGGTGATATTTTTTGCTTATTAAATAATTAGGTGCAGGTTTTAAGTACTTTTATTTTAGTGATAATTTTGATTGTTTGCAGGTTTGGTTGTGTTGGTTATACATATTGTTGATGAATATTGTTTTGGTTGAGGTAATGGTGTCAAAATTTTATGTTTGTTTGATATTAGATATATGCCAAAATTTGATATTGTAGATTTAGGATCATGCATGAAAATATATAGTTGTGTATATAATTTGGAATAAATTAAACACAAAAAAGGAGCATAAGATAACGATTATTCTTCAAAACCATATTCTCCATAACTATTATTTAAAGTCTATAAAAAATTTAGATTCAACTTTAGATAACAATGCTTGATATAACCGTTATCTAAGTTATTTTTTTTCCAAATGATACACTTTAGACAACAGCAATATATAAAAAATTTATCTAAATTTTTGTATTTTTTTATCCTTAAATAATGGTTATTATTGAAACCTGGCATCTAAATTCACAATATAAGCTTGTTTATTATAGTTTAGATGATAATTTTTGCCCCGTTATATAAAATTAGATAACCCCAAATACATTAATAACTCGATTCCATTATCTAATATAAAAATTAGGCATTATTAAAGCCTTGCCTCGTGGTAGTGATCGTATTTCAAACACATGAATTTTATCCCTAATTTGATAATTCCAAACCATATATGGATTACCTGAAAAAAAAAATATTTTATCATTTATTTTAAAACCTTAAATCATTTATCTCCATGTGATAGCTTGACCCTAATCCTTATATCCAAATAATTATTTAAGTCAACCAAAGAAGCAAAATTATAATATGACCTTTTTTTTGGGGAACCTTGCTAACTCATGGATTGGTCTCCATTGATCCATTTTAATTCATAATCTATGAGTTGATCTAAAATATTCCAAAACCCTAATTTAGGAAATTATGGTAAATAAGGATTTATTAGAAAAATTAATTAAATTAATTAATTTATTAAAATAAGAGGAAATTAATTAAGGTAAATCAAGGAGAAAATAAAAAATAATTTAATTAGGAAAAATTAGATTATTTTGCTAATTAAAATAAAATTTAGGAAAAATCTTTCAAAAATCCTAAATTAACCTAAAAAGAGAATTTAATTTTTATTTTATTAAAATATTATTATTTTTAAATGTCCCAAAATGCTAAAAATATTTTAAATATCCCAAACTCACCTAATTTTCTTTTGTTTCTTTTCTTTCCTTTTTTTTCCCTTTTTCTTTTTCCTCTCTTCTCTTTCCTTTTCTTTCCTTCCTCTCCATTCTCTTTTTCTTTCTTCCCCTCCCCTTCCCTGACCTGGGCCAGCTTACGGCCCAATATTTCTTTTTTTTGCTCTCCCAGTCCCACACTGCCAGGCTCGTGCCCCCTTCTCTTTCTCCCAATCGGTCGGTTCCCTCCCCCTTTCTTTCTTTTCTTTTTCTTCCCGGACCGCCCAATCCGTCCCTTCCTTCTTCTTCCCTAGCCCTTCGCAACTTTCAACTCCCCTCCCCCGACCTATGGCTTGATTTTTGTCGGCTGCCTTTGACTGGCCATCGCTCCCCTCTCTACCCTACTAATTTGCCTGTCTTTTCGACTTGACCAACCATCCCCTCTCTTGTGCATGCCCATTCCTTCTCCTTGACCCAATCATGAACCTACAATGGTAGGCTTGCACTAACCTACCATCGCCGGCTAATGTGCCCATACCCTTTGCCCCCTGCATTCCCGCTTTCCTCTATCGTTTTCCCCTTATTTCGATCTATAAATACCCCATAGGTAGCCTAAATTTGATTTTTCGTTTGCAACCCAGAAATCCCAACCTTTGCACCACCGCCCAATCAGTCGACTTCATCGTCGTCGTTGCCCAGCGCCACTGCTCGATCCACCCACAGAACCACTCCCTGTATAGCCCTCTACCAAACTATGCCACCCTCCGCCCTCGTTTTGCCTTGCACGAGCCACCCCGGCTGTGAAAAGTACCCTTCTCGAGCAGCCACACTTCCACCCCCGCCACCCTTCGCACCACCGTTCGCTACCACTCCCGTCGTAACCACCACCTCTTACACCTCCCAAAATCTCCTACAGACCTCCATATACCTTTCCCTCCCCTCCTTTCCCCCTTCCTCCCTCTCCTCCTCCCTTCCTCCTTTCCACCACCTTCGACCACCACAACACCACCGCTTGCACTACCACCTTTGGCTACGCCACCACCCCTATTCCAACCCTCTCAACTTGCACAACCTCAACCACCCCAACTTCCACCCTCACTCGCCCTCTCCTATTCTCAACACTCAACTAATTCATTTTTTCCCTCTTTCCTTGCCAGTGCTGCTTGTCACCACCAACCCTGGGCGGTGCCCTAAACCCTCCCAACCCTTAAACCCTAATTATGCAAGCCTTATTCATTTTAATTGTATTTATATTGTTATTATTATTATTATCATTATCATTATCAGTATTGTTGTTATTTTCATTATTATTCATATTTATTATTATTTATCATGTTTATTATCATCCCCAATATTATTATTATTATTATTATTATTATTATTATTATTATTATTATTATTATTATTATTATTATTATTATTATTATTAAGGGGTCGAAACCCTACTTTACTATTATTCGATCATCATCATCATCATTATTATTGTTGTTTGTGTTGTTGTTGTTGTTATTGATTATAAATTTGGCATGATATCGTTTTTTTGATATAAAAGAAGGATACTCAAACCTTAATATTATTATTATCTACTATTTTAATATTGCTAATATTATTCCTATGCCCTTATTATTATCATTGTTACTATAGTACTACTACGACTACTACGAATATTCGAACCCTTCTACTATCATTATTTTAAATATTAATATTATTAATATTATCCTTACCAATATTAGTGTCTTCATAGTATTACTATTATTATATTATTATTTTATCCCTAACCCTATTATTAGCCTTAGCCTTAAAAATGTTAGGGTTTCTATCACTAGGAGTATTAGTATTAGTATTATTATTAATATCGCTATTTTTGTTATAACTAGTGTTAGGACTACTATTGGAATAAATAAAGGTACTAGATTTAATAATATAAATATGGCTATAAATGTTAACATAAACCTATTTTGACTAGTAATAATCTAGTAGGCTAACTTGAGGATAAAAAAACCCTATTTTTTCGCTTGTAAATTTTCCTTTCATAAGAATAACCCTAATCTTAGAATAAAATAGGAAATAATAATATTTTTGGTAGGAGGGAAACTAATCCTTAATTCTCCATTTTATAGGTGAAACCAGTCAAAATCTTGAGGAGGTGTAGGAGCGTGCTCCAAGACCGATGACGTACTAGGTAAGGGTGTAGCTAAGGCCTTATGTGTAATATGTGTCATATATGCCTTGAATGCCATGTATAATGATATGTTGTGTATCTTGTGCTATTGTTATAACCATTTATGTGTAGCACAGCTTGGAGTTGAGGTATACTCATGTACTTTCTTGTGGCATGTGTTTAATATGTATATGTGGTAAATGGTGAGGTAATGTGATATGACCCTTTAGGACTTGCATGCAAGGATATTTATTGTGGTAATGCGGGATGGAATGATGAAAAAGAAAAAAAATGGGAAAGTAAGAGGACCAAGGGTAAGTAAGTTGGATAACATAGGTGGGATTGACATGAATATACCATGATCAATGAGTGGATGAATAAAAAGGGGACTTTAAATAAAATAAAAGAATTGGTGAACTTTTTAGGGTAGAATCTAGGGTTTGGAAGAATTTAGGGTTTGCATGGGAATTTTAGGGTTTTGCATAGAAACTTTGAGGGCTTGCATGGGATGGATAAAGTCCGCATGGGGGTAAACTTTACGCATAGAAAATTACCTCAAGGTGTAAGGAAGGTAATGGAAGAGTTGTTAGGGTGATTGGAGGCTTTGGGTGAAAAATAGTATGTGGAACAGTATAAGGGTGCATAGGATATCGAGCTAGGATTTGGGAGGAAACTCTAATCTGAGAAGGTGGTAAAAAGGAAAAATAAATGAGGATAAGTGGAGTATGAGATAAAGATGGAAGATTATCATGTGTGGGGTGAGTATGGATATCATGGGAAAGCAAGAGTGGAAGGTGAGAAATGGAAGGGTGACATGTGGAAAGGAGGATGCTAGGGTTTGGTGTGGCCACCCAAGGTTTTGTGATCACATGTGTATTTAGGGGAGTAAAGTGAGATAATGAGGGTTGAATCTAAGGGTTGTGATGCGTGGGGTGTTAAAATAATTTGGGTTGTGTGAGGCAGAGAAAGACGGGCCACATAGGCCCTAAATTAGGGTTTTTAGAGAAAACCCTAGAGTAAGACTGTGAGGGACTTGGAGGTGTTAGGTAGTAGGCCTTGGCCCACATAGTTAGGAGTGATCCTCTAGTGTGAGCAAGTGGGATAAGGACAGGTTGTCGGGGCGAGTTAGGAGGTGCAGAAGTCTCAAGATATGGGATGGGTCCTCTTGGGAGGATAAGTGTAGATGGAGTTAGTCATGCATGTCTAATGTGGAATCTGTTGAATAAGACATGATAAACACTAATCATGTAAAGTGGAAGATTATTGAGCCGGGCCCAGACCGATCCACCGGCATATAATAGTGGTCAGGTGTGTTCTACCTTATAGGTGACCGATCCACCGACTATAATATTGGGGGATCCCGAGCTCGATAAACCAAACCCTAAGTTTGATAAGACATCTAAAAGATACTAAGTACTTAAAGTGGAACACCATGAGAGTCGGGGCTAGACCGATCCACCGGTATAATAGTGGCTAGGAGCATCTTGCCTTAGAGACCAATCCACCAGCATATAACAGTGGTCAGTTTCGTTATGTCTTGTATGTGACCGATCCACCAGGCATGGATTAATAAAAAGTATGGTGTGAAATGATTACTGATCATATATTAAATAATCAGGTTTATCTGGATTTCAACTTGGCTTTTATTCATCTAAGAGATTGTATGATTGTCATGTTAACATGTTTGCATTATGTGCCCTTATGTGTTGTCCTTAGTGCATGGTTACCTTACTCTGTACGTAGTGTACTGACTATCCGTTTCATGGGTGCTACTCATTCCTACGATTAGAAGACCCCTCTGACTTTGTGCAGGTAGGTGATACTATCTTTGATGCTTTTGATGCTTATGAGGCATCGGGTGGGGCTGAGAGTTGAGCATGGACTGGGCATAAAGATCGAGAGTGGCGTGGCTGGACTTGCTCCTTTTGTTCTTCTATTTTGTATCAGATTTCCCAGACTTAACCTTTATCATTTTTTATACCTTATTCCTTTTAAGAAACTTTAACTATGTATTCTGGATTGTAACTCTTTTCACACACTCTAATTTCTATCTTATGACTGTTTTCATGCTTTGTTGAAGTCTTGCTTTGAGTTTGAGTTATGATGGTGGTTAAATTTCCTTTAGCCTTGTGGTTAGTACGGTCGGGGGCGGGCTTGTACTGATCACGGTGGTAATATTTTTGAAATTCACAAGTTTTAATTTAATTGCTTATGCTAAATCTTAAATAAAACGAAATTTTTCAATAGTAAATTTTGGGGTGTTACATGATCCATACTTGACATAAGCCTAAAGTTGATCAAGCTTTAACCCTACATGGACCGACCTAAGTCACTTCTCCTCAAAAACCCTATCAAATACTTGTAAATAAGGATTTTAAACTGTCATTTATGGCAAGCATTAATTTTGACATTTCTATAATAACAAGACACCCAACAAGCTAACCTTGATACTAATACATCATCTGAGTTCAGGTTTTTTAAAACTATTTTGTCATTCTTCTATTTTTGAAGTTGTATTTGATGACTTTGATACTTATAATTATAAAGGTTGTTTGATGATCTACATATTTTACATTTTTATATATATAAAAAAGACATTTCTTTCTCTCACACTCACATTACTTTCCTTGCTTTTAAAGTTATTAATGGGTCGGGTCTAGTCAAATTCAAATCTAAATCCAAATTCATTTACAATATCTATATCCAAATCTGACTGTTACATGTCATATGTTAAAAGTTTAGACTCATACCTAGAACTAATAGGTCTAGCGGGTAAATGTGTTCCAAATGGATTCAATTATTTTTGAAAAAAAAAATTAATTTATGTCAATACAAATACATTTATATTTTATATAACTCAATATGTATTTTTGTTAGAAAAATCCTGTTAGTGAAAATATAAATATTTCAAAACAGTTACTTTAATTTTTCAAATGGTATTTTCATACTTTTGGAATAGGATATTATACATACTGCTTATAAAATAATTATATATAAATAAAATTGAAAAAAATGAATAAGGAGATCAACAAGAATAGGATAATGATGATAAATATACAATTAGTATGTGTGTGTGTGTAGTAAACGCGTCTGAACTTGAGATTATTGGACCCAGACCCATTTAAAAATATATAAAACTATGTTCGGCTTGAATTTATCTGGTTAAAAAATTATTGCTTGAGATTATCTGGTTAAAAATATAAGTATTTCGAAATAGTTACTTTAATTTTTCAAATGGTATTTTAATACTTTTGGAATATAATATTATGCATATCACTTATAAAATAAATACATATAAATAAAATTGAAAACATAAATAAATAAGGAGATCAAATAATACCAGGATAATGATGACATATATACAATTAGTATGTATGTATGTGTGTATTTACTAAATAAGTTTGGACTTGAGATTATTGGTCCCCGATCCATTTAAATATATACAAAACTCTATTCGGACCAAATTTATCTGGATAAAAAATTATGGGTTGAGATTATCTTGTTAAAAATATAAATATTTCAAAATAGTTACTTTAAATTTTTAAATGGTATGTTAATACTCTTGGAATAATATATTATACATATTATTTATAAAATAAATACATATAAATAAAATAAAATAAAAAATAAGGAGATCAAATAAGAAGAGGATAATGATGACAAATATACAATCAGTATGTATGTATGTGTGTATTTAGTAAACGAGTTTGGACTTGAGATTATTAGACCCAAACCCATTCATATGTATATAAAACTATATTCGGCCCAAATTTATCTGGATAAAAAATTATGGGTTGCGATTATTTGGTTAAAATTATAAATATTTTAAAATAGTTACTTTAAATTTTCAAATGGTATTTTAATACTCTTGGAATAAGATATTATACATATTACTTATAAAATAAATAAATAAAATTAAAATTAAAAAAATGACAAAGAAGTTCAAATAAGACAAGGATAATGATGACAAATATACAACTAGTAAGTATGTATGTGTGTATATAGTAAATAAGTCTGGAATTGAGATTATTGAACCATAATTCATTTAAATATATATAAAACTATATTCAGCCAAGTTTATCTGGTTAACCAAATGTATTAAAAATAAGACAAGTTTGAATCAGCTCTAGGATCCATTGGCATTGCTATTTGCTCCCGTACCCTTGTGATAAATTCTGCATGGACAATACTAATTGGTGTGGCCATAGCTAACATGCAATTTAAACCATTTTGATATCAATTGCAGTACTGACAAATAAAGGCATCATTCTAAACTAGGGATTGAGAGAGCTCACTTCTATCTAATTAGCTTAAAAATAAATAAAAATAAGATCCCTAAATCACAAAAAAAAAATAAATATGAAAAAAATACTAATGGGGGTTATAAAAATAGAAAATAATATAATAATAAATAAAATAAAATAATAATAGAAATAATGGAAAACCGTAGATATGATAAATATGCTAGAAAATTCAAAATCCACCACTAGATTAGGTCAAAATATAATATTAATTTCTAATTCATATTTTAATCATGAGAAAGAGAACGACCAAGTTGTACACTAAAAGCAGGTTCATACACCATATATTACTTTCCTTAATTAATTAATACAACAAAGTGCTAATATTAAGTTATTAACCCTGTTAAATACTAGCAATATAGTAGCAATAAGCAGCTCCTATATTTAACTAGTTTTAATGCATTAAGTATAATTGGAAGGATGTTAATCTAAGTACCAGACTAGTACACTAAGCACGTATAGCTGTATTTCCTTTCTTTGACCTACACGTATCTGAACATTTTACTACTTCGGTTAGAATTACAAAACTATTAGATGAATTGTTATCTAACCTAGCTACAATTTATACATATAAATTCTAGTATATTTATATGACCACCTAGTACGTAAATAATCCTACATATTGTTACTTATGAGGAAATTAGAATAAGACATGCACCAAATAAATTATACTTGTCACAATTATATATATAAACGATAGCAATTAAAATAGAGTCCAAGAACAATCTCACGAAACAAAGAAAAATAAAATCATATCTCAAACCCTTATCTAGGGTTTCAATTTATTCCCTAACAATAAATAAGCAGCCACACATAATTATTGAATTAATTACACACACACACACACACACACACACACACACACACACACACACACACATATATATATCCAAAATATAAATTAAAAATAGAGAAAGAAATAACCGGTATTAATTTTGGATGAAAGATCAATAATTTATTTGGATGAAAAATTAATTTTATCCGAAATAAATTCTATTGGTATAAAATTTCCTCTCTTATTTTCTCTTTTGGTCGTGTTGATTTCCGTGCAAAATCTCTTTTTGTTTTCCCTTTTTTTTCTCGACACAGGCTACTTTTCCTTCCTCCTTGGTTCTTGTGCCTTGCAGCTGCAGAAGGCTGCTTGCTTCGTTATTATGCCAGTAGCCCTCCTGCATTGCTTTGTTGAAGTCTGTATGTTGCTTTTCCCCAGTCGCCTACCCTATTCTCCTCTCTTTGCTTGTCGCTCCTCACGACACTCTCTATGTCATTATTTACCTTAAATTTATTTAATTATTATCATTTTAGCTCAATAATATTTATACAATTATTACCATTTAAGCATAAAATCATAGTTATTCATCTATATTACTTAAATAAAAAAACTAAAAACTAAGATTATAAGGGTATAAAATATGTAAAAATATAAACTTATCACATTCCCACACTTAGCTTATTGCTTGTTCTTAGGCTAGATATTACTCTAACCAACTAAAATTAAATTAACTATCCACTTTTGTAGGTCTTACGATTGCACTTAGCATGTGCAACAAGCCCTTTAAACCCCTAGGTCACCCATCGAGGACGAGTAAGGTCTCGTAAGGGTTTCGTAGATGATATACCCACAAAATCACACACAAATAAAATAAAATAAAAACACACCTAACACCTTAGCCATTTTTGTCTCAGAATCTTTTACTTTCATACATCAAGATTAGCATTCAACTAAGATTCAGCATTGGGATATTTAAGGAATCAATTTCAACATATGGTTCACACATAAACATGACAGGTATGGACATATCAATATTATGGACGAAGATCTACCACGCCTTTGTCACATCAAGATCCATCCTCACTATGGATACCATTTATTTTGTTTTCTCTTAGATTAATGGCTACAAATGGATAGAAACATTCATGTATGTGAGATAAG
This sequence comes from Tamarix chinensis, assembly GCA_030549775.1. Lineage (NCBI taxonomy): Eukaryota > Viridiplantae > Streptophyta > Magnoliopsida > Caryophyllales > Tamaricaceae > Tamarix > Tamarix chinensis. The sequence continues at coordinate 77,657,308 of CM060179.1, read as the reverse complement.
ATGATAAAGATAACAAATGACTGATATATATAAACAAAGAAGGCTCATGTTCTTGTGGATAAAACCTCATGAAAGATATCGAATACTTGCCACATGGACCGGACCATATGCTTAACTCTTGTGACTAATCTCCATCAGATAAAAGGCTTCTCATCTCAAGAATCAAATAGGACTTATTAGTTGTAGCTGGTATTTAAGGTATAGAAAGGTACGAATTATTCTAGGATTGTGGTGCTAAAAAGGTCAAAAGCCAGTGGAATATGATAATTAGATGAAATATAACCTTAACTCCACATTAGAGATCAATGATACACATCTCTACCTTAACACCAAGCTAGAACATGAATATAAATTTTCCAATATCATCTCCATAACTCTCTCTCTCTTCCTTATATCCTAACATTTTTTTATTCCTTTTTTTCAATTTTTTTGTATTATTTTTTTCATTTTTTTATTCCTCCATCAAACATAACCAATCCCCTTCTTAGCATAAATACATAGATTTCTTTCACATACACAACCATTCTTTATCCATAATGATTTGATTACCTTCCACTAGCTTTAAGCAAGGGTAAGGATATTAAGGCCCGAAGGTTATTCAATGTGGGTAATGAAGAAAAATATATGTTTCATGTATAGGCTCAAAGGGTTTCTATGGAGTGTACATCATGTGTACACAAATTAGGTTAAGCTATTTGGTTATGTGGTAGAAAATTCTAAGCGGCCTTTATTGTTTTCTCAATCAGAGCATGTTTTGACTATAAGCTTCAAATAGTATAAGAGTAAGTTCTTGAAATCTCTATAGTCCATTACAAGATCTATGACAAATAAATTGATGAAATCAATTAAACATATATGAGGTTTACAAAGAAACTTTGAAGCCAAGAAAAATAGATGATTTCATGTAAATTCACTTAGAAAAAGAAGGTATATATGGTTCAAAAGCTCACTGAGGAATGTGATGAATCTCAACATACCATATCAGTGGTTAGACAATCATCCATATTATTTCTCCATTCACATCTAGATATATAGATATGTGTTCTCTATATCGAAATTAACACAAAAAAAAAATCTCCACTTGATTTATCATTTTATGATCATCTTTTCGTTATATTTCAAATATATACTCCTAATTAACTAGTTAAGGACTCCTATGACTCTTAAAACACTAAAAAAAATTTATAATTTTTTTTTGAATTTTTGAATTATTTATTTATATATATATGTTTTTTAATGCAAACACATAATTTTTTTTTGCAAATACATAAAATACACACCCCCACACTTAAATCAGACATTTTCCTCAGTGTGTAAATAACTAGGGGAACATGTAATTTAAATTATGGAGATACAAACTAAATAAATAAATAAATAATTTAGAGGGTAGAAAACTCCCTTATCACATTGGGTTACCTCCCAAGTACTACTTGTTTTTATGTCTTTGGTCTAACATGATCTCGATTTTACTCTTTCAAGGTGGGTATGTCTACTTGAGAGCTGCTTCACAAAATCCCTCATCGTGATGATCATCTTTATCGTATAAGGAATAAAAAGACAAAATATTAGTTTTAATGAAAGAATTGATCCAACAAGAATGTAACTTACCTATCATGAAATTTAAGCTCGCGTATAAAGAGATAATATTTTGTCCAATTTCCATATATGGTGATCTCTCTATCAAAGGAATAACATATTTTCCCATCTCAAAATCTTTAAACACATCCTTCTAACATAAAATCTTCTTTGGAGCATTACGCTTCTTATTAGATGTATCCAAGATCATTTGATTACTCTCTTCAATCTTGGATCCATATAACTTGGTAAAAGAGGGAGAACAAGGAGTATGGATAGTATAAATAAAATCAAAGTGGTTCCAAGGCTTAACTTGTATTTTATGGTCATCTCCAAGCAAGTGTGGAAAACAAATGTTAAAAGATGGTTTATGGTAGATGAAAGTAATAGTCTTGCCATCCATATACTTATCTTTGTTCACTTGATCCTTATTTTGATGAGATTTTCTTCTACTTTTACAAGCTCTTCTTCCACTTGATTATGCTTTTCAATGTGCTCCATGTGAACCTCCTCAACTAGCTCATCCTCGCATTCGGATATGGCATCGTCACACTCATAACTCTCACTTGAATTTGAAACTAAAGTACTATAAAGCTCTTTTTGTACTTGTAATTTATTTATCATGTTAACCACATAAACCATTTGCTCCTCTAACACCGACATCCTTTCATTTTGTGTAACTTGACTTTGCATTAGTTGATTCTACCCATTTGTTAATTCTTCAAAAAGCTTCTCCATTTTTTCTGAACTTGAGGGTTCTAAAACTAGAGAAGATTCATGTTGAGAAAATTGATAATATTTTGAAGCTTCATATTCTCATGTGTAAGAGTTTTGATATGGCACTTGATAATGATCATTCATCTCCCATCCAAAGTTGGGGTGATGGCTCATTCCTGAATAGTATGTGCTTGTGTAGGGGCTATATCCTTGAAAACCATTGAAAGATTGAGCACTGGGTTGTGTCCATCGTCCTCCTCTTATAGCTTGTGAATGGTAAGCATATTCATTTCCTTGTGTATGACACACTCGGCTTGTATTAATGACTCCAGTATCTGTAGCTACATGCGAAACAAGAGTAGTGAGTTGGTTAAGTCTATCATCAAGATTACTTGAACTTACTTCATTTACTCTTGCATTAAGATTCATGAAAAGTTGTTTATAGCCCAAAGATCCTCTCATAGCCACTTGAAAGAACACCAACACTTCCAAAAGAAAATGTTAAAAGAAAAAACACACACACACACACACACACACCAAAAAATCCTAAATAAACCTAAAAGAAAAGAGAAAAAAAATGAAACACACTAAATACTAAAAAACCTATTAATTTAGAGACTTGAGTTCCCACAAGCACTCTGACCTCTAAATAAAAGGATGACACGACAAACACAACATACTAAAAATAAAAACACTAAAAATACTAGCAAAATAAAGGTGAAGTTACCAATCCCTGGTAACGGTGCCAAAAATTGGTGTGGCCTTAGCCGATACGAAATTTAAACCCTTTTGTTATCAATTGTAGTACTGGAAAATAAGGATATCGTTCTAAACTATGGATTGAAAGGGCTTTCATCTATTTAACCAGCTTAAAAATAAATAAAAATAAGAACCCTAAATCATACAAAATAAAATAAATAAGGAAAAAAATTACTAATGGGGGTTATAGAGATAGAAAATAATAAAATAACAAAATAAATAAATAAAATAAAATAATAATAGAAATAATGGAAAACCATAGATATGATAAATATGCTAATAAATTCGAAATCTACCACTAGATTAGGTCAAAATATAATATTAATGTCTAAGTCATCTTTTAATCATGAGAAAGAGATCAATCAAATTGTATACCAAAAGCAAGTCCATACACCTTATATTACTTCCCTCAATTAATTAATACGATAAAGCGTGAATATTAACCCTAGTAAATACCAGCAATATAGGAGCAACAAGAGGCTCCTATATTTAGCTGATTTTAATACATTAAGTATAATTGAAATGATGTCAATCTAAGTACCTAGACTAGTACACTAAATATGTCTAGCTGTATTTCCTTTTTTTGACCCACATATATCTAAACGTTTTACTACTTCGGTCAGAATTACAAAACTATTAGGTAAATTGTTATATAACCTAGCTATAATTTATATATATATATATATATATATATATATATATATATATATATATATATATATATTAGTATATTTATATGGTTACCTAGTAGGTAAATAATCCTACATATCTTCACTTATGAGGAAATTAGAATAAAGCATGCACCAAATAAATTATACTTGACAAAATTATATATATAAATGATAGTAATTAAAATAGAATCCAAGAACAATATTATGAAACAGAGAACAAAAATCATATATCAAACCCTAATATAGGATTTCAATATATTTCCTAACAATAAATAATCAGCCATACATAATTATCGAATTAATTACACACACAAATATTTAAAATATAAATTAAAAATAGAGAAAGAAATAACCGAAATTAATTTTAAATGAAAGATCAATAATTTATTTAGATAAAAAATTAATTTTACTTGAAATAAATTCTATTGATATAAAATTTCCTCTCTTATCTTTTCTTTTGGTCATGTTGATTTCCCTGCACAATCTCTTTTTCTTTTCCCTTTTTTATTCTTGACACGAGCTACTTTGCCTTCCTCCTTGCTTCTTGTGCCTTGCCGCTTTGTTACTATGCCATCAGCCCTCCTGCGTTGCTTTGTTGAAGTCCGTACGTTGCTTTTCCCCAGTCGTCTGCAGTGTTGCATGGGGACGGAGAAACGGGGACGGGACGAAACGCGGAAACGACATTTCTTAAAAATTTAGAAAAAATGGATGTCAGGAAACGTAAAAAAAATTATATATATATATTTAAAAATAGATTAAATATATTAAAATTAAGAGAGAAAAATATAAAATTTCTAAAATTAATTCTTATATAAGTTAATTTTAATTATTAATAATTATTTTTTAATAAAAAATTAATTAAATAATATTTATTATAAAAATATTAATTAAATAATTTTAATATAATTTTTAATTAAAAAACATTTTCGAAGAGTTTCCGGGACACAGGTCGTCTGCCCTATTCTCCTCTCTTTGCTTGTCGCTCTTCACGGCACTCTCCACGTCATTATTTATTTATGCGTGTTGTTTTACACGTTAGCCCTTCTGATGCGCCTTACTCCCTACCCCACGTCCTCTTTTGTTCTCCATTCGCTACTCAGTTGCCTATTTTTTTTTCGTTTTCTTTTTACTTCTGTGGCCGTCTTTGTCTTTTTTTCTCTACCTGATGTAGCCATCCACATTAGCCCTTTGATCCTATTTTTCTCCTCTCGTGGCCCACATCTCGCCCAATTTCGTTTCTTTTTCCAAGCCTTTGGGCCTTCGGCCCTTAGATCGTTAGTCCAAAGGTTTGATTTTTTATTTTAAAAATAATATCTACAAAATAAAATTAATAAATAATATTATATTCTAAATTTATTAAAATATTATTATTTTAGCTCAAATAATAATATTTATATAATTATTACTACTTAAGCATAAAATCATAATTATTCACCTATATTACTTAAATAAAATACTAAAAACTAAGTTGATAAGGGTATAAAATATGAACTTATCAGTAATCAATCTTATTTACTAGACCACATCTAATTTTTTCCCCATAGGTTCGATTACGTAACTCACGAACAAACATAGAAGACCCACAATACATCTTGTTCATCCGAGGTTTTAGACTCTTTGAAATAGATCGATAGTCTAATCTCATCTCTGCCACCTTTGTTAAAAACACATTAGCGGGAACGAAATATATCAATAAATTATACTTATAAATTCAATCTTTTAAAATTTCTCCCTTTTCGATTTTAGAACCATATACAAACAGTGTCTATAGAAGAACTAGCGTCGGGCAATCACATATTGTGCACAATTTGGAACAAGCCTCCAAACATCTCTCTAAATAAGTAGTATTCTAGTCTATTATGTATCATTATACTTGCATAATGTTTACTAATTCAATCAATTCATGGAGGATTTGTTTAAGGATAATAATAAATTGAAGTAGTCCATTTGCATATTGGTTGGGAAGTCGATTACTTGTAGGCATTTGAGGTCATAAATATATTTTCTACACTCGTGAGACACATGCAATGGTTTACCTCCATCATGTAGGCCTAACATAGGGTTGGTAGCTCAAAAACTCAAGGTATATATTTTATATCTTAGGTCATTTGGTAAAATAGGATGAGAAAAATACTTTTGATTTTAATCTCTTGTGTCATTTCAAAATCATCCTTACAACTAATTTGATAAACTATTCCATGTTGATTTTAATCTAAAATCCTTTTAAATTTTTTTTCGATCATATTAGTTCCAGTCGAAACTAGTTAATTGGTATAAAGATCAATCGTTTGCTTTGGTTTAAACCCAAGACGTTAAACATGTAAGAAATTCAAACATAATGGTTAGCTTAGTAAACCGATTGACTAGTTTTAAAATTGATCGAGCGGTTTAAAAACTGATAAACTGGTTTGACTAACCAATCCATATGTTTTGTTCTTTCAAAAACCCATTTGGTCTCTATTCGAACATATCAAAAGGTTTTGCCAAAAAAATTGATCATTGGTTTGACTAACCAGTTAATGTGTTTTACTCTTGCAAAAACCTATTTTGTCTCTATTTAAACACTTTAATTGATTTTACCAAACCAATCAACCGGTTCACAAGTTGATCAACTAGTATAGCCAACTAAGCTATAGGTTCAGGCAAAGTGCAAAATGGTTTTCGTCTAGGAGTAAACTAATCGACTGGTTTGAGTAAACCGATCGATTGGTCTGAAAGATGCATCAACTAGTTTATTAAAAGCATTATACTATTTAAATATGTTCATTAGACCAACTCTGTACAACACAAAACCAATCGATTAGTTTCAATAACTGATTGACTGGTTTGTGTAATGGTATCATTTTTATCTTAGGTTTGAACATATTTAGTTGGCTAGTTTGAGCAACTGATAGACTTGTCTTGGAAACTGATCGATTGGTTTGACTAACTCATCCACTAGTCGACATTTAATGCTGAAAAATTTGATTGTTGCTCAAGTAATAGATATATGCTACTTTACTCCAAAAACTACACACACACACACACACACACACACACACATATATTTATATAGCATTTATGAGGCAACATACAAACAACTTTTGAGCTATCATTAATTACACAAATTAATTATATACTTCTACTTGCAATTAATTCTCAACTACTCACTTTAATATTCATCTAAAGTATTTTTGCTTATTCAATTTAGCTAGAAATGACTAATTGATTGTAATATATATTTCTTTCTAGCTAGATTACACTCATATTTATATCATTTGTGAGATACCTTGTAATGAAACTTAACTCTCCTCAAAACTCATTATATTGAGGTTGTGTGTTGCCTAACATTCCTAAGAAAAATCATTGCATTAGTAGATCCATAAACTTAGAGAAAGTAACGAGGTAAACTTGTAAATCAATTTCTAGAAGGTCATTGAGATAGTGGACTCATAAATTAAGAGAGGAGTGATCATCAATAAACACACAAGAGATTCAAGATCCGAAAGGCAAACCCTTTTGGTAGTAGATGTAGAGAAATTCAATTTTCGAACCAAATACTATACATAATGTGTCAAAATTTTATTTTCTTAATTCCATTCCAAAAACTCTATTCAGCTCCCTCTAGGATTTTTTAAGCATCGATGTTATTGCGAATATGAAGATTGGATACCTTAAATATTATAAGACTTGAGTAATGTTATCTCTTCAAGTTGTAAGAAAATGTCTTAAAAAACACATTTTTATGACATACATATCAATTTTATAGGATAAAAATTCGCATTTTTTATTTTCACTTATGTAAAGGAGAAATACATATGTTTTAAAATAAATACACATCTTTCAACATTCCACACATCTTACTAGATAAGAATACACATAGTCTAAGATAAGAATACACATGTTTATATATTTACATTCTCCTCCACAAGAATGCACATATTTTGGCACAATAATACACATGTTCTAGGATAAGAAAATACATCTTTTAGGACATAAGCACACAATTATAGGATAAAGATACACATATGTTTTTTTTTATACAAGTGTAAGGGGAATATGTACATCTCAAAATAAATATGTCTTACTGTATTGCTATACACATCTTTCATGATAACATTGCACACCATTTAGAAGAAGAATACACATTTGTTTATTTATACAAATATAACTGAAAAATATACATTACTAAAAATAAATACACATCTTATAGGAAAAAAACACAAATTTTTGTAAATAATAATACACATTTGTTATTCACACAAGTGGAAGGGAATAATATACATGTCTTAAAAATACACATCTTTCTTCGCTATAATACACATATTTTAGGAGAAAAACACACATATTTCAAAGTAAGAATGCACATTTTTTTATTATATAAGAGAAAGGGAGAAATACACATGTGTGAAAATAAATTCACATATTATAATATAAGATTATGCATATATTAAGATTAGAACACACACTTTTCTTATACATGTTTATTATCTTAGGACAAGAGTTTACATTATACATATAACATGTGGGGTTTTCTTTTTACAGAATTACAACCCAATTTTTATCAAAATAATATGTCAGTCGAATATAATTAGTATCATCATCCCTGCATGCTCTATAACATTTCAAATTGCACTACTAACAAACTTTATTTTGTGGAAGCATAATATTAAGATATGTGGGTATTACCACCATACCTGGATTTAATCCAGCTTACCATACCATTCTCATATGGTATTCAGGGAAAAAATAATTACAACTTTAAATATGATAAACAATAAAATGAGAAATTTTCATAAATCTTAGATTAAAGTTTGGAGATAAAACCCCAAGTACAATATAAGTAAAATATAACATAAGGGATCTAATGGAACTAAGATTCCATAAGATATTTGGATAAAAGTTGACTATCATATAACATAGAATCTACACCCAAGCCCCAACAAATATATCACTCCTCTGTAGGAATTGCATCATAAAAAAAAAAAAATAATAATAATCAAGCTAGTCTCTAGTAACTTACACACCAACACCTAGGTCATTTGCTAGTAAGAATAAGCAACACCCATGAATATGATGATCAAGACTTTTGTATTCAGTAAGGTAATAATAAAAGCTATAAGGAAAGGATATGCATAACAAATAAGGTCAAATGGAATGCCTAAACATGCACATTCAATTATAACATAGGATGGTTCACGAGAGGAACCTAAAGGAGTTCAACGATAGATGATTATACATTTCCATTTACTTAGTCTCTTGAGTTCATAAATCCCACTATTCATTACCGGTGGAATGGTATCAATCTATACAAAACCCCTGAAGCATAACACTTTCAACCACTATTCTTGTTTAGTGGAATAGACTACGACAAACCTAGGGAATACAACTCATGTCCACTATTCTTATCCAGTGAAACAAACTAGTACAACCCTAAGGCATAAAGCTCCTAGCCACTATTCTTATATGGTAAAACGGGCTAGTACAACCCTACTGCATAAAGCTCCTGGCTAAATTATTGTTTGGTGGAATGGACCAGTACAACCGGTCATAAACCATAAATCTTTCACTTAAAATATTAGTGTCATATTAGATTGGTTGATTATCTCATTAATGTAATGAATACTTAACATAAATAAATAAGGCTCATAAGCCATAACCAAAGGAAATTAGACTATTTCCTAAATGAAAATATCACATCAACCTTATTAGTGTTGGGGTTACTTGCATGAGTACTTCACACAAAAAAGGAGGAGAGTAATGAGAGAATATCATAGTGGAAGGTGATGAGTTCATATTTTGACACATTTTATACCCTTATAATCTTAGATTTTGGTAGTTTATTTGGCTAATATAGGGGAATAATTATTGTTTTATGCTTAAGTAGTAAAAATTGCATAAATATTATTATTTGAGCTAAAATGATATAAATTAAGTAAATTTAGAATAAAATATTATTTATTAATTTTATTCTGTAGGTTTTGTTTTTAAGTAAAAGAAAAATTAAAAAAAAAGTATTTCGACCTTTGGACCAACGACCGAAGGCCAAAGGCCCAAAGGCCTGGAACAACAAAGCCAAACAAGACGGCCGCACGAAACAAAAAAGGAGACGACGTGAGTAGGCGGTAGAGCCTTCACAGGCTCGGCAGAGGCAAGGACGAGCGAGAGCTTTCAGAGGCTCAGACTCTGAGGCTCTGATTTGGGCGAATAGAGGGAGCGCGAGCCTTCACAGGCTCGAGCAAAGGACGCAGAGAGAGAGAGGCTAGAGCCTTCAAAGGCTCGGCACGGCAGAGCCGCAGGGAAGTAGCAAGCGGTAGGGCCACATGCGTAGAGGAAGACGTCAACCGCAAAAGGACGAAGAGGACGATCAGACGCATGGACTTCGGGGCAGGCAGCAGCCTTCAGCGCACGACAGCCGCCGGGAAAAGAAAAAAAAAGAAAAGAATAACTGCACGGAAATAAAGGCCGAGAAGGAAGAAAAATTAGAGAATAATTTATACCGGTAGAATTTATTTTAGATAAAATTAATTTTTATCTGAATAAATTCTTGATCTTTTATTCAAAATTAATTTCAATTATTTATTTCTCTTATTTTTAATTTTTATTTTAGATATATATTTTTGTGTAATTAATTCTTTAATTATGAGTGGCTGATTATTTATTGTTAGGGAATGAATTGAAACCCTAGACTATGGTTTGACTTATAATTTTATTTTCTTTGTTTCGTGAGATTGTTTCTTGACTCTATATTAATTGCTATCGTTTATATGTATAATTCTGTCAAGTATAGTTTATTTGGTGCATGCCTTGTTCTGGTTCCTCATAAGTGACAGTATGTAGGATTATTTGCCTGCTAGGTGGCAATCTAAATATATATGTATAAATTGCAGCTAGGTTAGATAACAAATCACCTAATCGTTTTGTGATTCTAACCGAAGTGGTAAAACGTTTCGATACGTGTGGGTCAAGGAAAGGAAATACACCTAGACATGCTTTTTGTACTAGTATGGGTACTTAGATTGACAGCCTTTCACTTACACTTAATGTATTAAATCTAGTTAAATATAGGAGCCGCTTGTTGCTGCTATACTGCTAGTATTTAATAGGGTTAATATTGGCGCTTTGTCGTATTAATTAATTAAGAGAAGTAATATAAGGTGTATGGACCTGCTTTTGGTGTGCAACTTGGTTGATCTCATTCTCACGATTAAATATTGACTTAGAAATAAATATTATATTACGACCTAATCTAGTGGTGGAGTTTTATTTCCCTAATATATTTCTCATATCTGTGGTTTCCCATTATTTTCATTATTAGTTTATTTTATTTTATTTTATTTTTTCCTTTTTTCCTTTTATTATTTTTATTTTTTTAACCCCAATTAGTATTTTTTCTTATTTATTTATTCTATGTTATTTAGGATTTTTATTTTTAGTTTTAATTTTTTTTAAGCTAGTTAAATAAAGGTGAGCCCTCTCAATCCCCGGCCTAGAACGATACCCTTATTTACCAGTGCTAAAATTGACAACAAGAGGGTTTAAATTGCATGCCGGCTACGGTCACACCAGAAGGATGGAAATCAAGCTCGACAGTGCTTGTTGCAAGCTCAATAGCATGCTACGTAGGCTTGTCCCATCATCACAAACTCAGTAATGATAGTACATGCTCCGAAAAATAACCATAAGCTTGATAAGGTCAACACTAGATTGGTGAAGACACACACATGCTCAACAAAGATAACCACAAGCTTGGAAAGGATAAGGGATGCATAGGATGATTGACAATGTGGAGAAGTCAAGATGGAGGCTAGGAGAAAGCATGAAGAAAAGATGTTGAGTGGGTTGTGGTACATGAATGGTGGTCACAATTGGGGTGGTGTTTGGTTGAGCAAGTTGTTACTAAAAATGGTGGTGATGAGGCTATGTGGGTAGCTTACACTAGTTGAAGGCTCTAGAATGGAGTGCAAAGAAAAAAAGGGAAAATGGGAGAGTAATGATGAGGAATTCTATAGAAAGGAAAAAAATTAAAGTGCAAGAGAAAAAGAAAGGTTTAGTTGGGTTGGAATAAATGACTAGGAGGAGAGAAGGAAAATGATTAAATGGCAGGTGGTTGCGTGTCATAAGTGTGGCATGAGGAAGTTAAAGAAGTGATGGGGCTATGTTTAGCATAGAAAATAATAAGGACATAGGTTTGATGTGGTCAAAACTTGAATGAAATGATGTGGTGATGATGGAGTTAATGTTTGGGTATAGTTAGGGGTTCTAGTTCACTTAACCAAACCAAAGAAACTTTGATTAGGGTAGGGAGGAGGCTGTGTGGAGAAGAAGGGATAAGGAAAAAAGAAGAAAAGTGAAAAAGGAAAAAAAAGGAAAAATGGATACAAGGAGTTTAGGGTTAGAATTGGGGTTAAATTTAGGATTAAAGTATTAGGAAAACATTAAGATACTACTCATCCAAAATTTGGATTAGGCTAAATTTGGGGTATTACATGCACTATCAACTAGATTCCACAATTTGGGTGAGGAATGTCAAATAAAATCCCACATAATACACTTTAAGACCTAACATGGCTTGGTCTACTTATTTCTAAACTTCTTATTACATTCACGTATATCTAAGAAATTTGTCATATATCATACCCTATCTTAGAACATTTAAGTTAACTAGGTACATACATAAAGATAGCTAAACTTGTAACACCTCCAAATTTAGTACTCAAAAGTTTTCATTTTGTGGAAGCATAAATTATAAAATAATTTGTGTTGTTATCACTACACTTGGCATACGTCTAGTCTTCTTACATTCCTTGTACAATGCTTTAAGGCTCAAAATAAGTTAGATCCAAAAATAAGATAGCAGAATGAAAAGATAATAACTTAATTAAAGGATTGCAGATATTGCATCCTTCATAAAATGATGATAGCCAAAATACATTAGGGAGTTTGGAATCCAAAGAGAAACCAACCACAAAAGAGCACATAATGGTGTGACATTAGTTTACCCCTACACTTATCCCTTCTACAGCCGTATTACAATAATAAGGATTACAAAAGTAATGACCCTCATTTCCCTAGTATTTCTAACCATCTAAATGACGGTCCTTAAAATCATTCAACCATTGCATGTAGTTCACAATATGAATTCCTTATATCAAGTAAATCATAATGCGTCTAAAGAGGCAGTATGCCCATGTTGCACATAAGATATAATAATTGAAAAACATGCTTAAAACACAAAAAACACATTATAAAACAATATGTGATGAATATGTTATAACCTATATGTCACCAATGCCACATGCTCATCTTTCTAACACTCTTAATTATAAGGATAGCTATGAGGCAAGTACGGATCAGGTACCCTTACTTATACTCAAACCTAATATTTTTTATAATGCCCCAAAATTTTTGTTAGCCTAATCCCACATCATTAGTGTCCTAATTTAATTTTAATCTCAATAAATCCTATTTTAGCCTTAAACTAACTCCTTAATCTAGAAACTTTAACCGATTCCAAAACCTTAACTTTGATAAACCATAATTTGTAAACCAAAATCAAAACCAACTAAAATTTTCACTAATCCTAATTAATTTTGGCTAATCCAAAATCACCCTAGTAATCCCCACCCTTCTCTTTTTTCTTTTATTTCCTTCTTTCATATTCTCCTTCTATCAACCTTGAGCTACAACATTTGAATTTGCTGCAACTTGCACTTGCACTTGCAACTTGTACAATCACCTCTCTGCATCTATCACCTATCACCTTACTTTATTTCTCCTTTTTCTTCTTCTTCTGGTCCCTTATCCCTACCCGACTGCACAATCAACCGCACACCCTGCATACTCCACTCCCCCTGCCATTTTACTTCTTATGCAACACCTCCATCAACCATCACCACCCTCATCCTGCAACTACTACCCTACCCCTAACCATATTATGCAACCATCACCATCATCATCACCTTGCATCTGCACCATCATCATCATCACCATCTCACACCACCCACTATTCTTTTCTTCCTTCCCAACTCACACCACACACACACACACATGAATGTGTATATATATATACTTCACACTCTCCTTCTTTCTCTTTGGTTTTACCTCATTCTACTCATCTTTGTGTCAATGAGCCATTTCCCAAGCTCCCTATTCCTTCTCTTTTCTCATCTTTCCTTCCTATTTTTTTGGCTTGTGCACCACCATTTCCACCACCAAGCACCACTTTAGCCACAATCATCGCCTTTTGGCCAGTAGGCTGACCACCAAGGTCACCCCAACCTTCTCCCTCATCGTCGCCATCCATCACTGCCAACCACCACCTCTTTTCCCTTCTTCTTCCTCTCATGCGTCGTTGCATTTTAGAGTGCATGACCTATGCACCACATGCTGCACGGCCATGCAACACCTAAAATCTCCTTCTATATAGTTGTATAACCCTTGGATCACCTGACCGTGCATGATTTTTCCTCTTGGCCTATTGCTGCTTAGCCGTGCAACTTTCACACCACCTGGCTCTACAACATATTTTTTCTCGACCAAGAGCTGCACTGCCTATTGCACAGTAGTGCAAGTATATTTTTTGGGTCGTGCACCCCTATTTTCACCCTCAAGCCTTGTCCAAACACCACCAAAATTTAACCATAGCTCCACCACGCATTCCTCTACGCATCCACACATCTCAAACTCCCATTTGACTATGGTTATATCTATTTTAACCCTCTTTACCTTGATTTCTCCTTCCATTTAATTCTTTGAGCCTAACTGTGAATTTTATCATATTTTTGTAGGTGGTATTTCAGTAGATTTAGAGGAGAAAGTCTAGGATTTTCATGCTTAGAGCTTTGTGTCCTAGGTGGTAAGGATACTATTCGATATTTAGGGTTTTTGATGTTATTTACTTGTATGGTTATATGTATTTTTTATGATATTGTTTATACATGATGTAACATGTGTTGATCCTAATATTTTGGGATCATATGAATGTTATGTTGAAAGAAAGTAAGAATTGGTGTGAAGTACCACTATGTTATGATTTTTTTTTGTGATAATATCATATTTGGGGAATTATATCTTATGGTATGAAATATGGGTTTAAGGATATTATGTCATTGGAAGAAAGTAAGAATGAGTAAGAAGTACCATTAATATTTTATAGCGATAATGTTGCATTTGTGGAAATATATCCTATGGCATGAAATATGGACTTAAGGATATTATATTATTAAAAGAAATTAAGAATGGGTAAGAGGTACCATTATTATTTTGTTGTGATAATGTCATATTTGTGAAAATATATGTATTATAGTATGAAATATGGGCTAAGTGAGTTTTTGATAAATGGATTTCAGAATTCTCATAAGGTATGATGATTAATTGCGGACTTGGAAAATAACATGTGTGGAAAAACAAAGGTTTTTATTTGTGCTTAAGGGTAACATGGTCATTATGGGATAATAAGGAAATTTTGGTATTTTATGCGTTAGGAGGTTTAAAATATTATAATAATAGCATGAGGAATTCATGGAAGTATTATTGTTATTTAGGATCCTTAAATGATTTAATGGCTAATTTGGGGCAAACTATCTTGTAATGATAATACCATTATTTCGTGTATAAGATCTAGAGGTTATTGGGATTTCTGAATATGTTGATAATGTTTGACCTTATGAGATTATTTATTGTAATTGGTGATCATGTAAAATTCATGGGAGGTGTTATGACCATTCTATATATTTTGGGTCTTGGATATTTCTGTGATTAACATATCAGGATGAGATTATTAAAGCATACTTATGGGAAGGGTTGTGCATAATGGGTATGATAAAAATGAGGGGATTTGGAGATGAGATAATATAACTTGCGTGGATTAATCAATATGGAATAATGAAGACTAAAGGGAGTGTAATTAGGGTTTGAAAGGTCTTAAGGATTTGGACCTATGCTATATATATATATATATATATATATATATATATATATATATATATATATATATATATATATATATTGAATGTGTGTCTGGTGCCTGAGAATCAATCTTGAATAAGATACTAATTATTTAAAGTTAAAGAGCACGTGAGTAGGGACAAGGTGATGTTTATATATATATATACACTCATTCCACTGGTGATAATAGTGGCTCGAGAGAGTTTTTGCCCTGAGAAGATGTTTTAACCTCCATTCCATCAGAAATAATAGTGGCTCGGGAGCGTTTTGCTCCGAGAAGGTGATTTAGTCTGTTACACCAGATTAAGAATAGTGGGCCCCCTACTCATCGTGAAATAAGAATGTATCATTATAACTTATGGAAAAGATACTAATAATTTAAAGTGGAAGAATACATGAGTCAGGATCAAGGTGATCTATTTTTCTATATATATATATATATATATATATATATATATATATATATATATATATATATATATGTATCCTATTTCACCGGGGAGAATAGTGGCTCCGGAGTGTCTTTCCCAAGAGGATGTTTTTAATCTCCATTCCACTAGAAAGAATAGTAGCTCGGGTGTGTTGTCCCTGAGAAGAGTTTCCGAGCATTCCACCAGTTTAAGAATAGTGGGGTTCCTACACTCAACGTATATAAAAGAATGAAAATGGATTATACTTAATAAAGGAATCTGGATTATATTCTGTCTTATGAGATGTTTCATTTATTTAGTTATTTTACCTTTCTATCTAATGTGAAAGAATGTGCTATTTGTATCCCTTTTTTTGATAGTATTATCCCCTTACTCAGTACGTAGCATACTAACTTCCCGTTTTATGGGTGCTGCTCATTCCCACGAGCAAAAGGCCCTGAATCTTATGTGTAGGTCTCAGAAGATTAGTTAGATGATTATGATACCTATGATGTCTAATGTGGAGATGAGTGAATTCATCTATGTTAGGGTCGGGTGAAGATTAATTGTTATCCAGTTTATGTATTTAACTGGATACCCTTTTGGACTCTTGATCCATGGTATTCCCCTTTTGTATTTCGTGTTGTTAAACTCAGAGTTAGGCTCCAAACTTAGTATTGTACTATGAATGTTCTTTTGTTTCTAAATTCCTTATGTTACTTTAAATGTTTTAACCTTGTGATTGATGTAAGGATGGTTGCATAAGCCAAAATTATGTCGATTACGATGGTAACCCCCATTATTTTACTTAATTACTTTTGCTGCAAAAATGAAAATTTTTAGTAGTAAAAATCGGGGTGTTAAAATTTTTTTATCCATATTTGTACCCATACTTGAACTAGTATCCATTACCTCACCCATATTCATCTCTGATGGATACCTGATACCCTATGGGTAATCTATTATCTAATGGATAAAACCATTATTTGACAAATTTTTTATCTTACGAATTAAAATTATTTGTTTACCCATTACCATTACATGTTTACTTGATAAAATTTATAAATATGTAGAATTCACCTATGAAATTATTTTTTGACATTAAACTGTATATAAAGAAATAGAAATAAGAAAATAAATCATCAACTTAGTGGCTAAAGAGGAAAATTCATCATTTACCAAAGGAACCATGCCTCTACTGTACATGAACTAGTTATGAGCTATAACGTGTTATACTTGTAAAAAATTTCTAATAACAAGCCAATTATTTAAAATATATCTGAGTAGCATAAAGGAAAAGTATAATAAATTATGTCAACAATAGTAATATTGTTTAAAACTAGTATATATTGTCCAAAAATAATAAAAAACTAGTAAAACGCAAATGACATTCATGATAGGAAGAAATTTTCAATCTTCATTCTTAAATCTTCATCCTTCGATCATCATGCATCTACTTGGTACAACAAAAAAGTAAAACTAAATATTAAAAAAAAATGCATATATTCACATATTACATGTACCAATAACATTATAAAATTTATAAATAGTTAAGCTTTAGCTCAATTTCAACACCATTGGACTCTTCATCCTCAAAGAAGCACGGTAAGCACCATGATAAGATGATAATTCCAAATCATTATTATCTAGAAAAGGATTTTAATACTTAAATTAATAGATAAAATAATACATATTTCATAATTAAAATAAAATTTAGCAATATAAACAAAATGTCACTTTTGTTACAAACCATTGTTACCTAAAGCCAATCTTGACCACACATCAATGCTTCTAAAGTCTTTATATGTAACAATTTGCGATGATGATTTCTAAATTGACCACTTCTGTTAAAAAAATATTATGAAGAAAATGTGGATATAGGAATGGCAAATATATCCCTATCCATGTGTGAGTTTTGATAAGGTATTTGAGCATAACATAACATTATGTTGGCTCATGCAGGTGTTAGAGAAGTTTAGTGTAGTATGGAGGTTTGTGTGAGAAGCATGAGGGTCCAGTGTTAATAAACATGGATCATGTTTCTATGTGGAATATTTGATGTATTTTTGGGAAAAATTCAAAAGTAAGGAAATAAAAATGGGGATCATGTGTTTCCTAAACATGGATCATGTTTTTCCTTATTTCTAAAACATTATGTTTTGCCTCGAAGGGTTTTTTTTCTTTTATAAAAGGAGACAGGTTGAAACCCTAGCTGTCAAGAATTGTGCATCCCATCTTCTTCTTATTCTCCATAGAATTATCCATTCAAAGAGAATTATAGATTTATGTAATTGATTGATTGATTGATTAGTTTAATCATTATGTAATTAGACAAGAGAACGAATAAAGATATCAAAATTTTCCTCAATTGTTATGTTTTGTGATTGAATCCTCAATTGTGTAAAATCATGTTAATTATGATTTGGTGAGGATCTCTCAAAATCCATGCTAATTCTGCCACACCATATTTTGTAAAATTTGAAGCTTAGTATTTATCTTCCACCATGAAAAAACATCAAAGTTCTCCATCCCAAGCATAACAACCTCCTCTAAAAAAATAGTCTAACTCATTATTTTGTGATGAATTAGTGACGCCATTGCTAACTAACCACTTTTCATATATGTCTTCTTCTCTAAAGCCCAAACTAGCCTTACTACCATAGGAAGTATGATTAGAAATAGTTAAACCACAAGATGCATTTGTATTTCTGTCTATACACTTTAGTTTCTCTTCATACTCACAAAATAACTCATAACATGTTCTACAAACTTTCTCTACTTCATCATAGCTAGAGTCTGGATAAATCAAGGAATAATAACATTCTACCAAATTCATTTTATATCGGGGATCAAAAATAGTTTCCACTTGCTATAAATCAATGAATTACACTCCAATATTTATAAAATTTCTCTAACATTTTATCACCCATATTCTTAATATCTTCATCTTCCTCCAATTCCAATTTAATCAAAGCCAATCTAATTTGATATACCTTAGAATGTAAGTTAGAAGTAGGATACTTATTTTCCAAAGACAACAAAGTAACCTCGTAAAATAACAATAATTTTGAACAAATAAGCTGAGCCATTTTTCACTCCTTAGAACTAGGAAACCATTTAAATCTAGGCTCCAACCATGATAACTGCTCAAACATATCTTCATACAATAACGCAACATCAAGCATTAAGAAAGTAGAGTTCCATTCTTGTCTTACAATCTTGTAATAAGGCCTTAGTCTATGGAACTTATTTACAAACCTTTCTATTATTTTTGGTTTTTTCCTCCAAAACATCATACTCTCACAAAAGTTTACAATTATCTTTTAGATTACATCCATCCCATCCCTAAAAATAAAATTAACAATATATGCAGCACAACACATGTGAAAATATTTTCCATGTAACAAAAAATAGTTTGCTTGCAATCACCTTTTCATCTCATTAATCATATTGTTATTGGTATTACAATAGTCAACAAGTAGTCTTGTGAACTTTGTATCAATATTCTAATCCACTAAAACAATTAACAAAACATCACAAAGAACTTTATCTGTGTGGGGAGAAGGAACATATATGAACCTTAATAGAGATAAAGAATATGACAAAAAAACAAATAAAAATGAGATCAACGCATTATCATAGAGTATTAACATTGAAACTTAGAACTTGATATGGATAAAATATTAAAAGCACCCAAGTATCTGACTATGAAACCTTTTTTTAATTTTGAGCAGTCCACATATTGGCAGTGATTGAAATTTGACTCTTATTACTAAGTAATAGGGATATTTTTTTTTTCAAATTCAAACATCTTAAGGATATCACTCTTTAATGTATTACTTGAAATTAACTTAAAAAAAAATTTAAAGTCCTATCACAAACTTATTAAATCATTCATGTTCCACTATAGAAACCGGATACTCATACATGACCACCATATTACACAAGTCTTGTCTTGAAACTTCTTGATTGAATTTAATGATCATTATCTTTCCCTTTTCTTCTCCCTTTTGAGTGAATTGAAACTTATTTTGGCCTAATCCTTGTATAACCTTAAAACATACATACTTATTTATATGCTCATATAAATGAGAAGTGACATTTTTTTGAGATCCTTAGAATTTTACTACGACATCTATAAATGACCTTCTTCTTCCCATTAGTCTCCACCACATTAAAATGTTCTTATAAAATTGAATTTTTCTCTTTTTTCCCTAGAGTAAGTTGTTGCACTTTCACATATTCCCCTTCCTCATTTGTAGATGGCTCAATAATAATAGGGTTACTAGTTATAGTGGATGAATATGGAGGTATTTGACTTGGTGAACAGGCAGTATTGGTTCTAGTTGCCATCCCTAATCCTAAGGATAAAATTATGAAAGCACGTAAAGTATTAAAGATTCACAATATTAAATTAATTTTTTTATACATATAATATGAACATTAGGCAAACAAAATTGCAAAATAATTAACGAATATAATTGATGTTTACCAACTTATTTCCTGCATTACTAAACAAAAGCTAGAATTTTGAGGTAACATTGAATCATACAAGCAAGAACAACAAGAAAATAGAAACATTATGCCTTTGCCCAAAGAAGATCGGATAACAAGAAAGAGGACCAGATAACAAATATAATTGCATATTTGTAAAATAATTAATATACAAAATTGATTTTTACCATATTATTTCCTACATTACCAAACAAAATCTACCAATCAAATCTATTACCATGTTTAAATTGACACTTAGAATCATAACTTAGTTAAAATTTAGGATTAAAAAGGAGCCTTTCTAGTAAGGTAAATATCTTTCTTTAAAGCTAATTGCACTCTCTTTCATTTAATAAAAGTGTACGTAATGTAATGTTCATTGAATATTAACAAAAGTGAATTTTCCCTTATTTTTTTTAATAATTTAATGCATATAATTATAAAAGTAAATAGATCTACCACAATTATATTAATGTATATGTGTAAATTTTTTTAGGGGATATAATGTGTGTGTGTGTGTGTGTGTGTAATAGATGGAAAACAACTTGGAGAACAACATAACATATAGCAAATGTTAGAGTATTTTGTGAAGATCAATAAATTATCTAAACTTTCATGGTTAATGTAACTTTAATTGCATGTATCCTAATATAAGATAACTATATATATTAAAAATACTATAATTTTTTTACCCCAGTGAAGATATCTATACCACCATGAAATTAGAATAAATTTCATTTTGTGAGAAAAGAAGCCTTCTTTAGCTTATGTTGTAACCTTCTTTAAGCCATAGAGTAAAGTTTCTAATATTTTACGATTATTTATAAATATAGCCATTTAAGTTGAAAAATAAAACTTCTTTTTTAATCAAAGATAAAAGGTGTGATGTTAAGGGAACTTATCCTCCCCTCCAAACTACCAATGGTGATGGCCTCAATCTCTATCTCCCTGAGCTCCTCACACAAATGGCCTAACATCACAGTTGTGCTTACAGAATATGATGTATTTCGGGTAAGAGCATCTGCAACTATACTGACCTTACCCTCATGGTAGTTCAATTTTAGGTCATAATCCTCCGCTAATTCCAACCAATGTTGTTATCTTAAATTCAGTTCTCATGTCGTTAAAATGTACTTGAGGCTCTTGTCATTGGTGTAGAAGTTTTAATGAACTCCATGGAGATAATGCTTCAAAATATTCTAAGCGAACACCATCACATTAATCGTTAAATCATGATTTGGGTAGTTCTGCTCATGCGACTTTAATTGATGAGAAACTTAAGCAACTACTCTTTCATTCTACATTAGCATGCAACCCAATTCCTGCTTAGAAGCATTGTAATAAGCCTCAAAACCATCCAATCCATATAGTATCATGAGCATTAGGGATAAAGTTAAATGCATCTTTAATTCCTTGAAAGCCTCACTACACTTCTCATTCCACTAGAAATGTGTAACCTTTTTTAGGAAATTGGTCAATGGACAAGCTATATTTTCGAAGTCTGTGTTAACTTTACGGTAATAATTATTCAATCCTAGAAAATTGTACACCTCCTTAACGAATATTGGTGTTGGTTGCTCAAAAGCTACAAAAATCTTATAAGGATCTATTGAAACACCATCCTTCCTCATCATATGCCTAAAAAAACTACTTTATCTAACTATAACTCACACTTTAAAAGTTTGGCATACAACTGATGTGCTCTCAATGACACCAACGTTTGTTTTAGATGATGTTTGTGCTCCTCATGACTATTGGAGTACATGAGAATGTCATTGAAAAACACCATGATGAATTGATCTAAAAAATATCTAAAGGTTTGGTTCATTAAATCCATGAATGTTGTTGGCATATTAGTAAGTCCAAAAAGCATCAATGTGAAATCATAATGGTCATATATGGTCCAAAATTTTGTCTTTAGAATGTCTTATCAATGATCCTAAATTGATGGGAACCTGACTCAAGAACAATCTTTGAAAACATGGTGACTCCTCTAAGACAGTCAAATAGATCAATAATTCGAGGTAAAAGATAATGGTTCTTCACTGTAACTTGATTCAATCCTCAGTAGTTGATGTACAATCTCACTCTTCTGTCCATCTTCCTGATGAATAAAATTGATGCTCACCAAGGCAATACACTTGGTTAAATGTATCCCTTATCTATCAATCCTTCTAGCTATGTCTAAAGATCTTTTATCTCCACATGTGTTTTATGATACGGTGCTTTAGATACCAATTCCTTCCCTAGCAACAAGTCTATGGTGAACTCAATATGGTGTGAATTCCTCTTCAAATGATTAGAAGATTCAAATATAGAAGAGAAGAAGATGATGAATGAAAGAAGTTGGGAAGATGGTATGAAGCTTCAAGGAGGATTCAAGGAAGATTTAAAGACAGGTTTGAATCTTCAATCAAGATTCAAGGAAGATTTAAAGATTGGTTTGAATCTTCCATCAAGATTCAAGGAAGAACTAAAGAAGTTTAACTGTGAATGTTTCTCCAAGAAGACATTCAAAGTATCCTATTGAAGATTACTCCAAGTAGTCTTAGTTAGAAAATTCACTCACAAAAGTGAGAAGCTAGCCAAGTGAATCACTTGCTTAGATTTCAATTGATAATCAATGTAACACCCCCAAAATTCACTACTGAAAAATTTCATTTAATTAAAAAAAATTAGCGGAAGCAAAATAATAAACCGTGAATTCTGGGGATATTACCGCCACACATAGTACCAGACTGGTTCACTCATACCGTTCCAGTACCAAGTGCTAAGGCTAAAAAGGTAAAATACAATTTTATGAGAAACATAAGCATATATAAATCAGAGAAGCGCAATAAACAATTTACGAGAGTAAAATCCAACAACAGTGGTTACAAAATAACAAATACATTGAATTTAAAAGAGATAAATTAAAACCTTAGTAGTTTCGAATAGTTCCTTACGCTCTTTCCCGAGGCTTACTTGAATAGCACCGGACATGACCTGCAAGGGGCACTGCCCATTGAATAGGCAGGGGCCCCACGAAGGAAACCCTTCAGTACTACGGTATTGAGTAACCCTTTAAATACACACTTAAAAACAGGTCCGCAATGTAACACATGTTATACTATTATGTCCGTACATAACGACAGGTGTAGACATAATATTCAAACCCACACATATAGTACATAAGGTCATGAAGAAATTCTACCACATATAAATGATCAAGGCCACACATAAAGTATATACTTAGTCTAGATTAATTATTTAATTAATTTTTTTTTATCAAAAGTCGATGCACACCATGCCTTTTATCAAATCCATGTAAGTACAGGAACACCCCACTATTTTAGCCGGTGGGCTGGTCACTTGCGGGACAAAGTCCACACCACTATTATTCGCCGGTGGATCGGTCACTTATAGGGCATAACACACCTAACCACTATTACTAATCGGTGGATCGGCTGGTTCCTGCTCACATGGTGTTCCACTGTAAGTAATTAGTATCTTTAGCACACTCTAGTTTGTGTTTATTGAGCTTGAGTCACCCCACTATTATTACCGGTGGGCCGGTCACTTGTGGGACAAAGTCCACACTACTATCATTCGCCGGTGGATCAGTCACTTATAGGGTAGAACACACCTAACCACTATTACTAACCGGTGGATCGGCTGGACCCGGCTCAATAATCTTTCACTTTACATGATTAGTATTTTATCGTATCTTATTCAACAGATTCCGCCCTAGACATGCATGGCTAACTCCAGCTATAAGATAATAGCATGTAGAACATGACATAAAATTGTACAAGGCATCCAAGGCAAGTAAAACATATAATACATATGCGGCCTTAGCTACACCCTTACTCGATTTAGGTTATCGAGCTATCTCCTACCCTTAATAAGCCACTAATCACATTTTGTAATTGTTATACTTAATGTATTTCCCATTTGGTTAGTTAGATTACCAATTTACCCATTTCCTTTATTATAATTAACAAACTGCTCTGTAGTTGGTCAAATTACCAAATTATCCTTATTTAATATCCTAATTACCAAACTACCCCTCTAGTTGGTTAAATTACCAAATTGCCCCTCACATTTATCATATTTACCATTTTACCCTTTTCCATTATTAAATTATCAAATTACCCTTTAGTTATTTAAATTATTATTTTACCCTTCTCAATTATTATAACTACTAAGTTACTCCTTTCCATTTTCCACTTTTATCCCTCTTATTTATAAAATTACTATTTTACCCATTTACTTCCAAATTTACCATTTTACCCCCTTAACTTTCAAAAATTACCATAACACCCATTTCACTTATAAAATTATCATTTTATCTTGGATTACGAAATTACCATTTGACCTCTTTTAATTCCAAAATTTCCATTTGCCATCTAATTACGAAATTACTATTTCACCCCTTTATTACAAGATTACCATATTTCCCTTTTATTACAAAATTACCAAATTGCCTTTTTTATTACAAAATTACCAAATTACCCTTTTTATTACAAAATTATCAAATTGCCCTTTTTATTACAACATTACCAAATTGTCCTTTTATTATAAAATTACCAATTTACCCTTTTATTACAAAATTACCAAATTACCCTTTTATTACAAAATTACAAAATTATCCTTTTATTACAAAATTACCAATGTACCCTTTTATTACAAAATTACCAAATTGCCCTTTCATTACAAAATTACCAATTTGCCCTTTTGTTACAAAATTACAAAATTACCCTTTTTATTATAAAATTATCAAATTGCCCTTTTATTATAAAATTACCAGTTTATCCTTCTATTTACAAATTTACCATCTCACCCCTTATTACTCCACTTATATTAAATGATTATTATTACTACATAAATTATTAATATTAACACCTTATCTACAACTCTTATAACTAATACAATACTTATTAGCACCCATATATATATTAGGCCATATTATTTTACGAGGTACATTAATAAAATCCCCTAAGGCTTACAAAACATTAATCATGCATTAAGATCACAATAGCATAATACAACATGGATAATACTTAACATTTTCATTAATAACCAACTTCTACCTTAAACAATATCTCCAAACATAGCACATAATCTATCATACTTCCTTTTCATCAATCAACACAAGAAAACATATATAATATATTAACAACATATATCAAGCATAATACACATCAAAAAGGCCTAATGTGCTAACATACGTTAATCCATATTTTAAGCAGGATTTAACGATTACCTCGATTCCTGCCAAAAACAAACCTTACCGGTATTTCGGTTAAAGGTTCAAGCTTTGATTATCAAAACCAATACCTAAAATAATATTAAAACTTGTTACATTAGAAAATAATAAAAATTAAAGTATAAGGTTTATAACACTCAATTAATCAAATACTTAAATTAAAATATTATTATACCTTAAAATTTTTACCCAAATTAACCAAGAAAAGAAGCAACTCATGCAGCATGAGCTACATGCAAGGAAATGAGGAGAAAGGGGCTCAAAGGTGGTGAAAAGAGGAGAAATGGGCTATTTTCGGGTTAAGGTTGTTAGGCTAGGAAAAGAGGCATGTGGGGGAGGATTTAAGGCAAGGGAATGGTGTAGAGGTGGAGAGAGGGTGTAAGTGGTGGTCGGGGAAGGGTTGACGGCGTCAGCGAGACTGCGAAGGTGGCGGCCAGGAGGGTTCGAAATGGAAGGCAGGTGAGGAAGGAAAACGGGGAGGGAAAATGAAGGCCTTTGGGTGGTGTTTTCGGGCAAGATAGGATTGGAGGTGGTAGAGGGGGTTGCAGGGGTAATACGGTGGCTCAGTTGGCGGCAAAAACAGCGGGACGACAGCGAAATGTGGCTGTGCAGGGTGGCTACCGTGAAGGGAGAAGAAGGAGAGAAAAAGGAGAGGGGAGGAGGAAGGAGGCTACAGGGTGGCTCAATGGGGGTTGTGATGGTTCGGGGTGAGGTAGAGGGTGGCAGGGGTGGTGTAGGTGGTGGTTGAGGTGGCGGAAGTGGCGGAGATGGGCAACGAAACAAAAATAGGGGGTGATAGGGGATGAGAAGAAAGGGAGAAAGAGGAGGCTAGGGCGAGGCATATAGGGCTCGAAAAATCACAGAATGAGGCAGGGAAGGGGGAAGAAAAAGAAGAGAAAGAGAGAGGAGGGGATAGGGAGCACGAGGGTGGCGGTAGGTGGTAGGGAAATGGGAGTTGCAGGGAGAGGGAGAAGGGATGGCGACGGTAGGGAGAGGGAGAGGGAGACAAGGATGGTGGGACCGGGATGGTGCAGAGAAAATGGCGAGAGGGAGATAGGGGAAGAAATGGGGAGAGGGAGTTGCAGGTGGATGGCCGAGATTCTCGCCGGGGATGGAGGAAGAAGAAAGAAAGAAGAAGAAGGAGAGTCGGGGGAGGGGGTTGGTGCGCGAGCGACGGGCGGCTGAAGAAAGAAAGAGTAGGTCGGCCCGGTCGAGGAAGAAAGAAAAGAAAAGAAGGGAGCCGACCGGCTCACGCAGGAGAAGGAGGGGGAGATTGGGCCTGCGGCTCAGCGCGCTAGGGAGAGGAAGGGCAGGCCACCGGTAACCCAAGGAAGAAAAGGAGGAAGAAGGAAAAGAGAAAAAGGAGAAAAAAGACAAGAAAAGGGAAAATTGAATAAAATAATTTAATTGATAAAATAGTAAAATAGAATAAATTTGGGTAATAAATTTATTTAATAATTTAATTTAATATAATTAAAATATAAGGGTTTAAAAGAATAATTTAGTAAAATAATGGTTTGGGAAATTATTTAATAAAAAGGGCATGATAAAATAATAAAATATTTATTTTAATTTATTAAATATTTATATCCAAATTTATATACTCAAAAATACACAAAGTAATTAAATTAAAATATTTAAAGGCTAATTTATCCAAAATAAAATTTATTTATTAAATTATAGGCTTTTAAAAATTTGGGGGATTACAATCAACCATTGTTACAATGTGCTGAATCATGTGGTTATATGGTAGCCATACTCTGCTAAGTAGCACACTAAGGTAGCCAAAGTAATATAAACATGGCTAAATATCACACTAACTATTAAAGCAACATAATAATAATTTATATATTACATGAAACAAGCTATACATGAAACAAGCTAAAGTTTATTGCAAATAATCTTAGCTAATTAATACATGGAAATAATTAACAAGAGTCCAAATTTACATAAAAAAAATAATAACTAGGTCTCCTTGACTTGGTAGTTTGACTTCCATATATAATACCTTCCTTTGACTTGTAATAACTTTTAACACATAAAATATTAGATATTTTGATATCTTGTAGTGCATGAATCTTCTCTTTGAAAATATGTTACATACCTGTAAGAATTATTTAAAGTATACTTGTTAAGGTTAGTCACATTATTGATATTATCATTAAAGATAAATATTGTAATAGACACCATAACCAAGTATTCCAATTCTTCATTATCTGTAGAATCCATAGATGCTCTTGCATTACAATATCTCAAATTGGTGGCATGCCCAACATCTCATTGAGAAACATGTCTGAATACTCTCAAATTATTGGAATATACTCTAGCAACATCTCTTATACCAAAGCATCTCAAACACTATATAAGAATATTAGACATCCATTCTGAACAAAGGTACTCAACATGATAGCCAACAAGACCTTCACCAAAGGGTGAGAATTACACTTTTGATAGGAGACTCTAACACCCTTTGGTATTAGGAAAACTTCACGCTCCTATGCCCAATCCTATCAATTCTCGATACTTCCCCAACATATCAATTCCAACAATCACCTTGAAGTCATGTAACTCAAGCTTTCTGAGGTCTAGGGGAAACTCTACTCCAACCACTATTAAGACTACCTCTTTATGAAGTCTAAAGCATGCAATCTAATCCTCTGAAAGAAAAATAAGAAAAGAAAAAAAAATATTTTAGGAAGGAGATAAAGAAGCTTCAGCTATGAAAGCATACGACATAAAAGAATGTGATGTACTAGAATCAAACGTCACACATGATAAAGATGTAGATATAGTAAGCATACCGATCACTACACCGACCTGATGTAAGGCCTCATAATGGCTAATCACTTTTAGGTACGCACTCAAAGAAACTCATGCAACACTGAATGACCTTTGGCCCTAATAAAAGGTGTAGGGTTTCTAACCCCTAGGCCGACTGACACGACTAGAAATGCTAACTATTGATGGAGGAATTCTTTGAGTTTATGGCTGCTGCTGAATCGATTTGGTACTTTGAGTTCAAAAATGGCTCCTCTGGACACTTCCACCACCAACACGTCACTTATAAGATTTGTGTCCTATCATATCATGACCATGACAAGTCACTATGTATAGTGGGGTAAATCTAACCAACAAATTCTAGTACTTGATCCTTAGGCCAATCTTAAAATAGTGGAATTGCATCGCTTTGTTGGCCTCCACCTCATGAGTGAATTATACTAAGTCCTTGAACCTCGGATATTACTCCACCACCAATGTACTTCTTATCATAACACCATAAAATCATCTTACTTTCTTATACAAAGATGAGTGTGATAGAATCTAGCTCGAAGTTCCTTAAGGAAAGGTTCCTAAGCGATAGGCTCTCTGTCTCTATGCCATATGCTTCTCCACTATATGTTTTCTTGGCCCCTTAAGTAGTATACTACCACATTAATCCTCTTGTCCTACAAGATACCACAAGTGGTAAAGGTATTCTCCATATCTCCAACCCATTTCTCCATGATGTTAGTATTCATAAGACCATTGAAGATTAATGGATAATGATGTCCTGCTCTTTTGAGCCAATCCTCTAGAACTAGTGCCTATGCTGGCACTAATGGTGCTGACGGCCGTTGTAGTGCTCGAATATGGGATTCTATGTAGGCATCAATAGTATATATAAATTCCTTAATGAATTTATAACGGTAGTTTGCATCCATCAATTCCTAAAGACTAGGATTAATTAGAAGCAATCAATTTACTGAGCACTAAGGCTCACACAAAAAAGTTAACAAAAAAATATCTATAGCACATTCCCAATCCACTCCCACTGACAGATATTTACAGGTTTTAAAACACTTGAACTTTCAATCAAATAGTCAAAATAGTTGGAAAATTGATCAAATAACTTGTTGTATCAATTAGAAATATTTTCAAAGGAAAGGAGTTTTAGAACCAGACTATGATATCAAATTGATCAAATCAATGAGTACATCTGTATGCTACGTATTGAGTAAGCTAAGTTACCTCCTTAACGAAATTCACAAGCATGTAAGGCCAAGAAACATGCCTTATCATGCTTAAACGATACATTTATATTCATATGCGCTATCATGGTTATAGAATGCATCAAGATTTCATGCCATACCAACCTTAGACAATTCATAAGTCTTCATGCTTGTAATCACAATGTGTGTGTGTGTGTGTGTATCATGGATAACATAGTATACTCAAGTAAGTCAGTCAGCTAATCAATTCACTAGGCTCCTCTAAGGTCCATTTACTAAAATCACCCTTTTAGCTCCATGTTTCATATTTACATAGTTTGTTAGAGTAACTATTTATATATCATTATTCATTTTTGAGTAATGGGCTGAATTACCACCCCATGATCTCATAATAACATGGAAGCCATACCAAACGATAGGACATAAATGTAATCCCTCGAAATTTTAAAAAGCTTATAATTTAATGAATAACTTTTATTTGGGATAAATTAGCCTTTATATCTATTTAATTTAATTATTTTATGGATTATTGACTATATAAAATTAGATATAAATATTTAATAAATTAAAATAAATATTTTGTTATTTTACCATACGCTTATTATTTAAATAATTTTTCAAACCATTATTTTACTAAATTTATCCTTTTTAAACCCTTATATTTTAATTATATTAAATTAAATTATTAAATAAATTTATTATCCAAAAATATTGTATCTTATTATTTTATAAATTAAATTATTTTATTTAATCCTATTTTCCCTTTCCCTTTTATTTTTTTCCCTTTTCTTCTCCTTTTTCTCTTTTCCTTCTTTTTCCTTCTCTTCCCTTGGGCTGCTGGCCCATTTTCCTCTCCTGCCTCTCCCCTACCCTCGCGATTGGGCCGCTGGCCTGTTTTCCTTCCTCCCATGTGCGTCGTCGGATTGCCTCCCTCTTTCCTATCTTCCCCAACCGGCCCGACCCGTGTTCTTCTTTCCCCCCGCTCGCACCAGCCCCTCCTCCCCTTCTTCTTCTTTCTCTTTCCCCAGCAAAAAACCCGACCACCCCGCCATCTCCGCTGCCTAACCTGTAACCCTCTCCCCCTACTACTTCCCTCTCTCTCTCTCTCTCTCTCTCGTTGTTTTCCTGCCTTATCCCGACCCCACCTCCTCTCCCTCTCCTTGCCCATACCCTCCCTTTTCCTCCCTCTCCCTACCATCGCCATACCTCTACTACCCTACCACTGCCCTCGAGCTCCCTTATCCCCTCCTCTCTCTTCGTCTTCTTTTTCTTCTTCCTCCCTGCCTCATTCTGCCATTTATTTTTAAGCTTCCCATGCATTCCCTGACCCTCCTTTCTTCCTTTCTTCTCCCCCCCTCTTTCACCCATTTTTTGCTTCGCTGCCCCGCTCCGCCGCTACTGCTACCTCAATAGCCACCTGCACCACCCTTGCCACCCTCTACCTCACCCTTGAATGATCACAACACCCCTCGAGCCACCCCACAACCTCCTTCTTCCTCCTCTCTTCTTTTTCTCTTCTTTCCCTCCCTTCTCAGCAGCCACCCTGCACCGCCTTGATCCACCGCTTTTCCGCCGCCTTTGCCACCACCTGAGCCACCAAATTAATCCTTGCAACCCCCTCTACCACTCCCAAACCTCCTTTGGTTGAAACCACCACCTGTAGCCCTTCATTTTCCCTCTCCCTTTTCCTTCTCTCTTAGTCCTCCATCTCGACTCACCTCGGTAGCCCCACTTTGCAGCCTCATTGCCATCGCCGCTGTCGCCTCCCTTAGCCGCCATCAACCCATCCCCAACCACCACCTATACCCCCTCTCCACATCTGCACCCTTCCCTCACCCCAAATCCTCCCTCATCTACCCTTTTTCTTAGTCCCAACACCCCAACCTGAAAATAGCCTATTTCTCCTCCTATCATCCACCTTCTAGCCCCTCCTCCTCATTTCTTTGCATGCAGCTCATGCTGCATGTCTTGGTTTATTTGGGTAATAATTTTAAGGTATAATAATATTTAATTCAAGTATTTGATTAATTAAGTGTTATAAAGTCTTATACTTTGATTTTTGTTATTTCTAATGCTATAAGTCTTGATATTATTTTTAGGCATTGGTTTTGATAATAAAAGCTTGAACCTTTAACCAGAATACCTGTGACGTTCATTTTTGCAAAAATCAAGGTAACCATTAAATCCCACTTAAATGCATGAATTAACATATGTTAGAACATTAGGATTTTTAATATGTTATTATGCTTAATATTTGTTGTTTAATAGCATATATGTAGTTTCTTGTGATGGTTGATAAAAAGGAAGCATGTTAGGTTATATGTTATGTATGAAAATATTGTTTAAGGTAAGAATTTGGTTGTTAATGAAAATGTTAAGTATTATCCACGTTGTATTGTGCTATTGTGATCTTTAATGAATGATTAACATTTTTGTGAGCCCTAGGGGTATTTTAGTAATATATCTTGTGTAAGAATGTGGCCTAATATGTGTGGGTGCTAATAAGTATTATATTAAATATAAGAGTTGCGACTGAGGTATTAATATTAATATTTTATATAGTGATGATAATTTAATATAAGTGGTGTAAGAAGGGGCAAAATGGTAATTTTTAATTAAGAAGGGTATTATGGTAATTTTGGAGGTAATGGCAAAGTCGTTATCTTGTAATTCAAGGGTAAAATGGTAATTTTATAATAAAAGGCTGAAATGGTAATTTTGTAATTAAAGGGTAAAATGGTAATTTTGTAATTAAAAGGGCAAAATGGTAATTTTATAATAAAAGGGTAAAATAGTAATTTTGTAATTAAAGGACAAAATGGTATAGTAATTTCTTAATTAAAAGGAAAAATGGTAATCTTGGATGTAAATGGGAAAAATGGTAATTTTATAAGTGAAAGGGTGTTATGGTAATTTTTGAAAGTTAAGGGGTAAAATGGTAAATTTGAAAGTTAAGGGGTAAAATGGTAATTTTATAAATAAAAAGGATAAAGTGGAAATCAGAAAGGAGTAACTTGGCAATTATAATAATTGAGAAGGGTAAAATAATAATTTAATAAAAGAGAAGGATAAAATGATAATTTGATAATGGATAAGGGTAAAATGGTAAATATGATAAATGTGAAGGGCAATTTGGTAATTTGACAAACTAAAGGGGTAAAATGATAATTAGGATAATGAATAGGGGTATTTTGGTAATTTGACCAACTAAAGAGCAATTTGTTAATTATAATAAAGGAAATGGGCAAATTGGTAATCTAACCAACCAAATGGGAATTATGATAAATGTAATAATTACAAAGGTGATTAGTGACCTAATAAGTGTGGGAGATAGTTTGGTAACCTAAATCGAGTGAGGGGTATTTTGTAATTATGTAACAAGGAGGGTAATATTTTAAATTGGCAAGTAAGAAAGGGATGACTTATCAATTATGTAAGTAAGGGGTAAATGAGTAATTTGTATCTAACATATCGTTGTGATTGTGGAATTCTGTAATATGACTCAAATAACACTGATTAGCAAGGTAAGAGTATTTGGTAATCAGTAAGTATACCGAGAAGGAATTATAATTCGAAAGTAGATGACATTTTGCCTTAATGATTCTTCTATGTCACCTTGGATAACCATTTGAATAAGAAATATCTAACGATATCCGAACCATTGATAATGAATAATTATCTTATTAGTGTGCTTTTATGATCACCTTAATTAAGACACAAATACTTAAAGTGGAAGACTTGGAGATCAAGAATGGTGGCTCTTTAGGGGTCGCTACCCTAAAGACGTGGTTTAGCCCACGATTATTCTGGTATTTGCTGGTGTGCCTTTGTGCCCCAACTGGGCCCTATATCTTACTCTATCTAGCTCTACGGACCTAGTTAGGGGGTATGCATACTTATGGATTAGGTATCCTTGTCGGTAGGGTACTGAGTTAGTGAAATGCCCCAAAAATTTCTAATTTTAAATAGTATATTTAAATAAGGTTTTATTATAAAATTTAATTATGTATATTAATTTATTTAAAATAAAAGGAAATTAATTAGGGCAAATCAAGAATAAATTTATAAGTATTTTAATTAGGAGGAATTTGGGTATTTGAGCTAATTAAGGATTTTAATTTGGGAATTTATTTAAATAAATTATTTTATTTAAAATAAGGAGGAGAAAATGGTTACAAATTAATATTAGTTTTATAAATAATTTAATGGAAGAAAATTTGGGTGTTTTGCTAATTAAAATGGAATTTATGGAAAATCTTTTAAAAATCCTAATTTAGCCTAAAAAGGGATTTAAATATTATTTTATTTAAACATGATTATTTTTAAATATCCTAAATATTCAGATTAATTTAATTGGCCCTAATCTAATTATTTTTCTCCTTTCTTTTTTCCCTTTTTCTTTTTCTTTCTTCCTTTTTCCTTTCCTTTTTCTTCTTTTTCTTTTTCCTCTTCTTTTCGTCGACTGGGCCAGCCGCGGCCCAGTTCTTCTTCTCCTTTCTCCTCTTTCCCTCGGCCCAGCCCGCGCCCGCACGACCTCCTTCGTCCGACTCCGCCGCGCCACGTTTTGGCTCCGTTTACATCGAAACGCGTCGTTCGGTTTAATGACGCCCTCGACTCGCGCCCGAACCGCCCTGTTCTTCCCTTTTTCTTTTCTTTCCCGGCCGACCGGATCGCCTCCCTTCCTTCTTCCTTCTTCCTCCTTCCTCCTTCCTCCTCCGCCACTCTGATGCAAGCTTCGACCCCGTCAATGGCATCTCTGGTTACGGTGAATAATACCGGCCGTTTCTTGTCTCATTGTCTTCCTCTTAACTCCAGGAATAAATTGGCATAATTATTTGACGTTATCTCTCGCCCGTTTCTTCTCCCGAACCTCGTGAAATTTCGAGCAAACCAAACGATGCCCGACTGTTTTCTGCCACCGGCCACCCAAATTCTTGCATTTAACACTTCCATGTCGACCTCCAGCTCCTCATTATCCATTCCAACATCTATAAATAGCCTAGTTGTAAGAGTTTTGAATATTTTCTTCCCCGAAAACCCTCGGCCCGAGCTGCCGCCACCCCAACTTCAAACGTCTCTTCCGCCGCCGTCATCCAACCTCAGCGCCACCGAAACCTTCCATTTTCTTCCCTAAAATTTCATCTAATTAACTAAACCATTTTCACCTCTCGATTCTTCTTGTACGAGTCTCAATAATCATTCAAAGTTGGATGCTCGTTTCGCCGGAATTTTGACCCCGAAGCCTTAAACCGCCTTCCTCCGCCGTGCGCCGCCACCTTTGGCTGCACCACCACCATCATTTTGTCCCTCTCCTCCTGGGCAACAATAAACACCTCTTATATCACCTCAATTCTCCCTATCTTTTTCCCAACATCCATCTTTCCCTCTTTTCTTCTAATTTTCCGGCCATCGCCGCCGCCTCCGTGAACCACCGCCGGTGCCACCTATCCCCACCAGCTTAAGGTTGAACCCTAGACCCTCTCAACCATTTTCCATATTATTATAAGCCTTTATTTAATTTATTTCAATTAATTGCATATAAATACCATTATTATTATTCTTAATATTTATATTCTTAACATATTTTATTATTATTTGATATAAAATTTATGTTGAATTGTACTTGCAGGGTGGAGAGTGATAATAAAATAATTTTATTGTTAGTTTCGAATTTTATGTTATTAATTGAATTATTATAGGATTATTATCATTATTCTTCTTATTATTATTAATATTATAATTATTAGAATAAGTGTTATTATCGTTTTATTATTTATTCTGGAAAATCTTAGGCCCTAATTTTGTATTAACATTTGCACTTATTTATTTTAGTATTATTATTTCTACTGTTATTATAACCATTAATAATAATATTATTATTATCTTTATTATTTTAATATTATTATATGTTATTAATTTTATTATTAATATTAAATAAGTGGTAAGTCATTAGTTATAAGTAGGGTCGAAACCCCACTTTAAATTTTAAAGCTTATTATTATTATTTATTATTATTATTATTATTATTATTATTATTCTCATTGATATTAGTTTTATTATCTTTGATATTATTATATTAGTATCATTATTATTATTAGGGTACAGTCTTTAACCCTATATTATTAAGGTTTATAATTTCTCTATTATTTTTATGTCTTTTGTAAAATTAGAATTTTGTTAAGGTTATTATTTGGTCAAAGCTCTAAGGAGGCGTAGGAGCGTGCTCCAAGACCAATGTCGTTTTAGGTAAGGGGTGCTAAGGCCTTTTATGTGCTTATGGGCATTATGTGCTTCGCATGCTATGTATCCTATGTATTATTATGATCATTCTGTATGTGATATAACGTGGATGATATAACGTGGAGTTGAAGAATGTTTTTCATGGCATGTGTATTATTTATGTATGATGATATGTGTTGTGATACTGTAATACATGCATGTGAGAATGTCGATGTGGTTGTGTGGGGAAAAAGGATGAAAAATAAGGATGGAGAAAGAAGTTGATCAAGAGGTATGAGTTGACCTAAGTATTTTAATGATTTATGAGAGGAAGAATAAAATGGGAAATGTAGGGTTTTGTGGGAGACAATATAATTTATGACGTTATATGGGAGAATTGAATTTATGGTTTGTTAGGGAGAATCTAATTTAAGACGTTATTTGGGAGAATGTAATTTATGATATTATATGGGAGAACCTAATTTATGATTTGATTGGGAGAATATAATTTATGATTTTTTTGGGAGAATCCAATTTATGGTTTTGCTTGGGAGATTCTAATTTATGATTTTATGGGGAAGAATCTAACTTATGGTCTTGTATGGTAGAATCTAATTTGTGGTTATGAAAGGGGAGAATCTAATCAATTGTATTATGTGGAAAAATCTTTGGGTTTTATATGATTTGAATCTTTGTGTTGGTATGGATTAAATTTAGGGTTTTTTTGTGAATGAATCTTTGGGTTGTATATGATTTGAACTTAGGGTTCGGTAAGGATGGATACTTAGTTTGGTATGGATGAATCTTTGGGTTTTATATGGTTTGAATCTAGGGTTTGGTATGAATGAATCTTTGGGTTATGTGGATTGAATTTAGGGTTTTGTATGATGAGATTTTGGGTTTTGCATAATGGTTAATGGTTGTATGGTGGTATTAGGGTTGCATGGAAGTTAATAATTGCATGGGATGTGTAAAGTTTGTATGAGAGTGAAGTTTACGTATGGAACGCTGATTTGGGATTTGAGGAAAGTAATGTAAGTGTTGTTTGGGTAATTGAACATTTGAAGGGAAAATAGTGCGTGGAGCATTATATGGGTACGTAGGAAACCGAGCTAGGGTTCGTGTGGATAATTAGGGTTTGGTGCAACTTGTAATACCCCGTATTTTTAAAATCCAGATTTATTGAGTTTAATGATTTTATTATATTCCCATGAATTCGATTCTTAGTTAAAAATATGTATTACCGTTATTTCTCGTATTTTTATTTTAATATTTTAGATTTGTTTTCGATTATAACTTTGTCATGTGATTACGGCGTTATTTTGAAGTTATATTTCGTTGACAAAGTTATAGAATTTCCGTTTAAATAGTTAAAGTTATTTTAATAATTTTATCCGTAGAAAATATTTCTGACTTTAAATTTATTCATTTCAGAAATCGTTAATATTTTCGGGAAGTTTTAATTTAAAAAGATTTTCGGAAATTATTTATAAATTTCTTTTCGGAATTAATTTTCTTCTGTTTTATGCTTTTTGATTTACGGAAAATCAATTTCGGAAATTATTTAAATTAGTCTCGGTTTATTCAAATTTGACTTAAATGTTTTATTATATGCTTTTAAATGATTTTTCGAGACCTTATAATATATTTCCGTAAATAACACAAATTTTTACGTTCGTTGGTAAATTTTTTCCGAAAATGTTTTCGGAATTCTTTATATAGCCTTTTTATTAATTTTAAGCCTTCGGATCTATTCGAAATAAATTTTCGTTAAATAAATTTTAGATAAAATCATCCATTAATAATTTTATACTTTTAGTATTTATTTTATATGTGTATTAAAAAAAATAACCTACCTGACCGGTCGACCCCCCCTCTTCTTTCCCTTTCTCTTCTCTTCTTCCCTTTCTTTCTTCCTCTGCTGCTCCCGACCCCCTGCCTTCTGCGCAGCCCCAAACCCTAGCCAGCCGCCACCTCTCCCCAGCTCCTCCTCTCCTCCTTCGTCGACTGTCGGCAGTTATAGCCGGCTGCCACCAACCACCAGCAGCAGTGCGCAAGAGCAGCGACCACCACCAGCAGCGCGGAGCAACAGCAGCAGCGACCATAGCAGGGACGAGCCGCACAGCTGCGCCGTCGTCGTCCGGCCACGGCAGGCCACGCTGACCACCGGCGAGCACTGTTCGACCTCCAGCGAAGCTTCCCCGACCTTCCCTTGCCTCGAATTATCGGTTTTTCATTTGGTATAATTTTCTGAAAAACCCTAATATGGACTTGATTAATTGAATGTGATTTAGCTTATGAAAAGCTAAATTGATTGTTGTATTATGTATATATGTGCTGTAAGATTGATTTGGATATATTAATTGTATGGTTTGTGTTGAAAATTTGGGAAATTGAATTTTAGGCCGGGTTATGCCCAATTTTTTTTGGATCTGTCCGATTTGGCGATTTTAGATAAATTGATTATACAATATGTTTTAAAATGTATCTAATTTTATGTCGGAACCGTCAATTTGAGAAATTTATGCGGAATCAATTGGAATTCGATTCCTAGGTCAAAATTCTTGTGTAATGAAATTGGGTTGCGTAATTGAGCCGTTCCGCTCAATTGATTTTATAATATCGTTTAAAATGTATTTAATTTTATATTGGAAGTGTTGATTTGTAAAAATTATGCGTAATTTATCGGAATTGAATTTTTAGGTCAAAACTCCCGCGGATTTAAATTAGATTTTGTAATCAGGTTATTTTATTCAATTGACTATATAAATTATATTAGAATATGTTTAATTACATTTCCGAACCGTCAATTGGTATGTTTTGGCAATAATTGATCGGGTTTGCGTTCCGGGTTCAAAAACCCTAATTGTGCTAAATTGGATATTTCTGCTATCGGTTTTGATCAATTGATTAATTGATATATTATAAAATGTTTTTAATTGTATTTCTAAACATTCAATTTGATTAAATTAATAGAATTTAACCGAATTGCATTTTCGGGCCTAAAACCCTAGATTTCAAGTGAACTCATGAAATTCATCATTTATATATTTGTTTTTCTAAAATTAAATTTATAGAAATAGTTGGAATGATCCTAATTGTATTCTAATGCCTTTAATTGGAATTAATTGATTCGAATTACCCAAGTTGTGTCATGGGCTTTAAAACCCTAATTTTGAAATTTGATCGTCTTGAATTGGTTAATCGGAATATTGTTTTGTTGAAATTGATTATTTAGATTTATCTAAAATTAGTGTAATTGTGTTTTAAAACTATCAATTTGAGGTAATCAAAGTGATTTGGTCGATTTGTAGTTTAGGCATTTAAAACCCTAATCTTCGGGGATGGTTTTATAAAATTGATTGTGCTGTGTGTTTTTTATCAAATCGATTTCTGTCCTTCGATTTTAAATCATTTGATTTATATTTTTAATCTTAATCTTAATAGAGCTATGCTCTTGAGTCCTAAGTTTTGGTACACGTTTTCCAAGAAAGATCATTCGTGTTTATTTAATTATAATATGTGAATTGTTTATGGATAAGATAGTTTCTAACCTAGTTCCGATTTCTATCGGCGATCTAGGAAAGCTTTATTGTGGATCCTCGAGCTAGTGATCTCTCTCTCTCCCTCTTATCTCGCTTAGCTAGCTTCGGATCCAGGTAAGTTTCTACTTACCTCAACTTATGGGTTTTTCGTAAGGATGTGGCTAAGGTTCTTACGTGTTATGTGACTTGTATGCCTTGAGTGCCTTGTATATACATATCATGTCTTGTTGTGTATCACATGATTATCCCTAACGTGTTTTATGCGTAGCGCAGCTTGGAGTTGAGGTACGTGGTATGTGTTTTTCTCAGGACATGAATGTGATATCCATACGTGGTGATTATGATGTGCTGTGGCATGATGCAACCCTCTAGGACATGCATGTTAGGGTAATTATTATTATGACATGGAGATGAAATGATAAAAGAAATAAATGGGAAGCGAACTGCTAAAGAGGGTATGAGGTTGACCGAAAGGAAAAAGAGATGAGAACCATGCATGGGAATTCTAGGGTTTGCATGGGAACTTCGAGAGTTTGCATGGGTTGGATAAAACTTGCATGGGGATGATCGTGACGTGAGAAAAGTTGTATTAAGGTATAAATAAGCTAAAGGGAGAGCTATGGAGTGTTTGGAGACTTGGGATGAAAAATAATACGTAGGTCAATGTGAGGGGTATAAGGGACCCGATTAGGGTTTTGGGAGAAAGTAGTGATTGATTTGGGATTGAACTTAAATGAGATGAGGTGTTTGACGATAAACGAATTAATGATAGTGAAGCAAGAGGAAATTGGGCCACATAGGTTCAATTAGGGTTTCAAGGGAGACCCTAGAGAGTGATAGTGGGTGGAGTGTGGTTTCACAAGGTGTTGGGCTTCAACCTACACCCTTAAGAGTTGGCTTTCATTATGTGTAAGTG
Organism: Tamarix chinensis; assembly: GCA_030549775.1. Classification (NCBI taxonomy): domain Eukaryota; kingdom Viridiplantae; phylum Streptophyta; class Magnoliopsida; order Caryophyllales; family Tamaricaceae; genus Tamarix; species Tamarix chinensis. The sequence continues at coordinate 77,616,837 of CM060179.1, read as the reverse complement.
TAAAGGGGAATGGATATCGAGGTATGATGAGGGGCGCAAGAGTCCCAAGATATGGGACAGGCTCTCCTGGGAGGATAAGTGTGGATATAGTTAGCCATGCATGTCAAGGGTAATTCTTTCAAATAAGATATGTTAAGACACTAATCACTTAAAGAGAAAGATGTTGAGCCGGACCCAGACCGGTCCACCGGCGAATAATAGTGGCTAGGGCCGGGGTGCCCTACATGACCGGTCCACCGGCAATAATAGTGGCAGAGTATGTTACCCTCATGACCGGTCCACCGGCTATAATAGTGGGGGATTCCGTGCTCAACAAACCGAACGTAATAACGATAAGACATTGGAAAGATACGAAGTAATTACAGTGAAACATCATGTGAGTCGGGGCCAGACCGGTCCACCGGCGAATAATAGTGGCAGGGTATGTTACCCTCATGACTGGTCCACCGGCTAAAATAGTGGCAGGGCATGACCCTCATGACCGTTCCACCGGCTATAATAGTGGGGTTCCCGCACTCACATGAATTGATAAAGACTATGATGTGAATCGACTATATTTACCAGAGATCTAAAGAATGAGTCTACTCGAACGGGGTTGAGCATGCCCCTAAGTAATGCTCGGGGCTGGACATGTCCCTAAGTAATGTCCGCGAGGCTAAATGCCCAATCGGTTCGGTTCGGCATTGCCCATAAATGCCCGTTTGATAAATTCCCGACTCGGCTTGGTTTGGTTTGGCGTTGTCCAAAAATGTCTGGTTGGTTGGTTAACATTATCCATAAATGCCTGATTGGTTTATCTGAATCTCTTATCGGTTTAAGATATTACATATGTTTCGCATGTTATTATATGTGTGTGGTAGGACTTGTGATGTGGGTTTGAGTATGTATGTTATTGTATTAACGTATTGTGCTATAATTTAATATGCACTTGATGATATCTCTCCTATAAGGTAGGTTAGCGAGACTTACTCAGTATTGGACCCGTACTGATACTACACTGGTTGAATGGGTCCTGTGATGATCCACCGATGGTGGGGAGCAGACCTTTGATGCAGGTTTTGATCGGTTACTGTTTTGGGGTGGAAGGCTTGACTTGTGTGAGTAGGCGATCCGGATAATTATCCTTCGGGATTTGTTTGTTTAATTGTATTCATCCTTTGGAAGTTGCAAGTATTGTATTTAAATTTCCAAGGATTTTGTAATTGACTTTTAATTTCTCGTAACGCTGTTATGCTTTAAAATTCGGATTTAATTGTTTGACAGGTTTTAGCCTTGCATCTAACATGAGATAGATGGTTGACATTTATCTTGTGTTAGATGTGGCGGTAACATTTCCCAAATTCGCTCCTAGCTTCCGCTTTAATCTTTCAAAATTTTTTTTTCAGGAGTGAAATTTGGGGGTGTTACACAACTGCTTAGGGTTTTTGCGGTATCAGGTGTTTTTTGGTGATTAAAGTGGAGTCATGAGGATGGAATTTATGAGTTACAATGTGTGAAGTGTTAAAGGAGTGATTCATGCATGTCTAGGGTGAAAGCTGTTGAATAAGATACTTAAGACACTAATTATTTAAAGTGGAAGATCGTTGAGACGGGACCAACCGATCCACCGGTTCGGAATAGTGGTTAGGGTTCTTACCCTATGTGCAACCGATCCATCGGTAATAATAGTGGTTAGGGTGTTTACCCTATGTGTGACCGATCCACCGGCTATAATAGTGGTTAGGGCATGATGTCCTATGCGTAACCGATCCACCGGTTATAATAGTGGGGGTTCCCAAGCTCAACAACCGCAAACCAGAATTTTGGTAAAATGCCTAAAAGATACTAATTACTTACAGTGGAACACCATGCATGCCGGAGCCAACCGGTCCACCGGTTAGGAATAGTGGTTAGGACGCGTAGTCCTATATGTATCCGATCCACCGGCTATAATAGTGGTTAGGGTATGATACCCTATGCGTCTCTGATCCACCGGCTATAATAGTGGGGGCTTCCGTTTTCGCATGGATTTGATAAAAAGACATGATGTGTATCGAATTCCGATAAAAGATTAATTAAGTGATTAATCTGGACTATGATTGGGCCTTTATGTATGTACCCAAATGATTGGTCGATATTATGACATGATGATGGTCTTTATGTCCTTTTATTATTATGCATGATTTTATGTGCTTATGTGTTGGCCTTAGTGCTCGGTTACCTTACTCAGTACATAGCGTACTGATCACCCTTTTTATGGGTGCTGCTCATTCCCACGAGTAGTATGCCCTTCTGGTTTGTGCAGGTGGGCGAGACATCAGTTGGGGCTGAGTGTTGAGCATGTTTGGCTCAAGTTAGAGAGAGTTGTGGCTGTATTTCAGTCTTTATGTAATTTTATTTCCTGCTATAATTTCTTTGTATTGGAGTATTTATTCTCTTTGATTTTGCACTCTGATTTCTATTTTATTACGTTTATAAACGTTTATGCGTACTCTGATTTTAAGGTATGATCTTTCGAGTTCTTTTATGAACTGTTGATTTGAATTTAATGTAAATCTTTTCTTTAGCCTTAGCACTTGGTACTGGAACGGTCGGAGAGAACTGGTCTAGTACTAAGTGTGGCGGTAACATTTCCAAAATTCATGGGTTTTAAGTATTTCTATTATAATTGCTTCCGCTTTAAAAAAAATTAGTGAATTTTGGGGTGTTACAGTTAGCTTTATGCACCAGTACGACTAGGGTACCTTACGTCCCTGGGTTGATAGTTGAAGGGTATTGAGTAGCTTTTATGCACTAGTGCGACCGGTGTACCTTTGTGTCCTGGGATCTTGATCTCCCTATTGAGGCAAATAATGGAATTGTTGTACTAATTAAAAAGGGGAAACACTAATCGTTAAATAAAAAGACTAATGAGTCGGGCCCAATTGAATATTATTATGAGTACCGATCTACCAAAAATAATACTGGCCCAGGATGTTTTGCCCTGGATGATGTTTATGAGTACCGGCCCACCAGATATAATAGTGGCCCAGGTGCGGGTTACCTTGGATGATGTATATTTGTTTTCCAATCCACCAGCCATAATAGTGGGGGTCCCGAGTTCAATAAATTTGATTTGGTTGTGAATAAATTATAGAAAATTACTAATCAATTATAGTGGAATACCATGTGAGGTGGGGTCAGACTGATCCACCGGCGAATAATAGTGGCCAGGAGCGTTTTTCCCTACATGACTGGTCCATCGGTGAATAATAGTGGCCATGAGCGTTTTGCCCTACATGACCGGTTCATCGGCGAATAATAGTAGGGTTCCCACACTCACACGAATAATTATAATCAGATATGATTGATAAGGATGGACTAAGGGCTTAAGGCCTAGAAGTATCGATTGTTCTCTATGGCCTATTAATATCTTATTGATTTGTTATGTGGTTGTATGACTGTGGATATTAAGTATTTACCTTTCGTTATGTATGTATATAGTATCATGTGTTGCATTGTGGGCCTGCTATTAAGTGTGTTTTAAAGGGTTACTCAGTACTGTAAAATGAAGGGTTTCATTCGTGGGGCCCCTGCCTATTCAATGGGCAGTGCCCTTGTAGGTCGTTTCTAGTTGCTATTCAAGTGGGCTTTCATGAAAGAGCATAAGGTACTATCTGGTAAATCCTAGGTTTGTACTCTTTCACCTTTAAAATTTATGGTTTCAATGTATTTGTTGATTTGTAACCACCACTGGTGGATTTTATTTTTGTGAAACGTTACATGCGCTACTTTGACTTAATCGTTGGTTTGAGTTCTCGTAAGTTGCACTTTTCTCCTTTAACCTTAGCACTTGGTACTAGAATGGTAGGAGTGAACCGGTCTAGTACTAAGTGTGGCGGTAGCATTCCCAGAAATTCACAGTATTGTTATTTCTCTTTCGCTAATTATTTTAATCAAACGAAATTTTTTAGTAGTGAATTTTGGGGGTGTTACAATGAAGTCCAATTGAAGTCAAGTAACCACCTATGGACATAAAGTCTGGCTAAAACCATGTAACCACTAATGGACATAAAGTCCTAGCCTAAGCAAAATAAATCACCTAGGTAACCAAACCTTTTAGTATCATTACCTCCTAGTATATCATCAGTGTCTAGAGTAGGTACGATACTAGAGTCTACTAGGATCTTGTCCGAAGGTAAGCCAAGAGAACCATAAATGTCTGAAAGCATACTAACCCCTAATCAAGGATCTGGTAATATAGATCCATATATTGATAAATCATCTTTCACTTTAAGTTATTAGTGTTTTATTCTCCAAGGTTATGTTATCAAAAAATGACCACATAACAACTAAAGCAACATGTCCACTTAACTATTCCAATTTAACCATCAATACCATCCTATATGTGATGGGAATTCCATGAGCACTTATCCAAGGTTAATCGTTCCATCTAGTTAATACATTTATGCTATATTGACTTTCAATAGTAGCATCATAGCATAATTATTATAATTTATCGATTAAACTCTTTCAAAGATAATTAATACCATGAATTAAAATCCCATTAATCCATTAATTAGGTCTACTAATTCATGCCAAGATGTGTGTTCTCATTAATAAAGAATCATCTTATATCATAATACCAAGACTTAAACTATACCAAGGTCAAAATAAATAATAACAACACTCTCTAGATGGATTGGTCAATTAGTTTAGGCAAACTAGTTGATTGTTTTGGCTCACCCAAACCTTAGAGTTCCCTACCAAAACTGGCCGGTTAGTTTGGTCAAACTAGTCGATTATTCTAAGATCAATCGAGTAGTCTAACAAACCAACTGTTGGGTTTAACCAAAGACCACCGAGAATTTCCACTATATAACCAACTGATGAGTTGAGTTAACTAGTCAGTCATTCTAAAAACTGGCCGATTGGTTTGGCACAACCATTTAATGAGTACAAACAAAGAGAAACCAAAGTTATCATAGACAACCTAGTCGAAGGGTTAGGCTAACAAGTTTACTATTCTAAGAACTAGTTGATTCATTAGTTTTAACCAATCAATTTTTTTACTCCTAGAAAACATATTATAGGCATATTAAATATGATTAAGGCACAAAAATCCAACCATAACAAAACCTTAACATCACCATTACAGAAAAATATGATTACACATGGTCATATCATGCTGCATTTATGGAAAATTAACCATATTTTGTCATGAAATCATAATTTTATAAAAATACTTAAAGATCATATAATGAGTCACCAAAATACCAATATAATCATATAATAATGTAAAGAATCAAAATTTACAACCTACCGTTGCTCACATGATCAACCATACTACATTTTCAAAGCATGAATTACTTAAAATCTTAGCTAAAAATCCATACCAATATAGCAAAGCCTTGGCCTAGAATATTGTAAATCTCCAAACCTTAAAAGAAGAGATTAAAGCTCATAAATCTTCTTAAAAATATCATAAATCAAGGTAATACAAAATAGGGGAAGAGAAATCAAAGTTTACCACCTCCAATAATATTTCAAGAAAAAGAAGCTCAAAGCCTCAATGTTTTCTAAATCTAACCCTTTCTTTCTTTAAGTTAAAATAAGGAATTAGAGGAAGGATCAAAAGAGGTAGATGAATTAGAATAAAGGAACATGTTTAAGGAGAGTGGAGTATAAGTGTTATAAAACTCAGAGTATCTTAGTGGCTAAAAAGAGGTGAGTGTATAAGAGGATTAGGTCTATTTATACCTAAGGAAAAGGGTAAGGAATGAATAGGAGAGGTGTAAAAGATTGAAACCGTAAATTTACTATACAATATTGAACCATACATTGTGAATTTATCAAGAATAAGAATTACTTCTTCACAGGGATCAAATGATGTTAGCCAGAAAATACAAGTTAAGATTTTCTAGAAAGAGGTCAAACACAAGAAGATAAATGGGTAGATTGGTTTGGGAAACAAATCTATGAGTCATGCAATGAAAAATCTGGAACAAATTATCCGTTCTATAGCTACATATGAGAGAGAGAAAGAAGAAAATAAGGGATGAAGTCATCCTCCGCCATTTCTTCCAAAATAAAATATTTGAATATGTTTGAGACAAAATAAAGCTAGGATAAATGATGAAAAGGGTAAAAGATTTTTTAGAAAAATATTGGAGTTGGATTATAAAGGTTCAAAAATGTTAGAAGAATTTCTCTAGAAAAATTAATGCTCTAAAAATTCACTCAGGTCGATAAATTGGTTTATTGGTTTGGTTAAACAGTCAACTATCTTACATACCTGTTGATTGATTCCCAGACCAATTGGTCGGTTCTATTAAACATAAACTCAAGCTGAAAATAACATTTGAGTTGAGCAATTCATAGAACTAGTTGACTAGTACACTAGATAACTCATTTTCTCTCAAATTTTCCAATCTTTTCCAATTCCTTCTTAAATCAGATCTAAAATATATTTCCAAATCAAGATAAAGCCTCATCTAAAACCCATTAAACATAATAATTTCATAATTTATAAGTCTCAAAATTACTAGGTATTATAGAGTGGTCAACCCACTTAGAGAAGGAGAGGCAAGGGGAGACTTTGTCTCATGAATTCGACAATGGGTCGATGTATACTAGTTGACAAGATTTAACAGGGCTGGTGTGATGAAGAGAAAATGCCAATGAGACAAATTTGATGATAAGCCACCCAATTATAATAACTAATGATGAAGGTTATGACTTGCACTAAATTATAGAGAGAAGGAGAGGGAGACTTGAACTAAAATTAAGGCCTCGAGGGTGGAGTAGCCAATCATAGAGTCACTAGTAGGGGTGAAGAATGGGAGATGATGACTAAGGGGTAGAGTGGGATTGATCTTCTAACTAGATCTAGAAGAATGGAGTCATGACTAGATTTGGAGAATTAGATATGGGAATGGGAGTTGGGACATAGGGAGGGACATGAAAAGATAAGGGAGGGGTCATGAACATGACTCACTCACTTAAAACTCATGAACGAGTCTCATGATGACATAAAATTTTGGTTTTGATTGTTTGTTAAAAATTTGTTATGTTATATTTTTAGGGTTTTATTTAATTTTTCAAAATTTAGTAGACGTATTGTTCTGTTATTTAAATAAAGGAAAAATAGTTTTTTTTACTACAGGTAAGAAGATGTGGGTACAGAGGTGGGTATGTAGTTCGATACCCATAACTGTATTTGTACCTAAACTCTTCTTCTTCTTCTTCTTCTTCTTCTTCTTCTTCTTCTTCTTCTTCTTCTTCTTCTTCTTCTTCTTCTTCTTCTTTGCTAATCCCCAACCTTTCTTTACTTTTCCTTTGTTGAGGCAGACTTTGCTAATCCCCAACCCTCCTCTACGACAAAGCGTATCACAACTGACCCCTGGGTAGTGGCAATTTTTGTTGTTTCTACCCCTCCTCCTTCGACACCCTCTACCATAACCATCATCCCTTCTTCTTGCATCTTCCACCATTGCCATTCACCACCACCTTCAGCCCTCTCTATCATAACCTTCTTTTCTCTCCTTCCTACACTAGCTGAACCAATCCACCACCACCTCCACCATTCACAGCTCCTTACACCACCTCTTATCTTAGTTATTTCCTTCCTCACTAGCCCATCGAACCACTACTATCACCATTGCCACCATCACCACCAGCCTCCACCACTACCATCGTCTTACCTGCCTCACCCAGTCAACCAACCAACTCCACCTTCCCCCTCATGTGTGCATGGCTCACCCTGCATGTGCAACATGAGCTTGTACTAGTTTTTAACTAAGTATGGTATTACATATGTATATATAAAGGTAGTTTGGTAATTTTAGAAAAATAAATATTTTATTATTATAATTATTATTTTATGTGTTAAAATATCAATTTGGTGTTTTTTAAAATTATTTTTAGGTATGAAAATAGGTTAGCGGGATCTCATAGTATTTAGTAGGATACTACTACTTTTTCATTTTTGCTGGAATTAAGGTAACTTTTATACTCTCCTAGAATGATAACTTTTGCATGATAGCACATCAGGGTTTCATGTCTGAAATAAGTTATGCATTATTTTGAGTTGTGCCATATTATTGGTATTATGTGAATTAATATATGATTGTTGATACTATGATAAGTGGTTGGTAGTACATGATGGAAAATGAGTAAGTAAAGATCAAATGGCATTCTTATTTTATGTGTAAAATCCTTCGGTGTGAAATATGGATATATTATGGGTTTCTTAATGGTATAGTGATTGTGAATGAGTATGATAAGGTTTATGGAGAAATATGTGGATTTGGAAGTAATGTTACTAAACACATAAAATCTGCATGAAATAAGGGTCTATGACTGATAACGGTATTTTGGTCAACATAGGTTAAATATGAGAATCATGGAAATTTTGAGGTGTTATATCATTTGAAGTATGCTAAGGAATTTATATAAAGCGTTTGGAGTAACTGTGAATGTTAACAAGTTGATAAAGTATAAAAATGGTTGATTTGGGAGTAGTAACCCTGAAATGAGATGGCTATTATCACATGTGTAAAACATTAGAGTTAGACCATGAAGTTTGAATATGTTGTTAATATTAGTGCTTTGGGAATGTATATTGATTTTGATTGTATTTGGATGCCTTTATCCTTCTATATTCTCTCCCTCCAAGTTTTGAAAATCTCTTATGTTTTTCTTTAATGTAATATAATATTTATCCTTTTTATCCTCTATTTTGTTCTTGTAATCATGTTATAAATATAAGTAGAGTAATGATTTTATCCTTAGCACTTGGTATGATAATGGTAGAGGAAATTGGACTTGTATCAAGTGTGGTGGTAACACCCTTCATTTTTTATTTTTGTTTTTGATCTTAACTTTGTAAACAAAATTTTTTGGTTCATAATAATTGGGGTATTACACAACATGATGGGAGTTTCTTTCTAGAAGACTTGTTGATTCTTCATGCACGAATAACAACACATCCAATGCACATGTAGGGGAGCTAGTGTTGCTAGAGGTTATTGTTTGCAAAAGATCAAGTATGGTGGCTGATCAACAATGAGGGTTAGATGTGGTGGTGATGGAAATATGAGGAAGTGTTAGGGTCAGATGTTCAAACTCAACAAAAAAAACAACGCGATGATGTAGGGTTAATAAGGGTCAGCGTGAGAGGAGAAGAACCAAATGGTACATTAGGTTGGATTGAGCTATGCTGCCAAGGGTTAATCATATGTTGTACATAACAAGGTTAAAGTTTGTGTTGTAGTGGGGGCTCACGATGTAGTAGGTGGTAGGGATGTACATGGGCTTAGCTAAGGTGGACTCGGGCTTAGCTTGTTTAATAACTATGCCTAAAATAGGGGATTGGGCTTTTCTCATTTATAAATGAGCCAAGATTTTAACGAGTCGAGATGAGATAGCTAATGAGATTTTTTACTAAACAAGTTGAGCTCGTGAGCTTTTTTTACTATAAATGGGATCAAGACCAAATTCTTAATGCTCAAGATTAGCTTGTTTATTAAATGAACCTAAAAATAAATCTCAAGCTTAACTTGTTTAGTTAAATGAATGATTCAAGCTTAGAAAGCTTGTAACCTAATTCTAGTCCTTTATAACCTTAGGAGGTGATGGGCAGTGATACGGCCCTTTTGTTGGTGGTGGTACAGTTAGGAAGAGCACATGCAAGAGGCAACACTAAGGGAATATATGAGGAAGAAAGGGACTAGGTGGTAGGGGTGTTATTGGCTGCAAAGCTATAGATAATTCTATAATGGAAGGCTAGAATGGTGGTGGTGGTTGTTTGCAAAACCAACATAAGATATAGAGAGAAGAAAATCTAAGGAGTAGTGCTAGTGATGGAGAGGCTGGGTGCATGAGGGGAAAAAATAATGAGACATAAGGGGTGGTTTAAAATTTTGGTCGCATAGTATTGGTAAGAGGATGCTGGGTTTAAGGGAAGACTAAGTAATAAAGGAGGTAGGTAGGTTGAGTGTGCTGGTGTAAGCAAATCAAGTTGGGTGTAATAGAAATAAAAAAATTGCAAAATCCAACCCTAAAATAATTTCTAATAGTTACACATAATAATCAAATTTTAATATAGGATATCTAAATTAGGGTTTCTAAAATAGGGTACTGCAAAACTATGTGTATACTTTTGAGTGAGTCTAACTTCTTTGCTTGTTTGAGGGATTTTCATGTAGGGAGTCTGATTTCTTGAGGTTTATTTCATTGTTTATTGATTTATCATATGATAATGTGCACATGTTTTATGGGACTATGGCTAGTAGATTCAAGTGCTTGGATCCAAAACAATTCCCTAATGAATTCCATCTTAAGTTAGTACGTTCATGCAAGTGCCTAAATAAAAGACTTGTGTTGAAGGAAGAATGAATTTTAAAATCAAAGATATTAAATCATATGTATAATTAAGCTGCGTAAGTAAAATAATCAAGTCAAATACACAAACTCATAATTACTAGAATCAAATCAAAGCACATGTAATTTTTATCTTTCAGTGCTTGGTGGCTATTATTTCTAACCAACATGGCAGAAATGAGACCACCATACAACAATTGATTATCCTTTTTCATGCATAAGGAAAAACTATTAGCCAACACTCTAAATTCCTTTCAATATGGATAATGATTCATGATGGAGCCCCTTGCCCTCTAAATTAAAAGATTAAGGATGACCTTTTTAAGTAAGAAAAATATGTCTTAATAAATTTTTTAGCCCTATTGGTTAAATATTAAAATTATTAGCTAGATATAAATTTGTAAATTCTATGTTTTAAAGTGTTAATATGCACACATTAGTATTTTTTAAATCATATTATGCTAAAATACTTAAATCCAATGATGAATTCCATATAAATACCCTAATACTTGACCTAATATTTTACATGCACTCTATATTTTTAATAATTTTACTTAGGTATTCTTATATTTTAATTTTTTTTCTCATAGGTAATTAAATGGTGAAATAAATTACCTTCATATTTCCATTTAGGTATCTAAGTTAAACTTAATTGCAACATGAAGGTACCTAAGCATAACAATTAAAAATATAGGGTACTTATCAGACATTTGGCAAAATACTAGGATATCTAAATAAAATGTATTCTATATCTAAATATGTAGTGTCAGTATATATTACAAATATACACAAATTTTGATACTCGACTACTAGTACCATAAAACCTAGTACACACACACACACACAAACACAAACAACATTTGAACTATATACAATTTTAGTATAGTACAATGTTCGGTGCTATTAGTGTAGTAAAAATTATAACATATTATTTGATATCAATACATTTTGATAGAATACATCAAGGTTATAAGAGATAAATCCACCAAAAAGTTAGTCTTAGAGAGAGGCTTGATTCATCCTTTAAAAGTTATGCAATAACACCCTCAAGAACTAATGTATAATAACATCATTCCTGTCGCAATAAATTACACATCCTCATGCAAATTGTAAAATTTTCATAGGTAAATTTGTACACATGCCTACCTAACTCACTAAAGTTTGGTTCTAATGTGAAATGACAGAACCTTGTCATAGCTATATGACGTAACTCCGGCACAAATGATTACTCAAGAGTAAAGGTTAACCTACCTTTTATAAACTACCTAACAATTCCATTAGGAATCAAAATGGGATCATATGATTACCACCTCTTAAAATAAACGAGTCTCATGTTTTCCATCGACAATTAACATGGGATTTTTCATGGGATATTTTATAATTTCCATCTTAAAACCTTTCAAAATTTCTCAAATAATATATTTAAGATAAATAAATATGTTTTGATCTTGGAAAGAACTTGAAAATGTGTGAAAATTTTATGCTTTTGGAAGACCAATCTACTCATGATTCCCAAAATGAGTGAACTGATTTATTCCTGAACTTATATTTTCATTTAGGAACATTAGTTGGTGAGGAAAAACTAGTCAACTAGTTAAACTAGTGAGCTAGTTTTACCGTTATTTCTTTTGTTTTCTTGTTTTGATTTGAACCTTATTCAAATGTTTACAAAATCTTATAATTATGATTTTTTGTGCTAATAAGAGTAATTAAATTTCATAATATTATTTTCATAGTTTTTAGTGCATTATTTCACTTTATTTATCTAAAAATCTCTCAAAAGTAATTATTAAGGTATTTTCTCACCTAACCACCTTTCCCCTTTACTCTATACACCCTAGCTTATGAGATATATGCATCATGGAAATAAAAGTACTATAACCTATCCTAACCTAACTGTCTACTCTTTCCCTTTCATCATCTCTCACCTAATCATGCTCTTCTTTAACACCATATCCTTTTGATGCAGGAGCATCCTCATTTGATGATCATAATATTGCCATTAATTTTCTCAAGTTTGAAAGATACAAAAATCTCCTTACTTTGAAAAATTAATTACCTATCAAAACCTATCCATGCAAGCCATATAATCTATGCAAGCTATGCAAACCATGCCAACCAACTCCTTGTGTCATCCACAAACCAACAAAAAAGAAGGCACCTAAGGCCATGTTTTTTCCAAAGTTTACCCCTATATTTTTACCCATTTTACTTAATATTTTTAGCCCTAAACATCCCTAAAAAATTTATTATATCTCTAACCCTGGTAAGCCACATAAATCAGCCACAAGTCCCTCTTATATTGGATGTCAAGTCACTTTCAGCACTTGGGAAGAATAATTTAGATTTGGGGAAGAATAAGAAAGGCTATAACATATTCCTTCTTCTTTTTTTTACTTATAAGATTAAAATGACCTTTTTCTTTTTCATTTTGAGTATTATAACTGTTACATTGATTATATCATTTACTCATGGGGGAGGGGAATTCAAAAATCTGCACAAATTCCACCCACATGACTGAAACACATTGGCTGAAACTTAGGTATATTTTTCCTTTTTTAAGCTCTAATCATATGTATTAGTTAGATAAGTTGTAAACTTTAATCCTATGCTTCTTCTATATCAGTCAATGATAGAATAAAAGAAGAACAACTTACCTTTTGGTAGCACATTTTCTCTCAAGTATACCAAAAAATTCCCTTCATTTTCTAAGTATAAGAGTTTGAAGATTTTGTAAAAATATTTTAAGATTTATTCTAAGAGTTTCTTAGATGTTTCTTTTAATTATTGATTTAAGGGGTTATTAATAATCAATTTTTATCCTCTCAAATCTCTCCCATTTCTCTATTTGTTTTCGGTTGTTCTAAGAGTCCTTGGAACACCAACACCTAAGAAGACCCAAGTTGGATCTCTTATGCATCAACTTGGTGTAAAAGCTGATGGTGTATTAATTTGGGTCTTATCCTTTTGTTCTCATCAAACTTGTTTAAACCAAACACACACATAAAATATTCTTCTAGCCGACCACCCCCTTCTTATTTTAGAAACCTATCCCATTTTCTTCTTCCCATAGTCGAACCCTATTCTCTTCTTCACTTTATTATCCTTTAGTAGGAGAATTTCCATAACCAAGAGGGTTGAGCCTTGGGGAAAAAATAATTTAATAAAGGATGGATCCATTGATTCTCTTCAAAATGATATGAGAAGAGTATGTAATATCTTAGAAATATTAGTTTATTATATAACCCGAGATCATCCTAGAAAAACACCCCTATTTCGTGAGTTATTTGGAGATGTAAAGCATATTTTTAGTGAGGATGGAGAAGACTCATCCTCAAGTGATTTCTCTATGGATTCAAGGAGGAGGAATAATAAAAAAAGAATACAGTTTTCTTGATGTTAGGGTTGAGGTCCTGGAGTTTGAAGGCAATCACAATCCCAAAGAAATTCTAGAGTGGGAGTTGAGGTGTAGTATGTTATTTGAGGAAAAGGGATATTATGACACCAAAGCCTTTAAGGTGGTAGTTCTTAAGCTCAAGTGCCATGCCTCCTTATGGTGGGAGAATTTAGTTCATAATAGGAGGAAAAAAGAAAATCAAAAGTTAAGTTTTGGTTGAAAATGAAGAAATTGATGGATTAGATGTTCCTTCCTCCTTACTTCACTCAAGACTTGTACAAAAAAATGTACTCTTTGAAATAAGGGCCATTGAGTGTACAGGAGTACATCAAAGAGCTCAAAAAATCTCTATGAGGCTTAGTTTCCTTGGTGGTCTTAGACAAGAAATAGATAGGAAGGTGGAGATGCATAGGTATTATACCTTAGATGAGCTCTATCATCTAGCTATCAAGGTCAAACAACACAAAAAGGAGAAGATGACCATGAGGTATGGAGGCCCAAATAAGGAATATAGTACATCAAGGGAGGTTTCTCCACCATTTAAAGCCCCTTTCACACATTTGACAAAAGATGTGAGGAGCAAAGTAGTGGCGGTTGAGAGTCAAACCAAGAGTGTTAGGTGTTTTAAGTGTCAAGGCTTAGGACACTATCAAAATGAGTTACCTAACAAGAGAGTAATAACCATGGTAGATTTGGAGGAAGCTAACCAAGAGGAGGAGAGTGAAGAAAAGGAGGAATTCTCAGCCATTAATGGAGAGGAGGAGTTTAAATTGTAGGAGAATCTTTGATGATTAGAAGGAGATTGGACACTAAGGAGGCTGAATGTGATGTTTCCCAGAGAGGGAATATTTTCAAACCAAGTGCACAATACCTGAAACAATACATTCTTTTATTGTGGATGGAAGAATTTGCGCTAATGTTGCTTATTGCACCTTAGTAGAGAAGCTTGGTCTTCTTACTACAAAATGTGACAAACTATAATACCCCAAAACATTTCTTAGCCTAATCACATGCCATTAGTGCCTTGATTTGATTTTAATCTCAATATATCATATGTTAGCCTTAACCTAGCTCTTTAATCCTGAAACTTTGACTGAATCTGAAACCTTGACTCGGATAAACCATAATTCGTAAACCAAAATCAAAACTTGCTAAAATCTCCACTAATCCTAATTACTTTGGCTAATATAAAATCACTATAAACTAATCCTCCAACCCTTCTATTTTTCCTTTTCTTTCTCCTTTTATTTTCTTTATTTCTTCTCCTCCTCCTACCAACCTAAAGCTGCACTTTTGAATTGTTGCACCATCATCCATCACCTTTTTGCACCGTTATGCATCACCCATCACCTTTCTCCTTCTTCTTATCCTTCTTCCATCTTTGCAGACCTACACACCCCCATGCACACCACCCTATCTCCCTACATCCTTCTTATCCTTTTCATCTTTATGCAATACCTACATGTAACCATCACCACCCTTACCCTACAGCTACTACCCTACCCCTAACCATCATTTGCAACCAACACCATGATCATCACCATGCAATTATGCCGCCACCATCACACACCACCCCTGTTCCTTTTTCTTCTTCCCTGATTCACAGCACACATGCACACACACACACACACACACACACATATATATATATATACTTCACACTCTCCTTCTTTCTCTTTGGTTTTGCCTCATTTTGCCCATCTTTTTGTCAAAGAGCCATTTCCCAACCGCTTCTTCCATCTTCATCTTCTTCTTCCTTTTCCGTATTTTTGGCCTATGCACCACCATTTCCACCACTGTGCACCACTTCGGCCACCACTTGCCACCCTTTGGCTTGTGGACCGACCGCCAAGGTCACCCCAACCTTCACCCTTACCTTTGTCATCCATCACTAACGACCACCACCTCTTTTACCTTCTTCTTCCTCTTGTGTGTCGCAGCATTTTAGAGTGCATGACCTGTGCATTGTTTATTACACGGTCATTTGCCACTTAAAATATCCTACTGCATAGTCGTGCGACCTTTTCACTGCCTGGTCGTGCGTCTTTTTTTCTCTCGGACTGCTATGCACTGCTGTAGCACAGTCATGTAACTTTTGCACCACCTGGGTGTGTGTATTTTCTCCTCTCAATCTGTTACTGCACAACCATGCAATTTTTGCCCCACCTGGTCATGCAATATATTTTCTCTCAACTAGAAGCTTCATTGCCTGCTGCACAAGCGTGTAACTTCTTATTTTTTGTTGTGCACCCTGATTTTCACCCCCAAACCTTGTCCAAACACCAAAAAAATTTAACCATAGCTCCACCACATATTCCTCTACACATCCACACATCTCAAGCTCCCATTTGACTATGGTTATATCTATTTTTACCCTCTTTACCTTCATTTCTCCTTTGATTTAACTCTCCCAGCCTAACCATGAATTTTATTATTTTTCGTAGGTGGTATTCTAGTAGCTTCGGAGGAGGAAGTCTAGGATTTACGTGCTTAGAGCTCGGTGTCCTAGTTGGTAAGGATACTATTCGATGTTTAGGATTTTTGGTATTATTTACTTGTATGGTTATATATGTTTTTCATGATATTGTTGATATATGAGATAACATGTGTTGATCTTGATATTTTGTGACGATATGAATGTTATGTTGAAAGAAAGTAAGAATTGATGAGAAGTGACATTATGTTATGATTTTGTTATGATAATGTCATATTTGTGGAATTATATCTTATGGTATGAAGTATGGGCTAAATGAGTTCTTGATAAATGCACTTAAGAATTATCATGATGTATGATGATTAATTGTAGACTTGGAAAATAATGTGTGATAATTTGTTCATTATGGGATAATAAAGAAATTCTTGTATTTTATGTGTTAGGAGGATCAAAATATAATAATAATAGAGTGAGGAATTCTTAGAAGTATTATTATTATTTGGGGTCCTTAAATGATTTAATGTATAATTTGGGGCAAATTATCTTGTAATGGTAATACCATTATTCCATGTATAAGATCTAGAGGTTATATGGATTTCTGAATGCTCTATTAATGTTTAACCTTATGAGGTTATCTATCAGGATTAGTAATCATGTAAATTTCATAAGAGATATTATGAAAAATCTATGGAATTTAGGTTTTATATATTTCTATGAGTAATATATCAGGATGAGATTATTAATGTATGTGTATGGGAATTAGATTGTGCATTTTGGGTATAAGGATAATGATGGGATTTGGAGATGATATAATATAAGTTGTGTAGAATAATCAACATGGGAGAATGAATACTAAAGGGTGTGTAATTAGAGTTTGATAGGACTAAAGGACTTAGACCTATGTTATGTGTATGTTTGTTTTAATGTGTTTATGCCCAAGAATCAATCTTGAATAAGATACTAATCACTTATACAGAAAGAGTATGTGAGTAGGGCCAAGGTGATCTATTTTTCTATATATATGTGTGTGTGTGTGTGTTTCCCATTCCACCAAGGAGAATAGTGGCCTGGGAGCATTTTACCTCGAGAAGATGTTTGTAGCCTCTATTCCATCGGATAAAGAATAGTGGGGTCTCTACTCATCGTGAAATAAAAATGTATCATTATACCTTATGGAAAAGATACTAATGATTTAAGGTATAAGAATATGTGAGTTAGGAGCAAGGTGATGTATGTATGTATGTATTTATGTAGGTATGTATGTATGTATCCCGGTCCATTGGGGAGAATAGTGGCTCAGGAGCATTTTTCCCTGAGAGGATGTTTTTTAATATTCTTTCCCCCATAAACAATAGTGTCTTGAGTGTGGTGTCCTCAAAAAGAGATTCAGACTGCTCCACTGGTTTTAGAATAGTGGGGGTTCCTGCACTTAACGTATGTAAAAGAATGAAAATGGATTATACTTAATAAAGGAATTTGGATCATATTTTATCTTATGAGATATCATCTGTGGATATTATATTCTAAAACTCGATTTGATTCTCTTTGAGGCCACATAGATGCTTTGCATGGCCATGAAGATTATCAAATGTGAAATCATGTGTTATTTATATCCCTACTTCGATAGTATTGTTCCCTTACTCAGTACATGCCGTACTGACCACCCGTTTTATGGATGCTGCTCACTCCCATGAGCAGAAGACCCTAAATCTTATGTGCATGTCTTAGAAGATCAATTAGATGATTATGCTACCTATGATGCCATATGTAGGGATGAGTGACTTCATCTATGTTAGGGTCGGGTGAAGAGTAAAAGTTGTCCGATTAATGTATTTAACTGGATACCCTTTTAGGACTCTTGATCCATGGTATCTCCCTTTTGTATTTTATATTTTTAAACTCAAAGTTAGGCTCCAAACTCAGTATTGTACTGTAAATGTTGTTTTTTTCGTTATAAATTCATTGTGTTACTTTAAATATTTTAGCCTTGTGATTGATGTAAGGATGGTTGCATAAGCAAGAATTTTGTCAATCACTATGGTAACCTCCACTATCTTACTTAATTACTTCCATTGTAAAATGAAAATTTTTAGTAGTAAATATCGGGGTGTTACACAAACCATATTAGCTACAATGGCTTGACGATGGCAACAAGGTGAAGGTGAAAAAGCAAGTGAAGGTAAAATTACCCATTAGGAAGACCTATCAAGATGAAGTGGTGTGTGATGTAGTTCCAATGGATGCTTGTCGTTTGCTTTTCGGAAGGCAATGGCAATTTGATAGAATTATCTTGCATGATGGAATAAATAACACTTATTGCTTGAATTTTTTCCAAGAAGAAGATTGTTCTCATCCCTTTAGGTACTCGGCTTACTCATGTTTATATGAGTTGTAAAATGTCCTTACTCATAGGTGAAAATTATCTAGATAAGGCCTTAGTAAAAGGGAAATCATACTTTTTTTTTGTTATCGGAGGATAATGAGGGGAGGGTTTGTAATGAGCCATGGGTTATGGCATTGTTAGAGGAGTTTGATAATGTATTCTCTAATGATCGACCCCATGTATTACCCCTATTAGAGGCATAGAGTACCAAATAGACATTGTACCTGGTGTTATACTCCCTAATAATGTAGCATATAGGTGTAACCCTAAGGAAGCCTTGGAGTTACGAATACAAGTAGACAAATTATTATTTAAGGGTTTAATAAGGGAGTCCCTTAGCCCTTGTACTCTCCCTGCCTTTCTTGTGCCAAATAAAGATGACAACAGAAGAATGTGTGTTGATAGTAGAGCTATCAACAACATTACTATCAAATATAGGTATTAAATACCAAGACTTGATGATATGCTTGGTTTTTTGAATGATGCATGTTTATTTTCCAAAATCGACCTAAGGAGTGGCTACTACGAAATAAGAATGAAAGACGGTGATGAATGGAAAACTATATTCAAAACCAAGGGAGGATTGTATGAGTGGATGGTTATGCCCTTTTGTTTTTAAAATTCCCCTAGCAACTTTATGAGACTTATGAATGAGGTACTTAGGCCATTCATTAGCAAATTTTTAGTAGTTTACTTTGATGATATCTTTTGTATAGCTCTAGTGAGGAAGGACATTTAAAGAATCTTGAGCTTGTTTCTATCACTTAGAGGTCACAAGTTGTAAGCTAAGTTAGAGAATTGTGAATTCTTGGTACCTAGGGTTACATTTCTAAGTTTGGTGGTGCTTAAGGATGCAATAGCCTTGGATGAATCAAAGGTGAAAGCAATTAAGACATGGCCCATGCCTACAAGCCTTACATAAGTGAGATCTTTTAATGTCTATATTTATTTTATAGGAGGTTGATTAGGGGATTTATTACCCTACTATCACCTATAACCGAATGCATAAAGAAGGGTGAATTCAAGTGGGCTAAGACCGCCCAAGATGCCTTTGAGGTGATCAAGGGATAACTAAGTGAAGCACCCATCCTAACATTAGCTAACTTTAAAAAATAGTTCGAGGTTGAGTGTGATTCTAGTGGAGTGGGCATTGGGGCTTTTTTACTACAATAATGGAAGCCAATTAACTTCTTTAGTGAAAATTTAAATGGTTATAGGGTGAATTACAACACATATGACAAGGAGTTCTACGCTTTAGTGAGAAATCTTGATCATTGACCACACTAATTGAGGCCCCAACAGTTTGTGTTACACACAGATCATGAGTTGTTGAAGTACATTAATGGCCATCAGAAGCTTAATCCAAGGCATGCAAGATAGGTATAATTTTTATAGTCTTTTTCATTTGTAACCAAACATAAAAGTGGAAAAACAAAAGTAGCAACAGATGCACTTTCTAGGAGATATTATATGCTCTCTTTATTAGAGGCAAGAGTATTGGAGTTTGGGTGCATTATGGAGCTATACAAGGAAGATGAAGACTTTGGCTACTACTTCAAGGATCAAGAAAAGAAGAAGGGGTCGATTTTCATTCAGGATGCGTTTCTCTTCAAGAACAACAAGATTTACATTCCTAAATGTTCTTTTAGAGAATTACTTGCGAGGGAGGTGCATGGAGGAGGATTAACTGGACACTTTGGCATCAAGAAGATTGTGGACATATTTAGTGAGCATTTTTATTGGTGCACACTTATGGGAGATGTACAAAGTGTAATAGCTAGGTGTGTCACTTGCCAAAATTCTAAGTTGTTGATTTTTATAAATCTTCATAAGGTACTCAAGCAATTACAAAAAAGGGATACTTCTAAATAAGTGGTAGCAAAAATCTCTTTATTATCATCTAAAGCTGGGTATGGGTTGCTTGCACATGCCTCCAATAATGAAGTGAAAGAAGCTCTATTTGGTATGGGTAATAATAAGGTCCCCAACCTTAATCGATATAATGCATTTTTTTCTAGTCTAGTTAAGATATCATTAAAGATGAAATGTGGTATGTCATTAGTGATTTTTCTTTATCAAATCAGATTATTGCTACTTTAAATGTTACTGCATTTAATTCTGAAGGTGTAAAATGCTCAAAAATATAGAGAGTATATGCCAATTACATGCTGTAACACTATTTACAATATTATTGCTAAAGTTTTGGCTAATCAAATTCAACCTATATTACTTGAACTCATGGTGATGCTCATGAAAACACCATATAAGGGGTGAATAGGGTATAATGAAAGATAATGAGAAATTAAAATTTTGTAAAATAATTTGTAGTGGTTCAATGGTCTAATGCACCTCTAAATCCACTAACAAAATGTCTTTTCCTTTGGATTTTGAAATCTTCCTTTATTATGTGTTGATGTTGATCATTATTCTAGGTTTATGAGCCTAAAATATCAATGAACTCTTTAAGAGATGATTTAAGCCTTTTCATAGTTAACCTCTCTAGGTTTATGGACATACAAATCCAATGACCTCTCTAGGAATAATACACACACCCCAACCTCTTGAAGAGGGTTGTTGTTTTTACAATTGATTCCTCACAAATTACAAAAATGAAAGTGCATTATCAAATGTGAGGGAACTAAACTAGCTAGATGAATAAGTATTACAAGTGTAAGAATAAGTGTAAGAATAATCTAGCTAAATATGAAGAACAAATGGAATACTAGAGAAATTTGATACTAAATATGAAAGTGTAAGAATTTATAATTACAGCGGATAAAAAATATCAAAAATTCCCAAACCATTCAATTGGTATTCAAACCAATCAATGGGTTTAAGGAGAGGCTAAAACATATTTTTATCAATAGAAAACCATTTGATCGGTTTTCAAACCAGTCGATCAGTGGAATAATTTTCAGCACTGTGCACCTTTACTAAAAGACCATAACTTGAGCTACAAAGCTCGAAATTGTATATCATATTTTTTTGCAATAAATTAAACATATTAAGCTTTCCAAATAAATATTATTGACACAAAAATAATTTCTATAGAATTTATGGTGAATTTTACAAGTCATATCATATGCAAAACTATTTAAAATAAAATCAATTTAAGACAACATTTTTCAGAAATACTTAGAAATGCTTTTTATGTATAAAACCACTTTAATATATTTTAAAAAAATTAATAGGATTATAAATACCAAATCATTGAAAAATCTAAGTGCTCAATGTATAACTCATATGTACATAAAACCTAAGACTATAACATACTCTTCGAAGCTTAAGCCTTGGTTTATTTGACCACACTTGCTTATCCCTTCATTGATTATGTATTCCACATATAAATTTAAAGTTCTTGAAGCTAAGGTATTATTTTTTTTGTCCTTGTTGATCTCTAGCTTGTTCTTGGGATATTATTTGTAAACTTGATGTCCTTAGCACTCATTTAATTAGTTAAGTGTTGAATGCTTTAGATTTTTCTATGAAACATATGCACAAATAACAAGATAAGTCAAATTTATATTTGAATTTGTTATCATAAAAAAAGGTTTATTTACTTATGAGGTCAACTATATTCCCCTTATTGATGATGAAAAATAAAAAGATGTCAATATTATGAGAGATGAAGTATAGAAATATGAAAGTGAAACTCAATACATTTTTTCAAATCATATGGATCGTATATTGGTCATTTTGCAATAAAACCACACAAGTATCATATTAATGACAATATGATGATAAAAAAAAGTCAACACTTAGCAACTTTTCTCCCTCCCCTTTATCATCAACAAAAGGAAAAGGCTTCAATAAACTATATTTCTAATCAAAATATAAGTGCATAAGGAGTTAAATTCATAGGGAGTGAAACTCTCCCTCAAGATATGCATATTCTAAATTAAAGCATAAAAAGATCAGTCATACATAATATTATCAAGGAATAACATATGTGAAACATATATGACATATCTCTCCCTTAGGCCATACCTAGGGTTTAAGCACAAATGATCAAGACGTATGCTCCCCCTTAAAGGTATGCATAAATCAACATTAAAAGCAAGATCATAATGAGAATTACTATGATACCACTATCTCAAATCACATGGGCATGAAAAACAAAGCTATAAGAATCAATATTCATGTAAATAATGTAGATATGATAACACTAAAGATCACAAGGTTTCATAATTGTGATATTTATTGTAATATGACAAAAATTATTTAATGAGTCATAAAAATAATCAAGAAACGGATATTATATGGCAATAAATAACAGAGTTACACATGGTTTTTCTATAAACTAGAGTCAATCACCCAAAAAGAATCTAAGATGGTGATGGATGAGAATAAAAAGTTATTTCCAATACATCAAAAAGTAAGGAGTGAGCTTTGTGTTTCCATTTGCAATTAAGTATATGCTTATCTTCTTCTTCTTTTGTCCCCTACATAAAATAATCAACCAAGCATTCTAGGTACCCAAATTTTCTTACGTACTTGGGAGTTAGTGATGTGTCTTTGAAGGATGGTTCCCTTAGGCACCCATACCTCCTTGGAATTATTAGTAAATCATTCATTTTTCATGATGAAGTAATATAACCATATTTCCCACATTTATCACAAATAATGGCTGAAGAAGGAGACAATTGATGAGCCTAAGAGGCTTTTACAAAGAAGCATTGGATAATTCTATGATTCATAACTCTTTATCTCTATAACCAGGACCTTCGTGATCCTTATTATATCTTTTACACCCAAGTAACTTATTCATGTATTCTTCACCTTGAGTGAAGGTATAAGCTATCCTAAAAAATTTGTCACACTTTTCTTGAAGATAAACCATTTTTGTTTCAAGTTGATTTATCTTCAGATTGTGACTTAGAGAGGTAGATTATTTGAAGGACTCAAGTTCATCCACTTTCTCCTTAAGCTCCACTTTGAGTCAATCAATATGATATTCAATAGCAACATTTTCATTTATAATAACTATGTTCTTCATTAAGGCGATAAAGTAATTGTTTCATGTTATCCATTTCTATAAATATTTTATCCTTTTCATGTAAGAAATCATGCAAGATATATAGTAAATCATCATAAGAGAAAGGAGTAGAAGATTGTGATACCTCTTGTTCATCTCTTTTAACTTCATCATAGTCTTCTTCTTTTGATCTTGAAAAAAATCTAGATAACTTATCACTAATACCCATGAAGCAAAGGTCCACAACCTCTTAATCTTCATAGTTGTAATTTCCTTTTTTCTGGGACATTGTTCCCTTCTTACTTATTTTTCAGAGAATTGATTGAGCAATATCTTCTCAAAACACAAAGAAGTCTCTAATCCACTATCCTTTCTTTGAGCAATGTTGAAAATTGAGAGAATTTATTTCGTTTAAATGTAAAGCAAATATTTCTCTTGAATTGTTTCTCCCTTCTTTGTTGGATTTGAGGAATTTCTAGAATTGATGTGAGATAAGAGCAATTTCCTCATTGTCCATCACTTGACTCCCGTCTTTTGCTTCATCTTTGCTTACCTCATTATCTTCTTGAATGGAATCACTAGATTTATAAGACAAATCCTTAAATGCAATGATCTGATTCTCGTCCTTCATTTAAATATTGGACTCATGCATCAATAAATTTCCAAGAAGCTCATCGGGTGTCATCATGGTAAGATCTTTGCTTCTTCAATTATGGTTAATTTTGGCCTCCATTATTTTAAGAGGGATTGAAGAATCTTTCTCACTTTTTCCTCATTTGATATTACTTTTCCAAGATATCACAAGTGATTCACAATGGTTTTGAATCTATTGATTAATTCACCAATAAACTCACTTGGCTCCATGGCAAATAATTTATACTCTCTTATGTATAGAGATTTCTTGAAGCTTTTACTTATGGAGTGCCTTCATGGGTAATCACAAGTTTGTCATATATTTCTTTAGCTGTGGTGCATAATTAAATCTAGTGATATTCTATTTCTCCAAGACTACAATAAAGTATCATGATAGCTCTATCATTTAAGGTGAGCGTCCTTTTCTCAATCTTGGTCATCTCATATTCACTTTTCTCAATCATTTGATCATCTACAGTCTTGGTGATCTTGATGGGTACATTTGTGATGATTGACCACATGTTGAAAAGTTAATCTATCAATAGGTACGTAATATTAATTTTCTAATATATAAACTTGACACTATTGAACAATGGAGGCTTGGTGGTGGAGACTTCTTCATACAACCCGATTATATCCATTATACCTTTATCGATTGATGTAGGAGCATCCATATATGATCCTCAAGGTGATGATTTGGAATACTTAGTTTTGAAGCTAATCACATTGTTTATCTTTGATGATAATGCTTTGTTTATCTTTGATGATAATGCTTTGACTAAATTTAATGATATTGCTTTAAGCCATTCTTGCAGGTATGTAACATATTTGTAGGAAGAAGAACAATTCATATAAGAACTCGAGATACTTAATATTCCCACATGTTACAATATATTACAAAGGAAGCTATATTGTGTATGAAAGTCAAAGTTAAGAAGACCTAGTCAATCTTTCAAAGTCAACATCATTGTTTTGATTAGGATTCTTGTAAATTATTTTAATGTAACATTAGATTACTTTTTTGTAATATAGAATATAAATAAATTCTAATACTAGTTATGAGCTAATTAGCCATTTGTGTGTCATATGACATAATTAGGGTGCTAGTTAGCAATGTCATAAACCCTTATATAAGGCATGTGTGTCAACATCCTTTTAGCATGTTGGTTGATTTTTATATTGATATATAACACAAGTAATTCTCTTGGTTAATTCTCTTTTTTTGATTAAATACCCATTCTAAGACTATTTAGAATAATCTTATATTGGTGACATTCAAATTGGATTTATTTGCTTTTTGTTGAATTCTTTGAATTCTTGTTGCTTTTTTTTTAATTCTTGCTTGAATTTCCTGATTCTTCTTCTCAACACCTAGCCAAAATGATCCTAAATTTCAACTCATTCAAACTAATCTTCATCCTCATTGAATATTCTTGTTAAATTTTGCATCAAAGCCACGTTTTGGCTTTGGTCCTTCGACACAAGTTTGTTCTTCTCCTATTTTCCTCAATTCAAAACTCCCTTCTTTTTCTTATTTTTTCACATGTGTTTTCTTCTATCACATTTCCCTCCTATGCACATCCATGAATGATTGTTTTTTAATGTGTATTTGCATAGGTTAGCATATCTTCAATCTTAAATTTGAAGATAACCGAGTAGGTTAGTGAATCTTCGACTTAGTCTTCAAATCTTCAACTTCAAAGTTTCAAGACACTCGAAGGGGTCTATTATATCTTGAACTAAAGTGTAGTAGATATTCAACCAAGTCTTCACATATTCAATCTATTCTCCTTAGGCTTTTACATGAGGTTGAAGATTACCTATCTTGTGTGCATACCTTCGACACTGAAGGTAAATTTTCAAACTCCTCCTATTTTTCTTTGGATCTTCCAACCTATTTCTTACACTCTTATTAGTTTATTTCAAGTCTTTAAAATCTCATAAGTTTTCAGTATATTTTTAAAGTTTGTGTTGTATAAAATTTTCTTCTCCTTCTTTGTAAATCATTAAGTTTCCTTCGATAGATTTTGAGTTTAAATAACTTAGCATTCTTCCATTTCTATTCTTTATTTATCGTTGATCAAAAATAGAGAAGAATCTATCTTCACTTGTGTTCAAATATCAACCAACATTTGTGCTTTCTTTTAGGTCATTTCTTCTAACAAGAAGGTTTTCCTCAAGATTGTCTTGAAGATCATCAAGATTGCTTGATAACATATTCCATCATTTCTATTTCGTTTATCTCACCTTATTTAGTGCAATATTCTACTTAGGTATAACTTCAAGAAGAATTCAAGAAGCAAATTCTAGCAAGTGATTGAAGTTGTGTCGAGTGTAACTTGATGGTATATTCAATTATGGGTGAATAGGTATCCATGAAGACTATATATGATACTCTTCAACAACTTGCATCAAGTGTCCATGTAACAAATTCACAATTGGAGCATTTTCCTTCCATAAAAAAACTACAAATATTGGATTTAAGGGTAGCCAACCAAAAGACTCTTCAACATATACATAATACCATGGAGGCTAAAAATGATCGAGTAGAGGGTATGGTTAGGAGGATAGTCCAAGCTCGTGATATTCATCCAAATGCTAGGATGGAGTATGAAGAGAGAGCACAAGAGAATTGACCAAATAATTTGAACCACAACTAAAGAGGATATGTAAACCACCAACAAAGGTACAATAATTTTTAGGATAAATTTATAAAGCTTGGCCTTTCTAATTTTTATGGTGAATTAGATATTTAGTTATTCTTTGATTAGTTACATGAATTTGAAGCAATATTTGAATTTATGGAATATGATGATGAATATATGTGTAAATTATCAACTCTCAAATTCAAAAATCTTGCTAAGTTTTGGTATGACAATATTAAGAGGATTCATGATAGGTAAGATAAAAGTAAAATAAAGTCATTGCAAAGATTAAAGAAACACCTAAGAAAAAAATTATATCTAAAGATTATGAGAATGAGATGCATATCAAATTGAATACTCTTAGAAAGGGATTCTTAGTGTAGAAGAATACACTAAAGAATTTGGAAGACTAGCACTCTTATGTAATATGCAAGAGAGGAAAGAAAAAAAGTGTGCCAGATACTTAGGTGGCCTTAGTAGCTTGATTAGGAAAAAGTTGAAATGTTTGCTTGTGATTCTCTTGAGGATTTGATTAATTTAGCTTTAAATTGTGAAAAGAAAACTAGGCCTACCAAAGCTTATCAAATACAATTGCTTCAACTTCTACATCTAACAATAATAATATTAATTCATCTACATCAAAATTAGGGACACATAACTATTCAAAAAATGATAAAAAAAATTTAACCCTAATTGAGATGATAAATGTAATACCAAAGTTAGTGAAATGTCCACTAAAAAATGCTTCAAATGTAAAGGGTATGGTAATTTTGCTAGGGAATGTCCTAATCCAAGAGTCTTGACCTTGAGTTAAATTGAAAACATGGAACCATGTATTGATGATGATGACTAAGAAACTAAATATAATGATGATGTCTTAAGTATATATGAGGAAGATAGAAGTCCTTATTTCGTACTACAAGGGACATTATAAATACAACCTAATGATCAATCTACACAAAAGGATAAAATTTTTAAAACTAAGTGTAGAATTGGTGATAAAGTTTGTACGGTCATCATAGATAATGGCTATTGTAAAAATGTTGCTACTGAGAAAATGCTCAAAAAATTAGGACTGGTGACTATTATCCATCCTAAACCATATTTCTTACAATGGCTTAATAAGGACAAAGGAGCTAAAGTGACTAAACAAACATTCATTTCTTTTTGCATTAATGATTATCATGATGAGATGTTGTGTGGTGTTTTGCCTATGGATGCTTGTGATATTTTACTTGGTAGATTATGGCAATATGATCGTAATGAAACTCATGATGGTGTAAATAATGAATATGTGGTATTAAAGGATAACAATAAATATAAGTTGAAACCATCCCAATGTGATAATGTATCATTACCCAAGGTTAAAAATAAATTATTTGTACATGAAAGGGAAATGATTAATTGCATTGAGGAGGAGGGTATTTGTTATGCCTTGGTAGCTAAGTCATCTTAGTTTGGGGAGAAAATTCTAACAATTCAAATCATACTATTTTGTTTGATGAATATAGTGATGTATTTCCAAACTATTTACCTCCTAGACTACCACCTATTAGGTGTATAGAGCATGCTATTGATTTGAGTTCAGGGATGCCTTTACCTAATAGACCAACCTATATATGTAATCTAAAGGAGGCTAATGAATTAAACAGGCAAATTCAAGAGCTAGTGAAAAATGTTTCATGAGAGAGAGCATGATTCCTTGTTGTGAACCTGCCTTACTAGTTCCTAAAAAGGATGGTACATGGCATAACTGCATAGATTCGAGAGCAATGAATAATATAACTATCAAACATCATTTTCCTATGCCTAGATTGGATGACATGCTTGATGAGTTATGTGGTGCAAGTCTATTCTATAAAATAGACTTACAAAGTGGTTACCATCGAATGAGGATTAGGGAAGGAGATGAATGGAAAACAACATTTAAAACTTAATATGGTCTCTATGAATGGGTCGTTATGCCTTACGGGTTATGTAATGCACCTATTTATTTTATGAGACTAATGAATGAAATTATTTTTCCTTTCCTATATGATTTCATTGTAGTTTTATGTGGATGATACACTTATATATAGCAAGAGTGAACATGATCATCTTCTACATTTGAGGAAATTATTTGATAAACTATATGGAAAATTAGAATAGTGTGATTTTAAGCTTTCTAGTTTTCCTTGGTTATATTATTAGTGCTTAGGGTATTAAATTTAATCCTATAAAAATACAAGCTATTCAAGAGTGGCCTATTTCTAAGGACATACATCAAGTAAGAAGTTTGTATGGGTTAGATAGTTCTATAGGAGATTTATTAAATATTTCTCTACTATAGCTGCACCTATTACTCAACTCATGAAATATGAGATTTTGTTTGGGTAAAATAATCCACTAAAGCTTTTGATACTCTTGAGGATAAATTGTGCAACACTCATATATTATCTATTCCTAATTTTGACCTACTCTTTGAGGTAACTTGTGATGCGAGTGGGGTAGGTATTTGAGGAGTTCTTTCTCAAGAAAAGAAACTTATAGCATAATTTAGTGAAAAACAAAATGGTGTTAGATTAAAGTATTCTACCTATGATAAGGAATTATTTACCATTATATGAAGCTTAGAAACATGGAGTCATTATCTAAGGCCTAAACCCTTTATACTACATTTTGATCATGAAAGTTTAAAATATTTTCATGGTCAAAAGATAGTAAGTCCTAGACATGAAAAGTGGGTAAGATTCTTCCAATATGTTGTGTTATCTATCAAACACTTGGATGGTAAAGAAAACATAGTGGTCGATTCTCTTTCTAGAAGATATGTCTTACTTATCATGTTAGATGTGAAATTATTAGGATTTGAACTGTTAAAATAGACGTATCCTAATGATGAAGAACTTCATGAAGAATATCATTTTAGTAAAGAAAATGGAAGTCACGGTAATTATGTTATACAAGATAGTTTTTTATTTAAAATTAATATAATTTGTGTACTAAGATCAAGTATAGGAGATTTACTTATCAAGGAGGTACATGAAGGTGCAATTGTAGGCCATTTTGGCACCCAAAAAAATTTAGAAATATTATAGGAAAAATTCTATTAGCCACTCATGATAAAAGGTGTACAGATTATAATAAGTCGATGTGTTAGTTGTAAGAAAAGTAAAAGTTTTTTTCACCGTTACTTATGCCTAGTCAACCATGGGAAATGGTTATATGGACTTCATCTTTAAGTTACCTAGAACACAAAGAGATAAGGATTATATTATGGTCGTGGTGAATAGATTTTCTAAGATGGATCATTTTATTCATTTCCATAATGATGCTACACATGTTGTTAACTTATATTTCAAGAAAATTATAAGACTTCATGGCATACATAAACGTATTATTTCAAAAAGGACTGTCAAATTTATTAGCTCTTTATGGAAAACTTTGTGATATATGTTAGGCACAAAGTTATTATTAAGTACTTCACACCATCCACAAACTAATGGACAAACTGAAGTTACTAATTGTAATCTTGGTACATTATTAAGTAATGTAAGTATGAGTACTAGAGATTGAGAAATGAAGTTAGCTCATGTTGAGTTTGATTATGATCGTAGTTGTTTATCTTTGATGATAATGCTTTGACTAATCTTAATGATATTGCTTTAAGTTATTATTGCAGATATGTAACATATTTCTAGGAAGAAGAACACTTCATATAAGAAGTCAAGATACTTAAGATTTCCACATGTAGTAAGTTATTACAAAGGAAGCTATATAGTGCATGGAATTCAAATTTAAGAAGACCTAGTCAAAATTTCAAAGTTAAAACCATTATTTTGAATAGGATTCTTGTAAATTATTTTCATGTAATCTTAACTTACTTTTTTTTTTGTAATAGTCTTGTTGGGCCATGTATTATATAGGATATAAATATATTGTAATACTAGTTATGTGCTAGTTAGCTATTTGTGTATCATGTGGATAAATTAGTGTGCTAGTTAGCAATGTCATAAACCCCAATATAAGTCATGTGTGTTGACATCCTTGTAGCATGTTGGTTGATTTTGATATTGAAATATAACAAAATTAATTCACTTGGCTAATTCTCTCTTTATGATTGAATACCAATTCTAAAACTATTTAGAATAATCTTAGATTGGTGATATTCAAATTGGATTTATTTTATTATTTTTGAATTCTTGTTGCTTTCTTTTTGAGTTCTGGCTTGAATTTCCTAATTCTTCTTCTCAAGACCTAGCCAAAACGATCCTAAACTTCAACTCATTTATACTAATCTTCATCCTCATTGAAGATTTGTGTCATTGATCATTGATCTTGGATTGTTAGATCCTTTGCAAGATACCTTTTTTTGATACTAATTAAAAATATCATAGAGGGGATGAATAGGGTAGAATAAAAGTTAATGAGAAATTAAAATTTTTGTAAAATGATTTATAGTGGTTAAAGGGCCCAATGCATCCACACACCCACTACAAAAAGGTATTTCCTTTTAAATTTTGAAATCTTCCTTTATTGTATGTTGATGATGATCACTCTTCTAATCGTACCAGCCTACAATCTCAATGAGACCTATATAAGACATGCTTTACACCTTTACCTAATTAGCCCCTCTAGGTTTATGGATATACACTTTCAATGACCTCTCTAGGAATACTAGACATAACCAACCTCTTGATAATAAGTTTTGAAGTGGGTTGTTGTATTTATAATTGATTCCTCACAAAATATAGAAATAAAAGTGTATAATAAAATTTGAGGGAAATAAATAAGCTATATGAAAAATTATTACAAGTGTAAGAACAATATATCTAAATATGAAGAACAAATTGAGCACTAGAGAAGTTTGATTTAGATTTGAAAGTGTATAATCAAAACTCTCTTTGATTCTTTGTAAGATGTGAAAATGATGAATTTAGAAGAATTTTGCTAGCTTGATTGATGTTTATTGTAGTCTAAAAACTTTTAATTATAGTTCTTAAATATGGAAAAAATTGGCAATAGATTTTGGGTGTAAAAATTACTCCAACGGGCAAATTATAATGGATAGAAAATCTTAGAAATATCCAAACCAGTCGATCGGTATTCAAACCAATCAATGGGAGAAGTGGGTAAAACACATTTTTTTAGATAGAAAACCATTCAATTGGTTTTCAAACAAGTTGATTGGTTTTGAGAAACTAGTTGATCGGTGAAACACTTTTTAGCATTACACACCATTACAAAGAAGACCATACCTTGAGCTACAAACCTCAAAATTATATATCGTCTTTTTTGTCATAAAGTAGAAATATTAAAATTTCCAAATAAATATTATTCACCCAAAAATAATTTCTATAGAGTTTATTATAATTTTACAAGTCATATCATATGCAAAACTATTTAAAATAAATTCAATTTAAGACAACCTTTAGCACAAATACTTAAAAATATTTTTATGCATGAAATCACTTTAAGATCTTTCAAAATAATTTTTGAATAGGATTATAAATATCAAATCATTGAAAAATCTAAGTGATCAATGTGTAAATTATATGTACATAAAACCTAAGTTTATATCATTCTCTTTGAAACTTGAGTCTTGGTTTATTTGAACACACTTGCTTATCCTTTCATTTTTTGTGTATTTCACATATGAAATTAAAGTTCTTGAAGCTATATTCTTCCTTCTTTTTTCCTTGTTGATCTTTGTCTTATGCTTGGATATTATTTGTAAAATTGATTTCCTTAGCACTCCTTCACTTATTAAAGTTTTCAATACTTTAATTTTTTCTATGATACACATCCACACTTAACAAGATGATCCAAATTTATAATTGAGTTTGTTATCATAAAAAAATTTATTGACTTATGAGGTCAACAGCTCAGGTATCATTTGTCAAAGTTAGACAAATAGGTGATCACATACTCATGGCTAATGAATTGGTGTAACGTTATAGCAATAAAAATGCCTCCTCTAGAGCATATGACTCCATAGGTTGGAATTTTTCGGAGAAGTTACTACTGGCCATGAACTTCCCTATTCATTTTGTTAAACTCATAATGGCTTGTGTTACCATTGTCAGATTTTTTGGGTACTCAATGGTGTAATTCATCCTCACTTCAAGGCAATAAAAGGTTTGATATAAGCCAATCCTATATCTCCTTATCTATTTGTGATAGTCATGGAGTATCTCAACAGATTGTTGTCAACTCTCTGGATGAATCCAAGATTCAAAGCAACCCGAAATGTAAAAAAGTGAAGTTAACATCCCTCTTGTTTGTTGATGATTTACTTTTATTTTGTGTAGGTGAATCTAATTTGGTCTTAGCCCTCTATGGAACATTCCTTATTTTTTTCTTAGCTATTAGGTCTTGAGGTGAACAATGTTGAGAGCCATATCTACTATAAAGGTAAGATTACTAAAGAAATGAAAAATCCATTGAATCAAAACCTTTGCGACCTTGAAAGAACTTTAGTAGTCAAGTATCTTTAGATTCCCCTCACTATGAAGAATTTAAAAGTTTCTAAATACCAACCATTAATTTATAATCTTACTACAAAGATAACCTTTTGGCATACAAAACTCCTTAGCTATGTAGGCTGATTACAAATAGTTAAGACAATTTTGTTTGGTATCCAAGATTTTTGGGGTCTTGTGGATATTTTTCCTAAGAAGATCCTTCATACTATTAATGCCCTATAAAGAAGGTTTCTTTGGTCAAGTCCTAACCTAAACACACAAACCAACCTAGTAGTTTTGGATAGTGTTTGCAAACTAGTTTAGGAAGTTGGTTTAGACCTCATGAATTTGGAATGGTGGAACAAAGTAGCTCTAGACAAAATCTTATGGCATTTGCATTCAAAGAAGGATGTGGTGTGAGTTTAATGGGTGTATAGTTACATTGTAAAAGGAAAAAAAAATTGTAAAGTGCCAGTATCTAATGGTGTATATTGGTGCATGAGAAGATTATTATAGATCAAAATTGTGGTGACTTTTTTCCTAAATAGTTGGGGAGAAGCTATAATTCCATTTGTCCTAGAGGAGATACCAAGCACTGATGGAAAGCTGTTTAGAATCCTATTTATATTCTTAGGCACATACTTCATTTGTGGCTTGTCCTTCACCAAAGACTTCTAAACAAAGGTAGGTTGATTTGATTGAGGACATCCATTGAACAAACCTATAAGCTTTTTGGGATTATTGATAAAAAAAACCTTGCTTATCTTTATTTCAAATGTCCTTATCCATGCTTAGTTTGAACTCACATCATGAAGGACATAAGATGTACTCACCAATCCATAGACTTGGCTATAGTGATGTGTTGGATGCACAGAGAAGGTATAGGACCTAAACATAGGACCAAGGTACTTCATTATGTGATTGCTCCCACCAATTACCATATTTGGATTGAGATAAATCAATGCCGATTCAAAGATAGATGGAGGATGCCCATATAATTCATAAAGCTTATTGTAATGGAGATTTTAATTGATAGTATGAAGCATTGTTAATATTATGGTAAACTAGTTAGCTTTGTAAATATGATTGGTTTATCATCCTAGAGTTAGAGTTTCTTTAAGCTTGTACTTCAACTCTCATTTTATAAGTAATACAATTTATACTTACTTACCAAAAACCCATACTATTTATTGATAAAATAATAATAATATATTGTACATAATTTAAGGACTATAATAAATAAATAAATACTTTTGTTCCTGACTTGAAAAAGGTTTCATTATTTCATCATATATTTCTAAAATTGAAAAAATTAGTCCTTTAATATTCATTAATTAACCCCTACATATAATGTATAAATTTATATCATATATTAAATTTATATATTTGTTATCCTACTCCTTGGGTATGGCTTGGAAAACTATTGTGATTCGCTATTATAATCAGTTATTTTACTTTATTTAAAAAATAAATTTATTTAATTCAATATAAAATTTTAAAAACTGAGTCAAAACATAGCCATTTGAAATTGGAAGTCTTTCCCAAATCATACCTAATTAAAGGCCTCCTTTTGGATTAAAAGAAATAAAAATTACATAAGTTGTATAGACATAAAACATTAGCTTATTAGTGGACGTGAAAAATAATCATTTTTGTTGTTTATTGAGACCAATGATCCTTTTAGTCCCTAGTGGATCAAACCTAATCCGTTTAGCTAAAGAAAATGTATGGGAGTATATGTATCTGTGTATTTTTTTTTATCATTGTAGACTAACTTCTAATATGATTTCAAAGTTTTTTTGTCGCTAAATTTTGAGAGGGTATAAAATATTGTTAAAAATGTCAATCAATACAAAATTCTTCTTCTAAAGCACTATATATAAATTAGATATTGAGACGTAAATCAAGCATCCCACAAAAATACATATACTTCCAAACAAAAAGAACACGCTTCCCATTTTACTATCCTTAATTTCTAATGAGTCAATATTAACCATATTAACCCTTGACAATTGATACAAACGAAGTATTCAATCAAATGGATAAAATGATTGGTATGGCAAGACAACGGTAACATTAATCTTCACAAAAGGGCTCATGTTGTATGTCTCGCAACATAATAAAGATTTTTCTAAAATGGGAGTACATTATGCTATTTATGAGCTTGGTCATAATGTTAGATCAAAAGAGATGGAATGTGCATAAAAAATGTTTGCTTATAATCACATGATCCCTATAGCGTTTATTGATGGAAAGTATATAGATTGTGATATCGATATATTTAACTCTCACCTTGATGATTCTCTCGAAGAACAAATTCTATAAGGTAAGGCTATATGGGTGTAGCTTATATAATTATCTATCCAAAGGAAATTCAAACTTAAAAATAAATGGATATAATTGAGCTTAAAAAATTTATTGGTTCATAAAGAGTCATATCAGTGAGTATAAAACATGATTTATATATAAATGTGACAATTAAGTTTATAGGTGTATAATTTTGAGAAAGAGGGAGAAACATTTGAACATGGGTCTCTAGGGCCTAGAACTTTAGCCTTAACCACTAAACTATAACATCATCGATATCTTGAGAGAAGTAATAATACTTACAATAATACTATATATGTTCCATGTACCAAAAGCGATGCATATTAAAACTTTTGATAATGAGGATATGATCTATATATGTATGCATATTCTCTTATTGTATATACACATCATATTTGTCTATGGAGGCTTTTTAGATTGAAGCAACTAACCCTTTGTAATTTGGTATGTATGTATGAGCTTTGATCATAAATAATACTCCATCTATCACACTTTGTTTGCATTCTATTCCTTTTAAACTATTCCAACATATTTGCGACATTTTTATTTATACACCATTATTTTTTACTCACTTTCTTTGTTCACCCTTAATAGTTAATAATTTTCAATGAAGTCATTAATAACAAGGGTATATAATAAATGAAACTATAAATTTGATGTTGTGTAATCCTAGTTAATGATATATTTTCTTAATTTTAATGAAATTACAAACCTTACAAATATCATGGGAATGAGAGAATATAACTTTTGGTCTCTACCTCTTCTTATAATTCTCATTATTACCACTAGAAAATATATCTCCAATTTGTTTTGGTAAGTAAGAAAAAATTTATTTAATGTCATCAGAAGGTGATAAAATTGTACTTGCCAAATACTCACACTACCAAACCATTTATATAACCATTCCACTTATCATATTTCTTAGCTCTATTGGGAGCAAAACACCTACCAGACACTACAAAGTTATTTTTTTGACACGAGTATTATTAGAATGAGAAATATTCTTAAAGACTCAATTTTTTTTCATACCAAACATATTTGACATACTCCACAAAAACCACATGCAACAAGGTAATTTTCTCCTTAGTTTTTTTTTCTTTTAGCCAAAGTCTTTAACTCATCTTTCATAAGCGGATGGTATCTCTACGATTGAAAGCTATTATAATTTTATTCTATATCCCAAGTTTATATGAAAATTAGAGGAGGATTTGCTAGATCATTTCATCATTTCCATCTAAAAAAACTCACAATGAGTTTCATTTAAGATGTTTATTTGCTTTAATCTGGTTTTAGTCATCAATAAGTTTTGAATGGCTAACCACATGAGAAACTAATATTTTGGATTTTCTAGTGTACATTTGTATCACCCCCAATTTTATGACTAAAAAAATTTAATTTTAAGACAATACGAAAGAAATTAAAAATAAAACCATGAAATGTTACTACCACATCAATCATATGAGAGGTGTGATCATCATCTAACCCATGCTTGATGCAAGGCAAATTGGAATAAGGAACAAAAGAATGCTTGATCATAATAATAATGTGACATTACAAGGAAATAAAGACTAAGACCATATCATGGATAGGATGAACTTAATAGTTCATAAAATCAAGTACAGGAATTTGAGCTAAGAGTTCAAATAACTGAAAATACAAAAACATCCCGCATAGTGGGTAAAATACTAATAACCAGTTAACCTAACTCTTAGGCACAATCATAAAAGTGGACCCCAAAGTAATGGCCTATTAATGACCCACATCATCTCCTCAGCATACTCTAATTGAGAGTTGTAACCCTACAAATCATCATCTACTCCTCGAACCAGAAGTCGGATCATCATAGTGACCACATAAGTGTAGTATCAGTATGGTCAAGTACTGGTAAAACATACTACCTAAATTATGGAAGGCTTATTGATGCAGGAGCAAACACTCAATAATTAGCTTTCATAATAATGGAACCAATTATTCTTCATTTGGAAAGTGTCTCCCACAAATTTGAAGACCAATAGATGGTTACATTGCTCGAAATGTAACAAACAAGTAATTAAATGTCTATGTGCATGTGCATGGCATGTAAGGAGGGAGTAACCACGGGCATGATGATGATGTTGGCAGTATTTTTTAGCATTATTAATTGATTTAGCTAATTTATTAATTAAGTAATAAAGTAAGCATAAAAGTAGCATAATATCTTTTAGCTTGGAATCTTTTGGAATATGCTTTACCTAGTGGTAGAAAGGTTATATTATGCATCGATGTAGAGCATATTGAAGGTATTATGATTATTAATGAAAATTGAAGTTGAAGATTAACATTGAATGAATTCTGTGTGAGTTCAAGCTCAAGTAAATTGAATATGTGTGAACAATTTGGCTTGAAAGTTTTAATCTCTTCATTTGTGTGAATTAGAGATTAATCTATATCTTTTCTACTATTCTTAATCCATATTTTCTTGCTCTAATTACAATCAAATTCCTACTCTATTTCATGGCTAAATCAAACCCTAAATTGGTATACCAAAATTGAAACCCTAAAACATTCATTCGAAACCCAAACTATCCATACCAACCAAACACCACCTTATTTCCTTCTCTTCGAACCAAACCATAACCCTAACCCTCAACCACGACTCTAACCATCACCCAAACCCTAAATTTTGAAACCTCATCATCATCATCTCATCATATTTGAATGACATTCATCATTAGTTCATCACCATTGAATCATCATCACCATCATCATTTTTCTACACTAATTCGAACCTTTAGTCTTTAAACTCACCATCACCGAGCCTTTATCATCTCATCCACACTCAATTTGAGCCATTAGATCCACATAATTGAAGATTACACCCTCCCACACACATCACTTATGCAGCACATTGAAGTCACATAACAACATGTTGATATTATCACGATACAACTTAATAACAACATAGCGTGCTTGCATGGAAGTCATGGATGTATAGAAATACAATAATACATATGATGTGTAAAATGTAAACCATAGTAGAATTCCTCTTTTATTGATCACATAATTTTAGGTTAGTAAGATAGTTCGTTCGACCACACCTAATTCTCCACCATGAACAAAAGTCATGGCAGCACAAGAGAATTACAATGGGATACCACACCCATATCACAAGGTCGGGATACATCGAAAGGGATTTCTTCAGGGATAACACAGCCACCACACATTAAGTGCACCTGTCACAAAAATTGGGATACCACACCCGCTTAAGAAATGGACAACACAAAATGGCAGGGGCTTATACTAGGATACCTCATCCACCCATACTGGACACTGATGCCATGTCAGCCTGCCATAGTATAATCCTATACCTCAAAGATATACGCATACCCCCTACTGACTGTAACTCTATAAAGAAAGAAATAGGTACTGAGATAAAGATATAAACCAAGGGTGACCAACCCACTAACTCTTGGCAGCTACCCTAAGAGTTGGAGAAAAAGACTCGAACAATATCTTAAATCATTAATTTATGTATACGTGATATCATAAATCATAACAAGTCCACACATAACTAAATTAGGTGTTTTCAAGTGATAACACCAAACACATCACGAGGCATTAAAGACACAAATTTGGTGTTTAGAGATAACACCAAACTCGCACAAGGCATTAAGCCACCAAATTAGGCATTTAAAGATAACACGAAACTTACATACTAATTGGGAGGTTAACACCAAACTCAACCAAAAATAAGTTTCAAATATCATCATATTGGTTCATATTAACTTAAGTCAATCATGGTTGAAATTGTAATTAAAATATTGTAAATACATGGAAAAATCAACATGAAAGACCCAAGAGAAACACCACAAACCATAACATGACAGGTGGCTTCTAGCCAGACCAGTCGATTGGTCCTCAGACCAGTTAACTAGTCTGGTTGTACTATACCTGGACTAAAATAAAAACTAGAGCACCAACTGACTGGTCGGACGGTTAACTATTCATATGAACCAGTCAACTGGTTTGGTCCAACTGATCAATGGGTCTGAGCAAAGATGAACCAACTTGGCCTGTAGAAAAACCGATTGATGTGTTTGACCGACTAGTTATGGTAACCAGATTACTAGTTTGGCCCAATCGATTGATGGGTCTAAGCAGAGACAAACCATCTTAGCCTGTAGGGATACCAATCGATGGGTTTGACCAACCAATTGACTATTCATTGAAACCAATCGGCTAGTTTATTAAACCAATCGATTGTTCTCATGACCAACCAATCCAAAACTCCAAACTATCGACTAGTTTCAGGAACCAGTTGACTGGTTTAGGTAAAACATAACCTAGACTTGCGAAACACACACTAAAATTTACCACACTTTACCACATTAATCCTAGCATGCTTCTATGTCAAAACACACATCAAAATGTATGCTTTACACATAGAATCACTTGGACACATGGTGATATACACACTTAGCCAAATCATGCTCAACAGCCAATTTCATGCGTAAAAATTAGGAATCACACAACACTTACTTGGAAAGGATTATACTAAAAGCTCACACCATGGAATAATTAAATCATACTCATATAAACACTAACACATGGAACCCCAATATACCACATAAATGTAATTATGTTAAAGATAGGAATGTCTTACCTTGAAGCAATTCTTCTAGCACAAAACTCCTATTGGATGGCGTATCTAGTAGAACTCTAATTCCCATGAGAATCCAAGTAAAAACCATTAAAATTCCTCTTCCAAAAACTTCATTAAAACTATGAAAATTAGAAGAAGGAGAGAAACACGAAACACCACCTTAAGCTTCAAAATAGGGTGTTAAAAGAGGAGCTACTCCAAATTTTCTCAACCTTAATCCTTCCTTACTTAAAGAAAACAAGAGATAACTAAACCCAAGATTGGAAGAAGAGGAATGATTACAATTCAAGCACAATTAAAAGGAGAAAACCAAGAGGATTTCTATTTTTTCTCAATAGAAGGAAGAAGAGAGAGAAAATGAGAAGTGTTCAACACTTAGTGAGATTCTCACAAGAAGAAGGGAGAAAAGAGCAAGAACACAAGTGTAAAATGAAGGTGGATTCATCAAATGAGAGGAATAGGAGCAGCTAGTCGACATCCCCAAGGAAAAGGAGGGATGAGACAGGTGAGGTTGAGTGTGGACAATATGAGAAGTGAAGGATAACTTAATGGGGTGGTGAGGGGTTGAGTGCAATCAAAGATGGGTATGAAAGTGGGTTGGTAAGTTAGAGGAGAGTTTCCAAAGTCAATAAATGTGCCCCAATTGCCAGAAGAGAGAAGGAGAGGTGAGGGAAAAAGGAGAAGGGATGCTTGCCTCCAAAAGTGGCTTTTTAGGAAAAAATTGCTAATTAAAATCATATAATGGTTCAATTAATATGAAATTAATACTAGAATACTGAAATATGCTTATTAGCATAATTAGATTCAAATCAAAAGTTTTCATAATTATTAGGGAGAAATTTGAATCAAAACTAGAAACAGATATGAAATCATAAGTAAACCAATCGATCGGTTTGTTAAGAATAAGAATATAAATTTCCCTAGCACTCTAGTCAATCGTTTATGTAAACTAGTCGAATGGTATGCCTGAATTCATATTTTTATTAGGATTTTAAGCCCATTTCAAAACCAAAACTCATTTATTTTATATCAACATAATTTGAAATATAATTTAAAGGATTTTAGGATAGGGCGTTACAACAACGGGCTAATGGATACCCACATACCTTTTTATCTTTTGTACCTCACAAGTTCATAAACATCATGGATGTCATAAGACCCGTCGTTCATTATGTATCTCAATCTATATTGGTGATCTTGAATTAAAGGAGAAAACATAGGTCTAAGTTTACAATTTTGTTGTGACTACCATGAACATAAGCGTGTTAAGGTGAAAGACCACACTAAATGAGTCTAGATATATATAGAATGCACCCACTTGACCAACAAAGAATATTTTTTGAAGAAAATATTCCAAAGAAGCTTATCTATGGCTACCTAATTCCAAACTTGCATGTTGATAAGGCCTAAACCACCCTTTTTTTTAGGTGAGTAGACTATCTTCCATGTAACCAAGGAATTTTCCAATCAAAAGGACCTACCTAAACATGTTTTCAAGCTACTAGAACAAATTTTGAAGAAGGATGAAGACCCGACTCCAATACATCTACATACTAAAAATAAAGGATTTAAGTAATTATGCTATGCTAGCATAAGAAAAGAGGTGTGTGGTTGCAACCTTCTGAACCACACCCTACATTTGTCCAGAATTTAAATGTGGAAAAGATAGTGGGACACCTAAGTAAGTGAGGGGAAATTTCCCTTCTATAAAATGAGGTAGCATGCAGAATCTGAGATTTTGAACTTACATGAATACTCCCAAAGTAAATGCAACACTTTTGAGGATGAATAATGAGTATGGATATTGAAGATAAATCCCCAACAACTCCAAGAAACTTAAGCATTTAATCCCTAAATAAAAGTAGCATATCATTTGTAAAGGCT
The DNA here is from genome assembly GCA_030549775.1 of Tamarix chinensis. NCBI lineage: Eukaryota > Viridiplantae > Streptophyta > Magnoliopsida > Caryophyllales > Tamaricaceae > Tamarix > Tamarix chinensis. Next base: position 77,574,732 of record CM060179.1, on the reverse strand, counting down.
AAGTTGATGATATTAAGTTTTTTACATCTCGGATGACCATTGAATTCATTGACCATCTATAAGCATTGGAGTGATCTCATTGAGTAATCTACAGAGAGAGAGAGAGAGAGAGTGGATTCCTTTGATGAAGGCCTCGTTGTCCCTTGAAAGGAGGTGGAAACTCCCCATCTAACAACAAAGAGAATGAAATACAAGTAACATGTGCTAGTATTATCTTAACCACATAAAGGAAGTTCATAAGAATTGAGAATTTTCTATAAGAAACCACTGTGAACCAAGTCATAGGTTTTTTTATCTCCAATTTCATCATACATCGAGGGTAAACATGCCTTTTTGAATACTTTTTCACAATTTCAGTAACTAAAAGAATGTTGTTACTTATTTGTCTCCCCTTACCAAACTTGATCAGGCAGGGTCAATAAGGGTAGGCATGATGTATTATAACCTAGTAGTGAGTACTTTAGATATAATTCCACAACATGCAAGTGAATGGTACTTACTCACATTTGTGGCATTTTCCTTTTTGGAAATAAGAGTCAACGAGGTGATATTGAGTTAGGGAGGAAGAATCTTAGTAGGAAATAAATTAGTAACAGTTGACACTATATTTCCTCCTATAATACCTTAGGCCTTCTTGGAAAACAAAGCTAAAAAAGCCATCAACCCTAGCGCTTTATTATCTTCTATAGAGAACATAACATTCTTTACCTCTATACAAATGACATGTGCAACAAGGAAATGTTTGTGTGAGTCTTGCAACTCAGGACCTTGTGTAACACCCCAAAATTCACTAATTTTTTTTTTGAAAAGCGGAAGCAATTAAAATAGAAATACTTAAAACCTGTGAATTCTGGGAATGTTACCACCACACTTAGTACCAGACTGGTTCTCTCCGACCGTTCCAGTACCAAGTGCTAAGGCTAAAGAAAATAGTAATCCATCAATTACAAATCAAGACAACTAAAATCCAAAAGCATTAAACGGTTGTAAAACAAAATTAGAGTACGCATAAAGAATTATTATTCAAATTAAAAAGAGAATTAAACTTACAACCGATAAAAGATTAATAAAAAGAATTAAGATCATATAAAGACTGAAATATGGCCACAACTCTCTCAAACTTTGAGCCAACCATAAGCTCAACACACAGCCTTGAGTGATGTCTCGCCCACCTGCACAAGTCAGAAGGGCGTACTACTCGTGGGAATGAGTAGCACCCATGAAAAGGGTGATCAGTACGCTACGTACTGAGTAAGGTAACCGAGCACTAAGGCCAACACATAAGCACATAATCCATGCAGAATAATAAAAGGGCGTAATCCAATATAACAACATAAAGGCATATGAACAATTCAGGTAAAAGTACAAAGGCCCATATAATCCGGATTAATTACTTAATTAATCTCTGATCAAAACTCATTTCACACCATACTTTTTATCAAGTCCATGTGAGCACAAGAACACCCCACTATTATTGTCGGTGGGCCGGTCACTTGCGGGACAAAGTCCACACCACTATTATTCGCCGGTGGATCGGTCACTTGCGGGACAAAGTCCTCACCACTATTCCTTACCGGTGGATCGGCTGGTTCCTACTCACATGGTGTTCCACTGTAAGTAATTAGTACCTTTTAAGTATCTTTAGCAAACTCTGGTTTGTGTTTATTGAGCTCGAGTCACCCCACTATTATTGCCGGTGGGCTGGATACTTGCGGGACAAAGTCCTCACCACTATTATTAACGGTGGATCGGTCACACATAGGGTAATAACCCTAACCACTATTCCTAACCGGTGGATCGGCTGGACCCGGCTCAATAATCTTCCACTTTAAATGATTAATGTCTTAAGTATCTTATTCAAAGGCTTTCACCCTAGACAAGCATAAATCATCACACATAACAAATCATAAAATTCCACCATCATAATTACACTTTATCACCACATACACATGATAACATAAAGACCCTAATCAAACACCACATACCCTAATTGACCCCCACAACCATAGTCAATCACTCCAAACCCTAATTCAGTCACCTCCATACCCTTATAATGTCTTACGTACTATTTTTCACCCAAAACATTCAAACACCCAAATAACTCTTCTATTTCCTCCCTTACATCCCAAATCAACTTTTTACACGTAAATTTCACTTCCATGCAAACCTTCGAACCTTTTTCATGTAAACCTTAAAATTCCACGTGAAGCCCTAAATTCAACCATGCAAACCCTAATACCACCATACAACCATCAATGTTACCATGTAAATCCTAATACCACCATACAACTATAATTACCACCATACAAACCTTAATATCATCATACAAACCCTAATACCAACATACATCCATTAATACCACCAGGTAAACCCTAGATTCCGTCATACAAAACCCTAAATTCAAACCATATAAGACCCAAAGATTTGTCCATAATACAATTGATTAGATTCTCCCCTTTCATAACCACAAATTAGATTCTCCCATACAAGACCTTAAGTTAGATTCTTCCACATAAAATCATAAATTAGAACCTCCCAAGAAAAACCATAAATTGGATTCCCCCAAACAAATCATAAATTAGATTCTCCCAATCAAATCATAAATTAGATTCTCCCCTATAATATCATAAATTACATTCTCCCAAATAACATCATGAATTAGATTCTCCCAAACAAATTATAAATTAATTCTCCCAATCAAATCGTAACTTAAATTCTCCCATATAATATCATAAATTACATTCTCCCAAATAACATCATAAACTAGATTCTCCCAAACAAACCATAATTTAATTCTCCCAATCAATCATAAATTAAATTCTCCCATATAATATCATAAATTAAATTCTCCCAAATAGCATCATAAACTAGATTATTCCTTATAAAACCATAAAATTTAGGTCAACTCACTTCCCTTAGTCAACTTCTTTCCCCCATCCTACTTTTCATCTTTTCTCCCACACAAACCACACCGACATCCTCTCATGCATGTCTTACAAGGTCACAACACATATTGTCACATGCATATAGCACATATGCCATACAAAAACATACTTCAACTCCAAGTCATACCACATATAAAATAATTAATAATAATAAACACAGGGTACATAACATGCGAAGCACATAATGCACATAAGCACATAAAAGGCCTTAACACCCCTTACTTAAAACGACACCGGTCTTGGAGCACGCTCTTACGCCTCCTTAGGGTTTTGACTGGTTTTACCTATTATGAGGGAAAAGCTAAAATTAGAATCCCTCCTATCAAAATAATATTAAACACTAACTTAATATAAGCCTAGGTTTTTGATAAAATAATAATAACAAAAATACCAAAATAATATCAATATTAATATTAATAAGAATAATAAAAATAGTAGAAATAATAATAAAAAGGCATTACTCAAAAATAAAGTGAAATAAGGGATTCAGACCCTTTACCAAAATAATACTACAAAGATTATTTGTAAATTAAATAACCCAATTCAGAAATAATAATAATAATAATAATAATAATAATGATAATGATAATGATAATAATAATAATAATAATAATAATAATAATAATAATAATAATAATAATAATAATAAAACCCCGGTTATGTAATAACATACAATTCTATCATCAATATCTAAACTATGGATAAATAATAAAACATTGTACTCACTAATTAATGAATAAGGATAGGAAGTATTGATTATGGAATTAGGATATCAAATAATCATGGAGAAACGAAATATTCTAAATAATTTAACGTTGACTTGTAGAAACTCATAATAATTCATCTCTTTGCTTTCTCTCAATTTTAATAAATTGAATAAGCTCTCAATTTATCACCTAACCAATTAATAACCTAGGTTAAGAACACTAGATTCAATTAATGGCAGCATTACGAATGGAAAGCAGTCAACTATGACCATAATCACATAAGCTCGGATCATGCAATCATACGAATTAATGGACAAGATTAATAATTAATCTTTTTCTACTATGGAAACGTTAATTAACAATTACGTATTAATTCCGTTATCCTAGCGTAGATTAAGATCTAAACTAGATAGGTGATCAGTCTAATTAGTTTAAATTCTTAATCTATGATGCGAGATCATTCAATTCCGTCCATCAATTCAATTAAATTTAATTTAGAATCATGAATTCAAAATACGTTATCATATCCGAAACCCTAATTCCGTCATCAAATCCTCCTACCTTATACTATCTACATAATTGCAATAACACACAATTAAATGCAATAATCTATAATTAACATCAATGCTTATAAATAAATTAACAATGAAACACCAAACATAAGAAAAATAATAATGCAACAAAGAGAATTGAATTGCATTCAATCAAAAATCAAAACTTGCAATTAAAAGAGGAATGGAGAAGAACTTATCGAATTGAATTGCAGATTGTTGATTGTTCAATTGAATACAATGGAGAGAAAGAACAACAACATTATTAGAAAAACTAATGTTAAAATATTTATATTAATAATAATGGAATAAGAATAATAGAAATTCGAAATAGAAAATAATAATAGTAATTATACTTATAACATTTTAATATTAATAATAGTAAATATAGAAATAATAAGAAGACAAATAATAAAATCGAATTAAAATACATTAGGCTTCAACCCTCAACATAAATGATAATAAAATATTAATGCTAATAATAATAATAATAATAATGCATATTAAAAATATAAATATTAAGAATAATAATAATAATAGTATTTATATGCAAATAATAGAAATAAAATAATTTAAGGGTTATAAAAATAGGGAAAAATAGCTGAGAGGGTCTAGGGTTCAACCAAATGTTGGTGGGGATAGGCGGCACCGGCGGTGGCGCACGGCGGTGGCGGCGGTGGCCGGAAAGAGGAAAGAAAGAGGGGAAAGTTGCATGCTGGGAATAAGATAGGAAGAATTAAAATGGGAGCTGAGGTGTTTTGAGTTCCCCAGAAGGAGAGGGACAGAATGAGGGTGGTGGCGGAGCCAAAGGTGGCAGCGCACGGTGGCGATGGTGGTGGCCGAATGGAGGAGAAGAAGAAAGAGAGAGGAGGAGAGGGAGAAAAAGGAAACTAAAGGTATGGGAAGGTAGGGCAGGGTCTAAAGCACAGTTTGGGAGGTGAAAGAAGAGGCCTTAGCGGAGGAGGAGGTGGCTAAGGGCGGCGCGAAGGGTGGCGGGGCAGAAAACAGGGTTGATCGGGAAGGGAACTTCGCACAGCTGGGGCGGCTTGTGCAGGAAGAATCGAAGGGCGAGATAGATTTGGTTATATAGAGGGCGGTGCAAGGATGACACGGGTGGCCAGAACGGGCGGCAAAGTTGGCCGGAGGCGGCGGAAGAGACGTCTAAAGGGTAGCGACGGCAAGGAAGGATTTCTGGGTTGGGGATCAAGAGTTCGATATAGAGCTGCTTACGAGGGTATTTATAGGCTTTAGATGAGAGGGTAGGGTTCTGTGGGTATGCTAGTAAATAGGGAAGGTAGGGTTCAGGTCGCCGGTGGCGAGGTCGGTTGGAGGGAGTCAAAATTCGGGTAGGGGAATGCGCAGGAGAGAGAGAGGAAAAATCGCATGAAAAGGGGAGTTGATTGGGTTTATGCAGTCACCGAATCAAGGGGAAGAGAAAGGGAGGAGATCGGCCGGTCAAAACGGCAAGACCGCTGGTGAAAATCTCGGACGGGAGGCGAAGGTTACAGGTGCAGGTCGACAGTGGCTCGGGGACGAAGAAGGAAGAAGATGGGGGTGATGGACCGGGCGGTCCAGGGAAGAAGGAAGAGAAAAAGGGATGGAGACCGGGCGGTCGGCGCGAACGAGGAAGGCATTAAATTAAATGCAGAGTTTTAGTGTGAAATAAAGTAAAATGCGGCGCATCAGGGGTGGAAGAAGAACGGGTCGTCGCGCGGGCTGGGCCGCGCCGAATGTAAGGGAAAAGGAGAAGTGGGTCGTGGGAGAGGCAGCCCAAACGGGGAAGAAGGAGGAAAAAGAAAAAGAAGAAAAGAAAGAAAAAGAAAGAAAAAGGAAGAAGGAAAAAGGAAAAAGGAAAAAAAGGGAAAAGGGAAAAATAATTATATTGGGTATTTAAATTAATTAAAATATTTGGGATGTTTAAAAATAATAATATTTAAATAAAATAATATTTAAATCATTTTTTTGCCTAAATTAGGATTTTTGAAAGATTTTTCATAAATTCTATTTTAATTAGTAAAACACCCTGATTTTCTTCAATTAGATTATTTATAAAATTAATATTAATTTGAAACTATTTTATCCTTCTTATTTTAAATAAAATAATTTATTTAGTTAATTTCCAAATAAAATCCTTAATTATCTAAAATACCCAATTTTTTCCTAATTAAAATACTTCTAAATTTCTTCTAAATTTTTCCTAATAAATTCCTTTTTCTTTTAATAAAAGTAAGTTATTTAAATAATTTTTCTAATAAAATATCATTTAAATATAATTTATAAAATTAGAAATTTTCGGGGTATTTCACCTTGATCCACGACCTCTCCCTCAACAAATTTAGTAAAAAGGCTAGGATACCCCCAATAATTTCTTATATAAGTTAAGGAAAACATCTTTAATGCAAATAGATTCAATGGTAACAATGTTATTCTCTAGTTCTATTATACTCACAACATTCCTATTTTAGTTTATTTTTGCATATGTAAAAAATGTTTATGATTTGAGTTACCCACATTGAGACAACATATCTTGGTTTTATACTTCAAATAAATTTCATTAGAGTCGGCTAGTTTATTGTACTTAATTTCACATTCATGTAGCTTATCCTTAAGGATGGTATTACTAATATCATTTAGGAGAGCACTTTATGCATCATATCTTGCATTCTTTGTGGCTTTCATTCTTTATCTAACAAATGTATACTTAATTTTATTTAACTCTTTAAAAGGAGGCTTCAACATTTGGAGCTTTTTATATATGTTAAAAGGGAAATTATTTGAGGGATATAAGCTCAAAGGGGCTAGATAATAGTAAAAAACTATCACCCTTAGTCTATAAATTATTGAATAAAAAGTATAGTTCCCAATTGTCTATGTATATTCTTATTGTTCCCTCTTATTATCACTGGTGTAATTGTTGCAAGGTATAATTGATAACTTTCAAAGTTTGGTGTCAAGCTATGGAGAATTCCATCTTTATATCAAACAATGTGTTGCTGGACTTTATTATACATGACTATAAACATTCTCATGGCTAAGAAGAATAATTCATTGCATCAGTTGCCACCATGTATTCCTCATGATACTCCACTAGTGGTGATTCCATCTACTTCTAATGCTTTAGATAATTCATATCTAGTTGTAGAGGGAATGCCTTCAACTTTGAGTAACACTAATGATCTAAACAATCAATTTGAAATTCTAGAAGACAACCCTATAAAATAGATTACTAAAAGATGCTAGGAGTGAATTAATTCATAATGATTCCAATTCTAATCAAACATTACTAGTGCAACTTCCCATATCATGGAGTGTTATTGTGCGTAACAACCGACAACCATATCAAATCGATGACCTCAAGTATGAATGTCTAAGTGTACATGAGAGTATGGTGGTATATGAAGTTTGACAAAATGAGGTTGATATTGAAAATAGGAATTATACTCTAGTTGGCATGGTATGTTGTCATATACCATCTTTCCCTCAAATGAAAGCTTTTATAAAGTAAAACTAGAACCATGTTACTATTTTGTAAATCCATCACCATGAATAAGGTTATTACGACTTCACTTTTGCTTATAAGGATTAATGTAATGCCATATATGATGTAGGATGCTGGATATACTTGAATAGGACTCTCTTACTCAAGAAATTACATACAAAATTTGCTTATCTCTCAAGGATAATTTCAATTTATCCCTTTATGGCTTAATTTTCCATGTTTATCTCTCTCTTTTTTGGGTAAATGATATTATAAGACATATATGTGGTTGTGTAGAACATCCTATATTTATAGACTCATTGCCTACAAAGGAGCGTGTCCCTTATGCAAGGGTATTAGTAAAAGTTGATACACATAGACCTTTACTTGATTTTTTGCACGTCAAGAAGCCTAATGATAACGCCATGAGGCAATTCATTAAATTTGAATGGAGATACTCCTTTTAATTCCTATGCCAACAAATAAGGCCTATAAATCTCAAATGCCTAAGATATGCAAAGAAAGAAGGACAATGAAAGACAAAATAGATTGTGGTAAATGTTAGGAGGAAGACCAAACCTAGTAATCAACCACCTTAGCTTCCCACCACCACACCATAAAGTTTTGCATCAATATCTCAAGAAAATCTACCAATACAATCCCTGTATCACCTTCCTTAGTTTTTAGTGCTAAACCTTTACCATAATAGATATAACCCTTCAACATAGTTATATGTAATTTTTTTACCACAATATCTCAAGGAAAACCTGTTCAAATAGGGAATGAAAGCTAATTACTAGTAATAGACAATACTGACCCTACACAATTAGAATCAGAGTTGAATTAGGATGGAGACTGGTGACAAGTAGTAATGAAACTAGTGTGGTGAACTCACTTCTTGATTTCCATATCCAACTATCATAAAAGGTGGAGGTTGGAACATTGGGGGCCTTAATGATCCCTTTAAACATAAAGTTGTGAGATATTGTAGTAAAAATAATAAACTAATCATAGTAGGATTGATTGAAATTAGGGTTTAAGTATAAACATTAGTAAAATTTCCAAAGGATTTATGGCACAATGGAAATGGTATCATAATTATAACTCACACTATATAGGGTGGGATCCTCGCCACTAGAACATCACTTTACTAGCTTCTCATGATCAAGGGTTGTAATGTAAGATACTATCTACTATTGGCAACATTTAGTTATATGTGGCTTTTATTTATGCCTGTAATGATGTTGAATTAAGATGAGAACTATAACATTGATGTCCTCAAATTATCATACTAATGTACCTTGTCTAGTGCTGGGGAATTGTAATACTATCATAATTAGAGAGGAGAAGAGTCATGGACCCTAAACCTTGAACCTTGAACCCTAAACCTTCATACACAAGATGCTACTAATTTTGTTGTTTGTCTTAATGACCCTTATTTGATAAACCTAAGATTCATTGGTCCCTTCTACACATGGTCTAAGAGACAAATGGGTGAAAATAGGTTTTGGTGTAAACTTGATCGAGTACTTTGTAACCTTGAGTGGATTAGTTAGTTTGAGGGATCTTATGCTCACTTCACTGCCCCTTTTTATCTCTGATTATTCTTCAACTATTGTCACTATACAATATGACATTCAACATGGTAAAGTGCCATTTTCCTTTTATGATATGTGGATTGAAGACCATGTTTTCTTCCCTCTAATAAGAATACACTAGAATATAGATACATTTAGAAACCTCTTACAAGCCATTATTCATAAGCATAGACAATTGAAGGTATTGCAACACTCCATAAATTAGGCTTCTAATGTATGTAGATTCATGTGCTTGATGATAATTTGATGGTGTTTGATCTTTTTTTAAATGCATTTTGGATTTGGTTTGCAACGAATTTGGAAAAAGTTTGTAAAATAAGGGGAAAAATGACTGGTTTTATGAACCAATCAACTAGTCCATCAATTTTAGCTTGATTTTTGGTTTAGGATAACCAGTTGAATGATTATGAGAAATAAGTCAATTGGTTATGGAAAATAAATCAACTATTGTTATTTGTCGCTTTACTATATTTAGTATGTAAATTAACTAAGGTTAGTATATTGTTGAGAAAAAATATAGTTAAAAAGCTGAAGTTTGGGAGCAGAAAGATCTCCTCAAGATTCATGATTCATTTGGATTGAGGTGAATCAAATTGAAGATAAACATTAAAAATTCACCTAAATAAAAGAAATAAAGGTAAATTGGATTAAATATTTTAAAATGTCATTTGTATAATATTAATCTAGCCTAGATAAAAATTATTTTAATTATGTTTGCATTGTGATGAATCAAGATAAACTCAAATTATACCATTTAAGTTTTATCATTTACCTCAAGTACCTTCGAAAGCAAAGTTAATAAAAACAAAGTCATTCAAAGTGGATATTTAACCTCTATTAGCTTAGATAAATAATAGTACTCCATATGAGTTGTTAATTAAATTATCAAATAGAGGTTAAATAATCCTCCATTTGTATAAAAAATGAAGTCATTCTATTGTTAAATTTTTGTATAAAAAAAGTTATTTTAGAAAAGTCGAAGTCTACTTTTCTTTTTTTACCCTCATTTTTTTAAATTATATATGCATTCAATGCTTTTTTATTTGTCAATAAAATATATAAATGTAATTTTAAAACTACTTTTATTATTTTAAATATATATATATATACACACACACATTGTTTGAAAAATTTCTTTTTTGATATCAAGTGAGTACTAAATAAATGTTTAAATTGGAATAAATTAAGGTGAATGAAAATTGCATCATTAATTTTTGTACATTTACTTCCATTATGATCAAATATAAAGTTAATAAAAATAATGTCAATGTAGGAAATCAAGAGAAATAATTCTCTTAAAATAACCCAAATAAAACTTTCAAATAACGTTTTCAAACAAGATAATGATTTGATTCGCTCATATTCACCCGAGCAAACTTGCGCTAAGAAAGAGACGACGTTGGGCGCAGAAAATTACGTCATTGACACTAGTCACACTATGGAGCGCGAGTTGGAGCCTCGGCCCCGGTAACTCGGAAATGGCATTTCGAGCGGCACTACCTTCTCCTAACATATACCCGAACCCAACTTCACAGAATACCATTTTTCGCTCCTCTTCCACCTATTTCCCACTTTTTCTGCACTTACACTTTAGGAGCTTTAGCTCCAGCAGAATCAATGAACTGTGCATCAGAGCTCTATCGTCTGATGATATTCCTCCAAATGCCGTTCGCAGGAAACAAGACCCTAACTGGAGAGGAGGGTTCAGTTTAGGAATGGACTTAGGTTTGTCTCGCACTGGTATCGCAATCAGTAAAGGCTACTCCGTTCGCCCTTTGACAGTAATAACCTACTTCGTGGTTCTTTGTTTCAATGTCGGAAATTTATAAGGGTTATATGTTTTGGTTGTTTCTTCCTTTTAGGTGCTGGAAATGCGAGGCCAGAAGCTTGAGCTTCGAATTATGGCTATTGCTGAAAAAGAGGTACGGTGCTTCACTCTCGTTGCATTTTCTTGCTTGAATTATTTTGAATATTTGGAGGATGAATATAAACTTGGGGTTGCTTGTTTTTTGTTCTTTCTTCCAGGAAGTTGATGAATTTATAATTGGGTTGCCAAAGTCTATTGATGGTAATGAAACTCCTCAATCAAATAAAGTTCGTAGTGTGGCTGGACGCCTTGCTGCTCGAGCTGCTGAGAGGTATGAAACCCTTTTATTCTAAAATCGTATGGGTTTGGAGACTGATCGGTGGTCTCTTGAGATGTAAGATAATTTATACTGTATAACCTATTGCACGGTGTAACAGGTGTTACAATACTATTATTTTTTAATTTTCTTCTATTTAATTTAATTTTAATTTTAGTTTATTAAAAAATTATATTATAATGTTTCTAAAATTTTGTATTATAAATAGAGATCTATATTAAGATATTTTTGACAAAAATAATTGGTGAAAAATCAGTACGTTAGTAGTGAAATGTTAGTTTTAAGAAGAATAATAGTGAAAAATCATCTTGTGGGTGAAATATTAGGTTTAAGTAGAATAATAGTAAAATATTAACTTACCATGGAAAAATAAATATATTTGTGGTGAAAGATCAGTATATTTGTGGTGAAAAATTAGTATACTAATGGTAAAATATTAGTTTTAAGTAGAATAATGGTAGAATATTAAATCGCTAGTGAAAGATTATTACGTTAATGATGAAAGATCAGTCTATTAGTAGTGAAAGATTAGTACATTAGTGATGAAAAATCAGCTTTAAGTAAAAATAATAGTAAAATATCAACTTGTTGGTGAAAAATAAATATATTAGTGGTAATAGATTAGTACATTCGTAGCGAAAAATTAGTACACTAATGGTGAAGTATTAGTTTTAAGTAGAATGATGGGGGAATATTAATTCGCTAATAAAATATCGTTATATTAGTGATAAAAGATCAATAATATTAGTAGGAAAATATTAGTAAATTAGTGGTGAAATATCAATTTCAAGTAATATAATATAAATTTTTTAATTTGCTAGTAAAAAATTAGTACACTAGTGGTAAAAGATTAGTTTTAAGTAGAATAATGGTGAAATATCAACTCTTTAGGGAAAAATCATTACATTAGTAGTAGAAGATTAGTAGGGAAAGATTAGTATATTAATAGTGAAAAATAATTTTCAGCAAAATAATGGTTAAAGATCAGGTAAAAAATGAATACATTAGTGGTGAAGATTAACTTGCTGGTGAAGAATAAATACATTAGTAGTGGTGAAAAATCAGGACTCTTATGGTGAAAGATTACTTATGAAAATTTATTTGAAAGAGATGAATGATAGAACACGAATGATTTCTTAATCTTTTTTTTTTTTTGTTAAAATGCTGATATAACACATGTCGCAAGGTGTTGCCATGTGCCACATGTTGTATAGTTTGTATAGTATAGGAATTGGAGGTGTAATGGTGATTTTTCATATTTTTTCTTTCCCTTGGTAGAAATTTCTCATATTTGCTCTACTATAAAATGTTGATTTCTTTTTTATGTTTTCTTGGGCTATTCCATATGATTTTTGTTTTGTGGTTACTTTTCTGTGTACTTAGAGTCATTATTATCACAATCATTTATCTATTGTTCTTGAAATTTGAAGGGGGTGGCGAGTTTACTTGCAGAATGAGTATGACACATCAAATCTAGCAATCCATCGCATGATTAATGTGTACGTTTTCTTCTCAATTTCATTAGAATCAGTGTTGTCTTCTTATATGTTTTGGTAATGAGACGGCCTTGTTTATAGCTAATAACGAATTGAGGAAAGGTTTTTTTTCTATCCTATTTAAGAGCTGGTCTATAAATTTACCATGAAGGTTTGGCTTTAGTTCTTTGAGTGGCTGGGTTCTTATAAACCCCCCCCCCTCTCGGTTCATAAGTTGTTGTCTGCTCAGAGAAATATTGTCTCCTTTTGTTCTTCTGTATATCAGTTTTCACTTCTGAATTATCTAATTTGTGTAGCTCTTAATATGCAAAAGTCAGTTCAACATGCTATGGTCACATTTTATTATTGGTTTTTCATATGAGTAACTCTATTCTGTTGTATCATGGAAATATTAATTCTTATATATTCCCTGTATATTAGTTGTAGATATATTATATATTTTATAACACCTAAACTTAATCTCTTATTTTATCTCTCTGCTAGACGGAGAGTAATTGGGCATATGTTAATGTTGCTTTCTCGCTTATTTTCATAAACAATTTCATTCTGCCTCTGTAGCAGTTTGAAGGGCCTTCTCTTAATCACCTCATTTTCTTAGAACCTGTAAAATACTCCCTATAACCGGAAAATATCCTTGCATTTTTCTCAATTACCTTTGTTTCTAGCTGGATATACCAAGATGGTATGATTATATAATGCAAATGGAAATGCTCCTGATGAAAGTTATATATGAAAATGAAATTTGAAAAAAATGAAAAATTACTGTAATAGTTATTGTAGCAAATGAATATCAGATGAATATAAAAATGAGGATGTCGAATGAGCTCAGGGTGAAGCCACTTATTATGACAGCAAGTTTGGAGTAATTAGCTTTTGGCAAAGATGATAATTGGGGTTTGACACAAATTTACTTTTGTTCTCTGCTGTTTTCTTTGGTTATAGTTTGCAGATTCTGAGAGACTAATTTTTTGGGTCTTTTACAGGGGCATTCACAAATCTGCTCGTCAAGGAAAAGTTGATGCTTATGCAGCTGTGGTACGCATTTGATTATACAGTCTTGATACTGATCCCTCCACTCCATCCATGAATCTTGAAAATGGGATGAGTTAATTCATAAAAATGGGGAGCCAATAAAATTGAAAATATCAGTGGCTTATCTTCTTCAGTGCTTTTTGCAGATGTTGCTGGAGAGGTATTTCTCCATTTCAGGTGAGGGAGCTGAGCTTGTATTGCCGAAGCAGTTAGAACTACAAGAACTGCTGCGCAAGGGTCCACCAGAGGAGGATGATCTTATTTTTTGAGCTTCAGAATTGATATGATTATAAGGGTATTAAGTCTGTATCTCCTGCCACTAAGTACAGGTGCAAATCTGCAGAAAGTTGTAATCCTATTACTGGAGGAGCAAAATGCGGGCCGTAGAGAGTTTTTATGTCTCACATGAATCTCAATATGATGTTAACAACCTTGATCTTATGGAATGCTTCTTGCAGTCCCCATTGTTGACACACTGTTTCCTGCTCCTTGTCAATGGCATTTTCTTACAGTAGACCAGGAGCCTGACAGGGTATCAGACTGTTCGTGCGATTAAGAAAATTTATAGGACTACTCTTTCCTTTCATCACGTCTTATAATAATGTTTTACTCAGCAAATAGAAAAAGGTTAAATCTAATATCCTAAAATTTCAATGTATGTCATTTCATCACCTTCGGTTCTGTAAATTATTTCCGAACATGACTTAATTAGGGTAGTAATCCTCGTGTAAGTGTCAAGCTGACCTGAAAATTTTCTTGTGTTCGGTCTGAACTTGCTTGCAATTTTCGTGCACAAGAACTAAGCTCTTGCGGGGCAAGAACCATCCTTTCTACGACATTTCCTTACAGGTACTGGACCACTTGAACAAAGAGCCAGAGTACGGGCAGGAAAGTTTTCGAAGAAATTTTTCGTGCACAAGAACTAAGCTCTTGCGGGACAAGAACCATCCTTTCTACGACATTTCCTTGCAGGTACTGGACCACTTAAACAAAGAGCAGGAGTACGGGCAGGAAAGTTTTCGAAGAAAATCTTGAATGTCTTAATTACAAGAGAGCTGGTGTTCTAGCAAAAAGATTTAGAGGTGAGGTAATTATGTCATAATCAAGGGGCGTTTCGGTGGAACTTAGCTTACTTGGATGCACAAAGAAAAGCTCAAATTTTTCAGAAAGTGGTACAAAACGTTTATTCATCATTTCATTTTTGTAATGTTCTGTATATGTCGACAGTTTAACAGCAGTTCATGACATGTCAAAACGAAAATGTTGCAGTGACATGAGAGTGCAATTCCACCGCATAATGCATAGAAGATGAACCTAATTTCAGTCATCTTCCTGTCTCCCTGCAATAAATTCTCCGTATTCACAATAAATCAACAAATGAACTGTACAACAAAATTTGTCGTAAGGACGAACGTGGCAGGAGTCGTTCTAACAGCAGGAGACGGCAGTAGAAAGGATTGACAGTTCCTTGTTCGTCCAAAGGGTGACAGCTCCTTCCAAAGCTTTAAGCACCAGTGAAATAGATCTAGAATCAGACACGAGCCATCCTACTCCTTACTGAGCATCTGCATGGGGCAGGCAGCAAAAGCTAGAAAACTAGGAAAGATACATCTTTGCTCCATCGTATCAGAATTCAACCTCCTGGAGCTCATCCAAAGAAGATTTACTATTTCCTGAAAAATGTGATGCTGGATGATCGGGGGACATGTAAGTTGACAGGGGAAAACCTAATGCCTCTCCTAAAGATTTTGGCGAGCCCATCTTAGTGACATTTGATGGATCACAAAGACTCCCACTCCATGAGGCTGTTCGGCGGGAGTGTGGTGGATGGGAGCCAGTGCCATTTGCTACCATTGCCTGCCTCTGGTCTACAACATTGCCCATGCTTGGACATCGTTGCATTGTTCCCGACGCAGGAATTTGTGGAGGAGAAAAAAATCCATTACTGTTGGACATGGATGAAGTTTCCTCTGCAAAACTGTCTTCTGTGTTATCAGCAGTTTGTACTGGCTCATCTACAGCAACTGATGGAGTGGGGATGAAAAACTTGGCACTACCACCAGCAGGTTTTGCAGCTGGAACCGAAGGTGATTGGAATAAGTTTGCTGGTGCTCCCCCACCTTTGTTGAAAGTGTCAACATACCTAGGGATATTTACAGGCCACAAATAACAAGTGTAGACAAATAGGTCAATAGAGTGGGGGAGAGGGAGTCAGGAA
This sequence comes from Tamarix chinensis, assembly GCA_030549775.1. Taxonomy (NCBI): domain Eukaryota; kingdom Viridiplantae; phylum Streptophyta; class Magnoliopsida; order Caryophyllales; family Tamaricaceae; genus Tamarix; species Tamarix chinensis. The sequence continues at coordinate 77,558,563 of CM060179.1, read as the reverse complement.
TATCCTTTGCAGCACACGATACCTAGCCCTATGATCCCTGAGAAAAGGAACTAAACTCTCAAGACACAAGAACAAAGATGTATACCTTGCACGAATTCCCATCCGACCACGAGCAGAAAAGTGGTTTGAAGGAGGGATAGGCGGAATTCCTGAACTCTTCTCAGAAATACTTGGACTCTTATATTCAGGTTCACCATTAGCAGGGACACTGCTATCAGTAGATCCATCTTTCATGTTATGATCCATCATTCCATTCATCAAAGTTGCAGTTGTTGGTGGAGCTGCCAGGGTTGCTTCCTCAGCTGAAGGTTGAACACCTTCTTCAATCCATCTCTTAAGGTTTTCATCATAATAAAATTTGTTCGTCTCACCTAGCTTAGCCTTCAGCAGCAAATTATTAGCAAAACTCATTAATTTCAAATCCTCTAGCTAATGAATGATTGTAAAATATAAACTCAAATGCAAAGGAGGAATGACAATTACCTGACGATCTGGACGAGGTCTTAGGACCAAACCAACAGTCTTCTGAAACAACTGTGAACCAAATCGACCAAAACGAGATGCACCCCCAGGAGCTGATGTATTATCCTGTGAACGAGATGAGCTTGGCTTCTCAGGAGAATTACCCTGAGAAATTCCATTATTAGAAAAAAAAAAACACAGAACAGGCCAATCCACTACTCCCCCCCTCCAAAAACATTTATAACAACAACCGCAGGGTCATGAGCCCAACTTCAGCATTTGGAAATAGCCACAAAATCCTTATAGCATAAATGATTGGAAGCCTACAGTATCTCAGACACATCAGACATTGATATGGGCCCAATTTCAAAACTTAAATTCTGACAAGTATTTTTATCAAAAAATCTTTCCACGAGTATTTCCACACAATCTAATTGGCTTCATAGATCACTATCATCTGAAACAGATGTCCCTATAGCAGTGCAATCTTTCTGACTTGAAGGTCATTCTATGCTCTGCTCTGATGAAACACAGAAGAATGTACACATTTTTTTCTATATATTGATTGTCCGTGGAAGTTCTTTCGTTTCCTTTGCATTTGATACCTATTTTGTGCTACATGTCATGATCTGACACTTCCATAGAGTCCCGTGCGGCACTTGCTTAGTCACAATCCTTGTGTGAAGCTAAGTCAAGTCAGCCTAACCCAAATTAATGGTAAAATAATAGTGTGAGTAGTATGGAACACAAGAGAATTAGGAAGAAGGAAGTTTTATATTATAAGATAAAGTGTTTGAAGGTAGAGAGCTTACAAGACTTGAGAGTTCTTGGATGGTTTGGAGCAAATGAGGTTCCCTCCTTTTATAGTTGAGGCCTCCACTCCACCTCCTCAAATAGAAGACTCTAGACCTTTCATTAACTACATCTTCCACTACCTTTAAGTCTAGAATATTCCATCATAGTCCCTTACCTTCCCCTATGTACAAGAACACTCTAGAACACTCTCCTTTCTTCCACATTATTCTACAATATTCTATAATATTCCATACTTCTCTAGGACTCTCTAAAACCTTCTAGGACCTACTAGAAAATTCTAGAGTGTATTAGACTTCTCTAATATACATACTTAGCCATAATGAGCCTCCCGGAAGACTCTACCTCGATCTGGAACCTTCCAGTGAGCTTTAAACTTGTCAACATGTGACATCCTCCCCCACCTAAATCCGCAACGCCCTCGTTGCGAGTCTTCATCTAGTGGTTTTGGCATTCCTTGCCTTTTCCTCCAATAACCTCTTTGGGGCGGGATTTGCTGTTTCCAAGATTTTGGGCCTGACCCAGTTTGGTGCACTCCTTTTGAGTCGCCCTTAACTATTCGGATTGTGTTAACCTTTAGCAAGCATTTCCTTCCCTTCATATCTAAATCTCGATGGGCGCATCCCCATCAAATATGCACAATATTACAGGATATTCATGCTTTGGCGGTGTTGAAGAAGTCTTGACCCAATATTACAGGATATTCATCTAGATCTATCACTGTGAAGTCCATCTTCTTCTTCCACGCACCTCCAATCTTGATGGGCACATCCCGAGCGATCCCATGAATTGGTTGTGGACTAGAGTTCACTACCTTGATGCTGGACATATTCCCTTCAATTTTGTCGGTGGCCCCTGTATCCACTAGTGATATAGTTGGCTTTCCACAGACATCCATATCTACATATGTTAGCCCCTTACCTTATTTTCCTTCAGGGATTGATTGGACCGTGTAAAGATGTTGCATGGCTCCCATGTGTCGTGGCTCCTCCTCCTCGGATTCCTTCGACTCCTCGGACCTCTCACATATTAAGGCTGCGAGTTTCCCCCTTTGTGGGCATTCCCTAGCAAAGTGTGGCTTTCCACATAGAAAACAACTCGGGTTCTTTTGGCTAATTCCTTCACCAGTGACCCATTTACCCTTGTCCTTCCACTGGTGTCGACTATTCTCGCCACTCGACCTTCTGTCTTGATAAGAATCTCGGGGACTCTTTGAAGGACTTCGACCTCGTCCTTCCCTAGATTCATCTCCCCCACCTTTCTTTTTGTCTCCTCATAGAGCCTATTGGGTAAAGGTGAGGTCCACGAACGATTCTGCCACGGCCATAGCATCATCAACGCTAGCAACACCACGCCTCTCAACTTCCGCTCGGACCTTAGGTTGGAGGCCCATCATAAAGTTGAAGTACAACTCATCCTCATTCATGCTCAATACCTCTAACTTTAGTGCCGCAAACTCCTTTACATAGTCTCCCACTGGACCAGTCTGTTTGAGTTTGCGCATATTTACCCGAGCCAGGAACTCAACATTCCTTGGGTAAAATTGTTTCTTAATTTCCTGCTTAAACTCCGCCCAAGTGGTGATAGTAGCTCGTCCCAACTCCATATCATTAAACTTATTCTGCCACCATACCATAGCAGTATCAACAAGGAAAAGAGAGGTAGTGCGTACCTTTTCTCTCTCATCAATGATTCTTGAGTTCTTAAGGAAACATTCCATGTGAAAAAGGAAGTTATCAAGTACCTTGGTGTCCCGTACACCTGGAAAAGGTGCAGGCCTTGGTGTATCCACCACCTTAAGAGCCTCTGAGAGGTTGTTGCGTGCCACACTTCTCCTATTTTGGGTCATGTCCTCCCGTATGGTAGCAACTTCATTAAATAGCTCCTTCACCATAGCTTCTAACTTCCCCATAGTTTGCTGCATCGCATCCTTAAAAAGGATCAGATCTTTGTTCATTCCCTTAGTGTTATCCTCCATCATGGTCGCCTAGGTATCTCGGGTTGCATCAAAGTCTCTGTTTAGCTTGGTCATAGTATTCATCACTTCATCAAGGTCTTCTCTTAGATCCTTGATGTCTCCCATGCGCTCCTCTACCTTTACCAACCTAGCCTCGACCCCGGTGAGGACATCCTTAGACTTCCCACGGCTTCCCTTCTTTACTTGCGCATCCACCACAGTGCTAATATCAGTGTGTTCACCTACCATACTACTACTCTTAAAACGTTATCCCTTGTAGCAAACTTGTTGAGGCGTGGTTCCCTTCGAATTGGTTCTGATACCAACTGTCACGGTCTGACTCTTCCGTAGAGTCCCGTGTGGCACTTGCTTAGTCACAATCCTTGTGTGAAGCTAAGTCAAGTCGGCCTAACCCAAATTAATGGTAAAATAATAGTGTGAGTAGTATGGAACATAAGAGAATTAGGAAGAAGGAAGGTTTATATTATAAGATAACGTGTTTGAAGGAAGAGAGCTTACAAGACTTGAGAGTTCTTGGATGGTTTGGAGCAAATGAGGTCCCTTCCTTTTATAGTTGAGGCCTCCACTCCACTTCCTCAAATAGAAGACTCTAGACCTTTCATTAACTACATCTTCCACTACCTTTAAGTCTAGAATATTCCACTATAGTCCCTATGTACAAGAACACTCTAGAACACTCTCCTTTCTTCTACATTATTCTACAATATTCTATAATATTTCATACTTCTCTAGGACTCTCTAGAACCTTCTAGGACCTACTGGAAAATTCTAGAGTGTATTAGACTCCTCTAATATACATACTTAGCCATATTGAGCCTCCCGGAAGGCTCTACCTCGATCTGGAACCTTCCAATGATCTTCAAACTCGTCACCACGTGACATGCAGGTCTGGTTTCAAACTGTAGGCCAATGATTTCAGGTCTCCAGCAGCTAAAATCACATACTACCTCTGATTCATAATAAGTGTTATTCTAGGTCTATGTACACAAATTAAGAATTAAAGCCAAATGATAAATATATCCCTAATAAAAGTGAAATATTTAAAGATGAGATTTTAGAGAATATAAAAAGTTAAAGTAATAATAAGAGGGCAAACTTAGAAAAGTAATCAATATTTGCATAGAAATCATAAAATGACGATTATTTTGGATAAAAATAAGATTGCTAAAATGACATATGAATCGGTAGCAGTATCATATCATTGATCATGAGAAAGCTTCCAAAGGTGTTTCATCCTAAAAAAATAACACATCCCAACATTTCATTTCACCATTATTTTATCCGTATCTGTATCTTTTGCTTTCTACTTTTGTTAATTTATCTACTAGTTTTCATGATTAATAAGCAAGTTCAGTCTTCTAATAGTAACAAATTGCACAGTATGAAAGATGAACTTGTTTAAGAATATATTTAATTTTAATTTTTGTTTCCTAGAAATATCTAATAAATTGGTCCTTGTCATGACTTGATCAATCCAATCATTCAGTTATCTGAACAATTAAAACGATCAAATAGAAAGTCATGTGGTGATAGGCCACATAATACACCACAACTGAATGGATCCCAAAGTATATTCACATAGCTTCAGTACTAAAATATGAGACAACCTTCAAGCCATAAGTAAGATCCAATCATTCAGTTTAAAAAGATGGGATCTATGTTTTCCTCACCAGTTGGTTGTCAAAGTAATGTGACAGGAACTTAAGAGAAAAATAAATAACTTGTAGTTGGATGAACTCATACAAAAATTGTTCAAGTAAACAGGGGTTGCTATGATGACTCCGTTGGAGTTGCGAATTGTCAAAGAAGTGATGGATCAAGTGAAAGGGGGAAGATACAAAGAAAAGAAGAAGAATGTAATAAGTGTGTGACATATAACAGGATTGTCTGCTATTTTGAGATGCAGCTTTATCATGCTGCCCTATCTTATTCCATACAAAAAATAGTTGTTTCCATTTTTCTATAAACAAAGAGCTATACGTTATCTGAGACATTCCTAGGAATCCCACCAATTCCTACATTTGTTACACGGAAATTTTAGATACCTCAGAACTGAAATCCTAGAGGCCCACAAAATGAGCCACATTCCTGGGAAAGAAACAGTTCAGTTCATTAACCTTATATAATGGTACAAATTGCAATTCCCATAGTAAATTGAACATTTCATCTTTTTCCAAATTTCTGTTTAATTTTTTTATATTTTAAAAGCCTTTGAGATCTACCAAACATTCTTTTAAACAGAGAAATATTGCACATTAATTAAAAAATAATAGTACAATTAATTTTGATGTCTCCAAAAATAACTACAAAATTCATTGCAAATCAATATTTTCTAACATCAAGCAACAAACAGGCTTAGACTAAAGTTCCTATATATTTCAAAACAAAATGTGCACGCAATTTGACTTGGATATTTAAATTGCATAGAATGAGTGAAGTAACCATAGAAATGTTATTTCAGGAATGTGATTCCCTCAAATCAAACAGATCCAATAAGTTTTTGTTCTCTACCCTGTCACTATTTATTTACAAAAAAAAAAACATAACCAACAACATACCCTATCCATAACTGTTTAACTTTATTGCATTTAAAAAGGAAAATAACCATCATTTCTTTTGTTTTTATTGGACATTAGCAACAAGATTTATAATGATAAACAGAAAATTTTACCTTCCTAGGGATTCTACCTATGTCTGGCTCTGACATGCTTCTATTATGCATTGACTTGTGACTGCTGCCACCAGCCCATTCAGTTATGGGTTCCACTGATGCTGAAGACATTAAAGAAGACATGGCCATTGTTGACTGGCTGGTCAACACCCTTGCACCTCTTGATTGATGATCATGCTCAACATGATGGCCATTACTATGTGGTAAAGGCACAGGTGGTGGCAGCCCTCCGACAACACGATGTGCAGTACTATCAAATAAGTTGAGTAATTTACCAACCAGCTTTGCTGGTGCCAAATTGGCAGCAAACCCACCCTATTGCATGATCATGAGGAATTATAAATGAAAGTTAAATTTATAATAAAATAAAAAGAAGAATAATAATGAAATGAAAGCAATGACAGAAAGACAAATACCTCAATCCATGACATACCTGCTGATGGATTTTTATGCGCTCTTCAAGAGATGATACCAATTGTTTCCAAGCATCCACTTCAGATGCTCTAATAGTTTTTAGAGACTTCAAAATTGCTTGACAATACCTGTGGAAAATGATTACATTTCAAATTAAGAATGATAAATCTGAATTACATAATAGCAGCATGGAACAACTGCAAAAGGTCCCTTACTTCAATGAATCTGACAACTTCCCAACTTCAGCAAGCATATGAGCATAGATGAGCTTATATGGCTGGAATGGCAGCAGGATAAATTGAGAATTCCCAAGCACTTTTGCGTATTCATATAGTTCTGTTCTCTGTTAAAATGCAAGAAGGCTATATCAGTGACAAAACTCAAGAAAAAAGGTAGAACGCTATTATTCAGAAAATGATTCGATGAGGCAATGGAAGTCCTTGGAAACATCCTAATCAGGTACAAGACTTTAGAGGTTCAAATGACCAATACATTCATGAGGCCAAAGGTTTATGAGCAGCTTCAATGATAAACTTTTTACAGCACAAATCCTGCTAAACTTTCTTTTCCACTTCTTTTCCTTTTACAAATTCAGGAACAAACTGCTACATTTTCATATTATGGTAACCCTTTCATTTCCCTATGATCAACTTCCACTGCAAAGAACAACGCAAATTAAGGTTCAGTTCAGGATCAAAATGAACTAGCAGTTCCTAAGACAAGTTCTTGAAATTTAAGTGGTTCAGCCAATTTGTATATTTTCAATAAAAATTCTGACAAGCAAGTTGATAGCCGCATGCTAAAGTTTAATGCTGCTTACAAATAACAAGTGAATAAACAGTTTCAGCAAGGGAAACTGAAACAAGGCTGAAAAAGGTTTATTTGTGCCTAACATGTATCCTTAGCGTCGTCTTAGGAGTCAGGACATGCCACAAAATCGAACATGATAGTACCATAATTATCTGTGCTACATCTCCTCTCTAATTTTATTATTTTCCAAAATATTTTCCTCTACAGATGATTAGTCCTTCCCAATCCCAAAGGGAATTACTATGTTGAAGCAACATCCAATTTATATAAAGTAATTAGCAGTAAACACCTGAATAGCCTCAGGGCTGGCATAGGTTCTAGGGTACTTCCAATGATCTGCACCAACAAGACATAGCCTTGCACTGTCTGAATATGACTCGATATTTGCTTCAGCAACCAAATAACAAATGTGTGCTGCAGTCACCTGCATAAAAATGTTCGTGGTCAAAACAAGCCACAGGACTCTGCCCCATTTGACAAAACAATGAATCATAAATAGATCCCTAACATGATGTTCTCGATATGATAAAATCCACAACAGATACAAAAACTTTAACGTTTCAATCCTCACTCAAACCGCAAAAGGATGAATATAAACAACAAAAGAAGTCTACTGTTCATAGGAAGTAACCATCTCATACCTCGCCCCTTTCCTTCCACAAGCAGTCCCCAAGATGAGTGATAACAAGCTCATCACCCTTAGTTCTGTTGGCAGTTATAATTGCCAGATTTTCCTCCCATTGATCTAGCATAGGAGTAGACCTAGTCTGCAGTTAAAGCAAGGATACAATTGAAAAGTGAAACAAGCTTAGCTGACACACAATGAATCATCAAAAGAGGAATAAAAACAAAACTGCATAACACCAACACTTTCACAATTCACATACCATAACAATGGATAATATACTGGTTATCCAAAATATCGAGACACATATCATGAATGTATCCAGACACAATTTAAAAAGAAAGAATAGTGATTATTCAGCCATAATGAGCACATGCGTGTTTCCACATAATTTTAAAGGCATGTATGTACATGTTGTACATACGTGTGTACACGTGTTTGCCTATCAGTATGTATGTATGTGCATGTATAACGCTACCTGTTCAGCCTGGGATACATTAAAACCACTTGGTTGATCACTGGTGACAATAGAACTAGAGAATACTTCAGCAAATTGCCCTGCTATTAGAAGACAGAGGGTTCGCAAGGGACACCCTGTTACCAATTGGTGCACAGCCATTTGCTTAACTGTGTCAGCATAATACTGCAGGCATTAAATTGGATAAGTCATTCTCATAATATTTCTTTCGCCATTGTCAACACACCTTGATGAGAATCAGGTAAATCAAAATGTACTCAGGATAGAAAAAAGTATATACATATATATATATATATATAAATTAACCTGATCACCAAGTTGGGCAGCAATAACAATGGCTGGCCCCCAGAGTTGACCTTCTTGTGCACACTGCAATGCGTCTATCCTTCTGCCAGATACGAGAAGCTTCTGAACCTCAATTGCCGTGGCCTAAAGCAAAACATACAGCAGCTGAAACTCTTTTGAGAAAGCATCAGAAAATCCAAGAGTTGGCAAAGCAAGACTAAAGTAACAGCCTACCTGAACTTGTTCTTCTGAAGGCAAATTCTGCAGGCAGTGTTTGAGAGCATCATAACCTGGATGATGTGTGCCATCTCTTTCTGAAGATGCAAAAAGCTTTGCCAAAGATGACTCTGGAGAGTTATTTTCCTAGTGAAAATGAAAAATCAGAACCAGATGGCAAGCAGCAAAAAGAGGCAAAAGTAAAAGGTTCCTCGTTCACTTCACAAAACTGTTGTAGGCTGTGAAACCACAAAGGGTGCAAGATGAGAGCACACAAATGGGATATCCTGAGTGCATTATAACTCATATATACAGTTGTCTCATTTGATACCCAGTTCTGAGTCCTTGGAGACATGAGGAACATATGAATGAGTAAGAAATCCGGGAGCAGTGTAGCCTTTAGCAGCCAACCTGCATGCCCTCCTACCCTTTTTCTGTTGCATTGAAATTTTAAGAAAGCCTTAATTTCACTTAAATTAGTTGAAAAAGTACAAGTAAATAAGTTCTATAATGTTTAAATAATTTTTGGATGTGGAAGGCCATAAAACAATAGCTCCTACAATCTACTCGAATTTGGGTAAGATATAAGCTCAACCCATCTCTTCTCATCCAATTGGTCCATCAATAACAAACAAAACACAAAAGAATTCTTCATAATTTCAAATGTAAAGCATGGATATAAAAGACAATGTTTTCCAGGAAATGATCCTTGAGAATAGAGGTGGAAGTTTTTGTATATGCTCAAGAAACATATTTCACTTTCCAGATCAACCAAAACTTTCTTCCTGTTCTTCCTTCCAACCCTAGCCACAAAGGTGGCCCTCTTTTACCTTTAAAATAGACTCTAGTTGAAGCTCAATTAGACAATCAATAGTCTTGAGCTATAATTTTGTCTTGAGTAGTATAAACAGGTCAAGCTGAGAAATTATACTCAACCCATACTTTGTGGATGGTGTGAGATTGTTTCAAAAATGTAAATATCCTTAACAAATGCTCACTGAGTCAACCCCTTAGCTTCCACCTAGTTAACAGAACGTGTCCCATGTTTTGGAGATTCTAAAGCATTACACTAGCATAATGTTTCACTAAAGTGTAGCCAAATGTCCTAATCCAATATAAGTTCAGAACAGAGGTGCCATAAAAGCCAGATTAGCGACAAATAATGAGTCAATCTTGTGCTGAACTTGAAAACAACAAAAGATAAGTATCAAAGTTATATTCTTTTGATCTTGTATTGATATAGATTGGCAAAACCTTTTCTCCAGGGGTAGAGGGCACTCATTAACTTTGGGCATGGCATATGTAGATAAACTGAGCAACTTGAGGAAATCACTTAAAGTGTGAACAAAGGCACTTACCTGCATTGTCTTTTCAGTTCCAAAAGAAGATCGTAACTTGCCATAGCACTGACAGGCTATTTTCAACAAAGAGAAAAGCATCTTCATGACTTCAACTCTTCTAAAGTCCATATCTAAAGTAGACAAACTTGCCACCTTATCATCAATCCATTTATGCAATTCTTTGCTTCCGGCATTACCAGAGACCAACGGACCAGGGAAACCTTGCTGACACAATGAATGAAAGTAATTGGCAGTAGCAAGTCCCATGCCTGTACCATCATTTTTTGACATAACGTCTGTGACATGGAGAACATTAATCACACCTCCTGCTGCATCCTTCACATCAAATAAATGAATTCAGGGTGTTGAACAATAAATTTAGAAAACAATTAAATAAGTTTCATTTTTTAATTACCTTTTGTGAGGGGATGTTAGTTACAAAAACAGAGGCAAAGGGGCTAACCTGGGTTCCATATGATGATTTTGCAAATGAAGTATCATCTTTCATGACCAAAAGTTTTCCACCAAACCCAAATGTTACAAGAGCATGCGCCGGGCGCCCTGCTGATGACCTGTTTTGTGTAGGAGCACCACTGAACTGGATGCCATTTTGAGGTGATTGCTGTGGAAAAATCATCTGTTTTGAACCATCGCTATGAGAAGAGGATAAATGTTGGTGGTGGTTTTGTTCCATGTAATGCTGATTATAATAATGCAAATTATTTTCCCCACCAGTAAATCTTTCAGACCTCGCAATTCCATTAGAGGCTTGAACCCCATGATTAGATGGTTCATAGAAAGTAGCTGCCTGAGAAGCTGTGACACCAACACCTGCTCCAGTGGAGTCATTCCAATATCCATTATAGTCACTCCTCAATTGCATGCTTACACCTGAATTAACGGCCTCACCCTTAGAAACACTTTCTGGTTGCCACATATTCATACTTCCAGAATGATAATAATCAACAGAACTACCATGATTCACGAATTGGCCCTCGTGTTGACCAACATTATCTACTTGTCTTTGTTGATCATAACTGATCTGATTTTGCTTCATACTGTAGTTGCTGAACGTAGCATTTCCATTATTTACCTGATGACAATATTCAACACTCTTTGCTTGATTTGCATGCATGTAAGACTCCAATGACTTCCATTCCTGAGCAACTGTATCATAATACCATCCAGGATATTGCGGATCAAATACCATGTGTGGAGGAAAATCAACAGTCCCCTGCAATGCCTGGTCCCAGTAAGCCGAGTTACCACCTGTACTTTCTTCAGTCACATTATGAACAGGACACTGAGCTGTTTGCTGTAGATGTATCTCAGAACTCTGGTCCAAATTGACTCCACCACCAACATAAGAATTGTAATTATATTTCTCCTGAGTATTTGTCGTAGCATCAGAACCTTCCACCTCATGCCACTGCCCAGTATTTGTGTCATAATGCCAGCCTGGATACAAGCTCTCCCAGTACTGGATATTATTAGGATCCTGAATATCTGTGGCTTGTTCAGCAGATACACCTGGTTGTTGATTCACAACATCCTGACTACAGCTGTAATCAGCAGCACTCAATTCCTGCACATCTGCGGTTTGTACAGGAGTAGATACACACGATTGTTGATTAACAATATCCTGAGCATAATTGTATGAGACTGATTCCAGATTCGATGAAACACCAACTTCATTCTCAGATTCAGCCACAAAACTACGAGACAAGTCTCCATATGCGTCTGCTGTGTTGTCTCCAATTTCACTGAAAATGTCTGGAAATGACCCCTCCCGGTTGCCATTATTGAAAACTGAAACAGAATCAAATGCACTCCACTGAACCTCTTTGACCCCTGCACCTTCTTGCGGACTGCGATCTTTTGAATTAGATGGACCAACTGCTCCCCCGGTATGAACAGTAGATTCATGCACACTCTGAGATGCACTTGCTTCACATGATTCAATAGCTGCGCTTTCCACACCATGGCTTTCCAGATTACCACCCGATGTAGAAGCAACACCATCAATTTGTCCAACACTATCAATTGAGGACCCACCAACAGCATCAACACTATCCGAATCATTGCCGACGCTGACAACTTTTCCGATTCTAAGTTTGGCAAATGTTTGTGAATCATCGGTATCCACGTTTTCTTCAGTGCCAAAACCAGATCCAGCACCCCCACCTTCTTCTTCGACCAATTTATCAAAGAAGTCCTCATCTGTCTGATCCTCCACCGGATATGGAGGAGAAGCCATTACAAAAATTTACAACGCCTGATCACCTTCCAATCACCTCAATAAGGGCTCGTATTCCTTCTCAAATTGCTATTTCTTAATACACCGCAGAAAAAAAAAACTAAGCTATATTTACAAAAGCCTTAACATTCAACATTTAGAACAGAAACTCATAAAAAAAGTACAAATAATCCTAGGGTTTTCAGTCCAGATAAAGGAATGAGAGCTATCAGATGCGAGATCTAGGTTTTCTATGACTCATTTCACAACAACAAAACCAAGCAACAAAACGTGCAACAAAATAAATTACACTTCCATTGACGAAAATTCGATTCGGGTTTAAATGAATAAGCAATGTAGGACAACGGCGTGTGATTGGGGATAAATCGGCTTACCGATCAGAATTTGAGCATGTTAATATCGCCTCGGAGAGAGGTGAAACGCAGAAAGAGCCAGATAAAGAAGAAACAATACATGGATTGCGCACCAGCCTACAGATCACCGCACCCACCATAAGTTGATGGATTAATTACGTATGTTTTTAAGTAGAATTAATTAGTGCGGCAAAAAAAAAAGTTCGTTTTTGTGCACATCCTATTTGGGAAATAAACTTTAAACATTAGTAACGTCATTTTTTAAATAAGAAATATCATATTCCTCAACTAAATCAATTACCGAAGTTAAATGTCTCACGTACTTTTTATAAATTATATACTCGCAGATTTTTTTTCCCTTTTGGTGACAAAAACTTTAAGCAAGGCAATTATATATATCCATATTATAATTGATCATGACCTTCATAAGGAGGCTAGCTAACTTCGAGTTACAGAAGTAATAATGTAGGGGCATGTTCTACAAATTTTATAAGTTATAGGTTAATTTAATTAAAATTAGAATTCATTATTTTAATCTTATTTGAAGAATTAGATCAAATTAGTACTATTGGACCTATTGAAGTACTTACTTGAGCGTGCATTAGAACTTGATTTAATGATTATTATGCAAAGTTTAATCTAACCCCATATTTGGCACATGAAGGAGACAGCCATGAGGGAAGAGAACCAACCATATAGACATTAGATATTAGTTAGTTAGGTATATATTGTTAAAAAGTTGATCGTATTACTTAAAGTTTTGTCTTTGTTTCTTTTTTAGTGTGTTGATTATGCACGTATTTATGAGTGTTTTATCTTCTAGTTTTGAGCTCATCTTATATAGAAGATTCAGAGTCGAGGAAGTCTAAGTCACATATTAAATCGTGGGGTTTGTTTACATTGAAGATTGTTGAATGCAAGTTAAATTGAGTTTGAATCTGAATTGAATCTCTTAGTGAGTTCTTCCTTCCTTTTTATTCCTATGTGATTCACAATCAAGCCTCATTTTTAATTTCTATCTAATTTCATTAGGGAGAGTTTGTGTTCAATTCAATACATTCACATCCCCAGACAAATCATTCCTAACTGATCTATACACACCCACAAGTTTTAACCCTAATTCATCTTCTCCAATTTAAAACCCTAACCCCACTCTACGATCCACAATTTCCTCCCCAATTAACACCCTCATTAATCTCAATTTCACTAGCCATCATTACATCATTAATCATGCCGTTAATTCCCTATTAAAGCCCTCGTCAATCAACCCCCAAACTCTAACACAATCACAAACCCTAACCCCACAACTAAACCCTAATCATAGAAAATCATCATCTATTTCTCCCTTTTTCTCGATTCAATTTCTGTGTTAATTTTTCTAATTACCTTATTTTGGTATTGTGTGCTTTCAAAACACATCAAAAGTGGTATCAAAGGTTAGTTTATATAGCCATAATCACACGCCACTAGCAATATATACAAAGATCACATTTTTCTTTAAGACTTCAATCTTTTCTACCAAGAGTTCATCAAGATCCTTCCAATATTCCATCAAGAATCCTTCAAGTTTTGAAAATCCCACATAAAAAATACGGACATGCTTTTTCTTGGCAATCCTATCCATGTTTAAAATAAATCGAATATAGAGAATGATGACAAGTATGAAGCATTAGTGAGTCAATTTTAACAACCAATATATCAAATTGCTAGATAAGATGAAAGTCAACAAAAGTGATTGTGTAAAAATTAAAAAATGACTCTCTAATCATGTGAGGGGACACAACCAAAGTGTTGGAAACAATTGGAGGGGTGGTTTAACATCAAGTAGTCCTTATGATGATATAGAGAAAGGTCTTAGATTTGATCTCCCTGAGGTATATCTAGAATGGCAACAAGCCATGGATGCTATTTTTTGAGGTTAAGGAGCTTGATGGTGAAAGAAGATGCAAGTTGGTGATTTTAAAGCTCAAATATTTTGCTAGAGTTTAGTTTGAAATTTTGAAGAAGAATAGGGAAAGAGAAGGTAAAGCCAAGATCAAGTCCTAAGAGAAATTGAAGAAGTGCCTTATAAGAAAGTTTGAATGTAAGAGAGAATATGCTAAAGAATTTTAGAAGTTGTCCTCGATTTGTGACATTCAAGAGAAGAAGGAAAAAACTTGTGTAAGGTTCCTTAGGGATCTTAATTTGAATGTAAGAGAGAAGGTTGAAATATGCATCTATAATACTTTAGAAGATTTGGTGAAGTTGGATTGAAATTTGAGAAGCATTTGAAGATGACCAAGATGACATCCACGCCCTCATCTTCAACACCTTCCAAGCCCTATGGCGATGGGGGTTTGAATTTAGAAAAAAAGGGAGGTGGAGATCGAATGGAGAAGGGTAATGATAAGATGGGAAAAAAATGCTAGAACGTAATGTTTCAAGTGTAGAGGTTATGGGTACTTTCCAAAAGATCGTTCCAACTAAAGAGTCATGAATTTGAGAGAAAGTTCAAGTGTGGAGCCATGTAGTGATGATGAGATTGAATTAAAGGATTAAGAGAGGGCTTATGAATGTTGCATTGTGGAAAGAGTTCTATAAAATTTCCAAGACCAAGTGCAAGGTAGGAGACAATTTGTATAAAGTTATTATTGATAGTAGCTCATGCACTAATCTAAAAAGAGAAGAGATGGTGAAAAGGATTGGCTTTAAGACCACAAAGCACCCAATATCCTATCCTCTACAATGACTCAACAAGGACAAAGGGTAAGAGTATTTAAAGAACTACTTAATCATTTTAAAAATGGTAATTATGTTGATGATGTGTTATGTGACAAATTAGCACTACATGGAAATCATATCTCACTTGGGATACCATGGTAATTTGATAGACAAGTTTCCCATGATGTAGTGATCAATGAATACATGTTATGCAAAGGGAAAAAGAAGTTCAGGTTGAATCTTATTTTAGAGCTAACGACCAAAAGCAAAGAGGTATGATGTCCATCTTTTTGTGAAGTTGTTGAATGAGAAATTATGGTATTTGTTGATGTTTAAATTTGATTTGGAACTATAATTGAGTTTTGAGAAAATTTGGATTTGAATAAGCTTTGGAAATTTTATAACTTGAGTTTCAAGCGGACCGATTGACTAGTTTCTAAACCAATCAAATGGTTCATTGTTCCATTCAAATGGTTTTACTTGACCAAACCGATCAACTGGTTAGGAGAACTGATCTACTGGTCTATAGAATAGTCGATTGGTAGGCCAAACCAATCGACTAGTTTGTCGAGTTGAGTAAATTTTTTAAACCCAATTTTTTGATAAAATTCCTTATACCAAAAATGAACCCTTGATAACCCCATTTCAAATTGTTCGTAAAGATTCTTAGCCTTTCTTATCATGCATTTCGCCTAAATTTTTGCCTCAATATGATATGAGAAGTTCGATTGGGATAATTGAGGGGGGAGGTGACCTTGGCTTTATCTTCTTTTACCTTTCTCCTATGCACACTTCTAATCATTTCTTCAATTTGAGACCCTATTCTTCTTAGCTAAAAGATTCCTCCCATGCTAAGTTTTCATTTCCCCTCTTATGTTTGGCATTCCTAGGCTAAATCGACTTGCACCTCTCTAGAATCACCATTTCATCTCTAGAAGAGAGGTAGGCCTATCTTGGATGAAATCTGCTCATTCAACTCAAATTTGAATGGTAAAAATTAGAGTTTTTGATCTATGCCTGACCACACTCGTAATTGTATCGATTTGTTGGCTATAAATATTCCTGATCACCCCTTTTATTCACCTTTCTTTTGGCCACCAAAATAGTTAAAACTCCCTCTGACTATGTGATCATTCCCTTAAAATTTGAGGCTTAATTGGTTCCCTTCCACTCTTCAAATCCTTTATCTAGCTTCTTCTTCTTTATATTTAAGCATAGGAGGGTTAGATTTAGGAGAAAATTGAGACATCTTTTTCATCAGAAATCCCCTGTGTTTCTTTTAGCTTGGTAAGTCATTTTCTTCTTCTATGTTGGGATTTGATTTACAAAAGTATGTATTGAAATTTTGAAGATTTGACTATATTTTTAAGGTTTTGAAGGTTGAGGATTTTTATAGGTTCTGTTTTCTTAGTTGAGGAAAGTTTTTCTTGCATCAAGTAAGTCATTTTTACTTCTAAAATGTGATATGGTTAAGCATGTGTGTTATGGAATCTTTTAGTCCTAATTTTATAAGTTGGTATGAGTATTTAGTTTTAGATTTGGTATTAGAGGATTTAGTTATAAAATTTTAGATGAATGTGTGGTTTTTAGGGAAAACCAAGTTGTTATTATTAATTATGAAATATGCAACTACAGTAAGCTAGGAAGTGTTAATGTGATGTTAGGCCATGTTTTAATTTGGTATGGTAGGGATTTTTAAGTATGATTTGCATAAAAATGCATATGCAAACCAATCATTTAGTTAGGTTAAACCAATCAACTAGTCCTTAGACAAGTTGACTAGTTGACCCAACCCATTGACCGATAGGTCTATGGTGACCTTGGTCTTACTCTTTACTTAAATCAATCGATTGGTTTGGTATAACCGACCAATTGGTGTATGAATAGTCAATTTGTTTGTCCAAACTAATCGACTAATTTGAGGGAACCCTGGGTTTGGCCGAGCCAAACCAATCAAATATCAGCCCAAACCAATCGACTGGCTCTCACAATCGATTGACTAGATGGTATAACTGATTGATTGGTCAGAATAAATCGATTAACTAGTTTAGAAAATTTGTGTGATCTTAGTTTCCCAACTTGGATATGCTTTGAGATTGTGCCTAACACTGTTAAATGAATATTTATTGGGTAAAATACATATATTGACATGGATTAACAACTTAGTGGATGGATTAAATGAATCATGAC
This sequence comes from Tamarix chinensis, assembly GCA_030549775.1. NCBI lineage: Eukaryota > Viridiplantae > Streptophyta > Magnoliopsida > Caryophyllales > Tamaricaceae > Tamarix > Tamarix chinensis. The sequence goes on along the minus strand of CM060179.1, from coordinate 77,540,971 downwards.
TCATGATATACTTAATGGTCACTGTAAAAGTCTTAATGGGTAAAATCGAGAAAATATTTGATGGCTCGAAAAGGGAAATGAAGTTTGGGAATTGGTCTTGAGTGGATTAATCACATAAAATTGGTTATTACTGAGTAAGCATTAATGTAAATTCCTCACATAATTGGGAATATTAAGTGTTAATATGGAATGAGTATGTGGATGTCTTATTTGTATATTGTGTGGGTCTTATGTGATCATATAACCTCGATAATAATATATAAATCACATAAAGCAAAAGACAATCGAGATGTGTGTGGGTTTGGGTTACCCGATCCTCGATTAGTTGCCAAGGTTATTCTGCCTTTGGGTATTATTGGTGCCTTTGGGCTTTCCCTTTGGATGGAATCCTAGTAGATCCCGGTGCCTTACCTACTGTAGACACTAATGATGTACTCGATGATATTGATAATAAAGGGTCTAGTTACCTAGGTGGTTTTTGGCTTTGGCCTAAACTTATGTCCATTGGTAGTTACTTAACTTTGACTTGGATTCTATGTCCCTTATTTTGGATAGTATTCCATGGTATATGAGACTATGGGGTGGTGCACAATACATCTCTCGATGATAATGATAAAAATTTGAATGAGTTTTTGGATAATAATTGGAATAACTATTTCACATAAGAATGTGGTTTAAGAGAAATTAGAGTAGAGGAAAAGTAATGGTAATGTAGATGAAGGCCTATAGAAGAAATTGTGTGCCTAAATGAATGTAACCTTACTATTAACTGAGTCATTCTACTTACAACATGTATACCGGCATCCATGATGTAATACTAAAGTGTTGATCATGATTAGTCGTATGTGGTATAAACCTTCTTTGTCTAATGTGATCATGATAGAACATGTATCCTTTTTGTATGAAGCATATTGACATGTCCATTTGCTCGGTCACCTGCTCTTTCCTACAAGCAGAGGACCATGTGCAGGTTTTTGGGGAGGGTCAGTAGTTGGCAAATCTCGTGTGAGGCATGGGTTGTGAGAGCGTGGAAGTCCGGAGACTCTAAGAGGTCCTTGATGGACCAGAGTATAGGGTTTTTTGTATTTTAGCTTTTTGTAATTTCAACCCTATACTCTAGTTAATTTATCTTCCTTATATACTTGAATATTTTAAACTGCTTAGGTTTTGAGCTTGGAATTTTTCCTTTTTATATCATTTAACCAACTTTAGTGCACTCTACTATGGGTTTGTTTTGTTTTTGTTTCTCAGCCTTGTGTATAGCATGGGACGAGCGGCTAGGGCCTATCCAATGTTAGGTATGACGGTAACACCCTTCCTAAGACCGTCTGCAACAGAGGTGCAAAAGTTTTTTTGCACCCTGTTGAGTCGGTGCAAAGCACTGCATCAGCAGTGCAAAAAGATCAAAATACATACAGCGGCGCAAGGAATTGATCCGGCGCAAAGAAATTTGTGAGAAGAAGAATCCAGCACTGCTTGATTCGGCGCAAATTACTCCACAGCAGTACAAATTTTTTTTCAAAAAAAGTATATTAAATTTATTTTTTTGCTACTCTGTTGTGGATACTCTAAGTGTTTAATAACTTTCTGCTTCCACAAGGTTTTCAAAATGAATATTTTTTTGTAGTGAAAAATGGGGGTATTGCAGATTGGTATCAAAGCTTAATTTGAAAATTTTATTTGCTCTTGATATTTCTATCTAATACCATAGGTGAAATACCCCGAAATTTTCTAATATTAAAGATTATATTTAAATAAGGTTTTATTTAAAAATTTAATTTAGTAAATTATTTTTACTAAAATAAAAGGAAATTTAGTAGGGCAAATTAATAAGAGATTTTATAAATATGTTAAGTAAAGGAAATTTTGTTATAATATCTAATTAAGGATTTTAATTTGGAAAATTATTTAAATAAATTATTTTATTCGAATTAAGAAAGATAAAATAGTTTCAAATTAATTTTAATTTTATAAATAATTAAATTAAATAAAATTTGAGGGATTTATTAATTTAAAATGGAAATTTAGAGAAATCCTTTAAAAATACTATTTAGCCTAAAAAGGGATTTAAAAATTATTTTATTTAAATATTATTATTTTTAAATATCCTAAATATTCAGATTTATTTAATTTGACCCAACCTAATTAATTCTCTTTTCCTTTTTCCCTTTTTCCTTTTTCCTTCTTCCTTTTTCTTTCCTTCTCGTTCTTTTCCTTCTTCTTCTTTTCTTTTTCTTTTTCTTCCCCGAAATGGGCCTGTTGCGCCGGCCCAATTCCTTTTTCCTTCCTTTTCCTTCAGCGCGGCCCGGCCCGCGCATCGTCGCCGCCCCCCTCTCCCCATATGCGCTGCGTTTGATGTCTTTATCCCAATCAAACGCCGCGTTTCACCTCATTCATATTACCATTGCACGTCAACCCCAGAACGCCGTCCTTTAGGCATTTTTACGTCAAAACTCGTCGTTTCATTCAATCATTTTTCCCTTTGTGCCGAACCGCCCGGTCTCCCTCCCTTTTTCTTTCTTTTCTCCCCCGCGAACCGCCCGGTCCAGCACCCCCACCTTCTTCTTCTTCCTCCAGCCCGATGCCATAACCGTCCACCTTCCTTCCTTCCCCGAAAATGGCGCCACCGACCACACGTGGCGTGACCGGCTCTTCTCCTGCTCGTTTTCTTCCTCTCGATCTGCACGTTCATTTGAAACCATCAACTGCCTCTCTCTCCCGCTCGTTTGTGCACTGTTGCCTCGCGAAGTCGGCAAAAATTCAAGTTTTTGCCGCCCGACCTTCGGCTTGAATTAAACCATTTCCCCCCTAATTTAAACACTTAGTAACCTCCCTAATTCAAATATAATCTCCCCAACTATAAAAACCCCCTCATTTTCATGATTTCGGGATTTTATCCTCCTCCGACCAACTTCAACACCTCCTCTTGCTACCAATATCTTCCCTGCAATACTATCTAATTAACTAAACTAACCTCATCCCTCGATTCATCGTGTGCAAGTTTCTATAATCATCCAAAGTTGGCTAGTTGATTCGACAAGAATCTTGACCCCAAGACAGTGAACCACCGTCCACCACCACATCCGCCACTTCTAACACCTATTAAACCAACTATTAACTTCTACTAATTATCCTCTACAACCCCATATAATTATTTTAATTTTCTTCCTCTCCATCACCTATTTTCCTAATTTTAACCCCCTTAGACCCATTTTTCGGCCACCTCCGGGAACCATCGCCGGTTCCACCTACATCCTCCAACTCAAGGTGATGCCATAGACATTTTAAATACTTATTTTTGAATTATTTATAATTTTTCTAATTGTAGCCAAAATTTTAGTATTAATTCAACTTTAATTATTATTATTATTATAATAATTATTATTATTATTAATATTGACTGTATTCTAATTTCTAAAGATTGTTTACAGGTCTGGGAGTATTTTTGAGTAAGATACAGTAATTATCTTGGCCTTTACCTATTTACTTAGATTTTTACATAATTGATGTTAATAATAATAATAATAATAATAATAATAGTATAATTATTTGGTTGATACTGTGTTTATTAATGGAAGAACAGAGGCCTTAAATTTTAATTAGGCCTCGCATTTATTAATTTTATTAACATTATTAACATTTTTCAACATTATTTTAATTATATTATCATTATTACCTTTATTAAAATATAATATAAGTATATATACATTATTAATTTTATTATCACAATTCTGAATAGTATTATTTTTTATCATTGTGGGATGGTTATAAATCCAACTTTTAATTTTAAGAATTTTGATATCATTAATATCTAATATTCTATTTATAAAAAGTATCATTAATATTATTATACTTTATTTATATTACTAATTATTTTTATTACTATTATTCTTATTATTGTTATTATTATCATCATCATTATTATACTATCATTTCTATTTTGGGTGAAGGATAGAAACCCTTAGGTCACCACCCTCTTTGAATGAAAATAATAAATTAATTGTAATAGTTTCTATAGTTAATTTTTAAGTAGTAGTATTTTAATTATAAACCAAATCTTGGAATAAGTTAGAGGATAATAAAATTATATAAGATAGTCTAATTCTAGTATGCTTTGATATAATAGGCGAACCCAATCAAATCCCTCAAGTGGAATAGGAGCGTGCACCAAGACCGGTGTCGTTTTAGGTAAGGGTCTACTAAGGCCATTTATGTGTTTGTATGCACTATGTGTTTGATATGCCATGTATTTTATGTTTGTTATTATTAATTATTTCGCATGTGGCATGATTGTAGAGTTGAAGTATGTTGGTGTGAATAAACTGTGGCATGAGAACTATGCGTATGTTTATGTCATTATTGTATGATATGACTTGAGACATGTTGTTAGGGTTCATGAAATGGCATGGTGCTAGGGTTTGCATGGAATGGCATGGAGTTACGGTTTGCATGAAATGATATGATGCTAGGGTTTTGCATGAAATGTGGTGTTAGGGTTGCATGGAAGCATGTCTACGTGGAGATAGGGTTTGCATATGAATTAGGGTTTGCATGGAAGGGTGGTATATGTGAAGCTAGGGTTTGCACATGTGTGGTACATGGAGTTAGGGTTTGCATGGGAGCTAGGGTTTGCATGGAAGCGTGGGTCATGTGTAGTTAGGGTTTGCATGGGAGCTAAGATTTGCATGGAAATGTGGTTTACGTGGAGATAGGGTTTGCATGGAGTAGGGTTGCATGGGAGTTAGGGTTTTCATGGATTTAGTCACGCATGTCTGGGCAAATGTTTGTGAATGTCAAATGTTTTTGAATAAAATATTTAAGACACTAATATCTTAAAGTGGAAGATATTGAGACGGGACTAGCCGATCTACCGGTTAGGAATAGTGGTTAGGGTTTTACCCTATATGTGTGACCGATCCACCGGTAATAATAGTGGTTAGGACATGAGGTCCTATGTGTATCCGGCCCACCGATTATAATAGTAGGGGATCCCGAGCTCAATAAAGGCAAATCAGATCGGCAAAGCTCTTAAAAGACATTAATTACTTACAGTGAACACCATGCGAGCAGGAACCAGACCGATCCACCGGTCAGGAATAGTGGTTAGGGTTTTACTCTATGTGTGTCCGGCCCACGGGTATAATAGTGGGGTGTTCCTGTTTTCGCATGGATATGATGCGAGCAGGAACCAGATCGATCCACCAGTTAGGAATAGTGGTTAGGGTTTTACCCTATGTGTGTCCGGCCCACCGGTTATAATAGTGGGGTGTTCCTGTTTTCGCATGGATTGATAAAAGGCATGGTGTGTATTGACTTCTGATAAAAGAAAGATTAAATGATTAATCCATACCTTTTTGGGCCTTATGTGTGGACTGTTGATTATAAGTTATGGATTTCACTTTATGCTTCTATGTATCATATGTGTGGGTTATAATTGTATGTGATCGTTATCCTACATGAATTAATGTGTTATATGCTAGCCTTAGTATTCGGTTACCTTACTCGGTACGTAGCGTACTGATCACCCGTTTTATGGGTACTGCTCATTCCCACGAGCAGAAGGCCCGTCTAATTTGTTGTAGGTAGGAGATACCTACTTTGATGCTATCGATGTCTACGGGACATCAGGAGGGGCAGAGTGATAGCTGGACTGGATCAATCTTTAGAGTGGCGTGGCCGTTATCCTTTTTAAATTTATGATTCATGTTATCTTTTATTATGTTTGAATTGTTGAAACAATTTTACTAAGGTTGTTTAGTTATTATCTGGAAAAACAATAGCCAGTATTTCGAATTATATAAGACTTACGCGTACTCTGATTCCTATTTTTATAAACTTGAATTTGAATGGTATTATTGATAATGTTTTCTTAGCCTTAGTACTTGGTACCAGAAAGGTAGAATTAAACTGGTCTGGTACTAAGTGTGGCGGTAACATCCCCAGAATTTATGGTTTTAATTTATGAGTATTGTTTTTATAAAAAAAAATGTGTAAATTTTGAGGTGTTACAATAGGTTGGTATCCAAACTTCTTTAAAACTCTTTTCTAATTTTCTACTATTTAAGCTGATACCATATGTTGGTATTAGGGTGATTTCCCCAAACTCTTTTAAATGACTTCCCAAATCCTTCAAGTATTTAGTTGAAAGTAAATATTTTTTAAACTCGGCATATCTATGAGCGAGAGTGGACTAGGGGAATGTGTTCTATATAGCTTTCCTGATGATTTGTGATACTAATCTTAATAATAAGTGATGAGTTAGTTCTGATTGTTCTTAGCCTTTAGGAATTGGTGGTCGCTAACCACCGTTACGAGTGTATTAAGGCATTTGTGGAGATTGTTAGAGCCTACCTAGAAGGCCATATTATAGCACCACAACCATTGCCAATAGCCGCACCCACACCAGTTCCGAAAAATTGTCTTAGGAGGGCTAGGCATCATCACCCACCAATCTTCGAGGGTTAGGAGGACCCTGACATTATAGAGAGATGGGTCAGAGACATGGAGAAGACCTTCACCGTATGTGGTTGCCCTATGGACAAAAGGGTTTGATGTGTCTATGTACTACCTAAGGGGAAGAACAAACACCTGATGGAGGAGCATCTAACATAGAGGGGAAGATCCTATGGGTTAGGGACTATTCCTATAGGAACTTCGTGCCTATTTCTACCCCACTCATTTCTATATGAAGTAGTATGATGAGTTTATGGCCCTTCGATAGGGATGCATGATAATAGAGGAATAATACACAAGATTCATGGACCTGGTCCGGTTTGCTTAAGAGGCGGAAGCTAATGAGGTGATGCAAGTTCACCGTTTTAAGATTGGCTTAGGAATCAGATACCAAGAATTGCTAGTGGGAGTTAATGTGCCATACATGGTGGGAATGTACGAGCATGCTTTGGAAGCTTCCCAAGTCTTCCAAGCTTAGAGTACCTAGGAAGTAGGCAAAAGAAAATTTGAGGGTCGTCAACATCCTTATGATGGGAAGAAGGCCTATCTTGGAGGAAGCATGCTGCCTAAGTATGGTAGGAGTATGGGGTTAGTATCCTAAGTTGGAGGTCTATCCGGGGGACGTGTCGAGAAGAGGTATTACCATTATAAGCATTGCGGAAGAGATCACTCGAGAGTAAATTATGGAGGCAACAAGGTGATTTGCCATAGGTGTTGTATGATTAGACACCGAGCCTACGAGTGTCGCGTTCGAGGAGGTATTGTTCAAAGAGGTCAAACACAAGCTTAGAACACTAGATCTGTTCAACAACAACAACAGTTGTAGATTTTGAGGGTTCCTCCATCACCAACTAGTGTGGACAGTCGAGCTAGTCATTCTAGAGGATAGAAGCCCCACACCTTTCAGCAAGAGTAGGGATCAGACAGTGCCATGGGAGTTCCTCTAGGAGGATGCCTAAACGTGATTAACCAATCAAAGGGAGATCTTCAGACTGGAGTGGTGACCGGTATGATTACTGTCTCTACCTTTCAAACATGCATATTGTTTAACTCTGGTGCATTACACTCTTTTGTGTCATCCGCATTCGTAGCTAGAGCTACTTTGTTTTCTTCTAGTAGCATTTCCACTTTTGTTGTATTGCCCTCGGGGGATAAGATGGCATGCTTTAAATTATATAAAGGGGTAACCTTGATAATTGGGGAAGTAGAATTCCCATCAGATCTTATGGAGCTTGAATTGAGCGACTTTAATGTAATTATCGGAATGGACATGTTGGCGAAGTACCAAGCATTGATAGATTGCGTGCAAGAATGTGTGTGTAATACCCCAAAATTTTTCCTAAGAATAAATAATATAATAATAAAATATAAAATTAAATAAAATATAGGTACATAGTACAATCATGATAACGATAATAATAATAATAATAATATAAGATTTAAAATTTATCATATAGAAGCCTTATTTTAATTATTTAGTCTAAGCTAAAGTATAGGTAAATATTATAATTTTAATTATTTTATTTATTCCCCAAACTACCCCAAATTTCACCATCTCCTTTTCTTTTTCTCTTTCTTTCTTTCCTTTTTTTCTCCTTTATTTTCTTTTCCTTTTCTTTCTTCCTTTTTTCTTTCTTCTTTTCCCCTGTGTAGGCTACACTACAGTGCCCCAGTTCTCCTCCCCTCCCCTTTCTTTTTCCACCGATAGTCCCAAGAACCCTCCCTTCTTTCTCTATGGACGACACCCCAAGCCGCCCCCTTCCTTTCTTATTTTCCTTTTCTCTCCCTCCCTTTTTTCTCCTTTTCCCTTTCTCTCCCTTCCCTTACCTCTCGTCCACAACATGTGCACCCCCTCCCTATTGTCATTTTCATCCCAGCCACCATTGCTTCCATCTAACCTCCTTCCCCCTTTCCTTTTCCATCCATGTAGGACATGCATGCTGGCATGTCCTTTCACGGTCCCCTACAACTCTCCCCCTTCAATCAGTCTTGCCATCCTTCCTCTACTACTATTGGTTGCTCAGCGATCGAACACCCTTGTCCCCTTCCCCTCTTGTCCTTATCCTCCCTGCCACTTATAAATACCCCCAACTTTGCCTCTCCTCTCTTTCTCCCTCATCCATCCCTTGATACACTCTCCCCTGCCCCTACCTCCAGCCATTGTTGTAGCCCCAACTCCACTCCTCTCCTTTTACTGCATCCCCTTGCACTTGCTAAGCCCCTCACCTCCCTCTTTTTCTCCTTCCTCTCCTCTCCCAGATTGTGTGAAGTGGGTAGCTCGCTCTAAATTGCACCAACCTACACCACCATAGACCCATTTCCCTCTCTTTGCACCTCCACCTCCTATATAGGTGCCCACCTTATGCAGCTAGCTCTCTCCAACACATTTTCCCCTTCTTCTCTTCCCTACCTCTTAGTTGTGCCACCATAGGTGCCACCATCGCTACCGCTGCCTCGAACCACCACCCCTCCCACTAGTTCACCTAGTTCTAGCACCCCCATAACCCTAAAGAACCAAGCCCCACTCCTTTCCTAACCTAAAATCCACTCCACCTTATGTTGCCTCCATCGTACCATCCTCCACTCCTCTTGCTTATTTTGGTCACATCATTCCCCTCATCTATTTTGAGCTTCTTTTATTTTAATTTATTATTATTATTATTATTATTATTATTATCATTATCATCATCATCATCATCATCATCATCATTATTTTGATTAAGGAAAGAAAAAAATGGGAAAAGGTAGAAAAAGGGTAAATTAACCTAAGTTGGGTGTTATCATTTTTAGGTAATGTACTGGTGTTCATAGAAGAGGAGGTGTAAGGTTTTATTACTTCAAGACTAGAGCTATTTTGGTAAGGATACAATTATAGTTAGGGTTTTTATGCTTATGTGCTCTTGTTGTGTGATAAGTGTATACTTGCATGAAAAATATATGTTATAAAGTTATTGTGTAGCTTGGCTTTCAAGGACCTAAGATAAGAGTATGTATGGTCTTGACAGCTTGGTTTATATGTTGTTGTAAAGTTTTATTATGCAACTACTACATGCCTTGATAATTGTTGGAAAATTTGTGTATTAAAGGTTATTAAGCTTAGGTAGGGCTTGGAGACCTAGGGGCATTTTGTGACAAAATGGTGGGAGATGGTATATTGGGAAACCCTAGGGGGAAAAGTCGGCCAAATATTTCTTGGGAAAATGTTGAATAATAAGTATCGTAATTATAAATGGGGATTGGGGTAAATGTTGCATGGGAAGAGTTGACCATGCATGGGGTGAGTTAAACTTAATGTGGCTATGTATAGGGGTGACTAAGGGAGAGATGGTTGTGAGGGAAGGTTATGGGGGAAGATGAAAGTATTACTGGGTATTTTGGTAAGATATGGGGGAGTCTTTGGATGCTAGGAGATGGGAAAGTACTAAGGGGGTGAAATTAGGGTTTCGGGGCTACAAAACCCTAATGGTGGGTCATTATCACATGTAGGAGGTGGGGGATTTGGGTTGTGCCTTTGAACTATTATGTTTAATATGCTTTGTGGGAAATGTGTGGTAAGTTAAGTAGTTAGGAGGGATAGGTAGGAGTGGATACAAATACAAAAGGGAGAATAAGGTTTCAAGAGGAGTCTTTTGAGGTGGTTTTTATTGCATGTGCGAAATGAAGGAGTTAGGCTACAAAATTTTGGGGGATATATAATCTTGTTAATGTTTGCATGGTTGTGGGAGTTTAGGGCTAAATAAGTAGTAGAGGAGGGGTTAGACCCATTTAGGCTAAAAACTAAGGTTTTGAGGGGTAGCCCTATGGGCCATTTGTTGTCATATATGAGAAATGGGGGAAGTGGGCAATGGCTCATAAGTAAAAGGTCTCTAATGGCATGTTTGGATTGTTTGATAATTTGGGGACTCAAAAGATCATTAGGGGGAGAGGATACCTTAGACTTAGGAAGTTAGGGTTTCCATGGGGCTAGGGTTGGCCCAGGGTGGTAGTAGGCTAGGAATCATACATGGGTTGTGCATGGTTGCATGTGATATATGAACCTATAAGACATGAATAAGATACTAATCACTTAAAGTGGAAGATCAATTATACCTTACATATATATACCAGTGCACCGGTGAGAATACTGGCCAAGAGCATGCTACCCTAGGTTTGTATTATATTTACTGGTCCATTAGTGAGAATAATGGGGTGCCCCGAGGTCAAGTAAAGATACTCATGGATAATAATAATCCATGGAAAGACACTAATTACTTATAGTGGAACACCATGAGGGTTGGGACTAGTTGTACTTTATATTTATAGATTTATTTGTCTATCAGTGAAAATAGTGGCCAAGAGCATGTTGCCTTATGTTGTATTACATTTACCGGTCCACCAGTTAGAATAGTGGCTAGGAATGTGCTACCCTAGGTTGTATTAGAATTATCGGGGGCTGATGAGAATAGCGGGATCCCCCAACCTATATGGATATAATTCAAGAGATGACTACTGTCTAAACTAATGGCTTGAGTCCAAATAGTAGCGAATGAACTACTATAACCTACTTATGTGTCATGTTTTTTCCGTAGTATCATGAATTGATATATTGTCTACTTGACTCTATTGTTACCTTACTCAGTATGTGGTGTACTGATCACTCTTTTTATGGGTGCTTCTCATTCCCACAAGTAGTGTCGGCTCCTAAGCCTTTGTAGGTGACTGATGATGATGCCCTAGATGACTTTGTGGTGTATGATGACCTGGTCGGGGTAGAGCGATGCTATAGTATCCTAGGGTTGGGGCCTGGAGAGAGTATCATTTGGATATGTTCCCTTTTTTAGTTTCTATTTTAATGTTTCCTTTCAATTAAACAATGTTTTGTATTTTAGTATTTCATGATATCAACACTCAACTCTCTTTATGTTATGAAACTCTTTCTTGTTGTGTTTATTTTTGTTAAATCTATTTCTGTTAGCCCTGTAATTGGTCTGAGGATGGCTTGTGGCTAAACTTATACTAATTACAGCGGTAACACCCCCTCTTATAATATATGATTTTAGTAATAAAACAAAAAATTTCAATGATAATTTTTTAGGAGTGTTACTGTAATCCCCCGAATTTTTAAAAGCTTATAATTTAATAAATAAATTTTATTTGGGATAAATTATCCTTTAAATATATTCAATTTAATTATTTTATAGATTTTTGAATATATAAGATTGGATATCAATATTTAATAAATTAATATAAATATTTTGTTATTTTATCATAACCTTTTTATTTAAATATTTTTCAAACCATTATTTTACTAAAATTATCCTCTTTTTAACCCTCATATTTTAATTATATTAAATTAAATTATTAAATTAATTTATTACCCAAAATATATTATATTGTATTATTTTATAAATTAAATTATTTTATTTAATACCATTTTTCCTTTTCTTTTTCCTTTTTCCATCTCCTTTTTCTTCTTTTTCTCTTTCCTTTCTTTTTCTTCTTCTTTGGGTCGTCAGCTGGTTGGCCTGCCTTTCCCTTACGCTTGGGCCGCTGGCCCATCTCTCCCCCTCCTCCCTCCTTTCCTTTTTCCTTTCCCCAGCCTGACTCCTTTCTCCTTCTCCCTGGCGCGTGGGCCGTTGGCCCATTTTCTCCTCTCCTTTGCCCGAGCCGGCTGCCTCCCTCCTTTCCTTTCTTCCTTTCTCCCCGATCGGGCCAACTCGATTCCTTTTTCCCTTCGGCCACCTATCACGCACCAGCTCCCCCTCTCCTTCTTCTTTCTTCTTCCTCTTTCCCCGCCGAAATTCCCAACCGCCCGCCATCACTGCCCCTCCATCTCCAACTCCCTCTCCCCCCATTGATTCCCCCTATCTATCTATCTCCCTCTCGTCGTTTTCTCTGCCCCATTCCGGTCCCACCATCCCTGTCTCCCTTCCCCTATGCCTGACCATACTTCCTTTCTCCCTCTCCCTACAACTCCCATTTCCCTACCCCTACCGTCACCCCTCGAGCTCCCTATCCCCTCCCTTCTCTTCCTCTTCTATTTCTTCCTCCTTCCTTGACAGTTCTGCATTTTTTTTCGGAACTCCCCATGCTCCCCAACCCTCTCTTTTCTTTCCTTTCTTCTCCTTCCCTCACCCTATTTGTTTTTGCTTCACCGCCCAACTCCACCGCCTCAATAGCCACCTGCACCACCCTTGCCACCCTCTACCTCACCCTCGAATCATCCTAACACCCATTGAGCCACCCACAGCCTCCTTCTTCCTCCTCTCTTCTTTTTCTCTTCTTTCCCTTCCTTCTCGGCAGCCACACTGCACCGCCATATGCCGCCGTCGTTCCGCCGCCTATTCTACCACCTAAGCCACCACATTACTCCCTGCAACCCCCTCTACCATCCCAAATCATCCTTTGGTCGAAACCACCACCTGCAGGCCCTCGTTTTCCCCCTCCCTTTTCCTTCCTTCTCAACCTTCCATTTCGACCCCTCCTCGGCCGCCACCTTCGCAGCCTCGCTGCCGCCACCTCCGCCACCTTTAGCCGCTGTCAACCCATCCCCGACCACCACTTACAACCCCTCCACCTCTGCATCCTTCACTTTCCTTAAATCTTCCCCCACATGCCTTTTTTCTTAGCCCCAAAACCCCAACCTGAAAATGCCCATTTTTTCCTATTTTACCCACCTTCGAGCCCCTCCTCCCCATTTATTTGCATGCAGCTCATGCTGCATGAGTTGCTACATTTCTTGATTTAGTTGGATAACAATTTTAAGGTATTATAATATTTTAATTCAAGTATTTGATTAATTAAGCATTATAAAGTTTTATACTTTGATTTTTATGATTTCTAACATGATAAACCTTGATATTATCAAAGCTTGAACCTTTAACAAGAATACCAGTAAGGTTTATTTTTGCGGGAATCGAGGTAACTGTTAAATCTCACTTAAACACATGGATTAACGTATGTTAGCACATTAGGATTTTTAACATGTAATTATGCTTAATTTATGTTGTTTAATATCATATGCACAGTTTCTTGTGATGTTGGATGAAAAGAAGCATGTTATGTTATGTATGGAAATATTGTTTGAAGTGAGAGTTTGGTTGTTAATGAAATGTTAAGTATTATGCTATTATGGTGTTTAATGCATGGTTAATATTTTGTGAGCCTTAGGGGCATTTTATTAATATATATCTTGTATAAGAATATAGCCTAATATGTGTGGGTACTAAAAGTATATATTAAATATATTAGTTGTGGATGAGGTATTATTATTAATATTTTAAGTAGTGATGATAATTTAAAATGAGTGGTGTAACAAGGGACAAAATGGTAATTTATAATTAAAAAGGGGTATTATGGTAATTGTATAATAAAAAAGGGTGAATTGGTAATTTTATAATCAATGGGTAATATGGTAATTTTGGAAGTGAAGGGGTAAAATGGTAATTTTCTAATTTAAGGGGTAAAATCGTAAATTTATAATTAAAGGGTAAAATCGTAAATTTGTAATTAAAGGGTAAAATGGTAATTTTATAATTAAAAGGTAAACTGGTAATTTTATAATTAAAGGGTAAGATGGTAATTTTGTGATTAAAGGGTAATATGGTAATTTTGGAATTAAAGGATAAATTGGTAATTTCATGATTAAAGGGTAAAATGGTAATTTTATAATTAAAGGGGTAAAATGGTAATTTTAATTAAAGGGGAAAATAGGTAATTTGGTGATTAAAGGGTAAAATGGTAATTTTGTAATTAAAGGGCAAAATAACAATTTTGTAATAAAAGGGTGAAATGGTAATTTTGTAATAAAAGGGTAAAATAGTAATTTTGTAATAAAGGGTAAAATGGTAATTTTGTGATTAAAAGGAAAAATGGTAACTTTGTGATTAAAGGGCAAAATGGTGATTTGAAAATTAAAAGAGGTAAAATGGTAATTTCGTAATTAAGGATAAAATGGTCATTTTATAAGTGGAAGGGTGTTATGGTAATTTTTGGACGTTAAGGGGTAAAATGGTAAATTTGAAAGCAAAGGGTAAAATGGTAATTTTGTAAATAAAAGGGGTAAAAGTGGAATTGGAAAGGAGTAACTTGGTAATTATAATAATTGAGAAGGTTAAAATAATAATTTAAATAACTAAAGGGTAATTTGATAATTTAATAATGGAGAAGGGTAATTTGGTAATTAGGATATTGAATAGGGGTAATTTGGTAATTTGACCAACTAAAGGGAAATTGTTAATTATAATAAAGGAAATGGGTAAATTGGTAATATAACCAACCAAATGAAAAATATATTAAGTGTAACAATTACCAAGGGTGATTAGTGGCCTAATAAGTGTGGGAACCTAAACCGAGTAAGGGTGTAGCTAAGGCCGAATGTGTGCTATGTGTCCTACATGCCTTGGATGTCCTATATAATTATATGTCGTGTTTTATAAGCTATTATCTTAAATATTTCACGCATGGCGCGACTTGGAATCGAGATGTGATCATGTGTCCACTTTTGGTATGTGATAATACATATATGTCGTAAGTTATGATGTGATGTGATGTGGCCCCTTTAGCACATGTATGCTAGGATAATTAATGTGGTAATGTGGGATGGAGGCATGAAAAAGAGAAATGGGAGAGGAAGATAACCAAGGGGAAATAAGTTGGTTAATGTAAGTATGGGAGGAACTAGGGTTTTCATGGGATGGTTAGAGTCTGCATGGGGGTAAACCTTACATACAGAAAGTTGCCTTGAGGCGTGAGGAAGGTAATAAAAGTGTCATTTGGGTGTCTGAGGGCTTTGGGTGAAAAATAGTACGTGGGACAATATAAGGGTGCGTAGGAGACTAATCTAGGGTTGGGAGGAAACCCTAATGTGAGGAGGTGGAAAAGAAAAAAGAAAATAATAAAAATAAATGAGAATGAGTGCGACAGAAAGTGAGGGTTGGATCTAAGGGTCGTGACGTATAGGGTGTTGAAATAGTCGGGATGTGTATGACAGAGAAGGATGGGCCACATAGGGCCGAGTTAGGGTTTTTGGAGAAAACTGAGTTGTGAGGTGCAGAAGTCTCAAGATATAGGACGGGCCCTCTTGGGAGGATAAGTGTGGATATAGTTAACCATGCATGTCAAGGGTGAAATACTTTCGAATAAGATATTTTTAAGACACTAATCACTTAAAGAGGAAGATATTGAGCCAAACCCAGACCGGTCCACCGGCGAATAATAGTGGCAGGATATGTTACCCTCTCGACCGATCCACCGGCTAAAATAGTGGCAGGGCATGTATCCTCATGACCGTTTCACCGGCTATAATAGTGGGGGCTTCCGTGCTCAACAAACCAAACGTAAAAACGATAAGACATAAGGAAGATACTAATTACTTACAGTGGAACACCTTGTGAGTCAGGGGCCAGACCGTTCCACCGGCGAATAATAGTGGCAGGATATGTTACCCTCGCGACCGATCCATCGGCTAAAATAGCGGCAAGGCATGTATCCTCGTGACCCTTTCACCGACTATAATAGTGGGGTTCCCGCACTCACATGGACATTTATAATCCGAGATGATTGATTAATGATGAACTAATGGCCTTAAGGCCCTAAAAGTATCGATTGTTCATTATGACCTATCAATATTTGGTTGACTCGTTAAGTATGCGAATGTACAAAAGTGAATGTTACACATACCCCATTAATATCTGATTGACTTGTTGGATGTGTGAATGGATGGATCTGAATATCATGTTTACACCTGTCGTTATGTATGGATACAGTAGTATATCATGTGTTACATTGCAGGCCTGCTTTTAAGTGTGTTTTAAAGGGTTACTTAGTACCATAGTACTGAAGGGTTCCATTCGTGGGCCCCTGCCTATTCAATGGGCAGTGTCCTTTGTAGGTCTTTTCAGGTACTAGTCAAGTGGGCAACGGGAAAGAGCGTAAGGTTTGTCTGGAATTTGATAGGATTTTTACTACTTCCCTTTCTAACTCTTGGATTAAATGTAATCTTTATTCTTGTAACCACCATTGGTGGACTTTAATCTTGCAAGATGTTATTTGCGCTACTCTAATTTTAAATATGATTTGAATTTCTAGCAATTGATATTCTATTCCTTAGCCTTAGCACTTGGTACTGGAACGATATAAGTGAACCGTTCTGGTACCAAGTGTGGCGGTATTATCCCCGAAATTCATAGTTTGTTATTTTTTTCCGCTAATCTTTTAATAAAACAAAATTTTTCAATAGTGAATTTTGGAGGTGTTACAATAAGATATATGGTTAAAAATGTGGATTTGGAAATAATGTTATTAAACACATAAGATTCATATGGAATAAGGGTTTTAGTTATAGATAAGAGCATTTTGGTTATCATGGGTTAAATATGAGAATTATGGTGTTTAAGGTGTTATATCATCCCAAAATGTGCCAAGGAATTTGTATGATGTGTTTGGACAGACTATGAATGACATAAGATTGATAAAGTGTAGAAATGGTTTTATTTGGGAATAGTAACCCTAGAACGTGGAGGTTATTAACACATGCAAAACAATGGAGTTTGACCATGAAATTAAGATATGTTGTTAATATTAGTTTTTTGAGAATGTATATTGAATCTCATAAGTTTTTGAGCCCTACATGAAAAGTTATGGTTGTTTGTGAAATTAGGGTTTTCTAAGGCATATGAATAATAACTTTTGGGATATGGTTATTATCGTATATGTAAGACCTTAGAGTTAGTCCTTAAAATTTGATTATGTTGATAATAATAATAATAATAATTAAGGAATAGGTACTAAGTTTGGTGATTAAAAGAGTAAAAAAATAAGAGTTATAATAAAAGTGTGAAATTAGGGTTTTAGGGAACTATAGGGATCTTAACTCTAGAGAATGGCTTTATGAACTTTGTGATGCACTTACCTATTTAAAATGTGTTCTATGCCTTTGAACCAATCATGAATATGACATTAATCATTTGAATTTAAAGATCACATGATTCAGATAAAGGTATTTGATGGATCCAATCCACCGGATAATAATAATGGCTTGAGTATATTATCCTTGAGAGATGCTTCAGTCCGTTCCACCAGATTAAGAATAGTGGGGATCTATACTCATCATGAATAAGAATATGATTTGAGATAAGTTACCTAATGGATAAGATTTTAATGATTTAAAGTGGATGAGTACGTGAGTTAGGACCAAGGTATTAGATTTGTTCCACTAAATGATAATAGTGGCTTAGGTGTATTGTTCCTGAGAGGTTCTTCAGACCATTCCACATGTTTAAGAATAGTGGGGTCTATGAACTCAATGTAAATAAAATAATGAAAATGGTTATATTTAGTAAAGAAGCCTAGATCAGTCTTACCTTGTGATACTTTACGTAATTTGTATGCGTACTTATCATCTGCTATGAATATATGCTTTTATATGTATCCCTAACTCGATAGTATTGTTACCTTTCTCAATACGTAGCGTACTGACCATCCTTTTCATGGGTGCTACCTATTCCCATAAGTAGACAACCCTAATGGTTTTGTGCAGGTCTTTGAGGACCAACTAAATAATTTTGTGAACTTTGATACATTTTTATGGGGAGGAGTGACTTTTCCTATACTGTTTGTTTTGGTGAAGAGTTATGTTATCCACATGATGTTTTTACCCAGATAACTTTTGGACTCTTTGATCCATGATATCTTTTTTTATTGTATTTTGTTATTGTATCTAGGATTTAATCTATAAACTCATATTTATATTTATAAATTATCTCTCTTTCGAGTTACTTTGTGTTTACATAATGGTTTTAGACTTTTGATTGACGCGAGGATGATATGGTAAACCATAATTACATCAATTACAATAGTAACAACTAATATTTTGGTTATAAGATTCCGTTGTAAAACGAAATTTTTAAGTAGTAAAGTTTGGGATGTTATAGGTCCTCCCAACATGTATGTGTTCTAAATTAAGGTGTGGAAAATTACTTTTTAGGTCATTATTTGGTTAATTTTGAAGGAAAGAAATACACAGATTTTTAGACATATAACTATCTAGGTGGTGAAGGTTCATGATATGATTCTAATTATAATGGGTTGGTTGGTTAAATAGTAGTTTCTTATGTTTCCTTATAAGTTAGAGGAGGTGGCTCATGCCCTATGCAACATATTGAGTTACTGCCCATAGTAGGTAAAAAACGGGAGTCAATCCTTGATAAGATAATGGTGTGTGCCAAACCAAGGATGGATTAAGTGGAGTAATGATGCCTTTATTTGTAGAACTTTGAGGAAGGTAGACATTGGAGGTGTGCTATAAGACTAGCATGGAAAATACTTGTGTCTATTCTATATATCTATCAACCTAATGGAGGTGAGTGGTGTGAAAGTCATAGCAGTTTATATAACTTGTATACCTACTTTGTAGAAGGATTGAATTAGTCATTTTAAAGTGGAGATAGAGTTATATTTGCAAGTTGTGGTGGGACGGTGTAAGGATCTAAGGAAGGGGTCATGAGAGATTACTTTTTAGCTAAATTTGTTTAAAAGTAGGAGCAAATATATGGTAGGTTTTTGTGTTTCTTTTTAGAGCAAGGAGTCTTTTTTCTTGGGAAGATTCTTTGGCCAATTAGGGCCTCCAACAAGATGAAGATTTTGTTGTATGTATTTAGAATTATTAGATAGTGAGAAGGTTCATTGCTTGCAAGTCATGGACAATCAATTAGTTTCTACACTACCCATGCATGGTTGCCAGGGATATTAAGTTCGATCTTTTTTTGTTCTATTATAGGGGTTGTATAACCCGTGTACCATAGGTCAGGGTTTCTTTGATGTGGAATATAATAGAGAAATTATTCTTTCAAAATCAAAGACTTTTATCTTATTTCTTTGGAGTAGAAATGATGCTCATTTATTGGAGTGATACTTGAGTATAGATGTAGTTTTCGACAAAGCACCACAATTTCAGATTAATGATCACTAAGATCACTTAATTCCAAGGATAAGTCACTAAGTTTTCTCTAGAAAACAAACCAAAACTCTCAAGATAAACTCGCTTGAAGAGAAAGGAAGAATTTAAAAATTCTTAAGACTTTATTCCACTTGATGTTACGAAGCTATAAGTCGACATTGCATATATGTACACACACATAGGCCTTAGTTTTCTATTTACTTAACAAGCCCGACCCAACCAATCTAGCTAGATTAACTTACTTAAAATAACGAGTTAAACTAGTGCACTACACATCTATATTATATATATAATGGTCTACAATTACAATTTACAAGACATTACAAAGAATACATAAAATATCAAAGCTAAGAATGACCTTAATCACGCAATATATGCAATAATAACCATATAATCAAGCTTTGTGTCTTGTACCTTTGTCTTCTATGCAACTTTGTAACCCTTATCTTGTACATTAGATGCCTTGAGTGAATTCTTCTTCATGCAAACATATATAATACCTACAAAAATTACTTAACAAAATGTTGGTACTATTAAGGTTAACATGAGGGTGTTTAAGATTTTCAAGAACAATTGATACCATCACCTAGTATGTGTTTAAGATTTTCAAGAATAATTGGTACCATCTCCTAGTATGTCAACTCTTGACCTCCAAGAGAAAAAGAGTGAAATTGAGATGATCCTAAATCCTCCTTCCCTTTTAAAAGGGAATTTGTATTCAAATTATCATCTCTATAGTAAGGAGATAAATCACCAACATCGAAAGTTTATTTTTTCTTAAGTTTGTAAATCATTGTTTTCTTAAGTGTAACCAAACTAATTCTCCTGGTAAAAACACTTGCTGAATTCAATTTTTATTCGCTTGAGTTTGGTACTTAGATTTATATTTTTCAATATTGTTTTAATTTGCTCATGAATTTTCTTAAATAATTAAGACCTTTATTTAGCATCATATTTTTTAATATCACTTCTCTTTAGTGAAAATATATCAATTGGTAAATAAGTATTAACTCTATAGATAACTTCAAATGGATTAAATTGATTTGAACTAAAAAGACTCCTATTATATGCAAATTCAATATGTGCAAGTTATATATCTCAATCTTTTGTACTCTTGCTTACTAATCCTTATAGTAAAGTTCCTAAGGTTTCATTATTCACTTCGATTTAACCATCCGCTTGTGGATGATGGGATGTACTAAAGAATAATTAAAACCTAACATATGCCAAATTGTTTTACAAAAGTAGCTCAAAAAATTTATATCTCTATCCAACACTATAATTTTGGGAATACCATGTAACCTTACTACTTTAAAATATAAACCCACCACATGAGTTGTATCGTCAATTTTATTACAAGTAGGGCCATTGACAAATCAAACTGGCTCGTGAGCCGACTCGACTCGGCTCTTTAACGGTTCGGCTCGATTCACTTGATTAGGTTAACAAATTAAATCCAAGCCTTAATCTTAGGCTTGTTCATTAAATGAGCCAAACTCAAGCCTAGGTTGGCTTGGCTTGTTAGCTCGCAAACCAGCTTGATTCAAACTAAACTCGAGTTAAGGTCAATTATAGGCTCATTTGCTCATTTATCAAATAAGTATTGAGAATACATAAAACACTTTGTTTTAGTAAGAACTTCTGATCATAAAAATATAAATTAAAGTTAAAAAGTTCTAATTCAGAAGTCATAACTTGACTTTATATTTTGATTGGTTAATTTTACAAAAATGATTCTCATAAGTTATATTTTATTTTTTTTTACTAAAACATAGTGTTTCAAAATTTGTTATGATATTGTATTTAAAATAAAATAACACACGTAATAAGACTATAAATTAAAATTTTGAACCATATAACTAAAATTTTATTTTTTAATCTTTTCCGTATTATTTCATTTCTTAACTTCTTATCCTGTTAATAGAAGTTTAAAGGATAACAAAAATTACAAAATTTAGTAAATACTAAATATAATACTAGTGTGTGGTGTACTCTATCGTCCATTTTTTTTTTCCGATTCTCAATTCTCCACTCACCCTCTCAAAATTAGAATCTTGATTTTATTTTATATAAAAAAATAAATAGTGTAAAAACTAAAAAAATTAAATATTTTGATTAAAAATTCGGGCGGCATTCCAACCGTTGGACTTAGATCCTCGCGGGTCGCGTCCTCATCCAGAGTTCCAGACCCAATCGCCCTTGGTCTCTCTCTCTCCACTTTTCTAATCTCCAGAGAGTCAGACACTCCACTTTTTGCGACTTGCGGTTTGCCTATCTACCTCCATCTCCATTGGAATCCAGAGTCAAGATCCCGTCCGCCCATCCCTTCCTCCCGCTCTAGCCTCCGTTGGCTCCTCTATCTCCAATCTCATTCTAAGTTTCTCACTGCCAATGGGTCGTGGCTAGTGCAGCCTGCTGCCTCGCCCTCGCCCCTCACCACCGTCACCCCTTACCATTCTCTAGTCAGTCGCTTGCCCTTCTTCGCCAGTCACCATTGTCGCCGCCAGTCGCCCCGCCAGTCGGCTAACCCACCTACCACTTCCCCTCGCCAAGTCTCCACCGATCCCCTCGGCCCTCTCTAAGTCATTCCTCGGTCTGCCTCACTGGTCTCACAACCTAGAGGCCCGAGACTCCTGACTCTCCACTTAGCGGTCAACATTGGCACCAGTCTGGCAGTCTCCCCTCACCCCTCGATCTGCACATCCAGCCACAGGCAGCCCACAGGCCACCCACATCTCCCACTCTTTGTGACTATCCCTAACTCTGTTGTGTCCGTGTACTATGTGGTATATTTTATAGGTATATTTCATTATTGATTATCATTTTCAAATTTGTCGGATAAATCTAAGTTTTACTCATTTATGGATCTATAATTACGAATGATGATTGACATTATACTATGGCATGGCATGTGTTGAATTAAAAACAAATTGAGGTTGTACATTTGTAATATTGACACTTAACAATTTATTTTGTACTTGTTGTGGCTATTGTGTTGTCGGTATTGTAGAATTGTAGATAATGATGGTCTTTGTGATGTAACTTTGATCTTATTTGTGTATGATAACGGCTGTTGACCCCTAAAAATGGGGGTTTAGGCATTGTGAATTTTTTTCTTTATCATATTATTATGTTGTACAATATGGATTTTGGTATTTGTGTTTATATGGTTTGAGCTTGTAGTTTCTTGATTGTTCCAATTGTTGGAAAAAATATTTTGAGAAAAAAGCTTATAAGATTGTGAAATGACAAGAGTGGATAGTGGACGAATAGGGGGATAAATTAGGAGGAAGTTATTCATAGGAAGAATGTAGACAATATTTTATTATTAAACTAAAGTCGTATAGGGTGGGGCTACTTAAGATGTTAGATATTCAAATAGAACAATAGGAGATAAAATTAATACAAGAAAGACCAATACATAACTTCTAAATTTGAGTAAATTGAAGTTGTAGTTTCTTTTTGTCATTATATTATCTTTCTATAGGTTTTATCAAATTTGAGAAAAATTGTAGATCATTTGAAATGATTTAAGTTATGGTTTGTTTGAATTAATGTGAATTGGGGTGAGGGTAATTATTATGATGCTTCTTTATATTTTCTATGAGTTTGATTATTTATAAAGTATTATATGTCAGATTGGAGATGTTTTCAAGCTCTTATAATTGAAAATATCAATAAAACACGTGGTTAGTAGCTAACATCATCTTTCCTACTAAATTATTTTATAAATATATTTTTTTTTCAATTTTATTTTTTAAAGTGAGCAATAGCATTACTATTTGATTGTACTTGTTCATTTTGTTATCTAATGACTTGAAATATTTTCCAACTAAATACCAAGTTATCAAGTTGTTTTCGAACATGATACCTATGTCTACTTTTATATCTAATGGCTTTCAATATTTTCTTTTTCTTTATTATTTGGTGTTATCATGAATAATTTTGTTATCATGTTATACTTGAAAGTTACATATGTGATCTTTGTTTAAATTTATTAAAAATGATTTCTATAGTATTACTTTGGAGGTTTGCGCTTTACATTTTTGTTCTCAATTTGTTTTTATTTGTACACATTAATACATCACACATATAACCTATTGTTTTTCCTTTTACAAATACTTGGAATTTTGAACTTTAATTTTTTTTCATATATTCTTTATTTTATAATTATGTTTTATTTTGATTAAAACAAATGAAAAACCATGGTGGTGTTTATTAATTATTCATAGTTTTATATGTTGTTCTTGCTGCTACCTACTGCTACCTTGTGTTTTTTAGCTCAAACTTGTAATTATGTCAAATTTGGTAACTTATAATTTTTCTTCTAAACAAGGATCTTTATCCCCTGTATCATCGTCATCTACATCAACAAGAAGTCTAAAAATGGTAGATGACCCTATATTTAAAGTTCTTAGAGATACATACATTGGTGATTATAATGAGGAGAATGATTTTGAGCCTACCAATAAACTTGATGAAGAGGTTGATGAGTAGATTAATGAGAAGTGGGAGGTGAAGAATGAAAATAAAAATGATGATGATGATGAGTGTGCAATACCGAAGAAGGCTCGCTAGAAAACTTCACATGTTTTGGAAGAGTTTGAAGTGGTTACTTTAAAAGATGAGACCAAAAAGGATCAATGTAAGCATTGTTGTAAATACCTATCAATTCTTTCTTAGGGCATAACCAGTCATTTTATCAGGCATTTGGAACAATGTACTAGCCGACCATAAAAAAACAAAGAGCATTGTCTCTTTCTAAGTCCACTGTTGTTAGTGTTACTCCTATATTTAGATATGATCATGAAAGGGTGATAGAAAAGTGTGCTTATATGATATTCATGCATGAATATCCATTTAATATGATGGAACATTTGGGGTTTAATGAATTTATTTGGGCCATCTCTGATAAGTATCAATGGATTACTCATCATATTGCTGAGGATGCTTACTTTATTCTTTATGAATTTGAAAAGAAGAAGGTAAAAAAAATCTGAATGATACTAATAAGATTAGCATAACAACAGACCTTTGAAAATCTGATGTCCAAAAAATTCATTACATGGTTGTAACAGCTTACTTGATTGATAGTAATTGGAATCTCCAAAAGAATATTTTGAATTTTTTCACTTACCTTCTTCTAGTATTGGATTAAATATATACAATACTTTATGTAGCTCTTTGGTGGATTGGAAAATTAAAGATAAAGTGAGCAGTATTACGGTGGATAATTGTAGTGCTAATGATGTTTGTGTAAGGCATTTAAAATATAACTTTAGTTTGATGAAGAAACTTTCTTTTGTTGGTAAAATCTTTCATGTTTGATGTTGTGCTCATATTGTGAATTTGTCGGTGGAAGATGGTTATAAGGAGATCAGTAATGTTATCACTAATATTCGCACAACTATAAAGTATTGGTCTGATTCTTATGCCTGTTTGATGAAATTTAGTGAGATTGTTAGATATCTAAAATTTCCTACAAAGAATTTGATTATGAATGTTTGCACACGTTGGAATTCTATGCATGCTGTGCCATCTACTGTATTAGAGTTTAAAGATGTGTTTCCAATATATGCAAAGTAGGATCTATCATATAAATGGACCCCTTTTGCTGAAGAATTGAGATAAGTTGAAATAGTATGTAAATTTTTGGAGTTTTCTAGTGATGTAACAAATATATTTTTTGGAAGTGAGTATCTCATAGCAAATTTCTATCTTCCTAAGGTATGGAGGATTAAAGTAGTATTAGATGAGAATGTAGGTTTTTCAGAACCATTTATCTCATGAAAGAAAAATTTGATAAATTAGGGTGAGGGTAATTTGTTAGTGGCTATTACAACTGTTTTAAACCTTAGATGAAAGATGTCTTTGGTTGAATATAAAATCCCCAATCTTTTTAGTCATGATGATGCTGACAAGCATATTGAGCTAGTTCATGATACTTTAATAACTAATTTGATCATCATCTTCCAAAACCTTAAAAGCAAAAATTGAGATTGTGATAGTGCTAAAGGAAAGAGATTTGGAATGTCTAGAAATCAATCCATCCATTGATTATGAATGAGATGAAATGAAATTAAAAGTTGGTAGATATAATATTGTGAGTGCTTGAGCCTAATCAATGGATACATTGTTTATCCAAAATATATTTTTTCTTTTGTGTATGTTCTCCAATGATATGTGCAATTAGAATTTACCATTAGTTCTTTTTAAGACCGCATAGAACTTTAGGATATTTGAAAATGATAAAGACACTCTTCTTTCTTTGTTAGCTATAAGACCAAATAGCTTACCTTGAAAATTGTTATCCATTGCATAACCCCCTTGAGCCTAAAGCCTTATTCTATTGATCTAACTTTTGTTAACAACTAATCTTCATATGCATTTTTCTTCCTTACTCTATGACTAGTGGAGAAATAGATTTTCAAGGAGAACATTTTTTTTTGTTAATAAGGTGAAATCTAAGCATGGGGATGTATATCTTATAAAAATAATGGATGAAGTAGCTAAGCATTTTCAAAAAAGAAAAAGAAAAAGAAGAGAATAAAATTTCATGTCTTTTGTTGTTTATTTGGTTGAATGGAAGGGCTTGAAATTAGAATTGTATTTTTTTTAAAAGGGAGAAGTGAAGTAAGGGAGAAGAGGAAGAATTTTAATTTAATCGAAAGAAAGAAATTGCTTCTCTAGTTAATAGAGTCTAGCTACAATCCCAAAATAATATCCCACCTTAGAACCCTAGCCCTATTATAACCAAATTTACGGCCTTTTGAATTTTACATACTTTAGTTCTCTTAAGCGGTGGCGAATTGAGAGTAATGGAAAACATATGGATAATCATAATCATTTAGAGAAAAGTTGAGACTAAACACATTTTACCCTAAACACATAAGAGTGAGCGTTTACACATATCAAAAGCAAGAATCTACCAATTTAACTTTCATTAATCTTAATCTAACTTTACACGGTGAGGTACTAACTGTACTAATTATCACAACCACTTGAGGAGTTGATAAAATTGTTTATTGGTTATGTTAGATATGTGATCCAAAACATCTTCAACATTTCTATCTTGTGATTTATAAATGTTTTAAGTTCTAGTGCATTGTTAAACTCCGTGAATGAATACACCCAATTTTACAGTTCTTGTAGTTCAGAACTTGTCTCACTTGTTGCACTTGATGTTTCTTTTGTGCATGGCATGATGTTGCTTGAGGACAAGCAATGATTTAAGCATGGAGGTATTTGATATATAGGATTTATATGTTATTTTCCTAAGTAAAAATGCCATTTATTCCTCATTATTTTTATAAGATTTAATATTTTTTTGAGTTTTTCTCTTTTAGATAGATTTTGTAGGTAAAGATAATTATGAAGAAATTCAAAGGAGAAATCAAAGGAAAGAGGAAATGAAGCAAATAACATATCAAGAGATATTGAATCAATGGAAGAAAAGACCAGAAATGAAGAATATATATCAAAGGGAAGCTTGTCTTGAAATTTCATAGAGAGATGATGAAGGAACAAAGAACATAGTACCCCCGTGTTTCCTAAACACGGGTTGTGTTATTCTGCCAGAAGATAAAAATATCAGTTTTAAAAATTTAGCAATTGATAGAGAATTTAAGGAAAAACACGGACTGTGTTTTTCTTAATTTTTGTAATTGTTCACGCGAACTTTTTCCTGATATATTTTCTAGTAATTATGGAGATTTGACATTCGATTTTATAGTTCGAGAGTTAAATTCTCTTTTTTTTTCTTTATATTCTCTAGAAAGTATATGTACTTCACAATTCCAATTCTCTTTCTCTCCATTGTATTCAATTGAACAATTAATATTCTGCAATTCAAGTTGATAAGTTCTTCTCCATTTCTTTCTTAATTGTAAGTTCTGATTTTTGATCGAATGCAAGTAAATTCTCTTTATTGATTTATTATTGTTGAGGATATTCAGAGTTAACAAAGCTGATCAAGACAATACCTTTAACCCTCAAGAACAAACTATTCTTTGATTAGAAACAAAAAAGAATAATTCTCACTTAATTTATGCAACACACTAAGTGATCTTGTGTAGGAAAGATGAAATCTTGAATTAAGACTAACTAGAAGAAAGTTGAGGAACAAAGCAATGGAAACAGCATTAGAAGAAAACAACTCAAGAAAAAATTTCAATTTGAACACCAAAGGAAGTTTATTAGCTGTGATTAATATCTTACAATTAAAAATGCCTTGCCTATTTATACACAAAGAATCATAGGAATCTTAGGCTACACACCACACGTGTGCATGCCTTTTCCTATCTTTTCTAATAGCCTAAAATATGCCCTCATAACTGCCTAATAATCAACTTGACAATAAGAAATAGTCATGGGCTGATTAATGGCCAGTATGACCATTTCAAACTTAATTATCCTTATGTACAAGATGTAGGCATATTTAACAATTCTCCACCTTGACTACATGTTTGTACCACATGCAAGCATCTTTAACAGTAATTATCCTTCTAATGATTTTGTCAACAGATCTGCAACATTATTTGCTGTATCAACCTTCTCCAGCTTTAGCTTTCCTCCTTCTATCACTTCTCTAATGAAATGCAACCTCACATCTACATGCTTGGTCTTCTCATGATACACTAGGTTCTTAATTAGGTAGATAGCACTTTGATTATCACACCAAATAATCACTAAGTGCTGATTTACATAAAAAATTTTGATTAAGCCATTCAGCCATAATGCTTCTTTAAAGGCTTTAGTGTAGGCTAGATATTCAGTTCTATTGAAGAAAGTGCTACCACTTTCTGCAGTGAGGCCTTCCAACTTATCACTCCTTTGCCTAGCTTGAATATATATCCTGAAATGCCCCAAAACTTAATTTTAAGAATTATAGCTAATTAAGGATTTTTTATGAAGATTAATTACATAAATTATTTTTATTAAAATAAAAGGGAAGTAATTAGGGCAATTCAAGAAGAAAATAATAAATATTTTTATTAGAAGAATTTGGGTATTTTGCTCATTAAAATGGAATTTTTGAAAAATATTTCAAAAATCCTAATTTAGCCTAAAAAGGGATTTAAATATGATTTTATTTAAATATTCCAAATATAAAAATTAATTTAATTGATCCCAACTCACCTATTTTCCTTTTTTCCTTTCTCCTTTTTCCTTTTCTTTTGTTCTTTCTTTTCCTTCCTTTTCTTTTCTTTCTTTTTCTTCTCCTTTTCTATTCTTTTCCCCCGATTGGGCTTGCCTTTTTGTGGCCCAATCCTTCTTTTTTCCTTTTCTTTCTTCCTTTGATGGCCTAGAATGTTGCGCTGTTTATTTCCTCTTTTTCCGCTAGAACGCAAAGTTTCGGCGTTATTTTTTTAAGCTGTCGTTCGATCCAGTTCTTCTTCTTTTCTTTTTCTTCTTTTCTTCCCCCGACCACCCGGTCCGCGTCCATATTCTTCCTCTTTCCCTCTTCTTCGCCCTCGTCATCGACCTACAACTACTTGAGAAATCCGCTGCCAGCCACGCCGGATTTGATCAGTCTTTTCTTTCCCCCTTTTCCCTGCTGTTTCACCGGCCACATTGACCCAACCCTCTTCCCCCTCTTCTCGCACGATTCCTCCTTTTCCTGCGCAACACCCTGCCACAATTTTGAAATTTTTCCGGCCAACCGTCGCTTCGGTGACCCTAATCTTACCTGCCCTATTCCCTCGCCGACCCACAGATCTTACCCTCTCATTTAAACTCTATAAATACCCCTAACTAGCTTAAACTCAGAACTTTTTTCGGCAACCCAGCAAAATCACTCTTGTGTGCCACCGTCACTTCAGACGCCTCTTCTACCACCGTTGGCCAACTTCGCTGCCTACTCTACCCAACTAAGTACTCCCTGCACCACCCTCTAACTAACTACACCGCCCTTCTCCCTCAATTCTCCCTGCATGAGCCACCCCGGCTAGGCAAAGTAGTCCCCTCAACCAACCCTTTCTTCCTCATCTACCACCCTTCGCACCACCATTAACCACCAATTCCACCACCACCACTGCCCCTTATACCTCCCAAAAACACCCACAGACCCTCCTCTACATCCTCCTGCTCTTCTTTTCCTCTTCCTCCCTCTCCTCCTCTCTTTCTCTTCTTCTTCCACCTTCGGCCACCACCCCCGGCGTCCGCTACCACCATTGGTTGTGCCGCCACCCTCATTCTACTCCTCTTCATCCATACAGTCACAAACACCCTTACTCCCACTCTCATTCTTCCTCTTTTGTTCCCAACCTTCAACTTTTCCCCTTTTCTTCTCTTTTTCTAGCCATCGCCGCCACCGCCGGTGCCGCATGTCACCATTAACCTAAGGTGGAACCCTAAACCCCCTCAACCCCTTTTCACCATTTATTCAAGCCTTAATTATTCTATTTTTGTTTTGTTTTAATTATTTTGAATATAATAACATTATTATTATTATTATTGTTATTACTAATGATATTATAATTATTTATATTGAGGGCTGAATCCCTAATATATTTTTATTTAAATATTATTATTATTACTATAAGTATTAATATTAATATTACTATTACTATTATTACTATTATTATTATTATTATTATTATTATTATTATTATTAGTAGTAGTAGTAGTAGTAGTATTATGTGTTATCATCGTCATCATCATCATCATTATCATTATTATTATTTTAAAGTTGGGTCGAAACCCTACTTTACCTTACTTTCGATTTATGATATTATTAGTACTATTATTATTGTTATTATTATAGTTATTATTATTATTATTATTATTATTATTATTATTCTTATTACTATTATTATTTCTTTATTATTATTATTATTATTATTATTATTTTTTATTATTATTATTAATGTTACTAATATTATTATTAGTATTATTTTGGTGAGGGCCGAAGCCCTTATCCCACCATTTATTTTGAATCATATTATTAATATTATTATTATCGTTATTATTATTATTTTTACTATTATTAATATTATCATTATTATTTTTTTAGTATCACTATTATTATTATTAGGGTAAAGTCTTCAAACCTTTTATTATCAACTTTTACAATATTACTATTATTTCTTATATTTTTAGTAAAATTAGTAATTAGTTAATGTCATTTTTATTAATATGTTATTATTTTATCAAAAACCTAGTCTTAGAATAAATTAGTAAATAATAGTATTTTAGCAGGAGGGAATCTAATCTTTAGTTTTTTTTTTATTCATATAGGTGAGACCAGTTAAAGCCCTAAATAGGCATAGAAGCGTGCTCCAAGACCGATGTCGTTTTAGGTAAGGGTGTGACTAAGGCCTTATGTGCTTTATGTGTATTACATGTTTTTGATGCTTTGTATAATGTCATGTTGTGTATCATGTGCTATTAGTTGACTATTTTATGTTTGGAGCGGCTTAGAGTTAATGTATGCTTATGTGCCTTCTTATTGTATATGTTAATATGTATATGTGGTGAAGTGTTGTGGAATATGATGTAATGTGTTGTGACCTTTTAGACATGATGTGAGGATGATTAAGGTGGTATTGTGGGGTGTAAAGGATGAAAAAGGAAAATGGGGATTTTAAATAAAATGAAAAAGTGGGAGAATCTATGGTTGTGCATGGGAGAGGCTATGACTTCGTATGGGAGAATTTATGGTTTTGCATAGGAGAATCTAATCTATGTGTTGCATGGGAGAATCTAATCTATGGTTTTTCATGGGGGAATCTAAGGTTTTGTTTGAAAGAATCTAGGGTTTTGCATGGAAGAATCTAGTGTTTGCATGGGAGTGTAGGGTTTGCATGAGAAAGTTAGAAGGTTTGCATGGGAAGGTTAGCATCTGCATGGGAGTAAAGTTTACATATGAAAAGTTAACTTGGGATGTAAGGAAGGTAATAGGCGAGTTGTTTGGGTGTTTGGAGGCTTCGGGTGAAAAATAGTACGTAGGATAGTATAAGGGCACATAGGAGAATAAGCTAAGGTTTGGGGGAAAACCCCTAATTTGAGGAGGTGGTAAAAAGGAGAAATAAGTGAGGGTGAGTGGATCACGAGAGGATGATGAAAATGATCAAGTAAGGATGAACATGATTGGTATGGAAAAATAAGAAGTGGAATGTGAGAAATGGAAGGGTGACATGTGGACACAAGGAAGATAGGGTTTGTTATGGCCAGTTAGGGTTTCGTGTGGTTACCTAGGGTTTTGTGACCACGCGTGTGCTTGAGGAGTAAGGCGTAATGATGAGAGTTGAATCTAAAGGGTGTGATGTGTGGAGTGTGAAAATGATTTGGGTTGTGTAAGGTGAAGTAGGATGGGCCACATAGGCCTAAATTAGGGTTTCGTGATAAAACCCTAGAGTGAGATGTGGAGTGGACTTGGAAGTGTAAGGTAGTGGGCCTTGACCCATATACTTAAAAGTTGGACTTCTAATGTGAGATAGGATATGGAGGAAGGGATGTTGGGGCAAGTTGGGAGGTGCATGAATCTGATGATATGGAACGAGTCCGTTGGAGGATAGGTGTGGAGAGAGTGAGTCATGAAAGTCTAGGGTGAAAATTCTGAATAAGACACTTAAGACATTAATCATGTAAAGTGAAAGAGTATTGAGTCGAGCCTAGATCGATCCACCGACATAATAGTGGCCAAGTACCGAGGTTCCCTAAAGTCCGATCCACCGACATATAATAGTAGTTAGGGCATGTTGCCCTATGTATGACCGATCCATCGGTTATAATAGTGGGGGATCCCGATCTCAATAAACCAAACCCTAAAGTTTGTTAAGACACATAAAAGACACTAACACTTATAGTGGAACACCATGTGAGTAGGGGCCAGACTGATCCACCGACATACAATAGTGGTTAGGGTATGTTACCCTATAAGTGACCGATCCACCAGTTATAATAGTAGCTAGAAGCCGGAGTGCTCTGGATACTGATCCACCGCCTAAAATAGTGGGGTTCCCGTACTCGTGTGGACTTGATAAAGAGCATGGTGTGGAATGAGTATCTATAAGAGATTAATTAATTAACTAATTTAGACTATAAATAGCCTTTGATTATTGTTTCTTCAAAGTGATCGTATGTTGTTTTATTATTATTTGGTTTGAATTATGTGGTTATATATGTTGGCCTTAGTGCACAGTTACCTTACTTAATATGTAGCGTACTGACCACCCTTTTTATGGGTGCTTCTCATTCCCACGAGTTGGAGGCCCATCTGACGTGTTGTAGGTAGGTGATGTTTTTTTGATGCCTTTGATATCCATGAGGCATCAGACGGAGCTTAGTGCTGAGTCGGAATTGAGTCGTGGAGTGGGAGTGACATGGTCGGATTCTCCCTTTATGTCATTCTATTTCTTCATGTTATTTCCTTTCTGTATTGGCCTTTCTAGAATTAAATATTATCGTCTGTAGATATTATTTCCTTTCAAGGAACTTCGATTTTATACTTCGGATTATGTAAACTTTTATGCGTACTCCGATTTGCGTATTTATGAACTTTTGGTTTAAGTATAAATTTGAGTTTGATGATAATCTTTTCTTAGCCTTAGCTTTCGGTACTAGAATGGTTTGAGTGAACCAGTCTGGTACTAAGTGTGGCGGTAACATTCCCAAAATTCATATATTTTTAATTTAACAACTTTAGGTTGAAAAAAATGTAAATTTTGGGGTGTTACATATCCTAATTGTGACCTTCTTGAATCATAATCACCTGCATAATTTGAATTTGTATACCCTTCTAGAAATAATTCAGCATCAGTGGTATAATCATAAATCAGGCCATAATCACATGTCCCAGCCAAATACCTCAGCACCCATTTGACAGATTTCTAGTGTTTCAACCTAGGATTTTCCATGTATCTACTGATTAGGCTAACTGTATAGCACATATCAGGCATTGTGCAAATCATTAAGTACATTAGACTTCCTACAATACTAGCATAAGGAATTTTTCCCATCTCCCTTCTTTCAACTGTAGTAACAGGGGTTTGTTCCCTTGATAATTTGAAATGAGGAGCTATTGGAGTAGAAATAGGTTTTATATTTGTAAAACCAAACCTGTCAAGTAACTTCCTTGAATATGAACATTGTGACATACTCAACAATCTTTTAGACATTTCTCTATTTATATTAATACCAAGAATCTTCCTTACTGCCCCCAAATCTTTCATATCGAATTCCTTACTTAGTAGTTCCTTAACTACTCTGGTTTCCTCCTTATTCTTGCTAGCAATAAACATATCATCTACATAGAGTAATAGATATACAACTACAAATGATTCTTTATTCTTAACATAAACACATGAATAAAACTTGCTCCTTTTGAAACCCATGCTTATAACCACTTGATCAAACCTTTTATTCCATTCTCTTGGTGACTGCTTCAAACCATAGAGAGATTTCTTAAGTAAACACACCATATCCTCTTTTCCCTTTTCTACAAAACTTGGTGGCGGAGCCATATAAATGGTCTCCTTCAAATCACTATGTAGAAAAGCTATTTTCACATCTAGTTGTTCTAATTCTAGATCAAAGACAACAACAATAGATAAAAGAACCCTTATAAATGTATGTTTTACAAGAAGAGAACATACCTCTTTGAAATCAATACCCTCCTTTTGTTTAAATCCCTTTGCAACCAACCTAGCTTTGAATTTTGGAGTTTCATTAATACTAACTCGTTCTTTAAGCTTAAAAACCCACTTACAACCTACCAGCTTATGGCTCTTAGGTTTAGGAACCAAAACCCAAGTTTTATTTTCCTTTAAGGATTTCATTTCATCCCCCATAGCTAGCTGCCACTCCTTACTATAGCAACTCATAACTACTTTATAGCTAAGTGGTTCATCTTCTAAAACATCTACAATTGCAAGAGCATAGGCCACCATCTCAACATGACCAAACCTATCAGGAGGCTTTACTTGTCTTCTTTGCCTATCTCTAGCCAACTAATAATCACTAAGATCCACTGCATAATCATCACACACAATCTCCTCTTCTTATTCCTGATTATTTCCATCCTTATTAGACAAATCATGTTCTTCCTCCATCTCCAAAATCTGCTTTTCTTTTTCACTAGTGTTGGAAGTATTCCCTTTCAAGTGTTCTTTATAGAATTCACCTTCTCTAAACACCACATCCCTACTCACAAAGGTTCTTGATCCACCTGAATCAAGGCTTAATACTTTATAGCCCTTAACTCCATCAGGGTACCCCAAGAAGACACACTTCTTAGCCCTAAGATCAAGCTTCCCTTCCTTAACATGAGCATAGTAGATACATCTAAACACTCTGAGATTATTGTAGGTTCCAGCACTGACAGACCATCTTTCCAATGGAGTTTCAAAATCAAGTGTAGAAGAGGGACTTTTATTAATCAAATAACATGCTGTTTTAGTTGCCTCTGCCCAATAATGTTTAGGCAAACCTGACAGAAACAACATACTCCTTACTCTTTCAAGAATTTCTCTATTCATTCTTTCAACCAACCCATTCTGTTGTAGGGTTATAGGGACAGTATGATGCCTTATTATTCCATTTGTTTTGCAAAATTTATCAAATACTTCATTACAAAATTCTAATCCATTATCAGTCCTTAATTTCTTTACTTTTATTTCAACCTAATTTTATACCATAATCTTCCACTCAACAAATAACTTGAAAGCTTCATCTTTATGCTTTAGAAAGTAAATCTAGACATACCTTGAATAATCATCTATCAAGCTAAGAAAATAGTTGGCACTTCCCTTTGAAGAAGTTCTTGAAGGACCCTATAAATTTTCATGTACGTAATCAAGTAAGCCCTTAGCCTTACACATACTTGTGTTAAATTTTAACCTGTGAGCCTTTCCAATGTGTAGTGTTCACAAAACTCAAGGTCTTCAAGTTTCTGACTGCCGAATACACCTTTCTTTTCCAGGATTTTAAAACCTTTGTCACTCACATGACCCATTCTGTAATGCCATAGCATAGATGCATTAAAAAACTTACTTCCATCAGTCTGTGAAACAACCATAACTTTAGGTTCACTCTTATGTAATAGATATAGACCATTATCCAACTTCCCCTTTAAGACAACCATTAAACCCTGCATTACTTTTAGGATACGACTTTCAACTCTTACTTTAAATCCTTCTCTATCTAAAACTCCTAGAGAAACAAGGTTCCTTTTTAGTTCTGGTACATGCCTTACATTATTTAACTTGAAATCAAGACTTGTTCTAGTTTTGATATAAACTTGTCTAATACCAATCACAGGACATGCTTTATTGTTTCCCATCAGCATATGTCCTCCATATGCCTTTTCATATGTACTGAATCTTGATTTATCAAGGCACATATGAAATGAACACCCTGAATCAAGCACCCATGCCTCACTTGTTGTATCTGTGGACACCATCAACACCTCAGAACTATCATAACCATCTGAGACCACATCAGCATCACCATTGTCTTGATATCTAGGTTGTTCCTTCCTTACTTGACTAGTCTTACCAATCTTCTCTGGACATTCCTTCTTGTAATGCCCTTTATTGTGGAAATAGAAACATTTTCTTAAATTTTTTGACTAAGATCTAGCTTGTGACTTTTGTCTTTTCCATTTCTTGCCTTCTCTTTTTTTTGGCCTTCCCCTTATATTCAATGATTCAGCAACACCATCATCCTTATGATTTAGTCGCCACTTCTTTTCTTTTTAGGCAAAAGAAGTCATTACAGTCTCAAGTTTCAACTCTTCATGGCCATACATCATCGTGTCTACAAAAGTTTCATACTTTTCTACTGGTAAATAATCCAGTAATATTATTGCAAGATCTTCAACACTTACCTTTACTTCAATATTTTCAAGGTCCAAAACTACCTTTTTGAAGTCATCAAGATGATCTTCAAGATTCTTGTTTTGATCCATTTGGAAAGAATATAATCTTTGTTTTAGCAAAACCCTATTGGATAAGGACTTTTTCATGTAAATTCTAACTTATTCCATACCCTTACAACAGTTGTCTCCTTTGAGACTTCTCTAAGAACTTTATCTCCTAGACACAAAATAATGGCACTCTATGTCCTTTATTCTATCAACATAAAATCCTTTTCATCCCTCTCTTCTATTTTATCCTTCATCTTCCCTTTCGTATCCTGCAAAGCACTTACAAGCCCTGTTGCACTAGCAGTGCTCTCATCTTTATTCTCCGTAAGCCAAAATCATTCTTTCCAGCGAATTTCTCAATATCAAACTGAGTAGAGGCCATCATTTGAATCGTAGGGCTCTGATACCAATTGTTGAGGATATTCAAAGTTAACAAAGATGATCAAGACATCACCTTTAGCACTCAAGAACACTCTACTCTTTGATTAGAAATAGAGAAGAATAATTCTCACTTAATCTATGCAACACACTAAGTGATCTTGTGTAGGAAAGATGAAATCTTGAATTAAGACTAACTAGAAGAAAGTTGAGGAACAAAGCAATGGAAACAACATTAGAAAAAATCAACTTAGGAGAAAATTTCAAATTGAACACCAAAGGAAGTTTATTAGTCGTGATTGATATCTTACAAGTAAACATGCCTAGCCTATTTATACACAAAGAATCATAGGAATCTCAGGCTACACACCACACGTGTGCATGCCTTTTCCTGTCTTTTCTAACAACATGAAATATGCTCTCATAGCTACCTAATAATTAGCCTGACAATAAGAAATAGTCATAGGCTTATTAATGGCTAGTATGACCATTTCAAACTTGATTAGCCTTAAGTACAAAATGTAGGCATATTTAGCTATTACTTCTCTTACTTTTAGTGTTTCATTGTTAATTTATTAGCAATAATTGATGTTTATTATAGATTATTGCATTTAATTGTGTGTTATTGTAATTATGAAGATAGTATTGTAGAGAGTATAGGGGAGGAGGATTTGATGACGGAATTAAGGTTCAGATATGACACCGTAATTTGAATTTACGATTCTAAATGAAATT
This sequence comes from Tamarix chinensis, assembly GCA_030549775.1. Classification (NCBI taxonomy): domain Eukaryota; kingdom Viridiplantae; phylum Streptophyta; class Magnoliopsida; order Caryophyllales; family Tamaricaceae; genus Tamarix; species Tamarix chinensis. Next base: position 77,503,601 of record CM060179.1, on the reverse strand, counting down.
TAATTGAATTAATGGCTGGAATTGAATGATCTTGCATCAAGGTTAACAGTTTAAACTAATTAGTTTTATCACCTATTTAGTTTAGATCTTAATCAATACTAGGATAATGGAATTAATACGTAATGGTTAATTAACATTTCCAAAGTAGCAAAAGATTAATTATTAATCTTGTCTATTAATTCATACGATTGCATGATCCGAGCTTATGTGATTATTGTTGTAGTTGACTACTTTCCATTCGTAATGCTGCCATTAATTGAATCTAGCATTCTTAACCTAGGTTATTAATTGGTTAGGTGATAAATTGAGAGCTTATTCAATTTATTAGAATTAGGAGAAAGCAAAGAGTTGAACTATCATGAGTTTCTATAGGTCAACATTAGATCATTTAGAATCATTCTTTTCTCAATGATTATTTGATATCCTAATACCATAATCAATATCTTCCTATCCTTATTGATTAGATAGTGAGTAACGTGTTTTATTATTTATCCATGATATAGAACTTAGTGATAGAAATTAATGTTATTGAATAATTGAGGTTTTAACGGTTATTACATAATTATTGATTATATACCATTCCTCGTGGGTTCAACTCCTGCTTGCCATGTACTACGTATTTGGAATTAGGATTTATTTATTACGTTTGTTGTGCATATGACAATGCATCACTAATGCTAGATGTAGAGCTAAAAAGTTGTCAACAAAACTTAGATAAAATCTATACCAAAATATTGAACCAAATTATTTTTGATAAAATCATTATAAAATATGTGAAGTAATAATATTTAAAAAAAACTTAACTAAGAAAAAGAAAAATATTGAGTATAATTTTATAAACTTATAATATAATTTTATCAAATCACAATAAAAATCTAGACATTGATACAGAAGTAATAGAGGGAGAAAAACTTAGGGTAGCCTAAACTTTTAGCTTAAGAAAAAAACTACAACAAAACTCAAAGAAGGGTACGTACACAGGGACAACTAAAAAAGCATAGCATCACCACGATGGTGTATTGAGTATGTAATATTTAAGAAATATGATAACATACACACCTTTCAAAATTTTATTATTACATAAGGAAGAAAACAACACTAAGTAACATGTAATGTTGTAAATAACATCAACGGCATGCCTTTAAATAATCACCCTAGTATGGCATAACATGTAAAACATGAATAAACATGTTAGAATATAAGATAAGTGAAAATATAAGAACTTACCATGCAAGAGAACATGGCCCTAGATAAATTCATAACCTCAAATAAGCATGAATTCACAACTAAGTGTAATAAATGAAAATAATAATATAAAAACAAGGATGCCTAATGTTATTCCAAGTGAAAAACATAACCTGCAATATAGTTCAATAATCATAGTAGAAAATGGGGAAAATAAACAAACATATTTTTGTAATGGAAATATGTTGTCATATAAGAATGCCATGAAAACATTTATTCATGAATCTCAAAATAATTCATATTACATGATTACACCAAGTCATATGAATTGGAAAAATAGGATGAACATAGATAAAAATAGGTTTCATAAACCATAAGAGAATATAAAAAACATTAGCATGTTACCAAATGAGAAATATGAAAATACATAAAGGCATGAATTCGCCAAGTAACATGGTATGATACAGGGACATAGAAAAACAAGATAATAGATGAACATGAAGTCACAAGAGCATATGCAATAACAAAAGAACATTTAAGGTCACATAACAATATGAGTAGCATGAAATGATGATAATAATGAAAGGAAAACTTAAACACTAGCACATGGATCATCCATACGTAGCCTAGTTTAGATATTGATATTCATCTTATGATAATATCATAGTATCACAAGTAAAAGCAAGTGATTATATAAATTATACTAGAAAAAAGTAGAAAATGCACATACAAGGTCCATTGGTTATTTTGTTAATTATTTATATTATAGCATAATCCACCATACCATATTTTATTTGAGATGGAAAAATAATAAAGTTGAAAAACTATAGCTAAGACATCAATCCCAAATATTACAAATAAGAAAGATTCACAAACCCACTAAGGAACACTCTAACCTTAACTATTGATATCCTATATAGGACTTGTAAGTTACTAGTAGAATAAAAATAAGCCTATCTAACTCTCTATAGTGATAACACAACCATATAATAATAGGGAGTACATCCCATGAAAAATCCACCTCAAAGGCTATTCCAAGCCTACTCACGTAATTACCAATCTCAATCTTGCATTTGAATTATTAGGAAATGTGATCTTGTGACTCGTATTTGGTATGTAGAATGGATTGGATTAGTGTGTGAAGTGTTTCGGAGGAATTTGGAGTAGAACTATGAGCTGTTCTGGAAAGATGTGAATATTTTACCTTGACTAAATTAGAATTTGGAAATGTGATGAGCATGAAAGTTTCAGATATTTCTGTTAGCTTTCCAACACATCAAGAATCAGCTCGATTAGAGGTGAGATGAAGAAGTCGTGGTCAAAATAATAAAGATTGTCAAATCTGGAAAGAAACAGGGGGCTCGTGTTTGTGAAACACGATCCATGTTGTTTCATTAGGAAAATATGTTATGTTTCCATGAGAGGCCGAGAGACAGAAAATAAGCACGAGGGTACCGTGTTTATTAGCACGGTCTGTGTTTTTTGGGTTTTTCGCTCCGCCTCAGTTTTCACTAATGACAGTTTCGTATAGTATAAATACCATGCGATTAGAACCCTAATCTAAGAGCGAATGCCATATTCTTTTCCTATTGAGTTCTATTGTAATTCCTTGATGAATTGAGTGATTTATGTGAGAATTTCTTTGATTCTTTGTAATCACAATTACTTCACATCAATAAGATCATATGTTTCCCCAATATGTGTTCTTGAGTGTTCTTCTCTTCTCAATTCTTGTGTGTTCTAATTGATTCTAATTAGATCTTATTTTTCCGAATTCGTATCGATCCACAACAAATTGGTATTAGAGCGTTGGGTTTGTATTCGGGATGTCTACAAGATTTGATATATAGAAGTTTGATTGGTCTGTGAACTTTGGCTTATGGAAGTTGAAGATGAAGGCGATCCTGATTCAGAATGGATTAGAGAAGGCATTACTCGGGATATCATAGAAGCCTGATTCGATGACAAATGAAAAATTCGAGGAGATAGATCAAAAGGCCCTTTCCACCATACAATTTTTTTTGTCTAATGAGGTCTTATGCGAAGTGGCTAAAGAAACAACGACGTCATCCCTATGGCTCAAGCTGGAGTCTCTATACATGATGAAGTCGGCGACGAATCGTCTGTTATGGAAGAGCAAGTTGCATGAGTTAAAATTAGGTAAGGGACAATCCCTAAAATCTCATCTTGATGAATTTGACTCTATAATTATGGAACCGAGGAATATAGATGTTAAATTGGAGGATGAATATCTTTCTATTACATTGTTGTGTTCTTTGCCTACTGATTATAAACATTTTTCGTGAGACCATACTGTATGGAAATGATAATGAGTTGGTTCTTGATGATGTCAAGACTGCCCTGCTACAACGGGAATTGATTGAGAATCAGTTGACTGGAGGTGGTTCTAGTGACTCACATAGTGAGGGGCTTGTAGCTAGGGGTAGAACTTAGGAGCGGGGTTCTGGTGATAAGAAGAAGAAGTATAGGTCGAAGTCGAGGAATAATAGATCCAAGAATGCCATGTGCTATGGATGTCACAAGAAGGGTCATATCAAGAAGTTTTGTCCGAATAAGATATCTGGAGATAAACCTAGTGAATCATCTGGCACAAAGGATGATGCTGCTATAGCTCAATATGATAGTGATGGTAGTGTGTTGACTGTCATTGATAGTCAGACCAAGATTATGGATAGGTGGATCTTGGACTCTGGATGCTCTTACTATATTTGCCCTAATAGGAACTGGTTCCAGACTTACGAGATGACTTGAGGTGGAGTAGTTCTAATGGGTAATGATGTTGCATGCAAAGTTGCTGGGATTGGGACAGTGAAGGTGAAGATGCATGATGGTGTGGTTAGAACACTTTCTAATGTTCGATATGTCCCTGAGATGACCAAGAACTTGATTTCATTGAGTTCTTTGGATTGTAATGGATATCATTGTGTGATCGAGGATGGCACGATGAGGATTACTAGAGGGGCTCTTATTGCAATGAAAGACAAGAGGATTGAGACATTGTATGAGCTTGTTGGTTCCACTGTTGAGGGAGCAGCTGCAGTAACATCATTGAGTATGTTTGACTCGGATGTTACTAGACTTTGGCATATGCGACTTGGACACATGAGTGTTAAAGGCTTGACTAAAATCTCCAAGAGAGGGTTGTTGAATGGGAAGAGTACAAGTACTATGGACTTATGTGAGCATTGTGTGTTTGGCAAGCAAAAGCGGGTTAGTTTTTCAAAGGCTACACATAGTACAAAGGGGCCTCTGGATTATGTTCACTCTGATTTGTGGGGTCTTGCAAGGGTGGTTTCTACGGGTGATTCGCGATACCTACTGAAATTTATTGATGACTTCTCTAGGAAGGTATGGAATTATTTTATTAAAAATAAGAATGATGTCTTTGAAGTTTTCAAGCATTGGAAGACTTTATTAGAGAAGCAAACTGGGAGACAAGTGAAGTGTCTTAGGATAGATAATGGCCTTGAGTTTGTGGAGCGTTGTTTCACTGTGTACTGTGAGGACCATGGTATTGCTAGGCATCGCACTTGTGTTGGAAGACCACAACAGAATGGGGTTGCTGAGAGGATGAATATAACCCTATTAGAGAAGGCTCGATGTATGTTGTCACAAGCTGGATTAGGCAAGGAGTTTTGGGCTGAGGCAGTTCACATGGCGGCATTCCTGGTGAATAGGTCACCCAATCGTTCCATTGATTTGAAGACACCTGAGGAGGTATGGTCTGGCAAACCAGCTGATTATTCTGATTTGCATATTTTTGGATGTCCTGCCTATGCTCATGTGAATGATGGGATTCTCGAGCCTAGAGCCAAGAAGTGCATCTTTCTTAGCTATACATCCGGTGTGAAGGGGTATAGGTTATGGGATCCAATTGCATCCAAGTTTTTGACAAGTAGGGATGTTACCTTCAATGAGTCCGTATTCCTCCAAAAGTCTGAGTCTTCTTTTGATAGATTATCTGAAGAGGTGGAGTAGAAGAATCTGCATGGTGTTACGGATAAGGTGGAGGTAGAGGTTGATTTGGATCAGTCAAACTCTTCTAGTATGAGACCCATTATTCCTGAAGTGGGTGGATCCAGGCAGCAGGTGGAGCAAAGGGGCGTTGCTCTCGGTAGACCATAGAGGGTTGTGAAGCCTCCTGTGAGGTATGGATTTGAGGAGTTAGCAGGTTATGCTTTGGCTAGTGCTGTGACTGTAGTTGATATACAGGAGCCAGTGTCATACTCAGATGCCATTGTCAGTGCTGATTCTGATCAGTGGTGTGCTGCTATGGAGGAGGAGATGCAATCTCTATGGAAGAACCAGACATGGGAACTTGTGAAGGCACCTAGGAAGAAGAAAATAGTTGACTACAAGTGGGTGTACAAGTTCAAACAGGGAATTCCAAGTGTTGAGGGACCAAGGTACAAGGCTCGTTTAGTTGCACATGGGTTTAGTCAGATACCAGGTGTAGACTATAACGAGGTATTTTCCCTTGTTGTCAGGCATACTTCTATTCGTACTTTGCTTGCACTTGTGGCTATGCATGATATGGAGTTAGAGCAATTGTATGTTAAAATAACTTTTCTGCATGGTGAGCTCGAGGAGGAGATCTATATGCGCCAACCAGATGGCTTTGTTGTTGAAGGCAATCATGATCATGTGTGCTTATTAAAGAAGTCACTATATGGTCTAAAGTAGTCGCCTACACAATGGTACAAGAGGTTTGATCAGTTTATGATTGAGCATGGGTTCTCCAGGAGTGATTACGATGGATGTGTATACTTGAAGTAGGTTGGTGATGGTTCTCTGGTGTATCTTTTGTTGTATGTCGATGACATGCTTGTTGCAGCAAAAGATCTGTCTGAAGTTAAAAAGGTGTAAACAATGCTGAAGACTGAGTTTGAGATGAAGGATATGGGAGCTGCGAAGAAGATATTTGGCATGGAGATCATTCGAGATCGCAGACAGAAGCGTCTTTACTTGTCACAAGAGCAATATGTGAACAAGGTATTGGAGAGGTTTCATATGATTGATGCCAAGCCGGTTAGTATTCCCTTGGCTACTCACTTCGGATTGTCTGCTTTACATTGCCCCAAATCTAAATATGAGGAGGAGTTTATGGACACAGTTCCCTACTCTAATGCTTTGGGATGCATGATGTACGCTATGGTTTGTACCAGACCAGATATTGCTCAAGTTGTGAGTGTTGTGAGCAGATATATGGTGAATCTTGGGAAGGCTCACTGGCAAGCGGTGAAGTGGATTCTGAGGTACTTGAAGGGTACTGTATCATCTTGTTTGGAGTATGGAAGGTCAACTGATGCGTTGACAGGGTTTGTTGACTCTGATTATGGTGAAGATCTTGATAATAGGAGATCCACTAGAGGTTACGTGTTTTGTCTTGGTGGTTTAGCTATTAGTTGGAGGTCATCTTTGCAAGATGTGACTGCGTTGTCTACTACTGAGGTTGAGTATATGGCTATGACTGAGGCTTTCGAGAAGCTTCATGGCTTGGTGGTTTCGTTCGTGAGCTTGGATTTGGTCATGGTGCTCCCATTGTTCGTAGCGATAGTCAGAGTGCTATCTGTTTGGCAAAGAATCAGAATTCTTTCCATCGTCAGACGAAGCACATTGATATCAGGTACCACTTCATCTGAGGTACTATTGTTGCAGGTAAGGTTGTGTTAGAGAAGGTGGCTACTGCTGAGAATCCTGCGGATATGCTAGCGAAGCCATTGACGGTGAACAAGTTCGAGCATTGCTCGAACTTGGTTGGTGTTTATGTACCATGAGGGCCTTTTGGGGCCGAGGGGCTTTTACAGATGGTATTTTGTGTTCCTGGTGCTAGCTACTTTAAATACGTCATCAAGGTGGAGAATTGTGAGCTTGTGACTCATATTTGGTATGTAGAATATCTTAGATTGGTGTGTGAAGTGTTTTACCTTGAAGAAATTATAATTTGGAAATGTGATGAGCATGAAAGTTATAGATCTTTCTGTTAGCTTTCCAACACATCAAAAATCAGCTCGATCGGAGGTCAGATGAAGAAGTTGTGGTTGAAATACTAAAGATTGTCAAAGTTGGAAAGAAACACGGGGGACCTGTGTTTGTGAAACACAATCCGTGTTGTTTCATCAGGAAAATATGTTATGTTTCCGTGAGAGGCCAAGAGATAGAAAATAAACACGGGGGTACCGTGTTTATTAGCACGGTCTGTGTTTTTTGGGTTTTTTGCTCCGCCTTGGTTTTTGCTAATGACAGTTTCGTATAGTATAAATACCATGCGATTAGAACCCTAATCTAAGAGCGAATGCCATATTCTTTTCTTATTGAGTTCTATTGTAATTCCTTGATGAATTGAGTGATTTATGTGAGAATGTCTTTGATTCTTTGTAATCACAATTACTTCACATCAATAAGATCATATGTTTCCCCAATCTGTGTTCTTGAGTGTTCTTCTCTTCTCAATTCTTGTGTGTTCTAATTGATTCTAATTAGATCTTATTTTTCCGAATTCGTATCGATCCACAATAGGAAATTTTAAAAGATTTATCACTTCCATAATCTCAAAAACTCAACACTTAGTAATAGGTTGGGATGTAAACGGGGTGGGTCCGGATCGGGTATACTATATTCATACCCGAACCCGATTAAAAAATCCATATCCATATCCGTACCCATACCCAAACGGATATCCACTAATATATCCATATCCGTACCCGACGGATATCCGTTACCCGATGGATAGCCCATTTACCCGATAAATTATAAATAACCAAGAAATAATCTGTTACCCGACGGGTAAACCCGTTACGCGTTTAAATTTATTCTTTCACAATAAACTACCAAAAAAAACCTATTATAATACCAAACAAATAATGATAAAGTCTTCAACCTGTCTTAATACCAAACAACCTGTCATAATACACAAGTAACACAACCTGTAACACCCCAAAATCACGACTTAAAAATTTTGTTTAAATTATGCTTTGCGGAAGTGAAAAGTAAAGAACGGTGGGTGTTACCGCCACACTTGACATAAGTCTGGTCTCCTCACCATCCTTACATCAAGTGCTAAGGCTTAAAACAAATCAAACCATCCAAAAATAAGAGAAGTGCAATACGAAATCAAGAGTTTTGCAAAAGACATATTATCCAAGATAAATGATTGTTTAGGAATTAAATAACTAACCATTTAGAAAATAACAACAGAGTACGCAAAAGTCATATATGGTCTGCCTTACACTCTTACGGTCCAACAAATTACAAGGAGAAGGGGAAAAAGGGGGAAGGGTCCACTCGCTCCCTAAATCTACCTATTCGCTGGGGTGACGCTCCTCGTAGTCTTTTAGCCAACGCATGCCCTGGACGTACTCCTCTGAAAAAGTGATAGCATCAGTACGACTTCCTCATACTGAGTAAACCACAACGCCTCTGGAGAGGTAGCATACCCACGTAGCAAACATCATGCAAGTATGGAATTCAAAGAGAATATATGTTCACATGCAAGGCCACGATTTTGAAACACACAACCACATCACATTTAACAGTACGAGCTAGATCAAAATCTCCATCAAAGGCATTTAAGGCATGCTTATAGTTTCATAATCAATTTAACTAACCAACGACCATATATTATGGCCTAAGAAGAAGAGTTAGTGATATTCCAAGCAATCTCACCAAGGTCAAGTCATTCCTATTCCGATTATTACAGAAGTATTATGGTGGGTGTCTAATTCGGTTATAAAATTCATAGCAATTCTCAAGTGGAATACAATACCATATCCATGACAAAGATCGTCAAGGAGGGTGGTACCAAAATAAATCACTCGATTCCAGGGCAAAGCTCGCCAAGGAAGCCACACGACATAACAATCGCCCATACTAAACCTCAGAACTCAAGACCTTAAGTACGCGTACTCCCTATAGGGTGTATGGAATACCTATAGAGCAGAAGTGAGCCCCTTGACCCGAAGGCCCAAAACTATGCACTCGGCGGTCAAGTCCGAGGCATGAGATTCCTTTCCAACTCGAGTATTTCTCTTTAAGTAATTATTATCTTATGAAATTCCGGGTTATTATTTCCTTTTAGAAAGTCGAGATTCACAACGTTCAACTTAGTCACCCATCAACAAACAACATCACATCCAAAGACCACAAGGTCGCAACCATTCCAAGCCAACATGGCCTAGGGTTAGGTATTATACAATAGCCCGATTAATTATTCGATTCAAAGTTCAAACCAATTATCCAATTATTCCCAACATTTATTTTAAGGCCAACACTTAATTTAATTAATCCATTTATCCACTTTGGAACACCTTTTTGCCTTAATGACCAAAATACCCTTAAACATTCACCATGCATGATACACATATACACTCCTAGCATGCATTTCTAATTTCCCATAAATTCATGCAATTTCCACGAATAACTTTAAAATACGATCATGGTATATGAAATTTACATTTCTATCCCTAGAACACACCACACATAATAATCACCATTTAAGCACATTTATACTCTAAGTTAACATGCTATACATTCAAAAATTATCTAAATTATCCAAGGGACACATTTAATCTATTCACGGGTCTTACTCGAAACATGGCATTATCGGTTGGGCTCAAATCTTAAATATGCACATTTATCTTTTAGCATAAGTCCCTGTATGAGCATACACTTTTAATTTTTAGATTACTACCTAAGTATACAAAATTTTAGCTTGGTAACATATCTTAGTACCCTATCCATACTCATTTCATTTTCTTAGCATAAATCCATTTTCGTGGTCATAAGCGTACACTCTTTAAATTTTAGTATATTATTTAGGCATGTGAAGGATTGCATGATAACACATGTTAATTTACATAAAATGATATTCATGTAGAAAAGGACTACAACATGCTCCCATTTCCCACAAACATATAATAATTTGATATATACATTCTATCATGATTTAATCCTAGCAACTAGCTTATCATTTTCACATAAAAATTCTACCGTCTTCGGGTTAGTTGGGTTTACCTTGAGCTTCCTCCACAAATACTCTAAGCGAGGTCTAGGTTACCTAGAAGTGCATTCACTACCCAAACCACAAGCATTAGTATTTATGTAAAAAAAAAATTAAATAATCAAAATACAACCTACATAGGCTAATACTTGAAAATTATTAGGAAGAATAAATGGGGTAGCCGGTGCATGAATTTAAGCACCGAACCTCCTGAGGATAGAGTGATTACTTGGGGAAGGAAAATGGCTGCTTGGAGAAGGTAGAACACAAGGTAAAAGCTAGAAGAATTTTGAAACCAAATTCGGTGGAGGGGAGAGGGGAGTTTTGGGGCTGCACTTACCTTTGTTTTCTTGCTGGAATTTAGGGAAGGGAAGAGGGGGCTGCAAGGAGCAAATTAGAGGGCTTAAAGGGAGGGGGAAAGGGGTTGATATCTGCAGGTTGGGACTCAAATAAAAGAGGGGAAAAGATGGAGAGAAATGGGTTGCTACAAGGGTGAGTGGGGAAGGGTGCTGCAGGTTGGTTTTTGGGGGGAGAGTTTCGAAGCTTTTGAGGAGGGAAAAAGGGCTGGTTGAATACATGGGAAAAGAGGAAAAAGGAGGGATAGGTGTCTGGAATAATGGGATAGGGGTGCAGGTTGAGAAGGGGGGAGATACAGGCTGTATCTCGATGGAGGGGCTGGGGTTACGTGGGATTTTGGGGCTGCATAAGGCTGGTGACGTGATGGCTATGGCTGGACTGATTTGCTTGGATTTTCGCAGGGAAGAAGGGCATGGGAAAGGAGGAAAATAGGTGGGTAGATAGAGGAAGGATAGGGTAGGGTGAAGGTTGGAGGAAGGAAGGATGAGGATGCAAGTTAGGGGATGGGAGGTTGAGTGTCAAAGGGTAGATGCTGCAGGTGGTGATTGATGTGAGGGAAGATGGTTGAGTGATGGCTGCCAAAGTTTGCAGGCTGGGGTGGCGTGAGAGAGAGTGAGGTTGGGGGAGGATAAGGGCTGTGTTTGGGGAAGAGGAAAGGCTGCAAAAGAGGGGGATAATGCTGGCTGGAAATGACTCATGCATGGGGAGAGAGGGAAGGTGATGGGTGCATGGCTGGGAGCTGGAGGTCATGCGACCTGCTGGGGGTGGTTTAGGCTGGGTTTACGTGGGAAAGAAGGTGGGAAAAAATGCAGGTTTATTAGAGAAAAGATTAGGAAGAAAAGAAAAAAATACTCCTAAGGTAGTAGCTAACAAGAAGGTTATTAGGAAAAAGAATTACCACTTAAACAAGGCTTAATCTCCTCCAAAAAGAAATCATGATACTATTATTATTATGACCAATATTATTATTATTATTATTATTATTATTATTATTATTATTATTATCATTATTTTATCACTTCCCCCATTTTATTATGTTTGAAATTATTGCTAACATTATTATTATTCTTACAATCCCTTCTATTTTAGTTACTCGCCTCTTGTGATCGGTATTATTACGACATCAATTTTATATTTTTTTTTCTTCCTCTACTCTTTCTTGCACTTAGCCCGGGTTATTTATAACTTATTATTTATGGAACCACTCGAGAAAACAAGACGATCGATAAAAAAAATAAATAATAATAGCAACAACAACAATAATAATAATCTTATGGTTCACTTTGCCTACTAATCACGTTTTAAGTCTTACATGTCTAAAATAAGGGTTAATTAATACGGGGTATTACACAACCTGCCATGGCAATCATGCTCCACTCTAGCAATGATAAAGTCATAAAGTCTTCAACCTACAAGTTTGTTTAACAATAGCAGGTTTTTAACCAAACTACCAAACAAACAATAATAATACAACTAGTCCAGCATAGTTGCAAGATTACAATTTTTGATAGTCTAAAAATTACAAAACAATTAAAACAACACCATAGTTGATAAATTTGTCCAAACATAAAATGAAGAACTTGTCAACTTGATCATCACGAGTTCAACGTACTTCAAGTCTTCAACAATAACATTCAAAGCAAAATGTTTCTTCCCACGAGGTCCTAAAATATCCATGATTATCATATATATGAATAACTAGTTTAGTATAATGAATAAATATTTCTAAGATTTAAAAATAAATTCTATGAAGAATATGTTTACCATGCTAAAAATCAATAATTAGCTTCTCCATCTCCAACCTACATATCTTATGCATTCATCTGCCATAAAAAATACATTAATATAATATCTAAAATAATTAAATACGAACAAATATTTCTATCATTAATAATATTTACCTCACATTCGCTATGATCAGAATCAGATTCCTCATTGTGCAAGGTAGACCTACAATAATCCGAGCTCGCAGTAAATTCATTATCTAACAAAAGCAAAAGAAAATATTTTAGAATTAAATAAATATAACAATAGATATATCATAATTATTTAAACATCAAAAGTATAAAATAAATATTACCATCATCCCGTATAGTCGCCCAAAGCCAATCTCTACAACACATTAATGCTTCTAAAGTCTTCGGATGTAAACGGTTGCGATGAGGACTTACAAATCTCCCACTTGTGCTAAAATCTTACTCAGAAGCAACTGTAGAAACCGGAATAGCAAGTATGTCCCTAGACATCCTTTGCAGAATAGGATACTTGGTATTTGTCTTCCACCATGATAAAACATCAAAGTCATCCATCTGTGGCATAACCGGTTCCTCCAAAAAATAATCTAACTCTGTCTTCTGTGATGCACTAGACATGCCTTGAATCGCCAACCATTGGTTATAATGGACCTTAAGAGAGACTCTAGAACCAAAGCTCGCATTACTAACATTTGAACTACTACTTTGGCAACTAATAGTAGAAGTTGATGCACTTCTCTCCATATGCTTAAACTTCTCCTCATACTCATAAAACAATTCATAACACATTTTATGAATATTTTCTATCTCTTCACCACATGAGCTCCCATAAATGATAGAAAAATAACATTCTACCAATGCCATTTTATACCTTGGATCCAAAATAGTGGCCACAACCATCATTCCATGAATCACACTCCAATATTTATCAAACTTTTCTAGCATTTTAGTTGCCATGCCACTAATCACTTCATCTGCATCAACAAACCATTATATCGATGCCATTTTAACCTCACAAACCTTAGGAAAGTATAAATTGGCAGTAGGATATTGACTTCCAGAAAACATCAAAGTTATATAATAAAACAACGCTAATCTCTCACAAATTGAACGAGCCAAATCCCATTCAACAATAGTAGGACAACATTTAAAAGCAGAATCCAAATGTGCCAAACGAAGAAACACTTCTTCATACACCAAAGCAACATCAAGCATTAAAAATGTAGAATTCCATCTTGTCCTACAATCATGTACCAAAGCTCTACTATATGGAATTTCTTTTTGTTAACAAACCTCCATAAATTTTTCCAACCTTTTCGACGTGGCTTTCCAATACACCACACTCTCACGTACATTCTCAATGGCTTGTTGAATAATCTCCATACCATCTCTAACAATCAAATTTATTATATGAGCAGCACAACGCATATGAATATACTTCCCACGTGCCAAAAAATACTTCAATTCTATTTTATCTTTCAAATCTCCAACCAAAGCATCATTGGTCGTAGAATTGTCAATAGTCAATGTGGTAAGTTTCGTATCAACATTCCATTCCAACAAAGAATTCACCAAAACATCACATAAAACCTCAGATGTATGTGGACTTGGAACATAGATAAACCTTCAATAAAAGAATAACACAACAAATAAAGCAAAGAACAAAATATAATGACATAATATTAAGAGATTAAAACTATATATGAATATGGATTAAGTATACCCGAGTATTCGACTTTGCAATGTCCAAAGGCTATCAATCCAATGAGTGGTAATGGCCATGAAACCCTTCTTTTGATTATGAGATGTCCAAATATTTGTTGTGATTGCAAGTCGACTTTTGTTACTACTCAACAAAGACATTGTTTTGCTTTTTTCATAATCAAACATCTTGAATATATCACTTCATAGAGTATTCCTTGAAATCATTTTAAAGGATGGTTGAAGAGCCGCTGAATATCTTCTAAAGCCTTCATGTTCTACCATACTAAGTGGATACTCATGCATAACAACCATGCTACACAACTCACGCCTTACAACTTCTTGATTAAATTCCACAAACATAAGCTTTCCTTTTCTATCCCCCTTCTGATCAAAGTTCAACTTGCTTTGGCCCACTCCTTGTATAGGCTTATAGCCTATACATTTCTTCATGTGTTCACGTAAATGGGAAGTTCCATTTTTCGGATCACCACTTAAACTTTTATTACAACTTTAACATATTGCTTTTTTCACGCCTTTAACCTCCACCGCATTAAAATGCTCCCAAACAAGTGAAGTTTTTTTTCTTTTTCTCACTAAAGCAAGTTCAGGTAATCCTTCTACCTCCTCATTGGTTGATGGTTCACTAGGTATAGGGTTGCTAGCTATAGCGGAAGAGCGTGATGGTAGACTTTGTGAATTGGTGTTGGGTTGGCTACTCGATGCCATCAAATGATTTGATTATCCCACAAACACTATAAACACAAAATACATATCAACATAATCAATATATATTTTAAAACTGATGATTATAAACAGCATTATAGGGAATAATTCATTATCTAATATATAGTGCGCTTCCCATCCAAAGATTTATGATTTAGTATATAAATATATAAAAAATAAACTACGTACTTCTAGAAAAGAAAATATATGTCTTCTATATTCAGGTTTGATTGGATCCGATCGAAATAGAATTTTTTTTATTGGGTCCTGATCTTAGCTTTCATGGTCTTTGGCATGATTTATGGTAAACACATCGTCTAGTCATAGCACAACACATCATTGTTTAAATACTTCTATGTACCAAAGCAGGTGCTGCTTGCTTGGATTTATAGAAGTTAATCAAAAAAAAAAGTAACTGAGCAACTAGGCAATTACCATAAGAGTTACAATGCACCGACAACAATAATTTCTAAGTACTTATGTTGACAATTTGATATTTAAACATGAGCCTAATTTAATCAAGTAATCAACTAAAATGAATAGGATTGGACACGGATATAAAAACCATATAAAGAGGACCATTAACAAACACAGACCAGACCAAATCTTATCATAGTAGAGGATCTGTCGCTGCCTCGCTGGCCTGGTCTGCTTCTTAGTTATTATAAACCATCTTCAAAGATTCTTTGACAAAGAACAGTACCATTAACTACACCAATAATATTGACATGTAATCAAGCAAATCAGATCAATCAGAGTATCCAACTGAAACTTCGTCTTATAAATGCAAAATATCATGTTAAACATGAGGCTGAGATTTCATTAACTTCTAAAACAGTCCAGGACTAGTTGTTTGACCAGGATACGACTCTTTTTTTTTAAATAATAAGTTTTATAAATGAAATGTTGAAGGGAAAAATAATTTTCACTGTCCATATTATTATTATTATTCATTTATTTCCACTTATTTAATGTAAAATACAAACATATTTATTTCGTTATGAGGTTTCTATTGACACTTGTTCAGGCTACTATAAGTGGAAATAAATTGACATGACATGTAAATATGTAATATCAGCAGCTACTCGACTGTATCCATGCGATTGGAAGATAGATGTATATCAGCGATTAATTCGGTACTTATGCGGTATTAGATAAGTAATTAAACTTTTGACTAATAACCGTCCGCGACTCCGCGGACCCTCCAGAGGACCAGAGCCGGTCTTGACTCTTGAGTTTTATGCAGCGATGGATGAAAGAAAAGCTCGAGACACTTGTTTTAATCTGGTCAATCCATGGATTATAACAGAATATAACAGAATGAATTATAACCATTTGTGATTAACAAATTTAATTAACAAACTTACTATAAGTTACGGCAGGCGGCAAGCGGCAAGCGGTAGACGAAAGTCGAAGAGTCAGGGAGAATCGAACTCGAAGATGGGCGACGACATTCACAGAGGAAGTCATTGGAGAGTGGAGACGGATGGTGGCCGACACTTGTTGAATGTTGACAGCGACGAAGGGCTCACGGCAGTGCATGCGGGCGGGCGGCTGTGCCTAGAGACGAGGAGTAAGAGACAGTCTGTTCTGTTCGACTTCGTCCGTTTGAGATCGAGACAAGAGTGAAGACTCTGAAGAGTCACAAAACACATAGTCAAAAGTTTACTAAATTATAAACGGTGGCAACGGGCGGCTGAATGTAAAGTGTTTAATTTTAAGTAGGGTTAAATGTAAAATGACAATTTAATTCCTAGTTATAACTTATTCTTATATAAAAAGTTAAGGGTAAAATGGTAAATATATAACGAGTAAATGGATACGGATATGGGTACGGATACGGATATGGATACCTTGTACCCGTATCCGTACCCGAACTCGTCGGGTATTTTTAACCTTTATCCATATCCGTTTATTATTATCCATATCCATATCCATCGGGTAAAATTTGTCAGGTATTGGGTATTATCCGCCCCATTTACATCCCTAGTAATAGGCAACAACTAATATTTAAACATGCCAAAAAGGGGTTTACAACCACTTATTAGGATTTCACATATATCATACTCATTATAAATTATTATGTTAATTAAGATTTAGGATTAATCACATTTTTTTTGTATAATTACCCCGCTTGCATTTAGAACTAACACAAATTCTTTTATTATTAAAAAAAGAGAAAATGATCATGCTAATGAAAAATTCTCTATCTAATATATTGAAATAGCTCTATAAGAGAGTGAATTGTATTTTCATAAATGGAAATAAGAAATTAAAATTTCAACACACAAATGTATAGTGGTTTGAGAATAAAATTTCTCTACATCTACTACCAAAAAGGCCCTCTTTTTGGATTTTGAACCTTTATGTATTTATTGATTATTACTCATCTCATGTTTATGAGCCTACTATCTTAATATTTTTCTTGGATTTGATTTACCAGTTAACCTACTTATTTTCTCTAGATTTATAAATCTACTAATCTATTGACCTTTCTAATAAATTATTAACAATGCATAATCTCAATAAAATAAGTTTTGAGGATAGTTGTATTTTATTACAATGTAACTCACCAATGATACAAATATGAAAATGAAAGATCATGTTGTGAGTGTAATCAATCTAGAAAGATTTAGATATTATAATTAAGGAGTAATTTCTAGCTGAGTAGAATGAGCACAAAAACTTTTGAAATTATCTCAACTTGAGATGAATATGAAAGTTTGTAAATGAGAATTAATTCCAAGTGGGAGTAAAGAATTGATTTGTGTAATTTATGAGAGCTGAAAAGTTGATTTAGACTGCATTATATATGATATGTATACTTATGCTTAACTCTGTAGTTTTGGGAGTAAAGTAGCATATATCCATTTCATGAGGAATAAGTAGATTTTTTAGTATTTATTGCTAACTAGCTGATTGATTGGGTAATTTTATCGATTGATTATTCTTACTAATTGATAAGTTATTGAAACTAGTCAACTGAAAATGTTACTTCTTTCTCCCCTATGCCCGGTCTGCTGCTCTCCCCCTTCTTTTCTTTCTTCTTCTACGCTCGACCAGCCTACCTCCCTCCGTTATGCTCGAGCACTCCAGCCACTACTTGAAACTGCAATACCCGACCACCACCTAGCTCCCTAGAAGTCCCTCTCTCTCCCCCGTCCCTTTCTTCCCTTTTCAGACCCAAATGAACCCTGCACCCCAGCCCGCATGCCCTTTTCTTTTCCCTCTTCTTCCCTTCCTTCTCCCTACCATCGACCGACCACCTACCCCCTCTCTTCTCCCTCTCATTTTTCTTTACCTCTCCAGCCTCTTTCTTGCTCCATTTTCAAGCCCCATCCTTCCCCAATTCCTTCTCTCCATTTTCTTCTCCTTTCATCATCTTTCCCTTATTTTTGCATCGCCAACCAACTCTGCCAATTTCACCACTGCATCAACCACCTGCACCGCCTTCTACCACCACCTGCTACCGCCCTACACCACCACACCACCCCCTTGAGCCCCTGCAGTCCCTTCTTCGCCCCTCTTCTTTTTCTCCCTTCTCAAAAACCTCCATGCAACCCCTTCGTCTACCACCATCCCGCCACCTCTATCGCCTCCCAAGACACCAACCTACTCCCTACAACCTCCTCTACCACCCCACTCCCCTTTCAGCTGAAACCGAAACCCTTAACCCCTCACTTTCTCCCTCCCTTTGCCTTCCTTCTTAGCCATGCCCACCTCGATAGCCCCCTTCGCAGCTTTGCTGCCGCCACCTCTACCGCCCTTGGCCGCCAACAACCCATCCCCGACCACCACCTACACCCCCTTTTTACCCCTGCACCCTTCCCTTGCCCTAAATCCTCCCCTATCTACCTTCTTTCATATCCCCAAAACCTTAACCTACAATTGACTCCCTTTTCTTCCCCTTACGCCATTTCGAGCCATTATCTCTCTTGTTTTGCATGTAACTCATGCTTCATGAGTAGCATGAGCTGCTATATACTTTGGTTATTTTAGTTCATATATTTTAAGGTATAATAATATTTAAGTTAAGTATTTCATTAATTAAGTGTTATAAAGTCTTATTCTTTTGGTTTTCTTGTTTCTAATGTGATAAATATTGATATTATTTTTAGGGATTGGTTTTGCTAATCAAAGCTTGAATCTTTAACCGGAATACCGGTAAGGTTCATTTTTATGGGAATTAAGGTAATTGTTAAACCCCACTTAAACTCATGGATAAACGCATGTTAGCATATTAGGGTTTTTGATATATTATTATGCTTGATATATGTTGTTTAATATAATATATATAGTTTCTTGTATTGATTGATAAAAAGGAAAGCATGCTAGTTTATATGCCATGTATGGAAGAAATGCTTAAGGGAGGAGTTTTGTTATTTAAGAAAGTGTTAAGTACTTATCTATGTTATATTATGTTATTATGACTATTGATGTGTGAATAATATTATTGTGAGCCCTAGGGGCATTTTAGTAATATGTCTTGTACAAGAGTATGGCCTAATATGTGTGGACGTCAATGAGTATTATGTTGAAGTATAATAGATGGATAATGAGAATGGAGTATTAATATTAATATTCATGTAGTGATGATAACTTAATAAAAGTGGTGTAATAAAAGGAAAAATGGGAATTTATAAGTAAAAGGGTATTATGGTAATTTTAAAAGAGAAGGGTAAAATGGTAAATTTGTAAATAAAGGATATTATGGTAATTTTTGAAGTTAAGGGTATTATGATAATTTTGGAAGTAAAGGGAAAAATGGTAAATTTGTAAGTAAGGAGTAACATGGTAATTTTAGAAGTTGAGGGTATTATGGTAATTTTGGGGGTAAGAGGCAAAATGGTAATTTTATAAGTAATAGGGTGGTATGGTAATTATGATAATGGAGAAGGGTAAAATGGTAATTATAATAATTGAGAAGGGTAAAATGGTAATTGTGATAATGAAGAAGGGTAAAATGGTAATTATGATAATGGAGAAGGGTAAAATTGTAATTATGATAATGTAGAAGGGTAATATGGTAATTATGATAATGGAGAAGGGTAAAATGGTAATTATGATAATGGAGAAGGGTATAATGGCAATTATGATAATGGAGAAGGGTAATTTGGTAATTTAACCAACAGAAGGGTAATTTGACAATTATGATAATGGATAAGGGCAATTTAGTAATTATGAGATAGAAGAAGGGTAATTTAACCAACTAAAGGGCAAATTGATAATTATGATAATGGGGAAAGGCAAATTGGTAATTTAACCAACTAAAGGCATTTTGGTTATTATGAGATTGAAGAAGGGTAATTTGGTAATGTAACCAACTAAAGGGAAAATTGATAGTTATGATAATAAAGAAAGGTAATTTGGTAATTTAACTAACTAAAGGGCAATTTGATAATTATAACAAAGGAGAAGGGTAATATGGTAATCTAACCAACCAAATGGGAAATATGATAAGTGTAACAGTTATGAAAGGTGATTGATAACCTAAACCGAGTAAGGATGTGGCTAAGAAAAACTACGTGTGTGTTAAGTGCCTTGTGTTTCATGTGTGTTGTGTACTTTATGCTTAATAGCTAATTGCTTGTAGCGTAGATTGGTGTTGATGTATACTTATGTGAATTCCTTATGGCATGTGGATGATGATTATATATGTTGTGTGTATGATGTTATATGATGTGATCTTCTAGGACATGTATGCTAGGATGTCTAATGATATGATACAGGGTGAAAGGATAGGAAGGGACAAATGGAAAGTGAGTTAACTAAGGGGACATGAGATTGACCTTATTATCTCATGATCCATGAGGGGGAAAATAAAAGGAGGTTATGATCAAAATGAACCAGTGATGTGACTCTTGCATGATAAATTTCTAGGGTTTGTATGGGGTAGATGGAGTTTGCATGGGGATGATCCTTACATAAGAAAGGTGCTAGGGTTTGAGAGTGGTAGTGAGAGAATTTGAATGTTATAAGGTGAAGGTCCTTAACCCACACCTTTAGGAGTTGGGTGTTCATTATGAGTAAATGGAATGAGGAGTGGATATCGGGGTGTGATAAGAGGCGTAGAAGTCTCAAGATATGGGACGGGCCCTCTCAGGAGGATAGAAGCAGACATGCATGTCAAGGGTGAAATACTTTAGAATAAGATACAAATAAGATATTAATAATTTAAAGAGGAAGATTGTTAAGCCGCACCTAGACCGGTCCACCGGTGAATAATAGTGGCCAGGAGCGTTTTACCCTACATGATTTCTGGTCCATCTGCTATAATAGTGGAGGATTCTGTGCTTAACAAACCGAACATAATAACAATAAGACATAGGAAAGATACAAAGTAATTACAATGAAACACCATGTGAGTCGGGGCCAAATTGGTCCACAGGTAGATAATAATGGCCAGAAGCGTTCTGCCCTGGAGACCGGTCCACCAGCGAATAATAGTGGTAAGGAGAGTTCTGCCCTGTATATATTCCAATCCACCAGCTATAGTAGTGGGGATCCCGCACTCATATGGATATATAATATGAAATGATTGAATACTAATGGACTAATGGTTTAAGGCCCAGAAGTATTGATTGTACATTATGACCTATTAATACTTGATGGATTTGTTAAGTATGTGATTGTGGCGTATGCATTTCTTATTATCTATGTATATAGTTATGTTACATGTATTGCATTGTGGGCCTACTTTTAAGTGTGTTTTAAAGGGTTATTCGGTACCATAGTACTGAAGGGTTCCAATTGTGGGGCCTTTGCCTATTAATGGGCAGTGTCCCTTGCGGGTCCATTTTCAAGTGCTACTCAAGTGGGCAATTAGAAAGAGCGTAAGGAAATTATCCAGACTTTTAGGGTTTCCCTCTTTCTCTCTTACTTCTTGATTTGAATGTATTCTTTGATCTTGCAACCACCATCGGTGGATTTTATTCTTGTAAATGGTTTATTGTGCTACTCTGATTTTTAATATGGTTTGAATTTCTAGCAATTGGTATTTTATTCTTCTAGCCTTAGCACTTGGGACCGAAACGGTATGAGTAAACCGGTCTTGTACTAAGTGTGGCGGTAATATCCCTAGAATTCATAAGTCTTATTATTTCGCTTCCGCTAAATCTTTTAGTAAAACAAAATTTTTCAGTAGTGAATTTTAGGGGTGTTACACTTTATCTCATAGATCCATGATATTAGTCATGTTGGATGTTAAGTTATTGGGATTTGAGATGTTGAAGCGGCTGTATGATAATGATGAAGATTTTATTGACATATATAATATATGCTAAAAGAATGGTAGTTTTAGTAATTATTTACTACAAGATGACTATCTCTTTAAACTTAATATTTTTTGTATACCTCATTCTAGTGTATGTTATCTACTTGTTAAAGAAGTACATGAGGGAGGGATAGTTGGTCATTTTGGAGTTCATAAGGCCATGTAAATACTACTAGAAAATTTCTACTGGCCATGGATGATAAAACTAGTACAAGCAATTATAGGAAGATGAGTAACTTGTTGAAAAAGTAAAAGTTTCTTCCATAAGGGTTTGTATGCTCCTTTACTAGTACCTAATCAACCTTGGGAGAGTGTTAGCATGGATTTCATATTAGTATTACCAAGGACGCAAAGGGGTAAAATTCTATTCTTGTAGTAGTGGATTGATTTCCAAAAATGGCACACTTTATACCTTGTAACAAGGCTGATAATGCAACTCATGTAGTAGAATTATATTTTCAAGAAATAGTGAGTTTACATGGGGCTCCCAAAAGTATACTATCGGACATAGATGTAAAATTCTTGAGTTAATTTTGGAAGACACGTTGGCATATGTTAGGTACTATGTTGTTATTTAGTACTTCTCATCATCCACAAATGGATAGTCAAATTGAAGTGACTAATAGAACTCTAGGTACTTTACTATAAGGGCTGGTAAATAAGAGTACCAAAGATTGGGATATAAAGCTTGCACATGCTGAGTTTGTATATAATAGGAGTCCTTCTAGTACATCTAAAACGAGTCCTTTTGAGATTATATATGGGGTTAATCCATATCTATCCATTGATATGTTTTCATTTAAGAGAAAAGATATAAACAATTTATGATGTCAATGAGAGTCGAAATCTTTAGAAAACGCCATCAAATTAAAGATAACATTAAAAAATTGAATGTTAAATACCAAGCTCAAACGAATAAAAATATAATTAAATAAGTGTTTAAACTAGAAGATTTGGTATGGCTACATTTGAGAAATGAGAGATTTTCAAACTTAAGAAAGAATAAACTAATGTAAGAGCATATGGTCCAATCAAAATCTTAATAAAATTTAGAAATAACGCATATGAATTTGAATTTCCTGAACATTATGGAGGAGTATCTTGGATATTCAACATTGGTAACTTATCTCCATATTATAGTGATGCCAATTTGAGGGAAAATTCTTCTCTACAATGGGAGAATGATGTAAGAGAATCTCTTAAAAACTATCAATCTTCTTCTTCTTATGATGGAGAACAAGAAGAATTAGCATACTTAGTGATAGAACCAATTGTGCTTGAAAATTCTTATGCTTCTAATATTTTGTCAAGTCATTCTTGTAGGTAATGTACATGTTTGCAAGAAATTCATGATGGTTGAAGTTCTTTGAGAGACAAGGAAATGAAAATGGATTACAAGATTACAAAGTGTAAGGAAGAACAAAGCTACAAGAGTATAATGTTTAATCACATATAATTATTTCTATATATTGTATTATTAAGTTGTGTAGCTTTGTTATTTTTGTTGTATATGTAATTCTTATAAATTATTATTGTAGCCTTTATTATACGACATGACCTGTGCCTTTAGAGGGTTATTTCATTAATGAGGTTGCGAATGTGCTTTGTAATGAAAAGGCTTGCATGGTTCCATGCCTATATAAGCCTTGTACTCAAGGAATTTTAACATAACATTTCATGATATATGAAAAGTTTATTCGTGAAGTTGGGAGAGAGCTACACAAGAGGTGTGCTCTAGTTCTTCTCTTTTCCTTATTCAATTGAGTGTATTTTAGAGTAGTATAGTATTCTGTTGAGAAATAGTATATCTCTCTTTAGAAGGCTTAAGATCTTAGGATTAGATCTTGCCACATTCCAAGGGATTATCAACATTATTATCTACTTCTTCCCTTTCAAGTTTTTTGAAGACTTTAACCTAACTTGAGTCCTATAGAAAACTTCCTGGGTTTGTAGAAGATTATTTGGTGATCATCTTTCACATCATGTGGTGAGGTGGTGTGGTGATGTTGAGTGACGAAGGAGCTGTGGTTTAGTTTTGCAGAAAAAAACATAATGAGGAGAGAAAGAGAAAAGGGAGAGAGAAGAAAGGGAAAAGGAAAGGGGGGGACCAGCGAGGTTAAGTTTTTTCTTGCAAATAAAAATACATACATGGAATACTAAATATCAAAAAACATTGATGGATGATTTTTATCTAAAACTCATTTAACGAAAATCATTTTGTTAGAGTTCAAAAGTATAAAATCAATATAGATGTTATTTAAAGAATTTCGGAAAAAATTTCAAAAGAAAATACTAATGAACACAAAAATATATATTATTTATAAAAATACATAATAAAACCTCGAAAAATATTTCAGACCATATAAGAAAATATATAAATCTAATTCTAAGAGATCGAGATTAATTTAGATAATTTCATAAAATGCTCATCTGCAAACAAAAAAGTATAAAATAGAGAAAAATAAATCTTTGAAAGAAGATCATAAATAATTTATGAAAATCTTTTTAATTTAAAACTTTTTGAAGATCTTAACGACATTAGAGAAATGGATAAATTCAAAGTCAAAAATATTTTCTACGGATAAAATTATTAAAATAATTTTCTATTTTACTGGAAATTTTATAACATAAATAATTTATTTTATTAATGAAACATAACCCCAAAATAAAGTTGTAATTACAGGATGAAGTTATAATAAAAAATGAATCTAAAATATTAAAAGTCAAAATATGAGAAAGAATGGATATATATATTTTTAAAAAAAAATCTAAATCATATGAATATAATAAAATCATTGACATGAGAGAATTTATCTAGAATGATTTGTAATGACAACGATTAATTAAATTCTAATATGAAGTTAAAATCATTGATAAATCTATAAAATAAATCAAAAATTAAAATAATTAAATATTTTTATCAAATTACTCTAATAAAATAATTAAGCTTAATAAAATAAAATTTTAAAAATATGAGGTATTACACTAATTCCTTATTCAACTAATTAATAAATCAATGAATCAAAATACTTTACTAATATAAAAAACCTCATTCTAGTTTAAGATGCCCGGACCAAAGCAAAACACCAAAAACTGCTAAAAAATTGTTTAAATTAAAAAGGTTAAACGAACAAAATTATCAGATATTTTAGACTTAACCCCCAAAAAATAAGGATGTACACCGCAAATAGAAAATTATTATTCATAAAATTATTATATATCAATTGACAAGATATATCATTTTATACCAAAACATTTAATAATAAAAATCTAAAATATTTTATTATAAAAAATTACTATTCATCATATATAAAATTCCCATTATTTACTACCAAAAAAATTTAATTTTGAATATTCGTGGAAGAAAAAGTGCAAAGATAAACCTATGAAAAATGTGATAGTACCACCATATCTAATACAAAATAGATATCTCACTACCTACCTCACGTTTGATATAATACTAAGTCCACAACATAAAAAAAATAGAGTGTGCAAAAAATACATAAAGTTAGGAGATTTAAGGTTTACAAACTAAGGATATATAAGCATAAAACCAATACAAAAATACACTAGAAGAAAACATTAAATAGAGACAATCAATTACAGAGACATATGCCTCAATCCCTCAAGGACCACAAAAAGAACACATCTAGATATGCATATGCTTAGATAACCCGCTATATTGGAAGAGAGGTTAGACTACTCACCAATTGTCATGGGAAACCTGCGTAAGGGATCATGCTCATGGGAAGAAGCAATGGATTGCAACAAGAAATCCATCAATATGTATACATACTGAGCAAACTGATCTATATCTATTATGTAGATCATGGTACATGCAACACCCACACAACATGGTCATAATATCATATACCAAGATGTACATGCATTACTCCTACTATGCTATTTACGTACTACCGCGTATGGTTATGCTAAGCATACATAGATCTAAAAAAATATGCCTGATCATACTAATATAGGCATACTGGGATACTTATGTTATATCATACATGTAGTATTCTTGAGGGAATATGGATCACTTAGATTATCCATAAAGTAGTGCATAGGGTGTATCCCATAGAGTAATGGGCTTATAAACATATGTATATGACTCTTTAACCATGGATTTTTATAGTAGGAAGATCATGATTAAAATTAATTTATATCACTCAATAATTCATGGAAATACGCCTAAATCATATAATTATATAACAATGAAGCACTCAAGGGAAATATGTGGTAGCACATTATATATATATGTTTGTATATGTCATGATATATAAGCCACATTAAGCATTCAAATAAAAATTTTAATGATATAAATTTAAGGAATGTAGGTTACATGATATACTTAGAACCAACCAGTACTATCTTTGGTTAAAGTTATAATATCATTCTTTATACCAATTTATTAAGAAATGAGTAAGATTATGCATTCATTTATAGCTTAAGTAAATCATAAGCTAATTAATGCTTATGAGGGAAACAAATATCTATCATGTTAGTGAAATAACCATATTGAGATCAAGCAAAAAATAATACAAGGCCAATTTGAAAAAAATTTAGGATTCATTCTTGTAACACCCCAAAATTCACTATTGAAAAAAAAACGAAAGCACTGAAATTAAAACTTGTGAATTCTGGGGATGTTACCGCCACACTTAGTACCAAACTGGTTCTCTCCGACCGTTTCAGTACCAAGTGCTAAGGCTAAGAAAAGATTAACATTAAACTCAAACCAATAGTTCATAAAAGAACTAGAAAGATCATACATTAAAAATCAAAGTACGCGTAAAAGTTTATAATCAATAATAAGATAGAAATCAGAGTGCGAAATCAAAATTCCTCGAAGGGAATAATCTTACACTCCATAAAAGGTTTATTTGAAATACTCAATACAAGGTAACAAATCATAAAAGAACCAATGCGATACAAAATAAATAACATGATGAAATAAAATCACATGAAGAGGAAATACGACCACAACACTCTCAAACTTTGAGCCAAAACAAGCTCAACACTCAGCCTTGCCGGATATCTTGCCCATCTGCACAAAGTCAGAAGGGCTAACTACTCGTGGGAATGAGCACTGAGCAAGGTAACCGAGCTCTAAGGCCACACATAAAATCACATAAAAAATGCAGAAGAGCTAAAGAAGCATAATCCATCATGATAATATAATATCATACAATCATTTAGGAAGATACATAAAGGCCCATTTATAGTCCGAATTAATTACTTAATTAATCTTTGATCAGAAATCGATTCACAACATGCTTTTTTATCAAATCCATACGAGTACGGGAACCCGCCTATTATAGCTGGTGGATCGGAAACACACAGGACATAAAGCTCCTGACCACTATTATAGCCGGTGGACCAAAAATGCATAGGGCATAAAGCTCCTGACTACTATTATTCATCGGTCGACCGGTCTGGCACCTTCTCGCACGGTGTTCCACTGTTAGTAATTAGTGTCTTTCCCATATCTTGGCACAAATATGATTTTTTTTGTTGAGCATAGAATCCCCCACTATTATAGTCGGTGAAGTGGTAATGCACAGGTACTAAGCCTGACCACTATTATAGCCGGTGGACCAGAAACACATAGGACATCATGCCCTAACCACTATTATTCGTTGGTGGACCGATTTGGGCATGGATCAAAAATCTTTCACTTTAAGTGATTAATGTCTGAAGTATCTTATTTAGAAAATATTAACCCTAGACATGCATGAATCACTCCTTTTACACTTCACACATCATAAATCATAAATACCATATTCATCATCATAATTTATTCACCAAGTACACACGTAATACCACCAAACCCTTGTTAGCCATATCAAAACCTTAGTTAACCACAACAATCCATAGTTAATCACTCCAAACCCTAGTTATCCACAACCAACCATAGTTAACCACTCGAAACCCTAGTTAATCACAACAACCCATAATTAGCCACTCCAAACCCTAGCTCAGTCTCCTACATACCCAGATAATGCTCCATGTACTATTTTCCATCCAAAGTGTTCAACCATCCAAACAACGCTTACAATACCATCCTCACATCCCAAATCAACTTTTCATAAGTAAATTTCACTCCCATGCAGACTTTACACACCCCATGTAACCTTTCAAAAATTTCATACAAAACTTTAAATCCATCCATATGAAACCCTAAATTCTTTTATGTAAAACCTAAGATTCCGTCATACAAAACCTTAAATTCAATCCACCCAAAACCAAATATTCATCCATACCAAACCCTAAATTCAATCCATACCAAACCAAAGATTCATCCTTATCAAACCCTAAATTCAAACCATATAAAACCAAAGATTCATCCATACCAAACCCTAGATTCAAACCATATAAAACCTAAAGATTTATCCTTACCAAATCCTAAATTCAAACCATATAAAACCAAAGATTAGTCCATACAAACCCTACATTCAATCTATACGAAACCAAAGATTCATCCTTACCAAACCTTAAATTCAAACCATAAATTAGATTCTCCTATACAACACATATATTATATTCTCTCATAAGAAACCCTAAAGTTCCCATTTTATTCTTCCACTCATGAGTCATTAAAATAATTAGGTCAACTCACATCCCTTGGTCAATTTCTTTCCCCCATTCTCCTTTTTCATTCTTTCTCTCACACGAACCACATCACCATCCTCACATGCATGTCTTACGGGATCACAACATATATCATCACATATACACAATACACATGCCATATAACAACACAAGAATATACTTGAACTCCACGTTACAATAGTAAACATAGGATGCATAACATACAAGGCATTTAATGCACATCAACACACAATTGGCCTTAGTAATACTCTTACCTAAAATGACACTGGTCTTGGAGCATGCTTCTACGCCTCCTTAGGGCTTTGAAAAAATAATAACATATTAATAAAAATAACATTAAAAAATTTCTAACTTTGCTAAAGATATAAGAAATAATAGAATTATTATAAAAGTTGATAATATAAGGTTGAAGACTTTACCCTAATAGTAATAATGATACTAAAATAATAATAGCAAAGATACTAAAAATAATATCAATGACAATATAAATAAGAATAATAATAATAATAGTAAAAATAATAATAAAAAGGGCATTACTAAAAAATAAGGTGAAATAAGGGCTTCGACCCTTTACCAAAAAAATATGAAAAATATGAATAATAATTTTGGTAAAATAAATAACCAAATTTAGTAATAATAATAATGATGAAATAATAATAATAATAACGATAAAACCATAATAATATTACAAAATAATAATAACCATAATGGTAATAATAGTAAGGATAATATTTGAAGATAAAATGGAGTAGGGTTTCTACCCTATATAAAAAAATAAACTCATTAAATAATAATAACAACAACAACCCTAATAATAATAATAAAAGCTAATGATAAAATAATGATAATATTAATAATAATAAGACTTGATATTTATAATACCACTAATACAATTCAAAAGACACAATATGATTTCAACCCTTTAGAGAATAATAATATTAACATTAAAATAATAATAATAAGAATAATAATAATAATAATAATAATAATAGCAAAACTAATAGTAAAGTATTTGCAATATTAATAATGAAATAATAATAATATTAATTTGAAATAGTAATAATAAAAATAATAATTATAATAAACACATATTAATAATAATAATAGTAATAATAGAAATAATATGAATAAGAATAATAAAATCGAAATAAAAAATTACAATAGGGCTTCAACCCTCAACAGAAATAATAATTAAAACATTAATACTACTACTAATAATAATTATTAAAAATAGAAATAATAATAATAATAATAGTATTTATATTCAAATAAATGAAATAAAATAAATTAAGGCTTATAAAAATAGGAAAAAGGGTTGAAAGCATCTAGGGTTCAACCTTAGACTGGTGGTGACAAGCGGCACTGGTGGTGGTGCACAGCGGTGGCAGGAAAAAGAGAAGAAAAGGGAAAAGTTAAATGCTGAGACAAGGAGAGGTAGAATGGAGGTAGGAGTTGGGGTGTTTAAGACTGCCCAGGTGGAGAGGAACAAAATAAGGGTGGTGACGCAACCTAAGGTGGCGGCGCACGACAGTGGTGGTGGCAGCCAAATGGGTAAGAAGGAGAGAAAGAGGGGAGGAGAGGAAGGGAGAGGAAAAGACAGGTAGGGGGATATAGAGGAGGATCTACAAAATAATTTAGGAGGTAAAATGAGTGGTGGCAGCGGCGGAAGAGGTGGAGGACGGCGGTGCAAAGGGTGGCAGAGACAACAAATAGGTTGGTTGGGAAGGGGACTTCGCACAGCCGGGGTGGCTTGTGCAGGAATAATCGAGTGATGAGGGAGGTTTAGGTAGTTATAGGGCGGTGCAAGGATGATTTTGGTGGCTAGGGATGGTGGTGAAGTTGGCCAAAGGAGGCGGACGTGGTGTCTAAAGGGTGGCTATGGCAAGGTTGGGAAATTCTAGGTAGGAATTAAAAGCTCGATACAAGGTCGCTTATGAGGGTATTTATAGATTTTAGAAGGGAGGTTAGGGTTCGGTGGGTTGGCTACGGGGTAAGGCAGGTGGGGTTACGGTTATCGGCGGCGAGGTTGGCTTGTGAAACTCAATTTGTGGCAGGGGTTGTGGAGGGAAAAAGGGAGGGGATCGCGCAAGAAGGGGGAGATTTGGTTGGGTTGATGAGGCTGCGAGTCAGCAGAGGAGAGGGAGAAGAGTATTAGCTAGTCAAAGGAGCGAGATCGGTAGTAGAATTTTTGGCTGGTGGCTGCATTGCAGGTCGGCGGGGCTGGGCAGGTGAGAAGGAAGAAGAAGAAGAAGAAGAAAAATGGGGGGAACTAGGCAATTCGGGGAAAGAAAGAAAGAAAGGAAAATAAGGGTGGACCAGGCGGTTGGGCGCAACGGTAAGGATAATAATCAAAACGCGGTGTCCAGGGAAAACAAAACACAAAACGTGGCGCTGGAAGAAGGAAGAGGAGGTGTCGGTCGCACAGGCTGGGCTGCTCCGAAGGAAAGGAAGGAAAAGAGGAAGATTGGGCTGCGGGCTGGCCTAGGTCGGGGAGGAAAAAAGAGAAAGAAAAGAAGAAGAAAGAAAAAGAAAGAAAAAGGAAGAAAAAAAAGGAAAAAGGAAAAGGAAAAAAGGAAAAATAGAGGATTAGGTTAATTAAATTAATTGAGATATTTAAAAATAATAATATTTACATAAAATAATATGTAAGTCTATTTTTAGGCTAATTTAGGGTTTTTGAAATATTTTCCATAAATTCCATTTTAATTAGCAAAACACCCTAATTTTCTTTCATTAAATTATTTCTAAAATTCATATTAATTTGGCACTATTTTCTCTTTCTTATTTTAAATAAAATAATTTATTTAATTAATTTCTAAAATAAAATCCTTAATTAGCTAAAATGCCAAAAATTTTCTAATAAAAATTATTTATTATTTTCTTCTTAAATAACCCTAATTAATTCCCTTTTATTTTAAATAAAAATAATTTATTTAATTAATTTTTAAAATAAAACCTCATTTAAATATAATTTTTAAAAATATAAATTTTTGGGGCATTTTAATTCTAGTCATTATCTTCCCTTAGGTGAATATAGAACTCCTTTATACTAAATTATTGACCAATAAGTAGGATTATCCCCCATGGTCAATTAATACCTATAGATTTTACTCCAAATAAATAGATATAAAGTTAGGCCAAAGCCAAATAAATTGGTGGACATAAGTATATCCAAAGCTAAATACTCTACTTCTGGTGACTAGAAACATTAGTATCAGTACCCATTGTACATACATAGTGTCTAAAGTAGGAAGGGTATTGTAATAAACTAGGATCTCACCTAAAGGTTGCTAAAAGCAAAAATAAAGCCAAAGGTAGACTAACCACTGGTAGCTAATCGAGGATTGGATAAACTAGACCCATAATAATGCTTATTCCAATTTAAGTAATTAATATCTTATAATTCGATAAAGATTTCATATCACACTAAGTGAATATACCATATTCTTTCAAGAAACAAGTCATATAATGTTGTCACATTATCCATTATTCCCATTAAGGGCATCTTGAAGTGTTAGCTCCATTACTTAGTCATTTATGTTAAAAAGAGGCAAATACTCAATACTAACATCAATCATAGATGTTTAAGCCAATAGTTAATCCCCATTTATTTCCCTTTAGTTCACAATTCAAGTCTGGATCGAAGTACGGTTGATTTAAAGGCCATCGTATGTGTCTAAATAATTTACTTTTAATCGTATTAAGTCATCCAAATGTATAAGATTCCACATTTCAAGGATATAAGTCATCAAAAATCTATTAACCACTACTAAGATTCATTACATAGATATTAACCATAGGAAATAAAATCATTTTGGGGTCAAGAGAAAGGTCATATTGCTAGGTTAAGATCAAATTAGGATAAATCTTTATTAAATGTTAATCATTCACATAAACATAGTTAATTAAGGATAACTTATAGATATTATCATTTCATGTCACCATTCAAGTATCAGAAAACTTGAACTATCATATTAAGGGAGAAATAGGTAAGAAATGTAATTCTAATTGAGACTAATCAATGGGTTCTATAGATCTGTTGATCAGTCATGTTAACCAATTGATTGATATATTCACTATTAAATATTTAGAGTATTTGTAAAAAATAAAACTGACTAGTCAACTCAACCAATCGACTATTCTAATAACTAGTTAATTGGTTTGGTCAAACCAATCTATCTATCTAAGCTAAGGGTAAGATTACAAAGGTCATAGTCCAACAAGTTAATTTGTTGACCTAATTGATTGACTGTTCTAGGAACAAGTCAATTGGATTAGTTAAACTAGTCGATGGGTCTAAGTAGAGACTAGCACCACTAAAGTCATTGGATGATGGGTCTATTGGTCTATTAGACCAAATGATGAGTTCTACAGACTAGTTGGTGCATCATGGTAACCAGTCGATCATTTGGGGCTAAAAATCCAATTCCAATTATATTTACACATAATAAAGTTCCAAATTATTAACTCTTCCAATTAGGACATAAATCAAAGATCATTAGAGGTTATAAACAAAAAAACCATGCATAAACATGCAAAATACCATAATAAATCTTAGAATCTTCGTAGCACATTCAAATTATGCTTACACCTTATAAAAATTATTAAAAGAGCTAGGAACTTATATATCATGTTATTTTCATGCTAGGTCATCATTTAAAACAATCTATACATCATATTATACATGCTAATGCCACTAAGATGCTCAAGATGCCAAGGACAACCACATAATCTAAATCATACCCAGGAGGTTTATGCACACAAATTCTCAAGTAAATTTCTTTTTTATAAATCTTCCATTATTCCATATTATGAAGTTTAACAAATTTTCATCCCTAAGACTCATCTTTCCGTATTAACATAAAACTTACATTTTCATATACTCATACTGCTTTCCATAAAATAGGGAAGACAATGGGTCACCTTAAGAAAACTTAGCAAAACCCACTAAGGAGAGTAAATGTCTTCTCAACTTGAAAATGCCAACCCTTAAGACACTTAAAGATCCTAAAATTGAGATTAAACTTTGTAAACCTTTAAATTCTTGCAATAACTAAATTAAACTAAGATATTAAAGAGAAAACTTAGAGAGAATCAGTATCCTCAAGATAGTGGAAAACCTAAGATTATAAGAGATAATCCCTCAATGTTTTCCCAAATATAAACTCTTCTTGTTTAAGAGGAAAACATGAAAGGAAGGATTAGAAGAAAAAATAAAGATAAGAAATGGAGGCCAACAAAAGAGAATGTGGGAAAATAAAGAATGGAGAAAAATATGGGAGTTGATTTCTTCTAGTGATAGAAATGAAGGCCTTGTTTTGGAATTATTGATGTTTTCTAGTGAAAATAAAGGGTAATTAGGTTTATAAATTGAGACCCCAAACCCTATTTTTAATCTAGGTTTCCAAGTGCAAAATTTAGAGGTTGAAGGTTGACCATTTCCATTAAGCTCAAATGGCGACAGCTATAATGCTTAGGGCAATATGCCTTAGATAATCCAAATATAAGAAGGAAAAAAGGAATACAAGGAGAGAGAATCAAAGTCATAAAATATTTAGATATCACAAGGAAAAAATGTCCATTCTATTTTTAATAGATGAAATAGATGAAAATGAAGGAAAAGAATAAAGAAGTTGAAGTAATGAAAATGACTTTTTGAAAATTCACCCTCAATAAATCTATTTTTAATTGATAAAACAGGTTTGGAAGGCTCAAAATCTTAGTAAAAATCATAAAAAAATTTCTCAAAACATAATCATGATGCTATAAAGTTTCTAGGAGAAGATTCACAATAAAAATTATACCCATAGAACAACCAACTCAGCAAACACAAGTTGACTGGTACCCTAAACTAGTTGATCAGTTTACCTAGTTTTAAAAGTTTAATTTGAGGAACAAACCAATCAATTGATACCTCTAATTCAATTGAGTCATTTCCCTAAATAATATGTATCTTCCAAAATCTAAACTAAGCATAACCAAAATTATATTGACTTTAAACACACCTTTAAACTATGATTAAACACACTTATATCATAATAAAATACATGGATTAACGCAAATGAAAGACCCTAGAATCTAGAATATCATATCTAGATTTACCATTGATGCTTAATTACTATTTACAATGTCAAGTCAACGGTTAATGGACAAAGGATAATCATTGACCAATAATTATGCTAAAAAGATTATTTTTAGGTTAATCATTTCTTCTAGTGAAAATACTTATCATGAATAAGATTAATTTCTCCCTAACCCAACCTAGGGCAATAAGAGGGTATTTAACTATGCATGCTTTGAATTAAAATAAAAACATGAAGAACGTGCCTTGATCAAAATTAAAGACCCTAATTACACTTTTCAACTAACATGTTATATACTAAAGCTTATCTATTAACTACAAAGATTATTATGGTATCATCGAAATCATAAAAAGCTTCAAGATTATCAAAACCAATTGAAGATACTCAAGAACATTTAAAAAATCTAAACTTGTTAAATATTTAATCATAATTAAGAACATCAAAATGTACTAAAATCAAAGCCTGTTTCACATTAAAATCATATACAAAATGCAACTTATAACATGGCATCAATGGATTATATATATAAAAAAGGCCAAAAGTTAAAGCCAAAGGGTCAAAAACCTGAAATCAAGTAAAACACTACATAAAAATTCACAAGTTAAATAATAAAAAAAAACTATCTAATTATAGTAGTATTGTGTTTACGTCAAGCTAAAGCTCCAAAAGAAAGAAAGGAAAAATCAAAGCTTGAAGAATATGAGTTTTTTTTTAATTTACAAAGATTAATTGACTCTTATTTAGTAAAAATAATAGTAATAGATTAATCTCTAGTTTAAAGGAGAAGAAATGGAAGGGAAATGGATTAGTTTGGATGGTTTAGGTGGTGGCGAGTAGCGGTGTATGGTGGTGAGATTTTTGTAGCATACAGGATTGAAAAGAGAGAAGAAAGAGATCGAAGATGAATTTAGAATACCCAAGAAATATTGAACTTGATAGATATTTAGGTTTATTAAGTTAGTGTATAAAGGGTATTTTAGTAACTTCACAAGATAAGGACAATTTTTATGTATATGGAGGGGATTTTGAAATCCAAGATCTAATATCATACCTTGGTTTCTTTATTTTGACAAGTTGAGGGCTAGAATTGACTACCATAAAGATTAAAGAATGGTTGAAGAAGAAAAGTTGAGTTTGAAAGTGTATACACCTCTAATAATATCTAATAAAGTCCAAAAATTATAAAAATAAATTTAGAGCATTTTAAATTTATTTTTATAAAAATAATAATAAAATATTATGATTCCTAAATTTTTTGTAAATTTAGGGGCTTAAAACACTAAAATAGAGCCAATAGAGACATAAATAGTACTTTTCCTATAGATATTTTATTAAAATTTTGAAATAGTCTAGGAGATTAAAAAATTGCAAAGAATTAAAAAAAATGATTGAATTACAAGGATATGGATTAAGCTTGATTGCAAAAGGTAACTCGAAAGGTCTCACATAAATTATCTTATGAGAAACAATTGAGAAAAAAATAAGATGTTTTTAAAATGAAACTAGGGCTTCAATTTCATCACATGATGTAAAAAAAAAGTAAAAAAAAAAGATAGAATAATTTTATTTTAATCAAAATAAATTACTAAAACATTTTTTTTTTGAAAAATGGGATGGTTTCATCAATGTTAGCTATTGGGTAACACATAAAACATCAAAAGATAGAAGTCACCAATTATACCTAATAGCTTTCTATTATGGCTTGTTCCCAATGTCACCCAATGGGAATTTGCACTAGATGAGGCTTGTTATTTGGGATGATCAACATCACCATTTCTCCACTAAAGGCGTGGAGACATTCAAAGGCTAAAGCTCCATCTAAGAACCCTAACCCACCTTTGGAACCACTCTACCTTTTTAGGGGTATCCCTTTTCCGAACTCAAGTCCTTATTTAGGATAGCTTTAGAATCTCCCCACAATTACCCTCCTTATTAATGTAAATCACTGTACGATCCCCTAAAACCATGTTATCTAGTTGGACCTCTGTCTTTCCAACATGGGATCCCCAAGGTTGGGTACACAAAAAATATTACTTTTTCTTAGGATTAGAAGTTGGATCCATGACACTGGAGTACACAAAGGCCCCCCATAAGTAAAAATATGTCTCCTACTCAAATTTTGGAATACTATGGCAAAAGGATTAAACAAAAAAGAACTATTAGAAAAACTCATGACTATGTTTGCAAAATGTCATTCTCATGGAGTTAAGGGGTTTACAAACAATAGTGGGTACCCTAGTATCTCTATTAATGATAGGTGAAATTTTAAATATAGCTACACAAAGGAATACTTGGAGGATAAATGAATTTTCTAAGGGTAATATTGTCACTCAATATTTCTTCTCCTATAAATGCATCCCAATCATTCTCTTTCTTAGCAATTTCCATGAGTTTCTTCATGTATTCACAAATAATAGTTGGAGGAATCTCTCTATTGTGATTACTATGGGTAATTAGGATGATAACACATAATTAAAACATAGTCGTTGCAAACTAAAAAGCGAAATAATACATACTAAACGTCCTCATTCTCTAGGAATGTTCCAAAATGAACACACTAGGAGATTTCCTTTGTAGCCAATATAAAAGGTAGGTTTTTCTAATCCCGTCATTAGTTGATAAACCCAACACTAATTGCTCATGTTCTAGTCTACCAATCAATAACACCTTCCCATCTTTCATACTATGAACTTTGGGATAACAACACCACCGGGGAATTTCCAAATCAAAAACTATTCTCATATTCATTAAGGCTAACAAGACTAAGAATATCACTCCAAGAATTAGAAACTAGTTGGGAGGGTGAGATATCAAATTAGGTTAAAAACACGCCCACTAACCAAAATAATTGAAATGTCAATCCATACTAGAAGAGGTGATCATAGAAGCACACCCAACCTGTAGAGACCCAGTATGCTTTCTTATCTAGACAAAGAGGCCTTACTTAAGGGTAACAATGGATCTCATAAGCACTCCATTTAAATGATAGAAAATTCACATACACTTTAGAAATATAGGGGAAATGATCCCCTCTTGTTCTAAGATCTTTATGCTATAAGTTCCATAATCTCCTCTGATATAGGTACCCGTCTAGCCCTTTTTTCTACCATTTCAAGATAAGGTTGACCACTATAGTTTCATGCAAGATAACACAAAATAGTTCTAATGTTTATACCACGTTGCTTGTCCTTTGGATAACGTCCTCTACTAGGGAAACATTTATTGGGGTTATAATACCCCAAAATCATGCTTAAACTAACCCCTTTCATTAATACCATAATTTGATTCTAATCTAGATAAAATCTTATTTAATCCATAACCAAATTTCTTAATCCTAAAATTTTCACCTAATCTAAGTCTTTGTGTCGGATAAACTATATTTAGTAACCCGATCTTAACTCCACTAAAATTTATCACTAATCCAACCTATTCTGGCTAATCTAAAATTATCTAACACTAATCTTAAACCTTTTCTCTTTTTCCTTTTCTTTCTCCTTTTTCTTTCCCTTCTCCCTTCTTCCGTCATCTTTTCACCGTAATACTTGAACACCGTTTTTCCTATCCTTGCAATCAACCACCACTCTCACCGTCCTGCACCTGCCATCATCACCATCATCCATCATCCCTCACCATCTCATATTTATGCTATTGCCACCATAATGAACACACACCTCCCCTCCCCTACCATTTTTCATCTTACGCTACATACACACACAACCATTACCATTTCATCCTGCATACCACTAAAAGTTTTCACCCAACACTCTACCATCATCTCTAGCTACCTTCATTGAAATTTTCTCTACCATCACTCGTGCCTTGAATACCACCCACTACATTTTATTTTATCCATTTTCACATCATACATATACATACACTACACACTTTTATTCTCCCTCATTTTTTTACCATATATTGTCCAATCTTCTGCCAATCACCACTACCTGATCTCCCTTTTATTTCTTCTTCTTCTTCTTTTTCTTCTTCCTCATGTGATTATGCCCTATTTTTCGTTACCGGACCACCGTAACCATTATGCACCACCACACACTACTCAATGCCTAGTAGATTGACCACCTACATCACCATATCCTTCCCCTTCGTTGCTATCGGCATCATCGTCGACCACTGCTATTTTTATCTCTTCTTTCCTCACGTTCATCAAATTTTTATATGATTCATGGACTGCGCACAACCTCAAGCACAACCATGCAACACTAAATTTCGTTATCACACACCTATGCAAACCAACACGATTTGCCCATGCACCATTATGAGGGTTGTGCATAACCATTACACACTTGTGCACATCTGTTTGATTTTGGTTATGTGAAATTAGTGCTCGAGCATGAATATGCCTCTTCCTATAGCCTACCCATGTACGATCCAAGCTCACGGCCAAGGTGTGCACCGCTTGTCGCACGCTAGTGCAACTTCTTCATTTTGGCTATTCACCCTCTTTTTCACCCCCAAAATTTATCCAGATACCACCAAAATTTTTCAATAACTCCTCCATACGTTCCACCACATATCCACACAACTCAAGCTTCCATTTGACTTTAGTTATTTCCATTCTTACCCTCCTTTACCTTAAATTTTCCCTCAGTTATATTCTTTAAGCCTAACTACGTTTTATCTTATTTTTCATAGGTGATATTCTAGTGATCTCAAAGGAGAAGTCTAGGATTTAGGTGCTTCGAGCTTGGTGTCCTTGTTGGTAAGGATACTAATCGATGTTTTAGGGGTTTTGTGATAATTGTTTTTATGAATATGTGTATTTTAGTGATATTATTGCTATATAATTTAAAGTATGTTGTTGATGATATATCGTGATAATAAAGATTATATATTTGAAAGAAAGTAAGAATGGGTAAGAGGTATGGTTATGATTTCGTTATGCTAAGTCATATTTGTGGGAAATATATTTATGGGATGAAATATAAGCTAAATAAGCTATTATAAGTGGAAATATGCATATTTAAGAAATATGATGATAAATGGAGGATTTGAAGAAAAATTATTGTTGAAAGTACAAGATTTTATAAAATAAAGGCTATCGGTTATCCTTAAGGGCATTTTGGTCATTAGGGGTTGATATGAAAACTTTGGTATTGTAATGTGTTAGGTGGATTAAAATATGATAATGATATCTTGAGAATTTTTTCGAGGGATTATTGTTTATCTTAAGCCCCTCATAATGAGATAATGGTCTAATTAGGGCATAGTAACCTAAAATAATAATCTTATTAACCCATGTGTGAAACCATTGAGTTAATCCACAATTCTAGATATGTTATTAAATGCTGACATTACAAGGACGTAAATTGAATTTGGGTAATCATATGAATCTCATGGGAAGAATTATGACTAACTTGTGAAATTAGGGTTTTGGTAATCCTATGAGTAGTACTTGGGATAAGTGTATTATTGTGTATGTAAATCATGGGAGTTAGACCTTGAATTTTGGATATGATATCGATGAGAATAATATATCATTTTTGTTGGTTAAATGATCAATATGGGAGAATGATGATAGGAGTGTGGAATTAGGATTTGAGGAAATTAAGGATCTTGGCCTACGTGATGTGTTTATCTACCTCAATGTGTTCAATGCTTGTGAATTGATTATGAATAAGATACTAATCATTTAAAGTGAAAGAGCACGTGAGTAGGGCCAAGGTGATGTTTTTTATATCTGTTCCACTGGAGATAATTGTAACTTGGGAGAGTTTTGCCTTGAGAAGAAGATGTTCATATATATATATATATATATATATATATCTATCTATTCCAACAGACATAATAGTGGCTAGAGAGTGTTTGGTTGCAAAAAGGTATTTTAATCCGTTCCACCGGATTAAGAATAGTGGGACCCTTACTCATCTTGAACGAAAATATAGCTATATAACCTAAGGATAAGACACTAATGAATAAAATTGGAAGAGTATAGAAGTTAGGACCAAGATGATGTTTTTATATCCATTCCACCAGAGATAATAGTGGCTTGAGAGCATTTTAGCCTGAGAAGGTGATATTTTTAGATCTGTTCCACTAGATAATAATAGTTGCTCAGATGTGTTGTCCTTGAGAAGGTGCTTCAGACCGTTCCACCGGTTTACAAATAGCGGGGTTTGTCAACTCAACATATATAAAAGAATGAAAATGGTTATATCAAATAAAGAGGCATGGATCAGTATTTATCCTTTTATTTGAATGTGTACTCATCATTAGTTGTGATTGCATGTGTTATTTGTATCCATGATTCGAAAGTATTCTTACCTTGCTTAGTATGTAGCATACTAACCATCATTTTTATGGGTACTGCTCAAATGCACAAGTAAAAGACCCTAATTCTATGTGTAGGTCTTAGAAGATCCTCTAGATGATTATGCTTCTTTCAATGCACTATGTGAGATGAGTGTCTTGTTAT
Organism: Tamarix chinensis; assembly: GCA_030549775.1. Lineage (NCBI taxonomy): Eukaryota > Viridiplantae > Streptophyta > Magnoliopsida > Caryophyllales > Tamaricaceae > Tamarix > Tamarix chinensis. The sequence goes on along the minus strand of CM060179.1, from coordinate 77,462,461 downwards.
TTGTACTGGATGTTTGGGTGAAGAGTAATGTTATTCGGTTGACGTATTTACCTAGATACCTTTTTGGACTCTTTGATCCATAGTATCCCTTACTTTGCATTTTTTTTATTGTAATTTAGAGTTAACCTCCAAACTCATATCATATCATAAATGTTTCTGCCATTTCTAATTTTTTGTGTTTTACTATAATGTTTTTAGACTTGTGATTGATGTAAGGATGGTTAGGCAAACTAGACTCATGTCAATTATGGTGATAACCCCCAATATTTTACTTATATCCTTCCATCGTAAAACAAAATTTTTAGTAGTAAAAATCAGGGTGTTGCAAGTTGGTATCAAAGCCTTGGTTTTTATTATCATGTTTTGGTTTTCTGCGATCCCTCATCTGATTTTAATGGTCTATTTTACATTTCAGAGAAATCAATTTCCTTATAAAAACTTGAATTAACTTGTGAGGAATCGAGGATGGGTAGCCTACATGGCCTTGAAATGTGATTATGTACATTATGTGTTAGTAAGCTAGGAAGGCTTTGTCCTAACACATTTTATGTCTTATAGTTAGATAGTTGTCATGACACTTTATGACTACATTGGTCATTTGGAGGAGACCTTTGAGGCATTCATTGAGTTCATTAGACGCCCTGCCTCCGTTGCTACCCCCTCCTCTGCATTACCCACAAGAGGGTATCAGAGAAGAATGACTTCGGAGGATTATGGGACGTCACCCATTGATTTACGTAGAAGATGAGGATCCGAAAATCCTAGAGGGATGCATTCAGGATATGAATAGGACATTTGAGGCAGTTAATTGCCCACATGGCCGAAAGGTAGGTGTTATAGCCTTCTTCTTGTGAGTAGTTACTGACACCTAGTGAAATACCCCAAAATCTTAATTTAGAAATAATGGCCAAATACAGATTTAATAGAAAAATTAATTATATAAAATAGATTATTAAAATAAAAGGAGTTATTAAGGCAAATAAAGAAGAAAATAATAAATAATTTAATTAGGAAAAATTAGGGTGTTTTGCTAATTAAAATGGAAGTTAACAAAAATTTATTCAAAATAGCCCAAAATAATCTAAGAAGGGATTTAATTATTATTATCTAAATATTATTATTATAAATAATAATCCAAAATACCAAATATACAAAATACCCCACCCCATATACTTTTTCTTTCTTCCCTTTTTTTGTTTTTCCTTTCTTCTTCCTTCTTTTCCTTTTTCTTTCTTTCTCTCCTTTCTCGTTTCTTTTTTCTCTCCTTCACCGAAATGGGCTAGCCCGCCAGCCCAATTCCCTTCTCCCCCATCCCGCATGGCCCGAGCCCGCGTCGTTTTTTTCTTCCCTATGCCTGTCGCCCAGCCTGACTACCTCTTTCCTTTTCTTTTCTTCTTAACCGCCCGGTCTAGCCTATCACCTTCCCCCTCGATCTTGACCTGTAACCCCCGACCCTGCAACACTTCTTCCGCTGGCAGCCACTGCATGCCATCTGGCCTTCCTTCCCTCTCTCCCTTTGTCATTTTCCTTTCCTTTTTTTGACTTGAACCAACCCCATAGCTCCCCTTCACCTGTGCCCATTCCTTTCCCTTCTCTCCCCGACCTAACCTACCCTCCCATGGTAGAACTGCACCGCCTGCCACTGCCCGCCGGTGGTCCTGCCTCACCTTCCCCACTTGTCCTCTTCCCCCTTCATTGTTATTCCCTCCATTTGGCCAATAAATACCTCATTGGCAACTTGGGTCGAGTTTCTGGTTTCGCAGCCTAGAAATCCCGACCTTGCACCACTACCCTATTAGATCTCCATTCCTCCGCAGTAGACCATCGCCTCTACCCACGCTACCACTAAAGCCTTCCCTACATCACCCTCTATAGAACTGAGCTTGCCCTTTCCTCGATTTGACCTACACAAGACACCCTGGCCGTGTAAAGTCACCCTCCCGATCAGCCCTCATCAACCTCTCATCGCCCTTCGCACCACCGTCCGCCACCAATTCTACCACAACCAATGCCTTCTCCACCCTCCAAAACAACTAGGGGACCTTCCTCTACCTCCCCATAACTCCATCTCCCCTTGCCTCCCTCTCCATCTCCCTCCTCCACCTTCCACCCTTCGGCCACCACACCCGCCGTTGTGCGCTGCCACCATTGGTTGTACCACTACCTTCATTCCACCCCTCTCCACTTGAAGCACCCTCTACCACCTCAAACACCCTCTCATTCTCTCTCCTATAGCTTATACTCCGATTTTTCCACCTCTCTTCCACCTCCATCACTGCCGCCGACATGCACCGCCACTGATTCTGCCACCAACCCTAGGTGGTATTCTAATTTCCCCAACACCTAAACCTTTTTATATAAGTATTAGTAATTCTTAGTAATATTAATAATATTAATCTTATTATTATTATTATTATTATTATTATTATTAATTTTGTTAGTATTATTATTATTATTATTATTATTATGTTACCACTTTTATTATTTAATCTAACTTTAGAAATTTTTCTAACTAATGTTATTATTATTAAAGGGATAAAACTTTAGTATTATTATAATTATCTTTATTATTATTATTATTATTATGTTACCACTTTTATTATTTAATCTAACTTTAGAAATTTTTCTAACTAATGTTATTATTATTAAAGGGATAAAACTTTAGTATTATTATAATTATCTTTATTATTATTATTATTATTTATTATTATTATTATTATTATTATTATTATTATTATCATTATCATTACTATCACTACTACTACTACTACTACTACTACTACTACTACTACTACTACTACTACTACTACTACTACTACTATTATTATTATTATTATTATTATTATTATTATTATTATTATTATTATTATTATTATTATACTTAACCATATTATCACCAAGGCTATTACTATTATGATTTCTAGGACCTTTACTAACATTATTCTTAAGACGGGCATTATTATTATTATTATTATTATTATTATTATCATTATTATTATTATTATTATTATTATTATTTCCTTGAGGCCCGAATGAGCACCCTGACACTCACTCCCACCATTTTTGAGGAGATCCGAGCTAGGCAGATCGGAGATGTCAAGCTTGAGAGGATCCGGCGAAAGATGTAGGAAGGCCAAGTAGAAGGGTTCAACATTCATGAGGATGACAGCCTTCGATTCATGGGTTGCAGGTGTGTACCATAGAAATGTCTAGAATTAAAGTGTCGTATTATGGAGGAAGGGCATTAGACCCTTTATTCTATCCATCCTAGGGGAGATAAGTTGTACAAAGACCTGAAGAAGGTTTACTAGTGGCCTCACATGAAGGAAGTGGTCGAGTTCGTAACCCGATGTCTGGTGTGTGAAAAGGTTAAGATCGAACACTAGAGGCTTGCGAGACTACTTCAACCCTTAGAGGTACCAAGATGGAAGTGGGACTCTATCTCCATGGATTTCATCAGTGGGTTACCAAGGATTCGAAGCGGTTGTGACACCATTTGGGTTATTGTGGATAGATTGACAAAGTCAGCTGTGTTTATTCTGATGAGGTCCACATGGAGTATGGATCAGGTAGCGGGTCCCTATATGAAGTTTGTGGTTAGTCGTCATGGGGTTTCAGCAGACATTGTGTCAGATAAGGATTCAAGGTTTATCTCTCATTTCTGGGGGAAACTACAGGAGGTCCTAGGGATGAGGTTGAAGATGAGCACAAATTTCCACCCAGCTACGAATGGGTAGACAGAGCGGACTATACACACCCTAGAGGATATGTTAAAGGCTTGTGTGCTTGATTTTCAGGGTTGTTAGGAGGAACGCCCGCATCTGATAGAGTTCTCATACAACAACAGCTACCACCCCGGTATTAGGGTAGATCCCTTTAAAGCTTTGTACAGGTGAAAATGTCGGACCCCTTTGTGCTGGAGTGACATCAGCAACACAATAGTTTTGGGGCCCGAGATGATCGAGGAGATAACAAGGCAAGTTCGATAGATTCAGGATCAGATGAGAGCATCCTAGAGAAGATAGAAGAGTTATATGGATCGAAAACGGCGGGATAGTGACTTTGAGCCTGGAGAAAAGGTATTGTTGAGGGTCTCCCCCACGAAGGGCGTGTAGAGGTTTGGTAGAAAGGGCAAGCTGAGCCGGAGGTACATCGGCCCCTTTGAGATCCAAGAGCATGTAGGTGAGGTTGCCTATCGATTGGCTCTCCCTCCAGAGTTGGCACGAGTTCACAATGTGTTTTATATCTTGTAGTTGTGAAAGTATGTTGCTGATCCATCCCATGTGATCCACCTAGATGAGATAGAATTGGACAACTCCTTAACCTACGAAGAGTGACCACTGCAAATCCTTGATACCGAGCTGCGGAAGACCCGCACGAGTGCAGTTCCTCTTGTCAAGGTCCTATGGAGTCAGCACGGAGCCAAAGAAGCCACTTGGGAAGCTGAGAAGGACATGCACGAAGTATATTCGGAACTCTTTGCTGCAGGTACGACCATCCCTAGTGAGTTTTTCTTTAAGGGGATAGTTGTATAGTTACTCATAAGAGTTGTGTCCCTATCCACTTAGGACGTTCGGGCCTTAACCCTAGGGAAGTTGAGAGTGACTTCGGGGATGAAGTCTTTCTTTAAGGGGGTAGTGATGAAATACCCCAAAATCCTAATATAGAAATTATGGCCAAATAAGTATTTAATAGAAAAATTAATTATAAAAATTAATTTATTAAAATAAAAGGGAGTTAATTAGGAAACTAAAGAAGAACATAATAAATAATTTAATTAGGAAAATTTAAGGTATTTTGCTAATTAAAATGGAAGTTAACGAAAATATATTCAAAATAGCCCAAAATGATCTAAGAAGAGATTTAATTATTATTTTCTAAATATTATTATTTTAAACAATAATCTAAAATACAAAATACCCAAAATACCCCACCTCACCTATTTTCTCTTTCTTCCCTTTTTTCTTTTCCCTTATTTCTTCCTTCTTTTCCTTTTTTTTTCTTTCTCTCCTTTCTCCTTTCTTTTTTTCTCTCCTTCCTCAGAATGGGCCAGCCCGCCAGCCCAATTCCCTTCTCCCCTTTCCCTGTCCCGTGCAGCCCAAGCCCACATCATTTTTTTTCTTTCCTGTGTCTGTCACCTAGCCCAACCGCCTCTTTTTTTTTCTTTTTTTTTTCTGGACCGCTCCGTCCAGCCTACCACCTTCGTCCCCCCTCGATCTCGACCTATAACCCCCGACCCTATAGCCCTTGTTCCGCTGGCAGCCACCGCACGCCGTCCGGCCTTACTTCCCTCTCTCCCCTCATCATTTTCCTTTCCTTTTTCGAACCAAGCCAACCCCACAACTCCCCTTCACGTGTGCCCCTTCCTTTCCCTTCTCTCCCTGACCTAACCTACCTTGCCATTGTAGGACTACACCGCCTTCCACCACCGAATGGTGGTCCTGCCTCACCTACCCCACTTGTGTGCGTCCTCCTTCATCGTTTTCCCCCTCCATTTGGCCTATAAGTACCTCATTGGAAGCCTAGGTTGAGTTTCTATTTTTGCAGCCTAAAAACCTCGACCTTGCACCACCACTCAATTAAATCCCTATTCCTCCACCATCGATCATCACCACCACCCACCAAAGCCTTCCCTGCATCACCCTCTATAGCACTAAGCCTCCCTCTTTCCTTGATTTGACCTAGACGAGCCACCCTGGCCGTGCAAAGTCACCCTTTTATTCAGCCCTCCTCAACCTCTTTCCACCCTTCGCACCACCGTTTGCCACCAATTTCGCCGCAACCAATGCCTCATCCACTCTCCAAAACAACCAAAGGACCTTCCTCTACCTTCCCATAACTCCATCTCCCCATGCCTCCCTCTCTTTCTCACTCCTCCACCTTCCACCACCTTCGGCTACCACCTTTGGCTGTACCACCACCTTCACACTACCCCTCTTCACCTGAGGCACCCTCCACCATCTCAAACACCCCCTCATTCCCTCTCATCTATCCTATACCCCCATCTCTCCACCTCTCTTCCTCATCCACTACCGCCGCCGGTTCCACCACCAACCCTAGGTGGTATTCTAATTTCCCCAACCCCTAAACCTTTTTATATAAGTGTTAGTAATTCTTAGTAATATTAATAATATTAATCGTATTATTATTATTATTATTATTATTATTAATGTTGTTAATAATAATAATAATAATAATATTATTATTGTTATTATGTTACCACTTTATTGTTTAACCTAACTTTAGAAATATTGCTAACTAATGTTATTATTATTAAAGGGATACAAATTTATTATTATTATTATTATTATTATTATTATTATTATTATTATTATTATTATTATTATTATTATTATTATTACTATCATTACTACTACTACTATTACTACTACTACTACTACTACTACTACTACTACTACTACTACTATCATCATCATCATCATCATCATCATCATCATCATCATCATCATTATTATTATTATTATTATTATTATTATTATTATACTTAACCATATTATCACTAAGGCTACTACTATTATGATTTCTAAGACCTTTGCTAACATTATTCTTAAGATGGGTACTATTATTATTATTACCAACATGAATATTATTATTATTACCTTGTTGTTTTGTTAATATTTCATAAACGCTAACCTATTATCACTATTAGCATTATCAATATAAGTATCATTATGGTCACTACTTTTATATTACTAATATCACTATTATTATTATTACTAGGGTTTGGGTCGATATTAGTATTATCACTAAAACTAATAGTATTATTATTATTAGTAATATTGAAACTATTACCTTTAATACTATAAATATCACTATGACTACTTTAACATAAACCATGATGGCTACTAAGACTTATTTTGGTTAGTAGGAGCATGATTAATTATTTTGAGGATAATAACCATACTTTTAATTATAAAACTACTATTATCATCATTAGCCCTAATAGTGGATTATAATAAAGGTAGGGTAGGAATAATGGTAATTTTGGTATTAGGGAGATTAATCCATAGTATTTCCCTCTTATAGGTGAATCAAGTCAAAACCCTAAGGAGGCGTAGGAATGTGCTCCAAGCCCCGCCTCGTTTTAAGTAAGGATGTAGCTAAGGCCTATGTATATAGTGTGTCTTGTATGCCATGGATGTTATATACCATGCTATGTTGTGTATCTTATGGTTATCATTAACTTGCCTTATGTGTAGCGTAGCTTAGAGTTGAGGTATGTTCATGTGTTTCCTTATGGCATGGGTATAATATGTATATGTGGTGATTATGACGTGATATGATGTGACCCTCTAGGACATGCATGCTAGGATGATTGATAACATGGCATGGAAATGAAAGGATGAAAAGGAAGAAAATGATAAGTGAGTTCACTAAAGGGGACATGAGGTTGACTAAACTACCTCATGATCCATGAGAGGAAAATAAAGAGGAAGAGGTGATCAAAATGAATGAGAGATGGGAACCATGCATGGGAATTTTAGGGTTTTCATGGGAACTTTGAAGGGTTACATGGGGTGGAAGGAGTTTACATTGGGATTATTCTTCCATGAGAAAATTTGTTTTAGGGTTTAAATAAAGTAAGGGGAGAGTTGTGGAATGATTGGAGACTTGGGATGAAAAATAGTACGTAGATTGGTGTAATTGTATATAGGGGATCTGATTAGGGTTTTGGGAGGAAAATCCTTATCTGGGGAAAAATGTGGAATTAAAAATAATTAAGGAAGGGTAGATTATGGGATAAGAGTGGAAATAAATTATATGAGGGATGTGTACGGATGCCATGGGAAGGAAGAAATTTTAGGTGAAAAATAGTGAGGTTACTTGTGGGGGAGGAAATGTGCTAGGGTTTGGAGTGGTCAACTTGAGTTTTCCAGTCACATTTGAAATCCATAAGTAAAGTGATATGGTTTGGGTTGAATTGATATGAGGTGTTAAGCGATAAATGAAATAAAGGTAGAGTAAGTAGGAGGAAGTTGGGCCACCTAGGCCTAATTAGGGTTTTCAAAGGAAAACCCTAGTGGGTGATAGTAAGTAGAGTTGGATGTCATGAGGTGATGGGCCTTAACCCACACCCTTAGGAGTGGGTTTGTCGTTATGGGTAAGTGGAAGGGAGAAGGGATATAGGAGTATGATAGGAGGTGTAGGAATCTTAAGATATGGGACAGGCACCTCTTGGGAGAATAGAAGTAGAGGGTTGGTGACATGCATGTCAAGGGTGAAAGTTCTATCAAATATGACACGAATAAGATACTAATCAATTAAAGAGGAACATTATTGAGCTGTGCCCAAAATGATCCACCAGCATAATAGTAGCTAGGTACCGGGGTACCCTAGAGACCGATCCACCGGTGTATAATAGAGGTTAGGCGTGTTCTGCCCTATAAGTGACCAATCCATTGGCTATAATAGTGGGGGATCCTGAGCCCAATAACCAAAAACTAAGTTGAAATGAACCTTGGGAAAGATACTATGTAATTACAGTGGAACACCATGAGAGTCGACGCTAGAACGATCCACCGGCATAATAGTGGCCAGGAGCACCTTACCCTATAGACCGATCAACCAGCAAAAATAGTGGTCAGGAGCATTCTGCCCTATATGTTTCCGATCCACCGACTATATTAGTGGGGTTTCCGCACTCGCATTGATTGATAAAGATTAGGATGTGAAACGATTATATTTACTTGAGATCTAAATAATAAGTCTATTTGGACCATAGCTGGTCTTCATTATCTATATTATTGTGTGTTGCCTATATGATCATGTTATGTTGTATGCTTTGCATGTTTGGCCTTAGCGTATGGTTACCTTACTCAGTATGTATCATACTGACCACCCGTTTCATGGGTGCTACTCATTCACAAGAGCAAAAGATCCATCTAAGTTTGTGCAGGTAGGAGATGACGTCTTCGATGCCTACGACACTGAGGAGGCATCAGACGGGGCTGAGAGTTGAGCCTAGAATTGGCCTAGGGATTGAGAGTGACCTGGCTTAATCCTATCTTTTCTTTGATTTTACCATGTATCTTTACCATGTCGTACTATACTTATGTTTTTGGAAAACTTTAGTTACTCATTGGGTCGTAATTCTTAAACCACACTCTGATTTCTGTATGATTATGAGTGAGTTCTCTCATGGATTCTCATTGTTTTTATTAATGACTTGCATTTGGTGTTAATTCTGCTCAGCCTTAGCGTTTAGTACTGGAACGATAGGAGTAAACTGATTTGGTACTAAGTGTGCCGGTAATATCCCCACAATTTATAGTTTTGTTATTTCACTTCTGTTAAATCTTTTTAAAATGAATTTTTTTATTATTAAATTTTTGGGGTATTACACCTAGTGTGTTGGTCGTCATACACTAGATGGGCTGTAGATGTCCTGGGAGGACTTCAAGGTGGTCATTCATGCTAAGGTTTACCCTGAGAGTCTTTAAAGGGATAAGCTGAAGAAGTTCATGTAGTTAACTCAAAGGAGCATGATGGTGAGACAGTACCACGCCCCGTTTACGGAGTTGTTGATGTTCTCACTAGGGATTGTAACTAATGAGTCGATGATGGTCTACCAATTTGAGTAGGGGCTCTACTTTATCTTCTGAAGGATGATGTGTTTCATGTATTTTCAAAACTTAGCCATATTGTATGAGAGGGTGTGTATTACTGCTACTCTAGTTCAAGAGTAGGCTTCCATTCTAGGTAAGAGGAATCTAGAGACATAGGGTTCTAGAGTTAGGATCAGGTACTGAGGAGGAGAACCTCTAGGATTTTAGTAGTGAGGTCAAAACCAACATCTGGGAAGTAAGTACCGGCACTAGGATCAGTTAGAAGGTTAGGGTAGATCATGAGGTCAACCAATACACTTTGCATGCCATTTCTATGGTCAGGATCATCCAAGATGGAGTTATCAAGGCACTCCTATTTGGTGTAGGATATTTGGTCACCTAGGCCACCATCTTTTGAGTGCCAGCATCAGTAGCATCATTATCAAAAGGAGGTACCACTGATACCATAGTAGTAGGCCTTTCAATAGAGGACCTACCAGTAGCCTCAGTAGTAGTTTTAGTACAGATCATCTGCCCCACCCAATGGATAGCCTAGGGAGATTTAGGGGAGACTACAGGGGCCTCTTCCTTTCTCATAGAAGGGTATCATGGAGGATACCAGGGAGGATAATTAGGTAGACGCCTGAATATCATCAGCCAGGCAGAGGCTGACAAGTAGTTGGATATGGTTACTGATACGTTCTCCATCCTATCGCTACTAGTTTATGTGTTTTTTGATTCTAGGGCATCTCTACCATTCGAGTCTTATTCATTTATTGCTAAAGATAAGTTGATTTCATCTTCCTTTTATCTACATCTATTATGTTTCCTTCTAGGAATAGAATGGGTTGTACTAGGCTCAACATAGATATGACCTTGGGGATAGTTGGGGTTGACTTCCTAGTATACCTGATTGAGATGGAACTTTAGGATTTTGACATTATCCTTGGGATAGATATGTTAGGGAGGCATAAGGTAGTGATAGATTATTCACAGGAGTGAGTTGTGTTATAGGAACCTCAAAGTGCTATGGTCTCTTGCCAGAGATGCAAGCCTAGACTTACAACGAAGGTTGTATCTACCCATACATTGTATTCTTTGGTGTAGAGAGGTTATCATATGTTTTTATATGGAGTTTAAGAGTTAAATAAGGACACGTCAGCATTGGAGGACATTTTGGTTGCTTGAGATTTTCTAAAGGAGATTCCAGGTATGCTGCTGATATAGGAGATAGACTTCACCATCATGTTGGTACCGGAGGGTGAACCTATTTTGAAGGCGCCTTATTGGATGACACTAGTAGAATTGAGGAAACTGAAGACTTAGTAAGAGGACTTGTTTGCACATGGGTAACTATGCCCGAGCGTGTCTCCATGCCGAGTACCTGTGTTGTTTGTGAAGAAGAAGGATGGGAGCCTTCTTGTGTGCATAGATTATTAGGGTTTGAACTAGTTCATGATGAAAAACTACTATCCACTTTTGAGGATCAAAGAGTTCTTTGACCAAATTCAGGGCACTTCGATTTCCTCAAAGATCAACTTGATGTCAAGGTATCATCAGTTGCACATCGCCGAGGCATACATCATGAAGACAACCGTTAGGACATGGTATGGGCATTATGAGTTTGCGGTGATGCCTTTTAGGCTCACTAATGTACTTGCCATTTTTATGGACTTAATGAAGAGGATCTTCTTGTAGTTCCTCGATCAGTTTATTGTAATTTTCATAAATGACATTTTGGTTTACTCTTAGAGTAGAGACGAGCACGAGCAGCACCTACATATTATTTTGTCACTCCTCCAAGAGCATAGGTTATATGCTAAACTCTCTAAGTCTGAGTTCTGGCTTCAAGAGGTTTTATTCTTGGGATATATGGTGTCAGCAGGAGAAGGAGTCATGGATACGACAAAGATTCTAGCAAAGACTAAGTAGAAGGCACCCATTAGCATCCCTGAGGTATGTAGTTTCCTGGGTTTGGCCAGATAATACATATGATTTGTTAAGGAATTATTAAATTTATCTCATCCCGTGATGAAACTTCTAAAGAAGACAACTAGATTCCAGTGGGATGATGCTTGTGAAGGAGCATTTCAAGAGTCGAAGTATCAGTTGACTATGGCACTGGTTTTGACTCTACTTTTGGTTATAAACAAATTCAAGATCTACAATGATGTATTGAAGCATGGAATGTGTTGTATTTTGATGCAACATGGTAAAGGTAGTGGCTTACACTTCTCGTTAGTTGAAACAACATGAACATAACTACCTGATGCATGATCTAGAGTTGTCAGCTGTCATTTTTTTGATGAAGATTTGGTGGCATTATCTATATGGCACCAAGTTTAGATTCTGCACCAACCATAAGAGCCTCAAGTATATATTCACTCAGAAGGAGTTGAATATGAGGCAGAGGACATGGTTAGAGTTGGTAAAGGACTATGACATAGAGTTGACCTACAATATGGGTAATGCTAATATCGTTGCAGATGCCTTGAGTAGGAAGACATCATATTCTTTGAGTTTTGATGTGGTGTCTAGTCAATTTCTGGAGGATCTTGATGAGATGGGGATATAGATGATCCTACAGGGTGACTTAGAGGTTCAGATGTGTGCTTTGACGATTATGCTGGCAAATTTTTATGAGATCCAAGTAGGAAAACTTGAGGATGTTACGCTTGAGAGGATTTGACTGAAGATTTAGAAGAGTAGAGCTCAAGGTTTTTGGATTCATGATGATAGTAGCATTCACTACAAAGGTTGTTAGTGTGTACCTCAGAGTTGTGCTGATCTGAAGTGCCAGAATTTAGAGGAAGGTCATTGTACTACATATTCCATCCACCTAGAAGGAGATAATATGTATAAGGACCTCAAGAGGATCTATTGGTGGCCTTGCATGAAGCGAGAGGTAGTAGAGTTTGTGTCAAGATTTTTGACCTACAAGAAGGTTAAGATAGAACATCGAACACTTGTAGGGTTGGTTCAACCTTTAGATATGCCGAGGTGGAAGTGGGACTCCATCTTGATGGATTTTGTGATTGGGTTACAAAGGACTCATAGTGACAAGATTTGGACTATCGTCAACAGGTTAACTAAGTCTACTGTATTTATGCCAATAAAATTGACTTGGAGTATGGATCAACTAGATGATACATATGTAAGGTTTGTTGTGAATAGGTATGGTACACCTACTGCTATAGCCTTTGATAGGGATTTGAGATTCATTTCGTACATTTGAGGGAAGTTGTAGGAGGTTATGAGAACAAGATTGAGGATGATTACCACCTTCTACTCAGCTACGGATGGAGAGACTAAGAGGATGATTCTAACTCTAGAGGATATGCTACAGGCTTGTGTTTTTGAATTCTGGGGTAGTTGGGAAGATTGTCTCCATTTGGTATAGTTCTCATACAACAATAGTTATCATGATAGTATAGGGATGAAACCCTTTGAGGCATTGTATGGATGTAAGGGCTAGGCACCCTTATGTTGGAGTGACATCAACAAGACTGTTGTACTTGGACTGGAGATGATTAAGGTGACAACTCAGTAGGTTCGGTTGATTTAGGATAAGATGAGAGCAGCTTAGAGTTATCAAAAGGGCTATGCAGATCAGAGGTGTTGCAACGATGGTTTTGAGTTGGGGGATAGGCTTCTGTTAAGGGTTTCACCTACCAAGGGGGTGCAGAGATTTAGTTGGTAGGGTAAGCTAAGCCCAAGGTGCATTGATCCATATGCAATTCTTTATAGGGTTGGCAAGGTTGCATACCACCTATTGCTTATACTAGAGTTGGATCGAGTTCATAACATCGTTCACATCTCCTAGTTGAGGAAATATGTCGCAGATCCATCCCACGTGATCAGATCAGATGAGATCAAACTCAACAATTAATTATCCTTCAAGGAGAGACCTTTGAGCATTCTTGATACCAAGATTTGATAGACCCAAACAAGCTCAATTCCACTCATGAAAATTCTTTATAGCTTTCATGGAGTAGAGGAGGCTGCTTAGAAGATTGAGAAGGACATGTGTGAGATGCGTCATGCACTTTTTAACTCAAGTGCATTAGGTTTTGGGTTTTTTACTCTTTATAGGGGTAGAAATGGTAGTATAGTAGCAAATCTGATAGGATTAACCACCGAGATTGCATTCCTTACATACTCTTTCCTCTTCTTCCCTAACCTAGACTTCTTGACTTCGGAGATGAAGTCTCTTTTAAAGGGGTAGTGATATAATACCCAAAAATTCTACTTAACCTAATCGCATGTCATAAATACTCTAATTTGATTATAATATCAAGAAAATATTATTTTAACCTTAACTAAATTTTTTAATCCCAAAATCTTAACCTAATTCTAATCTTTAACCTGGATAAACTATATTTCGTAATACAATCTTAATTCTGCTAAAATTTATCACTAATCCTACCTATTTGGGATAATCTAAAATTATCTAAAACTAATCTTAAACCTTTTCTCCTTTTCCTTTTCTTTCTCCTTTTCTTTTTTCTTACGTCTTCTTCTGTCGCTTTTTTGTCATAATACTTGACCACCCTTTTTCCTATCCTTGAACCTTTCACCATCAACCATCACTCACACCATCTTGCAGCCACCATCATCACCATCATCCATCATCCCTCACCATCTCATCCTTGTGTTGCTGCACCCTAATGCATACACACCTTCCCTCCCCTGCTATTTTTCATCTCACGCAACATACACACACAACCATCACCATCTCATGCTGCATACCTCTGAAAAATTTCACCCAACACTCTACCATCACCTCCAATCGCCTTTGTTGAAAATTTCTCTGCCATCACTCATGCCTCAACTTCCACCCTCAACATTTTCTTTCATCCATTCATATACCATACATATACATATTACACACACACACACACACACACACACACACATGCACACACACACACACACACACAAAACACTCTCATTCTCCCCCATTTATTTGTTACCATTTATTACCCAATCTTCTGCCAATCACCGCTACTCGATATCCCTTTCCTTTCTTCTTATTATTCTCTTCTTCTTTTTCTTCTTTCTTATACAGACGTGCCCTGTTTTGCATGACCAAACCACCATCTTCACCACCATCACACATGTGCACCACTACGCACCTTCTAAAGTATGGTGGACCGACCACCAAGGTTACCCCATCCATCCCCTTCGTCATCACCGACAATCACTATTGATCACCACCATTTTTCCCTCTTATTTCCTTGCATCCATTGCATTTTTATAAGACACATGGCCTCAAGCACGGTCATATAACACTAAATTTCCTTATCACATGCCCATGAAAATTGGCATGATTTGCTTGTGCACCGTCACATAGCCTATGCATAATCGCTCGACACTCGTGCACATCTGTTTGATTTTGGTTATATGAAATAAGTACTCAAGCATGACCATGCCTCTTCACACTGCCTGCCCATACACTATCCTAGCTTCCCCATTTCGGCTGTGTACCCTCTTTTTCACCCCTAAACCCTATCCAAACACCACAAAATTTTCATAATAGCTCCCTAATACATTCCACCATATATCCACACAACTCAAGCTTCTATTTAACTCTAGTTATTTCCATTCTTATTCTCCTTTACCTTAAATTTTCCTTGGTTATAATCTTAGAGCCTAACCATGTTTTATCTTGTTTTTTGTAGGGGATATTCTAGTGATCTTAAAGGAGGAAGTCTAGGATTTATGAACTTAGAGCCCGATATCCTTATTGGTAAGGATATGAAATGATCTTTTAGATTTTTATGATAATTTCCTATATGGATATGTGTATTGTGATGATATTGTTGATGATATATTGTGATAATATGGATTATATGTTTGAAAGAAAGTAAAAGTGAGTAAGAGGTATGGATATGATTTTCTTATCTTAAGTCGTATTTGTGGGAAATATATTTGTGAGATGAAATATAAGCCAAATAAGCTATGATAAGTGAAAATAATAATATTTAAGAGGTATGATGATAAATGGAGGATTTGAAAAAAAAAATTAATGGTAGTTGAAGGTACAAGATTTTATAAAATAAAGGCTATTAGTTGTTCTTAAGAGCATTTTGGTCATTAGGGAATGATATAAAAATTTCGGTATTTTAATGTGTTAGGTGGATTAAAATATGATAATGATATCTTGAGAAGTGTTTTGAGGGATTATTTTTTGTTTTAGGTTCCTCACAATGAGATAATGGTCTACTTAGGGCATAGTAACCTAAAATGATAATCATATTAGCTCATGTGCAAAACAATTGACTTAATCCACAATTGTGGATATGTTACTAAATGTTGGCATTAAAAGGATGTAAATTGAATTTGGGTAATCATATGTATCTCATAGGAAGAATTATGACTAACCTGTGAAATGAAGGTATCGGTAATTCTGTGAGTAGTACATGGGATTTTCCCGATCTAAATCAAGCGGGTTTTACATGAAGAAGATTTATTAATTTTTTTTTAATTTATTTATTTTTCTTAAATATGTTCAAATCTATTATTAAATGTATAAGACGTGGGAGATAGACCTCGAATTTCAAATACAATGTCGATGAAAATAATATACCATATTTGGTTGCTAAATGATCAACATGAGAGAATGATGCTAGGAGTGTGAAATTAGGTTTTAAGGAAATTAATGATCTTAACCTGTGTGATTTGTTTATTTACCTGAATATGTTTAATGCCTATTAATCAATCATTAATAAGATACTAAGAATTTAAAGTGAAAAAGCATGTGAGTAGGGTTAAGGTGATGTTTTTAAATCTGTTCCATTGGAGATAATAGTGGCTCAGGAGCATTTGGCCCCGAGAAGATGATGTTTTTGTATATATCCATTCCACCATAGATAATAGTGTCTTGGGAGAATTTTACCCCAAGAAGGTGTTTCTGTCTATTCTACCGGATTAAAAATAGTGGGGCCCCTACTCATCATGAATGAAAATATAATTGTATAACCTATGGATAAGACAATAATAACTTAAAGTGGAAGCGTACATGAGTTAGGAGCAAGGTGATGTTTTCTAATCCTTTCCACCGGAGATCATAGTGGCTCGGGAGCATTTTGGCCTGAGAAGGTGATGTTTTGAGATTTTCTTCACTAGATGATAATAGCGGCTCAGGTGTTTTCTCTATGAGAAAGTGCTTCATATCATTTCACTAGTTTAAGAATAGTATATTTCTTGAAGTCAATATATAGAAAAGAATAAAAATGGCTATATCAAATAAAGATACATGGATTAGTATTTATTCTATGAGTTATTTCTTTTATTTGAATGTGTACTTATAATTAGTTGTGAATGCATGTATTATTTGTATCCTTGATTCGATAATATTTTTACCTTGCTCAGTACGTAGCATACGTACCATCATTTTTATGAGTGCTACTCATTCAGACGAGCTGAAGACCTTGATTCTTATGTGTAAATCTCGGAAGATCCTCTGAATGACTATGATGCTTTAGATGAATTATGCTTTGGATCCTAATGGTGCCATATAGATTAGAAGTGAGAGGACGGGAAATGAATTCAAGGTCAATGGTTACAGGCTTAAACCCTGCTATGAAGCATTCACCGAGCATAATGTTGAAGAGGTATAGTTACAAAAATCACCTACCTTGACTGAGTAAACCAATATTATGTTAGGATGAAGACATAAAAACAAGTGCTACTTGGAAGGCAACCCAATAAGATAAGGGGAGTTTTCTACCCTTTAGTTATTTTTATTTATTTAATTTTTATTCTCTCTATATTTAAAATTACATGTTCCTTTAATTGTTTACATATTAAGGACATTGTGTGATTTAAGTGTGGGGGTGTAAGTATTTTATGGGTTTGCAAAAAAATAAAAATAAAAATAAATAATTAAAATAATTGAAAAAATAAAAAAGAAAAAAAATTAGAAAAGTATTGCATATTTTTTTTAGTGTTTTTAGAGTCTTAGAAGCCCTTAATTAGTTAATGAGGAGCATATATTTGAAATCTAATGAAAAGAGGATCATAAAATTGAGATAGAGAAAGTGGAGATTTTTTGTGTTAATTTCGATATAGGGAACATATATCTACATGTCTAGATATGAATGAAGAAAGAACATGTATGATTTTCTAACCACCAACATGACATGTTGAGATTCATCACATTCCTTAGTGAGCTTTTGAACCATATATGCCTTTTTTTTTTGAGTGAATTCACATAAAATTATATACTTTTCTTGGCTTCAAAGTTTCTTTGTAAACCTCATATATGTATAACTTCTTTGAACAAATTACTTGTCATAGCGATGTAATGGATTCTAGAGATTACTAGAACTTACTCTTGTGCTAGTCGAAGCTTATAATCAAAATATGCTTTGATTGAGAAAATGATAAAGGAAACATAGGAATTTTCCATCATATGAGCAAACAGCTTAACCCTAATTTGTGTATACTTGATATACACCCATAGAAGCCTTTGAGCCTATACGTTGAACATATATTTTTCTTCATTACCCACATTAAATAACCTTCAGGCCTTATCCTTACCCTTGATTAAAGCTAGTGGAAGGGAATCAAATTGTTATGGATATAGAGTGGTTGTGTATGTGAGTGTATGTGAAAGAAATATAAGTAGTTATACTAAGAATTGAATTGGTTATGTTTGGTGATGAAGATGGAATTATATATTCATTGTATTGTCATCATTCTTCTATATAAAAAATTTTTATTAAAAAATAAAAAAATAAGAAAATGATATAATATAAGGAAGAGAGGGAGATACAGAGATGATGTGTAAGCCATATTCATTGTATTGTCTATACCTATCATATTTATGTGTAAGCCATATATTAAAATTGATCCCTTAAATCTTCCAATGTCGAATCTTAGTTGATTGCTAATCTTGATGTATGAAAGTAAAAGATTCTGAGACAATAGTGGTTAAGGGTGTTAGGTGTGATTTTTTTTTATTGTGTGTGATATTGTGGGTATATCATCTGTGAGACCCACACGATACCTTACTCTTCCTCTATGGGTGACCTAGGGTTTTAAAGGGCTTGTTGCACATGCTAAGTACAATCGTGAAACCTACGAAAGTGGCTAGATAATTTAATATTATTTAGTTAAATTCATAAATTTCATGAGGACAAGTAAGAAGCTAAGTGTGGGGGTGTTGATGAGTTCGTACTTTTACATATTTTATACCCTTATAACCTTTATTTTTTGTATTTTATTTAAGTAATATATGTGAATAATTATGATTTTATGCTTAAGTGATAACTAGAATGATATGAATTTAGAGTATAACATTATTTATTAATTTTTGTTAATTTTATTTTGTATGTAAATTTCAAATAAAAGAAAAAGAAAAAAAGTTGAACCTTTGGACCAACGACCCAAAGGCCAGCAATACAAGGAGAAGGGTGGAGGCTGCTGATGAAATAAAAATGGAGCCAACAAAATAAGAGGACGAATAGAAGGGGAGTCGCACCGAATTAAAGAGGGAGCATAGGAGGGCTAATGTGGGGCACGAGAATTAAGAAGAAGTGATAGAAAGAGAGGTAGAGGAATTAAAGGAAGAAAAGAGGTTGTTAGGTGAAAAATTAATAAAGAGAGCATAGGACAAGTGGCATAGAAGGACGGGTGCTGCATGAAAAATCAAAAAGTAGGGCAGTCGTAGTGCAAAACACAAGGCTACTGCAGATGAAGACAAACAAAAAAAATAAATGAGGTTGAGTATGGGCCGACGTGCAAAGATATAGTAGAGGGTAGCAGCACACAAAATTATAGGAGCAAAAAAAAATAGTAGATCCAGTAAAGCAAAAAGAAAGAGAGGGGAGAGCTGAAGTGCGCCTTCAGCCACAAAAGAAAAGAAGAAAAAGAATTTGTGCATGGAATTAAAGGCAGACCAAGAGAGGAGTGGAGAGGAATTATTTATCTGGTATAATTTATTTCAGATAATTTATTACTTTTTCATCTGAATAAATTTTTAATCTTTTATCCATAATTAACTCCATTTATTTCTTTCTCTATTTTTAATTTATATTTTGGATATATATTTTTGTTTAATTAATTCGATTATTATGGCTAACTGATTATCTATTGTTGGGGAATGGACTAAAACCCTATATTATTTTGAGATATAAATTTATTTTTCTTTGTTTCATGAGATTGTTTTTTGATTCTATTTTAATTGCTATATTTTATATATATAATTCTGTCAAGTATAATTTGTATGGTGCATGCCTTGTTCTTGTTTCCTTATAGTGATAGTATGTAGGACTATTTACTTGCTAAGTGACCCTATAAATATGCTATAATTTATATGTATAAAATGTAGCTAGGTTAGATAACATGTCACCTAATAGTTTTGTGATTTTAACCAAAGTAGTAGAACGTTTGGATACGTATGGGTCAAAGAAGAGAAATACTACTAGATATGCTTTGTGTACTAGCTTGGGTACTTAGATTGACATTCTTCAAATTATAATTAATGCATTAAACCTAGTTAAATATAAAAGTCACTTGTTGCTACTATACCACTAGTATTTAATAGGATTAATATTGACGCTTTGTCGTATTAATTATTTTAGATAAGTAATATACGGTATATAGATCTACTTTTGGCTTATAACTTGGTCAATCTCTTTCTCATGCTTAAATATTAATTTATAAATTATTATTATATTTTGACCTAATCTCGTGGTAGATTTTAATATTCCTAACATATTTATCATAATTATAGTTATCCATTATTTTTATTATTTTATTTATTCACTTTTATTATTTATATTTTTAAAACCCCAATTATCATTTTATTTATTTATTTATTTTGTGTGATTTAGAGGTTTTATTATATTATTTTTGAGCTACTTAAATATAGGTAAGCCCTCTCAAATCCCAATATAGTACAATACCCTTATTTACCAATATTACAATTGTCAATAATAGGGTTTAAATTGTGTGCTAGCTACGACTACGGCCACGCCACCAACTAGGTAGTTCATCACTTGTTTTGTAAAGGTCTAATTAGGTTACCAACAATCCTACTCGCTAAAATACCATTATCTCATCCACTCTCCAACTCAAGGCCCTTAACTTAGGAAAGGGGGACTAACTGTATAGGTAAAATTCAGCAGTTTAGTTCATCCTAACAAGATGAAGTCTAGGAGCTCCACAAGGTCTAGGAAACCTAGGACTTCACAAGAGTTTTCACTTGAGCTCAGTCAACTTAGCTGACACAATAATGTTGCGGACAAAATTCACATCCTCAATGTCAAGTGTGACTAATTTGAAATTTTAATTTTTCTCCACTTCATTTGAACATGGTCCCACTTCCCTTGATTTCCTAGCACTTACCAACTCCAATGAGAGCATCGCGCACCTCATACGAAGGCACATTTCAAGCCATGACCTCTATAAATAGTGGAGTCTCAATGCCCTCCAAAGAGATAGTGAATCAATTATTCAATCCAAGTAATCTACCAAGTAATCACAACCTACCCTTTACACTGAGCAATGGTACACTAACTCCTTTAGTTCCTCGATTTTTGCACTAGCTAAGGCCTGAACAACACCTCCACAAGAACTTTGGTTAGGAACCTTGCACCATTCACTCTCAATAGCCACTCCTTCATGGCCCAACAACTAAGTCACTTAGACCCCTCTCTTATTTTATTTCTACATTACATATTTACATCCAACGTTGTTGACTTGAGATTCAAAATGTCTTTAGGCCAACGTCATGCCGCTATTCCTACAACACTCAAGAGCTAATTTCGTGTCTTTCCTATCGGAGAATCGGTAGTGCCTCAGCCGACTCTGAACCATATACTCATTGTAGATTGCAATGGTCTACAATAAGTCTAAATCAACATATAAGTTTTTTTAATGTATCGTTAAATGACTAACTTCAAACACATGTAAATGTGGTTACTGAATATGTGATATTAAGAGAGGAGCATGATTCACTTTAAGGTTTAAATTCAACGAGAAAAAAAATTTAACTAAGCCTTAATCTTTAAAGTTTTATGTATGACTCTCATCGGTCATTGAATTAGGAGGGTGAAAGCCAATAATTACGTTCCCTAGCTACCAACGTGATCAATGGTCCACTACCCACTCCGCAAAACTAGCGGT
The DNA here is from genome assembly GCA_030549775.1 of Tamarix chinensis. Classification (NCBI taxonomy): domain Eukaryota; kingdom Viridiplantae; phylum Streptophyta; class Magnoliopsida; order Caryophyllales; family Tamaricaceae; genus Tamarix; species Tamarix chinensis. The sequence continues at coordinate 77,440,760 of CM060179.1, read as the reverse complement.
TCTTGCTGGTCGTTCTATACCCACTTAGAATGCACAAAATGCCTTTATTTGCTATTGCTTCAATCACTCAAAGTAGATTCTGACTTCTCATTCACAAAGCTTGGGGTATATGGCCTTTAAATGACATGAAAAAGAGTTTCAACTCATGCTACTTTAAAAAAGTTCTTTCTATAGAAAGATGCCCAATCCAAAAAGTCTGCATTCCAGTTTTTTCAAGATACTCAAGGTCCTAATTAAGTTGGATCCATTGAATTGGTAAACACATACGAGTAAGGAGGAAACTTAATTGTTTTCCACGTTCACACCCATGACAATTAATTAAAACTATACTAATATTTGGAATTATATACACAAGAAAAGGTGAAATTTATCATTTAAGCAACTTATTTTAAGTTATTAATCATTGTGAACGAGCAAACTTGCAATTCAGCATAAATTAGATTGTTTTTAAGGCTTGGAAAATAATACATTATTATTTTAATTTTCTATAAAAGGTAAAGACGAATTACTATAAGGCCGTAGCGATACCAAAGGCAAGGAAATAAAGATTTAAACCTAATACTTATGCCATTCGCAGGAAAAATATATACCAGTGATGACACGCGTACAACTCCGGAGCCACAAAGTCATTCTGAAGCAGCGTGTTCGATTACGAGCATGATGATGCACGTAGTGTCTTGCATGGAAGAACATCGAACAAACGAGCAAGCAAAAATGTATAATAAAGGCCCACGCTGGAATCATAATGTTTGACTCTCCCATCATGACGCTTCATTTTCTGTAAAACAGCATGTGAGTGCTCAAAATTTTCTCTGTTACTCGTTTTTATTTTTTTCCTCAAAGTTGGAGCGAGAAAAAAGAGCAAGAAGTCAATTGAGGTTCTAAGATAGTCTTGAGTCTCGACAAATTATATATATAACACACACACACAGGCACACTCAAATATCGTATGCACAAATGTAATACGCATAAAAAAAAATGTGAATCGACCATTGGTTGATGAGTTTTTGGTTTTTATTTTATTCTTCCTGCTTTGATAAGTTTTGGTTTTTATTTTAACAAACTAGAACCAAAACACACCACATAGACAGAATACAAGAGTAGTATTGGTCTAACAAATGTATCACCGTCGTCATACACCCACCGAAAATTTGCTTCTAACTTTTTCACTTTTGAGATAGTATTGCTATGATAGATTTATATGAAACTCATCCATGCTGTATTTCTATCAGTTTAGGCTATATATATATATATAGAACGGCAGTTGTGAATAACACATGCCTTTAGAACCTTCAGAAACACATTAAGCTTCAAAGAAATTTTGGTATATTTTGTTGGAAGTTGAACATTCAAAGGTCAATTAATGCTCCTTTTTTTTTATAACAAAAAAAAAAACATGAATATTTTATCATACGTTATAATTATTACCCATCATCATCCTTTATTTATTTGAAAATCAAATCTCATAATCAGCTCCATTCTTTGTTCATCCTTTATTTGGATTCATTTTAGTATGACACAAAGGAAGTATAAACAATGCTTTATCATTTCTATATTCCTTTCTTCCGACATATAGGTTTCTGTTTACTTAGAGTCAACTAAGCAACATCAGTAAAATCTACCCATGATCGTGCTTCTTGAAGACTCGAGTAGTTGCCCCAAGGATTATTTTTGTCAACTTGCCCTCAATGTAAATTTCATTTGTAATCGATGAAGATATAGTACAGTTATGATTACATTTATGTTGTATTCTATTTTTGAATGCACATTTAATTATTATTTTTATTTATTTCCATAATTAAAATTTATAAATCATTAGAAAATTATATATATATATATATATATATATATATATATATATATATATATATATATATATATAGATGGACCACGACTATTATTAACAATATGTTATTAACATATGATGGGCATTGTTCACTGTCTCATATTAAAAAAAAATAAAAAATCAACAACTTAGTTGATGGATAATAATTGTAAATGGGATATCCACGCTAATTTAAGAAATCTTTGATGTGATGGAGACAATATAATGGGGATTTTAAATATCACCCACCATCCACTACTATGGAAGAGAATAATAACGATATATTAATAACGGTGATTTTGAAACCGTTGCTAAACGTGTGAAAATTAATGTGTGGCATAGTTGAGAAAATTTTGATAACAATTATAGTTTAAAATTGTTATTAAAAACTCCACCCTAAAATTACACACGGTAGTTTTATTAATGGTACATGTAAAAAGTGTTACTAAAAGTTGCTTTTATAATGGTTCTTGAGAGCACTGTTATTAAAAGGACCAGTGTATAAAAATAAGAAATGGTTGGTTTTGATAACGGTTCATATAACAACTGTTATTAAGAGATGTTTTAACAATGGTTCTCTAAAGAACCGTTCTAAAAAGTGCTTTTTGCTTTTAATAACTTATTTTGTTCGGTTCTTATTTCATACTAAAAATTTTAAACTCTCTCATTCTGCAGCTTCCATCTCTTACTCTCATTTTCTTGTGAACCCTTGCACCATCACACCGTGAATTGCCACTCCACCTCCTCTCAACTCCAGGCAACCACCACTCGTTCTCTTTCGCACCACTAACTCCGAGCAACCACTCATTCTCTTCCACCACCACACCGTTGCCATTCTTAGCATTGTATGTCCTATCATTCTTCTACACCTTCCCTCCATTTGGTTCTTCTTGCTCCGTCGTGATCATAGGTGGTAGCCGCTGTCCTCTTGCTCATCACTGGTTCTCTTGCTCATCGTCGCTTCTCTTGCTACCTCCACTCCTCTTACTTATGGTTTTATTCTTCCATAGCTTATTATCTTATGATATATACATAAATTCATGCATAATGATGTAGGTTGCAATGAATGTTATTGAAAAATTGCAGTTTGTTGTTAAAAAATGTGTTGTTGTTTGTTGTTGAATGTGTTGGTGAAAAATGTTGCTATTCGTTGTTAAATTTTTCGGTGTTGTATATTAACATGCATGAGTATGTTGGCCGACCTTACATATGTATCTAACATTATAGTGCTTAATTACTAAGAGAAATGAAATACTTAAAAATATTAGTAATGTCACTTGTAATTATTAGTATAGGACACTAGGATGTTAGGAAATGTCATATAACTAAATGAAAATATTATTTACATATGTACATCATTAAATAAAAATTTCAATTAGAGTTGCACGTTGATAATTTTTATTTGATGAGGATTAAATAGACATAGAAAATAAAGAAGATATAAAAGTGAATAATTACATACAGAGGAATAACTGTGTATAATAATAATAATAATAATAATAATAATAATAATAATGATGATGATGATGATGATGATGATGATGATGATGATGATGATGATGATGATGATGATGATGATGATAACATATAAAATTTATTGGGGTTTAATTATAGTTAGCTAGGTTTAGGATTAGGGTTTATTAGGTTTAGGATTAGTTTTTATTATAATTTATTATGGTTAGTGAAAAAATCTAATTTTATTATTTATTATTAACTAAGATTTTATTTTGAAAATTAATTAAATAATTTACTTTTATTAAAATAAAAGGAAATTAATTAGGGTAAATTAAGAAGAAATTTATAAGTCTTTTAAATAGGAGGAATTTTGGTATTTTAAGGTAATTAAGATTTTATTTTGGAAATTAATTAAATAAATTATTTTATTTAAATTAAGAAGTATAAAATAGTTTCAAATTAATATAAACTTTATAAATAATTTGATTGGAGAAAATTAGAGTGTTTTGCTAATTAACATGGAATTTAAGAAAATTCTTTCAAAATCCCTAAATTAACCTAAAAAAGAGAATTTAATTATTATTTTAATATTTATATTTTATTAAACATCCGAAATTACCCTTATTATTATTTTTATTACTCTAACTATGATTATCATCATTATTATCTCTATAATAATTATTATTTTTAGTATTTTTATTGTTATTAGTATTATTACTATTACTATTATCATTATCATCATTATTATTATTATCACAGTTATGGTTGTTGTTATTATTATTATTGTTGTTCTTATTATTATTATTATTATTATTATTATTATTATTATTATTATTATTATTATTATTATTATTATCATTATATTTACTATATTGATTACTCTAACTATTATTATCATCGTTATTATCTTTATTATTATTATTATATTTTTTTTGTATTCTTATTATGATTAGTATTGTTACTATTACTATTACTATTATTATTATTATTATTATTATTATTATTATTATTATTACTATTACTATTATTATCATTATTGTTGTTGTTGTTGTTATTATTATTATTATTACTACCATGATTTCGATTATTATTATCATAATTATTATCATTATTACTATTATTATTATTAGTATTATTAATAATATTATTATTAGTAATATTGGAACCCTTACTTTAATACTATGAATATTACTAAGACTTACTTTGATTAGTGATGGTTCGATTAACTATCTTGAGAATAATAATAACCCTACCTTTTAATTATAAACTACTATTATTAATATTACCCTTAGTATTAGGCCATGATAGGGGTAATATAGGAAATTATGGTAATATCGGTAGGGGGAGATTAACCCATAGTATTTTCCTCTTATAGGTGAATCGAGTAAAAACCCCTAAGAGGTGTAGGAGCGTGCTCCAAGCCCGACGACGATTTAGGTAAGGGTGTAGCTAAGGCCGCTTGTGTGTTACATGTATTCTTGCCTTGGATGTCCTATATGATTATATGTCATGTTTTACATGTTATTATCTTACCTGTTTTATGTGTAGCGCGGCTTGGAATCGAGGTACGTCCATGTGATCTCTTCTGTTATGTATTAATATGGATATGCTACAAGTTGTGATATGATGTGGCCTTAGGACATGCATGCTAGGGTATTTGATGTGGTGATGTGGGCCGGGGGCATGAAAAAGAAAAATAGGAAAGATAGATAACCAAAGGGGAAGTAAGTTGGCTAATGGAGGTATAAGAGGAAATAGGGTTTGCATAGGGTGGTTAGAGTCCCCATGGGGGCAAACTTTACTTATGGAAAGTTTCCTCGAGGCATGAGGAAGGTAATAGAAGTATCGTTTGGGTGTCTAGGGGCTTCGGGCGAAAAATAGTACATGGGATAGTATAAGGGTGTGTAGGAGACTAGACTAAAGTTTAAGGGGAAACCTTAATTTTAGTAGGGGGAAGAAGAAAAATAAAATAGTAAAAATAAGTGAGAATGAGTGGGGCATGAAGTGAGGGTGGAATCGAAGGGTCGTGATGTGTAAGGGTGATAAAATAGTCTAGGTTGTGTGAGGTAGAAAAGGATGGGCCACATAGGCCCAGGTTAGGGTTTCTGGAGAAAACCCTAGGGGAAGGCGGTGAGTGGACTTTGGGGTATAAGGTGGTGGGCTTTGACCCACACACTTAGGATTCGAGTTGTCGGTATAAGTAAGCGGGTTAAGGGAAGGATGTTGGGGTGAGTTAGGAAGTACAGAGGTCTCAAGATATGGGATGAGCCCTCTTAGCTGGAGTTAACCATACATGTGTAGGGAAGAATCTATTTATTAAGATACGGTAAAATATTAAACATGTAAAGTGGAAGATTATTGAGCCAGGTCCAGCCGATCCACCGGTTAATAATAGTGGTTAGGGTTTTACCCTATAAGTGACTGATCCACCGGCGAATAATAGTGGCGTGGACTTTGTCCCGCAAGTGACTGGCCCACTAGCAATAATAGTGGGGTGACTCAAGCTCAATAAACACAAACCAGAGTTTGCTAAATACACTTAAAAGATACTAATTACTTATAGTGGAACACCATGTAAGCAGGAACCAGCCGATCCACCGGTAAGGAATAGTGGTGTGGACTATTTTCCCACAAGTGACCGATCCACCGGCGAATAATAGTGGTGTGGACTTTGTCCTGCAAGTGACTGGCCCACCGGCTAAAATAGTGGGGTGTTCTTGTACTTACATGGATTTGATAAAAGGCATGGTGCGCATCAAATTTCGATAAAAAGATTAATTAAATAATTAATCTGGAATAAGTATATAATTTATGTGTGGCCTTGATCATTTATAAGTGGTAGAATTTCTTCATGACCTTATGTACTATATGTGTGAGTTTGAAAGTGTAAGTTGAGTATTGTTTTGTATGATTCTATGTGCTTCTGTGTTGGCCTTAGTTATACGGTTACCTTGCTCAATACGTAGTGTACCGACCACCCGTTTCATGGGTGCTGCTCATTCCCACGAGCAGAAGGCCCTTTGGACTTAGTGTAGGTTGGTGATTCTATCTTCGATGCCTACGATGCTTACGAGGCATCAGGCGGGGCTGAGAGTTGAGCCTGTACCTAGCTTGGGGGTTGAGAGTGATGTGGCCGGAGTCCATCCTCCATTTTATTTTCCCTATATTATTATATTTTATTTTATCTCGCTGTATGATGTCCTCTGACATTTGGTACTTTAAAACTATACTTTTGGGATGTACCTTTTGATTTCCGCACTCTGATTCTATATGACTTGTGTTTTATTAGTGACTCTTATTTGATGTTATTCTTGTTTAGCCTTAGCATTTAGTACGGGGACGGTAGGAGTGAACCGATCTGGTACTAAGTGTGGCGGTAATGCCCCCGAGTTTACGGTTTTATCTTTTTTCTTCCGCTAAAACCTTTTAATTAAATGAAATTTTTTTAGTAGTAAATTTGGGGGTGTTACAGTTAGGGTTAGGGTCAGGGTTTAGCATTTATTATACTAAATATGATAATTAATATGTTCTCTTATAACAAACTATTATATATATTATTCTCAACTCTGCTTTTAATAATATCATATTATTATACTTAACCTATATATATTGTCTTATTAATATCTACATGATTTTAATATCCGGAGCTTGAATGATTAGATGATAGTTTGATGTTCAGCCCGTTTGTTAAACATATAAGTCAAGATTATGTCCTTATTTTAAATAAGTCAAATATAATTAGAGGAAGTTTGATTCAACTTAACTCATTAACAAATCTAGTGGGAGTAAATGAAAGGACGTGTTTGGTAATTTATCTTTTCTTGATATTTAATAATTACACATTTATATCAATAGAGAAATAAATAATAATCAATTCAAGATTATAAGTTTTATGATGAGTATCTTATGTGGGTAAGTTGTTATCTTTACATAGTTTGTTAAGATATGGTAGAATATATTTATGATTTGTCTAGCTAGTTGAAGAGTTTATATATTATGTAATTTAGATCCTTTCAAGAACAACCTTAATGATAAGATTTAGTGGTTGTTCTCATTTGTAGGTAATGAGATGTCGCTCATTGCTATGACATACCCTTCACCATATCTATGCATGGTGACATATACTGATCTATGTATTCATGTCATATGGTTATACAAAAAGCTAGGTCGGTTGTCTATGAGGGGCATGTTGTATGACCTTTTAGATAAAGCCATAGTCGTTGGCTACATCTACTTTTTTGAATTAGTTTTTCCACCACATTGATTCACTCTATTTAAGATTTATTGAGGGTGAGGTGTTTTCCAGAGAGTATGATTAGATATCTACAGAGCTCATGATGATTAATGATGAGTGGAGGTTTACTCATAGCTTGCCTTCGAGTATCTACCTCGGTCACCCTAGTGTATCCGTGACTAGACTCCCTGTTGATGATGTGAGGGAACATATAACATATCGATATGAGTGGACTTTGAGAGTGATAGTTATTAGTTGGGCCCAACAAGCACTACAAAATAAATGATTTGTGCCAACAAGGCCTTATCTGTTGGTAAAAGCTATTTTTCTGTTGGCAAAAGCTTTTACCAACAGATATTTTTTTGTGACAAAACTGTGGGTAAAAACTCTGTGCTTAAAAGTTTTACCCACAGATATGTATCATCTGTTGGGAATAATTGATAATGCCCATAGATATTTATCTGTTAGTAAAACTTATGCCCACACTTATATTTGTGAGTAAAAGTATTAACCACAAAATAATATCTGTGACTAAAAGTATTACCCACAAAACAATATCTGTAACTAAAACTATTACCCACAAAATAATATCTGTGACTAGCAGTATTAGGCACAAAATTATATCTGTGATAAAAAGAAATAACCACACAATCATATCTGTGTGTAAAATTATTAAACACAATATTATATCTATTACTAAAACTTATTACCAACATATATATATTGTTGGATATACATATTAACCCTGTATGTGTGTGTGTGTGTGTATGTATATATATATATATATTGTTAAAACCTGTACCGGCCAAAACGTACAAAATATCAAATATCCAATATCCACCTGTAGTAACAATTTATGCTTATATATATATATATATATATATATATATATATATATATATATATATAATTAACTACACCATATATAATTATCATTGTGTAGTACAAAATAATTAGTTGCTTAGCTCCCAAAGGCATAACAGTCCTTTAAGTACAATACTATATAAACGACTTATAGCATAAGCTATTATACAAAAACATATTCATACATTGATATACAAAATCATCGGCTATTATACAAAAACATCTTCATATACTAATATACAAAATCATCGACCATCTTCGTAAGCTTAGGAGCAAAAGCACCGAGCATCTTCATTAGCTAACATATATACAAAAACATCGGGCATCTTCATAATTTGATATACAAAAATATCGATCATATTCATAAGCTAACAAACAAAAGCATCAACCGTCTTCATAAGCCGACTCACAAAAGCGTTTTTATAAAAATGCATCAAACATCATCTTCTTCATTCTCCTCTTCAGTGTCATCCTTTTCATTCTCGTCATCCTCCATTTGATAATAATCGTCAACATGTTTTCCCAAAAAATATATATACAATTAACTTAATCATATTAATCTAAATTCATATCAAAAAGCTAGATGATGAGAGTTTGTACTCTTTAATTGAGTATATACATATCCAAAGTTTTTTTTTGTTTGGGTTTTTGCATAAGATTGGTACGAAAACTATCTTCTAGGTTTGGATTGCATAATTTATTTAATATTTAGCATGTTTGATAATTTATTTGCATGTTACGTAATTTAATTATTATGTTTTGACTTTTTCATTATAAATTTATAAATAAAAGTAGTGTTTAAAATGTAGGATAATGTGCTAATGCCATCCTTGTCACTTGTGGGGAGTATTTAACAAGTCAGTGTAAAAGTGAGATAGTGTAGCATATATGCTTGCATGATTATAAAGAACACGCCCATCCCTGGTCACGGATGGCATTAATATGGTAGGAATAGCATTACAAAAGATTGAGAATATATATCCCAAGCTCTCAGCTAATACACTTTTGAATCTTTCTTAGAAGCTTTCTAGACAAGTGAGGAGATAATGGACATGAAGGGAGGCAAATTCCTCGAATTGAATGAGTATCGGGTCTAAGGGAGATTGAGTAAGTGACTCCTAAATTTTAGCTAGTGCAGTTCTATTACATTTCACGCAATCATCAATTCTTCCAAAATTTGCTTTATTTAATTCCTTTAAAGACTCTTTCAAACTTTTTAGCTTTGTTGCTACTTGATCTAAACCAAATCTGCTATGCCTCCTATACAACCAAGTTTGGACAATGGTCTTAAAAAAAGTTAAGATCTATTCACAAATTTTGATTTGGTTGAAAAGAGTAAAAACATAAGAATCAAAGTAAATGCAATAAAGTATGTTTTTCTCATAAAAGAGAAATGGTCGACTAAATAATTAAAATTAACATGAATAGAATGAGATTTTATAATTGAATATATATATATATATATATATATATATATATATATATATATATATATATATATGTTTCTAGGAGAATTGTTACTAGTCGAGTTATGTATGGTAATTAGAGTTTGAGAGAATGGATATTCTAATGACTTTCTCTACTAACATCATTTTACTCTAATCTAATATTGTCAAATACCTTTATACAAACAACTAATAAAATCTATTGGTCAAATAATTCAGTACAAATCACTAATAGCAAATCACTGTAACAATATGCTATAAAAGATCAACTATTTATTTATTATCAAATAAATCCCAAATATACACTACGAGTCTTGACGAATGATAGACGAGATTTATTGATTATTTTCATGTCTAAAAATATCATTTATCCCTCATAATTTCTACTAGATTTAATCTTTTCGTCGAGTTTTCCTCCTTTGAATAAGTTTTACAGGAAAGAAAAGAATTGAAGAAATTCAAGGAGAAATCAATGAGAAGAAGAAATCAAGTAGAAAACACATCAAGAAATGCCGAATCAAGGAGAGCAAAGTTGGAAAAGGAACAAATATATCAAGAGAAGTGAAGCTCAAACTTTCAAAGGAATTGAGTGCAAGAGAAGAAAACACGGGGGTCCCGTGTTTCCATAACACGGACCGTGTTATTAGTCCCGAATGGCGGTCGGTAAAACTTTGTCAGCAGAACGGTTGGAAGAAAACACGGGGGTCCCGTGTTTCATAAACACGGACCGTGTTTTCAGTTAAAAATGTATAACTGCCACGCAACTTGTTTCTGATAAAAATGGGATATAAAACAGAGTTCGGAACATCGAGAGAAGGGATCGAATGTATTTTTCTCCCTTTATTCCTTTAGAATATACATGTAATGCACAATTCCAATCTTTGATCTTCTTGAATTCTATTGATGATTTGACATTCTGCACTTCAATTGATAAGTTTCTCTATTCCTTTGTTAATTTCTGTATTTCCATTTTGCAGAATTTAAGTAGTTTTTATGCAATTTTACTTGTGATCATTTCATTGTTATCTAATTGTTGAAAGAATAGAATTTGTGAATGTGTTATTGTCATTAACTTTTAGTATTTCTGTATATTTGTATGAATTATGAGTATGCAGAGATTTGAATAAGTAAAACAGGGTAGGATAAATTGAAGATGGAATCATAACGTAATTATCATCTTATAATGTAAATGTTTGATTCTATATGATGTTTAATTGAATTAATGGTTTGAATTGAATGATTCCATATCATAGATTAAGATTCTTGAACTGACTAGATTGATCACCTATTTGGTTTAGGATTTAGTCTTTGCTAAGACGATGAAGTTAATCCGGAATTGTTAATCAATTTGTCTATAGTAGCAAAAAGACCATTAATTCGTGCAATTGCATGATCCGAGCTTTTGTGATTATGATTGTAGTTGGCTACTTCCCGTTCATAATGCTACTATTAATTGAATCTAGTGTTCGTAACCTAGGTTATTAATTGGATGCAAAAATAAATTGAGAGCATATTCAATTTATTAAGGTCGAGAGGAAGTATAGAAATTATTATTCTGAATTTCTTAAGTCAACATTAAACTATTTAGAATCATTCTTTTATGTGAATGTATGACATTTTAATTCCATCATCAATTCAATCCTCCCCTAATTGTAAAGTCGTGGTTAAAGCTTTAGTATAATTGAATTTAGTTAGGAATCAATGAAATAGTACCAACGGGTTTATAACATCAATAGCAAAATTAGTGATTAAAACGTCATTCCTTGTGGGTTCGACTCCTTCTTGCCATATACTACGTATTTGGGGATTAGGATTTATTTGTTAAATTTGTTGTATATACGACAGTGCATCAACGAATCAATTTAAACCACAAGTAAATTTGATTATCCTGTCCAAAAATTAAATAAAAAAAACAGGCGAGAATTTATGTGAATATGTTTTGTGACATAGAAGACCAAGTTGGTTACTATGAAATTTTTGTTTGGAATATGCCTCCTCTTATCTGGTTATGCATTATGTAAGCAAAATATATGACATAAATAAATTTTATTATCAAAACATGACTTGCATGTCGATGAGTCAACAAAGGCTTTCAAGCTTGTAAATGAGTCAAATTATACGCTAAATGAGAATCAAAGTAGTGATACATATTGAGAAATGCTAGCAAAAGAAAAGATACTCATTGAGAAAAGAGTATGGATTTGTTTGTTCTAGCACAATTTTTGTTTCGAATTCCACTCAATTTGGTCAATATTTTCCTTGATTTGTTTGACTATCTTATGAGTAGAAACTTTTTACATCTTACCTCCATTCTTTTCAGCGAATTTATCTTCCACAATTGATCATCAAACAACTACCGACGATTTTTTTTGTTCATCCATCTTTCACTCACACTTTTTTTTTGGATTTGGTTCAATTATCCTTGCTGATCAAAATTGTTGGATACAAAGAATATATAGTGTCAAAATTATTCGGAGGTGGATTTATGGTGGTGCTAGAACGCTGACGATATCCAGTAATGGCCTGTGACAGATGTTGACAGAAGCGGTGGTGGATGCTACTTGTTGAGAAAGGGTAGCTAGGTTGAAAAGAAAATGCATAGCTTATATTTTTTTTTCCTATTATAAATGTTGGTTGTTGGATCTTAATCTAATGGCTGAGAACTAAATATTTCATTTGATCTTATAATATATATATATATATATTCTAAAGATTAAAATTAAAACAAGCCAAATTTAAAGAAGTATGATATTCAAACTCTACTTGCATTACTTTATTATCATCAATTATTTGGAGTACAAATATGCATGATAATTGTTGTCATACAGAGAGATCTTCCATCCTATTTAGTTATATATATATATATATATATGTAATCTCAAGATTAAAATTAAAACAGACAAAATTTAAAGAAGTATGATATTCAAACTCTACTTGCATGACTTTGTTATCATCAGTTATTTTGAGTACAAATATGCATGATAATTGTTGTCATGCATAGAACCACAAGTAATTGGGTAGTTAGGAAAACTCCAACAAGTACTAATAGTTTATTATTAATGTTGACAAAAGACATCTAAAGTCCAATAATAAGGCATACAAAAGGGCTAAATGCACAAGGCAACTCAATGATAAAATTAAAAGAAAAATGTAGTGAAGATCACTAAAAGCCAAGGAAAAACTAACACCTCAATGCATTACTAGAGCTACATGAGGAGTACCAAACAACAAAGAACAAGCAACACAAATATTCAACCATCAAAACTTTTAGAAAAAATATTCAACCATATACAATTTCAGACCTAACACAAAAATTTTAGTTGAAATATTCAACAATCCAAAAGGTTAATGCTATATTATATGTCCCACACACTATACATTTATGACCTTCCATTGATACTCCAAGAAGCACACTCAAATCTTCAGGATTCCTTGTAAGATAAAATTAAGTTGTATCAAAATGCCATTCTTACAAGGAATCCTAAATATTTTAGGGTACTTCTTGGAGTTTGATACCTTTGAGTTGGTGCCAAAATATTGAATGGTGAATACGAAGATTCTTTTTTCTAGAGTTTGCAATTTGATTACCTCACCTCTCAATACTAGCATCTAATACGTCATAGCATTTCTCAAAGAATGCATATGTATCAAATGTTCTATTACACTTGTTTCTTTTTCTCACCTAAACATTTACATTGCTTGAAGTGACATTATATAAATTTAAAGTTGAAAAATTAAGAATAGGATGAGAATTGTTGTCGATGTCAAATGAAGTAAACCCTTTAGTTTCAACTTTGATTTAAAAATCATCTAATGTATGTCATTAATTAATCCTTTGAGCTACCTAAATTTCAATGATGTTATGCATCACACCTTCTCCTTGCTTGATTTTTTTTACCACTATTTAAGCATCATGTCTTAATGCTATATCTTTCACATAAGGCTCAATCATTTTTTGCATACAAGATAATGGACTTGTTTCTCCAATCAACAACTATGGGATGAACCTCAAACCAAAATAAATTAATTTGAATAATATTAAACAAAACTAACTAAATGAACCAAAATTGATAAATAGATTTGAAGCAATGTAATCATTATAGTAGACAAATTCTAATACACACCTTGATAAACTTATCCCATACTCCATCCTCAACTACTCATTTATATTAAATTCCATTCTACACAAAATCACTATTCGATACATTTTCAATAACAACATAGATCGGTGTAACCAAAATAAATTATTTCTAATAATCCAATTCCGATTAATTTCGCACAAAGTTTTCAATTTGATACTTCTAACATGAAATTAGATACATTTTAAAGCATAATGTAAATTCAATTTATCTAAAATAGCTTAATCGGATAAAACCGGCAAATCCCGATATAGCCAGATCACAAATCCAATTTTCACAAATCAACCATAACCAATACAATTAACCATTCCAAATCACTCATACAACACACACACACACACATATATATATATATATACTTAAACAACTAAATTATCTTATCATAAGCTAATTTATTTAAAATTAATCAAAACAGATGTTAGGGTTTGAGTATTTATACCAAACGAATTGCTGCGAAATTGGAGGGAGTGAGGGGTGCTGGAGCGTCGCCGGTGGTCAAGGTCCACTCGCCGGTGACGAGCGGCGCTAGAGGCGGACGGGCGGTGGCACGCCACGGCTGCCCTCGTGCGTTGCTGACGCCTGCTGCTGCTACTCTCTGCTCGCTGCTGCTCTACTGGAGGACGATGACGACGAGCTACAGCTGGTGTGGTGGTGTGCTCGAGCGGGGGTGGCTGGTATGGCGGTGCGGCCTGGGTTCAAGGTGTAGAGCAGGAGGGGTCGGGGGTTGGGGTTGGGGGTCGGGGGTCAGGGGTCGAGGGATGAGAAACAAGGGATGGGGGTAAGGGGCTAAAAATTAGAAACATGTAAGGATAGGGGTAGCAGCGCGCGAGACTGAATTTTTGGTTTTTTTTTTTTGAAATTTCAAGAAATTGAGGTGTTTAAGTATTTTTTTATTATATTTTATATTTTGGGATTTTAGAGATTTGAAAAAAATTTATTATAAAACATATATATATGTATATATAGAATTTAAACATTTTTAGTGACTAATAAATTAATGATTAATGATCAAAAATTATATTAGTCACAATAAATGATGTTACTAATTTAAAGAGATTTTATAATAAAAAATAATTTATTTTTGCTAATGAAACATAATTCCATAACAAATTCGTAATCATACAGCGAAATTATAATAGGAAACAAATTTAAAATATTAAAATAAAAACACACAATAAAAATAGAAATATATTTTAAATAAAAATCATGTAGCTCGTGGAAAAAAGAAATAAAATATAAAAATAATAATTAAAAGAAATTGGAAAATATATAAATCAAATTCTAAGGAATTGTAAAAAATTTAAATATTTTTCGTAAATGAAAATATATTTTTAAATAGAAATGAAGATCATATGAATTTCATAAAAGTCATAATTGTGAATGAATTTTTCTATAATAATCTGGAACGTTACTAATACCAACAGATATATAAGTGGGTATTAGTTTTGTTGGTACAATGTTACTAATACCCACAGATATAAAAGTAGGCAAAATATCTGTTGGCATAACATACTATTACCAAGAGATAAAAACTTTATGTAGGGAAAACTTTCTTCATTGCCCACAAAAAAAATCTGTTGGTATTAGTAACTTTTTCCAACAGAAAAATAATTTGTGACTAAATTTCTGTTGGCACAAGTCATAAATTTTGTAGTGAAGTCTACTAAGGGATTTAGTGTTACGGTTATGAGTTTTTCTTAGTTAGGTGTTTGGGCTTTAGCAACCTTTTGATGTATATAGTGTGTCTATTGCTTTAACCCTATAGTATGTATATATCTTGTAATATGAACCATTATATAATGTTTTGCTATGTATGTATGTATGTATGTATGTATGTATGTATGTATGTATGTATGTATGTATATATATATGAACTCTTTCTTAGTATGAGCAGCTTGAGTATTAATATCTTTTTGGAAATATGTTCTTATGATTTGTATATATATATGTATAAAATAGTATGATACATTTGAGATTAATACTTTCTAAGCATGAATGGTTTGTGAATTATTAAACTTAATTAAATTGATTTGTAATAATTACTTTTGCGTGGGATATATCTAGATTGAAAAACTATGGATTGAAAATGGTTTTCTACAAATCGTTTGTCTATATAATATAACGAATGAGTGAAGTTTTTCATCAAGTTTGTAGTTGAACATGCTCGAGACTCTAGTAGAATAGTTTGTCCTTGATTGAACTGTGCTTATATTTAGTGTGGCAACACGGATGATTTGAGGGATTATTTGATTGTGTATAGAATTGATATAAGTTACACTTGTTGGATATGACATGGTAAGACAATGTCTAAATATTATAATGAGGAAGTTAAAAGGGAAAGTAGTGGATCATCATTTGAGAACTATGAGGGACATTCTATGTTTTAGAATTTATTGAATGACTCGGAGAAACCTTTGTAAATCAATTATAGCATGTTTACTTGATTATCCGCTAATTTAAGGTTATACAACTTAAAAGCATGTAACATATGGAGTGATAAGAGTTGCACAAAATTATTAACACTTGTAAAGGATATGCATCCTAATGATAATATTCTACTCGATTGTACCTATGAAGTGAAGAAGGTTCTTTCCTCTATGGGCATGATTTATGAGAAGATACATGCATGCCCTAATAATTGTATTTTATTTCATAATGAGAATGAATCTTTGGATAGTTTTCCTAGTCCTAAATGCAAACCACCATGATACAAGAAGAACAAGGTGCCAGCTAATATGCTATGGGATTTTTATATAATACCAAGATTTAGGCATATGTTTAATGATATTAAAGATGCCATGAACTTAAGATGGCATATTAATGAGAATATAGATGGTGGGCCTATTGAACACCCATCTGACTCTCCAAAATGGATGACAATTAATGGCTTATTCCCTAAATTCGATAAAGAAGCAAGAAACATGCATCTTGCACTTTCTGCAGATGGAATGAATATGCATAATCAAGGAATCTATAGTATATGGCTGTTTATTTTGGTTATATACAATCTACATCAGTGGCTCTATATGAAACACAAGTATATGATGTTGTCTTTACTCATTTTGGCGTTAAACCAACTGAGGAATGATATTGATGTTTATTTGGCACCTTTGATTGATGATTTGAAGTTCTTGTGGGACATGGGCGTTGAAGTATTTGATGTATACAGTGAAGAAAATTTTACTTTGAGAGCAATGTTATTCAGTACTATAAATAATTTTCCGGCATATGTAACTTGTTAGGTTACAATGTGAAAGGCCATTATGCATGCTCGATATGTAAGGAGAACACTTCATTTGTTCAACTAACACGTGGCTGAAAGACTATCTTGGCATCAATTCTCGAATGGATATGGAAGAAATGGGTATTTAAAAAGAGCAAGCACCATGAGATAATGGAAGAAGAACATATTTACCACCGGCGTGTCATAATCTTTTCAGGAAAGAGAAAATTTTATTTTGTAAGTTCTTTATTAATGTCAAGGTTTCAAAAGGGTATTTTCAAATGTCAGAAGGCTAGTCTCGATGAAAGAGTTAAAACTAATGAAAATGAAGTCACATGATGTAGCACTTGTTCTTAATAGCGATACATAAAATTTTGCTGAAGTATGTTCGAATTACTATCACGAGGCTTTGTTGGTTATTTAACGCCGTCTAATCAAAATTCATACATCCTAATAGTTTAGATTCCTTGCAAAGAGGGATTGTGATTACTTTGTGCCATCATGAAATGTATTTTCCACCCTCATTCTTTAACATTATAGTACATCTAACTATTCATTTAGTTTATAAGATAAAAATACCGGGACTTGTTCATGAGCACTAGATGTACCCCTTTGAGTGGTTTATGAAGTTTGTAAAATGTTATGCGAAGAATCGATATCGGCCAGAAGAATGCATTATTGAGAGTTACCTTATAGAAAAGGCAATTGAATTTTACACGAAGTACTTGTCAAATGCCAAAGCTCTTGGTATTCCTAAGTCTCAACATGTTGGAAAAATTGAAGGATAGGGTATTAGGGGAAAAAAATTGGGTGTGTAGACGCTGACATATTTCGTAAAACTCATCTATATGTATTACACAATAGTGATTATGTTCACCTGTATATTAAAAGACATATGCTTTCTTTAAGGATTGAAAATCTATCAAACAGTGAGAAATGGATAATTGATAAACATAATATTTCCTTTATTGATTAGATAAGAGATCACATCATTTCACTCATCGGACATTCCCCAACTTCAATTTCTAAAACCCTACATTAGTTGTCTCAAAAACCATGTTATGAAGTTTTTTCATATTCCAGTTATGTGATCGACAGTTACACTTTTTATATAAAAAAACAACATGAGAAGAGTACAATGGAGAACAATGGGGTGGCTTTAGTGGCTGAGGCAATACATCTTGCTAGTGTGAAGGACAAGAATCCAACACATGCAGATATAAATTGTTATGGTGTGATTGAATAGATATGGGAGTTAGATTACAGTGTATTTAAAGTCCCTATATGCGGTTGTAGATGAGTTAATAATAGTTATGGGGTTACATATGAAGATGGATTCACATTGGAAGATCTCAATAGGGTAGGGCATAAACAAGACCCATTCATCTTGGCCTCAAAAGAGACATAAGTATTCTTTGTCACTGATCCTGCTGATAATAGATGGTGTGTATTACTATCTATGAAGAAAAGAAATACCAATGAATGTGATGATGAAAATGATGCCAATGGAAATAAAGAGTGTGTCTCAGCTATGCAAGCAACTCAATTATTAATTAATGATAACAATAACATTAATGAGGAGGAAATATATGCCAGGGATGATCACCGTGAAGTAATATATATATCAGATCCTGAAACCAATCCAAAAACGAGGAAAAAAAAGATGGAAAAAAGGGAATGAGAGTAATAATATTGTAACATATGATATGTGTGCTTGTTTTTTTAAATGCATATTTTAGACTTCCTCATTAAATATTTATTGTATCAAAAAATAATTTAGTGGTACATTATGGTCAATATATAACATTCTAACATAATTTATTTATTGATTTTTGGTAGAGATTTAGCCAACAAAACATTTGATAGGGACAATAGTGATAAAGAAGGGAAGAGATGACCTACTATTAAGAGAATTATCACGGACATGTAAAATAGAGGAGAACAAGTCGAGTTGGGATAGAATACTTAAGATCTTCCCATTGACCCTCACACAGACATATTTTTGACGTACATTTCACTCGTCATGTGTAATTGTGTTCCTATCCTTTATAAACATTTGGAAGCAGGTTCCTAAGGGTCACAAGGAGCATATTTGGCTGAAAGTCAAGGTAAATATTCTATTTTACTTAATCATTTTTGTATTTCAAATGTTATTAATTTTAATAAATTAACATCTATATACATCTTTATGTCTTATTTTGTAGACAACCTTCAATGTCTTGGAGACTAGAAATAAATGGCTTCTTAGATATTGTGGTGAGCATCTAAGAACATTTAGTGTGTGCTTGGATAGTAGAAAAATGTACAAAAGGAGGGATGGCTCTCTATGGTAGGACCTACCCAAATGATATGGTTTCATTGATCAAGAAAGTTGGAACTAATTTATTGCATATCGTCTTTTGGAGGATTTTATGGTATTTGTTAGATAATAAATAAATTTTTTATTAAGAATGTTTCATTGATATTTTGGCTTGTAACATAGGAAAAAGTGCCAAAAATAAAGAGATTGCTAAGCAAAATAAATACTAGCATAATATAGCTCATAAAGGCTATGTAGTTCTTGAAGAGGAGTTGGTATGAGATTTTGATTTATCTATTTACATGTGGAAGTCTAATTTTAAAATAATATTCTTAATGTAAGATCAATTTTTGATTTATAGCTCATAGCCCAGGATATGGATCCATGTACCTCATCAATCAATAATGGTACATTATGGAAGAAGGCTAGAGCAACAAAAGATGGATATATCTTAATGAAGATGTAGGTGTTGCTGCAAATTTTTTTTTTGTAATTTTGTAGATATTTTGAAGCCTACTTAGTTTTCTTTTAGAAAACTATTATATTATGCTTATTCCTATATACTAAATTTAAATATATTACATACATTATAGGACGAACTTGAAATGTCTGGTTGTGTAGACAGGGTGGACCAATATAACATTGTTTCCTAAGCTATAGGAATTATAGAACACCTCGGAAGACAATGGGGTATTGGATTAGGTGTTATGAGAACAACCGTGTGTGGTGGATCTCATGGTTCTCATAGCACTGATGAGCAAGTAGCCATCCTCACTCAAAAATTAAACATCGCATTTGAACGGATGGCAACAATGGAGCAAGAGTTATCATTTGTCAAATCTCAAGGGTATAAGCCATCTGATTTAGTTCACCGTGATCAACTTCACATAACCAATGTAAATAGAGTTAGAGACACTTACGAAGTTGAAGCACATCTTTCTTTTCTTCCTAAGGTAAGCATTACAAGTTATGAATTGTTTTTAAATATATTCGGTGTCATAAATAATTAAAAATGTGTAATATTTTATTTTAGGGTTTGCATAAATGTAACTTGTTAGCAAATGAACTTTCAACTTCTTTGGCAAAAGGAAGGGTACGCATCACTTATAATACCCAAAAGTAAATAGTCAGTGGGTATAACTTGACCATAAATACAAGGCTAGTGAGTATTAACACTCCAATCATTGGCAGTGCGCCCTTGCCTTGTTATAAAGAAGGCGATGAGCCAACCACAATACTAGAAGCTCATGGAAGCTTTCTGTCTTGGCCTGCTGATGAGATATGTTTCATTACTGAAGAGGTAATGATAGTTGACATCATTATTAGACCTTATTTGTTACTTACATTATTTATACCTTTCCATATATATATGCTCAATACATGTTTTATTAAATATTATGAATTAAGCAATCAAAAAAGAAGAATGCTCCTAGGAGTAAAATGAAGATAGGTATTAGTAGAACAAGCAACACAAAAGAGGGTGATGTTGAAGGAAAGAGAGCTAAATCAAGAAAACCAGTTGCCCCACAAAAGATTCCATCTTTATAGAAGAGCCAACCTATACCAACACTAGCCTTATTATATTTCTATGCCCAAAACTACCTCAACGATAATTATATTTTTATTGAGTGTTGTCCTGAGTATGTTGGAATGGATGACGCTACTTATATGGTATCAGCGATTGACATAAGCGACATTTATAATCAGGAGTTACTGTCAACCATGAGGTTTGCCATCTATGTCATATATGTATTATTTCATATTTGAGATTTTAGTACTTTTTGTTTTATTTGAATTTTTATTACCTCTTATATGAATTATCAATTATTAACAAATATGCATTGTTATTGTTGTCCATAGGTTAGTAGCTAGTCATGTTGTGGTGGAGGGAATATTGTCCTCCATTGTGTTTGTGTGCCCATACTACAAAGCTGACAATGCTATAATAAGAGAGGGTAGGCATATAAACTATTTAGAATATTGTATTTTGATTGAGGGATACAACAAGCTTTCTCTCATTCCTCACATAGAAAATGAACATTGGGTTTTGTTCACCATCCAACTTGATCTAAATGAAGTATATGTGTTTGATTCCCTTTGAACATATGGCGTGCCTTTTAACGTCGCTTGTCATGGTGGGAAAGAATTTATTGACATATTAGTATATTTTTTACTTCTTACTTCATTAGCTTATTTATGCATATATTATACTTTAACTATTTTAGGTACATATACTTACAGTATTGTGTATCCAACCTTATTTATTAGGGCACTACAGACAACATATTAGAGGAGAGGTAGGAATGGTGTCCCAAACCCAAAGAGTCTTGCATATGAGCCTATAATGGTAAGTAGGAACACGACTATCTTCTATTTTGTTTTAATTCAAATTAATATCTACTAGTTAGAGAGCTAAATAAATTCATTTGATAGTGTCCACAATAGTAGAACAACAATGATTGTGGATATTATGTATGTAGAGAAATGGATTTGATAGTCAAAATAGACCATTCAACATAGATCCAAGACATGTATGTTTGTTTTTCCATATTTTTCCATTAATAAATCATGACATATATATTTGGTACATGCCCTAAGTACTAACTGAATAATTAAAACTTGTGAATTTGTAGTTTTTCATTGGTGGTTATGGACAGAGCCAAAAATATAATGATGATGAAATTGATGAAGTTAGAGACCAATGGGCCAATCACGTGCACTCATACATTCGGTATTAGGGATCTATATTTTACATGCATGCTAAGGTCGTATTTTGGTCATCTAGGTTATGATCTATGAGCTTTTGACTTTGGAGTGTAGAGCTACTAAGTTGTGGTACGCCTACTAATTTTGATTTATGGGTATACCCAATGTATTGAGACATACCAATTAGAGATTGATTGAAAATATGTAGTATCATTTAGGAGGAAGACATGCATGTATATATGAATGGATGTTGTTTTACATTGCATATTTGATAAATATTTGAACATACAACTTTGTATGTGGGCTAGAACAAAACAACAAGATTATATGAAAAAACATAGACAGGTTTTAATAACGGTTCTTACTTAAACTGTTATTATAGATGTTTTAATAATGGGTTTAAGTAAGAACCATTATTAAAAGAATTTTTAACAACAGTTATCCTTAAAAACTGTTATTAAATTTTGGCTATCATAAAAAATATATAAAACTATTGTTAAAACATAATCGATTTAGGGTTTTAATCATTTATTACACATTTATTAAACCCCTTTCTGTTATAGTGATCATATCCTTAACAAGTTTTCATATATTTATTAGGGATGGAGAGTTGGAATGCTAAGAGAATTTATTTATTTTTTTATCATAATACTAATATTATTTTTATAATAAATACTAATATTCCTCATACATCTATCCTCTATTACCATCCTAAACATATTTTTTTTAATTTGTTGTATTTTTCTTAGTTTTGGGTCTCTATATGGATAAAGAATAGGAAGAAAAGGGCCTTTTATATTGAAGGCCATGAAGATAGTTCGCTTGTAAATTTTTCCTAAAATTTTCATGTAGTTTGCTCCCCAATTTGTCTTAGATGGGTGTGATCATTTTAAACTGTCCATTTGAGCCAAATTTTTGTGTCTCATGCCTATGTTCATTTGACCACACAAACTATATGGAGGTTGAGAGTTATAGGAGTTCAAACCAAAGAATTTTTAGCATATAACATCATGTGTTAACAGTTGGAACTCGCTAGTCTAATTCATGGGTAAATATATGCCATGTTTTTAGTTATGATCAAGAATCTTACAAGTTGAAATTTGTATCTCTTTAAAAGTGTCACAGATTGCCAGTAAATCGCTTTATATACAAAATAAACACTCATATTCTTATAGTACAATCATCATCAATTTGTCACAAATGATATATCTATTATTTAATGTAGAAAAAAAACTAATAAAAATAAAGGCAATGCTAAGACATATATTTTTTCTTTGTATATCCCCATAATTTTTATTTTAATATTTATAGAAAAAATTATTATGTTAAAACATATATAGATATACTAAGGTGAACACTTGACTTTCTAACATTTATAAGAAACCAAGATTATGCTAAATAAAAAAATATATGTTAGAGATACATGGCGAATAGTCACCTTCATTATATATACTTTGTTTTTAATGTTGGTTTTATTTATGAAACCACCATGGTATAGTAATAATATACACATCCCATGTTTTTTTCTCAGGATGTTTTTTTTTTCATTTTAATAAGTGTGGGGTATTTGGAATTTGGAATGTTAAAATATTTATTAGATAAGGCCAAATACTTTTTATATAAATATACTATCATATTCTTTCTTTTCTTATTAGTATCAGGATCTTTTTAATTGTTTATTATTATGTTTTCATTCTTTCGATGCCATTAGAAGATGAAGTAAAATTTTCTATTAATGAATATGAAGTTAATTTACTCCCTAATTTACTAGTTAACTTATCCTAAGTGGAAGATTATTAATTTATCTTCTACTTAGACTAGTAATGAAACTTGAGTTCCAATTGGATGTATTTCCCAAAATGATTTTATTGAAGGAAGCATCTCAAAAAAGAAAGGAAGTGAAATTGCATTTATTTATTTATTTTTTGTAATTTTTATCCCATACTAGGTGAAATTAAAGGGGTTATACCTCTAGTTGTTTGTTATGTGTACTTTTTCCACTATTGAACCTTTTTTTAATGGTAAACCCTAGATTTAATGTCATTTGATCCTCCTTTCCCATTATTGGTTATGCCTTTCTTAATTTGTCCCAAAAAATATAAATTTTATTGCAAAATTTTTATTCATAAGGAACATTCAAAACTAGTTTTTTTTTTTTTTTAGAGAGAGAGCATTGGTTGTCTGAAACACATAACCATATTAAGCATACAATGGTGGATATTCAACTTCATTCTATTGAAGGAAACCGTTTCATTTATAAATCGAATGTTGTATAATGTGGAACACTCAAATATATATCTCATTTATGCCATTAATTTTCACTATGTCTGCTTCTCCTTTTACCATATCATTGTTAGGAGAATTTTTTATCCCTACAATGATATTCACTTTTTATTTATCATTCACCATCATTTAGTTCATATCTTGATTTTTCATCCTAATTAAAATTTTGAGCTTATCTCCATATGAACTTTTCACCATATAAGTTATTCTTTTACTAATGTTTTTTATAAATAAAAGTTACTAAATTGATCATGAGTAGCAAATGATAAAAAATAGATCAAGGCATACACTATAGTACATGAACTCACACCAAATAGAAAAGTATCATAACTAGAACTTGCATCATAATTCATACTTATCATTGTCATTGATAGATCTTATCACTATGTGAGCTACTATAACACTAATCTCTGCTAAACCCCTATGAATAATTAAAACTCTTCTAAGTTGATTCTCTTGGTTGCTTTTATAGAAGTTTAATTTTATTTTAATCTTAATTACATGTGCACATTCATTATTTTTATGAATTTTGGTTAACCTTAATTACTATAGTGATATACTTAATTTTATTTATCCTTCTCATTTTAATTTGTATTGCACTAAATTAGTTATGATTCCTAAGATTAATTGAGATATTTATATGGATTAAATTATATAAATATGGATAGAAAATGGATGTAAGAAAACCCCATGAGATAGGAATATGTTGTTGGGCTAAAGGATTTTATTAGTTTTATTATTACTTGCTTAGAAAATCCTTATTGAATAAAGTGACAATACCATAAGTGTTACCATTTGATGAAGATGATGGTGCATGAAATCAAGACTCACCTATTGATTTACAGAAATAATAAAGGGGTAAACTTGATGGATATGACACGGGAAGTGATGTGAAAGCTCATAAATGTCTTTGAATGAAATTGATCTTCTCCATATATATATGTTGATGTTGTTCTTCAATGAGTCACCGACGTTTCTAGCACTAATACGAAGACAGGAAATAATAACGAGACATTAATAATGGTGGTTAGGAAATTGTTGCCAAACGAGTGAAAATTAATGTGCAAGATAGTTTTAATAATAGTTATAGTTTAAAACCGTTATTAAGAATCCAATGCTAAAATTCACATGGTATTTTTCATAATGGTATACGCAAAACCATTATTAAAATCTTCTTTAAGAACGGTTTCTAAAATAACCATTGTCAAAAGCCCCACTTGTTTTACTAACAGTTCTTGTAGGAGCCATAATTAAAACCCCACGTTCTGCCTTTTCTTTCATTCAGTTCTATTTCATGCCAAAAATTTCAGACTCTGCACCTTCCCTCTCTTGCAAACCTTCTTACCACCACACCGTGTACCACTACTCAGGCTCCTCTCAAGTCAGGGAAACCACCACTTGTTCTCTTTGGCACCACCAACTCTCCTCTTCCTTGCAACACCACACCTTTTCCATTCTTGGCTTTGCATATGCTATCGTTCTCGGCTAATCCAACACTTCTTCCTTCTTCCTCTAGTGTGTTCATAGGCGGTTGCCACTCTACTCTTGCTCGCTGCCGGTTTTCTCCCTCGCCGCCGCTGATTTTAAGTATGTTTTTGTTCTTCCACTTGTAGATTTTTCTCTTTATATATATATATATATAAATGCATGCATATTGATACAGAGTTGCGTTGTTTGTTAATGAAAACTTATAGTTTGTTGTTGAATGTGTTGGTGAAAAATGTTGCCGTTCATTGTTGAATTTATCGTGGTCCTATTATATATTAACAAATGCAAGTGTTGGCCAAGACCTTTACATATATATATATATATATATATATATAACATGCTTCATTACGAAGCTAGAGAAATAAAATACTTCAAATTATTAGTAATGTCACTCATAAAAACTATATATATATATATACACATTTTTATTAATAAGTATAGGATACTATAAGATATAGGAAATGTCATATAATGAAATGAAAATATATTTTACATATGCACATCATTAAATAAAAATTTTAATTAGAGATGAATATATTAATAATTTTTATTTAATGAGGATTAAATAGATATAGAAAATAAAGAATACATAAAAGTGAATAATTAAATAGAGAGAAATAATT
The DNA here is from genome assembly GCA_030549775.1 of Tamarix chinensis. NCBI lineage: Eukaryota > Viridiplantae > Streptophyta > Magnoliopsida > Caryophyllales > Tamaricaceae > Tamarix > Tamarix chinensis. The sequence goes on along the minus strand of CM060179.1, from coordinate 77,414,176 downwards.
GTGTATAATACTAATATTTTTTTAATAATAATAACAATAAGAATATAAGATTTATTAGGGTTTAATTATAGTTAGCTAGGTCTAGGATTAGGGTTTATTAGGTTTAGGGTTAGTTTTATTATAATTTATTAGGGTTAGGGTTAGGATTTAGCGTTTATTATACTAAATATAAAAGTGAATAATTAAATAGAGAGGAATAATTATGTATAATAATAATAATAGTGTTTTAAAAATAATAATAATATAGGATTTGTTAGGGTTTAATTATAGTTAGCTAGGTTTAGGATTATGGTTCAATTATGTTTAGGGTTAGTTTTTATTATAATTTATTAGGGTTAGGGTTAGGGTGAAGGTTTCTTTTTAGCGTTTATTATACTAAATATAATAATAAATATGTGCTCTTATAACAAAATATTTTATGCATTATTCTCAACTCTACTTTTAATAGTATCATATTATTATACTTAACCTATATATATATATATATATATATATATATATATATTATCTTATTAATATCTACTTGATTTTACTATGCATAGCTTGAACGATTTAATGATAGTTTGATGTTAAGCTGGTTTGTTAAATATATAACTAAAGATTATGTCCTTATTTTAAATAGTTTATGTTGTTAGCTTTACATAGTTGGTTAAGATCTGGTAGAATATATTTATAACTTGTTTAGCTAGTCGAAGATTAGTTTATATATTCTATAATTTAGATCCTTTCGAGAACAACCTTAAATATATAACTGGTAGAAATGGTTATCTACAAATTATTTTTCTAGAGAATATTATGAAGGAGTAGAGTTTTTCATCAACTTTGTAGTTGAATATGCTTGGGACTCTAGCAGAATAGTTTGTCCTTGTTTGAACTGTACTTATATTCAAAGTGTCAATGCTGATGATTTGAGAGATCATTTGTTTGTGTATGGAATTGATATAAGTTACACTTGTTGGATATAGCATGGGGAAATAGAGTATAAATATGATAATGACAATTTTAGGAGGGATAGTAGTGGATCATCATTTGAGAACTATGAGAGACATTCGTTAGAGAAGATGGCTCAAAAGGTTGAGGAAAGTGTTTGGGATTGTCCAATAATGTTTGAGAAGTTACTGAATTACTCAGAGAAACCTTTGTACAGTGATTGTAAGACATTTACTCAATTGTCTGCTATTTTAAGGTTGTACAACTTAAAAGCATGTAACAGATAGAGTAATAAGAGTTTCAAAGATTAATTGACACTTTTAAAGGATATGCTTCCTAAGGACAACGTTCTACCCAATCGTACCTATAAAGCAAAGAAGATTTTTTCCTATATGGGCATGAGTTATGAGAAGATACATGCATGCCCTAATGATTGTATTTTATATCGTAATAACAATGCATCTTTGGATAGTTTCCTAATCCTAAATGCAAAGCACCACAATAGAAGAAGAACAAGGTGCTTGCTAAGGTGCTATGGTATTCTCTTATATTACCAAGATTAATATTGATGTTTAATGATGTTGAAGATGCTAAGAAGTTGAGATGGCATATTGATGAGAAGATTGATGATGGGCTTTATAGACATCCATCTAACTCTCTACAATGGTTGAAGATTGATGTCTTGTTCCTTGAATTCAGTAAAGAAGTAGGAAATGTGCAACTTGCACTTTTTGCTGATGGAATGAATCCGCACAATCAAGGAACCTATAGTTTATGGCCGATGATTTTGGTTATATACAATTTACCTCCGTGGCTCTATATGAAACACAAGTATATGATGTTATTGTTACACATTTTAGGGCCAAACCAATCGGGGAATGATATTGATGTTTATTTGGCACCTTTTATTTGATGATTTGAAGTTCTTGTGGGATATGGGCATTGAAGTATTTGATGCATATAGTGAAGAAAATATCACTTTGGGAGCAATGTTATTCTGTACTAAAAATGATTTTCCAGCTTATCGCAACTTGTCAGGTTATAGTGTGAAAGGCCATTATGCATGTTTGATATATGAGGAGAATACTTCATTTGTTCAGCTAACACATGGCTAGAAGACTTTCTTCCTTGGGCATCATATGTTTTTACCAAAGAATCATCATTATCAGAGGTAAACAAAAGCGCTCAATGGCTTTCGAGAAGAAGGGTAGGCACCAATCTAGTTGACGGGTTGACAAGTGTGGCTGAAGATTAAACATTTGAGTGTCAAATTTGGGAAGAAGAATAAAGATAAGGCTCCATCAATTGGGTGGAAGTAGATTTCAATATTATTCGACCTTCCTTATTGGGAATCTCTGTACGTGAGACATTTCCTTGATGTGATGTATATTGAGAAAAATATATATGATAGTCATGTTGGTATATTACTTAGTGTTCCACGCAAGACTAAAGATGACATCAATGGTCGAATGGATAGGGAAGAAATAGGTATTAGACAGTAACTGGTACCACGAGAAAATGGAAGAAGAACATATTTACCATCGGCGTCCCATACTCTTTCTAAAAAAGAGAAAATTTCATTTTGTAAATTCTTTCACAGTGTCAAGGTTTTGGAAGGGTATTCTTCAAATGGTAGAAGGCTTGTGTGGATGAAAGAATTAAAATTAATTAACATGAAGTCTTATGATTGTGATATTTTGATGCATCACTTGTTGCCAATTGCTATACATGAAATTTAACCAAAGTGTGTTCGAATTTCTATCACGAGGCTTTGGTGATTCTTTAATGCCGTCTGCTATAAAGTCATACATCCTAATAGTTTGGATGCCTTGCCAAGAGGGATTTTAATTACTTTGTGCTAGCTTGAAATGTATTTTCCATCCTTATTCTTTGACATTATGGTACATCTAACTATTCATTTAGTTTATGAGATAAAAATGCTAGGAACTATTCATGAGCACTAGATGTACCCCTTTGAACGGTTTATGAAGTTGATAAAATGTTATGTGAAGAATTGATATCGGAGATAAATATGTATTGTTGAGGGTTACCTTGTGGAAGAGGTAATTGAGTTTTGCATGAAGTACTTGTTAAATGCTAAAGCTCTTAGTATTCCTAAGTCTCGACATGTAGGCAAAATCAAAGGACAGGGTATTAGGGGCAACCAGTTTTAGCGTGTAGACCCTGACATGTTCCTTAACGCACATCTATATGTATTACACAATAGTGATGATGTTCAACCGCATATTGAAGAACATATGCTTTCTTTACGAACTGAAAATCCATCAAATATTGAGAAATGGATAATCGATAAACATAAACTTTCCTTTATCGATTGAATAAGAGATCGCATCATTCCACTCATCAGACATTCTCCAACTTCAATTTTCGAAACCCTGCATTAGTTATCTCAGAAAACTTGTTATAAAGTTTTTTCATATACCATTTATGTGATCAAAAGTGACACTTTTTATACAATAGAATAAGATGAGAAGAGCACAATGCAGAAAAGTGGGGTGACTTTAGTGGTTGAGGCAATGCTTGTTGCTAGTGAAAAAGACTAGAATCCAACCTATGTAGATATGAATTATTTTGATTTCATTGAACATATATGGGAGTTAGATTACACTATATTTAAAGTCCTTGTATTTGGATGCAGATGAGTTGATAATAGCTATAGGGTTAGATATGAAGATGGATTCACATTAGCAAATCTCAATAGGGTAAGGCATAGAAAAGACCCATTCATCTTAGCATCACAAGTGACATAAGTATTATATGTCATTGATCCTACTGATAATAGATGGTCCGCGGTACTATCTACGAAGAAAAGAAATGCCAATGAATGTGATGATAAAAATGATGCTAATTGGACTAAAGAGTGTGTCTCACCTGTGCAAGCAACTCAATTATTGAGCGATGATAACAATAAAATTAATGAGGATGAAATATGTGTCAGGGATGATTATCATGAAGTAATATATGTATTAGATCCTGAAACCAATCCTAAAACAAGGGGAAAAAAAGAATGAAAAGAAGGTAATGAGGGTAATAATATTGTAATATATGATATGTGTGTTGGTTTTCTAAACACATTTTTCAACCTTCTAGATATGATATTTATTGTATCGCTAATATAGAGGTACATTGTGGTCAATACTTAACATTCTAACATAATTTATTTATTAATTTTTTTTAGAGATATGGAAAATAAAATAATTGATAGGGATAGTGGTGATGAAGACGGAAAAAGAGTCCTACTATTATGAGAATCATCACGGACATGAAGAGTAAAGCAGAACTAGTCGAGTTGGGATGGAGTACGTACAATCTTCCCATTGGCCCTTATGTAAACATGTTCTTGATGTACATTTCACTCGTCACCTGTAACTGTGTTCTTATCTCCTATAATAATTGGAAACCGGTTCCAAAGGGTCATAAGGAGCATATTTGGTAGAAAATCATAGTATATATACTATTTTATGTAATCATTTTTGTATGTCCAATATTATTAATTTTAATACATTACTATTGGTATATATATCTATATGTCTTATTTTGTAGAGAGTCTTCAATGTCTCAAATACTAGGAAGAAATGGCTTCTTAGACATTGTGGGGAGCATCTAAGAACATTTAGATCATACTTAGCTTGTAGAAAATTGTATAGAAAGAGGGATGGTTCTCTATGGCAGAACCCACCCAAATGATATGGTATTTGTTAGATAACAATTAAACTTTTTGATTAACAATATTATGCTTAATATTGAAATAACCATGTGATTATATTTTTACTTGTAACATAGGAAAAAAGTGCCAAAAATAAAGAGATTGCTAAGTAGAATAAATACCGACATAATATGGCTTGCAAAGGCTATGCAAGCCTTGAAGAGGAGTTGGTATGCCATTTTTATTTATCTATTTACATGTAGATGAACATTTTTATAATAATATTCTTAATTAAGATTTTTTTTTGATTTATAGCTCCTAGCCCAAAACTTGGATCCATGTACCTTGTCTATTAATATTGATACATTATGAAAGAAGGTTAGAGCAATACAAGACGGATTTATAAATGAAGATGTAGATGTTGCTACAAAAAAAATGTAAGTTTGTCGATATCCAGAACCCTACTCAGTTTTCTTTTAGAAAACTATTATATTATGCTTATTCTCATAAACTAAACTTACATATATTATATACATTATTGGAAGAACTTCAAACATGGACCAATAACTACCCCGGAAAGGGGTTTTAATAACGGTTATTTTATAGTTATAATAACGGTTTTAACCGTTATTGAACTACTCGTTATTAAATCATTTAATAATGGTTCATAACCCTCATAAAAAATATACAAAAACCCACAAATATGTGCATAAACTTCATACTTAATAATGTTTTTAAAGTAAAAACCATTATTAAAAAAAAGGTTTTAATAACAGTTTGTTAGTAGATCGTTGTTAAAATAAGGTTTTAGTAACGATTTATACTTTGCGAAAAAATAGGTTTTAATAACAGCTATTACAAAAACCGTTGTTAAAATATAATCGAATTAGGGTTTCAGTATTTGATTTATGCATTTATTAAACCCTAATACATATTAAATAAGCATAAATTTGAGATTAAACGGACAATCTTAATAATGGTTTTCATAAGAACTGTTATTAGAACCTATGTTTTAATAACGATTTTGATTAGAACCATTATTAAAACCTACATTTTAATAACGGTTCTGATTATAACATTTATTAAAAGTATATCATCCAATTAGGGTTTCATGGACTTATTATGCATTTATTAAACCCTAATACTTATTAAATGAGCATAAATTTGAGATTAAATACATGGTTTTAATAACAGTTCTTAATAAGAACTGCTATTAAAACTATAGGTGGTTTTTTTAATGATTTCTCTGTTTTGTTCCTACGCACATACACAATTGTATGTTCATATAATTACCAAATATGCAATGTAAAACAACACCAATTCATACCAAATATGCAATCACACCATAATTTCAATCAATCTCTAATTGGTATGCATGTCTCAATATACCGACCATACTTAGGAATCAAAATTAGTAGGCATATCATAACTTGGTAGCTCTACACCCCAAAATAAAAAGTTAAGAGATCTATGCTAGAAGATCGAAAGATGTAGATGAAATAAAAACCTGAAAATGCATGTAGAATATATAGATCGCTACCTAATACCGAATGAATGAGTGCACGTGCTTGGCCCATTGGTCTCTAACTTCATCAATTTCATCAACATTGTATTGCTGGTCTTGTGCATAGTTATCGGTGAAAAACTACAATGCCCAAGTTTCAATTAATATACAGTTATCTATTAGGTCAAAAATATATATGTCATGATTCATTAATAGAAAAATATGGAAAAGCAAACATACATGGCTTGGATCTATGTTGACCGATCTATTCTAGACTATAAGATTCATTACTCTATATTCAGTTAACTCTCTAACTATTAGATATTAATTTGAATTAAAACAAAATATAGAATAGTTGTCTTCCTACTTACCATGACAGGCTCATATTGAAGATTCTTTGGGTCAAGGACACCATTCCCTCCTCTCCTTTGATATGCCGTCCGTAGTGCTTAATAAATAGAGTTGGATACACAATATTGTAAGTATATATGCCTCAAAAAATGAAAGTAGAATATATGTATAAATAAGCTAATGAAGTAAGAAGTGAAAAGTATACTAACATGTCGATAAATTCCTTCCCACCATGATGAGCGACCTCAAAAGGCACGTCATAGGTTCGAAGGGAATCAAACACATAGACTTTATTAAGATCAGGTCAGACGGTGTACAAAACCTAATGTTCATTTGCACGGTGAGGAATGAGATAAACCTTGTTGTGTCCCTCAATCAAAATGCGATTCGTGAATAAGTTTATGTGCCTATCCTCTATTATTGTACTACCATTAGCTATGTAGTATGGGCACACAAACACTATAGAGGACACGAAATGCCCCAAAAATTTCTAATTTTAAAAATTATATTTAAATAATTTAATATTAGAAAATTTAATTTAATAAATTATTTTTATTAAAATAAAAAGGAAATTAATTAGGACAAATCAAGAAGAAATTTATAGGTATTTTAATTAGGGTGAAATTTTGGTATTTTAGCTAATTAAGGATTTTATTTTGAAAATTAATTAAATAAATTATTTTATTTAAAATAAGAAGGAGAAAATATTTTCAAATTAATAATAGTTTCATAAATAATTTAATTGAAAAAAATTAGGGTGTTTTGCTAATCAAAATGGAATTTATGGAAAATCTTTTAAAAATACTAATTTAACCTAAAAAGGGATTTAAATATTATTTTTTTAAATATTATTATTTTTACAAATCCAAAATATTTGAATTAATTTAAATATCCAACCTAATTATTTTTCTTTTTCTTTTTCCCTTTTTCCTTTTTCTTTCTTCCTTTTTCTTTCTTTCTTTTTCTTTCTTTTTTTCTTTTTCTCCTCGTCGACTGGGCCAGCTCAGCGGCCTAGTCCTTTCCCTCCTTCCTTCTGTGTCGCGGCCCAGCTTAGCGGCCCGTCTTCCTTTTCTTTCCCGCGTCCCGTCTTTTTCTTTTTCTTTCTTTTCTTCGGCCCGACTCCGAAACGCTACATTTAATTTATTTTTCCACCGAAACTTTGCGTTCCATTTAAACTTAAACTTTAGCCCACACCGACCGGCCCAGTCGTTCTTTTTCTTTCTTTTCTTTTCCCGGTTGCCCGGTCCAGCTCCCCCTATCTTCTTCTTCTTTCTTCAGCCCCGCCGACCACCAACCTACAACTCGCTACCATTGCCCTGGTTTTTTGCCGGCGATCTCGCCCGTTTTGACTGGCCGTTCTCCTTCCTCTCTCTTGCCCCTAACTCTCCAGCCCTTCTCGCCTAACTAACCTCCTCTGTCCTCGCATTTTTCCCTCTCCTTTCCCTGCGTAACCCCCTCCCCCAAAAATTGCTACCATTGGCCAACCTCGCCGTTGGCAACCCTAACCCTACTTTCCTTACCTCGTAGCCGACCTATGGAACCCTAATATACCTGCTAAAATCTATAAATACCCTCGTAACCTACCTTGTATCAAGCCTTTAACTCCTACCCAGAATTTCCCGTCCTTGCCACCGCTGCGCCTTTAGACGCCTCTTCCACCGCCTGCGGCCAACTCCCCCACCCATTCCACCCTAACCAAACCATCCATCACCATCGATTCTTCCTGAAAAGGTCTCCCCAAATGTGCAAACTTCCCTTCCCGATCAACCCTTTCTTCCACCTCCGCCGCCCTTCAAACCACCCTTAGCCACCTCTTCCGCCGTTTCCGTCGCTCCTTTCACCTCCTAAATTATTCTGCAGACCCCGGTCGACCTTCCCCTACCTTTCTTTTCCTCTTTCTCCCTCTCCTCCTCTCTCTTTCTTCTTCTCTCCCATTCGACCACCACCATCGTCGCTTTGAGCCACCGCCTTTTGCTGCGCCACCACCTCCAGTTTGTTCATCTCCTTCTGGGCAACCATAAACACCCCATCTCCCACCTCCATTTTGCCTCTCCTTCTCCCAAAATTTAACTTTCCCCTCTTTCTTCCCTTTTTCCGGCCACCGCCGCCTCCTCCGTGCACCACCGCTGGTGCCACCTATCCCCGCCAGCCTAAGGTTGAACCCTAGACCCTCTCAACCCTTTTCCCTATTTTTACAAGCCTTAAATTATTTTATTTCAATTATTCTAATATAAATCCTATTATTATTATTATTAATATTTCCATTTTGAATATGTATTATTATTGTTATTAATATTAATGTTTTTATTATTATTATTTTAAGGGCCGAAGCCCTATTGTATTTTTAATTCAACTTTATTATTATTCTTCTTATTATTTCTATTATTACTATTAATAATATTAATATGTTACTATTATTATAATTATAATTATTTTATTTTTACTATTTGGAATTACTATTATTATTATTATTTCATTATTAATGTCACAACTAATTTACTATTAGTTTTGCTATTATTATTATTATTATTAATAAATTTTTTTATTTAATTTACAAATAATATTATTAGTATTATTTTGGTAAAGGGGCTAAAGCCCTTATTTCACTTTATTTTTGAGTAATGCCTTTTTATTATTATTGTTACTATTTTTATTATTCTTGTTAATATTAATATTGATATTATTTGTTTTGGTATTTTTGTTATTATTATCAAAAGCATAGTCTTATATTAGGTTAGTGTTTAATAGTATTTTTCATAGGAGGGAGTCTAATTTTAGCTTTTTCCTCATAATAGGTGAGACCAGTCAAAGCCCTAAGGAGGCATAGGAGCGTGCTCCAAGACCGGTATCGTTTTAGGTAAGGGGTGCTAAGGCCTTTTGTGTGCTTATATACATTATGTGCTTCGCATGCTATGTAACATATTCTTATTATTGTAATTATTTTGTATATGGTATGACGTGGAGTTCAAGCATGTTCTGGTATTGTTATATGGCATTTATATTATTTATATATGATGATATGTGTTGGGACCCTGTAAGGCATGCATGTGAGTGTGTTGATGTGGTTTGTGTGGGAGAAATGATGAAAAAGGAGGATAGGTAAAGAGGTTGACCAAGGGAGGTGAGTTGACCTAATTATTTTAATGATTCATGAGTGGAAGAATAAAATGGAGAATTTTAGGGTTTTGTGTGGGAGACTCTAATTTATGATTTTTATGGTTTTGCGTGGGAGAATATAATTTATGGTTTTATGTGTGGGAGTTTAATTTATGGTTTTGTATGAGATAATCTAATTTATGGTTTGGAGGATTTTGTATGGGAGAATTTAATTTATGGTTTTGTGTGGGAGAATATAATTTATGGTTTTATTTGGAAGAATCTACTTTATTGTTTCGTGTGGGAGAAAATAATTTATGGTTCTATTTAGGATAATCTAATTTATGGTTTTTTGTGGGAGAATATAATTTATGGTTATATGAGACAATCTAATTTATGGTTTATATGGGAGATTCTAATTTATGATTTTATGTGGAAGAATCTAACTTATGGTCTTGTATGGAAGAATCTAATTTGTGGTTATGAAAGGGGAGAATCTAATCAATTGTATTATATGGACAAATCTTTGGGTTTTCTATGGTTTGAATCTAGGGTTTGGTATGGATGGATCTTTGGTTTTGTGTGGATTGAATTTAGGGTTTTGTATGATGGAATCGTGGGTTGTTTGGTGGTAGTATTAATGGTTTCAAGGGGGTATTAATGGTTGTATTGTGGTATTAGGGTTTTCATGGTGGTATTAATGGTTGCATGGTGGCATTAGGGTTTACATGGTGGTATTAATGGTTGTATGGTGGTATTAGGGTTTGCATGGGATGTATAACGAATGCATGGGAATGAAATTTACGTATGGAATGTTGGTTTGGGATATGAGGAAGGTAATGTAAGTGTTGTTTGGGTGTTTGAACACTTGGGATGAAAAATAGTACGTAGGACATTATAAGGGTATGGAGGAGACTGAATTAGGGTTGGAGTGACTAACTATGGGTTGTTGTGATTAACTAGGGTTGGAGTGGATAATTTTGGGTTGTTGTGATTAACTAAGGTTTGGAATGGCTAATTATGGTTGTTATGGTTAAATAGGATTTGGAGTGATTAACTATGGGTTGTTGTGGTTGATTAGGGTTTAGTGTGGCTGCTTAGGGTTTTTGCTGTATCATGTGTACTTGGTATTTATGAGTTGAGGTATGTGGGGTGTTAAAATGATTTGGGTTGTGTGAAGTGGAGTAAGATGGGCCACTGAGGTCTAAATTAGGGTTTCGGGATAAAACCCTACAGTGAGATATGGAGTGGATTTGGAGGATATGTGTTAAAGGAGTGGTTCATGCATGTATAGGGTTAAAATTATCCGAATAATATACTTAAGACATTAATCACGTAAAGTGGAAGATGTTGAGCCGGGCCCATACCGATCCACCGACATAATAGTGGCCAGATACTACGGTAGCCTAGAGACCGATCCACTGGCTTAATAGTGGTAGGGTATGTTACCCTAGTGACCGATCCACCTGCTAAAATAGTGGGGGATCCCGAGCTCAACGAACCAAACTATATATGTTGTTAATAAGTGGGAAGATACTAATTACTTACAGTAGAACACCGTGCGAGAAGGGGCCTGACCAATCTACAGGCATATAATAGTGGTAGGATATGTACCCTAAGTGACCGATTCACCGGCTATAATAGTGGCCAGGAGCTAGAGTGCCCTGGATACTGATCCACCGGCAAAAATAGTGGGGTTCCCGTACTCGTATGGACTTGATAAAGAGTATGGTGTGAAAATATTTGGATAAAGGATTAATGAAGTAATTAATCTAAACTATATTGGATCTTGGCATTTCCACCTGATCGTTCATTTGCCTTTATATTATTATGTGGTGATTATGCCTTGTTATTATTCTGCATGGATTATGTGCTTATGTGTTGGCCTTAGTGCTCGGTTACCTTACTCAGTACGTAGCTTACTGATCACTCGTTTCATGGGTGCTGCTCATTCCCATGAGTAGTATGCCCTTCTGACTTTGTGTAGGTGGGCGAGACATCAGTCGGGGCTGTGTGTTGAGCTTATGGTTGGCTCAAGTTCGAGAGATTTGTGTCCATAATTCAGTCTTTATGTGATTCTATTTCCTTTTATTAATCTTTTATCGGTTGTAACTATTTCTCTTTTTAAGTTGAATTACAATTATTGATGCATACTTTGATTTTTTTTACAATCGTTTAGTGCTTATTTGAAATTTGAATTGTATTGATTTATAATTGATTATTTCTTTTCTTTAGCCTTAGCACTTGGTACTGAAATGATTGGAGAGAACCGGTTCGGTACTAAGTGTGGCGGTAACATCCTCAGAATTCACGGGTTTTAACTTAAGTATTTGAAATACTTCCGCTTTAAAAAAAAATTAGTGAATTTTGGGGTGTTACAGGACAACCTTCCCTTCATTGCAGTGTGACTAGCTACCAACCTATGGGCAACAATAACAATGCATATTTGTTAATAACTAATAACTCATATAAGAGGTCACAAAAATTCCAATTGTACAAGAGTACTAAAATCTCAAATATGCAATAATGCTTATGGTGACACTCGTGGTTGACATCTATTCCTAATTATAAATGTCGCTTATATCAACCGTCGATACCATGTAAAAAGCATCATCCCTCCCAACATACTCAGGATGACAATCAAAGAAAATATAATTGTCCCTTAGGTAGTTTTGGGCATAGAAATACAATAAAGCTAATGCTAGTGGAGGTTGGCTTATTTCCAAATAGGGAATCTTTTGTAGGGTAACTGATATTTTAGATTTAGCTCTCTTTCCTTTAGCAGCGCCCTCTTTTGTGTTGTTCATTCTACTAGTACCTCTCTTGGTTTTACTAGCAGGAGCAGTCTTCTTCTTTGATTCCTTAATTGATAATAATAAACAAAATATGTATTTAGCATATATATATATATATATATATGAAAAAGGTATAAACAGTGTAACTACTAAACAAGGTCTAATGAAGATGTCAAAAGTCAATACCTCTTTAGTAGTGAGACGTATCTGATCCACAAGCCAAGGCACAAAGCAATCATGAGCTTCTAGCACTGTGGCTACCTCATCGCCCTCTTTATAACAAGGTAAGGGTGCACTGCCAATGATTGGAGTGTCAATACTCACCGGCCTTGTATTTAGGGCTAAATTATACCCATGGACGGTTTGCATTTGGGTACTGTGATTGATGCAGACCCTTCCTTTCGTCAAAAGAGTTGAAAGGTCATTCGCTAACAAGTCACATTTAAGCAAACCCTAAATGAAAATATTACACATTATTAATTATTTATGACACCGAATACATTTAATAACAATTCATAGTTTGTAATGCTTACCTCGGGAAGAGAAGAAATACATGCATCAACTTCACAACTGTCTCTGACACTATTTACATTAGGTATGTGAAGCTGATCATGGTCGATTGAATCAGATGGCTTATGCCACGTTCAATTTCTGGGTGAGGATGACAACTTGCTCATTAGTTCTACAAGAACCACGAGATTGACCACATGCGCTTGTTCTCGTAGCACCTAATCCAAGATCCCTGTGTCTTTCTAGGTGTTCTAAAATTCCTATAGCCTGGGACACAATGTTATATTGGTCGACCCCCTCCTCACTATCTGATGCTTGAAGTTTATCCTGTAATGTATATAATATATGTAAATTTAGCTTATTGGAATAAGCATAATATAACAGTTTTCTAAAATAAAACTAAGCAGGGTTCTAGATATCTACAAACTTACAATTTTTATGGCTGCAACATCTACATCTTCATTAATATATCCATCACTTATTGCTCTAGCCTTCTTCCATAATGTACCAATATTAACGGACAAGGTACATGGGTCTAAGTCTTGGGCTATGAGCTATAAATAAAAAAATATTCTTATAATATAACAATATTATGAAATTCGTCAATATATGTAAATAGATAAATCACAAAATGCATACCAACTCCTCTTTAAGGCCTCCATACCCTTTGCAAGCCATATTATACCGGCATTTATTCTACTTTGCAATCTCTTTATTTTTGGCACTTTTTTCCTGTGTGACAAGCTAAAACATAGTGACGTGGTTATTTCAATATTATGCACAATACTAGGATTGATACAAAAAGTTTAATTGTTATCTAACAAATACCTTAAAATCACCCATAAGACGATATGCAATAAATTGGTTCCAACTTTCTTGATCGATGAAACCGTATCATGTGCGTGGATTGTGCCATATAGAACCATCCCTCTTTCTCTACATTTTCCTATGAGATAAATATGACCTAAATTTTCTTAGACGCTCCCCAAAATGTCTAAGAAGCCATTACTTTCTACTCTCTGGCACATTAAACACTTTTTGCAAAATAAGACATATAAATGTATACCCATATTAATGTATTAAAATTAATAACATTTGATATACAAAAATATTTACATAAAATAGTATATTTACTATGATTTCCTACCCAATATGCTCCTTATGACCCTTTGGAACCTGCTTCCAAATATTATAGGAGATAGAAACATGGTTACGGGTCACAAGTGAATTGTAAGTCAAGAGCATGTCTGCATAAGGGCCAATGGGATGATTGTAAGTATTCCATATGTTATCCTCTCATGAAGGTTGAAAAATGAATTTAAAAAAACCAACACATATATCATATGTTACAATATTATTACCCTCATTGCCTTCTTTTCCATCTTTTTTCCCCTCCTGATTAGTTTCATGATCTGATACATATATTACTTCATGATGATCATCCCTGACATATATTTCCTCCTCATTAATTTTTTTTATCATCGTTCAATAATTGACTTTCTATACAACTGAGGCACATTCTGTATTCCAATTGGCATCATTTTCATCATCACATTCATTGGCATTTCTTTTTTTTTTTCCGTAGATAGTACCATAGACCATTTGTTATCAGTAGTATCAGTGACATAGAATACTTGTGTCACTTGTGATGCTAAGATGAATGGGCCTTGTTTATGCCTTACCCTATTAAGATCTACTAATTTGAATCCATCTTCATATCTAACCCCACAACCATTATTAACCTATCTGCAGCCGAATACAGGGATTTTAAAAACAGTGTAATCTAACTCCTATATATGTTCAATCACACCATAATAATTCATATCACTTAAAATATCACACCATATATGTTCAATCACACCATCATTAGGGCATGCATGTATCTTCTCATAACTCATTCCCATAGAGGATAGAATCTTCTTTGCTTCATAAGTACGATCGGGTAGAACGTTGTCATTAGGAAGCACATCCTTCACAAGTTACAATAATTCTGTGAAACTCTTATCACTCCATCTGTTACATACTTTTAAGTTGTACAACCTTAAAGTAGCGGATAATCGCGTAAATGTCTTGCAATCACCATACAAAGGTTTCTCCTTGTCATTAAATAACTTGTCAAACATTTTTGGACAATCCCAAATAGTTTCCTCAATCTTTTGAGTCATCTCCTCTAACGAATGTCCCTCATAGCTATCAAATGATGATCCACTACTATCCCTCCTAACATCATCATTATCATATTTAGACTCTGTTTCTCCATGCCATATCTAACAAGTGTAACTTGTATCAATTCCATACACAAACAAATGATCTCTCAAATCATTAGCGTTGACACGCTGAATATAAGCACACTTCAAATAAGGACAGACTATTCTACTAGAGTCCCGATCATGTTCAACTACACACTTGATGAAAAACTCCACTCCTTCATTATATTCTCTAGACAAACGATTTGCAGACAACCATTTCTGATTTATAGTTTTTGAATCTAGATATATCCCATGCGAAAGTAATTATTAAAAATCAATATAATTATAAGTTTAATAATTCTCAAATCGCTCATGCTTAGAAAGAATTAATCTCAAACGTATCATGCTATTTTGTATATATATATACATATACAAATCATGCTAACACGTTTCCAAAAAGATATTAATGCTGATCAATGAAACTGCTCATAGTTAAAAAGAGTTCACATATATATATACATACATACATATATAGAAAAACATTATACAATAGTTTAAATTACAAAAGATATACATACTACAAGATTTAAGCAATAGCAGTACTATATACATGAAAATGTTGCTATGACCCAAATACCTAAAAACCAAAAACTCATATCCCTAAAACTAAATCCCTTGATAGCCTCATCGAGCTCGACCAAAAACTATAACTCTGGAAGTCCACTCATCACGATATATCATTTGATCCCTAACATCATCACAAGAGAGTCTACTCACAGATACTCTATGGTAATTGGGGTAGATACTCCAAGGAAAGCTATAATGAAACATCCACTCATCATCGATGACCATCAGTTCTCTCAATATCCTATCATACTCTCTAGCAAACACCTCACCCTCAATAAATCTCGGGTGTGGTGCATCAGTGTGGTAGACAAATCACTGCAAAAAAGTAGATGTAGCCGACGCCCATGGCTTTATCTAAGGTAGGGTCAACAGAAGGTGATATGATCTAAATTGGAAGGGGTGATAGGATGAGCCACTAGCGTACAAATGACAAAGCTCTTCATATAACCATATCACATGAGTCCGTAGATTTGTATATGGCGTCATATGAAAATACGGTGGAGGGTATGTCTTATCATCAAGGTTGTTCTCAAAAGGATCTAAATTACAGAATATGTAAACTGATCTTCAACTAGCTAGACAAATCATAAATATATTCTACCAGATCTTAACCAACTATGTAAAGCTAACAACATCAAACTATTTAAAATAAGGACATAATCTTTAGTTATATATTTAGAAAACTAGCTAAACATCAAACTATCATCAAATCATTCAAGCTACGCATAGTAAAATTAAGTAGATATTAATAAGATAATACACACACACACACACACTCACACTCACATATATAGTACAATTATACACAATTATTCATCTCTATTTAATTTTTCACTTATTCTATTTAGTATAATAAACGATAAACCCCCTAACCCTAACAATAATTAACCCTAATAAATTATAATAAAAGCAAACACTAAACCTCATAAAATAATGATCCTAAACCTAGATAACTATAATTAAACCCAATAAATCCTATATTATTATTATTATTATTATTATTATTATTATACACAATTATGCCCTTCTATTTAATATTTCACTTTTATATTTAGGATAATAATTGATAAACCCTAACCCTAACCCTAACACATCTTCCTTCTAATAAAACCTAACCCTAAATCTCATAAAACCCTAATCCTAAACATAGCTAACTGTAATTAAACCCTAATATATAAATCCTATATTATTATTATTATTATTAATATTATTATTATTATTATTATTATTATTATTATTATTATTATTATCATTATTATCATCATCATCATCATCATTATACACAATTATTTCTCTCTATTTAATTATTCACTTTTATATATTCCATATTTTCTATATCTACTTAATCCCTATTAAATAACAATCGTTAACATATGCATCTCTAATTGAAATCTTCATTTATTGATGTGCATAAGTAAAATATATTTTAATTTCATTATATGAAATTTCAATATCATATAGCTAGTGCATGTCCTACACTTATTAATGAACACGTGTGTGTATATATATATATAGTTTTTATGATGAGTGACATTATTAATAATTTGAAGTCTTTTATTTCTCTAGCTTCATATATATATATATATATATATATATATATATATATAATTCTGCATGTTATATATATATATATATATATATATATATATATATATATGTAAAGGTCTTGACCAAAATCTGCATTTGTTAATGTATAACAGTAATGCAACAAATTATAAAACGGACAACAAAATTTTTAACCAACACATTTTCGAACAACAAACCGCAATTTTGCAATAACAAACAAATGCAACCCTGTAGGAATATGTATGCATATATATATATATATATATTAGTAGAGACAAAGCTATGAGGGAAGAACAAACATATACGTAAAGGGAGCAGTAGCGTGCAAGAAACCGACGGCGAGCAAGTTGAGAGCGGCAGTGAATTCAAACACGGCGGAGGATAAAGGTACAAGTGCTAGCTAGGTTCGCAAGAATGAACAGACGCACATGCAAAGCCAACAATGGCCAAGGGGTGGTGTAGAGTTGGTGGTGCAAGGGTTTGCAAGAGAAGGAGAGTACGAGAGGGAAGCTGTAGAGTCTGAAACTTTTGGCATGAAACAGAAATGAATGAAATAAAAGGTGGATTTGGGGTTTTAATAACGGTTCTTACAAGAACCGTTATCAAAAGAAGTTTTAATAAGGGTTCTTGTAAGAACCGTTATTAAAACATCTTTTAATAATAACTCTTATGACAACCGTTATTAAAACTTTGAAACATTTGACAACGGTTCTTGTTTGAGCCATTATTCAAATCACTTTTAATAACGGTTTTACATGAACCGTAATTAAAAAGTCCATGCAAATTTTAACGTTGCCCTTTTAATAATGGTTTTTAACTATAACCGTTATTAAAACTATCCCGCGCATTAATTTTCACGCATTTGACAACGGTTTTTGAACCATCGTTATTAATGTTCCATTATTATTTCCTATTTTTGTAGTAGTGAATATCACATTATGTCCCAGGATACAGGAATTGTAGAACACCCAGGAAGACACAGGGATCTTGGATTAGGTGTTACAAGAACGAGTGCATGTGGTCGATCTCGTGGTTCTTGTAGCACTAATGAGCAAGTCGCCATTCTCACCTAGAAATTGAACGTGGAATAAGCCATCCGATTCAATCGACCATGATCAGCTTCACATACCTAATGTAAATAGTGTTAGAGACAGTTGTGAAGCTCACACACGTCTTTCTTCTCTTCCCGAGGTAAGCATTACAAACTATGAATTGTTATTAAATGTATTCGGTGTCATAAATAATTAATAATGTGTAATATTTTCATTTAGGGTTTGCATAAATGTGACTTGTTAGCGAATGAACTTTCAACTCTTTTGGTAAAAGGAAGGGTCTGCATCAGTCACAGTACCCAAACACAAACCGTCCATGGGTATAATTTAGCCCTAAATACAAGGCCGGTGAGTATTGACACTCCAATCATTGGCAGTGCACCTTTGCCTTGTTATAAAGAGGGCAATGAGGCAGCCATAGTGCTAGAAGCTCATAGAAGCTTCGTGCCTTGGCCTGCGGATAAGATACGTCTCACTACTAAAGAGGTATTGAATTTTGACATCTTCATTATACCTTGTTTAGTAGTTACACTGTTCATACCTTTTTCATATATATATATATATATGCTCAATACATATTCCATTTATTATTATCAATTGAGGAATCAAAAAAGAAGATTTCTCCCACTGGTAAAACCAAGAGAGGTACTAGTAGAACAAGCAACACAAAAGAGGGCGCTGCTAAAGGAAAGAGAGCTAAGTCAAAAAAAAATTATTACCCACAAAAGATTCCTTCTTCAAAGAAGAGCCAACCTCCACCAGCACTAGCATTATTTTATTTCTCTGCCCAAAACTACCTTAGGGACAATTATATTTTCATTGATTGTCCTCCTAAGTATGTCGGAAGGGATGATGCTACTTACATGGTATCGACGGTTGATATAAGCCACATTTATAATCAGGAATGGATTTCAACCATGAGTGTTGTCATTTATGTCACGTAAGTATTACTTCGTATTTGAGATTTTAGTACTTCTTGTACTATTGGAATTTTTAGGACCTCTTGTATAAGTTATTAGTTATTAACAAATATGCATTGTTATTGTCGTCCATAGGTTGGTAGCTAGTGATGTTGCGATGGAAGGAATGTTGTCATCTATTGTGTTTGTGTGCCCATACTACATAGTTGACAGTACGACAATAATAGCGGGTTGGCAATTAAACTATTTAGCGGATCACATTTTGATTGAGGGACACAACAAGCTTATCCCATTTCTCACCTCATAAATGAACATTGGGTTTTGTACGTCGTCTTACCTGATCTTAATAAAGTCTATGTGTTTGATTCCTTTTGGACCTATGACGTGCCTTTTAAAGTTGCTTGTTGTGGTGAGAAGGAATTTATCGACATGTTAGTATACTTTTCACTTCTTACTTCATTAGCTTATTTATGCATAGATTCTACTTTCATTATTTGAGGTATATATACTTACAATATTGTGTATCAACTCTTTTTATTAGGGTACTACGGACGACAAATCAGAGGAGAGGTGGGAATGGTGTCCTAGATCCAAAGAGTCTTCAATATGAGCATGTAATGGTAAGTAGGAAGATAACTATTTTGCATTTTGTTTTAATTAAAATTAATATCTAATATCTAGAGAGTTAACTGAATTCATTTGACAGTGTCCACAATAGCAAAACAACAATGATTGTAGATACTGTATATGTATAGTAATGGATTTGATAGTCCAAAACAGATTAGTCAACATAGATCCAAGCCATGTATGTTTGCTTTTCCATATTTTTCCATTAATGAATCATGGCACATATTTTTGGTACTTGACCTAAGTGCTAACTGTATATTAATCGAAATTTGGGCGTTGTAGTTTTTTATTGATGACTATGCACGAGGCTAGAAATACAATGTTGATGAAATTGATGAAGTTAGAGACCAATGGGCCACGCACATGCACTCATACATTCGATATTAGCAAGGGATCTATATTCTACACACATGTTTAGGTTTGTATCTACGTCTTTTGGTCATCTAGGCTATGATGTATGAACTTTTGACTTTGGAGTGTAGAGCTACCTAATTGTTGTACGCCTACTAATTTCCACTCCTCGATATGCACAGTGTATTTAGACATATGAATTAGAGCTTGATTGAAAATATGGAGTATCATTTGGAAGGAAGACATGCATGTATATATGAATTGATGTTGTTTTACATTGCAGATTTGGTAAATATTTGAACATACAACTGTATATGTGGGTAGGAACAAAACAACAAAAATATAATATATATATAATTTTAATAATGGTTCTTAATGAAACCATTATTATAGATGTTTTAATAATGGTTTTGTATAAGAAATGTTATTAAGACATAAGTTTTAATAACGATTTTGATTAAGAACCATTATTAAAATTTTATATTTAGTCTCAAATTTATGCTCATTAATATGTATTACAGTTTAATAAATGCATAATCATTGAATGAAACCCGTATTGGATCATATTTTAACAATGGTTTTTGTAATAACCATTATTAAAACCTCATCTTTCACAACGATTTTGAATTTAAATCGTTATTGAAACCTAGTTTTTAAAAATAGTTTCACTTGAAAACTGTTTTTAAAACCTGGTTTTTAACAATGGTTTTGACTTGAAAACCGATATTAATTATGAATTTTATGCACATATTCACGGTTTATTGCATATTTTTATGACGGTTATGAACCGCTATTAAAAATTTAACAATGGTTTTGACTTGAAAACCATAAAATAACTGTTGTTAAAACCCCTTTCCGGGGAAGTGTATGAAGAAATAAATTTTTTTCCTATAATATACTCCAATCTTACACACTTAATCCTTTGAAGAAAAGAGAGAATTAACAATTCTATGACCGTTATTCAACTTGATTATTTTTTTGTGTACATGGATGAGTGGTAGGTTAAATATACGGAGTTATTAGAGTTTTATTGTAGTACCCTCAAAATTCACTACTGAAAATTTTTGTTTTAATTAAACATAGCAGAAGCACAAACTGTAAATTTCGGAGATGTTATCATCACACTTAGTACTAGACTGATTTTCTTATACCATTTGAGTACTAAGTGCTAAGCCTAACCAAACATAAGTTCCATTTAAAACAAAGTAGTGTGTTAAAGATGTTACAAAAGATATTAACCCACTAATAGTGGTTACAAGAGCAAAATCATTTAACAAGGAATTAGTAAGGTGAAAAGAAAAACCTTAAAATTTTCCTGGACAATCCTTACGCTCTTATCCATTGAATAGGTAGGGGCCTACAAACGGAACCCTTCACTATTATGATATTGAGTAACCCTTTGTACCAAACTGAAAGGTAGGGCCTGCATGCAACACATTATACATATACAATATAAAACAATAGCATACGCAAGCATATAAACAATCACAACAACATAAGAGTGATTACACACACAACAACCAACAAGAATTGTACAACACGAAGTTTGTTTGTTTAGGTTCTACACCACTTAACAAGAGTGGCAGTCACCAAGGCCATACTTATACCATGTCAATAGATTACAAGGATGAAATCAATACTTCTAGCCGTGAGCCATTAATTAAACATTATTCAACATCATCTCTCAAATTATATCCATGTGAATATAGAAACCCTACTATTATAACCGGTGGACTGAAAATACACTCTATGGTAGAACACACCTGACCACTATTATTCACTGGTGGATTGATCTTCAGGGTAAAAGGCTCCAGGCCACTATTCTTGCCGCTACATTAGTCTGGCCCCAACTCACATGGTGTTCCACTATAAGTGATTATTATCTTCTCATAATTTATTAACATCCAAGGTTTGGTTTATTAAGCTTGTGATCCCCCACTATAATAGTTGGTGGACCGAAAATGATAACACAAGGCAACATGTACCTGGCCACTATTATTCGCTAGTGGATCGATCTATTGGGTAAAAGGCTCCTAGCCATTATTCTTGTCGGTCGATTGGTCTAGGTCCGGCTCATAATCTTTCACTTTATATGATTAGGGTTTTCCATTTAATTAATAGAAAAATATCTATTTATTTAACTAGGGGGAAGATTATGAACCCAAAGACACAAAGGTACACCAGTCATAGAATCAAGTATTCTACATCGAAGCATCATAGAACACATAAATTCTAATATGTACTTCTAGCACATCCAGCACACACGTCCATACATAATTAACAACAAAGGCACCTCTTGCATGATTATGAGATAAAAATCATATCATACCCTTAATTAGCCATGTAATCCTCTTGATGATATTCACCGATTTACCGAAATACTCTTATCCTTATAATATATATGGTTATACTTAAACAAATGTTACTAAGGCCATAAACTCTTATTCTATTGTTTAATATCCCTTATGTCTTATTATGGTGGCTTATTTAATCAATTGTCATAATATATGTCATTTACCGATTTACCCCTTCATACTTACAAAATTGTTAAAATACCCCTCTTGTTTGTAAAGTTACCAAGTTATTCATTTTTACTTATCAAATTACCAAATCGCCCTTCACACTTTTATAATTACCATAATACCCTTTGTATTTGTTAAACTACCAAATTACCCTCCATACTTACTAAATTACCAACTTTACCACCAAACATGTTAAGCTATCAAATTACTCTTTCGGTTGGTTAAGTTACCAAATTGCCCTTTATACTTGTTAAAATTACCAAATTACCCTTCATACTTATTAAAATTACGAAAGTGCCCTTTTTGTTAGTTAAATTACCATAGTACCCTTTATACTTATTAAAACTACGCAGTTACCCCATTTCGTGCCAAATTACCAAAATACCCCTTTTACATACTAAATTAACATTTTACCCCTTTTTTCTCACAAAATTACCAAGTTACCCTTCTTTTATGCCAAATTACCAAAATACCCTTCTTACTTATTAATTTACCATTTTACTCCTTTTACTCACAAAATTACCAAGTTACCCTTCCTTTATGTCAAATTACAAAAATACCCGTCTTACTTATTAATTTACCATTTTACCCCTTTTACTCACAAAATTACCAAGTTACCCTTCCTTTATGTCAAATTACTTATTAATTTATCATTTTACCCCTTTTACTCATAAAATTACCCAGTTACCCTTCCTTTAAGCCAAATTACCAAAATATCCTTCTTACTTATTAATTTACCATTGTACGCCTTTATATTTGTAAAAATTTCCATGTCATCCCTTTTTATTCAAAAATTACCAAAATATCCTTCTCATTTAATTAATTTACCAAAGTGCCTTTTTACTCACAAAATTACCAAGTTATCCCCTTTGCCATGCAAATTTACTAAAATTTCATCCTTAATTATTAAATTATCATGTTACACCTTTTATTCTTATAAATTACCAATTCCCCGTTATTATGCCAAATTTACTAAAATTCCTTTATCACATAAAACACTAACATACATGGTCCATATACATCATCTAACACCACCAACTATTCTTATTTATTATTAATACTCATTAGCACCTACCATATATATACTTATTTGGGTCACACCTTTTGTACAAGAAATATTACTAAGATACCCTTAGGTCTTATATTAACATTATCTATGCTATAAATGACCACAATAGCTTATCATGCCATATACATGCATTTAACATTATCAATAACAATAAGGCTCCTATTTAACTATCATTTCGACACATAAAACATAAATTAACATGCTTTTCATTTCAACTACCAATATATACTACAAATCATAATATATTGAACATTATACAACATGCACATAAAAATATTTAAAACGTTAACGTGCAAGGATACGTATATCCACACATTTTAGTAGGGTATAATGGTTACCTTACTTCCCAGCATATTTAAACATTAACGGTACCCCAATTATAGTTTTGAGCTTAGGAAAAAAATTAATACATAAAAATAATATAAATAACTAGCATATTAGTAAAAGAAAGTTAAAAGAATAAATTTTTATCAAAAGCTTATTAAATATATGCTAATTCTAATTATATTTATACGTCAAAAAATTAGCAGACTTGCTCAATATAAGCAGCAGGACTCATGTTGCATGGCAGCATGAGCCATATGCATAAGGGGAGGGAGATAGAGTCAAAGAGGGAATGGGAGAAAAGGGGAGAGGGTTGGTTCGGCTAAAGGTTTTGGGGGTTGGGTTAAGCGCTTGTAGTGGGGAGTGAGGGTGGTTGTTGGATGTAGGAAGGGAGTAGGAGTATAGGTGGTTGTTGGGGGTCGAAGTTCGATGGCTTAAGGAAGCAGAGACGGCAATAGAGACAACGATTGTATGCATCGGAAATAGGTGGATGGAAGGGATAAAAAAAAGAAGGAAGGGAAAAGAGTAGAATAAGGGAGGGGCTGCAAGGAAATTTTGGCCAAGGTGAGGAAGAGGTGTTAGAGGCGGTGTAAAGGGGTATATGGGTGTATGTGGTGGCAACATAAGAGAGGGAATGGGTGGTTCAAGGTAGAGGTTGAGAAGGGGAACGGAAAGAGAAAGGAGGAAAAGGGTAGCTACAGCGGCAAATGGTGGTTGCTATGTGGTGTGGGGAGGTAGTAGGGGATACTAGGGGGTTTTTGTGGTGGTCAGTTGGGTAGCAGAAGTTGCGGTTGAGGGTGGTTGAGTAAAATAGGGGAGAAGAAAAAGAGGGAAAGATGGGGAAAGGGGGGATCAGTAGAGGGAGAATCAGAGCTCGGGTAGCAGAGAAAATGGGCAGAGGAGAAGAAAAAGAGGAAAGGGAGAGGTGGCATGTCCAGTTGGGTTAGGTGGAGGGTGTAGGGGCTGCAGGTGTAACACCCCCAAAATCACAGTAGAAAATTTTCATTTAAACAATAATTACAAGCACGGGGGTGTTACCGCCATAATGAGTACAAGCCTAGCCCTCGGCCAATCTCGTACTAACTACAAGGCTAAAGAAAGGTCTTCACATGACATTAGACAAACTTAAACAAGGATTCATAGAAACCAAAACATTCATAACACAAAAATAAAAGTACGTGATAAAAGTTGTTACAACCCAAATAGGGTACATAGTTAAAGCTCCCAAAAGAGGTAAAAGGTACAACATAACAAAACAAGACCAAAATACAAAAAAAAGTAAACAGGGGTAAAAGGAAGTCCGATCAACATCACTCTCAGGTTCCCATGCCAAATCCAATGGTCAACTCTTAGCCCTGCCTGATGCCTCATAAGTATCATAGGCATTAGGGATGGTGTCTTTTATATGCACAAACTCAGCAGGGTCCTCTACTTGTGGGAATGAGAAGCACCCATGAAATGGGTGGTCAGTACACTACGTATTGAGTAAGGTAACCATACAACCAAGGCTAGGAACAAAAGCATATAGTACAAGTAGGGTCATAAAGATAAATTATGCAACCAATATATATAGTAGAAGTTGTGTTATAGTTTGGTTAACTTCATCATTAGACCTGTGGTCTATATACCTATTTCACACCATGCTGTTTATAAGTCCATGCAAGTACGAAAACCCCACTATTATAGCCGGTGGATCAAAAACATACAGAGTAGAATGCTCCTCACAACTATTATTGCTAGTGGATCGGTCTTCAAGACAAAGTGCTCCCAGCCGCTATTATACTGATGGATCGATCTTCCCTCGACTCTCATGGTGTTTCACTTTAAATGAAATGCCCTGAAAATTTCTAATTTTATAAACTACATTCAAGGATATTTACTATAAGAATTATTTAAATAAATTATTTTTAAATTGAATTAATTAGGGTAAATCAAGAAGAAATTTATAAGTATTTTTATTAGAAGAGAATTTGGGTATTTTAGCTAATTAAGCATTTTATATTAAAAATTAATTAAATAAATTATTTTATTTAAAATAAGAAGGAGAAAATATTTTTAAATTAATAATAATTTTATAAATAAATTAATTGGAGAAATTTAGTGTGTTTTACTAATTAAAATGAAAATTATGGAAAATCTTTTAAAAATCCTAATTTAGCTTAAAAAGGGATTTAAAGATTATTTTATTTAAATATTATTATTTTTAAATATCACAAATATTCTAATTAATTTAATTGAGCCAACCCACTATTTTTATTTTTCCCTTTTCCCTTTTTTTTCCTTTTCTTTTTCTTTTTCTTCTTCTTTTCTTTTTCTTTTCCTTCTTCTCCCCGAACTGGGCCAGCCCGGTAGCCCAGTCTTCCTCTTCTTCTTCCTTCGGCCCAGCCTCGCAGCTGCCCCGTTCTGGCTCGCTTCTCAACGGTGCGTTTTATTATTTTTTCTGCCCTACACTCCGCGTTTCATTTAACGCACCCTCGTCACGCCCGAACCGCCGGTCTTCCTCCCTTTTTCTTTCTTTCTTCCCCGCGAATCGGACCAGCCCCCTCCTCCTTCCTTCTTCCTCCCCTCCCCTCCGTTGACGCTACTACAACTCCCATCCCCAAAAATGGCGGCGCCAGCTACGATAACTCTGACCGGCCGAGTCACCTCTCTTTTTCTTCCTCTCGGCTTGCAAATTAGCTTGGAATAATCAATTATCCTTAACTCTAGCTCATTCTCTCTCTCTGGCTTCACGAACCTTCGACCTAACCCAAGCAATCGCCGGCCGATTTCTGACGCCGGCCACCCCAACCCATCCTGCCGACCTCCAAAACCCTAATAACCCGTCTAAACTCTAAATAGCCTAATGGTGGATGTTTTCGATACTTCTTCTTCTCGAAAACCCTAAGTGAGATGTGCGTGCCACCGCCCCATCAGACACCATTATCTCCTTCCCCGACCAACTTCAACACCTCCTCTTGCTACAAATCTCTTCCCTGCAATACCCCCTAATTAACTAAACTAACCACAACCTTTGATTCATCTTGTACAAGCCTCCATAATCGTGCAAAGCTCTCGCCAGAAAATTCCACCCCGAAATATTAAACCACCATCCACCACCACATCCGCCGCTTTTACCACCATATAAACCACCCAATATCTTTTGCTAAGTCTCCTCCACCGAACCATAAGCTTATTTTATTTTTCTCCTTTCCCCTTCCCTCTTTTTCTTCATTTTTACCTCTCTTAGATCCATTTTCAGGCCACTTCCGGGAACCACCACCGGTGCCACCCATACCCTCCAACTCAAGGTGAACTCCTAGACCTTTTAAACACCTACTTTCGATTTATTGATAATTATTATGCTTTTATCCTAATTTTTAATGTTAATTTGATTCTAATTATTATTATTATAATTATCATTATTATTGTTATCAATTGTAATCTAATGGTTAAATCTTCTTTACAGGTTTGGGAGTATTCTTGAGTTAGAAAAACTATTATTCTCGAATTATAGTTATTTAATAGAATTATTACATGTTTACTATTATTATTAATAATATAATTACTATTATTATTATTATTAGTGTAATTAATTATTTAATATTGTAATTATTTCAGGAGGCGTAGAAACCTAAAATTTTAATTAAGCCTCGCAACTTTTGCCTTTTATTACTATTATTAGCATTTTTATCATTATTACCAATATATTATCATTTTTAGCACTATTTCCTTTTATATTATAAGTATATATATATATATATATATATATATATATATATATATATATATATATATATTACTACTACTACTACTACTACTACTACTAAATTTGATTATTTATTTTATTATTAGTATTATCTTGGAAAAGGGGCCGAAGCATTTATTTCACCTTATTTTTGAATAATGTCCTTTTTATTGTTATTATTATTGGTACTATTATTATTCTTATTTATATTCTCATTGATATTATTTTAGTATCATTATTATTATTAGGGTAAAGTATTTAACCCTATATTATCAACTTTTATAATATTTCTACTATTTTTATATCTTTAGCAAAGTTAGAATTTTATTAATGTTATTTGTATTAGTATGTTGTTATTTGGTCAAAACCTTAAGGAGGCGTAGGAGCGTGCTCAAGACCGGTGTCGTTTCAGGTAAGGGGTGCTAAGGCCTTTTGTATGCTTATATGCATTATGTGCTTTGTATGCTATGTATTCTATATTTGTTATTATTAATTATTTCGTATGTGGTATGACATGGAGTTGAAGTATGTTTTTGTATGGCATGTGTACTATGTGTATGTGACGATATGTGTTGTGACCCTGTAAGACATGCATGAGAAGATGTCGATGTGGTTTGTGTGGAAGGAAGGATGAAAAAGGAGGATGGGGAAAGAGGTTGACCAAGGGAGGTGAGTTGACCTAATTATTTAGTGATTCACGAGTGACAAAATAAAATGGAGAATTTTAAGGTTTTGTGGGGGAGAATACAATTTATGTTTTGCTTGGGAGAAACTAAATTATGATGTTATTTGGGAGAATCTAATTTAAGATGTTATCGAATTTATGGCGTGTTTGGGAGAACCTAATTTATGATGTTAATTGGGAGAATCTAAATTTATGATTTGTTTGGGGGAATTCAATTTATGGTTTTCCTTGGGAGATTCTAATTTATTATTTTATGTGAGAGAATCTAATCAATTGTAAGGTAAGGATGAATCTTCGGTTTTATGTGATTTGAATCTAGGGTTTGGTAAGGATGAATATTTGGTTGGTATGGATGGAATTTGGGGTATTGTATGACGGAATCTTGGGTTTGCCTAGTGGTATTAATGGATGTACGTTAGTATTAGGGTTTGTATGATGATATTAAGGTTTGTATGGTGGTAATTATAGTTGTATTGTGGTATTAGGAGTTATATGGTGACATTGATGGTTGTATGGTGGTATTAGGGTTTGCATGATTGAATTTAGGGTTTCACGTGGAATTTTAGGGTTTGCATGATAAAGGTTCAAAGGTTTGCATGGGGAGATTAATATCTGCATGGGTATTAAATTTACGTATGGAAAGATAATTTGGGATGTAAGGAATGTAATGTAAGTGCTGTTTGGGTGTTTGAGCACTTGGGATAAAAAAAATAGCACGTGGGGCAAATTAAGGGTACAGAGGAGACTGAATTATGGTTTGTTGTGGTTAATTGAGGTATATGGTGGCTAATTAGGGTTTTTGGTGTTATCATGTGTATATGGTGATTAAAGTGTAATTATGATGTGTGAAGATTTATGCATGTCTAGGGTAAAAGTCTTTGAACAAGATACTTAAGATATTAATCACGTAAAGTGAAAGATGTTGAGCTGGGCCCAGACCGATCCACCGGCATAATAGTGGCCAGGTACTGCGGTAACCTGGAGATCGATCCACCGGCTTAATAGTGGTAGGGTATGTTACCCTAGTGACCGATCCATCGGCTAAATAGTGGGGGATCCCGAGCTCAACGAACTAAACTATACATGTTGATAATAAGTGGAAAGACATTATCTACTTATAGTGGAACAACGTGCGAGAAGGGGCCAGACCGATCCACCGGCATATAATAGTGGTAGGGCATGTACCCTAAGTGACCGATCCACCGGCTATAATAGTGGCCAGGAGCCAGAGTGCCCTAGAGACCAATCCACCGGCAAAATAGTGGGGTTCCCGTACTCGTATGGACTTGATAAAAAGTATGGTGTGAAATGAATTCTGATCAGAGATTAATTTTAAAATTAATCCAGTCTACAATCGGGCCTTGTACTTCTACTTGGATGGTCGTAAGCACCTTATGTCATTGTGTTGGTAATTATGCCCTTCTATGTTCTGCATGATTTATGTGTTTGTGTGTTGGCCTTAGTGATCAAGTCACCTTACTCAGTACTGGACCCGTACTGATACTACCTTGGTTGATGGGTCCTGTGATGATCCACTGATGGTAGGGAGCAGACATCTTTTGCAGGTTTAAGATCAGAGACTATTTTGGGGTGGCAGGCCTGATTTGAGTGAGTAGGCAGTCCGGAATTTGACCCATCAGGTTTTATCTTGTTTAAATGTATTTCTATTTGGAAGTTACAAGTGTTATTTGAAACTTCAAGGGTATTGTAATTAACTCTTAATTTCTCGTACTCTGATTTTGTTGTATGATCTTTCGAATCCTTTTATGAATTGTTAATTTGAATTTAACGTAAATCTTTTCTTTAGCCTTAGCACTTGGTACTGGAACGGTTGGAGAGAACCGGTCTGGTACTCAGTGTGGCGGTAACATTCCCAGAATTCACAGGTTTTAAATGTTTCTATCTCAATTGCTTCCGTTTTAAAAAAAAAATTAGTGAATTTTGGGGTGTTACATTAAATACTTAGTGTCTTTCTTGTGTCTTATCATAATTTAAATTTTGTTTTATTGAACTTAAGATACCCACTTTTATAGCCAGTGGACTGAAAATATATAGGGAAAAACACTCCTGACCACTATTATATACTGGTAGATTGGTCTCTAGGGCACCCCGACACCCGGCTACTGTTATGCCAGTGGATCAGTCTAGGCCCAGCTTACTCTTTTACTTTAACTGATTGGTGTCTTATCAATGTCTTATTCGAAATAGGTCTTCACCCCGAACATACATATTCTTTGGACTACGCGCTCCCACCATTCATTTACTCCTATTTTCATAAGAGGGGCCCACCCCATATCTTAGGACTTATGCACCTCTCAATACATCCAGACATCCTTTCCCTCTTCTCCTTAATTACCAAAAATACCCAACTCCTAAGGGTGTGGGTCGAGGCTGACTTCCTTGTACCTTTAGATCAACTCATTATCGCCCTCTAAGGTTTTCCTCAAAAAACCCTAATTTGCCCTATATGGCCCATCTTTCCTCTATCTCACGTAACTCATGCTCCTTTATCTCCAACACATTGCCTCACTTAGATTCAACCCCAATCATTCTAGCTTCCTTCCCATTTTACACATGTGATCACGAAACCCTAGTTGGCCACCCCAAACCCTAGCACCTCTCTTTTATCATGTCATATCCCCATTCCTCACCTACCATTCCCCTCCACATAACATACACATTCATACGTTATGTGACATCCTTCCACTCTTCTCCCATATTCCACTCTCCATTATTTTTCTTTTACACAATCTCCTCCACTTAGGGTTTTCCTCCCAAACCCTAGCCAAAATCCCTATACATCTTGATAGCAACCTATGTACTATTTTTCACTCATAGACCCCAATCACCCAAAGAATGATTCCCTTACACTACTTAAACCTCAAGTGAACTTTTCCCACGTAAGGATCATCCCCATGCATACACTCGTCCATCCTATGCAAACCCTAGACTTCTCCATGCAAGATTCACTCTGGTCCCTTATTTTATCCATATACCCCCTTTAGTTGTCCTCTCATAAGTCATGAGATAATTAGGTCATTCTCAATCCCCTTTAGTCAACTTGTTTCCCTTTTTCCTTTTCCATTCTTTCACCTCATGCTATAGCATTAAAATATCTTAGCATGCATGTCCTAAAGGGTCACATCTCATAACATCAAAAGCACAACATATATATAATTTTATATATGATATAAGGAGGGCACACAAAAATAACTCAACTCCAAGTTGTGCTACAAGTAAGTGGTCATAATCACATAAAGTACACAACATAACATAACACATGTCATACAAGCACATAACACACATGATAGGCCTTAACTGCATCCTTATCGGAAGGGACACCGAACTTCGAGCATGCTCCTACGCCTTCTTAGGGTTGTGACTTGGTTCACCTATAAAGGGGAAATACTAGGGTTAACTTCCCTCTTACAAACATTATCATTATTCCCTACTATTATAACCTAATATTAGGGTTAATAATAATAGTAGTTTTATAAGTAAAAATAAGGGTATTATTATCAAAATGGTTAATCATGCTATTATTAGTCAAAATAGGGTTAGGTAGTTATATTGGTCCATGTTAAGGTATTATTAACACTATTAACCATACTAAAGATACTAACTTTAATAATAATAATAATAATAATAATAATAATAATAATAATAATAATAATAATAAATGATGATAATGATAATATTAACCCAAAACTTAACAATAATAATAATAATAGTCATACTAGAATAGTGACAATAATGATAATAATAATAATAATGGTTAAGGAGGTTAGTAATTCAAATATTACTGAAAACAATAATAAGGTTTTGAATAACTATATTAATAATAGCATTAGTAATAATATTACCAAAGTTGATAATAATAATAATAATAATAATGATAATGATAATAATGATAATAACACTAATAAAATTAAATAGCAATTATAGTAATTATATTTAAAGGTTAAGGAGGTTAGGGCACAACCTAGTGGTGGTGGTAACAAGGCAGCGACGACAGCGGTGCATGACGACAGTGGTGGAGGAGGAAGTGGAGTTGGAGAGGTGGATTTCTAGGCTAGAAGAGGGAGAGTGAGAGGATGGTTGTGGTGGTGGTGGATCCTCTGGATTGAGATGGTTGGAATGGTGGTGGTGGTGCAGCAAAGGTGGTTCCATATGTGATCGTTGTGGTGGTGGCTGAAGGTGGTGGAGGAGGAGGAAGGGTGAAGGAGAGGGAGACAGGGAGAAAGGAAGGTAGGGGGAGGTAGGGAAGGGTTTGATGAGTGTTTTGGGAGGCAGGAGAGGTGGTGATTGTGGTGGGGATGGTGGCACACAACGGCGAGAAGGGCGTTGATGGAGGAGGATGGGCAGATTCGGTAGCCTACTTGGCAAGACTTGGTTGGCTCGTATAGGAGGAATTAGAGGTTGTGCGTGATGTGGTTCAGTGGAGGGTGATTCAAGGAAGAGTTTAGCAGGTGTTTCAGGTGTGACGCTAGGTAATAGCGGTGACGGCGACGTCTGAAGTGGCTGTGGCATAAGGAAGGTTGATTTTTTGGGCAGGGAAAAGGAGGTCGATTGAGGTCAGGTATGGGGTATTTATAGGCAATTGGTGGGAGTGTAAGACAAAAGGGGAAGAGGATAAGGGGGTAGGTATGGCAGGCTTGCCGGCTGGAGGTGGTAGGCCGATACAAGCCTGTAATTTGTAGGTTTTTGGTTGGGTCAGGGAGGAGAAAAGGGAAAGGGAGAGAGGCACATGTGAGAGGGGTATAAGGTAGGTTGGGGTCAGAAAAGTATAGGAAAAGGATGGGGTGAGAGGTGGTGCAGGCCGACGGTACAATGGTTGGCTGGTTGGTGTACGGGGGGTTGTAAATCTCGATTTATAGGCATAGGACGATGAAGGGAGGAAGGAGAAGGATAGGCGGGTTGGCTGGCTGGTCTGGGGAAAAGAAAAGAAGAAAAAGAAAGAGGGTAGGGTGGTTGAGTGGGCAAGGAGAAAAGAAAAAGAAAGGTAGGTGCGGGCTGGGCCATGCGAAAGGAAGAGGGGAAAGGGGTTGGGCCGCGAGGGAAGGGCTAGCCTAATCTGGGGGTAGAAGGGGAAAAAGAAAAAAGAGAAAGGAGAGAAAAAGGAAGAAAAGGAAAAAGAAAGGGAATAAGAGAATAAGAGAAAAGGAAAAAGTAAAAATAGGTGGGTTGGAGTATTTAGAATATTTTGGTATTTTTGAATATTTCAAATAATAATATTTAGTAAAATACTAATTAAGTTCTCTTTTTATATTAATTTAGGATATTTTGGATAATTTTACCTAAATTCCATTTTAACTAGCAAAACATCCTAATTTTTTCTAATTAAATTCTTTATTATTTTTCCTCTTGATTTTGCCTTAAAATTTTCCCTTATTCTACTAAAAATATTTTACTTAATTAATTTCCTTAATAAATCCCTATTTTAACATAATTTCTTAGGTTAAGGTTTTGGAGTATTTTAGTAGATGCATGGCCTATGGTCACAGAGAGGAGAAGAAAAAGAGGGGGATAGGAAGGCATGATAGGGAGTGGTTCAAGGGTGTGTGTTGCCAAAAATGGAAAGGAATGGGATAGGGTGGAGAGGGAGAGAGTAGAGTAGACTAGTTTCCATGGCAGGTGTAGAGGAGGGGGAGGGTTGCAGGTAGGTCTAGGGGTTGGTATGGCTCGTCAACGTAGAGGGGTAAGAAGGAAGGAAGAAGGAGAAGGGGGCCGGTTGCATGGGGACAGGAAAATAAGGCATACTCGTGCCTGTGTGGGAGAGGGAGGAAAAGAAAGGAGGGGTTGGGCTGGCCTAGTTGGGGGAGGAAGGAAGAAGAGAAGAAAGATGAGGGGGCATTGAGCTGGATGCGAGGGGTAAAAGAAAAAGAAGAGGAGGGAAGGGTCATGGCCCTACGGGCGAGGAGGCAAGCCGACAGCTTGAAAGAAGAAGAAAAGAAGGAAAGGAAGAAGGAGGAAAATAAAAAGGAAGGAAAAATAAAAGAAAAAGAAAAAAAATAAAAGGAAAAGGGGGGAAATAGAAAATAATTTTTTGGAATAAGGTTATTTAATTATTTAGAGGGATAAATTAATTTATTTAAAATTTAAGGTATTAATTTAAGAGAGTAATGTTTAGTAAAAAATCTGTTTGGAAAATTAAACCTACTACTTCACCTCCATATTAGGCATCACCATCATCTTCCTCTTCTTCAAAAGAAGCTAATTCCCTATCTATGCCTTATTCCAGACCTACCACACACCCCCTCCTTCTTCATCAACTAGGACACTGATGTTATCTACCTCTTTCTTAGCTTAAACTAATGATTTATCTCCTCATTTAATATATTTCTTTTGAAGTACCAATGACCAAAAAACTTAAATCAAATCCTTTCATAAAAAAATATCCTGCCCATAAAATTTATCCATGTAGTATCCTACTCAGATCAATAAAAACCTCCTTGCATGCAATCCTATTCTGACCTTCACCTTCTACCTCTCTTAACTCTCAACGATCTTGTCTACCCAGAATTAGTTCATATTTTCTATGTTAATCTCACTTTCCATGTTTTGGGAAGCACCATCACTACTCGTGTCTTGGATGTTCCCATTATCTTTGATGAGATAAGGTTGGCTTGTATACTCTGCATTGATCACAGTATTAAGTCTAGCATATCCTATATAGAGTGGATGGCACTAGAATTCTTGATGAGATCTTATCAGATATGCATTATCACCACTTTTTCTATAGAGGAACTACCATCTCCTATTGCCTACCACCCTTGAAGTAGGTGTGTATTTACATAGTATCCTTCACTCTTTTTTCCACAAGCTAGTTTACGAGTAGATATGACTCTTAAATATTGGTATGGGGTAGATCACATTCTCTCTTCCACCCCCCATACACTTTGGGGCTAACATCTTTTGACACATGGCCCATATGATTGGCATATTCACGTAGCCCTAGGATAAAACTACCTCATTAGTGAATTCTTCATGACTTTCAAGTGAATATAGGAGAATTTATAGCTAACCAATTGTGACTACACAATGGGCTTGATATCCTCTATGCTATAATTTTTTGAAGAATGGCTTGTCAAATAAACCTGGAAGGCTAAACTCTTAAACTTGCCCCTAAGGCTCGTACCTCACTACATTATAGTGATCGCCTCTCTACATCATCTAGAACATAGTACTCCCAACAAGTTGAAGATGATCTACTAATACCCTCAGCCAACCCTTTGGCTCCAAGAGATATTTCATTTTCATTCACAAGGGGAGCTTTAGCATCCACCTCCTCCCTTTCCACCTCCCATACACCTTATGTGCCTCCTCCGTCTTGTCGTATGACACTTCCTAGTTTCCATGATCTCCTTCTTCATATTATTGGCATGATTACCACAATAAAGCAATGATAGAAAACCATGGTGATAGAGTTGCATGCACTCTACTATCAATTCCAGCCTAACTTTGCAGTACATTACCAAGATCACTTGGACACTCCTTTAGGTGCTACTTTTATCCATGTGGACCCTACCCCCTCTCTTGCTACTACCCATACTGTTCTTCCTTCTGCTCATCCCATTCTTGATGTGTCCCTCCCTAAGACCTCTCATATTAGATGTGCTGCATTTGAATTAACTAACTCCAAGGACACTGCCAACGACAATCACGACATCCAAACCATACTTGTTGTCGCTAATTTAGTTCCACCCTTAGCATTGCCCACCTCCAATATTCCGTGACCAAGACTTATCCATCCCTTAGTCCTATTCTTTTTTAGGTTTAGCTTAATCTATTATAGGTATTGCTTGTGTAGCTTGAATATACTCTCTCCCATGCATAAAAAATTCTAATTATTAATCAGAATTTGATCCTTTCTCTCTCTCTCTCTCTCTTATATCTATCACTTCTAGATACATAATCATACATCTTATTCTTTCATGTTTATATAAACACACTCATCTCCATGTTATCATTTATATCTTATAAAGGGGGATTATTCTTCGACCTCCCTTCATGTATTCTTATGCTTACTTTATTGTATGCACATGTTAAGGGGGATTTCTCCCTCCCCATCAAATGATTCTTTGCTTCTAAGATCTTCCCTTTTATTACCCTTTGTTGATGTCTGAAAGGGGGAGAGAATCCGAGAAGTTCAAATTAAAAGTTCAAAACTGGTTGATGTTTCTCTACAATGAATCATTACTCTTTCACATTTATAATCATACACTTTTTATTTTTCATCATCAAAAAGGGGGAGATTATTGACCTTAAAGGTTAAATAATATCATTATACTTATTTTAATGATAACAAAAGGATCTTGATAACTAATGCATTTGATTAAGTATGTATGTATAATAATCGACTTATTCATGTAAAGCATACTTTAAAGGTGAGAATTTAAAAGACCAATCAAGTTTCTAAGAACAAAAAATAATACATGGAAAATAAAAGAGACTTGAAGGTTAAGGATAATATTTCTTAAGTCTCAGGCTTCTTGTAAGGACTTGAAAACCAACTGACTAGATTGACAAACCAGCCCATGGGTTTCATTCATTTAGAAATCCATTCATCTCTATTTAAACATCTTGAATGGTTTTACCAAACAAATTATCTAGCTTGACTATCAAGTCTATTGGTTTAAGTCTTATAGAAACCCATTTGTCTCTATTCAAACAAATCAAGTGGTTTTACCAAACCGATTAATTGGTTTGTCGAAACCGATCAACTATTTTGACCAACCAATCTATGGGTTTCACTTTTGCAGAAATCCGTTTGTCTCTATTTAAACACATTGACTAGTTTTACCAAAGAAATTGTTTGGTTTAATGAAACTGATCAACTGGTTTGACCAACTAGTCCATAGGTTTCACTCTTCTAGAAACCCGTTGGTGTCTGTTTAAAGTCATCAACCAATTTTTCTAAACTAATCAACTAGATTATAACCAATCAAATGATTTGGACAAACCAGTCAAATGGCATAATGAACAAATTAACTAGTCTTACCATACCATGTCATTGTTTATATTTGTTCTTAAGACCAATTATCACTGTGCATATCCAATCGATAGGGTTGAATAAATTGATCGAATGGTTTGCACAATGGTAACTTTAACTTTTCATCAAATCATAAATAGTTTTGTGGTTTGACATACCAATATATTGGTTCAGCCATACCGATCAATTAGTGAGTATTAAATGTTAATTTTCTACCTGTTAGGCGAAACAACATTTTTTATTATTATATATTTTCTATCTAATAGCTATACAAATAAGGAAACACTTATGAATAAGTTCCCTCTACATTTATTGCAACCACTTTTTCATAATATTGATTGTGCAATTAATCTCTTACTCTGAAATCATTTAATTACTCACTTAAAATTTCCAAACTTCCATAATTTACAGTTTTTACTAAAAATGTTATTTTCTCACTTCTTTTAGCTAGAAATGTTCTCCAATTATAATATCTCATTACATCTATCTAGACTACATTTCATACAAAGTTCTACACTTTCCTATCGTGTACTCTTGGTGAGAATTATCTGTAATCACAACCTCCTCCCAAAAATTAAATTAAAGGGGTTAGTCACTATTTGCCTATCATTATTAAGAGATTCTTGTAGTGAATACAGAGAAGATAAATAGGTCAACTTTTAAATCATCTTTTAGAGGGTAATCGAGATGATAAGGCTCATAAACCAAGAGAAGTTTGATCATTAATAAAAACACATCACTATTTTAAAATTTAAAATGGAGAACATTTTGGTAGTGGATGTAAAGAGTAATTCACTCTTAAAGCACTCTACATTGTGTGTTAATTTTTCTTTTGTCATTTTCATTCCATAAAACCCTATTTACCTCCCTCTAGGTTGTTTTTCATAAGCCATCAAGACCTTGCAAGAATATTTGAAGAAGGTCCTTATCATCTTGGAAAACCTTGTACCTAATGCTAGCTCATCCTTTCATTCTAGTCCTATCCCTTCCAATACCCATGAACCAACCTTGCCGAGAAGAAGAGTGCACATTCATCAAATGGAATTCATTTATCCTATCACAAATGATGAAACTAGTGATTTTGACTCTTCCTCATATGAGTTCTCTCAAGCACCGAGATGACATCTAGGCTGAGGCCCTAAAGTTTAGTGGTTCTCATAATCCAAAAGATTTTCTAGAGTGTGAGTTGAGGTTCTTTAGAATGTTTTAGGCTAAGTCATTTTATGATGTTAAGACTTTCAAAGTGGTGGTGCTTAAGCACAAGGGGTATGCATCACTTTGGTGGGAGAGTCTTGAATATCAAAGGAGAATAAAAGGGAAGTCAAAAGTAATAATTTGTCCAAAATGAAGAAGCTAATGAGGGAGAGATTTCTTCCTCTATATTACATTCAAGACCTACACAATAAGGTGTCTTCTTTGAGGTATGTATCATTGAGTGTCGAATAATATATTTATGAGTTTGAGAGGTTAAAGAGGAGATTGGAGCTTGAAGAGTTGGAAGAGCATACCATGGTAAGATTCATTATTGGTCATGGATGTGATATTGCTAGAAAATTTGAGTTACATAAGTACTACACCTTGGATAAGCTTTTCCATTTATCCATCAAGTTGGAGAAGCAAAAATGGGAGAAGAGGCCTATAAGATTTGGCTTCAACAAACCCACCACAATCTCATCCAAGGAGGGCCCATCCCCAAACAAGCACCCCCTACACCTAATACATTTGATATCAAGGGTAAACAAGGTAGCTTTTATCCTAAAAAGTGAAGAGGAGTCAAATGTTTTAAGCGTTAAGGCATAATTGTAACACCCCCCAAATTCACTACTGAAATTTTTTGTTTAATTAAAAGGGTTTAGCGGAAGCGAAAAGATAAAACCGTAAACTCGGGGGCATTACCGCCACACTTAGTACCAGATCGGTTCACTCCTACCGTTTCAGTACTAGGTGCTAAGGCTAAATAAAGTTAACATTAAACACGAATTATTAATAGAGCATAGGTCATATAGAAATCAGAGTGTGATTTAGGGTTACAAACCAAAGAGTACGTGACTAGAGTTTTTCAAAACATAAAGCATAGTACGATAACACAACTAAATATGATAATACAAGGTCAAAGAAAGGAAATAGAGTCTGGCCGAGTCGCTCTCGATCCCCAAGTTAGGTTTAGGCTCAACGCTCAGCCCCACCCTATGCCTCCTAGGTGTCGTAGGCATCGAAGACATCATCCCCTACCTGCACAAGCTCAGATGGGTCTTCTGCTCGTGGGAATGAGCAGCACCCATGAAATGGGTGATCAGTACGCTACATATTGAGTAAGGTAACATATGCGCTAAGGCCAAACATACAAACATTCAACATAGCATACATGGCACACTCACATAAGCTGCATATAGTAATCCATATAATGAAGGCCGGCTATGGTCCAATTGGACTTAATTCCTCTTGAATCTCTTTTAAATGTAGTCATTTCACACCATAATTTTTATTAATCCATGCGAGTATGGGAACCCCACTATTATAGCCGGTGGATCGGTCACTTATAGGGAAGAACGCACCTAACCACTATTATATGCCGGTGGATCAGTCTCCAGGGCACATCGGCACCTGGCCACTATTATGCTGGTGGATCAGTCTAGGCCTGGCTCAACAGTCTTACTCTTTAAGTAATTAGTATCTCATTCATGTCTTATTAGATAGAGCCTTCTACCCTTGACATGCATATCAATTACCTTCTACTTCTATCCTCCCAAGGGGGCCCGTCCCATATCTTGAGACTCCTACGCCCCTTATCACACCCCGACATCCCTTTTCCTTTTCACTTACCTTTAAATGAAAAACTCAACCCCTACGGGTGTGGGTTAGGCCGAACGCCTTATGACCTCAACTCCACCTGCTAT
Source organism: Tamarix chinensis (assembly GCA_030549775.1). Lineage (NCBI taxonomy): Eukaryota > Viridiplantae > Streptophyta > Magnoliopsida > Caryophyllales > Tamaricaceae > Tamarix > Tamarix chinensis. The sequence continues at coordinate 77,373,775 of CM060179.1, read as the reverse complement.
CACCCCCTAGGGTTTTCCCTTGAAAACCCTAATTGGACCGATGTGGCCCAACCCCCCTTTCTCACTGACTCTACCATTACCTCGTTTATTGCCTCATACCTTAACTCATTAGATGCAATCCCAAACCACATCGCTTTACCACTTGATTCCACATGTGACCGGAAAAACCCTAGTTGGTTACTTCAAACCTTAGTACCTTTCTTTTCCCACAAGTAACCTCTCTATTTCTCACTCAATATTCCTTCTCTCCCATGGCACCCGTACTTACCCCTTACATAATAAATCCCATTCTTAATCCATACTCCACTCTCCCTTAATCATTTTTACTTCCACAATTTCCAAATTATTACTTCCTCCCAAAACCCTAATCGGGTCCCTTATACACCCTCACACCAACCTACGTAATATTTTTCATCCCAAGTCTCCAATCACTCCACAACTCTCCCCTTAGCTTATTTACACCCTAAATCAACTTTCCTCATGTAAAGATCATCCACATGCAAGATTTATCCACTCCATGCAAACTCTCAAAGTCCCCATGCAAACCCTAGAATTTCCATGCATGGTTCCCATCTCTCGTTCATTTTGGTCAACCTCATATTCCCCTTAGCATCTCACTTCCCCTTTGTTTCTTTTTGCCCTTTCATGTCCCATATCGTAATCTCATTTGTCCTAGCATGCATGTCTTAGAGGGCCATATCATATCACACCACAATCACCATATATACATTTCATACTCATGCCATAAGAACACATACAAAACATACCTCAACTCCAAGCTGCGCTACACATAAGACAAGTTAAGGAAAATCATACAATACATAATATAACATGAAATATAAAGCATCCAAGGCATACAAGTCACATAACACACATGGGCCTTAGCTACATCGTTACCTAAAGCGACGCCGGGCTTGGAGCACGCTCCTACAATTCCTTAGGGTTTTGGTGAGATTCACCTATAAAAGGAAAAATACTAAGTATTATTTTCCCTCAAAAGTACCATCACTCCTTATTTTAGTCTAAGATTAGGATTATTATTATTAAGAGAGTATTATGCGAAAAATAGGATTTTTATCTTGAAAATAGTCTACTAAATATTACTAGATAAAATATTTTTATTTTAATGTTTATTGCTACACTTATATTATTAAACCTATTAGCTTTATTCTTCTAATAATAGCACTGATACTAATTATAACCAAATAGTGATAATAGTAATACTAATAGTAATGCTAATGCTTATAGTGATAGAAACCCTAGCATTTTTACGGCTAAGTCTAATAATAGTGTTAGGGTTAAAATAATAATATAATAATTACAATACCAACAAAGTATAAATATTCCTAAAGATAATAATGATAAAAGTTGTATTTTGAATAATAATAATATATAAGGGTTCAAATGCTTTTGTCACTATAATAGAAATAAACTAATACTAATACCAACAATAATAATAATGATAGTAATAGAAATAGTAGTAACTAATAATGCTAGTGACAAAGGCATTAGGAATGATATTAGTAATACTCGAATATTAAATAGTGAAAATACTAAGGCTTAAGTATTCTTCTTCTTTAACAACAAAATGGTAATACGCCCACTTCGGTTTAAATAACAATAATAATAATAAAATAGTAATAATAATAATGATAATAATGTTAAGTACAATAATAACAACAACAACAATAATAATAGTAACCGAAATGATAATAATAATATAAGGGTCCAAATATTTATATTAACAAATAAGAGTGATAAAGGACAAAGTTAGTATTAACAATATTAGTGAGGAAATAATGATAATGATAATGGTAATAATAAAAAGAATAATAGAAATAAATTTGTGTTAAGTAGAAATAATAATAATAGTAATGGCATTAATAATAATAATAATAATAATAATAATAATAATAATAATAATAATAATAATAATACTAATAGCAATGATAGTAAAAATGGTAATAGTAATATAAGGGTTAAAATGTTTACCATAATAGTAAAGATAATGATAATAAGCCATAGCTAGCATTAGTGATAAAAGTAGAAATACTTGTGAGGTTAGTAATAATAATAATAGTAAACGAGGAAAAGTCTTAATCATAATAGCCCTAAAGTTTTAGACCATTATTAATGATAATATTATTATTGGTTAGGAAAATCATAAAGTTAGGTTGAGTAATAATAATAATAATAATAATAATAATAATAATAATAATAATAATAGAGATGACTATATTAATACTAAAGTTGTTAATAATAATAATTATGATAGTAGTATTAGTAGTAGTAGTAGTAGTAGTAGTAGTAGTAGTAGTAATAATAATAATAATGATGATGATAACCATTTTAATGTTAAAGTTGTAGCCTTTTAATTAGTTTACCCTAGTTATAAGTATTTTATGAAATTAGGTTAGGAAATAAGGGTGATACATAATAATAATATAAGTGATGGTAATAGTAATAATAATAATAACCATGATAATACAACATTAATAATAATAATAATAATAATAATAATAGTAATATTAAGGATAATACTAGTAATATTAAATAAAATTATTAACACTTATAGAAAATATAGTTTAGGGCTGGGGAAGTTGGAGAACCACCTAAGGTTAGTGGTGGAACCGGCGGTGGCGCGTGGCGGCAACGGCGGCGGTGGTGGAGGAGGAAGAGAGGTAGAAAGATCAATATGTAGGCTAAAGGAGAGGGAGTAGAGGGGTGTTTGAGGTGGAGGAAGGTGCAGCAAGTGAAGAGGGGTAGAATGAAAGTGGTGGTGTGGCTGGAAGTGGAGGCACACGGTGGCTGGCGCGACAGCCGAAGGTGGTGGGAGGTGGTGGAAGATGAGAGAGGTAAGAGGAGAAGGAGGAAGGGGGATATGATGGTATGGGAAGGTAGGGGAAGGTTCCCTGGGTGTTTTGGAGGGTGGAGGAGGTGCTGGTGGCGGCTGGATTGGCGGCGGAAGGCGGCGAGAGGGGCGGCGAAGGGTTGGTGAGGGCTGATCGAGGTGGCGACTTTGCACGGCTGGGGCGGCACGTGCAGGGCGAGGCAAGAGGTGGTGGTGGTTTGGTTTCGTAGAGGAGGGTGCAGGGATGGTCTTGGTGGGCGGCGTTTGTTGCGGCGGTCACCGACGGTGGCAGAACAAGGGGCTGATAGGGCGGCGGCTAGTAGCTGGAGTTTCTGGGCTGCGAAAAGAAATCTCGACCCAAGCTACTAATGGGGGGTATTTATAGGTCAATCGAGAGGGAAAACGATGAAGAAGGGAGAGGGCACGCTCGGCAGGTGAGGCAGTCCTACCATGGCAGGTTAGGTTGGGGATGGGGAGAGAAAAAGGAAAGAGATGGGCATGCGGGGAGGGGAGAGATGGGGCTTGTTGGGTTGAAAAAAGGCAGAAAACGTCAGGGAGGGGAAGAGAGGACAGGCTGGACGGCGTGTGGTTGTGGCCGGCAGAAGGGAGGTTACAGGTCGAGTTATAGGTCTGTAGGTCGGGGAAGAAGAAGGAAAAGGAAAGGGGGAGGACCGGTCAGTCCAGGGGAGAAAAGAAAAAGAAGAAGGAGGAGGACGGTTTGGCCGGTTGGGGGAACGGGTGACGAAGGAGGGCTGGGGCGGATTGGGCCGCACGAGTTGGAGAAGGGAAAGGGATCTGGGCCGACGGCTGGCCCACACCGGGGGGGAGATGGAAAATAAGTAAAGAAGGAAGAAAGAAAAAGGAAAAGAAAGGAGAAAAGCAAAAAGTAAAATGGAAAAATGATAAAATGGTTAGGTTGGGGTATTTGGTCTTTATTTGTTTATATATTTAATTTAGATATTTAATTTTAATAATAATTATTTTAAGTATAATAATTAAATTCATTTTTAAATTAATTAGGCTACTTTGGGTAATTTGTCCTTAACTCCCATTTTAATTAGTAAAATGTCCAAAATTTTCTAAATAATTTATTTATTGATTTATCTTTATTTACCTCAATTAATTTCCTCTTTATTGAATAAAATAATTTATTTTCTTAATTTTCCTAATAAATCTTTATTCTGCCATAATTCTTAAATTAGGATTTTTGGGGTAGATAAACAAATTTTAATAATTTAACTTAATATATTTTAATATATTGGTTTAAAAGGTAAATTTTTGAAAATATTGGTTTGAAACTTTATTTAAATAGAATAGGTATGATAAAATAACAATTTCTTTATTTTAATTTATTAAATATTCACATCTAATTTTATATACACAAAAATCCGCAAAATAGTTAAGCTAAATAAATTAAAAAGGTAAAATCTTCAAAATAATTAAATTAAGTAAGTTTTAAAGCTAAGTTATCCCAAATAAAAGTGATTTAGTAAATTATAGACTTAAAATTTTGGGGGATTACAATAAGGCACTATCAAAATGAGTTTCCAAACAAAAAGGATTATAACCCTCGTGGAATTTTAAGATGAAGAGCATGAAGAAGAATGAGGAGATGAGTATTCGTCCTATAGAGAAAAAGATGAGGAAGTGCCACCAGATGTTGAAGAAGAACCCATGGTTACGAATGTATTACACACCTAAGAGGACGAAAGCAATGATAGTCAAAGGTGGTGTATTTTTCAAACAAGATGCACTATCCCTAAGAAAGTGTATTCCCTTTTTTGTAGATGGAAGTAGTTATGTTAATGTAGCTACCAACCACAACACATGCAAAACCATACAAGTTGCAATGGTTAAACAATAGCAATGTGATTGAGGTTACAAAACAGGTTGTGGTACCATTTTCCATTAGGAAAACCTACCAAGACTAATTCCTTTGTGATATTATTCCTATGGATGCATGCCATCTCTTATTGTGAAGACCTTGGCAATTTGATAGATGTGTCAATCATGATGGGAGGAGGAACATATATTACCTCAAATTTTCAAACAAAAAAACCATCCTCACACTTATGAATTATCGATCATTGAGCAATAATGAGGCCACACATTACAAGAAGACATTGTTTATTGATGGAAAGGGTTAAAGCCATTGTTAAGGGGTAACTTTGTATTTTTTTTGTTATTGCTTGAAAGTGATGTGCGGAGTGTACCTAATGATCCTAAAATTAGTGTATTATTAGATGAGTTTGATAATGCATTCTCTAATGATCTACACAATGTATTACCCCTAGATTTATAGAGAACCAAATAAACTTTATACCTGATGCAACACTCAAAAACAAACCAGTCTATAGATGTAACCCAAAAGATGCCATGAAAATATAAAGGTAAGTTGATGATTGGCTTACAAAGGGATTGATCAGAGATTCCCTTAGCCCTTGTGTCATACCCACCCATCTTGCACCAATGAAGGATAGATTGATGAGAATGTGTGTTAAAAGTAGAGCTATCAACAACATTAGCATCAAGTATAGGTATCCTATACCTATACTTGATGATATGCTAAATTATTTGCATGGAGCTAGTTAGGGCTGTGCAGAAAAACTGGGATCCGAAAAACCGATCCGGTATCCGAAAAAACTAATCCTAAATTTTGGATATCTGATTCGGTTTTTGAAAAGCGGAGCGGATATCTGATCCGATTTTTTAGTGGATAATCCGATCTGTAAAAAATATCTGGTTTTAATAATAAGTGAGTTATATTTAGACATAATTTAATTTATAATCTGATTTTTTTCTTTCAATCTTCAAGTTTAGATCATTTTTTTTACTATAGTACATGAGTCCAAATATAATTTACTAAACTAAAGTATAAAATAAACATCCACACTCTACAAATAGTCAAATAGGTCACGACCTACACACACGCAAACACCCAAACCAGAAAAAAAAACTCCTAAATTTTTTGAACCTCTTAACTTAGGTCGTTCCACAGTTTTAGAGCGCCATTGTTCACAAATCTTGATCGCTAATTTTTTTTGGATATGATTAATCATGTATTTTATCTTTTTGTATGCAAGCTGAATAATTAAACAAGTGTTTATGCTGAATTTTTTTTTAGTTATAGATTATATATGTAATTTTTTTTCAATAATCCGATATATCCAATATCCGATCCGATATTTCGGATATTCGGTGTATTCGGATATGGATTCGGATATGGGATATCGAATATCCGAAAAAAATATCCGGTCGGATACGGATATCCGACAATGCACACCCCTAGAGCTAGTATGTTCACCAAAGTAGAATTGAGGAGTGGATACTACCAATATATAATGAAGGAAGGAGACGAATGAAAGACTACATTTAAGGCTAAATGAGTCCTATATGAATGGTTGGTAATGCCATTTAGGTTATCTAATTCCCCAAGCACATTTATTAGGCTCATGAATGAAGTTATTAGGCCTTTCATTTCTAAGTTTGTAGTACTATACTTTGATGACATACTTATATACTCCTTTAGTGGTGAAGATCATGTAAAGCATCTAAAACTTGTATTCATAGCACTTCGGAAATATAAGTTGTATGGAAAGCTAGAAAAGTGTGACTTCTTTAAATGAAAGGTCACATTTTCAAGGTTTGTTGTATTCAAAGATGCAAGTTGTGAGAGATCAAATTGCAGGATTTCTAGGAGCAAAACAATCTTTACAACTCACTAAAGTATTATGAGGTATATTTAATGCATTTAAAATTTCCCATTTTTTAACGGTCTGAACTTCAAAACTCTACACCATAAGTGTGGACAAATTATGGACCAAAAATTTGTAGTTTGGGTCAATGTTAGACACGTGATATTCATAGTCTTGAAATTGAGATTGAGGACTTGTTGCCTCAGGGTATTCTAACTATGTTATGTGTTCTCTTTTACAATTGGGAGTTTTGATTGGACATAGAACATGACATAGACTTTTATTGGCAAGGAGCTTTTTTGGACTTATAAATATAAGTTATTTCTTGTATTCATTTTTACTAATAATATATTATACAATATGATTTTATTGATACCATCATCCTTTTTGGTTCCTTGCTAATACCTTCCCTATATTCATGTGCATGTTTGAGTATAGAATAATCTGTCCCCTTTCTGAAAACATTTTGTAAAGTTTGTTGTGTCTATTGGATGCTAATATGTCCTGTACAACTAGCAATAGAATAATATGATATTTGGGAATGCTAAGAACATCCTTTACCTATAACTTCATCAATGCTTGTGTTCTTCGAATAGTCATTGTTGTGGAATTCATTAAGGATAGCATATAGCTTCTATGAATTCATTTGCACATGTCAATCAATATTCATGGTAAGGAGTGTCAAATTTCCTCTATTGGTGACCATGTTAAGTTTCATTACTTAAATTTACAATATATTAATGTAAATATCAACAAGTATAATTGGAGATTGATTTTATGTATCTATTGTGATTGAATTAGAAATCTGGTGTAGAAGAGGTATGCAGTGTGTCGAAAACACATAATGTAAAAAATAGGAATTTTTTGTGATATGACTTACAACTTCTTTTAGTTGAAGGGAAGTGGCCAATTATAAATAGATAGCATTGCATATTTCTTTATAATCTTATTTTATATTTTTATTTCATGAATTGCATATTAACTTGGAGCATTTTTTGCGGCATTGCAATATAGTTGATGAAGCTGATTATGAAGAAATGTAGATAACATTATCCATTGATTTAGTAGTCTTTCAAGCTAGAAAGCATAATTAATTTTTTGTGGTACCCATTAGGTATGAATATTGCTAATTTGTATATTGCGGTGTCATATACTTTGACATTTGAATGACATTTATTTTTGGACAATTATATCATAATATATGTATGGTTTGAATAATATATAATTATATAGGGTAATAAAATATGGAGTATCTATATGAATGATACTACATTACAACATAATCTATTATTTTGAATACATAATACCAAGCTTTGGGCTACAAAATATTTTTGTAGCTTGAAAGAAAGATTAGAAGTTGATTTTGTTGTAAAACAAGTAATAGGGTCACAAACGAAATAACTTTGTCGCACATAAGTGGGTCTAAGAACCAAAAAATATCCGTTGAACAAAACAGGTTTAGGGCAACAAAAAATATCCATCGCACAAAAAAAGGTTTAGGGCAACAAAATATATTCGTCGCACAAAAGAGGTTTAGGGTGACCAAATTTGTTTTTTGTTGCCTTAATCAAGGGCAACAAGCATTTAGCGACAAAATTATGATGAAATTTTTTTTCTTGGGCCACAAAATATTTTGTTGTCCAAAGTATTATTTTTTATTGTGAGGTGATCCCTTGTTGCGTTTATTTTTTTTTCATTGGTGTTGGAGTGCTCAATTTGGGGTTGGGATTATGGAAAGGGATAAAAGTAGGAAGGGATGGGTTGTCCGTCTCTCTCGCACCTTTAATACGCAGATGACACGATCTTGTTCTGTCATGCTGGGGAAGTTTACATTACATATGGCAAGGTTGAAAGTAAACTTCCATACAAGGTCTCTGATTGGGATCCCTGTAGGAAGGGGCTCAAATATTGTGGTCTAATGAAGGAACGATTCCGTTTGCCTACTTAGGCATTCTAATCGATGCGTCATCGTGAATAATATATTTCTAGAATCCAATAATAGTTGGGAAAAAAAAAATAGAGCGGAGACAAGTAGGTTGGAAAAAGAAAAATGCTGTCAATTGGAGGATTATTAATTGACACAATTAAATCAGTTCCATGCTCTGTGATTGAGGAAGAACTCAGAAAACCACGTTTTACTTGCCTTGATTTCGTGGTCCCTTCCAAGAGGAAGGAAGGGGGCCTGTTTCAACCGCTACCGACAGCTCGGATTAGTTTATGGTTGCACATCTTATTCTATAGAATTAATATCTTGGCCTGCTTGGCCACGAGAAACAAGGTTCTATCGAGAACGTTCCTTGCAAAGTGAGGTATTATCAATCCTGTAGAATCAAGGTGTGTATTCTGTGCTGCACAATGGGAGGGAGGCAGACCACCTTCTTTTGCCTTGGTCGATGCCATGGAAGTTGTGGTCACTCATGGTGGTTGATCAAAGGAATAAACCTTTGGAATGATGATACCCTTTGTTGGGGTATTATAGGTTTTGCCATACGTGTTCGAAATCCTTTACATTTATATATTTTAGTCCAACTAATTATGTAATCCCTTATATTTGTTTATCTTAGTCGAACTAATTATGTAATGAATGGGCTAGCCCATCCCATATTAATCACAATTTGTAATTAATTTTGTTTAGCTCTAGCCATTCGGGTTAACTCGAAAGAGATGAGAAACAGCAGCAGCATGTCATCTTGAAGTGTGACCCAACATCATGAGGTTAATTATTCATAGCATCGTCCACATATCCTGCCTTGCTGAACAAATCACCTTCGACCAACCTCTCCTCGCTCCTTTTTCAAACTGAAGCCCGTGTGTTCAGCTTCTCATGACTTTTGGTCATCCTTCTATTCAATCCGGGTTGCATCAGAATATCAGGCTCCCTCTTTTATAGCCTTCAATCCCTCCACAAAATTAGCTTCATCCATTCTCTCTCTCTCTCTATCTCTCTTAGGGTTCTGGCGTGACATGACAGATTGAGTTATATGAAATTGAGTTTCAATTCAATTGTTGTAGTGATTGAGGCGTGTCGGGTCGGCCACCAATCTTCTTCCTAATAAAAGTTGTAACCGAGAGACGGCGTATAATATTACTCCCCCAGTATTCTTTAAATTTTTATTGACTTGATTTTTTTAGTCTAGTTATTTATTTTCGATCGTATTCTTCAATTTTTTTTGTTTGAGTCTTCTCATCATCCATTGTCCTCATCATCTTTTCCGAACTTAGCTCATAAGCAAAATTTTAATAATAATAAAAATTATATAGGATTAGTAGTAGTAGTAGTAGTAGTACTAGTAAGGAAAATAGTAATTATCGAATAACAGTACTAATTCTAATACTAATAATAATAATAAATTATTAAAAGTTTTAATTTAAATCGGTTCTCTCAAAATAAGTCGAAGAGGATAAGTCCTGAAATGAAGGCAGACAATGGACCAGACCAAAATCTTGACATTTCGGTCAGTTTTAGAGACACCAACGTACACTGGGTGGAAAGGATCCAACTCTGGTCCTACAAGAGAAGTTATATATATATATATATATAAAGATATATGTAAGTGATCCGAGTAATAGTCAAAACAGACACTCAAAAAGAAAAGCAATTTCAACGCTTTCGCTCACCACAGAAGAGGAATTTTGAATACAAAATATCAACCATGCAAAGAGGCGTTCGTCTCCTTTTCCTAGCATCTGCCAGTGTAAGCCTGCCCACATACACCGCCCATGCTTAGCCGATCGAACCCAAGTTCATAGATTTTGTATGAGCTCTTTGCATTCATTTGAGGTTATATCTTGAGGCATTTCACGTGGATATATGATAGATAGAAACCAGTGGATCGGTACAGGCAAGGATATGTAAGTGATATGTGGACAAACGAATGGAAATGTGCAGAGGTTATGTATGAGTCCCAACGCCCAAAATAATAGGGGTGCATGGAAAAACACTTCATTCCTTGTGTGTGTGTATGTGTGTGTGTGTGTGTGTTTATTATTTTTTACAGTATGTTTGGAACAGAATAAAACCTTTGAGGAAAATAGTTATTTTTTATCCTTATTTAGAGCTGAATTAATATTTTTCTGTATAGAATTTTAACCCTTCGAAATACATAATATAGGAAACGCAAAGTATGATATTTTTCTTTTTTTTAACATCGATTCCTGTCATACCAATATCTTATAAGTAATGAAATAGTATCTCTAGGAACAGACTTTTATAAAACTACTGAAGTTCACAGCTAAAGTCGAACTAATAGTCTAAATTAGTACTTTTACTAAATATCGGGACGGTGGCTACACGTAGTTTTCATGAACTCGCCTTAAGTGATAATTTTTCTTGAAGTAATATCTTTTTTGAATAAATAAAAGAAGAAGGGGGGAAAATAAGAAGAAGAAAGAGCTGGGAGTGGAAGAGAAAAACCGACCTGCAAGTCACACACAACTGTCCGTGTTAGAATTTCTCTGAAGGCAGGGGTGGAATCAATTAGGACGTGGTCCGCCAACCCTAAAAATACGGCGTTTACTTGCAAAGTGAACTCCCAACGAATTGGTTAGGTATGTCATCAAGCTCTGACTCTTCATTTTCCACCATAAAAATTTCAACCGAACACATCAATAAATTTAGAGGAGAGCACTTAAACACAGCACCTCCAGCGGCCGCCGTTAATTACGACCGAAAACAGTATCAATACCACCATCTGGTTAATATTCACTACTGAGGGTCACCTTAAACTTTTGGAGGGCTCCTTTTTTTAATAATAAAATTAAAATATAATCCCTCAAAAAAATTATTATGATTATTAAATCACATTTTTATTATAAAATTATATTACATGATTGTGTATATTTTTTCCCAATTAAAATACCCAAAATTTCTTAATGCTCCAATTTTTTTTACTTTTGATAATAAATTTAGAAGAGAAAATCTTTATAAGGGATGATCATTGTGAATTAAGTGGCATATAGATATGAGATCTTAAAACCAATCCAAAATCAAGGAAGAAAAAAAAAAGGCAACCGGAGTAATTACAAAACATTCTAATGTATGATATGTGTGCTAATTATTTTAACTATATATTTTGTATATATGTACTGAACATGTGATGTGTTGAAACATTGTATTCATTTATTTATCAAGATTTTGTTCTAATTCATATATTGGTATTTTGTAGAAACATGACAAAGAAGGTCGTTGATAATTAGGATGCCAACATTGAAACAATGATAGATATAAGAAATAAGGGAGATCGGGTGAAGAAGCAATGGAAAACTAGAAATCTTTTTATTGGCAAGTATATTGCCATGTTTCTCACATGCATGGATCTAATTAGTTGTAATCATACTCGTATTAGTATCTCAAACTAGAAGCAGGTCGACAAAGGTAACAATGTAACGTGTTTGATAAGAAGTCACACTAAATATAATGGTTTGTTTACTCCATATTTAGTTTGTAAATTGTTGTTAGTTTCAATATGATAATTTTTTCATGGTTGTGTGGGTGTGTGTGTGTGTTATTTTGTAGATAGTATTCATTTGCCCCAAAGAATAGAAAAATAAATAAATAAAAAGTGGCTCATTATGCATTGTAGTGAGTACTTGAGAACTTTTAGGAGGTACACAAAGAAAAAATTGTAAGGAAAGAAGGATGGAGCTTTTCGCATAGCAAGACCTAAGTGATACCCCTACATTGATCCAAACACTTAGGACATATTTGTTGCCAATTCGTCATATAATTAAGTATCAAGTATTTATTACTTTACTATTAGAAATTTTGATTAAAAATATTTCATTTCTTATGGAATAATCTAAATATTTTGGTTGTAAAATAGAATAGAAGTGTCATAAATTTATAAAGCATTGAGAACAAGTACCGGTATAATATGGCTAACAAAGGCTTTGCAGGCCTCGAGAAAGAGTTAGTATGACATTATGATTTAGGTGCTTAAATCTCTAAGTCTAATGTTACAATATTATTCTAATTGCCATATTTATGTTTAAATTTATGGTTCAAATCACAAGACTTGGATCCATGCACCTTATTAATTAATATTGGTACTTTATAAAAAAAAAAAGGCTAGAACAACAAAAGGTAGACCTATATGATGAGGGAGCATTTAACAAATCATCAAATTTATCTTTCTTCGATTGTTATTTATACAATCTTGTAGTTCTTAAAAGTGTTGTCATGTTTTGCACACTTTATTGAAATTATCTTAAATATTATGTGATTTCCTTGAAAGATAAGGTTCATAAATTATCAAACGTTTTGTAATAAACCTAGTTTATTATTTTATGTGACTAGTGCTATTTCATGTAATATGATCCAAGAGAAGGAATTAATTATATTTTAATATTCATGAATGAATAATGCCATGAATAGTACACAACGTGTTTGTTGTTAACAAGTTAGTTAAGAGTTGTTAAAGGTTGTTATCATATTTTAACTACCTAGGGATTTGTTAGGAATTTGTTAATGTTGTTAAGATATTTTTCAAGCCTTTTAATTGCTGATATAAGGTATAGTATATGAATAGTGAAATATTATGCCATAAGTTGACATTAATGAAAATTCAAGTTGTCTCTATGAGTTCTTATCTTCAATCATCTTTCTGAGATTGATTTTATCCTTTTAAAGTTTATTTTATGTGCTATTCAGAAGACACTTACTAGTGAGATTTACTTTGTATGTTTCTCACTAGGATCCTTTAATTGTCATTTTTGTGAGACATTCAAAGTTTCATTTTTGTTAAAGATTACCTAAATTTATATGTAATACTCTAAACTTTAGCTAAATCTAATCCCGAGTAATTAATATTTAACCAATTTATAACCTTGAGAAATTAACATTTCTATCCTACCCTAACTCTATGATCCTAAATCTTAGTCTAACCTTAAACTTCATTTCAGGTTATCAATATTGTTCTTAACCTAAACCTAAACCCTGTTAGTTGATATTTAATTTATCAATTTACCTTAACATAAACCTAATTCCAACCCCTCTAATTTATTTTTCTTTCTTTCCCTTTTTCTTTTTCTCTCCACCTGTCGATCGAAATCATTTCCTTCTCTCTCTTCCTTTCTTCTTGTGTGTGATTTCTTCCCTGGCCAAACCATGCCTCTCGAAGGCCATGCCCAATAATGTGTCAACTCCCACTCTTCTCATTCCTTTTGTGTGTTTGCTTATTGCATCCCTTACCAATTGTGGCCACTTTCTCTATGCCCGTCTCACCTTCTCCCCCTCATGTATGTCTCAATATATATGCCACACTAAATGTCGAACCACCTCTTCCTTCCTCCATTCTCTCTGTCAAAAATTCACACCACCACAAACATAGCCTTTCTTCCTTCCTTTCCCCTCCTCACCATCGTGAAAATAGACCCCAAAACCACCTTCGACATCCCTCAGTGAAGCTCAACAACCAAAACCGGTGAGATTATATGAAATTCCCCCACGACCACTAGCCAAACTAACCACTTCTTACCTTTTCCTTTGGGGAAATATCACTATAGCTTCCCCCCATTTTCTTCCCCCTTACCTACAAAACAACAACCACATCCCACACCCACCTTCAACACAAAGTGCAGCAGCCTATACCTTTGCTACAGCAAAACCAACAAAAATTGCACCCACCACTTTCATCTAAAACAATCAAACAACACCCCTTCCTTCAACACCAACCACCAAGCCACACTTTCACCCTTTTTTCAACTCCCATCAATTCCACCTTCCTTGCTTCAGCCTCCCTTATTGTTACACCATCCCTAGAAATAGTAAGCTATGTCTTTGTTAACCTTCCTCTTCAGCAAACCCAACTGAACCCCCACCTTGTTGCACAAGTTTGGCCAAGACTCGTTTGGTTTTCCTATTTCTTTCACTCATATTTACCTTAGATTTTACTTAAAGATATTATTACATGTTAATGTCATTTTGATACCTTTTCTTAGGTGATATTTTAGAGGTTCTAGAAGAGGTAGGATAAGATAAGCGTGCTTAGAAATAGGAGTCTGCTTCATAAGGATACTAGTGGTGGTTTAAGGTTTTGCACTAAATCTCTTTATATGACTACTTGTTTTAGTACATTATTGTTATTATTTCATTAAATGCATTTTGTATGATATTCTACGAGAACATGAAATTATATGTTGAGAAATGAGTAAGTAGTGAATCATGTGATATCGTTACAATGATGTTTTACGTGGAAGACACTAGGAATATCAATAAGATATATATGGTTGTATTATAGGATTAATAAAGTATGATAAGTGTAGAAAATGATTATGTGTAACATTTATGGTGATAAATGAAGGATTTGGAAATAATAATACCAAACATATAAGGTTTTCATAGAATAAGGGCATTTGGTTATCCTTAAGGGAATTTTAGTCATTATGTATTTATAAAAAATATATATATAGTAGTTTAATGTGCTAGATTTTGCAAAATATGTTAAGGTTAATCATATGAAATTTTTGGAATAATCTTTAATAACATAATTTCCATAAAATGAGAAAAATGCTAAATTCATGAATAGTAACTCTAAAATGGGGATGTTATTATCACAACTATAAAACATTAGAGTTAGACGATGATTTTTATATATGTTGTTAATATTGGTATTTTAGAGGTTTATATTGAATTTGGTAATTATGTGAGACTTAGGGAAAAATTATGATTTAATTGTGGAGTTAGGGTTTTGTAAGCACTATAAATAGTAACATTTGATATATGCCTATTAATGCATGTATAAAAAGTGGGAATTTGACCATGAATTTTGTGTATGTTAGTAGTAGAGGAAGATATACTAAATCTAGTGGATAAAAGAGTAATAGAGAAGAAGTTATGTCAAAAATGTGAAATTAGGGTTTTTGGGAGAAAAGTAAGGATCTCAACCTTTCAGAAAAGGATCTTTACGTTAGCGCCTTGTTTACCTTAAGTATGTTTCTTGCCTATCAATCAACCATGAATAAGGCATTAACCATTTAAATTAAAAGATCACTTGAGTTAGGATCGATTGCACCTATCTGTTCCATCAGACAAGAATAGTGGATGGGATGCCCTAAGGTTGTATTGTGTGTCAGAATTGCTTGTACCTATTCGTTTCACCAGATGAGAATAGTGGCCCAAATCATTTTTTTCCCTGGGGTTGTATTGATAACTGTTCCACAAGTAGAGATTAGTGTCTAGGAGCATTTTTCCTTTCATTATTTTGATAATTGTTCCATTCATAGAGAATAGTGGCTAGGATCATTTTTTCCTGGGGTTGTATATTGATATCCTTCCCCAGGTTGAGAATTGTGGAGTTCCTGAACTCAACATAGATAAAATAATGGATTATGTAATATCTAATAATGAGATATAAATCAATAACTAACTTATATTGGTTTACATACTTTTCATAGGCATTTACTTTTTGCTATAAATCTATGTAACACCCTAAACTTTTTAACTAGAAAATTTTGTTTTTAAGATAATGCAGAGGCATTTGAAAAGCAAAAATAGGAAATTTTACCACCACATCTACTATAAGAGGGTTGTGATAATCACTTAACCCATACCTGACGCATGCTCATAATTATATTACTACAATACTAGTGTTAACAAAGCTAAGAATCATAATATAGATAGGAAGGAGTATAAGAGTTTATAAAATCAAAAAATAGGAATCAAAGCCAAAAGTTTTAATAACTAAAAGAACAAAAACTTTCTAACATGATGGGAAAAACACATCTAGGTTAGCTTAACTCTTAAACACAAATATAAATCTCCAACCCCATGCACTGGCCAACTACTGCCTACATCATCATCCTTAGCATACTCTGATTGAGAGTTGTACTCTAGTAAATCATTCTCTACTCCTTGGATAAGAATCCAAATCACCACAATGACCACATAAGTGTAGTATTAGTATAGTGAAGCACTATTAAACCAGCCTAGATAAAATATGGTAAGGCTCATACAACACATTGAATTCATATAGCAACATAGTGATAAGCGTACTCGTATAAATTAACACTCAAGATCATGGCAGTAATCCATCAAGGCATGCTTCCACTCAACTATAAAATGTAAACTATATTATGAATCTTCCTTTAGTGATCACATAATTTTCAGTTATTAATATAATCCATTCGATTATACCTAGTTCTCCACCATAAATAAAAGTCATGGCAGCAACATAAGGGTACATAGGCATTTATCATGTGCATAACCTCAAAAGTAGAGCATCGATTCCAATATAGGTGTTTAGGTGATGACACCAAATGTGAACATGGGAATACCTCTAATACTAGAGCACCGATCCCAAAATAAGTGTTTAGGTAATGACACCAAATTCAAACATGGGAATACCCTCCAATATTGGAGCACCGATCCCAATATGGGTGTTTAGGCGATGATACCAAAGTCAAATGAGGTAATCCGGTGTTTAAGTGATGACACCAAATGCAAATGAGGCAATCCAAATATCCCAGTTGGGTATTTAGGCAATGAAGACAAAGGCAAATAAATTCTTTTATTATCCAAATTGGGTGTTTCCATGTGGTAATACCAAACACATCACAAGGCATAAAGATACCAATTGGGTGATTAGAAATGACACCAAACTTAACCAATTCATATCTCAAATATTATCATTATGATTCTTATTAATTATAGGGTAAATGGTTACATTTATAATTTAAATATTGTAACTATATGGAGGTATTAACATAAAAGGACTAAAAGAATAATAACAATTAACAACAAATCTGGATGAATATGGATAGACAAGTTGATTTCTCTTTAGGACCAGTCGACTAATCTAGTCGTAACAGACGTGAACAAAAATAATATCATTATCCTAATGAACTAGTTGGTATCATTGATTGATTTTTTACAAGAAGCTAGTTGATGGGTCTAGTCTAATCGATCGATGGGTCTAAGTAGAGATGAAACCACTTTGGTCATAGGGTCATCATTCGATTGTTTTGGTAATCCAATTAACTATTCTTAGGAACCAGTCGACTAGTTGATCAAACCATTTAATTTATCTCATAATCAACTGATCAAGATTCCATAATAGAGTGACTATTCACAAAACCAGTTGATGGGTTCAACAAACTAATAGACTAGTCTGGGTAAAATAGCACCCAGACTTGAGATACACACACCAAAATTTGAAAAACTATACCATATTAATCCTAGCATGATACTATGTCAAAAAATGTATAAAGAGACATGTTGCACATATAGACTCACATGTATACATGTAGATATTTAAATGAAATAATACTTAAACTACCAAATCATGCATAAAATCAAAGAGAACCAAACAATACATAAATTGCAAGAAGAACATCTACTACATGCTCGAATTATAGAATACAATTAGCCCATACCCAACACAAAAACACACCAATAACATAGAGCCACAATAAACAAAAAAATGTCATTCATATTAAATATATTAATGCCTTACTTTTAAGCAATTATTCTAGCATAAAACTCCTAACTTGACGACTATTGATAAGTGTGACTTTTTCACCTTACTCCTAAGGTTTATAAGAGTTTTTACCTCTAATTTTAGTTGGAATTCTCCTTTTTTGTTCTTGTTACTGCCTTTGTGATGTGAAAATTTGCAGGGTCTCACACAATAAAGAATCATGAAGGATGGAAAAAAAGAATAAGCTTAAAGGGAGAGAAAGGATAAAAAAGAATCACAAAGGATCAAAAGTTAAAGCGGAAAGAGATTTAGACATAAAATGTAAATTCTAGAATAAAATGAAAGCGAGAATGAATATTCAAAGTATATGGGTATGAAAGAAGTGGGATTTATACCAGGAAAAAATCTGAATTTGGAGAATCTTTCAACACCAAAGTTGTATATGTTTTTAATAGCCTTCCAACGCATCAAAAATTAGCTTAATCAGAGTTTTAAGGAAAATGTTACGGTTAAAATACCCAACATTGTCAAAGTTGACACGGGAAGCCCATGTTTATCAATACTCTAGGGATCTGAGAGGCGGTAGTATTTAAAATCTCATTCTAATTTATCATTCAAGCAACCTCTACTCCCTTTCTTTTCTCTCTAAGTAGCCTCCACTCCCTCTCCCCCAATTCATCAAGATCTCTCTTGTAAATTAGAGACAGAGGTGCAAGAAGTTAAACATTTGCAAGAATTTATGAACATCAAGGGTATTATTATCTATGGAATCTCTTGTTGTTTTCAACATTCTTTATATGAATTTGATAGGCTAGATCTTGTGCTAAAGTGAAGGGGAGTTTTGCGTGATCCGAATGTGTTAAATTATTGCATCCTTTTTTATTCAATTCATGATCTATATGTTGTGTTATTGATTGATTGACAGATTGATGAATCACGGCCGTGTTTTGATTTTCGGTGTGGGAAATACCGGTCCGATCGAGAGATAACCTAGTATTAGACCCAATAACACAACTAGAGATTAAATTATAGGTCGAGAGACGATCGATTTAACCTCTTGAACAATAAAGGAGGAAACTTTGTGGACTTTAATGCATTACATTCTATTAGACTCTAACTTAGAGATAGTTAGGGCTATAGATATGTAGTCACTTGAGTGCTATTTTCCTTTCTTTTTAGCTTAGTTAGTTATTTTAGGTTACAATTTCTTATTTCATATCATCTCATATTCTAGATATAGCTAAGTTCTATCATTTTCCTAGTATTCATTTACCAATCCCTATAGGATTGACCTTGACTACTACTCTGAACACGTGCACTTGTGGGTAGGAACGTGTCAAGTTTTTAGCACCGTTACCGGGGTTTGGCAGCGAGTGACATTAGGAATCAAGGAATTTATTGTGATCTACACATTTTATTTTATTTAATTTTATTCTTGTACTTTTTTTGTGGTTGATAAATCCTGGGTGTAGGAGTTTTTGATTTAATGTAGGTACACTACTGCATGACCCATACTGGTGGGGGTGAGTTAGTGTCACTTGATCCCGAGATCGAGAGGACCATCTCACATTTATGCAGGTCGCACACCACAAGCATTGAAATGGAAAACAAACCTCCACCCCATGATGGAAAAATCTCACAACAAGGGCACATCCTACTCCAAGAACAAGCTCCTATCTAAGAGCAATCTCCAATTCCTAGGTCGCTTTAGAACTATGCTACACTGAGCCTTGATGGCTCAACCTTAGGCACACGAAGAACGGCCATACAAGCTAATAATTTTGAGATCAAGCCTACCATTATCAAAATGCTGCAAACATCAGTTCAATTTGGAGGTAACCTTAATGAAGATCCCCTCTCCCACATTACTAACTTTGTAGAAATCTATGACACTTTTAAGCTAAATGGTGTTTCTAATGATGCAATTAGGCTTAGATTGTTCCCTTTTTCTTTACGTGATAAGGCTAAGAGTTGGTCACACTCATTAGCCCCAAGGTCTATTACTACTTGGGACGATTTGATGAAGTCTTTCCTTTCTAGATATTTTCCACCAACAAAAACTACAAAAAATATGGAATGACATCACTACCTTTATGCAATATGACCTTGAATCACTTTATGATGCTTGGGAACGGTTTAAGGATTTTCTTAGGAAGTGTCCACATCATGGCCTACCTATGTGACTTCAGATGCAAAATTTTTATAATGGTATTTCTGCTACTATCCATTCTATGATATATTCAGCAGTAGGAGGTACCATTATGAACAAGACTCCAAAGCATGTTTATGAGTTCATTGAGGATCTATCCTCGAATTCCAACCAATAGCACTCCGAATGTGTCCCGATACAAAGGACTCTAGGAATTCACTCTTTATATGCCATCATGGCATTAGAGGCTAAGATTGATTTACTTGCTAAGAAAGTTGACAAAATGGGTAGTAGTTCTTGTATGTAGGTACAGGCTAATGCACCTATGTGTGAGTTATGTGGTTGATCACACTTGAGCACAAAATGTCAAGTTGGGAATCCCTTCCAACAATCTTATGACCAAGTGAACTACGTGGGAAATAGTTATGGGAGATTGAACAATCCCTACTCAAATGTGTATAATCTTGGATGGAGAAACCATCCAAACTTCAATTGGAGAAATAAAACCCCTACGAAGCCTCCAGGATTCACACAACAACGACCGGCACCTCTAGCTCCCTTACTACCCCAATAGCCTCAATCTTCTTCCCTTGAAAAGATGATGTCCAATTTCATCACTCGCACCGAGAGCAACCTTCAAAAACATGATGCTCAAATTCAAGCTCATCTTTAGAAACAATATGCCTACCTCCAAAATCAGGATGCATCCATCAAGAACCTTGAGGCACAGATTGGACAACTCACTAATGCCATTTTAGGTAGAGCACCTAACGCTTTACCTAGTGATAAAATCATTAACCCCAAAAGAGCAAATCAATGTAATAGCCTTGAGGAGTGGGAAACCACTGCTTGAACTATACCCTCAAGAACCCAAGGAAGATAATGAAAAAGCTCCTGACGAGAAAGCACTCAAAGCAAAACCAAAGGTAATCCACACTTCACCTTAAGAGGTAAAAGCATATGTTCCCCCTCCTCCATTTCCAGTTAGGATTGTATAATGCAAGTTAGATGCCTAATATATGCTTAAGAAAGTACACATAAATTTGCCTTTTCTTGACATTGTGAGACAGATGCCCAGTTATAGGAAGTTTCTCAAGGACATAATCACTCACAAGAGGAAGCTGGATGAGTTTGAAATAGTGAGCTTGAATGAGGAATGTCCTGCCATCTTGTAGAAAAAAATCCCTCCTAAGCTCAAGGATCCAGGGAGTTTCACTATCCCATGTGTAATCAAGGATTTAAAATTTGAAAAGTTGTTGTGTGACCTTGGAGCTAGCATTAATTTGATGCCTTTCTTTGTTTTCAACTGCCTAGGTTTAGGGGAACCAAAACCGACAGATATGTCCTTACAATTGGCTGATCGATTTATCAAATATCCTAGGGGTATTATTGAAGATGTTTTAGTTAAAGTAGACAAGTTTATCTTTCTGGTTGACTTTGTTGTGCTAGACATGGAGGAGGACCATAGGGTCCCCTTGATTCTTGGTTGGCCTTTCTTAGCAACAGGACACACTCTCATAGATATCCAAGAAAGAAAACTCATTCTTCGTTTCCAAGGCAAAGAAGTCACCTTTAATGTCTTTAAGAGCATGAAATACCCCTCCTACGATAATACTTGTTATCATATTGATATCTTAGACAATGTAATTGATGATTTTTTTCAACCAAATGTTATATAGGACCCCCTAGAAAGGTGTGTGGTTCAACAAGAAGGATGTGAGGAGGAAGTGGAAACAAAAGAGTTTTTCCAGTAGTTTGTTGCATATCCACCATATGGGCGCCACGCCGTGGTCCCCTTGCAAGGACTAAAGACAGCCTAGATCCCAAAGCTTAAGCCATCTATTGAAGAACCTCCCTCTTTGGAGCTTAAGCCACTTCCTCAACATTTAAAGTATGAATTTCTTGGTCATGATGATACCCTTCCTATTATTATTTCTTCATCTTTAACTCAGTTACAACAATAAAAATTGATGAGAGTGCTCAAGGAAATAAAGATAGCTTTTGGGTGGATTATTACTGACATAAAGGGGATTAGCCCTTCCATGTACATACAGAAATCCTTATGGAAGAAAACACAAGAAAGTGATCCGACCTCAAAGGCAGTTGAACCCAACCATGTAAGAGGTGGTGAAAAAAGAGGTAATTAAGCTATTAGATGCAGGTATGATCTACCTAATTTCTGATAGCTCTTGGGTTAGCCCTGTCTAAGTGGTTCCCAAGAAAGGGGGATCACAGTAGTGAAGAATGATAATAACAAATTGGTTCCTACTAAAATTGTGAATGGTTGGCATGTCTGTATTGATTTTAGAAAGCTGAATTATGACATTAGAAAAGACCACTTTCCATTTCCCTTCATTAACCAAATGCTTGAACGTTTGGCAAGGCATGACTATTATTGCTTTCTTCATGGGTATTCCGATTATATACAAATTCCTATTTCCCCTAATGGCCAAGAGAAGACTACCTTCACTTGTCCTTATGGAACCTTTGCATATAGATGGATGCCATTTTGTCTTTGTAATGCCCTAGCCACGTTTCAAAGATGTATGATGGCTTTGTTTCATGATATGGTTGAAAAATTCATGGAAATTTTTATGGATGATTTTTCAGTCTTTAGGCCATCGTTTGATGCATGATTAAATAATCTTGAGCTTGTTCTTAAGTGTTTTGAGGATAAAAATTTGGTTCTAAATTGGTAAAAGTGTTATTTGATGGTCTAGGAAGGAATAGTTTTAGAGCATAAGATTTCATGCAAAGGAATAGAGGTAGACAAAGCCAAAATCGAAGTCATTGGGAAATTGCCGCCCCCTATATGTGTTAGAGATGTGCATAGTTTCCTTAGCTATACAGGTCTCTATAGACCTTTCATCAAAGATTTTTCAATAATTTCAAAACCTCTTTGTGATCTGTTGGCTAAGGATGTGCCCTTTCACTGTTCTGATGCATGTTTGGTTGCTTTTAACACTTTGAAGGCAAAACTTATGGATGCCCCCATTATCATTGCTCCTAACTGGAATTTGCCTTTTGAGATAATGTGTGATGCTAGTGATGTGGCTGTAGGAGCGGTGTTGGGGCAACGTACGGATAAACATTTTCATAGTATCTATTATGCTAGCAAGACTTTGAACTCAAGATAATTGAATTATGCAACCACCGAAAAAGAATTGCTAGTTGTGGTTTTCTTCTTTGACAAGTGTTGTCCCTACTTATTACTTAATAAGGTAATTGTCTCTACTAACCATGATGCCTTGAAGAATCTTTTTGTTAAGCAGGATGCGATACCCAAAATCATTTGGTGGATTATATTGTTACAAGAATTTAACTTGGAAATCAGGGATAGGTAGGGAAGCAACACCCAAGTAGCTGATCATCTTTCTCGCCTTCCATCCACCTATAAGGCCAATCAAGGGACAGAACCTATTTTTGACACATTCCCCGATGAGATACTCTATATGGTTACAAATCACCCTTGGTATGCTGATATTGCTAACTTTCTTGTAAGTGGCATCTTACCCTATGATTTTTCCTTTCATCAAAGGAAGAAGTTCTTACATGATTTGACGTACTATTTGTGGGATGATCCTTATCTCTATAGGATTTGTGCTGATCATGTCATTATAAGATGCATCCCTAAGCATACTCATTGTCATAGTAAAGAGTGTGGTGGCCATTTCGCCCCCACCAAAACCGCTACCAAAGTTTTACAATGTGGATTCTATTAGCCTACTCTATTTCATGATGCATACACCGTTAGTAAGGATTTTAATAGGTGCCAAAGAGTTGGAAATATTTATAGAAAACAAGAGATGCCTCTCACAAACATTCTTGAAGTGGAGTTATTTGATGTTTGGGGCATCGATTTTACGGGACCATTCCCCAAATCCATGCATAAAGAATACATCCTTGTGGCAGTTGACTATATATCTAAGTGGGTAGAGGCTATTTCCACTCCCATAAATTATTCAAAAGTCATTACTAAATTCTTGAAAAAGAATATCTTTTCAAGGTTTGGGACATCGCAGACTATCATTAGTGATGTGGGTTCACATTTTTGCAGTAGAGCATTTAACACTCTTTTGAGTAAGTATGAGTTGACCATAAGGTTTCTACCCTGTATCATACTGAAACCAATGGTCAAGTAGGGGTATCAAATCGTGAGATTAAAAGAATTCTTGAAAAAACAGTTAAGTCCATTAGAAAGGATAGGTCCTTGAAAATTGAAGATACTCTATAGGCATACCGAACTACATTCAAAAACCCCATTAGAATGTCCCCTTACAATCTTGTTTTCGAAAAATCTTGTCACCTTCTTGTAGAAATTGAGCATAAATCATTTTGGGCTACTCGTCTCCGTAACTTTGATATGCAAGCTGCATGTGAGAAAAGGCTCCTTCAGTTGAACAAGCTCGATGAATTTTGGATTAAGGAATACGAGAACGCAAGGCTATACAAGGAGCGCACGAAAAGGATTCATGATCAACGTATCACCAAATGAAAATTTGAAGTGGAGGCAGCAAGTGCTTCCATTTAATTCTTGTTTGCGATTGTTCCTTGGAAAGCTTAGATCCCAATGGTCAGGACCATTCATAATCAAGCAAGTTTTTTCATCTGGAGTAGTCAAAATCTCTATCCCCGATAATGAACCATTCAAAGTGAATGGGAAAAGGTTAAAGGTGTATGAAGGTGGTGATGTTGTAGCCCTCAAAGTACCGTTCTTTTGGATGATCCTAAGTGAAGCGAGAAAGTCAAGCTAATGACTATAAACAAGCGCTTCTTGGGATGCAGCCCAAGTTTTTTTTATTTTTTTTATTATTTTTATTTTATTTTATTTTATTTTTCTTATTTTGGTTCTCTTGATTTTTTTGCTCTTTAATTCCTTATGGCTTTTGTTTGATGGATTTGTAGATGGTGACATGGAAATTCTAATTCAAGTGGTAACCATGGTCAATTTGTTTAACTGTGAAGGCCTGAAATTAATCAACCAAATTCTTTGCACCTTCACCAAATTCTCCACCGCCACAACTGCATCATACCGCCGTCATCCTACCACCACCGCAACCACCTTCATGTCATCCACCAACCTCCGCCACCTCCTCCATAAGATTGATCCATGGATCTTTTCTCCCTCTTTTCTTTTGTGCTTCTTATTTCACATTGAGGACAATGTGATACATAAGCATGGGGGAGAAGATGGCCTATCCTTTTAGTTTGGTTAGTATTCTATTATTCCCTATTTTATTTCAATGAGTGTTGTTGTCTTTTTCCTTAGTTATTTTTTTTGGATATTTATCTATAAAAATAAATAAAAACAAACAGAGAAAAGAAAAAGGAAATAACCCTTCATTGATGATATTAAAGAGTATGTTTTGTCTTGCAATGGCATGAGTGTTTAGTTTGGCATATTAAGACCTTTTGAATCATCTTTTGAAAATAGATTTCTATGTGCTTGAATGTTTTCGTTGTATTGTTATAAGACAAGTGTAATTGTGTTTGAGAAATTTAGAGTTATGCATACCTTAACATTCTTGTGGTATTGTAGTTTGATTTATGTTGATTTACTCTCTGCCAAAAGGGTTTGAATTAGAGAATTTTGGACCTAATGAGACTTTGAGCCTTTAGATTGATACATCACTACAGTCTCTTATTTTTTTTTCTTTTGTGTGTGTCTCCCACCATGACTTGGGAAACTAGAACTTGCAATAATTTTCTTCAAAACCACATATGACTTAAATGTGCATTAAAATGATACATGCACTTTTTTTTTATCATAACCTACATTAGCCAAATAGCCTGACCTTCACGTTTTATCCTTTGCTAACCCTATTGTGCTTATGGCCATTTTTCTTGATCTAACCACACATGTAACCCAATTTCCTTTATCCCTCTCTAAGTCTAGAATCAATGGGTGTCATGTAATTTGAAAAAAGGAAGTTGGGAGTGTGATGTAAGCTAAGCATGGGGGAGGTGTGAAAGAGTGAATGGTTGTGTATGATGAAAAGCAAATCGATATATCTCTTATTGAAAAAAAAAAGAATCAATAAGAAGTTTGGGGTGCTTGTGTTTCATAATGAGAATTTGGGATGGCAAAATATATGCTATTTAAAAAATACCATACTTTATTAGTACTAGAATTTTAAATCCACTTCCAAAAAAAAATTCATCTTAACCTTTTAACCCATGGGCCCATTACAACCCTAATAAGACCTCTTGATTTTTGTGTGTTCTAAGTATTTCTAGTGGTGGAGAATCGAAAAGAATTCCAAGCATATGGATGATCTTGATCATGAGTGAGAGGACTAGTGCATAACCTTTAAATATAATAAAACTCATGAAAGGTGTTTCCAAAGACCTAAAGTGAGAATTCTAATTCAAAACTTTGAGGAATGAGTGAGTTGGTATATGGTTGCTTGTTGTCCACTATTGGATATCCTTTGTTGCATGGCAGGTCCCTAGAGCTCGATAGCATAGTTACATTTATCACATAAGGGGAAACCTAAATATCTTTCAAAGAAGGGTTTTGAGCTTTTAATTGTTATATTTTTGGGTCTTATTACTTCTTACTTGATTTTTATACTATTAAAGGGCTAAACACTCTTTTCTGAGAAAGGGTCCTACTACTTTTCTTTTTCCCCATGGTGGGTTTCTTGTATTACTTTTCTTGGGGACAAGCAAATGTCTAATAATGGGGGAGTTTATAAGTGTGACTTTTGCATCTTATTCCTAAAGTTTATAAGAGTTTTTACCTATAATTTCATTTGAAATTCTCCCTTTTTGTTCTTTTTACTGCCTTTGTGTTTTAAAAATTTGCACGATCTTAAGCAATAAAAGATTATGAAGGATGGAAAAAATAATAATCTTAAAGGGAGAATAAAGGAGAAAAAAGGAGCAAATAGGAGCAAAAGTTAAAGTGGAAAGAGATTTAGGGCTAAAATGTAAATTATGGAATAAAATGATAGCAAGAATGCATATTATTGCTATGAATTTGATAGGCTAGATCTTGTGCTAAGGTGAAGGGGAGTTTCCCCCGATCCAACTATGTTGAATTATTACATCCTTTTTTATTTAATTCATGATCTATGTGTTGTGTTATTGATTTTTGATGTGGGAAATACCGGTGGGATCGAGAGATAATTTGGTATTAGACCTAATAGCACAACTAGAGATTAAATTGTAGGTCGAGAGACAATCAATTTAATTTCCAAAACAATAAAGGAGGAAACTTTGTGGAATTTAATTTATTACATTCTATTAGACTCTAAGCTAAAGATAGTTAGGGCCATAGATATGTAATAGGGTGGTTTTAGCTTGAGAAAGCACAACACTTTATATCCTTGTTGGCATGATTGATTATGATTGTTGAATTATTTTGTAATGTGATATTCGATTACATATGAGGATCGGGGGCGATGAATCGAAACCTTAGCTCTTCTATTCACTTGAGTGCCATTTTTTTTAAATAATAAAATGTATATCATCAAGTAGAATTACAAATGAAGTTGTAGAATTTATCCACCCTCCCAATCATACTTCCAAACTTATCTCTCCTACTAGGATGAGTACAAAGAGAAGATATATTCAAAGCAATCCTATGAGATACCCCTTTCAAATCCCATGGTATATCCGAAAAAATTCTTCCATTCCTAGCCTTCCAAATTTCATAGAAAGCTACAACATAAAAACTAAAATAAAATTGATCTCTAATGGAACTTCTACTTCTACCCCTGGAAAAGGAATTTAACAAACCCTCCCAGGAGTTGTGTCTCCTCCTTTTTCCACAAGATTTACCAATAGCAAGCCACACTTTCTTCATCTCAGCACAGCCACAGAATAAATGAGAAATAGATTCATCCTGAGTGTAAAAGCAACATTGCATAAAAACTTGAGTGCTATTTTCCTTTCTGTTTAGCTTAGTCATTTATTTTAGTTATTTTAGCTTACAATTTCTTATTTCATATCATCTTGTAGTCTAGACATAGCTAAGTTCTATCATTATCCTAGTGGTCATTCACCAATCCTTGTGGGATCAACCTTGACTACTACTCCGACCCAATGCATTTGCGGGTAGGAACGTGTCAAGCTACTAAGACTTTGATTTCTAAGATAATAAAGAGTCAAAACCATTAAAACTCCTATTAATAAATCCATTAAAATTAAATGAAATTAGAAGAAGAAGAAAATGATGATGATGATGATGATGATGAATAATAAAAATAAAATTCCAAGGAAAATGAATCTTGGATCTTGAACCTTTCTCAAAACCTTAATCATTCCTTGCTTAAAAGAAATAAGGGAGAATTAAAGCTAAGATTATAAGAAGAAAATAGATACAATAAATCAACCAAGGAGGGAAGATAATAAGAGAAAACCTCTATTTTTTCTCAAGGAGAGAGAGAAAAAGCAAGAAAATAGAGAGTTCCCAACACTTAGCAAACTTCACAAAAGGAAATGAAGAAGAGAGCAAGAACAGTGAGTAAGAAGTGAAAATGAATCAAGGATGGAGTGTATAAAAGAGAGAAATGGTCAAAATCCATAAGAGGGAGAGACACAAGGCTGATATGATTTAGTGTGGGCAACCAAGGTGTAAGAGAAGGCATGATGGTGTTAGGGAGGTTGAGTGTAGTCAATAAGAGGAATGGTAGAAGGATAGTAAATTAGGGAAGAGGTGCATGAAGTCAAACACATAGCTAAGCTACTAGAAGAGAAAGGAAAGTGAGTGAGAAGAGAGAATGTGAGATATGCCCCAAAAAAAATACTTTTTCAAATTCTCTCTCTCTATCTATCTCTCTCTCCCTCCCTCCCTCCCTCCCTCCCTCCCTCTCTCTCTCTCTCTCTCTCCCTCTCTCTCTCTCTCTCTCTCCTCTCTCTCTCCCTTTCACTTAGTATAAATTTTTTTATCAAGTGTTGATCCTTATTTCTCTTCTCTCTATTTATTTTCTATAGAAAACAGAGACTTTTCCTCTTAGGTTCCCTCTATTTTTCTCACTTATTATTTCCCTCTTTATTCACCTAATATTATTCTTAACTTTTGTTCATTTTCATTTAAACAAGGAAGGATTAAGGTGTAAAGGAAGTTTGACGACTGTTAAGTGGGTTTGAATGAGTTTTATTTTTTATATTATCATTAGATAATCAAGATTCCTTATGAAGCCACCAAGTTAGGAGTAGTTAGTTTTGCTAGAAGATAATTGTTAAGAGGTAAGACATTCTTATCTTTAATTTGATTAAGTGATCGTGTTGCAAAATGTGGTTTTATGATATTTGGTAGGCTTGAAGTAATTATTTGTTGTGTCAGTTGCTAAGCTTGATCATGTTAGTATAATGTTTACATTCTTGGAAGGAAGAGCATGATTTTGAATATACTATTTTTAGGCTTCGTTGTGGTGAATTTAAGCATACCAATGGGTTACGATTGACATAGTGATCATGAATCCATGTGATTTAAGATGTTAAGCATGATTCTATATGTATTTTAATATTTTATGAACATTCTACAGTCTATGGTTATGTTGAGAATATAAACCATTAATTCCAAAGATATGTTAGTGTTTTTTATCCACTGGTAGCAATTTATTGGTGTTAGTCAGCCAGTCAACAGGTTTATAGGGATTTTATCTTTCTCTCTTTATTGTGTTCTATTCAATTTTTTTATGCTCTCCTTCATTGGAACCAGTTAAATAATGGTGACAACAATCAAGTGGTTGACTAAATTTCATCCTCGCTTCTATTTAGGGTATATTCAATCAAACAAGGCAATCGACCAACTAGTACACTAGTTGAGCAATCATGATGCAGAAGCAAACACTCAAATAATTGACATTCATTATGATGGAACCAATTATTCTTTATTTAGAAAGGGGGTCCCACAAAATTGAAGATAAATGGATGGTTACATTACTAGTCATAGATGAAACGTATCATACAAGTTACTAGGTGTACATGCATGTGTAAGGCATGCATGGAGTACATAGGGGAAATAATATTTAGCTTGGACATGAATACTAATTGATGTAGTTAATTAATTAATGAATTAGTAGAGTTAGAGATTAGCTAGAGAATAAAATTGCATAAAGCTACCTTTTTGAAGAATATTCTATATTCTAGTATCTTTTTGCAGATTCTATATTCCAGTATCTTTTAGCTATGTATCTTTTGAAGAATTATACCTTTTAGCTTGTATCTTGTAATTCGTATCCTTAGCTATATAAATCTATAGAACCCACGATTGGAGATACATCAAGAATTGTAGTTGAATGCAAATTGCAAGTATTGAATTTTGTGTGAGTTCATCTCAAGTTTAATCGAATCTATATGAATGATTAATTTTGAAACCCTTAATCTCTTTGTCTGTGTGAATTAGGGATTAAGTTCTATCTTTTCTAAACTCCATAACCTATTCCCCTCTAGCCATATTCAATGTCTAAACATATCCCAAAATCAAAGCCTTAATTTGAAAAACCCTAACCCTAAGTTTCGAACCATACCCTAACCCTAACCCTAATTTTCAAAACAAAACCCTAACCATAACTCTAACCCATGAAACTGTCCATCATCAAACCCTAATCATCGAAAGATCCTCATCATCATCTCATCATTATCGAATCATATTCATCAATCATCCATCAAATTTGAATCATCATCATCGAATCATCAACACCATCATCATTATTCTACCTTATTCAAATATTAGCATTCTTAATTCAACACTTTCAAACCTTCTTCTTCTTAATTACAACACAATCGAGCATTGGTTTTACATAATTGACAATTCCATATTCCCACACACATCAAGTTACCTTAATATTATTCAATTACTACCAATATTTTGTTTGGGTTATTCTATTTTGGTGTCCACTGTACCCTTTTGGACCCTTTGTGAATAGTTTTGCCTAATATAGAAAATGTGCTTTTATAGATTAATCAAATTTGTTCTATTTAGTGAGTTTCAAACCAGCTCTAATAACCAATATATTTATATATTTGGATTTATAAAAATATTCCACATCTTCCCTCATATTTTCTTAGTTTTTAGTGACCATTCGTTATTTTATTTCTACCAACACCTATTTTTGGACATTATGATAAATACATATTTTATACCCTTTTAATATTAGTTTTTGATATTTTATTGCAATAATATAATGAAGGTAATTATAATTCTATGATTAGAAGATAACAATCACACAAATTTAATTATTTGAGCTAAAATAATATAAAATTAATACGCTTAAGTTATGAAATTATTTATTATTTTCTTTAATCTAATTATGTATGTACTCAAATGATTCCATAAATAAAAAATAAGAAGAAGATAAAAAGAAAATGAAAAGGCCCAACAAAAGAGAGCCAAGAGAAGGTAAAAAAAAGATTAAAAAAATTAGGTAGGTCCGAAGGAGGGATGCCTGGCACAAAAAGGCTGGGGGAAAAGAAGGAGAGAAAAGAACAAGGGTAGGATTAGGAACTTTACATTTGTTTCCTTTTTATGTTATGTTGTTGACATTTTTTACATGTTGTACTATTTTTTGGTTACTTTTTAGATTTTGTTGGAATTTTACAATGGTTTAAGTAATAATAGATTGGTGTTGGTTGGAATTTCAAAAGTGGATTAAATAATCTTATTATGAGACCACCTCTTTTTGTGAATTTCCCTACGCCTTTTCTTCAAAATGGTAGATCCAACATTAAGTTTCTTAGTCACTGTTAAGAATGGGACTTCAAAATAATCTACAATTATATCTAGTTTTAAAACATTAATTTTTTTTAGTTATTATTATAGTGCCTCAGGCATGTGGGAACTAGGGAGTCATTATTAGGTTAATGAGAAAGTTCTTAAGACAAACATACTATCATGTTATGGCTACAAAGAAAAAAAATTAGTTCCCATAGAAACATGATAGTTTGATTGCCATAAGAACATTTTTAATAGCTTGACAATAATAGTGCACTTAGATTGGGGTGAATGGGGGCTAACGGAGGTGAATCAATTGATTCATCCTATTGAGGTATCATTTTTAATAACTCTACCTGGGTGAATCGGGGTTAATGTTTCACCTTCATTCACCTCGATTAACCTCATTTTTATTAACCTCCAATTTTGGAGGTAACTAAGGTGAAGGTGAAAGAATAAGTAAATTTTTGACCTAAAAGGACCAAAATAACCCTCAATAGGACTTATCTATTTAATGCAAGAGTATAAATATCATTTGTTTTATTTTTTTAACCTTCATTCACCTCAATCTAGATAGAATTTTTAAAACATTCACCCTCATTCACTCTGGTTAGGTTAATATTATCCAAACAGCATTTTAAAACATTCACCCTAATTCACCTCCATTCCCTTTATCTAGGTTAATTTTAATGTTTACCTTCACCCCGATTCACCCCAATCCAAACGGACCATAAGGTTGTTAGATCATTCATTACCTAAGCTTAGCATTTCAAAGCCTTTCATCAACATTTGAATTACATTGTTACAAAATATTTCATTTGAACTATCTATTTATTTTCTTAACTTAAAGATATATATGGTAGTTTCAAGTTAAAACCACTGTTAAAACAATAAAAATAAAATTTGGGGATAGGAATAGATGATGGTTAAGGGATAAAATTTTCATCTATAATGTAACATATACAATCATTTTGGTATAAAAATTCCATGTAAACATTCCTAAAACAATTAGGGAAATATTAGAAAATGGTTTTAAGCTATAGATGCCATATATAGTTTAAAATAGATGATCATTGTTGTCCCCAACAACCTTATAATCTTTCTCACACTTTTATAAGGCCTTTGTTTTCCTATTTCATAATAAATGGTTGTGTTTTGAACCATTGCTCATAATATAGACGACTATAACCTATACAGGTATTATTTATCACCTTCTTTTCTCTTTTCCCACCATCTAAAGCTATTTTTTTTACTCGTACAATGGTGATTTCAGATTAAATATACAATAACCCATATGTAGAAACACTAATTATAAACTAGTAATTATGTGTAATTAATTATAATAATTTTTTAGGATGTTTTGTACTAAATATAGTATTTTCATCTATATTATTATGACTTATTATATATATGAATTTAATTAGGTTAAAATTTAGAAAAAATTTGGGTTTTCACTTTTAAACCTAGTCAGAACCCTATTCTTCTTCTTCTTCTTCTTCTTTCTTCTTCTTCTTCTTCTTCTTCTTCTTCTTCCCTTCTCCTTTCTCCCTTCTCCCTGTCTTTGGTTCTCATGAAACTATCAATTTCCCACCATCATCAACCATCATTGCATCACCTCACCACCAACAACCACCACCAAGCACCACCATTTTTCCCTATAAACCATGAGCACTACCTTCCCATCGGTGTCTCTTGTTGTCGCCTAACCATCACCACCGTAAACCCCTTCTTTTTCTTCCCATATTGTGCTCTACTTTGATTTTGTTGAGGAGCATGACCATGCGTCCTCTCATGTCCCGTCTTGCCTCTCTTGCATGAAACATCCATGACCCCCACACATAACCCATGAAATTATCTTTTTTGCTTCCTTGCACACTCATACATACCCCGCACACCCAACCCATACCCATCTCATGCTCTTGACCCATGCATGCATTACATGTAATATCTTGTCTTTGATTTTCTTCTTGTGTATAATTGTGTCTTTCACTATGAAACCATTCATTTCCTCCTTAGTTGCATGAACCACAACCACTCTTCTTGTAGTTATTACGGAAAACAACAGTAAAACCTCCCCCTAAGCAACACCAGCAATAAGTGTCATTTCTCTCCTTTTGCCTTTCATGACTTTATACCATTTTTCCCTTAATGCATTGTTTCTTGAGAGAAGATAAAGAGGATAGGATTAGTGTAGTCTAAAAAAATAAAAGAGGGAAAAGTCAAGAGGAAAGAAAAGAAAGGAATAGTAGGGAACTAGAAAAGAGAGAGAAAAGGGAGAGAAGGAGATGACTAACACACATAGAGAAAATAGAGGATAGAGAGGGGGTAAATAGTGACAGGTAGAGAATTTAAGGAGAGAGAAGAAAAAAAAGCAAGAAAGAAGACTAAATGATGACAAAGAGAAGAAAATGGATCACAAGATGTAGAAAGGAGAAAGAGAGAAGATGAGATAGGTAGCACACAAGAGAGAGAAGCGATAGATGACACATGAGTCAAGGAGAGAGAAAAAGAGATCTGAAATAATTTATTTAAGATGAAAATAAGCAATTATTCATCTAATTAAATTACTAAAATTTTCATCCATATTTTTTGTTTATTTCTTTCTCTACTTCTAAAAAATATTTCGAATATTTTTTTTGTTTATTTATTTTATTTATTGTGATGGCTAAATAGTTTTTTCTAGAGAGTAAATTGAAGCCTTCGACTATGGTTTGATATATAATAATAATTTTCTTTATTTCATAAGATTATCCTTTGACTCTAATTTAATTACTATAATATATCTGTGTGATTTGTTAAGTTTTATTTATACAGTGCATGTCTCATTCTAGCATCCTTATAGTCACATTATGCAGGATTATATGCTTGCTAGATGGATATATGAACATATTGGATTTCATATATATAAATTGCATCTAGGTTAAATAACAATTCGGCTAATAGTTTTTTCATTCAAACCAAAGTAGTAAAACGTTTAGATATGCATGGGTCAAAGGAGGGGAATGCTAGAATTATAATCCTTATAGGGCCTTATTTGAAGTATCGAGGAAACCAATGAACCACCAGAAAAAACCGAAGGTTCTCATCTTATCTCTAGCATAGCTATCTATAATACCCTAATCTTTTTTAAACCTAATTCTAAAGTGATCAGTCTCCTAATCCTTTACCTAACCCTTAAACCTTATTTAGACACCTTACCCTTGCTTCTTAAACCCTCATTCTTATATTTATACCCTAAAAACCCTAAATTTGAATTCATCCAACCAGCGATTAACCAACCCTAACCTTTATTCAACTGGCCTACCATGCTTTATGCCCTTTTATCTAGGGCACTGAACAGTAGTCCGCCAACCTCATTCGATTAACTAGAGTTGGGAGATTTTTATCATTCATTATTTTCATAATTTCTTTTGACCTCAAATTAATTCATATGCCTAATATTTATATATATTTTGGTTCCAAGATTAATTCCTTGCCTTTTCCTAAATTTTCTTGAGTTTAGAAAAATTTTGGATTATTTTTATTATTTTTAGCCATTTAGTGGACATTATACCTTACCTAAAATATTTTTAATACTTGTTGACTTTAATGGCATAAGGAATTCAAAACTTATACCCGCTTACACCCCATGATTACATTATGCCTTGTTATTACTCACTCAATTAAAAATTTAACCATAATCACCTCAATTGCCTTCCACCAACTCTCTTACACTCTCTCACCCACAACAATAACTCCCATCACTCCTTTTGCTTGTAAATAACTTTCCCCTCTGACTTATCCCTCTATTTCTTGCTCATTTCAATAGCCATTATGGTATTCTACCTTTTAGTTGGTCATTTTACACTTAGCTAAATTCTTATCTTCTACTTTGCTCTCTCCTCTCTTCTTGCTCTTTCTTTGTGTTTGTTCTTGAGCTTTTACCTTGTGACTAAATGCCTTTTTTTCCTATTCTCTCCTATTTCATCATCTTAAATCTAAAATCTTAAATTTTAACTCTTTGGTGCTTGTTATAAGAAAGAGAGAGTTAAATTAATACATTGGTGAAAGTTTGATCAACTTGTTTCTAAGCCTTTATTTCAAGCCTTGAGGGCTTTTCTCCTCTCTTTATTTTCCTCTTATTTTGTAATCCTTGCTATATTTCTTTTATCTAATTATTGTATTTTAAGTTTAAGGTGATCAAAATATTGAAGGTGGTATCTCGGAGTAACTCTTGCTTAGAGATTATAGTAGCTTTTGTTAAGGATATATGTCTATAGTTTAGGAAAATTATTTCTATGTATTAATTTTATGAATTTCCATGTTATCATGATTTTAGCTAGAAATCATGCTAAGGTTTCATTTTTATGTATATCCATAAATTAAATGGTAAATCTATGATTTTAGAAATTTTATAATTTTATGTGAAATACTTATTTTATGCCTTGCTAGAATTTACCATAAATTATTAACTATGATAGTATAGTATGTTTTATTGATATATCCTTAGATGAGTAAAACTAGTTTTTTCTAAAATGTATAATTGATGTAACATGTTGAGGTTAAAAGATTTGGGATCTTAAGTTGTGGTGGTCTTATCCTTTAGGTCACTATAGATTTATATGGTCTATTTTAATTAAAGTTAATTACATGTTTGAGTTTCTAATAATGTGAGGGCATTTTAGTATTAGTTTAGTAAATTTTGGAAGCTAATGGAATTTTATGGATTAAATGTGTGTCTTAGCCCTTGGGGTAAATTGGCTCTCCTAGTGAGTTTTATGGAAAATAAATATGTCAGTGCATTCCTATAGCTCTTTAAATTAAATTTGAAACTTATCATATTGGGGTTTGGATAAATATGACCTATGTTATAAAAATAACAAATTTGGAGGCATGTAGGTGAATTAATGGCATTTTGGTTCTTTTTTTGGTGAAATGCGAATTTTTTTATGTCGTTTAAGCATTTTTAGGTCATAAAAAGGTATTGTGTGATGTGTGAAACATTAAGAACAAATATGAGTAGCATATGTGCAATATTATAATAAAACAACTTAATTTGAGAATAATAACAAAAGGGTAACGTCGGTATTTTATGTGTGAAATATTAGAGTTGATTATAATTTTTAAATAGGGTATTGTTAGCGATATATTGAGATATTTTATTTAATTTGGTGACTTGGGGAGTTGTAGGGGTGAAGTTATGAGTTAGTTGTGAATTAAGGTTCTAGTGAGGTCATTCTAGTATTTTCCCTTGTGTAATATCAATTTATGATTGTTGGCTTGAATTATGTATTATCTTTTCTTCATGTAGTTATAACATGTTTAATTTGATTCACCTTAGTACATTTCTAACTATTTTAAATAAATAAAATTATTGGAATGAATTCATGATAATAGGAGATCCTTATAATAAGGTGATAAGTAACTTTTCTCATGATAACTCAATGGTAATACAAGTGAGAGTTTAATGATATTGAGTAAACTAAGTGATGTATTATTATTTTCTAAGTGTTAGTTAATGATTGCATAAAACATTACTAGTTAAAGTGGAAGATCAATGAGATGGAACTAAAATGATTTCAAGTACTGAAATAATGTGATTATATATTGCCTAATCTTTATAGAACTAGAGGGCCCTATTTTACTCTATTTGACTGATCCACTAGCTCATAGAGAGTATGCATACTTAAGGATTAAATTTTTACTAATGGCCTAATCATGTTTTACCTTGGATTTATGTGTATTGGTGATGTTGACTCCCTTTCTCTTATCTAGAGGAAAAGGAGAGGAAATATTACATATCAATGAGGTTGACTATCTTTATCCCATTTGTAGGGGAAAGAGAGAGGAGTGGTTGTGTTTTAATTGGTTCCATGATCTCACAATGACAATAATTAGATTTGTGTGGTCACCTAAAAACAGTGAAAATGAGAGATAACACATAAATATGAGTTACGGATAATATACTCCTTATGACAATGAAAGTGAAAATACACCAAGGGATATAAGATTTTGAAGGAAAATTGTTTACATCAAAATAGGTACCAAATATACAACACCGATTTGCCTTAACTATTACACTCAAAATCGCATTCAAAGAATGAGACCTCTTTTCCAAGGGCTCCATTTATCCTTACCTATATTATAAGCCTTAAATCACTCTATTCCTTTCACATAATCATCTACAAATTAAGTATCAATATGACTTCATTGTATTGAGTAAGTCATAATAACTGAAAAAAGGTAGCATACGCACATTACACATAATCACACATTTTTCTTAAACACATGGTCAAAATGCAAACCACATGCCATAACAACATGTAACAATCATAGGATAATGTATACAACATCACATATTCATGTTCATCAATCAATCATACAAATTAAATTCACATCATCATGATGTACATGTTATCTATATCTAACCAATCAAATCAATCCCAAACATTAAGGTAGGGCACTAAGACAACTACCAAACTCATAGTCCAAAATAATTCCAATTACGCGAGGTAGGGCTTTGAGGCAACTACCAAACCAACAAATCCAATTCAAATCCTTTTTATATTATTATGCAATTGTTATCTCTATTTTGAAATTACTCAAAGGAATACAATCAATCTAGGGACACTAAGGTAAACCTAGTCATATTGGTGCATGAAGGCAACATAATACCCTTACCCTAGAACCCAAGGACATAGTGGTACTAGTCATACTAGCGTACAAAAGTAACACAATATCCTCCAACCTCAGTCCCCTATTCCTTAAGTATCGATACCCCCTATAGGGCCCATAATTTACCAATGGAGTATTATAGGGCCTTATAGGGAACAATGGCGCACCAGCTAACCAAAATTAATGAGAGATACACATTATCTCTAGGGTAGCTAATCCTAGAGAGAAACCATCCCCAACTTGAGGTATTTCTTTTTAATTACTAATATTTTATGAGGTGATAACAAATATCACATACAGCTTAATAAATTCCATTTCCATACATAGTCATTTTCCTTCTATTTCTAATTATTAAGGTAAACCATAAGGTCATCAGTCTGTGTCAAAGCGAAAGTCAACACTAAATTCAACATCTCAAAAGTCTAAGGCCATCCTAATTTTCAATTATTTATAAAAGATGCATTAGGTCAAAAAGTAACAAAATGCCCCCAAAACTATAATTTTTTCATTTTATTCAGCATTGTACCAATCATTATTATTATGATAACTTTATCATGAAAAGGATAAAAGATAATAATTCACATTATTTTAGCATGTAGGTAATCTTTATAATTTAGCGATTGACTATATTTTTCACTTTTAATGCATTTAGTAAGTTACACCCACAAACCCTTATCATGCATTTCTAACATATCTTAAATTCCATGCAGCATGTATGTATATTCCATGTCATGATATAATATTTACTAGGGCAATTAACATCATGGTGCTTGTACAGAAATATTTCTAACCCTAGAACATGAGAATAGTAATTATCATATTCTAACCCTAATCATATGTGAATTTTCTATACTATTTATAACAACCCTAGCTACCATACAATAATAATCATGAGATATTTATCATGGAATTGTTTTCATAATGTTAAAAGATTGCAAACCCTAAAAAAACCCTAGACATGCATACATAAATCATTTAACATATTACTCATGCATATAACTTAGCTTA
Organism: Tamarix chinensis; assembly: GCA_030549775.1. Taxonomy (NCBI): domain Eukaryota; kingdom Viridiplantae; phylum Streptophyta; class Magnoliopsida; order Caryophyllales; family Tamaricaceae; genus Tamarix; species Tamarix chinensis. The sequence goes on along the minus strand of CM060179.1, from coordinate 77,334,339 downwards.
ACAACAATTGTGCATAACATTTATTTAGCATGTTGTCATTTTATCTCGTATGTCATAATACTTGGAAGATATAAAACGTTAGCATAATTCTAAATCTAAAAAATCCTAACATGCTCACACATAATTTATACCATCTCATAAGTGATTGAATTTGCCTAAATCCAAGATTACATAAAAAGTACAAAAATCATCTTCTCCAAAATCCTCAAGAATTACCTAAGAAATTAGAACCTAATAAAACATGTATTATCATTTAACATGACATCATAATAACTCAAAATTAACTAAACTAACTCAAATAACAACTAACCAGCCAAAATAAGGCAACAGAGAAATAACCAAACTCACAAAACAAAAGGAGGAGGAAATGGTGGGAGCTATTTTAGAAGGGAGGTGAGCAATAGTGCCTTTGGTTGTTGCTAGGGAGTAAGGCAAGTAGGGACCACTGGTGCAAGGGGAAGGATAAGTTAAAGAAGGGTGTAGGTGGTTTGACGGAAGTGGATAAAGCTAAGGGAAAGGTTGCGATGTTTTAACTAAAGGTGGCGATGTTTTAACTAAAGGTGGGGGACGGATACCGGTGGGAGTGGACATTGTTAGGCGAGGAGAAGGAGCGGTGGTTGCTAGCTCAAATGGTGAGGATGAAGGTGGAAAACATAGAAAATGGTGGAAAGTCAGAGAGTTTTCTTGATTGAGCTAGAACAGGAGGAAGGAGATTAAGGCACAACACAAAAATGAGAAGAGGAAAGGTTTAAGAGGACGGTGGCATGTAGGGGAGAATTAGAAAAAAACAGGGAGGGAAATATGGAGGAGAGGGAGGCACGGTGTAGGGGTGGTGTGGAGAAAAATATGTTACGGAGGAGGATTGGAGACATGACCTAAAAATGTAGTATAGGGTAGGGGTAATCATTTAGGAAAAAGAACCGAGGTAAAAACATTTGGTTACCGAGAGTAAGGTTATCCAATTTTGTTTGGGGTCTAAATTAGGATTAAATTTATTAACCTAAATTATATTATATTATATTTTAACCTTATTTATCTAATATGTCATAATAACACACATATCACTAAAATATTTAATATAAATCACCCTATGATGATCATTAAAATAAATTACACATAATTACTAGTTTATATTTAGGGTTTCTAAAAGTAGGGTATTGCACATATATTACCTTATTTGTATTTATATGTTGACTCAATGTTTTCATTGGGTATACCTATGATGAGAATGTTGTGGAGTGATTTCAACATATGGTTATCTAGATATCTCTCTATCTAGACTTTTATCCCTCTGTTTTTTATAATATATGTTATCTCCTTTCCATTTTGTAATCTTGTACAACTATAGAACCAAGTGTTTCTGTAACACCCCCAAATTTCATAACTAAATTTTTGTTTTAAAGAGTTAATAGAAAAAGCAAAAACACAAAACGTAGGGGTGTCACAGTGCATCCAACATAGAAGAGGCACTTCTTATGCCTAGTCTATGCAGAATGCAAGGAAAAAGTAACCTTATACCTAGGAATTAGGTGTGGGAAGCATGTGATTCCGCCACGATACAGGATACAAAATAGAGAGAAGGGAAAAAATAGTAAAAATAGAAGACTAAGAGCCCAAAGAGAGATAGAAATATCCGGACAACCAAACTCTATACTAATTTGCTTAGCGCTCACCCAAGGCGAGCACATCTAGCTAATAATCATCAATCGCCTACCAAACAAGGGATATCTGCTCGTGGGAATGAGTAGAACCCATGAAAAGGATGATAAGTACACTATGTATTGAGCAAGGTGATAATTCAGTCAAAACCAAAAAAACATACCATTACACACATTCAAAGCGCAAAGTAGTATACATGCGAGATATAGAGATATAAAACCATCAACATAAGGTAATTACTAGTCCGGATTCATATTATTTGAATATGATATAAGCTAGTCTTTTATTTACATTGAGTTCAGGGACCCCACTATTCTTAAACTGGTGGAATGGTTTGAAACACCTCCTAGGGCAAAACGCTCCTTGTTATTATTATTAAGCCGGTAGAACAGAATCTACACCTCCTAGGGAAAAATGGCCCTGACCACTATTATTAAACCTGTGGAACGGTTTGAAGCACCTCCTAGGACAAAATGTGCCTAGCCACTATTATTAAGCCGGTGGAATGGAATCCTATACCTCAGTCCTGACTCACATAATCTTTCACTATAAGTGATTAGTGTCTTAATCATTTGTTACTTATCTCAGACTCATATTATCTTTCATGTTGATATTAGGCCCCACTATTCTTAAACCGGTGGAATGGTCTAATGTACCTCCCAGGGCAAAACACACCTGGAAACTATTATTAAGCTAGTGGAATGGACTCATAAAATACATCGGCCCAACTCATGTGATCTTTCACTTTAAATAATTAGTGTCTTATTCATGATTGGTTTATAAGTAAGGAACATAATTAATGTAAGCGAGACATCAATATATGTATAACAAGACTGTTATCAAAGATTAAGATGCCCACCTTCCCCGAAAACCCTAAATTCACAATTTAAGCATAACTTCCCCCATATTGATCATTTATCCACCAAATTTAGTATATGTTCCTCAAATAATAGCATCATTAAAACCTAAATTTTGTGGGAGTTATCCACCAAATTTAGTATATGTTCCTCAAATAATAGCATCATTAAAACCCAAATTTTGAGGTCTAACTCCCACGTCTTACACATTTGATAATAACATTGTCTCAAAAGCTACTATTCATAAAGCTCCTAAAACTCTAATTTCACAGGTAAGTCATAAATTTTCTCAGAAGACTCATATAAATACCAAATTTAATATAAAACCCTAAAATACCAATATTGACAACATATTTGAAATTCACGGCCTAAACCTAACATTTTATACATACGATAATAGCCCTATCTAATAAGTTACTATTCATAAAGCCCCCAAAACCCTAATTTCACAGGTAAGTCATAACTTTTCCCAGAAGAATCATATAATTACCAAATTGATTATATAACCCTAAATACTAATATTAATAACATATCCAAAATTCGTGGCATAACTCTAATGTTTTATTCATGTGATAATAACATTATCGTTTTAAGGCTACTATTCCCATACTAGGTTATTTTCTCATTTGAAGGACTTATAACCTTCATAATCCCTCCCAAAAACTTCACATGATATTATTAGCATATTTTAATCCATATAACATGTTAAAATACAGAAATTCCCATATTAGCCCTTATTGACCAAAATGCCCTTAAAATAGTTGATAACCCTTATATTATGAAAATCCCATATCCTCAATATTTTTTTTTTTTTAAATCCTCCTTTTATCAACAAACATCTTAATTTTAATTATTTTCCACTTGTAATAATTCATTAGGCCTATACTACTCTTCCATAATTTATACTTATCCACAAAAATACATCCTAGCATAATATCATTGTATCAATATATCCTTTGATATTCTCACTTCCTTTCTATCATACAATTCATCTGAATATATCATATCATCATCAACGTGGATTTTAATATTATATAATAATAACATGATAATACAGACAATCATACAAGCATTTAATGCAAAACCTAAAACATCGACTAGTATCCTTACAAATAAAGGCCCTAGTCTCCAAGCACTCCTATCCTAATCTACTTCTTTCAAAAATTGTGGAATATCACCTAAGAATAATTTAAAAAAACATAATTAGAATTAATAGTATAATTAATTAAGTTTTAAGGTAATGTAAGAGAAAAGAATGGGGAAAACCAAATTGGGGTTTGAAGGTGGTGCCAGCCAAAAATTGTGTAACAAAGGGGGGATTGGTTAGGGTTGTCAAGTAAGGGTGGGCTAGCAACGGAACAACATGTTGTTGCTAGGGGGTTTCAGCATCAAGGAAGGTTGAAATGAGAGGGGTGGGATCTGTGGATTTGGCCGAAGGGAGGGGGTGAGCAACAATGAAAAAATGGTGCAACATAATGGGGATTTTTGGTTGTTATAGCCAAAGGTGGGTGTGTTGGGCTTCGGTGGATGTTGCTGCAACTTAGGGAGGGGTTGCAACAGCTCTTACTGTAGCTAGCATGTAGGAAAAGAAGCTCTTGCTGCAGCAAAGGTAGAGAATAAAATAGAGAAAATGGTGCGATAGTTGTTGTCGTATGTAGTGGGTGTTTTGGTGGATTTACCTGAAGGGTAGGGGAGGTTTTGGTGGATTTTTTCGAAGCTTTGGGGGTAGGAAAGGGTGGTTTTGCTGCAGATAGGGGTGATTTGGAGGATTTTTTTGCATCTAGGGGGTTTTAGGGAATGAGGATTTTTCTGATGGTGGTGGATGTGGTGCAGCAATGGTTGCCGAAGGGTGGGTAGGTTAATAAGGAGGTAGGTTTTTCATAGGCTATTAAATGATGATAGCATATAGCCTAATTAAATTTTATAACATAATTTACACATACAAACACTTGCATATAATTATCGGAGGGGAAGTACTACAGTTTCTCACACCTATTCTCTAAGTACAAGTTATAGTTTTGCCTAGAACCCAACATAGATGAGGTATAGGGGTATCTTTTCTATGTTAGATGTAGTGTAACAACTAATATTTTATTATTAATGCTTCCACAAATATAAAAAAAATGTAATAGTAAATTTTAGAATACTGCACTAAACCTAAAATGTACCACATTTCCAACTTGAAATATACCACTTTAAGTTCTAATATTTTATTGAAATGATCACTAATCATCTATAGGACACATATAATAACAACCTTACACTTAACTATTTTATACTTTTGGAACCGATCATTAAAAGTTAACATTAAGATCAAGGATCAAGATAAAGTGAATGGGCAATACTAAGGTTAACTAAAAACCCAATATGATGTAGTTCAAGGAAAATTACCCATAAGTCATTAATTATCCTTTTAAAAGTATAAAATCACATAGGCTTAACATGATGTTTCTAGAATAGGATAAATTTTTTTGAATAATTCAAACACATCTATATACATTAAAATACATGTAGAAAAATAGTTTTTCCACAAAATAAGTGAAAAACTAAATTACCCCTAAACATGATTGCATTTGAAATGATTATAACAAACCATAAACATGCTCAAACCCTAACATATTATGCATCAAAATTCAAGTAAAATACTTAATAAAAATCATGGAACACTTAAAATAATTAATAACAATAATAATAACATTAAACATCCCAAAGGGTGAAAGCCTTGTGATAGATTTTCCAACATTGAACATATTTGACATTGCTCGCTATTTTAGCCATGAATTTTTACATACTTAACATTTTCAAGATCTAAAAAATGCATCTTAAACTAGATATCATAATATTTCTTATGACACCTTCAACATGTAAAAAATCAAACTATACATGCACATACATTCTCTATAACAAATGAAAATTTTTAGGGCCTTAATCTAACATACTTCACATAAAATCATATTTGCAGTTGTATGCACAAACACACATAAGTCCAAGCCAACTAGAAAGAGGATTTTTACCAAACGTCCAAGCTAAACCAAATAGAGAAATAAGAACATTTTCCAATCTCTAGTCTCAAGAACTTTCTTAAGAACCTTCCAAGAATCAAAACAACCCACTGCAAAAAAATGTAAAAAAACACATAAAATAGTGAGTAAAAGTAGGTAAAACATACAAAATTAAAGAGGATTAACCAAAAGGAGCAAGAACTTGGAATTCTTCACAAATGGCAAACTGCATAAACTTTTATTAATTTGTTATAAATAAGGAGAGGTTATACCAAAAGATTATAAAAGAAGAGAATTGAAGCATAATAAAACTGAGGGAGGATCTTGGTGGGAAGCCAAATACAAGAACAAGGTTTGACACAAATACAAACTTCAAAAGATAGTAACATATGAGGAGTTAAGTAGTTGAATAAGGAAATTAATCACAAAACAAGTGAGGATGAAAGATAGGAAGTCAAAAATCCCAAAAGCAGAGATAAAGGAGGTAGTTTATGATAGAGCTGAATGAAAGTATGGTGGTGGATTGTGTAAGAGAGGTATAAGAGTATGTATAAACATATAAGTATACATATAGAATAATTTGTGATTAAATTAATGATATAAAGCTCAATTTGTCACAAAACCTAATCGTTAGGAAATGGCCCCCAAAATTTTTGTTAAAAATGGCACTGGATAGCTAATAATTATTTAAAAAAAATATTTAGGTAGAATTTCGAATAAATAAGCAATTATTAGGAACAAATATCAAATAAATTCTAAAACTTATGAAAAATTGAATGAAAGTGTGGAGTAAATTTAGGAAAAGAAAGATAAAAAAAATATTACATAAAATAATTCAATTAGAGGGAAAAAAGGAAAAATACATATATAGCAGTAGTGCCTGATCAAATGGCCACCACCTCTAATTGATTACTGGCCACCTACTACCAAGAAAACCCCCATCACCATCGCTAATCATCTAAACACCAACTATGGTTAAATGTTGGCCACCCAACCTTATCTTTTATCATATAAAACCCTAATTTATTTGATCAATTCTACTTCAAATATTATCACCCATAAAGAACACATAAAATATATAATACCCTCCACTAATTTCTATAATTAATTAAAAATAAATTACAATTTTTATACATAATATATTCAATAAGAGTTGCTTAAGAATGAGGTATTACACTAACTACCACTTATAGGTTTGGGTTTGTTGTACTTCTATTCCCAAAACTACCTTAGCATCACTATGATTTTGATTAGAATGTCTTTCAAATAAATTGGGAAGATTTATTTAATTAGATAGAGCAAATTAATGAAATTTATAATGAATAATGGATATATTTCATATATGTTAAATAAATGTTATTTAATATTATATCATAGCACATTTCCTTCGGGAACTTGTATGACCTCTTGTAAAAGTCATTGGTTAATGATAAATATGCACTATTATCAACATCCATAGGTCAATAGTTCAATGTTCTAAGCTAGGAGCAATGTCCACATTTTTTGAATTCATTTTTCTATACTAGCTATGTGATAGTAGTGTAATAAAGAATGGTAGGATTTTTCCATATGTAGTGGATTGCTTTGTGGGGGGCATACACAATCTCTTTCTTATACGTCAACTCTCAAATGTACATAGGTTTTTGTACACCTTTAATCCTTTGAAAAACAAATGTGTTTGATTCCATAAGGAATTATAATGTTCTTTTTTTTACCACTTGTTTCAAATTAATTAATCACAATTACTTGATAGTGTGAATGACAACCAAATAATAATAATTATGAATATTACATTCCTAGAATTATGGAGGAGATTATTAAATAAAAGATATCAAGACATAGATTAAAGAAATGGATGTTTCACTTCCCATATTTTTAATTAATGAATAATCAAATATTAGATAATTTGTCTAATTACTAACTAGATAATTAAAAACATATTGTAATACCTTGTTTTCCAAAAATTTGAGTTATTTAGGATGGGTACAAGTGAAGGTTAAATTTTATTAATTTGACGTTTTAACATGTCCTTTAAGAGTTTCAAAATAACTCATTCAGTTCTTATTATCTTTTTTTACGGTTTGTCTTCTATGAATATTCAGAGCCACTTTTGGCCTCTAAACTCTTTTGAGACTCTTCCTTCATGTGGATATTTAATATCCTCACTTTTTTTTAATCTCCTAGGATTTTTTAAAAAAACTTCCAAACTAATTTGTTAGTAAAAGGATACTATTCACCATCTTTGTGTGCCTTAATTATGTGTTTTGAGCCTTGGTAAGCCTTTTCTAGTTATTTAAATTTTATAAAAATTTGGGGATAATATTATTTTAGTATAATTGAGATAAATATGATCTAAATATATTGAATAGTTATTCATATAATTTTTGGAGTAATTCACATATTTTGTAGATTGTAAAAGTCATCAAATTAGACTTTTCTTCTTCTAATCTTTATCTAATTTTACATGGATCAAACATCACCTTTAAATATTTATTATCATGGATTATAAACTCCTATTTATTCTCTTGATTTTTAATACCTTTAAGCAGGAATTATCCATTACTAAACTTTCTTCCCTCTTCTTCGTCTAGCCATTCCATTTTGTTGTGGGAATGTGTGGATAGCCTTGGATGAAACCTTAGTGGTTCTACCTCCCTTTGTTTTCCCACTGATATTTTCTAAAACTATTACAATAGACTGTAGTTATTAAGACTTTATTTTACTTAAAACTTAAGTCTTTTACTTAAACTATTACAATTTGAGAAATATTTATCACTCCCCTTTTTCTCTTCCATGAAACAATTCTCAAATCTTATTCCCTCAATTGCATCACCTTAAATGGTCATTCTCTCCATGGATGAAGCTTGTTTTTCCTCCTAATTTTGAGATAAGCGTTTATCCTCCTTTCCTCTCAATTCCTTCTCTTTTATTTTGGCTTTGAGGATTATCTTCCCTAAATCTTATCTATGATTCTTCTAGCTTTAATATTTCTCTTATCTTAGCATTGGAGTTTACAGGGTCATAGGTAAACATAATATGTACTAAAAGTAGATAGATTTAGTGCTTACTAAGATTTTATTATGTTAAGGTTGGGTTATGCCATGTGTAGCTTATCTTGAGGATTTTGGCCATATGTATTGATGATGAATCATTGTTGTTTTGTGTAATCCATTTATACCTTGTTAATACTTATAGTTTTTGGATTAAATTTTATGTTTGACATGTCTTCATTTATGTTGGTTTTGATGCTCCAAGTTCTACTTGACTATTTGATTACTTTATGTTTCATATGAATGTTCTTAAAAACATTCATGTTTTTTTAGTATCTTATAGGTTTTGGATTAACTCGATGTTACCATGATATTAACGACAATTTGTTGATAAAATTTTATATATAATGCGTTAGCTAAAGTCCATAATTTAGGGCATTTAATTTTGGTTGAGTGTTTATATGGTTTAGGCATGTTATTGGCACATTCAAAGTATTATTATACTAATTACTCTAAGTAGGGTTAGAGAAAGATTAATCATATTTATAGAAAGTATTTTTACTAAAATAAATAATTACTCTAAAAATGTATTAGTATAATTACAAGTAAATGGTCAACCTTTAACCATTGACTTTGACTAAAAATTGCAGCTATGTATAAATAGCATTTGTCTTAGTAAATGGTGATTTCTAGTAGTGAACTTTTGAAGGTTTTTGGATTGAATATTTTTGGTATAAAATAACATTTTCCATCCTCTATAAATAGTGTTCTCGTAAATAATGTTTCAGCAAAAAGTTCTTATTTGACCTATTTTGGTGCTTTGAGTTGATTATTGCCATTGGTTTGGCCTCTTGTTACCTTAAATGTGAGTCTTTGTATTGTAACATATTTTTGGGATTCCAAACCATAGTGGTTTTACTCAATTTATCTTGTTTGTCATTTTTGTCATTAGTTTTAAATGTGTGGGTTTTGCCTTCAACCTTCTTACCTTGGCTTGTATGCCTTTCCTAATGACTATTTGTTTATGGTTCTAGGACTTGTAATGTTTTGATGTGGTTTTTATGTTATTTTAGGGGATCTTATGCCCTTACATGGTTTTGTGGATTTGATGTTTTTGTTTGTTTTGGGCTTCATGCCTTAATTTGATTTTAGATCCTTGGAATCCTGTTAAATATTTTGGTATCCAATGAGTTGTGTCTCATCTGATATTTTTTTGTTTATATGTTAAACATTATCTATTTAGTGTTAGGTAATTTTTATCTTTGATATCCAACTCTCTAAAGTTGTTAAGATAAGGGTCAATAAAATGCGTACATGCTCTTTTTATTAGGTATTTTATGCCTATATATATTTGCCTTTAGAAAGGATCTCAAATTAGTTGTGGTACTCTTCCTACTATATTAGACTTATGTTTCTTTAAGGGGTATCAATACTTAAGGGATTAATATCTAGATGGTGGCTAGTCATAGATGTCAGATCTTGTATTCATTAATTCATCTTTTATCTATTATATATTATACATGGGCGTGAAATTTATTATCCTTGGATATCTTACAACCTTCATGTTATTACTATTATGTCATATATATATATATATATATAGTGGAAATTTAGGGTTATCATTTATATTTTAATCTTAAGTATCTTAGTTGGCGTTATATGAACATGTTGTTGTTGTTGTTGAGAAACTCTTGGTTATATCATGTTGATACTATTTATAAGCATAATAATGTGTTAGCATGCTACCATAAGCCAATATCATGTGCATTGTACTATTGTATACACTCTACATTAGATTTCTATATGATCAAATATGTATTAAGTGTTCCATGTGATTTTAGAGTTGGCATGAAGTGTAAAAATAGTGTGAATAGTGGTTTCAAGTGTAATACCCCATATTTTTGTGAGATCTATTAAAAAAAGGAAATTTAGTGTGTTTAATGAAATATGGATGATTTAGAGCTATAGTTTGGGTTTGATGTAATAAGGAGTTTGGAAAATTTTCAAAAATTGAATAAGGGGAGTTTTCCTTGCGAACCAATAGATTGGTCCAGCATTTTAGCTAAGTTTTTTGTTCGTCGAAACTGATTAACTAGCTTGGGAAAACTTATCGAATTTCCTGGTTAAACTGATCAAATCATTTGTCAGGCTAAGTGTTTTTTTATGTTTGAAGGAAATTTCTTGCATCAGGAGGAGAATTTGATAATCAAACTCCAAAATGTTCCTGCATGATCCTTAACCATTTTGCTCATATATCCATATTTAATTTGTTCCTTGAATGGATTCAAGGGCTTGATTTGGATATAAGAGGGGGAGGATGACCTCACTCTTTGTCTTCTTCTTCCTCTCTTATATGCAAAATTCTAGAAGTACGCTTTAATTTTCAAACTATTACTACATAGCTGGGAGGTTTGCTTCCCACACCAATCTGTCATTTCCCTTCTAATTTTTGATATTTTTTTGGATGATCTCGGCCTATATTCTCTAAAAAATCACTAATTGAGCTCTAAAATGGAATTTAATCTATTCTTAACAAATACACCCACTTAACTCAAATTCGAATGGTAAAATTAGGGTTTTTGATATGTTACATATCCTCAATCATTCTCTAATTGATTCATTAAATATAAATAATCATAATCATTTATTTTTCTTATCTTTCTTTCAGCCTACAAAATACTTAAGTTCTGAAACACTTGTGTTAATTCTTCTCCACTTCAAGCTTTCATTCTAAATTGATAAACTCTTCTAATCCTTTCTCTAGCTCCTTCTTATTTTATTATCAAGCAATAAAGAGTTAGTTGTAGGAAGAACTTGAGTTTTCTTTTAGGTGACTCTTCCCCTATTTTTATATTAGAAATGATAAGTTCGTTATCTTTCCTAATTCAAGTTTCTTGATTTGTAAAGTTATTTTATGATTTATAAGTTTTAACCTTTTTTTTAAGGATTTGGAAGTTGAAACCTATCAACATAAAGTTTTTCCTCCTTGGTGGAAAATTTTTTCTAACCTTCAAGTAAGTCATTCTTACCTTTGAAATATGGCATTAATATACATATGAGTTAGTGTACTTTGTAAAATGTTAATATTTATGTGCCTACATGAGAACTTTGAATTTAGTGATGCAAGTTGAATTAATTAAGATTTCTGAGAAAAAGTTCTTGATCTATGAGAAATAGGGTCGATTTCTTGTAAATGAAGCATGGTGTAGTGTAAGAGCATGTTAAATCTTGGTCTTCTCCTATGAAAATTTTATGGTTTGGATGTTGTAAGATTTTAGAGTTTGAATAAGGTTAAAATAGTTATTATTTTTCATTTAGATGTAAACCGATCAACTAGTTAAACCAAACCAATCGACTGTCCTTAGAATAATAAACTGGTTAGCCCAAACTGATTAATCGAATTATTTATGATGACTTTGGTTACTCTCTACATACATCCATCAATTAGATTGTCAGAACCGATTAGCTAGTCGTACAATAGTTGATTTGTCTGACCATACTAATTAGTTAGTTTAAGGAAAATCTAGGGTCTGGCAAAGCCAAACCAATCCACTAGTTAGCCTAAACTAAACAACCGGTTCAACCAAAATTTGTTATTTTTGTTCTTTTGGCCCTGATATGTTTTAAAACTATATACAATGCTATATTATGATTATTTAATGCTGAGAGCACACATCTTGGTATGAATTGACTAACCAATTGTGTGGATTAAATGGTTCATAATCTATGGTATTCTCACTAAGCGCTTGGAAGGTTTCAATGAAAAAATAAGAATGAGTATGTTATGAATTTAAAAGGACAATGTAAGTAGAATTCTTAGTCTAAATGGATTATCTTGATGAGTTGATTTAATCTTGTTTAAACACTAATGGAAATCCCAGCACATGGATTGAGAGCAATAATGGTTAAGATGGAATTTTATATGGATTTGTTACTTGGATGTTACATGGGCCTTATATGATAACATAACCTTGGAAAATTACACACTAATCACTTAAAGTAAAAGATGATAGAACTATGCAAGGATCTAGTTTACCTTATCCTCAATTAGCTATCGGGGTTAGTCTACCTTCTGGTGTTTATTGGTACCTTCAGGTGGGATCCTAGTATATCTCGATTCCTTACCTACGCTAGACACTAATGATGTATTAAGAGGTATTAATATTGAAGGGTCTAGTTACATAGGTGATTTCTAGCTTCGGCTAGGCATTATATTCATTAGTGGTTACTTGGCTTCATTGGACTTTTATGACCTCTAATTTGGATAGGCTTCCATGGTATATGAGACCATAGAGTAGTAAATAGTCCATTACTTGATAATGATAAGAATAAAAATAAGGATAAGGATATAGATAAAGAAAGAGGAAAATAGGAAAAGTGGAATAATAGCTTGTAAATAATTAATCTAATGGATCATGTAAACTTGGAAATGGACTTAACGTGATACTTTTGTAGATGGATAGTAGAAGAGCCTAGTAAGATGTGTAATAACTTTTTATTAATTATACATTTCTATCCATAATATCTATGTTGCATTGCTACATATGATGAACAAGGAGTTGTCCAAGTCCTTGCATGACATGAAATCTCAATGCATTATATGATTATGATAATACATTTACACTTAAGTGCGATGTGTAAGCATGCTACTATGTGAAGTATAACCTTTATTGTTGCATCTGGCCTTATATGCTTATGAATATTGTTGAGGAGGGGACTTGGCTTAGTCAATACGTAGCATATTTATGTGCCTATTTATTAGGTTACAAACTTAATCCCAAGAGAAGAATACCATGTGCAAGTTTTTTAGGATGGCCGATAATGGGCCTATCTCATTTTCAGCTTGGGAGCTTGAGAGCATAGACATCCAAAGACCATTGTTTGGTATTTAATGGACTAGGGTTTGGAGCTAGGCTCTATCATTATTTTATGCCTAATATATCTTTATAATTTTGGTTTAATCTCTCTATCACATATTTGAATATTTTGGGGACCCATAGAGGTCTTGTTTTGTAAACATTTTCTTTTAGTATATATATATATATATCATGTTCTTTTCGCACTCTACTATTGTTTTTGGTTTTTTGAATTTCTTAGCCTTGTATCTAACATGGAACAATTAGTAGGTGTTTGTTATATGTTAGGTGAAATGGTATCATCGTATTTTTCATAGGTGTGTTAGGTATTTTTTTTTTATTCTACAATGTTTTAAAATTAAAATTTTCAGTAGTAGAAAATGGGGATGTTACATCAAGTGATTTGATCCATGAATTTCTAAATTTCATGTTTTTTGTATTCTTAAGCTTGCATGAGCCCTATATGGCTTATGTATTGCATGTCATTACTTTTAGGATATTATATTTACTCAGTACTCTTATCCTTTTGATACTATAGATTTTATTTAACTTTTAAGATATTATATTTACTTAGTACTCTTATCATTTTGATACGATACATTTTATTCAACTTTCTATGTTACTGGTATAATTGAGGAGGTATCAACTAGAATGTTGATTAGCGAGTGTGATTTGGGTTGGAGTCTAATTTAGGCTTTTAATTAATATCCCTTTTAAGTTTTTCTATATTCAAGACTAACTTTGTTTGTATATAGATAAATTTTCTCTCGTGTAACTTGTTTCTATCTAGTTATTCCTTTACTATTTTTTTGTTTCTTGTCTCTTTATGACCATATGATATCCATACCTAATCTCATAATTCAAGATAGTTTTAGCCTTGTATTTGGAATGGGTTTGGTTATAATTTGTGCCTCTTCTAGGGTTAGATGTGGTGGTAACACCCCATTGTCTTCTCATTTTTTTCATCCATAAAATATTTTAAAAATATATAATTTTCTTGTGTGAAATTAGGGATATTATGAATGTTATTTGTAATTTTATAATGATAGATCTATAGAACATAGAGGATACACACTTGAGGAAATTGATGAAGTAAAATATTAATGGGCTAAGCTTGTACATGCACACATCTTAGGCTTGTTGTTCAGAGTTTGATACATGGGTGAAACTAGTGATGGCTGATGTAACTATGATTGTTGTTGTTATGTTGGCTAATTCTATGATTGTTATTATTGCTCTATTGTGCTTTCACTTTTTTTAATGCCACTATTGTGTTGCCTACTGATGAATGCTAGAATTGGGTTTTCCTTATAGTTATCTCTTTTTTATATTATGTACATCATCATTTTTGTTAATCTTAGTACTCGGATCTACTTTTCCTAAGTTGTTGGTAATTGCTTTTGTGATCTTTGGACTTTTTAACTAAAAGAAACAAGGTTTTTAGTGTATAGTTGCCAACTTGTGGTGTGCCTTCTATTTTGTATTTGCTCTTGCAGTGTGCCTTTTTTTTGTGTCTAGTACCAAGTTGTCAATATTTTGAGTGTAGAGCTACCAAATTATGGTATGCATATAAATTTTGATCACTTGGATATGTCTAGAGTACTACAAACTAGAGGTGGTAATCGTGTTAAGCGGATCGAGCTTAGGTTGGGTTATAGCGGGTCGGGTCATTCTTGAGTATGGTTATTTGTGGGTTAATTTTCTTTATAAGTCAATTGTGGGTTGAGTTGGGTCATTTTAGGTTGCCTTATTGTTTGGGTAGGGTCGAGTTTCGGTTTAGGTCATTGTAGATCTAGGATGTGTGGGGGAAATTTATTAGGTCGAGTCGGGTTTGGGTTGAGACAACTCAATATTGAGATGGATTAGGTACGGATTATTTTGAGTTAGCTTGTCGGGTCGGATCTAGGGATGTAAACGAGCCGAATTTTACCCAAAATCTGGTGGATTTTATCCATTGGATACTTAAATGGATATAGATAAATAAATATGGATGATAGAAAAAATACACGTCGAGTTCAGGTATAGATACTGGTATGGGATATCCATATCCATACCCATACCCATACTTGTATTTATATTCATACTCATTTACCAAATATATAATAACCCTCTTACCCTTAATTTTAAAATAAATATAGTATAAATTATGGTTAAAATTGCCATTTAGTTTAACTCTAAATCAGTTTATATGTTTGGTAATAGATTTATGCACAGTATAACATTTGTTAATGGGTAAACGAATTATCTGTTGGATAATAAACATCCCTATCGGGTTGGGTTTGAGAAAAGAAAGCTAGTATTTGGGTGATTTAGTGTTTGAGTTAATATAACAGGTCGGGTTTGGGTTAACTTGACAAATCAAGTCTTTTTAGGTTTTAATGGGTTGGGTTGGGTTTGGGTTGAGCTAATCCTGGATTGAATCACTTTAGATTTAGGTGAAATCAGACATTCACCACCAACATTAATCTAACTCATTAACCTCGTACGCAAGAATTAAGTCTAACTTCATGTAAGCATGTGTTATTAAATGTAATTTGTTTATTATTATGAATTTTTAATGTTGTGTTTTTACGCAAAAAAATAGGTAAATTATAATATCGTTGGTGAATAAGTAAGTTCATAATAAAAGTAACAAAATAAGTAAATTTTAAATAATAATATATTATTAAAAGCTTTAAATAAATAATATGATATGTTTATTTTTTTATTATCATAACTAGTTAATATCAAGTTTTATTTTGTCAAGTCAAGTCTAGTTGATAATGGGTATGGTTGATGGTGGGTTACGGGTCGCGTCAGGTCGCGTCGGTTGGGGTAGGGTCAGGGTAGTTTGGGGCTGGGTTTGGGTTGGGTTGAGTTGATGAATTTATAGAGTTTTGTATGGGTTGGGTTGGGTTAAGCATGCCGAGTCAACTTTTGTCAGGTCTACTACAAATCACATCTTTTTGAAATAATTTTTTATCTAGGGAATTAAGACAATCATTTTTTTAAATGAACCTTTTATAACAATTATTAATAGAACTTGCTACTAAAAACTTCTTTTAATAACAATTTTACTCGTTAAATGTTATTAGAACTGAAATTTTACTTTTGAATGGGAAATTCTGTTAAGGAATTCTGACAACAATCGTAGGATAAAACCATTATAGAAACTTTTTTTTAACAATAATTATTTCACTAAGTTGTTATTAAAAGTGGGGTTTTGATAAAAAAAAATCTCTAAAACTGTTATTAATAGGATACCTTCACCCCGTTTCCATGTTTTTTTAGAATTTTTTATGATGGTTTTAAAGTCTTTTTTTTCTAATTAATAATCTTTATTAATATCAAAGGGAAAATACATGCATAAAAAATGATCTTCCAATATGTTATATTAGCAATCCATCTAACTTCTCAAAGTAACAATTATATCTCCTAAAGATAAACTTATCATGTAATAAAAATGAGCAGCTTTTTAACTTGGTTTTGCATAAGAATTATAAAGGCAATGGCCTTAGAGTAGAAAATTATATTATTCCTATTTCCCCTCTACTGATAGTTGACACCAACAACAACCTATATTAGTAAAACACAATGTCCCTGTGGTCTTTTACATACCTTAATAAACCAAATTAAAAGTTGTCTCTAATCTATAGGTACATACACAATTCATAGTCAATTAAAAATGTCATACCATATACGCTTTGCTGCATTATATCCAAGATTAACACGGTCTTTAATTTCCACTACTATATTACATATACTACACACTAGAACATCAGCCACCTTCCACTTGTGCAACCTTTCTTTGGTTAATATAGCTTGGTGGCAGAATAACCACTTAATAAGCTTATGTCTTAGAATACTTGGGTGGCTCCAAACTAGTGACCCCTATGATTTTTCAACATTCTAAGGTTTGATAATGTTATTTGCAAGATGAACATGGTATCTTCCTTGCTTCTCACAAGTACCAACCATAATGTGAGGAAAAATCTTATCCCTCAAGCTCATAATGACCAAACCATCAAGGAGTGATGACCTTTGGGAGAGTAATCTTCCATAGATGATCCATTGTCATGTACCCATCAAATACACGTACTTTCTTTATGATGGATTAGTCACCAAAGGTATCATTATACTACTACTCTATTTCATATCCCAAAATATCTTATTCCAAACCCTTCTTAACTCTTTGGTAAGCCAAAAGTCTTCTAAGTAACTTTTATTTTGTTCATCATCTCTATAAGACTTGTATAGAATAAGGTTCAACAAATTTTGACATATTGTGTTAAAACCTTATGGAGAAGAAATATTTGATCCTAAAAAATATGAATACCATCTATGAAAACCTATATTAGTTGCAACCTTTCGATATAACTAAGAAACTTGGATGTCCAACCCTTGATATTATTTAAAATTTTGTCAAGAAAAGGTTCATATTAGTTTACCCCTAATATAGATGTTCTTAAAGGCACATTATCTACAATAGGAAAGTCCACTCCTCATAGCCTAAAAGTTACTTGATATGATGCTTCATTGTGCATGAAACACCACCAAAATATAAATTACTTTGGGTGACATTTGCTTCAAGACCTAAAATCATACCAAACTCCTATACTCTAATGAAGTAGAGTGGGAAAAAGCTAGATCATTTTGCAAATGATGGGTAAAACATGTACAAAACACAAATTAATAATGTGTAATTGATAACAGCTAGGATGACTAGTGAACCCATGAATATTTCATAATTGTTGCAAATTCCTATGTAAATTCTCTAGTAATACACAAAAAAATAAGGTAAAAAAGGATCACCTTTTCTTAAACATAGCAGGAAATGCAAAATTTAGTACACCATTTACCTTAATGGAGATAAAGTGACACATGCCATAACCAACAAAACAAAATGAGAGGGAAAACCATATCCCAATAGAATATACTCCAAGAAAATCCACTTGATGTTGTTATTAAACTTTTAGATATTAATATTTAGGATAATGATTAGGCCCAAAGATCCTTTTTTTTAATTCTTAACCAACTATAAAGACATAAGTATATTACCATATAGAATTTATCCCTTAATAAAAGTGGTATAAGATATATATACCACCTCATGCATCAAAGGTTGAATGATATTGGTTAGCACCTTTGAGAAAAATTTATAAAAGGTATTGCAGGAAGCAGTAAGCTTAAAGTCCTTAGCCTTGCTTGCATTTTACCCTTCAGGAAGTGAATTAATGGTAGTGTTATTTATTAGTTTAAGAATTTTATTTTTAAGCTAAAACTCTTTCACTACATGTTCCACATCATTGTTAATAATGGGCCAAGTATGTTTTAAAAAAGAAGGGGTTATAACCAGTTAACCCATACTTTTTAGGTCCTCTATGGAGAAAAGCCTTTCTAACTTCCTTTCTTGTAACTAGTTTAAGAATTTTAGCTCTACTATCATTAGATAATATCCTTTTATTGCGTAAAGAATCATATATGTATTGTAGTTATAGTGTATTTGTACACAACAAATCTTTATAGTATCTTTGGAATTAATACACACTTACATCATGCCCAATTAAAGTAGCACCTGAGTTATCAACCAGACTCAAAATGCTATTATAAGTTTGCCTTCTTTTTTCATTTGCAAAAAAGTATTGAGGGTTTTTATCTCCAAGAGTAATAAAGTTGATATGTGCAATTTGCTAATAAAAAACATTCTTCCTCCTTTTCTCTTCCTTTCCATTCCATATCTGCTAATCTGTCCTCCTCCATTAGACTATTATTTATGGGGTCGTATTGTAATAACTATTTTAGAATTATCCATCTCGCATGAGCTTGTTCTCTATTATGTGTAATATGACCATATAAGACTTAGTGAAAATTTTGAGCTGCTTTCTCAGGCACACAAGTGTTTGCACAATCTGACAACTAAAGGCTCTATAAATTTTGAAACTATTAATAAAAATTTTGCAAGGGATGTTTCAATGATACTTTAGAACTATTCTCTAATCCCTATTATAACTTTTATTTCATATATAAGATATTAAATAAAATATTCCAAGACAAAGATCTAATCAATATATGTTTCTTTTTTCATATATTTAAATAATGAATAATGTTTTATTAATTCACTAAATTACTAACTAAATAATTAAATAAATATGATTTAGATTTTTGTAATGATAGATCTACAAAAGACTGATGATATAGATCTAAGGAAATTGATGTAGTAAAACATCGCTGGGACAAGCTAGTGTACAACTTTGATTGTTGGTTTAGGTTGGTTATTGTTGGTGTTATGATTTCTGGTGTTGCCTTATTGTGTTTGCTCATGTTTATATACCATTTATTGTGTTGGTTGTTGATTACCGAAATTAGATTGTCCTTGAGTCCTCTCTTTTGTTTATTATGTACATTATTGTTTTGTTCCTAGTGCCCGTATATGTTTTTCCTAAATTGTTGGTGCTAACTCTTGTGATCTTTAAGCGCTTTGGTAAAAGAGCAAGCATTTGAATGTAGGGCTACCAACCTACAATGTGCCTTTTACTTTTGTGTTTGCTCTTGTGGTGCGCCTTTTGTTTTGTGTCATATGCCCAGATCTTAAGCTTTTGAGTGTAAAAGTATCAAACTGTGGTATGCCTACTAATTTTGATCTCTAGGATATGCCCAAGGTATTACAAAACACGGGTCTTTTGAAATATATTTTTGGTTGGGAAGTAAAACAATTAATTTTTCTTTTTTAAAATGGACTTTTTAATAACACCTATTATTATTTATTAAAAATACTTTTAATATAGCTTTTTACTTAGTAAGTGTTATTAAAACTAAAATCCTATGTTTGATTGGGAAATCTTGTTAGGGACTTTTAACAAGGTTGTAGGACAAATGCGTTATCAGAACTTAGTTTTGGCAAATGTTATGTTACTAAACCATTATTAAAACAAAGGTTTATGATAATGGTTCTTCTGTAAAGTGGTTATTAAAAGGCTACCCTCACCTCATTTCGGCACTTTTACTATTTTAAAAACATTATTGAACCTTTAATAAGGGTGCTCAAATATACTTCAGAATTGTTATCAAAACCCTATTATAATCATTATTAAATCCCTTTTTTAGTGCTAGTGTCTATTTAATATAATGATAAATACACATGAAACACATATTTTAATACCTAGAATTTGAAAAGGAGACATTAATGTCAAATAACTAATAAAAAAATAGCATATACCAATGTTGTACATGATAGAGTTTGGAAGTGTTGGGTCTATGTAGCTTTATTAAATATAAAATACGTAAGTATTTACCTCAATTAGCCATTATATTTATTCAAACATCACATAAATTAGTGAATAAAATTGGTGTTTAAAATAAAACTAAAATTAGAACGTATTAAAAATAAGTCAAAATACAATAAAAAAATGCATAGGAAAGGTAGAGAAAAATAAATGAATAACAGCAATTGTGACGTAAACCCCTGACGTGAAGGGCCATCAACATGGACCTTTACCACTGAAACATAACTAATTTCTTTAGTCAGTAATTATTATAATAATTGAGTTTTCTTAAGATTTTGAACATCTTTAAAAACTTGGAAAGGTAAAATGTAAAAACAGACAAAGTAGCAAAGACTCGACCCTGCGACCAGAGAAAACCAGCGACGGACCATTTTCCCTGCTTTATTTGGGACTAGCGCTAAATCACTATATTAATTGGAGGCCTACCAAATTTCGGAGCCGAAGCAAATGCTCAACTTACACGTGCTAATCGTTGAACCTACATATACTAATCAACTACTAGTAGTACCATTGAAAATATAAATTTAAAATTATAACAATCCCTTTTATTTTATTCACAAATATAAGTCATTCTAAGTTCCAATTTAAGATTAAAATGGCTTTTTCTAAATGTCACTTTGACCATCATAACTTCATATTTCTATATTAAGTAAAAATAGTCCATATTTTTACATTTTGATAACATTTTAAGTAAATATCATAATAATTATAGTTTTATGTACATACTTGATTCTTTTATTTAAGACTAAGACAAACTATATCTAATAACATAGCAAGTAGTATTGGACAATGTATCCACCAATGTTTAGTATATATAATACGGAACAAGATACCCACCAACATCCAAGGGGTTCGGCTTGGCTTCGCTGATGGTGCCACTATGTTCTACGATGTCCTTATGAGGAAGATTCGGTACAACTCCTATTGGATTGCTTTCAAGCTAGGGAAGTTTAGGCCTCTATTCACTATAACAAATTGTCATATAGGCCTTTGCAACATTTGTCACTAATAAGTAAAAATTATGTGGCCAAAACAATTTGCCACATAAATTTTGGTTGCCACCTTCTGTGGCGTATAATCCTGTGACAAAATTGTTAGCTATGGAAAAAACAATTTGGTAGCTATAATTTGTGAAATTAGCTATAATCATTTAGCGACCCATATATCGATAGTCATGAATAGTTCCATGATGTAAGTCATAATAGCTACAAGTAGTTTTATGACTTACAACTCGATATCCATGAGTAGTCTCATGATAACCCGTACTAATAACCACAGGTAATCCCATGTACCATGTCTCCATAGCCACAAGCAATCCCATAGCTCATATATTAATAGTCACAAGTAGTCTTGTGACACACATTTGAATAACCAAAAGTAGTCGTACTTTTTTATTGCCATGAGTAGTCCCATAAAACATGTCTCCATAGCCATGAGTAATTTTATGGCATATATCTAAATAGCCATATCTAGTCTTGTGACACACATATTAATAGCCATGTGTAGTCTCATAACACACATTTTGCTAGCCACGAGTAGTTTCATGGTCAACATCTTAATTAGCCACATTCATTCCCATATCCTACATCTCAATTAGTCACGGTCATTCCCATAACCATTATCTAGATTAGCCATAAATATTCACCTAGCTAACATAATAATAATAATAATAATAATAAAGGGTAATGCACCATATAACCTTGATTTTAAGCATAATATATAATATAACCTTGAGTTTTTATAAATTCATAATATAACTTTGAGTTTAGATCTAATATACAATATAACCCTACACTAAATAAACTTTTTTCTAAACACCCATGATTATATGACATTAGTCTTTAAAGTGTATAGATGGTTATCTGATGTGTAACTATCAAAAATCAATTATATATATGATGCGTAACTGTCAAGGCTTATGGGCATATGGTGTGTTTTTTAAAACTCATGGTTGTAATGTATATTATACCTAAACTTAAGGTTATATGGTGCATTTTTCTTAATAATAACAATAATAATTATAATAATTGTCAAACCATATCATGCCATTCATCGTAGGTAGTCCTCATCCCATTATTGATCATCCTATTATCATTCCTTGAACTAATCTAAGTCAAATACACTTAACTGTAAAATTTCTCAATGATAGACTTGCGTTAATGAAGGTGCACTTCTTTTTATTTATAGAAATAGGTATCAAACATTTTAGTTCATGTCAATGATACATCACTCATGGTGAATATTACATACTTTTCCAAGTGTATATATTTATATGGTTACGCATACGTTTACATGATCACACATTTGATCCATAGTTAAAATAATATTTTTTTCTTATAACTTTAGTCTGTTGAAATTTATGTTTGTGTGTCTGTGTTGGTATACATATATTATTTGTTATTTATTATTTATTATTCTATAATTTATACACATGTTTAATTTGGAAAACAAATTAGTAAAAAAAAGAAATAAAGATAGAACATGTACTAATAATATACTATACAATTTTTAAAAATGACCTAGTTAATACTTAAAATGGTGTTTACTTTAGAATATTGACATTCAAATATACATACATGCATGCATGCATGGATACATACATACATACATACATACATATATATATATTAGTAACTATACATTTAAACAAAACTTGACCAACTTAATTCATAATACGATCATAAGTAATTTTCTTAATCTATAGTTATATAGGTGTCACCTATAGCCATGTAAGCATTTTCATACCAAATTCAAGGTGATTTAATCACAAGCATATCTTTTTGTTGCAAATAAGTGATGAGTAAGCTACAAAAATATCATTTCATGGAAAATTCAATACAAGTTAGCCACAAAAATATCCTTTTATGACAAATTTTGGTGTGAATCTTCTTAGGAGAATTGAAGATTCGAAGGTTAGAAGGAGAAGAATGAGAATCTTCAAGCAAAATTCAATCACGAATTAAATAATGCTATGAATCTTCAAACAAGATTCAACATGAGTTCAATAAGGAGATATCTTTGAATTTTTCTCCAAGAACACATTTAAAGTACTATATCTAAGATTACTCCAAGTAGTCTTAGGTAGAAATTTTCACTCAGAGAGATAAATATAACCAAGTAGTATATTTTTTATTATATCAGTTTTGATTTCAACTTCTTCTTCTTATTTTACAAAGGTTTTGACACATATATATCTATAGGTAGCTATACTTTGCTAAGTATAACACTAAGATAACCAAGTTAACACACATATGGCTAACCATCATACTAATGTCTAATAGTAACATATTACTAACCTATATACTACATGAATCAAACTACAAATTATTACAAATAAATGTAGCTAATTATTACATGGAAACAACTAATAATGATAACTAGGTATTCTTTGACTTATAAGTTTGACTTCCATGCATAATAAATCATTTGATTTATAATAACTTGTAACATAAGAAAACTTAAATGTGTTGACATGTTGAATTATATAATTTTTTTTCTTGCAACTATGTTACATGCTTGCAAGAATTACTCAAAAGGCACTTGTAATAGTTGGTCAAAATTATATTATCATCAAATACACATATTATAATAGGCTCTATTACTAAGAATGCCAAATCCTCATTATCATGAGAATCCATAGATGCTCTTGCATCAAACTTCTTGCAAGATAACCATGAAAATATCTTTCCATAACAAATTTGTAGAAAGTTAGCCACTAAAATATCACTTCATAACAAGTTAATCACAAAAATATATTTTTTTGGACAATTAATAATGCTATAAAAATATATTTATGTGACACATTGTGGCAAGATAGCAATAAAAATATCTTTTTATAGGAAAGTTATGGCAAGTTAGTCTTGAATGTATTTTTCTTATGGAAAATTATATTTTCTCATGGTTGTTCATGATAAGTTAGTTGCAATTTTTTCCCACGACAAATTTGTGATGAGTTTGCAAGCTTTTTTTTTATGTGGTAAATTCATGGTCGTTTCACCATGAAAATATTTTTATGTGGTAAATTTGTCATAGAAATATTATTCTGTTGCAAAAAAGTAAACATAGCCACAAATTTTTTTTCCCTGGTCATTTCCACTTAAATGACAATGTTATACTTTGTATAATATTTTTTTACTACCAATGTTCTTATCTTGTGACTATTTTTTTACTTAAAAGACAAGTAATTTTCTGAAGGACTAAGTGCAAGAGATTGCCAAATCTTAGATAAAACTTAACATATAGGTTGGTAGGCCTACTGATGTGTGTGGGAGGATGGGACTCTCAAATTGATGAGAATATGGCTCGGTTGTGTTGATAATAATTAATATATGATTTGGTGATGATGTATTAGGGATTCATGTATTTGAATATGATGGAAATATGCTGATGATGATTCGAACAAAATAAATAGATTTGATGGTGATGGTTTTCTAATGATGATGGTTCGAATGAGTTGTGGTAATTAGCATATGCATTTAACAATGGTATGTTGATGATGATGAGTTTCAAATGTTAGCGTTTGGATGGGGATTGATGCCATGGTTTAGGGTTAGGGCTAGGGTTTAGTTTGAATAGAAGGGTTAAGGTGATGTTTGGTTTGGATGAATGGTTTAGGGTTTTGAATGGTGGTTTAGGGTTCCAAATGTGTAAATTGAATTAGGGCTTCACTTACCTTCAAATTAGGGTGGTGTATGGATGATAATAATGGCTGTAAAAATATGGATTATGGAGAGTAGAAAAGAATATGAATTAATCTCTAATTCACACAGACAAAGAGATTATAACTTTCAAGCTAAATCATTCTTATAGATTCGATTAACTTGAATTGAACTCATACAAAATTCAACTTGTATTCAACTTCAATATTGATCTTCAACTTCTATGTCTCATACTCGAGTCATCTATGGCTGTTTATAGCCATTCTACCATTATCTTAAAGCATAATTCAAAAGATTCTGATCTAAAAGATATTATGCTATATTTATGCTAACTTTATGCTACTTTATGCTTTACCTATTATCCAACTCTACTACTCAATTAATTATTTAGCTAATATTACTATTAATTCTCGACCAAGATGCCAATAAACCCCCCATGTACATGGGCATCCATTCTATACATGCCATGCACTTGTATGCAAACACTTAGTTGTTTTTTTGGTATATTTCTAGCAACGTAACCATCCGTTGGTCTTCAAATTTGCGGGAGATACTTTTCAAATGAAGAATAATTAGTTCCACAATTATGAAAGCTAATTATTGATTGTTTTCTCCTGCATCATTCTTTCCTTATGGATTTGAATTTGCCTTCAAATTTTCATGCTATAGTAAGAGCTAATATCTCCAATGTTGAATGCCCTTGACACCTCCACCATATGAATCTGACAAATCTAGCTCATAAGCACTTTCTCCAAACTTTTGAAGTACTTTGCAAGGACCATCTATCTGAGGAATAAGCTTATGTTTCCTTAGATTATGAAATCTCTCTTTCCTCAAATGTAACCATACTAAATCCCTCGGTTGAAAAATATGTTAGCTCCTATGCTCTTTCGCTCTTGTCTTGTACACTTCATTTGATTTCTCAATATTGTGCTTGATTTGTTGATGAAGTTTTTAAAAGAACTCCACTCTCTCTTGTGTTTCATAACTCTTCACTCCACCCTTCTTCAATGGAACCATATCAATCACCACTTATGGATTAGTACCATATTGTAATACCCCAAAAATTTAAAACTTATAATTTAATAAATAACCCTCATTTGGGATAATTTAAATTTTAAATTTAGTTAATTTGATTATTTTGTGGATTTTTGAGTATATAAAATGGATATGAATATTTAGTAAATTAAAATAAATATTTTGTTATTTCATCATACTCATTTTATTTAAATAATTTTCCAAATAAATATTTTATTAAAATTATTATTTTTAAACCAATATATTAAATTATAATAAATTAATTTATCGATCAAAAATATTAAATTCCCTTATTCCAAAAATTATTGTATTTTATTTTCTTTCCATTTTCCATTTTCCTTTTCCTTTTTCCTTTTTCTTTCTAATTTTTCTTTTTTTCCTCCTTTTTCTATTTTCTTCCCCTTCAGGCACCAGGCCGTGACTCCCCTCCTCCCTACGTTGGTTCGCTAGTCGGCCCACTTCTCCCCTCTCTCGCACGGTGCCCCAGCCCATCTCCCTTCTTTCTTTTCATTCCTTCCTTCCCCTCCCCCAGCTAGGCTAGCCCATTCTATAACACCCCTGATTTCACTCCTGAAAATTTTCGTTTAAAAGAATAATGCGGAAGTTAAAATAAGATTTGGGGAATGTTACCACCACACCTAACACAAGATAAATGTCTACCATCTATCTCATAATAGATGCAAGGCTAAAACCTGTCCAAAAAAATTCAACCAACATCTATGCCGTGAGGATAAGCTCCCACAAGGAGATATCTATATGTAGATGGAAAGTGAACAATTTTACTGAATAAAATCATTGCTAAATAAATCAGCGGAAACCTGTAAAATAACCTTGGATTTTAAAAGCTTATCAAAGTAATAGAAATTTAAAATTCAATTACAACACCCTTAAAATTTTAATACAACACTTGAAAACATCCAAAAATAAATATAGTTAAACAAAGACAAATTCTGATGGATCAAACTCCAGATTGCCTACTCTCTCAAGCCAAGCCTTCAACTCAACAATAATATCCGATCACAAACCTGCACAGGAGGTCTGTTCCCCACCATCAGTGGATTGTCACAGGACCCATTCAACTAAGGTAGTATCAGTACGGGTCCAGTACTAAATAAATCACTACTACCTAACTCATATAAGGAAACAGGACACACATAAGATATGGCAATCTTTAGCTTACAATACTCATGCTTAATTATACATGTGATACATATACCATTCCACTCATATAATAACTCATGCTCGATTATACATGCGATACATACACCATTTTACTTATATAATAACTCCTGCTCGATTATACATATGATACATACAATAGAACATAGGGTCACAAACTCATGCTTATAATACATGACTAGACATGATAATACATAAGGTACAAGCATACAATAAATCACCATCGCATGCTGAGTAACACACACTATCCTAGAAGATAGCATTCTGCCCATAAGGCCCACATGCGATTTAAATAATAGATGATGTAATAATTAGGTACGAACATGTATCATATAATATTACTAATGTAAGGGAGACAACAAAGAGACACGCATAGGAAAAATAAATATAAAGCCCATAAGCAAATAAGAATAATTCATTATTTTATTTCTTTATCGTGATCACAACCATTTAATTATATTATCTTGAGGATGAAGACTCAAAGATATCGTAACAACTAATCTTGTACTCAAATGGTACTAGCCCTAGTTGGCCCGCCCAAAAATATAACCAGACCATCAATAAATAGGACACCTAATCACTTAAGTATGCATACCCCCTATAGGGATGAAATATATCAAGACACCTATAGAGTAGGAGAGGGCCTCTTCAGACCATGTAAGACACCCAGGATCACATAATAGAAAGACACCAGAATGGTACCAAGTGAATACCAAATTTAACTCGGATATCTACCCCGAGTGATACAAGTCCTAACTCAAGATCTTTTATTTTAAGTGATTAATATTTTATTCAAGGATTTAACCAATCGTAAATTGGGCCTACATAAAAGCACTTAGCTCACTTCCATCAACACAAAATTTCCATTATTATATCAATTTCAAGTCGCATTAAATTCCAAGTGGCATTAAAGATAATAAATCTCAAGCAGCATTAAAGCTGAACCAATCCAAGTAGTGTTAAAGCCAAACTAATCCAAATTACATTAAATTCGATTGATTCCAAGGTCATTAAAGTTAAACATATTCAAGTGGAATTAAAGACGATTGATTTTTAGGGGCATTAAAGCTGATCCAATTCATGTCACACTAAGGTCGAATAATTTCATATCGTGTT
Source organism: Tamarix chinensis (assembly GCA_030549775.1). Classification (NCBI taxonomy): domain Eukaryota; kingdom Viridiplantae; phylum Streptophyta; class Magnoliopsida; order Caryophyllales; family Tamaricaceae; genus Tamarix; species Tamarix chinensis. Next base: position 77,305,722 of record CM060179.1, on the reverse strand, counting down.
AGAGTCGAATAATTCCATGATATAAAAATAAAGCATAAGGTATCATGTAATTTCAACCCTTCACTCACTCACACCTACAATATTCAAGAGTCATACTAACACACGTTCGCATTAAAGCTATAACTCATACATATGCACAATCACCACACAAAAACACAACATGTGCTTAACATAATTAAGTAATCAATAAGCATGTTCAACACCTTCTACTTCAAGAAGACATAGATCCAGAATTCTGCCATAAGTAAAGGTAAGTAATGACTTACCTAAATCCGAAACTAGCTAACCAAATTGAGAAAGAGAGAGAGAGATACCAAGAGCTTGACAATCCACGACAAAGTTTTCCTAGATAATCGATGGAAATTAGAACTAGGTTAGAGACTACCTTATCAATCAATAATTCAAATATTATAATAAAATCAACGCAAACAGACACAAACAATTTTCTTGGAAAATGTGTCCAAAACCTAGGACTCACGAGCGTAGCTCTATTATGATTTAAAATTAAATATTAACCAAATCGGGTTAAACACATATTACTTGGGACATTTCAGATTGATTTGGAAAGTCGGGGAAAGAATAATGGATTATGAGTTAATTTTATCGAAATGATTTACTGGATAGGTTTTGCAACCCAAAAGACAAACCAACCATTTGTAGAGAACCAAATCCAACATGATAAGATAAGAATAAAATTCACATGATTTAAAATCAAAGCTGGAAATTGATTAGGTAAAAGACGTATAGCACAATTAATTTTATAAAACCATCTCCGAAAATTAGGGTTTTTAATGCCTAAACTATGAAGTGACCAATTCACTTCGATTACTACAAATTGATAGCTTTAAAACACAATTAAACTAATTTTAGATAAACCTAGATAATCAATTTCAATGAAATAATCTTCCGAGTAGCCAATTCAAGACAATTGGTTTCCGAAATTAGGGCTTCAAAGCCCAAGACACAAACGCAGGTAATTCAAATGAATTAATTACAATTGAAGATGTTAGAATGCAATTAAGACTACTTCAACTATTTCTATAAATTCAAATTTAGAAAAACAGCTATACAAATGACCAATTTCATAATTTCACTTGAAATCTAGGGTTTTAGACTCAAAAACATAATTCAATTGAATTCTATTACTTTACTTAAATTGAATGTTTGAAAATACAATTAGACATATATTATAACATATCATACAGTCAATTGATAAAAACCAATTAAAGAAATACCCAATTTAGCCTAATTAGAGTTTTTGAGCCTAGAAAGCAAATCCGATCAATTATTGCTAAAATATATAAATTGACGGTTTGGAATTATAATTAAATGTATTCAAATGTAAATTATATAATCAATTGAATAAAATAACCTAATTACACAATTCAATTTAGACCAGTAAGAGTTTTGACCTAGAAATCCAATTCTGATTAATTCTTCATAAATTTCTCAAATTAATGGTTCCGATATGAAGTTAGATACATTTTACAACATATTGAAAAATTAATTTACCTAAAATAGCTAAATTGGGTGAATCCAAAAAATTCGGGCATAACCCGGCCAAAAATGTAATTTTCACAAATCAACCAAATACACTACAATTAACCACTCTAAATTAATCATAAAACATATATATACATAATCAAACAATCAATTTAGCTTATCGTAAGCCAATTCATATTCAATTAAACAAGGGTTAGGGTTTTTGGAAATTTATACCAAACAAGGAGTTACAAATCGGAGAGAATGAAGATTGGGGAAGCTCTGTCAGAGGTCGACTGGTGCTCGCCGACCATCACTCGAGATCATCGTGGCCAAACGGCAGAGCGACCTGCTGCGGTTGTTGCTCCTGAGCACGGCTGCTACTGCGGCTCTACTTCGATTGTTGTTGAGTGCTTCGGCTGCTACACTACTTCGGCATCGATGGTGGTGGTGGGTTGTGGCTGGCAAGGCAGCTGATGACACTTAACAATGGAAGAGTGGGGAAGAAGGAAATGGTAGGGGTTGGGCTCAGGTGCAGGGAGCACGAACGAGAAAAAGAAAAAGAAGAGAATGGAGTGAAGAACAGAGAAAAAGAAGAGAAGGGATCGGGGTCAGGGTCAATTAAAGTGAGAAATATTTTCTATGGATGAAATTGTTAAAATAAATTTGGTTATTTTAAATTGAAATTTTATAATTTAAATAATATATATATATATATATATATATATATATATATATATATCATTATTGAAATATAACTTCAAAAGAAATTTGTAATCACATGACAAAGTTATAATCGAAAATAAATCTAAAATATTAACAATCAAAATACAAGAAAGAACCTAAATACATATTTTTAACCGAAAATCAAAATCATATGAATATAATAAAATCATGGTTGTGAATAAATTTATCTAGAATGATCCGCAATGGAAACAATTAATTAAATTCAAATATGAAGTCAAAATCGTCGATAAATCCATAAAACGAATCAAAATTAAAATAATTTGACGTTTACATCAAATTATGCTAATAAAATAATTAAGCTTAATAAGATTGAATTTAAAGATATGGGGTCTTACATTTGTAACACCTCGAGTCAATACGACCATGCGGGAGCTACCTTAGAGCACTTTCAGATTAATCGACAGGCCCCACAGATCAACATGAGTCTTTTTAGTGCACTTTGTCCTCACTCATGCACTCCTTGAGAAATTTTTAGAAAATTCTAAAACTTTTCATGAGGGTCACCCATCCTAAAATTTACTCCATGGCCAGCACGTTTAACTGTGGAGTTCTTAGGATGGAATCGTCAAAAGGATGGTATACCATGTTGATATAAGTAGCTAGATCAATCATTAAAGTACTCTACTCAAATTGGGGTATTACATTCACCCCCACTCAAAGAACACAACATCCTCATTGTGCCTTAACTACTAACTGTCTTAATATAGTTTATACCAAGAATTGTCCCCCTAGGTGGTTGACTGGTTCATCCAAGTCCAGCTCACGGTCGCGATTTCGCTTTGATACCATTTATAACACCCTGAGTCAATACGACCACACGGGAGCTACCTTAGAGTGCTTTTGGATCGATCGGCTAGCCCTATAGATCAGCTCGAGTCCTTTCAACGTGCTTTCTCCTCACTCACACATTTCAGAAAATTATGAAACTTCCTAGGAGGGTCACCTATCCTAAAAATTACTCCACGGCCAACACACTTAACTGTGTAGTTCTTAGGATGGAATCACCAAAATGATGGTATACTATGTTGATATGAGTAGCCGGATCAATCATTATAACACTCCACTCAAATTGGAGTATTATACAGTCTTTCTTTTTTTTTTCTCCCCCTTCCCTCACACGCAGGCCGACCCATCCTTTCTTTCTCCCCTGCCCGGCCGACCTACCTCTCATTTCCTTTTCTTCTTCTTCTTTCCTCCATCCTCTTCCATTAAACCTGCATGCCATGGCGGCCTCCTACACAGCTTGTGACCATCACTTGCCACCACTTGCCTCCCCTTACAGCCCTATTCTCTCTCCCTCTCTCTTCCCCATCCCTTTTCCCTTCTATTTTTGGCCACACCCAAACCTACAACCCTCCCCTGCGTGCCTTCCATTTTCCTCCTACTTCTCCTTGCAACTGCCACCCTACTGCCTATAACCAGCCACCTAGCTGGTGCCCTACCTTCCCTCCTCTTCCTCCCCTTTTCTCCTTCTCTTCTACTTCATTTCTGCCCTGCTTGAGCCACACTTCTCCCTCTACCGATCCCCCATTCTCCCTTCTTTTCTCCTCTTCTCCTCTTCCCCTATTTTTGCTCTACCATCCTCAATCACTGCTGCCGCCACCAGAAAAACCACTTGCACCACCTCTTGCCACCCCTACTACCTCCCCGCACAACCAAGTCACCCCCACATGCCCCCTGCAACCACCCTCCTTCTTCTTTTTCTTTCCCCCTTCTAGGCCTCCACCCTGCACCACCACCATCCGTCACCTTTCTGCCTCTCCTACCGCCACCGCGACCACCAATCCACTCCTTAAAACCTCCTCTACCACCACCTTGCCTCCCTTAGCTAAAACCCAGCCCAGCAACCCATCCTTTTCCTTCTTCTTTTCCCTTCCTTCTTCTCCTTTGTCCCTTTTGCAACCATTTTCCTAGCCCTGTAGCCACCGCCTCTGCCGCCCTGAACCGCCAATCACCAACCCCTAACCACCACCTACACCCCCACTCCCTCCCTACACTCTGCCACTACCATAACTCCCCTCCACTAGTCCCCTACTTAACTCCTAAGACCCCATATAAACCAATACCTCCCTTATTCCCATTTCTCCCTCTTTGATCCCTTCTCCCCTTCAATTGTACATGTAGCTCATGCTGCTAATGTATCATGAGTTCTACATTCATTTGAGCTATGGTTGGTTTTATTTTTGAGGTATAATAATGGTTCATAATAGTATGTATTTAATTAAGTTTTGATAAAGGCTTATTCTTTTAATTTTTCTACTTCTAATATAATAAATATTGATATTATTTTTAGATATTGATTTTACTAATCAAAGCTTAAACCTTTAACCGAGGTACCAGTAAGGTTTGATTATTATAGGAAATAAGACAACCGTTATACCCTACTAAAATATATGAATATACGTATTCTAGCACATTAGGATTTTAATATGTTTATATGCATGATATATGTTGTTAGGTATAATGTATTTAATGGCATAGGTTGGTTGATGAAAAGGAAAGCATGTTAATTTATGTGTCATGTGTAGAAATAATGCTTAAGGAAGGAGCTTTATTGTTAATAATAATGTTAAGTGCATATATAGGATATGGCACACTAATGTGGCCATTTGGTGCATCAATAATGTTAATATGAGCCCTAGGGGCATTTTGGTAATTTTTCTTGTACAAAAGGTGCGGCCTAAATATGTGTGTGTGGTAGGTGCTAATATGTATTAATGATAAATAATAATAGTTGGTGGTGTTGGATGAAGTGTATGGAGCATGCATATCAATATTTTATGTAGTGAGGGTATTTTGGTAAAAGTGGCACAATAAGGGCAACATGGTAATTTTATAAATTAAAGGGGGTAAAATAGTAATTTAATAAAGGAAAAGGACATTTTGGTAATTTGGAAAAAAAGGGCATTTTGGTAATTTTATAAAGTAAAGGGGTAAAATGGTAATTTAATAAAAGAGAAGAGTATTTTAGTAATTTGGCATAAAGGAAAGCCATTTTGGTAATTTTGTAAAATAAAGAGGTAAGATGGTAATTTAATAAAGGAGAAGGATATTTTAGTAATTTGGTATAAAAGGAAAGGGCATTATAGTAATTTTGTAAAGTAAGGGGTAACTTAGTAATTTAATAAAGGAGAAGGGTATTTTGGTAATTTAGCATAAAGGAAAGGGTATTATGGTAATTTCGTAAAGTAAGGGGTAACTTGGTAATTTCATAAAGGATAAGGGTACCTTGGGTAATTTGGTACAAAGGAAAGGGTATTATGGTAATTTTATAAAGTAAAGGGGTAACTTAGTAATTTAATAAAGAAGAAGGTTATTTTGGTAATTTAGTATAAAGGAAAGGGTATTATGGAAATTTTATAAAGTAAAGGAGGGTAACATGGTAATTTAATAAAGGATAAGGGTATCTTGGTAATTTAGTATAAGGGATAAGGGTATTTTGATAATTTTGTAAAGTGAAGGGGTAAAATGGTAATTATAACAATTAAGAACGGTAATTTGGTAATTTAATCCACCAAAAGGGTAAATTGGTAATTTTGATAAGTAGGAAGGATAATTTGATAATTTGACTAACCAAATGGGCAATTTGCTAAATGTAACAAGTATGAAGGGTGATTTAGTAACTTAAGAAACCCAAGGGACAATTTGGTAATTTAAACAAGTAAAAACGGGTTGTTTGGTAATTCAACCAACTAGAAGGGTAAATTAGTAACTTAACCATGATAAGGGGTAAATTTGGTGATTTAATAAGTATGGAGGATAATTCAGTAGTTAACAAATATGAGGGGTAATTTGATAATTATATAAACATGAAGGGTAATATGATAATTTGGCAAATAAAAAGGGGTGACTTGGTAATTTTACAAACAAGGGGCATTTAAGTAATTTTGTAAGGATAATGGGGGAAAATCAGTAACTCATGTTTAACATGTCAATGGATTAAATGAGTTTCATAATAAGACACAAGTAACATTGAATAATAAAATAAGGATATTTGGTAAGTTAGAGAATATCACAAGAACATGACATAACCTAAGGTTGGATGGATAGTTAAGGGTGTGATATGGTGTTTATCTCATAATCATGCGAGAGGTGCCTAGTATGTAAGTATGCATGGAACTGTGTGTTAGATATGTTCAAAGTACATGTTAGGGTTTTTATGTATACCATGACTCTTGATATAGAATGCTTGATTCTATGGCTAGTATATCGTTATGTCTCTTAGATTGTGATCTCTCCCTTCCCTTGAATTGAATAAATGGACCTGTTGAATAAGACATGAATAAAGTACTAATTACGTAAAGTAAAATATTATTGAGCCGGGTCCAAACCGGTCCATCGGCAAGTAACAGTGATCAGGTGTGTTCTGTCATAAATATTTCCTGTCCACCAGCTATAATAGTGGGGGATCTCGAGCTCAATAAATCAATCACTGGATGTTAATAAAGTATGGGAAGACATTAATCACTTACAGTGGAACACAATGTGAGTTGGGGCTAGTGAGGATAATTTTCAATCCACTGGCTATAATAGTGGTTAGGTGTGTTCTGCCCTGTAGAGTGATATATGGTCTACTGACTATAATAGTGGGTAGGTGCGTTTTGCCTTGTCTAGTGTTTCCTATCCACAGTCTATAATAGTGGGGTTCCCTCACTCACGTAGATACAATTCGAGAGATGATGATTTATTAATGATTTTCATTAATGGCTTGAGACAAAAAGAGTTACTAGTATCCTCATGATCTATTGTTATAATATAAGCTTAGCCTTGGGGCTTGTCTCTCTCGGCAGGTGATGGAATTGCTAAGTTCATGCATGTTGTGTTATGTGTTTCTTATTATATGTGGTGTTGCCTTATTTAATAGCTCATATGTTATTGTTTTGTACTATTTATGTATTATGTGTTGCATGTGGGGCTGCCTTTCAGTTTGATTTAAAGGGTTACTCAGTATCATAGTACTGAAGGGTTCCATTCGTGGGTCCTTGCCTATTCAATGGGCAGCGTCCTTTGTAGGTCTATTGCAGATGCTATTCAAGCAGGTACATGGTACGAGCGTAAGGATTATCCGAGAAGGATTTAGAGTTTCTCTTTTAACTTTTTTTCCCCTTGTTAAAATGATCTCTATTATTGTAACCACTAATAGTGGGTTTTATTCTTGTAAAGTATTTATTACGCTACTCTGATTTAAATAAAGTTTGATTTTGAGGAAATTGTATTTTGATCCTTTAACTATAGCACTTGGTACTGGAACGATAGGAGAAAACAGGTCTGGTACTAAGTGTGGCAGTAATATCCCCAAAATTCATGGTCTTTGCTTTTTACTTCATCTATTTTCTTTTAATAAACTGAAATTTTCTAATAATGAATTTTGGGGGTGTTACAAATATACTATCTCAAACGGACTAGAGCTTATTGTAGTAAAAGGACTTTGATTGTAAGTAAACTCTATATGTGCTAACTTGACATCCCAGTCCTTAACACTCTTACTCACCAATCTCCTTAGCAAAGTACCCAAAGTTCTATTAGTAACTTCAGTGTGTCCATCCATTTGAGGATGATGTGATGTGCTAAATAGAAGCTTCATTACTAGCATATGCCATAGTGTCTTCCAAAAATAACTTAGGAACTGCACATTTCTGCCTAAAACAATACTCCTTGGAATTCCATACGACCTCATGATCTCCTTGAAATACAAATCCACAACATGAGTAGCATCATCGATCTTGTGACATAGAATAAAATGAGCCATCTTGGAAAATCAATCCACTACAGCCATAATAGAATCCTTACCTCTTTATGTCCTAGGCAATCGATAATAAAATCCATACTAACACCTTCCCATGGTTGAGTAGGCACAGATAAAGGTACATATAACCCATTGTGGAAGAAACTCTTGCTTTTTTGGCACGTAGCACACCTAGCAACCATGGCTTGTACTCCCTTTCGCATCCTCGGCCAATAGAAATGTTCTTGCAGTAACTCTAAAGTCTTGTGAACTCCAAAATATCCTGCAATTCTTCCTTCATGCACCTCTTTGATTAGCAAGTCTCGAACTGAATACACAATTTGTTGTGCTTGAATAAGAATCCATCTTGAATAACATAAGCTCCAGAACTTCCTTATTTCTTAGAATCTTCAAAGATCCTAGCGACATCATCATCCATGGCATATTGACTCTTCAACACCTTGAACCCAAAAAGCTTTGCATCCATCATGGTAAGTACCATGGTCTGAATCAATAATGTATCTGGCACGATATTTTCTTTGCCATCTACATGTCTTGTAGAGAACAAAAATGTTTGCAAGAATCTTATGAACTTAGCATGTCTTGGACTCACCTTCTTTAGACCATGCAAATACTTCATACTCTTGTGATCTGAATGAAGTACAAAAGGCTTGGGCCTCAAGTAATGACTCTATGTCTCCAAACAATGCACAATTGCATAAAAATCTTTATCATAGGTCAAATAGTTGAGTCTTGCACCATTCAACTTCTCACTAAAGAAAGAAATTGACTTCCTTTCTTGTTAAATCATTCCCCCAATGCTTACACCACTCTCATCACATGTTATTTCAAATAATTTATCGAAACAAGGTAAAGATAATACTGGTGTATTTGAGAGCTTTGTCTTCAAGTCTTCAAAACCCCTTGTTACTTGATCATTCCAATGAAACTCTCCTTTCTTCATTAACTATGTGATAGGTGCTGCAATGGTAGAAAAGTCTTTGATGAATCACTTATAAAATGAGGCCAACCTATGAAAAATTCAAACTTTGTGGACATTAGTAGGAATAAGCTGCGATTGTATAGCTTCCACCTTTGACAGATCAACTCTAATACCATCTCCACTCATAATATAACCAAGAAAAATCACTCTCTCTATCATGAAATCACACTTCTCCATCTTACCATAGAGCTTCATCTCTCTAAGCTTATCAAATATCCTCTTCAAGTGTTGTATGTGCTCGAACTCACTCTTACTATATACTAAGATATCATCGAGATAAACAACAACAAAGACTCCAAGAAAGGGTCTAAGTACCTCAGTCGTCAACTTCATGAAGGAACTTGGTACATTACATAACCCAAATGGCATCACCAACCACTCATAAAACCCGTACTTAGTCTTGAAAGTTGTCTTCCACTCGTATCCTTCCCTTATCCTCATTTGATGGTAGTTGCTTCTAAGATCAATCTTCAAGAACACCTTTGCACCATGCAACTCATCTAACATATCATCTAATCTTGGTATAAAAAGTCTATACTTGATTGTGATGTTGTTGATTACTCTCGAATCAATACACATCCTCCATGTACCATCCATCTTAGGCACCAACAAAGCAGGAACTTCTCATGGACTCATACTTTCGCAAATATAACCTCGGTCTAACAATTCTTGCACTTGTTTCTATAGCTCCTTATCCTCCTCCGGATTACATCTATAAGTTGGCTTGTTCGGTAATAGAACTCCTGGCATAAGATCAATAGTGTGCTCAATACCTCTAAAAGGAGGTAACCCACTTAGCAACTCTTCTAGAAGAACATCGCTATACTCTTTCGACACTTATTGCAATTTTGGATCCATATTAGCACTCTCCCCTCATTAGACCTCTTTTACCACTAATGCATAGCATATCTTCTCATCATTAATTGCTTCATTCACCTCATACTCCTTAAGGATCAAAAACTCCATGTTACTCTTCTTTTTCCCTTCCTACACTCAACATCTGCCTTCCTTTTTTCTTCATTTTCATTCCTTAAAACTGAATCCTCCCCATCTAGATTAGGTTTTAGTATAAACTTCTTTGGACACTTGCATACCACATACTCATTAAGGACCCGTCATGCACAACCTTCCTATAAAATTGCCATGGCCTCCCCAACAAAATATGACAAGCATCCATAGGTAGAATATTACATAAAACATCATCAAAATAATTTTCAATCGTAAAAGAGATAAGAGTCTGTTTGGTTACCCTTATGCCTTTATCTTTGTTGATCCATTGGAGTGAATATGATCTTGAATGAGCCTTGGTCTCCAAACTGAGATTGCTTACCATCTTCTCACTAACAACATTAGTGCATGAGCCACTATCAATGATAACTTCACACACTTTATCACCAACTGTACACTTGGCCACGAAAATATTCTCCCATTGAGTAAGAAAAGGTTGTGGTTGTACTTGGAGCACCCTTTATAACAAGTAGCAATCCACTTAGCCTTCTTCTAAATCATCCTTCAAGCTATCACTTTCCTCTACAAAGTCTTCATTCTCTTCACAAGCCTCCATATTTTCTATCTCCTTCAAAGTTAATGCCCTTTGGTTTGGATAATCCCGAGCAAAGTGGCCATAACATCTACATTTGAAGCATTGCTTGTTCACCTTATCAACCACTTGATCTTTTTCATTTTCTTCACGAGTGAATCTTCTAGCATTGTCTTTGTTTGCGGATTGATAAATTGGTGGCTTCGACACACCCTTGAAAGTCAAACCATATGGAGCATTGGTTGAATTGCTTGGTGGCTTTGTCTTCTTCAACTGTTTCTCGAACTTGATGGCTAACTTGACTAGGTCTTCAAACACTTCATAAGGGTACACCTCTACCTTCTTCCAAAGATTCATATTTAAACTCCCGATGAATCATCCACACCTTTGTTCTTCTCATTCTTGGACATCACATACAAGAGCTAGCATTTCGAACTCCCGAATGTATTATTCAACTCCAAGAATCCCTTGCCTTAATATATTCATTTTTATAAAATTTTCTTACTCATATTTCCGAGGCACAAATTTCTTCTTCAAATGTTTCTTTAATTTTTCCCAAGACCTAATCTTCAATTTTCCTTCTCTCTCTCATCTCCTTTATAAGTTATCGTACCACACTCTAGAAAAATTTTTAAACTTTAATATTGCTATTTGACATAGTTTTTCGTCATCAATTTCCTTATACTCAAAAATAGATTCAATGATTTGCAACAGTTCGAGAAAAGATTCTAGGTCAAGATTACCTTCAAAGTCAAAAAGATCAAAGCAGATTCCTTTTTTCACATCATTATAAGCTTTCCTTGAATTGTCATGTGGCCTTACGTAATTTCCCATACTATCTTCTTCTTCTTCCACCTGGTTTTGTGCCCTTTTTATATGCCCTTCCTCTACTTGTTCCCTTCGGTTTTGTAGCTGCACATGGGACTCATGAGCTTGGGAAGCTTCTATTATCCCAACATGCAACTTTACCTCCTTGATTTCATCCATCAAGGTCTTGAGAATATCCCTCAAGTCCTCTCCTTGGTTCTCCATCTTTCTCCTTATGAATCGAATACTACTCTCCCAAACAAGCCCTTAAGTGCTCAGTCCTTTTGTATTTTCTTAATGAATTCTTGGAGATTCTTGAAGATGGGACACTTTCTTGATGAATCTTGAAAGAAAGATTGAATCTTGATTGCAATACCTCCAACCTAAGGCTTTGATACCAAAATTGATGTGTGTGGGAGGATGGGATTCTCAAATTGATGAGAATATGGCTCGGTTGTATTGATAATAATTAATAGATGATTTGGTGATGATGTATTAGGGATTAAAGTATTCGAATAGGATGGAAAGATGGTGGTGATGATTTGAACAAAATAAATATGATTCAATGGTGATGGTTTTCTAATGGTGATGGTTTGAATGAGTTGTAGTAATTAGGATATGCATTCGACAATGGTATGTTGATGATGATGAGTTTCAAATGTTAGGGTTTGGATGGGGGATGATGTTGTGGTGTAGGGTTAGGGCTAGGGTTTAGTTCAAATGTAATATTAATGCTCGACCAAGCTGCCAATAAAAACCCCATGCATATGGTCATCCATTCCATGCATGCCATGCACATGCACGTAGACACTTACTTGCTTGTTTGGTACATTTCTAGCAACATAGCCATCCGTTGGTCTTAAAATTTATGGGAGATATTTTCCAAATGAAGAATAATTGGTTTTATAATTATGAAATTCAATTCTTGAGTGTTTGCTCTTGTATCATTTACAAGAGAGGTTGTGTACATCAATTGGACACTGCCGATGGAGGCTACAGACAAGCTGAATGTGGATGCATGTATGGCATGAGATATAGGTCAAGGCGGAGTTGGAGGCATCACGAGGAATCATTTAGGTCAATGGATCCATGGGTTTGTCATGAACATGAAGGTGTTGAAACAGCTAATGACTGAGGTATGGGTAATATTTTAAGGATTGAAGCATGGCTAAGGATCTACATCTTAGTAATGTTGTCCTTGAAATGTATTCGACAATGGTAGTTGAATTAGTCATAGGGAAAAGGGAAGAAGACATACATACTATCTTGGTTGAGAACTGTAAGATCATGTTGGCAACATAGGAGTTTAGATATGACATGTGTTCCATGAAGCTAATACTTTTGCTAATAAGTTGTCTCGTATGGCTATAAGTGTTGTTCCCTTGGTGTGCATAGATTACAATCCCCTCCTTATGGAATTGTTTTTTCCCCTATGTAAGGATGCATTAACACTTGTTTCCCTAAACATACAATAACTTAATCAGATAATATTTTTTCTTGTTCCTTCATAAATAAAAAAAAAGAAAAGAAGAAGAAGAAGAAGAAGAAGAAGAAGAAGAAGAAGAAGAAGAAGAAGAAGAAGACGACATAGTGAGCAAAGGTATAATCGTGCATATAATCTAAGGCCTTATTATTAGGGTTTTTGACTAGTCGAATTAAGTCAAATCTCTAATGGTTTAAGCTTGACTTGTTTAGTTTCTTCTAAGGCTTGAACTAGTATTAAATTCAAAATGAATTTAGCTTGAAAATGCTTGCTAGTTAAATATAAAAATAAGACTCAAATTTTATTATTTTTTTTTATTCAAACGAACGAATTGGGCCGAGTTGGTTTTTAAGCTAAGTTGATTCGTCAATAGCTGTATTAATTGTTGGCTGTTGAATTCATTAAGCCGGGCTCGGTTTCTCGGTTCATTCTCATGGAGGTGCACATTTATTTGGTATTCAATGTGGCTAAAGTCTAAAGCGCAAAACACGAGTAATTAGTTGGAGTTGCGTTGACTAAATAGGTGGAGGACCTGTAATGTGTGGATGTGGGTGCGGGTGTGGTTCCTGACGAAATGCTAGTGCTACTTGGTAGTATATATTGAGCCGGTACTAGTAGCGGTCGCTGTTTTAAGGATGTCATCTTGATAATACCAACAAAGTGAACGGATGCTGGCCAGGCTTGTGTTTTTACGGATTTAGGTCTCTTATATCTCCCCATGTTGGTGTGTTGTGTGTGATTTCATCGTTACAACAAACCCAGCTGATCTCTTGACTTTAGACGGGTAACCACCAGAATTTTTTTATTGGTCTTCCTAAAATGCCCTTCCCCATGGCCTTGATCTTTCAAACCAAGGAAGAGAGAACGTGAGAAGACTAAATCTGTATTCGCGTATGTCAAATATTCTTTCTTTCTTTTCTCGATATCTTTCGTAAGGGAAAATACTAAAAAAAAAGTAGGTAGTGCTTCCCCATTTTATTTTATTTTATTTTATTTTTATTTTAGTCGATCTTGAGGAAAATCCATAGAAGTGTTTTCCCCATATGTAGTGGTTCGCCGAAGCGCCACCAAAAAAAAAAAAAAGAAAAATGTCGGAAGAATGAAAAGGAGAGGGGGAGGGGTAGTGGGGAGAAATTGGTCCACAGTGAATAATGTAGAGAAACGGGCAAATTGCATTGACAGCGGCAGCAAGTTACATTTCCGGAACTATTCTTTTCCTTAGCGCTGCGCTGTCTCCCTTCTTCCTTTTTACCAATTCTTACTCCGTCTATTAAATCTGTTTACGGCCGTTTCAGTATAAATAAATATAAAAGCACGGAAACATACGAGGGGAGAGCACAGTTTTGTTTCCGAAAAACAAAGAGAAAAACTATATTATAAAAAGTATCTCTTTCTTCTTCCTTTTTCTCCTCCTCACTTCTTCTCTCTTGGTGGTGGCATGCTTGTCACCTACTCCCTTTTTTTTTTTCAGCTTCCGCTCTCCTTCTCTCTCTCTCGCTCTCTTTAGAGTTCTTCAACCACACACAAAGTTCATACCAAAAATACTGTGAGGCTTGTAGAGAGAAAAATCAAGCCGGCCAATTAAGTAGCAAGAGAGTGTACCGCCAGCCTACTGCTCTTTTTTCTTCTCGGTCGAATCTCCTCTGTTTCTGCTCTGTTTACTCTACTATTCCAATGGAAAGTCGGCATAGATGTAGGCTCTGCTTCAAAAGGTTTGCAAACGGAAGAGCACTCGGCGGACATATGAGATCTCACATGATGAACCCGCCGCCCACCGCCACCCCTTTCAGACCACCACCACCACCCCCACCACAAGTCGACCATCGCCGCGGCGAAACCGAGCTACCCGGGTCAGAAACCTCAGCATCCTCTCCTCCTTCGTCCTCCGACGAGGAAACAGAGTACTACTACTACGAAGACGAAGACGACGACAGCACCAGCAAGGGACTAACGTCGTACGAAGTACCAAGGCGGGAGTGCCCGAAACAACGTGGCGGTGCGAGCAGAGTAGCGGATCCCGAATCCTCATTGTTACGGCTACCGACGGAAGCAGCAGGGTCGTCGTCTGGGATAATTATGCTACAGGACAGAGAAAGCGAGACGGAGTCTTCGAAGAAACCGACCCGGCGTAGATCGAAGAGGAGCCGAAGGAGTTTCTTGATCAGTGATGATGATAGAATTAATACGCGTTGTTATTATGTCAATGATAATATTAATAATAATAAAAAGGTTCAGGAGAATTCAAATGAAGGTGAGCCGGTTAGCTCGATCTCGGAAGTTAGTCCGGAAGAAGACGTGGCATTCTGTCTGATGATGCTATCTCAGGATAAATGGAACAGAGGGAGCCAGAAGAAGAGGAAGAAGGAGAGGAAGATGAAGAAAATACATGATGATGATGGCGATGGAGGCGGCGGCGGCCATATTGATGCTGACATCAAAACCGACGTCTGTATCGATGACGACAACGATGACGGCGACCGTGAAGAAGAAGAAGTGAAATTGAGCGAGTCCACACAAGCATCGGATCACGAGGAGGAGCTGACATTTACCAAGTCCAATGACAAAAACAAAAACAACAACAATAATAGTAGTAACAGTCGTGGCAAGTACAAATGCGAGACGTGCAGCAAGGCATTCCGTTCGTACCAAGCACTCGGCGGACACAGAGCCAGTCATAAGAAATTCCGGGTCTCGGCCGCGGGGTCGACACCGGAAAACAAGAAGGGCTGCGACGGGGAGGACGACGAAAGAAAAAGAGGGAGCCATCGTCATGGAGATCAGGAGGAGGAGAAGAAGAAGATTCACGAGTGTCCAGTTTGTTTAAGGGTGTTTGCTTCAGGGCAAGCACTCGGCGGACATAAGAGATCACATGTTATCATTCATAGAGGTGAAAGAACGAAGGTGGCGGAGGAGGAGGAGCTTGAAGAGAGTAAAGAGGATATAGTTGGAAGTGGGAAATGGATAGATCTTAATCTTCCTGCGCCGATTGATGATGATGACTATGAGATTAGTCAGATTGCAATATCTGCTGTTTCCGACAGTGTCAATTTGTGAATTACATTCCGGCTACCGTCTCCTCCTCGTCAGGTAAAAATAAAAAGGGGCAAAAAAAAAAAAAAAAATTATGATCCTACTAGCAGCTACTACTGTAGAGACAGTTTTCAATTGATGAATATATTGGTATGAAAGTAGCTAGTATTAGTAATACAGTCAACTTGAATGAATGATCACTTATGGCGTTGATCATTTCACCTTCTGTTTTTTTTTTTTTTTTGCTTCCTTCCCTCTTTTGGGTTGGGGCAGTTTGAGTTTATGGGTTAATGAGCTTTTAATTCATCTTGAGTAATTATCATGCCTAACTTTATTGGAAATAGTACTTAAATTTCTCACATGCATGTTGGATTTGTCTAAAGCCTATAAACAGATATTGTAACAGGTTCCCACAGAGTTTGAATACTTGCTGGATTTTATACTCCTGCCACTAAGTAAACAGTAGCCTACTACTTGGCTCTTAATTGATTTATAATATGAGCTTTGTTTGTTTATCGATCCCTTGGGTCTCAGTCATGGAATTACTTCAGCTTATTCTTTTCTTGGGATCTGAATTCAACGTGTTGCATTAAAGAAGTGTTCTTTGCTTCCATAGAGAAGGAGAAGTAAAGCAAGGCGTGAGCTCACTGTTCCTCGTACTTTCCAAGTGCTCCAGTAGACTGCATGTTTCTCGCAAAGTACACACAGTGGCACGGTTTCTGCCGACTGGGGGTGGGAAACGGTGGTAACTTTGTAAAGTGGTTCAACTCTCTTTTGAATTATATATGTAAGTATCAGGCAGCAGTACATTACATGACCCACACATTTTACAATATATATATATATACACATATATATTAAATTATAACACTATGAAATAGATTTTCCTTAACTTCTATATATTAACAATTTTTTTTTTAACAAAATGCACTTGTATATGCGAATACATCTATATCTTACAAGAGCACACACATATATATATATTCTAATATTAAAATATACATCCTTTTTTATTTTATTTATACAAGGATAATTAAGGTTCATACATATGCCTTACAACAAATACACAACCAATTTTAATACACATCTTTCTAGAATACACAGACGTATGTGTGCAAATACATATGCACCTTACAAAAATATACATATTCTTGGAACACATATGCAATTTTTGGAATATAAATGCATGGCTTTCGGTATATAAATACACGTATTCTAAGTGCAGACCTTTTATTTATACAAGTAAAAACATAGGTTTCATGAAAGGATGCACGTATATATCCTCCCAACAAAAATATACATCTTCTCAAGTATATAATTACATAGCTAGCTTCCGATATATGAAAACAAATCTTTTATTCACATGTACATCTCATAAGAATCCTTATATTTTCCAACAAAATACATATATATCATAATATAAATACATATAATATTTAATATATATATATTATAGAATATAAATACATCTCCCTCGTTTCTGTAGGTAAACATATACAAATAACATACGAATACATATATTCTCCGATAAATTGAAAAAAATAATAATAATAATAAGAAGAAAAAATAAATTGAATATTGGATTTCGATACAGAGCTATGATTGTCGTCGGTAAAACAATTCGCAATAGCGTGATTCCACCCATCAAGGTTCTATAAATTTTCTTGGTAATCAATCGCGAAAATTGAAAATTGAATGATCGAAATTCAAAGCACGCGAGAATCAGGTTCCAGCCATGCTAATTACTCTTGGTAATCAATCGCGAAAATTTATATACAAAAAACTTGAAATACATGCTGTTTTCCCATGGTGTCAATCTGTGGATTACATTCCGGCTACGTACGGTCTCCTCCTCATCAGGAAAAAGTTTTTTTTTTTTTTTTTTTTAAAAAAAAAAAAAAAACTGATCCTACTACTAGCTAATGGAAGTGTTCAATTGATGAATATTGGAATGAAAGTATCTAGTAATGCAGTCAACTTGAATGAATGATAACGTATCGCTTTGATCAATTCACCTTTTTTCCCTTCCCTCTCTCCCTCTCTCCCTATTTTGTCTTTTCTGTCGGGGCAGTTCGAGTTTACAGGTTAATGAGCAATTAATTCATCTCGTGTAATTATCATGTCTGACTTTAGTGGTAAGCAGCGGTGATTAAATTCCTCTCGCGTCGAATACATTGTAACTGCAGACTCCCGAATACTTTCCTGTTTCTTCCTCTACACTCCCACCAGTACAACGAACCAAGCAGCGGTGACTTGCACTCTACGCTTGATCCACGAGCTTCGCTTCGCTTCTCCGTCGATCCATCTACTTTCGCTTCCAGTCACGCACGCACTACTGACTCCACAATCTATTCATTCCTTTCTCGGGATCTTCAAACCGCTGCATTGAAAAATGTGTGCTTTCATTAGTCCGCTTCCGCTGAGGAGGAGGAAGAAGAAGAGGGAAAGCAGGTCGTCGGCTCTCTCGCTCTCTCTTTCTGTGTTCGTCGTACTTTCCAGCGCTCCTGTAGACTGCATGTTTCGCGCAAATTACGTGGCGGAAACGGCGGCAGTCTCATTTCATTCGTGTTTCGGACGAACTTTGCTTCGGTCCGATGATGCGCGCCATCGTTCTCTTACTAATCACATCGTGGCCTACGCATCTAGCAATTTATTTGCGTATATATTAAATTATAAAACATTCATATAAGTTTTCCTTAACCTTTTTTTTTTAATATATATAAATATATACATATATAGTTACAAGAATATATATATGCATATTCTAACATATAAAAATAAATACGCAGCTTTTAGTAGTACGGTACAGATCTTTACATTATTAATACGCATAAAACACACATTTTCACACGGTATATGTGAAGGCATATACATGGTACTCGAATTAATACACAATCTCTAAAAGGAATATTTATCTTATCATAGAATATACATATTCAAGCATATAAATACATAGCTTTTAAAATATGAATACATAGCATATTTTATTTTACATATATACGTCTTACAAGAATATGCTTTTTTTTTTCTCTTCCAAAGAAATGACTACGTCCACGCCGGGTTTGTTGGGGGGGGGGGGGTGAGGCATTACATCTGTGGACTTCCAAGTCGCATGCTCCGCGCAGTACTCGACATCGATCTCATCTCGTTTACTTCTTCAAACACACGTCTGACCTAGCTCGAACGCAGGCTCGACCCCGATGACGTGCTTGCTTGCGTCCCTTCACCCGGCTCAAAGGTCCTGCCGCCGAGCTCCTCCTGCCCGTAATTTAACTCCACAGCTGTCGGCTAAGAGTCCGACTCTAAATTCACCCCCTCCTTTAGCCGCAATTCCCTTGCTATATATCCGTGGCCCCTGGCATACCGCCCGCGGTAATTGAGCGGCCGAAGGAGAAGCCTCTCCGATGTATAACAGGAATCCGTGAACTAATCCGACGACCTTCGTGCTTATGGATCCCCCAGCACCTCGCCGGCACCAGCGTGTACGTCCTGAGTTACGAGATTTGCTTCCATCCGCATTCATTTCGAAGGCGTCATGCATAGGCGGCGACCGACCGGCTTTTGAATTGAACCTGCGTTCTCGTTTCTAACGAACGGAAGGAATTAGCAAAGAAGATGAGTAGATTGATATCTACTTCCTCTACATTAAAAAAAAAAAAATAGTGTAAAATTAAGAAATCAGGTCTCGCACTGTTCGGTTCCACTGAGACCTGTGATGCCGGAATTAATTTGTAACCGTCGATCGGCCTCTTGGTACCTTATAGTGTCGTGAAACGGCGAAGCGATAGCACCGTGCAACTATAAAATGATGCTTATCATTGCCCTATTTGGTTCATAAAAGGTTTTAAAGAAAAGAAAAAAAATACGAAGAAAGTAATTTTTTGTGTTTGGTTTATATGAAATAATAAAATAGGAAAAGAAGATGATATAAAATTATTAAAGATTACCTATATAATTTTTCTTTGAGAAAAATTTAAAGGAAAGTATTTTGATTTTAATTTTCTTTTCTTTTAACATTTTTAAAACCAAATAGGGCCTGTAATCTTGTCTCTATCTCGGACGTATAGTGGGAGATCTCAAAAATTAATTCTATAAACAAATTTTTTTTTTATAGAAAAAGTATCGTTTTTCCTTTCAAAATATAATATTTTATGTAATAATAATTTTTATTATCATCAAAATTACGTTAATATGGACGTATATTCCTACGTATAACCATTTAACAAGTTGTTATTTTAAGATAATTATTTATTTTTAAAAAAATTTATTCTATGTTTTGAAAATAATTAATTAAATTAAAAACAATTACTTTTTATAAATAATTTTAAATATTTTATAATTATTTTTATTTTTTTGCATAACTTAAATCAAAGATAATCTAATATAAAATAATTAAACGAAAAACAAAACCACCCCGGCCCGCCAGGTTCCCCATGATTTCCTCTTCCGTTACGCCCCCCCCCCCAAAAATACTCGACCAAACGACTCCCTCTTCACTACCTCTCCCTATCGTTTATCTGATTTTATTCTTATTTTTCCATTCCTAGAGCCAAATTCAACTTGTTCCTGATGTTTATTGAACACGGCACCCTACTATTCTAATTTTTTAAATTTTTTTTAGGAACCTTCTATATAAATAAATGCTGTGAGAAGAAAGCAGTGGGTAGTTTTATTCCTTTCTTATCTCTTCTTCCTCCTCGATATTTCTTCCTTTCCTCTTTTTTGAGTTTTGTTTCTTGTGCAGGATAGAATGGCCATTGGGCATAAAGGCCTTACATCTGTAACCAAATAACCTTTATTCTGCCTCCGTCACTCAAAAGCTAGATATTTACTACCAGCGTCATAGTATCTTTTACGTAGTGGGATCCCCCTTTCTCTGTTTTTTATTGTGAGTTACAATTCTCGGGTCTGGCTTCAGGTTTGGTGTCACCTGAGCGTACGAGCGGCTCCAACTGCAAGCACTAGGTACATTTCCAACGAACGAGGGAGATCGCCCGCCTCCTCTGATGTGATCCCACGTCGTGATATAGGAGCCTCAAACTTCTACAATTAAACTATTTTTTAGGTGGAGTTAGACCTTTTCTCTTACAATTTTACTTGGGTTTCCCTAACGATTATGTTGGATTCGGTATTAGGTAGGGCTGTGAAAAAAAAAAATAGGGATCCAAAAAACCGATCCAGTATCCGAAAAAATCGATCCAAAATTTTAGATATCCGATCCGGTTTTTGAAAATCCGAGGGGATATTCGATCCGATTTTTTAGTGGATAATTTGATCCGTAAAAAATATCTAATTTTAAGAATAAGTTAGTTATATTTAGGCATAATTTAATTTATAATTTGATTTGTTTTTTTTCTCTCAATCTTCAAGTTTGTATCATTTTTTTTACTATAGTACTTAAGTCCAAAAATAATTTACTAAATTAAAGTCTAAAATAAATATTCATATTTTACAAATAGTCAAATAGGTTACGGCCCACACACATACAAGCACCTAGACCAAAAAAAAAAAACTCCCAAAATTTGCTGACCGTCTTAACTTAGGTCGTTTCATGGTTCTAGAGCGATATTGTTCACAAATCTTGATCGCTAATTTTTGTGGATATGATTAATCATGTATTATATCTTTTTGTATGCAGGTTGAATAATTAAACAAGTGTTTCTGTAGAAAAAAAAATAGTTATAGATTATATATGTAAATTTAATAATCATATTTTTTTTCAATAATCGGATATATCAGAAATTCGATCCGATATTTCAGATATCCAGAATATTCGGATGCAGATTCGGATATAGGATATCGAATATCTAGTTGGATCGGATATCCGAAAAAAATATCTGTTCAGATACGGATATCCGATAATGCATACCCTTAGTATTAGGCGATAGAATTCAGGGTGCAGCCGATTTAGCATGACGATATCTTGGGAACTCATGTCGATCGCCGATGGAAGGGGTGTGAATGATATGATCCCACGTCAACAACTAAGGAGGTTATTATACGGTTTATATTGAAGAGTCCATATTAGCTGATCTTTAATACAATTTTTAAACTACCTAGGCCTCCAATACGATTATATTTTTGGAGTCCATATTAGTTGATCTCTAATAATTATGTTTTGGAGTTCCGGATGAGACTCTTTCTAGAGGGGATTCACTTCACCCTACATCACATGCATTTCATTATTTCATCCTTAGTATCAGTAGCCAAGAATTCTGTTCCATTATTTAAGCTTATGTTTGGTAAATCAGTTTGTTCATTATGATTATTATTATTATTATGATATTTGTACAATAACCTCGAAGTAACTTTAATTCAACTTGTTTGCTAAATACCCCCTTTACTAACTTATAGGTTCATAGCACACCGTCGCATGAAGTTAGATCTTGGGGAAACTAATAGGCCAGTACTCCGAAGGCGTTACTTTTCAGTCTTAACCATTAATAATGGATTAACACCTCTTTTAGAAGAATCGGTAATTAAACGCGGTGAGACAACTAGTTATCAAATGTATCCAACATGTAGGTTTTGCCTCTAGTTGATGACTTAGTACCAAAAAAAATTAGCTAATCACTGAAAGCGGATTATATTAAAACTGTACGCTGCATCCAGACGGATCGTGCAAAATGTACCCCTTCGTTGAGCAATAAAATATGGTAGTGTAAATATGTGAGAACTTTTATATGATGGAGAATGTTATATGACCACGACGGAAATTAACGGGGCTCCAATAATACCCTGAATTTTTAAGAAACCATAGATCTTGCCACATTATGCATACATATTTATTATTATTATTATTATTATTATTATTATTATTATTAACGAGATTACATAAGTGGTGATTAACAACGAATTATATATAATGATAATTGGGTATTATGGAATAGTATGCCGGATGGTCTCAACGGCATTACGCTTCACGTATCGTTTAGTACTGTCATGACAATAACACGTTGCCCAATATTTTCCTGTAAGTACACTCGAATACACAGTATTATACACATCAATTTAGGGTATGGTTTTTCAAAGGAAGCCCTAATAAACAGCCAATTGGGATTCGTCCCCTCAGTTGTACCAATTAAGATCAAACCGGGAATAAGCCAAATTGGGCGGGGGGGGGGTTGACTAGCTGGTGCATTGATGGCCACCCATCACTAATGAGTCGTAGGTCGGTCCATTTGTTCATCTCTCTCTCTCTCTCTCAAATTTCTAAAGGCTTCACATAAAGAATAAAAAAAGGGTGAAGTGATGATAGCTGTTCTAAGAGATCTCATGAGAGAGAGAGAGTGCAACGGCCATTTTCCTAGTGGTTTAAATTGAGTGGCCCTTGTTTTAGCTGCTTGTAATTTGTTTAAATCAGGTCAATGATAATGAATTACATTTATAAAAAAATGAAAGGAAAAGAAAAGACCGTATAAAAATAATAATACCAAAACAACTACGAGTATATTAGTTTTACAAATAATGCTCAGTAATATTTCTATTTCATTTTCCTTCATTCATTGTGGCATACGTCTCACAATGAATTTTAGGAGTACTCAATGATACCAACCTCATTTGACAATCTATACTCGTCGTGCCAAACAAATTCTAGTTGGGTGATGTGTACTCGTCAAGTTAAATAGGATATATTTGACGATTTGTAGTTGTTAAAGCGAACAAAAATTGGCTCGACTTAATATAAATAGAAAAATTCATCGACCCAACCCATAATCTAAGCTAATTCAAAACCCGATGTTAATGCGATACGGTATTAGCACGAAATCAACCCGACCCAACATCAACCTGACCGGATATCATTCTAATTCGACATGGTCAAATTCAATATTAACGAATTATGATGATAAAAAATATAAATGCTGTATTATTTATTTAAATATTTTAAAAATATATTATTTGATAATTTTACTTAGTTTTCTAACTTTAACCATTGACATATTTATTCACCAATGAATTTTACCGATTTTTGTACATAAAAAGACAACATTTAAAAGTCATAATAATAAACAAGTAGCAGTTAATAACACATTTTTAATTACATGAAGTCAAATTTAATGCTTGATTACAAGGTTAATGATTTGTATTAATTTTGGTCATCAATATCTGATTTGACCAAATTTTGAGGTGATCCAATCTAAGATTAGATTGGCTCAAATTAAACTTGACCCGTAAAAAAAACCAATGTATTAAGTTAACTTGAACTTGACGAGTTAAATTAACCCAATTCCAAAACCACTCGAACATTAGCTAGCATGGGCTAAGCCTGACCCAACCTAACTCGAAATGTCCCAAACCTAAACTAACTCAACTCGAACCCAACCCGATAAATTTACTCCACACAACTTAAATCTACAACAACCTTAATGTGAACCCAAATTGAACAAAAAATGACTTGGTCCAACCCACAACTGATCCAGAAACAATCTGACCTAGTAATGATCTAACCCACTATAACTCAACTCAAACCTAACCCAATTACCACCTCTATTACGCATCACGCCATGTAGGTCTCATCCAAAATCATAAGGCATACTCCCCCGAAACCAACCAACATTGACCCTCAAGGCATATTTTAATAACCCGTTCCAAAATCCTTCAAATTGTATTTAGAATTTTTTTGATATAAAATAAATAAGTTTTGGTTTTGAAATAGACTTGAAATTCTTATTAAAATGTGAATTTTAATCGTACCAGTTGACTGGTTTACATAACTGATCAAGTGGTGCGCTGGAGAAATTTATATTTTTGTTCTCGACAAACCAGTCGACTAGTTTGCCCAAACCGATAGACTTATTTGCCTATGATTTCATATCTATTTTTTTATTTTGATTTGAATTTCTCTCTAATGATTATGAAAAATTCTTATTTGAATTCAGTTATGCTAATAAGCATGTTTTAG
The DNA here is from genome assembly GCA_030549775.1 of Tamarix chinensis. NCBI lineage: Eukaryota > Viridiplantae > Streptophyta > Magnoliopsida > Caryophyllales > Tamaricaceae > Tamarix > Tamarix chinensis. Next base: position 77,281,003 of record CM060179.1, on the reverse strand, counting down.
TCATATAGTATTATTTTCATACTAATTGAATCATTACATGGTTTTAATTTGCAAAAGTTTTCCAAAAAGTCACTTTTGGAGGCAAGCCTCCTTTCTCCTTTCCCCTCACCTCTCTTTCTCTCTTATGGTAGCTGAGGAAGTGATTATTATCTTTAGGGACTCTCCCCTGACTTGCCAACCCACTTGCATACCCATTTCTGACTGCACTCAACCCCTCACCATCCTATCATGTCATTGTTCACTTCTTATCTTACCCACACTCAACCTCACCTGTCTCATCCCTTCTTTTCCTTAAGGATGTTGACCAGCTTACTCCTATACCTCTTATTCTACTGATCTATCTTTATTCCACACTTGTGCTCTTGCTCTCTTCTCCCTTCTTCTTATGAAAATCTCACTAAGTGTTGAACACTTTTCCATTTTTCCTCTCTTCTTCCTTCTACTGGGTGATGGAAAGAATAGAGATCATCTTTGATTTTATCCTTTGAATTGTGCAAGCATTGTGTTCCTCTCCCTTATTTCAATCTTAGTTTTAGTTATCTCTTTCTTTCCTCAAACAAGAAATAATTAAGGTTGAGAAAAGTTAGAAATTTTAGCTTCTCTTTTAAACCCTATTTTGAATCTAAATGTGGTGTTTTGTGTTTCTCTCCTTCTTCTGATTTTCTTAGTCTTAATGAAGTTTTGGAAGAGGATTTTTAATGATTTTTTTTTTTTACTTTGATTCTCATAGGAATCAAAGTTTTGCTAGATAGGCAATCTAATAGGAGTTTTGCGCTAGAAGAATTGTTTCAAGGTAAGGCATTCTTATCTTTCACATAATAAGGTTTATGTGGTATATTGGGGATCTATTTTTTAGTGTTTATATGAGTATGCTTTAATTGTGTTCCATAGCACGAGCTCATGGTATAATCCTTCTTAAGTGTTGTAAGTTTCTTGATTTTTAAGCATGGTTTGGTTAAGTGTGTATATCACCATGTATCCATGTGTTATATGTGTAAAGCATGTATTTTTATGTTTATTTTGACAAAGAAGAATACTATAATTAATCTGATAAAGTATGGTAAAATTTGGTGTGTGTATTGCAAGTCTAGGTTGTATTTTACCCAGACAAGCCACCTATTTTGTTCTAATGTGTTTTGTTTCTCTTGGGCATTTATGTTGATTCTTCCATGTATTTTTAATATTTTAATTATGATTTCAGCCATGATTGACTTAAGTTAATATGAACCAATATGATGATATTTGAAACTTGGTTTTGGTTGAGTTTGGTGTTGTCCTTAAACACTCAATTGGTATGTGAGTTTAGTGTTATCTCTAAACATCCAATTGGTGGCTTTTATGCCTTATGTTGAGTGTGGTGTTATTTTGATGTGTTTGGTGGTATCACTTGGAAACACCTAATTGGTTAATTATGGTATTTTAATTGTGTTTTGTGTTATCACTTGGAAACACCCAATTTGGTTATGTGTAGACTTGTTGTGATTTGTGATATCACTTATACATAAATTAATTGTTTATGATTTTGTTCAAGCCTTTTTCTCCTACTCTTAGGGTAGCTTTCGAGATTTAGTGGGTGGATCGCCCTTGGTTTATATCTTTCACCGAGTACCTATTTCCTTCTCTAACAAGTTGTAGTTAATAGGGGACATGTGCATATCTTTGAGGTATAGGATTATACTATGGCAAACCAGTATGGCATTGGTGTCTAGTATAGGAGGGTGAGGTATCCCAGTACAATCGCCCTAGCACTTCGTATTGTCCATTGCTTAGGCAAGTGCGGTATCCGAACTTTTTAGCCCTTGCGGCAGAGATATTCAAGGTGTGGTGGGTGAGGTATCTCAATACAAGCCCCCTTGGTGTACTTTAACCATGTGTGGTGGGTTTGGTATCCTAATTTTTGTGGCAGGAGCACTCAATGTGTGGTGGGTGTGGTATCCCCGAAGAAAATCCCTTCCATATATTCTAACCTTGTGTTACGGTTGTGGTATCCCATTATGATTATCTTATGCTACCATGGCTTTTGTTCATAGTGGAGAATTGGGTGTGGTCAAACAAAATATCTTACTAACCGAAAATTATGTGGTCACTAAAAGAGGAATTCTAATATGGTTTACATTTTACACATCATATGTATTACTATTTCTACACTTTCATGACTTCCATATAAGCATGCTATGTTGTACTTAAGTTGTATCATGATAATATCAACATGCTATTATGTGACTTTAATGTGCTGTTTGAGCCTTCCATGTTTTAGGTATTATGTTTTACCAATACTTCACAATACTGATACTACTCTTGTGTAGTCACTATGATGATCTTGCTTTTAGTTTGGGAAGTAGAGGACGATTTGTAGGGTTACAAATCTTTGTTAGAGTATGTTGAGGGTGATGACATGGTCCATTGGTGGGTCATTACTTGGGGTTTGAGGTTTATGATTGTGCCTAAGCATTAGGCTGACTACTTATTACTATGTTGCCCACCTCGTGGGGATGCTTTTATATTTCTAGTTATTTAAACATTTGGCTTGGACTCCTATATTTGATTTTGTAAACTATCAAGCTCATCCTATCTATGATATGGTTCTAGTCTTCAATAATTTGTATTGTCACATTCTTATTATGATCATACATTCTTTTGTTCCTTGTTCCGTTTTACCTTGTATAAGGTATGTGTTTGGTGATGATCATACCTCTCTTATGGTTGATGTAGCGGTAACATTCTCTGGTTTTATTTTTCAATCACTTCCACATTATCTTAAAAATAAAATTTTTTTGTCCAAAAATTAGGGTTATTACTAGTTGGTATCAAAGCCTAGTTTTAAATCCTGAAGTTGTTTTGCAAAAATATATTTCTTCAGTTACACCCAAACTTGTAGAATTCGGTTTAGTTTATGAGTGAGCATGGTTCGGGTTGGGAGTTGGCCTTAATTTTATATAATAGGACTAACTTCTGACCTTATGTGCAATGTTCCACCTGTATGTGTACTAATGGTATAGTTAGTTTTTGATCCTTTCTATCGTGACTTAGTATTCTATGGTTTTGTCGGCTGTAAATCAGCGTCTCGAGCATTTTATAAAGATGGTTAGAGTGTACATGGAGTGGTAGATTCAGCGTGAGTAGGCTCCATAGCTACCGCCATCACCTCCTTTTCTGGTACTACCGCCAGAGGATTGGATTCATCAGGTCGATCTTCATCGCCCTTCAGTTTTTAAGGGTAGGAAGACCCCAAATGTTTTGGAGCACTGGATGAGGGATTTTGAGAAGATTTTTGTGGCTTGTGGTTGTCCAAAGGGTAGGTAAGTGGACATTGGAGTATTCCATCGACGAAGTTGTGTTGATGAGTGGTGGAGAGGTCAATAGCTGATGGGAGCCACTACGGACCAGTGGGATACCTTTAGTGAGATGCTCAGAGCTTAGTTCTATCCTACTCGCTTGAGAATGGTGAAGTACCATAAGTTCATGGTGTTGCATTAGGGGACATCTTCAATGGAGGAGTACTATAGTAGGTCTTCATTCATTTTTCTCTAGAGGTTGACACTAACGAGAAGATGAAGGTGCATCATTTCCAACTAGGTTTGAGTTTGAAGCTCCAGGAGATGTTGGTAGTGACTCATGTACAAGACCTATAGGTTACGTATGACTATGCCTTAGAGGCATCAATGATTGCTTAGGCTTGTAGTACCTATATAGGGGCCAAGTGGAGGTTTGAGGGCAGTTAACACCATAGGGGAGAGAAGAGGTTCCAGACCTCAGACAATCATCAGTTAGGAGTGGTACCTTACTGCAGAGGGAAGTTGAGTTAGTTGAGTATGAGGCATTTCATCTGTTAGTGGTGTGGTAAGAACCACCCAGGAAAGGATTGTGCTGGGCAATTGGTTTAGTGCCATGGTTGTGGCTAGTTGGGTCTTCATTGGTTTGAGTTTACAAATGAGTTTTGACAGAGGTTAGGCTCTAATAGCAGATGATCATACTCAATCTACAAAAAAAGCTTGTAGGAACATACTTGTTCTTATTGATCAATAAATACTGCACAAGGACCTACCCTTCAATTTCATTAATTCATGAGCAAGCACTAACTCTTTCAAATCGAGCTCCATATTTATAATTGAAACTTACACAATAAAGGGAAAAGGTAATGAAGGAAAACAAAAATGGAAAACCTAAGTCCTTATATTTTATGATGATACTTCGAGGCACGTTATGGTATAGATGGAAGAAGACAAAGGGAGAGAGAGAAAAGAAGACACACTGGTTAAAAACAAAATGTAGGGTAATGTTTGGGAGCTAATATGCTAAAAGAGAAGGATAGATAAATGTAAGTGAGAAAAAGAGAGAAAGAGAGATAAAGAGAGGGAGATCAAAGGGCACAAATGGGGTTCGAAGGGAATGGGCCAAAACATAGTGTAGTGCCCCAAATTTAACCTGACCCTAATGTTGGTTAAATAGCATTTTAATCTACCCTAATTTCTTAATAGTAAATTTTGAACTAAACTCTAACCCTAATCCTAAACTTTTTCTCCTTTTTATTTTTTCTTTTCCCTCTTCTTTCTTTTCCTTTTCATTTTTTTCTTCTTCCGCATGACTTCCTTAGTTGCCAACTGAGTTGTACTAAATTTAGTTGATCAAAGTTAATTTCCCCAACTATTACCACGTCTTCACCCCACTATCATCACCCTATCTCAATCAAGTAACCTTCATATCATCCATTTCCATGCCCTATTCATCTACATAGACCACATCACCACACCTCACTCATTAGCACATCTTAGCCTCCACATGCCATGTACCACCTTAAACACCCTTATTCTTCTCTCCTTATTTTACTTATTACCTCACCAAACTCACCCTAGACTCCTTATCTTTTTTTACTAAAATTCTTCACGCTTCAATCCATCATTTTCTACCATTTTCATACACACAAGCTCTACGTAACTTATACGACATTATGCAACTGATGTGTGTGGGAGGATGGAATTCTCAAATTAGTGAAAATATGTCGCAGTTATGTTGGTATTGATTAGAAGATGATTTGGTGATGGTGTATTAGGGTTTAAAGTGTTAAATTGAATGGAAGGATGATGAGGATAATTTGAATAAGGTAAGTATGATTTGGTGATGATGGTTAACTTATGGTAATGATTCGAATGTGTTGTGATAATTAAGATATGTATTTGACAATGATTTGCAGATGATGATGATGATTCAAATGTTAGGTTTTGGATGGATGATGATGTCGTGGTTTAGGGTTAAGGTTAGGGTTTAACTCAAATGAAGGGGTTAAGGTTATGTTTTGTTCGAATGGATGGGTTTAGGGTTTCAAATGTGGAAACCGAATTAGGGATTCAATTATGCTTGATTTTGGAAGAGGTTTGGATGATAATTATGGTTGGAAAAATATGGATTATGGAGAGAAGAAAAGATAAATCATTCACACAGATTCCATTAACTTAAATTGAACTCACACAGAATTCAACTTTGCATTCAACTTTAATATTGATCTTCAATTTGTGTCCATAATCGTGACCTTCATGGCTGTATATAGCCATTTTACCACTTTGCTAAAAAGCATAATTCAAAAGATTCCAAGCTAAAAGATATTATGCTATGATAACTTTATGTTAACTTTATGCTTTATCTAATATCCAATCCTACAACTTAATTAATTAATTAGCTAAATTAATAATAGTGCTCGACCAAGCTGTAAAAAAACTCCCCATGCACTTGGCTATGCATTCCATGTCTTCCATGCACATGCACGTAGACACTTAGTAGCATATTTGGTACATTTCTAGCAACGTAGCCATCTATTTGTTTTCAAATTTGAGGGAGATACTTTCCAAATAAAGAATAATTTGTTCCATAATTATGAAAGCTAATTATTAAGTGTTTTCTCTTGCATTAGCAACTCTACCTTTGATGTGTCAACTTCCCACATGACCCCACCCTTAGTAGCATCAACTCATCATTCAGCACACACCCAAGTTGTGTCCATCCCTCAAGCAACCTTCTTCTTCAACAACCCACAATCTCATGCATTCTACCTATTAATAATGACAAAAAATCACACCACTCAACCCCAATCGTATTAACTTCTCATGCAAGCCCCCTACATGCATCACCCCCACTCAAACTACCCTTACCTTGAGTCTCCCATTGATGCAACACCACGCCTTATTTTGTCACCTTATCATGAAATTCCCCTCCATTTATACTACAACTCATGAAACTTGGTGAATCTTCCTTGCTTCAGTTTCTTTTGCTTTTCCATCCTCCTTTGACTTAGGATTTTTTCCCTATTCTCTAAACATATATTGCTCTTTATTTTTAGGTGAATTTTTGGTTCTCTTGGAGGAGACATCCTAGTGTTTTACTTTCTTTAAGACCGATGTAAATTTAGTAAGGATATATGCCACAACTAGGGTTGTGAATGTTATGTGTACTATCATATTTTGTATTGTTATATTGATAATTTCATTGCATGATAATGTGTTATTGAATTATGAAAAGTGAGTAGCATATGAAAAGCATGTACTTATATGATATTATTGCAAAGTAAGGTGGTATGATTGATGGTATTTTATTGTAGTTTGGACTAAGTATGGAAAGTGGGGGGGTTAATTTTTATGGTGATGTAGTAATCTAAATTTGGTAAATTAATAGTTTCAAACTTGTATCTTTTTTTTATTATTATTAAATTTAGGGCATTGTGGATTTCTTAAAGGTATATTGGAAATTTTTTGATAAGGTGAAAATAATAATTATGGCATGATAATTGTTAAGATTAAGAAATTATCTCATAACTATTATGATAAAACGGTGGTTGAGTAGGATACAAGTATTCTAAAATGAGACTTGAGGCATTTTAGCAAGAAAAGGCCATTTTGGCCAATTTAGGTTAATTATGGAATATTTGTTTTTTTAAAGTGATATTAGGTTAAAATATTTTTACTATGTCACATGGAATATTTGGAGTAATTATGAAGAGCATAAGTTTAATAAAATAAGAGAATGACTTAAATCATAAATAGTAACCTTAGATGTAGGTTCATTATTGTATACATTGGATTTAGACCTTGATTTTTGGATATGTTGTTAATTATTTTATTATAGGATGGTGTGCTAAATTTGGTGATGAAATGATTCATATGGGAGAATTTATTCTTATCGTATGAAATTAGATTTTCATAGGGGTGTGATGATAGTTTCCTTAGGGAATGCCCCAATCATCATCTAGATTCTATTATTTATACCACAATTATTTTTAATAAGTATGGTTGTGTATGTTACATATTTATATTTTTGTCTTCTTGATTATATTGAGAAAAAAAAATTAATAATGCATTAATTACTCAAAGTAAAAGATCACATGAGTTGGGATTGAGGTATTGAGTTTGTTTCATTGGAAGATAATAGGGGCTCGGGATCATTTTTCCCTAAGAGGTAATTTAAACCATTCTACCGGTTTATAAATAGTGGCTAGGAGCATAATGCCTTGGGAGGTGTTGATTCTATTCTACTAGACAATAATAGTAGCTCAAGGGTGTTTTTCCCTAAGAGGTGCTTCAGTCCATTCCACTGAATTAAGAATAGTCGAGTCCCTAAACATAACATAATTAAGAAAAATGAATGGTGATTATAATTACTAATGGAACTCTAGATCGATTCTTCTCTTGCATCATATCATGGTTAATCAATATGCATGATTATTCATCCATGTGACCTTATGTATTTTGTAGGCCCTTGTTGTAGCTATATTATTCCCTTACTCGGTATGTAGTATACTATACGATCAAGATATTTTTTTGTGTATTTCATTGATGAACACTTCGATGATTTCTCTATTTTTTATGATTTCCCCTTGGATGAGTAATATTTAGTCAATTGGGGTTGGACGTAGAGTTGATATTATGTGGTAGATAGTTTTTTTTTCAGATATCTTTTTAGAGTATTAGCTTTAATTAATTACCTTTTTTTTATTTTAAAATATTCTATGATCGAAGCTAATCTCCAAACTCTTATCTAAGTTTATGGAATTTCTCTCATTCTCCATTTATCCTATTTTAAGTTCTAAACGTTTTACCTTGTATTCAATGTAAGGATGGTATAGTAAGTCAGGTTTATGTTAGCGGTGGTAACACTCTATTATCTTGTTATTATGCTTCTACTAAATGAATTTTTTCACTAATAACATTTGGGGTTTTACACTTGGTCTCAAGCTCAAGTCTTGATTCTTTACAAAATCTGTAAGCCATTTTTTTTTTAAATATTTCATATTATCATTGGGATCGAGGGAGGTGATTAGATTCTAACACCACCAAAAGTTGAGTTTAATGTTAATAGGGTTTTAAAACTAGATCACCTATTTCATTGAGGCTTAGTGTAGGCAGCTGAAAATCAATGCCACAAAACCCAAGTCTAATATTATTAGGGTTTCAAAAAAATCTATCATTAGAGATTAAGCTAGGAGCATTCTCTTTGATAACCAAACCCACCATATCATTCCTATAGCGAGTGTCATCAATTAATGAAAATTTTTACCTCATCAGATAAGTTAAAATTCACATTCTCATCCCTAATGTTGAGAGAGAATTTTACATTCTCCACATCAGTTATCACTTCAACAATAGCCAAGAAAGGTATTCTTAATATAATGATAATTTTACCAACCTCCTATATCTCAAGATTAACAAAATGAACCGGAACATATAACGTACCAACCTAAATAATTATATACTCTAATATACCTACTGGACATTTTACCAACCGATTTCCTAATTTGAGAGAAATGATGGAATGCTTCATTTCTCCTACTTGTTATTTCTTACAAATAGATAGAGGCATTAAACTTACACTAACACTAATGTCACAAAGAGCATAATAAATGAATAAATCACCAATAGTATAAGGAATGGAGAAAGAACTCGAGTTCTTAAGCTTGGGTGATAGATTATTTTAGATGATATCACATCACTTTAAGCTCAATGCTATAGTATCTTACTCTAATAATCTCTTTTTGAAAATAATCTCTTTAAAAGAAAATATAATAGGAGGGCATTTGGGAAAGAGCTTCAGCAAATGGGATATTAATATGTAATATTTTTAAAATGTTTTCAAATTTTCCCAATTTCTTTTCCAATTTTGTCTTATCTTGCTTTTGAGGAAAGGGTAGTGGAGGTTGTTATGGTGGTGGAGGGACATATTTATCAACCATGTGCTCCTTTCCAAACTTTTTTTCTTTCTCAATGTTCATTTATTCATCACTCGCTTTTGTCACATCTTCAACTTTTTCATCCACATCCTCAACTTGGTTTCTCAAAACAAGACCATCTAGTTTCTTTCCACTCCTAAGTGTTGTGGTGTTGATGGAACCTTTAATATTAGTTTTTGGTTGCACTTGAAGTATTTCAGAGGATCTAGAAAATGTACCGGATTGTTGGGTCACCTAAATGATTTGATATTCTAACATCTTATTGTGGGTGGCTAGGGAATCATTTTTAGATGTCAATGTCTTAAATGTGTTCCTCGATCTTTTTATTTATTTATTCTAGGATATAATAGAGTGCTCTAACAATGACTCTAGAATAGATTTTAAATGGTTGGGAAAATTTGCCCTAAGGTTTTGAAAACCTAGGGGTTTGAAATTTGATTGAGGAATAGGATTAGGTGTCGGGTTCTTTTATAAAAAATTCAGATTTTTTTTTATCTCAGACTATAGGTAGGAGAAAATGGTTATCCTTTTTTTTTATTTATTGAAATTGTTAGCATAATTCTCGTGATCTGCAAGAGTTGTAGCATTAGATGATGAGTGTTCTATAACACCATAATTCTTATAGGTAGTAGAAATAGAAGGCAATATATTCATGCTTAAATAATCAAACCTATGAAATAATACATCAACATTAGAAGAGAGATAATCAAGAGCATCAACATCATGCCTGCCACTCTTCTTAGTATAACAACATTCACATGATTATAAGTAGAGTTTTTGAACCATTTCCTCAATTATTTTGCATCTAATATGCTTTTATTCATGAGAGTTTATCCCACTGCTACATCTATAATCATCCTTCTGTTGTAAAGGAGACAATTATAGAAAGTGTGAATTGATATTCATTCCTCCAATCCATAGTCTAGACACATTCTCAATATATCCTAGTAATGTTCCCATGCATCAAACAATTGATCATCATCTTTTTGACTAAAATCCGTAATGAGAGTCCTTAGTTGAGAAATCTTGGATGGGGGGAAATACTTGTTTAGGGAAGACCGTGAAATTTGGTCTCATGTGGTGATGGACTTAGGAGGAAGTGATTGCAACTAAGCTCTAGCTTTGTCCCTCAATGAGAGCATAAATTATAAGCCCTAAATTTTTAGACCAGAAAATTTTATTTGAAGATAATGCAAAAATATTTTTAAAAGCAAAATATGGGATGTTACCGCCACATCAACAATGAAAGAGGTGTGATTATCACCTAATCCATGCTTAATGCAAGAAAAAATGGAACAACAAGCAAAATATGTATGCTATACTAGTAATATAAAAATAATAATGATAACAATGATGAGTGTAATAATAAAGATAGAAGAGAGAGATTACAAAATCTAAGTACAGGAAAAAAAGCTAAGAGTTTATATAACTAAAAATAACCAAAAGTATCCTAATATAGTGGGAAAAATATATCTAACCGATTAGCCTAAGTCTTAAGTAAAAATAAATGTAACTCTCAAAGGCCATGCAATGGCAAGCTACTAACCCACGACATGATCCTCAACCTACTCTTGCTGAAAATTGTAACCCTATAAATCATCCTCTATTGACCAGACCAGAAGTTGTATCATCATATTGACTGCACAAATATAGTATCAGTACGATGAAGCAGTGGTAAAACAAACAACCTAAATCATGGTAAGGAATCATGCTGCACATTGAGGTCATGTACTAACATGGTACAACATATACTCTAATAATATAAATTCCAAGCTCATGAATGTAATACAATACAGCATGCTCGCACAAGTATCATGTAAGCTATAATGATACATATCATACATTAGGTGCACATAACGGTAACCATATTACAATATTCTTTTAGTGACCATATATTTTCCAATTATTAAGATAATTCATTTAACCAAACTTGGTTCTCCACCATTAACCAAATTTATGGCAATATACACACCTAATGGGATACCACACCCACCGTACAGGGTCAGGATAAATCGAAGGGGATTTTCTTTTGGGATACAACAGCCACCACATATCAGATGCACTTTACAATGAGGAATAATATAGATTGGGATACCACACCCACCAAACAGCATTAGAGTGCATCATGAGGTCTTTTACTAGGACATTTCACCTACCACACCTTGAATGCATCCACTATAAGGGCTACACAAGTTGGGATACCACAACTATTTATGTCATGTACAACACAAAGTGCTAGGGGCTTGTACTAGGATACCTCGCCTAAATAAGTTGGACATCGATGCCATAGTATAATCCTGTACCTCAAAGATATAAACATACCTCCTATTAACTACAGTTGGGTAGAGAAGGAAATAGGTACTGAGTGAAAAGATAAAATTATAAGGTCACCCACACATTAATTCCTTACTAGCAACCTTAGTCGGAGAAAAAGTATAAAAAAATATCTTTATCCATTATTATTGAATTCTAAGTTATATCATAAATCACAATTAATTCCATTATAACTAATATGATTTTTCCAAGTGATAATACTGAACACAATACAAGGAATACAAACCACCAAATGGGTTTTTAGAGATGGTACAAAAATTAAGCACTCAAGGCACCATAATGTTATTATGTTGATCCATATTACATTTAGGTTAAGAATGGTTAAAATAATGATCAAAATGTTTTTATTTCATGGGAACATTATTATAGAAGTCTCAAAGTGAAAACATCAAATAATGAGAAAAGATCGTAAACTTGGGTAGACTAGTCGATCGTTCACTAGGACCAATTGACTTGTATAATCTCACTAGACATGAGGAAAAATATCACACACCAATTCCACTCAACTATTTGGTCCTACTAATTGATTGTTCATAGGAATCAGCTAATAGGTTTGTCAAATTGGTCAATGGGTATAGGTAGAGACTAAACCACTCTAGTCACAACGCAACCAATCAATGGGTTTGTAGGATGAATTGATTGTTCATGGTAGAGAGTTGAATTATTAATCAAACCAATCTAATTTTCTCACAAACTATCGATTAAGAATTCCAAATCAAGTGACTATTCACATACCTAGTTGATGGGTTAACTGACCGACTTGTCTAGGTAAAACACCTCCTAGATGCGCTAGTCATACATAATCAAAATCACCACTCTTTTATCAATTAGTCCTATCATGTTTCAATGTTATAAAACATATAAAAATACATAATCTACATATAAATTCACATAAATCATGGTAGGAATAATTACTGAACAAGATCATACTTGAATTTCACTAGACTCACGAATGATATCAAAATACTTGAACATACTTCAAAACATCATAAATTAAAATATGGCAACAGGATCAAATCCAAGAACTCAACATAGTACATATATCACATAACATACCAAGAACTCGAACTTACAACAAACAATATAAGACCTTATTTTTATTAGAGATAAGGATGCCTTACCTTTAAGAGAATCTTCTAGCACACTAACACTCCTAACTTGATGGGTTCTATCAAGGTCTTTATTTCCTAAGATAATAATAATAAAAATGATTAAATCTTCTTTTCAAAACTTAACAAAACAAAATTAGAAGAAGAAGGAGTAGAAAATGGCATGAACCAACCTTTTCTTAGAACTAAAATTAGAGAGAGAAAACCAAAATCTTCATTATTTCTCAAAACCTTAATCCTTCCTTAATTAAACAAAACAAGAGATATCTAAGGCTAAGATTAGAAGAAGAGAGAATAGATGAGAATAAAATAAAGGATGTGAAGAAAAGAGGAAATCCTGTACTTTTCCCAATAGAGAAGAAAAAAAATGAGAGAATGAAGGATATCTCTACACTTAGCAGAATTTACCAAAGGAAAGGGAGAAGAGAGAAAATGCAGAAGGTAAGAAGTCAAAATGTATTAGGAATTTATTGTATAGAAGAGACTTGGTTGATAGAGAAAAGAATGAGTTAGTTGAGTGTGGGTAGCCAAGAGTAAGATAAATGCATAATGATGTGCGGGAGGTGAAATGTAGCTAGGAGGGGGTATGACAGAGGCTTTGTAAGTTAGGAAAGAGGGTGTAGGATGTCAAATATGCAACTATGCTTGCTATAGGAGAGAGGAAAGTGAGGGAGAGAGAGAATGGTGAGAAATATCATAAAAGTGTTTTTTGGGGAAACTTTAGCTAAATAATATCATAGAATGACCTAAATAATGTAAAAATAATCCCAAAGCATCCAAGTATTCTTATTAACACAAATAGATTATAATTAGAATTTTTTTATGCAAATTGAAAAGACATTTGAATCAATATAAAAAAAGGTTATGAAATTGTAGGACAACCACTCGATCTACTTGGGAAAACCTATCGACTAGTTCATCATGAAATAAAAATGTTAGCTCTTGAGCATACCAATCTATTAGTTAGGGAAACCAATCCATCAATGTGCCTAAAATTCACATCTTTGATAGAATTTCAAGCCATTTTCAAAACCATAATCAATTTATTTTATATTAAAATGATTTTAAACACACTTTGAAGGATTTTAAGATGGTGTATTTTAGCACTACCCCCTAAAGAGACTTTATCCCTGAAGTTCACATAAGAAAGATTGTTGTAAGCTTAAAAACATGGTAAAAAATCTAAGCCTTAAAAAAACCAAGAGTTAGTATAGAGAAAAGGTAGCACCCCTTGAAAAATGGCAGTGTTACCCGTGTAACACATCTAAAAGAATAACTCTGGATACTTCATCTTGATATCATCCTCGGACTCCCAAGTTGCTTCTTTGGCTCCATGTTGGGACCACACAATCTTCACTTGTGGGATGACCTTTGAACATGTATCTCGAGTGTTGGTATCAAGGATATCTAATGGTCATTTCTCATATGATAATGTATCATTGAGCTCAATCATCTCTAATTGGATGATTTGTGATGGATCTACCATGACCTCCTTAACTGAGAGGTATAAAAGATGTTATGTATGCATGAAAGCTCAACAGGTAAGTTGATTCAGTAAGAAACCTTTCCAACTCTATTCAAAATATCATATCACTTAATTTATCTTTGGTTAAGATTGTCATTCTAACAAAAATGCATCACACCTTGGTGGCTGAAACCGTCAAAAGAACTCAATCATCTACCTCATGCCCATCTATACTCCTTTGTAGAATTTTATAACTCTTCTGCCTATTTTGGGTGGCCTTCATTTGATCTTAAATAAGCTTGATATGCCTTGAAGTATATTCTATCATCTTCAGCCTCAACACCACTGTCTTGCTTGAGTTGCTCTTGCACAAGGGACTACATCACTTTCGTCCATAAAGTGCCTCAGAAGGTTCCATCCTTATTCTCTTTTGATGACTGTTGTTGTAATAAAATTCTATTTAGCCCAGATGACCCTTCCAACTACCCTAAAAATCAAATATGCATGCTTGTAGCATATCCTCCAAAGTCTAGATAGTGCGCTTAGTCTAACCATATGTAGCCGCATGGAAAGTAGTGCTCATCTTTAGCTATGTCCTAAAAGTTGCTTTCAAAATATGCCTAAAATATGATAAAAATCTAGAATCTTAGTCTAATAAAATGTCCTTAAGTACCCTATAGTACCATTCCATATGATCCTTGTAAGCACTAAACATCTACTTCATAATCCACAATGACTTTATCAGTATGATTACTGCCAACTTGGTTCACTGGTCAACTACAACCCATATAAAATCTAAACCACTATAGGACCTTGTTAAATCAACTACAAAGTCCATCTATATGATATGCCACTTCCAGTTAGGAACCACTAATGACTAAACTAGCCCAATTGGATGCTTGTGCTTGATTTTTTTGTTCTAACAAGTCTAACTCCTAGTCACAATGTCCGCAACCTCTTGCTTCATATAAAACCACTAATAAATCCACTTTTGGTCCTTGTACAACTTATACCCTCAATTGGACAAAATAAACCTCACAATGACCCTCCTCCTTAATCTTCCTCTTAATCTTCCCACAACTATATGCATCACACTATCTACCTCAAAGACGTATATTACCATCCTCAACCGCCCTTATCTGCTCAATTTTGACATCTCTTGAATGACTAGCTTCGATATCATCAAATATGGTTGGTGTGATCGTGAGATTTCTCATCCTAGTATTAAGGCCCTTAAACCCAATGATCTCAATGCTCATATCCTAAAGCTCTTGCCAAATCCTATATGAAACTAGAAAGAAACTAGGGATTGTGAAGTCTTCCTATGAGCATCTACTACGACGTTTACCTTACCCTCATGATAGATTAGCTCCAAATCATAGTCCTTGACAAGCTGTGGCCATCTTCCTTGTCTAATATTCAACTCTCGCCAAGTAAATATATACTTGAGGATCTTATGATTTGTGAAGAACTTATAATGCGCTCCATATAAGTAATGTCTCCAGATCTTCAAGGTAAATACCACTACACCTAGATTAAGGTCATGAGTTAGATAGTTTTGCTCATGCTCATTCAGCCAACACAAAGCATAGGCCACTACCCTCCCATGGTGCATCAACACACATCCTAGACCATGCTTGGATGTGTCACTATATACCTCAAATTCTTCCATATATGATGATAAGGTAAGCACTAGAGATAAATTTAATCTCATCTTGAGTTCCTTAAAAGCCTTAGTGCACTTATCATCCCAATGAAAAACATGTCTTCTTAGTCAACAAGGTTGTTAAAGGATGAGTGATTGTAGAAAAGTCTTAGATGAAACACTTGTAGTAGCTTGCTAATTGTAGAAAATTATGTATCTCCCTAACATTTGTCAGTGCCAATCACTTTGATGCTACTAAAATCTTCAAAGGATCCACTAACATACCATCATTCAAAATGACATGTCCAAGGACTGCTACTTTATCTAGCCAAAAGTCAAACTTTGAGAGTTTGATATACAACTAATTTTTCCTCAATAGTACCAACGTTTGCCTCAAATGTTTCTCGTGTTCCATATGAGCCCTGAAGTAAATCAAGATGTCATCGATAAACAACATGAAAAACTGAATGAGGTGTTGTAAAAAAAATTTTTTTAAAGGGCCATGAACACAATTGACACATTTGTGAGTCCAAAGGACATCACAGTGAACTCATAATGGTGATTTCATATTCTGATGGCTAGCATCGGTATGCTCTTCTTAGCAATCCTCACTGATGATACCCTAATTTTATTTCTATCTTCAAGAACATCATGCTCTCCTCTCATCATTTGTTGCTATGTACATGGATTTATACATGACTAGTGCACTAAACCGTGCATGGCTCTACTCACTAGACAATGTACGGTTGTGCCATGCTAGTGCACATAATTGAGCCTTAGCTAATTGTGTGGTTTTCATCCTCTTTTCAAATCTTTAGCTCTTCTTCTTTTCTTATATGTAGGCAAGATTGGTTCATATTCCTTTAATGCCTTCCATGGATAACCCTTGATCCAAATCTTTTCTCCATTTTCTTAGTTTTGTGCATTTTTGTTTATGTCCCTAAAAGTTAAATACCAATAGAGTATTATTGAGAACACGAGACAAATACTACCAAATAGTTCATGAATTATATGAAACAAGGTAATAAAATGGAAGGATAACAAGGAGACAATGTACAGAATAACTGGTTTATCACTTCTTCTAAATGCAACATTACCTACAACCTTAATATTCTAAAGCAAAAAACTTTAACAATTTATTACAATATAGTAAAGTATTCATAGCGACAAGTTAAAGAGTAAGTTATACATTCTAATTGATCTAATTAGTGGCCCCCTATCATGTTCACCTTCATGTTGAACAAAAATTGTTCTAGATGCTGTCCTTGGTGCACCATGTTAAGTTCTTTTAGGTGTGAAAATAGACTTTGTAATACCCCAAAATAGTGTTTGATGATAGATGTTTGAAAGGATTTATAAAGCTACTTATATCAAATAATATGGAAGATAATGGGGGGATTATTCTTCCACAATACAGGACCTTTTTGCCTTGTTCTTAAAGTAGAATGATGTTCAAAGCTAATGTAACATTTGAAGCATGGACTCATCTTTAACCAAATGCCATGATTTAAATTTGATCTTCACTAAGATCAAATCAATTATAAAGAGAATTCATAAAGTTCTATCTAAAAAACTAATGCCTAAAATCTCAAGATAAACTCACTTGAAGAGAAAAGAAGAGATTTCCAATTCTCTCTTGAGATGTCATCAAACTCTTATTTCATTAATCAACTAAATCGATACATACTGAATGTACAAGGCTCCACCATATCTGTACATATATATTCTCATATGCAAGCGTAGTTTATCCTTTAAACATTATGCCCAAATCAACTAGCCTCATTAATAAAAGACTAAAATAGTGTAAATCCATGTTGTATATATAATGGTTTATAATTACAAATGACAAGACATTATAAAGTATACATAAAATATCAAAGCTACAAACAACCTTAATCTTGCAATGCATTGAATAATCAAGTAATCAAGCTTCGTGTCTTATAACTTTGTATTCCATGCAACTTTGTAGCCCTTTTATTTTCATTTTCTTGCACACTTAGATATAATAGGTGAATTCTTCTTCTTGCAAACATATATATATATATATATATATATATATATATATATATATTAACTGCAAGAATCACTTGATGAAACATTATTATAGTTATTATAAATTTGTTTAATATTTTTTAAAATAATTGGTACCATATCTAAATATACTAGCTCTTGACCTCCAAATTTATGAAAAATTATTAGAGTTATTATAAATTTCCTCAAATTAGCATCACTATAATAAGGAGATAAATTACTAATGTTTAAAGTCCTATAAAATCATTATAAATTTCCTCAAATTAGCATCACTATAATAAGGAGATAAATTACTAATGTTTAAAGTCCTAGAAACACCCCCATAGGATTTAAGTAATTCTAATTCATAAACATTATTTCAAAATTTTCTTAATATTTTAAATGGTCCATTTATTCTTGGCATTTGTTTATTTTTTCTCAATCTTGGAAATCTATCTTTTCTTTAGTGTAACCATACCAAGTCTTGTAGTGAAAATACTTGTGTAATTCTATTTTTGTTTGCTTGAGTTTAGTATTTAGCATTAGATTTCTCAATGTTTTTAATTTGCTCATGAAATTTCTTAAAGAATTAAACTATTTATTGAGCATCATAGTTTTGAATATTATTTTTCTTTAATGAAAACATATCAATAAAAAAAATAAGGGGTAACTTTATAAACAACTTGAAATGGACTCGATTGATTTTCACCAGAAGGACTCATATTATATGCAAATTCAGCATGATGCAGGAGCATCCAATGAACCTAATGATTGTCATGTTCATATTAATCCTCAAGGTAAGGAAGATTTAGCTTTCTTAATATTGGAGCCTATCATGTTAAATATTCTTGATAATTCTTATATGCTTGTCATTGAAAAATGTTCAAGTTATTCTTATAGGTATGTCACATATTTGCAAGAAGAAGATGTTTATACACTTTAATATGTACAAGTATTCAAAGCATGCAAGACTATGACATACATGGGATGATATATTACAACAAGAAGATATAGTGATGATATTCATTATTTTTATTAACTTGTTGTAAACCGTAACCCTAAGTGTATTTTATGTAAGTAAGGGTATTGATATAATTTTATGTATGTATCTTAGTCAATTGTATAGCTTTTTAATATTAATCCTTAGTATCATTTAACCAATGATATTATGCTTTGGATTAAGGTTGATATGAGCTTAATTCAACCATGATTAATGGGCTGGATTAAGAGGGAATAATCGGCTGGTTTAGGCTAGCTAACCACCAACTACTTCCTTCCCTTATATAAGTCCTTTGTGCACAGATTTGTATGTAGAGAATGAATCATAATCTTTTGATCAAAATTTGAGCAAAATTAGCTAAAGTCTACTTCTATCTTTCAAGTATTTTTGGAGTAAGGAAGCTCGGGGCAATATCCTTCAACATCAACACTCAACTCGACAGAATAGAACACACCTTCAAATATACCGAGACCTTCATCTTTATCCTTCAATTTCTTCAACAATAATCATCCTTAACACCTCTTTTCTTTTTCCTTCATTCGTGGGTGATAGTTTATAACACAATCTTCGATCCAACCTTCTATTACTTTGATAAAAACCACATCACAACATGTGCAAGTTTTATATCCCAATCCGTTGCACTCTTATTCATTAATCCTTGGAGTAAAGTTCCCAAGGTTCTATTAGTCACTTTAGTTTTACCAGACATTTGTGGATGATGAGATGTACTAAACAACAAC
This sequence comes from Tamarix chinensis, assembly GCA_030549775.1. Lineage (NCBI taxonomy): Eukaryota > Viridiplantae > Streptophyta > Magnoliopsida > Caryophyllales > Tamaricaceae > Tamarix > Tamarix chinensis. The sequence goes on along the minus strand of CM060179.1, from coordinate 77,261,489 downwards.
TTAGTACCTAATATATGCTAAAGCGTTTTTGAAAAGGAACTAAAAAATTTCACATATCTGTTTGACATTATACTTTTAGAAATATTGTATAACCTTACTATTTCCTTGAAATGTAAATCTATCACATGAGTTGCATCATCTGTTTTATTATAAGGAATAAAATGTATCATTTTAGAAAATATATCAACCATTACCATAATAGAGTTTGTTTCCCTTTGTGTCCTTGGTAAACCTAGGATAAAGTCAATAGTAACCCTCTTCCATGGTTGATTAGGAATAGATAAAGGAGTATAGAAACCTTTATGGAAGAAATTCTTACTCTTTTGACAAGTTACACATTTCCTAATAATATCTTATACTAATTTTATCATTCTTAGCCAATAGAATGCTCTTGTAATATTTCCATAGTTTTATGTAGACCAAAATGACCACCTATACCCCTCTCATGTTCTTCTTTAACAAGTAAATCATGTTCACTAGAGAGAGGTGCAGACAACTTATTAAGTTTGAAAAGGAAGTCATCTTAAAGCACATAGTTACCATGACTATGATTTTTCTTACATGCTTCATAAGTTTCAAAGAAATATTCATCTTTTGCTTATAACTCTTTCAACATTTCAAAACCTAATAGTTTAGCACCCAGTGTGATAAATATCATAGATCTACTTGATAATGCATCTGCTACTATGTTTTCTTTACCATTGAAAGGTTTTACAAAAACTACAAAGGATTGTAAGAAACTAACCTATATTTTATGTTTAGGACTAATTTTATTTTTTCATGCAAATATTTTAGACTTTCATGATCCACATGCAAAACAAAAGGCTTAAGTCTCAACTAATGAGTCCTTGTTTCTAAGCTTCTTATGATGGCATATAATTCCTTATCATATGTGGAATAATTCAATTTGGCACCATTTAATTTCTCACTAAAAAATAAAATGACCCATTTTTCACCTCCTATCCCTACCTTACTAGAATCGAATGTTACTTCAAACAATTTATCAAATTTAGGTAAGGATAATACTAGTACATTACATAGTTTTTCCTTTAAAGTCTTAAAGGCTTTAGTGCTCTTTTCTTCCCATTTAAATTCACCTTTCTTCATAAGATGTGTAATTGGCACAATAATAGTTGATAAGTCCTAAATGAATCTTCTCTAAAAAGTTGCTAGCTCATGGAAACTTCTCACCTCATGAATATCTTTAGGTATAAGCCAATCTCAAATAACATGAGTCATTGTAGGATCTACTTTTATACCTTATCTGCTTACAATATAACCAAGAAAAATAATATTCAAAAGCATAAAATCACATTTTTCCATTTTTGCCAAGAGTTAAGCTTCCCTTAGCTTGTCAAATAATCTCCTCAAATAAAGCCATTCATTTTGTTACCCATTATATTGGTATCAGAGCTTAGTTTTGAAGATCATCCAAAAAGTTCAATGATCTAAGAGGTAATTTATTCAATATTCAAGATTTAATTCATGGTTTAACAACATTGATTCAAGAGTAAATTTAAATACATTTTTTTCTCAAACATGGGAGAATGATGAAGAAATATTCCATGATTTTGAATATTGATTTATGAATCATAATATAAGGAACCAAGGGTAAAATTTTAAGATATTTATTTACCCTACAATATGGATATTATTGGAAATCTTATTAAATCAAGAGTCCAACGTATCTTTCAGATCTCAAATCCAAGTTTTCTACACAAAGTTATGATCATTTTACCATGTGTGTTAAGCCGAATTTTTACATGCAAATGGATAAAGTGTCGTAATTAATATTATAGATGCCATTATATTTTCATATTGATTTGTTAGGTTGTTATTTACCTATTTAATAATTATGTTAAGCTATTGGTAAGTTAATTATTTCCTTAATCATTAAAAAATTAGATAAGGTTTATTTTTTTTATCTTATGATGTAGTTTATCTTTTTAAGATTTTGTTAGGATTGAATTATTATTATCATAGAATTAAGTGGGTCACTAGTCATATGAATCGTGATTTCATTAATAGTGCTTATCTTATTTAGATTTAGTTTATCCTATTATTGAGGAAGTTACATGTGAAGGTAAACATAATCCTATAAATATCCTATGTAAACTCATTATTTGAGGATAGTTAAATTGAGTTTTCTTTCATTGAAATTTTGTGTGAGTTTCTTTGTTCTATGTTTAAGTTATATAAATGAATTTTAAATTATAACTCTCTCTAAATTATCTTATATGTGTGAGTGATAATTTAGAAACCCTCTATACCTTTTATATGTGGGTTTGTATAGAGTTATCTAGTGGAGTTTACTCTATGTATCTTTATCAGAGATCCTTTGAGAGTTATCTGTTGTGAGGCTTTTGAAGCTAGTTTTAACTTTGTATGATTTTTCATTCATATCCTTAGTTTAGAATTCATCATTCATTTATCATTATAAATTACATAAAATAGGGTATTCTTGAAACTATTCAATCCGTTATGCATCATCAACATCATGCACATTCCCTTTTCAAAATCTACCATTGGAAAACTCCATAGTTAAGCATTTTCACCTTAGAGTAGTCAAATGATAAGTGACCTCCTAGGAAGCTTTTCGGAAAGAGTGTGAGTGAGAATAAAGTATATTAAAAAAGGCTTGTGCTGATATGTGAAGTTAGCTGTCAATCTCAAAATCGCTTTAGGTAACTACCTGCAACCGATGTGGGGTCAATTTGCTATAGATGGTATAAGTGTAAAATCATGATTGCTTGCCAAACTTGGATGTGCTAATCAGCCACCTAATAGGATGATTCTTGGGCTATACTACAATGAGATAGTTAAAGGTTGAGGTGTAATGAGGATGTTACATTCTTTGAGTGAGGGTGTTTAAAGTACTTCTAATTAGTGGTTGATGGTAGAGGCTTAAAAGAATTGATAATACTACCTATATACATAAGGTACACATTTTTTTTGTTAAAAAAAGATATTAATAGAGAACTCTACGGTTAAGAGTGTTTGAATTGTATTTGTACAATGATAGATGACTAGCTAGGAAGTTTTCGGAAAATCCACACTCCCACGATCAATTTGAGGCCAAGGGTGTTACAAACTTGGAGCTTGCCAAGAATGTGGGAGATTTATCAACCGCCTTCGAGGGCTCAGTGGAAGCCTGTGGAGGAACATTCCTTGTAGACATAGTATTAAGCGGGTGTCTCACGCCATTTTTTTTTTGGGGTTTGAGTCTTTCAGGCTGGCTTAGAGCGAGAGGGTGCATTAACCTCAACTGTCTTCGTGCTGAGTGGACGTCGAACTAAGGTGGTTGGTTGTGTAGAGTCAACTTGCCGGGCCCCTTAGTCATTAGTAGTTTTGGCCTCTTTCTACAGAATTGTTTGCGCCGATTGTGTCGAGATTTTAGGCTTGACATTCTCATTACTTCTTTCCATATTTATAATAACTCGTAGATCCACTATATCTTACTCCAGCAAGTTCAACGCTTGAAAACCGGAGTGGGTTGCAAGATTTTGTATTATTTTTTTAGGGGCAAATTCCTAATTCACCACTCTTCCCATATTATTCTTCTAAACTAGTCACTGTACCGCTGAGGAGTTCTGCCGTAGGCCTCTGCTGGAAACCATCGCCCAAAGGGCCAAATGGGGAATCACCATCATCTGAACATCCTAATTTATTGATCAGTTCTTCCTACTCAATTTTTCTAGCAAGAGTTTCAGCGAGGAAGGCCATGTGTCATGGAAATGCCCCACTTTCCCGAAGTAAAAACAGAGTAATTGAATTCCTTTGTATTCGAGGTTAAGAAGAGTCGAGCCCAAGTAGTAACTACGGAGGAGGGGCTTCGTTAAATCTATCTCCACTGCCGCACGAGCAAATTTGCCACGGGACATCTATGTGGTTTTGTCAACCAGTCGGATGAACTTACCGATGTTTTTGTCGATCATCATCGGTTTCTCTAGATTTCCATATTACTCTATCGAAAGTTCCAGTAGGCGAACGCATGCTCTGGTTGATGAGAGGGATGGCAATGGGTTGAGTGTGGACTGGTCCAGCCATATCTAGATTTATGTATGTTTATATTATTTAGATTCAGATTTGATCCAGACCCATCGAGTCTTAAAAGTTCAAATTTAGATTCAGATTTATCGGATCTAGCGGATAAATAGGTCCTAAACGGATTCTAAATGAATCCGATTTTTTTTAAAATAATTAACAATCTATGCTAATACAAATATATTTATATTTTATATAATTTAATATGTATTTTTTTGTTAAAAAAATTATCTAAGTGAAAAAATAAATATATTAAAATAGTTATATTAAGTTTTTAAATGGTGCTTTAATGCTTTTAGTAGGGATATAAATGGGATGGGTTCAGGACGGGTATACTCATATCCGTATCCGTATCCGTATCCGATAAGAAAATCTATACCCGAATCCCTACCTGTACTCTTACCCGCATCCATATCCGCTAACATATCCATATTCGTATTCGTTAAATATCCGTTTATCCGTTAATGAATATTATCTGATGGATAAATCTATCACCCAACAGATAAACCCATTTAGAGTTAAGATAAATAATAATTCTAACTTTAATTTATACTATATTTATTTTAAAATTAAGGGTAAAAGGATAATTATATATCGGATAAACGAGTACGGATATGGATACGGGTATGGATATGCCATACCCGTATCCATACTCGAACCCGACGGATATTTTTTTTTCCATCATCCATATCCGTATTCATATTCATTTATCCATATCCGTTGGACAAAATTCGTCGGGTTTCGGGTAAAATCCGCCCCGTTTATATCCCTAACTTTTAGAATACAATGTTATACATATTGTTTATAAAGTAAGTATACAAAAATAAAATTTAAATAAAATGAATAAGGAGCTTATATAAGATTAAGATAATAATGACAAACATAATATTAGTATGTATTTATATATTTATACATACATACACCCACACACACACATATCTATATTAAACGGGTCTAGCGGGTCGGGTCTAGGTCTAGAACAAGACCTAGACCCTTTAAGGTATATGTAAACCCAGACACGATCCAGACCTGTCAGGTCTAAAAATTATGGACCCAGACCCTCTAAAAATGAGGCGGGTTTGGGTCGGGTTCGAGACTCATTGCCATCCTTAGATGAGATGGATGTTGTCAACACACGGAAGTCGGACGTCCATTTTCAAACCATATGTTATGGGCTGGAGATCATCTGCTGTGACATAAATCATATAATTAATAAATTATTAATATAAATTCATATACAATCAAACTAAAATTTATATAAAATTTTAATATATGAAATAATAAACTTTATATGAAATTAAGATAATAGAATACTATATATATATATATAATGTACTCCCGGACATTGATAATATTCTCAATGTAGAAATTTGTAGAAATAATGAACGCAACGATAATTATTGGTTCTATTTTCTTTTTCTAAAATCCGATGTTGTATGCTTTCTTACGAGAATTGAAAATATAAACCTTTCTTTAAATTTCTTCATATTCTTTGATTTCACACAAAAAATCAACAAGAAAATTGAATAAATTAACATATTTCTTCTCTCTAATGGATATGTGTGTGTATATTTAAATTTGGAACCATTTGTTCTACATAAAGAAGGAGAGAGTGCACACCCCCTATTTTTGTGCACAAAAAGTGACGTGCAAAATGGATGTTTCCGGTTGGTTATTGTAACCAACTTTTATTTCCCTCGTTATTTCAAAATTCAGACTTTAAGATAAGTAAAATTAAATAATGAATTTATTATCTTCTTTATTCATTTATTATATAACACACATATGCTTATATCCATAGTTAATTATAATTCTACTATTTATAATTATATAGAGAGATACAAAAGTTAGACTTAATTACTAGCATATTACTATGTAATATAAACTTTATATCTAATTAATATGGACCATAGTTTAGGGTTAATATATAAATAAAATATAAAATACTATATTTATAAAATAATAAGAATAATTTTATAAAATAAAAATATATATTAACATTCTCCCACTTGGTTCATATAAATTAGATATTCAACATGGTCTCCTTATGTTAGTTTAAACTGAATGATGAAATTGATACACGGATCATGGCAACAAGCCTTTGATATTTCATTATCTTCCATAAATCACAATGTACTAATTTCATCCATAATTTTAACTTTATGAATAAACCCAAAGTTTATTCAAGGTCCTTCACTTAACGTGTTATTTCTCAATAAACCATATGTATACAAACTAAATGAGTAGTAAACACGACTTTATTTGAAACATCAATATGTATTATAATAATGTAATTACATAGTGGGTCCAATACCCATATTACACATGATCTTTAAACGTGCTTGGTAGCATGCCCTTAGTTAAAAGATCCTCTAACATACATTCAGTGCCTATGTGTTCCAGGACCACTTCTCTTTTTGAAACACATTCCTTTATTTTCAAGTACTTAATGTCTATATTCTTAGCATGACTACCACTTTTGTTATTCCTTGAGATAAATACAACAATTGAATTGTTATACTTGAACATCAAAGGTCTAGAAATGGAATCAACTATTCTAATACCTAATATGAAATTCCTTAACCACACACCATGTTTTATAGCTTCAAATGGTGAAATGAGTTTTGCTTACAATATTAAGGTGGCTATACAATCCTATTTTTCTTTTTTTTCTTTTCCAAGATATTACTCCACTAGCCAATAGGAAAATGAATCCAAAAATAGACTTGTGTGAATCTATAGAACAACAAAGTCGGCATCCGAATAGCCTAGTACCTCCAAATCTTCAACATGATGATACATGAGCATGTAGTCCTTAGTTCCCTTTAGATACCTCATAAATTTCTTTACAGCTTTCTAGTGGTCAATTTCTTGATTGCTCTAGTAACATCCCAATACCCCAGTGGCATATGCAATGTTAGGTCTTGTGCAAACCTCAACATACATAAGGCTTCCTACTGTGATAGCATATGGGATTTCTTCATGCAATCTCTTTCTAAGTTATTATTAGGACATTAAATTAGTTGTAATTTGTCTCCCTTGACAATTGGAGCCACACTTAGTGTACAATCTATCATTCTGTATCTTTCTAACACCTTATTGATATATACTTCTTGAGATAATCCTAACAGTCGTCTGGATTTATTTCAATGAATCTTAATGCCAACTACATAAGATGCATAAATCATTTCCTTCATATCAAAATTGTGAGAAAGAAATTGTTCCACCGCATAAAAGATCCCTTTATTATTACATGCAAATAGAATGTCATCCATATATAAAACTAAAAAATAAACCTTACTCCCATTGACCTTGATGTATTTACACTATTCTATGGCATCCTCTTCAAATCTAATTGAAGAAATGACACCATGAAACTTTAAATACTATTGTCAAGAGGCTTGTTTCGACCCATATATGGTTTTCTTAAGCTTGCATACAAGAATTTTGTTTTTATGAGAGGAGAACCCTTTAGGTTTTTTCATGTATACCTCCTCCTCAAGTTCACCACTCAAAAATTTCATTTTGACATCCATTTGGTGTAACTCAAAATCAAAATGAGCTAATAATTCCATAACTATGCTCAGGGAATCCTTGATGGACACAAGAGAGAAAGCCTCCTCATATTCCTCCCCTTCTATCTAAGTAAACCCCTTAGTAACTAGTCTAGCCTTGTACCTATCAACGTTCCCTAACTTAGTCTTAAATACCTACTTACAACCAATACGCTTAGCCCTATCAGGTATAAGGTATAAGGTCTCAGACCTCATTGACTTTCATCGAATTCATCTCCTCCTTCATGGCATCATAACATAACTCAGATTTTGAACTACTCCTAGAATGTAAAAAGGTTTTGAGATCATCAATAGCAATAACGTCATAGTCAAACTTTTTTAAGTACACATAGTAGTCATTAGGTATAAGCGACCTTCTTTTCGTAGCAAATATTCTTAAAGCTGGACTAACATCCTCTTTTTGAGGTTGCTTAATAGATGGTTGCTCAACAACTTTAGGAAGTTCCTGAACAACTTGATCTATTAGATTTATGTTAGCATTATATGGAGGTTTATTGACTTGTTGTTCAACCATGATTGGAATTGGAAGTTCATGGTGAACAAAAGTCACTCTATCACATGAAGTGGAAGCTTCTTCTACTAGATTAGTTGGTTTAGGGACTAGATCCCTAATCTAACCACTCCTATAGATTAAGTCATGTTCAAGAAATTTAGCATTTCTTGACTCCACAAATCTAGTATTATGTGATGAACAATAGAACCTATAACCCTTAGAATTTTCAGCATATCCAACAAAATACCCACTTATGGTCTTGGGTCTAGCTTCCTTTCTTGTGGATTATAAATTCTCACTTTAGACTGATATCCCCAAACTCTCATATGTTTTAAACTTGGTTTCCAAACCTTGAAAAGATCAAATGGTGTCTTAAACACCGCTTTGATTGGAACTGGGTTTAAAATATATACCACCTTCTTAAGTTCTTTAATCCATAAAGATTTAGGAAGATTGAAGTTGCTAAGCATACTCCACACCATATCTAATAATGTCCTATTTCTTCTCTTAGCTATGTCATTTTGGTCCGGTGAACTAGGCATAGTGTATTGGGCAACTATCCCATTCTCTTGAAGAAACTTCATAAATGGACCAGGTGCTTGTCCATCCTCAGCGTACTTCCCATAGTACTCTCCACCTCTATCAAACCTCTTGATTTAGGTTTGCTTTTCACATTGTCTCTACCTTAGCTTTAAATACTTTAAAAGCAAATAACGTTTCATACTTATTGTTCAGCAAGTACAGATACATGTATCATCAATAGTCATCAATAAATGAGATAAAGTATCTATAACTGGTATGTATAATCTCAAGTAGTTGAGAACTCTTATTGGTACCTCTTTTAGACTTGTTTGTTTCTTTTTCCTTTATATATTTTATACAAGTGCTAAAGTCAGTAAAATCTAGAGCACCAAGTACTCTGTCATTCACCAATATCTTTATTCTATCAATGGAGATGTGAATCTAATCTTTTGTGCCAAAGCATTGATGTGTCCTCATTCATAACACATATCTTTGAATCGATGTTCAAATTCATTGCAACAAATGTATCATTGTGCACTCAAGAAATAGAGTAAAGACCTTCAGACAATATACCATACACAACATAATTTGCTTCTTAAAACAAACAACTATTTTTTTTAAAAAAACAAATGGGTATCTAACTGGTACAAGTCTTGAAATAGAAATCAAATTTCTACTGAAACATAGAGCATAAAATGTCTTTTCTAACATTAATACGTGATTACTAGAGAGAACAAGCCTACATGAGCCTATTCCTTGCACTTTTGAATGTATCTTACTATCAGTAAAGAACTTTATTCATTACCCATTGGTTCCCTCATTATTGCCATAACTTACAAGGAATTGCAAACATGGATTGTTGGACTAGAATTAATCCACCAAGTTTTATGATGTGTATCTACTATATGGGATTCCAAACATGCTAAAGAGGTTACATTACCTTTCTTCATAATCCAGGAATTGTACATAGCATAATCTTTCTTCATGTGTCCTTTCTTCTTATAAAAAAAACACTTAGATTGCTCCTTTATCTCACACTAGGGTGGGACCTTACCTTATTATTTTGTCTTTCTCATCTTTCTCATTCTTTACCCTTGGTTGTCATCATCACAGTCTCCCTATAATCCATCAAAAGTCTTTCCTCCTCTTGCAAACACATAGTCATGAGTTCATTAATTGACCATTTATCCCTTTGTGTGTTGTAGGTGACTTTAAATGGTGTATATTCCTATGTGAGTGTATTTAAGATGAAATGGACTAGGAAAGAATCAGACATATCAACCTCTAGAGACTTTAGTTGTGCTACCAAATTCCTCATCTTCATGATGTGCTCACGCATACCCTATATAGTAGTGAGCTTCATGGATGAAAACTTCATTATCAATATACTAGCTAAGGCCTTGTCAAATTGGATGAACTATTCATCTATGGCCCTTAGCAAGTCATTGACATTTTTATAATGATCAATTGAGCTATTGATGGAAGAAGACGTCTTTATCTTTTTGTACATGCAACTTATGCGATTGGCTTTCACCCATCACTCATGTGTTATCTTTCCTTATGAGTGTTATCCTCTATAATTACAAGCTTTGGATACTTAATAGCCTCATTCGTATCACAACAAGCAAGTTTTAGGAGAATTTTTTCCTTCCAAACTTTATAGTTATCCCCTTTCACCTCAGGGACTTCAACATTGAATGAATACATTGAATATAATCCTAGATAAGTTATTGCAAACTTTAAGCACACATACATGCTCATAATCAATTAGAAGCCAAAACACATATATAATTTTGCTCCACCAATGTATAGCATATCAAAAACGCAATTAGAATGAATCAAAGACATTTAAACTACTTGTGGTCTAGGTATTTAATTCAAATAGACCATGCATTTCAATATTAAAACTATTAAGTCATCACATAATCCTTCAATCCCTATAGGAAAATTGAGAATAATGACTTAATATTTTAATCTAATGTATTATATATATATATATATATAAATGATCCTTTGGGAAAACACTTATTATATACATAAAATATATTTCAATTAGTATCATATTAAACACATTTTTGTATAATTTCATATGATTATGAGTGTTGTGGTTAAGTCCAAAATCATATAAAATTATACTATCACATGTACATATGATACTTAAATAAATTTAAAAATATCCAAACATGGTCTTAAGATACATGGAAATACAACTGTAAAGTAAAATAAGCCAAACATGGACTAAGGATGAGAGCATGGCTTAACTACACTAAAGGGCACAAAAATAAGCCTAAAAAGCTACCTAGTAACAAACATTTTCAACCAAAAGATTCATCAAAGAAACACAAAACTTAACCATAGTAAGTGTTTAAAGCATGAATTGATAGTTATGGGCAACAATGAGGTCATGAGATTGATACCCCTTGACCACATTAATATAAATTCATGCACAATCAAATTAAAATTCATGTGAAATCCTAATATATGAAATAAAAAATTTTATTTGGAATTAAGATTATAGAATACTATATATATATAATATATATATATATAGTGTACCTTCAGCCATTAATAAGATTATCAACATAGAACCTTGTAGAAATGATGAACACAACGATAGTTGTCGGTTCTACTCCCTCTTTCTCAAATCCGTTGGTGCATAGTTTCTTATGAGAAACTAAAATATGGACATTTCTCTATATTTCTTTGTATTCTTTGATTTCACACAAAAATTAGCAAGAAAATTGAATAAATAAACCTATTTCTTCTCTTTAATGCATGTGTGTGTATATTTAGATTGGGAACCTTTTGTTTTGCAAAAAAAAAAAAAAAACAAGACAGAATGCACACAAAAAGTGACTTGCAAAATGGATGTTTCAAGTTGGTTATTGTAACCAACTTTTATTTTCCTCTTTATTTCAAAATTCAGACTTTAAGATAAATAAAATTAAATATTTAATTTATTATCTTCATTATTCCTTTATAATATAACAGACACGTGCTTATATCCATACTATAATACCCCAAAAATTATCTTAGCTTAATTTCATGTCATTAACACCCTAATTTCATTCTAATCTCAAGAAATTTTATTTTTAGCCTTAACCTAATTTCTTAATCCCAAAACATTAACCAAATCTGAAACCTTGACTCGAATAAACCATAATTCATAAACCAAAATTGAAACCCGCTAAAATTTTTTCTAATCCTATTTAGTTACGGCTAATCCAAAATCACCTAATATAATCCTAACCCCTAACCACTTCTTCCATTTTCTTTTCTTTTCTTTTCTTTTCCTTCTTCTCCTGTGCTGATTTTCTTTGTGGCATGAAAGAGTTTGGCTCCTCTGCTGCACCATGACACCATCACCCTACCTCCCATATGCATCCTCTCACCATCACCCCTGCCACCCTCACTGACAACCACCACCACGATCATCCCTTGTTGAAATGCCCCGAAAATTTTTAATTAAAAAAATTATAGTTAAATAAGATTTTATTAGAAAAATTAATCAAATAAATCATTTTTATTAAAATAAAATAGAATTAATTAGAGCAAATGAAGAATAAAATTATAAGTATTTTAATTAGGAGAAATTTGGGTATAATAGCTAATTAAGGATTTTATTTTGAAAATTAATTAAATAAATTATTTTATTTAAAATAAGAAGGAGAAAATAGTTTCAAATTAATATTAATTTTATAAATAATATAATTGGAGAAAATTAGGGTGTTTTTCTAATTAAAATAGAATTTATGAAAAATCTTTTTAAAAATCCTAATTTAGCTTAAAAATGATTTAAATATTATTATTTTTAAATAACCCAAATATCCTAATTAATTTAATTAACCCAACACATTAATTTTCCTTTTTCCCCTTTTCCTTTTTCCTTTTCTTTTTTTTGGTAAGTAAGTAATTTTATTACTACCAAAATGGAAATATGTACAAGATAGACTAGTGATGCGCTGTCGTATGCACAACAAATTTAATAAATAAATCCTAATTCCCAAATACGTAGTATATGGCAAGAAGGAGTCGAACCCACAAGGAATGGTATACAATCAATAATTCCGTAATCGATGTTAAAACCCCGATTATGTAATAACATAAAATTCTATCATCAATATGTAAACTATGGATAAATAATAAAACATTATACTCACTAATTAATGAATAAGGACAGGAAGGTATTGATTATGGAATTAGGATATCAAATAATCATGGAGAAAAGAATGATTCCAAATGATTTAATGTTGACCTGTAGAAACTCATATTAATTCATTTCTTTGCTTTCTCTCAATTCTAATAAATTGAATAAGCTCTCAATTTATCACCTAACCAATTAATAACCTAGGTTAAGAATGCTAGATTCAATTAATGGCAGCATTATGAATGGAAAGCAGTCAACTACGACCATAATGACATAAGCTCGGATCATGCAATCATACGAATTAATGGACAAGATTAATAATTAATCTTTTGCTACTCTGGAAACGTTAATTAACAATTACGTATTAATTCCGTTATCCCAGCGTAGATTAAGATCTAAACTAGATAAGTGATCAGCCTAATTAGTTTAAATTCTTAATCTATGATGCGAGATCATTCAATTCCGTCAATCAAATCCTCCTACCTTATACTATCTACATAATTGCAATAACACACAATTAAATGCAAAAATCTATAATTAACAAAAATGCTTACAAATAAATTAACAATGAAACACCAAACATAAGAAAAATAACAATGCAACAAAGAGAATTTATTTGCATTCAATCAAAAATCAAAACTTGCAATTAAAAGAGGAATGGAGAAGAACTTATCAAATTGAGTTGCAGAGTGTTGATTGTTCAATTGAATACAATGGAGAGAAAGAGAATTGGAATTATAAATTACATGTGGTATCTAGAGAGTGTAGAGAGAAAGAGAGAATCCCCTTCTTGAACTCCCCCCGAACCACCCTTTCGAATGTTCAAACTTTAGAAATATATCGGGAAAACGTTGCGTGAATGGTTACAGAATTTGAGAAAAACACGGTCCGTGTTAGAAAACACGGGACCCCCGTGTTTTTCCTTGAACTCTTGGCCAAATGCTGAATTTTAAATGCTGAAATTTTGTGTGCTAATAGAAAAACACGGGCCATGTTTAGGAAACATGGGGGCCGTGTTTCTTGTTCCTTCATTATTTCTTCATGAAATTTCAACACAATCTTCCCTTTGATATATATTCTTCATTTTTAGTCTTTTCTTCCATTGATTCCATATCTCTTGATGTGTTCTTTGTTACCTTTTCTCTTTCCATCAATTTCTCCTTTGAATTTCTTCATTTTTATCTTTTCCTGCAAAATCTATCCAAAAGAGAAAAACTTGAGAAAAGATTAAATGTTATAAAAATAATGAGGAATAAATGACATTTTTACTTAGCAAAATAACAGATAAATCTCATATATCAACTAGTCCACCAAGGAATCTATACAATTTTTCCAGGGGTATCCTTTTTTCTTTTCTTTCTTCCTTTTTCTTTCTTTTTCTTTTTTTTTTCTCTTCTCCCCGACCTGGGCCAGCCTAACGGCCCAGATCCCTCTCCCCTTTATTCCTTCGTTTGCGGCCCACTCCTGTTTCTTTCTTTTAATCTTCCTTTGGTAGCCAACACGCTGCGTTTCTTCCCTTTTCTCCCCAAAACGCGTCGTTTTAATTAATGAACCTTAACCCTCGAGCCCGACTGCCCGATCCGCCATTCTTTTCCTTTCTTTCTTTCTTCCCCGAACCACCGGTGCCGCCCATCCCCTCCAGCTTAAGGTTGAACCCTAGACCCTCTCAACCCTTTCCCCTATTTTTATAAGCCTTAATTTATTTTATTTCATTTATTTGAATATAAATATTATTATTATTATTATTATTTCTATTTTTAATATGTATTATTGTTATTATTATTATTAATGTTTTTATTATTATTTATGTTGAAGCCATATTGTAATTTTTTATTTTGATTTTATCATTATTACTCTTATTATTTCCATTATTACTATTATTAATATTATTATGTTATTATTATAATAATTATTATTAATATTATTACTAGTTTGAAATTATTATTATTATTATTTCGTTATTATTGTCACAACTACTTTACTATTAGTTTTGTTATTATTATTATTATTATTATTGTTGTTACTGTTGTATTATTTTCATTATTGATATTATTTCTATTTTCATTATTATTAGTATTATTTCTATTTTCATTATTATTATTAATGGAATTAAATCTTTAAACCCTATGTTATCAACTTTTATAATATTTCTAGTATTTCTTATATCTTTAGCAAAGTTAAAAATTTGTCAATGTTATTTTTATTAATATGTTATTATTTTGTCAAAGCCCTTAGGAGGCGTAGGAGAGTGCTCCATGATCGGTGTCATTTTAGGTAAGGGGTTACTAACGCTTATTGTGTGTTGATGTGCATTAAATGCCTTGTATGTTATACATCCTATGTTATTATTGTAATTATTGTGTATATGGTATGACATGGAGTTCCAACATGTTCTTGTGTTGTTATATGACATGTGTACTATATGTATGTGATGATATGTGTTGCGACCCTATAAGACATGTATGTGAGGATGTTAATATGGTTTGTGTGGGGGAAATGATGAAAAGGAGAATGGGGAAATAAGTTGACCAAGGAATATGAGTTGACCTAAGTATTTTAATGATCCATAAGTGGAGGAATAAAATGGGAAATTTCAGATTTCATGTGGAAGAGGTTAATTTATGGTTTTATAGGGGAGAATCTAATTTTATGGTTTTATATGGGAGAATTTAATTTATGGTATTATATGGGAGAATCAAATTTATAGTTTTGTATGGGAGAATCTAATTTATGGTGTTATATGGGAGAATCTAATTTATGGTTGAATTTAAGGTTTGGTAAGGATGAATCTTTGGTTTCATATGGATTGAATGTAGGGTTTTGTAAGGATGAATCTTTGATTTTATATGGTTTGAATTTAGGGTTTGGTATGGATGAATCTTTGGTCTTATATGATTTTGAATTTAGGGTTTGGTAAGGATGAATTTTTGGTTGGTATGGATTAAATTTAGGGTTTGGTATGGATAAATCTTTGGGCTTTATATGGTTTGAATCTAGGGTTTGGTATGGATGAATCTTTGGTTTTGTGTGGATTGAATTTAGGGTTTTGTATGATGTAATCTTGGGCTTTGCAAGAAAGAGTTTTGGGTTTCGTATGGATGGACTTAGGGTTCTACATGAAAAATTCAAAAGGTTGCATGGGGTGTGAGAAGTCTGCATGGGAGTGAAATTTACATATGAAAAGTTGATTTGGGATGTGAGGAAGGTAATGAAAGTGTTGTTTGGGTGTTGGACCACTTTGGATGAAAAATAGTACGTGGAGTAATATAAGGCTACGTAGGAGACTGAGCTAGGATGAATTAGGGTTTGGTGTGGCTGCTTATGGTTTTTGTGGTATCATGTGCATTTGGTTATTAAAGTGTAATTATGATGGTGGAATTTTATGACTTGTGATGTGTGAAGTTTAAAGGGAATGATTCATGCATGTCTAGGGTAAATGCTTCTGAATAAAATACTTAGTACATTAATTACTTAAAGTGCAAGATATTAAGACGGGACAAGCTAATCCACCAGTTAGGAATAGTGGTTAGGGTTTTTACCCTATGTGCAACCGATCTACCTGTTATAATAGTGGTTAGGGTTTTTACCCTATGTGTGATCGATCCACCAGTTATAATAGTGGTTAAGGCATGATGTCCTATGTGAGATCGGCCCATCGGTTATAATATTGGGGGATCTCGAGCTCAATAAATATAAACTAGAGTTTTACTAAGGTACTTAAAAGGTACTAATTACTTACAGTGGAACACTATGGGAGCAGGAGCCAAACCGATCCACTGGTTAGGCATAGTGGTTAGGCTTTTTATTCTATGTGTGACCAATCCACCTGTTATGATAGTGGTTAGGGTTTTACCCTATATATGACCGATCCACCGGTAATAATAGTGGTTAGGGCATGATGCTCTATGTGTGACCAACCCACCAGTTATAATAGTGGGGTGTTCCTCTACTCGTATGGATTTGATAAAAAGCATGGTGTGAAATGAGTTATGATCAGATATTAATTATATGATTAATCCAAACTATATTTGGGCCTTATGTATCTATCAGAATGTTTGAACCATATTATGATATCATTACGGTCTTTATGTTCTCTTCATTTCTTCTACATTATTTGTGGTGTTATGTGTTGGCCTTAGTGCATCTATTACCTTACTCAGTACGTAGCGTACTGATCACCCTTTTTATGGGTGGTGTTCATTCCCACGAGTAGTAGGCCCTTTTGACTTTGTGCAGGTGGGCGAGACATTCGGTGGGGCTGAGTGTTGAGCATGTTTGTCTTTAAGTTTGAGAGTAGTGTGGTCGGATCCACTCTTCTTGTTATCTTATTTATTTCTATTATTTCTTCTTGTATCGGATTTATCCTGTTTGATTTATTAACTTGTATTAAGTATTTCAAATAAATCTTTTATCGATTGTAAGATTATTCCCTCCAAGGAATTTTGATTTCGCACTCTGATTTCTATCATATTATTGCTTATAACTTTATAAGTACTCTGATTTTTGATATTATGATCCTTCTTCTAGTTCTTTTATGAACTTTTGGTTTGAGTTTAATGTTAATCTTCTTAGCCTTAGCACCTGGTACTGAAACGGTAGGAGAGAACTGGTTTGGTACTAAGTGTGGCGGTAACATCCCTAGAATTCATGGGTTTTAATTTAAGAGTTTCTATTTTAATTACTTCTGCTTTAAAAAAAATAGTGAATTTTGGAGTGTTGCACTTGTGCCTCTACCCAATCTCCATCGATTTCAACCATCACCCAGATCTTCTATAAAATATTTCCTATTTGCATGCCACCACTCCTCTGCTAATTTTTCTCCTCCTTGGTACGCCGCCATACTAATATATATACCCCTCCACCCCTCCATTTTATTATTGTCCATCACCTCCCCGATCTCTTTTTCTTCCTTTTCCTACCTGTTGCTGCTCTATTTCTGTAATACCTCGTATTTTTTAAATCAAAATTTATTAAATTTAATGATTTTATTAGCGTAATTTGATGTAAACATTTAATTATTTTAATTTTGATTCATTTTATAGATTTATTGATGATTTTGACTTCATATTTGAATTTAATTAATCGTTGTCGTTGTGGACCATTTTAGATAAATTCGTTCATGATCATGATTTTATCATATTCATATGATTTTGATTTCCGTTTAAAATATATATTCCCGTTCTTTCTGGTATTTTAATTTTTATATTTTAGATTCGTTTTCGATTATAATTTCGTCGTGTGGTTACGACTCTATTTTGGAGTATATTTCGTTAACGAAATATATTATTTAAATAATATAATTTTTGTTTAAATATTCAAATTTATTTTAGTGATTTTATCCATAGAAAATATTTTTGACTTTGAATTTATTCATTTCCGAAGTCGTTAAGATTTTCGGAAAGTTTTAAATTAAAAAGGTTTTCAGAGTTTATTTATGAATTTCGTTCCAAAATTAATTTCCTTCCGTTTTACCCTTTTTAGTTGTAGAAAACTAGTTTTGGAAATTATTAAAATTAATCTCAGCTTATTAAAATTTGTTTTAAATATTTTCGTATATTCTTTCAAATATTTTTGAGGTCTTATAATATATTTTTGTAAACAATTTAAATTTTTATGTTTTTTGGTAAATTTTCAAAAATAGTCTCGAAATTATTTATATAGATCGTATATCAATTTTAAGTATTCGTATCTTTTCAAAAATTATTTTTATTAAATAAGTTTTAGATAAATCTTCTAATAATAAATTTAGATATTTATTATTTTATTATATACTTGTATTTGTAAAGAAAAGGGCCCAATTCTCTAGTGCCCCGACCCCCCTCTTCTTTTCCTTTCCTCTCTTCTTCTCTCCTTTCTCTTCTCTTCTCTTTCCCGACTGCCCCGTCCCTTGCCCTCTACGCAACCCCATTTGCCTCCTCCCTACTCCGCCTCGCTAGCCACCGCTAGCCACATCTACAACCGACCACCACCGGAGACACCGCAACAAGCAGCTAGTAGCAATCGCAGCAGCCGAATCCAGTGCTGCAGCAACCGCAAGAAGCAGGGACGAGCCACATTGTTTGTGCCACCATTCGGCCATGGCGAGCTCGAGTGATGACTGGCAAGCTGTCCTCGACCTCCGGCGGAGCTTCTCCGGCCTCCACCTATCCCGATTTGCTAATTTTTGTTTGGTATAAATTTCTAAAAACCCTAACATTTGATTTGATTAATTTAGTATGATTTAGCTTATGATAAGCTAAGTTCATTGTTTGGTTATGTATATATATGTTGTAATATTGATTTGGATAGGCTAATTGTATAGATTATGTTGGAATTTTGGAAATTGGAATTTTGGCCGGGTTATGCTCGAATTTTTCGAATTCATCCAATTTGGTATTTTTGGATAAATTAATTATACAATATTTTTAAAATGTATCTAATTTCATGTTGGAACCTTCAATTTGAGAAATTTATGCGGAATTAATCGGAATTTGATTCCTAAGTCAAAATTCATGTGTAATGAAATTGGGTCGCATAATTAAGTCATTTCACTCAATTGATTTTATAACATCGTTTGAAATGTATTTAATTTCATATCGGAAGTGTTGATTTGGAAAAATTGTGCGCCATTAATCTGAATTGGATTTTTAGTTTAAAACTCTTGCGGGTCTAAATTGGACTGTATAATCGGGTTATTCAATTGACTATATAATTTACATTAGAATACATTTAATTACATTTGTGAACCGTCAACTTATATATTTTAGTAAGAATTGATCGGAATTGTATTCTGCGCTCAAAAACCCTAATTATGCTAAATTTGGTATATCTTTTATTGGTTTTGAGCAATTGATTATATGATATGTTATAAAATATGTCTAATTGCATTTCTAAACATTTAATTTAAATAAATTAATAGAATTCAATCGACTTGTATTTTCAGGCCTAAAACCCTAGATTTCTAGTGAAATTATGAAATTGATGATTTGTATAATTATTTTTCTAAAATTAAATTTATAAAAATAGTTGAAATGATCCTAATTGCATTATAATACCTTCAATTGGAATGAATTAATTGGAATTATCCAAGCTTGTGTCGTGGAGTTTAGAACCCTAATTTTGAAAATGGATAGTCATAAATTGGCTACTAGGAAGATTGTTTTTGTTGAAATTAATTATCTAGATTTATCTAAAATTAGTGTAATTGTGTTTTGAAACTATCGATTGGAGATAATCGAAGTGATTTGGTCAATTCGTAGTTTAGGCATTAAAAACCCTAATCTTCGAGGATGGTTTTATAAAATTGATTTTGCTATGTGTCTTTTATCTAATCGATTTCTGGCTTTGGGTTTTAAATCATTTGAATTATTTTTTAATTCAATCGGTTTGGACTTGGTTCTATGCAAATGGTTGGTTTACCTATTTAGTTGTAAAACCTAATGAATAAGTTATTTTTGATAAATTAACTTATAATCGATTATTCTTTCTCGGGCTTTCTAAATTAATATGAAATGTCCCAAGTGATATGTGTGTTAATCCGATTTGATTTATATTTAATCTTAAATCTTAATAGAGCTATGCTTTTGAATCCAAGAATATGATATGAGTTAAGTAATGAATAAGACACTAATTATTTAAAGTGGAAGATTACGTGAGTTAGGACCAGGTGTAGAGTTCATTCCATTGGACTATAATAATGGCTCAGGTGTGTTGTCCCTGAGAGGTGATTCAAACCGTTTTACCGGTTAAGAATAGTGGCTTAGGAGCATTCTACCCTGAGAGGTGTAGGGTCCGTTCCAGCAGACAATAATAGTGGCTTGGGTGTGTTGTCCCTGAGAGGTACTTTAGACCGTTCCACTGGTTTAATAATAGTGGGGTCCCTAAAATCATCGTAAATAAATAAAATTGGATGTAATGATGATTATTATTAGATTGTTGGATTGGTGTTACTTAGCATGCGATCATGATTTCTTGTATGCATGTATCTTATGTACCGTCATGTCTAGTAATGTACTTGGAAGTATGAATTCGTGACCCTATGTCTTATTATATGTAATAAATGTATAATTGAGCATGAGAATTTTAAGCTAGAGTCTTTCATATCTTATGTGTTTCATGTTTCATTCCATGAGTTGGGTAGTCTTGATTTACTCAGTACCGGACCCGTACTAATGTTACCTTTGTTGAATAGGTCTTGTGATGATCCACTGATGGTGGGGAGCAGACCTCTTGTGCAGGTTTGAGATCGGATATTATTTTTGGGTTGAAGGCTTGGCTTGAAAGAGTAGGCAATCCGAAATTTAATCTATTGGGATTTGTCTTGTTTGACTGTATTTATTTTTGGAAGTTTCAAGTCTTGTATTTAAAATTTGAAGGGTGTTGTAATTGACTTTTAATTCCTCATACTTTGATAAGCTTTTAAAATTCGGGTTTATTTCACAGGTTCAGCTGCTTTATTCAACGATGATTTTATTTAGTGAAATTGTTCACTTGCTATCTGCCTGTGGATATCTTATTATAGGAGTTTATCCTCACAGCATAGATGTTGTTTAGAATTTTATTTAACACGTTTTAGCCTTGCATCTAGCATGAGATAAATGGTGGATATTTATCTTGTGTTAGATGTGGCGGTAACATTCCCCAAATTCTATTGTAGCTTCCACTTTATTCTTTCAACATTTTTTTAGGTGTGAATTTTGGGGGTGTTACAGTTTCACCCGTCAACACCACTATAGCCATAATGCACCTCGACCACCACTCCCCACCCATTTGCCGGTGAACAGACCACAAAGGTTACCCCAACCTTCCCCCTCACTGTCACTGACCACTACCTCTTTTCCCTTCTTCTTTCTCTTGTCTATCTCACCTTTGCAAATTGCACGGCCTCAGCACACAACCATGCAGCCTTTGCATCACCTGGCCATGTGACATTTTTCTCTCGGTCGGTTGTGCACCCCTGCAGCGCAGCCGTGCAACTTTTGCACTGCCTAGCTGTGCATCATATTTTCTCTCCGCCTAGTGCTGTAGAGCTGTGTAACTCTTGCACAACCTAACCATGAATTACTTTTTCTCTCAACTGAGGGCTACATCGCCTACTGTACAACCGTGCAACTTCCCATTTTTGGTTGTGCACCCCTATTTTCACCCCCAAAATCTTGTCCAAACACCACCAAAATTTATCCATGGCTCCCCCACACATTCCGCTACACTTTTACACAACTCAAGCTTGCATTTGAATCTTGTTATTTGCATTTTTACCCTCCTCTACCTTAACTTTCCCCTTGATTTTAATCTTCAATCTTAATCGTATTTTATCTTATATTTGTAGATGATCTTCTTTTGATTTTGAAGGAGGTCTAGGATTTACGTGCATAAATCTCGGTGTATTTATTGGTAAGGATACATGTCATAGCTAGGGTTTTATGTGATACATGTATTTTTGTATGTGCTTTTATGTTGAGTATGTTGTATTGAGTAATGTATTTATGGAAATCCTATTCTTGAGAGTAATAAAATTATGTAAGTATGTATTTGGGTATAAATTTGGATACATGATATCTATGGAAAACTGAGGATATGTACTTTGTGTAAGGATTGGAAAGTTATATGTATTAGTATTGGGTTTCATAAAGGCCTTTGGGATAATATGATTGGCTTGACTACCCTAAGGATATTATGATCATTTGAGGATAATTATGTGGTTGTACTTAGTTTGTCCAGTTGAATGTCTTGCACATTTATATGAGTTTAGGGTGATAATATACAATAACCTCTGAATAAGGTATTAATCATTTAAAGTGAAAGATCATGTGAGTCCAGCCAAGGTGTTTATATGGGTCTAATCCACCGGATAATAATAGTGGCTTGGGTGTGTTGTTCCCAGGAGGTATATCAGTCCGTTCCACCAAATTAAGAATAGTGGGGCCCCATACTTAACATGAATGAAAATACAATTAAGAGATAAAGTATAAATAGAAAGATACTAATCATTTAAAGTAGAAGACTATGTGAATCAGGACCGAGGTGATCAGTTCTTTCCACCAAATAATAATAGTGGCACGGGTGTGTTGTCCTCGAGAGGTGTTTCAGATTGTCCCATCTATTTAATAGTGGCTTAGAAGTATTTTACTGTGAGAGGTATTGGGTCTGTTCTACCAGATAATAATAGTGGCTCGGGTGTGTTGTTCCCAAGAGGTGTTTCAGACCCTTCCATCAGTTTAAGAATAATTGATTCCTTGAACTCAACGTAAATAAAAGATTGGAATATGGTATATCTAATTAAAGACCTAGAATCAATAATTATTTGCATTGTTTTATTAATGTGTGTATTTTTCTCTTATGAGAACTCTTGTATCATGTGCAACCTTGCTTGATTGTACCATTACCTTACCTAGTAAGTAGGGTACTGATCATCCATTTTATGGGTGTTGCTTAATCAAACGAGTAGACAACCCAAATGTATGTGTAGGTTGATGAGGACCAGGTTGACGAATTTGTAGCCTTTGATGCTATATATGTGGATGAGTGATTTCTTTTGTATCTAGATTTTGGGCATATAGTCATGTTATCTAGATGATAGTTTTACCCAAGTACCTTTTTAGACTCTAAGTTCCATAGGATCCCTTTTGTTTTATTTTGGTATTTTAATCAGATTTGATCCTCAAACTCTTATTTGATGTTATTAAAAGTTTTCTCATTTCTTCCTATCATGTTTTAATTGTCTAATCGTTTTGCCTTATGATTGATGTAAGGATGGTGGATTAAGCTAGCCTTATGTTAATTACAGTGGTAACACCCATCTATTTGATTATATGCTTCTACTTAAAATGAAATTTTTAAGTAGTAAATTTTGGGGTATTCAAGTTGGTATTAGAGCTTTTGGTTTTGATTACCATGTTTTGGTTTTTAAAATTTAGTTTTCAACAATCCCTCATTTGATTTTTACTATTTATTTCACATTTAAGAAAACCCAAATTAACTTGTGAGGAATCAAGGATGGGTAGCCTAGGTGGCCTTGAAATATTAATTATGTACATTAGCCATTAGTTATCTAGGAAGGCTTAGGCGTTAAAATAATTTCTGTCTTGCAGCTAGTTAGTCACCATGGTGCTTAACGGTTGTGTCGGTCGTCTTAAGGAAACATTTGAGGCGTTCATTGAGTTTTTCAGGCACTGACCAGCATTGCCTCAATCTCAGCCGCCACCTCTACCTCCGCATTACCCATAGGAGGGTATCTGAAATACCCCAAAACCCTAATTTAGAGAATTATGAAAACTTTATAGATGTATTAGGGAAATTAATTAAATAAACTATTTTCTTAAAATAAGAAGAAGTAATTAAGGCAAAATTAAGAGGAAATTAATGAATAATTTAATTGGAAAAAGTTAGGGTCTTTTGCTAATTAAAATGGAATTTACGAAAAATCTTTCAAAATTCCTAATTTAGCTTAAAAAGGGAATTTAATTATTATTTTATTAAAATAATATTAATTTAAATATCCCAAAATGCCAAAATATTTTAAATACCCCAACCCACCTATTTTCTTATTTTTTTTTCCTTTTTTCCTTTTTCTTTTCCCCCTCTCTTTTTTTATTTTTCTTTCCTTCCTCTCCTTTCTCTTTTTATTTCTTCCCTTTTCTTTCCCCAATCTAGGACAGCCCACCCCACAACCTAAACCTCCCCCTTCCTCTCGTGAGGCATAGGCCCGCCACTCTCCTCTTTTCTCCCTGACCAGCCGCCGGCCTAGTCCGATTTCTTTCTTTTTCTTCTTCTCTCCCTGAATTCATCAACCACCCCTTTCTTCTTCCTTTCTCCTTCTCCACCGACCCTCTCTCTCCCTGATGCCAACATCTCCACTTCCTGGAGCAGGCACATTGCCTCTAAGTTGCCGCAAGCTGGCTTACGACCTCTATTCTCTTCCCTGTCACTCCCCCTCTCTCCTCCACCCAATCATAGCCTCTTTGTCTCCTCATGCATGCCCCTTTCCCCCTTCCTTTTCCCCTTCCCAAGCATGCTAGCCCCTGCAAAAACTTAGGCCTACTCAAGCCATAGGCCACTAGGTGGCGACCAACATGCGTGTTGTCAGCCTTCCCCCTTCCCCCTCTGTTGTTCCCTCTCATCCTTGGCTATAAATACCACTCAACCAACCCCATTCAACTCTTTTTTCTCTCAACCCAGAAATCATCACCTCTTATCACCGCCAACTGTTCAGCTACCTGTTGCGCTACCGCCGTCCGGCACTACTACCCAAACTACTCCCTGCACCACCCTTCACTAAGCTACAACCCTCACCACCCTCAATTCTCCATGCACGAGTTGCCTTGGCTATGCACAATTAGCCATTCCACTAACCTTAACCCAGCCACCGCCGCCCATTGTGCAGTCATCTGCCACCACTCCCACCATAACCACCACTCTCTCTACCCTCTCAAATCAACAATAGACCTTCCCCTACCTTCCTTTTCCCCCAAATCCCTCCCCTCCTCCTTTCCTCCCTCTCCACCACTCTCGACCACCACACTGCCACAACCTACGCTGTTGCCTTTGGCTGCACCACCACCACCACTCCAACCCTCTCCACCTAGGCATCCTCCACCACCTCAAATCCCCCTCTCATTCCCCCTCACCTACCCTAAACACCCAACTTTCCACCTTCTTCCATCTTTCCCCACCACCACCGCCGTCGCTGGTGCCGCCAATAACCACCAACCCTAAGTGGTACCCTATCCCTTAAAACCCTAGATGTGATACCTTTATCTCTTTTATTTGTATTATGATATTATCCTTATTATTATTAACTTTATTATTATTATTAATGTGGATATTATTATTCTTATTATAATCATTATTATTATTTTTATCATCGTCATTATTATTAAATACAGCTTTGGAAATATTAATACTACTATTATTAGTTGACAAACCTTATTATTATTATTATTATCATTGTTTTTTATCATTAATACCATTTTTATTCTTGTTATCATTATTATTATTATTATTATTATTATTATTATTAATGCTAACTTAGGCATAGTATTACTATTACTATTACTATTATTGTACAAATATTGGTACCCTTATATTATCATTATTTTGATTATTATTGGTATTATCCCTAGCAATATTATTATTTTTGTTAATATTACTATTATTATATTATAATTTTTATTACTAACCCTATTATTAGCCTTAACCTTAATAATACTAGGTTTTCTATTACTAGGAGTATTAGTATTACTATTATTATTAATATCATTATTTTTACTACAACTACTATTAGTACTATTATTAGACGAAGTAAAGCTATTAGCTTTAATATTATAACTATGGCTATAAATATTTATCATGAACCTATTTTGACTAGTAATAACCTAGTAGACTAACTTGAGAATAAAAACCCTATTTTTTCTTGTAAAGTTTCTTTTAATAATAGTAACTCTAATATTAGCATAAAGTAGGAAATACTAGTATTTTTGGTAGGATGGAATTAATCCTTAGTTTTCCCTCTTGTAGGTGAATCTAGTCAAAACCCTAAGGAGGCGTAGGAGCGTGCTCCAAGGCTGGTGACATATTAGATAAGGATATAGCTGAGGCCCTATATGTGTTATATGCCTTGTATTCTATGTACCATGATATGTTATATATCTTATTATTATCATTATAACTGTTTAATTTGTAGCGCAGCTTGTAGTTGAGGTATGCTAATATGTTTTCTTATGGTATGTGTATAACATGTATATGGTGTGATTATGATATGTTGTGATGTGGTCCTTTAGGACATGCATGCTAGGATATTTAATGTAATGATATGGGGTGAGAGGATAAAAAAAGGGAAAATGGGGAAGTAAGTTAACCAAGGGGAAATAAGTTGACTAAGGGGAAGTAAGTTAACCAAAGGATATGGGATCGACCTAAATATCCCATGATTCATGAAAGAGAAAATAAGAGAGGACTATGAATAAAATAAAATAGTGGGTGAACTTTGTATGAGAATTCTAGGGTTTGCATAGGAATTCTAGGGTTTTGCATAAAAACTTCGAAGGCTTGCATGAGGTGGATGGAGTCTGCATGGGGATGAACTTTATGTGTGAAAAGTTGTCTTGGAGAGTAAGTAAGGTAATGGAAGAGTTGTTTGGGTGATTGGAGGCTTTGGGTAAAAAATAGTACGTGGGTTAGTATAAGGCTGCATAGGAGACCTAGCTAAGGTATGGGAAGAAAACTCTAATTTGAGATGGTTGTGAAAGTAAAAATAATTGAGGGTGAGTGGAGTATTAGATGAGGATGGAGAAATGTCATGTGTAGGGTGAGTATTGGTATCATGGGAAAGCTAGAGTGGAAGGTGAGAAATGGAGGGGGGACATGTGGAAAAGAAGGATGCTAGGATTTGGTGTGGCCATCTAGGTTTTCATGGTCACACATGTATTTAGGGGAGTAAAGGGAAATGATGAGGGTTAAATCTATGGGAGGTGATGTGTGGGGTGTTAAAACGGCATTGGATGTGTGAGGTAGAGAAGGATGGGCCACATAGGCCCAAATTAGGGTTGTTGGAGAAAACCCTAAGGTAAGGTAGTTAGTGGACTTGGAGGTGTAAGGTAATGGGCCTTGACCAACACATTTAGGAGTTGGGCCTATAGTGTGAGTAAGGGGAAGAAGGAAAGGATGATAGGGTATGTTAGGAGGGGCAGAGCCTGAAGATGTGGGATGGGCCCCTCTTAGGGGGATAAATGTAGATGATGTGTGATATGCATGTCTAGGATGAAAACTTGAGGAATAAGATACAAGTAAGATATTAACCATTTAAAGAGGAAGGCTGTTGAGCCGGGCCTGGACTAGTCCACTAGGGAATAGTAGTAGCTAGGAGCCAGGGTGCCCTGGAGACCGATCCACTGGCGAATAATAGTGGCCATGAGCATTCTACCCTACATATTTCTGGTCCGCCGGCTATAATAGTGGAGGATTTCGTGCTCAACAAACTGAACATAATTGTGAAAAGTTATGGGAAAGACACTAAGTATTTGCATTGAAACACCATGAGAGTCAGACTTGTTGAGCATGGACTTGGCCTAGGGATTGGTTGCGACGTATCTAGATTCCCTTTTTATGTTTCACTTATTTTGTATCTATTTATTCAGACTTGTTTTATCCTACTGTAACCTTTATTCCCTTTAGGGAATTTTAATTATGTACCCTGGGATTGTAATCTCTTTTCCGTGTACTCCAATTTCTATCTTATGTATGTTTCAATTCTTTTATGAAGCCTTATTTTGAGTTTGAATTATGATGTTTGGTAATCTTTCTTTAGCGTTATGATGAGTAGGAGACCGGCTGTGGGTCGGGCTTGTACTGATCACGACGGTAATATCCTTGAAATTCACAAGTTTTGATTTACTTATTTCTGCTAAATCTTCGAATAAACAAAATTTTTCAGTAGTGAATTTGGGAGGTATTATAGTATCAGAGAAGACTGGCTTTAGAGGGTTAAAAGTTATCACCTGCCACTTTACACCGGTGATGAGGACCTAGTTATCCTAGAGGGATGGATTCGAGATATGGATAGAACATACGAGGTAGTGGATTACCCACCTGCTTAGAAGGCAAGCATTGTAGTCTTCTTTCTCTAAGGAGCAACCAACACTTGGTGGGTAGGTCATCGTGTGCTGGAAGGACCACTGATGTCTTGGGAAGACTTCAAGACAGCAATCCATGATAGGTTTTATCCCAAAAGTCTCACGAAGGATAAGTTGAAGGAGTTCATGTAGCTTACTCAAGGAGGCATGACGTGAGGCAATACAACACTCAATTCTCAAAGTTGTTAATATTTATGTCGGGGATAGCAGCTAGCGAGTCTATGGTTGTGTATTAGCTTGAGTAGAGCCTCCACTTTAGCATCTGGGGGATGACGGGTGTTGTGGATTTTCAAAACTTAGCCACCTTGTATAGGAGGGTGTGTGTTACCATAAATATGGTACAGGAACAGGCTTCTATCTTGGGCAATAGGAAGCTAGAGACACGGGGTTCTGGAGGCAGGATTCAATTCCGGGGAGGTGGACCTCTAAGTTATCAGCCTAGGGGTTAGATAAGTGGATAGAGTAGATCTATTGGACCAGTGAGATGTTCATGTGTTATTTCTATGGTCGAGATCATCTGGGGAAATTTTTTTAGGGAACTCCTATTCAGTATAGGACGTGTGGTCGGTTGGTCACCGATCTTTTGTGTATCAGTGTTAGTCGAGTCAATTCTAGCAACAGGGACCACTTGTACCTTAGCAGCAAGCATATCAGCAGCGGACCTACCAACCGCCACAATAGTAGTCTTTGCAGAGGGCACTAGCCCCAGCCAGTGTACAACCTAGGGAGACTAAAGGGAGACCACAAGGGCCTCGCCCTTTCCCTTAGAAAGGAGGAGGACTAACTCAAAATTCTAGAGGTTATCATGGAGGATAACAAGGAGACAATTAGACGGGCGTCTGAATGTCATTAGGCAGACATAGGCTGATCGATAGCTAGATGTAGTTACTGGTAAATTTTTCATCCATTTGTTGCCAACATATGTATTGTTCAATTCAAGAGGATCCTTGTTATTTGTATCTACTACTTTTGTTGCTAAAGTTGCATTATCTCCACTTGCTAGTGTGTCTATTTCTATGATGTTGCCTTTTGGGGATAGATTGCATTGGACTAGGCTCTACTTGAACATGACCTTAGAGATAGTTGGGGTAGAATTCTTATTTGACTTGGTTAAATCGACTTATAGGATTTTGATGCTATCCTTGGGATGGATATGTTGGGGAAATATAGGGTTGTAATAGACTGCGCGCAAGAGCGAGTGGTGTTGCGAGGGCCTCATGGTGCTAGGGTCTCTTATAGGAGATGCAAGCCTAGGCCTACAACAAAGGTTGTATTTTCCCACAAATTATATTCATTGGTACAAAGGGGTTACCTTATGTATTTGTGCAGAGTTCAGGAGCTGAACAAGGATGTATCAGCATTGGAGGATATCTTGATTGCTCAAGAGTTTCCTAACGTTTTCTCTGGAAGAGATACCAGGTATACCACCGATACGGGAGTTAGACTTCACCATTAAGTTAGTACTAGGAGTGGAGCTAGTTTTGAAGGCACCTTACTGGATGGCACTAGTAGAGTTGTGGGAGTTGAAGACTCATCTAGAGGTTCTAGTGGCGTATAGGTACGTTTGAGCAAGTGTTTCTCCATAATGAGCACTAGTGTTGTTTGTAAAGAAGAAGGATGGGAGCCTTTATTTGTGTATAGATTATCGGGGTCTAAATTAGTTGATGGTGAAGAACCGATACCCACTTTCAAGGATCAATGACTTGTTTGATTGGCTTTGGGGTGCTTCAATTTTCTCAAAGTCCGACTTGAGGTCGGGTTGTCATCAAATATTCATCACCAAGGAAGACATGATGAAGATGACCATTAGGACATGGTACAGGAACTACGAGTTTATGGTGATGCCTTTTGGGTTGACTAATGCACCCGCCATTTTTATGGACTTGATGTCGAAGAGTTGCCAGCCATTCGTTGATTAGTTTGTGTTAGTCTTCAACAACGATGTTTTGATATACTATGAATGTAGAAAGGAGCATGAGCAGCATCAACAAACAATTTTATCACTCCTTAAAGAGCACGAGCTGTATGCTAAACTCTCCAAGTGCGAGTTTTAGCTTTTGGAGGTTAAAGTTTTGGGTCATTTGGTGTCAATAGGAGGATTCACTATGGACCTCGTGAAGATTCTAGCAGTGACTGAGTGGAAGGCACCCACTGGCATCCTCGAGGTTCGTAGTTTCCTAGGTTTGGCTGGGTACTATAGAGCGCTTTGTTTAGGATTTCTTGAAGATAGCTCACCCTTTGATGAACCTTTTGAAGAAGATGACTAAGTTTCAGTGGGATGATGTTTATGAGGGAGCATTTTAGAAGTTGAAACAGTGATTGACTACAACACCAATTTTGACTTCGCCTTTAGGTACTAATGGATTTGACGTCTAGAGTAACACATTGAAGCATCGGTTAGATTGTGTGTTAATGTAGCATGGTAAGGTAGTGGCTTACGCTTCTCGTTAATTGAAGCATTATGAGAACAATTACCCAATGCATGATTTGGAGTTGGCTGTAGTTATTTTTGCATTGAAGATTTGGAGCCACTACTTGTATGGGATAAAATGCATATATTTCGCCGACCATAAGAGCCTCAAGTACATATTCACTTAAAAGGAGTTGAATATGAGGTAGAGGAGATGGCTAGAGTTAGTGAAGGACTATGATATCGAGTTGACCTACCACGATGGTAAGGCTAACATCATTGCAGATGCCTTGAATAAGAAGTCATCACACTCTTGGAGTTCTGTTGTGGTGTCTAGTCGGTTGTTAGAAGAGCTTGGAGAGATGGGAATAGATCTAGCATGGTGACCTATAGGTTCAAATGAGTGCATTGACGGTTACGCCGATAGTTTTTGATGAGATCTAAGCGAGACAGCCTAGGGATGTTAAACTCAAAAGGATTCGATAAAAGATTGAGGACGATGGAGTTGATGGTTTTCAAATTCACGAGGATCTTATCATCTGCTACAAGGGTTGTTGGTATGTACCTCAAAGTAGTGCTGATCTGAAGCACTAGATTTTAGAGGAATGTCACTGTACTCCGTATTCTATCCATCTAAGAGGGGATAAGTTATATAAAGACCTTAAGGGGATCTACTAGTGTCCTCGCATGAAGCGAGAAGTGACAAAGTTTGTGTTGAGATGTTTGACCAGTCAAAAGGTGAAGATCGAGCATTAGAGACTTGTAGGGTTGCTTCAACCTTTAGATGTTCCATGGTGGAAGTGGGATTCCATCTCGATGGATTTTGTGAGTGGACTACTGAGTACTCACAACAGGTGTGACATGATTTGGGTCATTGTTGACAGGTTGACAAAATCAATAGTATTTGTGCCGATGATGTCGACTTGGAGTATAAATTAGCTGGCCGATGCATATATGAAGTTTGTGGTGAGTAGGCACAGTACACCTACAGGCATAGATTCTGATCGGGATTTGAGATTCCTTTCATAGCTCTAGGAAAAATTACAGGAGGCTATGGGCAAGAGATTGAGGATGAGTACCACCTTCCATCTAGCTACAGATGGGAAGACTAAGAGGATGATTCAGACACTAGAAGATATGTTACGACCTTACATTTTGGACTTCCGAGGTAGTTGGGAAGATCATCTACACTTGGTTGAGTTCTCATGCAACAATAGTTATCATGCTAGTATAGTGATGTCAACCTTTGAGGAATTGTATGGACACAAGTGTCAGACGCCTTTATGTTGGAGCGACATCAACGAGACTGTATTATTGGGACTAGAGATGATTAAGGAGATGACTTGCAGGTTCGATTGATTCAGGATAGGATGTGAGCAGATCAAAGTTGCTAGAAGAGCTATGCAGATTAGAGACATTGTGGCGATGGATTTGAACCAAAGGATAGAGTTTTGTTGAGGGTTTCACCTACCAAGGAGGTGTAGAGATTTGGTTGAACAGGTAAGCTAAGCCTAATATACATTTGTCCTTATGATATTCTAGGGTTGGCAATGTTGCATATTGCTAATCACTTCTACTAGAGTTAGCCTAAGTTCATAACGTCTTCCAAATTTTTCTACTAAGGAAGTAGGCTGTAGATCCATCCCATGTGATCAAACCAGATGAGATCCAGCTTGACGATTCTTTATCCTATAAGGAGAGACCGCTATAGATTCTCGATACCAAGATATGATGAACTTGTACAAGCTCAGTATTGCTCGTGAAGATTATTTAGAGCCATCATGGGTCAAAAGAAGCAAATTGGGAAACCAAGAAGGATATGCGCTATTTGCATCCCGAGCTCTTTAGTACAAGTGTGTTAGGTTTTGGGTTCCTCTCTCTTTTAAGGGTTAGTTAGAACTTGGCCACTGATATCACTTTCCTTTCATCCTTTTTCCTCTCATTCCTTAAACTTGACTTGTTGACTTTGGGGGTGAAGTCTCTTTTAAGAGGGTAGTGATGTGATACCCCAAAAATTTGCTTAGCTTAATCCCGGGTCATTAATGCCTTAATATGCTTGTAATCTCAAGAAATCTTATTTATAGCCCTAACCTAATTTTTTAATCCCAAAACATTAACCAAAACCAAAACCTTGACTTAGATAAATCATAATTTGTAAACTAAATAAAAACATGCTAAAATTTCCACTAATCCTAATTACTTATGGCTAATCTAAAATCACATAATCTAATCCTAACCCTTAACCTCTTCTTCCTTTTTCTTTTATTTTCTTTTCCTTCTTCTCTTGCGCCAATTTTCTTTATGGCATGCAGGAGTTTGGCTCCTCTACTACACTATGACACCATTACCCATCCTCCATCATGCATCCTCTCACCATCACCTTGCACCCTCACTAACCACCATCATCATCATCCCTTATGCCTCTACCCAATCTCCATCAATTTTAACCATCACCCTCATCCACTACAAAAGCTTTCCCATTCTCATGCTGCCACTCCCCTACCATTTTTTTTCATCCTTGGCACACCACCATACTAGTATGTATATCCCTCCACCCCTCCATTTCATAGCCTTCGATCACCTGCCCGACCTCTTTTTCTTCTTCTTCTTCCTCCCTGCTGCTAATCTATTTCCGCCATCAGCACCACCACAACCATAGTGCAGCACATCAACCACCAGTCATAGCCTATTGGCTAGTAGACCGACCACCAAGGTCACCCTAATCTTCCCCCATGCCCTTGATAGCCATCACTACAACCACTACCTCTTTTCCCTTCTTCTTTATCTTATCTGTCACACTTTTGTAGAGTACATGGCCTCAGCACTACCGTGTAACACTAAGAATTTCCTATCACGTTGTTGTGCAACCATTGCACCACCTAGCCCTGCATCATTTTTCTTTCTGTCTACTATGCACCACTATAGCACAATCGTACGACTTTTGCACCATTAGCTGTGCGTCATATTTTCTCTTGGCCTAGTGCTGCACAACCATGCAACTCTTTGAGCACTTGGTTGTGCATTACTTTTTCTCTCGATTAGGGGATGTACAGCCTCCTGCACAACCATGAAAATTGCTATATTTGGTCGTGCACCCCTATTTTCACCCCAAACCTTATCGAAACACCGCCCAACTTTAACCATAACTCCACCACACATTTTGCTATACTTCCATACAACTCAAGCTTCCATTTGAATTCGGTTACTTCCATTTTGACCCTCCTCTACCTTAACTTTCCTCTAAAATTTAATCTTCAATCCTAATCATATTTTATCTTATTTTTGTAGGTGATCTTCTAGTAATCTCGGAGGAGGTCTAAGATTTACATGCATAGATACCAGTGTCTTTTTTGGTAAGGATACATGCCATATCTAGGGTTTTATGTGATATATGTATTTTTTTATGTACTTTTGTGTTGAGCATATAATATTGAGTAATATATTTATGCAAATGCTATGAAATGATAATTGTGAGAGTAATTAAATTATGTAAGTATGTATTTAGGAATAAAGTTGGATATAGGTTATCTATAGGAAACTTAGGATATGTACTTTGGGTAAGGATTGGAAATTTATATGTATTAGTATTAGGTTTCATAAAGGCCTTTGGGAGAATACGATTGTCTTGACTACTGTGAGGGTATTATCGTCATTTGAGGATAATTACGTGGTCATGCTTAATTTGTTTAGTTATATGTCTTACGCAATTATATACGTTCAGCATGATAATATACAATCAACTTTGAATATGGTACTAATAATTTAATGTGAAAGATCACATGAGTCTGGTCGAGGTGTATATATGGGTTCGTTCTACCGGATAATAATAGTGGCTCGGGTGCATTGTCCCCAAGAGGTGCATCAATCCATTCCATCAGATTAAGAATAGTGGAGCCCTATACTAAACATGAATGAAAATACAATTAAGTGATAAAGTATAAATGGACATATACTAATCATTTGAAATGGAAGACTGTGTTAGTCAAGACCGAGGTAATGAGTCTATTCCATTAGATAATAATAGTGGCTCGAGTATATTGTCGCCAAGTGGTGATTCAGATCGTTCCACCAATTTAATAATAATGGCTCAGGATTATTTTACTATAAGAGGTGTTGGGTCTGTTCTATCGGATAATAATAGTGGCTTGTGTGTGTTGTCCCCGAGAGGTATTTCAGACCCTTCCACCAGTTTAAAAATAGTGGGGTCTGTGAACTCAATATATATAAATAATTGGTATATGGTATATCTAATGAAAGACATGAAATCGGTAATTATCTAGCATTCTTTGATTTACGCATATATGATTTTCTTATCAGAACTATTGTATCATGTGTAACCCTACTTGACTATACCATTACCTTACTTAGTACGTAGCGTACTGAGCATCCATTTTATATGTGCTACTTAATCTAACGAGTAGATGACCCATATATATGTGTGTAGATTGATGAGGACTGGGTGTGCTAATTCACAGCCTTTGATGATATATATGTGGAGGAGTGATTTATTTTGTATCAGGGCTTTGGGTATAGAATCATATCATTTGGGTGATAGCTTTTCCTAGATAACTTGTTGGACTCTAAGTTCCATAGGATCCCTTTTGTTGTATTTTGATATTGTAATCAGAGTTGATCTCCAAATGCTTATTTGATGTTATTAAAAGTTTTCTTATATCTCTCTATCATGTTTTAATTTTGTAATTGGTTTGCCTTGTGATTGACATAATGATGGTGGAGTAAGCCAGACTTATATAAATTATGGCAGTAACACCCAACTATTTGATTATATGCTTCCGCTTAAAACAAAAATTTTCAATAGCAAATTTTGGGGTGTTTCACATACTTAATTTTAATTCTACCATCACGAATTAGATATAGAGATACAAAAGGTAGACTTAATTACTAACATATTACCATGCAATATAATTTTTATGGAAAAACTTTATATCTAATTAATATGGACCATACTTTAAGGTTAACATATATAAAAAATATAACATAATAATAGTAATTTTTTAAAACAAAAATATATATTAGCATTACTATGGTGTACAACTTCATAAATGCCATTAAAACCACATAGATACCTTATTTTTTGACACAAACACTTATACCATATTGATCGACTAAGAGTCTTACCAATTATATACTGTGTCCAAGGGCATTGGAGTTTCATTTTCTACTCTACCATGAGCCTAATTTGGTTCCATTGAGCACTGGGAATAAAAAGATAATCATCACACATCTCTTCCTCCATAGCTTTGTATTCTTGCAATTCTAGATCGTCTTCCTCCATGTACATGCCTTTGTGAACTTGACTGGTTACCATGTCTCAGAATCAGAAGCCTTTGGACTAGGAGTTTTAATCTATGCAGTGAGGGGAGTTAATTGCTTCGTCTACCATGTACATAGGTCCATTATCAAAAGTGCATTTTTCTTCGAAGAGAAAAGAGTAGAAACCTTCGTGGAAGTGTGGATGAACACTAGGTTCAAATAGGGGAGCATTATCGATGCATGTGCACATTGTTATTATAAACATGTTATTGCAAACAATGAATGCATTTTTTGAAATGTTATATAACACTATCAATATCATTTTCAAAGATTAAATCCTCATATGGAAATTTAGCAAAGTCTTGAAGGATTTGCAATTTAAATATTTGATTGGTCACGGAAAGGTTGAAAATTTAAAATAAAATTTTAAAAATTTAAAGCAAGGAGAAACTAAAAAGAAATAATTTATTAAAATAAACACATGATAATATAGAAAATCTTACTTAAAACTAATATCATATTCACTAGTGAAGTTAAACTTCAAACCGGAGTTGTTCAAAGGAAGAAGTCATAATTGGTACAAAAAAAATATATAATGTTTAAATCTATTACAGAGTATGAATACTAGCCATGAATAGAAATCTAGAAATTATAATATATAAATCATGGTTTTGATTAAGTACTTGGTCATGAAACAAAATTAGAAACTTCAAAGTAAAATTGTAATGTCCCATCTTAAAATCCTTAAAATGTATTTAAAATTATATTGATATACGATATATTAGTTTTGGATTTGAAAATGGCTTGAGAATTAAGTAAAAATATAAATTTTAGGTGAACCAATTGATTGGTTTCTTAAATCGATTGACCAGTACAACAAGGGAGTTGCATTTTTATTTTGAGATTAACTAGTTAACTAGTTTTTCAAACCGATTAACTAGTTATACTACAACTTCATATCCTTTTGTGATTGGTTTCAATCATCTTTTGAATGTTAGTGAAAATTTCTAATAAGAGCCTTTTTCTAGTAATATACATATTTTTGTACTTTGTGATTATTTTAATATTATTTAGATCATCTTATAAGTTTATTTAGTTAAAAATCTCCCCATAATATTTTTGAAGTACTTTCTCACACACTCTCTCCCTCACCTACATCTCTTATGTGGCCCCTATGGCTCTTGTAAGTATCGTTACACCTCCCCTAATTCATCATACCACTTCCACCACATGATTTCACTATATCCCCATTATTTACATCATTTTCCTTCATATTCTTTGGTGCCCCACACTTAACCAAAGTTATCCCACTCCCTCTCTCTCTCTCTCAATGTTTATATGTTGACTCATCTAACCCTTTGGATTCATTTTATGACTCATTTTAACCCTTGCCTTTAGCACTTTCTCTCCTATCTCCCTTTACATTGGGTTATTTCATTAAGTATTGGGCATTTTCTCATCTTCTTCCCTCTTCCAATCTCTTGTAAAAACAAAGGGTATGCCTCTTGAATCCCCTCCTTTGATTAATTATTTTTCTCTCCTCTCCTCTCTTAACTTAGCCTTAGTTGTAATTTATTTTTTCCTTCTAAACAAGGAAGAATAAAAGTGTGGAGAAATATTTAAGGTTATAATTGAATTTTTGTTGAGATATTGATGCAAGAGAGTCCATAGATATTCTAGATGATGAAGATTTTTCATACTAGCACTATCACGGAAAGGGGTTTTAATAACGGTTATTTTATAGTTTTAATAACGGTTTTCAACCGTTATTGAATCTCCCGTTATTAAATCTTTAATAACGGTTCATAACCGTCATGAAAAATACGCAAAAACCCGCGAATATGTGCGTAAACTTCATATTTAATAACGGTTTTTACTTAAAAATCGTTATTAAAACTCCAGTTTTTAATAACGGTTATGATGAAAACCGTTATTAAAATGTAGGTTTTAATAATGGTTCTTATTAAAACCGTTATTAAAAACTGGAGTTTTAATAACGGTTTTAGAAGAACTGTTATTAAAACCTACGTTTTAGTAACAGTTTTCATCAGAACCATTATTAAAATAAGGTTTTAATAACGGTTTTCATAAAAACAGTTATTAAAACTCTAGTTTTTTTTTAGTTTTTGCAGTTTTGTTCCTACCCACATACACAGTTGTATGTTCAAATAATTACCAAATCTACATTGTAAAATAACATCAATTGATAACAAATCTGCAATCACACCATAATTTCAATCAATCCCTTGTTAATACACCAGACATATATACTCAAGAATCAAAATTAGTAGGCATACCACAACTTGGTAGCTCTACACCCCAAAGCAAAATGTTCATAAAATATAGCTTAGAAGACTTAAAGACATAGACAAAATACAAACCTGAACATGCATGTAGAATATATAGATCTCTACCTAATACCGAATGGATGAGTGCACATGTTTGGCCCATTGCTCTCTCACTTCATCAATTTCTTCAACATTGTATTGCTGGTCTTGTGCATAATCATCGGTGAAAAACTACAAATCCCAAGTTTTGATTAATATACAGTTATCACTTACGTCAAGTACCAAACATATATGTCATGATTCATTAATGGAAAAATATCGAAAAGAAAACATACATGGCTTGTATCTATGTTGATCGATCTATTTTGGACTATCAGATCCATTGCTCTACATACATAGTATCCACAATCTTTATCGTTTTGCTGTTGTGGACACTGTCAAATAAATTCAGTTATCTCTCTAACTATTAGATATTAATTTTAATTAAAATAAAATATGAAATAGTTGCCTTCCTACTTACTATGACAAGCTTGTATTGAACATTCTTTGGGTCTGGGACATCATTCCCACCTCTCCTTTGATACACTGTCCGTAGTGCCCTAATAAATAGAGTTGGATACACAATATTGTAAGTACACATATGTACCTTAAATAATGAAAGCTAGGCGAATATATGTATAAATAAGCTAATGAAGTAAGAAGTGAAAAGTATACTAACATGTTGATAAATTCCTTCCCACCACGATAGGCGACTTCAAAAGGCACGTCATAGGTTCGAAGGGAATCAAACACATAGAATTTATTAAGATCAGGTCGGACGGCATACAAAACCCAATGTTCTGTTGCGAGTTGAGGAATGAGATAGAGCTTGTTGTGTCCCTCAATCAAAATGCGATCCGCTAAATAGTTTATGTGCCAACCCTCTCTTATTGTACTACCGTCAGCTATGTAGTATGGACACACAAACACAATAGAGGACAGCATTCCCTCCATCGTAGCTCGAGTAGCTACCAACCTATGGACGAGAAAAACAATGCATATTTGTTAATAAATGATAACTCATATAAGAGGTCATAAAAATTCCAATTGTATAAGTTAAGAGTACTAAAATCTCAAAATGAAATAATACTTACGTGACATAGACGACGACACTTATGGTTGACATCCATTCTTGATTATAAATGTCGCTTATGTCAGCCGTCGATACCATGTAAGTAGCATCGTCCCTCCCAACATACTCAGGATGACAATCAATGAAAATATAATTATCCCTGAGGTAGTTTTGGGCATAAAAATATAATATAGCTAATGTTGGTGGAGGTTGAATTTGCTGATCTGAAGAAGGAATCTTTTGTGGGGCAACTGATTTTTCAGATTTAGCTCTCTTTCCTTTAGCAGCACCCTGTTTTGTGTTGCTCGTTCTGCTAGTACCTCTCTTGGTTTTACTAGCATAAGTAGTCTTCTTTTTTGATTCCTTAATTGATAATATTAAAAAAAAATATATATGAAAAAGGTATATATAGTGTAACTACTAAACAAGGTCTAATGAAGATGTCAAATGTCAATACCTCTTTAGTAGTGAGACGTATTTGATCCGCAGGCCAAGCCACGAAGCTTCCATGAGCTTCTAGTACTGTGGTTGCCTCATCGCCCTCTTTATAACAAGGCAAGTGTGCACTGCCAATGATTGGAGTGTCAATACTCACCGGCCTTGTATTTAGGGCTAAATTATACCCATGGATTGTCTGCGTTTCGGTACTGTGACTGATGTGGACCCTTCCTTTCACCAAAATTGTTGAAAGGTTATTCGCTAATAAGTCACATTTATGCAAACCCTAAAAAAAAATATTACACATTATTAATAATTTATTACACTGAATACATTTAATAACAATTTAGAGTTTGTAATGCTTACCTCGGGAAGAGTAGAAAGAAA
Source organism: Tamarix chinensis (assembly GCA_030549775.1). Taxonomy (NCBI): domain Eukaryota; kingdom Viridiplantae; phylum Streptophyta; class Magnoliopsida; order Caryophyllales; family Tamaricaceae; genus Tamarix; species Tamarix chinensis. The sequence continues at coordinate 77,221,192 of CM060179.1, read as the reverse complement.
TGCATCAGCTTCACAACTATCTCTGATGCTATTTACATTAGGTATGTGAAGCTGATCATGGTCTACTGAATCGGATGGCTTATACCCTTGAGATTTAATAAATGACAACTCTTGCTCCATTGTTGCCATCCGTTCAAATGCCACGTTCAATTTTTGGGTGAGGATGGCGACTTGCTCATTAGTGCTACGAGAACCATGAGATCAACCACATACGCTCGTTCTCGTAACACCCAATCCAAGGCCCCTGTGTCTTCTAGGGTGTTCTACAACTCCTGTAGCCTGGGACACAATGCTATATTGGTCCACCTCCTCACCTTCTGACGTTTGAAGTTCGTCCTGTAAATTTAACTTATAGGAATAAGCATAATATAATAGTTTTCTAAAAGAAAACTAAGTAGGGTTCTAGATATCTACAAACTTACAATTTTTTTGGCTGCAACATCAACATATTCATTAACATATCCATCTCTTATTGCTCTATCCTTCTTCCATAATGTACCAATATTGATGGACGAGGTACATGGGTCCAAGTCTTGGACTAGGAGCTACAAATCAAAAAATATTCCTAATTAAGAATATTATTATAAAATTCAACATTTACATGTAAATAGATAATCACAAAATTCATACCAACTCCTCTTCATGGCTCGCATATCCTTTGCGAGCCATATTATGCTGGTATTTATTTTGATTGGCAATCTCTTTATTATGGGTACTTTTTCCTATGTGACAAGCCAAAACATAATGACATGGTTATTTCAATATTAAGCATAATACTAGGATTGATACAAAAAGTTTAATTATTATCTAATAAGTACCTTAAAATCCCCCGTAAGACGAAAAGCAATGAATTGGTTCCAACTTTCTTGATCGATGAAACCGTATCGTTTGGGTGAGTTCTGTCGTAGAGAAACATCCCTCTTTCTATACATTTTTCTACAAGCTAAAAATGACCTAAAGGTTCTTAGGCGCTCCCCACAATGTCTAAGAAGCCATTTCTTCCTACTCTCTGGGACATTGAACACTCTCTACAAAATAAGACATGTAGATGTATACCGATGATAATGTAATAAAATTAATAACATTTGACATCCAAAAATGATTACATAAAATAGCATATTTACCGTGATTTCCTGCCAAATATGCTCCTTATGACCCTGTGGAACCTACTTCCAATTATTATAGGAGATAGGAACACGGTTACGGGTCACAAGTGACATGTAGGTCAAGAACATATCTGCGTAAGGGCCGATGGGAAGATTGTAAGTATTCCATCCCAACTCGACTACTTCTCCTCTATTCCTCATGTCTATGATAATTCTCATATTGTAGGTCCTCTCTTCCCTTCTTCATCACTGCTATCCCTATCAATGTTTTTGTTGGCCATATCTCTACAAAAAATAAATAAATAAATTATGTTAGAATGTTATGTATTGAGCATAATAATGTACCATTATATTATCGATACGAATCATGCTTAGAAAGAATTAATCTCAAATGTATAATGCTATTCTATATATATATATATATATATATATATATATACGAATCATGCTAACACGTTTCCAAAAAGATATTAATACTAACCCTAACCCTAACCCTAATTAACCATAATTAACCATAATAAACGATAAACCCTAACCCTAACCCTAGCTAAATAACCATAATTTATTATAATAAAACCTAACCCTAAACCACAAAAAAAAACCCCTAATCCCTAAACCTAGCTAAATGTAATTAAAGCATAATATATAAATCATATTATTATTATTATTATTATTATCATACACAATTACTTCCCTCTATTTAATTATTCACTTTTATATATTCCTTATTGTCTATATCTATTTAATCCTCATCAAATAGCAATCATTAACATATGCATATGTAAAATATATTTGCATTTTATTATATGATATTTCCTATATCTTATTGCTTGTCTCCTATACTTATTAATGAAAATGTGTGTGTGTGTGTGTGTGTGTATATATATATATATATAGTTTTTTATGAGTGAAAATGTATATAATTCTACACTCACATTCATATTATATATATATGTAAAGGTCTCGGCCAACACATGCATTTGTTAATATATAACAATAACGCAACAAATTCAACAACAAACAGCAAAATTTTCAGCCAACACATTCAACAACACATTTTCAAACGACAAACCACAATCTTTCAATAAAAAACCAACGAAACCGTGTAGCAACATGCATGCATGTATATATATATACATATATAAGTAGATAAAAAGTTACGAGAGGAAGAACAAACACATACATAAAGTGAGCTAGCTACAAACACGATGATGAGAATGTTGAGAGAGGCAAGGACTTCAAACACGACGGAGGATGAAGGTGCAAGTGCTAGCTAGCTTCGGAACAATGACAACACGCACATGCAAAGCCGACAATGGCAGAGGCATGGTGGAGAGTTGGCGGTGCGAGGGTTTCCTTTACTTGAGAGGAGCTGGTGTGGTGGTGCGAGTTGGTGGTGCACGGTGTGGTGGTGCGAGGGTTTGCAAGGAGAAGGAGAGAAAGAGAACGAAGGTGCAAAGAGTCTGAAAACTTTGGCACGAAACAGAACTGAGCGAAATAAAAGTTTGATTTTGGGGTTTTAATAACGGTTCCTGAGAGAACCATTATTAAAACATCTTTTAATAACGGTTCTTCCAAGAACTGTCATTAAAAGCTTCTGACTTTTGACAATGGTTCTAATATGAACCGTTATTTAATCCTCTTTTAATAACGGTTTACATAAAACCGTTATTAAAACATCTGTCCAAATTTTAACGTTTCCCTTTTAATAACGGTTTTTTAACTAGAACCGTTATCAAAACTTTCCGTCCATTAATTTTCACGCGTTTGATAACGGTTTTCGAACTATCGTTATTAATGTCCCGTTATTATTTTCCATTTTCGTAGTAGTGTATATTATGGAACCAATCATATTATATGTCTTTGATAATGATATTAATAATGTAACTAACCTTAATGAGTTTACTTTAAGTCATTCTTTCAGGTATGTCATATATTTATAGGAAAAAGATCAAATGATTTAAGATGCCAACATACATAAGAGTTCATGTGTTACAAGCTATTACAAAGAGAGCTATTATACATGAAAGTTAACTCCACATGTGAAGAGACTCAGTTAACATCCCTATTTTGATTTGGGTTCATGTTAGTTGTTTTCATGCACTTATTAACTTGCTTTGGTTTTAATAATCTTTGTTGGTTCATTTATTATATAGGGTATAATTACATTTTTAATACTAGTTTATGTGATAGTTAGCCTTGTGTGTATCATGTGGCTAAATTAGTGAGCTCGTTAGTAATATACGATTTCTTATATATTCATGGTGTCAAAACATTGTAACATATAGTTGAATCATTTGAAATCTAATTCAAGTAATAAACTTGGCTATTCCTCTCTTTTGTGATTAAATAATCCCAACTAAGAATACTTGGACTAATCTTAGATAAGGTGAGATTCAAAGGTTGAATTTATTGTTGAATTCTTTAACAATTCTTGCTTGAATATATTCTTTCTTCTTTCTCTATAGTACTCGTCAATCATAAACCTTCAACCATCATTCAAATATTCAAAAACACAAGAAGACTCATGCCAATTTGGTATCAAAGCCTCAACATCATCCACGTCCATGCATGCATAGTGATCTTCAACATCCAGAATTGAGTTTGATTAATCCTTGCAGCACATCTAAACCAAACTCCAATACATCTTCATCCTTTCCTTCAAATATTCAAAGTTGAGTTTGAAGATTACCTATTCTTCAATAAAAACATTCAAATCCTAAATGTATGTCTTTGATTCTTCCATCCCTGTTTTGATCTTTCTAACCATTATTCCTCAACATATATTATCCTATCTTCAAGTTTTCTTTGCATCTTCAATTCTCTCAAGTAACTATTGATCTCTACTTGTGAGTATCCTTCTTCTTTCTCCTTCGATGACCTCTTTCTTTTCCCATTTTTTATTTGAACAAACTCTTAAATACTAAAACATCAATCCTTGAGTCTTGATTGACTTGATTCAAGCAAGAAACTCATTCATTTATCTAGTTTTGTTCGAGTATGATTTTGATATTCAACTACTCTTTTCTTGCTTAGAATTAATCACTCATAGGGAATAACTTTTCTTCAACCAAACTCATTCTTCTTAGTGATTTCTTTGTGTTTTCCTTCGAGCAAGATTTACTATCTTATCCACCAAAATTACATCTACTGTGTATCAAGAATTTGTTATAACAAATTCTATCACTTACCTTCTATCACCATTTTATTCTCACATACAAGAAGCTTCCATGATCCTTGTAACGCCACCAAGAAGCCATCAAGAATCAACTTCTAATAGCAACCAAGGAGTGTCGAAGCATCATCTAGTAAGAACGACAATCATAGGTGAAGAGGTATTCATGAAGATCATGTTTGATACTCTTCAACAACTTGTATCAAGTGTACATGCCACCAATGCACAATTGTAGTATTTTCCTTCGATTCAAATCCAACTCCAAAGGTTAGAATAAGGGTAGCTTACCAAGAAACTCTTCAACCCATGAAAAATACCATAGAGTCTACAAATAACTGAGTAGAAGGAAGGGTTAGGAGGGAAGTCCAAGCTTGAGATGGGCACATTAATAATCGAATGAAGTATGAAGAAATGGGTCATGAAAATGGATCCAACAACTTCATCCATAATCAAAGAGGCAATGTAAATCATCCACCAAGGTACAACCATATTGAAGATAAAGGTACAAATCTCAATCTTCTTATTTTTTTAGGTGAGTTAGATGTCAAATTATTTTTTGAATGGTTGTATGAAATTGAAGCAATATGTAAGTTTATAGAGTATGATGATGAATATATGTGTAAATTAGCAACTCCAAAATTTAAAAAATTTGCTAGTGTTTTGAATGATAATCTTAGGAGAACTAGTGAAAGGGAAGGAAAAAAAATTAAGTCTTGGGAAAAAAATTTAAAGAAACACCTAAGAAAAAAGTTTGTACCTAAAGAGTATTAGCAAGATGTATATCAAGTTTTCTACACTTAGGAAAAGACTTCTTAGCGTAGAAGAATACATTAGGAAATTTGAAAAACTAGCACTCTTATGTGACATGCAAGAAAGAAAGGAACAAAAGTGTGTTGGACACTTAGGTAGCTGTAATAACTTGATTAGAGAAAAAATTGAAATGTTTACCTATGATTCTCTTGATGATTTGACTACGTTGGCCTTAAAATGTGAAAGACAAACGAAGTCCACTAGATCCAATAATTAAACTAGTGCTCCAACTAATACATCCACCAAAACTTATTTGAATGCATCTACATCATAACTAGGGACACATATCTAATCGACTAATGAAAAAAAGACTAATTCTAACCTAGATGAAAAAGGTAAAAATAAAGTAAGTGATATGTACAACAAACAATGTTTCAAATGTAAGGGATATGGTTATTTGGCTAGAAAATGTCCTAACCTAAGGGTTTTAACCTTTAGTGAAATAGAGAACATAGAGCCATGTATGGATGATGATGACCTAGAAACCGAATGTAATGATGATATCTTGAGTATGTATATGGAGGATGGTAATCCTTGTTTTGTACTTTAAAGGGCATTACCAATACAACTTAATGATCAATTGAAATAAAGGGATAAATTTTTTAATTTTAATTGTAGAATTGGAGATAAGGTTTGTATGGTCATAATAGAAAGTGGTTCATGTATTAGTGTTGCTAGTGAAATAATGGTAAAATAATTAGGGCTAGTGACTACTACATATCCTAAACCATATTCATTACAATGGATGAATAAAGACAAAGTAGCTAAGGTAACTAGACAAACCCTAATTACATTTCATATTAGTGATTATGATGATGAGGTATTATGTGATGTTTTTCTTATGGATGCTTGTAGTATTTACTAGGAAGACCATGCTAATATAATAGAAATGCAACTCATGATGGTGTTACTAATGAATATATTGTGCTTAAAGTTAAAAACAAATATAAATTTAAACCATATCAATGTTATTATGTACAACCAATTGAGAATAAAAAGTGATTATTCTTCTATGAAAGGGAAATGATTTCTTGCATTGAGAATGAGGGTGTTTGCTATGCCTTAGTAGTGAATGAATCTTTGTTTGGGGAGAAATATTTTAACAATTGAAACCTTACTAGTTTGCTTGATGAATATAATAATGTGTTTACGGATGAATTACCTCCTGCACTACCACCTTTTAGCAGTATAAAGCATGATATAGATTCAACTTCTGGAATGCCTCTACTTAATCGACCTGGCTATAGATGTAATCTACGGAAAGATAAGAAATGAAAAAAATTAATTAAAGAACTTGTAAATAAAGGTTATGTGAGATAAATTATGAGTTCCTGTTGTGTGCCTACCTTATTAGTTCCTAAAAAGGATAGTACCTAGCGTATGTGCATAGATTCTAAATCTGTAAATAATATAATTATCAAGAATTTTTTCCTCTTCCTAGACTTTATGACAAGCTTGATGAATTTTTTAGTGCACATGTGTTCTCCAAAATTAACTTAAGAAGTGGTTATCATCAAATGAGGATTAGGGAAGGATATGAATGGAAAAAAGCCTTTAAAACTAAATATGGTCTCTATAAATGGGTTATTATGCGTTTTAGGTTATGCAATACACCTAGTTCTTTCATGACAATAATGAATGAAATTCTTCATCCTTTTATAGGTAACTTCATTATAGATTATTTGGATGTCATACTTGTATATAATAAAAATGAACATCATCATCTTATGTAGTTAAGGAAGCTATTTAATAAATCGAGGGAAACTAATCTTTATGAAAAATTGAAAAAATCTGAATTCATGCTCCCAAGTATAGTTTTTCTTAGTTATATTATTAGTGGCAAGGGTATTAAAGTTGATCCTATAAAGATATAAGATATTCAAGAGTGGCTACATCAAGTGTGAAGTTTTCATGGGTTAGCTAGTTTTTATAGGAGATTTATTAAAGATTTTTATACTATTGCTACATCTATTAATCAACTCATAAATAAATAGGAGAATTTATTTGGGGAAATGAAACCACTAAAGCCTTTGATACCCTTAAGAATAAATTTTGTGATGCTTCTATATTATCTATTCTTAATTTTGACTTATTATTTAGTTAACTTGTGATCGTAGTGGGGTAGGTATAAGAGGAGTTCTTTTAGTAGAAAAAACACCTATTGCAAACTTTAGTAAAAATTTAAAGGGTGCTAAATTGAGGTATATATGATAAGGAATTCTTGGTCATCATATATAGTTTAGAGACATGGAATCATTATTTGAGACCTAAAACCTTTGAATTACATTATAATCATGAAAATTTGAAATTTTACATAACCAAAAGAAAATAAGACCTAGACATGCAAAGTAGGTAAATTTCTTACAATACTTTGTGTTCTCTATTATAAACTTGGGTGGAAAAGAAAATGTTGTAGCTGATGCTCTCTCTAGAAGATCTACATTACTTGTCATGTTGGATGCTAAATTTTTAGGTTTTGAAATGCTAAAAGAAATTTATACTCATGGTGAAGATTTTCATTAGGAATATTGGGCATGTAAAGAAAATAGAAACCATGATAATTATAAAATAAAATATGGACTCTTATTTAAACTTTATAGAATTTGTTTACCAAGATCAAGTATAAGGGATTTACTTATGAAAGAGGTACATGAAGAGGTATAGCATTCCATTTTGGTACTAAAAAAATATAGAGATATTATACTAAAATTTCTATTATCCACATATGATAAAGGGTGTAGAAATTATAGTAAAACAATATGTTACTTATAAAAAGAGTAAAATTTTCTTTCATAAAGGTTTATATACATCATTACCTGTGCCTAGTAAAACATGGAAAGGACTTAGTATGAAATTTATCTTAGGGTTTCCTAAAACAAAAGGATTTAAAGACTTTATTATGGTTGTGGTAGAAAGATTTTCTAAAATGACTCATTTTATTCCATGTAATAAAAATGATGATGCTATACCTATCGGTGATTTATATTTCAAAAAAATTGTGAAGCTGTATGGCATACCTAAAAGTAATTTTTGTGATAGGGATTTCAAGTTTCTTAGTTAATTTTGAAAGACATTATTGCACATGTTAAGCACCAAATTGTTATTTAGTACTTCACATCATCCACAAATAGATGGATAAACTAAAGTTACAAAACTATACTCTTAGCCCTTTGTTAAGAGGATTGGTAAGTAAAAGTACTAAAGATTGGGATATTAAGTTAGCTCATGTAGAGTTTTCTTGTAATTGAAGTCCTTCAATTACTACACATTCAATTCCATTTGAGATTGTACATAGAGTGAATCCTTATATACGAATTGATATCATACTCTTGAAGAAAGGTGAATTGAAAAGCTATGAGGCCAAGGAATGAGTAGATTTATTCCAAAAGCTTGATAAAAAAAATCAAGGGGAACTTAGAGTGAGCTAATGCAAGGTACCAAAAACAAGCTAACAATTATTACCCTCCACAAGTATTTTCTCCTAGTGATTTAATGTGGTTATATTTGTGAAAAGAAAGATTTCCTAATCTAAGAAAACAAGATTTCCTAATTAAAGAAAACATAAACTAATGTCAAGAGGAGATGGACCATTTCAAATCCTTGGAAAATTTAGAGAAAATGATTATGAACTTGAACTTCAAGAATCATATGGTTGTGTTATGAGGGCATTTAACGTTGGTGATTTGTCTCCTTACTTTAGTGATATCAATTTGGGGACAAATTCTTCTAAATTTTGGGAGATTGTAGGAGCATCCATAGATCCTCAAGATGATAAAGATTTGGCAAACTTGATTATGAAACAATCACATTATACGTCTTCGATAATGATATTAATAATGTGACTAACCTTAATGAGTTTATTTTATGTCATTCTTGTAGATATGTAACATATTTATAAAAAGAAGATCAATCCATTTAAGATGTCAACATAAATAATGATGTGGAAGATCATAAATGAATAATCTTCTACAATGTAAGACCTTTATTTTGGAATCATAAGTTGCCAAACGTCTTCACAAATCACTTGTAATTTAAACTTGTATATGTTTTGAACTCAGTATCTTGATAAGGTGGCATTGATATAATCTAAGATCAAGTCTATTAAATATAGAAATCTTCTATTTCTCTAGATAATAATGTACAACTCTTTAGGGAACTCACACTTGAAGAAGAAGAGAAGAAGAAGAAGAAGAGGCTCTCTAGCTGTCAATTTTAATCATTCATTCATTCATTCATATTCATATCTTCTCTCAATGTATAATACCATATATATATATATACACACACATAGACACACAAATGTAGGCCTCAGTTCACCTTTCATTAACTAAGCCCATATAACAAACCTAATTAACAATGGCTAACCATATACATGGTTATAATATATATCTATATATAGATTGATAGATAGATAGTAATTACAATGATAAATTACAAATATTATAAAGTATACAATAAAATAACAAAGATACATAAAACTCTAAATATGTAATTCATAAAATTAACATATGTAATCCAGCTTTGTGTCCTCTGGCCTTGTCTACCATGCCAATTTTGTAATCCTTGTTATTCCATTGTCTCATATATCAAAGATCTTCAATGGTTTGATCCTCTTGTAAAAATATATAATACCTGCAAGAGTTACTTAACAAAGCATTATAATTTTTTGGATTTTCAAGAACAATTAGTACCATCTCTAAGTATGCTAATTCTTGTTCTTCATCTTTAGAAGAGTAATATTGAGATTGAGATGCTCCTACATCATGTAAGATTTCATGTTTTAGAAGCTATTACAAATGGAGTTATTGTATACAAAAGTCAACTCTACATGTCAAGAGACCTAGTTAACATTATTTTTTCGATTAGGGATCTTGTTAGTTTTTTTCATGTACTAATTATCTTTCTTTGGTTGCAATATTATTTTTTGACTCATGTATTACATAGGGTATAATCAAAATTTTAATATTAGCTTATGTGCTAGTTAGCCATCTGTGTGTCATGTGGCTAAATTAGGGTGCTAGTTAGCAATGTAAGACTTCCTATAAGCATGGTGTCAACTCATTGTAACATATGGGTAAAACTTTTGAAATTTAATGCAAACAATACACTTGGATATTTCTTTCTTTTGTGATTGAATAATCTTAACTAAGAATACTTAGATTAATCTTAGCTAGGGTGAGATTCAAATGTTGAATTTCGTGTTGAATTATTTGTGAATTCTTGCTTGAATATCTACTTCCCTCCTTCTCCATAGTATTCGCCAATCCTACACCTTCCACCATCATTCAAATCTTCAATAACACAAGAAGACTCGTGCCAGAGATGGTTGAATTTCGCTTTTTATTTTCTTATTTTTCTATTTTCAATTTTAATTGGATTTAAAAAGAGTTATGACAATTTTGATTTTTGGTAGAGGCCATCAAATTAGGAGTATATTCTTATGCTAGATTATTTTTCATTGAGGTAAGATATCCTTATCTTTAATATGACTAAGGTTTCTGTTTTTCATTGTAGCTTCACTTTTGAGTTATTGGAAGAACCCAAGTACGCTCTTTCGGACATGTTTTTAGTGCATTATATAATGTATATTTGTTATTTTGAAGTCCTTGAATTCAAGCATGTTAAATGTTTACACCTTTGGAGTTTGGATCATGTTCTTGATTATTTTGATTTTCTATATGAGTGTGATGATTTCCCATAAATATGTTGTGTATTGATTTTTCTACCATGTATCCATATGATCTTAAGTGAGGAAAGTGCCTTCTCATATTTTTACAAATAGGAGCATTATAGGGTTATTTTTTTTGAAAGCATATGTTTTTATTAAGTGTGAAATATTTGTGTAACCATTATTTCAACTAGACCAGTTAATTGGTTAGCTAGACCCATCAACTGTTTTATGTGGGTAGTAGATCAATTTGATGAACACATCAACTACCTTATGTGAAATTTTAATCAATTTGAGACACCCTTTAGTGAGTTTTGTGAATAGTCGATCGGTCTAGTAGGCCCATCAATTAGGTATTTTGTGACTAGAGTAGTTTTGGTCTTAGCTAAATGCATCGACTATTGTGAACAAACCCATTAACTAGTACTTATGCATAATCGAGTGGTTGGACCAACCATTGAAATAGTTTTGCTATGCTATTTATTGTTCTTTGGTTGGTCTAATGGATTGATCGACTACGTATGCTTGATTTTACCATGCTTAATCATTAATTTTTTTATCCTTCATTAGGGCTTCTAGTTAACTTTTCCACGAGTTGTGACATTAAATCATGATTATAACCATGCTTAATTTGAATTAAAAAATAATTCAAATAATGAATATTGTGGTGTGGCTTAGATTCCTTGTTGGGCCAAGGTTGGTGTTACCTCAAAATGCTTAATTAGTTATTAACGGAATTGAGTGATGATTTGTGATATTGCTTCATAATTATTGATAACGGGAATTAATATTTAGTACGAGAATTTTCTCTAATTCTCTGGGTAGCTAAGCTAGAATTATTGGGCAAGTTACCTTACATTTTTATTTTTTCACCCAGTACCTATTATTTTCTCTACCAGGTTATGGTTGGTTAGGGGTATGCACATGTTTATAAGGTATAGGATGATAGCGTGGCAAGCTAGCTGGCATCGAAGTCAAGGTAAGGTGGATGTGATATCCTTATACAAGACCTGTAGCACTTTGTATGCCCATCACTCAGGTAGGTATGGTATCTCAACTAGTGTTAGCCCTCACGATAGATACAATCAAGGTGTTGTGGGTGAGGTATCCTTTCCCAAGCCCCCTCAATTTATTTTGACTACGTATGGTGGATGTGTTATCCCGCCTTGTGTTATCCCTTATAGCATGTACATTCAAGGTGTAGTGGGTGTGATATCCTATGAGAAAAACCCTCAAATTATACTGACCATTTTTTAGTGGGTAAGGTATTCTAATGTGTGTGTTATGTTGCCATGAATTTTGTTCACTTGGTTCACAGTAGAGAGCTAGGTCGGTTTGAATTGAATTTCTTAATAATTGGAAAGTATATGGTCTCTAAATGGAGGGTTAATAATATGGTTCTTCTAAATGAATTTAATGTTTGACCTGTATGGTTATCTCTTCCATGGTTCGTGTGCAAGCATGATTTATTACATTATAATCATGAGCTTAAAAGTTATAATTCTAGAGTATGTCTTATAACATGCTATTATACGACCTTAATATGCGGAATGAGCCCTTACCATATTTTACTTAATTTGTTATGATAGTACTTCATGTTATTAATACTGGTCACTATAATGATCTAACTCTACTTTGTGAGTAGAGGGCAGTTTGTAGAGCTATAATTCTCAGCTAGAGTATGTTGACGATGATGACATGGATAAGTAGTTGGCCACTACAAGGGGATTAAAATTTACTTTATGCAAAGTTAAGAGTTAAGGTAACAAATTTAAATTGTTTTCCCCTCTTATGTAGGGATGATTTTGTTCCATTTTTGTTATTTAAAATCTTTGTTTTGGTTCCTATATTTAAAATTTGTAAATCTTTTTCTCCCATTTATATTATTCTCATCCTTATAATTATCATTGTTCTAGTTAGTGCATACATCTTTTATTCATCATTCCATTTTACCTAGCATCAAGCATATGTTAGGTGATGATAACAACTCTCCCATAGTTATGAGGTAGTAGTATTCCTTGATTTTTGTATGCATATTCTTTCACATTGTCTTCTAACAAAAATTTTTTTGTTCAAAATTTAGGGGTGTTACAAAAACTTATCTAGTCTAAAATGGATTGTGGACATTACATGAATGAAGCTTTTGAAACAATTTACTATGAAAAGGTATTTTATGTTTAGAAACAACTTATTTTCTCTAACAAAATATGATTCCAAAAGAAAGTCTTAACTATATGGTAAAGCCGTAATCAGAAGAAAAAAATTAAATAATAAATCCAAACATGTGTCCATAAATTGAAAAATATAAGTTTACATATATTTGCAAATATGGTTAATATTTATAAAATATATCATGCTTATACAATAAAATAAAAAATTAAAAAAAAAGGAATATGGAATTATCAAATAGCAAAAGTGGTGAATATTACAAATATATTTTCAAAGAAAATTCATAAACATATAATTAAGTTCATAAGGTTATTGCCATAAATAAATGTTGTAAAATAAAGAGACAAACATCCAAATATGACATGAATATAAAGTCAAAACCATTAATAAATTGATAAAATGAAAATTGAGTTGTGGTTAAATAATTAAAATTTTTTCATTTTTATATAAAAATAACAGCGAATGCATAATTTATGCTTGTATTTTGATGAAATTGAAGCTCATACAAAGAAGGTCATTTCATTTACAAAATTAGTGAAAAGTTATCCAAATCCTACTTTAAATATGAAATACCACATTTCAAAAATATGAAAGTACATAAATATATTTCATAGATATAACAAAAAAATTGTCTTAAGAATCATAAATCTGAATGATGGGAAAATTGTATCAAATATTTTTAGAATTATAATTTTCATAAAATAAATCAATAATAAGGATAGAATGGTGAGGATGAAGTTCTGGGGGGGACTTATCATAATTTAACTTATTAATTTTGAATGAAAATTTTAAATCATCGAATAAAGATATGCAAATCAAGATCCTACAATAAAATTAATAATTTATGGAAATTGTATTTAAAAAATATGGGGGATTATATGTTTAGTAATAGTTATGCTATCTTTTTGTACTGGGATCTAGGTGTTTTTTTTTCATTTATAAATAATCTTATTTAGCTTGCAGAAATATTTTTGTTGAGAATGACTCTCCTCTTAGTTGTGAATACAAATGTCATAATTTGGTTTTCACCATGTCTTGATCTAGTTTTCCCATGCCGAAACCATTTTCCACATTCATTTGTTATATCCTCCAAGACTTATTTGTTGTGAGTACCACATTCATTTGTTATACCCTCCAAGAGTTTTCTTATGCACTACAGTCTCTAATAGGCTCTTTTTTTTTCTTTCTTTTCTTATTAACTTGGTATTATTAACATTCTCATTTAGTTTTTTCAACAATTCCATCTATTATGTTAGATTGTGATTGAACTTCAACATCTTCCCTTTTTCCTTCAAGCTGCTCTTTCATCTCCTTTAAGTCCAACAACAAAACTATTTATGGTGACTACCATGAAGACACTTCATCAAACACTATATTTCTAATACATAATAGTGACTTGGAGAAGGATCACATTATTTTCATCCCTTCACTATGAGTATCATACCCAACAAATATACATCAAACTAGCTTCTAGTAAATTTTCATGAAGATGGTAAAAAACAAATACATAACATACATAATCAACTACCTTGGAATGACTGAATATGGGTTTCAGATTCAAAAGTTCTTAGAATGTTGAGATAAACCCTAGTATTGCTTGTGTCAGTCGATTAATAACATGTACGACTATTTTCATACAGTGCTCAACAATGCGCAGGTAGATTTTTGTGATGCAATATAATTTGGTATATTTTTGCAAGATAGTGATTATCTCTCCACGACTCCATTTTTTTGTGGAGTGTTAAGGTAAAAATTTTTTGATGAATTTAAATTTGCTACAAATAAATTAAGGCTTTGATCAATTCAATTTTTTTATTATTCTTTTAACTCATTTAGAGTTTGTAGGTTACTTAGCTTTTAATTCATCTTGAGTAATTATCATGTCTAACTTTATTGGTAGAAGTAGTTAAATTTTCCTCATGTGGGACACTCATCTTGACCTATTGGTATGTATCCCTCATCCACATACTTTAAGTTAGGGGTTTGAGTCTTGTTCGGTTCTTAGGTGCCCCCATCTATTGGTATGCATCCCTCACCCACCTTTGTATTATTTGAAAAGAAAAACTACCTATAGGGTTTTATCTAAATTTATTGTAATAGATTTCTAAAGACATTTAATACTAAATTATATAGAATACTCCTAAGTAATAACTCGTTCTTTGTGATTTTTTTATGAGCTTTGGTTGTTTATTGATCTCTTTACTTTCTATCATGTACTAACTTCAGTTAACATATACTCCCTCTAGTTCATATTATATGTCACTCTAAAGGTTTTATTCTATTTCACATTGTAAGACATTTAAAGCCAAATTTTCTAATTTACCCGTAATTATTTCATTAAGTGTAATTAATGATGGATTCTTTTCAACTTCCCCTAATTACAATACAATCCTATTAATCATGAAAAATAATAATCTCCCACTTCACTAATTACATTTCTTTTGTTACTTTTGGAATATTTTTCTTCTACATTACTACTCTTTTGCAAAAAAGTACTTTCCCTAAAAAAAATTTTTTTGACAATTATTTGCTCTCCCAAATAAAGGAATATTGTACTTATTTTTATTTTTGTTGCACTTGATTAATAAGCAATCTATCCAAAATAATTACATGCATGGTTAAAGACATTCCTTTAAACTTAAACAAATTAGCCCAATTCTTAAAAAAAGTATTCCATTGTTAATGCAGTTTTGAATACCTAATATCATTTGTCATCTTTTATCCTTTCTGAGCGCTTGTCTTTGTTGACTCCTAGTCCCACCAAATTAATCTCCTTATTCTTATGGTAAGGCTATAGTATTATTTATAGGTTTGCGTATATCTATCTACCTAATTATGATCAACTTGTTTCACCCATGTTAGAAATGCTAATGGCTAAAGTTCAACATAATCCGATATCCCAAGGTTAGATCACCTATGACATGTGATGGCTTCTGGTATAGTTAGGCGTATGTAATTTTTTGGATTGTTAACTTATCTTTGGTATTTGAAGGGAACTATAATTTAAGGCTAGATATTATGTAAGGATTTTTTTTGATACAATATGTTGTTTTTGGTCTACATCTCAGACTCAATCGGTGTTAATGACTTGAAGGGAAAGGATTTGTAGGAACTTCCTTTGGTGATTAATGGTGGGGGAGTAGTAGAATTTTCCATTCTTAAAAGAGTGTAGAAGAACTGCTCTCAATACTATGGATATAGCTCATTTTGTAATAGTTTTTCTTTTATTTCCACTTTATCTCCATAACACGAATGTAATACCATAAATAAGATGAAGCTGAAAAATGCCTCAAACACATAAACAATAGTACATTCAGTATTCCCCTATCATCATATTAGAAGGAAATAGAATAATAAATACCATAAATAAAGAAAATTAAAGCTTTTATATCATAAGACAATAAAAAGAAATGGTTGTACTAGAGTAAAATAATAACTAAATGATATAAAATAAATCCATCCACATTTTTTTATTCTTGTGATAATATATTTTTAACAGTTTGTACTAGAGTAGGATCGCAAATAATTTGTGAAGGAAAATAGTCATCTCTTTCCAATGTAGCTTTATCATGTGTGGACTTTTATATTTGTTTGAACCTTCAACTTTCATGATTTCTTGCATGGAAAGTTGTAGTGTTAGGAAAAAAAGATTTACATTTCTAGCAAGGTATTGTCAAAAGATTTCTCAACATCATAGATAAGCTCTTACACTGTCCTTAGACACTCCTTATGTTGTAATGCCTAGAAAATCTAATATCAAGAATATTTAAATCTAGTGAGTTTGATGGTTGACATATTAATCGAATGTTAAAACCATTTTGCTTAGCCACTAATTGAAATTCTTCATCCCTTGGATCAATATGTGTCCCTACATTATCATGTTGAATAAGAATGGTTTTATTCAAATCCTTTCTTGGGCACTTTCTTTGAACTACTGGTATAACTTCTTCAATCAAATATGCACGCACAATCTCTCTCTTCATTGATTTCATCAGTTTTACTTCCAAAGTTCCTGCTTTTTCTATTTCTTCTTTTTATTTTTGCTCGTTGTATTGTAACAAAAGGAAAAACTCCTATTTTACTATAAATTACTTCATTTATTTCATCATTAAACCTTGGACGAGACATGGCAACTAAAATCATCACTTTTCCAATATAATTCTTACTCTATCATGTACATATAAGTTCTTCATCGATGGGAAGTAAATAATAAGTCTTAGACTTTTGTTCATGCAAAACCATTTTTAATCAATATGCACCATATTATACATATTAACAAACTTTGACTCATGAGGCAAGCTGCTTGGGCCTAACATCGATGTGCAAAATCTCAATTATGCTCTTTTATGTTCTTCTTTTAGATATAATTTTATAGCATTTGTATGGCAAAGAATGAGACCTTGTTTCACAAATCTAAATAAAGTCATCTAACTTACATTCAAAGACTTGGCAAGTGCTCTCAAAGTTGTTAGTCGGTGTAAAGGAACTTTAAGGGCTCGATTTAAATCAATCTACACTCTCTTTTAACTGCAATTTTTTGCTCTCCTATATGACACATCAACTACTACTCCATTTCTGGTTTTTTTTTATCGTTTCCATGTTCGTTGTATAGTTTGTATATGTACCTCAAATAAAGTAGAAACTTCTTTTGTTGTATCTTGTTTTCATTTCCCATTATAAGTTGCCCACCTTTCCTTATTCGAGAAAAACTTTCTTATTTTCTCTGATTCGAGATACATCGACATTTTTTGCATATGTAGAATAACATACTAAAACAATTAGCATAAGTTACGTGCATTAAGAATAGCATAAAGTAATTTGTAAAAACCTAATACTATTGAGAAGCCCCAAACTATGATCTTTTTCGAATAGCTTGTTGAAGTAAAATAAATGATTCATGAGTGAAAATATAGAATAAGAAAAAAAAAACTTAATTTCAACATATGAAATACCCCAAAATCCTAATTTAGGAAATTATGAAAAAATAAGAATTTGTTAGGGAAATTAATTAAATAAACTATTTTTATTAAAATAATAGGGAATTAATTAAGGTAAATCTAGGAGAAATTAATAAATACTTTAAATAGGAAAATTTGAGTATTTTGCTAATTAAAATGGAATTTAGGAAAAATCTTTCAAAAATCCTAAATTAACCTACAAAAGAGAAATTTATTATCATTATAATATTTATATGTTTTTTTATACCTCAAAATACCTAAAATATATTAATTAACACCAAACCCACTTTTTTCCTTTTTCTTTTTTTTCTTTTTCCCTATCTTCTTCCTTTTCTTTCCTTTTTCTTCTCTTCCTTCTTCCTTTCTTTTTCTCCTTTCCCTTGACCTAGGCTAGCCCGCCTTCAGCCTAGTTTTCCCCTTCCTCTTGCGCGGCCCAGGCCTGCATCGCCCTTCCATTTTTTCCAGGCCAATCCGAGTTCTTTTTTTCCTTTCTTTCTTCTTTTTTCTTGGATCGCTGGTCCAGCCCCCCTTCTTCTTCTTCTTCTTCTTCTTCTTCTTCCTCGCACCGCTGCAACTCCCATTCTTCCCCTCTCTTCTCTGTCATTTCAACCTAGCCAGCCAATCCCTCTCCTGCGTGTGCCATCCCCTCTTACCCATCGAAAATGGCCTACGAAGGTAGACCTACGTTGGCTTACCCTCGCCGGCCGATGCACCCATGACCCTTTCCCCCTATTTTCATGCTTCCCTCTGTTGTTTTCCCTTCCAATTGACCTATATATACCCCCAAAGGTAGCCATAATCCGGTTTCAATTTTGGCATCCCACAAAACTGACCATCCACCACCACCCAAACAGACCACCGTTTCTCCGTCGTCGACTGTCACCACTGCCCACTCTAGCTACCAAATCCTTCCCTGCACCACCCTCTAAACAACTCAGCCATAGTCCTTCCTTGCCTTGTGCACAACCCACCCAGGCCGTGCAAAGTCCCCCTCCTGAACAACCCACTTCGACTCTCCGCAGCCCCTCATGCCAGCGTCTGCCACCGGTTCCGCAACCAATAACACCACCTCTACCCTACTAAAACAACTAGGGGACCCTACTCTACCTCTCCATACCTCTATCTTTTCCTGTCTCCCTCTCTTCCTCCTCCACAGCTATGGTCACTGCGGTCGCGCCGCAACTGGCTCCACCACCAAACTTAGGTGGTATTCTAATTTTCCTAACCCTTAAACCTTTTTATATAAGTTTTAATAATTTTTAATATTAATAGTACCATTATTATTATTATTATTATTATTATTATTATTATTATTATGTTATAACTCTTATTTCAGAAATATTTTAACTAATGGTATTATTAGTTAAAAGGCTACAACTTTAGTATTATTATTATTATCCTTATTATTAGTATTACTACTATTACCACTATTATTATCATTATTTTTTTACTAATACTATTAATACTAACTTTGGCCATTATAGTACTTTTACCCTTTTCTATTATTATCCTTAATATGCTTAACATTATTATTATTATTATTATTATTATTATTATTATTATTATTATTATTATTATTATTATTATTTTCATCATCATCATTACGGCTATTATTATTATTATTATTATTATTATCATTTCTAGCATTATTATTGTTATTGTTGTTGCTGTTGTTGTTGTTCTTATTATTATTATTATTATTGTTATGCTATTGCACTTAACCATATTATCACCAAGGCTACTACTATTATAATTTCTAGAACCTTATTAGCATTATTCTCAAGATTGATACTATTATCACTATTATTATTATTATTATTATTATTATTATTATTATTATTATTAGTATTAGTACTACTACTACTACTAGCATTATTAATATAAGTATCATTATGGTCATTACTTTTATATTATTTACATCACTATTATTATTATTACTAGAGTTTGGGCTGATATTAGTATTATTACTAAAACTAAAAACAATATTATTATTAGTAATATTGAAACTATAACTTTTAATACTATGAATATTACTAAGACTTATTTTGGTTAGCAGTGGCATGATTAATTATTTTGAGAATGACAACCTTACTCTTAATTATAAAACTACTATTATCATTATTGGCCCTAATAGTAGGCCATAATAAGGGTAAGATAAGAAAGTTTGGTAATTTTGGTAAGAGGAAGATTAACCCATAGTATTTCCCTCTTATAGGTGAATCAAGTTAAAACCTTAAGGAGGCGTAGGAGTGTGCTCCAAGCCCCGTGACGTTTTAGGTAACGATGTAGCTAAGGCCTCATGTGTTCTATATGTCTTACATGCCTTATATATTTCCCATATAATTATATATTGTGTACCTTGTGCTAGTATCTTAATTGTTTTATGTGTAGCGTGACTTGGAACAGAGGTATGTTCAGGGGTTTTCTTCTAGTATATGCTAATATGGATATGCTGCAAGTTGTGATGTGATATAATGTGACCCTTTCGGACATGCATGCTAGGATATTTAATGTGGTGATGTCGGATGGG
Organism: Tamarix chinensis; assembly: GCA_030549775.1. Lineage (NCBI taxonomy): Eukaryota > Viridiplantae > Streptophyta > Magnoliopsida > Caryophyllales > Tamaricaceae > Tamarix > Tamarix chinensis. The sequence goes on along the minus strand of CM060179.1, from coordinate 77,200,776 downwards.
GACATGAAAAAGAAAAATGGAAAAGTAAGATAACCAAGGGGAAGTAAGTTGGCTAACATAGATAAGAATGACCTAAACAATCCATGATCCATGAGTGGTGAATAAAAGGTGGGACTAGGATTTACATGGGAATTTTAGGGTTTTGCATGGAAAATATTGGTGGTTTTGCATGGGGTGGTTAGAGTCTGCATGGGGGCAAACTTTACGTATGGAACGTTGCCTTGGGGCGTGAGGAAGATAATAAAAGTGTTGTTTGGGTGACTGGAGGCTTCGGGTTAAAAATAGTACGTGGGACAATATAAGGGTGCATAGGAGATGCAGCTAGGGTTTGGGAGGAAACCCTAATTTGAGAAGGTGGAAAATGAAAAAGAAAAAAAAAATGAAGGATGAGTTAGGCATAAAGTGAGAGTGGAATCTAAGGGTCGTGACGCGTGGGGTGTTAAGGAGTTTGGGGTTGTGTGAGGTAGAGAAGGATGGGCAACATAGGCACAAATTAAGGTTTTCTAAAGAAAACCCTAGGGAGGACTATGAATGGGCTTAGTGGTATGAGGTAGTGGGCTTTGACCCACACACATCGAAACTAGGTTTCTAGTGTGGTTAATGGAATAACGAAAGGGATGTCGGGGCAGTTAGGAGGTACTAGAGTCTCAAGATATGGGACGGGCCCCTCTTTAGAGGATAGAAGTAGAAGATTAGCGGCATGCATGTCAAGGGTGAAAAACTATCAAATAAGACACAAATAAGACACTAATTATTTAAAGAGGGAGATTGTTGAGCTGGGCTTAGGCTGGTCCACCGACGAATAATAGTGGCCACGAGCCGAGGTGCCCTGGAGACCAATCCACAGGCGAATAATAGTGGCCAAGAGTATTTTTTCCTCCATGATTTTTGGTCCATCGGCTATAATAGTGAGGGATTCCGTACACAATAAACCAAACTTAATGAGGCTAAGATGTGGGAAATACACTAAGAACTTACAGTGAAACACCATGTGAGTTGGGGCCAGACCGATCCACTGGTGAATAATAGTGGCTAGGAGCGTTTTTCCCTAGAGACCGATCCACCAGCGAATAATAGTGGTCAGGAGCATTCTGTCCTGTATGTATTTTGGTTCACCAGCTATAATAATGGGGTTCCTTCCCTCGTATGGATTAATAAAGAGTATGTGTGAAACGAATATATGGTTAAGAGAACTAAAGAACAAGTTTATCTAGAGCGTAACCTAGTCTTATTATCTGTATTACTATATATCGCCTATGTGATCAAGCTTGTCTTATGTGCCTTACCTGTTTGGCCTTAGTTGCACGATTACCTTACTCAGTATGTAGCGTACTGACCACCCGTTTCATGGGTGCTGCTCATTTCCATGAGCAAAAGGCCCTTCTAAACTGGTGTAGGTCGGTGATTTTATCTTTAATGCCTATGATACTTACGAAGCATTGGGTGAGGCTGAAAGTTGAGCCTGGTCCTAGCCTGGGGGTTGAGAGTGACATGGCCAGAGTCTATCTTTCGTTTTGTCTTTCCTATATCGTTATATCTAGTTTTATTTTCTTGTATGATGTTTTGGTCGTTTGGAACTCTAAAACTATACTTTTGGGTTGTACTTCATTCGATTACCGCACTCTAATTTCCTGTATGGTTAACAACTCATTTCTTTTATAAATGCTTATTTTAATTATCGACTCGTGTTGGATGTCTATTCCAATTAGCCTTAGTACTAGGTACTAGAACGGTAGAAGTGAACTGGTCTGGTACTAAGTGTGGCAGTAATATCCCCATAATTTACATTTTGTTATTTCGCTTCGGTTAAACCTTTTCATTAAATGAAATTTTTTAGTTGTAAATTTTGGGGTATTACACAATACTCCATAAAACATAATAATAAAGCACCTAAGGAAAGAACCATACGCGATGGACTCCTTAAACATGTTCAAATATGGAAAATATTAAAAAAGTAAAAATATACTAACTTAAAAAAAGTTGACACCCACAAAACCCAAAAATAATAAAGAAATAAATACTAACATAAAATAATGAAAAAAAGTTGGAAACAAATGAAACAAAGTTAAAGTTAAAACAAAAGAATGGAACAGAAATAATAAAATATGTGCACTTATCACCTTACAAGCAAAAGACTGTCTTAAAATAATGAAATAAAGTTAAAGTTATGTGCTTCATTGTTGTACTTTTACTTTAAATTATCTAGATAATGACAAGACCATAAGCCAATTGTAGATATGTTTTGTGTTAGAACAAAAGCTCCCTTCTTTGATAATTAAAGTTATATAAAACCAAAGACCAGACCTTCAATCAACAACACCTGTTTAGCTACTATCACTACAGAAAACTAGGCTTTTAACGACCAACAAATTTCGTCGTTAATGGCCAAAATTTGGTCGCTAACGTCAATAATGACCAAATAAATTGTTGGTCGTCGGTGGTCGTTATTGCTCCATCGCTAAAGGCTTTAACGACCAACCGAAATTTTTTGGTCGTTAAAGCAATAACGACGACATATAATGTTGGTCGCTATTGCTTTAGCGACGACTTATAATGTTGATCGCTAAAGCAATAGCGACGACTTATAATGTTGGTCGCTATAAGCAATAGTGACGACGTATAATGTTGGTCGTTATAAACAATAGCGACGGAAAAAATATATCATTGTAAATAATATTGGCAATGAAGTTTTTTTTGTAATTAAATAAATAAATAATCATCACACCAATACCGACTAATTTTTCCTTCACTACTAAAATCCATTTATTATTAGCGACATAATTTATTAGTCGCAAATGCCATAATTATATATTCAAGAATATAATTGGCATTTCAACATTTTTCTCAAACCCTACACCTGTGTATATATATATATATATATCCATACAATCTTCTCAAACCCTGTACCTGTATCCATATATATCCCTTTTATCACATGAATATAATTTTCTAAATACTTGCCTACAAACATTCAACTAAATATTCATATAAATAGTTTGTATTAAATGCCTGGTACAACAAAATATTTGATCAAATTTAAATATATTACAAAAGAACTACAGGATATCATTGTATTACACAAATATCATGATAAGCAGCCACCTAAAAATTAATTGTCCTATTCACCGAACCTAATAGACTTAGTCAGCTTGTCAAAATGAGTTGGATCTGCAACAATAGAAATATAAAAATAATAATTAATATAAGTATCAAATAAACAATGGCATATCATATTAAAAGAAAAAAATATCACAATAAACAATAAAGGTGAGCCCTTTCGATTGCATTTTTCATTGGTAAAATTGTCATCTATCATTTTATATAGTGTTGATATGATGATGTGTTTATATATCTTCATGGTTGCAAGTGTTATAGGAAAACTTGTGGCTATGAAACTCTTCAAAGACAAGAAATGAGTTATTTGTTAACAAAGTTAATCAATCTTACAATGCCTTACTTGATAGGTCATTCATAGGTTGTTTTTGTGAAAGGTCGGAGTATTTATGAAAACATCCTTATGATATTTGCAATGGTAAATGGATGCCTAAATAAGTATTTATCCTTGTGTTACGTGATCAACTTATATATGCATAAAGAGTATGACACTATGAATTGGTATTTCTTGAAAGCAACTATGTTCTCTCTCAACTTCCCACCTTAGTTTGAAAGCCACATTATGGTTTCAATGGTATTCATCATCCACCTTTTAAAGCTAGAAGAGGGGCAAGGTAAGGTGATCTTCTTTCCCTATATCTATTTGTTCTTACCATAGAATATCTTCATAGGGATTTAAAAGATCTATGGGAAAATCACATTTTCTCTAGTTATCATAAGTGCAAAAAGGTTCAATACATTAGCCTCTCTTTTTTCTAATAATCTCTTAATTTTTTTCTAGGGGGATACATATTCAGTTTTAGTGTTCTATGATGTGTTAAAAAAAATTCTCAAGGATCTTAGGTCTTCAATTAAATCCAATAAAGAGTAACATTTTCAATGGTGTCTTAAAAAAAATTACACCAAAGATCACTTATTCTCTTTGCTCCATCTCCCTAAAGGAAAACTTCTTCTCAGGTACTTAGGTGTACCACTGCTAGGAAAGTCCCTTTCTTATCACCATTTTCTCCCCTTAATTGAGAGATCACTAGTAGAATTGGTATGTGTAAGAATAGATTTATTAGTAAATTGTCTAATACTAATAAGCTTGATTTATTAGTAATTTGAAAGATTAGTAACACTTCCTGATTATGCACACATTTGTAAGGCATTAAGAGTATCCTCGTTAGAGTGAACAATATTGTCCTTATTGGTATATATATGTTCAATAAAACCAAAGTATTTGCCCAAAGACCAGCTCATAATTTTCTTCACTGATTCTTTTCTACCCTTCACAGCCTCTGGGACATCCTTTTGTTGTCAAGAGAGTACAATACATTAGCCACACCTTGAAATGCATTCTACTCGACATTTATTGGACCATTATTCAATTTGAATATTTCTGGTTTTTTTTTTTTTGCACATATAGATAATGCACATGTTTAATTGAATATTTGATCCATTCCATGCGCAGAAAACAAGTTATCGCATATGATTCAGTACTCAATTATCCACAACTAACAACACCAAGAGATTCAATTTAAAAGAATATTATTTCAATTCTCCTATCCTGTATGATTAAAAAAATACAGAATCAAAGCAGCTGATTATCTGTTTCGAGCACTTGATTTCATGAATGTCCACATGGAATAAAATAAATATGTATTATTTATATCAGATTTATGAGCAAATGGGGTGAGCAGATATGAAATGGTCGCGCACTCTCAACTATAACTTAGAAATATAAACTACAGCGAAAACCCAAGGACCAAATAGAAAACAAATAGCAGAGATTGACACTATTGCCACTGAACAACTAGCAATTCTAAGTTGTAATTGCCAGCCAAATCAAGTTATTTACGTTATTTTAGTCCCAAGACCGCCTGAACATACATACCAGTTCAGAGCTGCTTCTCATAATCTTGAGTTGGCTGCTCCCACATCCTCAGAATACCTAGCAGAAGTATATATTAGATTTGATAGCACAACAAAAAAGTCAATGAAGCTCCATGAAATTAATTGGTCAATAGAATCAGTTCCCAAGGAGAAGAGGGAGATGGTTAGCATAAATCAACATGAATAATGAGTCGTATATAAATTTGACGAGAACAAAACAAAAAAGACAGGTCACTAGGTTAATCGATTGATGTAGGGAAATTATTTCTTGCGAGGCAAGGGCAAGTGACAATGGTTGGTGTCGAAGATTCTTGCGAGGCAGAGAAGACACGCCGAAGGAGAGAAGATTTAGAAGACATAGGCAGGGAGAAGATAATTACCCAAGGGTCCGATCGGGAAATAATTTTCCCTGACCCAGCAGAATAATTTTACTCAAAAAAATTTTTTTCCCCATGCCAAACATAAAAGAAAAGGGAAATAATTTCCCTTGTATTTTTACACCTGTTTTACCCCAATACCAAACACAACCTAATATGTTGCCATCATCAGCTGTAGCCTACTATGTTTGCTGCTTCTTTACTTTTGGCGCACTAGTAAAGGTATATATTATAAGTTAATTTTTTGTTTCTACAATTGTCTATACTTGAACTAATATCGAAACTACCCATTAGAAAGAGATACATACATATATATATATATATATATATATATATAGAAGAAAAAAATAAAGGTAAGCACTCATCAATTGTATTTGACCTATTTATGTACAATTACTATAATTGTTAATGCAAATATAGGTATTCTTCTATTTTTAATTTAAATTAACAAAAAAAATATTAATAGAAGAAGTCATACAAACTACCTTCTTATTTTTTATTCCTCAACTAGTTCCGATTTCTTTAAAATTTCCCTTTCCTGTTTAACTTGGGTTTCTACATTTACATTTGCCTAGCTATAGAAATAAGGAATCCAATGTCTTCTATAGAATATATATGCAGTTGAGTTTTATTTTTCTTCTATACTTAACTAATTTTCTTAATCAAACATGAGAGCAACAACAATATATGATATACTACAATATAAAGCAGTCATGTGTCAATGTGATATTGGAATTTATATATATATATATAAGGTTAATATAATATCCGAAATGAATCAAATTAAAAGATATACGCAACCTTACTTCTGTTAGTAGAGGAAAAAATCACTTAAAAGCCCCAAAAGTGTTTCTAGCATATTCACCCATCACACATGCACCCACAACAAGAAGTTAGAGTAGTTTTTTCTGGAACAGAAGGTAGGTATGTTTCCTAAATATGAGATTTCCTTGGTGCGTATCCCTAGAGCACCTCATTTGGGTTTCTGCTTAATCAAGCATATACCACATAATTAACCCATCTAAATCAATCATACAACACACACATATTCAATTCAGCAGATAATTTAGCATAATCAAAGCTAATTCATAGAAATTTAATCAAACAAAAGTTAGGGTTTAGGATAATTTATACCAAATAATATCAGCCAAAATAGGGCGGATAAAGGGCACGGGAGATTCGTCAAAGGTCGAGGAACTTCCGTCGATGGTGGACGTCGCTGGAGGTGGCCGGCGATGGCGTCGCGGTGGTGTCGTGGAAATGGCGCTGGAGCAGGGTCGAGCGACCCGTTCTGCTTCCCTGCTCGTGCTACTCGTCCGACCACTGCTGCTGCCGCCTTGCTCCCGTGCTGCCGTCGTCCAGTGGTTGTGTTGCAGTGGTGAGGTAGTGGCCGAAGAATGCACGCAGAGGCAGGAAAGGGAAAGAAGAAGGGAAGCAGGGGGTCGGGCCTCAACGCAGGAGAAAGCAATGGGAAAGGAAGAGAGAGTAGGAAAGAAAAGGGGGACGGGGACCGGTCGCTGGGGTTTTTTTTTTTTAAGTATCTAAAATATGATAATGAATAATTTTATCTGAATTTTATTTTATAAAAACCATTAGGTAAAGATCCAAGAAATAAATTTTCTTTTTATACAAATTTAAGTGAATAATAATAATTTAACATATTTATAAAAATGTCATTCGTAAATAAAAATGGGAAAAACATAAAAAAGAAATATTAAAGATGTTGCAGAAATTTTAAATATAAAATTTTTCAAAGATCTTATTGATCTCATAAAAATAAATAAATTCATAGACATAAATGTTTTCTACAAATAAAAATTATTAACTTTTTTCCACTATAAAAAAAATATAAATATATATTAGACTTAAACGCCTTTAACGACTAAAAAATTAACAATTAACGACTAAAAAATACATTGGTCGTTATAGAAATACCAATAACAACGACTTTTAATGGTGGTCATTAATAATATATCAATAACGACTAGAAAAAATTTTGGTCGCTAAATTGGTCGTTAATGCACCAGTTTCTTGTAGTGTATTTAGCTATGTGTTTCATGTACTACTTTAAAGTATCATTTTTTAATTAGCGATGTTCTTTATATGTGTTATAAAACATGTGAGATTCGTAGTATTGAAGCCTCTTCTAGCGAGATTTTTTTTTCCACATTCTGTACTCTGTTTTTCATTTGCTCTCCTTTCAACTCAAAATTTCATCGATATGAAAAATATGGAGTTGAAAAATCACATACCTAAATTTGCAGCTACTTTATCTTCATCATCATGGTCACCATCATCATATGCTTCTTCTTCAAGCAGCTGAGCAACATAAACTTCCAATAATGGAGATTCAAAGTCTTGATTTGGGGCCATGTTCAAATCAATTATCAAAGTACCAATTGAAGGTTCTCTAACTATCATTGGAATGGGATCTTGTACCTCTACCTTTAGTTGTACATTAGGCAAGCTTGAGTCACTCTCATCTATAAAATCTAATGCTCTTGTATTTTCTAAATTTTCGTTGCTCACTGGAAAATTATTAAGGTCAATTGAAAATACTCCCTCATTACTTATAATAGGAAAGTTCAGGTTCACATTTTGAATTGTACTTCTTGAAGTTGTAGGTGTAAGTTTTAACGTAATTGTTTAGTTCCTCTTTAGCATATATATGAGTGTACAGAAGCTACAAGTTTTACAAATTTGGCTCCATTTGAAAATTCTAATTGTTGTATGAAATGAAGCCATTAGTTTTGTTGGCTCCAAATTCAAAATTTTTTAAGTTATGGCAAGAGTTTTTGCTGGTTTAGATGTGGTGCGGAAGCTCAAGGGAATTTGCGTAGGAAAGTTGAATATGGAGTTACAATTAATAACGAATATAAAAAGTTATTGGCACTTATTATGGAAGACGGTCATAAATAAGGAATTAGAATTCTTCTACTATTCCTTAATATGTGCGAAAACCCGGAAGACATACATTATGAAGCGGAGGGAGTGTATATATTTTTTTGGGATTTTCAAATTATGGTCTTGAAAGATGTGTTTGTTTCTATAGAGAGTAGTAAAGCAAATCATGAGCTCTCTATTCCTAATTTCCAAATGCATGTTCCTGCTCTTCACTTCATTTGTTCCCGTCTCTTCATTATTTTCTCTTTTTCCTAGTGGCATGAGGACCGAGGGAAAAGGTGGGGGGCAACAAAAAAGGGATTACGCAGCATTACCCCTCTCCCGCTATTGCTGTATCTCTAGATATAAGAAGAAAGCGGTGCGTGTGTAGTTTTATTCTATCCTTATCTCATCCTCCTTCATAGAGTCCATATCTCTTCCTTCTTGTTTGGGTTTTGTCTCTTGTACAATACTGAATGACCATAATGCCCATAAGCCTATAACCAAATTACCTTTATTCTGCATCGATTACCCTTTCGTAGATATACTACTAGCGAGTAGCGACTAGCGTCAGGGTATCCTCTACGTAGTGGAAGCTTATAGAGGGTTACCATGAGTCGCAATTCTTGGATTTGGCTTCAGATATGGTGTGGCCTGAAAATACGCGCGGCTAAAACTGCAGGCAGGCCCTCTCTTAATTACCATTCCTTTCATCATTTCGTCCCCAAGTATATCTTTAGCCAAGAATTATTTTTTTTAACAGATTGGCGACTAGTTTTTGTCCTTTTCTCAGTATTTTGGTCGTGTTTGGTAAAAGTGTTTATATGCTACCGGTGCAGTAACCTCAGAGTTACTTTTAGTTAGCTCATTTGCCCAGCTTCACCCCTATTAGTTCATAGCTTTGGAAGGACTATTTCTTGAAGATTTATAAAAGTTGAGACATGAAGTGGATACAAACTTGAAACTTTCAGCATTCGCTATCAAAATTCTCTCTCAATTAATTTGATAGCTATAGCTAGTGCATTGATGGCCGCCCATCACTGATGATTCCGTGGGTCGGTCCTTTTGTTTCATATACACGTCTGTCAAATTTCAAAAGTGCTCACAAAAAGGATAAGAAAAGGGTATCGCTATTATAATGGTTCTAAGAGATATCTCATGACATGAGAGTGAAATTGTCATTTTCCTAATGGTTTACATTGAGTGGCCCCTGTATTATGTAGTCGAGCTGCATGCAAATTGTTCAAATGATGTCGATGATAACGACTCAAGGATAAATCAAGAATGAAATGAACAAATACTATAGAAAATAACTTAAATATAAGGTATTCAATTCATATAATAGATATTGACTGGAAAATCATAATTTAGAAGGACGTGACGAGCCATCCTGCTCTCATTTAATTTTTCAAATAATTAATTTTAGTATCTGATCGGTGACTTTTACGGGTATAAAATAACCCCTTTTTATCGTGGTAAAATGAGATTCATCGACGGATCTTATTCACTCTCTTAATGAGAACAATAAAAATCATCTTTAGAGAAAGAAATAGTGTTATTGCTTATTGTTTCTATTAGGTAATTAGTCAAAAATTTGAGATTAGATGCCAATAAGCGGCAACGGCATATGGGTTACAAATGTCATTATAAGTCCACTACTATGCCATATTTTATTTAACCAATGTGGTATGCTAGTTATTTTTCTACATCTGGCCATATCAAATTGGTATTTTAGGGCGGTTTTATAATAATAACTATCAATGAAAATTATATATAATTTTTAAAATCTTCAATGTTTGAAATCACTTCTAAATTATAGAAATTACCAAACAATACAAGCACCAATACTTGGAGTGATCAATTTCAACATTTACAGTTGGTACTATTCATGTAAGTATAACCAATAATCCTATCTACAAATATTTGATAATAAAATCATCTCACAAAACACAAAATATAACGAATCATTTCCAATTGAGCTCTCTTAGGTTTGATGTAGAAGATGCATGCTTATATTTAGAAAATACATGTAAATTATTTACATTTTGTTCAATAAAAATCAATAGTATACAATCAAAACATTTTCATGCAATATGGAGGTAAAAGAATTGGGTGTCCCCATTCTATTAAACATATATATATATATTTATTGAAGATGATTTGGCAACAAAGCATACAAATTAACTTACCATCATACTCTACACAATCTTCATTTGCTTTGTTGACATATCTATATACACTATATTATGATATCTATTATACATATTATATATTTATTAAAGATGATTAGGTAGTAAAGCTTATAAATTAAGCTTTCCATTATACTCTACACAATCTTCATATGCTTTGTTAACATATCTATATAAGCTATATTATGAAATCAATTAATTCCTTAGCGAAAATACAACAAATATTAGTTTATGGAAAAAGGAGAGATAAAACTACAATCATGATAATGTAATATTTATATGCCTATATTACGTATCCTTTTATTTACTTTTATTTGAAATCGTTGTTTACCCTCTTTTTGTACCGCATACATTTCAACTACAAAAAACCTTCATCATGATCATCTTGTAAGTAAATGCCATTAGTTTCAAGACCATCAATGTTGGAAGAATTTGGTAAATAAAGGTAAAAAAACATATTTTTCCTCTACGACATCATCTTACTCATCTTCATAATCCTAGTTCTTTGATGATTATACTATAGACCATTGTTATTCTACAAGATTTATAACCATTAGTTTTGTTTTTGATGTAAATATGATTGGGCCCTACTTATTGCTGATATTATTAAAATTAACCATGACAAACCTTCTATATTTAGATGATACACTCTGTTAATTGCCAACACACTTATACGAAAAAATAGGAACCTAAAAGTGGAATTATCTAATACCATTATATCTTCCATGACCTTATAGTATGGAAGTTTTGTATATATGATGTGTGTGGGAGGATGGGTTTCTCAAATTGATGAGAATATGCTTCGGTTGTGATGATAATAATTAGAATAAGACTCGTTGAAGGTGTATTGGGGTTTGAAACATTGGAATAGGATGGTAAGATGGTGGTGATGATTCAAAAAAAATAGATATGATTTGATGGTGATGGTTTTCTAATGGTGATGGTTCGAATAAGTTGTGGTAATTAGTATATACATTCGACAATGATATATTAACAATGCTAAGTTTCGAAGGTTAGGGTTTAGATGAACGATGAAATTGTGGTTTTGGGTTACGGTTAGGTTTAGGGTTTGATTTAAATAGAAAGGATAAAGTGTTGTTTTGTTTGGATGAAAGGTGGTAGAGTATCGAATGGTAGTTTAGGGTTTCTAAGGTGTAAACCAAATTAGGGCTTTGATTAACTTCGAATTAGAGTGAGATTTGGATGATAATTGTGGCTGGAAAAATATGGGTTATGGAGAGTAGAAAAGTATATGAATTAATCTCTAATTCACATAGATAAAAAGATTAAAACTTTCAAGGTAAATCGTTCACACAAATTCGATTAACTTAAATTAAACTCATACAGAATTCACTTGTATTCAACTTCAATATTGATCTTCAACTTCTATTCTTCATACTCCTGCCTTCTATGGCTGCTTATAGCCATTCTACCACTAGCTAAAAGCATAATTCAAAAGATTCCAAGCTAAAAGATATTATGCTAATTTTATACTATGTTTATGCTTTACCTATTATCCAACTCTACTAGTCAATTAATTAATTAGCTAATATTAAAATTAGTGCTCGATCATGCTGCCAATAAACTCCCCATGCATGTGGTCATCATTCCATGCATGACATGCCTACCATGCACATCCTCATAGACACTTAGTTGCTTGTTTGATATGTTTCTAGCAACATAACTATCTTTTGGTCTTCAAATTTGTGAGAGATACTTTCCAAATGATAAATTATTGGTTCCATAATTATGAAAGGAAATTCTTGAGTGTTTTCTCTTGCATCAATATATCACAAAAAATGTCTCTATAGCTAAAAATAGGCAATGCTTTTGATACTAATGACACAATGCTATTTTACATACAATTTTTATCATCACCAACCTTTGTATAGAAAGTATATTCATTGACTCAATAAGACACATATCATAATACTTGAGGTAAATTATCTCTTGATAAACAAAATAATGTGCTAGATTATGATATCATATCATCCCTTATTATATCATCCATCAACCAATACTTAAAATGAGCCATTATTTTATCATACTATCCATTATTTAGTTTCAAATTGATGCAAAAACCTCAACATATCCATGTGTTCATTTACATAGTGTTTGACACCATCCTTTTTATGAAGGACATAAAAATTAGCCTTTACTTTCTAATTAGAATATTGAATGGTGACCACACTACATCCTTTACCCCTTCCCCACATGAACTCTATGATCTTAGGGTCTCAAAATACCTATGGCAAGAGCTTCAGCTAAGAATTCATAATAGAATTTAGTTGCCTCCTTTACAGGTTAAGCTTCAACAATATACCCTTTAGGTTTATTGTGAATTCAAACATACCATTTTATATACAATCATCATATGATTGAAAGGATATATTTGATGACTATGAATTTGGTGTATAATTTGACCTGTCTAACCAAATAAACTATTAAATGAACCATGGTATAAAAGAAAGATTAAGGAAAATGCATCTCTAACTAACACGATATAATAACGTGTTATTGTTGCATTAGTTCCAATCAATCAAGATCAATAACATAACCACACAATTATTTAAAGAAACGAAGAATATATATAGCACTATGAACTCGGTTAAGGATAATAGAATGCATTGCATGTGGTAACAAGCTTTGAATGAGACTATTACAAACATGAGATTAAATTCCCACTAATTTTAAGTATTTTATGGACACAAGGCTTGAGAAGTTTGATGAATACCAATTTGAAACTTTAACTCCATGCAAGAACTGGCAAAAAGATACTTTCTCCTTCTTTGATAGAGTATAATATGGTAAAGATAGAAGTTTTCTGTAAGACCCATAAAATTTGAATAAGAAAATTTTGGTTTGAAGATAGTGCAGAAGCATACTAAAAATAAAACTAAAAAATATTTCCACAACATTAACCATGAGAGACGTGTTGTTATCCCCTAACCCATGCCAGGTACAAGGCTAAATGATACGACAAAAAAAAGATAGCATGCTTTTATAATGTACCACTAATGATCACAAGGATGAGGATAATATAAATCAAAGATATGTCATAAAATATAAATATAGAAATCGAAGCTAGGAGTGTAAATAATGAAAAAAAAAGAGAATCCCAACACAATATACAAAATAGATCTAAGATAGTTAACCTAACTCTTAGCTAGATAAAAATATAAATCTTGATCCTCAAGTAATGGCCCACTACTTAACCATGTTAATATCCTTAACATAATCTAGCTAAGAATCGTAACCCTAAAAATTATTCTATACTCACCAGTATAGAAGCCAAAGCATCATAGTTATAGCGCAAATGTAGTGTTAGTACAGTGAAGTACTGGAAAATCAAACTACCTAAAACATAGTAAGTACTCATAATATACATTGAGATCATATAGTAGCATAGTACAAAACATTCTTAGAAAATATAACTCATGATCATCATATTATAGGGCATGATCACATAAGAATCACAAAATAAATAGTAATACAATAAATCATTAATTCACATAAAAAATGTATTATTATTCCTCCATTTCATGACCACATACTTTGCAATTATTAAGTTATTTTATTTGACCACACCAAAATATTAACCATTAACAAAATCCATGGTAACATACACATATGATAGGATACCCCGCCTTCCACACATGGTTAGGCTACATCAAAAGGGTTTTACTCCTATGATACCACACCCACCACACCTTTAGTGCAACTGCTATAAGGGATGAAAAAATGTTTTGATACCACAACTTCCTAAGCAATGGATATACAAAGTGTAAGGAGGCTTGTACCGATCGAGATACCTCACCCACCTTACTTGGACATTGATGCCATGTCAGCCTACCATAGTATTACTTTATATCTCAAAGATATGCACATAGTCTCTTACCAATCACAACCTAATAGAGAAGAAGACAAATATTGAGTGAAAAGATAAAAATAGAGGGCAATACACCCACTAACTCATGCTTGGTTAATAGCCAATTGAGTATTTCCAAGTAATAGCACCAAACACAACCTAACGCGTACAAGCTACCAATTGGGCGCTTAGAGGTAATACCAAACTTAACCATAAAAGGCATCAACCACACTACCATATTCAATCATTTTGATTTCTTTTAATTATAATTAAGTATGGTTAAAGTCCTAATTTTAATATTGCAATTTAATGAAAAGGTTAAGATAAAAACCTCAAAAAAATATCAACAATTTATTTAATAAGCAAAGTAGAACCAACCGAACAGTTCACAAAATTGGTGGATTGGTCCGGGTGCACCTTACTTGAGACAAAATAAACATATAGTGAGGCTAGACAATTGGTTGGTCCAAATGATTGATTGTTCAAAAAACTAGTCAATGTGTTTAAACTGTGACCAAAATTACTCGAGTAAAAAAAAAATCGATAGGTTTAGCTGACCGATTGACTGTTTATGGGAACTAGTCGACTAATTCATTAAAAAAATCATCTACTCACGTAACTGGTTGAATGAGGACACCAAACTAGATCAATAATGAAACAACCAATAAATTAATATAGCAAACCAACCAACTAGTCTAGTTAAAACAATGCCTAGACCGATGATCTATACTAGGCTAAAAAATCACCAATCTTTCCTAATTTAATCCTAACATGATTCTATGTTGTAAACACATAACAAACTATACTCCACATATGAATTTACATAGAAAAATGGTAGAAATTTGATACTCATTATAATCATGAATAATTTCACCAAACTCATACATGATATAAAAAATACTCAAACATGCTCCAAAACTTCATAGATAAAAACATTACCGCATACTTGAATCTAAGAGCTCAAAATGATACATACAAATCACAATACATGCAATAAATATTACACCAAAAAAAACATAGGTTCTTCTTGCACTAAATTACTCCTAACTTTATGGTTCCTACCAAGACCTTGATTTCCTAAGAGAATCAAGAGCCAAAATAATTAAAAATCCTTTTCAAAACTTATTAAAAATTGAAAATAGAAGAAGAAGAGGAGAAACATATCTGAACCTTTTTCTAAAAATACAACTTCAAAGAGAAGGAAATATAAAAACCTTCAAACTTTCTCTAAACCTCATCCCTAGTTAAGAGAAGTAAGGCATAACTAAATATAAGATGAAAATAAAGAGAAGAGATAAGTATACAAACAAAGGATGGGAAGACAAGTGGAAAGCCATCATTTTTTTTCTCAGAAGAAAAGAAAAGGGATAAAAATGAAGAATATCAGAACACTTAGCAATATTTACCAATGGGAAAGGGAGAAGGATATCAAATGCGAAAAGGAGTTAAAATTAAATTGGAAAAAATGTGTGGAGAATATTTGGGTCTATCTAAAGGAAAGAGAGAAAGAAAGTTGACTTTGGTTGAGTATGGGAAAAACAAAGTGTAAGAGGGTGAATGAAGAGATTAAGGGAGACAAAGTGAAATAAAATGAATAGTAGGGGTACATAGGTTAAGGAAGAATGTGAAGAAAATTTCACATGCAACCACGGTTTTCTAAAGAGAGAGAAAATTGAGGGAGAGTGAGAGAAGATGAAAAAGCACCTAGAAAGTTCTTTTAATTCTTTTTAGATAAATAAAATTATAGAATGATATAAATAATCTAAATTAATCCAAAAGTAAAAAAATATGCTTATTACTACAAATAGATTGTAATTAGAATTTTTCATAAATATTGGAAAGATATTTAAAGCTAAAAATAAAAAGGATTTAAAATCATAGGATAATTATTCGATTAGTATAGGTGACCTATTGACTGATTTATCTTAGGAATAAAAGTGCTAGAATATGAATGTATAGGTCAATTAATTTGGGAAACTAGTGGATAGTTACACCTAAAATTTATATTTTTACTAACATTCCAAGCCATTTTTAAAACCAAAACTAGTTTATTTTATATCAATATAATTTTAAATACACTTTAAAAGATTTTAGGGTGGGGTATTACATGTTCAACCTCATATATCCTCTCACCATGTGACCATCCTCTAGCTATAGTTCTTCTCTAATATGCACATGTGAACTTAATATTTCATGATATTATGTTCATCCTTTGGCATAAAATAAATGATTAGAAGTATATCATTAAAATTATTAAATATGTTGGGCATATAAATTTTTCCTATAAAAATGGAAGAAAAATATAGACATTTTCTTCTAACAACTTATAGGAATTATCATTTTTTTAATCAAAAGTAAAGTGCAAGTGCAATAACCTTTTTAAACACCTTTTCATAGCTTAAAGGCCTAATTGGTTATGACTCTTTAGATTACCCATCAAATTTCTTTTGATAGCCATGATAACAACAATTATTAGGCAATGATCTATAACAATTAAAATAAAAAAGTCTTCTTGCAATATTTTAGCTGATAGTAACTTATGTTCTCCTCACATATAAGACATGCATATGACCATAAAATCTATATCATGAGAGGTTACCATATGGTGGAAAATCAATGATAGTGAAAAGAGTATTACCCTTATGTTAAAATCCTTTTGGTAATGTGCATTAAATGAACTTACCACATGGTCCCATATAAACTTCAAATCATCAACAAGAGTTACTATATAAGAATCTAAATCATGTCCCAAATAAATACATCCAAAAATTATCAATAAGAACATCAAGTAATTAAGTTTCAAGCATAAAGATAGAAAAATATTATATATTACCAACATCACTAGCCATAGGCTATAGTTTATGTTCCCATTAAATAGATTCATTTCATTAGTAGGTAGTGATAAGTGAATATTCTTTGGTTCATGGTCAAAATGAGAGAAATTATGATTAGAGGAATTCTATTAATAAGAATCAGTTAGATGTTAAAACTTCCCATCACAAATTCTCTTAGTTAAATGCATGTCAAGTACATTACTTCTTTCGAGTTATTAAAAACATCATAATATGCATAAGGTTGGAAAAATAACATAAGAATTTTCATGGAACACTATATTTCTTTTACCATGACACATGACATTATGGAAAATAATCTTGTGACAAATTTTATTTCTGGTATAAGATACAATCATTAAAGCATGTATCAATTTTTTCATAATTTAATTTCTTAATGTAAAGAACCTACTTGACCTTATTAGTGTGATAAAAAAAATTCCACCCATGACCTCCTTTTAAGTTATATAACATTATCACAATCAATAACCTTAAGAAATACACAGACCAATTATAAAGGGATATCTCTACATCAACAACCAAATTATTAAACATACCAGGACATTCTATAAAGTTTTCTTCCACTCAATTTTTCATTTTTTCAAATGGTTTATCCTCAAATTTATCATCGTTGTCATCATTTATACTATTAAATAATACACTAATTTTGTTTTTAATGCATGAGAATATAACTTTCTTAATGAATCTCATAACATTCAAGAATTAGCATTCTTGGAGATGGATCCCATCATTCTTAAAGTTCTTAAAATCCTTCCCCCAAACTCTAATTCTACTAACAGTTTATTAGGTAATTATTGTATATATCTCACATGTTTTATTAAGGATATTTCATTCAAATTCCTAGTTTACAAGAAAAGGATAAGGGAAATGTATGCACAAGTGACATATAAGACAAAGTTATAGGATAAAGCATTGTTACATGGATCATACATTTGCATGGCTAGGGTTTTCTTTAGCTTTCCTTTTTTATGTACGCTTTATAGATGATCTTGTCATTATTGGGAGTCTATTACATATTATTATTATTATTTTATGTTTTTTTAGGGAATTATAGTAGGTTTTTGTATTAGTTACAACTACTACTAATTAATAACAAACCTAGATAACGTTAGAGATTTGTTATGTTAATGTTCCAACGTCTTGTTTTAGTTGTTAGTATCAACTAATATGGTTGTTAGTGACTATATTATTTTGACTAAAAACTATATTAGTTAGGAAGTTGTTAGTTAGTAGCAATTGTAACACCCTAAAACCCCCATATATTTAGCCTACCACTTATTCATGTACACAACATAGTATTTAAGTTGAATAGCAATCATAGAACTTTCAAAATCTCTATTCTTTTCCAAGTTAGTGAATACTTGAGAGTGGAGTATATTCTAGGATGAAAACTTGGTGATATAATCTTATAAAAATTAGTGACTTGTTGAAGAGCTACATAAACATATAAGGGCCATGAATTCCAAGTTCAATTGAAGACATTTTTGACCTCAAAGGAGATTTAAAGATTCTACACTTGTGATAGTTTGATCTCTCCATCATCTTTCACATCATTTTTGGTATTAAAGCTCGGTTGGCTTTTCACATTTGATTCACCAAAATTAGAGTTTCTAATTCTTCAATCATCAACCACAACCAAGTTTTTTGTTGAGCAATATTAGGAATTATTTGTCTTGGTTAGTTTTCTAATTATTGATTTGAAAAGCTGCATGTGATGTATGTTGCATGATGCTAAACAGGTAGATATAACTTGTATGATGTTTTTTGTTTGATCTATGTTTTTTTTTTGTTTCAACTTTGGTATATGTGTGATTTTGTTTCATATGTGTATGACTATTTACTTCCATATTATACCATCACTCAAAGATTTAATTTAGATACAAATTTATTAATCTTTAGCATTTAATCATTGTTGTTATATGATCATTCTGTGCTAAAATTATCTTCCACCTCCACTCTTTAAATGAAAATTTTTATTCCAAAATTTTTTGAATTATTTTCTATACTAAAACATCTAATTACCTATATTTTAGTTTATTGATATTGTGATTCACATATTACATGATCTATGTTGGAAATTATTCATGGTTCTTAGAGTATTACAATCGAATAAAGTAAGTTTGGTGTTGTTGGTTTCTATCTTAAGAAGCTTGAAAGAATCATATTTTTCCTATCATAACCGTAGTTGTCTTGATATATTTGCTTGGTTATACATTGCTTAATTTATTTGATTCCAATAAACAACTATGAACATACAATTCATTGTAGATTTGGTAAGTGTTTGAATTGCTTCCATTTAAACATATTGTGTTATTTGTCATATGAGTTGTGGTGTGGGTAGCTTAAACAAAAAAGGAGAATGATAAAAAATGCCCATCCCTTTACGAGGCCATCCAAAAGCTTTCAATGAATCTAGATGCTAAGAATTATCATCTCAAGGAACTCCCTACATAGCAAAATACAATTAAAATGCATGGAGCCATAGTTTGCTGTATTAAGAGTCGGTCTAAAACATGCAAGAGCAATGAGCTTTTCTTAATAACCAAATGGATAGCGTGGTAAGGCAAGCTAATCAATCAAAATTAGGATTTTTAACTCATGTACGGAGTAAGAAGAAGAGTTTAAAGGGAGTGGAAGATATTAAGACTTATATAAATATCAACTAAGGTATAATCATTAAGAAGATAAAGGCAGAAAGCTTGATATCTTTCATTTTAATGGTAAACTTGATATTTAATTATTTCTTGAGTGGTTACATGAAGAAGAGGCTATATTTGAACTCAAGGACTATCATGATAAGTAAAAATATATACTTCTTACTCTTAAGTTTAAGAAATTTACTAAAATTTTGTATGATAAGTTAAAAAGGACATAATAAAGAGAATGAAAAAAAAATCAAATCTTTAGATAAACTTAAATAAATTAAGGAAAAAGTTTGTACCTAAGGAGTATGAATAAGATAATTATAAAAAATTAACTATTCATAAGCAAGGACCTCTAAGTGTTGAATAATATGTTAGAGAGTTTGATAAATTAACACTTATATGTGATATTCATGAAGAAAGGGGAACAAAATAATGCTAGATTTCTAGGCTCCATTAATATGATGATTAAATATTAAGTGGAAACTTTCCTTTTATGACTCTCTTGATGATATGATAAATTTATCTTTGAGATTTGAAAGTAAATGAAGTCCACTAAGCATCATGCCAAGAAAAGTAATTCTTCTTCTATAAAGTAATACTAAAATGCACAACCTACATAATATGGACCAAGTACCTCAAGAGATACAAATGTTGTTAAAAGAAAGGTCCAACTAGAGAGGATAAAGGTAAAGCCAAGATTAATGAAGTCTCCGTAAAGAAAATTTTAAAATGTCAAAGATATGGACACTTTTCTAGAGAATGTACAAACCAAAGAGTTTTGTCCATATAAGATATTGAAGCTATGGAAACTTGTGATGAGGACCTTGAGTATGAGCCAAGTGAAGTAATTTCAAGTGAATCCAAGGATGAAGGAAATGATTTTTATGTGCTATAGGGATTCCTTCACTTACGTGATAATGAGAAACCCAACCAATGAAAGATGATATTTAAGACTAGAGGAAGAGTGGGAAATATGGTTTGTGGAGTATCATTGATAGTGGTTCATGCACATACGTGGAAAATAAGGTGATGGTAAAGGATAAAAGATTGAATACAACAACACACCCAAAGCCTTATTATTTTCAATGATTCAACATAGATAAATGAGACAATGTTGACAAACAAAACCCTAATCTCAATTCAAATTGGTACTTATGATGTTGATGTGTAATGTGATATTTTACATATGGATGTATATGGAATCATATTAGGAATACCATGGAAATATGATAAATGTGTTATTCATAATGGAATTAATAATGAATATATCATTATAAAAGATAATAAAAATCATAAACTCAAGCCTTCTAAATGTGATTATACTAGCATAGCTGAGAATAAAAAGAGTTTGTTATTACATGAAAAGGATATGATAAAATATGTTAAATAAGAAGGTAGTTACTATGCTTTGATTATCAAGGAATACCTATAAGGGGAGGAAAATAGTGATAATCTTGGATTACATGAGCTTCTTGAATAGTATAATAATGTATTTTCTTATGACTTACCAATTAAAAGAGAAATATAATACACAATAGATTTAATGCCTTGTGTGTCCTTATCTAACCGACCTACATGTAGATGTAATCCACATAAGGATAAGGAATTGAAAAAATAAATAAAATATCCAATAGTAATAGATATGTAAAATAGAGCATAAGCCCATGTTGTGGGCTTGTATTACTTGTTCTAAAAAGAAGATGGTACATGGCACATGTGTATTGATTCTAGGTTTGTAAACAATACAGCTATCAAATATCAATTTTCTATTCCTACATTAGATGACATGTTAGATGAATTATTTGGATCACAAGTATTCTTCAAAATTGATTTAAGGAGTGGATGTAATCAAATATGAATAAGAGAAGTGGATGAACGAAAAATATCATTTAAAAGTAATTATGGTTTGTATGAATGGACTATGATCTCTTTCAGTTTGTGTAATGCACCTAGTTCTTTTATGAGACTTATGAAGGAAGTTCCTTGTCCCTTATTGGAAAATTCATCGTGGTGTACTTAGATGATATACACATGTATAGTAAAAATGAATATGATTATATTATTTATTTGAGGAGGTTATTTGATAAACTGAGGGTAGCTAATCTCTATAGAAAAATGTGACTTTCTGCCTTCGAGTG
The DNA here is from genome assembly GCA_030549775.1 of Tamarix chinensis. Taxonomy (NCBI): domain Eukaryota; kingdom Viridiplantae; phylum Streptophyta; class Magnoliopsida; order Caryophyllales; family Tamaricaceae; genus Tamarix; species Tamarix chinensis. The sequence goes on along the minus strand of CM060179.1, from coordinate 77,178,835 downwards.
TTGTTTTTCTTTTTTATTTTGTAAGCAGTGAATGTATAAAAGTGGATCCCAAAAAGGCTCAAGCTATTAAAGATCATCCAATACCTAAAGAAATTTATGAGGTAAGGAGCTTCCATGGTATAGAGAGCTTTTATAAGAGGTTAATCAAGGGCTTTTTAACTATGGCTCCACCTTTTACACATCTTATGAAAAAATGTGAACTCAAGTGGAGGTGAAGAAGCAAATAAAGCCTTCAATACTTTGAAATAGAATATATGTAATTTACTAGTGTTATTCTTACTTGACTTTGATAAATGTTTTGAAATTACTTGTGATACTAGTGGGGTAAGGACAAGAGATATACTCTCATATAAAAAAGAGCACATCACATGCTTTAGTGAAAAAATAAATGGGGCTAAATTGAGTTACTCCACATATAATAAATAATTTTTAAAATATTAATTATAGAATCTAAAAGAGTAAAACATAGGGCATTATAGCCACATCTAGCACAAGTCTAGTTTCTTATACCATTCTTATACCAAATGTTAAGACTAAAAACATTACTCAACTTAAATTATTAACACAATTGTAAGAAATAGAATAGAAAAAAAAATCAAAGAATAGATTACTACCATTCTTAATAAAACTAATTGTTAGTGGTTACAAAATTAATTGGAAGTAATATACATAAAGACATAAGAGTAAAAGAATATCTAGATCAAAATATACCATACATAACACTGGATGGCCCTAGCTCTTAACCCAAATACTAACCTCAACTAATCTCATAAGCTAACCTATAAAGACTACTACCCATTGAATAACCAAGGAACCATTAAAAGGAACCCTTTTGTACAATGGTACTGAATAACCCATTATACAAAACTAATATGTAAAAGCCCACATGGAACACGTAAGGGCATCACAACATGAAATGGCATAACATATTAAAGTATAAGCACAATCAAAATACTCTAATAAGATTAGATAAAAAATGATCATCAAGACGCATAGTCCTCATACTTATCCATTTATGACATAATATAACTTAACAACCAAGCATACAAGATATGCTCTCTAAATCGATGATTAAAACCAATCTCAACATGGTAAGCATAACCATCACCACACATTTTATACCTCAATATCAAACTAGTAATATCCATAACTTCATAGGTAGGGCTCAAAGGCACAATACCAAATATAAGCAAGCATAAGGGATAATATTAAATCACATGTAGGTATAATGACTACTACAAAACCATAGATAGACACTAAGACTACTGGCAAACCACATGTAGTTACAAAAACTACTATCAAACTATAGGTAGGCATGACTACCACTAGTGAGCAATAGGAAGGTATAAAGGCAACTACCAACTATCAATCTAAGGCCACTAAGGTACCCTAGTTGTACTAGCTTATAAAGGTAGCATAGTACCCTAGTGACAAGGATACCTAATCTATAAATATACATACTTTCTATAAGTCTACAAAGCTAAATAGGGTAAGATATAGGGCTGGGTTGGTGCACTAACGCAAACCAATAATAATACATCATGAATAGTGGGCTCAACCATGTCTCTAGGGTATTTAACCCTAAAAAGCCACCATTTTCGATCTCAACACCTTTTACTTTAAACTTTAATAATTTAATAATGTGGTCACAATGCCACAAATACCAAAAAGGTCAAACTTGGGTACCATTTTTATTCATTTTGAATTACTCAAAAAAATCATTATCAAATAAAAAGCACCAATCTCAATAGTAGAAATACATTATGGCCATCTCAATTATTCACACTTAGGAGCTTTAAGCCGAAAATGACCAAAATGAATTGAGGCCAATATTACCACATTATACTCCATTCTAAATACTAATTCCATTATTAATTTATAATGAAACAATTAAAACACAGTAATTAAATTATTTAGCGTGCAAATAAACTACCAGACACACCAAATGACCATTTCTCCCTTATGAATGATTTTAAATGTAAAACTCTAATTTGCATCTTCAGAACATCAAACTACATTTTCCCATGTTCAACAATGTATATATATTTTAGGCATGCTTATCAAAATAATTATGGTGATACACATAAAATGACAAAAAAATACCCTTAGGGATTAAAATAATAATAATTTTTCCAAAACATGTTGTTGGTGTCATAGGTTAATTAAGCTTTATTTTTATGATAAGAAACTCAATTATGAATTTGAATTATCTTTTTATGTGTGCATGTGTTTCATAGAAAAAAGTGGAGTATTCAATAATTAAGTAAGTCAATGAGTGCTAAGGAAATCAAATCTACAAATCATATCCCAACAAAAAGCCAAAGATTAGCAAAGAGGATAGAATAAGATGCTAGCATCAAATACATCAATTTCATATGTGTAATATACAAACCATAAAGGGATAAGCAACTGTGCTCAAGATACCACGACTCAAGCTTCAAAGAGTATGTTATAGTCTTAGGTTTACTGTACATATAATTTACGTATTGATCACTTAAATACTTCAATAATTTGATATTTATAATCCTATTCAAAAATCATGTTGAAAGATATTAAAGTGATTTCATGAATACAAAATATTTCCAAGTATATATGTTAAAGGTTGTCTTAAACTAATTTTAATTGAAGAAGTTTTCCATATTATATTTATTTCAAAATTCATCATACATTCCATGGAGATTATTTTTGGATGAATAATATTTCATTGGAAAGCTTGAGATGTCTACTTTACAGTTAAAAAGATGGCATACAATTTCTATCTTTGTAGATCAAGTTATGGTCCTTTTTGTAAAGGTGTGTAGTGTTGAAAACTAATTCCAACAATCGATTGGTTTTGTAAAACCAGTTGACTGCTTTGAATACTGATTGACTGTTCTAAGTGTTTCTGAGATTTTCTATCTGTTGGAGTAATTTTTACACCCAACGGATAGTACCGATTTTTCTCATCTTTTAGCTCTATAAATAAGAGTTGTTAGACTTTAATAAAATCAATCAAGCTAGCACAACTCTTCTAAAATCATCATTTACAAATCTTACAAAGAATCAAATAGAGTTTTAATTTCACACTTCTAAATCCAAATTAAACTTTTCTAGTGCTCAATTTGTTCTTTATTTTTAGCTTGAGTGCCTATATACTTATATTTATTATTTATCTAGCTAGATAAAAACCTTCAATAGTGATTAAATACTTTCATATGCTATCTAATGAAGATTTTTATTGTATCATTCAAACCCATCATCTTAAACACAGATGAAGAGTGGTATGTTGTCTAGAATTCCTAAAAGTTGTCATTGAGACTGTATTCTCATAAACCTATTAAGGATAACTAGAAAAAAATGTAAATCATCTCTTAAAGGGTTATTGATATTGTAGGCTCATAAACTAAGATAGGAGCTATCATCATCAAACATCCACTCTAAATAAAAAGATATTCAAATCCAAAAAACAAAACCTTTTTGCAGTAGATGTGAGAATCTTTATAGAGTTTCCTCAATCACTATAAATCACATGTTTATAGTTTTTCATCCATCTAATTATTTCTCGTAAAATTTTAATTTGAAATTATTATAACAAAATACTCTATTCATCCCTTCTGGAGTATGTATATGGGCTTTAAATTGGTATCAAAGCTCTAGGATTCATCAAATTTACAATAAAAAACCTAAGGTCCTCCATTGTGGTAACTTCATAGGGGAAGATGTAACACCTTTAAAGCCTCTGTTGTTCATTGAAAAAAAAATTAGGCTTTGGAAAACAATGATTAGAAGCTTCTTCAATGTACATAATCAAGTCTTGTGGTTCATCATTCAATATGGTCCAACCAAGATTCAAAAATTCCCCATTACTGGATTAATTGATAAACCAGTTGAAGAATGGATGGAGATCGATGAAAAAAGGGCCACTTTAAATGAAAAATCCATCCTGATGCTCCATTATGGGATTAGAGAAAATGTATTTGAGCACATCCTAGAATGCAACACTGTTAAAGAGATTTGAGAAATATTGAATATCACTTATGGTGATAATGATGAAGAAGAAATTCCACACCATTGTTTCATCCCTATAAATGATGGAATTTTAACTAAAAAGGATGAGGTAACCAATTTCTCAACTCACTCTATAATTAATTTGTATAATATTGATGATCATTGCTGAAATCATTTTGTTATTATATCTTGTAAAAATCTTGAGTTAAATAAAATGTTTTGTTATTTATTATTAAAGCATGTAAAATTGAAGAATGAAAATGAATAATTTGCATCTATGGTTAAAAGCTTGAAAATAAAATTAGATGCAAAACATGAAATGATTGAAATTAATTCTTTAATAAGCTATGAGAAATATTAGAAATAACCTCTATCAATACAAAATATAGCTTCATGTCCCTTGTCAAAAAATGATTTAGATTCTAAAGAATTGTTTTATTATTGATAATTTATTAAGGACTAACCCCTATGGACCCAGAAAGATATTGGTGCCAAAAGAAAGCATTTGAAATTTATTATAGGAGAGAAGAAGAAGAGGAGGAAGAGCTTGAAGGATCAAATAAAATTAATAACATCAAAGCCTCTTCAACCTCTTCATAAAAGAAAGATGAATATATGTGAATTTTGCTAACTCCCAGTTAGTATTCTCTCTTTTTGTGTTATGTTGTCTTTAATGTTAAATTTTTTCTTGAGTATACGACAAAAATGTTTGCTAACAAGTATTAGCTAAACTTGAATAATGAAAATTTGACGTTATTCACTCTTTAAATGTCATTATAAGTTATGTTAAAATTATGTTTAAATAAACTAGATAAATGTTGATTTGATTATGAATTGGCATACATGATTTAATATTAAAACAAGTTTACAATCCATTTTTACATTCATGAATTGATGATCTTTCATGCTCATAATAGGTGTTTAGGTCTTGAAGAGACTAATTGACTAGTGGAAAAATCAGTTGATGTATTAAAGAGAGTAGTCTATGTGTCTCCTTTGAACCAATTGATGGGTATTGAGCTTTGTTTTTCAAATCAGGGAAATAATGTTCAATGTGTTTTTCAAATTAATCAACTAGTTTGTCTTGGGTATATATATATATATATATTTTCTAAATAAAACATTATATCTTGCTTTAGTTTTCTTTAATAGGCTATTTGAACCCAAACTACTTTGCTCTACTCTTTTGCTTATGTCCTATTCATTTTGTCCACCAAATATTATAAACTTTACCTCACCAAAGAATAAACCCTTAACCACAATTTATTTCCATCTACTTCTAAGCAACAAAATGGCTGAGTGACTTTAAGGGAAACAAACTTGTCCTTAAATGTTGCATTGACATTAGCGTTTGAATTAATCAATTCCATTTATCCTTTATGCAACATCTCGTAGAAATTGGTATGAGGTTTACCACATCATATCAGGGTTTCGCAAGTGCTTCAATTATATATCAAAACATGGCACATGTGGAGAGTTACACACAGGCTTCTACAAGGTATGATTCTCTCATTATAAGGATCTTGGAGGATTTTTAGGTCTCATTTGGAGATTTCAATTCCATTTCTGTCCATTTAAAGATTAGATTGGATATCTTTGATTAAAAGAACTTATGACCAATATGATATGAGTTGAGTGAATATGATCGGATTCTTATACTTATTACAAAGGATAGAGCTTCATTGATATGAACTAGTAGGATACTAACTACTCTAGCTCCTCATACTCATTATACAGGTGATCAGAACATCCCTCCTACTACTCATGATCTACTTACTACATATCCTATGCTTCCTCTTGCTATATCATATACTTCATCCATATACACTACTATCCTTCATCAACTCCTTAGGGTAGAGCTATAGTTTAAGGTCTGCAAGACTTGATTATTAGAGGCTTCAAGATGGATGACTAAAGATTTAAATGTTTAGATTATACACAATCTATATCATGATATTAGGCTTTCTAGTATTGATAAAATTGTTTATTGCATGCATCCTACAACCTTTTTAGGGTTCATTGGGTCTATATACTCACGTGTATGCTCTTATAGTTGCTATAACATATAATTAGGTACAAGATACATCTACAAATCTACAATATATTATATTTGTGGGTGACATGGTTACTTTTCTTATTGCCACTAGTGATTAAGGTGTCAAGGTTAACTACACTATGGAGAATTCACCTCCACTAAATACTAAGGATATAGAGTGTGCCCTAGGCACTCAAGATGGTGTTGATACTATGTTAGATAATATAGATGTAGAGAACTAAGAGGATAAACTATTTTATGGTTTTTTTACTCAAATCTAAATGAATAGATCCACATCTTTTGAGCCTAGCCTTAAATCTACATCTATTTAAGATCTAGGTACCACTGGTGTTTATCAAAGCTCTATATAGTGCATGGCCATATCACTTTATAGGCCATATTTCTTCTTTTGATGATTTTTTTTTGAGTTTTACTCATGCTCTTATTGCTATACTTGCATGATATTTGTTGTGATATCTTCAGAAAACACATTTTTCTAGGTTATTTTACTCATATATCATGAAGAATTTCTCTTAAATATTTTTGGCTTATGTTTGGTTAATTGAATGAATTTTATTTAATTTCTTTATGCCCTGATTATTGATGTGTGATGAAAATATTCTATGATTCCCACATATTGTTCTTGTGCATCTACCACACTTTCATGCTTCTTGATGATTTATTTGAAACATGAATAAGTTAACTCATCTAATGATATCTCTCAAGAAATGATGCTTTCAATTTTACCTTTTTAGAAATTGCTGGAATTATTATATCATCAAGATAATAATTAACTTAAGTATGTTTTTTTTTCTAATATGGTCTTAACAATTTTGAGAAATTTCTACATTTAGTAATAAGTTTCATCATCATGATACTTATAGTTTCCTATGATCAAATTGTCTTGATAAGTACTAACTTCATTAGAAAAGGAAAATGTCTCCATTACACTTGAGTATAGGTTACAGGTTGAATGGAATCTCCAAATTGCTCATTGGATATACTCTTGAGATTCCTCCATAACCATAGTGGTTATCCATATCTAGTAAACTCTAACCAAATACTTGACATGTATTAAACTATTTTATCATATTTAGGTGGTTTCCCTAATGCCTAAACTAGTATAGCGTATATGTTTGAGGGGATATTTTTATATTTTTCACATTTGATTCCATCTAATTTCTCACTAGGTAAACTCGATAGTGCATATAATATAATTATTAGATTCTCTAGATTTGATTTTTTTTTTGTGATTTATTAGAACATCTCATACTACTTATCTTTTTAAACATCATGCCTTAATTTGCTTCATCTTTCTAAGCATGCTTATGTTTGATCACTAATCAAAATTATGTATGTTTGTGATAACTGGATATATATAAGACCTCGGTGTTGTTGTAGTTTATAATCAAATATACATGATTAGAAATTGTCTCTTCTCATAAGCAATATAACTTGAATTGTTATTTTTTCTCCACTCACTCTCTCTTATGACTATTTGAAATATCTAACATGACAAGATTTTGCATGATATACCCTACTATAAGTAACATATGTTGTATCCTATTTACCACTCAGGTAATCTAGCTTATTTATGCGTGGGATTTAGATATGGTGAACTTGAACTTATAGGTTCCTCTCACATGACTCCATGAATTGCATAATGAGATATTTGTTATGAGCTATATGCTCTCCACCTTAATGTTAAGATCCCATTGCAACCTTGGTTCTTAAGTGTGAACTTTCCTTTGAGTTAATTGATACACGTACATCACATCACTCCATTAATAATAAAAAATGTGCTTAGCTCTATTTTATTACATGTTTCTATAGTCTTTAAGTTAGACTTATGTGATATGTGAACCTCTTATTATATCCAGCAAATGATTTCGTGAATATGTATGATTTTAGAATCATCATACTAGTCCATGCTTCCACTTTCATATATTTGACTAAGACATGGTTTGAATTATGGTCAATATCCATAATAAACCATGGGCTAAACCATGTTTTTAGCATAGCGACCCTAAAGAGCCACCATTCCCAATTTTTAGCTCTTTCACATTAATTATTAGTATTTTTTAACGGTAACCATGAGACCACATATTAATCATATAGATCCAATTTTCATACTTAATCATGTTTACTCATTTTAAAATATTCAAGACAACCATAATCAAGGGCAATACCAAGGTTAACATTAGGAATCTATTAAGGCCATCCTAGGCTCAATTATTCACACTTAGACACTTTAGGCCAAGATGACCAAAAATGCCCTTGAGGCTAAAAATACCATATTATCATCCATTTCCATTACAAATTTCATTTTATTTATAAAATCATCAGAAAAGGATAAGATACCATAATTAAATTATTTATCATGTAATTAAATTATCAAATACACTAAATGAACATTTTGCCCTTATGCACAATTTTACACGCAAAAACCTAACATGTATTTCTAAAATATCAAAACACATTCTTTAATTTTCAACAATACATATTAGACATATTTATTAGAATAGTTATCATGATACACATAAAATAACCAAAATACTCATAGGTTGTATAATAATAATAATAATAATAATAATAATAATAATAATAATAATAATAATAATAATAATAATGGTGTAACATGTGTTTCTAAAACATCAAATCATGTACCACCATACTTTAAAATAATTAGCAAATATTAGGCATTCTGATTCAGATTAAATATCATAATATACTTAAATGACCAAATATCCCCTAGGGCACATGATAATAAAAATTATGTTATAAGTATATCTAAACATGCTCAGCCTATCATTTTTATATATAAAGATCATACAAAATCTCTTCCTGACATTAGAACCATTTTAATCATTCTTTCATACACATAATATTTTATACAATATAATATGCTTTCTTTTTATCAATTTTCATGATAACAATAATATACACATAATTATAATGTAAGAAATCATGCGTAACAAAATTTACATATCATAACCCTAATGTGATATCATATGATGTCTAAATATTTTAGTAGAGTATAAAGATTATCTGATTTCCAATAAAAGCATAATTTTATCGGTAACCTAATAAAAATTATAAGGCTTTGATAATAAAACTTTTGTACCTTAAAATAATACTATAATTACTAAATTAATATTTAATCATTAAAATAAATTTTTTATTAAAAATATTTATTAAACAGTAAATCACTAGAATTACAATTATGTTAAAATGGGGGGTAAATTTTTTAAATGAGAACTCATGCTACTGATGCAGTGTAAGTGACCTAAGGTAGAAGTGGTTTCGAGGAAGTGGGCTGGTTGGTTGGTTGAAGGTGATGATGAGGCTGGCTATTGGTTGTCATGGTGGTGGAGCTATTAACAGCTAAAGCTGGGGAAGCTAGTGGCTGAGACAAGGAAAGGAGAAAGAAGAAGAAGAAGAAAAAAGGTAAGATAAGGGCTCATGGAAGGATGAGTTGGCTACTACATGGTGTTGTAAGGATGAGGAAGGTTGGTGGTTGTTGGCTACTTAGCGATGGTTGTGACAAGGAGAGGTGGGCATTGTAGTAAGAGTAGTTGTGGTGGCATTAGGCTCGATGAGAAGCATAGGAAGGAGGGAAGGGTTGCTGGGTAGTATGGTTCGTGTAAACAAAAGGGAGTCTGGGTAGGAAGGTGGTTGTGGTAGACATAGTATAGAGGAGGAAGCATGGAAGGAATGGGGTGGTGTAGAGGGAGACGCATACATGCATTGGTTGTTGGGTACGAAGAAGAAGGAGGGTGTTGGTGAGTGTTGAGAAAGCAAATAGACGCGAGTGATAAAGAAAGAGCTGGATGGTGTGTTGTTGGTTGGGTGATGATAGGGAAAGAAAATAGGGTAGGGAGGTTGAGGCAAGGTTGAAAAGACATTGATGGTGTGGTGCGATAGGGTTCAAAGGGCTGTGGGATATAGAGGGGATGGCATGGATGAGGAGCATAAAGAAGAAAGAGAGAGGAAAAGGGTTTAAGGTTATTGGGGTAAAAAAGGGGGATATTATGGTTGTGTGTATATATTGGAGGTTGGGGTAGAAATATTCAATTCGTGGGGGAGGTGTGGTTGGTTGGTAAAGGATGGTAGTGGATTTAGTGCATGCTATATGCCGAATAGGAAAGGGAGAAGTATGAGAGGGGAGGAATGTAGGTTTTATAATGGAAAAGGGACCATGTAGGGTTAGACGGTGCAGGTAGGTTGGACATATGGTGCATGATCTAAGAATAGAAGGAAAGGCAAGTAAAGAGGGAGTGTGTATGACTAGATTGGCTCGAAGGGTTTGGCTGACTTACATGGGGTTCTGGCTTGGTGTAGGGAAGGATGTTCAAAAGGGGGTGATGCAAGGGGAGTTTGGGTGCTATCACGTAGAGGTGTAGATGGGGATGGAGAAGAAAAGAAAGAAAGACGAATTACGTAGGGAACGAAGAAAAAAGGAGGGGAGGTTGATTAAAGTGTGATAGGGTAGACCAATGAAAGAAGAAAAGAAAAGAAGATTAGGTTAAGGTGCGGGGAAGAAAGAAAATGGATGGAGTAAAAATAGAAAAGAGAAAAGAGAGGAAAAAGGAAAACGAGGAAAGTAGGGAAAAGAAGAAAAATATAAATATGAAATTAAATCTAGGGTTAGAATTAGATTTAGGTTAAATTTAGATTAAGGATGATATTAATTTATCTAAATTTAGGGTATCTAGTTAATAAAAATAAATTGGGTAAAATTATCAATATATAGTGAATTAAAAAAGGATAAGATAAAATAATTAGAATACTTTATTAAATAATTTATTTGGATTTACAAGTCAAAGGTTAATAAAAATAATTAAGTTAATATTAAAAGGTTATATTTTTAGATAAAGGCTAAACATTCGAAATTAAGATTGCAAATTTTAGGGTGTTACAATTCCTTATTTAAACTTTATCAATCTAGGTTAGTTCACAACTACTAGCATCTTAGGTCAACATCCAATAATGAAATAACTCAAATCATCATATTTATGAAGATATAGGAAAGAAAAGAAAAAATGGTCGAGACTAGCTAATGGGTTTCTAAAACTAATTGATGGGTCGCGCTTAGCAGTCCATCGGCTTCATGTACCAGTTGATTGGTCATGAATTTAGAAACCTTTCTAGTGGTAGTATTCTAGTAGATTGGTTAACCTCATCGATCGAGTGTTTTGAGAACCAGCCAGTTAGTTTGGTTAAACCAATTGATGTGTCTAACTTGAGGCTAAGACCACTGGGGTCACAGACCAAGCTGCCGATTGGTTGGCCCAACTAGTCGATTGTTCCAGAAACTAGTCAATAGGTTTGTTCAAACTAGTTGATGTGTTTAACCTAAGACAAAGACCACTAAAGTCACAAGCTAACTAGTTGATGGCCCTACCAAACTCGTCAATCATTCCTAGGGGCCAGTTGATTAGTTATGGAGACTAGTTAATTGGATGGGGTGAAAATAACCCCAACAAATGCACATACACAATTAAGTTCCATAATCTTTTCTCAATTAATTTGAACATTAATCTCAGGTCATTTAATGTTCATGACAATTAATATTCATGAATCACCATGAGAAATACTAAAGTCATGCTAAGAATGTCAATAGAATCATGCTTGCACTTTATAGATTTAATAAGAATTAGAAAAAAACATGCATCACATTCTCTTTTTACCATACCTTCATGAAAACAATCTATTCATCTTATTACACATGATAATGTAACTGAGATTCTCAAAAATATCTCTAACATTTTGAAGCCTTAAACCATATTTGTGAGGCTTATGCGTACAAGACTTCACGTTAAGCTTTCTACCAACTCCCCCATTCTTTCAACATCTGTATGCTATACACATTCTTATCATTATTACCTATATTTTCTACTAAGGGTGTGTTTGGGATGAGGGGAACAAAGTGTAAAAGTTATGAGAGAAATTATTTTCCTTACCCAACTTATTTGGGATGGGGGGTACTTCTTTAACAGGGAAATTAAACTTTGATATATGAGGGAGAAAATTATTTGGTCCAAGACAACAAGTATTAAATTCTGGGGTAAACAAAAATACTCTACAACTCCCTTGATCCTCTCACCCTTGATGTTGTTGCTTTCCTTCACATATTTCCAACCCATAATCAGTCACCAGATCTTGCAGCTGCAACTTCTTCCTATTGTTGATGATGAAATTTTGTGGTCTACATTGATAGCTTGTCTTCAATCATCTAAACTTTGTCTTCAATCTCCATCAACAATTTTGTTGGTGAGCTATGCTACTTTGGATTCCTTTTCTCTCCTTCATGCAACAATTATTGAAGAATTAGAGCCAACAAAAGTAGAGGACAACGAGAATTGAAACATGGCAGGAGTAATTTTTTTATTTTTCTTTTAGAGAAGTTTCTATTGACATGCTAGGAGCAGTAATACTTTCTTTCTTGTTGAATTTTTATTTGTATGCAGTTGATTTTTTTCATGCGCTTTGTGTTAGTTTTTCTTGGAAAGTGAAAATTATGCTCACCCATGGTTTCATAGCTACAAAGAGAAAGTGAGAAGGTGTATATTATTACTTAATTGATTACTATAGATAATAATTATGTGTTCATGGGTAATTTTTTATTTTTAATTATTAAATATTTAATATTTAAATTTTATTTTAAATCTTTTATTTTGGTTATTGTTGTGATACATTTTAATCAATCTTTTTAATAGAATTTTTTAGTTATTTTAATATGTTATTTTGATTTATAGTAGTTAAAACTTTGAAATCTACACTCTGAATCAAGAACCCAAAACCTAACTCAAAGCTAAGATTCAAAGTGTAGATTTCAAAGTTTTAAAGCCGTTATTTCTACCTTCGAGTTTAATTGGTGAAACTATAGTATTTTAGGAATCTCAGAGTAGGGAGAGAAAACAAGGGAATAATGCCAACAAGGGAAGGGACTTAAAGGTCAGAAATCTATAGAGGTTGCAGAAGGAAATAATCTTATTAGGAATCTTAGAGTAGAGAGAGAAAACAAGGAAGAAGAGGACACTTGAGCGGAAGTCATGAAAGTGATTTCTCATGAATTTCTTCTCCTTGAATCTATTGCAAAATGATAAAATAAGTTAGGAATGCTCAAAATCTTCACAAAAAAAAATTTACTCAAAGCTTAATCACGATGCTAGAAAATTTTGGGGAAGATTCATAATCAAATTTGGGCCATAAGAACAACCGGTTCAGTTGAACTAGTCGAATGTTACCACAAACTAGTTAATTTGTTATTTGGGTTTTAAAACTCAAATCTTAAAAAAAAACTAGTCAATCAATACCTCCAACTAGTCAACCATGTAATACCCCATCCTAAAATCCTTCAAAATTTGTTTAAAATTTTGTTGATATAAAATAAATTTGCTTTGGTTTTGGAATGAGCTTGAGATTCTAATAAAAATATAAATTTTAGGCATACCAATTAATTGATTTGCCTAACCGATCGACTAGTGTGCAAATAAATTGATAGTTCAATTCTCATTAAACTAGTTGACTAGTTTGTGCAAACCTATCTACTCGTAATCCTACGATTTGAAATCCATTTTTTATTTTGATTTAAATCTCTTTATAATGTTTATGAAAATTCTATTTATAATCCATTTGTGCTAATAAATGTATTTTGGGATTATTTTCAAACTATTTATATCAGTATATGATTTTAGTTAGCCATATTTTTCCTAAAAGTACTTTTGAGGCAAGCCTCACCATCCTCTTCTCCCTCACCCATCTCTTTCTTGAAATGCCTTGAAAATTCTAGTTTTATTATTTATTATTAAATAAGATTTTATTATGAAAATTAATTAAATAAATTATTTTTATTAAAATAAAGGAAATTAATTAGGGCAAATTAATAAGAAATTTTATAAATATTTTAATTAGATGAAATTTTGGTATCTTAACTAATTAAAGATCTTAATTTGGAAATTAATTAAATAAATTATTTTCTTTAAACTAAAAAAGAGAAACTAGTTTCAAATTAATATTAATTTTATAAATAATTTAACGGAAGAAAATTAGAGTGATTTGTTAATTAAAATGGAATTTATGGAAAATCTTTTCAAAATCCTAATTTAGCCTAAAAAGGGATTTACATAATAAAATCCTAATATCAAAAATATTCTATTTAATTTATTAACCCAACCCACTATTTTTTATTTTCCTTTTTCTTTTTCTTTTTCTTTCCTCCTTTTTCTTTCTTTTCTTTCTTTTTCTTTCTTTTCTTCTTTTTCTTTTTCTCTTCTCCTGATTGGGTCTAGAGCATGGCCCAATCCTTCCTTTTCTCCTTTCCTTCAGCGGCCTAGAGCTCCACGCCGCACTTCGTTGCTGTTTCCCTAAAAACGCATCGTTTAAAAAAAAATTTAGCTCGTTGCGCCCAGCCGGTCTCCTCTCTTCCTCCTCCTTCTTTCTTCTTTCCCGACACTGTCGACTGTAACTACACCACAGCTACCAGCTGAAAATTCCATCGGTGACTACGCACGATCGCTGCCTACCTCCCCCTCTCTTCCATGTCAACTCATCAAACACATCTGCCTGCCCACTCCCCTCTCCTCACACTTTTCCCTTTTCATAGCCAACTACCTGCCATGGTTTTTTTGAATTTCATCGGCAACCGTTGTTGCCGACGAGCCCAACTGACCTACCGATCCTCCCGTTCTTCCCCTTTGACCTAAGCCACCCTTTTTCCTCCTATAAATACCCCCTACCCAGTCTGTAATCGAGCTTGCCACCGCCACCTCCGGCAAACTTCGTTGCCCATTCTGGCCATCCGTGCACTCCTTGCACCGCCCCTAACTAACTGTGCCTTCCTCCTCCCTTGATTCTTCCTGCACGAGCCACCCCGGCTGTGCAAAGTTCTCTCCCCAACCAAACCAATTTATGCCACCACTGCCCATCAAACCACCGTTAGCCACCTCCTCCTCCGCTTCCGCCGCTTCTTTTACCTCTCAAATTATTCTACAGACCACCCTCTACCTTCCCCTACCCTTCTTTTCCTCTTCCTCCCTCTCCTCCTCTATTTCTCTCCTCCTTCTCCATTCGGCCACCACTGCCGCCGCTGTGAGCCGCCACCTTTGACTGCGCCCCACCTCCATTTTGCTCCTCTCCCTCTAGGAATTCTTAAATAGCCTAATTTCCACCTTCATTCTCTCTATCTTTTTTCCTAGCATTCAACTTTTCCCCTTTTCTTCTCTTTTTGTGGCCGCTGCCGTGCACCACTCCAATGCCGCCTATCTCCACCAGCCTAAGGTTGAACCCTAGACCCTCTCAGCCTTTTTCTCTATTTTTACAAGCCTTAAATTATTTTATTTCATTTATTCTAATATAAATATTATTATTATTATTTCCATTTTTAATATGTATTATTATTAATATTAATATTAATAATTATTATTGTCATTTCCTATTTCAAATTTCTATTATCCTTATTCCATTATTATTAATACAATTATTTTACCATTAGTGTTGTTAATAATGTTATTGTTGTTATTATTATTATTATTATTATTATTATTATTATTATTTTATTATTATTATTACTATCATTATTATTATTTTCAAGTGTTAGTATTTTTTTTATATAGGGCTGAAACCTTATTGTGCTTATTTTAAATTCTATTAGTAGTATTATAAATATCATGTCTTATTATTATTAGGTTATTATTATTTTTATTATTCTTAGTATTCATTTTTATTAATGTTATTATTATTATTTCTTAAGTTATTATTATTCAATGTAGAGTGGAAACCCTACTTCTTTTTATCATTGATCATTATCTTTAATATTATTACCATTATGGTTATTATTATTTTGTAATATTATTACAGCCTTTATCATTATTATTACTATTATTATTTCATCATTATTATTATTACTAAATTTGGTTATTTATTTTAGTAATATTATTATTAGTATTATTTTAGTAAAGGGGCTGAATCCCTTATTTCACTAAGTTTTTGAGTAATGTCATTTTATTATTATTTTTACTATTTTATTATTCTTATTAATATTAATATTGATATTACTTTGGTATTTTTTCTATTATTATTTTAATATTTTATAAAAAGCCTAGTATTATATTAAGTTAGTAATTAATAGTATTTTTGATAGGAGGGAGTCTAATTTTAGCTTTTCTCTTAGAATAGGCGAAACCAGTCAAAGCCCTAAGGAGGCGTAGGAGCATGCTCCAAGACCGCTGTCGTTTTAGGTAAAGGGTGCTTAGGCCTTTTGTGTGCTTATATGCATTATGTGCTTCGCATGCTATGTATCCTATGTTTATCTTTATTAATTATTTCGATTGTGGTATAACGTGGAGTTGAACTATGATTTTGTATAGCATGTGTACTATATGTAATGATATGTGTTGTGACCCTATAAGACATGTATGTGAGGATGTTAATGTGGTTTGTGTGGGAGAAAGGATGAAAAAGGAGAATGGGGAAAATAAGTTGACCAAGGGAAGTGAGTTGACCTAAGTATTTTAATGATTCATGAGTGGAAGAATCTAATTTAGGTTTTTGTGTGGAAGAATCTAATTTAAGGTTTTGTGTGGAAGAATATAATTTATGGTTTTATATGGGAGAATCTAATTTATAGTTTTGTGTGGAAGAATATAATTTATGGTTTTATATGGGAGAATCTAAATTATGGTTTTGTGTGGGAGAATATAATTTATGGTCATGTATGGGAAAATCCAATTTATGGTTGTATTATGGTTGCATGGTGATATTGGGGTTTGTATTGTTGTATTAATGGTTGCATGGTGGTATTAATGGTTGTATAATGGTAATGGTGGCATGGCGGTATTAGGGTTTGTATGGTGGTATTAGGGTTTGCATTGTAGTATTGGGGTTTGCATGGTGGTGTTAGGGTTTGTATGGTGGTATTAGGGTTTGCATTGTAGTATTAGGGTTTGCATTGTAGTATTGGGGTTGCATGGGATATCTAAAGTTTACATGGGAGTAAAATTTACATATGAAAGGTTGATTTGGGGTATAAGGAAGGTAATGTAAGTGTTTTTTCGGTGTTTGAACATTTTGGATGAGAAATAGTATGTGGAGATTATATAAGGATCCGTAGGAGACCGAACTTGGGTTTGCATGGACAATTAACATTTGTTGTGGTCGTTTATAATTTTTGTATTATCATGTGTTCTGGTAATTAAAGTGTGATTATGATGGTGGAATTTTATGATTTGTGATGTATGAAGTATAAAGAGAATGATTTATGCATGTCCATGGTGAAAGCCTTTGAATAAGATACTTAAGATACTAATCACTTAAAGTGAAAGATTATTGAGTCGGGTTTAGCCGATCCACCGATTAGGAATAGTGGTTAGGGTTTTTATCCTATAAGTGACCGATCCACCGATGAAAAATAGTGGTGTGGACATTGTCCCACAAGTGACTAGCCCACCAGCAATAATAGTGGGGTGACTCGAGCTCAATAAACATAAACCAGAGTTTGCTAAGACACTTAAAAGATACTAATTACTTACAGTGGAACACCATGTGAGCAGGAACCAACCGATCCACCAGTAAAGAATAGTGGTGTGGACTATTGTCCCGCAAGTGATAAATCCACCGGCGAAGAATAGTGGTGTGGACTTTGTCCAGCAAGTGACCAGCCCATCGACAATAATAGTGGGGTGTTCTTGTACTTACATGGATTTGATAAAAGGCATCGCATGCATCAACTTCCGATAAAAAGATTAATTAAGTAATTAATCTGGAATAAGTATGTACTTTATGTGTGGCCTTGATCATTTATAAGTGGTATAATCTCTTCATGACCTTATGTACTATATGTGTGGGTTTGAAATTGTAAGTTGAGTATTGTTTTTTATGATTCTATGTGCTTATGTGTTGGCCTTAGTGCTCGGTTACCTTACTCAGTACGTAGCGTACTGATCACCCTTTTCATGGGTGCTGCTCATTCCCACAAGTAGTATGCCCTTCTGACTTTGTGTAGATGGGCGAGACATCATTCGGGGCTAAGTGTTGAGCTAGGATGTGGGCTCAAAGTTTGAGAGTGTCATGGCCATGTTCATTCTTTATGTGATTATTTCTGTTTGTTATTTCATTTGTATCGAATTTATCGTTTTGATTTATTATCTTGCATTGAATATTTCAAATAAACCTTTTATCGGTTATAAGCTCATTTTCTTTTAGATATGAACTATAATTATTTACGTGTACTCTGATTTTTAATGTATGATTCTTTCGAATTCTTTATGAACTACTCGTTTGAGCTTAAATGTTAATCTTTTCATTTTAGCCTTAGCACTTGGTACTGAAATGGTCGGAGAGAACCGGTTTGGAACTAAGTGTGGCGGTAATATCCCTAGAATTCATGGGTTTTAATTTGAAACTTTTCCGCTTTAAAAAAATAGTGAATTTTGGGGTGTTACTAGAATATGGGGTAAGTAGTTGATTTTGTGCACCATCTCCTGAATCATCCCCTCACTACTCCATCAATTAAGTTCTCACTTTTTTGTTGCCCACACTCAACCTTACAAGTCTCATCGCCCCCTATCTTATGAATGTCAACCAAGCCCCATCTCTATTGTAATACCCCCTTTTATCACTACCGAATAAATTTATTCAAAATTAGTGTGGAAGGGGAAATACTAAAAACTCCTAGAATAATGGGGTGCTAGCATCATACCTAACACAAGATAGATTTCAGTTGCGTGCTCCATATTAAATGCAAGGATAAAAGCAAACCCACTAGTTTAAAATAGAGTGTGCAAGATCAAGTTACATAAATATTTAAAATAAATGTTTACAGCATAGGACCTTGATGGCCACCAACGTATTCAAATATAGGGCAAATTATTAGCTAAAAATATTAGGTTATTATAGTGGAAAATAAGTTAAGGCGTAACCCAAAAACTATTGTCTATCACAGACCACCATAAAAAACCTCTGAATGTCCATGCTCACAAGCCTCGAACCTAAGCTGAGGTGGGCCCACTACTGTGCATCCCCAAAAACCTACACGTGTCCCTCTACTCATGAGAATGAGTAGGAGACTAAGCAAGTAGGTACATTAATACACTACATACAAAGTATGCCAACTTACCTCCTCAATAGATGTCAAAAGCATGAGGTGTTCTATTATACCATGGAAAACATACATAACATGCATCATGCAAATTTCATATAATTATGTGTACCTACTCTATCATGGTTGGGTAATGCATCATGATTTATTACCATTCATAACTCAGATAACTTAGAGTGTATCATGCTCATTCTCATAGTACAATATCATAGGCAGTCACACACTCGTACTAAGTAGATTTTCGAAATAAACACTAGGGTTTATTTTCCAACTTGCTCAATCAATTAGGTTATACTATTTCATATCTTTATACTTATATAGGTCATCGGTCAGTCATTCATTCCTATTATTCATTCAAATCATTATCCAAGTACTCATTCCAACTTTTATCATCATCCAACCAATTATTCCAATAATTATCCAATTATTCATCATACAGAAATGGATTTTACACAACCCTATGGTCTTACATACCATGGATTTTTATCCAAACCAAGAGATGTAATGTCTAGGCCAAAGCTAATAACCACAATGGACATAAGTCCAGGTAAAAGCCAATAAAACAAGGACATAAGTCTAGAATGAAGTAACCAACTAGGTAATTAGACCCTTTAGTATAAATACCCCCTTATGCATCATTAATATCTAGAGTAGGTAAGGCACTGGGATCTACTAGGATCTTGCCCTTAGATAAAGCCCAAAGGCACCAATAAATGCTCCATGGTTTACTAACCCCCTGTAGCCACTCGAGGATCGTGTAACCCAAATCCATAGACAACTCAATTTTCTTTAATTTTATGTTATTAGTACCTTATTTATGAGGTTATATGATCACATAAGGCCCATATAAAGAGTAAGCAAGAGACTTGCTTATTCCTTCCAAATCAATCCTTTCCATCCCCCAACATTGTTTTTGGTTTTTATTTATGCTTTTCAAAATTAATTATACCCATTATATTATTCCATCCAAAACACATTCCCTGTTTCATCACCCTTTTAATCAAAACCATCACATTTGATATGTGGTAAACATGTTAAGCCTTTACAACACCAATTTAGTGTTTCATGAATCATGGACCATTTGAACCTTTCATTAAGTCATTGATCCATGGTAATATATGTATTTTATCCATTAAAGCATTATATAATAATCTCATGCATAGTTTCAAAGCATATCTAACTCGAGAAGTACCAATCACACAAACCGGCTAAACTAGTCGATCAGTCTGGCCTAACTAGTCAATTGGTTGCCCCACTGAGTTGATCATTTTATCTTAACCAAAATATACATTTCCTCAAACCAATCGACCAGCTTGGGTAAACTAGTCAATCGGTTTTGCCCAACTTCTCAATTAGTCTAAGTAGGGAGAAAGACCAAGGTCTCTCTTGGCCTACCAATCAATGGATTAGGTTAACAAGTCGATTGTTCTAGGAACTAGTTCATCGGTTTGACCTAACTAGTTAGTTGGATTACACTTTATCAAGACGAAACAATCATTTCCATGCATATCATGCTTATAATTTTCATCATACCACATCAAAACATGTTCTAACATCACATAACATATTTTTAGCTTTTTTGAGTAATATAATTCACCATTAATCATCACAAGCTAATCTTTCCTCAAGATTCATGCTTTTCACTCAAAATACATAGTTCTATAAAGCTATATATTAATGCCAACATGTAATATCAAACTTAAAGAGTTACATGACATGTAAGTTTTTTCATAGGCCATTTCAGAAGTAAGAATGACTAACATGATGTAGGAAAAACTTTCTTTAAACAAGATAGCCTAACCTGTGAAATCCTTAACTTTTAAAACCTTGAAAATAATAATTTCAAATTAAAAATTTGTAAATAAATTTTATAAATTCGAAATTAAAATAAAAAGGAAATATTAAACATACAACACCCTAAATAAAAAATGGAGGATAATTTAGTTGAACTACTCAACCTTTTTCCTAAATCTTACTTTTTCTTACTTAATAATTAAAACAAAAGGAAGATGGTGGAAAGATCAAAAGAGCAAGAGAACTTGAATTAAAATCTTTAAGTGAAGAGGGAGGAATTTAATTCTAGAGACTTAAAGTATTTTGATGGCTATAAGAAAGATGAATAAAAAGGACAAGTGATGCTAGGAACATATCAAAAACCCTAACTCTTACCATTCGAATTTTAGTTAAACGGATGTATTTTGTTCAAGATGTGGTAACCTATCCTGTAGGGCTCAAATGGTGATTCTATATGAGTGTAGTTCAATTGGTCTAGAAAAGCAATACACAAAAAGGGGAAATGGATGGTCATTGCGGAAGGAATCTCTCAATTAAGTAGAATCAAGTCTAAGATCGAACCAATGATCCAAAAAAAGTGCAGAGGAGGGATGCGAAAGAAGAAAAGGTTGAGGTCATCTACCATCTTAATTTACCCAATCGACTCCTAAAATTGATCTTAGGTAGTAGTTTTACCAAACGCATCATGAAAAAGGTTAAGAATCTTGATAGAACAATTTACAATGGGTTAACAAGGTTCCATTTTAGTATAAGTAAGGTTATCAAAAAATTGAGGTTTGAAAATATACTTAGCTTGAGAAACTAGTCAATCGGTTCCTCAACCTGTCAATTCATTTAGGTGAGTAAAACCATTTTGTTGAGACAACAAACCGATCGATTGATTCTCATAAAATACTTATTTAATCTAGTTTTCCAAACTTATTTCAAATCCAACTTTACCTTAATCTTAATCATAGTTTCAAATCAAAGTTAAACACACCAAATGTCATAATTTCTCTTTCAATAAATTACAAAAAAATGGGGCATTACAAGCCTCACCTCTATACCCTTTGTTTCTAGTTCATTTTCATTATTCACCTATTTTTCTTACTCTCTTATTCTTTTTATTGGTGGAAAATGTTTCCAAGTGTTGAACATCCCTTCATTCTTCCCCATTATCTTCTCTACTGAGAAAAAATAGAGACTTACTCTAGTTTTCAACCTTCCATGCTCCAGCATTCCATCCTTTTTTTCTTCTCATGTTAGCTTTAGTTCTTTTTTTTTATTCTTAAGCAAGGAAGACATAAGGCTTGAGGAAGGTTGAAGATTTCAGTTCTTTCCTTTGGAATCCTTTTTTGAGAAAAGGTTGTGCTTTGTGTTCTTCTTCTTCTTCTTCATCTAATTTTCCTTGGTTTTAATGAGTTTTTAAAAGTTTTCTTTATGGTTTTAACTTTGACTCTCTAAGAAATCGAGGTTCTACTAGATAGCCATTAATTAGAAGTTTTGCAAGAATAATTGCTTCATGGTACAATATTCTAGTCTTTAACATATAAAGGATTATGTTTCTTATTACGATTCTACGTGTTTGGTGTGTTTATGTGATCATGTTATAAGTTATAATCTATAATTTTTCATGTGATATAATTTCTTCGTAAAGTTAGCATTGGTTGGTATCTCTGATTTTGTACATAAGGTGGTCAATTGAGCATGATTCGTTTGAATATTTATATTATCATGTATCCATGTGATTTTGTTTGTGCAGCATGTATTTTTATGTGTTTTATGACATAGAACTAAGATAGGATTAATATGGTAAATTTTGATAAATTTTGGGTGTGTGTATCACAAGTCAAGGTAATGTTTTACCCAAACTAGTGAATTGATTCATCAAAACCAACGATTGGTTGTGCAAGTACTTGAATGGTTTAGAAATGTGGGCTAGTTGGTTGTGAGATTAGTCAATTGGCTTGATCAACAGTTGATTGGTTTCAATGAACAATCGATCGGTTTGTTAAACCCATCGAATGGTTTCTCTATAGACCAAAATGGTTTTGTCTTTGCTTAGACCCATTGACCTATTGGACAAAACTACTCGAATGGTTCCTATCACTAGGAGAATGGTTTTTCCTACCCATTGAATGGTGTCTCCATCAAGCAAATTGGGTTCATCTCTTCATAGGCACATTTACTAGTTAGATCAAACCCATTGACTAACTCTTATGAAAAGTTGGTGGTGAGACCAACAAGTCGAATTGTCCTTTCGTGTTGCTTTGGTTTAGGTTTTGTATGACCAGACTAATCCACTAGTCCTAGGGACTAATAGACTGGTCTGGGTGAATGCTTCCTGGTTCATTTATATATTATTTTCATTTTCTTAGGCCTTTTATGTTAATACCTGCATGTAATTATAACATTAGAATTTTTGATTTCGGCTATGACTGCCCTTAATTTAATAAGAATCATAATTATGATATTTGGGACTTGAATTAGTTAAGCTTGGGTCATCTTGAAACACCTAATTGGTGGCTTTTATGCCTTGTGATGTATTTTATTTTATCACTTGGAAACACCAAATTTGGTTAGTGATAGAATTTAATTGTCTTTGCTATTCTCACTTATAAAACCTAATTTGGTTAATAACATAATTTAATTGTGTTTGGTGTTGTATCTTTTAAACACCCATTTGGTTATGTGTTGATTTTCTTTGTGATTTATGATATCACTTGGAAGTATATAATAATGGAATAAGATTTCATTCAAGCCTTTTTCTTTGACCCTAGGGGTAGCTAACCAAGAGTTAGTAGTTAGGTCACCCTGTGGTTATATTTTTACTCAGCACCTATTTCCTTCTCTACTAGGTTGCGGTTGGTAAGGGGTATGCGCATATCTTTGAGGTATAAAATTATACTCTAGTAGGATGAGATGGAATTGTTGTCCAGTACAAGTGGGTGAGGTATCCTAGTACAAGCCCCTCACACTCTATATTATCCATTACTGAGGTAGGTGTGGTATCCAAATGTTTTTTTAG
This sequence comes from Tamarix chinensis, assembly GCA_030549775.1. Lineage (NCBI taxonomy): Eukaryota > Viridiplantae > Streptophyta > Magnoliopsida > Caryophyllales > Tamaricaceae > Tamarix > Tamarix chinensis. Next base: position 77,154,913 of record CM060179.1, on the reverse strand, counting down.
TCGTCGCGGCTAAGATATTCAAAGTGTAGTGGGTGAGGTATCCTATTAGAATCCCCCTTGGTGTACATCTATCATGTATGGTGGTTGTAGTATCCTGACTTCTGTTAGCCCTTACGGCAATTGCACTCGATGTTTGATGGGTGTGGTATCCTCGAATAAAACCCCCTTCAATGTGCCCTAACCCTATGTGGTGGGCATGGTATCTCATCATGATTATTTGTGCTTCCATGAATTTTGTTCATGGCAGAGAAATGGGTGTGGTCAAGTGAACTATCTTATTAGCTAGACGTTGTGTAATCACTAAAGGGATAATTCTAATATTCTTATATTGTATAGATTATGATGCATTTACCATATTGTTATCCTTCCATGATTTCCATACTAGCATGTATTATGTATTTCTACAACGAGACTAAGTGTTAGTTTGTGTTAGTATGCTTATAATCATGTTGCCATGTGACTTCAATGTGTTGCATGAACCTTAGCATGTTATATGTAGTATGTTTTATTAGTACTTCACCGTATTGATATTACACTTACATGGTCACTGTGAAAATTCGGCTTCTGGTTTGAAGAGTAGAGGATGATTTGTAAGCTTATGACTCTCAGTTAGAGTATGTTGTGAGTAATGATGTGGGCCATTAGTGGGCCACTACTTGGGGTTTGAGATTTATGTTTATGCCTAAGAGGTAGGCTAATTAGTTTGAGGTTTTTTTCCCACTATGTTGGGAAGTTTATTTTTTCTTTTGGTTATTTAAACTCTTGGCTCGATATCCTTTATTTGGATTTGTAAACTATCATATTCTTTCCATCTATAATATTGTTTGCACCTGTATTATTTTGTAAGCATGCATCGTTTCGTTCATTGTTCCATTTTGCCTTGCATCAACCATGGGATAGGCGATGATCACACATCTCTCATGGCTGATGTGGTAGTAACATTCCTCTATATTGTTTTTTTAAATGCTTCCGTAATATCTTAAAAATAATTTTCTTTGTTTAAAAATTGATAACAATTTTTTGATAAGTCCCATTTATATTCCAAAATCCAAACCAAACTCAACCAAAAATTATACCATTCCTAAACACACATTGAAAACTTGATTAAACACACTTAGATCGCCATCAAGTTCATGGATCATTACACATTATGGACCTTAAAAAAAGTGGCATATTATAGATAGGGACAAATAAGAGAAATAAAAAGGAGAAAGAAAAGGAGAAAAGAAGAAAAGGGTTTAGAGTTAATATTCGAATTAGGTTAAATTTAGTTTATGGATTCAATGGTAATGTCAACCATCTAGGGATAGGTTTGGGTTAAAGTATCTATTATGAGATAATGTTTCAATTTTTGTTGAAAAGGTTTTAGCCTTGCATCTAGTATCAGATAGATGATGGACATTTATCATATGTTACGTGTGGAGTTAATCATCTCTATTTTTTATTTTAGCTTCCATATTATTCTTTTAATGAAAATTTTCAACAATAGAATTTAGGAGTGTTACATCATCTGTATATCTTCGTCTTAGAATGATGTTGGAAGCTTTGTGTGTGAGAATAGACATCAGACCCTCTCCATAAATATGTAGTTCATCCATTCAGCCACCCTATTTTTCTTGGAGGTTTTAAGAACCGTTTACACATGTCAGATTCTATAAGCATTAAAGTATTTTTCAAATGGATAAAGGTATTCACCTAGAATGTCCATCGAAATAAATTTTAACTTCCTCCAAATCTCATATCTCACCATAGAATGAAAGAATTTGAAGTTGCTCAAAACTTGATCCCTAGTCTTCACAGGATATACCTATTGTTTTCTTAAGAAATCATCAAATGAATGTCACAAAGTGTGATTATCAACCTAAGGACTTCACCTTCATCATACCACATACATTAGTGAAGACCTGATTAAGCTTTCCTACTACTTGTGCTTTTGTACTCTTGATAAGGGAGCTCAATTTGTTTTACCTAATACTATAAGGATATAATTTATTAAAGTAAATTCTAAAGACCTAATATAACAAGTAATCAAGAAATTTGAACATCTAATTGAGATAACAGTTAGAACACAATAAAAATTTGGGAAATAATGACGATCCTTATGAAATACAAACCCAATGATTATAAGGAGAATCAAACAATCTTCACAATATTACCCAGTGCACAATCCTCCTACAAACACATGATACTTTAAGAGAAGAAGGTTTTCATAGGGTTCCATATACATCTATTTATAGAAATACGTAATAAACTAAAGTGAATGTGAAAAACACGATAAACACTCCAAGCCAAACTACATAATTTGCTCCAATCAAAATCAACCACAAAAATTTATAAACTCTAAGGTCGAACACTAGCACACTAGTGTACCTTCAATTATTAGGATCATAGCAAAGAATAGAGTAAACTGTCAACATCATGTACTCCATACAAATTGATACTATACACACCAAGATTCTTAGAATCTACACCACACCTAACCAAGGTGTCTTCAAGGGACTCAGCATACACATGCTCATAACATGAGAAATACAAGGTTTGATACTAATCACATTGTACATAAAGCTTCTTAGAGCTATAAAGTATGTATTAGTAACTAGGAAATACACCCCATCTACTTTCAAATTTGGGCACATCCAAAGTCTTCAACTTATTCCCCTTAAAAATTTCTTTTACTGTGACAAGAATATCATAGACACACAACAAAGTAATAACTAGTGAAGCATCACATACTAATGTTTGAGCCCACCAGAAAGACCATAAGGTAGAATCATTACTCAAAATAACTTATGACTCTAACACTGGCACTAACACACCAATACTACTACTTATAGTATACAAGGAATAACCAACTTTGCCTAAAAAAATTCCCACTTGCTTCATATGCTGCCAGGATTTATCCTCACTAGAATAATTTGTACCATCTATACCAACAACAACCTCCACATCGTCTTAAGAACCCAATAGCCTCTCCTGCTCCATCTTCTTATCAATAAGGAATGAAAACTCATAGAACACAACAGATTACGATGTAATAGGGTCACAAAACTAAGACCCACAATCATTCCTAAAGCTTCAGTGTCCTAGTCATATCAACACAAGAAATGAAACACCAGAGTCACATACACTCAATGTAGCCCCAACTACACCCTCAATAGTTGTGGCAACAATCTCAAATAATGTCATAAACTATTGCCAACAATCACCACCACAATCCCCTTTGGCAACCTTTAATGTGTCATTCTTAACGACAAACCTATAATCTTTTTATCCAACAAAAGTAGAGAAATCAAGCACTTGCTCATTGGAAGAAGATGAAAAAAACACCAAATAGTTTCCTAACCATACCATCATTCACTCTCACCCTCATAGCCCCAATTCCCGCAACTTTGCATGAAGCACTATTTCCTAAAAAAGTAACTCCACCTTAATAGTGTTGTAAGTCTAGTAACAACATCTGTTCAAAAATATATGGTAGAAACACATAGAATACAAAATCCACCTCTCAGGCAATATGGTCTATCCATTTATGGTAGTTAATATGTCATCATCACCATCTCCATTAGCTATAGTAGCCTCACTGTCATTAGATACACCATCAGTAGTATCTATAGTTTTTCTAATAGGGCAATATTTTGTAACATGGCCTTTCATGGGGCAACCATGGGAGACCATAACCCTGATTGTATCATTGCTCGATTTGGGATTTATTAGTGACCAAACCCCCATGCTACAAGTTTGTACTTCCTTCACCACATGATTCACCTAGACATCCTCTAATTAATTGAATCTCAATCAATTCATGTTGTAGCAAGGCATTCTTGAGATCAATAATAACTAATTCATCATTTTCATGTAATAAAGTATAAAAAAAATTATTTATAAGCAATAGGAAATGAACACAACATAATAGCCAAATCCTCACCACCCAATTTAAAATCTATATTATGTAAATGCATAACTATAGAGTAAAATACATCAAGATGAGGTTTCAAAGATTGACCCTCACCTAATTTCAAATCATGAAGCTGACTCTTCAATAGTAAATAGTTTGCCATAGATCTCATTATATACAAAGGTTCCTAATGCAGGAGAAAATAATTAAGACTTAGAATTTATTATTATGAAGCCTATTGTCCATTATCTAGAGAGGTTACCCTACAAATTTGAAGATAAACGGATGACTGCATTGTTAATTATGGATAAAACTTGTAAAATAAGTCACTGGCAATAGAGACGCGTGCATGGGATGCATGAGAACCTTTTTTTTTTTAGTCTTAAGTGGCATGGGTATAATCTTTATTTTGTGTTTTATTTAATTATTTATATTTTTAATTAGTTGTAATATGATTGGCTAGTGAATAAAGCTGATTTTTAAGATCTTAGTTTATCTTATAGGGTTTAGCATATAAGATGTGTTTGGAGTGGAGAACAAGACATTGCATGGGGTTGATTAGATTATATTTTAATTCCTAAATAATTAGCATTATCTTGTAATATTCATAAGGTGTAAATATGCTATAAAAGCCTTAGAGTTACACATTGGTATGCATAGCCAAATTTAATGAAACAAAAGTTATTCCTTATATGAATTCTATGTGAGTTCTTCTCTCTTATAATTAATTCTGTGTGAGTGATTATTATTGAAACCTTAATCTCTTTATCTTTGTGAATTGGAGGTTAATTACTGTAACACCCCAAAATTTACTACTAAAAATTTTCATTTGCAGAGTTAAGCGTGGAAGCTAAAAGAATAAAAACAAAGGGTGTTACAACCGCACTTTGTATAAGTTTGGTTTCCTCTACCATTTTCATACAAAGTGCTAAGGTAGAAATAATTACTCTACTTAAATTAATATCATAATTACGAAAATTCAAATAGAGAGATCGTTAGATAAATATCTTGCTAATTAAAAACAACATTAGCACTTTACAAAACTCAAGGGAGAAATTACAAGAGGATATAAGGGTCCAAATACAACCGAAAGTAAGATAATAATAGAGACACCAGATAGCCCTACACTCTCAAATCTAAACTACTAGCATTTAACTAAACTCGGAGACTGACCTGCAAAGTCCATTACCCATTGAATAGGCAAGGACCCACGAGAATGAACCCTTTAGTACTATGGTACTGCTGAGCAACCTTTTATACCAAACTAATATGATAAAACAGCATTGAACATATGTAAGGCATACAACTAACATGGTATAATACATATACATATGACAATTGAGATACAATAATCATTTATATAATATAATTCATTTAAGGTCACATACTATTCCTATTCATTCATCAAAAATAATTGAGCTTAATAATGAACCTTCTAGAGATATTCTCTGAAACAATAATTAAAACCTAACTCTACCCTACAATATTAACCTTCACAACATCATTCATGTCACAACATAAATTCCAACCAATTACATATATCATGTGTATGTTCATAGGTAAATATACTAAAATCCATATCATCCCAGGTATACTTACAGGTACAACATAATAAAATCCATAACATCACAGGTATACTTACAGGTATAACATAATAAAATCTATGACATCATAGGTATGCTCACATACATAATACCAACACAGGTAGGCATAAAGGTTGCTATCAAAATCATAGGTAGGCATACCGAAACCATAGAAAATAGTAGGTAAGCACAAAGGCTGCTACTAAAACCACAGATAGGTATGAAGGCTACTACCGAAATCACATGTAGCCACAAAGTTTGCTACTAAAACCATTGGTAGGCATGAAGGCTGCTACTAAAACCACAAGTAGGCATAAAGGCTGCTACCGAAATAATAGGTTGGTAGAAAGGATGCTACCGAAACCTCAGATAGGCATGAAGTCTACTACCAAAACCACAAGTAGGCACAAAGGCTGCTATTGAAACCTTAGGTAGGCCCAAAGGCTACTATTGAAACCTTAGGTGGGCATAAAGGCTGCTACCAAAACCATAGGTAGGCACAAAGGCTTCGACCAAAACAATAGGTAAGCACAAAGTCTACTACTGAAACTATAGGTAGGCATAATGGTTGCTATCGAAACCTTAGGTAGGCACGAAGGCCACTATCGAACAATATAGTAATCCAATAATCATTATTTAAGTCAAATCATATCATTTCCATTTTCATTTTCTTTCATGAGGGGAGATCAATCAACTTGAAGACGCAAAGTTACTCTAGTCATACCGGTGCACCAAGGCAACATAGTATCCTACCGACTATCAAACCAAGGACGCAAAGGTACCGTGGTCGCACTGGTACATAAAGGTAACATAGTACCCTACCGATAAGGACACCTAATCCATAACTATGCATACCCCCTATTAGTTAGCATAACATAATAGAGTAAGATGTAGGGCCTTGCACTAAGGCACACCAGCAAAAATCCATAATATCAACTGTGGGCTAAACCACATCCTCGTCGTAGCGACCCCTGAGGAACCACCATTCCTGATATCGAGGTCTTTCACTTTAAGTATTAGTATTTTATTAAGGTGACTACAAAATTGCATACAATATATGAAATGCCCCAAAAAATTTCTCATTTTAAATAGTATATTTAAATGAGGTTTTATTATAAAATTTAATTATGTATATTAATTTATTTAAAATAAAAGGAAATTAATTAGGGAAAATCAAGAATAAATTTATAAGTATTTTAATTAGGAGGAGTTTGGGTATTTTAGCTAATTAAAGATTCTAATTTGGGAATTAATTAAATAAATTATTTTATTTAAAATAAGAATGAGAAAATAGTTTTAATTTAATATTAATTTTATAAATAATTTAATTGGAGGAATTTAGGGTGTTTTGATAATTAAAATGGAATTTTGGAAAATATTTTAAATATCCTAATTTAGCCTAAAAAGGGATTTAAATATTATTTTATTTAAATATTATCATTTTTAAATATCCTAAATATTCGGATTAATTTAATTGGCCCTAATCTAATTATTTTTCTCCTTTCCTTTTTCCCTTTTTATTTTTCTTTCTTCCTTTTTCCTTTCCTTTTTCTTTCTTTTTCTTCTTTTCCTTTTTCCTCTTCTTTTTCCCTGTTTGGGCTGCCCTCTCCTGCGGCCCAATCTTTTTCCCCTTCTTCCTTTCCCTCGGCCCAGCCCGCGCCCGTGCGACGTCCTTCGTCCGACTCCGCCGCGCCACGTTTTGGCTCCGTTTACATCGAAACGCGTCATTCGATTTAATAACACCTTTGACCCGCGCTCGACCGCCCGGTTCTCCCCTTTTTCTTTTCTTTCCCGGCCGACCGGACCGCCTCCTTTCCTTCTTCCTTCTTCCTCCTTCCTCCTCCGTCGACGCTGCTGCAACTCTCGACCCATCAACGCCTCTTGTACGAGCCTCAATAATCATGCAAAGTTAGATGCTCGTTTTGCCGGAATTTTGACCCCGAAGCCTTAAACCGCCTTCCACCGCCGTGCGCCACCACCTTTGGCTACACCACCACCATCATTTTGTCCCTCTCCTCCTGGGCAACAATAAACACCTCTTATATCACCTCAATTCTCCCAATCTTTTTCCCAACATTCATCTTTCCCTCTTTTCTTCTATTTTTCCGGCCACCGCCGCCGCCGCCGTGCACCACTGCCAGTGCCGCCTATCCCCACCAACTTAAGGTTGAATCCTAGACCCTCTCAACCATTTTCCATATTTTTATAAGCCTTGATTTAAATTATTTCAATTATTTACATATAAATACCATTATTATTATTCTTAATATTTATATTCTTAATATGTTTTATTATTATTTGATATAAAATTTATAATGAATAGTACTTGCAGTGTGAAAAGTGATTGTTAGTTTTGAATTTTAAGTTATTAATTGAATTATTATAGGATTATTATCATTCTTCTTCTTATTATTATTATTAATATTATAATTATTAGAATAATTATTATTAACGTTTTATTATTTATTCTGGAAAATCTTAGGCCCTAATTTTGTATTAACATTTGCACTTATTTATTTGAGTATTATTATTTCTACTGTTCTTATAACCATTAATAATAATATTATCATTATCTTTATTATTTTAATATTATTATATATGTTCTTAATTTTATTATTAATATTATATAAATGGTAAGTCATTAGTTATTTTAAAACTTATATGTTATTGTTATTGTAATTATTATCATTATTATTATTATTATTGTTATTATTATTATTTATATTCTCATTGATATTAGTTTTATTATCCTTGATATTATTATATTAGTATCATTATTATCATTAGGGTAAAATCTTTAACCCTATATTATCAAGGTTTATAATATCTCTATTATTTTTATGTGTTTAGCAAAGTTAGAATTTTGTTAAGGTTATTATTTGGTCAAAGCCAAAAGGAGGCGTAGGAGCGTGCTCTAAAACCATGCTGTTTCAGGTAAGGGGTGCTAAGGCCTTTTGTGTGCTATTATGCATTGTGTTCCATATATGTTATTATTGTAATTATTGCTTATTTGGTATGGCATGGAGTCTAAGCATGCTTTGGTGTTGCTATATGGCATGTGTACTATGTGTATGGAATAATATATGTTTCCATGTGACCCTAAAAAAAACATGCATGTGAGGATGTTGGTATGGTTTGTATGGGGGAAATGATGAAAACTGAGGATGGAGAAAGAATTTGACTAAGGGAAGTGAGTTGACCTAATATTATGGTTTTATAAGGAATAATCTAATGTATGGTTTTATGTCGAAGAGTATAATTTAGGGTTTTATGCGGAGAATATAATTTATGATGTTATATGGGAGAATTGAATTTATGGTTTGTTACGGAGAATCTAGTTTATGATGTTTTTTGGGAGAATGTAATTTATGATATTATATGGGAGAATCTAATTTGTGGTTATGAAAGGGGAGAATCTAATCAATTCTATTGTGTGGACAAATCTTTGTGTTTTATATGATTTGAATCTTTGTGTTGGTATGGATTGAATTTAGGGTTTTGTGTGAATGAATCTTTGGGTTTAATATGGTTGAATGTAGGGTTTTGTAAGGATGAATCTTCGGGTTTATGTGAATTGAATCTAGGGTTTGGTAAGGATGAATATTTGGTTGGTATGGATTAAATTTAGGGTATTGTATGACAGAATCTTGGGTTTTGTGTGGTGGTATTAGGGTTGCGTGGTGGAGTTAGGGTTTTGTATGGGAGTTAATGATTGCATAGATTTTAGGGTTTACATGAAAAGTTCAAATGGTTGCATGGGATGTGTAAAGTGTGCATGGGAGTAAAATTTACGTATGAAAAGTTAATTTGGGATGTAAGGAAGGTAATGTAAGCATTGTTTGGGTAGTTCAATACTTTAGATGAAAAATAATACATGGAACATTATCTGGGTACGTAGGAGACGAAGCTAGGGTTGGAGTGGTTAATTATGGTTTGTGGTGATTGATTAAGGTTTAGTGTGGCTGGTTAAGGTTTTTGTTGTATCATGTGTTTTTGGTGATTAAGGTGTAATTATGAGAATGGAATCGATGATTTGTGATGTGTGGAGGGTTAAAATAATTTGAGTGATGTGAGGTGGAGTAAGAAGAGATGTTAAGGCCTAAATTAGGGTTTCGGGATAAAACCCTAGCGTGAGATGTGAAGTAGAATTGGAGGATAAGTGTAAAGAGAGCGATTCATGCATGTCTGGGGTTTGGTTGTAGCACATGTGTAATTGGTGAATAAAGTATGATGATGAATATGTAATTTGTGATTTATGATTCATGCATGTCCAGGGGTGAAAGCCTTTGAATAAGATACTTAATACATTAATCACGTAAATTAGAAGATGTTGAGACGAGCCTAGACCGATCCACCGGCATAATAGTGGCAGGGAATGTTTTCCCTCGCGACCGATCCACCGGCTAAAATAGTGGCAAGGCATGTACCCTCGCAACCGATCCACCGGCTATAATAGTGGGGGATCCCGAGCTCAACAAAACAAAACGTTATATGTTGAAAGATATGGGAAGACACTAATCACTTATAGTGGAACACCATACGAGAAGGGGCCAGACCGATCCACCGGCATATAATAGTGGCAGGATATATTACCCTCGCGACCGATCCATCGGCTAAAATAGTGGTAGGGCATGTACCCTCGCGACTGATCCATCGATAAAAATAGTGGGGTTCCCTTAATCGTATGGACTTGAATAAAAGTATGGTGTGAAATGATTATTGATTAGAGATAAACGAAGTAATTGAATCGGATTATATATATCGGCTTTTATACTTTTACTTGGATGATCACATGGGTTATGTTATCATGATTATGATCTTTTATTCTTATGCATGGTTTATGTGCTTATGTGTTGGCCTTAGTGCTCGGTTACCTTACTCAGTACGTAACGTACTGATCACCCTTTTCTTGGGTGCTGCTCATTACCAAGAGTAGTATGCCCTTCTGAATTTGTGCAGGTGGGCGAGATATCAGTCGGGGCTGAGTGTTGAGCATGTTTGGCTCGAAGTTCGGGAGTGTTGTGGCCGTATTCATTAATTACGCGATTTCATTCCTTTTGTTATTTCTTTGGTATAGTATTTACCAATTTCTGATTCATTACTCGATTGCGTATTTTAATGAACCTTTTATCAGTTGTAAGTTTAATTCTCTTTTGGAAATGAATTACATTTCGTGATGTGTACTCCGATTTTTTTACAACCGTTTAATGCTTATTTGGAAAATTGGATTGTATTGATTTATAATTGATTATTTCTTTTCTTATCCTTAGCACTTCGTACTAGAACGATCGGAAAGAACTAGTCTAGTACTAGGTGTGGCGGTAACATCCCCAGAATTCACAGGTTCTAAGTGTTTCTATTTTAATTGCTTCCGCTTAAAAAAAGTAGTGAATTTTGGGGTGTTACAAAGTGGTATCAGAGCAGGTTTCGACCATGCTCTTTTGATTTTAAACTAATAAGTTGATACTACAAGATGGTATCAAAGTTGATTTCAACCAAGCTCCTTGTTTTTGAATTTTTCTTTAAGCTGATACCACAAAGTGGTATCAGAGCTGGTTCCGATATCCACGCTTTTGTTCGAAAATTTTTAATTTAACCAAGTGTTCCTTGTTTTAAAAACATTTACGCTCAGAGTTGGTTTCAAAAATCATTTTCTATTTCAAATGTTTAGCTAATACCACAAAGTGGTATCAGAGTGGTTGGTCCTTTCGGACACGCTCTTTCGTTTTAAAATTTTTAAGATGATACCACAAGTTGGTATCAGTATGGTTGATCCTTTCGAACACGCACTCTCATTTTAAATTTTTTTTTATGATACCACAAATTGGTATCAAACTGGTTTCGACTGCTCTTCCAATTTTATTTTATTTTTTAAATTCTTTTAAGCCTGTACCACACTTTGGTATTAGAGTGGTTCATTTTTTAATCACGCACTTCTAATTTTTAAATTTTAAGTTGATATCACAAGTTGGTTTCGAATCTAGTTTTGACCACGCTCTTTTGTTTTTAATCTTTTTAAGTTGGTACGACAAGTTGGTACCAGAGAGGTTGATCTTTTTTATTATGCTTCTTCTCGAAATTATATATGGATTACGAGTTTCTTTGTTATTAGTTTTGAAGTGTGTTTTGACCGATCTATTGGTTTTAATCTTTTTAATTTGATACTAAGAGTAGTATCATTTTGAAAATGAATTGGGATTAAAAAGTTTCCTTGAATTGAAATAATTTTTTTTTAAAAGGATTTATTTATTTTGATTTTTTTTCCGGCCACAGTGAGAAGAGAAGGGTAGAATTTTAATTAAGTTTATTCTTAAGGGGGTAGTTTTTATAAGTATTTTTTTTCTTTTGTATGGTGTCCTTATTTCCGTTGATTTAAATTTTCTTTAGTAAGTTTATCCCTAAGGGGGTAGTTTATATAGATAGTAATGTTATTTTGGTTTTCTAACTACTTATAGCGTTTTCTCCATAACCTAGGCGCTCCCGGAGACTTCGGGGGAGAAGTTTATTTTTAAGGGGGTAGTAATGAAATGACCCAAAAAATTTCTAATTTTAAATAGTATATTTAAATGAGGTTTTATTATAAAATTTAATTATGTATATTAATTTATTTAAAATAAAAGGAAATTAATTAGGGCAAATCAAGAATAAGTTTATAAGTATTTTAATTAGGAGGAATTTGGGTATTTTAGCTAATTAAAGATTTTAATTTGGAAATTAATTAAATAAATTATTTTATTTAAAATAAGAATGAGAAAATAGTTTTAATTTAATAATAATTTTATAAATAATTTAATTAGAGGACTTTAGGGTGTTTTGATAATTAAAATAGAATTTATGGAAAATATTTTAAATATCCTAATTTAGCCTAAAAAGGAATTTAAATATTATTTTATTTAAATATTATCATTTTTAAATATCCTAAATATTCAGATTAATTTAATTGGCCCTAATCTAATTATTTTTCTCCTTTTTCTTTTTCTTTCTTCCTTTTTCGTTTCCTTTTTCTTTCTTTTTCTTCTTTTCCTTTTTCCTCTTCTTTTTCCCTGTTTGGGCTGCCCTCTCCCGCGGCCCAATCTTTTTCCCCTTCTTCCTTTCCCTCGGCCCAGCCCGCACCCGCGCTACGTCCTTCGTCCGACTCCGTCGCGCCGCGTTTTGGCTCCGTTTACATCGAAACGTGTTGTTCGATTTAATAACACCTTCGACCCGCGCTCGACCGCCCATGTTCTCCCCTTTTTCTTTTCTTTCCCGACCGACTGGACCGCCTCCTTTCCTTCTTCCTTCTTCCTCCTTCCTCCTCCGTCGACACTGCTGCAACTCTCGACCCATCAATGGCGTCTCCGGCTACGGTGATTAATACCGGCCATTTCTTGCCTCTTTGTCTTCCTCTTAACTCCAGGAATAAATTGGAATAATTATTTGACGTTATCTCTCGCCCGTTTCTTCTCCCCAGCCTCGCAAAAATTCGAAGCAAACCAAACGTTGGACGACCGTTTTCTGCCGCCGGCTGCCCAAATTCTCGCACCCCATAACTTCCTTCCGACCCCCAAAACCCTATTATACCATCTACCATCTATAAAAAGCCTGATTTTAGGAGTGGTGGAAGATTTTTCCCCCGAAACCCTCGGCAAAGGCTGCCATCCTCGAGACTTTAGATGCCTCTTCCGCCGCCGTTAGCCAACCTCAGCGCCACCAAAACATTCCATTCTCTTCCCTGAAAGTTCATGTAATTAACTAAACCATTTTCACCTCTTGATTCTTCTTGTACGAGCCTCAATAATCATGCAAAGTTAGATGCTCGTTTCGCCGGAATTTTGACCCCGAAGCCTTAAACCGCCTTCCACCGCTGTGCGCCGCCACCTTTGGCTGCACCACCACCATCATTTTGTCCCTCTCCTCCTGGGCAACAATAAACACCTCTTATATCACCTCAATTCTCCCTGTCTTTTTTCCAACATTCATCTTTCCCTCTTTTCTTCTATTTTTTCGGCCACCGCTGCCGCCGCCGTGCACCACTGTCGGTGCCGCCTATCCCCACCAGCTTAAGGTTGAACCCTAGACCCTCTCAACCATTTTCCATATTATTATAGGCCTTGATTTAAATTATTTCAATTATTTACATATAAATACCATTATTATTATTCTTAATATTTATATTCTTAATATGTTTTATTATTATTTGATATAAAATTTATGCTGAATTGTACTTGTAGGGTGGAGAGTGATAATAAAATAATTTTATTGTTAGTTTCAAATTTTAAGTTATTAATTGAATTATTATAGGATTATTATCATTCTTCTTCTTATTATTATTATTAATATTATAATTATTAGAATAATTATTATTAACGTTTTATTATTTATTCTGGAAAATCTTAGGCCCTAATTTTGTATTAACATTTGCACTTATTTATTTGAGTATTATTATTTCTACTGTTCTTATAACCATTAATAATAATATTATCATTATCTTTATTATTTCAATATTATTATATATGTTATTAATTTTATTATTAATATTAAATAAATGGTAAGTCATTAGTTATTTTAAAAATTATATGTTATTGATTTTGTTATTATTATTATTATTATTATTATTATTATTATTATTATTATTATTATTATTACTATTATTGTTATTATTATTTATATGCTCATTGATATTAGTTTTATTACCCTCGATATTATTATATTACTATCATTATTATCATTAGGGTAAAATCTTTAACCCTATATTATCAAGGTTTATAATATCTCTATTATTTTTATGTGTTTAGCAAAGTTAGAATTTTGTTAAGGTTATTATTTGGTGAAAGCCATAAGGAGGCATAGGAGCGTGCTCTAAGACCGGTGTCATTTCAGGTAAGGGGTGCTAAGGCCTTTTGTGTGCTAATATGCATTGTGTTCCTTTTATGTTATTATTGTAATTATTGCTTATTTGGTATGGCATGGAGTCCAAGCATGCTTTGGTGTTGCTATATGGCATGTGTACTATGTGTATGGAATAATATATGTTTACATGTGACCCTAAAAAAAACATGCATGTGAGGATGTTGGTATGGTTTGTATGGGGGAAAGGATGAAAACTGAGGATGGAGAAAGAAGTTGACTAAGGGAAGTGAGTTGACCTAATATTATGGTTTTATAAGGAATAATCTAATGTATGGTTTTATGTGGAATAGTATAATTTATGATATTATAAGGGAGAGTTGAATTTATGTTTTGTTAGGGAGAATCTAGTTTATGATGTTTTTGGGACAATGTAATTTATGATATTATATGGGAGAATCTAATCAATTGTATTATGTGGACAAATCTTTAGGTTTTATATGATTTGAATCTTTGTGTTGGTATGGATTGAATTTAGGGTTTTGTGTGAATGAATCTTTGGGTTTAATATGGTTGAATGTAGGGTTTTGTAAGGATGAATCTTCGGGTTTATGTGAATTGAATCTAGGGTTTGGTAAGGATGAATATTTGGTTGGTATGGATTAAATTTAGGGTATTGTATGACAGAATCTTGGGTTTTGTGTGGTGGTATTAGGGTTGCGTGGTGGAGTTAGGGTTTTGTATGGGAGTTAATGATTGCATGGAATTTAGGGTTTACATGAAAAGTTCGAATGGTTGCATGGGATGTGTAAAGTCTGCATGGGAGTAAAATTTACGTATGAAAAGTTAATTTGGGATGTAAGGAAGGTAATGTAAGCATTGTTTGGGTAGTTAAAAACTTGGGATGAAAAATAATACGTGGAACATTATCTGGGTACGTAGGAGACGAAGCTAGGGTTGGAGTGGTTAATTATGGTTTGTGGTGATTGATTAAGGTTTAGTGTGGCTATTAAGGTTTTTGTTGTATCATGTGTTTTTGGTGATTAAGGTGTAATTATGAGAATGGAATCGATGATTTGTGATGTGTGGAGGGTTAAAATAATTTGAGTGATGTGAGGTGGAGTAAGAAGAGATGTTAAGGCCTAAATTAGGGTTTCGGGATAAAACCCTAGCGTGAGATGTGAAGTAGAATTAGAGGATAAGTGTAAAGAGAGCGATTCATGCATGTCTGGGGTTTGGTGGTAACACATGTGTAATTGGTGAATAAAGTATGTTGATGAATATGGAATTTATGATTTATGATTCATGCATGTCCAGGGGTGAAAGCCTTTGAATAAGATACTTAATACATTAATCACGTAAAGTGGAAGATGTTGAGACGGGCCTAGACCGATCCACCGGCATAATAGTGGCAGGGAATGTTTTCCCTCGCGACCGATCCACCGGCTATAATAGTGGGGGATCCCGAGCTCAACAAAACAAAACGTTTTATGTTGAAAGATATGGGAAGACACTAATCACTTATAGTGGAACACCGTACGAGAAGGGACCAGACCGATCGACTGGCATATAATAGTGGCAGGGTATGTTACTCTCGCAACCGATCCACCGGCTAAAATAGTGGCAAGGCATGTACCCTCGCGACCGATCCATCAGCAAAAATAGTGGGGTTCCCTTAATCGTATGGACTTGAATAAAAGTATGGTGTGAAGTGATTACTGATCAGAGATAAACGAAGTAATTGAATCAGATTATATATATGGGCTTTTGTACTTTTACTTGGATGATCACATGGGTTATGTTATCATGATTATGATCTTTTATTCTTATGCATGGTTTATGTGATTATGTGTTGGCCTTAGTGCTCGGTTATCTTACTCAGTACGTAGCGTACTGATCACCCTTTTCATGGGTGCTGCTCATTACCAAGAGTAGTATGCCCTTCTGAATTTGTGCAGGTGGGCGAGATATCAGTCGGGGCTGAGTGTTGAGCATGTTTGGCTCAAATTTCGGGAGTGTTGTGGCCGTATTCATTAATTACGCGATTTCATTCCTTTTGTTATTTCTTTGGTATAGTATTTACCAATTTCTGATTCATTACTCGATTGCATATTTTAATGAACCTTTTATCGGTTGTAAGTTTAATTCTCTTTTGGAAATGAATTACATTTCGTGATGCGTACTCCGATTTTGTTTTACAACCGTTTAATGCTTATTTGGAAAATTGGATTGTATTGATTTATAATTGATTATATCTTTTCTTAGCCTTAGCACTTCGTACTCGAATGGTCGGAAAGAACCGATCTGGTATTAAGTGTGGCGGTAACATCCCCAGAATTCACAGGTTCTAAGTGTTTCTATTTTAATTGCTTCCGCTTTTAAAAAAAAGTAGTGAATTTTGGGGTGTTACAATATAGATCGATCCAATTTTCATACTCAAGCATTTTTGCTTATTTCTAATCATCTGAGACAACCATAATCGAGGTCAACATCGAGGGCAACAAGAAAAGATACTATGGTCATCCTAAGCTCAATTTTCACATCTTGACACTTTAGGTTAAAAAAGACTAAAATACCCCTAAGACTAAAATTCCCAGATTATAATCTATTTAAATACCAATTCAATTTTATTTATTAACTTATCTTAAAAAGGATAAAATACCATAAATAAATTATTTCTTAGCGATTTAAATTATTAGATATGTCAAATGACCATTTTGCCCTTGTATATAATTTTGCACTTAAAATCCTTTTGCGCACCTTTAATCCATCCAAAACATATACTCACATACTCAACAATAATTTGTACATATTAGACATAATTTTCTAGATGACTATCATAATACACAAAAATGACTAAATTACCCCTAAGGCACACATCTATAATAATTATTCCATAATTATATCTAAGCATGCTCAACCTATTATTTTATATATAAATATCATATAAATTATTTTTCTACCTCTAGAATCATTGTAACCATACTTTCGTACCTGACATAATTTACATCAAATAAGATGCTTCTTTTACCCATTTCCATGATAATAATAATTAACACATAACTATAACGTAACAAATCATATTTAACATATTTCATAAATTGAAACCCTAATGTGCTATCACGTAATATATATAATTTTAGTAGGGTATAACAATTATTTGAGCTCTAGCAAAAATGAAAAAATAGTGGTATCCTATTAAAGTTATTGGATCCCACTAATCAACTTTTGTACATAAATAATACCGTAATTATCGAATTATTATCTATCAAGTAAAATAATAATTATAATATAAAAATAATTTTTTTAAATTACCAAACACCTTTACATTTATATATATATATATATATATATATATATATATATATATATACAAAAATTATTTATAAACAAGACACAACTCATGTTGCATGTGCAACGTGAGCCATACACGTAGGAAAAACAAAGGGCGGTGGGGAGGTTGGTCGATAGGGATGGCTTGGGGGCTGCTGTTGCTAGCTAAGGTGGTGGAGTGGGCTAGGGGAGATTGTAACCAATAGGTTGGAGGCTTGTGGCTATAGTGGTGCTAGTTGGGTGCCGTGGAGATGGTGGGTTAGTGGTCGGTTGCTAGGAGGCTGTGTTGGAGGGTGGTTTGGTGAGGGAGTCGTGAAGTGGCACTACATACGACATAGGAGAGAAGGGAAAAGAGGAAAAGGTAGTGCTTTAGTGGAGGATGGGTGTCAATGGTTGTAGGTGGTTGCTGTAGGGCTGGGCGATCGGCTAAACATGAAGAAGAGGAAGAAGGGGAGAAGGGTAGCTGGTCGGTGACTGTTGGGCTTACACGATCAGTGTGGGCTAGTGTTGCGATGACTGCTAGGGATGATTAGAGGTTCTGCAAGGGAGTGTGAGGCAGGGAGATGGGTGAATGGTTGTTGTGGAGATGGTTACACATGCTGGAAGGAGAAGAAGACTAGGGGTTTGGTGAGGAAACAAACAAAGCCAAGAACAGGGAGAGTAGGGTTAATAGCCAGGGTTGCATTGGAAGAAGATGAAGGGAGGTGATGCAGGTCTCAATTGGAGGGAGAAAAAAAATAGAGGCTCCGATGGGGAGTGGAAGCAGAGGGGTAGGGGCTATGATGGGCTGTTTGGGTTGATCGGGGCTGGGGTTGTAAGAAGATACAGTGGGAAATGGAGAAGGTTGGGGAGCTGGGAGTATGTGTATGTGTGCATGCAGAGAGGGGGGTTTGTGTTTTAGGTGGCGTAGAAATGGAGAAGGGAGGCTTGGTGCTATGGTTGACAGCTATTTGGTTGGGTGTGTGTATTAGGTAAGGGCTTGATTGGCTGATTAGTTAGTTGTGAGGTGTGGGTAGTGTGTACATGTATGTACAAGTGCAATGGATTGAGTGAAGTGAGAAAATGAGGGAGATAGGGAGTGTGATTGGAGGAGGAGATTGGGGAAGCAATAGGCAAGTTAGTCGAGTAAAAATGGTAGGATAAAGTGGGTAGATTTTATATTATTTTTAGGTTTAATTTTGATAGATTAGGGTATCGGGTAGGAAAATAATTCGGAAAATATTATTTGGATTAGGATAGGTTTAAAAAGGGTTAGAAAGATTAAAATAATTAGAAATAAATTTTTAAAAATTATTTTTGGGTTACGGAACAAAAGATTATTAGTAAAATAATTAAGGATAAGATTTATTGGTATAACTAGGTTTAAATTAAATAACCAATTTCTATCAAAATTTTAACATGATTAAATTTATACTTCAACCATCAAAAGAATACAAAAAATCATCACACTTTTAATATTAAACCTCCTAAATTCATAATTATAACTAATCATGTGATTATTAATTTATAATTAAGGTTTTTCAAAAATGGGGTATTACAGTTATTATCTGTAATCCCACCAAATTTTAGAAAACCTATAATTTAATCAATAACTTATATTTGAAATAAATTAGCTTTTAAAATTATTTAATTTAATTATTTTATGGATTTTAGAGTATGTAAATTTGGATAAGAGTATTTAATAAATTAAAAATAAATCTTTTGCAATTTATCATATTCTTTTATTTAAATAAATTTCCAAACTAGTATTTTACTATAATTATCCTTTTTAAGCCTATATATTTAATTGTATTAAATTAAATTATTAAATAAACTTATTATTAAAAATATTACATCCTATTATTTTATAAATTTAATTATTTTAAAATTTTCCCATTTTTCCCACTTTCCTTTTTCCTACTTTTTCTTTTCTTTCTCCTTTCCTCTATTTCTTTTTTTCCCTTCTTCCTGGCTTTGGGCCGCCAGGCTGCTGGTTTGCTTCCCCCCCTAGGCGCCTGGGCCAAAGGCCCATTTCTTCTCCTCCTCGCACGCCGTCCAACACAGCCCAACCACCTTCTTTCCTTGTTTTCCCCTGGACTGGCCGACTCCCATTCTTTCCTGCACCGGTCCAACCACTCGCACCTCCCCTCCCTTTCTTTCTTCTCCCACGCCCGACCGACACCTCGTCTGCCATGGTCGAGCACGCCATGCCCGCTGCAACTGCCACCACTTGCCACCACCACCTACCTCCCTGCTATTCCTCCTCTCTCCCCCGTCATTTCCTTTCCTATTTCGAGCCAAACGAACTCCTGGACCACAGCTCGCATGCCCTCTCCCTTTCCTTCTTCTTCCCTCCCTTTCCCCAGCCAACCGACAACCCTGCCACCTGCGTCCTCTCGCCGGCCAGCTACCTTCCCCCTCTCTTCTCCCTCTTCTTTTTCTTCATCTCTCCATCCCTTCATTCCCCATATTTTCGAGCCCCTTCTCCTTCCCCGAGCTCCATCTTCTCTCCTTCCTTCTCCCCCCATTTTCCCTGGTTCTTGATCGCTGCCGCCAACCGCCGCTTACACCACCGTTCCAACCTCCTACGCCGCCTCTTGCCACCACCTCCTACTGCCCTGCACCATCACGCCACCCCTCGATCCCCCTACACTTCCTCCCTTCTCCCCTTCTTCTTTTTCTCCCCACTTTTCTCCCTTATTGCTAAGCCTCCTGCAACTGCCCCGTGCGCCGCCGTTCTGCCACCTCTACCGCCACAAAACCCACCATTCGACACCCTGCAACCCCCTCTACCACCACCATGCCTTAGTTGGCCGAAAATAGCCCTTGCACCCCTCCATTTTTCCCCTCTCTTTTCCTTCCTTCTCAGCCACGCCCAGCCCGACAGCCATCTTCCCACCATCTCCGCCGCCCTCTACCGCAGTGAAACCATCCCCAGCCACCACCTACACCCCCTCTTCACTCCTGCACCATTCCTCTGCCTTGAAACCTCCCCTACCTACCTTCTTTTCTAGCTTAAAGACCCTAACCCGAAAATAACTGATTTTGCCTTCCTTCACCTTCCCCTTCGAGCCTTCCCTTATTATTTTTGCATGTAGCTCATGCTGCATATGCAGGATGAGTTGCTGCAATTATTGGCCATTTTTATTAAAAATTTTAAGGTAAAATATTATTTAAGTTAATTATTTCATTAAGTAAATTTTATAAGGTCTTATGCTTTGATTTTCTTACTTCTAATATAATAATTATTGATATTATTTTTAGGTGTTGATTTTGCCATTTAAAGTTTGAATCTTTAACCAGGATACTGGTAAGGTTCAATTTTTGTGGATTTAAGGTATTCGTTAATCCTCACTTAAATACATGGAAAAACGCATGCTAGGACATTGGGGATTTTAGTATGATTTTATGCATGTTTTGTGTGCCTAGCATGATATATAGATGGTTGTTTATATTGATTGATAAAAAAAAGGAAAAGTATGATAACCTTTGTGCCATGTGTAGGTATGATAATTAAGGAAGGAGTTTGATTATTGATGGAAATGTTAAATGCTTGTCTATGATATATTATGTTGCTAATGCATGAATAATATTATTGTCTAAGGGTATTTTAGTGATATGATTATGAAGTATGTGATCTAATATATGTAGTTGCTAATGAGTATTATGTTGAATAATGACAAGTTGGTGGACTTAAATGATAAGAATGAGGTGCTAATATTGGTATTTTATGTATTGGTGGTAAATTCATAAAAGTGGTGTAATAAAGGGGTTAAGTGGAAATTTTATAAGTGAAAAGGGTATTTTGGAAATTTTTTAGTAAGGGAGTATTTTGGTAAATTTGAAAGAAAAGGGTAAAACGGTAATTTTGTAAGCAAAGGGTATTTTGGTAATTTCAAAAGAAAGGGGTGAAATAATAATTTTATAAGTAAAGGATAAAATTGTAAGTTGTGAAAAGGGCATTATGGTAATTTTTGAGGCAAAAGAACAATATGCTAATTTTATGATTAAATGGCAAAATGATAATTTTACAAGTAAAGGGGTATTACGGTAATTTTTGGAGACAAGGGTAAAGTGGTTATTTTGGAGTCAAAGGGCAATATAGTAATTTTATAAGTAAGCGGTAAGAATGGTAATTTTGGAAGTAGGGGTAAAATAGTAATTTTGGATGAAAGAGGGCATTATGGTAATTTTTCAAGTAAAGGGGCATTATGGTAATTTTGGAGGTAGAGGGGCAAAATAGTAATTTCATAAGTAAATGGTAATATGGTAATTTTATAAGTGAATGGCGAAATGATAATTTTATAAGTAAGGGGTATTATGGTAATTTCGGGAGTAAAGGGTAATATGGTAATTTTGGAAAAGAAGGGAAAAATGGTAATTTTGTAAGGAAAGATAAAAATGGTAATTTTAGATGTAAAAGGGTAAAATAGTAATTTGTAATGTAAAAGGAGTGTTATGGTAATTTTATAAGTAAAAGGGTATTGTGGTAATTTTGTAAATAAAAGGATATTATGGTAATTTGGAAGTAAGGGGTAGAAGAGTAATTTTTTAAATAAAAGGATATTATGATAAACTTGGGAGTAAGGGGTAACTTGGTAATTATGATAACGATGAAAGATAATTTGGTATTTAAATTATGATTATAGAAGGGCAATTGGATAATTATGATACTAGAGAAGGGCAATTTTGTAAATTAACTAATAAAAGGACATTATGGTAATTATGATAAAGGAGATGGGTAATTTGGTAATTTTGATAATGGATAAGGGCCATTTGGTAATTTATCCAACTAAAGGGTAATTTGGTAATTACGATAATGGAGAACGGTAATTTGGTAATTAATCGACTAAAGGGTGAGTTAGTAATTATTTAACCTACTAAAGGGGGAAATTGGTAATCATAAAAGCGAAGAGGGGTAATTTAGTAACTTATCCAATTGAAAGGCAAGTTGTTAATTGTAATAAAAGAAAAGGGCAAAATAGTAATCTAACCAACCAAATGGGACACATGTTAAGTGTAGCAATTATGAGGGGTGAATGACGATCTAAAAAGTGTTGGAGATAACTTGATAACCTAAATTGGATAAGGGGTAATTTGGTAATTAGGCAACCTAAAGGGTAATATGGTAATTTGTCAAGTAAGGAAGGGATGACTTAACAATTATATAAGTAAGGGGTAAATAAGTAATTTGTACCTAACATGTCGTTGTGACTTTGGAATTTCATAATATGATTTAAATAATGCTGATTAGCCAAGAGTATTTGATAATTAGTATGGCCTTAATGGGTTATCTGTGATAGCTTGGATAACTGTCTGAATAAGAAATGACTAATGATATTGGAACGATTGAAAGCGAATAAGTATCTGATTATCGTGCCCTTTTGTGATCACCATAATTAAGACACTACTATTTAAAGTGAAAGACGTCGAGATCGGGAATGGTGACTCTTTAGGGGTCGCTACCCTAAAGACGTGGTTTAGTCCACGATTATTCTAGTATTTGCTAGTGTGCCTTTGTGCCCCAGCCAGACCCTATATCTTACTCTATCTAGCTCTACGGACCTAGTTAGGGGGTATGCATACTTATGGATTAGGTGTCCTTGTTGGTAGAGTACTGAGTAGCTTTATGCACCAGTACGACCAGGGTACCTTTGCGTCCTTGGGTTCATGGTTGAAGGATACTAAGTAGCTTATATGCACTGGTATGACCGGTGTACCTTTCTGTCTCAGGTTTTTGATCTCCCGTCCGAGGCAAATAAATAGACTTGCTGTGCTGATTAAGGAAAGGAAATATACTAATAATGAAAGTGGAATATTAATGAGTCGGGCCCAGATAACTTATGATATTGAGTACCGATCCACCAGATATAATAGTGGCCCAGGAGCGTGTTGCCCTAGCAAGTGATCATGAGTACTGGTCCACCGGATATAATAGTGGCCTAGGAGCATTGTGCCCTAGATAATGATTATATACATATTCCGGTCCACCGGCTAAAATAGTGGGGGTCCCGAGCTCAATAAAACCAGTTATGCATGTGAATAAAGTTATGGAAAAATATTAATCACTTATAGTGGAACACCATATGAGTCGGGGCTAGACCGGTCCACCGGCGAATAATAGTGGCCAGGAGTGTTTTGCCCTGGAGACCGATCCACCGGCATACAATAATGGTTAGGTGCATTCTGCCCTATAAGTAACCGATCCACCGGCTATAATAGTGGGGTTCTCGCACTCACATGGATATAAAATATGAGATTGATTGAATGATGATGGAATAATGGCTTAAGGCTGAATGTATCGACTTTACATTATGACATGACTTAAGGCCCAAAAGTATCGATCGTGAATTATAACTTGTTATATGTGTGATTGTTATGTATGCACCTCTGATTTCATATGTATATAGCTTGCATTATTTTTTGCATTGCGGGCCTGTTTTTAAGTGTGGTATTAAAGGGTTACTTAGTACCGTAGTACTAAAGGGATTACCTTCGTGGGACCCCTATCTATTCAATGGGCAGTGCCCTTTGCAGGTCTTTTCAGGCGCTACTCAAGTGGGCAACGAGAAAGAGAGTAGGGAACTATTCGGTATCATTAGGGTTTTCCTCGTTCTCTTTTAAATTCCTGGTTTTTAATGTTATGTTATTACTGTAACCACCATTGGTGGATTTTATTCTTGTAAACGATTTGATGAGCTACTCTGATTTATGTATGTTGAGTTTCTTTCAAATTGTATTTCCTTTTTCTTAGCCTTAGCACTTGGTACTGGAACGGTATGAGTGAATCGGTCTGGTACTAAGTGTGGCGATAATATCCCCAAGATTCACAATTTTATAATTTGCTTCCGCTAACTCTTTCAAATAAAACGAAATTTTTCAGTAGTGAATTTTGGGGGTGTTACATTATCCCCAAAACCATACATAACCTGTGCCAATCATCAGCCCTAATTTTCACTTTCATACATTCATCATCTTTAACCTATTCGTCGTACTTAGTTCTACATATTTTATTTCTCTATTATTATCGCACATTCATCATCTCCAAATAGTATTTGAAGTCACTTCATCAAATTATCATCATCCCAATTGCTCGTCATCATTATCTTCATCCTACAACCAAGCCCTAATCTAAAACCCTAATTGTAAACCCTGCCCCTAACCCAAACCTATGACCCATATCACCCCAAAAGCCTGATCATTCGACCATTATCCTTCTTAATCTATCATCACCAAATCATTATCATCATATCCAAAACTTAACTGACCCATAATACCACTAAAATCATAAAGCTTTACACCATACCTCTATTACTGAAAAGCTTTACACCATTCTCACTCATATCGCTAAGTTTATGATACCATACCTTATACGAATGTTCCATAGATTTAACATCACCTAACGAATATGTATTTACCTAAGTCTATTATAGTGAGTAACATTTACTCAAATTGGCTCCCTTTGTTAACTTCCATAGACCCTTTCAAAAATAACTTATGTAACCCTCATCAACTAGCTTCCCAACTGAGATGCGGCACATCCTCAAGTCTTTGAATTCTTTGAGACATCACGGTTTCCCATTTTGCCCTCACTAAAATCCCCAAATTTTAAGAGGAGAAGAACTTCTTATGTAGGGTAAAATGTTAGGCCACACCCTTGTCCAACTCTCAATCGGGGTAGGCACATGAGGTGCTTGTCCAAACACATAAACACTCTAAGATAACAACAAATTCATCATCGGTTATGCTCATTATCTCCTCATCTAAATTTCGTTCATCTTTGCACCATTCTTCAACTCCCAACAATTCTTCTTCTAGTGACTAAGATTCCTACACTAGATGTAAGATTCTTAATCCTTGCATTCCTTGGTCTACTCTTAGACCTTCCCCTCTATATCATGCCCTTGGTTCTTCCTTGGCCCGCCACAAAGGCATATATTTGTTATGATGGACTATATTATCTCCCCTTATCATATATTCTCCAAGGAGTGACGTTGTTACTGATGCCATTGTAATCTTTCTTCCTAGGGCAGAGTTTTTAAATGACATATAGAGAGTCTCCCGGCAACATGGTAGAGAACCTAGGACCAAAAGAGCTTTAACTTCATCCTCGAGGCCTTGGCTAGCTTCTCCTTATCGATAACCCTTCTTATCCGCTAGCTAATGACCCTTGCCTTCTCCTATGTTAAAGCATTCCAAAAATAAGCAACCTTTTGTATGAGTGCAATGAAAGTAGAATTAAGGCATGGTGGAAGTAATCATCCTTTACTAATTGCATTGTTCAAACCATTTGTGCCTAGTGTTTTTGTGCTATCACAATGTGATATGACATTATTAATATCCACTACTAACAATAATTCAATCAGAGATAAATTCTTCTATTTAGATTACACCAAAAAATTCTAGGCCTTTAAATTCCAGCCTGCTCTCCACCTCCTCTTTATATACATCTAAAAAGAGTTATACATAATCTATTTAATCATATCAAGTTGATATAGTGTGACACTGCTAATTATAATTTTCTCTATATAATTATTCTTATTTTTTGTTGCATCATATACATGCAAAAACTTTGCATCCTTGTCACTCGCTCTTAACCACTAACTTCTCACCTCCTAAGCCTAAAAGGATTCTAGTCTTTCATGCCATATCCACAAGTTCTACTGCATTTTCTCCTCCCCTAAATTTATTTATCAGATAAATTCTCATTCCTCATTTTAAAGTGAATGTCACTACTATTGTAACACCCTAACTTTTTCTTTAAAATAGTTTTTTGGATTATAAATAAAAAACTCAAGGTGTAACTACAAGATCCAACATAGAGAATGCACTTCTAATACCAATTCCATGTTGAATTCTAGGCTTAGAAGTAATCTCATACCTGATGATCTAATGTAGAAGACACTCAATCCAAACAAAATATAATATTACAAAATGATTCAAAAGAAATAACACGATAAAATAGAATATAAACAAGTAATAGAATGAGAGATTCGTATATAGAAACTGAGTTAGACTTAGATATAAATAGATATAGCGAAAATAATATATGGATAAGTCTATTTTAAGCCCTATCCTCAAAATTACACTCGCAATCCACGTCCTACTATAGAATTCCATACAAAATCCTCTTCACAAATACCTAAAAGAAACTTAATATTAGTATGATAAATTTATAAAGTAAACTTAATCTACTACAAGTGATAACATGCATACACATAGAAATAAATAACCATGATTACACTAAAGGTTACCAAAAATAATGGTAATACATATAAAATAGAACATTAACTTAAAAATTACTATTCACACTATTCATAGTATTCATTAAAGCCTTATAAATTACCTTAACACTTAAAAATATAAGCAAGACAATACATGATAGAATTCACACATATATGAGGTCCCTAGATTATTCTAATCCATATTATATTATCATAAAACACATTTTCTATATTTCCTTATTCCTTATTACAAATAAAATCATATCCTTAATGTTCCACTTATATCCCACATAGTAATATAATTCATTTATTCACTCCCAAACATAATATTACTCATATCCAAGGAACATGGCCATGGAACCCACATCCATAGCATTGTCATCTATGGAGAAAAAAAATCTATCCATGGCACTAGGGCAAAGGAAAATACATCCATAACACAACTAACAATAGAGAACCAAGCCATTTAGAACACTCTGACCATTAAGCATCAATACTCTTATAAGACCCATAGATTATATATAAAGTAGAGAGAGGTGGCTTTCTAAAGCACAATGGCGATATCACATAAAATACATCTACCGCATGACCCTACTCAAGAGGCCATTCTAATACTACTGGAGGGTGGCTATAAACCACCAGTTGATTTACTAATGGAAAATAGCTCAACTCCTATTGGTATACCAAAACCACCAACTAGCTTATAGTTAATACAAAATGCCCTTACATACATTTATTTCATGTATCACCTAAATTAGTCATAAACTTAGTTATATTATTGATCACCACTTCAAAATAGGCCAATAGGCCTGTACTCCAATTTCAAAAAAATAAAAGCATATATTCATCAAACATTATTCATATACATCAAAAAATACATAAATATACTATTAAGTTTATATTAAAAAATCAAAATTACTTATTATTGGTATTCACTATTCATATCAATTCATATTTATGAGAGTCAAGTCAATGATTGAAGTCAACCATTAATCCTATATATATAAATAAGGCCTTTAAGTGCACAATTACTCCATAACCCCTAATATGTCACTATTTCATAAGTTAAGAATAAAATACTAAACTAAATTCTAAAATAATAAAATTAATTTCTAAGCATAATCAACTAATTTTTATCCAATTATAGTTTAAAATTTAGTAAATCAAAATCAAGTTCATGTAAAATAACCATATTACCCCTATTTGCCTCAAATCTTAAAATATTCAAAAAGTAGGGAAGTACTTAAATAATTCATGAAAATTCACATAATTGACAAATATCATATGAGGAACATAATAGATCCCTAAAGATGGTAAAAATCATAGGCCACACGTGAAATGATCATAATAATTGTATAAAGGCGTAAAACATGATTCATTCTTAAAAGTGTGTGATACTTATAATTAGTTCATAAAATGTTGTATAATTAACAAGAAAAGCTTATTAAACACAATGGAACCTAAAAATTAAAAACATATTAGAGCTAGAATGTAAATTTACCAAATATTCCCTAAACATGCTTAAAACTTCATTAAATAAAAGTTTTTATTATACACATCCCAATCAAGACTTTTAATATATGTAAATGAATATATAAAACCTTATAAATCCATTTAAATCATAAATATTTCAGAAAGACATCAATAACAAAGAATTTAGGCCCATGGCCAAATATACTATAAGATGCACAAAATGGCTCAAATAAACCATAATCAATTCAAGGATCAAAATATTATATCTTCTTACATTATATTTATGTTTTCCTAATTTCCTAATATTCCAAGCAAACTATAAGTATTCCTCGTCCAATAACAAAAGCTATCATTGAAATCCTTCCATAAAAGTACCTAAAATATCTTAAAAACCAAATAAAAGTATCAAGAATTAAATAAAATTATGCAAAAAACTGGAGGAAGGAGGAGAGGTTTAAGAAGGTTGGTTTAGATTAATGTGGTGGAAATATGATGGGGGAAATAAGGATGGAGAAATATTTGTTAATTTTTATATAATTAAGATATTTAGGTAATAAGGTACAAAAAAATGAATAAGGTAATGGGGAGTAAAGGCTAAAAACATTAATGGCCTTTATGGGTAAAATAAATTGTTTGCTTTTTCTTTTTCATTTTTTAGAAAATAAGGAACAAGTTTAGGATATTTAAGATATTTTTTTTATAAAGAAAGTTGAGTTTTAGAGGTTAATTATACTTACAATTGGCATAAATTATTGAGTGTATAGAAAATATTTTAAACCAATTTTAATTCATATTTAGCTTAAATATTCTAAAATATAATTATCCCTAAATATTTGTAATTGTTTTGACTCCAACGCTCATTTTAAGGCTTAAAACATAATTAAGGATAAAAAAGGGTAGTAAATAAAACCTTTTCTTCTATGTCTCCATTTAACTTTTTGAAAATTCCTAGGAGAATATAAAAGAACAATAAATTCAAATATGATAGAATTTAGAATAATTTGTATGGCTAAAAGTGGCTTCAAAGTCATATGGTACCCAATACTATAAGAAGAGTAAAGAATTCTTCTTATGCGATATATGTGATGTTGAAGTTGTAGGTGGTTGGTCTCACCTCTAAAGGTTTGTAATCCTCTATGAAGTAAATCTTATATTCTTCATCCCATGTGTGGAGATTTGGTTGGGTTCCTCGATATGGAGACTAATTGTAACACCCCCAAATTTACTACTGAAAAATTTCGTTTCAATCAAAAGGTCTGGCGGAAGCGAAAGAATTCAAACCGTAAACTTGGGGGTATTACCGCCACACTTAGTACCAGACCGGTTCACTCCTACCGTTCCGATACTAAGTGCTAAGGCTAAACTAAACAATTGTTAAGTAAGAATCATCAAAATATAAGTTCATAGTTAACATAGATCATTCACGAAAACAGGAGTCAACGACAATTAGGATATCGTTTAAGAATACAACTTAAGAGTACGGTTTCGAAGCAAGAAGCATAGTACAAAATATAGCTAAATAGAACAAATCTCAAGAGACCAATATCCGGACCGCCTACTCACTCAAGTCAAGCCTTCCACCCCAAATTAGTAACTGATCAAACCTGCACAAGAGGTCTGCTCCCCACCATCGGTGGATCATCACAGGACCCATTCAATCAAGGTAGTATCAGTATGGGTCCAATACTGAGTAAGGGCACAGGTGCGCTAAGGCCAAGCATACAATCATAAAACATAACATACGTAGCACAATCATATAGACAACATGCGATAACCAGCAAGATAAGGCCTGAATACTTTTCTGTGACCTATTCCTCATTTCTCATTAATAATACGTTCATTCCACACATATTCCTTAATAGTCCGTGTGAGTGCGGGAACCCCACTATTATAGCTGGTGGAACGGTCACGAGGGCCATGCTCTGCCACTATTATAGCCGGTGGATCGGTCACGAGGAAAACATACCCTGCCACTATTATTTGCCGGTGGACCGGTCTGGCCCCGACTCACAAGGTGTTCCACTGTAAATGTTTGTATCTTTCCCAGGTCTTATCATCATTCTGATTAGTTTGTTGAGCGCAGAATCCCCCCACTATTATAGCCAGTGGAACAGTCACGAGGGCCATGCCCTACCACTATTATAGCCGGTGGACCGGTCATGAGGGTAACATACCCTGCCACTATTATTTTCCGGTGGACCGGTCTGGGTCCGACTCAACATCTTTCTCTATAAGTGGTTAGTGTCTTAACATATCTTATTCAAAAGGTTTTCACCATGCATAATTCGTTCTCTTTATGCTTTACATATCGCACACAATAAAGTTCCACATCCATAACTACACTATAATCAATAATACACATGATAACACCAACCAACTCTAAGCAGCCATAACCAATCCTAATTGTCCACACCAACCCGTGGTTTACCGCTCTTAACCCTATTTTACCATAATAACCATACTTAGCCATCCCAAACCTTAATCATCCTCAACAAATCACAATTAGCTACTCCAATCCTACTTAATCACAACGACCCAGAGTTAATCACTCCAAAACCCTAGTTCTGTCTCCTCCATACCCTTATACTATTCCACGTACTATTCTCCGTCTAAAATAGTTAAACTCCCAAATAATATTCGCTTTACCTTCCTTACATCCCAATTCAACCTTTCATACGTAAATTTTGCTCCCATGCAAAACCCTAACTCCACCATGCAAACCCTAATACCACCATACACCATTAATACCACCATGAGATCACTAATACTGCCATAGAACATTAATACCTCCATAAAATCACAAAATAACACCATACAAACCTTAATACCACCATGTGAACCATTAGTACCGCCATAGAACATTAACACCATCATACAAACCATAACACCACCATGCAAACGCTAATACCACCATAAGTCGTTAATACCACTATGCAATCATTAATACCACCATACAAACATTAATACCACCATATAAACCCTAATACCACCATACAACATTAATACCTCCATTAAATCACTAATACCACCATAAGCCATTAATACCACTACACAATCATTGATACCACCATACGAACCCTAATACCACCATGCAAACCCTAATACCACCATACCGACCATAATACCACCATACAAACCCTAATGCCACCATACAACATTAATACCTCCATAAAATCACAAATACTACCATACAAACCCTAATACCACCATGTGAACCATTAGTACCGCCATAGAACATTAATACCATCATACAAACTTCAAGACTCCCATGATGGTTCCCAACTCATATTACCATTTATCCTAATATGCATGTCCTAGAGGGCCATAACATAATACATCATAGACATCATACATATAAATGTCATGCTCATGTCACGAAAGCACATATATCGTACCTCAATCTCCAAGCTGCGCTACACATAAGACAAGTTATCCACAATTCATATAATACATATATACACAACATTCAACCCATCCATGTCACACATAGCACAAGGCCATTAGCTTCGTCCTTACCTAAGGCGACGCCGGGCCTGGAGCATGCTCCTCTAACTCGTTAGGGCTTTGGTCGGGATTACCTATAAAAGGGGGGAAATGCTAAGTATTAGTTTCCCTTATAAGTACCACAATTCCTCATTCTAGTTTAGGATTAGAGTTTTTATTACTAAAGAGGGTGTTATACAAAAACTATGGTTTTTACCTTAGGATTAGTATACTAAATATTAGTGGTCAAAATATAGTTATTTATGATACTTATTGTTACACTTATTTTATTAAGCCCATTAGTTCCATTCTTATAATACTAGTGTTCACTAGTCATAGTAAAATAGTGATAATAATAATAATAATAATAAGACTACTAATAGTGACACTTATGTTTCAAGTAATAGAACTCTAGCGTTTTTAAGATTAAGTCTAACAATGGTGTTAGGTTTGAAATAATAATATTATAAGGTCACAATATTACAAGTAAACTATTCCTAAGGGTGATAATGATAATAGTAATAATACTAATAATGATGATAATAATAGTAATAATAATCATAATAACCCTAGCAATAATAATAACAATAACAATAACCCAGTATGGTTAAGTATTAATAATAATAACCTTAGTAAGGTAATAGAAATAATAATGATAAAATGTTAATACTAATAACAATAAGACCAAAGTTAAGTATAATACCAGTTAGGGTTTAAAAGGGATGTTAGTATTAGTAAGAAAATAAGATCTTAATAATAGAGGCAATAATAATGGCAATAATGACAATAGTAATAATAATAATAATAATAATAACAATAACAAAAGTAATAATAATAATGATAATAATAATAATAATAATAAGTATATTAGTATTAATTTTAGTAGAAAATAGTAGCAGTTATGTAAAAGGGATATTAGGGTTTGGATGAGTGGAGAACCACCTAGGGTCGGTGGTGGTCCGGCGGCGGCGGTGGAGGAGGAGAGGAGGGGGAAAGATGGAGGTGGTGGTTAGATGGGAGGGGAAAAGGAGGAGTTTGAGGTGGGGAAAGAAACAACAGGTGAAGGGGAGTGGAGTGAGGGTGGTGGCGTGGCAAGGGGTGGTGGCGCGCGGCGGCAACGACGGCGGCCGAGGGTGGTGGAGAGAGGTGGAAGATGAGGGAGGAAGGAGGAGAGGGAGGCAGGGGAAGATGGGGGTATGGGAAGGTAGAGGGAGGTCTGCTGGGCATTTTGGAGGGTGGAGGAGGCTCTGGTGGCGGCTTGGCTGGCGGTGGAAGGCGGCGCAAGGGCGGCGAAGGCTGGAGGTGGTGCTTTTCGGGATAGGAACTTTACACGGCTAGGGCGGCACGTGTAGGGCAAGGCGTAGGGTGGCGGTGGCTTGGTTTTGTTGAGGGAGTTGCAGGGATGATAATGGTGGGCAGAGGTGGTGGCGGCGGTCTCCGGTGATGGCGGAAAGCCCGTCTTTTTGAGGCGGCGGAGAGGCAGGGTTTTGGGGAAAAAATCGAAAAAGGAGCTGATCGGGGCTGCCAATGGGGGTATTTATAAGCAATTGGAAGGGGAAAACGACAAGGGGAGAAGGAGGCGTGCGAGGCAGGTGTGTAGGTGGCTAGCCGGTGGCAGGCGGTGCAGGTCCTGCCATGGCAGGCTGGGTTGGGGAAGGGGAGAGGAAAAGGGAAAGAGGTGGGCACGCGGGGAGGGGAGAGAAGGACTTGGTCGGGGTCAAAAATAGAAAGACAACGACGGGGAGAGGGCAGAGAGGGGAGGTCGCACGGCTTGTTGCTGTCGACGGCATGGCTGCAGGGTTTGGCAGTTGCAGATCGGGGTTTGGGAGGGAGGAAGACGACGACTAGACTAGTCGGTCCAGTGGGAGAAATAAAATAGAGAAGAGGGCGGTTCGGCCGGCTGGGGGCAACAGGAGACGAAGGAGTTGAGCAGGCCTGGTCGCGCGAGACGGGGGGGGGGAAAGGAGAGTTTGGGCCGCGGGCTGGCCCAAACCGGGAGATGAAGAAGAAGAAAAAAAATAAAGGAGGAAGAAAGAAAAAGAAAAGAAAGGAGAGAAAGGAAAATGGAAAATGATAAAGTAAGTTGGGTTGGGGGTATTGGTCTTTATTTATTTATATATTTATTTTAGATATTTAATTTTAATAATAATTATTTTAATTATAATAATTAAATCCATTTTTAAATTAGTTAGGCTATTTTGGATAAATTTCCCTTAACTTCCATTTTAATTAGTAAATTGTCTAAAATGTTATAAATAATTTATTTATTGATTTATCTTTATTTTCCTCAATTGATTTCCTCTTTATTTAATAAAGTAACCTATTTTCTTAAATTTTCTCTAATAAATCATTATTTGCCATAATTCCAAAATTAGGATTTTTGGGGTATTACACTAATGTAGTTGAATAAGAGGAATTTGCTAGGGTAGGTTATCCAAGGGCATAATACAAGTGGGATTATCTTGGGAAGGATAAATAGGGGTGCATATCCAAGGGAAGATAACTAGGTATGTTAGCTATTGGAATAAGATAAAGGTTATTAGCTAAGGGCAAGTCGGTTGGTCATTTAAGAGGTATCGCTAAAGACCAACTAATGGGACCAATTGGTTTTAAATGACCTATGGCTTATATTAAGGGAAAATATGTGAGTGATGATGGGGTGTCAAGGAATGGTTAGAAAATCCCTAATATTAAGGGATTTTCTCATCATCACCATGAGAACATATAAGTTAATAAACTTTGACTCATAAAGTTAATCATTAGATGGTAAATAGTAAAATTTCTTCCAATTCTAACTAATGTTGGGTAGATATCTATACTAATTCTGTCACCCAAATGACGGTTGAGTGCATTGCTCAACAAGAGGGAGGATATAAAAAGATCCTTTGCTGACTACTTGTAATGAAATGGAATTGTATTAAACTTCTATTTCTCTCCCATTATTCATACTCAATAAAATTTTTCTATTCGTCCTCTCATAAATCTTCATTATTTTTGCTTGAAATTTACTTTTCATTTTTTCATGATTGTGCAATTGACCGAGGGGGTTATAGTCCATGAATCTAAGGGAGATTTTTTCAAACAAGAATGATTATCTCATCTAAAAGAGTTATGTAAGAGGTAAGAAGTTGAATTTTTTAAATTTCCAAAGATTTAGCTCGAAGTTCCAAGTATTCCATTTATACAACCTCCCTAAAATTCCCCCCTAATGTTATAAAATGTATTGTTATTAAAATTATTAAAATTCTAAGTAGTTATTCAACCAATTAAAATTTTATTGAATTCTTCTTATTTCTTCTTGTAAGTGGGTGTGAATGTAATACCCCAAAATTTGAAAATTCTAAATTTGATTTATCAAAATTTTAATTTAAACTAATTTCTAATTGCTAATTTTTTATTATTTAATTATATTAAATAAATTATAGGTAAATAATTTATTATTCCTAATAAAAAAATAATTTTTAACTCTAAAAATCTAACCTTAATTCCACACCCAAAATTTTCTTTTCTTCCTTTCTTTTAATTATTTTCTTTCTTTCTTTTTTCCTTTCTTTTTCTCTTCTTCCTTCTTCTTCTCTTTCCTTTCAACCTACACCATCCAAGCCCAATTCTTTCCTCTCTTTTTTCTTTCTTCCCCTCCCCCAAGGGAGCCCAAACCCATCCCTCTCTTTTTTTCCTCTTTAATCTTTCCTTTTGCTTCCATCCCCGACTTTCTTCTTCCTCGACTCGCCCTCCTCTTTAAATTTCTACAACGACCATCCTTCCCCTAAACACCACTCGTCTCCCACACATTTCCCTTCTCAATAATGAAGTGCCATGCATGATGGCTGCACCCTTGTCCCTATAACCTATGCCCTACCCTTGCGCCTTGCCTACACTCAATACGTGCCTGCACCCACCCCTATGTCCATATATGGCAAGCTACCAGCCCCTTCCCTATATATACCCCCCAAATCTTTCCTTTCTCTTCTCTTCCACCTACAAACTTGCTTGTCGATCCTTTTTTTCTCCCTCCTCAATCCCTACTAGCTCTAGTGCCATATCCAGCTGTCATCACCTAGCCAACCTTATTGCACCTCCCCTCTCTACCTGCATCTTTTCCACACCTTTCATGCCACCCTCTTTCCCCTTTCCTTCTCCCCTTCTCTTCTCCATCCCATGTGGCCACAACTGGCTACATTGCCAATGCTACCACTACCAACCCTCATCTTGTCCCTCCTTGCCACCACCACACCAGACCCACTCTACGCAAGCACTAATATAGGAGAAAAAAATAAGAATTGACTTTCTTAATTATGAAACTAATTATTTTTCATTTGTAAAGTGTTTCCTATAAATTTGAAGACCACCTAATGGTTACGTTGCTGGAAATGTAACAAACAAGCAACTAAGTGTCTACTCGCATGTGCATGGTATGCATGGCATGTAAGGAATGATGACCACATGCATGGAGGAGCTTCTTTGCATTCTTTTCAAGAATTATTTTTAATTTAGCTAATTAATTAATTAAGTAGTAAGGTTGATAATAAAGTTAGCATAAAAGTAGCATAATATCTTTTAGCTTGGAATCTTCTAAATTATACTTTTAGCTAGTGGTAGAAAGGTTATAAGCTGCTATGAATGTCGAGTATGGGGATGGTGAATTGAATTAAATTTGAATACAAGTGAACTCTATGTGAGTTTGAACTTAAGCAAATCGAATTTCTATAAACGGTTTAGCTTGAAAGTTTTAATCTGTTCGTCCGTGTGAATTAGAGATGAATCCATATATTTTCTACTCTTCTTAATCCTTATTTTTCTTGCCATAATTACCACCAATATTATACTCTAATTTTAATTTAATCAAAACCCAAATTCAGTATACACAACCAAAACCCTAAACCCTCCATTCAAAACCCTAACCTTTTCATACAAACAAAACATCACCTTAATCATCCTATTCAAATCAAACCCTAAACCTAACCTTAAACCACGACTTCAACCTTCAACTAAACCCTAAATTTTTAAGCTTAACAACATCAACAAACAATTTTTGAATTCATAACCTAATTAGTACGCACTATTCAACCATCATTATTAACAAACCACCATCATCAAATCATCACCATCATATTGTTTCTACCATATTTGAACCATACTCATCCTTATTCCTTCATATTTGAATATTCAATTTCTTAATTCACCATCAATGAGCCTTTATCCTAATATCTAAACCCAATTAAAGCCTTAATTCCACATAGTTGAGAATCCCATCCTCCCACACACATCAATTTTGGTATAAAAGCCATAGGCTGGTGGAATTGCAATCAAGATTCAATATTTCTTTCAATATTATTCAAGATTCTTATAGATTCATCAAGAAAGTGTTCCATATTCAAGAATCTCCGAGAATTCATAAAAAAAAACACAAGAGGACTAAGTATTTAAGGGGGTGTTTTGGAGGGTTGTGTTCAGTTGATAAGGAGAAGGATGGAGAACTAAGGAGAAGACTTATTATGACATGGAAAAAGGAATCCACTTTGATCTTCTCAACTTTGAAGGTAATCTCGACCTGAAATATTTTCTCGAATAGTTACAAATCGGTGAATCTATTTTTGAGTATAAGGAAATTGATAATGAGAAATGGTGCCGAATAGTACTATTAAAGTTCAAAAAAATTTGCTAGAGTGTGGTACAATAATTTGATAAGGAGAAGAGAGAGAGAAGGAAAATTGAAGATTACGTCATGGGAAAAATTAAAGAAACATTTGAAGAAGAAATTTATACCTTAGGAATAAGAGCAAGAAAACTTTATAAAAATGATTACACTAAGGCAAAGGTTACTTGGAGTTGAAGAATACATGCTTGAGTTCGAATGGTTAGCTTTTTGTGTGTGATGTCCATTAGTGAGAAGAATAAAGGTGTGCACAATTCATCAAGGGTTTAAATATGAATCTTGGGGAGAAAGTAGAAGTGAACCCTTACAAAGTGTTTGAAGACCTAACCAAGTTAGCCATCAAGTTCAAGAAACAATTGAAGTGGACAAAGCCACCAAGAAAGTCAACCAATTCTGCATATGGTTTGATTTTCACGGGGGTTTAAATATGAATCTCTAGGAAAAAGTAGAAGTGTACCCTTAAAAAGTGTTTGAAGACCTATCTATGTTAGCCATCAAGTTCGAGAAACAATTGAAGAGGACAAAGCTACCAATCAAGTCAACCAATGCTCCATATGGTTCGACTTTCAAGGGTGTGTCGAAGCCACCAATTTCCCAAGATACAAACCAAAACCATGCTAGGAATTTCACTCATTAAGAAAAGAGTAAAGATCAAGTGGTTGATAAGGTGAAAAAATAATGCTTTTAAATGTAGAGGTTATGGCCACTTTGGTTAGGATTATCTAAACCAAAGGGTGTTAACTTTGATGGAGATAGAAAAATATGGAGGCTTGTGAAGAGAATGAATACCTTGATGAAGAATTTGAAGACGAATAATAGCTCGGAGGATGCTTTGGAAGAAGGCCAAGTGGTTTGCTATATGTTGCAAAGGGTCCTCCAAGCATAACCACAACCTTTAGCTACTCAATGAGAGAAGATTTTCAAGGACAAATGTATAGTTGGTGATAAAGTGTATAAAGTTATCATTGATAGTGGCTCATGCACTAATGTTGTTAGTGAGGAAATGGTGAACATGAGTTTTTTGGAGACCAAGGGTTATCCAAGACCATATTCACTCCAATGGCTCAATAAAGACAAAGGTGTAAACTCTTATTTCTTTTAAGATTGGAAATTATTTCATTGATGTTTTATGCGATATTTTACCTATGTATTCTTGTCACTTTTTTTTCGGGAGGTCATGGTAATTTGATAGGAAGTTAGTGCATTATGGGGTTCTTAATGAGTATGTGGTGTGCAAGGGCCAAAAGAAGTTTAGGCTAAAACTTAATCTAGATGAGGAGGATTCAGTTTTGAAGAATAAAGGGGAAGAAAAAAAGAAGGTAGATGCCGAGTGTAGATATGAAAACAAAAAAGTGTAGCATGGAAGTGTTGATCCTTAAGGAGTGTGAGATGAATGAAGTGATCAAAGATGAAAATATGTGCTATGTGTTAGTTGTAAAGGAGGTCCAACGAGGGGAGAATGCTAATATGGATCCAAAATTGCAACAAGTATTGAAAGAGTATGCTGATGTGTTTCTACAAGAGTTGCCAAGTGAGCTACCTTCTTTGATAGATATTGAGCATGCTATTGATCTTATGCCAAGAGTCCCATTACCAAACAATCTAGCTTATAGATGTAATCTAGAGCAGCCTAAGGAGCTATAGAAACAAGTGCAAGAGTTGTTTAACCGAGGTTATATTCAGGAGAGTATGAGTCCATGCATGGTTTCAGCTTTGTTGGTGCCTAAGAAGGATGGTACATGGAGGATGTGTATTGACTAGAGAGTAATCAACAACATCACAATCAAGTACAAATTTCTAACACCGAGATTAGATGACATGTTAGATGAGTTTCATGGTACAAAGGTGTTCTCGAAGATTTATCTTAGAAGTGGTTATCATCAAATGAGGATATGGGAAGGGGACGAGTGGAAGACAACTTTTAAGACTAAGTACAAGTTGTACAAGTGGTTGTTGATGCCATTTTTACTATGTAATGCACCGAGTTTCTTCATGAGGTTGATGACTGAGAAACTTAGACCATTCCTTGGAGTCTATCTTGTGGTCTACCTCGGTGATATCATGGTATATAGAAAGAGTGAGTTCGAGTACAGGCAACACTTGAAGAGGATATTTAACAAGCTTAAAGAAGAGAAGCTCTATGCTAAGATGGAGAAATGTGATTTCATGATGGAGAGGGTGATTTTTCTTGGTTATATTATGAGTGGGTATGGAATTCAAGTTGATCCATCAAAGGTGGAAGCTATAAAATAGTGGCCTATTCCTACTAATGTCCACAAAGTTTGAAGTTTCCCTGGGTTAGCCTCATTCTATAGGCGGTTCATCAAAGACTTCTTTACCATTGTAGCACCTATCACACTATTATTGAAGAAAATAGAGTTCCATTGGAATGATTAAGTGACAAGGACTTTTAAAGACTTGAAGACGAAGCTCTTAAATGTACTGGTATTATCTTTACCTTGTTTTGATAAATTATTTGAAGTAATATGTGATGTAAGTGGTGTACGTATTGGGGATGTGCTTTCATAAGAAAGGAAGCCAATTGCTTTCTTTAGTGAGAAGTTGACTGGCCCAAGACTTAACTATTCGACCTACGATATAGATTTCTATGCTATAGCGCATTTTTTGGAGATGTGGATTCATTAATTGAGACCCAAGTCCTTTGTACTTCATTCAGATCATGAGATTTTGAAGCATTTGCATGGTAAAAAGAAGATGAGTCCAGGACATGCTAACTGCATAAGCTTCTTGTAGACATTTGTGTTCTCTACAAGACATGTGGATGGCAAATAAAATGTCATGGAAGATGCATTATTGAGGAGGACTATGGTACTTGCGATGATGGATGCAAAGCTTTTGGGTTTGAGATTTTGAAGAGTCAATATGTCATGGATGATGATTTTGCTATGAACTTTGAAAAGTTCAAGAAACAAGGGAGTTCTAGAGCTTATGTTATTTAAGGTGGGTTCTTATTCAAGCACAACAAATTATGTGTGCTAGAGACTTTAGTTTTAGACTTGCTAATCAAAGAGATACATGAGGAGGAATTGTAGGACAATTTGGGGTTGCTGGAAGAACAGTTCTATTGGCCGAGAATACAAAAAAGAGTACAAGCCAAGGTTTCTAGGTGTGCTAAGTGTGAATGGAGCAAGAGTTTCTTTCACAAAGGGTTATTTGTAACTTTTCCTATGCCTACTCAAACATGGGAAGGTATTAGTATGGATTTTATTTTGGGATTACCTAAGATACAATGAGGCAAGGATTCTATTATGGTTATAGACGATCAATTTTCCAAGATGGCTCATTTTATTCCATATCACAAGACCAATGATCCTACCCATATTACGGATTTATACTTCAAGGGGACCATGAGGTTGAATGGAATTCCAAGAAGTAATATTTTGGATAGAGATTTGAAGTTCCTAATCTATTTTTGGATGACTTTATGGTACATGTTAGCAATGAAGCTTCTATTTAGTACATCGCATCACCCTCAAATGGATAAACAAACTGAAATTACTAATAGAACTTTGGATACTTTGCTTTGGGGATTGGTGAGTAAGAGTGTTAAGGATTGGGATGTTAAGTTAGCACATGTGGAGTTTACTTACAATCAAAGTCCTTCAACTACAACAAGCTCTATTTGAGATAGTATATGGTACTAATCCATATGTGCCCATTGATATGTACCATTGAAGAAAGGTGAAGTGAAGAGTTATGATGGACAAAAAAGAGTGTAGTTCTTTCAAAAACTTCATCAAAAAATCAAGCACAATATTGAGAAGGAAAATGAAATGTATAAGACAAGAGCAAAGAAGCATAGGAGCCAACATGTTTTTCAATTGGAAGATTTAGTACGGTTACATTTGAGGAAGGAGAGATTTCCTAATATAAATAAGCACAAGCTTATGCCAAGGGCAGATGGTCCTTTCAAAGTACTTCGGAAGTTTGGAGTAAGTCCTTTTGAGCTCAATTTGCTAGATTCATATGGGGGGTGTCAAGAAAATTCAACATTGAAGACATTAGCCCTTATTATGGCAATGCAAATTTGAGAGAAAATTCAAATCAACAAGGGGATAATGATGCATGAGTAAACAATCAATAATTGTCTTTCATAATAATGGAACCAATTATTCTTTAATTGGAAAGTGTCTCCCACAACTTTGAAGACCAATGGATGGCTACGTTGCTAAAAACATAATAAACAAGCAACTAAGTGTCTACGTGCATGTACATGGAAAAAAAGGAATGATGATCATGTTCATGGGGGAGATTCTTTACAGAAATTTCAAGAATTATTATTAATTTATCTAATTTATTAATTAATTATTAAAGTTGGATATTAAAGTTAGCATAAAGTAGCATAATGTTAGCACAAAGGTAGCATAATATCTTTTAGTTGGGAATGTTTTGAATTATGATTTTAGCTAGTGGTAGAAAGGTTATAAGGTGCTATGAATGTTGAGTATAGGGATGGAGAGTTGAATTGAAGTTGGAGATCAATATTGAAGTTGAATACAAGTGAATTCTGTGTGAGTTCAAACTTAAGTAAATTGAATCTATGTGAACGATTTAGCTTGAAGGTTTTAATTTCTTCATCC
This sequence comes from Tamarix chinensis, assembly GCA_030549775.1. Classification (NCBI taxonomy): domain Eukaryota; kingdom Viridiplantae; phylum Streptophyta; class Magnoliopsida; order Caryophyllales; family Tamaricaceae; genus Tamarix; species Tamarix chinensis. Next base: position 77,112,860 of record CM060179.1, on the reverse strand, counting down.
GTATGAATTAGATATTAATCCATATATTTTCTACTCTCCTCAATCCATATTTTTCTTCCATAATTACCACCAATTTCCTACTCTAATTCGAAGTTAATCAAAACCCTAATTCAGTATACATAACTGAAACCCTAAACCCTCCATTTGAAACCATAACCTTTTCATACAAACCAAACAACACCTTAATCATCCTATTCAAATTGAACCCTAACCCTAACCTTAAACCATGCCTTCAACCTTCATCTAAATCCTAACCTTTTAAGCTTAACATCATCACCAAACAATTATCGAATTCATAAGCTTATTAGTACACACAATTCGAACCATCATCATTAACAAACCACCATCACCGAATCATCACCATCATATTGTTTCTACCATATTTTAATCATCCTCATCCTTACTCCATGACATTCAAATCTTTGATTTATTAATTCACCATCAACGAGCCTTTATCCTAATATCTAAACCCAATTCTAGCTTTACTTTGTCATAATTGAGAATCTCATCCTCCCACACACATCAAGCACCCTTGCTAACTTAACCACCTTATTAAGCCCCTTCTATCTCCTTCCTTCTTTCTCCCTCTCAGCTAATCCTCTCTCTTCACCACCGTTAACTGCCAACTCCACCACCACTAACCAACATCAACTCCTATCAGCCCTAATACCACCACCACCTCAACCCTAAACTACCAATCCCCATCCACTTCTCTAAAACAACCATCATTGTCGTTGTCATCACCAACGCCACCACGCCACCCTACACAATTTTTATCCCACTTTGGTTACCTCCCCTTTTTCCTCTTTTAGATTTTTTTAGGTTAAAGTCTTTCTTTTTTTAGAAAAAAAAGGAAAGGAAAGTTTAAATTATCTATATCCCTATATTTAGGTAATATTATAGTGATAGTAGAGAGGAGGCACATGTCATGCTTACTCAGAGACCGGAGTCTATTTAGTAGGAATACATTCATAGATAGGGTTTTTCTATATTGTAATATATGTCCTTGATGTGCTGATTTGTGACGACATGCATGAAATGATAAATGACTCTAGTATTGTAATAGTTTTACCTTGATGATAACATAAGGTAAGAAAGTTGTGTAGTCATGACTATATTGATTTCAAGTGTTTATGTACACTTGTGTACATGTTTTTATGATACTGCATGTGTGGAAAGTTATAGAGTCCTTCATGTTAGGTTTCCTATGAATTAGGGATGGTAGAAGAAGGGTTTCTGTAACCTAGGGACATTTTGGTTAAAACTGTGAAAAAGTGGCATGTTAGGTACTTTAGGGTGTTAAGTGAAATAGAATAGGTTTGGGTTACTACATGAAATAATTGGGGAAAAAATGAAGGGGTTTATGATAAATATAGTATGGGGGAGAAATATCATAAATGTGATTAGTAAAACCTAGGGGAAAGTTAGGATCGTATGTGAGTAAAGTAGGAGATTGGTACTAGGGAGTGAATATTAGGTTAGTGATGGCATCTTAGGTAGTTAGACAAATTTGGGAAGTCAGTTAAGCGCTAAGGACACAGTTATGACCAAAAGGTGAAATTAGGGTTTTGGGAGGCTAAGGAGTAACCCTAGGGGTAGGCTATTATTATTTGGACAAGATGGGGGAGTTGGACTACAATCATGGAACATGATGTTAACCATAATAATTTGGGAATGTATACTAAATTTCTAGCCATGCAGGGTTGAAGAAAGTAGTTATGGACAAAATGAGAAATTAGGGTTTTAGAAGGGCCCCAAATATATAGGTTATTATCCCTTGTATTAAATGTAGGAGTTAGGCCATAATGTTTGAGTTAATGGTTAAGAATATCATTCTATGCATAGGTATAGAATTTGGGGACTAGCCTACCACTAGAGAAGACATTATGATAAATAGGAGAAATTGGGGTTTTGGGGGAGGCCTAAAGAGTAACCCTAGGGGCAAGTTATTATCACATATGTAAAATATGGGAAATAAGATACTAATCTTATATATGTGGTTCCTGATAACATTTTGAGTTATTTAGGCTAATTTGGGGACTAAAGGGGAATTGGAGGAGAGGTTATGTTAAGGTTGTGAGATTAGGATTTCTATGGGGAAATAGGGTTGTTTTGGGGTATGAGTGGGATAGTGCCTTGGATGAGTAGGTTTATACAACTTTGTAATGACCTTAAAATAAATAAATAAAGACACACTAATCACTTATGTTAAGGCTAGTTATACTTGTAGATTTGCAAGCGAAAATAATGGTCAGGAGTGTTTTAACCTAGAGTTATACCTTGTTACTGTTCTACTGTTCTGAATAGTGGGTTAGGATTGGTTGTAGTTTAATTATCAATCCACTAGTGAGAATAGTGGCAAGGAGCATACTGCCTTGAGATTTTACTCTGGTTACCAATCCACTAGTGAGAATAGTGTTTAGGTGTATCCTACCCGTGAAATTGTACTCGATTACCATTCCACTAGTTGAGAATAATGGGGTCCTTGAACCTAATATGAATAAAATCATTAAGTAGTTATCATTGCACTATTACCGTATGTTTGGAGAATATTAAATAAGTTGGTAAGATTAATTTGAGTGCATGTCATCAATTATTATGATATGATGAATTTATGTGAACTTCTTGACACTATTGTTAAGTTACTCAGTATGTAGCATACAAATCATCTTTATTATGAGTGTTTCTCATTCCCACAAGCATAGACCTTTTCTGAACTAGTGCGAGTAAATGAGCTTCATGACTTCGCTACATACAATGCTCTGATTAGAGTGGAGTGATACCATTCTATGATTGGGGCAAGGGACTATAGAGTTGTGTTATTCGATTGTTGTTTTAAACCTTATTTCCATCTGACAACTTATTTATGAATTTCATTTCTACTTTTAAAATAAACACTTAAATCCTATTACTGTTATGGAATATCCTTGATTTACAATTATCATAGCTTGTATTTTATTTTACCTATGCCTTGTAAATGGTGTGAGGATGGTTTGTGGCTATAATTATATCGATTACGGTGGTGATACCCCTATTATGTTTAAATAGTTATCTTCTTAATTGAAATATTTTTAGTTGTAAATTTTAGGGGTGTTGCAACTTGTGCAAGTTTAATAGTCTTTTCTATCATTGTTGTAGTAATGTGACATCAATTCTCATGCCAAAAATATAATATTTTAAGGTGTACTAACTTTTGGTTAGTGAGTCCTTTTGGTTTTTCATATATACCAAATACATATATTGTGAATTTATCAAGGGCTTACTTCTAGGTGATCTTCATGGTACCAATGCCATCAAATACTCATAGGCCATAATAATTTCTTAAGATACTTAGCTACAATATCATACACAATTTTGTTATCCGATTATTTCTTTGAAAACCCCTTTAATAGCTTTATCATCCCTGGTTTACATTCTTACCAACAATAAGTGAATATGAAGCTTCAAGCTTCAACTATCAAACTACATAATAGATAGGAAGCTATGGGCTTCAAACATTAAACACCTCTACCCACCAAAACTATAATAAATAGGCACTACAAGAAATTTGGTTTATACTACACTATTTTATATTTGGAAAAAGTCATTTTATCTATTGGTAAATGTTTTTACTAACAATTACATATTTGTGAAATAAGTGCTAGCAAAAAACTCTATCGGTAAAAGTATTATAAAAAAAAATTATCTGTTGGAAAAATTTAATAATACCAACAAATATATATATCAGATGAAATATTATTAGCTATAAATATCTATTGGTACAAAAATTTCCAACATATATATTATGTTGGTAAAAATATTTTCCAACACTTTTTTTTAGTTGGTGAAAGGTTTTCTAACACACTATTTGCTCGTAGTTTTTTTCTCGGCATATGTTATCTGATGGAAATGCATTATCTAACACATATTCCTTTACCAATACATATTTTCCGTTCGTAATGCTTTTTTTGACATATATTTTTATGTTAGTAATACTATTTATTTAACATATATTATCTACTGATAATAATTTTTCTAATAATTATTATCTTTTGATGATCATAATACCAATATATATATATATATATATATATTAGACTCTCTTTATTTCCTTATTACAATAACCACATAAATATTTGCTGATAATACTATTATCAATAAATAAACTATGTTAGTAATAAGCATAATATATTGTCTCCTATAGTAATACCAACAAATAATAACAACAAAATTATTATCATAAGCTAGTGATAAAGCTAGTTACTATGTTTTGAATATTTATGTTATATGAATCATACATATCTTTGCAAATATAAAAACATTGTACACAATCATAATGTGTTAAATGCCCTTCCCACAATATTACTTATAGCCAACAAATTATTTTTTTTATTTTCACAGGACAAGACACCAAAAAATTTAAATAAATTTATACAAAAATAAAATTAGCATAAATAATAGAATTAATAAAAGTTCAAAAGCAATACATAAATGTCACACTAAATCAAACAAACTCTTTATCATCTTCTTTGTTATTTGTTTCATTTTCACCATTGTTATCTTCTTCTTCCTCTTCATCGTCCTATTTTCTTCCTTGTAGAACACATTTAAACCATATCATAAAATAAATAAATAAATAAAAGAGAAAACAATCACTATTAAGGTTTAGAATATGCAAACAACATCAAAATTTCTTATATATTCTGTTTGAGTAATTTTTGCAATAATTTAATAAAGTTTATGATACGTGCTTTAGCACCAATCCTGTTAAATATTCAATCCACTTAGCCTAATTAATATGGTTTTTTATTTTCTCTAATTCATTGAGTTTCTTCTTCAAGGTTTGAAATTCTTTTTAACTTTGTATTCATTAAGCTATTTCCTCCTCCAATGTTCATATCTCCCTTTGAGAATAAGGAACTTGAACCCCTAAGCCAAAAGTTTTTTCATAGCCACAAGTATCTCCACCAACCAACTTCTTAGAAATTTCATTTCAATCTTGTTGTGAACAGAGAGGCGAGGAAGTTCATCCTCAATAGTTTCTTGTAGAACAATAGTTTTAGTACTCATCATACTAATACCAAAATAAAAATTACAAAGTTATCAAACTTTAAAAAAAATTAAAGTTCCTCCAATATTCATAACCACATTGTCGTTAATAAGAAAAATTCCTAATCTATACTATTTAAGTGGGCACATACCTCTTACTAACTAATATTGCTACATTAAAATAAAATGTATTCCCTATCAATCATTCCATTTAAATGCTAACCAAAAAACATTACAGATAAAACATTTTTTCTTACAAAAGGAAAATTGCCTCATGAATTAAAATCTAAAGCATGCATGTATAACACCAAATACTAACCATCTATATATTATACCCCTTCCTATTTTTTTGAATTTAAATTATAATTGATAATGACTAAGGTAATGGGCGATAAGACTACCAGTCCATGTCATTTACATTTAAGTAACTTTCTTAACAATACCACTTTAAATGGCTTTCCAAGATATTGAAGTGATTGAGATCTACATATGGTGATAGGCGATGTGACCGTCAATCTGTTACTTTTAATTTTTTCAATTGATCATATTAGATCCAATTTGAGTTTATTGAATGAGAGACTTTTAGCCTTTTACCTCCATCTATCTCTACCCTCCATCTCCTAATATGGAAAGGAGATAATCATACATAGAATCAAATTAAAATATGTATTGCCAATATGTACAATTAAAACTTATAAATATATCAATTAGAATTAGATTAAAGAAAAATTGAAGATAAAAATAAGATTTCTATGTTGCAAGCCAATTTTAGACTATATTATTTTCTCCTTAAATTGCTTAATCAATTCAAATTAAGTGGGGATTGATGTTTTTGAAATTTACTTGATTATAAGATATATTACACATGTGACATTTTCAATGCTTGTACAAACCACGATCTCACATAAGAAATAAAAAAAGATAGGTTATCCATATTTATAGAATGATAACTAATGACTGTAGAATACCCCCTTTTATTATGCATCAATTGAACTTGATATTAACTCCATGGTTATTTGCATCTCAAGGAAAATCAACATATAAACATATTTTTTCTATCTAGACCATAATTGTGATGATAATGTATTGTAATATTGATAAACTAAAGGAGATAATATAACAATACAGAAAGAAAGAATGAATGAAAATTTTTATTTTTATTGATACGCATGAGTTCTCTCTCTATACAATTCATCATATCTTATATATATATATATATATATAATATCCATACTTATTATATTTATTATAAGAAAGAGTAAGAGAATATAAAAAGAGGTGGATGATACATAGAGTAGAGTTGAAAAGTTACAATCATAATGGGAAAAACTATTACAAAATAATGGAAGTATTATACCTATAATTTAATACAATAAAAATTCATAATGTGTACCTCTATGATATATATAAATAGGATATTTGCAACCAATAAGAGAAGAAAATTTTCACCCAAGAGAACACAAGTGGCCTTATTCATTAGGTAGAACTACCAACATTTTTATACTTTATTAACAATCAATTCAAAACAATTTTTTTAACCAGGTGTCCGATAAATGAATAATTATATATTCTATAACTCTTTTACACCAAAGAATATGATTAAAAATTTAATGAGGTGAATTGTAATATTAATAATCAAAATGAAGCAACTTGCCCCGCAAGCATGATGGTGACACATTTTGATTATTATTGCAATTTATTTATAAGAAACGGAAGGGAAAAATAAGTGTTGAACTTGAAGAACTGTATAGGAAATATTTTAAAACAAGAAATATTAACGAAAGGTATGATCAACTGTGGTCATTACTCGTTCGTGCCCATGTCCATCTGTAGACAAGACGAAGAAGGGTTCACATCTTTAAGCTCACTTAAGCTTCGTAGACTTTAGGTCCCTCGTCTTCTACGTTGTGCGTCGATTCATAGATGCCGATAGTGACTTTCTGATCTTCATTCATATTTTTATGCTCTTTAATCTGGTCATCTTGTTCTTCTTGTTTATATGTTTTTTTTTCCATTACTTTTGTGGGGATGGTGATGATCCTCTTTTGCTTCTGCATCCACACCGGTCCATGACTCCGTAAGAAATCCTGTTGATTGTTTAAGAAATCCTGTTGATTGATTAATGTTGCTAGGATTCATCGAAAGCCCCGATATATCATCATTATTTGGAGCTGGAAGATTGAGATCCAACGTTGTTTGCTCTGATAACTGTGCAGTAGAACTAAAAGTAGTTGGTCTTTCTTGTATTTGTTGTTCAATCTCATCATGAAGTTGTTGCAGTCTTGCTAAGGTAGGCGTATCAGGTGAACCTGAAGTGATCCAATGACCCCTCTTATGTCCTCCTAATGCCTGTCCTGAAGCGAAACGTCGATGACAAATCGAACACTCATGGACCTTGGTTTTCCTCTTTGAGGAGGAAGGCAACGTAGGGCAATTTGATGACACGAGGAGCGTCAAGCCACGATTGTCAATTGATGGTACCGATTCTTTAGAATTTCTACCTGAAAAGTTACAATATTCAATATTTGCTAATGTGTCTTGATCGTCGTCTTCCAAGCCATCTTCATGATCAACTTGATCCAATCTAGCTGCAAAACACCCTTTTACTTTCTTATGGCTAGCTCTATGTCCGCCCAATGCTTGATGTGATGTAAAAACTTTCTTGCATGCCTTGCATTCAAACAAGCCTTTAGAAACGGATTTAGCCTTCGTCGTGTCTGTAGTTGTGTTGCCTACCGTCGGTTCCATTCGAGCCGGACTAGTGATGGTCATTGAATTCCCCATGTAATTTTCGTTGTCCTTATTATTAGCTAAGGCACATGATGATTCTTCGGGCAGCAGATTTGTTTTCAATGGATCTATGAGTACGCCATCTGACAGCATGATTAAGCAGCTGGCAAGATCTTGTTCCTCGCTGGAAGTGGAACCGACCATAGTGGTGATACTGCCCACTTCAGCCCTTGACGATCTCTTTCTTTTCGACCATCCGGAGGATACTGCCTTTCCAACAATTCCGTCCTCCTCATCGTCCGATGCTTTAGGGGAATTACCGAGCTGGGACGACTCTGGTTCATCTGAACGGCTACGCGAACCGTGTTCGACGAATGACTTCCATGATGAGAACTCCATGCCACAGTTCTTCCACGGCCGGCAATTTCTTGACCTATATGGATTTCTTCTTAACGTGTAGATGAGCTTGTTATTTGGTGTTGTTGCTGCAAATTTTTCCTCCCAATAATCGTCAGAATACTCGTCGTCGCCTACCTTGTCACCCTCGCCACCGATCCCATGGGCTTTCATCTGTCTTCCCGCATGAAAATCCTTTTCTGCAGTACTTGCAATAGTGTTCGAGCTCTTACTGTCCATTAACCGGTAAAGCCATGCCATGACCTAAGGAATAATTGAAAAGGTGAACAAATTAAAGAAATTGGAGTTAGCTCGTTAAATAGTAGCAGCAAAGAGTGAGCAATATAGTACACATAAATATGTATTTTAGTGTTCAGAAAAAGATAAATATATATATATATCTTTAAACGAGTATACAGAGAGAAAAATATATATATACACATGACGAAGAGAAGAGTAAAGCCGAGGACTGAGAACGGTAGCACGGAGCTTGTTTTGTAGTCGAAGTTTGTTGTTACATGACGAAGAGAGGGCAAAGAGTCCTGGTTTTTAGGCGGAGGGTTGGTTATTTTTGTAGGATGGAAACCAAAGGGAATGGCAGCGAAGATGAGTGTGTGACAAGTGGGAGTGTGTGGGAGGGTGAGAGACCTCTTCTACAGTTTGGTATGTGTGTGATGGCATAGCGCCGCCCTTAGATTAATAATAATAATGATAAGAATACAATTTATTGTTACTGATTGCCGACGTTATCTCTTTTTCACTGTTCGAGAGTGTTTCTCGTCTGGCCGCTCAGCATTACTCTGCAATCGTATAATGCGCCCTCACACAGTAAGCAGTGTAAGAAGAAAAAACGTTTCTGAAGGAATGGATATAAAATGATTATTTTTACTTAAAGTCTCCGATTTTTATACCAAATACGTGCTATGCTACAAAAAAGACGTCAATTATGGACTATATTTCCCGCTCTTAGATAATACCCTATACCTAACGCTCCTTGCTTGGATAAAGGACTCAGTCTATATCAATTAATTTTGTAATTATATTTGTCCTAAAAAATTACTCATCCAGGAAATTATTATGAGTTCAACCCACATGTAATAGTAAAATGTGTATTTTGTTTTGTTCCAATAAATTAGCTTTTGATAGCAGTTTACTAATCTTTGATTAAGTCTAACTTCGGCTGATTATTTGGGCTTTCTAATTAAGCCTTTGATATAAATCCTTTCTGTACAAATTAGGGTAGCAAGAGAGGGTGTAAATTGAGAAAATTACACACATAATTAGAAATAAAAGAAGAGAAAAAGACAAAGAATTTAAGAGGAGTTATTTGTGATTTTTCAAGGACAACTTTCACAATGTTTTTGATTTTCGAAGATTCCAATGTTTGATTTTGCTGAAATTTGGTCAGCATGTTGGGGACACACAGGGCCTCATTTTGAACAGTTAGATTGTCATTTTGAGATCTTATTTGTCTGTTATTGCAGTAGGACAGAACCTCTAATTTGTGGTGATATTCTTTACCTGTAATCTCTTCTTACTTAATCTCTTATGTATGTACTTGTTGGTGGGTTGTGAATTGGTGTGAACCTGATTTGACTTCATTTTGCCCTAAGTTTGTCATAATAAGAGAAGGAAATAGGGTAGACTTCTCAAACGTCTCGTGGTCTTACTCTTCACATTGAAGGGATTTTTCACGTATAAAAGATGTGTGGTGATTGGTTTATTTTTCTAATCTATTTGCTTATGCTTGCTGTCCATAATTAGTTTTACTTGGTGATTTCATTTGGTGAATTATTTGTGGTGATTTTGGGTTCTGTTATTTGGTTGATTGTCTTAGTTTTGATCCTTGTGGGCGTTGCCGTATACTACCCGGGCCCTTTCAGTTGGTATCAGAACAAATGTTTAATTTGACTGTTATTATGGAGTTTAGAAGTAGCAGTTCAATGGTTAAATTGACATCAACCAATTATTCTATTTGGAGACCGATGATGGAGGATTTATTGTACTGTAAATACTTATTTAACCCAATTGATTCAACCACAAATGAAGATGGCACCATTAGTAAACCTACAAAATTTAAAAATATGGAAGATAAAGATTGGGCAAAGATGAAGAGAAAAGCTTTGGGCACTATTACACAATGGGCTGATATTAGTATTTTTAACCATATATCTCAAGAGTCCGAACCATATGATCTATGGAATATATTGGAGGGTCTTTATGAAAGAATGACCGCTCATAACGAAGCTTCATTAATCAAGAGACTTGTTAATTTGAAACTAAGGGGTGGAAAGTCAGTGTCAAAACATCTTAGTGATTTCCAAGACATCATTAACAAGTATAATACCATGAAAATTATTCTTGATGATGAATTACATGCTTTGTTCTTGTTGAGTTCTTTGCTAGATAGTTAAGAAACTTTGGTTGGGACTATTAGTAACTCTGCTCCAGACGGTGTGCTATCATTGGATGTGATGAAAGAAAGCAATCGCTCTTGTTGTTGAGAATAGATGGGAGTTCATAATTCACAAGCTCTTGTTGTTGAGAATAGAGGAAGAGGCAAGAGTCGAGGTCCTAAAGGGCGTGGCAACTCAAAAGAAAGGTCTAAGTCCAGAGAAAAGGAGACTAGGACATGTCATTATTGTAAGAAACCTGGCCACTTGAAAAATTATTGCTACAAGTGGAAGAGAGAGCAAGGTAAGATGCAAAATTAAAAAAAGGAGGGTGATGATAAAAATACTGTAGCAATCGCTTCTAAAAGGGATGATGAGGTCACTTTGATTTGTGCAAATAATGAATATAATCATGTTGAGAGTTCAGATTCAGAGTGGCTTATAAATACAGGAGCTTCATACCATTGTATTCCCAAAAGGGAGTACTTCATGAACTACCAAGCTGGTGATTTTGGTAGTGTTCAGGTGGGAAATCAAAGCTCAGCAAGCAGTGTTGGGTTACGTAATGTTCGTATGAGAACGAGTATTGGGCGCATGCTTACATTGAAAAATGTGCGGCATATTCCTAATTTATGCCTTAACTTGTTGTCTCCAAATGTCCTTGATCAAGAGAGTTTTCAACATACCTTTGGTATGTATCCAAGGGTTCTATGACAATTGCTCAAGGCGCGTTGTGTTATTCTTTGTACAAGACATACTTGAATGTGTGCTCTAGTGAGTTCAATGCAGTGGAAGAAAAGAACTCTCCTAATTTGTAGCATCGAAGGCTAGGACACATGAGTGACGAGGGGTTGAAATTGTTAGCAAGTAAATCTCTTATTCCTGTTGATAAAACTATTTGTCTTGAAACTTGTGATCATTGTTTGGCAGGAAAACAACATAGAGTTTCCTTTTCTAGAAAGTCCACTAGAAGGCAAGATAAGTTAGAGCTAGTACACTCCGATGTTTGTTGTCCTACTAAGGTGGAGTATCTTGGTGGTAATCAAAAAATTTTTCACCTTTATTGATGATGCTACTCAAAAAACTTGGGTCTACATGATGAAGACAAAGAGTTAAGTTTTTTAGATTTTTCAGAAATTTCATACTATGGTAATAAGGGAGGCAGAAAGAAAGCTGAAGCGTCTTCAATTATATAATGGTGGTGAATATACTTCTAATGAATTCAAGTATTATTGTTCACAGCATGTCATTAGACATGAGAAGACAGAGCCCGACACACCACAACACAATGAAGTTGTAGAGAGAATGAACAGAATGATTATGGAGAAAGTGAGATGTATGCTTAGAATGTCAAATCTTCCTAAGATATTCTGGGGTGAAGCAGTCTAGTGTGTAGTGTACTTGATCAATAGAGCTATATCAATTCCTCTTGAACTTGACATTCCTAAGAGATCATGGAAGGGATGTGATCCCACTTACTCATATTTGAGAGTTTTTGGGTGTAAGACATATATGTATGTACCGAAAGAATAGAGGTTCAAACTCGATTCCAAAACTCATCCTTATATGTTTGCTGGCTATGGTGATAAAGAGTATGGTTTTAGACTATAAGATCTAGAAAAGAAGAAGGTAGTGAGAAGTAGAGATGAAGTGTTCTTTCAGCATGAGATGGGTGCAGAGCTTCCGAATACAAAGTACTTTTCTACCTCAGAATTATTATTTGATACTACTGATATTTCTTCTTATACTACTTATGTTGACCAGCCAGCAAATGATTATATTGATGTGATACCAGATGATGTTGGTGAGGTACAACCTAATGGTTGTGATATACTAGTTCATGAGGATGGTGATCTTTTAGATCACAGTGATTCTTCATATGATGAAGAAGAGCTTCATGAGGAAGAAATTTATGATGAAGAGGTTCATGAGTAGGGGGAGCAACCTACCTCTCAAGTGGAGGATATAGAGGTTCGAAGGTCAATTAGAGAGCGTAAACCTTCAATAAAGTATCCAAGCTCAGAGTATATTCTAGGCACAGAAGATGGGGAGCTAGAGAGTTATCGGGAAGTACTATCATCTAATGAGAAAAATATTTGGCTCGATGCTATGAAGGAAGAGATGGATTCCTTGAAAAATAATGATACTTATGAATTAGCAGCCTCTGAAGGGTAAGAAAGTTTGAAGAACAGGTGGGTTTTCAAGAACAATAAAGATGGAGAGAAGATTATGAAATGAAAAGCCATATTGGTGGTTAAGGGATGCAACCAGAAAAGGGCATCGACTTTGATGAAATCTTCTCTCTGGTGGTCAAAATGACATCTATCAGATACGTGCTAGGTTTAGCTGCAAGTCTTGATCTTGAGTTGGAGTAACTTGATGTGAAAACCACTTTCTTACATGGTGACTTGCATGAAGAAATCTACATGGAGCAACCTGAAGGATTTGAAGATAAAGGGAAAAAGAATCTTATTTGAAAGTTGAAGAAGAGTCTTTATGGGCTTAAACAGGCACTAAGGCAATGGTACCAAAAATTTGATTCGTTTATGACAAGTAATGGTTATAAACGAACTTCTGCCAATCCTTGTGTGTATTTCAGAAAGTTCCTTGGAGGTATATTCATCATCCTTCTACTATATGTTGATGATATGATGATAGTTGGATGAGATGCAAATATGATTTAGAATTTGAAGAAAGACTTATCCAAGTCATTTGACATGAAAGACTTGGGTCCAGCAAAGCAAATCTTAGGCATGGATATTGCTCGTGATAGAAAAGCTAGAAAAGTGTGGCTATCATAAGAAAAGTATATTGAATGGGTGCTTGAAAGGTTCAATATGAAAGATGCCAAGCTTGTTAATACACCAATAGCTACTCATTTCAAATTAAGTAAGAGAGTTTGTCCTACAACAGAGTAGGAGAAAGAAATTATGTCATCTATTCCTTACTCTTCTATTTTTGGTTCTTTGATGTATGTTATGGTGTGTACATGCTGTTGGTTTGGTGAGTAGATACTTATTGAATCTGGGTAAGGCTGACTGGGAAGCTCTGAAGTGGATTTTCAAATACTTGCGGGGCACCTCCAAACTGATTTTTTCTTATAGAGGTGGAAAACCTATACTTGAAGGCTACACTGATGCAGACATGGCGGATGATCTTAATAACAGAAAGTCTACCTCAAGTTATGTGTTTACATTTTTAGGAGGATCCATTTCATGACAATCCAAGTTACAAAAGTATGTAGCATTGTCCACAACTGAGGTAGAGTATATTGTGGCCGTGGAAGCAAGTAAAGAGATGTTATAGCTTAAGAGGTTCCTTTGAGATTTGGGTTTGAGGTAAGGTGAGTATGTAGTATTCTGTGATAGTCATAGTGCTATTGACTTGAGTAAGAATATAATGTATCACACTTGCACCAAGCATATTGATATTAGATATCATTGGTTACTGAATGTGATCGAGGAGAAGCATTTGAAGCTAAAGAAAGTCCACACTGATAAGAATGGTGCGGATATGTTGACAAAGTTAGTCCCTAGAAGCAAGCTTGAAGTTTGTGGTAAGCTTGCTAGAACAAAAGTCAAGTGATCATACAAGTGATCGTGTCTTCCCCACATTGGGCTTGAGGGGGAGATTGTTGTGGGTCCATCCCACATGTGTTAGTAAAATGTATATTTTGTTTTGTCCTAATGAATTGGCTTTTGATAGTATTTTACTAATCTTGGATTAAGTCCAACTTCGGCTTACTATTTGGGCTTCCTAATTAAGCCTTTGATATAAATCCTTTCTATAAAAATTAGGGTAGCAAGAGAGGGTGTGAATTTAGAAAATTACACACACAATTGGAAGAAAAAGAAGAGAGGAAGACAAAGGGTTTAAGAGAAGAGTTATTTGCGATTTTTCAAGGATAACTTTCACAAAGTTGTTGATTTCCGGAGATTCCACCATTGGATTATGCTGAAATTGGATCAGCTTTTTGGGGACAGACAGGGCCTCATTTTTAATAGTTGGATCATCATTTTGAGATCTGGTTTGTCTATTATTGCAGTAGGACAAAACCTTTGATTTGTAGTAATATTCTTTACTTTTGATCTCCTCTTACTTAATCTCTTTTGTATGTACTTTTTGGTGGGTTGTGAATTGTTAAAAACTTGATTTTGGTTTATTTTGCCCTTAGTTTATCATAATAAGAGAAGAAAATAGGGTGGACTCCTCAAACATCTCGTGGTTTTTACTCTTCGCATCGAAGGGGTTTTCTAAGTATAAATCGTGTATGTTGATTGGTTTATTTTTTCTGATCTATTCGCTTATGCTTGCTACCCATAATTAGTTTTGCTTGGTGATTTCCTTTGGTGAATTATTTGTGGTGATTTTGGGTTCAATTATTTTGTTGATTGTCTCGATGTTGATCTTTTTTGGTGTTGTCATATACTACCTGGGCCCTTTCACAAATATGGAGTCATTTTACAAGTACAATTGTTATTTTGGAGGATTTCCCCCCTTTTCTTAGCATGTTGCGTTCGATGCCTACAAAAATGCAGCCCAAAATTTTCTTATATAACTGCTGATGTCATAGTGATGGTAGTAATTTTTTTCCCTTTAATTTTTAAATAAAAATATATTTAATTAATATTATTAAAAAGTTATTTGTTATATTTGTGATATAATTTTTTTATAAATAAATATCTATGTTGATATACATTTAATTTTAAAAACAATAATATATATATTTATTTTATAATTATTAATTTTATTTTCCATTATCCTAAGTCCACTAAAATTTTCATTCCACACACATATCACAATGCATCTATTTTTTTTTACTACTAGTCAATATTATTTTTTCCATTTCTTTTTCTTATTTTTTAAAATATTTATTAAATTCCTATGTTTATTTTGTTTATCACAAAAAAATATATATTTCACCGTGCATATAAGTATTTTTCACCATAGTTAAACAAATTATTCATTACTAATATTTTAACATTTTCAACATTGATCCAAATATATATCACCAGTTTTATGCATATCTTTCATCTCAATTATATATGTGTGTGTGTGTGTGTGTGTGTGTGTGTGTGTATATATATATATATATATATATATATATATATAATATATATATATATTTCACAATGCATCTAAGTATCTTTAACCCCTACTAAACAAAATTTTCACCGCTAGTTTCCTAAATTTTTAAAATATTGATCCAAACATATATGATTAATCACACGTACATCTTTCATCATTGTTAAACATAATTTTCACCGTTATTTTTATAAAAAATTTCAACAATGATCTAATTATATTTCATGAGTTCTTTGTATATTTTTCACCGTATGTACATATACATTTCATCAAAGTTCTTATTATTGTTCAGTACAAACACTTAAATTTTAGCACTATCAATATTTGTAATTCCTTATTTTTTTAGAAACCTTAATTATAATTAATAATTATGTGTGATTAGTTATAATTATTATTTTAAGAGGTTTAGTATTAAGTGTGTTATTATTATTCGTATTATTATGATGGTTTAAGTATAAATTTAATCAAGTTAAAAATTTAATAGAAATTGGTTTTATTTAATTCAATCCTAGTTTATATCCATAAATCTTATCCTAAATTATTTTACTCATAATTTTTTGATTTGTAACCCAACAATAATTTCCAAAAATTTATTTTCCATTATTTTACTCTGTTTGACCCTTCTTAAACCTATCCTAATCTAGATTATTTTTTCCGAGTTATTTTTCTACTTGTTACCTTAATCTATCCAAATTAAACTTAAAACTAAATAAATAAAATTCTATCCTACCCTACCATTTTCAGCACTCTGCTATACCCTATCTTCACCCCCTCAACACTCTTCCTTTCTCCCTCTCTCAACACATCACTTCATCAACGCCCTCTACATTATATACATATACATGCTACACACGCATGCATTTTTCCCCTCTATTCCTTTTCGACACCCTCCTTGAGCTAGCCATCTACACAACCATCCCCCCAACCAAACAATCCCCTACCCCTTCCTTTCTATGCCCTTTCAAGCCCCCACAGCTCCCTATTGCCCTTTGCATTTTTCCTTCAACCACAACCATTCCCCCCAACAAAATAGCCCCTTACCCCTTCTTTTCTTTGCCCTTTGGAGCTCTTGCAACTCCCTATTTCCCCTCTACTTTTTTTTTCTTCAACCCCCAACCACTACTGGCCTCACCTTTCCCCTACCTTCCCCATCCACCTAGCTCTTCCTCTCATCTCCATTAGTTTCGACCCAGCACCCAAAGACACCAGCAACCATCCCCACCATCTCCACCCTTCCTCCTCTCCTTTCTACTTCTCCTACCACTACCCACCACCTTCTAGAAACTCCAACCCCCGAGTTTAGCCCTCACGTGCCCAATAACCATTCACCATCATCTTCTCCTCACCGGAGCCCCTTCCCTTTTTCCTGCACCCCTACTAAAGCCGCCCATATTTTCCCCTCAAGCACCAACCATCATACCCCTGCAACATTCATCAATTGCCATCCAACACCCTGCACTACAGACTCCACCTTCGAACCATCACCCAGCCTCTGCACCATCACCCTCGCAATAGCAGTACCATCGATCCTGCCTACATATGCTACCACCACACCGAACCCATCCCACCATTCTCCTCCTCCTGCGTCACCCAACCCTACCTGTAGCCTCCCTTTCTTCCCCCTGAACTTCCACCACCGAGCGCAACCATCTCCACCGTCCAATACCATCTCCTCTACCTCACTCCACCACCCCAGCCAGCCCCAAGCCCAACCCCCTTTTTTTGTGTGCATGACTCACCCTACATGAAGCGTGAGTTGTGTATTGGATTTTAAAAATATTAGTACCCATTTTTAAATGTAAAGATATTTTGGTAATTTTTTTAAAAATAAATATTTGATTATTATAATTATTATTTTACCTTATCGATATTAATTCAATAATTGTGATATTATTTTTAGGTATAAAAGGTTGATTAGCAGGATTTGATAACTTTAGTAGGATATCGCTATTTTTTACATTTTTGCTGGAATTTAGGTAATCATTAACTCTACTAAAATGATAACTATTGCATGATAGCATATTAGTTTTTTTTTTATGTGAGAAAGGTGTTAAGTATGATTCATTATGATATAATTATGTATATTAATCATTATAACGAAAATCAGAAAAATGAGCAAGTTATCTAATATATTATATATTGATTACGAATGTGTGATCAAAATGATTATTATGTATGGAAAATATTTCATATAATAGATATGTATAAAATAGTAAGTTGAGCATGCTTTAACATAATCCTAGAATAATTAATACAGATAAGTGTCCTAGGGGTAATTTGATCAATTTGAGTGTGTTATGATTTTTACCCTGAAGAGCATGCCTAATATGTATTAGCTGTTGTTGAGTATGTGAGCATGTGTTTTGGATGGATTAACAGTGCATAATAGGATTTTATGTGCAAAATTATGTATAAGAGCAAAATGGTCATTTGGCATATCCAATAATTTAAATTGCATAATAAATAATTTATTTATGGTGTTTTAAAATTTTCATGACAAATAAATAAATAAAGTAGGATTAGTATATAAATAGATGATAATCTAAAAATTTTTGTCTTAGGGGTATTTTGGTCATTTTTCACCTAAACTGTACAGATGTTAATAATTGAACCTCGATTAGCCTTAGCATATATTTAATGCTGGCCTTGATATTGAACTTGATCACGGTGGTCTCGGATAGTTGAAAATAAGCAAAAATGGTTAAGTATGGAAATTGGATCTATCTATATTTTATGCGATATCGTCATGATAATGCCTTCCATGGAAAACCTTAAGTGGTTCAATGTGATATGTGGTTGTAATCTGGGCTTAGGTTAGTATTAGTGGAGAATAATTATATTTAATATGTATGTTCATTAATTGGAGGATTTGGAAATAATGATATTGAAAATATAAGTGTTTCGTAAAATAAGGGCTATCGGCTATCGACTATCTTTTAGGGTAATTGAGTCAATATAGTTTAATATGGGAATTTAGGTATTTTATTATGTTAGGTGGATTAAAAGTAAACTAATAAGATCATGTGGAGTGATTGGAGTAGTTATGAATGTAAAAAGTTCTTCAAATGAGACAATGGTCTAATGTGCAAATAGTAGCCTTAAAACGGTAATATTATTATCATATGTGTAAAATGTTAGAGTTAGACCATGAATTTTGGATATGTTGTTCATATTGGTATTTTGGAGATGTATCTTGAATTGGCTAATTATATAAGCATTATGGGAAAAGTTATTATTTACTTATGAGTTTAGGGTTTTGGAAGCCTTATAAATAGGAACTTTTGAGGTAGGATTATTATCACACGTGTAAGATGTGGGAGTTAGACCTCTAATTGTAGATATGTTAATAATAATATTAACTAATGAATATATACTAAATATGGTGGATAAATGATCAATATAGGGGAAGTTTTGTATAAGTTGTGAATTTAGGATTTTTAGGGCACGCCTGATATTGGTCATGTCATTGCAACCCGTTACTATGTGTTGTTCGCATATTACTCATTGAATGCTTGTTGTTCATTCCTACCTTTAGAGACGCAACACAGAATTCAATGTCCTAAAAATGAAGTCACTATATGTTTACAACGACGACACTTGATTATTCATCCTTGTTTGATTCTCTTGGCCTTTTAAATGAGCTAATACTTTGTATACTATTTCTTCGACCTCTAACTCCCCTTCATCCAATAAATCTTTTGAATTACATGGTGAGAAGTACCACTTCTTCATCATCTATGGGAGCTTTTTCTTCACTTTATTCCCTTTCCTCTTAATCCTCCTCAATGACCACTTCCTTTTGCTTCAAAGAGGTGGAGGCTCTAATTTCATCACACACAGATTTTGACCTAGAAAGTCAATTCTAATTAATTCCACATAAATTTCTTAAATTGATGATTCTGATATGAAATTAGATATATTTTACAGTTCTAAATAAAAAACAACCACAAAAAATTGGCATAATTTACCATTCAACACATTTACAAAAATATGGGGTATTCGTTTAGATTAAAATGATCTATCTCTAAGCATACCAATTGATCATTTAGACAAGAATTTTTATTGGTATGCTTGAAATTCACATTTCTATTAGAATTTCAAGCCCTTTTCAAAACCAAAACTAATTTATTTTATACAAACATAATTTTAAACACATTTTGATGGATTTTAGAATAGGGTATTAACCTTACTTTCACGGCTGGGTCTTGCTCCTCAAACTCTGGTCCTCATGTTTTCTTTTCTTGAGGATGGTATTCTACTCCTGGATCAAGGTGGCAAAGATGCAGGCACGCTCGTACAACGTCGCTAACTCGGTGAAGCGCATGACACTTAGCAGTCGGCAAATACTAAAGTTCAACCCCTACTCGAATTGGAACACCACCGTGGACTCACTGGCAGCAATACTTGGGGCAAATCTAAGCAACTCAGTGAAACGAGCATGATACTACCGAACCGTTATCGATCCTTGCATAAGCTGCATGAACTCCCAAAGCTTGTCTCTCTTCAGACTCTCGGGATAGAATCTGGAACAAAGAACGGTCTTGAATGCATCCCACGGAGCTAGAGGTCCTTCTCGGGCACAATTCTCCACCCACCAAGTGTCTTCTACACCACTCAAGAAGAAAGCTGTGATGCTAGGTTGTCGGGCTGACGGGAAATCTACCGCTTTGAAGGTGCGATCCATGTTTTGAATCCACCCCTCAAGAACTACCGGGTCCTTCTTACCAGAGTAAGTCGGAGGGTGATGTCAGGTGACCCTCCGGAGCCAATCCTCTCCAGCATTCTGAGCGCGCTCGATGAACTCTAAGAAGGCTGTGACGGCCTCCTCCAAATTTTCAAAGCATTCGTTCATCGTCATTGAAAACTATAACAGAAAAACAACATTAGAAATGAACCTACTGGCTCAAAGTATATGCATTATCTATTTTTCCTTTTTGAGAAACCCTAATCTACCCATATGTTCCTCACTATGGTCGGGCTTCGAAATTTTAATTAATAGAAGGGTTTCATTAAAATGGAAAACACTTTAAAATTTGATAAAACTTTGTAAATAAAATTCATTTTGAAAATGATACTATTTTTAGTACCATCTTAAAAAATTAAAAATGGAATAACGATCAAAACATACTTTAAAATCTAATAAAATGTTTTTTAAACCAACAATCTTCTGATTTTAGACTTTTTAAGCTGATACCACAAGTTGGTATCAGATCTGGTTTCGACCACACTCTTTTGATTTTAATATTTTTGAGTTGATACCACAAGTTGATATCAGGGTGGTTGGTCCTTTTGACTACACTCATTTTCAAAAATAAATTTGGTTTAAAATTTTTTTATTAGATTTTAAAGTGTGTTTCGACCGTTCTTCCGTTTTTAATCTTGTAAGTTGGTACTACAAATAGTATCATTTTCAAAATGAATTTGATTTACAAAGGTTTATCAAATTTCAAAGTGTTTTCCATTTTAATAAAACCCTTCTATTGATTAAAATTCCGAAGCCCGACCATAGTGAGGAACGTATGGGTAGATTAAGGTTTCTCAAAAGGAAAAATAGATAATGTGTATGCTTCGAACCAGTAGGTTCGTTTCTAATTCCGTTTTTCTATTATAGCTTTCGATGACGATGAACGAACGCCTTGGATGTTTGGAGGAGGCTGTCATAGCCTTCTTAGAGTTCATCGAGTGCGCTTAGAAGGCGGGAGAGGATTGGCTCCGGAGGGTCACTGGACATGACCCTCCACTTACTCTGGCAAGGAGGACCCAGTAGTTCTCGAGGGGTGTATTCGAGATATGGATCGCACCTTTAAAGTAGTAGATTGCCTATCTGCCCGACATCCAGCTTTCTTCTTGAGAGGTGTAGCAGATGCTTGCTGGGTGGAGCATTGTGCCCGAGATGGACCTCCAGCTACTTGGGATGCATTCAAGACCATTCTCCATTCCAGATTCTATCCTGAGAGTATGAAGAGAGACAAGCTTTGGGAGTTCATGCAACTTACACAAGGATCGATGATGGTTTGGCAATATCATGCTTGTTTCACTGAGTTTCTTATATTTTCCCCAAGTATTATTGCCAGCGAGTCTATAGTGGTGTTCCAATTTGAGCAGGAGTTGAACTTTAGTATTCACCGACTGCTAGGTGTCATGCCCTTCACCGACTTAGTGACATTGTGCGAGTGCACCTGCATCACCGCCACCTTGATCTAGGAGCAGAATACCATCCTCAAGAAGAAAAAACATGAGGACAAGAGTTCGAGGAGCAAGACACAGCCACAAAAGGAAGGTTATAATAGACGTCCGCCAAGAGATTGTAATAGACACTAAACACGTAAATTGGAAGTTTATAAATTTTGAGAATAATTATAATCATTGACAAGATACTAAACACGTAAATTGGAATACTTTATGATTCAAGACGGGTTGTATATGTCCGTTCCAGGAGACGAGAGCATTAGTCAGGAGTGTTCTGCCCTAGGGATGTATATTATTGATCATTCCACCGATAAAAGTAGTGGCCAGATGTATTTTCCCGAGGTTGTATGTTATTAACTGTTCCACAACTAAAAAATAGTGGCCGGATGTATTTTACTGGGGTTATATGTTATTAACCATTTCACGGGTAAGAATAGTGGCCAGAAGCGTTTGCTTTGGTGTGGAATAACCATTCCACCAGTTAAGAATAGTGGATTCCCCAAACTCATAGTAAATAAATAAAATTGGATATAATAATGATTATTATTAGATTGGTCGGTAGTAACCTTCGTGCCTACCTATAGTTTGGTAGTAGTCTTTGTGCCTACCTGTGTCGGGATTGTGCCTTTGTTCCTTACCTATGATATTATACATTTTGTTGGTATTGATGTTAAGACATAAGTTATGCTGTGAAGATTATGGTTGTTATGTCGGTGGTTGTTTCTAATCATACTTAGATAGCACCTCTGGTATGCCCGTTTGGTAAGTTTAGTTGTTCCAGATGAACTAATATGAATAGTATATGACTTGATAGTATTTGATTTCTAAATGATTATTGTATATCAATTCTTGTATGTATATATGTATGTCTTGCACCATGTTGATTGATATGCTTTGTTGGTTTTCTATGCTAGTTTTTCATATTAGTTTGGTATAAAGGGTTACTTAGTACCATTGTACTCAAGGGTTCATTCTCGTGGGCCTCTACCTATTCATTTGACAATGGACTTTGTAGGTCAGCCTCTGAGTTCAGTTAAATGCTGGTAGTTTGGATTTGAGAGCATAGGACTATCTGGTGTCTCTTTTGTTATCTTATTGTCAGCTGTATTTGGACCTTTATCTCCTCCTTTAATTCACCTCTTGAGTTTTGTAAACTACTGATGTTGTTTTTCATTAGTATGGTATTTATCTAACATTCTCTCTATTCTGATTTCTGTGATTATGTTATTAATTTAAGTATAGTAATGACTTCAGCCTTAGCACTTGGTATGAGAATGGTAGAGGAAATAGAAATTGTACCAATTGTGGCGGTAATACCCTTCGTTTTTATTGATTTAGCTTCTGCGCTTAACTTTGCAAATGAAAATTTTTAATAGTAAATTTTGGGGTGTTACAATATATTTTACACCAAAATTCTAGCTATATTTTATATAATTCAATCTTTCACTATCACTTTCAATATCTTTCATCACTGTATGTGTGAAATTTCACCAATATTTAATGTATTTTTCATTAACATATTCTAATTTTCTTAACAATAATCTAATTATATTTCATTGATTTTACGTATATTTTGCACCGAAACTACTTCAAATTAACAATTCTTTTTATAAAATTCCATATTCCACTGCTACTCACAATATTTCACCACTGTATACTTGAAATTTCACCATCATCTAACATATATTTTATCAATATTTCTTGAAATTTTTGGCATTATTTATTCCTCTTGTAATCAATTTGTTCCTATTTCTGAGTAGCATTTTTTTTTGATGATTTTCCAATTTTGGATTGACTAATTATCATGTTCTTTAATATGGTTACATGTTTCTATTATTATTCTTAGTTGAAATTATTCTTGCTAGAGTTTCATTTCGTTTTGGATTGTGAGAATATATGTCATTTTATATTGTGGAAGTTTTGATGTTGTTGTTGCTCAATTTGTGAAATGGACATTATGTCTGGTTGCAATCTACGTTTATTTCACTACATATGTGTTCAAATCCATCGTAATCTAGTATGGTTAAGATTTTGGACATTGTGTCTTAGAGTTTGATTCTTATTATCTTTGAAGTGACATGAATTTCATGCCTTAAAAAACTTCTAATGGGTGTGGAAGAGGGAAAGGATTCATTTTGACATGCCTAGCACATAATTTGAGTGTATTACAAAATTTATTACTTGGCATTCCCTTATAAGTTGTTTACCTATAATTTTTATTCTAATTATCTTTGAAAATCTCTTATATTATGAGGGTTGTTAGCAACTACAGTTATATCCACTTTGGTTGTCTTGTATGCCCTTCATTACATGACTTCTATCATCTACATACCACCCACAAATAATACATAATTAATAGTCTTTGAGAACTACTATAGTAGTTATGTTAAACAGCAACTAAACAACAATGGTTATGGTCACCATTGCTATATGGTATGTATAAAAATAGTTGAAATAGTTATCATGTTGAAAAATCTAGAAATTAGACACAATGGAACAAGATATAGAAATGGAAACGATTAAATAGAGAAATCATAATAGATTTAATAGCAATTGTAAATAAAACCCAAAGACAACAAATATAAGCAATTGATAACGGTTCTTAGGTTTTTTTAATCAAAGAAGAAACAACGGTGGAGTCTTATAAACACATTGATGTTTTACCCATTTTGAATGTTGAGCATTTTTATTAAAATGTAAAAGAAGCACAACCTTATCCCTTGGATATATTTTATAGTACCACACGTTCATAACACCACAACTTCCTCCCTCCTTTCTATATTCTCACCTGAGCACCATAGCTTCAAATATTTACCATCATCCTTGCCACCACCACTATTATAATGCAAAACTTGACATTATCCTTGCCACTCATTCATTAAGTCTTCATATATTCCAACTTCCAGAGCACACTACATATATTTTGTACATTGCTCGATTGTGTCTTGTTCTCATGTAACTCATATTTCTTTGTCTTCACTCTTAGTTTGTTGTTTCCAATATTAATTAGTTATTTTAGATTTCAAAATCTTGAATTATAAGGTTTGATTGATAAAAAATTAATATGTATATCCAATAAGATCATATGCTAATTCATCAAGATTCATACATAAGAATAATGCATAAGTGTGCCTCAATCCATAATGTTGGAATGATTGTCTATCGATAGATTCAAGATAATAACCATAAAAGTGGTATTGTGGTCTTATGGATTAGTCACATGCTTGTATATCTCTATTAACTAATGAAAATCAAATAAGATGGTGTATGGCCTAAGGACAACAACCATATACATAGACAACTAACATGCCATCTATTTGGCTATTTTAGTTCAATTTATCAATAAGTTAGGATACCGATAGTCTCTACACATACAGGACCACATACATTTGGATACATTAAAACCAAATAATTTATACAAAATATGGTCACTTTTATGTAGGTTTAATTTATATGACAACCTATAATGTGTATAGTTCATATATAAGCCCAACATTGAAATAAAACCCAATAATCTCCTATTTGAACTATATGTGTAACCTTATAACCACAAATTATAAAATATCTAAATGAGATAAATAATGTTGTCATTATGGAATGTATCTATAACCTATCCAGATTATTAGTTACACAAACATAGGATCAATGCAGCATTTGTCACATTTATTCATAACTAAACCTTCACGGGCATGTATATAGATATATCCAAATAACATGGATCAAGATGTATATGTATATCATGGAAATGTAATTTAATGTGATTTTAACATGCCTATTTCCAACTGGTTAACCTTCAAACTTTTTGAGATCAAATCATAAATGAAATAGAAAGGAAACAAACTAAAACTTTATAGTAAAACTTTATTTCTATAGAAAATATATGATCAAAAACATCCATAGGCCAAAAGAAAGTGTCCAAACATAAAGCAAACAAAGTGACACAATCCCATTGAAACTAAGGATCATTCGTTGACATAACCCCTGTATAGGCAACATACTCAAGAAATTATTTGGGTGGTAAAGCTTTAGTGAGTGGTTCTACTATTATGCAGTTTGTACTGATTTGCTTTATAAAAAACTCTCCTTTCTATAATTTATTTTTAGCAAAAGGTATATAATATCGATAATTTTTGATTTCATAGAACTTAGGTTATTATTGGGATGATGAAATGCATCCTTATTATCACATAACATCTTAAACGGTTTTTCAATACAGTCAACTATACCCTGCCCTATGATAAAATTCTAAAGCCATATATTATTAGTGGAAGCCATATAATATGGTACGAATTCCATTGCTATAGTGAAAGTGGCCAAAAATATCTACTTAACACTCTTCTAAGAAACAACACCTTAAGCCATTAGGAAAACAATCAATGTAAACTTCATGCTACCTTAGCATCCAACAAAATCAAAGTTAAAATATCCTAAGATCTCAAGCCTCTTTGAACTTCAATATGTAAGCATGTAATCTTTTATTTTCTCTAATACCATATGACTCATTTAGATATTATCTAATTGTTGAGTCATAGATTACACTAATGTCTACCAAGCATCCTAGTGATGTAAGTAATATTTTAATGCATACACACTTGATCATGGATTAGATTTCCCACTACTGAAGCATAGGAACACTTTGCATTTATTTCTTTGAAAATAATTTTATGGCACATATAAAGACTAAATTTATTTCATTTAATAATAGGGGTGTTTTTTGGTTTGCATTTTTGTAGAGCATACCACTTGAGAACCCTTTTGACATAAACCTTTTATGACAACCCTAGGACACCTTGAGAATGATCTCGATGTATCTCTATTCCCAACATAAAAGAGTCATTATTAAGATCTTTCATCTCAAAATTCTTAGCTAGAAATTTTTTGACCCCATGTAACAAACCTATTTCATTACATACCAATAGTATGTCATCAACATACAGAATGAAAAAAATATACTTACTCCCACAGAACTTATGGCATTTACATTCATCCATCAAATTCATATCAAAACCAAAAGAGTTGATAACTTGATAAAATTTGAAATAATATTGTTAAGATGCTTGCTTGAACTCATAGATAGTTTTCTTAAGTTTACAAACAACATTATTTGGGTCTCTTGCACAATGTTTTGTAGTTGCACCATATCGATTGTTTACTCTTTGCCACCATCAAGAAAATTAGTCTTAAAATCTATTTGATGTAACTCAATATTAAAATGTGTCACTAATCAATGACACCTACCTTGTGGTTGAATCTTGAGTCATTATATCTAGAAAAGTTAGTCGAGAATTGAATATTGTTGAAGATTCAACCTCAACACCTAAAATTAGGCGAGGAGAATATTTTAAAGTTCATTTAGATGAGTTTGATTCTATTTTTTTGGATTTACATAGCAAAAAAGTTAAGCTTGATGATGAAGATTTGGCCATTATGCTTTTCTGTTCTTTACCTACTAACTTTAATCATTTTCATGAGACTATTGTGCATGAGAATGAAGAGTTAGTCCTTGAGGATGTGAAATTTACCCTATTATAATGAGAGTTCATTGATAGACAATTAAATAGTAGTGGTACTTTTGGGGACTCATATAGTGAGGGACTTGTATCATTGAGAAAAATAAGAGTGGGGGTCTAATGACCATAAAAAGTCTAGATCTAGAACAGTCGGAAGAAGAATGTGATGTGCTATGGGTGTTACAAGAAGGGCCACATTAGGAACTTTTGTCCTAATAGGAAGCCCGATGTTGAGTCTGGTGTGATATTCAATATGAAGGATGATGTTATTCTTGCACAAGATGACAGTGATGGATATGTGTTGACGACCACTGATAGAAAGACAAAGATTAGTTATAGATAAACCTTGTATTCTTGGTGTTCTTACTATATATGTCCTAATTAGATTTGGTTTTAAGCATTTGGCGTAACTTAGGGTGAAGTTGTCTTGATAGGCAATTTTGCTTCTTAGAAAGTTTCTAGGATTGAAATAGTAAAGGAAAGGATGCTTGACGATGTGGTGAGGCCTCTTTTCAATATGAGACATTTTCCTAAGATGACTAATAATCTCATCTCTTTAAGTGCAATACCCAAAATGTTTAGCTGAACCTAATCCTGGGTAATTAATATAGAAACCTAATTCTAACCTTGGGAATTTATTTTTTGATCTTACCTTAACTCCCTAATTCTAATTCTTAGACTAATCCTAATTTATATTTTGGGTTATTAATATTTTTACTAACTTAAATCTAATCCCGGATAATTATTTAACCTAAATCTAAACCCACACTTTTCTTTCCCTTTTTCTTCTCTTTCCCTTATTTTTTTCCCCTGTCGAACCTCACCTCACCTTTCTTTTCCTTCTTCCTTTCCCTTTGCGTGCACGTCTCCCCTTACCAAAGTCTACTTATCTACACCATCAACTCCCCCTCCTCAGTTTAAGGTCATGGCTTAATTTTTCCTTGCTTCACCGCAACCTCCCTCCTCCCCCTCCAGCCACTATTTTTACTTGTGGAATGGTAATAATATACATCCTCGGGGAAAAACACACCCGACTAATATTCTCGTCTGGTTGAACGAACATATACAATCGGTTCTAACTTATGTGATCTTTCACTTTAAATTCTTAATATCTTATTCATGATTGGTTTGATGAGTGAAAAAAATAATTTATTCAAGTAAGACATCAATATACAATTAACCAAACTATTGTCAAATGTTAAGATACTTATTTTTCCCTTAGAAACCATAAATTCACAATTTAGGCATAACTCCTCCCATATTGATCATTTATCCACCACATTTAGTAATTCTTCCTAAAAAGTTGTTTTTATTACTATACCCAACACTGAAGGTCTAACTCCCACGTCTCACACATGCGATAATAGCCCTATCTCAAAATTTACTATTAATAAGGCTCCCAAAATCCTAATTTCACAGGTAAGTCATAGCTCTTTCCATAAGGCTCATATAAGTACAAAGTTCAATATAGATCCCCTAAATACTGATATGAACAACATATCCAAAAGTCATGGCCTAACTCTAATATTTTACACATATGATAATAATATTGTCATTTTAAAGTTATTATTTTCAAATTAGGCTATTTTCTCATTTTGAAGAACTTATGACATTCATAATCACTTCATAACACTTCAGATGGTATTATTAGCATATTAAAATCCATCTAACATATTAAAATGCCAAAATTCCCATATTAACCCATATTGACTAAAATGTCGTTAATGATAGCTTTTAACCTTTATTTCCAAATCCTCCACTTATCATCATACACCTTAAGTATAATTATTTCCCACTTATCATATTTTAATGGCCCATACTACTCTTCCACAATTTATACTCATCCACAAAAATAAGACTTAGAGTAATATCATCGTACTAGCGTATATATCTTTCATTATTCTTACTTCCTTCCTATCATATACTTCATATTAATATATCATATCATCAAAAACCTGAATTTTTATAGTATAATAACAATAAAATGATAACACACATAATCATGCAAGATTTTAACACAAAACCCTACACATCGACTAGTATCCTTACAAATAAAGGCTCTGGTCTCTAAGCATGCTTATCTTAATCCGCTTCTTCCGAAAATTCTTGAATATAACCTCAGAACATTTAAAAAAACATAATTACAATTAAGGATATAATTAATGAAGGTTTAAGGTAATGGAAGAGAAAATAATGTGGAAAAAACCAAACTGAGGTTTGAAATATGTTCTCCCGTTGTGTCTCCTCCTTCACGAACTATTTGGTGTGCAATACCCTTCTCACCATTAGAGCTTCTCCTATATTTAGGGGTGCCTTTTCTTTCTCTTCATGCTCCTCATGGATTTATTTGGTCTCTTCCATTTCCTCCTCATGGGTTGCCTCCTCTAAGTCAAAAAGAGTCATAACTCCTTTTTTTAGGAAACTCATTTTGATAGTTCCCTAGGCCTTGATACTTAAAGCACCTTACAGCCTTTTCATTTGTTAGGTTCAAACCTAAAATCTTTCCCCTTGTCCTTCACTTTAACATTGCATATGGGAGGGGATGGCTTATATGATGAGGGGACTTCTTTAAAAGTGTTGGCCATAAACCTTTCTTAAGGAAACTTCAGTCCTCTCTTCTCCTTCTTATGCTTCTCCACCTTAGATGCTAGATGAAAAAGCTTATATAATGTTTAGTACTTGTGTAACTCCACCTTGCCTGCAATGTCACTCCTTAGCCCTCAAAAGAAAAGTGACTTTGTGCAATCTTCTACCTCATTTAACTCCAACCTTATCTTTAACCACTTGAGCACGCTGATGTATTCTTCAACACTCATTGACCCTTTCCTCAATAATGAAATCTTGTTATAGAGCTCTTGAGTGTAAGATGAGGGTAAAAAACATTCCCTCAAAAGCTCCTTCATCTTTGACCAAGATTACACCTTAGACTTCCCTTCTTTCTCCTTTGGTGAGTATGGTTTTCCCACCATAAGGAGGCATGTCCCTTTAGCTTAAGGATTGCAATTCTAAATCTCTTCTCATCATTATAGCCTCTCACTTCAAACATCCTAAAGCACCTCAACTCCCACTCTAGGAACTCTTCTAGATTAAGTGATCCCAGAAACATGGGCACTTCGGCTTTGATTTTATGAAAAGGATATCTCCTCTCATGTATCCTTCTTCTATCATGTGGGGAATCACTTGGTGAGGAGTTGGAAGCACTAGCATCATCACTTGTTCTAGATCTAACTACTTCATGTTGGTGAAAATAGGGTCTTCTTCTCGGTCATGGGGAAGTATTTGGGTATGGGGTGTTATATTTTTGCATGAGATTCTCTCAAATTCTAAGGACTCTTCTCATGTCAGTTTGGAGGTTTTCAATGGCTTGTTCTCTTATCAAGTTTTGCACCTCTTTAAGGCTCAAGCCTTTTGGGATTTTTTCATCACCCATAGTTTCTTGAGTTTTAAGAATAAAACAATAGAGAAAGAGGATGTGTTTGGTTAGGAGAGGTTAGGTTGGGTTCAAAAATTATGGTAGGTGGTCAGAAAAATTTTTATTAAGTGTTTGCGCTTAGATGGGGTAAAGAAGGAAAATAGGAGATAAAAATTATCCCAAATTCTCATCCTTAAGCTCTAATACCAATTTGATTCATATGCTAAATAAGTTGGCACATGTTTAATGGAAGATGGTGGCTTATAGGATAATTAACCACTGAAAGTTAAAATGGAGCAAAGAGATTAAAAGTATGATATTATTTGATCTGAGGAAGCCAAAGATCAAAGACTAATAACTACCACTCATGGTTTCAACACTTAAGACAAGAAATGTGAGATTTTTCACTTAAAATAAAGTTTTCACTTAACTTTGTACAGCGGGGGCATAGGGAGCTTAAAAATCTGATTTGTAATTCAAGGAGGGTAGTGTGTTCTATTGTGATGAGGCTACCCATATTTATAGTGGACACCATGGTTACAAAAAGTCCATTATACCTTTTCCCCTTACCTACCAAGTTATATTCCAACCATTCTTTGCTATCTAGTTACCTAACAGAAGCTAACAACTAGTTGGATGAGAACTAAACTGAGGTTAGCCTATGTGTGGTATTTTGACAACCATACCACAGCATAGAGCCCCTTATATGCTAAAATGGTAGGTAATAAATCAAAGTACAAATCACTCAATCACACCCCATACGTAGTTAATCATCTCTTACCTACTATACCATCCATTTGTCTTCCTTTTTCTTTTTCTCTCTTTTTTTATTTTATTTTTTAAAATAAGCCTTGGGCTTGGACTGCTTTTGTTTCTTAGGTGGCATAATACTTGGAAATAACAATAAAATATCTGGGTGGCTCTAGGCTTGATGTGCCACCATAGTTGGTTGGGCCTGGGCTAGACATGCTACCATAATTGGTTGTGCTTCGGCTGAACATGCCTCTATGAATGCATGAGCTGGTAAGTCAACATATTTTTTCATATTTAGCTAATTAATTTCATCCAAATTAAGAGCATAATACCCCAAAATTTAGTTAATCTAATACCATATAAATTATATCTTAATTTAATTCTAATCCTATAAGAAATCTTATTTTAGCTTTAACCTAAATTTTTAATTCTGAAACTTTAATCAAAAACTGAAACCTTGTATCGGGTAACCCAAAATTTGTAAACCAGAATTGAAACCCACTAAAATTTTTTCTAATCCAAATTATTTGGCTAATCTCAAAATTCCTAATCTAATCCTAATTCCCTAAACCTTCTCTCTTTTCCTTTTCTTTTCTTCATTTCTTCCCTTTTCTTCCTTTTCCTTTCTTTTCTTTTCCCTTCTTCTCCTATGCCAACTTTTTGGCATGAGGGAATTCTCTTCCTCTATCCTATCACCATCTTCCTTGCCACCCTCGTGCCCCTACTGCACCATGACACCATCTTCTGCTTGCACTAAGACAACCATCCCCATCACCCTATGCTTCTTTGCCTATTGCCATCGTCACCCTTGTGCACCACCATCACCTTCCCTCATTCTTTGCAAAAATTCCTATTTGTACGCCACTACCCCTGCCATTTTTAGAGGTGGTGCAACAGTAAGGAAGGCTGAAAGGAGAGGGATAGGATTAGTGGAGTTGGCTGAAGAAAGGGGTGAGCAACGGTGGAAATTGATGAAAGATAAGGAGGTGTTTTGGTGGAGTTTACCAAAGCTTGGGGGATTAGATGGTTTTGCTACATTTAGGGGAGTCTGAATGGTGGGTATTTCTACAGCTAGTGGGTAGGTTGTGGTAAAAGTTGCTACAGCAAGGAAGAGAATAAAAGAAAGAAAATGGTGCGGTAGTTGTTGCCGTAGGTAGTGGGTGTTGGAATGGAAGCTTTGGCCAGTGGTAGGGGTAGGTTATGGTGGGTTTTTCTACAGCTAGGGATGAGGGAATGGGAGGTGCTGCCAGTGGTTGTGGATGTGGTCTAGCAAGGGCTACCAAAGGTGGATTTTTAAGGGTGCTTTTGGGTGGTTTTGGAAATGATGAGGAGGGGGAAAGGAGGAGTGTGTTTGGGGTGGTTTTTTGATAGAAAATTGGAGGAATAAGCATTTACTTTTAGGGAATTAAATGAGGTATATATACCCCTCATTTTCTGTCAAAAAACCACCCAAAATACACTCCTCCTTTCCCCTTCCTCATCATTGCCAAAACTGCCCAAAAACACCCTTAAAAATCCACCTTTAGCAGCCCTTGCTACACCACATCCACCACCACTGGCAGCACCTCCTATTCCCTCACCCCTAGCTGTAGAAAAACTCACCACTATAAATATGGGTAGCCTCAACACAATGGAACACACTACCCCCTTGAATTACAAATAATATTTTCAAGCTCCCTATGTCCCCCCCCTCTACAATTTTGAGTGAAAAACCTAACAATTTTTATCCAAGTGCGGAAACCTTGAGTGGTAGTTGTGAGTGTTTGATCTTTGGCTACCTCAAATAAAATATTATCATACTTCTAATCTCTTTTCTCCATTTTAAGTTTTGGTGGTCAATTATCCCATAAGCCACCATCTTGCATTAAGTATGTTCCAACTTGTTTAGCATATGCATTAGTTTGTATTCGTAAATTGCTAAATTCATGCAAAATAAAAATTGAGACAATTACTAAGTCTTAAAATTTACCCATGCACTAAAGTATTATAAATGTTTTTCTTTTATCCATTTCATGAAAAGTTCACATAATAATCATGCTTGGTATGTAATTGGAAAATAATGGTGAAATTAGGGTTTTGAGGGTATTTTGACCATTTTTAGCCTAATATGAATAATTGGATTTAGGATGGCTTTAGAATTTTGATATGTTGACATTAATGTTAACTTTGGTTTTGACATAGACCATATTTACCTTAATAATTGGAAATAACAAAAAAAAATTTTAAGTAAGGAAATTGGAAGTGCTATGAAATATATGATATTTGTGATCACCTTATAAAATACTAATACTTAAAGTAGAAGATCTTGTGTTTAAAAATAGTTATTCTCTAGGATTAGCTACCCTAGAGATGAGGAGTATCCCTTATTTGATTTTGGTTCTCTGGTGTGCTATTGTGCCCTAGTAAGGCATTAATTTACTCTATAGGTGTTCTACGATCCCTAAAGGGTGTATTGATACTTACGGATTATGCAACCAAGGTTGGAGGATACTGTATTGCCTATATATGCTCGTATGACCAACATTACTGTTGTGTCCCTAGGTCCTATAGTAAGGGTATTGTGTTACATTCATCCACTAGTGTAACCAGATGTACCCCAGTGTCCTTGTGTTACTTGTATCCCTTTGAACAAGATAAATAATAAAGAAGTATTCATTCATGCCTTGGTATGTATTAGATTAATGGATTAGTAGTCACCTTAGTGCCCAACCTTTAGTATCTGGAAGTGAGTTAGATTTATTATTTTGGTATTTTCCTTAATGCACTACTTTGGAATTTGGAATTGATATGTTGAGTCAGTTTTTATTATTGTTTTGATATGGCTATTTTGTACTTTGAGATGATGTGAAGTAATTAAATATGATTTACTAATGACCATGAGATTTTGATGTTCTTTACTTTGTCCCATAATTATTGTCTGTAGATATGGCACGTTCTTTACGCTTTAATCATGTTTTTAGCTTATGATGTGATTATGCGTAATGTGGGCATGTTATCTCTTTTGAGGTATTGTGATTTACTTGGTACGAGGAAGTTACACTAATATTACATTTATACATGACTATATGAAGGCTATGGAGTGGTTTGAGCCTTATAATAGTGGCAAAAATAAGTGGAGTTCCTAGGAAGAGGTTGCATTCACAGAATGAGCTTATGGGACTAAGAGTTATGACATACCCCTATTGTACCTTTAGCTAGTAGTTTTTATTCTACTATATTTTCCTTTGGACTCTTATGTCCCTTGTTGTTGTTTGATTATTGTTATGTTGAATATTATCCATAACTCTTATCTTTATATTGTCTTCTATTTCTGCTACTTTATTTTTTATATGAATTATTTTGAGCTCGAAAACTTGGCATAAGAAAAGTGTGAGAACTAAACTTATGGTAAGTGTGATGGTAACACCCATTATTTCTATAGTTAATGATTTTGCAAAATAAAATTTTAAAGTGCTAAAATAGGGGTGTTACATTTAGTTGGTGGGTCACCATATGATTCTAGATTTTTATTTAGTATCTATTTACTTCTCTACTAGATTGTGGCTGGTAAGAGGTGTGCACATGAAATGCCCCGAAAATTCCTAATTCTAAATATTATATTTAAATGAGGTTTTATCATAAAGATTAATTAAATAAATTATTTTAATTAAAATAAAAGAAAATTAATTAGGATAAATAAAGAATAAATTTATAACTATTTTTATTAGGAGGAATTTGGGTATTTTAACTAATTAAAGATTTTAATTTGGGAATTAACTAAATAAATTATTTTATTTAAAATAAGAAGGAGAAAATAGTTCCAAATTAATATTATTTTTAAAAATAATTTAATGGAAGAAAATTTGGGTGTTTTGCTAATTAAAATGGAATTTATGGAAAATATTTTAAAAATCCTAATTTAGCCCAAAAAGGGATTTAAATATTATTTTATTTAAATATTATCATTTTTAAATATCCTAAATTTTCAGATTAATTTAATTGGCCCTAATCTAATTATTTTTCTCCTTTCCTTTTTCCCTTTTTCTTTTTCTTTCTTCCTTTTTCCTTTTCTTTTTCTTTCTTTTTCTTCTTTTTCTTTTTCCTCTTCTTCTCACCGAACTGGGCCAGCTCGCGGCCCATTTTCCCTTTCCTCTTCCTTTTCTTCGGCACGGCCCAGCCCGCGCCCGCTTGACGTCTTGCGTCCGCCCCGTGTCGCGCCGCGTTTTGCCTTATTTTCCACTTTAACTCGTCGTTCCATTTAAACACCCTCGACTCGCGCCCGAACCGCCCGGTTCTCCCCTTTTCTTTTCTTTCCCCGGCCGACCGGTCCGCCTCCCTTCCTTCTTCCTTCTTCCTTCTTCCTCCTTCCTCCTCCGTCATTGCGACGCAATCTTCGACCCCGTTAATGGCATCTCCGGTTACGGTGAATAATACCGGCCGTTTCTTGTCTCATTGACTTCCTCTTAACTCCAGGAATAAATTGGCATAATTTTTGTGCGTTAACTCTCGCCCGTTTCTCCTCCCCAACCTCTCGAAATTTCGAGCAAACCAAACGTCGGCCGATCAATTACTTCCACCAGCCACCCAAATTCTTGCATTTAACACTTCCATGTCGACCTCCATCTCCTCATTATCCATTCCAACATCTATAAATAGCCTACTTGTAGGAGTTTTGAAGATTTTCTTCCCCGAAAACCCTCGGCCCGAGCTGCCGCCACCCCAACTTCTGACGCCTCTTCCGCCATCGTCAGCCAACCTCAGCGCCACCAAAACATTTCATTCTCTTCCCTGAAATTTACTCTAATTAACTAAACTATTTTCATCTCTCGATTCTTCTTGTACGAGCCTAAATAATCATGCAAAGTTAGATGCTCGTTTCGCCGGAACTTTGACCCCGAAGCCTTAAACCGCCTTCCACCGCTGTGCTCCGCCACCTTTGGCTGCACCACCACCATCATTTTGTCCCTCTCCTCCTGGGCAACAATAAACACCTCTTATATCACCTCAATTCTCCCTATCTTTTTCCCAACATCCATCTTTCCCTCTTTTCTTCTAATTTTCCGGCCACCGCCGCCGCCGCCGTGAACCACCACCGGTGCCACCTATCCCCACCAGCTTAAGGTTTAACCCTAGACCCTCTCAACCATTTTCCATATTATTATAAGCCTTTATTTAATTTATTTCAATTATTTGCATATAAATACCATTATTATTATTCTTAATATTTATATTCTTAATATGTTTTATTATTATTTGATATAAAATTTATGCTTAATTGTACTTGCAGGATGGAGAGTGGTAATAAAATAATTTTATTGTTAGTTTCGAATTTTAAGTTATTAATTGAATTATTATAGGATTATTATCATTCTTCTTATTCTTCTTATTATTATTATTATTATTATTATTATAATTATTAGAATAATATTATTATCATTTTATTAATTATTCTGGAAAATCTTAGGCCCTAATTTTGTATTAACATTCGCATTTATTTATTTTAGTATTATTATTTCTATTGTTCTTATAACTATTGATAATAATATTATTATTATCTTTATTATTTTAATGTTATTATATATGTTAGTAATTTTATTATTAATATTAAATAAGTGGTAAGTCATTAGTTATAAGTAGGGTTGAAACCCCACTTTAAATTTTAAAGCTAATTATTATTATTATTATTATTAATGCAAATATTTTACCATTAGTATTGTTATTAATGTTATTATGGTTATTATTATTATTATTATTGTTATTGTTATATAGATTCTCATTGAAAGTAGTTTTATTAATTTTGATATTATTATATTAGTATCATTATTATTATTAGGGTAAAGTCTTGAATCCTATATTATCAAGGTTTATAATATCTCTATTATTTTTATGTCTTTAGTAAAGTTAGAATTTTGTTAAGGTTATTATTTGGTCAAAGCTCTAAGGAGGCGTAGGAGCGTGCTCCAAGACCGGTGTCGTTTTAGGTAAGGGGTGCTAAGGCCTTTTATGTGCTAATGTGCTAATGTGCATTGTGTGCCTCGTATGTTATGCATTCTATGTTTATGATTATTAATTATACCGTATATGATATGACGTGGAGTTGAAGTATGTTTTCGTATGACATGTGTATTATTTGTGTATGACACTGTAAGACATGCATGTGAGGATGTTGATATGATTTTATGTGGGAGAAAGGATGAAAAAGGAGGATGGGGAAAGAAGTTGACTAAGGGAAGTGAGTTGACCTAATTTTATGAATTTATAAGGAATAATCTAATGTATGGTTTTATGTGGAAGAGTATAATTTAGGGTTTTATGCGGAGAATATAATTTATGATGTTATATGGGAGAATTGAATTTATGGTTTGTTAGGGAGAATCTAGTTTATGATGTTTTTGGGAGAATGTAATTTATGATATTATATGGGAGAATCTAATTTGTGGTTATGAAAGGGGAGAATCTAATCAATTGTATTATGTGGAAAAATCTTTGGGTTTTATATGATTTGAATCTTTGTGTTGGTATGGATTGAATTTAGGGTTTTGTGTGAATGAATCTTTGGGTTTAATATGGTTGAATGTAGGGTTTTGTAGGGATGAATCTTCGGGTTTATGTGAATTGAATCTAGGGTTTGGTAAGGATAAATATTTGGTTGGTATGGATTAAATTTAGGGTATTGTATGACAGAATCTTGGGTTTTGTGTGGTGGTATTAGGGTTGCGTGGTGGAGTTAGGGTTTTGTATGGGAGTTAATGATTGCATGGAATTTAGGGTTTACATGAAAAGTTCGAATGGTTGCATGGGGAGATTAATGTCTGCATGGGTATGAAATTTACTTGTGGAAAGTTAATTTGAGATGTAAGGAAGGTCATGTAAGTGTTGTTTGGGCGTTTGAGCACTTGGGATGAAAAATATCACGTGGAGCAAATTAAGGGTACGGAGGAGACTGAATTATAATTTGTTGAGGTTAATGGTGGTCTGTGGTGGCTGCTTAGGGTTTTTGTCGTATCAAGTATATTTGGTGATTAAAGTGTAATTGTGATTTGTGATGTGTGTTGATTCATGCATGTCCAGGGCAAGCTTTGAATAAGATACTTAAGACACTAATTATTTAAAGTGGAAGATCGTTGAGACGGGACCAACCGATCCACCGGTTCGGAATAGTGGTTAGGGTGTTTACCCTATGTGTGACCGATCCACCGACTATAATAGTGGTTAGGGCATGATGTCCTATGCGTAACTGATCCACCGGTTATAATAGTGGGGGTTCCCGAGCTCAACAACCGCAAACCAAAGTTTTGCTAAAATGCCTAAAAGATACTAATTACTTACAGTGGAACACCATGCGAGCCAAGGCCAACCGATCCACCGGTTAGGAATAGTGGTTAGGACGCGTAGTCCTATGTGTTTCCGATCAACCGGCTATAATACTGGTTAGGGTATGATACCCTATGTGCCTCCGATCCACCGGCTATAATGGTGGGGGCTTCTGTACTCGCATGGATTTGATATAAAGCTTG
Source organism: Tamarix chinensis (assembly GCA_030549775.1). NCBI lineage: Eukaryota > Viridiplantae > Streptophyta > Magnoliopsida > Caryophyllales > Tamaricaceae > Tamarix > Tamarix chinensis. The sequence continues at coordinate 77,073,868 of CM060179.1, read as the reverse complement.
GTATGTATCGACTTCCGATAAAAGATTAAGTAAATAATTAATCTGGATTATTTATGGGCCTTTGTGTATGTACCTGAATGTTTGGTCCATATTATGATATGATGATGGTCTTTATGATCTTTTATTCTTATGCATGTTTTTATGTGCTTATGTGTCGGCCTTAGTGTTCGGTTACCTTACTCAGTATGTAGCGTACTGATCACCCTTTTCATGGGTGCTGCTCATTCCCACGAGTAGTATGCCCTTCTAAATTTGTGCAGGTGGGCGAGACATCAGTCGGGGCTGAGTGTTGAGCATGTTTGGCTCAAGTTCGAGAGAGTTGTGGCCGTATTTCAGTCTTTATGTAATTTTTTTTCCTGCTATTATTTCTTTGTATTGGAGTATTTATTCTCATTGATTTTGCACTCTGATTTCTATTTTATTATGTTTATAAACGTTTATGCGTACTCTGAGTTTTAGGTATGATCTTTCGAGTTCTTTTATGAACTGTTGATTTGAATTTAATGTAAATATTTTCCTTAGCCTTAGCACTTGGTACTGAAGCGGTCAGAGAGAACCGGTTTGGTACTAAGTGTGGCGGTAACATTCCTAGAATTCACAAGTTTTAAGTGATTCTATTTTTATTTGCTTCCGCTTTGAAAAAAATTTAGTGAATTTTGGGGTGTTACAGCACATTTCTCTAAGGTATAGGATAATATCATGCCAGGAGGCCTTGGCATTGATGATTATGTAGGGTTGAAAAGGTATCCTATCCATGCCTCCCAGCACATCGTATGTCCATTGCTTAAGTTTGTATGGTATCCATACGTTTATGTAGCCCTCAAGTGTGTTGCACTAAGTGGGTATGGTATCCTCATCTATGTTAGCCTTGTAGTAGGTGCACTCAAGGTTTGATGGGTGTGGTCTCCTTGGGGAAAACCCACTCCATGTATTTTGTTCATGGTGGAAAACTAAGCATAGTCACACTAAACATCTTAATTTTTAGAAAGTGTTTGACCACTAAATACAGGATTAATAATATGGTTACTTTTCTTTAAATCTAATGTATAATAATAATAATAATAATAATTATTATTATTATTATTATTATTATTATTATTATTATTTCTTATGTGATTCTTACGCAATCATGCTTATTTAGATGATACTCATGAGCTTGGTAGAGGATACTTTGTAGGGTTATGATTCTCAACTAAAGTATGTTGAGGATGATAGCATGGGTCGGTAGCTAATAATTACTTCAGGATCGAGGTTTACATTTTCATTTAGTTAGGAGTTAAGCTAACCATCTTATATTTGTTTTCCCATTGTGTTGGGATCTTTTTATTCTTAATGTTATTTAAACTCAACTTTTAGTAGCATCAACATTACAACATGTTTTCTAAAGTAAAGCTACAAATCACATTGTTGGCACAACCATGAAAGCTCGTGAACTGATAGAAACAAAAGGAGAAAAAAGAAATAAAGAAAAAAAAATAAAAAGCAAAGAATAAAAAATAGAATTGAAACATATGTTTGTCATAACTATAGAAATTCCAATACTTGATTATTGATAAGTTATAAATGTGTCCCTTTACATACAAAGATTAATCAAATAGATAATTAAACCATATAGGTATTGCAATTAAGAAATTTAAACATAAAAGTCAGTTCAAAACTAAACCTTAGAGAAATTTTAGTAACATAGGAAATTGAAATCTAGTATTTAATTCAAACCCGGAACTTTGAAGGTTGCACCAACTTATGATATTGGAATATAAATTTTAATCTATCAAGAAATTAAAATAACTGCAACATTAGCTATGATTAATATTTATAAGATGATGACACATGATAGATAGTGTAGTAGGAAGAGAATAAAATTAAGAAGAGCTCCGATGTTGTATTTCCATGTTTGCAAAGGAAACTACAATGTAACATATAATAAGATAATCACCGGCTAATATAGGGGTTATAAAAATTTGTAGAATGTCTAACATTAAAAAACTACTAAATAATTATATATCTTACCCAACCCACCTTATGTTATTCACATGACATTAATGCTTAATTGTATTCAAGTTTATAAATATCACAAATAAGCAAAACGTGGCTCTAATTGGCCCTAAGGGTTTCTACAATAGCCGGTTGCAATCATATATTCACTCATAGCTAATTTTGTTAAACTTATTTATTTCCTACATGTTTATTATTTCAAATAGTGAGGTGTGATCATCCTAGTAAGAGAAAGTATACTCATTTTTTATTATCAAGTACATAGAAAACAATGTTCTCTTGTTTATATAGTATTTATCTAATATGAAATGATACATTAAACAATATTAGAGAATAAATTGTTGATAGTACTTCCATATTGAAACTAGTGATTTGCTGAGAGTATACACATATCCATTTAGAAGAAATTAGCTCTCATTTTCTCATGTTATTAACTCTTTTTCATATGGTTATTTCTGGTATATGCTAATAAAATTGGTTCTCTTTATCTATAATACTTTTACCTTTCAATCATAAGAAAAAGAACAGGAAAGTTGTGTTTACCCTTGCCTTTGTTTTCCTTTTATCTTTACTAGGGTAATTTGTGTTTATAGTAGTAGGAGTTGCTATAGTTTTTACTTGTTACTGTTGCTGGTTATATTTTGGAGATTTCTAAATTTATTTAAGCCACTAAATATTTGAGCAAATTGTTGAAGCTACCTCATGTTGACTTATAATGTTTCTTGGAATAATAGTGACAACTACTACTTTTTATTCTTAAATTAGTTGCTTCTACTTTTGTGTTTTGGATTGCCATTGCACGGAACTAATTTTTTGAGCCTATAAGATATTGTTGCTGATTTAAAGTAAAAGTAGTGGGTGTAGCTAGTGGATCCAAATTTAGTGGCACAACCTAATATTTTTTACATTAGGAGGGGATACTAGATGATGTCATGCAATTAGAGTTATGTTAGGAAGTAGTAAAAGTGTGTGCTACTAATTTCTTTCGTCCTAGGTATAACGTGATGTTATTTTGTACCTCGTTTCATAAATGTTAGACGTTTTTGGTTATATTACTAGGAAATGCCTAATTTGTTTTTATATTTTATGACACTTATCTTATGCCAAATAGATAATAGTAGTTAGTTTATGTTGATATTATATAAATTATGATATTGGACATAGTTTACACAGGGAATTGCAACATATATATAAATTATAAGTTATATATATGGCACATGATTGTAGCCAATTTCATAGGTTATTTTTTTCAACAACATATAATGTTGTAATTACATGATTTAGGAATGACAAATATTGTTATTAAAATAGGTTTCTAGAAGTGGTTGAAATTTTTTTATAATGTGAAGTGTCATAGTAAAATAGATGTGTTTTGAACTAACAAATGTTGTTGCAATTACATTTTTTATCTTGCAATGACAAATGTTGTTGGTTGTTAGTTTTTTTTTCTTTTGTAATGTCAGGATTCATTGAAAAATACATGTTTTAGCAAATACAAAGGTTGATGATAATTTAACTCCTTTTTTTTTTGCAACGATAAGTGTTGTTGCAATTGCATGTTTTTTGTGAGTAAAAATGTTGTTGCTAAAACCATTATTGTATTTGACAATAATAAGTTTAGTTTCGAAAAATACAACTATGTTATGCAAAATTACGATGACAATTGTTTGGCAATGGCTGCTATGGTTGCACTATATTAATTTTTTGCAATAATGAAAATCATTGATTTTTTTCTTTGTAATGCCATAATAGGCAACGACCATGTAAAAAAAAGTGTCAATATGATAAATATTTTTAGCAACAACTTAGAATCTATGGCAACATAAATTATCATTTCAATAAATGAATTTTCTTATAGTTTTATGATCTCTCGTATATAACTTATCAATCATTAATAAATATGCATCATTATGATAATCTATAAGTTGGTAGCTAGCCATGTTGCACTACAGGGGATGTTGTCCTATATCATATTTGTGTGTGCATACTAAATATCTTACCATGCTAAAATAAGTAAGTGTACACACATAAACTATGTAGCAGATCTCATCATCAGTGAGGGGTACAACAATAAGTTTTATCCCATACCTCACCTTGCACATGAACATTATCTTTTAGAATTTTTCCGTTTTACTAAAAAATAGTATATGTGTTTTACTCCCTCCAAAAATATTCCATTACTTTTGTTACATATTGTTTTAAAGGGGAAGATATAATTAACATGTCAGTAGTGTTCTTACTTCTTAATTCATTAGCTTATTCATGCATATATTCTACTTTAATTTTTTAAGGTATATAAAGTTATAATATTGTGTATCAACGTTATTTATTAAGGCCTTATGGGCATTATATATAAGGAGAGGTGGAAATGGTTTGCCAAAAACAAGGAGTCTTGAGTGTGAGCCTATAATAATATGTAGAAAGTTAAGTATTTTATATTTTATTTCAATTGCAACTAGTATCTAATAGGGCACCAAGCTAACAAAATTCCTTTAATAGTGTTGATAACAGTAAAATGGTAATACTTGTGGATACTGTGTTTATAGAGCAATGGATCTCATACTCCAAAAAAACATTATGAACATATATCCAATCCATATAGCTGGCTAACCTAGTTTAAATTACTAGAAAGAACATAAATATCCCAAAATAGTGGACAAAATACATCTATTCTGTTAGCCTAACTCTTAACCAATAGAAATATAACTCTTAATCTCCAAACAATGGTTAGCTACCATCCACATCATCATCCTCAGTGTACCCTATCTGATAATCATAACTCTACAAATTATTCTCTCCTCACCATAAAAGATTCCAGATCATTATAGTGACTACACCAATGCATTATCATTATAGTGAAGTAATAGTAAAGTAAACTACCTCAAATATGGTGAGGGCTCATATCACATATTATGGTTATATGATAACATGCTATATGATATACTTAGGAAAATAACATATAAGATCAATGATAACATATATGTCATGTCAAAGCTTTAAGGTTCACATATCCATACATGCAAGAGTTTCCATAACAAGCCATATAAAAGTATAACACATAATTTCAACATTCCATGACTAGATTCGCATATGACTACCTGTACCACCATAATATCGCACTATTGCTAAGGGATTTTTCTTATATATTTTCCTCATCTATCACACTAAGTCTCGTAGGTGAGGGGCATACAATAAATTTTGGTTCCCATCAACTAAATTACATTTATATGGAATCAAATCATTATCTATATCCAAAATTGGGACGAACATATGACTACCAACTCCCAAAACTACATCATTCTAGTGCCAATGGTCTTTTTTTACAGATCTTTAACGTCCACCACAATTGATCTCTTAAGAGAGGGATTTTCTCAGAGATCTTCAATATCCACCAACCTTGGTCTCCTAAGCTAGAGGGCATATAAGATAAACAAACCTAAGTATGCATATTGGGAAGGCCTCCAAGATTCAACCATAATATTAGAACTTTGATCCATATTAAATAATGCTTAATTTTGGTTGAAATCATGATTAAAATTGTGTAATTACATGGAAAAGTTAAGGCATTAGTCCCAAAGAAAGATCATTAAATAACTAATAAACATGGAAATATAAGGTAGAATTAGTCAATTAGATTCTAGAAAAAGTCAAATTATTTGGACGTAACTAGTCAATTTGTCCATAAAATCAGTAGATTAGTCTGGCCATACCAAACCTAATAAAAAAATAAAACACAACAAAACTAGTCAACTACTTCGTCTAACTGTTCGAATATTCATAAAAACTAGTTAATTGGTTTGGTTGAGTCAATTTATGTATCTACGTAGAGGCAAAGAACATTCTGAGCACAAGGTAATCACTTGATGTGTTAGGGAAACCAATTAAGTGCTCATAAAGATAAGTTCATTGGTTCATCAAACCAATCGATTGTTTGAGCAACAAGGTAATTGTGGCCACGAACCCATATAACAAGTTAATTAGTTATAAAAAATTGGTTCATTGGTCTGGGTGAAACATCATCTAGACCCTTGAAACACATAATCAAAAATCATCAATATTCTCTAAATTACTTCTATCATGCGCCTATATTGTAGAATATATAGAAAGTGATAATCCATAGATGAACTCACATGAAACATAAGAAAAATTGATGCTCAACAAAATCATACTTTAATGTCACTAAACTCATATATGATATCAAAATACCCTAAATACGGTTAAAACATCAGAAGTGAAAACATTACCATGTGCTTGATTCCAAAAGCTCATTTTACACATGCACATCACATAAACACACCAACAATATAAAACCACAACAAACAACGCATAACCTTATTCATAATAGGGATAAGAATTCCTTACCTCCAAGCAATTATTATAGCATAAAAATGTCCTATCTTGATGGATTCCTACCAAGACCATGATTTTCTAATGGAATCATGAGTTAAATAATTAAAAATCCTTCTTATAACTCCATTAAAATTAAAAATCAGAATAAGAAGACCAACATCATATTTCAACCATTATTTCATAACTGAAATCTAAGAGAGAAAACTAAGATCATCACTCCTTTCTTAAAACCTTAATCCATCCTTTCTTAGTAGAAGAAAGGTAGAAATAAGATAATGTTGAGGAGAAGGAAGAGGCAAGGGTTCAAAAAATAATGAGAAGAGAAAAGGCAAGCCTTTATTTTTCCTAATTAAAGAGTAAAGGGAGAAGAGTGAGGAAATCTCAACACTTCGAAAATTCTCTCTTGATGTAAGTTATGAGAAGTGTGATTTTATATCAAAGTGCCTATTTTAATATCATTTAGCAATATCATGAAGTTTTTTTAATTTTAATAATAGTTGGTATTAATGTGGGAAATTAGTGAGTAAATAACATATAAGAGAACTTTGGTCATTTATGACCTAATGATCCTAAATTTGAATAATCAAATAAAGCATGACATTAGTGGATTTTTATGGTTTACCTTAGTGTTGATTGTTGACTTTGGTGATGGACCATTTACCTTAGGTTGACTTTAATGGTTGGAAATAAAGGTAAATTGGTTTAAGTAATTATTTTGTATTATATGATATTGTGATCACCAAATACAAATAAGTTGAACTAAAGATGATGTAGGAACTTTAACTTTAGATAGTGGTTTTGTTGCATACCTCTAGATTTTATCTTAGGCCCTATTTTATTATATAAGTGACCTAAGTACCCTATGGATAGTATGATTACCTAATCATTTGATATATTATGATGAGAGGATATTGTGTTGCCTTATTGCAACTATGTGATCAAAGGACTTGTATATCCCTAGGTTCCAAGTTGGGAGGTTACTGTGTTTCCTATGTGTGATGCTATGAAAGTCATACTTTATATGTCTTTGGGTTATTATTATATCCCCTTAAGTAATTAAAAATGGAATTAACTATTGTATTAGGATTTATATGGATTTTTGTGGTTTATTGGTTTGTAGCTGGATCCATAATTTACATATTTTTTGTGTGTTAGATTTTTAGTTTCTTCTGTCTTATATTTGGTTTAGGTATATTATTTGGCAATTTTCTTAGTGCTTTCTTTGTCATGTGATGATTTGTATAGAGTTAATTATTGAAAAGTGCCTTAATTAAGGTTTTGTGATTTCTTCTTTTTAGGACACCTTTAGTAAAATTAAATCAGTAAAATAGTCCTAATATGGTTAAGTTTTATGTGATGAGTATGTGGCATATATTATAATATGAATTTTGGCATGAATGTGACACTTATTTATTATATGTGCTAATTAATTTCTTATGTCATAGTCATTTATGTTACCTTCTATGTGCTACACTTCATATTTCTATGCTCAGTGTTGTATAGTGGTTTACTTTATACTATTGTACTGATGTGTTCAATTTTATTGTCCCCTCCTTATTTACTAGGTAGATTTTATTGTCTAAGATTCTTATGTCCCATTTTTTATTTTTTCTCTTACCAATTTTAGCTCTTTTTTTATAAATATTTTGTTATAGAAAAAATTGAATATTGTAATGAAACCTCTATCTTCTTATTATTAAATTTTGTTTTGAATCTAAGCAGAGATAAAATTTTTAGCCTTAGTAATTAGTGTAATAAAAGTAGAGAAATCAAGCTTATACTAAGTGGTATTGTAACAGCTGATGTTTTTAATGATTTAGCTTCTATAATTAACTTTTTTGTAGGAGATTTTCCAGTGTTAAAAATGGGAGTGCTATACTTTTGTAGAGATATTTTTTTATAATGGACTCAAAATAATATTTTCTTATCATAAAAAGGTTAGAACAAAATATTCTCTATAAATTTAGGATCATTATACCGATACATTTAAATACTCCGAAATTTATAAACTGTCATCTTTTCGCTACATTTTCATTTCAATGACATGTAGGTAATGAGTGCAATACCAAATGTCTAGCTATACTAGAAAGGTTGGTCTTTCTCTTTATGAAATCTATATTAGAGAGATCCAAAGCAGGTAAATTGATAAAATTCACATTGAAAAGGGCTCGTGATGATCTATGAGTAAGTTATTAATCATAAAATTGCTCCAAATGGTATCAACGAAAAACCATGGTTGCAAGTTGAAGTTTGTTGCTTAACCAAAATGATTTTTGGGATGGACTATAATGAGATAGTTATAGGCATAATTAGGACATTGAATTAGGTATGTAATATCCTAACTTATGTGAAACAAACAAAGGCTTAAAATAATTTATATAACTTTTAATATCAATAATGTGCATCTTTATTTTTGAAAATCTATCATTAGAGAACTCTAAATTTACATGTGTTTGACTTAGAGTAATCTAAGGATGGGTTATCGTAAAAAAGCATTTCTCACAAAGTGTATGAGTAGATATAAAATATGTTGGAAAGAACTCATGTTGATTTATGATACAGGTGATAAATCTTAAAAGTCCTTCAGGTCACTACCCATAGCTAGTGTAGGGTTAGGTTATTACAATAATTGTATGTCTTGGGTTCCATACATTAGTATTGCAAGTAGTTTGATCCACGTGGTATACATACTCTTTTATTTTTTTGCAACTATAGGGTACCTATAGCAATAATGAGTGTCATTTCTATAAGTCCTTTCAAATCCTCCACTCAAATTCATCATTTCTTCTTCTTTACCCACGTAACCTCCATCTATCCTCTATGTAATTTATGTTAGATTTTAGAAGTTAGTTTTGTTATTAATTTTTTATTTTGTTTGTTAATTTATTGTAAATATTCTATTATTGGATTATTTAGATGTATTTGTTATTGTGTTTTTAATAGTTGAATTTCAACTACCCTGTTGCAGCCCAATTGCCTCTAAGTGATGTCTTTTGATTGTTTCTTTGTCATTTTCTTACTTTAATTTCTATTCTAGGCCAAATCTTACTGATGTCTGCCCCAATAATTCTTGTATATTGTGGTATAATTTAATTATTTGAAAAATATTTTCTATTATATTGAAATATTAATTATGGTATTTGTTGTGTTTTTATATATAAGTATAGTTTAATTATATATATGTAATTTTATATTGTGAGCATGTATATTAGTTAATATATTGTAATTTATATCATTTTTTTAATGTTGTGTGAGTAATTTATATGTACGAATTGTGAACATGTACATACATTAAGAGCTTGGAAATTGTATATAATTTTTATAGTGTGCATTTTGTTTACCATTTTTTTTAATAATAATATAACAAATTTATCATCCTCAATTTATAACTTTAAGCCGTAAACAAATAGAAAAGAACCTAAAACAATTAGAATAAACCTTAAGCACTGAGGAAAGCTAAGAAAAAAACCTACCTTAAGCCCTAAGCAAAGCTAAAAAAACCTAAAATATATATAATAAGTCCTAGATAAATCTTAAAATTTTTTGATAAATGGAATAAATCATAAACCCTTTAAAATTTTAAAAAGGTATAACTTTTCTTAAATGAATATTTAGCTAGAAGGCTAAACCTTTAAAGGATAAATCCTAATTATAGATGAAACAAAAAAAATAATACAAATATATATATATATATATTAGAAAAAGGAATTAGCATATAAAAATACAATATAATATAATATATGTACATATACTTATTTATTTATTTATATATATGATTATTGTAGGAATATTATATTATATTATATATATATATATATATATATATATATATATATACATGATGTTTAGGGTTAAATTTGATAAATTAGAAAGTAACATAATTTATTTTATAATTAATGGCTTTAAGCATTTTCTAATTTATTTTATTTTGAACCTTTTATTAAGAAAATATCTATTAATCTTAGTTTTATAGTTTGACACAACTAAATTAACTTATAGTTGAGCACTTTATCTTTTATGAGCTTTGGAAGACATAACATCTTAAATTAAGTTAATGATCATCATTTATATAGAGTAGATGAGGATTGATAAAAATTATACGTTATTCAAGAAACGATGGTCAAATGATGGTTGGAACGAGTTTCAATTTTTTTCTATATATGGTTAGACATTGTGCTTTTAAAGGTGATATATACATTCTTGTTCATATAAGAAGTGCAATGATAGAGTGTAGCAATAATTCGATAATTTTGAGCTCCATATAGTGAACAATGGCTTTAGAAAAGGATATGACACATTTCTCTTTCTCTTCAAGTGATTAGGATTTTTAATACCTATGATTTATTGTGCAATATGTGATAGTTGTGATCACCTCATAAAATATTAATACTTAAAGTGGAAGACCTTGAGTTTGGAGTTGGTAGCTACCCGAAGGATGAGGTGTAGCCCTCTATTGATTAATTTCATTGGTATGTTGTTATATTCCCATTAAGACCCTATATTTACTATAATTAGTTCTCTATATGGGTTTTGATACTTAAATATTAGGTGACCTAGGAGGAATAATGTATGATGTTGTCTTGGTGCACTAGTGTGAATAAGTGGGTGTGTGTGTCCCCAGGTTATGGTTTACGAGGATTGTGATGCCTCTGTATACCAATATTACTGGGTTTACATTAGTGTCCTTAGGTTGATTATCACCCACTGAGTAAAATAAATAATAATGAAATTTGTTCGATGGCCTTGGTACCTTTTGGATTTATTGGTTTAGTAGTTGCCTTTATACCCCACCTTTAGTATTTGGAATTTATTTGGTTTTTTGGTTGGTATAGCCTTGGTGTACTACCTTGTTTGTTAAGGGCTATGATATGATTATTTTCTATTGTAAGTTGATGTGAATTGGTTGAGTATGATTATTTATTGAGTGTAAGACTTTAATTTAATATATGCTATTGCATGATTATTGTATATTTTTATCGCATATGTTTTGTGCTTTGAGCATGTTTTTAGATTATTGTGTGGCTATGTGCAAGGTAAGAATTCTACCTCTTGTGAGGTATTGTAATTTATTCAGTATGAGTAATTGTTATTAATAATACATTTTTAGATGATTATAGGAAGGCCATGGAGTGACATGAGGCGTATAAGAGACACAAGGATCAATGGGGTCCTTGAGAAGAGATTCCATTCTTAGAATGGACTATTGGATGTAAGAATCAGGAAATACCAATGCCATACCTTTAGATGCTAGATCTTGTTGTAGTAAGTTTTCAATCAGACTCTGATATCTCGTATTGGATTTTAATTATTGTTCTTGTAAGAAGGTTGTTTATTCGTCATCTTTATTCATATTATCGTATCTTGTTTCTGCCACTTGTTTTTAGATCTAACTTATTTTAAGCCTTAGTATTTGGTATAAGGAAGGTAAGGAAATTAAAATTGGGTTAAGTGTGGCAGCGACATTCATTATTTTGATGTTATAATTTTTAAAATAAAAATAGTAAACTTGGAGGTGTTACATTTCATCATTACAAATAATTAATTTAAAAAAAAGGCATCATCACTTAAAAATATGTCGTCACCAAAAATGATAATAGTGACATTTTTTTCGTTGCCATAACACAAAAAGAGATAATATGCTTGTCCATCATCAAAACCTTTTGTTGGCACAAATATGTAGCGGCGACTCTATGTCATTGCCATAGAGGTATAATGATAACATTCTAGCTTTCAGTAACAACAAATGTTTTCACTATAGGTAATTTTTCCCATAGTACAAGTTCATCATGAAATGTCTAAGTATCTTGATGTATGATATCACCTCTTATGCATAGAGAAGTTTAATAGGGAAGAGATTATTTGCACATTTAACAATCCTAATAATATGTTCACTAAGTTAGTTCCAATAAGTGCTAATATAATTTTGGAATTGCTTAATGTTACTGGTTGGTATTAGGCCCTTTGGGAATTTTTTGAGGTAAGGAGTCATAGTATATTTGGCATACTAAGATGCAATTGGTACATTTGTTTACATGAGAAGATTCAAGTCAAGTTTGAGATTTTTTGAGCTGTCTTGAATCCATGAACTTATTTCCTCAACCTATCAGGTAAGACATGCTATGAATAACCTAGATTCGTTTAGATTTCTCGTGATATTAAATAAATATATCATGTATATTAGACAAGATACACTATAGAAAATTAGGGTTTTAGCGACCAACAATTATCTTTGTTAATGGCTAAATTTTGTTCGCTAGTATCAATAATGTCTTGAAAAATTATTATTCGTTAGTAGTCTTTATTTCTCCCTTACTATAAACTTTAACGGCCACCAAAAATGTTTTATTTGCTAAAGTAATAATGATGCCATATAATGTTGGTCACTAAAATAATAGTGATGGCGTATAATGTTGGTTGCTAAAAAGAATAACAACAACGTATATTATTGGTTGCTATAAACAACAAAAACACCATATATTGTTAGTCACTATAAGCACTAGTGATGAACAAAATACACCATCATAAATAATATTGGATGCTAATTTTTTCACAAACAAATAAATTTATCATGAATAATGACCCATTCTTTCTAACATGGTTGAATAAATAATATATTATCACACCAATAACGACTATTTTTTCCATCACTAGTAAAATTTATTTATTATTAGCGACAAAATTTATTGGTCATAATGTCATGATCATATATTCAAGAATATAATTGGAATTTCAAATTCTTTTCAAGTCAAGCACCTATATCCACATATATCAATTTTAGTCTTCTCATTAGTATAACTTTCTAAATACTTATCTACAAACATTCAACTAAATATTCATACAAATCATTTGTATTAAATTTTCAGTATAAGAAAATCTTTGATCAAATATAAATGTAATACAAAAGACATATAGCATACCATTTCATTACAAAAATATCATGATCAACACATGTTTAAAAATTTGTCATTCTATTCACCACACATAATAAACTTGGTTAATTTGTCAAAATGAACTAGATCTACAATAATAGAAATATAAAAATAATAAATAATAAGTATAAAATAAAAAATCACATATAGTATCATAATAAAAGAAAAACATCACGCTAAATAATAAAAACAAGAGTATATCATTACTCTTCAACCTAAGAAAAAAATTACTTCCAAACTAAGTTGGAAGCTTCCAAAATGAGCACCATCAACAACCTACAACATAAACCTTACCGACCAACCCTATAACATTGAAAAAAATTATGTAAGATACCTAAGATAACAAATGACTCAAATAGAGTAAGTCCATCTAATCAAAGAAACACCACCTGACTTATTAAAAGAGGGCATCTTTTAATTCCAAAAACGGTTATTCCACCCTAGGGCAAAGTACTCCTTACCACTATTCTTACCGGTGGAATGGTTAATAACTACTACCTCTAGAAAATAAATCTGACCACTATTCTTATCTGTGGAATGGTTAATAATATATATTCTCGGGGCAAAACGCTCTCGGATAATGCTCTCATCTGGTGGAATAGACATTTACTTCTCCTATAAGGTTCATATAATTACTAAATTAAATATACATCCTCAAAATATCCAAAGTAAAAACATATCCAAAATTTTTGTCCTAACTCTAATATTTTACACATGTGATAATAATATTACCTTTTTAAGGCTACTATTCTGAAATTAGGTTATTTTCTCATCTAAAGAACTTATGACACTCATAATCACTCCGAAACACTTCATATAATATTATTAGCATATTTTAGTCCATCTAACACATTGAAATACCAAAATTTCCATATTAACCCATATTCACATAAAAGCCCTTAAAAGTAGCCAATAACCCTTATTTTACGAAAAGCTCATGTCCTCAATATCATTATTTCCAAATCCTCCTTTTATCAACATACATCTTAAGTAAAATTATTTCCCACTTTTGATAATTCATTATACCCATACTATTCTCCCACAATTTATACTTATCCACAAAAATACATCCTAGCGTAATATCATCGTATCAGCATATCTTTCATTATTGTCACTTCCTTCCAATCATATAATTCATATTAATACATCATACCATCAAAAACATGCATTTTAATATAGTAATAAAAATAACATTATAACACACATAATCATACAAGCACTTAATGCTGTACCATGGTAGCGGCGACACATGCCCGCTCATACAGTGTGGCTAGATCTTGGAAAACAACGGGACCCATCATCCTAGTGATGTTGAAATGGAGCCCTTATTCAAAATGGTACACCACCGTTGACTCCCTAAGTGCTATCCCTGGTGCAAACATTAAAAGCTCCATGAACCTAGTATAGTACGACGGCTAACACACCAAGTGTCAACAACTCCTCAAAGAAAGTAGGTTGCAATGCTCGCCTTCCGAGTAAGTGGACAATCCATGGCCTCGTACGTCATATCCATTTCCCTAATCCAACCCTCTAAGATGACCAGGTCCTATTCACCGACGTAGAGCGATGGTTAATGTCACGTAACCCTCCGAAGCCAATCTTCCCCAATACCCTCCTGTGGTAATGCAGAGGTTGTGGCGGTGGCTAAGGCTAAGGTAGAGGCGGAGGTGGACACCTAACGAATTCGATGAATGCCTCAAAAGTCTCCTCTAGATGACTGACGTGACCATTAAGTGCCATGACGAATTAGATACAAGATAAGAAACATGTTAGGAAAAATATTCCTAGCGAACTAACACATAGTACACATAATCACAATAAAAGGCCGCCTAGGCTAGCCAATCTCAATTCCTCACAAGTTAATCTGGGTTTTCGAAGAATCATATCTTTTTTAAATATGAACTAGACCGATACTAGTAGCTAAGGGATCCTTTAAAAACCAGATTTTTAAAAACAAAACACGGTAATCAAACAAAGGCTTTAATACCAACTTGTAACAGCCCAAAATTTTCTGCTAAAAATTTTCATTTTATAGTGGAAACATAATTGAAATAATCGGGTGTTACTACCGTAAATGACATAAGGCGGGCTTACCATCCCAACCTTATGTGCATCACACAGCTAAATAATTTAAAATGCTCAATAGGATAAAACAGAAAATGAGAGAAGTTTTATTATATCAAATATGAGTTTGGAGATTAACTCCGATTACAATAACAAAATACTACAAACGGATACAGTGGATCAAAGAGTCCAAAACGGGTATTCGGGTAAAAAAATCATCCGGATAACATGATTCTTTGCCTAAACACCCAGTATAGATAAAAATCACTCTTCCCCACACAATGTATCAAAGGTAGCAAAATCATAACCTGGGCCCTCAAAGACATGCACAAAACCATCAAGGTTATCTGCTCATGGGAATGAGCAGCACCTATAAAAAGGATGATCTTTATGTTACGTACTGAGTAAGGTAACAATATAATCAAAATCAAAAAAATATATAATTACATATATTCACAATAAAAAGTAGTATACATGCGAGATACAAGAATCAACACAAGGTAATTACTGGTCCAGATTCGTAATATTTGAATATGATATAACCTATTATTTTATTTAGGTTGAGTTTAGGGACCCCACTATTCTCAACCAGTGGAATGGTTATTCCACCCTAGGGTAAAAAGCTTTAGCCACTATTCTTACCGGTGGATCGATTACTAACATACAACCTCGAGAAAATACATCTGGCCACTATTCTTGCTGGTGGAAAGGTTAATAATATACACTACTACAAAAAGGGGAAATAATAATGGCACATTAATAATGGTGGTTAGGAAACCATTTCCAAACGTGTGAAAATTAATGTAGGGGATAGTTTTGATAACGATTATAGTTCAAAATAGTTAATAAAAGCTCAAAACTAAAATTATACACGATGGCTTTAATAATGGTATATGAAAAACGGTTATTAAAAGCTCCTTTAATAACAATTTCTATAATAATTATTGTTAAAAGGCCGAGAAGTTTTAATAATGGTTCTTATAGAAATCGTTATTAAAACCCCAATCTTCTGCCTTTTATTTTGTTCAGTTCTTGTTTTGTGCCAAAAATTTTAAACTCTCTCATTCTCTACACCTTCCCTCTCTTACTCTTGATCTCTTGCAAACCCTCGCACCACCACATCGTGCACTACCACTCCGGCTCCTCTCAACTATGGGAAACCACCACTTGTTCTCTTTCACACCGCCAACTCCAAGCAACTTCTCTTTCACTTGCACCACCACACCTTTTCCATTCTCTGCGTTGCATGTGCTGCCATTATTTCACACCTTGCCTGCGCTTGGTTCTTCTTGCTTTGCCTATTCTCTTAGTCGCTGCAAATCCTTTTATGTATGGTTTTGTTCTTCTACGCATATATTTTCTCTTCTTATATATATATATAAATGCATGAATGTTGATGTAGGTTGCATTGTTTGTTATTAAAAGATTACATTTTTTTGTTGAAAAATGTGTGGTTGAATGTGTTGGTGAAAATTTTTACTATTCGTTATTGAATTTGTCGATACGGTTATATATTAACATGCATGACTGTGGTGGCCGAGACCTTACATATATATATATATATATATAACATGCATGCGTGCTTAATTACCAAGAGAAATAAAATACTTAAAAACATTAGTAATGTCACTTATAAAACTATATATATACATTATCATTAATAAGTATAGGATACTAAGATGTTAGGAAATGTCATATAATTAAATGAAAATATATTTTACATATGCACATCATTAAATGAAAATTTTAATTAGAGATGCATGTTAATGATTTTTATTTGATGAGGATTAAATATACATAGAAAATAAAGAATATATAAAAGTGAATAATTAAATAGAGAGGAATAATTGTGTATAATAATAATAATTTTTAATAATAATATTACTATTAATATAGGATTTACTAGGATATAATTATAGTTAGCTAGGTTTAGGATTTGGATTTATTAGGTTTATAGTTATGGTTAGGGTTAGTGTTAGGGTTTAGCGTTTATGATACTACATATAAAAGAGAATAATTAAATAGAGACGAATAATTGTGTATAATAATAATAATAACAATATTTTATAATAATAATAATAATAATACTATAGAATTTATTAGGGTTTAATTAAAGTTATCTAGGTTTAGGATTAGGGTTTATTAGGATTAGGGTTAGTTTTTATCATAATTTATTAGGGTTACGGTTAGGGTTAGAGTTAGGGTTTAGGGTTTAGCATTTATTATACTAAATATCATAATTAATATGTCATCTTATAACAAACTATTATATACACGATTCTCAACTCTAATGTTAATAATATCATATTATTATAATTAACCTATATATTATCTTATTAATATCTACTTAATTTTACTATACAGAGCTTGAACGATTTAATGATAGTTTGATGTTCAGCTTGTTTTTTAAATATATAACACAAGATTATGTCCTTATTTTATATATTTCAATTATAATAAGAGGAAGTTTGATTCAACTTAACTCATTGAAAAGTGTAGTAGGAGTAAATGAAAGTATCTATTTGGTAATTTTTCTTTTCTTGAAATTATTGACACATTTATATCAACTGAGAAATAAATAAAAATCAATTCAAGATTATAAGTTTTTTGATGAGTATCTTATGTAGGTATGTTGTTATCTTTACATAGTTGGTTAAGATTTGGTAGAATATATTTATTATTTGTCTAGCTAGTTGAAGATTAATTTTTATATTTTGTAATTTAGATCCTTTTGAGAACAATCTTAATGATAAGATTTATTGGTTCTCATTTGTAAGTAGTGAGATAACATACCCTCCACCATATCTATGCATGGTACCACATGCTGATCTACGGACTCATGTCATATGGTTATACAATGAGCTAGGTCAGTTGTATGCGAGTGGCACATCCTATTACCCCTTTCATTTCAGATCGTATCACCTACTGTTGATTGTGCCTCAAAAAAACCCATGGTTGTTGGCTACATCTACTTTTTTGCATTGGTTTGTCTACCACACTAATGCACCACACCCGAGATTTATTGAGGGTGAGGTGTTTGCCCGAAAGTATGAACAGATATCCAGAGAGCTAATGGTGATTGATGATGAGTGGAGGTCTCATCATAGCTTACCTCAGAGTATCCAACCCGGTTACCCTAGAGTATCTGTGACTAAACTCTTTGGTGATGATGTGAGGGATCATATGATATATCTTGATAAGTGGACTTTGAGAGTGATAGTTATTAGTCGGGCTTAAGGAGGCTACTGAGGGATTTAGTTTTATGGTTATGAGTTTTTCTTTTTTAGGTGTTTAGGCTTTAGCAACATTATGATGTATATAGTGTTGATATTGCTTTAATCCCATAGTATGTATATCTTTTGTAATTTGAACCATTATATAATGTTTTGCTATGTATTTATATATATATGAACTCTTTCTAAGTATGAGCAGTTTGAGTGTTAATAACTTTTTGGAAACGTGTTCTCATGATTCATATATATATATATAAAGAATAGCACGATACATTTGAAATTAATTCTTTCTAAGCATGAGCAATTTGTGAATTATTAAACTTATAATTGAATTGATCTGTAGTAATTAATTTTCTGTGGGATACATCTAGATTGAAAAACTATGGATCAGAAATGATTACTTGCAAATCTTTTTTCTAGAAAATATAACGAAGGAGTGGAGTTTTTCATCAAGTTTGTAGTTGAACATGCTCGGGACTCTAGTAGAATAGTCTATCCTTGTTTGAATTGTGCTTATATTCAGCGTGTCAACCCTGATGATTTGAGAGACCATTTATTTGTATATGGGATTGATACCAGTTACACTTGTTGGATATAGCATGATGAGATAGAGTCTAAATATTATAATGAGGATGTTAGGAGGGGAAGTAGTGAATCATCATTTGAGAACTATGAGGGACATTCGTTAGAGGAGATGACTCAAAAGGTTAAGGAAAGTGTTCGAGATTGTCCAAAAATGTTCGATCAGTTATTAAATGACTCGGAGAAACCTTTGTACAGTGATTGTAAGACATTTACTCAATTATCTACTACTTTAAGGTTGTACAACTTAAAAGCATATAACAGATAGAGTGATAAGAGTTTCACGGAATTGTTAACACTTGTAAAGGATATGCTTCCTAATGACAATGTTCTACCTCATCATACCTATGAAGCGAAGAAGATTCTTTCCTCTATGGGCATGAGTTATGAGAAGATACATGCATGCCCTAATGATTGTATTTTATTTCACAGTGACAATGTGTCTTTGGATAGTTGTCCTAATCCTAAATGCAAAGCACCACGATACAAGAAGAACAAGGTGCCCATTAAGGTGTTTGGTATTTTCCTATAATACCAAGATTAAGGTGGATGTTTATTGATGTTAAAGATGCCAAGAACATGAGATGGCATGTTGATGAGAAGATAGATGATGAGCTTCTTTAAGATCCATCTTACTCTCCACAATAGATGATGATCGATGGCTTGTTCCCTAAATTTTGGTAAAGAAGGAAGAAATATGTGCCTTGTGCTTTCTACGGATGGAATGAATTCGCACAATGGGTGGTGATTTCAGTTATATACAATCTACTTCAATGGTTGTATATGAAATGTAAGTATATGATGTCGTCTTTACTCATTTTGGGGCAAAACCAATTGGAAATGATATTGATGTTTATTTGGCACCTTTGATTGATGATTTAAAGTTCTTATGGGACATGGGCATTAAAGTATTTGATGCATATAGTGAAGAAAATTCCACTTTGAGAGCATTGTTATTTTGTACTATAAATGATTTTCTGGCATATGACAACTTGTCAGGTTATAATGTGAAAGGCCATTATGCATGCCGGATATGTGAGGATAATACTTCATTTTTTTAACTAACACATGGCCGGAAGACTATCTTCCTTTGGCATCGTAGATTTTTACCTAAGAATCAACATTATTGTTGGTAAACAAAAGCATTCAATGGATTTTGAGAAGTAGGGCAGGCACAAATGTGGTTGATGGGTCGAAATTGTGGCTGAAGATGAAACATCTGAGTGTCAAGTTTGGGAAGAAGAATAAAGATAGCCTCCACTAGTTGGATGGAAGAAGATGTCAATATTCTTCGAACTTCCTTATTGGGAATCACTGTACGTGAGATGTGCCCTTGATGTGATGCATATCGAGAAAAATATATGTGACAATCTTGTTCGTACATTACTTAATGTTCAACAAAAGACTAAAGATGGCATCAATGTTCAAATGGGTATGGAATAAATGGGTATTAGACAAGAACTAGAACCGCAAGAAATGGAAAAAGAACATATTTACCACCGGCATGTCATACTCTTTCTAGAAAAGAGAAAATTTTATTTTGTGAATTCTTTAACAGTGTCAAGGTTCTGGAAGGGTATTCTTCAAATATGAGAAGGATCGTGTTGATGAAAGAGTTGAAGCTAATTAACATGAAGTCTCATGATTGTTATATTTTGATGTAGCATTTGTTGTCGACAGCTATACGTGGAATTTTGCCAATGCATGTTCGAATTATTATCATGAGGCTTTGTTGGTTTTTTAACGCTGTCTACTCCAAAGTCATATATCCTAATAGTTTGAATGCCTTGTAAAGAGGGATTGTGATGACTTTATGCCAGCTTTAAATTTACTTTCCACCCTCATTCTTTAACATCATGGTACATCTAACTGTTAATTTAGTTTGTGAGATAAAAATGCTAGGACCTGTTCATGGGAACTGGATGTACCCCTTAAAATGGTTTATGAAGTTGATAAAAGGTTATGTGAAGAATCAATATCAGCCGGAAGGATGCATTGTTGAGAGTTACCTTATAGAAGAGACAATTGAGTTTTGCATGAAGTACTTGTCAAATGTTGAAGCTCTTAGTATTCCTATGTTTTGACATGCAAGAAAAATCAAAGGACATGGTATTAAGGGCAAACGGTTTGGGCGTGTAAACTCTAACATGTTCCGTAAAGTACATCTGTATGTATTACACAACAGTGATAATGTTCAGAAGTATATTGAAGAACGTATGCTTTCTCTATAGATTGAAAATCCATCAAAGACTAAGAAATGGATAATCAATAAACATAATCTTTCCTTTATTGATCGGATAAGATATCGCATCAGTCAACTCATCAGACATTCCCCAACATGAATTTCAAAACCGCTGCAATGGTTATCTTAGAAACCTCGTTATGAAGTTTTTTTCATATACCAGTCATGTGATCAATGATTACACTTTTTAAACAAAACAACAAGATGAGAAGGGTACAATGTAGAACAATGGGGTGAATTTAGTGGCTGAGGCAATGCATATTGTTAGTGCGAAGGACAAGAATCCAACCTTTATAGATATGAATTATTTTGGTGTGATTGAACATATATGGGAGTTAGATTACACTGCATTTAAAGTCCTTGTATTCAGCCGCAGATGGGTTGATAATAGCTATTGGGTTAGATATGAAGATGGATTCACATTAGTAGATCTCAATAGGGCAGGGCATAAACAAGACCCATTCATCTTGGCATCACAACCAACATAAGTATTCTTTGTCATTAATCCTACTGATAACAGATTATCGGTGGTACTATCTACGAAGAAAAGAAATGCCAATGAATGTAATGATGAAAATGATGCCAATTGGAATAAAGAGTGTGTCTCACATGTGCAAGAAACTAAATTATTGAACGATGATAATAATAAAATTAATGAGGAGGATATATATGTATATATGTATTAGATCCTGAAACCAATTCTAAAATAAGGGGAAAAAAATAAGGAAAAGAAGGCAATGAGGGTAATAATATTGTAACATATGATATGTGTGCTTATTTTTTCAAATGAATTTTTCGACCTTCCTCATTGGATATTTATTGTATCAAAAAATAATTTAGTGGTACATTATGGTCAATACATAACATTCTAACATAATTTACTTATTATTTTTTTGTAGAGATATGGGCAACAAAATAGTCGATAGGGACAGTAGTGATGAAGAAGGGAAGAGAGGAACTACTATTATGAGAATCATCACGGACATGCGGAATAGAGGAGAACTAGTCGAGTTGGGATGGAATACTTACAATCTCCCCATTGGCCCTTACGCAGATATGTTTCTGACGTACATTTCACTCATCACACGTAATCATGTTCCTATCTCTTATAATAATTAGAAACAAGTTCCAAAGGGTCACAAGGAGCATATTTGGTAGGAAATAATGGTAAATATTCTATTTTATTTAATCATTTTTGTATGTCAGATGTTATTAATTTTAATACAATAACATCGGTATACATCTATATGCCTTATTTTGTAGAGAATCTTCAATGTCCCGGAGACTAGGAAGAAATGGCTTCCTAGATATTATGGGAAGCGTCCAAGAAAATTTAGGTCATACTTGGCTCGTAGAAAAATGTACAAAAAGAGGGATGGCTCTCTATGGTAGAACCCACCCAAACGATATGGTTTCATTGATCAAGAAAGTTGGACAAATTTATTGCGTTTCGTCTTTCAGAGGATTTTAAGGTATTTATTAGATAACAAATAATATTTTTGATTTAGAATATTTCATTAATATTTAAATAACCATGTGACTATATTTTGGCTTGTAACAAAGGAAAAATGTGCCAAAAATAAAGAGATTGCTAAGCAAAATAAATACTGGAATAATATGGCTCGCAAAGGCTATGCAAGCCTTGAAGAGGAGTTAGTATGAGATTTGATTTATCTATTTATATGTAAAAGTCTAATGTTATACTAATATTCTTAATGCAAGAATATTTTTTTATTTACAGTTCATAGCCCAAGAATTGGATCCATGTACCTCTTCCATCAATATTGGTACATTATGAAAAAAACTAGAGCAAAAAAAGATGGATATATTAATGAAGATGCAGATGTTGTTGCCAAAAAAAATTGTATGCTTGTAGATGTCTTGAACGCTACTTAGTTTTCTTTTAGAAAACTATGATATTATGCTTATTCCTATAAGCTAAATTTAAATATATTGTATACATTACAGGACGAACTTGAAATGTTAGATGTTGTAGGGGGTGGACCAATATAACATTGTGCCCTAGGCTACAAGAATTGTAGAACACCCCAGAAAACACAGGGGTCTTGGATTAGGTGTTACAATAACGAGCATGTGTGGTCCATCTCGTGGTTCTCGTAGCACTAATGAGCAAGTGACCATCCTCACCTAGAAATTAAACATGGCACTTGAATGGATGGAAAAATGGAGCAAGAGTTATCATTTATTAATTCTTAAAGGTATAAGCCATCCGATTAAGTCCACCATGATCAGCTTCACATACCCAATGTAAAGCGTTAGAGACAGTTGTGAAGTTCATGTACGTCTTTCTTCTCTTCCTAAGGTAAGCATTACAAGCTATGAATTTTTATTAAATCTATTCGGTGTCATAAATAATTAAGAATGTGTAATATTTTATTTCAAGGTTTGAATAAATGTGACTTGTTAGTGAATGTCCTTTCAACTCTTTTGGAAAAAATGAAGGGTACACATCAGTCATAGTACCCAAATGCAAATAGTCCATGGGTATAACTTAGCCCTAAATAGAAGGCCAGTGAGTATTAACACTCCAATTATTGGCAATGCGCCCTTACCTTGTCATAAAGAAGGCGATGAGGCAGCCACGGTGCTAGAAGCTCATGGAAGCTTCGTGCCTTGGCTTGCAGATTAGATACATCTCACTACTGAAGAGGTAATGATATTCAACATCATTATTAGACCTTATTTATTACTTACACTATTTATACCTTTTTTCATATGCTCAATACATATTTCTTTTATTATTATGAATTAAGGAATAAAAGAAAGAATGCTCTTACTAGTAAAACCAAGAGAGGTACTAGTAGAACGAGGAAAGTAAAAGAGGGTGCTGCTAAAGGAAAGAGAGATAAATCTAAAAAATCAGTTGCCCCACAAAATATTCCTTCTTTAGAGAAGAGCCAACCTCCACTAGCACTAGCTTTATTGCATTTCTATGCCCAAAACTACCTCAGGGACAATTATATTTTCATTAATTGTCATCCTAAGTATGTGGGGAGGGACAACACTACTTATATGGTATCGATGGTTGAAAAAAGTTACATTTATAATCAGAAATGGATGTCAACCACGAGTGTTATCGTCTATGTCACGTAAGTATTATTTCATATTTTAGATTTTAGTACTTCTTGTTATATATATTGGAATTTTTATTACTTCTTATATGAGTTATTAGTTATTAACAAATATACATTGTTATTTTCGTCCATAGGTGAGTAGTTAGTCGTGCTGTGATGGAGGGAATGATGTCCTCTATTGTATTTATGTGCCCATACTACATAGTTGGCGGTAATACAATAAGAGAGGGTAGGCACAAAAAATATTTAGTGGATCATATTTTGATTGAGGGATACAACAAGCTTTATGTCATTTCTCACCTTACAAATGAACATTAGGTTTTGTATGCTATTCAACCTGATCTTAATAAAGTGTATGTGTTTGATTCCCTTCGAACTTATGACATGCCTTTTCCATCCCTTATCGAGGTGGAAAAGAATTTATCGACATGTTAGTATACTTTTCACTTCTTACTTCATTAGCTTATTTATGCATATATTCTACTTTAATTATTTGAGGTATATATACTTACAATATTATGTATCCAACTCTATTTATTAGGGTACTATGGACGACATATCCGATGAGAGGTAGGAATGGTGTCCCAGACCTAAAGAATCTTGAATATGAGCCTGTATTGATAAGAAGGAAGACAACTATTTTGTATTTTGTTTTAATTCGAATTAATATCTAACAGTTAGAGAGCTAGCTGAATTCATGTGACAGTGTCCACAATAACAAAACGGTGATGATTGTGGATACTATGTATGTAGAGCAATGGATATAATAGTCCAAAATAGATTGGTCAACATAGATCCTAGCCATGCATGTCTTTTTTCATATTTTTCAATTAATGAATCATGACATATATATTTAGTACTTGACATAAGTACTAACAGAATAATCGAAACTTTGGCATTGTATTTTTTCACTTGTGACTATGCACGATGCTAGAAATATAATGTTGATGAAATTGATGAAGTTAGAGAACAATGGGTCAAGCACGTGCACTCATACATTTAGTATTAGCTAGGGATCTATATTCTACATGCATATTCAGGTTTGTGTTTTATCCATGTCTTTTGGTCATCTAGGTTATAATCTATGAACTTTTGATTTCTGAGTATACAGCTACCTAGTTGCGGTACGTCTATTAATTTTGATTCCTAGGTATGCCCAGTGTATTGAAATATACTAATTAGAGCTTGATTGAAAATATGGAGTATCATTTTGGAGGAAGACATGTATGTATATATGAATTGATGTTGTTTTGGTAAATATTTGAACATACAACTATGTATGTGGGCTGGAATAAAACAACAAAAATATAAATAAATAAAAAACATATAAGTTTTAATAATGGTTCTTACAGAAACTGTTATTATAAAAGTTTTAATAACGGTTTTTAGTAAGAACCGTTAAGAAAACAACCTTTTTAATAATGGTTCTCCACTACAACCATTATGAATACAATTTTTAATAACGGTTATCAATAAAAACCGTTATTAAAAGTTGGAATTTAATCTCAAATTTATACATATTTAATACGTTAGGGTTTAATAAATGCATAATCATTGATTAAAACCCTAATTAGATGATATTTTTACAACGGTTTTACCTTACAAACCGTTACTAAACCTAATTCTTTGTATTTTATTTATGACCATTATGCACTGTTATTAAAGATTTAATAACAAAAATTCAATAATGGTTCAAAATTGTTATTAAAAGCATAAAATAACTATTGTTAAAACCCCTTTATGGGGTAGTGATACATTCTCAGGGTAGAACACTCCTAGATAACGCTCTCATCCAATAGAATGGACATATAAAACCAGTCCTGACTTATGTAGTATTCTACTTTATATGATTAGTGTATTATCAATGATTATAATTGTTCTTGAAATTTATTTTAAATTGAGTTTAGGGGCCCCACTATTCTCAACCGGTGGAATGGTTATTCCACCCCAAGGCAAAATGCTCCTAGCCACTATTCTTACCGATGGAACGGTTAATAATATACAATATCATGTTAAAAAGCATGCAGCCAATATTTTCGTTTGGTGGAATGGACATAAACAATTGGTCCTGACTCAAGTGATCTTTCGCTTTAATTGATTAATATCTTATTTATGATTTATTTATGAATACGACATAATTAAGTTAATAAAAGGCATCAAGGGTGAGGGGGTAGGGAACGGGTGGTTTTTCTACAGCTAGGGGTGTTTTGGTGAGTTTTGCTACATCTAAGGGTGAGGGAATGGAAGGTTTTTCTAGTGGTGGTGGATGTTGTGCTATAATGGTTGTCGAATTTGGGTTTTTGGGGGTGTTTTTGGGCAGTTTAGAGATTGTAAGGAGGGGAAAGGAGTGTGTTTGGGTGATATTTTTGACATAAAATTAGAGGACTAAAGAGGTATTTTTTTAGTGCTTTAAATGAGGTAAATGTATTTCTATATTTACACATAGAGAGGAAGAGGAGGGAGGGTAAGGTGAGGTAAGAAAATAAAATAGGGTAGGAGTAATTTATTTAGTTACAAAATGGGGTAAAGTATCCTAGTAAAAATAATCAAGTTTCTGGAATAGGTTTTTTGATGAAAAGGATATCGGTTACGATCCAAACCTAGGTTTAAATTTTAAAACACACCCTTTAGCATATTTTAGCGTAATAAAATTTTATAACTAATAAGCCATAGTAATGTTACACATATTAATAATATTTTTAGTACAAACACCCTACAATAATTTTCATAACTAATACACATAATTAATGCTTATAATTATTTGGGTTTTCTTACAACGGGGTATTATTTAATTAAACAAATTAATATATAATTTCTTATGATTAGGAGTGTTGTGGCTAAGTCCAATATCATACAAAATTATACTATCAAATATGATACTTACATAAATAAATTTAAAATTATCCAAACATAGCCTTAAGGTATATGGGAATACAACTGTGAAATAGAATAAGCCAAATATGGCCTAAGGATGAGAGCATGGCTTAATTATGCCAAAAGGCACAAAAATAAGCCAAAAATGCTACCCAGTAATGAACATTATCAACCAAAAGATTCATTATTGAAGCACAAAACTCAACTAGTATGAGTGGTTAAGGTGTGTGTTAACAATTATAGGAGATGAGGAGGTCCTAAAATTTATACCCCATGACCGCATGCTACTTCTAATTTTTGTGTCAAACAACATATTACACACTCTATTAAATAATACAATATAAAGAAGACATCTATATATATTATGTTATACGTGTAGATCAGACAGTAACATGCATGTAACCTCTTCCGTGGAGCACGGGATCAAGCCCCATCAAATGTTCCTTGTAGGGTTGTTTTTTTTTAAAAAAAAAACGACGAACATGATCGTTCTCTTCTATGATTTTTCAGTCATTGAGAACCATAATTAAACACCCATAAACACAATTAACGATCAAGACAGAGGCCTTATCAAGCTCTGATGCCAAATGTTAGGCAATAATATGGCATGAGTCATATAATAAACATATTATTAATACTAATTCATGGACAATCAAATTAAAATTCATGTGAATTCCTAATACATGAAATAACAAACTTTATGTGGATTTAAGATCATAGAATACTATGTATATTATATATATATATATATATATATATATATATATATATATATATATATATCGTACTTCCAACTATTGATCGGATTAACAACGTAGGAAATTGTAGAAATGATGAATGCAACGATAATTATCGGTTCTACTTCCTTTTCCTCAAACCCGATGGTGCGTGCTTTCTTACAAGAAATAGGAATATGGACCTTTCTTTATATTTCTTCTGCTTTCTTTGATTTCACACACAAATCAACAAGAATATTGAAGAAATAAGCCTCTTTTCTCTCCAATGGATGTGTGTGTGTATGTTTAAGAGGAAAAGTTTTCTCTACAGAAAAGAGAGAGAGAATAAAAAAATGTAACACACCCCACTATCCCCACATATGTCCTGCAAAATGTTGTGTTGAAGTTGGTTATGGTAACTTTATGGTAATTTAATTATTCCTTCAATTAAATTATTTCCTTTATTTTCTTCTTCACATGACACACACATATACTTGTATCCATATTGGCTTAATTATACTTCTACCATCAAGAATTAGATTGAGAAATATAGGATTAGGCTTGATTACTAACATATTATTATGTAATATAAACTTTATGGTCAAACTCTATATTTGATTTAATATGGATCATACCAATGATTAATATATACATAAAATATAAAATACTTTATTTATAAAATAATAACAATGATTTTACAAAACAAAAATCTATATTAATATCCAAGACCCACCCCATGATTATTGCATGGCGTCCATATATTTTGATGAGCTTGCTGAAGCTCAGCACTCTGTAACGATCCATCTCCGGCGGAGAACTATATAATTATAGCTAAATAGCGAGGGTTGGGTCCAGGATCCTTGTTGACGGTCACATTCACTCCATGATAGTGGAAATCCACCCTACAAATTCAACCATGTAAATATTAAACAATAAAGGATATACCCCGTGTTGCACTTGATATATTGATTTTTTTAAGTAGATGTTCTATATGCTATCTTCAATATATGTCATTGTTTATAATATTTTTTAACTATTTGTTACTTTAAAATTTTAATTTAATGCATATTTTTAAAGTTTTTTCTTGACTACTTATATTTATTTTCTCCCATCAATTAATAATTTCGTCACCAGATATTTATCCCATCCTAACATCAAAGATTTCACCATTTAATATTCATCTTCCGCCGACATTCAGTAATGACGCATTAGAGTAGGGGGAGCATAGAAATAGAAAGCCCTGGCTAGCTAGATTTGTGTAATTTTTTTTAGAGGACTAGATTTGTGTACATTAATATAGGTGGACCGTAGTAATCAATCAATTGAGGAATGAGTCCTGCATATTTGATGCCCAGATATTTTACCAACACGCAGTTATTCTTGATATTTCTTATCAATTACTTTGATTTTTTAGTCTTTTTTTTTTGTGCCAGGCATTTGAGATTGGAAAATGAAGGGATCATAACTCATTGAGACAAGGTTTTTCGTCGTGTTGGGGGGACCTGCGAGTGTGATATAATGGAAAGGGGGAAGGGGGGCCTTTGTTTGTATCTCTCTCTCTCTCTCTGGTGTTTATTGCGCTTTCGTTCTTGGGGCTATTTCTATATCGAGAGTACGTAGTGCTGAGGCTACCAACGATTCAACCAATAGAAATGACTGGGGGATAGAGGTGACAATTGGGTCGAATCGATCAGGTTGGGGTCGGGTTATAGTGGGTCAGGTCGTTCTCAGGTCGGATTATTTCGGATTATTTATCTTTCGCGGGTCAAGTCGGGTCATTTGAGTTTGGATCATTTTGAATCATTGCCTTGTTTAGGTCAGGTTAGTTTTGCATAGGGTCATTACAATTTCGGGTCATTTCATGTTAATTTGTCAGGTCGGGTTCGAATTTGGGTTAAGCAAACTCAGGTTTGAGTCATTTTGGGTTAACTTGACTAGTAGGGTTCGGATGGCTTCGTGTTATTTTTTAGTTAACATGACTAGGTGGGCTCGGTCCGTTCTGGTCATTTTATGTAATTTGACGAGTTGGTTCCGTTGGGTTCGAGTTGTTTCGGATTAACTTGATGAGTTGGGTCATTTCGTGCAATTTGGAGAGTTGGGTTTAAATAGTTGCGGATTAACTTATTGGATCGGATCAGATCGAGTTTTGATGGGTTAAGTAAATAAGAAATATATTTATAAATTTTCACAATAAAAGATATTGCATGATTTAATCTAACAAAAATATTTATCATTTATTTTATTACATAAAATATTTGATTATTAAAAAAATGATAATTTTACAAAATAAAGGTGATTCTAATATAACTATACAATATATAATTATCATTTATGACATTATAAATATTAGAGACAATCATAAGATTACTAGTACAGATAAATTAGCTTTATTTTTACAAGTAAATAATAAAGATATTTATAAATATTAACAATAAAAAATATTGCATAAGTCAATCTAACAAACATATTTATCATTTATTATCATTTATTTGATTACTTTAAAAAAAGATAATTTTATAAAATAAAGGTGATCGTAATATGACAATACAATGTATAATTATCATTTATTATAATAAAAATCATAAGATTACTATTATACAAAAACAAAATAAGAATATTAAATCTACTTTATTTTTACAAGTAAATAATAAAAATATTTA
Organism: Tamarix chinensis; assembly: GCA_030549775.1. Lineage (NCBI taxonomy): Eukaryota > Viridiplantae > Streptophyta > Magnoliopsida > Caryophyllales > Tamaricaceae > Tamarix > Tamarix chinensis. Next base: position 77,043,128 of record CM060179.1, on the reverse strand, counting down.
TAAATTTTAACAATAAAAAATATTACATGATTCAATCTATCAATGATATTTACCATTTATTATCATTTATTTCATTACTTAAAAAAAGATAATTTTATAAAATAAAGGTGATCATGATATGACTATAGAATGTATAATTATCATTTATTACATTATAAATATTAGAGACAAGTACAAGATTACTAGTATAGATAAATAAAATAAGAATATTAGATACACTTTATTTTCACAAGTAAATAATAAATATATTTATAAATTGTAACAATAAGAAGCATCTCATGATTCAATCTAACAGATATTTATCATTTATTATCGTTTATTTGATTACTTAAAAATATATATAATTTTATAAAATAAAGGTGATCATAATATGACTATATACTATATAATTATATTGTATTACATTGTAAATATTAGAGACAATTATAAAATTACTACTATAGGTAAATGAAATATGAATATTAGATAAGCTTCATTTTCACAAGTATATAATAAAGATATTTATAAATTTTAACAATAAGAAACATTGCATGATTCAATCTAACAAAGACATTAATCATTTATTTGATTACTTAAAAAGGATAATTTTATAAATAAATAAGAAAAGGTGATCATAATATGACTATATAATGTTTAATTATCATTTATTATATTTTAAATATTAGAGACAACCATAAGATTACTGGTACATATAAATGAAATAAGAATATTAGATTCCCTTTAATTTCACAAGTAAATCATAAAAATATTTTTAAATTTTAAATTTGAACAATAAAAAATATTGCATGATTTAATCTAACAAAGATATTTACCATTTATTATCATTTATTTAATTACTTAAAAATAGATAATTTTAGAAAATAAAGGTGATCATAATATGACTATACAATATATAATTATCATCTATTAATTTGTAAATATTAGAGAAAATCATAAGATTACTAATACACATAAATGAAATAAGAATATTAGATGCGCTTCATTTTCACAAGTAAATAATGACGATATTTATAAATTTTAACAATAAAAAACATTGTATGATTGAATCTAGCAAAGATATTTATCATTTATTTCATTACTTGTTTATTAAATTATTATTATGACTTATTAATGTTGTATTTTTATGTGGAAAATTTTATTTATATATCATTAATAAATAAGGATGTCTAGGGTAAAGTATGAAAAATAATTATAATTTATAAAATACTATATTTTTAAAAGCTTTAAATGAATAATAAAATATTTTTAATTTATTGTTATTATTATAATAGATTTTGATGTCCAGACAGGTCAACGTTGGGTTGGATTAATGTTGGGTTGGGTTAATGTTAGGTCGGATCAACGTCAAGTTATGTCAATGTTGGGTCGGGTCTATATCGCGTAAAGTAGCTATCAGGTCGTGGGTTGGGAGCATGTCGGGTCAGGTTAATTGTTATAGGGTCACTGCCTGGTCAAGTCAATGTCAGGTTGAGTTGAGTTTGGATCGCGTCGGGTTGCTAAACTTTTTAGGTTTTATTGGGTCGGATTTTGTTCGGTTCTGGTGAACTTGGGCGGGTTAGGTCACCTTTTGACTGTTCTACTAGCGGAACCTAACGCACTTAAATTTCGATTTACTTATGTATAATTTTTAATATAATTATAATTTTTTTTTAGTATAATATTATAAAAATATAACAAAATGTACAAAAACTCTATTATAATTGTACTAAATAAACAGACCTAGAGACTAATGGTGGACAGGGTAAAAGAGAGATTGGTAGGGTAAAAGGCAATGCTGCTATCCAAAGAAGGTAAACTGGTGTTTATCAAGAGTGTTCTCAATAGCCTACCATGTTGTTTAAAATGCCCAAAGGAGTGGTAAAGGAGATTATAACCATCCAAAGGAAATTCTTTTAGGCAAGGAGTAGGGAACGAAAGAAGGTGTCTCAGGTAAGCAAGAATTTGATTCAAAAACCTAGATGTCCGGGTGGCTTGGGTGTTTGAGACCTAGCTATAAGGAGCAATGAGCTAATATTCAAATTGTGGTGGAGGTTATTTACCATAGAGAGTACATCATGGAAGTGGGTCATTACATCCATATACTCTTGTAATTGAACCGGAAGGTTATAAATATTGGAACAAAAAAAAGAAGGAAGGACACATTGGGTAGATATTGTGGAGCTTGGAAGGTGGAATTACCTCTTTGAATCAAGCATAAGGATTAATTTCGGGGATAGTAGTAGAGGTAAGTTCTTACATGATAAGAGGGTGGAGCAGGGCACCTTGAAACAATCCTTTCCTAGACTTTTTTTATGACTCTTTATATGGGAGGAAGAGGTGGCAGAGCAGTTGTGAAGGATGATTAGACATCTCTACCCATGTAGAGACATATGGGACTCTATTAGCTAGAAATATGAGAATAAAGGGATCTATGTTAATTCTTTAATTAAGACTTCTTATCTAATGGATGATGAAGATGGACAGGGTAGTAGAGATTGTAGCAAAATATAGATCGACATCACCTTACTCGGGATCAAACTCATTACATGGTGTGCCATCCCGACTAAACACGATAATCTAGCTAGACTTGAACTCATCGACATTAGTGACTTGGGTTACCCCTTCTGTAAGATTGAGTAGGAGACTGCCAACCATTTGTTCCTACATTGCACAGTTGAGAGAAGGATTTGTGATGTAGGAGCATCCTTCACAAATGATATAAGCCTGCTAATTAGTTTTTATAAGTTCAAAAGTGTTAAAACACTTCTAACTTGGACAAATATTATTTGGTAAGATTTCAAGCCATTCATGAGCCGACCAAGCCACCATCTCTCCTCATAGCTTATTTAGCCCAACATGGCTCATAATCTAGCAAAATGATTAGCTAAACACCAGCCCTTAAGAACATCCCACAAGTGGTAAAAATTCTAGCCACAAACCCGGCAAAAAATCTACAAAAATAAAAGCATTCTAAGTCAGCCATGCAACAGCCAATTTAGCACCTTTTTACCACAAAATGAAAGAAATAATCAACATATATGCAAGCCTCATTGATGAACTTCACGTAGCAGTATTAACACAATTATTTTTGGGTTAGAAAGGAGCTTAATTGTAGTGATTAGATAATAGAGTATTTAGCGATTTATAGTTTTTTTTACTTTTGCTAGTTTTGGATAGTTGTCATTAAGGATTGATGTAATTTCCTATCTTTTTTATCTCCCCATAAATGGAAGTCCTAGGGGGATGGGAGGGAGGTGCTTTTTGTTGTGAATTTTTTAACTCGACTATGGTGAGGAAGCTTATTTCAAAATTTCTGACTAGATAGTTGATTTGGGGTATAACTATATATTGGGAATAGAAATCTAGTTACGCATGATGGGTAATGATGCAAGAGAAAACACTCAAGAATTGGTTTTCATAATTATGAAACCAAGTATTCTTCATTTAGAAAGTGTCTCACATAAATTTGAAAACCAATAGATGATTACGTTGCCTGAAATTTAACAAAAAAGTAACTAAGTGTCTACATGCATGTGCATGGCATGTAAGGAAGGAGTGACCTCGTGCATGGGGAGTTATTGGCATAATTTTTTAGCATTATTAAGTAATTTAGCTAATATATTAATTAAGTAGTAAAGTTGGATAATAAAGTTAGCATAAAGGTAGCATATTATCTTTTAGTTTGCAATCTTTTGAATTATGCTTTAGCTAGTGGCAGAAAGAATATATTCTACATGAATTTCGAGCATAATAACAATGATGAATTGAATTGAAGTTGAATATAAACATTGAATTTGAACACAAATGAATTCTGTGTGAGTTCAAACTCAAGCAAATCGAATCTGTGTGAATGGTTTGGCTTGAAAGTTTTAATCTCTTCGTCTGTATGAATTAGAGATTAATTCATATCCTTTCTGCTATTCTTAATCCATATTTTCTTGCCATAATTACCATTAAAATCCTACTATAATTCGTGGTTAATCAAAGCCCTAATTTGATATGCACAATCGAAACCCTAAACCATCCATTCGAAACCCTAACCCTTCCATACCAACCAAATACCACATTATTCATTCTTTTTGAACCAAACCTTAACTCTAACCCTAAAACACTACTCTAACCATCATCCAAACCCTAACCTTTGAAACCAAACATCATCATCATTCCATCATCAAATGCATATGCTAATTAATATATTCCATTCAAACCATCATCATTGTTAAACCACCATCCACGAACCCTACCTTTCTTATTCAAATCATCATCATCAATTTTCCATTCCGTTCGAGTACTTTAAAATCTAATACATCACCATTGAATCATATTTTACTCAAGAATAAAATAATCAAACCATATTCACACAAAGTTGAGAATTACACCCTGCCACACACATCAGATAGTATGATCATTTTGCAAATGTCGGGGCATAACACACCCGCATACATGTGTTAGCTTCCCATTAAATTAGGTCACAAATCATAATGATAAAAAATTATAATATTGAATACTCCTTCTCACATTTAGGGCTCAAGTGAAGAGCTTTGTCTTAGCCTTCCAAAAATTTCACACTCTGTATCCTTAGGGCTGTTACCTAAGGTGCCGAATGTGAGTATTTGATCTCAAGGCTTACTTGTAGATCAAATAACTCCTCTTATCTTCTTCATCCCTGTATCCATTTTCATTCTTGATGGTAATTTCTGCCTCCCCACCATTCTTCCTTGTTTATATTGAACCAATTGTTTAGCATATGCATCAAATTTGTTTCAAAGCTCAAGGTTGAAACTTTTGGATCCTTGATTTCATTCCACTATCATATGAAAGATTAGTGTTTTATGTTTAATATTTTTCTTCTCCTTCACCCTCACCTTTGTCTAAGCCCAAACACACACACACAAAAAAAAATTTCTATCCTAACCTACACTTATTATTCACGCCTATATTCAAACCCCCTTGCTATTCATTTTTCATCAACTTTAAGCACCATGGAAGATCATCTACAAAAGGCCTTAACCATGGATGAAACACACAACCTAAGGAGATACCAAGCCATCTAATCACTCTAAAGTGACATGAGATGTGTGCTTGGTATTTTGGAGACTCTAACCCCGAATTCCAACCTACAAAACCCTTAAAGAACCCCATCCCCAAAGACTATGAAGACCAACCGAGCATGAAGAATAATATGTCATGCCTATCTCTTCCTTAAGTGAGTCGTCTAGGGTTCCAAGGAGAGGGATAAACCATAATAAAGATCCATTTTTTAATCCAAAGCCTATAATGATGAAAAGAATTTCAAGGTGGTGGTGTTTAAAATGAAAGGGAACACTTTTTTTGTGGTGGAAAAGTCTAACTCACCAATGGAGAAGGAATCACAAATTTAAGGTAAAAAAAGTTGGCTCAAAATGAACAGGTTGATGAAGGAACGGTATTTACAACCTTCATACACCCAAGATCTTTATAATAAGATATATTCTCTAATACAAGGCTCTTTGAGTGTGGAGGACTACATCAGAGAGTTTGAGAAATTGAAGATGAGGCTCAACCTAAAGGAGGTAGAGGGGCACTCCATGTCTAGGTTCATAGAAGGATTAAGGTATGGCAAAGCAAGAAAGGTCAAAATGCAATGGTGTTATACTTTGGATGAGCAATTTCATCTTGCCATCAACGTAGAAAGGCACAAAAGGGAGAAGCAGTAGCCATGTTTTGCCACCAAAACAAGTGTGACTATGGATAAGAAGGCACCCTTCCCTTTGAGACCACCCTTACACCTAAGGCATTTGATGTTAAAGGTAAAAAGAGGCAAGAAGGAGGCATATCAAATAAGGGAAGAGGTGTATGTTGCTTTAAGTGCCAAGGCATTAAACATTATCAAAATGAGTGCCTAAACAAAAGGATTATGACCCTTTTAGATTTGGAGGATTTAGCTTTAGAAGGGGAAGAAGAAAGAATCTATTTGGTCCAAGAGGAGGAAGAGCAAGAGGTAGCGCCACTGAATGTAGGGAAATCCCTAATGGTGAGGAGGGTGCTACATACTAAGGAGGTTGTGGAAGAGACACAGAAGGAGAGTATTTTCCATACTATGTGTGTAATCCTTGGAAAGGTGTGCTCTCTTCGTGTGGATGGAGGGAGTTATGTGAATGTGGCATCATGTATCCTAGTGGAGAGGCTCAGCCTACCCACAACCACCCATGCATGATCCTACAATATCCAATGGCTCAATAATGGAAATGTAATAGAGGTCACCAAACAAGTAATTGTTTCATTTTCTATAGGAAAAACATACCAAGACAATGTTATTTGTGATGCAGTTCCTATGGATGTATATCACTTGTTACTAGGTAGATCTTAGTAATATGATAGGAGTGTTAAGCATGATTGTAAGAAGAACACATATTGGCTTAAATTTGCCAAAGAAAGCTATTGTAATAACTTCCTTTAGCAATCATCCATCACTTTTTAGGGAGGCCATCGAGTGTAGGAAAACCTTGTTCATAGATTGTAAAGGGTTGGGTAAGTATGTAACAAAGGGGAAAGTCATATACTTGTTATTATTTGAAACTAATAAAGGAGGTACCACCCTTGACCCTCAGGTCAAGCCTTTGTTTGAGGAGTTTGGGGAAATTTTCTCAAATGACCTACTTCTAGATCAAATAACTCCTCTTCTCTTCTTCATCCTCGCATCCATTTTTGTTCTTGGTGGTTGGCTCTCCCTACCCATCATTTTTCCTTGTTTAGCTTGAACCAATTGTTTAGCATATGCATCGATTTGGTATGGGGTATGTGATTGGATAGGGTACACATGGGTGATGCCAAGGTCTACCATTATAACACCTCTAAAATTCACTAATAAAAAATTTTATTTTATTAAAATTTGAACAGAAGTAAATACAGTGAATTTTTGGGATGCTACCACCACATTTATTACCAGACCAGTTTCCTTCCACCATTCTAGTACCAAGTATTAAGGCTTATGAAGGAAGAGAACACATTTTACACAAAACCAAGGTTACTTAACTAAATTAGAGTAGCGCATTAAACACATTATAAAAATAAAATAAACTATTAGTGGTTACAGAATAAAGCTCATTAAACAAGGAAATATAAAATTTCAAAAGATAAACCCTAAAAGCTTCCCGGATAGTCCTATGCTTGTAACCGGAAAAGATAACTTAAATAGTACTTGTGGCCTAACCTCCAAAGTGCCCATTAAACAGGTAGGGCCCCACAAAAGGAACAGTAGATTACACATATACATAGAAAGAGATATAATAATCATTAGCATAAACACCTACATTAAGATCATATATCACAATGTTCACTCACTTAGGCTCCACATCACTTAGCAAGATAGCATCTAAGTGAAGCTCTTTGTAGTGTAATTAAATGTCCAACCTCATACTCAATTGGTACACCTCACCACTTAATTCAAAGGAAGGAAACCAGGGCCGCTATCATATCATAACCATAGATCATAATTCATGAAACCTGGAAGGGTTTCACAAAAATTTCACCGGATCGTAAACGGAATCGAGCGCGGGGTTCGACTCGTCGTATAATCAGCCTAAGGATTTCTCCAAAGGAAGATTAGAAACTCAGAGCACAGTTGAATCAATGGCTGCTGAAGTTATGAATTAAAGAAGATCAAGAAGAGATCGAGAAGGACCAAGAAGAATGCGAACGAGAAGGTCGCGGGAGAGAGAGGGAGAGTCGAGAGAGAGAGAGCAGAGAACAGAGAGAATTCCAGAAGTCTCAAAATTTTATTCAACCAAAAGTGATCGCTACATACGGTGTAGGCCATATATATATGGCATATACAATATAAGGTAAGCGTATAATACACATCGCATGCCTATCGACAGCATACACAATTCAGCCCAAATATCCAGCCCAAAGAATCAGCCGGTACACAACAATGGATCGACGGTTGAGTAAAGGATTAACAGCCCAAATACATTTTTTACATGCCATAATAATACAAGGAATGAATGATACAAATAATTCCCATGAGCTAAAAATTATTTTAGATAATCATGGTTACCAAGGGACGAATAACCCACATTCCAACTAACTTAATTAATTATGGGTCGGGTGGCGGGTTATACAACCAACTTAATCCCCATTAGTCAATTTCGCCGGCAAATGCATCAAATAGGATTTTCTAATCATAAAAGAAAATTTCTACAACAATTCCTCTCAACAGCTACAGCGACCTTTAGTTCCATTCCCCATGTTCTGCATTAATTTTCTAATCAAGCACACAATAAGAAAAATAATTATAAGCACAAAGTGATTCATAACAATTAATAGAATTATTTAAATACAAATTTTGGAGATTCATATCATTCCCCTCATCTTGGAAAGGTTTTGTCTCTGAAACCTGATTGATGCCAATAAATGGACTAAGATCAGCAACATTAAAATAGTCACTAACATGCCCAAACTTAGCAAGTAAATCAATTCTATAAGCATTATCATTAATTCTTTCTAACACAGTAAAAGGTCCATCTCCTCTAGGGTCTAATTTTGATTTTCTAAGATTTGGAAATCTTTCCTTCCTAAGGTGTACCCAATCTAAATCCCCAGGTTTGAAAACCATTTTTCTTCTTCTCTTATTAGCATTCTCAGCCATTTGTTGAACCCTCTTAGTAATTTGTTAACTCACAGATTCATGCAATTTCTTTATATTATTAGCACGAGATTCAGCATCAAAGTTATGTAATTCAGCATTAGGTAAAGGACTTAGATCTAGGGGAGTCAAATGATTAAAACCATACACAATTTCAAATGGAGTCTTTTTAGTTGTAGAATGTAAGGTCCTATTATAAGAAAATTCTACCTGAGGTAATACATATTCCCACTGCTTAAGATTCTTTCCAAGGACAGCTCTCAACATATTACCTAAGGTCCTATTTACTACTTCTGTTTGTCCATCTGTTTGAGGGTGACATATGGTGGAAAATGATAATTTAGTCCCTAGTTTACCCCAGAAAACCTTCCAAAATGACTCAGGAATTTAACATCTCTATCTGAAACTATTGTCTTAGGTATTCCATGCAACTTAACTATATGAGAAAAGAATAATTCAGCCACAATCACAGCATCATTTGTTTTATTGTAAGGTATAAAATGAGCCATCTTACTAAACCTATCCACTACAACCATTATTGAATATTTAGCTCTATTAGTCCGAGGTAAGTCTAAAAAAAATCTAAAGAAACATCAGTCTAGGGTTGATTAGGCACAGGTAATAGAGTATATAACTCAAAAGGTTTTGATGTGGACTTAGCCTGTCTACAAGCCATACAATTAACACAGTATTTCAATACATCCTTTTTCATATGAGGCCAATAAAAGTGATCATATAATATGTCTAAGGTCTTTTGAAATCCTAAATGTGCCATTAGTCCACCATTATGAGCTTCTTGAATTAGTAATCCTCTATATGAACACTCAGGAATACATAACCTATTTTCTCTAAACAAATAACCCTCAGATATATAGTATTTTCCCTGTGTAGCAATTTCACATTTCTTATAAATTTCTTTAAAATCAAGATCCTCCAGATATAAAAGCTTGATATAGGAAAAACCCAGTAAAGTGGTATCTACAACATTTAACAAAGCATGTCTCCTAGATAAAGCATCTGCAACTACATTATCACCTCCTTTCTTTACTTAATTATGTAAGGAAAGCTTTCAATAAACTCAATCCACCTACCTTGTCTTCTATTTAATTTCAATTGGCTTTTTAAATATTTAATAGCTTCTTGATCAGTATTTATAACAAATTCTCTAGGCCACAAGTAATGTTGCCAAACTTCTAAGGCTCTTACTAAAGCAAATAATTCCTTTTCATAAGTAGAGTAATTTAAAGTACTACCATTTAATTTTTCACTAAAATAAGCTATGGGTTTACCCTCTTGGGAAAGTACAACCCCTATTCCTAACCCTGAAGCATCACAGTCTAATTCAAACATCTTTTCAAAGTCAGGAAGGCTTAACACAGGTGCTTAGGTTAACTTATTTTTAAGAGTTTCAAAAGATTTTTTCTGTACTAAATCCCACTTAAACCCATTTTCCCTTTTTGTTATAGCAGTCAAAGGAGTAGCTATTATACTAAAATTCCTAACAAATATTCTATAAATGAATATAAACCATGGAAACTTCTCACTTCAGTCACATTCTTAGGTACAAGCCACTCTTGAATAGCTTTAATTTTTTCTTTATCTATAGATATACCATCTTTACCTACAACAAATCCTAAGAATACTACACTTTCCAGACAAAACCTAGATTTAGCAAAATTAGCATACAATTTTTGTGCTTTAAACACATCCAAAATAATCCTTAAATGTTTCAAATGTTCTTCTAAATATTTACTATATATAAGTATGCCATCAAAATAAACAACTACAAATTTTCCAATAAAATTTCTAAGGACATGGTTCATAAGTCTCATAAAGGTACTGGGTGCATTGGATAATCCAAAAGGCATTACTAACTATTCATATAATCCAAAGTTAGTTTTGAAGGCTGCTTTCCATTCATCTCCTGGTTTCTTTCTAATTTGATGATATCCACTTTTTAAATCTATCTTTGAAAAAATCACAGCACCATGTAGAAGGTCTAACATTTCATCAAGCCTAGGTATAGGGTATCAATACTTAATAGTTATTTTATTTACTGCTCTACTATCTATGCACATTCTCCAAATTCCATCTTTGTTAGGCACTACCAATATTGGAACTGCACATGGACTCTTTGATTCCTTAATATATCCCTTACTTAATAACTCAGAAACCTGCCTCTTTAATTCCTTAACCTCTTCAGGATTAGCCCTATAAGCAGGTCTATTTGGTATAACAGCTCTTGGTACAAAATCTATTTGATGTTCTATTCCCCTTAATGGAGGTAATCCACAAGGTATGTCCTCAGGAAATAACTCACTATACTCTTCGAACAATTGCCTCACATCAATAGGTACTTCCTCACTTAATTCTAATTGACACTCATAGCATTCTTTGTAAACCATCAAATACACACTTGCCTGTCTCTTAATTGCCTTTTCCACATCCTTACTCTAAGCATAAAATCCAGATGTCCCCTTAACTTCCTTTGAACTAACCCCAATCTCTATACTCTGTTTGGATAGTTCCTTATAATCAGATTTAATTTTTATTTGATGATCAAAAATCTCTTTTGGAGTCATAGGTACTAAGAAAATATTCTTATCATCCTTATGTAAAGTGTATCTGTTTTTATAACCATCATGTGTCACTTTCCTATTATATTGCCAAGGTCTACCTAACAATAAATGAGCAGGCATGCATGGGAACTATATCACACAGAATGGACTCCTCATATTTCCCTAATTTTGAGTTTACTAAAACTTGCTAACGAGAGATAACGGAAGACAGTTATGCCAATTTATTCCTCGAGTCAAGGGGAATACAATGAGGCAAGAAAAGGACGGTGAAAGTCCCTGTAGCCGGCGACGCCATTGTTGGGGTCGAGAGCTGTAGCCGCGTCGACGGAGTAGAAAGGAGGAAGAAGGAAGGAGAAAGGGAGGTGGACCGGTCGGCCGGGAAAAAGAAAAATAAAAAAAAATGGGGAGAACCGATCCGGTTGGCACCGGTTACTCCTTCATTAAACTAGATGCAACGTCTCGGTATTAAGAAGGACAAAACGCTGCGTTTGGATGTATGTAGGGACAGCCAGCGGTGCTGGGCCGCGGGGAGTGGAAGCGAAGGTCGGTTGGGCCGCGTCCAGGCCCAACCGTGGAAGAAAGAAGAAAAAGAAACAAAGAAAAAGAAGAAAAGAAAAGGAAAAGGAAAAAGGGAAAAGGAAAAATTTAAGGTTTTGGGTTTAAATAAATTAATTAGAATATTTTGCGTATTTAACATAAAATATTTATTTAATAAAAATATTAAATTCCCTTTTTAGGCTAATTTAGGGTTTTTAAAACATTTTCCATAAATTCTATTTTAATTACTGAAACACCCTAATTTTTTTCAATTAAATTATTTATAAAATTATTATTTATTTTAAACTATTTTCTCCTTGTTATTTTAAATAAAATAATTTATTTAATTCATTTTTTTCATAATAAAACCTTATTTTAATATAATCTTTAAAATTAGAAATTTTCGGGATATTTCATTACTACCCCTTAAAAACAGACTTCGCCCCCAAAGTCTCTGGGAGCGCTTAGGGTTTGGAAAAAAAAACGTTCTAAGTGGCTAGAAACTCAAACTAACACTGATACCTATATAAACTACCTCCTCAGGAATAAACTTAATTAAAATTCTACCATTCGCTTCTCACTGTGGCCGCAATAAAAACGTTTTAAAGTAAATAAATAAGCAAATAAATAAATCCTTTTTGGTTCAAAAACGATTTGAAATCAAGGAAAACTTTTTTATCCAAATTCATTTTGAAAATGATACCTCTTATAGTATTAGCTTAAAAAGCTTAAATACGGAAGGACGGTGGAAACATACTTTAAAACCCATTAAGAATTTTGTAAAACAATTTTAAATTTCAAAACAGGCATGATCAAAAAGATCAACCATTTTGAGACCAACTTGTGGTATCAACTTAAAAATCTTAACATCAAAAGAGCGTGATCAAAAGGATCAATTGCTTCGATACCAAATTGTGGTATTAGCTTAAATCATTTTAAAAAAAAGCGAAAGAGCGTGTCCGAAAGGATCAACCGCTCTGATACCAACTTGTAATACCACAAAATTCACTACCTTTTTTTTAAACAAAACACTACTTATAAATTAAAACCGTAAATTCTGGGGATGTTACCGCCACACTTAGCATCAGACCGGTTCACTCCTACCATTCCAGTACCAAGTGCTAAGGCTAAAAAAACAGCTCATAACATTAATAATAATTCAAATTCATAAATACGGGAATTCGGTACGCATAAATTTTTATTCAATCCAAAATACGAGGGTTGTTTTTTTTTGGGGAAAAGAAATAACTACAATCATAAAATTGTCTACGAAGCGTCCAACATAATTAAAAGGAACTGGGAATGAAATCTCAATGGAAAACCAGCCACGCCACTCCGAAACTAATTCGGCCCAATCATCACTCAGTCCCATCCGATGTTCCACTATAAGCAATTAGTACCTTTTAAACGTTTGGCAAACTCGAGTTTATAATTATTGAGCTCGAGTCACCCCACTATTGTTGCCGGTGGGCCGGTCACTTGCGAGACAAAGTCCACACCACTAATATCACCATGCGACGTACCACACTTCCATGTAAACTCTAATTTCCATGCAAGATACCATACTTCCATGCAATCCTAATATCACCATGCAATATTAATAACATCATGCGAACCCTAACATGCATGTCTTAAGGCCACATCGTATATCATCACATATAAATAAAACACATGCCATATAACAACCCAAGATCATACGTGAACTCCACATCATATCATATATGACATAATCAATAATGATAACATAGATTACATGACATATGAAGCACATAATGCATATAAACACACAAACGGCCTTAGCACCCCTTACCTAAAATGTCACCGGTCTTGGAGCACGCTCCTATATTACTTGAGAGCTTTGATTGGGCTCACTTACTATGGAAAAATACTAGGATTAGGTTTCCTCTTAAGAATGCTATTATTTCTAACTTATCCCAATACCTTATTTTTAATTAAAATATTATTATACTAAAATTAACTACACAAAATACTAGTAGAAAAACTAATAATAACACCAACGAACTTCAAAACAAAAGGGTGATATAAGGGTCTCTACCCTTCACCCAAAATAATATTAGTAAGGATGAAAATAATAATAATATAACTTTAATAACAACTAAATATTATAAATAACGATAATATTAAGAATAATAATAATAATAATAATAATAGTAACCCATTAAGAATTTTGTAAAACAATTTTAAATTTCAAAACAGGCATGATCAAAAAGATCAACCATTTTGAGACCAACTTGTGGTATCAACTTACAAATCTTAACATAAAAAAAGCATGATCAAAAGGATCAACTGCTTCGATACTAAATTGTGGTATCAGCTTAAACCATTTTAAAAAAAAACGAAAGAGCGTGTCCGAAAGGATCAATCGCTCTGATACCAACTTGTAACACCCCAAAATTCACTACTTTTTTTTTAAAAATCAACACTACTTATAAATTAAAACCGTAAATTCTGGGGATGTTACCTCCACACTTAGTACCAGACCGGTTCACTCCTACCATTCCAGTACCAAGTGCTAAGGGTAAGAAAATTTCTCATAACATTAATAATAATTCAAATTCATAAATACGGGAATTCAGTACGCATAAGTTTTTATTCAATCCAAAATTCGGTACGCATAATAGGGAAAAGAAATAAGTTCAATCATAAAATTGTTTAAGAAGCGTCCAACAGAATTAAAAGAAACTGGGAATGAAATCTCGATGGAAAACCGGCCACGCCACTCCGAAACTGATTCGGCCTAATCATCACTCAGTCCTGTCCGATGTTCCAATATAAGTAATTAGTATCTTTTAAACGTTTGGCAAACTCTGGTTTATATTTATTGAGCTCGAGTCACCCCACCATTATTGCCGGTGGGTCGGTCACTTGCGGGACAAAGTCCACACCACTATTATTACCGGCGGATCGGTGTGGACTCGGCTCAACAATATTCCACTTTAAATGAATAATGTCTTAAGTGTTTTATTCATAAACTTTTGTCCAAACATGCATGACTAACTCCATACGAAACCCTAGCTCTAATGCAAACCCTAGCTCCCATGCAAACCCTAGCTTTACTGCAAAGCCTAGCTCCAATGCAATATGCCACACTACCATGCAAATTCTAATTCCCATGCAACGTACCACACTTCCATGCAACCCTAATGTCCCCATGCAACGTACCACACTTCCATGCAAACTCTAATTTCCATGCAACGTACCACACTTCCATGCAAACTCTAATTTCCATGCAACGTACCACACTTCCATGCAATCCTAATATCACCATGCGACGTACCACACTTCCATGCAAACTCTAATTTCCATGCAACATACCATACTTCCATGGAATCCTAATATCACCATGCGACGTACCACACTTCCATGCAAACTCTAATTTTTCATGCAACATACCATACTTCTATGCAACCCTAATATCACCATGCAACATTAATAACATCATGCGAACCCTAACATGCATGTCTTAAGGCCACATCGCATATCATCACATATAAATAAAACACATGCCATATAACAACCCAAGATCATACGTGAACTCCACATGATATTATATACGACATAATCAATAATGATAACATAGATTACATGGCATATGAAGCACATAATGCATATAAACACACAAACGGCCTTAGCACCCCTTACCTAAAATATCACCGGTCTTGGAGCACGCTCCTATATTACTTGAGAGCTTTGATTGGGCTCACCAACTATGGAAAAATACTAGGATTAGGTTTCCTCTTAAGAATTCTATTATTTCTAACTTATCCCAATACCTTATTTTTAATTAAAATATTATTATACTAAAATTAACTACAAAAAATACTAATAGAAAAACTAATAATAACACCAACGAACTTCAAAACAAAAGGGTGATATAAGGGTCTCTACCCTTCACCCAAAATAATATTAGTGAGGATGAAAATAATAATAATATAACTTTAATAACAACTAAATATTATAAATAAAGATAATTTTAAGAATAATAATAATAATAATAATAATAATAATAATAATAATAATAATAATAGTAATATATACGCCTTATATTTTAAGGTGGGATTTCAACCCTGCCTCTAATTAATTACCTACTATTCATTAACATAAATAAATAATAAAATTAATATCATATGTAATAATATTAAAATAATAGAGATGATACTAATATTATTATTAATGGTTATAAAAATAGAAATAAAAATACTAAATTACATAAGTGCGAATGTGAATACAAAATTAAGGCCTAAGATTTTGCAGAATAATTAATAAAAATGATAATAATAATTATTCTAATAATTATAATATTAATAATAAGAAGAAGAATGATAAAAAAAATCTAATAATTCAAATAATAACTTAAAATTCAAAAGTAACAACACAATTAGTTCATTCCTACTCTATACCCTGCAAGTAAAAATTGGCATCAATATTATCTCTAATAATAATATTAATAATAGAATAGAAATAATTATTATCTTTGAATAATTACTAATAATTGAAATAAAAACAGAATATATTGTAATAAATAGTAATTAAGGCCTAAGAAAGTTTAGAGTTTCACCTTGAGTCGGTGGGGATGGGCGGCACCGGCGGTGGTGCACGGCGGTGGCCGGAAAAAGAGTCTAAGAGGGAAAAAGATGAAGAAAAAGAGAGAATGAGAAAGGTAAAAAAGAAAAGAAGGTCATGATTAGGTAGAGGAGAATTAGAGGGAATTTTTGGGTGGTGCAGAGGGGAATAGAAGTGGCAGTAGCGACGGCGGATGGCTGCTTAAAGGTTGTTGGTTACAGATTTCTGCGCGGCGGGCAAGAGATTTCGCACGGCTATGGCGGCTCGTGCGAGAAGAATTGAAGGATCTAGGGAGCTTAGTTAGCTAGAAGAAATTGCAGGGAAGAATTTTAGATGCTACGGTGGCGCTGAGGTTGGCTATTGGCGGCAGAAGATGCGTCTGAAGTCACGGTGGCGGCAGCCCTCGCTTAAGGTTTCGGGTGAGAAAAGAAAATTCTAAAACTCCTACAATTAGGCTATTTATAGATGGTAGATGGGATAATAGGGTTTTGGGGGTCGGCAGGAAGGTATTAGGTGCGAGGATTTGGGTGGCCGGCGGCAGTAATTGGTCAGCAATCGTTTGGGTTGGATCGAAGTTTTGCGAGGCTGGAGAGAGGAAACGGGCGAGAGATAATGGATGAGAGTTATGCCAATTTATTCCTCGAGTCAAGGGGAATACAATGAGGCAAGAAACGGTCGGTGGAAGTCCCAGTAGCCAGTGACGCCATTGTTGGGGTCAAGAGCTGCAGCCGCACCGACGGAGGAGAAAGGAGGAAGAAGGAAGGAGAAAGGGAGGTGGACCGGTCGGCCGGGAAAAAGAAAAGAAAAATGGGGAGAACTGAGCCGGTTACTCCTTCATTAAACGAGACGCGGCGTCTCGGTATTAAAAAGGACAAAATGCGGCGTTTGGACGTATGCAGGGACAGCCCGCGACGGTGGGCCACGGGGAGAGGAAGAGAAGGTGGGTTGGGCCGCGTCCTGGCCCAACTGCGGAAGAAAGAAGAAAAAGAAAGAAATAAAAAGAAGAAAAGAAAAGGAAAAGGAAAAAGGAAAAAAGAAAAATTTAAGGTTTTGGGTTTAATTAAATTAATTAGAATATTTTGGGTATTTATAAAATATTTATTTAATAAAAATATTAAATTCCCTTTTTAGGCTAATTTAGTGTTTTTAAAACTTTTTCCATAAATTATATTTTAATTAGTAAAACACCCTAATTTTCTTCAATTAAATTATTTATAAAATTATTATTAATTTCAAACTATTTTCTCCTTCTTATTTTAAATAACATAATTTATTTAATTCATTTTTTTTCATAATAAAACCTTATTTAAATATAATCTTTAAAATTAGAAATTTTCGGGGTATTTCATTCTCTACAATAATAACTTGGAACAAATCTTTTCCTCATCAAAATCTTAAACTCATCCCATATTTGTATAGGTGGTTCTCCACACCTACGTCTAGTTAGGACAAGGTTGTGATACCAAGAAGACACATATTCTATAAATTCCACTACTACTACCTTAATTTTTTTCTCATCATAATAATTATGACATTCAAACACTAATTCTATCTTTCTTTCCCACTCAAAATAATAATCAGGATCATTTTTGCCATTGAATCCAGGTATGCTAAACCTAAGATTACTTAGGTTCCTATCAATTAAGTCTAAATCTATTTCTTGTCTATTATTCTGTCTAGGCCTCCTATCATTGTTATTGGATACTTGGTCCTCTAATTATTCTAAATTAGTCACAGGTGGAATCCTAGTTCTAGGGTCCATAGGAGCCCTTCCTAATACCCCTGCATGTTGAGTATCTACCCTATTATTCTACAATTTATTAATTCTTACTTCCTGTTCTCCTTTTCTCTGTTCTAAATTAACAGACAACACAACAAGTTGGGCAGTCATTTTTTCTTGAAAAGTCCTAAGGGTTTCTAATAAGTCATTACTAGATATTGAGACAGATTGATTAACAGATTGACCGTTATTAGACATTATTAGATTTATTTTATGATCTTCGAGATGAGACACAATTAACAGATAGTCTAGAACTAATTTACTTTATTATGAAATCAAGAAAAGAGAAAATTAATCACTCTAATTATAAAGATATCACAATACTAGAAAAGATTAAAGATATATCAGAACACACAGAATACACACTAACTTCCAGATAATTATTAAGTCGAATACAGCCGAAGAGCTCAAGAAAGAAACGATATTACCGCGAGCAATTTAAGCAATTAACCCAATTACTAGATAGGGACCCCTCTTCTTAGGGTTCCTTACTCCTTTCTAGAACCAAGGGTTCGCTGGTTCAATCACTCCTGCGCACTTTTTTAGTCGTGAACAGAAATGATAACTCGTAATAAAATTGTAAATTGACTGTCACAATTTGCAGTAAGTAGCAAGATAAGGTTCGAATTTATCAATCGAGGAGTGTTCCTCGAGTATCGTCAAGATTCAAGAATCTTGACCAAACCTTAGCTGAAAATTGTCCAAAGCTACTAAGGGTTTTCCAAGTAGTTTCGAAGTAGAAAAATGCAACCCTCTTGGTTGCCAGCTTAGACGAGACAAAATCCTTCGATTTCCTTCGTCAATCGCAAACCCTAGATTCACGCTTCAAAAATATGTGTTAGCAAAGTCAAAAATGGTAATTAAAACAAGAAAAGCTTGATAACAAGCGAATTGAACCACAAGCACTCAAATAATCGAGGCTCCGATACCAAATGATGAAACCTAGAAGGGTTTCACAAAAATTTCACTGGATCGTAAACGGAATCGAGCGCAGGGTTCAACTCATCGAATAATTAGCCTAAGGATTTCTCCAAAGGAAGATCAGAAACTCAAAGCGCAGTTGAATCAACGGCTGCTGAAGTTACGAAGTAAAGAAGATCAAGAAGAGATCGAGAAGAAGGAGCAAGAAGAATGCGAACGAGAAGGTTGTGCGAGAGAGAGGGAGAGTCGAGAGAGAGAGCAGAGAGTAGAGAGAATTCCAGAAGTCTCAAAATTTTATTCAACCAAAAGTGATCGCTACATACGGTGTAGGCCATATATATATGGTGTATACAATACAAGGTAAGCGTATAATACACATCGCAGGCCTATCGACAACATACACAATTCAGCCCAAATATCCAGCCCAAAGAATCAGCTGGTACACAACAATGGATCGACGACTAAGTAAAGGATTAATAGCCCAATTACAATTTTTACATGCCATAATAATACAAGGAATGAATGATACAAATAATCCCATCAGCTAGAAATTATTTTAGCTAATCATGGTTACCAAGGGACGAATAACCCACATTCCAACTAACCCAATTAATTATGGGTCGGGTGGCGGGTTATACAGCCAACTTAATCCCCATTAGCCAATTTTGCATGCGAATGCATCACATGGGATTTTCTAATCATAAAAGAAAATTTCTACAACAATTCCTCTTAGTAGCTACAGCAACCTTTGGTTCCATTCCCCATGTTCTGCATTAATTTTCTAATCAAGCACACAATAAGAAAAATAATTATAAGCACAAAGTGATTTATAATAATTAATAGAATTATTTAAATACAAATTTTGGAGATTCATATCAATAATGGTATAATCAACATCATCTACACTTAGGCCATTAATTAGATATTATTCATAATCATATCCTTAATTGTATCCACATGAGTACGGAGACCCTATTATTATGGCTAGTGGGACGAAAATAAATACTCCAGGTCAGAATGCAGCTGAACACTATTATAGCCGGTACAATGGTAAACATGAACATCCCTAGGGCAAAACACTTTTGAACGCTATTATATCTGGTGGAATGGTAAAAATGAACATCTCCAAGATAAAACACTCATGCCCACTGTTATAACTAGTGGAACGGTAATCATCCTAAGTCTAGTCTTGACCCACGTGGTGTTTTACTATAAGTGATTAGTGTCTTTTAATTTAATTAGTACACTAATTTCATTTATTTAACTCAAGGGGGAGATCATGAACCCGGAGACACAAAGGTACATTGGTCATACTAGTGCATACAAGCATCATAGTACCCTCCCAACCATCATTAGTGTGTGAAGAAATACAGTACCTTACCGACAACGACACATAATCCATAAGTATGCATACCCCCTATCTAGGTCGGTAGAGCTAAATAAAGTAAGATGTAGGGCTTGGATTGGGCACTAAGGCACGCCAGCAAAATCTAGAATAATCATGGGCTAAACCACGTCTTTATGGTAGTGACACCTAAAGAGCTATTATTCCCAATATCGAGGTGACCATGAGAAACACATTAATCACATACTTAATCATTTTTATTTTTTTTCTATTATTATTAAGTAATCGCCATTAGTATTATTGTCCATGTTAACTAAAATATTCCACTAAGGCTATCCTAGGATCTAATTCGTATACTTAGGTACCTTAGGTCAAATGACCATAATACCCCGAAGGCTTCCTCTTATCATCCAATTTCATCACATAATTCATTTTTATTTATCCACATGTCCGAATAGGTCAACATATCATGAATATACTATTGATTATGAAATCAACTACCCTACATACCAAATGATCATTGAATACATAAATCCTAACATGCACTTCTAGCATAACCAACACACATTCCCATGCATAATTAATAATTAAGGTACCTCTTGTATGATTATGAAATTAAAATTATTACACACCCTTAACTAGACCATGTATTTTTCTTATGACACACTCCAATTTACTGAAATACGCTTATCTTTATAATATACATAATTATACTTAAACAAGTGATACTAAGATCTTAAACCCTTATTCGATTATTTAACATCACTTATGACTTATTGAGGTGGATTATTAGATCAATTGCCATATCACATGTAAAATTATCGATTTACCCTTGGTACTTACAAAATTACTAAAATACCCTTCTTACTTGCAAATTTACTAAAATACCTTTCTACTTGCCAAATTTCCAAAAAGCCCATCTTACTTATAAAATTACTAAAATTCCCTTCTTACTTGTCAAATTATCAAAATGCCCTTCTTACTTGTAAAATTACTAAAATATCTTTTTTGTCAAATTATGAAAATACCCCTTTTACTTATTAAATTACCAAACTACCCTTCTTCCTTGTAAAATTATAAAATTTCCCTTCTTAGTTTTGAAATTACCAAATCACCCTTCTCAATTGTAAAATTACCATAATACCCCTTTCTTACCCAAAATTACTAAAATACCCCTAGCACATAAAATCTTAACACCTATAGCCCACATGCATCATTTAACACCACAAAACCCTCATTATTTATTATTAACAACCATTATCACTTACCTTGCATATTTATTTAGGTCACTCTTTATGTACAAGTAAAATTACTAAAATGCCCCTAGGGTCATGTTAGCATTATTTAACAAGTGGCCAGATCTACTTAGCCTAGTATACATATGCACATAACATCATTTTTAACATCAATCCCCTTTCTTAACTACCATTTCAACACAAGTCACATTACATACAAGATAACATACTTTTCTTCAATCCTTTAATATAACATTAAAGATCATAAGGTGCTTAACAACATATCATATACACACAAACACATACCAAAACCTTATTGTGCTAATATACATAAATGCATACATTTTGTTAGGGTTTAATCATTACCTTATTTCCAGCAACAACCGAACTTTTCCAATATCTCGGTTTCAAGGTTTAAGCTTTGATTTATAAAAATTATACCTAAAAATAATGTCATAAATAGCATATTAGTAGTAAATAATTAAAAGAATAATTTTTTTGTTATAAAAATGCTTATTAAATACATATTATCACTAACTATATAATACCTCAAAATTTTATTAAATAACCTTAAAATGGTGCAGCAACACTCACGCTGCATAAGTAGCATAAGTTTATATGGCAGAGGGGGGAGTGGGGCACTACAACAAACTGGTGCATTAACGAGCATTTTAGTGACCTTTTTTTTTGTCGCTATTGATATATTATTAATGACCACCATCAAAAATCATTGTTATTGGTATATCTATTATGACTAATATAATATTTGGTCGTTAATCATTAATTTATTGGTTGCTAAAAATATTTAAGTCTATATATATATATATATATATATATATATATATATATATATATATATATATATATATGCTTTATAATAAATTTTTTTTCAAATCTCTAAAATAAAAAACAAATGTGATGAAAAAAAAACACTTAACCCCCTCAAATACTTAAAATTTCTAAAAAACATAAAACAAAAATCCCGCCCGTGCACCCAGTGCCCTAGCCCCATCCTTTATTTTCTGCCTTTCCAACTCTTTTGACCAAACACATGCTGCTACCTGCCCATACCCCTGACCCCCAGCCCTTGCCTCTTTTTGCTCTGCATCTTCAACCCAGGCCGTACCACCACACCAGCAACCGCTACTCGAGCACACCACTAGTCGTCCTTTCATCGTCATCATCCTCCAGCACCGCAGCAGCGAGCATCAGCAGTAGTCATCAGCAATGCATGAAGACAGTAGTGGCGCACCACCGCCCGTTAGCCTCGAGTGCTGCTCGACATCGTCTAGTGGTCGTTGACCAGTGATGAAGCTCTAGCACCCCTTATCCTCTCCAATTTTGTAATAATTCATTTGGTATAAATACTTAAACCCTAACTTCTATTTTGATTAGTTTTGAATGAATTAACTTATGATAAGATAAATTAGTTTTTTAATTATATATATAGATGTGCTGTATGAGTGATTTGGAATGGTTAATTGTATTGGTTATAGTTGATTTGTAAAAATTAGATTTGTGACCCGGTTATATTCGGATTTATCGGTTTTATCCGATTAAGCTATTTTAGATAAATTGAATTTACAATGTGCTTTAAAATGTATCTAATTTCATGTTAGAACTATCAATTTGAATATTTTGTGCGAAATTAATCAAAATTGGATTCTTAGGTCAAAATTCTTATGGATTTAAATTAGATTGTGTAATCGAGTTATTTTATTCAATTGTTTATATGATTTGCATTAGATTATGTTTAATTTCAATTTTGATCCTTCAATTTAAATATTTTAGCAAGATTTGAGTGGATTTGTAGTTGGGTTAAAAAACCCTAATTATATTAAATTGGATCTTTCCTTTATTGTTTTAATCAATTGAGTATACAACATATGTTATCTTAAAAGTAAAAAATTAGGAAGGATTTTGATGAATGGTGGTACTGAAGGTTTTTTTCATTACTTTATATTGTTGTATAATCTCTTTTTGATGTCCTTAGATTATTTTCTATGTTAATTCATTTAAGAATTTCATAATCATTCAATTGGTTAAAATTAGATAAAGAATATGATGATGATCAACATTGATATGATTTTTTAACAACATTGACATAGAATTTTAAAATAGGTAATAAAAGCTCAACATACGCAACATGGAAGAGGAGGAGCATCAATTCAGGTAAGTCTTTGTGTTTTGATCTCAATGTGGTGGTGGGGAATGGTTTCCTATAGTTTGTCTGTATTTAATATTCACTAGCTTTCTAGATGTCATTTTCTTGCTTTCATCTTTGTTTAATTGGAAGAACTGTAGATGGTTTGTGTCTAATCACCGTATTCAGTCCACAATATTACATGTTTGTTTCTCTTTAAGGTTGTGAACTAGTATGCTCCTACCTTACCTTGAACAGGAGGAGCTCTGGGATGTTGACAATGGAAACAAAGTATTTAAAAGATTTAGCACTGACGAGGCCATTGAAAGTAATGCCTTTGATCTTTGTTTTAGCTTGGCCATTCCCAAGTTTCGTTGCATCACTATTTTTGCACTAGTTGTATAGGAGAATTCTAATGAATGGATATCAATCATCTCATAATTGATCAATGTTGTACTTTGGTTTAGCTATACTATATCAATATATGTTGACTAAGGACTATAATTTCTCAACTGTTTGATTAGAAAAATAATTGGAATGCTACTGCATGAGATGTTGTGCTAGTTTTATCCTTTATCTACTTTAAGCCTTAGAATTCCAATTATAAGAAACAAATAGAAATATAGGAGATAGAAATTATTCACCCAACTCTACCTCATTTTACTGCTGTTGCATTGCATCTGTGTGACATTTCCAGCAATATATTATTGGATAAAATAGAGCATCCTATCATGTTTAGGATATTGTATCCTTATTTTCTACTTGGTCATATATTATCTTATTAGGCACTTAGTGATTCACCTTCCAGAGAGTATTAAAACTCATTTTTTCATCACTTGATTATTTTAGATGAAATTGGCAATGAGGAAAAAATACCATATGCATGAGTTTTCACCTTTTTAATAAGATACTATGAATATGCCACTCTTTTATATCTTTGCGCATGTCATTTGCAAATCAAATTCAGTTGCATGAGGGTATGTCTTGTGCCCTATTGGTATCATCATTTATTATTCACCATTTGAAGCTATAGGTCCTTGCTACACTTGTTCCATGTTGGATTGATCTTGAACCAATGATAATCTTTTTGTTGTATGATAGTTTAATCTATTTTTGATTGGTAACTTGGTTGCCAATCGTGTTTTCATAGTTATCATCAGATAATGTTTGCGAGTTTTCTCTGCCACTTTAACACACTTTTTGAGTCATTTTATGCCCCTTTGATATTGTTGCAGGAGTCTTTGTTCAAGAGAAACCCTTTACATATTTGGAAACAACTTGTATCCAAAATTTCCCTTAACAAAGATGACATGATCTCCTTAGTAACGGTTGTCATGATACACACACTTATTTAGCTGAGATCACCACATCTTCTATTTCAAGCTAATGAGCTTATAAGCATTAAGCATATAACAATAATACTATTTTATAATATAGTCCTAAGGATCATTGATGACCCAATTACAAAAAAATTGTCCATCAATGCCATTTTGGCCTTCTAATCCTTTGACTTTTGAAATTGGTTTCATAATATAATAGTAGCTAATTAGTTTAATAGGATGAATTTAAAAAATAAACTTATATGAAAGCTCTACTTACTGTGGGAAGAAATTACAAAAAAAATATACTTAATATCAAAAGAAAGCATTACCTTTATACCATCTAGTTCGATCTTATCAACCTTAGATAGAAGAACACATATTCTATTATATGTAATAGAAAAAAATAATTTTGTGAATGTAGGATTTCCATCTAAACATTTTAATCAATTGGACAAAATAAAATTAAATAGTCAATTCATTAATATACCTGTACATGTATTACTTCAAGTTTTGCAATTTAAGATTGATTAACTTTGTTAACAAATAACTCTTTTGTTGGCTTTGAAAAGTTTCATAGCCACAAGTTTTCCTATAACACTTACAACCATGAAGATATATAAACACATCATTATATTAGCACCATATAAAGTGATAGATAACCATTATACCAATGAAAAATGCAAGCGAAAGGGCTCACCTTTATTGTTTAGCATGGTGGTTTTCTTTTATTTTGATATGATATGTCATTGTTTATTTGATACTTATATTAATTTTTATTTTCATATTTCTGTTGTTGCAGATCCAACTAATTTTGACAAGCTAACTAAGTCTATTAGGTTCGGTGAATAGAACGATTAATTTTTAGGTGGCATCTTATCATGATATTTTTGTAATGTAATGGTATCCTATAACTCTTTTGTAATATGTTTATATTTAATCAAATATTTTGTTGTACCAGATATTTAATACAAACAATTTGTATGAATATTTAGTTGAATTTTCGTAGATAGGTATATAGAAAATTATATCCATATTTTAAAAGGGATATATATGCATACAGGTACAGGGATTTTAGTAGCGAAGGAAAAATTGGTCGTTATTGGTGTGAAATTAGTCGCGAATATTATTTACGACGGTATATTTTGTTCCTCTCTATTATTTATGACAACCAATATTATTTGGTGTCGCTACTTCTTATAGCAACTAACATTATATGTCGTCGCTATTGCTTATAACGACCAACATTATTCATTGTTGCTCCTACTTATAGTGACCAACGTTATATGCCGCCGCTATTACTTTAGCGATAGAAAAATTTTGGTTGGTTGTTAAAGCCTTTAGCGAGGGAACAATAATAACCACTGACAACCAACAATTTTTTTGGTCGTTAATGACATTAGCGACCAAAATTTGGCCATTAACGACCAAAATTGTTGGTCGTTAAAATTCTAGTTTTTTGTAGTGGGGGAGTTTGGACGAAAGCAAGGAGGTCTCGGGTGAGAGTGTTTGAGGGAGTGATGGAGGGGATTTGGGGTAGTTGTTGGGTGTAGAAGGAGTGCCAAGGTGAAGGTGGTGGCTGGGATTCAGAGAGTGGCGACTCATGGCGATCGAGATGGTGCTACCGATTGCTAGGAAGAGGGTGCAAAGAAGGGAGGGAAATGAGGAAGCAAGGAAAAGAAGGAGAGGAAAAGAACGGGCTATAGGGGGTTCGGGCAAGGTGAGGTAGGGAGGTGGTAGGGGGAATGTTAGGTAGCTAATGGCTTCGGCGACTATGTCAGAGGAGAAAAAGGCAGGGTAAGGTGGTGTGCACGGAGGAGGGTTAAGAGGAGAAAAGAAGGAAAATAAAGGGAGTTGGCTGCAGGTGAAGGGCTTAGCTACTAGGGGTGGTGTACGGAGGAAATAGGGGAGCTAGGGGAGTCGGTGTGGTGGTCGGTTGGGTGGTGAAGATGGTGGTTAGGGGTGATGATGCAAAAATTTGGGAGAAGAAAAAGGAAGGAAGAATGGTGATAGGGCAGGGAGAAAGAAAGGGCTTGAGGGAGAGGGATGGAGTATAGGAGAAGAAGATAAGGAGGAGAAAAAGAATAAAAGAAGGAGGACAACTCGGTGTTTAGGGTTAGGTGATTGAAAGGGGGAGTTACAAGCGGTAGGTCGGGTGGCAGGGAGACAGAGAAGAAAAGGGAAAGTGAAGGGCAAGTGGCAAAGGTGTGCAGGGGCTGTGTATGGATAAAAATAGAAGGAAAAGAATGGGAGAGAGAGAGAGAGAGGGGCAAGCAGGGGTTGCAGGTGTCGGTAAAAGATGTAGGTATAAGGGTGTTTGGCTCATCGACGTAGGGGGAAGAAGAGAAGAAGAAAGGAGCAGGCTGGTTGGGGGAGAACAAAAAGATAGGAGGTTGAAGCGCGTGAGGGAGAGAAGAGAAAAAAAGAAAGAAAGGGAGTTGGGTTGGCCCAACGGGGGAAGAAAGAACGAAAACAAAGAAAGGAAGGAGAGGAGGGAGAACAAGTTGGACAAGTAGGGGAAGGCTGCATGAGAAGCAAGGGGAAGAAGGCCGGGCGACCGAGTAGGGGAAAGAAAGAAGGACGCTGGTTGGCATAGGAAGAAAGAAAAGAAAGCAAGAAAGAAAGAAAAAGAAAGAGGAAGGAAAAAGGAAGGAAAAGAGAAAAGAGAAAAGAAAAAGGAAAAAGGAAAAGGAAAAAGGGGAAAAGAAAAATAAATTTATTTTTAGAGTTAGGGTTGGAGAATAGGTAAATGGGAAAATGATTTATTAAATTAATTTATTGAAAATTTAAAGTATTAATTTAAGAGGATAATTTTAGTAAAAATATAGGTTTGAGAATTTATTTAAATAAAAAGAGTATGATAAAATAATAAAATATTTATTTTAATTTATTAAATAATCCTATCCATTTTTATAAATCAAAGGTCCACAAAATAATTTCATTAATAATTTAATGTTAAATTAATCTAAATAAGGGGTTAATTATTAAATTGTAGGTTTTAAAAATTTAGGGTATTATAACTCTTGCTTGCTTTGGAGGTTAAAGGAGGGGTCTTAGGGAATCAATAAATATGTATTAGCTGAATGATAATATTAGTCAAAATAAGGATTAAATTTTAGATTAAGAATTGCTTGGACAACTTTATTTACAGAATTGATGGTGTGATCCATAATATGGAGGTACTATTTTTAAGGGAAGAGGTTTATTGCATCTAATTTTTGTGTTTGTCTTAGTATGCTATTCATTTTGTGTGACGTTATCCCATTTATCCAAAAAAAAAAAGTGTTTTCAGTCGACCTAATAACTTATCTTTTTAAGTTAAGCACCCTAAAGCTTTAGATTGACGTGCTCGCCTGGTGCTTTATTGCTTTGCTGACATATGATAGGTGAGTGGTATAGGGAAATTGTTGGATGAAGTGGCATACAAAAGTTAATTTATTGATCGAGCTAATTAGTTACCTTATGTGCTCAACCTGTAGTAAGCCAGCATTTAGCAGTTGGCTACGTATATTTTAGTTTCGTCACAAATGAAGAAAAAAAAAAAAAACCTGATAGCAAGCTCCAAAGCTTTTCCCCGACTTGTAGAGGGAAGGACTCGTTGCTGATATCATCGTATTGATCGGAGGTCTTTCCACGACGCTTTTAAAAACCGCACGCTCCAGCTTAAACATTAATTAAATTAGCTGTGTATGTTTAGTTTTGTGACGAATGAACTGAAAAAAAATGAAAAGCCATAGATATTAAACAAATTAATAACATTTGTCTGCCTACATGCCTCTTTTATATATACGAGACACAGCTTTTTAACTCCATGGAAATTAAATAGGTAACGTTTAATTCATATGCTATTCCTATTTGTTAAATGAAGTCCTTTTCACTTACCATAAAAAGCATCAGAAATATGTATATATATTTCTAGAATAATAGAAACCAATTAGTTAATAATGACTTATATATATAGATATATATAGCATCAACAGCGATGGAGCATTATACCTATTTACGGAAATTAAATATGTATTTCACACGGATTATAAGATATATGCACGCCACGTATATACCGTCAGTACGTCGGATGATGAGTACCGTCATTCCCAGCGCCGCACCGATTTCCAGACCATGTAGCTGCTGCAGGAGCCCAGTTAGAATAAATTCTTTCATGATTATTATAAGAGACGTAGAACTTTTTGGGGTAGAAGCGATGGGATGGCTTTGGTGCAAGGACAGAGAAAGCTACGACAATGGAAAAGACTGAAGAAGGATGGATTTGACGGCCGTGATTTTGAGGAACAATAGCAAGAGCCATTATGTATGAGATGTGGGTATGACCACTGATGCACGGGGACGGTAGTCCCCAAACATTTCCGAAACGTTTTCTACGTTTCAGGATAAAATTTTTTATTAACATTATTTAACTAATATTTTTATTAAAAAATATTTTTTTAATTAAGTTTATATAAAAAATAATTATTAAAATTAAAATTAACTAATATAAGTAATAATTTTAAAAAATATATATAATATAAATATATATATATAATTTTTTTAAATATTTCCTATCATCTTTATTTTCTAAAATTTTAAGAAATAACTTTTTAATGTTTCGTTCCATTCCGATCTCCTTGCAATGCTGGGTATAACTAGTGAGCATAGTATATGAACGTGCTCTAGCTAGAATATTTTTGATCAGTAGCTTCTAGCCTTCAACTTTCACCTGGCATAGAGAGGTCATAGCTGCAGGTTTGTGGTATTTATTGAGACGCAAGAGGGTCAGGAGAGGATTTTGCAGTACTCCTGTATTGTAAACTATTATGATCGTCCTAATTAGCATACTCAATCAATTATGGGGTGACAATAAAAGGCTTTGAATTTAAGCATTGTTTTTATTAGGGACCATAAGTATGTTGATGCAGGAGCATCCTTGACTTGAGTTCTCAAGAGGATAAAGATTTGGTATACTTAGTTATAGAGCAAATTTAATTATTTGTCTCTAATAATATTGTTCTAACTCTAATAAATTCACTTTGAATAATTCTTGTAAGTATGTAACATATTTGTAAGGACAAGATCAATTCATTTCAAAATGCCAACATACTTAATATTTCATGTGTGCTACAAGTTATTACAAGTCAAATAAAGCAACTATGTATGGAAATCAAACTTACAAGTTAAGGAGGCCTAGTTATCAAATTTTGTACAGGAAGACTCTTGTTAGTCATTTCCATGTAATAATAAGCTACGTTTGTTTGTAATAATTCTCCTTTGATTGATGTATTATAAAGGTTAGTGTTATAATGTTACAACTAGTTAGTGTGCTAATTAGTCATCTCTATACTATGAGCTGTAATGACTAGAAGACTTCGGCTACCTTAGTGTACTAATTAGCATTAGCTATGCTAATATTTTATCCACCCATATATGTCATGGCTGATGGTTATAGTACACATGTTGATGATTATTAAAATCATAATACAAGTATATTACTTAGTTATCTTTCTTTTTGAGTGATTGTTACTAGATAATATAACTTAGTGTGTTTTTAGATAGAATCCTTTGAATGTGTTATTTGTGAAACATTTAAAGTTAGCTTTCTTGTTGGGTTATTCCTTGAATATCCATACCTCTTCTCTCCAATATTCAACCACTGAACAAGATTTCCCCTCATCTCCTTCAAATCTTCAATTCTCTTAGAAGATTCACATTGTTTTTGAGATCAAAGCCTAGGTTCTTGAATTGGTTTTCCCTCCACTTGAATCGCGCACCTTCTTTGATGATCTTAACTTCCTTTATTCATTCATGAAACACATGCAATGTAGGAGAATCATTCCGTTCCTTAACCTAGATTAGGCATTCTTTAACCGTTCTTGAGTACATCTTCAATCATCACTTAACCTTGAAGTTTGAAAAACCACTACAACTTCCACTAAACTCTTCAAATCTTCAAACCCCACAAGTGAAGATCTCTTATTATCCTTGAGTTCTAGCAATTATTCATTTAAAATATTCAAACTCAACCCTTCATAACTTCAACCATCCAACATCGAATCCTAAAACATCAAATACTCTTATGCTTTTCCCAACTTGGCTCAAATATTCCAGCCTATATTTGACATTATTCTAAGTTACCATCTTATCATCCTAACTTCAAGCAAGAAGACTTCACATCCTTATAGTATTATTCAAACACCATCCTCATGTTTGAAGTCTTTTTCCTTTCATGATACACATTAAAACACAAGGATCATTACTTTGAATCATTCTCAGGTTCAAAATTCTACTCCATTGTTGCAATTATACTACTATTGCCACCTATTAAGAAACCACTCCTCACCTCTCAAGATTTTGTGGAATCATACTCAATCACTTCATTTATTCTACTACTTTACTCACACATCCAAGAACATTTCATCTTTCTTGAAACCTCCATAAAAAATCTATTCATCTCAGCAAGAAAGTATTATCGATGGTATTTCCAACAAGGACAACACCTATGAGTGGAGAAGTGTCCATGAAAGCCATGTTCGACACACTTCAACAATATGTAGCATGTTTTAATGCTACCAACACACAACTCTAGCAACTCCCTTCCATTAAAAGGCAACTTCAATGGCTGGAAACAAGATTAGCCTACCATGAGACACTCCAACACATGCACAACACAATAGAGGCTACCAATGACTGAGTAGAAGGTATGGTGAGATGAGTTGTACAAATGAGAGGTGGAAAACTCAACAACCAAATATAGTATGAAGAATGAGAAAACAGTAATGGCTCAAATGATTTCAAACACAACTAAAGAGGTCATGCAAATTTCCAACCAAGGTATAACTAAGGAATAAAATCATCCCTAAAGAGCATAAGCAAGACATGTATATCAATATCAAGTTGACTACTCTTAAACAAGGACTTCTTAGTGTAGAATAATACACTAGAGAATTTGAAAGGCTAAAACTCTTTTATGATATACAAGAGACAAAAGAATAAAAATGTACGAGGTAATTAGGTGGCCTTAATAACTTGATTAGATACAAGGTAGAAATGTTTACCTATAACTCTATGGATAATTTGACTAAGTTAGCTCTAAATTTTGAAAAACAAATGAAGTCAACTAAAGCTTATGATAAACCAAGTGCTTCGACATATAACTCAACAAAAAACTATTTGAATGTATCTACATAAAAATTTAGAACACATGAATACTTGGAAAATGATAAGAATATAAACCCTAACTGATATGAAAAGGGTATTATAAGGTTAATAAAATGTCCAATAAGAAATGCTTTAAATGTAGCGGTTATAACCATTTTGCTAGAGATTATCCTAATCAAAGAGTTTTAACCTTAAGTGAAATAGAGGACATGTAACTATGTGATGATAATGATGAACTAGAAAGAATGTCTAATGAAGATACCTTAAGTATGTATGAAGAGGACAATGATGCCTATTTTGTACTTCAACAGGTATTACAAATATAACCTAATACTCAATCTACAAAGGGGATAAAAATTTTAAAACTAAGTTTAGGATCGGTGATAAAAGTATATTAATATTAGTCTATTATGACAACATCTTTTATGATGGCTAAAGTTATCATAATAGATATATCTATTGCGACAATAGGTCGTCAGTGAATGTGTGCTTTGATGAGTGGGAAAAATAAGGCTATAGCAACGAAGGGGGTTATCCTTGTATGGTTATTGTGACAAATAACAACTAAATTTATTTTTCCATTGTAATATTTGAAAATGACTTTTTTTTAAAAACAAGGTATATCGACAATTGGGTTTTCATAGTATCGTAAAAAATAATTCCTCCCACTTCTTCCTATAAGCTAAAAAAAACTCTATAATAGCTACAGATCATCACGGTAGGGTGGGGAGTCATCGTTGTAGGGTGAGGCGGGAATTTTTCCCCCTCCTTAAAATTGTTGCGGGAATGTTTTTTGGTACGGTATTATATAGTGACTAGTCAACAATATAGGGTATAGTGTAGTTGGAGGATAGTTAACCAAAAAATTGTATTTCATTTAAATGGAGGTATACTATAGCGACCCCATCATCCCAATATAGGGGAAGGAGTCATTGTAGTAGAGGTGAGTTGTATAAAAAAAAAATCTACCCGTTGTCGTTCTCATCCTTTGTTTCTACCATTTTTGTTGTTGTTGCAACTTCATTTTCCTCCCTCTCTCTCGTCAATTTGGTAAGTAATGGGTACAATTTTTTTTTTGTTAATTTTTTTTGCCAAATTCTTGTTTATTATTGTTAGTTTATACTTTTAATTTTGATTTATTTTTTTGTGTTTTTATGGATTTCCAAGGTAGCTACCGCCTTACACCACCTTTCACTACCTTCTCCTCGTCCTCATCTTGGTTGAATCTTTATTTTTTAATCCTTATTTTAGTTTATTTTGTGTGAATTATTAATTTATGAAACCTAATAATTTTTTTGCTTAATTTTTGATTTTATTGTATGCTACCGAAGTAGTTGTGCGCCGCCAACACCTTTATTGTTGTTGTATGTATTTTTAATAGCTATAGTATATGTGTGTGTGTGTGTGTGTGTTATTGTTAATTATATGATTAGTATTAAAAAGATTTGTGATATGTGCTAATTGTTAAATATTATATGGATGTCGGCAATGGTAATTATATGTTGATGTATTTATTGTGATATATGGTTGGAATGTGTGTGTGTGTGTGTGTGTGTTGGTGGTGGTGGTAAATGAAAGGTGGATGTACAGACACACACACACACATATTGTTGTAGTTTTAAAATTTATCTCTCTAATTATTTTGAAAAAATGAGAATTAATAAAATATTATTATAGTTTAAAAATTTGTGATTAAATAATTAAAAATTGATATGTATCTCCATAAATAAAATATATACAATGATATCTATTTCCATATATAATATTTATCAAAAAGAATAACTAATATGACCCTATTAGTCATTAAATATTAAAAAACATTTTTTAGGGAATATAAAAAATTTTAGAGAGAAATGTTTAATAAAGATAAAGGTAAAATTAGGAAAATTAATCAATCATTCTTTTGCATTGAAATCCTAAAATAACATTTATTTTAGATAAAAATGAATTTGCTAAAATGGCATTTATTATGAATTGAAGCCAATTCACCTTGATACACTTTGCAATGTACTTTTGAATACAAAATATACAAAAAATAAAAAAAATAAAAAAATGCTATGTACCAAACATAGTTCAATATTGTGTCATAAATTATCTAATCAACAAGAAATATCGTCGTAGTCTCATCATTAATGCCTCTACATCCACCATTAATCCTAATCCAGCCATCATTAAATATTATATGAATGTTTATGGTTGTAATTATACGTTGACATATTTGTTATGATATATGATTAGGAGAGACACACACACACACATTGTGATTAATATATGTGCTAATAATTGTGATGTATCTATTATGATTGTTAAATTATTATTGGACTTAGATAAAGTATAATTAAAAGAGTGGAATGATAAAAAAAAAAGAGAATTAATAACATATTTTTGGACTTTAAAAATTTATGACTGAATAATTAAGAGGAATAATGAGATATTATTAATCATAAATAATTGATTATTAAAACTTAAAACAATAAGAATATAGAATTATTAGATAATAAATTATTTCTAATGATAGATAAAGTATTATTAATTGAGTGGAATAAAAATTTAATAAAAATGTAACTTAATTAAATATTGTTAAATATTAAAATGTTTATGATTACTTAATTAAGTGGTATAATTAATAAGATAATAAAACTTTCAAATAACAATATATTAGTGGCCTTAAATAATTTAATATTAAAATTTATAACAATAAAAATATAAAAGTATTAGATATTGGTGGCCTTAAATAAATTATTATCTAATAATTTGAGAATTTATGATTCAATAATTAAAAGAGTGGCATAATAACATAATAAATAGGATAATTAGTAAAATATTATTGAAATTTGAAAACTTATGATTAAATAATTAGATATTGCGCTAATTCATTAGATATTTTTTCTTTTTATAGTTGATAAGATGCTTCTCTTACCCGACACATATTTTGCTACCTACTTTTTGATTTCTCCTGACATAAATATTAGGTACCACATGAGATGGATATGTGATGAGTGAGGCCACATGTTAGAGAGAGGTTTGTATGGGAGACCATATAAATTTAGGTCATAATATATTATGTATACCTTGCCACATATTCAACCATGGTTATGGTCGAGGGCTAGATAACTAGATGAGTTTGACCATAGTAATTTTCTACACCTTAGGCTAATTGAAGGTGGAAATTTTATGAGAGATTATAATCATATTACAAAGGAGTTGATAATGATTGATGATGAGTGGAGGTCTTGGCATGAGAATGCACCGAGTATATATCATGATTACCTAAATCACGATTATGAGTCTATTGAAGATATGAGAGAACAAATGCTTCTACGAGATGTATGAACTCAGTGGGTGATCGATCGCATCCAAGGTGGAACTAGAGTTTGATTTTAGTGAGGCATTTTATGTTTTAGTAGCTCTATTTCAATAGTATAAATCTACTTTTATGTACTAAGGTCCATAATACAACTAGAAAGTTAATCCAGATTTCATCTTGTAGAAGTATAAAAATAATAAAATATTATTTTCCTTAAATAATTTTATAAAATTTTTACAATACACTTATGTCTTGGTTAATAAGCCAATGAATTAATTATATAATATTTATCCATCCTTTGATTGTTTTCATAGATATACAATGTCAATTGATAACTACTGGATGAGGTTCGATAATTAAAAATCCGATGAGTTTTGGGATGGTCTTCAAATATTTGTAGGATTGCCAAAAGATCACTTATGATCAAATGGATTGACATGTTTTTCTTATAGGAGATGTGTTAATTTTTAATGAGGTATAATAGATAGGGTTGAAGCCTACATTTTTCAGTTAGGGTCCATAGGCAATTATGATACATGGGAATATAATACAACTATACAATCTAAGTCAATCGGGATCCTTTGATTACATTGATGAATTATTATCTCTTGTCTGTGGTCCATCAAGAGTGGTTACAACTTATAATGGGTTTATTGTAAATGATGTTAGATTCATAACTCATCAAAGAGAAAAAAAATTAAAAAAGCACAAAATAATGGTGTGTGTGTCCCTAGAATCGACAATGAATATTATTATGGATAGATGCAACATATCATCGAACTATCTTATTTGCATGATTATTCTATTTTTATAAGTGAAAATGGTTTGACATTATTGAAAGGAAAAAAAGAATAATATGTAAGACCAATATTGCAAGTGTTTAACTAAAGTATGAGTGGTACAAGGAGGATCATTATGCATTAGGATCTCAAGCAAAGACTATTTGGTATATTGGTGATATGCTAAATGGTCCTCATTGGCAAGTTGCTTAGGAAGTAAACCATCATCACATATGGGATCTAAACGATGATGAGCAGATTGATGTTGTAGATGGGGTTGACTCATCTACTATTGATTTGGGTTTGAAGTAGATGACCTTGATAACTTAACATTTGAATGTCATAACGTCAGAAGTGATGAACTACAAGCTAATGTAGCTGCTAATGATGAGTACTCACATCATATAGTGGAAAATTTTGTTGGTATGGATAAAGTTGCTTCAAACTTGAAAAGTGAAGATGAAAATAGTGATGATAGTATTAGTAGTGATAACTAATTTATCTTGTTTAAAATTTTTATGTTGTCTATAATAGGATCTAATTTATGAATATAATCATCACTATATTAGAATTTATCCTTTTATAACTGTTATCAAATTCCTTTTAATATTGTTCATCAATTTGTTGTTAAAGATTGATAGTTATGGCCGATTTCATGACGAGGTACCATGGTGGGGATGGAGTTAGTAACCTCCCTCAATTTCCTTCTAGTATTCCATCTTAGTGCAAGTTAGGTATTGATTATTTCCCCTTCTAGTATATTCTTTTTTACTAATTTGGTTAACTAATATGATGCATGTTGTAACTCTAATATGTCCAAAATGCTCCAAGTCAAAATCCATCATTCTGCATAAAGAGTTTAGGAAAAATGGTTACATAAAATTATGTCTCCAGTGATCATCTCAATTTGATAGGATTGGAGACCTATTGCTCATAATGATACTTTATTTTCAAGGCATATAGGGAATGAGATTGGGAACATGATCCTTATGTACTATGATGATTGGAATCATGTTCCAAAGGAGGATAAAGATAAGATTGTCCCATGGATTGTGATAACAGTTAATCACAAGGACCTTTTAACTTATAACATTTTTTATTTTTATTTGACTAATTAGTGATTTTATTTTATTTGTATGTAGAAATATTTTGACTTGGATGAGTAGAAAAAGACACCACACTAGTCATGAGTATGAGACGATATTTGTAGATCGCTTTGTGACACATATCAAAGTAGAAAAAGTTAGCTAAAAAGTTGGGCAAAAAAAACTCTAGGAAGAATCTAAATGACTTAGATGATGAGAATTGGAACAAGCTTTAGCAATTTTTGGGTACTCCTAAACAAAAGATATTTGTATAATATTATATATAGATAAACTTAATTTGTATTAATATTAATTAACTATTAATATTTTGTGATTTGTAGGAAAAGTAAAAAGAAAACACAAAAAATAGTATCAAGCAACGATATCCTACCCTCCATGAATAGTCATCGATTTTTCAATTTATCTATAGGAAGGTATTATATACCTGCTCTATAATTCCCGTTGTTATTTATAATGTTATTCATAATTTCTATTTTTTTCTTATAACCATAGGCTGACCCTAGAACTAAGAAAATTCTGAGTAAGGTCGATACTTTCAAATAGATGCACTTCAAGGATAGAAAGTTGGTCAGGGAGGATGTTGAGAGGAAATATGTAAGTTTATTATTCTCTATTGGAATTTATTTAATAATATTTTGTTTATGAGATATTTATTCTTCATTTTAACTTTTCTTATAGTATAAATTGGTGTAGATGCTACAAAGGATGATAGAGAAGGCTCGAGTCCAATAACTTAGGAGTGAATGTGGGTGTAATGAGTCAATACAAATTGACGAGGCAGCTATAGTACATAAAATTATTAGACAACATCATGGCAATGAGGGATCTATTTGTAGATTATTGAAGTGCTCTTTGTTAGCATCATCTACAACTCCACCAGCACTAGCATGATTATATTCTGCTAGTGCTAGCATCATCACTTTTGCTTTTGAAAAAAAAAATTAAAAAAGCTAACTAATATTGTTCAAAAACATAGCAAAGTGATAAGGTATTAAAAAAAATCAAGTTGTGAGCTACTGTAATGCAAGACTTTATAGATAGACTTATGCATCAATAGAGGAGGTAGGGGAGGAAGAAGAGGAGGATGAGGATGAGGATGAGGAGGAAGAGGAGGAAGAGGAGGAGGGCAATGAGGACTATAAGCAAGATCTAGTTATTTATTTTAGATAACAAAATTGTGATAAAAATTTCAAATTATTAGCAAAAGATGTATTTCAGGTATTTTTCATTTAATATTATCAATTAAATATTAATATTATTTTTAAAATAACATATATTTAAATTTTATAGGGTCATAATAAGAATTTAGAAAAAAATTAAATTTCCCTTTCATTGATGGTTAGATTCATTATAGTAGACCCACTAGTCTTCGTAGTCGGTTGATAAGTTTTTTTAATTAGGCATTAAGTTAAGATGGGATCACTGTTGTTTACCCATTATTTGTTGTAGTATCCTCACATGATTTTTTTAAATAGTCATTTAGAAATGACTGGGTCATTGTTATAGACCCATAAGTCATTGTAGTAGGCTGATAAGAATTTTTTAAAATGGACATTCAATGACGATGAAGTCATTACGATAGACCCATTAGTCATCGCTATAGGATGATAATATTTTCAAAATATGGGCATAAAATGATGACAAAGTGGATGCAGTGGACCCATTAATCATTGTTATAGCCTGATAAATTTTTAAAGTTTAACCATATCGCGATGACTGTGTCACTTTAATAGACCCATTAGTCATTGCAATAGATAATTTTAATATCCTAAATTTTTTATATATTATTGTCATAGTAATACTATAATAAGGACATAGTTACCACAACAAGGGTTGTTTTCAATTGTGAACTTGGTCAACATAATATTGGGTATTTTACCGCTAAGCAATATTTCTTGACTTGCAGGCAAATATTAAAAGACATACCAAAAACATAATCAAGCAACGATATCTTAGACTCCATGGCTCATCATCAATTTCTCAATTTCAATACAAGAAGATATTACACAACTACTTTATAATTTCATTCATTATTTATACTATGATTCATAATGTTTTTATTTTATTTTTTATCACAGCTATAGGATGACCCTAGAACTAAGAAAATTTTGGGTGAGGTTGAGACATTCAAACAAATGCAATATAAGGATGGGAAATGGGTGAGCGAGGATGCTAAGAGAAAATATGTAAGTTTATAATTCTCTGAAGGAATTAATTCAATGATAGTTATTCTTACTATTGACATTTCTTATGGTATAAAATGGTGGAGATGCTACAAAGGATGATGGAGGAGGCTCGATTCTAATAACTTGGAAGTGAATGTGGGTCTAACAAGCCGATACAAATTGACGAGGAGGTTATTGTATGTGACGTTCTTTGATGCCATGAGAGATATATTTGTAGATTATTGAAGGGCTATTCGTTTGCATCATCGCTACCTCCACCAGCACTAGCATCACCACCTTTTGCTACTACCAGCACCAACGCTTCTGCTTTTGAGGAAAAACTTGGCATTCTAACTAGGATTGTTCAAACACCCAGCAAAGTGCTATGGAATAAAAAAGAAACTATCAAGTTGCCAACTATTGTAATAAAAGACTTAGACATAGACTTATGGTTTCAAGGGAGGAGGTAGGGGAGGAAGAAGAGGAGGAGGAGGAGATGAGGATATGGACGATAAGTAGGACCTAGTTATCTAACAAAATTGTAATAAATATTTCAAATTACAAGAAATAGTTTTATTTTGAATGTTTTTTATTTAATATTATCAATTAGATATTAATATTAATTTATAAATTACATACACTTAAATTTTATAGGGTCATAATAAAATTTAGAAAAAAACTAAATTTAACTTTCATTGATGGTTAAAGTTCTTATAGTAGATGCATTAGTCATCGTAGTAGGCTGATAATTTTTTTATATTTTAAAAAATAGG
The DNA here is from genome assembly GCA_030549775.1 of Tamarix chinensis. Classification (NCBI taxonomy): domain Eukaryota; kingdom Viridiplantae; phylum Streptophyta; class Magnoliopsida; order Caryophyllales; family Tamaricaceae; genus Tamarix; species Tamarix chinensis. The sequence goes on along the minus strand of CM060179.1, from coordinate 77,002,801 downwards.
GCATTTAGTGATGATAGGATCATTGTTTTAGACCCATTGTCATTGTAGTAGACTCATAAGTATTTTTAAATTCGGCATTCAGTAACGACTAAGTTGTTGCTGTAGACTCATAAGTCATCGTAGGAAGCTTATAATTTTTTTTAAATGGGCATTCAAGGAGGATAAGTAAATGTTTTAGACCCATTAGTCATTGCTATTATATGAAAAGATTTAAAAAAAATGGACATAAAATAATGATAAGTTTTGCTGTCGTAAACCCATGAGTAGTCATTATAGGCTGATAAATTTTTAAAAATCATGCATACAGTGATGACTATGCCACTGTAGTAGACCCATTAGTTGTTATAATAGATAATTTTGGATTTTATTTTATATATTACCATCACAATAATATTATAGCAATGATAGTCATCATAACAGGGGTTGTTTTCAATAATCAATTTCATTATCGTAATATTAGGTATTTTACCATGAAGCAATTACAATGACATATTAGCAATGTCATGTCATCGTAAGAGATATTTTTGGATAGCATCTTATGTCTTCAGCGACAACAAAATTCATCATAGAAGAGTGCATTTGTTGTAGTGAAAGTGTGTTGGGTCCTTGTGGATAGCGGTTCATGTACTAATGTTGATAAGGAAAATATGGTCAAACAACTAAGATTATGATTACTATCTTAAACCATATTCATTATAATGGCTTAATGAGGATAAAGGAACTAAGGTAACTAAGTACATCCTAATTTATTTTTGCATTTGTGATTACCCTAATGAGGTTTTATGTGATGTATTAACTATAGATGTTTGTGGTATATTGAGTATGTCGTGTTGAAAGATAAAAAGAAGTATAAATTGAAATTATCTCAATGTAATTATATGCAACTCACCAAGGTTAAAAGAAACATGTTTTTACATATGAGGGAATATGATTAATTGCATTGAAGAGGAGGTTATTTACTATGCCTTATTAGTTAAAGGATCTCAAACTAGGGAGAAAAATTCTAAAAACTTGAAACCTTAATAGATTACTTAACGAGTATAACGATGTATTTTGTGATGAGTTACCTCCTAGACTACAACTTATTAGAGGTATAGAACATAATATAGATCTAATTCTTTGAATGCCTCCACCAAATAGGCTTTCTTATAGATGTAATCTAGAAGAAGATAAGGAATTACAACGATAAATATAAGATCTGATAAATAAAGGTTATGTATGAGAGAGTACGGGTCCTTCTAAAGTATATGCCTTGCTATGGTACTTGGCACATGTGTATAGATTCTAGAGTAACATAATATAACTATCAAGTATCATTTTTTTATTCCTAGATTGATGAACTTTGTGGTGCACATGTGTTTTCCAAAATTGAACTATGAACTAGTTAACATCAAATGAGATTTAGGTAAGCAAATGAATGGAAAACAACATTCGAAAGTAAATATAGTCTTTATGAATGGATTGTTATGTCTTTTGAGCTATATAATGCACCTATTTCTCTCATAAGAATAATGAATACAATTCTTTGTCCTTTCCTAGGTAAATTCATTATAGTTTATTTGGATAACAAACTTGTATATTATAAGAATGAAAATGATCATCTTATGCATGTAAAGAATGTAGTTGATAAGCTAAGAAAAACTAAACTTTTTGGAAAATTGGAAAAATGTGATTTTATACTCTCAAATGTAGTTTTCCATGGTTATGTTTTTAGTGGCAAGGGTATTAAAGTTGATCTTGTTAAGATACAAGCTATACACGAGTGGTCTATTCCTAAGGATATTCACAAAGTATGAATTTTTTATAGATTAGCTAGTTTCTATAGGAAATTTGTTGAGGATTTCTCTACTATAGCTGAACATATTACTCAACTCATGAAAAAAAGAGAATTTGATTGGGGAAATGAAGCTAATAAAGCCTTTGAAACACTCAAGAATAAATTTTGCAATGCTCTTGTGTTATCCATACCTTATTTTGATATACTCTTTGAGGTAATTTATGATACTAGTAGGGTAAGGATAGGAGGAGTTCTGTCAGAATAAAGAAAGCATATTGCATAATTTATGGAAAAGTTAAATGCTACTAAATTGAAGTATTTAACAAATTACAAGGAATTATTTACCATTATATGCAACCTAGAGACACAAAGTCATTATTTGAGGCCTAAACATTTTGTATTTCATTATGATAATGAGAGCTTGAAATACTTACATGGTTAAAAGAAAATTATTCCTAGATATGCAAAGTGGGTAAACTTCTTATAATGCTTTGTGTTCTCTGTTAAACAATTATATGGAAAAGAAAATGTAGTAGCCAATGCTCTTTTTCGAATGTCTACATTACTTGTTCTTTTATATGCTAAATTGATAGGGTTTGAGATGTTGAAATAAATGTATCCTAATAATGAAGATTTTATTCATGACTATCATACATGCAAAGAAAATGGATACCATGGTATTTATTTGTTACAAGATGGATTTTTATTTAGAATGAATAAATTTTGTGTAGGTAGATTGAGTATTAGAGACTTACTCATTAAATAGGTATATGAGGAAGGTATAACTAGACATTTTAGTAACAAAAAGACATTAGAAATATTTCAAGAGAATTTATGTTGGCCAAGTATGATTAAGGGTATAGAAATTATAGTAAGCCAATGTATTACTTGTCAAAAGAGTAAAAGTTTCTTATAAAAAGGTTTATATGAACCATTATCTATGCCTCATCAACCATGGGAAAGAGTTAGTATGGACTTTATCTTAGAGTTTTCTAGAACAAAAGGAGCTAAATACTCTATTATGGTAGTAGTAGATAGATTTTTAAAAATGGCACATTTTATTCCATGCCATAAAACTGATGATGCAACACATGTTGCTGACTTGTATTTTAAAAAAGTTGTTAAACTTCATGGAATTCCTAAACATAGGATTTCAAATAGAGATGTTAAGTTTCTTATTTTCTTTTAGAAGAAGATATGACACTTTTTAGACACCAAGGTTTTATTTAGTACTTCACATCTTCCACAAAATAATGGACAAACTAAAGTTACAAATCAAACTCTTGGCACATTGTTAAGAGATTTGGAAGTAAAAGTACTAAATATTGGGCTAGTGAGTTAACTCATGTAGAGTTTGATTACAATTTAATCCCTTCAATTACTAATTGCTCATGTCCATTCATGATTGTGTATGGAATGAGCACACATAAGCCAACTAATATGGTCCCCTTGAAGAAAGGTGAATTCAAGAGCTATGAGGCGAATTAATGAGTATATTTTTTTTCAAAAGTTTCATCAACAAATAAAGGGAAACATTGAACAAGCTAATAAAATATAATAAAATCAAGTTAAAAAACATCACACACCAAAGGTATTTTCTCTTACTGACTTAGTTTAGTTATATTTTCTAGAAGAAAGATTTTCTAACCTAAGGAAAACTAAACTAATGTAAAGAGCGAATGAACCATTTAAAATATTAAGAAAATTTAGAGCTCATGCTTATGAACTTGAAATTCTAGAATCTTATGGTGGTATTTCAATGACATTTAATATTAGTGATTTTTATTCTTATTTTAGTGATGTCAATTTGAGGACAAATTCATCTCAAGTTGGGGAGAATGATGTAGGAGCATCCATGGATTTTCAAGAGGATAAAGATTTGGTATACTTAGTTACAAAGTTCATTATATTATTACTCTTTTATAATAATGTTTCTCACCTTTATGAGTCCACTTTGAGTAACGTTTATGGGTATGTAACATATTTGCAAGGAAAAGATTAATCCATTGTAAGATGTCAACATACTTTCATTTGTTACATGTTTTTACAAGTTAAAGGAAGTTACTATGCGTAGAAGTCAAACTTGTAAGTTAAGGAAAGCTAGTTTCACATTGTGTACATTAAGACACTTGTTAGTTGTTTCCGTATAATTATTAGCTATATATGCTTATAATAATTTTCATTTGATTCATGTATTATATAGGTTAGTTTTATGTATTACAACTAGTTAGTGTGCTAGTTAGTCATGTCTACACTATGAGTTGTAATGAGTAGAAGCCTTTGGCTATCTAAGTTTAATAATTATAATTATAATCATAATAAATATGAATTACTTGGTTATCATTCCTTTTGAGTGATTCCTACAAGCTAAGATTACTTTTCATGTTTTTAGATCATATCCTTTGAATATATTATTTGTGAGACATTCAAATTTAGCCTTCTTGTTTAGTTCTTCGTTAAATCTTCCTTGAAGATTTATACATTTTCTCTCCAATCTTCATCCATTGAATAAGATTTCCCCTCCTTTCCTTATAATCTTCAATTCTCTGAGAAGATTCATATCATATATGGGCACGAGTTCTTAGACATAAGCTTGAACTTCCAAATTTACCAGCAATGGACATAACTCATAAGGCACAAATAATAATAATAAAGCAAAAAGTGTAAAGGATATAGGGAATGTAACATCCTTCCATATATTGACACCAATCAAGTTTATAAGGAATCATCATAGTCACATCTTGTCCCACTACAAATGAGCATTTATGTCTAGGGGTTTTATAAGGATCCAACATCATAGAGGATGCTTTTAGTAGGAAGATTTCACACTCCTTGGGTTTGATGGTTATTTTGGATTAGATTTGGCAAGATCTTTAGGATTTAAGCATAGAGATTATTGGGTTCAAGGATCTTAAGATACGTATGAGCACTCTCTTGATCACACCGACCATCTTTGATGAGATTTAAGCTAGTCAACTAGAAGATGTCAAGATCGAGTGGATTAAGTGGGTTATATCAGAGGATAGAGTATTTGTGATTCATATTATTAAGGATTCTAGTGTTTTTTTCCGAGTAAGGTGGTGCATTCTACAAGGTTGTGGGGAGCTTAAGAGAAAGATTCTAGAGGAGGGTCATCATACACTTTAATTTGTCTACCCTTGTTAGGATAAGTAGTATAAGGTCTTGAAGTGAATCTACTAGTAGCCCCATATAAAATAAGAGGTTGTAAATTTGTAGCTAGGTGCTTGACGTGTTAGAAGGTCAAGGTCAAACACAAGTGTTTGTCTGGATTGGTTTAGCTATTGAAGGTTCCTAGGTGGAATGATATAACATATCAATGGACTTTGTGGTTGGATTACCAAATACCTGTAGTTGTTTGGATGTGATCTTGGTGGTAGTTGACCGGTTGACTAAGTCGGCGGTATTCATACCAATGAAGTAGACTTTGAGTATGGAGTAAATGGCTAATGCTTATAGGAAGTATGTTGTTTGTTACCATGCGGTGCCCAAAGACATTATTTTGGACTAAGATTCCAAATTCTTATCGCACTTTTGGAAAAGTTGCATGCAGCTTTTGGGACATAACATTAGATGGCTACTCTTTTTCATTTGGTTACAGACAGTCGAATATGCTTTAAACACGCATACAAGAGTTTTAGGGTAGTTGGGAGGATTATATGAACTTAATAGAATTCTCCTCTATTTACAATCATCATGCAAGCATAGGGATGTCACCTTTTGAGGCACTCTATGGACAAAAGTTTCGTAGTCCCTTATGCTCGAGTGACTCACGGAAGATAGTTATGTTGGGACCATATATAGTAGATGACACTGCCAGAAAGATTAGGCTAATTTGGGATAAGATGAAGGCTACCTAGAATAGATTGAAAAGTTATGCACATTTGTGGAGGAGAGCAAATGGCTTTGAGGTGAGTGAATGAGTTCTTTTGAAGGGTTCACCCACCAAGGGAGTGAAGTTTTTTGGTTGAAAGAGTAAACTTAACTCAAGGTATATTAGGAAATATAACATTTTGTATCGGGTTGGAGAGGTTACTTACCATCTCACCTTACCTCTTGATTTGTTAACTATTCATAAAGTTTTCCATATCTCTCTAATGAGGAGGTATGTGACAGATCTAGTGCACATCATTCACCTGAAGACTATTAAGCTCGATGAGATGCTGTCTTATAAGGAGTGACTATTGAGGATCCTATATACCAAGACTCAGAAGATGTGTTCAAAGGTCATTTCCCTAGAGAAGGTCTCATGGTCACACCATGTAGTCGAGTAGGTTACTTGAGAGTCCGAGGAGCAGATCTAGATGAAGTATCCAACATTGTTTGTGTAGATGTGTTGTGCAAGTAACACCTTCTCTTTTAAGGGGATAGTACCCTTCTCTTGTGTACTAACCCTTAGTTGTTATTTCCCTTTTAGTTGATAGCTTAGGGTTTTGTTATGTTTTGAGCTTAGAGCAATATATTCTATTGTGGATTTTGGGGATGAAGTCTCTTTTATGGGGTTAATGTTGTAATAAGCTATCTTAAAATCCATAGAAATGTGCTTAATTTTTTTTGATAAAAGATATATTAGTTTTTGTTTTGAAAAAGGCTTGAAATTATAATAAAAATGTGAATTTTAGGTATATAGATCTACTCATTTATGTAGCCAATCAATGTGTATGCTCAAATATTGAATTTTTTTCTCTCAACAAACTACTTAATTGGTTTGCTCAAACCAATCAACTGGTTGTTATGTGATTTCAAATTATTTTCTGATTTTGATTTGAATCCCTTGTTTAATGTTTATGAAAACTTCTAATTAGAATCTATTTTTTCTAATGAGCATATTTTGGTGATTTGGGATTATTTTTATATTGTTTAGATCATTCTATGCTTTTATTTAGGTAAATTTCCCCACAAAGCATATTTTAAGGCCAATTGACATTATCTCTTCTCCTTCACTTTCCTCTCTATTTTGGTAGCTTTGTTGCATGTTTGAATTCTTACAAATCTTTCCTAACTTACCAACCTTTTACAATTATTCCCTCCCTAACTGCACTCAACCTCTCTCACATCATCATATATTTTTTTACACCTTGCTTTACCACACTCAACCATACGTGTCTTATCTCTCCCTCTTGTGGATTTTGACCAGCTTCATCTCCTTTACACACCATCCCTAATTTATTTTCACTTCTTACCTATTGTTCTTTCTCTCTTCTTCCTTTCCGTAGTTGATGTTTTCTAAGTGTTTATTATTCTCCATTATTCTTTGTTTTTCCTTAGTATTGAGAAAAAAAATAGAGGTTTTCTCTTATTTTCTTCCCTCTTTGGTTGGGTTATTGTCTCTCTTTTCTTCTTATATTCTTGGATTTAGTTCTCTCTTGTTTCTCTTATGTAAGGAAGGATTAAGGTTTTGAGAAAGTTTAAAGATTCTAGCTTCATTTTCCTTAGAATTCTTTTTATAAGAAAATGTAAAGTCTTTCTTTTGTTCTAATAATACTACTTCTTATTTTAGTTGGTTTTAATGGAGCCTTAAAAAAGAGTTTTAATAGTTTTGACTCTTAATTCTCTTAGGAATCAAGGTCTTGGTAGACAACTATCAAGTTAGGAGTTTTGTGTTAGAATAATTGCTTTAAAATAGGGTAGTCTTATCTTTGATATAGATGAGTTTTTTGTTTCTTATTATTGTTCCATGTTCATGGTGTGTTTATGTGTTGAGCATAAGATTACTATATTCTAAAATTTGAGCATGTGGTAGAGTTTCTTCCTATTACTTAAGCATTGTTCGTTTCTATGACTTTTTACATGATTTGGCAGTTTAATTTTTTAAACACCTATATTACCATATATTCTTGTTATTCTATGTGTGTAGTATGTCTAGTAAATGTATTTTATGACATAGCAGGATGCTAGGAGTAATATGGTAAAGTAAGGTAACTTTTTTTTTTATGTTTATCTCAAGTGTGGATGCTATTTTACCCATCAAATAGTTGTGGGAAAAGTCTTACAATTTGGAAATTTTGATTGTTTGGTTGTAAGATCATTTAATTTGTTTGATGAAATTGTTAATTGGTCCTTATTAGAAGTTGATCGGTTCGCCAAACCTATCAAATGGTGATCTTGTGACTTAATGGTATGGTCTCTACTTAGACCCATTGACGGGTTGGACCAAACCCATTAATTGGTTTCTTATGAACAACCAATTGGTTAGACCAATTGGTCACCTTGTCTTCTGAAGTAATTTTTGGTTTAGGTCTGGCAAGATCATACTAGTCAACTAGTCCTAGGAACCGATAAACTAGTCCTACTGTATTCTTCTAGGATCATTGTTAGTTGTTTTTCTTCTTTTCGGCCTTTCATATTAAAACCTCCATGTAATTACAACATTTAAATAATGATTTACATCCTTATTTACCCTAGAATTAGTAGGAATAATAATGATGATATTTGGGACTTGAATTGGTTAAGTTTGGTGTCATCTCTAAACAACTAATTGGTGACTCTTATGCCTTTTGATCTATTTGGTGTTATCTCTTAGAATCACCCAATTTGGATAATAATGCAATTTTATTTTTAGTTTTATCACTTAGAAACACCCAAATTGTTATTTATGTATTTAATATGTGATTTGTGATATCACTTGGTTATTAATAAATATGGAATATTATTTTTGATCAAGTCTTTTTCATCACACTTTCAGGGTAGCTAATTGGGAATTAGTAGGCAAGTTGCCTTATGGTTTATATTTTCACCGAGTACTTATTTTCTTCTATATTAGGTTGTAGTTGGTAAGGGTGTTCTCATATCTTTGAGGGTATAATTATACCGTGACAAGTTGGCATGTCATCGCTGTTTAGCTCAAGTGGGGGAGGTATCCTAATAAATGCCCCGTAGCACTTCATATTGTCCATTTCTTAGGCTGGTGTGGTATCCCAACTTTTTAGCCCTTGTGGTAGAGGCATTCAAGGTGTGGTGGGTGAGGTATCTTATTACAATCCCTTTAATCTACTTCAGCCACGTGTGGTGGGTGTGGTTGTAACACCCCAAAATTCACTACTTTTTTTTAAAAAAAGCGGAAGCAATTAAAATAGAAATACTTAAAACCTGTGAATTTTGGGAATGTTACCGCCACACTTAGTACCAGACCGGTTCTCTCCAACCGTTCCAGTACCAAGTGCTAAGGCTAAAGAAAAGATTTATGTTAAATTTAAATTAACAATTTATAAAAGGATTCGAAAGATCATACAACAAAATCAGAGTACGAGAAATTAAGAGTTAATTACAATACCCTTGAAGTTTCAGATAACACTTGTAACTTCTAAATAGAAATAAATTTAAACAAGATAAAACCCGATGGGTCAAATTCCGGATTGCCTACTCACTCAAATCAGGCCTGCCACCCCAAAATAGTCTCTGATCTTAAACCTGCACAAGAGGTCTGCTCCCCACCATTAGTGGATCATCACATGACCCATCAACCAAGGTAGTATCAGTACGGGTCCAATACTGAGTAAGGTGACTTGATCACTAAGGCGAACACATAAATCATGCAGAACATAAAAGAGCATATTCATAAATGCATATGATCAACTGGGTAAATGTACAAAGGCCCAATTGTAGTCCAGATTAATCATTTAATTGATCTCTTATCAGAATTCGTTTCACACCATGCCTTTTTATCAATCCATGTAAGTATAGGAATACCCCACTATTATTGCCGGTGGGCCGGTCACTTGCGGGACAAAGTCCACACCACTATTATTCACTGGTGGATCGGTCACTTGCGGGACAAATTCCTCACCACTATTCCTTACCGGTGGATCGGCTGGTTCCTGCTCACATGGTGTTTCACTGTAAGTAATTAGTACCTTTTAAATGTTTTGGCAACTATGATTTATTTTTATTGAGCTCGAGTCACCCCAAGCAAATCATAAATTAGATTCCCTTATATAATATCATAAATTACATTTTCCCAAATAACATAAAAAAATTAGATTATCCCAAACAACCATAAATTCGATTATTCCGTATAACCTCATAAATTACCTTCTCCCAATTAACATCATAAATTAGATTATCCCAAACACACCATAAATTCGATAACATCATAAATTAGATTCTCCCAATTAACATCATAATTTAGTTTCTCCTAAGTAAAACATAAATTGTATTCTCCCCCACAAAACCTTAAAATTCTCCATTTTATTTTGTCACTCGTGAATCACTAAATAATTAGGTCAACTCACCTCCCTTGGTCAACCTCTTTCCCCATCCTCCTTTTTCATCCTTTACCCCACACAAACCACATCAAATTCCTCACATACACAACACATATCATTATACATAATTAATACACATACCATGCACAACATACTTCAACTCCAAGTCATACCACATATAAAATATTTAATAATAATAAACACTAGATACATAACATGCGAAACACATAATACACATAAGCACATAAAAGGCCTTAGTACTCCTTACCTAAAACGTCACCGGTCTTGGTGCATGCTCCTATTCCACTTGAGGGATTTGATTGGGTTCCTATTATATCAAAGCATACTAGAATTAGACTCTCTTATATAATTCTAACTTATTTCGAGGTTTGGTTTTAGGATGACATTTTACTATTCAATAATTAACTATAGGAACTAATATAATTAATTCACTTATTTTCTTTTGAAAAGGGGATAAGCTAAGGGTTCCTACCCTTCTCCCAAAATAGATTTAATAATATCATAACTATGATGATGATAATAATAATAATAATAAGAATAATAGTAATAAAAATAATTAGTAATATAAATAAAGTACAATAATATTAATGATACTTTTTATAAATAGAATATTAGATATTAATGATATCAAAATTCTTAAAATTAAAAGTTGGATTTCTAACCCTCCCACAATGATAAAAATAATGTTATTCAGAATTGTGACAATAAAATTAATAATGTATATATATATATATATACTTATATTATATTTTAATAAAGGTAATAATGGTAATATAATCAAAATAATGTTGAAAAATGTTAATAATGTTAATAAATTTTATAAATGCGAGGCATAATTAAAATTTAAGGCCTCTGTTCTTCCAGTAATGATCAAAGTATCAACCAAGTAATTATACTAATAACAATATTATTATAAATATTATTAATAATAATATCAATTATGTAAAAATCTAAGCAAATAGGTAAAGGCCGGGATAATTACTGTATCTTACTAAATAATACTTCCAGACCTGTAAACAAAATTTAGAAATTAGAATACAGTCAACATTACTAATAATAATAATTATAATAATAATAATTAAAGTTGAATTAATACTAAAATTTTGGCTAAAATTAGAATAATTATAAATAATTCGAAATAAAGTATTTAAAATGTCTATGGAATCACCTTGAGTTGGAGGATCAAGGTGGCACCGGCGATGGTTCCCGGAGGTGGCCGGAAAATGGGTCTAAGGGGGCCAAAAATTAGGAAAATGGGTGATGGAGAGGAAGAATATTAAAATAATTATATGGGGTTGTAGAGGATAATTAGTAGGAGTTAATAGTTGGTTTAATAGGTGTTAGAAGCGGCGCATGTGGTGGTGGAAGGTGGTTCAACGTCTCGGGGTGAAATTTTCTGTCGAAGCAACTAACCAACTTCGTGCAATTATGGAGGCTTGTACAAGATGAATCGAAGGTTGTGGTTAGTTTAGTTAATTAGGGGGTATTGGAGGGAAGAGATTGGGAGCAAGATAAGGCGTTGAAGTTGGCCGGAGGTGGAGTGATAGTCGTCTAACGAGGCGGTGGCAGGCAGATCTCTCTTAGGGTTTTCGAGAAGAAAAAGTCACGAAAACATCCACATTAGGCTATTTATAGAGTTTAGATGGGTTATAAGGGTTTTGGGGGTCGCTGGAGTGGTATTGTATGCTAGGTTTATGGTGGCCGGTGGCAGGAATCGACCGTCGATCATTTGGGTCGGGGCCAAAATTTCGCGAGCCAAAAGAGAAGGAACGAGCGAGAGTTGAGGATAATTGATCACGCCAAGCTCATGTGTGGGTCGAGAGGAAGAAAAATAAGGGTGAATCGGTCGGTCAAGTTCCGCGTAGCCGTCGCCGCCTTTATCAGGCGCAGGAGTTGTAGCAGCGGCGACGGAGGAGAGAGGAGGAAGAAGAAAGGAGGAGGGGGCTGGTCCGGTTCGCGGGGAAGAAAGAAAGAAAAAGGGAGGGAGACCGGGCGGTCGGCGCGGGTTACGTCGTTCATTAAATGAGACGACGCGTTGAGAGACGAGAAGGGATGAAACGCAGCGCGTAGAGGGGCGGAAGAAGGGCGACTCCGCGCGGGCTGGGCCGTGGGAAAAGAAGAAGGGAAACTGGGCCGCGAGCTGGCCCAGTTCGGCGAGAAGAAGAGGAAAAGGAAAAAGAAGAAAAAGAAAGAAAAAGGAAAGGAAAAAGGAAGAAAGAAAAAGAAAAAGGAAAAAGGAAAGGAGAAAAATAATTAGGTTAGGGCAAATTAAATTAATCTAAATATTTAGGATATTTAAAAATAATAATATTTAAATAAAATAATCTTTAAATCCCTTTTTAAGCTAAATTAAGATTTTTAAAACATTTTTCATAAATTCCATTTTAATTAGCAAAATACCCTAAATTTCTCCAATTAAATTATTTATAAAGTTATTATTAATTTCAAACTATTTTCTCCTTCTTATTTTAAATCAAATAATTTATTTAGTTAATTCCCAAATTAAAATATTTAACTAGTTAAAATACCCAAATTCCTCCTAATTAAATTACTTATAAATTTTTTCTTGATTTGCCCTCATGAATTTCCTTTTATTTTAAATAAATTAATATACTTAATTAAATTTTATAATAAAACCTCATTTAAATATACTTTTTAAAATTAGAAATTTTCGGGGCATTTCAGTGGTATCCTAATTTTCATTAGCCGTCATGATAGGTGCATTTGATGTGTTGTGGGTGTGATATTCTCGAAGAAAATCCTCTTTGATGTATCCTGACCCTATGTGGTGGTGTGGTAATCCATTGTGATTGTATGCTACCATGACTTTTGTTCATGGTGGAGAACTAGGTGTGATCAAATAAATTCTCTTAATAACTAGAAATTAGTTGATCACTAAAGGAAGGTTAATAATATGGTCTACATTATGTAGTTATGATGCATTTACTGTATTACTATTCTTCCATGTTTTCTATGTAAGCATACCTTATTGTATTACTACCATAAGCGTGAGTGTTAATTTATATTCATATTCTTATCATAATGCTACTATGTGACTTCAATGTGTTGCATAACCCTTACCATATTCTACGTAGTATGGTTTACCTGTACTTCACTATAGTGATATTGCACTTGTGTGGTCACTGTGATGATCTGCCTTTTGGTATGGGGAGTAGAGGACGATTTGTAGAGGTATGATTCTCATTAGTGTATGTTGTGGATTATGGCATGGGCCAGTATCTGGCCATTACTTGAGGTTATAGAATTATATTTTATGCTTAAGAGTTAGATTAACCTTGTAGAGGTGTTTTCCCCACTATATTAGAAAGTTTTTATTCTTCTTGTTATTTGAAATCTTAGCTTGATTTATGTATTTGGGTTTTGTAAACTCTTATACTCTTTCCTATCTACATCATTTTTTTCATCTTCTTTATCATTAGTACTATTATAATATTATTATAAGCATGCATCTTTTCATTCATTATTCTATTTTACCTTATACCAGGCATAGGTTAGGTGATGATCATACATCTCTCTTGGTTGATACGGCAATAACGTTATGTGATTTTTATTTTCAAATACTTCTACATTATATTTAAAATGAAATTTTCTAGTTTGTAAATTGGGAGTGTTAGACTACCCGATACTAGTAAAGAGTGAAAAATCTCAAGCTCTTTCTATTATTCTTTCCTTTACCAATTGGAAAATAAAGAGGAACTAAATTAATGATTTAGAGGAATAAAGGAAACGAAAAATAAAAAATTGAAACAAAGTAACAAGAGCTAGGCAATCAATTCCCAATTATACTAAGAAAAGAGAATGGTGAGGAAAAATGTTCTTTACACCTAGAAAATCTGCTAAGGGAAGAAGAGAGAAAGGAGAGCAAGATTTTAAGAGGGGCAAAGAATTAGGAATTATAGCTAAGAGGACGAGATTGTATGACACACAAAGGGGAAAGGAGAGATAACATGATGTGGCTTTTATCAAAGTAGTAGAAGGTTGGATCGAAATTTGTATGAAAAGCTTTCACCCACGATCTAATGCAAAAGAAATGAAGTAAATTGATGGATTATAGGTGAAGAAATTGATGACACAAGTAAAAGGTGCTCGACGGAATTGTATAGCCTTCAAATGTGTTGAGTTTGAAGATAGGTTGAGGAAGGTTTAATCCCAGATTTTCCTTGCTCAATTTCAACCCAAAAGAGAGGATTAGACTTTAGCTAACTTTACTCCAAGTTTGATCAAAAAATTCTTATTCAATATGCATACAAAGCTGCGCACAAAAGAGCTATATATAGGAGAAGGAAGGAGTCAGTGGTTAGCTAGCCTAAACCAGCTGATTATTCCTTCTTAATCCAGCCCATTAATCATGGTTTAATTAAGCCCATATTAACCTTAATCCAAAGCATAATATCATTGGTTAAATGATACTAAGGATTAATATTAAAAAGATATACAATTGACTACGATACATACATGAACTTATAGCAATACCCTAACTTACATAAAATACACTTAGGGTTAGGGTTTACAACAAGTTTATACAAATAATGAATATCATCACTTTATCTTCTTGTTGTAATGTATCATCCCATGTATGTCATAGTCTTGCATACTTTGGAATACTTGTACACATCAAAGTGTATGAACATCTTCTTCTTGCAATTATGTGACATACCTACAAGAATAACTTGAATGTTTTTCAATGTCAAGCATATAATAATTATCAAGAATATTTAACATGATAGGTTCTAACATTAGGAAAGCTAAATCATCTTCCTTACCTTGATGATTAGTATGAACATGACAATCATTATGTTCATTGGATGCTTCTGCATCATTCTCCCCAAGTTGAGAAGAATTTGCCCTCAAATTTTCATCAGAATAATAAGGAGAAAAATCACCAGCATTAAAATTTATTGAAATTCTACCATAAGAATCTGGAAGTTCAAGTTCATAAGCATTATCTCCAAACTTCCTAAGTATTTTAAATGGACCATCGGCTCTTGGCATTAGTGTGTTTTTACGTAAATTAGGAAATCTTTCTTTACGCAAATGTATCCAAACTAAGTCACCAGGAGAAAACACATAAGAGTTTCTATGCTTATTTGCTTGAGCTTTATACTTGGAATTGGATTTTTAAATATTATTTTTGATTTTCTCATGAAGTTGTTGAAAAAATTATATTTTCTCTTTAGCCTCATAGTTTTGCATTTCACCTTTTTTCAACGGAATAATGTTCATAGGCAAGTTAGGATTCACACAACACACCACCTCAAATAGACTAGTTTGAGTAGTATTAGAAGGACTACGATTATAAGCAAACTCTGCATCAACTAACTTAACATCCCAATCTTTAGTACTTTTATTAACTAAACCTCTTAACAATGTACCAAAAGTTCAATTAGTTACCTTAGTTTGACCATCAGTTTGGGGATGATGTGAAGTGCTAAATAACAATTTAGTACCAAGCATATGCCATAAAGTTTTCAAGAAATAACTCATAAACTTGACATCCCGATCAGAAACTATGCTTTTAGGTATTCCATGAAGTTTAACAATCTCTCTAAAATACAAATCAGCAACATGTGTGGCATCATCGGTTTTATTACATTGAATAAAATGAGCCATTTTAGAAAAATGATCTATGACCACAAGAATAGAATCTTTACCATGTTGCATTTTTGGTAACCCTAGTATAAAGTCCATACTAAATGCTTCCCATGGTTTATCAGGAATGGGTAAATGTGTGTGTAAGCCTTTATGAAAGTAACTTTTACTTTTTTGACACGTAGAACATCTACTTATCATGGCTTGCACACGTTTAACCAGTCTCGGCCGATAGAAATTTTCTTGTAATAATTCTATAGTTTTATGTATACCAAAATGTCCCACTATGCTACCTTTATGTATTTCCTAGATAACCAAGTCTCTAATACTAGATCTAGGAATACAATGTTTATTTATTCTAAACAAAAATCCATCTTGTATAACATAATTTCCATGGTATCCAATTTCTTTACATGCACTAAACATGTCCTTAAAATCTTCATCATTAGAATATAATTCTTTAATCATTTCAAAACCTAAGATTTTCACATCCATCATAACAAGTAATGTAGACCTACGAGAAAGAGCATTAGCTACTAAATTTTTTTTACCATCTAAATGTTTGACAGAGAGCTTGAGGGATTGTAAGAAATTTACCCTTTTTGCGTGTCTGGGATTAACTTTCTTTTGACTATCTAAGTATTTTAAACTTTCATGATTCAAATGTAACACAAATGGTTTTGGTCTTAGATAATGACTCCATGTCTCAAGACTCCGTATAATGGCCAAGAATTCCTTTTCATAAGTCGAATAGTTAAGTTTGGCTCCATTCAACTTTTTAGAGAAAAATGCTATAGGTTTCTTTTCTTGGAAAATTACTCCTCCTATTCCAACTCCACTAGCATCACAAGTCAATTCAAAAAGAAGGTTAAAGTTGGGTAAGGATAGAATAGGGGCATGACAAAGTTTATCTTTTAGGGTCTCAAAGACTTGAGTAGCTTCTTGTCCCTAATAAAATTCACCCTTTTTCATGAGTTGAGTAATAGGCGTAGCTATGGTAGAAAAATCCTTAATGAATCTTCTATAAAAGCTATCTAATGCATGAAAACTTCTCAGGTCATGAACATTCGTAGGGATAGGCCACTCTTTTATAGCTCTAATCTTATTAGGATCTACTTTAATACCTTGTACACTAATAATATAGCCTAGGAAAACTACACTTGGAAGCATAAAATCACATTTCTCAAGTTTTCCATATAGTTTAGCTTTCCTTAGCTCACCAAATAATTTCTTCAAATGCACTAGATGATCATAACTATTTTTGCTATACACAAGAATATCATCCAAATATACAACAATGAAATCATCAAGTAAAGGTCAGAGAACTTCATTCATAAGTCTCATAAATGAGCTAGGTGCATTACATAACCCAAAAGGCATAACCATCCACTCATAGAGACCATATTTTGTTTTAAAAGTAGTTTTCCATTCATCTCCATCTCTAATCCTTAATTGATGATATCCACTTCTCAAATCAATTTTGGAAAATACTTGTGCTCCACAAAGTTCATCAAGCATATCATCTAATCTAGGCATAGGAAATCTATATTTGATAGTAATATTATTCACAACCCTAGAATCTATGCACATATGCCAAGTACCATCCTTTTTAGGCACTAGTAAAGCAGGAACACTACAAGGACTCATACTTTCTCTTACAAATCCTTTATCCATAAGTTCTTGTATTTGTTTTTGTAATTCCTTAGCTTCTTTTGGGTTAAATCTATAAGCTAGTTTATTAGGAATAGGCATACAAGGAACAAGATCAATAGCATGTTCTATACCTCTTTTAGGTGGTAATCCAGTAGGTAAGTCATTAGTAAATACATCATTATACTCATCAAGCAACTTAATCAAATTAGGATCTTCAAGTTGTTTTTTTTTCAGGTTTAGAATCTTTAGAAACTAAAGCATAACAAATTCCTTCTTCTTTTATACATTTCCCCATAGCATTTTCATGTAAAAATAATCTCTTTTTATCATCACTCAAGGGAATATGATCATATAAAGAAGGTGTGAGCCTATACAATTGTTTTTCTTTTTTCACCACATATTCATTAGTTACCCCATCATGAGTTGCTTTTCTATCAAATTTCCATGGTCTACCAAAAATTAAGCCACAAGCATCCATAGGTAAAACATCACATAGAACTTCATCATGATAGTCTCTAATAGAAAATGTGACTAAAGCTCTTTTGTTCACTTTAGCTCCTTTATCCTTATTTAACCATTGTAAAGAATAGGGTTTAGGATGATTAGTAGTTTCTGAACCAAGCTTTTTAACCATTGCCTCACTAGCCACATTAGTACTTGAACCACTATCAATTATGAGTTTACAAACCATGTCACCTATTTTACACTTAATTTTAAAAATCTTCTCTCTTTGAGTAGGTGTAATACTAGGTTGTATTTGTAAAACTCTTTGAATTACAAAGCATGGGTCTCCTTCTTCCTCTTCCATAGTTAATATTTCATTAGGAGATTCAACTTCTAATTCATCATCATCACTACATGGTTCCATGTTTTCTATTTCATGAAAGGTTAAGGCTCTTTGGTTAGGACAATCTCTAGCAAAATGTCCATATCCTTTACATTTGAAACATTGTTTATTTGACATTTCAACTACCTTATTTTTACCTTTATCATCTTTGTTATTCTTTTTGTCATATGAAAATGTTGATTTAGGTGTAAAGGTGTTAGAATAGGGTTTAATTGAAGTAGAAGCATTAGACATAACATAGGATTTAGTTGATGTTGTTTGTCTTTCAATTTTCATAGCCAATTTTATCAAGTCATTAAGAGAGTCATAAGAGTACATATCCACTTTGTCTCATATTAAGTTATTCAAGCTACCTAAGTATCTAGCACATTTTTGTTCCTTTCTTTCATGAACATCATAAATAAGGGCTAGTTTTTCAAATTCTCTAGTGTATTCTTCTACACTAAATAAGCCTTGCGTTAGAGTAGTCATCTTAACATACATATCTTGTTCATAATTTCTAGGTACAAATTTATTTCTTAAGTGCTTTTTAATTTTTTCCAAAGATTTTATTTTAAACTTCTCTTGCCTTTCTCTAGTTCGTTTTAAGTTATCATACAAAATTCGAGCAAACTTTTTAAACTTTAGAGTAGCTAATTTGCACTTTCTATCATCACCATATTCTCTAAACTCAAAAATAGCCTCAATATCATGCAACCATTCAAAAAATGACTCCACATTCAAATTACCATAAAATTTAGGAAGGTCAAGTTTGATACCTTGATCTTCATGGTGTGCATTTCTTACATGGAATGTAGGTGCTTTTCTTTGGTTGCTTGAGCCAAAAGAATTTGTCTCTTCTTCTCCATCTTTATGATGAGATAAATTGAAAGGTCCACGTCCACTCTTGGAATGGTACATAGGCTTTATTCTCCCTTCCACACTATCATGTGTGGTTTCCATTCAAACTTGACATGGTTTACACTTCTCTTGGTAGGCCAACTTAGCTTCCACACTTTCAAGTTGATGTTGCAGTGTGTTTTGAGTTTGTAATTGGGCATCCTTGCATGTGGTGAGGCTTTTGATGGAATATACTAGGGCATGCACTTCTTGACTATCCATGGCGAAGGTTGACACACAACCCTACTTGTTGCACACAATATGTTCCACAAAGTGTAGGTGCTGGATTTGTTTTTCCTACAACCAAACAAAGCACAAACCAATTGCTAATTCTAACACAACTATTAAACACTACATGCAGTATTTTTCTAGGCACAAAGGAGATCTTTTAGCCCCAAGAATAGGCATTGCACGCAGGGACACACAAACAATTAAAGGTTAGTATATAAAAGATGTGAAATTCATTCACATAAAACCATAGAACATGTTTCTGTGTTTTCAACAAATTCTTGTCTTCCAATGGGAGATTCGTGTTGATGTCTTCATAGAAGATGTAGAGGAGATCTAGAGGTAGATTATGGATTGATTTCTTGAGACAAATTTATGAGAAATGAGTCGAATACAAGGCCTGCAAGTTCCAAGTCTGTTTCGGGCGATTGAGAGTTATTAAGGGATTTTGACCTCTTTGCTGCTTTCCTTGCTTGCTGCATGAAGGGAACTTGAAAGGGACTGCTACACACTTGATCACACACCAATGGAGAGTAGAATGCAATCAGAATCAAGTTCTAGAGAGGCAAAAATGTTCGTGGCAAACAGACGAACCAAACCATGCATTGTTGGAAGGTAAATGCTTGTCGGTATTTTATGTGAAAATGTTTGGGAAAATGCAATAAGATCGTTGCAAGATTGCAAGAAAATCAAGCAAGAAATTCAAGAACAATCAAAGAAGTTCATCAAGAATCAAGAATTCAAAGAAATGGTTGAGTATCCATGGAGTTCTTGGTTCAGGAACAAACACGCAATTTCAGCAGGGTTGCCGGTGTTTCCTGCGTCAGCTTCGAACAAATGAAGCTTTGATACCAAAAATGATGTGGTTTTTATCAAAGTAATGGAAGTTTGGATCGAAATTTGTATGAGAAGCTTTCACCCATGATCTAATGCAAAAGAAACGAATTAAATTGATGGATTATAGGTGAAGAAATTGATGACACAAGTAGAAGGTGCTCGACAGATTTGTATAGCCTTCAAATTTGTCGAGTTTGAAGATAGGTTGGGGAAGGTTTAATCCCATATTTTCCTTGCTCAATGTCGAGCCAAAAGAGAGGATTAGACTTTAGATAACTTTGCTCAATGTTTGATCAAAAAATTCTTATTCAATATGCATACAAAGCTGCACACAAAAGAGGTATATATATAAGAAGGAAGGAGTCAGTGGTTAGCTAGCCTAAACCAGCTGATTATTCCTTCTTAATCCATCCCATTAATCATGGTTGAATTAAGCCCATATTAACCTTAATACAAAGCATAATATCATTGGTTAAATGATACTAAGGATTAATATTAAAAAGCCATACAATTAACTAAGATACACACATGAAATTATAGCAATACCCTAACTTACATAAAATACACGTAGAGTTAGGGTTTACAACAAGTTTATACAAATAATAAATATCATCACTTTATCTTTTTGTTGTAATGTATCATCCCATGTATGTCATAGTCTTGCATGCTTTGGAATACTTGTACACATCAAAGTGTATGAATATCTTTTTCTTGCAAATATGTGACATACCTAGAAGAATAACTTGAATGTTTTTCAATGTCAAGCATATAAGAATTATTAAGAATATTTTACATGATAGGCTCCAACATTAAGAAAGCTAGATCATCTTACTTACGTTGAGGATTAATATGAACATGACAATCATTATGTTCATTGGATGCTCCTGCATCATAACACCTAATGTAACACCCCTAATTTATCAGCTAAAATTTTTTATTTTGTGGAAGCATCAATTACCAAATTACTAGGTGTTACTACCATACATAGCTTATGTTTGGCTCTTTCGCCTTACTTATACTAAGTGCTAAGGGTAAAACAAACCATAACTAAAGTAAAACAATAGAAATAGAATAATACATAATAGCAGTTATAGATAAATGTTATTGTATAACAGTATGACAAAATTACACCAAGGGACATAAGAGTCCAAAGGAAAATCGATCATAACATAAAACTAGCACTAGAAGGTATGACACTAGTTTTTCCTATCTTTTATACGCAAAGGCCCACTATGAAAATAGAAAATATTCCCAAGGTCTCCAGTTATCCTACTCGTTGTTATACGCTTCATGCCACCCCATGGACCTCAAGTAATCATCTACAAAAGTAGTATTAGTATGACTTCCTAGTACTAAGTAAATCATAATACCTCAAAAGAAGCAGCGTATCCACATTTTACATAGTTACACAGAATTTGAAAAGTATACTTGAGTACAAAATATGTATCATAACCACATCAATATTCATGGAACAACGTATATAAACATCCAATCACAAACTCAATAATAAAACACACCAACAAACTTCTCATCATTTCAAGGTACATAGTTGTAACACCCCCAAAATTTACTACTGAAAAATTTTGTTTAATGAAAAGGTTTAACGGAAGCAAAATATAAAACCGTGAATTCTAGGAATATTACCGCCACACTTAGCACCGGACTAGTTCACTCCTACTGTTCCAGTACGAAGTGCTAAGGATGAAAGATATTATCATAGTAAACAAGTCAATACTTAAAGCGATAATTCATAAAAAGACTGATTCATTCGTCATACAAAAATTAAAGTGCGGTTAAAAGGGGTACAATCCAAGGAGTAAGAATCCAAAGTTTTCCAATGACATAAAATATCGTATGACCAAACATAACTAGATTAAAAACGATACATGGCAAAAATAAAATGAAGATAGAATCCAGCTAGGTCACTCTCAATCCCCAAGCCAAGTCTAGGCTCAACTCTCAGCCTCGCCCGATGCCTCGTAGGTGTTGAAGGCATCGAAGATATCATCTTCTACCTACACAAACTCAGATGGGTCCTCTACTCGTGGGAATGAGCCGCACCCATGAAACGGGTGGTTAGTACGCTAGTATCGAGCAAGGTAACCATGTAGCTAAGACCAAACATATAAAGCATATAACACAAGCATGATCATAATGGTAACATATAGCGATATCGATAATGAAGGCTGGATTACAATTCAGATAACTTATTCTTTAGATTCAGGATCAACATACTCATTTCACACATACTATCCATGAGAGTGCAGGAACCTCACTATTATAGTTGGTGGATCGGAATACATACAAGGCAAAATGCTTCCGACCACTATTATAGCCGGTGAACTGGAATACATACAGGGCAGAATGCTCTTGGCCACTATTAAACCGGTCTTGCCCCGATTCATATGGTGTTCCACTGTAGTTACTTAGTGTCTTTCCCATGTCTTATCATCATTATGTTCAGTTTGTTGAGTACGGGATCCCCTAATATTATAATCGTTAGACCAGAAATCATGTAGGGAAAAACTCTTCTTGCCACTATTATTCACCAGTGGACCAGTCTCTAAGGTACCCCAACTCCTTGCCACTATTATTCGCTAGTGGACTGGTCTGGGCCCGGCTCAACAATCTTTCTCTTTAAATGGTTAGTATCTTATTCGATAAATATTTCACCCTTTAAATGCATGTCACCAACCTTCTACTTCTATCCTCCCAAGAGGGCCCGTCCTATATCTTGAGACTCATATGCCCCTTATAACAATTCGACATCCATTCCACCTTTCATTTACCCATAATGAGAACCCAACTCCTAAGGATATGGGTTAAGGCCTATCACCTCATGACCTCCAAACCCACTTACTACCCTTCTCTAGGATTTTCCCTTGAAACCCTAATTAAACCTATGTGGCCCAACTTCCTCCTAATTACTACTATTATTTTATTTATCGCCCCACTCCTCATTTCATATCGATTTAACCCAAAACATATCACTTCACTCCCTGGTGTGCATGTGGCCAGAAAACCTTAGTTGGCCACTCTAAACCCTAACACCTTTCCTCCCCCACAAGTCATCTCTCTATTTTTCACCTAACATTTCCTCCTTTCCATGGCACCCATACTCATCCCTCGTATAATAAGTTTCCACTCCTATCCTATACTCCACTCTTCCTTATGTTTTTTTACTTCCACATTTTCCCCCAAATTAGGGTTTCCTCCCAAAAACCCTAATCAGGTCCCCTATACGTCCTTACACCAACCTACGTAGTATTTTTCATTCCAAGTCTCCAATCACCCCACAACTCTCCCCTTACCTTACTTATGCCTTTAAAAATTTTTTCTCATGCAAACATCATCACCATGTAGACTCCATCCATCCCATACAAACCCTAAAAATTTCCCATGCAAGATTCACTTCACTCATTCATTTTGATCATAAACTCCTTCTATTTTTCCCCTCATGGATCATGAGATAATAAGGTCAAACTCATATCCTCTTAGTCAATTCACTCCCCAATTGTTCCTTTTTATCCTTTCACCCCATATCATATTATTAAATGTCCTAGCATGCATGCCCCAGAGGGTCACATCATGTATCATTATAAGCAAAACATATATCATCATGGTACACATGCCATAAAGAATTCATATAAGCATACCTCAACTCCAAGTTGCACTACAAGTAATTAGTCACCATAATCATAAGTACAAAACATGGCATAACACATGGCACACAAGTTAAATAATACATGCATAATCGTTCTTAGCCACATTCTGTCCTAATATGACACCGATCTTGGAGCACATTCCTACGCTTCCTTAGGATGTTGACTCGATTAACCTATAAGAGGGAAATGTTATGGTTTAATATCCCTCTTACCAAATTACCATTATTCCTACCTTACCTTTATCATAACCTACCATTAGGGCTAATAATAGTAATAGTTGTTTTATAAATAAAAGTAGGTTTATTATTCTCTAATGTAGCTAATCATGCTACTATTAATCAAAATAGGTCTTAGTAGCTACAATGGTTTATGTTAAAGTAATTACATCGGTATTCGTATTATTAAAAGTAATAGCTTAAATATTGCTAATGATAATAACAATGGTAGTTGTAGTGATAATACTAATATCAACCCAAACCCTAGTAATAATAATAGTGATATTAGTAATATAAAAGTAGTGACCATAATGATACTTATAATAATAATGCTAGTAGTGGTAGTAGGGTTGGTGGTGTATGAAGTATTAACAATAATGACAAGGTATTAATAATATTAATAATCATATTAATAATAATACTAATAATGATAATAACAATAATAATAATAATAATAGTAATAATAATAATAATACTCCTAGTATACTAAAGTTGTAGACCATAATAATAATATTAGTTGGAAATATTTCTGAAGTTAGGTTAAGTAATAATAATAATAATAGTAATAATAGTAATACTAATACTAATACTAATACTAATAATAATAATAATAATAAGGATTGTACCATTAATACCATTAAAAATAGCTAATACTTGTGTAAAATAGATTTAGGGGTAGAGAAGGTTAGAATACCACCTAAGGATGGTGGCGGCACCGGCAACAACGGTGGCAATGGAGGGAGAAGAGAGATGGAGAGATGGTGGTATAGGCTAGAAGAGAGGGAAAGAAGGGGTGATTGAGGTGATGGAAGGTGCCTCAGGTGGAGAAGGGTGGAAAGAAGGTGGTGGTGAAGCCAAAGGTAGCGGCGCACAGTGGCGGGTGTGGTGGTCCAAGGTGGCGGAGGGTGGAGAAGGGAGAAGGAGAGGGAGGCAGGGGAGAAGGAGGTATAGAGAGGTAGAGGAAGCTCCCCTGGTTATTTTGGACTATAGAGAGGGTGTTGGTTGCGATGGGATTAGTGGTGGATGGTGGTGCAAAGGGCGGCTAGGGTTGAAGTGGAGCTGATCGGGAGGGGAGGTTTTTACGGCCGGGGTAGCTCATGTAGGGCAAATCAAGGGAGGAGGGAGACTTAGTTTGGCATAGGGTGTTGTAGGGAACGCTTATGTGTGTGACATGGGCAACGACGATGGTCGATAGTGGCAAAATGGGCGTATGATCTGGTAGTGGAGCAAAGGAGGGTTTTTTGGGTTGTGAATCAAAGGAACTCGATTATGGTTGCCTTCGTAGTATTTATAGGCCAATTGGAGGGGAAAATGACAAAGGAGGAGGAGGAAAAGAGGGGGACAGATGAGGTAGGACCACTGGCCAGTGGTGGCAAGTAGTGTAGTCCTTGCCATCGCAGGGACATGTTTGGTCGGGAGAGAAGAAAGGAAAGGGCAAGCGTGCATGAGGGGGGAGGACAGTTTGGTTGGGTCGAAATTGGAAAGAAAACAACAGGGAGAGAGGGAAAGGACAAGCTGGTCGGAGGTTTGTGGCAGCCGGCGGAAATGGTGTTGCAAGTCGGGGTTGTAGGTCGCATGGGGAGGGGGAAAGAAGAAGGAGGCTCAATCAGGCGGTCCAAGAAGGAAAGAAAGAATGAAAAGGGGAGAGGGAAACCGTGCGGTTGGCAGAGGAAGAAGGAGGTGAGCCTTGGGATGTGCGGGAAGGGGAAAAAAAGGAAAGGAGATTGAGCTGCGTGGGCTGGCCCAATCCGGGGGAGAAGAGGAAGAAAAAGAAAAGGAGGGAGGAGAGAAAAAAAAAAGAAAAAATGGAAAAGAAGGTGAAAAAGAAAAGAAAAGAAAAAGGGAAAGGAAAAAAAAGATTGGTTGGGGTATTTAGGATATTTTGGTATTTTGGAATATTATTTAAAATAATAATATTTAGAAAAATAATAATTAAATCCCTTTTCAGATTCATTTTGGCTATTTCAAATGATTTTCTTTAAATTCTATTTTAATTAGCAAAACACCCTAATTTTTCCTTATTAAGATATATATTATTTCCTTCTTGATTTACCTTAATTAATTCCCTCTTATTTTAGTACAATAATTTATTTAATTAATTTCACTAATATATCCTTATTTTGCCAATATTCCTAAATTAGGGTTTTGGGCTATATCGTCACTACCTGCTTAAAGAAAGAATTTGTCCCCGAAGTCACTTGCAATTCCCTAGGATTAAGGCCAAAACGTCCTAAGCAGCTAAGGATGCAACTATCATGAGCAAATATACAACTACCCCTTAAGGAAAGACTTACTAGGGGCGGTCGTACTTGTAGCAAAAAGTTCCAGAAATGCTTCGTGCATGTCCTTCTCGGCCTCCCAAGTAGCTTCTTTGATTCCGTGCTGACTCCATAGAACCTTGACAAGGGGAACTAGGCTTGTATGGGTCTTCTGTAGCTTGGTATCGAGGATCCACACTGGTCGTTCTTCGTAGCTTAAGGAGTCGTCCAATCCCAACTCATATGGTCGGATCACGTGGGAAGGATCAACGGTATACTTTTGCAACTACGAGATGTGGAACACATTGTGAAGTCGTGCCAACTCTGGAGGAAGAGCCAATAGATAGGCAACCTCACCTACACGCTCTAGGATTTCAAAGGGGTCGATGTACCTCAGGTTTAGGTTACCCTTTCTACCAAACCTCTGAATGCCCTTAGTGGGGGAAACACTCAACAAAACCTTCTCTCTAGGCGCAAAGTCACTATCCCGACGCCTCCAACCAGCATAACTCTTCTATCTGCTCCGTGCCGCTCTTATCTGGTCCTAAATCTAACAGACCTGCTAGTCATCTCCTCAATCATGTTGGGCCCCAACACTATTGTGTCACTGATATCACTCTAGCATAAGGGAGTCCAACATTTCTACCCATATAAAGCTTGGAAGGGAGCCATCCCAATACTGGCGTGGTAGCTGTTGTTATATGAGAACTCTATCAAATGTAGGCATTCCTCCCAAGAACCTTGAAAATCCTGCACACAGGCCCTTAACATATCTTCTAGGGTCTATATGGTCCGCTCTATCTGCCAATCCATGGTAGGGTAGAAAGCCGTGCTCATCTTCAACCTCATCCATAGGACCTCCTGTAGCTTTGCATAGAAATGAGAGATAAACCGCGATTCCCAATTTGACACGATGTCTGCTGG
The DNA here is from genome assembly GCA_030549775.1 of Tamarix chinensis. Classification (NCBI taxonomy): domain Eukaryota; kingdom Viridiplantae; phylum Streptophyta; class Magnoliopsida; order Caryophyllales; family Tamaricaceae; genus Tamarix; species Tamarix chinensis. Next base: position 76,975,665 of record CM060179.1, on the reverse strand, counting down.
AACTCCATGACGACTAACCAAAAACTTCATATAAGTGCATGCTAGCTGATCTATACACCAAGTTAACCTCATTAGAACGAACACGACCGACTTAGTCAATTTGTCCATGATAACCCAAATGGTGTCAGAACAGCTTCGAGTCCTTGGTAAATTACTGATGAAATCGATGGAGATAGAGTCCCACTTCCATCTTGCTACCTCTAAGGGCTGAAGTAGTCCTGTAGGCATCCAATGTTCAATCTTAACCTTTTGACACACAAGACATCGGGACACAAACTCAGCCACTTTTCACTTCATGCGGGGCCACTAGTAGACCTTCTTGACATCCTTGTACAACTTGTTGCCCCTAGGGTGGACTGAATAAGGGGTCTAATTTCCCTCCTCCATGATACAATGCTTCAATTCTGGGTATTTCTAAGGTACAAACCAGTGACCCTCGAATCGAAGGCTGCCATCCTCATGAACTTGGAACCCTTCTGCTTGGCCTCCTTACCTTTTCTATCACATCCTATCAAGCTTGATGTCTCCAATCTGATCGGATCGGATCTCCTCAAAAATGGTGGGAGTGAGTGTTGGGGTGCTTATGTGGGTCTCAAGGCCCCCCTGCTAAATCAATTCAACTCCCAAGCCTGACAACTCACCTATCACCCTATACATGTCCGAATCCAGGGGAGAAGAGGAAGAAAAAGAAAAAGATAGAGGAGAGAAAAAAAAGAAAAGAAGGAAAAGAAGGAGAAAAAGGAAATAAAAGGAAAATAAAAAATAGGTTGGTTTGGGTATTTAGGATATTTTGTTATTTTGGATTAATATTTAAAATAATAATATTTATAAAAATAATAATTAAACCCTTTTTTAGATTCATTTGGGCTATTTCGAATAATTTTCCTTAAATTCCATTTTAATTAGCAAAACACCCTAATTTTTTCTTATTAAGATATTTATTATTTCTTTCTTTATTTTCCTTAATTAATTCCCTTTTATTTTAGTAAAATAATTTATTTAATTAATTTCCTTAATAAATCCTTATTTTGCCAAAATTCCTAAATTAGGGTTTTAGGGTATTTCAATAGTCATATATGATTAATTAAATACATTTAGAATATAGTGGTAGGGCATCTACTGAACCAACCAAAACAACAAAGGTGGTGTACTGAGGCATCTATCTAACCAGCAAATCTAAAATAATACCAAGGTAGGGCACTGAGGCGACTACTAAACCAACAAATATATCACAAGACTAGGGTAGGACATTGAAGCGACTACCAAAATGACAATCTATTTCTTTCATTCTGTTACACTATAAATATTTCCATTTCTTACTTACTTTCTCAAAGGGGGATGTAATCAACCCATTTACATAGCGGTACACTTGGTCATATTGGAACCTGAAGGCATCACTATACCTTTACCTCGAACCCAAGGACATCGGTATGCCTGTTCATACTAGTGTATTAAGGAAATGCAATATCCTTCAAACCTTTGTCACTTAGTCCTTAAGCATCGATATCCCCTATAGGGCTCATAGGTCAGTTATAGTGTAAAGCCAGGCCTTAAACTAGGGCACAACGGCACACCAGTGAACCAAAATAATGAGGGCTAACATCTCACCTCTTAGGTAGTGACCCATAGAGAGAAACAATTCCCAACTTGAGGTCTTTCACTTTAAGTATTAATATTTTATGAGGTGATCAAATAAGTCATACAACACAACAATTTCTATTTTCCATTCTAGGGTAAACCCTAAGGTCATAGGTCTGTGCTAAGCCAATTCATAACTAAGGTCTACTTGTCAAAAGTCTAAGAGCATCCTAACATCGAATTATTTCTAAAAGATAAATTAGGTTGAAATTACAAAATTACCCTTCAAACTACTAGTTTTTCCATTTTATTCATTTTTGTACCAACATTATCATTATGAGAGATTCGTTATAAGGAGTAAAAAAGGAAATATTTCAAATTATTTTAGCATATATGTAATCTTTGAATTTTTGCAAATAACTGTATTTTTTACTTTTTATGCATTTAGTAAGTTGTACCCAAAAAAATCCTATTCATGGAACTCTCATATACCACATGTTCCATGTAGCATGTACTTACACATTTAAAGCATAATACATCATTTGACCAGGCAAATTATCATCACATTATATGTAGGCAATTATCTTTAACCCTAGGTCATGTGAATAGAATTTTTCATGAGGTAATGTTAATCATGTGCATGTTATTTTATGCAAATCATCAATATCCTAAATACCATGCATGAGCAACCATGAGGAATTTACAAAGGAATTTGAGTAATAACTTGATCATAATGGGATTTATAACAAAGTCTTAGATACACAAACATAAAACATTTGACATATTACCGTGCACATAACTTAACCTTTGAAACCATGCATATCATCCCTTCAACAAGTTATTGTTTTATCATGTATGCTATAATACTTGAAAAAAAAAACAAAACCCTTGAATGATTCTAGGTCTAAACATTGGAATGCTCACCCATCATTCTTACCATCTTATGAGTGATTGTATTTACCTAATCCAAGCCTATACATAAAGAAGTATTCTCCAAAGTCCTCAAGAATTACCTAGGAATTTAACATCCAAGCACAAATGTATTAGCATATAATATTACACAACAATAATCCAAACCTACTAAAATAAATTAAAGCTTACTAACTAGTCAAACAAGGGAAGGAAATTCCAAGTAAAAATTAGCACCATGGATGGAATCTTTTAGCTAAGACAGTAAGCATCGGCATAGTTATCTTAACCAGTTCTAAGGAGCCATAAGAAAAAAGAATGGCCAGTTTTAGGAAGGCTACAAATGGTAGTAAAGTTGTAGAAAATGGAGAAGGAGAGGTGGTAAAAAAAGGGGTAGAAGAAGAGGAGAAGGCTTCAATGGGAAAAGGTGCAGCACAAAGGAAGGAGCTTGGTCAAAATGGATAAAGGTAAAAGAGGTTAGCTTCGGTGAGTTTTGCTGCAGGTTGCGGGGGTGTTTTGTTAGTAATTGCCAAAGGGGAAGGTGGTGGAACAAAAAGTTTTGTTGATGGTGTGGTGGTTGTTTTAGTGGGGGAGACGAACACAAAGGAAAGGGAGAAGTTAGTACGAGGGAGATGATTGCTATAGGGGTTTTGTAAGTGGTTGATGCGAGGCTTTGGCTAGGGCAGCCAATGCATGGTGTGGAGTATTGGTGTTGGTGGTTAGTGGAAGGGTAAGAAGGCTATTGGGGGTTTCATTTTTGGAAAAAAAATGGTGGTGGAAGGATTAAATAATGGTGGAGAAATGGTGAGGAAAAATTATATATGAGAGAGCTTAGGAGAAGTAGAGAGTGGTAGGTTTGTTCGAGGCTTTGGCACAACACAAGAGGGAAAAGAGAAGTGATTAAGAAGAGGGTGGCATGCAAGGAAAATAGGAGAAAAATAAGGAGAGTAAAAAACGGGGGAGAGGGGAGGTATGGTGCATATGCTATAGGGAAATGGTTCGTAAGTTAAAGGTGTCGGGGTAAAGGGAGAAGGGTGATGGTATGGAAATTTCTATCATTGATTAGTGGATAGGTTAGGGTAAATTATAGGTAAAGAATTTTGGTAAAATATTTGGGTAAAATTTATTTGGTTACAGGGTTAGGTTTATTTGATGAAAAGATACAGGTTTAGACCCAACATAGGTTTAACAATTAATACACACTCTCTAGTAAATTTTAACCTAATGAAATTTTATATCTAATAAATCATAATAATAATACATATATTAACCACATATTTATTACCAATTATCCTAAAATAATTATTACAACTGATACCTATAATTAATTGTTATGATTAAGGTTTTTGGAAATGGGGTATTACACCTAATACTTATTAAAATTTTATTCAAAAGATAAGAGGCAAAGCTAAGAGTGAGAGTGATATAAGAGAGAAATGAAAGTAGATAATGAGGGCTAGAGGGAGCTCTACATGGTCAACCAAAAAGAAGGGGAAAGACGTAGGAGGGTTGACTTGCAAGGGTTGTATGGAGTGTTGGGTAAAAAGGTGTCAAAGAATCAAATAAGGAAGCATGAGGGAGGTGGGAGGTTTCTAGGCAAAAGTGAGGGGTAGGATAAGATCAAGACATAATATAGGTAGCATGTAGGTCTACCCAATATAGGAGAGAAGAGGGTAGGTAGGAAAAAGTACCAAAAGTCTTTTAGGGGAGTTTTAATTGAATAAAAATAATTTATTAATCTAAATAATGTGAAAATATTCCCCTAACACCTTATTGTGTTTATTAACACAAAAAGATCATAATATAAGAGTTTTGAAATCATTTGATCTAGAATCAAATGAAAAACTAAAACGTACCTAATAATCAAAAACATTAGTTGGTTGATAACCTCCATTAGTTGAACAATGTATCCTAGGTAAAGTACATAGTTTCTAGAGTTTTCCCCATCGTTGATATTCCAATTAGTTGATCGATGGACACTTTTCAACTAGTTCATCACATTAGTCGACCAATACACCTAAAAAAATCCACTTTAAATAATTTATCAAGTCTATTGCACAACAAAACCACTTTGTTTATCATCAAAATAATTTCATAGTCATTTTGAAATATTTTAGAATGGGGTATCAAAACACAACCTACTTAAAGGTGAATTCATCTCTAAATGCATAAAAATAACATTGTTATAGCCTTAAAATTTTTTTAAACCTTAGGCCACAAAGTTTTAGAAAAATAAGATACAACACTAAGAAATGACAGTGGGGTACTACCCTCTAAAAAGAGTGTGTCCCAATAAGGAAAAAGAGTTAACTAAGACTCAGTGGGGTACCTTGGACATTCCCACCTTAGTGTCTCATTATTGAGAGTGGGTCATTTGAGCACTACCTCCTGAATAGGTACACACTTACTAATTGAGGCTCTTCTTACCACAACTATGTCATAGAACCTTACCACTTAATTAATTGAATCTTAGATGGTTTTTTCCACACCATTTATAGTTTAAGTGCTTCTCTAGGTGATGAATACGACACTAGACACCACCCTAAGGTGCACTCTCAAATGAAGGGATGCCTTCCCTACAACTTCCTTCCTATAACTAGAGAGTATTACATCTACCATCTTCCTCTTGTTCCCATATATAACTTCACGAGCCTTGTTTGCCTCTGCTTCCTTTTTCTCCTAATGATCCATGTATGGGACTGTCTTATCAATCTCCTACTCAATGCACTAAAGTCAGGAATCGTTCTCCATTAAGTTCTTTGGAGGTTAAAGTTGAGTTAGAAATAACACAATCTCAAGCACAATTTAAAGAACATGGAAAGCATGTAAGCACATAAACACATAAGAACAACAATTATTCACATAAGATAATTAAAGGCCAACACCCCAACCTAAACCCTACTTATTCACAAACTAAACCAAATTTCCTATGCATATGAAGCCTAAGTAATTCATTTTCATAAAATAACTTTTGAATTTTGAAACATAACTAAGACACCAACTTGTAATGCCCTAAATCTTTATAACTTTTTTTTTATTTTAAGATAAGAAAAAATTAATAAAAGAAAAACTAGGGGACACCATCATGTCATTAATCATAAGAGAGGTATGGCCATCAACCATCCACCAAACCTATGATTGATGCAAGGTTAAAACATTAACTAAAACCATGCACGAGAGTCAGATATAGCATGATAGAAGGAAAAAAGAGGCTAATAGATGGAGAGAGATAAATAGATATGTAATAAATGACATGATAATTTTACAAAACAAAATATAGGAAAAGAGATACGAGTTTAGTTATGCAAAGAAAAATAAAATAATACATGTAATGGGAAAACCAAATAAAACCAGTTAGCCTAGCTCTATGCTAACATTTATCTTCCCCAAGTAATAGCATTTTAGAGGCTCATATTAAGTTGCTTAAAATTTAAAAATGTTATCTTCCACCAAACACTAAAGTTCAATCAATATAGTGATAAAATAAGGTAGTAGCAATATGGTAAAATATTGGTAAAACAAATCTATCCTTTAATATGGAGACAATTCATGGTACACATAGATATCATATTAATCATGGTATAAAAAACATGGTAAACACATCATCATGGGATAAGAATAATAAAACACGATGCTTTCATATATCACAACATACATAAATCATGTTCTAATTAATTATTTATATGACCTTATAACCTAACTGTTAATATATATGAACAACGCACCTAAACATTAACTTGGGCATATCCTCTACTGGTTGGAACTTGATGGAGCATTGATCAAAATATTATTATTTTAAGAACTCACACAAAATGAGAACACTTGAAAAATCTCCACCAACTGCAACCCATTGGAGAGTGGTTAGAATATGGTTGTTTTAGCAATGACACCAAACTTGAATAGGGGAAAAATCTCAACCAACCGCAACCGGATGGAGAACGGTCTAAATAAAGGGTTTTAGGTGATAACACCAAATGTTGATGAGGTAATCCAAACCACTCAAATTAGGTTTTTAGGAGATAACACTAAGGAATAAAAGAGGAAAAACCCTCTATTGCTAGAAACCTAATGGAGAATGGTCCTAATATGAGTGGTTTAAATATTACTCCATAATTAATTATCATGGTATTCTTCTACATTCAATAAACATGCAAAGGATTACCACAATTATAGTTCTACCCTATTACTTTCTTACATACCCTACCAACCACAACTTGGTAAAAGATGATAGCATTATAAGATAAGTATTTTGAAGATAACACGAACCTTGCCATCATGGATTCTCTCCACAAGGAAAAACCTTATAGAGCATTCCCTCTATGATAGTTCTTTCAAGTATTATCTTGAACTAAGCCTATAAGGAACAACTTTATGTAAGTGGGTAGGGCATCAAAGAAACAAAAAATTAAATACCGTAAGGTACTAAGTCTACCAACTTTTGGTTAACTACTTTGTGATATGGAGAAGAAGGTTCAAATGAAATCTTATTTACCAATATTAACAATTTACAAGAGTCTTCTCAAAAACAACCTAATGCTATAAACCACACAAATAACTAACTTGTCTTTCTTAAAATCATTTAATCTAGGTGAAAGAAATATTAACTATTTATTTTAATCAAATTATTCAATGTTGGAATCAAAAAGTGTCCATGGAATGAGGTAAGTAAATCACCCCAAAAACCAAAGGGTATAATTTTGAAGAAATAATAAAGTGATGATTCAAAAATAGGACTAGCCAATTTGTCTAAGGATCAGTCTACTTGTTTGGGTATGCCAAACCCTAGGAATAAATATTACACAACTAGAAATTAACTTCTTGGTCGAACCACTAGACTATCTTTATGAACAAGTCAATGGATTTGGCTAACCCAATTAACATGTTTAGGTCAACCTAAAATAACCCTAGATATAAATATAACCAATTGATGGTTTTCACAACCCAACCGATTGACTTGGGAAAAGTAACCATATCCATACGTAACCAAAATTCACATGCTTAAATACTAGCAATAACAAACACAACACATTTTAAAATGAGTAGTTTGTAATCATAGATAACAATAGGAGGTTACACAAAGCATCAAAATTCACGGTTAGATATAATAAAAGCCATAAATCATGTTAGTCACACAAAACATTGATGGTCATGCACCAATTTATTACATAGATAAGGTAAATATAAATCATGTTAATGTTAACACTTTTGAGAATCCTGCATTTTCCTAAGGACTACCAATAAGGAAAATAAATCAACAATAAGGGCCAAATAGTTGATTTGAATCCTCAAAATGTCAACTAATCGATTACCCTAGAAAGTCGACAAAACACATCACATCTATTGCATGAATTTGTGGTTCTCTTGACTAATCACTCAAATAAGCCCATTAAATAATACGCTGTACCCATTGATTATCCAAATGAGCCTATTATTCAAACTAGGAGTACCATAGACTAATGGGTCATAACAATTCATTGGCAATAAAATAAAAAAAATTTATAAAATTCCATGAGTCATCCCATCAATTGAAGACCCTAATCATTTGATTGAAACAGCCATCAAGCTGACTTATATGGTTGTCTAATCGTTGGTCATCAAGAATAATAAGCATGCTAAAAAGTGCATAAATAAATTAAAATACCAACAAATCCTAACATGCTCCTAAATTAAATAGGAGTATATAAAATTATGGTAGTCCCTAACATTTTATGATAATTCAAAGCAAGGATCTAAGGGACTATACTTTTAAAAATAATCAAAAAATTTATTTCATAAAGGGAAGCTCAAAGAACACTTGATTCACATGTCACATAAGTACTTAAGGTTAAAACAAAACCCTAGAGGTGATTAAACATCACTTAAACAATGGAAACTAGATGATCTTGAATATCATGACAAATAAATAAAATTGATCATCCAAAAGATCATGATAGAATATAAGATACTTAAATTTAAGGAAAAACTAAAATATAAAGGTTACCGGCCAAATAAAAAAATCCAAAATCAAAGGCCAAAAGAAGTGAGAAAACTTTTCAACAGGCAAAAATAGTAAACTTCTTTCCAAATAAGAGTTCTAAAAAATAAACTAAAAATCAAACTTAGGTCAATAAGACCATAAAGTCCAACCTATCAAATCAATCATATATTTAGTCATTTAATTACTATAATACATGTAAAAGACCTAAAACCTTGTTTAAAAGTTCAGATACCTTAAAACTAGATTATGAATAAATAAAAAATACTTTTGCCATTACGATTAAATTCAGCCAAAAAGAACTAAAAACACCTTGACATAAATACCTTAATTAAATTAAAATAAGGCGCCATATAAAACTTGAAAATTTCACAATTCATAAATACACTATTCATCAGGTTATGGAAAATGTCTTTTTAAATTGAGAAGCTTAATTACATAAACTAAAAATATTTCACTACTAAGAATAACTATTTACCAAGATTTACTATTCACACCAATTATTTCTCATGTAGGTTAAGCGTGAATTATATCAGGTCATGGTTAATATTTGACCCTAAACCATATAAAAATCCTCTTAAGGGTAAATTTATTTTATTTTAAGTAATTATCTTAAAAAGATGATTAATATAAAATTAAGTTGTACTTAGAGTAATTAGAGGTTAATTAATGTAATTTCTCAAGAACACATAAATATCAACAAGAATGCACATAGGAAATTCTAAAATAGTTAAACTTTCTACTAAAATTAAAGACCATTTACCATGTTTTTTGTTTAACATGTTATATATTACAAAGTTTGTCTATAAATTGCAAATATTATTATCGACCTCATAGGTCAAGCAATATCATTCTCCTTATTTTGGTGATAACAAATAGATCTTTAGAATTAATTTGTTTATTTAAGTGTGCATGTACATTGATTCATTTACAAAGAAATCTAAATGCACTTACTCAAATCATTTCTCTAAATGTGCAAATTTAAAAGAGCAATCAAGTTTTCAAGGATAGGAGAACAACACATAAAAGATAACTAAGACGTGAAGGTTAGAGATAATATCTATAAATTCTTTTTATCCATGTTAAGATTTAGATTAAGTAAGTTCACATTTTGATCAAAACTCAAAAAATTTTAAACATTTGATTCTAATTCACTTCATAAGAATTTATACTGATCTTGATTTCAAAATTATTCAAAAGTGTTTTAAACTCATTTGTTGGTTCCATTCTAAACAAGGTGACTAGTCTCAAGACTGATCAACTGGTTTGGTTTAATCAAAGAAATGAAATAAGTTAAACTTTGAGAGATAGATTGGCACGACAAATCAATCGACTAGTTCTACCAAATTGATCCACTTGCTTGACCAATAAGTCTATGAACTTCACTCTTGTAAAACCCTTTCTTCTTTATTTAAACTCATAGATTGGTTTTGCCAAACTGATTGGCTTGATTTACTAACCATTCCATTGGTTTCACTCCTATATAAACTAATTCGTTTATTTTTTAACTCATCGGCCGATTTTGCCAAACTAATTAACTAGTTTGAAGAATCGATGGACTAGTTGAACCAACAAATCCATGGGTTTTACTTCCATAAATGCTTATTCATCTTTGTTTAAACTCATCTACTGGTTTTACCAAACCAATTGAATCATTTGTAAATGATTAAATGGTGACATGAACACATTGATTGGTTTTACTATACCATATAATTGTTCATATATCTTCATAAGACTAATTAAGCACTATGCAAAATTGATTGACTAGTTTAAATAAATCAATCGTCTAGGTTGTACAATAGTAACTTTTCATTTCTAGTTCGAGCATAATCATTCCACTAGTTTAAACAACTAATCAAATGAATATACCACCGATTGACTCATTCAGTCAGACCGATCGACTAGTGAGCATTCAATGCTTTTTTTCTGCTCGTTAGCCAATACAACATTTTGGGGATTTTGTGTCTAACGGCTATACGACAAGGATAACTTTATAAATAAGATCTCTCTCCATTATAACTTTATAAATAATATATATCTCAATTTATTACAACTAATTTTTGGAATACATTGATTGTGTAATTAATCATCTACTACTATAACATTTAATTGTTCATTCAAACTCTCTAAACTTTTAAATTCTAAGTTTTTGTTGAAAAGTTTTCATTGCTTACTTATGTTAGTCAAAATTGCTCTTATATTTTTTATATTTCATTAAATATAACTATATTACATGTTATCTAAATTTTTACTCTTTATTCTCTTGTATTGTTGTCAAGAATCATTTTTAACCATATCCAACTTACAAATTATAGTTTTAAGGAGGTTAGTGAGTGTTTATTTATCATTCTTGAACAATTATTGTTGAGATTCTAGAGAAAATAAATATTTTAAGTTTTATATCATCTCTTAGAGGGTCATTGAGATTTTCATACCTATAAATTGAGATAAGAGTAATCATCAATAAAAATACATCACTATTTTAAAATTCAAAAAGGAAACCCTTTTTGTAGTTGATGTAGAGAGTAGTTTTCTCTTGAACTACTCTACACCCTGTGTCATATTGTAAATATATTAAATGGTTATTATCCTAAACCTAATGTCCTAATAAGCTAAAGAAAATAAAGGGTTAATGAGAAAACAAACTCTTCTAAAATGCCTCCTCAAAATCTAGAACAAAGAAAAGATTAGAGAAAATCATCATATAAACATTGAATATAAGAGGAAATAAAGAATAACTTATCTTTAATATTGTAAGGAAAAATGGCTCAACTATGAATGAAAATGAATTTTGAGCAACAAATATGGAGAGGAATAATATTGCACAAAAGACAAGAGTAGAAGAGAAAACATGATGATGGTTTTAAAGGTAAATTATCTTCTTAGAGTTAAAATAAAACCAAAATTCATCCAAAGTTGAAATGGAGGGACATTTTGAAAATGGAGGGAGAAGAAGAAAGGAAGATTGTGGGAAACAATTGAGGATGAAAGGAATAAGAATGAAAAAAGTCTCCTAGATAAATGTGAGAAGGATAGAATGTTAAATTAGGGAAAAATCTTAACCATTAAGACTTAATGATGATATTTGTGGGAAAAAAATATCAAGGGATTGGTGGTTTTCTGGCACGACTAAGGATGAGGTCAAATGAGTGGTGAAGAATGATCCACGTAATAAATAGATAAGAATTAGATATGAAAAGTTATATTTCATGATGTTATTTTGACTAATAATATCTATTTTAAAACAATAGTTATAAAAATAATTACATAGAATTAAAAAAAAATTTGTGCTTTATGACACTAAAATAGAACAATCCTCAAAGTTTTACAAATTTTGAATAGCAAAATAGTTTTTAAAGTTTGGTAAAGGATGTAGTAAAATATTCAAAATAAGATAATTTTGTTTTAAAATATAGAAGATTTTGGACATGGTAGGAAATTTGAGAAATTGGGAATTACACATGATCTTCTTTTTGAAGATAGATGTAGTTCTATATTTTGCTATAGGTACCTTCACAACCCGAAATTTGTCACAACTTTGTTTGTCTTATGTAATCTTGCTCACAATCAACATATCAAAGGTAGTGAGATCCACATGGTACACTATCCATGAAATGCCCCGAAAAATTTCTAATTTTATAAATTATATTTAAATGAGATTTTATGGAAAAAATTATTTAAATAAACTATTTTTATTAAAATAAAAGGATATTTAATTAGGGAAAATCAAGAAGAGATTTATAAGTATTTTAATTAGGAGGAATTTGGGTATTTTAACTAATTAAGGATTTTATTTGGAAATTAATTAAATAAATTATTTTATTTAAAATAAGAAGGAGAAAATAGTTTCAAATTAATATTAATTTTATAAATAATTTAATGGAAGAAATTTAGGGTGTTCTGCTAATTAAAATGGAATTTATGAAAAACCTTTTAAAAATCATAATTTAGCCTAAAAAGGAATTTAAATATTATTTTATTTAAATATTATTATTTTTAATATCCCAAATATTTTAATTAATTTAAATACCCAAATTAATTATTTTTCCCTTTTCCCTTTTTCCTTTTTCCTTTTCTTCCTTTCTTTTTCTTTCTTCTTTTCTTTTTCTTTTTCCTCCCTTTTTCCCCGTTTGGGCTGCCTCTCCCATGGCCCACTTCTCCTTTTTCCTTTCCTTCGGCCTAACCCAGCCGCACGACAACTCCCTTCTTCCGCCCCTCGATGCGCTGCGTTTCATCCCTTTTTGTACCGAAACTCTGAGTTTCACTTAAACGCACCCCCTGGCGTCCGACCGGCCCGGTTCCTTGCCTTTCTTTTTCTTTTCTTCCTTTCCCGGCCGCCCAGTCCAGCACCCCCATCTTCTTCCTTCTTCTTCCCCAAGCCACCGTCGACCTACAACAACGCCGCCCGTCCGAGATTTTCGCCGGCGATCTCGCCAGTTTTGACCGGCCCATCTCCTCCCTTTCTCTTCCCCTTGATTTGGCGACCACACAGACCCAACCAACTCTCCCCTCCTCGTGCGATTTTCCCCCTTTCTCCCTGCGCATATCCCTTGTCCCGTTTTGACCTCCACCGGCGAACCTTGCCTCTGGTGACCATAACCCTACTTTCCTTACCCCTTATCCGACCCACAGAACCCTAATCCCCTGCTAAAATCTATAAATACCCCCATAATCAACCCTGCATAGATCTTTTGGTCTCCAACCCAGAATCCTGACCTTGCCGCCGCCACTCCTTTAGACGCCTCGTCCACCGCCTCCGGCCAACAACGCCGCCCCTTCTAGCCACCCCAGTATTCCTCGCACCACCTTCTATCTAACCAAATTAATCATCCATACCCCTCGATTCTTTCTGCACAATCCTCCCTGACTGTGCGAACTTCCCTTCTCGACCAACCTGTTTTCCAGCACCCGCCACCCTTTGCGCAGCCCTTAGCCACCTTTTCCGCCATTTCTGCCTCTTTTTTCACCTCCAAAATCTTCTGCAGACCCTCCTCTATATCCCCATACCTTTATTTTCCTCTTTCTCCCTCTCCTCCTCTCTCTTTCTCCTTCTCCTCCATTCGGCCACCACCATCGCCACCGTGCGCCGCCACCCTCATTCTGTCCCTCTCCTTCTAGGCAACTCAAAACACCCCAGCTCCCATCTTAATTCTCCCTATCTTATTCCTAGCATGCAACTTTCCCCTCTTTCTTTTCTTTTTCTGGCCGCCGCCGCCGCCGCCGTGAACCACCGCCGGTGCCACCTATCCCCACCAGTCTATGGTTGAACCCTAGACCCTCTTAGCTATTCTCCCTATTTTTATAACCCTTAAATTATTTTATTTCAATTATTTGCATATAAATACTATTAGTATTATTCTTAATATTTATATTTTTAATATGCATTATTATTATTATTATTATTAGTATTAATGTTTTTATTATTATTTATGTTGAGGGCTGAAGCCTATTGTATTTTAATTCGATTTTATTATTATTCTTCTTATTATTTCTATATTTACTATTATTAATATTAAAATGTTATAAGTATAATTATTATTATTATTTCCTATTTCGAATTTCCATTATTATTAATATAAATATTTTAACATTAGTGTTGTTAATAATGTTAGCATTACCATTATTATTATTATTATTATTATTATTACTACTACTACTACTACTACTAAATTTGGATATTTAATTTACAAATAATATATTTAGTATTATTTTGATAAAGGGGCCGAAGCCTTTATTATACTTTATTTTTGAATAATGCCTTATTATTATTATTATTACTATCATTATTGTTATTCTTATTAATATTCTCATTGATATTATTTATAGTATTATTACTATTATTAGGGTAAGGTTTTTAACCCTATATTATCAACTTTTATAATATTTCTATTATTTCTATATCTTTAGCAAAGTTAGAATTTTATTAATGTTATTTTTACTAGTATGTTATTATTTGGTCAAAGCCCTAAGGAGGCGTAGGAGTGTGCTCCAAGACCGGTGTTGTTTCAGGTAAGGGGTGCTAAGGCCTTTTGTGTGCTTATATACATAATGTGCTTTGTATGCTATGTATTCTATGTTTATGATTATTAATTATTTTGTATGTGGTATGACATAAGAGTTGAAGTATGTTTTTGTATGGCATGTGTACTATGTGTATGTGACGATATGTGTTGTGACCCTGTAAGACATGCATGAGAGGATGTCGATGTAGTTTGTGTGGGAGAAAGGATGAAAAAGGAGGATGGGGAAAGAAGTTGACTAAGGGAAGTGAAGTGACCTAATTTTATGGTTTTATAAGGAATAATCTAATGTATGGTTTTATGTGGAAGAATATAATTTATGGTTTTATGCGGAGAATATAATATATGATTTTATTTGGGAGAATTTAATTTATGATGTTATATGGGAGAATCAAATTTATGGTGTGTTTGGGAGAATCTAATTTATGATGTTAATTGGGATAATCTAATTTATGATATTATATGGGAGAATCGAATTTATGATTTGTATGAGAGAATCTAATTTATGGTTTGGATGATTTTGTATAGGAGAATGTAATATATGATGTTATATGGAACAATCTAATTTATGGTTTATATGGGAGATTTTAATTTATGGCTTTATATGGAAGAATCTAACTTATGGTCTTGTATGGGAGAATCTAATTTGTGGTTATGAATGGGAGAATCTAATCAATTGTATTATATGGAAGAATCTTTGGGTTTTATATAGATGAATCTTTGGGTTTTATATGATTTGAATCTAGGGTTTGGTATGGATGGATCTTTGGTTTTGTGTGGATTGAATTTAGGGTTTTGTATGACGGAATCATGGTTTGTATGGTGGTATTTATAGTTGTATGGTGGTATTAGGATTTATATGGTGGCATTGATGGTTGTATGGTGGTATTAGGGTTTGCATGGTTGAATTTAGGGTTTCACGTAGAATTTTAGGGTTTGCATGAAAAAGGTTCGAAGGTTTGCATGGAGAGATTAATGTCTGCATGGGTATGAAATTTACACGTGGAAAGTTAATTTGGGATGTAAGGAAGGTAATGTAAGTGTTATTTGGGTGTTGAACTATTTTGCACAAAAAATAGTATGTGGAGCATTATGAGGGTACGGAAGAAACTAAATTAGGGTTTGGAGTAATGAACTCTGTGTTGTTGTGATTAACTAGGGTTGGAGTGGATAATTGTGGTTTGTTATGATTAACTAAGGCGTGAAGTGGCTAATTATGGTTGTTATGGTTAAATAGAGTTTGGAGTGGTTAACTCTGGTTTGTTGTGGTTAATTGGGGTCTGTGGTGGCTGATTAGGGTTTTTGTGTTATCATGTGTATGTGGTGATTAAAGTGTAATTATGATGGTAGAATTTTATGATTGGTGATGTGTGATGACTTATGCATGTCCAGGGTGAAAGCCTTTGAATAAGATACTTAAGACATTAATCACGTAAAGTAGAAGATGTTGAGCTGGGCCCAGACCGATCCACCGACATAATAATGGCAGGGAATGTTTCCCTCGCGACCAATCCACAAGCTAAAATAGTGGCAGGGCATGTACCCTCGTGACTGATCCACCGGCTATAATAGTGGGGGATCCCGAGCTCAACAAAATCAAACCTTACAGTTGCTAAGGCATGGGAAAGACACTAATTACTTACAGTGGAACACCGTACGAGAAGGGGCCACACCGATCCACGGGCATATAATAGTGGCAGGTTATATTACCCTCACGACCGATCCATCGGCTAAAATAGTGGCAGGGCATGTATCCTCGCGACCAATCCACCGGCTAAAATAGTGGGGTTCTCGTAATCATATGGACTTGATAAAGAGTATGGTGTGAAAATATTTTGATAAAGGATTAATGAAGTAATTGATCTAAACTATATTGGACCTTGGCATTTTCACCTGATCATTCATTTGCCTATATGTTATTGTGTTGGTGATTATGCCATGTTATTATTCTGCACGGATTATGTGCTTATATGTTGGCCTTAGTGCTCGGTTACCTTACTCAGTACGTAGCGTACTGATCACCCTTTTCATGGGTGCTGCTCATTCCTACGAGTAGTATGCCCTTCTGACTTTGTGCAGGTGGGCAAGACATCAGTCAGGGCTAAGTGTTGAGCATGTTTGGCTCAAGTTCGAGAGTGTCGTGGCCGTATTTCAGTCTTTATGCAATTCTATTTCCTTTTATTATTTCTTTTGTGTTGGAGTTATCCTCTTTGATTCATTACCTTGTATTAAGTATTTATCCTCTTTCATTTTGCACTCTGATTTCTATTTTATTATGGTTCATAAACGTTTATGCGTACTCTGATTTTTAATGTATGATCTTTCGAGTTCTTTTATGAACTGTTGGTGTGAGTTTAATGTAAATGTTTTCCTTAGCCTTAGCACTTGGTACTGAAACGGTCGGAGAGAACCGGTTCAGTACTAAGTGTGGCGGTAACATTCCCAAAATTCACGAGTTTTAATTTAAGAGTTTCTCTTTTAATTACTTTCGCTTTTCAAAAAAAAAGTAGTGAATTTTGGGGTGTTACAATCCAACCTAAAATAAATCTCTAGTATCATATAGCATAGTCACAATTCACCATTAAATGATCCATAGTTTTCATTATGGGAACAGGTTTAACATTGATGACCCTAATACTGGTGGTAAACTATTTTCTCAAATAAAGCTTAACACCAACAATAACTTATTTGTATTTTTAAAACAAGTATGAATGAATTTTGTAAGGATATCGTGTGCATAACAATAATTACTCATGCCTTAGTTTTTAGTACATTCTACTGTAAAACAATTCCTCTAATATTTTTCTAGATAAATCATTGAAAGGAAGGGAAAAATTATATATTTTTCTTATTGTGAATGAATAGGTGTAAGTATTAGCAAAAAAAACATTTATAGGAAAAATTCCACCACAAAAATCAAGGGGAATATGGAGAAATAAAATAATGAAATACTATAATAAAATGGGTGAAAACAAATAAAAAATATAGGTAGGAATACTATTATTAGAAATGGTAATAGATTAAATGGGTTGAAGTCTCATTATCATTGTGTCATAATTCAGTAGTTGTTAATGGTTGGTGTATGCTCATTTTTGATCAAACACACAAGTGACATCATTAACAAGTTGAGTAACTTCTTTACTTATATATGTGCATTGGAACTTTGCATGGTTGATTTAAATGAAGGAGACAAACATATTGTTTTTATCCTATGTAAGATGGAACACATATATCCTCTATGTTTTTGTTGAAGTATTAGGGTTTACATTATCATCCACTTACACTCAAAAAATCATGTCCTAATGGATTAGGTCATAGGATATGGATGTATCCTATTGAGAGGAAGTATAAGGGCCTTAAAGAGTATTTATGAAATTGTACTTGGCCCAAAATCTATATTATTGAAGGTTTTGTGGCCAATGCATAATTAAAATTTTATTTTATGTACTTCAAATATGTCAACATTAAGTTCAATGAAGTATATAAAAATGAAGATATTGTTGTAAAGAATCATTAGATATTAGTTTTCTAATCTTAAGCTCGTATTATTTGTAAGAAGATATATGTGAATATTCTAGATAAAGTAAAAAACGACGCTTAGTGGTATGTTCTAAAAAATTATCCCAAAACAAAATCTATCATAAACACTATCGAATATTTGTTAAAAATTTAAATTATTGTGTATATTTAAATTTTTTATTTTTTATACAAATTAACCTTTTAAAGTGAGTATATTAATGATATTCATTGTTGTTGTGATGGTGGTAATTTTTAAATCAAACAACAACAATTTTTGTTCTAATCAAAAGTAATTATTTACTCATAATAATTAAAATCTATGATAAATCATCATCGTTAGAGCTTATGATATCATGACTTATTGTTAGTGCATAAGTATGACAAATATAGTAGTTGTTTGAAATGGAATCAGCTGAATGCACCAATTAATTTTGTCCTCATCATTCACTACATTTTATATATCATTAACTATTTGATTTCTATAATTAATAGACTTAACTTCTTAAATGATGAAAAATATGTGATAATGAAACACACAGAACATTGATGTGTGTATTAGGTGAAGGAAATGATAATTTCTTTCGATAATTGATCAAGAGCATATAAGTATCTTACTTGTCTTGATGCAGTTTAAATCCAGAACATTGATGTGTGATATGAAGTTTCATTTAAATCCAAGTGGTTTGATAATGATATAAGACATAAGATAATGGTGTTTGCTAATAATAATACTATTGTGTATACTATTACTAATTAGTTTAAGAATGACAAATATTATGACACCCCTAACTTTATTACTATTTTTTTATTTCAATGGTAGCATAATAATAAACTATTACGTATTACTATAACATCCAATATAGATGAAGTATTAATACCAAATCCATGCCAAATCTAAGATTTAAAAGTAACTAATATACAGTGATCATATGTGGGAATCACTTGATCCCATATATTATCGGTTCCCTTAACCCTATAACCCTAAATTTACCTAACCCTAATTTTTGAAATTAGTCTTTTAATTTGTAACATCCCAAAATTTTTCAACCAAAATTAACTACTGAAATTTTTTTTATTTAAAAATTAGCAGAAGAAAAAAACTTAAATTTTGGGAATGTTACCGCCATACTTAGTACCAGAGCAGATTTCTCCCATCGTTCTGATACCAAGTGCTAAGGCTAAAAGGAAAAATAATGCGATTGCACAAATTTAGACTTTTATTTAAATCAGAGTAGCACATTAAGCCATTACAAGGACAAAACCCACTATTAGTGGTTGCGAGAACAAAATCAATTTGAGCATGGAAATAAAAGGTTAAAATAGAAACTTTGAAATCATTCCTGGATAATCCTTATACTCTTTTTCTATTGTTAACTTGAATAGCAAATGCAATAGACCTGCAAGGGATACTGCCCCTTGAAAACGCTGGGGCACACAAATGGAACCCTTTACTACTAAGTTACTGAGTAACCCTTTACAAAAAACGAAAAGGAAAGGCCTGCATGAAACACATAATACATAACAATATAAAGATAATAACTTACGTGAGCACAGAGATAACCATGAGCAACTTAAGAGATAATACACAGTGCGACACCTCATGCAATAAGAAATAGAGGGAAGAGGGGAAGAGAGCGGCACGTGTGCTAGGTCAACGGCCGGTGGCGCACGACTTGTACAGGGCTGCAAAAATTCTAGGTCCTATCTTGTTGGGGAAGGAGAAAGGAAGGCGAAGAGGGGCACGCGTGAGGACAGAGATGAGAGTTGATTGTGTGAAGCAGTGAGAGGAATCGATGGGGAAGAGAAGGGAGCAAGGTTAGGTTGCGAGAGAGATTGGCCCAAATTGGGGTGAGGAAGGAAAAAAAAGAAAAGGAGAAATGAGAGGAATGAAAGAAAAAAAGGAAAAGAAGGAAAGAAAGAAAAAATGAAAATGGAAAAATAGATCGGTTGGGGTATTTAGAACATTTTGGTATTTTTAAAGATTTAAAATAATAATATTTAAATAAAATAATAAAGAAATTTCCTTGTTAGATTAATTTTGGATATTTAAAAGTTTTTTCCTTAATTCCATTTAATTAGCAAACCACCCTAATTTTTCCAATTAAATTATTTATTATTTTTCTCTTGATTTTTCATTAATTATTCCTGTTCTTCTAATAAAATGAATTTATTGAATTAATTTCCCTAATAAATCCTTATTTTGCCATAATTCCTTAAATTAGGGTTTTGGGGTTTTTTAGGAATGGAGTAGAGAAGGCAACCTAAGAAAACAAGAAGGATATGAGAGAGTCACAAGCTGAGCTCTTTGACTTAGGTGAGTTAGGCTTTAGGTTCTCTCTCTTTTAAGTGGGTAGTCCCCTATAATATAGTTGCAACTTCAGTAGAGTTAGCTACCGAGATCACCTTCCATACATCCTTTTTCTCTTCTTCCTCGACCTCAAGTTCTTGACTTCTAGTATGAAGTATCTTTTAAGGGGGTAGTGATGTAATACTTCAAATTTTCTACTGATCCTAATCACAAATAATTAATATTGTAACCAAATCCTAATATAGGGAGGTAAATATTTTCATGTTATCTATAATCTCTAACCTTGTAATTTAACCTAATCCTAATTTATTGATAATTAATCTACCCTATTATCCTAACTAAAATTATATTGATCTTGCTATTATAAAAAACTAAAAATATTAACCCCTATTCTTTTCCTTCTTTTCTTTTTTTTATCTCCTTTTCCCTCTCAACCAATCCTTCCTCTCCTTCTCATTTTCCCCCTTCTCCTTATGTGGCACATTCTAAATAGGCGATGCTTACACACCTATCACTCCCTACCACTTGTCGAGCCATTCCCTACTTCCATCAACTCCTACCTCCTATGCATGAGGATTGGGGTTGAAATTTCCCTGACACCTCTCACCCCTCTCTACATGTGCATGGATACACATGCACATAGACACACACACACACACACATGCTCAACATGAAATTCTTCTGTCACCTCTCTTCTCTCCTTTTTTTTCTTCAACCAATGCAACATCATATCCCCTCATTCGCCACCACCTTTTCATCTTAAAAAAAAGCCCACAACAAGTGAGCCAAATGGAGACAAGCACACCATCACCGGCAACCTTTACCATTTCTCCCACACCACCATTTATTCTTCCCTAGCAATGATAGGTTGTGCCTTTTCTCACTCTCCATTCCCCCAAAACAAACTATTGTTTCCCTTTTTTCTTGGTTATGCATGTTTTAGCCAAGTAATACACTTCTTGGTTCAGTTTTCTTCCTTCCTTCATCGTTCTATTTCCTTAAGCATTTCCTATTGGAATTTTGTTTGAATTTATGGATCCTTTAGAAAGGAACTCAAGAACTAGGATTTATAGTGCAATCTTTCAAGAAGAGACAAAGTCTATGGAAGATAATTAAGGAAAAAGGACTATAAGCGACTTATAGAAGAAGTACCTTATCCTTCCTTGGTGGAGCAGGTAGGAAAGGTATTAGAATGAAGAAAAATATTCTAAAGTGTATAATGATGAAGTAAACTCGCACCAAAACAAATTACACAATGTTTATTAGACTAATAGATCTGAAGAATAGATGTAATAACAAGATGTTTGTTAGACTATAAGAGGTGAATAGGACTTGATTAGTAAAATTATAAAATAAAATGGTGCATGAGGCATTTGGGGCTATAAAAAAGAAGAAGGATAATGATAGTGATTTTAGCTAGCATACACTTTCGTGAAAGACCTATCTATAATACTAACACAAAGAACAAGAATATCAACTTTTGAATAATTTTATGGATCTATCAATTTCATGAACCATTTGAATGTATTTTTGAATATTATGTTGCTACCTAGGGCACGAGAATAGACATTATGCAAAGCATTATTGGGTACTTTAAAAGGGAGCAACATTGAGATGGTTTAGGAGACTGGAAGGTGAATCAATAAATTCTTCCTCGGAGCTTGCAATAGTTTTCATTGAGAATTTTGATGCATGTTAGCATCCTAAAAAGGATTATTCTTCCTTTATGGTGTTTTCTTAAGGGCCATTGGAATATTTTTAGCTTTTTTTTTAGAAATTTGATAAAGACAACTGATAGAGTGATGAGTAGGACAATGGTATCATTTGATCCTCCCTTCTTAGAGGACCGATTGGTAAAGAGTTAGTAGAGAATTTACACTTGGCAAAACTTAAATCTTACACTTCTCCTAGAAACGATTTGAGGGAGATGATAGATGGCAAGGAGATTAGAAAGGCTATGTTAACGATGCCCAAAAGAGTAGAAACACATTCAATACCAATAAAAAAAAGGATAACAAGATGTATAGGTAAGAAAGAAACGAAGGGGGTCTTAGGTTAATGGTTTACCCAACTTTTTGATACGGTCCACTTGTTATATATGAAAAAATACATTCCATATGTTGCCAAAATCTCACATATATTCAAAGTTGAAAAATGGATAAAAGACTTTTCTAAGTCCCATTCCCATCAAACCGAGATGAAACATAGAAACCTTAATATGTTTTATGCCTCTCATTAGGAATCTAGGCAGACTATAGAGGACTATCAGTTAATAAGGGATATTGTAAAATAGTTTATTCATAAGGGTCATTTGAAATACTATGCATAAACACCCTTGGCTAAACAAGGAACATGTGTTGCTTAAAGAAAAATTCATTTTTTCAAAGTAAAGAACCACAAAAGATTATCTATATTATCATGGAGGGATATTCCCTGGCAAAAGTAATATGTTGCCATCATGACATATATTAGAAGAGCTAACTTCCATAAAACATATAAGAGGCCAAGAATGGTTTAATGGTAATTTATTTTCATAGTAAAAGATGAAGGTTTGAGTATGGTGGACCATCATAATAACCCTTTAGTTGTTAAAGTACATATTGTAAATTGTGTGATAAAAGAGGGGCTTGTACATAGAGGTTGCTTTATTGATGTTATCTTTGAGGAAGTTTATAATTGATTAAATTTCCTCCAAATATGCTTGATAAGTACGACTTCGCCATTAGTGGGTTCATTGGTAATATTATAAAATCAAATGGAATTGTGGATATATCTTTGATAGTTGGTTATTTAGGGGCTCTAAGGAAAATTAATACAAACTTTATATTCATTACTTACCCATCTGCATATAATATGATATTAGGAAGCTCATCCCTTATAAAATCAAGATAATAATTTTTATGGATGGATTATTAATGAGATTATAGGTTAATGGAGGATGGGAAGAAGTCCATGGTGACAAAAGAGTGGTGGAGCAATGTTGCATAATAAAATTAAGTGGCCACCTTAGAAGACTGGATGTCAGGAATCCATGAGAAAGTCAAATTATGGAGGATTTAAATACTCCTAGATGTGACATGAAATTTTTTTTAGAGATATAAAGGTAAATTTAGGGGATATAGATCAAAAGGTGATGATAGGAAAGGATATTAGTGAGATAGACAAAGATGATTTGTTAACTTTTCTCACAAGAATCAAGGATGTTTTTTCCTAGAATATATCTTATTGAGATGGAATTTCTCTTGAACTCATTGAAAACTCACTGAATATAATGGAGAGATACAAATTGGTTAAAAAAATTAAAAGGGTCATCAATGCTAAAGGGTATAAAGCCATTAGAGAGGATGTGGAGAAGTTATTATACTCTAGATTTATCAGAGATGTGAAATATAGTAACTTGATAGCTAATCAAGTTTTAGTAAAGAAGTCCAATAGAAAATGTAGAATGTGTGTTGACATCATGGAATTTAATAAGACATAGCCCAAGGATGGTTATGCATACCCTCAAATAAATCATTAATTAACTCAACTATTGGGCAATAAAGGTTATGTTTTCTGGATATCTTTTATTGGTACCATCATATAAAACTTACAGAAGATAATAAAAATAAATAAACCACTTATATCATAGATGACGAATTTTATTATTATAATGTATTATTGTTTGGAGATAAGAATGCTAGGGAAAATTTATAAAGGTTGATGAGAAAAATATTTTAATGATATATAGGATAGGTGTAAAGGCTTATATGGATAATATGATGGTAATAAAGCAAGAAAAAAGAAGCCCACAGATTAGAGCTCTTGATTATTTTTTGAACTTTTAGAAATTATATAATGAAATTAAATCCCAGAATATTTGTTTTTATAGTTTTTAATAGGGGTGTAAATCTTAATCTAAAAATAATTTATATTAGTTTTGAATATCCTAGCCCTAGAGAGAAATTAAGAAAGATGTTTAATAATTGATAGGAAAGCTGGCCATGCTACATAGATTCTTATATAGGTGGTGCTAATAAGAGTTTTCCTTTCATTTGTCTTCTATAACAAAAATATAATATTTAATGGATTTAATATTGCTAGAAAGCTTTTGATTAATTAAATTCCCACTTATCTAGGCTTGCCAACCTTGATTTCCCTTGTGGAGAAAGATGTATTGTTCACATATATGGAGGCATTGACATTAGCTATTTCTTCTGCTCTTATTAGAGAAGACATCAATTTTTGAGTCACAAAAGCTTATTTGCTAAACTAGCAAGGTGTTGACTGGTGTTGAATGTCAATACTACAACTTGGAAAATATGGCTTATACATTATCGATTACCTTAAGAAAGTTAATCGTATTTGGATTCTCTTTCTATTATGGTTTTAACTAATATTCCTCTCATAATTGTCTTGAATAAACAATAGAATATTGGGAAAATAAGGTATGTGTTATAAAATTAAGTAGATATAAAATTTAATATCAATAAAGATGCACTATTAAGGCTAGGCTTTAGCTAACTTTATTATATAATGTTCATTTGAAGCTAAGTCAAATTTATCGTTAATTAAGGGAGAATGGGTATAATGAACTTTATATATTGATGAGGCTTCCAATAACCTAGATAGTAGATCTAACGTGGTCTTAATTAACAAAAATGACATAATAGTATAATATTTATTGTGATTTGGCTCTATTCCCATTAATAATGAAGTTGGTTGGACTAGTCTTAGAATAACTCATAGGTTGAAGGTAGAAAAAATCAATCTCTACATTGGCTGAGTATTATCTATCAAGAAATATAATCGATAATATGAAGTTATAGAGACGAGCACGAATAAATATTTGGGGAAGTTGATTGAAGCAATGAAGCAGTTTTTGTTTATTAAAAAGCTTCAAAATGAGCGAAGTGCTATAATAATTGATATGGTTACTTATATCAACATGGTATACCATCTTTTTTGTGATTCTGTCCTAACACCTCTACAAGTAAGTGTGTTTACTATGTAAAAATTTTTAGGATGGGTGGCCCTCTTGGAATTTTTTTAACAAATTTTAAATATGTTTGAGAAGCGCATGAGTGAGGACAAAGGATTGAAAAAGGAATTATGTTGATATATGGGTCTAGCCGATCAACCCCAAAGCTCTTTAGCATAGCCCCATAACCCTTGTGGACTCAAGGTTATATCATGTGGCTAAAAAGTGATCCCCACATAGTCATATTGACTCATGGTATTAGAGATAATATCAAATCAAAACTACAACCATGATTTGAACTTGGACTAGCTACTCAGGTTCCTAGCACCTATCACAATAATTATGGGGATAAAGTGTAATGAGATAGTCAATGGTTAAGGTGCAACAAGTAAATTGCATTATTGATTGGGGGTGAATATAATACCCCCAAATTAAGCATTGTGTTATAAATTTTGATATGGCTACTTACATCAATATGCCATACCATCATTTTTGTGATTCTACCCAAAGAATTAGACAGTTATGTGTGTTAGTCGTGGAGCAACTTTTAGGATAGGTGACCCTCTTGAAAATTTTCATAAACTTTTCAAAATATTTTGGGAAGCACATGAATGAGAAAAAAATGAGCTAAAGAGACTCATATTGATCTATAGTCCCAGTTGATCAATTCAAAAGTGCTCCGAGGTAGACCTCACAACCTTTATAGATCTAGTGATCTATCAAGTGGCTACCAAGTAGCCTCCTCAATATAAGATTGACATGGTATGAAAAGTTTTCATATTCATCCTCTATCCATGAGAAGTGATTGGCACATTGAGCCAATTAATCAAAAATATTCTTTTACATAAATAGTTGTTGTAGATGGGATATAAAAAATTATTGAAGTTGTCACATTGAAGTCATCATACATGTATAAAATCATGAATTAGTATATACCTTATAATAGAGGTTTAAATCACCTCATAAAAGAGGTTTAAATTATCTCTTAGTAGGGTGGCTATTGTGAGACCTTCAACAATCTTTCTGTCCTAGACCTACATTATGGCCTCTATCAATTTGAGACAAGTGTATTCATATAGATGTCAATAAAAGAAGCAGTAATTATAAGGCATGGTTAATGTGGCTTCACCATATTTAATGGAGACTTTAGAGGCAATTTCACAAAATATTTTCCTTGGAGGGAAGGCTTACAATTAAGATACCCTTGCATGAAATCCTTATAGTATAACAGGTGCTTTTGTGGAGTTGTCTACACCTTCTAGACCAAAGGATGTTTTTGAGGGGATGTTACCAGATGCACTAGACTTTTCATCTGGATAAGGAACAATGTTACTTTCCATTTTTGTATTTTTCTACTTAAAAATAATCAATCTCCTCTTCTTCTACAAGCATTATGATCTCACTAGCTTTGGTCAGGACTAGAGATTCTTCAACACATGTTAACGCAAGAAGTTTGGCTTCCTTTAAAAAAGGGTCCAACAATTACTTACCTTTTCTTTGAATAGATTTCTAAAGTGACATGGGAATATTGTCTTTTTTTCATTGGTTTGGAGGATTAAGGATGGTAAGAAAGTGGAAAGGTGAAGCTTTTGGAACCTTCTTTGCTATGAGAACCTTAGAAATTGCCATAGGTTGGTATTCCTTCTGAAGATGTAGTATAACTGTGAAAAACTAGTGGTTATATAAGATAAGGGATGATCAAGTATAAGAAAAGCAAAAAAATAAGTATTTGAGGACACCTTCATAACTAGAGCTGGAGGACACAAAACATGCTTATGATATGAACAGACAGGACTCAAGGCCATGTTTATAAGCTGAGTTGGAGGTAATAAATTTATATTACTAACCTTATTTAGTATTTTTCACTTTTTCTTTTTGGGAAAAGGTCTTGTGATCCCTTTTGCTTACTAAACACATGGTAGAGAAAAAGTTTTTCTAGAGCATGATTATGAATGAAATACCTATGGCAAAGATATATTATTGGAAAAGTTACCTTCCATTTAGTGGACTAGGTGGGAGACATCCCAACCACAAAGCAAATAGTAGGCTTTTTATGCCCTCTAATAGATTGGAGAGGAAAACTTGTTTCCAAAACTTCCATGTGTTATAACCTATAAGGATAAGAAGAAAATTCTATTAGGTGATGAACCTATCAAATAAATAAATTGATGAAAATAAAGGGAACAAGTTACTTACTAGCACAAGAAATTAATCCTAACTTCTTGAGGCTGATAAGGTCGTTCACTACCTCATCATTATTTATAGCACATGTCTCCTACACAAACTTATCAAACTTATATATGCAGGATTCTAACTTTAGAGGGAAGTGTAGATACTCTCAAACATTAGGATGCCATTAACCCTTTTTAGATAGATTCCACTTTTTATTCCTAAAAAATGAAGAAATATTTTGACTTCCGTATCATTATAGAATATTGAGGTTGTAACACCTCTAATTTTTGAACTAGAAATTTTCATATTTAAGCTAATGCAAAAGCATTTGAAAAATAAAACTGAGGAGTGTTAGCACAACATCAACAATGAGAGAGGAGTGATTATCACCTAACCCACGCCTGATGTAAGGTAAAATGGAACAATGAACAAAAAGATGTATGCTCATAATATTAATGCAACAATACAAGATGCTAAAGGAAAAAACAATATTATAGATAAAAATTGAGCCAAGAGTTTAATTAACCAGAAGAAAAAAAACTTCCTAATGTGCTAGGAAAAACACCTCTAATTGGCTAGCCTAACTCTTAGGCATAAACATAAAACTTTGACCCCAAGCAATGGCCAGCTAATGGCCTACGCCACCACCTTAGACTCTAACTAAGAGTTGTACCCCTATAAATTTTCCTATACTCCTTGAACCATAAAACTGAATCATTATAGTGACCACACAAGTGGAGTATCAGTACGGTAAAGTACTAGTAAAATATTCTACATAAAACATGGCAAGGCTCATGAAAAACATTGAAGTCATATAACAACATGGTAGTAAGCATACCAATACAATTTAACACTGAATCTCATGATAGTAATATAACAAGACATGCCTACATGCAAATCATGGAAGGATAAAAATATGATAATTGTATCACAACCCATCCAATATAACCAATATTAGAATTCTCCCTTTAGTGACCGCACAACTTCTAGTTAATAAGATAGTTTATTTGACTATACCCAGTTCTCCACCATGAACAGAAGTCAGGACAACATAAATAATAACAATAGGATACCATGCCCACAACATGGGGTTAGGATACATGAAAGGGACTTTTCTTTGGGGATATCACACCCACCACATATCGAGTGCACCCAAAACGGTATAGAACATGCCATTGATCTTGTTCCTAGTATGCCTATTCCTAATAAACCAGCTTATAGATGTAACCTAGAAGAATCTAAGGAATTACAAAAACTAATACAAGGCTTATGGATAAGATTTGTGAGAGAAAGTATGAGTCATTGTAGTGTTCTTGCTTTACTAGTGCCTAAAAAGGATGGTACTTGGCATATGTATATAGATTCTAAGGTAGTAAATAATATTACTATCAAATATATATTTCCTATGCCTAGGTTAGATGATATGCTTGATGAACTTTGTGGAGCACAAGTATTTTCCAAAATTGATTTGAGAAGTGGATGTCATCAATTAAGGATTGGAGATGGAGATGAATGGAAAACTTCTTTTAAAACAAAATATGGTCTCCATAAGTGGATGGTTATGCCTTTTGGGTTATGTAATGGATCTAGCTCATTTATGAGACTTATGAATGAATTTCTCTAACCTTTCCTTGGTGATTTAATTGTTGTATATTTGGATGATATTCTTGTGTATAGAAAAAATGGTTATGATCATCTAGTGCATTTGAAGAAATTATTTGATAAGCTAAGGAAAGCTAAAATATATGTAAAACTTGAGAAATGTGATTTTATGCTTCCAAGTGTCGTTTTCCTAGGCTATATTATTAGTGGAGAAGGTATTAAAGTAGATCCTAATAAGATTAGAGCTATAAAAGAATGGCCTATCCCTAAGAATGTTCATGATGTGAGAAGTTTTCATGGATTAGCTAGTTTTTATAGAAGATTCATTAAGAATTTTTCTACTATAGCTACACCTGTTACTTTACTCATGAAAAAGGGTGAATTTTATTGGGGACAAGAAGCTACTCAAGCCTTTGAAACCCTCAAAGATAAACTTTGTCATGCCCCTATTCTATCCTTACCCAATTTTAATCTTCTTTTTGAAGTGACTTGTGATGCTAGTGGAGTTGGAATAGGAGGAGTACTTGCCTAGGAAAAGAAACCTATAGCATTTTTCACTAAAATGTTGAATGGAGCCAAACTCAACTATTCGACTTATGACAAGGAATTATTTGCCATCATACGGAGTCTAGAGACATGGAGTTATTATCTAAGACCAAAACCCTTTGTATTACATTTGGATCATGAAAGTTTAAAATACTTACATAGTTAAAAGAAAGTTAATCTGAGACATGCAAAATGGGTAAATTTCTTAAAATCCTTTGTGTTCTCTGTCAAACATTTAGATGGTAAAGAAAATGTAGTCGTTGATGCTCTTTCTCAGAGGTCTACATTACTTGTTATGATGGATGCAAAAATCTTAGGTTTTGAAATGATAAAAGACTTATATCCTAATGATGAAGATTTTAAGGACATTTTTAGTGCATGTTAAGAAGATGGATACCATGGAAATTATTTCATACATGATGGATTTTTGTTTAGACTAAAAAAACTTTTTATTCCTAGATCTAGTATTCGAGACTTGCTAATGAAGGAAATACATGAAGGTAGCATTGCGGGAAATTTTGGTATACATAAAACTATGGAATTATCACAAGAAAATTTCTATTGGCCAAGAATGGTTAAACATGTGTAAACCATGATAAGTAGATGTTCTAAGTGTCAAAAATGTAAAATTTACTTTCATAAAGGCTTATACACCCCTTTACCCGTTCCTGCTAAACCATGGGAAGGAGTTAGTATGGACTTTATCCTAGGGTTACCAAGAACGCAACGTGGTAAAGATTGTATTCTTGTGGTAGTAGATCGATTTTCTAAAATGACTCAATTTATTCCATGTAATAAAACCAATGATGCCATGCATGTTGCTGACTTGTATTTTAGAGTGGTTGTTAAACTTCATGGAATACCAAAAAGCATAGTTTCTAATCGGGATGTCAAGTTTATGAGTTATTTTTGGAAAACTTTATGGCATATGCTTGGTACTAAATTGTTATTTAGCACTTCACATCATCCACAAACTGATGGTCAAACTAAGGTAATTAATAGAACTCTTGGTACATTATTAAGAGGTTTAGTTAATAAAAGTACTAAAGATTGGGATTTTAAGTTAGCTCATGTAGAGTTTTCTTATAATCGTAGTCCATCTAGTACTACTCAAACTAGTCCATTAGAGGTAGAGTATGGGGTGAATCCTCACATGCCTATTAACATGATTCTGTTAATAAAAAATACTAATGTGTTTTCTCACGAGAAAATAAAAAATTACATTGAAAAAGCCAGTGCCAAGTATAAAGCTCAAGCAAATAAGCATAGAAACTCTTATGTGTTTTCTCCTAGTGACTTAGTTTGGTTACATTTGTGTAAAGAAATATTTCCTAATTTATGTAAAAATAAACTATTGCCCAGAGCTGATGGTCCATTTAAAATACTAAGAAAGTTTGGAGATAATGCTTATGAACTTGAACTTCTAGATTCTTATGGTGGAATTTCAAGAAATTTTAATGTTGGTGATTTATCTCCTTATTATTCTGATAAAAATTTGAGGGCATATTCTTCTCAACTACGGAGAATGATGCAGGAGCATCTAATGAACCTAATGATTGTCATGTTCATATTAATCTTCAAGGTAAGGAAGATTTATCTTTCTTAATGTTGGAGCCTATCATGTTAAATATTCTTGATAATTCTTATATGCTTGATATTGAAAAACACTCAAGTTGCTCTTGTAGGTATGTCACATATTTGCAAGAAGAAGATGTTAATACACTTTAATGTGTAAAAGTATTCAAATCATGTAAGACTATGGCACACATGGGATGATACTTTACAACAAGAAGATATAGTGACGATATTCATTATTTGTATTAACTTGTTGTAAACCCTAACCCTAAGTGTATTTTATGTAAGTTAGGGTTTGATATAATTTCATGTATGTATCATAGTTAATTGTATAGCTTTTTAATGTTAATCCTTAGTATCATTTAACCAATGATATTATGCTTAGGATTAAGGTAATATGGGCTTAATTCGACCATGATTAATGGGCTGAATTAAGAATAAGAGCCGGCTGGAAGCTTCAAAAGTTCAAGCTAGAACTTACCTATATATACCTCACTTGTGCGCATGGTTTGCATAGCATAATGAATATGATTTTTTATCAAACTTTGAGCATTGCTAGATGAAGTCTATCTCTCCCATTTGAGTCGACATTGAGTAAGGAAAAATATGGGCATTACCTTCCTCAATCAACATTCAAACTCGACACATTTGAAGACCACTTCAAATTTGCCGAGAACCATCTTCTTTGTTACTTGATTTCTTCACCTATAATCCTTCTTAATCCTTCGTTTATTTTGCATCAATTCATGGGTGATATATTATACTAAAAATCTTCGATCCAACGTTCCAGCTACTTTGATAAAAACCACATCAGTTAGATGAGTCAAAGTAGAGACTAAACCATTTTAGTAATTAGAGTCATCATTCGATGGTTTTAACGAAACTATTGAATGGTCAAAGAAACAAATCAATGGGTTTTGTTTGATTGGTCAATTGGTCAAAGCAAAGACCAAACCATTTTCATCTATAGAGTCACTAGTCACTAGTAATTGACTAGAGAAGGAAGAAAACCAGAGTAAGTCTCTATTTTCCTCAGCATAAAGGAGCAAGGGGAATAATAAAGCAATGGCCAACACTTCAAAAAATTTCCACCATGAAAAGGGAGAAGGGAGCAAGATAAATAGGTGAGGAATGAAATTATATTAGGAATTAAGGGTATAGAGTTGAGGCTTGGTCAACAGCAACAATAGAGAGGGAGATGAGACTAGTAATGTTGAGTGTGGGCTACCAAGAAGTGAGAACGGACATGATAGAGTAGTGGGGGGTTGAGTGCAGTCATGAAGGAACATGGTTGTTGGTTATTGAGTGAGGGGATGGTGCACGAAGTCAACCAAGAAGCCAGAAGAAAGAAGGTGATGATTAGCATAAAAGTTCTTTTTATGAAAAATAAGGCTCAGTAAAATCATATAATCCTGTAAATAATATGAAAAGAATCCCAGCACCAAAATATGGTTATTAGTATCATTGGACTCTAATTAGAAATTTTCATAAACATTAGAAAGAGATTGGAATGAAAATTAGAAATAGATTTGAAATTGTTTGACAACCAGTCAATCAATATGGGCAAACTAGGTGACAGGTTTGTCAAGAACAAAACTATTAATTTCAGAGTGCAACAGTTGATTGGTTAGGCAAACCAGTTAATTAGTACACCCAAATCTCAAATTTTTATTATAATTTCAATGCCATTCCAAAACAAAAATAAATTTATTTTATATCAACATAATTTTAAAGACTCTTTGAATGATTTTAGGATAGGGTTTTATAGAGGCTTCTTGAAGAACTTATGGTCCCATCTTGTTTTGATAGAGTAGAAGCTGGGGTGAGGGGTGGCTTAATTTTTTTTAAATTCCTAAACAAACATATTGTTGGTAATATGTCCAACAAAAAGCACCTATAGAGAAAGATAGTTACCATTCTCTAATAATTGAGGGTGAATTGAGTATGGCTTATCTAAAAGGCTTATAGAACTTGTCTAATAAATAGGTGTAAAGGAAATTGTATCCTGGCATAAAACATCTCAGCATATAAGGTTGTACATCTATTGGATGGATTATTTGCTCTATTAGAGGGGTTTACTTGAATTAGTGTAAAGTTAGAAGGAAGTAATATCTAACGCAAAACTAATCAAGTGGGGCTTTACTAATGTTACTTGGAAGAAAGGTGTCTGATTTGTGAGAAGAGGGTTAAAACATGTTAGAAGATTAAGGGAAGGTTGCAAATGGATGAAAATACTGAATGGTCCAAGGTTGAATAGTTCATTAGAGTTAGAAAAAGAAAGGAAAAGTTGAGGAGGTAATTGAAGTATTTGAAGACTGAGAAATAGAGGAATTCGAAGGATGAGTAGGATGCTTGTGAAATAAATATTTTATAAATGTAAGAGATTTACATGGTCTTTTGGAAGAACTAGTGGTTGATGTGGTGGTGATGAGAACTCCACATGTTTAGTTACCATTAGGAAAATTATGTCCATATATTTGTTCTATTATGATAGTGGTGGGAGCGGTTGCATAATTTTTCATGGATGAGGATAACCATCCTATGGACAACACCCTAATAAAGGATTGAAAATGGAGATTTACAACTTTTAGGTAAACAAATAGAGGTTTGAAGAAATTTCTCAGATGAAAAAATAGAGAACAAGAGTTTAGAAAGATAAAGAATAATAAATTTACTATTAGGGAAAGAAAATAAGTTAAGGAAATATACACACAAACACACACACATATATATCATGATATGAGATGGTTGGAAATACAAAGTTTTTAATTCAGAAGATAATGAAATGTCTTATTTATATGTACTCACTATTGATGATATCCTCTCAGTAAGCTCTCATAAATGGAATATAAGATGGTTGATGGCAAAAATATTTTAAGAGGACATAGCATCTAACTAGAACCTAGATTCTTGCTTTTCTTTCTCAATATAGCAACATTAAACATATAGCCTTCAATGACATACCAAATTAATCCTTTTATAATAAATGTATTTAAAAGCATGTGGCCCTTATTATTTAGAGGTTCCTTCTTTGATCTAAACATGAGGGAGTAAGAAAAATACAACTTACCAACCAAGACATCTTTTTCATACTATCTTATTTTTATTGAAATTTAAAAAAATTGAAGAATTTTAGTAGCTTTGTTTTCTTCTCAATAAATGGGTCTAGTAGACATTTCATGTATCCATTGGTAAATGGCTGTTAGAGGAATGATTTTTTTATCCCTTTTTGATATTTTGTATGTGGTGTGTGATGGTCTATTTTTTAAATTTCATTTAGTTTTGTTTTTCATTATTGTTTTGAAGTGTTAGATGGCCTTTTGTGTATATGTATTTGTTTCTATTAATTATTGTTTTTGAAGTGGTTGACAATCATTTATATGTAACTTTATTCATCTTTATTTGTATATGTTTATCCTACTAATACAACAATGTGCGAGCTTTTCCATCAGCCATTTAAGATGTAATTTTTGTATATTAATTTAGATTGGGGTCTTCTTGATTATCATGTTTAATGTATAGATATTATTGTCAACTATAAAATAGATGTTTATCTTGTCTTATCCTATGGAAGTGGATAATAAGGTGGATGAAATTTTAAAGGGAGTGATGATATGGGTTTTTTTCTCAACTATGATTATTAGGCCCTAAATGATCGCCCAAAAAATTCTAGGCATGTTGTCCTTAGTCTGTTAGTAGTCCTAGTTGGTAGCCTATACAACTCCTTTGATGAGTCGGTACACTACATAGGACAAGGCAACCTATTATCCTTAATCACAACATATTTTTACCTTCCCCTACTCCCTCATTTCATCCCTCCATATATAGGGGATATTGCAATCATTTTGAAGATATGAAATCATAACATAATTTTATCACTTTTATTCTATCCTCTCTCCTCTATATTTTACCCTCAATATTTTCTCACCCCTAACAATTAGTTTTAGTTCCTCAAAACCCTTTGGTAAACAAAACACATACAACACATAACATTATATTTTTATGCTTTGAGTTATCAATCAACCCTAAATTTCACCATAATTAGTTGTTACACAATATCACTAACTACATCTCAATAAATCATAAGATTTCTTTAATCAAGTGTTAAGCTAACTAAAGACCATACCAGCTACCTCTAAAATTTCCAATTATGGAAAGTGAGAGGGTTGTTTTCTCCAAATTATTTATCTCCTTAAATAGCTTTAGTCATTCACGAATTCATTAACTAAAGACATTTCTAACTATTAGATTTTGGTTTTCTCTTAATCCTACTTAGTTTAACTATGACGTTAGACTTTCTATAAAAAAAAAATTAGTGAATTGTTTCTTCTCTTTCTCCCTCCTTCTTAGCTTCATTTGTTCTTTTATTTTATTAAAATAACTCCAAAATAGTTGTTATTAGTGTAGGGTGTTATGGTTTAGTGAGGATGGAGAGGTTCTTAGCTATTTTTGTTAAGTTATTGACCCTTCAATTTTAAATGTTTACTTCTTTGATTATTAACTTTTCTTTTCTTTCTTTTATTATGTTATTTTTCCATCTAACCATATACTTTTAAAATTTTTTTATGTTAATCAATAGGTCTCATAGGTGGTGGTGCTAAATCCTTATATTTATTTTTTGTGTTGTTTGTAGTTATTGTTCAGGTAACAAGGCTAACCTTTAGAAAATAGGGTTTTGTGGTAAGTGCTTTATATGTTTGATTTTAAGAATATTATCTTTACTTTGAGTAAAATCATGATAATACATCTTGAATGGTCTAACATGATATCTTTATGTTTTAGCATTATGTAGTGAGTGAAATAGGTATTGAGTAAAAAATATAATGAAGGTTCACTCGCCCAATAACTCCTAGCAACTACCCGAGAGTCGGACAAAAAGGCTCAACGAAATCATATACAATTATTAAATCATAATAAAATCCACACATAACAAAATGGGTGTTTTCAAGTGATAACACCAAACACAATTATATTCCATTATTAACTAAATTGGGTGTTTCAAAGTGATAACACCAAACACAATTAAATTTCATTATTAACCAAATTAGGTATTTCCAAGCGATAACACCAACCCCATCACAAGGGATAAAAGCCACCAATGTTATGCTTCCAAGTGCTAACACAAAACACAACACAAGGCATAAAATACACCAATAGGGTGTTTAGAGATGAGGCAAAACTTAACCAAATTAAGTCTTAAATACTATCATAATGATTCTCAATAAATCAAGGCAATCATAGTTGAAATTATAACTTAAATGTTGTAAATAATGCAGGTATCAACATAAAAGGCCCAATAGAAAACCATAAATTTCTAACAAACTAGCCCTCTTCTAGTCTGACCAGTCGATCAGTCCCTCGGACAAGTCAATTGGTCTTGTCATAATAGACCTCAAAAAAATAAACACCTGAGAACTAGTCAACTTGTTGACCTCATCAATCGATTATTCATGGGAACTAGTGGACTTGGTTGGTCCAATAAGTCAATGGGTCTAAGTTGAGACAAGCCCATTTTGGCTTGTAGAGAAACAAGTCGATGGATTAACGTACCGACCGACTACTCATAGAAACAAATCGACTTGTCTGGTCTAACTAGTTGATGGGAATAAGTAGAGACCAAACCATTTTGGCATGGACACCTAATTATGGGTTTGACAAACCACTCGACCGTTCATCAAAACTAGTTAAAAGTTTTGTCAACCATTCGAGTGATATAATGACCAACCGATCCAAAACTCTAGACTGCTTATTTAACAAGTCGATGGGTTGGAGGAACCTATCGACTGGTGTAGGTAAGACACTACCCTAACTTGCGATACACACACCAAAATTTAGTACACTTTACCTCATCAATCCTATCATGCTTCTATGTCAAAACACTCATAAAAATATGTGTTAAACACATAGAAGCACATGGAAATATGGTAATGTACATATTAAAACTAATCACGCTCAAATGGCCAACTTATGCTTAAAATTAGAGAAATTCAGCAATACTAACTTGGGAAGAGTTACACCATATGCTCATATCATAGAATACAAATTTAATCATGTTCACACACACACCAAACACATAGAACCCCAATGCACTGCATAACCCTATTTATGTTAAAGATAATAATTCCTTACCATGAAACAATTCTTCTATCACAAAAGCTCTAACTTGATGGCTATCTAGCACAACCTTGATTCCTAAGAGAATCAAAGTTAAAACCATTAAAATCATCTTTCAATACTTCATTAAATTTATAAAAAAAAAAATAGAATAAGGATAGGAACACAAAACACCACTTTTTTCTCAAAAAAAAAAGGTATCAAAGGAAGAGTTGAATCTTTAACCGTTCTCAACCTTAATTCTCCCTTGCTTAAGGATAGAGCTGGAAAGAGTTAACCCAACCTGACCCGACATGACCTAATAAATTCATCAATCCAACTAGACCTGACCTTATACTGACCCATATATAAAAAACCCTACCTAACTCCAACCTGTAACCCGACATCAACCTGACCCGTTATTAACTAACTCGCCACCAACCCGACCTGATATGACAAAACCAATTCGATATTAATAGTTATGATAATAAATAAATACATATGTCTTATTATTTAGGTAAAACTTTTAAAAATATATTATTATTTAAATTTTATTTATTTTTCTTACTTTTATTATGAACTTACTTAGTCACCAATGATAATCTAATTATTTTAATTTTTTCCCGTAAAAACACAACAATATAAAGTGATAATAATAAATAAATAGCAATTCATAGCTTATTATTAATCATATGCTTACATGAAGTTTAACTTAATGCTTGATTACGAGGGTGATGATTTAGATTAATTTTGGTAGTCAGTATCCAATTTGATCCAAATCTAAAGTGATTCAATCTAGGACAAGTTAGGCCCAAACCTAACCCGACCTGTCAAAACCTAAATTAATAATTCATCAAGTTAAACCTAACCTGTCAAGTTAACTCGAACACAAAATCACAAGAACAGGAGATTTCTCGGTCAAATTCTAACATGATAAGGATATAAATAGGATGGGTTTAGGGCGAGTAAGCCCATACCCGTATCCATATCCATACCTGTACTCAAATTTGCACCCATACCCAAATGGTTATCCACTTGTACAACCATATCTCTATCCATTGGATATCTATTACTCGATGAATAAATCCATTTAGAATTAAGTAAAATGATAATTTTAACCATAATTTATACTATATTTATTTTAAAATTAAGGGTATCCGGTAAATGGGTATCGATATAGATACGAGTATGGGTATGTGTATAGATATGGATAAACCATACAAGTATCAGATGAGAATTTTCTCCATCATCCATATCCATTTATTCATATCCATTTAAGTATCCGATAGATAAAACCCATTGTCTTTCGGATAAAATCTAGCCTATTTACATCCAAAGATCCTACCTAACCCAACAAGCTAACCCAAAATAATCCAAACCTTCACTTGAAATCAATCAAACCCAAACCCGAATGGATCCAAATAATAAGGCGATAAGAAATGACCCAAACCCAAAATGATGTGATCTAACCCACAACCAACCTTCAAAAGAGAATGACCGCAAACAAGCCGACTTGAGAATGACCTAACCAGCTATAACCCGACCCAAACCCAACTCAACTGGCACCTATACTTAAGGAAAGTAGGAGAGAGCTAAAAAAAAGAATAGAAAAAGGAAAAGGAACATAATTCTCACACAAAAGGGAGAAAATTAGAGAAAGACATTGTTTTTTCATAGGAGAAGAGGAAAATTGAAGGGATGCTCAACAATTGGGGAAAATTTCCATAGGGAGAAAAGAGCAAGAACAAGAAGTGAGGAATGAGAATGGATAAAAAATGAAAGATATAGAGGTAAGGTTGCGTCGATATTCATAGGTGAGTAGGATATGAGACTTGTAAGGTTGAGTATGTACAACAAAAAAGTGAGGGCTAACTTGATGGAGTAGGGGGTTGAGTGTTGTCAAGAATGAGCATGGAAGTAGGTTCATCAGTCAATGGATGGTGCAAAAGTTCAATCTCACAACGCCTACTACCAGAAGAGAGAGGGAGAGGTGAGGGAGAAGAGATAAGGTGAAGCTTGCCTAAAACGTGCATTTTGGAAAAAAAATTGGCTATTTAAAGTTATGTAATGGTCTAGAAAATGTGAACATAATCCCAAAGCACTCAAATGTGCTTATTAGCATAATTGAACTATAATTAGAAGTTTCCATAAGCATTAGACAAAAATTTGATCAGTTTCATACAACAACCAGTTGATCGGTTTAGGCAAACCAATAAACTATTGTCGAGAATAAGAATGTTACTCCATCAACACTTCACTCAGTCAGTTATATAAACTAGTCAATTAGTATGCCTAAAATTCACATTTTTGTTTGAATTTCAAGCCCATTTCAGAACCAAAACAAATTTATTTTATATCCACAAAATTTAAAATACATTTTAATGGATTTGGTGATGAGGTATCACAACATTATTCCCTTAGAAGAGACTTCATCCCCTAAGTCCACAAAAGAAACATATTGATGTAAGCTCTAAACATAAGAAAACCTTAAGACATCAGAAAAAAGAATATGATAACTAAGGGTTAATACACAAGAGAAGGATACTATCCCTTTAAAAGAGACGATGTTACCCACACAACACACTTAAGCAAACAACTCTGGATACTTCATTGTGATCCCCTCCTCGGACTACAAAGTGGTTTCCTTTACCCCATCACATGACCATAAGGCCTTCATGATTGGAAGGATCTTCAAATGTGTCTCCCAAGTCTTCAAACCAAGGATTTTAGTGGATGCTCCTAGTTAGTCAATGTCTCATCAAGGTCAATTGACTCTGGCTAAATGATGTGTGTTGGATCTGACATATACTTTCTCAACTCGAAGATGTGGAAAACATTATACACATGTGAAAGCTTAAATGGCAAGGAAAGATGATAAGAAACCACTCCAACCTAATCAAAAGTCTAATATGGATCAATGAACCTTGGGCTAAGCTTGCCTTTACGACCAAAATGATCACTACCTTTGTTGGTGAAACTCTCAAAAGGACTCGGTAGGCCACCTCTAACTCATCTAATCTCCTCTGTATATCTACATAGCTCTTTTTCCTATCTCGGGATGCCTTAATCCGATATCGATTCAAACTGATATGCCAAGCAATGTCCTCTACCATCTCTGGTGCCAACACAACCGTCTCATTAGAGTCACTCCAACACACAAGACAATAGTACTTCTATTGATAAAGTGCTTTGAACGGTTACATCCCAATGATTGCATGATGCCTATTGTTGTAGGAGCACTCTACTAAGTTAAGGCAATCTTTCCGAACTACCATAAAACTCAAGAATGCATGCCCAAAGCATATCCTTGGACAAAAAGTTATGCTCATCTTAAGCTGTGTCCAAAAAGCAGCTTGCAACTTTTGCCAAAAGTGTGATAGGAATCTGAAATCTTGTTGCGACATGATGTCCTTAGGCACCCTATGGTATCAAATCACATTTGCTCCATGAATATTGTAGACTAAGTCAATAGGTCAACCATTATCTATATCAAATCGTAACAACTATAAGTCTTACGTAATCCTCAACACACTACCCCATTTCCACTTAGGGACCTCTAATGGTTGAAGTAAACCTACGTAATGCTTGTGTTCCACCTTAACTTTCTGACAAGTTAGGCACCGAGGAAAAAAGTCTACAATCTCCGTCTTTATATGGGCCACCAGTATATCTATCTTAAACCCTTGTATACTTTATCCCCTCTAGGATGGATGGAATAAGGTACAAGATGACCCTCCTCTAGGTTCCTCCCCTTAAGTTCCCCATAGCTCTATGGAATGCACCACCTTCCTCGAAAAAGGATACTACCATCCTCAAAAATCTCAAATCCCAATGCTCTACCCTCTCATATCGCCTTCTTGATCTACTTGAACTTGACATCTTCTAGATGATTAGCTTGAATCTCATTGAAGATGGTCAGGGTAATCGAGAGTGCACTCACCTTTAACTCAAGATCCATGAGTCCAATTATCGCAATGGTTAACTCTTGAGGATCCTACTAGATTCAATCTAATACGACCAACAAACCCAAAGTGTGCGATGTATTTATTCTGAGAACATTTGCTATAACAATGGCCTTACACCTGTGATAGGTCAACTCCGAATTGTACTCCTTAACAAAATCTAGCTATATCCTCTATCTTATGTTCAATTGTCGTTGCATGAAGATGTACTTGAGGCTCTTATGGTTCCTATGGAACTTACACTACACTCCATACTGGTAATGTCTTTAGATATTCAAGGTAGAAACCATCGTAACGAGCCTAAGGTCGTGCATATGATTGTTCTACTCATGCTCCTTCTATTGGAGATACTCATAGGCCTCTACCCTCTCATACTGCAACAACACATACCCTAGCCAAAGTCAATCTCACCTCTTGAGATCCCTCTACACCTAATGGTAAAGTAAGCACTAGAGCTAAAGTTAATCTCCTCTTGAGATCCACAAAAGCCTTTGAACACATATTATTGTAAAGAAAGTGTATCGTCTTCTTAAAAAAGGTAGTCAAAAGATGACCAATCC
Source organism: Tamarix chinensis (assembly GCA_030549775.1). Lineage (NCBI taxonomy): Eukaryota > Viridiplantae > Streptophyta > Magnoliopsida > Caryophyllales > Tamaricaceae > Tamarix > Tamarix chinensis. Next base: position 76,933,887 of record CM060179.1, on the reverse strand, counting down.
TAGAAAAGTCCTGGATAAACCGTCTATAGTAGCTTGCTAAATTCATAAAATTGTTAACTTCCCTAATGTTCATCAGTGCAATCCACTCTGACATTGCTCAGATCTTTGAAGGATCCAACAAGACACGTTCCTTACAAATGACATGACTAAGGAAAGCTACCTCATCCAACCAAAACTCACACTTTGAGATCTTGGTATATAACTGATGAGTCCTCAACAACTCCAAAGGTTGCCTATGGTGCTGCTCATGTTCCTCATGAGTCCGTAAGTAAATCAAGATATTATCGTTGAAGACCAAACCTTAATGATCAAGATGCTAGTAGAATATGCAGTTAATGAGAGCCAAGAACACCATTGGAGCATTCGTGAGTCCAAAGGACATCATGGTGAACTCATAATGGCCATACCTCATCCACAAAACTATCTTCGATATGTCCTTCTTGGTAATCCTCAACTAATGATACCCTAATATGACATCTATCTATGAAAACACTATAGCCCCATGCAACTAATTGAAAAGGTCATCAATCCGAGGTAAATGATAATGGTTCTTCGCCGTAACCGATTTCAACACATGGTAATTGATGCAAAGTCTCAACCCACCATCCTTATTCCTTAAAAAAAGTACTCGCCCTCCCAAAGGCAATACACTCAGTCAAATGTACCCCTTTTCTAGCAACTCCACTAGGTGAGTACTCAACTCTGCCATATTAGTTGGTGCTAAGTGATAGGGTGCCTCCAACACAAGTTCTATCCTAGGTAGAAGTTCTATCATGAAGGTTATCTTACGCACTCGTAACATCCCCAGGATCTCATCAGAAAACACATCCAAAAACACTTGTACTATTAGAATCTCCTCAACCAATGGCTCCTTAACATCTATATCCTAAATGCTACAAAAGAAGAGAGGGCACCCTTTTTGCACTAGCATCCTAAGAACCACCACAAACACCATCATCACTGAGGGCCTAGGCTTGCATCTCTGGTAAGAGAACATAGAACCCTTTGGTCCCTTATATCTAAAATATCAAGCTCTATGAGGTATATCCGAAGCTCAACTCTATTAACAACTAAGCTCGCATCTCTAGCAAGACACCCTTTCCCTAAAAGGGAGCACAATAGGAGTCTCTATCAAGTTTGAAGGAATCATACTTGTCCTAGCTATAAAAGTAGTAGACACGAAGGAGTGTGAAGTAGCTAAGTCAAAGAACACATAAAAAAAGGGTATAAACCATGAACATACTCATCATGACATCAACCAACCTATCAGCCTCTAAATAGCTCATTACATTTACGCGACCACTTAAAGTTGGTCTTAGAACACTACCTACAACTTTCCCTTCATGAAAAGCATGGGCCCTCTATATCCTTTATAATGGAGTAGTCCTGCTAGCACCACTATATGGCAATTGAGCTCTCAAAACTGGCGGTGTATGTGCCACCGTACCCTATGATTGTGCATGCCCTTGTAGAACAGTATTCCCAATGGTACGACACTTAAATCGATGATGCCCCAACTAGCCACAACCATGACACTGAACTAAATGCCCAATACAATCCTTACCCGGGTGGTTCTTACCACATAACTAGCAAATGAAATGCCTCACACAAAACTGACTCAACTACCCTCTAAAATGGGGTGCTACTCCTAACTAGTGACAGCTTGAGGTCTAAAACCTCTTCTCTCCCCTTTGGTGCTAACCACCCTCAAACCTTTGCTTCGCCTCTAACTAAGCACTACAGGCCTCAGTAAGCATTGATGCCTCTAAGGTATAACCAAACAAAGCCTACAGGTTCTGAGCATGAGTCCCCTCCAACATCTCCTGGACCTTAGCCTTAATCATAGCTAGAATCCATGCACCTTCATCCTTTCGTTAGTGTCGACCACTAGAGAAAAGCAAACTAGGTCCAAGTAATGGTTGTAGTACTCCTCCACTAAATACATCCCTTAACGCAATGCTACAAACTCATCATACTTCACAATCATTAGGTGAGTAGGGTAGAACCATGTCTTGAGCATCTGACAAAAGTATCCTTTTAGTCTGTAGTGGCTTTCTTTAGCTGCTGACCTCTCCAACATTTGTTAGCACGACATCATAGATGGAATACCCCAATTTCCACCTACCAACTCTCTAGAAAACCACTGGTCTCAACTAATGGTGTAACACATTTGTGTCCTCCTAATTCTTAAAGACCGAAGGGCTATGAAGATCAACCTAATGAAACCAATCCTCTGGAGGTGACACCCAAACAAGAGGTCGGGTGGTATCTACAGAGCCTCCTCATGCTGAATATACCAATCCCGTGAAAGCTCCAACAGTCTCTCTAAAACACTCGAGAAACTAATTAGTAGCCATCATAACCCTATAATAGTAAGCCACGTTAGAAAGGAATTAAATAGTAACTGCATAATTTGTACACATGAAGGAAACACACTACACAAAAGGTTTGAAGTTAGTCTTACTCTATAAAATTAAGGCTAACTCCTAAGCTAAACCAATGCTTGATCATAGACTAAACTGGATTCTACAAGTTCTGATGAAATTGAAGAAATTTGTTTTTTTCAAATGAACTTTAGGATTTAAAATCATAGGCTTTGATACCAACTTATAACACCCCTAATTTTTTAACCAGAAAATTTTATTTTTAAGATAACATATAAGTGTTTTAAAAATAAAACTAGGGAATGTTACTGCCACATCAATAATTGGAGAGGTGTGATCACGCCTAATAGATTCCTAATGTAAGCCAAAATAGAACAAGGAACTAAAGATGTATGCTTATAACATTATTCTGAAAAGATAAGTTAATAAAGGCTAGAACAATATTATAGATAGGATGAGTATGATAGTTTTACAAAAATAAATATTGGAAACCAAGCCTAAAGTTTAAATAACCGTAAATACAAAAATTCCCAACATAGTGGGCAAAATATTTATAACTGGTTAGCCTAACTCTTAGTCATAGGCATAAACCTTCAACCCCAAGAAATGACCCCCTAACAACCCACGCCATCACCCTTAGCATACTCTAACTAAGAGTTGTAACCCTATCTATCATTCTCTAATCCTTGGATCAAAGTTGGACCATCACAATGGCCACATAAGTATAGTATCAGTATGGTGAAGTACTCGTAAAACATACTACCTAAACATGGTAAGGCTATGCAACAAATTAACACAACATAATGCCATGCTGATATTATAATGGTACAGATCAACACTTAATACCTAGTAGTAGTACAACATTAAATGCTTCCATGAAAATCATGGAAGTACAGAAATACTATAAATACATTGCAACCCATATTGTATGACCATATAAGAACTACTCCTTTAGTGACCATATAAATTTCAGTTAATAAGATAGTTTGTTCAACCATACCTAGTTCTCCACCATGAGAAAAAGTCATGGGAGCACAAATAATCACAATAGGATACCACACCCATCATATAAGGTCAAGCGACATTGAAGGTGCTTTCTTTGGTGATAGCACACCCACCACACATTGATTGCACCTACCACAAATTGGGATACCACACCCACCAGACGTGGTTAAAGTACACTAAGGGCACTTATTCTAGGATACCTCACACAACATGCTGAGAAAGTCCCTACCGCAAGGGCTAAAAAGCTGGGACAGTACACCCGCCTAAGAAATAGATAATATGAAGTGCCAAGGGGCTTGTACTGGGATACCTAATCCACTCAATTTGGACACCAATGCCATATAGGCCTGTGATATTATAAGTTTATACCTCAAAGATATGCACATACCCTCTACTGGCTACAACTCGGTAGAGAAGGATATAGGTACTTAGTGAAAAATATAACAAAGGGTAACCCACTAACTAAATCCCTACAGCTACCTTGAGAGCTAGAAAAAAATCCTCGAATGAAATGTTATACCATTAATTTATAATTTCATGTGATATCACAAATCATAACACATAACCAAATGGATGTTTCCAAATGATAACACCAAATATAATTATATTCCATTATGAGCTAAATTGGGTATTTCCAAGTGATAACACCAAACATAATTATATTCCATCATTAACCAAATTTGGTTTTTCCATGTGATAACACCAAACATATCACAAGGCATAAAAGCCACCAATTAGGTGTTTCCAATTACTAATACTAAACATATCACAAGGCGTAAAATCTACCAATTGAGTGTTTAGACATGAAACCAAATATAACTAAAATGAAGTCTCAATCACCATCATGATGATTCTTATAAAATCAAGGCAATCGTAATTAAAATTATAATCTAAATGTTGTAAATAATGGAGGCACCAACACAAAAGGCCTAAAAGAAAAACATAAATTTCTAACAAAGTTGTCAACTTCTAGCTTAATCAGTCACTTGGTCCCTCGAACCTGTTGACTTGTCTGGTCATATCAGACCTAAACTATATCAACACCCAAGAACGAGTCGATTTTTTGGGCTCATTGATTGACTCTTCTTCGGAACAAATCAACTTGTTTCGTCCAACTGGGTGATGAGTCTAAGAAGAGACCAATGTATTTTGGCCTATAGAGAAATAAGTCAATTGGTTTTGTCCAATCGTTCTATGGGTCTAACTTGAGACCAAACCATTTTTATCTATAGGGACACTAGTCGATAGGTTTGACAAAATGATTGACTATTGATCAAAACCAATCAATCAATTTATCAACTAACCAGCTAATCATCTGACCAATAGATCAAAAACTCCAAACCATTTAACTTCTCTAGTTTGAAGAAGAAATCGACTAGTTTGGATAAAACACTACCCAAACTTACAATACACATATCTAAATTTAGAACACTTTACCATACTAACCCTAGCAAGCTTCTATATCAAAACACTCATAAAAATACACTCTACACACATATAAACACATGGATTAAAGGCAATGTACATATTCAAATGGCTAACTTATTCTTAAAATTAAAGAAATTCAGCAATACTAACGTGGAAAGAAATATACCACATGTGGAGATCATGGAATACAAATTTAATCATACTCCCACACAGAGCAAACACAGAGATCCCCAATAAACCATAGAACAGTATTTATGTTATATATAAAAATACCTTATCTTGGAGCAATTCTTCTAGCACAATAGCTCTTGCTTGATGTCTATCCAGAAGAACCTTAATTCTTAAGAGAATAAAAGTTAAAAAAATTAAAATCATCTTTCAAAAATTCATTAAAATCAAAGAAAAATTAGAACAAAGAGAAGAACTTAATTGTTCAAATACGGTATCAAAAGAAAGAGAACTAAAACTAATATTCAACCTTTCTCAACCTCAATTGTTCCATGCTTATGGAAAGCATGAGAGAACTAAAACTAAGGTTAGAAAAATGAAAAGGGACACAGTGCTATCATAAAGAAGTGAGAAAATAAAAGAAAGACTATTTTTTTTCTTCGTAAGGAGGATAAGAGGGAAAATGAAAGGATGCTCAACACTTGGGAACATTTTTCACAAAGAAAAGGGAGAAAGGAGTAAGAAAAACAAGTGAGGAATGAAAATCGATCATAAATTAAAGGTGTAGAGGCAAGGCTAGGTTGATATTCATAGGAGAGAGATAGAGATATGAGATTGGTAAGGTGGAGTGATGGCTATGAAAAAGTGAGGGTTGACTTGATGGAGTGGTGGAGGCTTGAGTGTAGTGAGTAATGAGCATGGAACTGTGTTGGTAAGTCAGGAAATGGTGCACAACGTTAATCTCTCAAGCCAAACTAGCCGAAGAGAGAGGGAGATATGAGGGAGAAGAGAAAAGGTGAAGCTTGCCTTAAAAGTGCCTTTTAGTAAAATTTTGGCTAACCAAAATTATTTAGTGGTATGAATAATGTGAAAATAATCCGAAATCGCTAAAAAATGCTCATTAGCATAATTAGACCCTCATTAGAAGTTCTCGTAAGCATTAGAAAAAAAATTCAAATCTAAATCAGAAATGGAGCTAAAATTGCAAGACAACCGGTTGATCGGTTTGGGTAAACAAGTTGACTGATTTGTTGAGAACAAGAATATTAATTCCTTAGCTCACTAGTCGATTAGTTCTATAAACTAGTCGATCAATACAACTGAAATTCACATTTTTATTTGAATTTTCAGTCCATTTCAAAATGAAAAATAATTTATTTTATATCCACATAATTTTTAATACATTTTGAAGGATTTTAGGATAGGGTATTTCATAAACTTAAGTGATTAGGTGTCATGTTATTGGGGTTTCTGATTAAGCTTTAGACAGTTAGGTAGGCTAGTCTCTTCATACACTTGATAGATTAGTGTTAATGGGTTGTTGGTTGAATCACCATGCTAGAGTTAGTTATAATTAGTTGGTTATGATCATAATAATGGAATATAATAATCAATGGTTATCAGTTTTATCACGTGCTTTACATTTCATTATCCCATGCGCAATTCCTTGTTGTCTTCTACATGATATTTCTTACATATTATCCATGTCATCAATATGTTATCATATAATCTATTATATTAATGGCATGTTAACCTGATGTGAATGATGTTATCTATTTAAAAAAGTTGTGTTGTTTGATAACTAATTGTACATGTTATCATTTGATGGCCACTTATCCTTCCCATGAGTAGGTGATCCTTATGTTGTGTCATAGGTATTCAATCAGTATCTTATTAACATTGAGCTGATCATCGAGGAATGATTAGCTTAGTTTGTAGGTAGAGAGTTATAGATATTTGGGGTAGACATATGTTCTATTCACCTAGAGCTCTGAATATTGCTTTTAGATTTTGTGTCTCTCTGTCTTTCTCTTTTCCTCTCGTCTCTTTTGATGTATTATCTAAGAGTTAATCTGTACAGTTTGTTCTTATCTTCTACTTATTAAAATATTTTGTTGTTTGATTCCATTTTTTCTTTCTTTGATTTAATTTTGGTGAAAGGTTAGCCTTGAATATGGCATGAGAATAATAAAGACCTAATTTGTGCTAAGTGTGGAGGTAACACCTTACTCTTATGTGTGTGATCCACCATTAAAAAAAATGTAAGTATTAAATTTTTGGGTCTGACACTAACTTCCTCACCTAAAAATCTTGTTCACTAGTATACTAAGTTCGATTTCTACTAATTAGATGATGACGAATAAAATTCATTTTCTCACAAGAATTTCAAGTTTTTGAAATCAAAAGATCTAATACGAACATATAATATTTCTAATTTTCACTACTGAAACAATTTTTTTTAAGTGATAACAAAAGCAAATAAAACTGAAAAATAGGGAATGTTTCTTGTCAGACCTCCATTTTTAGCCCGTAAAATCTTTTGTAAAAGATTTAACTATAAAAACTAAACCATTAAAAATGTAGAGATTTACCCTAAAATTTAGTATAAGTATGGTTCATCTAACTTGCTTACACCATGTGCTAAGACTAAAATGTTTATCCACATAGATTAAGAACAACAATTGATAAGAATCGAATAAATATTTCTCTATAATATTAAACTCTTTTGATAATAAAAGATCATAAAAAGAAAGTTATAATCCATAACGGAAAGATATACAAAAGTGGACAAATCATTATTAAGGCCTTTTCCATTAACTACCTCTACACTACTCATAACATAAGAAGGAAAGCACTAAGAAAGTTACCAACTATTATACCAAATCAAAATAGTGCACAGAGGCAAATAATAACCCAACATACTGAAATTAAGTAGTGTACAAAGGTAGCAACCAAACTAACAAGCCACAACAATCCAAACATATACATTAGAAACAATTGATTTCATTTTTAATTAATTAAGTCAATATATTAATAACCGAGAGAGATATAAAGTATACTCGCATACTAAGTCAACACAATATCTTCCCAAATTTTAATTTATAGAAGTAGAAGTAATCCAATCATATTGGTGAAATAAGGTAATAAAATATCGTTCCATCATAGAAGAACTAATATTTAAATATCAAAATTCCCTATAGGGTTTGTAGGTTACCTATGGAGTAGACTAGGGTATTATTTGGAATATCAAGGCATGGGACAAGACCATCATATCAAATCGAGGGATTTTGCCTATTCTCTAAGGTAACTAACATTCATAAGAAACCATTTCCAAATTTCAAGTTCTTTCACTTTATATATTAATATCTTACTAAGAGGATCACAAAATATCACATACTGCACAATGACTTTAATTCCATACTTTACCAGTTTGCTTTATTTCTAATTATTCAAGTCTACCCTAAGGTCAAAATTTTAAAACAAAGTCAAATTCAACAATAAGGTCCACCAAGAAATTCATTAATGTTGTCCTAATCTAATTATTCACACTTTTAGGCATAATAAGTCAGAAATGACCAAAATACCCTTATATGTTATTTGCTCAATATTTTCACACATTAACAAAAAATGTTATTAGAATTAAGTGAAAATCATGTTATAACTAAAGAACATCAAAATAGGAACTTTAACATTAAATTACAGTTGTGGAAAATTTACAATTTTGTCCCTAAAACAAAATTAAGCCCATTGAGTTTATTAACTATGATCTTGCATATCTACCATATTTTATCCAGATGTTTCTCAAGTTCAACATAATATAACACATAGTAGGCATGCATGCCAAAATATTACATATTTCAAGCTAAAAGATAAAAAATGTCCCTTGAGAATAGAAAACTTAAATCACTCATAATTATACCTAAACATTCTCAAGTATTAACACGTCATATATTAAATTTTAAGTAAAATATGTGAGGAATATAATGGTAGGATAAAAAAATACAATATAGTGTCTCAAAAAGTACAATAATGCCCTTCGTTGAGCCACCCACGCAAAACATGCACAATTATTTTACCGCAAACAACCCCATTATAGCATGCTATCAATCATATCTTAAATAAATAAATAAATTTAGCACTCTCTTACATGAAAATCCCATGATCACATCCTTAGAGAAGTTAATAACAATACATGGTGCATACCTATAAATCATTAGAGGTAGATAGTTACACACTTGAATGACAAAGTATAAGGTAATGAAGTGTATTTAGGATGAATTAAGTTATAAAAAGTAAGAAATCAACAAAGGAATGGGGGATGTAATTTGTAGGTCCAAGGTTGGGATAAATGAAGTTCAAGTATGGTGAAAGTAAGTGAAGAAGGCTGGATACAAGAAAAACTGAAATAACACCACTTGAATGTGTAAGAAGTATAGGGATGTGACTTTTGAACAAAATTTTGTTGAATGAATAGAAAAAGGTCAAAATAATATAAAATATGATCATGGATGTGTAGGAAAGTAATTTAATAGGTGAAAAATAATTTTAGGATTTATAAATTATTTTTAGTGGAAGAAAGACCAATAATTAGACTAAAATTATTTCAAATATCAAATAAGCACAAAACATTACAAAAAGAATATAAAAATAATGAAAATGTTATTCTAAAATTACATGTAAATTTACTTGATATATAAAATATTTACCAAATGGGAAAGTAACAAATTTATATGGTATAAAAAATACATATCTAAACTACTCATAAAATAATGAAAATTTCTAGATTTACCTATTTATTTATTAAACAAATTAAAAAAATTCATAAATGTTTATGCACATTTTATATGAGTTTTTGCTCACATATCTTAATTACATAATTTTAATCTAAAATAAAAAAGAGATAGCAAACACAAATAAAATTATACCAAAATTTCAATATTTATATTTCAACACATATAGTACCCAAATTAAGTCTTACATGATTATTTTAAAAGGTTTAGCATAAAAGTTAATGGACATGAATAGAAGTTTATAAGCTACGTGTGTAGAGCTACAAAATTTTAATTACTTCAAAATCGCCCAAAAGGATCTTAACGACATAAAGTCACCCAAAAAAACATTTCTACAATTAATTACACATGAAATAATATAATTTTTGATCTTTACATATAATTAGGGCTAGTTATGAATGGTTCATTTGTAATACACACCTTTTAGGGTCTTTAATGTGTGTTAATATATAGATCTTATTGTGACCTAAGTGTGTTTGATTATGATTTAGAGGTGTGTTTAAGGTTGATATGATTTTGGTTCATTTTGGCTTTTATTATGGAAGATAATTTATTTTATCATAATCTAATTGACTAGTTTGGATTTACTAATCAATTGATTTTTTCCTTAAATATTTGTTTTGAAACCCATCGAACCAATCAACTAGTTCTGGGTATCAGTTAACCTATTTTGATTGAGCTAGTGTTCTTCAAGCTTATTTATCAAAATGAATCTTTCTCCATAATATTTTTGACATCATAATTATGTTTTAGTGGTTCATTCATGAGTTTCACAAAATATCTAACCATGTTTACCCCACTTCAATAATTTTTAATGGATTATTGAAGGGTAATTCTCTAAAGATAATTTCCTGACTTCAACAACTTTTCTTGTTCTTCCACTTGTCTCTCTTTTGTGACTTTCTTGAATAGAATAATCATCCCTACAACCCTTGGATATGATTTCCTTTCCTTGCTATCCTTATTCCTATCTTAAGATTCTAAATTTATGAGGCAATTTTCCAAAACATTCAGTTTCACCATTTGAGCTTGATTGAAAAATGCCAAGTTTGAACCTCCAAAATTTTTTAAAAGAAACCTGTATTAAGGGTACGCTTCTAGGGCCTTGATATCTACACCCTTTACCCTTATTTCTCTATCAAAAATAGTCACTAACTCAGAAACAAAGACTTCATTTCATCCCTTCTTCCCTAACTTTTAAACTACCCTATTTTCTTCATACTTGCTTTGCATACATTTCCTCTCATCAACTTTCATTTTTTATCCTCCTATCCTCTTCTTATCCCTTCTCTAGATCCTTTTTCTTTTGATCTTAAGCATGATAGAGTTAGATTTAGGAAAGGAGTGAGGGATTAGCTTTCATCTCTTGCTCTATTTTTCTCCTTCATGTGGTGGGTTTGCTCTTATTTCTTCTTCTTGGTATCTGATTTGTTTTTTTTTTGTCAAAACTTGCTATATATATAATTCAACCAAAGTATCATCTGTACATTGACAGTCCTAGGTATGATAGACCCATACCTTAGGCTCTCACATATATGGCTTAGCCTAGCATATTTTACTTAGAATCCGCCCCTTCTTTTTTGTAGCAAGATGCATTACTCTGGTCCTAACATTAGCCTTAACCCACTCAGCTATGCGGGAACTTGGATTACAATTTGAAGTGTGCATAAGAAAGTTTCTTTCTCTCCAAATGTGATAAATCAATGCTGCTAGAGCAGTAATGAGAATTACATCATCCATCTTCCACCCACGTCGAGATTGGATCCAATATATCCATTCCGCATAAGGCTTTGGCCATAAGTTTCTACCGATCCACTCTTAAATGTCATCACAGAGGTTTCTACTAAAATTACATTCAAAGAAAAGGTGCTCATTGGATTCAACATGCTGTTCACATAAAACACATGTGGGGGATGCCCCTCCCACTCCAAAACTGAGGATTCTTGCTTTCGTGAGCAATTTCCTATGCAGCACTAACCACAAGAAGAAGGCATGACGAGGGTGGATCATTTTGTTCCACATAACTTTATGGGCTTGAGATACTTCCCGCTCTCCAATAAATTTGTGATAGGCTTGCTTAATGCTGTATGTAAGCTTCCCCATATTGACCGAGAGACATTGTGGATATTTTTGGTAGATTTTAATAAGTCTCTTCCAATACCAACAAGCATCCAAATGGGGGGAGTACTCTTCCAATTACCTGCCCTTTAGGTAGATGTGGTGGATCCATCTTACCCAGAGACATTCTTGGTTATGAGTGATTGCCCAGGTGTACTTGGCTAAGGCAGCAATATTCCAAAACTTGCATTTCCTGAATCCAAGTCCCCCAAATTTCTTAGGGAGACAAATAGTGTTCCAAGCTACCAAGGGAATACGGGCTCTTTCAGCAGATTGTCCCCATAAGAAGTTGCTGCAGATCTGGTTGATCCTGTTGATAACAGCTTGAGGAATCATAAAGATAGAGGCCCAGTATACATGGATGGAGAATAAAACAGAATTAATCAATTGAGCACGACCAGTGTAAGACAAGTGTCGGGAGGACCAAGTCTTTATCTGTGCTGCCATTTTGTCCACTAGATGGGCATACCAAGATATTTCATAGGAAATGAGCCTGCGCTAAAGCTAGTGATATCCATGATAGTACGCTTGACTTCATCACTAGAACCTGCAATAAAGATCTATGATTTTGCTAAGTTGGGAGTGAGTCCTGTAACACGTGAGAAGTGGTTAAACATCCCCATGAGCGTCCTGACAGAATCAACATCAGCTTTGCAGAAGAGCATCAGGTCATTAGCAAATGAAAGATTAACAATGTTTGAAAGCCATAGTAGATGACATGTGTTTGAGAATTCTTGTCAGATATTCTATTACCAGAATAAAGAGCATAGGAGAGATCGGATCACTCTGTCTAATACCCTTTTCTCCCTTGAAGTAGCCATGGAGCCGGCCATTGATGGAAAGGAGATATCTTGGCGTGGTCACACATCCCATTATCCAGTTTTTAAATTCAGGTGGAAAGTTTAGGGCTGTGAGCATTTGAGCAATGAATCTCCAGCTTACTATGTCCTAGGCTTTTTGAAGGTCAATCTTCATCATACATCTCGGAGAAACCTGTTTTCTGTTATACAACCAAAGAAGGTCTTAGGTAATAAGAATGTTGTGTCCAATGTATCTACCTTTAACAAAGGCACCCTGGTTCTCATCTACTATCTTGGGGAGCACTAATCTGAGTCTCAAGTAAATCATTTTTGAGATTACCTTATAAAGAGTATTACAGCATGCTATAGGTCTGTAATCCTTAGGGGAACAAGCTTCAATCCTTTTAGGGATCAAAGCAATGATGGTTTCATTTAGCTGAATAGGGAGAGTACCATATTTAAAGAATTGTAAGATGGACTTACATATGTCATCTCGAATGATGTGCCATGCCGCTTTGTAGAAGCCACTGTTGAACCCATCTGGCCCAGGACTCTTCGTTGAAGGAATACTCCAAAGGGCATTCTTCACATCCTTGGGAGTAAAAGGTCTAGTCAGTTGAATTTGATCATCTAGAGTGAGGATGTGTCCCATCTGGATAGCAGCATAGTCAATGTCACTATAGGAATCAACAAGGGTACCAAGGAGCTGTCGATGAAAGTCTTTGAAGATCTTAGCTACTTGGTTCGGCTGTGAAACCCATCTACCATCCGGTGCCTTAATAGTGTGGATTATATTCTAAGCTCTTATTTTCTTGATGACTGAGTGATAATACTTGGTGTTATCATGCCCTATAGTGAGAAAATCGACCTTACACTTCTGCTTGAGGAGACTAGTTAGGTCGTGAAGGCATTTGGGATATTCATCTAGATACTGATTCTCTTCCATCTATAGCTTTGTGTCCTGAGGGGATCCATGGAGGAGTCTTTGATATTTTTCAAGCTAATCTTTCACCTTGGCAACTCAGAATTGGTTGTCTCCATAGTAGGTTCTATTCAGGATCTAGAACTTCTTTTGCAGGTGTTTTTGTCTTTTCATGTTCCCCTTGGAGAGGGAGATTTTGAGGAGGTCTCCATCCATCCATCCAGCAAAATATTCTGAAAACTAGGGTGAGTCGCCCACATGTCAAAAAATTAAACGGTTTTGTGCTAAACTTGGGTGTGTCTTGGAAGGATATAACAGTAGGGGAGTGGTCGGATGTTAATTCAAGGAGATACTGCACATAGGAGTTTTGAAAGGAGTCATTCCAGAGCTCATTTATGAGAGTCCAGTCCAATTTAGAGAAGACTCATTTCTCTCCTAGTTGTTTATTACACCAAGTGAAGTATGGTCCTTATCTCTTCATTTCAGCCAGTTCACAGTTCTTAATGCACGTTTCAAAATCACATGTTTTTGCATATGTAACAGGGGCACCTCCAACTCTGTTGTCTACTGTAAGGACACAATTAAAATCCCTAGACAGAAACCATGGAGAGCTTAATTGTGTGGCAATCTGCATAATGGAGGACCATAACTCACTATTGTATTGACCTCTATTGAATCCATAAACAAACGTAGCTAGGAACTATTTTTGGGATATAAGGTGAGTAACATGGTATTGAATAAATTGAGTAGACATAGTGATGCATTGAATGTCAAAAATGCTTAGCCTCTATACAACCCAGATTCTGCCTCGACCATCATTATTCAAGTTGTGGATTAGCTTCCATTCAGGGAAAACTGTGTTTTTAATACTATCCACTTTATTACTCCTCACTTTAGTTTCAATAAGAGCCATCAAACTTATGCCATGCATCTTACAAAAGTGAGAGACCTTACTCTGTTTCTAGGGTCCATTGAACCCTCTTATATTCCATACACACATACTATCCATATTCCTCTAGGTGAGGAATGATTGGGGCAGCATGTGCAGACTCATCCTCTGCCAGTTTCCTAATGATAGGATCACTGTCATTTTGCACGAGATCATATGGGTTTTTATCTATTTACTCATGAAGAATAGAGGTCTTGTTACCTCGACAGCTCCTCTTAGGTGATGTCCATTGCACTGGCTGAGTCTCAGTGAGCTCTTGATTATCTGCAGCATCTGAGCTTTCACCATTTCCTTCCTGCAGGTTCAGATGTGGGTGCCGGGCTGGTGCAATTGCCCCATTTACAAAATGTATTGTTTCAGCTAGTTCCTTTATGATGTCAACCTCCACCAAAGCCCTGGCATAGCTTACATTAGATTTTTCTTGGGTGATTTTGTCTACCATAATAGGTATGCCTACCAAGCTAATTATTTTGCTTAGGGAATGAGCTCCCTAATATTTCAAGTTTAGATTAGGCAGTCGAATCCATATGGGAACATAACTCACCTCTATCTGATTATCTTGACAATTTTCATTCCATAGCCCCATAATAAGTGGTTTCTTATCAAAGTGATAGATCCCATTCTTCAGAATTGTGTCTCGATATGCAGCAGAGGCAAATTTCACTACAGTTAGACCATTTGATAATCAAACCAGTTTAACAATGTGTTAATTGCCCCCAAATTCTTCTCAGAAATCCTCTGAGAACACTTAATGGGGGTTGAGCCCCTAACACATAACAGACCACAGAATTCTGCCAGTAATCTATTTCAGCTTAGACATCTTCTTCTATTATGTGGCAGAGTTTCATACCTTTGTCTTAGTCAGGAGGAATAAAATCCAACAAAAATTGATCAGTTCTCAATTTCGCTACATCAAATCGCGACCAAGGGTTCTCTACAGACTCATTGTGGGATGGGGATTAGCTTCATCCTCATTCGCCATTTCTTGGGAAGGATTGTCTGAAACCCTCTTAGAGCTCGTCACAGTCGGGTTTTCTTTGTTCACGTTCTCCTACGGGGTCGCATCTAGCTCTGTCGGAGCACTGTTAGGCATCTGTAGTAGATCATTACCGGCCAGTGGCTGGGGGCTAACTGGAGCCGGCGGCGCCCTTCTGGTCGGTGCTCTACCACGCTTCCTCATCTGGGAAACAAGAGAGAACCGAAATGAGAGAGCAGCGAGTCTTTTTGTGCTGTTCTTAGTATTTGATTTTATTAGATCTTCTTTCCATTATTTTAAAGATTTTACTCAAATATAATTTTGTTTTATTGAAAGGCCATCCAATGTTGGGAAGGGGATTGGATTTTCAAAGATTTTTACTTTCTTTAGTAGGTTTACTAAGTTCTTTTCAAGTAAAACATTGATGTCCCTATTTTTTGGAAAATTGTAAGAGTAAGTGAAGTTTATGTTATCAGTTTTAGGAAAAGTATGAGTTATAATGATAAAAAATAATGAGTAGTTTAGACATATGTTGAATAATTGAAAGAGTAGTAGAAAACTTAACTTGAAGTTATCTATATATAAGCCTCATAAATATGGTTTTAGATTCATCACTACCTTTCATAATCTTAGCATCTTTAGTGACAATAGTTTGTGTGATATAATGAATAGATTATTTAATAATTTCCTAGTAGCAAACTTCCTTGCTTTATTTAAGTTCATAAGGTGTAAGAAATATTTTATTATTCCATTGAGATTCTCAATATGATTTTGATATTTTGCATGATAATCTATGAGTAATGATTGTTAAGAAGCATAAGTGAGATATGATTTAGGTTTGGTGTGATTGAGTAATGTTTTTAGAATGATCTTATGTGTGATGTGCTTCTTAATGGATATTTTTACCCTAATAGATTGACTGGTTTCACCAAACCCATCTACCTATTCATAGAAAAGTCGGTGAGTTGGGTTAACCAATAGAGTGGATAACCTATCACTTCATTTTTTTTGGTCTTAGGTTAAACTCATCCATTGGTTTGATTAAATCCATCAATTGGTTCCTATAATAGTCCATTGTTTGGATCAATTGATCAACTCATTAGTCTATAACCCTATTATTCTTAGCCTTGGTTTAGGCACATTAAGCAATTTAACCGAACTTATCAAATGGTTGTTAGAATAGTCATCTAGTGAGATCAAGCAATCAATTGGTTCACCACTAATGGAAAGGTTGGTAGTACCATGACTGATCAATTATTCCATCAAAAAATCAATTCGTCAATAAGACCCATTGAATAGTTTTTAGAACCCATCGACTAGTCTTAAGAATTGTTTTACTTTTCTTACTTATTTCTTCCCAAATTTGATATTTTGTGTATATCATGCTTGGATAATGAACTAAGATGATATTACATATAATTTTGCATGGAATAATTGAGTTTAATTGATGGATAAAAGTTAATAAGGAGAAAATTGATCCTAATTTGACTAAGTTGACCTTAACATCACATTTTAGCTTTTCTCTTGATCATAGAATGAGTGGAGGATTAGATAACCAAAAATGGATTCTTCTTATGGCTAGTATATGTGTAATTAATCGTAATGGTGGTTAATTGACTTCTAACAACTTTAACTATGGCCTTAAAATGTGTAAGAATATAAGTTTAAATAACTTAACAAGCATGGAAGGATATTACATGGACTTATGCGATGGCCTTAATTTGACCTTCACTTGACTACTAATATTCTTTAATGTATTGTAAGATTATACTATAATTAACCTGATTTTAGACTTACATCTTTAGGGTGAGGGATTAACTTGGAATATTCTTTAATATATTGTAAGATTATTATTAAGTAATAAAACTATGGCTTTAACTTTAGCCTTAGGATTAACTTAGGCTTCAATTATGCATAAAGAAAAGTAAATGGAAAATGAATATAGGTTTGGATATTTTTGATATCAACATTGTACAACTCCACCTTTTTCATAAGTGATTAAGAAATGGAATGATCACTTTAAGATACCTCTATAGAGAACATTGGAAAGTATGAGAACCTTATATGGGTAAATTTGATTGAAATGGGTGGTTAATTTTTCTCACATTTCTCATGGACTTTCATGTCATATGGCATCCAATTCTAATAAGATATGAATAACTTAAAGTTGAACGAGCATTATGATAAACCTAGATTATTTGATCCTTAAATAGCTATTAAGGGTTAGTCTAGCTTTAAGCATTTCACGTTTGGGTGCCTTTGCATAGGATCCTAGTCTATCCCTGTTCCTTTCCTACTTTAGAAATGGATGATGAAATAGGAGGTATCGATACTTAAGGTTTTGGTCACCATAGGAAAGTTACTTTGGCACGAGTCAAGAGTTATGTCAACCAAGTTAATTTGGCATGAGGTGAGACTTTATGTCCATTTATTTGGTTTGACCACTATATTATTGAGATACCATGGGAAATAATCACACCTATTACTCAATAAATTTGTAAATGAGTTCTATGTTCACCTAATGTAAGATAATAACCAGTAGAAAAATCTAAATATGTATTTAACAGGCCTTGTCATATTCTATACTCAATCTTAATATGAATATTTCACTAAAAAGATAGTTGGTTTTTACACTTGAGTATTTAATAAATCACAATACTTATGATATGAATTAGTGTACAATCATGCTCATTGCTTGTTTAGTTTACATAATAGGAATGATATGATCACTCTAACAAAATATAGTAACCGATGGTTGATAAATATATAATGTGACACAAAGTTTCCTTCATTATTATACCAATCATGTGTTATTATGAAAGTATGATGTGGCATAGATATTATTGTTTATGAAAATATGCATGAACGTATTTTCATTATAATCATGATCCATCTACTGTAACAATCCTTTGTTGAAAAGTCATATATGTCTTTAATTTCACATTTCCCTTTAAGATATACTCTAAACACAACTATGTGGATGATCTTAAGTGATCCATGTTTCCTTAAAAATGTGATATTTATGATATAATTTTCATATCCTTGTATTCTAGTATGATTATGATTAACCATGTTTTGGTGGATCTAAATGTCTTTTGTATGACCTGGTGTGATAATATATGAATAACATAGTAAGAGTATTGTATATACCTTTTGTCATGTCATGTGGGTCTTACTTGTAACATAACCTACATGATAGTGAATGATTGGTTCTCTTAGTATTAATGCATACTGATGCTGTTGTTAATGAAATTCCCTACTCAATCCCATAAGTAAGAGGTCAGGTGTAAGTTTCCTCGGGACTGCTAGTGAGTGGTTCATCCTCTTTTTAGCACAGTTATACTGTTGAGAGTAGGCTTTTTCAAGAGAAATTCTTTTGTGGTCCTTAATTAACAAAGGCCTCCTTCCTTGTAATAGATTTTCTCTAGCTAATGTTATCATATAACATACCTTTTGTATGGATTTTTATGCTTACAAAGCCTTAGGCTGCACACACTAACTTTCATACTTCAAAGTGTTTTATTGTACACTCTAGTTTTTTTCTTCAGTTTTTGATTGGATACTTAGCCTTATGTCTAATGTGGGGTAGGCATTGAGGTGCGTATCTTGAGTTAGATGTGGCAATAAGACCTTATTTATCATAAGATTGTATTGTATTTCTGCTTCCATAATGTATCAAAATATAAAATTTCATTATTGGAAAATGGGGCTGTTATAGATTCATATCAGAGCAATTTTGTTAGGGTGTTTCATTTTCAAATACTTTTAACTTATACCAAAGATTAGTATTAGAGATTACTTAAAAAGTCATCTTGAGTTTTAAATCATTTTGAGCTAATCCAATAAAATAGCATCTAAGCTTTTAGCTTTAAAATCTAGGTTTGTTATAAAAGTTATTTATTGATTAAAATCTCCTTAAAAACTTCTTCAAAACTCTTATGTCAACTCATTTGGAAACACCCAAGAATTTGTAACCCGGAATAGCTAGTGAGTGTGATTAGGAATAGTTATTTTGTTGTGGTTGTGTAAAGTTGTTGTGTGGGCCCTATGCGCTATTAGCTTGATTTATTTATTAAATTTTCCCTGACTTAGGAGATTGATGGCGTTCACCATATCAAGCATATCAAAAAATGCATGGCAATTGCTGGGGCTTAATTAGAAAGGTAATTATAGTAGGAGGAGGCATGATCACAAATGATTACAATCATATTACCTACCCTAGAGGATTGACTAAAAAATTCTTATGTCACCACATTCTAACATTTGAAGACTAGGAGGACCTAAACTCTTTGGAGGAATGGATACATACCCTGGAGCATGCATTCGTTACTTATGAGTGCCTAAAAGAGAGAAGGTCTAAGTTGCAACCTTTTACTTGTAAGGTACGGAAGACTCTTGGAGGAATGGGTAACAATTGAGTGGTGACTCACCTACTTCATGCGAGTAGTTTGTTGGAGCCCTGAGACTTTGCTTCTACCCTACACATCTACACCTTAAGAGATACAAAGAGTTCATGGAACTTTTGCTACGAGAACTTATTTATGGAGGAGTACTACAACAAGTTTCGTGACTTGGATTATTTTTTTCTTTAAGTAGAGGCGAGTGAAGAATTAAAGGGTCATTATTTTCATTTAGTTCTTGAGAATAGGTTGTGGGAGTTTCTAATGGGAGCCACACAACCTAACCCAAATTCTATATATAAGGGAGTGCTTGAGGGAGTATGAGAGTTTCAACCCCAAGGTACGATGGTAGGAAAGAAGAAAGAAGGGGAGGATAGATTGTATCCTCGTGGTAGAAATAGGGTTCAGACCTATGGCAAGCATTAGAGAGGACCTATAATCTAATATGACTTGAGATATCTGAGAATGCACTACTTCTACAAACATTATATGAGGGATCACCAAGTAATGGATTATCATGGTGATCAGGTTTGCTGTTCTTGTTGAGGTATATGGAGACATATGTAATTCGAGTGATTCCAAATAAATAATGGTGTCCAGGAGAGTGATCCTAAGTTATACTTCAAGGTTCATCTTGCTTTTGAACCTTCCATTTTCTTTTAAAGTCTTCTTGCACCTATTTGTCCTTCTTTGGGGTCCTACTGTGATTTTGCTAACGCTATCGAATTTAACCTTACTTTTAATTGGAAAGGAATTTCTTTTAAAGGGGTAATAATTCCATCCTTTTGGTTATTAAACATGAATTAATATTCTCAATTAAACATGTCATTGGTGTGGAGAATCCTTGATGGATTACCCTTATCACCACTATCCCTTTCCATAACTAAATTAGTCCCTAGTTTTGATTAACAGTCTTACTTCAACTTTGTTCAAATTTTCCCTTACAATATTCTTCATTATTATCCATTTCCTAGGAACACCACTCATTCGACACTATTATATCATATTATAACCATTTTCGTTACATGCCTTGAAACTATTGATTTGTACCTTAACAAACAACTTTTTGTATTGTCAATTCATTACACCCTTGGACATTATTTATTCCTCAACAAGGTTTGCCAATGTTATCATATTTGCTTGAACTATTGTACTCTTACTATGATTTCCTTCATTAATGAATCCCTTTTGTGTTAATGTCATTCCCTTTCATAAGGAATGATTAATATCTCCTTACGTTGTTAATCATTGTATTCATGTGAGTGCCACTTCGTTTTGAATGGAAGATATCCTTTAATGATACTTGTACTTCTTTACTGCTCACCATATATCTTAGTTACTCATTGAACCTTCATTTTAGACCTAAGCTCTTGACCCTCTTGGTTATTGACACACCCACCTCATCATTACTATACTAGTTGTCTTCATCATTGCAAGATGCAAGCTTAGCATGCCTAATATTTTAAGGAAATGGTAACCTTTTTAATAGTAGAAGATTTTCTTGAATGTATTATAGCCTATATATGTTTAGTGTCTAATACTTTTTTCTAGTTTCGAGGATGAAGATTCTTTTAAGGGGGTAGTGTTGTAATATGCTAATTTTTAGGGTCTTTAATGTATATTAATCTATGTGTTTGCTTGTGACCTAAGTGTGTTTGATTACAGTTTAGAGCTGTGTTAAAGGTTGGTAATGATTTGGTTAAGCTTGACTTAGATTTAAGAAGATAGTTAGTTTTATCAAAAAAATAGTTGACTTGTTTGGAGGTACCAATTGACTAGTTTGTTCGGTAAATTTTTGTTTTGAAACATGTCAAACCAATTGAATGGTTTAGGTACCAATTGACTAGTTTGTTTCGTAAATTTTTGTTTTGAAACATGTCGAACCAATTGACTAGTTCAACTAAGCTAATTTTCTTCCAACATTTTTCACGATAAATCTTTCTCCAAAATTTTTTTAGCATTGTCATTATGTTTGAGTAGTTTATTCATGATTTTTACAAAACATTTTAGCACTCTTCACCCATTTTATTGATTTTCAATGGAATTTTTAGGGTAATTCTATAGAGTCAATTTTATAACTTTAAAATTTTCATATTCTTCTTCTTTTTATCTCTCTTCAATAAGATTCATGAGTGAAGGATTCAACCCTACAACCCCTAGAGATTTTGACTTTGATTTCCTCTCCTTATTGTCCTTATTCATATCTTTTGATTCAAAATTTCTAAGGCATCTTGCCGGAAAATTTTAGTTACACCATTTGATCTTGATGGAAATATAGGAGCTTTGAACCTCCCAAATTACACACATGGAATCTTAGAGTTAAGCTAGGCTTTTGTGGTATTAAGTTATACACCCTTTACCCTTCTTTTTCCACTAGAAACCCTTAGTAAATCAAACATAAAGACTAGAAACCATTTACCCTTCTTCCTTATCCTCTTAACTACACTATTTTCTTCATACTTTCTTTACTCACATTTCCTCTCCTTAACATTTATTTTTGGTCTTCTTGTTCTCTTCTAATATTTTCTCTCATTCCTTTTTGTTTTGACTTTAAGTAAGACATGGTTGGATTTGAGAAAGGAGTGAGGGATTAGCTTTCATCTCTTGTGTTCTCTATTTTTCTCCTTCAGATGTGTTTACTCTAATTTCATCTCCTTGTTTGTAGATTTATTAGATCTTCTTTGAATGATTTCAAAGGTTTTACTTAGTATTAATCTTTTTTTCTTCAAAGGAGTTCTAGTGTTGAAATGGGATTTGGATTTTCAAAGACTTTTGCTCTCTTTAGTAAGTTTATTAAATTCTTTTAAGGTAAACCATTATCTTCCCTTTTTTTTTGGAAAATGTTAGGAGTAAGTGAAGTTTATGTTCTCTGTTTTAGGAAAAGTATAAGTTCTAATGATAAAAATTTATAAAGGAGATACATGTTGAATAAATGAAAGAGTTGGTAACAAGCTTAACTTGAAGTATTGTATACATAAGCCTCATAAATATGGTTTTAGTTTTATAATTACCTTTAATATTCTAAGTGTCTTAAGTGACATTAATATGTGTGACATAATGGATATATTGCTGCATAATGCCCTAGCATGAAGAGAATGTGATGTATGACTTCCTCACTTTTATTTAATTTCACAAAGTGCAAACATGATTTTATTATACCATTAAGATTCTTAATGTGATTGAGTAAAGTTTGTATAATGATCTTTTGCTTGATAATCTATTATTATTTCTTGTTAATAAGCATAAGTGAGCTATTTTTTAGGTTCAATGTGATTGAGTAAAGTTTGTAGAATGATCTTTTGTGTGATATGTTAAGTAGAGACTATTTTTTCCCTAATCTATCGACTAATTTAACCAAACCCATCTATTGGTTCCTAGTGCACTCAATTTGTTGCGTTAAACAATCAAGTGGATGACATATGACTTTAGCGGTCTAGGTTTTGGGTTTAACCCATTGAATGGTTTGGAAAAATCCATCGACTATTTCTTAAAAGAATCAATTAGTTGGATTAATTGATTGACTAGTTGGTTGTTACCCTAGTAGTTATAGCCTCGTTTCAGATGAATCTACCAAATTAATCAAAATAATCAACTAGTTCTTTGAATGATCAACCGATGGAGTGAACCGATTGACTAGTAAGCAAAACCCATTGATTGATTTTTGGAAACCCTTCTGCTATTCTCAGCTTGTTTTTCTTTTCTTATTTCTCACTTAATGTGATAATTTATGTTTATCATTCTTAGATTATAACCTAAGATTCTAGTAGTTATAATATTACTTGAATTAATTAAGTTTAATTGATGGATTGAATTTAATAAAGAGAAAATTGATCATAGTTTGAATTAGTTGGCCGGAGCATCACATTTTAGCTATTCTCTTTGCCATGGAATAAGTAGAGGATTAGATGGCTAATATTGGATTCTTCCTATAGCTAGTATTTTTGTAATGAATCATAATAATGGCCAAAAGTCACCTAAAAACTTACATTATGGCCTAAAAATGTGGAACCTTGTAATTTTAAGTAACTTAACATCAATGGAAGGAGATAACATATACCTATGTTATGGCTTTAAGTTAACCTTCACTTAGCTACTAAGATAAGTGGATAAATAAAATGGTTTTCAGTCGAACTCTAGTTAACCTCCAATTGCATCACCATTTTTGACCTAAGGGATTAACTTGAAATATTCTTTAATATATTGTAAGATTATTGTGTAGTAATGAAATTATGGCTTTGGGCTTATCCTTAGGCCCAACCTAGACTTGAATTGTGCACAAAGGAAAGTAAATGGAAAATAAATGTGGTTTTTTATGATTATGGTTGAGATAAAAATTGTATAATCCCCCATTTGGCATAATTGATTAAGAAATGGAATGTACACTTTAAGACACCTTTATTGAGAACATTGGAAAGTATAAGAACCTTATGTAAGTGCATTTGACAAAATGGCTGGTTATTTTTGTGTGAAATTGATCATTGAATTTGATTAGATATGCTATCCGAATCTAATAAGATATTAATCTCTTAAGGTGGAACAAGATCATGATAGGTCTAGATTATTTGTTCGTTGATTAGATATTGGGGCTTCATCTTCCTTCAAGAGTTTTACATTCAGGTGTCTTCGAACTAGATACTAGTTGACCTTAGTTTTTAGTGATTTCATCCTAAGAACTCCACAATTAAGTGAGCTAGCTACGAAAATTTTTTTTGGATAGGTGACCCTCTTGAGAAGTCTCAAATATTTTCTATAAATTTCTCGAGAAGTGCATCAGTCAGCACAATATGCGTTGAAAGGACTCATGTTGATTTATAAAGCCACCGATCTATCCGAAAACAATCCTGGATAGACCCTGTGTTCTAGTATTGACCTAGGGTGTTACAAGTGGTGTTAAAGGACTAATAAAAAATCTTCAACATTCACCATACTTAGAAACCAAGGACTAAGGGCCATAAATTAGTTATAGTAACATAAGTTCTATGTATGCATATTACCGATTGAAAAACATAGTGGAAAAGGCTCATGGCCATATTTGGGACTAGCCATTAATGACAAAAGTAGTTTAGGTAACTACATGTAGCTAATGTGGGGCATTAGTAGTATGATGTAGTTTGATGTCGTAGATTCCATATACTTATGTAGTAGGTAGTTTGATGTATTCCATGGTCTGCATTAGGCTTGAAATTACATATGCTATTAGTGTTGTTAGTTGGTTTATGGCTAATATTGATAAGGAATTCTAGTTACTAGCTCTCTAATAGGTAGATATGATATTATTCTTGTTTATTTGGGTGCCACATAGTGTTTGGTAGGTGGTTATTCAAACTCTAATTATGTTGGGGATGTAAACAACCAGAGGTGTTTGACTAATTATGTATTTACTCTTAATTGTTTTATTATTATTTGGAAAACATAAAAAAACTTATGTGACTTTGTTTACTACTAAAGTAGGGAACATAGCTATGATAGTAAGCTACTTAGGAGGAAATATTACTAAAAGAAATAGTTAGTAATCTTTTTCTACATTACGATTACGCGATTATGTTGTGTGATAGAATAAGTACAACATTCTTATCTAAGGATCAAGATTTCCATGAAAATTAGTAAAAATAAATATGTACAATATCACGTCTTATGTACGTAAGAAGAAGTAGATTAGAGTGAATAATATTGGAATGGAAGAAAATCCTACTACTATATTCACTAAGTAAGTTTTTAATAGTAAGTTCCAATATTTTTTGGAATTGCTTAATGTTGCTAGTTAGAACTAACATCTTTGGTGAATTTCTTAGGTAATAAGGGATTATGGTATATTCATAACTCTTAGGTGAATCTTGTTAATATATTTATTTGAAAGGGTCCAAATCAAGGTAGAGATTCACTGAGATGAATTGAATTTGTGGACTTATTTGTTTAATCCATCAACCAAGGCACCCAAGGTTTCATTTAGATTTTTCGTAATGGATATACACATTTCTTATTGATGTGTACATATATATAGCTCTCCTCTATTTTTTTGGACATAACTAACACATTGTTATGTTCATTCTTTACCTCTCTACAATTTTCTTGCATCTGTAATAAGTTAATAACAACTCATCTTATTGAAAGATCAAATAATATCATATCATATCATGTAATTTCATGTCATATTGTATTAGATCTACAAATTTTTCATTTCATTGTTCTCCGTTACCATTTAGATGATATAAAAAACCTAATGCCACCACCCCAAAAAGTGTTTTTAATAATAGTTTTATAATAGATTTAATAACTATTCCCAACCATTATTAATCAAACATTATTAAAACTTCAATGACAGTTATTAAAGTTCTATGCATGTTTTAATGATGTTTATCAGATAAAATTATTATTAAAATACAATTTTTTGTTAACAGTTGTAAAACTGACATCAAAAAATAAAAAAATTTGAGCTAAAATTTAGCAAACTCTGCATGTTTTAATAATGGTTATCTGCTAAAATTGTAACTAAAACATGATACTTTGCCAATGGTTATTTTATAACTATTATTAAAATGTGTGGTTTTGTTAACGACTATTTAGTATAACCATTATTTTAAAGAAGGTATTGGCAACGGTTATTCATTATAACCATTGTCAAATGTTGTTTTAATAATGGTTTTTACTAAAACCGTTATTAAAAGTATAATTTTTTATATATTATGCAGTTTGTTTTAGCCCACATACATAGATGCATGCTCAAATATATATCAAATCTGCAATTAGTAAAACACTACCAATAACTATGGAAATTCATAAGCATACAACAATTTTAATAGCTCTGCACACAACAAAACTCAAGGTTCTTGGATGTACAATTCCCAAAATCAAAGTTGGTAGCTATATACTATAATATACAAAGTCTTGTATATATATATGTAGGTGTATCTTAGTCATGTATATATGTGTATAGAATAACATAAGATATAACATATAAAAACAAAATTCATGCACATAAATATCTAATACTACGTATTTGTGCACACAAACATGGCTCTTCCTCTAAAAGTTCATCAATTTCCTCATCAAATTATTTATGGCCTTATGCATACTCATAATTGAAAAACTACAAATTGATACAATTTAACCATATATATATATATATATATATTAATAATAAATATGTCATAGATTAACTATAAAATAAAAAAATGTGGAAAAAACATACATGGATTGGACATATATTCACAATTTTTTTTCTTGAGTATGTGATCCATTAATATACAAATATAGTATCCACAATCATTGTCATTTTGTTGCTGTGGGAACTATAAAATGAATTTAGTTGCTTGTTTTTGTAGTAGATATTAATTGGAATTAAAATAAAATACAAAATTCCGATCTTCTTACTTACCATTAAAGACTCATACTCAAGATTTTTTGTGTCCAGAACACCATTCCTGTCCCACCTCATATATGTCGTCCGTAGTGCCCTATATAATAAACAAAGTTTATACACAATATTGTAACTTCATATACCTAAAAATTATATTATAGGATATATGCATTAATAAATTAATGTGAGTAATAAATATACTAACATGTAAATTAAATGTTTCCCTTTGGAATGAATGACAACAAATTATTTTGGTCGGTATAGATGACATAAAAAACCCAATGCTCATTAGTGAGGTGAGGAATGAGGTAAATCTTATTATTGTACCCCTCTTTCAAGATGCAATATATCACATAATCTATGTATCTATCCTCATTAATTGTAGTACAATTAGATATGTAGTATGGACAAACAAATACAGTAGAGGACAACAACCCCTTTGTCGCAACCCGGCTAGCTATCAACCTATGAATGATAATAATAATGCATATTTATTAATAACTTATAGCTAATAAAATTATATATATCAATGAAAAGTGTTAAAATATATGATGAGAAATATTACATACTTAACATATATGGTCACACTCAAATTTGACATCCATTCAAACTGATAAATTTTGCTAATAATCTCCGTTAATACCATGTACATGGCATTATCCTTCCCAACATACCTATCAGAACAATCAATTATTATTATATTACTACCAAGGCAATTTTGGGTGGAGAAATACAACATTAGCAAAGCAGGTGGTCGTCAGCAGGGATCTTGTATACAGTGGTTATCCTCAAAAGATGGGATCCTCTATGGGGCTATGGATTTTTATATCTTACTCTCTTTCCTTTCTCAGTACCCTTTGTTGTTTTGCTCCTTCCACTAGTAGTTTGCTTTTCCTTTGACATAGGAGCCTTCTTATTTTCCAATCCCTTAATTTATATTAATAATATATATATATATATATATATATATATATATATATATATATATATATATATTAATAAGGTATAAACAATGTGTAATGTGTTTATGTTAACATGGATGGAGGATTTCATTACCTCTTTAGTTGTAAGATGAATCTTATCTGTGGGCCAAGGCACGAAGCTTCCATCAGCATCCAACACTGTTCCTACCTCATCACCTTCTTTTAACAATTGAAGGGTACATCTCCAATTATTGGAATGTCAATACATACGGGCCTATAATTTGTGACCAAGATAGACCCATGGGCCATCAGCATTTCGGTGTCATAGGAGATGTGTGCCTTTCCTTTTGCCAGAAGAATTGAGGGGTCATTATCAACCAAGTCACATTTCTTCAAAGCCTACAAGATAAGTATATGAGTATTTTTAATTATTGGGTTGATACTTGATGCATTATATATATATATATATATATATAAATTCATAGTTTCATATACTTACGTTAGGAAGAGACAAAAAACATTTATCAGCTTCACAATTGTCTCCAATGCTATTCAGTTTCGGTATGTGAAGTGCATCATGTGTATCTAAATTTGATGGGTTAAACCCTTAAGATTCGACGGATTTCAACTCTTTCTCCATTGTGGCCATCCATTGAAATGCCTTTAACTTTTGTGTTAGGATAACAAGTTGGTCATAGGTGTTTTCGAGTCCACGAGATTGACCCTAATGTGGGTGTAAATATGGAGTTAGAATTATGTTGATATTAGTCATCAAATTGGGTTTGGATATTAGAATGAAGAATCGTTGATGAGGAATTAAGAAGGTGATGATTTAGTAAGGGGAAAACAACCATGAAGATGATGCAAATAGAGTGTAATAATGATGATGATGGTTTGATGGTGATGGATGAATGATGAAGGTGATTCGACAATGGTGTGATGTTGAGGATGATGATTCGATAACACTGAGATGGAAATGAAGGTAATTGGTGGTTTAGGGGTATGGTTAGGGTTAATAATTAGGTGAATTAGGGATGATGATTCTTGTAAAACCCCAAAATTTACTACTTTTTTTTAAAAAAAAGCGGAAGTAATTAAAATAGAAATACTTAAAACCCGTGAATTCTGGGGATGTTACCGCCACACTTAGTACCAAACCGGTTCTCTCCGACCGTTTCAGTACCAAGTGCTAAGGGTAAGAAAAGATTTACATTAAACTCAACCCACAGTTCATAAAAGACTCAAAAGATCATATGTTAAAAATCAGAGTACACATAAACATTTATGAACCATAATAAGAGATCGAAATCAGAGTGCGAAATCAAAGAGGATAAATACTCAATACAAAGTAATAAATCAAAGAGGATAAATCCGATACAAAAGAAATAATAAAAGGAAATAGAATCACATAAATGTTGAAATATGGCCACAACTCTCTCGAACTTTGAGCCAGACATGCTCAACACACAGCCCCGACTGTTGTCTCGCCCACCTGCACAAAGTCAGAAGGGCACACTACTCGTGGGAATGAGCAGCACCCATGAAAAGGGTGATCAGTACGCTACGTACTGAGTAAGGTAACCGAGCACTAATGCCAACACATAATCACATAAAATAATACAGGATAACAAGAGATCATAGAGACTAGCACCATAACATACAGGCATACAATCATTCAGGTAAAAGTACAAAGGCCCAATTATAGTCCGGATTAATTACTTAATTAATCTTTTTATCGAAAGTCGATACACACCATGCCATTTTATCAATCCATGCCAGTACAGGAACACCCCACTATTATAGCCGGTGGGCCGGTCACACATAGAGCATCATGCCCTAACCACTATTATTACCGGTGGATCGGTCACACATAGGGTACAACCCTAACCACTATTCCTGACCGGTGGATCGGTCTTGTTCCTGCTCGCATGTTGTTCCATTGTAAGTAATTAGTATCTTTTAAGAGCTTTAACTATACTGGTTTGTGTTTATTGAGCTCGAGTCACCCCACTATTATTACTGGTGGGCCGGTCACATATAGGACCTCATGTCCTAACCACTATTATAACCGGTGGATCAGTCGCACATAGGGTAAAACCCTAACCACTATTCTTGACCGGTGGATCGGTCTGGACCCGGCTCAATAATCTTCCACTTTAAACGATTGGTGTCTTAAATATCTTATTCAAAAGCTTTCGCCATGGACATGCACGAATCATAAATCATAAATTCCATATTCATCATCATACTTTATTCACCAATTACACCCGTGCTACCACCAAACCCCAGACATGCATGAATCGCTCCCTTTACACTTATCCTCCAATTCTACTTCACATCTCACTCTAGAGTTTTATCCCGAAACCCTAATTTAGGCCTTAACATCTCCTCTTACTCCACCTCACATCACCCAAATTATTTTAACCCTCCACACATCACAAATCATCGATTCCATTCTCATAATTACACCTTAATCACCAAAAACACATGATACAACAAAAACCTTAAGCAGCCACACCAAACCTTAATCAACCACCATAAACCATAATTAACCACTCCAACCCTTATTTAACCATAACAACCATAATTAGCCATTCCAAACCTTAATTAACCACGACAATTCACAATTAGTGACTCCAAACCCTAGCTTCGTCTCCTACGTACCCAGATAATGTTCCATGTATTATTTTCCATCCAAAGTGTTTAACTACCCAAACAATGCTTACATTACCTTCCTTACATCCCAGATTAACTTTTTATACATAAATTTTACTCCCATGCAATCATTCGAACTTTTCATGCAAACCCTAAATTCCATGCAATCATTAACTCCCATGCAAAACCCTAACTCCACCACGCAACCCTAATACCACCACACAAAACCCAAGGTTCCGTCATAAAATACCCTAAATTCAATCCATACCAACCAAATATTTATCCTTACCAAACCCTAGATTCCAATCACATAAAACCGAAGATTCATCCTTACATAACCCTACATTCAACCATATTAAACCCAAAGATTCAAATCATATAAAACCCAAAGATTTGTCCACATAATACAATTGATTAGATTCTCCCTTTCATAACCACAAATTAGATTCTCCCATACAAGACCATAAGTTAGATTCTTCCACATAAAATCATAAATTAGAATCTCCGAAGCAAAACCATAAATTGGAATCTCCCAAACAAATCATAAATTATATTCTCCCAATCAAATCATAAATTAGATTCTCCCATATAATATCATAAATTACATTCTCCAAAAAAACATCATAAACTAGATTCTCCCAAACAAACCATAAATTTGATTCTCCCATATAACATCATAAATTAGATTCTCCCAATTATCATCATAAATTATATTCTTCGCATAAAACCCTAAATTATACTCTTCCACATAAAACCATACATTAGATTATTCCTTAGAAAACCATAATATTAGGTCAACTCACTTCCCTTAGTCAACTTCTTTCCCCATCCTCCTTTTTCATCCTTTTCCCCCGCACAAATCATATAAACATCCTCACATGCATGTCTTACAGGGTCACAACACATATTATCATACATAAATAATACACATGCCATACAAAACATACTTCAACTCCACGTCATATCATATACGACATAATTAATAATCATAAACATAGAATGCACAGCATATGAAGCACATAATGCATATAAGCACACAATGGCCTTAGTAAACCCTTACCTAAAATGACACCGGTCTTAGAGCACGTTCCTACATCTCCTTAGGGCTTTGACCAAATAATAACATACTAATAAAATAACCTTAACAAAATTATAACTTTGCTAAAGTTATAAAAAATAATAGAGATATTATAAACCTTGATAATATAGGGTTAAAGACTTTATCCTAATAATAATAATGATACTAAGATAATAATATCAAAGATAATAAAACTAATATCAATGAGAATATAAATAATAATAATAATCATAATAATAACAATAGTAATAACAATAATAAAATTATTAACAACACTAATGGTAAAATATTTGTATTAATAATAATGGAATAAGAATAATAGAAATTCGAAATAGAAAATAATAATAATTATACTTATAAATTATTAATATTAATAATAGTAATAATAGAAATAATAAGGGGAATAATAATTAAATCGAATTAAAATACAATAGAGCTTCAGCCCTCAACATAAATAATAATAAACACAATAATAATACTAATAATAATAATAATACACATTAAGAATATAAATATTAAGAATAATAATAATGGTATTTATATGCAAATAATTGAAATAAATTAAATCAAGGCTTATAATAATATGGAAAATGGTTGAGAGGGTCTAGGGTTCAACCTTAGGCTGGTGGGGATAGGCGGCACCGGCGGTGGTGCACGGCGGCGGCGGCGGTGGCTAGAAAAAGAGAAGAAAAGAGGGAAAGATGGATTTTCGGAAAAAGATAGGGAGAATTGAGGTAAGATAAGAGGTGTTTATGGTTGCCCAGGAGGAGAGGGACAAAATGATGGTGGTGGTGCAGCCAAAGGTGGCGGTGCACGGCGGCAGATGGTGGTTTAAGGTTTTGAGGTAAAATTCTGGCGAGATGAGCAGCAAACTTTGCACGGTTATGGAGGCCCATGCAAGAAGAATCGAAGGTTGAAAATGGTTTGGTTAACTAGAGGGAGTTGCAGGGAAGAATTTGGCATGTGGCGGTGGCGTTTAGGTTGGCTAACGGCGGCGAAAAACGTGTCTGAAGTTGCGGTGGCTGGCAACTCGGCTTAGGGTCTCGGGGAAGAAAAACTCCAAAAACTCCTACAATCAGGATTTTTATAGATTGTAGATGAGATAATAGGGTGTTGAAGCTTGAAAGGGAGGTATTAAGTGCAAGAATTTGGGTGGCCGGTGGCAGTAATTGATCGGCCATCGTTTGGGTTGCTTCGAAATTTCGCGAGGCTGGGGAGAAGGAACGGGCGAGAGATAACAGACGAGAGTTACTCCAATTTATTCCTTGAGTAAGGAGGAATACAATGAGCCAAGAAACGGCCGGTCAAAATCATTGTAGCTGGAGAAGCCATTGATGGGGTCAAGAGTTGCAGCTGCGACGACGGAGGAGGAAGAAAGAAAGGAGGCGGTCCGGTCGGCCGGGAAAGAAAAGAAAAAGGGGAGAACTGGGCGGTCGGGTGTGGGTTTGAAGGCGTTTAAATGAAAAGCTGAGTTTTAGTGCGAAAAGAAGACAAACACGGCGTAGAGAGGGACGGTAAAGGATGCCGCAGGAAGTATTTAAATGAAACGCCGCGTTTTGGTTGGACAGTAGTCAAAATGCAGCGCTGGAAGGGGGCAAGAGGCGCCAGCCTCACGGGCTGGGCCGAAGGAAAGGAAGAAGAGAAAGACTGGGCCGCAGCTGGCCTAGTTCGAGGAGAAGAAGAAAAAGAAAAAGAAAAGAAGAAGGAGAAAAAAAAAGAAGAAAAAGGAAAAAGGAAAAAGGAAAAAGGGAAAAGGGAAAAATAATGGTTATTAATTTGGATATTTGGGTTATTTAAAAATAATAATATTTAAATAAAATAATATTTAAATCCCTTTTTAGGCTAAATTAGGATTTTTAAAAGATTTTCCATAAATTCCATTTTAATTAGCAAAACACCCTAATTTTCTTCCATTAAATTATTTATAAAATTAATATTAATTTGGAACTATTTTATCCTCCTTCTTTTAAATAAAATATTTTTTTTAGTTAATTCCCAAATAAAAATCTTTAATTAGTTAAAATACCCAAATTCCTCCTAATTAAAATACTTATAAATTTATTCTTGATTTGCCCTAATTAATTTCCTTTTATTTTAAATAAAGTAATATACTTAATTAACTTTTATAATAAAACCTCATTTAAATATAATATTTAAAATTAGAAATTTTCGGGGCATTTCAATTATGGATAGCAATGGTGTGGATTTTAGAGGTTAGAAATATAGTACTTAATCTCTAATTCACACAGACGAAGAGATTAAGGGTTTCAAGATTAGTCGTTCATAGAGATTCAATTAAAATTGAAAAGAACTCAAACAAAATTCAATAAGCAATACTTGTAATTTTCATTCAAATTGAAAAGAACTCAGACAAAATTCTTGATCTGCCCTCTTTAATGTGTGTTCTATCACTTATATAGCCAAGACCACGTATTAATTTATACAAGATATTGAAATCTACTAGCTAAAAGGTATTAGAAGATATAATTGTTCAAAATATTGATTTATGCAACTTTATTCTCTAGATAATCTCTAACTCGAATAATTAACTATATAAACCAACAAATATACATGTCCAAGCTACCTTTTATTCCCCCCCATGCATGTGGCTATGCCCTTCATGCATGCCATGCACACGCCATATATGCCTAGTAGCTTGTATAGTTACGTTTCATCTATAACTAGCAACATAACCATTCATTTTTCTTCAATTTTGTGGGAGATTCTTTCTAAATAAAGAACAATTGTTTCTTTAATGATGAATGTCAAGTCTTGAGTGTTTGATCCTACATCATTCTTCCTTTGTTGACTTGAATTTGCCATCAAATTTTCATCGTTATAGTAAGGACTAATATCTCCAACATTAAATGTCCTTAATACCCCAACATTTGAGTCTAGCAAATCTATCTCATAAGTACATTTTCCAAACTTTCAAAGTACTTTGAAAGGACCATCCTCCCTTGGCATAAGCTTTTTTTCCTTAGATTTGGAAATCTCCCCTTCCACAAGTTCAACCATACCAAATCTCTCGATTGAAAAATATGTTGACTCCTATGCTTGTTTGCTCTTGTCTTATATACTTCATTCGCCTTCTCAATATTGAGCTTGATTTTTTATAAAGGTTTTGAAAGAACTCCACTCTATTTTGTGAATCATAACTCTTCACTTCACCTTTCTTCAATGGTACCATACCAATCAATATATATGGATAAGTACCATATACTATATCGAATGGACTAGAGCTTGTTATAGTGGAAGGACCTTGGTTGTAAGCAAACTCCGCATGTGCTAACTTGACTTCCCAATCCTTATAAATCTTACTCACCAATCCCCTTAGCTAAGTGCCCAAAGTTCTATGAATAACTTCGGTTTGTCCATACATTTGAGGATGATGTGATATACTAAATAGAAGCTTCATTCCTAGAATGTGCCATAATGCCTTCCAAAAATAACTTAAGAATTTCACATCTCTATCCAAAAGTATAATCCTTGGAATCCCATGCATACTCACAATCTCCTTGAAATACAAATCTGCAACATGAGTAGCATTATTGGTCTTGTGACATGTAACAAAATGAGCCATCTTAAAATATTGTTCCACCACAACCATAATGGAATACTTGCCTCTTTGTGTTTTAGGCAATCCCAAAATAAAATCAATACCGACACTTTCCTATTATTGAGTAAGCATGGGTAAGGGCACATATAACCCTTTGTGGAATAAACTTTTGCTCCTTTTGCATGTAACACATCTAGCAACCATGGCTAGTACTCCCTTTTGCATTCTTGGCCAATATAAATGTTCTTACAACAACTCCAACTTTTTTTGAACTCTAAAATGTTCTATAATTCCTCCTTTATGCACCTCTTTGATTAGTATGGCTCGAACTGAGGTCTTAGGCACACACGATTTGTTGTGTTTGAATAAGAATCCATCTTGAAGAACATAAGCTCCATAACTTTCTAGTTTCTTGCAATCTTCGAAGATAATAGCAAAATCATCATATAACTCTTCAACATCTCAAATCCCAAAAGTTTTGTATCCATCATGGTAAGTACCATGGGCCTCATAGATAATGCATCCGCCACAGCATTATCTTTTTCATCCACATGTCTTGTCGAGAACACAAATGTTTTCCATAATCTTGTCCATGTAGCATGCCTTAGACTCACCTTCTTTTGACCATGTAGATACTTCAAACTCTCATGATTTGAGTGAAGTACCAAAAGCCTTGGGTCTAAGGTAATGGCTTTATGTCTCCAAACAATGCACAATAGCATAAAACTCTTTATCATAGGTCGAATAATTGAGTCTTTCATCATTCATGTTTTCACTAAAGAAGGCAATTGGTTTCCTTTCTTGTGAGTGCACAACCCCAATGCCTATACTACTAGCATCACATGTTAATTAAAAAAAATATCAAAACACTGTAAAGATAATAATGGTGTGTTTGAGAGCTTTGTCTTCAAGTGTTCAAAAGCCTCTGTCACTTGATCATTCCAATGGAACTCTCCTTTCTTCACCATTTGTGCGATAGGTGCTGCAATGGTGGAGAAGTCTTTGATGAAATCCCTATAGAATGAGGCTAACCCATGGAAACTTTGAACTTTGTGGACATTAGTAGGAAAATTCCAAGTTTGGATAGCTTCTACCTTGAACGGGTTAACCTTGTACTATCTCCACTCACAATATAACTAAGGAAAACCACCCTATCCATCATAAAATCACATTTCTCCATATTACCATAGAGCTTCACCTCTCTAAGCTTATCAAATAACCTCCTTATGTGTTGCATGTGCTCAAACTCACTCTTGCTATATACCAAGATATCATCAAGGTAAAAAACGACAATGACTCCAAGGAAGGGTCTAAATACCTCATTCATCGATCTCATGAAGGAACTTGGTGCATTACATAACCCAAATGGCATCACCAACCACTCGTACAACCCATACTTAGTCTTGAAGGTCATATTCCACTCATCCCCTTCCCTTATTCTCATTTGATGATAGCCACTACTAACATCAAGCTTTGAGAACACCTTTTCCTCATGTAACTCATGTAACATGTCATCCAATCTTGGTATCAAAAATCTATACTTGATTCTGATGTTGTTGATTACTCTTGAATCAATACAAGTCATCCACCTACCATCCTTCTTAGGCACTAACAAAGCTGGAACACCACATTAACTCATTCTCTCCCTAATATAGCCTTGGTCCAACAACTCATGCACTTGTTTCTATAGTTCATTAGCCTCCTTCGGATTACACCTATAAGTTGGCTTGTTTGGGAATGGGAATTCTAACATAAGATCAATAGTGTGCTCCATACCTCTAAAAGGAGGTAGCCTAATTGGAAACTCATCTAGAAAAACATCAGCATACTCTCTCAAAACTTGTTGCAATTTTGGATCCATATTTGCATTCTCCCCTTATTAGACTTCCTTTAAAACCAATGCATAGCATATATTCTTTTCTTTGATATCTTCAATCATCTCACACTCTTTAAGGATCAAAAATTACATGCCACTCTTCTTTCTTCACCTCCTACACTCGACATCTTCCTTCTTTTTTTCTTCCTTTTTTTGCTGCATGTTCTCGGTTCCTTCCCCCTTTTCATTCCTCAAAACTGAATCCTCCCAATCTAGATTAGGTTTTAGCCTAAACTTCTTTTGGCCCTTTCACACCATATACTCATTAAGGACTCCATCATGTACAACCTTCCTATTAAATTGCCACAACCTCCCCAACAAAATGTGACACACATCCATAGGTATAATATAACGTAAAACATTATCAAAATAATTTCTAATCTTATAAGAGATAAGAGTTTGTTTGGTTACCCTTACACCTTTTTCTTTGTTCAGCCATTGGAGTGAATATAGTCTTGGATGACCCATGGTCTACAAACTTATCTTGCTCACCATCTTCTCACTAGCAATGTTAGTGCATGAGCCACTATCAATGATGACTTCACACACTTTATCACCAACGCTACACTTGGCCTTGAAAATCTTCTCCCTTTGAATATGTAGAGGTTGTTCTTCTACTTGGAGCACCCTTTGCAACACATATCAATCCAGTTTTCCCTTTTCCATGGCATCCTCCGAGCTATTACTCTCTTCTTCAAGTTCTCCATCAAGATCTTCATTCTCATCACAAGCAACCATACTTGCTATCTCCTTCACAGTCAATGCCCTTTCGTTTGACAATCCCAAGTAATGTGACCATAACTTCTACACTTGAAGCATTACTTATTTATCTTATCAACCACTTGATCCTTGCCCTTTTATTCAAGTAATGTGACCATATAACATTGTCTTGATTTGTGGCTTAGAAATGGGTGGCTTTGACACGCCCTTTAAATTCAAACCATATGGAGCATTGGTTGACTTTTTTTGTGGCATTTTTCTCTTCAATTGTTTCTCAAACTTGATTGTTAACTTGGCCATGTCTTTAAAAAACTTCATAAAGATACACCTCCGCCTTTTCTTTAAGATTCATATTTATCCCTCCAATGAATTGTGCGCACCTTTCTTCATTTCTTTCTTTGATATCACAAATAAAAGGTAATCTTTCAAACTCTATAATGTATTCTCAAGTCCAAGCAACCCTTGCCTCAAAGTATATATCTTTATGAAATTATCTAGGCACAAATTTCTTCTTCGAGTGTTTTTTTAATTTTTCCCATGACCTAATTCATATTTTTCCTTCTCTCTTCCTTCTCCTCTTCAAATTATCATACCACACTCTAACCAATTTCTTATACTTCAATATTGCTATGCGGCAACTTTTCACATCATGTATCTCTTTATACTCAAAAATAGATTCAACAATTTGCAACAATTCAAGAAAAGGTTCCAGATCAAGATTACCTTAAAAGTCGAGTAGATCAAATTAGATTCCATTCTCAACATCATCTTAGGTTCTTCTTGAGGTGTCATGTGGTCTTCCATTGTGCCCATCACATGTGGTCTTATTTTACTTGTTCCCTTCGGTTTTGTGGCTGCACATGTGACCCTTGAGCTTGTGAAGCTTCTATTTTCCCTATATGTAGCTTTACTTCCTTGATTTCGTCCACCAATACCTTGAGAAAATCTCTCAAGTCTTCTTCTTTTTTCGACATCTCCACTCTTCACCAACCGAGTGGAGCTCTCCAAAAATGCCTACAAGTGCTTGGATCTTGGTTTCTTCTTTAATCAATTCTTGGGAAAATCTCTAAGAAAAGACACGTTTGTTGAAGAATCTTCAAGTAAGGACATGTTCTTGCTAGAATATTGAGGAAAGATTGGATCTTGATCATAATAGATCAAAACCTAAGGCTTTGATAACAAAATTGATACGGGTGTGAATATGGAATTGGAATTATGGTGATATTAGGACCCGAATTGGGTTTAGATAATAGGATGAAGACTCATTGATGAGGAATTAAAAAGGTGATGATTCGATTAGGGGAAAATAACCATGATTTTGATTTGAATATAGTGGAATAACGATGATGATGAAGGTGATTTGACAATGGTGAGAGGATGAGGATGATGATTCGACAATGATGAGGTGGAGATGAAGGTAATTAGTGGTTTAGGGCCAGCGTCAGGGTTACTAATTAGGTTAATTGGGGAAGATTATTATGGCTAGGAATGCCATAGGTTTTGGAAGTTAGAAATATAGTACTTAATCTCTAATTAACACACATAAAGAGATCAAGGGTTTCAAGATTAATCGTTCACACAGATTCGATTAAAATTGAGAAGAACTCACACAGAAATCAATAAGCAATACTTTTCATTTTCATTCAAATTCAATTCCCTCTTCAACATGTGTTCTATGTCTTATATAGCCAAGACCACCAATTACTTTATGAAATATATTACCATCTACTAGCTTAATGATATTAGAAGATATAATTCTTGAAAAGATAGATTTATGTTGCTTTATTCTCTAGCTAATCTTTAACTCAACTAATTATTTTATTAATTAATTAAACTAACTAATGTGCATGTCCAATCTGCCTTTTATTCCCCTATGCACGTGGTCATACCCTTCATGCATGCCATGCACACGCCATATACGCCCAGTAGCTTGTATGGTATATTTCATCCATAACTAGCAACGTAACCATCCGCTTGTCTTTAATTTTGTAGGAGATCCTTTCTAAATGAAGAACAATGGGTTCTATAATGATGAATGGAAATTATTGAGTGTTTGCTCTGACATCAAATCCAAAATTCTTGTTCTCTTAACTCCTAACTTAAGACCCTTATGTCTTGTTGGGTGCTCTTCAATTCCCCGTCACTTGAGACACAATGATATGTTGACATAAGCCCTCTACAACATTTGATTGTTCAATTTCATCCTATAATATATAAATAAAAATAATATCATAATATATTTGCTCTATGAAAATAACTAAAGTTGGGGATAGCTTCAAACTTATAATTCTTTTGGCACCATTATGTACATCTTCATCAATATATACTTATTTTTTCCCTCTAGCTTTCATCCATAACGTACCAATATTAATGCATGAGGTACATGGATCCTTGTTTTAGGCTAGGAGGTGTAATTCCAAAATAATTCATAATTATATTAGCAATATGATTATAACACTCTAAAATTATAATGTGACAAAATTAATTAAAAGGTCATATAAACTCTTCTTCTAGGCCTGCATAGCCTTTTTGATCCATATTATGGTGATAAATATTGCCCTTTGCAGTTTCTTTCTTTTTGGCAATTTTCTCTTTTTAGAAGGAAAATATGTACAATCGATTATTTAAATATCAATTTTTGTAATCATAATCAGAATGCATAATTGTTAGCCAACAAATACCTTAAACTCCTCTGAATGACAATATGTAGTGAACCGGTCCCAACATTCTTGATCAATAAACCCATAACTCTTAGAGGGCTTCACGCATAAAGCACCATCGCTCTTTCACTACATTTTTATATTCACTAAATATGCCCTAAATGTTCTTAGATATTTGCCACAGTCTAAGAAGACACTTCTTCCTCTCCTCTAAGATGATGAAAACTCTCCTTAAAGTAAGACATAAATATGTATGTTAATGTAATTGTATTTTTTTTTCGATAAGTAGAGTTTGTATTACTAATCGAAAAGGAGATTACAAGTTTGCATTATATGCAATGACATCCAACAAACCTAGCCACTGCCCAAACTCAACAAAAAGAGGATGGGTAACAAAAATACTAGAAACTTACACAAGAATACATTTCAAAAGAGCTCCTAGCTGTCTAGATTTGTTCTGAAAAATTCTAAGATTTCTTTCATGCCAAATAACAGCTATATAAGCAACAAAAAGAGCTCCCAAAAGATACTTCTTCTTATGTGCCTGCCTTGTTCTAGTAAGCAAAGACTTAATCTCTTGATCCCATCCTAAAATAGGGTAACTTCTGCCAGCCAGCCTTCTAATAGTCTTCCAAATAAGTGTAACAGCAGGACAAAACAGGAAAAGATGATCTCTAGTCTCATCCTGCTGTTTACAAAAAATACACAGAGTGTCCACAGTCATGCCCATCTCCTTAAGTCTTGTTTTAGTCAAGAGTCTATTTCTGCATGCAAGCCAAACCAGGAAACGTACCCTAGGAATAGAGCCCGGTCTCCAGATCAGATTAGCCCAAAAATAGTTGGCCCGTGGAGCTCTAAGGGCCTTATATGCTGATTGAATGGTGTAATCACTCTGTTTTGCTAGACACTCTACTATAAACTCCTGCACTACAGATCTGCTCTAAAGAATCTTGAGAAAAAGCCATGAATTGTAAGATGAAGGTGAATAATCCCAGACAGTACCTTGCTTAATGTATACTGCATGAACCCACTTAACCCACAGTGTATCCTTTTTTGCAGCTATGTTCCACAACAGCTTGCCTAAAGCACAATAATTCCACAGCTATAAGTTTAATAGGCCAAGTCCACCTTCCTGTTTTGGAGAACAAAGAGACTCCCATGCTACCAGAGTAGGTTTCCTGGTATTCAATTTACCTGACCAAAGGAAAGTTCTACAAACACTAATAAAACAGTGCAGCATTTTCTTAGGCGGGAGGATAATTTGACTAAAGTAAAGTATTATGTTGTATAACACTGATTTAATGAGTTGAACTCTCCCAGCATAAGAAAGAAATAAAGTACTCCAATGCCTTAACCTAGCAGACATCTTGTCCAACAATGGTTGCAACTGAGCAGCAGTTAGCCTTGCAGAGGATAAAGGTAAGCCCAAATAATTAATTGGAAAAGTGTCTGCTGGATAACCAAGAAGATGAAGAATACTGAACTGGTTCTCTATTGCAACTCCTCCAAAGAAAACTGAACATTTAGTAGGATTCACTGTAACACCCCCAAATTTACTACTGAAAATTTCGTTTAAATCAAAGGTTTAGCGGAAGCGAAAGAATTTAAAACTGTAAACTTGGGGATATTACCGCCACACTTAGTACCAGACCGGTTCATTCCTACCGTTCCGATACTAAGTGTTAAGGCTAAACTAAACAACCTCAGATATGAAACATTAAAACATTGTTCAGCACTTAACATAAATCATTAACGAAACATAAGTCAAACGTCACTTAGAATACGGTTTAGGATTACAACTTAGAAGTGCGCTTTCTCAAAACATAAAGCGTAGTTCATAATACGGTTAAATAAAGAGAATACGAAACCCGAAGGTAGAAATGGAGTCCGGCCAACTCGCTCTCGGTCCCCAAGTCAGGTTAGGCTCAACGCTCTGCCCCACCCGATACCTCGTAGGTATCATAGGCATCGAAGACATGGTCTCCTACCTGCACAAGGTCAAAGGGGTCCTCTGCTCGTGGGAATGAGCAGCACCCATGAAACGGGTGATCAGTACGCTACGTACTGAGTAAGGTAACAGACGCGCTAAGGCCCACACATCAAGATACACGACAAAGCAGACATAGCACAATTACTTAGATAGCATGCAATAACGCAGATAAACAATACAGGTTACAAACCGGTTAACTTTTTCATCAGGCCTCTGATATTTACAATCGATTCACATCATCATCTTTATTAGTCCGTGTGAGTACGGGAACCCCACTATTATAGCCGGTGGAC
This sequence comes from Tamarix chinensis, assembly GCA_030549775.1. Lineage (NCBI taxonomy): Eukaryota > Viridiplantae > Streptophyta > Magnoliopsida > Caryophyllales > Tamaricaceae > Tamarix > Tamarix chinensis. The sequence goes on along the minus strand of CM060179.1, from coordinate 76,891,055 downwards.
CGGTCGCGAGGGTAACATACCCTGCCACTATTATTTGCCGGTGGACCGGTTTGGCCCCGACTCACAAGGTATTCCACTATAAGTATTAGTATCTTTCCCATGTCTTATCATTGTTCTGATTAGTTTGTTGAGCACGAAATCCCCCACTATTATAGCCGGTGGAACGGTCACGAGGGCCATGCCCTGCCACTATTATAGCCGGTGGACCGGTCACGAGGGTAACATACCCTGCCACTATTATTTGCCGGTGGACCGGTCTGGGTCCGGCTCAACATCTTTCTCTGTAAGTAGTTAATGTTTTAACGTGTCTTATTCAAAAGGTTTCCACCAAGGATACACATAAATCATTCTCTTTGTGCTTTACACATCACAACCAATATAGGTCCGTGTTCATATCTACCCTTTAATCGATGATACACATGATAATGCCAAACGACTCTAAGTAGTCATAACCAACCCTAATTGTCCACACCAACCCGCGGTTAACCTCTCTCATCCCTATTATACCATAAACACCGTACCTAGCCATCCCAAACCTTAATCATCCTCAACAGTCACAATTAGTTACTCCATCCCTTCTCAATCACAACGCCCCAGAGTTAATCACTCCAAATCCTCATTCCATATGATCGTTAACTCCTAATGCAAAACCCTAATACCGCCATACTAACATTAATACCACCATACAATCCATAACACCACCATGCAACCCTAATACCACCATAAGTCATTAATACCACTATACAATCGTTAATACCGCCATACGAATATTAATACCCCCATACATTCCATAACACCACCATGTACACCCTAATACCACCATAAGTCATTAATACCACTATACAATCGTCAAAACCGCCATATGAATATTAATACCACCGTACAACCCTAATACCACCATGTGAACCCTAATACCACCATACAAACCCTAATACCACCATACAAACCCTAATACCACCATACAACACTAATACCTCCATAAAATCACAAATAACATCATACAACATTAATACCTCTATAAAATCACAATTACCACCATACAACCTTAATACCTCCAGAAAATCACAATACCACCATACGAACAATTTTACCACCATACAAACCCTAATACCGCCATGCAAACCCTAATACCACCATACGAACAATTATACCACCATACAACATTAATACCTCCATAAAATCACAATTAACATCGTACCACATTAATACCCCCATAAAATCACAAATACCCCCATCCAACATTAATACCTCCATAAAGTCACAATACCACCATACGAACCCGAACACCGCCTTAAGCCATTAATACCACTATGAAATCATTAGTACCAACATGCGAGCATTGATGCCACCATTCAAACCCTAATCCCACCATACAAACTTCAAGACCCCCATGATGGTCCCCAACTCATATTACCATTTACCCTAACATGCACGTCCTAGCGGGCCATAGCATATTACATCATAAACATCATGCATATACATATCATGCTCACGTCATAGGAAACACATCCACACATACCTCAATCTCCAAGCTGCGCTACACATAAGACAAGTTATACACAATCATATAACACATGGCATAGCATGACATACATAACATTCAACACATCCATGTCACACATAGTATAGGGCCATTAGCTTCGTCCTTACCTAAGGCGACGCCGGGCTTGGAGCACGCTCCTCTAATTCCTTAAGGCTTTGGTCGGGATTACTTATAAAAAGGGGAAAATGCTAAGTATTAGTTTCCCTTATAATTACTATCAATCCTCATTTTAGTTTAAGGTTAGGGTTTTTATTACTAAAAAGGGTTTTAAACAAAGACTAGGGTTTTTACTTTAGAATTAGTATACTAAATATTAGTAGTTAAAAATATGTTTATTTATGATACTTATCGTTACACTTATTTTATTAAGCCCATTAGTTCCATTCTTATAATACTAGTGTTCACTAGTCATAGTAAAATAGTGATAATAATAATAATTATAATAAGACCACTAATAGTGACACTTATGTTTCAAGTAATAGAACTCTAGCATTTTTAAGATTAAGTCTAACAATGGTGTTGGGTTTGAAATAATAATATTATAAGGTCACAATATTTCAAGTAAATTATTCCTAAGGATGATAATGATAATAGTAATAATGCTAATAATAATGATAATAATAGTAATAATAACCATAATAACCCTAGCAATAATAATAACAATAACAATAACCTAGTATGGTTAAGTATTAATAATAATAACCTTAGTAAGGTAATAGAGATAATAATAATAATAGTAGGGTTGTTAATATTAACACTTATAAAATAAACCAAAGTTGAGCATAATAGGAGTTAGGGTTCCAAGAGATGTTTGTATGGTAAAAATGATAACTTTAATATCATAAGTCACAATATTAGAAATGATAATAATAATAAAAGTAATAATAATAATAATAATAATAATAATAATGAAAGAATAATAATAAGGATAATAGTAATAATAATAAGTATATTAATATTAATATTAGTAGAAAATATTAGCAATTATATAAAAAGGGGGTTAGGGTTTGGATGGGTGGAGAACCACCTAGGGTCGGTGGTGGTCCGGCGGCGGCGCGTGGCGGCGTCGACGGCGGCGGTGGAGGAGGAGAAGAGGGGGAAAGATGGAGGTGGCGGTGAGACGGGGGGAGGAAAAAGGAAGCTAAGTGTGGGGGAGGATACAGCAGGGAGAGGGAAGTGGAATGAGGGTGGTGGCGTGAGTAGGGAGGCGGCGCGCGGCGGCGGACGGGGTGGCCGAGGGAGGAGGAAGATGGTGGAAATGGTGGAGGCCGGTGGAGAAGGGAGCAGGGGGTAAGGAGGGTATGGGCAGGTAGGGGAGGACCTGCTGGTCACTTTGGAAGGTGGAGAAGGGGTTAATTACGGCGGAGGCGGCGGCAGAAGGTGGCGCGAGGTGGCGCGAGGTGGCGGCGACGATTTTTGGGCAGAGGATTTCGCACGGCTGTGGCGGCACGTGCGGGGTAGGAAGGGCAGCGGCGGTTGCTTGATTGCGTGGGGGGTGGCGCGGGGAGGAGTTTGGTGGGTAGAGGTGGTCTCAGCGGCGGCTGGGGGCGGCAGAAACGGCGTCTGTTCGGGCAGCGGCGAGGCAGGGTTTCAGCAAGATCCACATGGAGGGACTTGCTGTAGCCGTTCGGGAGGGGGTAATTATAGGCCATTAAGGAGGGGAAAACGACGAAGGGGAGAGGGATGGCACGCGGGGGCAGGCGCGGCAGGTGGCCGGCCAGCGGTGGTAGTGTCGCGTGCCCTGCGGTTTGTAGGGTACGTTCGGCCGTTTTCTCGAAAAAGGAAGGGGTAGCAGGACGCGTGAGGGAGTGTTGGGTCGAATTGGGGAAGAAAGGGACGGGGATGGCAGGGACAGGATGGTTGGACGGCAGGCGGCAGGCGGCAGGCGGTAGGTGGCAGGCGGCAGGTTGCAGACCTGCGCGGGAGGAAGAAGACGACTCCTGGACCGGCGGTCCAGGAGGAAAAGAAAATAGGGGGGACCGGCCGGCTTAGCAACGGTTATAATGTGTATAACTTCGACGCGTCGTTTCATTAATTATACGGTTGAAACGCGTCGTCGTGATGGTGGCTGGCAATGGTTAAAAGGTTCCATAATCGCGACGCGGCGCTTCGGAGTCCTAGGAGTCAAAACGCGTCGTTGCGGCGGCAGCGGACGAGGGCCGTGGGAAGGAGAAAGGAAAAGAAAGGGGGGGCTGGACCTGTGCGCGAGATGGGGGAGAGGAGAGGGGTTTGGGCCGGTGGGCTGGCCCAGCCGGGGGAGAAGAAGGAAAAAAAAGAGGAGGGAGAGAAAGGAAAAAAGAGAGGGGAAGATAGGTAATAAATAGGATGGGGAAATTAAATAAAATAACTTATGGGTAAATTGGGGTATTTTTGGGTTATTTATAATATTAATATTTATAAAATATTAAATAAATTCCTTTTTGCTTATTTTAGACTATTTTAGATAAATTCCCTTAACCTCCATGCTAATTAGGAAAAATACCCAAATTTTCTTCTAATTAAATTCTTTATTATTTTCCTCTTAATATACCTTAATTAATTCTCTACATCTTAATAAACGAGTTTATATAATTAATTTTCCTAATAATCCCTTATTTGGCCATAATTTCGGAAATTAGGATTTTGGGATATTACATTCACCATGAGGCCTGAGACTGCAGCAAAATGGTTCAATACTTCCTTCAGACATAGGACACTTTGCAGAGTTCCTCTACAGAACAAAAGAAGGTCATCTGCAAAGTTCAAATTAATGAGCTGGAGTCTTTTACATCTTGGGTGAGCTTGAAACCTTGGGTCGACCCATAACTTCTTCAGAGTTGTACTGAAATAATCCATAACCAGCACAAATAGATAGGGAGAGAGAGGATCACCCTGCCTCAACCCTCTTTTCCCAGAGAAAGGGGCAGCCAACACACCATTAAAGGAGACAGAATATGAGACAGAAGTAACACATGCCATAATCAATTTAATAAAATGAGGAGGAAAGCCATAAAGATTTAGAATTTTCTACAGAAAATCCCAATTCACCATGTCATAAGCCTTCTTGAGATCCACTTTAATCATGCATCATGGTGATATGCCCTTGTGAGAGTATCTCCTTACTAATTCATGGGCTAACAAAACATTTTCACCAATGTTTCTGCCTTTAATGAAAGCATTTTGTGAAGGATCAATAAGTTGAGGCATAAGGGGCGGTAATCTCTGAACCATGACCTTAGCAATTATTTTGTATAGCACATTACAACATGCTATAGGTCTAAACTCAGTAACCCTATTTGCAGCAGAATGCTTAGGGATGAGAGTGAGAGATGTAATATTCAATCTTCTAGGAAGAAAACTAGTAGAGAAAAAATCCCTTACAACCCAGATAATTTCTTGAGCAACAAGAAGCTTTATAGAAACCAGCAGAGAAACCATCAATGCCTGGGGCTTTTGTATCCCCCATGGAATACACAACATTTCTTACCTCAAGTTCAGAAACAGGTGCAGAAAGCCCAGCAAATAAATGAGGAGCTGACTTGCAGGATTCTGCTAAAGCAATATCTCCCTCCATAGGAACCTCAGTGCCCAACAGCTCTTGATAGTATAAATTGAATGCTGCATGAATACGTGTTGCACCTCTGATCTCATTATTACTAGAATCAATCAACAATGTCTTCCTTTGTTGTCTCTCTTTCACCTTGGCATAAAAATACTTATGGTTTGTATCCCCATAAGAAAGCCAATTATTAGTAGCCTTCTGCTTATAAAAAAGCTCTTCACAGTGCAGTAGATGAAAGTATTTCTTCTCTTTCTCCTGCAATAATAGTCTATTACCCTACTGTCCAGGATGAGCTAAACAATGTGTCTGCAGAGCTGCCACTTCCTCTCTAGCAACCTTGACTCTGTGTGAAATGGAGCCATATTTATCCCTATTGAACAATTTCAGATCCTGTTTAAGCAAGCTCAATCTTTTAGAAATTTTTAGCAGCAAATTTCCTCCCATCTTGATCCTCCATACATTCTGAACCATAGGCAAGAAATCTTCATATTCTGTCCAGAATTGAAAAAATTTAAAAGGTTTTGGACTAGTCAAACAATCAATATTAAGATGGGTAAGAACTGGACTATGATCACAGATAAGGGGACTTAGGAACTCTGCCAAAGAGTGAGGATAGGCAGAAAGCCAGGGTAAGTTGACCATGGCCCTATCCAATTTACACAAGACCTCCTCTTCTCCCTGTCTATGGTTGGGCCATGTATAATGGCAACCCTGACTTTGTAGATCACATAGCTGGAGCTCATTACAACAATTTTTGAAATCTTGCACATCAGAGATAGTAAGAGATCTACCATGAAACTTCTCAGAATCCTGTAACACCACATTGAAATCCCCTATGAGCAACCATGGCTCCTTCCCAGGTGAATTCTCCTTCAACCACTGCCATAAAGATTGTCTTTCCCTTCCTGAATTAAAAGCATACACAAATGCAACCCAAAAACTGGAATTTGAGTGAACATGAGTAACATGACACAAAATAGCCTGTTCATGTAGTTTATGAAGTCCCATTACCCAAACTGAAGGATTCCAAAGAACCCATATATTGCCATTAGGATGGTGAGAATAATTAGTAAGAAAATGGCAGCCCTTAAAAACTCTAGTAAGAATAGCAACTGAATTTGATTCCTTAACTCTAGTTTCCAATAAACCTACCAACTCCACTTTATGTCTAGCATAAAATCTTTTGACTTCCTTGTGCTTGGAAGTCTTATTCAGGCCTCTCACATTCCAGGCACTAGTCATGACTAGCATGATCAAAATTGGAAACCATTCCTCTGTGATCCATTATCTCTGTATGTTGAGTAGAGCCTAGATTACCCTCCAAACAGTCTTGAAAACCAACCATATTTGCTCTGAATCTAGTAAGCCTAGGTTCAGTAAAATGGACCTGTTTCTGCACTGCCTTTTTCTTTCTGGATACACTTCCTTCCAGTACTCCTTCTTCAACAGCATCAAATTGGCAGGACAAGCAGGAGATTTTAGGTGATCAACCATCTCAGCAGGTAACTGTTCCAGAACCCCAGCTTCAGATGTAAGACAGGGAATAACTCCATCACTCTTGGCAATTCCAGAGTCCTGTGCATTATTGTCCTGTGCAACCTTATGCACATGAGCAGCATCAATAGGCCCTTTTCCTTTCTTGTTATCTCTAACAACTCTCCACTCACCTTCTGATGTAGAGCCAATATTATTACCATGCTGTAGTTTCATGCATCTCTTTTGATCATGACCATAGCAGTCATAGAGAGGACAATAAAAAGGCCTCCATTCATACTCAAATTTTTGTTCAATCTCTATCCCCTCTGGATCCAAAATCATGAAAGACTCCAGCAAAGTTTCTTAACATCCACCTCTACCAATATCCTTGGATAAGAAGCCCTATCTCGAGATGCAGTTATAGAGTCAGTGCAGACAGGGTTTCCCACTGCACTTGCTAACTTACCAAGGGAGCTTCTGGACCAAAATTCCAGAGGTAGATTAGGAAATTTAATCCAAAAGGGAAGCACCTGCAACTCATCAGGATTAAATTGCAGTCTTCTATGCCATCTTTTTAAGACAAAAGGCCTATTAAAGAACATCCAATGTTGGCTAAGAACCCAATCAACCTCCTGCTGAGTTTGGAATTTAAACAAAAAGAAACCAGAAGTGTGCAAAATAAGTTGAGGGGTCTTAATTGCAGTCCATTGCCTCAGTATAAAATTTTGCATCTATGTGAAAGATGGAGCCTGGCCAAAAACAAACCCAATCAAAGTATTTGCCCAGAGAGCTGCTTCAAAATCAACTTCCTCCCTATCCAATTTAACAATCACTCTACCCCTTTCATATAAAGGATGTTGAAAATCCAGATGTTGTCCATGACTAGGGTTTCTGTTACCAAGAACCACATCTCTCCATGATGATCTTGGGGGAGATGCTGGTTGAAGCCTATTCCACACTGAATCTCTGGTATTAGATGCAAGATGAACCCCTTCTCTATCATTGGAAATATCTGCATGGGAGAGTCCTGGAGTAGATGGATGAATAACATGTCCGTCCCTCATATTTTCCTGACCATCAACATTCAAATTAACGTCGATCATATCACTTTCATCAGGGAGTATATGGGCGCTATCTCCTACAGCCATTGTTTCTGAGAAATCAGATATTTTCTTTGCAGCCACCACTGATGTACCTCCATCCACATTAATTCCACTTTCCAGATCCTTAGCAGCAAACTGTTCTTGTGATCTATTACCAGGTGAAGATATCTTCTTCTTGGCCATGGTTGAAACTCTCTCAAACCCTAGGAGAGAGGAGAGAGCAAACCCTAGCAGCCACAATATGTTATAATGTAATTGTATTGAAATGAATAATATGTAACAAATTAAAATAGTATAAACAAAACATACCATTGGCCATTATTTCTTACCAGATATGTTCCTTGTGACCTTTTAGAACCTGCTTCTAATTATTGTAGGAGATTGGAACACGATTAGGAGTGATGAGTAAAATATATGTCAGCAACATGTCAGCATACTCACCAATGGGAAGACTATACATATTCAACTCAATTGCATTAGTTATCCTCTTTTTCTCATGTCTGTGGTGAGAATCACAGTAGGTCCTCTCTTCCCTTCTTCATCACTAGAGCCCCTATCAACAATGTGCTTCATCATATCTCTACGAAATTTGAATATATAAATTAGTATAATGTATGTTATGAATAAAGATATATGAAATAAAGTTTCAAGTAAACATTTCATAAGTAGTAATGGTATGAAAACCACAATAATCAGGTGTAGTAATGATATGAAAAACATAGAGTTATAATATTGTTACCCTCATTGCATTTTTTTCCTTCTTTTTTTGTTCCCTCCTTTTTTACTGATTTAATAATCTAATAGATATATTACTTCACAATGATCATCCCTTATATAGATTTCCTCCCCACCAATGTTATTGTTATCATCTATCAATGATGGAGTTGCTTGCACTACTTTGGCATACTATTTATTTTAATTAGCATCATTTTCATCATCAAAATCATTCATAGTTCTTTTTTTCGTGGAAAAAACCACAGACCATCTTATATTGGTAGAATTAGTGATAAAGAAAACTTATGTTGCTTGAGATGCCAAGATAAATAGGTCTTGTTTATGCCCTACCCTTTGAGATTTACTAACATGAACCCATCTTCGTATCTAACTTGATGGCTATTATCAAGCTATATGCGTAAGACAATAGTTAATTTGAACATAATGTAATCTAGATCCCAAATCCATTTGATGACACCATAATAATTCATATTTGCATATGTTGGATTATTATCCTTTGCACTAGCAATATACATTGCCTTAGATACTAAAGTCACTCCACTTTTCTATATTGTACTCCTCTCATCTTGTTGTTTCATGTAAAAAGTATACCCATTGATAGCATAGCTGACATATGAGAAAACTTCATATCGGGTTATTTGGGATAACAAATGTAGGGTTGTAGAAATAGATGTCGGGGAATTTTTGATGAGCAGAATGAGGTGATCTCTTAGCCAATGTATGAAGGAAAGATTATGTTGATCAATTACCCACTTCTCAATCTTTCATGGATTTTCAATCCATAAAGAATGCATATGTTCTTCAACAAATGGATGAACATCATCACTTTTATATAATACATAGAGATGTGCTTTGCGGATCATGATAGGGTCTACTTACCCAAATTGTTTTCCCTTATTACCTTATCTTTTAACTTTTCTTGCATGAAAAGACTAAGGAATACCAATAGTTTCAGCATTAGACAAGTACTTTGTGCAAAATTCAATTACCACTTCAACTAGGTAACTCTCAACAATGTGTCCTTCTGGCCGATATCTATTATTTACATAACCTTTTATCAACTTCATTTACCATTCAAAGGGGTACATCAAGTGCCCATGAACATGTCCTCACATTTTTACCTTATAAACCAAGTGAATGATTAGATGTACTATAATATCAAAGAATGAAGGAGGAAAATACATTTCAAGTGCGCACAAAGTGATCATAATCCCTCTTTGTAAGAATCCAAACTGTCAAGGTGTATAACTTTGGAGCCTAATGTATTGAAGAAGAAATGAACCCTAGTGATAGCATTTCGAACATGCTTTGACAAAGTTCCACATTTGGCTATTGAGATCAAATGTTGCATCAAAATATGACAATCATTATAATTCATGTTGATTAGTTTCAACTCTTTCATAGACATTAGCCTTATGACATTGAAGGAATACCCTTTTGGAATCTTGACACTATTAAAGAATTCATAAAATACTATTTTCCCATTCTAGAGAGAGTATGGCAAGCTGGTGGTAAATAAGTTCTTCTTCCATTGTCTTATAGTTCTAGTTCTTGCCTGATGCCCATTTACTCCATATCCAATCAAGAAGTTATGCCAATTTTAGTCTTTCATAAATATTAAGTAATGTACCAATAAGGCTATCACAAATATATTTTTTATATGCATCAGATTGAGGGAATGTCTCACATGTAGAGATTCCTAATACAAAATATTGAAGAATACATACAACTTCTTCCTTCCAACTAATGGAGGCTTATCTTTAATCTTCTTCCCAAATAGCACCTTCAAATGTTTCTTCTTCATATACACTTGTCTACCCATCAACCGAATAGGGACATGCCCTTCTTCTAGTTTTCCATTGAATGCATTTTTTTCCAACAATAATGATGATCCCTCATAAAATATCTATGATTCCCAAGAAAAATAGTCTTCCAACATATCGGGTATGTATAATGGCCTTTCACACTATAACCTAACAAGTTACCATATGCCAAAAAAATTCTTATAATATAGAGTAACATTGCTTTCAAAGTGAAACTTTTTTAACCATAAGCATTAAACACAATAAAATTCGTGTCCCATAATAAGTTCATATCATCAATTAAAGACTCCAAATAAACATCAATGTCATTCCCTAGTTGGTATGGCTTCGAAATGAGTAAAGAGAGCATCAAATACTTGTGTTGCATGTAGCACCATAGTGGTATATTGTATATAACCAAAATCACCATCCAAATAATGTATCTCTCTTGATTGTGTGGATTTATACCATCCTTACAGTGAGCGAGATGCAATTTTCTTGGTTCTTCACCAAATTTAGGAAACAAACCATCAATCAGTATCCATTATAGAGAGTCAGATGGATGTCTCAAAAACCCATCATCGATCTTCTCATCAGCATGCCATTTGAAGTTCTTCACATTTTAGACATTATAAACATCAGCTTGAATCTTGGTATTAAGAGAAATACCATAACACCTTTGTTGGAACCTTATTCTTCTTGTATTGTGGTGCTTTGCATTTTTCATGAGGGTAAAAATCTAAACATGCATATTCCTTGCAAAATGATATATAATCATTCGGGAATACATGCGTCTTCTCATAACTCATACCCATATATGAAAGTATCTTATTCGCTTTATAGGTACGATTAGGTAGAATGTCATCATCAGAAAGTATTTCTTTGATAAATGATAATAATTCTTTGAAACTCTTATTATTCCATCCATTATATGCCTTTAAGTTGTACAACCTCAAAGTAGCGAATAATCTAGTAAAATTATTACAATCATTGTACAAAGGCTTTTCTTAGTCACTCAATAACTATTCAAACATTTTTGAAAAATGTCAAACACTTTCCTCAACCTTCTGAATCATCTCTTCTAACAAATCACCCTCATTTTTGTCAAATGATCCATTAATATCCCTCCTACCTTCCTCATTATTATTATATTCACACTCTATCCCACCATGTCATATCCAACAAGTGTAACTTATATCAATTTCATAGACAAAAAAAATCTCTCAAATCATTAGCATTGAAAATTTGAAAATAAGCATAGTTCAAACAAGGATAGACTATTTTACTAGCATCTCGAACATGTTGTACTACAAACTTGATGAAAAATTCAAGTCCTTCATCATGTGTTCTAGAAAAATAATTTACAGACATCCATTTTTGATCCATAGTTTTTCGATCTATATATATCCCACAAAAAAATTATTATTATAAATCAATTCACTTCTACAAACTAATTCGCATATTACTAATTCCTAGAAAGAATTCATATTTGTATAATAAATATCATGCTATTTTGAAGTTATATATAAATATATATAAAAGGGCATAAAAATATACCAATATATAAATTGTTCTTCCTTATAAAGAGTTCATATGTATATACATATAAAATATTTATATAAGGATTGTAAATTCAAAAGTAAATACATACAAAGCATTTAAAAGAATACACAAAAACTAAAACAAAAACTAAGGGAATAGTTGGAATATATAAATCAAAAGGTTTCTACAACTAAAATAGCAAACTAACCACACCTTCTGACCATCCTATAAAATCCATCAATAGCCTAACCTAGCCAACGCCAACTAGAACCCGTCACTCTCAGTGTCCACTCGTCTCGATAAGTCATCTACTCCCTGACATCAACAATAGAGAGTTCACTGATAGATACTTGAGGGTAACCATGGCAATTATCCAAAGGTAAGCTAAGATAAAACCTCCACCCGTCATCTATAACCATCATCTCTCTAGCAATCAGATCATAATCCCTCACAAAAACCTCACCCTCAACAAATAGTGGGTGTGGTGAATTGCTAAGGTCAACAAGCAGATTAAAATAACTTACTAATGCCCCTGACCATGGCTCAATTTGAGGCAATGTCAAAAGCAAATGATACGATCTAAAATGAAACGAGTTATCATAAAACCCGCAACAAAGTAACCAATGAAGCTCCTAATATAATCAGCTGACATGACTCCGGAAATCCTAATTGGGTGACATGCACATGTATGCTAGAGGAATGTACATAATAGGCAAATGTGTCATCTCACTAATCCACTACCAATAAAAGAGGACAAAAACTAAATCATGTTACTAAGATTGTTCTCTAACTTTTTAAATTATAAAATAAGTGTCCCTAACACTAGCAAAAACAAGTTTTTTTTTTATTAATATCAAAGCCATCAATATTGTCATGCTTGCATAAATATATAGGGAGGCAAACCAAAACCCATAACAACACAGAAACAAACATATATCATATAGACAATAATACATGTAATAACTACTAAATAGTTAACATGCACATATATATATATATATATATATATATATATATATATATATATATATATAATGAAATAAAAAGAAAAAAATGATACCAAGAAAGGTTCTTGAGCAAGTAGCTAGGATGTAGGGTTGATGTCACCTATTATGATTGTAAGTGCCATGTAGGGTGGGGAAGGGTTGTGGAAGAGGGGTAAGAGGCTAGGTAGGGCAGATGAAGGGTTTGAAGGGTTGTGGGAGGTTGGGTAGATGAGACGCATGAACCAAGGTAAGAAATACAAAAAAAAAGAGATAATGACGATGAGAGGAGACAGAAAATGGCTGTCAATGAGCAAGAAGAAGGTACGACAAATGTAAATGAGCTAGCACTGTGAGCAAGAGAGAGCAAGTCAAGAAAAATGAAGACGAGCACATAAATGAGCGAGAGCAAATAGAGAGGTGTTTAATGTGCAAGTTTTAATAACAGTTCTAGATCTCACCGTTATCAAAACATATTTTAATAATGGTTTCATAAATAACTGTTATTAAAATTTTGCTCTATTTTTGTTTTAGTAATGGTTAATTTAAAATTTAATCAAAACAAGTGCTACATTACTTTTAACAATAGTTAATATACAAAACTTCATTAAAACTTGCACTACATTGCATTCCCGCCTCAAAATTTTCATAGTTTTATCAATGGTTACGATCAAACTTTTATTTATGTGGCATCATTAATGCTTGTTTATGCATTAGTGTGCCTAAAAGTCAAGTTTTTATCTTTCAAGTTAAGGACATGATTGATGAACAATGTATTGGAGGCATTTTAGAGAGTTGGCATCATCGAACTTCGAATCCAAGTTTAGTAAATTGATTTATAAATTTCTCATTTAGAAAAAAATTAAAATGCTAAATTTTGGATTACTTCAATTAAAATTAGCCCTATTAATATTTAAATGCAAACAACTAATAGTATATATGGTGGTCATCTTAATTAATACAACTAGCCTTTAATTTTTTCAAAGTTGACGCTTTGGTTTTAATATATTTGGAAAAAATACTAAAAAAGTTGGAGTAATGTCTAGTTTTCTATGGTTTAGTTATACCATTGTTGGGTTCTTTCATCCATGATAAATATTTAATTCTTGAGATTTGTGTTTTTACCCATGTATGAATTGTTGATAGGATGTAACCATTGTTAAGTTTCCAAGTCACACCCCATTACAATTGTATTGCCCATGTATTTTGATGAGATTGCTAAAGCTCAACAACCTTTTCCAATCGTTTGGTGCAAGACTAATAGAAATCAAAATAAATAAAAAATTCTCCTATTTTATTTATTTTTTATCTAGTATGTAGAAATAATAAAAATATTTTCAATAAAATATCCATTATAGTTTAAATTAAGATGTAAAATGTGTATTTAATTTGTTCGAAAAAAGTTTATTAATTTAAATATACAGTACAAGAGATGTAAAATACATGAGTACTAATTTTACATTCGATTACTCCCATTGTGTTTGTTTGGTATGAAAGTGATAGGAGTAAGAAAATTACTCCTATATTTTACATCACTCATACGTTATATTTAAAATGAGAACTTTTTTTCTAATGAATATTTATTTTAGATCATAATTTAGAATAGAATAAATATATAATTTAATGTACTTTTTTATGATTACATAACATTAAAGATATAAAATAGTGGCAAATTTTTATCCCTATTTCTCCCATTCTAGACGAGCACTTAAATATAGAAAAATAGTGAGATTTTCATCTTCATTCCAAGGAGTGGTGCTCACCTTATAAATTAAGTCATGTACATGTCAAACTATAAAAGTAATTACAAGCATATATGTGGTGTTGCACTTGACATGTGGATGTTTTCAAGTTGATGCTCCAAATGTCATCCCCAATATTTACCACTTTTAATCACTACAAAATAAAATATTTGTGCAGACAGGGCCTTAATTGTTAGTAAAAGCTATTTTTCTATTGGCAAAAACATTTACCAATAGAATTTTTTTGTGAAAAAACTATAAGGAAAAACTCTGTGCTTAAAAGTTATACCCATAGATATGTATGGTCTATTAAAAATAATTAATAATGCCCACAGATATTTATCTATTAGTAAAACTTATACCCACACTTATATCTGTAAGTAAACGTATTAACCACAAAAAAATATCTGCGACTAAAAGTATTACACACAAAACGGTATATGCAACTAAAAATATTAACCAAAAAATAATATCTGTGACTAAAGATATTATACACAAAATTATATCTTTGATAAAAGCAATTGACCACAATCATATCTATAACTAAAAGTATTAAATACAATATTATATCTGTTACTAAAAACTATTACCAAAATATATATTTTTGGTTATACATATTTTAACCTTGTATATATCTATCTATCTATATATATATATATATATATATGTTGGTAAAATCTATATCGAAATATACAAGATTGATTAATATTACGTGTTACCGTAATATCCACCAGTAGTAATGATATCCACCTGTAGTAACAATTTATCTTGATACCATATATAGTTATCGCTATGTAGTACAAAATAGTTGGTTATTTAGCTTCCAAAGCCATAACAGTTCCGTAAGTACAAAACTATATATACAACTTGTAACATAAGCTATTATACAAAAATATCTTCATACACTGACATACAAAAGCATCAAGAATTTTCGTAAGCTGACAAGCAAAGGCACCAAGCATCTTTGTTAGCTGACATATATACAAAAGCACTAAGAATCTATATAATTTGATATACAAAAACATCGATTATATTTGTAAGCTAAAAAAAAAAACCATCGACCATCTTCATAAGCTCACTTACAAAGCATCTTTATAAATGCATCAAACACCATCTTCTTCATTCTCATCTTTAGTATCATCCTTTTCATTCTTTTCATCCTCTGTTTGATAATAATTATCAACATGTTTTCCACATAAATATATACATGCATTTAACTTAATCATATTAATCTAAATTTATATCCAAAAGCTAGATAATAAGGGTATTTTAAAGCCTTATACAAATAATATATTACCTTAAAAATATATTTTATATAGTTAGAGATAGGGAGGGTGAAACCAATAATGTAGAGAGCCACATAATATATTCATAAATGAAATCATATATATTTTATATAGTTAGAGATAGGGAGGGTGAAACTAATAATGTAGAGAGCCACATAATATATTCATAAATGAAATCATCTACAATATTTATGAATGTTTGATACAAATGCAACATGTTGTAGCTAGTCAAGTCTTAATACCTATACTAGTAGTATAAAAAGTTTGATTACATTATATACTCTATTCTTTGTTATTATGTTCATAAGATATAAATATTCTTTACAATAATTATAGCAAATTCATAAATAATAGATGAGAAATTTAAGGCTATGTTTTCAACTCAATCAGTAGTAGTAGTATACTATTTCCCGATCATGGAATGTAAGGGATGGGTAAGACAAGTTTCTGTTATTATTTTATTTCTAAGGTAACATTAAACATATAAAATGGTTGTGGGTTGTCTAAATTTTTGTAGCAATAGCCAACGGTTACTGATTATGGTAGTTATGGCTGGTGATACAAATTCATTTAGCTTGTTTGTGACAAAAGGGGATTTTTTCTAATGTAATTTATAAATTTAATATAATTATTCTTTTTTAATTTACTCTAGGTATGCCTGGTTGGTATTATAATTATTAGTATCTATATATAATACTTTTACTTAGACTTGAGAAATAAACTTAATACCAAAACATAATTTTTGTCTTTTAGGCATTATGGAGTAGAGAAACCATACCATATCTACCCAACATAATCACTATATGACCCCTAATGTTCTTTTTTATTCATTTATACACTATTTTAGAGGTAAAAGAAAGATATACCCAAAATTTATGTGTTGCATAAGAAATGTAAAAAAAAGTTATCAACATTTAGTGAGGAACATACTTGATTCTCCCATAATATATGCATTATACCAGTCAGATATCCTACTTGGTCTTTAGTCTCAAGGAGATCCTTTTCTAACCTCTCAAATCTAGGCTCATATTTGATCCTTTTAGCTCACTCCTCCTCAAAATCACATCTTTTTTTATGAACCTTCACACCAAGAACAAAGGTTTTTGCATATCCATTCCTATCTTCTCCCACAACCTTTTTGAATATTTCATGTTGAGCATTAGCATCTGATCCTTCTAGATGTTTAGTTATCTCATTAAGAATCGCTTTCTATAAAGTATAAATCAATGTCATTAATGGGCAGTAGATGAGGTAGATTTGCATATATATATATATAAACCTAAATCAAAATAGATTGAAAACATACTCTTGTTGCTGTAGAAGCATTATTAATCTTAGAACCCTTTTTTGGTTCATGAGTTTTCAACCACATTTGCAATTTATTAGAATCATTCCCCATTTATTCCTAATCAAACCACATATGTGAAATTGTATATCAAGTATAGAAAGTAAAATAAATTTATTATTGCCTAGATGAATTAATCATATACCTACCTTTTCTTCCGCTCAGATGTGTGCAAACCTCTTTAAACCAGCATATGAACACATTTTGGACTTTGCAAGATTATGAATCCCTCTTTTCCTTCTTTCCTAAGAAATCTAAGAAAAAAATATTAATATAAAAATTAAACTAATAGAACTATAATAGTAATATCCTATTTTTTTGAAATAATTACATTAGGAATCACTACCTTGTCTTTCAGAGATTCCAAAAATTTTACCACCTCTAACCACATGGTCTCGGGTATTTCCACTGGCCTAGAATGTATTAATTGATTGTGTGTTTTTCCATCAAAACGAACCACCTTCAACTAATACTTATGAGCTCTTAAAGCTTCATGGATTTTACCGAATGCCCACTTATATGGTTCTTGATTTTTGGGAAGTAATAAGAGATCTATAAAGGGAGAAAATGAAATAGAAAACAAAAGCTATATAGTAGATATAACAAAAATAAGAACGTTGATAAAGTAAATATTGTGATAATGTTTCTTTGCTTCCTCCCAAATCGAATCTAGATATGACCTATCCATATTTCTCCAATCCCAACAATCAAGTGGCAACCACCTATGATCTTGTGCCAGGTAGCCTATAAGTGTTGACAATTGCCTAGCTGAATCATTAATTGGTTAAAGATGTTCATTGACGTCCACATACTCAGCCTTCTTTAACACTTTTAGTGTTGTTACATCCATGACCCTTTTCATTTATGAGCATTGTACCTTGAAATCTTCTTCTATTTGTGGTGTTATAGCCACTTGAAATTTCATTCTTGGTTTGTCAACCATCATTTAATTCTATTATAGATGACACATTGTTGGACTAGATACGTCCAAAACTATATGGTTTTCTTAACAACAACAATAAAAGGGTAACTAAGTTATTCATTTTAAATATGGAGAAGGTGTTAATAAATGCTAAAGTAAAGTTGTAACATATATAATTACATGACTTACACATGTAAGTATTGAGAATTCTCAAGGGGTCTTGGATTATCATTTTATTTAGATTATTAATCTTTGAGCAAGAAGATTCTTATCTATGATGTTCCCCATAAAAGATGAGAAACACATAACAATAATCTTAAAATACATCCAAATAATTAATTTCTGCCATTAAATGTTTTTTCCTTTGTAATTTTCATATATTACAGGACCTTCTATTTTCATACAAATATTGTTTTAGACTTACCTATGCGACTAAGTAACATGGACCACCTATTAATGGTTGTTTCCTTATTAGTTTTCATATATTTTATCCTTTCTTACCCTCCTAATTGAAATAAATTGAATGTAATAAAAACTTAAAATACACTCATGTCTTAGATTACTGAATGTAGTAATTAAACATAATATAAATAAATAAATACCAAATTCATCTCTTAGAGATCCTTCCTCTAGTGACATAGGCGTGAATAGTTTGTGCTTACACTACAAAATAATTGACTTTTTCCAACAGGTCTTATTTGTTGGTAAAAGCCATGTTTTTGTTGGCAAAAGTTTTTACCAGCAGAAATTTTTCTGTGACAAATCTGTGGGTAAAAACTCTATGCTTAAAAGTTTTACCCACAGATACGTATGATCTGTTGGTATTAGTTGCTTATGCCCACAGATATTTATCTGTTGGTAAAATTTATACCCACAATTATATATGTGAGTAAAAGTATTAACCACAAAATGATATCTGTGACTACAAGTATTATCCACAAAACAATATCTGTGACTAAAAATATTGTCCACAAAACAATATCTGTGACTAAAACTATTACCCACAAAAGAAAATCTGTTACTAAAAGTAGTATCCACAAAATTATATCAGTTGCTAAAATATATATATATATATATATATATATATATATATATATATATATATATTATCTGTTAGTAAAATGACAATAATGTCCATAATGCCTGTTGTAGCAATATTTACTTATAACAATAACTTATCCTTATATAAAATGTAGTACACCATACATAATCATCGTTCATTAGTTTAACTATCAAAACAATAATAATCTTATAGGTATAATATATGTACAACTTGTAACCTATACTAACATATAAGACATCTTCATTGACATATCAAACACCATCCTCTTCATTCCCATCCTATTTAGCATCTCCAATGACTTCTACGTCTTCAATATTTTCTTTGATAATTATCTGGATGTATTCCCTAAAAAAATATACATGTAACTTAATTAGATTAATATAAATTCGTCTAGGATAAGAATGAAAGAATAAATAATAGTAACCAGAGTAAATAAACACACAAACAAAAACAATACTAATAACACAAACAATGAGTAATGGCCCAAACTAGTGGCAGGACTAGCCCCATGTACAACTTTGCTAGAAATAAAAGGTTAGCTAATTAAGGAAAACTTTTCAGAGATGAATTCACTAATAAATTGATGAATATGTGGATGGATTTATTACAATCATCTTCTTTAGCCTAGGAGTATTTCCTCTTGCTTCAATTGTTTGTCCTCCATTTGAAACTTTTGGAATTCTAGATGTTGTAGCAATAACTTCCTGTATAAACAATACAACAATAATGATGAATTAATAGTGGCTAAGAGCTTGGATACAATTGCTAAACTTGAAATTATTGAATTCACTTACTTATAAAAATATGGAAAAAAAAAGATATGAAGAAATATGGACTCACAACCATATTTAGTACTACTAAAACAAAAACAAACCAAAAGAAGACAAGAAAGCAATAATAGTGAAAAATTTACCTCCAATTGTCCATGACTTCTTATAGTTACTTTATTCTCTCTCGATGCCTTTTATAAAGACGGCATGAAAACCTAGTATCTTAAAAATTAGAATTAGTATTTAATTAATTACTTTTCCATATCCAACTTATAAATCAAAAAATAACATATTAAAATTAAATTTTGACCAAAAATTACCATTTACATTACTAGGAAAATGAAAGTACATAAAAGAAAGGGAAAAAAAGAATGAAATATTTACCTCTAATTGTTCCCGACTTATTTTAGTTATTTTCTTCTTTCTTGATACTTTTTTCCAAACACGACATGACAACCAACTAACATACAAAGCACAAGCAGTATATATTTTCATTCAACATACCATATTGAAAATGATAATAAGAATTATTAAATGACATACAGTACAAAATATATTTAAGCATAAGAAAAATAAATACTATTAAAAGCTTCAAGTACACAATCTTCATAACCAAAACACACCAACTTAAATTAAATTTCTAACATTATAACCAAAATAAGAGTAAGAGGCATATTTCTAACACTACTCAATATCATAATCATATAAAGTCTCATCTTCTTCATCACTTTGGGTATTATATTCTTTAATTTCTTCATCATCATTATTGCCTTCCGTCATAGTAAAGAAAGGTTCTTCTTTTTCCTCTCTAGTAACAGTGAAATTATCTACACCTAAATCCGTAAGCATGCTAGTTTGTCCATGATCCACTTTAGGTATAAGATCATCTTCCATTTCAAACAAGTATCCTTGCTTAGTGATATTGACAACATGCCAGTTTCATTCCTTAGAATCTAGGGTATAAAACACCTATAATGCTTGAGATTCTAGGGCAAATGGTTCATTTGTTTTCAGAATGGCCTTTAAATTAACAAGAGTAAATAAAAGTTCATCCTCTTTAACTCCTCTACTAGGATCAACCCAACAACATAAAAAAAAAATAACACTCCTTCCACGAGGATAAGTCAACTCAATAATTTTTGTCAAAACACCATAGTATGACATGCTCCCAATATCTGTGTTTGCATTTACTAGAACGCTAGAGTTTCGAGTTCCACTCCTCTTATCAATGCCTTTCATATGCCACCTGTATCTATTGTAAGTTATTTTAGTCATTATCTTTATCCACATGCTAGAAGAAAGACTAAGAATTATCAGATGTTCTGTAACACATGCTTCATTTGGTATATGCTTGGATACCTAATAATTAATAACACTCATTGAATGAAAAGATGTATAACCAATGATATAAACATAATGAGTATAATTATCAACATATATTCATTGCAAACCATTCAAGGAACTTTTTTCTATGGATGCCATCAATCATATTTGGCATGTGTCAGTATTCAGTTCTTACGATATCATAATGCTCTCTAGAACAAATGATAAAGTTGGAAATACATAAGAAATGATTAAGAAAACTATTCAAAGAGAAATAGAACTTGCTATGCAAATACTTCAACTTCATTGCAATTTGCAAGCACATAACTATATGCTTCCTCAAGCAATAAATATTCTGGTTACACATCTTTCTTCTTAGACACTACACGAGAATTTAAGGAAAATATAGGCAACCCATTACGCAATTCATTACCATCATCATCATCATTTCATGTGAACCTATTTTCCCTTGTTTGAACATCAGGAAAATATCTAGAACAAAATGTTAGACATTCTTGTACAATATATCCTTCTTACAATGTTGATCCTTTAGGATGACTTTTATTACGAACATACATCTTCAACCTACTCAAATACCTGTATCATTAGTATCATATTACTATCATAATATAACCATAAGCTTTATCTTCCATTAAAAATAATAAATAAAATACTAAAATGTATATACCATTCTATAGGATACATCCAACAGTAAAATACTAGACCTGCAATGATGGCTTCATTAGCTAAATGAATAACTAGGTGCACCATGATGTCAAAGAAAGAAGGAAGAAAAACGCGGTCTATATGAAAAAGTGTGAGAGTGATGCGGTCTTCCAATATCTCCAAGTCTTGGGTTGTTGCCTCTTTTGAGTAAAGTTCCTTAAAATAATTACTTAGCTCAATCAACACCTTTCTCATATCCTTGTTCTGCATTTTTCTTAAAGCCAATGGTAATAGTTATTGCATTATGATGTGATGATCATGAATTTTTAAGCTAGAGATTTTTCCATCAATAATTCACCTATTTATGCTTGTAGCATACCCATCCGGTACTTTCACATAACCTAATATGCTTAGTATTTCTTCCTTTCCTTTTTAGGTCATTGTGAAGCATGCTGAATGTAGATATATTTTATCTTCTACTTAAATTGGATGCAGCTTATGCCTTATATCCTTTACTGCAAGTCAAGTCTTGAATATAAGGTATCTTTATTTCTCCCTTCAATGCCTAAAGGCGTGCCAAGTAAATTCTTAGAAACATTCTTCTCCACATGCATCATATCTAAGGTATGGTGTAGTAGAAGATGCTCCCAATATGGAAATTGGAAGAATATTCTTCTCTTCCTCCAAGGCCTTTTGTTATCCTCCCTTATTCTTTTATTATGAGTATGAGGTGCTTTTCCAAATATGAAATCAATTCCATCCATTTGGTATAGCATTTTGTCCTAGAATATTATGTAGAAGGAGGTATAATTTTTGTCTTTCCATTAATGGTCCTTCTACTATGACGAAATCTCTAATTAGAATCCAAGAAGCAGCGATGGCCCATATAACACATTTTTTTTTTGCTTCCACTCAAATATTCAAAGCAAGTATCTATATTACAATGTGGCCATGCAACTTTTCCTTTAGTTTTCCATCCCAACCAATTGCCATATATTGGAAATTCATTGATGGTATTAATCAAGGAACCATGAAGAGAGGACGTTTCATTTTTTTAGGTATCATAAGTCTCTAATCCTACCTCCTACAACTCCTTTAACTAATCAACTCATCAACTAATGATTCAAGAAAAACATCAATGTCATTACCAGGTCCCTTTTGGACAGGTATAAGTAATGAAAGAATAAAGTATGATTGTATTATACATAACCATGGAGGTAAGTTATAAATCATTAATACAACTAGCTAGATGCTATATTGAGTACCCATCATGCCAAATGGGTTGAACCAATCACTTGTTAGGCCAAGCTTGACATTTCTGGAATCACTAGCAAACTCTGGGTACTTAGCATCAAAATCTTCCCAAAGATAAGAGTCTACAAGATGTTTGAGCTTACAATCTTTTTTTTTCGCTCCTCTTCACACCATCATATTAAAGGGGCTATTTTTTATGACATAAACTACCTGTTAAGCCTTAGGATCAAAGGAGAGTGTCGTAATACCTTTAAAGGAACCTTTTTCCACTAGCTAGTTTCACCACAGTTCCATCATCGGCAACTTTTCATCTTAAAATATTACAAATAGGACAATTATCTAAATCAATTCTTTTCTTCTTAAAAAGAACACAATCATTTGGACACGCATCAATTTTCTCATAACAAAGTACAAGTTTTTTTTTTAATCCCATGCATTTTCCTATAAGAGTTTGACAATGTTGATTATTTAGGAAGAGCTATTTTAAACAATTTCACTAAGGCATCAAAGGCAACATTAGAAATACCCCAAAACCTTAACTTAGGAAATTATGTTAAAACAGCAATTTATTATAGAAATTAATTAAATAAATTATTTTATCTAAAATAAGGGGTAATATTTAGGGCAAAATCAAGAGGAAAATAATAAACAATTTAATTAGAGAAATTTTTGGTGTTTTGCTAAATAAAATGGAATTTAGGAAAAATTATCCAAAATATCTTAAATTAATCTAAAAAGGGAATTTAATTATTATTTTACTTAATATTATTATTTTAAATATTCAAAAATACCAAAATGCTCTAAATACCCCAACCAACCTATTTTTTTCTTTTTTCTTTTTTCTTTTTCTCTTTTTCCTCCCTTTTTCCTTTTTCTTTTCTCTTTTCTCCTTTATTTTTATTCTTTTTCCACCATCTTCCCATGCAATGGGCCAACCCCTCTCGCGGCCCAAACGCTTCCCCCTCTTCTTTTCTTGTAGCACAACTCGTGTTCCTTCATTTCTTCCCCGCTCAGCTGCCTAATTCTCCCCTCTTTGTTTTCTTTCTTTTCTTCTCCCCCAGACCGGCCGGCCCACTGCTCATCTTCTTCATTATACTGCTCAGATGTGAAGCCTGCAACTTTACCACAACCTTCCTACTCCTTTGTTATCGGCCCGAACCCCTCTCTCTCCCCATCCTTTTCCTTTCCTTTTTCGACCCCAACCAACCCCACACCTCCTCCCACGCGTACCCTATCCCTTTCCTTTTCTTCCCCCGACCAAACCTAAACCTATGAATTGTAGGCAGGTACAAGCCTACCCCCCACCATCAAGTGAGCCTACCATACCTCCTCGTTTGTCTTATCCACCCTTGTTGGCCTATAAATACCCCATAACCGACATCAATCAAGCTCTCTTTCCTGCCAAGAAAATTTACCCCCTTTGCTCCACTACCACCTGTGCCTAGCGCCGCCACCCGTATTGCCTGCCAAACTCCTCCCTACATTACCCCCCACTAAACCACACAACCCACAACCACTAATTCCTCATACATGAGGTGCCACAGCTGTGCAAAGATGGTTACCCGACTTACCCATTCTCTTCCATAGCTGCCCTTCTCACCACCGTGTGCCGCCGTCCCCACCACTCCCTCTACCTCCCAAAACACCCATCAAAGCCTTCTCTACTACCCCTACCTTCCTTTCTCCCTGCCTCCCTCTCCTTCACCCTTCCTCCTCCCCCACCACCTTCGGCCACCACAATAACTACCACCTGTGCCCCCTTTTGGTGTGCCACCATGACCATTCCAACCCTCCCAACCCAGAGCATCCACCACCTCACACCCCCTTTTCTAGCCTAGAAACCCACCTCTTCACTCCACATCCTCCTCCATAGCCGCCCAGTCACCGCCACCCCTAGGTTGTGCCCTAAAATCCCTAACCTTAAAATATATTTAATATAATTGTTATCTAATTTATTAGTGTTATTATCATTATTGTCATTACTACTACTGCTACTACTACTACTGCTACTACTACTACTACTATTATTATTATTGATATTGTTGTTGTTGCTAGTATTATTATTATTAACATTCAAACCATTAGTGTTATTATTATTATGATTATCATTATTATTATTATCAGTGTTGTTGTTGTTGTTATTATTATCAACTTGGGCATTATTATTACTAATGATATTATTAATATAATTATTCGAAACCCTATTATTATTATTACAAAGATTCAAAGTACAATTATTATTATTATTACTATTATCAATATTATTATTATTATTATTATTATTATTATTAACTTTGTCACTATTATTACTAATATTATTATTATTATCATTATTCAAACTCTTATTATTATTGTTATTAAGATTTGGACTATTATTATTATTATTATTATTATTATTATTATTATTATCATCATTATTATTATCATTACCTATATAAATGATATTACTGTTACTTCTACTACTATTGTCACTACTTTAGTATTAATAATAATATTATTATTATTACTATCATTATTATTATTATTATTATTATTGTTAATATTAAAGTTATTATCTTTAGTAATATGAATATTGCTGATAATACTTTAAGATGGACTAATATAACTACCAAGACCTAGTTTGAATAATAATAGTATGATTAGCTCCTTTAAGAATATTACCCATATTTTTACTTATAAAACTACTATTATTCTTATTAACCCTGATACTAGGTTATGATAAAGGTAAAGTAAGGAATAATGATAATTTTAGTAAGAGGGAAGTTAACTCTAGTATTTCCCTCTTATAAGTGAACCAAGTCGAAACCATAAGATGGCGTAGGAGCGTGCTTCAAGCCCGGTGTCATTTTAGGTAAGGATATGGTTAAGGCCTAATGTTTGTGAAAAATGTGTTATATGTGCTGAGTTCATGTGTGTGTGCCTTATTTATTATGGTTTATGTTCTTGTAGCGCAACTTGCTAAGCATGGAGTTAAGGTAAGTTGTATGTGTTTATGATGTGTGTAATGTGGTATTATTACTTGTACTTGGATTGTGCTTATGTAATATTGACCCTCATGACATGCATGATAGGAAGTCCTAAAAAGTATGATGTGGTTGTGAGAGAAATGGAAAAGAGTGAGGAAAATGAGTTGACTAGGGAATGACAATGATGGCTTAAATATCTTATGACCTACGGGTGGACAAAAGGGGGAATAATGGGAATAAATTATGGGAATGGACAAAAACATGCATCGGAAGTCTAGAGTTTTCATGAGATGGTTAGCCTTTGCATGGGTATGACTTTTACGTGGAAAAATTTGACTTGAGGGTTAATGAAGGTCAGTGAAAAATTGTTAGGGTGATTAAAGTCCATATGTAAAAAATAGTACATGGGTTGATGTAAGGATACATGAGAGACTTGACTATGGTTTTGGGAGGAAACCGTAAGTGAGAGAAGTGTGCAGGGAAGGGAACTAATGGAAAGGGTTAGAATGGGGGATAAAAGATGGAAGTGGCAACATAAAAGAAAGGAGAAGTACTAGGGTTTTTGGGAGCGAACTAGGGTTTTTGTGATCATGTGTAGGAGTTCGATAGTGAGGTTGTGAAGTTAGGTGTGGATCGAGGGAAGTGATGGTTTTGGTAACAAAGATGAGTTTTGGGTTCTCATGGTGAGTGGAAAAATATGGGAAGGAAGTATCGGGGTCATAGGTTGTGTTGGATATTTCTCCTGTGGAAGAGGTGATGGTAAGTAAGAGTGATGAATGAATAACATTGTATGAGGAAAGAGAGGTTTTAGGGTTTTGGGATGGCTAAATAGGGTTTCATGGCCATGTGTGTTATATGGGAAGTAAAATGGGTGCTTAGGGATGAATCAAGTGAGGTGGTAAATTGGAGAAGCATGAGTTGCGTGGGATAGAGGAAGGTTTGGCCATATAGGCCAAATTACGGTTTCTGTAAGGAAAACCCTAGAGTGATATTGAGTTGACTCAAAGATATGGAAAGTGGACCTCAGATTTGGGTATTCATAGTAATGTGGAAAGAGTAGAAAGGAACGTCTGGATGTACTAAAGGGAGTAGAAGTCCAAAGATATAGGATAGGATTTTTAGGAAGCCGAATAGGTCGTGCATGTCTAGTTAAGGCTATGTGTGTAATAACATACAATAAAACACTTAACACATAAAGTGAAAGATTATTGAGGTAGGGCCTAGTGAGGTTATATATTTTCTAGTCTACCGGCTATAATAGTGCTCAAGTGCATTTTGCCCTATGGAGTGATATTCGATCCACCAGCTATAATAGTAGGCAGGTGCGTTCTACCCTATTGCTTTCGATCCACTGGCTATAATAGTGGGGGATTCTAGGCTTGATAAACCAAACTTTGCATGGGGATAAGACATGGAAAGACACTAGTTATTTACACTGGAACACCACGTGAGTTGGAGCTAGTGAGGTTGATTTTGCGATCCACCGACTATAATATTGGTCAGGTGCGTTTTACCCTATAGATTGATTCTAGTCCATTAGCTATAAGAGTGGTCAGGTGCGTTCTGTCCTGTGGAGTGTCTCCGGTCCATCACCTATAATAGTGGGGTTTCATTACTCACAAGGAATTAAATTAAGAAATGTGTAAGATAAAATATTAGTTTATGTCTGGCCTGATGATATGAACCTAAATTATGCTTTGTATGCCTTACGTGTTTATTTTCTTGCATGGCCTTACCCATATGGTTACCTTGTTCAGTATATAGCATACTGACCACTAGTTTTATGGATGCTACTGATATAGAGAATTTATATGTAATTTTCCTAAGTAAAAATGTCATTTATTCCTCATTGTTTTTATAAGACTTAATATTTTCTCGAGTTTTTCTCTTTTGGATAGATTTTGCAGGAAAACATAAAAATGAAGAAATTCAAAGGAGAAATTGATGGAAATAGAAAATGAACCAGAGAACACATCAAGAGATACGGAATCAATGGAGGAAAAGACCACAAATGAAGAATATATATCAAAAGGAAGATTGTGTTGAAATTTCGTGAAGAAATAAGGAAGGAACAAGAAACATGCCCCCTCGTGTTTTATAAACACATCCTGTATTTTTCTGTCAGTACACAAAATTTTAGCTTTTAAAATTTAGCATTTGGCAGAGAATTCAAGAAAAAACATGTAGGTCCCATATTTCATAAACACGAACTGTGTTTTTCTTAAATTCTATAACCGTTCGCGACACTTTTCCCTGATATATTTCTAAATTCTGAACATTCAAAAAGGTGGTTTTCTAGGGAGTTCGAGAATGAGATTCTCTCTTTTTCTCTATATTCATTAGATACCACATATAATTGGTAATTCCAATTCTTTTTCTCTCCGTTTTATTCAATTAAACAATCAACACTCTGCAATTCGAGTGAAATGCCCCGAAAATTTCTAATTTTCTAAACTATATTTAAAGGATATTTATTATAAGAATTATTTAAATAAATTACTTTTAAATTGAATTAATTAGGGCAAATTAAGAAGAAATTTATAATTATTTTTATTAGAAAAGAATTTGGGTATTTTAGCTAATTAAGCATTTTATTTTGAAAATAAATTAAATAAATTATTTTATTTAAAATAAGAAGGAGAAAATAGTTTCAAATTAATATTAATTTTATAAATAATTTAATTAGAGAAAATTAGGATGTTTTGCTAATTAAAAAGAAATTTATGGAAAATCTTTTAAAAATCCTAATTTAGCCTAAAATAGGATTTAAATATTATCTTATTCAAATATTATTATTTTTAAATATCCCAAATATTTTAATTAATTTAAATACCTAACATAATTATGTTTCTCTTGTCCTTTTTCCTTTTTCCTTTTTCTTTCTTCCTTTTTCTTTTTCTTTCTTTCCTTCCTCCCCTTCCCCGATTTGGGCCTGGCACGGCCCAATTTTCTTCTTCCTTTCCTTCGGCCCAGTCGCGCAGTTGCCCCATTCTAGCTCGCTTCTCAACGGTGCGTTTTATCATTTATTCAGCCCTACACTCCGCGTTTCATTTAACGCACCCTTGTCATGCCGAACCGCCCGGTCCTCCCTTCTTTTCTTTCTTTTCCTTCGCCGACCGCCCGGCCCAACCTTGTCTTCTTCCTCCTTCGAGCCTGCCAGCCCCGACGTCGACCAGCACCTGCACCACCACTCACGCCCTGGTTTTTCGCCGCCGGTTACGGTCGTTTTGACCGGCGATTTTTATTCCTATCTCTTTCCCTGAATCGCCGACCCTCTTGACCCAACCAAATCTCCCTCTTCTCGCGCCATCCTCTCTCTCTCTCTCCTACACACACCCATGCCCGTTTTGCTGCCGCCGGCCAACCCTCGCCTCCGGTAAGCCCGAACCCTACTTTCTTATCCCCTCACTGACCTAAATAACCCTAACCTCTCCTCTAACTCTATAAATACCCTCACAATATACCCTGGTTCGAGTTTGGATTTCCTAACCCAGAAATCCTTCCTTGTCGCCGCCACTCCTTTAGACGCCTCGTCCTCCTCCTACGGCCAACTTCGCCGCCCGTTCTGGCCACCTGTTTCATCCTTACACTGCCCTATAGCTAACATAATCTACCTCACCCTTCGATTCTTCCTACACAATCTATCCCAGCTGTGCGAAGTTCCCTTCCCGATCAACCCTATTTTCTGCCCCGCCACCCTTCGCGCCGCCCTTAGCCACCTCCTCCTCCGCTAAGGCAGCTTCTTTCACCTCCCAAACTGTGCTTTAGACCCTGCCCTACCTTCCCATACCTTTAGTTTCCTTTTTCTCCCTCTCCTCCTCTCTCTTCCTTCTTCTCCTCTATTCGGCCACCGCCGCCGCTGCCGTGCGCCGCCACCTTTGGCTGTACCGCCACCTTCATTCTGTCCCTCTCCCTCTGGGCATTCTTAAACAGCCCAACTTCCAACTCCATTCTTCCTATCTTATTCCCAGCATGCAACTTTCCCTTCTTTCCTCTCTTTTTCGGCCACCGCCGCCACCGTCGTGCTCCGCCGCCGGTGCCGCCTATCCCCACCAACATTTGGTTGAACCCTAGACCCTCTCAGCTATTTTTCCTATTTTTATAACCCTTAAATTATTTTATTTCAATTATTTACATATAAATACTATTATTATTATTCTTAATATTTATATTTTAATATGCATTATTATTATTATTATTAGTATTAATATTTTTATTATTATTTATGTAGAGGGCTGAAGCCTAATATATTTTAATTCGATTTTATTATTATTCTTCTTATCAATTCTATATTTACTATTATTAATATTAAAATGTTATAAGCATAATAATTATTATTATTTTCTATTTCGAATTTCCCTTATTCTTATTCCATCATTGTTAATAAAAATATTTTAACATAAGTGTTGCTATTAATTTTGCTATTATTATTATTATTATTATTATTATCATAATCATTATTATTATTATTATTATCATTATTATTTCTGAATTTGGTTATGTAATTTACAAATAATCTTTTTAGTATTATTTTGGTAAAGGGTCTAAAGCCCTTATTTCACTTTATTTTTGATTAATGCCTTTTTATTATTATTTCTACTATTTTTATTATTCTTATTAATATTAATATTGATATTATTTTGGTATTTTTGTTATTATTATTTTATCAAAAAACTAGTCTTATATTAAATTAGTGTTTAATATTATTTTGATAGGAGACAGTCTAATTTTAGCTTTTCTCTCATAATAGGTAAAACCAGTCAAAACCCTAAGGAGGCGTAGGAGCGTGCTCCAAGACCGGTGTCGTTTTAGGTAAGGAGTGCTAAGGCCTTTTATGTGCTTATGTGTATTATGTGTTTCGCATGTTATGTATCTAGTGTTTATTATTATTAAATATTTTATATGTGGTATGACTTGGAGTTGAAGTATGTTGTGCATGGTATGTGTATTAATTAGGTATAATGATATGTGTTGTGTATGTGAGGAATTTGATGTGGTTTGTGTGGGGTAAAGGATGAAAAAGAAGGATGGGGAAAGAGGTTGACCAAGGGAGGTGAGTTGACCTAATTATTTAGTGATTCACGAGTGACAAAATAAAATGGAGAGTTTTAAGGTTTTGTGGGGGAGAAAACAATTTATGTTTTACTTGGGAGAAACTAAATTATGATGTTATTTGGGAGAATGTAATTTATGATGTTATATGGGAGAATCGAATTTATGGTGTGTTTAGGAGAATCTAATTTATGATGTTAATTGGGAGAATCTAATTTATGATGTTATATGGAAGAATTGAATTTATGGTTTGTTTGGGATAATCTATTTTTTTTATGTTATTTGGGAAAATGTAATTTATGATATTATATGGGGGAATCTAATTTATGATTTGCTTGGGGGAATTCAATTTATGGTTTTCCTTGGGAGATTCTAAATTATGATTTTATGTGGAAGAATCTTTATGGTTTGAATTTAGGGTTTTGTATGACGGAATCATGGTTTGTATGGTGGTATTTATGGTTGATGGTGGTATTAGGATTTGCATGGTGGTATTTATGGTTTGTATGATGTTATTAAGGTTGTATGGTGGTATTTATAGTTGTATGGTGGTATTAGGGTTTACATGGTGGCATTGATGGTTGAATGGCAGTATTAGGGTTTGCATGGTTGAATTTAAGGTTTCACGTGGAATTTTAGGGTTTTCATGAAAAGGTTCGAAGGTTTGCATAGGGAGATTAATGTCTGCATGGGTATGAAATTTACGTGTGAAAAGTTGATTTGGGATGTAAGGGAGGAAATGGAAGAGTTATTTGGGTGTTTGAATGTTTTGGGTGAAAAATAATACGTAAGACATTATAAGGGTATGGAGGTGACTGAATTAAGGTTTGGAGTGATTGACTATGGTTGTGGGGGTCAATTAGGGTATGTGGTGCATGTCTAGGGTTTGGTGGTAGCACATGTGTATATGTTGATTAAAGTGTAATTATGATGTGTGAAGATTTATGCATGTCTAGGGTAAAAGCCTTTGAATAAGACACTTAAGATACTAATCATTTAAAGTGGAAGATTATTGAGCCGGGTCTAGACCGATCCACCGGTCAGAAATAGTGGTTAGGGTTTAACCCTATGTGTGACCGATCCACCGGTAATAATAGTGGTGAGGACTTTGTCCCGCAAGTGTCCGGCCCACCGGAAATAATAGTTGGGTGACTCGAGCTCAATAAAAATAAATCATAGTTGCCAAAACATTTAAAAGGTACTAATTACTTACAGTGGAACACCATGTGAGCAGGAACCAGCCGATCCACCGGTAAGGAATAGTGGTGAGGACTTTGTCTCGCAAGTGACCGATCCACCAGCGAATAATAGTGGTGTGGACTTTTTCCCGTAAGTGACCGGCCCACCAGCAATAATAGTGGGGTGTTCCTGTACTTACATGGATTTGATAAAAAGCATGGTGTGTATCGACTTCTGATAAAAGATTAATTAAGTACCGGTCTGGTACTAAGTGTAGCAATAACATTCCCAGAATTCACAGGTTTTAAGTGTTTCTATCTTAATTGCTTCCGTTTTAAAAAAAAATTTAGTGATTTTTGGGGTGTTACATCAAGTCCGTAAGTTCTTCTCCATTCCTCTCTTAATTGCAAGTTTTGATTTTTGATTGAATGCAAATAAATTCTCTTTATTGCATTCTTATTTTTCTTATGTTTGGTGTTTCATTGTTAATTTATTTGTAAGCATTGATGTTAATTATAGATTATTGCATTTAATTGTGTGTTATTGCAATTATGTAGATAGTATAAGGTACGATGATTTGATGATAGAATTAGGGTTTCTGATATGACAACGTAAATTGAATTCATGAATCTAGATGAAATTTAATTGAATTGATGGACAGAATTGAATGATCTCGCATCACAAATTAAGAATTTAAACTAATTAGACTGATCACCTATCTAGTTTAGATCTTAATCTACGCTAGGATAACGGAATTAATACGTAATTGTTAATTAAGGTTTCCAAAGTAGCAAAAGATTAATTATTAATCTTGTCCATTAATTCGTATGATTGTATGATCCGAGCTTATGTGATTATGGTCGTAGTTGACTGCATTCCATTCGTAATGCTGCCATTAATTGCATCTAGCATTCTTAACCTAGGTTATTAATTGGTTAGGTGATAAATTGAGAGCTTATTCAATTTATTAGAATTGAGAGAAAGCAAAGAGATGAGTTATTATGAGTTTCTACAGGTTAGTGTTAAATAATTTAGAATCATTCGTTTCTCCATGATTATTTGATATCCTAATTCCATAATCAATATCTTCCTATCCTCATTCATTAATTAGTGAGTACAGTATTTTATTATTTATCCATAGTTTACATATTGATGATAGAATTATATGTTATTTCATAACCGGGGTTTTAACATCGATTACAGAATTATTGATTATATACCATTCCTTGTTGGTTTGACTCCTTCTTGCCATATACTACGTATTTGGAAATTAGGATTTATTTATTAAATTTGTTATGCATACGACAGTACATCAGCTACTCATTCCCACGAGTAGAGGATCCTTCTAAATTTATGTAAGTATGAGGTACCATGTTTGATACCTATAATGTACAAGATGAGTCAAGTAGGGATGTGTAATGACTTTTGGACTTGCTTGGGACAGAGAGTGGATGTTGGTCAGACTCTCATTTACCTCTGTTTAATTATGTTATGTTTGATTTTAGTTTTGTTTTATCGTATTGTACCTATTATCCCTTTTGGGAACTTGACTATGTAACTCTTTTTCGGTTGTAATAACTTTTCAACG
Organism: Tamarix chinensis; assembly: GCA_030549775.1. Classification (NCBI taxonomy): domain Eukaryota; kingdom Viridiplantae; phylum Streptophyta; class Magnoliopsida; order Caryophyllales; family Tamaricaceae; genus Tamarix; species Tamarix chinensis. The sequence goes on along the minus strand of CM060179.1, from coordinate 76,857,174 downwards.
CACACTCTGATTCTCTTGTTATAAATATTTTAGTTTCCAATGGATTCCTATTTTAAGTTGTTTAATGTTCTTATGAAATTTTTCCTTAGCCTTGCGGTTGGTATAAGACTTGTCGGGGGCCTAGCTTGTACTGGTCACTACGGTAGCACCCCCGTGCTTGTATTTGTTTTAATTAAAAGAAAATTTTCAACTGTGATTTTTGGTGATGTTACAAGTTAGTATAAGAGAGTTGGTTCTGGTAACCATGTATATTTTCAAAACAAGTTGCGATTTACAAAGTTTTCTTGAATTTGAAGTGTTTTCAAACTCAAAAAAGTCTTCCTATTTTAAGAACTCTGAGTCTAGCTCCACGGTGAGGAACAAAAGGTAGACTACTAGTTTTCCTAAAGGGGAGTTAGTGGGTAGTAAATTGCGCTGAACATATAGGTTTTCTCCTAACATTCTTTTTTTTCTTGCAGCTGCTCTTCATGATGAATAACCAAGCTAAATGTTTGAAGGAGGCCTTCGAGGCCTTCATGGAACTCATCCAACGCCAGCCCCTAGTGCCGACCTCGCAGCCCCACCACTCTGAAGGCGCTGGTGAGGACTGGCTCTGGAGGGTCACTAGGCAACACCCTCCATGTATTCTAGCTAGGAGGACCCAGAGATTCTCGAGGAGTGGATCTGATACAAGGACTGCACATTCAAAGTAGTGGACTACCCTCTGGCCCGACAGCCCTGTATTGCAGCTTTCTTCCTGAGAGGTATAGCAGAGACCTAGTGGGTGGAGTACCTTGCCCAAGATAATCCTCCTGTGACATGGGAGGCATTCAAGATGGCCCTCCACTCAAGAATTTACCCCAAGAGCCTGAAGAGGGATAAGGTTTGGGAGTTTATGTAGCTCACCCAATGCACAATGATGGTTCATCTATACCATACTCACTTCACCAAGCTTCTTCGGTTCACCCTAGGGATTGCCTCCAGTGACTCCATGGTCGTGTTCCAGTTCTAGAAAGGGCTAAAAATCAACGTCTGCCGTATAATGGGAGCTATAGCCTTTAGTGATCTGGCTACCCTATACGAGCCCACTTACATCGCCTCCACTATAGTCAACGAGTAGGCCACCATCCTTAGGAAGAGAAAACCCAAGGGCCATAATTCTAGGAGTGGGACCTAGCTGCGAGTAGGAGGATCGATGAGACACCAACTAGGAGATCATTTCAAAGGTCAGGAACCACTTAGGGGACCCGCCTATAGATGTTGTAGTAGGAGGCACCCGGGTAGAGAATTTGAGGACAGACTCGTGTCCTATACGATTTGTGGTAGATTGGGTCATCGCTCAACTGATTGTCCTGATTAGTCTCACTTCCACTAGTTCCAAATTTAGCAGTACATGTAGAAGGGACCCTTGATTCCCCAGCATTAGGCCTACTAGCAGCACTATAAGACTTTATCCCTACAGTTCCGACAGTAGTTTCAACCGATGCTCTAGATTGAGATTCCAAGGGAAGGCCATAGGGATCCAAACCCTTCCCTTAGAGAGAAGGTTAGTTGGGTGGATGCCTAAACATGATCGGTTGAGTGGAGGCCGATCGCTAGCTAGACATCATCTCAAGTACGTTCACCATATCTTGTCTACCAGTATATGTTCCCTCTGATTCGAATATATCCTTGTCCCTTGTGGGTGCTCCATGGTTGCTAAGGCTAAGTCGTCATCCTCTACTTGTGTAGTATTATTTGTAGTGCTTTCTTTGGGTGACAGAAGGAAATGTACCCAGTTACCTTCGAATGTGGCCTTAGTCATAGGCAGGGAAGACTTCTTAGTAAACCATTTTCTTTAAGGGCGGAGTAGTATAGTTATTCATGTTAGTTGTACCCTTATACGCCTAGAACGTCTTGTCCCTTAGCCATAGAAATTAGCAAGTGACTTTGGGGATGAGATCTTTCATTAAGGAGGTAGTGATGAAATACCCCAGAATCCTAATTTAAGAAATATGTTAAAATAGTAATTTATTAGAGAAATTAATTAAATAAATTATTTTATATAAAATAAGGGGAATTATTTAAGATAAAATCAAGAGGAAAACAATAAAGCATTTAATTAGAGAAATTTTGGTGTTTCACTAATTAAAATGGAATATAGGAAATATTATCCAAATATGTTAAATTCATTTAAAAAGGGAATTTAATTATAATTTTACTAAATATTATTATTTTAAATATTTAAATATACCAAAATGTTCTAAATACCCCAACCAACCTATTTTTTTTCCTTTTTCTCTTTTTCCTCCCTTTTTCCTTTTTCTTTTTGCTTTTCTCCTTTCTCGTTTTCTTTGTCCACCTTCTTCCCTCGGAATAGGCCAATCCCCCTCACAGCCCAAACCCTTCCCTCTCTTCCTTCCGCACAACCTAATTCGCATTCTTTCTTTTTTTTCCCCGCTTAGTTGCCCGATTCTCCCCTCTTTTTTTCTTTCATTTTGTTCTCCCCCATACTAAGCAGCCCTTTTCTCATCTTCTTCTTCTCGCTCCTCCCACGTGAAGCTTGCAACTCTGCTACCACCATCCTCCACCTCTATCGTCGGCCTACACCTCCCTCTCTCCTAGTCCTTTTCCTTTCCTTTTTCGACCCCAACAAACCCCACACCTCCTCCCACGTGTGCCCCATCCCTTTCATTTACTTCCCTAACAAAACCTACACCTACGAATTACAAGCACGTACTAGCCAGCCGTCGTTGGCCCGCCGGCTTGCCATACCTATCCCCTTGTCCACTTCCCCATTTGTCTTATTTACCCCTATTGGCCAATAAATACCCCATACCCAACCTCAATTGAGCTCTCTTTCCTGCCTAAAATTTTACCCCCTTGCACCACCGCCTCTTCAAATGCCTCCTCTACCTCCTGTGCCCAGCGTCGCCACCTGTAACACCTGCCAAATTCCTCCCTACATCACCCCCATCAAACTACACCACCCACCACCTCTAATTCCTCTAGCATGAGCTACCATAGCCATGCAAAGTTGATTGCCCAACTCACCCATTCTCTTCCATCGCCACCCTTTTTGCCGCCATGCACCGCTATCCTTGTTGCAGCCACCACTCACCCTATCTCCCAAAACACCCACCAAAGCCTTCTGTACCTCCCTTACCTTCCTTTCTCCCTACCTCCCTCTCCTTCACCATTCCTCCTCCTCCACCACCTTGCCACCACAACAGCCTCCACTTGCGCCACCCCTTTTTTAATGCCAGCACCACCATTCCAACCCTCCCAACCCAGAGCATCAACCACCATCACAACCACCCTCTCACTCCCCTTCTTCTAGCCTAGAAAGCCACCTCTTCGACTCCACATCCTCCTCCACCTCCGCCTCCACCGTGTGATGCCACCTAGTCACCACCACACCTAGGTTGTGCCTGAAACTCCTCAACCTTAAAATATAATTAATATAATTGTTATCTAATTTATTAGTGTTATTATCATATTTATCATCATCATGATTATTATTATTCTTATTATTATTATTATTATTATCATTATCAATACCTATATCACTAATATTACAGTAACTACTACTACTACTGCTGCTATTATTATTATTATTATCAACATCATTATTACCATTATTGTCACTACTTTAGTATTACTAATATTATTATTATTATTACTATGATTCGGGTTATTATTATTATTATCACTATTATCATCATCATTACTATTATTATTAACGTTACTCTCTTTAGTAATATGATTGTTGCTAATAATACTTTAACATGGACCAATATAACTACCAAGACCTATTTTGACTAGTAATAGTATGATTAGCTACTTTAAGAATCATACCCTAATTTTTACTTATAAAACTGCTATTATTCTTATTAACCCTAATACTAGGTTATGACAAAGGTAAAGTAAGGAATAATGAAAATGTTGGTACAAGGGAAGTTAACCCTAGTATTTTCCTCATATAGGTAAACCATGTCAAAAGCCTAAGGAGGCATAAGAGCATGCTCCAAGCCCAGTGTTGTTTTAAGTAAGGATACGGTTAAGGCCTAATGTGTGTGAAAAATGTGTTATGTGTGTTGATTTCATATGTGTGTGCCTTATATAGTATGGATTATGTTCTTGTAGCGCAACTTGATAAGCATGAAGCTAAGGTGAGTTGTATGAGTTTATGATATGTGTAGTGTGCTATTATTACTTGTACTTGGATTGTACTTATGTAGTACTACCCCTGTAATACTCCCAAAATTCACTACTGAAAAATTTCGTTTAATAAAAAGGCTTAATGGATGTGAAATAACAAAACTGTAAATTCTAGAGTATTATTGCCACACTTAGTACCAGACCGGTTCACTCCTACCGTTCTAGTACCAAGTGCTAAAGCTAAAAAGGATTATTGTTAAACTTAAGTCAATACTCAAACCAAGAATTCATAAAAGAACTAGAAAGTTCATAACATGGAAATTAGAGTATGCATAAAAAGTTTATAATCTAAAGGAGTACAAACAATTATAATATAGAAATAAGAGTGCGTGAAAAAGAGTCATAAAAAGTTTATAATCTAAAGGAGTACAAATAATTATAATATAGAAATAAGAGTGCGTGAAAAAGAGTCATAATCCAGAGTACATAGTCAAGGTACTATGAAAGGATTAAGGCCTACAAAATCATAAAGGTTTAGTTATAGAAAATCCAATTCAAAAAGGATTAACATAAAGAAATATAAGAACATAAAAAGGAAATCCGGCCATGCCTCTCTTGATCTCCATGCCAAGTCCATGCTCAACCCTCAGCCCCACCCGATGCCTCACAAGCATCGAAAGCCTCAACAACAAAATCACCGACCTGCACAAAGTTAGAGGGGCCTTCTACTCGTAGGAATGAGCAGGTCAGTACACTACGTATTGAGTAAGGTTCAATGCACTAAGGGAAACACATAAAGGCACATAATTGAAGTACGATAATATAACATCATACAATCTTTACAGATAAATAAAAGCCAAGTTGTAGTCTAGATAACCTAATTATTAAATCTCTGATAAATGCTCAATTCACACCATGCTTATTATCATTTCATGAGAGTACGGAAACCACACTATTATAGCCGGTGGACCGAAAACATACAGGGTGTAATGCACCTGACCACTATTATTCAGTGGTGGATCGGTCTCCTGGTCAAGATGCTCCTCGCCACTATTATTTACCAGTGGGCTGGTCTACCGACGACTCTTATGGTGTTTCACTATAAGTACTTAGTGTCTTCCCATGTCTTATCACAATTATGTTCAGTTTGTTGAGCACGAAATCCCCCACTATTGTAGCCGGTGGACTGAAAACATATAAGCATAATGTGCCTCACCATTATTATTCGCCGGTGGATCTATCTCTAGGGCACCTCGGATCTTAGCCACTATTATTCATCGGCGGACTAGTCTGAGCCCTACTCAATAATCTTCCTCTTTAAATGATTAGTCTCTTACCATGTCTTTTTTAAAAGTTTCACCCTAGACATTCATGAAAAACTCCATCTACGCTTATCCTCCAAGAGGGCCCGTCCCATATTTTGGGACTCTACCCCTCCTAACATACCCCATCATCCTTTCCTTCCTTCACTAACTCACACTAGAGGCCCAACTCTTATGTGTGTGGGTCAAGGCCCACTATCCAACACCTCCAAGTCTAATCACTGCCTTACCCTAGGATTTTCTCTAGAAACCCTAATTTAGGCTTATGTGGCCCATCCTTCTCCACCTCATACAACCCAAACTATTATAACACCCCACACATCAAAACCCTTTGATTCGACCCTCATCATCTCACTTTACTCCCAAAGTACACGTTTAACCACAAAACCTTAGATGGCAACACAAAACCCTAGCTGGTAACACATAACCCTAGCATCCTCATTTCCACATGTCATCCCTCCATTTCTCACCTTCCACTCTTATTTTTCCATGATACCCATGCTCCTCCCTCACATGGTAATTATCCATCCTCATCTCATACTCCATTCACCCTCATTTATTTTCCCTTTTTACCACCTTCTCATATTAGGGTTACCTCCCAAACCCTAGCTCGTTCTCCTATGCACCCTTATATTTTTCCACGTACTATTTTTACCTAAAGCTTCCAATAAGCCAAACAACTCTTCCATTACCTTCCTCACACCCCAAATCAACACTCCAGATGTAAAATTCACCCCATGCAAACTTTATACATCCCATGCAAACCTTCAAAGTTTTTCATGCAAAACCCTAAAACTCCCACGCAAAACCCTAGATTCCTCCATGCAAAAACCTAGATTCTTCCATGTGAAACCCCTAGATTCTTCTATGTAAAACCCTATATTCATCCATGCAAAACCGTAGATTCTCTAATGCAAAGTTCATCCTCTTTATTTTTCTTTAAGTCACCTTTTATTCTTCCACTCATGGATCATGAAATATTTAAGTCAAACCCACAACCCTTGGTCAACTTATATCCCTTTGGTCAACTTATTTCCTTATTTTCCTTTTTCATCCTTTCACCCTATATCATCACATTACATATCCTAGAATGCATGTCCTCAAGGGCCACAACACATCACATCATAATCATAGCTTATACATATTATACACATGCCATAAGATACTACATGAGCATACCTCAACTCCAAGCTATACTACTCATAAAATAGTTACAACAATAAGCATAAGATACATAACATATCATGATACATGGCATACAAGGCATATAAGGCACATAACACACATAAGGCTTTAGGTACACCCTTACCTAACATGACACTAGTCTTGAAGCAAGCTCCTACACCTCCTTAAGGTTTTGACTGGTTTTACCTATAAGAAAGATAAAAACTAAGGATTAGTTTCCCTCTTACCAAAATACTATTATTTCCTATTTTGTCCTAGATTAGGGTCACTATTATTAAAGGAAACTTAATAAGTGAAAATAGGGTTTTTTTTAATAATATTTATAGCCATACGTATATTATTAAATCTAATAGCTTATTTCTAATAATAGTACTAACACTAGTTATAGCAAAATAGCGATATTAATAATAATAGCAATACTAATACTCCTAGTAATAGAAACCCTAGTATTTTTAAGGCTAAGGCTAAGAATAATAATAGCATTAGGTGTAAAATAATAATATAATAATAGTAATAATAACAAAATACTAATATCGTTGAGGATAATAGTAATGACAGCAATATTTGAGATGATGATAATATAAGGATTTGAATATTTTTACAATAATTATAATAGTGATACTAACAATAATAATGAAATGCCCCAAAAATCCTAATTTCTATTATCTATTATTGAATAAGGTTTTTATGTTGAAAGTTAATCAAATAATTTACTTTTATTAAAATAAGAGGAAGTTAATTAGGGTAAATCAAGAAGAAATTTATAAGTGTTTTAAATGGGAGGAATGGTGGTATTTTAAGCTAATTAAGGATTTTATTTTGGAAATTAATTAAATAAATTACTTTGTTTAAATTAAGAAGGATAAAATAGTTTTAAATTAATATAAACTTTATAAATAATTTAATTGGAGAAAATTAGAGTGTTTTTTTAATTTAAAATGGAATCTAAGAAAATTCTTTCAAAAATCCCTAAATTAATCTAAAAATAGAATTTAATTATTATTTTAATATTTATATTTTATTAAACATCCCAAATTACCCAAATCATACTAATTAATCCAACCACTAATTTCCCTTCTTTTTCCTTTTTCCTTTTCTCCTTTTTCCCCCTCTTTTTTTCCTTTCTTTCCCTTCTTTTCCCCGGCTTGGGCCGGCTTGCTAGGCCCAATAATCCCCCTCCTCCTCCTCTCTCTCGCGCGGCCCAGCCCACGCCTCTCTTTTTCCTCCCCGGCCGGTTCGAGCCGCCTTTCTTTCCTTCTTTCTTTTCCGCTGGACCGCCGGTCCAGCCTCTTCTTCTTCTTCTTCTTCCCCGTGCCGTCGTCATTCGCCGCCTGCAACACGAAATCTTGCCGGAGAAGAAAGGCCTGCAACGATAGCTCCAGCTCCGGTCATTTCACCCCTCTTTTCCCCGTTGACTTCCCCATGGATGTGACCAAACGGCACAGCCCTTCTCCCGCACGAAAATCCCCCATTTCCCAGGCAATTATGGTCTATAAATTTCAGACCGTACACCGGCCAACTACGTCGGACAACCTACCCTAACCCTAACCCCCCTAACCTCCCTCGAAGCTTTGTCGTTTCCCATCCCAATTTGCCTATAAATAGCCCTAACCACTGCCTTAATCGAGTTCGAATACTGGGAACCCAGATTGAGCAAAGCCGCGAGCCGCCCTACCTTCAGCCGGCCTTTGCTCCGCCGTCAGCCACCCCTGCCGCCTACCCTTGCCACCACGATCTTCCCTGCACCCCCCTCTACACAACCAACCCCCGTAGCCTCCCTGCCTTACGCCGCGCGTGCCGCCCTGGCCGTGCGAAAATTCCTTCCCCAAAACAACCCTTCCAGCCCTACGCCACCTTCGTGCCGCCGCTTGCAGCACCACCACCACCCCCCAAAACGACCAAGGAACCCTGCCCTACCACCCTACACCTCCCCTTTCTCCTAGTTTCCCTTCCCTAGCCTCCACCTCCATTTTTCCCCTCTCTTCCCTTCCTCCACCTTCGCCGCAGCTGCCGTCGCGCCGCCGCCGGTGCCACCACCTCTCAGCCAGTTTGCCCAACACCCTGAACCCTAAATCTTAAAAAAATAAAAGTGATTAATGATTTAATATTATTAACTACTATTATTAGTATTATTATGATTAATATTAACATTATCATTATTATTACAAATATTATTATTATTACTAATACTACCACCCTTATTATTATTACCAGGACCCAACCTTACCCTAAGAACCTCTAATTAATGGTGTTAATTAACTATTAGACCTTGTTAAGTTATTACTAATATTATTATTATTACTGTTGTTATTATTATTATTACGATTATTATTATTATCATTATTATTATTATTATTATTATTATTATTATTATTATTATTATTATTATTATTATCATATTTGTTACTTTGACTATAACTAACATCTTTAGTATCTCTATTACTATTATTATTATTATTTTAGTAGTTTTACTAATACTAGTATTGTTACTATTAATATTACTATCATTATCATTATTATTAATAATATGGTTATGGTGGTTGTAGTTGCCATTATTGTATTATTATTGTTCTTACCCATAGTATTATTATTATGACTAATGTTATCAACATTATTATTACCGTTCTTGTTATTATTATTATTACTATCATTAACATTATTATTACTATTATTATTATTATTATTATTATTATTATTATTATTATTATTATTACCATTACTATCGTTATATTTACCACACTTATTACTTTAACTACTATTACCATCATTAATATCCTTATTATCATTATTACTTAATACTATTACTTTTAGTACTCTTATTATCATTATCTACATTATTACTAGTATTATCGTTATCACTGTTATTGTTATTAATATTATTCTTATTCTTATTCTTATATAATAATTATTAATATTATTCTTATTCTTATTCTTATTATTATTATTATTATCATTATTATTATTATAATTATTATTATCATTATCCTTATTGTTATTATTACTATTATTATTACTATCGTCATTGCTATCACCATTATTTTCACTATCATTGTTATTATTATTATTATTATTATTATCATCGTCATTATTATTATTATTATTATGTTATTGTCCTAACCTTTAATATCGTGGTTTTATCCTTATTATTATTATTTTTAGTATTATTATTGCTATTTGCACTATTGTTATTATTATTATCATCACCAATATTATTGTTGTTGTTATTATTATCATTATTATTATTATTACTATTATTACTATTATTATGATTATTACCAGATCATGGTTGTTGCTATCATCATTATTATCATTATTATTATTATTATTATCATTACCGATATTACTACGATTTCGATTGTTATTATCAACATTATTATCATTATAACCACTATTACTATTATTAGTAGTATTTTTACTATTATTATTGGTGTTAATAATAATATTGTTATTAGTAATATTAAACCCTTTACTTTGATAACTATGGGTTTTACTAAGGCGTGTCTTGATTAGTGGTCATTTGCTTAACTACCTTGAGAATAATAATAACCCCACCTTTTTAATTATAAACTACTATTATTAATATTAATTATAGTACTAGACCAGGATAGGGGTAAGATAGGAAATTATGATAATTCGAGTAGAGGGAGATTGACCCTTAGTATTTCTTCCTTATAGGTGAACCGAGTCAAACCCCAAGAGGTGTAGGAGCGTGCTCCAAGCCCGGCGCCGATTTAGGTAAGGACGTAACTAAGGCCACCTGTTTGTATTGCATGTTTTACTTGTCTTGGATGCCTTGTGCGGTTGTATGCTATAATCTGTATGTTATCTGTGTTATTATGTAGCGCAGCATGGAACCAAGGTATGTTCTCGTGCTCTTGTCTGTATGTGCTAATATGGTATGATACAAATATGATGTGATGTGATGTGACCCCTACGACTCATGCTAGGTTATTTGATGAGGTGTTGTGGAGTGGGGACTGGAAGGAGAAAAATAAGAAATGAAGATAACTAAAGGGAAGTAAGTTGGTTAATGTAGGTAAGGACGACCTAGGTAGTTTGTAATCTGTGAAATGATGAGAAAAAGGGAATTAAATAAAATAGAAGAGTGGGAGAAAATAAGGTTGCATGGGAGAACTAGAGTTTGCATGGGAATGATAGGGTTTGACATAGTGGAAATGATAGGGTTGGCATGGGGAGGTTAAGGTCCACATGGGGGTGAACCTTACATATGAATAGTTACTTTGGGACGTGGGGAAGGTAATGGAAGGTCCGTTTGGGAGTTTGGAGGCTCGAGGTGAAAAATAGTACGTAGGGTGATATAAGGGTACCTAGGGTTTGGGAAGGAAACCCTAATTAGAGAAGGTGGAAAAAGAAAAAGAAAAATAATAAGAATAATCAAGGAGGAGCAAAGTATGAGGGGGAGTTGAGTCTGAGAGTCATGATACGTGGGGCGTTAAAATAGTATGAGTAGACCTCGAGGTATAAGGTGGTGGTCCCTGACCCACACGCCTAGAGGTTGGGTTTCCAATGCGAGAAATGTGTTAAGTATGATAATCACAAAGGGTGTTTAGTGACCTAAAATAAGCGCGGGAGATAGCTCGGTAACCTAAACCGAGTAGGGATATAGCTAAGGCTGAATGTGTGACATGTGTCCTACGTGCCGTGGATGTTCTATATGATTTATGTGGCGTGGTCTTAAATGCCATTATCTTAACTGTTTCATGTGTGGCGTGGCTTGGAATCGAGTCGTGTGCATGTGCCCTCATTAGTACGTGATGGTACGACTATGTCATCAATTTTGATGTGATGTGTTGAGGCCCTCTAGCCATGCATGACATGGGTGATATTATTTCGAATAAGACACGTTAAAACACTAATTACTTACAGAGAAAGATGTTGAGCCGAACTCAGACAGGTCCACCAGCTATAATAGCGGCAGGGTATCTTACCCTCGCAACCGTTCCACCGGCTATAATAGTGGGAGATTTCGTGCTCAACAAAACAAACGTAAAAGTGATAAGACATGGAAAGATACTAATATTTATAGTGGAATACCTTGTGAGTGGGGGCCAGACCGGTCCATCGGCAAATAATAGTGGTAGGGTATATCACCCTCGCGACCGTTCCACGGGCTATAATAGTGGAAGGGCATGGCCCTCGTGACCGTTCCATCGGCTATAATAGTGGGGCTCCCGCACTCACAGGGATTAATAAAGACTATGATGTGAATCGATTAAAATTATCAGAGATATAATGAGAAAGTTATCTGATTCGTGACCAGAATTGTTCATCTGTGTTATTGTTTATTATTTACGAGCTATGTATGCTATGTCATGTATCTCTGTGTATGTGGGCCTTAGTGCGTCTGTTACCTTACTCAGTACGTAGCGTACTGATCACCCGTTTCATGGGTGCTGCTCATTCCCACAAGCAGAAGACCCGTCTGAATTTTGCAGGTAGGGGTCGATGTCTGTGGCACTTTCAGAGCTGAGAGTTGAGTCTGGATCTAGCTTGGGGGCCGAGAGTGACGTGGCCGGAGAGCATCCCCCGTCTTGTTCCTTTATTTTATCGTACTTTGTTTATTCCATTATTTTATGTTTCCTGACATTTAGAACTTTTAAATTGTACTTCGGATTGTAACTCTTGATTTTGCACTCTGATTCCTTTAAACGTATGCTTTACTAATGACTCGTTTTTGGTGCTATTCTTTTTAGCCTCAGCACTTAGTATCGGGTCGGTAAAAGCGAATCGATCTGGTACTAAGTGTGGCGGTAATACCCCCGAATTTACAGTTTTATCTGTTTGCTTCCGCTAAACTCCTTTAAAGTAAACGAAATTTTTCAGTAGTAAATTTGGGGTGTTACAAATAATAATAATAATAATAATAATATCAATATTAATAATGATGGTAAAAATTGAATTATAATGGAATAGGGTTTCAACCCTTCATTGAAATAATAATAATAATAATGCGTAATAATAATAATAATAATAATAATAATAATAATAATAATACTAAATGAATTAATGATAAAATAGGGTCTCGACCCTTTATAGTTAAAATAATAACAATAATAATAATAATCATAATAATACAATTAAAATGAATAAGGCTCAAATAATTAGGATTTAGGGGTTGAAAGGGTTTAGGGTACCATTTAGGGTTGGTGGCGATTGGCAACATCGACGGTGGTGCACAGTGGCGGCAATAGTGGCAGGAAAAAGGAAAGAAAAGAGAGATAGTTGAATGCTGGGAATAGGATAGAGAGAATTAGGTAGAAGTTGGGGTGATTGAGGTTGCCCAAGTTGAGAGGGTTGGAATGAGGGTGGTCATGCTGCCAAAGGTGGCGATGCACGATAGCGGGTGTGGTGGCTGAAAGTAGTGGAATGGAAGAAAGGGAGGAGGAGAGGGAGGAAATGGAAAAGGAGGATAGGGGGAGGTAGAGGAAAGTCTGCAAGTGTTTTTGGGAGGTGTAAGGGGCGGTGGTTGTGGCGGCAGTGGTGGTGGACAGTGGTGACAAGAGTGGCAAGGGTGAAGGAGTGGCTGATGGAGAAGGAAATTTGTACGGCCAAGGTGGCTCGTTCATGGTAAATCAAGGGAGGAGGGTGGCAAATTTTAGTAAAGGGTGATGCAGGGAGTGGTATTGTGGGTGGCTCAAGCAGCGGCGTTGAGCGTCGTCAGTAGCAGGGAAGAGAGAGGAGAGATGGCTAGTCACCGACGTGGTCGACAGGGAAATTCATGGCGTGTGTAGGGGAGGGAGTTGCAGGTCAACGGGAGAGGAAGAAGAAAGAGGGTAGGGGTGGATCGGGCAGTAGGGAAAAAGAAAGAAAGAAAAGAATATAAGAGAACCGGTCAGGTGACGGGGGAAAAAATGAAATGCAATGCACACGCTCTAGGTCGCACCAAAGGAGAAGAAAGGGAAAGGGAAATGGGTCGCTGAGCTAGCCTAGGTCGGGGGAGGAGGAAAGTAAAAAAAATGAAAATCAGAAGAAGGAGAAAAGGAAGAAAGTGGAAAGAAAAGAAAGAAACAAAAGGAAAAAGGAAAAAGGGAAAAGAAAAATAGGTGGGTTAGGATATGTAGAATATTTTTTTATTTTGGGATATTTAAATATAATAATATGTTAATAAAATCATATTTAATTCCCTTTTTATGTTAATTTAGGATTTTTGAAAGATTTTTCCTAAATTTCATTTTAATTAGCAAATCACTCTAATTTTCTCTAATTAAATTATTTATAAATTTCCTATTAATTAGGCCCTATTTACTCCCTCTTATTTTAAATAAAGTAATTTATTTAATAAATTTCCAAAATAAATCCTTAGTTAGTTATAATTCTTAAGATTAGGATTTTAGGTTATTTCAATAATAATAGTAATAATGATGATAATAATAATAATACAATTAAAAGATTAAGGCTTGAATAATTAGAATTTAAGGGTTGAGATGGTTTATGGTACCACCTAGGGTTGGTGGTGACTAGCGGCACCAGCGGTAGTGCACGGTAATGGCAATGGCATGAAAAAGGGGAGAAAAGAGAGATAATTGAGTACTAGGAATTGATAGGGGGAATGAGGGTGGAATTTGGGGTGATTGAGGTTGTCCAAGTAGAGAGGGTTGGAATGAGGGTGGTGGTGTGGCCAAAGGTGGCGGTGCACAGCGGCGGGTGTGGTGGCCAAAAGTGGTAGAAGGAGGAGAAAGGAGGAGGAGAGGGAGGAAAGGAAAAAGGAGGGTAGAGGAAGGCATAGGATGGTTTGTAGGTTCTTTTGGTAGGTGTAATAGGTGGTGGTTGTGGTGAGAGTGGTGGCAAACGGTGGTGCGAAGGGCTATAGAGGTGGAAGAGTGGCTGCACGGGAAGGAAACTTTGTACAGCCAAGGTTGCTTGTGCAAGGCAAATCGAGGGAAAAGGGTGGCGTAGTTTAGTAGAGGGTGATGCAAGGAGAGTTATGTGGGTAGCTTGAGTGGTGGCGTTGAGCGACGGTGGTGGCAAGGGCATTTGATTGGGCGGTGGCGCAAATGAGTGATTTTTCTTAATTGGAATCAAAAGCTTGATCAAGGCTGGTTATGGGGGTATTTATAGTGCTAAAGGAGGGGATAAGGTCAGGGGAAATTGGTAGAATAGGGGCAGGTAAATTAGGGCTCACCGATCGGTGACGGTAAGCCAATGTAGGCTACTATGGTTAGTTGTGATTGGCCAAGAAGAAGGAAATGGCGCGCAAGAAGGGAGGGAGGTTGGTTGGGTCGAAACGGCAGGTGAGTCAAAAAGGAAGAGAGAGGAGAGATGGCTAGTCGGCTACGTGGTCGGTGGCAAAATTCACGGCTCGGGTTGGGGAAGGAGTTGTAGGTTGATAGGGGAGGAAGAAGAAGGGGAGTTAACTTGGCAGTCCGGAAAAGAAAAGAAAAGAAGGGAACCAGCCGGGCAATGGGGAAAAAAAAGGAAGAAACACGACACTCTAGGCCTGGGCCGAGCCGAAGGATAAGAAAGGGGGAAGGGAAATGGGCTGCCAGGCTAGCCCAGGTCGGGAGAGGGGGAAGAAAAAAGAAAAGAAGAAGAAGGAAAACCGAGAGAAAAGAAAGAAAGAAAAAGGAAAAATAAAAAATAGGTGGGTTGGGATATTTAGAATATTTTTGTATTTTTGGATATTTAAAAATAATATTATTTTAATAAAATAATAATTAATTATCTTTTTAGGTTAATTTAGGATTTTTAATTTTTTTTTCCTAAATTCTAATTTAATTAGCAAATCACTCTAATTTTCTCTAATTAAATTCTTTATAAATTTCCTATTCATTTGGTCCTATTTACTCCCTCTTATTTTAATAAAATAATTTATTTAATTTATTTCCATAATAAATCATGAATTAGCTATAATTTGTAAAATTAAGGTTTAGCGGTATTTCATTATACCCCCCTTAAATACAGAATTCGTCTCCGAAGTCTCTTGCTAAGTCTTAAGGTTAAGGCCAAGAAGTTCTAAATGGTTAAAGCAGAACTATCGCTAACCATTACACCACTACACAACTACCCCCTTAAAGAGAAACTTACTAAGGATAGTCAAATCAAAGGGAACACGTATCCACAGAGAAGATATGGTAAACATACATAGAAAGAGGTCTAGTTGGTAGTCAACCTCTACCTGGTTGATCACATTCAAGCACTCGCCAAACTGGCCTCCTTTATGAGGGAAGGGTCTGGATCCCTAAGGTCTTCCCCCGACATCTTGGTCTACAGCCTCAATTGGAACAAGCGCCTCTACTGGAACTACGGGGGTGAAGTCTAGTCATGGTGATGCTACTGCTAGTTCTGAAACTGTTGGAGTAAAATGGTCCTAGAAACTCAAAAGATCTATGGCCCCGCCTGCCACAGTTTAGGTAGGTCACGAGTCTGCCTCCACAATCCCGTCCTAGGTGACTACGGTCGCGTCATCTACATTGAAATTCCCTTAGAGGGTCTTGGCCTCTGCGATGATCTCTTGGCAGGGGTGTGTTATGTCCTTCCATTCGCGGCTGGGTCCTGCTCCCAGAACTCTAGTCCTCTGGTTTCCTCTTTCCAAGGATGATGGCCTGCTCCTGGACCAAGGTGGCTGCAATGCAGCTGCGCTCGTACAAAGTTGCTAAATTAGTGAAGGGCACTACACCTAGTAATCGGTGGATACTAAAGTTCAATCCTTGTTCGAACTAGAACACAACTGTGGACTCATTGGAGGTAGTCCTTGGGGCAAATCACAGTAGCTCGATGAAGGGAGTATGATATTGATGAACCATCATCAATCCCTACGTGAGCTACATAAACTCCGGGAGCTTATAAATCTTCAGGCTCTCGGGGTAAAATCTGGAGCAGAGGGCGGTCTTGAAAGCTTCCCACATGCTGGAGGACTGCCTCGAGCACGGTACTCCACCAACCATGTGTTTGCCACGCTTCTCAAGAAAAAGGCTGTGATGTTGGGCTGCCAGGCTCATAGGTAGTCCACTTCTTTAAAGGTCCGATCCATATCTCGGATCCACCCCTCGAGGACTACTAGGTCCTCATCGCCAGAGTAGGTCGAAGGGTGATGTCCAGTGACCCTTCAGAGCCAGTCCTCACCAATGCCCTCAGTAGGGTAAGGATCTGAGGCAGGCACTAGGGGCTGGCGCTAGATGAACTCCATGAAAGCTGTGAAGGCCTTGTCCAAACATCTTACTTGGCCATTCAACGACATTGGAAGCTACAATAGAAAAAATGAGGTTAGGAACAAAACCAGTGGTTCGAAGCAATCACATCACACATTTTCCTTTTTTGGGAAATCCCTAATCTACCCATACATTCCTCACTATAGCCTGGACTTAGAATCATTTAAAATAGAAGGGTTTCGTTACGGTATGAAAACACTTCAAAATCTGGTAAAAACTTTGTACATCAAACTTTGCTTTGAAAACTGAGCGTGGTTAACCGAACCAACCGCTCTAATACGAACTTGTAACACCCCTAAAATTCACTACTAATTTTCGTTTAATAAAAAGGTTTAATGGAAGCAAAATAATAAAACTGTTAATTCTAGGGATATTACCGCCACACTTAGAACAAGACCAGTTCACTCCTACTGTTCATGTACCATATTCTAAGGCTAAAAAGGATTATTGTTAAACTTAAGTCAATACTTAAACCAATAATTTATAAAAGAACTAGAAAGTTCATAACATGGAAATCAGAGTACATGTAAAAAGTTTACAATTCAAAGGAGTACAAACAATTATAAGATAGAAATAAGAGTGCATGAAAAAGAGTCATAATCCAGAGTACATAGTCAAAGTTCGTTGAAAAGAATAAGGCATACAAACGATAAAGGTTTAGTTATGGAAAATACAATACAAAAAGGATTAACATAAAGAAATAGAAGAACATAAATAGGAAATCCAGCCATGCCACTCTCCATCTCTGTGCCAAGTCCATGCTCAATGCTCAGCCCCACCCAATGCCTCATAAGCATTGAAAGCATCAACAACAGAATCCTTAAGCTACACAAAGTACTGAGTAAGGTAACTATGAAAAGGGTGGTCAGTACGCTATGTACCGAGCAAAGTAACCATGCAGTAAGGTCAACACATAAAGGCATATAATTCAAGCATGATAATATAAGAGCATACAATCTTTATAGATAAATAAAGGCTAAGCTGTTGTCCAGATGAACTGATTATTAAATCTATGATCAATGCAAACTCACACCATGCTTATTATTGTTCTATGCGAGTGCAGGAACCCCACTATTATAGCCGGTGGACTGAAAACATACAGGGCGTAACACACCTAACCATTATTATTCACCGGTGGATCGATCTCTAGTGGAAGCTGTTCCTAAGCACTATTATTCATGAGTGGACCGGTTTGGCCTCGACTCACATGGTTTTTCACTATAAGTACTTAGTGTCATCATATGTCTTTTTATAATTATGTTCAGTTTGTTGAGCATGGAATCTCCTACTATTATAGCCGGTAGACCGAAAGCATGCAAGCAGAATGCACCTGACCACTATTATTTGCCGATAGATCGGTCTCCAAGGCACTCGGCTCCTAGCAACTATTATTCACTTGTGGACCGATCTTGGCCTGGCTCAACAGTCTTCCTCTTTAAATGATTAGTATCTTACTATATCTTATTCAAAAAATTTTCACCCTAGACATGTATGTCACACTCCATCTATACTTATTCTCCTAAGAGGGATTGTCCCATATCTTGAGACTCTGCCCTCCTAACACACCCCATCATCCTTTCCTTCTTTCCCTAACTCACACTAGAGGCGCAAATCCTAAGTGTGTGCATCAAGGCCTACTACCTTTCACCTCCAAGTCCACTCACTGCCTAGGGTTTTCTCAAAAAACCCTAATTTGGTGCTATATGACCCATCCTTCTCTACCTCATACAATCCAAACTATTTTAGTACCCCACACATCACAACCCTCAGATTCAACCCTTATCATCTCACTTTACTTCCCAAGTTCACGTGTGACCATGAAACCCTATATGACCACACCAAACCCTAGTTGGCCACGCCAAACCCTAGCATCCTCCTTTGAACATGTCACCCTTCCATTTCTCACCTTCCACTCTTACTTCCGATGATACTTATGCTCGCCCCACTCATGACAATCCCCTCATTCTCACCTCATACTTCACTCATCCTCATTTATTTTTCCTTTTTACCGCCTTCTCAGGTTAGGGTTTCCTCCCAACCCTAGCTCGGTCTCCTATGCAACCTCATACTATCCCACATACTATTTTTCAGCCAAAGCCTCGAATCACCCAAAAAACTCTTACATTACCTTCCTCACACCCTAGAGCAACTTTCCATATGTAAAGTTCACGCCCATACAAACACTACAAAATTTATGACTTGTGCCAACAGAAATTTAGTCACAGATTTTTTTTCTATTGGCACAAGTTACTAATACCAGTAGATAATTTTTTGTGGGCAATGAAGAAAGTTTTTCCTACAGAAAATTTTTATCTGTTGGTAATATTATGTTATGCCAACAGATCTTTTGCCTACTTTTATATCTGTGGGCATTAGTAACATTGTACCAACAAAACTAATACCCACTCATATATCTATTGGTATTAGCATATAAGGAAGACAAATGTTTTTCAATTTTTTTAATTATTATTTTGATATTTTATTTCTTTTTCCACAAGCTATATGATTTTTATTTAAAATATATTTCCATTTTTATTGTGTGTTTTTATTTTAATATTTTAAATTTGTTTCCAATTATAACTTCGTTGTGTGATTACGACTTTATTATGGAGTTATATTTTATTAGCAAAAATAAATTATTTTTTATTATAAAATCTCTTTAAAGTAGTAAAATCATGTTAACGATTTATTTGTAACAAATATTTCCTTATTTGAATTTATTTATTTTACACTACAATAAATTGGTGCATTAACGACCAATTTAGCGACCAATTTTTTTTTTATCGTTATTGATATATTATTAACGATCACTATTAAAAGTTGTCATTATTAGTATATTTATTGCAACTAATATAATTTTTTATCATTAATTATTAATTTATTAGTCGTTAAAAATGTTTAAGTTCCATACACACACACACATATATATATTTTATAATTAATTTTTTTAAAATCTCTAAAATCCAAAAAATAGAATACAATAAAAAAAATACTTAAACCCCTTAATTCCTTAAACTTAAAAATAAAAAAATAAAAAAAAAATTTAGCTCCCGCGCGCTTGCTACCCTACCCCTATACCATTTTAATTTTTCGCGAGCCACGTCCCCCGTCCCCTGTGCCCCGACCCTCGACCCTCGACCATGGCCTCCTCCTGCTCTGCACCTTCAACCTAGGTCGCACCACCACACCAGCCACCCCCGCTCAAGCACACCACCACACCTGCTCTAGCTCCTCATCGTCGTCTTCCATTGCAGCAGCAGCGAGCAGCGAGCAGCAGCCGAGTAGCAACAGTAGCCGTCAGCAACGCACGAGGACAGCCGCGTGGTGCCACCGCCCGTCCGCCTCTAGCGCCGCTCGTCACCGGCGAGTGTTCCTTGACCACCGGAGACGCTCCAGCACCCCTCACTCCCTCCAATTTCATAGCAATTCGCTTGGTATAAATACTTAAACCCTAACTTCTATTTTGATTAATTTTAAATGATTTAGCTTATGATAAGATAATTTAGTTGTTTAATTATATATATATATG
This sequence comes from Tamarix chinensis, assembly GCA_030549775.1. NCBI lineage: Eukaryota > Viridiplantae > Streptophyta > Magnoliopsida > Caryophyllales > Tamaricaceae > Tamarix > Tamarix chinensis. The sequence goes on along the minus strand of CM060179.1, from coordinate 76,836,850 downwards.
TGTTGTATGAGTGATTTGGGATAGTTAATTGTATTGGTTATGGTTGGTTTCTGAAAATTGCATTTGTGACCCGGCTATATCAGGATTTGTCGGTTTTATCCGATTAAGCTATTTTAGATAAATTAAATTTACATTATGCTTTAAAATGTATCTAATTTCATGTTATAAGTATCAATTTAAAAATTTTGTGTGAAATTAATCGGAATTGGATTCTTATGTCAAAATTCTTACGGGTTTTATCCGGATTTGTGAATTAGCTTATGATAAGATAAACTGATTGTTAGATTATGTATATATGAGTTAGATGATTGATTTGGATGGGTTGATTGTGTTGTATATGGTTGATTTATGAAATTTGGATTTATAACCAGGATTTATCGATATAGCTCTACTTCGTCCAATTTTAAGCAATTTTTACCAATTGATTCTGTAAGGTGCTTTGAAATGTATTTAATTGCAGATTGAAAGTGTCAATTTGAACAATTTGTCCAGAATCGATAGAAATCAAAATTCTTGGTCAAAACTCTTGTGGTTTTGAAATTTGATTGATCATTGGCTTATTTTCTTAAATTGATTATACAATATGTTATACAATATGTCTAATTGCATTTCTAAACTTTGAATTTGAAGAAATTAATAAGATTTGAACAAATTATGTTTTGGACCTAAAACCCTAGTTTCAAAAGTAATTTTCTAGAATTAGTCAACATTGTGATTCTTTTTGCTAAAATTGATTGTTCGGATTTGTTTAGAAGAGGTTGTGGCCTTGATCTTTAAAACCCGTTTCCGAACAACCTTGATGTAGTCACTATGAAGAGGTTGTGGCCTTTCATGAATTGCCAATCATAAGAGGGACTCACATGTGAGTGGGAGTGTTAAGAAGTTGAAACTTACATGTAATTTATCCTATACGAAAAAAAAATGAAAAAATAATAAGATGACTTTGTCATAAGTGTGTGGTTTTAGGATGAAAGTCCAGTGGAGCTTATAAGCTGTTAGACTCTCTTTTCACATGGACCTACATAAAAGCCATTAATTGTCAGTATGCTCATGCATTATTGGAAAATTAGAGACCTATGTGGAAACTAGTTAATGCTCGTAATCAAAGAAGCTACTTCATAGGCAATACTTTTGCATTCTTTGTCTACGCATCAATGAGTCCTATGGTTATGTTCTCTTCGTCTCATTTTTTTTGAATTGATTTGATTTGAAAAAAATTCAATGCGCTATTATTATTCTTTTACTAATGTTAGTGTCATAATTGATAGTTTTTTTTTTATTACTACCATTACTATTGTTATCATTACTAGCATTATTATAATTATTATTAATTAACTTTGAGTGTCTTGATCACATGGATGATCATATTCATTTAATTGATTAAATGGCCATAGAGGTTCCATTCTTAAAGTAATTCCAACATTGTTGTCATAATGATCTGTATACTATAATTAATTATTACTATGATATCATTTGACCTACTTCTATATTTTTGTTCATTGAATGATATAAAGTCTTATAGGTGGCTATGTTAAGACATTAAAAATAGAAAGAACATTGACATTTAATAATGTCAACTAGTGCATGTAATTACATCATTTAGGAAAAGAAAATAAAGTCTTGACAAGTGCCTAAGGGCAATTGTTAGACAAACTATTATATCAATTATATTTAAGTTTAACTAGAGTACACCTAAAGGGAGGATTCATTCCGGATGTTTCTCTTTTTAGGTGATAAGTATTCATATGCTGCCTTTCTTAGACTATGTATTTGAACTAATGAACCTAAAAGTATAAGTTGTTGGGTTTGGCTTAATTGATGATTTTATACTTTCAATATTCTTTTGTACGTGAATACTTTGTTTGGGTGTAAGACATGGGCTTGCTTATACCGGTTCTAGAAACCACACATCTTGGAATAGTATAAATGGGAGCTCTGAAGATTTGAACTTATTGAATAGATCAAGTTGTTGAATAGATCGACTCTACCATGTCAAAAACCAAAAAGCTTAAATTGTAAGGCTTTAAGCTATTCATTGCTGCTCACCCTAAAAGATATTATTTTGTAATTAATATTTCCAAGACTAAAGTAACACTCGAATATGAATATTGGGGTTTCGAACTTCTAATGTATATTTCCAAGAGTATAATTTGCAAACATTGAAATCGGTTGATGATTGAAATATTTATGCCATGTGAACTCTGATTACCTAATCAAGGTTACAAGCTGCACGAGCTTCTATATTATTACATCTAAATAAAAACACAAATTCTATTTAATTTTTAGTTTTCCTTTTTATTTTACCATTTTGTGATAAAATTCTAAAACTATTGAGAATGCTTTTCTAGAATAATACTGATTAGAGAGTCATTTTAAGTTTTCTTCCAAATACTTGATTTTGCTCACACCTGCTCTCCCTCTTAATTATGGACTCTTATTATTTTTGAGAAAATTTTAAAAATTCCTTTATTTAGCTTTTGGGTATGAATTTATATTAATCTAATTAAGTTACTTGCATATTTTTTTAGGGAATACATCTTGATGATTATTAAAGAGAATGTTGAAGGCGCTGAAGTCATTGGAGATGCTGAACAAGATGAGAATGAAGATGATGGTGTTTGATGTGTTAATAAAGATGTCTTGTATGTCAACGTATGTTACAAGTTGTATTTATAGTATTGTACCTATAAGACTATATTATCACTTTGACAAATAAACTAAACACTGATGATTATGTATGGTGTACTTAATGGTATATAAGGATAAGTTATTATTACAGGTAAATATTACAACAACAGGTATTATGGACATCATTATTGTTTTATATATATATATATTTGTTGGTAATAGTTTTAGTAGTATATATCGTTTTTTGGGTAATAATTTTAGTCACAGATATCGTTTTGTGGGTAATACTTTTAGTCACAGATATCGTTTTGTGGATAATAGTTTTAGTCACAGATATCGTTTTGTTGTTAATACTTTTACCTACAGATATAATAGTGGGTATAAGTTTTACCAACAGATAAATATATGTGGGCATTATTAATTATTCCTAACAGATCATATTTATCTATGGACAAAACTTTTAAGCACAGAGTTTTTACCCACAGTTTTGTCACAGACAAATATATGTTGGTAAAACTTTTGCCAAAAGATAATGCCTTGTTGGTATAAGTGAATTATTTTGTAGTGAAACTTCATACATCCCATGCAAACCCTCAAAGTTTTTTATGCAAAACCCTAAAACTCCCATGCAAAACCCTAGATTCTTCTATTCAAGTTCATCCACTTTATTTTTCCTAAAGTCACCCCTTTTATTCTTCCTCTCATAGATCATGGGATATTTAGGTCAATCCCACATTTGTTTGTCAACTTACATCCCTTCGGTCAACTTACTTCCCTTCTGTTAACTTACTTCCCCGTTTTCCTTTCTCATCCTTTCACCCTATATCATTACATTACATATCCTATCATGCATGTTCTAAATGGTCACAACACATCACATCATAATCACAGCATAGACATATAATACACATGATATAAGAAACATATGATCATACCTCAACTCGAAGCTGTGCTACATATAAAATAATTATAACAATAAGCATAAGATACATAACATATCATAATACATTGCATATAAGGCATATAAGGCACATAACACACATAAGGCCTTGGCTACACCTTTACCTAACACGACACTAATCTTGAAGCACGCTACTATACCTCCTTAGGGTTTTGACTGGTTTCACCTATAAGAGGGAAAAACTAAGGATTAGTTTCCCTCCTACCAAAAATACTATTATTTCCTATTTCATTCTAAGATTAGGGTTATAATTATTAAAGGAAACTTTATAAGTGAAAATAGGTTTTTTAATATTATTTGTAGCCATACTTATATTATTAAATCTAATAGCTTATTTTTAATAATAAATCTAACACTAGTTATAGCAAAATAGCGATATTAATAATAATAGTAATACTAATACTCCTAGTAATAGAAACCCTAGTATTTTTAAGGCTAAGACTAATAATAGGGTTAGGGATAAAATAATAATATGATAATAGTAACACTGAAAAAATACTAATATGCTAAGGATAAAAGTAATAATAGTAATAATATTTTTACCATAATAATAATATTGATACTAATAATAATAATGATAATAATAATAATAATAATAATAATAATAATAATAATAATAATAATAATAATAATAATAATAAATAATAATAATGTTGGTATTAATTGAAATAAAGAGAAATAGGGTTTCGACCCTTCATTGTAATAATAATAATAATAATACATAATCATAATGATCATAACAATAATAATAATAATAATAATAATAATAATAATAATAATAATAGTAATAGTAATAATAATAATACAATTAAAATGAATTAGGCTTGAATAATTAGGATTTAAGGGTTGAGAGGGTTTAGGGTACCACCTAGGGTTGGTGGTAACTAGCGGCAGTGCATGGCGGCGGCAGTGGTGGCAGGAAAAAGGGGAGAAAAGAGAGATAGTTGAGTGTTAAGAATAGGATAGGGGGAATGAGGGTGGAAGTTGGGGTGATTGAGGTTGCCCAAGTAGAGAGGGTTGGAATGAGGGTGGTGGTGCAGCCAAAGGTCGTGGCGTACGGTGGTGGGTGTGGTGGCCGAAAGTGGTGGAGGGAGGAGAAATGAGGAGGAGAGGGAGGAAACGAAAAAGGACGGTAGGGGAAGGTAGAGGAAGGTCTATAGGTACTTTTGGGAGGTGTAAGAGGTGGTGGTTGCGGTGGGAGTAGTGGCAAATGGTGGTGCTAAGGGCGGCAGAGGTGGAAGAGTGGCTGCTTGGGAAGGAAAATTTGCATGACTGGGGTGGCTCCTACAAGGAAAATTGAGGGAGGAGGGTGGCATAGTTCGGTAGAGGTGATGCAAGGAGAGGTTCTATGGATAGCTCGAGTGGCGGCAGCGAGAAGGGCGTCTGATCGGGCGGTGGTGAAAGGAGTGATTTTTCTGGGTTGGAATTAAAAGCTCAATAAAGGTTGGTTATGGGGGTATTTATAGAGCTAAATTTGGGCATAAGGTCAGGGGAAAATGGGAGAATAGGGGTTGGTAGGTTAGGTCTCACCGGCCAGCGACGGTAGGCTGACGTAGGCTGCTATGGCTGGCTGTGATTGACTAGGGAGAATGATATGGCATGTGAGAAGGGAGGGATGTTGGTTGGGTCGAAATGACAGGCGAGTCAGTAGGGAAAATGGAGGAGAGATAGCCAATCAGCAATGTGGTCGGCGGTAAAATTCACGGCATAGGTTTGGGAGGGAGTTGCGGCTCGACAGGGAGGAAGAAGAAGGAAGAAGAAGGATTGGAGTGGACCAGGCGGTCTTAAAAAGAAAAGAAGGGAACCACCTAGGTGATGGAGAAAAAAACGAGGAAGAAATGTAGCGCACTAGGCCTGGGCCTCGCCGAAGGAGAAAAAAGGGGGAAGGGAAATGGGCCACTAGGCTAGCCCAGGTCGGGGGAGGAGGATGAAAAAGGAAACGAAGAAGAAGGAAAAATGAACAAAAAGAAAGAAGGAAAAATGAAAAAGGAAAAAGGAAAAAAGAAAAATAGGTTGGTTGGGATATTTAGAATATTTTGGTATTTTGTGATATTAAAAAATAATAACATTTTAATCAAATAATAATTAATTTTCTTTTCAGTTTAATTTATGGTTTTTGAAATATTTTTTCTAAATTCCATTTTAATTAGCAAATCACTCTTATTTTCTCCAATTAAATTGTTTATAAATTTCCTATTGATTTGGCCCTATTTACTCCTTATTTTAATAAAATAATTTATTTAATTAATTTCCATAATAAATCTCAAATTAGCTATAATTCTTAAAATTAGATTTTTGGGGTATTTTAGCCCCTAATTACATGCATAATAGGAAGCTCTAAATAGTATGATGTGGTTGTGAGAGAAACGGAAAAGAGTGAGGAAAGTGAGTTGACTAGGGAATTGGCAATGATGGCTTAAATATCTTATAACCTATTGGTAGAAAAAGGAGGAATAATGGGAATAAATTAAGGGAATAGATAAAAACATTCATAGGGAGTCTAGGGTTTGCATGAGATGGTTAGCCTTTGCATGGGTATGACTTTTATTTGGAAAAAGTTTACTTGAGGGTTAAGTAAGGTAAGGGAAGAATTGTTAGGGTTAATGTAAGGATACATGGGAGGCTTGACTAGGGTTTTTGGAGGAAACCCTAAGTGAGAGAAGTGTGCAAGGAAGGGAAATGTAATGGAAAGTGTTAGAATGGGGAATAAAAGATGGAAGGGGTGTCATATGGAGGAAAAGTGAGCCAAGTGAGAAAATGTATTTGGTTTTTGAAGGGAAGACATAAAAGAAAGGAGAAGTATTAGGGTTTTGGGGAGGGAACTAGGGTAGTGAAATGCTCCGAAAATTCTAATTTTATTATTTACTAATAAATAAGATTTTATTATGAAAACTAATTAAATAAGTTATTTTTATTAAAATAAAAGGGAATTAATTAGGGCTATTTAAGAAGAAAATAATAAATAATTATTGTTAGAAAAGTTTTGGTATTTTAGCTAATTAATTATTTTATTTTAGAAATTAATTAAATAAATTATTTTATTTAAAATAAGAAGGATAAAATTGTTTCAAATTAATATTAATTTTATAAATAATTTAATTAGAGAAAATTAAAGTGATTTGCTAATTAAAATGGAATTTTTGGAAAATCTTTTAAAAATCCTAATTTAGCCTAAAAAGGGATTGAAGTATTATTTTATTTAAATATTCTAATTTTTAACTATCTCAAATATTTTAATTTATTTATTTAACCCAACCTTTCTATTTTTATTTTTCCCTTTTTCCTTTTTCCTTTTTCCTTCTTCATTTTTTCTTTCTTTTTCTTTCTTTTCTTCTTTTTCTATTTCCTCTCCTTTTTCCCTTTGGGCTGCCCTCTTCCGTGGCCCAGCCCCTCCCTTCTTCCTTCTTCAGCACGGCCCAACTCGCGCCGCCATCGCCCTTCTTCCGCCCTCAACGTGCTGCGTTTCTTCCATTTTATTCTCGAAACTCGTCGTTTCATTTAACGCACCCTAACCCCTACCGACAGATCCAGTGTCCCTTTTCTTTTCCTTCTTTCCTTCTTCCCCGAACCGCCCGGTTTTCCCACCTTTCTTCTTCCCTCGCACCTGCCCAGCCTCGTCGACGCCGACCTGCAACCTTCACCGCCCCCCAGCCGAGATTTTCAGCACCAATCGTGCCCCTTTAACCTGCCTTTTCCTCCCTTTCTCTTCCCCTTGTTTCGGTAGCCTCATCAACCCAACCAAATCTCTCCCTTTTATCGCGCGATGCTCTATCTCTCTTACACATTCCCCTGCCCGAATTTTGCTGCCACCGGCCAACCAACGCCGCCGGTGACCCTAACCCTAATTCCTTTATCCCCTCGCCGACCCACAGACCCTAACCTTTCATTTAAGCCTATAAATACCCCTCATAATAGCCCTATGTCAAGCCTTGATTTCTTACCCAGAAATCAACCCTTGTCGCCGCCTCCGCTTCAGATGCATCTTCCTCCTCCTCCGGTCAACTTCGCCGCCCTTACTTGCCACCCATGTCATCCTTGCACCACCCTCTAGCTAACCAAATGTCCCATATCACTCGATTCTTCCTGCACAAGCCACACCGCCTATGCGAAGTAACCCCGTCGACCAACCTGTTTTCCAGCTCCGCCACCCATTGCGCCGCCCTTATCCACCTCTTTCGCCTCTTCCACCGCTTCTTTCACCGCCCAAATTGTTCTGCAAACCATCCTTCTACCTTCCCCTACCTCTCTTTTCCTCTTTCTGCCTCTCCTCCTCTCTCTTTCTTCTTCTCTCCCATTCGACCACCACCACCGCCACCTATGGCTATGCCGCCACCCTCATTCTATCCCTCTCCTTCTGGGCAACTCTAAACACCCCATACCTCACCTTAATTCTCCCTATCTTTTTCCCAGCATCTAACTTTTACCCTTATCTTCCCTTTTTCAGGCCGCCGCCGCCGCCGCCATGCACCACCACCGGTGCCACCTATCCCCACTAGCCTAAGGTTGAACCCTAGACCCTCTCAGCCATTTTCCCTATTTTTATAACCCTTAAATTATTTTATTTCAATTATTTGCATATAAATACTATTATTATTATTATTATTATTATTATTATTATTATTATTTTTAATATTTATTATTATTATTATTAGTATTAATGTTTTGATTATTATTTCTGTTCAGGGCTAAAGCCCTATTGTATTTTATTTTCGATTTTATTATTATTATTCTCATTATTTCCATTATTACTATTATTAATATTAATATATTATTATTATCATAATTATAATTATTACTTTTATTATTACTGTTTTGAATTACTGTTATTATTATTTTATTATTAATATTACAACTACTTTACTATTAGTTTTTCTATTATTATTATTATTATTATTATTATTATTATTTTTATTATTTCATCATTATTGTTATTGCTAAATTTGGTTATTTATTTTACAAATATTATTATTAGTATTATTTTAGAAAAGGGGCCGAAGTCTTTATTTTACTTTGTTTTTGAATAGTGTCCTTTTTATTATTAGTATTGTTACTATTATTATTATTCTTATTTATATTCTCATTGATATTATTTTTAGTATCATTATTATTATTATAATAAAGTATTTAACCCTATATTATCAACCTTTATAATATTTCTATTATTTCTATATCTTTAGTAAAGTTAGAATTTTGTTAATGTTATTTTATTAGTATGTTATTATTTGGTCAAAGCCCTAAGGAGGCGTAGGAGCGTGCTCCAAGACCGGTGTCATTTCAGGTAAGGGGTGCTAAGGCCTTTTGTGTGCTTATATGCATTATATGCTTCGCATGCTATGTATCATATGTTCATTATTGTAATTATTTTGTATATGGTATAACGTGGAGTTCAAGCATATTCTGGTATTGTTATATGGCATGTGTATTATTTATATATGATGATATGTGTTGTGACCCTGTAAGGTATGCATGTGAGGGTGTTGATGTGGTTTGTGTTGGAGAAAGGATGAAAAAGGAGGATGGGTAAAGAGGTTGACCAAGGGAGGTGAGTTGACCTAATTATTTTAATGATTCATGAGTGGAAGAATAAAATGGAGAATTTTAGGGTTTCGTGTGGGAGACTCTGATTTATGATTTTTATGGTTTTGCGTGGGAGAATATAATTTATGGCTTTATATGGGGGAGTTTAATTTATGGTTTTGTATGAGATAATCTAATTTATGGTTTGGATGATTTTGTATAGGAGAATTTAATTTATGGTTTTTTGTGGGAGAATATAATTTATGGTTCTATTTGGGAGAATCTACTTTATGGTTTCGTGTGGGAGAAAATAATTTATGGTTCTATTTAGGATAATCTAATTTATGGTTTTGTGTGGGAGAATATAATTTATGGTTATATGGGACAATCTAATTTATGATTTTATGTGGAAGAATCTAACTTATGGTCTTGTATGGAAGAATCTAATTTGTGGTTATGAAAGGGGAGAATCTAATCAATTTTATTATATGGACAACTCTTTGGGTTTTCTATGGTTTGAATCTAGGGTTTGGTATGGATGGATCTTTGGTTTTGTGTGGATTGAATTTAAGGTTTTGTATGACAGAATCGTGGGTTGTTTGGTGGTAGTATTAATGGTTGCAAGGGGTATTAATGGTTGTATTGTGGTATTAGGGTTTGCATGGTGGTATTAATAGTTGCATGGTGGCATTAGGGTTTACATGGTGGTATTAATGGTTGTATGGTGGTATTAGGGTTTGCATGGGATGTATAACGAATGCATAGGAATGAAATTTACGTATGGAACGTTGGTTTGGGATGTGAGGAAAGTAATATAAGTGTTGTTTGGGTATTTCAACACTTTGGATGAAAAATAGTATGTGGAACATTATAAGGGTCCATAGGAGATCGAGCTAGGGTTTGTATGGATAATTAGGGTTTGGTGTGATTGCTTAGGGTTTTTGTGGTGTGATGGGTATTTGGTGATTAAAGTGTAATTATGATGGTAAAATTTATGATTTGTGATGTGTGATGATTCATGCATGTCGAGGGTGAAAACTTTGAATAAGATACTTAAGATACTAATCATTTAAAGTGGAAGATTATTGAGCCGGGTCCAGACCGATCCACCAGTCAGAAATAGTGGTTAGGACATGATGTCCTATATATAACCGGTCCACCGGTAATAATAGTAGTCAGGCTTTGTACCTGTGCGTTTCCGGCCCACCGGCAATAATAGTGGGGTGACTCGAGCTCAATAAATATAAAACAGAGTTTGCCAAAATGCTTAAAAGATACTAATTACTTATAGTGGAACACCATGTGAGCAAGAACCAGACCGATCCACCGATCAGGAATAGTGGTATGGACTATTATCCCGCAAGTGACCGGTCCACCGGCGAATAATAGTGGTGTGGACTTTGTCCCGTAAGTGACCAGCCCACCAGCAATAATAGTGGGATGTTCCTATACTTACATGGATTTGATAAAAGGTATGGTGTGTATTGATTTCCGATAAAAGATTAATTAAATAATTAATCTGGACTATAATTGGGCCTTTGTACTTTTACCTAAATTATTCATATGCCTTTATGTTGTTATGTTGGATTATGCTCTTTTATTATTCTGCATGGATTATGTGCTTATGTGTTGGCCTTAGTGCTCGGTTACCTTACTCAGTACGTAGCGTACTGATCACCCTTTTCATGGGTGCTACTCATTCCCACGAGTAGTATGCCCTTCTCACTTTGTGCAGGTAGGCGAGACATTAGTCGGGAATGTGTGTTGAGTATGTTTGGCTCAAGTTCGAGAGTGTCGTGGCCGTATTTTAGTCTTTATGCAATTCTATTTCCTTTTATTATTTCTTTTGTATTGAATTTACCCTATTTGATTTATTACCTGGTATTAAGTATTTATCCTCTTTCATTTCACACTCTGATTTCTATTTTATTATGGTTCATAAACGTTTATGCGTACTCTAATTTTTAACGTATGATCTTTCGAGTTCTTTTATGAACTGTTGGTTGAGTTCAATGTTAATCTTTTCTTAGCCTTAGCATTTGGTACTGAAACGGTCGAAGATAACTGGTTTGGTACTAAGTGTGGCGGTAACATTCCCAGAATTCACGGGTTTTGATTTAAGAGTTTCTATTTTAATTACTTCCGTTTTTTTTTAAAAAAAAGTAGTATATTTTGGGGTGTTACAGGTAGACCTCCATAACTTCACTGACAAGCAATAATAGCTTAAAAGGGAAGATAACTTCTAGTGAATGGCGAATAACCATTTACAAACACGTTAAAGCTTTTACAAAAATTATATCACTTTCATAATTGAATTTAAACCCCTTTTCTAAATTATTGGTAACCATAATAGAAACTTAGGGAGACATAAACAGAACCAAATATGATTACCAAAAAACAAAAATTAAAGTAGGAACCCGCCCTATGGGTTGTTAAGGCCTAATGCTCCATACACTGCCCTATTGTGAGTGAAAGATAAAATGTCGTCGACAATGACTAAGAAAAAAAAAAGAAAATTCAAAACACTCTTCTAATACCAATTTATTCCTCCTTACCAGCTCCACCCAAAACCAAAAGAATGTTAGGCCATTATAGACGCAAAAGGGAAAAACCAAGTACCTTAGGCTATAGATCATTAGCTTTGAGCACTTGCAATTCAAAAGCCCTAGAAAAGACCCATAAACCCACAAATCATACAAGCAACCTATCACCAAATCATCACCTTAAGCAAAATGACCAAAAAGAAACAAAAAAACTATAAACTGTTATACACATTGGGCTTTCGGGATCTACTAGAGTGTCTTCCTAGATTACCGATAGAAAACGTAAAGACTAGATTAGAAAAACTATTTGAAATATAAAATAATAGAAAGTAAGTAAATTTTATCAAAAACCACTTATATAATTAAGGTTTCCAACCCTAAAACGTCAATCAATCAATTTCATAGAATTAATCTAAATGATAAGTTAAAAACTTAATTTAATTGATTTTAAATCAAAGCTAGCTAATTTTAACTCAACTTAATTGATTTTAGAACCTATTCCAAATATTTAGGGTTTTAAAGACCAAAACACAAATTCGGATAATTCAAACAAATTAAACTAAATTGAACATTCTAAAATACAATTAAAGTCATTTCAAATAATTCTATAAAATCAATTTCAGAAGAAATAAATATAAAAATGATAATGTCCATAATTTCATTTGAAAGTTAAGATTTTAGGCCCAAAAATACAATTCTGACAAATTTTATTAATTTATTTAAATTTAATGTTTAAAAATACAATTAGAGTTATTTTATAACATATTCTATATACAATTGATTAAAAACAATAAAGAAAACACCCAATTTAACATAATTAAGGTTTTTGAGCACGGACTGCAAATCTAGTTAAATTTTGCCAAAATATTTAAATTGACGGTTCGAAAATAAAATTAAACATATTCTATTACAAAATATATAATCAATTTAATAAAATAACTCAATTACACAATTCAATTTAAATATGCAAGAATTTAACATAAAATTTAAATTCTAATTAATTTTGCAAAAATTTCTTACATTAACCATTCTAATGTGAAACTAAGTATATTTCAAAGTATACTACATAATCAAATTATCCAAAATAGCTTAATCGAACTAGTCCGAGATATCCATACAAAATCTTGTCAATATTCCCAAATTGAAGAAGTCAACATATACCACACAATTAGCATATCTAATTCAATCATACAATACATATATACTTAATTAAATAACTAATATAGCTTAATTAAAGCCCATTCTCTCAAAAATAATCAAAATAAAAAGTTAGGGTTTCGGAAAGATATACCAAACGAATTTAGCCAAAATAATGCAGGTAAAGGGCGATAGAGCTTTGTCGGTGGAAGAGGACCACTCGCTGGTGGTTGACCGACACTAAAGGTAAGCGACCGATGGCGCATCACTGCTAGCTGCGCCGCTGCTGCTACTCTGCAAATGTTGTCATGCTGCCTTAGACATCGATGACCGTGAGCTATGGTGGAGCTGTCGAGCGACAACGAGGTGGTGTTCGACAAAATGGGGGAGGGAGTAAGGGACTCGGTCGGTCACTCCTTTAGACCAATAACACAAAAACTAAAGGGGTGGGGTAGTCGGTATTGACCGATAATTTTTTTTAATATTGAAATCTCTAAAAGAATTTATATCAAAAATATAATTTTAACTAGATTAAATTTAACCGAAAAATTTTATAAATATTTTTTCAGAAACAAACAAAAGACTTATTTGATAAAAGGCTTTTATTTAAAATAAATTGGAACACTAATTAAAAATGAAATACGATTTAAATTAAATAACCCAATTAAAATATAATTAAATTTTAAAACTCATAAATAACACTAATATTTCTAAAAATTAGGTTTTTAAGAAGTGGGGTATTACACTACGTATGGCGCCCCCGGACCCCCTACTCGCTGACCGGTCTGTGAGACTCTCATCCTAGGTTATTTGAACTGCAACTTAAGTAATTATTATTTTTATTATGAGATTTATTAAAATAATTCTTACAATATTAATAGTCATCTAATAAGTATAAGGATGTTGAATTTGAAAAATATGAAATTTTACAATAATTATATAAACAACTATAATTATATTAGTCTCAAAAGGATCTAACAATAAGGGGTACAACACCCCTTAGATACCCATTGCGCCGATCAAGCAATGAGACCCTATCATATAGGCCATTCGAAGGGCGGCTTGATTGGTTATTACTTTTATTATAATTTTTAATATTTTAAGAATAATTTTTATTATTGTAATTATCATAGTTATGTTATAATAATATTAACAATGACTATAATGTTAATTATAAATATGGTTATATATTATATTATTAGTATTTTATATAAATTTGGCAATTATGATAATAAGAGAAGTATCTCATGTATAAGAGGAATGAATGTGTTGTGCCAAGAGATACAACAATAGTTGAAATATTTATCTTTCTTATATACTAATACCAACAAATATATGAGTAGGTATGACTTTTGTTGGTATAATACTACTAATACGTACAGATATAACAGTAGGCAAAAGATCTATTGGCATAACATATATCTAGGAAAAAATTTCTTCATTGCCCACAAAAATATATTTGTTGGAATTATTAACTTTTGTGAATAGAAAAAAAAAATAATATGTGACTAAATTACTTTTGGCACAAGTCATATATTTTGTAGTGAATGAAAAATATGAAAACTATTTGTTATTTTAGACTTTTAATTTAATGCATATTCTCCACAATTTTTCTTCAGTACTTATATTTATTTTCTCCCAAAAATTATTAATTTAATCATCACACATTTATCTCCTCCTAACAATCAATGATTTCACCAATAAATATGTAGGGGTTCCTCAACAAGAGAACCAAGGCCGTCAGCCAAACGGTGTCGGTCAGGGGCATTACCCAAATGGCATTGACTAAAGGAATTGGTTTAGGGTGTCTACCAAAGGCCAACGAATGGGATTAGTTGGCAACAATGACCTAATGGCCAAGACCTAGGAAAGAGACATAAGCAAAGAAAGGATGTCAGAGAGTGGTTAACAAGTTTTTTAATATACAAGATTTGGTAGTCATAAGCATGTTAATATATAAGTTAACAAAGGTTAAGCCACAGAGACACTCATGAGGTTCTAAGTTGTATGTTTCTCCTAAACTATAACTGTGTAGAAAGATGCATAAGTCAGACAACCATTGATGATTGAGTGTTCTAACAAAGGAAAAGAAGAATATGAATGTCATCTTCTAACTATTTGTAAGGAGTGTGCAAGCTCTTAAGTTTCTCTAAATATTCATACTTAATAAAAGTCTCCAATTGTTTCTTCCTAAAAATTCTTATTTCCTTCTATAATTGCAATCTACCTTAACATTTTTTTTCAAAATTAATTATGCCAAAATTATGTAGTTTGTCGAGTGGGCTATTATGTCCAACTTGCTGAAGCGGATATTTGTTTTTTCTCAAGAAAATATTCATCTTCTTATAATAATAAGTAAGAACATATTAATGTGGGAGCTGCAATTAAATAGAAAACCCTAGCTAGCTAGATTTGCATAAGTTGATACGCATACATTAATTAATAAAAGTATTACTCCCTCCATATTATATAATAATTTATTTTATGAATAATTTTTTATATAAAAAAGAAAATCACCTAAAAAATGTCAAAATTTATTTTTTATTTCTACCAACACTTGTTTTTTATTATAAAATATGCATTAAATATTTTTTTATATATTTTAATAAATGGTGTAATTAAAATTTTAAGACTATATTTATTAATTTATAAAAAGAATATATAAATTATTTAAATAACTTTATTTTTTCATATAGATAGAATATAAATCAAGATTATCAGTCTGCAATGCATAATAGTAGCACCCGTGCATGTTGGTGGTCCATAGTAATCAACCAATTGAGAAATGAGTCGTGTAATATCATACGCCCAGATATAAGGGGCAAAGAACAAGAAGAATAATTGAGTATGAATAATTACCCATTCTCAATTATTCTTGGATATTTCTTATCGATCACTTTGATATTTTCATGTCACGACTCACGTATGTGAGGTTGAAAACGGAGGGATCATACTCATTGAGACGAGGATTTTAGTGGCGTTTAGGGTTGGGGCGAGGGGTCCTTTTAGCATGGTATATAGTAAAGGGGAGAGGGGGACCTTTTCTTGTATGTTGTTTAGTGTGCTTCAGTTCTTAGTGCTATAAATATCTATATCGTGGAGAGTCTGTATATAGTTGGTGTAAGTGCTCGGGTTGTGCAAGATTCACCAAGGCCCTAATGCTTTAGAGCGACGTGGTGGGTGCTCTATTGGTTTGCCGACAAATGATAGCTGAATGGTGAGACTGTTCCAAACCTTGGTACACGATAGGAAAATTCCACGATCAAGAAAGTTGTATACGTGCAACAATACTTTAGGTCTGGTAAATATTATATTTATTAAGTGGTATACAACGGCTCGTAAAGCAGTATCACTTAAGTCCAGATTCTTGTGTACAACCACGGCATGCGATAGTTATTGTAACCGTAACCGGTTTTCTATCTAGAGCAAGTTTGTTTACCAGTGCATTATATATATATATATATTCAATTTAATAGATATCAATAACTAAAACACCAAAAAAGGGAAAAAAAAAGTAACAATGTACCGGAACAAATTATCACAAGAAAATGTTAATTAGCTAGAGTTTATTGTAGTATATATTAATCTAATGGCAAGATCCCCTGCCGATATTGTGTATGTTTGAATGAGTATTTTGACACTAAATAGCTTCATTTTAAAATTTTTGTTATTTTTAGTAAGTTTAGTTTCTAAATAAAATAAAAGCATTAATATCAACAGTTAAAATTAATAGTTACCATTCTCCCAATCATATATATCATCTTATCGAGTGGAGGTCTTTCCACGACAATTTCTATTTTATGAACTGTCATACCATCTTCATGTCAACAATTTTTATTTTTGAAATTAATATATCTTTTAGTAAAATTAAAAAAAATTTATACGATAATCTTCCTCAGGCTTTTTTTGTTCTACAAATAAATATTCATACTGTTATATTTTAGGGGGAAAATTATGGTAAAATATTGATACAATTTTGGTGAAAGATCATTAAATAATTTTTTAACAAAAACTCTAAAATCTTATTATCTTTCACCCATTCAATTAGACACTAAAATCTTATTTCATCAAATCCATTCATTCATAACTCACCCATTCATTTGCAAATTGTTTAGGCTTGTTTAAATCACATACTTGTTTTTTCGATAACTAGTGTCTACCCTTCCTTCATATGGAAATCAGATTTTGTATTTTTTGTTCTTGCATTTACCTACAAAATTACTAAAATCTTATTATTATTCACCAACCTACTACGTTGCACTTTGCCAACTCTTGTTTTTAGTCAAGTGTCACCTTAGCCAAAGCCCACTTTGCCAATCTGATTCACGTTAGTTATTTTAGGGGAGAAGGTGAGTTTTCGGTGATCTTTAATGTGCATACATGCCTTACACATTCACCTCATTATTTACCAAATGTTGTTAAGTGTTCAGGATTGTTTTATCTCGTCTCTACTAGGCATGCCTTACTATTACATATCCATGCTTCATCTCTACAACACCCATCAATCCTTGCCTCAACTAGGTGACTTACATGTCAACCCTTTAAACCCTTAACCCCAAACCCCTCGCCATAAACTTCAGCTCCAAACCCCTAACTCATAACCCTAAACCCTAATCCATAAACCTCAAATCCTTATCCATAAAAATTAAACCTTTATCCCTACACACTACACTCTACACCATAAAACATTAACTTAAAACCCAAACCCTAAACCCTAAATCATTAACCTTAACCCTTAATCTTTAACCCTACATCCTAAACACCAACCCTTAACCCCTTTATATTTAACCCTAAACCATAACACTTAACCATAAACCCCAATCCCCAAACATTAAACCTTAAACCCTTAATGCATCAACCACTTTCTAGGATGTTCTGACCAAAGTGTTACATGAATCTATTATACTATGGATTCTTCTCTATCGCTAGATGATTTTTTAAAGGTCATTATCTATCTAACTTTCCATTATATGTGCAAAATCAAAATTGTAACGCTATATATAAGTACACATGATGCAGATGATTGTCTTCAAATCTTCTACAACACTTTAAGACCTCATTTGAAGGAGTATAAGGTTGCAAGGAGTATAAGATTGCAAAATGAAAACCAACACTCGAATTCACTTGTGTACTCTTCGGTTGCTTTCAAATGATGATAGAATTTGAGTAGATCAAATCCAAGATCTAACTCTTCTAATGAGAACCTTCTATTTCTCACTAGATCACCCTTACTACTTCTCAACACACAATTGAGAAAGGAGAAGAGAACAAGAAGAAGAAACACATGCTTGTGCTATTCTCTCCCAAGTTTTGAATGAACTTTAATTTCATGACATCATGTTGTGTCAAATCCTTTAATTATAAGGGTTTATATAGGCATGGAACCTTGTAGGAATTTTCATTAAGAAGCTCATTAGTAGCCTCATTAATAATTTAACCTTCCTAATGCACGATCCATGGTTTACAAATAAAGTTACAATGATAAGTTGACAATAATTACAAAGTAAACAACAAATATAACAAAGCTACACAACTTAATAATTCTCTTCATAGACGTTATCATATGTGATAAAACTTTATAGTCATGTAGCCTTGTTCTTCCTTGTAATCCCTTGGCATTGCCTTGTACCTCAAAGATCTTCAACCATCATGAACATCTTGAGTTGGTAAGAAATATACACAATACTTGCAAGAAGAATTACTTGACAAAACATTATAAGTATATGAATTTTCAAGTATTATTGGTTCTATCTCCGTGTATGCTAATTCCTTTTGATCTCCATCATTAGAAGAAGAAGATTGAGAGTTCTCAAAAGATGATCCTGCATCATTCTCCTCTTATAGAGAAGAATTTTCCCCCAAATTAGCATCACTATAATATGGAGATAAGTCACCAATGTTGAAAGTCCTAGATACTCTATAATGTTTAGGCAATTCAAGTTCATACGTGTTATTTCTAAATTTTCTTAAAATTTTGAATAGACTATCAGCTAATAGAATTAGTTTATTCTTTCTTAAGTTTGGAAATCTCTCTTTTCACAAATGTAACTATACCAAATCCCCCAATTTAAACACTTGTTGAATTATTTTTTTTTATTATCTTGAGGTTGGTATTTAGCATTTGATTTTTTAATGTTGTCTTTAATTTGTCGATGAAGTGTTCTAAAGATTTCAGTTCTTTCCTTGACATCAAAATTCTTTATATTCCCTCTCTTAAATGACGACATATCAATGGGTAGATATAGATTAATCCCGTATAAAATCTCAAAAAGACTTGTTTTAGTTATACCAGAAGGACTTCTATTGTATGAAAGCTCAGCATGTGCAAGATTTATATCCCAATCCTTGATACTCTTATTTACCAACCCTTATAGAAAATTACCTAGAGTTCTAGTAGTCACTTTGGTTTGACCATCCGTTTATGGATGATGAGAAGTACTAAACAACAACTTAGTACCTAAGATGTGCCATAGTGCCTTGCAGAAGAATCTTAAGAATTTTACATCCCTATCCAAAACTATACTTTTTAGAACCCCATGTAACCCCACTATTTCTTGGAAATCTAAGCCTGCTACATGTGTTGCATTATCACTTTTGTTACAAGGTATAAAATGTGTCATTTTGAAAACATATACACTACTACAATAATAGAATATTTACCCATTTGCGTCCTCAGTAATCCTAATATGAAGTTCATGCTAAGACTTTTCCAAGGTTGGTTAGGTACTGGTAAAGGAGTATACAAACCCTTATGGAAGAAACTTTTACTTTTTTGATAAGTTACGCATCTTCCTATAATTTTTTGTACTAATTCATCATTTATGGCTAGTAGAAGTTTTCTTATAGTATTTCCATGGTCTTATGTACTCCAAAATGACTAGTGAAACCTCCCTCATCTACTTTATTAACAAGTAAATCATGTACACTTGAATGATGTATAAACAACTTATTAAGTTTCAAGAGATATTCATTGTAACACCCCCAAAAATCACAATTGAAAATTTTTTTTTAATCAAAAACATATACAAGCACAGGGGTGCTACCGCCGTGACCAACACAAGCCTAGCCCCGGACAGTCTCGCACTAACCACAAGGCTAAGAAAAATTTTACAAAACATTAAAGACACTTAAGACAGAGATCCGTAGAAAACCAAATATTCATAAAGAGAGAATCAAAGTGCGTGATTAAAATTCATTCCAACCGAAAAAGGTTACATAGTCAAAGCCCCCAAAGGGATAGAACAATACAACACAGTAAGAAAAAAACTGAAATAAGAAGAGTATGGACTACATCGCTCTTGGGCCCCATACTAAGTCCCAAAAGATCAACACTCAGCCCTGCCCAACACCTCAAATGTGTCATAAGCATCGAATACAATATCTCCGACCTACACAAACTCAAAAGGGACCTCTGCTAGTGGGAATGAGCAACACCCATGAAATTGGTGATCCATACGCAATGTAGTGAGCAAAGTAACAATACAGCTAGGCCATACACGAAACACAGATAACATAAGCACGTAACTATGCAGATAAACCATACAAGAAAGATAAATAGTATAAGCCATGATTCAGTCCGCATAAACTTAATCAATAGATCTCTAGTCAATATTCCCATTTTACACCATACTCTTTATAAGTCCATGCGAGTACGGGAACCCCACTATTACAGCTAGTGGACCAAAAAATACCCACGGTAGGACACACTTCGCCACTATTATTCGCCGGTGGATCGGTCTGGCCCCAACTGTCATGGTGTTTCACTGTAAGTAGATAATATCTTTCCACATCTTATCAACATTAGGTTTGGTTCATTGAGCTTGGGATCCCTCACTATTTTAGCCAATGGACCAAAAAACACCCAAGAAAGAACACACCTGGCCACTATTATTCATCGGTGGAACGGTCTCTAGGGCATAAGGCACCTAGCCACTATTATTTATCTTTAAATGGTTAGTATCTTATTCATGTCTTATTCAATAAATATTTCCACCCTAGACATGCATGTCCTTTGAACTACCCGCTCACACAACCCATCTACTCCTAGTCTCCTTAAAAGGCCATTCCCATATCTTGGGACCTCTACGCCTCCTAATATATCCAGACATCCTTTCCCCATTTTCCTTACTTACCATGAATACCCAACTCCTATGTACGTGGGTCGAGGCTCACTTTCCTATATCTTTGAGTCAACTCACTATCGTCCTCTAAGGTTTTCCCTGAGAAACTCTAATTTGGCCTATATGGCCCAACCTTCCTCTATCTAACACAAACCATCTTTTCTTTGCCCCAAACTTATCACCTCACTCGATTCCTCCCCAAGCATCCCACTTTACTTCCCATTTTGTACATGTGACCATGAAACCCTAATTGGTCACCCCAAACCCTAGCACCTCTATTTTCTTATATGTTGTTGCTCCATTACTCTCACTTACCATTCTCTCTTCCACATGACATAGATTCATCCTCCGTATGACATCCTTCCACTATCACCCCATACTCCGATCCTCTCCATTATTTATCCCTATTTCAATCTCCTACACTTAGGGTTTTCCTCCCAAACCCTAGCCGAGTCCCCCATGCACCCTTATTCCAACCAACGTACTATTTTTCACATATGGTCTCTAATCACCCGAATAACTCTTCCCTTACTTTATTTAACCCTCAAATCAACTTTTCTCACGTAAGGATCATTCCCATGTAAAGACTATCCATCTCATGCAAACCCTAGAATCCTCATGCAAGATTCATTTCACTCTCTTATTTTATTCATATTATCCTTTTATTTGTCCACCCATAAGTTATAAGATAGTTAGGTCATTCTTACTTCTCTCTAGTCAACTCACTTCCTTTACCCCTTTCATCTTTTCATCACAACACCATATCTTTTAAAGCCTCCTAGCATGCATGTCCTAAAGGGGAATATCACATAAGCACCACAAAGTACAAGCCATATCACCATATTACATATGCCATAAAGAGAACACATACAACTTGCCTTAGCTCCATGCTTAGCAAAATGCACTACAAGTATATAGTTCATAATCACATAAGGTAAACAAATATAACATCACACATAACATATACTACACATAATACACATATTAGGCCTTAACCACATCCTTACCTAAAACGATACTGGATTTGTAGCACACTCCTATGCCTCCTTAGGGGTCGGACTTGGTTCACCTATAAGAGGGGAAATACTAGGGTTAACTTCCCTCTTATTAACACTTTCATTATTTTCTACTTACCTCTATTAAAACCTAGTATTAAGGATAATAATAATAATAATAATAATAATAATAATAATAATAATAATAATAATAATAATAATAATAATAATAGCTTTAGTAGTAAAAATAAGGATGTTATCCTTAAAATGGTTAATCATACTATTATTAGCCAAAATAGGTTTAGTTAGTTATATTAGTCAATGACAAGATATTATTAACAATGTTAGCATTAATAATGATAATAACTTTAATAATAATGATGATGATGATGATAATGATAATGATAATAATAATAATAATAATAATAATAATAATAATGATGATGATGATGATGATGATGATAACAATAATACTAATAACAATAATAATAATAATAATGATAATGATAATGATAATGATAATGATAATGATAATGATAATGATAATGATAATAATAATAATAAGGTTAGAATAATAATTACACTAAATAAATTATACTTAAAGGCTAGGAAGGGTTAGGGCATAATCTAGTGAGGGTAGCAGCTAGGCGGTGGCGGTGGTTGGTGGTGGAAGTGATGGTTTGGTGAAGGCGGGTCTTTTGGGGCTGGAAGAGAAGGAGTGAGATGGTGGTTGCAGTGGTGGTGGATTCTCTATGTTCAGAGGGTTGTAGTGGTGGTGGTGGCGCACCAAATGTGGCAGCGCAGGTGGTGGTGGTTGTGGCGGCCGAGGGTGGTGGAGAAGGAGAAAGGAGGAAGGAGGAAGGAGAGGGAGGAAGGAATAAATAAAGGTAGGGGAAGTTAGAGTAGGTTCTTATGGGTTAATTGGGTGGCAGGGGAGATGTTGAATCCAGCAGAATAAGGCGCACTACAGTGAGAGGGGCGACAATGGGGTGCAAAGGGACAAGTTGAGAAGCCAACTTTGCACAATCGGAGTGGTTTGTGTAGGGAGATTCAAGGGTGGTGAGTGGCTCGGATTGGTGGAGGGTAATGTAGGGAAAGGGTTAGGTAGTGTTTTGGGTGGCGGCGTTACACGATGGCGGCTAGGGTGGCGCCGAAAGTGGTGGTGGCAAAAATAAGAAGGAAATTCTAGGTAGAGTAAATGAGGCTAAATGGGGGGTCAGTTTGTGTATTTATAGGCCAAGGTAGGGAGAAGAAGACAAAGGGGAAATAGGAAAGGGGTTAGGCATAGTAGGGACTCGCCAGCTGGTGGGGGCAGGCCAGTGCAAGTTTGGATTAGTAGGGGGTAGATATAGCAAGGGAAAAGAAAATGAAAGGAAGGGGAGCACGCGAGGGAGGAAGGTGAGGGGTGTCTCGCTCGAAATGGGAAGGAAAAGGATAGAGGGGAGGAAGGGGAGAAGAAATCTAGCAGTATAGTGGCAAAGGGGAGGACGATGGCAGGCCGTAGGTGCAATTTGCAGCATGAGGACGAGGGCAAAGAAAGGAAGAAGAAGAAGAAAGGGGTTGGGCTGACCGGTCGGGGGAAAAGAAAAGAAAGAAAAAAGGGGGAGAACCAGGCGGGCAAAGGAGAAAGGAAAAAAAAAGTGGGTTGGGTTGCGTGGGGGAGAGAAGAGAGGGAGGTGGAGTTGGGCGAGCGGGCATGGCTTAATCTTGGGAGTAAGAGGAGGAAAAAGAAAAAGGAGAAAGGAGAAAAAGAAGGAAGAAAAAGGAAAAAGGAAAAAAAAAAGAAAAATAGGTTAGTTAGGGTGTTTAGGATATTTTGGTATTTTTGAATATTTGGAAGTAATAAAAATTAGTAAAATAATATTTAAATTCCTTTTTATATTAATTTAGGATGTTTTGGGTAATTTTCCTAAATTCTATTCATAATTGGCAAAATACTCTAATCTTCCCCAATTAAATTCTTTATTATTCTCCTCTCTTTTTTTTGTCTTAATTACTCCCAATATTTTATTAAAATAATATATTTTATTAATTTCACTAATAAATCCCTATTTTATCATAATTTCCTAAATTAAGGTTTTGGGGTATTGCAGTCATCTTGTGGTAAATAATTACCAAAACTACTACTCTTTTTTCACATATTATATATGTCAACAAAATCTTCGTTCTTGTCATACAACTCCTTCAACATCTCAAATCATAATAACTTAACATCTAACATTACTAATATCATGGATTTACGAGACAAAGCATCTACCATGACATTTTATTTATCATCAAAATGCTTGACAAAAAATATAAAGGATTGTAAGAAACTAACCCATTTTGCATGCCTCGGACTAATTTTCTTTTATCCATGCAAATATTTCAAACTCTCATGGCCCGAATGCAAAACAAATGGTTTAGGTCTTAGGTAACGACTTCATGTTTGTAGACTTCGTATGATAGTATAGAACTCTTTGTCATATGTGGAATAATTCAGCCTCTCTCCATTCAATTTCTCACTAAAAAATGTGATAGCTCGTTTCTCCTATGAGAGTACACCTCCTATTACTAACCAACTTACAACATAAGTAACTTCAAATAATTTCTCAATGTCGCATAAAGCTAGTACTAATCCATTGCATAGGTTATTCTTCAAATATTGGAAAGCCTTAGTTACATCCTAACTCCAATTAAACTCACCTTTTTTCATGATGTCATTTATCAGTGCGGCAATGGTAGAAAATCCTTAATGAATTTCCTATAGAAACTTGCCAAACCATAAAAACTCCTCACTTTATGAATATCCTTAGGTCTTAGCCAACTCTTAATGGCCTCAATTTTATAGGGATCAACTTTAATACCTTCGCTACTCACTATAAACCCAAGGAAAACTCTACTTGAAAGCTTAAAGTCACACTTTTCCATTTTCCATATACTTTTGTCTCCCTCAGTGTATCAAACAATTTCCTATGATAAACTAGATGGTTATGTTTATTTCGACTTTATATGAGTATATCATCTAAGTACACTATGATGAAAAGTCTGAGAAAAGGTCTAAGCACTTCATTCATTAGCCTCATGAATGATCTTAGGGAATTACATAAGCCAAAAGGAATCACCAACCACTCATAAAGACCATGCTTAGTCTTTAATGCAGTTTTCTACTCATCCCCTTCTCTAATCCTCGTTTGATGATCTCTTCTTCTCAAATAAATCTTAGAGAATACCCGTGCCCTACATAACTCATCAAATATATCATCTAGCATTGGCATTGGAAATAATTATTTAATAGTGATATTATTAACAGCTATTGATTCTATACACATGCACCATGTACCATCCTTTTTAGGTATTAGTAATGTAGGCACACAACACGGACTAATGTTTTCTTTCACGTAGCCTTTCTTTCTAACCTGTTGGATTTGTTTTTCTAACTCCTTAGCCTCCTTTGGATGACATCTATATGCAGGCCTATTAGGTAATTACACAAAAGGAAGTAAATTGATTGCATGTTCTATCCTTCTTTTAGGTGGAAATCCATATGATAATTCATTAGGAAAAACATCGTGGGAGTTTATCTAATTGAATATTATCACTATCTCTCTCCCCTTGTACATATTCTTTCATGACCACAACATAATACCTTCATTCTTCTTGAATGCATTTGACCATGCCCTTTTCATGCAAGAACAAACTCTTGTTATTATTGACTATGCTCTCCTTATCATTGTTAGAAGATTTAAGCTTATGCTTCTTTTTATCCTTCTCAACTAGATACTCTTTAGTAATACTATTATAAATAGCATTTATGTTATACTACTAGGATCTACCAAATAAGATTCCACAAGCATTCATAAGTAAAACATCTCATACTAACTCATAATGGTAGTTACCAATTTTGAATGATAGTAGGGTTTATTTTATCACCTTGAATCCATTGTCTTTGTTCAACCATTGAAAAGAATAAAGTTTTGGATGTGGTGTAGTTTTCAACCCCAAATCCTTAACCATCCTTTCATTGGCTACATTTGTACAAGAGCCACTATATATGATTATACAACAAACCGTATCTCCTACACTCCCTTTTATTTTAAATATCTTCTCCCTCTGAGTACATTATGTAGTATCTTGCGCTTGAATTACTCTCTCTAAGATGTAACAAACAATTTTGTCTTCCTCAAATTCACTAGAAACATCCTCAAATGGCTCAGTTTGAGTATTTTCCTCACATGTGTCTAAGGCTTCAATCTTATAGATTGATAAAACCCTCTGATTAGGACATTCGTGAGTGAAGTGTCCAAACCCTCGGCATTTAAAACATTGCCTAGTAGAGACTTCATTAATTTTATTTTTTTCCTTTCTCCTATTTAGTAATTCCTAGTTTCTTTTCAAGATTAGCATAATTTGAAGTACCTGCTCTTAGTTTAGTTGTTTGGTTACTTGAGTAATACTTAGTGGATGGATTATTGTTATTTTGTAAGAGGCTTAGTGGAATTAATTCATTTTTAAAATCTTAGGAAGAGTTTAATCATATCATCTACGTAATCATAAAGAAAAGTTTGCACCTTATCTCGAATCATTATGTTAAGGCCTCCCAATAATCAAGCACAAGTTTGTTCCTTTCATGGATATCACATACTAGTGTCAATCTCTTGAATTCCCTAACATACTCCTAAACACTTTGTAATCCTTTTCTGAGAGTAGTTAATTTAATGTAATTATCTTGCTTATACTCTTTTAGAATGAATTTTCTTCTTAGATGTGTCGTAAGTTTATCCCAAGATTTAATTTTGGATTTACCTTCTTGTTCCCTAGTCCTCTTTAGATTATCATATGAAATTCTAGAAAACTTATGAAATTTAAGAGTTGCTAGCTTGCACTTTTTTTTGTCTTGATAATATTTAAATTCAGTAATAGCTTCCCTCTCATGGAACCACTCAAGAAAAGAATTAACATTAAGCGTACCATCAAAGTTAGGGAGATCAAGCTTAATGCCCTCATCCTTCTCTCATGATACTTAGGTTGATAGTCATGGAACTTCCTATTATTTCCACTCCCTATAGAATCTTCTTTATGATCTATTCTTGAATTAAAATTCCTCCCTTTAATTTAATTATTTGACCTAATATCACTTCTAATCCTATCTCCATATAATTCTCCATGCTCTTGGACATTTTAGACCTAATCTTGTTTGGCCAATCTAGACTCTAACCTTTGGAGTTGCATTTGCATAACCAGTAATTGTCTAGGTTGTGTATTAGTGTCATCTAAGTTATTATAAAGATTTTGAATGGCTTCAAGCATGCCTAGTAAATTTTTTTTCCTGCTTCATTATTGATTATCTCTATCACAATCACTCAAATTTCACTTGGTTTTAATGGGTTAAAACCAAATTCCTCACCTCCACTTTATGTTTTCTTAATCAATTCTTGTGTTCTAATTTATAGTTCAATGATTTAAAAAACACAATTATCAATCAAACTACAAATCAATACACAAAAAATAAAAGACACACATGAAATTACACTTGTAAAACTCTTATCACAAAATATACAAAATTTTGCTAGAAAACCATACTCAACCATTCGAATCATCATCATGTGTATTCGAATATTTCAAATCACATTGCATACAGAAAAAAAACAATAAGCCAATCTTCATCGGTACCACATGATAACATCACCTTATGCTCGAGTATTCCTACACAAATATACACAATTTACTTTCAAACACACGCACACAACAATTGGTTTCATTCAACATCAAAACATTAACACTTTCAACCATCCATGCTTAGTAGATTTTCACCACAATAAAGGACCACCAATCGTGTCCTATTAGAAGAAAAAATCACCCAAACATGCAAAATTCTAGACAAAAAAAATCAAAAGCGCACGTTCAAATCAAGCACATTACATATTGGAATTAATATTGAACATAAATTCAAACAAAGATTACTACCTAATGTCACATCTAACATGCAATAACATCTAAGAATCATGCAAGAACCATGTAAGATTCTTCAAGATTCACATGTAATATTCACATTTTTACAAGACACAATAAGAAATCATCAAAATTCATAAGAATCTACAAGATTATTCAAGAAACTTACTTGAACTCCAAGTATGGTGATGAAGATGGTCCATCTTTGTTTGCATTTTTGCACCTCTTGTATCTTTCACTTAATTAGCCTTTGATACCAATTTTGATGTGAAAAATTGTCTTCAAATATTCTACAACACTTCAGGAACTTGTTGCAAGGAGTATAAAGATGTAAAATGAACACCAACACTCAAATTCACTTGTGTAGTCTTCGGTTGCTTCCCAAGTGATGATAGAATTTGAGTAGATCTAATTGAAGATCTAACTCCTCTAATGATAACCTTCTATTTCTCAAAAGATGACCCTTTCTACTTCTCAATACACACTTGATAAAGGAGAAGAGAAGAAGAAGAAGAAGAAGAAACACATGCTCGCTCTATTCTTTCCCATGTTATGAATGAACTTTCATTTTATGACATCATGTTGTGTCAAATCCTTTGAGTACAAGGGTTTATATAGGCATGGAACCTTGAAGACATTTTCATTAAGAATCCCATTAGTAACCTCATTAATGATTTAACCTTCCTAATGCATGATCCATGGCTTATAAATAAATTTACAATGATAATTTTACAAGAATTATAAAGTAAACAACAAAAATAATAAAGCTACACAACTTAATAATGTTGTACATAGATGTAAGCATATGTGATAAAAAAAATTTATCTTGTAGCCTTGTTATTACTTGAACTTGGTAATCTTGTAATTCCTTGTCATTGCCTTGTACCACAAAGATCTTCAACCATTATGAAATTCATGAATTTTTTGCAAACAAACACAATACCTGCAAGAAGAATGACTTTACAAAATATTAGAAGTATATGAATTTTCAAGCATAATTTGTTCTATCTCTATACATGCTAATTCCTCTTGATGTCCATCAATAGAAGAAGAAGATTGAGAGTTCTCAAGAGATGCTCCTACGTCCACATATAAAATTAGGTATTCAGTGCTTATGTGAGTTGTGTACATAAGGATTAATTCTTTTATAGAAATATTTCTTATGTGAAATATCAAACAAGTCAATGACCTATTGTTATCATTGAGTAGTCTGCAGGGAAGGAAATCTTGTCGCAATAATTTGGTCTGTTTTCTATTAACATAATTAAGCTTCTAACTTCTATATTATTTTTTAGCTTCTTCAATATATGATTACTATACATTATATCTTAGGTAAACTTTAGGTTTTATGTTGAATTGTAGGTCATATGATTAACTTCTCTAAGCTCAGACATTGGTAAATTTTATCACCTCTAAAATGGCATAATTTTAACCTTTCTAATTTGAACCATATAATTCAAACCCACCAAATGCATATGACATCTACTAACACCTATATGGTAACCCCAATACACATATAATCATAATTTTTAATAATATAATAAAAGAGTAAAGGATATAAATATTTGGTGTAATTAAATAAGGCAATGCATTTAAAATTGTCCATCATATTTATAGTTGTGTGTCATGGATTATTACAAATCTAATGGTTGAATTCTTAAAAGAGCACATCTAGCAACGTCAGGGTGTATAATTGGAAATGTTTTTGTAAAGGTCAATGATGTTGAATGTCCAAATGGGGTGGTTATGCTCATGGTGAAAAAGTGAAGTTCTTCGGCTAATAATTTGTGTTTCATATAAACCTATATATTCTATTGATTGTTTGGTTTGGCATAATGTCTTTCTTTCTTTATGATATGATATGCCTTTGGTTCTTGGATACATATGTTAATAATTAATTTATAACATTTTGTTATTGCTAATCTAGTTTATTTTAACATACCAACCAAGCATATAATATTTGATGAATATAAGGATTAGTTGTTTGGATTATTGTTGAACATGATATTTTATAATGCAACAACATTGTATAGTTCTTCCCAAAAATATATGTTATGAAGAAATTATTCATGGTGTATAAACTATTTGATATAAACTAGCATGAGTATATTGTTAGTTAAATGTTCGTAGATAGGGATTTAAAAAAATGATAACTATGTGTTAAAATTGATATATTTGCATACAAATACAAGGATTATAAATATTTTAATGCCAATTATATTTTTAAGTATATAATTGTGGCATTTCCAGCTAATAAATTTGGTCACTAATAATGAATAAATTATAATAGGGAAGGAAAGGTTGGTCTCTATGGAGTGAGATAATTATTTATTTATTTAGTTATGAAAGGAAATATTGGTTTTTAATATTATCTATTATGGTGCATTTTTTTGTCATTACTATATTAAGTAACCAATATTATATAGTGTTTCTATTGGTTTAGGAACCAACATCTTAAGTTGTCATTATTACATTAATGCCCAACATTATACTGTAATGCTATTGCATTACCAACCAACTTTATAGGTCATCACTATTGATTTAATAACCAATATCATAACTCGTCACTATTGGTTTAACGACCAACATTAAAACTTTGTGCTATTGTGTTAACGACGAACATTATACATCATCACTATTATTTTAGCAACCAACATATTTTTTTTTTTTGCTAAAGCCTTTATCAAGCAAGTAATAATAATGATAGAGGATAAATGATTTGGTTGATATTGGCATTAGCAAAAATATTTTGTCCATTAACAACAAAAATTGTTGATCCTTAAAGGCATAGTTTCCTATACATAATCATGTTTATGCAAATAGATTTTTTTTTTCATTTTTGCACATTTTAATTCATTTGGGATCCAAATCTTTCCTATTCCCAATTTGTTTATATATTTGGATTCCTAAAATTATTCAACACATTTCCCTAAAAATTATTACAAACTTTTGCTACTTATTTTAAACTTTCAATTGACTTATCACCGAAGACCAATAAGGAGGAACAATACATGGCGAGTGTTCCTTATACAAGCATAGTAGGTAGCATCATGTATGCTATATTTTGTACTTGTCTAAATATTGTTCAAGCAATAAGTGTTTTCATCAGATATATGTCTTGTCTAAGAAAGAGAAACTGTGATGCTTTGAAATGGATACTTAGGTATATACGAGGGAAATATGATGTTTCCTTAGAGTTTGGGAGGACAAATGTTGGGCTTTTTGGTAAGTGTAATTCTAACTTTGTTGGATACCTCAATAACTGGAAGTCAAATTTGGGTTATATTTTCTATTTTGATGGAATGACTATTAGTTGCTAAGCTATTTTGTAAGATGTGCTAGTGTTGTCAAACACAGAGGCAGAATATTTTGCTCTTACATAGGCTTCCAAGGAAGCTAAAAGGCTTAGCTTGTTAGTTTGGGAACTAACATCCATTGATGATTTAGCAAATATTGTTGTATATTATGATTTATAGTGCAATTCATTTAACATAAAAACAGAACATTTATCACAAGAGAACCAAGCACATTGATGTAAAGTTTTACTTCATACGTAGTGTAGTAGCTAAGGATTGAATGTTATTAGAAAAGATTGATACCATTAAGAATGGGGCTAATATGTTAATAAAGTTATTATCATTAGCTAAGTTTGCATTTTGTGTGAACTTGGTGGGTCTTGTTGGAGGATGAATTTTTTTGCTCTTGTTGGAGAGAAGAGATGTTGGTATTATGGATTTTGTTTTGGGGATTTTGATTCAAGTCGAAGGTGGAGATTGTTGTGTATGTTGCTTCAAATCAAGTGCATTAGATGTGTGGAGTGTGCATATCAAGTTTGGAGGCAATATATGTTTGTGAAGGACTTGCATAGCCAACAAGCACAACATTGGCACAATCGTGCAATTTCCATTTCCTAAGAGAAGAGAAGTTGTACAGTCAACTAGTGCAACATTGGCACAACTATGAAAGTTTGTGATTGTTTTGCCAAAGGGAAGAAGGTTTCACAACCCGGTCATGCAGACTTCACATGGTCGTGCCACGGGACTCCAATGTTGTTTTTAATCATATTTTCTAATGTGTTTGGCATATCTTTTTGTTATCTTCATTCTTAACTCATAAACAGAGTTTAAGAGAGAAGTTTTAGGATTTTGAGAGATTCACTAACATCATCAATTATCCATTTAATTTGATTAATTCAGAGGTTGAGAATCCATTGTAATTATCTTCGATTTTGTAATCCATTGATTAATTAATATACCAATCTATCTCTTCTCGTCCGTGGATGTAGGTCGATTTGACCGAATTACATAAATCTTTATATCATTGGTTTATTTTATACTTTCTCAATTTATGTAATTTCAGCTTTAGTTGTCAATTATTTTTTCAATTTATGACAATTCAGATACAAGTTTTGTTCGATCTGTTTTGCCCACTAGCATGTCCAAGAGGACCAAGACCACGGGACCAAGCGGAATCGGGAAAATAATTTACTAAAAAAAATTATTCGTGCGATATATATATATAAGACCATGGTACAATGCATAAAGTAGGACAAACTTGCACCTTTATCTCTTGTCCTTCATCGAAGATAGATACTAATTTTATTACACCCCACAAAATAGTTGTATTAATGCACGGATAAACTGGTTACCATGCTGCAGCAACATCAGAGAGCATACTTCCTGATCATTTAGCAGTCAAAATTAACATGGGATCTATAAGTTTGTCCAGGTTTCCAGCTAGTTGGGATAACATTGTCCATAACAATGGTTTTTCCTGAATCTGGTTGAGTAAGCTTGATCGAAAAGGGTGCCTTTAGACCGTTACCATCATCAAGTTTCCATGTCGCACCCCATGATAGTTGCATGGGAGTCCATGTACTTTGATGAGCCTGCCGAAGTTCAACACTTTTCAGCGATCCATCTCCATCTGAGTACTCGATAAGTACAGCCAAATAGTGTGTGTTGGATCCAGGATCTATGCGAACTATCACTTTCACTCCAGGGTAGTGACACTTCACCCTACAAATCAAACCACGTGCATGTTAAATAACAAAGATAAGTGCGACTATACATGTCATGTTGCACTTGATGTATAGATGTTCTTAGCCATATTATATATAATATATATATATATATTAGTAATTTTATATAAGGAATATTTTCTATCATACAATTATGTAACTTTTAAGTGAAAAATTAGAACACTAAATTTATTCTTTCTTTTACCTTTGTCACATAAATTAACTGTTTCTTCTCTCTCTCTATCCCATTTACTTTAGTGTTATAAAATTGATTTATTATTCATCTTGAACTACATTTTCAAGTTTGGAGTTTAGATTGGATATAAGTTTGTAGTAAAATTCAATTTTAAAAATTTTAAAAATATAATTTATCATCAACAAAACAAGTACTAAAAGGAATATTAAAGCTCAAAGTTTAGAAACTGCATAACAAATCAAATCGAGTCTTAAAACTATGGCTTGGATTGGTTTAAGACATTTATGGAATGGTTTGGCTTGGCTTACAAAAATTTCAAACTATAAAATTATGGATTGCTTCGGTTCGATGTTCGGTCAAAACCAAACCAAACCGAATCAAGTATATCCCAACTTCTAGCAATCAATAATATATTTATTTCTTCCCAATAATAAACAAATTTGCATTAGTGGTCTAATGCTATAGAACTCCTTAGGGTACTCTTGAACATATTAGAATAGAGGAAGCTTATAAATAGAAAACCCTAGCAAGATTTGCGTGAACTTATATAGATGTATAGAACACAAAACTAGTCTCTTGGCCACAGGTAATTATAAGGGTACACACCGGTCTAAAATCCAGTTAAATCAGATGGACTCACTTAATGACTGAATTTTTTCAAAGTTAGAACCCGTGATTGGATAAAAATTGCACATAAATAATCAGTTCACGGTCCCTTAGGATTGAAAATACTAAATTTGATATTATTTTATATTAAAAATATCTATTTTTTGGATAAAAGATTCATGAGATTTGGGGTCAGACTATAAGATTGAAACCAGCTAATGAATGAATTTTTTGTTTGGGACCATAATTTGAGCCGAAGATTGAAATACAAGTCTAATCTTGGACCCGAATTTAAATTAACCTTTTGGTCCGGACTTAAAGTTTGGACCAGACCTAAGTTGAACACTAATATTGCATGCATAATATTACCTGCATAGGTGAAACTCAGTAATAAATCAATTGAGAAATGAATCCTATATATTAACCGCGCGCCTGAAGATTAAGGGCAAAACGAAAAGGAAAAATGACTAATAATCAATTATTCTTGCACATTTTTTATCGATCGCTTTGATTTTATTACTATTATTATTATTGTTAATATTGTGCCAGGTGACAGAGGTTGCAAAAGGAGGGATCATATTCATCGAGACGAGGATTTTAGCCGTGCTGCATTGGGGTCCTGTTAGCATGGTTGAGGAGGGGGGACCTTGTAGCTTCTATGTTGTTTAGAGTGCTATCGTTCTTAGTGTTATATATATTGAGGGCGTCTGTATCTCCATATGGCTGGCGTAGTGCTCAGGTTATGTAGGCTTCAATAAGGTCCTAGTGCTTTACACTTCGCCGGTGACGTGATGGCCGCTGTACGTAACTGTTTGCCTGGTCTTGCCGACAAATGATGCCCGGCCGAGCATTAATTAAAATAGATATGGAGCTAATTAAGTACCTTCTGTATTGAACTTTGAGTTTGCCAGCATTACGCAGTTGGTGCTGCTGACCTGATTTAGCCATGGCTCCAAAAGCAGCACCGCTTAAATCAAAGTGTACAGATTCTTCTGTACAACCAGGGCAATTATCTGTTATTGTAACCCTCACTGGAATTCCTGAACAAGCTTGATTAGCAATGCATTTTACCTTAAAAAAAACATAAAAAAAAACCAAAAATAAAAGCAAAAAATCATATATATAAATTCAATCGACAAAGGAGAGACTAAGGTGTTGTTTGATATTACTTATTATTAATAATTACTTTTAGATAAAAACTATTTTTATAAATCTACTTTTAAAAAAGTATTTTTATAAGTAAAATGTATGTTTGTTTTAACTTTTATTATATAAGTGATTAATGCTAAAAACTACTTATTATACCTTACTAGTGTTTGGTTTTCATTTTCCTACCAAATTACTTTTTATTTTTAGGTAACGAAGAGCGTATCTGTGACTTCCCTGGACATTGTTGGGGAGGCGGACGGACCACCACCATCGTTAGCAGTATCGATGGGTAATACTCAATTTCTGGAGAAGAGGAAGGTGTTGTAGCCATCGAGAAGGAGGTGCATGAAAAAAATGATGATGATGATGATGATGTATCTGATGCTGGTGGTGATTGGAGTGCTCTGTAATTAGAAGTTACACGGAGTCCATGGTAGGCCCGTTGGGCAGGCAGCAAGAAGTTTTCAGGTACCTAAGGGAAACATGCCGATGTTTGCGCTAGACGATGAGGTGGACAGACCACCACCGTTGTTATCAACGACGATGGTCTATGGTTTTTTTCTAGTGAGGAGGAAGGTGTTGTGGCGAGCGAGGAAGGTAGACATGGTGGCGGTGATAATTGGAGTGATGTGTTAGGAGATCCGCGGTGGCATCCAAACAGGAAGCAACGTGTTTTTGGCTTGAGTAGATAGCTAGGAGGCCCAGGACATGATAGTGCGTGTCAATTCCCCTCGATCACGTCGCCGGGAAAGAAGAAGAGGGAGGAGAGCGGCCGGACAAGAGGAAGGAAGGAGGAAGCAGACTGATAGATCAATGAGGAAGGAAGGGTTGTGGTAAATTGAATAAGAAGGAAGGGTGTGATATGTTTTAAACTAAATTTTTTCTAAAAATATTACCGTGCCGCGCTGCTACAAAAGTGATTAGTAAAGGTAGGTTAAGAGCCTTTTTATTTTAACTTAACAAAAGTAGTTTTTTGTATAATTAATTATAAAAAGTTATTTTAGATTAATATTACTGTTTGGCTTTACTTTATAAAATTTATTTTTAAAATTAATTTCTTAAAACTACTTCTTATAAGCTAAAATTAATAAGTAGCTTTAACCTACTTTTACTAATCACTTTTATAGCAGTGCGACACAGTAATATTTTTAGTAAAATTTTAGTTTAAAACATATCACACCCTTCCTTCTTATTCAATTTACCACAACCCTTCCTTCATCATTGATCTATCAGTCTTCCTCCTTCCTTCCTCTTGTCCGGCCGCTCTCCTCCCTCTTCTTCTTTCCCGGTGACGTGATCGAGCAGAACTGACACACACTATCATGTCCTGGGCCTCCTGGCTATCTGCTCAAGCCAAAAACACGTTGTTGCCTGCCTGGATGCCCGTGTATGGGCACCGCGGAGCTCCTAACACAGCACTCCAATTATCACCGCCACCATGTCTACCTTCCTCGCTCGCCACAACACCTTCCTCCTCACTAGAAAAAAACCATAGACCATCGTCGTTGATAACAACGGTGGTGGTTTGTCCACCTCATCGTCAAGCGCAGACACCGGCATGTTCCCCTTAGGTACTTGGAAACTTCTTGCCGCCTGCCCAGCTGGCCTACTATGGGCTCTGTGTAACTTCTAACAAAGCACTCCAATCACCACCAACATCAGATACATCATCATCATCATCATTTTTTTTCATGTACCTCCTTCTCGGTGGCTACAACACCTTCTTCTCCAAAAATTGAATATTACCCATCAGTGCCGCTAATGACGGTGGTAGTCCGTCCGCCTCACCAACAATGTCCAGGGAAGTCACAGACACGCTCTCCCTTACCTAAAAATAAAAAGTAATTTTGTAGGAAAATAAAAACCAAACACTTAAATAAGGTATAATAATGAGTTTTTTAGCATTAATCACTTATATAATAAAAGTTAAAACAAACATACATTTTACTTATAAAAGTAATTTTTTAAAAGTAGATTTATAAAAGTAGTTTTTATCTAAAAGTGATTATTAATAATAAGTAATACCAAACGACACCTAAAGCTAGTTATTAATTTTAGCTTATAAGAAATAGTTTTAAGGAATTAATTTTAAAAATAACTTTTATAAAGT
This sequence comes from Tamarix chinensis, assembly GCA_030549775.1. Lineage (NCBI taxonomy): Eukaryota > Viridiplantae > Streptophyta > Magnoliopsida > Caryophyllales > Tamaricaceae > Tamarix > Tamarix chinensis. Next base: position 76,799,937 of record CM060179.1, on the reverse strand, counting down.
GAATCCAAACAGTAATATTAATTTAAAATAACTTTTTATAATTAATTATACAAGAAACTCCTTTACTTAAGTTAAAACAAACAGGCTCTTAATTAGCAATAATTCCATGTTAATCAAAACCGTGGAAAAGTATCCAAACTCATGAATAAAATAATAGAAGAAGCTAAGGGTAATCGTGATATCTATGCGAACCTCATAGCAAGCTCCACAGCCTTGCCCGGACAAGTAAATTGAAGGACCCCCTGCTGCTATTATCTTATTGAACGGAGGTCTTTCCACGGCACTTTGATAACCGCACGCTCCACCTGACATACATATGGAAATTATGATTCAATCAGCTACGTATAATATAGTTATTTATTGTCAAAAAATATACAAATATTGAATATAAATATACAATTTATCCATGTACGTCTGTTTTTTATTTACATCTACTTAATAAATAGTTAACCCGATTAAAAGTGTTCTACACCCCTCCTACAAGATTCATCATCATCATGCATGCCAGAGGCTTATCTTTATTAATATGTATTTAATTTTTAATTTTTTGCTCTTTCTTCTCAAATGAAATGTTTTATCTCATACCAAAAACAGACATGACTAAAAAATTTAGGATCGAGCCTTACTATTATGACTTTTTCCCAAAAATAAAAAGATAGACACAATTAATAATATCCGCCAATATTTAATAAAATGATGATATATGTACCATATATATATATATAAAGTGAAAGAGCAAACGTTGTACATATTTGCGCAAATACAATATGCGTTCATATGGATATATTGTAAGATGTATGAATCATAATACACTACAAGATTAGACGAATTACAGGGGGAGAAGTACCGTCAGTTCCAGCACCGTCCGGACTCCCATACCAAGTAGCGCCGGCGAGAGCCCAGTTAGGATCAAAGCTTTCAATGTTATAGGAGACATTGAAACTTTCAGGGTTGAAGCAATGGGATGGCTTAGGTACAAGAACAAACAAAACTACGATAATGGAAAAGATAAACAAAGGATGAATATGACGTCGGCCATGGTGATGAGGAACAATGGGGAGAGCCATGTATATGAAATGTAGTTATAACTAGAAAGTGAATAATATATGAACGACCACTAGAATAACTTTGATTAGTAGCTTGCTATGGCCTTAAAACTTTCACCTGGAATGGAGAGGTCAGATCTATCAGTGGTATATATAGAGACACAAGAGGATACGGTAAGGATATTTCGGTACTCTTTTTTGGTCTTAGTATTAATTATTACTCTTATTTTGGGCCTGATTTCAGGTATAAATTAATTATTCGTGTTGCACCGGTGGTGAGATGCACAAATTTTATTTTTTCTCAATTTTTTTTTATAAAATTAAATATAAAATTTAATGTAATAGATAGTAATAATGACAAACATAATGCTAATAATAATTTAAGAAATTGATTTATACAATAGTATTATTATTGAATATATAATACTAAATATTATATATTTGAAACAAGATGTTAAATTATATATTATTATTCCCTAAAAATATGTACCCCCTCCATATCAAAAAAAAAAGTTATTTACTAATAAAAGCAGTATTATAATTACACTGATATCCTTTATTAAAAAAAAAGGCAGAGCATTTAATACATAGATAATACAAAAAAAAGTAAAAATTAAAATTAAAAATAGGTTTTGATTTTCCTAACTTTATTTTTTATATAAAAATTTAATAATATAAATACTTTCTTTTTTATGGATCAAATCATATTTAATTTGTCATTGCTATTTGGTTCGTAACAAATATTTATGAAATAGAGTGACGTCACAAATAATTAATTATATTTAAATAAAATAGCAAATTAATTAGAGATAATTAATAAATAACTATGCGGAATACTTGTCAAAAAATTTAAAAGGTGAGTTAATATTTACGGTAATAAATGTAGATTTTGAAAAGGCACATTGAATTATGATTTGGATTTTGAAAAGTTTATGGGTTATAAATGATATTATTATATTTATATAGATGAAAAAATAAATGTAGATTCATAAATTAACATATCTTAGTTTAGGTAGAAAATTTATCAATAGCTATGAGTGCGTTATTATATATTATAAAGATTATGGGTCATATTCAAAGGCATTTAATTTGAATATCAAATCTCATTCTAGGAATATAACGACTTATCTATTTTAAATCTATAAAATTAGAACTCAAGATCGCCATTAATCCTTTCAAAGTAATCCAATCTTCATATAATAAATATACTATTACCAATTTTCAAAAACACTCCACGCACATAATCAATACCAGTCAGTTATTACGTAACTAATGGATGTGGTTTGCAAGAAAAATCCATTATGCTACTCCATCCATATTATAATAAAAAGCCTATATTTATTTCTCATTATAGTATAAGTCATACCAAAACAATAAAGAATTTAATGCTATATATTTCTAAATTTACCCTTATTTTGTTTATCTCACTTCTCATTAATGTATATGAGAATAATGAAGGTATTCAAGTTTTAATACAGATATTTCAGTCAATTTTGGTATCATTTATTATAAAATTTAAACCGTTTTTATATGTTTGCTTAAAAATTATAGGTTATGTGTTCTGAAATAAAAAGAGTAATAATTTTTTTTAGTAAATGATTAATTTTATTACCAAAAATAAGCATTATGTAGATCAATATATCTATATGCAAGATATCATACAAAAAAATGACACCCAAACAAATCAAAAAGATATCACAACTCCTAGCCATGACCTACTACATCCACTACAAAATAAATGATTTGTGCCAACAGGGCCTTATATGTTGATAAAAGCTATTTTTCTATTGGTAAAAGCTTTTACCAACGAAATATTTTTAGTGACAAAACTGTGGGTAAAAATTCTGTGCTTAAAAGTTTTATCCACAAATATGTATGATCTATTAGGAATAATTGCTAATGCCTGCAGATATTTATCTATTAGTAAAACTTATGCTTACGCTTATATCTGTAAGTAAAAGTATTAACTACAAAATAATATTTGTGACTAAAAGTATTACCCACAACTAAAACTATTATCCACAAAACAATATCTATGACTAAAGGTATTATCCACAAAATTATATCTTTGATAAAAGGAATTGACCACACAATCATATATGTGACTAAAAGTATTAAGCATAATATTATATCTATTACCAACATATATATTGTTGGTTATACATATTTTAACCCTAATATATATATATATATATATATATATATATATATATATATATATATCTGTTGGTAAAACCTATACCAAAACGTACAAGATTTACTGATATTACGTGTTACCACAATATTCGCTTGTTAACAATATTCACCTATAGTAACAATTTATGGTGATATAAAATTAACTAAACCATATATAATTATTATTGTGTAGTACAAAATATTTAGTGTTTAGCTTCCAAAGCCATAACAGTCTTGTAAGTGCAATACTATATATACAACTTATAACATAAGCTAATATACAAAAAACATCTTCATACACTAACATACAAAAGTATCGAGCATCTTTGTAAGCTTACAAGCAAAAACACCAAACATCTTTGTCAGCTGACATATATACAAAAGCATCGAGCATCTTCATAATTTAATATACAAAAACATCGATTATTTATTGTCAAAAATATACAATTTATCCATGTATGTCTGTTTTTTATTTACATCTACTTAATAAATAGTTAACCCGACTAAAAGTGTTCAACACCCTTCCTACAAGATTCATCATCATGCAAGCCAGAGGCTTATCTTTATTAATATGTATTTAATTTTTCATTTTTTGCTTTTTTTATTCTAAAATGAAATGTTTTATCTCATACGAAAAACAGACATGACTAAAAAAATTAGGATCGAGCCTAACTATTATCACTTTTTCCCAAAAATAAAAAGATAGACACAATTAATAATATCCGCCAATATTTAATAAAATGATGATATATGTACCATATATATATATATAAAGTCAAAGAGCAAACGTCGTACCTATTTGCGGAAATACAATATGCGTTCACATGGATATATTGTAAGATGTATGAATCCTAATATACTACAAGGCTAGACGAATTAGAAGGGGAGAAGTACCGTCAGTTCCAGCACCGTCCGGACTCCCATACCAAGTAGCGCCGGCAAGAGCCCAGTTAGGATCAAAGCTTTCAATGTTATAGGAGACATTGAAACTTTCAGAGTTGAAGCAATGGGATGGCTTAGGTACAAGAACAAACAAAACTACGATAATGGAAAAGATAAAAAAGGGATGAATATGACGTCGGCCATGGGGATGAGGAACAATGGTGAGAGCCATGTATATGAAATTTAGTTATAACTAGTGAGTGAATAATATATGAACGACCACTAGAATAACTTTGATTAGTAGCTAGCTCTGGCCTTAAACTTTCAACTTGCATGGAGAGGTCAGATCTGTCAGTGGTATATATAGAGACCCAAGAGGATACGGTAAGGATATTTCGGTACTCTTTTTTGGTCTTAGTATTAATTATTACTCTTATTTTGGGCCTGATTTGAGGTATAAATTAATTACTAGTGTTGCACCCGTGGTCAGATGCAAGAATTTTATTTTTTCTAAATTTTTTAAATAAAATTAAATACAAAATTGAATATAATAGATAGTAATAATGACAAACATAAATGCTAATGATAATTTAAGAAATTTAGTATTATTATTGAATATATAAGACTACATATTATATATTTAAATCAAGATGTTAAATTATATATTATTATTCCCTAAAAATATGTACCCCCTCCATATCGAAAAGAAAGTTCTTTACTAATAAAAGCAGTTTCATAATTACACTGATATCTTTTATTAAAAAAAAAAGCCAGAGCATTTAATACAAAGATAAAACTAAAAAAAAGTAAAAAAAAATTAAAAATAGGTTTTGATGTTCCTAACTTTATTTTTTATATAAAAATTTAATGATATAAATACTTTCTTTTTTATGGATCAAATAATATTTAATTGGTCATTGCTATTTGGTTCATAACAAATATTTATGAAATAGAGTGACGTCACAAATAATTAATTATATTTAAATAAAATAGAAAATTAATTAAAGATAATTAATAAATAACTATGCGGAATACTTGTCAAAAAATTTAAAAGGTGAGTTAATATTTACGGTAATAATAGGTACATAGAAAAAATAGAAATAGGCACATTGAATTATGATTTGGATTTTGAAAAGTTTATAGGTTACAAATGAATTTACTATAGATGAAAAAGTAAATGCAGATTCATACATTAACATATCTAAGTTTAGGTAGAAAATTTATCAATAGCTATGAGTGTGTTATTATATATTATAAAGATTATGGGTCATATTCAAAGGCATTTAATTTGAATATCAAATCTTGTTCTAGAAATATAACGAATTATCTATTTTAAATCTATAAAATTAGAAATCAAGATCGTCATTAATCCTTTCAAAGCAATCCAATCTTCGTATAATAAATATACTATTACCAATTTTCTAAAACACTCCACGCACATAATCAATACCAGCCAGTTATTACGTAACGAATGGATGTGGTTTGCAAGAAAAATCCATTATGCTACTCCATCCATATTATAATAAAGAGCCTATATTTATTTTTCATTAGAGTATAAGTCATACCAAAACAATAAAGAATTTAATCCTATATATTTCTAAATTTACCCTTATTTTTTTATCTCACTTCTCATTAATGTGTATGAGAATAATAAAGGTATTCAAGTTTTAATACAGATATTTTAGTCAATTTTGGTATCATTTATTATGAAATTTAAACGGTTTTTATATGTTTGCTTAAAAATTATAGGTTATGTGTTGTGAAATACAAAGAGTAATAATTTTTTTAGTAAATGATTAATTTTATTACCAAAAATGAGCATTATGTACATTAGTAGATCTATATGCAAGATATCATACAAAAATGTAACACCCAAACAAATCAAAAAGATATGATAACTCCTAGCCATGACCTACTACTTCCAGTAGAAAATAAATGATTTGTGCCAACAAGGCCTTATATATTGGTAAAAGCCATTTTTCTGTTGGTAAAAGGTTTTGCCAACAAAATTTTTTTAGTAACAAAACTATGGGTAAAAACTCCGTACTTAAAAGTTTATCCACAAATATGTATGATCTATTAGGAATAATTGCTAATGTCCACAGATGTTCATATGTTAGTAAAACTTATGCCCACACTTATATCTGTAAGTAAAAGTATTAACTACAAAATAATATTTGTGACTAAAAGTATTACCCATAAAACAATAGCTATAACTGAAACTATTATCCATAAAACAATATATATGACTAAAGGTATTATCTACAAAATTATATCTATGATAAAAGGAATTAACCACACAATTATATCTGTGACTAAAAGTATTAAGCACAATATTATATCTGTGACTAAAAACTATTACCAACATATATATTGTTGGTTATACATATTTTAACCCTATATATATATATATATGTTGGTAAAACCTATACCGAAACGTAGAAGATTTACTGATATTACGTGTTACCACAATATCCGCTTGTTAACAATATTCACCTGTAGTAACAATTTATGTTGATATAAAAATTAAATACACCATATATAATTATTATTGTGTAGTACAAAATATTTAGTTATTTAGCTTCTAAAGCCATAACAATCTTGTAAGTACAATACTATATATACAACTTGTAACATAAACTAATATACAAAAACATGGTCATACACTGACATACAAAAGCATCGAGTATCTTCTTAAGCTTACAAGCAAAATCAACAAGTATCTTTGTTAGCTGACATATATACAAAAGCATCGAGCATATTCATAATCTGATATACAAAAACATTGATTATATTCGTAAGCTAACAAACAAAAGCATCAACCATCTTCATGATCTGACTCACAATAGCATCTTTATAAATGCATCAAACATTATCTTCTTCATTCTCATCTTCAGTGTCATCCTTTTCATTCTTGTTATCTTCCATTTAATAATAATCATCAACATATTTTCCCTAAAAATGTATATGCATTTAACTTAATCATATTAATCTAAATTCATATAAAAAAACTAGACAATGAGGGTATTTTAAAGCTTTCTAAAAATAATATATTACCTTAAAAAAATATTTTATATAGTTGGAGATAAAGAAGTTGAAACAAGTAATTTAGAGAGCCACATAATATATTCATAAGTGAAATCATCTACAATATGTATGAATGTTTGATACAAATGGAAGATATTGTAGCTAGTCAAGTTTTAATACCTATACCAGTAGTATGAAAAGTTTAATTATATCATACACTCTATTCTTTGTTATTATGTTAATATATATATATATATATATATATATATATATATATATATATATATAGATATAGATATATCTTCTTAACTATAATTATAGCAAATTCATAAATAATAGATGAGAAATTTAAGGTCAAGCTTTCAACTCAATCAATAGTGTAGTAGTAGTATACTATTTCTCGATCATGGAATGTAAGGGATAGGTAAGACATTTTTCTCTTACTATTAAATTTCTAGGGTAACATTAAACATATAAAATGGTAGTCAGCTGTCTAACGTTTTGTAGCAATAGCCAATGGTTACTGATTATGCTAGTTATGGTTGGTGATACAAGCTCATTTAGCTTGTTTGTAACAAAATGGGCTTTTTTCTACCCTATTTTGTAAATTTAATATGATTATTCTTTTTTACTTTACTCTAGGTATGCCTAATTGGTATTGTAATTACTAGTATCTATACATAATACTTTTAGTCAAACTAGAAAAAAAAGTTAATAACAACACATAATTTTTGTCTTTCAGGCGTTACAGTGTAATGAAACCATACCATAGCTACCCAAACTAATCACCATGTGATCCCTAATTTTATTTTTTATTCATTTATGCACTATTTTAGAGGTAAAAAAAGATGTACCCAAAATTGGTGTGTTGCATAAGAAATGTAAAAAAAATTATCAAAATTTAGTGAGGAACTTACTTGATTCTCTAATAATGTATGCATTATACCAATTAGATATCCTGTCTGGTCTTTTGTCTCAAGGATATCCTTTTCCAACCTCTCAACTCTAGACTTAGATTTGATCCTTTTAGCTTGCTACTCCTCAAAAGCACATATTTTTTTTTGTGGGATTGTGGAACTTTTACACCAAGACCAAAGGTTTTTGTATATCCATTCCTATCTTCTCCCAACACCTCTTTGAATATTTCACGTCGAGCATTAGCATTAGATCATTCTAGAAGTGCAGTCATCTCATCCAAAATCACTTTCTGTAAAGTATAAATCAATGTTATTAATGGGCAGTAGATGAGGTAGATTTGCACATATATATAACCCTAAAATCAAAATATTTTGAAAATATACTATTGTTGCAGCAGAAGCACCATTAAGCTTAGAACCCTTTTTTGGTTCATGAGTTTTCAACCACATTTCCAATTCATCAAGTTCTTTCCCCATTTTTTCCTAGTCAAAACACATATATGAAATTGTATATCAAGTATACAAAGTAAAATAAATTTTGAATTGCCTAGATGAATTAATCATATACCTATCTTTTCTTCTACTCGGATGAATGCAAAGCTTTTTGAACCAGCACATGAACACATTTTTGACTTTGTACGATTGTGAATCCCTCTTTAACTTCTTTGATAAGCAATATGAGAAGAAATAAATATTAGTATAAAAAATATAAATATTAGTATAAAAAATAAACTAATAGAATTATCATAGTAATAGCCTATTTTTTTAAATAATTAAATGAGGAATCACTACCTTGCCTTTCGAAGATTCTCAAAATTTTACTATCTCTAACCACATGGTCTCAAGTATTTCCTTTGGCTTAGAATGTATTGCTTGATTGAACTCAAACTTATGAGCTCTCCAAGCTTCAAGGATTTTACCCAATGGCCACTTATATGGTTCTCGATTTTAAGGAAGGTAGTAAGAGATCTATTAAGGGATAAAATGAAATAGAAAACAAAAGCTATATAATACATATAACAAAAATAAGAAAGCTGATAAAGTAAATGTTGTGATAATGTACTTTTGCTTCCTCCCAAATCGAATCTAAATTATTGGTAAAAATAATAGAACTCAGGGAGACAAAATCACCAACCAAATATGATCAGCAAAGAATAAAAATTAAAGTAGGAACCCGCCCTATGGGTTGTTAAGACCTATACTCCATACATCGTCCTATTATGAGTAAAAGATAAAATGTCATCAACATTGACGAAGACAAAATAAGAAAATTCAAAACACTCTCCTAATACCAATTTAGTCCTCTTTGCCAGCTCCACCAAAAACTAAAAGAATAATAGGCCATAATAGACACAAAAGGGAAAAACCAAGTACCTTAGGCTATAAAGCATTAGCTTTGAGCACTTATAATTCAAAATCCCTAGAAAAACCCCATAAACCTACAAATCATATAGGCAACCTATCACCAGATCAACACCTTAAGCAAAATGACCAAAGAGAAACCAAAAAAATATAAACTAGTATACACTTTGGGCTTTTCGAATCCTCTAGAGTGTCTTCCTAGATCACCGATAGAAAACTTAAAGACTAGATTAGAAAAAATATTTGAAACATAAAATAATAGAAAGTAAATAAATTTTATCAAAAATCACTTACATAATTAGTGTTTACAAACCCAAAATGTTAAATCATTAAATTTCATAGAATTGATCCAAACGATAAGTTTAAAACTCAATTTAATTGATTTTAAATCAAAACTAGCTAATTTTAACTCAATATTATTGATTTTAGAAACCGTTCCTAAAAATTAGGGTTTTAAAGCCCAAAATACTAATCCAGACAATTCAAACCAATTAATCCAAATTGAATGTGTTAGAATACAATTAAGGTCATTTCAAATAATTCTATAAAATCAATTTTAGAAGAAACAACTATACAAATGACAATTTCCATAATATCATTTGAAAGTTTGGGTTTTAGGCCTAAAAATATAATTTGGTAAAATTTTATAAATTTATTTAAATTGAATGTTTCAAAATTAAATTAGACCTAATTTATAACATATTGTATACTCAATTGGTTAAAAACAATAAAGAAAATACCTAATATAACATAATTAGGGTTTTTGAGCTCGGACTACAAATCAAGTGAAATCTTGCTAAAATATTTAAATTAATGGTTTAGAAATGAAATAAACATATTCTATTACAAAATGTATAATCAATTTAATAAAATAACTCAATTACACAATTCAATTTAAATCCATAAGAATTTGACATCAAAATCAAATACCGATTAATTTCGCACAAATTTCTTAAATTAACAATTCCAATATGAAGCTAAGTATATTTCAAAGTATAATGCATAATAAAATTATCCCAAATAGCTTAATCAACTGAATCAGAGATATTCAGACATAACTAGGTCAATAATCATAAATTTCAGAAATCAACATATACCACACAATTAGCATATCCAATTCAATCATACAAAAATATACACTTAATTAAACAACTAATTTAGCTTATTTAAATCCTATTCTTCCAAAATTCATCAAAACAAAAGTTAGGGTTTCGGAAAAATATACCAAATGAATTCAGCCAAAACAATGCAGATACGTGTGGTGGAGCTTCATCTGTGGAAGAGGACCACTCGCTGGAGGCAGACCAACGCTAGATGTGGCCGGTTGGTGGTTCACCGTTGCTGTCTTCATGAGATGCTGGCTATGCTGCTCCGCTAATGTTGTCATGCTACCATAGACGATGACGAGGGAGAGTTGTGGTGGCTCAGTCGAGTGCCGAGGAGGTGGTGTTTGACGAAATAGAGGAGGGATCAAGGCACTCGGTCACTCCTTAAGAGCTGCAAGTATACAACACAAAAATAAGGGGCACTACAAAATAATTGTTTTGTGCCAACAAGGCCTTATATATTGGCAAAAAATATTTTTTTGTTGACAAAAGATTTTACCAATAGAATTTTTTGCTACAAGAAGGAAATTATGGGTAAAAATTGTGTACTTCAAAGTTTTACCCACATATATGTATGATCTGTTGGGAATAACTAATAATGCATACATATATTTATTTTTTTGTAAAACTTATGTGTACACTTATATCTATAAGTAAAAGTATTAACCACAAACTAATATTTGTGACTAAAAGTATTACCCATAAAATAATATTTGTCACTAAAAGTATTCTCCACAAAACAATAGCTTTCACTAAAAGCATTGTCCACAAAATTATATCTGTGACAAAATGAATTGGGAGCATAATCATATCTATGACTAAAAGTGTTAAACACTAATATATCTATTACTTAAAACTATTGCCAAAATATATACTATTGGTTCTACATATTTTACTCTATAAATATATACATTTATATATGTTGGTAAAATATTTACCAAAATGGACAAGGTTTGTTAATAATACCTATTACCACAATATCCATTTGTAGTAACAATTTATTCACCTATAGTAACAATTTCATCTGATAAAAAATTAACTACACCATATATAATTATCATTGTGTGTTACAAAATAGTTAGTTGTTTAGCTCCCAAAGCTATAATATCTTGTAAGTACAACATTATATATAACACTTTTATTATAATCTAACATTCAAAAACTTCTTTATAAACTAACATACAAAAGCATTGAGCATCTTCATAAGCTGACAAACAAAATCACCGAACATCTTCATAAGCTGACATATATATAAAAGCATAGAGCATCATGGTAAACTGACATACAAAAGCATCGAGCATCTTTGTCATTGAACAAACAAAAGCATCGAACATCTTCATAAGCCAACTCACAAAAACACCTTCATAAATGCACAAAACATGTTCCACTTCATTCTTATCTTCAGCATCATCCTTTTCATTCTTGTCATCCTCCATTTGATTATAATCATCAACATGTTTTCCCTAAAAATATATGCATTTAACTTAACCAAATTAATCTAAATTCAACCCAAAAAGCTAGATAATGAAGGTATTTTTAAATCTTTCTAAAAATAATACATTACCTTCAGAAATGTATTTTATATAGTTGAAGATAGATATGGTAAAATCAATAATTTAGAGGGCCAAATAATATATTTATAAGTGAAATCATCTACAATATGAATGAATGCTTGATATAAATACTACTACAAGAGTTAGACAACAGCTAAACAACAACGGTTTCGATTACTGTTGGTATAGGTTACATTTAACAATGGTGAAAACAACTCTCATTACAAAAGGCATTGAGTTGAGAAGTAGAAAACTGGACTATAAAATAGACAATGGTTAAAGTGTATATTTTCTACGGTTGTAGTTGCCGTTGTTGATTAGTTTAAAATAAAATGGGTAACACCGCATATTTCAATGGTTTTTACTTTGTTGCTAATAATTCAAAACAACAACGGGTAGAATCGATATCAACATCAATTTTTATGCTATTGATAAATTGAGGCCAATTAATTAAACAAGTTCGGCAATATGACTATTCTTTTCAAGCATTCAATTTCAACTTTTACAGCACTACAACACCTTTATCCTCTCCATAGTTCTCGGTCATTGTCCTATGACCTTGCCATTACCCTCTCCCTCCACCACTACAACGAACCCCAACCCTCGTCCTCACCACCATAATTCTCATTTATCAAGTATTCATCAGCTTTGACCTCCAAAACAAGCCACATGGTCAATTCTACACACCACATGATTGAATCATGAGTTGTTTGTGTCTGTAGTTAGGTAACTATCTCTTTCGCCTTTCAATTTAAATTTTTTTTTTAGATTAATCAGTTATTTGGGGTTTAGATTCTTGGATTGGAGGGTTCAATTTGAGGTCAAAGAATTTTATTAGGATGAGGAGCACAATGAATCATAAATTGAGTATATATTGTATTTTTTTTCTTTCTGCCAAATCAATTAAAATTTAAGACTCATCATTCGTACACTTTCTTGACTTCTTATTCTAGCTTTTCATTCATGCGTTGTTGTAGCTACTAGATCTTGTTTACCATGCTTGGTCGTGTGTTGGATTACGCCACCAAACTAATAGGATATATCCTAGGAGGCATATTAATTAGCTTAAAAGGCTTTAAGATCATATTACTCATCAATGGAAATTGTTTTTAATTACCCTAATAGTTTATTTATCTTAATTAATGTTCTTTTTAGTTTTTTTTTGTGAATATTTGTATCATTTTTCATTTTCATAGTTTATCTTTCATAATTTTATTATAGTTAACAGGTATCATCTTGAATGAGGATTAGCCACAAATTTTTGGTTACATAAACATCAAAGATTCTGAGATTATGAAGGTAAAGAATTATCAATGAGAAATTTCCAAACCTCTCATGTCTAAGACTCCCTCATTGATAGTTAAACTCAATGAATTCTTTAATTGAACTCCTAATATGTTGTTACTATTGCTAATAGAAGTTGTTTATTGTATCAATTTTTAAATTTCAACATGATCTTTGAAAGAACTATCTTGTCCATCCATATGAAGTTAAAACATGCACTGAATATTATTTTTGTGTTGCAGGGAAGTTTTGGTTGTTGATGATAAAGGACCTTTTCATTCAAAAATACATGAATATTGGAAGATTAACCAAATAGGAAATCTCATATCATTTAGCCAATGCAAATTATCTTGAAGTCCTTAGTTGAGGAATTTATACATCCACTTTCTCTTGGTTTTCTTATCTAGAATCTTTGATGGCTTGGTTGTGCTAATAACGTGACTAGTTTCTCATAATCTTCATTTTTAGTATTCAAATATATTCTAATCAATCTTGTGCATTATTCGCTCTAGTGTATGTGCTCAAGTTGCACCAATTATTAGATCTAAGTTCAAAGTGGTATGATAAAATTATTTTGCTTCTCTTCTTATTGATGGGTGTTGATGCAATCATTTCCAAATAGTGGGAGATCTTATGTTCTCCAGTGGTGCACCATAGTTTAGTTTGATCTTCTATATATGAATATCTTGCTAAAGATGCTCTTGATTTCATGAGTGAAGGATTTGCGTGTCTCTTCTGTTCTAACTTTGTTAATTTTTGGGGTACGATTATATGAGTGAAAAGAAGACCTGGTAGCATTATTTATTAGGAAATAATCTTATGTTTACCTTTAGAATTCTTGGATTGTTGGGTTTTAGGATTGCAAGCTTTTTTTTAAAGGTGTTGGAGGCATATAGGTGCACTTCTAGTTTTAATTTTTTCTTAATTAAATAACCCCTCACTTGATTTTGTGTGTTATTCTATAATAAATATATTAATTAAGTTCTCATTCTACATTAGATTTCTCTTTTCTTTCTTAATTGCATCTGTGTTTCTCCCTCCTTCCAATGCCTGCTACATAAATACGGCGATATCAAGTTCCCTGTGAATAGCAATCAGGATGGAAAAGGTTTTGTCTATGATTAATTTTTAATCTCTCTGTGACTTTCTAGTTGTTTGTATTCTTGCTATTTTCCATTTATTTGATTTATATATACATACAAAACTAAGCTTTTGTTTTGAGAAAATTATGGTTTTATTTGACGTCCTGTTGTGCCTTATTTCTATCTAAGGTTTTATCTTATTTGATTAACCTATTGTTATCTTCTACTTGATGAATTTTTTTCCTCATTCTTTGAGATTCTTACCAATAGTATTGATAGTTAGATCTATTATTCAATTATGAGTTGAAAAAATACACACACAAAAGAAATGATAAAAATGAAAGGAAAAGGAGAAAATGAGGAAATATGAAAATATGAAAATATGAAAATGGGGAACAAAAATATTTCTATCAAAGCATGAGTGTAGAGGAAAAGGAAAAGCCCTCAATGGAAGTTGAAGATGAGTAGATGGAGGAGGAAAAAGCTCATGGTTAGACTTGAGTAATAATTTTTGAACCCACATGCAATAACACAATTATGAATCATGAATCTGCGAATTAAAATGTGTGAAGCATGCTAACAAAAATGACAATCAATTAGTTAAAGTTACAAATTAATTAGTATAAAATAACAATAATTCTTATACTTATTAAAGTATTAATTATGGAAACAATAAATTAAAAGTGCTAAGGTATGTTCTTATTGATACTAGTGGTAATATTTATGTTGTTTGAGTACATGTAATGGGGATGTTCTTATAATTTCTTATTTTTAAACTACCTTAACTTCTTTGCTAGAATTTATCTTGTGACATTCAATCACTAAGCTTTGGACCTGTGTTTCATAGATTACACCTAACTTAAACACTCTCCTTTTTTTATTCTAAATGTGTAGAGGTTCGTAAAGATCTACATGAACCTAATCCACAAAGTGTATTAACAAACTATAGCAGAAAACCCTTGGTTTCCATCAAGTAATGGAGATGGTCCACACTAATGCAACCTCAAGGGAAAAGAGATGGAGAAAGAAGAGGGAAGTAAGGTTGAATGGAAGAGCAGGAAGGGGAACTACTACACTGTTTTGAGTATGATCAACATATTTTTCTCCTATTTCTTTTCTGGAAAAGAATGCCTCACTACCTAATATATTCATACACTTATTGAGTTATCTAGTTTGTTAGATTTTAGTCCTAGTTGGCCATTCTACTTATTTTCTTTAGTTAGTCATTGAGTTTTGATTTCTATATTTGGGAGTTTCTAATGAATGATATAATGGATGTGTTGTAAATTATCGGAATAAATTTCAGGATGTGGTTTATAGAAGCTTGTGTATGTATTTTTTTGGAAATAAGATCTTGTCATTGTATATTGTGTACTGGAAAGAAGTTGTATATAATGATAAAAGGAATATGATAAATATGGATCATGTACTAATTGTATTTGATTGGAAACAAGGTTAAATGGTGAAAATGCCATCCACAACAGTTATCAAGATATTGTCAAGCGTTAGTCACAACACTGGAATAGATATACACAACGGTGGAGGTGATTATTTACAATGGTTCTCCACTTGTTGTTAAAGATATTGCACAATGGTTAACAAGGTTATTAATAATGGTTAAAGAGCCATTGTCAAAAGAAAATTTTACAATAGTAACCTAAACTATTGTCTTTTAAGACCCCTAAACAAAATGCATGCAATTACAATGGCCTACACCCATTGTTAATGGCGATAAGAACTAATTTTTTTTACAATTTTTATTATGGTGAAATGCAACACATTGAAGCTAGTCAAGTCTTGATACCTATACCACAAGTTCAAATCTTTAGAGCTCTTATTTATGTTATTCCAAGATGTGTGGTTTCTATAACTCATATAAATAAACCCATGCTTTAAGCCCAAACAAAGCATACACATACAATAGAATGTTGAAGTATAAAATCATTAATGAAGTCAAACCTAACAGCTTAAGCTTTTAGGGTCAATAGTTCAAATACATAGTCTAGGAAATGCAACATATGACTACTTATTACCTAAAAAGAGAGACATCTTGAATGAATCCTCCCTTTAGGTGTACTCTAGTTAAACATAAATATAATTGATATAATAGTTTGTCTAACAATTACCCTTATACACTAATCAAGACTTTAATTTCTTTTCATAAATGATGTAATTAGGGAACTAATTTTGCATACACACACTATTTGGTATTATTAAATTTCAATGTTCTTTCTATTTTTAATATGTTAACATGTCCACCTGTTAGACCTTATTTCATTCAATGAACAACAACATGCACATAACAAAAAATCTTGGTAGACAGTTAATAAGAAAATGATATCCAATAGGATAAATAAAATAATTCAAAGATCAATGCAATTTTAAATTCGTAACAGTTTTGACCTATCCAATTCCGATTGATTTCTCACCGATTTCCTAATTTTACACTTCCGACATAAAATTAAATAAATCATATTTTATAGTCAATTTATCAAAAAAAACTTAATCGGATAAATCCAAACAATTTGGGCATAACTGGGTTACAAATTCCAAAATCCTTAAAATCAACCTAATTAAAACAAATCTATCCAACCAAAATACATATACAACACATACAAATCAATCCCAACAATCAATTTGACTTAACAAAATCAATTTAAATTAGAAGTTAGGATTTGAAAATTATACTCATGAATCAAGCTCGCTAAGGCTCATTGGATCCAAGTAGATGATCGGTTAGTTGTTGGAATGTTTTCCATATGTTGTTGGCGTGCTTCTATTGATATCACTTATCACTGATTGTTGGAAGCAATGGTTGTGGAGGTCTCGAACTACTGGGCATCATTAAACTGCTTGACCTCTACTAGCGTCCCTCAGCAACCTCATTGATGCAAGTGCATCTAATGATTCTCATATTCTAATGATTAGCAAGGTAAGAAGAATTAGCATTCATAATAATGGAGCCAATCATTTTAAATGTTCTTTTTATATTTGCAAGGTGAAGGAGTTAATACACAAAAAGTGGCTTAAAGTGTACAAGCATTCAAAGCATGCAAGGCTATGGCATATATGGGATGACGCTACAACAAGATATATTGATGTTATTATTAGTTATATTAAACTTGTTGTAAACCCTAAGTATATTTTATGTCAGCTAGGGTTTAGTTGTAATTTCATGTATGTACCTTAGTTGATTGTGTGGCATTTTAATGTGAGTCATTAATATCATTTAAATGATGATATTAAGAGTAAGATTAGGTATTATATAGGTTTAATTCAAGTGGATTAAATTCAGCTTGGATTAAGGGGAAAACTGGTTGGTTTAGGCCCATTATTTCGGTTGATGCCTATATATATACTTCTTTGAACACGCATGAAAGTGGAATGGACTAATAGAATTTTTGAACACAAAAGTCTCGAGCATTTGCTTGCGTTTTTCTCCCTTTTTGGTGCCCCTTCTACATTGAAGAATTGCTTGGGGTTAATCTTAATTTTAGGCCTTGGAATGTGCATTCAACATTTAAAGGAACAATATCCTCTAAACCTACAAACACTTCGAGTTTAACCTACATTAAACTGAAGCATTTTCCTTCAACTTCAACCTACCACCACTTGAAACAATTGGTGATAGATCTTGGGCTTCTTCCTCCACTTTGATTGACGTCAAATTTTGGTATCAAAGCTCCCAAATCCATTGTTTCCTTATGAAGGTATAGATTCTTGTATTTCTTGCTGCTGCATGCAAGAAAATCATCCTGCAAGAAACCACCGAACAACCATCTTCAACCATTTCTTGCACCTTCATTCCATTCTTGAATCTTCAATGTGAATCTTGATTAAAGGTTTCAATTCTTACAATAATCTTGTTGAAGATACACACAGCTTCAACTAAGGGAAGAACATTAACTTCTCTTCGACGCCACCTTCAACCCTTCCTTTCCTTCCTATCCTAGGGTTAAATTTTTTTATTAACTCCGATCCTTACCCATTTTATCTCAAACCTTCAACACATACTCTTCCCCCTTTTCTTCTTCACGTATTCAAGTGGTATGTAACCAACATCTTCAACTTGAAGATTTCACTTCTTTGAAGCATAATCAATGGCCTCTATTGGTATTTTATGTTAATTGTTGTGTGTATCAAAAGAAAACATCATTTCTAGCCAAGAATATTTGCAGTTTCATTCGACCATTTTTCTTTCCATTTGTGTGTGACCAATACAGCTAGGAAGTGATCAAGATTTTCTTAAGAATTAGCAAAATCTATCCCATATTGTTTGGTAGCAAGGGACTTCTAGCACTTACATTTGTTGCTGCACTTGTTTGTGGAAGAAAGTATTGTGTTACAACTTCACTATGGCAAGTGAAGAGGTTCACACCTTGGTAGAGTCTATCAAGAGTTTGACCACACGCATGGATACCCAAATCCATAATCAAGCAACACTTCAACAACTATTACAAAGTGTGGAAGCCAAACTAGCCGATCAAGATAAGCTTTATCCATGGCCAAGTCGATTGGAAACCACATAAGATATTGTGGAAGGGAAGATGAGGCATGCTTTCCAAGCAAAAGGAGGACGTGGATACAAAAATTTGCAACATACCGAAGATGGAGAAGAAGAGATGAGTTCTTTTGGCTCAAGAAATCATAGAAGACCACATCCATTCCATGTAAGACGTGCATACAATGAGGATCAAGTTATCAAACTTGACCTTCCTGAATTTTATGGTGAATTGAATATGGAATTGTTTTTTGAGTGGCTACATGAAATTGAGGCTATAGTTGAATATAAAGAGTACGATGATGAGAGAAAATGTAAGCTTTCTACTCTTAAGTTCAAAATATTTACTAGGATTTGGTATGACAACTTAAAAAAGATAAAAGAAATCAAAAATTAAATCTTGGGAAAAACTTAATAAATACCTAAGAAAAAAATTTGTGCCTAGAGAATATGAAAAGATATGTATGTGAACATGACAACTCTAAGGCAAGGATTGTTTAGTGCAAAAGAATACACTAGAGAATTTGAAAAACTAGCACTTATATGTGATGTCCAAGAAACAGAAGAACAAAAATTTGCTAGATAATTAGGTGGATTAAATAATTTGATAAAAGATAAAGTTGGTATGTTTTCATATGATTCTCTTGATGACTAGATAAAGTTGAATTTAAAACTTGAAAGAATAACTAAGTCAACCAAAGCCTATGTTAAGTCTAATATTTCAACCTCAACCAAAACCTATTCGAATACCTTTACACCTAAACCAACATCTTCACATGATAAAAAAAATATTAGATATGAAAAGGGTAAAAGTAAAGTGGTTGAAATGTCTAATAAATAATTCTTCAAATATAAAGTATATGGACACTTTTCTCAAGAATGTCCGGACCAAAGAGCTTTAACCTTGAGTGAAATAGAAGACATGGAACTATGTAGTGATGGCTAGAATCTAGAAATTGAATCTCCTAGTGAAATCTTAACCATGGGTGTAGAAGAAGGAGACCCACATTTTTTTGATTCAAAGAGTGTTACAAATTCAACCTAATGTGGCACCTACTCAAAGAGAGAAATTTTTTTAAGACTAAGTGTAAAATAGGTGATATGGTTTGTAGACTCATTATTGACAGTGGTCCATGTAAAAATGTTGCTAGTGAAGCGATGGTTAAGAAACTTGGTTTAGAGACTACTAATCATCCAAAACCCTATTCTCTACGATGGCTAAACAAAGACAAAGGAGCTAAAGTAAACAAAAGAACCCTAATCACATTTTGCATTAGAGACTAACATGATGAAGTTTTATGTGATGTTTTGCCTATAGATGTTTGTGGTTTACTTTTAGGAAGACCATGGCAATATGATAGAAAAGCAACTCATGATGGAGTAACTAATGAATATGTAGTGAAAAAAGGAAAATAATTGTATAAATTGACACCTTCTCTATGTGATCATATGCCTTTGAGTGATGATAAAAAGATATTATTTTTACATGAAAAGGCTATGGAAAAAATTCATAGAAGAAGAAGGAATTTTCTATGCTTTATTTGCTGAAGATTCTAAATTTGGGGAGCAACAAATTGAAAATACTAATCTAACTAAGTTGCTGATGAATATTATGATGTATTTCCTAATGATTTACCTCCTAGATTACCACACTAGAAGAGGTATAGACAATCCTATTGATGTAACCTAGAAGAAGCTAAGGAATTACAAAAAGAAAATCCAAGAGCTTATGGATAAAGGATTTGTGACAGAAAATATGAGTCCTTATAGTGTTCCTACTTTACTAGTGCCTAAAAAAGATGGTACAGGACGTATGTGTATAGATTCAAAGGTAGTGAATATCTTTACTATCAAATATAGTTTTCCTATGCCTAAATTAGGTGATATGCTAGATGAACTTTGTGGAGCACAAGTATTTTCCAAAATTGATTTAAGAAGTGGTTATCATCAACTAAGGATTAGAGATGAAGATGAGTGGAAAAATGCTTTTAAAACTAAATATGGTCTCTATGAGTGGATGGTTATCCCTTTTGGGTTATGTAATGCACCTAACTCATTCATGAGACTTATGAATGAAGTTCTCCAACCTTTTCTTGGTGATTTTATTGTTGTATAATTGGATGATATTCTTGTGTATAGTAAAAATGGGCATGATCACGTAGTGCATTCAAGGAAATTGTTTGATAAGCTAAAGGAGGCTAAACTTTATGGAAAACTTGAGAAATTTGACTTCATGCTTCCAAATGTAGTTTTCCTAGGCTATATTGTTAGTGGTGTGGGTATTAAAGTGGATCCTAATAAGATTAGAACTATAGAAGACTAGCCTATCCCTAAAAATCTTCATGATGTAAAACTTTTTCATGGGTTAGCTAGTTTTTATAGAAGATTCATTAAGGATTTATCTTCTATAGCTGCACCTATTACACAACTCATAAAAAAAGGTGAATTTTATTGGGGACCAGAAGCTACTCAAGACTTTGAGACCCTAAAAAATAAACTTTGTAATGCCCTTATTTTTTTTTCTATCCGACTTTGAGCTTCTTTTTGAAGTAACTTGTGATGCTAGTGGAGTTGGAATAGGAGGTTTACTCTCATAGGAAAAGAAACCTATAGCATTCTTCTCTGAAAAGTTGAATGGAGCCAAACTTAACATTTTAATTTATGAGAAGGAATTATTTGCCATTATACGGAGCTTAGAGACATGGAGTCATTATCTGAGACCAAAACCCTTTCTACTACACTCGAATCATGAGAGTTTAAAATACTTACATGGCCAAAAGAAAGTTGATCCGAGACATGCTAATTGGGTGAGTTTCTTACAATCCTTTGTGTTCTCTGTCAAACATTTAGATGGAAAAGAAAATGTAGTAGCCGATGCTCTTTCTCGTAGATCTACATTACTTGTTATGATTGATGCCAACATTTTAGGTTTCAAAATGTTAAAAGAATTGTATCCTAAAAATAAAGATTTTTAGGATATATTTAGTGCATGTAAAGAAAGTAGATACCATGGTAATTATGTCATACAAGATGGATTTTTGTTTAGACTAAATAAACTTTGTATTTCTAGATCTAGTATTTGACACTTACTGATTAAAGAAATATATGAAGGTAGCATTGCAGCACATTTTGGTATACATAAGACTATGGGATTGTAACAAGAAAATTTCTATTAGCCACAAATGGTTAAACATGTACAGGCTATAATAAGTAGATTTTCTACATATCAAAAATGTAAGAGTTAATTTCAAAAAGGCTTATACACACCTTTACCAGCTCCTGATAAACCATAGGAAAGAGTTAGTATGGACATTATCTTAGGGTTACCAGGAACATAACGTGGTAAAGATTCTATTCTTGTGGTAGTAGATAGATTTTCTAAAATGGCTCATTTTATTCCATGTAATAAAACCAATGATGCCACTCATGTTGCTTACTTGTATTTTCGAGAAATTGTTAAACTTCATGGTGTGCCTAAAATTATTGTCTCAGATTGGGATGTCAAGTTTATGAGTTATTTTTGGAAAATTTTATGGCATATGCTTGGTACTAAATTGTTATTTAGCACTTCACATCTTCCACGAACCAACGGTCAAACTTAGGTAACTAATCAAACTCTTGGTACCTTATTAAGAGGTTTGGTTAATAAAAGTACTAAGGATTGGGATGTTAAGTTAGCTCATGCAGAGTTTTCTTACAATAGAAGTCCATCAAGTACTACTCAAGCTTGTTCGTTTGAGGTGGTTTATGGAGTGAATCCACACATGCCAATCAATATGATTCTTTTAAAGAAAGTTGAATTAAAAAATTATGAAGCAGAGGATAGAGTCAAATTCTTTCAATAGCTTCATAAGAAAATAAAGACCAATTTTGAAAAAGCTAATGGTAAGTATAAAGCTCAAGCAAATAAGTATAGAACTCCATAGGTATTTTCTCCTGGTATCTTAGTTTGTTTACATTTGCGTAAAGAATGATTTTCTAATTTATGTAAAAATAAACTAATGCCAATAGCTGACGGATCATTTAAAATACTAAGAAAATTTGGAGATAATGCATATGAACGTGAACTTCTAGATCGTTATGGTGGAATTTTAAGAACTTTTAATATTGGTGATTTATCTCCTTATTATACTGATGATAATTTGAGGACCAATTCTTCTCAACATGGGGAGAACGATGCAAGTGCATCTAATGATTCTCATATTTCTAATGTTTCTCAAGGTAAGGAAGAATTAACATTCTTAATAATGATGCCAATCATTTTAAATGTTCTTGATGATATTTCTGTACTTGGTATTGAAAACGATTCAAGATATTCTTGAAGGTATATTATATATTTGCCAGGTGAAGGAGTTAATACACAAAAAGAGACTTAAAGTGTTCAAGAATTTAAAGCATGCAAGGATATGGAATACATGGGATGACAGTACAGCAAGATATAGTGGTGTTATCATTATTTATATTAAACTTGTTGTAAACCCTAAGTATATTTTATGTAAGCTAGGGTTTTGCTATAATTTCATATATGTACCATGGTTGATTGTGTGGCTTTGTAATGTTAGTCATTAATATCAGTTAAATGATGATATTAAGAGTAAGATTAGGTATTATATAGGCTTAATTCAAGTGGATTAAATTCAGCTTGGATTAAGGGGAAACCTGGCTGGTTTAGGCCCATTATGTTGGTTTATACCTATATATATACTTCCTTGTACACGCATGAAAGTGGAATGGAATAATAGAATTTTTGAACACAAAAGTCTCGAGCATTTGCTTGCATTTTTCTCCCTTTCTGGGGTCCCTTCTAGATTGAAGACTTGCCCGGGGTTAATCTTCATTTTAGTCCTTCGAATGTGCATTCAACATTCAAAGGAACAATGTCCTCTAAACCTACAAATACTTTGAGTTTAACCTGCATTCAAGCGAAGCATTTTCCTTGAACTTCAACCTGCTACCACTTGAAACAATAGGTGATAGGTCCTGCGCTTCTTCCTCCACATTGATTCACATCACTCGTTGCTGTTGAAGTTGAGTTATGGCAGTCTGAGGTGGTGGCATGGAGGAGTGATGCTGAATGAAGGTGGAGGTTGATGGAGTTGGAGTGGGGTCGAGCGACATTCTTTTCTCCCCTACTCCTGTTTGTTGTTGTGCTTGTCGGTTGCTGTAGTGCTTACTAGCGTCATCCTTAGCTCATGTTGGTGTCTGTGCCAGCCTTATTGCTAGGTGGTAGTGGTTCGTGGCTGGAGACTGAAGGAGTCGATCTAGGTCGAAGTTCGAAGAAGATAAGGGAGTAGGAGGTCAGGGTTTGGGGTTCGATTTCACACAGAAGAAAAATAATGGGGAGAAGGTAGATAGTAAAAGGTGGCTGTTAGTTGACAGATTTTTTTACTTGAACAAATATTTAAAAAAATAAGATTATTAAAATACTTTCAATTAAGATAAATTATAATAGAAATACTCCCATAAATGCTATAAAAAGATTTTTGGATAAAAATAAAAGACTTATCTGAATAAATATTTTCATTTTAAATAAATCGTAACGCTTATTAAAATAAAAAATATAATAAAAAAATAATATTTAAAATACATCAAAAGAAATATTATTATAAATGTTTGAGAGACTAAAAATAATTTAAGACATTTTCAAAAAGTCATTCATAAGCCAAAATGGAAAAAACGAAAAAAAAATGGAAAGAAAAACATAAATAACTTCTGAAAATCTTTAATTTAATATTTTTTAAGATTTTATCGACCTCGTAAAAATAAATAAATTCAAAAATAAAAATATTTACTACGGATAAAGATATTAAAAGATTCTATAATAGATGATATTAAAGATAATATTTCAAATACATAAGAGAAATATTCTTATAATAATTTAAACGACTAGAAATAATTTAACCCATTTTCAAAAAAGCCCTCTATAAATACTGAAAAAATAATTCTATTAATAATAATTAATTATTTTTTTAGAATAAACCTTTTCTTGTATATCATCAAAAATAATTACAAATCAGGTTGTAGAATTGATCTACTAGCCCCAACAAACTACTAAACTTATCACTCTTACTAGGATGAGTACATATAGAAGACATGATCAAAGAGATATGAAAAGCTACCCTTTTCAAGTCCCAAGCAATATTTGAGAAAATAATATCATTCCTAACTTTCCATACTTCATAGAAAGCTACTGCATAAAAACAAGAATAAAATTGAGCCTTTGTTGCACCTCTACCCCTTACTTTGGAGATAGATCTCAACAAATCCTTCCATGATCTATGTCTCTTCCTTTCCCTGCATGCCTTGCTAATGGCAGTCCACAGCTTATTCACCGCTAGACAATGGCAAAATAAATGATTAGTACTCTCCTCCTAAGAACAGAAGCTGCATTGCAGATTGATGGATGGAACAAATTTGATTAAGTTATCCTTTGTAGGAAGCCTTGAGTGTGCAGCCAACCAGAATATGAACTTGTGTTTTGGAGTTGCACCCTACTTTAGGAGCTAAATACCTAATAGTATCATACACCTCTGCAATTTGGCAGTGATGATCCCTCTGCCAATGTTGGAAAATTGGGAGCAGATAAGGTCTTAAACCGAAAATACTCTTCAACAGCCCAGAAGCTGTGCTAGGAAGGTGACAAGACTCTACTGCCTGTCTTTTAATGAAATAGAAATGAACCCATTTAATCAATAAGGCATCCTTCTTCTGACATAGCTACCATAAAAGTTTCCCCACACTTGCAACATTCCAGATATACAAGTCCATAATACCTAGTCCCCCCTCCTTCTTAGGCAAACAGACCACCTTCCAAGATAATAAATCACTCTTGGTTGGAGAAACATTCCCTGACCAGAGAAAAGCCCTACATAACCCCAAAACCTTATGCAAAATCTTCTTAGGCAGTAAAAACAATTGGCTCCAATAATTAGCAATGCCAAAAATGATTGATTTCAACAATTTTAATCTGCCTACATAGGATAACAACTTAAGCCTTCCAGAAATTTTATAAACCAATAGCATCATATCTGCTGATTTTAATTTAGAAGCATCCAAAGGGACCCCTAAATATTTGAAAGGAAACCTCCCCTCCTGAAACTACAGATGAGATATAATTGACCTCTTCAAAACCTGGTTCACACCAAAAACAAACACACTACTCTTCTCAAGGCTAATATGAAGCCCTGAAGCAGCAAAGAAATCAATCAAAATTCCTCTCATAGCCATCACTGAAACTAAATCAGCTTTACAAAAAACCAATAGATCATATGCAAAATCTAGGTTAATTAGATTCAATTTCTTGCATTTAGGATGCCCTTGGAACTCTTCCTTCAACAATAAAGTCTGAAACATCCTACTGAGATATTCCATAACTATAACAAACAAATATGGAGACAATGGGTCCCTTTCCCTAGCCCATTTTTCCCTTTAAAAGGAGTCTGCATAACATTATTTATACATAAAGAATAAGAAACAGAGGAAACACAGGCCATTAGCAGCTTTACTATATGTAGAGGGAAGTGCATACCAAGAAACACACTCTCTAAAAAATTCCAGTTTACTGGGTCATATGCCTTCCTCATATCCACCTTAATCATGCATCTTGGGGATGAATGCTTCCTATTATACATATACAGTAACTCATAGGCTAATAAAATATTATCTCCAATTCTTCTCCCTTTAATAAAACCTGCCTCAGAGGCATGAATAATATCTGGTAAGACTTTTTGTAATCTTTTTGCTAAAAGTTTTGCCAAGACCTTATACACCACATTGCAGCATGCTATTGGTCTAAAATCAGCAACCCCATATGCATCCTCTGATTTTGGAATAAGTACCAACTTTGTATGTCCCAAAAAAGAAGGTACTACAACAGTCTGAAAAATCTTCCTTACCAAGAACCATAAACCTTCTCCCAGCACATTACAGGAGACCTTATAAAACCCAGCAGTAAAACCATCAGGTCTTGGAGCTTTGTATTGCCCTATAGACCAAAGTGCCTCTTTGACCTCCAGCAAAGAAATAGGTCTAAGCAAATCCTGCTAATGCTCCATAGCCAAGGCAGGTCCCTGCAGTAAAACCTCCTCTTTGATAATCCCTGAAGCCTGGCTCCCATTGCCTAAAAGATCAGAATAGAAAGATACAAAGGCCTTAGAGATTCCATCTAACTCTGAACACCATTGGCCTTCACTATTCTTTATTTTTCTTATAACATTCTGCTTTTGTCTAGCTTTCATTATAGAGAAACAGAAATGAGAGTTGGAGTCTCCCAAATTCAACCATTTAATGCCAGACTTCTGCTTTAGAAAACTCTCTTCACATCTTGCAAAATACTCATACTGCTTAAGGCTTATTTTCTCCTCTTCCTGCAAAGATATGTTCTAAGGTTTTTGAGCCAACAATTCTTGACTCCTTCTCAGCCTTAATCTTGCCTCCTGCACCCTGAAAGAAATGCCTCCAAACTTATCCTTATTGAAAGTACCAAGTTGAGTTTTAATTTCCCAA
Organism: Tamarix chinensis; assembly: GCA_030549775.1. Taxonomy (NCBI): domain Eukaryota; kingdom Viridiplantae; phylum Streptophyta; class Magnoliopsida; order Caryophyllales; family Tamaricaceae; genus Tamarix; species Tamarix chinensis. The sequence goes on along the minus strand of CM060179.1, from coordinate 76,772,497 downwards.
AGCTTGGATTTAAAACTCTTTTGAACAAACCCAACTAAAGATTATCTCCATACATCATCCACCAAAGGAAGAAAATCTGGATCCAATTTCCACATATCATAGAACTTAAACTGCCTCCTGCACTGAGGCCTCCTATCAGCCAGGTTGACCACAGCAGGGCTATGATCACAGAAAAGAGTTTCCAAAAACTAAACATAAGAAAAGGGAAACTTAGTAAACCATGCCAAGTTAACCATTACCCTATCTAGCATAGCCATAATCAAATTTTCTCCCAAACTTCTATTACACTAGGTGAATTTCAACCCAGAGAAAGCTAAATCATGAATTAAAAGGGAATTATAACAATCTCTAGCATCAATAACATCATTAGAATTGATAACATTACCTTAGAACTTCTCAGTAGGCTCCATAACCACATTGAAGTCTCCCAACACTACCCAAGGCTCATCCTCTACCTTATGATCATCTAGCTAGTTCCACAGAGTCTTTCTACTCACCCCTAAATTAAAACCATAGAATAAAGTTGCATAAAAGGACATGTTAGAATGAACACCAGCAACAAAGACATGGATAGCTTGCTCACTGCATGCAAGAAGTTGCACATCCCAGATATCTCTATCCCAAATACACCAAATCCTCCCATTAGAATGAGAAGCATAATTATCATATGTCTCCCACTGCTTACAAAGCATTGCACAAATACTACCTGCTTTACTACACTTCACCCTTGTTTCAACTAGTCCCATAAAGGTCACTTTATGCACTAATAACCAGTGATTTAGCTCTTCTACTTGTAGGCCTTATTCAAGCCCCTTACATTCCAAGCTCCTATCATTACCAAGGTCCAGAGAATAAAGTGGAGGAGTCGACGCCCCCAAAACTAAATCATCATTATCCTTTGAAACCACTGCCTGCAGGATATCATCAACATCATCACCTCCCAAGCACTCAAATCTATTACCAGATCTTTCATCAGCCATTTGCTCTTTTCCTTTCAGAGAGCTTTCTGCAACCTAGTCTCACTAACTAGAGACTTGGGGCATCCCTCACAATTGGACTTCTCTAAAATCTGACAAACCCCTACATTCCTTAAACTCATTGGCACTGCCTTCTTCACCTTATTTTGAGAAACTGTAATATCCGTTTGGAGTTTCCTTTACTACTTAACCTCCTAACCAGGATTGAAATTACCCTCAGTCTATTTAGGAAGACTAGCAGAATGCAAATGGGAAGTTGAAGCCTTCCTGCATTTCTCTGTAAAATTACCTGCTTCTTGACAAAACACACAAAATGCAGGTCTCCATTCATACAAAATCTTCTGGGACAAAATTTCACCCCCAGGATCCACAAGGTCCACAGACTCCACATGTTTTTTTTGAGACATCCACCTCAACCAGCATATGTGCATAGGAAATTCTTTCTCCTGCGGAGGTGATACCATCCAAAAATAAAGGTCTACCCACAACACTTCCAATCCGACTCAAAAAATCAACATCCCAATAGTCCAATGGTAGATTCGCTAACTTCACCCATAATGGCATGAATTGAAATTTCTTCTTGGTAAATGGAAATCTTCAATGTCGCTCCATTAGAATGAATGGTCGATTAAGGAAAGACTAATAAGGCTTAGACATGACCCAATCCCTATCCTCCTTCTAATCAAATTTGGATAAAACAAAACCTTGATCATGCATCAAAACCTTTGGTTCTTTCAAACAAGACCATTTCCTTTTGACATAGCCAATCATTTGACCTAAAGAAGGTATGAAACCAATGATATACCCAATGATCGCCCATTGCCAATCCTTATAGTTTTGATAGACCTTATCCTTCTACAACTTAACTTGAATGTTGTCCCCTACAATCACTAGCGGCATATAGCAAAGGGTCGATCCTCTGGTTGGAATCTTTTTACCTAAAACCTTATCCTTCTATGATACCTGTTTAGCCGATGAACCATCTTGAGGACTAGGCCATAATTCACCCCTAATCCCATGATTTTCAACCAAACTAGGAACATTGATTACCCCTTCTTCCATCCCTGGACCCTCGCCAACCCCCTTAAGAGTCAAAGATTCAACCTTATTTATGGGACTTTGATCGACGTCCACGCCTACATGTTCCATGCATGCACTGATAGCCTACTTTGAAACCAAGTCCAAACCCTCAACCACCCCTACAACCCTTCTAATATTATCAGATAGTAAATCTCCAATACTAATAGACTTATCCAAAGTCCCCAATGTCATCTTCTTCTTCTTAGCCGAAGCCACATCGCTCCTCGTGCAAGCTATAGAGGAGGAGAGAGGAGAGAGCGTCTAGGGTTTTCTGATAATTAATTATTATAATATTGACTATACTAATTATAATTTTTTTCTACAAATAATATAATTAATTTTAGTGCTATTACTATTATTGTTGTTGTTATTATTATTATTATTATTATTATTATTATTATTATTATTATTATTATTATTATCTAATAATATTAGTAAATAATAAATTTAAATAATAATAAGTATTATTCAAAAATATTTAATATAAAATTAATATTTTATAATATATTATTAATGTAATATTAATCATAATTTATAATTAAAAAACTAATAATAATAATTAGTAATAATTATTAATAAAATTGATAATTAATATAATAATTATGAATAATTATTAATAATTATTAATAATGAGAAATAAATAATAATAATAATAATAATAATAATAATATCCTAAAATAATTATTCTGAGTAATAATGAATATAGAATTATATTAATAAGAATAATAAGAATCATTCTTTTAAGTAAATTAATAATAGTATCAAATAATTACTAATATTTTATTAATAATGTGAATGATTATTGAATGATAATTTATTATTACTAAGATAATTTAAATTTGAATGATAATTGCTAGTATTTAATAGTAAGTGGTAGTAGATATAATATATATTATTTCATTATAATTATTAAAAGACACCATGATAAACAATAAGTATATAAAAAATTAGAAAAATAATAATAATTAATAATAATATATGTAAACTATTATTTCTAAGAATCAATAATGAATTAATTATTATTATTATATTAACAAGAATAGAATTAATCATTAATAAAATTATATAAAAAAGAAATATTATTATTGTATCTCATAAACACTTATACCAACAGGTGTATGAATGGGTATTAGTTATGCTGGTATAATGCTACTAATAACCAGAGATATAAGAGAGGAAAAAATATCTGTTGGCCTAACATATTAATGCTTGCAGATAAAAAAATTCTATTGAGAAAACTACATTATTACCCACAAAAAATTATATGTTGGTATTAATGGCTTTGGCCAATAGAAAAAGTATTTGTCCCTAATTTTCTATTGACAAAAGTCAATTTTTTTGTTGTGGGGGTGGGGGCCGAGATAAGAAAGGAAATAAAGGGGTGGGGCAGTCGGTATTGACCAATGGTTTTCATTTTTTTTAATATTAAAATATCAAAAAGAATATTTATCAAAAATATAACTTTAAACAGATTAAATTTAACCAAAAAATTTTATAGACAATTTTTTAGAAACAAACAGAAGACTTATGCAATAAAAGCTTTTATTTAAAATAAGTCAGAACACTTATTAAAATAGAAGTACAATTTAAATTAAATAACCCAATTAAAATAAAATAAAATGTTCAAACTCATAAATCAACACAAATATTTATAAATATTAGGTTTTTAAGAAGCGGGGTATTAGACTACGTATAGTGCCCCAGGACCCCCAACTCATCGACCGGTCCACAAGAATTTCATCCTAGGTTATTCAGAATGCAACTTACCTAATTATTATTTTTATTATGATATTTATTAAAATAATGCTTACAATAATAGTTATTTATTAAGTTTAAGAAAATTGAATTTGAAAAATACAAAATTTTACAATAATTATATAAATAACTATAATTATATTAGGCTCAAAATGATCTAACAACAAGTGGTATAACATCCCCTAGACCCCCATTGCATCCATCAAGCAGTGAGACCCCGTCATGTAGGTCATTCAAAGGGTGATTTGATTGAATATTACTTTTATTATAATTTTTATTATTTTAATAATATTTTTCTATTATTTAATTATTATAGTTATATTATAATAATATTAACAATGACTATAATGTTAATTATAAATCTGGTTATATATTATATTATTAGTATTTCATATAAAATTGGAAATTATGATAATAAAAAAAGTATTTCATGTATAAGAGGAATGAATGTATTATGCTAAGGGATATAACAATAGTTAAAACAGTTATCTTCCTTATATACTAATACCAATAGATATATGAGTCGGTATTAGTTTTATTGGTATAATACTACTAATACCCACAAATATAAAAGTAGGCAAAAGATATATTGGCATAATATACTATTATCAACAGATAAAAAATTTCTGTGGCGAAAACTTTCTTCATTGTCCACAAATATATATGTTCATATTAGTAACTTTTGCCAATAGAAAAAAAAAATTGTGAATAAATTAATGTTGGCACAATTCATATATTTTTTTGTGTTCCAATGATCTATAGACTTTAGAAAACTCTATGTTTTTGCATTCTTGACAAGATTGCATCTTACGAAAGTCTCTTGAATAATGTACTTACTTATGCTTGCAATGATAGATTGTTTTTGTTGGAAAGCAATTTAATTTCTATTGATCCAAAACTTGTAAATCAGAGAAGCAAAAACAATCCTAAACACTTTAGCATGTCCATGTCTACTTCTTGTAGCATGAATAATCCATTAAACAAACCTGTGCCATATAGTGAAGATATATGGTAGCATCACCTAGTTAAGCACACTTCTGCAACATCTTACTAACATACTTCATAAAATGTAGAGTCAATGACATGACATGTCTTAAGCTTGGCCTTCACAACCAGTGCTTCATAGTAAGCCATCCAATAGATAATTTTGCATGTAGTCACTCCCTAATGCATCCAAACAAGTTTATACCATATAACCATATCATTTTTTATGCCTTTAAATCTAGTACATTTTGCTCACATTGAATCTCCCCTAATCATTATAGGAATTTATAGCTTCTTGCTCTTGATCCCTCATTTTGAAAATGTGTGTTTTTGTCCATGAAGAATACATTTTGACCTCATCTTGCCAAATGTCCGATCTGCTTAATTTTATTTTAATGGATCCACTTGATCCATAAAAGTTATTTTTGTTCCTATATCATCCAAAGATATTTGTAAAGACGGGTTGCATTCAAAGGTATCATTTGTTGAAGGCCTAACATACCTTCATCTTTAGTATGATCTATCGTGGTAAGAAATTAGGGTTTTACTATTTCTTACATCCTTATTACTCTAGAAAAAACTGCTATAAATGGAGTCCAACTGGCACACAATAGCATTAGGAAGCATAATGACTTGCATAAAAAAATTAGTGATACAAAAAATCACTAACAGAAGTACTTGAAACTTAAGAGCATAGCTAAGTCTTTAAAAGCTCAGGATTTTAACCTCTTTGTGAAATTTTCAATTAAAGGTTGGTATTAAGTGATGTGTAAAGAGGAGCTACTGAAAGGTACTCCCATGTACAAAGGAAATTGACCTTCGTTATAACTCTAGGATTAGAGTACTTGCATCTTAACCTCAACTTGTACTCCTCCAAAAGTAAATGGCATCAAATATATCCAATTTCCTCTTAACAAGTTGAGTTGATTTCAAGTGACTTTTGATAAATAAATATGTTCACAACTTCTTATAGTCATGTGTTCCCTTAAAACCAATCTTATTCCATAATGTTCTCATCAACCTACTTAGGTACTCCATAGTAAGGACAAATAGATAAGGGGACAAAGGTCATCTTTTTTTATCCCTTTCCTCCCTTGAGAAGGTTTATACAGAAACCTTGTAAGGGATGGGAGAAACTCACTATTGTAAGACATTACATGACAATTTTGACAAAAAGAAAAGGAAAGCCAAAACCCTCTAACACTGTCTATATGAAGTGCCACTCTAGGGTGTCATAAGCCTTTTTCAAATCCAATTTTATCATCATACGAGTGCTTATATTTTTCCTTGCTAGTAAAAATCAATTGTAGTAACGACTTTTGTTGTTTTTAAAAGAAATAATCATTGCTAAATATGTTGTTGGTAATGATATAAATCATTACAAGGTTGCTTCAAAGAAAATTATTTTTAGCGACTATTTTTAATTATAATTGACATCTTTTAAATTTTTTGAAAAAAAATAGCTACAAAAATTAATTGTTGTCAAAGCTATTTGATAACGCAACTATATTATTGTGAAAATTATTTAGTTACAAAAGAAGTGTCAATGTGAAAACTCTTTGGTAATGAAAATATGTTGTTGCGAATAGCCTTTGATCATAAAAAAAATCTCATTGCGAAACATTTTAGTAACAAAAAAAATATCATTGCTAAAACTTTTTGGTAATGACAAAGCGTTGTTATCAAATTTTTTTTGTAAAAAAAAATGGCATTGCCTTAAATAATTGACAATAAATAAAAATATTTGTTGTAAAAAAATATTCATTATAATAGGAAAGAATTATCAAGTAGTCCTCTAATGTCATCATTGTTGTTGTTGTTATTGTTATTGTTTTTGTTGTTGTTGTTGTTTTTGTCTTTATTATTATTATAATATTTTTATTAATTAAAATTAAAGCAGAGTAAGAGATTTGAACCCTCAATAGTTCTTTAAATAGAACTATACCAATCACTCCATTTTCATTTCTACAATAATCTGCTTACGTATTAAACCCAATCACTAAGGTTTGTGATAACTAGAAAAAGATATTTTCACATGTATTATCTACTTGGTCTAATAATTAAGCAAATGCATCCCACATACTTGTATGTATAATAAGCTGATGCAATTCAATCAATTCATCCATAAAAATGTTAATACCCCATTCTAAATGATTTAAAAAATATTTAAAATATTGTGATATAAAATCACTACAAAATAATTGACTTTTTTCAATAGAAACTTAGGCACGTGCACGTTTTCTGTTGGTAAAATCCACTAATACCAATAAATAACTTTTTGCGGGTAATAATGTAGTTTTTCCAACATTTTTTTTATTTGCTGGTATTAATATGATATGCCAACCGATCTTTTTCCTTCTCTCACATTTGTAGTTATTAGTAGCATTATACCAACAGAACTAATATCTACTCATACATCGGTTGGTATTAGTTTTTATGAAATACAACAATAATATTTTTTTTATATAATTTTAATAATGATTAATTCTAATCTTATAAATATCATAATAATAATAATAGCTAATTCAAGAATAATTATTAAAAATAATAGTTTATCAATATTATTATTTTATTTCTAAAATTTTATATTATTATTGTTCATAATGGTGTTTTTTTAATAATAGTAACATTTAATTTATTATTAAATACTACGAATTATCATTCAAATTTATATTATCTTAATAATCATAAATATTATCAATAATCATTCACATTATTAATAAAATATTAGTAAGTATCACATAATATTATTAATTTATGTAAAATAAGGATTCTTATTATTCTTATTAATATAATTAATTATTAATATTACTAAGAATAATAATTTTAGGATATTATTTTTATTTTTATTTGTTAATAAAAAATTATTATTACTAATTATTGGAAATTATTATTAATATTAATATTATTCATATGTATATTTTATTTCTCATTATTAATTATTTTTCATAATTATTATATTAATTATCTATTTTATTATTAATTATTAATAATGATTATTACTAGTTTTTTTATTACAAGTTATGATTAATATTATATTAATAATACATTATAAATATTAATTTTATATTAAATTCTTTTCAATAATAGTAATTATTATTTAAATTTATTCCTTAATAATATTATTAGATAATATTATTATTATTAATAGCAGTAAAATTAATTATATTATTTGAAAAAAAATTATAATTATTATATTTAATATTATAATATTAAATTATTATTAATAGAATAATTTTTTTAGGGTTTACAAAGGGATTTTTCAAAAACATGTTAATTTAGTTTTAGTCGTTTAAACTATTATAAGAATATTTTTCTCATGTATTTGAGATATATTCTTTAATATCATCTATTATAGAATCTTCTAATATCTTTATATGTAGTAAATATTTTTATCTTTAAATTTATTTATTTTTATGAGTTCAATAATATCTTAAATAAATATTAAATTAAAGATTTTCACAACATATTTCTATTTTTCTTTCCCATTTTTTTTTCATTTTGGCTTACGAATGACTTTTCAAAAATGTGTTAAATTATTTTTAGTTGCTCAAACATTTATAAAAATATTCCTCTTGATGTATTTTAAATACTATTTTTTCATTGTATTTTTTATTTATAAAAAAAAAACCTCATCCCCCTACTATCTTCCCTCTCCCCATGATTTTTCTTCTACGTGAAATCAAACCCCATAACCTGACCTTCTTCTCCTCTATCTTCTCCCAACTTCAACCTAGCTCCACTCCCTCCATCTCTAGCCATGAACCACCATAACCTAGCTATGAGGCTGGTGGAGAATCCCGAACGAGCTAAGGACAACACCAAAAAGCACTACAGCAACCAGAAAGTGCAACAACAAAAGCGAGCAGGGGAGCAAAGCATGTCACTCAACCCTGCTCCAGCATCATCGACCTTCGCCTTCATTCACCATCACTCCTCCACTCCATCACCTCAAACCAGCGTAAGTCAACTTCAGGAGCAATGAGATTGGTGAGGGACACTAGTAGCTGTTAAGTAGAGCAACGATGCCCAGTAGTTTGAGACCTTCACAACCACCTCTTCTAGTGATCGGGGACAAGTGACATCAACAAAAGCACACTGAAAACGTCTGAAAACCATTCCAACAACCAACCAATCCTCTACTTGGCTCCAATGAGCCCTAGCGAGCTTAATTTATGGGTATAATTTTCAAATCCTAACTTCTAATTTGAATGTATTTTGTTGTGATTGGATTTTATTATGCTATTTGATTGTTAGGATTGATTTGTATGTGTTATATGTGTATTTTGTTTGGATTGATTTGTGTTAATTAGGCTGATTTCAAGGATTTTGGAATTTTTAACCTAGTTATGTCCGATATGTTTTGATTTATTACATTAAGATATTTTTGATAAATTGACTATACAATATGATTTATTTACTTTTTTGTCAGACGTGTCAAATTGAGAAAATGGTGAGAAATCAATAAGAATTGGATAGGTCAAAATTCTTGCTGATTTAAAATTGTATTGATCTTGTTATTTTATTCACCTTATTGGATATAATTTTCTTATTAAGTGTCTACTAAGCATTTTTGTCATGTGTGTGTTGTTGTTCATTGAATGATATAAGGTGTAACAGGTGGCCATGTCATGACATTAAAACTAGAAAGAACATTGACATTTAATAATACCAACCAGTGTGTGTATGCAAAATTAGTTCCCTAATTACATCATTTATGAAAAGAAATTAAAGTCTTGATAAGCATTTTTAGGTGATAAGTAGTTACATATTGCCTTTCCTAAACTATGTATTAGAACTATTGAACCTAAAAGCTTAAGCTCTTCAGTTAGGCTTGATTAATGATTTTATACTTCAATATAATCTTGTACGTGCATGCTTTGTTTGGGCCCGAAGCCTGGGTCTATTTATATGAGTTCTAGAAATCACACATCTTGAAATAACATCAACATTGGCTCTAAAGATTTAAACTTGTGGAATTGATCAACTCTGCCATGCTCTTAGTCCTAGCTGGCCAACTTTTTGTTATTTCACTATGTTTTTTTTTTAAATTTTGCTATTTTTCTATAATTATTTATGTTTTTGCCTCTATTATTATTACTCACTACTATACTACATATATAGTTGAAAGCTTTGCCTTAAATTTCTTTTCTATTATTAATGAATTTGCTATACGTATAGTTGAGAAGAAATCTATATTATTAACATAATAACTAAGAATAGAATGTATAATGTAATTAAACTTTTCATACTACTAGTATAGGTACCGAGACTTGACTAGCTACAATGAGTTGCATTTCACTACAAAAAAAATTGTAAAAGACATTGGTTCCTATAGACTTTAGCAATGGGTGTAGGCCATTGTAATTTCATGTGTTGTGTTTAGGAGTCTTAAAAGACAATAGTTCCGATAACCGTTGTAAAATAGACTTTTGATGATGACTCTTTAACAGTTGTCAATAACCTTGTTAACCGTTGTGGAATATCATTAACAACGAGTGGAGAAGCATTGTAAATAATCACCTCCACCATAGTCTATACCTATTCCAGTGTTGCGACTAAAGTTTGACAACAACTTGATAACCGTTGTGGATGGAATTTTCACCATTTCAAACATGCTTTCCAATAAAATACAATTAGTACATGATCCATATCTATCATATTCCTTTTATCATTATATACAACTTCTTTCCGATACACAACATATAATGACAACATCTTCCTTTCCAACAAATTACATACACAACCTGCCATAAACCACATGCTGAAATATATTCCAATAATTTGCAACACATCCATTACATCCTTCATTAGAAACTCCCAAATATAGAATTCAAAATTCAATGACTAATTGAAGAAAATAAATAGAATGACCAACTAGGACTAAAATCTAATAAACTAGATAACTCAATAAGTGTATGAATATATTGGGTAGCAAGGTATTCTATGCTAGAAAAGAAATAGGAGAAAGATGCCTTGATCGTACTCAAAATGGTGTATTAGTTCCCCTTCCTGCTCTTGCATTCTACTCTACTTCCCTCATCTTTCTCCATCTCTTTCCCCTTGCGGTTGCATTAGCATGGACCATCACCATTACTTCATGAAAACCAAGGGGTGTCCGCTCTAGTTTTTTAATACACTTTGCGGGTCAGGTTCACATAGATCTTTGCCAACCTCTACACATTTAGAATAAGAAAAAGTGTTCGAGTTCGGTGTAATCTATGAAACACAGGTCCAAAGCTTAGTGATTAAATGTCATAGGATAAATTCCAACAAAGAAGTTGAGGTAGTTTAAAAATAATAAATTATAAGAACAACCCTATTACATGTACTTAGATAACATAAATATTAACACTAGTATCAGTAAGAACATACCTTTGCACTTTTAATTTCTTCTTTCCATAATTAATACTTTAATGAGTACAAGAGTTATTTTTATTTTATACAAATTAAATGTAAGTTTAACTAATTGATTGTCATTTTTATTAGCATGCTTCACGCATTTTGATTCACAGATTCGTAATTCATAATTGTGTTATTACATATTGGTTCAACAATGCTTACTCTGGTCTAACCATGAGCTTCCCCCACCCCCCTCCATCTGCTCATCTTCAACGTCCATCGAAGGCACTTCTTTTTCCTCTACACTCAGCTTGGATAGAAATATTTTTGTTCTCCATTTTAATATTTCCTTATTTTCTCCTTTTCTTTTCATTGTTGTTTTTTCTTTCGTGTGTGTGTTTTGGAAAGAATGTGGTAAGAACCTCAAAGAATGTGGAAAAAAATTCATCAAGCACAAGATAACAATAGGTCAAGAAAACAAGATAAAACCTCAGATAAAAATAAGGTACAACAGGACATCAAATAATACCATAATTTTCTCAAAACAAAAGCTCAATTTCGTATGTATATCTAAACCAAATAAATGGAAAATAAAAAGAAGACAAACAACTAGAAAGTTGCTAAGATCTTACCTATTAATCATAGACAAAAACCTTTCCATCTTGAATGCTATTTAGAAGGATTTAGATATCTCCTTATTTATGTAGCAGGCATTGGGAGGAGGGAGAAACACAGATGCAATTACAAAATAAAAGAGAAACCTAAGGTAGCAAGATAACTTAATTAATATATTTATTATAGAATAACACACAAAATAAAGTAAGGGGTTAATTAAGAAAAAATTAAAACTAGAAGTGCACCTATATGCCTCTAACACCCTTAAGTAAAAGTTCACAATCCTAAAACCCAACAATCAAAGAATTTAAAAAGTAAACATAAGATTATTTCCTAGGAACTAATGCCTACCCAGTCTTCTATTCACTTATACTATCATATCCCTAAAAAATAAAAAGCTAGAACAAAAGAGACAAACAAATGCTTCACTCAAGAAATCAAGAGCATCTTCAGTAAGATATTCGTATATAGAAGATCAAAATGAAACAAAGTGCACCACTAGACAACACAAGTTCTCCAAATATATGAAAAAGATTGCATCAACACCATTCAATAATAAAAGAAACAAAATAATTTTATCATACAACAATGAACCTAGATCTAACAATTGGTGTAAATTGAGCACATACACTAGAGCAAATCATACAAAAGATTTATTGAAATATATATGAATACTAAAAATGAAAATTATGAGAAACTAGGCACATCATTAGCACAACCAAGCCATCACGGATTCCAAATAATAAAACCAAGATAAAGTGGATGTATGAATTCCTCAGCTAAGGACTTCAAGATAGGTTTCATTGGCTAAATGATATGAGATTTCCTATTTGGTTAATCTTCCAAGATTCATGTATTTTTGAATGAAATGTTCCTTTAGCATCAACAACCAAAACTTCCCTGTGACACATAAATAATATGCAGTGCATGCATTAACTTCATATGGATGGATAAGATAGCTGTTTCAAAAATCATGTTGAAATTTAAAAATTGATACAGTAAAATTTTTTTATTAGAAATAGTAAAAACATATTAGGAGATCAGTTGAGACATTCATTGAGTTCGACTATCAATAAAAGCACCAATTGATGCAACCTAAAATTTATGTAAAGATAATTTCCACTTTGTTAGAGTGTATAACTCTAAAAAGTAGAAATATGGGGAGTCTTAGACACAAGAGGTTTGGAAATTTCTCATTGATAATTCTTTACCTTCATATTCTCATAATCTTTCAAGTTTATATAACTGAAAATTTAAGGCTAATCCTCATTCAAGATGATACCTGTTAACTATAACACAATTATGAAAAACAAATTATGAAAAGGACAAATCTTCCTAAAAACACTTATTCTTCACAAAAAAAATAAAAGGAACATTAATTAAGCTAAATAAACCATTAGGGTAATTAAGAAAATATTTCCATTTATGAGTAATATGATCCTAAAGCCTTTTGAGCTAATTAATATGCCTCTTGGGATATATCGCATAAGTTTGGTGACATAATCCAACACACAACCAAACATGGTAAACAAGATCTAGCAGCTACAACAACACAAGAATGAAAATCTAGAATAACAAGTCAAGAACGCATACAAATGATGAATCTTAAAATGCGACTGATTCGGCGGAAAGAAAAACAATACAAGATATACTCAATTTATGATTCATTGTGCTCCTCATCACAATAAAATCCTTTTGAACCTCAAATTGAACCCTACAATAAAAGAATCTAAACCCCAAATAACTAATTAATCTAAAAAAAACAAATTCAAAGTGAAAGGTGGAAGAGATAGCTACTTGAGTAAATGACACAAAAAACTCATGATTTAATCATCTAGTGAGTGGAATAGATCATGTGGCTTATTTTGGAGGTCAAAACACATGAATACTTGATGAATGAGAATCATGGTGGCGCGGACGAGGGTAAGGTTCAGTGTAGTAGTGGAGGGTGAGGGTAATGGAAAGGTTTTAGTACAGTTACCGAGAATCATGGTGAGGATGAAGGTGTTGTGGTGCTGTAAAATGTCAAAAATGAACACTTGAAGGGAATAGTTCTATTGCTGAGCTTGTTTAATTAATTAGCCTTAATTTATCAATAGCATAAAAATCGATGTTGATATCAATTCTACCTATTGTTGTTTTGAATTATTTCCAAGTCCCAAAGGTCAACTCTCAGCCCCGCTCAATGCCTCATAAGTGTTATAGGCATCGAAAAGGATGTCTCCTACTTGCACAAACTCAAACGTGACATCTGCTCGTGGAAATGAGCAAAACTTGTGAAACAGGTGGTTAGTACGCTACGCATTGAGTAAGGTTACCATGCAGCTAAGGCCATACATAGAATATAAATAACACAAGCAGGTAACTATGTAGATAAATCATATAAGAAATACAGATAGTATAGGCCGTATTACAATCAGATTAAAATTAATCATTAGATCTCTAGTCAATATATCCATTTCACACCATGCTTTTTATAAGTCCATGTGAGTACAGGAATCCCACTATTATAGCAAATGGATCATAAAACACCCAGGGCAAAACACACCTAGCCACTATTATTCATCGGTAGAATGGTCTTCAAGGTACAAGGCACCTAGTCACTATTATTCGTTGATGGACCGGTATAGCCTCGACTCTCTTGGTGTTTCACTATAAGTAGATAGTATCTTTCCATAGTTTATCATCATTAGGTTTCGTTTTTTGAACTCGAAATCCCCCACTATTATAGCTAGTGGACCAAAAAACACCCAAGGTAGAACGCAGTTGGCCATTATTATTCGCTGGCGGAACAGTCTCCAGGGCACAAGGCATGAGGTCACTATTATTCGCTGGTGGACCAGTTTGGGCCCGGATCAACAATATTTCTCTTTAATTGGTTAGTATCTTATTCACGTCTTATTCGATAAATATTTCCACCCTAGACATGTATGTCCTTTGGACTACCCACTCACACAACCCGTATTCCCCTATTCTCTTGAAAGGGACGTCCTATATCTTGGTACCTCTACGCCTCTTAGTATATCCAAACATCCTTTTCCCCTTTTCCTTACTTACTATGAATACCCAACTCATGTATATGTGGGGCGAGGCCCACTTTCCCATATCTCTCAGTCAACTCACTAACATTCTTTAGGGTTTTCTCTGGAAACCCTAATTTGACCTATATGGCTCAACTTTCCTCTATCTCAGGCAACCCACGTTTTCTTTACCCAAAACTCATTACCTCACTCGATTCATCCCCAAGCATCTCATTTTACTTCCCATTTTCACACATGTGACCATGAAACACTATTTGGTCACCCCTAACCCTAGCACCTCTCTTTTCTCATATGTTATCCCTCCATTACTCTCACTTACGATCCCCTCTTCCGCATGACATACATTCACCCCCATGTGACATCCTTCCAATCTTACTTTATATTCCAATCCTTTCCATTATTTCTCCCTTTCGACAATCTCCTCCACTTAGGGTTTCCTCCTCAAACCCTCGCTAAGTTCCCCCTACACCCTTATACTAACCTACATATAATTTTTCACCAAGGGATCCCAATCACCCGAAAAGCTCTCCCTCTACTTTACTTATTCCTCAAATAAAATTTTCTCATGTAAGGATCGTCCCCATGAAAAGACTATCCATCCTATGAAAACCATAGACTCCCATGCAAGATTCATTTCACTCTCTTATTTTATCCATATTATCCTTTTATTTGTCCACCTATAAGTTATGAGGTAATTAGGTCATTCTCACTTCTCTCCAGCTAACGCACTTCCTCTACCCCTTTCATATTTCCATCACTACACCATATCTTTAAAGCCTCCTAGCATGCATATCCTAAAGGGCCATATCACATAAGCACCACAAGGCACATGATACATTATCATTTTATACATACCATAAAGAGAGCATATACACTTACCTTAGCTTTGCATTGCGCTACAAGTAAGCAGTCATAATCATATAAGGTACATAAATATCTCATCACACATAACATACAAAGTACATAATACACATATTAGGCCTTAACCACATACTTACTTAAGTGACACTAGACTTTGAGCATACTCCTATACCTCCTTAGGATTTAGACTTAATTCACCTATAAGAAGAAATTACTAGGGTTAACTTCCCCCTTATCAACATTATCATTATTTCCTACCTACCATTATTATAACCTAGCATTACGGATATTAAGAATAATAGTAGCTTTATTAGTAAAAATAAGGATATTATCCTTAAAATAGTTAATCATGCTATTACTAGCCAAAATAGGTTTTGGTAGCTATATTGGTCAATGATAAGGTGTAATTAAGAGTATTAGTCATAATAAAGGTAATAACTTTAATAATAATAATAATAATAATAAGAGTGATAATAATAATAATAATAATAATAGTTAGAATAATAATAATAATCATAATAATACTAGTAATAATAAAAATGATAACAATAATGATAATAATATTAAAAATAACAAGAACAACAAAAACAACAACAACAACAACAACAATAATAATAATAATAATAATAATAATAATAATAATAATAATAATGATGATGATGATGATGATGATGATGATGATGATAAAAAGGTTAGAATAATAATTACACAATTATACTTAAGGCTAAGAAGGTTTGGGCACAACTGAGTAGAGTTGGCAGCGGTGGTGGTGGCGGTGGCGGTAGTGACAGTGGAGGATGTAGGGAATTAGAGAGGTGGTCTTTTAGGGCTAGAAGAGTTAGAGTGATATGGTGGTTGTTATGGTGGTGGAATCTCTAGGTTGAGAGGGTTGGAGTGGTGGTGGTGGCATAGTAAGGCTGTAGCGCAAGTGGTGGTTGTTGTGGTGGCTGAGGGTGGTGGAGAAGGTGGAAGGATGAAGGAGAGGGAGAAAGGGAGAAAGGGAGAAAGGAATATAAGGGGAGGTAGGGGAGATTCTTCTGAGTGGATTGGGTGGTAGGAGAGGCAGTGATTGCGGTGGAGGAGGGGGTGCATGATGGCAAGAGGGGCGGTGATGGGTGTAAAGTGGCAGGTCAAGCAAAGAACTTTTCAATGTTGGGGTGGCTTCTGTAGGGGGAACTAGGGGTGGTGAGTGGTTTGGTTTGGTGGAGGGTAATGTAAGGAAGGGTTTGGGTGGTGTTTCGGGTGGCGATGTTATGCCACGGCGGCTGGGGTTACATTTGAAGTGGCGGTGGCGCAAGGATGCTGAATTTTCTAGGCAGAGTAAAAAGGGTCCAACGGGGTAAGTAGGTGGGTATTTCTAGGCCATTGGAGGAAGGATAAGAAAAAAGTGGAAGAGGATAAAAAGGGTAAATGAGGCAGGGCTCGCGGGCCGGCAGCGGCAGGTCGGTACGAGCCTGCAATTTGTAGGGCATAGGTAAGCAGTTTGGGGGGAAAAGGAAGGGAAGGGGAGCATGCGAGGGGGAAGGTGTAGGGGGTTTGGCTTGAATTGGAAAGGAAAGGGAAGGGGGAGATAGGGGAGAGGGGTTGGCCAGCGGTACAATGGTAGGGCAAGTCAAGTCGTGTAGAGTTTCAGGCTCTACCTACAATGTGTTGGAGGGAGAAGGCTGGAAGAAGAAGAGGGGGGTCAACCGACCGGTATGGGGGAAAAAGAAAAGAAAGAAAAAGAGGGAGACCTAGCGGTTGAGGGAGAAAGGAAAAAAAAAGGGGGGGCTAGGCTACACGGGGAAGAAAACAGAGGGAGGAGGGAGTTAGGTTGCGGTTATGGCCCAATCCAAGAGGAAGAGGGGAGAAAGAAAAAGGAGAAGGGAAAAAAAGAAAGAAAAAAAAGGAAAAAGGAAATAAGGAAAAAGAAAAAGAAAAAATAGGTTGGTTGGGGTATTAAGGATATTCTGGCATTTTTAAATATTTAAAAAAAGTAATAAAATAATAATTAAATTCTATTTTTAACTAGAAAAATACTTTAATCTTCCCCAATTAAATTCTTTATTATTTTTCTCTTTTTTGTCTTAAATACTCTCCTTATTTAAATATAATAATATATTTAATTAATTTTCCTAATAAATCCCTATTTTATCATAATCTAGTATATTAGGGTTTTGGGGTATTTCATATGCTCTCAAAAAATCAGGCTATAATCATTTGGGCATATGAGTGTGTGGTTCTTAAAGGACAAAGGGGTGCTAGGGTCTCCTACTAGATAAGCAAGCCTTTTCCCTTAGCAAGGATGGTATTTGTGATTATGCTCGGTATATTGGTACAAAAGGGGTACCCGATCTCATTATGTAGTGTTTAGGGTATGAATGTCAAGGAGTCATTGATTAAGGTTATTCTAGTGATACGAGAGTTTCCTAATATGCTTTTTGATAAGATCCCTGGTATGCTACCAGGATGTGAGATAGACTTCACAATAAATCTTCTACTTCGGATAGAGCCTCTATCGAAAGCTCCCAATCACATGGTGGCTATTGAAATGGTAGAGTTCATGTTCGGTTGTAAGAGGTTTTGGACAAGGGATACATCTAACCAAGTGTGTTGCCTTAGGGAGCACTAGTCCTTTTTCCTAGGAAGATGAATGGTGGGTTGAGGCTCTACATTGATTACTAAGGATTTAACCAGGTTACAGTGAAAAACTATTATCCTTTGCCTTGGACGGATGACCATTTTGATCAATTGTATGGGGTTTCAATATTTTCAAGATGGATCTCGGTTTAGGGTACCATCCGATGAGGATTTCCGAGAAGGAAAAATTGAATATGACTTTTAGGATGAGGTATGGCCACTATAAGTTAATCGTGATTTCCTTTAGACTCATAAATGCTCCAGCAGTGTTCATGCCTTTCATGAACTACATTTTTCAGTAGCACCTTAATTAGTTATTCATAGTCTTCATTAACAATATCCTTATTTACTCTAGGACTTTTAAAGAGAATGAGTAACATTTGAGGTAGAAGTTAACTTTGCTGAGGATGCATCAATTATAAGCAAAACTATCAAAGTGTTAGTTTTAGCTAGACAAGGTAGCTTTCCATGGTCATGGTATCTTAGAGGACAGTGCGTCGGTTCGTTATGAAGCTAGTAGTAACTAGTTAGTTGTTAGTACTTGATTTAGATGGTTAAAGTAGACATATGGAGACCCACCGTCAATATAAGGAGTAAAATCCAACACACTTACACCATAGTTTTTCTGAACCAAAATCCTAAAATATATGGGTCCTAAGCCTTAATAAGACAAAAACAAAACTTTAACAAAGGTGCATAAAACAAATGAAAACCATTTAGAGAACAAACAATAGAAATAATAGAAAATTATGGAAGTGCCAGAGGAAGCAGTCATGTATAATCATCCATTAGGTTGTTAGCCCAAGATCATGAAAAGATCCACTTGCCCCTTATTATCCTTCAACCAACATTATCTCTAAGCCAAATATTTTGGAATCAATAATGACCGACAACCTTTCAAGTAAAAGAATCTGAAAATAAATTAACATTTTTATCATGATTGAATGGTATATTAAAAAAAAAGAATAAGTAATAATTGCAAAGTATTTTCTAGAGTAAACAATAATTTATATATATATATATATATGTAAATTAAAAAATAAAGTTCACTCTTGATTTACAAATCAATCAATACTTAAAACCATTAAAAATCCTATAAGCATTTGAATTCTACCAATGACTCAAACACACTCAAGCAAACATATTTTCATTAAGCACGTGAATTTCTCCAAGTAGTATATAAAATTGCATTAAAACTAAAAAAAATTATAGCTCATTCATTAAACCTCACAGCTACTACATTAATGGAAAAATATATAAATATAATGTTCATCAAATTATACAACAAGAAAAGAGTGAGAAGTAATCTTACGGAAGCTCCACTCACCATTATAACACAAATATCTTATAGAAGGCAAAGAACAACAACAAAAATACAAAGAAGCGACAGAGATTTAATTGAGAATAGTAAATTTAAATCTAATTTTCATCAATCATGAAGTTAGAAAGCATTTTCGATGATGAATCAATAGAAAAATGCTAGATCAATCCAGTTCAAAAATTGCCCAAGGACCTAATGTTGAGTTCAGATTCGGTGAATGGAAATAGAGATTAGCAATATCCATATCCTCCCATTGGATTTTCATTATTTTTATCAACTAGAATTTTAAGGTTTCGTCACCAAGTTTGGTGTAGATTATCGACAATCGCTATTCAATTCTCCAATGTATGGGTTTGTGTAGAGACAAATGATTGAACGATTGATATGAGAGAGAGAGAGAGAGAGAGGGGTGGGGTAGGGGAGGTGTGTGTACCTGTGTGTGAGCGCGCACAAGTGTATTTGAAGAATGGATGTTTACTTTCAAAGTAAGATGTAGCAATAAATATGCGTAATTTTCTAAACTTAATAGTTATCAGTATTAAATTTCCAAAACATTTTTGGAAACCATATAATTTGCTATAAAAAAGGTAAGCATATTTTTGTAATGAAGTTTTCATCGCTAAAGTTTATATATTTAATATAAAATAAAATTTATTTTTAGTAACAAATTTTTTGTTACTAAGAAATTGGCAAAGGCAATAAAATATTTTTGTTGCTAAAAAACAAATCTCTATTAGTAACTATTATAACTCCTTAATAATTATTGTGTTATTCATATGATGTCTCTTATCTATCTACTATGAACAAAATCAGACTGAGACTTTCGAACACGTTTACTAAAAACTTCTCGATTCTATTAGTAATCACTTTTGGGGAAATGTTATGTGCATCATTGCAACAAGAAATGGGTTTATATTTTTTCGCGAATGTAGTATGTTGGACCTTTGGCTCTAAGTGTATACTTGTGATATTAAGTAATACAAACCCGACTAGCCGGATCGTACTCGATCCGTTAAACGGGGGTCGGGAACGTACTCGTTTCCCGCTGAACCGGAGTAATCTCTGAATCAGACGTTGATACTTCAACGGATTTGTGTGCAAACTAACGGGAAAACCCGAGAAATTTCATTCCAAAAACCTTCGACTTTTACAAGCAACCCCGCCCGATATATATGACGGGAATCGAGCACCAAAAGGGAGGGGGAGAGGGCAAGGTGAGAAAACAGTTGACCTAGGGCCTCAGATTCGGTGTCGGGGAAAAGATCCGGGGCAGGTAAAGCTGGACGTGCGTCGATGGTGACCTGCAACGGTCATCAACAGGGAAAAAGAGAAACGGGGTCGAGCCAGCAAGAGGGGAGCAAAAGAAAGGCGATCGGCGCTCCCCGAAGGAGGAAGAAGATTAAATAGGTGGGTAACTAGGGCACGACGGGTCGCCCGCCGGTTGGGCCAAAACTTGGGCTTGGGCTCAAGTTTTGGTTCAACCCAAACTTAGTTTAAAAAAAGGGTTAACGCTATTCTCCTATTTTCATTAGATTCAAGAGGCGATTATAACGGGATAATCCCGATCCTGAATCCAATGCAAATAGGGAAACAAGACTAAGTTTACCCATACTCACTTAGGCTCGAGGGCGGCCATTGATAACCAACTCCGCCTAACCCGAGACTATCAATGGGATTTCCAAAAAATAGGGTAAAATCATCATCGGCCACTAAACACACACACCCTACAAAAATAATAATGTTTCAACCATGATTACATATGTTACACATTCAAGCTTAATTAATTACAAAAACATCGTTCAAAAGTGCTTCCGCCCCCGCTTGTTGCCTCCTCTCCTCAATCTGGCTTCGGATCCCAACATACCCTGAAGATGGAAAACGTGGAATTACATGAGTTAGGAGACCACAGGGTTCGATTATCAAAAATTAAAAGGAGAGGAGTAGTTGATGAGGTGCGGTCCGTATCATCCCCCCCTTCTTTAGAGGGTTTCGTCCCTGAAACCTGCGCTAAGTGATCAAAAGGAGAGAGGTCAGAGACATTAAAAGTTGGGCTAATAGCACCATACTTATCAGGAAGGTCTATTTTATAGGCATTATCATTGATCTTTTCCAAGACAGTAAACAGGCCATCCCCCCTTGCATCCAGCTTACTCTTGCGATGGGTGGGGAAACGATCCTTTCGTAAGTGTATCCAAACTAAATCCCCAGGCTGGAAGACAACCCTTTTTCTATGGTGGTTAACTCGGGACGCCGCGGCCTCATTTCGTATGCTAATCTGTTTAGCCACGGATTCATGTAGTTCTTTAATCATCTTGGCTCGTTTGTCAGCGCCCAAGGACACATATTGAGATGGGGGAACGGGAGAGAGGTCGAGGGGAGTTAAAGGGTTGATTCCGTAAACAACTTCAAAAGGAGATTTACTAGTGGTGGAGTGAGAAGTCCGGTTATAAGCAAATTCAATATGCGGCAACGCTGACTCCCACTGTCATGAGTTATTATTAAGAAAGGCTCGAAGCATATTGCCAAGTGTGCGGTTAACAACTTCTGTTTGCCCATCAGTTTGAGGATGGCATGAGGTCGAGAAAAGGAGTTTGGTGCCTAGTTTCCCCCAAAGGACATGCCAAAAGTGGGATACAAATTTGACATCACGATCTGAAACAATGGTCCTGGGAACTCCATGTAGTCTGACAATATTTGAGAAGAAGTAGTCAGCAATGAGGGTGGCATCGTTCGTTTTGTTACATGAAACGAAGTGGGCCATTTTTGAAAACCTATCGACAACTACCATAACTGAATCTTTGTTTTTGTTAGATCGAGGAAGGCCAAGAACAAAGTCCATTGACACATCTACCCAAGGTTGGCTAGGCACGGGGAGGGGTGTATAAAGGCCATATGGACGTGTTGTTGATTTGGCTCGTTTGCATGTCACACAATTAGAGCAAAAACGTTGCACATCTCTTTTCATGTGTGGCCAATAAAAGTGTTCCTTTAGGACGTCTAGGGTTTTGGCGTACCCAAAATGTCCCATTAAGCCGCCACCATGAGATTCAGATACGAGGAGTTCTCGGAAGGAACATCTAGGGATACATAGGCGACTTTCTCGAAAGAGGTAGCCATCATGGACATAAAATTTATCAAGGGCAGTATTTTGACATTTAGAGAATAAATCTCCAAAATCCTCGTCATCGGAGTAGAGCAGTTTTAAATGGGAGAATCCTAAGAGCCTAGCGTCCACAGTGGCCACAAGGGTGTGCCTTCGACTTAAAGCATCGGCTACCTTATTATCTCCCCCCTTCTTATATTTGAAAATGTAGGGGAAAGACTCAATAAACTCACTCCATTTGGCCTGGCGACGATTCAGCTTGTTTTGGGTCTTGAGATATCCTAAAGCTTGATGGTCAGTGTGAATAACAAACTCCTTTGGCCATAAATAATGTTGCCAAGTCTCTAGAGATCTGACAAGGGCGTACAGCTCCTTCTCATAGGTAGAGTAGTTGAGACAGACATCTTTCAATTTTTCACTAAAGTAGGCAATGGGTCGCTTTTCCTGAGATAGGACAGCACCGATGCCTACTCCCGAAGCGTCACAATCGACCTCGAAAACTTTCTCAAAGTCAGGTAGAGCTAGAAGTGGTGCCTTAACTAGTTTTTCTTTTAATTGATCAAACGCCTTTTGCTGGGCTATGCCCCACTTAAATTCTACGGATTTTTTGACAAGATCGTTGAGAGGGGCAGCAATGGTACTGAAGTGGGGAACAAACCTACGATAAAACCCGCACAACCCATGAAAGCTCCGGACTTGCGACACATTTTGTGGTGTGGGCCAACCTTGAATGGCACTAATCTTTTCCTCATCTACCCTAACACCATCCTTGCTAACCACAAAGCCCAAGAATATAACCTCCTCAAGGCAAAAATTGCCCTTGGAAGGATTAGCAAACAGATACTCTTCCCGGAGCACACATAACACACTCCTCAAGTGTGATATATGCTCATGATAGTTCTTGCTATAAATGAGGATGTCATCGAAGTAGACGACAACAAACTTACCGATGAAATTGCGCAACACATGGTTCATTAACAGCATGAAGGTGCTGGGGGCGTTGGATAGTCCGAATGGCATAACAAGCCACTCATATAACCCAAAGTTAGTTTTGAAGGCGGTTTTCCATTCATCGCCGGGTTTCATTCGAATCTGGTGGTATCCACTTTTGAGATCGATTTTAGAAAAAACGATACTCCCATTTAATTGGTCAAGCATTTCATCTAAGCGAGGGATGGGATAACGGTATTTGACAGTGATTTTGTTGACCGCACGTGAATCCACACACATGCGCAAACTCCCGTCCTTTTTGGGGACTAACAAAACAGGTACCGCACAAGGGCTCATGCTTTCCCGAACATGACCCTTTTCAAGTAGTTCAGTGACCTGTTTTTTGAGTTCTTTAACCTCTTCTGGGTTGGCCCTATAAGCGGGGCGGTTGGGGATGCTGACTCCCGGAATGAAATCGATTTGATGTTCTATGCCTCTAAGAGGAGGGAGGCCTTTCGGAACTTCTTCCGGAAATAAGTCTGAGAACTCAGAGAGGAGGTTTTGGATTTCAAGAGGGAGAGAAAAGGAAGGGTCAACGGAAGACTCAAGGCAATGTTTGTAGATTAAGATGTAGACAGGCATGTTTAGCGAGAAGGCCTGCCCCACATCCCTTTTTTGAGCAAAAAGGTTAGTATGCGGTCCATTGTCTGACCCTAGGAGATTATCAACACTAGTGGTGGAAGGCGTTTTTCTACGGTCAAATTCATCCTTCAATTTGAGCTGGTCTTCCTTAACTTGAGAAGGTGAGAGAGGAGCTAGGGTGTACTTCCTATCCTCCTTATAGACAGTGTATCGATTTTTGAATCCATCGTGTATGACTTTTCTGTCAAATTGCCAAGGACGTCCTAGGAGGGCATGGCTAGCATGCATATGTACAACATCACACAAGACCTCATCCTCATATCTTCCAATTCGGATACTTAAGAGGACTTGTTTGTTAACCTTAACTTCCCCAAGCTCACTTAGCCACTGTAGTTTATAAGGACAAGGATGTTTAATGATTGGGAGGCCAAGTTTGTGGACCAACTCGGTACTGGCCACATTAACGCAACTCCCACTATCGATGATCAGGCTACCTTTAGTCCCATTGATATAACAACGGGTGTGGAATAAGTTCTCTCGCTGATCGTAGGAGGGATCGGCCCTAAAATTGGAGGCAAGGGACCTACGAATGACTAGAGACTCAGAAAGGGGTAGTTCTAGGTCCTCATCGCTCTCATTTCCAAGTTCCCCAAGCGTATTCTCTTTTTCTTCCTCAGAATCAGAGACTAGTTCTCCGTCCCTCATCATCATGACCCTTCGGTTAGGGAATTGTGAGGCGATATGCCCATGGCCCAGGCATTTGAAGCATTGGACACTTCTAGAGGAGTTTGGTCTACTTGGGTTGACTACGGCTTTTCCTTTCTCACTCGGTAAAGGGAGGGAAGAAATTGGAGCTTTATGGTCAGATCTCAGATTCGGGGGAGATTTCCAATGGGACGATTCGGGATTCCTAGAGAAGGATCTAGGTTGAGCTTGAGTTCGGGGTTTAGCCCTAGGGTTCTTTATTTGCTTCTCAAGTTTTTCAGCTAGGTTCAAAAGTTCATCCATTTCTACATAGGGATAGAGTTCTACAAGGTCGGCAATCTCGGGATTCAAACCTCTAAGAAACCTTGCCATTGTGGCTTCTCGGTCCTCATCAATGTTCAATTTGGCTAGACACATTTCCATTTCCTTATAGTATTCATCGACCGTTTTTGTTCCTTGTCTAAGGAATTGTAGGCGTTGATGCAAATCCCGATGGTAGTGGGAAGGGATAAAGCGTCGGCGCATGAGGGATTTAAACTCAAGCCATGAGGAAATAGGGGGTTCACCGTAACGTTCTCTTTCTCTAGTAAGCCTACCCCACCAAGAACTAGCATAGTCCGTGAATTCAACAATGGCCAGCTTAATTTTTTTATCGTCAGGATACTCATGGCAATCGAAAACTAACTCAATTTTTCTTTCCCAATCAAGGTAGGCGTCAGGGTCATTTTTACCATTGAAATGTGGAATTTTTAATTTGATACTTCCTAGGCCCCGATCATGCCCATAATAATTTGGCCTATAGGTGCGATCAAGGCGGGGAGAGTGTGCATATCCTACGGACTCAAGATCGTTTTCTATTTGCTGATTATTATTTCCGGGTTGGTTGATGGTCCTCTCGTTGTTCTGATTATTAGCCATTTCAGCCCTAAGTCCACGGACCGTAGCATCCATGGTATTAAGTCGTTCTAGCATGGTTCTAACCATTTCAGCAATAGATCCACCCTCATCCATTGTACCCTATAGTCTAGGTGGAGGCCAAAAGATTTGTCCGATTTTAAGTCATTTTTTTTTCAGGCAGGCAGCAAGAAAGAAAAAAATAAAATAAAATAATAAAAAAAAAGAAAAACGTCAGGTCATGCTTTCAACGAGTACGAACAGGAATAAAGCACAAGAAACAACAAGGCAGATGCGAGACCAAGCAGGACGGAGGAAAGCAGAAAGCACCCAAGCAAGATATGACCGAAACGGGGAAGGGATTAGGGCTTACAGACTAGGACTTAAAATTTACAAGGCTTCCCTAATTAAATACAACCATACTAAAATTGAAGACAGAGAGAGGAAGAAAGAAGAAAAGAAAAAAAAAATTACAGCGAGGCCCCCGCCAAACGTGCCCTGGCTCGGGCGTTGAGTCAGCTCGCTGGGTCGAACGAGTTCCCAGCCGAGTTAGCACGGCCCAGTGAGTCCGGGCGGGTTGAACCGATTCCGACGCGGGTCCGGCCGAGTTGGCTCCGATTCACGCGGCCCAAGGTAACTCCACACGAAACGAACCACAAGGTTCGTTTTCGACAGCAAAATTCCCACACAAACAAGACAAAACGGGACAAGGCGAGAAAATAACATTCACGACAAGGAAAGCAACCGGGGAAGGCATCCAAAAAGCACACATAGATCACAGCAGTGAGGATACATCATCGAACGGATTTCGACTCCGTCCTCAGAGTTAAACCAAGTCAACATAACTTATCAGCTTAGATATACGAGTTCTGAAACGAGTTTACCCGAGTAGTCGATCCAGATGGGGGGGGGGAAGTAACCGAGACTGGCTGCGGTTTCGTGCGGTGGTAGCGCCGTAGCGCCGCCTAAAGCCGCCGTTGGGCCACCAACTCGGAGTCGTTCCGGCTTCGATCAAGGCGCACCAGTGTCCCTACCATAGAGAAAACCCAAGGGTAAGTGTAGATAGAAGAACGGAAGAGAGAAACAAAAATTATCGAAAAAAATTCAGACTGAAGTACACCATTTGCGACGCCGATCGAGCAACTTGAGCTTTGATACCAGATAATACAAACCCGACTAGCCGGATCGTACTCGATCCGTTAAACGGGGGTCGGGAACGTACTCGTTTCCCGCTGAACCGGAGTAATCTCTGAATCAGACGTTGATACTTCAACGGATTTGTGTGCAAATTAACGGGAAAACCCGAGAAATTTCATTCCAAAAACCTTCGACTTTTACAAGCAACCCCGCCCGATATATATGACGGGAATCGAGCACCAAAAGGGAGGGGGAGAGGGCAAGGTGAGAAAACAGTTGACCTAGGGCCTCAGATTCGGTGTCGGGGACAAGATCCGGGGCAGGTAAAGGTGGACGTGCGTCGATGGTGACCTGCAACGGTCATCAACAGGGAAAAAGAGAAACGGGGTCGAGCCAGCAAGAGGGGAGCAAAAGAAAGGCGATCGGCGCTCCCCGAAGGAGGAAGAAGATTAAATAGGTGGGTAACTAGGGCACGACGGGTCGCCCGCCGGTTGGGCCAAAACTTGGGCTTGGGCTCAAGTTTTGGTTCAACCCAAACTTAGTTTAAAAAAAGGGTTAACGCTATTCTCCTATTTTCATTAGATTCAAGAGGCGATTATAACGGGATAATCCCGATCCTGAATCCAATGCAAATAGGGAAACAAGACTAAGTTTACCCATACTCACTTAGGCTCGAGGGCGGCCATTGATAACCAACTCCGCCTAACCCGAGACTATCAATGGGATTTCCAAAAAATAGGGTAAAATCATCATCGGCCACTAAACACACACACCCTACAAAAATAATAATGTTTCAACCATGATTACACATGTTACACATTCAAGCTTAATTAATTACAAAAACATAGTTCAAAAGTGCTTCCGCCCCCGCTTGTTGCCTCCTCTCCTCAATCTGGCTTCGGATCCCAACATACCCTGAAGATGGAAAACGTGGAATTACATGAGTTAGGAGACCACAGGGTTCGATTATCAAAAAGTAAAAGGAGAGGAGTAGTTGATGAGGTGCGGTCCGTATCATTAAGGGTTATCAAAAGAAAGTTTGTGTTCCATAAGTGTCTTGTTGCTTCAAAAAAAAAATTCCCTACAACATACCAGGCAATTTTGAAAAAATGAGCATAGTATCACCCATAAAAAACTTTCTTTCCTCACTTCATGATCATTAAGGGCTTTAATATATTCATTATACTTGTTGTGGATAGAGTTAGCCCTTACTTGAACACGTCTAGATTGATGAAGGAGATTAGCACTTGTAATACCGAATATTCCTTTGTAAAACTCTATAACTTCTTTCTCTATTACTACCCACAGAAGTAATTTATATCCATTAAGACTATGCAGTTGTGTTAAGGAGGTAAAACTACGTATTCCTAAAACCTTTATAAGAAAATATATATGCATTTTTTTCCATCCCCCAACTTGACATAACTGATCTTATCCTTTTGTTGTAGATAATGTTCTTCAATTTGTCACATGTGCCACCGGATAATTTTGACCTCTTTATCCTTCTGTAAAAACTAATAATTATTGGGATTAGTTTTTAAATAATTTTTAATATGTTGTCATCCTCCTTTAGCCTTTCCATCTTTTAGCATATATGCCCAACATGAGTTGCATTAAAAGCTTTCAACTCCTCTTTCAATCTCTTGAATTTTTGTTCCACTTGAAATTGCTTCGAGCCTTCTATCTAAGTATCCTATGTTTACTTCACTATGTGCAAAAAATTATCAAGAAAGATCTAGTAATTACACAAAATAAATAAAAGGAATAATCACCGATGCTCATCATGCTTGATAGTACGGATAAGACATGCATGATAAGAAGGGGGTGCTCAACAACGTAAATTAGTACCTTAGGGTAATGTTGAAACAAATTTTCATTACTAAGGCATTTATAATGCCCCATATTTTTGGGAAATGTTGAATTAGAGTTATGCTAATTTTTGAGCATTTGATTTAGATTAGGTATTATGATTTGGTTTGAGGCAAATTTGATTTGAAGTAAGATTGGAAAAATAAGATTTATTGAGTTTTTTAGGCGAACCGATCAACTGGTTCCATGAATCGATCGATGGGTTTATCATTTTAGCAAATGGGTTTTCTTGACTAAGCTAATTGGCTCATTGGAGAACCGATCGACAGGTTTGTCGAGCTAGACTTAATTTTTAAGTCAACATTTTTTAGAAAATTTTGTATACTAAAATGTAAACATACCAACCCATGAAAAATTATCCCTAAGATTTTGTTAACCATTATCATGATGAGTTTTGCTAAAAATATTACTTTAGATAGATCTAGAGGTTGATTGGGATAACTGAGGAGGAGAGATGACCTCAACCTCATCTTCTTTCACCTCTCTCCTTTGCACAATTCCGAGATCAATTCTAATAAGCTGGATAATTCCTTCCATGCTGACCTTCCATTACCTCTCTTATGAATTTCAATTACAGCCTAATAAATATGTATTCTCTAGAAATATCATTTGAGCTCTAGAGAGTAGGTTAGCATATCTTGAATGAAATCCATATGTTTAGCTCGAATTCAAATAGTGTGTAGTAGGGTTTCAACTTATTCTCAAACCATCTGGGATTCGTGCTAATTTTTTGGCTATAAATCACCCCAATTGCCCCTTTTGTTCATCTTTCTTTCAACCACTGAAATGATTAACTCTCTATATTTATCCTCTCCCTTTCTGTTCATTGGAACTTGTAGTTGATTTCTTTCTTTCTTTTGATCCTTTCTCTATCTCTCTCTTATTTTAATTGTTAAGAAAGCAAGAGTTAGATTTCGGCAAAAGGAATAAGAGGTTTATCTAAACATTCCCTATTTTCACTACAAGTTTGGTTTTAAAAGATGGGATTCTCACAAACTTAAAACCTTAGTTTAAGGGAATTTTACCTGCATCAAGTAAGTGATCCTTGTTTTATAAATGATTTATAAGTATTCCTACATGATATGAGTTTATTTAAGTTAATCTTTTTTTTCATGAATGTATATACCTTGTAGAATTGATTTAGATGGGTAGATTGTATATTTTGAGTAAAAACCATGAAACTTAAGAAAAAATGGGATGTGATGAGTAAATGATAAGTTATGCAAATTAATTTGATTGAAAATGTGTTATAGTATGCTAACACATGTTAAAATGTGGTCAAATATGACTTATAAGTATGAATATGCATGAAAATAATGATTTGATGCTATTATATAGCAAACTGACAAGTTAGGTCGAAACAACTAACTGGTTTCTAGAACAGTTAATTGATTGACCCAACCCATCAACTAGTAAGCATGCAGAGACCTTGGTCTTACTCTCTACTTAAACCCATCGATTGGTTAGGCAGAACTAAATGACTAGTCTACGAATAGTCGATTGGTTTACCCAAACTGATCGGCTAAGTTGAGGAAAAGTAGGTTTTGGTCCATTCAAATCAATCAACTAAGTTGGTTCATCTGATTGATTGGTTGGGCCAAACCGATCAATTGATTCACCTGGTTTTATGTGATTTATTTCCTTTTGGTTTGGATATGCTTTGAAGCTATATTTGGAATTGTCTGATGATTATTATTTGGATAAAATAAATATTTTTTCATGGATTAATGACCTAATGAAAGGATTAAATGGATCATAAGTTAAAACATAATCTATAAGTATTGTAAAGGCTAAATATGCATTCCACTTATGAAACGTGATGGTTCTTGACAAAAGAGAAATTAAGCAAAACATGTGCTTGAATTAAATAACATAATGGGCATGAATAATATTGGACAAGGATAAATGGAAACCCCAAATGGTTGGGAAAATGGAAAAGGATTGATATGGAATAAACATGGAAATGCTTTGCTTGGTCTTTCTATGGGCCTTGTCTAATTACTTATCCTAATGAATAATATACTAATCACCTAAAGTGAAATATAATGGAATTGTGTTTGGGTCTTGGTTACCTGATCCTCAATTAGCTATCGAGGGTTAGTCTGCCTTTGGGTGTTCATTGATGCCTTCGGGCTTTTCCTTCGGGTGGGATCCTTAGAAGTCCTGGTGCCTTACCAACTCAAGACACTAATGATGTACTAAGGGGTCTCAAAACTAAAGGGTCTAGTTACATGGGTGGTTCACTTCAGCTTGGACTTATTTCCATATTGGTTGGCATTGGCTTGGACTTATATCTATTCTAGTGATTAGCTTCATCTTGGATATATGTTTGCTTTGGTGATTTACTTTGGCTTAGACTTTATGTGCCATACGTGGATAGGCTTCCATGGCATGTGAGATAATGGGGTGGTGCATAGTCCATAGCTTGATAATAAAATGTCTAATGATAAGTACTTGGCTGATAAAAGATGAAGTATGTCTAAGGGAATGATTAATAATTATATAAGGATGGAAATAATGGTTTGAATGAACAAAAGGGATAAAAGTTAGTATATACACTTGGATAATGGCTTAAATGGCTAACTAGTTATTGATTTAAATGTTGGCTAGATGTTGACCTCTGACAATATATGAAAAAAGAATGGTATAATCTAAAAGACTGAGCAATTGGAAATAAACCTAAGTGGTTTTTGGATTAATCTGTTAGTACATGTGTGAATAACTACATGGTTATAATTTGAAACCAACCATAACATATTCTACGTTATCTAAGCTATGCATGATAGTATGTTTTGTTGTATTCCTACCTTTACAAATAAGTCATATGCATGATGTGTTAATTATGATATCCTTTTACAATAGATTTTGCATTACATACGTATGTTCCATTGAGGAAGCAACTTAGCTTACTCTGTACATAGCGTACTAATGTGCTAGTTTGCTTGGTCACCTTTACATTCCCACAAGCAGACAGCCGTGTGAAGTTTCTTGGGATGGCCAGTAGTGGGCCTACCTCAACATAGGTTCAAGGCTTGAGAGAGTGGACATCCGTTGATTTTATGAGTTCTATGGTGGACCATGGTTTTTTTGGGTCAGACCCTAATCTCATTTTGATGTTGCCCCATACCATGATTTGGTCGGGGACTAATGTGGTCCTTGATGTAAGAAAAATATTTTAAATGATAATTTAATTTATATTTTTGCATTCTACTTTAAGTTTGTTTGTTAGTTTTAGCATTATATATAATATGGGGTAGGCGGTGGATGTCTATTCTGTGTTAGATACGATGGTAACACCCCATTTTTCCAAGGTATATTTTCTGCTTCGGTAGTATTTTAAACAAAAGTTGTTGGTAGTGAAAAATGAGGGTATTATATGTTGGTATAAAATCTTTTACTTAAAAGACATAACTTTCAAAAATAATTTAGTGGATGCCTGAGTTTTATCGAAGTGTTTTCCTAAAAATATGTCATTTAAAATGATTTTTAAGCTTATAACATAGGATGATATTTCTAAATCTTTTTTCCTTTGAATTTTTCAGCATGTATACTTATTTCTAAACCTAGAATGTCCGTGAGTGAGATTGGGGTTGGGAATGTGTCATAGATAGCCTTTGTGAAAAATTTTGTGTGAGTCTTAGTACTCGGTTAGTTGAATTATGTCCCTAATTACTTCTAGTCTTTAGTAATTGATGGCCTCTAACCACTACTATGAGCACATTAAATCCTTCATGGATACCATTAAGCCTACATGGAGGGTCATATCTAAGCACCACACCTACCACTAGTGCCATTATCTGCACTAGTTTTTGAAGATTGGCTTAAGAGCACTAGGCATAATCATCCATTAATCTTTGAGGTCCAAGAGGACCCTAAAATCATGGAGAGATGTGTTTGGGACATGGAAAAGACCTTCACTACCTGTGGTTTCCCAGAAGATAGGAGGGATGACATGGTAGTGTATTATTTAAGAGTAAGGATAGACATGTGGTAGCGGAGCATCCAATGTAGGGGTAGAGAACCTATGGAATGGAAACCATTCCTGGAGTCACTATGAGCTCTTTTTGATCTGACTCACGTCTTCATGAAGAAGTACAATGAATTCATTGCTCATACACAAGGGGGTATGTCCATTGAGGAGTAATACACTCGATTCATGGACTTGGTCTAGTTCGCTCAGGAAGTAGAGGCCAATGTGGTAATTCAAGTCCACTATTTCAAAATCAAGCTGGGGGTCCAATATTAGAAGCTTTTGGTGGGAGTTACTCTACTAGATAAGAAAGGGATGTACAAGTAGGTGTTGGATGCATCCCAAGTCATCCAGGTCTGAAGTGCTCAGTTGGGAGCAAGAGGAAGTTTGAGGGTCTGTAGCATCCCTATGATAGGAAGAAGACCTTTTTAGGAGGTAGATTACCCCTTAGATATGGAAGGTGCATGGGGTTAGTACCTCAAGTTGGAGGATTGTTAAAGGATCCTGACGAAGAGAGTCATTATAGCTGAAAGTGATGTTAGAAAGGTCAACCAGGAGTAGACTATAGAGGCAACAAGGTTACATGCCATGGATGTGATATGGTGGGGCATAAAGCTTATGAGTGCCAGCTTGGTAGTGGTTTCATTCAGAGGATCCAATCTAGAGCTTAGAGTACTTGATCAATCCAAAATCTATAGCCATAGACTCAGAGATTCTGTCATTGCCAGATTGTGTCGCTAGTTAAGCTAGCCAGCAGAGAGATCTGAGGCCTCTCCCTTATTAGTAAGGGCAGGATCAGCTAGTGTCACATAAGTTCCATAAGCATGATGCTTAAATGTGATGAGATAGATAGAGGTAGAGCGTTAAGCTGGTGTGGTGACCAGTATACTTACTATCTCTACTTTTCTAACATGCATATTGTTTTACCCTAGTCCATCTCACTCCTTTGTGTCATATACATTTGTTGTTAGAGCTGCCTCATCTCCTTCTAATAATATTTCTACTTCTGTTATGTTACCTCTAAGGGATAGGATTGCATGCTCTAATTTCTATCAAGGGGTAACACTAGTAGTGGGAGTAATAAATTTTTTTATGGATCTTATAGAAATCGAACTACATGAATTAGATGTGATCACCAGGATAGATATGATGGGAAAGTACCAATAATTGATAAGCTCTCTAAGGACCAAGGGGTATCCATGAGTTTCCTAATGTATTGCCTAAGTAGATTTTAGGAATGCAACCTATTTGAGAAGTCAAGTTTTCCATGGATGTGTTGCTAGAGATATAGCCAATGTCTAAGGCTCTATATCGTATAATATTTGTGGATATGATAGAAGTCAAGGCTTAGTTGGAGGAGCTTTTGGAGAAGGGTTACATCTGACCAAGCATATTATTGTGGGGTGCGCTAATTCTGTTCGTAAAAAAGAAGGATGGGAGCTTGATATTGTGCATGTCTACCAAGGTTTGAACAAGGTAACAGTGAAGAACCGTTATCCATCACCGATGATTAGTGACTTATTCGATCAACTCAAGGGATATAAGGTGGTCTCTAAGATTAACCTTCTGTCATGCTACCAGCAACTAAGGATAGCAAAATAAGATATCCATAAAACCATTTTTAGGATAATGTAAGGCCATTATAAGTTCACGGTAATGCCCTTTGGACTCACTAATGCGCCAGCAACTTTCATGTCCCTTATTAACTAGATCTTCCATCCATTCTTAGAACAGTTGTCTTAGTATTTATCAATGACATCCTCATCTACCAAATTAATTGAGAGATGCATTAGCAGTATTTGAGGCATACTTTTGCCTTAATAAGATCACACCAACTGTACGACAAACTCTCAAAATGCAATTTCTAGTTAGATCAAGTGGTATTCCTTACCCATATAATCTCTAAGAATGGAGTCGTAGTGGATCCTGTCAAGATTCAAGTTGTTTTTGAGTGGCCATCATCCATTTCTCTCAAGGAGGTGTGTAGTTTCTTTGGGTTAGCCAATCACTACCATTGATTTGTGGTAGATTTCTCTAAGATAGCACAATCGTTGACTCAACTATTGAATAAGGCTACACATTTACAATGGGATGAGAAGTGTAGTGAAGCCTTCAAGGGGTTAAAGAGGCATTTAACTTCAGCTTCTATGCTTATGTTGTTAAGTGAGTTTAATGGTTTTAAGCCACATAGTGATGCTTCCAAGATTGGTCTGGGTTGTGTGCTAATGCAACATGGAAGAGTTGTGGCTTATGATTCTCGACAACTGAAGCCACATAAACAGAACTACCCGACACATGACTTAGAACTTGTTGGAGTGTTTCCCGCTCTTAAGATCTAAAGACATTATCTCTATAGAGTTCAGTGCAAGTTCTAAACTAACTATAAGAGCCTTAACTACATCTTCATCTAGCAGGAGTTGAACCTAATACAATGCTGATTGTTCTGAGTGTTCAAGGATTATTACATGGAGTTGATCTACCATGAGGGTAGGCCCATTGTCGTTGTAGATGCATTTAGCTGAAAGACATCACATTCCTTGGACATGATCGCATTGTTAGATCATCTGTGCCAAAAGATCCAAGAGTTGGGGATTGGAGTGATCACTATTGGTAGTGTAGAGGTAAGAATTAATACACTCACCATTACACCTTCAATCATCAAGGAGATCCAAGCTAATCAACTTGGTGATGTAAAGCTTTAGAGAATTCAAGCTAGTATTATAGAAGATAGAGTTTAAGGATACCATATCTATGAGGATGGTAGCATCAAATATAGTGGTGGGTGGTGTGTACTATAGGGGTGTGTAGACCATAAAAAGTGGATCCTTGAGGAATGACATTATAGTCCTATTTTGTCCATCCTAGAGGAGATAAGTTATACAAGGATCTAAAGAATGAATGTTTGTGGCCTCACAAAAAGAAGGAAGTGGCAGAAATCATTGCCTGATGTTTAACTTGTCAAAAGGTTAAGATCCACCATAACAAACTAGCAAGGTTAATGCACCCACTAGAAGTTCCCTTATGGAAGTGGGATAGTATATCTATAGAATTTGGTGGTTGGTCTTTTGAGGACCGATAGTGGATTTGATTCCTTCATAGTCGTTGTGGATCATTTGATTAAGTCGGTCGTATTTATATTGATGAAGGCAATATAGAACATAGAGCAACTATCCAGCTCTTATAGAAAACACATGGTGAGACTACATAGAGTCTCTAAGGACATTATACCGGATCAATACTCGAGGTTCTTGTCACATTTTTGAAAGAATTTGCAAGCCGCCTTTAGTACTCAACTCAAAAGGAGTATGACTTTTCACCTAGCTATGGACGGTCAGACAAAGAGGACCATTCTGACTCTAGAAGGCATGCTTCAGGCATGTGTGCTAGAATTTGGGGGAAGTTGGGAATATCATCTGGACTTGATTGAGTTCTCCACCAACAATAATTACCATGCTAGTATCAAGATGGAACCTTTTGAATCCTTATAAGGAAGGAAATGTCATAGTCCATTGTGTTAGAACGACATCAGGGAGACGCTTGTGTTGGGACTTGAGATGATTGAGGAGATGACTAGGTACATCCGATTGATTTAGGACGGGATGAGAGTATCCTAGGACCAACAAAAGAGATGCATAGATCTAAAAAAAATAGAGTGATGAGTACAAGGTAAGTGACAGAGTCCTTTTGAGGGTCTCTCCTACCAAGGGAGTCATGAGGTTCAATAGGAAGGGTAGGTTCAGTCCGACGTATATTGGACCGAGCAAAATTATGTACCATGTTGGTGAATTCGCTTATCACATAGCTCCACTAATGGCATATTTTCGAACTCGATTTTGTTTACAAAATTTCTTACACTAAAATTGAACATTACCAACCTATGCCAAATTATCCATAAGTTATTCTTACCCATTTTCATGATGCGTTTAGGCCAAAATATTGCCTTAAATCATTCTGGAGGTCAATTGGGACAATTAAGGGGGAGAGATGGCCTCAGCCTTATCTTCTTCTACCTTTCTCCTCTACACAATTCTAAGATCAATGCTTAGATCTCAGGAACAATGTTGATCAGCTTAAAGTTTTCTTCCATGCTAAATTTTCATTACCTCTCTTGTGGATTTCAATTCTAGTATAATTGACTTTCATTCTTTAGAAACAGCATTTGACCTCTTGAGAATAGGTTGGGATATCTTAGATGTAATCTGTCCGCTTAGCTCCAATTCAAATGGTAAGTGGTAGGGCTTTGAATTATTTCTAAACCCTCTAGGATTCATGTTGATTAGTCGACTATAAATAGCCCCAATCACCCCTTTTGTTCACCTTTCTTTCATCCATCAAAAATACTTAACTCTATGTATTTTCCCTCTCCCTTTATGCACTTCGAACCTTGTAGTCAATTTCTTTCACTCTTTTTATCCTTTCTCTAGGTCTATCTTGTTTTAATTGTTAAGAAAGGAAGATTTATATTTGAGAAAAATGATTGAGTCGTTCATTTGTGTATTCCCTATTTTTACTATAGGTGTGGCTTTTAAAGTTGGGATTTTTACATATTGAAATTCTTGTTCAAAGGATTTTTTCCTACCTCAAGTAAGTGATCCTTATTTTTAAAATGGTTTATAAGTATTCCTACATGATATGAGTTTATTTAAGTTAATCTTCTTCTTTTTTTCAATGAACGTATATACCTTGTAGAATTGATTTGGATGGGTAGATTGTATATTTTGAGTAAAAACCATGAAACTTTGGTAAACTAGGATGTGATGATTAGATGATAAGTTGTGCAACTTAATTCGGTTCAAAATGTGTTATAGTATGCTAATATATGTTATAATGTGGTTAAATATGGCTTATAACTATGAATAAGCATGAAAATAATGGTTTGATGCTATTATATGGCAAATCGATTGACAAGTTAGGTCAAACCAATCAACTATTTTCTAGAACAATTAACTGATTGACCCAACCCATCAACTGGTAAGCATGCAGAGACCTTATTCTTACTCTCTACTAAAAACCATTGACAGGTTGAGCAG
Source organism: Tamarix chinensis (assembly GCA_030549775.1). Classification (NCBI taxonomy): domain Eukaryota; kingdom Viridiplantae; phylum Streptophyta; class Magnoliopsida; order Caryophyllales; family Tamaricaceae; genus Tamarix; species Tamarix chinensis. The sequence continues at coordinate 76,734,622 of CM060179.1, read as the reverse complement.
AAGCAAATTACTTGTCTATGAGTAATTGACTTTTTTGCCCAAACTAATTGATCAGGTTGAGGAAAATTATGGTTTAGCTGATTCAAATCGATTGACTGGTCGACCTAAACTAATCAACTAGTAGGTGCAACTAACTAACTAGTTAGGCTAGACCAATCAATTGGTTTGGCTGATTTGTATGATTTGTTTCCTTTATGTTTGATTATGCTTCAAGGCTATGTTTGGGGTCTTATGATTATTAATGGGATAATATATAGATTTTATCATGGATTAATGGCCTAATGAAAGGATTAAATGGATCACAATTTCAGACTTACTCTATGAGTATTGTAAAGGCAAATTGGGCATTCCACTTATGATATGTGATGGTTCTTAAGAAAAGAGCAATGAAGTACAATGTGTGCATGAATTAAATAACATGATGGGCATGAATAATATTGGACAACGATAAACGAAAACCCCACATGGTTGGAAAAATAGAAAATGATTGATATGGAATAAATGTGGATATGCTTTGGTTACTCTTTGTATGGACTTTGTCTGATCACTTATCCTCATGAATAATATACTAATCATGTAAAGATAAATACAATTAAGTTGTATATTGGTATGGTTTACTTCATCCTCAATTAGCTACCGGAGGTTAGTCTACCTCACGGGCGTTTATTGGTAACATTCCCTTCAGACGGGATCCTTAGAGGTCCTAATTTCTTACCTACTCTAAGCACTAATGATGTACTAGGGAATATCTATACTAAAGGGTCTTGTTATCTATGTGGTTGGATTCGGTATGGACATATGTCCATATTTGTTGGCTTTGATGTTGACTTATGTCCATTGTGGTGATTTGCTTCGGTTTGGACTTATGTCCTCTTTGGTGATTGGCTTTAACCTTGAATTATGTGCATCATCTAGATAGGCTTCCATGATATGTGAGACCATGGGGTGGTGCAGAATCCATCACTCAATAATAAAAAGTAGGATGATAAGTAACTAGATGATAACATATGAAGGATGACTAAGTGAATGATAAATAATTAGATAAGGGTGGAAATAATGGTATGTATGACCAAAAGGGATAAAAGATGGTACCTACATTTTGATAATGACTTAAATGAATAATTGGCTATTTATTGAAATGTTGGTTGGATGCTTACATGTCAGTATACGAATAAGGAAATTTTATAATCTAAAGGATTGAGAAATTGAAAATAGGCCCTAGTGGTTGCTTAGTTTAATCTGTTAGCATGTGTGAATACCTATGTGATTATAATATGAAACCAAGCATGATATATTCTGCATTATCTGAGCTCTACATGATATTATGTTCTATTTTATTCCTACCTTTAGGAATATGGTATTAGCATGATGCATATTAATTATGATATCCTTGTACCATAGAATTTTCATTACATACTTGTGATCTATTGAGGAAGCAACTTGGCTTGCTCAGTATATAGAGTACTGATGTACTCGTTTGCTCCGTCACCTAATCATTCCCAAGAGTAGAGGGTTATGTGAAGGTTTTGGGGATGGTTAGTAGTGTGCCTTACTCATCTTGGGTTTGGGGCTTGAGAGAGTGGACATCTAGAGATTTTTTGTGGTCCATGGTGGGCCGTGGTTTTAGTTTTGGGGTCACACCCTAACCTTGTTTTACTGTAACCTCGTACTTTTAACTATTTGTATTATTGTATTGATTTTGTTGGGACTAATGAGGTCCTTAATGTAAACAATCTTTTAACTGTTTAGATAATTTATGTTTGTGCACTCTATTTTAAATTGGTTTTAGCCTTATATCTAATATAGTGTAGGTGGTGGACATCTATCTCGTGTTAGGTACGAAAGTAACACCCCATTTTCCCTAGGTGTATTTTCATCTTCCACGTTATTTTAAATGAAAATTTTCAATAGTGAAAAATGGAGGTGATACAGTCTCTAACAAAATTATATTGAATTTTGTGGGGACGTTGTTGATTATTTTATCAAGTGAAGAGTGGTATTGAAATGCTCCGAAATTTCTAATTTTATAAATTATAGTTAAATAAGGTTTTATTTGAAAAATTAATTAAATTAATTATTTTTATTAAAATAAAAGGGAATCAATTAGGGTTGTTCAAGAAGAAATTTATAAGTATTTTAATTAGGAGAAATTTAGGTATTTTAGCTAATTAAGGATTTTATTTTAGAAACTAATTAAATAAATTATTTTATTTATAATAAGAACGAGAAAATGGTTCCAAATGAATAGAAATTTTATAAATAATTTAATTAGAGAAATTCAGGGTGTTTTGCTAATTAAAATGGAATCTATAGAAAATCTTTCAAAAATCCTAATTTAATCTAAAAAGGGATTTAAATATTATTTTAATTAAATATTATTATTTTTAAATATCCCAAATATTCAAATTAATTTAATTGGCCGTAACCTACCTATTTTTCTTTTTTTTTTCCTTTTTCCTTTTCCTTTTCTTTCTTCCTTTTTCCTTTCTTCTTCTTTATTTTTCTTTATTTTTCTTTCTTTTCTTTTCTTTTCTCCCTCTCCTCCCCGACCTGGACCAGCCTGCGGCCCAGTCGTTTCCCCTATTTCCTTTCCTTCGGCGTGGCCCAACCCGCACGACCATTTCTCCCTCCTACAGCTCATCCTTCCTTTTTCTTTCTTTTCTTCTTCTTTCGGAAGCTCAAGCACCGCGCCTTGCCTCTTTTTCCCCCAAAACACTGTGTTTGGTTTAATTTTCACCCTCCCCTTGCAGATTGGCTTGGTCCGCCTTCCTTTTCTTTTCATTCTTTTCTTCCCCAAATCGCTGATCCAGCCCCTACCTTTCTTCCTTCTTTCTTCTTCCTCCTTCCTCTATGATGTTGACCTACAACCACCCCTGGTTTTTCTCCTCCGGCCACGCCATTAATCAGGCCAAACTCTCCTCCTTCTCCCCTGCTGACTTGCAGCCAATTTGAGCCAATCAACTCTTCCTCTCTTCTCGCGCAAAATTCTTTCTTCCAAAGCCAATCAGGCCTTGCCACGAGCTGACCCCTACAGGCCTACCGTCGCTGGCCTGAGCTTGCCCACCTACTTTCACCTATTCTCTCGTCTCCCCTATGACCTTATCTCCCTCCATAACTCTATAAATACTCCCATGATCTATCTTGTATCGAGTTTTGATCCCCTACCTAGAAACCTCCCTTATGCGCCTCCGCCCCTTCAGACATTGTTGTCGCTGCCTCCGGCCAACTACGCCGCCCTCTCTGCCCACCCAACTAATCCCTGCACCGCCCTCTAACTAACTACTCCTCCCTCATCCCTTGAGTTTTCCTGCATAAGCCACCACGGCTGTGCAAAGTTTCCTCCCCGATCAGCCTTCCTTTTAATCTCCATCCCCTTTCGAACCACCATTAGCTACCACTTCCGCCGCTATCGCCACTCCTTTCACCTCCCAACCTGTTCTGCAAACCACCCTCGACCTTTCCCTACCTTTCTATTTCTCCTCCTCCCTCTCCTCCTATCTTTTTCTTCTTCTTCTTCCACATTCGGCCACCACCACCGCCGTTGCTGCCTATCACCACCAGCCTATGGTTGAACCCTATACCCCCTCAAACCTTTTTCACTATTTATACAAGCCTTATTCTATTTTATTTCATTTATTTGAAATATATTACTATTATTATTATTATTGTTATTAATATTTCTATTATTATTATTACTATTATCATTATTATTATTATTATGAATTTTTTTATTATTACTTCTATTAAGGGTGGAAGCCCTATTATTTTTCTATTTTTATTTTATTATTATTATTATTATTATTGATATTATCTTTATTAATTAATATTAATATGTTATTATTATTACTAACAGGTTCAATATTATTAGTATTAATATTTCTTATTAGGGCTGATCCTATTTGGATAAGTAGATTATTAATATTAGTATTAATAATATTATTAGTATTCTTATGAGTTTTATCATTATTCTTAGTATTATTATTATTATTATTATTATTATTATTATTATTATTATTTCAAAATTATTATTATTACAACTATTTTACTATTAGTGTTTCTATTATTACTATTATTGTTATGCAATTATTATTATTATTATTGTTATTATTAATATTATTATTGTTATTATTATTATTATTATTATTATTATTATTATTATTATTTAATAAGGTTATTATTATTTAATGTAGGATCGAAACTCTACTTCATATTATCATTATTATTATTACCATTATGATTATTATTATTTTTGCAATATTCTTATGGCTTTTATCATTATTATTATTATTACTAATTTTTTTTTATTTTACTAATGTTAGTATTAGTACTATTTTGGGAAAGGGGCCGAAGCCCTTATTTCACTATGTTTTTTAGTAATGCCCTTTTTATTATTATTGTTACTATTTTTATTATTCTTTTTAATATTAACATTAATATTATTTTTAGTATCTTTGCTATTATTATTTTGGTATCATTATTGTTATTAATATTAGGGTAAATTCTTCAACTTTATATTATCAAATTTTATGATGTTACTATTGATTCTTATATTTTTAGCCAAATTTAGTATTTAGTTAATGGTTATTATTATTAATATTTTATTATTTTTTCGAAAGCCTAGTCTTAGAATAAGTTAGTAATTAATAGTATTTTTGGTAGGAGGGAATTTAATTTTAGCTTTTCCCTCATATAGGTGAGACCAGTCAAAGCCCTAAGGAGGCGTAGGAGCGTGCTCCAAGGCCGGTGTCATTTTAGGTAAGGGTGTTACTAAGGCCTTATGTGTGTTTATGTGCATTATATGCTTCGTATGCTATGTATTCTATGTTAATCATTATAATTCTTTCGTATGTGGTATGACGTGGAGTTAAAGTATGTTTTTGTGTATTTACATGGCATGTGTATTATGTATATGGGATGAAATATTGTGGTATGTGATGTTATGTGTTGTGAGCCTATAAGAAACACATGTGAGGATGTTAGTGTGGTTTGTCTAGGGGTAAGGATGAAAAAGGAGAATGGGGGAATGATGTTAACTAAGAGGAGTAAGTTGACCAAAAGGGAATAAGTTGACCAAAGGATGTGAGTTGACCTAAGTATTTTAATGATCTATGAGTAGAAGAATAAAATTGAGAATTTATTGTTTTGTATGGGAGAAAGAATCTAATCTATAGTTTCATGTGGAAGAATCTAATATATGGTACTATATGGGAGAATCTAATCTATGGTTTTGGTATGGGAAAATCTAATTTATAGTTTTGTACGGGAAAATCTAATCTATGATTTTGTACAGTTTTGTGTAAGAGAACTTAATCAATGGTGTTATATGGGAGAATCTAATCTATGGTTTTGTATAGGATAATTAATCTATAGTTTTGTGTACGAGAGTTTAATCTATGATGTTATATGGGAGAATCTAATCTATGGTGTAACATGGGAGAATCTAATATAGGGTTTTGTATGGATCTAATCTAGGGTTTGCATGGAGGAATCTTGGGTTTTGACATGGTGGAATCTAGGGTTTTGTATGGATGGACTTAAGGTTTTGCATGGCTGAATATAAGGTTTCACGTGGGAGTTTTAGGGTTTGCATGATAAAGTTTGAAGGTTTGCATGGGGAGGTTAGCGTCTGCAAGGGAGTAAAGTTTACGTATGAAAAGTTGATTTGGGGTGTGAGGAAGGTAATGTAAGTGTTTTTTGGGTGTTTGAACACTTTGGATGAAAAATAGTACATGGAGCAATATAAGGGTACATAGGAGATTGAGTTAGGATTTGTGTGGGCAATTAGGGTTTGGTGTAGCTGCTTAGGGTTTTTGTGGTATCATGTGTCTATGGTGATTAAAGTGTAATTATGAGGGTGGAATTTATGAGTTGTGATGTGTGGAGTGTTAAAATGATTTGGGCTGTGTGAAGTGGAGTATGATGGGCCACTGAGACCTAAATTAGGGTTTCTAGGGAAAACCCTAGAATAAGGAAATAAGTGGACTTGGAGGTGTGTGTAGTAATGGGCCCTAACCCACATATTTCGATGTTGGACTTTTGGTGTGAGTTTGAGTATAAAGAAAAGGTTGTTGGGTAAGTGAGGAGGTGCAGGGTTCTCATGATATAATGCGGGTCAGTTGGAGGATATGTGTAAAGGGAGTGATCCATGCATGTCTAGGGTAAAGTTTCTGAATAAGATACCATAATACATTAATCATTTAAAGTGGAAGATTGTTGAGCCGGGCCCAGACCGATCCACCGGTAAGGAATAGTGGTTAGGGTTTTTACCCTATGCATGACCGATCCACCGGTTATAATTGTGGTTAGGGTTTTATCCTATGTGTGACCGATCTACCAGTTATAATAGTGGTTAAGGCATGATGCCCTATATATGACTGAGCCACCGGTTAAAATAGTGGGAGGTTCCTATACTCACATAGAGTTGATAAAAAGCATGGTGTGAAATGAGTTCTGATAAGAGATTAATTAAATAATTAATCCGAACTATAATTGGGATTTATGTATCTACCCAAATGATTGTACAATAGTATGTTATCATGATGGTCTCTATGCTTTTGTTATTTCTTCTACATGGTTTATTTGATTTTTGTGTTGGCCTTAAGGCAGGGTTACCTTACTCAGTACGTAGCATACAGATCACCCTTTTCATGGTTGCTGCTCATTCACACGAGTAGTAGGCCCTTCTGACTTTGTGCAGGTGGGCGAGACATTAGGCGAGCTAAGTGTTGAGCTTGTGGTTGGCTCGAAGTTCGAGAATGTCGTGGGCATATTTAATCTTTATGTAATTTATTCCTTTTGTATTTCTTTTGTATCGTATTTACCCTTTTCTAATTTATTACCTTGTATTGAGTATCTCAATTAAACCTTTTATCGATTGTAAGATTATTCCTTTCGAGGAATATTGATTTTGCACACTGATTTCTATCATATTATTAATTATAAACTTTTATGCGTATTCTGATTTCTATGTTATAATCTTTTTAATTAATTTTATGAACTATGGGTTTAAGTTTGAAAATAATCTTTTTAGCCTTAGCACTTGATGTTGGAACGGTCGGAGTGAACCGGTCTAGCATTAAGTGTGGCGGTAACATTCCCAGAATTCACGGATTTTAATTTAATTACTTCTGCTTTTAAAAAAATAGTGAATTTTGAGGTGTTATAGGTATAATAGTAGGAAAAGGTTCAACCCCACAGTATTGCAAACAAGAAGCAAAATCGTCCATATCACCTTGATTGATTTGACCACCAATTTTTTGAATATCAGCTTAGATGGCATTAAAATCTCCTAATACTAACTATGCTCTGTTTACTTTTTTATTAGTTGATTTAAACCACACTAGAGTTTTTGTCTTTCAATTCCAATATTATACCTCTATACAAAGATAACCAAAATACTACCTTGTGTAAGAAAATCATTCACTACTCACAATGAATATACTAACTTGCTTCAACTAAGATTGTTAAGGAAATAACATTAGAGTTCCATCAGATCATTAGAGTGAGAAGAATGATTCATGTGAAAACTGTTTTATTGAGCTATTCTTTTATGTGTTACAACTACTTTATTCTACGTCCACCCAGTTTCTATGTAACCAAGAATAGAGAAGGGATGTGTTTGTAATAACTTACACAGCTCCATCTATTTCAAAGTAGAGCATGCTCCTCTAACCTTCTATGTTGCTAATTTCATTTGATAAAGAGAGTTGACCTCCTTCAAAGGATTTGCCCACTTTTACTTGATCAAATTCATTGAGAGGGAAGGTTATATCTCTCAAAGTGCCCTTGTGAATCACCAGACTTGTGCCTTCCACCATGATGCATTTCCCCTTGTCTAGCATGATGAGTTTATAGTCTTGCTTATTTTGTTGGAATTTATTAGTGTTTGTTCTCCAAACTTTTTCATCCTTAGGAATTGGTTGGGTACTGGGTGATCATCATTGTCCAATACCATATCTTAATCTATCACTTTTGTTATGATAATTGGGTCGCAAGCCATAATCAACTCTTTGAGTTCTAGTTAGGGATGGCAATAGGTCAAGTCCAGGTCAGGTCCAACCAAACCCATACCCGGACCTATTTATATTACCTAGACCCAGATGCAATCCAAACCCGTTGGATCTCAAAAGTTCAGACTCAGACCCAGATCTATCGGATCTAGTGGATAAACTGGTTCTAAATAGGTCTGACTATTTTTTTTTAAAAAAGTAATAATCTATATAAATACAAATACATTTATGCTTTATATATCTTAATATGTATTTTATGTTAAAAAATCCTCCAAGTGAAAAAATAAACATTTTAAAATAGTTACGTTAACTTTCCAAACGGTATTTTTTTTTCTTTTGGAATACAATACTATATATATTGCTTACAAAGTAAATATACAAAAATAAATTTAAAAAATGAATAAGGAGCTCAATTAATATTATAACAATGATGAAAAACTTAATATTAATACGTATTTATATATGTATACATAGACACACACACACAAATATACTAAATGAGTCTAGTGCGTTAGGTCTGGGTTAGGTACTATTGGACCTAGGCCCAAACCCATTTAGATATATATAAACCCAAACCCAACCTAGCCCTATTGGGTCCAAAAATCATGGACCCGAACCCGCAAAAAATAGGTGGGTCTAGCGGGTCTGGGTCGGGTCCAAGACCCATTGCCATCCCTAGTTCTAGCACCCATAGGTGTATCAATCATAATAGAGTTCACAACTAGTTTGCTAACATCTATTTCTACTAGGATCCATAGGCATGAAATTATTTTGTGAGTAGTAGTGATTATGTTCGCACAAATTGGCACACTTAAGTAAATCCCAATTCAACATAAGGAGTATGAAGACCAGTATGTTAATAGGAGTCTGGGGAAAGTTACTTGGAGAGGCATTTTATGTTATCAACAAGCAACTTTAGATCCCATTTTTTTTAGAATTAGTGGGTGTACCCAAAAAACCAAAAGGTTTTTTGAAAATAGTAAAACAAACAAGTTCATAGTGAAATTTGAAGAGGACCAAGCCTTGCTCATGTGGATACATCTAAGGAGAGGTAACAGAAGTCCATTGATCAACATCAATTTTTCTCAATCAAGCAAGAGTACACGGATATCCAACAACCATCCTAATCTCATTTTTCCTCTTCTCTCACAAGTTCATGTGGTTGCAATTGAACCTGAAGAACACCATTCTCAATTAATAGCAGAGCATAGGCCAAGTTACGGATAAATTGTTCCTAACGGTTATGAAATAGAATTTCCTCGAACTTAGATGTGGATGATATGGTTTAGTTTGGATCACTTTAGGGTTGTCTTATTGAGTCTCAATTTACCCAAGTGATTTATGGATTTTAGAGTTTTAAGAAAGCTCCAGAGGTGGAGAATTCAAGACTTGATGCACATGACTCACCTCCTAAACGATGATATTTCCAAATCTCAATTCATAAGTTTCATGAACCAATCCATCTAAACACAATTTAGCTCCCTTCTTCTCGTGGAGATTTGAGATTTCGATCCTTTCTTTGGTATTGAGATTAGTTTCTTCTGATGATTCTTTCTTGCCATGGAAAACAACCACAAGCAATTAGAAATCGAGAAAAACAATTCGCACTTGGGGCACAGTCTCCTAATCAAGCTTAGAATTTTTTTATAAATATATATATATATATTATCATGGAAAACTACAAACATTTTAGTAATCCATAATTAGCGGGTTGTAAATTGCTAGGTTAGTTAGCTATGTGTAAGCATTTTAACACATTTAGTAGATAAAATAAACATAGTACTATAGAACTTAATAACTGACAATATTTGAAAAGTAACATCAATAATAGTAATCAAATGTGGATAAACTTATTATATTTATGGGACAATAGTTTGTATACCCATTTTGAATTTTATAAAAAAATTTCATTTGTGATAAATTTTACAAAATTTTAGTTAAGTTTAGTAACTTTTTTAATAGTTATAGAAATATTAATTTTTATATGGGAAAGTTTTATTTTATCTAAATAAAATATTAATAAATAATATCTACAATTGTTAAGAAATGGTTGGTACTTTGATAATGGCTCCATAAGCATTGTCTATAATAAATAGAATTGTTGTCTTTCATTCATTGGCTAAAGGAAATTAATTGATTGAAAAAAAAGAGAAGAAGAAGAATAATAATAAAAATAAATTAATTAATTGCAATAGAAGACGGTGGAGGAGGAGGAAAAAGAAGAAGTGCACTTAATCCGACCTCCTCTAAAGTATTTTCTTTCCAAGAATAGAAAAAAATGCACAAATCTTTGATTATTTTTTGAACTTTAATCCAATCCGACCTCCTCCCAATTATTTTCTTTCCAAGACCATAAGAAAAATGCACAAATCTTTGATTATCTTGCTAAGTGTTATCTTGCCAAGATGAAAAAATCCATAAATCTTTGATTATTTTCTCAACTTCAATCCTCTTTAGTTTAGAGAAAAAAGGATTAAAATGGAGATTAGTAGAAGGAAAATGAAAAAGAAATATTCTAATTGATAAAAGAGGGAAAATGAGGAAGTTAAAACCCCAATTCTGGGGAGAGAAAATGGAAGGAGAAAGGAGAAGAATGAGGTACAGAAATTTGAAAAGAATAGCTCAAGTAAAAGAGAGAAAAAGGAACAAATGTTGGGTGAGTTGAAATGAATCATAGGGGAGGGTTTGTAACCCTTTATGGTAAAAAAAAATCAAAAGAAGGAGAGACGTAGTCCGTTGAGTTTGGTTGAGTATAGGGAACCAAAGGGTAATAGAGGAAATGATGAAAATGAGGGAAGTGGAGTGAAGACAAGTTATGGTAGAGGTAAGGCATGTCGTGGAAGGTGTAGGGGGTTTTCACATAACTATGGTTGCCTGAGGAGAGAGGAAATTGAGGGAGAGGAATTTTTTGTTAAATAAAATCATATGATTATCTAAATTATGTAAAAAATATTCCCAAAACACCAAGATATGATTGAATAAAGAGACTCTAATTAGAAATTTTCACAAACAATGAAAAATTAATTAGAGAAAAAATAGAAAAGGATTTGATATCACAATATAATCAATCAATAAATTTGGAAAACCAATCAAATGGTTATCTCAAAAATAAAAATTCAAGTCGCTGGTTGTATTAGTAAATCGTTTGGGAAATTAGTCAATTAATATGATTGAATTTCACATTTTTTTCCCCAAGCTTCAAGCTATTTTCAAAACCTAAACCTTTTTATTTTGTATAAACATAATTTTAAAAGCATTTTAAAGGATTTTAGGACGAAATATTACATTTTGTAACACTTCAAAAATTACTACAAAAAAAATTATTTTAGCATAAGCTTAATTACAAACTATCTAGGGATATCTCCACATCCAACATATAAGATGTACTCTCCAAACCAAATTCATGTTTTATTTAAGGATTAAATTGACTCATATACAATTTTTGGGAATAGGAAGCATATGGTCCCGTATGATAGAAGATATAAAAAATTTGAAATCTCAACAAAAATAAGGGAAATAGTTAAATTAGTGAATGAATGCATATTATAAAATATAAACATATCATTATGAAGGAAAGTTTCTAAATATAGTTATAAAATAGAAGAAGAGAAAATAACATTGTGGAACTAAAAGAGTCCAAAATAAAAACTAGTAAAGGTAGGGGCGCAAATATAACTCTCTGCTCTCCAAACCCTAAAGCTACACTACTCCACAAGTAAGGCACTAAAGAAGGTAGAATCATATTGAGACATATGATAACAAGAATTGTTTCTTATAGGAATGAGTAGTTACCATCAAATTTTAGCATTGATATTATTATGTTTTGAGTAACATAACTATCTTAAAGAGAAAACATTTTGCACGTAAGGCCTACATAAGATATAACGTAACAATGACATGGATCAAATGGAAACACTTTTTTGAAGAAGGTAACATTGCATCCTATATAGGATAATGAAATATGAAGCATATTACAAAATCTAGAACCATGGATTATTGTATTCCATTACTATTTTCACAACAAATGATTATACTTAGTTTCAAGATGGAGACTTAACCAAACCCTATCATCAACATTAGTTCAATCTAGTGTACAAAGACACTGACCCAATTAACCTTAAGGAAGAAAATCAAAAACCTTAATAATCTTACACCTTATCACTTAAATATGCTTACCCCTATAGGTCACAAGGCTCTTATAGAGTGTAAAAGGGCCTCTTCGAACCTCATATTAGTGATAAATGCATTTTATGACATATATTTTTATAATCTCAATCATTTCACTTGACATTAATTTTACTTTTAAACTATCAATTTAACCTTTCTTAAAACATAGACACATATTTAGGATCAATAATGAATAAAATGAGCAAAAATGAGGTGCTTTGTAAAGTTTTAAAAGTATAAAAGTCAATCAAAACATTTACATTAACTAAAAAATTCGTTGGCATTTCAAGCATTACATTTTCAAAGAAGCTTAACTTAAGATGATTCAAGATGTGATGGAAATTTAAGAGAAAGAGCTATAACTTTTATATTTACCAGTTTCATGAATCGAATGGAATCATGGTAAAAATTTAGCCGAAAGTCAAAGATATCAAAAAAAACATGAGATAACTGTCAAAAGCTTAATGAGTCAACCTGTTAGCGCTAACTAGTCTATTGATCCTTATAATTAGCTATGGTAATATCAAAAAACTATGTAGTCCTCCATAAATATTTTCAAAATCATATATTATCTTTTCCACCTACCCATTACACAATTGTAAGCAAAAATAGACCCTCCTAACACCTATATAGACATCATTAACTCAAAGGCTAAAATAATATATGAATTTTTGCCTCCATCGTTAGATCTACTGTTATGGTTCTTCATTCATCCACCTCTATATATCTATATATTCATAAATTCCTTAAATAATTCATTCGATTACTTTAATTGATCCATGATTTTATCCATTCCACTTTCATACACCCCCAATTTGTAATTTTCATGCTAAAAATTAATCAAAACATCGTCCAATTTGTGACAACATTCAACTAGAGGAATGGGGTGCTACATGAGAAAAAAGAAGGCAGTGTCCTCGTTAACCAGTTAGTTGGGTGTCCTAAACCAATCACTTGGTTTTCCATATTCTTGCAACTCAATTCTATTTTTGGAATATTCTTTTATAACTTTTTAAAATGTTTAGTGTAGTTAATTTTTCCATGATTAGTGGATAAAATCCTATTTTTTAGGGGTGAGAATGAAATTATGACTATGGCTTGATATATTAATACTTATTTATTTGTTCTCCTAATTATCATGATGTTGTTCTTTAACTCTACTTTAATTTTTATTATTTATATGTGTGATTTTGTTAAGTGTAATTTTATATGGTGCATGCCTCATTTTAGATTCCTTAGAGTGAAAATATGTAGGATTATATAAAATCTAGCTGGCTATATAAATATGTTAAAATTTATGTGTATAAACTAAAACTAGGTTAGATAACAATTTACCTAATAGTTTTTTTATTCTAGCTGGAGTAGTGGAATATTTAGATATGTGTAGGTCAAAAGTGGAAAACATAATTATATGTGATTGGGGAGCTAGTTTGGATACATAGATTGGCACCCTTCTATATGTGTTGAATGCTTTGAATCTAGTTAATCAAATATAGGAGCCACTTGTTTTGACCATATAGCTAGAATTTAATATTGTTGTTTTGTAGTACTAACTACTATATGGAAGTAATGTAAAGTGTGTAGGCCTATTTCTGGCTTGTAACATGGTCAATATCTTTCTCGTGAATATAAGGTGACATATAATTTATTTTTTATTTCTTAACCTAATCTAATGGTAGATAATGATTCCTCAAAACTCTATATCAATATCGTACTCATTCAAAATTTCATTCTAATTTGACTTTATTTGCTTTTTATTACTTTCTATATGAGATCCCCCACCCACATTAGAGTGGTTTCCTTATTATTTTTATTTTTTTCAGGTTATAGTTGTAATTAGTTTCATCTTTGATATTATTTTAGTAATAGCTTCACATTAGATTAGCCATCTCAATCATCGGCCTAGAAATATACTCTTGATTTATATGAGACATCATTAGTGTGATGCACCATTATTACTTTAGATCAATTAATTTATAACGGATCATGGCCCAACACCAAAACAAGGTACAAAGGCCTAAAATTATCCAAGTGGCATTAACTCCCAAATATTTCAAGTGACATGAAAGCCCAACTTTTCCATGCCAGTAAAGGCCTAATCTGTTTAGGCCTTAGGGTTCATTAATTTCTAATTCTTTGAGGTTAATAGTCAATGGTAAAGAAAAATTCAATGATTAACAAAAATTAACAAAGGATAAAGATCATAAGGTTAAAAAATGAGAATGTAAACAAATTAGATAACCTAATTAGCACATAAAATGATCAAACCTTCCTAGATGTTACTAATCACATTTTAAGGCCATAAATAGGTATATATAATGCTAATGGTGATAGAGGGTCCACACTTAACCAAATATGTATTTAAAATTAAACATTGAATATTAATATTAGCTCCTTCATTCCCAACTTAGTGAGATACCTTAATTACCCTTCATGCCAAATTACTCATTTAAACTTTAAAATTTAAGTCCACTTATAAAATAAAAAAGAAAAAAAAAACTTAAAGGACATGATCTTCAAACTTAAAGTAAAATGACTAAAATATCTTTAAGTCCCTTAAATTAATTTAAAGCTTCCAAAAATCATAACTTACTCTAAACAACTCCAAACCCTAAAATATTATGTATCAAATTTTAATTAAAATACCCAATCAACATAATGGTGTGCCTAAAATTTTAGAATATAAAACCTACTAGAAAGGACCAAAATGCCCTTAGCCGAGATTACTCCTTAAAATTGTAAATTCAAGTTAATTCCTTTACAACCCAAATTCACATATAAGCTTCTATTTACTAAAGCAAATATAAAAGCATAATTAAACAAAATTAATACAAATAACATCCCCATTAATTACCAAAGGGCTAAGAGCTATGCTAGAGGGCAAACATGGCATTTCCCCACAAACATTCATGATACATAATGATACAATTTAGCACATGAACATACACAAAATAAGAATGCTTAGAAAAGTGCAGGAAAAAAAACCTTGATTATAGACTCGTGGTTGAATGCCATATATGGCCTAAATCATAGCTTCCATCTTCTTCTTTTTTTGCTTAAACATACATATATCATGTAAGACCATCCAAGATATATTTTTTCTATCATTCAATGAAAAGACAACATACTTATAATCAAACATATTGAGCCCTTAGCATAAAATGTCTTATCCCCTAAAAGTTAGTCATGTTACCAAAGCTAAAACACTAAGAAAAAAACAAAAGAGCTAATCACCACCACCTATGATTCCTATTAGTTACCTTCAGATGATTTTGAATGAACAAGCTTAGATTCAACAACACCATAAGAAATGGAAAAAAAGAAAAGGAAAGAAAGTAAATAAATTAAACCCTTGTTATGGAGATGGAAAACTTGACAAGGATGAGCAAGGTACTCTCCACCTTCAATATACCTTAACTCCCTATATTTATATCAAGTATTTATGATTTAAGCTAAAGAAGTTAAGAGAGCACAACAAGAAAAACAAAGGGAGAAAAGGGATGAAGATAGTTTGCTAGTATAAGCTAAAAATGCTGAAAGACAAGTAACCAAACAAAGAAGAAATTCAAGGGAAATGATAGAGAATGGAGGCTAGAGTTGAAGAGCTTAAATGGCAAGAAAAATGGGGAGAAAAATCTAGATTGAAGCTCAAACATGACAAGAGGAGTAGTGGTGGTGGTAGGCACTACCCCGGGAAGGGGTTTTAATAACAGTTATTTTATGGTTTTAATAACGTTTTTGAACCATTATTGAGCTACTCGTTATTAAATTTTTAATAATGGTTCATAACCGTCATAAAAAATATACAAAAACCCGTAAATATGTCCATAAACTTCATATTTAATAATGGTTTTCAAGTAAAAAACAGTTGTTAAAAACAAGGTTTTAATAATGGTTATCATAAAAATCATTGTTAAATTATGATCCAATTAGGGTTTCAGTCAATGATTATGCATTTATTAAATCCTAAAATGTATTAAATGAGCATAAATTTGAGATTAAATGCATAGTTTTAATAACGATTCTTACTCAAAATCGTTATTAAAACCTATATTTTAATAACGGTTCTTAAGAAAACCATTATTAAAACTACATGATCCAATTAGGGTTTCAGTGATTGATGATGCATTTATTAAACCCTAATAAGTATTAAATGAGCATAAATTTGAGATTAAATACGTAGTTTTAATAACGGTTCTTAATAAGAACCATTATTAAAACTATATGTTTCTTTAATGTTTTTGTTGTTTTTTTTCCTGCCCACATACACAATCGTATGTTCAAATATTTACCAAATCTGCAATGTAAAACAATATCAATTCATATATACATGCATGTCTTCCTCCCAAATGATACTCCATATTTTCAATCAAGCACTAATTCATATATCTAAATACACTGTGCATAACAAGGAATGAAAATTTTTAGGCGTACCACAATTAGGTAGCTCTACACTCCAAAGTTGAAAGTTCATACATCATAGCCTAGAAGTCCAAAAGACATAGACGAAATACAAACATGAACATGCATGTAAAATATAGATCGCTACCTTATACCGAATGAATGAGTGCACGTGCTTAGCCCATTGGTCTTTAAGTTCATCAATTTTATTAACATTGTGTTGCTGGCCTCGTGTATAGTCATCGGTAAAAAAATACAACACCCAAGTTTTGATTAATATATAGTTAGCACTCAAGTCAAGTACCAAATATATATGTCATGATTCATTAATGTAAAAATATGGAAAAGAAAACATACATGGCTTGGATCTATGTTGACCAATATGTTCTGGACTATCAGATCCATTTCTCTACATACATAGTATCCACAATCATCACCGTTTTGCTGTTGTGGACACAATCAAATGAATTCAGTTAGCTCTATAACTATTAGATATCAATTTAAATTAAAAAAATATAAAATAGTTGTCTTCCTACTTGCCATTATAGGCTCATATTGAAGATTCTTTGGGTCTAGGACACCATTCCCACCTCTCTATTGATATGCCATCTATTGTGTCCTAATAAATAGAGTTAGATACACAATATTGTAAGTATATATACCTAAAATAATAAAAGTAGAATATATGTATAAATAAGCTAATGAAGTAAGTGAAAAGTATACTAACATGTCAATATATTCCTTCCCACCATGACGAGCGACTTCAAAAGGCAAGTCATATGTTTGAAGGGAATCAAACACATAGACTTTATTAAGATCAGGTTGGACGACACACAAAACCCAATGTTTAGTTACGAGGTGAGGAATGAGATAGAGCTTATTATGTCCCTCAATCAAAATACGATCTGCTAAATAGTTTATGTGCCTACCCTCTCTTATTGTATTACCATCGGCTATGTAGTATGGGCACAGAAACACAATAGAGGACAACATTCCCTCCATCGCAGCGTGACTAGCTACCAACCTATGGATGATAATAACAATACATATTTTTTAATAACTAATAACTCATATAGCAAGTCATAAAAAATCCAATAGTAAAAGAAGTACTAAAATCTCAAATATAAAATAATACTTACGTGATATAGACGGCGACATTCGTGGTTGACATCCATTCCTGATTATAAATGTCACTTATATCAATCGTCGATACTATGTAAGTAGCATCGTCCCTGCCAACATACTCAGGATGACAATCAATGAAAATATAATTGTCCCTGAGGTAGTTTTGGGTATAGAAATACAATAAAGCTATTGTTGGTGGATGTTGGCTCTTCTTTGAAGAAGGAACTTTTCATGGGGCAAATTATTTTTCAGATTTAGCTCTATTTTTGTTAGCATCACCCTCTTTTGTGTTGTTCATTCTCCTAGTACCTCTCTTGGTTTTACTAGTAGGAGCCGTCTTCTTTTTTGATTCCTTAATTGATAATAATAAATAAAATATGTATTGAGCATATATATATGAAAAATTTATAAACAGTGTAACTACTAAACAAGGTCTAATGAAGATGTCGAATGCCATTACTTCTGTAGTATTAAGACGTATCTGATCCGTTGGCCAAGGCACGAAGCTTCCATGAGCTTCTAGCACTGTGGCTGCCGATGATTGGAGTGTCAATACTCACCAGCCTTGTATTTAGGGCTATATTATACCCGTGGACTATTTGCATTTATATACTATGATTGATGTGTACCCTTCCTCTTACCAAAAAAGTTGAAAGGTCATTCGCTAACAAGTCACATTTATGCAAACCCTAAAATAAAATATTACACATTCTTAATTATTTATTACACCGAATACATTTAATAACAATTCATAGTTTGTAATGCTTACCTCGAAAGGAGAAGAAAGACATGCATCAGCTTCGCAATTGTCTCTAACGCTATTTACATTGGGTATGTGAAGTTGATCATGGTAAACTAAATCGAATGGCTTATACACTTGAGATTTAATAAATGACAACTCTTATTCCATTATCGCCATCTGTTCAAATGCCGCGTTCAATTTCTGGGTGAGGATGGCCACTTGCTCATTAGTGCTACGAGAACCATGAGATCGACCACATACGCTCGTTATTGTAACACCTAATCCAAGATCCCTATGTCTTCTAGGGTGTTCTACAATTCCTATAGCCTAGGACACAATGTTATATTGGTCCACCCCTTGCTCAGCATCTGACGTTTGAAGTTTGTCCTATAATGTATACAATATATGTAAATTTAGCTTATAGGAATAAGCATAATATAATAGTTTTCTAAAAGAAAACTAAGTAGGGTTCTAGATATCTACAAACTTATAATTTTTTTAGCTGCAACATCTACATCTTCATCAATATATCCATCTTTCATTACTCTAGCCTTCTTCCATAATGTACCAATATTGATGGACAAGGTACATAGATCCAAATCTTGAGCTAGGAGCTATAAACTAAAAAATATTCTTAATTAAGAATATTATTATAAAAATTTACATTTACATGTAAATATATCAATCAAAATCGCATACCAAATCCTCTTCAAGGCCTACATAGCCTATGCGAGCCATATTATGCCACTATTTATTCTTCTTCGCAATCTCTTTATTTTTGGCACTTTCTTCCTTTGTTACATGAAAACATATATTCACATGGTTATTTCAATATTAAGCATAAGATTGGGATACAAAAAGTTCAATTGTTATCTAACAAATACCTTAAAATCCCTTGTAAGACGATATGCAATAAATTGGCTCCAACTTTCTTGATCAATGAAACCATATCGTTTGGGTGGGTTCTGTCGTAGAGAACCATTCCTCTTTCTATACATTTTCCTATAAGCTAAGTATGACCTAAATGTTCTTAGACGCTCCCCACAATGTCCAAAAATCCATTTCTTCCTAGTCTCTAGGGCATTAAAGACTCTTTGAAAAATAAGACATATAGATGTATAACGATGTTAATGTATTAAAATTAATAACTTTGACATACAAAAATGATTACATAAAATAACATATTTATCATGATTTCCTACCAAATATTCTCCTTATGATCGTTTGGAACTTGCTTCCTATTATTATAGGAGATAGGAACATGGTTATGGGTCACAAGTGAAATGTACGTCAAGAACATGTTTGCATAACGGGCAATAGGAAGATTGTAAATATTCTATCCCAACTCGACCAATTCTCCTTTATTCCTCATGTCCGTGATGATTCTTATAATGGTAGGTCCTCTTTTCCCTTCCTCATCACTATTGTCCCTATCAATATTTTTTTTGGTCATATCTCTAAAAAAAATTAATAAATAAATTATGTTTGAATGTTATGTATTGACCATAATGTAACACTATATTATCGATACAATAAATTTCCTACCAGGAAGGTCGAAACATTAATTTAAAAAAACTAGCACACATATCATATGTTACATTATATTTAGTATCAAAAACGTTAAACCCAAACAAAAACCCTAACCCTACCCGTAACACTTAACCTAATAAATTATAATAAAAACTAACTCTAAACCTAATTGAACCATAATCCTAAACCTAGCTAACTATAATTAAACCCTAATAAATCCTATATTATTATTATTATTATTAAAACACTATTATTATTATTATACATATTTATTCCTCTCTATTTAATTATTCACTTTTATATTAAGTATAATAAATGCTAAACCCTAACCCTAACCCTAATAAATTATAATAAACCTAACCCTAAACATCATAAAACCCTAATCCTAAACCTAGCTAACTATAATTAAACCCTGATAAATCTTATATTATTATTATTATTATTATTATTATTATAAAAACAATTATTATTATTATTATTATTATTATATACAATTATTATAAAAACACAATTGTTAATCCTTTGATTCAGCCATCGATCCATTTTTGTTGTGCCGGCTGATTCTTGGGCTGGATTTTTTTGGGCTGAATCATGTATGTTGATTGAGAGGCCTACGATGTATTTTATATGCTTAACTTGTATTGTATATGCCATATAAATGGCCTCCACCATATGTACTGAGGCACTTATTGGTCGAATCAAATTTTGAGTTTCTGGAATTCTCTCTGTTCTCTACTCTCTCTCTCTCGGCTCTCCCTCTCTCTCACGCGATCTTCTCATTCGCATTCTTCTTGCTTCGTCTCCTCGATCTATTATTGATCTTCCTTACTTCACAACTTCAGTAGCCGTTGAATCAACTGCGCTCTGATTTTCTGATCTTCCTTTGGAGAAATCCTTAGGCTAATTATCGACGAGTCGAACCCCACACTCAATTCTAATTACGATCCGGTAAAAATTTTGAGAAACCCTTACAGGTTTCATCATTTGGTATCAGAGCCTCGATTATTTGAGTGCTCGTGGTTTAATTTGCTTGTTATCAAGTTTTCTTGTTTTAATTACCATTTTCGACTTCGCTAACCCATATTTCTGAAGCGTGAATCTAGGGTTTGCAATTGACGAAGGAAATCGAAGGATTTTGTCTCGTCTACGCCGGCGACCAAGAGGGTTGCACTTTCTGCTTCGAAACTACTTGGGAAACCCTAAGTAGCTTTGGACAATTTTCGGCTAGGGTTTGGTCAAGATTCTTGAATCTTGACGATTCTCGAGGAATACTCCTCAATTGGTAAATTCGAACCTTATATTGGTACTTACTACAATTTGTGATAATAAATTTGCAAATTATTATGAGATATCATTTCAGTTGACAACTAAATAAGTGCACAGGAGTGGTTGACCGGCGAACCTTTTGGTTTTAGAAAGGAGTAAGGAATCCAAGAAGAGGGGTCCCTATTTAGTACTTGGGTTAATTGCTTAAATTGCTCGCGGTAATATCATTTCTTTCTTGAGCTCTTCGGATTGTTTTCGATTTAATAATTATCTAGAATTAGTGTGTATTCTGTGTGTTCTGATATATCTTTAATCTTGTATGGTATTGTGATATCTTTATAATTAGAGTGATTAATTTGTTGTCTGCTTGACTTCTTAATAAAGTAAATTGATTCTAGACTGTCTATTAATTGTGCCTTATCTTGAATATCATAAGATAAACCTAATAATGTCTAACAACGGTCAATCTGTTAATCAATCTATCTCAATCTCAAGTAATGACTTATTAGAAACCCTTAGGACTTTTCAAGAACAAATGACTGCCCAACTTATTGTGTTGTCTGCTAACTTAGAACAAAGAATAGGAGAACAGGAAGTAAGAATTAATGAATTACAGCATAATAGGGTAGATACTCAACATGCAGGGGTATTAGGAAGGGCTCCTATGGACCCTAGAACTAGAATTCCACCTATAGCTAATTTAGAAGAATTAGAGGATCAAGTATCCAATAACAGTGATAGGAGGCCTAGACAGAATAATAGACAAGAAAGGGATTTAGATTTAGTTGATAGGAACCTAAGTAATATTAAGTTTAATATACCTGGATTCAATGGCAGAAATGATCCTAATTATTATTTTGAGTAGGAAAGGAAGATAGAATTAGTATTTGAATGTCATAATTACTCTGATGAGAAGAAAATTAAGGCAACAGTAGTGGAATTTATAGAATATGCTTCTTCTTAGTATCACAACCTTGTTTTAACTAGACATAGGTGTGGAGAACCACCTATACAAACATGGGATGAGTTTAAGATTTTGATGAGGAAAAGATTTGTTCCAAGTTATTATTATAGGGAATTACATAAGAGGTTACAAACCTTAAATCAGGGAATTAGGTCAGTGGATGAATATTTTAAGGAATTAGAAGTTTTGATAATTAAAATAGGAATTGTTGAGGATGAGGATGCTACCATGGCTAGATTCTTAAGTGGGTTAAATTTTGAAATAGCTGATAAAGTAGAATTATATCCTTGTGGGAATTTAAGTGAAATGGTAAACATAGCTACTAAAATAGTGAGTCAGATAAAGAATACTAGACAGTATAAACCCCCTGGGATTGGGATTAAGAGTACAGTAAGAAGGAATTTTGGGGGAACTACTTCTGGAAATTGGAAGAATAATGGGAGATTTGAACCTAGAGGTAGGAATAATGAGGTTAAAGTAGGAAATAAGATTGAAAGGGGTAGAAATGTAACAACTAATCCTGCTGGTGGTCCCAACAGAACTAGGGATATCAAATGTTTTGAATGTGGAGGATTAAGACATATAGCTTCTGAGTGTCCAAACAAAAGGAATATTTTAATTAGAGAATCTGGAGACATAGAATCCAAATCTGAGGAGGAAGACTTGGAGACTAGTTTGGTTAGGGATGATACTAGTGAGTCAGAAGAAGAGATAGAACTTCTAATAAGTAGAGATCTTTTTGTAGTACGTAGGGCTTTAAGTAGTAACAAACTACCTAATTCAAATGCAATACAGAGAGAAAGATATTTCATACTCGATGTTTGATTGATGATAAGTATTTTAACATGGCCATAGATAGCGGTAGTTGTATCAATGCTGCTAGTACTTTATTAGTATCTAAGCTAGGATTACCAACCACTAAGCACCCAAAACCATATAGACTACAATGGTTAAATGAGTTAGTGGATGTTAAGGTTAGTCAGCAAGTTTTAGTAAACTTAAAATTAGGGAAATATGAGGATTCTATTTTGTGTGATATAGTTCCCATGCTTGCTGCTCATTTATTGTTACGTAGACCTTGGCAGTATGACAGGAGAGTGATACATAATGGTTATAAGAACAGATACACTTTACATAAGGATGATAAGAAGATTGTCTTAGCACCTATGACTCCAAAAGAGATTTTTTATGATCAAATAAAAATTAAATGTGATTATAAGGAACTATCCAAACAGAGTTTAGAGACTGGGAGTAGTTTAAAGGAAGTTAAGGGGACATCTGGATTTTATGCTAAGAGTAAAGATGTAGAAAAAGCAATTAAGAGACAGGAAAGTGTGTACTTGATGGTTTACAAAGAATGTTATGAGTGTCAATTAGGATTAAGTGAGGAAGTACCTACTGATGTGAGACAATTGTTGGAAGAGTATAGTGAGTTATTTCCTGAGGACATACCTAGTGGATTACCTCCATTAAGGGGAATAGAACATCAAATAGATTTTGTTCCAGGAGCTGTTATACCAAACAGACCTGCTTATTGGGCTAATCCTGAAGAGGTTAAGGAATTAAAAAGGCAGGTTTCTGAGCTATTAAGTAAAGGATATATTAAGGAATCAATGAGTCAATGTGCAGTTCCAGTATTACTAGTGCCTAAGAAAGATGGAAGTTGAAGAATGTGCGTAGATAGTAGAGCAGTAAATAAAATAACTATTAATTATAGATACCCTATACCTAGGCTTGATGAAATGTTTGACCTTCTACATGGTGCTGTGATTTTTTTAAAGATAGATTTAAAAAGTGGATATCATCAAATTAGGATGAAACCAGGAGATGAATGGAAAACAGCCTTTAAAACTAACTTTGGGTTATATGAATGGTTAGTAATGCCTTTTGGATTATCTAATGCACCCAATACCTTTATGAGACTTATGAACCATGTCCTGAGAAATTTTATTGGAAAATTTGTGGTTGTTTATTTTGATGACATACTTATATATAGTAGATCTTTAGAAGAACATTTGAAACATTTAAGGATTATTTTGGATGTGTTTAAGATAGAAAAATTGTATGCTACTTTAGCTAAATCTAGGTTTTGTCTGGAAAGTGTAGTATTTTTAGGATTTATTGTAGGTAAAGATGGTATATCTGTAGATAAATAAAAAATTAAAGCTATTCAAGAGTGGCATGTACCTAAGAATGTAACTGAAGTGAGAAGTTTCCATGGTTTATGTTCATTTTATAGAAGATTTGTTAGGAACTTTAGTACAATAGCTACTCCTTTGACTGCCATAACAAAAAAGTAAAATGGGTTTAAGTGGGATTTAGAACAGCAAAAATCTTTTGAAACTCTTAAAAATATGTTAACCCAAGCACCTATGTTAAGCCTTTCTGACTTTGAAAAGATGTTTGAATTAGATTGTGATGCTTCAGGGTTAGGAATAGGGGTTGTACTTTCCCAAGAGGGAAAACCAATAGCTTATTTTAGTGAAAAATTAAATGGTAGTACTTTAAATTACTCTACTTATAAAAAGGAATTATTTGCTTTAGTAAGAGCCTTAGAAATTTGGCAACATTACTTATGGCCTAGAGAATTTGTTATAAATACTGATCAAGAGGCTATTAAATATTTAAAGAGTCAATCGAAATTAAATAGAAGACAGGGTAGGTGGATTGAATTTATTGAAAGCTTTCCTTACATAATTAAGTAGAAGAAAGGAGGTGATAATGTAGTTGCAGATGCTTTATCTAGGAGACATGCTTTGTTAAATGCTGTAGATACTACTTTACTGGGTTTTTCCTGTATTAAGCTTTTATATCTGGAAGATCTTGATTTTAAGGAAATTTATAATAAATGTGAAATTACTACATAGGGAAAATATTATATATCTGAGGGTTATTTGTTTAGAGAATATAGGTTATGTATTCCTAAGTGTTCATATAGAGGGTTACTAATTCAAGAAGCTCATAATGGTGGACTAATGGCACATTTAGGATTTCAAAAGACCTTAGACATATTAGTTGATCACTTTTATTGGCCTCATATGAAAAATGATGTATTGAAATATTGTATTAATTGTGTGGCTTGTAGACAGGCTAAGTCCACATCAAAGCCTTTTGGGTTATATACTCCATTACCTATGCCTAATCAACCTTAGACTGATGTTTCTTTAGATTTTATTTTAGGCTTGCCTAGGACTAATAGAGCTAAAGATTCAATAATGGTTGTAGTGGATAGGTTTAGTAAAATGGCTCATTTTATACCTTGTAATAAAACAAATGATGCTGTGACTGTGGCTGAATTATTCTTTTCTCATATAGTCAAATTGCATGGAATACCTAAGACAATAGTTTCAGACAGAGATGCTAAATTCCTGAGTCATTTTTGGAAGGTTTTATAGGGCAAACTAGGGACTAAATTATTATTTTCCACCATATGTCACCCTCAAACAGATGGACAAACAGAGGTAATAAATAGGACCTTAGGTAAAATGTTGAGAGCTATCCTTGGAAAGAAACTTAAGCAGTGGGAGTATGTTTTACCTCAGGTAGAATTTGCTTATAACAGGACCTTGCATTCTACAACTAAAAAGACTCCATTTAAAATTGTGTATGGTTTTAACCATTTGACTCCTCTAGATCTAAGTCCTTTACCTAATGCTGAATCACATAACTTTGATGCTGAATCTCATGCTAATAATATAAAGAAATTGCATGAATCTGTAAGTCAACAAATTAATAAGATGGTTCAACAAATGGCTGAGAATGCTAATAAAAGAAGAAGAAAAATGGTTTTTAAACCTGGGGATTTAGTTTGGGTACACCTTAGGAAGGAAAGATTTCCAAACCTTAGAAAATCAAAATTAGACCCTAGGGGAGATGGACCTTTTACTGTGTTAGAAAGAATTAATGATAATGCTTATAAAATTGATTTACCTGCTAAGTTTGGGAATGTTAGTGATTCTTTTAATGTTGCTGATCTTAGTCCATTTATTAGCATCAATCAGGTTTCAGAGGTGAAACCTTTCCAAGAAGAGGGGAATGATATGAATCTCCAAAATTTATATTTAAATAATTCTGTTAACTATTATAAATCACTTTGTGCTTATAATTATTTTTCTTATTGTGTGCTTGATTAGGAAAAATTAATGTAGAACATGGGGAATGGAATCAAAGATTGTTGTAGCTGCTGAGAGGAATAGTTGCAGAAATTTTCTTTTATGTTTAGAAAATCCCATATGATGCATTTGCCGGCAAAATTGGATAATGGGGATTAAGTTGACTGTATGACCCGCCACCCGACCCATAATTAACTGGGTTAGTTGGACTGTGGGTTATTCGTCCTTTGGTAACTATGATTATCTAAATTAATTTCTAGCTGATGGGAATTATTTGTATCATTCATTCCTTGTATTATTATGGCATATAATTTTATATTTGGGCTGTTAATCCTTTGATTCAGCCATCGATCCATTTCTGTTGTGCCGGCTGATTCTTGGGCTGGATTTTTTTGGGCTGAATCGTGTATGCTGATTGAGAGGCCTGCGATGTATTTTATATGCTTACCTTGTATTGTATACGCCATATAAATGGCCTCCACCGTATGTACTGAGGCACTTTTTCGTCGAATGAAATTTTGAGTTTCTGGAATTCTCTCTGTTCTCTGCTCTCTCTCTCGACTCTCCCTCTCTCTCGTGCGGTCTTCTCATTCGCATTCTTCTTGCTTCTTCTCCTCGATCTATTCTTGATCTTCTTTACTTCACAACTTCAGTGGCCGTTGAATCAACTGCGCTCTGAGGTTCTGATCTTCCTTTAGAGAAATCCTTAGGCTGATTGTCGACGAGTCAAACCCCATGCTTGATTCCAATTACGATCCAGTGAAAATTTTGAGAAACCCTTACAGGTTTCATCACTAAACCTCATAAGATAATGATCCTAAACCTAGCTAACTATATTTAAACACTAATAAATCCTATATTATTATTATTATTATTATACACAATTATTCCTCTCTATTTAATTTTTCATTTTTATATTTAGTATAATAAACGATAAACTATAACCCTAACCCTAATTAATTATAATAAACCTAACCCTAAACATCATAAAACCCTAATCCTAAACCTAGCTAACTATAATTAAACCCTGATAAATCTTTTATTATTATTATTATTATTATTATTATTATTATTATTATTATTATAAAAACACTATTGTTATTATTATTATTATTATTATTATTATTATATACAATTATTCCTCTCTATTTAATTATTTACTTTTATATTTAATATAAACCCTAACCCTAACGCTAACCCCTAACCTTAACCCAAACCATAACCCTAACCAAAACCCTAACCCTAATATTAATAAGTTATCATAAAAACTAACCCTAAACCTCATAAGATAATGATCCTAAACCTAGCTAAATATAATTAAACCCTAATAAAACCTATATTATTATTATTATTATACACAAATATTCCTCTCTATTTAATTTTTCACTTTTATATTTAGTATAATAAACGATAAACCCTAACCCTAACCCTAACCATTAACCCTAACCCTAACCATAACCCTAACCCTAATAAATTATAATAAAACCTAACCCTAAACATCATAAAACCCTAATCCTAAACCTAGCTAACTATAATTAAACCCTAATAAATCCTATATTATTATTATTATTATTATTATTATTATTATTATTATTATTATTATTATTATTATTATAAAAAACTATTGTTGTTATTATTATTGTTATACACAATTATTCCTCTCTATTTAATTATTCACTTTTATATTTAGTATAATAAACGCTAAACCCTAACCCCAACGATAACCCCTAACCCTAATCCTAACCCTAACCCTAACCCAAACCCTAACTCTGACCGAAACCCTAACCCTAACCCTAATAAGTTATAATAAAACCTAACCCTAAACCTCATAAAGCCCTAATCCTAAACCAAACTAACTATAATTAAACCCTAATAAATCTTATATTATTATTTTAATACCCCGTATTTTTAAAATCCAGATTTATTAAGTTTAATGATTTTATTAGCGTAATTTGATGTAAACATTTAATTATTTTAATTTCGATTCGTTTTATGGATTTATCAACGATTTCGAATTTATAATTGAACGTAATTAATCATTTTTGGGAAGTAATATTTTATCGACGTTTTAATTAATTGAATGTAATATTTTCGGGAAGTTTAAATTAAAAATATTTTCGGAACTTATTTAAGAATTTCTTTTTGGAATTAATTTTCTTCCGTTCTACGCTTTTTAGTTTGCGGAAAACCGATTTCGAAAATTATTAAAATTAGTCTTGATTTATTAGAATTTGACTTAAATATTTTATTATAGGTTTTTAAATATTATTTTAGGGTCTTATAATATATTTCCGTAAATAATATAAATTTTTACGTTCGTTAGTAAATTCTTCCGAAAATGTTTCTGAAATTCTTTATATAACCTTTTTAATTATTTTAAGCGTTCGGATAGTTTCGAAAATATTTTTCGTTTAATAAATTTAGATAAAATCGTCAAATGGTAATTTTTAAATATTTAGTCTTTTATTCTATATGTGAATTCCAAAAAAAAAAAAACCCGCATCCGTCGGACCCCCGACCCCCCTCTTCTTTTTCTTTCTCTCTTCCCTACCCCGACTCCTCTCCCGATCTGCCCCTGTTCGCAGCCCCAGAACCCTAGCCCTCACCTCCTCCCTTGCTTCGCCACCTCCTCCTCCTCCCTGCTCGCCGACCTCCAGCCACCGTCGACCACCACCACAACAACCACAGCAGCAGCAGCCGCGCGACAGCAGCCCACGCAGCAGCGGGCGACAGCAGCAGCAGCAGGCCACGCAGCTCGCGCCACCGCCCGGCCACCGGCGAGCCCTGCTGACCACCGGCGATCCACCCTTGTTCCCCGACGAAGCTTCTCCGGCATTTTCTTGTTCCGATTGTGTTGATTTCTTTCGGTATAAATTTCCGAAAACCCTAATATATATATTTGATTAATTGAGTATGGATTAGCTTATGAAAAGCTAAATTGGTTGTTTGTTTATGTATATATGTGCTGGAAGATTGATTTGGATAGGTTAATTGTGTGGTTGTGTTGGAATTATGGAAAAATTGGATTTTTGGCCGGGTTATGCCCGAATTTTTCGGATTCGTCCGATTTGGCGATTTCGGAAAAATTGATTATACAAAATGTTTTAAAATGTATTCAATTTTATTTTGGAACCGTCAATTTGAGAAATTTATGAAGGTTTTATCGGAATTTGATTCCTAGGTCAAAATTTGAGTGTAATAAAATTGGGTTGTGTAATTGAGTCGTTTTACTCAATTGATTTTATAATATCGTTTAAAATGTATTTAATTTTATATTGGGAGTGTTGATTTGGGAAAATTGCGCTTAATTGATCGGAATTGGATTTTTAGGTCAAAACTCTTGCGGGTCCAAATTGAATTGTGTAACCGGGTTATTTTATTCAATTGACTATATCAATTACATTAGAATATGTTTAATTACATTTCCGAACCGTCAATTGATATGTTTTGGCAAGAATTAATCGAGTTTGCGTTCCGGGTTCAAAAACTCTAATTGTGCTAAATTGCGTATTTCTTTTATTGGTTTTGAGCAATTGATTAGTTGATATGTTATAAAATGTGTTTAATTGCATTTCCAAACATTCAATTTGATTAAATTTATAGAATTTTAACGAATTGTATTTTTGGGCCTAAAACCCTAAATTTCAAGTGGAATTATGAAATCGATTACTTGTATTGCTGTTTTCTAAAATTGAATGTGTAGAAATAGTTGAAATGGTATTAATTGCTTTCTAATACCCTTAAATTAAATTAATTAAATTGAATTACTTGAGTTTGTGTCGTGGGCTTTAAAACCCTAATCTTCGGGGATGATTTTATAAAATTGATTTCTGCTATGCGCCTCTTATCTAATCGATTCCTGTCTTTGGATTTTAAATCATTTAAGTTATGTTTTAAACTAATCGGTTTGGATTTGGTTCCATGCAAATGATTGAGTTACCTATTTAATTATAAAACCTAATGAATATGCTATTTTCGATAAAGTAACTTATAATTGATTATCTTCCTTGGGCTTTCCAAATTAATTCGAAATGTCCTCAGTGTATTTGTATTACTCTGTTTTGAATTATATTTAATCTTAAATCTTAATAGAGCTATGCTTTTAAGTTCTAAGTTTTGGACATGTTTTCTAAGAAAGATCATTTGTGTCGCTTGTGTTTATTTAATTAGAGTATGTGAATTATTGATTGATAGGATAGTTTCTAATTTAGTTTTTCGATTTCTATCGGATCTAGGAAAGCTTTCTCGTGGATCCACGAGCTAGTGATCTCTCTCCCTCTTATCTCACTTAGCTAGCTTCGGATCCAGGTAAGTCTCTACTTGCCTCTACTTATGGGCGTTTAGTAAGGACGAAGCTAATGGCCTTGTGTTATGTGTGACGTGGATGTGTTGAATGTTGTGTATGCCATGCTATGCCATGTATTATATGATTTGTGCATAACTTGTCATATGTGTAGCGCAACTTGGAGATTGAGGTATGTTGTATGTGCTCCCATGATATGAGTATGACATGTATATGTATGATGTTTATGATGTATTATGTTATGGCCCTCTAGGACCTGCATATTAGGATAAACGGTAATGTGAGTTGGGAACCATCATGGGAGTCTTGAAGTTTGTATGATGGTATTAATGTTCTATGGCGGTCCTAATGGTTTGTATGGTGGTATTAGCGATTTTATGGAGGTATTAATATTGTATGGTGGTATTAGTGATTTTATGGAGGTATTAATATTGTATGGTCGTATTAGGGTTTGTATGGTGGTATTAGTGATTTTATGGAGGTATTAAAATTGTATGGTGGTATTAGGGTTTGTATGCTGGTATTAGTGATTTTATGGAGGTATTAAAATTGTATGGTGGTATTAGGGTTTGTATGGTGGTATTTGTGATTTTATGGAGGTATTAATGTTGTATAGTGGTATTAGGGTTTGTATGGTGGTAATAGTGATTTTATGGAGGTATTAATATTGTATGGTGGTATTTGTGATTTTATGGAGGTATTAATATTGTATGGTGGTATTAGGGTTTGTATGGTGGTATTAGTGATTGCATGGTGGTATTAATGGCTTATGGTGGTATTAGGGTTTGCATGGTGGTGTTATGGTTTGCATGATGGTATTAATGTTGGTATGGTGGCATTAGGGTTTGCATGGTGGAGTTAGGGTTTTACATGGGAGTTAATGATTGTACGGTATTAGGGTTTGGAGTAATTAACTCTAGGACGTTGTGATTAAGTAGGGTTGGAGTAACTAATCGTGATTGTTGAGGATAATTAAGGTTTGGGATGGCTAAGTATGGGGGTTATGGTGAAATAGGGATAAGAGTGGCTAACCACGGTTTGGTGTGGACAATTAGGGTTGGTATGGCTGCTTAGAGTTGCTTGGCGTTATCATGTGTTTTTATTGATTAAAGTGTGGTTATGAATGTGGGTTTTTATTTGTTGTGATGAGTATAGTATAAAGAGAATGATTTATGCATGTCAAGAGTATTGCGTGATTCAATAAGACACGAATAAGACATTAATTACGTAAATCGAAAGACTGATGAGCCCGACCCAGTCCGGTCCACCGGTTAGAATAGTGGCCAGAGGCGTTTTGCCCTGGGTGTTTATTTCCGGTCCACCGGCTATAATAGTGGTCAGAGGCGTTCTGCCCTGAGTGTTTATTCCGGTCCACCGGCTATAATAGTGGGGGATTCAGGCTCGACAGACCCAAACGAATAAGTTAATCCACAGGAAAGATACTAAGTACTTACAGTGAAACACCATGTGAGTCGGGGCCAGCCCGGTCCACCGGTTAGAATAGTGGCTAGAGGCGTTTTGCCCTGGGTGTTTATTTCCGGTCCACCGGTTATAATAGTGGTCAGAGGCGTACTGCCCTGTGTGTTTATTTCCGATCCACCGGCTATAATAGTGGGGCTCCCGCACTTACATGGATTATTAAAGAAAATGTGTGGAATGAACCTATTATTAATGAGAATAAAGAATAAGTCTAATTGGACCATGACCAGCTTTTATTATCTGTACTGGTACATGCTGCTTACGTGAGTATGTCACGTATTGAGTTTTAATAATATGGATTGTTCCTACCTGAGGCGTATGAGCCACTTTACATCTCGGTTATACCACGCTTATACGTTAAATAGAATGTTACGTATGTTTTATATGTTACTCTAGGTGTATGGTAAGATTTATGTTGTGTGTTGTGAATATGCATAATATTGTATCAACGTGTTGTACCCGGATTTAATATGCACATGATGTATAGTTATATCCCTCCTATATGATAGGGTAGCTAGACTTACTCAGTATTGGACCCGTACTGATACTACCTTGGTTGAATGAATCCTGTGATGATCCACCGATGGTGGGGAGCAGACCTCTTGTGCAGGTTGATACTGTGTTGGGGTGGAAAGCCTAACTTGA
Organism: Tamarix chinensis; assembly: GCA_030549775.1. Classification (NCBI taxonomy): domain Eukaryota; kingdom Viridiplantae; phylum Streptophyta; class Magnoliopsida; order Caryophyllales; family Tamaricaceae; genus Tamarix; species Tamarix chinensis. Next base: position 76,701,879 of record CM060179.1, on the reverse strand, counting down.
GTGAGTAGGCAATCCGGATATTGCTCCCTTGGGATCTGTTTCATTTAGCTATATTTTGTACTACGCTTCTTGTTTTGAAACCGTACTCTTAAGTTGTAATCTTAACGATATTTTAACTATTGTTGACTCGTGGTTTTCATGAATGGTCTATGTTAACTATGGACCTGTGTTTTGATAACTCTTACTTAACGATTGTTTAGTTTAGCCTTAGCACTTAGTATCGGAACGGTAGGAGTGAACCGGTCTGGTACTAAGTGTGGCGGTAATACCCCCAGGTTTATGGTTTTAATTCTTTCGCTTCCGCTAAACCTTCTGATTTAAACGAAATTTTTCAGGAGTGAAATTTGGGGGTGTTACAATTATTATTATTCTTATTATTCAAACACTATAATAATAATAATTATTAGTATTATTATTATTATTATTATTATTATTATTATTATTATTATACATAATTATTCCTCTCAATTTAATTATTCACTTTTATATTTAGTACAATAAATGCTAAACCCTAACCCTAATGTTAACCACTAACCCTAACCCTAACCCTAATAAATTATAATAAAAACTAACCCTAAACCTAATAAACCCTAATCCTAAACCTACCTAACTATAATTAAATCATAATAAATCCTATATTAATATTGTTATTATTATTAAGAATTATTATAATTATTATTAGTATTATTATTATTATACACAATTATTTCTCTCTATTTAATTATTCACTTTTGTATATTCTTTATTTTCTATATCTATTTAATCCTCATCAAATAAAAATTATTAACATATGCATCTCTAATTGAAATTTTCATTTAATGATGTGCATATGTAAAATATTTTTTCATTTCATTATATGAAATTTCCTATATATTATAGTGTCCTATACTTATTAATATATATATATATATATATAGTTTTTATGAGTGACATTACTAATAATTTAAAGTATTTTATTTATCTAGCTTTGTATATAATTCTACACTACTCATGCATGTTATATATATATGTAAAGGTCTCGACCGGCTAACACATGCATTTGTTAATATATAACAGTACCGCTAAAAATTAAACAACGAACAACAACATTTTTCACCGACACATTCAACAACACATTTTTGAACGAAAAATTGTAATTTTTTAATAACAAACAACGCAACCCTGTATCAACATGCATGCATCTATATATATATATATATATATATATATATATATAAGAAGATAAAAATCGACGAGAAAGAACAAAAATATGCGTAAAAGGAGTGGAGGCGAGCAAGAAAACCGACGGCGAGCAAGAGGAGTGGTGACCACCTACAAACATAGAGGAGGAAGAAGGAAGAAGTGTCAGCTAGGTGCGTAAGAATGATAGTACATGCAAAGCCGAGAATAGCAGAGGTGTGGTACTGCAAGGAAGAGGAGAGTTGGCTATGTGAAAGAGAACAAGTAGTGGTTTCCCTGACTTGAGAGTAAACGGAGTGGTGGTGCATGGTGTGGTGGCGTGAGGGTTTGCAAAAGAAGGAGAGTAAGAGAGGGAAGGTGCAGAGAGTCTGAAATTTTTGGCATAAAACAAAACTGAACGAAATAAAAGACGGAACTAGGGTTTTAATAACGATTCCTATAGGAACCACTATTGAAACTAGCGCTACTTCTGATAATGGTTCTTGTTGGAACCGTTATTAAAAGACCTTTTAATAACGGTTTTCTGTATATCGTTATTAAAACTACTGTGAATATTTTAGCGTTGAATTTTTAATAACTATTTTCAACAATAGCCGTTATCAAAACTATCCCGCGAGTTAATTTCCACGCATTTGGCAACGGTACACTACTACGAAAATGGAAAATAATAACGGGACAATAATAACGGTGGTTCGAAAACCGTTGTCAAACGCGTGAAAATTAATGGGCAGGAGAGTTTTGATAACGGTTCTAGTTAAAAACTGTTATTAATAGGGCAACGTTAAAATTTGGATGGATGTTTTAATAACGGTTTTATTTAAACCGTTATTAAAAGAGGTTTTAATAACGGTTCATATTAGAACCATTGTCAAAAGTCGGAAGCTTTTAATAACGGTTCCTGGAAGAACCGTTATTAAAAGATGTTTTAATAACGGTTCTCTCAGGGGGAAGCTTTTAATAACGGTTCTCTCAGGAACCGTTATTAAAACCCCAAAATCAAACTTTTATTTCGCTCAGTTATGTTTCGTGCCAAAGTTTTCAGAGTCTCTGCACCTTCGTTCTCTTGCTCTCCTTCTCCTTGCAAACCCTCGCACCATCACACCGTGCACCACCAACTCGCACCACCACACCGGCTCCTCTCAAGTAAAGGAAACCCTTGCACCGCCAACTCTCCACCACGCCTCTGCCATTGTCGGCTCTGCATGTGCGTGCTGTCATTGTTCCGAAGCTAGCTAGCACTTGCACCTTCATCCTCCGTCGTGTTTGAAGCCCTTGCCTCTCTCAACATTCTCACCGTTGTGTTTGTAGCTAGCTCACTTTATGTATGTGTTTGTTCTTCCTCTCGTAACTTTTTATCTACTTATATATGTATATATATATATATATATATATATATATATATATATATAAATGTATGCATGTTGCTACAGGGTTTCGTTTGTTTGTTATTGAAAGATTGTGGTTTGTCGTTTGAAAATGTGTTGTTGAATGTGTTGGTTGAAAATTTTGCTGTTTGTTGTTGAATTTGTTGCGTTATTGTTATATATTAACAAATGCATGTGTTGACCGAGACCTTTACATATATATATAATATGAATGTGAGTGTAGAATTATATACATTTTCACTCATAAAAACTATATATACACACACACACACACACACATTTTCATTAATAAGTATAGGAGACTAGCAATAAGATATAGGAAATGTCATATAATGAAATGCAAATATATTTTACATATGCATATGTTAATGATTGCTATTTGATGAGGATTAAATAGATATAGAGAATAAGGAATATATAAAAATTGAACGTGGCATTTGAACGGATGGCAACAATGGAGCAAGAGTTGTCATTTATTAAATCTCAAGGGTATAAGTCATCCGATTCAGTAGGCCATGATCAGCTTCACATACCTAATGTAAATAGCATCAGAGATAGTTGTGAAGCTGATGCATTTCTTTCTACTCTTCCCAAGGTAAGCATTACAAACTATGAATTGTTATTAAATGTATTCGGTGTAATAAATTATTAATAATGTGTAATATTTTTTTTAGGGTTTGCATAAATGTGACTTATTAGCGCATGACCTTTCAACAATTTTGGCGAAAAGAAGGGTCCGCATCAGTCACAGTACCGAAACGCAGACAATCCACGGGTACAATTTAGCCCTAAATACAAGGCCGGTGAGTATTGACACTCCAATCATTGTCAATGCACACTTGCCTTGTTATAAAGAGGGCGATGAGGCAACCACAGTACTAGAAGCTCATGGAAGCTTCGTGGCTTGGCCTGCGGATCAAATACGTCTCACTACTGAAGAGGTATTGACATTTGACATCTTCATTAGACCTTGTTTAGTAGTTACACTATTCATACCTTTTTCATATATATATTTATATGCTCAATATATATTTTGTTTAATATTATCAATTAAGGAATCAAAAAAGGAATAAAAAAAGAAGACTGCTTCTGCTAGTAAAACCAAGAGAGGTACTAGCAGAACGAGCAACACAAAACAGGGTGCTGTTAAAGGAAAGAGAACTAAATCTGAAAAATCAGTTGTCCCACAAAAGATTCCTTCTTCAAATCAGCAAAGCCAACCTCCACCAGCATTAGCTTTATTATATTTTTATGCCCAAAACTACCTCAGGGACAATTATATTTTCATTTATTGTCGTCCTAAGTATGTTGGGAGGGACGATGCTACTTACATGGTATCAACGGCTGACATAAGCGACATTTATAATCAAGAATGGATGTCAACCATAAGTGTCGTCGTCTATGTCACGTACGTATTATTTCATTTTGAGATTTTAGTACTCTTAACTTATACAATTGGAATTTTTATGACCTCTTATATGAGTTATTAGTTATTAACAAATATGCATTGTTTTTGTCGTCCATAGGTTGGTAGCTACTCGAGCTGCGATGGAGGAAATGTTGTCCTCTATTGTGTTTGTGTGCCCATACTACATAGCTGACAGTAGTACAATAAGAGAGGGTAGGCACATAAACTATTTAGCGGATCGTATTTTGATTGAGGGACACAACAAGCTCTATCTCATTCCTTACCTCGCAACTGAATATTCGATTTTGTACGCCGTCCGACCTGATCTTAATAAAGTCTATGTGTTTGATTCCCTTCGAACCTATGACGTGCCTTTTGAAGTTGCTCGTCGTGGTGGGAAGGAATTTATCGACATGTTAGTATACTTTTCACTTCTTACTTCATTAGCTTATTTATACATATATTCGCATAGCTTTCATTATTTGAGGTATATATGCGTACTTACAATATTGTGTATCCAACTCTATTTATTAGGGCACTACGGACAGCGTATCAAAGGAGAGGTGGGAATGGTGTCCCAGTCCCAAAGAATGTTCAATACGAGCCTATCATAGTAAGTAGGAAGGCAACTATTTCGTATTTTATTTTAATTAAAATTAATATCAAATAGTTAGAGAGCTAACTGAATTCATTTGACAGTGTCCACAACAGCAAAATGACAAAGATTGTGGATACTATGTATCTAGAGCAATGGATCTGATAGTCCAAAATAGATCGGTCAACATAGATCCAAGCCATGTATGTTTTCTTTTCGATATTTTTCCATTAATGAATCATGACATATTTGTTTGGTACTTGACGTAAGTGCTAACTGTATATGAATCAAAACTTGGGATTTGTAGTTTTTCACCAATGATTATGCATAAGGCCAGCAATACAATGTTGAAGAAATTGATGAAGTGAGATAGCAATGGGCCAAGCATGTGCACTCATTCATTCGGTATTAGGTAGAGATCTAGCTATATATTCTACATGCATGTTCAGGTTTGTATTTTGTCTATGTCTTTAAGTCTTCTAAGCTAGATTTATGAACATTTTTCTTTGGGGTGTAGAGCTACCACGTTGTGGTATGCCTACTAATTTTGATTCTTGAGTATATATGTCCAGTGTATTAACAAGGGATTGATTGAAATTATGGTGTGATTGCAGATTTGTTATCAATTGATGTTGTTTTACAATGCAGATTTGGTAATTATTTGAACATACAACTGTGTATGTGGGCAGGAACAAAACTACAAAAACTAAAAAAAAAAACTGGAGTTTTAATAACGGTTCTGATGAAAACCGTTATTAAAACCTAGGTTTTAATAACGGTTTTCATCATAACCGTTATTAAAAATGTACATTTGATCTCAAATTTATGCTCATTTAATACGTATTAGGGTTTAATAAATGCCTAAATAATGTCAACAAGTGTAGTTGGATGATGTTTTAACAACCGTTTTTTTATAATCGTTATTAAAACCCTCTTTTTTAACAACGATTTTTCTGAAAAACCGTTCTTAAACATGCATTTTATGCTCATATTGGCGGTTTTTTCCATATTTTTGATAACGGTTATGAACCGTTATTAAAGATTTAATAACGGGCGTTTTAATAACGGTTGAAATAACCGTTATTAAAATTGCTTTTTGGGGTAGTGGGTTTCCGAACCACCATTATTAATGTCCCATTATTATTTCCCGTTTTCATAGTAGTGAGGGAAAAATGAAAGAAGAAGAAGTGTAAACCAGCTTTAACCGCTAAAAAAGAGGGCTAACGTGTGGGAGGTTGAAATAAAGAAAAATGGAAGGAAAAGCTAGAGAGGAAATGCATGATAAGGGAAACAATAGCTCAACAAACCTAGGCACTAAAAAGGAGTAACAAGTTCAAACACCTAGCAAGATTTTTGGTGAAAGAAGGAATAAAAGAGCAAGGTAAGGAATGGATGATTAAATGGGTCATAATTATCACCATTCTCCCTGCTAAGGCATGGGGTTGAAGAAAGTGGTGGTTAAAGCGTAAGACGTTAGGTGAGATTGTATAAGAATTATATTATAGTTAGGATTTTGGTTGATTGAACCAAACCAAAGTCAAAATATGATTTTCAACATGAAGGAAGGCTTTTGCCAACAATGGGAAGGGCAAAGGTGAGTTTTTACAATTTTTAGATAATTAATTTTGTAAAGAGTGGGTCCAACGGAGATTTATGAGGGGAAATATCAAATAAATTGTAAAAATTATGGAAATTTAGGAAAAGATGTGAAATAACTTTAAAATCCCACATATATATATATATATATATTGGACATTAAATTTGGTCTAAGGATCAAACGATTTTAAACCGATAAGTATGACTAAAATTGTGTAATTGAATAAGCGATTTTTTTTTATTTAATTATTCCGAAGAAACAAATGAATGGACTAAACGATGAGGCATAGAATATTAAAGAATGGTTATTGAGTTTTATTTACGTAGTGTAATTAGGATTTTAAAAAAAATGGGAATAATACAACTTTACAGTGTCTTTCTTGTTGCTTACTAGCAGTCGTGTATGCGGAGCGGACACTTAACGAGAGAGGCTCATGGGTCGAGTGAATGGTCGTTCTTAGGTGAGGCGGCCTACTTCGTGTCCAAGAGATCTGGGTTGGAAGGTGCCGCCTAAGTCCAAGATGAAAGCAAAGACGGTTATCGTCGTACCGGTACTGTATGATGCCAGAGGCGGAACCCTCTATGAAAGATGGCTTGCCATTCGACGCCTCTCCGGAGGGGAACAACTGTACATGTCTTAAAGGAAGGATGCTGTTGGGATGTCTGCCTCAGGAAGCGGCGGAGGCGTTGGGTGTTTTTCCTCCAGGGAGATCGGGACCGTGCCGTGAGTTATGAATTATTAGCTTTCAGGGGAACATTGGTAAATATATTAACAAAAATCTGTACATCTACACAGGGCATACCCTGGTGAGTAATAGTTCAAATTATTAGCTTTCAGTTTTCCAACGTTTGTGGCCTGGCCATCCATCAAGGGGACTTCCTCCACCTAAGGGGGCGACATGAATTTTAGCGTCGGGTGTCCATAAAAGGCAACTAGTTGTTGCTCGAGTTGTAACCGAAGGTATTAGGAGATGTGGATATGTACGAGTAGAGAGAAAAGGTAGATTTACCATAATAATTGCGAGTTGGAATACCAACCCACAAAATTCAATAGCAATCAATCAAATGTATGCCGAATATTGTTTATGCCATTAACATGGTCAAGACCACAAGACAATGCAAAATTGGGAAAATAGTTTTCAAAAAATTATTCATGACGTAGAAGACCATTAGACAACGCAGAAAGTAGGACAGACGTCCACCTTCAGCTTTTCCACTTCACTGAACATAAGCACTACATTTATTTTACCCTAGAAATTATGTAGCGCAAAACGCGCGGACGGCATGCGTATCAAGCTGCTGCAACATCACTGAGCTCACGTACTTCATGATCCCTATTCATAATAATTACTTAATTTAAAAGCTTTTTTAATTTAAAATATTTCTGAAATATTAATTAGCCGTCAAAATTAACATGGGATCTATAAGTTTCTCCAGGCTGCCAGTTAGCTGGGATAACACTGTCCATGACGATGCTTTTTCCTGAATCTACTTGGGTGAGCTTGATTGAAAACGGAGCTTTGAGGCCTCCACTATCGTTAAGTTTCCAAGTCTCACCCCATGACGCTTGCATGGGAGTCCATGCATTTTGATTAGCCTGCTGAAGCTCAACACCCTTCAACGATCCATCTCCGTCTGAGTACTCAATAAGCAAAGCTAAATAGTAAAGGTTGGATCCAGGATCTATGCGAACGGTCACTTTCACTCCAGGGTAGTGGCACTCCACCCTACAAATTAAGCCCATTTCAAACAATAAAGATAAATATGAACTCTAAATAAATTTAAAGATGACTGTGTTTGTAGTGTTGCACCTGATAAATTGATGTTCTTGGGTACATTTTCCATGCTATCCTCAATAAGTGTTATTTGAGTAGGGTAGGGGGTTAAAAATATTTATTATTTTTTAGACTCTGAGCGTATAGTTTTGACATTTTTCTAGTAACATTTATTTTATTTGGGTTGATTAATGATGTCAATGTCAAGTATTATCTCTTCTAACGACCATTTTTTTTTATTCATTTTAAGGTGGTTTACGACCTTACAAGAATAATCAACTTTACTACAAGCTACGAAGGTAATTGACTATATACAAACCATAAACTATATATGTATGTTATTAATTTTAAATAAACCGTATTTTCTATCTAAAAACAAGCACCTCTGTTGTTTAGTGTGCTCTCGTTCTTTTCGTGGGGGTCTATATGTTTGTAGTGGTCAGGTTACGGTAGACTTCTTTAAGGTCCTAATGCTGTACACTTCAGTGACGTGGTGGCCTGGGTGTGGTTTGCTCGGTCTTGCCGACAAATGATGGGCGAGTGTTGACTCTTTACTCATACCTTTCACACGATGATGCCCGGCCGGGGGTTAATTAAAATAAGATATGGAGCTGATTAATTACCTTCTGTACTGAACCTGGAGTTTGCCGGCATCGCGCAGTTGGTCCGACTGACCTGAAACAGCCATGGCTCCGAACGCAGTCCCACTTAAATCAAAACGCACAGGTTCATCTGTACACCCAGGGCATTCATCGGTTATTGTAACCGTCACTGGATTTCCTGAACAAGCTCCATTGTCAGTGCATTTTACCTGCAATAATCATGCATAAAGTAATATATATATGTTCGATATATTAATTTAAAAAATATTTGCTTATTGATCAATAATTAACGCGTGAAAGGGTATCTAAATTCATGAATAAATTATTAGAAGAATATGTTAATTAGCTATGGATTATTGTAATATATATATATATATATATATATATATATATGAACCTCATAGCAGGCTCCACAGCCTTGCCCAGAAAGGTAAATGGAAGGACCCCCTGCTGATATCATCTTATTGAACGGTGGTCCTTCTACGGCACTTTGATAACCGCACGCTCCACCTTATATATATATAAACATACGTATAATTTAGTTTAGCTACGGTAAAAAAATAAATAAATACAAATATTGAGCATATATATATATATAAACACACTATACATCTACTTAATTTCATGGAAATTAAATAGTAGCAAGTAACACGACTGGAAGTCTTCCCCACCCTTACTTATAAAAGATTTATCAACATGCTAGAGGCCTATCTTCATTATGGTATGCATTTTTTGTTTCCTTCAATGAAATTATATGCATTTGGGACCACATGGTAAGGTGTTTCACGAGTGTAGAACAATAATAAAAAAAATAGTATATTACACATAACTTGTTCTCCTCTATAAATATGGGTGCAAAGACACGGATCATATCTTTCATTTTTTTCCCTCTCTAAAATCCTGTGGCCTCCACTTGTTTTAAAAATTTGAAACAGATTACTGTTAATTTAGGATATTAAAAAATAAAAATTATACCAATATGTATTTTTTTTTCATCAATAGACACTCATATTACTATAGGTTTTACGTTAAAAAAATATTATATAAATTACCCTTAGGCAATTTTTTTACAACTCGGGTATGAATAATACTTGAGGATGGTGAAAGATAGCCTCTAGTGTACATATGACTAAATAGATTCCTGGATAGTATCACATAAATTTCGTTGATTAATTAACCAAAATGGATAGTAATCTTTAGGCCTTCATCTTTTCTTATAAATTATAAAGCGTAATAAACTAAACTTAATTAAACATATAGATTTTAAAATATATAAGAAAGAAAAAAAATAATTAATCAAAATGTTATTTAACAATAAAAACTCAAAATATAAAACCATATTATTCATCTATAGTTTTTATAACTCGGGTATGAGATAAACTCCAAAATAATAAAAGATAGACTCTAGAGTATTAACAAATAAATTCTTAGATGTTGTCACATATATTACACAATTTAATTAAATAAAACATATAGTAAATTTTAGATATGTGTCTTTACTACTAAGTTATGAATCATAACAAAATATAATAATTAACTAAACATAGAATAAAAAACTTTTTAAGAGAAAAAATTAAATCTATTAAAATTCCATTTAACAATAAAAACTTAAAATATAAAACCATATTATATATTCTCATATTATTTTTATAACTTATAAACGAAATAAATTAACTCTACCATAAACTCAACAATATGACTAGATAAATTTCTATACAGTATCACAAGATAAACTCCCGGATATAAATTTTTATTTTACTTTAAACGTAAAATACTCCGAAATCCTATTTATAAAGAGAAAAAAAAATATTTTGGTAAATTTTATTTATTTTTTTAATAATCTAAATTAGAAATAATTTATTTAAAAGTTATAAAATAAAGTAGGGACCACGTACGTACATTTGAAAAGAAAGAAAAGAACGCAGTCTCGTGATGTGTATTCTGTATTTATTCATGTGTGCGTGTGTTGGGTAGTAGTTTTGATTTCAAAGTATTACTGTTTATAGTCTGGGAGCACGACATAACTTTTTTTAAAACGATACATCACTAAGAATCTTATGATCTAGACTTACTACAACTTTTTCCGAAGATAAAATGATACACAGAATAATAATATAAGGCCTATACTAAATACAATGATGACATACCATACATAGAAAAAAAAAGTCAAGAGTTGTACATATTTACCAAAATAAAAAAATATGTATGCACATGGATTCTAAGATATATGCATGTATATATTATATACTACACGGATAGACGCATTATAGGAGGAGTACCGTCGGTTCCGGCACCGTCTGGACCTCCATACCAGGTAGCGCCGGCAGGAGCCCAGTTAGCATCGAAGCTTTCAATATTGTAAGAGCCATTGAAAATTTTGGGATGGAAGCAATGCGATGGCTTAGGTACGAGGACAAATAAAGATACGATAAAGGAAAGGACAAACAAAGGGTGATAATGGCGGACATGGTGATGAGCAAGGGCCATGTATATGAAATGTGGGTATAATATATGAACGTACACTAGCTATCTAGACTATTTTTGATGAGTAGCTTGCTAGCCCTGAACTTTCGCCTTGCATGGATTGGTTACAGCTGGTTAGTGGTATTTATAGAGCTACAAGAGGATAAAGAGAGGTTTTTTGCGGTATTTCATTTTGGTATATTATTATTATTATTATGGATATCATGGCGTTAATTAGGGTGTAAATCAACTATGGGTCACAATCAAAAGCAGTGAACTTAAATATCAAATTTCTTCTTGGGATAAGACGTCTCATCTATTTTTATTAAATTAAATATATAAAAATAAAAATAAAGATATTATCATTTTTTGGTTATAAGCATTCTCATCTTTATCTTTCAAAAGCACTTCATTCACATAATATACATTAATTAATTCCATAATTAGTGGATGTGATTACTGCAATACTTCCAAATGAAGTAGAATATTATAAGGATTAATATGGTTACTTATATGACCCTGATATACTATCTTTTTGGTGATTCTATCCTAAAACCTCCACACTAATATATGCTTGTTATGAAACAATGTTTATGATTGTTATCCTCTTAGAAAGTTTTGAAATTTTTTTTAAAAATTTTCGAAAAGCATGTTAAAATGACTCGTATTAATATATAGCATAAAATAATAAATTCAAATGTACTCTAAAATAGCCCCACAACCCTTGTGAGTTTAGGGGTCATTAGGTAGCCGCTAAGTGGATCCCGTGTTGTCATATCAACTTGGGATGTTACAATAACTATGTTAGTATTTATAGCATATAGTGTGCACATAGTAATACCAAATATGAGTTAGCATACAAATGTACACATTTTATTCAAAGCCCTCGTTATGACAACTACACGTGGTTGGAACCAAGGAAAAATAGCAATTAAAAAGTAAGGAAAAGCGAATGAAAAATGGGAGAAAACTAAAGCAAATGGAATTTAACACTATAGGAACTAGTTGTGTGGAAATGTGACACAACCAAGGTGACTTGCATGAGGGGATGATGCAAGAGGGCGGTGGCTGCATGGCTAGGCAACATAAGAGGTGGGTGGCTACATGAGTTTGATGGGATAAAAAAGGTGGTTAACGTGGGAATGTCATTGAGCTAGGCTAGGTATAACTTGAGGATGATTTTGCGTAATGTTGTGGTGTAAATAAGGGATTTGTTGTCTGAAGGATTGGCATAGTTGAGGGGTGTTTGGTGTATGTTTGTCATTCAAGAAAGCTTGGGTAACATAGGTGGGCTCAAAAATACAAACTTGTTGTACAAGAATGGCCGATCTTCAACAGGGATGATGCAGACGGAAATTGAGAATAGATAAGTGGAGTCGGGGTGAGTTTATGTGAGTTGTAAAGTGAATAACGAGGGCATTTATAAGATTTATGAAGCATATTGGGGAAGCTTGAAGAGTAGAGTGTTAGGCCTAGATTGACCTAGCATAGGTTGGTGGCATAAAACATATTTAACCAAGGTAAATAATGATGATGGAGTACAGATGCAAAAGAAATCAAGAAAGGAAGTTAGGTTATATCAACCAACCTTAGGAGAAGAAATTATATAGTTTTTGTAGTAAGGCTACTAAGTGCAAAATAACTAAGTAGGATACTCAACTATTTACAATATATTTTTAAAATAATCACCTTTAGTATTGATATAATCACTTAATAAGTTAACATAATCACCTCTTCCTTATAAGTGATTGTTTTTGTCAAAAGAGTGATTATCTCAGGTAAAAAATTAATTATATGCTTTGTGTTGTGATTCTTCACCTAATTTTGTCTATCTCTATTTATCATGCATCTTCAAGAGATTAGTCTCGATTAACTAGTTTATTTCAAATAAGAGAGTGGAAGAGAAGAGAAAGTAGTAGTGTAGCATCGCTACAGAAAAAAACACATAGATGGAATTAGAAATGTAGTATACACGGTGGTTTTTTATTGTTGCATTATCAATCGTCATCTATGCTATACATGGCGGTTCTAAAAATTGTTGTATAATTATTTAAATTTGGCTATAAAATCACTAGCACCATAATTTATACAGAATTTAATTGAAAACACAACTATGTATAAGTAAACATACATGGTGGTTATAAACAAAATGCGTAGTTATACCTGTAACACTCCCAACTACTGAGGAGATAGGAAATAATCACCCATCATATATTCCCTCTTAGTAGCAACTAAGAATGTCATGGGTAAATATGGCGGGTTTTGTCTATAACCTCCATGTATGCCCTACATTTTTTTAAGAATAATTTAATCATTGGCATACCACATTTTTTCCTTAAAAAACCTACATATGTTTCCAAGATACTTTCACCAACATCATGAATATTTGCCTCATCCAAAACACCAAGCAACCAGGAATAATTAAATGATTATATACTTTTATTATATACCTTTCATATAAAACCTTATACAAAATTCTTTTTTATTCATATTTACACTCTAGGTACAAAAAGTTAAATGAGCACATATGATCCTACAAATAATCATCATAAAAACTTGTAATAAAATCTAACCATTCTTTCCTAACTTCATTAATCTTGTTATTATCATATTTACAAAGTTTAAAAGATTGATAAACCTACAAAAGATGGAAAGTACCATGTTAGTATTCATGTATATAGCTAATCATAATTAATATGAACTAAACAAAGTAAATACATACTTCTCCTTGTCCCGTTTAATGTTTGCAAACTATTTCCATCATGAATATCATGGTAAAATATCCACAACTTACATTATCTTTTTTCGTGGATACTAAAAAATAAAACATAAATTACATTATCATATTAATTTATCATACTAAATATTTAATATTAAATGACAATTGACGCATATGCGATATAACTTGGGTCTTGCTAGATTTTTGTGTTCTAAAATTATAGAACAACCAAAAAGATGCGAAGGAAATGAGTGAGAATAGAAGAGATAAAAGTTGATTCTTGGTAACTCCTTGAATCAACACTTTCAAAAATCACTTAAGTTATTCAACTCTTAAGATAAATCTTATAACATTTTTTCAAGTAATCGTCAAACTCGACCGATCGAGAAAGAAGAGAGATATCTATTGTTTGAGAGAAAAAGTACAACCAAGGTATGGTTTTTTGTCATTTTATGCTATCCTTATCATTTATAGAATAAGTTTAAGATTACAGGCTACAACCTAACTGACTATACATAAGATTAGATCCTAAATAAGAATAGAAATTCAAGCTAAGTTCCAACCCATGTATTTTGGTTATAGGGAGGATGTTTAAGCTAAATTTTAAAGCCTTTGGCCCCTAATATCACATGTTCTAATATATAATAACCATAATATATAAATGGAAGGAGACAAAGAACCTTTTTAACCTTGTAAGTAATAAAAGGAAGTAAGGAATGTCTTCTAGCCATCCATGTTCTTCCCCAAATATACATTGTTCTTTCCAAGTATTGAATGTGACTTATTATCCAAATTAAAGGGACTTGTAGCTGAATTGCGTGGCTTTCAAGGGGGTTGATAGAGATTTGTTTTTGGTGGTTGTTTAGGTTTAAAAAACTAAGGGAAAGAGGGTTTAAAATTGGGGGAAAATCATGGAAAATGTTTTGGGTACCTTTGTTTTGGTTTGGTTTCGGACGAAAAAGAGAAGGGTTTGCATAGCTTTATATGACTTGTATGGCTTCTATGTCTAGGTTTTAATACATAATTTATTTCTCCAAGTAAGAAGGGTTTTTTGGTTCTCAAATGTTAGGAAATTAATGGCTAGGTTATGATCATCAATTGGGGATGCTCCTACCTCATCCTCTCCCTTTTAAAAAGCAATATCCTTATCTTTGAAAGGTTCATCATGAATAAGAAGAAGTAGATCTTCCAAATTAAATGTATTTGACATATCTCCCATATCCTCATGTAGCTCCAACATATAAGCATTATCACCAATCTTCTTAATAACTTTAAACGGACAATCACTTCTAAGTATGAGTTTTTCTTTCTTTCAATAGGAAATCATTCCTTCCAAAGGTAAAGCCAAACTAGATCTCCTAGCTCATGCAAGTATTATTTTTAGTGCTTGTTTTCCCTATTCTTGTCCATTTCATTGACATTCTCTATTTTTAACCTCACTTGTTCATGAACTTTCTTCATTGCTTTATCCATTTCTTGTGCCTCAAAGTTGGTGTGGGCTTCAATGAGAAGAGGTAAAAGATTTTTGGGAGTAGTAGGGTTCACCCCATATACTACTTCAAAGGGTGAGCACCTAGTACCATAGGTTGGTGTTAGTTATAGGAAAACTCATCATGTGAAAATTTGGTGGTCCAATCATTCAAGGCTTTATGAACCAAACATCTGAGGAGCAATTTGAGGATTCTATAGGTGACCTAGGGTTGCCCATTTTTTTGTGGATGGTATGTAGTACTGAATAGGAGTTTGGTAGCAATTAACCTCCACAAGGTCTTCCAAAAATAGTTACGGAACTTGATATCCCTGTTTGAGAAAATGGACTTAGGAATGCCATGTAGCCTAACTATCTCCTTGAAAAATAGATCATCTATATTATGATATACTTAAAAATGAGCCATCTTAGAGAACTAGCATGATTTTGCCTTCGTGGTTCAGGCAATGCTACAATGAAGTCCATACTCACATGCTCTCATGGTTAGTGTGAGATAGGTAAAGGAGTGTAGAGTCTTTAGTGGAAGTGACTCTTATTCTTTTGAAAAGTGACACATTTAGATATTACACTTTGTACATCTCATACATGTTTAGGCCAATAAAAATGATCACAAAATACATCCATGGTCTTGTTGATGCTGAAGTGTCAAACTAGTCCTCCCTCATGCACTTCCCTAACATTTAATTTTCTAATGGAACATTATGGAATTAAAAAGCTTCTTATTCTTAAAGAGGAACCCATCTTGAATGAAAAACATGCAACCCCTTCTTCTTTTCTTTATCCTTGAAGTAGCATCCAAAGTCTTCATCTTCTTTGAAGAGTTCTCTAATGCACCCAAACCCCAATATTTTATCCTCTAACAAACAGAGCATACAATATCTCCTAGAGAGTGTGTTTGCTACTACATTTGTTTCACCACTTTTGTGTTTGGCTATAAAGGTAATTTAAAAATTCTACCCATCTTTCATGATTTAGATTAAGTTTGTCTTGGTTATTAATGTACTTCAAGGATTCATGATTCATGTGTAGCACAATTTGTTTTGGTCTCAAGTAGTGTGACTAATAATCAAGGGCTCTTGCCAAAGTATAGAACTCCTTGTCATATATGTTATAATTCACCCTATAATCATTAAGCTTTACACTAAAGAAGGTAATTGTATTTCCTTCTTGTAGCCAAACAGCTCTGATGCCCACTCCACTAGCATCGCACTCAACCTAAAATAATTTACTAAAGTTAGATAATGTTAAGATGGGTACCTCGCTTAATTTTCCTTTGAATACCTTAAAGGCATCTTGGGCCACCTTGGTCCACTTAAACTAAACCTTATTCATGAATTCAATTATAGGTGCCAATAGGGTTCTAAGTCCCCTAATGAGCCTCCTATAAAACAATGTTAGACCATGAAAAGATCTCATTTGTGGTAGGCTTGTAGGCGTGGGCCATGTCTTGATTGCTTCCACCTTGGACTCATCCATGTCTATTCCATCTTTAAACACCACAAAACCTAGAAATTCAACCCTAGGAATAAAGAACTCACAATTCTCTAGTTTAGTATAAAACTTGTGACCTCTTAGTACTAGAAATACAAGTTTGAGATGCTTTACATGTTCTTCCTCACTAGAGTCATATGCAAGGATATCATCAAAGTAAACTACTAAAAATTTGCTAATGAATGATCTAAGTACTTCATTCATAAGTCTCATGAATATATTAAGAGAATTTGAAAAACCAAAGGGCATAAACATCCACTCATACAATCCTCGCTTGGTTTTAAATACATTTTTCCACTCATCACCATGTTTTATTATTATTTGGTAGTATCCATGTCTTAGGTTGATTTTGGAAAATAAACATGAACCACACAAACAATCAAGTCTACGTATAGGGTATCTATATGTGATAGTGTCGTGCTAATTCTACAAGTGCATGGATTAGTTATAGCATTTCAAGGTCGTATCCACAGGACTTTATAACTAATTACACTTCTTTGCTATTTTAACTATCTAAATCTACAAAAATGTGGAGATATGCGTTCGGATGAAAATATTAACTACAAAAATAATTCTAACTTGGAGATACTAAATAGTAGGAATAAAACCTAGGATCGAACTTTGGTCTCTGGATTAATAATCAATAATGAAACAATACTTATGCTATAGATTAATTCACTAATCGTGGACAATTGGTCAAATCGTATTCCTTAGCCTCTTTCAAGGACTAAGAACATATTTAATTTCATTTCCCGAATACTTTCGTGACTCGCAAACTAAATTAAACCCATTAAGCACCACAAATTACAGAGTCCCTAAGAATTAAACATCTACTTTCGTGATTGCTTAAATTTCTATATATATGCTAAGTTTCAATAATAATATCAGCCTTTTAGTTGTAGATTACATTTATAAAGATTGGATTTCATCAAATCCACTTTACAACAATCAAATCTAGCATATGACATAATACCTTATTCTATTGTATCGATTACTAAAATGGTACCTAAGTCCAGTCCTAGAAAAGAGACTACTCACTCATACTTGCAAATAAAATGAAAAAAATAAATAACATGATGAAAAATAACAACACAATAGATAAAGAAAAGAAGAATTAGATTGAAATAAGCGTAATCTAGAAGAGTTCAATGTTGATTCGAACTGACAATCACAAATTACACAATTAAATCTTCCAAACAATTAAAACTAAAGCAAACAAGCTATTACAAGAATCTATGCTCAATAATGAGGGGTCTTAGACTCTCTAAAAGGTCCTCTCTCTCTACTTAAGAAGTCCCCCGAGCCGTGCCACAAAATTTCCCATCATGCCGGCCATGTTGCGCACAAAGATCTTGGGGAGGACCACTTCTCCACGCCCGTGTGGCCTTTGCACAGCCTGGCAGTGTAGTTTCTTAGCTCTCGACAATTTGGAAAATCCAATATTGCATGGCCATGCAAGCCTTGCACAACCTGGCCGTGCATTATTTTTGGCCTCGACTTTTAAGCTTAGAATTTTGCATGGCCGTGAAAGTTTGGCATAGGCTGGGCGTGCGATTCTGTTTTCTTCTATAAATGCTTGGGAGTGCTGCAGGTTGTGTAGGTCTGGCACAGGCTGGTTGTGCACTCCCTTTTTGAGTCATGTTAGGGATATCTTGGCATATCTTTTGACTCTCATAGCTTCGATGCACCTTCATAAGCATGTTGGGTTGATGCACTCTCCTCTCGAGCTTTCCTCGCTAGGTCCTTAACTCCAAATTTAAGCAATTATTTCTCGGTCTTGGTGTTTTTGTGGGAAATTCTGCAACAAAAGGCTCAAGAAAACGGTGGTGCAAATTATAGTCCAAAACCATAGCAACATATGTAAAAGAGATTAAATGAAGTCCCAAAGCTAAGGGAAAGAAAGGTAAAAATATGGTTAAAATTCACTTTATCAGATAGCAATATTGTTGATAGCTCTACTATCAATACAAATTCTCATGATGCCATCTTTCTTTGACACAAGTAGGGCATGAAAATCACAAGTGCTAAGGGAATCTCTTATTAAACCCTTGGAAAACTATTCATACACTTACCTTTGCAACACCATGGATTTCTTAGGATTACACTTATAAGATTACCTTTTTAGAGAGTATTACAATAGGTATAAAGTCTACTTGTACTTTATGCCTCTAATGGGGGTAATAAATGGGGTATATCATTAGGGAATACATCATCAAACTCTTCTAATAATAACCTAACCCATAGTTCATTACAAACCATCCCCTCATTATCTTCTAATAACAATAACAAGTAGATTACTTTTCCTTTTACTAAGGTCTTATCTGGATAATTTTCACCTATAAGTAAAAAACATTTACAACTCATGTCAACATGACTAGGCTGAGTAGCTAAAGGCATGAGAAAAATCTTCTACTTAGAAAACTTGAAGCAATAGGTGTTCCTCCTTCCATAATGAAATACACTTCTATGAAATTGCCAATGCCTCCCCCAATAGCAAATGACAAGCATCCATTGGAACTACATTACACACCTTTTCTACTTGATAGGTCTTCCTAATGGAAAATTTCATTTTAACATGCTTTGTTACATCCACCATGTTACCATCATTAAGCTATTGTAACTTATAGGGTTTGTAACATTTTGTAGTAGGAAGACTGAGCTTTTCTAATAAGAGGACATATGTTCCTAAGTATGGTACATTTGGTTTGTAAAATATTATCTCTTTTTAATCATCCCATTTTACCTCCCTAGTATGCAGCACCCTCCTAATCATCAAATACTCCCCAACATCCAATGGTGCAAACCCTTATTCCCCATCCAAGGCCATGGCTATCTCCTCTTCTTCACTATCATCCTCTCGTTTGGACTCCTCTAAATCAACCATAGTTATTACTCTTTTGTTAGGGAACTAATTTTCATAGTTTCCTAACCCTTGTCACATAAAACACCTAACACTCTTGGGCTTACTTTCAACTGCCACTCCCTTGCTCCTCACATTTATCAAAGATGTGGAATGGGCTTTGGAGGGTGGAGGGACCTCCCTTGATGTGGTAGCACCCTTATTTTGATCTCCATAATTTACAGTCCTCTTCTATTTTTTATATTTTTATTCTTTGATGACTAGATGAAAAGGCTCATCCAAAGTACAATATCTATGCTTCTCCACTTTCCTTGCAATTTATTGTCTAAGACCTCTAAGAAAATGATACATAGTGTAGTATTCTATCTCATCAAAACTAAGCCTCATGGAGAGTTTTTCTAACTTTAATGTATTCATCTACACTTAATGGCCCTCATTTCAAAGAAGATATTTTGTTGTACAAGTGCAACACCCCGAGTCGACACGACCACATGGGGGCTACCTTGAAGTGCTTTCGGATTGATCGGCTGACCCCACAGATCAACACGAGTCCTTTTAGTACGCTTTGTCCTCACTCACGCACTTTTCGAGAAATTTTCAGAAAATTTCTGAAACTTCCCAGAAGGTCACCCATCCTAAAATTGCTCCACGACTAGCACGCTTAACTGTGGAGTTCTTAGGATAGAATCACCAAAAGGATGGTATACCATGTTGATATGAGTAGCCAAATCAATCCTTATAACACTCCCCTCAATTTGGGGTATTACATTCACCCCCAATCAAAGAATGCAACGTCCTCGTTGCGACTCAACCAATGACTGTCTCAATACAGCTCATCCCAAGAATCGTCCCGCTAGGTGGCTAACTGGCTCATCCAAGTTTAGCTCACGGTCGCGGTTTCGCTTTGATACCATTTGTAACACCCCGAGTCGACACGACCACATGGGGGCTACCTTGAAGTGCTTTCGGATTGATCGGCTGACCCCACAGATCAACACGAGTCCTTTTAGTACGCTTTGTCCTCACTCACGCACTTTTCGAGAAATTTTCAGAAAATTTCTGAAACTTCCCAGAAGGTCACCCATCCTAAAATTGCTCCACGACTAGCACGCTTAATTGTGGAATTCTTAGGATAGAATCACCAAAAGGATGGTATACCATGTTGATATGAGTAGCCAAATCAATCCTTATAACACTCCCCTCAATTTGGGGTATTACAACAAGTCTTGAGTAAAAGAAATAGGAAGGAATCCCTCCTTCATCAACATCCTCATTTTCATCCAAGACTTAATCTTTAATTTTTTTCTTCTTTATCTACTTATTAACTACACTCTCCTACAATAAACAAGCATGGAATTTGAGCTTAAAAACCACAACCTTAAAGTCTTTAGTGTTAGTATAACCCTTAGCTCCAAACAACCTACTACACCTCAACTTCCATTCTAAAAAAATCTTTAGGATTGTATTTGCCTTTAAACTCTGGAACCTTAGCTCTAACATCATGAAAGTGATCTCTTTTTTTATTTATTCCTCCTTCAAGGCTCCTTATAGGACTCACTTCATGTTCCTCCACTTCTAAGAGTTCATTTGGTGCTTGAATTAGGAGGGTTATTCTAAGATAATTTTAGTTTGTATTTGGGTTTATAGTTTCCAAGGTATCAAGTACTCTTCTCATATAACTTTAAAGAGACTCAATAGCTTTATCTCATCATAAATGTTTTGCTTCTTCAAGGCTCAACCCTTTTGGTAGTGGTTTATCTCTCATTGAAGAACAAAAGTTTAAAATAAGATAACAAGAATCGTTAGTGAAAGAGAAAAATGGGTTAGGTTTTGAGTGGGGGCTACGCTAAAAATTTTGTGTGTGTGTTTGGTCTATAAAAGTTTGATGAGAAGAAAAAGATAAGTCTCAAATTGAAACAACCTAAGATTTGATACCAAGTTGAGGCATATGGGATCCAACTTAGGTCTTGATAGGTTTTGTTTTTTTTTTTATTTTATAGAACAATCAAAAAGTTGAGAAGGAAGTAAGGGAGAATGTAATGGATAAAATTTTATTCTTGGTAACT
Source organism: Tamarix chinensis (assembly GCA_030549775.1). NCBI lineage: Eukaryota > Viridiplantae > Streptophyta > Magnoliopsida > Caryophyllales > Tamaricaceae > Tamarix > Tamarix chinensis. The sequence continues at coordinate 76,680,251 of CM060179.1, read as the reverse complement.
CCTTCAATCAACACTTGCAAGAACCAATTTATATATTAAACTCTTAAGATAAATCTTATAAGATTTATCAAGTAATCTTCAAACTTAAACACTAGAGAAAGAAGAGAGCTCCTGGTTGTTTGAGAGAAAAAAGTGCAGCTAAGGTAAGATGTTTTTCATTTCATGTTATCCTTATCACTTAATGAATAAGTTTCGGATTAAAGGTTACGACATAACCACATAATACATAAGATTAGATCCTAAATAAGAATGAGAATTGAATCTAATTTCTATCCCATGTATTTCGATTATGGGGAAGACATTTAAGCTAAATTTCGAAGCCTTTAGCCCTTAAAATCATACTTTCTAACCTACAACAACCATACTAAATAAAATGAAGGAGGCAAAGAACCCTTTTAACCTTTTAAGTAACAAAAGGAAGTAAGAAATGTCTTCTATCCTTTCTTATTCTTTCCTAGATCTGCATTGTTCTTCCGAAGTGGTGAAAGTGACTTGTCATCCAAATGAAAGTGACTTGTGGTTGAATTATATGGCTTCCTAGGGGTGTTGATAGTGATTTGTTTTTTATGGCTGTTTAGGGTTAAAATACTAAGGGAAATAGGATTTAAAAATAGGGTAAAAGCTTGCAAGAAATGTGGCTTTAGGTGCCTTTGTTTTGGTTGGTTTTTGGACAAAAAGGAGAAGGGTTTGAATGGCTTATATGGGTTAAATGGGTTGCAAAACTAGGTTTTGATAGATAATTAATTTGTCCAAGTAAGAAGGTTTTTTGTGGTTCTCAGGAATGGGAAATTAATGGATAGGTTATTATCATCTATTAGTGATTCTCCTACATCAACAATGATTCTTAAATGACATAAAAACTATAAACCTTAAGTTTTTTTCCTAAGACATATAAGGTGGTGGTGCCTTCCCTTCTTTTGTGGCCCAAAATAAGTCTTGAAGGACTTAATTGGTGTAGTAGTCATATATTAAAAACAATTATGTGTGTGTGTGTGTGATTCTAATTCATATCATTATATAGATAAATATTTACCATTCCACAAGAGATTTTGGAACAAAATGAGGATTTCCAACAATTAAATCCCTCTAATATGTGGTCCCTCACGATGACTGCAATATCACTAGTGCCTAATGCATATCAACAGAAAATGGAGCAAACATGGGGGATTATAGAGTCGTCGTCATCGCATTAACCACATATGGAACATAATAAATATTATCATTTTCATTGGAGATCATGTTTGAGCATAGATATCTATATACATCATATTCATCCAAGACATCATATAATAAATTATATTTCAAGAACCTATAACCATGAAATAATAAATTACATATTTAGTATCAATATAGTAATTCCCACTAATATTTAAAAAAAATTCAAACATGAAATGATTTAAATTACCTAGTATATGCAATTTTATGTTGACATTGTGACATTTCACCTTGTAACAAATGTAGGATATCCTCTACCCCAATCTAAATATTTTGATTTCAGGTGCAAATCCATTGGAAGAGGAATCTTAATAAAAATTTCCATCCAATAAAAGTGCCATGTCTAAATACAACCTAAATTTAGGTGATAGGTCATGGAACTTGCTTATTGTTTTCATTCCCAATGATTTTTGGGCTTCCCCATATTCCATATCTTTTTCCCTCTTACTAATATATCTATATTTTTTGCGATAATATGACTATCCTAAGTAAGAATGAATTGATGATATAATTATTAGATTGTATATTATCACTTAAGTAATAAGAATGTAATATAAAATTAAAATAGTTTGGATTATCTCATCCTTGATAATTACAAGGTTACTCAACCATCCAACAAATTACTTGACTAGTAACCACAACACGACAATATACTCTTCTTCACGATTGTATATCATATCATGTGGCAATGGCTCCATTAATTATACCTCAAAGACACTATGAAATGAAATCCAAACATTATCAACCTTCAACGGTCAAGTATGGAGGATTGAGTTGAACTCAATAAATCTAGTAGCATTTGCTACAATAGACTCATCCTCTATGACTTGCAAGTCACAAAGATAGTAACTCTATAATTTTTTTTTCTTCTTTTAAGATAAAAATTAGCTTTTCATTTCATTATTTAGGAAAAAATACAACCTAGGACAAGAAGTCATCTGCCAAGTGAATACAATTTGGAAACTTAGCCATTCTATAGCCATACAAGCATCTATAGGATATACTAGTAGCTATAGATTTAAGCATTGCATTCCAATTGCATGGAATGTTATTAAACACCTTATTATTCCTTATCTTCTAGATTTTGTAAATTGAAGTGATAAACAATCCCCTTATGAGCCTCATTTTATACTTCGAATGACCTTGCGTGAAAGTAAACTCTTATAGTAAACTACTCCATGTGAGGTTGGCTTCTCTACTTCTCATAATACACCTTAAAGTATGTAGAACTACCCTCATGATTGGTAAATGCACAAAGAGATGACAAATGGATTCATGTTCACTACAAAACTCTCATTATTGATTAGGTATGGATGTGTACTTTCTGATTCTATCTTTTTTTGCCAAACGCCCAACAGCATCAAGCCAAGCAATGAATTGGAGACTTGGAGGTGCTGGGTTTTGCCAAATGGTGCTCCACCATTGTGCTCTTAGGCCTCGATGCCTCAGGTTATCATACATAATCTTAATACTATAGGATGTATCCTGTGATTGAGTGGCAATGAAAGGCATAAGGGATGATCTTAAATTCATAATGCTCCTCGATTGTCAAGAAGATACTACTGGTACCTCAAGATCCAAAATGGAACCTTGTTTTATGAACCTCCTATGGATCCATTTGATCTAGAGTGTGTCTTTTTTGTAAGCTAAATTCCATACATGTTTTCCAAGTGCTGCTTCATTTCAAATGTATATATTGGTGATGCCAAGCCCCTTAATTCTTTGGTAAACAGTAAGAAAACCAAGCTATAGGTGCCTTATGACTAAAACTTGTGCTACAAGTCCATAGAAAATTAGGAATTTCCTTGGTAGTAAAAAGACTTGGATCCAATACATTTGGATGCCAAATATGCCCGATTTCAAAAGCTATAATCTTCCTACATAGGATAATATTTTGGTGGCCCAGTGGTTCATTCGATGTAGGACCTTAGTAGTGAGAATGGATATTTGGTGGGAATTCAGTTAGGTATCTGCAACTGGTACTCCCAATTACTTGAAGGGGAGTGTAACCTAAGAGAAGTTAAGATATTGGAGAATAATTTCTCTATTATGTTGTGAGACTCCTCCAAAGAAAACAGAGCTTTTATGTGAATTGAATTTTAGCTCTGACATATGAGACATGACCTGATAATTAGTTATAAGGCATTGCACCGAATGAATATCACCATGACAAAAGAGGAGCATGTCATCTAAAAATGAAAGATGCACAATTTTCAAGTTCTTGCATTGGGGGTGACCTTTAACTCTAGGCTTATGGTAGAGGGTCTTTATTAACCTATTTAAGTATTCCATAATAATGATGAAGAGGTAAGGGGAGAGGGGATTGCCTTGCCTCAAACCCATTTTCCCTTCAATTAGATCCAAAAGAGTACCATTTAATGGAGTATTTGACACTAGAAACACACACCATGATCACCTTCACTAAATGAGGTGGAAAGTGAAGTGCTAGCATTACTTTTTTAAGGAAATCCCATTGAATAGAGTCATATGCCTTGCGTAAATCAATTTTCATTATGCATCTAGGAGAGGTGTTCTTTCTACCATATAATCTCACTATTTCATGTGCCAAAAAGATTTGGATCTAGGGACCCTATAATTAATAGTTAAAAGATTTAAGTTATGGAAAAAAATGCATTCAAGTACATAGAGTGTGGTGTAGTATATTACCTCATTAATTTTCAAAAAGGATCTAGGGACACTAGATGTGGAGAGTTGAACTAGACATTGTGAATATGAGGACATGCTATCCAACCTTAAAAGGATTTCCTCTTGTAATGTCATTAACACCGCTGATTCTTTCTCCATTTGTTCAAATTTATCCCACAAAGGATGAGAACTAGGGTGATGTCTATATATCTTAGAAAGGTTAAACCTGTAATTATATGTCATACATTAGCCACCATGCTCTTGAGTGCCCAATGCGTGTGTCAAAAGATCATTCAAACCTTCTTTGTTAAAAGGATTTACAAGATAGTCCTTTCTCAAACCCTCATATTTAAAGTAAGAAAAATAGTTAGGGATAAGTAACCATATTAAATCAAGTAAAAAGAAATATTTTGTGCCTTATAATTTTCTCAACCATCTATTAGTTGATTCATTAGCATGCTTTACCTTCTTTAATCTAACATATATCAAAACATTAGCTCACTTTGGGGTACATATGAGGTATGGGTTAGCTCTGCTTACTCCATCAATTGTTTCTCCTATTACATCAAGTAAAAATACTTAGTAGCAATATGTGTGTATGTGTGTGTGTGTGTGTGTGTGTCCATCAGTTGTGTGCATATGGCCATCCACAAATTCCAATCCGTCTAGGACTTTGGAGCTTAAATCATAACAAGTTTCTTATGTTTTTGTCCAACACTAAATCCTTATTTCAATATTAAAAAAATCAAATAGTTAGTATGCATATAATTAAATTATCATATGGCAATAGCAAAAAAAAGTCATATCTATTTCTAATATTCAAATCATCCCATAGTGTCATCCCACACCCTATTCTTCAATGTTTTTGGAGCGCCCCTCCAAGTCCAATAAGTGATGGGGATGCGCACGAGCCCCAAAGTTACAATAATCAGTGAACAAATTCCTATTCTCACCCACTATATATCCTAATTAATCAAAATCAACATTAAACACAATGCCTCTTTCTCTACTTCTACCAATTGTGTCAATCTGATTCTCCCCCTTTTTAATGTATTTCCAACCTCTTGAGCATGTGTATCATCTTCCCGTGGATCCATACATGAAACAACAAACAAAAATTATAGATTAGGAATAAATTAAATGAACATTTAGCTAGAATTTAATGTAGCGTTAAAATGGAAAATATCCTCATAATCTAGCTTATATATGAAAAACTATAACTTTTTAAAACTAGCTTATAAACAAGTAAAAAACTATTTATCAAATCAACTTAAAAAATTGCTAGGTTAAACATACACATTGTTTCGATACGAAAAGTCATGGTTCTTGGATTAGAATTTGAAAAGAAAAACATCACAACTTTTCGGCTTTTCATATTTGGGACATACTCAAGAATGGTGGCAGAATTATTGTAGGTGAATAACCTTGGAGTCAATACGATGTCCATGAAATCAACATTTCCGTAAATAATACTAGTCTTCCTTCATGTTCAACTTCCCTTTCACCAGTCGTTTCAAAAAATTAAGTAATAATAGTAGTAGTAATAATAAAAATACTCATCCCTCATGTTCGACTTCCCTTTCACTAGTCGTTTCAGCAAGATTTCCAAGATTCGGGGGAAAATAATAATAATACATCCCTTTCACCATTCCCTTGATTTCCTCCGTATAAATTTATGTGTAGACTAGTTTAAATAAAAAGTGTAAAATTTAGTCGGTGGAACAATTATTCATGAAAAGCCCATTTGCACTTGGTATTTGACATCATATTCATGCCGTAGCTGGTGCTAGTAGCTATCTTTGCAACTTATGCTGCAACTAGTTGACATAAGAGGAACTTTAGGCTCTCTTTTTCTAAGTTTTCGGCGCCAGGAAAGGGTTCTTTGATGTACTCTATTACGATTATCGTGAGTAGGCGTCCCGGTCACCTTACCTATAAAGACAAATATGATAGGCGGTTATGAGTCCTAGATGAGGGTTAGTTATTTGTGCGTTTGGTCTCTAAAGCGTACGTTTTCGACGTAATAAAATATTCCTTACTTGTCCAAATATATATATATAGATATTATACAATGGACGGATAATTGAACATAAAAAAGCATATACTTATGATATTCTAATAACATAATTATGATATTTGTATTTTAAATCACTTGTATTTGTATAGGATATACCATATTTTTGTAATAAATATTATAGTTTTAATAAACTAACCAATTTAGTTTCATATTTATTTTGAGATAAATGTCAAATAAGGAATATTCATTTATTTTTTTTCCTAATTAATCAATAAATAGTTTGGTTTTACAATAAAGATATTAAACGTTCGAGATTTAGTTCTACTAAGGAACTTCTACATTAAAATATTATTATTTTTGAATAAATGTTGTGTTTTATATATATGCAGAAAATTGCAGTTATTATTACTATTATTTAGCTAATAAATTAATTAATTATTAATGAATATAATACACTATTAGTCTATTATTCATATAGTATTTTAATAAATAGATAACTTCCATTTTTTTATTTATGGTCCATTTTTTATCATAGATTAAAAATATAAAATAATAACAACAACAACAATAATAATAATAATATAATAATAATAATAATAATAATAATTCAGTATTTGATATCTTCATGCAACCTAAAATTCTATTTTGTTTATTTTGGACTAATTATTCATTTGAAATTAACATAAATTTCCGACTTAAAGTTTATATTTGGCATCCTTTTTAAATCATCAGGAACCATATACCCTTTTTTGATTAATAGAGGAGGGGTTGAACCTAATTATAAAAGATATTTACTAGTGGATGACATATCTACTATTGATTCCCCAAATCTATCAAACATAAGAAAGTTGACAACCAAAGAAGGTGGGTTATTATACACCAAATATAGCAGAGTGTTAAGGAGGTGACCAAGGTATGCAAGCTTGTTAACAACCTAGATCATCTCTCACTATTCATGTATGATCCAACATTCTATGAAGCTTTTCATTAGGTATTAATAGGATTGAACCAATGAATACAGTAGATGTCATGATGCTACTTTTTAAGAGATGAACTACAAATTTTGATTCACAACTAACAAGAATTAAAGGAATACCATGGTGTTTGGCTTTTTCAACCCATGTCAAGCTGCCCAAAGTTCAACTATTTTGCAAATGTGTAGTTCAAGATTTGTAGGGAAGCAAAAACACCAACACTCGATTGAGTCACTACTATAGAAAAATGAATGAATATTAGGTTTTAAGGCTTTCTAATAATGGTTCTAAACCATTAATCAATTGCTTGTTATTAAAATTTTAATAGTAGTTACGAACAACTCTAAAAAAATCCACCTTCAATAACAATCATAAAATTAAAATTGCTATAAAAAAATGTTCACCTTAGAGGCTAACTAGACCAAAAACCATTATCATAAGTTTCCTTTATTAACATTTGTTAGGCAAAACTGTTTTCAAAAACATAATAAAAAATGATGATTATTATTTAGGAAAAACCGATATTATAAGTTGCATTTAATAATGATTTTTCTATAAAACTATTATCAAAAACATTAAAAAAACATTTTTTAAAGATCTTTTGATAACAGTTATTTCATTGTAATCGTTATTAAAAACTTCATCCAAAAAAATCATTTGGTTTTCTTCTAGCATATTTGCTCAAGATATACCAAATATGCATATATCTTTGGAAATAAAAATTTTACTTTATATATGTCCATAAAAATAAGTAGTATTAGCTACAATTGCATCTCAGCAACGAAAATAAAATGTATGATGTTAAGATGTTACATGACACTACAACAAAACATATGTTCATTTTGATCTCCCTTATACTCTAATATCTCTATGTTACCAACAACCCTTACTTGTTAACGAATAATAACAATATGACACTAACTAGCTTTATGATTCATGGTTTATAAAAGAAGTGCAAAATTAAAGCACAAAAAAATAGGGAAGTTCAGCCACATATGAGACATCTTTATCCTAAAACATGAAACCATAACTATGAACCCTACAGTGAAACCTCAAACCCAAACCCTTATCCAAAACCTTACCCTCTAACCCTAAACATTACACCTAAAACCTTATACCTTACACCCAAAACCCTAAACCATCAACCTAAATCCTTAATATAAAAACATGAAAACCCTAAATTAAGTTAAATAAACCAAAACCCTAAACCAAAAACCTAACCATAAACCTTACACCAAAACCCTAAATTCTACACCTTAACTATAAAACCTACATTATATAACCTAAAGCTTACATTCTAAACTATCAACCCAAAACCTTAAAATAAATGAAATAAACCTGAACACTATAACAAAAATGTAATTTGCAAGTTATGAATATTAGTTATAAACCTAAACATGTAGAAACTATTATAGGACAACATGTAAGAGCGTATGTGTATGAATGTATGAGTTAGGCCAAACAATCTGTTACTTCATCAAATATGTATCCCTCATCTTTTACATATTTAAAGTTATAAAACTACAAATCAAATTTAATTATTTTTTCATGTTGAGATGAGGTATAAAATATATCTTGTTTGATCCCTTTTTGAAATTATTTGTTAGATATGTTACCTCATGTTGTCCATCTCTTATTAGATATCTATCATATAGTATGTATGGACACATAAATACAAATAGTTTGGGCATTTCTTCATTCTAAACCCTTCTAGCAACAAACTTATGAAAGATAATAGTCTTGCTTATTTATTAATAACTAATATATCATACAAGTTCCAAAATAATGAAAAGAAGATAAGATACATCATATTAAATAACACTTAACATATATGGCAACATGATGCAAGTAAATATTTGTTCATGCATCTAAACTTGTTTCGTTAACATATTGACACTACCCCAAAAGTTTAATTATTATCTAATAAATATCTTAAAATCCTCCTAAAGAATATATGCAGTAAATTAGTTCTAACTTTCTTGATCAATGAAACCATAACGTTTGGGTGGGTTCTGTTGTAGAGAGTCATCCCTCTTTTTGTACATTTTTCTACCAGCCAAGTATGCCCTAAATGTTCCTAGACGCTCCGCACAATGTCTAAGAAGCCCTTTCTTTCTAGTATCTGAGACATTGAAGAATCTTTGTAAAATAAGACATATAGATGTATACCGATGTTAATATATTAAAATTAATAACATTTGACATACAAAAATGATTAAGTAAAATAGCATATTTACCATGAATTCTTGCCAAATATGCTCCTTATGACCCTTGGAACCTGCTTCCAATTATTATAAGAGATAGGAACATGGTTACACGTGGCAAGTGAAATGTATGCCATAAACATGTATGCATAAGGGTCAATAGGAAAATTATAAGTATTCCATCCCAACTCAATTTGTTCTCCTCTATTCCGCATGTCCATAATGATTCTCATAATAATATGTCCTCTCTTCCCTTCTTTATCACTACTATCCCTATCAACTTTTTTTTTAGCCATATCTCTACAAACAATTAATAAATAAATTATGTTAGAATGTTATGTATTGACCATAATGTACCCTTAAATTATTTTTCAATACAATAAATATTCAATGAGGAAAGTCAAAATATGCATTTAAAAAACCAAACACACATATCATATGTTACAACCTTTTGAGTCATCTCCTCTAACGAATGTCTCGCATAGTTCTCAAATGATGATCCACTACTTTCCCTCCTAACTTCCTCATTATCATATTTAGATATTGTCTCACCATGTCATATCCAACAAGTTCAACTTGTATAAATTCCATACATAAAAAAATGATCTCTTAAATCAACATCATTGACACGCTGAATATAAGCATTGTTCAAATAAGGACAAACTATTCTACTAGAGTCTCAAGATGTTCAACTACAAACTTGATGAGAAACTCTACTCCTCGTTATATTCTCTAGAAAAACAATTTGTAGACAACCATTTCCAATCCATTGTTTTTCAATTTAGATATATCCCACGTACAAGTAGTTATTCAAACCAATTCAATTATAAGTTTAATAATTCACAAACCACTCATGCTTAGAAAGAATTTATCTCAAATGTATCATGCTATTCTGTATATATATAAAAAAATCATGAGAACAAGTCTCCAAAAAGATATCAATACTCTAGCTGCTCATACTTAGAAAGAGTTCACACACACACACACAAATATGTATACATAGAAAAATATTATACAATGGTTCAAATTAAAAAAGATATACATACTACGGGGTTAAAGCAATAACAACACTATATATATCGAAAAGGTTGCTATAGCCTAAACACCTAACTAAGAAAAACTCATAATCGTAACACTAAATTCCTCGGTAGCCTTGTCGAGCCCAACTAATAACTATCACTCTCAAAGTCCTCTCATCTCGATATGTCATCTATTTCCTCACATCATCAACAGAGAGTCTAGTCACGGATCCTTTAGGGTAAACGGGGTGGATACTCGAAGGCAAACTATGACAAAACCTCCACTTGCCATCAATCACCATCAGCTATCTAGATATCTGATCATATTCCTTGGCAAACACCTCTCCCTTAATAAATATCGGGTGTGGTGCATTAGTATGGTGAACAAACCAATGCAAAAAAGTAGATGTAGCCAACGACCATACCTCCATTTGAGGCAGGTTCAAGAGTAGGTGATACGATCTGAAATGTGACATTAAATATCAAGAAAAGATAAATTACCAAACATATACTTTCATTTACTCCCACTATATTTGTCAAAGTGTTAAGTTGAATCAAAATTCCTCCTATTATACTCCACATGTTTAAAATAAGGACATAATCTTGACTTATATATTTAACAAATCGGTTGAACACCAAACTATCATCTAATCGTTTAAGCTCCACATAGTAAAATCAAGTAGATATTAATAAGTTAATATATATAGGTTAAGTATAATAATATGATATTACTAAAATTAGAGTTCAGAATAATATATATAATAGTTTGTTATAAGAGAACATATTAATTATCATATTAAGTATAATAAACGCTAAACCCTAACCCTAGCCCTAATATATTGATATAAAAACTAACCTTAAACCTACTAAACCCTAATCCTAAATGTAGCTAACTATAATTAAACCCTAACAAATCCTATATTATTATTATTATTATTATTATTATTATTACTATTATTATTATTATTATTATTATACACAGTTATTCCTCTCTATTTAATTATTCATTTTTATATCTTCTTTATTTCTTATGTCTATTTAATCGTCATCAAATAAAAATTATTAACATATAACTCTAATTGAAATTTTAATTTAATGATGTACATATGTAAAATATATTTTCATTTAATTATATGGCACTTCCTAACATCCTAGTGTCCTATAATTATTAATGAAAATTTATATATATATATATATGTATAGTTTTTACGAGTGACATTACTAATATTTTTAAGTATTTTATTGCTCTTGGTAATTAAGCACTACAACGGTGTGTATATATATGTACGGTCAGCCAACACACTCATGCATGTTAATATATAACACCGATAAATTCAACAACGAAGAACAACATTTTTCACTAGCACATTCAACAACACATGTTTCAACAACAAACAATACGTATAAGGAGTGGAGGCAGTGAGAGAAGTGGTGGTAAGCAAGAGAACTGGAAGCAAGCAAGAGGACCCCAACAGTGAGCAAGAAGGACCAAGTGTAGGCAAGGTGTGCAAGAATGGCAATGCATGCAATGCCGATAATGGCAACGGTGTGGTGGTTCAAGTGAATGAGTGGTTGCTCGGAGTTGGTGGTGCAAAAGATAACAAATGGTGGTTATCCAGAGTTGAGAGGAGCAGGAGTGGTGGCGCACGGTGTGGTGGTGCAAGGGTTCATAAGAGAACGAGAGTAAAAGAGGGAAGGTGTAGAATGAGAGAGTCTAAATTTTTTAGCACAAAACAAGAACTGAACAAAATTAGAGGTGAAAGATTGTGGTTTTAATATGGTTCCTATAAGAACTGTTATTAAATATTCCTTTAATAAGGTTCTACAGGAACCGTTATTAAAACCTTATTTTCACGAGGGGTTACTTTTAATAACGGTTCTTAAAACAACTTTTAATAATGATTTTTACCTATACTGTCATTAAAACGATAGTGTATAATTTTAGGGTGAAGGTTTTAATAGCGGTTTTAAACTATGACCGTTATCAAAACTTTCTCAACTATCTTGCACATTAATTTTCACACGTTTGGCAATGTTTTTAAAATCACAATTATTAATGTTCCGTTATTATTTTTTCTTTCCATAGTAGTGTGGATATGTTTCTTGAGGGTCTTGGAAGGGTATTCCATGTTAAAAACACTTTCTTGAAGATTTGGTTCAAAATTGAGGAATCTTGCAAATAGATAATTTTTGTATATCAAAACAAATCCTTATCCAGATGGATAATTGGTTGACTAATGAAAAGTGACAAAATGATAGCCAGAATAAGTGAACTACAGATATACCCTGTGTATTATGACATCTAGGAAGTTGGTTGTAATTAACTAGGGTTTTGGTTGTTAGTTATGATTTATGTAACAATTTTATAACTAAACTATACTTTCCACAAGTATTAGAGGACTGATTGGCATGGGTTGTAGACTATAAATATGGATTAATTTCATGGGTTGTATTATATGTTAAGTTGATTTGAATTTCAAAAGTCTCTTTGTGAGCTTTTCATTCCCTTTGTGAGTTTGTTTCATTATTAGAAAATTACTATTTTTGGTTTCTTTTTTGTCTTTAGTGAGTGATTCTTTGTTAATTCTAAAAAAAAAACCCTTTGATTACTCTCTTTGTGAATCATCAAAGTTCTATCTTGCACATTTTGGTGTTTTACATGAAAGCTAAAGAAGATACATTATGTGGTCTTGAGTTCTCTCAACCCCCATCAACAACAAAAGTGGTATCAAAGCTTATCTTGAATCCTTCTATAAGGTATTCTCGATCCTAGCTTAAAGTATCTTCTTTATGGAGTTACACTTATTGTTGGTGGGAAATTCAAAATTCTTTCTCCATTTGCATTATTTTTTCCTTTCAATTTGTTTCCATATATTTCCAAAGAGCCTATCAATATTCCTTTTTAGGAAGATTAGTACATCTTCAAATTATTGTAGTTGAAGATATTCATGAGTGTTTGTTTACATTCAACCAAGAACGTTATTAAGATCTTATTGAATACTATCAATAAAGCATTCAAAGTTGAGTCTTTGGTCAAAATTGAATATAGCAAGTGATTATGTTGTGAGATCTCTTCTAGATTATAACAAAGATTCAATTACAACTACAACATATGGTATATCAAAGGCAAGCTGATCATGATAGGTATGAAGGCATGCTACAAAGGGCTTTGCAAAGTAAAGGTGGCTAAGTTTATGAAAGGGTGGTGTAAATTGAAGAAAGTTCTAATTAAGAAAATTCAAGTTGAAGTGAAAGAGGTTCATTTGAATGCTTAAAGATAATGAAGAGAGGTATATGAAGGTTGATAATCTAGATTTCTATGGTGAGTTGCTAAAATTTTTCTAGATTGGATGTAAACTCTAGATGAAATTTTTGACTTCAAAGATTATACTGATCAAATGAGATGCAAAGTGGTGATGTTGAAGTTATAAAATTTTTCATGTACATGGTTTGAAAATTTTAATAAGTTAAGAGAAAAAGATGGTAAACCGAAGATGAAGACTTGAGAAAAAATTAAAGAATCACATGAAGAGGAAATTCATTCCTAAGGAGTTTGAGTAAAATAATTTCATACACATGATTAGTCTCAAGCAAGATAATGTAACTGTAGAAGAATATGAAATAGAGTTTGAAATACTTTCCTTTATATGTGAAGTGACTAAAAGAAGGAGCAAACATGTGAAAGATTTTTAAGAGGGCTAAATTCAAACTTAAGAGAAAAAGTCGAAGCTTCTTCTTATGATTTTTTTGAGGATGTGATCAAATTTTCATTAAAGTTTGAAAAGAAATAAAAGACCTTCAAGGTGATTTTGAAAAATTACATTTCATATTCTTATATTGATGTTGCCTCAAGTTTGAAAATAGGCAAAAGGAGATTGATCACATATGAAGAGAAGGAAAAAGATAAGATGGTTGAATATATTCTAAAGAATAAGTAATTATATAAGTGTTTGAGGATATGGTCATTTTGCTAAGTAGTGTGAAAATCCAAGAACATTTTCATTAAGGGAAGTGGAGACCACTGATTAGGGCGATGTTGCTAAAGCATAGAGAGAAGATGAAAATTGTAACACCCCAAAATTTTGTAACCTTTGTTTTAAGATGTTTAGCCATTTATTTAAAATCTAACCTTTGAACCTTAGCCTAATTATTTCGTTAATAACATTTGAACCATAACCTAAATAAATTCTTAAATATTTTTTCTAGTTATTTTACCTTTTTCCTTCCTATTAAATCTGTCTTAAACCTAATTATTTTTACCCCATATATTTTGTACCTAATACGCTAATCTATCTAAACAAAATGTATGACTAAATTAATATATATCCCTACCTACCAATTTTACCCCTAATTACCCCTCTACATGTCCCTATTTTTCTACCCCAATCACTCTCATTATCTCCCTCCTTACCTCACACAGAATCCTATAGCTCTCACTATTAAACTATCCCTCTTGCTCATCCCTATCACCCTACCCTACTCTACCAACCATACTCCATCACTTCCCTCAATTTTCGAACTCACCCTACATCTATACATACACACACATGTGTATCCACACCTCCTCAACTAAACACTACCCTCCCCTACTACCCCTCTCGACCCTGTTTGTTTTCCTCATTGCCTAATCTTCTTCCTCTCCGACCTACGCACACACCTTCACCACCTATCCCTTCATACCTCACCAGCTCGACCCATTCCCCAACCATTTATTAGCCCTATCATGATCCCCTCTACACCGCTTGCACCTTCCTAGCAATACTTTTCCCCTCAATTGTCCATCTGCCAACCTCCTTCTTCCTCTTCTTCTTCTTCCTTTCTTTTTCTTCTTTCTCCTCTCTCACCATTATTTTTCTTCTCCTTTTCCCTACAAAAATTTTTTTTCGATCCCTACCCCATCTGTTTGACATGTTCTCTCCTAGCTACCCTTATTCACCTATAGTTTTTTTGGTGCATCCCTCACCTTTTTAGCGCATCCCATTGCAACTAATCACCCACCCCAACTAATCACCCACCCTCAATCCCCTCCACTACTGCCACCACTTTTAGTCACCCCCTTTATAGCAACTCCAACCCCTATACCACCCTATTTTACAACCCACATCACACCACCACCTCCACCACCTTCCATATTTTCTCCTTGTGCCCCTCCCTCTACTCCGGCTTCCCTCTCCATAACAATCCCCTAGGCAAAAAAATAAATTATCTTTGATTCGCCCTTCACTTCGGTTCCATCCCATCGTTCCTCTCCCTTTGCTCTACTACCATTCTTTGCAGCCTCTTGCCCCCGTAGTACCATCCACCGTGACTCCTCCCTTCCTACGTTTCCCAACCACCACCATCACCACCTCATAGCCACCTCCCTTCCATCCTACCGTCATTGCCCCCCTTCTGTATGCACTCACCACTGTACCCCAACACCACCATTACCACCTTCCACCATTAACCACTGATAACACTAACCATAACCACCATTTTCATTACCCCTACCACACCCTTCCTCCTTATTAAAACCAAATAGCCCTCACCCAACAACCCCATTTCCTTCATGTATGGCTCATGCTGCATGCCTAGTGTAAAAAATTTTCCCACAAAAGTTTGTTACCTAACTTTTAAAATATATAAGTATTTTAGTAATTTTTAAAAAATAAATATTTTATTATTATAATCATCATTTTATTCATTAAATATTAATTTGGTAATTTTAGTATTCTTTTTAGGTATAAAAGTTGATTAGTGAGACCTTATAGAATTTAGTAGGATACCGATAAATTGTGTCTTTATTGGAAATCAAGTAACAATTATACTCTATTAAAATGATAGACATTGTATGATAACACATTAGGGTTTTGATTTATGAACCATGTTAATTATGTTTGCTACATTATAACTTTTATACATCCTAAAAATGTAAAACATATCATGATAGCACATTAGGGATTTATGTTTAAAATATGTTAACCATGATTCATTATGTTAAAATTTTATGTTATCTATTATATCCTGAAAATCAGTATATAGATCATGTTATCATATGTAAAATATTTCGGGTACAAAATTATGGAAAAATAATTTTTATGCTAATGTATGACTTGTACATAGAAAATGATAAGATGAGTATGTTTAGATAAATTTATGAAATAATAATAGTTGATGTGTGCGCTTGGAAAATTTTGGTTATTTTATGTTTATTATGATTTTTACCTTGAAAAGCATGTATAATGTGTGTCATATGTTGTTAAGCATGAGATTATGCTACTATAGATGTATTAGATATGCATGTTAGGGTTTTATATGTAAAATCATAAATAAGGGCAATGGTTATTTGGCTTATCTAATAACTTAACTATATGATAAATTAATTTGATTATTATATTTTAGCCTTTTCATGAAAACTTATAAATCAAATGCATTTGGTAATTAAAGAGGATGTTGATGTGATAATTTTAACCTTAGTATCATTTTGGTCATTTTCCCCCTTATGTGCCCTAACATGAAAATTTGAGCATAGGATGGACTTATTATATTTTTATGAATGACCTCAGTATTGACCTTATTTATGGTTGTGAAGCGAACCCCAAGTGGAGTTCAGTAAAAATTTCACAGAAAACGCAAGAACAACCGAATAGGAACAGGGATAGGGAGATCGGGACTGCCCGATCTAAATCCTCGCAACCGAGAATAACAAAGAAATGCCGGACACCGACAATAAACGACGTAAATCGTAAGAATTAAGCTAAAAGCTTTATTTCATATGCTGAAATCGATTCGAACTAAGTTGTCCTTCTTACATAAAGATCGACGCTATTTATAGAGCAGCAGCTAGCTATGGTAGATGGAAGTCGAACGTTGAGCAACGGTCGAAAAGGTGGAGCGGGTAGAGTGAATTAAAGGTGGGTAACTCCCATTCATGGTGGTCGACGAAGAATGCGAGATTAGAGGAAGGAGACGACTCGGGCAGGCTGCGTGAGGAGTGAATGTCGTTTTGACCGAACGGGAGTGAGGTGTTGGGACGAACGGGTTGATAAGGAAGGCAGGCGTAAAGGGCTGTTGGTGCGGGCAGGGCGTCGATGTCCAATTTATTTGGGCTGAGGGTATGGTAATTTGTTTGGGCTGAGTTTATGGTAGGATTAAGGTTGATGTAGGGGGTTTGAAGAGGGTTTAATGATGGGTTAGGCAAATCCTATTTAACTAGCTGCTTACTACCCTTATTACAAGATAAAACTAAATAAACAAAACAATGATAATAATAATAGTAGAATTTTGCTAATTGGCGATAATGCCATTATTCTTGCTAATAATTTAAAACTTGAGTATGTCTTCTCAGCAACAGGGTCCCGTTTTTGATAGCACCGTCTTGAATCCTTTTCCCCGCTTGCTTGGCTTTGATTGTCAATTTTCTTGATTATCCTGCAAGACAATAATACAAATATAATTAATTATTTTTAAAGGATAATTGGTGATTTTCTTAGTAAGGGTACTAAGGGTATTTGGGCTTTCATCATCCTCCCCTTCTTGAAAAGGTTTCGTCACCGAAACCGAACCTGCATCATAAAATGGGGATAGGTCAGAAACATTAAAAGTATCACTGATATTGCCATATTTTCCTGGAAGATCGATCTTGTAAGCGTTATCGTTAAAGCGTTCCAATATGGTAAAGGGACCGTCGCCTCTTTGTGCGAGCTTGGATTTCCTTTGGGTAGGAAACCTTTCTTTTCGTAAATGGACCCACACAAGATCTCCTGGGGCGAAGATAATCTTCTTGCGGTGTTTGTTTGCTGTGCTTGCTATCTGATGATTGCGTAGGTTTATCTGTTTCTCGACTGACTCATGTAATGATTTTATGGATTGCGCCCTTTTTTCTGCATCAAAGTTAGCATAATCGGTTATGGGTAAAGGAATAAGATCAAGGGGTGAAAGAGGACTAAACCCGTAGACAATTTCAAAGGGAGTCTTTTTGGTGGTGGAGTGGATGGTCCGATTGTATGCGAACTCCACATGTGGTAGGTGGGATTCCCAATGCTTAATGTTATTATCCAGGATAGCTCGAAGCATGTTACCAAGAGTGCGATTTACTACTTCGGTTTGGCCGTCAGTCTGGGGATGGCATGTAGTAGAAAATAGTAACTTTGTTCCCAATTTTCCCCATAAGACCCGCCAAAAGTGGCTGAGAAATTTGACATCCCTGTCGGATACAATGGTACGTGGTACACCATGTAAGCGCACAATATTTTGGAAGAAATAATTAGCTATTGTGGTAGCATCATTGGTACGGTGGCAAGCAACAAAATGTGCCATTTTAGAGAATCGGTCGACAACTACCATGATGCTATCTTTCCCTCTGTTAGACCTGGGTAGTCCAAGTACAAAATCCATGGAAATGTCAACCCAAGGTTGCTTAGGGACGGGAAGAGGTGTGTATAACCCATGTGGCTTAGAAGTGGATTTAGCATGTTTACAAGTCACGCACTGATCACAAAATCTTTGCACATCTCGTTTGAGGTGGGGCCAATAGAAATGCTCTTTGATGATACTTAAAGTTTTGAGATGGCCGAAGTGGCCCATCAGACCTCCACTATGGGCTTCTTGTATAAGCAAGGCACGCATAGAGCATCTAGGTATGCATAATCTATTGTCACGAAAAAGTAAGCCCTCATGACGATAGTATTTTCCGATGGTGGTATTTTCGCATGCTTTGAATAATTCGGAAAAGTCATCATCAGCTGCATATAGATTTTTAATATAGGTAAACCCTAATAAATGAGCATCCAAGGTAGCAATCAATGTATATCTCCTGCTTAGGGCATCAGCAACAATATTATCACCACCTTTTTTGTACTTAATCATATATGGGAAGGTTTCAAGGAATTCAATCCACTTGGCTTGTCTCCGATTTAGCTTATGCTGAGATTTTAGGTATTTGAGTGCTTGGTGGTCTGAATGAATGATGAATTCCTTGGACCATAGGTAGTGTTGCCAAGTTTCCAAAGCCCTAATTAGGGCAAATAATTCTTTCTCATAGGTGGAGTAATTAAGGGTAGCACCGCTCAATTTTTCACTGAAGTAGGCAATAGGTTTTCTTTCTTGAGATAGGACAGCTCCAATACCTATTCCTGATGCGTCACAGTCAATTTCAAAAGCCTTATCGAAATCAGGTAGCGATAATATGGGGGCATTAGTCAACTTTTCTTTTAATAAGTCAAAGGCATTCTGCTGTTCTTTCTCCCATTTAAACCCGACTTCCTTTTTTATAACTGAGGTGAGGGGAGCAGCTATAGTACTGAAGTTACGCACAAATCTCCGGTAGAAGCTACATAAGCCATGGAAGCTTCTTACTTCTGTAATAGACTGGGGTACGGGCCAGTCTCGTATGGCCTTCACCTTTTCATCGTCAACGGATATTCCATCCTTGCCTATTACAAATCCCAGAAACACAACACTTTCTAAACAGAATCTGCTCTTGGAGAGGTTGGCATATAATTTCTCACTTTTAAACACCTCAAGGACAGATCGTAGATGATCAAAGTGTTCCTCGTAAGATTTGCTATATATAAGGATGTCGTCAAAGTATACGACGACGAATTTACCAATAAAGTGTCTGAGCACATAATTCATTAGTCGCATGAAAGTACTAGGTGCATTAGACAGGCCGAAGGGCATCACCAGCCACTCATAGAGTCCAAAGTTGGTTTTAAAGGCCGTTTTCCATTCATCGCCAGCCTTCATGCGAATCTGATGGTATCCACTTTTTAAATCAATTTTTGAAAATATAATAGACCCATGCAATTGGTCAAGCATTTCATCTAACCGAGGGATGGGGTATCGGTATTTGACGGTAATTTTATTAACAGCTCTACTGTCAATACACATGCGCCAACTTCCGTCCTTCTTTGGAACTAGTAACACCGAAACAGCACAAGGACTCATGGACTCTCGAATGTGCCCCTTTTCAAGTAATTCAGTTACCTGCTTCTTTAGTTCTTTTACTTCCTCAGGGTTAGCTCGATATGCAGGTCTATTGGGAATGGAAGCTCCAGGTATGAAATCAATCTGATGTTTGATTCCTCTAGTTGGAGGTAGCCCTTGTGGAATTTCTTCAGGAAAGAGCTCAGAGTATTCATTGAGTAAGGTGCGTATGTCCTCAGGAACAGAATCAAGTAGAGAAAAATCACTATGATAACATTCTTTACGCAAGAGCATATAGATGGGTAACTTCGTAGAGAAAGCATAAGAGATGTCTCTTTTTCGGACGAAAAAGTTACGTAGTGGTTTATTCTGGCCTTCCATGTTGGATTTTGAGGTCTTACTTATCTCCTCCCTCATGCTCTTGAATTCGGCTTGAAGCTTGAGTTGATCATCATGGACTTGCTGGGGTGATAGCGGCATTAGAGTGATCTTTTTGTCATCCTTGATAAGGGAGTAGCTATTTTTATACCCGTCATGGGTCACTTTCCTATCAAACTGCCATGGTCTCCCAAGTAGAACGTGACTAGCGTGCATAGGAATGACATCACATAATACTTCATCCGTATATTTCCCAATTTGGATGGCAAGTAATACTTGTTTGTAGACCTTGACCTCACCCGTGTCGTTGAGCCATTGTAGTTTATAGGGTCGAGGGTGCTTCGTGGCTGTCAACCCTAATTTGGTAATTAGGCTAGCACTTGCGGCGTTAACACAGCTACCGCTATCAATGATCAAACTACACAACTTGTCACTGATTCGACATCTGGTATGGAAGATATTTTCACGTTGTATTCGCTCGTCATCAACTTTTGCATGTACGTTCAGGGCACGTCGTACGACAAGTAGTTCTCCCTCGGAAGCATATACCTCATCATGGCCAGGGTCACTATCATAGGGGTCAATAGGAGTAGGGGAGTGGTCAACACAATCATCATCCTCGGACTCAACCTCTCCTGTGGGTCGAACCACCATCACCTTCCTATTGGGACATTCGGACGCGATATGACCATGCCCCAAGCATTTGAAGCATTTGATGTTTCTTGAACGTCCATTGCTAGAATTACCACTTAGATGTTCCTTACCCTTTTCCTTAAGAGGGCTTGCCCGATTGTCGAACTGGACTCTTGACCTTTCTTCACTTCTAGGAGGCTGCTTCCAGTTATGATTTTTTGAATGGCCGGATTGGAAGTTGGGTTGGGGTTTAAAGGTCCTGACCCTTTTGATCTGTTTTTCAATCTTGATGGCTAAGCTAACCATTTCCTCGAT
Source organism: Tamarix chinensis (assembly GCA_030549775.1). Classification (NCBI taxonomy): domain Eukaryota; kingdom Viridiplantae; phylum Streptophyta; class Magnoliopsida; order Caryophyllales; family Tamaricaceae; genus Tamarix; species Tamarix chinensis. The sequence continues at coordinate 76,658,944 of CM060179.1, read as the reverse complement.
ATCCACATAGTGTTGGAGTTCAAGTTTATCAGCTATTTCCTTGTTAAGTCCACTAAGGAATCTAGCCATGGTCGCTTCTCTATCTTCGATTATGTTGGCCCGAATCATTGCGATCTCCATTTCCTTATAATATTCATCAACACTTCTAGGACCTTGAACGAGGTTTTGAAGTTTCTGGTAGAGTTCTCGATAGTAATAGCTAGGTACAAACCTGCGTCGTAATAATCCTTTGAACTCGTTCCAATCTCTTACCGGTCTCTCGTGGTTTCGGCGCCGGTTAGTAATAAGCTGATCCCACCAATTGATGGCATAATCGGTGAACTCAACAATGGCGAGTTTAATCTTTTTTTCATCTGAGTAATTGTAGCAATCAAAGACCAACTCTATTTTTCTTTCCCAGTCCAAATATGCGTCAGGGTCATTTTTTCCACTAAATGCTGGGATCGTTAATTTGATATTATTTAGGTTCCGGTCCTCCTGATCGTACCGTCTTGGATGTCGGCGAGGTCGATGTCCCATCCTGGCATGTTCTTGGGCTGATGGGCCGTCGGATGAGAAAATATCTGGTTCGGGGTGAAAGTTTCTTGGATGTCTGTTTGGCTGGGGTGACTGGATAGGTTCAGTTGTATTATTAATTGTTTGTTCAATCCGATCCAGTCTTTCTATTAGGATACGTAGTTGTGCGGAAATAGGGTTTGAGTTACTATCGGATCCTTCCGACACGTGTCCTGACATTGCATGTCCGGTTCGGGAATTCATTTCAATCCGTTTATCTGTATTAAATTGTCACACGATCGATTGATATTACTTACGTAATAGGTGACTAGAATGTTGGGCTTTTAGCCCGTGACTGTTCGATAGGACGGGTTTTTCGAGCTGGTGGCTTAAACGATATGGAATATCGAATCGCCGCCTAATACCCGATATCCTGCCCCATATCTGGATACCAAATTAATTTTGGTATCAAGTTCGGATCACTAGGTGATATCTAAAAATTTATTTATTTATTTATTTTTTATTTTTTAAAATCAGATGACCCAAAAAAATAAAAAAAATTAACACGGTAGAATTAAACAAGGGTCGACACCAGACAATCCAAACAGGGTGCTGTTTGGGACAGTGAAAAAAAAATTAAAATAAAATAGAAAACACCAATCTGTCGAAATCGACACAGCAGGGAATTGCAAATCGACTCAAAACAGGAATAGAATCGAAACACAGAAATTGCGACTAGAAATCAAGACACGAATTTGATGCTGCAACGACAAAATTTCAAACAAAAAAATCGATGCTAAACATACCCAGATCCGAACGATTTTCGAACATAAAACAGAAGAAAAAAAAACATTAATTCAGAGATGAGCGAAGTAGATCGACGCTCTGATACCAGCTGAAGCGAACCCCAAGTGGAGTTCAGTAAAAATTACACAGAAAACGCAAGAACAACCGAATAGGAACAGGGATAGGGAGATCGGGACTGCCCGATCTAAATCCTCGCAACCGAGAATAACAAAGAAATGCCGGACACCGACAATAAACGACGTAAATCGTAAGAATTAAGCTAAAAGCTTTATTTCATATGCTGAAATCGATTCGAACTAAGTTGTCCTTCTTACATAAAGATCGACGCTATTTATAGAGCAGCAGCTAGCTATGGTAGATGGAAGTCGAACGTTGAGCAACGGTCGAAAAGGTGGAGCGGGTAGAGTGAATTAAAGGTGGGTAACTCCCATTCATGGTGGTCGACGAAGAATGCGAGATTAGAGGAAGGAGACGACTCGGGCAGGCTGCGTGAGGAGTGAATGTCGTTTTGACCGAACGGGAGTGAGGTGTTGGGACGAACGGGTTGATAAGGAAGGCAGGCGTAAAGGGCTGTTGGTGCGGGCAGGGCGTCGATGTCCAATTTATTTGGGCTGAGGGTATGGTAATTTGTTTGGGCTGAGTTTATGGTAGGATTAAGGTTGATGTAGGGGGTTTGAAGAGGGTTTAATGATGGGTTAGGCAAATCCTATTTAACTAGCTGCTTACTACCCTTATTACAAGATAAAACTAAATAAACAAAACAATGATAATAATAATAGTAGAATTTTGCTAATTGGCGATAATGCCATTATTCTTGCTAATAATTTAAAACTTGAGTATGTCTTCTCAGCAACAGGGTCCCGTTTTTGATAGCACCGTCTTGAATCCTTTTCCCCGCTTGCTTGGCTTTGATTGTCAATTTTCTTGATTATCCTGCAAGACAATAATACAAATATAATTAATTATTTTTAAAGGATAATTGGTGATTTTCTTAGTAAGGGTACTAAGGGTATTTGGGCTTTCATCAGGTTGTCTTGGAATAATTGGAAATGAGTAAAATACTTAATCATGAAAATTAGATCTATGTTATTTATATGTGATTTTGTGGTCACATTGATAAAATATTAATACTTAAAAGTGAAAGACCTCGAAACCAGAAATAGTAGCTTTATAAGGGTCGTTACTTTAAAGACTCGATTTAGCGTACGGTTAATTATGGATTTTTTTTGTGTGTCTTAGTGTCCTAGTGAGGCCCTATATCTTACTTTATTTAATTATATGGACTAATATGAGGTATGCATACTTATGGATTATGTGTCCTTGTCGGTAAGGTACTATGTTACCTTTTTATACCAGTTCCACTAGGGTACCTTTACTTCCTTGGATTGATAGTCGGTAGGATAATTTTCTGCCTTGGTGTCTTGGTAAGACTAAAGTACCTTAGTGTCTCTAGGTTGATTGATCTCTCCTTGAGTGAATAAAAATGAAAATGATTGATGGATCATTAGATTGGTCAATATCAATTGTTGTGGTTACATGTGGTTTAGTACTAGCCTTTGTGCCTACCTATGGTTCAGTAGAAGCCTTTGTACCTACCTATGGTTCGGTAGAAGCCTTTGTACCTACCTATGTTTTGGTAATTTCCTTATTTCCTAATTGTGATGTGATGAGTTGTTATGAGTCTGTACTTATGAGTCTACCTATATTATGATATTTATTTATATTAATAATGAGTTATGTGATATGTTGTTATTGTCTTTATTAAGATATTAATATTTAAAGTGGAATACCTTGAGATTTGGGAATGGTTGCTCTTTAGGGTTAGCTACCCTAGAGATGAGGCAGTAGCCCTTGATTTTGTTTGGTGGCTTCGTTGGATGCCTCAGCATTTTGACTAAGGCCCTTACTCTGTAGGTAACCTACGGGCACTATAGGGGGTATCGATATTGTAATATCCCATAATTTTGAAATCTAGATATTTATTTACCAGCAAATCAATTTAACCTGTTTTCTATATTTTTTAATTTATTAAACCTGAATTAATTATAGGAAATTTTATATTAATTTTTTTAGTGATAAATCTAAACTTTACTCTAAAGTATTATCTAAATCCCAAAACCAAAAAATTTATTTTCCCTTTTTCTTTCTTCTTTTTCCTTCTTTTTACTTATTTTCCTTTATCTTCCTTTCTTTTATTTCTCGAGTTACGTCGTTCCCCCAGCCCAAGCTCCTATTTTCCTTTCCTTTCTCCCCCAAGAAGTTTAGGGCCCCTTCTTTCTTTTCTTTTCCTTATCCTAGGTGACCAAGCTCATTTTCCCCCTTCTTTTTATTTCAATTTCCCTTTTCTATATTTTCTTTTCTTCGTTCCCTTTTTCTCCCTTTCTTCTTCATCGTGCCCATCTCCTTCCCTGCGTTACCATCCCCCTTCCATTTTTATGTCTACACCTACACCTCTACACACCACCCGTCCTTCCCACATTTCCCCTCTCGACCATATAGGGTTATGCATGCTACCATGCACCCTTGCCCTTGCACACTTGCTCTCCTGCTCCCCTACACCTTTACTTTACCCTATCACCTACAACCGCTCTCTCCCCCTCCCTATAAACATGCATGTTGAGCCTCCTATCATCTTCCCCACTCCTTTAGCCTCACCCTCACCTATAAATACCCCCTCGAGCTCCATCTTTCCACCCCTTTCCACCTACTGTTCCTCCCCTATTTTTTCTTAACTCCCCTATCCCTGCTAGCTCCAATGCCATGCCACCATTGTTAACACCCAACCACCCCTGTGTCACCTCTCTTCCCTACTTATGCCCTACTCATGCCTACCACGCCACCCTTCCTCCCTCCTTCCTTTTCTTCTCTTCTCTCATGCCTACAACCATTGTAGGCTTCATTTTTCCCATCCACCACAGCTAGCCATTCTCCTCCCTCCTTGCTACCACCATGCCACCACTAATTTACATAGGTGCCCCTGGCCTTTGCAGCTACCATCAGTTACCCTTTTTTCCCCTTGTCTCTCCTCCCTTTTTCTTTCTCCCTCTCGGTCGCTTGCCACCCTACACCACCACCGGCCACCAACTCCACCACCACTAATCACCACCAATTCTAACCATCCCCTCAAGCCTAAGCTACCAATCCTTACCCCTCTCCACCAAAATCAACCACCATCGTTGTGCCACCACCACCACAACCATCCCATTTTTGTTACCTCGACTTCCTTTCTCCTCCTTAGGCTTTCTTTAGGCTAGTATCCCTTTTGTTCTTTTAAAAGAAAAGAAAAGAAAATCTAAATTTTTTATATTCCCATTTTTTAGATATTATTTCAGTGATAGCTAAAGAGGAGGCATAGGTCATATGTGCTTAGAAATCAGAGCCACTCTTGTAAGGATACAATCATAGCTAGGGTTTCATTTTTGATAAAATATGTCCTTGTTTTGTGTTAGGTGATGACATAGATAAAATGATAAATGAATCTAGTGTTATATGTGTAGTTTGGCTTGACAATAGCTAAAGGTAAGAAGTTATGTGGTTATGATTTTATTGATTTCAAGTGTTGTTGTGTATCCATATTTGATGATATTATATGTGTGAAAAGTGTTGGTTTTCCTTATTTTGGATGACTTGTCACTTAGGTAGGGTTTTGGAGACCTAGGATAATTTTTTTCAATATTGTGAAAAGTGAGAAGTAGGGTACTTTAGGGTGTAAATTAGTCAAAAATAGTTTAGAGATACTACACAAAATAATTGTGGCTAAAATAAGGAGCTTTAGGGTAAAGATATTACTGGGATGAATAACCATGCATGGGGTGAGTAAAACCAAGGGGAGCTATGATCATATGTGAGTAGAGTGTGGGTTTGTTACTAAAAAGTGGACATAGGGTTAAATATGGAATTTTTAGCTAGCCATAAAAATTTGGGAAGTCCTTTGAACACTAGGAGAGAGATATAACCAAAAGGTGGAATTAGGATTTTGGGATGCTAAGGCATGAAACCTTAGGGGTAGACTATTATCGCATATAAAAAATGGGGGATTTGGAGTGTAACCTTGGTGTATGAAGTTAACCATGACATTTTGGGAAAATGTACCAAATTTAGTAGCCATGCAGGATAGAGGGAAGTAGTTATAACCAAAATAAGGAATTAGACATGCATGGATCGCTCCCTTTACACTTATCCTCCAATTCTACTTCACATCTCACTCTAGGGTTTTATCCCGAAACCCTAATTTAGGCCTTAACATCCCCTCTTACTCCACCTCACATCACCCAAATCATTTTAACACTCCACGCATCACAAATCATCGATTCCATTCTCATACTTACACCTTAATCACCAAAAATACATGCTACAACAAAAACCTTAAGCAGCCACATCAAACCCTAATCAACCACCACAAACCATAATTAACCACTCCAAACCTTATTTAACCATAACAACCATAATTAGCCATTCCAAACCTTAATTAACCACAACAAACCACAATTAATCATTCCAAACCTTAATTCGATCTCCTCTGTACCCTTAATTTGCTCCACGCGCTATTTTTCGTCCCAAGTGCTCAAACACCCAAACAACACTTACATTACCTTCCTTACATCCCAAATTAACTTTCCACACGTAAATTTCATACCCATGCAGACATTAATATCCCCATACAAACCTTCGAACCTTTTTCATGCAAACCCTAAAATTCCATGTGAAACCCTAATTTCAACCATGCAAACATTAAGCATTATGTAAAACCCAAAATCTCATCATACAAAACCCTAAATTCAATCCACATAACCCCAAAGATTCATTCATACCAAACCCTAGATTCAAACCATACAAAACCCAAAGATTCATCCATACCAAACTAAGTATCCATCCTTACCAAACCCTAAGTTCAAACCATATACAACCCAAAGATTCATTCATACCAAACCCTAGATTTGAACCATATCAAATAAGAGATTCATCCCTATAAAACCTTACATTAGATCCTTCCACGCAAAACCATAAATTAGATTCTCCCAATCAAAACCATAAATTAACTTTTTCCATACAAACCATAGATTAAATTCTTTCACATAAAATCATACCAAACCATAAATTAAACTTCCCCATCTAAAACCATAAATTGGATTTCACCAGACAAATCATAAATTAGATTCTTCCAATTTAAAATCATAAACTAGATTCTCCCAAACAAACAATAATTCCATTCTCCCATATAACATCATAGATTACATTCTTCCAAATAAAACCATGCATTAGATTATTCCTTATAAATTCATAAAATTAGGTCAACTCACTTCCCTTAGTCAACTTCTTTCCCCATCCTCCTTTTTCATCCTTTATCCCACCTAAAATCATATCAACATCCTCACATGCATGTCTTACAGGGTCATACACAAATAATACACATGCCATACGAAAACATACTTCAACTCCACGTCATATCATATACGGCATAATTAATATTCATAAACATAGAATGCATAGCATATGAATCACACAAAGCACATTAGCACATAAAAGGCCTTAGCACCCCTTACCTCAAATGACACCGGTCTTGGAGCACACTCCTACACCTCCTTAGAGCTTTGACCAAACAATAACCTTAACAAAATTCTAACTTTGCTAAAGACATAAAAATAATAGAGATATTATAAACCTTGATAATATAGGATTCAAGACTTTACCCTAATAATAAAAATGATACTAATATAATAATATCAAAGATAATAAAACTAATATCAATGAGAATAATAATAATAATAATAATAATAATAATAATAATAATAATAATAATAATAAGCTTTAAAATTTAAAGTGGGGTTTCGACCCTACTTATAACTAATGACTTACCACTTATTTAATATTAATAATAAAATTAATAACATATATAATAATATTGAAATAATAAAGATAATGATAATATTATTATTAATGGTTATAAGAACAGTAGAAATAATAATACTCAAATAAATAAGTGCAAATGTTAATAAAAAGTTAGGGCCTAAGATTTTTCAGAATAAATAATAAACGTTAATAATATTTATTCTAATAATTATAATATTAATAATAATAATAATAATAAGAATGATAATAATCCCATAATAATTCAATTAATAACTTAAACTTCGAAACTAACAATAAAATTATTTTATTATCACTCTCCACCCTTAAGCTGGTGGGGATAGGCGGCACCGGCGGTGGTCGGAAAATTAGAAGAAAAAGGGGAAAGATGGATGTTGGGAAAAAGATAGGGAGAATTGAGGTGGTATAAGAGGTGTTTATTGTTTCCCAAGAGGAGAGGGACAAAATGATGGTGGTGGTGCTGCCAAAGGTGGCGGCGCACGGCGGTGGAAGGCGGTTTAAGGCTTCGGGGTCAAAATTCCGGCGAGAACGAGCAGCCAACTTGGCACGGCTATGGAGGCCCATGCAAGAAGAATCGAGAGGTGAAAATGGTTTAGTTAGCTAGAGAAAATTTTAGGGAAGAGAATGGAATGTTTCGGTGGCGCTGAGGTTGTCTGAAGGCGGCGGAAGAGGTGTCTGAAGTTGGGGTGGCGGCAGCTCGGGCCGAGGGTTTCGGGGAAGAAAAATCTCTAAAAAACTCCTATAACAAGGCTATTTATAGATGTTGGAATGGATAATGAGGAGCTGGAGGTCGACATGGAAGTTTTAATTGCAATAATTTGGGTGGCCGGTTTCAGAAAACGGCTGACGATTCCTTGGTTTCGGTCGAAGGTTCGCGGGGCTGGGGAGAGGAAATGAGCGAGAGATAACGTCAAATAATTATGCCAATTTATTCCTGGAATTAAGAGGAAGACAATGAGGCAAGAAACGGCCGGTATTATTCACCGTAACCGGAGATGCCATTGATGGGTCGGGAGCCTGTGTCGCAGCGACGGAGGAGGAAGGAGGAAGAAGGAAGAAGGAAGGGCGGCGGTCGGGTCGGCCGGGAAAAGAAAAGAAAAGGGGAAGAACCGGGCTGGTTCGCCCGCGGTCGAGGGCGTCATTAAAACGAACGACACGTTTCGGTGTAAACGGAGCCAAAACGCGGCGCGTCGGAGGGCGGAAGAAGGGCGACGGCGCGAGGGGTAACGGATTAGATGAAACGGTGAGTTTTGGTCGAAACGAAATCAAAACGCGGCGTGGCGACGTCTGACGAAGGACGCCGCGCGCGCGGGGCCGAAGAAGGAAGAAGAGAAGAAAAGAAGAACTGGGCCGCGCCAGGCCTAGTCGGGGAAAAGAAGAGGAAAAAGAAAAAGAAGAAAAAGAAAGAAAAAGGTAAGGAAAAAGGAAGAAAGAAAAAGGAAAAAAAGGAAAGTAGAAAATAAATAGATTAGGGCCAATTAAATTACTCTGAATATTTAGGATATTTAAAAATAATAATATTTAAATAAAATAATATTTAAATCCCTTTTTAGGCTAAATTAGGATTTTTAAAAGGTTTTCCATAAATTCCATTTTAATTAGCAAAACACCCTAATTTTCTTCCATTAATTTATTTATAAAATTAAAATTAATTTGAAACTATTTTCTCCTCATTATTTTAAATAAAATAATTTATTTAGTTAATTTCTAAAATACAATCCTTAATTAGCTAAAATACCCAATTTCTCTTAATTAACATACTTATAAATTTATTCTTGATCTGCCCTAATTAATTTTCTTTTATTTTAATTAAAATAATTTATTTAATTAATCTTTATGATAAAACCACATTTAAATATAATATTTAGGATTAGAAATTTTCGGGGCATTTCATTACTACCCCCTTAAAAACAGACTTCGCCCCCGAAGTCTCCGGGAGCGCCTAGGGTTAGGGAGAAAATGCTTTAAGTGGTTAGAAAACAAAAATAACATTACTATCTATATAAACTACCCCCTTAGGGATAAACTTACTAAATAAAATTTAAATCAACGGGAATAAGGACACCATACGAAAGAAAAAAAATACTAATAAAAACTACCCCCTTAAGAATAAACTTAATTAAAATTCTACCCTTCTCTTCTCACTATGACCAGAAAAAAAATTAAAATAAATAAATCCTTTTTTTGTTTAGAACCGATTTCAAATCAAGGAAAACTTTTTAATCCCAATTCATTTTCAAAATGATACTACTCTTAGTATCAAATTAAAAAGATTAAAACCAAAAGATCAGTCAAAATTCGCTTCAAAACTAATAAAAATTTCATAAACCAAATTTAATTTCGATAAAAAACATATTTAGAAAAAGATCAACCTCTCTAGTACCAACTTGTGGTACCAACTTAAAAAGATTAAAAACAAAAGAGCGTGGTCAAAACCAAATTCGATACCAACTTGTGATATCAACTTAAAAATTTTAAAATCGAAAAAGCGTAATCAAAATAATGAACCACTCTAATACCAAAGTTTGGTATAGGCTTAAAGAATTTAAAATAAAATTGGAAAAGCAGTCGAAACCAGTTTGATACAAATTTGTGGTAGCATAAAAAAAAATTAAAACGAGAGTGCGTTTCCAAAAGGATCAACCATATTGATACCAACTTGTGGTATCATCTTAAAAATTTTAAAACGAAAGAGCGTGTCCGAAAGGACTAACCATACTGATACCACTTTGTGGTATCAGCTAAACATTTAAAATAGAAAATGGTTTTTGAACCCAACTTTGAGTGTAAATGTTTTTAAAACAAGGAACACTTGGTTAAATTAAAAATTTTCGAACATGAGCATGGTTATCGGAACCAGCTCTGATACCACCTTGTGGTATCACCTTAAAGAAAATTTTAAAAACAAAGGAGCTTGGTTGAAATCAACTTCGATACCATCTTGTGGTATCAACTTAAAAGTTTAAAAGCAGAAGGAATGGTATTATCACATGTGCAAAATAGGTGAATTAGGCTACAATATTCGAGTTGATGGTTAACCAACGTATTATATGCATGGGCACAAAAGTTGAGGGCTAGACAAGCAATAGAAAAAAGGCTAGGCCAACCAAGAGAAATTAGGGTTTTAGAGGAGTAACCCTAGAGGCTAGTTATTATCATATGTTGAAAATAGGGGTACCAGGACATGACCCTTGACAAAGGGCTTATGATGGCATGTTAGGGTTTTTTGGATAGATTGGGGACTCAAAAGGGACACTAGAGGTAAGGATGTACTAGAGCTGTGAAATTAAGGTTTCCAAGGGGAATAGGGTTGTATTAGGGTAGTAGTAAGGAAGGACATGAAGGGGGTAGGTGTACATGTTGTGTGATTAAATTGATATAAATAAACATGAATAATACACTAATCATTTAAAGTGGAAGATCACTTGAGTCAAGCCCAGCTGTATCTATTAATCCACCGACAAGAATAGTGGCTTGGATTGTCTTGCTCTTGAAGTTGTTATCTATACCATTCCATATATAAGAATAGTTGGGTCCCAAAATTAAGAAAATTAAACCATTGGATGATAATAGGCCATGGTAAGACATTAATTATGTATAGCGAAATATCACGTGGTTAGGCTAGGTTATACCTTAATTACCGATCCACCGATGATAATAGTGGCTAAGAACGTTCTTACTTGGGGTTGTACATTGATTACCAATCCATCGGTGAGAATAACGGCCAGAATCATCCCACCCTAAAATTTTACTCTCTTATAATTTCATTGGTTGAGAATATTGGGGGTCCCTAAACCCAACATGAATAAAATCACGAGTTCATTATTATTGTATTAATACCTTAAGCTCGGTTAATAATGAATGAGGTGGTATGATCTTCTTATGCACGTGTCTTCCCTTATTATGGTGTTATTAATCTTTGTCACCTGCTTGATTGTATTGTTACCTTACTCAATACATAGTGTATTGATCACCCCTATTATGGGTGATGCTTATTCTAGAGACCCCTTTTCAGCCTATGCTTGTGAATGAGGGCTCACTAGAAGACTTTGCTATAGAAAATGCTATGATCAAGGTAGAGTGATGCTATTGTGACTAAGGCTGGGGACCCAAGAGTGTGACATCCGGTTGTTATTTTAACTAGTTTTTCTTCTTGCTAATATTTTGATTGTACGTTTATTTATGTATTTTGGTACTCCTTTTGGAACAAACACTTAACTCTTATTTATAATATGGATTGTTCTAATGCTACACTTATCATGGTTTGCGTACTGTTTTATCTTACCTTGTAGTTGGTATAAGGATGGTCCTTGGCTAGACTTTTACCGATTATAGTGGTAACATCCCTCTTACTTTTGAATGTTCTTGCACTTAGATTGAAATTTTTTCGTAGTAAATTTTGAGAGTGTTACAAATACTTAAGGATTAGGTATCCTCGGATGGGAGCATATTGTGTTTTCTTGCTGCACTAGTATTACCATAGTACTTGTATGTCTCTAGGTTACAAGTTGGGAGGATATTGTATTGCTTTAGTGAATTGGTATGACTGGTGTACTTTATATGCCTCCAAGTTATTATTTTATCCCCTTAAGTAATTACATATAAAAATAATTATTGTATAATGATTAAAATAAGTTGTTGTGGCTTGTTGGTTTGGTAGTTTCCTTCATGCACTGCTTGATTTTGGTATGTTGGCCTGATAGTTGCATTTGTGCACTATTTAGATTTGGCATATTGGTTGGTGATTGTCTCAAGTCTTTTCTTTTCATGTTATAAGTAGTATAAAGGTGGTTATTGTTAAATGCCTTAATTATGGTATGATGTTTTCCCTTCATGGGAAACCCTTAGTATAATTGGATTATTGAAACAATTGTAATATGGTAAAGTTTGATGTGATAAACATAAAGCATATGCTATGATATGAGTTATGATATTAATGTGGTACTTAACTATGGTATTTACTATTTTACATATTATGTTATGATACTTTATGTTACCTTTTATATTCACCATGTGATATTTGCCATACTTAGTATTATGTAGGGGTTTACTCAATACTGTTGCACTAATGGATTTCATTTTATGGTCCCCTACCTATTCAATAGGTAGTCTTTATCTTGTAGGAATACTGTGAGGGTACATCTTGATAGATTTTGGTAGGAGTTGAAAGTTAGGACCCAGTGTTCATTCTGATATCTTTTGATCTAGATATTCCTGGGACTCTTATATCCCTTTATGTAATCATTTGTAACTCTTTTATCTAATCTTTTGTTATAAGAACGATTTAATATTGTAATAAAATAATTTTTTTTCTTACTATCAATTGCTGCTCTTAATTTAAGCAGACAAATATTTTATTCTTTACACATAGTATAAGAAAGGTAGAGGAACTAGAATTATACTAAATGTGGTGGTAACACTATACGTTGTAAATGATTTAGCATCTACAATAAACTCTTTTTAAAGAAATTTTTAAGTGATAAAAATGAGAATGTTATAGTAATCGCGTGAATTTTGTTGTGTTTGAATGTCTTAATCAAAAGATTGATCAACTTTTGATATTAATAATTTCCATTGAGATTGAGAGGAAATGGTTAGTAGATCTGCTTGAAAGTGTTAAAGATTAGAAAGTAACAAGTCGAGAGATGTTAGTTTGATTTTTACAATAATAGGGGGGTAAGCGAATTTATTACTTTTATAATTATATAAGTCTAAGATAGAGATAGTTGAACTTGTAATTGGTAAAAGGTCATTGTGGCTTGTTAAAGTATAGTGATAATTTTCCTTGATGACACACATATTAAAAATTTAGGATTAGGGTCTATAGGATTATTTAGTATATCATAAATTCGAAAATTTGACCAGAACCTTATCCATTGACTTTTATAGTTTAATTTTGATCTTTTTGAATTTATGTGTTTTGAGTGTTTTCTTTTTTATTTTTTAATTTTCATAATTTATAGAATAACTCAATTAATTATCTAATCAGTCATCTAAACATATCAAGTTCTAATCACTATATTGGTGCTCACTCTCTAATCATTATGGGACAATACCTTAAGTGCTACCTTAAAATGATGCACTTGCTACTAGAGCACATCAACTAAGTAGAGCCAAAATGTCCTTATTAAAACTTAGCTTATTTAGTAAGTGAACTAAATAAAGTCGGCTTATCTCTAGGTAAGCATGGTGTTCAACATTACCTTATTTAATAAATGAGTTGAGTAAAAAAGACTCATGAGTTAAAATTTGTATAGAAATAGGTTGAGTTGTCTTAATTATTTGAGCTCATTGTTTGGATTTATGTATGATATATTTTTTTATTGAACATATGATTATAATAAGACGTATGTTTTCTTACCTCTACCTTACCTAGTTAGCTTACATTTAACACACCATTTAGTTTGAAAATCAACGTTGTAAATGAATGCATACAAACTACTTATTATGATATGGTACTTCTAATGATACATTATATTTAAATGAGCCTCAACTGAGCTTTAATCAAGCTGTCTTATGAAAAAAATAAGTCAAAATTATTTTAATTTGAGTTTGGCTCGTTATAATACTTGAGTAAAATATTTTTTTTTGTGAGTTTTGATTGTGAATTTGAGCACAACATAATATTGTGTTGGTTTTTATAGGTGTTGGAGAAGTTTAAGTGTAGAATGTAAAGTACATGAGACACATAGGGTTCCATGTTAATTAACATGGACCATGTTTCTCTATGAAATCTTTGATGTGTATTGGAAAAAATTCTAGGATACAGAAATAAATATTAGGGTTCTATATTTCCTAAACACATACCATGTTTTTTCTTTATTTCTAAAACATGTTGTTTTACCTCGTAGGGGATTTTTTTCTATAAAAGGAGACATGATAAAACCCTAGCCGTCAAAATTCATATGTTCCAACTTTTTCTTCTTCTCCATAGATTTCTCCATTCAAAGACAACTATATATATGTGTAATTGATTGATTGATTAGTTTAATCTTTATATAATTACATAAGAACAAGAATAAAGATCTATACTTTTTCCTCAAATATTTTTTTTGTCTTATGATTGAATCCTCAATTGAAAATAATCTTGTTAATTTTGATTAGGTTTGGATATCTCTAAATCTACACTAATTCAACAACAATTTGGTATTAGAGCTACATTGTTGAAGAGATTCAATTATTGAGATAGGTATAATTTTTGATATTGAGAATTTCAATTGATCTGTCAATTTCAAATTATGGAAATTGATATGCGGGAGATTCTAATTCAAAATGAATTAGAAAAAGCCTTACCCGGTCATTCAAAGAAGCTAAAATCGATGACGTATGAGGGATTTGAAGAAATAGATCTGAAGGACCTCTCTACCATACAATTATATTTGTTGAATGAGGTATTGTAGGAGGTGGAAAAATAATCAATAGTGGTTGCCTTCTGGTTGAAGTTTGAGTCATTATATATGAAAAAATTAGTAGCAAATTCGCTACTGTTGAAGAGTCAACTTTATGAATTGGAATTAGGTGAGGGTCAATCTTTAAAAAGTCACTTTGATGAATTTGACTCTATAGTTATAGATTTGCATAATATAGATGTTAAATTAGATGATGAAGATTTGGCTATTATGTCGTTATGTTTTTTGCTTGTAAGTTTTAAACATTTTTATGAGACTATTTTGTATGGGAATGAGGAGTTAGTCCTTAAGAATGTGAAATCCACCCTACTACAATGAGAGTTGATTGATAGTTGGTTAACTAACAATGATACTTCTAGGGACTCATATAGTGAGAGATTGGTAACTAGAGGGAGGACACAGGAGTAGGGCTCTAGTGATTGTAAGAAGTCCATACCTAAGATGAAGAGCTAGAAAAAGAATGTGACATGTTATGGGTGTCACAAGAAGTTTTATCCTAACAAGAAGCTTAATGTTACATCTAGTGAGTTATCCAGTATAAAGGATAAAGTAGCAGTTACCTATGGTGATAGTGATGGAGATGTGTTGTTGGCCACTGATAAAGAGAACAAGATCGGTGATAGATGGATCTTGGATTATGGGTTCTCTTACTATATATATCCTAAATAGAGATGATTTCAAATGTTCAAGGTGATTTAGGGTAGAGTAGTCTTGATGAGCAACAATGCTACTTGCAAAGTTGCTGAGATTAGGACAATGAAGGTGAGGATGCATGATGATGTGATCAGGACATTGTCCAACGTGATACTTGTCCCAAATATGACTAAGAACCTCATCTCTTTTAGTTCCTTAGATTGTAATGGGTACTAGTGTGTTATTGAGGATTATATCCTTAGAGTTACAAAAAGGGCTCTAATGTCGATGAAGGGGAAGTGGGTCAGGATACTATATGAATTGGTGGGTTCCACTTTTATGGGGACATTTACTGTGACATCACCAAGGTTGTGAGACTCATATATTATGAGACTTTACCACATGAGACTAGGATATATGAGGGTCAAGGGTATGACTGAGCTCTCTAGGATGGGACTACTATATGGACATATGATACATACTATAGAATTATATGAGCACTATGTGTTTAGCAAGCAAAATACGGTTAGATTTTCAATAGCTAAGCATAGTATGAGAAAGCCTCTTGATTATATCCATTTAAATTTGTGGGGTCCAGCAAGAGTGGTTTTCAAAAGTGGTTTGTAGTACTTAAGCACATTCATTGATTACTTCTCTAGAAAGGTATGGGTTTATTTCTTAAAGCATAAGAATGATGTGTTTGGTGTTTCCAAGCACTAGAAGACTTTGATAGAGACGTAAACTAGGAAGTAGGTTAAATGTCTCAAGAAAAATAATGGTCTTGAGTTTGCTGTGTAGAGTTTAACAAATTTCTACCAATACTACAGAATAGTGAGACACCACACCTGTGTTGGAAGACCATGGTAGAATGGGGTTGCTGAGTCGATGAACAAAACTATATTGGAGAAGGCTCGATGTATATTATCATAGGGAGGGCTAGGCAGAGAGTTTTAGATTGAGGCGATTCACATGGCAGCAAGTCTGGTGACCCCGTCACCAAATCGGTCCAAATATTTGAAGACATATGAGTATTTGTGGTTTGGTAAGCTAGCTAATTACTCTAATTTGCATTTCTTAGGTTACCCTACTTATGATTATGTGAATGATGGTAAACTTGAACCTAGAGCTAAAAAGTGTATCTTTTTTAGCTTTACATCTAGAGTGAAGGGGTACAAGTAATGGGACCCAGCTGCATCCAAGGTCTTGACCATCAAGGATGTTACCTTCAATGAGTTTGTGTTCCTCTAGAAGAGTGAGTCTTGTGATGGTGTCACTAAGAAGGTGGAGTAGGAGAGTGCTTCATGCCAGGTTGAGGTTGATGTTGAGTTGGATGGTAGAGACTCTTCTGATAGACCCACTATTCTTGAAGTGGGTGGATCTAGGCAGCAAGTGGAGTAAAGGAGTGTTTCTACAGGTAGATGATAGAGGATTGTTAAGGCTCCGATCAAGTACAATTATGAAGAATTGGATGGCTATACTTTATTTAGTGCATAGATTATTATTGATGTACAAGAGCTAGCATCATTCTCAGAGGCTATTGAGTGTATTATTCTGCCGAGGGGTATGCTGCTATGGAGGAGGAGATGGAGTCCTTATTGAATAATCAGACATAGGAACCTATGAAGGCACTGAAGAAGAAAAGGATTGTTGATTAGAAGTAGGTGTAGAAGTTCAAACAATGAGCTCCTGGGGTCGAAAGACCAAGGTATAGGGCTTGTTTAGTTGCACGTTGATTTATTCAGATTCTAAGAGTGGTTTATAATGAGGTATTTTCTCCTGTGGTTTGACATACTTCTATTTGTACCTTCCTTACGCTTATGGCTATACATGATTTTGAGTTAGACTAGTTTGACATTAAAACTACATTTTTATATGATGAGCTCCAGGAGCAGATTTACATGCGATAACATAATGAGTTTGTGGTTGAGGGGATGTATGATAACATGTGCCTATTGAAGAGGTCATTATATGATCTAAAGCAGTCTTCTAGGTAGTGGTATAAATGATTTGATCAATTTATGATTGAACATAATTTCTCTAGGAGTGAGTATGATGGATGTATGTACTTAAAGGAGATGGAGGGTGGATCTTTGGTGTATCTTTTGCTATATGTTGATGACATGATTGTGGCAACAAAAGATATGTTTGATGTTGATAAGGTGAAGGCAGTGCTAAAGAGTGATTCTGAGTTGAAGATCTTAGAGCTACAAAGAGGATCCTTAGCTTGGAGATTATTAGAAACCATGAACAAAAGATATTATACTTGTCACAATAGTCTCATGTGAACAAGGTGATGGAGAGATTTCATATGATATATGTCAAGACTCCGACCACTCCATTGGCTACTCACTTCAAATTACTTGCTTTAGATTGCCTCAAATCAAAAGAGGAAATGGAGTTCATGGCGACTATTCCATATTTGAATGTTGCTGATTGCATCATGTATGCTATGGCGTGTACTTGGTCTAATATTGATTAAGTTGTTAGTGTTGTGAGTCAATATATGATGAATTGGGGAAAGGCTCATTGGGAAGTAGTGAAGTGGATCTTTAGGTACTTGAAGCGAATAGCTTTAGCTTGTATTGAGTATAGGAGATCAATTGATTCGCTTGTTGGGTTTGTGGATTCTAATTATGGTGGAGGCCTTGATAAAAGGTGATCTACCAATGTATATATTTTCTATCTTAGTGGTTCAATTATTAGCTATCGGTCTTCCATGTTGGAGGTGATGGTGTTCTCCACTACTAAGGTAGAGTATAAGGTTATGACAAAGGCTTTCTAGGAATCCTTGTGGCTTGGTGGTTTAGTACAAGAGTTGGGATTTGGTCATGGAACTCTAGTTGTTCGCAGTGATATCTAGAGCCTATCTATTTAGCAAAGAATCAGAATTCTTTCTATCGTCAAATGAAGCACATTGACATTAGGTATACCTTTATTCGGGGTACTATTGCTGCAGATAAAGTTGTGTTTGAGAAAGTGGGTACTTTAGATAATCTAGCTGATATGCTAATGAAGCCAATGACTATGGGTAAGTTCGAGTGCTTCTCGAACTTGATTGATGCGTCATAGGCCATGAAGTCGTTTGTTGGGATAGAGTTTTTTTTTTTGTAAAGGTATTATATATCATGCATCACAAATACTACGTCAGGGTGTAGAATTGTTAGTTTCGAATATGTATTTGAGTATAACATAATATTGTGTTGGTTCATGCAGATGTTGGAGAAATTTAAGCATAGAATGTGAAGTATATGAGAAACATTGGGGCTCCGTGTTTACTAACACGAAACATGTTTCTCTATGAAATCTTTGATGTGTTTTAGGAAAAAGTCAAGAGTAAAGAAATAAATATGGGGTCCCGTGTTTCTTAAGTATGGATCGTAATTTTTTTTTCTTTATTTCCAAAACATGTTGTTTTGGCCCATAGGATTTTTTTTCTTCTATAAAAAGAGAAGTGATGAAACCCTAGTCATCGAGAGTCATGAGTCCCAACTTTTTTTTACTTCTCTATAGAATTCTCTATTAAAAAAGAATTATAGATTTGTATAATCGATTGATTAATTAATTTAATCATTCTATAATTACAAAAGAGTATGAATAAAGATTTCTACTTTTTTCTCAATTATTCTACTTTGTGATTAAATCCTCAATTGTATATATATAATCTTGTTAATTTTGATTTGGTTTGTATCTCTCTATTTCCATGTAAATTCTGCAACATTATTTTTATTTTTTAAAATAAAAAAAATGACTCAAGTTGTGCTTTATCAAGCTGAGTTAATTTTTGTTTCTAATTCTTGTTATGTCAGTGTCATTCCCTTAAAAAATATATAAAAATATACTAAACCCCATCTTTAAGCCATTTTTTGTTAAAGTTGCATGAACATAAGGTTCAAGGGTTGATCTCGTATCTTGGAAAAATCCCACGAGTATAAAAGGACAAACAAGACATACTTCAAAGTCAAGCAGCCCAAACGATCATGTCGCCCATATTGCGGAAACATACTCTTTCCTATTTTCTTTCTTGTTTGTTTATTGGTCAGATCTTCTTTCCGATTAAAAACATATCGTGACCCTGGTTTAAGCAAAACTGCGCAACGTCAACATGATGTACGGTTTTAATAAGTGGAAATGAAATTCCTGCACTGACATAGCCGTTAATGGAGGTTAGTTTCGTTATTTATTTATTTTTTATGTTCTGATTCCGCACCATACTGCTCGGGCAAAGAAGTAACCTAAGGATATCAAACACTTAATTATTTAATCTCATACATACATCATACTAATGAAAAAGACTTACCTTATCATCCACTGTGAATGATTTGTTAAATGCAAAAACTGCGTGAGACATTAATTCGACGTTTTTAAAGTAAAACGTACATATACACAACGTGTTGGGTTATGAGTCCCTTCCTATATGAAAAAACTCAATTTTATTTATTTTATTTATGAGGATAGCTCAGAGATTCTTTGGATCATTTATTGGGTGGCTTCCTTGATAAGTCTTTTACTCTCATCTTTATTAAGGAGGATTGAGAGAATTCCAAAGATCATCAAACACCGAACTAGAAGGGCAAAGGTTTTATGAAGTGCAGTTCTAGACATTTTTCTCCTGTGCAGTTTTCATCAGTGCTCCGATCGAAGGTCAAACGTGCTTCGATTTAGCTGAAATTTGGACAGCACCTTCGAGACATATGGTTATTCAAATCCAACGGTCGGTTTGTCTATTACTGCTCTAGTTTGTGAGTTATTGCCACTGTACCGAGCCCCTATTTTCTAGTGACGAAATCTCATCATTTTTATTGGTTTGGTTGTTTGTTGGTCGATAAGAATTTGGTAGGTTGTGTACCCTTTAGGTGCTCATTGTAAGGAGATTGTTATAATCATCTTTGATTATAGTGGAGCAAGTTTCTAGACTAAGTCCCGTGGGTTTTACCTCTTTCACTTTGAGGGTTTCCCACGTAAAACTTCTTGTGTCTCTTTTATTTGTTTGCTTGACCATTTGCACTTGTTTACTTGCTGATTTGATATCATTGTGGATTGTTATCTTGCTGCGGTTGACACCATCTACTTAGTGTTGGGTATTTATTAATATTGGGAATCCCTTATTTTTCCCATCACAACTTACGAAAACGGATAGGTAGAGTTTTCTCTCCAGCCCTAGCAATTTGCAGAGCCGTTCCTAGGGTTTTGATCCACCATTGATGAGAGCTCATGTTAGGGCTTATTTGATACAAGGATAATAGAAGTAGAAATAAATTTCTCATATTTTTTATATTTTATATTAGATATTTAATATAAAAAAATATATTTAAAGAAATACCTATTTTAGATCAAAATAAAATCTAAAATAGGTATTTGTCAATTTTTTTCTTTAAATTTTAAATTTGTGATATAAGATGTATAAAATATAAGGGTAATTTTTCTACCTCTATATCTCCATACTAAACGAGTGCTCAATCCTACATTTTCTACCATACTAATAAGAGCCTAAGGTGTGTCACAAGTTCCTTGTTCCATAAAAATGCCCATACAATGAACATTGAAGGTGCTAATGAATTGGAGCAGATGAACCACACAGAAGAACAGATGGAAGATGCACTAATACCAGATGACCCTTCCTTTCATGAGTAGAACATTTAGAATATATTGGTTGGACAGATTTCAAAATTTGCCAACTCAAATATTGATGTTTGGGAATGAGCTAATATGGTTGCATCGTTTGATGATTGATTTTTCGATGAAAAGGAAATTCCTAATGCTATGTGGCCTCAAATCTAATTCATCATGGAAGAGAAACTATTGGAGGTAGTACAAGAAATTTGCATTAGCGATCAAATATATTTAGGATTGCTTTTGATTATTGATGACCACCATCAACAATCACCGCTATTGGTATATCTATTGTGACCAACGCATATTTTATTCATTTATAATTAAATTATTTGGTCTCTATAGAAGCCAGAGTTTCATAGAAATATATATATCTTATGATAAAAAAAATTAAAAATAAAATATAAAATAAGGTTGTGGCAACATTAGCTCCTCTTTCTTACTTCAAAACCCTTGACCTTGACTCTAAAATCCTGCTCTCAATTCCCTTCGACGATGAAGAACCTCGACCTTAAACAATAGATGATGACATTTCCTCTAGCCAGAAGAAGATGGATAATGATGTCAATTTGGTACATTCCTCATCTTTTCTTCTTTTATTCCCTATTCGCTCTATGATTTATTTTTCTTGCTTGCCTTTTTATTCCACTCTATTGCACTAATATATCTACTATAAAACAAATGAGACAAATGGTTTTGTTATGCTAAAATTGGTTTCTGAGGGTTATTTTCAAAGGCACTTAATTGTATAATGGTAATTAGTAAACTATATGACTAATTAGAATATTTTCAAAGGCACTTAATAATTAGTAATCAATACTAATTAATTAAATATATTCAAAGTTAGTAGTAATTAATAACTTTTACTAACAACCAAACTACTTAAATAGTAATTAATGCTAATTAAATTTTTAAAAGGAATCTGTAATCAATACTAATTAATTAAACATCTCCAAAGTTAGTAGTAATTAATAACTTTTACTAACAACCAAACTACTTAATTAGTAATTAATGCTAATTAAAATTTTAAAAGGAATCTAAAATCATATATATATATACACACTAAAATCTACAATAATTAAAATAATATATATATATATATATTTGAAATAGATATAATTTTTTTTATTAAACTTGTATAATAAAAGCATATGAAAATTCAATTTCAAATCCATCATCAAACGTATCAAAACTGAATAAAAATAGTAATCTTATAGGCTCAAGATCTTCTTTCAAATAAAAAAATTTGAGTGTGATCATCCCTCTAACAAGATGGGGAAGGGTCACTACCATAATGGAGCAATGAATAATGGGTAGTTCAAATCTTTTCAGTTTGTTCTTGATAGAACCTAGATGGTACATTTCTTTCAAATAAGGTAAAATTGTGATACCCCATGTTTTGTGGAAATATTATTTCATAGTTATTTCTTTCCCCAAATTTTCCTTTTAGAATAGGGCTATTTGGGTTTCTCAATGTTTCATGTCTTTTACTCTTCTTCAATAATATATATGTGTGTGTGTGTGTGTGTGTGTGTGTGTGTGTGTGTGTGTGTGTGTGTGTGTGTGTGTGTGTGTGTGTGTGTGTGTGTGTGTGTGGAAAGCTTAACATTTAAAATTTTATCTTTCCACATTGTTTTTCATATTTTATAAGTATTTCTTATTTGATGAACTTTGGACATGAAGTTCTTTATTAAGTAGTTAGTAGTGTAATATTTCATAATTTCAAACCTACATTTTATTCTTTTGGTGATTATTATTTCCAAATCAATTTTGTTAAATTTAACTCCCCATAAGTAATTTATTTACTTAACAAGAGTTTTCACAAAATTTTATTTCCATAAGACAATGTTTGTCTTCATGAAGTAATTATTAGAGTCATAGAGTATTATTCCCTAAAGTTATACAAACCTTTTAGAATATTTTAATGTTCATACGATATAATTTTATTAAGGTATCACTATCAAATATTTTCAACATTAGTTTCAATCATATATCATTTCATTAACATATTATTTATTTCTTATGGTATTTATAAATTATTATTTTAGTAGCTATTGCATTCATAGGATATAAAATATTGTTTGGTTGATGAAATAAAATTCATTAATTATTACTTTTCACCTGCCAGTGATATGCCTAAATTAATTCTAGGCTTGTTTGGCATTCTTAAATTATTTTTCACACCTAGTAATAATAATTCTTATATAAATTATTTACACCTTGAAAAAAAAGAGGAAAAAAAGGTAATAAAAAGGACAACAACAACAATATATGATAAGATTTCACTCAAAAATAAAAGTTGTGAGTTAATAAGGAAAATAAGGCCTTGATCTTCTAACTAATATCTTATCTTCAGTAACTATCGTTAGTATAGTAAATAACTAGTGTTGTACCTCTGCAATGCATGGATTTTATTATTTTATAAATTTTATAAATTAAATTAAATACAAAGTTGTATATAATAGATAATAACAAGGATAAACATAATGCTAATGATAATTTGAGAAATTCATTTATACAATAGAATTATTATTTAATTTATAATACTAAATATTATACATTTAAATCAAGATGTTAAATTATATGTAATTATTTCCTAAAAATTATGTATTCCATCCATATCAAAAAAGAAATCATTATATTAATTAACATACTTTTTATGTAACTAATAATAGTAGTCTTATCATCACACCTATATCCTTCATTAAAAAATAACAAAGCATTTAATATATAGATAATGGAAAAATATGTGAGAGTAAAAATAAAAAGTAAGTTTTGACTTTTCTATAATAACTTTATTTTTTATACATAAGTTTAGTGATTAAATGACTTTTTTTTATATGGAGAGAGTAATATTTAATTGATCAATATTAGTTGGTTGATAATAAATATTTATTAAACAGAGTAACACCACAAAAATAAATTATATTTAAATAATAATTTTAATTCAATTAAATATAATTAATAATAACTATGTTCAAATCAAATAATTCAAAATGTTCGTCAAAGATTTTAAAAGGTGATCAATTAACATTTATGGTAATAAGAGGCACCTTCTTTATTTCTGAACATAAGTCTTTTTAGCATAAAAATTTTGTTTCAAAATGAAAGTAATTTTAGAAAAGTTAATGCTTAATTTTTATTTTTACCCCTCATTTTTCTCCTTTTTTTTTCTTTGCATTAATTGTCATATTATTTTTCAATGAATGTTATAAATGTCATATTATGAATATATTTATTACCTCTTTAAATAGTGTATAAATTGCTAAAAAGTCATTTTCTTAGAAACATATATATGAAATAGATAAAATGAATAGAAACATACACGTTGAATTGAGGCTTGGGCTGCTACCTAGTTTAGGTGAGGAGCAAATGTAATTGGTTAAAAAAATAATGAAAAAAGTTGGAAAGATAAAAAGTTTAAGAGTTGATCTATTTTATACCTCGAGAGGATAAATTGCTATTATCATTAATGAAAATTGAGTACATAATCTTAATCTTTTTTATTTCAAATAATAGAAGTATAGCATAGTAAAAATGTGTCAAACATTCTCATTCCTGAGCTATTTAATGAGTTGTAATATTATTGTTTGAATAGTTTCAATGAGAATTAAATTGTAATTATTTCCTATAATTAGTTTGTATAGAATATAATATATGGACCAAATATCATTTCATTATATTAGTATAGGGGTGAAAGAATAAATATAAACTCATATATTAACCGAAGTTAATTTAAGCAGAAAATTTATCTACTATTATGACTATATTATTACATATTATATAGATTTAATTGATCTGATAAGTTTGTTTGGTTAAGAAATATTATCATACGATGACTATATATTTGACTAACAGAGAAACATAGAGGGAAATACATATCTTTCCCTAGCCTTAAGCCATCGAGCGGCATTTGTTTAGCCTTCTCCCTCTCATCTCAACCTCTCTGATCCCTCAATTTTGTCTCGTTCAAGAAGAATTCGCAGTCTGCAATTGGTGCCCGACTGTCTCATACATGTTCGTTGATTAGTCAAACTCCACAATTTAAACCATAAATCTCGGGTAAGAGTACAGGGATTATTGGGATTGAAAATGTGGACTTGATTTTCGGTTGGTTTCGGTTTGTCTGGAACTACAGTGGAATCATCGTGGCGTGCTCCTAATCTATCGAAGACGTAAAGAGAGACATCGGTAAGCCCTTCCCGTCATCTTATTAGTTCTTTAACTTTATGATTAATAGAGTCCACGTCGACGAGCCATACCTTTCCATTCTTTCTTCATGACTCACTAATTAGGTGATTAGTAGTTAATCATAAAACAATAGGAGCGCAATAAAGATAAAGAAGAAGAAGAAATACTTGTACATACCTCTAAGACACACGCAGGACTGCATACCACACATAAAGCTATTCACGTACGACTATTATAATTAGTTGACGGATTTAGTTTATTAGGTGAGCCATATAATATATTATAATGATGAATTTTGCAACCCTATATTAGTGTGATGTTGATTAACATATATATGAGAAAGATTAAATAATTCATAAACACCAGCCACCCAAGCCATATAACTTTTAGCTCTAGAATTATTTATGTTTTACAAGATAAATACAATATTTAATCTGTAACGTAATTATATTGCTTAGAGGTAGAGGATATTATTGGATCAGACTAATGGGTATAAATTATATTAATTGCCATATCTACTAGTATTGATAACATTTGTTATTAAAGTATAGGACCTCTGTCTAGTAAATAATTGTGGATCAAATTATTTTTCAAGTAATATTACTTTCAAACTCTCTATCTATCTATAACATAAATACTTATATGCATTTTTTGATCTATTTAAAATTATGATTTTTATAAATATAGGTATTTATATCAATGTTTTATAAATTTCTTCTATAAACTTATTAAAAGTGTTTATGGTGAATATGTGTTTTCATATATTATTTAGTAATCATATGAAATATGTGGTACTTATTTACTTGTGTATGTCATTGGTGTCATATAAAATTGTGGTTTATGTCATTTTATAATCTTATTATATTCATTAGCTTGGGATGAGTTGTTTGGTTTTCAATTATGATGTCCATTAAGGGTTAACTTGAGTGACTTTAATTACCATTTTATTTTAAAAGTTTGTATTTTTTGAAATATATATAGAAAGATATTTTTGAAAAGTGTTCATTATGGAAGGTGTGTTATTTAAGAGCTGTTGTGCTGAATTACAATTTTGGAAGGTGCCAAATATGGAATGTACCTAATATTAGAAATGTGCATGTTTAAGGAATGTATAAGAATGTGTATTTATGGTTGTGTGTCTCAATTATGTTATAAGATCACCTTCTACAATACATTAAAACTTTATGTGAAAGACTTGAGTTGGGTTTGGGGTCCTTTGAGTAGTCTCTCAATGTTTAGTTGTGCTAGGTAAATATATTGGGTAAGCCATAGTTGTATATATTCTTCTCTTGATTTGGTTTTGCTAGCTATCTATATTGGGTTAGTTTTGGTTGTATATATTTCTCTTTGGTTTTCTTTAGACCTATTCTATCTAAGGTTGCAATCGTAGTAGGAGGTGTATATACTTAATGATTATGACCATTAGTAATCCTCATTGGCTTGGTTCAATAGGAAGACCTTGGTGTGATTTTTGTTTTGGTTTGTTTGGTTTATATTGGTCATTTGGCTCCAAGTCTCTATTAGGTTGAGATCCTTCGAGCCCTTACTATATACCAAGTGACCTTATTGGTAAGTTGGATTCCATACTCAAAAAATTAAAAGTGGTATATTATCTTATGTGGTCACTTAAGATGATGGATTAAATGAGGTTTATTGGTACATTATAATTTACTATGAAATATGTTTTTTTACACATTATTTGGGTATAATATCTATATATGTATATGTATATAAATATTATATTCCTTTGCACTTGCGAGTTGCTTAGTTGTTACTGTAACTAACTTATTACATGTATTAAACGAGGCTACAACAATCCATGATGTACATGTTGAACAAATGACCTAGTGCATATTGAGTGTGGAATTTCCTAAGGTATTGATGATATCACTATCTTAGAAAGGGGTTTTAATAACATTTATTTTATGAATTTAATAACAGTTTTTATGTAAAGACCATTATTAAAACAAGGTTTTTACATCACAACCATTATTAAAAAAATGTTTTAATAAAGGTTTACCACAAAACCATTGTTAAAACACCAACGAATTAGGATTTTAATAATTGATTACGCATTTATTAAACCCTAATATGTATTAATTAAGCATTAAATGGATCTTTTAATAATAGATTTTAATTAAAACCATTGTTAAAACACACTTGATTTAGGGTTTTAATCATTGATTTCGCATTTATTATACCCTAATTTAGATTAAATGAGCATTATATGGAACTTTTACAAATAGTTTTTAGAGATAACCGTTATTAAAAATAATTTTAATAAATGTTCTTATGTAAAATCGTTATTAAAACATCTTATAAAATTGGTTTAATAATGGTTTTAAGTAAGAACCATTATTAAAACTTTTCTAATTTTTATAATAGTTTTGCTATTTTGTTTTAGCCCATATGCATAGTTGTATGTTCAAATATTTACCAAATCTATAATATAAAATAGTATCAATTCATTTATATATATATATATATATGCATGTCTCTGTACACTGGCATACCTAGGAATCAAAAATTAGTAGGTGAACTACAACTTAGTAGCTCTACCCTCCAAATTCAAAAGTCTATAGATCATAACCTAGATGACCAAAAGGTGTAGATGAAATACAAATATGAATATACATGTAGAATGTAGATCCCTAATATCGAATGTATGTGCACATGCTTGGCCCATTGGTCTCTAATTTCATTAATTTTATGATCATTGTATTTCTGGTCTTGTACATAATCACCATTGAAAAACTACAAATTTACAAGTTTTGATTATTTGATTAGTACTTAAGTTAAGTACCAAATATATATATAATGGTTCATTAATGAAAAAACTATGGAAAAACAAATATACATGGCTTGGATCTATGTTGACCGATCTGTTTTGGAGTATTAGATCCATTGCTCTACAAACATAGTATCCACAATCATCAACATTTTTCTGTTGTGGATACTATCAAATAAATTCAATTAGCTCTCTAACTATTAGTTATTAATTTGAATTAAAATAAAATGTAAAATATTTTTCTTCCTACTTACCATTACAGGCTCATATTCAAGACTCCTTGGATCTAGGACACCATTCCCACCTCTCCTCTGATACACCATCTATAGTGACCTAATAAATAGAGTTAGATATACAGTATTGTATGGCACAATATACCTAAAATATTAATGTAGAATATATGCACAAATAAGCTAATGAAGTAAGAAGTAAAGAGTATACTAACATGTCAATAAATTCTTTCCCACCACAACGAGCGACGTCAAAAGGCACTTTATATATTCGAAGGGAATCAAATATATATACTATTACAATTAGGTTGGATGGCATACAAAATCCAATATTCATTTACTAGGTGAGGAATGAGATAAATCTTATTGTATCCCTCAATCAAAATGTGATCCACTAAATAGTTTATGTGTCTACCCTCTCTTATTGTAGTACCATCAGTTATGTAGTGTGGGCATACAAACACAATAGAGGACAACATTTCCTCTGCCACATCACGACTAGCTACCAACCTATGGATGACAATAACAATGCATATTTATTAATAAATGATAACTCATATAAGAGATCATAAAAATTCCAATGTAATAAAAAGTACTAAAATCTGAAATATGAAATAATACTTATGTAACATATACGACAACGCTCATTGTTGACATCCATTCCTAATTATAATTATCACTTATGTCAACCACCAATACCATATAAGTAGTGTCGTCCCTCCCAACATACTCAGGACGACTATCAATTAAAATATAATTGTCACTGAGATAGTTTTGGGCATATAAATATAATGAAGTTAATGCTAGTGGCGGTTGGTACTTATTTGAAGATGGAATCTTTTGTAGGGCAACTGATTTTTTTTTATTTAGCTATCTTTTCTTTAGCATCACCCTCTTTTGTAATGCTCTTTCTACTAGTACCTCTCTTCACCTTACTCCTAGGAACATTCTTCTTTTTTGATTCCTTAAATTAGAATAATAAAAAACATATTTAATGAGCATATATATATTAAAAAGGTATAAACAATGTAAATAAAAAATAAGGTCTAATAATGATGTTGAATGCCATTACCTCTTCTGTAGTGAGACGTATCTAATTCACGGGCCAAGGCATGAAGCTTTCATGAGTTTCTAGCACTGTGGCTGCCTCATCACCTTCTTTATAATAAGGAAAGGGTGCACTACCAATGATTGGAGTGTCAATACATAATAAAATTGTATTTAGGGTCAAGTTATACCCATACTATTTGTGTTTGGATCCTATGATTAATGCTTATCCTTCCTTTTGTTAAAAGAGTTGAAAGGTCATTTGCTAACAAGTCATATTTATACAAACCCTCAAATAAAATTTTATATTCTTAATTATTTATTACACTGAATACATTTAATAACAATTCATAGTTTGTAATGCTTACCTCAGAAAGAGAAGAAAGACGTGCATTAGCTTCACAACTATTTCTAATCCTATTTACATTGAGTATGTGAAGTTGATCATGGTTAACTGAATCGAATGGCTTATACCCTTGAGATTTGATAAATGAGAACTCTTACTCCATTGTTATCATCCATTCAAATGCCATGTTTAATTTTTGGGTGAGGATTGCCACTTGCTCATTGGTACTACGAGAGCCACCAGATCGACTACACATGCTCGTTCTCATAACCCCTAATCTAAGACCCCTATGTCTTTCAGGGTATTCTATAATTCCTATAACCTGTGACATAGTGTTATATTGGTCCACACCCTCCACAAAATCTGGCACTTTAAGTTCGTCTTATAATGTATGTAATATACTTGAATTTAGCTTATAGGAATAAACATAATATAATAGTTTTCTCAAAGAAAACTAAGAAGGATTTGAAATATCTACAAACTTACAATTTTTTTGGTAGCACCTTCTATATCTTCATTAAGATATCTATCTTTTGTTGCTCTAGCCTTCTTCCATAATATACCAATATTGATGGACATAGTACATGGATCCGTGTACAGGGCTATGAGGTATAAATAAAAAATTAACCTTACAATAAGAATATTATTATAACATTATACTTTTACATGTAAATAGATAAATTAAAATCTTATACCAACTCTTCTTCAAGGCCTGCATAACCTTTGCAAGCCATATTATACCAGTACTTATTTTGCTTAGCAATCTCTTTATTTTTGGAACTTTTTCCTATGTTACAAGCCAAAATATAAGCACATGGTTATTTAAATATCAATGAAAAATTATTAATCAAAAATTTTAATTGTTATCTAACAAATACCTTAAAATCCTCCGAAAGACGATATGTAATAAATTGGTTCCAACATTCTTGATCAATGAAACCATAACATTTGGGTGGGTTCTAGTGTATAGATTCATCCCTCTTTCTATATATTTTTCTACTTGCCAAGTATGCTCTAAATGTTTTTGGATTTTCACCATAATGTCTAAGAAGCCATTTCTTCCTTGTCTTCTGGAAAATGATGACTCTCTGCAAAATAAGACAAATATATGTATGTCAGTTCCTACAATAATGATGATTCTTCGGTAAAAATCTATGATTCCTGAGAAAAAAAGTCTTATAGCCACATGTTAACTAAAGAAATGAAGTATTCTTCTCACATATCGGGCATGCATAATGGCCTTTCATACTATAACATGACAAGTTGCTATACGACGAAAAATCATTTATTGTACAGAATAACATTACTCTCAAAGTGAAATTTTCTTCACTATATGCATTAAATACTTCAACACCTATGTCCTAAAAGAACTTTAAATCATCAATCAAAGGTACCAAATAAACATCAATATCATTTCCCAGTTGGTTTGGCCCCAAAATGAATAAAGACAACATCATATAATTTTGTTTTATGTAGAACCACAAAGGTAGATTGTATATAACCAAAATCACCGACCATATAATGTAGGTAAGTATCTAGATATCAAATCATAATCCCTAGCAAACACCTCACCCTCAATAATTCTCGATTGTAGTGCATCAGTATGGTGGACAAAGTAATGCAAAAAACTAGATGTAGCTAATGGCCATGGATCCATCTGAGGTAGGGTTACTAGTAGGTGATACAATTTGAAATGGAATGGGTCATATGATGCGTCTATTATCAAGGTTTTCCTCGAAAGGATCTAAATTACAAAATATGTAAACTCTTGAACTAGCTAGATAAATCATAAATATATTCTACTATATCTTAACTAATTATGTAAAACTAACAACATAACCACATAAGATACTCATCATAAAACTTATAACCTTAAATTGATTTTTATTTATTTCTCTATTGATATAAATGTGTTTTTCAACATCAAGAAAAGATAAATTATCAAAATATTCTATATTCTTTTGTTATTATATGTTTAAGATTTTAAAATGTCATCCTTTTATTTACTCCCGCTAGATTTGTCAATGAGTTAAGTTGAATCAAACATCCTCTTATTATACTCAACATGTTTAAAATAAGGATATAATCTTGAGTTATTTATTTAACAAACAAGCTTCGTCAAACTATCATCTAATCATTCAAGCTCAGCATAGTAAAATCAAGTAGATATTAATAAGATAATATATACAAGTGAAGTTAAAAGTAATATATTATTAAAATTTTAGTTTAGAATAATGTATATAATAGTTTGTTATAAGATAACATATTAATTATCATATTTAGTATAATAGTTGCAAAACCCTAACCATAATCCTGACGCTAACCCTAATAAATTATAATAAACCCTAAACCTCAACCTAGCTAACTATAATTAAAGCCTAATAAATCCTATTTTATCATTATTATTATTACACATGATTATTTTGGCTAATTTAATTATTCACTTTTATTTCATTGTTATTTTTTATGTCTATTTGATCCTCATCAAAAAAAATTGTTAGCATGCAACTCTAATTGAAATTTTCATTTAATGATGCACATATGTAAAATATATTTTCATTTATTTATATGGCATTTCCTAACATCCTAATGTCCTATACTTATTAATGAAATTGTATATATATAGTTTTTATGAATGACATTACTAATATTTTTAATTATTTTATTTCTATATATTACTAATATATAGAAGGAGTTGAGAGGAGGAGGAGTGGTGGTGCACGGTGTGGTGGTGCAAAGGTTTCCAAGAGAACGAGTAAGAGAGGGAAGGTGTTGAATGAACGAGAGAGTATGAAATTTTTTACACGAACGCAAGACCTAAATGAAATAACAGGTGGAAGATAAGAGTTTTAATAATGGTTCCTATAAGAACCGTTATTAAAACTACCATGTGAAATTTTACTATAGAGGTCCTTTTAATAGCGGCTTCACAAGAACTTTTATTACAACAACTTTTAATAACGGTTCTTACAAGTACCATTATTAAAACTACCATGTGTAATTTTTGGATGGATTTTTTCATAACGGTTTTAACCTGTAACAGTTATCAAAACTTCCTCAATGATCCCGTGCATTAATTTTTACGCATTGAGCAACTGTTTCAAAATACCGTTATTAATGTGGCATTATTATTTCCCATTTTTATAGTATTGTATGCATGGTGGGGAAGAGTGAGAGTGGTGGCCATTTTGAGATATTCTTTTGTCATCATTTACTTTAATTAATTATATTCATGATTTTTGGTTATAATTAAAATTTTCATCTTCATCCCTTCATTTGGTTTTAAGATCACTATACTAATTTCATGACTCTTAGTAGTAGTTAATGTTTTGATTTCCATTGGTTCATTTACTTTTATTCTTATTGAATTCCTCAAACATTGATACTTCTTATTGGGTTGAGTAAATAAATAAGTTTTGTGTGCTTTTTTTTTATTATATTTAACCTTAGCGTCTATTATCAGTGAGACTATATTGCATACTTACACTGGAGGTGGTAGCAATACCCTTATTGTATGCATATTTTTTCCAATCTTTTCTATGAATTTTTAGTTTTGAAAATGGGGCTTTTACAACCATTGTATCTATAATAGGGTATAGAAGCTACGTTTTGATTTTTGAACCATTTAGAGTTAAAATGATTTTTTAAGGATTTGGACATAATTAGACATGGATATATTAGGCATTAAAAATTATTTTTGAAAATTTCAAGGGCACAATTGTATTCCTTTCATCTTTTAAATAAACACTAGTATATAATATTTTAGAGTCAGATGTCATTTAGAGTAAGTTAGTAATTTTAGAAGTCTAAGGTAAATTTATGTGATTAAGGATATTTTTTTCAGTGTGCTTTAGTTATGAAAATTTTGAGATCTAAGTGACTATAAGATTAATAAAATATTTTAAAATAAATAAATGTGATTAGTGGGTGGTGATTGGTGAGTGGACTAAGAGGCCTTAATTAAAATGGTTGATCAAGCTAATAAGAGACATTTTGGGCACATTGATTAATCTTAGTATTTTATACCTATTATCGATATTTAATTTTCATCCTAGTAAAATAAATTGTTAAATGTAAACCTTTTTTTTAAGCATGAAATACACATATTTTAATTCTATAATATGTTAGTTCACCTTATAGGCATATTCAGTCATTTTATATACATTTATATCGTTTTAACAATTTTTCCCTCATATGTAAACCCTAATGTGATCCTTAACCTTGGTTGACTTGTGATAAACTGTTTACACTTGGTCAGCAATTTACTTTTATTGGTTGTTAACTTTGTTGACTATTGAATTAGGTGTTGACCATTGACCCTCATCTTGAATAAATAAAATTAATAAGCATTGAGCTTTAAATTATAAATGAGTCTTTCATGGCATGGGACTTGGACTTTAATGCCTCATTATTATGTCTTGGGCTTTAATACCTTGTTTATCAAATTGGTACTTAATGGTATATTGTTGGGGCTTTATACTCTAAGTGATTATGCCTTGATTCCTTTGTGGATCAAATGCTTAGATATTATAGGAACTAAATAAATAAATGGCTTGTGTTGGTGGAAGTGATTAAGTGTTATTCTATGGGCCTAAACTCTTATTTAACCAAAATATGTGGTTAAACATTAATCACTTAAAGCGTAAGATCTTGAGTAAAGAATAGTGGCTCTCAAGGTAACTACCCAAATATAGGTGTGGTATTTACCTAGTACCATTCTTGTTATTTTCTGTTATATGATGTTGGATGCCTTATGTGATGTTTGAGATGCTCTCTTTTACTATATAAGCATGTTGATATATTTTCGTCTTAGAAGGGATATGCATACTTAAGTGATTAGGTGTTATATTATTTGATGTTCTTATTATGATTGTTATATATGATTTCTATGAATCTCCTCCCTAAAGTTAATATAATCTATTAGTTGTGATTATAATAATGAAATATAATAATAAATGAATATCATATATCCATACATTTGTTATACAATATTCTATTCTTTATGGTTAAATTGCTTTCATTACAATTGGTATCTATTTGAATCATGTTATTACCTTATTATTCCATGCTCTAACGTTTTCTATGTACGGTGTGTACAAAATGCTATCTCTTTAAGCTATTTGTGTTACTTGGTATATGGTGCGTACTTACATTATACTTTTAAAGATGTTGTATCATATGTATTTGACTATAATCTTGCCAAGTTTGAAGTGGTCTTTCTTGTATAGTAAAGTAGGTTTATACCTAGCATTAAAGCACATAGTTATAGTTATCTAGGTTTGCACATGGTTTTTGCTTTAAATTGTGGATATTACATTTGGACTCTTTATCCTTTTTGTTCCTTGTTTATCTTTTTCTAGGTATTGTTTTAGCTAGATCATGTACTCTATACTTTGTTCTTATGTTTAATTTATTGAAATCTTGCTCTACTTCTATATTTTGTTATTACTATTACTACACTTTTTATAGATGTTGTTTCATACATATTTGATGATAATTTTCCTAAGTTTGAGGTGGTCTTTGTGGAGTGATGCACGTTTATACTTAGTGCTAAAGCATATAGTTATAGTTATCTAGGGTTATATGTGATGTGTGCTTTAGAGTGTGGAGATCACATTTGGACTGTTTGTTCCTTTTCTTCCTCTTCTATCTTTTTCTAGGTATTGTTTTAGGTGGAGCATGTACTCTGTATTTTGTTCTTACATTTAATTTAATAAACGCTTACACTATTTCTATATGTTTCTATAAGTTTTTTCCCCACCCAAATAGTTTAGCCTTACATTTAGTATGGAAAATGTGAGGATTGAATTTGTGTTAAGTGTGACACTAACATTGCTATATTATGTTACTACTTTCGTTTAAAAAATAAAAAATTTTAGTAATAAATTTTAGGAGTGTTATACTCAATTCTAAGGTTGTAAATAAACTGAGTTGAGCCGAATACTACTTATTCAACTACAGCTTGTTTAGTAGGTGAACTAAGCTGAGCCGACTTATTTCATGCGAACATGGTGTTCAAGATTACCTCGTTTAATAAACTAGTTTTATCAAGAAACTCATGATTTGACATTTGTATAGAAATAAGTTGAGTTGTCTTAATTCATTAAGCTTATTGATTGGATTTATGTATGTTATTTTTTTTGTTGAACATAAGATTATAATACGAAGTATGATTTCTTACCTTTATCTTACCCAATTAGTTTACATCTAACACAATATTTAGTTTGAAAGTCATTGTTGTAAATAAATGCACAAACACTACTTATATACGATGCGGTAATTGTAATGATCCTCAACTTTGTTTCAATGAGCCTCAACTAAGTTTTAATCAAGCATCCAAATAAGTTGGCTTATAAAGAAATGAGTTGAACTTATTTTAGTTTGAATTTAGCTTGTTATAAGACTTGAGTATACATTTTTGTTATAAATAAATGAATCAAGTTGTGTTTTATCAAACCGAGTGAATTTTCTATTCCAATCCTTTCTTCTATGAGTTCATTTCCTTAATATATATATATATATATATAATTATACTAAACCCATCTTTAAGCCATTTTTTGTTGAAGTTGTGAAACATGAGGTTGAAGGATTGATCTCGTATCTTGGAAAAATCCCACGACTATGAAAGACAAACGACGTATACTGCAAAGTCAAGCAGCCCAAACGATCATGTCACCCGTATTGCGGAAACATAGTCTTTGCAATTTTCTTTCTTGTGTGTTTAATGGTCATATCATCTTTCCGATTGAAAACATATCGTGACCCCGGTTTGAGAAAAACTGCGCCACGTCAACGTGATGTACGGTTTTAATAAGTGGAAGTGAAATTCCTGCACTGACATAGCCGTTAATGGAGGTTAGTTTCATTATTGATTTATTTTTCATGTTCTGATTCCGCACCATATTGCACAGGTAAAGAAGTAACCTAAGGATATCAAACATTTAGTTATTTGATTTCATACTTCATACTAGCGAAAAAGGCTTGTCTCATCATCCAGTGTGAATGATTTGTTAAATGCGAAAAAGTGTGTACGACGTCATTCGATGTTTTAAAGTAAAACGTGTTCATTCATGTATAATAATTTACGGAGGCTCATACTTACGATTGCGAATTAAACCGGCTTGTAAGTTCTATCAGTTCTATTTATTTGTTTAGCGAAATAAATTAAGTTTAAGTTTTACTTTTATATTTATTTGTTAAACAAGTAGAACTCCAGCAGAAAGAAATTAGGTTCGTTTGTTTGGGAGTCAGCGTAAATTTAGCTTGAACTCGATTCAGTTTATTTATTAGTATTTTAGGTTTATATAAAATTTACTTAATAAATGGGAAAACTAACTGCATGATTCTTTAAATAAGTTGAATAATTAAATGAGTTAATATGATTTATTTAAATTTCAAACGATTCGAGTTAATATATGAGCCGATTTGGTTTGTTAATTTATTTTTATTTTTTAAATGTTAAACGAACCAAGTTGGCTCTTGAACCTTATCAAGCCAAGCTCAAACTAAGCTAATTTGGCTCTTTTCAAAGTTGAGACTAGATATTCGTCTTGATTTGACTCATTAACAATCCTACACATAAGTAGATTTTTCTCTCCACCTCCAAGCCCTGGTAGTTTGCACAACCATTCCTAGATTTTGATGGACCATTAAGGAGAACTCACGTCAATCCTACTTTTTCTCCTAATCCTATGCAATTTTGTTCACTTCTTTCTTGGATTCAACCATATAAATAAGAGATTGAGGTGTATCATAAATTCCTTGTTGCATCCACATGCCTATGCAATAGACAATGAAGGCACTAATGCCTTGGAGCAGATGAACCACGTAGAAGAATAGATGGAGGATGCACCAATACCAGTTGGACCTTCCTTTCAATGGTGGAACTTTAAGTATATATTAGTTGGACTGGTTTCAAAATTTTCCAACTCAAAGATTAATGAGAATGAGTCGATATAGTTGCATCATTTGATGATTGATGTTTTGATGACAAGATAATTCCTAATTCCTTGTGGCTTCAAATATGATTCACCAGGGAAGGAAAGCCATATTGGATGTAGTATAATAAACTAATGTATTTACGACCATATAAATTTTTGGTTGCTTTCAATATGCTATTAAAGGTCACCATCAACAATTATCACTATTGATATATCTATTGTGACAAATGCACATTTTAGTCATTAATTATTAAATTATTTCTTTGTTAATGAATTCTAAGTTTCATAGAAGCATATATCTTAAAATAAAAAAATATAAAAAAAGGTCGTGACACACATTAGCTCCTCTGTCTTCCTTTACAGCCCTCGACCTTGACTCTAAAATCCAACTCTCACATCCCTTCAACGATGAAGGTCCTCAACCTTTAACAATAGATGACGACATTTCCTTCAGCCACTAGAAGATGGATAATGGTTTCAATTTGATGCATTCTTCATCTTTTCTTTTGATATTTCTAATTCAATCAATTTTTCTTACTTTCCTTTCGATTTCACTCTCTTGCACTATTACATCTTCAATGACAAAGGTTCTCAACCTTCAACAATAGATGACGACATTTCCTTCAGCCACTAGAAGATGGATAATGGTTTCAATTTGGTGTATGCTTCTTCTTTTCTTTTGATATTCCTAATTCTCTCAATTTTTAATTTTTGTTACTTTCCTTCTAGTTTTACTCTCCTACACTATTACATATACTATGAAATAGATGAGACAAATGGTTTTGTTATACTAAAATTGGTTTATGAGAGTTGTTTTCCACTGAATACTTTGATATACCTCTAATTTATCACTCTTTAATCATTTCTTTTCTAAGGGTTTGTTATGTTGTTATTGATTTGTTCATTGTTAGGAAAAGCAATGTGTTATAAGGCTATATATTGTTATTGTCGTTTGTTTTTTTTCACTTCTGCCCCATAATTTATAATCAGCATTTCTTAGAGACATTTAGTGTTGGCTCTGTAATAATATGTGTGTTGTAGTTTTTCTTCCCATTTAGAGTTGTTGTAAAACTCATTGTCACACAACAACAAACTATGAATGTCTCCCCAATTCTAATGCTAGCACAATTTGAAAATAGTAGCTTAATCATTAATTTTAGGGTTAATCTAAAAGAGTTTCTATTTCTTTCTTATTCAATTAATAGGATATTAGATAAACAGTCTTATTTTGAAATTAGTTGTCCTATAAATACATACTTTTTCTACATTATAGGACATCAATTAAAATATATTAGATATTTCATAGAAGTTACCTTAAAACAAAGAAAGTGAAAAGTAGTATGTGGTTGCATCAAAGGACAACAAAAAATGTGATGATAAAGATGACATTTCAACATTGTTTGATGGGTTTTCAATTGTTTCACATATTGGTAAGTATAAAAATTTGATTAGATTTACTAGAAAATTGTTGAATGTTGTTGCTGACCGTTGGTTTGAGAAAATGACATCACTAAGAACTATGGGATTTGAAGTAATTGTTATAGAGGATGTGTCCTTTGGTTGTAAGGATAATCTTAAGTTGGTAAGAAAAAAAATCTATTTAGTGGTGGCTTGAGTTTATATTTAGGAAATCAAACCATAATTTCATTCAGTTTTGATTTGGGAGTGTGGTAGCAATCCATTATAGACCATGAAAATTTGATTATAGGGTATGTTCTATTCCCATGGTCTACTATGGTAGCTATGTTTTGGTTATTTTCTTGATGGAGATTGGTTGATTCCAATTTTGAAAGCTAGAAATATGAAGATGGTTTTGGGAAATAAGATGTTGTTTAATTACATTATTCACACTTGATGAAATTTGTGTTACAATTGGATGTTATGGTCTTGAAAATGTTACTGCACTATTTAATGAGATAAGCATATTATGTAAGAAGTTGTGATGCAAAAACTTGGCCGGTACTTATGCAAGGATGTGGTTGCTTCAATCAATTATGATATCAATTGATTTCATTTCTCTCATATACTCATTATATTGTTACGACGTTTGTCATTCAATTAATATTGAGTATAAAGGTGTGCTTATAAAACCTTTTGGAGCACAAGTAAATATTTATTTCATCATGCTTTTATATTCCTTTTCTTTAACATTCATGAGAAATGTTGATGATTGTTAATTGCTAATATCCATGTAAAATCGTATTCATATTACGAACTTCACTTTATGAATTATGCAATGGTTGATGTTAGTGAGTTGAAGGATTATTATCATAGAGTTATGTATGCATTGGATTTCTTCTTCTTCCCTCCCTAAAAATCCTAATTGCACATTAGATGACAATAGATCCTCTAGTTATACCTATCTAGCCTATGATTTGTTTCCATACCTATGCTTTGATCGGGTAATTGAAAAAGAGGGGGGTGTGGCTTTCTAGTTTAGTATGACATATTGAATATAGTTGGTGGTGTTATGTACTAATATTAATTTAGTGGTGTTGTGTAGTAATATTAAGTTAGTTGTATTATGTACTCGTATTAGGTTGGGTTAGTTTGATGTTTGCTATAATATTTCCAAGTGTATTTGTAGGTTTAATGTTTATGGTAGTCTCCATAATTTCCCTCCATCCTCACTATAGATATTAGTATGCTTATGTTCTCTATATCACTATTTTTTAATATAACTTTTGCCTTTCAAATACCACCCTCTAGTGATTGTTGTTTCCAACCTATAATTATCAAACTTGGTTAATTGGATGATGGTTTTTTTAACATGATGTAAAAAACATGCATAAATATTATAATATATAGATTTATAGTTTCCATAAAAACTTCGATGGTTTTTTTATATTACAAAACAAATAAATCACATAATATAGAATGTGTAGAATTAAAATATTTCTTAAAACAATACTTGTTCTCTTTTAGATTGAGTTAAGTAGTAAATTTATATTTTTTTTTCTTTGAATGTTTTAGCTTTGATGGTGAAATTTGGGAAATCAAGATGTGCAATTAGAAATATTTTGTAAACACTACTGATTGTGAAATGTTGATTAATGGTGGCTATGTTCACAAGAAAGTGGTGAGTCTTCTTCCCTATGCAATAATTTTTTGATTCAGTTATGTTTGGTTAGTTGCCTTAATTTTTTATTTATTAATCTTTTTACCCTAGAGGAGTTATTAGAATACGATTGAGGGGATGGGTTGGGTTTTTGTTGGTGATTCTTAATGATCTAAGGTATATACATCACAAAAGATATTTATAAGTACTCCGAGCATACCTAGGCTATATACATGCAAATAGGAGTGCCCTTACAAAATGATAATAAAGGATAACATCCTACCACAAAAAGAAATCTAAAGAAAATAATTTTAACAAAAACACACACACACACACACATATATATATATATATATACTTGAGGTTCACAGGGGCCTAACAACTTTATTATCCAAGGCCATATAAACATCAAGTGTTACTTTAACAATAATGGTACCAACATTAGCATTAACACTATTAAAATTTATAAGATTCCGAGAATTTAAAAAATGATACATAATTGTTGTCAATGTTATCATCCTTTGCTTGAGTGTGTTCCCCCCTCCTCCTATTTACCTTTGGATGGCTTTTATAGCATTATCCATGGATGTCCTCTTTTTCCTTGGTAATGATGCATGCAAAGTGAAGGTTATTCAAGGTCTTCAAATATAACACTCCCAAAATATACTACTAAAACAATTTGTTTTTAAAAGTTATAAGCGGAAGCAAATAAGTAAATTTCAGGGTGCTACCGCTAAACTTAGTACCAAACTAGTTTCCCTCCACCATTTCAATACCAAGTGCTAAGGCTAAAACATAATATACTTAAATTCTAAGAATACAATTATGAAATAGAGTAGGGTAATAGTTAGAGTACAGGACATACAACCCACTAATTGTGGTTACAAAATAGAGTTAGCGGAAAGGAAATATAGAAGATTATAAGGAAAATGCAAAATTTTCCCAAATAACCCTGTGTTCTTAATCCGATGAGTAATTCTTAAATAGCTATTGCGAGCTAACCTATAAAGACCATTGCTCAATGAATAAGTATGGGCCCAATAAATTAATCCTTCAGTACTATGGTATTGAGTAACCCATTATACGAGACTAATATATAAGACCCGCATGAAACACATCCACTACATCACATCAATCATATGAACATTGAATTATACATATATTAACTAAAATGCAATAATCATACAAATACCCACATGCATCAAGATCATACGCCACCAATGCTTATTCACTTAGAAATAGCAAAACTTACCCATAGAACATCCAAGTGATGCTCTTTGTAATATAATTAGAGACCCACATCATCTTTGACAATATATACAACCCACTTAATTCACAGGTAGGCCCATAGGGCCATTAATACAATATAATACACAATATATTATGGTAGGTACAAAGGCTACTACCAAATCATAGGTAGGCTCAAAGGCTACTACCAAACCACAAGTAGACATAAAGCATGCTACCGATTCACAGGTAGGCTCAAAGGTTGCTACCTAGACACAGGTAGGCTCAAAGGCTTCTACCAAAACTCAGGCATGCTCAAAGGCTGCTACTGATACATAGGTTGACTCAAAGGCTACTACCGAAACTCAGGTAGGGTCAATGGTTTCTACTGGTACACATGTAGGCTTAAACGTTGCTATTGAAACTCAGGTAGGCTCAAAGGCTACTACTGATACATATGTTGGCTTAAAAGTTGCTATTAAAACTCAGGTAGGCTCAAAGGCTACTACCAAAAATCAAGTAGGCTCAAAGGTTGCTACCGAAACTCAGGTAGGCTCAAATGTTGCTACCGAAACTTAGGTAGGCTCAAAGGTTGCTACTGATACGCAAGTAGGCTCAAAGGCCACTACTAAAACTCATTTAGGCTTAAAGGTTGCTATCGAAACCCAAGTAGGATCAAAAGATACTACCAAACCTTAGGTAGGCTTAAAGGCTTCTAATGAAATATCTAAATAATCATTTCCATTTAACTATTACACAATTTTATTTTTATTTACTCAAGGGGGAGATCACGAACTTGGAGACACTAAGGTACCCCGGTCATACTAGGGCATAAGGGTAGCACAATATCCTACTGACTATCAACCCAGGGATGCAAAGGTACCCTGGTCGTACTAGTATACGAAGGTACATAAAACCCTATTGATAAGGACACCTAATCTATAAGTTTGCATACCCTCTACTTAGGTTTGTAGAGCCAAATAGAGTAAGATATAGAGTCTGGCAGGGGCACTAAGGCACACTAGTAAAATACATAATAATCATGGGCTAAACTACGTCTTTAGGGTAGCGACCCCAAAAGAGCCACCATTCTCAATCTCTAGGTCTTTCACTTTAATTATTAGTATTTTAATTAGGGTAACCACGAAAAGCACACATTAATCATATACTTAACCAGTTTTATTTGTTTCCAACATTATGAAGTAACCATAATCAGGATTATTGTCAATGTCAATATAAATAATCCACTAAGGCCATTCTAGGCTCAAATACTCACACTTAGGCATTTTAGGTCAAAATGACCCTAAGTCGAAGGCTACCTCTTTACCATCCATTTCCATCATAAAATCCATTTTATTTTATCAAAATGCTATAAAAAGGATAACACGCTATAACTAAACTATTGATCATGAAGTTAAGTTACCCAATACACTAGATGACCATCTTGCACATAAATACCCTAACATGCACTACTAGAACAACCAAACACACATTCACATGTTTAAATCAACAATTAATGCACTCCTTACATGTTTATAAGAAAAACATCATAGCATACCCCAATTTACCAAAATATCCTTAAACATGAAATAGTAATAATTATGTTGAATCATACACATTTAATACAGTAAGACCCCTATGCTCATGTTTGATAACGAATATCACATATCATGCATATTAATTAGCATATTCATCAAGGTATACTCAAAATTCCCAAAATAACCCTAGACTTTATGATATTCATAAGCATGCTTTAACAGGTGATACTAAGGGAATAAACCCCTATTCTCATATTTAACATCAATTTATACTTATCATGCATGTTTATTAGACTAATAATCATATTACATGTAAAATTATCAAAATCCCCTAGACCATATATTATTGATTATCATACTCAAATAAGTGACACTAAGGTATTAAACTCCTATTATCATATTTAACATTGATTAACACTTATCATGCATGTCTATTTAATTAATCCCTCTAGATCATGTAAAATTACAAAAATGCCCCTAAGTCATATAATATTACTATTCATAAACAACCATATGTTACTAATACCACAAACCCTTATTATCATACTTAGAACCAATTATTACTCATCATGCATATTTATTAAGGTAACCCCCATTATACATAAAAAATTACCAAAATGCCCCAAAGTCATATGATATTAAACATGCATCATTAACACCACAAACCCCTATTATCATACTTAACACCAATTGTTACTCACCATGCATATTTATTAAGATCACCCCATTGCACATGTAAAATTACCAAAATACCCCTAGGTCATATAATATTAATAATCATGATCAAACATGGATTACTAGCACCACAAACCCCCTATTATCATATTTAGCACCAATTATTACTTATCATGCATATTTATTAAGATGATCACCACCATACATTAAAATTACCAAATTGCCCCTAGGCATAGAATATTGATCTTCCTACTAACACATGTATTTATATTACACCAAACTCCTATCTCCATTATTAGTAATATTTATAACACATTGGTCATCCCAGTTAGGGTTAAATATCATGATGTAACCAAATGACCAAAATCCCCCTACGGCTCATACTGGTAATATTTTTACTACAAGTGTCCATATATACTCCACCTAGCATTTTGTATACACATAACATCCACCATCAAACATTAGACCCCTTTTTAATTACTCTTTCACATACATCATAACATACACAAGATACATACAATCTTTTTCCATTTTCCAAGATAATACTAATAATAATGAGATTATTTGTAGTACACCATTTCCATACAAATCACATGTTAAAAACCTTAATGTGCTAACATGCAATAATCTAAATGTTTGAGTGGGGTATAACGGTTACTTTATTTTCG
Source organism: Tamarix chinensis (assembly GCA_030549775.1). NCBI lineage: Eukaryota > Viridiplantae > Streptophyta > Magnoliopsida > Caryophyllales > Tamaricaceae > Tamarix > Tamarix chinensis. Next base: position 76,614,414 of record CM060179.1, on the reverse strand, counting down.
TCAAAAACCAAACTTTACCAGTATCCAGTTAAAAATGCTTATGCTCCGTTTAATAAAATTTTATACCTAAAAATAATATCATAATACAATATTAATATTAGATAAATGAAATAATGATTTTTATTAGAAATACTTATTAAATAAAAAACTACCAAACTACCCTTATACCTTATTATTATAAAAAATACCTAAGAAGTATATATCATAAATCATGTTGTATATGATGTGTGAGCCATGCAAATTATGGCCAAAGGAAATGGGAAGGGGTGGGGGAGGTTGGTGATTCAATTAAGGGTTGAGGGAGATGGTGGGGAGTATTGGTGTTGGTTGTTGGGTGTAAGGGATGGCTGGCATTTGGAGGTCATGGTGCGGTGGCTGGGAGGCAATGGAGACTACGGTGTAAGCTACAAGATGAGAGGTATACAGAAGGAAAAGAAGAAAAGAAAAGGAGGATAAGGGAAAAAGAAGGGGAACAACAGGTGGTACTAGGGGTGGCTATAGGTGATGGTGTAGGAGGGGAGGTTGAGGTGGTGGCAGGCAGTTAGGGGGAAGTTGTAGTGGTGGAGGAAAGTGAGGGGAAATGACGGCTAAGGGTGGGAGTTGTAAGGGTTAAAGGAGGAGAAGGAGAAAGGGAGGCCGACTATGATGTAGGTTGGTGCTAGCTGCTTAGGGTAGTGTAAGGGAGGAGGTAGGGTGGAGGCTAGGTTGGTGTTCGAGACGAAAAAGGTGGATGTAGGGGGTACATCGAAGGAAAGTAAGGGCTGGATAATAAGGGAGAAAAAGATAAGAGAGGATCAGGGAGCAGAGCAGAGCATGAGGGATAAGTGAGGTAACAAAGAGGAGGAGCAGAAGAAGAAGAAGAAGAAGAAGAAGAAGAAGAAGAAGAAGAAGAAGAAGAAGAAGAAGAAGAAGAAGAAGAAGAAGAAGAAGAAGAGGAGGAGGAGGAGGAGGAGGAGGAGGAGGAGGAGGAGGCGGAGGACAGGAGGTATTTGGCTTATAGGGTTAGGTGGGTGTAGGGGAAGGTCACAAGCATGGCCGAGCAGGGGTAATAATGATAGGGATGAAAGTGGAAGGGACTAGGTTGCGCAAGGAAAGGAAGGTGATGTAGGGAATCTGCTCAATAGAGGGGGCATGTAGATATGTAGGGGTATAAGGAGAAGAAGGGCACGTTAGGGGGTGCATTTGGCATGGGGGTTTAGATGGGGGAATAAGGAGAAGGAGGAGATGGGCCACATGAGGAAAGAAAGAAAAGAGAAGGAAGCAAGCTGACCTATGAGGGAGGAAAAAAAAGAATAGGAAGGGGAAGAAGCTGGGTCGGTCTAGGAAAAAGGGCTGGCTAGCCTGAGGGGAAAATAAGAGAAAAGAAAAGGCGAAGGCCTAGGTAAGCTTGTGCAAGAGGAGAAGAGAAAGAAAAGAAGGGGTGGTTTGGGCTGGCCCGAGGAAAAAGGAGAAGGAAATAAAAGAAAGGAAAGGAAAAAGGTAAAAGGAAAAAGGAAAATAAAAAAGGAAAAGGAGAAAAAGAAAAGAAAAATATTTTTAGATTTAGGATTAGAATTTAGATTAAAATTGGGTTATTAGGAAAAGTATTAATTTAATTTATCCAAAAAATTGAGGTATTAATATAAAAAAATTATTTTGGTAAAAATTATGGGTTTGGGGTTTATTTAAGTAAAAAGGATAAGATAAAATTATCAAATAATATTATTAATTTATTAAATAATTTTACTTACATTAGTAAGTCAAAGGTCCACAAAAATAATTCAATTAAAATTTAAAGATTAATTTTTTCCGAATAAATTGTTAAACATCTAGATTTTTTGTTAAAAAAATTAGGATGTTACATCAACTGCTTATTTAACTGTGTAATTTTTTTTTGTATAAGGCGTATTGGGTTTGTGTCCAAAGCTTTAAATCCCTAAGATTCAGAAATTATGGTATGGAATAATGACTGTTCCACCAACTTATTTAAGAATTTAAAGGGTTTATTGTTGTGCTTTTCTTAATAAGCTGGAAAAAAGCTAATGAGTGGTCAAAGTAAGCCCTAGTGAGGGCACATCAGAGAGTCTAATAGTAACATAATAATCTTACATTCAGTTAGAGCCTTAAAATCCTTGTCTTGTTCATGTAACACAAAATTAGAGTCCCCTACAAAAATCTAAGGCAAAAGATACATCTCTACAAACTCTACCAAATTCCTCCACAACCCTCTTATGTTAGTGATGATATAGAAGCCATAATAGACATTCAGCATTAATTGTTCATTATTGTACTTTAGTTGAATCTAATAATTTATAACCTATTGGCTAAGCCCATTAGCTTCAGAAGGACCTTCAAATCATTCAAAATCACAACTATCATTTCATTAAGATAGTGATGAAAGTTGTGAATAGATTTCTACCTTTTAAGTAAGTGTTGAGCATACCATTTATGCTTTTTACATCTAGATTTATTTCTAATAAGCCCAAAACTTCACAATTTTATGTTCTTAATAGCTTTTGCAATCCCTTATATTTTATGGGGAGGTTACATCCTTTTATGTTCCATAATCTAAGGTAGTGGCTCCATTTTACAGTTGATATTACCAAATGGAGGCTCTTAACCTTCTTTAAACTTCTTTTTTTAGGATGATTTAGAATATACTAGCTAGAAAAGAGGGTATTCAATGTTTGGCAAAGCACCTCCTTTATCTTACAACCACAAAATCTAAATTTCTACCAAAATTAGGTAAAATGACACTCCTATAAGGTCTATATTAGTTTTACCATGGTTTGGCTCAACTCCCACAAAACCTATGGTGATCTGTGTACTTTCTATAGTAGCTTGGTATCACATCAGATAGAAGATAGGGTTTATCTTTTCTCCTCTTGATTTACATTAAGTTTAGTAGCTACTTTTGGCTATTTGCTGTCAACTTACTGTGTAGCCCCAACCTTAGTCTAATATAAACTAGGTTTTTGATGAGCAACTTTGATCTATTTGGCATCCATTGTTTCATCTTTAAAGCCCCTATCATATACCCAAACAACTTTTAGGGATAGTAGTAAGTGGGTAAGTTTTTATATAACACGTCCTGAATGAAGGATTGGTCATGGTAGTGAATATGCACTTCATTGGGCACCTTTTAGTTAGACATTTGTCTAAATCAACACAATGATAGAATCTAAATCCTACCACTTATTTTATGAAAATTTTGGTTTAAGCAGGGTTCTCAAAATTAGAGCATATAGTAGTAAGATTATGAGAGTTATATAAATCCAATAGTTACTGTAACACCCCCAAATTTACTACTGAAAAATTTCGTTCAAATCAAAGTTTTTAGCGGAAGCAAGAGAATTAAAACCGTAAATTCGGGGGCATTACCGCCACACTTAGTACCAGATCGATCCATAACTACCGACCCGATACTAAGTGCTAAGGCTATAAAGAATAAAACTAGATACGAATCATTCATAAAACACGAATTCTACAAATCAGAGTGCGAAGGTAAGAAGTTACATTCCGAAATACAATTTAAAAGGTCCATATATCAGAATACTTAAAATAACGGAATTGCAAGATACGATAAAACCCTTAAAAAGTTCAATACGACATTTGTATCCTCTAAAGACAGTTACGATTAAACCACACGATTTCGAAGGTAAATACCCGGACCACTTACTCACTCATATCCAGCCTGAACCCCAACTTAGTAACTGATCAAGACCTGCATCAAAGGTCTGCTCCCCACCATTGGTGGATCATCACAGGACCCATTCAACCAGTGTAGTATCAGTACGGGTCCAGTACTGAGTAAGGGCGTAGGTTCTCTAAGGCCCACACACAAAGATACATAACATAGCAGACATAGCATAGATACATAGATCGAATGCAATAACACATATAAACCACACAGGTTACAGACCAAACGTCACTTTTCTTTTATCAGGTCTCTGAATATAATCGATCATCATCTTGTCCAGACCCTGTGAGTGCGGGAACCCCACTATTATAGCCGGTGGAACGGTCGCGAGGGCCATGCCCTGCCACTATTATAGCCGGTGGAATGGTCGCGAGGGTAAGATACCCTGCCACTATTATAGCCGGTGGACCGGTCTGGCTCCGACTCACAAGGTATTCAACTGTAACCATTTATATCTTTCCCATGACTTATCACTTTTATGTTTAGTTTGTTGAGCACGAAATCCCCCACTATTATAGCCGGTGGAACGGTCGCGAGGGCTTATGCCCTGCCACTATTATAGCCGGTGGAACGGTCGCGAGGGTAAAATACCCTGCCACTATTATAGCCGGTGGACCGGTCTGGGTTCGGCTCAACATCTTTCTCTGTAAGTCGTTAGTGTCTTAAAGTATCTTATTCGAGGGCATATCTTTGTCATGCATGGCCAGAGTTCTCAACACATCACATCAAAACTGACGACATAATCGTACTATCACATGTTAATAAAACATAAGTACACGTCTTGTTTCCAAGCCACATTACCCACGAAACAAGTAAGATAACGACATTTAGAATACAACACAGCATTCATATAAGGCATCCACAGCACATAGGACACAGGTCACACATCCAATCTTATCTATATCCTCACTCGGTTTAGGTTACCGAGCTGTCTCCTATGCTTATATTAAGCCACTAACACCCTTTGTATTTAACATACTTCTCGCATCGGAAACCCAAATCATGACCCTCAACTCAACTCCCCCACATACTTCACTCTTCCCCATAAATTCTTATTATTTTCCTTTTCTTCTCTACCTCCTCAAATTAGGGTTTCCATCCCAAACCCTAGTCGGTCCCTATGTACCCTTATTTTATCCCACGTATTATTTTTCACCTCGAGCCTCCAATACTCCCAAACAACTTTTCGTTACCTTCCCCACGCCCCAAAGTGACTTTCCATACGTAAGGTTCGCCCCCATGCGGACCTTAACCACCCCATGCAAACCCTAACACTTCCACCATGCCAACTCTATCATTCCCATGCAAACCCTAGTGTTCCCCAGGTAACATTACTTTCTTCTACTCTCCTATTTATTAAATCCCCCCTTTTCCCATTCATTCATTAATCATAACTTGCCTAGGTCATTCTTACCTGCGTTAGCCAACATACTTCCCTTTGGTTTTCCTATTTGCTTATTTTTCTCTTTCAAAGCCCCCACTCCACAACTCCTCATCAAAACATTCTAACGTGCATGTCACATCACACCATATCATCCTTGTATCATGCCATACTAGTACATATAAGCCAGAGTACGGAAACGTACCTCGGTTCCATGTTGCGCTACACGGTAGAACAGATAACATACACGTAATATAGCATATAAAACACACGAGGCATCCAAGGCAAATAAAACATGTAATACACACAAGCGGCCTTGGTTACGTCCTTACCTAAATCGGCGCCGGGCTTGGAGCACGCTCCTATACCTCCGGTGGTTTGACCCGGTTTACCTATAAGAGGGAAACTTAGGGTTAATCTCCCTCTACCGAAATTATCAAAATTCCCATCTTACCCCTATTATGGCCTAATACCAAGGCTAATATTAATGATGGGGTTTATAAATAAAGGGGGTAGGTTATTACTACTCTTACGATAGCTTAAACGGATTATCACTAATTAAAGTAGGTTTTAGCAAAACTCAGCGTATTAGGGTGAGGGTTTTCACAACATTAATAATAATTACCAATAATACCTACCATAATAAGAATACTATTTATAATAATAGTGCTCCTAATAAAAATAATAATAGCTATAATGGTAATAATGATAATAATGGTAATAATTGAAATCATATTAGCATCAGTAATAGTGCATTATCGATAATAATAATAATAATAATAATAATAATAATAACAATAATAATCGAGTATTTGTACAACCATAGTCGCTTAGGTGACAAAATCAATGATAATGTTAATAATAATAATAGTGATAATATTAATAATGATAGGAATGAAGACAATAAGAATACAAATAATAATAATAATAAATACAATGAAAGTATTAGTAATAATATCAACGATTATAAAAATAATATTAATAAGGATAATAAGAATAACAGTAATAATCGATAAAATAATGGATGCGATAAACACAATAACGATAAAACACTGATAAGAATAATTGTGATAATAATAATAACCATACTAATGATAATAATGAAAGTAGTAATAATAATATTACAATAATAATAGTAATATGGTAATAATGGTAATGATAATAATAATAATAATAATAGTAATAATAATACTAATAACATACGTTGAAAATAGAATAGTAAAGACAATAATAATAATAATGATATTAACCACAATACTTCTACTAATAATAATAGTAATGGTAATAGCAATAATGATAATAATAACAATAATACTAATAATAACAATAACAATAGTAAAATAACAATAACAATATTAATAATAATACTTATACTAATAGTAAAATAATGACCATGATAATAATAATAGTAATAATAATAACAATAACACAACCCTAAGAATAATAGCAATAATAATAACAATATCAATAATAATAATAATAACAATAATAGTACCAACAATAACAATAGTAAAAATAACAATAATAATATTAATAATAATTATTATAATAGTAATAATAATAATCATACTAGTAATACTATTAATAGTAATAACCATTATAATATTAATATTAATATTAATATTAACAACAATAATAACGATAACAGTAATAACACTAATGGTAACGTTAGTAGTAATAACACTTAATAATAATAATAGGGATAATAATAACAATAATAACAATAATAATAATAATAAAGATAATAACAATAATAATATCAATAATAATAATAGCAATAATAGTAGTAATAATAAGGATAATAATAATAATAACAATATGATAATAATAATAATGATAATAATAATAATAATAATAATAACAATAAGATCAATAATAATAATAATAATAATAATAATAATAATAAAGATAATAATAATAATAACAATAATAATAATAATAATAATAACAATAATATGATAATAATAATAGTAGTAATAATAATAATAATAATAATATTGGTGTTAGTATTAGTAGTAACAATAATATTAGTAATAATAATAATAGTGTTAATATTACTCATAATAATACTCATAATATTAGTTAATAATATTAATCCCACTAATCACCTTTATTTATTTAATCATTTAACCCTTATTATTATTTACTTATCTTATTTATTTATTTATTTTATTTTCTAGGACTTAGGGTTCAGGGGGGTTGACAACCTGACTGGGGTGGTGGTGGCGGCGGCGCGGCGGCAGCAGCGGCGGCGGCGGAGGAAAGGAAAGAGGGAAAAAATGGTGGTGGAGGCTAGGGAAGGGAAAACCAAAGGGAAAGGGAGGTGCGGGGTGGTAGGGCAGGAGCTGCTGGTCATTTTGGAGGGTGGTGGTGGCGCTGCAAGCGGCGGCGCGGCTGGCGGTGGCGGCGCGAAGGTGGCGCCAGGCTGGAGGGGTCGATTTTGGGGAGGGATTTTCGCACGGCCAAGGCGGCGCGTGCGGGGCAAGGCAGGGAGGCTAAGGAGGTTGGTTGCGTAGAGGGCGGTGCAGGGAGGATTTTGGTGGTAAGGGCAGGCGGCAACGGTGGCCGATGGCGGAGGAAACGGCGGCTGAAAGTGGGGCGGCGCGACGGGTTGGATTTTTGGGTTCCAAATCTCGAACCCGATTCAGGCCATTTCCGGGGCTATTTATAGAGGATCTGGAACGGGAAAACGACAAGGAGGCGAGGGAGAGTCAGAGGGTAGGTGGAGGCGTGTCCGGCGAGGCTGACCGGAGTAGGTCTGCAATTTGCAGATCGTGACCCGCCGGAGAGGACGACAGGGCTTGCGTGCGGGGAAAACGCTGCCCGATTGGTCACATCTCAAGGTAAGGTCAAATCAGGGACGAAAAGACAGGAGAGAAGGACGGAGAAGGGACGGGACGCTCGCCGCTGCGTTTTCCGGCGAGGTCGAGTTGCAGGCGGGGAGAAACGGCGTCGCGAGGAAGAAGAAGAAGGGGAGGGGCTGGACCGGCGGTCCAGGGGAAGAAAGGAGAGGGAGGAAACCGGACGGACCGCGCGGTTTCTTTTCCCTTTAAATGAAACGCTGCGTTTTGGGCGAGGTTTGGCGAAAACGCAGCGCTCGCGTCGTCAGGCAACGGTCGAAATTTTCCTTGTATCGCGACGCGGCGTTTCAGCGACTTCAGCGTCGAAACGCCGCGTTTTGGGTCACGGACAGCCGGGCTCGCTGGGCCGCGGCGAGAAGAAGGAAAAGGAAGGGGTTTGGGCCAGCAGGCCGGCCCAGGTCGGGGAAGAATAGGGGAGAGAAGGGGAAGGAAGAAAAAAAAGGAAAAAGGAGGGAGGAAAAAGGGAAAAGGAAAAAGAGGGAAAATTTGGGGTTGGTTTAATTAATATCATTTGGATAATTTAGGGTATTTAATATAATTATCAAAACCATAATTAATTTCTTCCTTTAGGTAAATTTTGGGATTTATGGAAAAATCTTCCTAAATTTATTTTAATTAACAAAACCCCTAAATTTTCCTCTAATTAAATTACTCATAAATTTTATATTAATTTGAAACTATTTTATCCTCCCTATTTTATATAATTTAAGGTACTTAATAAATTTCAAAAGTGAAAACCTTAATTAACTTAAATACCATAATCTCCCCTATTTACACTCTTATAATTTCCTTCTTGATTTATCCTATTAATTCCTTTTTATCTCACTAAAAGTAGTTTATTTTAATAAATTCCCTAATAATCTCCTATTTGGCCATGATTTTCTAAATTAGGGATTTTGGGGTATTTCAGTTACCCTAGTAGTTATTGGCACTACAAAAGTTGAGGTAAGAAGCTCAATCTATTAAAAAATTCTTTGAATAATCCCCCATCATCCTGGAAATTAGGTATTTAAGGAGAATTTTCATATCATCTCATTTTTAGCATGAAATTAGGATAAGTGTTATATTTTGAGCATTTATAGGTATTTTGTTAGAGCATATTGTCTTTTTGAAGTGCCAATAACCCACATCCCGAGCCTACTTTTTTTTTCTTTTTGAATCGCCAGCCTTTGGCTACTCCTATACTCCACTGCCGCCACTTTATTTGCCCCTTCCCAACATTACTGCTCCTCAATTGACACCCCACGCTGATCCTTGGCGTTTCGTCTTCCTCCTCCCTCTCATGACCGCCATGGCTGGAACTGCTACAATCTTCTCCATCCTATCTAGTCTTTGAGCTAAAGTAACAACCCTATTTGTCGCAGCCAACAGACTTCCATGGGTAGAAGAAATAGGTTGCTTCTTTAATCTTGACTTCATACTCCACCTCCTCAATCTTCAATAGCACCACATCGAGAATGGGGCTGAACTCTTTGGTATCAATTAAGACCCGAGCAGAGTCCATCTCCATACCCCTCTCAGTGATTGAGTCCATGCAGACCTAGGTTCCCCATCGGCTAGCCTAACAGATCATATTTTCACGTGACCACGCTATTAGTGGGATTCCATACATTTCGATCCATGTTCACCTCATACCACAGGTGTCTTCCTTCTTCCAGAATCTCAACTTGCTAAAATGCATGCTCAATAAGTCTCCCTCATGCTTCAGCACAGCCTCAGCATCTTCAACCGAATCAAATGTGAGAATGAAAGTGAATTTTCCCAAACTCTTGATATTTGTCATGCTACTCCAGATAGGGAGAATGGCCTCCTTTAGTCCATCCAACTCCATAGCTCCACTAGTCACCCCTATCAAGCTTTTGCACAACCAATCTGCATTCTCCTGATTGATCACTCCCATGATTCTACTCTTGGTAACTCCATGTTCCCCCTTACTCTCCTGCGGTAAGGTCTCCCTTGAATCCCTTTGCATACCCAAGCCTTCTTCCCCATAGTCGGCCCTCCTACTATGCTTCTTTCCTGTGAGAACCTCCTTGTAGGTCCTATCATCTCTTCGTGCTTGCTTCCATGTTTTTACTTGATTTACTTGCCATGGTTGAATCTCCGTTTGTTTCCTCTGCCCTCTTTCACTTCTCCTCCTTGCTTCACTGAATATTGCTTTCTTCACGAACAACTTTAGCCCATGCAACAGCATGTTGTTTGTATTTCTAATGGCTCTTATGGCCTCCTCCTCTTTTGTGTATCTAATAAAGCCAAAGTATAGGTTTGTGCTTAGCCTTTCTTTCCTACTAATATAGACGTTGGTGATTACCCCATATTCTCAATAAATCTCCAACAAATCCTTCCCGTCCACTTTCTTCCCCAGGTTGTCTATGAACACTGTATACTCCACCTCCCTATGATCCTCCCTGTGCATCCCATGCCTATTCCTAACTAGGGTTCTCATCGAGCCTCGTGAAGGATGATAGATTACAATACTCTATCCGTTGTTGTGTTGCTAGCTAGCTAGGCTTTGCCTTCAACAATGGGGTTCTTTGTTTGTGCATGGAAATTCCAATACTTTATTAGCTCTAGGTCCTAGCTAGTCTGAGTTTGTTCCTTTAAAGATCTACTCTGTGTTTTTCTTTAAAGTTTCATATTATTGTCTACTTTGTGTTTTCTTCATGAGGAATTCCATATAAATAAATCGTTGTGAATTCTTGGAAGGTTAGTTTGAAGTTTTACTTTGTGTTTCCTTCATCTATATCCATTTCCATTTTGTTTTGAGTTCTTTACATTCATTCTTCTATAAAATTTTGCTTTTTTTTTTCTGATTGAGTGCATGATAATCCATATCAAAATCTGTGTCTTATGTGAAAGTGAGCAAGAGACTATAGATCATCTATATTTTCGGTGTTCATACTCCCAGCTTGTTTAGCACCGTTTACTAGAAGACCATGGTTGCACGCATAAGTTAATCTCATTACACTTGATGTTGTGATATATGCAACAAAAGGGGAGGGGACGTGAACCATTTGCGAGGACACTGATATTGCGCTACTTGTTCGCCTCAACTACTTATCACCTACGGAGAAAGAGAAATTAGTGTATCTTATTTGTAGGAAAAATAAAGCATGTCACAACGGATTATCAAAGATATTGTGAGGGAGATGGCTAGTAGAGTTGAAAGTATTTACTATTGCGAATCATATAATGGCTTAGATGATTTCGTGAATAGACTTTGCTAGCTTTTCCTTGATTTTGTCAATACATGGAGGTTATATTCATTATGATGCATTGGTGGTAATACTATTTTACCTACCCCCAAAAACAGAAGGTGAAAATGGAATGTTGTTGGATGTAGTTAGCTTATAAAAGGGTTCGAATAATATCCCCCAAATCTGCCTATCAATATCACATATGATATCGGGGAAAGAGACAAAGTACCCTAAATCAGTGGCGTTGTTTGGGTTTTCCAAAATATTCATGACTTGCGTAACTGGATAACTGATAACGAATATGTTACTTTAAAGCCATAATATGTAAGGAGAGAGGAAAAAAAAAAACGTTTAAAAAAATTGCACAATTTAAGGAGGCACATGATATACAAATTTCAGTTTGACGGTAGTTTTGATTCAACACTTTTTGTAAACGGTATATTGATAGATAGGAATAAACATCTATATTTTAGTAAAATATGAAATGACTCATTTCATCAAATTAAAAAAAAATTACGAGTCATAATTCCATCAAAATCCTTTTATTTTTGTAACAGTGCCGTCAAATTGCTGGACCCGTGACCCAAGTGTAAACTCCTTCCTCTATTTGGGCTTTGGAAGTCTAACATGTCTCCAATACCTCTAAGCACACAGGAGAATGTCGATGTCAATTTTTTTTTAAAAAAAATTAATATCTTTAATTTGGATTATTGGAAAACCATATCATAATGTTTATGATATTTTTTTTCTAAAAATAAGCATTCATAAGGATATTATTTTAATGTAAAAAATAATTTTTATATATTTTGGTTGTTCTTATACCTATCTTTTATCATTTTAGTTTCACTATAAATAAAATGATCTTTAATCATATATAAATTAATATTTTACTAAGTTTTTACTTTCATTTCATCACAAAATATAATAAATGTTTCATCGTACATAAATTAGTATTTTACTATAATTGAATTAATATTTCATCACTATTGTACTTAATTTTTTTCATCATAACTTAACTAATTTTTGTATCATGGTTGTACTTATCTTTTAAAATATAAGATAGCCAATAATCAATCATGCATAAACTGATGTTTTACCATAAGTAAATTGATCTTTTACTAGCATTGTACTTATCATTCATTGATGTGCATATCTTTCGTCATTATTTTACTAAAAATTTATTGCTAGATTTTTCACAATTTATTCTACCAACATTGTACATATTTTTTGCTTATATTATACTTATCTTTCACCATTATTACCATTATTGTACATATTTTTCTCTATTACTTTAGTAAAATTTAACCATTATTACACTAAACTTACTCTCACCATTGCTACACATATATTTCACTATCATTATATTATAATGCCACTATTGTTTTTACACTAAACTTTCTATACAATCTTTCACCATAATTATACTAATATTTTATTCATTAGCAGTATATTAATATAGATGCTTATTTCTAGATAAAAATTTTACAAACATTATGATATAGCTTTTATAATTTTTCTAATAATTCTAATAGAAGATATATATATGTCATGTTAACATCATTGCGTTCATTATAGCTCCATCGTGTCCTTGTAGATAAAATACTGCACTAAAACAATACTAATAAACTAGGGTTTCATTTGGCAACTGTCAGGTTAGTAATTAGGGCCTTCATTATACTAAATTACCAATTAACAACTAAACTAAATAGTTAATCTAATAAATTCAATATACATCCATTATCTATAAAAAATTAACAAAATAATTTAAGATTAAGATAACCTAGTTAACTATTACCCAAGGATGCTTTACGATGTTTGAATTCGTTAAGCAACAAGTACCAAGTAGAGGAGAAGCAATCAACAATACCAAAGTAATGAGCAGCCACCTAGCAACAACTTGGAAGCAGTCGGGGCTAATATATGAAATAACATAGTTCAACACCACATCTTTCAATTAAACAGTCAATAAAACCACAAGCAAGGCTTGAACGTGGTCATTTGAGTTTGAAATTAAGCAGTCAAAATGATTTGGATCGAAATTATTATGTATTGACGCTTTTGATATAATAATTTATTATTAGTGTATTAATTATCTTAATTTATTATAAATTATGATAAAAAATAATAAAAATTATAAATTTTACAAAACAAAATGTAGCGCATCCTATCTGCATAATTGGTTTGTGCCGGCCGCCGCACAATTGGTGACTGAATAAAAAATTATTATATATTAAATATTTAAAAATAATAAAAATATTTTTAGTAAAATATTTGTTTCAAATTAAATTATTTTTTGAAAATAAATATTAATTTTTAAAAATATTTAATTTTACATAATTTATACAATAAATAACTAAAATACGGTAATAATTTTTTTTTTATTATTATTCCATTTGGAACCAACACCTAAATTTATGTTTTACAAACCGATTAAATCAATCTACTGGCTTGCACGCGCTCTGTATGACAAAGCCCAATAAATGCAGTCGGTCCTCTTTCCGCAAGAGAATACAGGCTAATGGAGGCGACTAGCTAACAGGTCCCAACCTAAACGGTCCATTTTAAAATCCAATCCATTTAAATAGTATGCATGCATTGCTATATTTTATCGCTGGCACTAAACTCACTGTTGCACCATATAAATTGGATTCATCCTGACGGAGTACATATAAAAACGTATGCATTTATGGCACGTTTTTGGTTTAAGAGTCCAATCACGCATCGGTAGTCAAAAAAGTATCACTACATATTTTAAGAATAATTTTCAATTATTAATTTATAAAAAAAAAATATAAAAAGTTATTAATAATATAATAATATTATATTTTATATCCATACATTTGTAATTGTCCTAAACTAGTTGTGTTTTGCCCCCATTTTTTTAAAGTTGGTTACTGAAATTCAAACTGATTCGGTCAGTCCCCCAATTGCTTGTAGATATAAATTACTTGACATGTTAACGACTAACTTAGGATAAATTTAAATAACTTGAGGATAACTGTATGTATGTATGTAGGTGTGTGTGAGATGAAAGATTATGAGGAGTTACTGTAGCTCATAGAATGGCAACGGAAATGTTAGCTCAAATTCTTGACTAGTGTACATCACCGAATACTTGTGTATTAGAACATGGCTCACAAGCTACTTAGTGATTTCAACACTTGTAAAGCAACGATAATGGATGGCATGTTAAAAGACGCTCATTAAATAGTTTTCATAAACAAAGTTCACTTGTTTTTAGTGCAAATCTGTGATTATGTATTTGGCCAAGCGTTCCTTAAGCTCGCCGAGCATTTCCACTTTCTATCATTAAGGCCATGCTTGAAATGACAGCAAAGGCTCTCAAAAAAATACGGAGGAAATTATTTCTCCTCTTATATTTGTTTGGTACAAGTAAAATTTTTTACTTGGATAAAATTTTAGTGCTGGCTGAGGGAAAATAATTTCCCTTTTCAACTCACGGATAAAAATTAAAGGGCAGTGGGGAAGAGCGAAATGTAAGGGATGAGTAATTGCAGAGTGTCTGGACAAGGTGGAATAGCTTTCAGGGAGGGCTCCGGCGTATGTGTGTGTGTATATATATATATCTATATAATTATGTGTAAGTAGTTTGTTTGTCGTGTATATGTTATTTAGATTTATAAAAATTAAATTAAAAAATATAATATATTAAATTTTAATTTATTTAATAAATAATTTTTTATATTTATAAAAAAATATTATTAATTTTTAATGCAAATAAAGTAAAATAAAATATTATTCTAACATAAGTTATTCCACTCAAACCAAATATAAAAAAAAAATATTCCCTTAAATAATTTATCCTTACATATCAAACAAGAAAAGTAGATAAATTTTCTCCTTTAATCATTATACCCTTTATCATTCTTCCCTTAATTATTTTCCCTTAATCCATTTTCCTCATCCCAAGCATAGCCTAAGTACAAAAATTAGCGGCGAGATATCTGTACATGCATGTGAGTGCATTTCCATCACGTAAATTGTCAGAGATATTACTTGTTTTTATTTTCAACTAGATTATCTTCGCTCGAATGTGGAAGGATGCATTGCGAATACAGTTATATATAACAATTAGAAATTGAAGAATTTTATTTAATAATTTAATAAAACAAAAATAATTTTACCTAATAAGCTATTAATGAGAAATCAAATATACACAATCACAAAAAAAAAATATAAACAAAGTGAAAATACAATAATATTATTAAACCTTTTCAAACACCTTCTTGATTATAATTTTCGTTGTTTAATAGGTTTTATCATTGTCGTTGCGTTCAAAAATATTAAACATCTACGGTTCCTAACTAAAAAACTTTGACAATTTTTTTTTTGATAAAAAAATTGGGACGACGCCATATAAAATGAACAACATATTAAGACAGATGTGAATATTAGACTGAATAAATATCTCCCCTTCAAAGTAGTGTTTGCATAGTATGGACCATGCTATCAATTTTAAAACCAAAGTCATCCCCACAATTCTTGATTCAAAATTTGATCATTATTTTGACAAATATTATCATCTAGCTAACTCATATTTGTTGGTTTTCAAACATTATCGATCTCGTATCTGTATTCTCATATTACTTATTGCTAAATTACTACGACACATAACTGGTCATCATGAGTACATATTTTATAATACTTTTGAATAAGATGTGATTTCTAATATATTATCTACTAACTATTATTATGATTATAATATCATTTTTTTATAAATTTAATTTTACTAGCTAGTTTAATAAATGGCATTTTATTAGTGATAAATAAAATATTTTATGAATTTTTTTTATAGTTGGTATATTATAAAATCATTTTTTTATAAAGAAAATTATTATATTTTTAGTGCAAACATGTGGTGATATATCTGGCCAAGCGTGCCTTGAGCTCTCCAAACATTTCCACTTTTCTGCCATTAAGTACAAAAATTAGCAACAGGATATCTATACAAGCATGCCAGCATCCCCCATCACTTAAATTGTCAAAGATATTATTTGTTTTTATTTTGAAAGTTGCATGTGCCTTCGAACATGAAAAGAATCCCGTCCCCTACGCTTGTCGGCCTTTAACTTCCTACAGACTGAATTAGTGCAAAAAGGAAGTGTCAGGTCATACAATATATTTTATTTTATTTTATTTTAGTTTTTGACGAAAGGAAGGATAGTGAAATCACTGGGGTATATATGATACACCAAACAAAAACACGGAAACAAAATGACATGTAAGGCTCAAAACAAAAACTAAATGATTGTTGTCTGCGTGCCTCAATTCCGGAAGTTCGTGACCCTATAGAGCTCCCCTGACACTCTCGTGTTCAATCGATGGAGGCGGGAGTGAAATGTGTATTCGAGCCAAATAACGGTCGTTGCCTTTCTTCTTCTTCGACTTTCGTATTCTCTCTGTCGAATACATCCGCCATATTTATCTTCTTCTCTTACAATTTTCTCTTCCATTTTTTCCCATTTCAAGCTTTGTTGTAATCTAATTTCTATCTTTTATATAGTTTTTATATAACATTATCTAATTATTAATTTGTAACCGTAACCACAAGTGTTCAAAGCGCCACCACTGCACGGCCACCGGCCAGGCACTGCATTATTAATTTTGTATAATTATTACGTATTTATTTCTCTATATTAACTGTTGTGAATTATTTAAACTGAAATAGTTTCTGAAATCAGATTATTATTGTTAGTTTTTGTATGATTGGTTAGTTAGATTTTGTATAATTGGATCATTAGGTTATTGTAGTTAAGTTTTGAATATTGGATTATTTGGATTTGGTATAATTGGATTATTATATGCAGTTGTTACTATGCATAGTAGATTAGAATAAATAATAGTATGTTAGAATACAATATATATTTTAGTTAATTTTGTTCTTAATATTTATATGGGGCGGCATCTTAGTATGTGCATATGCTATTAAGGTAGCATGTTAGTATGCATTAAATATGATAATATGTAATTTTTGTTTTGTGTGCCTGTTATAGTTTAATTAATATTTGTTAGATTATGTGTTTAATTCGTATCATAGTATGTGCACATGCTAGATTATGTAATTAGCATCTTAATTCAGAGGTGAATGATATAAATATATAATCTTAATTTACGATGTACAGAAAAGTAAATACTAAAAAATAAGATAAATAATTTTAAGGTAAGAGGCAAATAGATTGAAGATTATATTTTCATTTGCTATTGCATAATAATAAAAAATTAATGATGTCAATACATTAAAAAATTGACAATATGGAAACATATTCACCTTAGAGAGTAATTAGTGAAGAGAAACAAATTTATTTTAACCTTTTAATATTCATGAATTCTATCTAGTTAAACATGTGGGAAAGTATACAACTAATATATTTGTGGTCAACTGGTCATTGTATCTAAAGAAAATTATTTAGGACATGCTGACCATAGAGAATATTTAATAGGTATGTGTGAACCTAGATATTGAAAAAGTAAAGGCATAAAATTTAATATTAATAAATTTTGTATTGCACGAATCTATTTAATGATCAATCTATAATAGTTATTTATTTTAAGTTAAAAACTAATCTTTAACCTTATAGAGTAATTAATGAAGACGATATAAAAGAGCTCAAAGATTTAATATTGTTTAATTTTATATAGCTAGACCCTTATCCAAAGATTTATTTAGTTAAAAAATTAAAAAAATATTATATATAATCAATATTTGAGAGTGATAATAGTGCATGAAGAAATAATAATAAAAACACCCTAGCCACTCCCACCTATCTCCTATGGCAAAAATGCGGAGAGTAGCTTGAAATGCACGGAAGAAGCCTGCTAAGCGTGATTCTACTCCTCCAGCTCATCGCCGATCGAGTAGTAGGCATGAATCAAGTGAAAATGGTACCGATATGTTGAAAGGTGGTGAGGAAAATGGTATTGATATGCTGAAAGACTATTGTTACTATTGCCAACTATAGTTTTTATCAAGTGATATGCCAACTATTGCCAAATATTAGAGAGTTCCTCTATCGCTAACTAGTGTTGTGAGCCACACCAATTAGCCAAGGGGTTAGTGCATTGCATATTTTAGTAGGGTCAGAGGTCAGGTAGTGCTACAAAGATTCCTTCAAGAGGGTACCTAAGCATGATTAGTCAAACTAAGGCAAAGCATTAAGCTAGTGTGGTAACCAATATGATTATTATTTCCACCTTTTCATCATGAGCATTATTGGAATCTAGTGCATCACATTCTTTTGTGTCTTCCACATTCGTAGCTTGAGCTGATTTATCTCCTCCTTGTTGTATTTCTACTTTTGTTGTCTTACCTTCGGTGGATAGGATTGTGTGCTCTATATTTTATAAAGGGGTGGCCTTGATGGTTAAGTGAGTAGTCTTTCTCTTATATCTCATGGAACTAGAGTGGTATAATTTCAATGTGATCGTAGGCATGGACATATTGGGGAAGTGTCAAGCATTGATAAATTGTGTGTAGGAGTGCGTGGTTTTTTAAGGACAAAATAGTATTAAGGTATCCTAATGAAAGTGTGAATTTAACCCCTCTATGAAAGTAATATCAACAATCGTGTTGATTAACCTTGTTTATAAGGGGCATCTGCTCTTCCTACATAGTGATCGAGATACCAAGGTCGAAGAAGTGCTGTTAGAGAAATTTTTGGTGATTTGAGACTATCCTTGTAACACCCCAAAATTCACTACATTTTTTTTTCAAAAGCGGAAGAATTTAAAATTGGAAACCCGTAAATTCTGGGGATGTTACTGCCACACTTAGTACCAGACCGGTTCTCTCCGACCGTTCCAGTTTTAAATGCTAAAGCTAAAAAGATTAACATTAAACTCAAACCAAGAGTTCATAAAAGAACTAGAAAGATCATAATATCAAAATCAGAGTACGCATGAAGGTTTACAAACCAATAGAGTAAAATCAATCATAAGTAGAAATCGGAGTGCGAAGTCAAAATTCCTCAAAGGAAATAATCTTACAATCGATAAAATGTTTATTTAAAATACTCAATACAAGTAATGAATTAAAAGGGGTAAATCTAATATAAAAGAAATAACACATAGACATAAATTGCATAAAGAATGAATATGGCCACTACACTCTCGAACTTGGAGCTAAAACATGTTCAACACTTAGCCCTGATTGATGCCTCGCCCACCTGCATAAAGTCAGAAGGGCCTACTACTCATGGGAATGAGCAACACCCATGAAAAGGATGATCAGTACGTTACGTACTGAGTAAAGTAACTGTGCACTAAGGCCAACACATAACATCACATAAATAATGCAAAAGAAATAAAAGAGTATAATCTATCATGATAACATAATAACGTACAATCATTCGGGTAAGAAACATAAAGGCCCATTTATAGTCCGGATTAATTATTTAATTAATTTATGATCAGAACTCATTTCACACTATACTTTTTATCAAATCCATACGAGTACGAGAACCCCACTATTGTAGCTGGTAGACCAAAAACACACAGGACATAAAGCTTTTGACCATTATTATAGCCAATGGACCAAAAACACACAGGGCATAAAAGCTCCTGGCCACTATTATTCGTCAGTGGACCAGTCTGGCCCCTTCTCGCACTGTGTTCCACTGTAAGTACTTAGTGTCTTTTAAGCGTCTTAGAAAAAACTCTGGTTTGTTTTTATTAAACTCGGGATCCCATACTATTATAACTGGTGGGCCGGTCACACATAAGACATCATACCCTAACCACTATTATAACCAATGGATCGGTCACACATAGGGTAAAATCCCAACCACTATTATAACCGGTGGATCAGTCACACATAGGGTAAAACCCTAACCACTATTATAATCGATGGATTCATCACACATAGGGTAAAAACCCTAACCACTATTCCTAACCGGTGGATCGGCTGGACTCATCTCAATATCTTTCACTTTAAGTGATTAATGTCTTAAGTATCTTATTCAAATGCTTTCACCCTAGACATGCATGAATCACTCCCTTTACACTTATCCTCTAACTGACCCGTATTATATCATGAGAACCCTACACCTTCTAACTTCCCAGAAACCCTAATTTAGGCCTAAGTGGCCCATCCTTCTCCACCTTACACAACCCAAATTATTTTGACACCCCATTTTTCACAACCATCGATCCCATATTCATCATCATACTTCATTCCCCAAGTACACACATGTTACCATCGAACCCTAGTTAGCCATATCAAAACCCTAGCTAACCATACCAAACCCTAGTTAACCACTCCAAACCCTAGTTAACCACTCCACACCCTAATTAACCACAACA
Source organism: Tamarix chinensis (assembly GCA_030549775.1). Classification (NCBI taxonomy): domain Eukaryota; kingdom Viridiplantae; phylum Streptophyta; class Magnoliopsida; order Caryophyllales; family Tamaricaceae; genus Tamarix; species Tamarix chinensis. The sequence goes on along the minus strand of CM060179.1, from coordinate 76,593,978 downwards.
AACCATAAATAATCACTCCAAACCCTATTTAACCATAACAACAACAATTAGCCATTACAAACCCTAGTTAATCACAACAAACCACAATTAGCCACTCCAACTCTATTTAATCACAAAAACCCGTAGTTAATCACTCCAAACCTTAATTTAGTCTCCTCTATACCCTTATGATGTCCTACGTACTATTTTTCACCCAAAACTTCCAAACACCCAAATAACTCTTCTATTACCTTCCTTACATCCCAAGTTAACTTTTCACACGTAAACTTTACTCTCATGCAAACCTTCAAACTTTCTCATGCAAAACCCTAAGCTCCCATGCAACCCTAGATCCACACATGCAAACACCATAAAATCTACCATGCAAAACCCTATATCCATCCATAGAAAACCCTAAATTCTTTCATGCAAAACCCAAGGTTCCTTCATTCAAAACCATAAATTCAATCCACACCAAACCCAAGTTTTATCCACACAAAACCCTAAATTCAATCCACAAAAAACCTAAGGTTTCTCCATACAAAACCCTAAATTCAATCCATACAAGCCATAGATTAGATCCTCCTATGTTCACCATAGATTATATTCTCCCATGTTACACCATAGATTAAATTCTCTTATACAAAATCATAGATTAGATTCTCCCATGTAAAACCATAAATTATATTCTCTCACACAAAACCCTAAATTTCCCATTTTATTCCTCCACTCATAGATCATTAAAATACTTAGGTCAACTCACATCCTTTGGTCAACTTATTTCCCCATTCTCCTTTTTCATCCTTTCCCCCCCACAAACTATATTAACATCCTCACATGCATGTCTTATAGGGTCACAACATATATCATCACATACCACAATATTTTATCACATACACATAGTACACATGCCATATAACAACACATGAACACACTTTAACTCCAAGCCATACCACACATGGAATCAATATAATGATAAACATAGGATGTATAACATATAAAGCATATAATACACATCAACACACAATAGGCCTTAGTAACACCCTTACCTAAAACGACACCGGTCTTGGAGCATGCTCTTACGCCTCCTAAGGGCTTTGAATGGTCTCACCTATATTAGGGAAAAACTAAAATTAGATTCCCTCCTACCAAAAATACTATTAAATACTAACTTATTCTAAGATTAGGCTTTTAATAAAATAATAATAATAATAACCATTGACTAATTACTAAATTTGGCTAGAAATATAATAATTAATAGTAATATATAAAAGTTGATAATATAAGGTTGAAGACTTTACCCTAATAATAATAATGATATTAAAAATAATAATAACAAGGATACTAAAAATAATAAGAATGATAATATTAATAAGAATAATAATAATAATAGTAACAATAATTATACTAAAAATACTAATAATAATATGATTCGAAATAAATGGTGGAATTAGGGCTTCGAACCTTCACCAAAATAATACTAATAATAACATTAGTGAAATAAATAACAAAATTTATTAATAATAATAATAATGATAAAAACCATACTAATATTACAAAATAATAATAATCATAATGGTAATAGTAATAATGATAATAATCGAAGATAAAATGAAGTAAGGTTTTGACCCTACATTGAAAAATAATAAACTTATTAAATAATAATAATAATAATAATAATAATAATAATAATAAAGCTAATAATAATAATAAATACTAATGATAAAAATAATGATAATATTACTAATAATAAGACTTGATATTTATAATATCACTACTACAATTCAAAATAGGCACAATAGGGTTTCAGCCTTATATAGAATAATAATACCAACAATGAAAATAATAATGATAATGATAATAATAATAATAATAATAATAATAATAATAATAATAATAATAATAACATATTAATATTAAAGATAATAGCAACAATAAGAATAATAATAATAATAAAATTGAAATAAAAAATATAATAGGGCTTCGGCCTTTAATAGAATTAATAAAAAAAATTAATAATAATAATAATAATAGAAATAATAATAATAATAATAATAATAATAATATATTTTGAATAAATGAAATAAAATAGATTAAGGCTTGCAAAAATAGGGTAAAGGGGTTGAGAGGGTCTAGGGTTCAACCTTGGACTGGTGGTGATAGGTGGCACCGAGGGTGGTGCACGGCGGTAGTGGCAATGGTCAGAAAAAGAGAAGAAAAGGGGAAAATTTGAAGGCGGGGAACAAAATAGGGAGAATGAAGGTGGAAACAAGGGTGATTATGGTTACCCAGAAGGAGAGGAACGGAATAAGGGTGGTAGTGCAACCAAAGGTGGCGGCGCACAACAGCGGCGATGGTGGTTGAATGGGGAAGAAGGAGAGAAAGAGAGGAGGAGAGGGAGGGAGAGGAAAAGAAAGGTAGAGGAAGATAGAGGAGAGTCTGCAGAACAGAATGGGTGGTGAAATAAGCGGCAATAGCGGCGAAAGTGGTTGGTAAGGACGGTTCGAAGGGTAGCAGAGGTGGAAGAATGGGTTGATTGAGGAGCAAACTTTGCACAGCCAGGGTGGCTTGTGTAGGAAGAATCGAGGGCAAAGAAAGGTACAGTTTGATAGAGGATGATGTAGGGAAGGCTTAGGTGGGCGGGGTGGGCGGAAAAGTTGGCTGAAGGCGGCAAAAATGGTGTTTGAAGGGGCAGCGGTGGCAAGGTAGGTTTTCTAGGGAAAACAAAAAAAGCTCGATTCAGAGCTCAATCCAGGGGTATTTATACGGTTTACATGATAGGGTGAGGTCTGTGGGTCGCCAAGTGAGTAGGCAAGTAGGGTTAGGGTTACAGGCGGCGAGGTTGGTCAGTGGAATTCAAAGTCGGGGTAGGGTATGCTTGGGAAAAAGGGAAAACTACGTGAGAAATGGGAGAAGTAGGTTGGGTGATGGGGTCGACGGATCAGCAGGGAAAAATAGGAGGGAAAAGGCTAGTTAAACAGCGAGATCGGCTGCGGATTTCTTAGAGGTGGGTGGTGGAGTTACAGTCGACGACGTCAGGGGAGGAAGGATGAAGAATATGGGGGGGGTGTGGAATGGTTGGCCTAGGGTAAAAGAAAAGAAATAAATGGGAACCGGGCGGTCAGGAGTGGTGAGGGCGAAGGATTTAATTTAAACGTGGCGTTTTAGGGGGACGAAGGGAGGATGAGCAGCGTTTCACTCCTAGGACGCGCTGAAGAAAAGAAAGGAACAGGCCATGATAGGAGGAGAAGGAAGGAAAAAGGGGACGGGCCACGGGAAAGGAAAGAAAAGGGAAGAAGGGCTTGGGCCACTAGGATGGACTAAGTCAGGGACGATAAGGAAGAAAAAGAAAGGAAAAGAAAGAAAAAGAAAGAAAAAGGAAGAAAGAAGAGGAAAAAGGAAAAGGGAAAAAGGAAAAATAATGGATTAGGTTAATTAAATTAATTGGAATATTTGGGATATTTAAATAAAATAATATTTAAATCCCTTTTTAGGCTAATTTAGTGTTTTTGAAAGGTTTTTCATAAATTTCATTTTAATTAGCAAAACATCCTAATTTTCTCCAATTAAATTATTTATAAAATTAATATTAATTTGGAAATATTTTCTCTTTCTTATTTTAATTAAAATAATTTATTTAATTAATTTCTAAAATAAAATCCTTGATTAGCTAAAATATCCAAATTTCTCCTAATTAAAATACTTATAAATTTCTTCTTGAACAAACCTAACTAATTCCCTTTAATTTTAATAAAAATAATTTATTTAACTAATTTTCATAACAAAACCTTTTTTAACTATAATTTTTAAAATTAGAATTTTTGGGGCATTTCAATGTTGATGTGCTTCCCAATGATATCTTAGACATGCCGATACTTTGAGATATTGAGTTTACAATGGAGTTATTTCTGAGTATAGAGCTATTATCCAAGGCACCGCACCTCATGTCACTCATAGAAATGAAGAAGCTTAAGGATCGGTTAGAAGAGTTGTTGGAGAAGGCCTATATTTAAGCAAGTGTATTACCCTAGGGAGCACCAGTATTATTCTTTAAGAAGAAGGACGGGACCCTAATACCGTGTAAAGACTATTAATGGTTGAATTAGGCTATAGTGATGAACCATTATCCATTACCATGGATTAATAATCTATTTGATCAACTTAGAGGAGATATAGTGTCCTCTAAAATTGGTCTTTGGTTAGGTTACCATCATTTAAGGATATCGGGGCACTATATTGTGAAGATGACATTTTATTAAAGATGTGGCCATTATGACTTCACTGTAATTCTATTCAGACTAACTAATGTAGCGAAAACATTCATGCCCCTCATAAACCAAATTTTCTGATCGTTTTTAGAGCAGTTTGTGATGATGTTCATCGGCAACATCTTCATCTACTTCAGTAATTGAGAGGAGCATGGGAAACATCTAAGGTATACTATAGTATTGTTAAGAACACATAAATTATATGTCAAGCTTTTGAAGTGTCAGTTTTGGCTAGATTAAGTGGCTTTTCTTAGACATGTGGTCTCTAAGAATGGTAGATGAGTGGATCCTTCCAAGGTTTTAGAATTTTTGAATGCCTAGAAACAACTTCTGTCAAGGATTTGCATAATTTCTAGGATTGTCTAGTTACTACATTAGATTTGTCACAAATTTCTCCAAGATAACTCATATGTTGACTAAATTATTGAAGAATGCAATGCATTTCCAATAGGATGAGGTGGTGTAGCAAAGCCTTCAAAGAGTTGATGAGACATTTGACTTCAACCCCAGTGCTCACATTACTGAGTAGCTTAGATAGATTTGAACTATATAGAAAATTTTATAAGCATAGATTATGTTGCATGTTGATGCACCATAGGAGAGTGGTGGTTTATGCTTCTTGACAACTAAAGCAGTATGAGTAAAACACTCACAGATGATTTAGAGCTTGCTACATTAATGTTTGCTTTGAAGATTTGAAAACATTACCTCTATGGTGTTTTGTGCAAGTTCTGCACTGATCATAAGAGCCTAAACTACATTTTCACACAAATGATAGTTGAATTTGAGACAGCACCAATGGTTAGAATTAGTTAAGGATTATAACCTAGAATTGATCTACCATAAAGCTAAGGCTAATGTAAGAGTAGATGCTCTTAACCAAAAAGCCTCACATTTCTTGAGTACAACAACGTTATCCTATTAATTTTGTCATGATTTAAGGAAGATAGATATAGAGTTGATCACTATCAGTAGTATAGAGGAAAGGATGAATACACTCACCATCACACCTTCCATCTTTGAGGATATCCAAGCTAATCCACTTCATGATGTTAAGCTCTATTGTAGAATATTGTGGATTAAAAAGGATCCAAACCAAATTGAAATTAACAAGATTATGCATAATTGAGGATTTAAACACAAAATAGAATAATTAAGGAAACATAAAGATCTTTATTTGTGCTCTTATGTAATTACAAGATGATTAAACTAAACAAACAATCAATTACACAGATCTAAAGTTCTTTTTTAATGGAGAATTCTATGGAGAAGAATAAGAAGTTGAGTTGCATGACTTAACAACTAGAGTTGCATTATGTCTCTTGTAATAGAAAATAAAACCCTAAAAGGTAAAACAACTTTTTCAAAAATAAATAAACAACATGGTCATTATTTAGGAAATATGGGAACCCTATATTTATATAATTACTCTCAAATTTTTCTAAAACAAAACATTATATCTTTCAATGAGAAACATGATCTATATTAACAAAGCCATAAACCTCGTGTTTCTCACACAAGTAATCATTCTACACTAAAATTCTCCAATACCTACACAAACCAACACAATGTTATGCTGTGCTTCAAATACCAATTCAAAACTCATAAGCATGAAAGGATCAAGTAGGGTGTTGAAGAAGGTAGAGCCAAAGGATTTCATATCCATAAGGACTATAGGGTTAGATTTCATGGTAGGTGATGTGCACTAAGGGGATGTATTGAGATCAAGAGGAAAATCCTTGAGTAAGGTCATTATACTCCTTATTCTATCCCTTCTGGTGGGGATACATTGTATAAGGACGTAAAAAAGGTATATTTTTGGCCTTGTATGAAGTGAGAGGCTATTGAGTTTTTTGCCTAATGTTTTCCCAATTAGAAGGTTAAGATTGAGAATAAGAGACCAGTAGGGTTAGTATAACCATTAAAAATTCCATAGTGGAAATGGGATAACATATATATAGACTTTAAAGTTAGTGTTCCTGAGACTCGTAATAGTTTTGATTCCATTTGGGTTATTATGGATCATCTGACTAAGCTGGTAGTGTTCATACCTATTAAGATGCATAATGTATAGAGAAATTAGCCAACACTTAGAGAAAAAACGTTGTGAGACTGCATGGGGTCCTTAGAGACATAATGTTAGATTGAAATTCTAGATTCTTGTCACATTTAGCAAAAGTTACAAGTTGCTTCTGGGACTCAGTTAAAGATGAGTACTACTTTTCACCCAGTAATGAATGGTCAAACAAATAGGACTATCTAGAACTTATAGGATATACTTTGGGCATGTATGTTAGATTTTGGGGCAGTTGAGAGGATCGTATGGACTTTATCAAACTCTCTTACTACAACACTTACCACACAAGTATCAAGATGGCAGCCCTATATGGAAGGAGTTGTCTTAATCCCTCGTGTTGGTGTGATATTAGCAAGATGGTTGTGGTAGGACCTACTTGATAGAGGAGATAACAAGGCAAATTAGATCTACTCAAAATAGCATGAGAGCAACCTAGGATCAACAAAAGAGCTTTGTAGATTTGAGAAGGCAAACTGATGCTTACAAGGTGGGTGATAGAGTCCTTTTGAGGTTAGCTACCACCAAGGGGGTAATGAGGTTTAACAGAAAAGGGAACCTATGTCCCTGTTACATTGGACCTTAGAAGATTGAGATCAAGTAGGCAATGTTGCCTATCGGTTGGCTCTACTAGTGGAGTTATCACGTGTGCACAATGTATTTCTCATTTCCTAGTTGAGGAAGTATGTAGTGGATCCTTTGCACCTACAGCTAAAAATGTTAGAGCTTGATGAGTCTTTTACAAAGAAAGAGCACAAAGCATTCTATATACAAGGACTAAAGTGACACCCATGAAGACCATCCCACTAGTGAACATCCTTTGGTTATATCATTGTATCGAGAATCCCATGTGGGACCAAAGAATAGATTCGAGCAAAGTACCTTGACTTGTTCTCTTAATGTGTATTTTCATTGTTTATGAAAACTTGTAATTATAATATGTTTGTGCTAATAGGCATATTTTTGCACTTTGAAATTATTTTTACATTATTTAGATCATTCAATGATTTTTATTTAGCTAAAATTCCCCAAAATCACATTTTTAGGCAGTTATCATCTACTTTCCTCTCCTTCACTTTCCTCTTCTTTTGGTAGGCATAGATGAGTGTTTGAATTCCTACACTTTTTCCCTGACTTACCAACCATCTGCCTTAATCTCCCCTAACTACACTCCACCTTCCTCACTTTATCATGCATTCTCTTATACATTGGTTGCCTGCAATCAACCAAGTTATATTTGTCTCTCTCCCTTTCATGGATGTTGACCAACTCCTTATAATCTATTCCTGATTCATTTCACTCCTTGCCTTTTGCACTTGTAAATTCTTTATCTTTTCATTTGTGAAAATTTCCTAACTTTTAGGCATTCTCCATTTTCTTCTTTCAATTTTTTATCTCCTGATAAAAAATAAATTTTCCTCTTATTTCCTTATCTTTCATTTAAATTCTTGTCTCTTCTTTCTTCTCTTGATCTTAGCTTTAGCTCCCCCGTGTTTCTCTTTAGAAAGGAAGGATTAAGGTTTTGAGAAAGGTTGAAGATCTTAGTTTCTCTCCCTAATTTCAATTCTAAGAAAAGGTTGTGCTGACATTTTCTTCTCCATATTCTTCTAATTTCATTTTTATTAATTTTTAAAAATGAGTTTTAATTATTTTTATTCTTGATTCTTAAAGGAAATAGAGATTCTAGTTAAAGGCCATCAAGTTAGGAATTGATATGTTAAATACGGGTTATTGATTTACCCCTTTCTTGAACAATTATTAAGTCATCCCTTCTCTACTTGCCAATTTACCATATTACCCTTCATGTTGCATAATTACTAAATTACCCCTTATTCGATTTAGGTTACCAAGTTATCTCCCACACTTCTTAGATCTCCAATTGCCCTTCGTAATTGTTACACTTGTCATATTTCCATCTAATTGGTTAGATTACAAAATTGCCCTTCTTCTTTGTTATAATTACAAAATTGCCCTTTAGTTGGTCAAATTACGAAGTTATCCTTCTCCATCATCATAATTACCAAGATGTCCTTCTCCATTATCATAATTACTATCCTTTAGTTTGTTAAATTACCAACTTGCCATTCTCCATTATTATAATTACCAAATTTCCCTTCTCCATTATCATAATTACCAAATTGCCCATATCGATTATCATAATTACTATTTTACCCTTCTCCATTATTGTAATTACCAAATTACCCCTCTCCATTATAATAATTACCATTTTACCCTTCTCCATTATTATAATTACCATATTACCCTTACTTCCAAATTACCACAATACCCTTAACTTTCAAAAATACCATTTTGCCCTTCTCTTTCAAATTTACCATAATACCCATTTACTTTCAAATTACCATTTTTCCCTTCTATTTCAAAATTACTATGATACCCTTTACTTCCAAATTACCATTTTACCCTTCTCTTTCAAAATTACCATGATACCCTTTACTTCCATAATTACCATTTTACCCTTCTCTTTCAAAATGACCATAATACCCTTTTACTTATAAATTATCAATTTTCCCTTCTCTTTCAAAATTACCATAATACCCTTTTACTTACAAATTACCATTTTGCCCTTTTATTACACCATTGTTATTAAGTTATCATCACTACATGAATATTAATATTAATACTCCATTCTCATCATCCAACTCCACCAAGTATTATATTTCAACATAATGCTCATTAGCACCCACACATACTAGGCCATATTCTTACACTAGATATATTATTAAAATGCCCCTATGTCTCACATTAATATTATTCATGAATCAATGGTCACAATAACATAATATACATGGATAAGTACTCAACATTTTCATTCTTAACCAAACTCTTTCCTTATGCAATATTTCCACACATGGCGTACAAACTAGTATGCTTTCCTTTTTATCAATCAATACAAGAACTATATATATTTATATATTAAACAACATACATTAAGCATAATAACATATTAAAAACCCTAATGTGCTACCATACATTTATCCATACATTTAAGTGGGGTTTAATGATTACCTTAATTCTCGCAAAAATTGAACCTTACCGATATACTAGTTAAAGATTCAAGCTTTGATTAGAAAAACCAATACCTAAAAATAATATTAATACTTATCATATTATAAATTAGAAAACAATTGCATAAGACTTTATAAAACTTAATTCATGAAATACTTAACTTAAATATCATTATACCTTAAAACTTATTAACCAAATTATACGAAGGAATGCAAAAACTCATACTACTCATGAGAGAGATAAGGCTTGAAATGGCTTGGAAGGAGGGAGCAAGTGGTGTTTACGGGTTAGGGTTTTGGGGTCTAGGAAAGAAGGTAGGTGGGGGAGGATTTAGGGAAAGAGAAGGGTGCATAAGTGAAGAGAGGGTGTAAGTGGTGGTTGGGGGTAGGTTGTTGGCAGACGAGGGTGGTGGTAGCGGCAACAGTGAGGTTGCGAAGGTGGTTGGTGAGGTGGAGGAGGCTAAGAAGGAAGGAAAGGGGAGGGGGAAATGAGAGGCTGCATGTAGGGGAGGTTGTAGGGAGTGGGTTGGTGGCTTGGGAGGCGACAGAGGCGGGGGGATGGCAGCAAACAGAGGAGGTGTAGGGCAGTTTCCGAAAAGGGAGAAAAAGAAGAGGAGACGAAGAAGGGGCTGCAGGGTGGCTCGAGGGGGTGGCTTGGTGATGCATGGTGGTAGCAGGGGGATGGAGAAGGTGGTGTAGGCGTTTGGTGAGGCGGAGGAAGCCGCGGAGGGGGTAGTGGTGCAAAAATAGGGAGGGAAATGGAAGGAGAAGAAAGGGAGAGAAAAAAATAGTGGGAGGGGAAGGAAGGCTCAAAAATGGGCAGGGTCGGGGTTGTTGAAGAGAAGAAAAAGGGGAGGGAGAGAAAGGGGGAGTAGGTAGCCGGTTGGGGCTGCAATAGGGTGGTATGGGTGGTCGAGTGGCAAGGAGAGTGAAGGGAAGAAGAGGAAAGAAAAGGGGGCATACGTGGCTAGGGTGCAGGGTTGGTTTGGGTCCGAAGAAGGAAGAAAGGGATGAGGGAGAGAGATAGGGAGAGAGGGAGAGGCAGGTGGTAGTAGGGAGAGGTGGCAAGGCGGCAGCCAGGCGGGCTTGGGGTGGTCAGGTAAGGGCGACAAGGAAAGGAAGAAGAAGAAGAGGGAAGAGAAGGCAAGCCGAGTGAAGGGAAAAGACATGGGAATTGGGCCAACCCGGGTTGGGGAAGAAGAAGGAAAGGAAAGAAAAGAAAGGTTGGATCAGGCAACGACGCATGGGAGAAGAAGGAAGGAGGGAAGGGAGTTAGGCCGTAGCGTGGGAGAAGGAGTGGAGGGAAGAGGAGTGGGCTAGCGGTCCAAGCGCAAGGAGGATGGCTGGACTGGCGGCCAAAAGAGAAGGAAAAAGGAAAAAAAAGAAAGGAGAAAGAAAAGAAAAAAAGGGAAAAAGGAAAAGGAAAAATAGGGAAAATTAAAATAATTTAATTTATAAAATGATATAATGTAGTATTTTTAATAGATAAGTTAATTTAATAATTTAATATGTTGGTTTAAAAAAAGGATAATTTTAGTAAAATATTGGTTTGGAAAATTATTTAAATAAAAAGAGAATGATAAAATAATAAAATATTTATTTTAATTTATTAAATATTCCTATCCACTTTATATACTCAAAAATCCATAAAATAATTAAATTAAATAATTTTAAATGCTAATTTATCCCAAATAAAAGCTATTTACTCAATTATAGGTTTTTAAAATTCTAAGGGATTACAAACATGGTTTGAGGCTAGATTTTGCACAGTATGAATCTTAGTCAAAGGATAAAAATCATACAATGCACCATTTTCCACTCCTCTATCTAGACGACAATACACTCTGGAGCCCTGCTCTTGTATGTTAGTCCAAGTAAAAATGGTCCCAACAATAGGAATATCCTCGAGGCCACAGATTTATAGAGATTGGGTAAAAGCAAGAACATTTTGAACATCAACATTCCCACCAAGCTTTTCATGAGCTGCAACTACCACATTAAAATCCCCAATAGCCTACTAGGGGTATGTTGATCTTCCCTACTAAACTAGCCAACCAATCCCATAATTCAAGTCTCATACTACCTACATTATATGCATAAATCATAGTTAGCATAAATTTCTCCTAAGAACAGAGACAAGTAACTAGACAATTAATCCCTCGAGCTTTCTTTTCTACATTCTGAATATTATACAGAGAATCATCCCAAATAAGCTACACTCTACCATTATGATGCTTGTTGTTCTCCTATTTCCAATTCAGTCCTAGCTTGTGAATAATTTGATAAGCATTTTTCTTTCTAACTTTGGTTTCCAAAAGTCCCAAAATCTCTACTCCCTGATTTAACATAAGGTTCTTCACAACCTTATGCTTGAGGGTTTCATTAAACCCTCTAACATTCCATACATCTATTATCACATGGGAGGGGGATTATAATTTCCACCACCCCTATCCACCCTTCCAGCCTTCAAACCCTCAATTAGACATCCTTGTGCAGGTGATCTAGTATCAGGAATAAAAGGGTATGACAGGCCATTCCCCTGAACATCAGTCTCCTTCCCCTTGATAATGTTCATTTGCCTTCCACGAGAATTCTTGGACTAATTTGTATTATGAGTACCACTCAAAGCTAATTTAGGATGAAAAGGTGCATTAGTAACCTGAGGAGTAGGTTCAGTTTTTACATCAACAGGTGCATTTGGTTCAATATTAGTCACAGGTTTAGCTCTCCATATTTGAGTTTTTAGCCCTTTTTGTCATAATCTTCCTCGATATTGGGCATAATCATGTCCCATAGCATCATAATAGGAGCAAAACTTAGGCCTTCATTCATACGACACTCTTTACTGAATCTCCTTTCCCCTCAGGTAATAAAACATTAATACTCATAGGGAGAGGAATACTTATATCAATTTCAATAAGCAGACAAGGAAAATAGAATCTCCCTCTTTAAGCTGTGACAGTGTCCGCACACGTCAGCTATCCCAACAAACTACCAATCCTGCTCCAACTATCCTCATACCATAAGCGTAAAGGAAGACTAGGGAAAATTACCTAAAGAGGCATGATCCTCCATTCCTTTGTAGACAATGACACTTCAAGAGACCATTTCCTTAACAACATCGGTCTATTCCTAAAATTCTAATAAGGTCTGTTCATGACAAGGTATAAATCCTCCTAAGATGCAAATTTGAAGACAAAGAATCCTTGGTCATGGGTAAACACCTCAAGTAATACAGTAAGGAAATTCCATTTCTCCCTAAAAAATTGGGTCATCTAGGAGTGACTCGGTTGAAATCCAGCCACCAAACCAACCAAGCTATGCTCCCATCCTTTTAGTTCTTTAGCTATTTCATCAACTTGAATTTGTGCTTTGTTAGAACCTTCAACAACTTATAGTGGAATATACTTCAAATTCATCCCCCTTTATGGTCTTCTATTATTCACAAGAATATCTCTCCAAGTTTGACCATCTTGTTTTTCTTTTGTAGGAACATCACTCTCTAGCATTGGAGCATTTAGATTCTCCGTAGTAGGTCGATCCTATTTTGGTGTAGCAATGTCATTCACAACATCATTCCTCTCATTTTTCAACATCGGGGAATGTTTATTCGTTGTTAAATTAATAAGAGGATTGTAGATCCCTTAATATCTACAATTTCAATCTTAGTAGTTAATTGAGTATGCTCTATATCGGAAGCAAGAACTACCTTACGTTTCACAATTTTCTTCTTGGCCATTGTTTCGCAAAGAGCTGCAAGGAATTAATGAGTGCGTGAGGCGCGTTCTTTTGGCTAAAACATTTCACTTCCTATATTATTATTTATTATTTATACCCATTATCACCTATCATATATACTTATCTAGGTCACACCCCTTGGTATAAGAAAAATTACTAAAATACCCCTAGGGTTCATATTATCATTATCTCTACTATAAATTGCCATATTAGCTTATCATGACATATACATGCATTTAACATTATTATTAACAATAATGCTCCTTCTCTAACCATCATTTCTATACATGGCAAATTTCATAATATACCATTCTTTTTCATTTCAACACCAACATATGCTATAGTTCATAATATACTTAACATCACTTAATATGCACACAAACATATTCAAACCCATAATGTTCTAGCATACGTATATCCACACATTTTAGTAGGGTATAATGGTTACCTTATTTCTAGCAGTAAATAAACTTTATTGGTTAAAAACTTAAGCTTTGATTAGAAAAAATGTTACCTAAAACTACTATCAAAACTAGCATATTATTAGTAGAAAATTAAAAGAATAATTTTTTTTTATCAAAAAGCTTAATAAATACATATAAATGATAACTATGTTTATTCATTCAAAATGGGTAGAATTGTGCAGCAAAACTCATGTTGCATGGCAGCTTGAGATGCACGCACAAAATGAAAAGGGAAATAAGGGTCAGACAGGGGACGGGAGAAAAGGGGAACTGTTGGTTCGGCTAAGGGTTTGGCGGTTTAGTTGAGAGCTTATGGAGGGGAGTGAGGGTGGTGGTTGGGTGTAGGGAGGGTATCAAAGTGTAGGTGGTGGTCGGGGTCAGAGATTAGTTGGTTAAGATGGCAGGGATGGTAGCAGTCAGGCTAGAAAGGTAGGATAAAGGAAGGGAGGAGAAGGAGAAGGAAGGAAAAAGAAGAGAACAAAGGAGGGGCTGTAGGGGAATTTCGGGCAAGGTGAGGTAGGGTGATGGTAGCGGAGGTTCTAGGTGGTTGAGGGATGGCTCTAGTGGTTGTAGAAGTGGGGGAATGGGTGGCGCATAGTGGTGGTGCTAGGTGAGGTTGAGAAGAGGAATAAAAGAGAAAGGAAGAAAAGGGTGGTTGTATAGAGCAAGTGGTGGTTGTTGGGTGGTGTAGGGAGGGAGTGGGGGAGGCTAGGGGGTTGCTGTGGTGGTCAATTGGTCGAGAGAGATAGCGGTTGTAGGTGGTGAAATAAAAATAGGAGAGGAAAAGAAGATGGGAAGAAGGGAGAGAAGGAGGCTCCGTAGGGGAGAAAGGGGAGGCTCGAGGGAGATAGAAATGGGAAGAGAAGGAGGAGATAAGGAGAAGGAAAGAAGAGGGAAGGAGGGCTGGCATGGCTAGAGTAGGGTCGTTTTAGGCTATAGGGGGTTAGAGAAGATGGTAGGGAAGGAAAGGAAGAAAAAGGAAAGGAAAAGGGCACGCAAGGGGTGGCTACATGGTCAAAAATGGAAGGTAAAGGGATGAGGGAGAGAGTGAGAGAGTAGAGCTACCATGGTAGGGCTATAAGGGAAGGATGGTTGCTGAGATGGCTAGCCCAACCTTTCTGATTAGGAAATGGAAGAGGAATTTCTGGACTTCTACCTGAACCTGTTGTGAACTGATGCACAATATGAAGGGATGGATAGCTCTGTTATTACTAGAGGACAGACTATCACTGAAGAACAAAGTCAAGTCCTCATGAGACCTGTCTCCACTGCAGAAATCAAAAAAGTCCTATTTTCTCTGGGAGACTCCAAAGCCCCAGGCCCAAATGGATATTCTGCTAAATTCTTTAAAGAAGCTTGGGGGACAATTGGGGATGACTTCTGTGCAGCAGTAAAGGAGTTTTTCATCAATAAAAGACTTTTGAAGAGGGTGAACCATGCTACCCTGGTTTTGATACCCAAATCTTCCCAGGCCTCCTCTGTTGGTGATTTCAGGCCCATAGCCTGCTGTAACACTCTATACAAGGTGATAGCAAAATTAATTGCTAACAGAATTGCTGAGTGTTTGGATGATCTAATTAGACCTGAACAAGGGGCTTTTGTAAAAGGGAGACTCATATCAGAGAATATCCTGCTTGTTCAAGAACTCTTAAAAGAGTATTCAAGGAAAAGAACTCCTCCAAAGTGTATGATCAAGATTGATCTCAGAAAAGCTTATGACACTATCTCATGGAGCTTCCTCAATCACCTCCTAAAAGCCTTCAATTTCCCTGCACAGTTCATAGAGTTGGTGATGGAATGTGTCTCCACCACCAGCTTCTCCCTGAAGCTGAATGGTAACTTGTTTGGTTTTTTCAAAGGTGCTAGAGGGCTTTGACAAGGAGACCGTTTGTCCCCATATTTATTTGTTCTATGCATGGAGTACTTCAGCAGGCAACTAAAGCACCTTGCTCTGAAGCAGGAGCTTTCTTACCATTCTAAATGCAAAAAGTTGAACCTATTGCATCTAGCTTTTGCAGATGACCTAATATTGTTCTGTAGAGGTGACATTCCCTCTATCAAAACTTTAATGCAGGGGCTTGATGACTTCAGCAGGTGCTTTGGACTAACTATGAACCCCATGAAATCCCAACTCTTTATGCCAGGTGTTAAGGAGCAGCTCCAGCAGGAGATCCTGGCTCTCACCAATATGCAAAGAGGAAGCTTCCCCTTCAGATACTTAGGGGTTCCATTAAACCCCTGCAAACTGAGACCTATTAATTATGAGAACCTCACCAATTCCCTGTGTGAGCAGTTGAAATTGTGGAAAGAAAACTCACTTTCTTTTGCAGGAAGACTGGAAATCTTGAATTCAGTGGTTCAAGGCCTTCTGGGTTTCTGGCTCTCCATTTTTGCCATACCAAAGATAGTTCTACAGAGAATCATTACTCTATGCAGAAACTTTCTGTGGTAGGGTAAACCACCCCCAATTGCAAGGTCTAAGCTATGCCACCCAAAATATGAAGGAGGGCGGGGTATAAGAGATCTCTCTGCATGGAACTCTGCCTTCCTCTGCAAATATATCTGGTTCTTACAAGATGAAAAGGTATCACTGTGGACCAAGTGGATACACACACATTACCTGCAAAATGGGAATGTGGCTTCCTTCCACCCAAGTCATGGAACCTCCCATTTTATGAGGAAACTTAGCAGTCTGTTTACCCTGCTGGTTCTGAATCAGGGATCACATGAACAAGCAACAGCTCTACTGAAATCATGGGTTACTCTGAATGGTTTTTCCACTACACTGGCTTACAACTATTTTCGAGACAGGGCCCCTAAGTGGAAACCTCACAGGGTGGTTTGGTTGCACAACAGGACCAAAAGATATGCCTTCCTTCTCTGGTTATCCCTCCTTAAAAGATTGTATACCAGAGATAGGCTCAAGTTCTTGGATGGGCCTAAGGACTGCTTACTATGTCAGCAGAAGACTGAGACACATGAACACCTATTTTTTGAATGTGAAGTTTCCAACAGAGTATGGCAACCCCTAAGATCATGGCTGGGCATCTCAAGAGGGTCAACCACCTTATTCAGTGCCATGAGAATCATTCAAAGGAATTCCCATAGGCACCACATAATCTGGAAGGCTCGAGCTCTCACTGTGGCTGCAGCTGTGTACTACATTTGGAGGAGCAGAAATGACATCTTGCTTGAATCAAAACCTTTTGTCCCTACTAGTATTATTGTACAAGTCCAGAAATATGTGTATAGTGCCCTATTTTTTGAAAGAAACCTTAGGGATGGACTAAAGGAAAATTTGTATGCTTAGTACACTAAGGTGTGGTAGATGAGCCATGGGCCATGCTTTTGTATTGCGATCATTTTTGGTAAAAATGATCAAAATTTTTGACCAGGGTATGCCATGTGTACTTGTACAGAATGTTCATATGATATATATTTACCTCGTTTACCAGGGGAAGGATGGTTGCTGGCGGGGTGCAGGGAGGGGTTATTTGGTTTGATGAGTGAAGGAGGGAGGAGAAGGGAAGAAGAAAGAAAATAAGGCAGATCAGCCTGGCTGGGGGAGAAAGAAGGAGAGCGAGATGAGAAAAGAGGCTATTAGGTTGGCCCAACTAAGGGAGGAAGAAAGGACAAAAGGAAGGGAAGAGGGAGAAAGGCTGGGCTGTGATGCTAGGCAATTGGGAGAAGGAAAGAGGGTCAGCGGCTCCGCGAGAGGGGGAAAGGGAGAAGTAGGCCATGTGGCCCAATGAGGAAGGAAAGAAGAAAAGAAAAAAAGAGGAAAAGGAAAGAAAAAAGGGAAAATAAAAATGAAACAAATATTGGAATAAGGATGTTTAACTTTTTCGATGGATATATTAATATATTTAAAATTTAAGATATTAATTTAAGAGGGACATTGTAGGAAAATATGGGTTTGAAAAATTATTTAAATAAAATGAGTATGATTAAATAAAAAATATTTATTTTAATTTATTAAATAATCATAACTATTTTAATAAACTAAAAGTCCATAAAGTAAGTAAATTAATAATTTAAAAAAAATTATCCCAAATGA
The DNA here is from genome assembly GCA_030549775.1 of Tamarix chinensis. NCBI lineage: Eukaryota > Viridiplantae > Streptophyta > Magnoliopsida > Caryophyllales > Tamaricaceae > Tamarix > Tamarix chinensis. The sequence continues at coordinate 76,576,372 of CM060179.1, read as the reverse complement.
GGATTAATTATTAAATTCTAGGTTTTAAAATTTTTGGGTATTATAATAGTTTTGTTAAAGGTAGGTTGTTGTCTTTGTAGATGTTTAACTCTAGTTGTAGAAGAGGGTAATGTCATGATTATACTGATAAGATCTGCTTCAGAAACTAATAGAGAACTTGGGGGGTATTGGTGGGACATTAGGTGTTTTGTTATCAATTTTGGCCAACCCCCTTTTATTTACCACATTCCACTACTTCTTTTGTGGTCCATCTTTCTTTGCATATCTTCGGAATTTAGTAGCTATCTGCATTGTTTTTGTGGTATAATGAAGAAAAAGAGGGTATCCACTTGTATTCAATGAATTACCTTATAACAATAGCCTTATCCTTCTTGATATGCACATCATTAAGAAAATGTCTATGTGTGTGAACTTCTACTAATACCCTTTCAAAAGAGACTTGATCCGTTAAAATAACTATTGAGTCTATACCTATAGAATGTGCCAAAAATCTATGAATATGGCATATAATATCATTTACCTAAAGAGATATAGTTAATCATATAAACTTGAGCCATAAAGGGTAGAATTAAGATTCTCCATTAGAGAAGGCAAAATATGCATACCATTTCTTAAGTAAGAGAGGCCAATTCGGATAAGTCCAGCAACCTACATCATATATGACATTAGAGTCATTCTCGGAAGCAAAGGTACATACGTAAGATCTCTCCTCATAAAGATGGATTCTCAATATAGTAATATGGTTCAAATTTTGCTTTATGAATGCTTCCATTTGAGGGAAGGATGTTTTATGACCACATAGCTTCCCAACTAAGGTATTATTACACTAAGTAATTTTAGTATAGATATGTTCTTGTATAACTTCATCCATTATCATACCGTCATGTACACTAGAAGGTTTGTACTTAAGGGAATGAATAAAATATGCCTTTCGATTGTTATGTACAATATCACTTTAGGATAAAGTAGGTTGTACTCATAGGTCCTGACTAGAATTTAATTCATTCTCGATTAAATGACTTGTATTATATTTACCACCATTTTGCTCTAATCCAACAACTTGTTTAATAGGTTTGTTTTCCAAACTTTCAAATTGATTGTTCGAATTATTAGGGTTATTCGAATGTGATGTGAATCAAGTGATATTTTCTTAACCACATAATTTTGGTTCTTTGAATCCTTTTACACAAATGGGATCATTGTCAAGGAAGTATTCTAAGGAAAACGTGGTGGTAGCCAATGCAATGGCATTTTCTTCTTTGTGATGGGAAGGCTTGTGCACACATAAAATGATTTTTTAAAACAAAAACAATGATAATGTTATTATTAGTGATATAGATAAAGTATTATCATTATCATTGTTATTATTAACAAAAATAAATATTGAAATTAAAATTATTAGTATTGTTATTATTATTGCTAATAGTGTTAAAATTCATGATAATATTAATTTTAATTTAATTAATCAAACTATTATCAGTAATAAAAATAATAAAATATCCATACTATTAATGTCATTATTAACAATACTACTATTTTTAAAATTATTGTTGATAATAATAATTATTATAATTTGATTAATATTATCATTAGTAATCAAAAAATGCTATTACCATTAGTATGATTTTTAATAATATGAGTGCTTATTAATAACATTTATATTGAAAAATCTGAAACATAGTATATGTTGTTTTTTATTTTCTTCACAAAGTTGAAAATTTATGTTTTTCCATTTTCCAATTAAAAAAATAAAAGTTATAAACATATTTTGTAAATTTCTTAAAATTTGAATTTTTTTGTTGTTGAAAACATCCTTGTTAACAAGAAGTAAATGCACCCTCACTATCTCCTATACCAAATATGGCCAGCTTAGCCGCTTGCTTTGGAGCCTCCTTCTGCAATTACAATCTCCTGCTATGTGATAGAGTAGGACCATATTGAGATATACCCGCTGCCTGTAACGAATCAGCTTCTGTGCCTAGTAGGCCATGGTAGAACTCATTGGCGTCTTGGTGAAGAAGTCAGTTTTTGACCAGAGAGAGAATGCAATTGATTCGGGGCATTAAAACTGTCTTTGTCTAATTTTTGCTTTGAAAAAGGCTATATTTCCATCACCCAGCTCGATAATTTAAATTCATCTTGGATCTCTGTTGTAGATATTTTTCTCCTATCGCAAGTATTTGTTTTTCCCACCAAAAATTTCTCCTGCACAATTGCTTCACATCACACAGGAAGAGTTATTACTCAAATCATGAGTTGCTTTGTGTCAAGCTTCCATTGCTTTTTTCACCTCCTGAGTGACATGGCCAAAGTGTTTGGCATCAATCTCCTTTATTGATATCTTCAGTACTTTCAATTTTGCAACAATCTGATAAGCCATTGATCCTTCAATATGTATTCAGTAAATCTTTCAAACCATCTCCATAAACTCTTTATGATCTGCCCAGTAATTACAGAATTTAAAAGGCTTTCTTCCTTTGTTATTGTTTTGATGCATGGAAATATGGAGAACGGTTCGCTATAAACTGTTAGACCAGTGATCCGAGAGGCCATGGTCCTCCACCTGTATACCATCATTTGTATACTGTTTAAATTAGTCAGCACTCCCAAAGCCCCAGTCTAAGTTGCAATGGACTCGTTAGGAGAAGATTGATTATTGCGCCATGTGAATTTAGATCCTACACCAGCAATATAGCTTATGTCTAGCTATACCCATATCAAAAGCATAGATATGGAGAAGATTGATTATTGTGCCATGTGTAACAGTTGGTTTGCTTCCTGAAGTGGCAGCTCTTGCGTTTCATTAGGGGGGGGGTCCAAAAATGCATAATTGTTCCAATGTAGTGGGAAGAATGATTTGTCATCACGCTGCAATGAGGAGCAATACATTTTTGGGCTTGAGCTGCCTTGTTAGCTTTCACTATTTATCTTAGCATATGTACGTCGCTCTTTTTGTTTGAGAGGTGCGCTTGCTCCCGTCATATTCCCAATAGCCACTTTCATCATGTAATAATTATCCCTTGCTTTTCTCCCACAGGAGGCTTGCCCTTCCCTTTGCCTCTATCAATCTCATTTAGTGAGAATCTGAATTCAGCTCCTTCGTGTAAGCCTAACAATAGTGTTTGTAGTAATGCGTGGTCCAGCCTAGCTATTATGTATTCTCCTAACGCTTCTCTGTTTCCTTTGACTGGTTGAGGCTCAGATGGGTCCGTAGGTTCGGCCCTCCAGTTTTTTCCAACCCTAGTTCTTTCTCACGCCCAAATTAATTACATCTGTTAAGAGTACTTTTGCAACCAGTCACAGCCCACTTTCTCATGCCCAAACTTAATTGTGTAATTGTGTAATAGCAAACGATAAGCGATGTTTTATGGAGATTTGGATTAAAAGGGTTGCATGCCTGTCTATATTGACATAATGCAACATCTATTTTAAAAATCTATGATTAAAAAATTTCTAGTGTAAAAAATAGGTGGCCTTTTAAAAGAAAAAAAATAATGTGAGCAAAATTAAACTTATTTAAAATTACGCATGTTGATTTAGGGCTAGTGGTCGATTTCAAGAACGATGTTGGATAACTATTCACAATGAATATTAGGGTAAGAGTTTTATAAATTTTAGGAAAAATTTCTATAAAACAATAGTCATTATAAATTTCAAGCTAACCATGTAATACCCCGCATTAATAAATTCTTAATTTAGATATACAAGAGTTAAAGTTTGATTAGTAGGCGAAGTAAACCATAAGATTCTTTTTAAGCGATTGCCTTGTTGTTTCGAGTAAGTCCATAAATATTAAGTTATGAAAATAATCCGGATTAAATGTATGTATGAATAGAGGAAGATAAAATGGTAATAATAACAAGAATAAGGAGAGAGTAGATAATAATTAAAATAGAAAGGATGGTAATAACAACAACCTTATGATAAATAATACTCTACAAAAATAATGTCGATAATAATAATTGTGAGAATAAAAATGTTAGAAATAATTATGATACTAAAAGTGTTAGTGGTAACACTAATAATTATAATATTGAACATGATAATAATTAGTGAGGATAATGGTGAAAATAAAACCTTCAATAAGTAGGATTATTTTTTCCTTAGTAACCATACTCTCAAAAGCCTAATACTTTGGGAGGTTTTTGCTAATTAAATTCTAACCAATCCCCACCTTTTTCCCACTCTAAATTGCGGCCTAAACTCCCCCAACCAACCGCACCTTACCCCTCCTATGCAGCAAGTTTCCACCTTTTTCCATACCCTACACTCCTCCTATCTTATCCTCTAGCTTTGTAGCCATTCCCCTCCCCTAGTAGCAGCCTATCACCCTCCCTACTCTCCTCCTTTCCCACGCCATTCCACCCTGCAACATCCCAGCAAACCAGCCCAGCCACATGTTGCCACCAAGCCTCACGTCACCCCTCCACATGCAGCCATAAAACTTACGTAAATCCACCCTCCCACCAAGTAGAAGCCCTCAAAATCTCCTCCTCTCAACCTGCACACCTAGCCAACTTTTCTAGCCATTTACCCCTCCATTTTCCCTCCTTTCCCATGCCACTCCACCCTACAAAAATCACAGCCATCAACCTAGCCATTCTCCATCACATCACCCAGCAGTATGCAACACTAGTTGCACGTAACCCCAGCTCATCCACCAAGTTGCAGCCCTTATCCTTCCCTCCTCTCAACCTGCACACCTACCCAAATTTCCTAGCCATTTACCCCTCCATTTTCTTCCCTTCCCCATGCCTCAACCTGCCCTTGCAGGCCCCTTTCCTTTTCAACCTTTTCGACACCCTCAACCCCAAAAGAACCGGCCTGCAGCACCTTGCCCACTAACCCACACAGCAGCCACTCCTCCCTCTTCTTTCCCCTTCTTTTATTAAGTCTCAACCTACAGCAAACACCCTCCTTCCCTCTCCCTTTAAGTCCTCTATTTTCCTCCTTGCAGTCCTCTCTTTCTCTCCCCTTAGTTCCAACAATTAAACTTTGGTTTGCAGCCTCAAACTCCCCTTTCCCTTCACCAAAACTTAGCCTAAAAATAACCCAACATTTTCCTTGTGTTTCACCTTGCCCAGCAGCCACTATTTTCCCAACGTAAGTATTCTATCTTTTGGTGGGCTTGGTGCTTAGAAAATTCATGCACCAGCCGCCTTGTTTATTTTCCCTAATCGTTTTTCGAGTATTAGCTCACATAGGTTGTCTTTTGATTATTTTAATTGGCATAAATACTAATGCTCGTAGCTATGGATGGTGTTATTCATTTCTAGGTAATCTCGACCCTGCCTAAGGTATTTTTGGAAGAAGCTTCATGGTGTTAATATTTTCTTAGCTCAAGGTAAATCCAACTAATCAGTAGATGGTAGAATTTTATGTGAGAATGATAGGTTAGTTTTCTAAGGTAAAAATCATGTTAGGTTGAGGATATCAAATGATTTGTATTTTATGGGAAATGGAAGCATATTGTAGTTCATTCCTATGTGAATATTATGATGTGTAAATAATATATGTTACCATACAAATTTTTATATGCCTAAGTAGTATTCTAAAATTTGAAGAGTGTATGCTTATGACAACAAATATGGATTTACGCTAAGAAAATAAAATGAGTATGTTTAGGGTACTAATATATGTTACCATGCTAATATTTGTATACTTAGGTAGTATTCTAAAATTGAAAGTGTATGATTATGACAACATGTATGGATTTATGCTAAACGAGAAATGTTCATGTTTAGGATTAGAGTCCAACCGAAAATTGTCATGTTTCATGGTAAGACCCATAAATGGATTAAATGTGTCACTTAGATAATTTAGATAATTTTGAACGTATAGCATGTTAACTTAGAGTATAAATGTGTTTAAATGGTGATTATTATGGGTTTCATGTTCTAGGGGTAAAAATATAAATTTTATATACCATGATTCGTATTTAAAATTTGTTCATGGAAATTGCATGAATTTATAAGATATTAGAAATGCATGCTAGGAGTGTATACCCGTACTATGTATGGTGAATGTTTAGGGATAATATGGTCTTTTGTCGTACGGAAGAAATTATTGTATGTTAAAGTATCATTAACTATTTTATACTAGCATTTTCATGACAAGCATCCTATATACGTAAACTTGATAATAAAGTGAAGGAAAATGTGGTAGTTATAGGTTGAAGGGTATTTTGGTCATTAATGTAAAAGGTGTTTCAAAGTGAATAATTGGACTAGTTGAATTAAGTGTTGTGCTCAAAATAATTTTGGAAATAATTGGACAATTGTGTTGAACAACTGAATAGGATAATTATTCGGGCTATGGCATGATGTCTAACCCTAGGTCATGTTGGCTTGGAATGGTTGCGACCCTCGTTGTCTTTTGGATTTGACATTGGTTGTTTGATTGATGGCTAAGTTGAATATTATGAACCTTGATATTCTAAAAATAATAACCTAGAATTTCATAAGACACTAATTACTTAAAGAGAAAGACTTGAGTTGGAAAGGAATCTCGTGCCTCGGACTTGGCTGCCGAATGCATAGTTTGGGCCTTCGGGTCAAGGGGCTCACTTATGCTCTATAGGTATTCCATACACCCTATAGGGAGTACGCATACTTAAGGACTTGAGTTTTGAGGTTTAGTATGGACGAATGATATGTCGTGTGGCTTCCTTGGTGAGCTTTGCCCTTGAATCGAGTGAATTATTTTGGTACCACCCTCCTTGACGATCATTGTCATGGATATGGGATTGTATTCTACTTGAGAATTGTTATATAAATTATATAACCGGATTAGACACCCACCATAATACTTCTGTAAATAATTGGATTAGGAGTGACTTGACCTTGATTAGATTGTTTAGAATATCGATAATTCTTCCGATTATACTATAAAGTATAGTCATTTGCAAGTTAAAATGGTTGTGAAATTATAAGCATGTTTTAAATGCCTTTGCTAGGGATTTTGATCTAACTAGTATTGTTAATTGTGATATGGATTCGTGTTATGAAATCGTGGCTTTGCATGTGATCATATGTTTTCTTTGAATCCCGTATTTGTATGATGATTGCTATGTACGTGGGTATGCTACCTCTCCGGAGGCGTTGTACTTTACTCAGTAAGAGCAAGTCGTACTGATATTATCACATTTCAGAGGAGTACATCCATGGCATGCAATGGTTGAAGAATTTTGAGAAGCATCACCCTAGTGAATAGTTAGATTAAGGGAGTGAGTAGACCCTGTCCCCTTTTGCCCTTTTTCTTTGTAACTATGATGGACCGGATGAGTGTAATGCAAACCATTGTTGACTCTTGTGTACTCTTTTGTTATTATAACACCCCCAAAATTCACTATTGAAAAATTTCGTTTTATTTGAAAGAGTTAGCGGAAGCAAATTATAGAATCGTGAATTCTGGGGATATTACCGCCACACTTAGTACCAGACCGGTTCACTCCTACCGTTCTAGTACTAAGTGCTAAGGCTAAAAGTGTAAAACACAATTTACAATCCATTTTTAAAGCAGAGTAGCACATCAAATCATTTACAGGAATAAAATCTAACAATGATGGTTACTTTAACAACATTAACATTAAAACCAGGAATTCAAAAGAGAATGAGAAAACCCTAATGGTACTAGATAATTCCTTATTATCTTTCTCATTACCCACTTGAGTAGCACCTAAAAAGACCTACAAGGGGCACTGCCCATTGAATAAGAAGGGGCCCCACGAAGGGAACCCTTCAGTACTATGGTACTGAGTAACCCTTTAATACTATACTTAAAAATAGGCCCGCAATGTGGCACATAATGAAACTTATAGACATATGTAATGAGAGATGCATACATAACAATCACATGTATAACAAGGCTGCCAAATATCAGCAAGTTATAAGGTACGATCGATACTTTTGGGCCTTAAGCCATTAGTCCATCATTATTCAATCATCTCTTTTGTTATATCCAAGTGAATGCGGAAACCCCACTATTACAACCGGTGGGCCGGAATACATACAGGGCAGAACGCTCTTGACCACTATTATTGCCGGTGGATCGGTCTCTAAGGGAGAATGCTCTTAGTCACTATTATTCGCCAGTGGACCTGTCTGGCCCCGACTCACAAGCCGTTCCACTATAGCTAATTATTATCTTTCCATAATTAATTTACATCAATTACTTATTTTATTGAGCTCGGGACCCCCACTATTTTAGCCGGCAGACTGGAATACATATAATCATCATCCAGGGCAAAACGCTCCTGGGCCACTATTATATCCGGTGGACCGGTACTCATAATCACTTGCCAGGGCAACACACTCCTAGGCCACTATTATAACGGGTGGATCGGTACTCAATATCATAAGTCATCTGGGCCCGGCTCATCAATATTTCACTTTCATTATTAGTATATTTTCTTTCCTTAATCAGCACAACACATCTGTTTACTTGCCTCAGACGGAGATCAAGAACCCGGGACACAAAGGTACACCTGTAGTACCGGTGCATATAAGCTACTCAATACCCTTCAACCACGAACCCAAGGACACAAAGGTACCCTAGTTGTACTGGTGCATAAAGCTACTCAGTACCCTACCGACAAGGACACCTAATCCGTAGAGCTAGTTAGAGTAAGATATAGGGCTTGGGTGGGGCACAAAGGCACGCCAGCAAATACCAGAATAATCGTGGACTAAATCACGTCTTTAAGGTAGCGACCCCTAAAGAGTCACCATTCCCGATCTCGAGGTCTTTCACTTTAAGTATTAGTGTCTTAATTAAGGTGACCACAAGAAGAATAATAATCAGATACTTATCCACTTTCAATCGTTCTGATATCATTAGTCATTTCTTATTACGACGGTTATCCAAGATAACACAAAGAAATCATTAAGGCCATCATAACTCCATTCTAATTCCGAATTAGGATTCTTTCTCGTGATACTTACTAATTATCAAATACTCTTACCTTACTAATCAACATTATTTGAATCATATTATGAAATTCCACAATCACAACGACATGTTAGGTTCAAATTACTTATTTACCCCTTACTTATATAACTGCTAAGTCATCCCTTCCTTACTTGCCAAATTACTCTATTACCCTCCTTGTCACATAGTTACTAAATTACCCCTTCCTCGTTCAGGTTACAAAGTTATCTTCTACGCTTTTTAGATCACCATTCACCCTTCATAATTATTAACCTTAACATATTTCCCTTTTTGGTTGGTTAGATTACTAAATTTCCCTTCTCCTTTGTTATAATTACTAAATTTCCCTTGAGTTGGATAAATTACCAAATTACCCTTTTCCATTGTCATAATTACCATTTTACCTTTATCCATTATTATAAACACCAATTTACCCTTCTCCATAATTATAATTACCAATTTACCCTTCTTCATTTTTATAAATATCATGTTGCCCTTCTATAATCATAATTTAATTACCAAATTACCCTTCATCGTTTTTATAATTACCAAGTTACCCCTTACTCCCAAATTTGCCATAAGCATCGTTTATTTACAAAATTTCCCTTCTACCCCTTACTTCCAAATTGCCATAATATCCTTTTATTTATAAAAATTACGATTTTCCCCTTACATCCAATTTTACCATATTACCCTTTTGCTTGCAAATTACCATAATACCCTCCTTCGTCCAAAATTACTATTTTACCCCTTACTTCTAAAATTAACATTCTTACCACTTACTTATAAAATTACTATATTGCCCTTTGACTTCAAAATTACCACTTTACCCTTTTCTCCAAAAATTACCATAATACCCTTTTACTTATAAAATTATCATTTTCCCATTTAATCATAAAATTACCATATTGTCCTTTTGCCTCAAAAATTACCATAATACCCTTCTTTCTCACAACTTACAATTTTATCCTTTTACTTATAAAATTATCATTTCACCCCTTTCTTTTGAAATTACCAAAATACCTTTTTGCTTACAAAATCACCATTTACCCCTTTCTTTCAAAATTACCAAAATAGCCCTTTACTACAAAATTTTCAAAATACCCTTTTCACTTATAAAATTTCCACTTAACCCCTTTATTACACCACTTTTATGAATTCACCACCACTACATAAAATACTAATATTAGCACTTCATTGTTATCATTTAACTTCACCAACTTGTGATTATTCAACATAAACTTATTAGCAGCTACATATATTAGATCACATACTTACATAAGCATATTACTAATACCCTTAGACAATAATATTATTCATGCATTAGCAACATAATACATCATAGACAAGCATTTAACATTTCCATCAAATATCAAACTCATTCCTGAAGTATCATCCCTACACATGGCACAAAAGCTATCATAATTTTCATTTTTTTTTCTTTTTATCAATCCATATAAGCAACCATATATATATCATACTAGGTAACACAAAACATGCATAAAATCATACTAAAATCTCTAATGTGCTAGCATACGTTTTTTCATGCATTTAAGTGAGGTTTAATGATTACCTTAATCTCGTACAAATCGAACCTTACCGGTATCCCGGTTAAAGGTTCAAGCTTTAATTAGCAAAACCAATACCTAAAAATAATGTCAAAACTTATCATATTAGGAGTAAGAAAAACCAAAGCATAAAAATTTATAAAACTTAATTAATGAAACACTTAGCTTAAAATGTTATTATACCTTCAAAATTTTATATGAAAATACTAAAGTAGGAAGCAACTCATCCTACCCATGCAACATGAGCTGCATGCACAATAAAAAGGAGGAAGGCTCGAAGAGGGGGGTGAGAGGAGGAAAAATGGCTATTTTCGGGTTGGGGTCTTTAGGCTAGAAAAGAAGATAGATGGGAGAGGTTTAAAGGCAAGGGAATGGTACAGGAGTGAAGAGGTGGTGTAGGTGGAGGCTGGGGATGGTTTCACGGCGGCAAAGGGCGGCGGAGACGGCGGCGGTAAGGCGGCAAAGATGGCTATTGGGTTGGGCGTGGCTGAGAAGGAAGGAAAAGAGAGGGGGAAATGGAGGGGTGTAGGGGTTTTTTTCGGGAAAGTAAGGTATGGGGTGGTAGAGGAGGTTGCAGGGTGTGGATTGGTGGTTTAAGTGGCGGCAGAGGTGGCCTGACGGCGACGAATGAGGTGGTTGAAGGTGGCTTGGTGATAAGGGAGAAAAGTGGGGAGAAAAAAAAAGGTGGAGAAGGGAGGAGCTGTAGGGGCTCGAGGGTGGCTTGGGTGGTCTCGTGGTGGTGCAGGGCTGAGGCATAGGGTGGCAGTGGGCAGCATAGGGGCTTGGTGCAGTGGTTGGAATGACAGTTGGCGGCGGCGTGCAAAAACCGGGGGAAAATGGGAGGGAGGAGAAAGGAAAGAAGAGGCTCAGGGAAGGAGAAGAGGGCTCGAAATTATGGGGAGTGAAGGGCTGGTGAGGGTAAGAAAAAGAAAAGGGGAGAGGCAGAGGGAGTAGGTGTCCGGTCGGGGCAGGTTGTAGGGTGGCAGATGGTGGTCGGTTGACAGGGAGGTGAAGAGAAGAAGAGGGAAAGGAAAAAGGGGCATGTGGGCTGTGGTACAGGGATGGTTTGGGTCCGAAAAGGGAAGGAAGGGATGGGGGGAGAGAGAGAGAGAGAGCTGTCGGTGGTAGAAGGTCGGCGTGGCAATTGCAGGGTCCTACATGGACGATGGGAGCAAATCAAGGCAGAGGTAGAAGAAGAGGGAAGAAGAAGGGGTCGGGCGAACGGCTGGACTGGCACAAGGAAAAGGGGAGGCCGGCCGGTCCAGTCTGGAAAAAAAAAGAAAGGAGGAAAGGGCTGGGTGTGTCGTGCGTGGGAGAAGGAGAAGATGGGAAGGGAAGGAACGGGCCTTTGGCCCAGGTGCGCAGGGAGGGGGGATGCAGACCAAGTAGCCTGGTGGCCCAAGGTCAGGAAAAAGGGAAAAAAAGAAATAGGGGAAAGGAGAAAGAAAAGAAAAAGTAGGAAAAAGGAAAGTGGGAAAAAAAAGGAAAAGTTTAAAATAATTAAATTTATAAAATAATAGGATGTAATATTTTTGATAATAAGTTTATTTAGTGATTTAATTTAAATTAATTAAATATATGGGCTTAAAAAGGATAATTATAATAAAATACTAGTTTGAAAATTTATTTAAATAAAAAGAATATGATAAAATGACAAAATGTTTATTTTTAATTTATTAAATACTCCTATCCAAATTTTTATACTCAAAAGTCCATAAAATAATTAAACTAAATAATTTTAAAAGCTAATTTATTTCAAATAAAAGTTATTTATTAAATTATAGGTTTTCTAAAATTTAGGGGAATTATAGTTATTTTCTGAACATGGTTAACTACTTAATTATTTAAACGATCATTTGTTATGGGTAATCTTTCTTTTGTAAAACCCTCGATTATGTATTGTACTTCCCTCGCATTGTGTTGGTTTGACTTGTTTTAAGCCTTAGCACTTGATGTAAGGATGGTGAAGAGACCAGACTTATGTCAAGTGTGGTGGTAACACCCACCGTTCTTTAATATCCGCTTCCGCAAAGTAAAATTTAAACAAAATTTTCATGTCGTAATTTTGGGGTGTTACAAACCATTTTTTTCATTATAACTATTTTCTCTCTCACCCATGGATGTATGCTAATTCGAATCTCAAATAATTTACGGGTGTTATTTATTTCCCACACTTTAATTTTCATACTATTTACTTATTTTCATTCAAGTTTACAATTATTGTTATGTTGTTCTTTTTGCTTGCATTTAGATTTTTGTTTGGGTCAACCTTCTCGAAATAAAGTGGTATCAAAGCCTCCTTTTTAGCATATTCAATATTTGGTTGGTGTATAAGTTATATTGGTAGTCATTCCTAAGGAGGTTGGAGTTTTCAAAGTGGGTACGATTATGACTCCTACCTTTGTTGAGAATTTACACTATCTATGGAGATAGTGTCTTACATAAGACTTTTAGATATTCAACAATATTTATTGGAAACTTACTGTGAGGTAGTAATGAAGTATGATATCGATAAGTTTGACTGAGTTACCAATATAGGCTTATGGAAGGTCAAGATGTATGGAATTCTCTGCCACACTAGGGGGGCTGACCCCAAAAATAAGCATAATAGCATACTTTATTCTCATCTACTACTTCTCATAAAACTTTTTAGGATGCCATTTACTATTTGAAGACTCCAAGATAATATATTTAACTATAAAATTATTTAATGATGATTTTCAAAGGTAAAGGTGCATCTTATTGGTGTAGGTAATTGTCCCAATCATTCTATGGCTTAAATATACACCATTTATCATGGAGCATTAAATACTCCTTATGGTTGTATTTGTCAAAGATTACAATGTCATGATTCTATTTTCATAACCGCATGTCTCAATAAAATCTAATCCCAAAATCGTTCCTACTAGGAAGCCAAATAGCTTATGGTTGTGGTTTCGCTCTAAGCAAACTATGCAACACCCTTTGTAATATTCCAAGTTTTAAAATATAATGTGCTTACTTATTTAATTTTAATAACGAAATTTACTCATATTTTAATTATTCAAACTAATTTGAAATTATTTAAAATTGATTTTTAGATATAAGTAAAGTTGGTGGTAAGGTTTTCTACATAAAAATGTTTAAAATGCCTCACTTGTTCCATTTGAAATTAATTCATTTTTATTTTGAGTAAATCATGATTTTCAAAATATTTAAGGAAATGCTTTTAAGTAATCATTATTTTTACAATGACTCATTCATTGACATTTTAAAATTTATTTCCACATTTTCACATCATCACAAAATAATTTTTAATAATTTGTTGAAAAAAAGACATGAATTATATACACTTCTATTTTTCTCTTTACAATGATTTTAATTTAACAATTTCACTCTATTAGGGAATATCATGAATTTAAAGGAATTTAACCAAAAATTGGAATTGACTAGATTATGAATAATTCAGGATTTAATCATAAAGCATAACAATTGAGGAAAAGGGAGAGATCTTTATTCACTCTCTTATATAACTACAATATGATTAAGCTAGTCAATCAATCAACTACATAGATTTATAACTCGCTAATTAATGGAGAATTCTATGGAAAAGAAGAATAAGTTGTATTGCAAGACTTAACGGCCAGGGTTATCTCATATCTCTTGTATACTAGAAAAAATCCTACGGGGCAAAACAACATGTTTTGATACTAAAGAAAAAAAAGAGCTATATGTCTAGGAAACATAGGATCCTTGTATTAATTTTCTTACTCTCAAATTTTTTCCAAAAAAAAAACATATCAAAATAATTTATGAGAAAACACGAGACCCTTTTGTTTCTCATAGATATCAAATATTAACCCCAAACTTCACCACTACTTGTACAAACCAACATAATGTTATACTATGCATCAAATACCCAGTCAAAGCTCATAATTCTCCACCTTGATACAGTATTCGTGAAGCATTATATGTAACAAACTCTACAAAAAACCACTAAACCAACAAAATGCCTCATGGCCTATGAACACCAATCAAGTCCTAGAAACACTTGAACTTATCCAAAGTCATTGTCCTTGGTAGCATATTAGCCGGATTATCCAAAATACCAACTTTATCCAACACAAATTTACCTATAACAATAGTACCCTAATATCAATGTGCTTTGCTCAATGATGGAAAGAATTCTTATTTTTCACTAAATATATAGCACTTTAGTTATCGCCAAGAATGATTGGAGCACCATGACCAAACCCCAGCTCTCATACTAAACAACCAAGCCATATGGTTTCCTAAACTAGTATACCTCTGATCATCACGAATAGAATAGTCAACAACACATAATCAATTTAAAATGATATTGTATACACAAGGTACCTCAGAATCCACACCACACCCAACCAAGGTGTCTTCAACAAACTCACTGCACACATGCTCACAACATGAGCAATACAATAATTGCTACCAATTGTACATTGTATATCAAACATCTTGCACCTATAGAGTTTGAGCCAATTACTAAGCCAACCACCAAAACTATTTTGGATTTGGGCATGTCTAAAGTTTTCAACTTGTTTTCCTTGGACATTTCTTTTGTTGTGACAAGAAAAACATAGACACACAACAAAATAATAACCGGTGAAACATCACATACCAAGGTTTGAGTCCACCAAAGAGACCAAATTTCTTTAGCGACACTAGTAGAATACCATAATGTAGAATCAACACCCAAAATAACCTCTGAGTCTAACACTAGCTCCTACACACTAATACTATTAATCATAATATATAAAGCATAACCAATTCTACCTAGAACAACTCCCATTTACTCTAGTTGTTGCTTAGAGTCCTCCTCACTAGAAGAATCTCTACCATCAAGATCAAACACCAACCACCAGATATAAAGAACCCCCCCCATCTTCTTGTCAATAAGGAATTCAGACTCACAAAAAGTAACAGGTATGAATGTGAGTAGGTCACAACACAATAACCCCCAAGTCATTCCAATGACACTCTTGTGTTTAAATAGTATCAAACCAAGGCCTAAAGCATCTAAGTTAGACACTCTCAATGTCGCCCTAACTACACCTTCAATATTTGTGCGAACAAACTCATACAATATCCCAACCTGCTTACATGTAATCACCACCACAACCTTTTCAGCAACCTTGAATGTGTCATTCTCAATGACAGACCTATAACCTTTGCTATCTAAGGAACATAGGAAAATAAAGCTCTTAGTCATGTTAGAAATATGACAAACATGAGAGAGTGTTCTGATTTCCATCATGCATCCTCACCCTCGTATTCCCAATCTCAACGATTCTGTATGAAGCACTATTTCTTAATACAATAACTCCACCTTAAGAAGTGTCATATGTCTAGAACCAACTTCTATTGTGATAAACAAAGCAGGTGCACCTATAATCCACCTATCAGCCAATCTAGTTTGTCCATTTGTGGTATTCAGTATATCACGATCGCCATCAACTATGGTAGAATTACCTTCATCATATACAACATGAGCAGCATTTGATGATTTACTATTGGGACAATATCTATTAGTATGACCTTTCATGCGACAACCATAGCATGTCACATTCTTCTACTAACTCTTCTACATAGATCTAGACATCTTCTTGTGGCTAAATCCCCACTCATGTGTCCTCCCCCTAGACACCAATCCCTCGTTATGTGAGTCCTCAAAAGTATCGTTGTTGGTCAATTGACTATCTATCAACTCTTATTGAAGTACGAAGGATTTGACATCCTCAAGGACTAACATGCCTTCACGTACAAAACACTCTCATGAAAATGCTAAAAGCTATCAAGCAAAGAACATAACAATATAATGGCCAAATCTTCATCATCTAATTTAACATCTATATTATGAAAATCCATAACTATAAAGTCAAATTCATCTAAATGACTTTCCAAAAATTAACCCTCACCTAATTTCATGTTATGAAGGAAACTCTTCAACCACAAACAAACCCCGTGTTAATTTCCTCACTATCTGATTTTTGCTTAAAAACACATCAAAATAATCTATGAGAAAATAGAGTCCTCATTAATAAAAATAGGACCCCTATGTTTCTCACAAATCCCAAATATTAACCACAAACTTCTCCACTACCTACACAAACAAACACAATATTATGTTGTGCATTAAATACTCAGTCAAAGCTCACACATTCAGCACCACAATTTCATATTATAAATTTTTGTATGCTTATGACTATGACTTTAATTTTAAATTTGAATATATTGTTTTATTGTTGCTTTGAAACCTTTATGTGTTTAAATCTATAAATTATTCTAATTTTAATTTCTAAAATATGGCATCATCTTTATGATTTTACATTATAATATGACTTGTGATTTGTGCCTATAGATTTCCTTTTCGATCGACTATAATTAAATATTACAGTCTTTTTTTTATTATTATGATTTTGTTTTATGGACGTATAATACCCCAAAATACTAATTTAGAAAATTATGATAAAATAGGGATTTATTAGTAAAATTAATTAAATATATTATTTTAATAAAATAATGGGAGTAATTAAGACAAAAAAGGAGAAAAATAATAAAGAATTTAATTGGGAAATATTAGAGTATTTTGCTAATTAAAAATAGAATTTGGGAAAATTACCCAAAATATCCTAAATTAATATAAAAATAAATTTAATTATTATTTTACTAATTTCTATTGTTTTTAAATATTCAAAAATACCAAAATATCCTAAACACCACTAACAAACCTATTTTTCCTTTTTCTTTTTTTTTTCTTTTTTCCTTTTTCTTCCTTCTTTTTCTCTCCTTTTCCTCTTTCCTCTTCCTCCTCAGATTAGGTTATGCCCATCAGCCCAACTCCCTCCTCCCTCTCTTATCTCCCATTTGCTGCTTAGGCCGTTTTTTTTCTCCTTTCTCCCTCGCCAACCTGGTCTCCCTCTTTTCTTTTCCCCCGACCGGCTACCCGGACCCCTTATTCTTCCTCCTTGTATCTCCCCTATCCTTGTGCTATAGGTCACACCTACGACCAACCACAGCCCTCCCCTACCACTGTATTACTGCCCTACTCCTCTTCTCTCTCTCCCCTATCCTTCTCCTTCCTATTTCGAGCCAAACCCCCTCACCTGCCTTCCTCAAGTGCTCCCTTCCTTTCCTTTTCTTCTCCCCGACCGGATCTGCAACCTACAACTTTGTTAATTCATACCGGCCTGCCACTACCAGCTTACGAATCCCTACCATGCCTTTCCCCTTTTCCTCTTCCTCCTTGTCTTATTACCCTCTCCATTAGTCTATAAATAACCAAACCGTCCCCTAATTTGGCCTCCCTTACTATACCAAGCAATTCCTACGTATTTGCAACACCACCACTTCAAACGCCACCTAGGACACCGCCTGAAACACCACCCAAAGCCTTCCCTACATAACTCTCAACAAAACAGAGTCACTCACCACCCCTAAATCCCCCTACACAAGCCACTCCAATTGTATAAAGTTAGCTGCTTGACCCACCCTTTACACCCCATCACCGCCCCTTTCGTTATCGTGTGGCGCCTCCTTGCCGTAAACACCACCTCCCATGCCACCTAATCAACCTGAAAAAACCTCCCCTACCTTCCCTTCTCCCTTTCTCCATCTTCTCCCTCCTCCATCCTTCTTCACCACCCTCGACCACCACAACCACCACCACCTGTGCTGCCACCCTTGCTGCGCCACCACCACCACTCCAAGCCTGTAATCCCAAATATTCCACCACCACCACAACACCCATCTCACTCTCTTTCTTCCAGCCTTAAAAGACCACCTTCTCCAAACCACCACTTCCATAGTCATTGCCGCTGCCACCGTGCACTCCACCCTCACTAGGTTGTGTCGTAACCCTTTCGAACCCTTAAGTATAATTTATTTAATGTAATTTTTATTATAACCTTATTATTATTGTTTATTATTATTATTATTAAAATTATTATTATTATTATTAAAGCTATTATCATTATTATTGCTAATATTGTTAATAATATCTTGTCATTGACTAATATAACTACCTAAACCTATTTTAACTAATAATGGCATGATTAACCATTTTAATGGTATTATTATTATTATTATCCCTAATGCTTAGTTATATTAGAGGTAAGTAAGAAATATTGCAAAATGTTAATAAGAGGGAAGTTAGCCCTATTATTTCCCCTTTTATAGGTGAACCAAGTCTGAACCTTAAGGAGGCATAGGAGCATGCTCCAAGCCTGATGTCATTTTAGGTAAGGATGTGGTTAAGGCCTAATATGTGTATTATATGCATTGTATGTTATGTGTGATGATATATCTATGTACCTTATGTGATTATGACTATGTACTTGTAGCACAACATAGAGCTAAGTGTATGTGTTCTCTTTATGGCATGTATAAAATGATAATGTATCTTGTGCTTTGTGGTGCTTATGTGATATGACCCTTTAGTACATGCATGCTATAAGGCTTAAAAGATATGGTGTGGTGATGAAAAGATGAAAGGGGTAAAGGAAGTGATTTGACTAGAGAGAAGTAAGAATGACCCAAGTATGGATAAATAAAAGGATAATATGGATAAAATAAGAAAGTGAAATGAATCTTGTATGAGGAGTATAGGGTTTGCATAGGATGGATAGTCTTTCCATGGGAATGATCATTACATGAGAAAATTTGATTTGAGGGTTAAATAAAGTAAGGGAAGAGTTGTTTAGGTGATTGGAGTCCATCGGTGAAAAATAGTACGTAGGTTGGTATAAGGGTGCATGGGGGACTTGCTTATGGTTTCGGAGGAAAACTCTAAGTAGAGGAGATTATGGAAAAGAGAAATAATGGGAAGGATTGGAGTATGGGCTGAGAGTGGAAGGATGTCACATGGAGGGTGAATGTGTGTCATGTGGAAGAGGGAATGGTAAGTGAGAGTGATGGAGGGACAATATATGAGAAAGAAGAGGTGCTAGGGTTTGGGGTGGCCAAGTAGAGTTTTGTGGCTACATGTGAAAAATGGGAAGTAGAGTGGGATGCTTGGGGATGAATAGAGTGAGGTGATGAGTTGAGGGCAAAGAAAACATGGGTTGTGTGAGATAGAGGAAGGTTTGGCATATAGGCGAAATTAGGGTTTTTGAGGGATACCCTAGAGAGCGATGAATAATAGTAGCCAGGTACATTCTGCCGTGCGTGTTTACTGATCCACCAGCTATCATAGTGGGGATCCCAAGCTCAAAAAATAAAACCTAATATTGATAAGCTATGGAAAGATACTATCTACTTACTGTGAAACACAATGAGACTCGGGGCCAAACCAGTCCATTGGCGAATAATAGTGGCCAGGTGCCTTGTGCCCTAAAGACCATTCCACCGATGAATAATAGCGGCTAGGTGTGTCCTGCCCTGGGTTTTTTTCGAACCGCTGACTATAATAGTGGGGTTCCCGTACTCGCATGGACTTATAAAAAGCATGGTGTAAAAAGGGAATATTAACAAGATATCTAATAATTAATGTTTAACTAGATTGATTCACGACTTATGCTATCTATCTTTCATGTATGATTTATATGCATAGTTACCTGCTTGTGTTATTTGTATTTTGTCTATGACCTTAGCTATATGGTTACCTTGCTCAGTATGTAGCGCACTGATCACCAATTTTATGGGTGTCCCTTGTTTTCATGAGTAGAGGTCCCTTCTGAGTTTGTGTAGGTGGGAGATGCCGTATTCGATGCTTATCACACATTTGAGGCATCGGACGGGATTGAGTGTTGACCTTTCAAGACTTAGCATGGGGCCTAAGAGCTATGTAGCCAGGTCTCCTCCTAATTCTACTTTTAGTTTAATGCATTGTATTATTCTCACCCCTTGGGAGCTTTGACTATGTAGCCTTTTTTAGTTGTAATGACTTTTAACTACACACTCTGCTTCTCTCTTTATGAATATTTCAGTTTTCTATGGATCTTTGTCTTAAGTGTATTTAATGTTTTGTGAAATTATTCTTAGCCTTGCATTTGGTATGAGAATGGCCGAGGGCAAAGCTTGTGATGATCACTGTGGTAGCACCCCTTATATTTGTGTATGTTTTAATTAAACAAAAATTTTCAACTGTGATTTTTGGGGGTGTTACAAGATGATACTATTTTATTTTGTATTAATTTTTAATTAATTATTGAATAAATTTTTTTAATTTGTAATTTCCATATAATAAAGATTTGATTTTATATATTTTATTCCATAAGATTTGATTTTGTTGTAGAATTTAATAAGGCTTTGTTTTGTACTTATGACTTCATTTGATAGAAATTATACAAAACCTATGTGATGTCATAGATGTTCCAAATTAAAACCTAACAACATACACAAATATTAAGCACTGAGTAGGGGTCAATCCTATAAAGAGTGCAATATAATTCATGGATTTCTATTATTATATGAATTTCCTCAATTATTCAATTAGGAAAACTAACCACTAATAATGATAAGAATAAAAACTACCAATTAACACAATAATTTAATAACAATAATGCAATAATAAGGGTCAAATGATATATTCATCATAGGGATATCAAACAATCATCAAATAAAATGGCCATGTAACATTTACAATGTTAACCAATAAAAGCTCTCACATGTCTACTTCCTATAGCATCACCTTATTCAAATAAACGAAGGTCCACTTATGATTTATTGTCTAGCTAATTAATAACCTAGGATTAGTTCTTTAGATTTAATTAATTGTAGCATTAACAATTAGGAAGTAGATAAGTAAAATCATAATTATAGTCTCATCGAATTATGTAGTTCTATAAATTAATAAACATAGATTAAACCAATAACCTATTTCCTACCTATGGATGCATATGTTAACAATTATAGATTAACTATACTATCCTAGCATTCGATTACCACTCAAATTAATCAAGTGATTAAGCTAGATAATAAAGCACAAATCTTGGATTTGTGATCATTAAATTTGCCATATTAATCTCACTAAAAATACGCATGGCAATTAAGTTTAATTCACATTTCATGATTAATTATCCCGTAAAATTCAATTATCCTCTTACCCAATACTTTAATTAACATAGATAAACTAAATAACAAAGCTTAAATTAAACTATAATAAGTGACTAACTACATTAATTAAAACAATAATGTTAAACTGAATATTTTCCATATTTTTACCTTACTTTGCCTTCATTTCTATAATCTTGTTTGGCATATTGTTTGTGATATTGCTTTATTGGTATTTTTTTTTAGAAAGTTTCACATAAATTCCAAAATTCAATGAGAAAATTATCAAATATGGAAGGCATTGAATTAAGATATTCAACCCTACATATCTTTGGAGAAGTGAGGAAATTCAAAGAGCTGAAATGAGGAGCAATGGAAGAAAGAGGAAGAAGAAATGGGTGTTGCATGGCTGTAGCACAACTAACTGCATTGCCGTGCAACTCTTAATCAGTAATTTTGAGAGAGAACAAAAGTTACATGACCAACCAGTGCAACTTTTCATGGACAACCAATAAAACTATTGAATAAACATGCCACAACTCAATTCATTACACAACCTCAACACACCCTCACCACAGTCGCGCATGTGAAATCAATCAAGATAAGAAAAGGCGCACAACCAGCCACTGCAGCCTTGTATAGCTGTGTAGCTAATAGTTATCACACATTTGCATGATTTTGTCCCATGCTCTACCCAATTTCTTCGTGTCAATATTAAAGGGAGTGTAAAAGAAAGAAGGTGGAGGACATATTGAGGGGTTGAAGGATTAATTTCACTACATTAGTCCCAAGAAAAAACAACTCGTAATTTACTTTGAATTCGTATGCAAATTTTTTTTCTTCAAATCAAAATTAGTCAAGTGTGTATCTCAACTCTGTATACAAATTATTTTTATCTTCAATCTATAGTTTGATATTTTCATTGTCTTTTTTGCTATTTATTATATCTATAATATGCATGTCATTTAAATTTATTTTCTATATTTCTTTCAATTTATGAGTGAGTTATTATGTTTTCTATGATTGAACTAGGATCTATTTGGTATGAAAAATGAGTTAAAATATATATTGTATGTATGGTTCATATAGGCTATTTTGTATGTTAGAAATTATTTTTATAAGTCGGGTTTGAAAAAATATGATTTATATATATATATAGATGTTAACTATAACTGAAAGGTTGAAATTAATTTTGGAAAATTAATATATGAATGACAACTAAAATGATCACAAAAGTAGACATTTGATCCTTAGGGACTATTTAATCGGTGGTGTATAATGGAATTGTTCAAATTTATTAGTAATGAAAGGAGTTATTGAATTACATTAGCTAAGTTCCTAGACCATGAAAGAGGCTAGTGAATCACATTTGGCAGATGGTTCACATCAATTTTAAACTATACTATGACATATTATTAATTCATTTTTGAATACTAAAAATGAAACCAAATTTCTGTCTGAGGCTTTACATCTATAATTACAAAATCTACAATTCATTAGTCATTTTGATATTTACATCCATTTTCTCACTTTATAATGATTTAGATAGCTAAAATAATAAAGAATTAGTAATCAATCACAAAGTCCCTATATATAAGACCTTGACAGAGTACAAGGAATCTGTGTGCTTTCATATTAGCAATCATCAAGTTTTTAGTGGTGTTGTCAAGGACTTTGGCAAAATGATATCGATTCTTTTGTTATTAATCTAGGCTAGATTTTTTCTTTACATAATTTTCTTTGCTTCTGTGGTTTTCTTTCTATCCTTGATAGTTTTTTTTTCCCGTATTTATTTGCCTTATAAGTAATGATCTCTCCATTTAGGACCTCTAGTTGTATTGAATCCTGAAATCGAGAGAACTATGAGTGAGTTAAGAACTTGTGTACACGAGATGAAAGCCAGTAGAAGCTATGAATTAATGACTAACATAATTAGAGGAGACAAGTAGAATTGCTCTCTTAGGAAGTTTCCTTCTCCTAATGCTTATGGAATGCAATCTAATATTAGGAAGCCAAATCTCGCCGCCATCAATTTCAAGTTGAAGCTTGCACTACTTAATATGGTGCAACAAAATCAATTTGGTGGTAGTCTAATAGAAGACCGAAATTTTCACATTTCAATATCCCTAGAGTATTGTGATACATTAATGATGAATGGAGTTTTAGATAATGCTATCAAGATGAGTTTGTTACCTTTCTCATTATGGGACAAGGCAAGGGCTTGGTTGCAGTCACTTTCTCCCAACTCCATCACTACTTGGGATCAACTCTCACAAGCATTCCTTGCTAAGTATTTACCTCTAATCAAGATGGCTTAATTGAGGAATCAAATAACAACCTTTAAATAGAAAGAAGGGGAATCATTATATGATGCTTGGGAAAGGTACAAAGACCTCTTAAAGATGTGCCCACACCATGGATTGGAAGATTGGTTGATTGTCCATACCTTCTACAATGGTCTTTACACTAGGAAGAATATTGGTGTTGTAGCTGGTAGTGCACTAATGAACAAAAATGTCCAAGAGGCATGACAATTTATTGAAGATATTGCCCAAAATCATTTCCAAAAGTTGGGTGAGTGCTCTTTATCCAAAAAGAGCAGGAGGTATAATGTTGATGCACTAGATCATCTTGCATCTAAAGTAGATATGCTACTCAAATGATTTGAAAAATTAAATGTTAATTCCTTATCTTCTCATTCTAACCAAGAATTATGTGAAATTTGTGGAATCATTGGTCATACTGCCATAGAGTTCAAGTTGGAAAATCATTTTCCCTATGAATTGATTGTCAATGAGTAGGCTAATTATGTGAATAATTTTGGTCAAAATAGGGACACTTTTTCCAATATTTATAACCTCATGTAGAGGAATCATCCAAATTCATCTTATAGAAATCATCCCCATAATTATGTGCCTCATTCTAATTATGTTCCTCTAGGTTTTCAGAATCAAAGGCCTCCCTACCCAACTACTAAAAAGTCTAATTTGAAAACATTGATAGAAAACTTTGTGATGACTCAAATGAAATAAAATGAAGAGTTTAAAAGAAAACGAATGAATTTCAACACTATAATCGAGCCATGAGTGATGCCATTAAAAATATAGCTTATAAGGTTGATTCACTAGCGACACATAATAAGATACTTGAAAACTAAATCACGTAAGTAGCCTAACAAGCTACCTCATCTTCTAGACCTTCTAGGATATTTATTGGGTAATCCAAAATAAATCATAAAAATCAAGTTAATGCCATCACATTAAGGATTAGGGAAGAGTTAGAAGAACCTAATATGATAGGGAGTGATAAGAGTTTAGATAATGGTGTTCATGACCCCATAATCGATAAGTACAAAACTAATAAGCAAAAAGAAAAGGATGAGAAATATGTTCCACTTGCACCATATTAGCCACCCCAACCCTTCCCTCAAAAGTTAGCTAAGGACAAACTTGAAAATAAATTCAGATTTTTTTATAAATATTAAAAAAATTATATATTAACATTTCATTTGTCGAAGCAACTTCTCATATCTCCTCATATGTAATGTTTTTGAATGAGACTTTGTCCAACAAGAGAAAGTTAGAGTATGAAATGTTTTATCTTACAGAGGAGTGTAGTGATATTATTCAAAATAAGTTATGTCCTAAGCTAAAAGACCCTATTTCATTTCTATTCCTTGCATTATTAGCAATATTTCCATTAATCGTGCCTTATGTAATTTGGGTGCAAATGTGAGCCTAATGATATCGTTACTACATCATAGGTTGAAAATGAGAGATTTAAAACCCTTCACAGTCTCCCTACAGTTAGTTGACTGATCAATGAGACATCCAGTAGGAATTTCAGAGGATGTACGCATCTAAATTGGTTAGTTTTTCATATCATTTGACTTTGTTATCTTGGAAATTGAGGAAGTTTCCTAAATTTCTATCATTCTTGGTAGGCCTTTCCTACCTAATGCTGGAGCTATCATTGAAGTTAAAAATGGAAGGCTTTCTTTATATGTTGGGAGTGAGAAGGTGGAATTTGATTTATCAAATGCTATGAAATTTCCTCTAATTGATGATGCTTGTTATAGGATTGATTCGATTGATAAGGTGGTGAATGAGGATCTTGTTGAATGCTTCTCATGTAACCCTCTTAATGAGTGTTTGTTGAGAACTAGATTGCCTAGCGATGAAAATATTAAAATAGATAATGTTACCAAAATGTTGGAGGAAAGTCCTGTATTTCTTTGAGGAAAGCAAAAGACAAAAATTCTTGAAGTGGACTCAAGCATTCTTGCCGTAAAAATGGAGGTAATACCTAAGGTGGAGTTAAAACCCCTCCCTTCTTCATTAAGTTATGAATTTATTGACTCTAGTTCTAAACACCATGTCATTGTGAATGCTAGCCTAATTAAGGTGGAAATTGAAAAACTTCTTATAATGCTTAAGTTGTAGAGAGAAGCCATTGGTTATACTATATATGATCTTAAAGATATAAATCTTTTCATATGCATGCATTATGTTCTTTTAGAAGAAGGATATAAGCCCGTTTTTAAACATCAAAGGAGATTGAACCATAACATAAAAGAAGTGGTAAGAAAAGAGGTCATTAAGCTACTTAAAATGAGATTCATCTGCCCTATCTTAGATAGTGAGTGGGTGAGTCAGATGCTGGTAGTACCTAAAAAGGGAGGAATGATGGTCCTTAAGAATGATAGAAATGAATTAATCTCAACAAGAGCAATCACTGGTTGATGAATGTGCATAGATTATAGAAAATTAAATAAGGGTACTTAGAAAGATCATCATCCTCTACTATTTATCGATCAATTGTTAGAAAGGTTGGCCGAACATTTTTATTTTTGTTACTTAAATGGGTATAAAAAATTCTTCCAAATCCCCATTCACCCAGCCAATCAGGAGAAGACTACATTCACATGTCCCTACGACACCTTTTCTTATAAAAGGATTCCATTTGGCTAATCTTACCACCTTCAATGATGCATGATATCCATCTTTTCTGACTTTATTCAAGACATAATGCAAGTTTTTTTGGATGATTCTTCAGTTTATGGTACTACTTTTGATATTTGTTTGAGAAATCTTTATAGGGTTTTAAAGTCGTTCAAAGATTCTTGGGACATACCAATTTCTATTGATGATTCATTAAGGATTTTGAAAAAAAATTCTAAACCTTTAACTCAATTGCTTATCAAAGATGTGCCTTTTTTTATTTTAACCAATTATGTTTGGACTCTTTCAATAGGTTAAAATAGGCATTGAAAATTTCCCTAGTGATATAGCCTCCTGATTGGAACATTCCATTCAAGGTAATGAGTGATGCAAGTGACTATGTAGTGGTAGCGCTCCTTGAAAAAGTGAAGATGGAAAGGTATATGTAATTTACTATGCAAGTTGAACCCTTGATGATGCCCAAGTTAACTAAGCTACAATTAAGAAAGAGCTCTTAGCCATGGTGTTTGCATTGAACAAATTTCTATCATACTTACTAGGATCTAAGGTTATTATTTTCACTAACTATGAGGCCCTTAAGTACTTATTGACCAAGAAGGAAACAAAGCCACGTTTGTAAGGTGAATCCCTTTACTCTAAGAGTTTGACCTCAAAATTTGGGATAAGAGAGGAACAGAGAATGTAGTGGCTAATCATCTCTCTAGATTAAGGTAATAAATGGATGGTGGTGTAGAGGATGATTTTCCATTTGATGATTCATTTCCAAATGATAATCCTTTAGCAATCACCAGCTTGTTCGCCCCATGGTTTGTAGATTTTTTCAATTATAAAGCATGTGAGCTACTACATCTAGACTTTTCATATCAACAAAAGAAGAAGTTCCTCTAAGATGTCAAGCTTTATTATTGGAATGATCCTTATCTTTACAAAAATTATGCAAATGAGGTCTATAGAAGATGTCTGCCTGAAGAGGAAGTTGGAAGTGTCATTGATCATTGTCATTCTTCACCGTATGAGGGTCACGCTAGCACTTCTAAGACAGCTTCAAAGGTTCTCCAAGACGGTTTCGATTGGCCCAACTTCTTCAAGGATGTTCGACAGTACGTTATGTCAACTTCTTGGGACCCTTTCCATCATTTTACAACAAGAAGTTTAGTCTAGTCATTCTGGATTATATCACCAAATTGGCAAAGCTAGTGGCATCTCTCACCAATGATGCAAATTTTTTGTTTCATCTATTCCAAAAGATAATATTTCAAAGGTTTGGTATCCTTAGGGTATTTATTAGTGATGGTGGTTCCCATTTCACCAAATGACTTCTTAGCGCACTACTAAAGAAATATGGTGTGAATCATAAAATGGTCACACCGTACCATCTGCAAACAAGTGGACAAATAAAAATCACCAATCATAAGATAAAGGATATCCTTGAGAAAATAGTGGCTCAGACACAAAAATATTGGTCGATGAGGTTGAATGATGCTTTATGGGCTTATCAAATTGCTTAGAAGACACTAGTTGGAATGACACCTTTTTGGTTGGTATATGGAAAATCTGTTCATTTGTTCTTTGAAGTTGAGTACAAGGTGTTTTGGGTGGCAATCAATTATGATTTGAAATCCACCAAAGAAAGAAGGAACCTCCAACTTAACGAGCTTTATGAGCAACGATTGGATACTTATGATAGTGCACAAATATACAAAGAGAGAACCAAGAGATGGCATGATAGAAATATTACCTGAAGGGAATTTCAAGAAGGGGATTTGGTGCTCCTCTTCAACTCACCTCTCAATCTTTTTCTAGAAAAGTTTCATTCTAGCTAATTAGGGCTATTCTATTTTTGAAAAGTATACTCATTTAGAGCTATTGATATTTGGAGCAAGTCCACAAGTAATTTCAAGGTCAATGATTAACGATTGAAACCTTACTTTACTAGATCTCCGGTTGAAAAAAATGAGCACACTCACTCTTCCAAATCCACAATCAAATTGAGATTAATACAATCAAGCTAAGGACCCTAAACAAGCACACTGTAGGAGGCAAATCATGTTTTTATGTGATTTTTGTTCTTTTTTTTGTTCTCTTTTAGCTTTTTACTTCTTCTTTTTTAATGTTTCGGTAGGTCCTACTATGATACGAGTTAAGGGGGAGAAAATTAGGGATGAAGAATCAAATTTGTGGCAAAGCAAGCCAAATTGAAGGTTACACGGTCTAGTACACGACCCTGCAACCCCTCGGAACACAATTTTGAGAGCAAGAGCATCGCACAACCAAGGCATGATCTACTGCATAGTTGTGTAATATCCAACTAAAATTTAAGAGAGTTGAATTCGTGCACGATTGAGCCACGCTGATTTAGCATCCCGTGCTCCTCCACATGCCTAAAATTTGCAAGAGCCAAATTCACACATGACCAGATAGTGCTGACTTAGCACACCCTTGCTTCTCCACACCAAAGATTTGCAAGAGCTAATTTATAGCATAGTCTAGGCATATAATGCTGCACTGCCATACATCCCACTTTATTCATACTTTGCATGCCCTAGTTTTTTTTATGCCTCCCTCTTCTACCTCCACTACCTTGCAATACTACTAAAAAATTTCGTTTAATTAAAAAGGGTTTAACAAACACGAAAAGATAAAACTATAAACTCAGGGGCATTACCGCCACACTTAGTACCAGGTCGGTTCACTCCTACAGTCCCGATACTAAGTGCCAAGGCTAAGCAAGATGGATCATCAAGTACAAATTGTTAATAAAACACCGGTCATTAGCAAAACACAAGTCGTACAGAATCAGAGTGTAGAAATCAAAAGGGTACAACCAAAAGTATAGTTTTAAAGTACCAAATGGTAGAGGATGTCATACAACAGAACAAGACAAAGTACAAAAATATAGGGAGAAAAAAATAGATGATGGAATCCGGCCACGTCTCTCTCATCTCCCAAGCTAAGTTTGGGCTCAACTTTCGGCCCCGCTCGATGCCTCATAAGTGTCGTAGGCATCGAAGATAGCGTCACCAACCTACACTAAGTCAGAGGGGCCTTCTACTCATGGGAATGAGCAGCACCCATGAAACGGGTGGTCAGTACGCTATGCACTGAGCAAGGTAACAGTATAACTAAGGCCAACACATAGAACACATAACATAATCACAATCACATGATAGCACACAATTTCTCATGTAAATAAAGGCCCACATTGTTTATTTATTCTCTGGATAATACTTATTTCACACCATAATTCTTATCGATCCATGCGAGTACAGGAACCCCACTATTATAGCCGGTAGATCGGTCACTCACAGGGCAAAATGCACCTGACCACTATTATACGCCGATGGATCAGTCTCTAGGGCAAAACGCTTCTGGCCACTATTATGCCAGTGGATCGATCTGGCCCCAACTCTCATGGTGTTCCGCTGTAAGTACTTAATATCTTTTATGTGAATTATCACATTAGGGTTTGGTTTATTGAGCTCAGGATCCCCCACTATTATAGCTGGTGGGCCGGTCACTTGCGGGATAAAGTCCACACCACTATTATTCGTCGGTGGATCGGTCACTTATAGGGTAAAAACCCTAACCTGTCTCATATATTGAGACCTCTGCACCTCCTAACTCGCCCGAATTCCTTCCTTTAATCTGCTTGCTCATGTTGGGAAACCGTCTCCTAAGTGTGTGGGTCTAGGCCCACCACCTTATACCCCAAAGTCCACTCACCGCCTTCCCTTAGGGTTTTCTCCAGAAACCCTAACTTGGGCCTATGTGGCCCATCCTTTTCTGCCTCATACAACCCAGACTTATTCTAGCACCCCTACACATCACGACCCTTCGGTTCAACCCTCACTTCATGTCCCACTCATTCTCACTTATTTTTATTATTCTCTTTTTCTTCTTTCCCCTACTCAAATTAGGGTTCCCTCTAAACTCTAGCCTAGTCTCCTACGCACCCTTATTCTGGTCCACGTACTATTTTTCGTCCAAAGCCCCCAAACACCCAAACGATACTTCTCTTACCTTCCATATGCCCCGAGGCATCTTTCCATACGTAAGGTTCGCTCCCATGCGGACCTTAACCACCCCATGCAAACCCTAGTTCCGCCTATTCCCCCCACTAGCCATCTTACTTCCCCTTGGTTATCTTTCTTTCCCAATTTTCTTTTTCATGCTCCCAAACGACATCACCACATCAAATACCCTAGCATGAATGTCCTAAGGCCACATCATATCACAACTTGTAGCACATCCACATTAATACATAACAAAAGTAATCACATGGATGTACCTCGGATTCCAAAGCTGTGCTACACATAAAACAAGTAAGATAATAATATGTAAAACACGATGTATAATCATATGAGACATCCAAGGCAAGTAGGTCACATATCACACAAGCGGCCTTAGCTATACCCTTACCTAAATTGGCGCCGGGCTTGGAGCACGCTACTACGCCTCTTGGGGGTTTTGACTCGATTCACCTATAAGAGGGAAATACTATAGGTTAATCTCCCTATATCGGAATTACCAAAATTCCTATCTTACCCCTATCATGACCTAATACTAAGGCTAGTATTAATAGTAGTTGTTTATAATCAAAAGGTAGGGTTATTATTATTCTCAAGGTAGTTATTCGAATCACTACTAATCAAGTAAGTCTTAGTAATACTCATAATATTAAAGTAAGGGTTTCAGTATTACTAATAACAATATTACTACTAATAATAATAAGAATACTAATAAAAATATGAATACTAATAATAATAATAATGGTAATAATGAAAATTATGATGATAATATCAATCGAAATCATAGTAGTAGTAGTAGTAATAATAATAATGATAATAATAATAACAACAACCATAACCATGATAATAATAATAATAATAATAATGGTAATGATAATAATAATAATAGTAATAGTAATAATACTAAAAAAATAATAATAATAGAGATAATAACAATGATAATAATAGTTAGAGTAATAAACATAGTAATGATAATAATAATAATTATAATAATAACAATAGTAATAATAATGATAATGATAATAATAATGATAATGATAGTAATAATAATAATAAGAATAATAATAATAATAATAATAATAATAATAATAATAATAATAACAACAACAACAATAGAGACAATAGTAGTAGTAATAATGTAATAACGATAACAATAACAATAATAATAATAATAATAATAATAATAATAATAATAATAATAATAATAATAATAATAATGATGATGATGATGATGGTGATAATAATAATATTAATAATAATAATAATAACAATGATAATAATGATGATGATAATAGTAGTGGAAATAATAATAATAATGTAATAATAATAACGATAAGGATAATAATAATAATAATAATAATAATAATAATAATAATAATAATAATAATAATAATAATGATGATGATGATGGTGATAATAATAATATTAATAATAATAATAACAATGATAATAATGATGATGATAATAGTAGTGGAAATAATAATAATAATGTAATAATAATAACGATAAGGATAATAATAATAATAATAATAATAATAATAATAATAATAATAATGATGATGATGATGATGGTGATAATAATAATATTAATAATAATAATAACAATGATAATAATGATGATGATAATAGTAGTGGAAATAATAATAATAATGTAATAATAATAACGATAAGGATAATAATAATAATAATAATAATAATAATAATAATAATAATAATAATAATAACAACAACAATACAACAAGTTTTTAGTCTTAATATCATTAACAAGAAATCCTCCAGAATAATGTTAGGACATAGTAGTAATAATAGTAGTAATAATAGTAGTAGTAATAATAATAATAATAATAATAATAATAATAATAATAATAATAATAATAATAATAAAAATAATAATAATCATAATAACACTAATAATAATAGTTAATAATATTAAAAATCATTAACACAATTAATATACAGGGTTTAGGATTAAAGAGTTGGGAAACAACCTAGGCGCAGCAGCGGCGGCGGTGGAGGGAGGAAGAAGTGAAGAGGTGGGTGTGGAGGCTAGGGGAGAGGGAAGTAGGGGAAAATGGAGGTGTGGGATGGTAGGGCAGGATTCCCTGGAGTTTTTGGAGGGTAGAGGCGGCGGAACCGGCGGCGCGAAGGGCGGCACGGGTCGAAGGGTGTTGTTCGGGAAGGCACTTTCGCACGACCAGGGTGGCTCGTGCAAGGTAGGGCAAGGAAGGCTGGTGGCTCGGTTCTGTAGATGGAGATGTAGGGAGCGTTTTGGTGCCGAGGTGGGCAGCAAAGGTAGATGACGGCGGCGGAACAGACGGCTGAACAGGCGGTGGTCATGGGATTGGTTTTTTAGGCTGCCAAAATCCGAACTCAATTATGGCAGCCTTCACGGCTATTTATAAGTCGATCAAAAGGTAAAACGATAAAGGAGTGTAGGAGAGTAGGGGGCAAGGGGTATGGTGCACCGGTCAGCGAGGATGGGCCGGTGTAGGTCTACGTGTGTGGGCAAAGCTTTGTCGGTAAAAGGGAATGGCACAAGTAGGGGAGGGAATGGCCGACTGAGACGAAATGATAGGGAAGATGACGGGAAAGAGAGGAGGAGAACGACGGGTCAAACGGCGTGATCGGAGGCAAAAAATCTGGCGCTGATTTAGGAGTTGCAAGCATGTTGGGGGGGAAGAAGATGACACAGGTGGGAGAGAAGAAGGCTAGACCGGCAGTCTAGGGAAAAAGAAGAAAGAAATGAAAAAAAAAAGGCCGAATCGGCTGGAAGAGGGAAGGAGTGGCATGGGAGATGCTGGGCCGCGTAGGGGAAGGGAGGAGTTGGGCCAGCGGGCCGGCCCAGGTCAGGGGAAGAAGGAGAAAAAGGAAGAGAAGGAAAGGAAAGAAAAGGAAAAAGAGAGGGAAAAAGGAAAAAAAAACAGAAAAAGAAAAAAGAAGGGAAAAGGTGGATTAGCTTAATAAAATATATTTTGGGTAATTTGGGATATGTAATAAAATATAATTATTAAAATAATGATTAATTTATCTTTTTAGGCTAATTTATGATTTGGAAAGAATTTCCTTAAATTCTATTTTAATTAGCAGAATACATAAATTTTTCCTATTTAAAATTTTTTTTAAGGAGCGTTCTACCCTGTATGTATTTCCGGTTCACTGGCTATAGTAGTGGGGTTCTCGCACTCTCATGGATTAGTAAAGAGTATGTGTGAAATGAGTATATCCTTAGGAGATATAAAGAATAAGTACATTTGGAATGTAACGGGCCTCATTACCTTTATTATTACATGTTGCCTATATGATCATGCTTGTGTTATGTGCCTTAACTGTTTGGCCTTAGTTACACGGTTACCTTGCTCATTACATAGCGTACTGACCACCCGTTTCATGGGTGCTGCTCATTCCCACGAGCAGAAGGTCCTTTTGTCTTAGTGCAGGATGGTGATTCTATCTTTGATGCGTGTTTTAATTATCGACTCGGGTTTGATGTGTATCCCAATCAGCCTTAGCACTTGGTACTGGAATGGTAGAAGTGAACCGGTCTGGTACTAAGTGTGACGGTAATATCCCCATAATTTACGTTTTTGTGATTTCGTTTAGGCTAAACCTTTTCATTAAACAAAATTTTTCAGTTGTAAATTTTGGAGTATTACAAATATTATCCAAATAATTAAGAGTTTAAAACCAATCTAACTTGATCCGATATGACTTGAGAAATCATAAGTCCAAATATAAGCCCAAGCTACTACTTACTTAAAACTTGATATGACCCAAAAAGCTACAAAACCAAAATGATCTAACATGATCCATTGTTTATTTGAAATATAATTTAACTCAAAAAATTGTGAATTTGAAAAGATTCAACCTAGTACCTACCCAAAATTTAACATTAACCCATGACTAAACTAACTCAAATATTTCCAAACTTCATAAAAACATGAATGATTATAAATGCGTAACTAATCTAACCTAATACTAATATTACTTCTTAAATATATAAAATATCCATTGATACCAACACTAAATTATACAAATGAAAGTAGAGGAAAAGAAAAAATGAAACTCTACTACACCATTAAAATATTATTTCATTTCCATCTATTACCATAAGATAATAATAATGTAAATACGTCTAATACCTTAAACTCAAGCTAAAACCATCCAAGGCCAAAAATGCAACATGTAAGCACCTAAAAAGCCTAAAAAGGCACATACCCAATAGCTATAACTCAAAGCACAAATATATAAGCCTCAAAAGGCACTATATAAGCACTTCCAACACCTATAACCCAAGACATAAATATGCAATCGTCAAAAGGTACCATAAGATAATAACACTACAAATAAAGCTAACACCTATAACTTAAGACACAAATATATAAGCCTCAAAAGGCACCATATAAGCATGTAAAAAGCCTCAAAATGAACACATCCAACATTTATTTTACTAGGTGTGCTTAAAATAATTAAAATCCTAGGTTTACCACATATTGGTAGCTTAACCATCAAAATTCTAAACAACTGAGACTTCTATCTTCCTAAAAGATCAAAAAATAGTTGCCTAACCACATGCTTGTAGCACTAAACCAAAATAATGAATCCTAGAGTAGGATGATCAAAACTGATTTATACTTACCTTATGTTGGTAGCTGTACTAACCAAAAAAAAACTATACAACTAAACTAATTCAATGTAGACTCTAATATTCTAATAGAACTACTTTAAATTCGAATGGAACAGCTCTAAGTTTCTAATGATACTACTTCATCATATAAAACTAATAGTTATAGTTTATGAAGGCACTCTAAATTCCTAATGAAACTACATGTCTCGTAATATCAAATGACGTAAATTTGTTTTAGTTTATGAAACTACTATAATAGTTCTATAAAACTACCATAATTATTTTATAAAGTTAGTAGTTCTCGCTAGATATACCCCTATATATCTTCCTATCAAACACGGATAAAAGATAAGATATTACCAATTAAAGATATATTTTCTTATCATCTACTCAACTTGGGAACATCAAGGTATTATGAATGTGAGCACTAATTAGTAAAGCCAACATTAGAACACATTTAATCAAATATTAGGAAATATTTATAATGATATGTCTGTGATATAGTTAATTTCAATATGTTTGTAATGGATAGGATCTTAAATGAGAACTTATGAATATGGAAAAAAAATTCATCAAATTCAAAACACTAAAAAATTGAGTTGAGAAGAACATTAAAGAGTTGGGGATAATAGGACAAAATATCCTCCATCATAATCATTTCTCAAGTCAAGCTTAGATTAAGATCAAAGATGGATATATTTGTTGAGCATCGTTGACATCATTTTACTCATATACCATCATTCATAAAGAGACAAAGAGAAGAGAGAAGTCCAACAAATAACACATAACCTTCATTCACTGTATTGAGTACAAAACTCAACCAGGTCTAAATGGCATAAGAAGAATGAAGTTAATCATATGATTTCTCCCAACCCTACGCTAAACCAAATATAGAAATTGGTACGGAGACATTTAGCTCATGAGCCACAATATAATATATAGCCCAACAAAATAGTTGAATCCAAATAAATACATTGACCTAAAAGATAAGCTCAATTTATCACTTAACCTAACTAGTTAATAATACAATATAATGTTTGGGTTAAAAATTAAATATTACAATATTAAGCTTAGTGACTCTAGATCATGCCTTATGGGTCAAATATGATATCCAACACATTTCAACTAATCTATCAAAAGTTCCAACTTCAAGCCCACAACCTAGCAACACAATCCTAAACAATAACTATGATATGAATTAGTTGTCGCTTTAGCTTTAAAAAAAATTATATAATGGTAGTTTGTACATTTGTTCAAAATATAGTTAGTATTATTGACCATAATACTAATTTTAATGTAAAATTATAAAAATAAAAAGGAGATTACAACATAAGTAAAATCCAAACAAATAAGGGAAAAGATTTATCAATTGTATTACATTCACACACCAATAAAATTTGTAGCATTAAACACTATATGTTAGCATCTATACCCTATAATATATTATTTTTATTACATCAAATATGTTGAATAGTAAGAAGTGAATATTACCTGGTCATATATAAATGTTCATTAATTTATCTAATTTTTATCTTATTTGGCTTGATACGATCTAATCATAATAAAAAAATATATATATAATTATTATTATTATTATTATTATGGCCATATTTGATTTTTTTTTAATTACTATTATTGTAATTATCATTATTATAATAAATTTTATCATTAATCTTGTATTATTGTGATACTTCTAGTTGATACAATCACGCGGAGGCCATTAGTAGACACCTCATAGCACCTAGGTTTCATAAAGGTTGTGAGGCTACCCTAGAGCGCAATTGAATCGATCAACTAGCCCTACAAATCAACACAAGTCTTTTTAGTACATTTTATCCTCACTCATATACATCCTGAGATATTTTAAAAATATTTTTAAAACTTTTCAGGAGGATCACCCAACCTAAAAATTACTCTACAACCAATACGATTAACGGTGGAGTTCTTAAGACAAAATCACCAAAAGAATGGTATATCATGTTGATATTAGTAGCCATATAAATTCTTATAACACTCCGCTCAATTTGGGAGCATTATATTCACCTTCACTCAAATAAAATAGTATCCTCATTGTGCCTCAACCACTAACTATCTCAATGTTGTTTATCACGAGAAGTATCCCACTAGGCAGGTAATGGGCTGAACAAAATTTAGCTCACAGTCACGGTTTTGTTCTTATATCATGTGTAATAACCCAAGTTGATACGACTATGTAGGGAAAACTTGTGATGTAAGAGCATCTCCATCTCATTCTTCTCTTATTAAAGGACAAGATTTAGCATATTTTGGGGTAATACCAATTGTTCTTAAAAATCTTGAAATCCTTCATAATAACCTTAATAATGTCTCATTAATTGATTCTTGCAAATATTACATATATTTGCAAGAAGAATACTTCACCAATGATATGTAATGTACAAGACAATGAAAATGAAAGGGTTAAAAAGTATCATAGAAGAAAACACTACAAGATATGAAGCTTGATTGAATGTCTCATTAGGTATTATGTATCTTTGATATTTTATGTAAGCTTTGTAATATCTTATCATTGTAGTTTTAAATCATTATATATACCATATGGACATGTGTTAGTTTAACTCTTTATTAATTTGTTTGATTGATTTGGGCTTAATTAATATGGTTTAGGTTCATTGTAACACCCCCAAAATTCACTCCTAAAAAAATTTCATTTAAAAGAATAATGCGGAATCTAAATATAATTTGGGGAATGTTACCGCCACACCTAACCCAAGATAAATATCTACCATCTATCTCATGCTAGATGCAAGGCTAAAACCTGTCCAACAAAATTCAACCAACATCTATACCTTGAGGAGAAACTCCCACAAAGAAATATCCATAGGCAGATGGCAAGTGAACAATTTCACTAAATAAGCTCATCGCTAAATAAACCAACGGAAACCTATGAAATAATATTGGATTTTAAAAGCTTATCAAAGTAATGGAAAATTAAAATTCAATTACGACTCCCCTGAATTTTAATACAACACTTGAAACCTTTCGAAAATGAATACAGATAAATAAGGATAAATCCCGATGGATCAAACTTCAGATTGCCTACTCTCTCAAGCTAAGACTTCAACCTAAAAATAATATTCAATATCAAACCTGCACAAGAGGTATGCTCCCCACCATCAATGGATCATCACAGGACCCATACAACCAAGGTAGCATCAGTACAGGTCCAGTACTAAGTAAATCATGACTACCTAACTCATGGAAGGAAACAACACACACATAAGATACGACAATCTTTAACTTACAACACTCATGCTTAATTATACATGTGATACATATTCCATTCCACTCATAAAATAATTCATGATCAATTACACATGTGATGTATACACCATTCTAATCGTATGATAATTCATGCTCGATTTATACATGCAATACATATACCATTTTATTAATATAATAACGCATGCTCGATTATACATATGATATATACAATAGAACATGAGGTCACAGACTCATGCTCATAATACATGACTAGACATAAGAATACACAAGGTACAAGAGTACAAGAAAATCATGATCACATATTAAGCAACACACAATACCCTATAAGGTATCATTTTGCACATAAGGCCCACATGCAATTTTAAACAATAGATCATGTAATAAATGAATACGGACAAGCGTCATATGGAAACACTATTGTAAGAGAGATAACTAATAGATATGCATATGAAACATAAATATAAATCCCATGAGTGAGAGAGAAACAATTCATTATTATATTCCTTTCTTGTGATCACCACCATTTAATTATATTATGTTGAGGACGGAGACTCAAGGAGATCGTAACAACTAATCTAGTACTCGAATGGTACTAGCCCTAGCTGGCTCGCCTAGAAACGTAACCAGACCACCAATAAATAGGACACCTAATCACTTAAGTATGCATACCCTGTATAGGGCCGAAATATATTTAGACACCTATAAAGTAGAAGAGAGCCTCTCCAGACCTTGTAAGGCACCCAGGATCACAGGACAGAAAACACCGGAATGGTACCAAGTGAATACCAAACCTAACTTGGATAGTTACCCCAAGTGATATAAGTCCCAACTCAAGATCTTTCACTCAAAGTGATTAATATATTATTTAAGGATTTAACCAATCATAGATCAGGCCCACATAATAGCACTTAGCTCACATCCATCAACACAATGAATTTTCATTATTATATCAATTTCAAGTGGCATTAAAGCTAAGAGGCATTAAAGCCGATAAGTTTCAAGCGGCACTAAAGCCGAACCAATCCAAGTGGCATTAAAGCCAATTGATTCCAGAGGCATTAAAGCTGATCCAATTTATGTGGCATTAAAGCTGAATAATTTTAGGTGGCTTTAGAGTCAAATAATTCCATGACATAAAATATAGCATACAGTATCATACAATTTCAATCCATACTCAACCACGAATATGGTTTTCTAAACCAATTACAATTTAGGCACATTAGAACGTACTCTAGAATCACCAAATATTGTATAATTAGCCAGACATGCTAATAGCATAATCATACTCAGCCCTCCACATACCCAAACATATACAATACTCAAGAGGCATACTAACATGCATTTGTATTAAACATATAACTCATACATACATACAATTACCACACAAAAATACAAAATAAACTTGACATAATTAAATAATCAAGTATACTCATCACATTCTACTCCAAGTAGACATACATTCTAGACTCCGCCATAAGTAAAGGTAAGTAATGACTTACCTAGATCCGAAGCTAGCTAAGCAAATTGAGAAAGAGAGAGAGATATCAAGAGATCAACAATCCACAGGAAAGTTTTCCTAGATCACCGATAGAAAATAGAACTAGGTTAGAAACTATCTTATTGATCAACAATTCAAATATTATAAAAAAATCAACATAAATGGACGCAAATGATCTTTCTCGGAAAACATGATATAAAAAAATCCACAGGACTCGCGAGCGTAGCTCTATTAAGATTTAAAATTAAATATTAACCAAATCAGGTTTAACACATATCACTTGGGTCATTTCAAATTGATTTGGAAAGTCAGGGAAAGAGTAATAGATTATAAGTTAATTTATCAAAAATGACTAACTCATTAGGTTTTACGACAAAAGAGGCAAACAAACCATTTTTATAGTACCGATCCAAACTAAAATCAAAGTTAACACTAAGGTCAGCCTAGGAATCTATTAAGTTCATCTTATTCCAATTATTCACACTTTGAGGCATAATAAGTCATAAACGACCAAAATGCCATTATATGTTATTTACTCAATAGTTTTCCACTTTAATACCAATTGTTATTATAATTAATCAAAATTCATGGTATGACTAAATTACATTAAAATAGGTACACTAATATGAAATAAAAATTCTATAAATTTTCAAGAGTGACCAAAAATACCATTTTGCCCCTAAAACACAATTAAGCTCATTTGGCACATAAAACCATATTCATGCATAATTATTTTAATACAAACAAACCTATTTTAATATGCTATCATACATATATTTAAAAAAAATAAATTTAACATACCCTTGCATAAAAATACATGGTCACAAACTTAGAGAAATTAATAACAATACATGGTGCATACATACTTTTTTATGAGATTACAAGAAAGCATAAATTACACTTAAGCATAACATAAGAAACTCCAAACATGCTATCGCATGATTTTTATATATTTAGTAGCAGCATATGGGTTACCTATTTCCAAGAACAAATAGCAAAATAACACAAAGAATTTCCAAAAGAATATCAACACATTCAAAAGATGGAGACATAAGAGGAGAGGACAAAGGATGACAACTTCACAATTTAACCAAAAATCTAACCTTCTTTACTTATTTAAAAAATAAATAAAGACTAGATAGAAGGAAATGTAGAAGTGAAAATAAGAGAATAAGGATAGAGAGAGGAGGATGGGTCTTGGTAATAAGCTCAACAAAGCTTAAGAATACTTAGCAAAAATAACCAAAATAAAGAGATAGGTGGGAGCAACCAAGAGGAGAAAATGAGAGAAATGTTGAATGAAAACGAAGAAAGACAAATGGGGTATAATTAGTGGATGGAGGAGCCAAAAATCTACAGCCACAAGAGGGGGAGAGGTAGCTTGTTCAATACTTGAATGATAAAGGACAATGTGGTTGAGTGTATTTAGGTTTACTAAAGTTATGAAAACCAATCAATCAACCAAGGGATGGGGGAGGTGATGGTGTGTAGGTCTAAAGTACACTTTAAGCATGGGGAATGCAAGTGAAAAAGGTTGAGTGTAAGAAAAGCCAAAGTGACATAACTAGCATATGTAGAAAGTGTATGAAAGTAACTTTAGCTCAAAATTTTGTTGAATGAATAAGACAATGGTCAAATTGATACAAAATCTGTTCATGGAAGTGTAGGGAAGTAATTTCATGCATGAACAGTAATTTTTTTATTTATATATAATTTTTGGTGGTGGAAAGATCAATAAAGAGGATAAAATTAAGCTCATAGAAATATGAAAATTTATTAAAGATATTAAAATAATATTTGAAATCATATATAAAATGTTAAGAATTTACAACAAGGTTTGATATATAAAATATTGAAATGATAGTTAATTAACAAGATTATAAGGTAATTACTAACATAAATACCAAAGCTATTCCGAAAGTCACGAAACTTTCCAAATCATTTTATTTAATCATTTAAAACTTAAATATAATTTTTCATATTTGTAACACTCATATGATATGATATTTAGCTAGCATACCTTAATTGTATATTTTGCATATAAAATTCAGAAGGGATAACAAACATAAATAAGATTAAACCAAAATTTCTAGATTTACATTTAAATCCATTTAGGACTTAAATAAAATCTTATAGTAATATTTTACAAGGTTTAACTTAAAAGTATATATATATATATATATAGTATTTTATAAGTAAAGTGTGTCTAGCCGCAAAATTATAATTACTACATAATCACTCAAAATAATCTTGAGGTTATAAATGTTCTATAATAATTTATGTAATTAAGTACACATAATTAGAACTAGTCAAAAATGGGGTATTACACTCATCCTTATATGTGTATATATATAACTTGTACATTCGATGGTGGTGAAGAATGATACAACCTATCACATAATGAAACGAAAGAGAACCTTGAGTCAAAACTCTTGGTGATTCTATCCTCCTACTTTCTCCTCAAGGATAAATCTTGAGTGAATTTTTGGAGCTATTATATATAGAAATTAGAGGTTTCTCTTTAGAATTATTTTGATCTTAGGGAATATCAAAACCTTCCTATTGAAAGTTGAATTTAAATCATCCATAATATCACT
Source organism: Tamarix chinensis (assembly GCA_030549775.1). Classification (NCBI taxonomy): domain Eukaryota; kingdom Viridiplantae; phylum Streptophyta; class Magnoliopsida; order Caryophyllales; family Tamaricaceae; genus Tamarix; species Tamarix chinensis. The sequence goes on along the minus strand of CM060179.1, from coordinate 76,533,900 downwards.
TCCTAGCTACTTTAGTAGAATTTGTTGTTCTACAAACCAAACACAAAGATCCTGCATTTGTGAAAGATAACTCATCTATTGTCTTACACATCAACTTGGTAGACACATGATAGCACCCAGATCCCATAAGAGTTGTGTGAGACTTGGAGTGATTTTAGATTGATTTACTATACCCATAAATCAACATGAGTTATAACACCATGATTTATCATCACTCATGCGTGTTTTAAGAAATTTTTAGAAAATGTTTTAAACTTTTCATGAGGGTAACCCATTTTAAATGTGGAGTTCTTAGAATATAATCACCGAAAGAATGGTATACCATGTTGATATAAGTAGCTATATCAATCCTTATAACACTTTGCTCAATTTGGAGGCATTACAGTTATTATATATTTATTAAAACTATGTTGATATGATGTGATCAATATATGATAAAAATATTGTGCAAAGTACAACCTTACAATCCTTCATTAATTATCAATTATCAATGGTCATTATAAAGTAATATTATGTAAGTAACTCGTGAGATATGAATATAATATAAAATTAAAATAATACTCAAACTTGATATGACTTATCTTATAATGAAGATGAATTATAAAATGTAATTGAACATAAAAAGGAAAGTGATCCAATTTTTTTTTAAATTAAATTTGAAATTTCCAATATACCTCTAAAGATGAAATAATAACAAAAAGTTCTAAGGCCCTAAAATAATTAATATCTAAGAATAAGATAAGTCAAAATAGGATATCTTAAAAAAAAGTAGCTTTTAATAACATCTTGGAAATAAATGAAATGGCATGGGCATGACTCAAATCTTAAATGACCTATATATGATGTAAAATTGACCCAAAAATATAACAATCTGAACTTACCCAAGCCCAACTCAAACCTAAACTAAAAATAGAAAAAATAAAATGTACCTAAATCCGAGTCTATCCAATCTCAACCTGGCCTAATCTAGGAGGTTAGAATTGCTCGAGATTATTTGACCTCTAATAAATCTAAAGTAAACCTAAATCAACCAGACTCAACAAAATGATCCAAAATTATTGGGAATTGAAATGAGCTAATCATCATATGACTTGCCCAATGGTTGAATTGCCTTCCATACATTTGAAATTTATATGAAGCATGTTGTTATCATGTTACTCCATGCTTTATCATTTTCTCTATAGAGGCCTTTTGCTTAATGCTATATCTTTAGGATAATTATGTTACTCAACAAAAGATGCGCAAAAATACTTAACTTTTGTAGATGTTGTGCCACATGTATTTAATGATGATCCTATTAACTTCAAGGAAGTCTCTTAGACTAAGTGATTTGGGTTATACCAAGGTTAAGCATATAATTATCACTATATAAGGTCTCACGTGTTATATGCCCTAGATTCCACATATATCTTTTGAACTCGTCACCATTTTTTTTTGTTTTCCTCTATTTCTATTAAAGTTGGAAAAAGTTGATGTGATTTGAAAAATTCAATGAATACCAACCTAATATGTCCAAAATCTGATCCAATATTTATTTGAATAATTAAGATTCTAAAACCTATCCAACCCAATCCAATATGACTTGAGAAATCATAAGTCTAAAATAATCTTGACCCGCTACTTACCTAAAACCTAATATAACCCAACAGACTATAAATAAGAAATGATATAACATAATCTAATGTTTATCCAAAATCTAATATAACTCAAAAAACAATAAATCTAAAAACATTCAATCTGATTCATACAAAAAAAATAACATTAACCCATAACTAAAATACCTTAAATTGTCCAAAACTACATAAAAACATGAAAGATTATATATGTGCAACCTACCCAAAAAATTTATGCATTATATTCTCTAGAGCATGTATTATGTATTATGTGCTTATGTTTATTTTAGTAAAATCATTCACTTTTTGCATCTATTTCCATAATTTTTGGTTTAATTGCAACAAACATTTTATACTTGCATTTAGTGCTAGAAAATTATGGTTTGTAAGTGTGCTAGGTGTGACAGTAACACCCATTAAATTCTGTTAATGAATCTATTTAAAAATAAAAAAGATCAATAATAAATTTTGGTGTGTTACAACACTCTCCTTCCGAGGTTCCTAGATTGATACCCTCTCTTTCCCTCTTGCTCTCTTATTTATCATGTTTAGCCTTTTATTTGCCATGTTTCACTCATTGATACCACTCTATTGCAATATAGCTTTTTATATAGGCAAAGAAGTAATCTTGCTACCAATAAAGGGAAATAAGGTAACTAAGGTTTTTGTTACCACCATCATTACCATTAGTTATAGGTTAATGATCAACATTAATGATGCCCTAAATTACCATCAATTACACCTCTAATTGCCATAAGTTACATTTTGATAGGTTAAAGACCAATATTAATCATTTCCTTTGTTGTCCTCTATTTTAGGTGTTCTATAACCTCCCACACATGGAATTTAATCTCAATAGTTGTACATTGACATATTCCATGATCATTGTCTATCAAATTATTTTGATGTGATCTATATATGATTGATAATCTTCTTTTCTTCTTAGCTTCAAAAACATCATTTTCTAATATTATAGAACAAGTATTTAAAGACCTTATAGTCATATAGAAGATACGTTTCTAAATGTAGATAATTATCAATTAAGGGAAAAAACATTCAAGGTTTTTTTTAGTTAAGAAATAAACATTTTTGAGTTTCCAATTATGATATAAAGCTTATAGTTTGTGACAATCAAGAAAATCCTAGTAGAATTTTGAAATACCCTAAAAATTCTAATTTTATTATTTATTATTAAATAAATTTTATTATGAAAATTAATTAAATAAGTTATTTTTATTAAAATAAAAGGAAATTAATTAGGGCAAATTAATAAGAAATTTTATAAGTATTTTAATTAGAGGAAATTTGAGTATTTTAGCTAATTAAAGATTTTAGATTGGAAATTAATTAAATATATTATTTTATTTAAAATAAGGAAGAGAAAATAGTTCCAAAGTAATATTAATTTTATAAATAATTTAATTGGAGAAATTTAGGGTGTTTTGGCTAATTAAAATGGAATTTATGAAAAATCTTAAAAGAATCCTAATTTATCCTAAAAATGATTTAAATATTATTATTTTTAACTATCCCAAATATTTTAATTTATTTATTTAACCCAGTCCTCCCTTTCTCTTTTCTTTTCCTTTGGCGCGGCCCGGCCCACGCAGTCGTCCTCCTTCCTCCCCCATCACTGTGCCGCGTTTTGACCCTTTTTCCACTCGAACGCTAAGTTTTGATTATTACCTTTTTCTGTTGCGCTCAACCGCACCAGAACGCCACTCTTCATCCCCTTTTCCACCTAAACTCTACGTTTCATTTAATTTTCCCCCTCACCTCGCACCCGACCGGTTTTCTTTCCTTTCTTTTCTTTTTCCCCGAACTGCCGGTCCAGCCTACCTTTCTTCCTCCTCCTTTCTCTTTCCCGTCGACGCCACAAACCTTCAACTCGCTGCCACCCGTCTGAGAAATCTACCGCCGATCTCGCCCCATTGACTGGCCTTTTCCCTCCTATTTTTCCCTGCTGACCATCAACCTTTTCAACCCAATCAACTCCCCCATTCCTCACTCAATCTCCCTCTCCCCCCCCCCTCAACCACTTGCAGCCCATGATCGGGAAAAGTGCGTATCAAGTTTTTGGTCACTTACCTAGAATTCCCCGACATTGCAGCCGCCTCACCTTTGGACGCCACTTTTACCATCTCTGGCCAACACCGCTGCCCGTTCTCTCCGCCTACGCCTTCCCTGCACCTCCCTCTAACTAACTCGGCCACCCATACCCTTTGATTCTTCCTGAACAATCCACCCCGACCGTGCGAACTCCCCTTCATAACCAAACCATTTTCTGTCTCTACCACCCTTCGCGCTGCCGTCCGCCACCTCTTCCACCGTTGCAGCAGCTTCTTTCACCTCCCATTCTCCTCTGCAGACCCTCTTCTGCCTTCCTTTACCTTTCTTTTCCTCTCCCTCCCTCTCCTCCTCTCTTTCTCTTCTTCTCCTCCATTCAGCCACCACCGCCGCTGTCGTGCGCCGCCACCTCCATTATTTCCCTCTCCTTTTGGGCAACCATAAATAGCCCAACTTCCACCTCCATTCTCCCTATCTTTTTCCCAGCATTCAACTTTTACTCTTTTCTTCTCCTTTTCCAGCCGCCGTCGTCGCTGCCGTGCACCATCGCCGGTGTTGCCTATCCCCGCCAGCCTAAGGTTGAACCCTAGACCCTCTTAACCCCTTTTCCCTATTTTCACAAGCCTTAAATTAATTTATTTCATTTATTCTAATATAAACACTATTGTTATTATTATTATTATTATTATTATTATTATTATTATTATTATTTCCATTTTTAATATGTATTATTAGTATTATTAATATTAATGTTTTTATTATTATTCTACTGAGGGTCGAAGCCCTATTATAATTTAAATCGATTTTATTATTAGTATTAAGTATTATTATTATTGTTATTATCTTTATTATTAATTTTAATATGTTATTATTATTATTATTATTATTTACTATTTTGAAATTGTTATTATTATTATTTCAGTATTATTATTACAAATATCTTACCATTAGTGTTGTTGTTGTTGTTATTATTATTATTATTGTTATTGTTATTTTTTTTTATTATTATTATTGTTATTATTGTTGTTGTTGTTGTTGTTGTTGTTGTTGTTGTTGTTGTTGTTGTTGTTGTTGTTCTTGTTATTTTCAAGTGTTAGTATTATTATTTTATATAGGGCTGAAACCCTATTGTGCTTATTTTAAATTTTAGTAGTAGTATTATAAATATCATGCCTTATTATTATTAGGGTTATTAGTATTTTTATTATTAGTAGTATTTATTCTTATTAATGTTACTATTATTATCTATTAAGTTATTATTACTCAATGTAGGGTGGAAACCCTACTTCTTTTTATCTTCAAATATTATCCTTACTATTATTATTATTATTATTATTATTATTATTATTATTATTATTATTATTATTATTATTATTATTATTAATTATTATTATTATTATTATTATTATGGTTTTTATCACTACAATTATTATTATTATTATTATTTCATCGCTATTATTATTACTAAATTTTATTACTTATTTTACTAATATTATTATTAGTATTATTTTGGGTTATGGTTGCTATTATTACTATTCTTGTAAATATTAAGTTTGATATTATTTTTATTATCTTTAATATTATTATTTTAGTATCATTATTATTATTATTAAGGTAAAGTATTCAACTTATATTATCAACTTTTATAATATCTCTATTATTTATATATCTTTAGTAAAGTTAGTAATTAGTTAATGTTATTTTATAAATATAGTATTATTTTATTAAAAACCTAGTCCTGTAATAAGTTAGTGATTAATAGTATTTTTGATAGGAGGGAGTCTAATTTTAGCTTTTCCCTCATAATAGGTAAGATCAGTCAAAGCCCTAAGGAGGCGTAGGAGCATGCTCCAAGACCGGTGTCATTTTAGGTAAATGGTGCTAAGGCCTTTTGTATAATTATATGCATTATGTGCTTCGTATACTATGTATCAAATGTTTATCATTATTATTTATGTCGTATATGGTATGACGTGGAGTTGAAGTATGTTTTTGTATGGTATGTGTATTATGTGTATGTGGTGATATGTGTTGTGACCTTATAAGACATGCATGTGAGGATGTTGATGTGGTTTGTGTGGGGAGAAAGGATGAAAAAGGAGGATGGGAAAAGAAGTTGACCAAGGGAGGTGAGTTAACCTAATTATTTTAATGATTCATGAGTGGAAGAATAAAATGGAGAATATTAGGGTTTCGTGTGGGAGAATTTGATTTATGATTTTTAGGGTTTTGTGTGGGAGAATATAATTTATGGTTCTATTTGGGAGAATCTAATTTATGATTTTGTATGGGAGAATCTAATTTATGATTTTGTGTGGGAGAATCTAATTTATGGTTTTATATAGGAGAATCTAAACTAGGGTTTGATATGGATGGACTTAGGGGCTTGCATGGTTGTATTAGGGTTTGCATGGTAGTATTAATGGTTGCATGGTAGTATTAATGGTTGCATGGTGGTATTAATGGTTGCATGGTGGTATTAATGGTTGTATAGTGGTATTAGGGTTTTGCATGGTGGTATTAGGGTTTGCATGGTAGTATTAATGGTTGCATGGTGGTATTAATGGTTGCATGGTGGTATTAATGGTTGCCTGGTGGTATTAATGGTTGCATGGTGGTATTAATGGTTACATGGTGGTATTAATGGTTGCTTGGTGGTATTAATGGTTGCATGGTGGTATTAATGGTTGTATAGTGGTATTAGGGTTTGCATGGTGGAGTTAGGGTTTTGCATGGGATTTAGGGTTTGCCTAAAAAGTTCAAAAGGTTGCATGGGATGTGTAAAGTTTGCATAGGAGTGAAATTTATGTATGAAAGGTTGATTTGGGGTATAAGGAAGGTAATGTAAGTGTTATTTGGGTGGTTGAACATTTTGGACGAAAAATAGTACGTGGAGATTATATAAGGGTATGTAGGAGACCTAACTAGGGTTGTACGGACAATTAGGGTTGTGGTGGTTGCTTAGAATTTTTATATTATCATGTGTGTTAGTGATTAAAGTGTAATTATGATTGTGGAATTTTATAATTTATGATGTGTGAAGTATAAAGAGAATGATTTGTGCATGTCCAGATTGAAAGCTTTCGAATAAGATACTTAAAACATTAATTATGTAAAGTGGAAGATGTTGAGCCAGACCCAGACCGATCCACCGGCATAATAGTGGCAGGGAATATTTCCCTCATGACTGATCCACTGGCTAAAATAGTGGCAGGGCATGTACCCTCGCGACTGATCCACCGGCTATAATAGTGGGGGATCCCGAGCTCAACAAAATCAAACCCTACAGTTGCTAAGACATGGGAAAGACACTAATTACTTACAGTGGAACACCGTATGAGAAAGGGGCCAAACCGCCACACTTAAGTTAAAACTCATGAATTCTGGGGATGTTACCGCCACACTTAGTACCAAACCGGTTCTCTCCGACCGTTTCAGTACCAAGTGCTAAGGCTAAAGAAAAGATTAAAGATCAATTATAAGTCAAGACAAACTAAACTCGGTTGTAAAACAAAATCAGAGTACACATAAAGAATTATAATTCATTTCCAAAAGAGAAATAAGCTTACAATCGATAAAATATTCATTTGAAATACTCAATACAAGATAATAAATAAAAATGGATAAATCCGATACAAAAGAACCAACAAAAGGAAATACATCGCATAAAGAATAAATATGGCCACAAATCTCGAACCTTGAGCCAAAACAAGCTCAACACACAGCCCCGACTAATGTCTCGCCCACCTGCACAAAGTTAGAAGGGCCTTTTGCTCGTAGGAATGAGTAGCACCCATAAAATGGGTGATCAGTATGCTACGTACTGAGTAAGGTAACCAAGCACTAAGGCCAACACATAAGTATATAAAATCATGCATAAGAATAAAAGGACATAAAGACCATCATCATATCATAATATCAACCAATCATTCGGGTACATACATAAAGGCCCAATTATAATCCAGATTAATCATTTAATTAATCTCTTATCATAATACGATTCACACCATGCCTTTTATCAAATCCATGTGAGTACATGAACACCCTACTATTATGACCGGTGGGCTGGTCACACATAGAGCACCATGCCCTAACCACTATTATTACTGATAGATCGGTCACATATAGGGTAAAACCCTAACCACTATTCCTAACTGATCCACCAGCATAAAATAGTGGCAGGGTATGTTACCCTCGTGACCAATCCACCGGCTAAAATAGTGGCAGAGCATATACCCTCGCGACCGATCCACCGGCTAAAATAGTGAGGTTTCCGTACTCGTATGGACTTGATAAAGAGCATGGTGTGAAAATATTTTGATAAAGGATTAATGAATTAATTAATTTAAACTATATTGGATCTTAGCATTTTTACCTAGTCGTTCACTTGCCTTTATGTTATTGTATTGCTTATTATGCCCTATTATTGTTCTGCATGGATTATATGCTTATGTGTTGGCCGTAGTGGTCGGTTACCTTACTCAGTACGTAGCGTACTGATCACCCGTTTCATGGGTGTTGCTCATTCCCATGAGTAGTATGCCCTTCTGACTTTGTGTAGGTGGGTGAGACATCAGTTGGGGCTGAGCGTTGAGCATGTTTTGGCTCAAAGTTCGAGAGTGTCGTGGCCATATTTTCTCTTCATGTGATTTCATTTCGTTATGTTATTCTTCTTATTTGTATTTATTCTTTTTGATTTATTACCTTGTGTTAAGTGTTTCGAACAAACCTTTTATAAACTGTAAGATTATTCGCTTCAAGGAATTTTGATTTTGAACTCTGGTTTCTAAGTTATTATCTCGTCAATTCATTTTATGAAATCTTGGTTTAAGTTTTATATTAATCTCTTTTTAGCCTTAGCACTTGGTACTGAAACGGTTGGAGAGAACCGGTTCGGCACTAAGTGTGGTAGTAAAATCCCCAAAATTCATGGGTTTTAAATTAAGTATTTTAATTACTTCCACTTTTTTAAAAATTGTGAATTTTGGGGTGTTACAAATTTGGCTAAAAAAATAAAATAATATATATTTTTTTGGTATTTTACACCATATAACCTATACAATACACTCTATGTATTGTATTTATTTATTTATTTTATATTATCTAACCTCAACTAAAGCTAAAAGTAATTAAACAATAAAAAAAGAAACCTAATTTATTTTTTACACTAAATAAACATAAAATTAAATAAAAAACAAAATAAATAGAAATTAAATAATTAAAACAAAGAAAATAATTACACTTAATTAAAAAATAGTTGGCCATGCCTCATGGTATTATTACTCTAATGGTGCTATGTTGGCAAACACAATCCTAATTGTTAGTCACCTCATTTAGATTGTAGTTCTCTAATGTGGGTCTTCTATGGAATTTACTGGTTTTGATTGATTAGAGAAATGTCCTTGGTTCAATTTAATGCAAATAGGAAGAACAAATGAATATTTAGAAGTGGTTGGGGTTTAATGGTGGAAGTTTGGTTCAAGGTTGGAATAGACAAAAGAGAGTACTTGTAATACCCCATCCTAAAATTATTCAAAAATATGTTTAAAATTGTGTTAATCTCAACGACTTGGAATTGGGTAAAAATATGGAATGTCAATTATAATAGTTGACTAGTTGCTCGAACCGATCGACTAGTACTTCCAGCGACCATCATTTTTATTTTCTATAAAACCAATCAACTTGTTTCCCCAAACCGATCGACTGGTTAGACTGTAATTCCAAAATCCTTTTTTCTTTTTCTTTATTTCTCTTTCCAATGTCTATGAAAATCTCTATTTAGAGTCGCTTTGTGCTAATTATCATATTTTGATGTTTTCGAATTACTTTCACATTAGATAGATCATTATATGATTTTATTTAGCTAAAAATATCCTAAAAGTGTTTTTGAGGTACTTTTCCTCACCTACCATATTTCCTATCTCTTTTTAATTTCTCATTCTCTCCTCTAGCTCACACAAAACCCTTTACCTTATTTCTTCTCTATATTGATGTGATCTTTCTTGAATTCACCCTTCCCACCCTATGCTTCATCAATTACTCCTCTTACACTATTTTACCCAACACACCACTCCAACTTGCAAGTTAACTACCAATTCTCTTTCTTCCTTCCTTTTTGATCAACCAATAGACCTCTCCTAGCCCTCTTCATCTAATTTCCCTACCTTTTTAACACATTCATTGAAGTATCTTTACTTGTTATCCCTTCTCTCTTCTTCCCTTGGCATATTTTGCCAAGTGTGGAGAACCTCTTTTCTCCCATTTCCTCTTCTTGTTCCAACAAAGAACTGAGGCTCTTACCCCATATTCTTTTCCTTGGATTTAATTTTTCCCTTCTTCTTAATCCTTACTTTAGTTCCTCTTTTTTTTCTATAAACAAATGAGGATTAAAGTTTTGAGAGAGTTAAATATTTCTTGCTCTTTGCTACTCTTAGTTAACTATCTTGTGGATTAAGGTTGAGAATGTATACCTCTATCCGTCTTCTTTGTTTATCTTGTTTAAATTAAATTTTAAAGTTTTTTTTTGTGGTGAGGTTTGGTGTTCATGTATGCATTAGTTAACATCTTTGATTTTTCAGCATGTGCATATAAAAAATCATGGGCTATTAGATACATAATAGATCAAGATATGCGTTGTGAATATGGATGGTTGTAAGCATGGGATGTGACATCATATAAGTCTTTAGTCATAAGTGTGGATCATGTGTTTACATCAGAAGTTTGGTTTAGTAACTAAATTATGGAGGTTCTATGTATCAAGCATGCCTATATGCTTAGCTAATTCCATGACTCTAGATTTCTATATATGAATCATATATTGTTTGATTTTAGTAGTTTGTGGTATTCAAGACCTTTTTGATGAATCGCAAATATGTGAGTATGGTTGATGCTGGATGCGATATCGTGCGATTGATTTTAATGTGGACATGATTCTTGTTGATTTCCTCATGATGTTGATTATGTGATCGCCTACAAACACCCATATTGGGATTGGTGCTCTAGTGTTGGAGGGTTTGCTCATCTTTGCATTTGGTGTGATTGCCAACAAACACCCATGTTAGGGACTTATGTACCCATATGTTGCTACCATGACCCACATTTATGGTGGAGGTTGAGGTGCATCGTACGAATATCTTAATAATTGGATTGTGTGGTCATGTAATAGGATGATGATGATGATAATAATAATAATAATAATAATAATAATAATAATAATAATAATAATAATAATAATAATAATATGGTTTATTGTGTTGACAACACATACAATCATCATGTTCGTAATGTTTCTAGCATGTCTATTATAACATGACTAATGTGACTTCTAGGTGTAATATGAGTCATTTCCATGTGATAAAATAGAATTGTTTTACCAGTACCTCACTAAACTAATATTACTTTATGTGGGCAATGTGATAATCTGGCTATTGCTACAAGAAGTAGGTGATGCTTTATAGCTTTGATTAGCTTGTTGTGGATCTCTATATGGCCTTTTCTTAGGGAAAGATATATTGTATCTATATGGTTCAGTTAGGTTCCCACTGTGTTAGGATGTTTTTATTTTAGTTACCTAAACTCTTAGCTCTATTCCTAGATTTGGTTTGTAAACTCATCATATCTTACATTATTTATCCCTCTCATATCGCTATCTCTCTTTTTCTCTCTCTTATGTTATCTCTGATTCTCATGCATAGTTTTGGTTAAATGTTTTAGCCTTGTATTGAGCATGAGTTAAGTGAATGGCCATACCTCTTTTGTGTTGGGTGCGGCAGTAACATTCCTCAATTTGTTTTATTGCTTCTTTATTGTCTAAAATAAGATAATTTTCGGTTGTTAAAATTAGGGGTGTTACAATACTAAATCTTCAACCAATATTATCAATACTTCAACAATGGAGGGTAATATTTGAATGTTCTCCAAGACATATTCAAAGGCTTCTCGGTAAGAAGTAATATTTCCTATGAAGAACTTGCTATGTCACAATGATAACTAGCAAATTTTAGCTTCAATTGTATTTCACTTGTAATAGATGTTGTGTGTATAAGGCTAGGTTGAGGTTATTTAGAAACTGCTAACAAGGTAACAAATTAACTAATCACGCTGGTTAGTCAACTATGTAGCCATTGGAGCCTATAATATCCTACGAGAATTAATTCAACCTAAACTAGTTGTTGGGATGAATAAAAACTAGCCATATGTGTTAGTCTTCCTTTAACAAACTAATTTATCTAACTAAAACACAAACCCTACTCATATTTTATATCATTTAATTAAATTACATTAATATTACAAATATTAACTAGCTATTTACAAACATGAAATAAAATCTAAGAAACCCTATTGTACATATGATAATAACGTAGGGTTTGCAACAAGCTCTACAATAATGAGTTCTTACATATGATTTTTATCTTATTTTCCATATATTTCATAGCTTGAATGTTTGAATAATATCTTGTACACGACAAAAACTCTTATATGTCTTCAAGTATTTATAGTCTTCTTCTTACAAATATATAGCATACCTACAAGAATATCTTAATGTAGTTTCATTACAAATATCATCAAACATGTCTGAGATGATTAGTTCCATTATTAGAAATGATAATTCTTCATTATAAGAGGATCATGAGATACTCCCGTATCATTCTCTAGTAAAATTATTAATTGAGCTTCACAATATATCTCCTACCACAATGTTATGTCACATAGTCTTCAACAATATTAGAAGCCTTTAGATTCAAAAGCATCTCATAATTTCAATGTTGTGGAAGAACTTGTAGTAAGCCTAATTTTCTTCTCTCATCTCTCTAAAGGCACCATCTTCTCATATTTTGGGTTTGATTAGCAACTATTTTAGGGTTCAAGTTCAAATTTATCTTCCCTTAAACATAGATCTATAATTCATTTTTTATTCTAGCTTATTTCTCCTCAAATCTTAGAAACAGTTATTCCTCAAATCTGGTTTTTATGATGCTAATATTTGCTTAACTCTCCAAAGCTTTCCACTATTGGCACATGAAATAGGTTTAAAAAAAATTGGTTGCACTTGATTTTATTGAGTGTTAGGTTACTAAAGTTGGGTAGGTCTTAGATCTAGTGTTTGACTAGCCTATGAAGGCATTGAAATGAGATATAGATTTCCTTCAATTATCAAATCTAAACCTCTACTTTAGATTCTAATATGGTCAAGTCTTAGATCCTCATAGTGAAATTATATTTGGGTGCTCAAAAATGTAAATCCATGACTAGACATTGTTTGTGCTTTGCTTTTCTAGAACACTAGGATCTCAATGATTGGGAAACAAGAAAGGAAGACGAAGACACAGAGGCTAGATAAGAAAAGTGATGAAGGATTTAGATTTAGTAGCAATACCTTTTTTTTCCTTTTCATTTGTGTTGTAATGGTTTTATTTCTTTTAATTTTCTTATAATTTTGGTTTATTTTGATTGTTGAGTTATATGTTTAATTCTCTTAAATTGATGGAAACACTCTTTGTTTTGTTTTCATTGTAGATGTATGGTAATTTTATGTTTTGATTTCCTTAAGTTTTAATTGTGTGTTTACTTTATTTATTTTCATTATTTTAATTTTTTTTATTTATTGTTCAATCACTTTTGGCATAAATGAGTACAATACATAGAGTGTATTGTATGAGTTATATAGTATAAGATACAAGAATAATATTACTTAATTATATTTAGGTTATTGATTGGCCTGAATTTTCTTAATTGTAGTCAACTATAAACATTTATGCTTTAATTGGAATTTTGAAAACATCTTTTAGTCAATTGTAACAGACTCTAAATATCTCTTCCTTATCCAATAATTGTATCTTTCTTAATGCTAAAAGAATACTCACTTAATATTAATAAACTAATTCAAATTATTTTACAATGCCTGAGTCATTAGAAAAATCCCTTCCATCTCAACTTTCCACTCCAATTCGTCGAAGAAGTTGTACCTCTAAATATATATAAACTCTCTCATCAGTTGGGCTCATGCAATATATATCTAAACATATTACTTTGGCTAAGTTATAAAAGAAAAAGTAGATTCGAACATAAGATAAAGTATAATTTTAGCAGATATTGGGCAACTTTTGCATCATGGAAAGGTTCAAGAAAAATAATATAATATATAGATAACTTATGTTACGTGAGAAAATTAAAGAAGCTAATTTTTAATATTTTTCTTTCTCCTAATTATATCTCTATCAAATTTTAACAGAGAACTAAACCCAAAATATATATTTTGTTGATATTCGTTACTTAGGCTCTGTTTGATATGCAAAAAATAAGAAGGAAAGAAAATTGAGAAAGAAAGAAAGATGAAGGAAAGAAAATAAGAGGAATAAATTTTCTTTCTCTTGTTTGGTTGTTAGGATTTTTTTTAAATATTATTCTTGAAAAATATGTTTGGTGTTTGATTTATAGAAAAAAAAATTCTAAGAAAATTTGATTATTATTATTTAAATATTTTTATATATTTAATAAAAATTAAAATATTATATTGATACATGAAAAATAAATTAGGCAATAAACCCTTGTCAATAGCTCCTTTGGTCATGGGAAAACTATAAGATTATAAAATCGAGCAAGGGAGCCTAGCCCTTTGTACTCAAATGTTTTAAACCACTTTTTTCATAACTTTTATACTGTGTCATATTCAACTCTTTCCACTATATTTTTTTAATTTTCCTCAGTAATGTGAGAGGAAAATGATGATGTATAAGTTTCTTCAACTCTTTCGTTGTTAATTTCTTTGCCTTCATTTTTCCAAGGTAACCAAACGCTAGAAAACATTTTCCATGTGATTTTTTTTTCCTTTGCCCATAACTTTCCATAAACCAAACATACTGCTAAACTTAGTGTAAGGATTTGCAAAACTTATTATAGGATAATTGAAAGTGAGGACATGAATCTAAAGCAATATAAATATAATATATAATAATAAAAATCGATCAAGAGCTGAAACTACTTCTTGCCAATGGAGCATATGCAATCATCGATCATTAACTATAATATGGAAAATTAAAGTCCAATACTGATATTAAATAGCTACTAATAGCAATTTTTCATATTCCTAATAAAAAAGACTATGTAATCATCTAATTTTTCTAAATAATAATTAAAAAAGGATATATACTTTATTTATAATTAACTGAAAAACGAATATATTGTTTATTTTATGATTAATTATCAGCTGTGTAGAATTAATTTGAGGATAAATTTGTAATAATATTTGGGGATTTTAGTTAACCTTTTTTTTTGCATATAATGGTTCTACCAATAAAGATTATATTTGCTTATTATTATCATGGATAGTAATAATTTTGAGTTTATAATAAATAAATAAATAATGATAGCTAATGATTGAAAATATATAGGGTTATTGTGACATTACATTTTCATATATTTTCTCACCAACATTTTCCATGTACACCATGTAAATGATTATGTTTCTAGCTTTCTCCTCCAAATAACGGCTTTTTCCATATTCTAAAAGTTGCAAGTATAATTTAGAACTAAAAACCCGCGGGAGCGGAAAGCTAGTGATTTTCAAACAGGGAATATCATCGCTAGCGGATATTTAAAGCCTATTTATAGCTTGCTGGTGAAGTGCTTTTTTTTCCTTTTTTTAACAATTCATAACTTCCACGCAATTTCAAACATTGTGTATTACTATAATAGTTCAGCAGCATTGGAGCCTTGATTGTCATAGTAATTATGGTCAGTACCATCTTTGAAGCCGGTTCCCTCTTCTGCCCTTGTTTAGAGAATTGTCACATGTGTAATAACCAGACTCGAGCGCTTGTAGTTATCTTCTTGAAACTTATGACCACACAATGCCCTTGTGATGAATAACGATCGCTTTACATTAATTTAATCCTTTGATGGAGACGTCCTCAAAGTTCAACCACATAAGGGACCGAAGCATTTACGCACAGACAGGCCACCTAACCAGGTCAAACCAACTCATGAGTCCTTTTTGGAAATCTAACTCTCACTGTACATCAAATTATTGCATATCATACCAGTATTGATTATCTGATTGATGGCGAACTTTGAATTGTGTTAGGCGTGGAAGCTGGCAATGATGGAGCACGTACATGCATGTGACCTAAATTTCACTTCCAACTATTAGGTTAGTGACTATCCTACATCAATTTATGAAGAGTGTTGGAGATAAGTTTTTTCTCATGGATTTGTTGGTCGACGGTTGTCCCATGAGGTGAGATTGATGGAGGGAAGGCGTTGCTTTGTGTCTGGTATTTTATTTTTATTGTTATTGTAATATTCTAAAATTCATAATTTTTTTTTAAATAGAAACACATAAATTAAAATTCGTAAATTTCGGGAAAGTTGTCACCATATTTAGTACCAGACCGGTTCACTCTGACCATTTCAATATCAAGTGCTAAGGCTAAAAATGATTATTTTTAAATTTAAACCGAGAGTTCATAAAAAGAACTAGAAAGATCATACATAGAAATCAGAGTACACATAAAAGTTTATATTCCCTCGTAAGATAGAAATAAGAGTGCAAAATCAAAATTCCTCAAAGAGAATAATGTCTACAAACTTTAAAGTTTGAATCTAGAAAATTTAATACATAAAAGAATTGATAGAAAAGAATAGTAATAGCATAAGCAAAGAAAATCGGCCACGCCACTCCGATCATCGAACTAGGCCCATAATCAACACTCAGCCCCACCTGATGTCTCATGAACATCAAAGGCATAAAAAAAACACATCGCCCACCTGCACAAAGTCAGAAGAGTCTACTCCTCGTGGGAATGAGCAGCACCCATGAAAGGGGTGATCAGTACACTACATACTGAGCAAGATAAACGGTACACTAAGGCCAACACATAAAATCACATAAACCATGCAGAATAATAAAAAGAGTATAAAGTCCAACATAATAACATAAAGGCATATGAACATTCAGGTGAATATAAAAAAGTCTAATTATAGTTTGGATTAATTACTCAATTAATCTCTAATCGGAAATCTTTTCACACCATGTTCTTTATCAAGTCCACACGAGTACGGAAACCCCACTATTTTAGCCGGTGGATCAGTCCCTAGGGCACTCCGGTGTCTGGCTACTATTCTAGCCAGTGGATCGTTCACTTAGGGTAATATATCCTACCACTATTTTATGCTGATGGATCGGTCTAGCCCCTACTCGCATGGTGTTCCACTGTAAGTATTAGTGTCTTTTACGTCTCTTAGCAAACTGTAGAGCTTAGTTTATTGAGCTCGGGATCCCCCTCTATTATAGTCGGCGGATCGGATATACCTAAGGTAACATGTCCTACCACTATTATATGACGGTGGAACGGTCTCCAGGATACCTCAGTACCTGGCCACTATTATGCCGGTGGATCGGTCTGGGCCCAGCTCAATACTCTTCCACTTTACATGATTAATATCTTAAGTATCTTATTCATAATTTTAACCCTGGACATGCATGGCTAACTTCCTCCACACTTATCTCCCCAAAAGAACCCGTAACACTCATAGTCTCATAAGCCTCCTAACTTAGCCCATTATGCTTTCCTTTTTACCCAGACTTACATTAGAGTCCATTTCCCGCATGTGTGAGCCAAAGCCCACTACTTTTTCACCTCCTGCCCCCTCACTTCCTCTCTTTAAGGTTTTTACCCAGAAACCCTAGTTTAGACCTAAATGGTCCACCCTACTCTACCTTACAAAATTTAAATTATTTTAACACACTTCTCGTCACAACCTATAGGTTTCACTTTCACCCTCATACCTTACTTATCAAACACACACACGGCCACGTAAACCTTAGATAGCCACACCAAACTCTAACCACCACACAAAACCCTAGATTGGTCTACTATATGACCTTATACTATCCCACGTACTATTTTTCATTCAACGCTTTCAAATGCCCAAACAACACTTTCATCACCTTCCTCGCACCTCAAATTAACTTTTCATACGTAAAATTTACTCCCATGCAATCTTTATATCACTTATGCAACCCTTCATACTATTTCATGCACAACCCTATGCTCCCACGTGAAACCCTAGATTCCCATGCAAACCCTAGATTCTTCCATGCATGGTCATATAACCCTTAGGTCAGCCCCACATCATTTCACTCCACATCATCATATTACATAACCTAGCATGCATTTCTTATGGGTCACACCATATCACAATAAGAACACAACCTATACCTATTATACATATACCATACAATATCACATGAACATACCTCAATTCCACATCATGCTGCATATATAATAGTTATAAGAACACACATAAAATGCATCATATTTCATATCACATGGCATACAAGGCATGTAAAACACATTACACACAACGACCTTAGCTACACCCTTACCTAAAACGACATCGGTCTTAGAGCACGCTCCTACGCCTCCTTAGGGCTGTGACTAGTCTCACCTATATGAGGGGAAAAATAAATATTAGATTCCCTCTTACTAAAAATACCATTATTCCTAATTTATTCTAAAATTAGGTTTTTGATAAAATAAGAACATATTAATAAAAATGACATTAACTAATTATTAACTTTGCTAAATATATAAGAAATAATAGTAAATGTTGATAATATAAGGGTTGAAGATTTAATTCTAATAATAATAATAATGAAAATAGAAATAATAATAATAATAATAATAATAATAATAATAATAATAATAAGAGTAATAACAATAACAATTATAACCATAATAATAATAATAAGGCATAATTCGAAAACAAAGTGAAATAAGGGCTTCGGCCCCTTTACCAAAATAATACTAATAATAATATTAGTAACATTAATAATAAAATTTAGTAATAATAATAATAGTAATAATAATAATAATAATGACAAAAACCATAATAATATTGCAAAAATAATAATAATCATAACGGTAATAATGGTAATGATAAAAATCGAAGATAAAATGAAGTAGGGCTTCGACCCTACATTGAATAATAATAAACTTAATAAATAATAATAATAATAATAATAATAATAATAATAATAATAATAATAATAATAATAATAATAATAATAACAACAACAACAACAACAACACTAATAATAATAACACTAATAATAATAATAAATACTAATGATAATAAAAATATTAATAATACTAATAATAATAAGACATGATATTTATAATACTATTAAAATTTGAAATATGCATAATAGGATTTCAGCCCTATATAGAATAATAATAATAATAATAATAATAATAATAATAATAATAATAATAATATAGCTGAAATAAAAATATAATAGGGCTTTGGCCCTTAGTAGAAATATTAATAGAAACATTAATAATAATAATAATAATAATAATAATAATAATAATAATAATAATAATATATATATATATATATATTCAAATAAATGAAATAAAATAAAATAAAGCTTGTATAAATAGTGAAAAAGGGTTGTGAGGGTTTAGGGTTCCACCTTAGGCTGGTGGTGACAGGCGGTGCTAGTGGTGGTGCACGGCGTTGGTGGCTGTGGCTGAAAAAAGAGAGTAAAAGGGAAAAAGTTGAAGGTTGGGAACTAGATAGGAAGAATGAGGATGGAAGTAGGGGTCATTATGGTTGTCTAGAAGGAGAGGAACAGAATAAGGGTGGTGGTGCAGCTAATGGTGGCGGCGCACAGTAGCAGTGGTGGTGGCTGAATGGGGAAGAAGAAGAAAAAGAGCGGAGGAGAGTGAGGAAGAGGATAAGAAGAGTAGGGAAAGATGGAGAAGGGTCTGCAGATGTTTTTGGGTGGTGTACGAGGTAGTGATAGCAGCAGATGTGGTGGTGGATGGTGGCTCGAAGGGTAGCAGGGGTAGAGAATAGGTTGATTAAGAAGGAAACTTTGCACGGCTAGGGTGGCTTATGCATGAAAAATCAAGGGAGGCGAAGGTATAGTTGGGTAAAGGATGATGCAGGGAAGGCTTAGGTGGGTGGAGTAGGTGGAGGAGTTGGCCGACGGTTGCGGGATTGGCGTTTGAAGGGGCGGCGGTGAAAAGGGATGATTTTTCTGGGTTCCAAAACAAAACTCGATTCCAGGGCTGGTTTGGGGATATTTATAGGCTAAGGGTGGAGGATAAGGTTGAAGGGAAGAAGGGAGGATAGGGTAGGGTGAGGGCACCAACTGGTAATGGTTGGCTAGTGAAAAATTCAAACGTGGCAGAGGTATTGCACAGGAAAAGGAGGAACTACGTGAAAGAAAAAGAAGGTGGGTTGGGTCATGCTGACTGGTGAGTCAAGAGGAAGAGAGAGAAAGGAAAATGGCTGGTCAAAATGGGCGTAACCGACAGCATTAATCTTGGAGGTGGGTCGGCATTGCAGGTCAATGGCAAGAAGAGGAAGAAGGAAGAAGGAAGGGGGTTGGACCGGGTAGCTGAGGAGAAAAAGGAAGGAGCCAAAACACGATGTTTTGTCTTGGGCCACGCCGAAGAAGAAAAATAAACAAAAGAAGACGGGCCGCGAGAAAGGACAAGGTTTGGCCGTGTGGACTGGGCCACACTGAAGAAGAAAAGAAGAAGAACGGGCTGCGGCAAGAGCAAAAGGAAACAGGCTGCGAGAAGGCAGGCCCAATCGGGGAAAGGAAGAGGAAAAGAAAAGGAAAAGGGAAGAAAAAGAAAGAAAAGAAAGAGAGAAAAATGAAAAGGGAAGAAAAAGAAAATAGGTGGGTTGGGGTCAACTAAATTAATTTGAATATTTAGGATATTTAAAAATAATAATATTTAAATAAAATAATATTTAAATCCCTTTTTAGGCTAATTTAGGATTTTTGAAAGATTTTTCATAAATCCCATTTTAAATTAGCAAATCACTCTAATTTTCTCCAATTAAATTATATATAGCATTCCTATTAATTTGGCCCTATTTATTCCCTCTTATTAAAATAAAATAATTTATTTAATTAATTTTAAAAATAAAATCCTTAATTAGCTAAAATATCCAAATTAAAATACTTATAAATTTCTTCTTAATTTTCCCTAATTAATATTATTTTGGGGTGTATTAAATCCTTTTTCTTTCTTCTTGATTTTCCCTAATTAATTCTCTTTTATTTTAATAAAAAGTAATTAATTTAATTAATTTTCCTAATAAAACCTTGTTTAACTATAATTCTTAAAATTAGAATTTTTTGGGCATTTTATTACTACCCCCTTAAAAATAGACTTCGTCTCCGAAGTCTCCTGCAGCTTCCTAGGATTAGGGTCGAAAGGTTCTAAGTGGATAGGCTAACAGGTATACAACTACCCCCTTAAGAATAAACTTAATAAGGATTCTACCCTTATTTTCTAACTGTGGCCGAACTTAGAACTTTTCTTTAGAAAAATGGAAAAATCCTTTTGGATTCAAAAATGATTTGAAATCAAGGAAAAACTATGTAATTCAAATTCATTTTGAAAATGATACCACATGTAGTATCAGCTTAAAAGGATTAAAATCGGAAGAGCAGTCGAAACCTGTTTTGATACTAACTTGTAACACCCCTAAATTCATAGGTTTTAATTTAAGTGTTTCTATTTTTTAAAAATAAAAAAAAGTAGTGAATTTTGGGGTGTTACAGTGGCAATGTAGGAAAATACCATAATATCTTAGGTGACACCTTATTCCTCTTATATCATGGTGCTTTGCAGTCAATGTTAATACAACTATCTAAATATGCATATTCATTGTGAAATAGTAGACAATCATTAAGGTATACGCTTATCTTATCATAACTCATGACCATAGATGAAAGGATCGTATTTGCTTTACGGATACAATTAGGTAAAACTTTATCATTAGGAAGCATATCTTTCACAAGTGTAAATAATTCCTTGAAACTCTTATCCCTCCATCCATTACATGATTTTAAGTTATACATCCTAAAAGTACTTGATAATCTAGTAAATGTCTCATAATCAATATACAAAGGTTAATCCAAGTCAATACATTTTTGTACAATTTTGAATACTTTCCTCAACCCGTTGATTCATCTCCTTTAACGAATCTCCCTCAGAGTCTCGAGCACCTTCTAATGCAAACTTGATGAAAAATTGTACTCCTTAGTCATATTCTCTAGAAAAATTATTTACGGGCATCCATTTATGATCCATAGTTATCTAAGCTATATATCCCACAAGAATTACTTATTACAAATCAATTCACTTCTACAAAAAAATCACAAACCGCTCATGCTTAGAAAGAATTCACTTTTGTATAATGTATCATGCTATTCAGTTGTTATATATAAATACAATTCCAACACATTTTTAAAAATATACCAATACACAAACCACTCATGCTTAAAAAGAGCTCATATATATACATATATACACACACATATACATACATACATACATATTAAAACATTATACAAGGGCTCAAATAACAAAATATATACATACTACGTGTTTAAAATAATACCCAAAAATTAAGAACCCTAAGATAATAACATTAGTATATACAACAAAAGTTTGCTATAACCTAAACACCTAACTAAGAACAACCCCTAACTATCCTATGAAATCCACTGGTAGCCTTGCCTAGGCAAACTAAAAACTAGCTCTCTCAAAGTCCACTCATCTTGATATATCATCTGCTCCCTCACATCATCAATAGAGAAACTAGTGATGGATATGGTATATAATTGGTGGTAAACTATGACAAAACCTCCAATATCCAGCTATCACCTTCAGTTCTCTCGCTATCTAATCATATTCCCTTAGAAAGACCTCTCCCTCAACAAATCTTGAGTGTGGTGTATCGATATGGTGGACAAAGGCCTACAAATAACTAGCTATAGCCCTTAACCATGGCTCCACATAAGGTAGGGTAAACAAAAAGTGATACGATCTAAAGTAGAATGGATCAAAGTATGACCCACTTACAAACAAGTGACCTAGGTTACCATATAACCATCTCACTTGACTCCAAAGATCCTTATAAGGTTTCATGTACAAATATGGTGGATATATGTATGTAATAATTAAGTGTGGTAACTCACTACCTACAAAAAAGAATAACCACTAAATCTTAACATCAAGGTTATTGTCTAACTCATCTAAATTATAATATATGTAAATTCTATAGCTAAATTAATTATAAATATATTACATCATATTTTTACCAATTATGTAAAGATAACAATATACCCACATAAGATATAAGTGAGAAGCATGTAAATGTATTTTAGTTGCATAAAGTTCTACACAAATTCCTATGATAAGGTTATTCATCCTTAATGATCTATTACCAACCTTCCTCTTAGTAGTAAATTGCGGGCATATTTCTAAGTTCTTATATCTATACTTTTTAATTAACCAAATGATCCTTAATAATTTTCACACTATAAGAAAATGTATGTGACTAAATTAAAAAAGTCTATTATTATTATCATCATCATCATCATCATCATCATCACCACCATTATCATCACCACCATCACCACCACCACCAAGATAATAACTTTTTATAAATAAATAGTGTCATGCATCTTCAATTATCATTTTTTCTCCCCTTTTTTTTGAGTTTTAATTTCTTTTTGTGTTATGCTAGTATCAGCCCTAAATATAGGCGAACCCACACCATACAAGAAACATTTTATTAGCAATAAATTAACTTTTATGCAACATGTTTGAGCAATAAATCATACTAATATGCATGCATATATTTAAAGTTTTTTTTAATAATTTAAATCATCAAGCCATAAAGAGGGAGAGTCCCAACCTATATCAAAAAATCATAGCAACAACAACTTAAGACCAATCTATATACCATACATGCATATATTTATAATGAAATACGAAAGGAAGATTGAGTACCTAGCTAAATATAATAGCATCGATTGAGATAAAGCCGAGGAACAACGGCGAATCAAGACATGAAAGCAACGATGGAATAAGAGACAAGATTAGTGTGGTAGAGCAACACACAAACAAAAATGGAGCAAGACACGAACAACACTGGAGGTGCAATAAAGAGTAAGAGGAGGAACATGCGTAGCTGAACACGATAGAGCAATGTTGTTCTACATCGAGTTGAGAGCCACTAAAAGGAGGAGGATAAGTGTCATTGAAAAGCAATACTATGTTGAATTGAGCATCATCAACCTAAAGTCAAAGAAAAAGTGAAATTCTACAACAAAAGGTGGCATAGGCCACAAAAAATAGCCATAGGAGGTGAAAATTTGTGGCCAAAATTTTTATACAAAGTATTATATTGTGGTTTTGGTCAAAATGGCCATGAAAAATAAAAATTTAGTGGTTATGTTCACTTCTTAAAACATAAAAAAATATCTATGGCTAATTTACCATGAAAAAAATATTTTTGTGATAAAGTGGCCATGAATTTGCCATAGAAAAATATTTTTATGACGAACGCATCGCAAATTTGTCACAGGAAAAAAAATTTCCGCTAAATTATTATGAACTGCCATGATAAAGTCCTTTTGTGGCCAACTCACTATAAATTTACCATATAAAAATACTTTCCTGGCTAAATTGCCACGAATTTATCATTGAGAAAATACTTTTCTAGCTAATTCGCCATGAATTGCCCATAGAAAGATATTTTCCATAGCTAAGTTGCCACAAATTGGTCATGAAAAGATATTTCTGTGACTAAATTGTCACAAATTTATGACAAAACTTATTTTCGTGGCTAATTGTCCACGGAACGATATTTCTGTGGCTAACTTGCCTTGAATTTGCTATAAAAATATATTTTTATCACTAACTTTCCACGAATGTGCCATAAAAAGATATTTTTATGGATAACTCACCACAAATTTGTTATGAAAATATATTTTAATGGATAACTTGCCATGAATTAGCCACAAATGACATTATTATGGTTTATTGGCCGCAAATTTGCAACAAAATATATTTTTATGGCTGACTCGCCTTAGATGTCATACAAAAAAAATTATGTGACAAAAGTTGATACCTTTTTATCTATGCCATAAAAATTATGAATTAAAAAAAATTATTTTAACTATAGGTCAAATGTACAATCATATAAACAAATATGTGGCAATTTGAAAGCTATATATGTATATATATATATATATATATATATATAAGTAATGTATGATTGAGATGGATTAAATTTTTTGACACAATTATTTATATAAATAAAGTACACATTCATTAAAGGAAGATAATTGTTGAAGAATTTTCATGTTAAGCCTGTTTAGCTTGCAGTAATTCAAAAATGGGTGACATCATGGGAAGTTTTTCATAAAGCATATTATAACTACTCACGATTGGTATCAGGATGATTTCTACCCATGGTACCATGATAGGATGGTTATTGATAATGATGATGATGATGATGATGACAATAATTAACATAGATACGTGTGTCACCAAACTACTCATGGTTATCAATACGTGAGTCACAAGATTACTTGTGGCTATTATCATCATCATCATCTATAGTTGCACCATGAGAGTATTCATGTCTATCGACACATATGCCACAAAATACTCATGACTATCGAAATATAGGTCACTAACTACATATGGCTTATTTCATCAATTGCAGCCACCAAATCACTTTTTTTGTAGCTAACAATTTCATCATAGGCTTATAGGCCTATAGGGTGATGCCTAAATTTATTGAGGAAAAATATTTTAGCTATGGGATTTTTACTTATTAACCATGAATGTTCTAGTGGTCTATGTGACAATTTGTTGTAGCAAAATCAAGAGAGAGTGAGAGCAAGAGAGAGTATGATAATTTGGAAAAAAAAAATCAAACAAGAAGAGATGAGGAAAACAATGGAAGACTTTATGCTTTTTTTTTGGAGTTTTAATAATGGTTATTATGTAAACCATTATCAAAAATCTTAATTTTTCTAGCCAACAGTTATAAGGAAAACCATTATTAAAACATGTTTTAATAATAATTTTCATATAACCATTATTTAAACTTGTGTATTAAATGTAATATATATTTGTTGACATTTTAATCATGATTCTTTATATAGAACCATTACTAAAACCTATTCTACATTCCCACACATAATTTTTCACATTTTTATCAATGATTTTAAAAAAAACCTTCATATATGTGATATTATTATATAACTATTCTATAGTAGTGTCTAGGGCCTTAATCATTTACGTACAAAAGTGTTAGCCTATGTTGTGTGCTTGTTTTATTATCGTGTGTGGTAATCTGAGTAACTTAGAACTACTGTCCATATTCAATATATTTTACTTTAATGAGAAATTAGATTAAATGTTAAGCCACCTTATCCTAGCTTGATCTTCAATAATTGCTTTAAAAATTAATTAATAACCCTAGGTGTGGCCTTATCATTTTATGCATCATTTGATGCATTGTGCATTGTTAGTCTCTAGACAAAGATTTAATTAATCTAGTATAATGCAAGGGATGGAATGCATTCATAAGTGGAAAGTGATTTAGGTGGATTAATCGTATTAAGTATAAAATGGTGATGTAAGGATTATATAACATAAAATTAGCATAGAAAGCCTTAAGATTATTTTAGTACTTTCTTATGTGTGGACCTATATGTGTGTTGTTGATCTTATTATTACTTATTACATTTCATGGTTGCACAAGTTAGGAAATTTTTCATCCCCTAAAACTAAATTATGTTGTATTATTTTGTAATTTTTTCTAAACCTTGTGATTATGTTGGGAAAGAGGATCTCAAGTGGAAGTGGTATTGTAACACCCCAAAATTCACTAAATTTTTTTTTCTGAAAAGCGGAAGCAATTAAATTAGAAGCACTGAAAACCTGTGAATTCTGGAAGTGTTACCGCCACACTTAGTACCAGACCGGTTCTCTCTGACCGTTCCAGTACCAAGTGCTAAGGCTAAGAAAAGAAATAACCAATACAATTCAATTTCCAAATAAGCATTAAACGGTTGTAAAACAAATTCAGAGTACGCATCAAGAAATGTAATTCATTTCCAAAAGAGAATTAAACTTACAACCGATAAAAGTTTAACAAAAAGAATTAGAGTCATATAAAGACTATGATATGGCCACAACTCTCTTGAATCTCGAGCCCAACATGCTCAACACTCAACCCCAACTGATATCTCGCCCACCTGCACAAATCAGAAGGGCATACTACTCGTGGGAATGAGCAGCACCCATAAAAAGGGTGATCAGTACGCTACGTACTGAGTAAGGTAACCGAGCACTAAGGCCAACACACAAGCGCATAATCCATGCAGAATAATAACAGGGCATAATCCAACATAACATCATAAAGGTATATGAACAATTCAGGTAAAAGTACAAAGGCCCATATAATCCAGATTAATTGTTTAATTAATCTCTTATCAGAATCATGTCACACCATACTTTTATTCAAGTCCATACGATTACGGGAACCCCACTATTTTTGCCGGTGGATCGGTCGCGAGGGAAACGTTCCCTGCCACTATTTTAGCCGGTGGATCGGTCGCGAGGGTAACATACCCTGCCACTATTATAGCCGGTGGATCGGTCTGGCCCCTTCTCGTACGGTGTTTCACTTTAAGTGATTAGTGTCTTCCCATATCGTTCAACATATAACGTTTTGTTTTGTTGAGCTCGGGATCCCCCACTATTATAGCCGGTGGATCGGTCGCGAGGGTACATGCCCTGCCACTATTTTAGCCGGTGGATCGGTCGCGAGGGAAAACATTCCCTGCCACTATTATGCCGGTGGATCGGTCTGGGCCCGTCTCAACATCTTCCACTTTACGTGATTAATGTCTTAAGTATCTTATTCAAAGGCTTTCACCATGCACATGCACGAATCATAAATCATAAATTCCATATTCATCATCATCTTTAATCACCACATACACATATGCTACCACCAAACCCTAGCCATGCATGGATCGCTCCCTTTACACTTATCCTCCAATTCTACTTCACATCTCACTCTAGGGTTTTATCCCAAAACCCTAATTTAGTCTACTTCGTACCCTTAATTTGCTCCACATGATATTTTTCATCCCAAGTGCTTAAACACCCAAACAACACTTACATTACCTTCCTTAAATCCCAAAGCAGCGTTCCATACATAAACTTCACTCTCATAAAAACTTTACACATCCCATGCAATTATTAACTTCCATGCAAACCCTAATACCACCATACAACCATTAACCATTATACAAACCCAGAGTCTCATCATACAAAACCCTAAAATCAATCCACATAACTCAAAGATTCATTCATACCAAACCTCATATTCAAACCATATAAAACCCAAAGATTCATTCATACCAAACTAAGTATCCATCCTTACCAAACCCTAAGTTCAAACCATATACAACCCAAAGATTCATTCACACAAAACCCTAAATTCAATCCATACCAACACAAAGATTCAAATCATATAAAACCCAAAGATTTTTCCACATAATACAATTGATTAGATTCTCCCCTTTCATAACCACAAATTAGATTCTACCATACAAGACCATAAGTTAGATTCTTCCCCATAAAATCATAAATTAGAATCTCCCAAGCAAAACCATAAATTAGATTCTCCCAATCAAATCATAAATTAAATTCTTCCATACAAACCATATATTAATTTCTCTCACATAAAATCATACCAAACCATAAATTAAACTTCCCCATATAAAACCATAAATTGGATTTTACCACACAAATCATAAATTAGATTCTCCCAATTAAACAATAATTCGATTCTCCCATATAACATCATAGATTACATTCTTCCAAATAAAACCATGCAATAGATTATTCCTCATAAATTCATAAAATTAGGTCAACTCACTTCCCTTAGTCAACTTCTTTCCCCATCCTCCTTTTTCATCCTTTCTCCCACATAAAATCATATCAACATCCTCACATGCATGTCTTACAGGGTCATACACAAATAATACACATGTCATACGAAAGCATACTTCAACTCCATGTCATATCATATACGGCATAATTAATAATCATAAACATAGAATGCATAGAATACGAGGCACACAATGCACATTAGCACATAATAGGCCTTAGCACCCCTTACCTGAAACGACACCGGTCTTGGAGCACGTTCCTACGCCTCCTTAGGGCTTTGACCAAATAATAACCTTAACAAAATTCTAACTTTGCTAAAGACATAAAAATAATAGAGATATTATAAAACTTGATAATATAGGATTCAAGACTTTACCCTAATAATAATAATGATACTAATATAATAATATCAAAGATAATAAAACTAATATCAATGAGAATAATAATAATAATAATAATAATAATAATAACAATAATAATAATAATAATAATAATAAGCTTTAAAATTTAAAGTGGGGTTTCGACCCTACTTATAACTAATGACTTAACAATTATTTAATATAAATAATAAAATTACTAACATATATAATAATATTAAAAATAATAAAGATACTGATAATATTATTATCAATAGTTATAAGAACAATAGAAACAATAATACTAAAATAAATAAGTGCAAATGTTAATACAAAATTAGGGCCTAAGATTTTCCAGAATAATTAATAAAATGATAATAATAATAAATATTCTAATAATTATAATATTAATAATAATACTAAGAAGAATGATAATAATCCCATAATAATTCAATTAATAACTTAAAATTCAAAACTAACAATAATATTGTTTTATTACCACTCTCCACCCTGCAAGTAAAATTCAGAATAAAATTTCTCATCAAATAGTAATAAAACATATTAAGAATAATAATAATGGTAATTATATGCAAATAATTGAAATAAATTAAATCAAGGCATATACTAATATGGAAAATGGTTGAGAGGGTCTAGGGTTCAACCTTAAGCTGGTGGGGATGGGTGGCACCGGCGGTGGTTCACGGCGGAGGCGACGGTGGCCGGAAAAACAGAAGAAAAGAGGGAAAGATGAATGTTGGGAAAAAGATAGGGAGAATTGAGGTGATATAAGAGGTGTTTATTGTTGCCCAAGAGGAGAGGGACAAAATGATGGTGTTGGTGCAGCCAAAGGTGGCGGCGCACGGCGGCGGAAGGCGGTTTAATGCTTTCTGGGTAAAAATTCAGGCGAGAACGAGCATCCAACTTGGCACGGCTATGGAGGCTCGTGCAAGAATAATCGAGAGGTAAAAATAGTCTGGTTAACTAGAGGAATTTTCAGGGAAGAGAATGGAATGTTTCGGTGGCGCTGATGTTGGCCGAAGGTGGCGGATGAGGCGTCTGAAGTTGGGGTGGCGGCAGCTCGGGCCGAGGGTTTCGGGGAAGAAAAGAAATCCAAAGGTCCTACCATTAGGCTATTTATAGATGTTGGAATGGATAAAGAGGAGCTGGAGGTTGACATGGAAGTGTTAAATGCAAGGATTTGGGCAGCCGGCGTCGGAAAACGGTCGGTCGACGTTTGGGTTGGCTTCGGGGTTTCGAGAGGTTGGGGAGGAGAAACGGCCGAGAGTTAACGTCAAATAATTATACGAAGTTATTTCTGGAGTTAATAGGAAGACAATGAGACAAGAAACGGCCGGTATTATTGACCGTAACCGGAGATGCCATTGACGGGGTCGAAGGTGCAGCAGCGTCGACGGAGGAGGAAGGAGGAAGAAGGAAGAAGGAAGGGAGGCGGCCGGTCGGCCGGGGAAAGAAAGAAAAAGGGGAGAACCGGGCCGGTTCGCGCGCGGTCGAGTGTGCATTAAATGAAACGACGAGCTTCGGCCGTAACACGGACGAAACGCAGCGCTTATTCGGGCGGAAGAAAGGCAACGGGCGCGAGGGGTAACGGATTAAATGGAACGACGAGTTTCGGCGACAAAAGGAACAAAACGCGGCGTTGCGTTGGCAGAAGAAACAGCCGCGCGGGCTGGGCCGCGCCGAAGAAGAAGAAGAAGAAAAGAAAAAGGGGAACTGGGCCGCGAGCTGGCCCAGTTCGGCGAGGAGAATAGGAAAAAGAAAAAGAAAGAAAAAGAAAAGGAAAAAGGAAGAAAGAAAAAGAAAAAGGGAAAAAGGAAAGGAGAAATAAAATAGGTTAGGCCCAATTAAATTAATCTAAATATTTAGGATATTTAAAAATAATAATATTTAAATAAAATAATATTTAAATCCCTTTTTAGGCTAAATTAGGATTTTTAATAGATTTTCCATAACTTCTATTTTAATTAGCAAAAACCCTAATTTTCTTCCAATTAAATTATTTATAAAATTAATATTAATTTGAAACTATTTTCTCCTCATTATTTTAAATAAAATAATTTATTTAGTTAATTTCTAAAATACAAATCCTTAATTAGCTAAAATACCCAATTTCTCTTAATTAACACACTTATAAATTTATCCTTGATTTTTCCTAATTAATTTCCTTTTATTTTAATCAAAATAATTTATTTAATTAATCTTTATGATAAAATCTCATTTAAATATAATATTTTAGATTAGAATTTTTCGGGGCATTTCATTACTACCCCCTTAAAAACAGACTTCGCCCTCGAAGTCTCCGGGAGCGCTTAGGGTTAGGGAGGAAATGCTCTATGTTGTTAGAAACCAAAATAACATTACTATCTATATAAACTACCCCCTTAGGGATAAACTTACCAAAGAAAATTTAAATTAACGGAAATAAGGACACCATACAAAAAAAATACTTGTAAAAACTACCCCCTTAAGAATAAACTTAATTAAAATTCTACCCTTCTCTTCTCACTGTGGCCGGAATGAAAATATTTTAAAATAAATGAATTCTTTTTGTTTTAAAAACGATTTCAATTCAAGGAGAACTTTTTAATCCCAATTCATTTTGAAAATGATACTAATCTTAGTATCAAATTAAAAAGATTAAAATCAAAAGATACCGAAACACGCTTCAAAACTAATAACAAAGAAACTCGTAAGCCAAATATAATTTCAAGAAGAAGCGTAATTAAAAAGATTAACCTCACTGGTACCAAATGGTGGTACCAACTTAAAAATATTAAAAACAAAAGAGCACAGTCAAAACCAGATTCGATACCAACTTGTGATATCAACTAAAAATTTTTTAAAATCGAAAGAGCGTGTTCGAAGAATCAACCACTCCGATACCGCTTTGTGGTATCAGCTAAATATTTAAAATAGAAAATGATTTTTAAAACCAACTCTGAGCATAAATGTTTTAAAAACAAGGAACACTTGGCTAAATTAAAAATCTTCAAACAAGAGCGTGGTTATCGGAACCAACTCTGATACCACCTTGTGGTATCAGCTTAAAGAAAAATTTAAAAATAAGGAGCTTGGTTGAAATCAACTTCGATACCATCTTGTGGTATCATCTTAAAAGTTTAAAAGTAGAAGAGCATGGTTGAAACCTGCTTTGATACCACTTGTGGTATCAGCTTAAAAATATTTTAAACGAAAGAGCGTGTCCGAAAGGAACAACCGCTCTGATACCACTTTGTAACACCCCAAAATTCACTAAATTTTTTTTTCTGAAAAGCGGAAGCAATTAAATTAGAAGCACTGAAAACCTGTGAATTCTGGAAGTGTTACCGCCACACTTAGTACCAGACCGGTTCTCTCTGACCGTTCCAGTACCAAGTGCTAAGGCTAAGAAAAGAAATAACCAATACAATTCAATTTCCAAATAAGCATTAAACGGTTGTAAAACAAATTCAGAGTACGCATCAAGAAATGTAATTCATTTCCAAAAGAGAATTAAACTTACAACCGATAAAAGTTTAACAAAAAGAATTAGAGTCATATAAAGACTATGATATGGCCACAACTCTCTTGAATCTCGAGCCCAACATGCTCAACACTCAACCCCAACTGATATCTCGCCCACCTGCACAAATCAGAAGGGCATACTACTCGTGGGAATGAGCAGCACCCATAAAAAGGGTGATCAGTACGCTACGTACTGAGTAAGGTAACCGAGCACTAAGGCCAACACACAAGCGCATAATCCATGCAGAATAATAACAGGGCATAATCCAACATAACATCATAAAGGTATATGAACAATTCAGGTAAAAGTACAAAGGCCCATATAATCCAGATTAATTGTTTAATTAATCTCTTATCAGAATCATGTCACACCATACTTTTATTCAAGTCCATACGATTACGGGAACCCCACTATTTTTGCCGGTGGATCGGTCGCGAGGGAAACGTTCCCTGCCACTATTTTAGCCGGTGGATCGGTCGCGAGGGTAACATACCCTGCCACTATTATAGCCGGTGGATCGGTCTGGCCCCTTCTCGTACGGTGTTTCACTTTAAGTGATTAGTGTCTTCCCATATCGTTCAACATATAACGTTTTGTTTTGTTGAGCTCGGGATCCCCCACTATTATAGCCGGTGGATCGGTCGCGAGGGTACATGCCCTGCCACTATTTTAGCCGGTGGATCGGTCTGGCCCCTTCTCGTACGGTGTTTCACTTTAAGTGATTAGTGTCTTCCCATATCGTTCAACATATAACGTTTTGTTTTGTTGAGCTCGGGATCCCCCACTATTATAGCCGGTGGATCGGTCGCGAGGGTACATGCCCTGCCACTATTTTAGCCGGTGGATCGGTCGCGAGGGAAAACATTCCCTGCCACTATTATGCCGGTGGATCGGTCTGGGCCCGTCTCAACATCTTCCACTTTACGTGATTAATGTCTTAAGTATCTTATTCAAAGGCTTTCACCATGCACATGCACGAATCATAAATCATAAATTCCATATTCATCATCATCTTTAATCACCACATACACATATGCTACCACCAAACCCTAGCCATGCATGGATCGCTCCCTTTACACTTATCCTCCAATTCTACTTCACATCTCACTCTAGGGTTTTATCCCAAAACCCTAATTTAGTCTACTTCGTACCCTTAATTTGCTCCACATGATATTTTTCATCCCAAGTGCTTAAACACCCAAACAACACTTACATTACCTTCCTTAAATCCCAAAGCAGCGTTCCATACATAAACTTCACTCTCATAAAAACTTTACACATCCCATGCAATTATTAACTTCCATGCAAACCCTAATACCACCATACAACCATTAACCATTATACAAACCCAGAGTCTCATCATACAAAACCCTAAAATCAATCCACATAACTCAAAGATTCATTCATACCAAACCTCATATTCAAACCATATAAAACCCAAAGATTCATTCATACCAAACTAAGTATCCATCCTTACCAAACCCTAAGTTCAAACCATATACAACCCAAAGATTCATTCACACAAAACCCTAAATTCAATCCATACCAACACAAAGATTCAAATCATATAAAACCCAAAGATTTTTCCACATAATACAATTGATTAGATTCTCCCCTTTCATAACCACAAATTAGATTCTACCATACAAGACCATAAGTTAGATTCTTCCCCATAAAATCATAAATTAGAATCTCCCAAGCAAAACCATAAATTAGATTCTCCCAATCAAATCATAAATTAAATTCTTCCATACAAACCATATATTAATTTCTCTCACATAAAATCATACCAAACCATAAATTAAACTTCCCCATATAAAACCATAAATTGGATTTTACCACACAAATCATAAATTAGATTCTCCCAATTAAACAATAATTCGATTCTCCCATATAACATCATAGATTACATTCTTCCAAATAAAACCATGCAATAGATTATTCCTCATAAATTCATAAAATTAGGTCAACTCACTTCCCTTAGTCAACTTCTTTCCCCATCCTCCTTTTTCATCCTTTCTCCCACATAAAATCATATCAACATCCTCACATGCATGTCTTACAGGGTCATACACAAATAATACACATGTCATACGAAAGCATACTTCAACTCCATGTCATATCATATACGGCATAATTAATAATCATAAACATAGAATGCATAGAATACGAGGCACACAATGCACATTAGCACATAATAGGCCTTAGCACCCCTTACCTGAAACGACACCGGTCTTGGAGCACGTTCCTACGCCTCCTTAGGGCTTTGACCAAATAATAACCTTAACAAAATTCTAACTTTGCTAAAGACATAAAAATAATAGAGATATTATAAAACTTGATAATATAGGATTCAAGACTTTACCCTAATAATAATAATGATACTAATATAATAATATCAAAGATAATAAAACTAATATCAATGAGAATAATAATAATAATAATAATAATAATAATAATAACAATAATAATAATAATAATAATAATAAGCTTTAAAATTTAAAGTGGGGTTTCGACCCTACTTATAACTAATGACTTAACAATTATTTAATATAAATAATAAAATTACTAACATATATAATAATATTAAAAATAATAAAGATACTGATAATATTATTATCAATAGTTATAAGAACAATAGAAACAATAATACTAAAATAAATAAGTGCAAATGTTAATACAAAATTAGGGCCTAAGATTTTCCAGAATAATTAATAAAATGATAATAATAATAAATATTCTAATAATTATAATATTAATAATAATACTAAGAAGAATGATAATAATCCCATAATAATTCAATTAATAACTTAAAATTCAAAACTAACAATAATATTGTTTTATTACCACTCTCCACCCTGCAAGTAAAATTCAGAATAAAATTTCTCATCAAATAGTAATAAAACATATTAAGAATAATAATAATGGTAATTATATGCAAATAATTGAAATAAATTAAATCAAGGCATATACTAATATGGAAAATGGTTGAGAGGGTCTAGGGTTCAACCTTAAGCTGGTGGGGATGGGTGGCACCGGCGGTGGTTCACGGCGGAGGCGACGGTGGCCGGAAAAACAGAAGAAAAGAGGGAAAGATGAATGTTGGGAAAAAGATAGGGAGAATTGAGGTGATATAAGAGGTGTTTATTGTTGCCCAAGAGGAGAGGGACAAAATGATGGTGTTGGTGCAGCCAAAGGTGGCGGCGCACGGCGGCGGAAGGCGGTTTAATGCTTTCTGGGTAAAAATTCAGGCGAGAACGAGCATCCAACTTGGCACGGCTATGGAGGCTCGTGCAAGAATAATCGAGAGGTAAAAATAGTCTGGTTAACTAGAGGAATTTTCAGGGAAGAGAATGGAATGTTTCGGTGGCGCTGATGTTGGCCGAAGGTGGCGGATGAGGCGTCTGAAGTTGGGGTGGCGGCAGCTCGGGCCGAGGGTTTCGGGGAAGAAAAGAAATCCAAAGGTCCTACCATTAGGCTATTTATAGATGTTGGAATGGATAAAGAGGAGCTGGAGGTTGACATGGAAGTGTTAAATGCAAGGATTTGGGCAGCCGGCGTCGGAAAACGGTCGGTCGACGTTTGGGTTGGCTTCGGGGTTTCGAGAGGTTGGGGAGGAGAAACGGCCGAGAGTTAACGTCAAATAATTATACGAAGTTATTTCTGGAGTTAATAGGAAGACAATGAGACAAGAAACGGCCGGTATTATTGACCGTAACCGGAGATGCCATTGACGGGGTCGAAGGTGCAGCAGCGTCGACGGAGGAGGAAGGAGGAAGAAGGAAGAAGGAAGGGAGGCGGCCGGTCGGCCGGGGAAAGAAAGAAAAAGGGGAGAACCGGGCCGGTTCGCGCGCGGTCGAGTGTGCATTAAATGAAACGACGAGCTTCGGCCGTAACACGGACGAAACGCAGCGCTTATTCGGGCGGAAGAAAGGCAACGGGCGCGAGGGGTAACGGATTAAATGGAACGACGAGTTTCGGCGACAAAAGGAACAAAACGCGGCGTTGCGTTGGCAGAAGAAACAGCCGCGCGGGCTGGGCCGCGCCGAAGAAGAAGAAGAAGAAAAGAAAAAGGGGAACTGGGCCGCGAGCTGGCCCAGTTCGGCGAGGAGAATAGGAAAAAGAAAAAGAAAGAAAAAGAAAAGGAAAAAGGAAGAAAGAAAAAGAAAAAGGGAAAAAGGAAAGGAGAAATAAAATAGGTTAGGCCCAATTAAATTAATCTAAATATTTAGGATATTTAAAAATAATAATATTTAAATAAAATAATATTTAAATCCCTTTTTAGGCTAAATTAGGATTTTTAATAGATTTTCCATAACTTCTATTTTAATTAGCAAAAACCCTAATTTTCTTCCAATTAAATTATTTATAAAATTAATATTAATTTGAAACTATTTTCTCCTCATTATTTTAAATAAAATAATTTATTTAGTTAATTTCTAAAATACAAATCCTTAATTAGCTAAAATACCCAATTTCTCTTAATTAACACACTTATAAATTTATCCTTGATTTTTCCTAATTAATTTCCTTTTATTTTAATCAAAATAATTTATTTAATTAATCTTTATGATAAAATCTCATTTAAATATAATATTTTAGATTAGAATTTTTCGGGGCATTTCAGGTATCCTAAGTTAAAATGTTTAAGTGTAGATCTCAATGGTTGAGTGTTTAACTATCCTTGTTGATAAAATATTAATATTAAAGTAGAATATTGCACGAGTCAAAATTAAATTTCTTCTCCACTCCACTAGATATAATGGTGGTCCCCATAAACTCTATGCCCTAGAATGTACATTTTTATGTTGTTATTACTGGTTTTGTCAAAACTAGGGTGACCATTGTAATACCCCATTTTTGAAAACCCTAATTTTAAACTATTAATTATGTGTATTAGTTGTAATAACTATTGTAGGCCATTTTGTATTAAATATATTATTAATATATGTGTTATTATGATATGTTAGATATAAAAGTTAATTAGGTTAAAACTTGTTAGATAGTGGGTTATTAAATTTAAATTCAAGTTAGACCTTAATGGTTATCTGTTATGTCGGGTAACCCTAATTTTGGTAATTGAATATTTTATCCCGATTCTTCACCTAAATAATTACCCTAACCTATGCTAGATTTATGAGTCATATCCCCCATCCCCTTCCTAGCACATTTTACTCCATACCTTACCTTAGACCACCTCATGCTCCACATTTTTCTCTTCCATATTTTCCCTCCCCTTGTTTTGCTCCACATTTTTCCTCATGCTGCCATCTATATAAACCCTTCAACCTCACAATTTTTTTCATGCATTAACTCCCGAGTAGGTCTACATTCTCCTCTCCTTCTCACAAGATCCTACAAGTAGGAAAAACTCCATTACTCTCTATGTAAATTCGCTGCATTTTTCACCAACTCTCACCTAGCTCTGGAAACTTCCACCGATCCCTCATCCTCACATTCAGCAAATCTTGCTGAAATCTCCCCATAACCAATGCTCAACCTCACTAAAAATACCCCAACTCCCTCGCCTAAACTCACTAATCTCTCACCACCACCTCTAGCCAAAAGCCTCGGTCCCCTCCCCTTAGCTTGGACCACTTCTACCAAACCTCCCCTCCTTGTTCCATCCTCCACCATCGAATCAATTTCCCAATTTGCACACAAAGTCACCAAAAACTCCCCAAAAACCTATGGACAACCTCACCAAAACCTCCACCTTTCTTTCATCCTAAGCCCTGAACTCTTCCCCATTAGCTTCGGCCACTTGTGTTTATCCTCCCAACTTTATTGCACAAACCTCCACTACAACCCCTTCCTTGGCTTCAGCCATTTCTAGCCCCTAAAAATGGTCTAAAGCACCGTTTCTCCTTCCCATCTTCTCGACAATTTCCATCAATTTCTCCTCCCTTTGTTTTGTGAGTTTTGGTTGGCTTCCTTGTTGATTTGCTTTAGCCGGTTAGTTATCCTTGAGTTGTTTTAGAATTTTTGGGTTATTTTTTGTTATATTAAATGCTAATACATGTGTTATTGGGTGTTGTTTTCCTTGGTAATTCTTCGGGATATAGGAGAAGATGGTTTTGTATTTTTTTTTAATGTAAGCTTGGATTTACATAAATCTAATCACTCATAAGATGATAGAATTTATATGCAATCATTCTAGGATTTTTTAAACATAGAATCATGATAAGGTTTTATATTTTTCAACTATTATGACATGCATGATAAAATGGTAATATGTTAAATAAATGATACATACAATTATTATAAGTTAAGTTCAATGCACGATTAATATGTTATATGATTTACATCTGCATATCTAAGGTTTTGTTAGGGTTTTTATTATTTTCAATTTATGATTTGAATGTCATGATAAATATCTCATGATTACTAACGTATGGTATTTAGGGTTAATATGATTTGCATGGAAGCATATATGCTTAATTAGGGTTAGCTTATGTTGGTTTCTATTCACATGACTTAGGGTTAGAGATATTTTTCTACATGTACCATGATAATAATTTTCCTATTTAAATTTCATATTATGATTAAAATATGTATGCATATACCATATGGACACATGTGGCATGTGAGAATTGCATGATTAGGGTTTATAGGTGCAATTTACTAAATATATTAAAAGTAAAAAATACAGTATGTTGTTAGATCACAAAGATTACCTACGTGTTAATGAATAATTATCTTTTAGCATTTTCATGATAAATTTCTTGTAATAATAATGTTTGGCACAAAATAGAATATTATGATTAAATTAGGGGTTTAAGGGTATTTTAGTAAAATTTGACCTAATGCATCTTTTGTGAATAATTAGATATTATGATAGCCTTGTACTTTTTATAGTTTGACCTTAATGTTGACTTGTCTTGTTATAGACCAATGACCTTAGGGTTTAACTTAATAATTATAAATAAAAGGAAAAAATGGTTAAGTATGGAAATGAGAATTGTTGTGTAGTATATGATATTTGTGATCCTCTCTCTAAATATTAATACTTAAAGTGAAAGACCTCGAGTTGAGAATAGTTGGTCTCTAGAATTATCTACTCTAGATACGAGGTGTTAGCCCCTATTTGTTTTGGTTTGTTGGTGTGTCATTGTACCCTAGTAAAGCCCTAATTTACTCTATAGGTGACTTTACAGGACTTATAGGGGATATCAATAATTAATAATTTGGTGATCGAGGTTGGAGGATACCATTTTGCCTTTATGCGCGGTATGACCAAGCGTACCACTATGTCCCTAGGTTTGAGAGTAAGGGTATTGTGTTGCCTTCGGGTGCCAATATGACTAAGTATAATTATGTCCTCCTTGAATAACTAAAAATGGAAGTAACTATTGTGAAAGAAAATAAAAAGGATTGATTTGGATGTGTTGATTCGATAGTTGCCTTATTATCTTACCTTCGTAGTTGGAATCATTGGTTTAGTAGTTGCTTCAACACCCTACCTTGGTATTCAAAATTGATTTAGATGTGTTGGTTTGGGAGGTACATCAGTAGCCTACCTTGGTATTTGGAATTTATTTGGATGTGTTGAAGGTAGTTTCCTTAGTGCCCTACATTAGTGTTTGGAATTTATTTGATTAATTGGATATGTCTATTGTAGTTGGAATTTATTTGGATGTGTTGAAGGTAGTTTCCTTAGTGCCCTACATTAGTGTTTGGAATTTATTTGATTAATTGGATATGTCTATTATAGCTTGAGATGATGTGAAGTGAACTAGTATGTTTTACTATTGAGCTTAAGACTTGATGTCATATATATTATTCCATAATTATTACATGCGGTTATGGTACATGCTTTGTACTCTAATATGATTTATCATTACTTATTCCATGAGCTTAAGACATTATTATCTACAAGAGTTGTTGATCCTTTGTGTTTGTTGTGTTACTTGCAGTGAGCAGCTCTTGGATATGATGGTAGAGTGTTATCTAGTTTAATCTTTTTGACATGTTTTGGATCCTAAATCTCTTTCTAACACATTATATTTAATCTCCTCACATTCTCTGTTTTGTAATATTGTACCTTAAAATCAAGTGATTCCCACACCTAATCTTTAGTTGTTAGTTATGTTTTTTTTTCCTTGCACTTAGCATGGTTTAGATCTAGGAAGTGCCCTATTTATGTTGGATGTGGTGGTAACATCCATTATGTTATTATTATGGTTATGCAAAATAAAATTTTTCCGTAATAAATTTTAGTACGTTACAAGTTGGGATTTGTTTTTTTTTTCTTGTTAGTTATGTTGAATAAGAAAGAAGAAAAATATTGAACAAGGTCATTTGTTAAAGGATTAAAGAATGATGACCTTTTAAAAAATGTGTTTGGTTTGATAGGTTTAAATTGTGTTTGTTTTAGTTAGATTTTGCATACTATGACAAAAAGAACATATTAGATACTTGATTTGTTTTTTGGTATATTGTTTTGAGTTTCTTTTTATTTTTAATTATTTTATATTATGAGAGAGAAAAAAGGGATAGGTGAGAAAATAACTTTTTAATCTTAACAATTTTTTTTATTTTACACCTTTGTTTAGAAATAAATAAATTAAATGAAAAAAATGAATGGAAGTGAAAAGAAAAATGAACAGCTAAGAAAAATGGAGGGAAAGGTGTATGATGTAGGTGAGGGTAAAAATGTCATTTTTTCAAAATGATTTTTGATTTTCGAGTTTTGACACAGTCAATTGTTAATTTTCATCCAAGATTATCTTATGTGAAATTTCCTAAACTCGAGGTTATCTAGTGCATTTTTTGAAAACTTAAGGTTATATTTTATATTTTATGTAAACTCAAAATTATATCATGTAATTTCCACTATAATAAAAAGCACGTAGAAAAAATAACTATAAATCCTTGGCTCCAATAGCTTCAAAAATTAAAAGTCGAGGTTTTGATATCGTATTTGAGTTTAAAAAAAAGGTTCACAGAAATGTGAGAAGCACAATTGTTACATCTTACTACTAGAAGCAAGAGAATGTGTGTTTATTGTTACTAAAACATGTATATTTATCATTATAAAATGTAAATTTATAGCTATAACATGTTTATTTACTATTGTAAGACGTGCACTACAACTATAATATATGTGTCTTGTAGGAATAATTTTTTGTTTCTAATAAAATGTGTATTTATAAAATGTGAATTTGTCCCTGAATGCTTTATGAATAAAGGATGTTATAACATGTGCATATGTCGATATAACTTATGTGATCACCACTATATGACGTGAGTTTCAACTCTTTAAGATATGTATTTGTCAATATAAAATGTCCATTTACAACTATAAGGTGTGGACTTTGTCTAATAAAGATGTGTATTCTTTTTCAATAGAATATGCATTAATAACATATATATTTATCCCCCTATTTTTTAATAAATAAATTATGCATATTTATATCTCAAATATGTGCATTTTATTAAATAATATATGAATTTATATTATGAAATATATTCATTTTTATTTTTGATCCTAAAACATATCTATATAGGTGTTTATTTATATAGAGAAAAAAATGAGATAACAATTGATTGATTGATATATATATATATATATTATAATAACCCAAATCAAAAATGTCTTTTTTAATTTTTTTTATTATAAATTATAGGAGTTAGAATTGCACAAATAATTTTGGGATCCAAAAAATTGATCTAATATATGAAAAATTAGATCAAGTTGTTTCCAAAACAATAACTTTTAATATATCCAGTTTTTACTATATTATCTTATTTATGTATTTTATTGATTATTTTAATAATATATCATAATATTATAATTTTGTAATATTATTTTTATTAAATTTTATTTATTTTTCTAATTTAATTATTAATAATAATATTTTAATATTTTTTAGATAAAATAAAATATTCATATAGATATAGATATATTCATTAGTTAATATATGATATTTGTTTTAAAAAATGCAAATTATTAAAATAATAATTTTTATATGAATATTAAATATATTCAATATTTAATATCTAGCTTATATTGAATTATATTTGTTTATATACATAAAATAAAATAAATAAATCAATAAAATCAAATACCCGTTATAAGAGAGAACAAGGATATTCGAGTACGAAGCCATAGTAGCATCAAGTAACACGAGCAAAATTTCCAACAAAGCCGGCATTCGATCGATGAAAAAAAGAAGCAAAAAAAGAAAAAAAGGCAAGCAGAGACGTCATCGTTACATACTTGTACTATTTTATGTCAGTGTAACGAAAACGTGTCATGTCAAACTTATGAAGCTACTTAACTAATCATTTCATTTGTTTACCTTTTAGCAAACAATCCATGTTCAGTGGATGCCTGTTACTTTCTATAAAACTACTACATATTTAAAACTTTATCACAAACTAAAAATTAAAATTTTCTACATAGACATTAAAGTATCCACATTTTATTATTAAAATTCAAACACCTAATTATATTATCTAATTATTTTATTTTTTATTTATTCTACTTTTATCAATTTAATAGCAATTCAATTATTTTCTCAGCATCCAACTACTCTATGTTTACAATACTTAATTATTTTTATAAATTACATCTCAAATTATTTATATTTTATACTATTTAACTTTTAATTTATAATAATTTAAAAATATTAATTAATAATTTTATATAATTAAATTTAATTAAATATGAATTTATAAATAAATTATAATATGAATAAAATAATTAATTAAAATAAAAAATAACTTAATATTATATAAATATTACAACAAGAATATATCACACTATCTTAACGATAACCACATATAATTCAACACATTAACATTATAAAAATATAAATAAATATAAGCTATGCATATATTTAAAGATAATATAGTAATTTTATGATAATAATGTAGAATAGATAATTAAAAAATCATTAGATAAATTATGATGTATTTATAGGAATTTATTTTATTACTATTACTAATAGCAATCATTTAAAAAACACTGACATAAACTCTAAAAGTTAAATCAACTTTAAAAGTATAATAAAAAGTGGAAAAATGATTACCCTCACATCACATTGCGTAGGAGATAAAATTTGTCGTGTTGGGTACGTGAGAGCCACACTCGTCGTGGACACGCGCGTGAGATGCTCACACACTTGACACACAATACTTTTTGTCTTTCGGGTAATCGCTACACTTCATTTTTCCAACTTCAAATACTATAAAATTTTGAGGTAATATTAAATTTAAAGTATTTTTTCTGTACATATATATTTTTATCCTTAAATTTGAGGACCTTAAATTTAAGATAAGAAAAAAATCCTCCT
This sequence comes from Tamarix chinensis, assembly GCA_030549775.1. Lineage (NCBI taxonomy): Eukaryota > Viridiplantae > Streptophyta > Magnoliopsida > Caryophyllales > Tamaricaceae > Tamarix > Tamarix chinensis. Next base: position 76,490,235 of record CM060179.1, on the reverse strand, counting down.
CCCAATTATAAATGCTTATAGTGCATTAATTTTAAAATTTATTAATAAGTAAATAATACAAACTAATAATAATATAAAAAATATGTCACAAAAAAGTGTAAATATTTTTATTTTTATTTTATTATAATAATAATAATAATAATAATGATTATAATAGAAATAATACCAATAATAAATTGTGGCACATTCTATATGGTTAGAAAATAGTGAAATTGAGAGTTAAAAAAACATTAAATTATAAGCTAGTCTAAGAATTTGAAGAAAAAAAATAATTTCAATAAACCCTGTTATTTAAACACATTTAAAATAAATAAATATTTTTCTAATTTGAATAAACTGAAAATTAACTAAAATTATCATCAAAGCATATCTACAATCATTTCTCATAGCCCGATCAATAATGATGTGACTTGTCTCTTGTCTAAACAAATGATTTGAGGGGCTTTCATTATATAAATCAAGTTCAAATAGACATAACACGATGCAGACACCACCGCAACAGTTTTTAGATATGAATTTAGTGGCTCTCAGTATATGAAAACGTTTAAGGTTGTATTTGATAAAATTAGCTAAAAGTTAAAAGTTAAGTTAAAAGGTGAACGTCTAAAGTTGAAAGCTAAAAAGTTGGCTTATTTTATAAATTAAAAGTTTTTAAGTTTCTTATTCAACTACTAATAAATTTAATTCAATAATTTTCTTTCAATAAAAAAAAAATACCTAGTTAAAACAAATTACCAAACAAGCTCCAAATCTAAGTGAACAAATTACAAATGCAGGTAGACGATGTAAAAGGGAAATCCTTGGCTACATTTGCCATATGTTGTCTTAAAATAATTTATAAAAATTATACATTAGATATATATGAAAGGATTTTTGAATCTAACACCTAAAAATATCAATTGCTCAATTTTACCATTTGTTATAACTTTATGAGTTATAATACAATAAAAAGTATATCAAGCCGTATCCAACTTTGATATTTTGTATTTGTAATTTAAATTAGCACCTAATTTAGACAATAAAAGTTCAATACAAAAGAAAATAAGAAAAAAAAAACAAGATTGGAGCTCTACACATGGTTCAGAATCCAATATAGATGGTGCATTATGCAAGTTGCATCCAAGACGACATGGCGTGTTAACGCGGACTACTAAAAAAAAGATATAAGTTAATGATATAACAATTATAACTAGAGTGTGTTGTGATACAAAAGCATCTCATGATAATATTTCACTAATTAATTTTTCTAAGTTAGGGGATTACAAAATACTCTTAACTTGGATGAAATTAATTAGCTAAATATGAAAAAAATAAGTGGACGTACCAGCCCATGTATACATGGTGGTACGTTCAGCCCAAGCACAACCAATTGTGGTAGTTTATCCAACCAAAGCCCAACCAACTATGGTGGCACATCAAGCCTTAGGCCAACCGGCTATTTTATTGCTATTTCCAAGTACGTATTATGTCACCTAAGAAGCCAAATCAGCCCAAGCCGAGAGCTTATTTCGAAAAATGAAATAAAAAAGAGAAAAAGAAAAAGGAAGACAAGTGGATGGTGGAGTAGGTGAAGAAAGTAAGCCAATTCAACAAATCAGATTGTTTTAATTGACTAAGCATGGGAGATGATTGATTAGGTATGGGGGATGGTTGAGTAATTTGTACTTTTATTTATTACCTACCTTTTCAGCATATAAGGACTCTATGTTGTGGTATGGTTGTTAAGATACCACACATGGGCCGACCTTATTTTAGTTCTCATCCAATAAGTTGTTAACTTATATTAGATAACTAGATAACAAAAAATGGTTGGAATGCAACTAGGTAAGTAAGGGGGAAGGGTATAATGGACTTTTTGTAACCATGGCTGCCACTATAAATATGGGTAGCCTCAACATAATGCAACACACTACCCCCTTGAATTACAAATCAGATTTTTGAGCTCCCTATACCCCCTCTATAAAGTTGAGTGAAAATTTTGTTTTGAGTGAAAAATCTCATTACTTTTGTCTCAAGTTTTGAAACATTGAGTGGTAGTCATGAGTGTTTGATCTTTGGCTACCTCAGATCAAGTATTATTATACTTCTCATCTCTTTTCTTCATTTTAACTTTCGGTGGTCAATTATCCCATAAGCCACCATATTCCATTAAGCATGTGCCAACTTGTTTAGCATATGCATCATGTTGTAGCATAATAGTAAGCATACTTACTCTCACAAGAATGATCGTGGGTTCAAGTCTCATTGAAAATATTTATGCTATATAATTTTGTTTAACAAAAACCGAAGTTGCATGTGTAATATCCTAAAAAATGTAATATTTATTTTTAGGTGTTTAGCCTTTTATTTGAAACTTAACCTTACACATTAGCTTAATTATTTTGTAACCCTTAAACTATAATCTAAACCAATTCTTAAATACTTTATCCAAAATAATTATCCTTCCTTTTTTCCTTTTTCATTAATCCTCGCCCTTAAAGAATTATTTTTTCCATCTTGGTTTTATAACTACAAATCTTAACCAAATCAAACTAAACAAATCCTAATCTAACACTCCACCATGCCATCATTTCTTTGCAAACCCCAAACCCCAAACCTCATCTCCATCTCATCTACCTTCTTTTACTAAATACAACCATGTACCTCACCAACCACTTTATCTTATTCATTTGGTTCACACACCGTTGTCTAACACACTCTCCCTCGTTGTATTTTTTTTTTCTCTTTGGCTTTTGACTCCAACCACCATTGAGCTTCCTCAATTCTTCTTCCTCATCCTTGATTTTTCGTTGTAGAATTCCTAACCTATTCCCTTTCTTTTTCACCCTTGTGTATATTAGAATAAATGTTAATATATAATGTAATATCTATTATTTTCTTAGGATTTTTGTTATTAATTTAGTGAATTAATGTTTTAGCTTTAACAATTTGTAAAAGAATGGTAGATGAAACTTGAAAAATATTAAGTGTATCAGTAATATTATGCCTTTTAATATTTTAAAATCTTTAAAACAAAATTTTTGAGTCCCAAAAATGTGGGTATAACAACATGAGTGTGAAGAAGGATAGACATAATTTAAGAGGATGATATACATCAAGGTAGAGAAGGATACACATCAACTTAACCTAAAGAAGGATAAACTTTCTTTTAGAAGAAGAATAAACATCAATCAAAATGAGGATACACATCAAGGTGGAGAAGGATAAACACCAACATGTTTCCAAAAAGGATAAACTTCCTCCAATATAATGATAAACATCAACATAGAGGAGGATACACATTAAGTTGGAGTTGCTTCACTATAAAGAAGAATAAACATCAACCACATCAATCAATAGAAGGATAAACATGAACTAATAATAAAGTGCATTAGTGTAATACCCCAAAAATCCTAATTTAGAAATTATGGCAAAATAATGATTATTAGGGAAAATTAAGAAAATAAATTACTTTATTAAATAAAGAGGAAATTAATTGAGAAAAATAAAGAGAAAGTAATAAATAAATTATTTAGAAATTTTGGACATTTTACTAATTAAAATAAAAGTGGAGGAAAATTACCCAAAATATCCAAATTAATCTAAAGAGGGAATTAAGTTATTATTATAATAATTTTTAAACATTCAAGAAAATAAATAAATAAATATATATATATATATATAATAACCCAAAAATACTACAATTCCCCCATAAGTTATTTTATTTATTTTCCCCTTCTATTTCTTTTCTCATTTTCCCTTTTCTTTCTTTTTCTTCCTCCTTCTCCTTTCTTCTTTCTTTCCCCCAACTGGGCTAGCCCGCCGGCCCAGATCCCTTTCTCCCCCCGTCTCGCGTGCCAGGCATGCCTAGCTCCTCTCGTCGCCCGAACCGCGCAGCTGGTTCCCCTTTCCTTTTCTTTTCCTTACCCTGGATCGACCGGTCCACCCTCTTTCCTTTTCCTTCGTCTTCCCCGCGCATCTGCGCCGTTCTACATTGTCGAAGCCTGCAACCCCTGCGCACGTCGACCCGTCCTGCACCGCCGGTCGTCCTTCCCTGCCCCTCTCCCTGTTGTTTTCTTTCCTCTTTTCGACCCCAAAAATCCCTGCAGCTCCCTCCCCGCGTGCCCATCTTCTTTCCTCCTTCTCCCCGTCCTCGACCTAACCTGCCATGGCAGGAACTGCACCGCCTGCCACCGGCCGGCCACCTGCACACCTGCCCGCATGTCCTCCCTTCTTCGTCATTTCCCCCCCTCCCAATTGCCTATAAATACCCCCCTTTGGCAGCCATAATTAGCTCCCTCCTTCGATTTTTGCCCCGAAACCCTACCTCTCTACCGCCTCAAAAAGATGAGCTTTCCGTTGTCGTCGCCGCCATTGCTGCCCACCATGATCATCCTTGCACCTCCCTCAACAAAACCAAGCCACCACCACCCTCCGCCTTGCCCTGCACGTGCCGCCCTAGCCATGCAAAGTTCCCATCTCGAACCATCACCTTCAGCCATCGCCGCCCCCTTTCTTGCCCCGCACGCGCCACCACAACCGTGTGAAATTCCCTGCCCAAAAACGATCACCGCCGCCTCGTGCCATCTTCTGCTGCCACCTCCACCGTGATCAACCTCCCTACCACCCTCCAAAACAACTAGCAGGTCCTCCCCTACCTACCCATACCCTCCTTACTCCTTGCCTCCTTCTCCACCAACCTCCACCATCTTCCACCACCCTCCTCTACCTTCGGCCGCCGCATCAACCACCGCACGCGCGCCACCCCTGTCACGCCACCACCCTCATTCCACTCCCCTTTCCCAGCTGACTCCTCCCTCACCTCAAACTTCTTCTTTTCTCCTCCCATCTAACCACCACCTCCATATTTCCCTCTCTTCTCCTCCTCCGCCGCCGCCGCCGTCGCCGCCACGCGCCGCCGCCAGACCACCACCGACCCTAGGTGGTTTTCCACTCATCCAAACTTTAATATTCCTTTTTATATAGCTGCTATTAAATTTAACTAATATTAATGTTATTATACTTATTATTATCATTATTATTATTCCTTTTATTATTATTATTAGTATTATTTTTATTATTATTATTATTACTAATATTATTATCTCTGTTATTAAAGTTATCCTTTTTACCAACACTATCATCCCTTCGAACCTTAACTTCTATTATACTTAACTTTAGTGTTATTATTATAATTATTAGTATTAACATTATTATTATTATTATTATTATTATTATTATTATTACTATTATCATTATTATGGTTATTATTATTATTGCTTAACCTTACTTGGTTGTTATTATTGTTATTATTATTATTACTATTATTATTATTATTATTATTATTATTATTATTATTATACTTAACACCTTTATCATTTTTGTTAATAGTAATACTACTTTTGTGCTTATCCATGTTATTTAACTCAAAGTTAGTGAATATCATGTTGTTGTTAAATAAGAAGAGTACTTGAACCTTATTACCCTACCACTTAACATTATCCCTAATGCCTTTAACCCTAACCTCATTACTATGGTACCATTGTTAGCTATTACTATTATTACTACTATCACTACTTTATTATTGTAACCAAAAGCATTGAACCCTTATATTATTCAAGAATATACAACTATTATCATTATCACCTTTATGAATGTTTTACTTGTAGTATTGTGATTTTGTATTATTATTATATCAACCCTAACACCATTAATAGACTTGACCTTAAAAACACTAGGGCTTCTATCACTAAACATTAGTGTCACTATTATTAGTTTTATTATTAATGCTATCACTATTTTCCTATAGTTAGCATGAACCCTATTACTACAAGATTAGAACTAACGGGTCTAATAAAATAAGGATAATAATAAGTATAAAAAATAAATACATTTTGACTAGTAAGGTTTAATATACTAAATTTAAGATAAAAACCCTAGCTTTTGTATAATACCCCCTCTAGGAATAAGAACCTTAATCCTAAACTAGAATAAAAGGGTTGATTGTACTTTCAAGGGAACTAATACTTAGCATTTTTCTCCTTTTATAGGTGACCCCGACCAAAGCCCTAAGGAGTTAGAGAAGCGTGCTCCAAGCCCGACGTCACCTTAGGTAAGGACGAAGCTATGGCCTTGTGCTATGTGTGATCCGAATGTATTGATTGTTGTGTATGCCATGCTAAACGTGTATTATATGATTTGTGGTTAACTTGTCTCATGTGTAGCGCAGCTTGGGAATTGAGGTATATCGTGTGTGCTTTCTATGACGTGAGCATGGCATGTTTATGTACGATATTTATGATGTGTTATGATACGACCCTCTAGGACATGCATGCTAGGGTTTTCGTATTATGAAATGGGACTAAAAGAATAATAAGAGAGGAATGGGAAGTGAGACCATTAAGGGGGACATGGGGTTGACCAAAGTACCTCATGATCCATGAGAGAAGATTTAAGTAGGAGGAATGTCCAAAATAAAAGAGAGTTGGGAACCATGCATGAGGGGTCTTAAAAAAATTCACATGGTGACTTAGGGCATTTGCATGAGGTGACTAAATCTTGTATGGAGGTGAATCTTACATGAGAAAAGTTGAATTTGGGTATAAATAAGAGAATGGGAGAGTTGTGGAGTGGTTGGAGACTTTGGGTGAAAAATAGTACGTAGGTTAGTACGAGGGTGCCTAAGAGACCTGATTAGGGTTTCGGTAAGAGAGTGAATACTTGGGGAGTACGAAAGTGAGAATGATTAAGGAGGGATGGAGTATGGGTTAAGAGTGTGAAATCATCATACCAAGGGTGAGTATGTGTTTTTTTCCATATGAAAGGAGAGACCTTGGGATAAAGAGGAGAGATTACTTGTGGAAGAAGTAAGCTACTAGGGTTTGAGGTGGCCAACTAGGATTTTGCCGGTCACATACGAGGTCGAGGAATAAAATGATATGCCTTGGGGTTTAAACTAATAAGGGTGAAATGTGGGGTGAAGAATAAGTAATGGTAAGGTGAGTAAGGAGAGGTTGGGCCACATAGGTCCAACTAGGATTTCCAGGCTTATGGGAAAGAATGTCGGGTGTGATAAAGGGGGGGGGGGTAAGAGTCTCAACATATGAGACGGGCCCGCTTGAAAAGAAAATAGTAGAACATTGTGGACATGCATGTCAAGGGCGGAATGTGATTCAATAAGACACGGATAAGACATTAATCACGTAAAGCGAAAGACTGTTGAGCCGAACCTAGTCCGGTCCACTGGTAAGAATAGTGGTCAGAGGCGTTCTGCCCTATGTGTTTACTTCCGGTCCACCGGCTATAATAGTGGGGGTTTTCGGCTCGACAGACCCAAGTAAATAAGTTAATCCATGGGAAAATACTAAGTACTTACAGCGAAACACCATGTGAGTCGGGGCCAGTCCGGTCCACCGATAAGAAAAGTGGTCAGCGGCGTTCTGCCCTGTGTGTTTACTTCAAGTCCACCGGCTATAATAGTGGTCAGAGGCGTTATGCCCTGTGTGTTTACATCCGGTCCACCGGCTATAATAGTGGGGTTCCCGCACTCACATGGACTATTAAAGAATATGTATGGAATGAACATATTATTAATGAGAATAAAGAATAAGTCACCATAAAAGTATTCAGGCCTTATCTTGCGTGTTATCGCATGTTGCCTATATGATTGTGATATGTGTGTTATGTGGTATGATTGTATGCTTGGCCTTAGGGCACCTGCGCCCTTACTCAGTATTGGACCAGTACTGATACTACCTTGGTTGAATGGGTCCTATGATGATCCACTGATGGTGGGGAGCAGACCTCCTATGTAGGTTTTGATCGGTTACTAAATTGGGGTGGAAGGCTTGACTAGAGTGAGTAGGCGGTCTGGATATTGGTCCCTTGGGTTTTGTTTTATTTAGCTATATTTTGTACTACGCTTCTTGTTTTGAAACTGTACTCTTAAGTTGTATTCCTAAACGATATTTTAACTGTTGTTGACTCGTGTTTTCATGAATGATCTATGTTAACTATGGACCTATGTTTTGATGACTCTTACTTAATGATGGTTTAGTTTAGCCTTAGCACTTAGTATCGGAACGGTAGGAGTGAACTGGTCTGGTACTAAGTGTGGCGGTAATACCCCCAAGTTTATAGTTTTAATTCGTTCGCTTCCGCTAAACCTTTTTGATTTAAATGAAATTTTTCAGTAGTAAATTTGGGGGTGTTACAATTAGTCCAATGAGGCTTGAACTCATGACCTCTAACATAACACAAGTGCATTCTAACCACCGAAACACAAATTTCATTTATTTACTTAGTTTAAATACTAACTTATAAAACATGTTGTGCTCTATTAGACTTTTGTATCCTAATTAATTATCGTTTACATTGCGGTGACATGTTAAGGTACATCTAAGTGTATGATAGAATTTATGTCAAGAATCACTCGATCGGTTCAAAATCTAAGGAGTTCTAACACAATTAATATTGTTCCCTCCATCCCAATTCACATTCCTAGTGAATGAAGAAAAAAAACTACTTCTCATTTTAAGATTGAACAAAACTACACATTTTAATGATAATACATGATTACACTAACAACTTTATGATAACAATTATCATGCATAGAACCTCTTTGTCTACCTCAACTAAATGTCAAATTGATCTCAACACTTTATTTTAGGCCATCACTATAGAGTCGCACATATAATTTTATTAGTGTGCTTAATTATTCAAATAAAACATCAATATTGGACCAAAAATATATATATTTAAAATTATCAAATGTGGAAAAAGGGATTACAATGTATTTACGTTTTACATAATAACATTTTTATTATCAACTCAATTGCATTGAAATATGCATGAGTAGGTAGCCACACATACACCATATATTTTGTAGGGCAATAGGTTAGCTACCTCAACAACATACACAACGTGCATACAAAGAGTTTTTTCAATCTTTAATTTGCTCCTTTCTTGGACAATATAATGTGTGTGTGTATATATATATATATCACAATGATATAGTAAAAATGATATGATGTTAATTGGACACTTAGCCGTAAGAGAGTGATTCATGCATGCACTTTAACTATAAATATCTAGCTATGGGAACCAGCACCCGATCGTTGCTGTAGTTGTTGATTGTACAAGGCTGCCATCTTGCTGTAGGCGTCCATGGTCATAGGCTGCCACAAAACCATATACTTTGTATCAATATAACTAAAATCATATAATATAATAATATGAAAATTTCCAAACAAAATAAATTTTCTTTTTTGAAGTCTTATTTTAAAAGTTGTAGTCGGGCCTTATGTTTGGCTCGAATATTGAAAAATTATTAGATAAACTCGACTCATGAGGAACTATCTTGCATAAAAATAAGATAATAATTATGTTTTATATATAATATCATACTTATATAAATGAGAGTGCATGGTAAGCTTCTCATGAAGAGTTAGAGTGGCACATTAGTAATTAATAACAACACTAATAGTTATTGAATTATGTTTGGTCTATAGGTAAACATCTACTTTTGGGTGCAAGAAGTCTAGATTTGAATCTACCTTTCCTTTTTATTAGTATCATAACACCTATTTAGTGACTTGTAACCGCTTTTAAGGAATTTTTATGAATAAAAAACAACGCCAATGATTACCTGTGAGTGACACGCAAGAAAAGTTGAAAATGGATCCGTAGGAACAATCCCCGGTTGAGTCGAGAAGCGATCATGCGACGCACCATCCCACGTTGGCAATGGCATGAAAGCTTGAGGATTCATGACGGGGGACGGGATACTTGGAATGTTTTGTCTTGCCATAGAGTTGAGGTCCATTCCCATACCCATTCCCATCCCCATTGGGGCCATGGCCATCATAGACATTTGCAATTGTTGTTGCATGGCTAGAGGCATCATCATGGATGGAAAACTCATTGTACTCATCATATGAATTTGAGTTTTGAGTGTCTTTAGGTATTCGATCACTTCATCAAGCATCGAAGCCTTGTCTGTCTGCCACAATTCAATTGTATTAGTTTGTACATACATAAAGGTGTATAATTTGAGCATATACACTTATGCCAGTGATAAGATTAATGTTAATTGAGACAAAAAAATACTATTTTATAATATATGCAGGTAACATTATTGTTGCTAGATTGTTTCTAGTAAAACCTAACCTAGGAAATTATATATCCAAATTTTACTAATCATAATTACTATATGTTTTTGTTTTTAAAAAAATCATAGCAAATATAACTTATTATATAGATGGATAATAGTCATATTAAAGATATGATAATAGGGAGAAAGAATAAAAAAAAGATTCAAACACAAAAGTCATGTGGTAGAAAAACAAGCACCTCTTGATGTCTTTGAGAGAAAATAGTATCGGGTACAGTTGGATAGGTATCGGTCTAACGCACTGTCCACATGCGCTGTGAATTGGAATCCCATCATCACCCCCCCCCAATAATATCGCAAGGCCTTTTTTAAAAAAAAAACGAGAAGGAAAAAAGAAAAAAGAAGAAAGAAAATGTTCGTCTTTTCCTTCACCTAATGCATGGCACTGATCCCGGCACCTATGAATGAGTGTGAAAGAACAGAAGGAACAAGTGACGCTGAGAATTGACCGGTGTGAGACCGATACAGAGGTTATGGATTGGATGGTCCACGGCTCCGATAAAATTTTTGTGTGGCGAAATTGAAGCCAAATCTGCGTTCCGTACACATCCAACGACTTTTGAGCAAGTTGACCCGTATGGTATGGCACAGCATTTTTTGTGGAGGAGGGAATATCAACATTTAATTCCTGTAAAGTTTTACCAACCAATGGAATGCAGATGCAATGGTATTATTGCCACAGTGGTTCCGCATCTATCCATGGTCCTTTCTTCGTCGCATTCCCATTGACCATCAGGGCCATGGAATCTAATATTATATATATATATATATATATATATTTAGAAAAATTATTTTAAAATTTAATTAAGTTAAAATATTTAAATTTAAATAATTTATTTAATATTTAAATTACTTTTAGTTGTATCTGATTTACATATAGATATAAAAAGTATTATCTATACATTTATATATAATTAAATATATATATTAATATAATTATATGTATATAATATTTTATACTTAAAATTTAATATTTTAAAATTATATTAACTTTTATATTATTAATTTGACTTAAGTCAACTTCAAACTAATTTTTTTAATATATTTGGCGGTGAGAAAGGGCGTCCACACATAAAAGTTTTCATCATAACGAAATAATCGATTTCTTGCACTTGAACGATTGCAAAAAAGCAGAGTACGAGACGGACGGTAAAGCACCTACGTGACTTCGATTCCGATGATGGAGAGGCATTTCGTCCAAGTGCAGAAATTTTATTTTATTATAAAAAAGAAAGTGTTAAAAAAAGAAGATTGGTTTTTTTTTTTTTTGGAAATATATATGGATGGTTCTATTTATTTTATTTTATTATCTGAAAACATTGACTTAAAATTTACCAACTTTTGTGTAGCATTAAAAAAAAAAAAAAAAAGAGGAAAAGTTCACGGACGTCGACACTAAATTTTAGGGAGTCGTCGAATTCGTATCGTAAAATCAATACGAACAGAGGAGGGATACATGTCGGTACCTTATTCGAGTTAGGGACTAACTTCTGCAGCGCGTCCATCCTCTGGTTGATCTTATTCCGTCTTTTCTGAGGATTACAAAAAAAAAAAAAATAATAAATTGGTAACAATAATACACAACCTTCATCGACAGCTAACAATATCTATCTTCTCGTACAGCAGTAACAGTATTAGTAGTACAAGCTATGGCCTTGGGCGTACATTAGCATCTCGAAATTTAAGGGCGCTCTTCTCAGATGATTGGTTACAGACAGTGATGCACGGAAACGGAGATGGAGACGGAGAAACGGGGATGGGACGAAACGCGAAAACATCATTTCTTAAAAATTTAGGAAAAAAGAATGGTAGAAAACGTTAAAAAAATTATATATATATTTTTAAAAAAGAGGTTAAATTTATTAAAATTTAGAGAGAAAAATAAAATTAATTTTTATATTAGTTAATTTTAATTAATAATAATAATTTTTTAATAAAAAATTAATTAAATAATATATTTTTAATAAAAATATTAATTAAATAATTTTAATATAAATTTTAATCCGAAGAAGTTTTCGAGAAGTTTCCGGGACGGATCAAAGGGCGGACCCAATTAAATCAATCATTGGAAGTTTTTTTTAATTTTATTTTTGTGTGACTATAGTATTTAAATTAAATAAAATTAATTTATTTTTTACTTTATATATATATATGGAAAAATAGAAAGGAAGAAGAAGAAATATGGCTATTTTAAATTATTTAACTTAAAAGGCGTGCGTACCTACGTACGTTTGAATAAGAGTATTAGCCTTTTTCAATCAGAAGAAGAAAGAATTAATTATACCCTCACGCTCTAGTGTGGGATATGTAGCAGCCTTGCTAGCTACACATAACCTAACCAACCAATTCATGGCGGTTCCAATGCTTTCCCACAAGAGATATACTTATACAATTTGTGGGTTTCCTACGAAATCAATAATTTGTGGGTTTCCTACGAAATAAACAAAAGACAGATGAGGAGGAAGAAGAAGAAGAAGAAAGATTGTATACATACGCGTTCAGACTGGTTGTGAACATCCCTGGTCCTTTTTGTTGAGGAGGATGACTTCCTTTTCTGCTCTTCATCAGCCCCAGCTCTCTATTTAATCAGTTGTCGACATCAATATATTAGCATTAATACATGCGTATCTCCGGTCTCCCATATGAATTTCGCGCGTGTTATGAATAATTAATGCAAGAGAGTAGACTAATTAAAATAAACTACGAACAATCCGTCTCAAAATAAAATAAAAAAATAATAATTAATTAATTAGGAACAATCGATCATTACCTGTGGCCTACTATGGCAAACAGAGTCATGATCATCCGCCCCAGCATTACTGTTGTTACAAAGCGCAGCCGAGCTAGTATTCCCAGGAGAACCAAACGACGTCGTAGCGGTGGTCGTAAACCCGACACCACCACCCAGCTCCTTGTCACACGTATCTAACGTCACGTGCCGACTATCCCAACCACCGAAAGTACCACTGCCACCGCTCAAACTAACACTCTGCTGCGGTTGATGACGATGATGATTGTTGTTATTATTACTCAATTCACCGCCATGCCTTTTCAACACCGGCACACGTGCGACGCCCCTTTCCCCTCTCCTATTACGTGGACCTACTTCTTCCCCGGCAGATAAATCATACGTTGGAGTGGTTCCACTACACGATCCAACTCGTGTGGAGCACCCGATCACGCACGTGCTTCCACGACCTTTGATTTCAGATCGAGGTCGAGGGCCTACTACTACTACCGTCTGTTGATCGCTCTGATGAGAAACTACACCCGTTGCTTCTCCCGGGACGATTGCGTCTACGGTCATGGTGACGGTGTTTGATGGTACGGTCGTGGAAGAGATTGAGCGGTGGGGGTGGTTGATTAAGGGGACGACGAGGTTATCGGCGCAGTGTGTTGGATCGGTGTGGAATTTTTGAGTCGCTTGGTTGACTATGGATTCTAAGGTGCCGCCGGGGGTTTGTGGTTTCTCGGTCCATGTGGTGGGGGTCGGGGAGGCGGAATAGAGTTGGGGTTTGCTGGAGACGCGGGGGAGACCGAGACCGTGCATGGACGGGTGTCCGTTTTCCCACGTTAGCTCCGCCACTTCATAATCCGGCCTGCATATATAGAAATAATGTTCCATATAATTACTTAAATGATAAGTGCATCCTAATTGTGATACTTCACGGGCAGAATTAATTGCAAATACGGCTAGATTAATTACATGGGAACGTCATGAGCAGTAGCAGAGGTGGTGTACTGGGTTGAGCGGACCGACAGACTTGGCGGCGCAGGTGCTATATGATTATCTTCAAGATCCCAGCTTGGCACACACTGATTCATCTTAGATTAATTTCTACCCTCGATCTGGGATGCTGTTATGGTGCTCCCTAGTTCCCAAGCCCTGAAAACTGGAGAAGGAGAAGGAGAAGGGGAGGGCAAATCGTTTCCGCTCTAGCTGCGGCTCTATAGTCACTTCGTTTCGTTTGTTTGTTTGTTTAGACAAGTGAGCTACATATAGAAAGACGCGGAGAAGGATGGAAAAATGAAGAAAAAAGAAAAAGAAAAGAAAAGGATGTGGAAGAGAGAAAGAGGAGGGGACATCCCGAGCTGTCTGTGGTTGCTCGTAGTTTAAAAGGACGAATTAAGGAAACTAAAAGAAAAAGGCGAAGCAATAGAAAAATAGCTGTGAGCCTTACAAATTGAGAAGTAGGATTGAGAACATGAGATATTAGAACGGTTGCTTTCAAACTTTGTACATTTTTTATAGGAGTACTAACCAATATATTACTTTTCAATGCCTTCCTTTATTTATTTTTCATTCTTCCAAATAGAGAGGAAGCAAAGTAAAAATTATTATATCTTATAAACATAAAACACCTAAGGGTAAATATTGAAATTGGTTTTTGACTTCTTAAAAGTAACAAACTCTTCTTCTCATATATAAAAAGTTTTGTGTAAAACGACAACTCTTTACATATATACAAATGCACTATATTATATATATATATTTTGAGATACTAGTAATAATTTAGCCCACCAATAAACATCGCAAGATATTAATTCTTTTATTTTGTTTGGTTCTTTTTTAATTCTTGTAGGTATGTGGGTATATCGTATAGATGTAACTTGGGATGGTAATATCTGAAATTCAGTAGATGCAAGTATAGGTTGGTTATAGCTAAACAAATATAAATAATATAAAAAGACAAGCCAATCTAGTTCGAGTACTAGGTCTTCAATTATCAGTAATTGTACCTATACTTATATTCGTACCCATTTAACTATTACTAATGTATATTTATGCCCTTTAATTGAAACCATAAATAGTATATGTACTTAGGGTTATTGGAATTTATCCCCACTCGCTAACCCTAAATCTATCCATTTATCCATTATTCCAATTATTTGACACCTCTATTTTAGTTCATTTATTCATTTCCTTTCTTTCATTCTTCAAATGCTCTTTGTCTTCCCTCCATTATTTGATCTTTCTTCACTTTCACGCTTTAGATTTCACCATTGATTAGACCTACTACACAAAGTTTATAATCAATGTTCAATAATCATTTACTAGGTAAGTATTAAATGTAGAAGCATAAACCAAGCTTGAGTTGAATTTATGGTTGTTTTGAGTAAAATAGTTTGAGTATTGATCTATATAGGGCCAATTATTTCGGCCTTAGTGGTTTAAGAGAACTAGGAAGATAAAAGTAAGATTGGAAGGCAAAAGATAGTGGAGGGAAGAAGTCAAATATCCCTCACACAATGCTGATAGAATAACCAAACACAAACCTTTCCAAGATGGCATTGCTCTCTAACAAAGTGTTTCCAAGTGATTAGTTATCTACATTGGTGATGGATGCTTTTAAAGTATTGACCAATCAATCTTGGGAATCTTTTTTTAGTTCTCATTACTCGTACTACCCATCCAAAGTGGGATAACTTTATTCAAAACTATTGGGAGAGGATGGAAGAGCTATGGCTGAAGTGAATAGAAAGAATTTTAATTTTGATTGCAAGGATTTGGGAGTGATTCTTGAGGTGAAGAGCTCTAGTTTTTCATTTATATAAAAAAAATCAATGCCTAATCATCCAAAGGATTGCACCATTGGTTATCATAAGGAAGTTTTACCAGTAAAGGAAGAAGATGGTATCAAGGAAGGTGAGGCCTATCGATTTGAGTCCACTAGGGAAGAACCTTCATGTGAGTGCCTATAGAGATGTGCTACTACAGATGAGGGAAAGGGAAGGTAGGTAGTTGAGACTATAGTGGATGAGTAAACTAAGGAGGAAACTGAAGAGGAAACTACTGCTACTAGTATCTACTCAGTGTGTAAGAAGGTCAAGGCATTGCTGCTTAAGATTCTAGAAAATCAAAAGGATATCTTGATCAGAATGGCACACATCTAGGCAACAATAAACAACAATGCTAATATGTCAAACATGCACCACTTGGTAGTTATAATGAATTTCCATAGACAAACCAACCTAAAACCCAAAACCTCTCTTATTACCAAATCACTTAGTTTCTCTATATTCACCTTAGCCTATCCAAACTAATTTTGTGTGTGTGTGTGTGTGTGGATCAATTTCCCCCCTAAGCTTATTTGCTTGTATTGATCAAGATCTATATGTTACTTTCTTAATAAAGTTCAAATTCTATTCTAATTATCGTTATGCTTCTTTGTCTCAGTATTTTATGATTTCATGAGAAGCCAACATAACACTCAAAATTATGCATACTAATATTGAGCTAACTCATACACACTAATCACAATCATTGATTTAAGGCATGGTTGACTAATATGATTTATCTTTTCTATGATGTGTTACTATTTATAATTTTTTTAAAGATGACAGAAAAGGGAAGAATAACTGATTCATAGAAAAACATAAGGCTAAAATTGAATGCTAAAATAAATTTGAGAAAAAGATTGTATTCTAATACAACCTATAGAGGAAACTATGATGGGAATTGTAGAGGTAACTCTACCATAACCTTGGTGTTTCTGAAACTATGGAGGGAACTCTATAGAAACCTTAGTGTTTTGAATCTTTTCAATACTATAACACCCCTAATTTTCGGACCAAAAAAATTCATTTCGAAGACAATGAGGAAGCATATAAAAAATAAAATTAGGAGATTTCATTGCCACATCAACCATGGGAGAGATATGATCATCACATAAAATATGTGTGATGCAAGGCAAAAAGAACAATGAACAAAATGATGCATGCTCTACTAGTATAGATAAGAATAATAATATAGATAGGAGAGAGATTATAAAATCCCAATATAGGAACCAGAGCCCAGAGTTTAAATAACCAGAATGAACAAAACACATCCCAATATAGTATGCAAAATAATATAAACCCATTAACCAAACTTTTAACTAAATAGAATATTAAAAATCTCGATCCCCAACTAATAGTTATCTACTAGGCCATGATATCATCATCAACATACTCTAGCCAAGAATTGTAGTTTTGCTAATCACCCTCTAATAACCATAATGGAACTTGGATCATTGTAGTGTAACACCCCAAGTCGATATGACCACGCGGGGGCTACCTTGGAGTGCTTTCGGATTGATCGGCTGGCCCCACAGATCAACACGAGTCCTTTCAGCACGCTTTGTCCTCACTCACGCACTTCCCGAGAAATTTTGATTTCTCAGAAAATTTCTGAAACTTCCCAGGAGGTCACCCATCCTAAAATTGCTCTACGGCCAGCACGCTTAACTGTGGAGTTCTTAGGATGGAATCACCAAAAAGATGGTATACCATGTTGATATAAGTAGCCAAATCAATCCTTATAACACTCTCCTCAATTTGGGGTATTACATTCACCCAACTCAAAGAACACAACGTCCTCGTTGTGCCTCAACTAATGACTGTCTCAATACAGTTCATCCCAAGAATCGTCCCGCTAGGTGGCTGACTGACTCATCCAAGTTCAGCTCACGGTCCAAGTTCAGCTCACGGTCGCGGTTCTGCTCTGATACCATTTGTAACACCCCGAGTCGACACGACCACGTGGAGGCTACCTTGAAGTGCTTTCGGATTGATCGGCTGGCCCCACAGATCAACACGAGTCCTTTCAGCGCGCTTTTTCCTCACTCACGTGCTTCCCGAGAAACTTTTAGAAAATTTCTGAAACTTCCCAAGAGGTCACCTATCCTAAAATTGCTCCACGGCCAGCACGCTTAACTGTGGAGTTCTTAGGATGGAATCACCAAAAGGATGGTATACCATGTTGATGTAAGTAGCCAAATTAATCCTTATAGCACTCCACTCAATTTGGGGTATTACATGTAGTGACCACACAAATGTAGTATCAATAAGGTAAAACAAACTATATAAAATATGGTAAAGGCTCATACTGCACATTGAAGTCATATTATATCATGGAATAAAATATACTTAGAAGATCATTTCAAAGCTCACGGTTTTCATATAATTAACCATGATTGCATTAAAATCATAGAAAAATAATAATATAGTTCATAAATTAAATTAAAATAACATAAATTATATTATAAATATTCATTTAGTAACCACATACTTTCTAGTTATTAAGATAATCAATTTGACCATACTTAGTTCTCCACATGAACAAAATTCATGGTAGCATAACACACACAATGGGATACTATATCTATTGCATGGGGTTTGAATACATTAAAGGGGATTTTTTCCAGGGATACCACACCTACCACACCTTGAGTACATTTAGCATAAGGGTTACACAAGTTGGGATACAACATCTTCCTAAGTGATGGACATACAAAATGCGAAGAGGCTTGTACTATGATACCTCACCCATTTTACCAAGACATCAGTGCCTTGTCTGCCTACCACAATATTATCCTACCCTCCAATATATATTCATACCCCCTACCGAACACAACCCGGGAGAGAAGTAAATAGGCACTAAGTGAAAAGATAGAAACATAGGATAACCCACCCTTGACTTCTGATTAGCTACTCCGAGAGTTAGAGAAAAAGTTTTGAATAAAATATTAACTCCATTATTAAATGATATTACAAATCACAAGTTCATTCCATTAATAACTAATCGGTTATTTCCAAGTGATAATATCAAACACAACATAAGTCATATGAGCCACTAATTAGGTGTTTAGAGGTAATACCAAACTTAACCATATAAGGCATCTAACCACATCACAATATTCATCATTTTGATTTCCTTTAATTCTGATTAAGCATGGTCAAAATTATGATTAAAATTCACAATTTAATGGAAAAGGTCAAAATAAAAGTCCCAAAGAGATATTAATAAGTAGTAGATATGTGATAGTGAACTTAGGCAAAATTAGTCAATCAGTCCATAAGACCTGTTCACTGGTTTGGTCACACCAAACCAAAGGAAAAAAAATAATACATAGTGAAACTAGTCGATAGGTTGGTCTAATAGATCGACTATACATGGAAAATATTTTATCAGTTTGGCCTAACCAATTGATGTGTCTAAGTTGAGTCCAAACCACTCTGGTCACAAAGCAACCAATCAGCGAGTTTGGAAAACCTATTGACTATTCATGATAACTAGTTGGTTAGTTTATCAACTCAATCGACTGTTCATAAAACCAGTTGAATAAAATCTCCAAATCAGGTTACTTTCCACACAACCAGTCGATTGGTATAATAAAATGATTGACTAGTCTCGGTGAAACATTGCCCATACGCACAAACACACATAATTAAAATCACCAATCTTTTTCAAATTAATCCTATTATGCTTTTATATTTTAAAACATATAAAAAGATGTAATCCATATGTGAAATTATAGAGATAAATGGTAGACATCAATACTCAACATAATCATGCATAAATTCACCGATTCACATAAAAACATGCTCCAAAACATGAGAAATATTAGAGATAATGATACATTACCTCCAAGCAAGTCTTCTAGCACTAAATTACTTCTAACTTGATGGTTCTTCCAAGACCTTGATTTTCTAGAAGAACCATGATAATTAAAACAATATTTGTAAAAATTAAATAAAACAAAATCAAAAGAAGGAAAAGAATAGCATAACTTAACCTTTGCCAATAACATATTTTGAATGGGGAAAAGCCAAGATTTTTTTACCTTTCTCTACACCTTAGTTTTTTTTATTGTTTAAAAGGGAAATCAAGAGAGTGCTAAGAATAAAATTAGGAGAAGATTTAAGAGATAAGGATTTGACCAAAAGAATAGAAGACAAGAGGAAATTCTTTGTTTTTCTCAGTAAAAAAGAAAAGGAATAAAATTAAGGAAATATCTAATACTAAGGAATTTTTCCTAAAGGAAAGGGAGAGAATAAGAAAGTGTAGAAAAAAAGGAGTAAAAAAAATTATAAATGGAGTGTAGGGAAGAATCGTCAGGTTAAGCTTTTTAAGGGGAAGAAGAGAGGAAAGATGACTTGGCTGAGTGTGGAGGACCAATTGTAAGAAAAGTGCATGATGTGGGTGAGTAAGGTAGAATGTAATTAGGGGGGAATGGTAGAGGGTTAGTAATTTAGGGGAGAATGTGTAGGAAGTTAAAAACATAACCATAATTGTTAGAGGAAAGTGAGGGACTGTGATAAATTTTTAGCTAGATAAAAACCATAGGATGACCTAAATAATGTAAAAATAAGACCAAAGTACCAAAATATGATTATTATCACAAATAGATTCTAATTAGAAATTTTCATAAATATTGTAAAGAGATTCAAAGATAAAATTAGAAAAGAATATGAAATAGTTGAACAACCCAATTTACTGGTTTATTATGGAATAAAAGTGCCAAAATTCTTATAATAACTTCAAGGAATTTTTCAAACCAAACCTAATTTATTTTATATCAAAATTATTTTAAATATATTTTGAAATATTTTAGGAAGGGTTATTACTAATACTATATGAATTATTTATGTATATGGTGATGTGGAAGATCATCACCAACCAATCTTCAATATTTCCAAGGAATTTTTTTTATGAGCCTCAAGTATTGCAAATTCATCAAAGCCTCGATTTGATGTAGAATTTGATATGAATAACAAATATCCCTTGGAAGGTGGCAAATATCTAACCCTAAGATCTTAAGCATTTGAAAGAGAAATCTTCTATTTCTCAATAGAATACTCTCTACTTCTCTCCAAATCTCACAACGAAAGAAGGATAAGAGAAGAAGAAGAAACACATATGGCTTGTGTTGTTCTCTCTTTTGAAATATTTTCATTAATGAACTTAACATGCCAAGATCAAGTTGTATAATCCTTATATATACATGCACCCATGTTGGGTCCTTTCATTAACAAGCCAACCATTTAGCCCCTATTAATGAATTAACCTCATAATGCAAGGTATAAGCATATATTAAAGAGGCACAGTGACAATTTACAAGTATTACAAAGTATACAACAAAATAAAAAAGCTACATAAGCTTTAATAATTGAATACATATATTTATCCTATGTAATCTAACTTTGTGTCGTATCTTTGATCTTCCATGCACTTTGTAATCCTTGTAATGTCATTGCCATTGTATTGTACATAAAATATCTTTAATAGAATGAAATTCTTGCAAACATATATACCAGTAAGAATTACTTGGCAAAACATTAGAATCATAAGAATTTTCAAGCATAATTGATTCCATCTCCAAGTATGCTAATTCTTCTTTTTTTTTCATCCTTTAAATAATAAGATTGAGAGTGATTTAGAGATGCTCCTGCATCATATGGCCTAGATAATTCTAAAATTTTAGGACTAACCTTAAGGTGTGCAATGTGCTTAATTATGAAGATTAGTATTATTTGTAACAACAATTATAATTAGAAACATTACTTAACTACACATAAATTCAAAGCAAGAAACTTGTGGTGTATTTACTTAACAAAATTTTATACTCTCTTTACTAAAGTAAATTTTCTAAATATGCATCATTGTTTTCGTTAGTGATGGAATTGGGAAAAAATAGTTTAGTTTCTTCACACATTTTCAATGCTAATTACATCAGTGTTTGTCACACTAAAAAAAGGAAAACTTTGTTGAGTTCCTAGTTTTGATAATAACAAACAAGGATAAGGTTCTTTATGTTCCCAATACAATTTTTTTTGTCGGTGTGAAGTTTTTTTGGAAACATTTAGAAGGTATTGAAAAAAGGAACAAATGGAGGACTTGGATTAATGTAAGAATATCCTAAAGTACTATAGAGGAGTATCTAGTTTAGGTGTCATCATGTACAAGTAGTATGATTTTCGTAGAGTTACTTAAGGATCTTAACCCAAATGTTTTTCTTTAAACCTTAATTTTTACGACAACTAATTTTGTGTACAAAAAGTGTTTTCATAGGAAACTTAATGGATTCTCCTTTTGAGTTCCCCATATGATAAATCAGTTGATATCCAACAAATTAGGTGATCATATTATTGTGTATTTAATGTCTTTTCATCAAGTTTGTTTTGGTAATATATTGAAGATATATCTGATCATATTTTTAATTTTGTGACATAAATTTTAAGCAAAAACATTTTATTAAAAATTGAAAATATTCTCGGTGGTTGGAAATTTATGAAAAAGACTTTTTTACTTATTTTTTATTAGCTAATTTTAATGAATATTTTTTGTGGAAACATACATTAATTTTATATCTATTTTACATCTAGATTAATTAAGATATTTGAGTGATTAAAATCATATTTATCTAAGAGTTTACCTATATACATGTTGACCAAATCTTTAAAGGGAAAAAAAATCGTGCAACAAGAGTTTGTTAAGATTTTCTGACTAAAAACCTTTGTTTTGTTTTTCAATTTAACTAAGTACATGAACAACAAAGAGAGACAATCCAAGAGTGAGAAAACAACATAATAGTACATTTGTTTTGATAACAAAAAATATTTAGAGTCATGCATAATATTTTCTATGGTTTAAGGAAGTGGTTCTTGATTATAATAATAAACTATTAAGTTTGATCTCTTATTTCTATTTATCGAGTTGTAATTCTTACTGATCACTATGTAGAGATCACTTGGCAATTTTAAGAGGTTAAACTTGTGAGCTTCATATTAGAGTTAACATGGGGATTTCCATATAGATTAGGGTGTGCATGTGGCAAGCTAGAGTTAGGTTGTGTGTTTTAAAGAGTTTCACATAGTTTATACATGATCTATCTAAGTTATCGGGAAAAATAAGAAAGTAGATTTAGAATCATGAATGTATGCTACTTAAGAGAGGAGTCTCTTGAGTAGATCAAGAACCACATGATATCTTGAGTTATTTATATTTTGTTTATTTCATAAGCATTCCTACAAGGTATTATGGAATTATATAGGGAACTATACAAGGAATTAAGTCCAAATAAGAAGATTTTTGCATGCAAATTAATCAACTCAATTCACATCTTGGTTTAGATTGAGTTTCACTCAATATCTTTAGAGGGTTTTTTAATTTTTATCTTCTTAAAGTTTGAGAATTTAAAATTGCCAAATACTCAATTCAACCCCTATTCATGATTATCTTTCGTGTGATAACTCTTATAGTTATTATTGATTGAATTAGGTTCATATATAATAATTACTATAAGTAATACAAATTATTATTATTATTATTATTATTTTAATTTGATAACATGAATAATATTTATTTATTCATAATTATGATTATTATTATTTTGAACAAAAACAACGAGGACATATGAAATTAGTTCAAATCAACACCAATATATTCAAATTATATTATATCTTATCTACAAAAATTAGTTGAAGAGTACATACCCTTAATGATGGATAATTTGAAAATATTATTGTATATCTTTATAAACTATATTTATTATATATTTTCTAATTATTTTTATCAGATAATTTCTTATCTTATATTTTTTATTTGTGATCTACTTAAAAGTTTTATATGTCTATCGAAATGTTTTTTCTTTGATCTAATGTTCCATATATCTTGAGTGTTGGGTATCTAATAATTTTTTTTACTAGATATTGAATATATATATATATATATATATATATATATATATATATATATATATATATATATAAGATATTCGATCTATGATCACCCTTAATGTGAATAATAGTGTTGGTGTACTGAAAGTAGTATTAGACTCATAGGACACTATGGATGATGATTTTGCCTTGTGAATACTGCTATGGTTGGAAATATAAGATCTATTTGATGGACTCAATTAGGGTATGTGATATTTCACTAGTCGATCTTTTATTATTTATTTAAGACATGATTGTTGTAGAAAAAGACATGTCTAAGGTGAAAAAGCTAATAAATTTGGATGTGCAAAAATCTAAAGCTATAGAGATGGTTTGCATACCCATAATGACATATTCTAAGTTTTATGTTGCTTCATGTACGTTATGGTGGGTATAAGATCAAATATTGTTCAAGCTATAAGTATTGTGAGTATATATATGGCGAGTTTTACGGAGGCGCATTAGCTATATGTAGAGTAAATGATGAGGTACTTAATGTGTACAACATCTGCTTCTATGAAGTATAAAGTTATATTTTTTACTGGTAGTATGAGCTCTAGTTTTGGTGGTGATTTTGATGATTAGAGATCCACGGTGAGATAGTGATTTACCTTGGTAGTTCTAGGGCTGATTGTTACATATAAGGAAGTTGTTTGGCTTAGAGACTTAGCTTGTAAGTCTAGGTTGGAATGTGAAGTAGTTATTGATGATGATCTAACATATGCTAATGAAAATGTCCCTTGTATTCAAGTTGAGTTGGCTTAAACTTAGGTCATGTTCATATGTTATGATTCCCTTCAGGATAATATTTACGGTTTGTTAATATCCTAGTGCACCTATTACTAATTTTTTCAAATGTTACATTGAGCTAGATATCCTTAAATGTAACTTTCATTTGATTGTGTTTAAAATGGATGATTATATATAGAAGTTTATAATGATATAGGGTTTGTTTAAATGGTACACATGTAGATAATATTGAGGTACACAATTGTGTGAATTTTCTTAAAGAGTATAGGAAAATGAAGAAGCACAAATGGAACACAAACAACCTATGTTCAAGAACATGATCATGTTCTTTAGCACGAGTGAATGGTATTGGTCTCCACTCTCATGTAGTTTTTTTGGGATTATGGCATTCCGCTAGAAGAAACATAGTAGACTTGTGCTTGAGAACACTATTTTAGGTTTGTGATGTGTGTAGGAATATGAAATTATGGTTTAGGTGGTTTTATGGTTGGGTAAGGGTTATTTAAGGTTTATTATGGTTCGAAGATGATGAAGAGATGATAATGATGATTCGACAAAGAAGAATTAATGATGATGATGCTCTAATGATGAAGGTTTTGGAATAGTTTGGTTTGTGGGCTAGGATTAGGGTTGACGAATGGGTTTAGTTGAGAGATGAATATATTGATGATAAGCGATTATAATGATGGTGATTTGATGACTAGATTTCGAATTTAAGATGTTGAGGATGAATGTGTGATAATAATAATATTATTATTTAAGGTTTGGAAATAGGTAAAACTAAATAAGAAGAATAGGTTGAAGATGAGTGTTGAAGATGATAATTATGGCATTGAAGATGATGATTAGAGTTTAGGATGGCGTGCATTTTGTGGAGGGTTTGAATAATAGTTCATACAGAAAAAGAGATTAAGGATTTCAATAATAATCACTCATATGGAATTGATTAAAATTGAGAATAACTCACACAAAATTCAAATAAGCAGTACTTACAACTTTCATTCAATTTTTTGTCTCCTTCATGTCGTGTACCTCTATAGATTTTATAACCATTACACATCCCCAATATTACAAGATAATCTTAATTAAAATATACTAAAAATCAACCCCAAGTTAATATCTTGTTCCCCACTCCAAACACACCTCATAAGATAAAATAAGATAAACCTTAAAAGATAGAACTAAGTTACTTTTTTGACTAATTGAACTTCCTTATCGATTAGCTAATATTAATGCAATAATAACTAATATTTACATCCAAAACTTATAAATTAGTCTTCTCATGAAAATTCCATGTTCATTCCTTCCATGCAACGTATTCATGCCCTCCATGCATGCCATGCACACGTCTCTATTTCTAGTGGTTTGTTTTGCAAGTTTCGTCCATAACTAACAATGTAGTCATCCACTTGTCTTCCAATTTGTAGGGGATAATCTTTGAATAGAGGAAAATAGGTTCCAACACAATAAAGGATAAGTCTTGATCATCTTCTCCTACATCATTCTCCCCTTGTTGGCTTCAATTTCCCCTCAAATTTATATCTCCATAATAAGGACTGATATCTCCAACATTGAACTTTCTAGACACCCCACCATATGAATCCGGTAAATCTATTTCATAAGCACTTTTGCCAAATTTTCTAAGTACTTTAAAAGGACCATCCACCCTTAGCATAAGATTTTTTTCTTTCATTAGGAAATCTCTAATTCCTTAAGTGCAACTATACCAAATCTCTTGGTTGAAATACATGTTGACTCCTATGCTTGTTTGCTTTTGTCTTGTATACTTCATATGCCTTCTCAAAGTTGTGCTTGATTTGTTGATGAAGTTTCTGAAAGAACTCCAATATCTCATGTGCATCATAATTCTTCACTTCCCCCTTCTTCAATGGTACCATACCAATCGATATATATGGATTAATACCATAAATTATCTCGAATGGACTAGAGCTTATTGTAGTTGAAGGACTCCGATTGTAAGCAAACTCCGCATGTGCTAAATTAACATCCCAATCCTTAGCACTCTTACTCACCAATACCCTTAGCAAAGTACCCAAAGTTCTATTATTAACCTCAGTTTAACCATCCATTTGAGGATGATGTGATGTTCTAAATTGAAGCTTTGTTCCTAGCATATGTCATAATATCTTTCAGAAATAACTTAGGAAATTCACATCTCTATCTAAAACTATACTATTTTGAACCCCATGCAATCTCACAATCTCCTTGAAATACAAATCTACAATATAAGTAGCATCATCGGTTTTGTTACAAGAAATAAAATGAGCCATATTGGAAAATCGATCCACCACCACCATAATAGAATCTTTGCTTCTTTTTGTTCTTGGAAATCCCAAAATAAAATCCATACTTACACCTTCCTAAGGTTGAGTAGGCAGGGGTAAACGCACGCATAACCCTTTTCATTCTCGGATAATAAAAATGTTCTTGCAATAACTCTAAAGTTTCATGAACTCCAAAGTGTCTTACAATACCTCCTTCATGCACCTCTTTGATAGCAATGCTCCAACTGAGGTCTTTGGCACACATAATATGTTTTTCTTGAATAAGAATCAATCTTGAAGAACATAAGCTCCATTAATTCCTTGTTTCTTGCAATGTTTGAAAATTAAAGATAAATCATCATCAATGGCATATTGACTTTTCAACATCTCAAACCCCAAAAGCTTTGCATCCATAATTGTAAGTATCATAGTCCTCCTAGACAATGCATCCACAACAACATTCTCCTTGCTAGCCACATGTCTTGTAGAGAACAAAGATGTTTGCAAAAAACTAATTCACTTGGCATGTCTTAGACTCACTTTTCTTTGACCATGTAGATACTTCAAACTCTCATGATTTGAGTGAAGTACAAAATTCTTGGGCCTAAAATAATAGATCTATGTTTCTAAACAACAAATAATAGCATAGAAATCCTTATCATAAGTTGAATAATTGAATCTCGCACCATTCAAAATTTCACAAAAAATTTAATTGGTTTCTTCTTTTGTGTAAGTACCCTTCCAATACCTAAACCACTAGCATCATATGTTACTTCAAATAATTTATCAAAGTGAGCTAAAGATAATACTGGTGCACTTATAATCTTCGTCTTCAAGTCTTCAAAAGCTTTTGTTGCATGTTCATTCCACTAGAACTCTTCCTTCTTCATCAATTGTGTAATAAGTGCTGAAATTGTGGATAAATATTTGATAAACTACCTATAAAATGAAACCAAACCATGGAAACTTCGAATCTTATAAACATTTGTAGGAATATTCCACGTTTGAATAGCTTTCGCCTTTGAAGGATCAACTCTAATGCCATCTCCACTCACAATGTAGCCAAGGAAAACCACACTTTTCATCATAAAATCACACTTCTCCATTTTACCATAGAGCTTCACCTCCCTAAGTTTATCAATTAACCTCTTTAAATGTTGCGTGTGTATGAACTCATGCTTGTTATATATCAAAATATCATCAAGGTATACAACAACGACGACTCCAAGGAAAGGTATAAGCACTTCGATCATCAACCTCATGAATGAACTTGGTGCATTGCATAACCCAATGGTAGAACCAACCACTCATAAAACCCATACTTAGTCTTGAAAGCCATCTTTCATTCGTCCCCTTCCCTTATCCTCATTTGATGGTATCCTCTTCTAAGGTTGAGCTTAAAAAACACCTTTGATCCATACAGCTCATCTAATCTTGGCATTGGAAATCTGTATTTTATTGTGATATTGTTGATTTATTTCGAATTAATGAAAATCCCCCATATACCATCCTTTTTAGGCACCAATAAAGTTGGGACACTACACGAAATCATGCTCTCTTGAATATAGCCTCGATCTAACAAATCTTGCACTTATCTCTACAACTCTTTAGACTCCTCTGGATTGCATCTATACACTGGCTTGTTTGGTAATGGAACTCCTGGCATAAAATCAATATCATGCTCAATACCTCTCAAAGGAGGTAATCCAGGAGGCAACTCATCTGGAAATATATCAGCATACTCTCTCAACACTTATTGCAATTTTGGATCCGTGTTAGCATGCCTTCTTGTTGAAATTCTTTCACCACCAAGGAATAATTTACTTTCTCACTCTTGATAGCTTCAATAATCTCTAACTCCTTAAGGATCAACAACTCCATGCTACTCTTATTTCTTCCTCCCTTACCTTCAACATCATCCTTTGTTTTTTTATTCCTCCCATTCATCTTCAACTCTCTCTTTTTCTCCTTTTTTCTTTCTACCCTCGGCCTATTCCTACCTTTCACTCCTTAGAGCCGAAATCTCCCCACTATATTAGGCATGAGTCTAAAATTGTTTTTACCTTTTCATACCATATACTCACTAAGGACTCCATCATATGTAACCAAACTATCAAATTTCCAAGGTCTTCCTAATAAAATATGATAAGAATCCATAGGTAGAATATCGCATACTACATCATCAAAATAATTTCCAATTTTCTTAGAGATAAGAGCTTTTTTGTTTACCCTTACACCTTTATCCTTATTGAGCCATTGAAGTGCATAGGGTCATGGGTAGTCCATGGTCTTCAATCTAAGCTTTCTTACCATTCTTTCACTAGCAACATTGGTACAAGAGCCACTATCGATTATGGCTTCACACACTTTGTCTCTAACTTTACACTTGGCTTTGAAGATCTTCTCCCTTTGAGTAAGTTTATGTTATTGTTGTACTTAGAGCACTCGTTTCAATACATAGCAATATACTTGACCATCTTTTGAAGCATCTTTTGGATCATCACTCCCTTCCTTAAGGTATTCATTAAGATCTTAATCTTCCTCATCACAAGCTTCCATACTCACTATCTCCTTCAAAGTTAATGCCCCTTTGATTTGGACAATCCTACAAATTACCATAGCCTCTACACTTGAAGCAATTCTTATTCACCTTATCAACCATCTTGTCCTTTCCCTTTTCTTCATGATTGAGCCTTCTAGTGTTGTCTTAAATTGTGGTTTGATAGGTTGATGGCTTCGACACCCCTTTGAAGTTTGAACTATATGGTGTATTGGTTTATTTTTTTGGTGGCTTAGTTCTCTTCAATTACTTCCCAAATTTGATTGCTAATTTTTCCAAGTCTTCAAATAAATCATAAGGATACATCTCCACCTTCTCTCAAATATTCATATTTAGAACTCCAATAAATATAGCACATCTTTTCTCTTTTTTGTCTTAAACACCACAAATAAAAGCTAACCTTTCAAACTCTCTAATGTAATCCTACACTCTAAACAACCCTTGCCTCAAAGTAGTCATCTTTATAAAATTCTCTTGCTCATATTCTCTAGGTACACATTTTCTTTTTAAGTCCTTTTTCAATTTCTCCCATGATATTATTTTTATTTTTCCCTCTCTTTTCCTTCTCCTCTTCAAATTGTCATCCCATACTCTAGCAAACTTCTTAAATTTTAATATGATAATGCAACATCTTTTCTCATCATCAAGCTCCTTATATTTAAAAATATATTCAACAATTTGTAACCATTCAAGGAAAGATTCCAGATCGAGATTACCTTCAAAATTAGGTAGGTCAAATTGAATCCCCATCTCCACATTGTCATATGATTTCCTTGAAGTGTCACGAGCTCATCCATAGTTCCCTACACTTTCTTCTCCTCCTTCCTCCATTCGTTCATGTGCTCCCCTTCCATGATCTTCTTATACTTGATTTATTCGGATTTAATGTTGGACATGTGATCATTGGGTTTGTCAGGCTTCCATCCAACCCATACACAGCTTAAATTCCTTGATCTCCTCCACCTACACCTTGAGAACATCCCTTAACTTGTCCTCTTGACTTGCAATGCTTCCTTACACCTAAAAAATGGTGTGCTTCTAAAAATGCCTTCTCAAATCAACCAAAGTTAGAATTTTGGCACCTCTTTGATGAGTTCTTACATTAATCTTGAATTATTTAGAATAATTCGCAACGACAATGATTAACTAGATTTTAATATGAATTTGAAACTGTTGATAAAACCATAAAATAAATCAAAATTAAACGTTCTCGTCAAAGTACATTAATAAAATTATTAAGCTTAAGTAAATTGAATTTAAAAAATATGGGATATTACACATTTTGATAGGTATGTGATTGATTTTGGAGCTCAAACAGTGGCTATTTTAGCTTTACTCAGAGTGTGCAACTATGTTGGCCGGCATCTATTAATTTTTTATTTATCAAATTTATTCATGGTTGTTTGATGCATACATTTCATTGTGTAATAAGGGTTTTTAGCTTTTTTTTGAGTTGATGATAATAAGTTGTCATGGGAATGAATTTTAGCAAGTATTGTTAATTGCTATATCATTTATTATTAAGTATTGGAAGGTCTATACAAAACAAATATATAAAAAATAAAATAATGAGTTATTGATATTTTATAGAACTAAAGAGTGTATAGTAATCATGGAGTTATTATTTTTTTCCTCCTATGTTTGTTGTGTCATGTTTGAAATGGAAAAGAATATGGAATATTTTATATATATATTTTTTTAAAATTTGGAAATCATTGTAAGTCATTTATGTAACATTTTAGAATGCTTCTAAAAAAATTTAGAATTAGTATTGAGTTTATGGAGTTTTTATTATTTTTTAGACACTTTATCAAAATTTTCATGTATCAATATAATATTTTAATTTTTATTAAATATGTAAAAGTATTTAAATATTAATAATAATCAACTTTCCTTAGATTTTTTTTTCCTATAAACCAAACACCAAAAACATTTCCAAGAATCATATTTTCCACAAAATGTTTCCAACAACCAAACAAGGGAAAGAAAATTGATTTCTCCTATTTTCTTTCCTTCATTTTTCTTTCCTTCTCATTTTCCTTTCATTATTATTTTTCTCAAATCAAATAGAGCCCTACGGTAGTGACTAATTAGGCCTAATTGGCACGGATGGGTGGATGGTAGACTTCTTGGCTATAATCATCATATTCATGTGCTGGCATTTGAGTACTACGTACTAACTAGTACTATGAAATAAAAATATAATCATCAAAGCTTTATTCAATGGTTATTATCGAGAATTTTATTAGCCTATGGCCAATGATTAGGAACTTATTTTGAAAAAAGTTTAGGCTAAAATGTTTCCGACATAAGTAATTATTATAGATAATTACTTTTTGTAAGGATATCCAAACAAGTGCTAGATTTACATTCATATTGTACTTTTTGAATGAATGATAAGATAAAATATAGTCTAAAAATATTTTATTTAACGGTGTTACATCAAATGTCACCTCCTATCATTCCAATGTTTGCTTTTCTTTATATAATTGCTACTTTTGATCTTAATGTCCATTTTTCTTTTGATTTATGGATTATAAGTAGGCATGCCTTTGTTAGTATTATTTAAGTAGCACAACATAAGTCAATACGGGTGTGTTTGATTCAAGGAAAATAAAAGGGAAAAGAAAGAAAATGAGAGAGAAAATTATTTTCCTCTATATGGTTGTTAAGAAAAAGTGAAGTAAAGAAAATAATGAGGAAAAAACTTTAGAAATATGTATTGGAAATGTTTTCTCACAAAACTTGAGGAAATGAGAAAAAAGGTTGGGATCTTTTTTGACCGTCCTTTTCAACTGTTCATGGATTCCTTAGCATTTCCATCTCTTTGAGTTTTCTTCTTCTTCTAGGTCCCTCCGGCTTTGAGCTTCGCACTATCTCTGTTTATACTTGACGCATCTGATAAGTTTTTTGCCTTCAATTTTTTACAAAATTTTCTCCAACAACCAAACAAAGAAAGAAAATTAATTTATCTTATTTTCTTTCCATTATTTTTCTTTCCTTCTTATTTTCCTTTCCTTCTTACTTTTCTCAAATCAAACACAGCCTAAGAGTCTAGCATTATCAAACAAAACAAATAATTGTTCATCTATCATGTGACAAGGAGACTCAATATGTTATTTCGTGTTGCTCCACTTCCTAAGTGCTTCATGGTTTGTAACTAATTTCGTTGGTAGTGAGTATGGAAAATCTATACCTCTACTCTTAGTTTTATAAACCATGCCTCAAAATTATGTAGAAATAAACTTGCGCTCACTTGAGTTGCTCATTCTCAACTACCACTAGATTTTACTTACTTCAATCTGGCCAATGGCCACAAAGAAAAAAAGCTTGTCAAATTTTGCTACTACAAAAATATAAATACATGAAAGCTTATATATAATTATTCTAATAAGAACAATTATATATAATCCATTTATTAAAAAAATGGAGCGAATTTGGAGAAAGGTTTTATTATGGATATAGATGATAATTTTAATATAATAGCAATTATCTTTAATGTCTCTTGACCACTTTACGAAATATCTTTAATATAATTTTAATGTCTCTTGTAATATAATAATATCTATCTATAATATCTCTAATATAAGCTTTTCTTAACTAAGACTATTAGGCCTTTGAGCATCTTCCCCAAAAGCTTTCTAGGTGCACCTCAATTGGCCTAAGTCTTGGATCAGTCTCAAGCTACTGATCCATACAAGTTTTTTGTTAGGTTTATTCTCTATATGTTGTCCAAGGGAGCTTCCTTGTCCTTAACAACACAATATTTTCCCCTTCTTCTTTTCCCTCATTGTACCACTATATATATAGGGTCTCATATTTATTTTGGAAAATGTGAAATCATAATACAACTTTCCTACTTTTGTTCTCTCCTTTCTCCTCCCTATTTTACCTTTGGTACTTTACTAAGCCTAATCCTTATTATTTTCATTAAGAATCACTCAGTTCACAAGACACATGCAGCATCATATGTAATTTGTGGGGATCTATTACAAAAAGCCATGTATCTTACTCAACTTTCTCATTAATTTGACCGAAACATTAGTAAAATTCATAGGGAATAACATGTAGTCACTATTAATTTGCTTCATAATGCTAACATTGAGCTTCATGCATTTATTCAATAATGGTGTTGGACTTGATGGTCCTTCTTATCCACATCCTCAGACAATTACTTCATCTTATAGGCCAGCCTCTACACATTCTACCCCAACAACCTACTCCTTAAGAAACCTTGTATGAGACTCTTGATCTTTCAAAAAGAGAAACAAGATCTAGGCTTTCTTGTGCCATCTTCTAAGAAGATGATACAGAGTCCATGGAATATATCCAAGGCAAATGAAGTAGGAGTGGAAAATTATAAATTTCTTCAACCTTTAAAGGTGAATTAGATAAGAAAATCATCAGAGTCTGATTCATGAGGACAACATACATGGAGATGAAATAGACTTACAAGAAAAAAAGACAAGAGGTCTAATGAGCTAGCAAAGGTGAAAAAGAGATTTGACAAACTAGTAGACGTGGAGAAGAGGTCCAAAGATTAGAGGTCCGATGGAATATCATAGATGATTTTTTTTTGATTAATAAGATGATAGACCAAAGGATGCAAGAGGTAGTGGAAGCCATGAAAGAGAGAAAGGATAATACTCATTTTAGTTGGGAGACTCTTTTTATGAAGGATATTTTTGAAACACCAACATAAAGAATAATATTTCTTGATTGTGAATAATTTGATGGCTATATTCATCTAGGATAACACTTGAATATATAGTCAATAATTCTATGTTTTTGGTTAGGCCTCGAGAAGAAACATTAAGAGCACTCTAAAGGGAGAAACATTGAGATGTCTTGGAAATTTAAGAGATGAATCAATGGATTCTTTCTCACAACTCGTAATGAAATTTCTTGAACAATTTGTTGCATGTTGACATTCTAAAAAGGATTGCTCTTCATTAATGGGGTTTTCTTAAGGACCATTAGAATTGTTTTAGTCATTATTAAAGATATTAGATAAAGAGGTATGATATATTGATAAATTGGACAACGATATTACTAGATCTTCCTTCTTAAGATGATTGACTAATAAAGAAATAGAGGAGAATTTATGCTTAGCAAAACAAAAATCTTAAAATTTTCTTAGAAAATATGTACATGAGATGATAGATTCTAAATAAATAAGTAAGGTCATGTGGTCGATGGGTAGAAGAGAAAAGGCATCTTCAATGTTGATATTGAAAGTGGATAAGGAGATGTTTATGAAAGAAAGAGATTGAGAGGGTCTTAGGTTGGCGACACACCCAATTTTATAACATTGATTTGACATATAGGCTTTGTCGGTGGCCAACATATAACATATATTAAATGTTGAAAATGGATGAATGGAATTTCTTAAGCTTATTCCCTTACAAGTTACACAAACACCGTTGAAAAGATAAGAAGTAAGCGTTTCATAACAGTTTCCTCTGTCTCCTTAGGGTAAAGAACTACAAAAGATTATTCATACAATTTTGGGGGGGAGATTCCTAGGTAGAGGCTTGTAATTTAGCCCTAAAAGCATACGTTAGAATAACTGACTTCCATGAAATAAATAAGAGGGAAAGAATGGGCCAATGAGAAGTTATTTTTATAGCAAAGATGAAGGGTGAAATATTATGGTGCATCGTGATGACCCTTTGTTTATAGAAGTGCAAATCACCAATTGAATGATGAAAATGGTCCTCAAAGATACTAGAAGTTTTACTGATGCTATCTTTGAAAAGGCTTGAAGGCGATTAGAGTTGGTAGAAGAATGATTGATAAATAAAACTTCACCCCTAATGGGATTCACTAAAAATATTATTATAATACTCCAAAACCCTAATTTAGGAATTTAAAATAAAATAAGGGTTAATAAGTGAGATTTAATTAAATATACCATTTTTTAATAAAATAATAATATTATAATAAAAAATTAAAGATAAAAAGAGGAAAGTATTATAGGGATTAAATTAGTGAGGCTAAAATAATTTACTAAAATAAAATAAAATTTAAGTAATTTATAATAATAATTTCTAAATTAATAATAAAATTAATTATTTATTATTACTAATTTTATTATTTCCAAAATTTCAAAACAATCCCAAAACACACTAACCACCTCTCTCTTTTTTCCTTTTTCCCTTTTCTTCTCCTTTCTTCCTTTTTTTTCTTTTTCTCTTCCCTCGCTAGACTGGACCTCACCTAGTGTGACCCAACTCCCTCTCCCCCTCCTCTCCTTTCCTTCCTCCCTGACCCACTTATTTCTCTCTTTTTTTTTCTCATGCGGCCTAGTGTTGTTCCCCTCCTCTTTCCCCCTTTTATCCATTTCCTTTTTCCTTTCTTCCACTTTTACCCTTGTCTTTAGCCTCCTCTCAATTAGCCAATCGGGCATGGCTACCTCGCAGCCATGGCTTTCCCTCTCCCCTCACCTTCCACTCATCCTAGCATGCAAGGCATGCAATTGGAACTGCCCTACACTAGTCCTCGCCCCTCTCCAGCCCCAACATTTCCACCTAACCCCCTACGACCTTGCCGGAAACCTACCCTATCCCCTAGCTATGCATGCTTTGCTAGCCTACACACCGGTTGACAGCTAAGCACCCTCCTCCCCTTGTGTTCTTCCTTCCTTTTTCCACTTCCCCCAACCTTCTCCCTTTATATATACCCCTTGTGTCTCCAATTTCCCTTCTTTTTCTACCATTCCAGAACTTCTTAGCTCCTTTACACCTTCTCTTCACTCACCGCCACTGCCATTGCTATGCTGCATCGTTATCGCCACACCCACCCTTCCTCTTCCCTACACCACCCTCCACCAAACAAGACATCCCCTACCCTAACTCTCCCTACTCTTCACTCTCTACTTGTGTAAAGTGGGAAGCTCGAGTTTCCCTTTTGCACCCATCTCTGCCACTTGCGTTGCCCCACACTGCCACCACTACAGTAAACACCACATCCACTTCCTCCCTTTTTGCCCATAAAACCTCCCCTACCTTCCCACACCACTGATTCCCTTTTCCCTTCCCTCCTTCCTCCTCTTTTCCTCTCCTCCACTCTCGACCACCACCATTGCCACTATCTACACTATTGCTGTGAGACACCACCACCACCACAACCCCCTCTGACCCAGAAACCCTTCCACCTAAGAAAAAATAACTTCCCTCCCCCTTCCCAACCTCAAAATCTCTCCTTTTCTATGACCACCACCTCCACCACCTTGCACCGTAGTGCACTGCCACCTTAGTCTACTATTCCCTCTCTAGTTGTGCCCTTAACCATTATATTTATTTAATAAAAATTATTTTAAGTATTTTGCTATTGTTAACCTTATTATTATTATTATTATTATTATTATTATTATTATTATTATTATTATTATTATTATTATTATTAATGTTATTACCAATATCTTGTTAAGAAAAATAAAATAAAAAGGAAAAAGGAGTAGGAAGAAGGTTTAATAATTAGCGTTCCATTTTCTATAGGTTGCGAACCAAACTCTCCCCGTAATGAGGTGTAGGGTTCGTACTACAAGCCTAGTGTCCTATTAGGTAAGGATATGGTTAAGACTTGGGTTTGATATGATTTATGTGCTTATGGGTGCAATGATATGTGTTGTGTATTTTTTATGTGAATGTGGACTAAATATGTGTGTAGTACATCTTGCTCTGCATGAAGCTAAGGTAAGTTGTGTATGATATATGATACGTATGATATGAGTGATATGACTTGTTATTTATGACATGCTCTTATGTATAGTTGTTATGGTATGACATGCATGCTAGGAGGCCTTAGGTGGTTTTGAGAGGTTGTGGGGATCTAAAAGAAATAAAGAGGGTGGAGTGAGTAAGAAGAAGTGGGAAAAATCCTAAATACCATATAACCTATGGGTGATAAAATAAAGGGAGATTAATAATAAAATGAAGGGTTAGAGTAAATTTTGCATGGGAAGTGTAAGGCTTACATTGGGTGGTTAGTCTTTGCATAGGGGAAAATTTTACATGGGAAAAGTTGGTTTAAGGTTTAAACATGGTGAGGAAAGAGTATTTTGGGAGATTGGAGTCTTTGGGGAAAAGATAGTACGTGGGTTGGTAGAATTGTGCATGGGAGCTTAACTAGGGTTTTTGGGGAAAAACCTTAAGTATGGAGTGACATAAGAGAGCTGTAGAAGTTGGTCAGAATTAGGGTTGAGATTAGGAGGGTATTTTATGAAGGGTTTGAGTCAAGTGGAAAGGAGGGTGGAGTGCGTGTGTGATGGGATGGTGTAGAAGAAAAGAGGATTATTAGGGTTTCAATGTGGCCAACTATGGTTCTTTCTCACATGTGGAAGTTGGAGAGTAGGGTTATGATTGGAGTGATGAGTGATGGTATTAGATTTAATGGGTAGTATGGGCTATATATGAAAAGGAGAGGTTAAGGACACATAGGCCAAATTAGAGTTTCCAAGGGGAAACCCTAGTGAGTGATTATGAGACTAGATAGAGAAATAGAAAATTGGGTCTTGACCCATATGCGTGGGGAATTTTGGATTCATGGTGAGTAGGGGAAGGTGAGAAAGAAGCCTTGGAGTCTTGGGGAGTGTAGAGGTCCCAAGTTATGGGATATGATTATTTAGAGACTTTGGGGTGGAAGAGTGAGAAAGGGGAAGCCTATTGGGGGCATGCATGTCTAGTAGGGAATTAATTATTGAATAAGACACGAATGAAATGCTAACCATTAAAAGTGGAAGACTATTAAGTCAGGCCTAGACCGATCCACCAATGAGAATAGTGGCTAGGTGTATTTTGCCATAGAGACCAATCCACCGTTGAATAATAGTGGCTAGGTGCGTTCTGCCCTGGACTGTATTCTAATCCATCGGCTATAATAGTGGGGGATCTTAGGCTCAATAAACCAAACCTTGGATGATAACAAGTCATGGGGAAAATACTAATCACTTATAGTGGAAAACCATGTGAGTTGGGGCCAGACTGATCCACCGGCGAGATTAGTGGCCCGGAGGATTTTACCCTGGAGATCGATCCACCGACAAATAATAGTGTCTAGGAGTGTCTTGCCTTGGAGTGTATTCTAATCTACTTGCTATAATAGTGGGGTTCTCGTACTCGCATGGATATAACTCGAGAGATGTGTGAAGATGGTATTAATGACCTAAATTCTAATAATGGTGATTAATTGAAATGACTTACTGCATGCATTATCTACCATTTTCTGTGTTATGCTTTGTGTTAGCCATATGGTTACCTTACTCAATATGCAACATACTGATTACCCATTTCATGGGTGGTGCTCATTTCCATAAGTAGTAGATCTCCTGAGTTTGGGCAGATAGGAGATGATGCCTATGATGACTTTAATGCTTATGATGCCTTGGACAGGATTGAGTAATAACCTATTATACTTGATGTAGGTTTAGAGAAGGTGCTCTCTGGACATATCATTATCTATTTTCCTATCGTTTTTATTTCCCTCGTAGTGGGTGCTGTTTGTATTTAATTTCCATTCTATATTAACTCTGATGTTTGTATACTCTGGTTTTATCTATGAAATGTTGAGCTATTACGATCTTTACTGATTATACGTGTTAATAATTTTAGTCCCTTTAGCCTTGTGGTTAGTATGATATTGGATAGGGGTAAATATTGTACTTATCACAGAGGTAACACCCCTTTTTTAGTGTATGTCTTTCTATAACAAACGAAAATTTTGGGGGTGTTACAATTATAAATTTTAAGGGCATGTTAAAACTTGCTTTGATGATAGGTCAGTTGGGGGTTATGAAGAACATCAAAATAGACTTTGTAGTCATTGCTTTCCCTTCAATATATAACATGATGTTAGGATGATCGTCCCTTAAAAAACTCTAGGTAAGTAATTTTATGGATGGCCTATTAATAAGGTTCCAAGTTAATAGAGGATGGGGAGAAGTTAAGGATGTCATAGGAATGTCTCAACAATGCTATGTAATAGAGGTAAGAGGAGGCCCAAGGAAATCCAATGTTAAGAAGCCATTGTAAATCTTAGTCATGGAAGATCTAAATGCTTCTAGAGAAGGCATATAGGCCACTGTTGAAATAAAGAAAAATAATCGCAAGATTTAGAATATATGGTAATAATAGGCAATAATATTAGTGAGGATGATAAAGAGTAGTTGTTTAATTTTCTCATATGAAAGAAATATGTCTTTTCTTTGACTTTATCTGATCTAAAAGGAAACCCTCCTAAAATAATCAAGCACCACTTAGGCTGGTAAACACAGTATTTTAAGGGAAGATAGAATTTTATTTGGTTAATATGATAGTAAATAAAAAGAAAAAAGAGGCCCATATATAAGAACTCTATAATGTTTTTGATACCCTAAAAATTTATAAAACAAACCAAATCCTACTAAATGCATATTAGGAGTTGGCATCAACAAATTTATGGGATTTAGGGTTTCAAATAGGGGATAGATGTAAATCCTAAAAAATTTGTAGCAAGTTTAAACATGCAAGCCCGAGTGGGGAAAAAAGACATTAAGCAATTGATAGGCAAATTTTCTACATTTCATAGATTCTTATTTAGAGTTGCCGATACAAGCTTGCTTTTCTTCCAACTTTTGCGGATAAATGATAGTTTATAGTGGACTAAAGATTATTAAAAAGAATTTGATGATTAAAAAACTCACTTATCTAGATACCAAACATAATAAGCCTAGAAGAAGGAGAGGTATTGTTATTATATCTGTTAGCATCGATATCAGTTATTTCTTCCATTCTATTTTGAGAAGACACAAAAGCTAGAGCATAAAATCCTATATATAATACTATCAAAGTACCGACTAATGTTGAGCACAGATAGTTAAGCTTGAAATATATGGCATAGACCTTACTCATTGCTATGAGAAAGTTAAAACTCTACTTTGATTCTCATTTTATAGTGGTTTTTACTAATAATTACTTTAGAAGTTTTTTACGTAAACCTAAGAGTTTGAGGAGAATGATGGTATGCATCACTGAATTAAGCTGATATGACATTCAATGCCACCCAATACCTACTATTAAAGGTTAGGCTAAAGGTGATTTTATTGTTAAATGCTCATTTGAAGTTGAGCCACATTTTTCTTTGATCTTGGGGGACCATGGAGAATGGACTTTATATGTGGGTGGGGCTTTTAAGAGCTTAAGTTCTAGAGCTAGAATCGTTTTAGTTGACCATAATGGCATAACAATGGAGCATGCACTAAAATGTGGTTATGCTACCACTAACAATGAAGCTTAAAATGAAGTTCCATATGTTGGTATTAGAATAGATCAAATATTGGAGGCATATAAAATCAATCTATATAGTGATTCTACTATGGTCATTAGCCAGTATAATGAGTAATATGAAGTTAGGGAACTTATCGCGGAGAAATATTTAGGGAAACTGATTGAAGTAATAGATTATTTTTCATCTACTGAAATTACACAAGTACTATGATCAACTTATCTAGTATCTAATGCTTTAGAAAAATTAGCCTTGGCTAATACTTATTCATTGTCCATAACAGTCAGAGATGAATATATGGCAAAGCATTTGATAGATATGAAGGAATTAAGAAATGAATTAGGGGAGATTACACAAATATTGATGATAAATGAATGGATGAAGGAGTTAATGGATTACTTAGAAGCAATCACCCAATCAATGAAGAAAAAAAATAAGGTTTTTGAACTAAGAAGGATGGGAGAAAAATATATCATGACTGAGGGGAAACTGTATAAACATTGATAGACCATGTTAGAACTAAAATTTGTACCTCTAACATTAAGGCACATAATCTTAAAGAAGTCAATGTGGGAATATATGAACTACACCAAGATACCAGATCTCTCTCAACAAATGCCTTACGTCAAGGTTATTATTGGAAATATATAAATCGAGAAGCTGAGACAATAATATTTTGGTGCCAAGGATGACTAATATTCACCCTGGCACAAAACTTCCCTCATTATAATTGCAATCATCTGTAATTCCATGATTATTTGTTATGTGGGGGTTAGATATCTTTGGACTACTTAGCCTTGGTAATGATGTCATTTTTTTATTTTATCACAAATTATTTAATTTTTTTTAGGTTATCTCTCAAACTAACCTATTAAATATAGGTGTTTATCAAACAATATTCATTAGAGTTTCTATTGATTATTTTACAAAATGGGTAGAGGCAAATGTCCTCACACAGATCACCAAAAAATAAATGATAGACTTTTTCTAGAAGAATATTATCTATAGGTAGGTTACAATTTAGTATCATATGAATGTAACTAATCAAGGCCATTTAAGTTTGGAGTACCTCAGGCAATTATAACTAATAAAGGATGACAATTTGATAACAATAAGTTCAAATATTTTTTTGGTAGAATTGAAAATTTTATTGATGATTCACCTCGGTAGCTTATTTGTAGGTAAATTGCATTAAATTATTTTTACATAGGAAACTTCATATTTTGAGAACCAATTCCTAATTGGTTTCAAAATAATGTAATGATCAATCCAAGCATGAAAATAAATAAATAAATATTGGGAACCCTAAGATGCCAATTGAATAGGGCTAAGAGAACATGGGTGAATGAGTTTCTGGGACTATTTTAGACCATTAGGAAAATTGTAAAAATTTAACAAAGGAAATGAATTTTAGTTTTTCTTTTGGGGTCAAGGTATTTGAACCAATGGAATTCGAAATAAGTTCATATAGAACTCCAATATGATCTTAAAGGTAATGAAAAGGCCTTAAAAGTTGAGAAGGAGATATTTGAAGATCAAAGAAGCATAGTTAAAATGTGACTTGCTAAATACATATATAAAGTAGCTAAATACTATAATAAAAGAGTAAAGCCTACATAATTAAAGGCAAGGGATTAGGCGCTAAAGAAGGCTGAGTTTTGAAGCATTGAAGGTCAAGGAAAATTAGTAGTTAAATGGGAAGGTTCATATGAATTTATATATCAAGTTGGGAATTCCATGTTAATATTAGTGAAAAAAGGGAAAATATATTTAGCAAATGATTGGAATGCAAAACACTTGCAAAAATATTATTTGTAATGTTGTTTGGCATTGACTTATCAATGATTTTGTTGCATATGAATGTGGTGATTCTTATTTCATATCAATGTTGATAATGGAATAAAGTTTTTTTTTGCAAATATTAATGTACTTATAGAATGTATTTCGTAACAAATATTCTATCTAAGACCATAAAGTCCAAAATAAAAGAAGACTGGAACACTCAATGAGCTAAAAGATCATTGCACCCTCGAGTTGACTAATTAAGGTCATTGAGCCTATAAGATTATATAAGACACACACACACTTGTTGAGTTGAAAGAGTGATGCACTTTCAATCACTAAGCTTAGGCTTTGAAGATGCATCCTCGAACCGATGTGCTGAGACCCATTAGCCTAGAATATTAAAGAAGATGGGAACGCCTAGAGAGTTGAAAGATTGATGTGCTTCAATTACTAATACTGGATTCTAATGGTGAACCTTTTAATTGTTGCATTGAAGCCAATAAACCCAGAAGAATGATTAAGATGGACACACCTAGTGAGTTGAAAGAGCGATGCGCTTTCAGTCACTAAGCTTAGGCTCCAGATGTGCACCCTTGGACCGATGTGTTGAGGCCATTAAGCCTAGAATAATGAATAATTATAGGCACACTTGATGAGATGAAAGAATGATGCACTTTTACTTGATAAGCCTATCCCATGGTGCAATCCTCAATCAAGGTGTGAAGGCCATTAAGCTTGGAATCAGGTACACCTAGTGGATTTTCAACTTATAAGACTAGGCTCCTATAATGTGATCAATATATAAGGTGTTGAGTCCATTGAGCCCAATTTTTAGGGGTTTGATTGTTTCATTCATTCTACTCAGCCAATGACAGTTAGATTAAACCCTA
Organism: Tamarix chinensis; assembly: GCA_030549775.1. Lineage (NCBI taxonomy): Eukaryota > Viridiplantae > Streptophyta > Magnoliopsida > Caryophyllales > Tamaricaceae > Tamarix > Tamarix chinensis. Next base: position 76,447,074 of record CM060179.1, on the reverse strand, counting down.
CTTTGGTTACCACCAGTAGGGCCGTTCTCAGTTTAAATATCCGATATTTTGGATATTTGATTGTTAGATATGCGAAATTTACGATATCTAAAAATGATATTTGATATTTGATTTTAAACATTAGATATCCAAAAGATCGGATATTTGATTTTTTGGATCGAATATGAAATATAATTGATATTATCCAAATAAAGTTTTAAATATAACAAAACCAAGAAATCACAAATATATTTGATATTATCTGATTTTTGAGCAAATATCTGATTCACTCAGCAAATATCCGACTTACTCAACAAATATCCGATGTTAAAACTAAAATAAGGAAGGTGTAGGTAGAGTCTATCGGCACGTAGAGTGTTTTTTAATAAACATTTAAAAAGGAATTATATTAAAAATATAGCTTCAACTAAATTAAATTTTGCCTCAAATAATTAACAAAGTAAGTAAAAATTACACACACACACACACACATCTAAATTTATTTATATAAAATTATATATAAAAGAACAAATTATAAAAAAATGTATAGATATTTTTCTTTAGATCAGATATTTGGTTTGTTTGACTTTTCATTGGCCGGATTGGATATTTGATTTAAAAAAAATTGGATCTATTATTTGCTTTTTCAGATTGGATCACTTTGGATATCAAATCAAATACGGAGATATCAGATAACATGAACAACCCTACCCACTACTAAAGCATTAAAAAGGTTCAGAGTGTTGGCAACTTGAGTGTTACAAAATGTATGAAACTTAGTATAGATAGAGTGTTAAAACAAAACAGAAAGCAAGGAAATGAGCTTATTAATGATTATATCATATTAAAGATATGAACAAGGCTCCATAAAAAAAATATCTCAAAATTCAACTTCAGCAATATCATTAGCCTCTTTCAAAACAAGTATGCTTTCTATGTCTTCGCCATAATAGAATTATTCATTGGGCTTTCAAAGCCAATCACACTCTACCTAGGTTTTAAATTAACCATGCACCATTGACAAAACATATGCTTATCATTGAGATTGAATTTTTCCTTTATAATGTAAAACCTCTTTTAGTAGTTATCTACAACATCACATGATTATCTTAGCTTGGAATCAATAATAACCTTCTTGATGTGTTCATCTATAGTTTTTTAAGCAGACTTAGCCACTTGCTTGGCCTTAGCCATCATTTTCTTAAGACTCTTATTTCATTATTATTTTCCATCTCCTTCTCACCAACCTCAAAGTGCATCCACTAGGTCTTAGTCATTTATTTCTCCAAGGCTTTCTTTATCTCAACATACTTGGCACCATACCTAAGTATATTATTATGTGCACACTCATTTAATTTATTAAGTGTATTTAATTCGTTCTCTTTTTTCATATATTTATTATCCTCAAACAAATTTCAAATCCTATCAACTTCAACAATTCATTTCTTCTTCTTTGAAGATAATTGACCGGCCCACTTTTTCTCTTTTTGAAGGTTATATTCCAACTTGGTAGTTTCAGCCTTGAATAACCCTACCTTAGCTTTAGTTGATTTTTTTTCTCTTTGAATATAATATTTTAATATAGTAATTTGGGAGTTCATAAATTCTTCATTGGCTGAAGTAGATTCTAGGGTACTATTCTCAATTTCTAGCTCAAACACTTTAGATTCAAGGGATTCCTTTTTAGACTATAGGATTGAGTAGTCAACTTGAAGTTTTCTGTATTTATTATCCGCCTATTGGAAGAAATTAGTACTTCATTCAAATCGATCAAAATTTTTCTTCCATATGTATGGTTGTTCCAAATAACATGAAAAATTGAGTAATCACATTAAAGTTTACATGTATACAATAGATATTATGATATACTTTGTCGGAGAGGCTCAAGTCAACCCCCATCAAGGTTTATGTTTGAAGAGAATTGACTATTTATTCATCCCAACCCAACATTATGGCCTCGACCAGCTCAATACCCACACAGTCATCTAAGTGACAATTAAAGAGAGAATAATCTTTCGACATAATTAAGGTGGCTCCTTCTTCTTCAAAAGAGACTTTAGAGCCCCTTTTGAAAGAAGGTTTTAATAAAGGGAAAGCTTCTAATTTAGTTATCCTATCATTATGACCATTTAGCTTAAATGTTATTTGTCTAGGGTCGCCATCACTTATATTAGCTTGCACCTTTGGGTAAGGACTAGTGGTAGCTTCCACATCTGCATATGATTTTATTTATCCTCTTAATGATCATTCACTTCCTTTTCTAAGAGTATTATGGTATCTTTAGTCGATCGCGATACTAGTGTTACTTTAGAAGGTTGTAGGAAATAAGGTTTAGATATCCTCAAATAATGGTTTTACAAACCTTTTCCTTTCTTTGGACTAATTTGTTGAAGTGTATTTGGAATATTGTCATTATTCATTGGGGCTGCTGGATTTTTTGCAACATTAAGCTTTTGAGATGAAGACATTAGAGCTGGCTTAAATGGAACCTTGGGAATTGCCTTAGGTTGAGTTTCCTCCTACAAAGGTAAATAATATTTTAAAGAATCAGGGATAATTTAAGCTTAGGAATAATCAAGTATAACAAAAGAATAAAACTCCAAGTTCAAAGTTATGTTTATTATGGGATTTGATAGACTCAAAGACCTGTCCATTATAAGAGCCAACGGCATAAAGATATGTGTATGGTGGGAGTCGATGAACTCGAAGACATGTTCATTATAGTTTTCGATGGAAATGAAGTTGTTTTCATTGTAGGGATAATGGAATAAAAATGAGAAATCTAGATGGATACTTTACAAGTGGAAAGTTTATTAAAATATATATGAAGGGACACTTGTTGAGGCTAAGGTAACAACCAAAAATTTGGTAGTAATAGGTTGAATAAAAGAAGTATTAGAATAGATTTTACTAACCTTATTTGATTTTTTATTTTTATTTTTAGGACTAGGTTTCACAATCCCCTAGTCTTCCTAAATAAATAACAATATAAAGGCATTTTTAGAGCATGATTGTAAATACGATAATTATTATAGTGATATTTTTGAAACTACTAGTAGAAAAACATAGCTTTTGTTTGGATGTTCCAAAAGTAAACATACAAGAGGGACGAAGGGTGGGCCTTTTTATACCCTAGATAGGTTTGAGGGGAAAATATTTTACCAAGTTTTCCATTCATCATACTTTAAGGGTAAAATGATTAAAAAATAAATAAGATGATAAACTTAATAATTCAATAAATGGACAAGAATGATAGAATGGGAAGAAGTTACTTACCAACATTTGAAATTCACCCTATCATTCTTAGGCTATTGGGGTCATTTACAATCTGAATATTTATAATTGTGTATCCATCTTGTACCAACCTATCAAACATATCCACATTGGCCTCTAGTTCTATTAAAAAAGAGGGACACCCTTAGGCATTAATAGTGAACAAACCCTATTAGAGAAAATTCCACTCATCATCCTCTTGAACAAAAAAAGTACTGGGTGATGCAGAAGCATCTATGGATTCTCAAGATAATTAAGAATTGGCATACTTAGTTATGGAGTATATTATAATATATGTATTTGATGATAATATTAATAATTTGACTAACCTTAACAAGTATACTTTGAGTAATTGTTGCAGGTATATAACATTTTTGCAGAAAGAATATTTATGCACTTGAAGATGTCAACATATCTAAGATTTCATGTGTTACGAGTTATTACAAGTCAAAGGAAGCTATTATGCATGAAAGTCAAACAACCAAGTCAAGGAGACTTAGTTATCATTTTTATGTAAATTATAAATCTGTTTAGTTATTTCCATATATTAATTAGCTACATTTGTTTGTAATAGTTTTTCGGTCAATTCATGTATTATATTGGTGAGTCCTATGTTGTTGTACTAGTTATTGTGCTAGTGTAGTACCCCCAAATTTACTAATTTCTTTAAAAAAAAAACCTCTAAATTTAAAACCTGTAAATTTTGGGGATGTTACCGCCACACTTAGTACCAGACCGGTTCATTCCGACCGTTCCAGTGCCAAGTGCTAAGTCTAAAAAGATTATTTTCAAACTTAAATTGAGAGTTCATAAAAAGAATTAAAAAGATCATAACATAGAAATCAGAGTACGCATAAAGGTTTATAATCAATAATAAGATAGAAATCAGAGTGTAAAATTAAAATTCCTCGGAGGGAATAATGTCTACAAACATTAATATCTAATTAAGGAAAATCCAATACAGGAAAGACATATTAGAAGGAAATAAAATATCATGGAGAGAAAATCTGACCATGTCACTCCCAATCATCGAGCCAAGCACAAGCTCAACACTCAGCCCTGCCTGATGTATTGCCCACCTGCACGAAATTAGAAGGGCCTACTACTCATGGGAATTAGTAGCACCCATAAAAAGGGTGATCAGTACGCTACGTACTAAGCAAGGTAACCATGTACTAAGGCCAACACATAAAATCATATAAACCATGCAGAAAAATAAAAAAGAGCATTTAGTCTATCATGATAACATAATATCGTACAATCATTCGGGTAGATACATAAAGGTTCATTTATAATCTGGATTAATTACTTAATTAATCTCTTATCAAAAATCGATTCACACACTTTTTATCAAATCCATGCGAGTACGGAAACCCCACTATTATAGCTGGTGGATCGGATACATATAAGGCACATAGCTCTTGACCACTATTATTGCTGGTGGACCTGAAACATACAGGGCATAAAGCTCCTGACTACTATTATTGCTTGTGGACCGGAAACACATAGGGCATAAAGCTCCTGACTACTATTATTGCTTGTGGACCGGAAACACACAGGGCATAAAGCTCCTGACCACTATTATTTGCCGGCTGACCGGTCTGGCCCCGACTCTCATGGTGTTCCACTGTAAGTACTTACTGTCTTTCCCATGTCTTAGCACAAATATGTTCAGTTTTGTTGAGTACGAAATCCGACACTATTATTTGCTGGTGGACCGGTCATATATAGGAAATCATGCCCTAACCACTATTATTCACTGACGGATCGGTCTGGGCCTTGCTCAACAATCTTCCACTTTAAATGATTAATGTATTACGGTGTCTTATTCAGAAACGTTACCCTAGACATGCATGAATCACTCTCTTTACACTTATCCTCCAAATGACCCATACTATATTATGATAAGCCTGCACCTCCTATCTTGCCTAACAACCTTTCCTCTATACTCAAACTCACACTAGAACTTCAACACCGATATAAGTGGGTCAATGTCCACTACTACACACCTCCAAGTCCACTTTTTTCCTTACTCTAGGTTCTCCCCAAAAAGCCTAATTTAGGCCTAAGTATCCCATTGATGCACTGTCATATGTACAACAAATTTAATCAATAAATCCTAATTTCCAAATACGTAGTATATGGCAAGAAGGAGTCAAACCCACAAGGAATGACGTTTTAATCACTAATTTTGCAATTGATGTTATAATCCTGTTTATACAATTTCATTAATTCTAATACTAAATCTAAATATACTAAGTTTTAATCATTATTTGATGAATAGGGGAGGAATGAATTGATGATGAAATCAGAATATCAAATACTCGAAGAAGAAGAATGATTCTATACAATTTAATGTTGACCTTGGGAAATTCATAATAACACATTCCTTTGCTTTCTCTCAACCTCAATAAATTAAATATGCTCTCAATTTATTTCCTAACCATTTAATAACCTAGGTTACGAACACTAGATTCAATTAATGGCAGCATTATGAATGGAAAGCAGCCAACTACAATCATAACCACATAAGCTCGGATTATGCAATTGTACGAATTAATGGATAAGATTAACGATTAATCTTCTTGCTACTGCAGACAAATTAATTAACAATTACGGGTTAATTGCATTTTCTTAGCAAAGATCAAGTTCTAAACTAAATAGGTGATCAATCTAATTAGTTTAAATTCTTAATCTATGATACAAAATCATTCAATTCGATCCGTTAATTAAATTAAATTTCATCTAGAACCAATCATTCAAAATATGCTATTGTATTTGAGACATAATTCCATCCTCAAATCATCCTACCCTGTGTGATTTACTCTAACATCTGCATATTTAGAAACCACACAATTACATATAAAGATTGAAAATTAATGCCAACAACACATTCACAACATCCAATAGTAATATAATAAGATAACAATAGAACAAACAAAAGTATAATTGCAGATAATTTGCTTGTATTAAACCGAAATGGAGAGACTGCAATTTATAAAGGAATAAAGAAGACTTATCAATTGAAGTGCAGATTTTCAATTGATCACTAGAATTCAAGAAGATAAAAGAAGTTGGAATTGTGCATTATATGTATATTCTAAAGGGAATAGAGGAAGAGAATACATTAAAAAATATTTCAATATCTGATAAACTTCTCCCCGAACCCTGTTTTGATAGAGGATATATCAGAAATAGGTCGCGCAGACAGTTATAATTTTTTTAATGGAAACACAGGACCTCCGTGTTTTCCTCCAACTTCTCTGCCGACCGCTAGATTTTAAATCAATGCTTGAGATATTTAACACGGTCCGTGTTTAAGAAACACGAGGGTACCGTGTTTTTTGGTCTTCCACTATTTTTCTCTTGCAATTTCAACACAACTTCTCTTTGTGTATTTGCTTCATTTCCAACTTTGCTCCGCTTGATTCAGTGTTTCTTGATGTGTTCTTTACTTGATTTCTTCTTTTCATTGATTTCTCCTTGAATTTCCTCAATTTTTTTCTTTCCTGCAGAATCTATTCAAAAGAGGAAAACTCGACGAAAAGATTAAATCTTATAAAATTAATGAAGGATAAATGATATTTTTATGCATGAAAATAATCTATAAATCCCATCTATCACCCATCCTACTCCACCTCACATAACCGAAATCATGTTAATACCCTATTTTTCACAATCTATCAATTCCATATTCATCATCATACTTTATTCATCAAGTACACACATGTTACCACCGAACCCTAGTTAGCCATATCAAAACCCTAGTTAATCATAGCAACCCATAGTTAATCACTCCAAACCCTTACTCAGTCTCCTCCATACCGTTATATTGTCCTACGTACTTTTTTCACCCAAAACTTCCAAGCACCCAAATAACTCCTCTATTTCCTTCCTTACATCTCAAGTCAACTTTTCATGTGTAAACTTCACTCCCATGCAGATGCTAACCTCCCCATGCAAAGCTTCAAAATTTTCATGCAAAATCCTAAAACTCCCATGTGAAACCCTAGATTCAACCATGCAAACCCTAGATCCGTCCATGTAAAACCCTAGATTCCACCATACAAAACCCTAGATTCTTCCATATAATACCCTAGATTCAATCCATACAAAAACCTGGATGAGATCCTCCCATGCAACACCATAGAATCTACCATGCAAAACCCTAAGTCCATCCATACAAAACCCTAGTTTAGATTCTCCCATTCCTTCATTTTACTTTCACCCCCTATTCTTCTTCCACTATAGGATCATTAACATTTTTAGATCAACTCACATCCCTTGGTCAACTCATTTCTTTTTGGTTAACTTACTCCCCTTTGGTTAACTTATTTTCCATTTTTCATTTTCAACCTTTTTCCCCCACAATACCAGTTTTATACATCCTCACATGCATGTCTAAAGGGTCAAAAACCATAACATCACATACCAAAATATTTCATCACATATACATAGTACACATGCCATATAATAACACAGAAATATACTTTAACTCCACGTTATACCACACACAAAATAATTATAATGATAAACATAGGATGCATGACATACAAAGCATATAATGCACATCAACAGACATAAGGCCTTAGTAACACTCTTACTTAAAATGACACCGGTATTGGAGCACGCTCCTACGCCTCCTTAGGGCTTTGACTGGTCTCACCTAAATGAGGGAAAAACTAAAATAAGATTCTCTCCTACCAAAAATGCTATTAATTACTAACTTATTCTAAGACTAGGTTTTTGATAAAATAACATATTAATAAAAATGACATTAACTAATTACTAACTTTGTTAAAGATATAGGAAATAATAGTAATATTATAAAAATTGATAATATAAGGTTGAAGAATTTACCCTAATAATAATAATGATACTAAAAATAATAATGACAAAGATACTAAAAATAATAATAATGATAATATTAATAAGAATAATAATAATAGTAACAATAATTATACTAATACTAATAATAATAATAATAATAATAATATGACTCCAAATAAATGGTGGAATAAGGGCTTCAACCCTTCACCAAAATAACACTAATAATAACATTAGTAAAATTAATAATACAATTTAGTAATAATAATAATGATAAAAACCATAATAATATTGCAAAAATAATAATAATCATAATGGTAATAATAGTAATGATAATAAACAAAGATAAAACGAAGTAGGGTTTCAACCCTACATTGAATAATAATAAACTTAATAAATAATAGTAATAATAGTAATAATAATAATAATAATAATAATAATAATAATAATAATAATAATAATAATAATAATAATATCAATAACAATAACAATAACAACAACAACAACAACAACAACAATAATAATAATAATAAATAATAATAATAATAATAATAAATTCTAGTGATAAAAATATTAATAATATTAATAATAATAAGACTTTATATTTATAATACTACTACTAAAATTCAAAACAGGCACCATAGGGTTTCAGCCCTATATAGAATAATAATACTAACATTAAAAATAATAATAATAATAATAATAATAATAATAATAATAATAATAATAATAATAATAATAACATATTATTAATAATAATAATAGCAAAAATAAGAATAATAATATTATAGTCAAAATAAAAATATAATAGGGCTTCGACCCTGAATAAAAAATAAATAAAGACATTAATAATAATAATAACAATAATAATAGTAGTAGTAATAACAACAATAATAATAATTGTATATATATTTGAATAAATGAAATAAAATAAATTAAAGCTTGTATAAATAGTGAAAAAGGGTTGAGAGGGTTTAGGGTTCAACTTTAGACTGGTGGTGACAGGCGGTGGCGGCGGTGGCCGGAAAAAGAGAAGAAAAGGGGAAAAGTTGAGGGCTGGGAAAAACATAGGGAGAAGGAGGGTGGAAGTAAGGGTGGTTATGGTTGTCTAGAAGGAGAGGAACAGAATGAGGGTCGTGGAGCAGCAAAAGGAGGCAGCGCACGGTGGCGGCGGCGGCCGAATGGGGAAGAAGAAGAGAATGAGAGGAGGAGAGGGAGGAAGAGGAATAGAAAGGTAGAGGGTGCTCTATAGAACATATTGGAAGGTGAATGAGGTAGTGGGAGTGGTGGTAGAGGTGGCGGACGGCGGCACGAAGGGTGGTAGAGATGGAAGAAAGGGTTGACCGGGGAGGGAACTTTGCACAATAGAGGGTAGCTTGTGCAAGGCAAATCGAGGGATATGGGTGTTTTAGTTAGTTAGAGGGCGGTGTAAGGATAAGTTGGGTGGGTAGAGAGGGCGGTGGCGTTAACCGATGGCGGCGATAACAGTGTCTGAAGTGGCGGTAGTGACAAGGTCGGCAAAAGCTGGGTTTTGGGGGAAAGCTTGATTCCAGACTGGAAAGGGGGTATTTATATAAATAAAAGGGTGGATTAGGTCAAAGGGAAGAATGGGAGGATCGGGTAGGTTGGTTAGGCTCACCGGTGGTGATGGTTGCCGGTGAAATTCAAGAAAAACGTGGCAGGCAGTTGCTGGCTGGGAGAAGGGAGAATGTGCGAGGAGAGAGGAGAGTTAGTTGGGCGAAATGGTCAATGAGTCAGAAGGGGAGAGGGAGGAGAGATTGGTTAGATCATCGGCGAGGTCTATGGCAAAAATCTAGGGGGTTGGGTGGCGGTACAGGTCGCTAGAAATGTCAGGTGCGAAGGGCTGGGGGAAGAAGAAGGTTGGGGGGCTGGACCGGTCAGCCGAGAAAAAAAGAAAAAAAGGAAAGAAAGAAAATTGGCTGGGAGATGATAAAAACAACGAGGTAAAATGCTATGTTCTGGTCTTGGGTCGTCGAAGGAGAAAAGAAAGAAAGGAAGTCGGGCCACAGGAAGAAGAGAAACGACCCATGCTGAAGGAAGAAAAAAGGAGAGGGCTTGGGCCGCTGGGTTGGCCCAGGTTGGGGCAGAAGGTAAGAAAAAGAAAAGAAGAAGAAATAAAAAGAAAGAAAAAGGAAGAAAGAAAAGGAAAAAGGAAAAAGGGAAAAAGAAAAAATAATAGGTTAGGTTAATTAAATTAATTGGGATATTTGGGATATTTAAAAATAATAATATTTAAATAAAATAATATTTAAATCCCTTTTTAAGCTAATTTAGGATTTTTGAAAGATTTTTCATAAATTTCATTTTAATTAACAAATCACTCTAATGTTCTATAATTAAATTATTTATAAAATTCCTATTAATTTGGACCTACTTTATCCTTCTTATTTTAAATAAAATAATTTATTTAATTAATTTACAAAATAAAATCCTTAATTAGCTAAAATACTCAAAATTTTCCTAATTAAAATATTTATAAATTTCTTCTTGATTTTCCCTAATTAATTCCCTTTTATTTTAATAAAATTAATTTATTTACTTTATTCTCATAAAAAATCCTTAATTAGCGATAATTCTTAAAATTAGGTTTTGGGGGTATTTTAGCTAGTTAGCCTGGTTTGTGCTACCTTAGTGTGCTACTTACCAATCTTGTGATTAGCTATATAAGGCATAATTATCATTTTAACACATGAATGTCGACTATCATTTCAAAAACTAATACAAGCAATACACTTAGCTATTTTCTCTCTTTTGTGACTGAACTTGAGTAATCTTATATAGGGTACTTTAAATGCCTTCTTGGAGAAATGTTGAAAGTCAAACTTCTTGATTTCTTCCTTAAATCTTGACTGAAGATTCAAACCAATCTTTAAATCTTCCTTGAATATTGATTAAAGATTTAAATTAATCTTTGAATCTTTCTTGAATCTTGCTTTAAGATTCACACCTTATTCCCACCTTCCTTTATTTGACATCTTCTTCTGTCCTATATTCAAATCTTATAAAAATTTGAGGAGGGATTCATATGAGTGAGACTTCGACATATTCCTAGAATACCAAGGCTCTTTAATGAATTTGTGATCTCCCTTTGTTTGAGAGGAATAGAAACCCTAGGTTGAAGGATGACTAAAAAATATGAATAAAAATCTACATGACTTTATTTTTTTATTAGACGTTTAACAAATATGGATGGAAATGAGTCGGCTCCAACCAAATCTACACCTATTTATAGTACCTAGACCAAGACTCATACCTGACTAGATTTGTTGAGTCTCAAAAGTTTAAACTCAAACTCAGATCTACCGGGTCTAGCAGGTAAATGGGCCCTAAATAAGTTTGGCTATTTTTGAAAAAAGTTGAATAATTTATATAAATACAAATACATTTATGTTTTATATTTGTTAATATGTATTTGTTGTTAAACAAATCATTTGAATGAAAATGTTAGCATTTCAACATAGTTACTTTAACTTATCAAATGATGTTTTAATACTTTTAGAATAAAATATTATACATATTTCTTACAAAGTAAATACATAGAAATAAAATTAAAATAATGAATAAGGAGATCAAATTATATCATGACAAGGATGACAAATATAAAATTAGTATGTATGTATGTATGTTTGTAAGTATGACTACACACAGAGGCACTCACACACTAAATAGGTTTAGCGGGTAGGATCGGGATCTAGGGCTACTAGACCCATGCCTAGACCCATTTAGTTATATATGGACCTAGACTAGACCAAGATCTATTAGGTCAAAAAATTATGGACCTAGATCCACTAAAAATGAGGTAAATATGGCGGGTCAGGGTCAGCTTCGAAATCCATTGCCATCCTTACCAACAAAAAACACCCATACAAAAAACCAACCATCGTTCTCCAAGTGTTAGGGGTGAGTTAGGAAGGGCTTAAGTGATAAGATTAGAGAAATGCTCTCATAAAATGGTTAAAAGGTAAAGGTATACCAGTATACGAAGCCACATCTTACAAATTTATACATCTACATAGGGATTGTTAGATGTATATGATAGAGATGATTGGATTAGTTTATGGGTAACTAAATTGGTATTTGACACAAAATTGGTTGAGTTGAGCCTCAGTGATGTTACTTAGAGGAGAAGTGTATGAGCCTTTGTGATGGAAACCTGTTAGGGTTTCACGAAGGATCGAACGATTAATCGAGCGCAAAGTTCGATTTCCCCGGTACAGCCTAAGGAAAAATTCCAAAGGAAGACCAAAGATTCAGAAGCACGATTGATACAATGGCAACTGAAATTTGAAGGTGAATGATCAAGATCGATCAAGGTGAGAGCGAGAGCAGAATCAGAGAAGACGAGTGAAAGAGATAATCGCCGAGAGAGAGAGAAAAGAAGTCGCGAGAAAGCTCAAGAAATCAGCCGATATATTTCTGTCTAAAAAGTTCTCCGTATTACAAGTATTTCGCCTATTTATATGTACAAAAAAGGCCGTATATGTCGACACATACAATACGAAACAAATACAAGCCTGGATATAATGGGCGTAAAAGACTTTGGGCCACAATAAATCGACCAGCCCAATTCAACCCAACATAAAATGTCCCAAATACAATTAAGATTAAGGCTTAATTTTCCCATCAGCTATAACAACTTTAGCTAATCATGGTTATTAAGGATTGATTAATCCGCAATCCATCTAGTCCAAATTAAGGACCGGGTGGCGGGTTATACAACCGTCCTAATTTCCATTATCCCATTCCGACCGGCGAATGCATCATATGGGATTACAAGTTATTAACAAAAATTACATAATATGTACACTCCAATACATATTCTGCACTTCCCAGCAACTGTATCCAAAGTCCACAGAATCCATATGCTGCATTATACTCCTATTAATTCATCAAATAAGACAAACAATTATAAGTAATTAATTCACAGCAATTTTCAAAATTAATTAAATATAAATTCATAAGATTCACATCATTCCCCTCTTCTTGGAAAGGTTTCACCTCTGAAACCTGAATAAGTCCCAGAAATGGACTAAGATCAGCCACATTGAAAGAGTTACTCATATTTCCAAATTTAACAGGTAAATCAATTTTATAAGCATTATCATTAATTTTCTCTAATACAGTAAATGGTTCATCCCCTCTAGGGTCCAACTTTGACTTTCTAAAATTTGGAAACCTTTCTTTCCTTAGGTGAACCCAGACTAAATCTCCAGGTTTAAAAATAATTTTTCTCCTTCTTTTATTAGCATGTTTAGCCATCTGTTATACCTTCTTATTAATCTGTTGCCTTACAGTCTCATGTAATCTTTTTATACTTTCAGCTCTAGATTCAGCATCAAAATTTTGCAAGTCAGTATGAGGTAAATGACTCAAATCTAATGGAGTTAATGGATTAAAACCATACACAATCTCAAATGGAGTTTTATTAGTTGTAGAATGTAAAGTCCTATTATAAGCAAATTCCACTTGAGGTAAAACATATTCCCATTGTTTAAGATTCTTTCCAAGGACAGCTCTCAACATGTTTCCCAAAGTTCTATTAACCACCTCAGTTTGACCATCAGTTTCAGGGTGACAAGTTGTAGAAAACAATAACTTAGACCCTAATTTTCCCCAAAAAACCTTCCAAAAATGACTTAAAAACTTAACATCTCTGTCTGAAACTATAGTCTTAGGAATTCCATGTAATTTAACCACATTAGAAAAAAATAATTCAGCCACTGCTACAGCATCATTTGTTTTATTACAAGGTATAAAATGAGCCATCTTACTAAACCTATCTACTACAACCATTATTGAATCTTTAGCTCTATTAGTCCTAGGTAATCCTAAAACAAAACCCAAAGATACATCAACCCAAGGATGGTTAGATACAGGTAAGGGGGTATATAATCCAAAAGGTTTTGAAGTCGTTTTTGCCTGCCTACATTTAATACAATTGACACAATGTTTCAAAACATCTTTTTTCATGTGTGGCCAATAAAAATGTTCAATTAAAACATCTAAAGTTTTCTGACTTCCTAGATGTGCCATTAACCCACCACTATGTGCTTCTTGAATTAATAATCCTCTATAAGAGCATGCAGGAATACACTATCTATTTTCCCTAAACAAGTATCCTTCATTAATAAAATATTTTCCTTGAGAAGAAACTTCACACCTTTTATAGATTTCTTTAAAATCAATATCTTCTAAGTATAATAGTTTAATACTGGAAAACCCTAATAAAGTAGTATCAACAGCATTTAATAAGGCATATCTCCTGGATAAAGCATCTACAACTATATTATCACTACCTTTCTTATATTTAATTATGTAAGGAAAACTTTCAATGAATTCTATCCATCTACCTTGTCTCCTATTTAACTTTGACTGACTCTTTAAATACTTAATAGCTTCCTGATAAGTATTAATTACAAATTCTCTATGCCACAAATAATGTTGCCACACTTCCAAAGCCCTTACTAAAGCATAAAGTTCTTTTTCATAAGTAGAATAATTCAAAGTAATACCATTTAATTTCTCACTAAAATAAGCTATTGGTTTCCCCTCTTGAGAAAGTACAGCCCCTATTCCTAACCCTGAAGCATCACAATCTAATTCAAACATCTTTTCAAAGTCAGGAAGACTCAACACAGGTGCTTGGGTTAATTTAGTCTTAAGTGTCTCAAAAGATTGCTGTTGTTCTAATATCCAAATAAACCCATTATCCTTCTTTGTTATAGCAGTCAAGGGAGCAGCTATAGTACTAAAGTTTCTCACAAATCTTCTGTAAAAAGAACACAGCCCATGAAAACTTCTTACTTCAGTTACACCCTTTGGCACAGGCCACTCTTGAATAGCCCTAACCTTCTCTTCATCTACAGATACACCTTCTTTTCCTACCACAAATCCTAAGAAAACCACACTTTCCAAACAAAATCTAGACTTAGCTAAATTAGCATAAAGCTGTTCTGTTTTAAACATATTCAAAATAATCCTTAAGTGTTTCAAGCGTTCCTCTAAGGATTTACTATATATAAGTATATCATCAAAATAAACAACCACAAATTTTCCAATAAATTCCCTTAATACATGGTTCATAAGTCTCATAAAAGTACTAGGAGCATTTGACAACCCAAAAGGCATTACTAACCATTCATATAATCCAAAATTTGTTTTAAAAGCTGTCTTCCACTCATCTCCTAGTTTCATCCTAATTTGATGATACCCACTTTTAAAATCTATTTTAGAAAATATAACAGCACCATGCAATTGATCCAACATTTCATCCAGCCTAGGAATTGGATATCTATACTTAATAGTTATCTTATTTACTGCCCTGCTATCCACACACATTCTCCAAATGCCATCCTTTTTAGGTACTAATAATACTGGTACTGCACAAAGACTCATAGACTCCTTAATATATCCTTTACTTAACAGTTCTGAAACCTGTCTTTTCAATTCCTTAACCTCTTCAGGATTGGCTCTATAAGCAGGTCTGTTTGGTATAACAGCTCCTGGAATAAAATCTATTTAATGTTCTATTCCCCTTAATGGAGGTAGTCCACTAGGTATATCCTCAGGAAACAACTCACTATATTCCTCTAATAACAGTTTCACTGTACTAGGTACTTCTTCAATTATTCCTCTCTGACACTCATAACAGTCCTTAAAAATCATCAAGTACACATTGACATTTCTTTTTATTGCCTTTCCTACATCCTTACCTTTAGCATAAAATCCAAAAGTTCCTTTCATGTCCTTTGTACTAAGATCATTCCCCAAATTAGATTTAGATAACTCCTTATAATCAGATTTAATTTTGGTTTGATCCTCAAATATTTCTTTTGGAGTCATAGGTGCTAAAACAATCTTCTTATCATCCTTCTGTACTGTATACCTATTCTTATAACCATCATGTACTACCCTCCTATCATATTGCCAAGGCCTACCTAACAACAGGTGAGCAGCATGCATAGGAACTATGTCACATAAAACAGAATCCTCATATTTTCCTAACTTTAAATTCACTAAAACTTGTTGACTAACCTTAACATCTCCCAATTCATTAAGCCATTGCAATCTATATGGTTTTGGATGTTTAGTAGTGGTTAATCCTAATTTAGACACCAATAGGGTACTAGCAGCATTAATACAACTACCACTATCTATGGCCATGTTAAAGCACTCGTCATCAATTAAACATCGAGTATGGAATATATTTTCTCTTTGTATAGGATTGGAATCAGGTAATTTATTACTATTTAAATCTCTTCGAACCACAAAAAGATCCCTATTCACTGGTAATTCTATTTCTTCTTCTAGGTCACTATCATTCTTTCCAACTATATTGACCTCTTCTTCTTCTTCTTCTTCAGATTCAGATTCAGACTCTACTTCGCCAGACTCTCTAATCAAAATGTTTCTCTTATTTGGGCATTCAGAAGCTATATGTCCTAAGCCTCCACACCTAAAACATTTAATATCCCTAGTCCTGTTTGACCCATTTACAGGATTTGTCATCACATTCTTGCCTTTTTCAAACTTCTGTCCTGCCTTAGCTTCATTGTTTCTTCCCTTAAATTCTACCTTACTATTGTTCTTCCAGTTTCCAGAAGTATTTCCCCCAAAATTTCTCCTCATAGTAGTCTTAAACCCAATCCCAAGGGGTTTATATTGCCTAGATTTCCTTAATTGAATCTCTATCTTAGTAGCTATATTCACCATTTCATTTAAGGTTTCACAAGGATATAGTTCTACTTTATCAGCTATCTCTGAATTTAACCCACTCAGAAACCTAGCCATGGTAGCATCATCATCCTCAATAACTCCTGTCTTAATAATCAAAACTTCTAACTCTTTATAATAGTCATCCACTGATCTCACTCCTTGACTAATAGTTTGCAACCTCTTATGCAACTCCCTATAATAGTAACTTGGCACAAATCTCTTTCTTCTTCCCAAGTCTGTATAGATGGTTCCCCACACCTTCGCTAGTTAACACCAAATTATGATACCAAGAGGACGCATACTCAGTAAATTCTACTACAACCACCTTAATTTTCTTTTCTTCAGAGTAATTATGACACTCAAATACTAATTCTATTTTCCTTTCCCATTCAAAATAATAATCAGGGTCATTTCTACCATTAAACCATGGTATACTAAGCTTAAGATTATTCAAATTCCTATCAATGAATTCTAATTCCCTATCCTGCCTATTGTTCTGTCTAGGCATCCTATCACTATTGTGAGATACTTGGTCTTCCAGCTCCTCTAGATTAGCCATGGGTGGAACTCTAATCCTAGGATCCATTGGAGCCCTTCCTAAAACTCCTGCCTCATTAGTTTCAACTCTGTTAAGTTGCAATTCGTTGAGCCTTACTTCCTGTTCCCCTAGTCTTTGTTCTAGGTTAGCAGATAAAACAGCAAATTGTGCAGTCATTTGTTCTTGAAAAGTCCTAAGGGTTTCAAAAAGATCATTACTAGACACAGATTGATTCACTGACTGGCCATTGTTAGACATAATGAAAGTTAACAGTAGTTTAAACAACTAACACAGCAGCAATTTAATCAACAGAAACAACTTATTCAAGGATTTCAGATAACAGAACACACAGTATAGTCTCAAGAAGTATCACAGTATCAAATATTAACAGTAATAGCAACAGTAAAGCTTACTCAGATTTATTCAATGTCTATAATAATTCGACAATACTAATTAATTAAGAGGGAATGATATTACCGCGTCTGCTTAAGCAATCAATTCACTTATCTAGGGTACCCCTCTTCTTGGAGGTCTCTCCCTTTTCTTGAAACCAAAATGGTTCGCCGGTTATGTTATTAACCAACAACAATCTGTCGCACTGTCAGTCAAGATTCACGTTCTTGACCAAACCCTAGGTTGATTAGGGTTTCTCTTTAGACTTTCGAAATAGCGAACCAAAACACTTTAATCGCCGGTTTTAGAACAACAATAATCGAAACAGACTTCGTCGCTGTAAACCCTAAATTTTCACACCTCAAGCTAGGGTTAGCGAAATACAGAAATCAAATCAAAAAATGAAGAAAACTTAATCAGTAACACAGAAACTACGAGCACTCTAGAAACCGTGGCTCTGATACCAAATGATGGAAACCTGTTAGGGTTTCACGAAGGATCGAACGATTAATCGAGCGCAAAGTTCGATTTCCCCGGTACAGCCTAAGGAAAAATTCCAAAGGAAGACCAAAGATTCAGAAGCACAATTGATACAATGGCAACTAAAATTTGAAGGTGAATGATCAAGATTGATCAAGGTGAGAGCGAGAGCAGAATCAGAGAAGACGAGCGAAAGAGAGAATCGGCGAGAGAGAGAGAAAAGAAGTCGCGAGAAAGCTCAAGAAATCAGCCGATATATTTCTGTCTAAAAAGTTCTCCGTATTACAAGTATTTCGCCTATTTATATGTACAAAAAAGGCCTTATATGTCGACACATACAATACGGAACAAATACAAGCCTGGATAGAACGGGCGTAAAAGACTTTGGGCCACAATAAATCGACCAAGTAAAAGACTTTGGGCCACAAAGCCTGGATAAAAAAAAAGGTGTAGATAATGCTATAATAAAGACGAATAATCAAAGTAAGAGAGGTTTAGTAAAATGAAAATAAAGAAGATGATAAGGATTTTTATATTTCAAGCATTTAGGCAAAAATTCAAATGTTTCAGGTGATGCAAAAAAGAGCACAAGAGTTGAGGAATTAAAACATATTAAATTTAGAATTAAACAAATAGAATATCTTGAAGATATATATAGTGACAAAAGATAATCGAAAATACCTAGATTTTGATTTGAAAAATAAATAATTCTTTGGGATGTGTGTATTCATTAATGAGCATAACTTCCCAAAATTGGGTGAAAACTAATAGAGTGGTAGGATCTCTTGAGGTGAAGGAACGTCAAATAAGAGCTTTGATTCTATCCTCTTTTACATAATATAGCAGAGGAAATAATAGAAGGTATTTAATAAAAAATAGGTATTTTTTATTTGATTTTAATTTATTTTACTAAAGTTTATATCTATCATTTCTCTTAATAACCCCTCATTTCACACACACACACACATTTTTCCTCGAGTATAGATTTTGGTTATAGTCTAAAACAGTGATTTATACCTCAATCCTCTTTTTTTTTACTTCCTTCACTTTAGCATAGAACAAATTTTATTTTTACCCATTTACTCAAACAAAAAGGAGATAACTTCCAATGGCACAAAAAATCTCAACCATTTCTACCACCTCAAAGCTTCTTCTTAGGCGACGGTCATTGTTTTTCCTCTTCTTTTCACTATCACCATTATTCTTCATACTTCAATTATGAAATTTTGTCTTTCATTATTATTTAATTTTTCATATAAAATTGATTTCTACATGCTTAAATATTTATATTTCCTTGAAATATGCTTGCTCAATTTCACTCTTTCTTATGCTATATACCCATTAAAAGTGGTTTTGAGTGTCATTTAAAGTGCTTTTTTATCGTCATATGGTTTTAGAATTTTACACTTTTTCCCTTCTTCTGTGGTACACTTGTTTTAAATTCTCTGTTATTTGATTGGTTGTTATTATTTTATAAATAAGGAGGGAAAAAATATTGGTTTTTACTGGTTGGTTGGTTACATGCTCGGTTATAGTATTGTTGTACTGTAAGCTATATGAATGGGTAATATGTTATATGATTTGCTTACACATGTCTAGGGTTTTACTAGGATTTTAATTCTTGCCAAGTAATTATCTATATGACATGCTAAATATCCTATGATGGCTAACGAATGGTAGTTAGGATTATTATGATCCATATGGAAGCTTTTACGTAATATTAGAGTTAGTTTATGATGACTTCTATTTGTTTGACCTAGGGTTAGGGATATCTTCCTACATATACTATGATGATAATTTCCATATTTAAATGATGATTTATGCTTTCAATATATACGTATATGCTGCATGGAAGATGTGATATGTGAAAGTTCCATGATAAGAGTTTTGTGGGCGCTACCTACTAAATGCATGAAAAGTGAAAAATACAATTATTCGTTAAAATAAAAAGATTACTAATGTGCTAAAATAATGTGGAATATTCCATTTTAGTATTTTTATGAATAAGCTGTTGTAATAATAATGTTTGGTATAGAAATGAATAAAATAGTAAAACTAAGGTTTTAAGGGCATTTTGGTAATTTTAACCTAATGTATGTTTTGAGAATAGTTGGAGAATAGGATGGCTTTAGACTTTCAATGGGTTTAACTTTATGTTGACTTAGCTTGACATAGAACAATAACCTTAGTGATTACCTTTATAATTGGAAATAAAAGGGAAAATTAGTTAACTATAGAGATGGTAATTGTAGTATAGTATGTGAAATCCGTGATCACCTCATAAAATATTAGTTCTTGTAGTAAAAGACCTTGAGTTGGGGATTGTTTCTCTCTAGACTTAGCTACCCTAAATATGAGGTGTTAGTCATCATTTTTTTTGGTTTGTTAGTGTGTTGTTGTGCCCTAGTGAGCCATTATTCTACTCTATAGGTGATCTACGAACCCTATAGGGGGTATCAATACTTAAAGACTAGGTGACCAAGGTTGGAGGATACTGTGTTGCCTTTGTACACTATTATGACCAGGCAAATCATTGTGTCCTTAGGTTCGAGAGTAAGGGTATTGTGTTACCTTTGGGTACTAATATGACCAGGTGTACCTTAGTGTCCTTGGGTTGATTGTATACCCCTTGAGTAATTTAAAATGGTAGTGCCTGTTGTGAAAAAAAATGGATTGATTTGGATGTGTTGATTCCATAGTTTCCTGGGTGCCCTACCTTAGTATTTGGAATTATTTTGGATTTAGTAGGTTATTAGTTGCCTTAATTTCTACCTTGCTAATTAGAATTGTTTTGAATTTGTTCGTTTGGTATTTGCATCAGTTTCATACCTTAGTATTCGGAATCTATTTAACAAATCAAATATGTCTATTGTACCTTGAAATGATGTGAACTAAACTTGTATGTTTTACTGCTGGACTTAAGACTTGTTGTTATTCGAAAAACATTACATGTGGATATGGTACATGCTTTTTGCTCTAGTATGCTTTTCATTTTTTGTGTGTTTATGTGCAATGTGGGTATGCTGCCTCTTGTGAGGTATTGTGATTTTCTCGGTATGAGGAATTCGCATTGATAATACTTTTGCAGATGACTACATGAAGTTTATTTAGTGGATTGAAGTGTACTATAGTGATAAGGAAGAGAGTACTTAGGAAGAAATCTCATTTTCAAAGTGGGATTTTCAGTCTAAGAGTTAGTACAAACCAGTTTTTTACCTTTGGGTACTTGTGTTTGATGTAATAAGTTTTTCTTTAAACTCTTATGTCCCTTAGTGTATTTGATCTCCATTGTTGTACGTAATATATTGTCCACACCTTTTAATTATTTATTACCTCTCATTTACACTATTTTATTCTGTATTTGATTTATTTTAGCCTCAGCACTTGCATAAGAAAGGTGGAGGAACAAGGCTTATGCTATGTATGGGAGTAATACCCAATAATTTAGTAATCAAGGCTTCTGTAAAACGAAAAATTTTAAGTAGTAAATATGGGAGTGTTATAATACCATCCACACTATTTAATGCACTTATTCTAATGTGGACAGAAGTGGAGGGATTTAGAAGAATTAGCTTCTTGAAAGTAATCAAATTTGTGGAGTTCATGTGTCACACCCCCAAAGTTTGAATAAGAAAATTTATTTTGAAGACAATGCAGATGTGTATGAAAATAAAACTAGGAGATGTTACTTCCATATCAACTATACGAAAGGTGTGATAATCATCTAAAACAAGTTTGATGTATGGAAAAATAGAAAAATGAACAAGGAACAATGAAATGCACCCTCTACTATTATAAGAGTGATGATATCAATGATGAGAATAATATAGATAAGAGAGAGATTAAAAAAAAATCTAAATACAGGAACTAAAGCCTTGAGTTTGAATAACCAAAAAGGACGAAAGGCATCCCGACACATTGGACAAAAATACATCTATGTTATTTAGTATAACTCTTAACTAAATGGAAATGTTACTCTCAATCCCCTAGAATTGGCCGGTTATTGACCCATGACATCATCTTCAACATACTCAAGCCGAGAGTTGTAACCCTACAAATTGTCCTATGCTTAATGGAACAAAAGTTAAATCATCACAGTAGCCACACAAGTGTAGTACCAGTATGGTGGAGTATTAGTGCAACAAACTACCTAAAACATGGTAAGAGCTCATGTTGCACATTGATGTCACATAGTAGCATGGAAATAATAATAGTTAAATAGTATAACACTCGATCTCATGTTTGTAATAAAATAAGGCATCCTCATATAAAAATCATGGAAGAATAATAATATAGATGCTACATTAAATTCACATCACATAATCCATATTATAATTCTTCATTTAGTAACCACATCCTTTCCACTTATTAAGATATTCAGTTTAACCACACCCATTTTTCCGCTATGAATAAAAGTCATGGCAGCATAGACACACAATGGGATATCACACGGAGTTAGGATACATCAAATGGGCTTTTCTCTAGGGATACCACATGCACTACACATTGTGTGCACCTATTGCAAGGGCTAACACAGTTGGGAATGGGATATAACACCCACCACATTATGTCAGAATTTATCAAGGGAGCTTATATTAGGATACTTCACCCATCACAACTTGTGTGTATTTTTTGTGATGGCTATACAAATTGGGATACGACACCCTCCTAAGTTATGATAATATGAAGTTCTAGGGGGATTTTACAAAGATACCTCACCCACCCTAATTGGACACTAATGCCATGACGATCTGTCATTGTATTATCATACTCTCAAAGGTATTTGCATATACCTTACCAAACACAACTTGGTAGAGAAGGAAATAGGTATTGAGTCAAAAGGTAAAAAAATAAGTCGACCTACTCATTAACTCTTGGTTAGTTGCCTAATAGTCAAAGAAAAGGAATCGAATGAAATCTTAATTCCATCATTAATAATTATCAAGTGACAAAATAAATCACAAATAATTCCATTAACAAATAATTGGGTGAAGTGATAACACCAAATACAAAAAAAGGCATATAAGCTACCGATTTGGTGTTTTAAGGGGACACCAAACTTAACCACCTATGGCAATCAAGCCACATCACAATATTCATCATCTTGATTTCTTTTAATTTTAGTTAATTATTGTTAAATTCATGATTAAAATATTGAAATTGTATGGAAAAGTTAATATAGCAGTCCCAAAGAAAGAACATCAAATTGTAGGTAAACATGGCAAAATTAGGCAGACTAGTTGATTGGTCATTAGTACCTATCGGTTAGTATGGTCGTACCAAACTTGAGGGAATGTGACACCCCAAATTTTACTATTTTGTTTAGCAGAAGTATAATATCAAAATAGCTTTGTTACCTCCATAATATACATAATTCTAGCTTAACATATTATCTTTACATCAATTATGAGACAAAATAATCACATCATTGAACTTGATAAATACAAGATGAAAGAAAGTTCATAAACTTAAATACAAGTTGCAGATTATCTAATAGTACAATATCATAATATGAGAGAGAGAGAGAGAGAGAGAGAGAATACATTAGAAACTAATAGTCCCAAAAGACATCGATACCAAAAGTGAGTAACTGGGCAACATGAATCTATGTCCAACCCTAATACAAAAGAGTCACTCCTACCCACATAAAGCATTATAAGCACCAAAATCATTCAATGGGTCCTCATCAATCTACAAAAAAAAATTCTAGGTTCTTTTCTAGTGGGAATGACCAACACCTATAAAAATAGTTATCAATACGCTATGCATTGAGTAAGGTAACAATATAACTAGAGTAAGGGTACAACCAAATAAAGCATACGTGCGAGTTAATAAGAAGTAATGCAAGGTAAACACTAATTCCATACCTCATTATTAGATATAGACAAGATCCATTATTTTGGTTAAATTGAGTTCAAGAACCCCACTATTCTTAATATGGTGGAACGAACTAAAGCATAAATGCGAGTTAATAATAAGCATTTCAAGTCATAATACAATAGAGAGCCACTATTATCATCTACTAAAACGAACCTTACATATAGCAAGGAAGCTTGATCTTGATCACTATTCTTAAACTAGGTGAACTATCTAAAATATCTCTCAAGGAAAACCACAACTAGAAATATCTAAAATATCTCTCAAGGTAAACCACACTTGACCTACTACTATCGTCTGGTAGACCAAACACAACTCCTTGGTCCTGACTCACATAATCTTTCATTTTAAGTTAACTTATTAATGTCTTAGAAATTTGTTACTTATCTTATAATTGTATTCTCATTTACATTGAATTTAGGGGCCTAATATTCTTAACCCAATTGAATAAATAAATGCACTTATCAGGGAAAAAGGATCTTGAGCCACTATTATCATTTGGTGGAACGACCCCAACATATACCTCGACCCGATCCACATGATCTTTCAATTTAAATGATTATTAGATTATTTAGATTTTTTATTAAGACCATCATGAAAGACTCATGTAGATATTCACAACACATCATTAAAAAATTGTTAGGCACAACCACATTGTTATAGGGCCATTCCCCAAGGAAAATGGTCACAATTTTCCTAAGAAACTCTAATGTCATAATATAAGCATAACCCCTTATATAATACTCATTTATCCACTAAAATTTAGCATACCTTCCTCAAATATTATTATTATCAATATATCCAAAAATCACAGTTTAACTCCAACGTTTTCCTCATGTGATAATGACCCCATCTTTAGAGTTACTATTCACAACTCCTACTAAACCCTAATTTCAGAAGTTAGACATAATTTTTTCAATAAGAATCATATAATCACCAAATTTAATAAAACTCCTAAAATGTAAATATTAACAACATATAAGAAAATCATTGTCTAAATCCAACGTCATATACATGTGATAATAACCCTGCCTCTAGGGTTACTATTCTCAATTTAAGTTATTTTCTCATTTTGTGGGACTTAGGCCATTCATAATTACTCCAAAAAATTCACAGGATATTATAATAATATTTTAAACCATTTAACAGAATAAAATATCAAAATTTCCATATTAAACACATATTACCCAAAACACCCTTAAGGATGCCAAAAGGCCATCTTTTCCATAAAAATCCTATAAGTTTGATATTATTGTTTTCCAAACCTCGATTTATTACATCATCATAATCTTAATAACACTCATATTTCAATGAATATACTTATCAAAATCCACACATAATACTATATATCATATTAATTCACTTAGGTTTCACAACATAAGATTATCACAATAATATTGTATAAATGCATGTTTTCTCATCTTACTTAATTTCCATCACCGGATATCACATTATCACATCATAAATTAATGACATAATTAAAAGGAAATGATAATACATAACATATCATGTATAAAATGTATAGAAAAACCATACCCATGACTTGTACCCTAATCGAAAAGGACACTGGCCTCTAAGTACTTATAAACCTATCTTCCCTCCTCCAAAACCTCTAGAAAATCACCTAAGAAAGAAGTGTGAAATAAAATTAGAACTTAGTGACATGAAAAACGAAATGATAAGGTAAGGGATAGTGAATAATGGAGCAAAAACTAAATCGCAAACCTTAAAGCTACAACGGTATAACTTTGCACAACAATGGACGGAGAACGGAAACTAATGTCCCAATAAGGGAGGTAGCAATGTCACTAGTTGACATTGCTAAGGAGGGGGCATAGGAAGGAGGGATAAAGTGAAATACCCCAAAATCCTAATTTATAAATTTTGGCCTAACAAGGAATTATTAGGAGAACTAATTATACAATTTTAATTATTAAAATGTAGAGAGTTAATTAAGGTATATTAACAGGAAAATAATAAAGAAGTTAATTGGAAGAAATTTGGGTACTTTCCCTAATTAGCATGGAGGTTAAGGGAATTTATCTAAAATGGTCTAAAATAAGTAAAAAGGGAATTTAATTAATATTTTATAAAATACTAATACCCTAAATAGCCCAAAAATATTCTAAATAATTCATAAAAAAATCCAAAACCCTAAATACATCTTTTATCTTCCTTTTTCCTTTTTCTTTCCTTCCTTTTCTTTTTCTCCTACGTCCCGCCAGAATTGGGCCTCGCCGGCCCAAATTCTCCTTCTCCCTTCCACGGCCCAGCGTCGCGCGCTGGCCCTCGCCCACCGAGGCTGCAACAACGCGTTTAACGACTGAGGACGCCGAAGCGCCGCGTCGCAATTATAGAACCTTATATCCGTTGCCAGCCAACGTCACGACGATGCGTTTTGACCATTTAATTAATGAAACGACGCGTCGAAGTTATACACATTATAACCGTTGCCGACCGGCCGGTTCTTCCCCTCTCTTTTCTTCCTTGGACCGCCGGTCCAACCTGCCCGCCCGTCGTCTTCTTCCTCGCGCAGGTCTGCAACTCGCAGCCTGCCGCCGCTGACAGCCCTGCCGCCCGGCTGCCCTTCTCCTGCCATTCCCGTCCCTTTCGTTCCCAAATCGACCCAGCAAAATTGTCCTGGCCACCACGCGTCTTGATTCTCTTTCTTTTTTTCGCACACGGCCAAACAGGCCTGCAGGCCACAGACCTGCGATCGGCTGCCACCGCCGAACGGCAGCCTGCCGCACCTGCCCCCGCGTGCCATCCCTCTCCCGTTCGTCGTTTTCCCCCCCTCAATCGCCTATAAATACCCCTCCCCGAACGGCCCAGGGCAAGTCCTTCCCTTGGACCTTGCCGAAACCCTGCCTCGCCGCCGCCAGATCAGACGCCCTTTCCGCTGCCTCTAGCAGCCGCCGCGACCACCTCCACGCACCAAAACCTTCCTTTCACCACCCCCCACGAAGCCAAACCGTCGCTGCCTCCGTTCCTACCCCGCACGAGCCACCACAGTCGTGCGAAGGTGCCACCCCGAAAACGCCACCGCCGCCTTGCGCCGCCCGTTGCCGCCACCTCCGCCGTAATTAACCCCTTCTCCACCTCCCAAAGTGACCAGCAGGTCCTCCCCTACCTGCCCATACCCTCCTTACCTCCTGCTCCCTCCTCCACCGGCCTCCACCACTTCCACCACCTTCCTCCTCCCTCGGCCACCGCGTCCGCCGCCGCGCGCCGCCTCCCTGCTCACGCCACCACCCCCATTCCACTCCCCTTCACCTGCTGATTCTTCCCCCACCTCAAACTTCTTCTTTTCTCCTCCCATCTAACCACCACCTTGATCTTTTCCCTTCTCTTCCTCCTCCACCGCCGCCGCCGTCGCCGCCACGCGCCGCCGCCGGACCACCACCGACCCTAGGTGGTTATCCACTCATCCAAACCCTAACCCTTTTTTTTATATATAAATGCTAATATTTTCTACTAATATTAATACTAGTATACTTATAATTATTACTATTATCCTTATTATTATTCTTTTATAATAATAATAATAATAATAATATTATTATTATTATTACCTTTATTATTATTATCATTTCTAATATTGTGACTTATGACATTAAAGTTATCATTTTTACCATACAAACATCTCTTGGAACCCTAACTCCTATTATGCTCAACTTTGGTTTATTTTATAAGTGTTAATATTAACAACTCTACTATTATTATTATTATCTCTATTACCTTACTAAGGTTATTATTATTATTAATACTTAACCATACTAGGTTAATGTTATTGTTATTACTATTGCTAGGGTTATTATGGTTACTATTACTATTATTATCATTATTATTAGCATTATTACTATTATCATTATCACCCTTAGGGATAATTTACTTGAAATATTGTGACCTTATAATATTATTATTTCAAACCCAACACCATTGTTAGACTTAATCTTAAAAATGCTAGAGTTCTATTACTTGAAACATAAGTGTCACTATTAGTGGTCTTATTATAATTATTATTATTATCACTATTTTACTATGACTAAGTAAACACTAGTATTATAAGAATGGAACTAATGAGCTTAATAATATAAGTGTAACAATAGGTATTAGAGATAAACAAATTTTGACTACTAATATTTAGTATACTAATGCTAAGGTAAAAACCCTAGTTTTGTATAAAACCCTTTTTAGTGATAAAAACCCTAACCTTAAAACTAGCATGAGAAATCATAGTAATTAGAAGGGGAACTAATACTTGGCATTTTTCCCTTTATATAGGTAACCCCGACCAAAGCCCTAAGGAGCTAGAGGAGCGTGCTCCAAGCCCGGCGCCTATCTAGGTAAGGACGAAGCTATGGCCTTGTGCTATGTGTGATATTATGTGTTGATGAATGACGAACATGCCATGTTGATGAATGATGAGTATGCCATGTGGATGTGTATTATGCATGAGTTATGAGTAACCTGTTTTGTGTAGCGCGGCATGGATCATGAGGTATGTCGTGTGTGCCTTATATTATACGTATGTGACATGTTCCATGTTGTTGTGGATGGTGATGATGTGACTTGTTATGGCCCTCTAGGACATGCATGCTAGGGTTTTGGGTAGCATGAAATGATAATAACAGAATAACGGGGAGGTGGACGTTTGGGAAGTTTGCATGGGGGAACTAGACCTTGCATGGGCACGATCCTTACGTGGAAAAAGTTAATTTGGGTTGTAAGTAAGAGTCATGGAGAGTCTTAGAATGATTGGATACTCGGTATGAAAATAGTACGTGAGTTGGCGTATAAGAGACCTGATTAGGGTTTTGTGAGTAAGTGTGTTGGGAAGTCTGCATGGAGTATTTAAAGTCTGCATGGGAATGAATCTTACGTGAGGAAAGTTTATTTAGGAAGTAAACAAGATAATGCCAAAGTTATGGATCCATTGGAGACTTGGGTGCAAAATTTTACGTGGGTCGGTGTAAGAGCGCCTAAGGATTCCAATTAGGGTTTTTGGGAGGAGATGAGCATTTGGAGGGGTATAAGGGTAAAAATGGTCAAGGAGGGATGGAGTATGGGGTTGAGAGTGAGAGTCCACTTGTATGAAGGATGAGTATGGGCTTCTAGATGAGGGAAGAGGCTTTGGGGCAAAGAGGAGAAGTTACTTGAGGAGGAAGTAAAGTGCTAGGGTTTGGTGTGGCCAACTAGGGTTTGGCGGTCACATGCGGAGTTGGGGAATAAAGGGGTATACTTCGGGAATTTCTTAGTAGAGACGGGATGCGAAACAAGGGACCAAGTAAAGTTAAGATGAGTAAGAAAGAGTTGGGCCACATAGGCCCACATTAGGGTTTTCCAAGGAGGAGCCCTAGAGGGGTGAAGACATGCGGGACCGATACCGTTGTGTTAGGGTTAGTCCACATTCTCGGGAGAGTGTGCCCTTACTACGTTTCCTTATGTATAAGAGTAAGAGGGGATGGACATCGGGCATGAGAAGGGGAGAATAGTCTCAAGATATGGGACGGGCCTCCTCGAAGGGAAGAAGCAGAGAGTAGTAGACATGCATGTCAAGGGTGGAACCTTATTTAATAATACATGAATAAGACATTAACTACTTAAAGAGTAAGATTGTTGAGCCGGGCCAGACCGATCCACCGGCATAATAGTGGCCAGGTGCCGGGGTGCCCTGGAGACCGATCCACCGGCGTATAATAGTGGTTAGGTGCGTTCTGCCCTATACGTGACCGATCCACCGGCTATAATAGTGGGGGATCCCGAGCTCAACAAAACAAACAGTATGTTGTAATTAAATCATGGGGAAGATACTATATACTTACAGTGGAACACCATGAGAGTCGGGACCAGACCGATCCACCGGCATAATAGTGGCCAGGAGCGTTGTGCCCTAGAGACCGATCCACCGGCATACAATAGTGGTTAGGAGCGTTCTGCCCTATAAGTGACCGATCCACCGGCTATAATAGTGGGGTTCCCGTACTCGCATGGGCTAATGAAGTTTGTAATGTGAAATGGCTAATTATAAAGTTATGAGAGAAGAGGTTCGAGTAGGCCATTGCGGACTTGCACCCTCCGTTCTCTTTCTATGTCTCTTGTATGTTGTACCTTGCATATTATGTTGTATGTTATATTGGCCTTAGCTCGTCTGTTACCTTACTCAGTACGTAGCGTACTGATCACCCGTTTCATGGGTGCTGCTCATTCCCACGAGCAGAAGACCCATCTGACCTTGTGCAGGTAGGAGATCATGTCTTCGATGCCTACGATACCTACGAGGCATCGGATGGGGCCGAGTATTGAACCTGTCCTGGTTGGGGCCGAGAGCGAGTTCGCCGGACTCTCTTACTATCCTAGTTTCTGTCTATCTTGAGTTTACCGTATTTGTATTATGTTCGTATTTTGGAGTGGAACTCCTAAGTTGTAACCTTAAACGAGACACTGTCTGTGGTCGACTCTTGTTTCTTGAATGATTTATGATGGCCATGAACTTATGCTTTTGGATGGTTCTTATTAACGATGGTTTGACTTAGCCTTAGCACTTAGTATCGGGACGGTATGAGTGAACCGGTCCGGTACTAAGTGTGGCGGTAATACCCCTAAGTTTACGGTTTTAAACCTTCCGCTTCTGTTAAACCTTTCGACTTAAACGAAATTTTTCAGTGGTAAATTTGGGGGTGTTACAAGTTGGTATCAGAGCAGTTGATCCAGTCGGACACGCTCTTTTGTTTTCAGAACATAACGTATTACAATGTTTTCAACCGATTTCAAAGTGTTTTCACACCCAGATAAAATTCCTCTGTTTTAAAACCTCCGAGTCCGGCTCCAGTGAGGAATCGAGGGGTAGGTTAGTAATATTCCTAAATGAGTAGCGTAAGCGTGGTGTAATTGGTTATCTCCCGGTCGTGACCCTAGTTATAGGGAAGATAAATTCTTAGTACTTTCCCTTTAAGGGGGTAGTAGCATACCCTGATTTTTGCAAATCAATGGTCCCCTTTCTAACATTACCTCCTCCCCTTGTAGTTATCAATGACGGGGAACGGTCGAGCCGCACGTTTGGAGGATGCCATCGGGGCATTCATGGAGTTCATCCAGCGCAACCACCAGCCGGAGGGCGCGGGAGAGGATTGGCTCAGGAGAGTCACCGGACACCACCCACCCACGTACTCTGGAGAGGAGGACCCCGTGGTCCTCGAAGGATGGATCAGAGACATGGACCGCACGTTCGAGGCGGTGGATTGCCCGGTAGTTCGCCAGCCCAGCATAGCCACCTACTTCCTGAGGGGCGTGGCTGACACCTGGTGGGTGGAATATCGAGCCCGGGATGGTCCCCCGGAGAATTGGGAAGCATTCAAGACTGCTCTCCGTGCCAGGTTTTACCCGGAGAGTCTAAAAAGGGATAAGATGCGGGAGTTCATGCAGCTCACGCAAGGATCCATGACTGTGCGCCAGTACTATGCTCGCTTCACCGAGCTACTGCGCTTCGCCCCGGGGATTGCAGCTAACGAGGCCACTGTGGTTTTCCAGTTCGAGCAGGGATTGAGTTTTGGTATCCGGAGGATGATGGGGGCAGTTCCATTCACCGACCTTGCGGCTCTCTACGAGCGCGCCTGCCTCGCCGCCACCCTAGTTCAAGAGCAGGCCAGCATCCTCGGGAAGAGGAAACCCGAGAGACAGAGTTCGGGAGGCAGAGCCCATCCACGGATAGAAGGACCCAGGAGACCCCCACCCCGGGACCACAGCAGAGGCCAGGGACCTCCAAGGGGAGGTTCGTGTAGACAGTGTGGACGGAGCCATCCAGGGAAAGACTGTAGAGGAAGGTTGGTGACTTGTCTGAACTGTGGGAAATTGGGCCACCGAGCGGTTGAGTGTTGGAAACCACCCCGCTCTCAGCAGTACCAGCCCCGCCAAGCACCCCAGGGAGGAGCCCTGGTATCCCAGCAGCAGGCGTATCATCAGCACCTCCAGACCACAGGGCCACCGCACTACCAGCGAGCACCTACCTCAGCCGGTGCCACAGCTAGAGAGGTCAGGGGGAGACCCCAGGGATCCGGGACCCGCCCTCAGCCGGGAGATCAGTCAGGAGGACGCCTGAACGTGATCAGCCAGGCTGAGGCCGATCGCCAGATTGACGTCATCACGGGTATGTTCACAGCTTGCTCTCTACCGGTACATGTATTATTTGATTCGGGTGCCACCATGTCTTTCATCTCATCTGCTTTTGCCGCTAAGGCGGGGTTGTTGCCTGCTGCTAGAGTCAGTTTGTCTGTGATGTTGCCCTCCGGGGATCGAGTGGATTGTAGTTGCATGTTCTCTGAGGTGGCCTTAGTCATAGGCGGGGTAGACTTCCTAGTGGACTTGATTGGGATGGATTTGAAAGAGTTCGATGTGATTCTAGGGATGGATATGTTGGGGAGGTACAAAGCCGTCATCGACTATGCTCAGGAGCGCGTGATCCTACGAGGTCCGAAAGGAGTTAGGGTTTCCTACCGACGGGCTCAGCCAGGACCCACCACCAAAGTAGTGACAGCAGTGACCCTACACGCATTGGTCCAAAAGGGGAACCCCTTATACTTGTGCAGTGTACAGGAGTTGAACAAGGACGTGACCGCCCTAGATGATATTCCGATAGCCAGAGACTTTCCAGACGTGTTCCCGGAGGAGATACCGGGCATGCCCCCAGCACGGGAGATTGACTTTAGAATCGAGCTGGTACCAGGAGCTGAGCCTATCACAAGGGCACCCTATCGGATGGCGCCGGTGGAGTTAAAGGAGCTAAAGGCCCAATTAGAGGAGTTACTCGAGCGTGGGTACATCCGACCGAGTGTGTCGCCCTGGGGAGCACCGGTTTTGTTCGTGAAGAAGAAAGATGGTAGCCTCCGCCTTTGCATCAACTATCGTGGGCTGAATCAGTTGACGGTGAAGAACCGGTACCCGCTTCCGAGGATTGACGACCTCTTTGATCAGCTGAAGGGAGCCACGGTATATTCTAAGATTGACCTGAGATCAGGGTATCATCAGTTGAGGATCGCGGATGTTGATATTATGAAGACCGCCTTTCGGACTCGTTATGGACACTATGAGTTCACGGTGATGCCCTTCGGACTCACAAATGCACCCGCTGTTTTCATGGACATGATGACGAGGATTTTCAGGCCCTTCCTTGACCAGTTTGTAGTGGTGTTCATAGACGACATTTTGGTGTACTCACGAGAGAAGGAAGAGCACGAACGACACCTCCGCACTATTCTGGGCCTTCTGAGGGAGCACCGTCTGTACGCCAAATTATCTAAGTGTGGGTTTTGGCTCCAGGAGGTGGCCTTCTTGGGGCACATAGTGTCAGCAAGGGGAGTGGCAGTGGACCCTGCCAAGGTTGTGGCCATCACAGAATGGAAGCCCCCTACGACCGTGTCAGAAGTTAGAAGTTTTCTGGGATTGGCCGGGTACTACAGGAGGTTTGTACAGAATTTCTCGAGGATTGCCCGATCGCTAACCAACCTGTTGAAGAAGACCACTAAGTTTCAGTGGGATGAGGCATGCGAGGGAGCATTTCAGGAGTTGAAGAAAAGGTTGACCACCGCACCGGTATTGACCCTACCAGAGGGAACTGAGGAGTTTGAGGTGTTCAGTGATGCCTCTAAACACGGGCTTGGGTGTGTATTGATGCAGAAGGGTAAGGTAGTTGCGTATGCATCCCGTCAGCTAAAGCAGCATGAGCAGAACTACCCTACCCATGACCTAGAGCTAGCCGCGGTGGTTTTTGCCTTGAAGATTTGGAGGCACTATTTGTATGGGGCAAAGTGTAGGTTTTACACAGACCACAAGAGCCTCAAGTACATCTTCACCCAGAAGGAGCTTAACATGAGGCAGAGGAGGTGGCTAGAGCTCGTTAAGGACTACGACATCGAGCTGATATACCATGAGGGTAAGGCCAACGTGGTGGCAGACGCTCTGAGTCGGAAGACCTCCCACTCCACTCCAAGTCGAGTGGTTGCAGATAAGGTTCTAAGTGAGCTGTCAGGATTGGAGGTGGAGCTGATTCCACAAGGAGGCCTAGAGGCCCGTATGAGTGCCTTGACACTCACCCCTACCATCTTTGAGGAGATCCGGGCTAGTTAGGAAGGGGACAGTAAGTTGGATAAGATCAGGGAGAGGGTAAAGGAAGGCCATGCAGAAGGATTCCGCATTCATGAGGATGGCAGCCTCCGGTTTAAGGACCGATGGTGTGTGCCCCGGAAGTGTTCAGATCTGAAGCGTCGCATCATGGAGGAAGGGCATCAGACTCCTTATTCTGTCCACCCTGGGGGAGATAAGTTGTATAAAGACCTGAAGAAGATCTACTGGTGGCCCCGCATGAAGCGGGAGGTTGCGGAGTTCGTGTCCCGATGCTTGGTATACCAGAAGGTGAAGATTGAGCACCGGAGGCCGGCAGGGTTACTCCAGCCCTTAGAGGTACCGAGATGGAAGTGGGACTCCATCTCCATGGATTTTGTCAACGGGTTACCGAGGACTAAGAGTGGGTGCGACACCATCTGGGTGATCGTGGACAGATTGACAAAGTCAGCAGTATTCATTCCGATGAGATCCACCTGGAGCATGGATCAGTTAGCAGGGGCATACATGAAGTTTGTAGTTAGCCGTCACGGGGTCCCAGCAGACATTGTATCAGACCGGGATTCGAGATTTGTCTCCCATTTTTGGGGAAAGTTGCAGGAAGTCTTGGGGACGAAACTAAAGATGAGCACAGCCTTCCATCCTGCTACCGATGGGCAGACGGAGCGAACTATACAAACTTTGGAGGACATGCTGAGGGCATGTGTGCTGGACTTCCAGGGTAGTTGGGAAGATCGCTTGCACCTGATTGAGTTCTCCTACAACAACAGCTACCACGCTAGTATCGGGATGGCCCCCTTCGAAGCCTTATACGGGCGGAAGTGTCGGACCCCCTTGTGTTGGAGTGACATTAGTGAGACTATAGTATTGGGGCCTGAGATGATAGAGGAGATGACCAAGCAGGTTCGGCAGATTCAGGACCGAATGAGGATAGCCCAGAGCAGACAAAAGAGTTATGCGGACCGGAAGTGTCGAGAAGGTGACTTCGAGCCTGGGGAGAGAATATTATTGAGGGTCTCTCCCACGAAGGGTGTTCAGAGGTTCGGTAGGAAGGGGAAGCTCAGCCCGAGGTACATTGGCCCCTTTGAGATCTTGGAGCGAATAGGTGAGGTGGCTTATCGAATAGCTCTCCCTCCAGAGTTAGCTCGGGTCCATAATGTATTCCATGTCTCCCAGTTGCGAAGGTATGTTGCCGACCCCTCCCATGTGATCCGGCCAGACGAAGTAGAGTTGGATGATTCCTTGAGTTATGAAGAGCGACCAGTGCGGATCCTAGATACCAAGTTAAGGAAGACTCGCACGAGCTCGGTGCCCTTGGTTAAAGTCTTATGGAGTCGACACGGGAACGAAGAAGCTACCTGGGAGACCGAGAAGGATATGCGGGAGGCATATCCTGAGCTTTTCGTCACAGGTTAGAACCACTACCTATCTAGTGTGGCCCTAAGGGGGTAGTTAATATAAGTGATCTAAGATGGACTATTATACGCATTAGAGTATTCCGAAACTAACCCTAGGGAAACCGCAGGAGACTTCGGGGGCGAAGTCTGTTTTTAAGGGGGTAGTGATGAAATACCCCAAAATCCTAATTTCTAAATTTTGGCCTAACAAGGAATTATTAGGAGAACTAATTATACAATTTTAATTATTAAAATGTAGAGAGTTAATTAAGTTATATTAACAGGAAAATAATAAAGAAGTTAATTGGAAGAAATTTGGGTACTTTCCCTAATTAGCATGGAGGTTAAGGGAATTTATCTAAAATGGTCTAAAATAAGTAAAAAGGGAATTTAATTAATATTTTATAAAATACTAATACCCTAAATAGCCCAAAAATATTCTAAATAATTCATAAAAAAATCCAAAACCCTAAATACATCTTTTATCTTCCTTTTTCCTTTTTCTTTCCTTCCTTTTCTTTTTCTCCTACGTCCCGCCAGAATTGGGCCTCGCCGGCCCAAATTCTCCTTCTCCCTTCCACGGCCCAGCGTCGCGCGCTGGCCCTCGCCCACCGAGGCTGCAACGACGCGTTTAACGACTGAGGAAGCCG
Source organism: Tamarix chinensis (assembly GCA_030549775.1). Taxonomy (NCBI): domain Eukaryota; kingdom Viridiplantae; phylum Streptophyta; class Magnoliopsida; order Caryophyllales; family Tamaricaceae; genus Tamarix; species Tamarix chinensis. Next base: position 76,410,808 of record CM060179.1, on the reverse strand, counting down.
AAGCGCCGCGTCGCAATTATGGAACCTTATATCCGTTGCCAGCCAACGTCACGACGATGCGTTTCGACCATTTAATTAATGAAACGACGCGTCGAAGTTATACACATTATAACCGTTGCCGACCGGCCGGTTCTTCCCCTCTCTTTTATTCCTTGGACCGCCGGTCCAACCTGCCCGCCCGTCGTCTTCTTCCTCGCGCAGGTCTGCAACTCGCAGCCTGCCGCCGCTGACAGCCCTGCCGCCCGGCTGCCCTTCTCCTGCCATTCCCATCCCTTTCGTTCCCAAATCGACCCAGCAAAATCGTCCTGGCCACCACGCGTCTTGATTCTCTTTCTTTTTTTCGCACACGGCCAAACAGGCCTGCAGGCCACAGACCTGCGATCGGCTGCCACCGCCGAACGGCAGCCTACCGCACTTGCCCCCGCGTGCCATCCCTCTCCCGTTCGTCGTTTTCCCCACCTCAATCGCCTATAAATACCCCTCCCCGAACGGCCCAGGGCAAGTCCTTCCCTTGGACCTTGCCGAAACCCTGCCTCGCCGCCGCCAGATCAGACGCCCTTTCCGCCGCCTCTAGCAGCCGCCGCGACCACCTCCACGCACCAAAACCTTCCTTTCACCACCCCCCACGAAGCCAAACCGTCGCTGCCTCCGTTCCTACCCCGCACGAGCCACCACAGTCGTGCGAAGGTGCCACCCCGAAAACGCCACCGCCGCCTTGAGCCGCCCGTTGCCGCCACCTCCGCCGTAATTAACCCCTTCTCCACCTCCCAAAGTGACCAGCAGGTCCTCCCCTACCTGCCCATACCCTCCTTACCCCCTGCTCCCTCCTCCACCGGCCTCCACCACTTCCACCACCTTCCTCCTCCCTCGGCCACCGCGTCCGCCGCCGCGCGCCGCCTCCCTGCTCACGCCACCACCCCCATTCCACTCCCCTTCACCTGCTGATTCTTCCCCCACCTCAAACTTCTTCTTTTCTCCTCCCATCTAACCACCACCTTGATCTTTTCCCTTCTCTTCCTCCTCCACCGCCGCCGCCGTCGCCGCCACGCGCCGCCGCCGGACCACCACCGACCCTAGGTGGTTATCCACTCATCCAAACCCTAACCCTTTTTTTTATATATAAATGCTAATATTTTCTACTAATATTAATACTAGTATACTTATAATTATTACTATTATCCTTATTATTATTCTTTTATAATAATAATAATAATAATAATAATAATAATATTATTATTATTATTACCTTTATTATTATTATCATTTCTAATATTGTGACTTATGACATTAAAGTTATCATTTTTACCATACAAACATCTCTTGGAACCCTAACTCCTATTATGCTCAACTTTGGTTTATTTTATAAGTGTTAATATTAACAACCCTACTATTATTATTATTATCTCTATTACCTTACTAAGGTTATTATTATTATTAATACTTAACCATACTAGGTTAATGTTATTGTTATTACTATTGCTAGGGTTATTATGGTTACTATTACTATTATTATCATTATTATTAGCATTATTACTATTATCATTATCACCCTTAGGGATAATTTACTTGAAATATTGTGACCTTATAATATTATTATTTCAAACCCAACACCATTGTTAGACTTAATCTTAAAAATGCTAGAGTTCTATTACTTGAAACATAAGTGTCACTATTAGTGGTCTTATTATAATTATTATTATTATCACTATTTTACTATGACTAAGTAAACACTAGTATTATAAGAATGGAACTAATGAGCTTAATAATATAAGTGTAACAATAGGTATTAGAGATAAACAAATTTTGACTACTAATATTTAGTATACTAATGCTAAGGTAAAAACCCTAGTTTTGTATAAAACCCTTTTTAGTGATAAAAACCCTAACCTTAAAACTAGCATGAGAAATCATAGTAATTAGAAGGAGAACTAATACTTGGCATTTTTCCATTTATATAGGTAACCCCGACCAAAGCCCTAAGGAGCTAGAGGAGCGTACTCAAAGCCCGGCGCCTATCTAGGTAAGGACGAAGCTATGGCCTTGTGCTATGTGTGATATTATGTGTTGATGAATGACGAACATGCCATGTTGATGAATGATGAGTATGCCATGTGGATGTGTATTATGCATGAGTTATGAGTAACCTGTTTTGTGTAGCGCGGCATGGATCATGAGGTATGTCGTGTGTGCCTTATATTATACGTATGTGACATGTTCCATGTTGTTGTGGATGGTGATGATGTGACTTGTTATGGCCCTCTAGGACATGCATGCTAGGGTTTTGGGTAGCATGAAATGATAATAACAGAATAACGGGGAGGTGGACGTTTGGGAAGTTTGCATGGGGGAACTAGACCTTGCATGGGCACGATCCTTACGTGGAAAAAGTTAATTTGGGTTGTAAGTAAGAGTCATGGAGAGTCTTAGAATGATTGGATACTCGGTATGAAAATAATACGTGAGTTGGCGTATAAGAGACCTGATTAGGGTTTTGTGAGTAAGTGTGTTGGGAAGTCTGCATGGAGTATTTAAAGTCTGCATAGGAATGAATCTTACGTGAGGAAAGTTTATTTAGGAAGTAAACAAGATAATGCCAAAGTTATGGATCCATTGGAGACTTGGGTGCAAAATTTTACATGGGTCGGTGTAAGAGCGCCTAAGGATTCCAATTAGGGTTTTTGGGAGGAGATGAGCATTTGGAGGGGTACAAGGGTAAAAATGGTCAAGGAGGGATGGAGTATGGGGTTGAGAGTGAGAGTCCACTTGTATGAAGGATGAGTATGGGCTTCTAGATGAGGGAAGAGGCTTTGGGGCAAAGAGGAGAAGTTACTTGAGGAGGAAGTAAAGTGCTAGGGTTTGGTGTGGCCAACTAGGGTTTGGCGGTCACATGCGGAGTTGGGGAATAAAGGGGTATACTTCGGGAATTTCTTAGTAGAGACGGGATGCGAAACAAGGGACCAAGTAAAGTTAAGATGAGTAAGAAAGAGTTGGGCCACATAGGCCCACATTAGGGTTTTCCAAGGAGGAGCCCTAGAGGGGTGAAGACATGCGGGACCGATACCGTTGTGTTAGGGTTAGTCCACATTCTCGGGAGAGTGTGCCCTTACTACGTTTCCTTATGTATAAGAGTAAGAGGGGATGGACATCGGGCATGAGAAGGGGAGAATAGTCTCAAGATATGGGACGGGCCTCCTCGAAGGGAAGAAGCAGAGAGTAGTAGACATGCATGTCAAGGGTGGAACCTTATTTAATAATACATGAATAAGACATTAACTACTTAAAGAGTAAGATTGTTGAGCCGGGCCCAGACCGATCCACCGGCATAATAGTGGCCAGGTGCCGGGGTGCCCTGGAGACCGATCCACCGGCGTATAATAGTGGTTAGGTGCGTTCTGCCCTATACGTGACCGATCCACCGGCTATAATAGTGGGGGATCCCGAGCTCAACAAAACAAACAGTATGTTGTAATTAAATCATGGGGAAGATACTATATACTTACAGTGGAACACCATGAGAGTCGGGACCAGACCGATCCACCGGCATAATAGTGGCCAGGAGCGTTGTGCCCTGGAGACCGATCCACCGGCATACAATAGTGGTTAGGAGCGTTCTGCCCTATAAGTGACCGATCCACCGGCTATAATAGTGGGGTTCCCGTACTCGCATGGGCTAATGAAGTTTGTAATGTGAAATGGCTAATTATAAAGTTATGAGAGAAGAGGTTCGAGTAGGCCATTGCGGACTTGCACCCTCCGTTCTCTTTCTATGTCTCTTGTATGTTGTACCTTGCATATTATGTTGTATGTTATATTGGCCTTAGCTCGTCTGTTACCTTACTCAGTACGTAGCGTACTGATCACCCGTTTCATGGGTGCTGCTCATTCCCACGAGCAGAAGACCCATCTGACCTTGTGCAGGTAGGAGATCATGTCTTCGATGCCTACGATACCTACGAGGCATCGGATGGGGCCGAGTATTGAACCTGTCCTGGTTGGGGCCGAGAGCGAGTTCGCCGGACTCTCTTACTATCCTAGTTTCTGTCTATCTTGAGTTTACCGTATTTGTATTATGTTCGTATTTTGGAGTGGAAATCCTAAGTTGTAACCTTAAACGAGACACTGTCTGTGGTTGACTCTTGTTTCTTGAATGATTTATGATGGCCATGAACTTATGCTTTTGGATGGTTCTTATTAACGATGGTTTGACTTAGCCTTAGCACTTAGTATCGGGACGGTATGAGTGAACCGGTCCGGTACTAAGTGTGGCGGTAATACCCCTAAGTTTACGGTTTTAAACCTTCCGCTTCTGTTAAACCTTTCGACTTAAACGAAATTTTTCAGTGGTAAATTTGGGGGTGTTACATAAAGATAGAGGGAGAAGAACAATGATGGAGGCTAAAGTAAGGGGTAAAACTATGACAGTGAGGGCTAAAGGTTGGAGGGTGACAATGGTGATGGGAGCCAAAGGTGATGGGGTCAATGGTAATAAGTGCGAAAGGTGGTGGGGGGAAATGTTGGTGTGAAAAGGGAGAGGAATGGAGGTGGTTTCTAGTGTTGGTTTAGAGTTCCAAGAACACTAGGTGTTTAGTGGTTCTATAATGCTAAATGGGGGTGTTCATTGTGGGTTTGGGGTGCTCAACGGTAATGGAAAAAAGAAGGGATTTAGATGAGGAAATTGAATGAATTGAGAAGAGAGAGTGGAGGGTATATATAGAAGAGTGGTGTGAATGGTTGGGAAAGGAGACAGAGAATAAGAAAATGAATTGAGGTATGATTAGGGCATATTTTTCAATGAAACACATCCCTTGAGATGTGGGAGGTGGTGGTGATGATGATGAAGGTAGAATAGGCAGGTTAGGGTGTAAGCATGATATAAGGAAAATGGTCAAAAGAAAGAGTGATTCATGCAAAAGGAAGAGGAAGACAAAGAAGGAATCCAGGATGGAGGAAAAGAAAAGGAAAAAGAAAAGGAGAAGGAGAAAAGGATAAAGAGAAAATAAGTTTAAGGATAGGATTATAATTAGGTTAAAATAATTTAGATAAGGGTATTAGGGCAAAATTAATGATCAACCATCTTATTTTAGGTTTTAGTTAAAAATATTAATGACCTTGAATAAGGATTACACTTCGGATAAGATTTAGGATTAAGGAATTAGGGTAAGGTAGAAATATCAATTTTTTGAGATTAAAATTAGGTTAAGATTTTAATTACTTGAAATTAATACAAGATAAAATTTAGAGTATTATAAGAAAAAGGTAATACATAGTAAAGCTAACTGATTGGTCAGTCCAACCAATTGACTTTTGATAGAAACTAATCAATGGGTTTTGCCAAATCAGTTAATGTGCCTAAGTAGAGGCCAAACCACTTAGGTCACATAATAAATAGCAGATGTTTTAAACCATTTGACTACTTATGAATACTGGTCGACTGGTTCATCAAACCAATTGGCTTTTCAAGTTACCAGCCGATTGTGGCTACTAACTAAAGTGACTGTTCACATAACCAATTGACCAATTATAGTAAACTAGTCAACTAGTTTAGGCAAAATAACACCTAGACACAAAACAAACATAATCAAAATCATTGTCTATCTTTTCAAAATTAATCATATCATGATTATATGTTTTAAATCATATAAAAGACATATTCCACATATGAACTTAAATGAAACATGCTAGAAATTGATACCCAATAGAATCATGCTTAAATTTCACCAAAGCTCATATATGATATCAAAATACTCAGAACATGCTTAAAACTTTAGAGGAGAAAACCTTACCACATGCTCAAATCCAAAAACTGAATTAACACATGTGCATCACAAAAACATACTAAGAACATAAAACCACAACAAACATCACATGACATGATTCATATTAGAGGTAAGAATGCCTTACATCCAAGCAATTCTTGAAGAATAATAATACTTCTAACTTTATGGCTTTCTACAAAGCTATTGATTTTATAAGAGAATCAAGAGTTAAAACAATTGAAAATCCTTTCCAAGACTCCATTAAAAGCCAAAAAGAAGAAGAAGAAGATAAGGATGTCTCAACCTTTCTTTCACAACTATAATAAAAGAAAGAAAACCAAGATCTTCATTCTTTCTCAAAACCTTAATCCTTCCATGCTTAAAAGAGACAAGGTAAACTAATATAACATTAGCGGAAGAAGTAAGAGATAAAAAATTAACCAAAGGATGAGAAGGAAAAAGGTAATCCTTTTTTTTCTATTAGAGGTGAAAAAGGAAGAAAAGTGAGGAAATTCAAACATTTAGAAATTTTGATCCAAGGGAAGGAAGAAAAGGGGAAAATGTTGAGAACCAAGGTGAAACTGAGTTAGGAGGGAGGTTCATCAACCTTCATTATGCTTGAAAATTAGAGTAAGGAGAAATAATAGAGTTGGCTTATGTTGAGTGTGGGGGACCAAGGTGTAAAAGGGTGAATATTGAGAGTGAAGGAGATGGAATGAAGTCAAAAGGATTGCATAGAGTAGGTCGTTCAAAGGGATGGGTGATGATGCTACCAGAGGAGAGAGAAAAGTGAGGGGAAGTGAGAGAAGGTGAGAATACCTCAAAATTGCTTAAGGAGAATTTTCAACTAAATAAAAACTATAGAAGGATCTAAATAAAGTTAAAATAATCCTAATGAAATAAAATATGTTTATTAGTACAAATAGATTCTAATTTGATGTTCTTATAAACATTGGAAATATATTTGAATTCAAAATCAGAAAAAGGATCTACAATTAGAGAACTATCAATCAACTGATTTCGGCAAACCAATTAACTAGTTTATTAGGGAATAAAACTGCTAGTCTCTTAGTATACCTATCAATTGGTTAGGGAATCTAGTCGAATGATATGCCTAAAATTTACATTTTTATAACTTATAGCCCTTTTTAAAACTAAAACTAATTTATTATATACCAACATCATTTTAAATACATTTTGAAGCATCTTAGGATAGGGTATTACAATACTACCCACTTAAAAGCGATTTCTTCCCCAAATTCTACAAAATAGATATCAATGTACGCTTAAAATATGTTAGAACCTAAGACACCAAGAAAAATAAAATAACACACAAGTGTTAGCACGAGAGAGAAGGGTACTACCCTCTTAAAAGAGGTGGTGTTACCAGCACAACACACCTAAGAGAACAACTCTGGATACTTCATCTTGATCTCATCCTCAGTCTCCCAAGTGGCCTCCTCAACTCCATAGCATGGATAGAATATCTTCACTAGCCACACCACCTTTAAATGCATCTCCCTAGTAATACTATAATAAATCCTCAATGGTCGCTTCTCATATGTCAATGTATCAACCATCCCAACCATCTCTACTTGGATGATGTCTTACGGATCTACCGTGTACTTTCTCAACTAAGAGACATGGAAGACATTATACATGTATGAAAGCTTGATAGGAAAGATGAGTTGGTACGCAACCTCTCCAACCAAGAAAAAAATCACGTACGATAAAATGTTCCTTGGGCTAAGCTTAAACTTCCAACCAAAATGCATCACTACCTTGGTGGGCGAGACCTTCAAGAGAACTTGGTCACCTATCTTATATAAATTTATCCTCCTCTATAGTTGTGCATAAATCGTCTACCTATCCAAGGTGACTGATGAAACCTGGAAGGGTTTCACAGAAATTTTTTCGGAATGCAAACAAAATCGAGTGATGGTTCGATTCGCCGAACAATCAGCCTAAGGATTTTCTCCAAAGGAAGATCAAAAAACTCAAAGCGTAGTTGAATCAACGGCTACTGAAGTTATAGAATAAAGAAGATCAAGAAGAGATCGAGAAGAGATCGAAGAAAGAGCGAGAAGAATGCAAACGAGAAGGTTGCATGAGAGAGAGAGAGAGAGAGAGAGAGAGTTCCAGAAAATCTCAAGAATGTATTCGACCAAAGTAGTATCGGTTACAGACGTGTATATGCCCTATATAGATGGCGTATACAATACAAAAAGGAAAGTGTACAATACACAAATGCAGGCCTCCGTCCGTATACAATTCAGCCCAATTTTAGCCCAATTAATCAGCCAAGACACTTACAAATGGGTCGACGAATGGTTAAAGAAAAACAGCCCAAAATTACAAATATTACAAGGCATAATAATACAAAGTAATGAATGTACAAATATTTCCCATCAGCTAGAATTTATATTATCTAATCATGGTTACCAAGGGTTGAGTAATCCACATTCCAACTAACCCAAATAATTATGGGTCAGGTGGTAGATTACATAGCCAGCTTAATCCCCATTAGGCAAATTTGTCGGCGAATGCATCATATGGGATTTTCTACAACAAACATAACATAAATTCTACAACAATTCCTAGCAGCAGCTACAGCAACCTTTCGATCCATTTCCCCATGTTTTGAATTAATTTCCTAAACAATCACACAATAAGAAAAATAATTATAGGTACAACATAATCTATAACAATTAATAGAATTATTTAAATACAAATTTTGGAGATTTATATCAGTGACCTTCATTGGGTCTTAGATCATCATAATCTAGCTAGAAATGTCCTCTATTATATCCAACCCCAACACAATTATCTCTCTTAAATTACTCCAACACAAGGGATTACGACACTTCCGTCCATAGAATGCATCAAAGTGCCATCCCTATGCTCGTATGATGATTGTTGTTGCAGGAGAAATCGATCAAATCTAGAAAATTCTACCAACTATTCTAGAACTCAAGTACACATGCCTAAATCATATCCTCTAAAGTCTAAATAGTGCCCTCGGTCTAACTATCTATACTTGGATGACAAGTAGTGCTCCTATTTAGCTGTGTCCCAAAAGCTACATGCAACTTCTACTAGAAGTGTGATAAGAATCTCAAATATCCAACCAACACAATGCCCTTAGGTTCTCCATGCTACCATATCACATGCTTGTAAGAACTAGCCAACTGTTCCCCACTCCATGTCAACATCATTGGTATAAATACTATAAAATTAGTTAACTAGTCAACTACAACCTAGATCGGATCCAAACCACTATGGCTCCTCATCAATCCAACCACAAAATTCACCAACACGATGTATTATTTCACCTCAGAAACCTCCAAAGAGTGAACTAACCTTGCTAAACACTTGTGCTCAATCTTGACCCTTTAGCTGGTCAAGCACCTAGCCATGATGTATATAACCTCCCACTTCATACGAGAGCACTAATATATCCATTGTAGGCCCTTATGCACCTTATTCTCTTTATGATGGATAGAATAATATTCATGATGGTCGTTCTTCAAAATCTTCTACTAAAGCTCCCTACAACTCTAAGGAGCTTAACATCTCCTATGATAGGAATTAATTCCATTGTTAATAATTACCAAGTGATATCACAAATCATAATTAAATACATTAATAACCAATTAGGTGTGTCCAAGTGATAAAATCAAACACAACACAAGACATCTAATCTACTAATTAGGTGATTTGAGGTAACACCAATTTTAACCACAAAAGGCATCCAAGTCACATCACAATATTCAACATTTTGATTTGCTTTAATTTTACATGATCATGGTCAAATTCATGATTAAAAATAATGTAATTACATTAAAAAGTTTATATAGCAGTCCTAAAGAAAGATCATCAAATAACAAGTAAGCATGGAGAACTTAGGTAGACCAAATGTTGTATGAACTCACATGAAACATGATAGAATTTGATACTTAGCGGAATCATGCATAAACTTTCCCAAAACTTATATATGATACCATAATTCTCAAAACATGCTTAAAAATTTCTAGGTGAAAACATTACCACATGCTCAAATCTAAAAACCTCAATTAACACATGTGTATCAGAAAAGCATGCCAAGAATATAAAACCACAACAAACAAGACAAGATCTTATTCATGTTAGAGAAAAGAATGTCTTACCTCCAAGCAATTCTTTGAGCATAATAATATTCCTAACTTGATGTCTTTATACCAATACCTTGATTTCCTAAGATAATCAATAGTTAAAATAATTAAAACTTCATTCCAAACTCCATTAAATATTGATAATCATAAGATGAAGAAAATAAGCATATCTTAACCTTTCTTTCATAACTAATATCAAAGAGAGGAAACCATGATCTTTAACCTTTCTCAAAACCTTAATCATTCCTTACTTAAGAGGAAAAAAAAAGGGCAAAACTAAGATAAGAAAAGGTGAAGAGATAAGAGATAAGAAATCAACCAAAATATGAGAAGAAAATAGGCAAACTTATCTTGTTTTTATGAGAAGAAAATATGCAAGCTTATCTTGTTTTTTTTTTTTCAATAGAAGGGAAACTGATAGAAAACCAAGGAAATTGCAGCATATAGAAATTTTAATCCAAAAGAAGGGAGGAAGACGGTAAATGTTCAGAACCAACATGCAACTAAATTAGGGGGAGGTTCATATACCTTCCTTATGGTTAAAAATTAGAGGAAGGAGAGAGAATAGAGTTGATTTATGTTGAGTGTGCGGGACTATGATGTAAGAGGGTGAATGATAAAAGTGAGGTAGATGGAGTGAAAGTAAAAGGATTTTCGAGAGTACGTAAGTCAGAAGGAATGGTGCAGCTTGACATGCCACAACCATGCCTACCAAAATAGAGAGGAAAATGTGGGGAAGTGACAGAAGATGAGAATACCTCAAAAGTATGTTGGGAGAATTTTTAGCTAAATAAAAATCATATAATTATCTAAATAATGTGAAAATAGTTCTAGAGCACCAAAATGTGCTTACTAGTACAAATAGATTTTAATTAGAAGTTTTCCATAAATATAGGAAAAGTATTTAAAGTCAAAATCAATAAAGAATATGAAATCATAGGATAACTAGTTGATCGAATTGGGCAAACCAGTTGAGTGGTATATCAAGGAATAAAAATGTTAGTCTCAAAGCGTATAAATTGCTCGATCAAGATAGCGAGGGTAGAAATTTGTATTTTTATTACAATCTATAGCCCTTTTCACAACCAAAAAGTAATTTCTCTTATACCAACATAATTTTAAATTTATTTTCAAGAATTTTAGGATAGGACATTACATGAAGTTACCATTGTGCCAACCACAAGTGTATCATAAAGATCTGATAAATCCCCTACTCTTTGGAAAGATCTATATCTCAAACATCTTAATCACTCTTTTAAATCATTTACTTCTCAACCTTTAAACACTTTTATCACACCATAAATTTTCACTTCCCCTTTTTTGTCTTCAACAAGCTAGTTGGTTATAAACCAACTAATTCTTTCATACTTTTGTAGTCATCCTCCTTCTATCAACATGTCTTAAACATCATTATTTAAATCAGAAACTCTCCTTTTGATTAATATTATTGAGGCTGACCTTAAGCATGTATGTATTAGTTACCATATTTATTCTTCTCTCATATTGATTCAACCAAACCCCTTAACTAGTAGATGGCTAACTTTATATGATGAGGTCCTTTAAGATTGCATATGCTATCTTTTAAACCCCTTTATAAGAGAATTTATCCAATATTAGTGGCTAAGCCCTTCTTAACTCATCCCCAATGTTGAGAGAATGGTGACAAGCATTTTATATGGTTGATGCTTATTGGAAGTCAATCTAAAAATGGATTTGTTGAGACACTTTTTTCAATTTCTAAGCCATCATTGTCCCCGAGCTTCTATTCTATTCATAATAGAGTCAAGAATACATTCATTAAGGAGACTTGATCTTCTGCAAAAAGATGGGATTCCCAATATTTCTTAGTCTTGGTAGATTAAGAGTGGAATCTTTTCAAACAGAGATAACTTAATCTTGACATTAGAGAGTGTCTACCTTTCTCTCTAGAGTTAGAAGTGTGCATAGATAACTTCAACAAGTTTCTGTAGGATGGTAACATTGTAAATAACAATGAAGTTATGAATGATCTAGTCGTCCTTATGGAATTGGTTTAATTTCTTATGTTGGTAAGTAACTTGTTCTTCTTTCATCCATTCATTGACTTAACAAGTCTATAAACTTATAAAGTTATTTTATTCTTCCTATGCAAAATGCAATACCTATAAGGATTGACAAAGGTTGTTCCCTCCAACTTGTCTAAAGGAATAAAAAATATTAATGTCCGTCCTTGAGGTGCAATGTATAACATTGAGATTACCAAGAAAAAAGTACATTCTTTGTTAATACATCATTGCCATATTTAATTCATTCATAATCATGCTCTAAGGTTTCTTTTGCTGTTGTCACTCGTTTAGGAAACAGAAGAGATAAACATGTTAAATAAGGTATGAAATATTCAGTTCTCTACCATTAGCACCATTATTGATGTATTCTTGTGTTTATCGGCTCTCTAAACATGTTTTATGTATGTCATACTTTTCATTAGCTTATATAATTACTAATTCTTCATAATTAATTTACCCTTTTTAGGAGGGGTCCTCACCCAAGGCAATCTCCAAACAATCAGCAGCTAAGAAGATTCTAAAGTCTTCATCTAACCAACACAATCCTTCATTTGCTCCACTTTCTATCACCCCCATGATGTCAGAACAAAAACGAAACGATGATATTCTCGAGCCTCTTTTAACATAGGTTCAAATAAAGGGAAGGAACTGATGAACCCTTTTTGAAAGAATCCCAACTTCCTTCCCTACCACATCCTAAGGAGACTCATATCTCGACCCCAATTAGATAGAATATCATACTTGAAGGAGATACTAAAGATTTACTTGGGAATCAATAACATTATTTATTCACAAGAAAAGACCAAAAAAAGTGGTAGGCGTCCCTAAAAAAATCTCTCTAAACTGAAAGGTGGCAACACCTCCATACATACAATTTTTATATTAGAAGCCCTAATGTTAGAGTACTAGAATTGAAAACTATCTCAAAGAGAAAATCATTTGTGAGAATGGCTCTAAAGTCTCTATTGAAGATGATCAAGCTAGTTTAACCATTCCTGATAATTACTTCTTCTTTGAATGTCATTCTGATTATAGTGCTTGTCTCAAATTGACCAAGGCCCTAATATTGAGCTAGATTAGAGAGATAATCAACAACCTCCAAAGAGGAAACTTATCGAGAACTAACTTAAGCATCACTTATCAAGTATTAATGAATTCATAAATTTATATATGTAAGATGTCTTTAGTGTGAAAATTTCAATAAATTTTTATGTATTATTTATAACAACCTTTTATGTGAAAGAGGATATTTAAGCAATTTTGTTGAAGTACCTAATACTTCTAATACATAAATATAAATATAACGAAATTCAAGGTGGCTCCTCAATTTTGAAAGCTAAGAAGGAATACCTTAAAGCTAGTATCTGAGTTGGAAACACAGAATATCCAATTGAATCCCTTAAATCTCGAGTATCTAAGTTGGAATCCCTTAAAGATAGAGTATTTGAGTTGGAAAAAGAGAAGAGCCAATTGAAGTCTACTTCAGCTAACATAAACTTTTTTACGCTCAAGTTGCTAGCTTAGAGGATTGCCTAGAAAGAGAAAGGCGAGTAGCTAAATCTAAAATATTACTGTAGAGGGTTAACACTATCTGTCTGGAATACAATCATTGCAAGGATAAAAGCTTGACCAATCAACTAACTTCTCTGAATAAAAAGTGGCTTGCAGATATCGGGAAGGTCTGAAAGTATATAATTGCGACTAAATTTCTCGAATAGGAGACTAATAGCCTAATTAACAAGGTAATAGGATATAAGGTTAAGTATATAGAGATGGAAAAACCTTGAAGGAATATTGGAATAAGACCAAGTAGATACACATAGAATTTACTGAAAAGGAGATGATTAATAATATAGACATAAAGAAACTTTAGGAACAACGGGTTGGGGCCAAGTAGGAGGTTAAGTCATTTCAAAAGGATATAAATGAGTGTATGGATAAATTCAATGCTAACTCCAAGTTAAGTTATTCCCATGAAGCTATAGATACCTATCTAGTAAGAGAAGATTTTGTGCATTAAGAAGCATAGCTTTAGTCTCAATGGTATGCTTATGGCCCCTCTATAATATACGCTTAGTTCAAAACTTTAGTCGATCCTAAACAATTAAAGAATTGCAATGGATAATTATATGATGGTAAGAAGTTAGAAAAATTTCTAGTTCCCAAAGATTTTGGAGAGGTTGGGGGTGATAGTGAAGAGGAAGATGACTCTTAGGATGCCCTCAATTTTTTTATAGTAATATGTACATACCTTTAATATATAAAATGAATTCATAGAAGTTACTTATCCTACTTCATATATATTTTTATTTGTCAATTTATGTCAGGGATAAAATATTTTTATAACAAGATTATTGAATTACCAAGAATTCACACACTTCAAATATTGATTATACTTTAATGGTGGCGAACCAAATTAGGGCTTGATCTTGTCACCATTATTTGATTAGACCAAATGGACTAACTAAACCCCTCAATATTGGGCTTATTAGTCTTAACACCTCGATTAAGGAACATGTCATGGGAGCCTAGGCTTAGATAAGCTAAAGAAAACATATGAACCTAAATAGATTCAGTGGCCTTTGTACATCAACCAAGGACGTACCATAGGAGTATGTCTTCAATGCTCAAAAACCTTTTTATTTTAGGGATTAAATATAGAGCGTTGATCATAGTGGGTGAAATCACATCACTCTTTCATCTCACCAGTTATGCCAATCTTCAATATTTTTCATCCTCTTTGAGGGATTATGTGTAGAGTCTTGGGCTTAGTGCATATCACTAGGTGTGCTAGCCTTCTATGGTTGATGAAATCTTCAAGATCTTAGGAGTTGAGAATCATTCTTAGTGAGTTGAATTAAATCAAATTTTCATCGCATGATGTGTTCTCTTCTTTAATGCTCGACAACTTCATTGAGGGCTTACATTTTAACCTCTTTGTTAGAGGGCTTACAGCTTGAATGGCCACTTTGTTAGAGGGATTATATGTTGAACAACCTCTTAGCTAGAGCCTTGGGCTTAGTGCATAGTATTTAGTTACTTTTGTTATTTATCTAGGAAGCCGCATTTGAACAACATCTCTTTGCTCTTCAAGAAAGTGCTTCTTAATATTGAAGATCTCTTCATTGTCTCTAGGATCATATTGGGATATTTTATATGATCTAGTTTCTATTTTTGCTGGTATAGTTTCCACAGCTCTAAAGGCTAAACAAAAATATGTTTGGATTATTTGATTATTTACATTTGTCCTAGAAACCCATAATATTTATAAAAGTCCATCCACTCATCATCTCCTAACCTAATTTAATTGGTGTCTCGGTGTTCCTAATATTTCTTTAGTTTTTGAGCTAATCCTGACCACTTTACTATATTAAAATTAATGAGGAACTTGTTCCCATGATACCAAGTGTCCCATATAGAAGAAGATTCAATGTAGTTTACCTATGGATGAGCTAGTAAAGTGAATCGACAATCAATTCCCCATTTTTTTTTTTTACAAAATTTTATATATTTATTATTGTCAAACTATCGACCATTATCTTTTAATTTCATGTGGGCCTCCAAACTTGTAATTTTTTTAATTCCATTCATATAACGACTATTAAATCAAAGTCTATTTTTTCATCTCTTACCAACATATAATATTTTTACAAAAATAAAATAAAATCTATCATTCACCTTCCAATAATATGTGCTTAGGATTCTGCCTCTACCGATTTTGTAAAATAATTAATAGAAATAATAATGAATATTTTTTTAGATAAAACCCGTGCTCAATAAGAAAGTTTTAAAGACATCATATAAAAATATTAAAATGATTAGTAACATTTCTTTGAAGTCCAAAACCCCGATGCAAAAAATCGCCATGGGCACATAATTGGTTGCATTTATAATTTGTGTTCGGAAACATTTTTGACATGTTGGGTATCGATATACTATTGCCTCGACATCTTGATACATAGTTTTTTAAAAAGTAACCCTGGTGTAGAGATTTTATCGAGTGAGATCTAGCAACTTTATGTAAACCATATATTCTCACATAAGCTTCATCAAGTAATTTTTCCCACCACTTGTTGCACACGCTTTAGCATCAATGTGGCCCATAAATGTATATATAACTCTCTTTCACCCATAAAGCATTTCACATCCCTTCTTATTAGGTTAAATTGTTTATTTTTATCTTCTGAATAAGTTTCTAATTTTATGTAATCTATTAACTCCCTTATCCACTATTCATATCTCTACAATCTCATATTTTCCATCTTGAACTTTACTCGTGTCCGTAGACCATTCTACCTTATACTCTATTTTGCTTATCTGAAAGTCATTGAATTAGTTGCTCATGGCACTTGTGGTATTTCAACATATGAAAAATTCTTCATTGATTTAATCAGATTCCCCAAATTCTTCTATATG
Source organism: Tamarix chinensis (assembly GCA_030549775.1). Lineage (NCBI taxonomy): Eukaryota > Viridiplantae > Streptophyta > Magnoliopsida > Caryophyllales > Tamaricaceae > Tamarix > Tamarix chinensis. The sequence continues at coordinate 76,394,440 of CM060179.1, read as the reverse complement.
TTGGTTTCCTTGACTTCAAACTATTCATTATTTTGGCTAACAACTAATGCATTGTCACTATATAACCTTATTTTACCTACCATCAACTCATGAACTATTCTAAGACCAACTCAAGTAGCTTTATTATTAGTAGTAATAAAATTAAATCTCAATGCATTTTTGACTATTATACCATTTGGGTTAATTAATACCACACAAGCCCCAACACCAAAACATTTGAATGCCCTATCAACATATAAAGCATATCCCCCCACTCTTTAGAGTTAATGATAGATTTGGGTCAACATCTAATAAACATTCAACAATAAAAATAGCAAAAGTTTGGCCTTTAATGGAAGGTATTGGTCACTATTAAATGTCATGTCTACTTAATCAAGTGATCTATACCATCATTCTTTCCAAAGTCCCAAGTTTATGCAAGACCATCCTGAGAGGAATATTAGTCAAAACCATAATAGAGTGAGAATTGAAATATTTTTTTAACTTACTTAAGACAATAGAGTAAGTAACTTGTCAATGTAATATATAAGCTTTTTTACCCCAACCTCAATGTCTTCCCTAACAAGAATAGAAGAAATTATTGATGTTGAATCCCCTAAATACAACAACAATACCTCTCCCACTATTAAGGTTGTTGGGTTGGTAATTTAGACAAATGGGCTTTTAAAAAATTAAATACTTTTTATATTCTTCTATCCACTAAAAAGTATCCTTCACTCTCAGAAGATTAAAAAAGGTAAAATCTTGTCAACACCCTTGGAAAAGAATCTATGTAGTGTGAGTAGCTTAATTTTCATATGCTACATATCTTTCTTTCCTACAATGACTGTATATAGAAAAATGCAGTTTCTTTCTTTAGATTTACATCTATGCTTCATTTTTAGACTATGAATCCTAATAATTTGCTAGCGCTAACCCTAAATATACCTTTGGTGGGGTTTAATTTCATTTCCTATTTCTCCGTGTATCAAAAATAGTTTAGAGATCTTGTATGTGGGCTTCTTTTTTAATATCATATCATCCACATAAGCTTCTATTTTCTCCCCAATATATCTTTGAAAGATTATGTTTACCACCGTAGGGAAAGTTTTCTCATCATTCTTCAATCCAAATGGGATTATTTTAAAGCAATAAAGTCCATCAATGGTGATGGAAGTGGTTTTTTCTTATTCAGCCTCGACTAATTTGATCTAATGATACCTATAGAAGAAATATATAAAAATTAATATCTTCTACTCAATGAGCGAGTCATGTGATTGATGATGGGCTAAATCCACAAGTGCACAGATTTGTTGTAGCACTTCAAGGTTGTATCCTACGGGGCTTCACAATTAAGTACACAACTTCATCATTCTAGCTATCTAGATCAATATGGAGCAAAAATATGCAAGCGGGTAGTGAGAATAAATATGGATACTTTCTAACTATAAACTCTAAAACAATAGAAATGAATCCTAAGATTGAAATTCAGTCTTCAAATTGGTAATCAATGATGAAACAACGTATAAGTCGTAGTTTAATTTTGTGGTTGTGAGAAATCGGTCTAAATATACTCATTAGCCTGTTTCAAGGTCTAAGAATGTATTTAATCTTATTTGTTGACTACTTTTGTGACTAAAAAATTAAATTAAATCCATTAAGTGTTACCGATTCTATAGCCCCTGAGAACAAAACAACTACTTTTTTTATTGCTTAAATTCCCGTTCATATGCTAATTTCCAATGATGATTTCAACCTTTCAGTTGCAAACATTATCTAAAGAGGTCACATTTCATCAAACCCACTTTACAACAATTGATCCTAACACATGAAACAATATATATGAACCAAACATACAACGTAATACCTTAATTCTTCATATTAGTACCAAAATGGACCTAGTTCAATCCTAGAAAAAGGATTACCCACTCACATTTTTAATGAAAAGGAACAAATTAATTGCATAATAAACATAATGACAGCATAAAATTACAAAGAGAGAAATTAGATTGAATTAATCGTAAACTGGAGAGGGACAATTTCGATTCTGAGTTGATCATACACAAATTTTCACTTGAATCTCCAAAAAATTAAACTAATGAGAACAACCAAAATTACATGAGGCTTTTGCTTGGGAAAAAGAGGGGAAAAGTTCTCTCAAATCTACTCTAAAAATTTCCCAAGAAGTCCTTGAAGAGTTCCTTAAATACTTTCCATCACGCATGTCATGTTGTGTATGATAGAACATAGAGTAACTGTTACTACATGTCCGTGCAACATTCTTCCTCTCAAACAGGGGGACATTAGGACTTTGAACGACCATGCATTTTGTGCATAGATTTTTTGTGTGATGTCTGCAGCTTTGACTCCTTCAATAAAAATTTTCATGATTGTATGGGATATGCATAGCCTGGTCGTGCGGTGTATTTTGCTTCAAACATGCACACATGAGTGTTGCACGGCCGTGTAGCTAGGTGTACAACTGGTTGTGCACCACCATATTCTTGTTTCTTTTAGTCTTCTTGGCATATCTTTAGCTCTTTTAGCTTCTAGACTCTTCCATAAACATGTTGGGTTGATTTCTCATCCTTTAATTCCTTTCATGTTGGGTCTTTTTGCTTTGAAAACATGCACTACTTTCTTGGATTTGCGTGTTCTAATGCAAGTTTCTGAAAAAAAAAACTCAAGAGAGTAGTAGTGCAAATAATAGACTAGAACCCCAGGAATAAAAACATAATAGAGACTAAATGAAGTCTTAATGAAGGTAGAGAAAGACAAATATAGAGAAAATATTCACTTTATCAATTGATCTATCTGAAGGAGTGGATAGCCATCCTTAAGTAACACTTTGTTAATGTCTTTGAAGTTTATGCACATTCCCCATTTACCATTGGACTTCTATACCAAGATCGGGGTTGATTATCTAGTAAGCATATTTCACATCTATGATAAACCCTAAGCCAAACAAGTTTTTCACTTCTTCTCAAATGGCTATATACTTTTTAGCTCCAATGGCTCTTTTCTTTTTTTTTGATTAGTTTTTATCCCTCTATTATATCTAGTCAGTGCTTTATAATTTTGTGAGAAATTCCTTCTATATCAGACACCTTCCAGATCAGACATCTTTATTTATTATAATAAAATATAGTAGCTCTTATTTATTAACCTCGCGAATACCCTTGCTGACCATCACTAAAATACCCCAAAAATCCCAATTTTATAAATGTAACAAAATAAGGATTTATTAGGAAATTAATTAAATAAATTATTTTATTAAAACAAGAGGGAGTAATTAGGGCAAAATCAAGAGAAAATTTATAAATAATTTAATTGGAAAAAATTAGGGTATTTTGCTAATTAGAATGGAAATTGGGAAAAATATCTCAAAATTCCTAAATTAACCTAAAAGGGAAATTTAATTATTATTTTATTAAAATATTATTATTTTAAATATCCCAAAATACCAAAATATTTTAAATACCTTAACCCACCTATTTTTCTTCTTTTTCCTTTTTCTTTTTCCTCCCTTCCTCTTTTTCCTTTCTTTTTTCTTTTTTCCTCTTCCTCCTCCTTTCTTTTTTTCCTTCCCTCCCCCGCCCTAGTCCAGCCCAACCCTACGACCTAGCTCTTCTTCTTCCCTCCCGCGCGGCCTAAGCCCGCGCCACACCTTTCTCTCCTTTTTCTTTCTTTCCCGGCTGGTCCGTTTTTTTCTTCTTCTTTCTTCCTCCCTAGACCACCCGATCCCATCTCTTCTTCTTCCCTGAGGCGCGGGGCGGCTACCGAGGTGCTATAATTCCGCCTTCTGTTGGCCACCACCGTTTTCCTTTCCTCTCCCTCTCTTGTTGTTTTCTTTCACTATTTTGACCCCAACCTACCCCTTCCCCTCTCCCAAGTGCCCTGCCCCTTTGCCTTTTCCTCTTCCCTTTACCTTGCAGCCCTCCCACCACCGGTTGGTATGCCTGGCATGTGCACCCCTCTTGTCTTCTTCCCCTTATCATTCCCCCCAATTGGCTTATAAATACCCCATAGGCAGCCTTCTCCCTTCTCATCGCTGCCCGATCAGATGGTCGTTCTGTCACCTGCGCCTATCGCCGTCAGCCAAACCACCCATAGAAATGCTCCTTACATCACCCTTTACTTAACTAAACCCCCATCCTCCCTCAATTTTCCTTGCACAAGCCACCCCGCCCATGCAAAGTTTCCCTCCCAATAATCAACCCCTACCGCCCTTCGCACCACCATTCGCTGCCAATTCCACTGTCACTAACGCCACCTCTACCCTCCAAAACAACCAGGGGAGCCTTCTCTACCTCCCCAAACCTCCCTCTCTTCCTGCATCCCTCTCCTTCTCTCTTCTCCACCCTCCACCACCTTCAGTCACCACATCCACACCCATGCGTTACCACCCTCGATTTTACCACCACCTTCATTCCACTCCCCTCCACTTAAGACACCCTCTACCACCTCAAAAACCCCCTTATTTCCTCTCCTATAACATATACTACTATCTCTCCCCCTCTCTTCTTCCTCTACCACTGTCGTCACCGCCACCGTGTGCCGCCGCCGGTTCCGGCACCATCCCTAGGTGGTATTCCAACTTCCCCAACCCTTAAACTTTTTTTTATATAAGTATTTGTAATTTCTAGTAATATTAATAGTATTTTCCCTAATAATAATGCTAATAGTAATAATAATAATAATATTATTATTATTATTATTATTATTAATGCTATTATTATTATTTTCATTATCATTATTATTATTATTATTACTACTTAACCTAACTTCAGAAATATTTCTAACTAATTCTATTATTAATGAAGGCCTACAATTTTAGTATTATTATTATTATTATTATTATTATTATTATTATTATTATTATTATTATTATCTCTGTTATTATTATTATTATTATCATCATCATCATCATCATCATCATCATCATTATCATTATCATTATCATTATTTTCTTACTAATATTATTAATACTAACCTTGTCCTTTATTACTTTTATTATTAATATATATATTTGGACCCTTGTATTACTATTATCATTTCATTACTATTATTTTTATTATTGTTATTATTATTATGCTTAACATTATTATTATTATTTATTATTATTATTATTATTATTATTATTATTATTACCACTCTTACTACTATTACTAGTGTTATTATCATTATTATTGTCATTATTACTATTACTTTGCAGCCCTACTACAAGAAGTGGCCATATTAACATTAAGGCTACCACCACTACGATTATTAGGACCTTTATTAATATTATTCTTAAGATTGGAACTATTGTTACTATTAATGTTATTATTATTAGTATTACTACCTTGTTGTTATTGTTAACATTTTATATATCACTAACCTTACTATCACTACCAATATTATCATTATTAGTATCATTATGGTCACTACTCTTATATTATGAAAATCACTACTATTATTAATACTAAGGTTGGGTTGATATTAGTGTTATTATTAGTAATATTGCAACTATTACCTTTACTAATATGAATATCAATATGAATACTTTAACATAAACTATGGCAGCTACTAAGACTTACTTTGGGTTAGTGATAGCATGATCAACTATTTTGAGAATAATAACCCTACTTTTATGTATAGAACTACTATTACCAATATTAGCCCTAATAGTAGATATGGTAAGGGTAGGGTAGAAAATAACGGTAATTTTGGTAAGAGGGAGATTAACCCATAGTATTTCCCTCTTATAGGTGAATCAGGTCAAAGCCTCAAGGAGGCATAGGAGCATGCTCCAAGCCCAGTGTCGTGCTAGGTAAGGATGTAGCTAAGGCCCTATGTGTATTATGTGCCTTGTATGACTTGGATTGTTGCATACCATGTTATGTTGTGATTATCATTAAATATGTCTTATGTGTAGTGTAGCTTGGAGTTGAGGTATGATTATGTGACTTCTTGTGGAATGTTATAATATGTATGTGGCATGTTGATGATGTTATATGATGTGACCCTCTAAGACATGCATGTTAGGGTGAGTGGTAATATAATATGGGTGAAAAGATAAAGAGGAAGAAAATGAGAGGTGAGTTGACTAAGGGGCATGAGATTGACCTAATTATCTCAAGATCCATGAGGGAGAAAATAAAGAGATAGAAGTCATCAAAATAAATGAAAGATGGGAACCATGCATGGAAATTCTAGGGTTTGCATGAAAAATTGAGGGTTTGCATGGGGTAGCTAGAATTTGCATGGGGACTAACTTTACGTGGGAAAAGTTGTTTTTGGGCGTAAGTAAGGCGAGGGGAGAGTTGTGGAGTTATTGGAGACTTGTGATGAAAAATAGTACGTAAGTTGGTGTAAGGGTGTATAAGGGGCCTAATTAGGGTTTTGGGAGGAAACCCTAATTTTAAAAAAATGTGGAAGTCAAAGCAACTGAGGGAGAGTGGAGTCTGAGATAAGAGTTGAAACTCAGTATACAAGGGATGAGTATAGGTGCCATGGCTTGAAGTGGCCAGCTAGGATTTCACGATCATGTGAGTAATCAGTGAGTAGAATGATATGTTTTGGGTTGAGAATAAATGAGAGGAGGTGTGGAGCAATAAAAGGGATAATGGTAGTATAAGTTAGAGAAAGTTGGGCCACATAGGTCCAATTAGGGTTTCAAGGGAAACTCTAGGGGGTGATAGTAAGTGGAGTTGGAGTTCATAAGGTGATGGGCTTAACCCACACCTTTAGGAGTTGGGTTTTTGTTATGAGTGAATGGAAGGGGAATGGATAACGGGGTGCGATAGGAGGTGCAGAAGTCTCCAAATATGGGACAAGCCCTCTCGGGAGGATAGTAGTAGAAGGTTGGTGACATGCATGCCAAAGGTGAAAAATTATCGAATAAAATACGAATAAGACAATAATCATTTAAATAGGAAGATTGTTGAGCCGGGCCCAGACCGGTCCACCGGCGAATAATAGTGGCCAGAAGCTGGGGTGCCTTGGAGACTAGTCCACCGACAGAAAATAGTGGCCAAGAGCGTTTTGCCCTACATAATTTTTGTTCCACTGGCTATAACAGTGGGGGTTTCCGTTGTCAACAAACGAAACGTAACGATGATAAGACATGGGAAAGACACTAAATACTTATAGTGGAACACCATGCGAGTCGGGGCCAGACCGGTCCATCGGCGAATAATAGTGGCCAGGAGTGTTCTGACCTGGAGACCGATCCACTGGCAATGATAGTGGTCATGAGTGTTCTGCCCTATATGTGTATTCCAGTCCACAAGCTATAATAGTGGGGTTCCCGCACTCGTATGGAATGATAAAGAGTATGTGTGAAATGAGCATGTTGACCTTTGAATCAAAGAATAAGTTTTTTTGGATTATAATCTGACCTTGTTATCTGGACTCTTATTTGTAACCTATATGATCATGCATATGTTATATTTCTTATATGTTGGCCTTAGCTTCATGGTTACCTTGCTCGGTACGTAGCGTACTAACCACCCGTTTTATGGGTGTTGCTCATTCCCATGAGCAGAGGGCCCACCTTAGTTTTTGCAAGTAGGTGACGATATCTTCGATGCCTACAACACTTATGAAGCATCAGGCGGGGCCGAGAGTTGAGCCTAGACTTGGCTTGGGGATTGAGAGTGATTAGTCGGACTCTATCTTACTTTTTACCATGTATCGTTTTACTCTAATCGTATACTATTATACTATGTTTTATGTCTTCAGAAAACTTATTTAATTACTCATTGGGTTGTAACTCTCTTTAACTACACTCTGAATTCTATATGGTGAACACTATCATTTCCTTTATGAATGCTTATTTCAATTATCGACTTGTGTTTGGAGTTAATCCTATTTAGCCTTAGCACTTGGTACTGGAATAGTAGGAGTGAATTGGTCTGGTACTAAGTGTGGCGGTAATACCCTCAGAATTTACCAATTTGTCATCTCACTTTTATTTAACACTTATCATTAAACTGAATTTTTCAATAGTAAATTTTGGGGGTATTACAATCAAACTATGCTTTACATCCCTTAATTGTTTCTCTTTTATCTCTACAACAACTTGCATGCTATCTATAGAAGTGTTTAAGTCCTCCAAAACTAGGCTCTCTATTAGCCTTTTGACATCTAGTCGTCTTGGGGTGTCCCTTAATTCTATTGGGAAGCATTGTTGTGCCACTCTCATATCAACTAAACTTATTCCAATCCTCCACTAAATGAGAATCTCATCACCAACCCCACTGTTAGCTTGGAGTTTTTTAAGGGCCGATCGTCCTAATATCATTTTATTTGCCGATGAGCAAGAAACAACCACAAAGTCCATTTTTATGCTACTTAAAGTCCCTGAAAAACCAACCTTCAAAGTGAAATCTTCCATTCACTTTGGTTTTATTATATTTTCCATAAATCTCACTAAAGGTAAAGTCTTATATATCAAGCATCCTTCTAATAGTTCTAATTATGTATAAGCTTCCTCAAAAATAACATTAGCATAACTGCCTATGTTCACGAGGACCCTTTTCATTATATAATTTTTAATTGAAACTTCAACAACCAAAATACCATTGTGATGCTCCACCGTACTTAGTCCATCATCATTCGTTGTAAAGGTGACTTCACATTTACTTGTTCTTCCTCTCTTGTTTGCTTCCTGGAAGTTAGCTTTTCTAATATATGCCTTTAGGGTCATGTTATTGTCTTTTACCAAGGAATCCCCTTCAACAATAGTGTGTATAATCTTTTGAGGTTCCTTTCTCTAAGGATGTGGATTAAATTTCCAAGCTATCCATGTTTCTTATCTAGCCAAGGGTGTTGTGCATAATGCTTCAAATGACCCTTACACAATAGTTCTTCTATAATATCCCTTAATGATTGGCACTCCTCTATAGTGTACCCATAGTCCTCACGAGAGGCACACCACTTATTTATATTTTTTTGTTTCATGTAAGATCAAATGGGAAAGGGCCTCAAAAACATCTTTCAACATTTTTCCACATTTAATATAAGTGAAATGGTGGCTACTAATGGAGTGTATTTGTCAAATTTTCCAATCTGATCTCATCGGGAAACTGTTTATACCACTAATCCTGAACATCAAGGCCTCATTTAGGACTATACATATCCTTATTAAGTATCTATCTTTGCATCAAATTTTTTTCCACTCATCTTACTATCGGTCATATTGCCTTACTTATTTCTTTGGCATATATCCTCCCTTGCATGTTTTTTCTCAGAGAATTATAGGATTTATGCTTGGCCAAGTACAAAATCTCAACTAAAATTTTATTAGTTAGACCTCTAAGGAGGGAGGATCAAGTGATACCAATGTCCACCTCTTTGATATGTTGGACTTCTTTACTGAATCTATTCACAAATTATTCAATGGATTTTTTCAAACCTTGGGAGAATCCCGTCAAAGATGAATAATCTTTTCTTAGGCCACCGACATACATTAAATTTCTCAATGAAGGCCATTGTGAGCTACCAAAAATAATCTATAGATTCAACTTTTAGTTTCCCAACCATATTTATGATGCCCCTTTTAAATTTCTTGGAAATGCTTTACATAATGTCTTTCCTCACACCCCAACTAGCAACATAGTGTTATTGAATACAGTCAAATGGCCTTTTAGATATGCGGAACCATAAAATGGTTTGAAAGTGTTGATTCTTATTCTTTGTGTTGTACTTTTAGATATATCCTTTGCAAAAGGTGTTTGCCAGCTAAAGCCACCAATAACATCCTTCTTCTCTTGCATAGTCTCCAATGCTCCTATACCTATTGATCTATCATATTAATTATCAAGTTTTATTCACCTCTATTAGTATGATACACTTCTTGTATTTGGGTTTCTTCCTCTTCTTTGGTAGTCCATCTAACATCATGCCTTCTACTTAGACTCAGACGCCTTTCCTTATTTCTCTATCTTGGAGGACTAATGGACTCTTGGTGGCTTCCACTTCTAGTTATTTTGCCTCAAACATAATCTTGGAAGATAATTCTATAGAGCCTAGTTATTATTTCTCTTTGTGAATGATCTAGAGCTTCCACCAAAGTTTCTTAAAGAGTGGGTTGTTGAGGTCTAATATGAAAATGTTGATCTACAAGATAGGGAATTTTCCTGAGGGTATGTGTAAGAAGAGCCATCACATCTTAAGCCATTTCTTGAATAGAATTTTTGAGCTCAGCACTAGCTACTTGGAGGTGAGAGATAATGATTATATGTTCTTTCCTAGAAGGATCATGAGTACTAGGATTAAATCGATCGAAAGGTAGAATGATGAACATTGTTGGTATTTTGTGAACTGATCGGTTTTTGAAAAATTAGAATAGGGTTGAGTAGTGAAAGAGTGTCAAGGGAAAAATTTAGAGGAGAGAGTAAAGGGAAGAAGTGAGAGAGTTATATTATAATTTTAAAACTCCAAAATGGATACAAGACCCTATGTATATAGGGGTAGAATGAGGGAAGATAAAGAGGGAAAAATTATTGTATGGTTTAGGACAATAAATCCCCATGCTCTAAGTAGAGGATTGGCCAATAAGGGAATAGTATGGGCAATCAGCCTGAGACTGGTCCGAGACAAAGATGAGTACACTCGGTAATTTTTTAGGTCATCTTTTATTCTCGAGGCTAACACTCTAAGGATGGACAATACTAGTTGAGAGGGAAAGAAACTCATATGATATACCAAATGATTCAATAAAGTTTTCATAAGGTTTTGCTTTCATTTCAATTTTGATATAGTTTTTTTAGTATTTTTATTCTATATCTATAAATTACAATTACAGAAAACATGTTAATCAGAAAGAAACCTATGATTCGCCTGATGTTGAAAATTTAATATAGGCTTTTAAAACATTAAGGAGTTTTGTCTAGAATGGGGGACTAATGGCTAGAGTACCAAGTGTTGTACAAGGGGAGGGGGAATCCGTTCAACTCTACCTACCATGTTATCTCCTTCTCCTCATCTTTTTTTTTTTCAATCTTACACCCAACCATAAGGTAACAAATGTGAATCACTGAGATTGAAGCCACTATCAAAAATTTATGTCATTGGTCCAACAAAAATATAAAAACAATATGTTATTTGATAATCCTAGATGTGGCTTGGTAGGAGAAGACTCACTATCCTAAAACTAATTGGTAATATATGGAGTAGCTAGTAAGGCTTAAAGTTGGAAAAATTTTGACCCAACCCGTCCAACTCAACCCGACCCAATAAAGCACGAAATGTTTAGCAACCGAACCTGACCTAAACCTGACCTGACCCGACCTAACACCAACCCAACCTGGCACTAACCCAATAAATATTGACCCGACCCAGACCTGACCCAACTCAATCGCAACCCATGACCCATCATAGACCTAACCCGATAGGGACCTAACCCAATATTAAATTGAGCTAATATAGATCCGACCCGACCTGACATTAACTAGATCTGACATTGACCAGACCCGATATTGACCCAATAAGACATCAACATCTATTATAATATTAATAAAGTATACGTATTTTATTATTCATTTAAAATTTTTAAAAATATAGTTTTTTAATAAATTATACTTATTTTTCATACTTTTACCCTAGACTTCCTTATCTATTAATGATTCCATAAAAAAAAATACAACATTAAGAAGTCATATTAATAATTTAATAAACAAGTAACAATTAATAACATATTTTTTATTACGTGTTTATATGAAATCAAACTTAAAACTTACTTATGAGGTTAAAGAATTGGAGTAATTTTGGTGGTGAACGTGTATATTAAATAGTTTTTAAATATCTATTATCTTCTTTACCTAACTACTTTTATAAGTTCATGGCTAATAAATACACACATGTCCTATAATATCAAATGAAATTATACACATAATCATTAATATTAGTCAACTAGAAAATTAGCAAATTATTGATTTATTATATTATATGTTATTACTTATGGTGTAGAATAACAATATTTCCATAATTCCATCATCCATGACAGATATAACAAATTAACAACTAACAAGTATCAATCTGTTATTCGAATCATTTTGATCATCAATCCATATTTTTATATAAAATAAAATAAAATATTTTCTATAATAGTAAACTCATTTAACTTGACAAATGACAATATCTTCTAAAATTTTCCAACATCTTCCTTAACAAATAATATGCATTATTGATAAATTAAAAGCTAAAATAAAAAGGGAAAACATCCAACTGCAAGGCTGCAAAATAATTTCTAAAAAGTCTTCCATTACATCTAACAAGTAATAGCTATACACAACAACAACTTAAAAAAATTAGAAGATTCGGAGGATTCTCCGATAACATCCATAATTCGTGCATAAGTTATAAACTTACGAGTTACAACCTACAGGCTGTATAGATAAAAAAGACATCAAAATGACCTTCAAGGCACAAACATACACACCACCTACAAATTATTACAATAATTTCCACACAAATTTTCCACTATATACAACATGGTAGAAAAAGTAACAAGGCAATAGAACAAGAGCAGCAACCCTAGAATATGCCAATTGTAAGTGGTAACACATCGCCAATAGCAGCAAAACTAGTAGAAAGTAGTTGGCCAACAACATAAAGATTATCCAATTATGGTAAATCTGCAACATAAGGAACAAATGACATGACTGAATAAAAATTGAATTCCTCACCTACAAAAAATAAGAATTGCCTATGTTTACATGCAAAAGTGTCTGAAACTTTACCACTATTTTTGAAGCTCCTTAATCCATTTCATCATTGTTACTCCTTAACTTTGATGGCTCTATAGAAGTTCCTTCTTCTTCTTCTTCTTCTTCTTTTATTTTTGTAAATACTAAAAAAAATATTACATTATTATCTTCAAGATTCATTGATTAAAAAATTATAAATAAAAAAAATACAAATTCATAACAACTAATGTTATTACCATCATATCCGTATAACTAATTACGAGTAGTTACCAGAGCATCCAAATTCTTCGACAACAATGATCTCCTCTCTTTATTTAAATTCTACCATCCATGCTAAAAGTTGATTCAGATGCAATAATAGTAATAGGAATAGCAGAGATATATTTAGCCATAGAAGAAATAATCGGAGAAGTCTTAGAATTATTTTTCCAAAATTGGAGTACATTAAGTGAAATTTTACAATCTAATTGCTGACTTTTGATATACATCTCAAATTTGATTTTACAACTTTTACATCTACGTCCAACAGAAGTAGAAGCATCAAAATCCTAAATTGTAATCAAAGGAAAAAACTATAATTAGACTTGACGTAAACAGAAATTAGTAATAACAAAAATAAATATGTAATGAAGAGAAAAAAAATATTTGGTGAGGTATAGTTCAATTTACCTCCATTACATCATTTGCCTTGTTCACTTCTCTATTAATAGATGTCGCTTGTTCAAATGAATTTGGAGCATTAGGACAATGATATTCATAGTATTTGTATAGCTCGACAAGTTTCACATATACATCATACCCTTCTCATTACCGTGTAGTTTAACTAAGGCAAACTTTACAATGTCAAATTTATAACGTAGATCCAAACTTACAACAAAAGGAGGAATGGTACTATAGTGCGACTAATACTTTTCAAAATTTTGCATCATTTGTAAACCCATTATCCTAATATCATTATCATCACACACCATTACCTTCTATAATCGCTGTTAAATCCTCCAAACATTAAGAAAATGCATGTTGGTAGTAAGATACTTAGATCCAGAAAATAGATAGGTAATTTTATAGAAAGGTTCTAACAACTCACAAATCTTTTCCACTTTACTCCACTCATTTGGCAAAATTTTAAGCTTGTAATTAGCTTCAACATTACCAAAGAAATCCAAAATACGACCATAATCTAATGGTATATGAAGCATAAGATAATTAGAATTCCATCTCGTAGCAACATCTAGCCACAACTTCCTAGAAATTGGTAAATTAAATTTTGCAGCACAATCATAAAACTGGTTTATTCTACCTTTTCGAGCATCTATATACTTCATATTCTCTCTAATTTTGATCACACATCCTTCAATATTTTTCAACCCTTCTCTCACTATCAAATTAAGGATACAAGTTGAACATCTGATGGGGATGTATTTCCTATCACATACCAAGTTTTGAAGCAATGTGGGTTTCAAGTGTCTAATCATGTTGTCCATATTAGATGCATTATCCATTGTCATAGTAAATACCTTATTATCGATACTCCAATCTTTAAGCAATAAATACAACAAGTTATAGATTTCAAAACCAGTGTGGGGAGGAGGGAAATGGTAGAAACTCAACACTTTACAATTAAACTTCCAATCATTATCCACATAATGAGCTATTAGAGTGAGATACCCACGAGATGTGCAAGTTGTCCATATATCACAAGTTAAACATACCTTGTTAGAAATTGCACCAATAGTGTGCTTGAGTTTAATCTTTATATCAGCGTGCTTTTCTAGGCAAACTTTCTTAATAGTATTTCTAGACACAAGTTTTACTTAGTGATTAAGATATTTATGAAGTTTCCTAGCACCCAAATGTTCAACATATGAGAATGAATACCCATGCTTCAAAATTACCTCAGCCAACATCTCATGATAAACTTTTGGATCAAATGGAATCTCACTAGATTTAGATGTCAATGTATCTGGTGGAGTCATTTTTTTGTATTCTTCACAAGCTTGTAGGTGTCTTAAGGCATTAGAGGTACCATATCTAGCTTCACTCCTATACTTTTCCTTTTCACAGTACTTACATAGAACTTTTTGTCTTCCCTCTTCATCTTTAAATCAATCAAAGTTGTCCCAAACCTTTGAGTATCTCTTTCGTTTGCTGATAAATTTTGCAAGCAGTAAGTTAGCATCATCATGTTTATTGGAGCTTCATTTATAGTTAGATTTGAATCTATAGCTGGAACTTGATTATTTGATTCATATTCATCCTCTTCAAGATCAATGGCTACAATTTTAAAACATAAAAAGAATTATGTCAATCTACAATTTCAAAGAATGTGTACACCAACAAACAATAACTATAAAAAAAAATACAAGATGCTTATTGTCAACCAACAAGCAATGATAATTACTAACATCATATAAAAAAATTAATACCTCTAGTAGTTATAAAATCATATGTATCTACTTCCTCTTCTTGAGGTTGTCCTAAATTGTTCATCCTCCATATCCTTTTAGCCTTATGTAGCTGTACTTGTATACATAAATAAATTATTGTATGGTATTAAAGAATTCTATACAATGTCATTTAGAATTGTAAAATTATCATAGCTCCAACTTTTAATGCATATTTTTAAAACAAGAAATATTATATTAATTTACACAGATTATAACAAATAGAAAATCAAACTCAGACTCTGAAAATGTAATTATAGTGGCTACTGGTTACCTACTGAAAATGTAATTACAATTGTTACCAACTAAAAAAAATACTAACTCTTAACACCATTGTGCTATAAATCTGGTCTATTTTATAACATATTATATACTCAATTGATTAAAAGCTATTAAGGAAGTACCCAATTTAACATAATTAGGATTTTGGAGTTCGAACTACAAATCCGGTCAAATCTTATTCAAATATTCAGATTGACAATTCAAAATTGAAATTAGACATGTTCTAAAATATATTGTATAATCTATTTAATAAAATAACTCAATTATAAAATCTAATTTAAATCCATAAGAGCTTTGACTTAACAATCCAATTCCGATAGATTTCACACAATTTTCCCAAACTAACAATTCCAACATGAAATTAAGTACATTTCAAACTATATTTCACAATCACTATATCCAAAATAGCTTAATTGAACGAATATGATAAATCCGGATATAAACAGGTCGAAAATCTAATTTTTACAATTGAACCATATATATTACAATTAACCACTCCAAATCACTTATACAACATATATACACATAATTCAATAACCAATTTAGATTATCATAAGATAATTAATAATAAATTAATCAAAATATAAGTTAGGGTTTGTGATAATTATACCAAACCAATTGTTACAAAATTAGAGGGGATAAGGGTTGCCAGAGCAACATCAGTGGTTAAGGACCACTTGTTAATGGTCGGGTGCACTAGAGGTGGCCAGACGCCGACACCCTTGTTGCTACTCGCTATGTCTGATTGTTGCCACTATGTGCTTTTGTCGACTATGAACAAAGGGGTGCGGAGATTTTGATGTCGTGGCGCGGCAGTGGTGTGGTCAAGTGGTGGTTGTGGTGTGGTGGTGGTGTTGGGTGATGAAGGAGAAAGGGCATCAAAGCAAGTAGGTCGGGAGAGGGGGTCGGGAGTTGGGGTTACAGATTTTCAACGTAGAAGAAGAGAAAAGAAAGAGGAAAGAAAAAGGGTTGGGCAGGGGGCGGTTCCTATTTGACTGGACCATTTGTTTTTTAATTATAAACTATCTAAAATATAATAAATGATCATTATAATTTATACATTGTATAGTTATATTATGAATCCACGATCACCTTTATTTTATAAAAGTATATTTTTGTAAGTAAACAAATAA
The DNA here is from genome assembly GCA_030549775.1 of Tamarix chinensis. Taxonomy (NCBI): domain Eukaryota; kingdom Viridiplantae; phylum Streptophyta; class Magnoliopsida; order Caryophyllales; family Tamaricaceae; genus Tamarix; species Tamarix chinensis. Next base: position 76,377,907 of record CM060179.1, on the reverse strand, counting down.
ATGATAAATATATTTGTTAGATTGAATCATGCAATGTTTTTTATTATTAAAATTTATAAATTTCTTTATTATTTACTTGTGAAAATAAAGCGGAACTAATATTCTTATTTCATCTATGTGTACTAGTAATCTTATTATTGTCTCTAATATTTACCATGTAATAAATGATAATTATACATTGTATAGTCATGTGATGATCACCTTTATTTTATTAAATTATCTTTTTTTAAGTAATAAATATTTTAAGTAATCAAATAAATAATAAATATCTTTGTTAAATTGAATCATGCAATATTTTTTATGGTTAAAATATATAAATATATTTATTATTTACTTGTTAAAATAAAGCGCATCTAATATTATTATTTTATTTATATGTACTAGTAATCTTATGATTGTGTCTAATATTTACAATATAATAATTGATAATTACCTGGACCCTAATTTGACTCAACCCATTAAAATTCAACTCCACCCAACCTGACCCATTAAATTTACCTGTAACTACTCAAATCTAACCCATCAAATTGCACGAAATGACCTAGTTCATCAAGTTAACCCGAAATAACTTAGATCCAACGGGATCAATAAACCAAATTATACGAAATGACCCGAACGGACAAAACTCACCTAGTCATGTTAACCAGAAAATGATCCGAACCCAACTCGACCCTATCAATCAAGTTAACCTGAAATGACCCGAATGCGAGTTTGCTTAAACCAACCCCAATCCGACCCAACCTAATAAGTTAACCAAAATAAGGTAATAACTTGAAACGATCTGAATCTGAAATGACCCGACCCGATTGCCACCTCTAGTAAGGCTTATAAGCTAGGCATCCTTTTTATTTACAATTGACGTGGAATGACACACGTGGACCATTCTTTAATTGTCACCTCATATGTGGAGTCTTCTTCGATCAAATTGGTCCCACCATAGGGCAAACAATTATTGATAGTTCCTATAGTCCAAACATACCTTCAAACCCTTCTCTAATTGCTTGAAAATGGATATCTAATTGGATCCGCTCTGATATCATGTCAAAAGTATTGTGGTTAATTGTCTGCTCTTTATTTGGTTATTGGAGCCTCTATTTATAGCAAAGTAGAAAGTGAATATACCGTGAACTAAAGATAACTTTCCTTACAATATAACACAACACATTTTCATATCAGAAATATTTACAGAATATATTCAAAATCAAAATATTCTAAATAGCTACGTTACATCACGGAAAATGGCCGGGCAATGTATCTATTATTTATATCTTTTTCTTCAAATTAAAAAAAAAAAAGGAAAACCATTTCTAACTTTATTATGACAGCTGGATCCAATTGATACTACTGCAACAGAATTTTTGTAATATTTTTTTAACTCGAAAATTAGTAAAGAAACACCGGATACTGCCGTATAATAGCCTTGGTCCATTCTTGTCATACCGCATGGTCCATAGTAGCAACCTTAATGGAAGCTACTATTACTAAAACTACGATGCAACGGAATGAAAATAAACCCCATAGGGAGTGCATCAAGCAAATCAAACGAGCCCAGAAAACTGAGAGGTCGTATGTCCTAGTAATAAAAGAAGCGACTATAAATTGCCGAAGGCAAGCTGGACCGCTCCAAACCCAAGTCCAGTTAAGGCAAGGGAAATAATCCGGTACAAAACGACACCCAGACTACAAATGGGCTAAGAGATAATAATAATAATAATAATAATAATAATAATATGTATTGACCAAACAGCTCCAATGCACCCAAGCCAGTTGATTTCCCTGAAAGCACTATATTAAAATATAATATTATTTCTCTGCTAAAAAAATAATAATTATTATTATTATACTAAATCTAAAAAAATAAATAAAAGAAAATATTGAGGGTGCTATTTCACATATACGGCTGCTATGTTAGAAGATCCTGAAGTTGGAGTACCAGAATTAAAAACTCCCCCTCAAATAAAATATTTTATGAGGTAATGAAGCTACTTTAACTATACTCCACAATTACTCCTTCAACTTTCATCCCATTGAAAGTGATGGTCTTAATTTGACTAAGACCCTAATGTTGACCTAGGCAAAGGAGATAGAGAACAATCTCTGGCCCAATACCTTATCAAGAGCTAACTTAAACCTCACATATTAAGTATAACTTAATTCGTAATTTTATACGTGTAAGATTTCTTCAGTATGACAACTTCAATAACTTTTTATGTATTATCTTTAGCAACTTTTTACGCAAAAGAGCATATTTGATCAATTATCACGAAATACCCAACACTTGTATGGATAAAGATGGATATGGAGAATGGCAAGGTACCTACTCAATTCTAAAAGCCAAGAAGGAATCACATCAAGCTATGGTATTTGAGTTGGACACTGAGAAGAGCCAATATAAGTCTACCTTAGCTTACATAGATTTTCTAAAAGAACAAGTTGCTAGCTTGGAGATTGTGTGGAAAGAGATAGGCAAGTAAGTAAAGCTAAAATAGAACTATTGAGGGTTAACATTATCCATCTAAAAGACAATATTTTTAAGGGGAAAATCTTGATTGATCAACTAAGTTCTTTGAAGAAAAAGTGGCTTATACTGAGAAGGTTTAAAAGTATGCTAATGTAACTAGATCTCTCAAGAAAGAGATTAAGATCCTCTCTAACAAGGTAACTGAATATAAGGCTTAGTACACAGAAGTGGAAAAAAATTAGAGGAAGAAGTTGTTGAAAAGGAGATGATTAATAATGCATAAATAAAAACATTTCAAGAACAATTAGTCAAGATCAAATAGGAGGTCGAGTTTTAGCAACAGAATATGAACGAATATATAAAGAAATCCATTGTTGGATCTAATATGAGACATTCCCATGAAGCTATATACAACAACCTGGCAAGCAAAAGTTTTCACATTATGAAGAACATCTTTGATCTTAGTGGTACACTTATAGCATCTCTATAGTGTGTGCTCAGTTAATGATCTTAGTTGATTGTGAACAATTTTAGAAGTTCGATGGATAGTTGTATTGTGCTGAGGATTTATAAAACATTCTCATTTCTAATGATTCTGGAGAGGTCAAGGGTAATAGTGATAAGGAATTTGACTCTTAGGACACCCACTTTTATTTATACGTACTTTTGATATATAAAATGACCTTATAACAATTACTTAACTTGATTTATATATAGTCTTATTTATCCATTTATGCTAGGGCTAAAATAGTGTTGTAAAAAGAAGACTAAATTACCAAGAATGAACATGCTTTGAAACTTTATTATAATTTGGCGATGGCTAAATAATGTAGTGTTTGATCTAGTTGCCATCAGTTGTACATTGAATGGCCCAACCAAACCCCTGAACATTGGGCTCAGTGGCGTCAACACCTTATTTGAGGAATGCACCATGGGAGCCATGACATAGTAAAGATGACTATGCCTTAAAAGATTTAGTATCCTCGGTACATCCATTAAGGACGTGCCATGGAAATATGCCTTCAATGCTCAACAACCTTTTCATTTGAGGGATTATTTCTAGAGCCTTAATCTTAGTGAGTGAATGTACATTATTATCTCTTCTTCCTAGGTTTACCCATCTTCAATTTTTGATGGCCTTTTTGAGGGCTTATGTATAAAGCCTTGGGTTGAGTGCATATTCATGAGTGTGATATTAACATACGAATTAGGTGTTTGTAGATACATATTTCATGGATTTCGTTATGTTTTGTACATAGTCTAGGGCATTTGTTCGTGTTTACTTCTTTGGCTATCTTTTGTAGGTCTTTAGAGGAAAATCAAGGTCAAGAAAAGCTAAATATGGCGACTGGAAGGTAGAAAAATGCATGGAAGAAGAGAAGAGGGTAGGAGAACCAACATGGGTAGGTCTTGGTAAATCCCACGGTTTAAGAGAGAGTAAAAATGAGGAAGTCATGGTGTTGCCCACGTCCGTGCCATACAACAGCCAAAGAAATTGGTGATTAGGCATAGGCACAGGCACACCATATCGATCGACATGCCTATGTCGACGCTATATACTACAAAATATGCCCTTTTAACGGGCTATATTTAAGGGGAATTAGCGAGGGTTTTGGGGGATGCCTCTTATTAACCCTTTGCCAACATTCAACATCTCATCTCTCTCTTCTTTTTCCCCTTCCATAAATTTATTTTCCATTGTAATCTTTAAGCTTTTAAGGCCTTCATTCAAGATTATACACAACTCGACCATTGGAGGTGTTCTCTTCCCCTTTTTGTTTGTTAAAAATGAATGATTTTGATTTAATTGAGTTGTTCTACATAAGAATGAGTGGCTAATTTCTTTTTGTGCGAAGGTGACAGAAGATACCCCAATCCTAATGTGTTTATTACTTTACTATTCCATTTCCCCTTTAATCAATTGTGTTACGTTATTATTTTTCATGTTTGTGATTGGAATTCCGATCGAGTTCTGGTATTGATTAATTCCGATGAGATTCTAGAGAATAAATCGAAATTAGATCTAATAACGTAGCTAGTAATCTAATCTAGAGGTTGAGAGACATTGATTTAATAACTATAACTTAGGGGAGGGATTATTTACAAGTATTAATGCATCAGCTACTATTTGATTTCATTCTAAAGATAGATGAGACTTAGTAGATGATAGGGCATAGTTTCTTGAGAAATCATTGTGCTTTACATCCCCATTGGCAATTTTGATTGATTGAATATGATTCACGAATCGATAGGGTATCAATTTCATTAGAGGGTCGAGGTTATCAAATGAAAATTTAGCTAATTAATTTGATTCAAACTAAGTCGGTGTGTTAAGTAATTGATCTTTTCCTTACTTGTTTAATCTGCATTAATTTTCATAGATGGTCTTCTTCTCACCTTTCAATTGCTTAAACATAGATAGATCTAATCTCATTTCAGTACTCACTCCCTAGTTCTTGTGGGATCGACCTTGATTGCTACTCTGATGTCGTGCGCTTATGGTTAGGGTGCATCATATATCACTAGATGTGTATGCTTTATATGCTAAATAACATCTTTGAAGGCTTATGTATTGAGCATTGGGCTTAGTGAGCGAAAGAGAATTGGTCTTTCATCTCACCAGGTGTGCCCATCTTAAAACTCGATAGCCTCATTGAGGGCTTACATGTTGGATGACCTCTTTGTTCAAGGGATTACAACTTGAATGAAATATATATTAGAGGGCTTATATGTTTGATGGTCTCTTTGTTAGAGGGCTTACATATTAGATGTCCTCTTGGTTAGAGGGAGTACAACTTGGAAAAACTCTTTGTTATAGGGCTTACATGTCGGGAGACCTCTTTATTAGAGGGCTTATAGCTTAGATGACCTTTTGATAGAGGGTTTATATATTTGAGCTCCAACTTTATGTTATTTAGTAAAGATATTTAATACAAAATACATTTTATGAATAAATTATTAAAGAATAAAATGTTATTTCTTTTCCTTCATTAATAGATGAACAAATTATTTAGATTTAAATGTAACAAAAATCTTTGTTATGGAAAAGTGAATCAATATTACAAATAATATTTTCTCAAATGTTTTATGTTCCAAGCATTCTAAATGTATATTCTCTCTTAATTAGCTAATATAAATGCCGTCGACCCAACTTGCTCCATAAATTGATATGGATCTTCCCATTTAGCTCCTAATTTATCTAGATTGTCATTGCTCTAGAACTATGATTTTCTTAATGCTCAATCTCCTATTCTTTATTGTGTATACTTACCTCTTTTATTATAGTTTTTAGATATTTTTTATTTGTATTTAACAAGATCCTTGGCCCAATAAAGGACCTCATGGCCTATGAAAAGTAATCAAGTGTGAGAAACACTCAAACTTACCCTCGGCCAATAGCTTCATTAGCATATCACCCAGATTATCTAAAGTACTCACTTTCAACAACATAGCTTTGCCTATAGCAACAGTACCTCAAATAAAGTGATACCTAATGTCAATATGCTTCATTCAATGATGGAAAGAAGTTTGATTCTTAACTAAATAGATAGCACTCTAGCTATCACCATGAATAACTAGAGCCATAGTATTAAAAACTAGACCGGACCGGCTAGGTGAACAGATAAACCAATGAACCAGTTATAAATCCGAGCTGAATGTCAATTAAAATCTATTTTGTAAAAAAACTAGTGAATATGGTGAAACTCGGCCAGTTTTTAAAAAAAACTGAGAAACACCGGTTTATTAGTGAACCGGTCTATTTTTTTTAGTATATGTCAAAATTATTTTTTAACCCTCAAATTAAAATTTGATTGTTGTATATTTGTAGGGGAAATTGTGTCTTTTGCACCCTCAAACCGGTTTTTCCTACGTTTCAACCCTAAAAACAACAAAACAAATAGACCCCTCACTCCTCTTATCTTCTCTCGTCCGATCCTAGTTGTTGTTGTTGTTGTTGTTGTTCTTCTTCTTCTTCTTCTTCTTCTTCTTCTTCTTCTTCTTCTTCTTCTTCTTCTTCTTCTTCTTCTTCTTCTTCTTCTTCTTCTTCTTCTTCTTCTTCTTCTTCTTCTTCTTCTTCTTCTTCTTCTTCTTCTTCTTCTTCTTCTTCTTCTTTCTTCTTCTTCTTCTTCTTCTTCTTTCTTTCTTCTTCTTCTTCTTCTTCTTCTTCTTCTTCTTCTTCTTCTTCTTCTTCTTCTTCTTCTTCTTCTTCTTCTTCTTCTTTCTTCTTCTTCTTCTTCTTCTTCTTCTTCTTCTTCTTCTTCTTCTTCTTCTTCTTCTTCTTCTTCTTCTTCTTCTTCTTCTTCTTCTTCTTCTTCTTCTTCTTCTTCTTCTTCTTCTTCTTCTTCTTCTTCTTCTTCTTCTTCTTCTTCTTCTTCTTCTTCTTCTTCTTCTTCTTCTTTCTTCTTCTTTCTTCTTCTTCTTCTTCTTCTTCTTCTATATCTTGATTTCACCTTGTTACTCAACATTGAGGAGATCAACTCTCGAGCAAGTAGTTTCGTCCATTAGCCATCGTCTTTCCATCGTCATCTTCAACCTGGACACAAGAAGTAGAACATTTCTTTATCTAACATCTAGAAGCTCAAACATGCCGTCCGTTTTGGTAGCTCAATCTCCTTTCACTCCCCACTTCACACCAACCCATTGCCATCCATTTTCATAGCTCGATCATCCTTCAATCTCAGGTGAATGAATTTCATAATGTTTTTTTTCTTGATTCTATTAATGATTCTAAATCTTAGGTTGAGCTATGAAAATCTTGAGTCATAAATTTTGTAGGACATAAATTTTTTTTTTCTGATTTTGTTTTGATTTGTAGGATGGCCGAGCTATAAAAATCTCAAGTCATAAATTTTATGCGACCAAAAAACCTGATTATGTTATTGATTCTAAACATATTTCAATCTAAAATTTATGTTATTGATTTTGTTGCTTCTGTTATTGATTCCATTGATTTTGTTATTTATTCTGCTGATGTTCTTATCCGGGCTGAAGACATCATTCTCTTGATTCTGTTGTGTATTTTGTATGCATAATTTAGTAGGAGAAATATTATCAAAAATTTGTGTTCTCTAATCTTTAGATTTCCCCTGTATTTACCTTATTTGCAGGAATCCTTATTATTCTGCAATCCTTTATATGATATTCTGAATCATTTGTTCGATACTTCAATGATTTGATCAAAGAAGTGACTTGATGTTTGTGTATTCTGTTGTGATTTCCCCTATATTTACCTCATTTATAGCAATCCTTTGTATTCTACAATCATTTATATGCTGTTTTGAATCATTTGTTTGATACTTCGATCAAAGAAGTGACTTAATGTTTTGCAATTAATACATGTCTATAGAGTTTATGTATTATGCTATGATTTCCCCGATATTTACCTCATTTGCAGCAATCCTTTTTATTCTACAATCCTTTTTATCCTATTTTGAATTGCTTGTTCGATCAAAGAACTAACTTAATGTTATGTAGTTCATACATGTTCAGAGAGTTTGTGTATTCTTCTGTTTATTGTGTTGTGTATTTTGTTGTGTATTCTATTACAATCTAGAGATTTTTTTAGGCTTGAATTTAGTCATCTAGCTTCATCCAATATTTTTAATTCTTTGTATATTTTGAAGGATTCTACTATGTAATTTAGTACGAGAAAATGATACTTGATGTTGTTTAATTTATACTTGGTGATGTGTAAGAAAAGGCCATGATAAGAATAGATGTTTAGTATGCTAAGAATAGATGTTGTGTATATCCAAATGTAGGGGATTAGGGTAATATTTAAGCTTTATTATGGGGGTATCTATTTTGTATTTGCTACTATTAATGTGCCTCTTAAGTAGGATTTGTGATATTTAGTTTGTATCTTGTGATACTATGCTTACCTAATATTGCATGTGTTGTTGTTAATGTGCCTCTTTTAAGTTGAGTTCTAGATATTTAGTTTGTAACTTATAATTTATTCTTAATTCCTTAATGATGTATGTGGAGGCTAGTAATGCCATCTCTACGCCGAATTCTCATCAAAGTAATTCTAGAGGAAAGAAGGATCCGACATGAGGTAATTTTAGGGAGGTTGAGGATGTTGATAAGAGAAAATTAACAATGTTTGTATTGCTCTAAACTTCTTTTTGGGGGTGAAATCCATTGTGTCAAACAACATTTAGCTGGTGTTAAAGGTCAATTAGAGATGTATAAAAAATTTCCTCTTGAAGTTGTTTTTGAGATGAATCAAAGTATTAAAGAGTTTGCTAGCAAAAACCATATCTGAAGATAACCCATATTGTTTGATGGACTTTCCTTCACACCAAAAACCATATTTGATACCTTCTCTTAGGGTAACTAGTAGTTCTAAATCAGGAGATAAATCATGGGTTTTAGATAAAGGAAAAAAACATACTAGAGGGCATCATTTCATGCTAAGAACAACTGTAGGTGCACAACCAATGCTCAAAAGTGTATTACAAAGCAAAGATGTTGTTGAGCAAGTTGACATTCTCATTTCTAAGTGGATGGTTGATTCATGCATTCCATTCAATGCTATAAATTCTAATTATTATCAGTCTATTATAATGGCATAGCTCATATTGGTTTTAGTTATAAGGGGTCAAATGCTCATGCTCTTCGTAGTTTCTTGTTAGTGAAAAATGTTGAAGAGGTGAATAATTATGTTGAGACTTTTCATTCTCATTGGAAGGAAACTAGTTGTACTATTTATGGCAGATGGGTGGATGGAGCAACATGATCATACTTTGATTAACTTCTTAGTTTATTCTCCAAAGGGTATTATGTTTTTAAAGTATGTTGATGCTTCAATGCTTCAAAAACTGCTGAAATATTGCATAAATTATTTAGAGATATTGTTCTCTATGTTGGTGACTAACAATGCTGCGAATTATGTTTCCACAGAAGGTTGTTAGAATATGAGTTTAAGTCACTTTACTGGTCTCCCCTTGTTGCACATTGTATTAATTTGATGCTTAAAGATATAGGTAAGTTAGATGAGGTAGAAGAAATTGCAAAGCATGCCTCAAAAATAACTAAGTACATATATAATCATTGTTATGCATTGCATTTAATGAGGAAGTTCACCAAAGGAAGAGAGATCATTTGTCTAGCTCCTACTTGGTTTTGCTGCTAATTTTATTGCTTTGCAAAGCATTTTGACACATAAGAATTCTCTTAGTGTGATGGTTGTGTCTATGGAGTGGACATCTTGTGCTTATGCTAAAGATAGGGAGGGTAATAAATTTATAGAGAACGTGTTAGATACCACATTTTAGGAGGAGTGTGCTATAATTGTGTAAATTATTGAGCTTCCTCTACGTGTTTTGTGATTGGTGGATAGTGGAGAGAAACCATGTATGGGTTATTTGTATCAAGCATTTCACAAGGCTAGAGATAATATGGGTGCTAGATTTCATAGGAGAAAGAAAAGGGTGGAACCTTATCTTCAAATTATTCCTTCTTGTTGGGATAATCAACTCTCAAGGAACTTACATTGTAATACCCCGTATTTTTAAAATCCAGATTTATTAAGTTTAATGATTTTATTAGCGTAATTTGATGTAAACAATTAATTATTTTAATTTCGATTCGTTTTATGGATTTATCAACGATTTTGAATTCATAATTGAATGTAATTAATCATTTTCGGGAAATAATATTTTATCGATGTTCTAATTAATTGAATGAAATATTTTCGGGAAGTTTAAATTAAAAATAGTTTCGGAACTTATTTAAGAATTTCTTTTTGAAATTAATTGTCTTATGTTCTACGCTTTTAGTTTGAGGAAAACCGATTTCGGAAATTATTTAAATTAGTCTCGGTTTATTCGAATTTGACTTAAATATTTTAGTATATATTTTTAAATAATTTTTTGGCGTCTTATAATGTATTTCCGTAAATAATATAAATTTTTACATTCGTTGGTTAATTCTTTCGAAAATGTTTCTGAAATTTTGCATATAGTTCTTTTATTTATTTTAAGTATTCGGATCGTTTCAAAATAATTTTTATTTAATAAATTTTAGATAAAATCTTCCAATATTAATTTTAAGCTTTTAATATTTTATTTGATACTTGTTTTTGTAAGAAAAAAAAAAGGAAGCCCACACCCCGGCCGACCCCCCTCTCCCTCTTCCTTTTTCTCTTCTCTTCTCTTCTCTTCCCTCTGCTACCCCGACTCCCTGCTCCCTGCAACCCTAACCGCCGCCCCCTCCCCAGCTCCTCCTCCCTGCTCCTCCTTTGTCGGTCGCCAGCCTCCAACTAGCCGCCACCGCCGGCGACGCCGCGCAGCAGCCCCAGCAGCCCACCAAAGTACCAACAGCAGCAGCGACAGCACAACAGCAGCAATGCGCAGGTCGTGCCGCCGCCGCCGGTCACCGTCGACGCCTGCTGACCACCGGCGAGCTATCCCTGTTCCCCGACGAACCTCCCCCAGCCTTCCTTTGCCTTGATTTGTCGGTTTTTGTGTGGTATAATTTTCGAAAAACCCTAACCCTTGTTTTGATTAATTGGGTATGAATTAGCTTATAAAAAGCTAAATTGATTGTTTCATTGTGTATATATGTGCTGTGAGAATGATTTGGATAGGTTAATTGTATTGTTATGTTCAGATTTCGGAAAAATTGGATTTTTGGCCGGGTTATGCCCGAATTTTTTGGATCCGTCCGTGTTTGCGATTTGGACAAATTGATTATACAATATGTTTTAAAATGTATCTAATTTCATTTTGAAACCGTCAATTTGAGAAATTTATGCGGGTTTTATCGGAATTTGATTCCTAGGTCAAATTTTGGGTGTAATGAAATTGGGTCGTATAATTGAGTCGTCCCGCTCAATTGATTTTATAATATCGTTTAAATTGTATTTAATTTTATATTGGAAGTGTCGATTTGGAAAAATTGTGCGTAATTGATCGGAATTGGATTTTTAGGTCAAAACTCCCGCGGGTTTAAATTGGTTTGAGTAATCGGGTTATTTTATTCAATTGACTATATAAATTACATTAGAATATGTTTAATTACATTTTCGAACCATCAATTGATATGTTTTGGCAAGGATTGATCGGGTTTGCGTTCCGGGCTCAAAAACCCTAATTGTGCTAAATTGTGTATTTCTTTTACTAGTTTTGAGCAATTGATTATTTGATATGTTATTAAATGTGTTTAATTGCATTTCTAAAAATTTAATTTGATTAAATTTATAGAATTTTGAGGGATTGTATTTTCGGGCCCAAAACCCTAAATTTCAAGTGAAATTATGAAATCGATTACTTGTATTGTTGTTTTTCTAAAATTGAATGTATAGAAATAGTTGAAATGGTATTAATTGCTTTCTAATACCTTTAGTTTGAATTAATTAAATTGAATTACTTGAGTTTGTGTCGTGGGCTTTAAAACCCTAATTTTCGGGGATGCTTTTATAAAATTGATTTTGCTATGTGTATTTTATCTAATCGAATTCTATCTTTGGGTTTTAAATCATTTTAATTCTGTTTTAACCTAATCGATTTTGATTTGGTTCTATGTAAATGGTTAGGTTACCTATTTAGTTGTAAAACCTAATAAATAAGTTATTTTCGATAAATTAACTTATGATCGATTATTCTTTCTCGGGCTTTCCAAATTAAGTTGAAATGTCCCAAGTGATATTTGTATTAATCCGTTTTGATTTAGTTTTAACCTTAAATCTTAATAAAGCTATGCTTTTAAGTTCTAAGTTTTGGACACGTTTTCTAAGAAAGATCATTTGTGTTGTTTGTATTTATTTAATTAGAATATGTGAATTATTGATTGATAGAATAGTTTCTAATTTAGTTTTCGATTTCTATCGGATCTAGGAAAGCTTTCTCGTGGATCCACGAGCTAGTGATCTCTCTCCCTCTTATCTTGATTAGCTAGCTTCGGATCCAGGTAAGTCTCTACTTACCTCTACTTATGGGTAATTAGTAAGGACGAAGCTAATGGCCTTGTGCTATGTGTGACACGGATGTGTTGAATGTTGTGTATGCCATGCTATGCCATGTACTATATGATTTGTGGATACATTGTCTTATGTGTAGCGTAGCTTGGAGATTGAGGTATGTTGTATGTGCTTCCGTGACATGAGCATGACAGTTATATGTATGATGTTTACGATGTAATATGTTATCGCCCACTAAGACAAGCATTCTAGGATAAATTGTAATATGAGTTGGGAACCATCATGGGAGTCTTGAAGTTTGTATGGTGGGATTAGGGTTTGTATGGTGGCATAAATGTTCGTATGGTGGTACTAATGATTTCATAGTGGTATTAATGGCTTATGGTGGTATTCGGGTTTGTATGGTGGTATTGTGATTTTATGGAGGTATTAATGATTGTATGGGATTAGGGTTTGGAGTGATTAACTCTGGGACGTTGTGATTGAGCAGGGATGGAGTAACTAATTGTGACTGTTGAGGATAATTAAGGTTTGGGATGGCTAAGTACGATTGTTATGGTAAAGTAGGGATGAGAGTGGTTAACCACAGGTTGGTGTGGACAATTAGGGTTGGTTACGACTGCTTAGAGGTTTTTGGCGTTATCATGTGTATTATTGATTTAAGTGTAGTTATGAATGTGGAATTTTATTGGTTGTGATGTGTAAAGCATAAAGAGAATGATTTATGCATATCCATGGTGAAAACCTTTTGAATAAGATATGTTAAGACATTAACTACTTATAGAGAAAGATGTTGAGCCGGACCCAGACCGGTCCACTGGCAAATAATAGTGGCAAGGTATGTTACCCTCGTGACCGGTCCACCGGCTATAATAGTGGCAGGGCATGGCCCTCGTGACCGTTCCACCGGCTATAATAGTGGGGGATTCCGCGCTCAACAAACTAATCAGAATGATAATAAGACCTGGGAAAGGCACAAACATTTACAGTGGAACACCTTGTGAGTCGGGGCCAGACCGGTCCACTGGCAAATAATAGTGGCAGGGTATGTTACCCTCATGACCGGTCCACTGGCTATAATAGTGGCAGGGCATGGCCCTCTTGACCGTTCCACCGGCTATAATAGTGAGGTTCCCGCACTCACACGGACTATTAAAGAATATGTGTGGAATGCACATATTATTAATGAGAATAAAGAATAAGTCTAATTGAACCATGACCAGCTTTTATTATATGTGTTACCACATGCTGCTTATGTGCATAATGAGTCACTTTATATTTCGGTTATACCACGCTTATATGTTAAATGGGATGTTGCGTATGTTTTATATGTTACTCTAGGTGTATGGTAAGATTTATGCTGTGGGTTGTGAGTATGTATGATATTGTATTAACGTATTGTACTATAATTTAATACACTTGATGATATCTCTCCTATAAGGTAGGGTAGTGAGACTTACTCAGTATTGGACCCGTACTGATACTACACTGGTTGAATGGGTCATGTGATGATCCACCGATGGTGGGGAGCAGACCTCTTGTGCAGGTTTAAGATCGGATACTGTGTTAGGGTGGAAGCCTTGACTTGAGTGAGTAGGCAATCCGGATATTGATCCTTCGGGATTTATTTTTGTTTAGCTATAATTTGTATTACGTTCTTGTTTTGAGAAACATATTCTGAGGTTGTTATCCCAAATCGTATTCTAACTTCTGTTTGACTTACCTCTTATTAAGGATTTATGTTAAATGTCGTCTTGCGTTTTTTTTTATACTTCGTACTAAATGTTGATCGGATTTAGCCTTAGCACTTAGTACTGGAACGGTAGGAGTGAACCGGTCTGGTACTAAGTGTGGCGGTAATACCCCCGAGTTTACAGTTTTATCCTTTGCTTTCGCTAAACCTTTAGATTTTAAACGAAATTTTTCAGTAGTAAATTTGGGGGTGTTACATACATGCAACTGGTTATAGGTTTAATCCTCGTTTCCAGTACTCATCTAAAATTTCTCAACATCAAAGTATCATGTCTTGTATTATTGATGTCATTGAGAGAAATGTAAATTTCACATTGAGGTCAAAATTAACGAGGGACATGAGTTCTTTTAGAAAAGTATAAGGTGATTTTGGAAGATGGTCTGTTGTACAAGATCATTGTGTTTTTTCTCCAAGTATAATTTTGTTATTTATTTTAAAGTATTATCAAAATTTTATATCTATTAAAAAAATTAGTTTGTTTGGTAAATTATTATAATGATTTTGTAGATGAATGGTGGGCATTATATGGATGTGGTACTTCAAATCTACAAAAGCTTGTCATTCGTGTTTTAAGCCAGACTGGTAGTGCTTTTGGTTGTGAAAAAAATTGGAGCATATTTGAGCATATCCATTTGAAAAAAAGGAATAGACTTGAGTACCAAAGACTCAATGATTTAGTCTTTTTGCACTCTAACTTGAGATTACAATACATGTATGAATTTAATTTGTTGTTGTCTTACTATTATAAATCATGTCTAAAGTTATTTATTTTATATGATAATATTATCAATCTTGTCTAATTTTTTTTCTTTTGTGTAGAAATCGATTTATGTCAATTTATGACATGACTAATTTTGAAGAGTTTGATGCAATAGGCTCTTGGGTTCTTATGGATGAGTCATCTAACTTGAATAACAAAGAGCTTGAGTTCCTTAGAAATGAATTAGCTTATGTCACTATTCAAGAAAATTCAGTGAGGGTATGAAGCTTATACCTTTTTATTGCTTATATAAACTGATATAATAATTTAAGTAATTATTCTTATTCTATTTTTGTCAACATATTGGATGGGCTTGATGGAAATGAAGATGATGAAGTTAATGGGGAGAGTGGAAATGATGATGAAGATAATCACGTGCATAAAAATGTCATTCCTATATTTTTTAACGTTGGAGATTAATGTCTTTTACGTAGCTTAGCAAACTCTAGGGTTTGGTTTATTGAGCTCAGGATCCCCCACTATTATAGATGGAAGATCGGTCACATAGGGCAACATGCCCTACCACTATTATATGCCGGTGGATCGGTCCTTAGGATGCCTCAATACCTGGCCACTATTATGTAGGTGGATAGGTCTAGGCCCAACTCAATACTCTTCCACTTTACATGATTAATATTTCAAGTGTCTTATCCAAAAGTTTTCACCCTAGACATGCATGACTCACTCTCCCCACACTTATCCTCCAACGAACTCGTTCCATATCATCAGACTCATGTACCTCCCAACTTACCCCAACATCTTTTCCTCCATATCCTATCTCACATTAGAAGTCCAACTCTTAAGTATATGGGTCAAGGCCCACTACTTTACACTTCCAAGCCCACTCCACATCTCACTCTAGGGTTTTATCCCGAAACCCTAATTTAAACCTTTGTGGTTCATCCTACTCCACTTCACATGACCCGATTCATTTTTTAACACTCCACACATCACAACAATTAGATTCAACTCTCATCATTACACCTTACTCCTCAAGCACACGTGTGGTCACAAAACCCTAGGTAACCACACCAAACCCTAACTAGGCACAACAAACCCTAGCTTCCTTATATCCACATGTCACCCTTCCATTTCTCACATTCTACTTAATATTTTTCCATGCCAATCATGCTCATCCTTACTTGATCAGCTTCATCATTATCTTGTACTCTACTCACCCTCATTTATTTTCCCTTTTTACCACCTCCTCAAATTAGGATTTGTACCCCAAACCCTAGCTCAGCCTCCTCTATATCTTTATACTATCCTACGTACTATTTTACACCCAAAACATCCCAACACTCAAATAACTCTTCTATTACCTTCCTTACACCCCAAGTTAACTTTTCATACGTAAACTTTACTCCCATACAGACGCTAACCTTCCCATTCAAACCTTTGAACTTTCTCACGCAAACCGTAGACTCCCATGCAAACACTAGATCTATCCATACAAAACCCTAGTTTAGATTCTCCTATGCACCACCATAAATTAGATTCTCCTCTGCAGAACCACAGATTCTCCCATACGAAACCATAAATTAGATTCTCTCATATAATACCCTAGATTAGATTCTCCCACACAAATCCATAGATTAGATTCTCCACAGGAAACCATAAAATTTCCCATTTTATTCTTCTACTCATGGGTCATTAAAATACTTAAGTTAACTCACATCCCTTGGTCAACTTATTCCCCTTTTGTCAACTTACTCCCCTTGGTCAACCTCTTTCCCTATTCTTCTTTTTCATCCTTTCCTCCATACAAACCACATTCACATCCTCACATGCATGTATTACAAGGTCACAACACATAACATCACATACCACAATATTTCATCACATACATATAGTACACATGCCATATAATAACACAAAAACATACTTCAACTCCACATCATACCACCTACAAAATAATTATAATGATAAGCATAGGATGCATAACATACAAAGCATATAATGCACATCAACACACATAAGGCCTTAGTAACACCTTTACCTAAAACGACACCGATCTTGGAGTACACTCCTACACCTCCTTAAGGCTTTGACTGGTCTCACCTATATGAGGGAAAAGCTAAAGATTAGATTCCCTCCTACCAAAAATGCTATTACTTATTAATTTACTCTAAGACTAGGTTTTTGATAAAATAATAACTTGTTAATAATAAAGATATTTACTAATTACTAACTTTGTTAAATATATAGGAAATAATAGTAATATTATATAAATTGATAATATAAAGGTTGAAGACTTTACCCTAATAATAATAATAATGATACTAAAAATAATAATAACAATGATACTAAAATTAATAACAATGATAATATTAATAAAAAAATAATAGTAACAATAATCATACTAATACTAATAATAATAATAATAATAATAATAATAATAATAATAATAATAATAATATGATTCAAAATAAAGGGTGGGATAAGGGATTCAACCCCTCACAAAAATAATACTAATAATATCTTTAAGACATTATTAATAAAAAATAGTAATAATAATAGTAATGAAATAATAATAGAAATTATAAAATAATAATAAAAATAATAGTAATAGTAATAATAATAACATAAACCCAAATTAAAATAAAATAGGATTTTCAACCCTACTTTGAAATAGTAAGAATAAAATTAGTAATAATAATAATAATAATAATATATTACTTATAATAATAATAATGATAATAATAGAAGATAAAATGAAGTAGGGTTTCGACCCTACATTGAACAATAATAAAATTAATAAATAATAAATAATAATAATAATAATAAATGCTAGTGATAAAAATATTAATAATATTAATAATAATAAGACTTGATATTTATAATACTACAACTAAAATTCAAAATAGGTACAATAGGGCTTCAGCCCTATATATAATAATAATACTAACATTGAAGAAGAAGAAGAAGAAGAAGAAGAAGAAGAAGAAGAAGAAGATGATGATGATGATGATGATGATGATGATAATGATAATAATAATAATATCATATTAATATTATTAATAATAACAGCAATAATAAGAATAATAATATTATAATCAAAATAAAAATATAATAGGGCTTCGACTCTTAATAGAAATAATAATAAAAAAATTAGTAATAATAATAATATTATTATTAATAACAATAATAATAGTAGTAATGATAATAATAATAATAATAGTATATATATTCAAATAAATGAAATAATGTAAATTAAAGCGTGTATAAATTGTGAAAAGGAGTTGAGAGAGTTTAGGGTTCAACCTTAAACTGGTGGTGCACGGCGACACCGGTGGTGACCAAAAAAAGAGAAGAAAAGGGAAAAAGTTGAGGGCTAGCAAAACGATAAAGAGAGAGAGGGTGGAAGTAAGGGTGGTTATGGTTGTCTAGAAGGAGAAGAACATAATGAGGTGGCGGCAGTGCTAGTGGCCAAATGGGGAAGAAGAAGAGAAAGAGAGGAGGAGAGAGAGAGGAAGGGGAAAAGAAAGGTAAGGGAGATAGAGGAGGGTCTATAGGGGCTTTTGGCAGGTGAATAAGGCAGTGGCAGCGGCGGAAGTGGTGGTGGAAGGTGGCGCAAAGGGTGGCATAGATGGAAGAAATGGTTGATCGTGAGGGAACTTTGCACAACCAGGGCGGCTTGTGTAGGAAAAATCTAGGGATATAGGCGGTTCAGTTAGTTAGAGGGTGGTGCAAGGATTAGTTGGGTGGGTAGAGAGGGCCGTGGAGTTGGCCGGAGGCCGCGGCAATGGTGTCTGAAATGGTGGCGGTGCACAAGGAAGGTTTTCTGTGTAAGCAACCAAAACTCGATATAGGGCTCAATATGGGGGTATTTATAGGGTTTAAATGAGAGGGTGAGGTTTGTGGGACGATGAGGGAATAGGGCAAGTGGGGTTAGGGTTTGCCGACAAAGTCATTTGGCCCGCAAAAATCTAGGTTGTGGCAGGGAAGTGGCGTAGAAAAGAGAGGAAAGGTTGGTTGGGTCAATATAGTCACCGAATCTCCGAGGGAGAGAGGAGAAAATGGCCGGTCAAATCTGGTGTGGCCGGCGGCGGGAGCTTTAGAAAGTTGCAGGTTGAATGGTAGGAAGAAGAGGAAGAAGAAAGAACAAAGAAGGGCGGCATGCGTGGACCGGTCGACCGGGAAAAAAATAAAGAAAAGAAAAAAAGATGGGAACCGGCCAGTTGGGTGGTGATGGGGGACATTTTAAATCAAATGCGGTGTTTCGGTGGAAAAAGGAAGAAAGAGCGGCGTTTCTCTCCTAGGCCGCGCCGAAAGAGGAAGAAAGAAAAAGAAGGATTGGGCCGCGAGAAGGTAGGCCCAATCGGGGGGAAAAGGGTAGAAAAAGAGAAGAGAAAGAAAGAAAAGAAAAGACAAAGGAAGGAAAAGAAATAAAGAAAAGGAAAAAGTCAAAAGGGAAAAAGAAAATAGATGGGTTAGTGTCAATTAAATTAATTTGAATATTTGGGATATTTTAAAACAATAATATTTAAATCCCCTTTTAGGCTAATTTAGGATTTTTATAATTAGCAAAAACACCCTAAATTTTTTCAATTAAATTATTTATAAAATTCCTATTAATTTAGAACTACTTATTCCTTCTTATTTATATAAAATAATTTATTTAATTTATTTTCAAAATAAAATCCTTATATGCTAAAATACCAAAAAATTCCTAATAAAAATATTTATAAATTTCTTCTTGATTTTCCCCAATTAATTCCCTTTTATTTTAATACAATAATTTATTTAATTAATTTCTATAATAAATCCTTATTGATCTAAAACTCTTAAAATTAGGTTTTGGGATATTTCATTACTGCCCCCTTAAAAACAAACTTTGTCCCTGAAGTCTCCTATAGTTCCTAGGGTTAATGATAGAACGCTCTAAGTGGCTAGGAAAACCATACTAACACCAATACCTATATAACCTACCCCCTTAAGAACAAACTTACTAAAAGATGATCAAATCAAAGAAAATAGGTATCCGTAGAAAAAATATGATGAACATACCCGGAAACACATCTAGCTAGCGGTCAGCTTCCATTTGGCTGATCATATGATTACCCCGAAAAGGGATTTTAATAACGGTTTTAAACTGTTATTAAATGCCCGTTATTAAATCTTTAATAACCGTTCATAACCGTTATCAAAAATATAAAAAAACCCACGAATATGAATATAAACTTTATATTTAATAATGGTTTTCAAGAAACAACTGTTGTTAAAAAATGTTTTAATAACAATTCTTCCATAAAACCGTTGTTAAAAATAACGTTTCAATAACGGTTTTCAAGAAAAAACCGTTGTGGAAAACTAGGTTTTAATAATGGTTATTACAAAAACCGTTGTTAAAACATAATCGAATTAGGGTTTCGGTCATTGATTATGCATTTATTAAACCCTAATACATATTAAATGAGCATAAATTTGATATGAAATGCACATTTTTAATAACAGTTCTTAATTAAAACTATTATTAAAACCTATGTTTTAATAACGGTTTTTAGCAGAACCGTTATTAAAGCCTAAGTTTTGATAACGCTTTTTATGAGAACCGTTATTAAAACTCTATCATCCAATTAGGGTTTTGGTTATTGATTATGCTTTTATTAAATCCTAATACGTATTAACTGAGCATAAATTTGAGATGAAATACGTAGTTTTAATTAAGAACCGTTATTAAAACTACAGTTTTTTTTAATGTTTTTGCTGTTTTGTTCTTGCCCACATATACAGTTGTATGTTCAAATAATTACTAAATCTGCATTGTAAAACAACATCAATTCATAACAAATCTACAATCACACCATAATTTCACTCAATCTCTAATTAGTACGCATGTCTTAATATACCAGACATACTCAAAAATCAAAATTAGTAGGCATACCACAACTTGGTAGCTCTACACCCTAAAGTAAAAAGTTCACAAATCTAGCCTAGAAGATTGAAAGACATAAACAAAATACAAACCTGAACATGCATGTAGAATATATAGATCTCTACCTAATACCAAATGAATGAGTGCACGTGCTTGGCCCATTGGTCTCTAACTTCATCAATTTTATCAACATTGTAATGCTGGCCTCGTGCATAGTTATCGATGAAAAACTACAATGCCCAAGTTTCAATTAATATACAGTTAGCACTTACGTTAAGTACCAAACATATATGTCATGATTCCTTAATGGAAAAATATCGAAAAGCAAACATACATGGCTTAGATCTATGTTGACCGATCTATTCTAGACTATCAGATCCATTACTCTACATACATAGTATCCACAATCATCGTTGTTTTGCTGTTGTGGACACTGTCATTTGAATTTAGTTAGCTCTCTAACTATTAGATATTAATTTGAATTAAAATAAAATACAAAATAGTTATCTTCCTACTTACTATAATAGACTCATATTGAAGATTATTTAGGTCTGGGACACCATTCCCCCCTCTCCTTTGATACGCCATCCATAGTGCCCTAATAAATAGAGTTGGATACACAATATTGTAAGTATATATACCTCAAATAATGAAAGTAGCATATATGTATAAATAAGCTAATGAAGTAAGAAGTGAAAAGTATGCTAACATGTCGATAAATTCCTTCCCACCACGATGAGCGACTTCAAAAGGCATGTCATAGGTTCGAAGGGAATCAAACACATAGAGTTTATTAATATCAGGTCGGACGGCGTACAAAATCCAATGTTCATTTGCAAGGTGAGAAATGAGATAGAGCTTATTGTGTCCCTCAATCAAAATGCGATCCGCTAAATAGTTTATGTGCCTACCCTCTCTTATTGTACTACCGTTAGCTATGTAGTATGGGCACACAAACACAATAGAGGACATCATTCCCTCCATCGCAGCGCGATTAGCTACCAATCTATGGACGACAATAACAATACATATTTTTTAATAACTAATAACTCATATAAGAGGTCATAAAAATTCCAATTGCACAAGTTAAGAATACTAAAATCTCAAAATGAAATAATACTTACATAACATAGACGGCGAAAATCATGGTTGACATCCATTCCTAATTATAAATGTCACTTATGTCAACCGTTGATACCATATAAGTAGCATCATCCCTCCCAACATACTCAGAACGACAATAAATGAAAATATAAGTGTCCCTGAGGTAGTTTTGGGCATAAAAATACAAGCTATTGCTAGTGGAGGTTGGCTTTTCTCTAAAGAAGGAATCTTTTGTGGGGCAACTACTTTTTCAGATTTAGCTCTCTTTCCTTTAGCATTGCCCTCTTTTATGTTGCTCGTTCTACTAGTACCTCTCTTGGTTTTACTTGCAGGAGCAGTCTTCTTTTTTTATTCCTTTTTTTATTCCTAAATTGATAATATTAAACAAAATATGTATTGAGCATATAAATATATATGTGAAAAAAGTATGAATAGTGTAACTACTAAACAAGGTCCAATGAAGATGTCGAATGTCAATACCTCTTCAGTAGTGAGACGTATCTGATCCGCAAGCCAAGCCAAGAAGCTTTCATGAGCTTCTAGTACTGTGGTTGCCTCATCGCCCTCTTTATAAGAAGGCAAGTGTGCACTACCAATGATTGGAGTGACAATACTCACCGGCTTTGTATTTAGGGCTAAATTGTACCCGTGGACTATTTTTGTTTGGTACTGTGACTGTACGGACCCTTCCTTTCGCCAAAAATATTGAAAGGTCATTCGCTAACAAGTCACATTTATGCAAACCCTAAATGAAAATATTACACATTATTAATTATTTATTACACCTAATACATTTAATAACAATTCATAGTTTGTAATACTTACCTCGAGAAGAGTAGAAAGACATGCATCAGCTTCACAACTATCTCTGACGCTATTTACATTAGGTATATGAAGCTGATCATGGTCTACTGAATCAGATGGCTTATACCCTTGAGATTTAATAAATGACAACTCTTGCTCCATTGTTGTCATCCATTCAAATGCCATGTTCAATTTCTGGGTGAGGATGGCGACTTGCTCATTAGTGCTACGAGAGCCACGAGATCGACCACATATGCTCATTCTCATAATACCTAACCAAAAACCCCTATGCCTTCCAGGGTGTTCTACAACTCCTGTAGCCTGGGACACAATGCTATATTGGTCCACCCTCTCCTCACCATCTGACGTTTCAAGTTCGTCTTGTAATGTATATAATATATGTAAATTTAACTTATAGGAATAAGCATAATATAATAGTTTTCTAAAAGAAAACTAAGTAGGGTTCTAGATATCTACAAACTTACAATTTTTTGGCTGCAGCATCTACATATTCATTAATATATCTATCTCTTTTTGCTCTAGCCTTCTTCCATAATGTACCAATATTGATGGACGAGATATATGAGTCCAAGTCTTAGGCTAGGAGATACAAATCAAAAAATATTCTTAATTAAGAATATTATTATAAAAATTTGACATTTACATGTGAATAGATAAATCACAAAATGTATACCAACTCCTCTTCAAGGCCAGCATAGCCTTTGCGAGCTATATTATGCCGGTATTTATTTTGCTTCACAATATCTTTATTTTGGGTACTTTTTCCTATGTGACAAGCCAAAATATAGTCACATGGTTATTTCAATATTAAGCATAATATTGGGATTGATACAAAAGTTTAATTGTTATCTAACAAATACCTTAAAATCCCCAATAAGACGATATGCAATAAATTGGTTCTAACTTTCTTGATCGATGAAACCGTATCGTTTGGGTGGATTCTGCCATAGAGAACCATCCCTTTTTCTATACATTTTCCTATGAGCTAAATATGACCTAAATGTTCTTAGACACTCCCCACAATGTCTAAGAAGCCATTTTTTCCTACTCTCTAGGACATTGAACACTCTCCACAAAATAAGACATGTAGATGTATACTGATGTTAATGTAATAAAATTAATAACATTTTACATACAAAAATGATTACATAAAATAACATATTTACTGTGATTTCCTACCAAATATGCTCCTTATGACCCTTTGGAACATGCTTCCAATTATTATAGGAGATAGGAACACAGTTATGGGTCACAAGTGAAATGTAAGTCAAGAACATGTCTGCGTAAGGGCTAATGGGAAGAATGTAAGTATTCCATCCCAACTCAACTAATTCTCCTTTATTCCTCATGTCTGTGATGATTCTCATAATCGTAGGTCCTCTTTTCCCTTCTTCATCCCTGCTGTCCCTATCAATGTTTTTGTTGGCCATATCTCTACAAAAAATAAATAAATAAATTATGTTAGAATGTTAAGTATGGAGCATAATGTACCATTATATTATTGATACGAATCATGATTAGAAAGAATTAATCTCAAATGTATCATACTAATATATATATATATATATATATATATATATATATATATATACGAATCATGCTAACACGTTTCCAAAAAGATATTAATACTAACCCTAACACTTATTAACCATAATAAACGATAAACCCTAACCCTAACCCTAACCATAGCTAATTAACCATAATTTGTTATAATAAAACCTAACCCTAAACCTCATAAAACACTAATCCTAAACCTAGTTAACTGTAATTAAACCATAATATATAAATCATATAATAATTATTATTATCATACACAATTATTTCTCTCTACTTAATTATTCACTTTTATATATTCCTTATTTTCTATATCTATTTAATCCTCATCAAATAGCAATCATTAACATATGTATCTCTAATTGAAATTTTCATTTAATGATGTGCATATGTAAAATATATTTTCATTTCATTGTATGACATTTCCTATATTTTATTGCTAGTGTCCTATACTTATTAATGAAAATGTGTGTATATATATATAGTTTTTATAAGTGAAAATATATATAATTCTACACTCACATTCATTATTATATATATATATGTAAGGGTCTTAGCCAACACATGCATTTGTTAATATATAACAATAACGCAACAACAACATTTTCAACCAATACATTCAACAACACATTTTCAAACGACTAACTGCAATTTTTCAATAACAAATAAACGCAATCCTATAGCAACATGTATGCATTTATATATATATATATATATATATATATATATATATATATATATATATATATATATATATATATATATATATAAGTAGATAAACAGTTACGAGAGGAAGAACAAACACATACGTAAAGTGAGCTAGCTATAAACACGACGGCGAGCAAGTTGAGAGCCGCAAGGGCCTACAAACACGATGGAGGATGAAGGTAGAAGTGCTGGCTAGCTAGGTTTGGAACAATGACAGCACGCACATGTAAAGCCGGCAATGGCAGAGGAGTGGTGGAGGGTTGGCGGTGAGAGGGTTTCCCTTACTTGAGAAGAGTCGGAGTGGTGGTTCAAGGGTTTGCAAGGAGAAGGAGAGTAAGAGAATGAAGGTGCAGAAAGTTGAAATTTTTGGCACGAAACAGAACTGAGCGAAATAAAAGTTTGATTTTGGAGTTTTCATAACGATTCTTTCAGGAAGCATTATTAAAATGTTCAGACTTTTGACAATGGTTCTTATATGAATCGTTATTAAAACCTCTTTTTTATAACGGTTTTACTTAAACCGTTATTAAAACATCCGTGTAAATTTTAACGTTACCCTTTTAATAACGGTTTTGAACTACAACCGTTATCAAAACTATCCCGCGCATTAATTTTCACACGTTTGAAAACGGTTTTCGAACCACCATTATTAATGTCCCGTTATTATTTCCCATTTTCGTAGTAGTGCATTCAGGCGCCTGCCTGACTGGCTTCCTTTCTAAGAGAAATATTTGGATCCTTGAGGTCTTCCCTTGACATCTTAATTTGCCTCCTCAATTGGAACAAGTGCCTACTACTAGTGTTGCTAGTTCTAGGATTGCTGAGAGTGAAAAGGTCCTCGACACTCAAAAGTTCTATGGCCCCGCCTACCACAGTTTAAGCAGGTCACAAGTCTGCCTCCGCAATCTCAGCCTGGGTGACTATGGCCATGTCTTCTGCACGAAAATCCTCTTGAAGATCCTTGGCCTCTACTATGATCTCTCAGCAAATGTCTATTATAACCTTCCTTTCGCGGTTAGGTCCTACTCCTCGAAATCTAGTCCTCGTGTTTTCGCTTCCTAAGGATGGTAGACTGCTCCTGGATCAAGGTGGCGACGATGCAGGTGCACTTGTAAAATGTCGCTAAGTCGGTGAATACTGAAGTTCATCCCCTGCTCGAACTGGAACACCACCGTAGACTCGTTGGCGATGATACCTGGGGAAAATCTAAGCAACTCAGTGAAACGAGCGTGATACTGCTGAACCGTCATCGATCCCTACATAAGCTGCATGAAATCCCGAAGCTTGTCTCTCTTCAGACTCTAGGGATAGACTCTGGAATAGAGAGCAGTCTTAAATGCCTCTCACGTAGCCGGAGGTCTATCTTGGGCTTGATGCTCTACCCACCAGGCATCTGCTATGCCTTTCAAGAAGAAAGCCGTGATGCTGGGATGTCGGGATGATGGGTAATCCACCACTTCAAAGGTGCGATCCATGTCTCGAATCCACCCCTCGAGGACAATCGGATCCTCCTCGCCGGAGTACGTCGGAGGGTGATATCCGGTGACCCTCCGGAGCTAATCTTCACCAGCGCCCTCAGCAAGATGAGGGGGCCGGTAGAGATGAGTAAACTCTAAGAAGGTTGTGACGGCCTCCTCGAAACCTGCAAGGCATCCATTCATCGTCATCGAAAGCTATAACAGAAAAAAAAAAGATTAGGAACAAACCTATTAGTTCGAAGCATACACATCATCTATTTTTCCTTTTTAAGAAACTCTAATCTACCCATATGTTCCTCACTATGGTCGGGCTTCAAAATTTTAACAATAGAAGGGCTTCATTAAAGCGGAAAACACTTTAAAATTTGATAAAACATTGTAAATCAAATTCATTTAAAAATGATACCAACTCGTGGTATCAGCTTAAAAGATTTAAAATCAGAAGATCGGTTGAAACCTTCTCTAAAACCAACTTGTAACACCCCAAAATTTACTATTTTAAAAAAAAGAAATCATAAATTAAAACTTGTGAATTCTGGGGATGTTACTGCCACACTTTGTACCAGACCGGTTCACTTCGACAGTTCCAGTACCAAGTGCTAAGGCTAAAATAGATTTTGTTAAACTTTAACTAATACCTAAACCAAGAGTTCGTAACATCAAAGATTAGAGTACAAGTAAAAGTTTACAATCCAAAGGAGTAAAATCAATCATAAGATAAGAATCAGAGTGTGTAGTTAAAGTTCCTAAAAAGAAAATAAGTTTACAGATGGTAAAAGATAAATCTAGGGAAACTCAAAACATAATTAGAAAATCAAATAAGGGAAATCCAATACAAAAGAAATAACATAAAGAAATAGAATAACATGAGTAGAGAATATGGCCACATCATTCCAGATCAACAAGCCAAGCACATACTCAACACTCATCCCCACTTGATGCCTCATGAACATCCAACGCATCGAAAAAGACATCGCCCACCTGCATAAAGTCAGAAGGGCCTTCTACTAGTGGGAATGAGCAGCACCCATAAAAGGGGTGATCAGTACGCTACGTACTGAGCAAGGTAACCCTGCACTAAGGCCGACACACATTATCACATAAATCATGCAAAATAATAAAAGAGCATAGAGTCTAGCATAATAACATAAAGGCATATGAACATTCAAGTGAATATATAAAGATTCAATTATAATCAAGATTAACTATTTAATTAATCTCTTATCGAAATTATTTTCACACCATGCTCTTTATCAAGTCCACACGAGTACAGGAACTCCACTATTTTAGTCAGGGGATCGGTCTCTAGGGCACTCCGGCACCTGACCACTATTATAGTCGGTGGTTCGATCACATAGGGCAATATACCCTACCATTATTTTATGTCGGTGGATCGGTCTGACCCCTACTAGCATGGACCTCCCAACTTACCCCAACATCCTTTCCCCATATCCTATCTCACATTAGAAGTCTAACTCATAAGTATATGGGTCAAGGCCCACTACTTTACACTTCCAAGCCCACTCCACATCTCACTCTAAGGTTTTATCCAGAAACCCTAATTTAAACCTATGTGGTCCATCCTACTCCACTTCACACGATCCAATTCATTTTTTAACACTCCACACATCACAACCTTTAGATTCAACTCTCATCATTATGCGTTACTACTCAAGCACATGTGCGGTCACAAAACCCTAGGTAACCACACCAAACCCTAACTAGCCACAACAAACCCTAGCTTCCTCATATCCACATATTACCCTTCCATTTCTCACATTCCACTTATTATTTTTCCATGCCAGTCATGCTCATCCTTACTTGATCATTTTCATCATTATCTCATACTCCACTCACCCTCATTCATTTTTCCTTTTTACCACCTTCTCAAATTAAGGTTTTTACCCCAAACCCTAGCTTAGTCTCCTATATACCCTTATACTGTCCTATGTAATATTTTTCACCAAAAACATCCTAACACTCAAATAACTCTTCTATTACCTTCCTTACACCCCAAGTCAACTTTTCATACGTAAACTTTACTCCCATACAAACCTTCATAGTTTCTCATGCAAACCCTAGACTCCCATGTAAACACTAGATCCATCCATACAAAACCCTAGTTTAGATTCTCCTATGCAACACCATAAATTAGATTCTCCCATACAAAATCTTAAATTAGATTCTCTCATATAATACCCTAGATTAGATTCTCATACACAAATCCATAGATTAGATTCTCCACAGGAAACCCTAAAATTTCCCATTTTATTCTTCTACTCATGGGTCATTAAAATATTTAAGTCATCCCTTGGTCAACTTATTCCCCTTTTGTCAACTTACTCCCATTGGTCAACCTCTTTCCCTATTCTCCTTTTTCATCCTTTCTTCCATACAAACCACATTCACATCCTCACATGCATGTATTACAGGGTCACAACACATAACATCACATACCACAATATTTTATCACATACACATAGTACACATGCCATATAATAAGACAAAAATATACTTCAACTCCACGTCATACCACCTACAAAATATTTATAATGATAAGCATGGGATGCATAACATACAAAGCATATAATGTGCATCAACGCACATAAGGCCTTAGTAACACCCTTACCTAAAACGACATCGGTCTTGGAGCACGCTCCTACACCGCATTAGGGCTTTGACTGGTCTTACCTATACGAGGGGAAAACTAAATATTAGATTCCCTCCTACAAAAAATGCTATTACTTTTTAATTTATTCTAAGGCTAGGTTTTTGATAAAATAATAACATATTAATAATAAAGTCATTAACCAATTACTAACTTTGTTAAAGATATAGGAAATAATAGTAATATTATAAAAATTGATAATATAAGTTTGAAGACTTTACCATAATAATAATAATAATAATACTAAAATTAATAATAACGAATATACTAAAAATAATAACAATGATAATATTAATATGAATAATTATAATAGTAATATTAATCATACTAAAAATACTAGTAATAATAATAATATGATTTGAAATAAATGGTGGGATAAGGGCTTCGATCCCTTACCAAAATAATACTAATAATATCATTAAGACATTATTAATAAAAATAGTAATAACCATAGTAATGAAATAATAATAGAAATTATAAAATAGTAATAATAAAAATAATAATAACAACAATAATAATAGTAATAATAATAACATAAACCTAGAGTAAAATAAAATAGGGTTTTCGACCCTACTTTGATATAGTAAGAATACTATTAGTAATAATGATAATAGTAGTAGTAATAATAATAATAATAATAAATATTGCTTATAATAATAATGATGATAATAATCGAAGATAAGATGAAGTAGGGTTTCGACCCTACATTGAACAATATTAAACTTAATAAATAATAATAATAATAATAATAATAATAATAATAATAATAATAATAATAAAAACTAATAATAATAATAAATTCTAATGATAAAAATATTAAAAATTATAAGACTTGATATTTATAATACTACTACTAAAATTCAAAATAGGGACAATAAGGTTTTAGCCCTATATAGAATAATAATACTAACATTGAAGATGATGATGATGATAATATTAATAGTAATAATAACATATTTATATTAATAATAATAATAATAGCAATAATAAGAATAATAATATTATAATCAAAATAAAAATATAATAGGGCTTCGGCCCTCAATAGAAATAATAATAAAAACATTAGTAATAATAATAATAATAATAATAATAATACTAATAATAATAACAATAACAATAACAATAGTAGTAATAATAATAATAATAATAATAATAATGATAGTATATCTATTCAATAAATGAAATAAAATAAATTAATGTTTGTATAAATAGTGAAAAAGGGTTGAGAGGGTTTAGGGTTCAACCTTAGACTGGTGGTGACAGGTGGCACCAGCGGTGGTGCAAGACGGCAGCGGCAGTGGCCGAAAAAAGAGAAGAAAAGGGAAAAAGTTGAGGGATAGGAAAAAGAGAAAGAGAAAGAGGGTGGAAGTAAGGGTGGTTAAGGTTGTCTAGAAGGAGAGGAACAAAATGAGTGTAGCGGCGCATAGCGGTGGCGGTGGTGGCCGAATGGGGAAGAAGAAGAGAAAGAGAGGAGAAGAGGGAGGAAGGGGGAAAGAAAGGCAGGGGAGATAGAAGAGGGTCTGTAGGGGCTTTTGGAAGGTGAATGAGGCAATGGTTGCGGCGGAAGTGGTGGTGGACGGCGGCGTGAAGGGTGCCAGAGATGGAAGAAAGGGTTGATCGGGAGGAACTTTGCATAATTGGGGCAGCTTGTGCAAGGAAAATCAAGGATATGGGTGGTTTAGTTAGTTAGAGGGCGGTACAAGGATTAGTTGGGTGGGTAGAGAGGGCGGTGGAGTTGGCCAGAGGTGGCAGCAATGGTGTCTGAAGGGGTGGCGGCGCATAAGGGAGGTTTTCTAGGTAAGCAACCAAAACTTGATACAGGGCACAATATGGGGGTATTTATAGGGTTTAAATGAGAGGGTGAGGTTTGTGGGACAATGAAGGAATGGGGAAAGTGGGGTTAGGGTTCGCCGGCAGCATCATTTGGCCAGTGAAAATATACGTTGTGGTAGGGATGTGGCACAAAAAAGAGAGGATCGTGCGTGAAAAGAGAGTAAAGGTTGGTTAGGTTAATATGGCCGTCGAATCTACGAGGGAGAGAGGGGAAAATGGCCGGTCAAATCGGACGTAGCCGGCGGTGGGAGCTTCGGACAATTGTAGGTCGAACAGCGGGAAGAAAAGGAAGAAGAAAGAAGAAAGAAGGGCAACGTGCGTGGACCGGTCGGCCAGGAAAAAAGAAAGAAAAGAAAAAAATATGGGAACAGGCCGGTTGGGCGGTGATGGGGGAAATTTTAAATCAAATGTGGCGTTTCGCTCCTTGGCCGCGCCGAAAGAGGAAGAAAGGAAAAGAAGGATTGGGCTGCGGGATGGCAAGCGCAATTAGGGGGAAAAGGGTAGAAAAAGAGAAGAAAAAGAAAGAAAGAAAAGAAAAAGGAAGGAAAATAAAGAAAGAAAAGGAAAAAGGAAAAAAGAAAATAGGTAGGTTAGTGTTAATTAAATTAATTTTGAATATTTGGGATATTTAAAAATAATAATATTTAAATCCCTTTTTAGCCTAATTTAAGATTTTTAAAAGGTTTTTCATAAATTCCATTTTAATTTGCAAAAACACCCTAAATTTTTTCGATTAAATTATTTATAAAATTCCTATTAATTTGGCCCTACTTATTTCCTCTTATTTAAATAAAATAACTTATTTGATTAATTTTAAAAATAAAATCCTTAATTAGCTAAAATACCAAAAAATTTCTAATAAAAATACTTATAAATTTCATCTTGATTTGCCCTAATTAATTCCCTTTTATTTTAATAAAATAATTTATTTAATTAATTTTTATAATAAATCCTTATTTAACTAAAACTCTTGAAATTAGGTTTTGGGGTACTACTGTCACACTTGGTAATAGACCGGTTTTCTTTACTGTTATATTACAAAGTGCTAAGACTAAAATATTACTTCAGTTAAGATTAAGAATACAATTATAAATTAGAAGAGTGAAATGGTTAAAGAGATTAATTAACCTTTTAAATAAAATCCACTAACTATGTTTATAAAAATGCTAGTGAAAGGATATATAAAAAGACTACGAGAAATACAAAAACTTCTGGCTCAACTCATCGGACAGAACTCCAGATAACCCTAAACTCTTAACTTGAAGGATAGCCTGAATAGAGCTTGTGAGCTAACCTACAAAAGTCGCTGCCTATTGAACAATTAGGGGCCCAAGAAAGGAACCTTTAGTACAATGGTATTGAGTAATCCCATTATACAAGACTAATATGCAAGGCCCGCATAGAACATAAAAAATGCATCACAATAATACATGAACATTTAATTATGCATATATTAATTAAAATGCAATAATCATTAATATAACCACATAACATCAAGAACATATACCACTAATGCTCATTTATTTGGAGATAACTAAAACTTATGAATAGAGCATCTACGTGATGCTCTTTGTAATATAATTAGAAAACCACATCAATCTCAAATTATAACTATAAGCACAATTCTCATAGTCAACCCACAACTTTCCAATACATAGGTAGGCCCATCAACACAACCAATACATATATATGATCACAAGTAGGCACAAAGGCTTCTACTAAACCACAGGTAGGCACAAAGGCTACTGACAAACCACAAGTAACCACAAAGGCAACTACTGGACCACAGATAGGCACAAAGGCTACTACCAAATCATCCTAATAATCATTTCCATTCAATTATAAAAAAATTACCATTTTTGTTTACTTAAGGGGAGATCAAATGAACCCAGAGACACTAAGGTATCCCAATCATACTAGCACACAAGGGTAACACAATATCCTATTGACTATCAACCTAGGGATGCAAAGATACCTTGGTCACACTGGTACGTGAAAGTACACAGTACCCTACTAATAAGGATACCTAAGCCATAAGTTTGCATACCTCTCACTTAGGCCCATAAAGCTAAATAGAGTAAAATATAGGATCTGGCTAGGGCACTAAAGAACACCAATAAAATTTATAAACAATCATGGGATAAGCCACGTCTTTAGGGTAGCAACCTTAAAGATCCACCATTCCCAATCTCAAGGTCTTTCACTTTAAGTATTAGTATTTTGTAAGGGTAACCATAAAAAACACACATTAATCACATTTATTCAATTATTTATATTTAACCATATTTATTTGTTTCCAGCATTATGAGGTAACTAAAACCAAGATCATTATCAATGTCAACATCATAAGTCTACTAAGCCATCCTAGGCTTGATTACTCACACTTAGGCACTTCAGGTTAAAATGACCAAAATACCTCTAAGGCTAAAACTACCACTTCACCATCCATTCTTAATACGAGTTCCATTTTATTTTACCAACTTGCCATAAAAAGGATAACACACCATAATTAAATTATTTATTGCGTGATTAAGTTACCCGATATGCCAAATGACCATTTTACCCTTATTCACCATTTTACAAATAAAACCCTAATATGCACTTCTAGAACATTAAAGCATATATTCTCATGCTTAATCAATAAATAATGCACATTCTACATATTTATGAGAATAATCATCATGGCCTACCCCAAATTACCAAAATACCCTTATACCTCACAACAATATTAATCATATTGAAACAGACATATATAATACAGTAGAACCCCCATACTCATGCTTAATAATGAATAACACATATAATACATATTTATTGGACTATTCATCATGGTACACTCTAAATTACCAAAATACCCTTATACCCTAATATATTCATAATTATGTTGGAACATGTGGTTCTAAAACAACAAAACCCATATTCTCATACTTGTCATCGAATATTACTCATCACGCACTTTTATTTGAATAATCATCATATTACTCTCAAAATTACCATAATACCCTTAGACCATAAAATTATTGATAATCATGCTGAAATATGGGTTACTAAAACAACAAACCCATATTCTCAGACTTAGAATCAAATAATACTTATCATGCATGTTTATTAGAACAATCACCATAGTACATACAAAATTACCAAAATGCCCTTAGACCATAAAATATTGATATTCATACTGAAACATGTGTTTCTAAGACAACTAACCCCTATTCTCATACTTACCAATATATGTATAACACATTAGGCCTTATGATTAGGGTTAAATATCATGATATGCTTAAATGAACAAATTGCCTTTAGGGCACATAGTAGTAATAATTTTGCTACAAGTGTGTCTAAAAGAAGAAGAAGAAGAAGAAGAAGAAGAAGAAGAAGAAGAAGAAGAAGAAGAAGAAGAAGAAGAAGAAGAAGAAGAAGAAGAAGAAGAAGAAGAAGAAGAAGAAGAAGAAGAAGAAGAAGAAGAAGAAGAAGGAGGAGGAGGAGGAGGAGGAGAGGAGGAGGAGGAGGAGGAGGAGAAGGAGAGGGGGACCTTAGGCGTGCGACGGGTAGGTGGGAGTGGTAGGGAAAAGGGCCGAAAATATAGGGGTTGTAGGGCTAGCCAGTGTAGGTATAAGGGAGTAAGGGTGTTGTAGGGCTAGAAAAAGAAGGAAAAGGGAACAAGGAGGGAGGTAGTGCAAGTGTGTTTGGTCGGGAAGGGAAAATTGGTGATGTACGGGTGCAAGCACTTTGCACACAGGGGAAGAAGAAAGGGGTAAGGGCGCATTTGGTAGGGGGCGTAGATGGGGAAGGAAGAAAAGAGAGGAGTTTGGGTCAGGCCGCATGAGAAAGAAAAGGGATAAAAGGAGAAGGCCAATCTATGTAGGAGAAGAAAAAGAAAGAAAGAAAGAAATGTGTACTAGTGTAGAAGAGAAAAAAAAGGTAAGGGGGATGGGCTGGCCCAAGAGGTTAAAAAAAGAAGGGAGAAGAAAATGCAAAGGGAAAGGGAAGAATAAAAAGAATAAAAAGAAAAAAAGAAAATGGAAAAGACAAAAAAGGAAAGGAAAATAATTTTGGAGTTAATATTAAAAATTAGATTAAATTTAGGTTATTAGGATAATATCTTACTAATTTATCTAATAATTAAGTTATAAAATTAAGAAAATGAATTTTGGTAAAATTATGGGTTTAGGGTTTATTTAAAAAAAAAGAATAAGATAAAATAATTAAAATTATTTTATTAATTTATTAAATAATTTATCTAGGTTTGTAAGTCAAAGGTTGATAAAAGTAAATAAATCAATAATTAAAGATTAAATTTTTTGGGTAAAAGGTTAAATATTCTAATTTAAGGTTATAAAAATTTGGGGGTACTAAAGGATTAACCATATATCGACTCACAACAGCAATATCTTGATCAGTAGTAGGATGGGTACACACCATAGTGTATATGATATAACCAACAATATTCAAATATGGAACAATCACCATGAACTCCTCTTCCACTTTGGATTTCGAGCACTCTGGATCAGAAAATCTAAAGTGAATAGCCAATGGAGTGATCATCATCTTGACATCCATCATATGAAACATCTCCAATACCTTGTTCACATACGACTCTTGTGACAAGTATAAAAGCTTTCACTCATAGTTTCTAATGATCTCCGTGTCAAGAATTATCTTTCCAGCTCTAAGATCCTTTATCTTAAATGCACTATTCAGCATTACCTTCACCTTATCAATATCTGACATACCTTTTGCTACCATAATCATGTCATTAAAATATAGCAAAAGATACAAAAAAGGACCATCCTCCATCTCATACAAGTACACACATCCATCATACTCACTCATGGAGAAACCATGCTAAAGCATAAACTAATCAAATAGTTTATACCACTGTGTAAGAGACTAATTTAAACCGTATAGTGACCTCTTCAATAAGAACACATGATCAAGCATCCCCTAAAATACAAACCCATCAGGTTGTTGCATTTAAATCTCCTCCTCGATCTCACTATACAAAAATGCAGTTTTAACATCTAATTGCTCAAACTCAAAATCATTTATAGACACAGGCATAAGCAAGGTATGAATATTAGTATGTATAACCATAGGAGAAAATACCTCGTTATAGTCCATGCCTAGAATCTAACTAAATCCACATGTAATTAAATAAGCCTTGTAACTCAGTCTCTAAACCTTCAGATATCCCTGTTTGAACTTTTACACCCCCTTGCAACCAACAATCTTGTTCTTCCTCAGTACCTTCATAAGTTCCCATGTTTGATTCTTCAATAAAGATTCCATCTCTTCCTCCATAGCAGTACACCACTTAGTAGAATTAGTACTCTCAATAGCCTCTGTGAATGATGCTGGCTCATGCATATCTAAAACTATCACAACACTAGATAAAGACTAGCTAGCCAATTCTTCATAACCGTACCTGACCGTAGGCTTGGAAATCATTTGTCTTCTGCCTAGAACAACACCTCTTTGCTCCACCCACTGCCTGGATCCACCTACTTTTGGAACAACAAGTCTTTTTTAAGGGACTTTGTCATCTAATTGAACCTCAACCTCCACCTAGTCTGAAGCACTCTCCTACTCCACCTCCTTAGTGATACTATCACACGACTTAGTCTTTAGGAGGAATACAAACACATTGAATGTAACATCTCTATTGATCAAGAACTTTGATGCATCTAGGTCCCATAACCTATACCCCTTCACTCCAATTGTAAAATCAACAAAGATATAATTCTTAGCTTTAGGCTCATGTTTACCATCATTTACATAAGCATAAGTAGAGCAACCAAAGACATGCAAATCATAGTAATCAACTAGCTTACCAAACCACAAATCCTCAGGCGTCTTCTAATCAATGAATTAATTTGGTGTCTGATTCACCAGGTATGATGCTATATGAATGGACTCAACCTAAAAATCAATACCTAGCTCTCCCTATGATAACATGCATAGAGCCTTCTCTAATAGGGATTTGTTCATTAGCTCATCAACCCTATTGTGATGTGGTCTTCCAAAAAATATGTGGTGTCTTTATATCCTATGATCTTAGTAGAAATCAGTGAAACTATACTAAAAAAAATCAAGATCATTATCTATTCTGAGACACTTAACTTACTTCCTCTTCTGTTTCTCTATCAAGGTCATCCAGTATTTGATAACACCAAACATATTGTTCTTATTCTTTACTAAATAAACCCATACCTTTTTAGAGAAGTCATCAATGAATGCGAGCTAGTGTTGCAAACCACCTTTGGAAACCACTCTCGTTGGACCCTACAAATCGGAATGGATATAATTAAGAGACCTTCCCGTACTATGCTTAGTTGTATAAAATTTAACCCTCTTTTACTTGTCAAATACACATTACTCATAGAAGTCCATAGTACCTGTTAGGGCTATAAATGAGCTGAGCTAGTTCAGTATTCGGCTCGGAAGGGCTCGTTAAAAGCTCAGTTTGGCTCATTCATTTAGTAAATGAGACGATACCAAGCCTCACTTTTGGGTTCGTTTATTAAACGGGATGAGCCCGAGCTTGAAACAGTGGGGCTCGTTTCATTTTTTAGATTAGGCTTGTGATCTTGGCTCCCCTCGTTCGTTTAGTTAAATGAGTCAATCCTGAGCCTTATTTTAGGCTCGTTTAGTTAAGTGAGTCGAGCCCAAGCCTCGGGGTATTCGGCTCGGCTCGTTTATAGCCGTAATACCTATACTCTATCCATCCAGCCACCCTCTCTTAGGGAGCTCAGTCGGACTCTTGGCACTCATGTGTCCTAGTTTCATATGCCAAAGTCTTGTAACATCTAAGTCTAAAAACTTAGGAAATGACACAATAGTTATCCCCACAATAGTGGAATCCGCCAACTTATACAATGTATTGATCTACATCTCCTTTATCGCCACTAGAGCCCCTTTTGTAACTCTCAGGGTACCATCCTCAATAACACATCGGTATCCATTACAATCTAATGAACTCCAAGAGATGAGGTTCATGGTTATCTCCACAGCATATATCACGTTGGACAGTGTTCTTACCACATTGTCATGCCTCCTCACCTTCACTATTCCAATCCCAGGAACTTTGCAAGCAACATAATTGTCCATCAAGACAATTCCACCCTAATTCACCTTGAGCGTCTAAAACTAACTTCTGTTGGAACATATATGGTAAGAGCACCCAAAATCCAAGATCCATATATCATTGATCTTATTCTGTCCATTAGTGATCGACAACACATTTCCATCACTATCATCATAGGCAACTATAACATCATCTTTTGTACTAGATGACTCACTAGACATAGCATCAGGCTTCTTATTAAGACAAAACATCCTAACATGCCTCTTCTTGTGACACCCATAGCATGTCACATTCTTCTATCAACTCTTTAACTTAGATCTAGACTTCTTACAAGGACCATACCCCTACTCCTATGGCCTCCCTTGGCTACCAATCCCTCACTATGTGAGTTCCTAGAAGTATCACTACTAGTCAATTGACTATCAATCAAATTCTGTTGTAGTAAAGCTGATTTCACATCCTTAAGGACTAACTCGTCCTTCCCATACAAAAATGTCTAGCAAAAATGTTTAAAACTTGTGAGCAAATAACATAACAACATAATAGCCAAATATTTATCATATAATTTAACATTTATATTATACAGATCCATAACTATAGAGTCAAATTCATCCAAATGATTTTTTTAAGATTGACCCTCACCTAGTTTCACTTCTTGAAGACGACTCTTTGATAGTAACCCATTTTCTACTGATTTTTTCATGCACAATGACTCCATCTTCAACCACGAGGTAGCCGTTGTTGATTCTTTTGCCACTTCCCTTAATACCTCATTCAACAAACATAATTATATGGTAGAGAGGGTCTTTAGATCTAGTTCTTTGATTCTCTCACCCATCATCAATTCTGGCTTCTTCAAATAACCATATAAAGCTTTTTCTAATTTGTTTTAAATTATAATTGCTCACATCTTCAATTTCCATAATCCAAAATTGATGGATCGATTTAACTTCTCAATATCAAATATTGTACTCATTTCAATAACCATATCTCTTCAACAAAGTAGCTCTGACAACAAATTGTTACAAAATTAGCATGGATTCAAAGAGATCCGCACTAAATCAAGATTAAAAACATTATACACAATTGATAATTCGCTCAAAAAATAGAAAAATTTAAGAAAACATAGAGATCTTTATTTGTACTCTTATGTAATTATAAGATGATTAAACCAATCAATCAATCAATTAAAAAAATCTATAATTCTCTTTGAATAGAGAATTCTATGGAGAAGAAGAAGAAATTGGGACACACAACTCTCGAGAGCTAGGGTTTCAACATGTCTCCTTTTATTTAAGAAAAAAAATCCTATAGGGAAAAATATCATGTTTCGGAAATATAGAAAAAATATAAGACCCTCATGTCTATTTCCTTACTCTCAAATTTTACCCAAAACACATCACAAATTCACCAGAAACACGGTTCGTGTTTATTAACACGGAACCCTGTGTTTCTCACACAAACTTCCATACTACACTAAAATTCTCCAACACTTGCACAAACTAACACAATGTTATGTTATGCTCAAATACACAGTAAAAAATCACACTTTCTTAATCTTCAAGGCCTCTTTATTGCCTTTTAGAACATATTAGTTTATTCTATATGACCATATATTTTTTTACCAATATAATTGTCTCAACCACAAAGGCTAAACTAAAAGGCATTTTTCTTGTTGGATTGTTTATAGATTTCTTGAAATTCGATAGTATTACCTAAACATCATCCAGCCATTGCTAGATATATTCAATTGATGTCTCCTCACTCTTTATATGTCCTTATTTTGTGATTGGTCTAACCATTTCACTATATTGAAACTCATGAGGAACATGTTCTTGTTATACCAAGTGTCTTATAATGTAAAATATTCATTGTAGTTTACCTATGGATGAGCTACTAAAGTGAATCTACAATCAGTTTCTCATAAAACCATATATATTTAATGTTGCCAAAATGTGAACTATTATTTGTTATAATTGCTTGTGAAACTCTAAACCTATAAAATTTTGTTCTTTCCATTCATAAAATGGATATTCCATTAAAGTCCATTTTCATTCTTTAATTGAAATATAATATTTTTGTGGAATGGTTCCATCACTTTTCTATAATTTGTGCTAAGTCTAGTGTCTCCAACCATTTTTTAAAATAATCAATAGCAACTACGATGAATTTTTTTTGGAAAACATTTTTACTTAGTACATTAGTTTTAAAGATATCATATAAAAATATTAAAATGATTAATAAAATTTATTTAAAGTATCATCATTATCGGGGCTAAGTGGTCAAAAATTATCTACCCCTATGTAACAAATGGCTATAGATTTACGATTGGTTGCAGTTCTACTGTATGGAAAATTTTATGCCAAGGTAAAGTTTTGACATGCTTGGCATTAGTGTACAATGGCCTTATATCTTGATCCATATTTTTCTAATAGTAACCTTGGCACATAGATTTTGTTGAGAGAGACCTTGTAGTTTGATGTAAACTACATATTCTTGCATGGATTTC
Source organism: Tamarix chinensis (assembly GCA_030549775.1). Classification (NCBI taxonomy): domain Eukaryota; kingdom Viridiplantae; phylum Streptophyta; class Magnoliopsida; order Caryophyllales; family Tamaricaceae; genus Tamarix; species Tamarix chinensis. The sequence continues at coordinate 76,337,367 of CM060179.1, read as the reverse complement.
ATCAAGTACTTTTTGTCCCATTTCTAAAGGAACACACTTTAGCGCCGACATGGCTTATAACCATCTATACAAATCTATTTTAGCAAGAAAGTATTTCAAACCCCTTATTCTTAGATGAAATGGGTAATCCCCCAAAATTTTAGAAAACCTGTAACTTGAAAAATACCTTTTATTGGAAATAAATTAGCTTTTGAAATTATTTGGTTTAATTATTTTATGAATTTTTGAGTATATAAATTTGGATAGGAGTATTTAGTAAATTAAAAATAAATATTTTGTTATTTTATCATATTATTTTTATTTAAATAGATTGTCAAACTAATATTTTACTAAAATTATCCTTTTTGAACAAATATATTAAACTATATTGAATTAAATTATTAAATTAAATAATTGATCAAAAATATTACATTTTATTATTTTCTAAATTAAATTAAATTAGTATTCCCCTAATTTCCTATTTTCCTTTTTTTTCCTTTTTCTTTTCCTTCTCCTTTATGTCATTTTTCTTCTTTCTTTCCTTTTCATTTTTTTTTCCTTTGGGCCGCCGCACCAGGCCAACCCTCCCCTCCTTGCACATTTGGGTCGTTGGTCTATTCTCCCACCCCACACGCACGACTCAACCAACCCAGGCCCCTCCCTTCTTTCTTTTCCTTTTCCCCAGACCGGGTCGGCTCGCTCGCTCTTCTTTTCCCCGCGCTGATTCGCTCGCACCCCTTTCCCCTTCCTTCTTCTTTGACCTCTACACCCGATCAGCTGCATGTCTTGACGCCATGCCCGACCACCGAGACGCCTGCATCTCCTCGCTGCCACCACCTGCCACCACTGCAGCCCTCTATCCCGTCATTTTCTTCCCATTCTTGGACCCGGCCAGCCCTGCAAACCAGTCCCCACGCCCTATTTTTTTTCCCTCTTCATCACCTTCTCCCTTCCACCCTATGACACCCTACCACCCTAAACACTGCCACCCGATCAGCCACATATCCCCTACCCTGCCTCTTCTTTTTCTTCTCCCCTTCAGCCTTTTTTCTACCCCATATTCTCGAGCCCTTATTCCCCCCGATCTCCTCTTCTCTCTCATTTTCTTCCTCTCCCATTTCCACCCCTGTTTTTGCAACACCACCTCCTACGCCGCTTCCTCTCTCTAACCAACCGGCAGCAGCACCTTCTGCCACCACCTACTACCGCCCTAAACCACCACACAACCCCTCAAGCCACCCTACAGCCCCTTCTTCCTCCCCACCTATTTTCTCTCCATCTTCCCCCCCTCGGCAATCCTCCTATAACACCACCGATCGCCGTCTTCCGGCCACCTATGCCGCCACCCAAACAACCATTCAACTCCCTACAACCCCCTCTCCCACCCATAATCCTATATTGCCCGAAAACACCACCCAAAGGCCTTCATTTTCTCTCCCCATTTTCCTTCCTCACCAGCCTTCCATTTTGACCCCACTTCGGGTGCCACCTTCGCAGCCTCACTACCGCCGCCATTGGCTGCCGTGAACCCATCCCCGACAACCACCTACACCCCCTCTTCACTCCTGCACCATTCCCTTACCTTAAATCCTTCCCCATCTACCTTCTTTTCTAGCCTAAAGATCTCAACCCAAAAACACCCCTTCCACCTCTTCTCCATGCAACCTTCGAGCCTCCCCCTTTTTATTTTTGCATGCAGCTCATAATGCATAAGCAAGATGAGTTGATGCATTTATTGGTCATTTTTATTAATAAATTTAAGGTATGATAATATTTAAATTAATTATTTCCTTAAGTAAAATTTATAAAGTCTTATGTTTTGATTTTCTTATTTCTAATATAATAAATATTGATATTATTTTTAGGTATTAGTTTTGCTAATCACAGCTTGAATCTTTAATCGGAATACCGGTAAGATTCAATTTTGTGAAAATTAAGGTAACCGTTAAATTTCACTTAAACGCATGGAATAACGTATGTTAGCACATTGGGCATTTCTAATGTGTATTATGCTTGATATATGTTGTTTAATATATTATATGTAGTTTCTTGTGTTGGTTGATAAAAGGAAGCATGGTGGGTTATATGATATGTATGGAAATATTATTTAAGATAAGAGTTTGGTGATTAATGAAAATGTTAAGTATTATCCATGTTGTTTTATGCTATTGTGATATTTAATGCATGGTTGATATTTTGTGAGCCTTAAGGGTATTTTAGTAATGTATCTTGTACAAGAATATGGCCTTATATATATATGGGTGTTAATAAGTATTGTATTAATTATAAGAGTTGTGCATAAGGTGTTAATATTAATATTTTATGTAGTAATAATGATAATTTAATATAAGTGGAGTAATAAGGGGTAAAATGGTAAATTTATAAGTAGAAGGAGAAATTGGTAATTTTGGAAGTGAGGGGCAAAATGGTAAATTTGTGATAAAGATTAAAATAATAATTTTGTGATAAAAGGATAAATTGGTAATTTTGCAACAAAAGGGAAAATTGGTAATCTTGTAATAAAGGACAATTTGGTAATTTTGTAATAAAAGGGTAATTTTGTAATAAAAGGGAAAATTGTTAATTTTGTAATAAAAGGGCAATTTGGTAATTTTATAATAAAAGGGTAATTTGATAATTTAATAATGGAGAAGGGTAAAATGGTAAATATGATAATGTGAAGGGTAATTCGGTAATTTAACCAACTAAAGGGGTAATTTGGTAATTAGGATAATGAGAAAGGGTAATTTGGTAATTTGATCAACTAAAGGGTAATTTGTTAATTATAATAAAGAAAAGGGTAAAGAGGTAATCTAACCAACTAAATGGGAGATGTATTAAGTGTAAAAATTTTAAAGGGCGTTTAGTGGCCTAACATATGTGAAAGATAGCTCGGTAACCTAAACCGAGTAAGGGTGTGGCTAAAGCCGAATGTGTGCTATGTGTACTGCATGCCTTGGGTGCCCTATATAATTATATATCATATTCTATATGATATTATCTTAATTGTTTCATGTGTGGTATAGCTTGGAATAGAGCTATGTTCATGTGCCCCTTTTGGTATGTGCTGATATGGATATGTTGTATTTTATGATGTGACATGATGTGACCCTCTAGGACATGCATGCTAGGATGTTTAATAAAAGGATATGGGGTGAAAGGCATGAAAAAGAGAAATGGGAGAGAGATAACCAAGGGGAAGTAAGTTGGCTAACATAAGTAAGAATGTCCTAAGTAATTCACGACCCATGAGTGGTGAAAAGAGAGGGGAGACATAAGTAAAATGAAAGAGTGGGGGAAACTAGGGTTTAGGAGGAAAACCTAACTGAGAGGTGGAAAAGAAAAAGAAAAAGAGTGGGGAAGAAAGTGTGGGTTAGATCTAAAGGTCGTGACGGATGGAGTGTTAAAATAATTTGAGATGCATAAGGTAGAGAAGGATGGGCCACATAGGCCTAGATTAGGGTTTTGGTGAAACCCTAGGGTAAGGCAGGATGAGTTAGGATGTGCAGAAGTCTCAAGATATGGGACGTGTCCTCCTGGGAGGATAAGTGTGGATATAGTTAGTCATGCATGTCAAGGGTGAAAAACTTTCGATTAAGATACGTTTAAGACACTAATCACTTACAGAGAAAGATATTGAGCCGGACCCAGACCGGTCCACCAGCGAATAATAGTGGCTAGGGCCGAGGTGCCCTACATGAACAGTCCACCGACAAATAATAGTGGCAGGGAATGTACCCTCGTGATCGTTCCACCAGCTATAATAATGGAGGATTCGGTGCTCAACAAACCAAACGTAAAAACGATAAGACACGGGGAAGATACTAATTACTTACAGTGGAACACCTTGTGAGTCGGGACCAAACCGGTTCACCAGCGAATAATAGTGGCAGGGTATGTTACCCTTGCGACCGGTCCATTGGCTAAAATAGTGGCAGGGCATGTACCCTCGTGACCATTCCACCAGCTATAATAATGAGGTTCCTACACTCATTGGGACATGTATAATCTGAGATGATTGATTAATGATGGACTAATGGCCTTAAGGCCCGAAAAGTATCGATTGATAATTATGGCCCATTAACATTTGGTTGACTTATCAAGTATGTGAATGTTCGAAAGTGAACGTTATGTACACATGGTTAATATCTAATTGACTCGTTGAATATGCGAATGTATGGACCTGAATGTTATATTTCCATGTGTTGTTATGTATGGATTCAGCAGTGTATCATGTGTTACATTGCGGACCTGTTTTTAAGTGTGTATTTAAAGGGTTACTCAGTACCTTAGTACTGAAGGGTTCCATTCGTGGGGCTCCTTCCTATTCAATGGGCAGAACCCGTTGCAGGTCGTATTCGGTGTTGTTCAAGTGGGCCTCGGGAAAGAGCATAAGGATTATCCGGACTTTTAGGGTTCTCCCTTTGCCTTTACTTTTTGGTTAAAATGTATTCCTTGTTCTTGTAACCACCATTGGTGGAATCTATTCTTATAAATATTTACTTGCGCTACTCTAATTTAAAAATGGTTTGATTTTCTAGCAATTGATATTTTGTTCTTTAGCCTTAGCACTTTGTACTGAAATGGTATAAGTGAACCGGTCTGGTACTAAGTGTGGTGGTAATATCCCCGAAATTTACCTTTTTATATTTTGCTTCCACTATTTCTTTTACTAAAACGAAAATTTTCAGTAGTAAATTTTGGGAGTGTTACAAAATGCTTTATTTTGGTCCACCAACTGAGTTCATAATTCTTAGTAATATGTTAAATCTGTCATCCACTCTTCCGCAACTAATATCTCTACAATCTCACATTATTTAGCTTGAACTGTACTCATGTCCGTAGAACACTCTATCATATATTCAAATTTAATTGTTATGGTCAATGAAAAAGTATTAGTAGAGCCAAATTTTCCTAATGCATCTGCCACCAGATATGCTGCTTATGGCACTTGTGCTATTTCAACACATGAAAAATTCATTATTGATTCAATTAACTTCCCTAAACACTTCTCCATGTTGGGTTCCCTAACTTCATATTGTTCATTATATTGGTTGACAACCAATGGTGAGTTATTGTAGAGCTTGATTTTGTCTGCCTTAAACCCAAAAGCTATTTAATGACTAGTCAAAGTAGCTTCATACTCAACTTCATTATTAGTGGCACCAAAACTAAATCTCAATGCATATTTAATTGTTATACCATTTAGGTTAGTTAAGATCATACATGCCCTAAAACCTAAACTGTTGGTTGCCCTGTTTACATATAAAGCCCATTCCCTATGCTCTTCTAAAATTGAAGATAGATTTGGTTTAACTTCAAATGAACATTCAACAATAAAATAAGCAAAATCCTAACCTTTAACAATAGGTTTCAGTCGATATTGAATGTCATATATAATTAATTCAATGGCCATTTCCATCATTCTCCTCAAGTTCTCAGATTTACATAAGATAGTTGTGAGAGAAATATTATTCAAGACTATAATAGAGTGACAATTAAATTAAGGTTTGAAATTCCTTGAGGCAATAAGAAAGGCATAAGACATCTTCTCTAAGTTCAAAAACTCACGATCAACATCAGTGAGCACCTCCTTGGTGTAATATATATGTAACACCTAGATTTTTAGAACTGAAAATTTTCATTTTCCAATGGAAGCATATAAGCAAAATATTAGGTGTTACTGCCATAATTGACATAAATTTGGTTCACCCAACCATCCTTACATCAATTACAAGGCCAAAACCATTCATAATAAAACACTTAAATTTGAAAAATGGAAGAACTATTACAAGTAAAATACGATTTTGGAGGTTAATTCTAAATTACAACAACAAAATACAAACGTAAGGGATACCATGGATCAAAGAGTCTAAAAAGGTATCCGGGTAAATGCATTAACCGGATAACATAACTATACGCCCAAATACCCTAATACCAAGTCACACCCCCACATTTAACTCATCAAAGGTTGCAAATTTATCCAATGGGTCAGCCTCAACTTGCAAAAATACATCTAGATCATCTACTCATGGAAATAAACAACACCCATGAAATGGATGATTAATACACTATGTACTGAGTGAGGTAACAATACAGTCAAAGTAGAATCACGCATAATACATGAATTAACATCATAAAGTAAGCATACATAAGATAACATAAATAGTGCTAGGTAGATATTGATTTAAAGTCTCAATACATAAATATATCATATTCCAATCTTTTATTTACGTTGATTTCAGGGACCTTACTATTCTTAAATCATTGAAATAGTCTGAAACACCTCCCAGGGACAAAGCACATAAGCCACTATTATTATTCGGTGGAAATGACTTAACACCTCTCAAAGAACAAATGCTCATGAGCCACTATTCTTAAACAGGTGGAACAACTTGAAGCACCTCTGAAAGATAATACACTTGAGCCACTATTATTTATCCAATGGAACATACTCAATACCTCGGCACTGACTCACATAGTCTTTCACATTAAATGATTGGTATATTCTGCATTAATAATTTATATCTTAATTATATATTTATTCATGTTGAGTATGGAGCCCCATTATTATTAAACTAGTGGAATGGACTGATGCACCTTTTAGGGATAAGACACTTGAGCCACTATCATTTTCTGGTGGAACGGACCCATATAAACACCTTAGTCCGACTCGCATGATCTTTCACTTTTAATGATTAATATTTTATTAGAGTTGACTATGTATTCACAATTATCATGTGGGACCCATGTAAATTTACAAGATATAAATTTACCAACATAATTATTCTCAAATGACTATAATACCCTTAGGTAGTTAAAAATGCTTATATTCTCCCAAGGTGTGATAAATCTCAATACTAATACATATACATCTCCAATATCCATTTGGAACATAAATCCTCAATTATTTACATAGATACCATATCCAAAAGTATTCCAAAAGCCTACTTCCAAAATCTCATTATTCAATATATCATATCTTAGCATAACATTAATCATATCACATGTCCAATAAAAGCACATACACATACACATAAAGACCTAGATACAACATGTATCTTTACTAACAAAGACAACAACGTAATCTTATACCTCCTGCTATGAGATCAAGGAAATATCACCTACAAAAATAAAATAATATACAATTAGGATCAGAGATTAAAACTAAGGGAGATGTTAAGGTAAAGGAGGGTTAAACTAAAAATAACTAGAGTAAAAAAGAAGCTTAAGTTGCTTGGAAGTGTGGTGGAATGTATGGTGGTGTTATGGTGAAATTTTAGTGATGTTTGGGTAATTTTTTGTGGTAAAAAAGAGGGTGCACTACTAGAAATAGGGGTTGCACGGGCGGCAGATGGTGCACACCCAAGCTGTGAGCAAGAATCTTACATGGGCAAGCTGTGCAAAAAGGAACGATCATGCTCAAGCAATGAATTTCTCAAAAAATAACAAACAGTTGTGCATGGGTATGCAGAGGCTATGCATGAGCTATACGAGGGTGCACAGGAAATTCATGTGGTTTGCACGTGCATGCAATAAGGAAACATTATTAATGCGCGGCTGTGTGTGAATCATGTTCCTCACAAAAATGTGACGGATGTGAGGAAAAAGGAGGAAAAATAAGGGTGGTCAATGATGACGACAAAGAGGAGTGATAGTGTGGAGGCGCATGGTGATGGATATGGTGGTCAAACGTGTGAAATAGGGCACAAGAAGGAATGAAGAAGAAGAAAGAAGGAGAAAGAAGAAGAAGGAAGAGAGAGAGGCTTAAGTAATGGTGATAACAAGAAATTTAGGCTACAATGGGACAAATAAATGAGGGAAAATGAGAGGTGGAGTATGTGTGTATGTATGGCATGTGAACAAATGAAAAATGCAAAGGTTGGTGTAGCAGTGATGACAAGATAATAAGGGGGGTTGGAAAAAAATTCAATAGAGAGGATGGTAGAGTGTTAGGTGAAAAGGATTAGGGGTATTCAATATGAGATGGTGATGGTTGTGTGTGTTGTGTGAGAAAAACATGGTCGGGGTAGTAGCAGTTGATGGCAGCGGCTGCAATGTGAGATGGTGATGATGAGGGATGATGATGATGGTTGTAGCAACATATGAGAGTGATGGTTATATGTTGCAGGGGAAAGGATATAGTCAAGTATTATGGCGTAGTAGGATGCAAAAGAATGGAAAAGCAAAAAAGAGAAAGAAAAGGAAGAATGGAAAAAGAAAAAGATAAAGATAAAAAAAGGTTTAAGGTTAGTTTTAGATAAATTTTTTATTAGCTAAAATAGGTAGGACTAGTGATATAAATTTACTGTAATTAAGATCAAGCTATGAAATATAATTTATTCATATCACCGATTTAGATCATGTTAAGATTTTGAGATTAAGGAATTTGGTTAAGGCTAAAATAATATTTTCTTAAGATTATAATTAGATTAGGGTATTGATGATACGGGACTAGGTTTAGAAAAATTGTGGGGTATTACAATATAGGCTTATATGCTCTGCCCTCTATGTCTTCCCTGACAAGAATAAAAGAAATAGTCAATGTTTATGTCATTAAATATAATAGCAATCCCTCTCGCGCCTCTTCATCCTTCAAATTTGGAAATTTGGACAAGTGGGATTTATGCCATCAAATGTTTTCTTGCAACCTTTCATGTTTTGAAAATTATCCTTCGCTCTAAAAAGCCTAAAGAAAGTCAAACTCTTGTCAACACCCTTGGATAAGAATCTATATAGCTAAGCCAACTTCCCTATCAGCTGCTAGATTTTTTCTTTCCCATCGGTGGCTTCATATCCAACACTATAGTTACATTTGTGGTTCTATTTAAGACCATGAATCTTAAGAATTTGTCGATCTCAACCCTAACTACACATTTTGTGGGGTTTCATTTCATTTTATATTTTATTAAACTATCAAAACTAGTTTGGAGCTTTTGAAAATGGGATTATTTTCCTTTCTTTTACTATCATATCAAGCTCATAAGCCACTATTAGATCAATAATATAATCTTAAAAGATTGTGTGTACCAAATTTTTGAAAATTTTCCCCTTATTTTGCAATCCAAATGACATTAATTTATAGTAATAAAGTCTGTAATCAATGATGAAAGTACTTTTTCTTGATCAGCCTCAACTAATTTGACCTAATGGTACCAAAAAAAAAGGCATCTATAAACATAATATCTTATGCCTAGTCATCAAATCAATCATTCGATCTATCCAAGGTAATAAATAACCCTCCTTTAGACATAATTTGTTAAGGTTTGTGAAGTTGACACACATTCTCCATTTACCATTAGACTTCTTTACTAGGAGTGGGTTCACTATCTAGTCGTCATATTTCACATCTTTGATAAACCTTATCTCGAGAAAGTTCTCCACTTCCTTTCAAATGAACTTATGATTCTCAACATTGATAAACTTTTTCCTTTATTTAACTTTTTTTTACCCCTACATTATACCTAGTCGATGCTTATTGATTTAGAGAGGGATTCCTTCGAGATCAAACACCTTCAAGGTAAAGACATATTTGTTTTATGTGAGAAAAGCTTGTAGCTCCTCTGTATCATCCTTGACGTTATTCTACCTATCATCACTCTATGCTTTACATCCTCTAACTTCTTCTTTTACGTCTATGTAATAGCTTTGATGTCATCTCAAAAAGTGTTTAAGTCCTCTAGAACTAAGCTCTCTCCTAACTTTTTTACATCTTGTAGTATTGGGGCACTCCTTACTTCTGTTGTATAGCATTGTCATTCCACTCTCCTATCACTCATAACTTATCCCCATCCTCCACTAACTAGTAAGCTCATCTCTAACCCCCACCATAAAAATGCTAGCTTGGATTTTCTTAAGGGATAGTCATCCTAATATCATGTAATATACCGACGGGTAAGCAACAATAATAAAATCTTTTTTTTATCCTTAAAGTCCTTACTGACTAACCGTTTAAATGAGAAACACCATTCCCTTTGATTTTATTATATTATCTATGAATCCCACTAAAGGATAAGTCTTTTTTTATCAATTATCCTTCTAATAGTTATAGTTATTTATAAGCTTCCTCAAAATAACATCAACAGAATTGCATGGGTCCACAAGGACCCTTTTCATAATACAATCTATAATTTGCACTTCAAAAACCAAAGGATCATCATGATGTTCCATGATACTCAACCCCTTATCATTTTCCATGAATATGACTTCTCATTTACCTATTCTTACTCTCTTCTTTGTTTATCGAAAGTTAGTTTTTATTATGTATGTCTTCATAGTTACCTTACTTACATATTCCTAGGAATCCCCTCCTATAATAATTTGTATAATATTTGAGGTTCCTTGAAATTACTAGGCAACCCCAATTTCTTATCTAGCTGAGTGTGATTGTGTGTAATGCTACAAACAACTTTTACACACCGATTCTTCTATAATATCCCTTAACGACCAACACTCCTTTGTAGTGTGCCCATCATGATCATGATAGGCATGCCACTTATTGATATTGTAGTGTTTCATGTCATATTAAATGGGAAAGGGCCTTGGAAATGTCTATTAACAATTTTAGTGATCCATAGAGTGTATTTATAAAATCATCCAATCTTATCCTATCGGATAATTAGTTGTACCACCAGCCTTAGAAACTTGTGGTATCTTTTTAGCCTATACATCACCTTATCTAGTATTTATCTTAGCATCAATGGTGTTTCTACTCTTCTTATTATCAACCAAATCTCATTGCTCATTTATTTGTCATCTATCCTTTTTTACATATATTTCCTTAGAGAAGTATAAGATTTATGCTTGGCTAAGTATAAATTTTTAACTAACTCTTTATCAGTTAGTTCTGTGAGGAGGGAGGATTGAGTGATACCATTATACAACTCATCGATCTGAAAAATCTATTTAAAAATGATTAAACAAATTCTTCCAAACCTTCGGAAAATCCCATCAAAGAATAAGATCCTTTTTAATCCACCAACATGCATCAAACTTCTCAACAAAAGCCATCATGAGTTGCAAAAAAGAATTTATAGATTTAACTATTAGTTTTTTCAACCATCTTAATGTTGACCATTTAAAGTTACCTAGAATGCTTTGCATAGCACCTCTTCTCATGCCCCAACTAAAAACCTTATGTTCAAAGTGGTCCTATGGATATTTGGAGTCATCAAGTAATTTGAAAGTTGGGATTCTTATTCTTTGTGATGTACTTTTGAATATAGCTTTTGTAAAAGGTGTTTGCCAACTAAAACCACCAATAACATCCTTCTTCTCTCGCATAGCTTCCAATGCCTCCTATATCAGGTGATCTATCATATTCATGATCATGTTTTCTTCACCTCTATTAGTCCTACAAACTTCTTATCATTAGATTTATTTTGATTCTCTATTAGTCCAAAGGATATCATGCCTTCTAACTCGAAGAGCTAGTGTACTCCTTGTGTCAATGACTTCTAGTCATTTTACCTCAAACATCCTCTATATATTTTCCCTCTTCTAATAATAATACAACACTATAGAGCTTAGTCCCTCGCCCCTTTTGTATAAGATGTATAGCTTCCACCAAAGTTTCTTATGGAGTGGGATGTTAAGGTGTAGCATGAAGATGTTGATCCATAAGATGAGGTAATTGCTTGAGGGTATGTATAAGAGGATCCAACATGTGTGAGATACATTCCTAAAAGATGTTCATAGCCCAGCATTAGCATCTTAGAGCTAAAAGATAGTAGCTAGATGTTATTCGATAGAAAAATCACTAGTTCTAGGATCAAGCTGGTTGAAAGGTAGAATGGGAGGCATAGCTTTTTTAAGAGATCACCACACACAACATTGTTGGTGTTTTGTGAATTGATGGGTTCCTACAAAAATAGAATAGGACTAAGTATTAAAAGAGTACTAAGGGAAGATTTTAGAGGATAGAGAAAAATTAAGAGAGTTGTATTATGATTTCATATCCCAAAGATAGATACAAGACACCACATATATATAGGAGTAGAATAAGGGAAGATGATGAGGAAAAAATATTATGTGGTCAAGGACAACAAATTCCCATATCTTATGTAGACAACTGGCTCAATAAGGTAATGGTATGGGCTATTAGTCTAGGGTCATTCCAAGACAAACATGAGTAAGCTCGAGAACATTTTGGGTTGTATCTCATTCTTTAGGCTATCACTCCATCACTGAATAATACTAGTTAAGGAAAAACCCATATCAACACTAAATATGTTGACCTCATTGGTAAATAATGTTTTTTTTCTTGTTTTGATGATAAGAAATGAATCTTAAGAAGTAATGTCTTTACTTAAATGTTAATGAACTATGATTGAAAAATAATAAGATCTAAACATACACTTACTCAAATTATCTATATAATGTGTGATTTTAAAGAGAAATAAAATTTTAAGGCAAAAGAGAAGATAGTATGAAGATATCCAAGACCAAAGGTTTAAGGAATATATTTCTAATGTCTTGGGTTTCTTGTAAAGAGTTAAGTTGGATAATTTTACATTTTGATTAATTCTCTTTACAAAAATATTTAAAACACTTGATTTGAATTCTCATCATAAGAATTCATGGTTGATCTTCATTTATAAATCTTTCAAACTATTTTTGTAACACCCCCAAATTTCACTATTGAAAAATTTCGTTAATTAAAAAGGAAATTAGCGGAAGCAAATAAATAGAACGTGAACTTTGGGAGTATTACCTCTACACTTAGCACCAGACCGGTTCACTCATACCGTTCCAGTACTAAGTGTTAAGGCTAAAGAAAAAGGAAATACAATTTGCAAGAAATTCGACATACTTAAATCAGAGTAGCGCTTCAAATCGTTTACCAGAACAAAATCCACCAATGGTGGTTAAAGTAATAACATATACATTTAAAACCAAGAATTTAAATGAGGAAGAGGAAAGGCCTAACGATACCAGATAATTCCTTACTCTCTTTCCCGTAGCCCACTTGAGTAGCACCTGAAAAGACCTGCAAGGGCACTGCCCATTGAATAGGCAGGGGCCCCACAAAGGGAATCTCTTCAGTACTACGGTACTGAGTAACCCTTTAATACCACACTTAAAGGCATGCCCGCAATGCTACACATAGTGTAACTATATACATATGAAAACAGAGGTGCATACATAACAATCATACATAAAACAAGCTATAATTCACGATCGATACTTTTAGGCCTTAAGCCAAGACATAGTGTAAACTCAGTGCATTCGGGCCTTAAGCTATGTCATAGTGTAAACTCAATACATTCGGGCCTTAAGCCATTATTCCAACATCATTCAATCAATATCATATTTTATATCCATGTGAGTGCGAGAACCCCACTATTATAGCCGGTGGACCGGAAAGTATATGCACAGGGCAGAACGCCTCTGACCACTATTATTTGCCGGTGGACCGGTCTGGCCCCGACTCACATGGTGTTCCACTATAAGTGATTAGTATTTTTACATAACTTTATTCACATACAATACTGGTTTTATTGAGCTCGGGACCCCCACTATTATTGTCGGTGGACCGGAATATATATATAATCATCATCCAGGGCACAACGCTCCTGGCCACTATTATAACCGGTGGACCGGGATATATAAAGAATCATCACCCAAGGCACAACACTCCTTGCCACTATTATAACTGGTGGACCGGGATATATAAAGAATCATCACCGAGGGCACAACGCTCCTGGCCACTATTATAACCGGTAGACCGGGATATATAAAGAATCATCATCCAGGGCACAACACTCCTGGCCACTATTATAACCGGTGGACCGGTACTCAATATCATAATCATCTGGGCTCGGCTCATTAATATTCCACTTTCAATAATAGTATCTTTTCTTTCTTTAATCAGCACATCAAACATATTTATTTGCCTCGAACGGGAGATCAATAACCCGGGACACAAAGGTACACCGGTCGTACCGGTGTATATCAGCTACTCGGTACCCTTCAACCACGAACCCAAGGACACAAAGGTACCCTGGTCGTACTGGTGCATAAAGCTAACTCAGTACCCTGCCGACAAGGACACCTAATCCATAAGTATGCATACCCCCTAACTAGGTTCGTAGAGCTAGAAAGAGTAAGATATAGGGTCTGGCTGGGGCACAAAGGCACACCAGCAAATACCAGAATAATCGTGGACTAAACCACGTCCTTAGGGTAGCGACCCCTAAGGAGTCACCATTCCCGATCTCGAGGTCTTTCACTTTAAGTAATAGTGTCTTAATTAAGGTGATCACGAAAAGCATGATAATCCGATACTTATTCACTTTCAATCATTCTGATATCATTAATCGTTTCTTATTCAGATGATTATCCAGGATATCACGGAGAAACCATTAAGGCCATACTAATTATCAAATACTTTTACTTGGCTAATCAACATCATTTAAATCATATTATAATGGTCCATAATCACAATGACATGTTAGGTACAAATTACTCATTTACCCCTTACTTATATAATTGCTAAGTCATCCCTTCCTTACTTGATAGGTTACCATATTACCCTTTAGGTTGCATGATTACCAAATTACCCCTTATCCAATTTAGGTTATCAAATTGTCTCCTACACTTTATAGATTACCATTCACCCCTCATAATTGCTACACTTAACATACTTCCCACTTGGTTGATTATATCACCAAATCGCCCTTCTCCTTTGTTATAATTACAAAATTGCCCTTGAGTTGGATAAATTACTAAATTACCCTCCTTCCTTATCATGGTTACTATTTTGCCCCTTTAGTTGGTTAAATAATTATCACTTTATCTTTTAATTGGCTAAGTCACCAAATTGACCCTTTAGTTGGATAGTTATCAAATTGCCCTTCTCCTTTATCATAATTACCATTTTACCCCTCTCAATTATTTTAATTGCCATTTTACCCTTTTTAATTATCATAAATCCCAAATTACCCTTCTTCACAATTACAAATATTAATTTACCCTTCTTCATAATCGTAATTATTAATTTACCCTTCTCGATAATAATAATTACTATATTACCCTTCTCCATTATTAAAATTACCTTAATGCCCTTTAATTGGTTAATTTACCAAATTACCCTTCTCTAGTACCATACTTATCCAATTGCCCTTCTACAATCATAATTTAATTACTAAATTATCCTTCGTCATTATCATAATTACCAAGTTACCCTTTACTCCCAAGTTTACCCTAGTATCCTTTTATTTACAAAATTACCCTTCTACCCCTTACTTCCAAATTACCATAATATCCTTTTATTTAGGAAAATTACCACCATTCCCCTTTTACTTGTAAGATTACCATCACACCCCTTTTTCTTTACAAATTACTATCTTACCCTTTTACATCCACAATTAACATTTTTATCTTTCCTTACAAAATTACCATTTTGCCCTTCTTTTCTAAAATTACCATATTACCCCTTACTTATAAATTACCATTTTGCCATTCACTTATATAATTACCATATTACCACTTACTTATGAAATTACTATTTTGCCCCTTCTACTTTCAAATTACCATATTTCCCTTTTTCTTGAAAAATTACCATAATGCCCTTCTTCATCCAAAATTACTATTTTACCCTTACTTACAAGATTACCATTCTTCCCACTTACTTATAAAATTACTATATTGCCCCTTGAATCCAAAATTACCGATTTACCCTTTTCTCCAAAATTTACTATAATACCCCTTTACTTATAAAATTATCATTTGGCCATTTAATCATAAAATTACCATATTATTCAAAAATCACCATAATGCCCTTCTTTATCACAACTTACAATTTTATTCTTTACTTATAAATTATCATTTAACCTCTTTCTTTTTAAATTACCAAAATACCCCTTTTACTTATCAAATTACCGAAATACCCTTTTCACTTATAAACTTTCCACTCAACCCCTTTATTCACCATTTTTATGAATTTACCATTGCTACATAAAATAATGATATTAGTACTTCATTCTTATCATCTAAGTCCGCCAACTTGTCATTATTCAACATAATACTCATTAGCAACTACATACATTAGATCACATACTTCATAAGCATAATTACTAAAATAATCTTAGACAATAATATTACTCATGCATTAGCAACATAATACATCATAAACAAGCATTTAATATTTCCATCAATAATCAAACTTCTTCCTTAATTATCATACCTACACATGGCACAAAGGTTATCATACTTTTCCTTTTTATCAAACAATATAAGCAACCATATATATATATATCATGCTAAGCACACAAACCATGCATAAAATCATACTAAATCCCTAATGTGCTAGCATATGTTTTTCCATGTATTTAAGGGAGGATTAACGGTTACAT
Source organism: Tamarix chinensis (assembly GCA_030549775.1). Classification (NCBI taxonomy): domain Eukaryota; kingdom Viridiplantae; phylum Streptophyta; class Magnoliopsida; order Caryophyllales; family Tamaricaceae; genus Tamarix; species Tamarix chinensis. The sequence continues at coordinate 76,321,033 of CM060179.1, read as the reverse complement.
TAATCCCGCAAAATATCAAATCTTACCAAGCATAATTAGCAGCTCAACACCTAAAAATAATATCCATCATTATTGTGTTAGAATTAAGGAAATAAAAAGGATAAGATTTTATAAAAAATTTATTTAATAATAAAACACTTTAATTAATTATCAATATACCTCAAAAATTTTCCAAACAAATTCCAAAACAAGGGGGAGCTCACGCTGCATGAGCAGCGTGAGTCTCATGTAGAAATAAGAGGGGAAAAGGCTCGAAGAGGTGTGAGGTAGAAGAGAGGAGAGGTGACTCGGTTTAGGGACTTTAGGCTAGAAAAGAAGGTAGTTGGGGGAGGTTCCAAGGCAAGGGAATGGTGTAGGAGTGAAGAGGGGGTGTAGGTGGTGGCTAAGGGTGGTTTTACGGCGGTATAGGGCGGCGGAGACGGCGGCGGCAAGGCGGCAAAGTTGGCTGCCGAGATGGGTCGAGGTGGAGGGGTTGTGAAGGAAGGAAAAGGAGAGGGAAAAATGGAGGGGTTCAAGGGCTGTTTTCGGCCAACTGATGCATGGCGGTTGTAGAGGGGGTTGCAGGATGTTGAACAGTGGGTTGGGTGGTGGTAGAGGTGGCCGGACGGCGGTGGAAGTGGCGGTTGCAGGTGGCTCAGTGGTAAGGGGGAAAATGGGGAGAAAAAGGAAGAGGGGGAAAGGGAGGAAGTGTCGAGGCTCAAGGGTGGCTTGGGGGGCCTTGTGGTGGTGCAGGATGGTAGTAGGTGGTGGCAGAAGGCGGCGCAGGGGCTGGGCGCGGTGGTGCAAGCGGCGGTGGGCGGCGGTGATAAAAAAACGGGGAGGAGAATGGAGGGAGAAGGAAGGAGAGAAGAGGGAGTTCGGGGAAGGAGAAGAGCTCAAAAATGAGGGGAATGAAGGGCTAGGGAGATGGAGAAAAAGAAGAGGGAGAAGAGAGGGGGTAGCGGCTGGCCGATCGGTGCTGCAGTGGTGGCAGGGCTGTCGGTTGGCAGGGGAAAGAGAGGGAAGAAGAAGGAAAGGGAGAGAGGCACGTGAGCTGTGGTCCAGGGGCCGGTTTGGCTTGAAATGGGAAAGAAAATGACGGGGAAGGGAGAGGAAGCAGCAGGGTGGTAGGTGCGGTGGCAGGTGGTTGGGCATGCGCAGGTTGTCGTCGGGTGTGTATGGGCGACGGGGCAGTAGAAGGAAAGAGAAGAAGAAGGCTGGCGGGCGGACCGGCGCAGGAAAAGAAAAATAAGGTAAGCCGGCCGGTCCAGGGGAAAAGAAGGTTGCGGCTGGGTGGGCGCGCGAGGGGCAGGGGAGGAAGCGGGCCGAAGGCCCAAACGTGTGGGGAGAAGGGAGAGCAGGCCGGGCGGCCTAAGGGAGGGGGAAAAAGGAAAAAGAAGAGAAAAAAAGGAAAAAGGGGAAAAGGGAATGGAAAATGGGGAAAATTAAAATAAATTAGTTTATAAAATCATAAAATGTAATATTCTTGATAAATTATTTAGTTTAATAATTTAATTCATTATAATCTAAAATATTAATTTAAAAAGGATAAAGTGGGTAAAATATTAGTTTGGAAAATTATTTAAATAAAATAGTATGATAACTAGCAAAATATTTATTTTTAATTTATTAAATGCTCTTATCCAAATTTACATACTCCAAAATCTATAAAATAATTAAAATAAATAATTTTAAAAGCTAAATTATCTCAAATAGAAGTTATTTATTAAATTATTAGTTTTCTAAAAATTTGGGGTATTACAATTTTAAACTTATTGCTTGGTTCCAGTTATGGCTGTAAATGATAAGGACGACTAGCGAGCTTTTTGGGATTTAAGAGCTCAGCTCGACTCATTTATTTAGCTAAATGAGCATAAAAATAAGTCTTAATCTCAACTCTATTGTTAATCTCAATTATTTGAGCATAAAAACTTTGAGCTTGAGCTTATTTACAATGCAATAGTTTGTGATCATAGCTCTTTTACCACAACAGCTTGCGAGTTAGCTCGGCTCATTTATAAACAAGCTGAGCTCAAGTTTTATTATTAGGCTCATTTATTAAACGAGCTAAGCCCAAGGCCACCCTACCTTGAATTGGCTCGAATCAGCTAATTTATATCCCTAGTTCCAGTTAAAAAAAATCGAATGGTCTCAAGATTGGTCGAATAGTTTAGTTTAGTCAAAAATTATGAAATGAGTTAAATGTAGACAGATTAATTGGCATAATGAACCGATTGACTAGTTCTTCCAAATTGATCAACTAGCTTAAAAATTGATCAAATGGTTTCACCATTCAGCCCATGGGTTTCACTTCTATAGAAACCCATTCATCTCTATTTAAATTAATCAACTAGTTTCACTAAACCGATTGACCAATTTGAGAAAACCAATTAAATAGTTTAACCAACAAGTCCATGGGTTTCACTCCTATAGAACCCCATTCATCTCTGGTTAAACTCATTGAATGGTTTACAAAAATGATCAATTGGTTTAACCAACAAGTCTATGGGTTCACTCTTTGAAAAACACATTCATCTCTATTTAGACATAGAGGCTAGTCTTTCCATACCGATTGACTAGTTTGAACAAACCGATCGAATGGTGACATGAACACATTAGTTGGTTTAACTGAACCATGTTACATTTCATATTAATTCATATAACCAACTAGGTACTACATAAAATCGATCATCTAGTTTTAGTAAATTAATCAACTTATTTTTGTAATAGTAACTTTCCATTTTAGGTCTTAACATAACCAATTAATTGGTTTTAACCACTAATCGACTAGTCATACAATTAATCAATAGGTCTGGTCAGATTGATCAGCTAGTAAGCATTAAATGATGATTTTCTATCCATTTGGTGACTCAACTTCTCTGGGATTTTGCGTCTAACGGCTATACAATGAATGTGAGCCTTATACATAAGGTCCCTTTATATTTATTACAACAAATTTTCAACTACATTATCTATATAATTAACCATCTATTCTTAAATTATTTAATTACTCATTCAAACTCTTTTGACTTTCAAATTAATAGTTTTTATTCAAAAGTATTCATTTCTCACTTCTTTTAGCTAGAATTTCCATTCAATTTTAATATTTTTTTTATTACGTCTATCTAGATTGCAACTCATCCAATGTTCTACATTTTCAAATGTTTTATTCTTGATGAGTGTCAATTGTAATCACAACTACCTTATAAAATTCATTACAAAGGGTTTAGTGAGTGTTTGCATGTCATTCTTGAGAGATTCTTGTGGAGAGTCTATAAAATATAAATAGGTCAAGTTATAAATCATCTATTAAATCATTATTGAGATTGTGAGGCTTATAAATTAATATAAGAGTAATCATCAATAAAAATATGTCACTATTCAAAATTTTAAAAGGGGAATCTTTTGGTAGTGGATGTAGAGAATAATTTGGTCTTGAACCACTCTACATTGTGCATAAAATTTTTATTTATCATTTACATTCTGAAAAATCTTATTCACCACACTATAGTGTTATTTCATAATATTTTATTGGCAATTTGAAGGAGGAATTTAAGGCTTTCAATGAGTTTGCCAGGCGTCCACCACTTCCACCTCATCCTCACCAACCACCACCACTTCCCTATCATCCACGTGAGAGCAATAAAAAGGACTTGATTTAGAGGGTTTATAGTCATCACCGACTGACTTATACAAGATAGGATATTGCCATCCTAGAGGTTTAGATTTGGGACTTCAATCTAATTTTCAAGGGAGTTGACTACCTAAGGATGAGGAATGTTAGCATAGTAGCATACTTCCTTTGAAGATCAGGGAACACCAAGTGGCTAGGTTATTTCCCTTAGGGATGACAACCAATGTCCTACAAGGGATTTAAGGTGGCACTCCACACAAATTTCTATACTAAGAACCTTACAATGGATAACCTTAATACCCTCCAAATATTATCACCCTAATATGCCTCTTCCTTGCCCTCTTCAACCACATCACACCTTATGTTCCTTTTAGAATAGGCATACCCTCTAGATCCTTATTGTGGTATAATTCTTCATCTGCCTAACGAAGTAGGTCACATTCAACCAATGATTTGAAATTGTCTAACATTAAAGAGGTGTCTTATGCATACCACTAAGATTGAATTTGTTCCTCATAATTTACAAACTCCTTATTTTTCAAGTAATTATCCACAACATTGCGAAAGTGTCTCAACTTTGCATCAGCAATGGTTGTGCTGATGTAAGGGGCTATATTCTTCTGATTAATATAAATACTTGTTTTACCTTTTCCACCATCTCATATAATTGACCGATCTTGGTATTAATTTTCCTTTACCTCCCAACTACATCTAGGATTTTGTTTCAGCCACTTGCTTCTCCAAGTCCTTTTACATCTCTACAAAGATGGTGTCATACCCTAGTATTTTATTACCAGCATCTTAGCTTAGTTTATTTAGGTTTCTAGCTTGATTCTATAGTGATATGTTGGCCTCAGACATATGTTAGACCATCCCAACATCATCAATCCACTTCCTTTTCTTTGAGGAATTTTGATTTGTCCACTTATTTTCCTTCATCAAACTTTCTTCCAGGTTAGTGACTTGAGTTCTTTGTATTTCTATTTCAATAAAATATAACTTCTTTTCTTTTTCAAGGTTTTCATCTTTTCTAAAAACCTAGGCCTTTAGAAAATTCTATCTTCCGGGCTAGTAACTAGAGTTTTTGGTAGTTTTTAACTTATGGATTGAATAACCTTAACCTCAATAGTCATTGCATCCTCTTTTCTTTCAACTCCCTAACAATCTATTACAAGAATGATAATTAGATCATCATTTTCCTTCAAAATAACTATGTTTTTGTTGACCTATGTTGTAGAGGATTATAAAAACCTTTATTTTTGATATGAAAATCTTTTTTTGTGGATCAAATAAACTATCTTTCTTTTTAGAGGTCTACATCTACTTGGCATCAAATATTATAGGCAGATATATTGGAATGGACTTGATGAACACTTTAGTGATAGACTTAGATTAAGTTTGCTCCTAGAAATGTAGGAAAAACTTAGGAGAGTTAAGGATAATGTTAAGAAAGTGGGAATCAAGTATCATAAGGGGTTAAAGTCAGGGTTTATGGCTACATTTGTGATTTAAGAAAATGAGAGCAGGGAGACATAATCAAGAAACTCAAAAAGTGGAAAGTTCATCATAATACACATGCAAACCCTCACATCGAAGAAAGTAGGCAAAAGCTTTAGTAAGTTTGTCCCCTAGTTTTGCCAAGGGTGACAAATAAAGGTTGATCAACATCGAAGTGAATGGGCAGAACATCAAGGTTGGTGCCAATAACCTTATTCAAATTTGATTTAATTTTCTTAGGAATAGCCTTGGCAAGATCCTCTTATTCTTTAACAAATAATGGTATGAAATACACATAGGCTATGCTTAAAAATGGGTCATTATATTTAGTTTACATTAAAAAATATATAGAACAACGTATTTTGCGTGTGATCACTTTAGCCATGGTGGCTAACACACCAAATGTGGATTCCCTAGGGAGAAAATTGAGGGTCTTCTGATGCCTTTGGATAGACTAGAGATAACACCCTTCTATTGAGTCTTACACTCAACACATTCTGTTTGAGAAAAAGAAGAATGAACCCGATAATTTTTTGGTTTGTATCTCATTCTTTAATCCATCACTCTATTGCTAAATAATACTTATTGAGGAAAAACCCACATCAGCACGGAATATGTTGATCACATAGGTCTAAAGATGTTACTATCCTTATTTTTATTATAAAAAATGAATATTAAAAATAATGTGTTTGCTTAAGTGTGCATGTACTATGATTGACAAACAAAGAGATCTAAACACACTCAAACTTATCTATCTAATGTGCGATTTAAAAGAGCAATCAAGTTTTGAAGAAAAATAAGATCATATGAAGACTATAGAGACTTAAGGTTTAATGAATACATTTCTAGTGTCTTAGGTTTCTTGTAAAGAGTTTAAAAAGTTCACACTTTGATCAAAACTTTTTAAAAATAGTTTTAAAACATTTAATTTGAATTTAATTCATAAAAATCATGGTTGATCTTAATTTCAAAATCTTTCAGAGTATTTTAAAATTATTGGTTGGTTCCAGTTGGAACCAGTCGATGGGTCTCAAGAGTGATTAACTAGTATGGTTTAATCAAATAGCATAAAATGAGTTAAACACAAATGGATCAAATGGCGCAATAAATAAATCGACTAGTTATGCCAAATTGATTGACTAATTTGGAATCCAGTTGATTGGTTTTACCAGCTAAAAAATGGGTTACAAGTCTATAGAAACTCATTCATCTCTATTTAAACTCATCAAATCATTTAATAAAAATGATTGATTAGATGTAGGAAATTGGCCATGGGTTTTACTTCTATAAAAAATCATTTGTGTCTATTTAAACTCATCAAATGGTTTTACCAAACTAACTGATTGGTTTTTATCAACCAGTCCGTGGGTTTCACTTCTAGAGAAACCCATACATCTCTACTTAAATTCATAGGCTGGTTTCACAAAACTAATTGAGTGATTTGAATAAAATGATCAGATGGTGACATAAACACATCAAGTGGTTTTACTAAACCATGTGACTATCCATATATGTTCATAGGACCAAAAAGGTATTATATAAAACCAATTAACTAGTTTTAATAAACTCATCCACTAGTTTTTGTAACAGTAACTTTTCATTTTGGGTCTCAACATAACTAGTTAACTAGTTTGAACCATAGATCGGCTGAAACCGATTTACAAGTGAGCATTAAATGTTGATTTTCTACCCAATAGGTGATAAAAAAATATAAATTTTATGTCTAATGACTATACAATGAGGTTGAGCCTTATAATTAAGGTCTCACTATATTTATTACAACAAATTTCAACTACAATGATTATGTAGTTGCTCAACTATTCTTAAAGCATTCTATTGCTCACTCTTGAGAGTGGTTCTTAAGAGATTCATTACTAAAGGGTTAGTGAGTGTTTTCCTATTATTCTTGAGAGATTCCTATGGAAAATCTATAGAAGATAATAGGTCTAGTTATAAGTTATCTCTTAAATCATCATTGAGATCGTAAGTGAAATAAACTAAGAGAAGAGTGATCAACAATAAAAACATATCACTATTTAAAATCTAATAGGGAGAACATTTTGGTAGTGGATATAGAGAGTAATTTTCTCTTAAACCACTCTACATTATGAATAAGTTATTATTTTTCATTTCCAATAAAAAAGCAATTCAGCCCCTCTAAGGTTCTTTAAATTAGTATTAAATCTCAAGAATCTCATAACGGATTCAATAATCTATGGTGGAAAGGATCTATGAGCGGAATGTACTCTATTTTTCTAAATGAAAGCATCTCCACCACAAAACCACCATTGTTAAATGATAATAAATTCACCTAATAAAAGGAATTAATTATGCTCTTCATCAAGTCATAAGATTATGATATGTGGTTAATAGTTACTAAAGAGCCAATCAAGATCACTAAAGAGGTCAACAATGGGCTAGTTGAAAAGATGAGGGATGAATTCATTGATGTAGAATAGAGATAGCTCACTCTCAACAACAAAGCCAATATGATTCTTCAATGTAGGCTTGGAGAAAAGGAGTATTACGGCATTCAATCATGCATTACCTCAAAAGAGATATAGGATAAGCTTGTATTCACTCATGAAGAGACAAATCAAGTGAAGAATCAAATAATCACTCTGCACACTAGGGAGTATAAACTCTTTAGTATAAAGAAAGGTGAAAACATCAACAACCTAAGCAACCACTTCACTTCCATTTTCAACAACCTCAAAGATTTGGTGAAATAAATCAATAAAGAAGATCAAGTACGAAAAATCTTGTAAGGCATTACAAAAGAATGGAGTCCTAAGGTGATCGCCATTAAATAAGAAACTAACTTAACTAAGATGACCATTCAAGAGATCTCTTTAGGAAACTCAAGGTTCATCAATCAAAGTTTAAAGATGGATCAAATAAAAGACAGAAGAATCATCTAGATTGAAAAGCTTCCACTTCGTCTAGATAACAAGAAGTGATTGAAGACAGTTGAAAAGGAAGGTGATGAAGGTGAAGAGGAATCTCCCATGGGTGATGAAGAAGTGGCCTTTATAACCACTCAATTCAAAAGGTTAATCTGGTCAAGAGGAGGGAGAAGTTGAAGAATAGGAAGCACAACCTTAAGCAACATAAGGAGGCCTAGATAAGCTAACATGGATTAAAAGATCAAATTTCATAATTGTGGAAAATTTTGGCATGCTACCATGACTAAAATGAGTGTAGAAATGAAATGGATAAACAAAAGGAAAGGAGCAAGGGAACTACTAGAAACAATAAAGGAAGGACAGGTCTAAGAAAAGATATGGATGCCTTTATTGAAAGTAAAGGTGAACCCTCTGATGAAGAAGAAGAAGTTTCCAACCCTTTTTTTAGCATTAGGATAGGAATCATCAACCTCTACCTCCTTCATAAGCTTTGATGATGATGATAATGATGGCATCAACATGGTATAATCCAACTCACTCTACTCTTAAGATGCTTTGATATGTGTCTTTCATGATTCCTTACATGACAATGATAAACTAACTAAGGAAAGATACAACATGAAGAAATTACTTAATCGCTTGAATGAACAACGCATACTTGTATTAAATGAAAATGCTCTTCTTGAGTCTCACATGCTTCTTGTGAAATTTGAACTAGCTAAAAAGGTAACTGAATTTAATTCATACAAAGAATTTATTAGCTGTGATTACAAAGTTTAGAAAGATCAACTTCAATCCAAGATAGCTGAACTACAAGCCAAATGTGATAAATTTGTAAATATTGCCAATATCTTCACTAAGGGTAAAGAAGGATTAAAAGCATTGTTAGGTGCTCAATGGTATTGTATAAACCATGAGGACTTAGGTTATGGATACAAGAAGGTAATTAAATGCCAAATGATAAATACTTTCTTTGTAAAAGCTTCTATAGCTCATCAAGTACATGCTTCTCCTACATCAAGTGATTATAATGTGCATGGAAAAGTTGACACTCATCCACAATATGTAGGCATGCCAAAAATAAAAAATTCACCTCTACTCATAAGAAAAAGATTCCTTAAAATATGTGTTTTAAATGTATCCATGTTGCTTCATCATGTAAATTTACTAAAAATTCTAAAATGGTTCCAAAATTTAAGTAGGTATGGGTACTTAAGGGGAACATCCCACATAAATTGAACGCTAACTAATAAGGACCCATTGGAAGGGTACCTAAACTAGGACATGTGTTATTCTAGGTATGCTTAAAAGTCAAAATAAGAATCCACAAATTTTCCTTGATAGTGGATGTTCAAGACAGATAATGGATAATAAGGCCATGTCTTCTGAGCTAACTCTATGTGATGGTAAAGGTGTGAACTTTGGAGACAACTTAAAAGGAAAGATCATTAGTGTTAGTAATATCAGTATTAGTAACTTTAAACTCTTTATAAACAATATATAATTGATTAATGGCCTTAACCACGACTTAATTAGTATTAGTCAACTGTTAAGTTCTCAAATTTACACTACATAATTTCAAATGGAGTAGATGAGTCCATTCTCTTTGTATATCCATGCATTAACTATGTGTACATGCATGATGTTAAATCAATAAAATTGCACAATACATGTATAAGTGTGATTGACAACGATGCATAGTTGTGGCAAAAGCATATTGCACATGGACAAACTTACTAGAAAACTAGTGTGTGATCTTCCAAAGTTAAACTTTATAAAAGATTGATTATGTGATACATGTCAACAAGTAAAACATCATAGGGTTCCCTTTAAACCTAAAAACATTATGACCACATCTCAACCACTTGAATCATTACATATGGATCTATTAAGGGCTACTAAGACCTACCGCATGGGTGGTTGTAGATATGTTCTAGTCACTATAGAAAATTGCTCACGTTATACTTGTACATTATTTCTCTCTACTAAAGATGATTCTTTTAATGGTTTTCTTGTGCTTGCTAAGAAAATTCAAGTAGAAAAGGGAAATATGATCGACTCTATAACCAGTGATCATGGAAAGGAGTTTAAGAGTATCACCTTCATGGACTTATATGATCAAAATGGAATTTCTCACAAAGTTTTGGAAGTAATGGCATCCTAACAAAATGGTGTGAAGGAAAGGAAAAATGGAACCTTAGAGAAGGTGATGAGAACCATGATATGTGGCTCTAAGCTTCCAAAATATTTTTAGGCTGAAGTTAGTGCCACCTCATATTATTTAATGAACAAAGTACTCATCCAAGCAATATTGAAGAAGACTCCTTATGAGCTCTACAAAGGTAAGAAACCAAATGTGGGTTACTTCCACACATTTGGTTGTAAAAATTTTGTCCTTATTAATGGGAAAAGTAGTTTGGGTATGTTTGACTCTAAAGTGGGTGAAGGTATTTTCATTGGCTACTCTTTACCTAGTAAATCTTACCAAATCTTCAAAAAATTATTAATGTTAATTGAAGAATACATACGCGTTGCTTTTGATGAATCTTACTCAAATGTACGGAGTAATCAAGTGGAAGAAGTAGGTCCCTCCATCAAAGTTGAGAGTATGCTAGAAAATTATCACAAGAAAAACATAGAAGAATAAAGTACAAAGGTCCTCCGATTTATCAACAAGAGGGTGAAGTGAGAAGGGGTCTTTCTCAAGTATAGATATATGGCAATAGACATCCTCAAGATCTCATCCTTGGTGATAGAACTAGGGGAGTTGAAATGAAGTCCTCACTAGGTAACATTTGCAATCATTTAGCATTTCTTTCTCAAATGGAATCTAATTCTCGTGTGGAAGGCATGAATGATTAAAATTAGACCATGGCAATGCAAGATGAGATTAAATAAGTTGAGAGAAATCAAGTTTGGGAACTAATCCCTTTGACTCCAAATAGACCTATCATTGGGAATAAATGGATCTTCAAAAATAGGTTAGAAGAGGGTAGAATTGTGGTTAGAAAACAAAGGGCAAATTAATTGCCAAAGGATACAACTACAAAGAAGGTATTGATTTTGAGGAAACCATTTTCCCCGTTGCTAGACTCAAGGCTATATGTATGATTCTTTTAATTGTATCATCCATGTGTTTAACATTATATCAAATGGATGTTAAAAGTTCTGTCCATAATAGTTTTATTGAAGAAGAGGTATATGCTAAGAAACCGCATTGTTTTGAAAATTAATCAAAACCTAACCATGTTTACAAACTCAACAAGGTACTATATAGTTTGAAACAAGCTTCTAGAGATTGGTATGAAAGGTTGATTAAATTTATTTTAGAAAAAGGTTTTAAAAGAGGTAAATTTGATAAAAATTATTTTCTATAGAAAACAAAAAATGACTTAGTACTTGTACAAATATATGTTGAAGGCATAATATTTGATGCTACTAATGAGTCCATGTGTAAGAAATTTTATACTTTGATATGTAGTGAGTTTGAAATGAGCATAATGGGTGAATTGTCCTACTTTCTCGGACTTCAAATCAAATAATCAAAGGAAGAATTTTTTTTCCAACCAATAAATGTACCTAAATTAAATTCTCAAGAAGTTTGCAATGAATGAGAGAATGCCTTGTAGTACTCCCATGGCACTACCACAAAGCTTTAACCTAGATGCAGGAGGTAAAAAAAATTGATCAAAAGTGATATTGAGGTATTATTAGATCACTTCTATAGGTTACTGCATCTAGAATAGATATTATGCTTAGTGTATACCTAAATTTTATATTTCAATGTAATCCTGAAGAATCTCATATGATTGCTATTAAGACAAATCTTAGGTATCTAATTGGATCATACAACTTAGGATTTTTTTTACCCTAGTAATACCCTTCCAAACCTTACAGGTTATTCCAACACTAAATTTGTGGGATGTGTGGTTGATAGAAAGAGAATTTTAGGTATGTGATTGTAACATCCCCAATTTTTGGACCAGAAAATTTTATTTTTAAGATAATGCAAAAGTGGTTAAAAAATAAAATCGGGGAATGTTACCGGCACATCAACCGTGAAAGAGGTGTGATCATCACCTAACTCATGCCTGATGTAAGGTAAAATGGAAAAAGGAACAAACGAATGCATGATCATAATAATAATGTGACGATACAAATAAATAAAGATTATAATCAATTCATAGATAGAATGAACTTGATAGCTTACAAAATCCCATACAGAAATCCGAGCCAAGAGTTTAAATAACCAGAAAAAAAACATACCATCACAGTGGGCAAAATACTAATAACCAGTTAACCTAACTCTTAGGCATAATCATAAACCTCAAACCCCAAGCAATGACCCACTAACAACCCACATCATCACCCTTAACATACTCTAATTGAGAGTCGTAACCCTATAAATCATCCTCTGCTTCCCAAATCAAAGGTCGGATCATCACAGTGACCACACAAGTGCAGTGTTAGTACGACGAAGTATTGGTAAAACATACTGCCTAAAAAATGGTAAGGCTCATGAAACACATTAAAGTCACATAATAGCATGGTAACATCATATCAAATCAACTCGAGTACAACATAGCATACTTGCATAGAAATCATGAAAGTATAGAAATATAGTAATACATGTAGTGCATAAAATGTAAATCATATTAGAATTATTCCTTTAGTGACCATACGAGTTCCAGATAGTAAGATAGTTCATTCGACCATACTCATTTCTCCATCATGAACAAAAGTCATGGCAGCACAAGATAATCACAATGGGATATCACACCCATTACATAAAGCTAGGATACATCGAAGGAGCTGTCTTCGGGAATTCCACACCCACCACACATCGATTGCACCTACCATAAATTGGGATACCACACTCACCACACGAGGTGGAAGTCCACCAATGGGGCTTGTAATGGGATACCTTACCCACCACACCTCTCCATCATGAGGGCTAAAAAATTGTGATACTACACCCACTTAAGCAATGAACAACATGAAGTGCCAGGGGACTTGTAATGGGATACCTCACTTACCAATACTGGACACCGATGTCATGCCAGCCTACCACAGTATAATCTTATACCTCAAAGATATGTGCATACCCCCTCCTGAACACAACATGATAGAGAAGGAAATAAGTACTGAGTGAAAGAATATATAACTAAGGGTAACAGACCCACTAACTCTCGATAGCTACCCCAAGAGCCAAAGAAAAAGGCTGGAATAAAATCTTAAACCTTTAATTTATGTATAAGTGATGTCGTAAATCACAACAAGGTTCATATATATCCAAATTAGGTGTTTCCAAGTGATAGCACCACACATAATTAAAATCCATTATTTAACCAAATTGGATGTTTCCAAGTGATAACACCACAAGGCGTTAAGCCACCATTTGGGTGTTTAAAGAAGACACCAAACTCATCTACAAGGCATAAAAGCCCCTAATTAGGTGTTTAGAGATAGCACACTTAACCAAAATCAAGTCTCAAATACCATCATAGTGGTTCATATTAAATTAGGTCAATCATAATTGAAATCATATTTAAAATGCTATAAATACATGGAAGTATCATTACACAATGACCAAGAGAGACATAACAATTATAACAAACCAGTCGATTTCCAGCCGGACTGGTCGATCAATCCTTTAGTCTAGTCGACTGGTATGGTCGTGCTAGAACTGGACCAAAACAAACCAGAGTACCAGTCAACTAGTTGGCCTCATCGATCAACTATTCATATAATCAAGTCAACTGATGTCCAACCAGTCAATGGGTCTAAGTAGAGACTAACCCATTTTAGCCTACAAAAAAACTGATTGATGGGTTTGATCAATCGATCAATTGGTCATAGTGAGTAATCAACTGATTTGATCCAACCAGTAGATGGTTCTAAGTAGAAACCAAACAACTTTGGTCTATAGGGTCATTGGTCAATAGGTTTGATCAACCGATTAACTATTCATCAAAAGCAACCGACTATTTTACCAAACCAATTGACTGGTCTCACAACTAGCTGATCCAAAACTCCCAACCATTCAACTACTCGTAAAACTAGCCGATGGGTTTAAGGAACCGATTGGCTTGTCGAGGGAAAACATAACCCAGACTTGCAAAACACACACCAAAATTTACCACATTTTACCATATTAATCCTAGCATGCTTCTCTGTCAAAACACACATAAAAGTACATGTTGCACATAGAGAATCACATGGATACATGGTAATTAACACACTTAAACAATTCATGCTCAACAATCCATTTTATGCTTAAAATTAGATAATCTCAACAACAATTATGTGAGAAGGATTAAACCACATGCTCATAACATGGAACACAATTAGATCCTACTCATTAAACACTAGCATATGGAACCCCAACATACCACAGAATCCTAATTATGTTGAAGATAAGAATGCCTTACCTTGAAACAATCCTTCTAGCACACAAAAATCCTCTTGGATGGCCTATCTAGAAGAACATCTATTTCTAACATAATAAAAGTAAAAACCATTAAAACAATCTTCTAATAATTCATTAAAAACTAAGATAAATAAGAGTAGAAGAGAGACATAAAGCACCACCTTCGAATCAAAATAGGGTGTTAAAAAAGAAGCTGAAATATCTAACTTTTCTCGATCATAATTCTTCCTTACTTAAGGAAAGCAATTGGAAACTAAAATAAAGATTAGAAGAAGAAAAAGAACATAATGCTTGCATAATTCAAAAGAGAAAATCATAGAGGATCTCTATTTTTCTCAATAGAAGGAAGAAGAGAGGAAAATGGAAGGGCTCAATATTTAGTGAAATTTATACAAGGAGAAGGGAGAAGAGAGTAAAAACAAAAATGAGGAATGATAATAGATCAGTAGATGATAATTATAGGAGAAAGCTGGTTGATATTCTTAGAGAAAAGAGGGATAAGACTAGTGAGGTTAAGTGTGAGTAAACCAAGAAGAGAGGCCTGACTTGATAGAGTGGTGGGGGTTGAGTGCAATTAGATATTGGTATGGTACTAGGTTGGAAAGTTAGGGAATGGTGCACAAAGTTAAAAATCTCAACCCCATTTTCCAAAAGAGAAAGGGAGAGGTGAGGGAGAAGGAAAAGGAAGGCTTACCTCCAAAAGTGATTTTTTGGGAAAATTTTGCTAATTAAAATCATGGAGTGATAAAATTAATGTAAAAATAATACCAAAGCACTAAAGCATACTTATTATCATACTTGAACTCAAACAAAAAGTTTTCATATTCATTAGAGAGAAATTTGAATCAAGATTGGAAATGGATATGAAATCGCAGGCAAACTAGTTGATTGGTTTGGGTAAGTCAGTTGACTGGTTTGTTGAGGGAAAAAAAGCTTGACCAATACACCAATCAATCAATACACCTAAAATTCACAATTTTATTAGAATTTCAAGCCCATTTCAAAACCAAAACTCATTTATTTTATATCAACATGATTTTAAATACAATTTGAAGGATTTTGAGATGAGGGTATTCCAATGAGAATTTTTTGGAGAAGCCTTAGTTAGTTAGCATAGCATTAAATAATCTAGCATTGCATTATCCACATCTGAAGTAGAGTATAAAGTATTTGGTGCTTGTTGTTCATAATTACTTTGGATAAAACATCAATAAAATGATTATGGACTTAAACTTGAAAAAATTCTAATTAGGTGTCACAACACTAGTGATATATGCATCACTAAGAATCCTATTTAACACTCTAAGTCTAAACATATAGAAATAAGGCATCACTTCATAAGAGAGAATGTTGAAAAAAGGGATGTAATTATGGAACTTTTAGATACATTAAATCAATGGGGAGACATCTTCACCAAGCCATTAAATGAAGAAAGATTTACAACTATTAGGAGAGAACTAGAAATAAAATTTTTGTGATCTAAATTATCTCTCTCTCAAAATTCTAAAAATTTTTAAAAATGTGAGGATAAATCATGAAATTAATTGATCATAATAATTTGGCACATGCTTACATGAATCTAATTTAAAACACTAGCCTATATGATTATTGATTAAGTGCAAAATATAAGAAAAATATGGAATCATGATTTTCAATCTAAATGAATTAGAGAAATATGATCTGGCTGGCAAACCAATCAACTAGTCGACAAACCAGTTGATGGGTTCAAAGGATCAATCAACTAGTTTGTATAAATAAGGGGGTAAATCGTTGTTGTTTGGTTTATTACTTGAGTGATACAATCAACTTAATAACCAAAACTAGTCAATTGATAATATGATTAGTTAATTAAAATGCCTAAACTAGGTGACTTGTCTGTTAGGCATATAAATAGGCCCTCACCTATTCAACCAAACCTATGAACCCTATTTTCCCAAACCCATTGAATCCTTTTCACACATTCTCCTCTCTTTCACTCAAATCAATCAATTCATCTTCAAATTACACAAAATTGATCAGATTAGGATTAAATCAATGACCAATAGTTAATTCTCAACAATAATCAACATCAATTTCATCTTCACTTGTTCAAATCTGGGGTAAGATCACAATAACCCTAAATCTTCCATTTTCCTAGGTCATTTAAAATAGATATAATCTAAGGCCTAATAAGGGTTCTATTCATACTTCACTAGATAATTCTTAGCTATAAGAGCATTGGTTTATCTTTTTTCATCAATTGTGAAAATTTCTCACCTCAGGGGTTCTTCATTTTTCTCTTATTTATGACTTTGAATTCCTAAGTTGCCATGAATAAAAGAAAAAATACTACTTCTAACAACATTTGAGGGGATCCTACTCCTGTCCCTACTAAAAAAAGCTTACACCCAATTAATTCATCCACCCAAATGACCATTTGTATTGAGAAGCCCACTACTTCACCACATTTCTCTCCATCTCGGGCATCCTCTCCTCCTACTCCTCCTCCTCCTTCATCTTGTTCTTTATCATCGTAATCGTCATCATCTTCTTCTTCCTCCTCTTCTTCTTCATTCTCTTTTCTACTTGATTAACGATCACCACTGATATATCCCCTCATTATTTTTTCACCATAGATAACCAACAACACTGGATCAAATCATTCTATAAAAAGAAAGTCCTTTTAGGGAAGTACGTTGACACTATATCATGCACTCAGTAGTTAAAACATCTTTTTATCCAGTCCCTTTCTGATCTCCATCATCTCCCTCTCTTTATTCTTCACGATCCAGTATACTATGACTTGTTTGACTCTTATATAAGAACCTCATGATTCAGGTTTAGGGATCCATAATTGCCACTCATGTATTAGCCATTCTTATAGTGGTGGATGAGGTTAGGCTTACTAGGAAATTAATAATTGAGCACAATATAGCCATTAACATGATAACATAGAGTGGATGCAAACTAAGGTTCCCAACAATAATCTCTTCGACATGCACCATCTCCACTTTGCATATAGTGGGACTAACAAATCTTATTTCCTACCACCCATCAAAAGGGCATGTTACTATTTAATATGCTATATTCTTTTAAGGGAAGGCTTAGGAGAAGACATAACTCTAAAGGATTGGTATAGGGTTAAACACATTCTATCCTCTACTCCCATAATTTTTTGGGGTTGATATCTTCTACCACATGTGCTACATGGATAGGCATAGCCAGTCGTCTCTTGGCAATGACTCACTGATTATGAGGATTCTTTATAGCTTTGGAGTAATGATTGGAGATTTTTTTACCACCCCACTTTTCCTACAAAATGGGCTCAACATCTTAGATGTCATCACCCTTTAAAGGATGGGATAGTAGATGAGTGCTAATGGAAATACTCTTGAGCTTGCACTAAAGGCATGTGGCTCGCTTCTTTATAGCAGTCACATCTCTATCGTCCGGGCCACAACTTCCACAGACTAAGGAAGATGATCTTCCACCACAATTAGATGACCCCATGGATTTATTTGAAATTCCTTTTCACTTTTGTTAGAGCCTCCACATCTATAGTAACACCTTCTATATCCACTATTGCACCCTCTAGCTCACAAGCACCTCCTACGTCTTCTACTTCACGTCATATGACACTCGCTAGTGTCCATGAGATACTTCTCAACATGGTTGTGATGGTGACCACCATGAAGAGGTGTTAGGGTGTATTAGAGACTAATGTACACATACTTCATTCATAGATCTAGGTACACTTTATATTGCATCATCATAATGGCATGGACACATGCCCAAAGGCTAATTTTGTTCATGAGGACCTCGAACCTGCTTCCCCATTTGTTAATTTTATTGATGTTGTTCTCTATCCCTCTTATCTAATCCTCAATGAGATTTTTTGCTGAGGTTACTTAAATTAGTCATGTTGAGGTAGAGGTGAGTAACTTTAAGGATACCAAGAGCAAGGACTTAGCCACATTATATACACCATTGATCACTACTTTGGCTACTCCACCCTGCCCACCAACCTTCGATCTGCTCTAAGCTTATGATGCCATGTATTTACTTTTATTTTTTGGCATAAAAGTAAAACATTCCTATGGCTTGTATATTTCCATATGAACTCTATATCTTGTTACACTAAATGCTTGTGATTAATGAGATATTGAGTTTTTGTTATACATCTTTTACATCATTTCTGTTTGCAAATTTTGATCATTATTCACTAATCTCTTCTATTACGCTATCAAACATAGTCAAACAATGTCATTATCCTTATTTTGATGATAATAAATGGATCTTGAGAACTAATGTTTTTACTTAATTGTGCATATACTATGATTGATAAAAAAACAAATATAAACACATATACTAAAATTATCTCTCTTGTGATTTAAAATAGCAATAAAGTTTTAAAGGAAAAGAAAATATTGTATGAAGATAAGAAAGAATAAAGGGTTAAGGAATACATTTCTAATGTCTTAGGTTTCTTATAAAGAGTTAATTTATGCAAATTCACATTTTGAGCAAAATTATTTAAAAAATGGCATAAAAAAACTTGATTTGAATTCACTTTATAAGAATTCATAGTTGATCTTAATTTCTAAATCTTTCAAAGAGCTTTAAACTTATTGGTTGGTTCTAGTTGCAATACGTTAACTAGTCTCAAAACTAATTAACTAGTTCAATTTAATCAAAGAACATGAAATAATTTAAACTTATATGGATCAACTGGCACAAAAAACTAATTGACTGGTTCTACTAAATTGATTAGTTGGTTTGGAATTCGATTGAATGATTTAACTAACCAGTCCATAGGCTTCAATCCCATAGAAACCCATTTGTCTATGTTTAAACTCATCATTTAGTTTCACCAAAATAATTGACATGTATATAACCAATCAAATACTTTGAATAAATCGATCAAATGGTGACTTGAACATATCGACTGGTTTTACTAATTCATGTTATTGTTCATATATGTTCATACGACCAATTGGGTAATATGTAAAAGTGATCAACTAGGTTTAATAATCCCATTAACCAATTTGTGTAATGGTAATTTTCCATTTCAAGTTTGAACATAATTGGTTGAATGGTTTGAACCACCGATCAACTAGTTGTATAAAAGATCGACAAAACCGATTGACTGGTGATCCTTAAATAATAATTTTCTTCCCATTGGGTAATACAAAATTTCGAGGCTTTTTTGTCTAATAGTTATACAAAAAGGTTGAGCCTTATAAATAAGGCCCCTGTCCATTTGTAACAATAACTTTTCAACTACTTTGATTGTGTAATTAATCATCTTTTCCTAAAACATTCAATTGCTCATTCACACTCTCTCAACTTTTAAGTTTAGAATTTTTATTAAAATGTGTTTATTAATCACTTCTCTTAGCAAGAATGGCTCACCAATTATAATGTATTGTATTACATCCAGCTAGATTATATCTCATCCAAGTTTTTACACTTTTGTATCTTATATTATTGGTGAGAATCAATTGTAATTACAACCACCTTAAAAAACTCATTACAAAGGAGTTGGTGAGTGTTTACCTATCATTCTTGAGAGGTTCTTATGGAGAGTCTAGAGAAGAGAAATAGGTTAATTAGTAAATCATCTCTTAAAACTTCATTAAGATTCTAAGGTTCATGAACCTAAAGAAGATTGATCATCAGTAATAATACATCGCTATTAAAAATATGAAAGGGGGAACCTTTTGGTAGTGGTTGTAGAGAGTAAATTACTCTTAAACCACTCTACATTATGTGTTAAATTTTTATCTATCATTTCTATTCTAAAAAAAAATGTATTCAACACCCTATAGGGTTCTTTTAGAATAGTTGTGTTGGCCATTTGGAAGAGTTATTCGAGGCCTTCATTAAGTTTTTCAATCATCCACCATTACCACCTTGGCTTCACCGAATCACCACCACTTCTTTATCACCCATAGGAAGGCATAAGAGAGGATGTGATTTGGAGGGTTTCTGGTTATCACCTGCTAACTTACATAATAGAGGAGGATCTTGTCATCTTGTAGGGTAAGATTTGGGACTTCAATCAGACTTTTGAGGGAATTGACTATCTGAGGATGAGGAAGGTGAGAATAGTAGCATAATTCCTTCCAAGACCATCAAACACCAAGTGGTTGGGTTATCATGCTTAAAGAGTATCGTCGATGTCCTAGGAGTACTTTAAGCTATTGCTCCACGCAAGGTTCTATCCTAATATCCTTAAGAGGGAAAATCTCAATACCCTCTAGGTATTGCTCACCCTCATCCGCCTCTTCCTTACCCTATTCAACCTCATTACCCCTTTGGATCCTTTTTAGACAGATATACCATCTAGGTTATGATTGTGGTAGAATTATTCATTAGATGGATGAAGTAGGTCACATTCAACCAATGCTTTGAAATTAGCTTACATTAAAGAGGCACCATATGCATGCCATTGAGATTGAAGTTGCTCCTCATAATTTACAAAATGCTCATTTTTCAAGTAATTATCCGCAACTTCATGGGAGTGTCTCAGCTTCACATCAGTAATGGTTATGTTAATTCAAGTGGCTATAATCTCCTTGGTTGACTCATCTACTTGTTTTTCCTCTACCACAATGTCTTACAATTAGCCTATCCTAGAATTACTTTTCCTTTTCTTCTCAACTATGTTTGAGGTTTTGATGCAAAAGCATCTCCATCTCATTCTTCTCATATTGATGGGCAAGAGTTAGCATATTTGGGGATGGTACTAATTTTTCTTAAAAATCTTGAACACCTTCATAATAACCCTAATAATGTTTCATTAAGTGATTCTTGCAAGTATTACATATGTTTTCAAGAAGAAGAGTTCACCAATGATATATAGTGTACAAGACACTATCAATGAAAGGGTTATAAAATTTGATGGAAGAAAAATCTATA
Organism: Tamarix chinensis; assembly: GCA_030549775.1. Taxonomy (NCBI): domain Eukaryota; kingdom Viridiplantae; phylum Streptophyta; class Magnoliopsida; order Caryophyllales; family Tamaricaceae; genus Tamarix; species Tamarix chinensis. The sequence goes on along the minus strand of CM060179.1, from coordinate 76,299,687 downwards.
AGACATGAAGCTTGATTACTTGATTATTCAATATATTATCCTGATTAGGTTTTATTTAGCTTTTATATTTTATGTAATCTTTGTAATATCTTGTCATTGTAATTGTAAATCATTATATATACCAGATGGACATGTGTTAGGTTAACTCTTTATTAATTAGGCTAGTTGATTTAGGATCAATTAATGGAGGTTAAGATCGGCATCATATATACATTCGGTGGAGGAGGGGAATTAATCAATTAATGAAATGAATAATTGAGAGCATTGAATCAAAAATCTCGGAGCTTTGATCTTTTTTCTTTTCTCTTTAAGTGAGGTTAATATTGATTGAGTTTAGGAGTTGTTATATAGAGAAATTAGTGTTTTCTCTTTAGAAATCTTTTGATTGTGGAGAAGATCAAAAACTTCCAATTGTATGTTGCATTAAAAATGTCCACAAATTTAAAGTTCTTCCAACTTTGGTTGATATATTTCTTCAACAAAATAAGAGAAAAGATCATGCATTTGTGAAAGATAATTCATTCATTATCCTGCACCTCAATTTTTTTAATCAAATATTAGGTTTGGTTCAACACAAGTGAAGGATGGAATGAATAGAAGTGGAATCAAGCAAACACATTTACTTTGACATGGAATTGAGTTTCTTGATGATTCTTGCTTTGGTTCTTAAGATCTTAATTGATTTTCTTGAATTCTTTCATTCATGATAATGATCTTAGATGGTCGAATATGTGTGATTAGAATATGTAATATGATGATGTTGAAATGAATCTTGAACGTTGGCATGCTAAGAACGAAAACAAAGATGAATGGTCACATGTAATGTGTCGAGTTAATTAATGGAGAAACCATGTGTGTGTGCTACTTGTGTTGGATTGATTTTTGAGATAAAAAGTATGCATGTTGTTGTATGTGATTAGGATAGGTTTAAATAAATGATAAAAACCTTTTATGATAGTTTAAATTGCATAAAAACCAAATAAACCATTTAAACCTAATCAACATTTGTATGTTTAAAGATTATGTCAATTGTGTGTTTTTGTGTGGTCAAGTATAAGTTGTGTTTAGTCCATCATTTGGACTGATTTTTTATGAACTACATATACCTAATAAATATAGGTGAATTTTTTTATTCTTCTCTAGTTATATTGCATATTTAAACTATAGAATATATATATAAGTTTTGTAGAAAGGGTTGAATGATTAGTGTTGGTTTTTATGAATTCTATATCAATAACTTAACAAGAAATGTGTAAAGTGTCGTCATTTGTTTGTTTATGTGATAATATTGATTTCTTTTTGTTTGTTTGATTCATTGGAAAAAAAATTCTATAAGAACCAACTAAAAACCGAAGGAAACCTTTGAGTGACGCGTGTTCCAACCAAACCCTAAGGATTACTAATATTTTGTTAAGTGTATTAGAAAGTTGATTACTAAGGAAGGAGAACCTAATGTTCAAGATATTTTTGAGGTAATCCAAAATCTTTCAATCAATTTAGCTGTAACCAATGCTCAACTTCAACAACTTCCTCCAATATAAACTTAATTGCAAAAGATAGAGTCTTGATTTGTTGTGCAAGATTCAATGCAAAATTTCAAGGAACAAAAGGAGTTCTATGGAGATCAAATGGGAAATGTTGCAAAGTCAGTCAACGCAGCAAGAGGAAGATATTTGAACTCACAAGTAGACTATGAAGAAGATTCATAAGGGAGTGGAAGTAATTGAAGGATCTATGACCTTCAATCAATGCATCATCATAAAGAAGATAAAGGTATTAAACTTGATCTTCTTTATTTTGATGGTAAACTTGATATTGAATTATTTCTTGAGTGGTTACATAAGGTAGAGGCTATTTTTGAATTCAAGGATTATCATGATGAGAAAAAGTATAATTTAGCTACTCTTAAGTTTAAGAAGTTTACTAGTATATGGTATGATAACTTGAAAAGAACTAGGGAAAGAGAGGGTAAATCTAAAATTTAACATTAGGACAAGCTTAAGAAACATTTGAGAAGAAAATTTGTACCTAAAGAGTACGAGAAAGATAATTACATTAGATTGAATAATCTTAGACAAGAATTTTTTAAGTGTTGAAGAATATGTTACAAAATTTGAGAGGTTAGCACTTATATGTGACATCCATAAGAGAAAGTAAAAAAATGTGCTACATTTCTAGGTGGCCTTAACATGATGATTCGAGACAAAGTTCAAAATTATTTATATGATTCTCTTGAAGATTTGATTAATCTATCTTTTAGATTTGAAAAGCAAAACAAATATACTAAGCCTTATGCCAAGTAAAGTACTTCTTCTACAAATTACTACCTAAGTACACAAGCTACCAAGTATGGGACGGGTACCTCGAGTTCTACAAATGTCGAGAAGAAACAAGGACTAAATATAAAAGGATAAGGGCATAGCCAAGGTTAATGAAGTCTCTACAAATTAGCCCTTCAAGTGTTGAGAATTTGGACACTTCGTTAGAGAATGTCTCAACCAAAAAGTATTACCTATATAAGAGATTGAACCTATGGAGACATGTGATGAAGACTCTAAGTTTAAGTCAAATGAAGAAATTTTAAGTGAGTAAGAGGATGAAGGCAGTGATTTTTATGTTCTAAAAAGAGTAATTCAAATGCAAGCTAATGAGTAACCTAATCAACAAGAAAAGATATTCAATGCTCAAGGAAGAGTGAGAGATACATTTTGTTGGTTTATCATTGATAGTAGATTGTGTACAAATGTACATAATGAGAGGATGGTGAAGGAAATGGGGTTAGAGACAAAACCACATATGAATACATATTCTTTTTAATGTATTAATAAGGATAAAGGAGTAAAAGTAACAAAAAAACCCTAATCTTATTTCAAATTAGATATTATCATTATGATGTGCTATGTGGTATTTTGTCTATGGATACATGTTAAATCTTATTAGGTAGACCGTGGACATATGATAGATGTGTTGTTCATAATGGTATTAATAATTAATATCTTGTTGAAAAGGATAAGAATAAACACAAACTTAAACCTTTAAGTGTGATAACAATAACATAGTCAAAAGTAAAAAGAGTTTATTTTTGCATGAAAAAGCTATGATAGAATGTATTAAGGAATAAGGTAGCTGCTATGTTGTGATTATCAGTGAATCTCTACAAAGGGGGAGAAAAATGAAAATAATTATCAATTAGTTGAGCTTATTGATGAATATAAATATGTAATGAATTATCACCTAAAAGAGGGATAGAACATGATATAGACTTAATACCAAGTATGTCTTTACCTAATTGACTTACCTATAGATGTAATCCAAAAGAAGATAAAGAATTAGAGAGACAAATACAAGTGCTCATAGGAAAAGGTTATGTGAGAGAAAACATGAGTCCATGTTGTGTACCTACATTACTTGTTCATAAAAAAGAAGGTATGTAGCACATGTGTATTGACTCTAGAGTTGTGAATAATATAACTATCAAATATAGATTTTCTATTCCTAGATTATATTTAAAATTGGCAGAATTTATCTAAATATGCCAAAATAATTTTAATTCATATTTATATTAAAATTACCAAAAATATAATAATCTTTGAAGTTTCATAAATTGTTATTAGCTAAAATACTCATTTCGAGGCTTAAAATGCAAATAAAGGTAAAATAATGATAAATAGTATTTTTTTTTCAAGATTTACAATTAATATTTTTAAAATGCCTATAATAATGATAAAAAAATCAAGGAATTAAAATATAAATTATAATGATTTGGAAGAAGTTAGATGATCAAATTTTGCTTGAGACTTAAAACCGTAAGAAGAGTTAGATGATCAAAACAAAACATTTTAAAAATATGAAAAGAGTTAAAGGGATGTAATAAATCAAAACTAGTTCTATAAGTGGAGGAGAGTAGAGCATGTGGCCAATTCATTGGTTTACCCATTTGATCCCTCAATCTTGCTTGATTTTAAATACTATGATGTTAATCCTATATCTTATGAATTTAGTTGTCTATACTAAGATGACATTAATCTCCACAGGTTCAAGGCTCCCGCGAGGATTTTCACTTAGGTTCAGATTTTGGGGATGGGTGTGGGTTTAATCAATACTTTGGGGATGGAATTGGAGATGGGGTGAGGATGGGATTGACATTCTCATACCCGAACTTATCTCGAATCTTATACAAACACACACACACACACAGTTTATTTTTATTATTATTTGAAAGTAATTAACTTTTATAAACTTATACTATTATTCTTGTTTTTAAAATTTTTAGGTTTGGAGGATAAGGATAGAGAATGGGAATAGAGATTGAAGATATAGCTTAAGAATTGGGACGAAGATAGAGGATTCTCCATATTTGTAGTCGCGTTGCCATCCCTACTCTAAAATTTATATCATTTATCTAAATATAAGGATGATATTAAGACAGATTTTATACAAAACATGATGATTTTATCTGATAGATGATAAATAAATATGGAAGAAAGGAAAAAATATTTGTTGAATTAGGGTATTAATAGTCGCATTGTCATCCCTACTCTAAAATTTATATCATTTATCTAAATATAAGGATGATATTCAGACAGATTTTATGCAAAATTTGATGATTTTATTTGATAGATGATAAATAAATATGGAAGAAAGGAAAAAATATTTGTTGAATTAGGGTATTAATAGTCGCATTGCCATCCCTACTCTAAAATTTATATCATTTATCTAAATATAAGGATGATATTCAAACAGATTTTATGCAAAACTTGATGATTTTATCTGATAGATGATAAATAAATATGGAAGAAAGGAAAAAAAATATTTGTTGAATTAGGGTATTAATACATGTAATTAATACCCAAATCTATACCGACATCTATATTTGTATCTGTATTCTTTAATTCGATATAATTTTTTTTACTATTTATTTATATAGCCTATCAATATATTTTGCTAAAACTGAAAATACAATTAGACTTTAACAATATATGTATCTAATTCTAAGATTGAATAATTTTAAATTAAATCCAATAAATGTATAAACAAATATAAAAAATATATCCCTCAAATTTAAATATAATTTTTTTACTATATTTAACTAAATGATTAAATAATAAAATTATACTCTATCTATTGGCATCCGTATCCAAATGGAGTTCGTCTACGAAATTTGGAGTGAAGTTTTGAATTTTCAAATCTTCTACCCTCTCTCTCCTTTCTCATTTCCATTCACTTTTCAAAAGCCGAGCGGTCAGTTCCCTAGGAGACAAATTTGAAAGACTTGGATCCCTCGAGTCGGCGGCGTTATTAAACAGTATAACACTCAATTATTATCTGGAGCGAAAATATCCTTTATCCAATTTCAATTGTTCGTCAAACAGAAATCGGGCACGTGTCTATCAGAGCAAACTCTCTCCATAAATCGGCCCAAGTAGCATGGTCTTGTTTTCACCTAATCCTTTCTCCTCGCGAGCTAAATAACAAAACGTTCGATTAAACATTTTTTCTACACCCCACAAATCCAATCAAGAAATCTGGCCGTTGGAATAGTATCTCAGCAACGGTAGAGAGAGAAAGAGAGCTGAACGGCGATGCAGCATCGGGGTGGAGCTCAGATCAAGCAGAGAGCAGGGAGCCTAAATTTAATTGTCAAGTTCAAAAACCTAACCCTAATTCTCGATTCGAAAAATGCCAGTGCATACGAAATCTCCGAACTCTAATGTAGAGACGAAGAAGCGTGAGGGGCGTCCGAACTTACCGGACTTATGGTTCAAAGATCAGCAATTGAAGCATGCTATCTTCAAAATGCATGTTCGATCTCGTACCGCTAATAAAAACCTAACTATAGGAGACGGCGACCCTTTCTGTCTCCTCTCCGACGAGACTCTTTCTTTGATTATCTCTAAGCTTCCCATTTCGCATCATGCTTCTATTTCTTTAGTTTGTAAACGGTGGTTTTCTCTTCAAGGTCGACTTGTTCAGTCTCTTACTCTGCTTGATTGGGAGTTCCTTGAATCTGGTAGGTTGACTTGTCGTTTCCCTAATTTGACTGAAATTCATCTTGTTCGAGCCTGCTTTCCGGGTTATGGTAACTCTGGGATTTTATTGTCACATAAGCTTGCGTCTGTCCATATTGATTCCGAGTTCGTTAATGATAAGTTGTTGGGTGGACACGTTTTGTTGGATTCTGATACGGTTGATAGGGGGCTAAAAATGCTTGCTCATGGATGCCCCAATTTGAGAAAATTAGAGTTAATTAATGCAAGTTATGAAGGGTTGGGTTATTTAGCTGAAAAATGCGTTACTCTTCAAGACTTGGAGATAGACTGTTGTAATGATATGTCATTGAAGGCTATTTCAGGGTTCAAGAACTTGCAGTTGTTGAAATTGGTTGGCTCTGTTGACGGTCTGTATGATTCGACGGTTACGGATATTGGATTAACCATCTTAGCTCAAGGTTGCTGGAGGTTGCTTAAGCTGGAGCTCGTTGGGTGTGAGGGTAGCTATGACGGGCTTAAGGCTATTGGTCAATGCTGCCCAATGTTGGAGGAGTTGACCCTGTGTGATCATAGGATGGATGGTGGATGGTTGGCCGCTCTTTCGTACTGTTGCAACCTGAAGACTCTGAAGTTCCAGTCTTGTAAAACCATTGATTCGTGTCCTGGAGCGGATGAACATTTGGGTTCGTGCCCTACACTTGAAGAGCTGTACTTGGAACGCTGTCAATTACGGGATAAACGAAGCATGAAGGCCCTGCTCGTAGTGTGTGAATCAGTTAAGGCAATTGCATTTCAGGATTGTTGGGGACTGGGGGATGATATGCTACGTCTTGCCAGTATATGTAGGTATGGGATCTGTTTGATGTATCAATTCAAGTTTGGTATGCATTCCACAATTTTGGAACTTGGTTCTGGTGAATGTGTGATTCATTGTCATTCTTTACCATTTTCCTTGCTATGATTTTTGTTCCTCCTTTTCTTTTCTAGGAGGAGTATCGATGTGGCTAAATTGTGTCAGTATATTTGGTTAGGCCATTGTTTGCTTGCATTCATGCTGATAATCAAGTAGTTGCCCAGCTACATTTTGCTTAAAGCATCCCTTTCTGGTTCTATTGCTTTTATTTTCATGTGTGCTGTAACTTTATCGAACTACTGCTGCAAGTGAATAGATAAAGTAGATGAAATGTCGAGAGACAGAAATGCTTTCATATGGGTAAGTAAGGACTTGAATATTCCAAGTAGATTGAGATTCAACTGACTTTTCCCACATATGGTCAATTCTTCCTGTCTAGTCTGATGGACAAACAAGGAGGAATGTCCTTGCAGTTTTGGATTTAGGTAATATGGGTGTCTAACCTTGTTTGAGGAAAGCTTGGGTTAAAATTTTAGTAAGCCTAAGCAAAGGATTTGATAGAATACTCAGTGGACTCTAGGCCATATTAGAAACTTTATTTGATGGTGAAAATTGCACCATGTATTGCTGTCTGTGGGCATTGTATAATGTGAGTAGAATTTATGGGACTTGGCTGCAGTTTGTATAGAAATATATATATATATATGTTAAATCTGATAGTAATAGAAGGATCGGTTGATTTTGCTGAAAACTGGGAGGTGACAAGGCATCTGCACAGCGTCAGTTATTGGGTGTATGAAAGTTCACTTTTTGCCTCATGGAAGATTTGCTTGTTTACTTTGATAGCAATGGCAGTCATGGGACCAAACATGTTTGATGTGTTGAAATGAATCTGCTGTTGGATTAAGTAAACTACTTCATTACTCTTTGATGTTTTTGGGATAGGTCCCAAACCTTTAAATTGATACCCTGCAGACTACACACTGGAAAATAATAAACAAGGTCTAGTAATTGCTTAAGAAATCAGTCAATGTTTGCCAGTGATGTCAAACAAAGAAGATTAAATACAGAAGAAGAATTGAGAACTTACATTACATGTGCTTGGTTTCATAGAGTTTCAGATAGTATCATTAGGCTGAGACTATCATTGATGTGCTTTCGGTGTGACTACAAGCTAGAATTCTCACACTTAGAATGTTACAATACTTCAGACGTGGAAGCATTTTTTTTTTTAATTATTGAATATGGATTGGCTGGCAAGAATTTAACATAGTTGTTTTGTCTATAACCTAATGGCTAGGTGATTTATTGGAACTTTATGATTAACAGGACTACCATAAAAGAGTGTCTTACTCTTTTATCATCATGTTTACAAAATAGTTTTTTTCATTGAGAATTTGTGGTGTTTTAATTCCATATTGCCTTTGTGAAGGGTTGTTTGATAAATATGTACATAATTACTTTGAGAAGTACAATCGCAAGAAAGTTGATGGATAATTTTATTGTCTTTTGTTGTAGGACTGTAAAGTCCTTATCTTTGAAAGGATGCTCGTTACCGACTATTGAAGGCTTAGATTCAGTTCTTCTCTCTTGGAAGGATCTTGAGATGCTTAGTGTAGTGTCATGTAACAACATAAAGGATAACGACATTACTCCTGCAATGGCGACCTTGTTTTCTACTCTAAAAGAGCTGAAGTGGAGACCAGATACTAGGTCTCGAATATCATCTGGTCTAATGGGCACCGGAGTTGGAAAGAAGGGCACTAGATTCTTCAAACGGGTATGATAACTTGAATTCAAATTGGCCACCTGCTCAGGACATCCTTAATGTTAAAACAAATAAATATTGGTTGCCTGACACTTACTACTTTCTATAGTTTGGCCCTAGGTCATATCCAATAAATGAGTTCTTATTTTTGATGATCAAATCTAGTGCAAGACATATAAACTAATATTGATTGCAGTTACTTTCCTTATCTTGTACAAATTTGCAGATGGTCACCGTTGCTGACAAGAGGAAATGATCCAAAATTTTCTGGCTTACCACAAGTTGTAGAGACTATATACTAGAGATTGCTTGTCGATGTCATTGTGTATATCACCCACTAGTGAACCCTTGCCACTTGTGGGGTTTCAAACTTAGCGGTTTCCAATAATTGTATGTATTATTGTATCATCACTCACTAGCCATGTTAGCTAGTCAATTAGGAGGCACAATTATGGCCAGTTACTTGGAGACCTGACTATAGGTGAATGTTTCACCACTTGGAATAGTTGTAGATCCATCCTACCATGTCTTGTATTGTTTTGATAATATTTACTCAAAGTTAATTAGCATATTGACAATAATTTTGTCAAATTCACTGTTTATAAATTACTATTTTTATTGATTTTGGTATATGTGATGCATTTGGACTATTGTCTCTCATTTTGTCAAATGTTGACAAAGGTTTAATTGAGGAAGGGCTTTTAAGTCCTTGATTGTAAATTTTCAATGGTATTTTTAAAGAAAACTTTTGTCCTTCATTGTATTGCTATACACCTTATTGTGTGGCTTTGGCTGTATAAACATGGTTTTAAAATTTGGGCCTAATCATTGAATTGGCTCAAAAAAACATTATGTAGCGTTGAAGAAAGGACCATGTGCCATTTCTTTATTTCTTAACTTTATCCTCAAGGCGTAAACGCTTCTGATTCAAAATTAGACACTAGGTGAACTTGAAGATTTAATGGCAGACAAATAAACATAATTGTTGACGATCTAGCTTAAGCATTGATTCAATCGGTAAAACCTTTTCTTGTGTGGGTTCAACTTGTGCACTATGTTCTATGGTGTTTTTGTTGTAGGATGGTTAGGCTATATGTGGCCTGGTTATTCTTAGATAGGGATACTTGTGATCTTATACTAAATTGCTCGATAGTCTAATGGCATTGAAGATAATTATTTTTGGTTAAAGTTTTATTACCAAAAATGTAAATAATCATTATAGAAGATAGAATACTTTCTCACATTCGAGAAAACTGAAACAAATCAAAATCAACAAATCAAACTTATCTATCAATCATAGCCAAATATTCTTTTGCTCTAGGGTTATTAACATCATTTAAGCGAATAAAGGCTTCAGCTATGATTCTGTCGATGATTAGTCTTGGAACATCTTGTTTAATATTGGAATACAATTTGATTTTGGCTGCATGAAATTTTATAAATAATAGCTGCAAAAGTAGCTTTTTCTAGACCATCTTTTTACCTCTTTCTATTGTAGTGATTTGAATCATCTACCCGAGATAGTCATGTAAAGATGAAAAACACAAAGGGAGATATATCTAATTAAGAACCTCGTACCATATCTTGTGTGCTATTAGGCATCTAACAAACAAATGGTACATATCATCCTCTTGTAGCAAACAACTTGCATAAGTTGCTGTTAGGGTTGTGCAAAAAAATCCATAATCCGAAAATCCGATCCGATTTTTTAAAAATCTGATCCGAATTTTAGGATATCCGATCCGGGTTTTAAAAACCGGAGCGGATATATGATCCGTTCAAAATTAAAATTTTTCGGAGCGGATATCCAATCCGATATTTTTCCGAATTATTCGATCCGATTAAAATATCCGGTGTATAAGAAAATATTTTTTTAAAATAAAATATATAAATATTTTTTGATTAAATAAATTATATATATAATTATTAAACCTAAATAATTATGTATGTAAATGTAATACATACTATATGGACTATGGAGTATGGACTGGGTGCTAACCTAAATATTTTTTGATGACTTTCTAAGTCTTTCTTAGTTAGAAAACTATTTAGTTAATTTTTTTTCTTTTAATTATGGATTTTGTTGTTGTATTTGACTATTTGTGTTATGGACTTTGGACTTTGGATTATTGTTGTATTTGTTTTAATTATGGATTTGTGGACTTTGGATTATTGTTGTATTTGTGTTATGGACAATGCGGATATTTGAATTATTTTTGATTTATTAAATTCTAGCAGGTTAAAATATCCAATATGAATTATCGTTGATTTATTAAATTATAGCAAGTTAAAATATCCACATTTGGATATTTCAATGCGGATAATTGGATTATTGTTGATTTATTAAATTCTAGCAGGATAAAATATTCACATTTGGATATTTCAATGTAGATATTTGGATTATTATTGACTTATTGAATTCTAGCAGGTTAATATATCCACATTTGGATATTTCAATGCGGATATTTGGATTATTGATGATTTGTTGTATTTGTTATGGATTTTAAATTTTTAGAATTTATTTTAATTTAATTATAGCAAGTTAAAATATCCACATTTGGATATTTCAATGTGGATATTTGGATATCGGATATCAGATATCCGAATTTAAATTATCGGATTTTCGAATATCCGATCATAAATAGGTCCTTTTTATTAAAAAATAAATATTTTTTGGATAATTGGATGTACCGGATATATCCGATATCCGTATCCGATTTTTCAAATATCCGATTCTTCGAATATCCGCTACTAATGGATACAGATAAGGATATAGGTTACTAAATATCCGATCGAATCGGATATCCAAAAAAAACACTCGATCGGATACGGATATTCGATTTTGTACAGCCCTAATTGCTGTATCATTAACTTACCACTGTTTCAATTTTATGTTTACTAATAACCCCTCTTACTATGCCATCTAACTTGTGAGTTTATGCCAAGGCATACCAGGTTGTTTCCAAACTAATCCATACCAATTAACATGTGCGAGTATGTATACAAAGCAAATGATACACTTTGCTCACGGGTGAGGAGAAAAAGACAAAGGGCAATGAGAACAAGGGAGTAGGGGAAGCAGATGGCTGCCAGCTGGCAGTAGCAGGGAGGTGTAGGCTTGCAATGTTGTAGGTTTGGAAGGGGTGGGGTTGGGACTTTGGCAGGGTTGTAGGGGGTTAGGTGGGGATGTTAGGGCTACAAAGGGCTAGGAACCAATGCTTAGTAGTGCCAATTACACACCCTATAGGGTAGGATGAGGGGAGAGAAAGAGCCAAGGCTGCGAAGTAGCCATGCATGTTAGTTAATCAAGGGGAAGGTATAAGATGAGGGAAAAAGGGGAATAAAGGAAAAAAGGAAAGGGAGAAAAAGGGAAGGACGGGGCGGGGTGGCTTGGGCTGCGCGAGGGAAAAAAAAGAAAAAGGGGGTTGGGCTGCGCGAGGAAGGAAGAGAGGAGGGGAAAGGAGAAGTGGGTTATGCTAGGCGAGGCCCAAGCTAGCAAGAAAAAGAAAAGGAAAGAAAAAGTAAAAAAAAAAGGAAGAAAGAAAAAGAAAATGACGAAAAAGAGAGAAAAAAGGAAAAGGAAAAAACGAAAAAGAAAAATGAGGTGGTTGGGGTGTTTGGATTTTTATTTTTATTTTTTTGGGAATAAAAAAATTAATTAAAATAAATAATTATTATTTTTATTAATTTATAAATTATGGCCATAATTTTCTTAAAATCTATTTTAGTTTAGTAAATTATTCTAACCTCCACTAATTTTATTCCTACATTATTTTCTTCCTTTTTGGCTTTAATCATTTTTATTATAATAACATTATTTTATTAAAAATGGTATATTTAATTAAATCTCGCATATTGATTCCTATTTTATTATTAATTCCTAAATTAGTGTTTTGCAGTATTATAGTGGTATCCTGATTTGTGGCAGCTACACTCATTGTGTGGTGGATGTGGTATCCCCAAAGAAATCCCCTTTGATGTATTATTACCTTGTGTGATGGGTGTGGTATCCGATTGTGATTATCTTGTAGTGCCATGACTTTTGTTCATGGTAGAGAATTGGGTGTGGTTTAATGAACTATCTTACTAACCAAAACTTGTGTGGTCACTAAAGAAAATTTTCTAATATGGTTTACATTCTATGCATCGCATGTATTACTGTATTTCTATACTTCTATGACTTCTATACAAGTATGCTATGTTGTACTTATGTTGTATCGTGATAATATCATCATGTTATTATATAACTTCAATGTGCTACATGAGCCTTCCATGTGTTTAGGTAGTATGTTTTACCAGTACTTTATCGTATTGATACTACACTTATATGGTCACTATGATGACCAGCTTCTGGTCTGGGAAGCAGATAACGATTTGTAGGGTTATGACTCTCAGTTAGAGTATGCTAAGGGTGATGATGTAGGCCATTAGTGGGTCATTTCTTGGTGTATGAGGTTTATGATTGTGCCTATGAGTTAGGCTAACTGGCTATTAGTACTTTTCCCACTACGTTGGGATGTTTTTGTATTTTTAGTTATTTAAACTCTTGGCCTAGATTCCTGTATTTGATGTTGTAAACTATCAAGTTCATCATATCTATAATATGGTTATAAACTTTATCTCTTTGTATTGTCACATTATTATTATGATCATGCATTTTTTTCCTTGTTTTGTTTTTACCTTGCATCAGGTATGGGTTAGGTGATGATCACAACTCTCTCATAGTTGAAGTGGCAGTAACATTCCCCAGTTTTGCTTTTCAATCACTTCTGCATTTTCTTGAAAATAAAATTTTATGGTTCAAAAATTGAGGGTGTTACACTTTTCCCCCGTTTCCCTTATTTTTCTTTTCCTCATTTGAATTCCCTTCTCCTTTTCCCTTTTCCTATCCCCCTTCTTCCTGCTTGAAACATTATCCTTAGAACATGATTTTTCTTAACCCATCAACCCCATCACTTCCCTTTCACCTGCCAAGCCACTCCCTGCCCCTATCAACCTATCAACTCTTAGCTCCTATGATCGTGGGTTGGGTTGAATTTTTTAGTGGATTGCACCTCCTCATTTCTCATCTCTATGCATGTATATGCATATGTACATACCCAAAAATAAATACCCCAACCATCTCTTTTCTATCCCTTTGTTTTTTTTATAGAAATTCCACTACAAAAGTCTTCCTTCTCTTCCTTACCATGGCGAAAACAACCACAAAACTCATCACCAACTAAGAACCCGCTTCCCCTTCAGTCACTTTTTTCGTTTCTATCCCCTAACCAACCACCACTTTAACCTCAACCCACACCTCCACCTTTTACAAAACACCTTACAACCACCCTCATTCCTTTCCTTTCCTTGGTTTCAACCCCATTGACTGAACAACCCCCCTCCACCCTCAGTAACTTTCACAACAACCCACCCTCCACCCTCAACAACTTTCATCACATCCCACACCTCCACCTTCGACCAACATCCCCAAATTCGTTCCCTTTATTTTCTTCCTTTGTTGCAACACCAACAATCGATGCACCACCTCCACCTTCAGCCATTCCAACTAGTGCACACTCCTCTCCTTTAGCCACTTCCATCCTCCCCTTCGGTCCCTTTAGTTGTTGCTCACCACCTAGCAACTGCAACTTCTGTCATTGCTCCATCCTCCCCTTAGCACAACCCATCATTCCTCTCCTTTTGGTTGGGCAAATTTTTTCCAAACACCGCTTTAGTTGGTTCAATTTTTCCTATGCTTTTTCACCCTTCATTTTCCTTAACATTTCATTAATTATGTGGTTTAATCCTAATGGCGTTTTATTATAAATTCTTAGGTGATTTTTATAAAGTTCTAGAAAAGGCGAAATAAGATTTGAGTGCTTAGAGACTGGAGTCATTTTTGTAAAGATACTTGTCGTAATATAGAGTTTTTGATTGCTAAGTGTTATGCATGTTTTTGTTTATACCATGTTATTGTTATCATATGGTTTAATTTATGGTTGTTAATGCTATGATATGTGGTTGCTATTATATGATAGAAAATGAGTCAGTGATAATTTTGTGGTATCATTATTATATGTGGGAAAACCCTCGGTGTGATACATGGTTATAACATGGGTTTATTAAGGTATGTTGAGTGTGAAATGAGTATAATAAGGTATATGGAGATAAATGGAGGATTTGGAAATAATGTTTCCAACATATGAGATTTGCAAGAAAGAAGGGTTTTGTTATCAGCAAGGTCATTTTGGTCAATATAGATTTAATATGAGAATCGTGGTATTTTAAGGTGTTATATCATCTAAAATATGCTAAGGAATTTATATGAAGTGTTTAGAATAGTTGTGAATAGCCTAAGTTTAATAAAGTATGAAAATGGTTTGATTTGGAAATAATAACCATAAAGCAAAAAGACTATTATCACATGTGTGAAACGGTAGAGTTAGACCACAAAATTTAGATATATTGTTAACTTTAGTGTTTTGGGAATGTATACTGAATATGGTATTTTTTTTAGCCCTATAAGAAAATTTATGATTGACCGGTGAAATTAAGATCTATAAGCCATGGAAATAGTAACTTTTTAGATGTTGATAATAATAATATTTAAGGAAGAGGTACTAAGTTTGGTGGTTAAAAGAGTAACAGAAAAATAGTTATGTTGAATATGTGAAATTATGGTTTTGAAAAAAAAAGGATCTTAACCCTAAAAAATGAACTTATAATCTTGTGATGTGCCTTACCTGCTTTGAATATGTTCTGTACTTATCAAATCAATCATTAATAAGACATTAATCATTTAAGGTAACAGATCATGTGAGTCGGACTGAGGTATTTTATGGGTCAATTTCACCAAACGATAATAGTGGCTTGGGAGAATTTTTTCCTAAGAGGTGTATCAGTTCGTTCCATCGAATTAGGAATAGTGAGCCCTTAAAATCAACATAAAATATAATACAATTGGATATAAGTAACCTAATGGATAAGATATTAAGGGCTTAAAGTGAAATAGTATATGAGTTAGGACTGAGGTGTTGGATCCGTTCTACAGGACAATAATAATGGCTTAGGTGTGTTATCCCTAGAGGTGTTTTAGATCATTCTACCGGTTTAAGAATAATATCTCAGTAGTATTTTGCCCTGAGAGGTGTTAGGTTCGTTCTACCGGACAATAATAGTGGCTCACTTATGTTGTCCCTAGGAGGTGATTCAGACCGTTCCACTAGTTTAAAAATAGTGGGGATCCCTGAACTCAATGTAAATAACAGAATAAAATGGTTATATCTAATAAAGAGACCTGAATCAACGATTAAATTGTGATATTTTATGTGTTTGCATGTGTACTTATTCTCTACTATGAATGTATGTATTATCACCTTACTCAATACATAGCGTACTGATGATCCTTTTTATGGGTATTGCTTATTCCTACAAACAGATGACCTTGATGTTTTTGTGTAGGTCTTTGAAGATTAGTTGAATAATTTTGCTTCCTATGATGTGTTGTATGGTAATGAATGATTTTTCTTGCACTGGATGTGTAGGTAAAGAGCCATGTTATTTTGGATAATATTTTTATCCGGATACCTTTTGGACTCTTCGATACATGACATCTCTTTTGTTATATTTTATTAAACCATGAAGTTAATCTCCAAACTCATATTTACATTTATAAAGCTTCTCTCATTTCTATTTACTCTATTTTACTTTTAATGGTTTTATCCTTTTAATTGGTGTAAGAATGATATGGTAAATTAGACTTAAATTAATTACGACAGTAATACCTAATATTTTGGTTATAAACTTTCATTGTAAAATAAAAAAATTTATTAGTCAAATTTGAGGTATTACATGTTAGTTCTGAAAAGTCCTATTTAAAACATTTTATTAATTGACATTATACTTTTGCCACAATCTATTTCATTTTTTGAGATTGAAACATGGTCATTTATTTATTTGATCTAATGACTACAACCAATTTCTATGTATGTATTTTTTTGGTATGGTTTTTATTTGATAATCTTTATAAAAAATTACACTAATGATGATACTCATTCTATTTTACAATGTATTGACTACAATATTTTAGGATATATATATATATATATATTAATAATTAATAAATTTAAAATTTTAATATCTAAATTTACTAATATAACCTTACTTTGATTGTTTTTCTCTAATAAGAAGAATGGATAATACAATATTTAATAACTTATACTTTTCATAAAAAAGTTTATATTATAAAATAAGTTTTCGAAAAAAAGACCTATTGTGAGACGTGTACAATTTTACCATAATCTTCTGGAGTGATGTGATTGGTTATCTTGACGTGGAAGCTTGACGTTGGGCATAATGCAAAGAGCCAACAAAATCAAAGTGCTGCGCTGCGTTCCCTCTCAAGTCAAAACACGCGTTTTGATCAACCCAAATACCTTGCCAACACAACTGCATCTCTGGTCTCATTGCGACCTGCTCCTCCTCCTCCTCCTCCTCTCTCTCTGAACTATACTCTATTGGATTTCAGCGTCTCTCTCGTTGTACAAATCAACAGATACCCATCAGGCAAGTATTCGATTTTTTGTTATTGCTCGTTTATATTGCTGAATTGATAGCAGCCTGAAATTGTTATGCGATTGGATCTGGTCGTTGAACTTATTCAGTTGATTCAGTCATTCTGCTCTGATTCGTAAATTGAATTGCGCATAGCTCTTATCATTCTTTTTCTTGTTTGACCGGTCGACGATCTTTACGCCATGTTCGAAATTAGATATCTTCGATTGAATCTGATTGCTTCCACTTGTTAATATGCTCCTTATTTGTAATTACCTCAATTACAGTTTCACTTTGACCTTCAATTGATCCCTCACTATCTCTACTCGAACAAAAGTTCGAAGGATTTGTTGCTTTGATGATATCTAAATCTGAAATGTGTCATTTATGTATGCGTTTCAATTATATTGGCAAATAGATATGGGGTTAGCTAGGATTTGGATTTTTCTCTTTATTTACCCACTTCCTTGATTCGTATACTTATTCAACGAGTTTGGGTATTTCGTTCCAAGTCTATGACCTGCCGAGGTGGTAAACTGGATATCTAAAAAATTTGCCATGCGTGCGTCTTTTAATAGCCAGTTGTGCTGTCTTATTCGTGTGATGTCTATTAGCCTTTCGGAGAGTTGCTGCGCTGATTTCTGATTCAGCTAATTTGAACCCCCCTCTCTGCTCTTTATATGCGACTAGCATGTGCGATGTTTAGCTAATTGATGATTTGCAAAAGTATGGTATATTTATATAACTATGGTGGTATGCTGTGGGAAAATCTCCAGTATTTGTTGAGCTGTTATATGTGCGAAGAAAAATGTCATTACATTGATATGCGGCAATATGCAACTCCCGTTCTCCCGCTGTCGTTTATGTAGTTATGCTGAATGAAGTGTTATCGGTGCTGTTCTCATGTGTCTTGTCGTTGATGAAATCTTCTTTGACAGTTATGCTGATTGAAGTGTTCTGCTGGTTTATATATAGTGTGCCTAGCTTGTCAATATATGTTTAATCACATAGCACTTCCTGCCTTCCTGTTCATGAAAGCACGGGTATCATATTCATACCTTGTTATATCTTGAAACCTAAGTTGGTTCCGAACATCTGAATGGCCTTTACAGATATGGCATTGAATGGACCGGCACCCCAGAGAGGAAGTGCAGCAGCTGCTGCCAGCCTTCGCAGGAGGAGGACAACCAGCGGTGGTGGCAGCAGCAGCAGTGGAACTGCTGGAGGTGCAAGTGGGACTATGCTCCAGTTTTACACAGATGATGCTCCAGGCCTGAAAATTTCGCCTAATGTCGTTTTGATTATGAGCATTGGTTTCATTGCCTTTGTTGCTATGCTTCATGTCGTGGGCAAGCTGTACTTGCGTAGGGAGGCTTAAGTTCTGCCATGAGACTGAGAATTGAGACTTAAAAGAGTCAAAGTTTAGGTTTTGTTGTCTCCTTTTTGTTTTATTAATGTAGTTACTTATGTTCATGTTCTTGACAAAACTACATGAATCTACCAATGCACTACCCAGGCTTTTTCCTGTTTGAGCCATGACTTGACAATATGTAGATCCAAATATTTGAGTTTTTCCTTTCAAGAATGAGGAGAGAGCTTTCATGTTTGGGGCAAGGATATCCTTTGTGCCGTTTTCTTTATCTCCGATGAATCTTTGATATTTATCCAATTTACAGACTTCTTTTGGTAGCTCATCGGCGTCATAACTGATGTGTTGGGATGTATTGTTTGAAATTTCAGTTCTCCTCTGTGCCTGAATTGTAGACATTGATTTAGAACTAGTTTGGCAAAACACGATGGAATTTATAATAGCTAATGCGGATAGGAATGAAGTGCTCTGTGCCCGCTGTGTGGACTGTTTGGGGCATGAATGGTTGGATGAGGTTCATACCTGGATTTACATGAATTCTCTTGATAAGTGTGCCCGAGGGTTGAATCTCCAGGAAGCCGAAGTTAGATGATGGCTGTACAGAAAAGATAATTCGCAGTCTCCTTTGCGGATGACACTCTTGGCTCGACAGTTCTACGTGGCGAACATCACGCCCTAATTAGAAATATATACACATGTTTTTTCAGGGTCCAAAGATAGAACCATAATTTCCGATCCAGGTTTAATTATGAATTTTTTTTGGCTATTGTGTTATCTGTCGTTTCCGAGTATGGCTGAGCTAATGATTATGAGTAATAATTATTCATTCAGGTTCAGGTACCAAAATGAATATATCATTTGGATGTTATTATTAGGTTCCCGATCCATTGCCATTCTGTGTAGGTCTATTGCACCGATTGGGGTTTAGATGAGGGGTTATTCCTCTTTTCCTTTATTGCGTTAATGATATTTCAAAAGCAATTAGTTGTGTGATATAAATAAAAAAATGCACCTCACGTGCTTCTCACCCCTACCTTCCTTGTTCTATTCTCGCCTCTTTCTTCTGCAATTTAGCCTTAAAATCACTCGGGTTCGTGAAATTCTTCCCATTAGCGAAGATGGAGCACATTTCTCGTGGACAGGTTAATCCCTTTGATACAAATATGGAGGGACTAGGGCGCATAAATGATTACGGAAGCCTAATTCAAATGCAACTTCTTCGATCATCTGTAAAACAACTCTGGATTAGGATTCATATGCTACTATAGAGTACTGTAATGCTTCTACTTTGGTCAATAATGGAAATCTTATTTGGGAAAAGGTTAGAGCTTGTCTTGCATACTGCCAAAAGTAGGACTGTTGACAAACCAAACCGGCTCGCGAGCTTTTTGGGCTCAGCTCGTTAACGACTCGGCTCGGTTCGCTTATTAAATAAGCTTAAAAATTTGGCTCCAGCTCGGTTCGATTATTAAACAAGTCAAGCTTGAGCCTAATAAATTTAGGCTCGAGCTCGTTTAGAATGCAAAAGCTCGTGAGCTCGGCTCGTTTAGCACCAAAGTTCGAGAGTCGGCTCGTTAAAAGTTCGGCTCGACTCGTTAAAAGTTCGGCTCGACTCGTTAAAAGCTCGGCTCATTTATAAACAAACCAAGCTCAAGCTTTATTTTTAGGCTCGTTTAGTAAATAAGCCAAGCCCAAATCTACCCTGACTCGGCTCGATTCGGTTCATTAACAACCCTAGCCAAAAGTGATAGAGGCAAGCTTGCTCAGCTGAATCGTCCGCTCATTATGAGGATAAAATTGAGCAATTGATATAGTGACACCCCAGTATGAGGATGTCTCTCGTGTTTGTTTCAAATGCGGTTGTTTAGATCATTCCACAATAGAGCACACTTGAACGTGACACAGTTCCAAGGATAAGGATGGAGCAGGGGGTAAATTATCGGCCATCTGAGAAGCGTAATCATGTTGGACCATGTCAAAAAGGTGCAGAAAAGGGTTCCTCAATCAACAAGCTACGACAACCTCGTACAAGACCTGAAGGCTTGTCAACTATTGGTGTGATAAATGCCATCCAAATATTACACAAGGATTTTCACTACGGTAAGTAAATAAATAAATAACAACTTTTACCGCATGAGATATATTTCACGTCTACGGAGGTTGGTCATTGCATGTAATTATTATCCACTTGCCCTACCCAGCCATGCGCCGCCGATTATCCTAGCACAAGCATTATCAAGCCGGAAAAATTATGGGGGAACCAGGTATGTCAAGTTACTTTTCTGACATAGTGCATCCAGTTATATATAATAAAGTAACTACTTTTGTACAATAAAATCATTAATTTTATATAAATTTTAGAATTTAAACTTATTAATTTTAGTTTTACGTAAATAATTGTTTTATATAATACAATAAGTAGTTTCATATAATAAAGTAAATAGTCAAAAAATTATAAAAAATTACTTCGTAGCTTTATTATACAAAATTACTCTTAAATTTATATAAAACTAAAATTGTCAAGTTAAAAATTCAAAAATTTATATAAAACTACTTATTTTATTTTATAAAATTACTCATTTTATTATCCTTAATTTAAAGCATCATGTGGTACACATGTGATAACCTCTCATTAAATCGAGTGCAAGTGATCATCCAAGCACTTCATTGCAACCATCTTCCGATGATCCCTATCCACGACCAGAATCAAAAGAATAAAAAAAGACTAGCAACTCTTGCCACCAAAATACATACCTGCCAGTTTATGAAGCAAGGATGTCTAGTTCCAACCCCATATGAAGGATGGATTAAGCGATGGCAGATCCAATCATAGAGAGCACAGAAGATTTAACAACTTCCATAAATTCTTTCCCTCCCCACAACTATGTAGTGCATGCATTAGGGAAAAAAGTTTGGCTAACCTCAAAAATTGTGTTGAAAATGACCACTCATCTATTGTACTACTTCCCTAGGGCAATCTAATGAGAAAGATCTATCGGCGCCAAGTGTTCAAGCAAATTCAATTGCATGTTCAGAAGTGGATGGGAGAAAATAATGGCTCAAGCTTGTACAAATAAAACAACGGCTTAAGCTCATACAAACCCCTATAGTTGCTTACAAATAGGAGAATGGGGTTTTAAAAGAGCATAATTGACTTGCAAAGTGACTAAATTTGGCTCGATAAAGGAATGGCTTGATATATTCATTTAGTTAAATAAGTTGGCTCAAGCCTTTTCTTCAAGAGAATGAATGAGCCGAATTCAAGCGGTCGTAGGTTGTGCTTTGTTCACGAGCCTACTATTTTATAATATCATTTAAAATCTCTATTAATGATCGTTTAAGCCTCGTTTAGATGATTGTTAGAGGATCATTGACAAGTACCATATTATATATGATTAATTCTTATAATAATTAATTTCAAACTAAAGCTAATCATTTTGAAAACCCCCTTTGGTTAGGTGAATAATAAGCCCCTTGGCCAACTGCATAATTATGAACAAAATACGAGAGTGAATTGCAAACACATAGAATGAAGATTTATGGGAGAAACGAAGGAGAATTTTGTATCTATCATTATTTATATGTTTAACTAGTGGTCAACAGAGGGTCTTTTATACCATCCCTCATCCTTGGTTAAAACATTTGACTATCATTTGGGTGGCAGACTTTGAATAGTTATCTACCTAACACTAGTTAGAATAGGTAAAAGTGTACATGTTACCACCTAATGATTGACCCTAAGAGTTAACCATCATCAACTTATAAACTCTCTTATTAATGAGTATGAAATCCCTTATATTAAGGAATTTTCTAACAACTCCCTAACATCCCATCTCATGTCTCCTTCCTCAGTCTTGGCCAAAAGTCCCTTTCGGTCAACTAATCCCATTAGTTGGTCTTGGATCATTGCTCTTCTCTAACCAATGAATATACCCTTGACTAACGCCCTTAAAAATTACCATTGGCTAGTGACCCTTGGCTAATTCCCTTTTCCAATCACCCCTGACCAACGACCCTTTGTTAATGCCCTTTGCCAACTTCCATTGCCTGACACCATTTTCTTGGGCTCTTGGCCAACAACCCCAACTATCTGCATCTGGCTGACGACCTTTGGTGTCTACCTCCCTTAGTTGTCAGTCTTTATAAATCATTTATGATGGAGATAAGAATATGAGACATCTTATTATAATCTTAAATTCAATTAAAAAATATTTTCACAAATAAATCAGGTCAGTAATCAAACTTTAAAAGGAAGGAATTAAAATCATTTAATATATTTTTATTATGAGAACCAACTTGTGAGCTAATTCAGTTGGGTTCGTCTATAAGCGAGTCAAGATTTAATGCTAATATTTATAGTTTGTTTAAAAATAAGTTTGTTTGACTCAACTTGACTATTTTAATAAACAAACCAAGCTTGAATAAGGAGATATTTGGTTTGATTTACTCATTTATAGCCCTATATATAGAAGAAACTACTTAAATCAACAACTCCCAATTACTTAATGATTCTGCTTAGTGACATATGGGCCACTATTGGTCCATCTGCAAGCTTCAAATACTTTCAATAAACATAGAAGATGAACTTACTCACTCTACCAATGGGCACTCCATGCCTCAACCAGTTTCGTCATATTATCTCTATGCCTCCTCTAATTTACAATAGCGATAAATTCAAAGGTGACTATAATACCCCATATTTTTGGAAAATGTGGAATGAGAATTTATATAAATGTTGGTGTTTGATTTTTATTTGGTATTATGATTTGGTTTAAGGCACAATTGGATTTGAAATAAGGTTGGAAAATTAAATTTATTGATTTTTTCAAGCGAACCGATTGACTAGTTCCTTATTTTAGCAAAATAGTTTTACTCAACTAAACTGATTGACTGGTTTGTAGAACAATTGACTGGTAGGCCAAACCAATTGACTGGTTTGTCGAGTTGGGCATATTTTTTGGAAAATTTTCTTATAATAAAATGGAACTTTGTTAACCTAAACCAAATTATTCCTAAAAGATTATTACCTTTTTTCATGATACTTTTAGCGTAAAAATACTATCTCAGATCGATCTAGAGGGTCAATTGGGACAATTTAAGGGGGAGATGACCTCAGCCTTATCTTCTTCCACCTCTTTGCTCTATACATTTCTGAGATCATTTCTTTGATCTCAGCCTCAATTCTACTTATCTAGAAGATTACTTCCACACTAATATTCCATTACCCCTATTATGAATTGCATTTCTAGACCAATTGACCTACATTTCCCTAGAATCACCAGTTGAGTTCTAAATGATAGGTCAGCATATTGGTGTGACCGTAGCCGGTATGTAATTTAAACCCTCTTGTTGTCAATTATAGCACAAGTAAATAAGGGTATCGTTCTAGGCCGAGGATTGAGAGGGCTCACCTCTATTTAACTAGCTTGAAAATAAAACTAAAAATCCTAAATAACACAGAATAAATGAATAAGAAAAATACTAGTGGGGGTTTATCAAAATAATAAAATAATAAAATAATAAAATAATAAAAGGAATAAAATAAAACAAACTAATAATAATAAAATAATTGGAAACCCGCAGATATGAGAAATATGTTAGGGAAATAAAAATCCACCACTAGACTAGGTTGTAATATAATATTTATTTCTAAGTCAACCTTTAATCATGAGAAAGAGATCGACCAAGTTGCACACCAAAAGCAGGTCTATACACTTTATATTGATCCCCTTAATTAATTAATACGACAAAGCGCCAATATTAACCCTATTAAATACTAGCAGTATAGCAGCAACAAGCGGCTCCTATATTTAACTAGATTTAATGCATTAAGTGTAAGTGGAAGGCTGTCAATCTAAGTACCCAAACTAGTACAAAAAACATGTCTAGCTGTATTTCCTTTCCTTGACCCACACGTATCGAAACGTTTTACCACTTCGGTTAGAATCACAAAATGATTAGGTGAATTGTTGTCTAACCTAGCTGTAATTTATACATATAAATTCTAGTATATTTAGATGGCCACCTAGCAAGCAAATAATCCTACATACTGTCACTTATGAGGTACCAGAACAAGGCATGCACCAAATAAACTATACTTGATAGAATTATACATATAAACAATAGCAATTAATATAGAGTCAATAAACAATCTCACGAAATAAAGAAAATAAAATTATAAGTCAAACCATAGTCTAGGGTTTCAATTCATTCCCTAACAATAAATAATCAGCCACTCATAATTAAAGAATTAATTACACAGAAATATATATCTAAAATATAAATTAAAAAATAAAAGAAAGAAATAACCGGAATTAATTTTGGATAAAAGTTCAAGAATTTATTCAGATAAAAATTAATTTGGTCTGAAATAATTCTACCGGTATAAATTCTTCCTCTAATTTTTCTTCCTTCTCGGCGCTGCCTTTATTTCTATGCATAAATTCTTTCCTTTTTCTTTTCGTCGCTGACGGCTGACAGGGGTGACGCGTCGCTGCTCGAACTCCATGCCGCGCTCAGCTTCGTCCGTGCGTCGTCTCTCGTCCGTCTCAGATACTAAGAGTCCGAGCCTCCGTTTGACTGAGCCTTTAAAGGCTCTGCCGCCCTATTTAATGCTCTGCCTCGACGTCTCTGTCTCTCTCTCTCTGAAGATCGCCTGTCCTTATTTCTACGCTGCACACTTCTATTTATTAACGTTTGTGCGACCCTTCTCTTTTCTTTTTCGTGCCTCCACGTCAGCCCTCGTTTCCTTTTTTTTTATTCTCCTCGTGGCCCCTGCTCTCCCGGCTTCGGTGTTTTTTTCTTCCGAGGTTAGCTGAGCCATTAGGTTTAGTTTGGTTTTCGTGGCGTTTGGGCCTTTGGCCTTTAGCCGTTGGTCCAAACATCGACTTCTTTTTTTTTCTTTTATTTAAAAATAATAATACCTGCAAAATAAAATTCAATAAATATTAATAAATAATATTTTATTCTAAATTTACTTAATTTATATCATTTTAGCTCAAATAATAATATTTATGCAAATTTTACCACTTAAGCATAAAACAATAATTATTCCCATATATTAGTTAAATAAACTACCAAAAACTAAGATTATAAGGGTATAAAATGTGTCAAAATATGAACTCATCACACCCTCACACTTAGCTTCTTGCTTGTCCTCAAGCAAGTTATTACTCTAAACAAATAAAATGAAATTAACTAGCCACTTTCGTAGGTCTCACGATTACACTTAGCATGTGCAACAAGCCCTTTAAACCCCTAGATCACGCATAGAGGACGAGTAAGGTCTCGTGAGGGTTTCGCAGATGATATACCCACAAAATCACATACAATAAAAATAAAAATAAAACCATATACCTAACACCCTTAACCATTTTTGTCTCAGAATCTTTTACTTTCAAATGTTAATATTAGCAATCGATCAAGATTCAGCATTGGAAGATTTAAAGGATCAATTTCAACATATGGTTCACACATAAACATGACAGACATGAATAGATCAATATTATGGATGAAAATCTACCACGCCTTAGTCACATAAAGATCCATCCTCACTATGGATACCCTCTATTTTTTCTCTCTTTCTTAGATTCATGGCTACAAATGTATAGAAACACTCATGTATGTGAGATAAGATGATAAAGATAACAAATGACTCACATATATAAACAAAGAAGGCTCATGTTCTAGTGGATAAGACCTCATGAAAGATATCAAAAATTAGCCAAATGGACCGAACCATATGCTTAACTCTTGTAACTAATCTCTAACAGATCAAAGGTTGCTCATCTCAAGAATCAAATAGGGCTTACTTATTGGTTGTAGCGGGGTTTAAGGTAAAGAAGGGTACGGATTATTTTAGGAGTGTGGTGCTAAAAAGGTCAAGAGCTAGTGGAATCTAATAATTAGACGAAATATAAGCATAACTCCACGTCAATCATTAATGATACACCTCTCCATCTTCACACCAAAATAGAACATGAATAGAACTTTTTCAACATCATCTCCATAACTCCCTCTCTTCCTTATATCCTAACATTTTTTCTTCTTCTTCTTCTTTTTTCAATTTTTTTATTCATTTTTTTTTCAATTTTTTTCTCCACCAAACATAACCAATCCCCTTTATTAGCATAAATACATATATTTCTTTCACATACACACATACACAACCACTCTTTATATCCATAACGATATGATTTCCTTCCACTAGCTTTAAGCAAAGGTAAGGACATTAAGGCCCAAAGGTTATTCAAAGTAGGTAATGAAGAAAAGTATATGTTCCATGTATGGCTCAAAGGGTTTCTATAGGATGTGCATCATGGATACACAAATTAGGTTAAGCTATTTGGTCATGTGATGGAAAATTCCTAAGCTACCCTTATCATTTTCTCAATCAGAGTATGTTTTGACTATAAGCTTCGACTAGTACAAGAGTAAGTTCTAGTAATCTCTATGGTCCATTACATGATCTATGGCAAATAATTTGATCAAAGCAATTAAACATATATGAGGTTTACCAATTTTTTTTGACACCAAGAAATAGTAGATGATTTTGTGTAAATTCGCTCAGAAAAAGAAGGTACATATGGTTCAAACGCTCACTGAGGAATGTGATGAATCTCAACATGCCATGTCCGTGGTTAGAAAATCATACATGTTCTTTCTCCATTCACATTTAGGCACATAGATATGTGTTCCCTATATCAAAATTAACACAAAAAATCTCCATTTACTTTATCTCGATTTCATGATCCTCTTTTTGTTAGATTTCAAAGATATATTCCTCATTGACTAATTAAGGGTTCTACGACTCTAAAAATACTAAACACTCTAAAAAAAATCTAAACAATTTTTTTATATACATAAAACACACGCACCCCCACACTTAAATCATACATTGTCCTCAATGTGTAAAAAACTAAGGAAACATATAATTTAAGGTATGGAGAAAACAAACTGAATAAATAAATAACTAAAGGATAGAAAAACTCCCTTATAACATTGGGTTGCCTCCCAAGTAGCGCTTGTTTTTACGTCTTCAGCCTGACGTCGTAGCAATCTATTCATTCGGTGTGGGTCCATCTTGCAGGCACACCTCTTCAACGTTATGCTCCATGAATGGCTCATAATAGGGATTAAGCCTGTGACCGTTTACCTTGAACTCATTCCCCGTCTTCTCGCTTTTGATCTGTATTGCTCCATAAGGGAAAACATTAGTAACAATAAAAGGACCAACCGATCTAGAATGCAACTTACCTGGAAATAAGCAAAGACGCGAATGGTAGAGTAGCACTTTTTGTCCTACAACAAATGATTTTCCACGAATCATCTTATTATGAAAAGCTTTTGTCTTCTCCTTGTATACCATAGCACTTTCAAAAGCGTCATCCCTTATTTCTTCTAATTCATGAAGTTGTATCTTCCTATGCGTTCCAACTGAGTCGATACTCATGTTCAAATTCTTAACAGCCCACCATGCCTTGTATTCAAGCTCCATTGGTAGATGGCATGCCTTTCCATAAACGAGTCGAAAGGGAGACATGCCTATGGGCGTTTTATAGGCTGTCCTATAAGCCCATAAAGCATCATTTAGCCTTTGGCTCCAGTCCTTTTGATTTGTACTCACAGTTCTCTCTAGTATCTTCTTTATTTCTCGCTTGGAAACTTCGGCTTGCCCGCTAGTTTGAGGATGGTAGGGTGTAGAGACTTTATGTGTCACCCCATACTTACGTAGCAAGGCTTCAATTGTCCTGTTGCAAAAATGTGATTCTCCATCACTAATGATTACTCTAGGCATACCAAACCTAGAGAAAATGTGAGATTGAAGGAACCCTGCAACTACACGAGAATCGTTAGTCCGGGTGGCAATTGCTTCCACCCATTTTGATACATAGTCTACTACAAGAAGAATATAGAGGAACCTTTAGAAGATGGAAAGGGTCCCATAAAGTCAATGCCCCATACGTCGAAAATTTCTACAGCTATAATAGAAGTTAAGGGAATTTGGTCTCTAGGACCAATATTACCTGATCTTTGACATCTATCACATTGCCTACAGTAATCATTAGCATCGCTAAATAGTGTTGGCCAATAAAAACCTGCTTCAAGGGCCTTGAAGGCAATATTTTTAGCACCAAAATGTCCCCCACAATGCAATGTATGACAATGTGCTAGAATATGCTCGAATTCTAAATCAGGGACACATCTCCTAATTATACCATCATTACCGAATTTCCACAAATAGGGATCATCCCAAAAATATTGGGATGCCTCTTTTCTAATTTTAGTTCTTATAGATCGTGGCATGTCATTAGGCAACTTATTTGTTACTAAATAATTTACTATATCAGCAAACCATGGTGTACTTACCTGTATCCCAAAGAGCTGCTCTGGGAAGTTCTCAATCAATGGTATAGGTTCACCATCTTGAATCATTCGGCTCAAATGATATGCCACTACATTTGCACTACCTCTCTTGTCCTTAATTTCCACATCAAATTCTTGTAACAAGAGTACCCATCGTATCAATCGTGGCTTTGCGTCTTTCTTAGATATCAGATACTTCAAAGCTGCATGGTCAGTAAATATGGTAACTTTAGTTTGAAGCAAATATGACCTAAATTTTTCAAGGGCAAATACCACAGCCAATAGTTCTTTCTCGGTAGTTGAGTAATTCAACTGAGCATCATTTAGAGTCCTTGAAGCGTAGTAGATGGCATATGGCTTTTTATCCTTTTGATGTCCCAAAACTGCCCCAATTGCATAGTCAGAGGCATCACACATGATTTCAAATGGTAGGGACCAATCTGGCGGTAATATCACTAGAGCAGTAGTCAAGAGCCTTTTTAGCTCGTCGAATGCTTGTTGGCATTCTTTATTCCACTCAAATATCGCCTCCTTTTGTAAAAGGCGTGTCAATGGTCGTCCAATGATGGAGAAATCTTTTATAAACCTGCGATAGAAACCTGCATGTCCAAGGGAAGAACGCATCTCTCTCATGCAAGTGGGAGAGGGTAAGTAACGCACAATATCTATTTTAGCCTTATCCACCTCTAGCCCTCTAGATGATACAACATGACCAAGTACAATTCCTTGTGTCACCATGAAATGACACTTTTCCCAATTAAGTACAAGGTTAGTTTCCTTGCATCATTTCAAAATTAAAGTCAAATTTTCGAGACAAGATTCAAAAGTGTCGCCAAAGACACTAAAGTCATCCATGAAAACCTCAATAATTTTCTCAATGTAGTCAGAAAAAATACTAACCATACATCTTTGGAAAGTACCAAGGGCATTGCATAGCCCAAAAGGCATGCGCCGGTAGGCAAATGTGCCAAATGGACATGTGAAAGTCGTCTTCTCTTGATCCTCCTCCGCTATATGAATTTGGTTGTAACCGGAGTACCCATCAAGAAAGCAATAGTAGGAATGACCAGCCAATCTCTCGAGCATTTGATCAATGAATGGTAGTGGGAAGTGGTCTTTCCTTGTCGTGGCATTCAGCTTCCTGTAGTCAATGCATACTCGGTATCCCGTCACTGTCCTTTGAGGGACAAGTTCATTCTCCTCGTTCTTCACCACTGTAACCCCTGACTTCTTAGGCACCACATGTATAGGTGCCACCCATTTAGAATCTGAGATAGGGTAGATAACTCCACAATCCAATAACTTGATGATCTCTTTCTTCACTACTTCCATCATAGAAGGATTAAGCCTACGTTGAGCTTCTCTAGTTGGCTTTGCTCCATCCTCAAGAAGTATGTGATGAACGCACATAGTAGGGCTTATTCCCTTGATGTCTGCCAGCGTCCATCCAATAGCAATCTTGTGATTCTTGAGAACTCCTAAGAGCTTCCTCTCTTCTTCATCTGTTAACTTTGAAGATATAATCACCGGAAGGGTTTCATCATCTCCTAAGTAGGCATACTTCAAGTGATCCGGTAATGGTTTGAGTTCTAATAAGGGGGCTTGAATCACAGAAGGTATGGGCTTGTTAGTAGATAAGGGAATTGAAAGAGGAGGGAATCCATATCGATATGGAGGGTTTGCCTCCATGTAAGATACCACATGCACAAGATGTGGTGCAAATATTGCTTCTATTTCCTCCAATGGAATCATTTCCCCCTTTTCATCCAATCCTAAACTTTTCACAAGAGTGGTATCTAATGGGTCCTCCTTGTCCTCCTCAAAATAATCCTGTACTAACAAATCAATAGTGTCAATAGTAAAACAAGAATGATCATCCACAAGGTATCTCATAGTGTTAAAAATGTTAAAGCTTATGACTTCCCCATCAAATTCCATGGTAAGAGAACCACTATGAACATCTATTTTTGTGCGAGCAGTTCTCATGAAAGGTCTTCCCAATAGCAATGGCATTGGACTTGAGATTCTATCATCCATATCCAGCACATAAAAGTCTGCTGGAAAAATAAGTGTATCAACCTGCACAAGAACGTCTTCTACAAGCCCCTTAGGGAATGCGGTAGAACGATCCGCAAGTTGAATGATCACATTATCTTTCTTAAGCTCTCTTAAACCTAAAGATGCATAAATAGAATATGGCATAACATTAATAGATGCACCTAGGTCTAGCATAGAATTTTCAAACTTATTGTTACCAATTACGCATGGAACTGTGAAACTTCCAGGATCCTTGCATTTTGGAGGTAGCTTCCTTTGTATCACCGCAGACAATTGCTCACTCATCTTCACTACTTCCTTTTCCCGTAGTCTTTTCCTTGTGGTGCACAATTCCTTTAATAATTTTGCATATTTAGGCACTTGTTTGATAGCCTCTAGGAGTGGAATGTTTACTTGCACCTTCTTAAATGTATCCAAAATTGCTTGATCACTCTCATCTTTCTTTGATTTGGATAACCTGCTAGGAAAAGGAGCTGTAGAAATAGGATTAGTTATAACATTTTTAGGAATGGTAGAGGATTTACCATTTAAAGAACTTTCAGATTTCAGTTCATTATCTGTTTGATCACTCGTTTGTCGATTTCCGCTTTTATTCTCTTGTTTCTCCATGCTCTCCCCCTCTTTTGTAGCGGGATCTTCTTCCAATTGCTTTAAGACCTCTTTAGACTTATCTGGATCATTTTCACATGATTTACCACTTCTGGTTATCACTAAATTAGCTGATTCAAAATTTCCCTTTGGATTGGGTATAGTGCTACTTGGCAATTTTCCCTGATCATGCGATTGATTGAACTTAGTAACCATTTCTCCAATTTGCCTCTTAATATTCATCACTCTCTTTTCCATGTTGAGTTGACTTTGATTCACCTAATTCAGTCCATCTCTTAGCAGTTTTTTATCATCTATCAGTTCTTCAAGAATCTTATCATATTTGTCATTAGTCTGAGAGGATCCTCCTTGATGTTTTTGATAAAAACCTGGTGCTACTTGGTTGAAACCTGGAGGATTAAGAACATTATTATTATCTTTCCAACGAAAATTTGGATGATTACGCATACCTGTATGGTAAGTATTTGAAAATCCAATGGCATTAGCTTGTGCATGGTCCTCTCCTCCTATTATCTGTGGACACTTCTCACTTGAATGTCCTATTACCGAACATACTTCGCATGTGGTAATAGCTCCAAAAGTTGTTGCGAGCTGCAAAAAAAAAGTGGTGAGTTGGTTAAGTCTATCATCAAGTTGATTTACACTCACCTCATTTACTCTTGCACGAATAGAAAGACCATCATATTGTTGTGCAATGGATGCTCGATTTTTCAATAGCGCTTGTGTCGAAATAAGATCTTTGTCCATAAACGAACCACCACTTGCTACATCCAACATATTCCTTTCAAGTGGTGTGAGACCCTCATAGAAATATTGCAATAAATTCTCTTCCCTCATCCCGTGTTGTGGGCATTGTGAAAGCAAAACCTTATACCTATTGTAGTATGCATGAAATGACTCATCAGGCTCTTGCTGGATCCCGGTGATCCTCTTTCTGAGTACTGTGACACATGATGCTGGAAAATATTTGTCTAAGAAAGCACTTGCTAAGTTGTCCCATGAGTATGTATGTCCTATTGATAACTCATAAAGCCAGTCTTTCGCACCATCCATCAAGGCAAATGGAAATGCCTTGAGTTTCAAGATTTGAAGATCTGCCTCTTTGGGGCACATGGAGACACACACAAATTGAAATTCCTTTAGGAATTTATTTGGATCTTCACTTGGGAGACCATGGAATGTTGGAAGACGATGAAGTAGGATGGACTTTAACTTGAAATCCCTTTCTTTCCCTTCAGCTGGCTCAGGATAGCCTATGCATGTAGGTACAGCTTCAGCTATGTTATGGGCTGCTAGCTCTCATAAACTTCTATTAGCTTCCATTTGAGTGAAATAGACAGAATCAGTTGATGATGATAGAAAACCAGAAACTCTTGACTTTCTAATCGCTCGAATGAATTCTATCTCAAGATTCACTGGTATCAACTCTCCTTGTGCTTTTCTTCTCGTGTGCATTCATGAATGGATACCTGATATAAGAGAAACACTTTAACCGAGTAATCCGTACTAAAAAGAAATAAAATAAAAATAAATAAGTAAATAAAAACAAACTAAGAAAACCTTGCTAGTATAATATAGGCAATGTTACCAATCCCCGGTAACGGCGCCAAAAATTGGTGTGACCATAGCCGACACACAATTTAAACCCTCATGTTGTCAATTGTAGCACAAGTAAATAAGGGTATCGTTCTAGGCCGAGGATTGAGAGGGCTCACCTCTATTTAACTAGCTTGAAAATAAAACTAAAAATCCTAAATAACACAGAATAAATGAATAAGAAAAATACTAATATGGGTTTTCAAAATAATAAAATAATAAAATAATAAAAGGAATAAAATAAAAAAAACTAATAATAATAAAATAATAGGAAACCCGCAGATATGAGAAATATGTTAGGGAAATAAAAATCCACCACTAGACTAGGTTGTAATATAATATTTATTTCTAAGTCATCCTTTAATCATGAGAAAGAGATCGACCAAGTTGCACACCAAAAGCAGGTCTATACACCTTATATTAATTCCCTTAATTAATTAATACGACAAAGCGCCAATATTAACCCTATTAAATACTAGCAGTATAGCAGCAACAAGCGGCTCCTATATTTAACTAGATTTAATGCATTAAGTGTAAGTGGAAGGCTGTCAATCTAAGTACCCAAACTAGTACAAAAAGCATGTCTAGCTGTATTTCCTTTCCTTGACCCACACGAATCGAAATGTTTTACCACTTCGGTTAGAATCACAAAACGATTAGGTGAATTGTTGTCTAACCTAGCTGCAATTTATACATATAAATTCTAGTATATTTAGATGGCCACCTAGCAAGCAAATAATCCTACATACTGTCACTTATGAGGTACCAGAACAAGGAATGCACCAAATAAACTATACTTGACAGAATTATACATATAAACAATAGCAATTAATATAGAGTCAAGAAATAATCTCACGAAACAAAGAAAATAAAATTATAAGTCAAACCATAGTCTAGGGTTTCAATTCATTCCCTAACAATAAATAATCAGCCACTCATAATTAAAGAATTAATTACATAGAAATATATATCTAAAATATAAATTAAAAATAAAAGAAAGAAATAACCGGAATTAATTTTGGATAAAAGTTCAAGAATTTATTCAGATAAAAATTAATTTGATCTGAAATAATTCTACCGGTATAAATTCTTCCTCTAATTTTTCTTCCTTCTCGACGCTGCCTTTATTTCTGTGCATAAATTCTTTCCTTTTTCTCTTCGTCGCTGACGGCTGAGAGGGCTGACGCGTCGCTGCTCGAACTCCGTGCCGCGCTCAGCTTCGTCCGTGTGTCGTCTCTCGCCCGTCTCAGAGACTAAGAGTCCGAGCCTCCGTTTGACCGAGCCTTTAAAGGCTCTGCCGTCCATTTAATGCTCTGCCTCGACGTCTCTGTCTCTCTCTATCTGAAGACCGTCTGTCCTTCTTTCTGTGCCGCACACCTCTTTTTATTAACGTTTGTGCGGCCCTTCTCTTTTCTTTTTTGTGCCTCCACGTCAGCCCTCGTTTCTTTTTTTTTTATTCTCCTCATGGCCCCTGCTCACCCGGCTTCGGTGTTCTTTTCTTCCCAGGTTAGTTGAGCCATTAGGTTTAGTTTGGCTTTCGTGGCGTTTGGGCCTTCGGCCTTTAGCCGTTGGTCCAAACGTCGACTTCTTTTTTTTTCTTTTATTTAAAAATAATTATACCTGCAAAATAAAATTCAATAAATATTAATAAATAATATTTTATTCTAAATTTACTTAATTTATATCATTTTAGCTCAAATAATAATATTTATGCAAATTTTACCACTTAAGCATAAAACAATAATTATTCCCCTATACTAGTTAAATAAACTACCAAAAAATAAGATTATAAAGGTATAAAATGTGTCAAAATATGAACTCATCACATATCTTGGAAAAAATCCATCCATTTAACTCAAATTAAAAGCGGTGAGAATTAGGGTTTTTGATTTGTTCCCAACCACACTGTTATCTGTATCGATTGGTTGGATATAAATATCCCTAATCACCTTTTTTTACCTTTCTTTCATCCATCAAAAATACCTAACCTTCTAGTATTCACCTACTCCCTATGCCCTTCAAACTTTATACTTGAATTCCTTTCACTCTTCTGAACATTTCTCAAGCTCCCTCTAGTTTTAATTATTAAGGAAGGAA
This sequence comes from Tamarix chinensis, assembly GCA_030549775.1. Classification (NCBI taxonomy): domain Eukaryota; kingdom Viridiplantae; phylum Streptophyta; class Magnoliopsida; order Caryophyllales; family Tamaricaceae; genus Tamarix; species Tamarix chinensis. The sequence goes on along the minus strand of CM060179.1, from coordinate 76,264,447 downwards.
GTGTTAGCTTTGAGAAAAAAGTTGAGTGGTTCAACTGAGTATCCTCTATTTTTCCTTTAGGTTTCGTATGTCCATTCTTTCCTTTCTATTTTAAGTTTAAAATTATAAAAGTTATGTACAAAGTTTTGAGTTAAAACTTGTTATTTTTAAGGTTGTAAAATTTGAGGTTTTCACAACCTGATATTTCTTGTTTAAGGAAAGGTTTACCTACATCAAGCAAGTTATTCTTGCTTCTAAAATGGTTTATGATTAATCTTACATGATATGGAACCATTTAAGTTGACCATATATGTTGGCAAGAATGTATATTGCCTACATAACTAATTTGGATGGTTAGCTTGTGCATTTTGAGTGAAATGCATGAATATTGAGAAAATATGGGTTATGATGATTAATTTTGAGATGTACAATTTAAATAAGCTAAAAATGTGTTATGCAATTTTAGAACAAGTTCCAATGTGGTATGATAAAGATTTATAAACATGATATACATGAAAATGGTTGTTTGGTGTTGTTGTAAAGCGAATCGATCAACTGATTAGGTTAAACCGATCGACTAGTTCCTAGAATAGTCAACTAATTGACCCAAATCATCAAGTGTTAAGCTTGTAAAGACCTTGGTCTTACTCTCTATTTAAATCCATTGAATGGTTAGACTAAACCAATCAATTGGTCTATGAATAGTCTACTGGTTTGCCTAAATCGATCGACCAGTTTAAGAAAAAACAAGGTTTGGTCGAGTCAAACCAATCAACTGGTTAACCCAAACCGATCAACTAGTTGGGGTAACCAATTGACCGGTTGGGTCAGACCGATTGATTTGCACGAATGGTTTATGTGATTTAGTTCCTTTCAGTTTGGTTATGCTTTGAGGCTATGCATGGGATTGTCCTATGATTATTAAATGGATAATATATAGATTTTATCATGTATTAATGACCTAATGAATGGATTAAATGGATCATATTTTATGACATACTTAATGATTATTATAAAGGCTTAATGGGTGCATCACATAAGAAACGTGATGGTCTTTGAGAAAAAGAATAATGAATCATATCATATGCTTGAGTGAATGATATAATGGGCTTGAATAATATTGGACAAACATATTTAGAAATCCTACACATGGTTGGGGGATGGTGAAGGATTAATATGGAAGAAAAATGTGAATGCCTTGCTTGCTCTTTGTATGAGCTTTGTGTGATCACTTAATCTCATGAATAATATACTAATCACGTAAAGAAAAAAATAATTGAGTTGCGTATGGGTCTGGGTTACCCGATCCTCAATTAGCTATCAAGGGTTAGTCTACCTTCGGACGTTTATTGGTGCCTTTAGGCAATATCCTATAGATCTTGGTGCCTTACCTACTTTAGACACTGATAATGTACTAGGGGGTATCAATAATAAAGGATCTAGTTACCTAGGTGGTTGGCTTTAGCTTGGACTTATGTTCACTTTGGTGATTGGCTTTGGCTTAGAATTTATGTCCCTTGGTTTAGATAGGCTTCCATGGTATTTGAGATCATGGGTGATGCATAGTCCATCACTTGATGATAAATAAAAAATTGGATGATGAGTATTGGATAATAAATAATTAGAAGGATTGACTTGATGTTAACTTAGATCAATATGTGGAAAAGAAATGATATAATATAATCCATTGAGAAACTTGAAAAAATAAATCCTAGTGGTTTTTTGAATTAATCTGCTTAGTACATATGTGATTTTCTATGAAGATAGGAATGATAAATTCTGAGTTATCTGATTTGTGTATGATCGTATATCTTGATGCTTTACTACCTTTATGTATATGGAATTATTATGACACATATTAAATATGATATCCATGTTACGATATATTTTTTCATACTTGTGATTACCATTGAGGAGGCAACTTGGTTTACTCGGCACATAGTGTACTGATGTACCCATTTGCTCAGTCACCTACTCATTCCCACGAGTAGAGAAACATGTGCAGGTTTTTAGGGATGGCTTGTAGTGGGCCTTTCACGGCTTGGGTTTGGGACTTGAGAGCATGGACATCTAGAGGTTTTTGTGCTTTCCATTATGGACTATAGATTTTGGGTCCCACCTTAATCTCATTTTAATATAGCCCTATATTCTTAACTTGTTTGCCTTCCTATATTTGACTTGGTCAGGGACCATTGGGATTTTGTGATGTAAATGATCTTTTAAATATTTATGTAGTTTAAATTTGCGCACTCTATTTTAAAGTGGATAGTTTGGTTTAGCCTTATATCTATATGGGATAGGCAGAAGACATCTACCCTGTGTTAGGTATGGCGGTAACACCCTATTTTTCCTTAGTGTATTTAGTATTTTCTTCTTCAACATTATTTTAAATAAAAAATTTTAGTAGTAAAAAATGGGGGTGATTCATTAACGATCAATGAACTATTGTTTAATGGACCATTATCATGTGAGAGTAATACTCAAAATGACTATGAACCCTCTTGTTCTTATAGGTTTGTATTGGATGGAAGACTCGATAGAAATAAGTCTCATTGATCTCAGTGGAGCAATTACTACTACTAATTATCCCTTACATATTATTCTCATGTACATTCTAGCATGGATCATATGCATAGTTGTTAATCAGTGTCTTAAAGTATCCTTTGAAGGGTATGTAAGGGAACTGCAACCATCCATCATTATTTTTTTGATGGAATCCCAAGTTGAAGGAGAACACCGAATGTATGATCTCGAAGTATCTTAGTTAAGAAAAGCTATTCAGGATGGATGTAGTGGACTTTGCAGGCAGCATGTATGTTTTGTGGAAGGAAAGTGATCGTGCTCCACTCGCAATTGTTACCACCGCCTTGGAAATTGTCTGTTATCTATGTTCTTTCAAAATTTAATGATAGATTGACGTTATCGGATTGTTATTTACTCCATCCATATAAAAAGTAAGTTATTTTCACATTAAGTTTTTGTATAAAAAATAAAGTCACTTAAAAAAGTTAATACATACTTTTTACTTTTACCTCACTTTTTTTCTTTCATTATCTATGTATTAAATAATTTGTTGGTTTTCACTGAAAGGTGTAAATAAAATTTTAAGATTACTTTTATTATTTTCTAAAAAGTGTATAAATTATTAAAACAACTTTTTTTTTGTATACAAATGAAGTAATTAAATAGGTTAAAACTATCACAAGTATTTAGAATTAATTATAGGGGATTTTAATGATATTTTAGAGCCTTGTGAAAAATTAGGAGGCTTGCTCAAAGGATATCTCATTATCGTGAATGTATAATTCACCCATATGATATGCTTGATCTAGGCTGCCAAGGTTATCGATATACATAGGTTTGTAAGCATAAGGATGGCCTGTTCATCCAACAAATATTAATTAGTTTGAGTTTGGGATAACGGTGAATGGGTTTCTTGTTTTCCAAATGCTTTTACCAGTGACTTAATTTGAACATACTCTAATCACTGTGTTGTTTTATTATATTTAGACTATCTATCATCCTTTACTAGCTAAGCGTCCAACAAAAATGGAACCCATGTAGTCAAATACCCCCGAGGGGCCGCAATATACATCAAATAGTAATTACTATCAACATCTTCAAAATTGAATAACACTGAAGAGTTGAAAAATATATTTATTAATATTGTCTCTTAATTTATAAAACCATAGATGAATTACTTGGTTTTTTGGGTCTGAACTCATCGGATGAGGTTATATCCAAAGAGCACGAGATCTGCCTTCAACTTGAAAACCCCTTTTGGTGATGGATGAGGAATTTTGGAGTAATAAATCTAGAATGGATGAATTGTTCTTTTCACATAGTAATATACACCTAAGGATATATAAGAGGCCTTTGTTTTTAATATACATTCCTCATTTCTATTCCCTAGATGGCGTGGAGAAGTTTACTCCATCTATGATAAAACCTACTTTCATAAAGGCAATAACTAAAGATATTTGAGAAACATTGAAAGGTACACATATGGAGCAGGATATTTACAAAAGTAAAATACCAATTTCAATTGGGTCCAAAAAGACTTCCAAAGTTCATATGGTACACAACCATGCGTCCTACTACATTCATGGCCTCTTAGAGGGAGTAAAATATGGAAATGGTTTATGGTTTCATTGGAGTTAGATAGTTTCCCCACCTTAAATGGGACCCATCTTGCCTTGATTTCTTAATTAAAACAAAAACAACTTGGAGGAAATATTAACTCAGTATATCGTCCCATAAGCCTCTACAATTCTATCTATAAGTGTAACACCCCCAAATTTACTACTGAAAATTTTTGTTTAAATCAAGAGGTTTAGCGGAAGAGAAAGAATTAAAACCGTAAACTTGGGGGTATTACCGCCACACTTAGTACCAGACCGGTTCACTCCTACCGTTCCGATACTAAGTGCTAAGGCTAAACTAAACAATTGTTAAGTAAGAATCATCACAATATAAGTTCATAGTTAACATAGATCATTCACGAAAATACGAGTCAACGACAATTAGGATATCGTTTAAGAATACAACTTAAGAGTACTGTTTCGAAACAAGAAGCTTAGTACAAAATATAGCTAAATAAAACAAATCCCAAGGGACCAATATCCGGACCGCCTACTCACTCAAGTCAAGCCTTCCACCCCAAATTAGTAACTGATCAAACCTGCACAGGAGGTCTGCTCCCCACCATCGGTGGATCATCACAGGACCCATTCAATCAAGGTAGTATCAGTACGGGTCCAATACTGAGTAAGGGCGCAGGTGCGCTAAGGCCAAGCATACAATCATACCACATAACATGCATAGCACAATCATATAGACAACATGCGATAACCCGCAAGATAAGACCTGAATACTTTTTGGTGACTTATTCTTTATTCTCATTAATAATATATTCATTCCACCCATATTCTTTAATAGCCCATGTGAGTGCGGGAACCCCACTATTATAGCCGGTGGAACGGCCACGAGGGCTATGCCCTGCCACTATTATAGCCGGTGGACTGGTCATGAGGGTAACATACCCTGCCACTATTATTTGCCGGTGGACTGGTCTGGCCCCGACTCACAAGGTGTTCCACTGTAAATATTTGTATCTTTCCCATGTCTCTTATCATTATTCTGATTAGTCATTGAGCACATAATCCCCCACTATTATATCCGGTGGAACGGTCACGAGGGCCATGCCCTGCCACTATTATAGCCAGTGGACCGGTCACGAGGGTAACATACCCTGCCACTATTATTTGCCGGTGGACCGGTCTAGGTCCGGCTCAACATCTTTCTCTATAAGTGGTTAGTGTCTTAACATATCTTATTCAAAAGATATTCACCATGCATAATTCGTTCTCTTTATGCTTTACACATCGCACACAATAAAGTTCCACATCCATAACTATACTGTAATCAATAATACACATGATAACACCAAACAACTCTGAGCTGTCATAACCAATCCTAATTGTCCACACCAACCCGTGGTTTACCGCTCTTAACCCTATTTTACCATAACAACCATACTTATCCACAAACCTTAATCATCCTCAACAAATCACAATTAGCTACTCCAACCCTACTTAATAACAACGACCCAGAGTTAATCACTCCAAAACCCTAATTCTGTCTCCTCCATACCCTTATACTACTCCACGTACTATTCTCCGTCTAAAACAGTTAAACTCCCAAATAATATTCGCATTACCTTCCTTACATCCCAATTCAACCTTTCATATGTAAATTTTGCTCCCATGCAAATGTTACACATCCCATGCAACCTCTCAAACTTTTCACACGAAACCCTAAATCCCATACAATCATTAACTCCTGTGCAAAACCCTAACTCCACCATGCAAACCCTAGTACCGCCATACAAACATTAATACCACCACACAAACCACAACACCACCATGCAAACCCTAATACCACCATGCAATCATTAATACCACCATACAAAGATTAATGCCACCACACAAACCATAACACGACCATGCAAACCCTAATACCACCATAAGCCATTAATACCACCATAAGCCATTAATACCACCATGCAATCATTAATACCACCATACAAACATTAATGCCACCACACAAACCATAACACCACTATGCAAACCCTAATACCACCATAAGCCATTAATACCACCATGCGATCATTAATACCACCATACAAACCCTAATACCACCATGCAAACCCTAATATCACCATAAGCCATTAATACCACCATGAAATCATAAATTAAACTCTCCCATGCAAAATCATAAAAATCATAAATCAGATTCTCCCACACGAACCCTAGAATTCTCGTTTCATTCTTTCACTCATGATTCATTAAAATAATTAGATCAACTCACCTCCCTTGGTCAATCTCCTTCCCCATCCTCCTTTCTAATACATCAATTTCCTCACATGCATGTCTTACAGGATCACGACACATATCATCACATATACATAATACACTTGCCATGTAAACATACCACACATATTTCATCTCCATGTCATGCACACGCAACATAATTAATAATGATAAACGTAGGGTACATAGCATGCGAAACACATAATACATGTAGACACACAAGATGCCTTAGTTACATCCTTACCTAAGTAGGCACCAGGCTTAGAGCACGCTCCTCTAGCTCCTTAGGGCTCGGATCGGGGTCACCTATGAAAAGGGGAAAAAGCTAAGTATTAATTTTCCTTGCAAGTACCATCAACCCTTATTCTAGTTTAGGATTAGGGTTTTTATTACTAAAGAGGGTATTATACAAAAACTAGGGTTTTTACCTTAGAATTAGTATACTAAATATTAGTAGTCAAAATATATTTATTTTTGATACTTATTGCTACACTTATTTTATTAAACCCACTAGTTCTAATCTTGTAGTAATAGCGTTCATGCTAGCTATAGGAAAATAGTGTTAGTATTAATAAAATAGTGTCACTAATGTCTGGTGATAGAAACCCTAGCGTTTTAAGGCCAAGTCTATTAATGGTGTCATATTTGAAATGATAATATTATAAGGTCACAATATTACAAGTAAACTATTCCTAAGGGTGATAATGATAATAGTTGTATATTCTTGAAAAATAAAAGGGTTCAAATGCTTTTGATTACAACAATAAGGTAGTGATAGTAGTAATAATAGTAATAGCTAATAATAGTGTCATAGTAATGAGGTTAGGGTTAATGTTAAGTGGTATGGTAATAAGGGTTCAAGTACTCTTCTTAGTTAATAACCACATGATATTTACTAGCTTGAGTTAAGCAACATGGATAAGAACAAGTAGTATTATTGTTAACAAAATGATAAGGGTGTTAAGTATAATAATAATAATAATAATAATAACACTAATAATAACGATAATAATAATAATACTTCTAGTAATAATGATAATAACAATAATACAACCAAGTAAGGTTTAACAACCGCAATAATAACCGTAGTAAGGATAATAGAAGTAATAATAGTAATATAATTAATAATGTTAATACTAATAATTATAAAAATTAAGATTAAAGTTAAGTATAATAAAAGTTAGGGTTCAAAAGGGATGTTAGTATTAGTAAGAAAATAAGACATTAATAATAGAGACAATAATAATGGTAATAATGACAATAATAATAATAATAATAATAATAATAATAAAAGTAATAATAATAATGATAATACTAATAATAATAAGTATATTAGTATTAATATTAGTAGAAAATAGTAGCAGTTATATAAAAGGGGTATTAGGGTTTGGATGAGTGGAGAACCACCTAGGGTCGGTGGTGGTCCGGCGGCGGCGCGTGGCGGCGACGGCGGCGGCGGTGGAGGAGGAGAAGAGGGGGAAAGATGGAGGTGGTGGTTAGATGGGAGGGGAAAAGGAGGAGTTTGAGGTGGGGAAAGAAACAGCAGGTGAAGGGGAGTGGAGTGAAGGTGGTGGCGTGGCAAGGGTGGTGACGCGCGGTGGCGACGGCGGCAGCTGAGGGTGGTGGAGAGAGGTGGAAGATGAGGGAGGAAGGAGGAGAGGGAGGCAAGGGAAGATGGAGGTATGGGAAGGTAGAGGGAGGTCTGCTGGGCATTTTGGAGGGTGGAGGAGGCTCGTGTGGCGGTTGGGCTGGCGGTGGAAGGCGGCGCAAGGGCGACGAAGGCTGGAGGTGGTGGTTTCGGGATAGGAATTTTGCACGGCTAGGGTGGCACGTGCAGGGCAAGGGGAGGGGTGCTGGTGGTTTGGTTTTGTCGAGGGAGTTGCAGGGATGATAACGGCGGACAGAGGTGGCGGCGGCGGAGAGGCAGGGTTTCGGGGCAAAAATCGAAAAGGGAGCTGATCGGGGCTGCCAATGGGGGTATTTATAGGCAATTGGAAGGGGAAAACGACAAGGGGAGAAGGAAGCGTGCGGGGCAGGTGTGCAGGTGGCTGGCCGGTGGCAGGCGGTGCAGGTACTGCCATGGCAGGTTGGGTCGGGGAAGGGGAGAGGAAAAGGGAAAGAGGTGGGCACGCGGGAAGGGGAGAGAGGGACTTGGTCGGGGTCGAAAAGAGGAAGAAAACGAGAGGGAGAGGGGCAGGTGAGGAGGGTCGGTCGTTGGCTGGTGGCTGCCAGCGGAATCGAGGCTGCAAGTCGACGTTCCAGGTCAGGCTGGGAAGAAGAAGACAGGCAGGGTGGACCGGTCGGTCTAGGGGAAGGAAGGAAAAGAAAAAAAAGAGGGCGGTTCGGCCGACTGGGGGCAACGGGCGACGAAGGAGCCTGAGCGGGCCTGGTCGCGTGAGATGGGGGGGGAAGGAGAGTTTGGGCTGCGGGCTGGCCCAAACCGGGAGAAGAAGAAGAAGAAAAAAAATAAAGGAGGAAGAAAGAAAAAGAAAAGAAAGGAGAAAAAGGAAAATGGAAAATGATAAAGTAAGTTGGGTTGGGGGTATTTGGTCTTTATTTATTTATATAATTAATTTAGATATTTAATTTTAATAATTATTTTAATTATAATAATTAAATCCATTTTTAAATTAGTTAGGCTATTTTGGATAAATTGCCCTTAACTTCCATTTTAATTAGTAAAATGTCCACAATTTTCTAAATAATTTATTTATTATTTTCTCCTTATTTTCCTCAATTAATTTTCTCTTTATTTAATGAATTAATATATTTTCTTAATTTTCTCTTATGATTCATCATTTTGCCATAATTCCATAATTAGGATTTTTGGGGTATTTCAATAAGATTTTATTCGGTAGAGCTCATCCATTCCTTGAGAATATTATAAACTCTTTCCATATACACTTTCTTCAAAGGTCATAGAACAAATGAGTGACAATATTAGTACTGTCAAGCTCATTCATAAAATGCAATATAGTCCCATATTTTTAAAATTGGTTTTTAACTTTGAAGTTAGTTCTACTAAAGGTTGAGATGAGGTTTTATTCATCATGTGTTATAATTATTTAATTTTTCAAGAAATCCTACATAGATTCTACACCGGATGAGGTTTGGTCTAGTGGTAAAGACTGGCTCCTAGGTACCAAAGGTCCTAGGTTTGAATCCCCTCCCCCTCTCTCGGTTTTATAACACTTTTTTTGGTGGAACTACTTATATGGTGATATATATTTGTCTTTAAGGACCCCTTATGAATCTAAAAAAAAAGGTTCTCGTGCATTACATCGCTTGTACATGATGTCATGTTTCTCTTAATAGAGAATTTACCAATGGCATAATACCTTGTTGTGATCTGAGATAAGGGGACCCAATGAAATGCCCCGAAAATTCCTAATTTTAAATAGTATATTTAAATAAGGTTTTATTATAAAAGTTAATTAAGTATATTATTTTATTTAAAACAAAAGAAAATTAATTAGGGCAAATCAAGAATAAATTTATAAGTATTTTAATTAGGAGGAATTTGGGTATTTTAGCTAATTAAAGATTTTAATTTGGGAATTAATTAAATAAATTATTTTATTTAAAATAAGAAGGAGAAAATAGTTTGAAATTAATAATAATTTTATTAATAATTTAATTGAAGAAAATTGGGGTGTTTTACTAATTAAAATAGAATTTATGGAAAATATTTTAAAAACCCTAAATTAGCCTAAAAAGGGAATTTAATATTTTTATTAAATAAATATTTTATGTTAAATACCTAAAATATTCTAATTAATTTATTTAAACCCAAAACCTTAAATTTCTCCTTTTTTCCTTTTCCTTTCCTTTTCTTCTTTTCTTTTTCTTTCTTCCTTTTTCTTCTTTCTTCCGCGGTTAGGCCTAGACGCGGCCCAACCCACCCTCTCTTCCTCTCCCCTCGGCCCAGCGTCGCTGGTTTCTTCCTGTGTGCGCCTAGACGTAGCGTTTGGTGCAGTTTTATGTTAAGACGACGCGTCTCGTTTAATGAAGGAGTAACTCGCGCCGACCGCCTGGTTCTTCCCCTTTTCTTTTCTTTCCTCGGCCGACCGGTCCACCTCCTCTTCTTCTTCCTTCGTCCTCTTTTCTCCTCCATCGATGCGGCTGCAGCTCCTGACCCCATTAATGGCGTCTCCGGTTATAGGGACTTTGACCGACCGTTTCTTGTCTCATTGAATTCCCCTTGACTCGAGGAATAAATTGGCATAACTCTCGTTCATTATCTCTCGCCCGTTTCTTCTCCCCAGCCTCGTGAAATTTCGATGTAACCCAAACGATTGCCGACCAATTACTACCGCCGGCCACCCAAATTCTTGCACCTAATACCTTCCTGCCGACCCCCAAAACCCTATTATCCCATCTACCATCTATAAATAACCTAATACCCTTTGAACCACCCAAAAACTTCCTCTAATCCTCCTGCACCGAACCATAACCTTATTTTATTTTCCCTCTGCTCCTTCTCTCTTTTTCTTCATCTTTTTCCCTCTTAGATCATTTTTTCGGCCACCGCCGTGAACCACCGCCGGTGCCGCCCATTCCCGTCGACTCAAGGTCAAACCCTAGACCTTCTTAGTCATTATTTACTATTTATTGTAAACTATTCTATTTTTATTTTAATTATTAGTAATTATTCAAATATAATAATTATTTCCTTGCTATTAATATTATTATTATTTGATATAAAATTTATGCTGAATTTTACTTGCAAGGTAGAGAGTGGTAATAAAATAATTTTATTGTTAGTTTCGAATTTTAAGTTATTAATTGAATTATTATATGATTATTATCATTCTTCTTCTTATTATTAATATTATACTTATTAGAATAATTATTATTATCATTTTATTTATTATTCTGGAAAATCTTAGGCCCTAATTTTATATTAACATTCACACTTATGTATTTTAGTATTATTATTTCTATTGTTTTTATAACCATTAATAATAATATCTTTATTATTCTGGAAAATCTTAGGCTCTAATTTTTATAACCATTATTATCTTTATTATGTTAATATTATTATATATGTTATTAATTTTATTATTAATATTTATATATTATTATTATTATTAGTATTATTATTTTTAATATTATCTTTATTTATGATATTTAGTTGTTATTATTATTATTATTATTATTATTATTATTATTATTATTATTTTATCTTTACTAATATTATTTTAGTGAAGGGTAGAAACCCTTATATCACCTTTTTATTTTGAACTGCAATAGTTTTATTATTAATATTCTACTAGTATTTTGTAGAGTCAATTCTCGTATAATAATTTTTAACTAAAAATAAGGTCTTGGGATAAGTTAGAAATAATAGCATTCTTAAGAGAAAACCTTATCCTAGTATTTTTCCTATAGTAGGTGAGCCCAACCAAAACCCTCAAGTGGTATAGGAGCGTGCTCCAAGACCGATGACATTTTTAGGTTAGAGGTGCTAAGGCCATACTTGTATTATGTGATTTTATGCTATGCACACCATGTGATGTTAATTATAGTGTATTTCGTGTGAATATTGTATAATTGTTATTAATACAACATGATTATGGGATTGAAGTATGCTGGTGTGGATAAATGGTGGCATGAGAATCATGTGTACATTTATGTTATTATTGTTGTATAATGTGGCCTTAAGACATGCATGATGGGGTTGTAAAATAATGATGGAGCGGTAAGATAATTATGGGGTTGTAAGATAATGATGGGGTCGTAAAATAATGACGGAGTTGTAAAATATTGATGGGGAGTTGCATGTGTTAGGGTTTTGCATGGGTTAGGGTTTCGCATGAGGTTGCTTGGTGATTAGGGTTTTGCATGAGGATTAGGGTTTTGCATGAGGATTAGGGTTTGCGTAAAAGTAGGGTTTCCATGGAAAATGGGTTGTATGGGAGTTAGGGTTTGCATGGAAATATGTTTTACGTGGAGTTAGGGTTTGCATGGGAGCTAGGGTTTGCATAAGAGTTAGGGTTTGCATGGAGTTACTCATGCATGTCTGAATCAAGAATGGTGAATAAGATACTTAAGATATTAATTATATAAAGTGGAAGATAGTTGAGATGGGACCAAACAATCCACCGGTTCGGAATAGTGGTTAGGGTTTTTACCCTATGTGTGACCGACCCACCAGTTATAATAGTGGTTAGAACAGGATGCTCTATGCGTAAATCGATCCACCGGTTATAATAGTGGGGGTTCCCGAGCTCAACAAAAATAAACCAGAGTTTCATTAAAATACCTAAAAGACATTAATTACTTATAGTGGAACACCATGTGAGCCGGAGCCAACCGATCCACCGGTTAGGAATAGTGGTTAGGACGTGTAGTCCTATGTGTCTCCGATCCACCGGCTATAATAGTGGTTAGGGTATGATACCCTATGCGCCTCTGATCCACCGACTATAATAGTGGGGGCTTCCATACTCACATGGATTTGATAAAAAGCATGGTGTGAATCGATATCCGATCAGAGATTAATTAACTAATTAATCCAGACTATGAATGGGCCTTTCTTTATATCCACAAAATGATGGTTTATTGTTGTGATATTATGTTTTCCTTTATGCTCGTTTATTCTTATGCCTGGTTATGTGGATTTTTGTATGTTGGTCTTAGTACTAGGTTACCTTACTCAGTACGTAGCGTGCTGATCACCCATTTCATGGGTGCTGCTCATTCCCACGAGTAGAAGGCCCATCTGACTTACTACAGGTAGGAGATGTTTACTTTGATGCGATTGATGTCTATGGGACATCAGATGGGACCGAGTGATGATTGGGCCGAATCAGTTTCGGAGTGGCGTGGCCAGTTTTCCATCTAGATTTCATTCCCAGTTTCTTTTAATTATGTTGGACGCTTCATAAAAAATTTTATGATTGTAGTTATTTCTTTACCCTGAGAAAAAAATACCCTCGTATTTTGGATTGTATAAAGACACATGCGTACTTGATTCCCGTATTTACGAATTTGAGCTATCTAATAATGTTATGAGTTATTTTCTTAGCCTTAGCACTTGGTACTGGAACGGTAGGAGTAAACCGGTCTAGTACTAAGTGTGGCGGTAACATCCCCAGAATTTGCGGTTTTAATTTATAAGTAATGTTTTGTTTTAAAAAAAAAATTTGTGTAAATTTTGGGGTGTTACACCCAATCTCACCTTACATCTTCATACTTTATACATGGAATTCTTAGATGCCAGATTATAAGGAGAGGAACATAAGAAAAGTGAGGATTCTCTACCTATAGCTAAAGGAAGGGAGGCATTTCTCGCACTTATCATTTGTAGATGCCTCCTTCTATTTAGTAAGGCGGATGATAAGAATAGCAATTCCATCAATTAGGTGATTAAAGAATTTAGTAGCCTAATAGGATTGAATGTTAGCTTAAAAAAATCAAAGATGTTCTTCTCACCAAATGTGAAGTTTGATACTCAAGTCCGCTACTCCTTATGATTTGGTATTCCCCTTACATAGGATCTGGGACTCTAATTGGGCTACCCTAGAATGTATCCTATAGTGCTAAAAAACAAGATTAATTTTCTTACGAGATAAATTACAAAGCCAGTTGAGTATATAAAATGCAATATGATTATCTTTAGCTGGTAGGGCAATACAAGTAAAAACTTCTTTAGAAGATTTAGAGGGAAGTGGGTAGCATCTCAAGATTTTTTTTATTTTAATTTGGGAGGGGGTTAAACTGATGCTCATAGATAATTTCATCATATATCATGGAACACATTAATGAGCCTCAAAGAATTTTGTGGATGTAGGCTTAAATCAGTAAGAAAGAATAAACGGGCACATTCAAGGGTTTTGCTCGGAGATTTATGTATAGTTAGAATAGCCACCTGGAAGGATGCAATAACTTACTAATTTTTCAAACCTACTTCAAGAAAGAAAATATATTATTTGATGCAGGAGTATCCCCCTTATGTGATGACAATATTCTATTTTAATTTTTTTTAAGTTAGGAGAATAAAAAAACTCTTCTTACTTGGACTAAAATATGAGCTAGATTATATGGATCCATGTAAGCCATTCAACAACAATTATGAACCATAAACTCAACACCTTTTTTTATCTTCATTATGGATTTAATATGGCTTGAAAATCCATGCATGATTCGGTTATCATCTAGCAAAAATCAGCACATGGAGCACATATTATTAAAAAAATCACAAGCATGCATGCACTTCACTTTTGCAGCATATTTTGGAGTTAATGTTTGTTGTTTTCCAACAACTTAATTAGCATTAATTAAGGGATGTTAATTTCCTAAAAATTAGCCAAAGAAGCTGGCTAAATGGGGGTTTTAAGGAAGGTTTATTTTTCCATCTAGTTAATTCATGAGTAATGTACTAGTTTTCCTTTTTCTTGTAATTTATGTTTCCTAAGTCCTAATTGTTAGCTTGTAAACCTAATTTAACATCTATTTCATGGGAAATGGATGATGGGAGTCTTGAAACATCAACTCCCATGCCGATTTTTTGAGTCCTGTCATAGTTAGCATACATTAGAGTAGAGTTTTATTAAGTTGAACCCTTATGGTTACCTAAGGATTGGTTGTAATTTTCTTAACATCTTACACTATTATATGCGTGTAAAGAGGAATGATGGAGGCATAATTTGAGTATTCTACATACCCCAAGTCGTGTGTTTTCATTTCAACCAACCTAGGGCATGGTTTGTTGTATTTTACAAAATCTTATAATCTTTATCTTAAGAGTTGTTACTTTAAGTGGTGATTATAAGTATTTAATTTCAAGGGTTACTTGAATATCAAATAATTTTTCCATATCATCATCTCTTTTATTATATATTTTGTTGGAGCTAAACCCAAGTTCCATCATCAACTCTTAGCAAGACTGAATTTGTTTATCATTTTATGCATCAAATTGGTATCAAAGCTCAAGGTTGATGAAGTTGGGTCTTTTGTTTTCTCTCATTTTTTAGCACATTGTACCACCATTTTCCAGCCCCATTTTTGAACCATTATCACCATTTTCCAACATAATTTTCAACCCTATTCCATCCCCAATTTTCATCCTCCCTACCACCACTTAAACCACCATCACAACCCCCATTTTTTCACTAAAAATCGACTACAAACACCCTATCATCAAACACCACCCTTTTTCTTTCCATTTTTTTCCACCTTTTCATATAACCCTATCACCATTGAAACCAAAATCCCCCAACCTAACCCATTTTAAATTTGATTACCCTCCCATACCCCATTCGAACCAAACACCCCAAAAAATCCCCCCATTCGACCCTCACCCCACATTTGCACAATTGTTTTCACTTCTTCCTTTCCAAACCACCATGGAGAATCAACAAGCTCCTAGAGGTTTGATTTTTCAATAAGCACAACAATTGAGAATATATGGTGCTATATAGGCCTTATTAGAAGGAAAGTGGAGAGTGCTAGGAATTTTAGAATCACTTGCCCTGAGTGCTAGCATTCCTCACTTAAGAAGAGTCCCATCATTTCATTTGGAAAGGGAGGAACCAAACCTAGAGGAAGAAGCTAGTAATTTTAGTTATTCTTCTAGTGAGTCTCCTAGGTTAAAAGGGAGGAGAAGGCATGATATAAATTAGTCTTCTCTTGATATCAAACTAGAGATTCTGAAGTTTGATAGGTCACATAATCAGGAAGACTTTTTGGATTTGGAGTTGAGGTGTAATAGGATTTTTGAGGCCAAATATTATGATGATGAGAAGCCTTTCAAGGTATTGGCCCTTAAGCTAAAAGGCAATTGTTCCTTTTGGTGGGAAGACTTGGTACGCAAGAGGGAGAGAAAAATAAAGTCCAAGGCGAGGAAATGGACAAAAATGAAAAAAAATGATGAGGAAGAGGTTTTTACCAGACCTCTACAATAAAATGTATTCTTTTAGATAAGGGTCTATGAGTGTAGAAGATTATATTAGGGAGTTTGAAAAGCTAATTATAAGGCTTGGTTTGGAGGGGATGGAGGAGCACATAATGTCACGATTCTTAGGAGGTTTAAGAATCGACATTGCTTGGAAGGTGGAGCTTTACAAATATTACACCCTATATGAATTTTTTCATCTAGCCATTATGGAGGAGATGATTAAAAAATAAAAGAGGGGTTCTAAGTTGGCATGGTGAAGCCGAACTAAAACCCTCAAAGGGTGGCACCTAATCCATCTCCTATA
Organism: Tamarix chinensis; assembly: GCA_030549775.1. Classification (NCBI taxonomy): domain Eukaryota; kingdom Viridiplantae; phylum Streptophyta; class Magnoliopsida; order Caryophyllales; family Tamaricaceae; genus Tamarix; species Tamarix chinensis. Next base: position 76,247,892 of record CM060179.1, on the reverse strand, counting down.
CCAAAAACATTTGATGTTAAGGGTAAGGGAGGGCTCGAAATATGTGAGACAAGTAAGAGTGAAGGAGTGAGGTACTTTAAGTGTCAAGGGATTTGTAATTATCAAAATGAATGTCCAAACAAAAGGGTGATGACTTTTCTTAACCTAGAGGAGATGCCATTGGAGGGTAAAGAAGAAGGGGAGCACCCAGCCATATAGGAGGAGGCCGAGTTTGAGGAAACTCAGCCAGATGTTGGAGAGGCCTTGATAGTGAGAAGGGTATTGTATGTAAAATAAGTATTGGATGAGGAGTCCTAAATGGAAAACATATTTCATACTAAGTACACAATACTTGGTAAAATATGTTCCCTTATTGTCGATGGGGGTAGTTGTGCAAATGTGGCTTACTGTACTCTTGTAGAGAAATTTAATTTGCCCACTACTACAGATGCTAAGCCATATAAGATTCAATGGCTTAATGATGGCTGGATGGTTGAGATCACTAAAAACGTTGTTGCTCCATTTTCCACAGGGAAGACTTATCAAGATAAATTTATTTGTGATGTAGTTCTTATGGATGTATGCCATTTGTTGTTAGGTAAGCCTTGGCAATATGATAATCATGTCAACCATAATGGTAGGAAAAACACTTATAGCTTGAAGTATGCCAACAAAAATATTGTCCTCACACCCCTTGGCATTCGGTCCTCATTTGTTAGTGAGGATCAACATTGTAAAAAGGTTATGCTCATAGATGGGAAGGAGTTAGTGATATATGGGATTTATATGTTATTATCCTAAGTAAAAATTTCATGTATTCCTCATTATTTTTATAATATTTAATATTTTCTTGATTTTTTCTCTTTTAGATAAATTTTGCAGGTAAAGATAAAAATGAAGAAATCCAAAGGAGAAGTCAAAAGGAAGAGGAAATGAAGCAAATAACACGTCAAGAGATATTGAATCAATGGAAGAAAATACTAGAAATGAAGAATATATATCAAAGGGAAGCTTGTGTTGAAATTTCATAGATAGATGATGAAGGAACAAAGAACACGGTACCCTCGTGTTTCCTAAACATGGGCTATGTTATTTCGCCAGAAGACAAAAATCTAAGTTTTCAAAATTCAGCAATTGGCAGAGAATTCAGGGAAAAACACAGAGGTTCCGTGTTTTTCTTAATTTTTGTAACTGCTCAAGAGAAATTTTTCCCGATATATTTTCTAACAATTCTAAATATTCGATAATTCAGTTTTTGGTAGTTTCAGAGTTAAATTCTCTCTTTTTCTTTATATTCTATAGAAAACACATGTACTTCACAATTCCAATTATCTTTCTCTCCATTATATTCAATTGAACAATTAACACTCTGTAATTCAAGTTGATAAGTTCTTCTCTATTCCTCTATCAATTGCAAGTTTTGAATTTTGATTGAATGCAAGTAAATTCTCTTTATTGTATTGTTATTTCTCTTACTTCTATGGTTTCATTGTTAATTTATTATTAATCATTGATGTTAATTATAGATTGCTGCATTTAATAGTATGTTAGTGCAATTATGAAAATAGTAGCATAGATAGTATAGGATAGGAGGATTTGATGAAGGAATTAGGATTTTGGATATGACAACGTAATCTAAATTTATGATTCTAAATGGAATTTAACTGAATTAATAAATGAAATTGAATGATCTCACATCATAGGTTAAGAATTTAAACTAATTAGATTGATCACCTATTTTATTAAATCTTAATCAAAGCTATGATAATAGAATTAACACATAATTGCTAATTAACATTTTTAAAGTAGCAAAAGGTTAATTATTAATTTTTTCTATTAATTCGTACAATTGCATGATCCGTGCTTATGTCATTATAGTCGTAGTTTTTTTTCTTTTCATTCATAATGCTACCATTAATTGAATCTAGTGTTCTTAACCTAGGTTATTAATTGGCTAGGTGATAAATGGAGTGCTTATTCAATTTATTATAATTAAGAGAAAGCAAATAGATGAATTATCATGAGTTTCTATAGGTCAACGTTAAATCATTTATAATCGTTCTTTTCTTCATGATTATTTGATATCTTGATACCATAATCACTATCTTCCTATATTTATTCACGAATTAGTGAGTAATGTGTTTTATCATTTATCCATAGTATAGAACTTAGTGGTATAAATTAATGTTATTGAATAACCAGGGTTTTAACATTGATTACATAATTATTGATTATATACCATTCCTTGTGGGTTCGACTCCTTCTTGCCATTTACTACATATTTGAAATTAGGATTTATTTATTAAATTTGTTGTGCATACAACAGTGCATCCATTAGACAAGGAAATAGGGAAAGGGAAAACAACATAGTTTTTGTTGATGCTTGAAAATAATGAGAATGGTAGTCCACTTGACCCAAGGGTCAAAACATTGCTAGGTGAGTATTGGTATGTTTTCTCAAATGAACTACCTAATGAGTTGCCTCCCATAAGCGGCATAGAGCACCAAATTAACTATATTCCCGGTGCTACTTTCCCTGACAAACCGACCTATAGGTGTAACCCTAAAGAGGCCATGGAGTTGCAATGATAAGTTAAAGAATCGTTGAAAAATGGTTACATTAGGGAATCACTTAGCCATGTACGGTACTGGCTCTTTTGATACCAAATAAGGATGGCTCAATGAGGATGTGTGTTAATAGTAGAGCCATCTACAACATTACTATCAAATAATGAATAATAATGGTTGGTTGTGGTATCCCTTTTATTAAAACTTAGGGTTTTCTCTCGGCTGGTTCTTCTATTTGCCTTGGTTCCTATCGATAGAATTCATGATGGTTTATGGCCAAGAATAGGAAGTCGTCGGCTAGGTCTGGCAAAGTCAGCCAACGACGAGTGTTGAGAAGTTCAAAATTTGGGACTAATTCGCTGGATGTGGTGAAGGCTCGAACCAATGCTGATTTAGATGCAGGGGATGATAAGCCTTTATCATTTACTTTTTCTGATCCTATAGTTGATTTAGGAGGATGTATTCTTGATGGACTTAGTAATTCTGATGTGAATTTAAATGGGTTTTGTGTGGATAGGGCTGAATTCAATGATCAAAGTCCAAACCCTATCTCTGATGATCATAATTTGAATTCACAATTATCTCATAAAATTCCTGAGGGTGCTTTATTACCTGAATCAGGAGATTATTTGATTGATATTGCGGTGCTCCTATTACTTCCTCTATGTCTCTAGACCAAAATCATGCAATGGCTGGAAGGCCTGGTGCTGAGGGAGTTGTGAATGATTATAATCAAAACATGATTCCACAACACACTTCTATTGGAGTTTCTTAGAGGGACAAACTTGCTTACAATCATAGCCCAGATAAATGTATGCCCCTAAATTATGTGCCTCCACAGATTGAAGAGGGACAAATTATGGTTAATTTAGTCAAGGAGAAAGTTGATAAGGAATTGGAGGAATGGAAGCATACATTGATAGGATATGTTTATGGAAATGATCTTACTTGTAATCAAATGTTGGGTTTTGTTAAAACTCAATGGATTCGTGTGGCTCCTCCTAAATTTATATGCCATGATGATGGTTTCTTTTTATTTAAATTTGCTTCTGTAATAGATTGTGAATGGATCTTGTCACAATATTGGTCTTATTATAGTAGGCCATTAATTATAAAAAGATGGTAAAGGAAACATAAGCTTTCAAAATCTGAATTACAATTTGTTCTTTTGTGGGCTAAATTACCTCAGCTGCCTTTAGAGGATTAGTCTTCTAAATCTTTGAGTATGATTGCTAGCTCAATAGGGTCCCCTATTTACACTAATGCTATCACCTTTAGAAATGATAGGATTGCTTAACCTAAGGTGTTAGTTGAATTTGATATTAAAAAACCTTTGTGTGAGTCCATCTTGATCAGGGATCTTAATGGTTCTCTTATTAATCAAAAGTTCAGTTTGAATGGAAACCATCTTTCTGTCATAACTGCCTCGATCCTTCTCATAATGGCCAAATCTACTGGAGGCTTTAGAAGAAATCAGTTATTGGAGAGCCTCAAGTTTATCAAGAATGGAAGGTGGTTAGGGACAGAAAGAAAGTTTCATCTTATAAGGATGGTTCTGCAGATGATGGTGTTCCAAAGTCTAAGAATAAGGAGTTTGCATCTCTCGGATCAGTAAAAGAGCACAAGACTAATATTTCTATTTCTCCAAAGGCTAATGTCTCCAATTCTCATGATGTTCTCATCATTGGTAGTAGTGGAAATTGGTTTCATACTCTCAGAGACTCTAGTGTTTCTATTTCCCTATTTTAGATTCAAGAACTGACAAGGCACCCTCATGATCTAGGTGCCCACGTTTTCTAGCTGGAATGTGAGAAGCATTAATGATCCATCCAAACAAAGGGAGGTTTTTGGATGGATCAAACAAATCAAGTGCTCCCTTATTGGTTTACTGGAGACTAGAGTTAAAGCAAATAAGGCTGATAATATTAAAATAGGTTTAGTAAGGAATTAGATGTGGTTAAATAATGATCAAAGTCATGACAATGGGAAAGTATGGGTTCTCTGGGATCCTTTGGTTTTGAATGTGAATCATATTTCTTCCCGTGTTCAGGGTACTTTGTGTGATGTTAAGACTTTAGATGGTAAGGTGTAGTTTGTTGTGGGTTTTATTTATGCTTTCAATACTGGTTCAGCTAGGAAAAGTTTATGGAATTGGTTAGAAATGAATAAAAGGATCTCTCACCCTATAATTTTAATGGGAGATTTTAACATCATCCTTCACCATTATGAAAAGCAAGGAGGGGACACTCCTTCTACTCAGGACATACTTCATTTTTCTCACTACCTTAATCTTTTGGGTCTAAGGGATCTTAAGCGCTATGGTTGTTTTTTCACATGGATGAATAAAAGGAGTGGGGATGATGCTATTGCTTATCAGCTAGATAGGGCTATAGTGAATGTGACCTGGTTTAATGTGTTCACTAATTCCTCTACTGCCTTCAAACCCCTATGTTATCTGAACATTACATTATCCAAGTCCATACAGGGGTGCATTCTACCAGGAAGAAACCTTTCAGGTTTAATAATTTTTGGACTGAAGACCCCCCAACTCTTAGACATCATAAGGGAGCATTGGGAAGGGCCTTCAAGTAGTAACCCTCTTTTTCATATATACAAAACTCTTCAAAGATTAAAGCCTATATTTAAAGACCAAAATAGTGTTAAATATGGTTCTCTGGAGCATAAAATGGAGGGGGCAAGGAAAGCCTTAGCTGAGTATTAGTAATAATGATCTTAGAGCTGCAATGCATGAGTGTGAGGACCATCTTAACAAAATATCAAGATGTTATGAATGCTTTATCTAGCAGAAATCCAAAATTTACCGGTTGAATGTGGGGGATGCAAACCATAAATACTTCTTTGCTACATTAAAGGGTAATCAAAATCTGAACTCCATTCAACAGATTGCATTGAATACTAGGGTTGTCACCTCTGATCTTGCCTGCATCTCAGACTCTTTTCTCTCTTTTTACAAAGAGCTTCTAGGATCTTAAGAAGTGGCACAAGTTTGGTTAATTCTGTAATTATTTCTCAGGGTCCTATTCTCCATGATACTCATAAGTATCAACTCCTTTCTCCAATTTCTTCCTAAGAGGTTAAGGAGGTTGTGTTTTCTATTATAGATTATAATGCCCCTAGTGTTGATGGTTTTACTGCTGCTTTCTTTAAGAAATCATGGGAGATTATAGGAGTTGATATCATATATGTAGTGCAGAATTTCTTCATTACTGGATATCTTCCTCCCCAACTCAACATCACTTCTCTAACCCTCATTCCAAAAAGAGGTAATGCTACTAGGTTAAGTGATTATAGGCCTATTGCTTGCTGTGGAGTTATACATGAGATTATTTCTAAAATTTTAACTGCCAGAGTGCAAGCCTTAATGCCTTATCTCATCAATCAAGCTCAATCTGGTTTTGTTGAAGGGAGGCATATTGGTGAAAATGTTTTGCTAGCTGCCGAATTGGTTAGGAAATATTCTCAAAAGCATATCTCTCTTATATGTATGATAAAAGTTGACATTAAGAAAGCTTATGATTTAGTTCACTGGGGTTTTTTGCAGCAAGTCCTTCATACTTTCCCCCCCTCTAAGTTGTTAGATGGATAATGACATGTGTAACCATTGTATCCTATTCTCTTTATTTAAATGGTGAGCTGACTAAACCTTTCAAAGGTTAGCAAGGATTAAGGCAAGGGGACCCTATATCCCCTTATTTGTTTATGTTGGTGGCTAAAAACCTTACTAGATCTCTTAAGTTTTTGTGGAATGATAAGGATTTTAAAGGTCATCCTAAATGTAAAGATTTGAATATTGTTAACTTAGCTTCTGTAGATGATATGCTCCTTTTCTGTAGGGGTGATTTTAAGTCAATTAATTGTCTTATCAATGTAATTAAAGACTTCTTTGATAGGTCTAATCTTATCATCCGCCCTCAAAAGAGTAGCATATTTTTTAGGGGTGTGGATGATGCAACAAGATTTCATATCCTACAACAAACTAATTTCTCTTAGGGTAGTTTTCCCTTATCATATTTAGGGTTCCTTTATCCTCTACAAGATTAACAACCTCCCAGCTCCAAGGTCTATTCTAGAAAATAGCAAAGAAGCTTGTAGGCTGGCATTCTCATATGCTATCTTATGCTTGAAGTCTGTTATTTTTAGCTTCCAAATTTACTTGTCTCAAGTCTTTACTCTCCCAAGGAAGTTGATCCAGCAAATTGAATGTGTGTGCAGGCAGTTCCTCTAGACTAGAAAGATAAATTCTTCAAAGAAAGCTTTGGTAGCTTGGAAGCAGGTTTGCTTACTTAAAAAGGAAGGAGGTCTGGGCTTAATTGATGTGCATCAATGGAATAAAGTGGTAGTAGGGAAAATGCTTTGAAACTTGTGGTGCAAAAAGGACTCCCTTTGGTTTAAATGGGTTCACTATATTTATTTAAGCTCTCAATATCTGTGGTCATTTACTTCAATCCATAAGTGCTCTTGGCATCTATAACAAATCTTCAATCTTAGACATTAGTTTCATGACTTCTTCTCTGATTCTCAATTTTTGACAAAAACCATAAAGAATGATGGATCTTATAGTATAAAGGGAATGTATGATCTTACTAGGCACCATGGTGAAACAGTTTGGTGGTGGTCTATTCCTTGGTATGGTTTGGATGCTCCCAAACACCAATTTATTACCTGGGTTGCTATTCAAAACAAGTTGATGACCAAGGTAAGATTAAAGCAGCTGAATCTTCTTGAGGATATTGAGTCCATCTTGTGCATGACAAGATAAGAAGAGGACATCAAGCACCTTATGTTTGATTGCCCTTGTAGTTAGGAGATTTGGATGAAGATTAGGAAATCCTTTAATATGAGGGATCATATCCACTCGTGGGAGATAGAACTAAAGATCTTGGATAAAAACACAAAGCAATGAAAGAGGAAGAGGGACATACTCAGAGCCCTTTTTGTCACATTCATAGGATCCATTTGCCATGAAAGAAGTACTAGAATCTTTAGAATTAAATCTCAACACTCTAGTCTGCTTCTTAAAGATATTTGCTTTGTAGTGTCAAGTAAGATTTTTGCTTCTCATCGTGTCAATAAGTATGACCAATGGAAGGACTGTATAAATGCATTGGTGGTCTAAATTAATTTGTACATATATTCATTTTTGGTAGTAATAAAATCTACTTACCAAAAAAAAAACAACATTACTATCAAGTATAGGTATCTTATACCTATGGCATGTTGGATTGTTTACATGGGGAAAGTGTTTTCTCCAAAATTGACATGAGGAGTGGTTACTATTAAATAAGGATAAAGGAAGGAGACAAACAGAAGATTGCCTTCAAGACGAAGGGAGGCCTATATGAGTGGATGGTCATGCCATTTGGGTTATCCAACGCACCAAGCACCTTTATGATGCTTATAGATGAAGTCCTAAGACCCTTCATTTATAAATTTGTAATTGTTTACTTTGATGACATTCTTGTATTATCCTCTAGTATTGATGAGTATGTAAGGCACTTAAAGCTTGTATTTTTAGCTCTTAAAAGAAGCAAGTTGTACGGTAAACTAGAAAAGTGTGACATCTTTGTGCCAAAAGTCACCTTTTTAGAATTTGTTGTATCTAAAGATGGTATTTCCACGGATGAGTCAAAGGTGGAGGCAATAAGAACGTGGCCTACACTCACATCTAGTATTGTCATTAGATCCTTTCATGGACTTACCTCTTTCTATAGGCAGTTCATCCAAGGATTAAGTACACTTCTAGCACCTATCACCGAGTGTCTCAAAAAGGGCAAATTCAAATGGACCAAACAAGCACAAGAAGCCTTTGAAGTCATCAAGGGTAAGTTGAGTGAAGCCCTAGTATTGTGATTGCCCAATTTTGAAAAAATGTTCAAAATCTAGTGTGATGCAAGCAAAGTAGGAATTGAAGCATTTCCAATATAAGAAGGAAAGCCAATAGCCTTATTTAGAGAAAAGCTCAATAGCTCAAGATCTAATTACAACACTCATGAAAAGGAATTTTATGATATTGTCAGGGCTTTAGATCATTAGTCTCACTACCTTATACCATCACGATTTGTGTTGCATACTGATCATCAGTCCCTAAAATACATAAATGGGCAACATAAGCTACACCCTAGGCATTTTAGGCGGATAGAGTTTTTATAATCTTTCTCATTTGTAGCAAAGCATAAGAGTGGCAAAACTAATGTTGTAGCATATGCCCTCTCTAGGAGATATTGTATGTTGTCATTACTTGAAGTAATATTCCTAGGATTTGGGTTCTTGAAGAAGCTCTACAAGGAAGATGAAGACTTTCCAAAATACTTTGAAGATCAAGGCAATTCTTGAAGTCCCTACCTGATTCAAGATGGCTTCCTTTTCAAAGGTAACAAGTTGTACATTCCAAAGAGTTCTATCAGAGAGTTGGTGATCCAAGAGGTGCATGGAGGAGGACTAGCTAGAAATTTTGACATTAACAAAACTGATGATGTATTACAAGAGCATTTTTATTGGCCTAGAATGGTAGGGGATGTACAATTAATTATGGCAAGGTGATCTACTTGCCAAAAGTCCAATATTCACTTCCACTAAGGGCTCTATCCTCCGTTGCATGTCCCATATCATCCTTGGGATCATGTGAGTATGGAATTCATAGTGGAATTACCTAAGATACAAAGGCAAAATGATGCCATTATGGTGGTGGTAAATCACTTTTCCAAGATGGCATATTTTGTCCCTTGTCACAAGACTAGAGCTGGCAAAAGTTGACCCGACCCGAGCGAAACCCGACCCGTTACGACCCGAAAAATGTAGCAACCCGACCCGACCTGATCCGATCCCAACCCGTGACCCGTCATTGACCTGACCCGATAGCGACCCGACCCTTCATTGACTCGACCCGATAGTGACCCGACCTGGTATTAACCCGACCCACTTCGACCCGACCCAATGTTGACCCGACCCGACAATCACCCGATCTGACCCAACATTAACCTGATCAGATATCAAAATATATAATAATAATAATAATAATAATAATAATAATAATAATAATAATAATAAAATAAATTACACATATATTATCATTTATTTAAAGCTTTTAAAAATATAGTATTTTATAAATTGTACTTATTTTTCATAATTTTACCTTAGACATTCTTATTTATTAATGATATCCTAATAAGATATATTATTAATAAATAAAAAATCAAAATAAAAAAGGCAAATATCCAGTTGTAAGCCTGTAAAATAATTTTAAAAAAGTGTTCCATTACATCCACTAATCCACCTATTTGAAGAAACTCTTAATAGAAGAGCATAATAGTGTCTTTTATCAGTTATCAGTTATCACCCATAAAATCTAACAAATAATAACTATACCCCGTATCAAGAAGAGTATCTTACGTTACAACCCTAAATTTAAAGTTTTAGTTATATTTTTTCTTTTAATATTATTAATTTACTTTAATTATAATTTAGTATTCTACGTTAATCAATTTTAAATTTACAATATCCAATTATGTTTATTAATTATGATATTAATTATTTATATTTTACATTATTTAATTTTTAATTTATATCAATTTATATACAATAATTAATAATTTATGAAAATATAAAAAGTATTATTTAATTTAAATTATGTTTAAAATAACTTATTATAGTGTTTTTTACTATAATAATAATAATTAATAAAAATATTATAATAAAAATATAAATAAAATAATGTTAATAAAATAAATACAACTAGAGAAATTAATAAGATAAATTATGCAGATAAATGAATATAAAAAAAATATAGAAGAAATGATATAAAAACTATTATATAAAAAAAAATAATACTTTTGTAGGTAAATTTTTTTACTGTTAATATTAACCGTGTTATATATATATATATTCTAACAGTATAAATTGAGCTAAAAATATATTAGAAAGTATCAAAAATTAGCTTCGATGATCCGCCGTGTAGCACTTGTGGGTAAAATTTGTTTTCCCATAACCACAATTCTAAATTTAAAGTTCCTAAATTTGAAATTAGAATATATTTTCTTACACCAGATGCTCTAAATAAATATTAAATTGGTCGAACTATTTTTGTTAGTTTTTTTAAATTAAAGTATTGGTATAGTTTATATTTGTGTAAGTTAATACTATATTTTGATCTCTTGAGACTTTAAAAATAAAATTTAGTTTATTCATAACTAAAAATGCAATTCCGATGGCTAATATGTATGAGGAATATGGATAGAAATAAAAGTACAAAAATAAATTATGAATATCTTTATTATTTACCTTTGTAAAAATAAAACACATACAATATTCTTATTTTATTTATCTTTACTAATGATCCTATGATTGTATTGTATCTAATATTTACAATGTAATAAATGATCATTATATATTGTATATTCTTGTTATGCTCAACTTTATTTTATAAAATTATCTTTTCTTAAGTAATCAATTAAATATAATATAAGATAAACATCTAATACTTTTACTTGTAAAATTTATAAATGTTTAAAACAATCAAATATAATACTATTAAAACTTATGAATATCTTTATTATTTACCTTTGTAAAAATAAAATACATATAATATTATTATTTCATTTATCTTTACTAGTGATCCTATGATTGTATTGTATCTAACATTTACAATGTAATAAATGATCATTATACATTGTATATTCTTGTTATACTCACCTTTATTTTATAGAATTATCTTTTTTTAAGTAATCAAATATTTTAAGTAATAAATTAAATACAATATATGATAAACATCTAATATTTTTACTTTTGAAATTTGTAAATATTTAAAGCATTCAAATATAATACATTAATACTTTTAAAACTTTTAAATATCTTTATTATTTACCTTTGTAAAAATAAATCACATATAATATTCTTATTTCATTTATCTTTACTAGTGATCTTATGATTGTATTGTATCTAATATTTACAGTGTAATAAATGATAATTATACATTGTATATTGTTGTTATGCTCACCATTATTTTATAAAATTATCTTTGTTTAGGTAATCAAATATTTTAAGCAATCAATTAAATATAATATATGATAAACATCTAATATTTTTACTTGTAAAATTTATAAATGTTTAAAGCAATCAAATATAATACAATTAAAATTTATAAATATCTTTATTATTTACCTTTGTAAAAATAAAACACATATAATATTCTTAGTTCATTTATCTTTACTAGTAATCTTATGATTGTATATAATATTTACAATGTAATAAATGATAAGTATACATTGTATATTATTGTTATACTCACCTTTATTTTATAAAATTATCTTTTTTTAAGTAATCAAATATTTTAAGTAATCAATTAAATATAATATATGATAAACATCTAATATTTTTACTTGTAAAATTTATAAATATTTTAAGCAATCAGATATAATATTGTTAAAACTTATAAATATCTTTATTATTTAACTTTGTAAAAATAAAACACATATAATATTCTTATTCCATTTATCTTTACTAGTAATCTTATTATTATATCTAATATATACATTGTAATAAATGATAATTATACATTGTATAGTCTTATTTTGATAATCTTTATTTATAAATTTTTTTAAGTAATTAAATATTTTAAGTTATCAAATAAATTATAATCAATGATAAATATCTTTGTTTGATTCAAAGCACAATATTTTTTATTATTAAAATTTATAAATATCTTTACTATTTATTTGTGAAAATAAAGCACATTTAATATTTTTAATTCTTTTACATGCAATATTAATCTTATTATTGTTTGTCTCTAATATTTATGATTTATGAAATGATAATTACTTGGACTCGAATATGAGTAAACCCGTCAAAACTCGACCCGACCCGACCCATTAAGTTTAGTCGTAACTAATTGAATCCAACCCGTCAAATTGTATGAAATGACCCTACCTATCAACTTAACTCAAAACAATTCGGACATAACTAACCCGTCATATTACATGAAATGACCTGAACGGGCCAAAGCCACCTACTCATGTGAAATAGAAAATGACCCGAAACCAACCCGACCCTACCGGTCAAGTTAATCCGAAATTATTCGAATCCGAGTTTTCTTAACTCGAATGGCTGGACCCGACCCTACCCGACAAATTAACCTGAAATGATCCGAACCCGAAATGATCCGACCCGAAACCGACCCGACCCGATAAATTGACCCGAAATGACCCAGACCCAAAATGACCCGACTCGGAACCGATCCGACCCGACAAATTGACCCAAAATGACCCATAACCGAAATGACCCGACCCGATAAATTGACCCGACCCGTTAATGACCCGACCCGACCCGCACCCGACCCTCAAAAGTCAAATGACCCGAAATAACCCGACCCGTTAATGACCCAACCCGCTATGACCTGACCCGAACCCGACAAAAATTATGGGCCATAAACTCAACACCTTTTTAGGCTTTATTATGGATAAAAAATATGGCTTGAAAATCCTTTCAAGATTCGGCCATCATCTAGCAAAAATCAACACATGGAGCACATATTATTCAAAAATCCCAAGCATGAAACCACTTCACTTTGCACAGTTTTTGGAGTTAATTTTTGGTATTTTCCAAGACCTTAATTATAATTAATTAAGGGGTTTTAATGTCCTAAAAGTTATCCAAATTATCAGGCTAAATGGGGGTCTTGGGAAAGGTTTATTTTTCCATCTAGTTAATGCACGAGTAATGTACTAGTTTCCCTCTTTCTTGTAATTTATGTTTCCTAAGTCCTAATTATTAGCTTTTAAACCTAATGAAACATATAGATCAGGGGAAATGGATGATTGGAGGCTCAAAACATCAACTCCTATGCTTATTGTTTGAGTCCTACCATAGTTAGCATGCATTAGAGTAAAGTTTGGTTAAGTTAAATCCTTATGGTTACTTAAGGGTCGGTTGTAACTTTATCAACTTCTTAAAATCTTATATGGGTGTAAAGAGGAATAAAAGAGTTAACCTTTGAGTATTATTTAGACCCCAAGTCGTGTGTTTTCATTTCAACCAACCTAGTGCATGGTTTTTCTTTATTTTTACAAAATCTTACAATCTTTATCTTAAGAGTTGTTACTTGAAGTGGTGATTGTAAGTATTTGATTTCAAGAGTTACTAGAATATCAAATCTTTTTCCCATCTCATCCACTCTTCTATTTTCTCTTTTTTTGGAGCTAAACCAAAGTTTCATCATCAACCCTTTGCAAGACCCAATTTGTTTAGCATTTTATGCATCACTATTCAATCCTAAAACATTTCAAAAAATAAAAAAGATTATATTTAATATAGATAAAAATGGTTTTAGTTTTGGGAAGAACTTAAAAAAGTGTGAAAATGCAAGTTTCAAGAAGACTACTCCACTAGTCATATCTAACACTAGTCAACTAGAGATGCATATGTATGCTAAACAATTCGGTCAAGCTTAATGGAAGATGGTAGATTTAGGGTCAACAACCACCGAAATTATAAAAATAAGAAAGTGACAGGAAGAAAGAAATATATTTGATCTTCAATAATGCCTTGAGATCAAAAAATTACGAATATTACTCATGGTTTTAACTTTTGAGATAAAATTTGTAAGATTTTAAAAGATCTCTTCACTTGACCTTGTCAAGAGGAATCTCAATGTTGAGGGAGTTTTGATCCAAATATTAGTTGCTTTCTTTTTAGAGATATCCAATAATTATAGGGTGTATGTGGGACTTTAGTTACAACCTAACCATGCATTACAATTAAACTAACATTCTAACTATCTATTTTTAATAGAAAACAAGCCAAACAAGCTCCCTAAGTCGAGCATATGGCGTGTCAACTTTTAGGACTTACAAGGCCTAATTTCATCTTGCCTAAACGAGAAACTAGATAAAAGGAAAAAGATGGATAAGAAAAATTACAAGATATTTATAAGCAAGTAATTCAAATTTTAATAAATAAAAAAAGAGAGAAAGTATATTTTTTTAGGAGCCAAAAAGGAGCAAGAACTCTTCCCATGTGGAACCAGTAACCAAGGTTGATTGTAGCTCCAAACATGAACTCTTTCTTATCAATTTGTGTCCCCATAATCAGTAAAATAGTTTTTCCCCCTTTGTCTTGTGTGCTTTAATTATTTTGAAATGAAAAACATGTTGAAAATTATGGGTCATGTAACACTCCAAAATTTATTATTGAAAAAAATATAAAATTTAGCAAAATCGTAATAAACAAATAATGGGTATTACTACCAACCTTGAAATAAATATAGTTTACCTTACCATCCTTACATTAAATATAAGGTAAAAGTAATTAACACTTAAAACATGTTAAAATAAAAAATGAGATAGATTCATAACTTAGGTAACAGTTTGGAGGTCAACTCTGAGTACAATAACAAAAATATATAAAGAGGGATGCATTGTAACTAAGAATTATAAAATGGTATCCAGAAAAAATAAAACTAAATAACATGACTCTAAGCCCAACCCCATGCATAAAAAACATTCCTCCCAAATCAAGGCATTGTAAGAAGCAAAGTCATCAAAATGGTCCTTAGTGACCTACACAAAATCAGTTGGGTTATCTACTTATCGGAATGAGCAACAGTCACAAACATGATGATCGGTATGCTATATACTAATTAAGGTAATGATACTGTAATACCCCAAATTTAGCTAAACCTAATCCTGATTTATTTACTTTGTAACCTAATTATAATATCGGATAATTAATATTCCCACCTTACCCTAACTCTCTAATCCTAAAATTTTGGCCTAATCCGTGTGATCTTTAATTAAATTATCCTAATATCCTAACTTAAATTATATTAACCTTATTATAATTCAAAAACTAAGCCTATCATCTTCTCTTTTTCTTTTCCCTCTTTTCCCTTTTCTCTTATTTTTTTCTTTTTCTTCCTTTGGTTGACCCTTCTCTTGTTCCTTTTTTACTTTCCCCCTTCTTCCTAGGTGAAACATTATCCTTAGACAATTCCTTCCATGCCTCCATCCCTTGCCAAGCCAATCCCTAGCCCATCAATTCTATGATTGTGGGTTGGAGTAGAAATTTTGGCCGATCATCCCTTCTCTCCTGCATGCGCGTGTGTGTATATAAGGCATATTTAATGCCGTGAACCTATCTCCTTCTCTGTCTAATTTTTCTATCTAAAAACAAAACCACATCATTATTCCTTACCTTTATTTCCTCCTTGCCATCACTAAACCAACCATAAAACTCACACCAACGATCCCAACTAAAACACTCACACCTCTTTTGGTCACCTTTTTCATTCGTACCCCAACTAACAGTCAAAATATCCGGTGCACCACCCCACCTTTTGGCCAAACTCACCATAACCTCTCCCTTTTTATTGTTCATTGTCTATGGAATCAACAACCAGACACCACCCCCATCATTCGGCCACACCAACTACACCACAGCACTCCTCTTTAGCAACTTCCATTGCAACTCACACTCCAACAACCACACTGTAGCAGCCCTTTATCATTTTTTCCCTTTTCTATAGCAACAACAACCGTAGGATACACTTAACTTTTAGCTAAAAAAACCAAACACCACCCCCACCATTTGGCCACGCCAACAACAACCTACACTCTGCCTTCGACCATTCCCACTAGTGCCCCCTTATTTTGGCATCCCCTACCCATGTACCCTAGCAATAGAACAACTAGCCTTTCCCACCCCTCTTGGTTCGACACTTGTTGTAGTTCCTCTCTAGTTGATTGCACAAAGTTTTTCTAAATCAAAAAATTGGGTTATTTCGATTATCCTCTATTGTTATACCCTCCTTTACTTTAACTTTTGCATAATTTTGGCATTCAATTCTAAAAATATCTTATTATAGTTTCTTAGGAGACATTTTTGAGGTTCTAGAAGAGGTAGGATAGGATTTACATGATTAGAGACCGAAGTCATTTTTTATAAGGATAATTGTTATAGTGTAGGATTTTTGTTGCTAAGTGTTATGCATGAATTTTTATGATACCATATTGTTACTATTATATGCTTAAATGAATGATTGTTAATTCTATGATATGATATTTTATATTATATGATGGAAAAATAAGTGAGTTAAGGAATTTCCAATATTGTATGATAATTTTCTATGGAAACCCTCGGTGTGATAAATGGTTATGATATGGGTTTATCAAGGTATGGTGAGTGTGAACTAAGTATAATAAGGTATATGGAGATAAATAAAGGATTTGGAAATAATTTTACCAAACATATAAGATTTGCATGAAATAAGGGCTTTTGTTACCGGCAAGGGCATTTTGGTCATCTAAAATATGTGAAGGATTTTATAGAAGTAGTTAGAGTAGTTATGAATGGCCTAATTTTAATAAAGTATGAAAAATACCTAATTTTATAATAGTAACTCTATAGGTAGAAGGCTATCATCACGTATGTGGAAAGGTAAACCGCAAAATTTGTATATGTTGTTAAATTTAGTGTTTTAGTAATGCTCCTTGTAACTGGTATTTCTTTGAGCCCTAAAGGAAAATTTATGATGGATTTGTTAAATTAGGATTTATAAGCCATAGGAATAGTAACTTTTGAGATAGGGTTATTATCACATGTTCAAGAACTGAGAGTTAGGCCATGAAATTTAAGTATATTACTAATAACAATAATAGTTGAGTAAGAGGTACTAAATTTGGTGGATAAAAGAGTAATCAAAGATTATTTATGAATAAGATGTGAAATTAGGGTTTTTGGGGAAATATAAGGGTCTTAACCCCGAGAACAACCTTTTGATCCTTGTGACGTTCTTTGCCTGCTGTGAATATGTTCTCTACTTTTCAAATCAACCACGAATAAGACTTTAATAATTTAAAATGAAAGATCATATGAGTTGGGCCAAGTTTTTTATGGGTCTGTTCCATTAGAAAACAATAGTGGCTTAGGGGTATTTTGCCTTGAGTGGTGAACTAGTCTGTTATACTAGATTAAGAGTATTGGTGCCCTAAATTCAATATGAAAGATAATGCGATTTGAGATAAGTAACCGAATGGATAAGATATTAATGACTTAAAGTGGAAGAGTGTGTGAGTTAAGACTGAGGTGTTGGGTCCATTCCACCAGACGATGATAGTAGCTTAAGTGTGTTGTCCTTGAGAGGTGCTTCAAACCATTCCATTGGTGTAAGAATAGTGGCTCAGAATTATTTTTTCTTGAGAGGTGTTGGGTATGTTCCACCAAACGATAATAGTGGCTTAGGTGTGTTGTACTTGAGAGGTGCTTCAGACCATTCCACTAGTTTATGAATAGTGGAGTCCTTGAACTCAACATAAATAAGAGAATGCAAACTATTATATCTAATAAAGTCCTAGATCGATACTTACCTTGTGATATTTTATGTGTTTCGCATGTGAACTTATAAATTGTTGTGTATATATATATATATATATATATTTAACCATACCCTTAACTCAATAGTATTTTCACCTTTCTTAGTACGTGGTGTACTTACCATCTTTCTCATGGGTGCTAATTGATACAGGAGTATCTCCATCTCATTATTCTCATGTCGGAGATCAAGAGCTAGCATATTTGGAGATGATAGCAATGGCTCTTGAAAATCTTGAAAACTATCATAATTACCCTAATAATGTTTCATTACGTGATTCTTACCGATATTATATATGTTTTCATGAAGAAGAATTCACCAAGACATTACAATGCAAGGGCAACAAAGTTGCATGGAAGACAAAGATAAAAGACACGAAGCTTGATTACTTGATTATTTAATGTATTATTATGATTAGGGTTTATGTAGCTTTGATATTTTATGTATACTTTATGTATACCATATGTGCGTGTAATAGTTTATCCTTTTATTAATTAGGCCAGTTGGTTTGGGCCTTATTAATAAAGGATAAACTAGGCCTACGTGTGTGTGTGTGATCATGCGTGTATATTTGGTAGACATTGAATGAATGAATGAAAAATTTAGAGGATATCTTAAGAATAATTTGACCTCCCTTCATTCCTCTTAGAGTGAGTTTATCTTGAGAGTTTAGGCTTTGTTCTCTAAAGAAAACTTCGGGATTTATTTTTAGAGTTTATTTAATATTGGTGAAGATCACATTTCCAATCGCGCATTTGGGTGGAACATGACTACATACTTGAATATTACCTCAACTTTGAACATTATTCTTCTTCAAAGAACAAGGAAAAAAGGTCCTACAATGTGAAGGATAATTCTTCCATTATCTTTCATATCATTGTTCATTTCCATGAGTAAACGACCTTGATGCTTTTGTACAAGTCATTGAGGACCAGCTGGATGATTTTTTTTTTCTGTGATACATTGTATAAGGTAGAGTGATGTCTTGTATCAGGGCATGGGTGTAGAGTCATGTTATCTGGGGAATAATTTTTTTTGGTTACCTTTTGGACTCTTAGCTTCATTACATCTCTTTTATTTGTGTTTTATTATACTCGAATAAAGCTCCAAACTCATATTTATGTTTATAAAGCCACTCTCATTCTATTTATTTTGTTTTAATTTTAATGGCTTTAGCCTTGTAATTAATGTGAGGATGGTATGGTAAGCCATCCATACATTATTTATAGTGGTAACACCCGGTATTATGATTATAAGCTTCTACTATAAAAAACAATTCAGTATTGAAATTTGGGGGGGCTATAAATGCAACCATAATAAGGTTACATAGAAGAAGTTAGCTCGCATAAGAGAATAAACATATGTGTATGTTAAACATAATATGATGCAAGGTAAAGCACCTCTCTAGGTAACCCACACCTAAACCGCTATTATCGTCTGGTGGAATGAACCCAACATATACTAGGAAAACATGCATAAGTCTACTATTCTTAAACTGGTGGAACGGTTTGAAGCACATCTCAAAGCAGAATACACATGAGCCTCTATTATTGTAACACCCCTAAAATTTACTACTAAAAAATTTCATTTTTAAAAGTTGTAAGTGGAAGAAAAGATAGTAAATTTTAGGTTGTTACCGCCACACTTAGTACCAAACCAGTTTTTTCTACTATTCTGATATCAAGTACTAAGGCTAAAACATCACTTTACTTAAATTTCAAGAATATAATTATAAAAATAAAAGTTGAGCAATAGTTAAGAAGGTTAAATCACCTTCTAAAGAAAACCCACTAACCCCACAAAAGAATGCCAATGGAAAAGAAATACAAATTATTATAAGGAAAAATACAGAGAAACTCCCAATTTAAAACACCGGGCAGCACCCTGAATAACCCTACACTCTCAATCTCGATGAATAGTCTGAAAATGAGCTTGTGAGATAACCTGCAAAGGCTATTTCTCATTGAATAAGTAGGGGGCTAGTAATGAACCCTTTAGTACTATGGTACTAGGTAACCCTTTATACATGATAAATATGCAAGGCTTGCATGCAACACATCAAACGTAGCACATCAATCACATGAATATGGAATTATACATATATTAACTAAAATGCGATAATCATTTATATAGCCACATGCATCAAGGTCATATGCTTCCTATAATCATTCAATTTAGAAATAACAGAAACATACTATTGGAGCATCCAAGTGATGCTCTTTGTAGTATAATAACATGAAATAAGTGTTAGCATCTCTAAATAGTGTAGACCAGTAAAAACCTTCTAGAATCTTGAAGGCGGTCTTTTTACCACCCAAATGTCCTCTGCAATAGAATGTATGATAAAGTGATAAAATATGCTCAAATTTTGAGTCAGGGACACATCTTCTATAACAAATTTCCATAAATAGGGGTCATCCCAAACATATTGGTATACCTCCTTTCTAATTTTATTTTTCACATATCGTGGCATGTTAGTGGGTAGCTTATGAGTAACAAGATAGTTCACAATATCGGCAAACTATGGTGTACTTACCTGTATTCTAAAGAGCTGCTCATCCGAGAAGTTCTCAATCAAGGGTATAGGTTTGCCATCCTGAATCATATGGCTCAAATGGTCAGCCACTACATTCTCACTCCCTTTCTTGTCCATTATCTCCTCATCAAACTCTTATAGCAAGAGAACCCATATTTTAACCAAGGTTTTTCTTCCTTTTTAGATAATAACTACTTCAATGCTCCATGATCTATAATGATAACTTTAGTTTGAAGTAAATATGTTCTAAAATTTTCAAGAGCAAACACTACAGCTAATAGCTCTTTCTCTATAGTGGAGTGACTCAAATGATCATCATTAAGAGTTCTTGAAGTGTAGTAAATGACGTAAGGCTTTTTATCCTTTCATTTCCCCAAGATGGCACCAATCACTTAGTCAAACGCATCACACATGATCTCAAATGGTAGGACCCAATCTGGGGGTAGCATCACCAAAGCTCATGTTAGAAGCTTTTTAAGCTCATCGAAAGGTTTTTTTACACTCAATGATATAATCGAAAGGAACATCCTTCTATAAAAGGCATGTCAATGGATTTAAAATGTGGTGTGACCGTAGCTGGCACGTAATTTAAACCCTCTTGTTGTCAATTGTAGCACTGGTAAATAAGGGTATCGTTCTAGGCCGGGGATTCAGAGGGCTCACCTCTATCTAACTAGCTTAAAAATAAAACTAAAACTAAAAATCCTAAATAACACTAAATAAATACATAAGAAAAATACTAATGGGGGTTTATAAAAATAAAAATAATAAAAGGGGTAAAATAAAACAAACTAATAATAATAAAAATGGGAAATAATGGAAAACCCGCAGATATGAGAAATATGTTAGGGAAATAAAAATCCACCACTAGATTAGGTTGTAATATAATATTTATTTCTAAGTCATCCTTTAATCGTGAGAAAGAGATCGACCAAGTTGCACACCAAAAGTAGGTCTATACACCTTATATTACTTCCCTTAATTAATTAATACGACAAAGCGTCAATATTAACCCTATTAAATACTAGCAGTATAGCAGCAACAAGTGGCTCCTATATTTAACTAGATTTAATGCATTAAGTGTAAGTGGAAGGCTGTCAATCTAAGTACCCAAACTAGTACAAAAAACATGTCTAGCTGTATTTCCTTTCCTTGACCCACACGTATCGAAACGTTTTACCACTTCGGTTAGAATCACAAAACGATTAGGTGAATTGTTATCTAACCTAGCTGCAATTTATACATATAAGATCTAGTATATTTAGATGGCCACCTAGCAGGCAAATAATCCTACATACTGTCACTTATGAGGAATTAGAACAAGGCATGCACCAAATAAACTATACTTGACAGAATTATACATATAAACGATAGCAATTAATATAGAGTCAAGAAATAATCTCACAAAACAAAGAAAATAAAATTATAATTCAAATCATAATCTAGGGTTTCAATTCATTTCCTAACAATAAATAATCAACCAACCATAATTAAAGAATTAATTACACAGAAATATATATCTAAAATATAAATTAAAAATAAGAGAAAGAAATAACCGGAATTAATTTTAGATAAAAGATCAAGAATTTATTCAGATAAAAATTAATTTTATTTGAAATAAATTCTACCGGTATAAATTTTCTCTTATTTTTCTTCTCTCTCGGTGCCTTGATTTCTGCACAACAATTCTTTTTATTTTGGCTGGCGGCTGTCTCTTGGTTCGACCCGTGTGCCATGCCTCGAATTCCGTGCTTCATCCTTCGTCGTTCGTGCTGAAGGCTGCGTCGTCTTTTGTTCCTTCGTAGTTAGCCCGAGCCGTGAAGGCCACCTCTAGACGCGCCCTTCTTATCTTCCGTTCCCCTGAGCCTGCAAAGGCTCTCTCTATCTCCCACCTTCGGCCAAGCCTGTGAAGGCTCTACCTTCTCTTTCTTTCTCTGCGGCTCTGCCACGCGCCTCTCTTTAATGCCGCATTGCGGCTCTACCGCCTAGCCCCTGAAGGCTCTGTCTCCCTACTCCTCCAGACTCTCTCCATCCTCCTCTCGTTAGCTTCCCTTTTATTTTCGTCCTTTGATGACCGTGCATCGATGCTGCTTTTCCACGTCAGCCCTTCTACGGCTGACTTTTTTTTTCTTGCGTGTAGCACTCTGTTTGGCTTGCTCTTTGTTTCAGGCCTTTGGGCCTTCGGCCTTTGGCCGTTGGTCCAAAGGTCGAATTCTTTTTTTTCTTTTTTTATTATAAAACCTGCAAAATAAAATTCAATAAATATTAATAAATAATATTTTACTCTAAAATTACTTAATTTATGTCATTTTAGCTCAAATAATAATTTTTATGTAATTTTGACCACTTAAGCATAAAACAACAATTATTCCCCTATATTAGTTAATTAAACTACCAAAAACTAAGATTATAAGGGTATAAAATGTGTCCAAATATGAACTCATCACAATGCTAGAGAAGTAGTTGATGAATCGTCGGTAGAACCCTACATGTCTAAGAAAAGAACGCACCATCTATCTTAGCTTTATTAACTTCTAACCTCCAAGATGAAACAATATGACCAAGTACAATTCCTTATGTCACCATGAAATGACACTTTTCCTAATTAAGGATGAGGTTAGTTTCTTTGCATTGTTTCAAAATCAAAGTCAGATTATAGAGATATGAATCAAAACTATCACAAAAGACACTAAAATCATCCATAAAACCTCAATGATCATCTCTATATAATTAGAGAAAATACTAACCATACATCATTGGAATGTACTAGGGGTATTGCATAAGCCAAAGGGCATGCGTCAATAAGCAATGTGCCTAACGGATATGTAAAAGTTGTCTTCTCTTGATCCTCCTCTGCCATGTGAATTTGGTTGTAACCGAATTGCCCATCAAGGAATCAATAATAGGAATGATCAGCCAATCTCTCAAGCATCTGATCAATAAATGGTAGCGATAAATGATCTTTCCTTGTCATGGCATTCAACTTCCTGTAGTTAATGCATACCCAATGTCCGGTTACTGTCTTTTATGGGACAAGCCCATTCTCGTTTTTTACTATAGTGAACCCTGACTTTTTAGGTGCCACCCATTTAGAGTCTAAAATTGGGTATATGACTCCACAATCTAAGAGCTTGATGATTTCCTTCTTTACTACTTCCATAATAAGATGATTAAGTTTGTGTTTAGGTTCTGTAGTTAGCTTAGCTTCTTCTTCAAGAAGTATGTGGTGCACAGACATAGTAGGAACTATCCCTTTAATGTGTGCTAATGTCCATTCAATAGCTTTTTTGTGAGCTTTAAGGACTTCTAATATCTTTCTTTATTTATCCTTTGTCAACTTTGAAGATATGATCACTGTAAGGGTCTCTATCTCCTAAGTATGAATACTTCAAATGATCCAGTAATATCTTGAGCTCTAATTTAGGGGCCTAAATCACAGAAGGTATCGGCTTATTAGTAGCTAAAGGAATTGAAAAAGGAGGAGGATCCATACCAATATGGAGGGTTTGCCTCCATGTGTGCTATGATATGCACAAGATGTGGGGAAAGTATTACTTCTATCTCTTCCAAAGAAGTATATTTCCCTTTCTAATATAATCCTAAGCTTTTCATAAGAGTGATTGCCAATGGGTCTTCCTCATCCTCCTCAAAGTAGTCCTATGCCAAAAAATCAATGGTGTCAATAGTATAACAAGAATGGTCATCCATGGGGTACCTCATGGCTTCAAAGATGTTGAAGTTTATGACTTCTCAATCAAACTCCATAGTAAGAGAACCAGTATGAACATCTATCTTTATGCATGAGGTTCTCATAAAAGGCCTTCCCAAGAGCAATTGCATCTGACTCAAGCTACTCTACTCCATATCCAGCACATAGAAGTCCGCCGAAAATATAAGTATACCAACCTATTGCTACCAATCACACATGGGGTAGTGAAGCTCCCAAGATCTTTGCACTTTGGAGGTAATTTCCTTTGTATGATTACGAATAATTGCTTACTCATTCTAACCACTTCCTTCTCTCGTAACATCTTCCTTATGGTACATAGATCCTTTAAAATTTTGCATATTTGGGCACTTTCTTAATAGCTTCTATGAGTGGAATGTTGACCTACAGCTTCTTGAACGTATCCAAAATAGCATGATCACTCTCATCCTTCTTCAATTTGGATAACCTACTAGGAAAATAAGTAGCATAAATAGGGTTAGTAACAACATTATTTGGGATGGTAAAGGATTTACCATTCATAGAACTCTCAGATTTCAGTTCAATAGTGGTTTGATCAATTATTTGTCAGTTCCTGCTCTTATGCTCTTTCTTCTTCATATTATCCCCTTCTTTTGTAGTGGGTACTTTATATAATTACTCCACATTATCCTTTGTTTTGGTTGAATCATTCTCACATGATTTACCACTCCTGCTTATCATTGTAGTAGTTGATTTAAAGTTACCCTTCAGATTGGGTATGGTGCTACTAGGCAATTTCCTTGGATCGTGTAATTGATTTAGCTTAGTGACCACTTCTCCCATTTATCACTCAATATTCGACACTCTCTTGTCCATGTTTAGTTGGCTTTGTATTAGCTCATTTTTCCATTTTTCAACAACTTGAACATCTTATCATATTTGTCAGTGGTTGGACCTTGAAGTTGAGAGGATCCTCCTTGCAGTTTCTAATAAAAACCCGGTGCCACTTGGTTGAAACCTAGAGAATTAAGAACATTATTATTATTATTATCTTTTCAATGGAATTTAGGGTGGCTGCGCATACCTGGGTGATAAGTATTTGAAAATCCAATAGAGTTTGGTTGCACATGGTCCTCTCCTCCAATCATATGTGGAAATTTATCACTTGGATGTCCTATTGCTGAACGTACTCCACGTGTGGTAACGGCTACAATAGTTGTTGAAATCTATAAAACAAGAATAGTGAGTTGGTTAAGTCTACCATCAAATTGATTTACACTTACCTCATTTACTCTTGTACTGGTAGAAAGACCATCATATTGTTGTGTGGTGGAGGCTCGGCTCTTTCATAGATCTTGAGATAAAATGGGATTGTTATCCATAAAAGAGCCACCACTTGTTGTATCTAACATATTCCTTTATAGTGGAGTGAGACCCTTATAGAAGTATTGCAACAAGTTCTCTTCCCTTATCCTATGCTGTGGGAAATGTGATAACGAGGCCTTATACCTATTGTAGTATGCATGGAATGTTTCGTTAGGCTCTTGCTGGATCCCAATGATCCTCTTCCTCAATACTGTGACACGAGAAGCTGGAAAATACTTGTCTAAGAAAGAACTAGCCAAGTTGTCCCATGAGTATATCTACCCTATTGGTAGTTCATAAAATCGATCTTTTGCACCATCCATTAAGGCAAATGGAAATGCCTTGAGCTTCAAGATTTGAAGGTTTACCTCTTTAGGGCACATGGACACACATATAAAATGGAATTCCTTTAGGAATTTATTTGGATCTTTGCTTGGGAGCCCATGGAAAGTTAGAAGATGATGAAGCAGACTGGATTTTAACTCGAAGTCCTTTTCCTTCCCATCAGTAGGCTCAAGGTAGCCTATGCATGTAGGTATAACTTCAGTTATGTTATGGGCTTCTAGCTCCCGTAAACTTTTATTAGCTAATATGTGAGTGAAGTAGATAGGATCTTTTGGTGATGGTGGAAAATTGAAACGCTTGTCTTCGAGTTTTGGTGATGAAGGAGAACTAGAAATTCTTAAGTTTCTAATTGCTCGAATGAATCTCTCTAACTCAAGATTCACTGGTATAAGCTCTCCTTATGGTTTCCCTCTCGTATGCATTTACCAATGGGTATCTGAAATAAGAAAAACACTTTAAACAAGTAAACCACACTAGATAAAAAGGAAACACACAAAAGGAAAATAAAAATAAAACTAACAAAAATTATAAAAGAAAAGCACACAAAATATAAAAAAAAATCTAGTAAAATATAGGCAAAGTTACCAATCCCCGGTAACGACGCTAAAAATTGGTGTGGTAGTAGCTGACACACAATTTCAACCCTCTTTTTTGACAATTATAATACTAGTAAATAAGGGTATCGTTCTATAGTGGCGATTGAAATGACTCACCTCTATTTAGCTAGCTAAAAAATATAAAAAAGAAAAGAAAAAAAGAACTCTAACTCACACAAAATAAATAAATAAGAAAAACACTAATGGGGGTTTTAAAAATATAAAATAGTAAAAAGAATAAACAAAACAAAATAATAAAAATAATGGATAACCTCAAATATGATAAATATGTTAAGGAAATCAAAATCCACCACTAAATTAGGTTAAAATATAATAATAATTTCTAAGTCAAAATTTAATCATGAAAAAGAGATTGACCAAGCCCTCATTTGGTATTACGTATTTTTAATAATTACTTTTAGATCAAAATTACTTTTATAGTACTAAGTCTAGATTTTGTTTGGAAAGTGTGGTTTTCTTAGGATTTGTGGTAGGAAAAGAAGGTGTGTCTGTAGATGAAGAAAAGGTTAAGGCTATTCAAGAGTGGCCTGTGCCAAAAAGTGTAACTGAAGTAAGAAGTTTTCATGGACTGTGTTCTTTTTATAAAAGATTTGTGAGAAACTTTAGTACTATAGCTGCTCCTTTGACTGCCATAACAAAGAAGGATAATGGATTTATTTGGGGATTAGAACAACAACAATCTTTTGAGACACTTAAGAATAAATTAACCCAAGCACCTGTTTTGAGTCTTCCTGACTTTGAAAAAATGTTTGAATTAGATTGTGATGCTTCAGGGTTAGGAATAGGGGCTGTACTTTCTCAAGAAGGAAAACTAATAGCTTATTTTAGTGAGAAATTAAATGGTAGTACATTGAATTATTCTACCTATGAAAAGGAACTGTATGCTTTAGTAAGGGCTTTGGAGGTATGGCAACATTATTTGTGGCATAGAGAATTTGTAGTTAATACAGATCAGGAGGATATTAAGTATTTAAAGAGTCAATCAAAGTTAAATAGGAGGCAAGGTAGATGGATAGAATTCATTGAAAGTTTTCCTTACATAATTAAATATAAGAAAGGTAGTGATAACATAGTTGTAGATGCTTTATCTAGGAGATATACTTTATTGAATGCTGCTGATACTACTTTATTAGGATTTTCCAGTATTAAGCTATTATACTTAGAGGATAATGATTTTTAAAAAATATATAAAAGGTGTGAAGTTTCTTCTCGAGGAAAATATTTTATTAATGAAGGATACTTGTTTAGGGAAAATAGATTGTGTGTTCCTGCATGCTCTTATAGAGGATTATTAATTCAAGAGGCACATAGTGGTGGATTAATGACACATCTAGGAACTCAGAAAACTTTAGATGTCTTAATTGAACATTTTTATTGGCCACACATGAAAAAGGATGTTTTGAAACATTGTGTTAATTGTATTAAATGTAGGCAGGCAAAAACTACTTCAAAATCTTTTGGATTATATACCCCCTTACCTGTATCTAATCATCCTTGGGTTGATGTATCTTTGGATTTTGTTTTAGGATTACCTAGGACTAATAGAGCTAAAGATTCAATAATGGTTGTAGTAGATAGATTCAGTAAAATGGCTCATTTTATATCTTGTAATAAAACAAATGATGCTGTAGCAATGGCTGAATTATTTTTTTTCTAATGTGGTTAAGTTACATGGAATTCCTAAGACTATAGTTTCAGACAGAGATGTTAAGTTTTTAAGCCATTTTTGGAAAGTTTTGTGGGGAAAATTAGGGACTAAATTATTATTTTCTACAACTTGTCATCCTCAAACTGATGGTCAAACTGAGGTGGTTAATAGAACTTTGGGAAACATGTTGAGAGCTGTCCTTGATAATAATCTTAAACAATGGGAGTATGTTTTACCTCAAGTGGAATTTGCTTATAATAGGACTTTACATTCTACAACTAATAAAACTCCATTTGAGATTGTGTATGGTTTTAATCTATTAACTCCATTAGATTTGAGTCCTTTACCTCATACTGACTTGCAAAATTTTGATGCTAAATCTAGAGCTGAAGGTATAAAAAGATTATATGAGACTGTAAGGCAACAAATTAATAAGAAGGTACAACAGATGGCTGAACATGCTAATAAAAGAAGGAGAAAAATGATTTTTAAACCTGGAGATTTAGTCTGGGTTCATTTAAGGAAAGAAAGGTTTCCAAATTTTAGAAAGTCAAAATTGGATCCTAGAGGGGATGGACCATTTACTGTATTAGAGAAAATTAATGATAATGCTTATAAAATTGATTTACTTGTTAAATTTGGAAATTTGAGTAATTCTTTCAATGTGGCAGACCTTAGTCCATTTCTGGGACTTGTTCAGGTTTCAGAGGGGAAACCTTTCCAAGAAGAGGGGAATGATGTGAATTCTATGAATTTATATTTAAGTAATTTTGAAATTTGTTGTGAATTAATTACTTATAATTGTTTGTCTTATTTGTTGAATTAATAGGAGAATATTGCAGCATATGGATTCTGTGGACTTGGACATAATTGCTAAAGAGTGCAGAATATGTTTGGAGTGTACAGATTATGTAATTTTTTTTATTAAATATTTTGTAATCCCATATGATGCATTCGCCGGTCGGAATGGCTAATGGGAATTAGGACGGTTGTATAATCCGCCACCCGGTCCTTAAATTGGGCTAGCTGGATTGTGGATTAATCAATCCTTAATGACCATGATTAGCTATAGTTGTTGTAGCTGATGGGAAATTAAGCCTTAAGCTTAATTGTATGTTGGGTCATTTTGATGATGGCTATATTTGGGTTGGTCGACACTTCACGTTTTGGTGTTGTTTGGATTTGGGCTGGTCGACACCTTATTATTTTGGCCCAAAAGTCTTTATCGCCCGTCCATGCAGGCCTGTATCGTTCGTATGTATTTTGTAGCGTATACGGCTTTCTGTGTACATATATATATATGCCGAATACAATGTAATACGGACAGACTTGACAGAAATAACATCAGTCGATATTTTCTCGATCTCTCTCGCCACTTCTTCTCTCTCTTGGCGATTCTCTCATTCGCTTCTTCTTTGGTTCTGTCTTGTTCTCATCTTGATCGATCTTGATCATTCACCTTCTAATTTCAGTTGCCATTGAATCAATTGTGCTTCTGAAACTTTGGTTCTTCCTTTGGAAACTTTTCCTTAGGCTGTGCCGGCGAAAATCGAACGTTGCGCTCGATTAAATCTTTCGATCCTTTGCGAAACCCTAATCGGTTTCCAACAAACTTTATAAAAGTCACAAACATATAAAACTCAAATAATGATAATGATCAACGTTTATATTATGCAATAAACATTCTTACATTTATAATAAACATCATAAAATCAAATAGTTCAATGACGTGTATGGTAAATATCATCTGCAATCCTACACCGTACCATCTCCATTTCTCTAGTAGCTCTACCCTCTATATGTTGTCCAAAATCTTTGTTCCTATTGTTTTCTTCATATATTTTTCTGTTATAAAACACATCAAATAATATATCATCTATTCCATTCAACCTAATAAAATTATGGATTGTCATTGTTGCAATGACAATAAATATTTGTTGTTCCAAACTATAATTTGGCATCTTCTTTAATATGGGAAAACGAGCCTTCAAAACGATAATTTATCTTGCTTCTCTTTTGCAAATGTCACAGTACAAGTAAAAGTAGTAATAGTATTTTTAATTTTGAGAAGAAAATTTTACTTAATTAAATAATAACTTATTAGCATATATCCCGAAAGAAAAATAATTAAATAATAACTTTATATATATTTTTGAGAAGAAATCCAACTTTATTTTATCAATTTCTGGTCTTATTATATATATATTTTTAAATAGCCAGACAAAATAAGATATTCTTCTTTATTCCTCCCCCCATTAAGTAGACTTGACAAGAAATCAAGCGAAGTTTTATTTTTCTTCGTTTCTTATAACCTTGCAAGCAGGAAGCCTAGCTAAGAGAAGAAAACACACAAGAAAGAGCAAATAATATCTGTTTTAGGCGCTTGATTTAGGATGCCATGCACCTACACATGATGCTAATTAACAAACGGCTGTAATTTGAATCGAAAATAGAGAAAGCGGTAGCAGATGAGCATATCGGGAGGGGACAGTGGAGAGCAATGTGCGTATATCGACATAGTAAAAGAGAAGAAAATCAAGATTTTACTTAAAAGAGCTCTGTCTATATTTTAAATCTGACAGGTCTAGAGAGAAAAGATCTATGCATGCACTCTAGCGGTTTTGGATCAGCTAGAAGACGAACAACGCAGGAGAGAAAGGTAGAGAAGAAAGAGGAGAATCATAGAGACTAGGTAGAGAGAATCATGTGAGGTTTATACTCTTTTCTTATATATATGGTTAATGGTACCGTGGAATAATATTATGCCACGGGAGACAGGGGATTGAAGGATATATGATGAAACATCGCCCTCTCTCTCGCATGTATTTGTTTTAAACGAAAATTTTACTTAAACATGTACCGTACCGTGCTGCCTAAAAGTAATTTTAGTTAAGTAGTAAAAGTAGGTTAAATCTACTTATTAATGTAGCTTATAAAAAGTAGTTTTAAGGAATTAATTTTTAAAAATAACTTATATAAAGTGAATCCAAACAGTAATAATTAATCTAAAATAAATTTTTATAATTAATTATATTGTTAAGTAAAATCAAACAACCTTTAATTTGTAAGCGAAAATCAGGTCTATACACCTTATATTACTTCCCTAAATGAATTAATATGACAAAGTGTCAATATTAATACAATTAAATACTATCAATATAGTAGCAACAAGTGGCTCCTATATTTAACTAGATTTAATAAATTAAACACAAATGGAAGGATGTCAATCTAAGTACCCAAAGTAGTAAAATAAGCATGTCTAGATATATTTCTCTCCTTTAATCCACACATATTTAAACATTTTACTACTCTGGTTAGAATCAGAAAACTATTAGGTAAATTTTTATCTAATCTAGCTATAATTTATACCTATAAATTCTAGCATATTTATATGGCCACCTAGTAAGCAATTAATCCTACATATTGCCACTATAAGGAAACCAAAACAAGGCATGTACCATATAAATTATACTTCATAGAATTATATATATATAAAAGATAGCAATTAAAATAGAGTCAAAGAACAATCTCATGAAAGAAAGAAAAATCAAATCAAATCTTAAACCATAATGTAGGGTTTCAATCTATTCCCTAGTAATAAATAATTATCCTATCATAATGATCGAATTAATTACAAAAATATAAATAAAAAATAGAGAAAGAAACATCTGGAATTAAATTAAAAAATTATTTCAATAACAAATCGTTAAATTTCATCTGAAATACATTTTCTAGGAATTTTTTATCTTTTCTTCTCTTAGCTGCTGTGGAATTTTATGCAACCTTTTCCTTTTTTTTCAGCGTTGACTACTGCACTTATTTTCTTTATTGCACGTCAGATCCTTCTAACAAGAATGTGATGCACATCAATAGGTCCTATCAATACATTTATTATTATCTAGAGTCATGATATTAGTGCAGCAATTAACCAACCCATAAATTTTATATCCACGTGGGTTTAAAGACCCTACTATTCTCACCGGTGGATCAGTAAATATAATATAAACATAGGGAAGCATGCTCCTAGCCACTATTCTTAGCAGTGGACCGGTAAATATAATACAAAGCTAGGACAACACGCTTCTGGCCACTACTCTTACCGATGGATCGATAAATAAGGTACAGTTGGCCTTGACTCAAGTGATCTTCCACTTTAAGTGATTAGTGTCTTATTCGTGTCTTATTTTTTCTAGATGTGACACACAAACATGCACAACTCAAGTATGACTCTTGCCCTACTATGACCCCGGGCCTACACTATCCCCTTGGAAACCCTAGTTTCCTAAGCCCGGTACATCCTTACCCCCATAATGATTCTTTGAGTCCCCAATTTATCTAACAAACCCAAATCTGTCATTAGAAACCCCTCTCATCATGAGTCATAGCCTATTTCTCTGTTTCTTGCATATGATAACAATTTGCCTCTAGGGTTGCTCCTCAAAACCCTAGTTTTTTCCTAGTTGGCCTAACCCCTTCTTTTCTACTTATTTATCCCTAATCTTCCACAACCAGACATATTCTACTATGCTTATTCATCCCCTAAAGTTTTGTATCCTAACGCCTCTGTAACGCACATGTTATAACCTCTCAAAATGGACCCTTTTGAAACCCTAATTTTCCTATGGTATTTCTATTTGCTCCCACTTATCCCACCGGGCCTCTAGACTTAGTACACAATTACCAAATAGAATATTTAACATCATAGTTCCAAGGTATAGCCTAACTCTCCGATTTTTGTCCTATGATAATGACCGACCCCTTCGGTTTTATACTACCAAAACCCTAATCCCACCGACTTAGCAATCTCCCATCATTTAGCATCTAAAGACTCTCCCTATTATGCCAAGCTACCCAATAATGTCATCATTAAACCTCATGTCCACTCTTAGCAACCAACCCCACTCTTCTCGCCCATGGTCATAGCTTCCTTTGGGTTTGACTTGCCCCCATACATGTTCATTAGAATACTCACCCTAGTACATGCGAGATTACCAAAATGCCCCTATGCCATGTAATATTGACAACCATGCTGAAATAGATGATACTATGACCCTAAACCCCTATTCTCATATCCAACACTAATTAATACTTTCATGCATGTTTATTATACTACTCACCATAGTACATGAAAAATTACCAAAATGCCCCTAGACTATAATAATTTGATATTCATGCTCAAGCATAAGTTACTAATACCACAAGACCCTATTTTCATACTTAGCACCACATATTAATTATCATGCATTCTTATTAAGATAACCACCATTTTACCTTAAAAATTACCAAAATGCTCCTAAGCTATATACTATCGACATTCACACCCAAACTTGTGTTACTAATGCAAGAAACTTCTATTTTCATATGTAGCATTACATATTACTTATCATGCATATTTATTAGGATAACTACCATTTCACCTTTAAAATTATCAAAAGCCCTTAGGCCATATAATTTCAAAATTTATGCGCAAACATGTATTACTAATACTATAAACTCCTATTTTCATACCCAACCCTACATAACACTTATCATGCACATTTGCTGGAATGAATCACCATCATACATTAAATTTTACCAAAAAACCCCTAGCCCCTAAAATATTGATACCCTCACTAAATCATGTGTTTATGATGCACCAAACTACTATCTCCATTCCTGACAATATTTATAGCACAAATGGAACCCTAATTAGAGTTAAATATCATAATGTGTCTAAATGACCAAATTTCTCCAATGGCTCATAGTAGTAATAATTTTACTACAAGTGTCCACACACACCTAACATAGCATACATCATTATTACCCAACATTAGAACCTCTTATGAATTTCCCCTTTCACACACATAACATCTTACACAAAATCATGTGTGTTCTTTTTCAATTTTCCAAGATAACATTAGTAATCATGGAATTATTTATAACACATCATATCCACCCAAATCACATATCAAAAACCCTAATGTGCTAACATGCGATATCCAAACACTTTAGTAGGGTATAATGGTTACCTAATATCTAGGAAAAACCAAACTTTATCAATATACAGTTAAAAATGTTTAAGCTCCATTTAATAAAATTTTATACCTAAAAATAATGTCACAAATACTATATTGATATTGGATAAATGAAATAATAATTTTTATTAAATATATTTATGAAATATAAAATTACCAAAATACCTTAATTATCATCCAAAACACATACATATACACTACATAACTCACATTGCATATGCAACATGAGCCATGCAAAATTTGGCAACAAAATGGAAGGGGGTAAAATGGGGTTTGGTAAGGGTTGGTGGGGGTGTGGCTTTGGTTGTTGAGTGCTGGAGATGAGGGAGGAGGTGGCTAGTGGTTAGAGGGTATGGTGCAAGTGGCTTAAGGGTAGCGAAGGCGGTGGTGCAGGCTACAGGGAGGGAGTTATAGTGAAAGGAAAGAAGAGGAAGGGAAGGGGGAAAGGAAGGTGGTGTAGGGGTGGTTGTAGGTGATGGTGCAGGAGTGGAGGTCGAGGTAGTGGTAGGCACACAGTTGGAAGGAGCTGCAGTGGTAGAGGAAAGGGATGGAGAGAGGTGGTTGAATGAAGGGTGGGGGTTACAGGTGGTGTCGGGCACTAGCTACTCAGGTAGTGCAGGGAAGAGGTAAGGTGGAGGAGCTAGCAGCTACTACGGTGGAGAAGGGGGTTGCTGCAATAAAAATGGACAGAGGCAGGGGGATCAGTAGGGACTATTTTAGGGAGAAAGAAGGATAGGAAAGGAGGAAGATGACGAGGAGAAAGGAAGGAAAGATAAAGAAGGGTGGTGGCTGATGGCAAAGGCTAGGTTGGTGGTGGGAGCACTAGTGGTGGCTGATGATGACTATAGAGGGTGTCTAAGGGATAAACAGGGGCGGGAGAAGAAAGAGGAAAAACAACAAGAGAGGGTTAGGGGAAGAGAGTAGGGCATTAGGGAGCTGAGTGGAAGGGAAGTAGAGAAGAAGAGGAGGAGGAGGAGGATAGGGGGTTCAGCTGGAGTGCAAGGTAGGTGGTGTAGGAAGGTTGTAGGCTGGTAGGTAGGTGTGGTAGGCAAGGGATGTGAAAGGCAAGAAAGGATCATGTGGGGGAAGGGGAACAGGGGACTACAAGGCTAAAAATGGAAAAAGAAAGGGACAAACAGAGGGTGATGGTGTAATTCATCCGGTCGAGTAGAGGGGGAGGTGTAGTAAGTGTTTAGAGGTGCAGGAGAAGGAAGAGGGTGTGCATAGGGATCCCGGGGTGTTTGATATACGGTACAGATGGGGAAGAAAGGAAAGGAGGAGAGACAGGTTGTTTAGGGTAGAAAAGAAAAGATAAAGAATCGGGTTAGCCCGTGCAAGAGAAGAAGAAGAAGGAGGAGGAGGGAAGAGTTGGGTCGTGTGGGAGAGAAGGAGGAGAAGTGGGTTGGCCTAGGGGGAAAAAGAAAATAAGGAAGGGGGAAAACTAGCTTGGCCCGAGAAAAAGAAAAGAAAACAAAGGGGGTGGTTTGGGTTGGTCTGAAAGAAGAGGAAAAAGGAAAGAAAACAAAGTAAAGGGAAAAGAAAGAAAATGAAGAAAAGGAAGAAAAAGGAAAAAGGAAAAAGGAAAAGAAAAGGAAACTATTTGTAGAGTTAGGATTAGAAATTAGATTAAAATTGGGCTATTAGGAAAAATATTATATTAATTTATCCAAAAATTGAGTTATTAATTTAAGAAAGAAATTATGGCAAAATTATGGGTTTTTTTATTTAAATAAAAAAAGTAAGATGAAATGATAAAAATAATTATATTAATTTATTAAATAATATTATTTATTTTTTAAGTCAAAGGTTCACAAAAATAATTAAATCAATAACTTAAAGATTAAAATTTTCCAAATAAAAGGTTAAACGTTCAAATTTTAGGTTTTAAAAAGTTGTGGTGTTACAATTATCGTCTAGTGGAATAGACTCAACACCTCGCACTTAACTCACGTAATCTTTCGCTTTAATTTATTAATGTCTTATCCATTTGTAACACCCCAAAATTTACATATATTTTTTTTTTACTTATAGCTTAAACCGTAAATTCTAGAAATGTTACCGCCACACTTAGTACCAGACCGGTTCACTCCTACCGTTCCAATACTAAGTGCTAAGGCTAAAGAAACAACTCAGTAAGCATTAATGGATAATCCAAATTCAAAGATACGAAAATCAGGTACGCACAATTCTTTATTCAATTCCGAATACGAGGGTAGTTTTTTTAGGAAAGAGAAATAACTACAATAATGAAGTAGTTTCGAAAGTACTATTTATAAATAGATAAGATAGTAATAATAGTTTAAAGGAAGGTCGGCCATGTCACTCTGATAATCGATCCAGCCCGATCATCACTTGTCCCCACTTGATGTCCCATAGACATCTATAGCATCATAATATATATCTCCTACCTGCAGGAAATCAGATGGGCCTTCTACTCGTTGGAATAAGCAGAACCCATGAAACGGGTGATCAGTACGCTACGTACTGAGTAAGGTAACCGAGCACTAAGGCCAACACATAACATATAAATCATGCAGACATAGAGGAGTACAATCATAAGTACATAGGATCAACCAGGTAAAAGTACAAGGGCCCATTCATAGTCTGGATTTATTGCTTATTTAATCTCTGATTAGATCTCATTTCATACCATGCCTTTTTATCAATTCCATGCAAGCACAAGAGCACCCCACTATTATAACCGGTGGGCCGGTCACACATAGGGCATCATGCCCTAACCACTATTATTACTAGT
Source organism: Tamarix chinensis (assembly GCA_030549775.1). NCBI lineage: Eukaryota > Viridiplantae > Streptophyta > Magnoliopsida > Caryophyllales > Tamaricaceae > Tamarix > Tamarix chinensis. Next base: position 76,210,998 of record CM060179.1, on the reverse strand, counting down.
GGATCGGTCACACATATAGGGTAGAAACCCTAACCACTATTCCTAACCGGTGGATCGGCTCGGCTCCCGCTCACATGATGTTCCACTGTAAGTAATTAATGTCTTTTACTTACCTTAACAAAACTTTGGTTTATTTTCATTGAGATCGGGAACCCCCACTATTATAACCGGTGGGCCGGTCACAATAGGACATCATGTCCTAACCACTATTATTACCGGTGGATCGGTCATAATAGGGTAAAACCCTAACCACTATTTTAATCGGTGGATCGGTCGCACATAGGGTAAAACCCTAACCACTATTCCTGACCGGTGGATCGGCTGGTCCCGTCTCAATATCTTCCTCTTTAAGTGAATAGTATCTTAAGTGTCTTATTCACAAGTTTGACTCAGACATACATGACTGGCTTCTACTTTCCTCATCTTCCAATCCTAGTTAACCACCACCATTAACATTAATCCTGACCTTCCCTAACTCTCATGAGAACTCTAACTCCACCTAAGCCCTACTCCATGCAAACCCTAGCTTCATGTAAACCCTGCTCCCATGCAAACCCTAACTTCATGTAAACCCTACGCCCATGCAAATCTTAACTTCATGTAAACACTACGCCCATGCAAACCCTAACGTCACGTAAACCCTAACTTCATGAAAACCCTACGCCCATGCAAACCCTAACGTCACATAAACCCTACGCCCATGCAAATCTTAACTTCATGTAATAGTAGTACCACCATGCAAAACCCAAGCATCATGCAACTCATACAAAACCCTAACACCGTACAACCCATGCAAAACCCTAACACCGTACAATATATTCATTCCATGTAAAAATCCAACTCCCATGAACTCCCCAATATTATTTTGTAAGTCCCTCATGCATGTCTCGAGCCATATCACATCGTATTAATAATATATTTATACACATCATTCTCATGCCACAATCATTTAACGAAAACACACCTCAACTTCCATACATGCTGCATTCATAACAATTACATAATAGTTACATGAAATACATGATAGATCATATCACAAGGCATGCATGGCATATAAATCATATATAACACAAATGGCCTTAGCACCCCTTACCTAAAATGTCGCCGGTCTTGTAGCAAGTTCCTATACCACTTGAGGGCTTTGGTTAGGCTCACCTACTATGGGAAAAATACTAGGATTAGGTTTTCTCTTAAGAATGCTATCATTTCTAACTTATCCCAAGACCTTATTTTTAATTAAAAATTATTATATTAGAATTGACTCTACAAAATACTAGTAGAATATTAATAATAAAACTAAGGCAGTTCAAAATAAAAAAGGTGATATAAGGTTTTCTGCCCTTCACCAATAATAATAATAATAATAATAATAATAATAATAATAATAATAATAATAATAATAATAATTCTATAATAACTAAATATTATAAATAAAAATAATATCAAGAATAATAATAATAATAATAACAATAACAATAATATATAAGCTTTAAATTTAAAGTGGGGTTTCGACCCTACTTATAACTAATGACCTACTATTTATTAATATTAATAATAAAATTAATAACATATATAATAATATTGAAATAATAAAGATAATGGTAATATTATTATTAATGGTTATAAGAACAATAGGAATAATAATACTAAAATACATAAGTGCGAATATTAATACAAAATTATGGCCTAAGATTTTCCACAATAATTAATAAAATGTTAATAATAATTATTCTAATAATTATAATATTAATAATAAGAAGAAAAATGATAATAATCATATAATAATTCAATTAATATCTTAAAATTCGGAAATAACAATAAAATTATTTTATTAGCATTCTCCACCCTGCAAGTACAACTCTGCATAAATTTTACATCAAATAATAATAATATTAATAGCAAGGAAATTATTATTATATTCGATTAGTTACCAATAAATAAAATAAAAATGGAATAATTTACAATAAATAGTAAATAATGTCTAAGGAGGTCTAGGATTTCACCTTGAGTCGGCATGAATGGGCGGCACCGACGGTGGTTCACGGAGGTGGCCGAAAAAAAGATCTAAAAGGAAAAAGATGAAGAAAAAGAGAGAAGGAGCAGGGGAAAAATGAAAATAAGGTTTTGATTCGGTAGAGGAGGATTAGAGGGAGTTTTTGGGTGGTTCAGAGGGCAGTAAAAGTGGCAGAAACGGCGGAGGACGGCGGCTTAAGGTTTTCTGAGTGAAAATTCCGACGAGGTGAGAAGCAAACTTGGCACGACTATGGAGGCCTACACAAGAGGAATCGAAGGTTAAAAATGGTTTAGTTATCTAGATAAATTTTCGGGGAAGAAATTGGAATGCTTCGGTGGCGTGGAGGTTGAATCCAAGCAGCAGGGGAAGCGTCTGAAGTCATGGTGGCGGCCAGCCCCTGCTTAGGGTTTTCGGGGGAGAAAAACTCCAAAAACTCCTACAACTAGGCTATATATAGATGGTGGATGGGATAATAGGGTGTTGAAGCTCGACAAGGAGGTAATAAGTGCAAGAATTTGGGTGGCCGGTGGCAGTAATTGATCGGCCATCGTTTGGGTTGCTTCGAATTTTTGCGAGGCTGAGGAGAAGAAACGAGCGAGATTCAACATCCAATAATTATGCCGATATACTACTGAAGTTAAGAGGAAGACAATGAGGCAAGAAACGGCCGGTATTAATCACCGTAGCCGAAGAGGCCATTGATGGAGTCGAAGGTTTCATGGCAGTGTCGGGGGAAGAAGGAGGGAGAAGGAAGAAGAAAGAAGATGGGCCGGTCAGCCGAGGAAGGAAAAGAAAAGGGGAGAACCGGGCGGTTCGCGCGCCGGTTAGGCCCTTACTTAACGAGACGCAGCGTCTCGACATAAAATCAATCAAAACGCCGCGTCTGGGCGCACGCAGGGAGAAGGCGCCGCTGGGCCGCGGGAGAAGAAAGGAAGAAAAAGGAAAGAGAATTGGGCCGCGCCTGGCCCATTCGGCGGAAGAAGGAGGAAAAAAAAGAAAAGAAAGAAAAGGAGAAAAGAAAAAGAAAGAGGGAAAAGGAAAAAGGAAGAAAATAAGGTTTTGGGTTCAAATAAATTAATTAGAATATTTTGGGTATTTAATATAAAATATTTATTTAACAAAAATATTAAATTCCCCTTTTTAGGCTAGTTTCGGGTTTTTAAAATATTTTCCATAAATTCCATTTTAATTAGCAAAACCCCTAATTTTCTTCCATTGAAATATTTATAAAATTAGTATTAATTTGGAACTATTTTATCCTCCTTATTTTAAATAAAATAATTTATTTTGTTAATTTCTAAAATAAAATCCTTAACTAGCTAAAATACCCAAATTACTCCTAATTAAAAATAGTAATAATTTTCTTCTTAATTTGTCCTAATTAATTTCCTTTTATTTTAATCAAATAATTTATATTTAATTAACTATCATAATAAATTTCATTTAAATATACTATTTAAAATTAGAACTTTTCGGGGAATTTCACCATTATTATTTATCTCAAGATTATATTATTATTTACATTGAGCTCATGGACCCCACTATTCTTAATTCAGTGGAACAAAAGGATTCACCACTCAAGGGAGAGCACACCTGAGCCACTATTATTATTCGATGGAATGGATACACAACATCTTGGCCTTGTTTCACATGATCTTTCACTTTAAGTGCTTAGTGTCTTATTCATGGTTTAATATCTCAATATCATCATGAAAACACACGTTAAGATATGAAATTCACTTAATCTATATTAGTGTAGTTATTTGAAACACATAAAATACAACCATATGAATACTAATATATCCCTTAAGGTAAAAGGCTATATTTCCTCTAAGAAACCCTGATTTTACAAGTTAAGCATAATTTTTTCCCTATTACTCACTCTATAAATAAAATAAATGACCATCTTTAAAATAATATTATTGAAAAAATAGCCCAAAAAAATAATATCTAATTCCAACGTCTTATAGATGTGATAATAGCCTACCTCTAGGGTTACTATTTACAAATCCCTATGAAACCCAAATTTCACAAGTTAAGCATAAATTTTCCCATAATACTCATACTACCACCATATTTAAAACATTTTCCCGAAAATGATAATACTAACAACATATCCAAAAATTAAGTTATAAATCTAACATTTTACATATGCGATAATGACATTGGCTTTAAGGTTACTATTCATAAGTTAAGCCTTTTTTTTATTAGTCTTAGGTCATTCGTAATTACTCCAAATATTCAATATAATATATTTAGTATATTTTTAGCCAATAAAAAAATTAAAATATTATAGATTTTTCATTTTACCCATATTGAGAAATTTGACCTTAAGATATTAAAAATTCCTATATTTTCACAAAAACCTTATGAGTCCCAAGATTAATGCTTTTTGACCTCCAACGCATATTATCATAAAAAAATTTAAATAGAAATATATGTATACATATATATACAAGCTCAAATTAGGTAACAACTTATGCCAATATTCTTGCCTAGTAAAACCAACTAAGCCAACATATACATAATCATATGTTTTCACATTTTTCTTACCTTTCATCATATAACACAATATGTTACACCAAAAAATTACCAAAAATATATTATCCATATAGCAATAACAATACATATAATTTCATACAAATATACACTCTACACACAAAAGCCCTAGCTACAACATGTATCCTTACTAAAAGCATCTCTTTCTCTAAACAAGTATAACCTAAGACTTCGTGTTTTACACACACACAAAAACCCCTTAAAAGCTAGAGATATAATAATAATAATAATAATAATAATAATAATAATAATAATAATAATAATAATAATAATAATATAATTTAGGAGAAATAGACAAATAAAATATAAGGTGAATGAGGGTGAAAGAGGAGAAAAATAAAACAAATAGAAGAGCTTGAGCTTCTTATGAGTGTGGCAAAAGGCACGGGTGATGCACGACATGTACTAAAGGAGAGAATTATCATGCCAAGGAGAAGGCCGAAAGGGATCATGGTGGTGTATTGGGTATGCATGGGATGTGCGAGATGTGGACACATAGAGCTGAGAAGAATGCACATGGTTGTGCGAGTGGGCATGTGAGGGTTATATAAGATGAGGACGCATGGTCATGCAAGGGAGGTGCATGGTTATGCCCTTCAACAAAAACTATAATAGGGAATTTGGGAAGGGGGAAGAAATATGGATAAGGTGGTGCTAGTTGTGCGATGGAGAGGGGTTGATGGGGAAGTAGTGGTTGTTGGTTGCTAGGGGAAATGGTGGTGCTTGGTGGTTAATAGTAGTGAGTGGTGTTAGTGATGGATGCCAACGAATAGAGTAGGGAAAAAGAAGAAGAAGGAAATGTTTCAAGGTGGGGCTTCTCTATGAAAAAGGAAGGGAAATAAAGGAGAAGCGGAGAAGGGGAAAACACACACACACATATACATAGGTGCATAGGGTTGAGGTGAAGGAGATGGAAATGCTGAATGAGCAAGGGGTTTGGGTGTGGCTTAGAGGAAAAAGGATAAGGAAAATGGAAAAAAGAAAAAGAAATTTTTGGGGTTAGGATTAGGATTAGGTTTAAGTTTAATTTTAGGCGATTAGGGTAAAAATTAATTTATCAAACATTTAAGGCTAGGATTAAAAATATTAGTTACCCAATAATTAGATTAGGATTAGGTTAAAATATTAATTTATTGGGATTAAGATTAGGTAAAAATTTAGGGTATTACAAGTGGTTGTTGCGATTTAGTGGATCCCTCTTGGGTTGATGTGTAAGCTCTATTTAATCCATATTTTAGCCACCTAAAAGATGGGATATAGTAGTGGTTTGAATAGGCTTGCATGGTTTGATGGCTTAATTTAACTTATTAATTTTGTCCAACATAGAAGGGCTTTGTGACCTTCAAACTTATGAAAGTTAATAAGTGAATTTGCATCACTTTTATAGGATGTTTTTGCATCAACTCATTCATCCAATAAATCATACTTTTATTCTAAGAATAATAGCTAACTTGTGTGGACAAGTAATTCCACTAGTTCAACTAATTAACTATCTTAGTATTGTGGGATTATTTTTATCATATATGTTACATTATTTCATTTTATTTATTTTAAAATATTCTAAAAGTATTTTTTTGAGATATTTTCTCATCCACTCACTTTCCTTCCTCCTTTAAAAGATAGTATCTCAACGACCATGAGGTTGATGCTGTTAATTGTCCTTTCTCTACTTTTCCTCCCTCCCCTATCATAATAATTTGAGTTCTTACATGTTTGTGCCTAATACTCCACATCTGCACAAGTCAACTCTCTCTTCTCTCTCTCCTTCCTTGAGAGAGAGAGAGAGAGTTTGTCAATTGAAAGGGCTTGGAAAGCCCTAATTATCTAATCCACTCCCTTACAAACACACACATACACTCCTAAACTCTCATTTTCTCTATTTTCTTGGCTAAGTTAATAAGTGTTGAAGTTCATTCATTATTCTTTTTCCATCCCTTTCAACCTAGATCCCTTATATTTTTTCTCTTCATTTCTCAAGTTCATTTCACCTTTTGAGTCTTTTTTTTCCTCATTCCAGTCGTCTTTGTTTCTCAAATTCTTGTTTATTTGTTTTCTTGACCATTCAAATTTTAGTTTGAAGTTGAGAAAATGTTTTATTTCTATTTCCTCCATTTTTTAGAAGTTTTGGGTTGGTTTTTAATTCTTTTATTAATCTAAAACTTTTGTTATATAAAGGTAGTCAAGATGTATTAGTAGATGAGCCACTAAGTTAATAGTTTCTCTTTATTTTGCTAAAAGATTTATTTTCTTGTGGTAAATCAAACATAATGTAATGTGTGGCCTATTACTTGAATGATAAATATGTTTCTCTTTATTTTTTATGTATATTTATCTTAAATTTCAAGCATATGGATGTGAGGACATGGGTTATATGCATCGTACCATTTTGGTTGAGAATATGCAAGCACGTAAGGATAGGCTTATTAGCATGATCCATGTTTAAAGTTGATTTCAAGAATGATAAGAGTAATTATATGTATATCTGCATGTTTGGCATAATTTTGTTGTATATTATGATATATGAAAAACATGTTGATCATACTTGAACATTTTGTTGATTTTTATTAGAAATAACATATATGATGTTTGAATTTGGTTATAAGATTGATTCATGTGTTTAATATGTTGAGTATGATTTTTATATGAGTTTTGATAGCATGGATGCACATTGATAGTGGTTTTATTTAAGTTTGAATTATTTAGGTTTTATTTACATAGGTATATGGCTTTCCAAGTGAAATCAATCAACTAGTGGTGGATAAAAGCAAACAACTAGTTATAGCCATCCAGTCAACTATTTATGTTGGTATTTAATTATTTTCTCTTAGCCTTGCACCAAATAACTAGTTAATAGCTTGACCACTTAAATGGTCAATCAACTAGTTTATTTTATATGTGTAATTTCATATTAAGGGCATATGAGTGATATGATTTTTTTAATATTCCCAATATAGTCCATTATTTGTGAAATCAGTCAAATGATTCCTTGAGTTAGTTTTGAAGTTATTGAGGTTTGGCCCTTAGGATTTAACCATGTGTTTGAATTTGGTATATACCATTATTTATGAATTGGCATGGAATAAATAGAATGGAAGAATTAGATAATAATGGAGTAGTAGATACCTTTGTTGAGTATGCATACTTAGTCTTACCATGGTTACTTTCTAGACCTTATTCTAGGACTCCTACTATGGTGTATATTGAAGATCCCTATACATGCCCCATACCACCAGTGCTTATGTTTAGCGAGTGTTATAATCCTACATCCATCCTCGTCATGGATAATGATAGTAATGGGAGATAATTTAATAAAATATTCCTATAGATGGACTTATTCTTTCAATCTTAAGGTGCCCGATTTGATATGCATCATTGTTATATCAGGTTATATGTGTTAAGCATGTAAGAATGTGTTATATGACACCGTGTTTCCTTAGTGCAGCCTGGGACTTACCATATATTAGAGTTGGTTTCTTTTACCGATACTTAAATGTAATAAGGCTATCTTATTATGCTCACCATGTGTATTCTAGCTTTTATTCCAAGAAGCTAAGAGTAACTTGAAAATATAAGACTCCTAGTTGGAGTATGTTGATGATGTAATGATGATGATGATGTGGTCCAGTAGCCGGATATTGCTTGGGAAGTTATATTTTAGTCTGAGAGTTAAGCTAACTGATGTAATGTTTTACTTCTTAGGGCTCTTTTTTATCTTGTCGATTATTAAAATTATTGGTTTACTCTCTTGTACTTTGAGGTTGTTCATTTGTAAAATTTTGTCATTACATCTATATTATCTAGCTCATTTGAGTTCTCTCTTATCATTATGCAATATTTAATTAAAAATTTTGCCTTGCAATAATCTACATGCGTGGACATAACATTATGTGACCCTTACATAGGTGTAGAATAGTGGATATAAAATTGGTAAAAGCATTCCATAAGCTATAATTGTGAATATAACATTTTTGAAACTTTTCCTTGGACTAGAGTAATAAGTGTGACATTGATGAATCCCTTCTATGTGCTAGAATAGTTTATACAACATTGGTGTGATACCCTTCCATGGGTTTATAATAGAGTATCTAACATTATGTGTGAATTTTTATGCTTAATTAACCTAGGATGTATTATGATTAGTAATATGAATTTATAGTATGGTGTGAAGTATGTGAGCTTTGACTAGGTATTTAATACACAACATAATATTGTGTTGGTTTATGCAGGTATTAGAGAAATTTATGGTAGGGTTGTTAGTTCTGTGATAAACACCGGTGGGGAGGGGGGCTCTATGTTTATTCATAGAATGTGTTGATTTGAATTTTGGGTAAAAAGTTGAGAGTAAGAAAAAAAACACTGAGGGGTGTTTTCCAAACACAAACCATGTTTCTTCTTACTTTTAGAAACACATTATTTAGCTCCAAATGGTTTTCCTTGATATAAAAGAGATATGAGAAAACCCTAGCCATCAAGTCATGTGAACCATCTTATTCTTCTCCATATAGTTCTCCATTGTTAGAGAATTTTAGTTTTGTATACTTAAATGATTAATTTCTTTAGTTATTTTATAATTACATAAAATCACAAATAAAGATCGCTATTTATCCCCTCAATTTTTTTGTTTTGTGTTTGAATTATCAAATTTTCATTTTTTTGGTTAATTATAATTTTTTTTACATCCATTCAACCCATGTTATTCAATAACAGAGCATTTCTTTCATTTATAATGAACCCTCCATATCATCTAAATTGTTGTTGTATGTTACCAAGTATTATATATGTCCATAACATATTATTACCATGTTTCGTATGGTTTATATTTAAGCATTGTATGTTAATGCCATGTCTTAAATACTCCATGATGCCTTTATAGGGAAGGTTATTCTACTCAATATAAGTCGTACTAATACTATATGTTTTTAGAATACTTTCATAAGTTTGATGTCATTGAAGATGTTGAACATCATGGAGTGATTTGTCCTTAAAGTTGGGCTTAGAGTCATAGTTATCTAGTGGCAACAACTTTGATACTTTTGTGTATCCCTTGAATATTTTAGGAAGAGCTTGAAATTCTAATAAAAATGTAAATTTTAGGCATACTGATATGGGATTAAAAATTTTATCTAGTGGCTTAGAGTCATACCGATCGACTAGTATACTTAGAGATTAAAAATTTTATTCTTAATGAACCACTTGACTGATTTGCTCAAACTAATCAACTAGTTATCCTACGATTTTATACCCTTTCTAATTTTGATTTGAATATCTTTCTAATGTTTATGAAATATTCTAATTAGAATTTATTTGTGCTAATGAGCATATTTTAATGATTTGGGATTATTTTTATATTATTTAGATCATTCTTTAATTTTATTTAGTTAAAATTACCCAAAAAGTACTTTTTGAGACATACCTCACCTTCTCTCTTTTCCCTCACTTTCCTCTCTCTCTTTGGGTGGTTGGGTTACATGTTTGACATCGTACCCCTTCCCCAACTCACCAACCTTCTTCTATGTCTCTTCCTAACTATACTCACCCTCCTTCATCCCATTAAGTGTTCTTTTACACTTAGTTACCCACACTCAACCATACTAACCTTATCTTTCTCTCTTACAAATGTCGAACAACTATCCTTTCTATACCCTCTATTCCTTATTCATTTTCTCTTCTTACCTATTGTTCTTTCACTCCTCTTCGTTTTCCTTGTAGAAATTCTCCTAAGTATTGAGCATTCCTTCATTATTTCCCATTTTCCTCTATACTAAGAAAAGAAAAAAGAGGTTTCCCTTATTTTTTCCCCTTCCTTGGTCAAATTATTATCCCTTATTTATTCTTCTAATCTTGGCTTTATTTCTCCCGTGTTTCTCTTAACCAAGGAAGGATTAAGTTTTGAGAAAGTTTGCAGAATCTAGCTTTATTTTCCTAGGAACTCTATTTCTATAATGCCCCTATTTTTCACTACCCAAAAATTTTGTTTTAAAATAGTGCCGAAGTAGAAAATGCTAAACACGTTTAGGAAAAAATGCATGCAATCATCATATCTAACACAAGATAGATGTTAACCACCCATCCTATATTAGACACATGGATAAACCAAACCAACCAATTTAAAGTAGAGTGCGCAAGATCAAGTTACATAAATATTTAAAAGATCATGTACAACATATGACCTTGGCTGTCCCCAACATAGTCAAATATAGAGGGGATGATAAGCTAGGAATACAAACGATACTAGTAGAAAGCAAGTTAGGGTGTGACCCCTAAACCATGGTCTGCCATGTCCCATATAAAAACCTACAGATTTCCATGCTCTCAAGCCCTTAACCCAAGCTTAGGTAGGCCACTGCTCATGGAAATGAGCGGTTGACCGAGCAAACAAGCATATCAGTACGCTACGTACTAAGTAAGCTAATTTAACTCCTCAATGGAAGTCACAAGCATACGAGGTTCAATCATGACATGGATATAATATTTAACATGTGTCATAATAATGCCATAGAAGTGTAGTAATGCATCAGGATTCACTACCATGCATAACTCAAGCAACTTAGAGTGTATCATCCTCATTTTCATAGTATAATATCATAGGTAATCACACACATACTAAGAAGATTATCTAAATGAACACTAGGGTTTATTTTCCAACTTGCTGAATCAATTAGGTTATACCATTTCCTTATCCATATACTTATATAAGTCATCATCTAGTCATTCATTCCGATTATTAACTAGTTATTCATTCAAATCATTATCCAAGTATTTATTCCAAATTTTATCATTATTATCACCCAACCATTCATTTCAATTATTCATCATTGAGTGATGGACCGTTTACCACCTCATGGTCTCACATATCATGGAAGTATATCCAAACCAAGGGACATAAAGTTCAGGCCGAAGCCTATAACCACAATGGACATAAGTCTAGGCCAAAGCCAGCCACCCAGGTAACCAAACCCTTTAGTATCATACCCCCTTGTACATCATCAGTGTATAAAGTAGGTAAGGCACCATAATCTACTAGGATACCACCCAAAGGCACCAATAAGCGACCAAAGGCAGAATAACCCTCGGTATCTAGTCATGGAATGGGAACCTAGACCCATACATAACTTGATTTTCTTTTGCTATACGTGATTGGTACATTATTCATGAGGTTCCGTGATCACACAAGGCCTATACTTAGAGTAAGTAGGGCATTCGCATATATCTTTCATATTAACCCCCTTCCCCCAATCGTGTGTGGGATACCTATTTATGCTTATTCAATATTAATCATACCCATTATATTATTTTATCCAAGACACATTATGTGTTTCATCACTCTTTTTCTCAACCCATCACATTTCATATAATGTACACTCATTAAGCCTTTGCAACACCCATTGAGTATGTTGTAAATCATGGTCCATTTAATCCATTCATTAGGTCATTGATCCATGGAAATATATTTCTTTTATCCATTAAATAATCATATAACAATCCCATGCATTCTTAAAGAATACCCAAATCGAGAAGAACAAAATCACACAAACCAGCCAAACCAATCGATCGGTCTAGTTCACCCAAACTAAACTTATGTCAAACTGGTCAATCGATTTAGGCAAACCAATCGACTATTCATAGACCAATCGATTAGCTTTACCCAACCAATTTATGAATTCAAGCAGAGAACAAGGCCAAGGTCTCTGTAGGCTTACTAGTCAATGGGTTGGGTTAACCAGTCAACTGTTCTAGGAACCAATTGATCAGTTTGATCTAACTAGTCGATCGATTTACCCTCCAATAGCTCTAAATAGTTATTTTCATGTAGATTGTGATTATAATTCTTTAACATACCTCATTGGAACATGTTCTAACATCACATAACACATTTTTATCTTACTTTAGTTACACATTTCACCATTAATCATCACAATCTAATATTTCCTCATGATTCATGTTTTTTTTTATAAGTAAGAAGATTTATTACTTTTGAAATGGAAAATTACAATCATGCAGAACATTCAATACAATCAAGAAGTGATAACCACCTAGGATATTTAGCATGAAGACTATGGTGAACTATTCTCCTAGAAACATTCATAATGATGATTCTTAAGTTCATAGAATTTTGCCTAACCTTATTCTAAAAGAAGCGAAGGTTCCTTTCATGCCAAATAGTAGCAAGATAAGAAATAAATAAAGCTCCTAAAATGTGTTTTTTCCTAGAGGCCTGTCGAGATCTTGTATTTAAAACCTTGACTTTATGATCCCAACCAATAATCGTGTCACTTCTTCCACCAGCCTTCCTGATTTGCTGCCAAAAAATGGAAGTAAAAGGGCAAAACATAAACAAATGATCCCTAGTCTCCATATACTACTAACAAAAATCACACCTTTGCTCCACATCCATACCTAGCTCCCTCATCCTTTCTTTAGTTAATAATCTATTCCTGAATGCAAGCCATGCTATAAACCTTAATCTTGGCGTTATCAAAGGTCTCCACACCAAGCTTGTCCATTTCTACTTGTCTTGTTTAGCATGAAGGAAATGGATTAGCAATATTTGCATCTATATTAACCTTGTTTAAATTCACATCACCCCTCCAGATAATCTCTCAAATGATGTGATATTTCCTAAGTATGTGCTTGGCCTTCTAATGAGACCTTAGCTCCTTAGCCTATGCAATAGCTCCATTGTTCTCATAGTATAAACAAACTAGACTCGAGATGTTAGGGACTACTTCTAGTTCAATGATGAATTTCCTAATCTGCGCTACTTTCTTTGATGTTTTTGAAGTAGTAATATAATCAACTTCTATTATAGAGTAAATGACTTTTTTTTAACTCTTCAAAATCATAAAGCATTTATTAAGGAAAAACGTATAACCTAACTATGATTGGAAATCATATCTATCTATTTGGAAAAACACTTTTGTGTAACCACTTATAGATAGATCTTTTTCTCCATATACTATGAATATTTATTTTTTCCTTCTCAAGTATTTCATAATGTTCTTAACTACAATCTAGTGACTCTCACCAGGTTCATACTAGAATATTCTCATCATGCTAATGGCATACGAGATGTCATAGTGAGTACACAACATGGCATACATGATAGAACCAATGGATAAAGCATATGAACTTATACTCATGCGGTCTATCTCAACCATTGTTTGAGGACATTAAGTCTTACTAATATTTAGATCATGCTGCATAGGAAATAAATCTCTCTTAAAGTCTTACATATTTTACCTATGGATGATCTTGTCGATATAAGTACTCTGACTTAATCCAATCAACTTTCTTGATCTATCTATATAGATCTTGATCCCTAAAATATATGCTACCTCACTAAGATCCTTTATTGAAAATGAATTTCCTAGCCATGTCCTCATAAAAGGTCACATAGGACTATCATTTTTGCTAAGTAATATGTCATCTACATAAAAACAAAGAAAACAATTACACTCCCACTTATTTTCTTGTAAATACAAGACTCCTCTTCGCATATGATGAAGCTTTGACTACTTCATCAAAATAAAGATTCCAAATCTAAGATGCCTTCTTAAGGCCATAAATTGATCTCTTAAGCTTTCATACCTTTCCAACAATGTTAGGATATCCAAAACCTTCAAGTTGTGTCATATACTCATCCTCTTACAAATAACCATTAAGGAATGAAGTTTTGACACCTACTTTCCATATCTCATAATCATGAAATTTAAAAATATCTAGAAGAATCTGAATGGACTCAAGTATAGAAATAGGTAAATAGGTTTATTCATAGTCAATACCATGAATTTTTTTGTAACCTTTATCCACTAGACGTGCCTTAAAAACATCCATGTTTCCATCCTTATCAAGTTTATTCTTAAATATCCATTTGCATCCAATGGTTTTGCAACCGTCAGGTGCATCAACTAAAGTTCATACTATTTATCGGATTTCATCTCGGATTTCATGGCATCTCGTTATTTATCAGAGTCAAAGCTCATCATTACTTCTTTATATGTTAAGAGTTCATCATTCTCGAACAATAACATATCACGATTCTTAGTCATGAGAAAAACATATCTCTCTGGCTTGGGATGCACCCTTGTAGACATTTGTGGAATGCTTTCCACTTTTGTAGGTCCTACAATATATTTTAGAGGATACCCGGATTCTGTTATATTAGGATCATTAACCCATGTTTCTTTAATTTCTACAAGATGTAATTTACTCCTGATAGCTACTCTAGAAAGAAATTCTCTTTCTAGAAAGATGACATTCCAAGCAACAAATACTTTGTTCTTAGTGAGATTGTAAAAGTAATATCCTTTATTTTATTTAGGGTATCCCAAGAAGAAACATTTTTTTTATTTGGGTTCAAACTTTCTTGAGGTCAAACGTTTTACATATGCTTCACAACTTTAAAACTAGAGAAAAGACAAACTTGAAACTTTTTGGTCCATGTCTCATATGGGTTCTTTTTAGTGCTCTTTATGGATCCTTATTTAGTGTGTACAATGAGGTTTCAAGAGCATATGCCTAGAAAGATATTGGAAGATCCTGGTGACTCATCATTGATCAAGCCATATCTAAATCATTCTCTAGTAGTTGAATTGATTGGTCCACAAACATCTGTATGTATTTGGTCAAATAATTCATTCATCCTTTGATTATTTCTAGGAAATGGGGACTTTGTCATTTTTCTTAATCAACATGACTCACACGTTTTGAATGAGTGTATACAATTCCATCTTTATGGAGCTTCATAATGCATTTCTCATTTATATGTCCTAAATGAAAATGCGAGAGGTAAATAGGATTGAAATTGTTGGATTTGAATCTCTTTGTATTTATGTTATAAA
The DNA here is from genome assembly GCA_030549775.1 of Tamarix chinensis. Taxonomy (NCBI): domain Eukaryota; kingdom Viridiplantae; phylum Streptophyta; class Magnoliopsida; order Caryophyllales; family Tamaricaceae; genus Tamarix; species Tamarix chinensis. The sequence continues at coordinate 76,195,584 of CM060179.1, read as the reverse complement.
TAGGCATATCAAGATCTAGAACACAAAGCCCATTATTCATTCAGGTATAACCATAAAACATTTCATTCAAATAAAAGGAACAACTATTGTTCTTAATGATGAAATAAAAGTCTTCCTTAGCCAAAAAAGAAATAAAAATGATGTTCCTACTTATAACAGGTAGATAATAACAATTATTCAGTTCTAGAACCAATCCTGATGGAAAAGCTAAATTGAAAGTTCCTACAGCTTGATAGCAACTCTGGCTCCATTCCTCATGCATAGGTCCAACTATCTTTTTTATATTCTTTAACTCCCCTTTAGACCTTACCCATTTGTACAAATGTGAGATTCACATCCATTATCTAATAAACAAGAAAAATTAGAAGTAGTAACATTTACTTCTATAACACAAACACTTGAAACTCTGGCTTCAACTAAGCTATTCTTCTTATCTTCCAAGTATTTCTTGCAGTTTCTCTTCCAGTGACCAGAATTCTTACAAGAAAAGTATTATTAGTTAATAGTTGGTCCAGGACTGGGATTAGCCTTGTTATTTTCTTCCAATTTTTAACTAAAGTTTTTTGCTTACCCTTGGGATCAAACTTTCCCTTTCCTTTACCAACTCTCTTGAAACCTTTTACCTTTTAAACCATGAGAAAATTATTGGTTTTATTAATGTTTTGTTCAGCAGTCTTAAGTATCCCATGTAACTTAGTTAGTGATGTATGAACATCATGAGTGATGTAGTTAGGGACGAACTAATCATATGACTCGGGAAATGATTATAACATCAAATTTGTCACCAACTCTAGGTTGATTAGAACATCTAATATCTCAGGATAATTGACATAGCTAATCATCTTGAGAACATAAAGACTAACTGGGTTCCCTTCTACCAGCTTGCATGAATACAACGCTTTTGTAGTCTCAAACCTTTCACCTCAAGCTTGCTTCTCAAACAAGTTCTTGAGTTCAGTGATGAGAGCATGGGCATCAACCATATGATAAAATTGTTTATGAATTTCTAAGTACATGCAAGATAAAATTAGACAAGATAAATTCAATGACTCATCCTTATGCTTATGATTAGAAGCTTTCTCAACATGAGGGGCATTAACTTCCTATTCCTCAAGGATTGCCTATTCAAGCACATCGTATTTCCTTTCCTAAGTGAGAATTGTTCACAAATTTATATGCCATTTGATGAAGTTATTTTTTCCTTCTCAAGGATTGATCGCAGTGAGAAGGTGTTTGTGTCATTATTTGCCATATTAATCTACATAAAAAGATTTTCAAAGATTAAAAATGGGCTTAAAAAATAATAAGATTCTATATACTCACAAAAGTAAAAGAATATACCACTAAATTTCACTCTTCCTTTTGAAATTTAGAAGTTTAGGACCCATAATTCACTGATGCTTAAGTAAGCTTTGGCTTATCACTTATAGTATTGGTAATTTAGGTAAGCAACACTTTACTTATTACATCATATTTAGCTTGTATTTGTAGTGTGGCATCTAATGTCCCAACAATCCCAACCTTATTCCTTAAGATCCAAAATCATTTTGATGGCCTTGTGGATTCCAACCAATACCTTTAATATATGACAATCATCAAAAACTATTTCACCAAGATAATCATGAATACCTAGCTTTTGTAGACCCATTCGACAATGATTTGGTGAATATAGCCTTAAGTATTAGGAAATCATTTAAGACTTATATTATAAGAGATAACTACGTATTCAAAACATTCATGAATGATAGCTATGCAAGAAATACAAAATAAATAAACAAAATAATATGTGTGATATAGCATGACCCCTAAATAAAAATAAACTATCAACCAATTGCCACTTCTGATCTTCAAACACGACCAATCTTGAACTCTTCAAGGCAACTCCTTTGCTTCAAGCGCTAAACTCTGATCACTTAGCATGTACACTAATTCTTCATGATCTAGTTGAAGTAACTAAGGATACATACAAAGGGTGTAATAAAGTACAAGATATCTATTAATGAAAATAAATATTTACAAAAATAATATATAGTGACTTACAGGCCATAAATCCATTACAAAAATGCATAACAACACATAGGTTGAAACTACAAGGTCATGCTATATTACTGTAAATAGATGCTCTGTACTTATACTCATACATTTACCATAAAAATTAACATACAATCACGTGCAAAAACAAGATAATGTGTGGTCAAGGAGTAGTGCCCTAGCGAGGTCCAGGGGGTGCCTCCAAGATGTGGTTATTAAATTAATTTATTGGAATAAACATCATAGATTGATCACATTTATTCATTTCAGTGAGAAAAAAGCATAATAGATTGATCCAACTAATCATAAAACCGTTTAATCTCTAATGAAATTAACCCTATCAATTAAATCTCATTTAATTATCCCTTATGAAATTAATCACATGAATCTAACCCCTCTAAATATGCATTACAAGATTAATCAAATTAATCTACACCTATTAAATAAGTGTTACAAGAATAGTCAAATTAATCTAATCTCATTAAAAAAAAAAGGTGTAACAACAATAACCATTATACATATATGGAATTTAGAGATTAAACCATTCAAAAATCCTATAATAGATTAATAAAATTAATCATCAAAATAAGTATATTCAAGCAGGTTAAATCAACCTAGATCAAAATGATTTGGTTATTGAATTAGATCAAATCAATTAATCCAATAAATAACCAATATGTTAGATTGAAAAAGTAAATATCAAATCAAACCAAATCAAAACTAAAGCCCATACAAACCAATCAAGTGGAAGGTAATCATAGCAAGAGCCTATAATAAAACTGAAGGATTTTAGCCTAATGAAAACAATGTAGAAAAAAAATCAAAGGTTAAAATACCCAAGAAATAATTCTAGATAAAGATCAAATCTGCTAGTTGCTCGGATTAGGTTAATTGATTTATTTGAATTGAAGGTTAGGCTTCTTGTTCAAATTTGTGATTACTCTAATCATTGGGTTTCAATCATGTTCAAGCCAACAAGCATGAGTTATGTCACACCTCTACTATTATCCACACATAATGAAACTGGATAATCAAGGATGCTTTGTAGCGCCACTGGGAACTCACTCTCAATTTTGTGGAGAACAAAGTTTGATGGCTAGAAAGTTTACCATCCATAAAAGAGAGTAAGGGGTATTAATAATGAAAACCTATCTTAGTGTTATATTAAAACCCTATCCCACCTTATTTACATTGGACTCAGGATTTCAATAAAATTAAATATTTTTTAAGTTTAATCCTATTAATACCACCTTAGGCTTAAAGAGATATTAACTATATTAAGACCTAATCTTACCCAATTTGTAGTCTATTTCTTATCCCCTATAGGTTCACATAATGTTAGTAGTGGACCAAAACTCCTTTTGGGCCCACAAGTCATAAGAGATCACTTGCAAAACATTATGACCACCCAAATTACGTAAATTTCATAATCTCGATGCAACCTATTATAACACATATTTTTCCATCAGGGCCAAAAGATATCTCTCTCATGTTAAGAGAGGGAAAAATTCTATCTTGATCATCTACACGCATCTATATGATTCACACCATGTCTAATCATTACCTTTATGATCAACCCTAATAAGGGTAATGTTTGATAAAGTCAAAACATGATGATCATCATACCGACATATACAAAGATCTTAGGTTAGAGGATAATATACTAATTAGAGAACACTAATGACACGTCATGAAATATTCAATACAGCTTCCTCGTATTGGGTAGGTCTAATACCATGTTCCATAACATGTATCTATGTTATTAATTTGATATCTCATATCAATGAGTAGTGGAGCAAGATCATCAACTAATCAACATACTAGTATTATGATCACTAATATTCCTTAATTAAATGATACCATAATAGGGACAATTGTTGGATAATAATATTTATATTATTTAGTAGATTTCCACAATCCAATCACATACTCGATTATCTACATAAAGAATAATTACTCAAAGGGATAAAAGTATTTGAATAAATAACATCAAATGAGATTTTTTTTATTAATAAGCATAAAAATTAAATATAAGAATGTAAACCATCAACTATGATTGTTTTGAGGTCATATTTCCAGCATAATCATCACCTAACACATGCCTGATGCAAGGAAAAATAAGATGACAAAAAAATAATTATTTCTCTAATATTACAATAATAGTAATAAAAATGAGAATAATATAGATAATATCAAGGGTTAAAAATCTAAATAAAGGAACCAAATTCAAGAGTTTAAATAACCAGGAAAAAAAAGGCCCAAATATAGTGGGCGTAATATATCTAAGTTAGTTAGTCTAACTCTTAACTAAAGAGAAGTGTAACTCTCATTCTCTAAGCAATGGCTAGGCACTGACCCATAAAATCATCCTCAACATAATCAAGTTGAGAATCATAACCCTATAATCATCCTATACTCACCAAAATATAAACTAAATCATCATAGTGACCACACAAATATAGTATTCATATGGCGAAAAACTGGTAAAACAAACTACATAAAATAAGGTAATGGCTCATGATGCATATTAAGGACACATGATACCATGTTATGTGACATGCTTAGAAAAATATAACACATAAGATCATGGATATCATATATGAAATAAAAAGGAATTTGCATCTCATATATCAATACATTCACAAGCTTCTAGAATGAGCTATAAAGGTAAAACCACTTAATGTCAATATCCATTATGGGACTAGCATAAGACAATAACTCCCACCACCACTACACACTAGTGTCAAGGCAATTTTCTTTGGGATCTTCAATATCCACCACACTTGGGAACCTAATTAGGGGAGCATACACTAAATATTTGGTGTGCCTTATCCGAAGTACATTTCCATATAATTAAACCAGTATCTATGTCCAAGACTAGGATGAATGTAGGATTGCAACTCCCACTACCACTAGACACTAGAGCTAGGGAATTTCCTAAGGGATCTTCAACATCTACCACACTTGGGTTCCTAGGTAAGGGGGCATATGCTCAATTTTGGGTTTGCCTTATGCACTACACTAACACTAGTACTAAGGGGTTTTTCTCAAGGATCTTCGACATCAAACATACATGAGTGCCTAGGCTAGAGAGCACAAAATATTACCAACCCCTAAATATGTATGCTAGGAAAACCTCTAAGATTCCATAGATTAATCCAATTGGGTGTTTTAAGTATTGACACTAAACATTAACAAAGGCATATAAGCCACCAAATTAGGTGTTTAAAGATAACACCTAACTCAATCACACAAGGCAGCATAATATTGTCATTTTTATTTCCATTAAAAAAGGGTTGTTCATGATTGAAATCATGATTTAAATGTTGCATTTACATAGAAAATTTAAGATATAAGTCTAAAAGGAAGATCATCAAATAAGAAATAAGCATGGTGAACTCAGGAAGAACCAGTTGATTGTTCATTAGTTGCCTTACTAGGTTATATAGGGATGTGGCTTAGTCATTAGTGAAGTTAAAATTCTGATACACCTCATAGAGGTTGAGCTTTTTAACTTCAATGATGGACATGCTCATGAGATATCGGGTCATGATTGACTGCGCATTGGAAGGGACCAAAGGGTGATGGGATCTCTAATAAGAGATGCAAGCATAGGCCCTTAGTGAGGATGGTGTTAGTGGTTGTGTTTAGTATGTTGGTATGGAAATGGTACCTTCTCTAATTATGTAGTGTTCATGACTTAGGTGTTGAGGAGCCATCGAATGAGTGTATCCTAGTAATATTAGAGTCTCCAAATGTATTTTCTAATAAGATCTTGGACATGCCACCAGTGCATGAGATAGACTTCATGCTATTATTTTTACTAAGGATAGAGCCTCTGTTAAATGCATCCAATCATATGGCACCAACTAAGATGGAGTTTGTGTATGCTCGATTGGAGGAGTTATTAGAGAACGGGTACATTTGATTGAGTGTATCATGTCGAGGATCTCCATTAGTTTTTGTGAGGAAGGATAGTGGGTTAAGAATCAACATTTATTATCAAGAATTGAACTAGGTGGCAGTGAAGAAACATTATCATCTACCTCATATCAACAACCTTTTCAATCAATTTTGTGGGGTTACAGTGTTTTCAAAGAAATACCTTAGATCTAGGTACTATCAATTGAGGATTCCCTAGAGGGACATACCGAACATATCCTTTAAGGTCAAGTATAACCATAACGTGTTCATTTTGATGTCCTTTAGACTCACGAATGTGCCTATAATGTTCATGGATCTCATGAACCGCATTTTCCAATAGCGCCTTAATCAATTTTTTGTGGTCTTCTTCGACAATATTTTGATTTACTCTAGGACTTTTAAGGATTAAGAGAAGTCTTTCAGGCAAATTTTTGCACATTTGAGGACACATCAATTGTACGCCAAACTCTCAAAGTGTGAGTTTTGGCTAGATGAAGTATCATTTCTCATACATGTCATTCCAAAGGTGGTGTGTTGGTGGATCCTTCAAAGATCCGAGCAGTATTAGAGTGGTCAGCGGCATCGAATATCAGGGAGATACATAGTTTTCTAGGTTTAGTAGACTACTATAAACATTTTATCCAAGACTATTCTAGGACCTTTTGTCCTTTTACTACTTTATTGAAGAGGACAAGGCATTTTCATTATGATGATAAGTGCACTAAGTCTTTTGAGGAGGTAAAGAGGAGATTGACTTTAGCTTTATTACTTACCTTTCCATCAGGTATGAAAGGCTTTAAGGTGTATAGTGATGAATCCAAAAATGGTCTAGGGTGCATGTTCATGTGATATAGGAGGGTAGTGTAGTATACTTCTCTCTAGTTGAAGGAGCATGAAAAGAACTATATGATTCACAACCTTAAGCTAGCTATGGTGGTTTATTCCTAGAATATCTGGATACATTATATGTATGGTGTGTAATGTAAATTTTTCATGGACCATAAGATCCTTAAGCACATCTTCACTCATTGATAGATAAACATGATACTACATATATGGCTAAAGTTGGTTAAGGACTACGATTTGGAGTTAACCTACAATAAGGATAAGGCCAATGTCATAGTAGATGCTCTTAGTAGAAATACTTCACACTTTCTATGTTCATTAATTGTTTCTATTTGGATATGGAAAGAGCTTTAGGACATGGTAATAGTGATCATTAGGTTTAGGGATCTTAAAATAAGTATGAGTGGTATCATGATCACACTTACCATCTTCAATGAGATCCAAGCTCCTCAGCTAGGAGATGTCAAGTGGGCTATAGTAGAGCGAAGAGCTATAGGGTCCTAGATTTATAAGGATAGCACTTTCTATTTCTGTGGTAGGTAGTGTATTACTTGGAGCTATAGGGAAATCTAGAAGAGGATTCTAGAGGAGGGACACTGTACGATTGTTTTCAACCCTCCCGGAGGCAATAATTTGTATAAGGACTTGAAACAAATCTATGGGAGCCTATGTATGACGTAGGAGGTTACAAACTTCGTGGCTAGGTGCTTAACCTATTAGAAGGTTAATATCGAGCACAAGAATCCTATGATGTGTGTGGGAGGGTGTAATCTTCAATTATGTGGAATTAATGGCTTGAATTGAGATTAGATAATATGATAAAGGCTCGGTGATGGTGAGTTAAAAGATTAAAGCTTCAAAAGTGATGTAAATAAGATGGCGGTGGTTCGAAATATGATAGAAGAGTGGTGATGGTGATTTGGTGATGAGGGTCTAACAATGATGATGGTTCAAATGGAACACAATAATTAATCTATGCATTCGATGATGGATTGATGATGATCCTTAGTGTCAAAAGATAGGGTTTTTATGTAGGTTGGAATCGTGTTTTAGGGTTAAGGTTAGGGTTTGGTTCAAAAAGAGGGAATAAGGTAGTGTTTGGTTGGCATGGATGGTTTAGGGTTTCGAATGAAGGGTTTAGGGCTTCGGTTTTGTATACCAATTTATGTTTTGTTTTGAATAAGAATTAGAGTAATATTTTGATGGTAATTAGGGTAGGAAAATATGGATTAATAATAGTAGAAAAGATATGGATTAATCTCTAATTCACACAGACGAAGAGATTAAAACTTTCAAGCTAAACTGTTCATATAGATTCGATTTGCTTGAGTTTGAACTCACACAGAATTCATTCAATATTGATATTCAACTTCAATCTTCAATTATCAATGCCATATGCTTGAAATTCATACATAAAATAACCTTTCTACCACTAGCTAAAGCATATTCCAAAAGATTCCAAAGTAAAAGATATTATGCTGCTTTTTTACTAACTTTATGCTACTTTATGCTAACTTTATTCTCCTATTTTATTACTTAATTAATAAATTAGCTAAATTACTTAATAATGTTCAAAAATCCTGCCAATATACTCCTCATGAATGTAACACCCCAAATTTTACTACTTTTGTTTTTAGTGGAAGAAATTACATTAGAAATATTTAAATTAAAACCCGTGAATTTTAGGGATGTTACCGCCACACTTAGTACCAAACCAGTTCTCTCCGACTGTTTCAGTACTAAGTGTTAAGGCTAAAAAGATTAACACAAAACTTAAACCAAGATTTCATGAAATGAATTAAAGAAATAATAACATAGAAATTAGAGTACGCATAAAGAATTATTATTCATATCCAAACGAGAAATAGCTTAAAACGGATCAAATATTCATTTAAAGGACTCAATGCAAGGTAATAAATCAGATTGGACGAACCCGATACAAAGGAAATAATAGAAGGAATATAAAATAACGAGAAGAGTGAATCCAACCACATATATACTCAGCGCTCAGCTCCACCGGATGTCCCGCCCACCTGCACAAAGTCAGAAAAGGCCCTCTGCTCGTGGGAATGAGCAGTACCCATGAAAAGGGTGATTAGTACGCTACATACTCAGTAAGGTAACCGAGCACTAAGGCCCACACATAAGCACATAAATCATGCAGAAGAATAGGAGACACAATCATAAATGTATATGGTCAACCAAGTAAAAGTACCAAGGCCCATATATAATCTGGATTAATTACTTAACTAATCACTAATCAGAAATTGATTCATACCATTCTTTTTATCAAATCCACGTGAGTACGGGAACCCCACTATTATAGCCAGTGGACCGGAAAACACACAGGGCATATAGCTCCTGACCACTATTATAGCTGGTGGATCGGTCTCCAGGATACCGTAGTACCAGGCCACTATTATTTGCCGGTGGACAAGTCTGGCCCCTTCTCGCATGGTGTTCCACTGTAAGTACTTAGTGTCTTTCCCATGTCTTGGCACAAATATGTTTGGTTGTGTTCAGCACAAAATCCCCCACTATTATAGCCGGTGGACCGGAAATGCACAGGTACAAAGCCTGACCACTATTATTACCGGTGGACCAGTTATACATAGGACATCATGTCTTAACCACTATTATTCGTCGGTGGATCGGTCTAGGTCCGGCTCAACAATCTTTCACTTTACATGATTAATGTTTTAAGTATCTTATTCAAAAGCTTTCACCATGGACATGCACGAATCATTCTCTTTATACTTCACACATCACAAATCAAAAAATTCCACAATCATAATTACACTTTAATCACCAACACACATGATAATCAATACAAAAATTCTAAGCAACCACAACAAACACTAATTATCCACACAAACCCTAGTTCGGTCTCCTATGGACCCTTATATAATCTCCACGTATTATTTTTCATCTAAAATGTTCAAACACCCAAATAACACTTACATTACCATCTTTACATCCTAAATCAACCTTTCATACGTAAATTTTGCTCCCAAGCAAACTTTACACATCCCATGCAACCTCTCGAACTTTTCATACAAACCCTAAATCCCATGCAATCATTAACTCCCATGCAAAACCCTAACTCCACCATGCAAACCCTAATACCACCATATAACCATTAATACCACCATGCAACTATTAATACCATCATGCAAACCCTAATACCACTATACAACAATTAATACCACCATATAACCATTAATACCACCATGTAAAACCTAATACCACCATGCAAACCCTAATACTACCATGCAACATTAATTTCATGCAAACCCTAATACCATGCATCCCATAACTCCATGCAAAACCCTAACACCATGGAATTCCATGCAAACCCTAATACTATGCAATTCTATACAAAACTTTAACCCCCGTGCAAACCTTAACTCCCATGCAACCCTAATACCATGCCACATTAATACCACCATGCAAAACGCTAACACCATGCAACATTAATACCACCATTCAAAACCCTAACACCATGCAAAACCCTAACACCATACAATTTCATGCAAAACCCTAACACCACATTTTTACACTCCCCATCATTATTTTACAACTCTAGCATGCATGTCTTAAGGCCACATCATACCATAAGAATAACACAATTATACACATAATTCTCATGCCACAATTTATTCACACCAACATACTTCAACTCTATAATCATGATGCATTCATAAAAATTATACAATATACACATTAAATACACTATAATTCATATCTTATAGCATGCATAAAATAAAATTACATATTACACATATGGCCTTAGCACTCCTTACCTAAAACGACACCGGTCTTGGAGCACGCTCCTACGCCTCTTTAGGGCTTTGACTGGTTTCACCTATTATGAGGGAAAAGCTAAAATTAGACTCCCCCCTATCAAAATACTATTAATAACTAACTTATTATAAGACTAGGTTTTTAAATAAATAATAATATATTAATAAAATAACATTAATTAATTACTAACTTTTGCTAAAGATATAGAAATAATAGAATATAATAAAAGTTGATAATATAAGGTTGAAAACTTTACCCTAATAATAATAATAATAATACTAAAATAATAATAGCAAAGATACTAAAAATAATATCAATGATAATATAATTAAGAATAATAATAATAGTAACAATAATAATAACAAGGACATTATTCAAAACAAGTGAAATAAGGGCTTCGGCCCCTTTACTAAAATAATAATAATGAATAATAATATTACTAAAATAAATAACCAAATTTAGTAATAATACTAATGATGACATAATAATACTAATAATGATAAAAGCCATAATAATATTACAAAATAATAGTAACCATAATGGTAATAATAGTAAAGATAATAATCGAAGATAAAAAGAAGTAGGGTTTCCACCCTACATTAAATAATAATAACTTAATAAATAATAATAATAACACTAATAAGAATAAATACTAATAATAATAAAAATACTAATAACCCTAATAATAATAAGACATGATATTTATCATATTACTACTAAAATTTAAAATAAGCACAATAGGGTCTTAAACCTATATAAAATGATAATACTAACACTTGAGAATAATAATAATGATAGTAATAATAATAGTAATATTAATAATAATAATAATAATAATAATAATAATAATAATAATAATAATAATAATAACATTATTAACAACACTAATGGTAATATAGTTATTTAAATAATAATGGAATAAGAATAATAGAAATTCGAAGTAAGAACTAATAATAATAATTATACTTATAACATATTAATATTAATAATAGTAATAATAGAAATAATAAGGGTAATAGTCCTAAAATCAAATAAAAAATTACAATAGGGCTTCATCCCTCAATAGAATAATAATAAAAACATCAATATCAATAATAATAATAATAATATATTAAAAATGGAAATAATATTAATAATAGGATTTATATTAGAATAATTGAAATAAAATAATTTAAGGCTTATAAAAATAGGGAAAAGGGTTGAGAGGGTCTAGGGTTCAACCTCAGGCTAGCGAGGATAGGCGGCACCGGCGATGGTGCACGGCGGCGGCCAGGAAAAGAGAAGAAAAGGGGAAAAGTTGAAGGCTGGGAGCAAAATAAGAAGGAGGGTGGAAGTAAGGGTGATTATGATTGCCTAGAAGGAGAGGAACAAAATGATTGTGGCAGTACAACCAAAGGTGGCCACGCACGACGGCAGTGGTGGTGGTCGAATAGGGAAGAAGAAGAGTGAGAGAGGAAGAGAGGGAGAAAGGGGAAAAGGAAGGTAGGGGGAGATAAAGGAGGGTCTACAACACAATTTGGGAGGTGAAAAGAGCGGCAGAAAAGGTAGCTAAGGGTGGTTCGAAGGGCGGCGGTGGCAGAAAATGGTTTGGTTACGAAGGGCAATTCGCACGGTCGGGGTGGATTGTTCAAGAAGAATCGAAGGGTATGGGTGGTCTAGTTAGTTAGAGGGAGGTGCAGGGAAAGCTTAGGCGGAAAGAACGAGTAGCGGTGTTGGCCAGAGATGGCAAAAGTGGTGTCTAAAGGGGCGGCGATGCAATGTCGGGAAAATCTGGGTAAGTGACCAAAACTCGATACCAGGCTCAAACTGGGGGTATTTATAGGATTTAAATGAGAGAGTGATGTTAGTAAGATGATGAGGGAACAGGACAAGTGGGGTTAGTGTTCGCCGGTGGCAACAAAACCGGCGAAAACCAACTTCGGGGTAGGAGGGTTGTGCGCAGGAGAGAGAGAGAGAGAAAATGTGCTAGGAGGGGGGAAAGTGGGCAGACAAGTGTGGTCGGTGAGTCAACGTGGAAAAGAGGGGGAGAAAATGGGCAGCGAACGTGCGTAATCGCTGGCGGAATTTTCGGCTGGTGGCTGTAGTGTGGTTACAGGCTGATCGTCGTCAGGGAGGGGAGGAAGAAGAAAGGAGGAAGAAAGGGGGTTGGACCGGGTGGTTCGGGGCAGAGAAGAAGGAAAAGAAAAGGGAGGAGACCAGCCGGGCGCAATGGCTAAAGTCTTTAAATAAAACGACGTGCTTCGACGGAAAAAGAAGGGAAGCGTCGCACAAGAGGGGAAGGGAGGGGGAGCGGCTACGCAGGTTGGGCCGCCCGAAGGAAAGGAAGGATGGAGGGGACTGGGCCGCGGGAGAGGGCAAGCCCAACGGGGAAGAGGAGAGGAAAAAGAAAAAAGAAGAAAAGAAAGAAAGAGAAAGAAAAAGAAAGGAAAAGGAAGAAAGAAAAAGGGAAAAAGAAAAAATAATTAGATTAGGTATTTAGATTAATTAAAATATTGGGACATTTAAAAATAATAATATTTAAATTCCTTTTTAAACAAAATTAGGTTTTTAAAAGGGTTTTCCATAAATTCCATTTTAATTAGCAAAACACCCTAATTTTCTTTAATTAAATTATTTATAAAATTAATATTAATTTGTAACTATTTTCTCCTTTTTATTTTAAATAAAATAATTTATTTAATTAATTTCTATAATCAAATCTTTAATTAGCTAAAATACCCAAATTTCTCCTAATTAAAATATGTATAAATTTCTTCTTGATTTGCCCTAATAAATTTCCTTTTATTTTAGTAAAAATAATTTATTCAAATAATTTTCCTAATAAAATCTTATTTAGCTATAATTTTTAAAATAAAATTTTTCAGGGCATTTCAATGAACGTGGTCATTCCCTCCTTCCATGCCATGCATACCATGCACACGCACGTAGACTCTCATTTGCTTGTTCATTACATTTCGAGCAACATAACCATCCGTTGTTCTTCAAATTTACGGGAGACACTTTCCAAATGAAGAATAATTGGTTCCATAATTATGCAAGATTCTTGAGTGTTTGCTCCTACATCATCCTTGAGGGTTGGTTAAGCCATTTGAGGTACCTAAGTGGAAGTGGGATAGTATGTGAATGAACTTTGTTATTAGATTAACGAGGACTCGTAGTGATTTGGATTTGATATAGGTTATAGTGGACCACGCCAGTAATATTTATACCAATGAAGTTGACCTGGAGTATTGAGGAATTCCCCAATTCTTATAAGATACACATAGTATAATACCATGGGATTTCCAAGGACATTGTGTTCGAACAAGATTCAAGGTTCTTATCACACTTTTAACATAAATTACATGCCAATTTTGGGACCAAGTTGAAGATGAGTATAACTTTTCACCCAACTATAGATAGTTAGACAAAGAGAACCATTCAAACATTAGAGGACATGCTTTGAGAATGCTTGATAAACTTTTGTGATAATTGGGAGGATCATCTAGACTTGATTGAGTTTACCTATAATAATATATACCATGCAGGTATAGAGATGGTGCCTTTTGAGGTCTTATATAGAAGGAAGTGTTGTAGTCTAGCATGTTGGAGTGATATTAATTAGTTGATTATGTTGGGACCATACATGAATGGGGAAACTATGAAATAGATCATATTGATTTAGGAACTCATGAGAGTAAACAAGGATTAGCAAAAGATCTATGCAAACTTGAAGAGAATGATGGACGATTATGAGGTGAGCGATAGAATTATTTGGAGGGAATGTCCCACCAAGGGATTGATGAGATTTGGAAATAAGGATAAGCTTAGTTTGAGGTACATTGGGCCTTATGAGATCTTAGAATGATTAGGTGAGGTTGCTTATCGGTTAACCTTACCTATGGATTTGTCTCATGTGTACAATATCTTCCACATTTCTTAATAGATAAAGAATGTATCAAATCATTCACACATCATCCAACTAGAGACATTAGAGTTCAATGAATCTCTAACCTATGAAGAATAACCATTGAGAATTTTGAACACAATGACTAGAGAGGTGCATACAAAGACCGTTTCTTTAGTAAAGGTCCTTTGGTCATGACATGGTATTGAGGAGGACACATAGGAGGCTAAGGAAGAGATTAGTATAAAGTACCCTGATTTTTTCTTATAGTGTGTTATTGCTTAGTATAACATTTTCTTTTAATGTGGAAATAGCCATTTTTACTTTTTTGTGTTAAATATGATATATGACTTGGTATGTTATTAGATAATATTATATGATTTTATTAGTAGGATTTGGGGTTTTAGCCTCTTTTAAGGGGGTGTAACTATAATTCCCCATAGATTTGACATATAATATTTGAAAAATCATGTGTTTGATAAATATTAGATGATGTTTAATCTTAATTTGGAAATGCATTTTGGATTTCACTTGAAAAGAAAATGGAAAAGTTTATAAAGTAAGGAAGAAAGTAATGTTTTGGCATGCCAATCGATCAATTCTGTGAACCCATTGACTGGTCTGTCATTTTCATCTTGGTTTTTGGTTCAAGGGAATTTATCTAAGAAATAGATCAACTAGTTCTTAGAATAGTTGACTGGTTAACCAAACCAATCGACCAATTTGTCGAGTTTGTTCGATTTTTGAATCTCATTTTTCTAGGAAAATTCTTCTAACAATATGAAGTCTTAGTAATAAATCTCTTACACCATTTTGATCATTTGTCCCAACTTTTTCTTGCCTCAAATGGATTCAGAGACCAAAGTTGGTGAAAAAGGGAGAGCATGGATTCATCCATTTTTCTTCTTCTTCCTCTCTCTTTTATGCAAACCTAAACATGTGATCTGCTCTAGATAATTACTCCACACTAGGGATATTTTTTTTTCCATGCCAATTTATCTCTTTCCTCTTCTTGTGTTTAACACTTTACTAAGACGATTTGACCTAAATTATCTAGCATTCACCTTTTGATCCTTGAGAAGAAATTCATTCATTTCTCGATTAATATGCCTTGTATGGTCTGAATTAGAGTAGGAAAATTAGGGTTATAATATGTTACACCTCTTGTAACACCCCTAATTTTTTTAACTATAAAAATTTTCTTTTTAAGGCATTGTGGAAGAAAATAGATAAAAATGGGAGGTGTTGCCACTGCACTAACCATGAGAGAGATGTGACCATCCACCTAACCCATGCTCAATGTAAGGTTAAAATTTTCAACAAAACCATGCACAAGAATCAAAGATAGCTCAAGAGACATAAAAGAGAGAAAAGAAAGAGAAAGAAATATGGTATTTCATGAATAGTTTACAAACTAAATAAGGGAATAAAGCTGAGAGTTTAGGTCACAAAAATAAAATAAGAGAAGCATCCCATCATAGTGGGAAGCCTAACTTAACCACTTAGCCTAACTCTTCAATACCATAAATCTTCCCTAAGAAAAGTCATGTAGAGGCTCAAAGTTGATCAAACCTGCAAAACTATACCTACTCCCTAGAACAAAATCCTGATCATCACAATGACCACACAAGGTAGTATCACTATGGTAAGTAGTGGTAAAAACAAGTATGTTCTACAGCATGGAAAGGAGATCAAGTTACACCTAGAAATCACATAACAACATAGTGATATCATATCGATGCACCTTAAATACAACAAGGCATGCTTCCATGGAAATCATGGAAGTATAAAGATACAGTGAATACATCAAAATCCATACAATGTAAACTATATTAGAGTCATTCTTTTAGTGACCACACAATTTACAATACAATCCACACATAATCAATTGTTTGTATTAACAAACACATCATAGGACTAATTGGGTATTTTAAAGCACTCACACCAAACACCTCATATCAATTGCCAAATACCAACATGATGATTGTATATATCACAAGCACAAATAAACCATATTATTATTGTTATCCCATTATACAACCACACCACCCCACTTATTAGGATATTCATATAACACACCAAGCCTCCACCATGAATAAGGCTCATGGTAGTGATAAATGAGTACATAAGTCCCTAACATGGACATACCCTCCAAAGCAGAGCATTGATCCCAATATGGGTGTTTAGACAATGACACCTAATGTAAATGAGGCAATTCAAACATCCTAGATGGTTTCTTGGGCGACAACACCAAATGCAAATGAGGCAATCCAAGCCTTTTAGATAAGTGTTTAGGCAACAACACGAAACATAAATGAGGCAATCTAAGCCTCCTATATGGGTGTTTGGGCGACAACACCAAATGCAAATGAGGCAATCCAAGCCTCCGAGATGGATGTTTGGGTGACAACACCAAATGCAAGGGATAACCTGCCCTTCATGGTGTACCCTATTTTGGAGCACTGGCACAAAGATGGTCAGCCATAGTATATCTCCTACACCCACATACAAGCCACAAACTAGTAGTATGGAAAATTTATTGGGAAAAAGGAGATGAAACTCCACTAATCATGGCATACCCTCTATACGAGTACCTACACAATGACGGTCGGCCACAGTAGTATTCCTACTCCTACATATAGGCCACAACCTAATAGTGCAGGAAAGGTACTGTGTGAGAAGGAGAACGAATATCACAATTACAATTTCATTCATAACTTGATGGGTTTTATCCAACAATCATGCAAAACACAGCACAAGAGATACAAATTTATTATTGTTGTTGTTGTTGTTGTTATCATTATTACCAAGAAATATCACTAGGGCTGTAAATGAGCCGAATCGAGCCGAACACTCCTAAACTTGGGTTCGGCTCGTTTATCTTTTATGAAGCTCGAGTTCGGCTCGAGCTCGTTTAGAGTTTGATTAGTCATGTTCGGATTCGGGTCGTTTAGTATTCGCAAACTATTCAGCTCGGTTCGTGTATATTAATCAAGCCTTTTGGGCTCGTTTACTGCTCGTTTTGATACTCGGTTGAGGTTCATTTGGGGCTCGAGTTCGTAGTTCGTTCATAGCTCGTTTAAAACTCGTTTGGGCTCGTTAAAAACTCGTTCAAGCTCATTAATAGTTCATTCGGGCTCGTTTACGCCTTATTAAGGATCGTTTACAACTAGTATAATTACCCTTAATAAATCAATATTTGAAAAAATTCAGGCATAATTTATCTTAATTATACCCTAAACAAATATGAACCTATTTCAAAAAAAAATTGACATACACCTATTGCACACAAATTTAGGTGCAAAATTTCTCCCCTGTTTCAATAAAATTTTACCATACACCTATTGCATACAAATTTAGGTGCAGAATTTCTCCCCAAAGCCTATTTAATATTACAATATATCCATAAAAACTAAATAATACAACTAGAGATGTAGATACATCATACATCAATAGATTCAATACACAAACAAAATGGCTTCAAAGCTCCATAATAATCATCACAGCCACATCCATTGCCATTGACCATTGAGTGATATGATTAAAATAACCTGCATCAAATTAAAAGTATAAAAATAATATTAGCATAGCTTAGAAGTTATGATATAATAAAAATTACTATGATAAATATAACAATAATAATAAATCACAAAATTTATTTATTGTTCATATTAAATTGATAACAATCAATGTGTGGCTAGAGGGATTACATTAGGTTGGGACTTGGGAGTAAATTTATATTTACTAAGATGAAAATATAAGCAATAAAAAATCAAATGATACTACACTGTTTCATGGAATAAGATTATGAAGCATAAGAGAATGTTATACTCTGTTGAAATCAAATTTTATATTCTGGAAAATTTCTGATCAAGTCACAAGTCTTCTCTAGAGTGAAGTAACAAGGAAAACAAAAATAAATTTCAGAGTGAAATCAATGTACATGCTTTCCAGAGTGAACTAATGGAATGTTATACTACACCTATTCTGAAATCAATGTACATGCTTTCCAGAGTGAACTAACAGGGAAAACAAAACTAAAAGTAAAAAAGAAGGCAAAAAAAACAAGGGAAGGAAATATCAGGAAAAAGAATACGAAAGAGGGTTCTTCAGGGAATGGCATCTAAGTATAGGCTATAGGGAACAAAAAACCAATCAAATTTTGTTGACTTATAAATGTTGCTTCAAAGGAAGCAGTGTGAACCTGAAGTGTAATGAACACCTGTTCGATGCACCCATAAAGTACATGGACAAAACATCATGGCTGGTAGCACTCTCAAGAATCAACGAAATTACCAAACACGAACAACATGCACAAAAAGTGGGCTAAGATCAGACTTCAGAGATAGTACACGGGGATTCAAAAGGTAATTTGAAAACAAAGAGATTTAGAAGGGATACGACTTTATGTTTCTGAAATTAGGCTTGCTAAGAGGATCTATGAAGTCGAATAATCAGACAGGTTGGAGTTTGGGTTGATAACAAAAGGCAACCGTGCTAATCAAACCCATCTTTAGACCACTTAACCAGTACGTCACATGTACACATTCTCGATGCTTTCAACAACTCGATTAACTACAAGTAATCAATACGTGTTCCTTACAACAACAATCAGCAGACCCATTGGCTTCTTAACATGTGAGAAGCTAAAATAAATACTCAGACCCATTCCAGCAGATCACATCTCAGCCAAATCTTACTTAAAATAACAATTCGTCTTTATAGCAATAACAACCCAGAGAAAGACCTTAAACTGAATTCTCAAAACTCAAACCAATAACATACCCGTACCATTAAACTCATGCTATGGTTTTCCAACCCCACTCTTAGAAACTATTAACCAATTTTACTATCACCAGACACTAATTCATCTTATCAATTTGTCGAATTCATACGTTTATAATCAATTGAAACAACCACATAGCATTCTTTCTGATTGAAATATTGATTACTCCAAGAAAACATAGGAAAAGGGAAAAAGATTTAAGCTTTCATTAAATTGGGAAACGTAAAAAAATATTAACGAAAATAACCGGATAAAATAATGGTTAAGTAACGTTTGAATATAGATTCGACTCATAAACCCTATTAATTGAATATTGAGGCAAAAGAAAAGAGAGTAGTAAAAATTCCAACCTCGGAAGAACTGGTGCCGAATTGAAGGAGACCAGATTGACCTTTACCGGTAGCAGACTTGTTCTTGAGCTCTTGGATCTTACAATGTTCTGCTTCTCTTTGCTTCTCGAGCCTTCGTATCCTCACTGAGTCCACATAGAATCTGCAAGGTCTTGCGATTCTGTGACTTCAAATTCAAATCGAACGGACTTGAGACCTAGAACACTTCAAAATCAAATTAATCATCTAACTCGTCAAAGGGTTTCGAAGGAAGAACACTTCCGATTCTTGCGATAATGAAGAAGGAAGAACACATACCTGAGGGCAAAACCGAACGAGTGTGCGATTGGTGGCGGCGATTGGTGATTGACTGATTGTTGAGTGTGCGAAGTGGCGAGGGATGCTTGGCTAGGCTAAGATTCTAGTTCGACTATGTCGATTGTCGACTGGCCGGCTGTGTTTGGGACTCGTTAGGGGTCGGGTTCAACCGTTCAGGCGTTCAGCAGACGAGGACTAGGAGGCTCAGGGACTCGAGTAGTCAAGTGTACTCGTTGACTACTGTAACTCTGTAAGTGAAAGTGAAACTAGGGTAGGGCTCCTCCATCCAGTCCAAAACGCGGGCAGGCGGGACGTTCTAAATTTTTTGTGAAATATTGCTTCAACCAAAACACGGCGTTTTAATGTAAAACGCTGCGTTTTGGTTTCCAACTTAAATGAGCATTTAATGAGCTTGTAATGAGCTTTTAACGAGCCGATTTTGAGCCGAGTCGAGCCGAACATACCTATACTAAAACTCGGCTCGTTTATTAAATGAGTCAAATACGAGCCTTAATTTAAGCTCATTTAACCAAACAATCGAGCTCGAACGAGCTTTTAACGAGCCGAACCCGAGTCGAGCTCAAACTGGCTCAGCTCGTTTACAGCCCTAAATATCACAAGTCAAAATTACACTTTCCTCATTAACCAAATAGGAATACCGAGCACTAATTTTCACACATCACAAGACATACAAACCACCCTTTTTTGGGTGCCTAGATATGACATCAAGCTTCAACACACTAGACATCACAATATTATTTTGATTCATATTAAATCTAAGCTCAAGAGTGGTTGAAATCATGATTAGATAGTTGCAATTACATGGAAGAATTATCACAAAAGGCCCAAGAGAATATCAACACTTAATCACAAATCAGGAAGCATTTAGCCGAACTAATTGATCGGTCCCTAGGATCAGTCGACTGGTCCAGTCATACCAGACCTAGACCAAAACATCACTAGAGAACCATTCAGCTGGTTGGCCTTGACAATCGACTATTCATGGGAACCATTCAACTGGTTTGGTTCACCCGGTCGATGGGCCTAAGAAAAGACCAACCTATTTTTGCCTATAGAGAAACCAATTGATGGGTTTGACCAACTAATCAACTAGTCATAGTAACCAGTCGACTGGTTTGGTCCAACCTATCATTGAGTCTAATTAGAGACCAAACCTATTTGGTATGCTGGGACACCAACTGATGAGTTTGACAAACTAATCGATTGTTCATTAAAACCAGTCAAGTGGTTTATCAAACCAACCGACTGATCTTGCGACCAACTGATCCAAAACTTCAAACTATTTGAATACTCGCAAAACTAGTCGATGGGTTCAAGGAACTAATCGAATAGTCTAGGTAGAACACTACCTAGACATATGAAACATACATCAAAATTCACCACACTTTATCATGTTAATCCTAGCATGCTTTTATATCAAAACAAACATAAAAATACATAGCGCACACATGGAATCACATGGATATATGGTAATGTACAAATTTAAACAAATCATGCTCAAATAACCTATTTTATGCTTAAAATTGAAGAATTTTAGCAACACTAATTTGTGAAGAATTATACCACATTCTCATACCATGGAACACAATTAGATCATACTCATATAAGCACCAAACACATAGAACCCCAACATACCACAAAAACCTAATCATTTTAAAGTTAAGAATGCCTTACATCAAAATAACCTAAGCAAGCCCACATGATCAACAAAAAGGGGAAATCAATGAGAGTCCTAACAACATTAAATTCAAGCTTCATAATGTCACATTCAACACCAATCATTTACACATATCATAAATTTGTCAAAAAACTTGGAAGACCACATACTACTGACTCAAACATCATACGATTCATGGTTAGAAAGCTAGAGTCACAGAATTAGTTAAGCATATAGGCATGCTTGATACATAGAAGCCCCATAATATGATTACTAAGATAACTTATGGTGTAAATACATGATTTACTCGTATTACCAAAGCTCCATATGATGCCAAATCTCATACTTACAACCATCCACATTCACAATGCATTTCTTACTATATCACATATCTCTTATATCATGCTTTGCCATGGGCACATACCAAACTCAGAGGTGTTAACTAATGCAAACATGAACATCAAACCTCATTATAAAATAGATAATTGTCTTACCTCAAGGAAAATATTCTAGTAAAGAGAAAATACTCCTAAGTTGATGGTTCAATATAAGATCTTTAATTATCTAATGAAATCAAGAAAAATCGATAAAACATATTTTTAAAATTTTAATTTAAACAATATAAATAGAGAAAAAAGATAGAGGTGTAAACTCTCAACCTATTTCCCACAAGATAGGAAACCAAGAGCAACGAGGAGCAAGAATCTTCAACTCTATCAAGACTTTAATCTCCCCTTAAAATAGTAAACAAAGAGGAACTAAAGTAAAGATCAAGAAGAAGGGAAATTGAATCCAATTGGAAGAATAAGGGCCAGAGACTTTGGCTCTCTGCTGAAATAAGAAAAGGGAGGGAGAGGAAAGAAGTACTCCACACTTAGCAAGGTGCGCCAAAGGAAGAAGCGAGGAAGGAACAAAAAGAGTATAGGTGGTGGTAAGGATCAAAATATGAGACCAAGATGAAAAGTGTGGTTCTTCATACCAAAAGGAAGGGAAAATAAAACACCCAACACTTAGAAAATTTTAAGGAATAGAGAGCAAGTGAAGAGGGTTTTAATGAGTGTGTGTAAGAAGGAGAATGAATTAGATAAAGAGAGTTAGAAAGGCTTGCTGGTCGACTAGAAAGGAAGGGAAGAGAGGATAAGAAGTTGACCTCCAAGGTTAGAGTGAAGTGTTGTATATAAATGTGTAAGAGGAACACATGGTATAATATGAGGTAGGGGTTAAAGTCAAGAAACATCATACTTAGACAAAGAAGCAATAGGGTGAGGAGCTCTGCTCGATCCAAAGATGAGAAGGAAAACGGTAAGAGGAGAAAGGGAAAGGTGGCAAGTGAGGAGAAAGTACCTCAAATGCTTTTGGGAGATTTTTATCTAAATAAAATCATATAAAGATCTAATTAATGTGAAAATAATTCCAAAACATCAAAGTATGCCAATTAGCATAAATAGACTCTAATTAGGAGTTTTCTTAAACATTAGGAAAAGAATTTAAGTGAAATAGAGAAGGATTCTAGAATTGCAGCCTAACCAGTTGATGGGTTTGGGAAATAAGTTGACTAGTTATGTGGAAAATGAAAATGAGGATTGTTGGAAGTACCAATCAACTGGTTTGGGTAACCAGTCAATTGGTATCACTAGAATCCCACATTTTTACCCAAATTCTAAGTCATTTCCAAAACCAAAACCACTTTATTTTATACCAACATAATTATATATTTTTTTAAAAAAAAATTTAGGATGGGGTATTACACCTCTCTCCTTCTTTTACCACCAAACAGTTTTTGTATAAATAGCTCTAGCCCTCTTTCTCCTTCATTTCCTTTCAACCATTGAAACACCCTATTTCCACTATATTTTGTTCCCAATCTTTTCCTTTTGTGCCTTCATTTTTGAATTTTTTCACCTTTTCTAATCCTTCCTCTAGTTCCTTATTTTTCTTTTAAACAAGATAGGGTTAGATTTAGGAAGGCTTTCAGCTGGTTTTGTGGGGGTCTTCTTTGGAGGTGATATTTTCTAATTTTCTTTCCGTATATTCATACTATTTTAATTTGTGTGATTTTAAGAAATAATTCCTATTTTTTAACCTTCTCTTTAAGATGTTTGTGAATTAGGTTTTTTCTACTAAAGCTCCAAACTTTGTGTGGTTTATCTTAGCTTTTCTAGATAATTCATTCTTGCCTTGAGTGTGGAGTGAATGAACATATGGTATGGTTTAGATTTGAGTTTTTGATTTTTTCACATGCTTACATAAGTGTAGTAGTTTTTTGTTATATCATGTCTTGAGTTGGGTTATTTTGAGAAAATATGAACTCATGTGAATGTCTTGATGATTCTCTAGAAATGCAGCATAATTTTGTATTTGGGTATGTTGGACCCTAGTTTCTATAACGGTAATGATATGGGTATGATGAGGTTGGTAGTTGAGGTCTAAATCAAATTTATTAACCGATTTGACCAAACCAATTGAAAAATCATGATAACAATCAATTAGATAGCCTAACCAATCAACTAGTTTGTTTGGGATGACATTAGTCTATTCTCTATTTAAACTACTTGACTGGTTTGTATTAAACTAATCAACTAGTATTAGAATAGTCTATTGGTATAACAAAAGAATTAAATATTTTTGACAAGAGACTTTAAGCTTTAGTTACACCAAACTGATTGACTAGTTTACCCAATTGATTGATCAATTCGGCTAGAAAGTATTAGTTTGCTTCATTTTGACCTTAGTATGATTTGAGACTTGGTAATATGATATGGAATTATTCTTGGGTGATGTAAATTCCCTTCTTGGATAGATATAAATTAACTCAATTGGTGGATCAAAATGGTCAAGTATTGATTTGTTATCACTAAGTACCTTAGAAGGGTTATGATGAAAAATATTGGAATGCTTATGCAATTTTGGTGGACTTAGCATGCTATGTCGGTCTTATTTAGTATATATCTTGGTTAATAAAAAATTAAATGCTTAAAGTAGAAGCTCTTGGTGCATTATGTGGGTCTAGATTATCCGATTCTCAACTAGCTACCTAGGGTTAGTCTATCTTTGGGCATTTATGGTGCCTTTAGGCTTACCTTCAAGCGGTAACCTAGTTGATCCTAGTGTCCTACCTACTCTAGACATTTATGATGTACTAGAAGGTATCAATACTAAAGGGTCTGGTCACCTAAGTAATTTATTTGGCTTCAATTGGACTTTATGTCCATTGGTGGGTTCTTAATTTCAATTAGACTTTATGTCCATTGGTGGTTTCTTAGCTTTGGTCATACTTTATGGATATCGGTGGTTTCTTGGCTTCATCCAAAAAAAATTTTTTTTTGGTTATTTATTTGACTTCTATAGGTATTAAGAGACTATGGAGGATAATCCAACTCATTTCTCAAAAAGAGAAAGAGAAATATGAGTAACTGAGTTAATTACCTTATAACATCTTAATCTAAAATCTCATGATTTGATAAGTGGAATGAACCTTAGAGTTATATAGTAGCTCATAATATTTTTTGTTATTTTGCATGATCATATGTTGTACCCCATTACTCATGAATATTATAATAAGAATTATAAACTATGAATTCCCTAATGGTGTAAAGCGTGAGTCTTCGTGAATCCCACGTCCATCACTTATATGATGTTATCTTCTTTCATGGGCATGATCAACTACCATGAACACCAAGTTAGTAGAGTATGTAATTTGGAATATTTTTGTATGATCATATGTTGCTCCTCATCACTCATGAATATTGTAATAAGCATGATGAAATATAAATCTCCTATATGTGTTGTAAAGTGTAAGGCTTCGTGAATCCCACATTTATCATTTATATGATTCTATCTTCTTTGATGAGCATGATCAATTACCATGATGAGAACTTCTTGTTATTAGAGCATGTAAGTTTCTATGTTATTTCATGAGCATGAAATTGTATGCCTTTCTGACCTACATGTATTTCCTTGACCATGTGTATATCATTGACTCCCATGAGTAGAACTTAGCTTATTTAGTACATAGTGTATTGATGTGCCCATTTGTTTAGTCACATGCTTAATACCATAAGTAAAGGACCTTGTGAAGGTATGTTAGGGTAGCTAGTAATTAGCCTAATATGTGTTTTGGTATGGGAGAACTCTAATGGTTTCTTTTTGTTAGTCCTTGAGAGACCTAACTCCTATGATTTTTTTGGTAAGAATGTAATATTATTACCAGAAAGGAAAGTACATCCATGGTTCGACAATACATCCAAACCTCAAGTCATCTATTTTTGAGCATTTGTGGTTTTGATAGTGCTAAAGAAAACAAAAAGCTCTGGTATCATATTTCTAATGACTCTCATTGGGAGAGGCCGCTTGAGCTTAAAGATGGCAGTGTTACGGCTGGACCAAATTTGGTATATAGTGGCTGCAAAAGAGGCCCTCCATATTTTTCCTTTACCTCGACCTTTGCTGGTGATGTTAATCATCCAAGAAAGGAAGCTATGCCAAGTAGTGAACCTGTGAGGCAGCATAAGGCAATTGAGGGTTGATCTCCAAATAATGTGTGCATAGGGACAATGAATAAGGAGATGATTGATGTCCTCATCATCTTGGAGGCAGCTTGAGCATTGTGCATGATTTAGGATATTCCATTTCTTTAGCTGGGTTTTGACAATCAATCTTTCATGGCATGTCATCCATGTTATAAGCTTATGCTTGGGTAAACTAGGGTGATTCCAAACCAGGTCTGCCCATGGAACAGGGGGGCATGACTTCTAATTTTATTGTAAAAGCTACTTATAGTGAAATTTCCTAGAGAGCCATAGGTGCTGAAAAAAGCAGCTCCATACTTCTGCATGTTCAAGATTTGCTTTAGAGTCCAGGAGGTGTCATGTGGAGGTTTGGTCTACCAAATTGAGCCCTCTCTGATATATCTCTCATGAACCCATTTTACCCACAGGCTTGCTTTGAGTTCAATGAGTTTCCAGAAGTTTTTTGTAATGCAAGCCAGGTTCCAAGTCTCCAAGCGTTTAATATTGAGGCCCCCTTCCTATTTGGGTAGGCATATTTTGGACCATGCAATGGGTGCTTTTCTTTTTGAAGAGTCCATGTTTGACCAGAAAAATCTTTTGCAAAGAGTTTCAATATGTTGAATAACATTTTTAGGAAGAAGAAAGACATGCAGCCAGTAGTTGGTTATACCAAAG
This sequence comes from Tamarix chinensis, assembly GCA_030549775.1. Classification (NCBI taxonomy): domain Eukaryota; kingdom Viridiplantae; phylum Streptophyta; class Magnoliopsida; order Caryophyllales; family Tamaricaceae; genus Tamarix; species Tamarix chinensis. The sequence goes on along the minus strand of CM060179.1, from coordinate 76,168,799 downwards.
ATTACTGATTACAGAAGTTGCAGCCGACCAGCATAACTTAGAAGATTATTTATCCAGGAATGCAATTGTGTTGTGATCCTATCAATGAGTGGCTGGTAGAAGGAGATGGATAAAGCTGTGGAACTTAGAGGAAAACCTAGATATTTGAATGGAAAGGCACCTTCTTTAAAACCAAGCTAGGATAGGATGGATATTTTTCTTAAAGCATCAAGTCCTCCAAAAAAGACTTCACTTTTGTGAGGATTGACCACCAAACCTGAAGTTTTTCCAAAAGATTCCAGGATAGATGCAAGGTAATGGGCAGAGGCTTTATTTCCTTTGCAAAATAAGAGGAGATCATCAGCAAAGCATAGGATAATGATTTTTTATTTCTTGCAGTCTGGATGTGGTTTGAATTCTTTGCAGTCCCATAGGGTATGAAGCATCCTAGTAAGGTACTCCATGGCAATAACAAAAATGTATGGGGACATCGGATCTCCTTGTCTAATTCCTCTTTTCCCCTAGAAAGGTTTGCATAAAGAGCCTTGAATGGAAATTGAATATCTAACAATTGTAATGCATTGCATGATGAGTTGCACAATGTGAGAAGGGAAGTTCATGGCTAACAGAATTGCTTGAATAAAGGGCCATTCCAGAGAATCAAAAGCTTTTTTAAGGTTAAATTTTAGCATCATCCTAGGACTAATGTTCTTCCTGCCATACTTCCTGAGGAGCTCTTGAGCTATCATGATATTATCACCAATCCCTCTCTCTAGAACAAAAGCTAATTGATTGTAGGTAATAATTTCACCCAGCACTTCAGTGATTCTGTTAGTAATCACTTTAGAAAAGATTTTGAATATAACATTGCAGCAAGAGATGGGTCTGTACTCAGTGATTTTTGTACCATTATTCTTTTTGGGGATGAGGTGGAGAGTGGTATTGTTCATGGTCTTTAAAAGATGCCCAGATTTCCAGAAATGTTTGACAACCAAGATTATATCATTTCCCACCACAGGTCAAGCTTGTTTGAAGAAATGTGCATTAAAGCCATCTAAGCCTGGGGCTTTTAAGTCACCCATACTGAATAAGGATTTTTTTATCTCTAGATTAGAGATGGGGTGCAGAAGCGTTTTTCTGCTATGTTGAGATAGGAGAGGGCTATTCTACAGGACCTGAGTGTCAATGGCTGAGAGTCTGGGGTTGGCAGTGCCCAGAAGATGATGGTAGAAGTTTTGGATTTCAGCTTCAATATCCTTCCAACTAGTGAATTGAATACCACTTTCATTATGTAGCCGAGAGAGGGTATTTGAGCTCTGCCTTTCCTTAATCCTGGCATGAAAGTAGGAGTTGTTGCCATCTCCTGGCTTGATGAAATTGATTTTTGCCTTTCATTGAAGAAATTTTTCTTCAATGATCCTTTTGTCCCACCATTACTTTCTAGATGATTTTTCTTTCTGAATGAGGGAGGGGTTCATTGGGTCATTAAGGAGGAGATGGTGGTTAGCATCCTAGCTCTTTTTTGCCTTTTCCACAGCTTCAGCAATATTCCCAAATTTGTTTTTACTAAAAGATTTGCAGACAGCTTTTAGTCTCTTCAATTTTTGGACAACCTAGAATTGCTTTGATCCTACAATATGTACATCCCAAGACTCCTTTACGTTTATAAGGAATTGAGGATGGGTGAAGAGGAAATTACTGAATTTAAAAGGCTTTCTGCCCTTTATATCTAAGCCTATGAGGAAAACTTCCAAGCAATTATGGTCAGATAGGCAGTGAGGAATATTTTTGATATAGCCATCAGTGTATTGATCAAACCAATGCTTGTTTCCCAAACCCCTATCATGTAGGCAATGTACTCTGTGAGGGGGATCTTGATTGTTACACCAGGTAAAAGGAGGGCCTGCAGAAGGGATGGAACCCAGGCCACAACCATCAATACAGTCTTTAAAATCTTTCATATCTCCATGGTGCAAGATTCCACCTATTTTTTCCTTAGAAGTCAATATGGTATTAAAATCCCCAATAACTATCCATGAAAAATGGGTGATCAAATTAATTTTTGTTATGTCTCTCCAAAGGGAAGACCTGGCTTGACCTGTGTTGAAGACATAGATAAAAGTAACAACTAAAGACTACTGCCCAGGGAGAAATGTTAAGTGGTAGTGAAGAAGTTGGTATGTCATCTGAAGAATCTAAAGATGGATACAATATGGCAACCAAAGCAGAAGAATCCTACCATTGTAATGGTGATCATGGTTGGTAATGCAGCAATAATGAGGGGCAATTTTTTTATGATAGGAATGAAGGTTGTATTTTTTTATTCTAGATTCTAAGAGGCAAATTAAAGGGAATTTCTTTAGGTGGAGATATTTACAAAGATTCTTTTGTTTTAGAGGAGAATTCACTCCCCTAATGTTCCATACAGCAAAGGATGTCATGATTGGGGAGAGGAGGTTCCTCCTGTAGGGGGGAAACCCACTTCTTGGCCTGTGTCAGGGTGCTGAGTGGAGAAATTAAATGGGTGCAAGGAATGAAGTAGGTTAACAAAAAGACTTGTGGGAGGGATCACACTCAGCAGCCTTTTCCTTTCCTTTGTCATGGATTATCTGTCCTAGTTCATGTGGTTCAAATCTCTTAGCAGTAGAAGATACATGGGAAGGTGATGAGGGTTGATCAGAAATGCTAGGCCCAGTTGTTGTTGCTATTTGCTGTTCTGTCTGATCTTTAGTGATTCCTGATTTTGGTTTCCATACTTTGTTTTCTTGCAGATGGGAAGAATTTTTCCTACAATAAGTAGTGTCATGCCCTAGTGTATCACACTTTGAGCAAAAGAAGGGCTGCCAATCATATGCTACTGGCTGCTTTCTAGTGCCTGAGGAAGTTTCAATAGGAATATGGTCGACACGGGGCGGGCTAATATCCATTTCAACCAAAATTCTTGGATAGGAGATTCTACTTCTGGTTGCAATCACCATATCAACACAGATAGGGGTTCCTAAACAACTACCAATTCTGCTGAGGGAATCAGCTGACCATTGTGCCAATGGAAGTCCAGGTAATGTTATCCAAAGGGGCATACATCTCCATTTAGTTTCATTGAAGGGAATGTTTGGGTTCCATTGTTTGATCATCAATGGTCGGAAACCAAAGGACCGGAAAGGTTTCTCTAATATAGTGAGGCAGTCCTGTTGGTTTTCAAACCGAAACAAAAAGAATCCTTGTGCATGGGGGAGAACTTGTGAAGCAGCCAAAATTCCTGTCCAATGATCACTAATAAATTTTTTGATTTGGTTAATCGAGGGTTTGAATCCCAGCACCATTCCAATGAGCGTATGGGTCCAACACTTCTCTTCTCTTTCAATTTCCTCCTTCCTAAGTTTTGCTGTAACTTCACCATTTATTATCTCAGGAGGAGTGTAAGAGAGGTTCAATATAGGTTGTTCCCTTTGATTCTGAAGGATGATGTCTCTCCAGGATAGAGAAATAGGAGGTAAAGGGTCTAGACATCGATTGGAATTCAAAGGGGAGTCAGGAGTTTGATCTTGGAGTTGTTTTGGTTGCTGAGGGGTATCAAGGTTACCAAGGGTTGCTTCTGCTGAAATCTTGGGCAATGCAAACAGAGAATTTCGAATGGATGATTCCAGAAGGGTGGGAGAACGATCGATTTTCTTTGATGATGGAGGGGATCCAGATGAAAATTGATCAATTGCAGTGGGGGGCGGAGAAGCTTTCTTCAGGCGATTTCCTCTTGCCATGGCAGGGCCGAGCGAGAAGAACGAAGGTGCAGTTAGGGGGCGCATGGGGTGGGTACAATTCTGCGAAACATTATTACCTCTCCTCCTATGATTTTTCCCTACCTTTCATTTTGCCCTTTTATGTATTTTAGTTTGTTTTGAACCCGATGTGACATTGTTTTGTAAACCCTAACTATTATTACCTCTATGTAATTTATTTTATGAAATCTATTTCCTAGTGTCTTGTTTTGTTGGATACTTATCCTTGTATCTAAGATAGTATGGATGGTAGACGTCTATCCTATGTTAGGTGTGGCAGTAGCACCCCATTTTTCTAAGTATTTTTGCTTCCACAATGTTTTAAAAAAGGAAAAATTTTAGTAGTTAAAAATGGAGATATTACAATACTAATCACCTAAAATTAGGGTTGGACTAAAATTTGAGATATTACAAACTGCAACATCTAAATCTCTAGGACACTTAACCATGTAAGTATGCATATCCTCTATAGGGCCCATAGCACCTATATAGTAGATATAGCACCTCTCTAATCCTCTTAAGCAAACTGAGTCAAAGTGAGAAATACCCAAATGACACAATAACCAAAACTAACTTGAAGGCCATCCTAAGTGACATAAAAATCCTGACTTAAGCATTTCTTACACTTAATGTCTTATTAATGAAATATTAGCCACCAAATAACAAGACCTACATCTTACACGTATAACTAATACAGCCACACTTAGCCATTTCTTATATTAAAATTCATTATTCTCATGCCACACTTGATTTATAAGATATCAAGGTTCAACTCGATGCATATGGCCCAAAGCCCAACACTTTTTATGTGGCACAAGATCCAACACTATTTATGTGACCTAAAGCCTAATACTATTAAGAAGATGAATTTATACCAATAATTATATCTAATAAATATAATTAGAATTATGACTAAGGTCTAGCTAACATAAATAAGCCAACACTTATAAAAGATGAAAACACTCTCAAGTATCTTACAATAATCCCAATTTGATCTCGTTAGTTACTAAAATCCATCATAACATTAGAAACATCATCTAGGCCAACTTAAAACTAAGACAAAACCTTGAAATTTTTTTTCCACACATAAAATGATAAGGATGTTCTTAGAGTACTAATCTCATTTGAAGTCATTTTAAAAGTTAATATGTACTAAAGATGATATTAAATAAAACTTAACTAATTTATTTAATAACAAAACACATTGAATACTGATATCCAATTCTAACTAACCCAAACTTTTTAAATACTCAAAATTCTCTTCACACTTAAAATTAGTTCTAAACCACTTGAAACCCTAACATCTTCTCATTTATTATAACCCAAGGAACTCACTTATTACACGTAACATTATTTTCTCATCATTTTCCACATATTTAACAACGAACTTATGAGTTAGGACTTGTTTACCACGCTTGATATTTCTAATATAATATGATATGATCATATTAGCATCAATATAATTCGATTAGTATTGATAAGATTTAATATAATATAATTGGTGTTGATCGAATCATATTAGGGCTAATAAGAATATGTTTAATATTAAGATTAATGATATTAATTATTATTTTAATTATAATTAGTATTATAGTATTAATAATCATAATTAACTATATTCATAGTTATATTCTATAAATTAATAATGGTTATTATTAAAATAATTATATTCAAAATTAAAAAATATGAAGAATGTTAATTATAATTATAATAATAATCACAATTATCTTAATATTTATAATAGATAAAAGGATACTAATAGTTATAATTATAATAATATTTGTAGTAATTATAACAATTATATAAATATTTATATTAAAAATTAATTATAATAAAAATAATTATATATATATATATATATAATTAGATTAATATTATCATAATATTGATATTTTTATTCATATGATTAAGATTTACTATTATATTCATAAGAATAATTTTTATTATAATAACTATATTCATAAATATAATTATAATACTTATATTGATAATTATTATAATAATATTTATGAATATAATTATTATAAATTAATATTAGTAATATTAATAATCATAATAATATTAATATCATTATTATTTATTTTAATAATTATTATTATAAATATATTTATGATTAAAATTTGTATTAAAAAATTTATAATAATAATTGTATTAGTGTTCAATCAAATTATTTTGTTAATTAATTCTTTACTTAAACCAAATCCAATCTGTCTTGAAGAATCTCAAATCCATCCGTACCTTTTACCACATTTCATTGTCACATAACCTTCAAATAAATAAATAATATCAAATTCATATTTTATCAATAGACATTAATTTCTTTTATTTTTAATTGATCAATTTTATGTTTTAAATTTAGGTCAAAGTCAAAAAGCCAAGAAAATTTGAATTATTTATCAATAAGGTTAAAGGTTTTTTCCATCCCATAACCTTAATAATATCAATCAATAAGTATATTTATCCTAAATTTTTGTTATATTATTTTGAAAAGAAATAAATTCATCACAATGGAATTAGAAAATATTTAACAATGACTCAATATTTTTAGATTATCATGCTTCCTAAAACCAAAAGTCAAGTTTATGTTAATAAACTTCCCCTATTTTTTCTTTTTATCCCTAAAACAATAATTTAATATTTACATATTCTTATAAACTTTCCCTATTTTTTTCTTTTTCATTTCCCTTTTTCCTTTTCTTTTCTTCTCTCTCTTTCTTTATTTCTTTCTCTTTCTTACTTTTACTCTATCCCACCTTTTCTTTTCCTTCTTTTCGTTGAATCATTATCCTTCAGTAGTTCAATTTTTAGAGGATGTAAAAGCATTTCCAATGGATGCTACCCATTCAGTAGCAAAATTACTATTATTATTATTATTATTATTATTATTATTATTATTATTATTACTACTACTACTACTACTATTATTATTATTATTATTATTATTATTATTATTATTATTATTAAAAACAAAAGAAAATACGTGTAATGATACCCAAATGCTACCTAACTAAAAGCTACCTTCCAGTGATGGAATAAACTTCCACAAATTTACATACTTCATTAACTTTATCCAAAATAATTACATATCATAATAAATTATTTATATTAATAAAAAAATTCTAATATAAATCAAGTTTAATATTTATTTTTAAAAATATATATTTTAGAATTAAATTATTTTTAAAATACTAAATTTAAATTTAAATGTATATATACCTTATAGTTTTTTTAGTCAACATGATTAAATATTAATATAATTCATTTTTAGTCCTTGAATTTTATTTAATTAAAATAATTATTAAATATTTATAATTAGTGGTTATTATTTATTATTATTTTCTTAGCTATATTTCAAATATTATTTATTTATTATAAGAAAACTCTTTTACTATTTAATAAATATTTTTAATAATTTTAGTTCATCAATATGATACTAATTAAAACCTCTAAAAATACCCATACAAAGCTTGTTAATTTATAAAGAATCTACAAGGTTTTGAATATTAAATACAAATACAATGAATAAAAGAAAAAAATATATATGACAACAATCCAACAAGCATAAAATTAAAAGTAAGGACAATACAACTACTACAACAAAAAAATAAGGAAAATACAATAACAAGCATATTGTTCAAGCACCAACATCAATATGTTGGTTTTCAAAGAGTCTCTAAATAATTTTAGTTAAATTACACATCAAACGGTTATTAGCTTCCTTATCTCAAAAAACACACCATCTCTAAAGATACCATCTATAATGTCTATCTGATCATACTCAAAAACATTTGGCACACAACCATAAGTATTTCATTAATCTTTGATGATCCTATTATGTAATATGATAGTTACCTCCCACATAAGTGTTTGGGCTCATATAATTGCAAATCTTGCCAACAATACCCCAAACACACACTCAACATCATTCATTCGTACCTTTTAATGTATAACATAGAGCTTATGTTTTTCATTATGTGGTGATCAAATGGACTAGACGAATATAGCTCATTGAAGGTATATAATATTAGTTAAATAGTAACTCAAGTTATAATGGTTACCGTTAACCATAAATGTTACCATCAGAGTTGTGTCATTATAAATATCACTAAATACTAGAGACTGATCTAGGGCATTATGTCACTACAAGTACCCATAGCACCATAGAATGCATGTCATATCCATATATTGTAGGAAATAACTACTTTGAGAATAATGATTGACTTTCCATCCCCTTGGGTGTACTGACCCTGCCAAGATACAAGGTAATTCTTTTATTCCAAGTAGTTAATCTATAGTACCCAACATACTAGGAAGACCACATGTATTCCCAACATGAAGCAAGCATTAGAGATCCTCTTTTGTTGGAATTCTCAAGTAATGGTCTCTAAAAACACTAACCACACTTTCACCAAAATTCTTCTCGTTATCAACTGTTCTTGTTTTTCCAATTCAGACGCAGTCATCCCAAGCATTGGTAAACATTTTGTAATCCAGCATTCCTATATTAGCAATGCACTTTTGTAATGGTGATAAGCTAGGGCTCTCTCATGCTTCAAAGTGTTTTTGAAAATATGGAGTATGAGCACCAAGAGATTCCATTACTTAGAGGAAAAGATGTCTTCACATCCAAAATCTAGTGCAAAATTTTTGTTTAGTGTACATTAGATCCTCTAAAAAGTAGTCTACAAATAAATGTTCATGGCCATCAACATGATTTATCTCTACGCAAATATGTTGATGAACCCCTCTTTCTAATTGTTTCAATCATGATTTGATGCATGTGACATTCATAAAGTAAGAGGTTGAACATGTATTATTCGACACTTATTTAGATCTCCCTATTTATGTCAATGCTTTCGTTGAAATCTTCATCATTTTCATTGTGGTCATGGGAATTGAAGCTACCAATTGAAGGCATAATTGTAGTTAAATATACATTTAGTTCTTTGTTGAAGTGTGTAGACTATGAATTTATAAGCTAAAGGAATCATTGATGAAAATAATGGGAGACTTGTCTAAACATTGGATACTCTTCATTAGCACTTAATACTTAGCATTAGACCCTTTATCATGACATGATAAATAATGCAAAGCATAGGAATTTTATTCTATAATACCACAAATTTTAGCTAAAGCTAATCCCAAGTGATTAATATCATAACCTAATTCTAATTTTGGGAAATTTATACTTTACCTTACCTTAATCTCTATTCTAAATTCTTGATAATCTAACCTAATCCTAACCCCAAAAAAATTAATTAAATAAATCATAACCTAACCTAAGTTATTTTTACCTAAACCTAACTCTAAACCCCACCACTTTCTTTGCCTTTTTTCATTTCTCCTTCCCATATTTTTCTCCCCAACTGGTTGCTTTTCTTTCCCTTGTGTGCAACCAATCCCCCCCTGCGACCATCCACTACTAAGCTAATCCTTACCCCCATCATCTCCCACCTCCACCTCCTGTGCACTAGGGTCTGCATTGAATTTTTTCCCCTACTCTCTCGCTCCCTCTGCATGCCTCATGTATATATTAATGGTACACATTAAATTCACCAAAACTACCACCTCTTCCTCCCTTCATTTTTCTATAAAACGCAAACACCACCTTCTCCTTCCTGTTATCACCAAATGCAGCCAAAACCACCACAACTCCCTAGCCTCATCCTCTCTTGCTGAAATCTTTCCCTAGGTACACACCCTCCCACTGAAACCAACACCACACCATCAACCAAACTCCCCACAACTCCTCAACTTTTTCCTCCTCCCCTTATACAATAGTTGAACCAACCAAAACACCACCCCCACATTCGACCAAGCTTGTTGATCCCCTTCCCCTTCCTTCATCTTATTCCATTTAAACTCCACTCCTAGCCACACCCATCCTCACCGCAACCCACCCCTTAGCTTCTACCAGCAACACTAAAACACCTCCATAGCAATAACACATATTACCATTGCTTGCCTCCTTCCATTTGGCCTTCCCACCATTTCTACCTTCCATCCTTTATCCCCTTTGGAAATTCCTCACCCCCTAGAAATGGCAGCTTGGGCCATTGCCACCCCTTGGCTTTAGCACTTGTTGGTGTTCCTTCCCACTTTGTTGCCCAAAGAATGTCCAAAGCACTCATTTGGTTTGTTTTGGTTTTCCTATATTATTTTACCCTCCATTCCCTTATATTTTCCCTAATTATATTATTAAATTATAATGGTGCTTTATTATTGTTTATTAGGTGATTTATCAAATGTTCCAAAGAAGGTATAATAGGATAAGTGTGCTTAGAGACCGGAGCCTTTTTCTCTAAGGATACTAGTTGTAGTCTAGGGTATTTGGTGCTAAGTGTTATGTATGATTGTCTATAATGCCATGTTTTTTTTATTATATGTTTTAATGTATTATTTCTAATGCTATGGTATGAAATTGTGATATTATGTGATGGAAATGTAAGTAAGTTGAAAATTATGTGATATCGTTACAATAATATTCAATGTAAAGAAATCATCGATGTGATATATGGTTATGATATGGGTTTAATAAGGTATGATAAGTCGGAAATGAGTATATTAAATTATAGGGTGAAAATGGAGGATTTGGAAATAATGTTACCAAAACATATAAGGTTTGCATAAATAAGGGATCTTGGTTATCGGTAAGGGTATTTTGGTCAATATGATTTAATATGGGAACAATAGTATTTTAATGTGGTATATTATTTAAAATATTCTATGGAAATTATATGAAGTGTTTAAAGTAGTCGTGAATGGCTTAAGCTTAATAAAGTGAGAAAATGGCTTGATTTAGGAATTGTAATCCTAAAACAGGAAGGTTATTATCACATATGTGAAATGGTAGGTTTAGACAATGAAATTTAGATATGATGTTAATATCACTGTTTTGGGAATTTATATTATATTTGGTAGTCGTATTAGCCCTTAAATAAGAGTTATGACGTACTTGTGAAAATAGGGTTTTATAAGCTCCTCGTGAATAGTAACTCTTGATATAAGGCTATTATCACTTGTGTAAGACCTTAGAGGTAGGCCTTTAATTTTTGGTATATTAATAATAATAATTGAAGAAGAGGTACTGAGTTTGGTTGATAAAAGAGTAATAGAAAAGGAGTCATGCCTATAATGTAAAAATTAGGGTTTCTAGGAAATTAAAGGGTCTTAACCCTAGAAAATTACCTTATGATATTTGTGATGTGATTTAACTTCTTTAAATTTATTTTTTACCAATAAAATCAATCATGAATAATAAACTAATCATTTAAAGTAAAAGATCATGTGAGTCAGGTCGAGTTATTATATGGGTATGTTCCACGAAACAATAATAGTGGTTAATGTGTGTTGTCCCTGAGAGGTATATCAAACACTTCCACTAGTTTAAGAATAGTAGTTTATGAGAATATTTCCTTGAGATTTGTTAGGTCCATTCCACCAAATGATAATAGTGACTCGGGAGCATTTTGCCCTGAGAGGTGCATCGGTCCATTCCACAAAATTAAGAATAGTGGGCCCCTAAACTCGATGTAAATGATAATATGATTTGAGATAAGTAAACTAATGTATAAGATATTAATTATTTAAATTGTAAGATTATGTGAGTCAGGACCGAGCTATTGGGTCTCATCTACCAAACGATAATAGTAGCTTAGATGTGTTGTCCCTAAGAGGTGCTTTAGACATTTCCAATAGTTTAATAATAGTGGCTCAAACGCATTTTTCCTTGATAGGTGTTGGGTCTATTCCACCAAATGATAATAATGACTCAGGTGCTTTCCCTAATAAGTGCTTCAAACTGTTCCATAGGTTTAAGAATAGTGGGGCCCTAAATTCAATGTAAATAAAAGAATAAAAGTGTATGTATCTAATAATAAGGTCTGGATGGGTAACTACCTTATGGTATTTTATGTATTTTTTATATGTACTTATTATCTGTTGCGAATGTATGTATATGTTTGTATCTCTAACTCGATAGTATTGTCACCTTTCACAATACGTAGGGTATTTACTATTCTTTTCATGGGTATTGATCATTACCACGAGTAGATGACCATGATGACTATATGTAGGTCGATGATAACCCATAGAAATATTTTGCAACTTACAATGCTCTGTATGGGGTAGAGTGATGTTGTGTATCAAGGTTTTGGGTGTATAGTCATGTTATTTGGATAATAGTTTTTACCCGGATACTTTTTTGGACTCTTAGCTCCATGATATCTCTTTTTTCCATATTTTGGATTATTTTACTTGGAGTTAATCTCCAAAACTTGTATTTATGTTAATGGAACTTGTCCCATTTCTATTTGCTCTATTTTACTTTTTAATAGTTTTTACCTTATGATTTTTGTAAGGATAGTATGGTAAGCTAGACTTACATTAATTACAGTGGTAACACCCAGTTACTTTGTTTATATACATCTATGGTAAAATTAAAATTTTCATTAGTAAAATTTAATTTGTTAAATATTCAACATGAGATGATACATAATGATGGGACTCTTTTCAGGCTTGGCATAGGAATTTTTTTTGGCATGACATGTGAGATATTGTAGAGTGTTGGGCAAGGGAATCATCTGAATAATTGCATGTGGTAATGATTTTTTGTCCAATTAGAATAGTAAAGGCAATGGATTCTCTATTTGGACTTATGTCCACATATTTCATCAAGATGATTTCTCTCCCAAAACTTGGGTAGTAAAAGCATTGGATTCTTAGTAAAACCATGTGGAATGCCAAGGGAATTTTTTAATACTTAGCATCGAATTATTTATCATGACATTTGGTAATGATTTTTTGTCTAATTGGAATAGTAAAATCATGAGACACATTTTTCCAATCATTATCATTGAATTATCTATGATATTTTTTATCATAACTTCTATGTCCACATCAAAAACATTTGTCTCTCCCCAGTAGAATAATGGGACTTTGCATAGGCAAGTGAGTTGATGCATAGGCTAGCATATGAGATGACCAGGACTTCTATAGTCAAAAGATGATTTTGTTAACATTAAATTCTCTATCAGGTTTTTTATTAGGACTTGTGTGCCTACATCTGAAACATGTATCTCTACCCCAACATAATAATGGAAGCATGTGATGATGCACAGTACATGGCATGTGAGATTAATAACAAATCAAGACAAATTTCTTCATGTGTAAACATACATTAAACAATAATTAAAAATAAACAACAAAAATGAAAGCATACATGAAATGAAAGAACATAAATAAAACTACCACAACCACTACTGTTACATCACCACAACCTTCACTTAAACAACTCATCGTACAAATTGTTCAAATCATTTTCTTCTTCTAGTGACTTATTTTCCTTCTTCATTAGTCATTCTCATTGTTATAAAAAAATCTGATTCTTCTGGTCTTCCTCGATCCTCATTTGTGAAGAAGTTATATATTTACCAATCTTATCAATAATCTCAACTTCAATATGATTTGTTTTACTTAACTCTTCATACTAAGCCTCTTTAATTACACGTTTTCCTTTCTTCTCTATTGTTATCATGTCCATCGGTTTAGTTGGTTATGCACTTCAGGGTGTCTCAGCATTAGAGGACAAGTTTGAATAATGATCGGCTTCATTGATACGACTCCTCTTTAAGCCACTACTTTCTTAAAAAAAATTATTACTCTCAACATATTGAGCTCATCACTTCGGTATCTTTCAAATGAATTGCTACTGTGAATCATTTTTCCACATCACCTTCATAGATTCCATATGCCTTATTAATATAATATTGATTGTTACATCTTTTTACTTTGATATCCAATACCTGATTATAAGCTTCAGAGAATTTTGTAGCTTTTTCGGAGACTCTAAGAAAATGATTCTTACATCAATAAAAATTTCATGGATTGCCCTCGCCATGATGCTCATTGTAACAAGTTGTCACCTTTTTCTAGAATAATGTTATAGTTTGATTAGTGTCAACATAATTTCCAATACTCATATTCTCCCAACATTTACGTTAAGTGGCATTTTCAGTTGTGGTCCATATAGCTCCTGAAAATGCTTCATATTGAGAAGTTGATTCCTCAACCAAATCTTCCTAATTATTTTCATTCACATCATAGTTTGCTTTAGGTTGTGTTAAAAATGGGGGTAAACTCAAAGTTGATGGACTACCAACAAGATATTCAACTGAAGAAATTTTTGAAACTTCCATTGAAAAATTCCCTCAGTTGAAATGCGATTGTTGTGTTAAGAAAGGGTGCAAATTTAAGTGTGGATGAATATTCTATTGGAAAGTTGGTTGGAGTATACTAGAGAAGGAGGTTTGATGATATGTTGGTGCTCGGAATAATTGAGAAGGATGAAGGCTTCAAAATTTTGAGGCACTCCAATATTTGGAAAATGTTAGGATTGTGGTTGTGAAGGCTTATTTTTTGTAAATCAAGAATGTTATGGTAAGTTGATGACTAGTTTTGTGGAGTTGAGCAAGGAACTTGATGAGTAGACAGCTGATTTGGTGTAGACGGACTACGATTGTCCCCCTTTTAATGTTTTTATTTTTAGAAGAGAGTAAACGTTAAACCATTGATAAACAACCATAATCAAATTAGCAACAACTCTAATAATAATAATAATAATATTAACAGTAAAAAATAAAAATAGTAGTAAACAACAACAATAATAATTAGATGCAAATAATAATATTAATAATGATAATATCAACAATAACAATATAATTAATAATTAATAATAATAATAATAATATAGTATTAACAATATTAATTATACTAATAATAATAATAATTACTTGTAGTAGTGCTAATAATAATATGATCGTAAGAATAATAATAACAACAACAACAACTATTACTACTACTACAATATGTATTAAAATACTTGAATACCTAATTTAGTAATTAATTTACTTAATATGTATTAAAATACCTAAATTTGAAGATAGAAAAAGAGAGAGAATAACGAAACTCAACTTGAAGTATTTGTAGAAAAATGATCTGATGTCCAAATGAAGTAAAACAAGCTTCTATTTATAGGAAAAAAAATTGTGATTTAAGAAACACATTTTCTAAGGTCAAAAAATATCCCCAAATTAATTATATTAAAAAAATCAGGAAAATCACAACCTACCATATGGAAAGTGGTTGCCAGCTCCCTATCAAGCCCGTCATTTTGTTTCTCTTCTCATGCATTACTGATGAATGTATATTTTTATATATTTTATATCATTTTATTACAATTTTTATTCATTTATAAAAATAGCATGTGAGATTATTTATATTATTTTTTGTTATGTGCTTAATTTATAATGTTCTCATATATTAATTAATTTTAAATTAAAGTAATTTTTTCTAAAAATTTGACAGCTTATGATCTTTTGACCATATTGTTTGCCTATAAACTCAAATTTAGGTGATAAAAATTTTGTCAAGATAAAAACAAGGTCTATAAATTTTATTTCTAGAGGTTTTTTCCTAAATTTAATTTTTTCAGAGTTGAAATTGAGCTTAAATTTGCAACTAAAATTAGAAATACATTTACGGTACTTTTACTAAACATATTTATTTATTTATTTAGTTATTTTTTTTATTTTGCAGGTCTGGCTGTAACAATTTATGTGGGCCCATGGCTTCTTGTAACACAAATTTAATAAAATGTGAAAACTACAAATTTCGATGTAAAAAAGAGAGAAGATAAATGGGAAAAAAAATAGAAAAAAATCTTCAAGTTGTGAAAATTGCTGCCTTGGTCAACAAAGTTTTGGTGATCCTACCTAAAATCGGAGTTACAATCAAGTAAATACATACACACGCACACCATGAGAGTAGGAACAAGAAAGAAAAAAATAAGAAAAAAAAAAGGGTAGAAAGGAAAGAAAGACAGATGAAGAATCCTATCTTAGGGAGAGAGAAAAAGGAGGTTTAGTACTTCAAGTTTTTTATATGAAGTATAGATACGCAGAAAAGTAAGGAAGGCGGCACATTTGGGATGGACTGATAGAAGAAAAGAAGACCAGTGACCTGTAGTCGAAGATGAAGGAAAAACGCCTCCAGCCATTCGTAGAGTAATATATTTTCGATTTGATTTTGCATTTAAAGTCTTGTAATTATATATTTTAGTTTTCTCATATGTATAATTTAAAATTTTTAATTAATTTAATTATTCTTATTTTAATTAATAGTATTTCTAATTTTGTTTTATCGGAAATTTAGATAATTCTTATTCTTTATATTATTTAATTAATTGATTGTTTGATTTATAAATTACCTTATATGTTTTATGTTATTGTTCATGATTTTTTTCTAATTAATAAATCGATCATCTTTAATTAGTGTCTAATAAGTCAAGTTGAGAATAAGAGATAATTCTCCACGTTAGTTTGAATAATATAAATAGCAACTAAATAAGTTGTGAAAACAATTACATAATTTCTAAAATAATAGGAAATGGTTGATTAATTAATTAAACCTAAAGTATTACCTTTTATTTAACTCATTTGACTAGAGATAGGAGAACTAATAATTTATGATAGAAATGTCTAGCTTGTTGATACATATTGGGTAATTAAAGAAGTCAAGTAATTAGTTGATTAAAATTTATAATTGGACAAAGGTGGATTTGGATTCCTTGATAATTTTTATTAATTAATTTGATCTTCATTAGAATTTATTTATTTTAGTTTAGATAATAATTTAATCTAAAATTATTAATTTAGATTAATAATTATATTTTTATTTTATTTTGATAGTATAGTCCCTATTTTAATTTATTAAAAATTTTAAGTTATTAATAAGTCTTTATGGGGCAATAATCTGATACTCATTATGTCCTATTTTACTTACAACCAGTATAGTTACCGATAAACATATTTGGTCGGTATCAAGTTTTTGACATCGTTATCAAAGTTTAATTTAATAGCCCTCGACTTGAAATTTTAATATTGATGTAGGGGGAAAAACTTTTTTATTGTTCTGAATTTACTCGATTTTTTTTGTTTTTAGTATTATTGTATTGGTGTAGGTCACTAGTACATGTCTCGAAGAAATCCTAGTGAATTGGTAGTAATAGACCTAGAGATTGAGAGAAATTTTCATAAGGTAAGGGGAAGTTTAAAATTTGTTATCACTACGAAGAAACATAAATTATAAATGGTTGAAGGGGAGCAAAATCAGCAACAAGTTGGGAGATTATTAAAAGACTATACTACCCCTATTGTAGCAGTTTTTGCATTGATTATTAAAAAACCAGAGGTTAAGGACTGATTTCAAAATCAAGCCTACTATTATTCAGATGATACTGACTTCAGTCCAATTCTAAGGTATGCCTAATGATGATCTACATGCTCATATTGTCACTTTTATCGAAATATGTGATACTTTTATAATGTGGCATTTTAGTGATGCTATTAGGCTTAGATTGTTTCTATTTTTATTCCCTATCAAAGTTAAGAATTGGCTAAATCCTCTAGCACCTGGTTCTATTTAACCTAGGATAACTAGGTGTAATTGTTTCTTTCTAAATTCTTTCCTCCTATGAAAACTATTAAATTAAGAAATAAATTCACCACTTTTATGCAAAATGATCTAAAATTATTATACGATGCATGGAAGTGATTTAAGGATTTATTAAGGAAATGCCTATATCATAGCTTGCATCTCTAGTTACTAATGCAAATATTTTATAAGAGTATATCTGGATTAGTTGCTTTATGCTAGATGCAGTTGTAGATAGTACAACTATAAGTAAGACTCCTAAGCAAGTTTATAATTTATTGATAAATTAGCCTTCAATTCCCATCAATGGCATTCTAAGCGTACTTCGCTACAAAGGAAAGTAGAAATTTATTCTATCAATGTCATCATGATATTACAGGTTAAGATGGATTTAATTACAACAATGTTGGAGAATTTGAGTGTTGCTTCATATATGTAGGTTCAAGAAAATGTGTCTATGTGCAATTTATACAACAGACCACATGATAGCACATAATTTCATGTAGGTAACAATTTCCAACCATCTCTTGATCAAAGAAATTATCTTGCTAACAATATGGGGATGCAAAACAATCCATACTTGAATGTATATAATATGGGGTAGAGGAATTATCCAAACTTTAGTTGGAGGAACGATAACCCTATGAGGCCCCCTAAAGTTCCACCATGGAGACCTATTCCACCAGTTCCACTAGCACCTTAGTAGCTACATAAATGGTCATTGGAAAAGATTATGAGCACATTCATAAACACTACTAAAATGTATTTCCAAAATCAAGAGGCCTCAATAAAAAACTTAGAAGTACAAATTTGACAATTAGCTAATGTAGTTTCTAGAAAGGTACCTAATGCATTGCCAAGTGACATAATTATAAATCTAAAAAAGCAAGTAAATGATATAACTTTAAGGAGTGAGAAACTATTAACTGAACCACATCCTCAAGAGGCAAATAAAGAAGAGGAAAAATCTCAAGAAGAAATGACATATTCATAAGAGGAGGTAATTAAGAATCCATCATAGGAGGAAAACCCTATGTTCAACCTCCTCCATGTCCTAGTAGAATATTCCAAAGTAAGTTAGAGATGTCATTTTAAAAAGAAACTATTAACTGAGCCACATCCTCAAGAGGCAAATAAAGAAGAGGAAAAATCTCAAGAATAAATGACATATTCATAAGAGGAGGTAATTAAGAATCCATCATAGGAGGCAAAACCCTATGTTCAACCTCTCCATGTCCTAGTAGAATATTCCAAAGTAAGTTAGAGATGTCATTTTAAAAAGGGTGAATATTAATTTTTCATTGATAGATATCGTGAGTCAAATTCCTAACTATGTCAAATTTCTTACGGACATTGTTACACACAAAAGGAAATTCGATGAGTGTGATACTATCAATCTAAATGAGGGTTGTTCTATGATTTACTCTAACAACAAGCGTACGGTGTTAGAGTAGCATGGAACGTCAATCCCACAAGGACCAGAGAGTGAACACCAAAATGATGATCAGACTTCTCTATGTTTAGACCACCGAATAGTTGATTAATTGAATTATACTAAAAATTATGAAAATTTTGACAAAAATTAAACACTCAAGACACAAAATTCAAAATATCAAAATTAAACTATAAAATATGACACCTAAGGTTCCGGTTAAATTTTCCAATTTATGATATGCTAAATAATAATGCGGATCCAAACCTAAAATTTATGATCATTATGCTAATATGGATAATTATCACTACACTTTCTCAAGCCACAACAACATTTTTTCAATTATAAGTCCAATTATATCTAACCTAGATTTATATAATTGTCAAAGCAATGAATTCAATTATTCTCCCTTATTGTTGTAGAAATTAGATTAACGTCTCTCGACCTATTAATTCCTAATCTCTAATTTTGTTATGTAAATCTACTAACCATCTCATCTCGCAATCTCAATAGAAGTTCTCAATATCAAAATTTGATCAATATTTTGACTAAGACATTCAAACACAACACAATTCACATGAATACAAACTCAGATCATAACATATGAAGGAAATTCAATGCATCAAGATCGAGGAATTCTTACTTCACCTTAGCATAAGAAAACTAGCCACACATAATCACAAAATCAAGGATACTCATCATATGGAAAAAGATAAAGGTATATAAAAAGAAATATATAAATAAACCTTGAGATTACAATCTAGATGAATTCTATCTACTGCTCCTGATTCAGAGTTACAAGAGAAAATAATGGAATTGATTAAGAAAAATTGAGATGGGAGATGAGAGATAGGATAAGTGGTGATGGAAAATGTAACTCTTCTCACAAGATAGTTGAAAAAGATTATTCTTCTCACCAACCCTAACTGTATAACAAAATTGCGATTAAATAACCATAGAATAGGCCTAGCCGTAGATCAACACAAGCCCAATCATTCTCAAACTCGATGGCTCTTTACAATTTCATTAGTTTTTAGTGTTTCAGCCATAACTTCTTTATTAGACCTCTATTTGGGCTGATTTTTGATGCGTTGGAAAGATAACAAAATTTTCTACAAATTTTATTTTTAAGAATTTTCCAAATTTAGATTTTATAATGGTTTTATTTTCATGTATTTCCATATTTTCATACTTGAAACACTCATGTTTGCTTTCATTTTGTTCTAGCTATTGTGTTTTATCTCCTTTTGATCTTATTTTCTCCAAATAACTATAAAATGTGATCAAGAGTAGTAAAAAATAAAAAGTGGACTAAATTATGAAAAAATCATCACATAATCACACTAAATCTTCATGTTAAAGTTCCATATGATTGACATAATCCATACCTATCATTCTGCTATTTTACAAAATACGATACCTCATAAACTAAAAGATATGAGAATTTTTATTATCCCTTGTGTGATTGGTACTTAGGAATTGGAAAAGGTGTTATATGAATTATGTTCTAACATAAATTTAATGCTTTTCTTTTAAGCACTTGAGTTTAGGAGAGCTAAAACCCACTAATATGTCTCTATAATTGGTTGATAGATCTATAAAATATCATAGATGAATAATAGATGATGTTTTGGTGAAAGTGGATAAATTCATATTTCCTATTTATTTTTTTGTAATTGATAAGGAAATGGATCATAGGATTCCTCTTATTTATGGTAGACCATTCTTAGCCACGGGAAGGACTTTAGTTGATGTCCGCAATGGAAAGTTGATTCTTCAGTTTCAAGGTGACGAAGTGACATTTAATGTCTTCAAAATCAAGAAACAATCATTTGAGGATGACACTTGTTATAGAATTTATATATTAGATGATGTGGTTGTGGATGGCTTTCAAGCAAGTGCAATGTAGAATATTCGAGAAGGATGTATGGTGTACTCTCATGAACTTAAAGACAAAGAAGGAGTTGAAGTGATTAAATAAAAAGTACACTTAAAAATGATTATGTAAGAGGTAATGAAGGAAAGGGAACTAAATTAGTTGAGGTAGGTATGATATATTCCACCTCTAATATAGGTAAATGATTATGTGCTTATATTGACTTTACAATTTTCCATAGGAATTTACTAAAGAAAAATGAGGGTGGAGAGGTCGACAACCTCAATACCGCCACAAAGTTAGTAGATCTCATTTGATTATGATTGTAGTCAAGTTAATTACTATAAGTAAGTGCTTCTTGAGAAGAAAATCTAGTGTATATACTTAATTCAGTTTACATTTAATTTTGTTTCTTGATATTTTTTTATGTACTAGGCAATTTGATTTTTTTTATTTACAAATACATAGCAGCTTAACATGTTCACAAAGGAATTACAAGGCATATAGGCATACTAATTTTGAAGGATTAAAGCTATGAGGAGTTGAAGGTGGGGGGTAACACAAATGGAGCACTTATAAGGCAAGATAGGGGACTGGCAAGTTTCACGTCATGAGCCATGCTGGCCTAGAAACACAGACTTCTCCACTAGTCTTTTTACAATATTTTCATCACCTCTTTTGTACCTTATGTACGCTCTCACTTGTTCTGACACCAAGTTCTATCTGTTTAACTAGAAATCAACTTACCCAATAATCTTTTACTCCTCCATACTATTCTTTTCATCCCCTAGTACTAAATGTGGTGTGGATTTCTTGGTTAGTGAGGACAATGTCCATAATAAGTTAGGAGGAATTTTCTTCATTCTTGTGCTTCATTGATCTACTCTCTCTCTCTCTCTATCTCTCTCTCTCTTTCTCTCTCTCTCTCTCTCTCTCTCTCTCTATATATATATATATATATATATATATATATACACGCGCACACACACACACATATATATATTGAGTGCTTCATGTGATGTGTGTTTCGTTGTGTCTTTTTGTTTTATTTTGATTATTAGGAGCCCTTGACTAGTCAATGATGAACATATCTTTAAAATCATGCTAAAAGAGGATCACAAAAGTGAGAGAACACTAGTACACAAATTGAAATAAACAGCAGCAGTATAAGGCAGTTAAAAACTAAGTCATCATGTATTCCATTGGCTAGTAAGAAAAAATGGAGAGGGGTGGTTTTGTTTTACAATAGCCATGTATACCTTTCACAAGAAAGTTAAATAGTGGAAAAGGTTATACACGACAATTTTAACTTAGAACCACCTTATATAGTATTTTCCATATTCAAAACAAAAAAGGAAAATGAGGGTATACACAATGGTTATATACCAAAACCTCCATGTATACTCTTACCAAGATATTACTTTTTAGAAGGGTATACTAGATAGTTCTTTTCTATAACACAACATGCATATTTTGGGTTTCCCTTTTGTTTAATATGAAAAATAGTATACGTGCCAGTTTTAACCTAGAGCTATCATGTATACTCTTTTTCCCTTTTTTTTTTACTTCTTCAACGTATAATCACCTTTAACTTTTCAGTTTACATCACTTGCTAGTAAGAAATAAGATAGAAGTTGTTCAAAGTGAAGAACCCTTGCTATCAACCGTTGTCCTTCTCTCTTCTCTTTATCGCCGTTCTTGCTCATTTTTCCTTTTCTTTATTTTATTCATTTTGGCATTCTCTATATATTCTCACACTATGTTTATTATTTCTTTTTTCTTCTTCTCTTTGTATTTTAAGCTTTTTGTATAATTTTCTCTATTTTCTGAAGTTTACTTGTGTCTTGCATTTTTGAACTCCTTCATATATACTTATATTGTATATAAAGTTGTGTCATATGTGTGTGTGTGTGTGTGTGTGTGTACTATATGTTGTTAGTTTTTGAGTTGATATGCCTTGTAGATATGGAAATTTTTTTACTAGATATATCATCACACTATTTCTAAAAACATAGTAGATAAACAAAATAGATAGCATTGTAGAAATTGTGGTATTTATTTCTAGTACAAATGTTGTTGTGGTGTATATGTATTATGGAAATGTTGGTGGTTTTTTTCTTGAATTGACTAATATTTTTAAGTTTCCCATTTTTTAGGGGCTAGATTTTAATTATTTCTTATTATAGATCATAAGTGGATGCATATAAGTAGGTTCTCTAGAGAATATATAGACGTTGATCAAGACTTTCTTAAGATAGTCATTAAACATTCAAAATATCATTTATAGATATCTTACCCATGTATAGGTTGTGGAAATATGATAAGAAGAGGGGTAAATGAGATATGAGGTCATCTCATTATTCATGGAATTGATAAGATTTATACTAAGTGGATATGGCATGGGGAGCCATTTCTTAATGAACATAGTGTATTTGACCACGATGATATTGAAGCTACATATAACTTTAATTACATGGAGGACATAACCAAAAATGTTGGAAACCATTTGGAAATGTTTAAAAAGTTGGTCAATGATTTAGAGACACCTTTATATAATAGTTGTACTAACTTTATAAAATTATCCACCATATTACAACTGTACAACTTAAAAATGGGTAATGGATGGAGCAATAAAAGATTCACTTCTCTTCTTGAGCTCTTGAAAGAGATGCTTCCAGAGGGAAATATGTTTCCTCCTCATACTTATGAAGCTAAGAAGATTATGTACTATATAGGTTTAAATTATGAAAAGATTCATGGTTGTTATAACAATAACATTTTGTATCGTAATGAATCATCGTCATTAGATACTTGTCCTTAGTCTCGAATGTCACAATATAAGAGGAATTAGGTTCCTATAAGATTTTTTAGTACTTTCCAATTGTACCATGATTCCAATGCATGTTTTGTAATGACAAAAATATAAATAACCTTATATGGCATGTGAAAGGAAGGATTTCCAATGACAAGCTTAGACATTAGACCGATTCTCCCTGATGGAATATGATTAATTTTGTATACCTTAATTTTGATAGTGAAACTAGAAACCTACGGGTTACAGTCTGTTCAAATGAAATGAACCATTTTAATGGAAACACCAACTATGGTTTATGAGTCATTATTTTGGTGATCTACAATATTTCCCCATCATTATACATGAAGAGGAAATGGATGATGCTATCCTTACTTATATTGAGTCCAAATCAGTAGGGTAATGACATTGGTGTTTATCTGTCTCCCCTTATTTAGGATTTAAAGTACATGCAGGATTAAGGGGTTAAAGTAGTTGATACACGGATCCAAGAGCCTTTTAACTTGAGAGTGATGTTATTTTATACCATAAATGATTGTTCTACTTAAGGTAATCTTTTCAGTTATAGTGTGTACAAATACTATGCATGTCACTTTTGTGAAGATAACACAAATTATCTTCAACTACTTAAGAATAGGAAGATTTTTTATCTTGGACGTCGTAGGTTCTTTCCCACAAATTATCATTATTGTAGGAAAAGAAAATATTTTATTTGAAAAGTTAAAGAACCAAGATCTACAAATCTTTTCATAGGATTTCAAGTATTTGATAAAGTAAAAGACTTGAATGTGCCTTTTGGGGGGAAAAAAATAAGAAAGCATTCCCTTCAAGCAAGTGGGAAAAGAGGTTAATTTTCTTTGACCTTCCATATTGAAAGAACTTCCACGTACGATATTGTCTTGATGTGATGCATATAGAGAAGAATGTATTTGTTTGCCTAATTGGTATGCTTCTTAATGTGCTAAAAAAGACGAAGGATGGCATCAATGTTCAGTTGGACTTTGTTGACATGGGTATAAGAATAATATTAAATCTATAGAAGGTGGGAAATAAAACTTTTTTTCCTCATAGATGTTTTACTATTTCCAAAAAATAGAAGATCTCTTTCTATGAGTGTTTGCACATAGTGAAAGTTTGTGAAAAATATTCATCAAATGTCAAGAAACTTATTTCGATAAAATATTTGAAGTTAGTGAGTATGAAATCTCGTGATCATCAATTTCTCATTCAAGACTTGTTTTCGATTGCTATATGTTCTATCTTATAAAATTGGGTTTGAAGTGTCGTCACCAAATGTGTTTTATTTTTCAAGGAACTATGTAGTAATTTTATTGACTCTACAAAGTTGAACAAGTTACAAAGTGAGATTGTGACAATATTATGCTAGTTTGAGATGTATTTTCCTCCATTATTCTTTGTAATCATGATTCTTTTAGCATTTCACTTGGATAGGGAGGTTAGATCATGTGAGATAGTTCATTTGCATTGGATGTGTCCATTTGAAAGGTATATAAAATTATTAGAAGGATATGTGAGGAATCCAAACAATCCTGAAGGTTTCATTGCTGAGAGTTATCTAGTGGAGGAGGCGACATAATTTTTTTATAAGTTCTTATCCAATGTTAATATGATAGGCCTTCCTAAATCTATAAATTTGGGTATAGAGGAGAAAAGAAAAAGGTGCAAAGGATTTTCCATGGTTATCATAGATAATGATCAAATATTTTCGCAATCTCACATATATGTCCTCCATAATAGAGATGATGTTTAGCCATATGTGAATCGACCCATTATTAATTTGAGGACTTTAAATCCATTTAAGAGTGAGCAATGGATATTAGATAGATATAATAGGTCCTTTTCAAAGTGATTGTCATCTCAATTGTTTGAATATGATACTGATTTGTATTGGTTGTCACAACCTCCTCGTAGGAAAGTGATGTCCTATAGCTCACATATTATTAGTGGTTGTACTTTCTACATAAAAGAGCAAGATGAAAAAAGTAATATGCAAAATAATGGTGTGAGTATAATATCATAAGCTTTTTATATATCAAGTGCCAGAGACAAAAATCATGTTTATGCATCAATGACATACTATGGGGTGATAGAGCGCATATGGCTTACACCGCTTTTAAACTTCCTTT
This sequence comes from Tamarix chinensis, assembly GCA_030549775.1. Taxonomy (NCBI): domain Eukaryota; kingdom Viridiplantae; phylum Streptophyta; class Magnoliopsida; order Caryophyllales; family Tamaricaceae; genus Tamarix; species Tamarix chinensis. The sequence goes on along the minus strand of CM060179.1, from coordinate 76,143,286 downwards.
ATTATGGTGTAAATGGGTTAACAATCAAAATGGGGTTTGTATTAAGTTGGATTTACACATGTGAATTGTAATCCCCCAAAATTTTAAAAGTCTATAATTGACTAAATCACTTTTATTTCGGATAACTTAGCTTTTAAACTTACTTAATTATATTATTTTGAAGATTTTACCTTTTTAATTTATTTAGCTTAACTATTTTGCGGATTTTTTTTATATAAAATTAGATGTGAATATTTAATAAATTAAAATAAATAAATTGTTATTTTATCATACCTATTCTATTTAAATAAAGTTTCAAACCAATATTTTCTAAAATTTACCTTTTAAACCAATATATTAAAATATATTAAGTTAAATTATTAAAGTTTGTTTATCTACCCCAAAAATCCTAATTTAAGAATTATGGCAGAATAATGATTTATTAGGAAAATTAAGAAAATAAATTATTTTATTAAATAAAGAGGAAATTAATTGAGGAAAATAAAGATAAATCAATAAATAAATTATTTAGAAAATTTTGGACATTTTACTAATTAAAATAGGAGTTAAGGACAAATTATCCAAAATAGCCTACTTAATTTCAAAATAAATTTAATTATTATACTTAAAATAATTATTATTAAAATTAAATATCTAAATTAAATATATAAAAAATAAAGACTAAATACCCCAACCCAACCATTTTATCATTTTTCCATTTTCCTTTTTCCTTTTCTCCTTTCTTTTCCTTTTTCTTTATTCCTCCTTTACTTATTTTCCATCTCCCCCCCCCCTCGATTTGGGCCAGCCCGTCAGCCCAGATCCCTTTCCCTTCCCCGGCTCGTGCGCTCCAATCCGCCCCAGCCCTTCTTCGTCACCCGTTCCCCCAACCAGCCAAATCGTTCTCCTCCTTCTTCTTTTTTTCTTTTCTCCCCTGGACCGACCGGTCCTCCCCCTTTCCTTTTCCTTCTTCTTCCCCGGCCTGCAGACCTGTAACTCGACCTGCAACCTCCCTTCTCCTGGCCACAACCGCACACCATCTGACCTATCCTCTCTTCCCCTCCCCATCGTTTTCTTCCTTTTTTTTCGACCCCAACAAGCCGTATCTCTCCCCTCCCCGCGTGCCCATCTCTTTCCTTTTTCTCTCCCCCTCCCCGACCTAACCTGCTATGGCAGGACTGCACCACCTGCCACCGCCGGCCGGTGGTCCTACCTCACCTGCCCCGCGTTCCCTCTCCCTTCTTCATCGTCCCCCCCCCCTCAATTGGCCTATAAATACCCCCCATTAGCAGCTTGGGTCGAGATTTCTTTTCGCAGCCCAGAAACTCCAGCTGCTCGCCGCTGCTAGAGCTGGCAAAAGTTGACCCGACCCGCCCAACCCGACCCGATACGATCCGAAATATTTAGCAACCCGACCCGACCCGACACTGACCCGATAAAAATTTATAAATATTTAAAGCATTCAAATATAATACTCTTAAAACTTTTAAATATCTTTATTATTTACCTTTATGTAAATAGAACACATATAATATTCTTATTTTATTTATCTTTACTAGTGATCTTATGATTGTATTGTATCTAATATTTACAATGTAATAAATGATAATTATACATTGTATATTCTTGTTATGCTCACCTTTATTTTATAAAATTATCTTTTTTTAAGTAATCAAATATTTTAAGCAATCAAATAAATATAATATATGATAAACATCTAATATTTTTACTTGTAAAATTTATAAATCTTTAAAGCAATCAAAAATAATACAATTAAAACTTATAAATATCTTTATTATTTACCTTTGTAAAAATAAAATACATATAATATTCTTAATTCACTTATCTTTACTAGTAATCTTATGATTGTATCTAATATATACAATTTAATAAATGATAATTATACATTGTATATTCTTGTTATGCTCACCTTTATTTTATAAAATTATCTTTTTTAAGTAATCAAATATTTTAAGTAATCAATTAAATATAATATATGATAAACATATAATATTTTTACTTGTAAAATTTATAAATATTTAAAGCATTCAAATATAATACTCTTAAAACTTTTAAATATCTTTATTATTTACTTTTGTATAAATAAAACACATATAATATTCTTATTTTATTTATCTTTACCAGTAATCTTATGATTGTATTTAATATATACAATATAATAAATGATAATTATATATTTTATAGTATTATTATACTCACCTTTATTTTATAAATTATTTACCTTTGTATAAATAAAACACATATAATATTCGTATTTCATTTATCTGTACTATTAATGTTATGATTGTTTCTAATATATACAATGTAATAAATGATAGTTATACATTGTATATTCTTGTTATGCTCACCTTTATTTTATAAAATTATCCTTTTTAAGTAATCAAATATTTTAAGTAATAAATTAAATTTAATATATGATAATATTTTTAATTGTAAAATTTATAAATATTTAAAGCATTCAAATATAATACTCTTAAAAATTTTAAATATCTTTATTATTTACCTTTGTACAAAAAAAATACATATAATATTCTTATTTTATTTATCTTTACTAGTGATCTTATGATTGTATTGTATCTAATATTTACAATGTAATAAATAATAATTATACATTGTATATTCTTGTTATACTCACCTTTATTTTATAAAATTATCTTTTTTTAAGTAATCAATTAAATATAATATATGATAAACATTTAATATTTTTACTTGTAAAATTAATAAATATTTTAAGCAATCAAATATAATATTGTTAAAACTTGTCAATTAAATATAATATATTTTAAACATTTAATATTTTTACTTGTAAAATTTATAAATATTTTAAGCAATCAAATATAATATTATTAAAATTTATAAATATCTTTACTATTTATTTGTGAAAATAAAGCGCTTTTAATATTTTAATTCTTTTATCTGCAATATTAATCTTATGATTGTCTGTCTCTAATATTTATGATTTATGAAATGATAATTACTTGAACTCGAATATGAGTAAACCCGTCAAAACTCGACCCGACCTGACCCATAAAGTTAACCCGTAACTAATTGAATCCAACCCGTCAAATTGTATGAAATGACCCCACCCATCAACTTAACTCGAAATAACTCGGACATAACTAACCCGTCATATTACATGAAATGACCTGAACGGGTCGAAGGCACCTACTCATGTGAACTAGAAAATGACCCGAAACCAATCCTACCCTACCAGTCAAGTTAACCCGAAATTATCCGAATCCAAGTTTTCTTAACCCGAACAGCTGGACCCGACAAATTGAGCCGAAATGACCCGCAACCGAAATGACCCGACCAAAACTGACCCGACCCAACAAATTAACCCGAAATGACCCGACCCTACCCGCAACCGACCCGACAAATTGAATGACCTGAAATGACCCTACCCGTTAATAATCTGACCCGACCCGCACCCGACCCGCAAAAGTCAAATGACCCGAAATGACCACACTCGTTAATGACCCGATCCGCTATGACCCGACCCGAACCCGACCCGCCCGACCCGATTGCCACATCTAGCTGCCGCCCTATCAGCCCCTTATTCCGCCACCGCCGCAACAAACACCGCCCACCGAGACCATCCCTGCACCCTCCTCTACGAAACCAGACCACCACCACCACCCCTTGCCTCGCCCTGCACGTGCCGCCCCAGAAGTGCAAAGTTGCCACCTCGATCAGCCATCACCAACCCTTCGCCGCCCCTCACGCCGCCTTCCGCTGCCACCAGCACCTCCTCCACCCTCCAAAACACCCAGGGAACCTTCCCCTACCTTCCTGTACCATCATCTCCCTCTGCCTCCTTCTCCTCTTACCTCCCCCATCTTCCCCCACCTTCCACCACCTTCGGCCACCGCATCAACCACCGTGCGCCGCCACTCCCAGCCACGCCACCACCCTCATTCCACCCCTCTTCACCTGCTGCATCTTCCTCCACCTCAAACACCCCTCTATCCCCTCTCCTTTAGCCTACACATTGATCTTTCCACCTCTCTTCCTCCTCCACCACCGCCGGTTCCACCTCTCTAACATTAATGGTTGTATCCTTAATATTACTATTTTTTTTACATTATTAATATTATTATGTATTACCCTTGTCTCCTAACTTAATTTCAGAAAATACTTATAACTAGGTTAAACTAATTAAAAGGCTACAACTTTAACATTAAGATGGTTATCATTATTACCACTAATATTACTATCCTTATTTTCATTATTCATAAATTTAGTATTAATATAGTTATCTTTATTACTATCATTATTATTATTATTATTATTACTAGTAGTAGTATTATTATTATTATTATTATTATTATTATTATTATTATTATTATTATTATTATTATTATTATCATCATCATCATTGTTGTTGTTGTTATTACTATTTCTATCATTATTGTTAGGGTTATTTAAACTAAGTTGGCATATTATCATTTTAAAGAAGAAGAATACTCAACCTTAGTATTTTTACCATGTAATATTCAAGTAATTACTAATATCATTCCTAATGCCTTTGTTGCTAGCATTATTAGTTACTACTAATACTATTACTATCATTATTATTATTATTGGTATTAGTATTAGTTTATTTCTATTTATTATGACAAAAGCATTTGAACCCTTATATTATTATTATTCAAAATACAACCTTTATCATTATTATCTTTAGGAATACTTGTACTTTGTTAGTATTGTAATTCTTATATTATTATTTTAACCCTAACCCTATTATTAGACTTAGCCTTAAAAACGCTAGGGTTTCTATCACTATAAGCGTTAGCATTTCTATTAGTATTACTATTATCACTATTTGGCTATAATTAGTATCAATACTATTATTAGAAGAATAAAACTAATAGGTTTAATAATATAAGCGTAGCAATAAATATTAAAATAAAAATATTTTGACTAGTAATATTTAGTAGACTATTTTTAAGATAAAAACCCTAATTTTCGTATAATACTCTCTTTAATAATAATAATCCTAATCTTAGACTAAAATAAGGGATGACGGTACTTTTGAGGGAAACTAATACTTATTATTTTTCCTTTTATAGGTGAATCAAACCAAAACCCTAAGGAATTGTAGGAGCGTGCTCCAAGCCCGGCATCGCTTTAGGTAAGGACATAACTAAGGCCACCTATGTATTATGTGTTTTACTTGCCTTGGATGCCTTGTACGATTTATATGTTGTGTTCTATATGTTATCTATTTTTATTGTGTAGCGCAGCTTGGAGTTGAGGTATGTTTTGTATGTGTTCTTATGGCATGAGTATGATATGTATATGTGGTTATTGTGGTGTAGTATGATATGGTCCTCTAAGACATGCATGCTAGGACAAATGATATTATGATATGGGAAATGAAAGGACAAAAAGAAACAAATGGGAAGTGAGATGCTAAGGGGGATATGAGGTTGACCAAAATAAACGAGAAATGGGAACCATGCATGGGAATCTTAAAATTTGCATGGGGACTTGGGGTGTTTGCATGGGATGGATAAATCTTGCATGGGGGTGATCCTTACGTGAGAAAAGTTGATTTAGGGTGTAAACAAGCTAATGGGAGAGTTGTGGAGTGATTAGAGACTTGGGATGAAAAATAGTACGTAGGTTGGTGTAAGGGTGTATAAGGGACCCGATTAGGGTTTTGGGAGGAAGTGGTAATCTGGAAAGTACAAAGGTAAAAAAAATGATTAAGGAAGACTGGAGTACGGGTTAAGAGTGAGAATCTATTATATAAGGGATGAGTATGGGTTCCATGGGAGAGGAGAGATTTTGGGGTGAAAAGAGAGAGGTTACTTGTGGGAGAAGAAAGGTACTAGGGTTTTTCCGGTCACATGCGAAGTCGAGAGGTAAAGTGATATGTTTTGGGATTGGACCTAATTGAGATGAGATGTGGGGCGATGAATAAAGTAATGGTAGTGTAAGTGAGAGGAAGTTGGGCCACATAGGTCCAATTAGGGTTTTCAAGGGAAAGCCCTAGAGGGTGATAATGGGTGGCGTTTGAGGTCATAAGGTGTTGGGTCTTAACCTACACTCTTAGGAGTTGGTCTTTCATTATGTGTAAGTGTAAGGGGAACGGATGTCGGGGCGTGTTAAGGGGTGCAGGAGTCCCAAAATATGGGACGGGCCCCCTTGAGAGGAAAGGAGTAGAACGTTGATGACATGCATGTCAAGGGTGGAATGTTATCTAATAAGACACGGATAAGATACTAATCACTTAAAGTGGAAGATGTTGAGCCGGACCCAGACCGTTCCACCGGCAAATAATAGTGGCAGGGTATGTTACCCTCGTGACCGGTCCACCGGCTATAATAGTGGCAGGGCATGTGCCCTCGTGACCGTTCCACCGGCTATAATAGTGGGGGATTCCGTGCTCAACAAACCAATCATAATAATGATAAGACATGGGAAAGATACGAATATTTACAGTGGAACACCTTGTGAGTCGGGGCCAGACCGGTCCACCAGCAAATAATAGTAGTAGGGTATGTTACCCTCGTGACCGGTCCACCAGCTATAATAGTGGCAGGGCATGGCCCTCGTGACCATCCCACCGGCTATAATAGTGGGGTTCCCGCACTCACATGGACTGATAAAGACTATAATGTGAATCGATTATAATTATCAGAGATCTGATGAAAAAGTTATCTGGTTCATAACCGGTATTGTTTATCTGTGTTATTGCATGGTATCTACGTAATTATGCCATGTCTGCTATGTCATGTATCTCTGTGTATGTGGGCCTTAGAGCTCCTGTTACCTTACTCAGTACGTAGCGTACTGATCACCCGTTTCATGGGTGATGCTCATTCCCACGAGCAGAAGACCTGTTTGAGCTTGTGCAGGTAGGGGATGATGTCTTTGATGCCTATGACACTTACGAGGCATCGGATGGGGCTAAGCGATGAGCCTAAACCTGACTTGGGGATCGAGAGTGACTCGGCCAGACTCTGTTTCCTTTATTTGACCTTGTATTATCATATTTAGTTGTGTTATCGTACTATTCTTTATGTTTTGAAAAACTCTAGTCACGTACTCTTTGGTTTGTAACCCGAAATCGCACTTTGATTTCTATATGACTTGTGTTTTATTAATAATTCGTGTTTAATGTTAACTTTATTTAGCCTTAGCACTTAGTACTGGACACAGTAGGAGTGAACCGATCTGGTACAAGTGTGGCGGTAATGCCCCCAAGTTTACGGTTTTATCTTTTTGCTTCCGCTAAACCCTTTTAATTAAACGAAATTTTTCAGTAGTAAATTTGGGGGTGTTACATGAATATTTTAAGGCTTTTTTTATAAGTAAGACCCATTTATATTATTCTCATAAGTGAAACATGTATTCTATATTACTCACCCAACTAATAAAAGATGGTCCATTTTTTTTAATGCAAAAAAATCAGAAGATGACATACAATGGGAGAATGTTTTGACTACTAAATTAGCTTTCTCATCTAACCGTGATGATGTTACCGATGACCTCTATGTATAAGATGATCAGAAAAAAGAGTTCTATGTACTTCAATTAAAGTTTGTGCATAAAGAGGGCATACACTATAGATTAAACATTATAGATGAAATGTTTAATTAGTTCCTATGTGTTATTCTGTGGTATTTTTTTCATAAAGGTTTAATTTTTATATTTTGACTATATTGCATCACATAGTGCTTTAATTACTTCCTATATGTTGTTTTATTTTATTCTGTGCATAAAGGTTTGCTTATTTTTATATATTTTGACTATATCGCATCAAATATTTCTTTAATTACTTCCTAATCTATACTTTTTGTTTATTATTTCAAGTATAGATCCACATAAAGTTGATACACATGCTCAAGAAGTTAGAAAAACACAAAGAAAGGAGAGAATCAAATTGACACAAATTGCTAGAAACAAATAAAGGGGCATTGTGCTTGATATTGATTTTAATGAATCCATATATCTAGTGGGTGAGAATAGGGATTTGTTCATTGAGGATTGTAATTATAGGGCTTGTGTGCACATCCTCATCAATTATCAGACTTGGAGGGACACCCCAAAAAGGTTGAAGGATAAATGTGGGATGACACTATGGTATGATTTGAATATTAGAAACAAATATGACTTTTTTTGTTATTACCATATGATGAATTGATAATTCAATTATATGCATACTAACTATATGATTTTTAAATATTGTAACAAGGATTTAATGTTGGGAAACAACATAATAAACTTATTATGAGTTGAGATGCAAATTCCTGGATAGATAGGAAGTTGTGGATGGCTAAAAACCACATGTATGCAGCTAATGGTATTCTCATGTCCACACCCTCAGATATCTATAGGGATGTGATCACCCTTGATCAATGGAGGGAGTTCTATTCATAGAGAACTTTATAGGAATATCATGTATGTAAGAATATATTATTATTAACCTTTTAATATAATTAGAGTGTACGTAGCTTATAATTTAAACTAGCATAATCTATATATTCAATGTGATAGACAAAAAGCGCTAAGAATAGAGTTAATGCAGAGAAAAAAATTTATACTCACAAGACAGAGTGCAGAGGCAACAAGGCAACTAAAGAAGCCTTGGTATTATATATATATATATATACCTCTATGTTATTCTTTTATGATCTATTATTGTTACTAACTATTTTTACTTGATGCAATAGGAGAAAATTTTGATGAAGGAAGCACAACTAACCCCAACCCCATATGTACACCTAGAGTGAGCTAATGTTTGGATATACACTAGGGTAAAGAAGGAAAATTTTGCCAACAAACTAACTCAACAGATGGTTGAGAAAATTTTAAGACATGAAATATTTCTCTTTACTTGGTTTAATATGGTCACTTATCCCTAACTATTTTTCTTACTTTAAATAGGAGGGTCTAAGAAAGAACGATCTGACTGGTGATTTTGATAAAGAAGGACCGAACAACCTTTAAAAAAATGCATTAATCACTCAAGAGCATGGTGGTCAATATAGGAAATATAATTATGGATTCAACCTATCTAAGGTATTTGGATATCACCCTAGTTCTCACCCTTCGAAGGACAAATTTGAATATATAGAGAAAGAAGTGGCAGTGTTAAAGGAATAATAAGAGGTAATCCTTAGGAGGTTGGATATTATGTCATCTTATTTGCAATTTCCAAATCAATGATTCACATCTAGTGCCCCAAACTCTTTTTTAAAATTAATGAGGCAATATACTACGCCACACTCTATGCACTATTTTTTTTATGAAATATAATCTATATTTAACTTTGTGGCCATAACTTAAATTTTTTGACTATTAATCACATGGTTAGTATCCTTGTAACTTGCAAGTCATAAACGATGGGTTTATTGTAGCAAATGTTAATGCATTCATTAAATCCAATTCAACCCTTCATGCTTGTCCATTGAGGCTAATAAAGTTTGGGTATTAATTCATAATGTCTTCAAGGCATGCTTAATGGAGTCAGTGCCAGTTGGTGTGGCATATAATTGCAAAGAAGAGGATATGCTCTTACTTTGTTTACTAGCAAGGCAATTCATTGGATGGATGAGTAAACATGTAACTATCAAGGATGAGTTAATCTAAACTTTTCCAATTTTAGATTACATTCTTGTTTACTTAAGTGATAATATGGGATCTAATAATTATATTTTTACTCTTTCTTACTTACTTAGGGTTATCATATTATAGCAAAAATTATTAATAAGTGGGAAAGAAAGGATATGGAGTATGGAGAAGCCCCAAAATCCTTGGGCATGGAAAGTGTCATAACATATCACCTCAATTTAGTTTGTATTTGGACATGGTGTTATCTTTGGATAGCAATTATACTAGTGTTCCTCTTCCTATGGATTTTTACATGAAAATAGAAGATGTGAATATCTGGATTGGGGAATGAGATATCCTATATTTTTTACAAAGTGGCATGTTACAATGTCAACATATAATAGCATATATGAGGTAATTTAAATCCTTTCATGCTTAACTTTATTTTAATTGTTAGAAAGGAGAAATATTTTGATACTAAATATATAATTCATTCTTTCATGGTCATATCTTCTTGAAAGAGAATTTATTATATAATGTCTTAGACAAGTATGATGTATATAGATTTATCTACTTAGACATGATATCCAATGAAAATGATAATATTTAACATTTTCTATATATGGTCAATATGATGAAGATGGATCCATAGTCCCTCTTGTTTTCTCTATTTTCCTTTAACATACATTGGGTACTAGTGATATTACAACCATCCTCAGGGACTGAATATTAGATGGTTTCAATGGATGGAAATCCTCGCTTTCATCCAAAATTGCCTATTAAATGGTAATTATTTATCTACATAATGATACTAATTAGAATCACACACACACACACATAATTTTTTATATACGGCTACTACATAAATTAGTTCATTAAAGACTTATTTTGGGCCACAAAAGAAGGAAAAGGCACCAACACCCCATATCTCTTAGGAAAAAATTAAGATTTTTATAGTTTTTATGTCATTTAAGAATCATTATCGTTTAATTTTAACTATTTAGTATGAGAAACTAATAAGATAATATAATTTATTTTTTATTTTTTAGTTTCTACAACGATAAGATGTAAATTGTGGATACTATGTCATCATATTCATGAAGGAAATCATTTATAAACAATAGGTGGGACAAGAAAAAGTATATATTTAATTTATTTAGTTCATAATAATTATGATTAGCTATATACATTAATACTAATATGGTACTTTCCATCTTTTTTAGGTCTATCAACCTTTTGAGCTTCATAAATATGATAATAACAAGATTAATGAAGGTAGAAAAAAATAATCAGATTTTATTACAAGTTTTTATGATGATTATTTGTAGGATCAAGGAATACATGTGATGGATTAGACGATAGTTACAAACTTCCACGCCTGCCACTTTTCTAACCACCATTTATGTGTTTTTCTATAGCGATGTAAGGTTGCGTGGAGATTTCTTGTGTTAATTTTGATATAGAAAACACATATATATGTGGTTTTATGTAAATGGAGTGAGAACATATATGATTTTCCAACCACAAGCATGGCATTTTGAGATTCGTCATAACTTATAGTGAGCATTTGAGCTATATATGCCTTCTTTTCTAAGCATTTCATATAAAATAATCTTTTTTTTTAAACCTCATATGCATTAATTTCTTTTAATCAAATTACTAGGCATAGCTCTTATAATCTATAGAGGTTACTAGATCTTGTTTATATGCTAATCAAAGCTTTTAAATCATAATTTTCCTAATTGAGAAAGTGATAATGACACCTTACAATTTACCACAACATAGCCATATAGTCTTCTATCCTTCTTTTTTTTGGTACATGAGATGTGCACTCCTTAGTTAACCCCTTTGAGCCTTTTACATTGACATTTATTTCTTTCATCACCCACATTTTTCTAAACCAAACCTAAAACACATCTTTACCCTTATTCTAGAAACTAGTAGAAATTTTTATGAGACATATACATGTGATTCAAGGTTATATATGAAGAAATTGTTAAAGAGAATCCAAAAGAAGAAAAAGAAGAAGAAAATTGATACAGATACAGATATTTGGCCTATATGATGCTATGTTATGTAATATAAAGATACCTTGATAAGGTTAAATTTGTAAGAAGAGTCTCTATATCAACATGATCCTTCTAGGTTTTAGGATAATTTGTTGATTTCCTATTTTCCTTGTCTTCGTTAAATCCTTAAACCTAGTCCTGTTACAACCCTTATAAAGTCTTATTTGATTTATTAGATGGGCAACATTGATTTGTTGGAGATTGGTCACATGAGTCAAACATATGATTCGGTCTATCTGGTAGGTATTTGGGATTTTTTCATGAGGTTTTTATCCACAAAAATATAAGATTCTTTGTTTATATATGTGAGTTATTTGCTATGTTTATCAACTTATCTCACATATCTTAGTGTGTTTATACATATATAGCCATGAATCTCTCTATGTGTGTGTGTGTGTGTGTGTGTGTGTGTGTGTGTGTGTGTGTGTGTGTGTGTGTGTGTGTGTGTGTGTGTGTGTGTGAGAGAGAGAGAGAGAGAGAGAGAGAGAGAGAGAGAGAGAGAGAGAGAGAGAGAGGGAGGGAGGAGAGAGAGAGAGAGAGGAGTATATTATTGTATGGATTAATCTTAATGTAACTAAGGTGTGGTTAGATTTTCATTAATTATTATTATTATTCTATTCATATATGTCATGTTTACATGTAAACCATATATTGAAATTAACCCTTTAAATTTTCCAATGTCGAACCTTGGTTGAGTGATAATCTTGGTGTTATGAAAATAAAAGATTTTGAGATAACATTAGTTAAGGGTGCTAAAGTATATTTTTCATTCCTATGTAATTTATGCTTGATTTTGTAGTTATATAATTTACAAAAACCCTCATGAAACCTTACTTGTCTCCTAAGGGTGGCCTAAAGATTTAAAGAGCTTGTTATATATGTTAAGTGTAATTGTAAAACCTAGAAAAATTGTTAGTTATTTTATTCTATCATTCTTTTTCTTTAGAATCATGTCTTGCTTGAAAATAAACAAGAAGTTAAGTGTGAGATGTTGATGAACATATATTTTGTACCATTTTATTATAAGTTTTTGTTCATTTATTTAAGTAATGTGTAAGTTTATTTATATTTTTTTATTATGTGCTTAATAATCTCATATATTAATTAATTTTGAGTTAAAGTAATTTTTGCAGGAAATTTCTTTTAACCATAATTTTTGCAGATGAACTCAAATTTCTGTTATTTAAATTTTTATGTAAAGATAAAACGAGATCTACCACTTTTATTTGTAGACAATTTTCATATTTTAAGCTTATCATAGTCAAAATTGAGCTTAAAGTCTCGGATAAAATTAGAAATAAATTTTAAGTACTTTTACTAAACATATTTATTTATTTATTTATTTTGCAGGTCTGGATGTAACAATTTACATGGGTCCATGGCTTCTTACAAAAAAAATTATCAAAATGTAAAAAGAGAGAAGATAAATGAAAAAGAAAACAAAAAAAAAAAAGTCTTCAAGTTGTGAAAATTGATGCCTTGGTCAACAAATTTTTGGTGGTCAGGAAGTAACAGCCCAAGAAACACATACGCACGCACACCATGAGAGTAGGAACAACATTTGAAAAAAAATACAGATTAAAAGGAAAGAAAGAAAGATAAAGAATAGTATCTTAGAAAGACAAAAAGGAGGTTCGGTACTTCTAGTCTTCTATATAAACAGATACGCATAAAACTAAGGAGGGCGGCACATTAAAGACGGATGGATATAAGAAAAGTAACTAGTGCTATGTAATCGAAGACGAAAGAAAAATGCCGCAACCCATTCGTAATTTTAGATTTGAATATCTGTAATTATATATTATAAATTTTGTAGGTTTAATATATTGTATATATTTTAATTTTTTTTAGCTAATTTAATTATACTTATTTTAATTAATAGTATGCTCTAATTTTATTTTACCAAGAGATAGAAAAAATTTCCATTCTTTATATTGTTTAATTTATAAACTACCTTATGTTTTATGATATTATTTATAATTGTGTCTAAATAATATACCGATCATCTTTAAATAGTATCTAACAAATTAAGTTGAGAAAGATAGTTAATTCTCCACTTTAAATAGAATAACATAAATAGAAGTTAAATGATACGTAAAAATAATTACATAATTTCTACAAAAGATAATTATTTAATTAAACCTAAAACATCATCTTTTATTTACATCTTTTGACCTAAATTAAACAATTAACAATATGACCAAGTAGTTTGAGAAAATGCATTACTTATTTATTTCCGTTAATACATATTAAGCAAAAAAGTCAAGCAGTTGATTAATTAAATTTTATAATTGGATAAAAATAAATCAAAATTTCCTAATAATTATTATTAATTAATTTGATTTCTCTTTAGATTTTATTTATTTTAGTTTAGATATTTTATCAAAAATTCATAATTTAGATTAATAATTATTTTGAATTTTATTTTAATAGATTTTTTTAATTATTTAATCGAGGTCAATCGCTTAACAACCGATTCCTGCCCTCCTTTCCGCTGCGCAACACCTACCCTTTATGGCTACTACTCCCTCCCTACTTTTCCCTTTTCAACTACCCATTTTCTACCCTATTAAATTAAATACAATAAAACCTTTATGATACTCATTTCTACCCCATTGTTTCTACTCCAAGAGATTTCGAGGACCGGTTGACTCGGTTTTTGTGGTGGAGTCATTGTTGTGGACGCACTTATAAATCAATACAGAAAGCATAAATTATAAAATAAGTGGTCATTAAGTATTCAATAACTTATGCAAGTTTTTCTATTATTAATTTATTAAGGATCTTTCAAACGCTAGGATATTCCGACCCAATCTCAGCAACTACACTAAGATCTTGGTAGAAACGAGTAGAAAACCACAACTACGCACATAAACGTCAAGACTAGAGAGCTAAGAACCGAGGTTTCTATGCCAACTACACCTGCTACAAATAACTGCGTCCTCATGGATCCACTTAATTTACGGCCACATGAAAAGCTACGGTAAAAAAGAGCAAAAGAAAATGAAGCAACAGAAAAATCAAGGAAACGACGCAGATAACATGGTAACAAAAGGGAGGCAATCAACGCTGGAAAAGGCTATTTTAAACCAGTCGAATTGAATATACCACAGTGAGGCCGAAACGAAGACCTGAGTATATCTGCGGGGTCCTCTTGGTAGAAGAGACCACAGACGAGAAAGGTAACGGTCATGTAGAGTCCACAACCCAACAAAGATATGAGTAACATGATCATGGCATCTAAAATTGAATTCTCAGTGAAGTTGGAAAATATACTATCGTCAAAAATGCGCATTTACACTTGACATGGCCAAAAGAAAGAAGAGGTCAGAGTAACGTTACATATGAGCAGGTCCCTAGTGCATACTATCAGATAAGCCTCCTGAAGCAACCATACCATCATTTGCAGGCTTTGGGCCGCCACAAGATCTTGAAACCGACTCAAAAAGTATTTCAATTTCTGGTGCATATCTTGTGAAAGATCGGTTCCAGAAGTTGTACCCAGGGTTCTAAATTGAAGTAAAACAAAATAAAACGTCATGAAAGAGCTTCTGCTATGAGTCGCACAATATAAAAAGTTCAAACATCATCACAAACACAAATAAGAAAATATATACATACCTTGATTAGCTCAATAAAAGTAGCCAGCAGTCCCCATGGATGAGGCCGATTAACAATTATACGTTCCAACAGTACTCTAGTTATCTGCTCCTGGATGATTTCCTGCAAAGGGCAAAAGGCGGTCGTGTTACCGGAAATAACAAGGACAGCCTCTAGCATAATTCCTAGATGACAGCTGGTTTGGGTTTAGGCGGCAAAATGTTAATTCATGATTATGGCTGCTGTTTGGGAGGCTTGTGGTGGTGGTGGGTAGGATGGCTACGAGGAGGGGATAGGAGTGAAGGCTGGGGCATGTTATTGAAAGTTCCTTCAGGCACCAATGCGGATAAAATGATATGAAAAGGAGAAGGATTACTTCCTAAAAGTGTTAAACGCAGTAGCTATTGGTCGAGAACACCTTGAACACATGCACCAATTTTATCAGACCTGCCTATTTTTATTCAAACAACGGACTATCCTTTGCACGGTTGTAGTTAAAATACTTAACATACAGAGAGAGAGACAGACTAATCCCACAAGTGAATATGAATATTTGTTTCTCTCAAACCAGATTTATTATCTGCTAGAACCCCAAAATAAATCAAGTCCAGCAAACCAAACAGTAAAGCACATAGAGACGGAGATCAAACCTGGTTGGCCTCTAAAAATAGGCCCAATAACATGCAAGAGAAGTAATGTGTGTGATTATTGGGATAGCGCAGCTGATTTACAATCGCATTAAGAAAAAGATAGCGTCCTTCCGTATCAAGTTCCACAATCAATGTGTTGAAGATGTCTAATGCAGCATTAACTAAAATACCATTGCTCAACGACTGTTGCTGAGATGGATTACGCGCATGCAACTGCTGAGCAGCCTGTCAGAAAGAAGAGTGAGAAGGAATCCCTTTAAAAGCATCCTGACACAAGATTTATGATCTACAAAAATAACTTTTCGGCTGCAGAAGAAAAGGCCAAAAGCCGGAGGTCATGACTCATGAGAGGTTTCTTATGAGGTAAAAGCAAATGCAGTCATGACAACAGTTCAAATTGGTATGTACGCACATCCAGGCAACAAAAACGGTAAATAAAAAAAATTAAAAAGAAAAAGACAATGAATAAAGAGATAAACACCCAGTAAGTAACACTAAATAAACTACAATGTTAAATATATAGCAAGATTCTGAGTTTTGGAGTTCCATCAACACCAGATTCGCAAGCATAGTATTTGCAAAGGTAAGCAAGTCTAAAAACAAGACCCAAAAATGTAAACAGAATTCAGAGGGATCAACCTCCTACTACGATCCAAAAATAAGGCTTCAACTACATAGGTCACCCAGGCCCATTCTTTAGTTGCTATATCCCAAAACTCAATTTTCTAAGAATATTAAATCTCCTCTGTTCCATATGTCAGACAAGAACCAGTAGAGTTTTGTGGTAAATTAGTATCCAATCTAAAGTGATACATATAGACATTTTTGGGTATCTAATTTAATATTAATTTATTTATTTGAAGTTAATTTATAATAATTTGTGAGAAAAAGTAAGGGTAATTTTAATATTTTGAAAAAAGTAAATCTGTTGCATCATCTGAAATTAATCAATAATATGAGTTGCAAACAGATCCTGAAGTACCTATGCCAAACAGTAGCATAGCCATCTAAAATTAACCAGGCTTGTCGGATACATTATGCCCCTTCATAACAGACCTGAGGCAACAATCACTTCTGATACATATTTCCCCTCAAACTCCGCCTCCACTCTTGCTACAACCTCAAGAGGTTCACAAAAATCCACACTTCATGCAGTTGGTCCATGACCTAAGCAATTACAGGACTTTGATTCCAACATACTATATTTTAACATCATTATTAATAAATCTGCCAGAAGAACTTCGGTATTGGATTTGGGTGTTTTTCCAAAGTGGATCTAGTCTTCAAATCAGCATTGCTGTCCAATAATAGGAACATTTGAATTTTATGTTTCAATGAAAACAAACGGCAGAACATTTATAATTTGAAAAATCTGAATGCATATCAGGTGACACATAGAAGTCCAAAGCGATAAGTAAGAGGAGTTTTGTGACCTAGCATGACTGATAAAAGATCTGTATGTGCGAAGAATTAGTAAGAAGCATCAGGAGCCTATATGGTTTTATGTGCCACTTATATTCAGACGCACATTTCGATAGGGGATGAGGGAGCACTGAGCAGTCTCACAGGCATCCTTACGTTTATGCCTTGACCTAGGAAGAAAATGGAACAAAGATCACTGAAGTAATATTCCTGACTACATACTATGCTATGACATAAATAAATAAATTTAAAAATGAGTTCTTTAGAACACAAAAGTGAAGGTACAAGGTTGCACAAAACAGAAACAGGAACAAGGAAATGGCAAATCTTCAAAAATTGGGAAACCAAAATGTTAGGAAATGGACAAAATGAAAAATATATATTAAAGATCCTTCACTCTGTTTTGCAAATATTAGTACAAAACCTCAATTAATATAAACAATTTTCTATCATTAAACATCTTCTCGAAGTGCATAAACCTTCATAATTATCATTTTGAGTTTTAATAATATAGTTACAAAGAGATCCAAAGTTTATATGCAAGGGTTGAGGACTTCTGAGAGGCAGGACATATCAAGCGTTGAAGGCCTTTGAGGGGTCAGAGAGGTTGAAAATCAACCAAAATATTGCTGTTACACAAGTTTCCGTGCAACCTAGGAAGGCAGTAATTCTAACCTTTTCTCAGCACAACTTTTCTTTCTCGTGAAACGAAGAGCTACATATAATCTCTTTGGATATAATTTTCTCGATAGTTAACTCTCTCAACATTAATGCTATTTCCAAGCAATAAAATCACATTTGCAGTCACGATTGCGGTTGCGGTGTCGCAGTATTGGCATGTCACTAACAATATTTTCTATGTCGCGGTTGTTGTAGTGATTTTTTAATTCATTTTCACGACAAATATCAATAAATATCGACTAATATCGACTAATATCGGTAAAATATAGGCCGATATCCGAAATTTTTCTGATATCACAACGATAAATATGTGATTTTCTGAAACAGCCGCATTTCAGAAATTGCAGCCCATATGCAATTACGGTACCGATATTTCATTGTATGGGTATTTCTATTAGTAAAACCTTCTCCACTTCCATCCCTATCCCCACATGGAACGTGGGGCCAGGCAATTAAAGCAGTCATGTTCATGATCTCAACACCTCACTATTGAAACATCATGCATGATAAATAACATCGTTGTCACAGAATGACTTTTTATAATAAACACTGATTCATAATCTTACATACGGAACCATATCAGTATATATCAGTGAATATCATTGTGTATTGGTAGGCATATGTCATGTCATGCTGATACGTCCAGTATGAGAAACATTGCAAGTTGTGAGACTAAAAATCAGATACCGACCAAAATTTCATTCCATGGGAGGGGGGAGCAAAAAGGAAAAGAGGTGGCCCTTTCAAGGGAGATATCTTGATCAATCATAACGTCCATCTCTTCCACAGAAACTACATAAAAATAATCAATATAGAGGACACCTCCAAGGTATTGTTGCAATGACTGACAGTATCATAAAGGCATAAACGACCCTCTGAATTTAAGAAGGTAAATGGAGGGGGGGTCATGGTGAGTCGATGACATTTAATAGAATAAGAAGAAACTAGATAAAATACCTGCATGCCAACATAAAACACAAGGGAATTGATCAAGGGTACATTATAATGAGTTCCAGCTCGGATAGCCTCACTTTGACTGAGCAAGAGCTTTTGCTTGAGTTCACTTAAAAAAGAAGCCCCTTCTCTTAACTGCAGAGGAGTTTATCAGGTGGAGGTCACGAAAAAGTACAATCCCGTGATTTATTTAGATCAAGTAATCAGAGAGAAAAAATTTACATACCTTGAGATATTCATCTACCTCAGATTTGAGAAGTTTTGATTTGAGACCCCAGTCAACCTCTGATAGTATTCGAGGTGATTGACTCATCTCCTGGAGAAGATCAATCTGCATAAGTGGAGAACTTATGCTGATATTATATCCTCATGCAATAATAGATAGCCCTAGGAGAATGTTACATACCTTTAAGTTAAGAGTAGAAGGATCAGGAAGCCCCATATTGCGAGGAAATGCACTAAGGATGATATTTCGCATTTGTATGCAGCTTGGGGGAATTACATCACAAAAACTAAAATGATAATCACATAAAAATTCCGGAAAATCATGAAGCAGAACCAGAAGCACTCTCAGTGTCCCTTTATAGAGAAAGCCGATCTACAAAATCAAGGATGAGTCAATCTAAATAAAACTGTTGTAATGCAGAAGGCAAAACAATGAGAGCAATTTAAGACAAACCAGTTCCCCTAGCTCAGCATTCCTTAAGAATGGCTCCATGAATTGGAACAGAGCCACCAAGAGACGGTGAAGAATGGGCCAGCCTATCTGAGAGTTCCCAGTAAGCAATTTTGGCATAAAAGTTCTATGACTCACCAACTCCAACCATGCAAAGCTGAAAGGTTTTTAATACATCAGTTACAAGTTATTAGCAATGCATTGTGTACTCCATCACAATGATGCCTCGCTATATAAATGCCACTACATCAAGTAATCACAATTCAGAACTTGGGGTAACCACCAATGTTTTTAACAACACAATGATCCATGGCATTTTAGATTTACCAACTTCTTATCACTAACAAAGACCCATATCAGAAATAGCAGGTAAAGAACAGTTATGTAAACCTGAAAGATGGAACCCTTGTTGGCTGTAATTGAAGAAATGCAAGGGCAACATTTGATAAGATCTAAACATTCAAAATCAATATATCAGTTTATGAACAAAGACAGCAACTAAAAACTTATTACAGCCAAAGACACACCTGCAAGCCCATTCCCTCATGGACAGCATCCAGAGAACCAATATCAGAGAGCCAATCGATGAACAATCTAAAGTATGGTCTTGGATTAAAATGTGTTTTCTGCTCATCGGCATCTTTTTGGATAAATTTTACAGTCACTCCCAGAATCTGGTGCAGTAAAATGGCAAGTCAAACATGAGACTACTATAGAAATGCACAAATTAGTTTCTAGATATAGACAGACCTTGGGTAAAAGAATTAACTTGCTCGATGCCTGCTCCACGGGATAGTACTACAGAACCACAAGAAGAAAATGCAAGTGAGAAAGGTCAAATTAGATGCAAAAGCGGCATGATGTCCAGCATACAGACCTTCAGGACTGACAGGGCAAGTTTGGCATATGTATCAATGGCAAGAAATGAGAGCTGGTGCCCTTGCTGAGATGACTGCAAGCAATGTGACACACACAGTTTCTACAAAAAGAATAAACGAGGGCTGATGTAATATAATTAAGCGAGGACCCCGATAGCTTTCAGAAAAAGGAGTGCATCATTACCAAAAGAATACGAAAAAAGTGATCTGAAGTCTGATTCCCTTTCAGCAAACCATTTTGATACAATCGCAAAATGTAATTTGTGCCAGGGGAATCATTTGCACCTCCATGTTCGCAGATTTGAAGCCATTCCATGAAAAGCTTTGAGACCTGAAAATGAATACCCTCCATTCAGATCTTTCCAATATAGATAAGTACAACGATGATTGTTGAAACTTATAGGTCATCCTTGTTTTGGTCATAACAAACCCGAATAATGTCTTTGCTTAATGTGTGTTAGTATTATGTGACCGAAAGATTCTAATGCACCAAGGGATTCATGAGAAACAGAGCTAGATTTGTATAGTTTTTCTTCAAATAGATCTTAAACTTGATTGTAAATGAAAATTATGACTGAGTACTTGTGTCCCATAAATATTTACAAAACTTGTGTCCTATAAATATTGAGATGAGTTTTAGAACATGTCATAAAAGTCTAAGCATTCCAACACATATATGATGTCCGTATGATTTGTCTCAATCATATGAAAACAAGTGAAGACAAGTTTTGTAGCAAAAATATGTTAAAAGCCTGGAAATCTGACATGCCCTTTTGTAAAGGGGGTAGGCTTGAAAATTAACTAAAAATTATCTAGAAGGCATAGTTTCCAATAAGACACCACTCAATTTGGATTGGAGTTGTGAAGCTCAAGCTATTTTCTTTTCATTGGAAATGCCTTCAATGGAACTGCATTGTTCAGAACAACGATCATATGTTTTCCAGCTCAGTGATGCAGTGACTCCCGTCTAATTGCTTAAATTTCCCAGATTTACTAGTAATATTTCATCATGATCCGGCACATCCATTTCTGTAGGTTATATCCAGTGGAACCGAAACCCCTATTTACAAGGGCTTTAAAACTGATTTAAGAATTCCAAGGCACTTCATACACTTTATAATTGCAATTCTCATTTTCTCATAAATGTTCAAAATTCTTCATACTAGATGTGCTAATTATATTAATGTTGAGAGTTTAGCACTAGATCTTCCTCACCAAGGTTAAAAAATTGTTAATTGACAAGTGAGGCTTGAATTTGTAAAATAAATAAATAAAGCTACCAAAATCTTGTACAGGTAAAAGTTAACTGAGAAACACCCATACGGACTTACGAAGTAAAAGACACTTGTTGCGTTTATAGTGATGTTAGATGTAAACGACACCCTGTTCTCGAGAGTGCAAGAGTATTACAAGTAATAGAAGAGAGCTTGAGCAATACAAAAAAAATTGAGTGGCTTTTAGAGGCCCTCTAACCATCATATTCATTGAGTATTTGCTTTCTCTTCCTTACAATCTTTATTTTGTTCACTGTTTTGTGATTAATTTTGTGCTGCTATTAATTGCATCCATTGCTTGAGTTTTCAATAAGCCATCTTATTTGCCCCACTTTGGGTGATTAGCCACACATACATTCTTTCAACAAGTTATACTATGTCCTCTTTATCTGGCAGTTTATGAAGCAATATGCAACCACTACACCATAATGATGGATGTTGTAACAAAAACACCTATTTTTTGCTTTCATATTCTCCATGTCTAAAAGATAGTATCTACACATCATCTGGAACAATTTCAGAAAACAGGATTTGATGCCCGGACAAAATATTCATACAAAGTAAGCCAACATAATCATTGATCAGCAATAATGTCATCACGAATAAAGCAGGAATATTCCTCAAGGTACACCCCTCCGCTACTTTTTGTATAATTATGCTGCTGACTCTTTACGTGGAACTTGAAACTGTGGACAAGTTACCATAGTGGACAATGCAAACACATCTCAACTTCTCCACGTTTTGGCAATTAGTTGGATTTATGCTAGAGTGAAAGACCATAGTTGATAGTCCCCTGGCTGGCCAATAACCCCAGCAGGAAAAGCCACAAAAGAAAAAAGGCATGATAACTTTTAGCACCATTTAATTTGTAAGAAAATATATCTTCCAACACATGACAAAGACCTCACTAAATATGTCAAGAATCAATGAGTTAAAACTATATACTTTTGGAGAAGATAGTCATGGGCTTTTGTTTGCTCGTGAACATTGTAAATATTGTTGATCCTTCACAGAAGGTCTACCACATAAATAATAAAAAAAATATAAATAAATAAAAACTGCATTTTCAGATAGTGTGGGTGGCTCACTAGACATCAGCAATTAGAATGAGACAAATCTCTTCCTTGAATAAAGAAAGAGAAGTGAAGAGAAGAGAGTGATACTGTAGCATCCAACACTTGGACTGCTGATCCTACACCTGGTCCAATATTTCATGTTATATTCATATATAGTCAAAGATGTTATCATTCCAGGAATACACGACAAACAAATGATCATAGTTAAATTCAGCCTACACCAGTTTGAGCGATGAACTTTGAAGACAAAAAGAAAAAATCCCATTGTTACTTCTATATCTATAAGAAAGGTAAGCTGGCTACTTGTGACAGATTTCAAAAAACTGATGCAATAAGACAATCATATTAAAACTCAGAAAAGGCTAGTGCACATACTCTTGTACACAATTAAATAACCCCCTTGTTTGCTTACTATGAGAAAGAAGAAGAAAACCAGAAGAACCAACAATCTCACCGCCAATACTGGACAAAGAGAAAACCATCTTGACACTGGAAAAAGGAAGATAGGAGCTCAAGGATCATTTTGGGCCGAATTTATCAAGCTGAGGAGATCAGGTAAAAACTGGGGATTCTACAATCTAGTACTGAAGGGAAAATCATGGCGATACCAGAAGGATGATTGAAGCCAGAGAACTCTATTGTGCCATCTTCCTCGCAGGTTTAAGGTCAGACGCATAATTCAAAACCCAAAGCTAATCATACTTGAGTGGAGACATTTTTGAACAACGCTGCCAACTAATCCAACTGGGATGGGGATACCACCTACAGTTTCCACTCCTGAGGTGCATCTAGATTCCATTATTGAACAACATGTCAAAGGGGAAAGTACTAAAGTCAATCCCCAAGTTTCATGGAAAGACAAACTATTCAACAATCAAAAACCATGGTGAAACATGATGAGATCAAGTGGGAAAAAGAAGCTCAGCAATGGCACTTTTCACTGGTTGGGTATGTTTTTAGCATGTCACCCTCCTTTTCCCAGATGACAAGCTATGTCAAACGTTTACCAGTCATCTACGCGATGATGGGTTCCACATATTCCAATTTCTACT
This sequence comes from Tamarix chinensis, assembly GCA_030549775.1. Lineage (NCBI taxonomy): Eukaryota > Viridiplantae > Streptophyta > Magnoliopsida > Caryophyllales > Tamaricaceae > Tamarix > Tamarix chinensis. The sequence goes on along the minus strand of CM060179.1, from coordinate 76,119,390 downwards.
TCCTCCACAATAGAGGGCTATAATTTTTTAAATGCATATTAAAAAGTAATAAAATGTAGAATAAATGATACTCAAATTAACTAAAATACCCATATTAGAACTTAAACAATTTATTGTTACGAGATATATTAATACGATGGGAAAGGGTAAATTAGAAAAATATAACAATATTTTTTTATTGAAACTTAAAATGATTTATATTACAAAACAAAAAAAGATAACAAAATTATAGACGCTGTCTTGTGAAACAGAGGGAGTAAAAACTGATTGTGATACCATCATTGGCTACCCTTATTGGAGTTTTCAAAGTTTTCCTTTGGTATTGGAATGCTGGACGGATGAGTTTGGATTCACAATAGAGCAGTTCCTATACCTTAGGAGTTAGGACCGCTTACCTAGTTACCTCTGCCCATGTGATCACAGAATTCACTAAACCAGATTTCAATCTTTGGTGGCATGCCTGTTTGTGCTGATGCCTGTGACTGCATCTAAAGCACACATACTCTTTCCTCGGGTAATGATTGAACTAGATTCCCACAAAGAGCTACCTTCTGTCATTCCTATCCAAGCTTATCATGCTGGTAATGGAAGCTCCAAATGCACCTCCCACGCAATAAATAAATAAATAAAATGGTCATCTAGTCAGTCAATGTGAGAAAACCAACCCTCTTAACCAGTAAAGAAAGAATGGGTAGCTGTAAACCATAAAAGGAAAGTGAAGTATCCCCTCCTGTCCCCACAAAGAAAGTGGTACTCACTTGACAGAAGAATGGAGAGATTGGGCAAAGCTCTACTCAAGGCGCTTTCCCCTCATATCATTGTCTCATGTTGTGATAGCATCCTTATTGTTGAGCTGCAATAGCTTAACTTGCATTCAAAATCCCCAAAAAAGCCCTCTTTGTTGATCTAAACGGTACAATTTATCCCAACTCCAAGATTAACCATCAAAAGAGCCAAACGAAGTGTTTAGAGCTTAGATGGACTTATTTTTCTAAAAAGATCTCTGAATGCTACAAGAAATGCTGCAGCATTAGCAATGTGCAACTACAGCACCAGCGTGTGACGAGCCTCCAACAAACCAAGAATGGGGACCCCTAACCTGTACAGACAAGAATTAGCATCAGGGCCTCTAATGGAAGAAGATTTGATTATTCTTGCATTTGGTTTATCCTAGATTTCGACCTAAAAGGGATTAGATTAGTAGTATCTAAGGAGAAATGAAGGATGAACGGGTCTGATACACGGCTACAGCATAACAGTGCAGCCCAAGTAGCTCTTCTACCTATCACTCCTAGGAAGATTAACTCCATTTTTTTCCTGGGTGGTATGTCTTGCTAAACCTTATGTTGGAGGAAGAATGGATGAACTTGTAGTATTTTGACGATCTATAAAATTTATTTTGGTTTCAATTCTATACTAAACGTTCTACTTCTATCAATTTCTGGCAAACTTTGGTAAGAAAATAACACCCTCGATTGACTTTGAGAGACGCAATATAGTTGATCCCTTTGAGAGACATAAAGAGTTGGACACGAGATTGTTCTAACGGAAAGAACATAGATGTATGCAATCTTGGATGAGGTCTTTTAAGTACCTACGCTCCTTCGAAAAGTATCCATCAATTCTGGTTAAGTTTAGATATAAAACTAGACTGGGTATGATTAAGAAACAAACCAGTTAACCTCGAGAGAGGAAACCTAGATAATGGAATGATCTAATAGAATTCAGTTGAGACTATAGTGTCAAAGCATAACAGTAGAGGGATTCCCTAACCCTAACTCCTTCCTTGCTTCTTGTCTTTTCCAACTCTTTTTCAGCTTATTTACATTCAGCTCATTGTAGCCATTATGTTAAAACATTTCCAGCTTTGTCTTGTTTCATGTTCGCTTCTGAGCACCCATCTGAGTTGTCTATCGTTGTGGGAACGATATTTACTCACTAAGACTGTGTATACTTGCACAAGAGGGCCAACATGCTGCACCTGAGAACATCCTAAATGATATACCAGTTTGTGACCCCTATGAATTTCAGTGTGCATCTACCTTGTAAGCTTGGATGGTAATTATGCACCAGACACTGATATACACCAAGCATGATTAGAAGTTGGAATATTCGTGGACTATATAAGCCATACAACCAAAAAGAAATTCAAGTATGGTGCAATAAGAATAAGGTAACCTTAGTAGGTCTGCTTGAAACTAGGGTCAAGGAATCAAAAGTTTGTCGTGTTTCATTTGGAATAAGTCAAAAATGACAGTGGCTCTTTAATTATTCATGTCACCCAAAGGGTAGAGTTTGGGTTGGTTAGAACTCTCAACATTGGATGGTAACCAAAATGGCTGAATAAAATCAGGCTATTACCTGCATAATAACCAGTGCAATTGATGAAAGCATCTTTTATTTGACTGTTGTTTATGGCCTGGACACTAGGATTGGCAAGAATGATCTGTGGCAATGGCTAATCAACACAGCCACATGGAGAACGCTGGTTCTAATTGGGGACTTTAACACGGTATTATCTCCCCAGTGACAGATATGGAGGACTCCAGAATGTGCTTGCAAACTCTACTCTTAAGTGATATACATTACTCTGGGAGTAAATGTACATGGTCTAACAGACAGCAAGATTCAGCCAGAATATGGTGCAAGTTCGATAGGGTGTTGAGTAACTTGCCTTTGTTAACCACTTATCCTCACCCACAAGCATTCTTTAATTCCCCTAATATATCTGCTCATTCTCTTATGACTGTAAACCTAGAAGTACAGATCATATCAGGGAAAAAACATTTAGGTTTTAAAGATGCAAATTTTATACCCATGGTGCAAGCAATTTGGCAGTAGCAAAGATCTGGGTGTGCTATGAGAGAATTTTAGGCTAAACTAAAGACATTAAAGACCAGGTTGAAACTGCTGGACTCGAGAAACTTTTGGGGCATTAGTGAAAAGTTGAACATGCTAGGAGTCAGGTCCAAAGCATTTAACTAATATTAGCAGATGATCCTTTGAATGGTGCACTGATACAAGAGGAAAAAGACTCACTCAAGACTCTTCATCACTTATCTGCATGTAAGGAAAGATTTTATAAATAGAAATCCAGGATTAATTCATTAAATCTTGGTGAGAACACCAAGTTCTCCCATGCATCTGTCAATGGTAGATTTTAAAGAAACCCGGTTACTAAAAGGAGGAACCAACAGGGCAACATAGCAACAGACCCTGGCTAGATACAGGAACTATTTGTTGACTTTGACAAGGGATTAATGGGCACTTCAAAACTGACTGAAGCCATCATTGAAGAGGAAGTATTAGCTAGAGGACAGGTGGTGAACACTGAACAACAGAGAACTTTGCTAACACCTGTGACCAAAGACGAGGAAAAGAAAGCAATATTCAGTATAGGGGATGATAAAGCTCCTGGACAAGATGGCTAAAATGCTTACTTCTTTAAGCAGTATTGGGGGGTTATTGGAAATCATCCTTGGCTGGTTGTTCATCAATTTTTCCGTTTGGGTAAGCTACATATAGCCTCAACATTGCTGCAAGGTTCACATAGCTGAAACCTGTTGTGATGTTGTGTACAAGATCATATCCAAAGTCCTTAACAGACTAAAACAGGTATTGTCTTTACTTATTGATACCTCTCGGGCTGCTTTTGTTATAGCCAGGTACATTGGAGACAATATTTTATTTGCCCATGAACTAGTGAGGTATTATAGTCAAAAACTTTTATCACCTAGGTGAACATTAAAATAGATCTCACGAAGACTTATGCTTCTGTTGAGTGGTGTTCTGCTGAATAATTTCTCCACGATTTTAGGTTTCCTTGGAACTTTGTGAAGCTGATAGTGGAGTGTGTCTGCATTGTTAGTTATTCCATCCTATTTAATGGGACACCTTTTCCTCCTTTTAAAGCAAGGAAAAGCCTACGACAAAGAGATCTGATCTGTCCCTATCTATTTGTGCTTATAATGGAGTATTTTAAAAGGATTCTTCAGGCCTAATGGCGGGATAAGGGCTTCAAAGGAACCCTAAGTGAAAAAGGTCTAGAATTATAACATTGTCATTCGCAGATGACTTGCTACTGTTCTGTCATGGAGAAAAGGAGTTGGTTCAGAAATTTCTTGATGCTTTAAACTCCTTTTTCTGTCTCTCTGGATTAGGACTGAACAAGAAGAGTTCATGCTATTCTGGTGGTCCAGCTATGACAGAGAATACTCAGCTTCTGGAATATACCAAGGTAGGTGAAGGATCTCTACCGATTACAGATTTGGGCATCCCTTTAATCAGTGGAAGATTAACTGCAGGGCATGCATTGCTCATTGACAAAATCAACCAAAAGCTGAAGCTATGGGCAGTGAAGCTACTTAGCTACTTGGGTAGATTCCAGCTCAACAGATATGTGATTTACAGCTTACAAGTCTATTGGAGTCAAATTTTATCCTACCTAGGAAAGTGATTCATTCTCTGGTCAGGATTAGCTCATATTACAAGGGGTGCGTTAATTGCCTGATCTACAAACTGCAATCCAAAACAAGAAGGAGGCCTTGGTTCGGCAGACATAGCAGTATGGAATCAAGCAGCAGTGGGGAAATATGTATGGCAACTAGCACTCAAGAATGATACACTATGGGTGAAGTGGACCCACGAGTACTATTTCAAAGTTAAATCTGTGATCAGTGCAACTGACAGGGAGATTTTCAAGGGCAATAGAGAAGATACTGAAGTTGAGATCTGTTTTCACACCTGTTTTTTATTCTTCCCAGCAATTTAAAGTAGAAGACAGCTATGGACACTGCAGCATTGCAAAATGCTATGATATGATGAGGCAGAGGCCTTGTGCAGTAAAATGGAGAGGAGCTGTTTAGAACCAGATTGCTATAACTAGACATCAATTCATCCTTTGGCTAGCTGCTCATGAACGGATAGTAACCAAACTGTATTTAAGGAAAATTGGTATTCAAATGGATATACTTTGCTTGCTGTGTCATCAGGAACAAGATTCATTGCACCATTTTTTCTTCAACTGCCCGTATGTAATAGAAATCTGGCAGCAAGTAATTGATAGATTAGGACCTGATCATGTCATTAGACCTGGGCAGAAAGAGCTGGTTTGGATTGCAAAGAAGAGAAGAAGGCCCAAGGAGAAAAGTTTAGCTCTCAAGGATGTTTTGGCTGCTACTGTTTACTACATCTGGTGGGGGGAAATGCAAGGACATTCTGACAACAACATACTCCGCAGCAGATTTTGAAATTTATAGTGAAAGATGTAGCTGCAGGAATTATTTATTTGCATGGATGTCAACACGTTACTAATCCGAGTGATGGATGAATTAAAATAGAAGACTATGTAATGATAATCTGAGATGTACTGAACTTTTCATTTGCCAGTAATAAAATTTTACATTACTCACCAAAAGAGGGGGAGGGGGAGGGGGAGAAGGGAAGTAGCATCATTGGCACTGGCAGACATAAAACATAGGCAGCAGTAACATGACCAGGTAAAAAATTCCAATTTCCTTTCATAGGAGCTCATTCAATTGTATTGGTACTAACAAAACAAAATAATGGCTCATATTTGACAGGTTGAGAGTAACCCAAAATGGATTGATATTTATAAGTGTCGATATGATAGTTGAGAAAAACATAACAGTCTGAGATGGGTGATATGCATTATTATACCAACAAGGCCACACCAGTTTCATTCTTCACAACTTCAATGATAATGACCATCATTCGCTTACATGATGGTACAAATGCTGCAAGTGTGGAATATAGCATAAGATCAATCCCTTGGGTCAAAGAACGAGGCCACAGCTCACACAATTTTTGGTACAAAATATTGTTGGGCTTGAATAAAAAAAGGTTTGGGGACTTAAGCTGCGAGCTTTGAGGCTCAGCATTACAGGGTAGAGTCCCAATACTTATTTTTCAAATACTGGATCTCCTTGGATCTCTCCTCCGCTCTTGTAGTTTTTCGGAATGGCAATTCTCTCCACCGGTTCGGGTCCCGTCGGAATCCCCGGGTTTGGGGGTGATTTCGGGGATTGGGTTTGGGTTCCAGGGATGGGTTTGGGGTCCCCAAACATTTTTTTATATAGAATATAAATTAAAAGTATTTTGTAAAAAAAAAATATGATTGGGTATCAATAATGGGATCGGGTATCGAGAATAGAGTCAGATTTCGGGCATCGGGTTGGGTTTCAAGGTAGGGGAATGAATAGGAAATGGGGAATAGATCAAGAATCGAGTCTAGTATGGGTATTTGATCCCCGTGGAAATCGGGCTAGGAATTCCCCAATAAGAAAAAAATGGGGGATCGGGGCGGGTTCGAGAATTATTTTGCTCATCGGATTCGGGTATGGGGATGGGGACTCCATTGCCATGGTTTCACCCTGAATTGGGTTTCCATCTAAGACCTCTCTTTTCTCTGTTTAGTTTGTACCCTTGATCTTTCAAGTATTTTGCTTAGCACAAAGTATTTCAGAAAACATTTTCTAATTGTCACAATGGAATTATGCATTCATTTGGAGTATTTCAGAAAACATTTTCCCTACGAATGAGTAGCCTTTTATTCTTCTTCTCAACAGAAAAGGCAGAAAATGTAGAGTTATTACAGGAAACAATTTGAAATATGTGATAAAAGAATAGTATGAGAACATAGATAAGGTACACCAACAAAAGACCATATTAACAGCACAAAGTCTAGTGGATACCTGTTCGTGAAACCCAGAAGTATCAGGTTCTACCAGCTCAACATTGTTGTGGTCTCCCCTACTTACAAAAGGAGGTATAGAAGCCTGTCATAACAATTATAGCATGTGTGAAAATTCTGGTAGAAAGAATAATAATGATGACTAAGACCTTTTTGTCCCGAGATATTATGACCTTGTCATCCTTTCCAACAATCAATCCAGAAAGCAAGCCCACATTTGCATCAGGATTTTTCACAATTTTTACAAGCTGCTGCAATGAGTCTGGAGATCCAGGTGTTGCTGCAAGCTGTAAATCAAAATTTTTTAAGGCAGAGTCTATCAAAGTTGGATCCAGACCTTTCCAACAGAAACATAGACAATACCTTGCCCAATGCATCAACCAAATTCTGGAGTTCTGATATGACCTTAGGCTCCTCAATCAAAAGCGATTGGATAAGGGAAGTAGCAAAGTTGGTGGCAGCTTCTGCAGAAGTCACGGGTCACTTCAATAGGCGATACACAATAATTTTGTTTCACCCAAGAGCACCCATTTCTTTGCAGTTCAATTATGTGTTCAAGAGATGAGAATACATACTATGTCTTGGTGCATCAAGGAGCTTTTCCATATGACTACTATACTCCGCCAAGTTGAGCAATCCTCTCCGAATAAGGCCAATGATAATTTCTTTGTTAAACTTCCGTTCCTCATCTAAATGAAGCACCTATTGAGAAAAGGTACCAGCTAAGTATACAAATTGTAACATCAATTAAATTGCCAGAAGGAGCTCCTGCAGCTCAATAGATAACAGCAATCCCAACCAATGTTTTACTTAATAAAAAGACAATTGAAAAAAAAAATAGCAAGTTATAAATTTAAAACAGTACACTGCTAAGACCACCCAGCAAATGCAGAGATCACATTCATCTCTATCTCAGCAGCACAACCAAAGTGCTTCCTTTCAAGCTAACCTTGGTGTCTTGCCACAGTCAAGACAAACCAATTTGCCTTTCAACAGAGACCAACAGACAGATGGTGTGCTGGGGATGTAGCCATGCAGGTGAAGAGAGAACGAAAATTAAATCTAGGGAAAAGAAAAAAAGAAGCTCGCAGCAGTAGGTGATAAAAAGATTAAAAACTGTATGAGCTGTGAATTCACCCTCCTCAACAATGTTTACAACTGAATTCCATTGTTTTGCTGATGTGCTAGGAAGCAGGAGTAGGTAATAAAAACAAGGTCATAATTGCAGTGTCACCGAGAATATTTATATGTTACAGTTGTCACGTCATAATTTTTATTTTTTTTCAAGCATATATTGGCAAATATCGTTAAGTGTCAGCACATAACAATAAAATATCAGCAAATATATATAGAGGGATATAAAGGCTGAAATATATATTAGCAAGGCAAAAATTTGTTATGATACGGACCTCACCTGTTTGAAATTTTGAATTATTATCGGATACGGTTTATATTTGCTTATGCTTAATAAAAAAAATTGCTTGTTAATAATTAGACCCAGCTCAATTTGGATGATATTGCAGATTCTAGAGATATGGATGGAAGATCAGAAGTATTTTTATATGTTTAGGAGTTCATAAGTCGATTAGGAATTGTTGGAAACTATTGCTATGTATGTTAGTTTTAGACCTATCCTACAACCTATAGGACCCCCACCAGATAGGTCCTTATCTATATACAAATCAAATCACCAAACCAATATTAGTTATGCAAATTATAAAACAATCAAGAAACTAGAACAATTGCCAACACTTGAATCTTTTATTACTATCCGCTCAAGTAATACAAAGTTTAAGAACACTCAATCCATATTTTTCCTTATCAAGATTAATCAAAAACAACCTCTAGACTAATCCCCTCTCTCGTTCCCAATTAAAATTTCCCCTACATCAGACCGTTAGACTTTGAACACAAGAATTCTCCCCCAATTCTTGTCTCTTACCCTCGGGTCGCTAACTACTAAGAAAAACTCCAAAGCCAACTAAAGTGAAGGATCCAACCTAAAGAAACCACAAAAGAAATCGACCTTGAAAAACGCACTGTACAAAACTAGGCTTAGCAAGACAAGCATGTCCACCAATATGGGTCACCTATGTTCATCACCACGTTGTGTCGGTCAACAATACCTCCTAGTTTGAGCACTACGTTCTCCATTTTGCTCCATTTATTCTAATGTGCAACATGGACCTGTTTTCCAAAACCACGAGGCTATGTACACCTTGAAAGACCTACATAATTTTTAGTGTCCAATATTCTAGTTCCTTATCAACTTACGCACATGGATTTGAAACCAACAAACTTCCCCTTCGAGCCTCAAGTGCTCATAATCAAAATCATATCCATCATCCTCCATTAAACGATGCCTTCCCCTGAGCCAAAATTCATATGGTGTTGCTCCCAACAAGCTTGAAGAGATTCCTCAGATCTTTGTACCAAGCAAGATCATGTCTATCCTTCTCATAACCTTCATCCATCCGGACTCCAAGTGAATAATATAACCCAAGCCATCCAACCTTCCTAAAGAAATCATATTACAACCAAGTTTTGAAACAAAGCTCACCAATGCTAATTTCCTAATCTTCTTATCATGGATCTTGAGCTTAACCTCTCCGATTTCTTCAACTTTGACATCCTCCCCATTAGCCAAAGATGGTAACTCCCATTACATGGCTGCAAGGACTTGAACCAACCCTTCCGTAAACATATATATTGAAAACAACCTAAATACAATATCCATTTCTCTTTCCATGCCTCCTTCCCTTGCACCAAGAAAACATCACCACAATCCTCCTAAATAGCCCTCACATGATCCTTTTTTCTCGTACTCACTCTTGATCCGCCTTAATCTACTACAATGAAAACACCTCTTCTGCGAGTTAGTATTTTTCTTACCCTTCTTTGATCGCCCACCTGCACATAGACTAGATCCCCCAACTAAAGTAAACCCCTCTTGTCCTACCAATTTATCTACCTCAAATAATACCAATACGGTTTCTTCCAAAAAAAGCGTCTTCTTTCCAATGAGCAAACTTGTCATTGCAAAATTATACCTCATCGGGTGAGAAGTCTACAGCAAAAGAGCCTATTCCTCATCCTTATAAGATTCAAACTCTTCAATTGGATAACCAATGAATACACTCAGACGATCTTACAAATTACCTTCTACCATCTCAAGCAAAAAAAAAAAAAATTCAAGAATAACTTATTAGCCAACGACTTTGACGCATGTCTTTGCTAGCTTTCTCCACAACTCTTTTAAATTTGTCACCTTAAGAACGTTATACATGATTTCTAGAGCAAGGGTCAACTAGATTATAATTGTGGATGCAACTTCATATCCACCCACTTTTAAAGTATCCACGTCCACTAATTTATTTTATCCTCCAATGTTGCATGCAGTCCTTGTTGGATAAAAACATTATTTATCATAACTTGTCATTGTGCAAAATTATTTTCTTAGTCAAACACTTCCATCACAAACTTCCCCCCAAAGATCTTATTAATCAACATGACTTTATATCCACTTGTTGGATACAATTGCAATGTATGATAGTTTTGGAACTGTCTAGTGATATGTAGAACCACTTCTCAATAGAATAAGCCAGGTCGTGTATGTGTGTGCTACAGGACATACCTATATTCAAATCAAATCACCAAAACACAAATAGCTATAAAAAATATAAACTTGAATCTTTTATTACTATCCTCCCGTACAATACAAAGTGAGCACTCAACCTATGTTTTCCCACACCAGTATTAATCAAGGACAACAATTTAATTAATCCACTTAACTAAGAATCCTCATTCCTAATTAAGATTTCCTCTAGATCATACCATCTAAAACACAAGAATTCTCCCACAATTCTAGTTTCTCACCCCTAACTTTTTTGCTACTATACCATAGACCCCTTAATAGACTTAGAGAAACCCTAGAGCCAACTAAAGAAAAGGAATCAACCTAAAGAAATAACCGTCGAAGAAATGCATTAAAAAAACAAGTCGCGCAAAACTGGGCTTGCCAACAAGTGCATGTCCATCGACACAAGCCATCCATCAAAACAACTATCTTGATCAACACCCCCTCCCGATATTGAGCATTGCCTCTATTGTTTCATTCCATTTTCGCTCCTCTTTAGCAAATATGTGTTTGTCACACCCGCCAGACCGCTAACACCTTCGAAGACATTCATTCTCTTTGTTGTCCACCTTGATGTACATGAACTTGAATCCTAACATAACTCCACCTGGCTATGTATAACTTGGAAGAACTTCATTCTCTTTTATGTCCACTGTTCTAGGTCCTTTAGCTTACGCACATGAGCTTGAATCCCAACATGAATTATAGGGCCTTAGATAGATTGGGCCTAATGATTAGCCCATTTTTCTTATAGGGTTATTTTCGGATATTATGCTTGATCATAAGATCAGTATTTTGGCCAAAGATGATAATATTGAAAGAAAAAATATATTTTCTTGATTTTAGGATTTGACTCGGAAGAATGGATCATTGCACCTCATTCATTGGGCTGAGTTGGCTGACCTAACAACCTCTCCAAATTCCTAAATTATTTAAGATAAGTTTTGAAACTTTCCTCTTTAAAATAGGACCACACTTTGATTGGACATAGGCCAAACCAAACTCATGGCCTAAATTTTTTCTTCTTCTCATCTTTTATTTAGCTAAACAAGTCTCCCTTATTTAAAAGGCCCCAAAAACCACTTTCTACCTCCTTATAGTGTGCGCTTGCCCACTGTTTTTTTCCACTTGTTGCTTGTGGGTCACCTCTTGGAACTTACACATTTGACTTACCTTACCCCACCTCTCTCTCTCATTCAGTCACACTTCACACTTTGCATTTGCCCATTGTTCTCGATCGTTTTTAGTCAATCCTCTTTCATCTTCAATATTCTACTCCTCCCCTCAACATTCTTTCTCTCATGTTTTCAAGAAGATTGAATCTCCAACCTAAATCCGAGGCCAACCAATAATAAATACCATTTAATTTTAGGTTCCTCTCTTGTTTTTGTGTATAGATACTCCCTTGAGCTAATATCTATAAATATCATGTATTGGGCCTTGTTATGTAATGTTGATGAAGATTTATAAAAGTTGAGGACTAAGCCATTTTCTGCTAAAAATACTCAAGTAAAGGAGCACCTTCAAATTGATGGGAAGCGAGTATGCTCCTATAAACCCATTTGACATATATCGGTGTGTTACACGATATTGTTTCATTCCATGAACAGTATATCGATCTTTGACAACAGATGCAGTACATAAATATAACAGAAATCAAACAAGGTGCCACCGCAAAAGTTTTGCAAGATTGTTGGCCCAGCTGGATGAGGTCAAGTCAAAGAAACTAAAATCAACAACAATAATAAGACCACATAACTTGAAATCTCTCAACTTCTGTCATAATGCATTAAATAAGGCGCCCATGATGTTGTCTCTTGTAAACATACAAAATAGTTATAGACATACCCAGGTGGTAAGATCTTTAACTAAAAGCTTGTAGATATCACGTATGGCAGCCAAAATGGCAAGATGAGCACCAACATGCAAACTATTTGCTGCATTCTCATACAATGCTCTGAAGACCTGCATCCATATTGATACTAAAAGGTAAGGCAGACCATTATCTAATCCAAGAGAAAAATGATAAGGCAACTTTAGATCACCGTCTTAGCCACAGCCATTGCAGCTTCATCTTGACTCACACAGCGGAGTATGATTTGAGGCACCTCTAATACAATCACCTGCAAAAGACACCTAACTCGGGATGAAGAATCAAATCATGCATAAATAAGAATGGTGAATCTATTGCCATGTCATCATGTTTCCATTAAGAGACCAATTGCTTTTCTTCCCTTTTTTCAGCTGTCTACGATAGATCTCCTCAACAACTTGAAAGGGATGGTAATAATACCTGAATTTCGGTATCTCTTCCTTGGCTTGCCACAGATGATTCAAGCTGGAAACATTGTTTTCCCAAAAAGGGCAACTTCAGAACATCACTATAAATCAGGGACCTTCTGACACTAAAGCAGCTATTGCTCTGATAATTAATTGACGATAATAGGAGGTTGGATAACAAAAAGCATAAAAAACACCTTTAAAATGCTAAGACTGCCAAGCAAAGACCAAAGACTCTGAACAATGCATACCAAGTTTCTTCAAAGGTCACCAAATACCATTGACATAGACCAATTGTTCCATTCAACAGCCCCCACAAGTGACAACAATGGAGAACGAAAAATTATTAAAAAGCAAAAAGGACTGACCTTCAACGCAACTGCATGATACTTCTCCAATGCCTCTCTTGTAGTAGACAGAGGCTCAGAGACACCAGATCCAATTCGTTCTGAAGAAATATCTGAAGGTGTTGGCAGTGAAGGAGCTTTTGACTCCTAACAACACAATCAAAACATATGTCAAGGAGAACCATAGAACACAAGGAAAATGTAATTTGCATTGAGATAATGCCACCTTGACAATATTAGAGGATTCAACAGAGTGTTCTGATATTGTTACAGACAAAGGCGACAGGGCAAAGGTAGAATCAATTTCAGAGGGCTGCTGAGCAACACCTTCAGAAGGCCTTGTTTGATTTGTCAAAGCAGCACTGTTATATCATAAAACAAACATAAGCAACTGGGAAACTGCAGATAAAACAGCTGAGATGATATCCAGTTAATGAAAGAGATTGGAAAAAAGCATAATAGCACAAAGACACATGCAACCATCGCATACTCTTATGAGAAATGTTCTAATATTTCTAGCAGCATGAAATAGAAATTGCATCAATTAATTAATAGGCATAAAAAAATGCTGGCAATATGAACATTCTACAATGAACAGAAAAAGAGAAGATAAGACTGGTTAAACAAGGTTCCCTGAAGTTTGTCCGTTCTGCTAATTGGTAATTTTACCATAACTGCTTTTAAAGCTCCTTCATCTAATTCTTCTTCTTCTTCTTCCTCTTTCTCCCCCTCCCTCTCCCTCCCTCTCACTCTGTTTGATTTGTTTCACCAGAAAAAAAATCATCTAAGTTGCCTAAGTACAATCACCTATGCTAAAAAGGAATAAATAAATGATAATAATCATGCTCAAAGAAAACCCACCTAGGAATTTGGACTGACGTGGCATCCATTTCATCTGAACCATCCAAGGGCTGCACAACTGCACCAGAACCAGTATTTGCTAGGCTAGATGAGTATAATCCAGGGTTAAGTTGTCCAGAGGTGGAACCATACATTCTTGCAAGGCTGACACTGCTGGAAGAATAGCCACTAAGTAGAGCATTAGAGTTTTGTGCAGATTGTTGATTTTGCCATGGAAGGCGAACAAAATCCTGCCAGGGTAGAATTAGCAAAGTCAATTTCAAATGCAAAGTATGTGACAGGAAGTAATGTTAATTCAATTCAATAGACTTAAACCTCATAAACTCGCTGCTGGGATACAGATAAGCGGCCTGGCTTTGGCCGAAGAGTTTCAGGAAGAACACCCATGGCACCTTGTGAGTATAAGTTAGCATCAAATAATGAATTGAAACCTTGTTTCCTCCTTAAAGATAGTTGCTGTGCAATCTCTCCATCAATTGTTTGTACAGCCTGTGCAGATCAATCACATATCTTAAGGTATGGCCAACACCATAAATTATAAATATCCTCAGAGTCCCAACTTTCCTCCAACCCTTGTTTCTTTGCAACATTTCTTTAAATGTGACAGTATGAAAGGAGAATAGGCATTATAACAACCAAATGCTTCCCACTCCATGGTTTATCAAATGTTACGAAGTGCACAGTTTAAACAAATATAGCTACCCTAGCCTTTCCTTAGAAAGTTTTTGTTGGTCTATGGAAACAGTGCATCACTAACACAAAGCTCGATGATGTGAGGTTGCATACATGGCGATGGTGGATTCATATTAAGTAGTTGTTGAGCAGCTAGTCTGGTCTTGAAGCAGAGGTGCATGCCACCCAAAAAAAAAAGAAAAAAGAAAAAAGAAAGAATGCCAAGCTACTGGAAGCTAATGCAAAAGGATACTCTCTGCCGTTTTAACAACGAAAAATGACAAGTAGCAAAGCTAAAAAAAGAAATAACATCAATAACATAAGCAGGATATTTAAGAAGAAGGGAAAAAAAAAAAAAAAAACTCCATCTGTTATATGACCAACAACTGCAGATAGCCACCAAAGACATTAAAATAATAGTATCATTATGAAATGTCTCTTTTTTCTCAGATCATTACAAAAAACAATTAGAAACCATAACCAAACAAGCATCTAAGACCAGGTAATTCAACAATTCCAGTAAAAATTTATGGATGTTCAGAGAAGATAAGCCAGGACAGCCATAAATATCAAAAAAGAGAAAGGATAAATGCGAAATATGTTTGCATGACATCATAATCAGGACAATGAGCAATCACATGGTTGTGCTTTAAAAACCAAGGCATGGCAAATTCTTACAACACAGAGAGAAAAAAAATGTATTGATAAAATGACTTCTGGATTGAATAGGTCTTTGAAAAGGAGAAGCAATTAGAGATGGGATAAGGATAATGACAATGGAAAGCTGAGGGGTGACCATGCCCAACCAAACTTGACACAGCGGGGTAGAAATAGGATTTAAGAAAAAAAAATTGTATAACAGGCAATCATTCTTAGAAAGCCCAATGAGCTGCCTAGAACAGGATTAGCAGACATTTACAAAGATATTTGTCACCGTCAATTTCATGAAAAAAAAAACAATAGAGTGGACTTTCGATGGCCTTCAGAAACAATTGATGACACCCTATTAAAAATCCTCCCTCCATTTCTACATGGAAGTTTCTATAATAATGTCCACCCTATTTTAGGAGGTAATAAATATATCCTAATATGACAACTACATCCTTCATTAGAAAACAATATGACAATGTAGGAATAAAAATAAGAAGTAAGCATTGACTTTTCTATTTAAAAAAAAAACATCGACTTTTCTAAAAAAAAAACACTTCTTTTTGAAATTAAAATGTTAACCAAAAAAACCTTCCTTTCGGAAACAAAAGGAGTAGAAAACAACCAAAGAGGTGTAAGTAAAGCTGTAAATGAGCCGAGTTGAACATTAAATGAGCATCGGCTAAAAAGCTCAGTTCAGCTCGTTCATTTAGTTAAATAAACCAAGCCTAAGCCTCACGTTTAAACTCGTTTATTAAATGAGTCACGTCCAACACTGAAAAAGTTCAACTCAGCTCATTTATAACTTAGGCTCGCAAGCTCGGCTCATTCGTTTAATTAAATAAGCTGAACCCGAACTCGGCACAGCTCATTTATAACCTTAGACATGACCGTAGTAGTTAAGAATGACGGGTCTAGGTATCTATTCGCTACCCAAGTTCAAACCCCACTCATGAGCCATGAGGTATGCTCTGCTGGCCTTTTGGTACAATATGCTACTAGATACAAGCTAGCAAAGGTGAGATTATATATATCATTGCCTTCCCAAACCACAACATTCACACTAGGTTTTACCTTTAGCTTTTGCATTGAAGACCTCATTAACCAAAAGCAGTAAACTAATCCCTAATTGAATAGCCATCCCACATAGAAATAGGCAAACAAACTTTGGCCACTAATTTCAAGATAAAAAGAGTCGAATACTATGATATACTTCCTCCATCCCACTTTGTTTGCATGTTATTCCTTCTTAAGTCGCCTCAAAATATTTATAAGGTTTGTATTCATAAGACATTAATTTTATTTTATTTTACTTTCTTTGCACACCTTTATTAATTAAGGATTTGCATACATTTCCAATGAAGAAACCCATCATCAATTATACATTTCTAATGAAGGAACTCATTAATAACAAGGTTATATAAAGAATAAAATCATAATTTAATGACATGTCATTACAATTAATGGTAATTTAACTATTTCTTAATCTTGATGAAATTCAAAGCTTTATAAATAACCTGGTATAGAGGAGAGTACTTTTTTTTTTGGCATATAGAACAACTCAAAGCCTATCAGTGCTTATTTCACCTTTTCTGTAGCTGCCTGCTCGATATATGCACAACCCAGATCAAGGTTATCATTGGTAGCAAGTTGTACAGCTTGCTCCAGGAATTCACTCGTATTATTCAAACCCTGAAATGTGTTTCTGAGCTGGCTTGATATAGAAACACGTAGAGGTTCCTGGGAAAACATCAAATTATTTGTCACCACTAGTTTCTATGTATATATGCACACCAAACATCAGGATATAAAATACCTACATAATAAATGAAAACAAGCCAGAAAAGAGAGAGGGAGAGACAAGAACTTGGGAATTAAATATGACCTTGCATGTCACATGAGCAAGGCTCCCAGCAAGACTTGCCACCATGAGATGGGCAGCATTATATATGCGACTCTCATCTAACTCGACAGCATAATCCTAAAAATAAAATGGGCTCAGTAATTACAAATACGATGAGACAGGCATCAATATATCAATGTATTCGATTACAGGAAAACCTTCATGACCAACTCCTTCGTCGTTTGAGTTGCAATGGAAACACTGCGCTGCACAATACCATTAACGATTTCTTTGATTGCTCTTTCCATGGAATGCGGAAGCACTCTGAAAATAATTCAACTTTGGTAAGTACTCCAGAAACAAGTTTGGCAGATGATGCAACAGAAAGTCTAATTACAAGATCAAACCTCTGAAAATGTAAATGGAGACCAAGAGAACTGAGTTTCGGATTGACAACAACATGTGCTCCAATACTAGAAATTGCCGCTGGATGCTGGATGGAAGATTAGTATATATGTAACTAAAAGTGAAATTCACAAGTCATGGAGGATCTGATGCTCACAAAATGGAAGACAATCATACCTGACTCAGATTATGTGGGGATTGACAAGTGGCCACTTGCAGTAAGCCCTGAGTGGGTTGGAACTGATCAGAAGAACCCAAACCAGGCAATTTTTCCTCAATCAAGGTAGCAGTAGCAGTAGCAGTAGCAGCAGCATACTGAATGACCAAGTGAAAATAAATCAGCACCACAGAAAGTACCAAATCACCATGAAAACACAGTAATATTGATTAACACAGACCGGAGACATAGAATGAGGATGGCCACCAGGGTGCGAGGCGCTAGCTACTTTAAGAGGTAATTCAACTTGATTCAATGCCGAGATTACACCTGATTTATCTTCAGCAACCACCGGAGGCTGTGTCACTGTCAACCCAATATCTTTGTTTGAAAAATCAGGGTTCCCTTCAATTACCCTCACTCGGTCTTTTAGAAGATTAGTAGGGTTTACATCCTTCATATTAGCCCTAAGATTTTTAAACAGGACCTGAAATATTACAAAAGAGGAAACCAAAACATGAGATCTAGGCAGCTGACAAATTATACACAGGCAATACAATTGCAGGTGCAGTGCGATGTTATCGGAGTGATAAACATTGTGTTGCAGTTTTAGCATGATGTTTATTTATTTTCAAAATATTAAATTAATAAATACTCCCTTTGTATCAAAAAGGAAGTCATTCCAACAATTTTCATGCTTTTTAAGAAAGTAATAAAATTGGACTTAAACTTACACTCAAACCCTTTATTGAAAAATAAGAAAGTATTTAATGCATATATAATTAAAAAAATAAAGGTAAAATTGAAAATTAAGCTTTGAATTTTTTTAAATGATTTTCTTTTTTATATAAAAAATTAATGATAAAATAAATTACTTTTTGATACAAAGGGATTAGTAGTTATTCTTGGCAAATATCAGTTGATCGATACAGTATCAACCGATACACATGTGATTTTATTTTTGTGTGGCATATCGGACATTTTACATATTGATAGGCTAAAATCTGATGTATATCCGCATGTTGGCATATCGGCCAATATTTTATTTCATGGTTGTACACCTAAATAACTCAAGCTTAGCACGACCCAATAAATACCTCAATGTCAAATTTGAGATTCATCTTCAAGTTTGGCATCGCATAGATCTCAGTAAGCAATGCTAGAATTCCCATAGTCCATGGATTCGGTGGTTGGTATGCTAGACTGCTTTGGCATGGCTCTAATATCTGCAGGGAGTAGGAAGGAATGACACCACAAAGCCCAAGCAAAGCAAATAGATAAAACTTCGAGCACTAATTGTACCTTTGAAGTGAATGGAATTACAGCAATCATCAACCCCTTCTCATAAGCCTGCACAAATATAAGCCCCACAGACTCAAGACAAGGTAATACAACACAGACTTGCCATAAACAAGCAATGAAATACCCAAAATAAAAATAGTAGAGAGAAGGAAAAAACAAAAAATAAGCAGAAAGATAAGCATAGTCTCTTACAAATTGCATTCTCAATAGACCCAAACACATTTACCTCTATAATCAATGATTTTGGATCTATATCACGAGCCCTGAGAACTTGATTTTTACCAATCGTAAGCTTTCCAAGCCAACTACCCAAATTCTTCAGCAAGGAACGCTCTTCAGCACTTGACTTTATAAGCTCGGATCCTAAAAGAACCTGATCAAAGATAAGCAATATTATGAATCAAGTACAATCTTAAGCAATGTGATGGAGGAAAATAAATGGGTTTCTAGCCACAAACCTTGCAATTTTCATATGTGGCTTGAACTATTTCCTTAATCAAAGCCTTACAATTAATCTTGTCCAAGAAATTCAAGTACAATTCATGAAAATTTGGCTCAATGCTTGCTCTGAAAGAAGTGAGTTATGTCATCAATCCAGACAATGATAGGTATCCAGGTCAAATGGCAGAACATATATATAGGTAAAACAAGTCTCTGACCTCTTCATCACCATATACTGCGCAAACCAGGGATAGTGCTGCTCTTTCAAAATTTCAGAAAGCTCGCTTGCTTTTGCTTCAATATTTGCAGCTGAGATGTTATTGATGATAAAGGAAACCCTGTCTTGAACCTCAGAAGAAGGTGCCTATACAAAGAAGATGCTATAGGTAAGGATACAGTTTTAACAAGGAAACAAAAAAATGGAACTTTCATATTATCTGATTATTGAAAACCCTATTGAGTTACACAGAAAGAGAACAGAAATAAGCACACAAAAGAGCCAAATAGGGTCAGTGTCTGAATCAAACTGCAAACCCGTCCAGCAGAAACATGGTTTCAAGACATGGAGAATATTAACTATCAAAAACTTCAGCTAAAACAGTTTGCCATTTTAAAAAAATAAAGTAAAAAATACATCAATTTTACAAAACAGAATAACCATATTCACTTATAATAATCTTATAACAGCTGATTTTTTCTCATTAACCATAGATACACACAACTGAGACACTTAAAACTCCAGACACAAAACTGTCTAGAGAGAAGGCCATGAACAAGAAGGACAACTGTCTCAAGATTATGGCCCACAAAAGACTGACATTAGCTTATTACTTAATAGAGTTCTGTTCATTGCATCCTAAAATTCCTCTAAAGAAGATAAGGGAGCACTTGCTAGATCAGTCACCCCCCCCCCGAACCCTCAACTTTTAAAGTGACATGTTATAAATGAATCCATACATTAACAAGGCATAAATAGTCAATGTTATCATCAACTCATTAATCCATTAGAAAATTATACTTATGCACATGCATTTCTTAAAGGACCAAAACTATATCACAGGAGTAAACAAAATCAGTGAATTATAGTCAATCACCAAACAAATGCACTGGCGGGGATGGAAGATTCTTGTATCCACACCAATAAGATCAGAACAGAAATACAAAGCACTCAACACTTCTAATCACAACACCGCAGACATGGTTAAGCAAGAATACAACTAATAATCTCCAATAATATTGACATAGTTACACAAATAAATTATCTAGAGAATAGGAGACCCCATACATACAAGCACATGATGAAATCATTTCATCGTTCCATTTCTCCTCACAGTTTATGACCAAATACAATGAGACTAAGCAAAGACGTGCATCAAATAACAGTACACCTAATTCATGACCATGTTTCATATTCCATCAACCCAAATACAATTACCATCTCTAAAGTCAGAATCACAATCTTATCTATAACTCCTTGAGCACAAGTCAGGATAAGTTAGTTAAGATTGGTTAAGCAGTGTGTAAATTTATGTAAATCAATGACACATCTCACCTCACACCTCAAAGCTAAGTGAAATAAATAGCCACAAGTATGCATTAATGTCAACACAAGCATATATAAATAAATGCATCAGACATTTCAATGTACCTCTATGGGAGTTTCTTTTCTCTCAGCAGCTGCAACAAGAGTCTCTATGTTCATTGCCGAACCAAACCCTACACTCCCAAGACGTCAGTCAAACCCACAAACAAGAAATGCCAAAAGACAACAGAAACTGAATAATAACAAGAAGGCATAAACATGGAACACAATCCAGTGAAAGATTATTACGAGTAGAAGTGATTCCAAGCGTTGGACGAGAAAAGCCAGGCGAAGTTAACAGCATGGCAGGAGCAATGTTTGCATTCTGCAGCTGAATACAGTTTAAGGATAGGAAACTACATCCTCTTCTACAACAAAAAATGAAAATGAAAATCCTGAAAAAATTGTAGCCCCACAAGAAGCATACCTTAGGGACACTAGTGGACTCGGCGAAAGACACAGCAGCAGCTGAAGATAGCGGTGGTTTTATGTGGTAATTGATACTAGCAGTAGTCTTGTTTCCATCCTCAACAGAGCCTTGTTGACCTGGCTGGAGTTTGCAGATCAAACGATAGTGATTAAATCAAACACATAAGACTAAAAGACAACCTAAATATCAATACACAAGATCAGAGATATACAAAATTATTAGAGGCGAGTAAGTTTGAGATTATTAATAATCGCTGTAGAATAAGGATTCGACTGATTGATAAGTTTCGACACCTCTTCAGCAGCATATTTTTGTAGCATCATGGAAAATCTGGAGGGACCCACATCCTCATTTTCATGCATTTAATTAATTGGTCATTAATCAAACATTTGTGCAAAGAAGGAAAAAAAACTGCATAAAAAAATGAAAACAACTAGAAAAAGAAATATTAGAACATCCTTAAATAATCAATTTCTATAAAGTAATGTTAATTATCCTTTAATGTTGCTTTTTTTACAGATATATAGTAATATAATAAATATCAACTAGACATTGACAAGCAATAATGAATTTTAATAAAAACACAAGTGCAAAAAGATAACAAAAACTTTGAAGGAATAAAAAGAGGAAAGGAAGGTTACATGATCATAGTTCTTGAAGAAGGGTTAACAAAAGCTTGTATAAGTTTCAGTAGCAGCAGCAAAAAAGCAAACCTAGTGTCCCATCACCTTCCAATTTCATAGATGATTATATCCTCTTTTTTTTCAGTTTGCCCACTTTACTGCTGAACAAAGCCTAGATTTATGATTCACAACCACCTTCCCCCTTCGTGATTTTCAGGGTAGACAACATGGTATTTCCCTGACAATCGTACTAACAGATCCTTACGACCATGATAAGTTAGGCAACCACATCTACCTTTCATTGAACAAATTCAAAGTAAGATATCTGCATGAAAAATCTGAAGAGGATTCCATCACATTCTCCTTATTCTATGATCTAAAAGATCAATGCAGTGAACAAAATATCTCAATCTCAGAGAAAAGAATTTCAATATTTCAGAATCGACCATCATCTTCAAAGTTGCAGCCACATAAGAACAGTCAAATTTAGTTGCTTATATGCTACTTGGAAGCAAGATCTGAATGCCATGACTATGCCTATAGATGACAACAGGCAGGTACAGATGTAAAATTAGTTATATATTAAGTAAATTTGGATTTTATAATAAAATTAAGTAAAAACATAAGTTTGTATCCACAAAATAACATTTGAACAAAGAAATTAATTACCTCATTCACAGCCGTAGATTGACTAGAATTACTGTGTTGATCGACAGAAGTGCCATTAGCACCATGTGATTTCCTGGCAAGAACAGCTTCAATATATGCCACAAACTCTGGATTTGTGCCACGTAGATGAGAAATTTGCAATACATGGTTACAGTACTGGGGCCACTCATCTAAACGGCAGATGAACTGTTCCAGAGCTTTGGTCCCGAAGGCAAACATCTGAATGCAGAAAGGTAACTACAAACCCATCAAAAACTAGAAAAGAAATAAAAGTTCAGTACATGCAACATGCAAGCAGAGACATACCTTTGAATCTGGAGGTTTACGCAATGCATCCAAAACACACCGAAGGGCAATGCCAAGTGTAAGATGAGTCACTAGCTGATGCTTTATGACAGACCCTGAAATGCAATCAACAGAAATTCAATCTATTGAGTGAATTGCCATAGCACCAGGCCAAATATGGAAACAATGCAAATAAAAAAAATGTATGTGCTAACGTGCAATGTGCAAGCTTTTTTCCTGAAATAGAATGTAGTATCAGCTAATGGCAACTAAAAATGAAGATATACAGCAAGAAAACATGATACCAGAGAGAGATGCAGTACACAATAAATGGTGATCTAGCAGCCACAACTGATCAAATTAGAATCTAACAAACAAATTGCGACACAATGGCAGCAACAGTAAAACAGTTGAGAGTAAAGGACCAAAACACGTAGAGCTTGAAGATAAGGTGATGAATTACCATAAAAATAATACTGCTCACTCAACCGTCAAAGGAAAGGCAAGCCAGAAACAATTGGAATATTACATTCCAATTTCTAAGACAGTTGAAAGATATATAATTAGCCACAACAATTAAAAAACAAACAAGTTTATCAACATTGCCTTTTCAAGCCTCAAATTCTTGACACCTTAAGTCACTAGAATAGATCCTCGTTTGCTTGCTAAATGGTTAAGGGAATTTATTGTAGAGATCATGATGAAGATATGTAATGAATATGGTAAAGAGATGCAGGTAAGAGTTGTGCAACAAGTTCAACAAGATATAAATATGCTGTCCCAGAAATTCAGGCTACGGAGGATAGTCAATATGCTCGAAACCAAACTAGAATGCAAAGCTCAAAAAATTCAGCAAGAAAGTTCAAGAGCAGGTAGCTTGAATGCCTGAAGCTCAAGGAATTGTCCACAAATCCTGGTCATACCAAAATTGGTTTAGAAAAGAAAAATTCATCAGCAGGCATCAAAAAAGCCATTTCTATTACACAACGTGAGGTGCAAACTTTCCTGACATCAAGATTCAAGACTATCACAATCCAATCCACTAAATAATTTTCTCTCATGCGATTGCGCACATCTATTAACATATAAAAACAAATTTCTGGCCAACATTATTTCCCACCTAAAACTGTCAACATCAATATTGCAGGCTCGTCCATCAGTTTTGAATTCTTTGCAACATAATATCTAGGGTTGTAAACAAACATAAAGTTGGCTCACAAGCCCGTTCAACTCAGCTAGGTCAATAAGAGCTCAATTCACCTCATTCATTGAGTTTAATAAGTCAAACCCAAGCTTATTTAGTAAACGAGCTAGGGTCAACTCAGCACATTTGTTCACTAGCCGGGTCGAGCTTGGCATGTTTATACAGGCTCGTGAGTCAATTTGTTTATAGGTTCGTCAATATCATAAAATACTATGCATTTTGTCTTAAAATGCCAAATAATTAAACGAGCCTACAAATGAATCCATTTGGCTACAAGCCGAGCTAGATCCTTATATGGAAGGCTTATTTAATAAACAAGCTGAGCTCGAGCTCGAGCTCTAAAAAACTTAAACAAGCCAAGCTTGAGTCAAGATAGATCATCTTAGCTCATTTATAGACCTAAATTAATACTCCATCTGTTTCACAATATAAAGGCTTAACTTTTTAAATTTTGTTTCCCAATATAAAGCCTATTTTAAAAAGTACAGAGCATTAAATGCTTATCACCTATTCTGCCCATTTATTTGCTTTGGTAATTACAAATATATCTAGGGTATTCATTAGAGGATCACAATTAATATAAAGGCATATTAGTCAATTAAGGTGTTAAAAAAATTATTACTTCTTAATATGTGTGCTAAAATATTATAGATATTATATTATAAAATAGAGGGAGTGTCTATGTTTGCATAGTTATTTTTTGAATTCATTGTATCATAATATCTAGGGTTGTAAACAAAAAGAGTCGGTTCACAAGCTATTTCGGCTCTCGGCTTGACAAGAACTCGATTCAATTCGTTCATTTAGTCAAATAAGTTAAGCCAAGCCCAAAATCATTTAGTAAATGAGACAGGGTCGACTTCACGAGCTGGCTCAAGCTCGGCTCGTTTATATAGGCTCATGAGTCGGTCTGTTTATAGGCTTGTCAATAACATATAACACTATGCATTTTGTCTTAAGCGAGCCATATAGGTTAGTAAGCCAACTCCAACTCAAATTTAAACAAGTTGTTTTGGCTTTTTTGATTTAGACAAATCGAGTCGAGCTCACTATATAAGGCTCATTGATGTGTGTGGGAGGATGGGATTCTCAAATTAATGAGAATATGGTTCAGTTGGATTGATAATAATTAGAATAAGGCTTTACAATGATGAATAAATGGTAAGAACATTAAAATAGGATGGGTTAGAGTTGAATATGTTTCGAACCAAAACAATTATGATTCGGTGATGGGGGATGAGGGATGATGATGGTTCGAATGTGTTGTGGTAATTAAGATGTGTATTCGACAATGGTGTGTTGATGATGAAGAGCTTCGAATGTTAGGGTTTAAATGAAGGATGAGGTCGTGGTTTAGGGTTAGGGTCAGGGTTTAATTCGAATAAAAGTATTAAAGTGACGTTTGGTTCGGATGAAGGGTTTTAGGGTTTCGAATGGTAGTTTAGGGTTTATAATGTGTAAACCGAATTATGGCTTTGCTTAACTTCGAATTAGAGTGGGATTTGGATGATAATTATGGCTGGAAAAAATATGGGTTACGGATAGTAGAAAAGGATATGAATTAATCTCTAATTCACACAAACGAAGAGATTAAAACCTTCAAGCTAAATCGTTCACACCAATTCGATTAACTTGAATTAAACTCGCACAGAATTCACTTGCATTCAACTTCAATATTGTTCTTCTACTTCAATGTCTCATACCCGTGCCTTCTATGGCTATTTATAGCCATTCTATCATTAGCTAAAAGCATAATTCAAAAGATTCCAAGCTAAAAGATAGTATGCTATTTTTATGCTAACTTTATGCTACTTTATGCTTTACCTATTATCCAACTCTACTACTCAATTAATTAATTAGCTAATATTAATATTAATGCTCGACCAAGCTGCCAATAAACCCCCCATGCACATGGTTATCCATTCCATGCAAGTCATGCATGCCATGCACATGCACGTAGACACTTAGTTGCTTGTTTGGTACGTTTCTAGCAACTTAACCATCCGTTGGTCTTCAAATTTACGAGAGATACTTTCCAAATGAAGAATAAGTGGTTCCATAATTATGAAAACCAATTCTTGAATATTTGCTCCTGCATCACTCATTTAATAACGAGTTGAGTTCAAGCCCTAAAACTTAAACAAGCCGAGCTTAAGCCCTCGTTTTCATAATATAAGGCCTATAACTTATAAATATTTGTTTCACAATACAATGCCTATTATAAAAAGTACAGAGCATTTAATAATTTATTATCTTTTTTGCCCAATTATTTTCATTGCTGATTACAAATAAAGTTAGGGTATTAATTAGAGGAGCATAATTAATTTAAGGACATATTAGTCAATTTAGGTGTATAGTTCATAAAAGTTATTACTTTTTAATGTGTGCTAAAATATTACAAGTCTTATATTATAAAAGAAAGGCAATATCTATCAATCCTGAATTCCTGATTCTTTTCTTTCTTTTTGCTTATGGTGGACCATGGACCAAATACTATCTCTTAAGAATGATAATTCTTATTTATTTAAACTTACTGATTTGTATAATATTTTATATTCTTAATTTCAAAAGTCACAATATTTATTGAACTTTATATTTATGTACCAAAGTATGTGATTCTAATTATGAAGTTTACCAGAAGAATTGTGTTTATTCATTCATTTTAATGATAAATGACTATTGCTTATATAGATAATGAGACATTTCATTGCTTGGTACAAAACCTCAACTTTAGTGTTCTATAAAACTTTTATGTTGTGGAGGCATATGTGTCTAATTTTCTACTTTGTTATGATATAAAACCATAGTTTCCCGCTTTGTAGTCACCTTTGTTGATGCAAATGCAAGTATGTTTATACATCTAAACATGATTCTTTGACATATTTAGGATATTTCTTGAGGTTCTTGGAAGTGTTTTCCAAATTAAAGACACTTTCTTGAATATATGGTTCTCAATCTCAATTGAAGAATCTTGCAAATAGGAGATTTTTGCGCAACCAAATGAAGTCTTAGTAAGTCGGTTAATTGGCTGACCAGTCAAAGGTGACAAAATGGCAGCTAGAATAAGTCAACTACAACCATACCATGTGGATAATGACAAATAAGAAGTCGATTATAATAAACTAGAGTTTTGTTGATAGTTATGATTTTAGGTATCAATTTTGTAACTAAACCTAACCCCAATGTGTCATGTGACTGATTGGGTGGGTATTTTCGTGGGTTATGCCTATATATATGTATAGCATAGTGTCGAAATTTAGTAGAGTAGAGATGAGATGTAAAGAAAATTTGAGTTGAGTAATAAAAATCTCTTTGTAAGTTTTTTCTTTTCTCTTTGGGAGATTGCTTGATAATGGAAAAATTATTATGTGTGGTTTCACTTGATCGTCTTTAGTGATTCTTTGTGATTTCTCATTAAAAAAAATACCTTTGATTACTATCTTTGTAAAGTATCAAAGTTTCTTATCTTGTTAGTGTTGGTGCTATTTGAATGCATGAATATTTCATACAACCATTCGAAAAACATTATTGAAGAATAAAGAAGATTCATTCGATTACTTTGAAATTCTCCGACCCCCATTCACATCATTTGTTGGGTGAATTTATATTAGCTGTTGTTCGTGACTTGCAAACCTCAATCAACTCGAGACCTGCAATATCATCAGGATGACAGTCAAAGGAGTAGTCTTTAGGCATGGTTAAAGTGGCTCCATCGTCTTCAAATGAGGCTTTAGAGCCACTCAAAAAATAATTCCTCACACGGAAAGTCTCCAATTCAAGTACCCCAAGGTCAAAACCTTCAGCATAATGGTATCAGAAGTGGTACCATCGGCACTTAACGGATCGGAAAATGTTTTTGCGGTGACGACAACATTTGTGCTCGCCTTTACATGGGGGAGGAATAGTGTTGGCTCCCAAAAAATTTCTAGCCCTCCCTGTCGCTTCCTCTTCTCACTATCCCCCTCTTCGACTATGATCGTCTCTTTAATGTGGTCAGAATAAAAGAAAGTTGAGGTGCCCTCAAGGAGGGTTTCATCAGCCCCTTGCCTTTCTCATGTATCAATTTCTAAAGAGGCTTGGAAATATCACCCTTTGGTTTTGGTGTCGACGATCTTAGGCCAATCATGAGTGGAGCGGATGAAGGTTTAGCTTGACTAAACAAAGACTTTGGAACCTTTTTAGCCGCCGGCACTTTTGGGATTACCTTTGGTGGGCCTTCCTATTGAAGAATATAAATGAATTATAAAGAAACGGTAATTACAAAGGCTAGCACGACGAACACGAAAAATATTTTGCGAGGACAATCGACTGACTCAAGACAGGGCTAATAATTAATGCTTTTGCAAAATTACTAGTATTACTATAACCTTATTCAATTTTTCTTTTTTTTTCGGTTTTTCAAGACTGGACTTGGTGGCCTTCTCACTTTCCTAAGCATATAATAAGGTAAAAAGTACTTAAAATGTGATTATGAATAAACATGGTAATGATATATAATAGGAATACATAACTTTCACTTGGACACCCCGGCAATAGATGCTTCACTAAGAAGACAAACAATAGGCTTTTTCATACCCTTGGATTGATCGAGGACGGTAGATTATTGTTTAACTTTCCCAACATAACATTTTACAAAAATATTACGAAGAATGATTCCATATGTCAACAAATGGCTTAAATCATTAAATGATTGAAAATGATAGAAGGAAGATATGTTACTCACCGACGTCAAGAATTAGCCTTACCTTTCTGAGGATGATGGGATCGTTTGTGACTTCGTTATTATTTACAACGCGCCCATCTCGCACAAGGCTATCAAATATGTCCGCACGGGCTTCTAACTTCAAATAGAAGGGTGGAAACTCTTGAACCTCTGGGTTAAGCTGGCCTATTTAGGCGAATTCCATTTTGAACGGTCTAAGACAAAGAAGTATTGCGACTTCCACTTCTTAGAAGATCAAGGCTCTTTGATAAACTTATTTTTGCCTCTGGTTTGAATCACGTTGAAGTGCCACAACAAATCCATCATTGGTCTAACTTCCAACAAATGACCAACGTACAAAAAGATCGTCACCATCCTTCAAGCATCGGAAACAAACTGAGTAGGGCTAAGCCAACAGGCTTGAAGGAATTCCTTATAAATAGATGTAAGGGATAACGAATGCCGGCATAAAGCGCCTCAACATATGAGGTTATGCACCTGTCAGGCGAATTATTAGCTCTATCCAAGGGGGTTGGCAAAGGATGAAGAAATATAGCATTTTACTCGAAAATGCTCTAGTTGAGCTTCAGTAATGTTGCTCAGAAGAAAAGTGTCTGAATCAAATGAGGAAGAAAAGTGACTGAGGGGTTCGTTACCAACGGATTCATTGAAGAAGAAAAAGGCAAAGAAAAAATTGAAGGTGTAATGAATGTATTTGCAGAATGAAAAACTAAACTATCGGGATGTTTGGAAAGGCTAGTGGTTGGTGCAACGGCAACACGAACTATGCAAGTGTGATTTCCGTCTGTGAGCTCATGATGTTGAATACCTCCACTTATGGCTGTCGAGATGGAAATGGAGTATGAAGGTCTCAAGTTTGAAACTATAAAACAAAAGTTAAAAGGAAGATGAAGATGAAGAACGATAATCGCAAAAGATGAAAGGAAAAAGAGTAAGTGGGGAGGGGGATATGTACATATATATATATATAGTGATATGGGACGATCAGATTTAATTTGTTTTAGATAGGAAAGATGAAGAATTTGCATTCATTACTACTAGAATACTACCAATAATCTCGCCTTTAGAGAAGACAGATCATCAAATCAAGCCTCGATCCTTATCTTTTCTTATGCAAAACGGGGTCCAAACGAATGGCCTTCAATGACCTAGGAACTTGTTCATTTTTAGCAATTGTTGGACGGATCGTATGGCTCTAATTTAAAGACTTCTCCTTCAATTTAAATACGTGGGGGGAAGGAAGCTAGGGCTTATTCAACAAGCCTCCTTTAGGTACCATTCTAAATTTTATCGAAATTTAAATTTTGAATTTTGTAATAACTAATGAAATTGGTGTAGTTTTGTTTTTCCTCCGTAAGACATGTCAAGGGACTTTATAGAAAGGAGTTGATTTATTACTTGATAGTGCATATGTATGATATCCGACGGTCTTTTCATTTGTAAGTGACCATGGTCTTTTGTGTAATTTTATTTGTAAGTGACCGACGATTTTCTTGTATAACTTTATTTGTAAGTGATCAACAATCTTTCTGTAACTTTATTTGTAAGTAACCGGTGGTCTTTTTGTAACTTTATTTGTAAGCGCCCGACAGTCTTTTATTTTTTGTAAATATATGGCTTGGACCATCGACAATGTAATCAAGACCGGTCTATCTACACAAGATAAATAGTTGATGCGCTTGGTCATCAACAACTTATTAAAATTTAGCCTATCTAACCCCAAGAAAGTAAATAAGGAGATGGATGAAATTTTGAAAGGAATGATGATATGGGTTTTTCCCAAACTGATAATATTAGGCCCTTGAAATGTTGGCCCGACGAATGAAGATCAATCCAAAAGCTTCCAAACACCATTAGGTCTATTTCGAATCAGTTCCAGACAATCTTACCGGTTCCATACTAGATCAGCCTACTACGCAGCACAAGGGCAGTTCCTTGTGCTCAAACACATAGTATTTTCCCTCTTCCTTCTCCCCCATTCTACCCCTATATAAATGGGGTTGGATACCCATTTTGGGATCCTAAATTTAGAGGTACAACTCTCACTTTGGCTCTCTCCTCTCTCCCCTGAACTTTCCCCTTAACACTCTTTAGTTACTTGACACCCCCTTTATTATTTTAGAACTCCTCAGTGTGCAAATTACCAACAACATTAACAAAGTAATGATTGATGTTACCTATCCAAAACTCTTAAATGTTTATATGGTGGAATTGGGTGTGTGAGTTGAAGGCCTTGCACTGTTTAGACAGCATGCAAGGTGGAATGTAGTGTCACATTTTATTAAATATTTTAGTGTTTCTTGAACTTATGGGTGTTCACACGTCGAAGCACAACCCATGTTTAGATCATTGAATTGATTGGTCCCAACATTAGACTTTTCATTTACAGAGTTGCTACCTCAGGATATTTTAAACTTATAACTCTTTTGTTCTTTTACTCCATGTTTAGACATTGCCAAATTATTTTCCATCAATTTTTTTTTTATCGGTGTATGATATTAAATATTAATGTTAGTGATTGATGACAAGCCATAATATTAATTTGTATCATTTACTAATTCAGTGAAATGTGTTACTATGACTGCTAATAATGCTTGTTATTTAGATGTGTTCTGTCATTCCCGGGTTGATCAGGACATCTGTCTCTCCTCTTCCTTGCTTGGGCTGCTAAGCTGGGTGAGATGGTAATTCATTTTTCTGATCATTTTTTTCTTTTTGTGCTTTTAGTTTGATTTCAGCCGAAGAGATCCATTGAATATTTGACAGTGTTTAGGAGGAGGCTTTTTGTTGTGGGTAGTAACAGTCGGGGCTCATGTGATTAACTGAATTTCTCCACAAGTTGGATAAATTGTCCAGAAGGTATATGTGTGCATTTAGATACAGACTTTATTTCTAACATTGGAAATTTTTTCTTAGGCCTGAGAGTTTAGTAGTTTTTGTGTAGCTTTACATCATATGATTGTCGTTTGGTTACCATCAGGTGGTAAGAAGGATATGCAGATGGCTACTTGTATTGGATGGGTTGAGAATATATATCAATTAATATCCGCTTGCTTTGGTGTCAGTTTTTGTTAACTTCATCTAATTTTAACTAAGTTTATAGGGATGTTTTTTCTCCACATGGGGGTAGCAGTTTGATTGTGTCTTTGGGCTCTGGTATATGCAGACGTATTCAAAGTATTTAGCAATCATAATGCGATCACTAGATGGGGTGGTGCAGGGAAGAAACTTGCAGTCGACAAAGGCTTCTCTAGGATCATCTTGGAATTAAATTGCAACACTCTCAGCCACCTCCTTAAAGACAGCTCCAGCAAACCACCTCCCTGTATCTATTGCATGTTCAATGTCATGCATTGCTTTGTGAATTTGATTTATTTACAAGTGATCACATTAGGCGTGAAGCAAAAAATGCAGCTCAGGCATTAACTAATAGATTCTGATGCAAATTGTGTCTGGAAAGGTGTCATTCCATGTTTGTCTGCGTGATGTATTGGAAATCAGATTTTTGCATGACAATTATAGTGTTGGGTCTCCACTCTAATTGTGTATTTAATGAAGTTATTCAAAATATCTATAATAATGCGGTCATGTTTTCACATAATCTGCAAATTTTTGTAATGTGTATTTTATTTACTTCCATTTTATAATTCAGCCCCATGCATCACACTGGTGGAAAACTAGTTATTCATAAATCATCGATCAGAACAAAGAAACCTAGAGAGTAATCAATATCAACACAATGAAATCAATAGCTGAGCCTAATCGCAAAGTCATACAACCATTATCCACAGTTGATATTGTTTTTCCTAAGTTGGTTTCACACATACAGCATACAATTATTATCCATGACTAGGGCGTTTACAATGCTGGATCGCAAAACTATTCGACTTAGCCTGATTCAGCTCGTTCATTTAATTAAATAAGTCGAGTCCAAGACTCATCTCAAGTCTAGGTCACCTTGGCTTATTTTTTCATGAGCTAGCTCATTTATATAGGCTCAGGCTTATTTATATAGCATTTTGTCTTCAACGAGCTGATCAATTAAACAAACCTACAAACAAGCCAAGTCAGGCTCAAATTTAAACGAGTCAATTTGGTTTGTTCATCTTAAACACCAAACAAACCAAATGAACTTCATGGCATTTGTATGCGTTATTGATGACTTACAAAAAAATATTTGCTATCAAATCAGGATCTTAGATCTATCACATAAACTTCAATTTATCAGACCAATGCTCCCCCATGAAGAGCATTTTGTAAGACATTGAAAATAAAACATAATGTGAAACTGAATAGCACAATTACTACTAATACAAGGAAAATTTCTACTCAAACTGCAATTCAAGTTACTCACCAAATAATATAGCTAGAAGAGCAAGCTGTTTCTCAGGACACTTGGTAAAGAATTTATACTCTTCTAAAAGATTGGCAATCATGCACTCAAAAATCAATTGCTCCCTGACATTTTGTAAAAATATCAGTCAGATAAGTCAATACAGTAGCTGAAAAAAAATATTACGATATAGCACTAAATAACCGTAAGGAATCAAAAGAGGAACCAGTGGCCCATCAGTGAAGATGGCTTCTTCAGCTTCTCTGTCTAGTACAGGGCTACACAAAGATTGTCCCAACATATAAAAGATATAAAAAAGAATAACCCCAACCCTCCCAAGCAAAAAACAAAAACGATTTTGCAAGAAGCTAACTTATTTATTACCCTAATAATTCCGACAGGGATAATAATCATATCTTAACTTCAAATGAACCGGAATTAAAACTATCAAATGATACTAACTCCATCTCCCAGGCAGCTTATATTATCTCATCTTTAAGGAAATGGTGGTCAATTTACATAACTATCCTAGTAACAATAAACAAACTCATCCATTTGCCTTCAAGGACAGACAATGTTGGCAGGACAACATTTTAAGATGAAAAGTACTACAGGGAAAACATAAAATATTATTACAATTGGAAATTGGATTCACAGAAAAGAATTTACACTAAGAGCAGTCACTACAGCTAAAAAGAAATACCTTTTCTCAGCAGAATCTTTGAAACGAGCAAGCATCTTAACCATCTCATCAATAGTGATTTTTTCAGAAAACATCTGATGAAAATAAGAGTTCACTTCTATCTCAACTTCACCAGCAAAAGGGGTGGGGGATGCAGACTCAGTGACCCCATCATTCTGCTGAGCCACATTACCATGCATTGATGATATATGCAACTTCTCCATTTCTTCACGAATATGGTCCGAAGTTAATATACAAGAATTCACTTGGAGGATCTAGGATGCAAATGCAGAAGATATTTATCAATCATCTGAAGATACAACAGATGAAAGTAGCCTGATAAAAACCAAGTCATAGATTGAGAACCTTCAAGATGGTCACAGTAATCCGGGAGTACATATTTGGGACATCCCCTGAATGATGAAGCTGGTTAGTATCTGGATGCACAGTCAAAGGCTGGATTTCCTTCAGGTACTTCACGCATTCCTGTAAAATAAGGTAAAAAACATGACAAGTTCTAACATCAGCAAATTCAAGCACATTTTTTTCAATTATGATAGCCTCACAAAAAAGTTGCCAGATATACAGGTCAAGTACCTCAAAACAACCTTCCTTAAAGGTAACTAAACTATCAGTCAGCCACCTCTCAAGATCCAGCAACTCCTTTTGAGAAGCAACAGCAGCCAATCTGATACCAAATCCAAAAGGAATCCTCTCCAAGACCGGGCTGAGAATCTGCAGTATAGAAAGGTAGATTAAAAAAAGCAAATACCATCAGCAAACAAAGCTTCGACTCCCTACACCTCCCTGTGACAGCTAGCTGGTAAACCCTCAGGAACCATTAGGCCCAACAGTTCAAACTGAATCATGATAGGAGGCTTAACCAACTATAATAAAACCTTTCCTTCTACCATACAGGAAAAGGAAACATTATCCTATAGCTATCAAGTATCACAAAGTGGCTAGAAGATAGTTAAAAGGTCTGCTGTGAATGCATCAAAAAAGAAACCAAACTCAGAAAGAGGCTGGGCAATTACAGGTAGAAGTCAAATGGCAAAGAACAAATATATCCACAAATGCAACAGAAACAGTAGAGAAACAAACATATCAGATGAAAAGATAGTGGGCGAGGGGCAGGCTGGCTGTCTACAAAAACCAAAAACAAAAAACCTCCATCAGGCGTATATTTTCCTCATTCAGACAGTTCAATAAACACATGTTCCCAAAACTTCACTATTCAAGTTGAAAAAGAACATTCAACTTTTATATGCAGAATTTGATGCAGAAACTACAATTCACGAGAGCATGGCCTCTGGAGAGCTAAAACTTTTGCCTCCCTCCAAAAACTGCAACAGGGTGAACTAGCACACATATGACTTGTATAATCATCATACTATGCAATTGCATGAAGCTCACTTGAGGAATACAGACATTATATAATTTAATAATTGATTGGCCAAAAGAGAATCTTTGAAACCATTCATTTGTCATCGTTAGCAATATCTCTAATTGCTTAAACTTCAGTGTCCAGATTTCCAAGCAATAAGTCACTTCACTAATCAGTTTAGCATCAATAGCCATCTATATGCTGTGACACACTAACAAATTGCTTAAAATGGTCTATTCCTCGTAGGTCTACTGGAAACTGTCCATCACTAGCACTCAAGTTAGTAGATGTGAGACACAATAGATAAGCAAACAAGTGGAGGGAATGCATACTAGGTAGTTGTGCTTGTCTCTAAACGTTTCAGTATTCTGCAATCAGTATCAGTTAAGATGACCCTGAAGCTAGCAAATACTCCACCAAAAGAACATTAAAGCCCTCAAAATAATACTGGGTTCTCACCTTTACCTCCTGGCAAATGTCCAAAATCTTGAATATGTTATCTGTGTCAGTATTTAGAACATCCACGAATGCCCGCAACACTAGAGAGGGATTCACATGCCAAAGGTAGAGAATGACATTGATTTTATTGCCATTGCCAATAATTGCAGGAAATACACGTGAAGATACTTCGTACTGGATAAGGTTATATGAAGTCTGCAAATATTAACCAAAATAAGGAAAAATAAAACCAAGTGAAAAGACCACAAGTGGCGGTGATAGTATCAGCATAACATTTCTCAATGTAGTAAGTAAATCGAGACAATATAAATAGCAACACAAAGCACACAATTTGTCAGCAGAAAGTGTAAGGGATGACACAGCATCAATTTTAATCCTAAATCACAACAGAGATCAGCAGCAATTTCAATCTGAAGAAAAATTTGCAACAATAGAAAACAGAAAAAGAGCCTGACAGCATTTCAGGTTTTTGACTGACCTAATTCCATGTCAAATCTAATTAATGATATTGTGTAGCAGCGACAGCGCATTGCTGCATCTTATTTCATGCAAAAGCTAACAACACTGCCCGTCACAACTTTCCCACTGAATCATTTATAAAAAGGAGATATTGATGCATAAATAACATCCCAGATATCATTACATTAACTTGTGCCATTCCTAGAAGTAGTAATTCAGGGTATTGCATCTGAGGATGTTCAAGCATCGTTCGCACAGCAGCAACATGACCTCTCTCGGCTAAATGGCATAAGACTTCCAAAAGATCTATACATAACCACGCGTGATTCGAGTGTCCAATTTGCATCTTGTGATTGTGGACTAAATCAGCATCTGCCTGCAAAATAGAAATTTTGTTTGATCAGCCAACACAACAAAACAACATTGTGCACAGATCCAGCTGTTTAACAACTCACTAGCTGCCTAACGGAATGGGAGAAGGAAAACAACTCAGGTGGCGCTGCAACAGCATGCTTTAGAAAAGACAGTTGCCCTTCAGAATTTCTCCATACTGACCCACAAATGGCATTTAGAGGAAAAGAATCCTGCAAGCGTCAAATCACCAACATTACATAAGCATGAAGATATTGTAAGCCAAATCCTAGATTAGTTATATCAGAACAAAGGAATGAAAGTCAGTGTCCACATAACTTAATACTTCCGCACAAATAAGAATTGCCTTTTTTCTTTGTTGGGACAGGCAGTGCACCATGAGTTAACTATAAAGGTAAAAAATGATTATGCTGAACCAAGTCTACCTAAATTTTATTTCCACTAAGATGACTAACCTGGCATGCATGCTTGTACACTGACATGAAATATGCAAATGCTGCCTCATCAGGAATATAAAACCCTTCATGATCCAGGTTTTCCATTATACT
Source organism: Tamarix chinensis (assembly GCA_030549775.1). Lineage (NCBI taxonomy): Eukaryota > Viridiplantae > Streptophyta > Magnoliopsida > Caryophyllales > Tamaricaceae > Tamarix > Tamarix chinensis. The sequence goes on along the minus strand of CM060179.1, from coordinate 76,082,329 downwards.
AGTCCAACTGGTGTCTGGAGCCTGCAATTCAATAGATACACTGAGCAGGAAAGGCAAAAAAATGATCAAGGAGAGCCATAGACATGCAAAATAATATGTATGCTTAATATCACTTCTATTGTTCCCTGTTCAGTAAGTTGGGACTCGCACCGAGCACTCACCCAAAAAGGGGCACAAAAAAATAATCAGACTAATATGTCATAATAAAAAACCACGTTTGTTGCGAAACAGTCAGCGATACACATGGTATAACAGTACAAAATTTTCCAAAAGATGCCTGTCATAGTTGATTCTACAGAAGCCTCATTCTATGTCTATACAGCATATTAAAACATTGCAGCCTTCTATAGCCTGGTTCAAGAAAATCTAAACAAAGCACTATCTAATAAGCGATTTCATATAAAGTACAGAACTTTTTTCATACAGCCTTTTGATGTCAAGAAGAGAACTCTGCATGCTCCAATTTTAGCACATAACATACAGGAGATTGGCATTTTTCTAGGCTCTCTGGTTTGGTCTTAAACCCCCAAAAGTGTACTGTCTATTTTGGTGGTGTGTCGCCTGATGTAAGAAGGTCAATTATTGATCTACTGGGTTTCCAAGAAGGAGCTTTCCCCATCACCTACCTTGGTTTGCCTTTAATCTCTTCCAAAATTTCTTCTGGTCTGCTCTAGCCTATGTTGGAAAAGGCAACGGCTCGTTTAAGACACTAGAGCACTGTTTATCTGTCTTATGATGGAAGGTTGTAGTTTATCAAGTCAGTATTGTTCAGCATTCAGTTGTATTTTAGTCAGGTGATTCTTTTCCCAATAAAGATTCTCCATCGTTTTGTGGGTCTCTGTAGGAATTTTCTTTGGTCTTGGAAGGTGCATATTAGACGAAGAGCCCTAGTTTCCTAGGAGCAGATTTGTCTCCCTAAGGCGGAGGGTGGTCTTGGATTGCTTAACCTAGGGATTTGGAATCAGTGTGCCTTGGGAAAGCTGCTATGGAATATTGCTGCCAAGAAGGATTCATTATGGGTGAAATGGATTCATGCGCTCTACCTCAAGCATTCAAGTGTGTGGGAGTACAATCCCACTGCTTACACTTCATGGCTCTTTTAGAGAATCCTTCTTGTAAGATCTCATTTACAAAGCTTTCTACAGTTTAGATGGCTGAATGGTTACCTTGATTACAATATCAAAGCTGCTTATGATGCTGTGAGACCTAGACAGGCTAACCAAAGCTTGTGTGGCACTCGCTCAACTTCCTAAGATACAGTTTTCTTTTATGGTTGGCTCTAAGAGATAGGTTGATGACTAAAGCTAGGGTCCTGGAGATTGGCATTGGTGTGTCGGATCAATGTGTGTTCTGTCAACAATGTCTTGAAACTCAGGACCACTTGTTTATCCACTACCCGGTTACAGCTGAAATATGGAGGAAAATTAGAAGAATTGCTTGAAGAAGGGATAGCGTCCACGGTTGGCAATAGGAGGTGCAAACTTTGTTGAAAAGGTTTAGGCAAAATAGTCAGAAAAAGCAGGTCCTGGGAGCTCTCTTTACATCTTATATTGCCAATGTTTGGCATGAAAGAAACTTGAGAATTTTTTAGAACCGTAGTAGGGATGTTGCTAGTCTTAGTCAAGCTATTGTCATGGTTGTAGCTAGACGGTTAATGCATCCACATTATAAAGCTAAATTCCAAAAGTGAGCTGGTTTGTTAGATTGTATGGTTCAAAGAAGGTTTTGGTTGTAATTCCTCATTTTCGAAAGTAATAAATTTCTTACTGATCGAGGGAAAAAAAATCAGTGGTATAAGCTCATAAATGAGAATGAAAACTAGATTGTATTATAAAAGTTATTAATTATACAGTTAAAATGCACATATTTTTAATTTTTTTAAGGATAAATTCAATTTAGTTACTTTATCATTTAATCTAATATTTTACAGCTACCTGTGTTTTGAATAATCTCACTTAAGTACCTCCACATTTTAAATAACTATCACATTTGACCTAAGATTGTATTCTATATGAACAAAGTTAAAGTAGGTTAAGTTTAATATAACTAAGGTGATTTTTGATAAAAAATACTAAAACTATATTAAATTCCAAAAAAATATTGTAAATATCTTTAAATATTTTTTCTAGATTTTTATTATTTTCATAATATTTTAAGTCATATTTTTTCATATTTTTAGGAGGAAAAATCAGGTTGTTTAACTTTCATTTTTTTAGACAATTTTTTTAAGTTTCCTATTTTTTCAAATTTTTAAGAAAAATCAGATTTCAAATAAATATATGTACAAATTTTTTAAAAATGGTTTTTTTAAATAAATATGGTTTTTTTCAAAAAATAAGAGACTATTTTAATCTTTTTTATTTTGTCTTTAAAAAATATTTCAGAATTTCAAAAAGAATCATATTTTCTAAAATTTATTTGATTTTCAGGTTTAGTTTATTTTGGATTTTTTTATTTGTTTGCATTTTTATCATCAAAAGTCATATGAATTACACTAAACCTAACCAAATCCAACTTTGTTAATGTAAAAGGTACTTATGTGATAATAATTTAAAATGTGAAGATAACTCCGTAAGACAATTCAAAACACAGCTACCTGTAAAATATGTGTACCTAAATAGAATTTATTCTTATTTTTACGCAATTTCAGCCACTGACCTGCCGAATTTGCTTAAACAGATCAAATTGCAAATGCTCATATCTTAATTGGAAGCTAAAAACATTTGTTCCTTACTTCAATTGACAATTATCACAAACTTATAGCTCCTCAAGAGAGTACAACTGTAGAAGAAAAGATCTTCAAATAGCTCTAAGCATCAATCTAACAAGTCATCTTTGAAGGCAATTGAGCAATTTACCAGTTCTTTAATTGATTCCACAAGTACATTGATGTTCCAGGAGCTGAGTGATGGAAGATCAGATATGTGGCTGCTGCATACTACAGAAACAAATGCAGAGAGTGAGCTCTGGTTGTCTTCAAGACCAGTGTGATTACGGGCAAGAGTACCGAGTATCCTAGCAATGGTCAATTCTGTAAGTGGAAAATATAGAGACAGAATATCTTTGCATCTTGAGGCATCAATTGTGCATCCATAGCCTAACTCCTTCATTATATCAGCCATGCTCATCTCCTTCTCCATTTCAGCAACAACAGCATCAAAATCATTTTCAGTCCAGTCATATAAGAGATCCAGATTCCTGCATAGCAAGATGGTCATATCCATTCAGTATGATGCAAATGCCAAGAAAAATTTTATAAAGAAAAAGGTGCAGAATATAACCTCAAAATATTAGACTCATCATGCTGATCTGAGGTCATTGAAGCAACAGAAAATTGATGCTCTTTCAAGGGCACTAAACTCAACATTTGGGTAAAAGTATCTACATGCTTTGACAGACCCTCAGATTGATGGAGGAACATGAAAATATTCTGTATCTGCTGAATTGAGCCTATAGAACCAGGATTGGCAAGAAAATCTTCAATCTTAGCCATACAAAAGTTCTTCCCTGATGCAACCAAAAATCAAAAATTTAAAATCATCCACAGACAACAACACACAGGAAAGAAAAAACAAGGGGTAAGCTTTCTTTCACCCACATCAAACAAGCTGAAGAAATCAGGCATAGGACAAACTCATAACATCCTAAAATGCTCACCACATATTCTTGCATCAGGATGTTCAGACTCTGTCAATGCAAGACCAACAGAAATTTTTTCACAAACTGACAAACAGAATGCATCACATAGACTATCAAGGAATCCTTCTCTGAATGATGCACTTTTCAGAGACTGGCAGAACACTGCACTGAAAGAGGGCTTGTCCAAGAGGAACTTAAAAAGGGACACAATAATCCAGTCGACCTGAACATTCTTAATGTCTGTCCCATAAATGTTCATCTGATCAAAGCAGGCCCGAAGTAGCAAAATGCATCCTTCTATTCCAGAATCTGCAAACTGGCATCGAGAAGAATTACAGTTAATAGAAATACATTAGAAACAATTGTAGAAGTACATCATGGCTAGCCTATGCAACACTTCAACAGAGATATCATATAATCCATGTTGATAAGCTTCCCTCAAAAATTATAACAGCAGCATGGAAAGGGATACTCAAAACTAAATTACTATGACTACAATGCTCCATTGTGGACCAACCTTAAACTTCTCTTCCTTAATATGACCATTATACAATAGATGATATTAAAAATGCATAAAACTATTGTAGAAGTACATCATGGCTAACCTATGCAACACTTCGACAGAGATATCACATAATCCATATTGATAAGCTTCCCTCAAAAATTATAACAGCAGCATGGAAAGGGATACTCAAAACGAAATTACTATGACTACTATGCTCCACTTTGGACCAACCTTAACTTCTCTTCCTTAATATGACCATCATACAATAGAAGATATTAAAAATGCATAAAACTATTTTGTCTTCCAAATAGTTCCCATCTGGGCAAAAATATCTTCATCTCTCATTTCAACACCATATGGAAGAGTAGATAAAATCTTATACACAGCTTCCTGAAACATATCCTCCGTATTCCTGAGCCTTTTCTTTAATGAAGAAAATATTAATACACATATCAGTCCACCCTTTTTCCTGAGCACTCAGCACCAGCCCCTCACCCCAACCAAAATAGAAGAAACAAAATAGAGATCAACGTCAACTTCAAGAGCAACAAAAGCCTTGTTTGGTATGTTAATTGTAAGTTTCTAGAAAGTCCCAATTCCCTTGACAATTTAATCAATTTGTGTTTGGTTTACACCAAGGAAGTAGGATTAGAAATTAATTCACTTTTATTCTTAATAGTAATGTGTGAGAAGAAAAAAAAAAGTACTAGTTCATATGATATTACTCGGAAAGTAAATTCTTCCTTGACTAAGGAAGTTGCACTTCCTTTTGACTTATTTACATACTTTAAATCAAACAAGCTTACATTTAGTACTTCCTTGGAAGTGTAACGACTTCAAGTAACCTACTCCATATTAAATAATACCAAAAGATGTAATTTGATCAACCTAAAACTAATGAAGCTTCTAAACTAGCTGAACAGTGCTTATATCCCACTAGTGCCCTCAGAGTATCTCTAATTCAGATAACTAAGAAGTTAATGAGCAAAACACCAATGTTTTCATTTTCTATACCTTTTTCTTCATATTCATCAATCATCTTTTATTTGGAAGGGTACTGTATGGTTACCAAATGCAACATACAAAAACAGGGATGACAAATTTGACATGCTTTCTATCTTAATACAAGCACTGGCATGTCGCAGTTACAAGTCACCTGTTCATGGCAGAAAGGGTTTCAAATGCATGCAATGACCTTTAAAACAATTAATACTGCTAGCAATAAATTTCTAAAGATGCCTAAAGCACCTAGTAATAGAGAAAAATTTAGTTTAGGTCATCTTTTTAATTAACCTATGCATCAATTTAGGCTCACTATTTTTTTTATACATAATAGGTCAATTCGAATATGGAATAGACATTATATCTTAAGATATTTTCATACTATGTCATTAGTATTAATCAATTATGTACCAATGTATCTGGACATGATAATGCACCTAGAGAAATATACTAATACATGCATATAAATATAATATTATATATATTATAAATATCTAGATATAAAAATCTAGATAACAACAAGTTGATAAAATATACTTTGCATAAACATCCAAAGATTCCAACTTAAACAACACATGTGAGAGTATATTTATCAAAATAAGATAAGTATCTTTAATAAGCTACTATAGTATTGACAGCTTTCCTAACTAGTATCACTATTTAACATCATAATATATATAAGAAACATTGGTACTTCTGATTTTCTATAATAGTATTATCATTTAATATTAATAGTATATTAGTGATCCTAAATATGAATTTTTAAATTGTATAATATAATTATTTATCAATAATATAAATTCATTCATTGATAGTGTATTGATTAGTTGCATAATTTTTTCACCAAAATATTAAGCTTTCCTAATTTCACTATGCATAACATTTATGTTAGAGATATTCTATTTTTATAGCATTTGTGATTCTATAAATATATGGACTATTTTAGTTAACGAACCACTGACAATTATAGCATGTTAGAACTCAACACATAGAATATTAAGCTTTCCTAATGATTGCATTATGCATAACATTTACGGTCGAGATATTGCATTTTTATAACATTTGTGATTCTATAAATATATGGAACTATTTTAGGTAACAAATCAATGACAATTACAGTATGTTAGAGCTTGACAAATAGAATAAGAAACGTATGTTCAAAAAACAATGCAGAAAGGGGGGATTAAAACATAATGAGAAAATAGAACTAAAAATCATCCTAATACATAATTTTCTAATAAAGAAAATAAGCTTCACTAAAATTAAACCCTACAACCACTGGATACGGACAACCTTGTTCCCTTCATTCAGCATACTACCAGAACATGTACAGCCTGCATTTGCATTAATATAGTGGCTATAAATGTTAGCCCTACACTGTTTCTTTTCTTCTCTCTTTTCTCTTGTTAATGATAGAAAAAGATTACGATAATAGAGGTTCAATCAACAGATTGCCCATATGCAATAGCGCAAGATGAAATAATGCTCAACCAACCTTGATTTGCCGATCTATCCAGCCCTAACTCAACAAAACATCTATTCTACTTCAAATAAACCAGTGTTTGAGTGGAACAAGGCGAATCATCGCCAGACTAACCGGAGACGAAATCTACCCAGTTACAGCATCCTCAAAGTTGCCAAACGAAAATAAATAAGTACAAGAATCTGCAAACCTCAACCCAAATGCAATATAAACCAACACATACATTAGACTCCACCATCATAAAAATAAAATTATAAATGGGCCTAATATTATCTTATACAGAACAATAAAGTTACAGACCCGTCTGTTAGTCAAATTACTCGAATGATCTAGGGTTTACAATGACCAAAAAAGCAAACATAAGATGAAAATGCACTTAATGAGAAATCGAATCAAAAGATAACCCGATAAAACTCTTGGAGAATGAAGTCGGAATTAGATTCTTTAGAGTTCTTGAGTAGAAACCGAAAATGATTGGAGACAGTGGACGAGAATTGCAGCATCGCCGCTGCCGAATGATCAAGCAATTCCTCGGGTTTGAAGCGGAGAACCGTAAATTGAGGAAGAGCAGTAGTAACGGGGGACGATGAAGATTAAACGAATGCGATACGCGTAGAATTGTCGGAGAGGAGCAGGGGAAAGGGATTACCCATTAGACTGCAGTCTTAACGACTACTATAGAGCTCGTTTGGAAAAATCAATAAATAACCCACGTGTCCATCCGGACCAATACGAAATTATCTATAATTTCAGATATAAAGAAAATAAAATTCAAGAACAAGACACCCGTTTATCCGGGATTGGATCGAACTATACCGGAGTTTTATCTGTTAATTATTTGTATAAAAGTAATTTTTTATTAAATCGTGGTTAAATCCGTGGGACCACATACCAATTAGTATATCAGGTCAAACGTGGATAAGATATTTAAACACTTACAAAAATATAATTTTATATATATATTAGTTGTGAATAAATGATAGACATACATACATACATAGACATATATATATATATATATATAACACATTCTTATTTTTTACTCAAAAAATATATTTAATTTTTGCAATAGTAAAATGTGAAAATTCTCATAAAAAAAAAGAGGATATTACCGGTACATTTAAAATATAATAGACTTTCAGCATCATCTGTCACATGTTAAATACAAGGTTATGCATCCAACCAAGCAAAACACGGCAATAGAGTGCGTAAAATGGATAACATAAAGGTGGTAAGAGTAAGGGTTTATAAAGCATGATCATGTCGAGTCGAAGACAAAGAGAAATACATAAAAAGAGCGAATTAGGAAATAAGGCAAAAAATAAAAAGTTAGATCTTTCAAGGACCAACAAAAGAATAACCACTAACAGTTTACGCTCTGTTACCCCATGCCTAGACATATGATAGACCAACTACTAACTACCCTCTAACATCTACACAAGATCGTATATTTGTGGGATTGAATAGGTGACTGAACAAACAGGTACGTCGGTACACTATGTACTGAATAAGCTAAGTTAACGACCCCATGAAAGTGTGTGATGTATATAAGGTTATGGAAAGATGTATATAAGGTTATGGAAAGATATATATAAGTCATGTTGGCATACATCCTCAAACTCATATAGTAACATACCAACTTATGTGATTTACTAACATAGAGTCCTCATCGTGGTAACTAATCATGCACATAAAGGAAGATAGTATCATGCTCAACAATAGCCATGAGATTAATGAAATATCATATTTCACACCGAGTATAGGAAATTCACGATTCATTATACTTATCGCAAAATTAATGAGTCATGGATAGAAACGAATAATTATGCACATGGCAAACCAATGGTACGAACTACTAGAGAAACTCTAAGGTTCATTTCACTTACCGTTTATACAGTATCCTGTTCCTAGAAAACCCTAATTATAACCAGTAATTATGTATATTAGTTGTTATAATTATTTTAGTATATTAGATAATAAATATATCGTTAATATATGTAATATTATTACGACTTATTAGTTATAAAACTTAATTAGGTTAAAATATGCTAGATGGTGCGTATTAATTTTTAAACCAAGGTTGGGTCTTAACTGGTATTCATTTCATCAAATAATCTTAGCTCAGTAACCTCAAATTCTACCGGATATTTTACCCTAACTATTTACCTAGATATTTTACCCTAACCTATCCCCAATACCTATGTTAGACCTTCCCCTACCATCACCCTAATCCCCTACCTCAGCCTCTTACCCTGCGAACCATCACTTTGCACCATACCTCCCCTCTCCCCCATGTTTTCCTCTTATGGTTTTGTGCCTCTCTTCCCTACACGCAACCCCGCCTACTTATATCACTTATATCCCTCCTATATTGTGCCAAAAACCCTCGAGCAATCTATAAATTCCAACCTCACCCGAGTGCACGAAACTCTCCCTCCATTCTCCCTGTCGTTGCTCTTTCCCCCACCAATTTTTATTTTGCAACAACAACCCCCGTCAACCTCCTTAACTAGCCATCGGGCGCCATCGTCGAACTGCCATACCCTACATCGGCCACGCGCAACTGAAGCTACCCTAAAATACCCTAAAACCCTAATTTAGAAAATTATGTTAAAATAAGGATTTATTAGGAAAATTAATTAAATAAATTATGTTATTTAAAATAAGGAGAAGTATTTAAAGTAAAATCAAGAGGAAAATAATAAATAATTTAATTAGGAAAAATTAGAGTGTTCTACTAATTAATCTATTTAGGAAAATTTATTCAAAATATCCTAAATTAATCTAAAAAGGAAATTTAATTATTATTTTACTTAATATTATTATTTTAAATATTCAAAAATACCAAAATATTCTAAATACTCTAACCAACCTATTTTTCCTTTTTCTTTTTTTTTTCCCTTTGTTCCTTTTCTTTTTCCTTTTCCTTCCTTTTTCTCCTTTCTTCTTTCTCTTTTTTCCCCTTCTTCCCCCAGATTAGGCCAGCCCTTCCTCGCGGCCCAACCCCTTCCCCCTCTTCCTTCTGCACGGCCCAGCTCGTGTTCTTTCTTTTTTCCCCCGATCATCCGCCTGGTTATCTCCTTTGTTTTTCTTTCTTTTCTTCTCCCCAGACCGGTCGACCTGCTGCTCGTCTTCTTCCTCCTACTCCTCCCACACAAAACCTACAACTCTGCCACCACCGTTCTCCTCCTCTATCATCGCCCTGCACCTTCCTCCTCTCTCCCCATCCTTTTCCTTTCCTTTTTCAACCCCAACCAACCCCACACCTCCTCCCACACGTGCCCCATCCCTTTTCTTTTCTTCCCCTAACCGAATCTGCACCTGCAATTTGCAGGGGGTACTGGCCTGCCACCGCCAACCAACGAGCCTGCCATACTTGCCCCCTATCCTCTTCCCCCTTTGTCTTATCCACCTGCCATTGGCCTATAAATACCCCATACCCGACCTCAATCGAGTTTCCTTTCTTACCTAGAAAAATTCGCCTCCCCTTACGCTACTACACTTCAGATGCCTTCGCCACGACCTGTGCCCAGTGTCGCCGCTATAACGCCTTCCAAACTCCTCCCTACATCATTGTAACATCCCAAAATTTACTATTTTTTTAAACGAAAGCAATTAAATTAAAACCTGTGAATTTCGGGGATGCTACCGTCAAACTTAGTACCAAACTGATTCACTCCGACAGTTCCGGTACCAAGTGCTAAGGCTAAAAATGAATTTAATAATCAATATAAGTCAAATCTAATCAAGACTTCAAATAAGCATTAAACAACAGTAAAATAGAAATCATAGTGCAAAGTCGAAGAGTTACAAACTAGCGTGCATAGTCAAAGTTCTTTAAAAGGAAATAAGTTTAGAGACAATAAACGTTATGTTTTAGAAAACTAAAAACAAAGATAGAAATTCATAAATGGAAAGTCTGGCCACACCACTCTCGATCCATGAGCCAGGTACATGCTCAACAATCCACCCCACTTGATGCCTCATGAACATCGTAGGCATCAAAATAGGCATCACCTACCTGCATAAAGTCAGAAGGGACCTCTGTTTGTGGAAATGAGCAGCACCCATGAAAAGGGTAATTAATACGCTACGTACTGAGTAAGGTAACCGTGCACTAAGATTAACATACAAAAACATAAAAGTCCAATATGATAGCATAATAACATACGATCATTCAGGCAATTACATAGAAGCCCATTTATAGTCCAAATTACTAAATTAATTAATCTCTGATCAAAACTCATTTCACGCCATGCCTTTTTATCAATCCATGCGAGTACAGGAACCCCCACTATTTTAGCCGTGGCTCGGTCACATATAGGGCAACATGCACCTAACCACTATTATAGCCGGTGGATTAGTCACATATAGGGTAGAACACCTTAACCACTATTCCTTATCGGTGGATCTGTTTGGTTCCTACTCACAAGGTGTTCCACTATAAGTACTTAGTGTCTTTTATGTGTCTTAACAAACTCAAGTTTGGTTTATTGAACTTAGGATCCCCCACTATTATAGCTGGTGGGCCAGAAACACACAGGGCATAAAGCTCCTAACCACTATTATAGCCGGTGGATCGGACACTTATAGGGTAAAACACTCTAACCACTATTCATAATCGGTAGATCAGCTTGGACCCTACTCAATAATCTTTCACTTTACAAAATTAATGTCTTAAGTGTCTTAATTAGAAGTTTCACTTTACATGATTAATGTCTTGTGAGAAAAGGTTTTGATTTTGATTGCTTAAGGGTATATACATAGGCTAATTAGAGAGGGATACGATCAGAGGAGAGATGGGAAAATAGGGTAGTTAGGAGAGGGCACTGGCTGGCAACGGTAGGCCGGCGCAACTCGATTAGGGCAGGGGTGATTGGCTAGGAAAGAGGGGATCGTGCGCGAGAAGAGAGGGAAGTGGGTTAGGTCAAAGTGGCCGACGAACCGGCGAGGAAGAGAGGGGAAAATGGTTTGTGAGATCAGGCGTGGGTGGTGGTGGAATCTTTGAGGTAGTTGTAGGCTATGACGGGGGAGAAGAAGGAGGAGGAAGAAGACGGGGGCATGGATCGGCATTCTAGGAAGAAAAAAAGAAAAAGAAAAGAGACAAGAGCCGATCGGTCAGATGGTTAGGGGGAAAATGGGGACGAAACTCAGCGTTCTGGACTGGGCCGCGCTGAAGAAGAAAAGAGGGAAAGGAAACAGGCCGCTGGGCTGGCCCAAGTCAGGGGAAAGGGGAAGAAAAAAGAAAAGAAGAAGGAAAAAGGAAAGAAAAAAAGAAAGAAAAGGGAAAAGTGAAAAAGAAAATTAGGTGGGTTGGGATATTTAGAATATTGTAGTATTTTGGGATATTTAAAAATAATAATATTTAAATAAAATAATATTTAATTCCCTTTTTAGGCTAATTTAGGATTTTTAAAAGGTTTTTCCTAAATTTCATTTTAATTAGCAAAACACCCTAATTTTTCCTAATTAAAATATTTATTATTTTATTCTTGATTAGCCATAATTAATTCCTTTTTATTTTAATAAAAAATAATTAATTTAATTAATTTTCATAATAAATCCTTAATTAGCTATAATTTTTAAAATTAGGGTTTTTGAGGTATTTCAATTACGCCCACCGAACCACACCACCCACCACCTCTAATTCCTCCTGCACGAGCTGCCTCAGCAGTGCCAAGTTGGTTGCCCAACTTGCCCACTCTCCTCTATAACCGCCCATCTTGTTGTCGTGCGTCACCATCCCCATCGCAGCCACCACTTCCCCTACCTCCCAAAACACCCACCAAAGCCCCCTCTACCCCTGCCTTCCTTTCTTCTTGCCTCCCTCTCCTTCACCCTCCCTCCTCCTCCACCACCTTCGGCCACCACAACAGCCACCACCTACGCCACCCCTTTTGTGCACCACCACCATCACAACCACCCTCTTACTCCTCTCCTAGCCTAGAAATCCACTTCTCCAACTTCCCTTCCTCCTCTACCGACGTCGGCGCCGCCTAGTCACCACCACTCCTAGGTTGTGCCCTAGCCTCCCTAACCTTTAAATATAATTTATGTAATTGTTAATTATTTTATTAGTGTCAGTATCATTATTACCATTATTATTATTATCATTCTTATTATTACTACGGCTACTACTACTACTACTACTACTACTACTATTAACTTCGGCACTATTATTACTAATATTTTTATTAATAATATTCGAACCATTATTATTATTATTATTATCACTATTATTATTACCATTATTATTATTATTATTATTAACTTTGACCCTATTATTACTAATGTTATTATTATTATGATTATTCAAACCCTTATTATTATTATTATTATTACGATTCGAACTATTATTATTATTATTATTATTATTATTTGTTATTATTATTACCTATATCACTTAATATTACTATCATCATCATCATCATCATCATTATTATTATTACTATGATTCGGGTTATTATTATTACTATCACTATTATCATTATTATTACTATTATTATTGTTATATTAAAGTTATTATCTTTAGTAATATGAATATTGCTAATAATACTTTAACATGGACCAATATAACTACCAAGACCTATTTTGACTAGTAATAGTATAATTAGCTACTTTAAGAATAATACCCTTACTTTACTTATAAAACTACTACTATTATTATTAACCCTAATACTAAGTTATGATAAAGGTAAAGTAGATAAATGATAATGTTGGAAAGAGGGAAGTTAACCCTAGTATTTCCCTCTTATAGGTGAACCAAGTCAAAACTCTAAGGAGGCGTAGGATCTAGCATGCTCCAAGCGTGGTGTCGTTTTAGGTAAGGATATGGTTAAGGCCTAATGTGTGTGAAAAATGTGTTATATGTGTTGATTTGACGTGTGTCCCTTATATATTATATATCTTGTTCTTGTAGCGCAGCTTGCTAAGAATAGAACTCAAGTAAGCTATATGTGTTTATAATATGTGTAATTTGGTATTATTACTTGTACTTGGATTGTGCTTATGTAATATTACCCCTAATGACATGCATGATAGGAGACTCTAAGTAGTATGATGTGGTTGTGAGAGAAATGGAAAAGAGTGAGGAAAGTGAGTTGATTAGAGAATGGTAATAATGACCTAAATATCTTATGACCTATAGGGGACAAAATGAAGAAATAATGGGAATAAATTAAGGGAATGGACCAAAACATGCATGGGGAGCCTAGGGTTTGCATGGGATGGTTAGCCTTTATATGGGTATGAATTTTACATGGTAAAAGTTGACTTGAAGGTTAAGTAAGGTAAGGAAAGAATTATTAGGGTGATTGGAGTCCATATGTGAAAAATTGTATGTGGGTTGATGTAAGAATGTATGGGAGACTTGAATAGGGTTTTGGGAGGAAACCCTAAGTGAGAGAAGTGTGAAACGAAGGGAAAACTAATGGAAATGGTTAGAATGGGGGATAAAAGATGAAAGGGGTACCGCATGGAGGAAAAGTGAGCCAAGTGAGAAAAATGTATTTGGGTGTTGAGGGAGTGATATGAAAGAAAGGAGAAGTATTAGAGTTTCGGGGAGAAAACTAGGGTCTTGTGATCATGTGTGGGAGTTTGGATAATGAGATTGTGATGTCTAGTGTGGATCGAGGAAAGTGATGGTTTTGGTAACAAAGAAAAGTTTTAGGTTCTCATAGTGAGTGGAAAAAGATGGGAAGGAAGTCTCGGGGTCATAGGTTGTATTGGATGTGTGTCATGTAGAAGAGGGGGTGGTAAGTAAGAGAGATGAAGGGATAACATCGTTTAAGGAAAGAGAGGTATTAGGGTTTTGGGATATCCAACTAGGGTTTCATGGCCGCATGTGTTATATGGGAAGTAAAATGGAGTGTTTGGGAATGAATTGAGTGAGGTGATGAATTAGAGGAGCATGAGTTGTGTGGGATAGAGGAAGGTTGGGCCACATAGGCTAAATTAGGGTTTTCCTCTGAAAGCCCCTAGATAGTGATATTGAGTTGACTTAGAGATATGGAAAGTGGGCCTCGGAGTTGGGTATTCATGGTAATGAGGAAGGAGTGGGAAAGAATGTATTCATGGTAATGAGGAAAGAGTGGGAAAGAATGTCTGGATGTACTAGAGGGAGTAGAAGTCCCAAGATATGGGATATAATTTTTGGGAAGTTGAGTGGGTCGTGTATGTCTAGTCGGGGTTGTGTGTAGAATAAGATACAATAAAATACTAAATACTTAAAGTGAAAGATTATTGAGCCAGGGCCCTATGAGGTTATATATTTTTTGGTCCGCCGGCTATAATAGTAGGGGATTCCAGGCTCGATAAACCAAACTTTGCATGGTGATAAAACATGGAAAGATACTGACTACTTACAGTGGAACATCACATGAGTCGGGGCCAGTGAGGTTGTTTTTTCGGTCCACCAACTATAATAGTGGTCAGGTGTGTTCTACCATATGGACTATTTCCGATCCACCGGCTATAATAGTGGGGTTCCCATACTCACCCGATATTAATATGAGAAATGTGTAAGACAGAAATATAAGATATGGAAAGATACTAATTATTTACAGAGGAACACCACGTGAGTCGGGGCTAGTGAGGTTGATTTTTTGGTCAACTAGCTATAATAGTGGTCAGGTGCATTTTGCTTTATGGAGTGATTCCGATCCACCGGCTATAATAGTGGTCAGGTGTGTTCTGCCCTGTAGAGTGTTTCTAGTCAACCGACTATAATAGTGGGGTTCCCGTACTCTCGCGAAATTAAGCTAAGAGATGCGTAAGACAAAATATTAGTCTAAGGTTGGCCTGATGATATGAACATGAATTATACTTTGTATGCCTTATGTGTTTATTTTCTTGCATGGGATTACCCATATGGTTACCTTGCTCAATACGTAGCGTACTAACCACCCATTTCATGGGTGTTGCTCATTTCTACGAGTAGAGGATCCTTTTGAATTTGTGCAGGTAGGAGGTACTGTGTTTGATGCCTATGATGTACTAGATGTGTCAGGCAGGGATATGTGATAACCGTTGGACTTGCTTGGGGTCGAGAGTGATGTTGACTAGACTCCCTTCTATCCCTTTTTTACTTATGTTTCTATTTTATTTCAATTTGTTTTATTGCATTGTACATTTTATCCCTTTTGGGAACTTTGACTATGTACCCTATTTGGGTTGTAACAACTTTTATCACACACTCTAATTTTCGTGCTATAAACACTTCGATTTCTATCTTTGTTTAAGTTTAACTACTGGTTCGTAAAACTTTTCTTTAGCCTTGTGGTTAGTATGAGACTGGCTGGGGGTCGGGCTTGTACCGATCATGGCAGTAGCACCCCCATGCTTGTATTTGTTTGTTTAAACAAAAAAATTCAATTGTAGTTTTTGGGGGTGTTACATACCCACACACCCACATATAAACACCCTGTAACCTCCCTTTCCTTGTGTTAACTTCCCTTCCTTCCTTACCTTCGGCACCTCTCACCAAATCAATCACTCACCCACTAAACTTAGTTATCATTCCTTCCCCTTCTCCATCGGCCAAACCTATTGTTCTTTGCCCTTCCATTTGGCCATAACCCCCATAGCTCAACTCTCCCACCTTCAGTCATTTTGGCCAGAGCTCCCCTCATTTCATGCACCCTTTATCACCGAAACTACTCCCCATCCTTCTACCCTTTGTGTTACACTTCTCCTTATTCCTTTTTGAAGCACCTTTTTTGTCGTTCTCCCTTCTCTACCACCGATAATTCTCACCTTTCTTAGTCCCCTAGCACTGGTCATTCTCGTCATTGTCACCTTCCTTCTTCTCGGTTGAAACTTCCTCCTTTGGTGTTAAAGTTTTTCCTTAGCTTTCCCCTTGCTTGTTTGACCGATTAGTAGACCTAAATTATTTTAGTAATGTTGGATTATTTATGTGTAATAATATATGCTAATATATGTATGTGTTTGGATGTTAAATTTCTAGGTAAACCTTAAGAGCTTTGGAGAAGACCTCTTTTGTGTAAGTTTAGGTTAGGTAAATTTAATCACTCATAGGACAGTAGAACTTATGTGTGAGCATGCTCGGAACTTTTAGGTATAGAATCATGCTAAGGTTTATACTTTTCGAGTATTGTAGCATGCATGATAAAATGATAAAATGTTAAAGGGACGACATGCATGATTATTGATAACTGAGTTGTATGTATGGTAATATGTCAAATGTTTTATGTTCGCATGTCTAAGATTTTGTTAGAATTTCCATTCTTATTAAGAAATGATTCAAATTCCATGATATATGCCTCATAATTTCTTATGCATGGATGTTAGGGTTGCGATTTGCATAACATAGGGTTAGAGATATTCTCTTGCATGAACTATGATGATAATTTTCCAAGTTAAAAGATGTTTTGTGCTTTGAATGTGTATGTACATGCTACATGATAGATGTGGTATGTGAGAGTTACGTAATTAGGGTTTTGGTAGAGGCAACCCACTAAATGCATGAAAAGTGAATAATACAGTCAATTGCCAATATGCAAAGATTACCAACGTGATAAAATAATGTGAGATATTGTCTTTTTCTTTCTCATGATGAATCTCTCATAATGATAATGTTTGGTATGAAAAATGAATAAAATATAGAAACTAGGGTTTTTAAGGGTATTTTGGTAATTTTGACATAATGTATCATTTACAAATAATTGAATGCTAGGATGACCTTAGAAATTTGATAGGTTGACATTAGTTTTGACTTGGCTTGACATAAACCTATGACCTTAGAATTTATCTAAATAATTGAAAATAAAAGGAAAAATGGTTAAGTATGGAAAGGGGGAATTTATGTGTCATATGTGACTTATGTGATCACCTCATAAAATATTAATACTTTAAGTGAAAGACCTCAAGTTAGGATTAGGGTTATAAATGAGCTGAGTCAGTAAGGTATTCGAATCGGCTCAACTCATTAAAAGCTCTGTTCAGCTTGTTCATTTAGTTAAATAAGTTGAGCCTGAAACTCACTTTTGTGCTTGTTTATTAAATGAACTGAACCCAAGCTTGAAAAAGCGAGCCTCGATTCATTTTATGGCTTTGGCTTGTGATCTTAGCTTGGCTTAGCTTGTTAAAAGTTTGACTTAGCTTATTTTAGGCTTGTTTAGTTAAACAAGTTGAGCCCGAGCCTTGGGATATTTAGCTTAGCTCATTTACAACCCTAGTTGGGAATGGTTGCTCTTTAGGGATCGCAACCTTAGAGATGAAGTGTTAGCCCTTGTTATTTTGGTCCACTGGTGTGTCATTGTGCCTTACTCTACTCTATATGTAACCTACGGGCCTTATAGGGGGGTGTCGATACTTAAGGACTAGGTAATTGAGGTTAGGAGGATACTATGTTGCTTTGAGGTACCGGTATGACCAGGCATACTGATGTGTTCGTAGATTCAAGGTAAGGGTATTGTGTTGCTCTCGGGCGCTAATATAATTAGGTGTACCGCTGTGTCCGTGGGTTGAAATGTATCCCCCTCGAGTAAGAAAGTAAAAATGGAAATATTTATTGTGTAATAAAATGAAAGGAATGGATTGTTGGTTTGGTAGTTGTCTTAATGCCCTACTTTGGTATTGTGATGGATTTTTTGGTTTGGTAGTTACCTTAGTGCCCTACCTTGGTTTGTGTTGGATCTATTAGTTCGATAGACACCTTAGTGCCCTACCCTAGTATTGTTTTGGATTATTGTTTCGGTAAATACCTCAATGCCCTACCACTATGATTGGAATGTATTTAACTAATAGAATATAACTTTATACCTTGAAATGATGAGAAGTGGATTGATATATTTTACTGTTGAGTTCAGACTAGGACATTGATATATTTTTCTCCATGAATATTGTTTGTGATTATGGTTCATGCCTTATGCTTGAGTATGCTTTTGAGTTTTTATGTTACTATGTAAAATATGGGTACGTTGCCTCTTTTGAGGTATTGTGATTTACTTAGTACGAGGAAGTCGTACTGATACTAATTTTGTTGATGACTATGTGAGAGTCATGGAGTGGCATGAAACTTATAAGAGAGGAGTAGGACAAGTGGAGTCCTTGGAAAGAGATTCCATTTTCAGAATGGGCATTTGGGTCTAAAAGTTAGGACAAACTAAAGTTATACCTTCGGGTGTTGGTTTTTGTTACGATTAGTTTTCCTTTGGACCCTTATATTTCTTGCTGTATTTTGGTTATACTATTGTAATGCGATATTTATTCATAACTCTATTATGTATTATTTCTATTTCTATTGATTTACTTTGGTTATGTTTTATTTTAGCATTAGCACTTGGCGTAAGAAAGGATAAGGGGTCAGACTTATGCTAAGTGTGGTGGTAACACCTAGTAATTTAGTAATTAACGCTTCCACAAAAACACAAATTTTCAGCTAGTAAATTAGTTGTTTTACAATTTATGAGATTCATATCACAATGTCATACAATCCAATAACTTAATTACTTGTGTATTATTTTCTCTCTTCGATTAATGGGTTGGATTATCCCCCATGGTCTCTTAATACCCATGAAATTCAAACCAATAAGTAGAGGACATAAAGTTCATCCAAAACCAAGAGAACCACCAATGGATATAAAGTTCAATTGAAGCCAAATAAACCACTAATGGACATAAATTTTGGTCATAGCAAAATAAACCACTTAGGTCACCGGTCCCTTTAGTATCGATAGCACCTAGTGCATCATCGATGTCTAGAGTAGAAAATGCACGAGGATCAACTAAGATCTTGTGCAAAGGTGAATACCATAAACGCTTGAAGGCAAACTAAATCTAGGTAACTAATCGATGATTGGATAATCTATACCCATATAGTACTCTATGATCTTCTACTTTCAGCAATTAATGTTTTATTAACCAAGCCATATACCGAACAAGGCCCACATAGCATACC
This sequence comes from Tamarix chinensis, assembly GCA_030549775.1. Taxonomy (NCBI): domain Eukaryota; kingdom Viridiplantae; phylum Streptophyta; class Magnoliopsida; order Caryophyllales; family Tamaricaceae; genus Tamarix; species Tamarix chinensis. The sequence goes on along the minus strand of CM060179.1, from coordinate 76,062,781 downwards.
AAGTCCGCCACAATCACATAATCATTCCAAATTATCTACCATAATTCTTTAATGGTACTTAGTGGTGATGTTAACAATACTTTACCAATTTGATCCACCAATTGAGTTAATTAATTAATTTCAAGATGTGAATTTCCATCATCCAATAATCATTTCATAGCATAATATCAAGTCATAAACCATTACAAGGTCAAAAGGAAGCAAATACAACATTATGTCCGAAACTAGTCAATCGGTTTGGCGTAGCTAAACTCTAGTTTTCCTTTCGGAACCAGTCGATTCATTTTTCAAACCAATCGAATGTTCTAGAGACTAGTAGATTGATTCAGCCAAACTAGTCGATCTGTTCAAACCAAGACCAACCTAAAAGTTATCACATGTGAACCAATTGATTTGTTTGGCTAATCGTTCGACTATTTTAAAGTTTAGTTGATTGATTCCACCAAACCAATCAATTGGTATACACAAGAACAATATACACATGCATCTTCTTGCATGATTCAAACCTCAACTACCAACCATATCCCATCCATATCATTAGAAATAGCACAAACTAAGATTAAACATGCTCAGCTACGAAATCATGTTGCGTTTTCATAGAATCATCATAACACATGCATAAAACTCGCATTTTCCCAAAATAACATAGCTCAAGGCATGGATCACTACAATATCACTATTATCATGTAGTCATTCACATGCTCATTCACTCCACACTTTAAGGCAATAATGACTTACATAGTGGAGCTTAGCAAAATCCACACCAAGGGGAATTTTAGCCAAAAAGGCCAAACCTTAAACACCTTAAAAGAATGATTAAAACATAGGAAAAATGCCTTAAAATCATAAAAAAACCAAACAAAACACAAGATTGGGGAAAATTGAAGATACCACCTCACAAAAGTAGACACTAAGGAAAACTAATTAAATCCTCATTCTTTTTCCCTAAATCTAATCCTATCTTGTTTAAGAGTAAAACAAGAAGGAGTTTGAGGAAGGATTAGAAGAGGTGAATAAAATAAAAAATGGGGAATAAGATGGATAAAGGAGCGGATACACGAGGGAAGGAATAATATAGTGATTTTAGTGGTTGAGAGAAAAATAAGAAAAATGGAGAATTATGATTACTGATATACCAAAAATATGATGAGAAAAGAAGGGGAAAGATACACAACATCGAAACCATAATCCTCCCACTCAATTTTGAAAAAATCTAGGGAAAAACTATCAAAAAATGGATGACTTCTCCCATGGCTCAAAGAGTGATGGCTTAAACATTTTAGGGCAACGTGTCTTAGAGAAATACAAACACAATAATGAAAAAATGGATAGAAAGGCATGGGAAACAAGCTCCACATGTTATAGGAATTAGCTAGAACGAAATGGTTCGTTTAGATATGCATAGAAGAAAGTGGAAGAAGAAGACAAAGTGTGAGGTCATCGTCCTCCCTCTTGTCAGCTTCAGTCCACAAATCTGTTTGTGGTAGGAAAAAATCTCAAATTAACTATTAAAAACTATCCAAGGGGGTTTAGAAACAAATGAAGCTTTATTACCAAGATTCAAGATTGTTAGAAGAAACTTTCCATAAAAATTGAATGTTGAAAATATCATAGGTAAAGCAAACTAATCGATTGGTCTGGTTCATTCATCGACTAGTTCCCACCAATTGATCGATTTTCTAGACTAGTCAACTGGTTACCCTAAGCCCAAAATTGTAACACTTCAAATTTTTATATCCTTTATTTTCATGAATTTATCCCTTTAAATGAAACCTAACCATGAAACATTAGCTTAATTATTTATATTAACCTTTGATCCATTACCTAGATAAATTATTAAATAAATTACCCTAATTATTTTATCTTTTTCTTTTAATTAAACTCGCCCTAAATTGGTTAATTTTTATTAACCAAGTACCCTAACCCTAGATGATTGATAAATTAATTTTACCATAATCCTTTAAACCTAATTTTAAACCTAATTCTAATCATAACCCTAAAATTATTATTATTTTCTTTCCTTCTCCCCTGTCCCGATTGACCTGCTCCCCTATTTCCCTTTCGAGCCATGCATCCCTCTTTCATGCCTCTTCTCCTTCACTTCTTGGCAACCAACCCCTTGCACTCTACCCTACACCTACTTCCATGCCTACCACTCCTAGTCATTGTTTTCTTAGCATATGCATTGTGCCATGCCTAAAACCTCTTTACCTTCAACCATTTCCTTTTTACAACCTCACCCCTTAACTATCTTATATACTCAACTATTTCCCTTCTATTTTTTTTAATCGAGCACCCTCACCATTATTAAACCATCACCACCTCAAGTCATCATCATTTTCCTTCCATCCCTCTTTCCCTCTTATGCAACCCTCATTTTAATTTCTTTGACCCCTAGTCATGCGACTTGCACATCACCACCGCTGTTCACCATCCTCAACAACCACCAAACCCACTCCCTTCCTTTCTTCTTCTTTTTCCTTCCCCTATACCCTGCTCAACGAACTTTCATTCCTTCATTCTCCTTCTTTTTCCTTCCTTGAATGCCCATGCTTTACTTTCGCTCTTCGCACAATTGTGTGTCCTTCCCCTACACAACCATGCCCACTCTTGTGCATGTCGGTGCCCTATTTCTCACACCAACATGCTCCCCATTATCCACGTCCTTCATCATTCACCAGAAACAATACTCATCCCAACACTACCAGTAGCTCAGGCCATTGCCAACACCACCCAACGCTATAGCTCCGTCACATCCAACAACTGGCAACTGCCACCACCTTTCTCAAACGTCCACCACCACTGTCTATCTCATCACCCATCTACTCTTCCCTCTAATTCAGTCACTAACACCCACTATTAGCCTTACTTTTTCATCACCACCCTCCTCATACACCCCTTAACCCAACCCCATTAAGCCATCACCGCCTAGCACCACCACCCATCCACCCTTACCCTTCCTCTTCTCCTTGTAGCACCAACAATCTTCACTCTCCTTGTTCATGCATGTGTTGCCTTTATGGTTTCCCTCTTGCAATGTGGCTAGCTCACACAACCCTGCATTTTATGTGTGAGTGGCTCACGTTGGAGCCCCTGACTTGCGTAAATCCTATGTTATCTGTTGGTTTGGAATTTTGGGTTAGCTGTTGCATTTTAGATTCTAACTAATGGGTTGATGGTTTTATTTTTATTCGTATGATTATTTTTAGGTATAAGAGGTTGATTAGTAGGGCTTGATAATTTTAGTCCATTGTTTATATTTTTGTGCTTTTATTATAAATCAGGTAATCTATATACTCCACTCAAATGTAAGATATCACATGATAGCACATTATGATTTCAATGTATAAATCATGTTAAGTTTGTTTGTTACATTATAATTATATACCTAATAATGTAAGCATAAAATTTGATAAAATAGAGCATGTTAATTGTGAGTTTTGATTGGATATTTGAGCACACCAAAAACATTGTGTTGATTCATCCAGATGTTGGAGAAGTTTAGTGTAGTATAGAGATTTGTGTGAGAAATATGGGGGTACCATGCTAATAAACAAGAACTGTATTTCTAGAAGAAAACCTTTGATGCATTTTGGGCAAAAATCAAGAGTAAGGAAATAAACACGGGGGTTTAGTGTTTCCTAAACACGGACTGTGTTTTTGTCTTATTTCTGAAACATGTTGTTTTACCCCTGTAGGATTTTTTCTTCTATAAAAGGAGACATGTTGAAACCTTAGCCATCGAGATTTATGCATCCCAATTTCTTCTTCTTTTCTAGAGAACTCTTCATTAAAAGATAATTATATATTTATATAATTAATTAATTGATTAGTTCAATCATCTTGTAATTACTTAAGAGAATGAATAAAGTTCTCTACTTTTTCCTTAACTGTTTTGCTTTGTGATTGCGTCCTCAATCATGCATAATATTTTTAATTTTGATTTGGTTTGGATATCTCTAAATCTATATTATTCCACACTAATTTGGTATTAGAGAAGAGCTGTTGAAGAGATTCGGTTATCGAGATGGGTATAAAATTTGATATTGAGAAGTTTAATCAATCTATCAACTTCAAATTATAGAAATTGAAGATGCGGGCAATTCTAATTCTAATTCAAAATGGACTGGAGAAAGCATTATCCGGTCATTCGAACAAGCCAGAGTTGATGAAAGTTGAGAGATTTGAAGAAGTAGATTTGAAGGCCTCTTTACCAGACAATGTTGCTTGTTTGATGAGGTATTACGGGAAATGGAAAAAGAACCAGCAACAACTGCCTTGTTGCTGAAGCTTGAGTGATTGTATATGAGAAAATCAGTAGCAAATCGGTAAATATTGAAGAGTCGGCTTTATAACTTGAAATTAGGTAAGGGTCAATCTTTGAAAAGTCATTTGGATGAATTTAACTCTATCGTTATAGATTTGTGTAACATAGATGTTAAATTAGATGGTACTGATTTAGCTATTATGTTGTTATGTTCTTTTCCTACTAGCTTTAAGTATTTTTGTGAGACTATTTTGTATGGGAAGGATGAGTTAGTCCTTGAAGATGTGAAATATGCCCTACTATAATGGGAGTTGATTGATAGTCAGTTGGTGGGTAGTGGTACTTCCAAGGACTCACATAGTGAGGGATTGGTAGCCAAGGGAGGACACGTGAGTAGGGGTTTAGTGACAAGAAGATGTCTAGATCTAAGTTGAAAAGTTGGCAGAAGAATGTGACATGCCATGGTTGTTGCATGAAAAGCTGTATCAAGAGATATTATCCTAATAAAAATTCAACAGATACTACTAATGTTATATTGATGTAGTGACTACCACAGATGGGCAGACTAAATTGGTTGATAGGTGAATTCTAAATTATGGGTGCTCCTACCATGTATGTCTCAACAAAGCTGGTTTCAGACATATCACACTATTCAAGGAGAAGTTGTTGTCTTAGGAAATGATGCTTTGTATAGAGTTGCTTGGATTGGGATTGTAAAGGTGAGGATGCATGATGGTGTAGTCAGGACACTGTCGAGTGTTCGTTATGTTTTTGACATGACTAAGATCTTGATTTTGTTGTGTTCATTGAATGACACATTAAAGGTTGCTAAAGGGGTTGTGGTGGCATTTGTTGGCAAGTGGGTCAGGACATTGTATGAGCTTGTTAGCACAACTATTGAAGGTGCATTTGGGGGTGGAGTTGAAAGTGTCTAACTCAGATGTTGTTGGCCATGATTTTATGTGATTGAGACACAGAAGTGTCATCGACATGCCTAGGAGGTCCATATGTTGCGACCTGGTTACATCTAGATCTTTTACCTTTTACAAGTCTCAATTCCTTTTTGACAAGAAGGTGGAGCAGGAGAGTTTGATGGGTGCTTTAGATAAGGTAGAGGTTGTTGTTGAACTAGATGGTACAAATTCTTCTAGTAAGGAGGAATCTAGGTAGCAGGTGGAGAAAATGGGCATAGCTTTAGGCAAATCTAGTTATGCACTATATATTGCGAGTAGTATTGGTGTGCAGGAGCCAGTGTTAGACTCAAAGGTTATTTTGGGTGTTGATTTTACCTTGTGGTATCATGTTGGTGTTGTTGAATAGATGTGGTATCTTTAATGGACTCAAACATTGGTATGTGATGTTTAACTAGTTATTCTTTTGTTGTGTGTACTATATTTTGCTTGTCGCAACAAAAGAAATGTTTGAGGAAAACAAGCTGAAGACTTTGGATTTGCCCAAATCCAAAGTGGTTATGGTGGTTTTCTTAGTCATTGGTTCATACTCTATAGCTATGAGATGTTTGATGTACAATATGATTAGTACTGATTGTTGTATTGCTCATGTTGTGAGCATGTGTGTGGTGAGTCTCTTAAAGACATCTTGGTTAGGTGTGGGGTAGATTTGGAGGTACTTGGTGCGTATAGTATCAACTTGTATTGACTATGTGTTGTCGACTATTCTATTGACGAGTTACTATAATCTTGGTTTTGGTTTTGATGATCAGAGGTACACTAATTTGCTAGTGTTCGACCTTAGAGGTTCTAAGGTTGTGTATTTGGCTATGATAGAGGCTTTTCAAGAATCATTGTGGCTTGGTGGTTTAGTACGAGAGTTAGGGTTTGGTTATGGTGATCTACTTATTTGTGGTGATAGCTAGAGTGCTATGTATTTAGCGAATAATTAGAATTCTTTTCATTGTCGAAGGAACGCATTGACATCGAGTATCACTTTATCTGGGGTACTATTGTTAGAGGAAAAGTTGTATTAAAGAAAGTGGGTACTTTGGATAACTCAGTTGATTTGCTAATGAAGCTACTGACCGTGGGTAAGTTTGAGTGTTTCTCGGACTTTATTGGTATTCATAGGCCATAAGATCCTTTGCTGGGCCAGGGTTTTTTGTAGAGGTCTTTACATGTTACGCGTTACAAATACTGCGTCAAGGTGGAGAATTGTGAGTTTTTACTAGGTATTTGAGCACAACATAACATTGTGTTGGTTCGTGCAAGTGTTGGGGAAGTTTAGTGTAGTAAGGAGATTTATGTGAGAAACACAGACCCTTTTTTTTAAGAAAAACCTTTGATGTGTTTTTGGAAAAAGTCAAGAGTAAGGAAATAAACATGAGGGTCTTGTCTCGTGTTTCCTAAACATGGATCATGTTTTTTCCTTATTTCCAAAACACAATGTTTTACCCTCGTAGGTTTTTTTTCTATAAAAGAAGACATATTGAAACCCTATCCGTCTAGAGTTGTGCGTCTCAACTTCCTTTTCTTCTCCATAGAATTCTCCATTAAAAGAGAATTTAATATTTTTGTACTTGATTGATTAATTAATTTAATCATCCTATAGTTATACAAGAACACGAATAAAGATATCTACTTTTTCCTCAATTATTCTGTTTTGCGATTGAATCTCCAATTATAATAATCTTGTTATTTCGATTTGATTTGGATCTCTCTAAATACACACTATTTCACAACATTAGCTTGTGTATAATATTATATGTAGAAAAGTATGTTAAAATGAGTTCAATTTTGAGAATAAATTATGTATGTTATATATATATAATTTTATAGGTTGAGCATACTTAGGCATATTTTTGGCATTATTATTAGTATTATTGTGTGCCCTAGGGAAAATTTGATCTTCATAAGTGTGTTATGATATTTATTCTAATAAACATACCTATTATATATCATTTATTGTTAAGTATGAAAGTCTGTGATTTGATGTTTTAGGAATATGTGTTAAGGTTTTAAGTGCTAATTCATGTGTAAAGGAAAAATTGTCATTTGTTGTGTCTAGTGACTTATTTGAATGCTAGACTATTTGGCCATCGTTTGGTATTACTTATTTTCAATAATTACTTTTAGATAAAAACTACTTTTCAAAAAGTACTTTATTTCATAAAATATATGTTTGTTTTTACTTTTGTTATATAAGTGATTACTACTATTAAACTACTTATTGTATTTCATTAGTATTTGGTTTTCATTTTTCTACAAATTTTCTTTTTATTTTCCATCGTCAATTTTTATCTTCCTATATTTATATCATTTGGTAATAATTATTATATAAATTATTTAATATTAAACATTAAAAATCATATGAAACATAAAAAGAATTATAAAAAAATATAGAAAAGTATAAATATATTATAAAGTACTAAAAATTATAAAAAATATAAAATATAAAATTATGAACAATCACTAATTTTTTTTTTATAAAATTTAATAGCATATAAAATTAAAATAGTGATAAGATCAAAGTTTATATTATGTAATGAAAATTCTTACATTTATAATAAACATCATAAAAACAAATAGCTTAGTGACGTGCATGGTAACTACCATATGTAATCCTACACCATACTATTTCTATTTCTCTAGCAGCTCTACCCTCTATATATTGTCCAACATCCATATTCTTATTGTTTTCTTAATATATTTCTATGTTACAAAAATCATCAAATAATATATCATCCATTCCATTCAACCTAATAAAATTGTGGATTGTCATTGTTGCAATGACAATGAACATTTGTTGTTCCAAACTATAATTTGACATTTTTTTTAAGATGGGAAAATGAGCATTCAAAACACTAAAGTAACGCTCAACCACATTTCACACTGAAGAGTGTAAATGATTGAATGACTCATCTCTTTCCTTGTGAACCGCCAACTCTTTGAAAATCGGATAGATGATACCTTGTATTCTTGAACGAAGTAAGATATCCTGATATATTGGAATAACCTGAATCAACCACATAATATTCACCTACTCAAAAAGTAATTTCATATTATTCAACTATAATATTTTATACTTAATATATAAATTAATGTAATATGTACCTCGAGGAGGATGAGGAAAGTTTTTGTTGGGATCCCAAATATGGTGTTGAAATATTTGAGAATCATGAGCCGACCCCTCCTATCTATCTTCCACAAATGTAAACAACATATCCAAAAAACAAAATACCATTACATTTTAAGAACACACTCCTTTACGATTACAATAGGGTATTTATTCATTCTTTGGAACACAAGTATCGATATATGTCTCATCTATCGCTCCTTCACAATCTTTAAAATAAGTCCATAGTCTTGAATCATTTTTATGTTAGGAGGAACCTTGTCAAGGCTTTGATGAGGCCTTATAATCTCACCAGCAATCTTTGATATAGCAATTAAACCTTTTTGAAATATCTACTAATGGTCTCTCCAGAGTGCTGAAATCCATCTCACACATCTCTGTTCCTTTCATTGTGCCCAATTGTATTTAAAAACATTGCTAACTGTTCCTCAACAGTCACATTATAATTATCACTTAACAAACTCCTTGATATCAAAAACCTTGATAATCTAAGAAAAACATCCTTCTTCATTCTAAAAAAATCATGGCATAGTCTATCATCACCATTTAATATACGTTGGACAAATTGGTGACCCGTTTCAGAAGAATCAAAACAAACTTTCTTCTCAATATATATCTTTATTCTCTTTCACAAATGTCATAGTACAAGTAAAAGTAGTAGTGGTAGTCTTTTTTTTTTCTTCCAATCATCCATCTATACAAAATCAAGGCATCACTTATATTATACATACACCTAATATATATGGAATTAATAAGAATGTATAAAATATAATCTTGTAAACTACCAAAAGGTAATTCAAATTCTACAACAAACAACATTTACATTTTTTTTATCGAAGAACATGATTACTTCAAAGTTAATTCTGGCAAATAAGATATGTAATTGATTTCTGGGCCAAATTCTATCAAGGATTGTCCATTAAAGAATTGTTGATATAGCTAAATAAGATAACAATATATTTATTACGCTTTAATGAACAATTAAAATTAGTAATTTGACATATAATATTATCCATTCTAAAATACTAAAAGTCACAGCTCAAGAAAATTACATAAGTTCAACATAAACAAGAGAATTTATAACCTAACTTCCCATATCAATCCTTAGACGTATCTTTTAAAGCTTTCAGCCTAACATTAATTTTTTGGGCATCCGTTTATATCCATATGTAGTGTTGGTAAATAACTCATCATTAATTTCATCAACCATGACATTTATGATATCTAAGCATTCTTTTATTGTGGGGGTTGTTGAGGATTGAGGTGTTGGAAAAGGAGGATCATTGTTACTCTTAAATGATGATTCACACAATTGTAGCAACTTATTATCAAGCTTTTCACTAGCCGACTCATTTCTCTTATGAGAAATAGATTGGTGACTCTTAGAACGCTTCTTGCTTGACTTATCTTTTTGGTTTGTCGCACCATATGAACCACTAGAATCATGACCCTCAAACTCAATAACTTTTTGGGATTTAGAATGATCCACACTATTTGTATTTAGTTCTTCATCATCTTTATCAAAACTAGGGTGAATTCCTTGAGATGGAGCCCGTGCATGTTCTTTGATTGCATGAATACCACCAAATATTAACCAAAGCACATCTAAATGGGAAATTGGCTTGTTGTGAAAGTGCTTACAACTTAGGTTTTGCTAGAATAAAAAAAATTAAATTATTACACACTATATACCGTAATAAAAAAATATGTGAAAAGAAATAATAACTATAATATACCTGAATAAATATCTTCTATCTATCCTCCTTACAAGTGATTGCACCTACTATTGGGTCTCTCTCAAGTCCAATTTCACTTTCAAGTTTCACCCATGCTAAGTAATCTTTTTTTATTAAGGTAAAATGATTTTTCACTTGACCTTTGTGGTATCGAATGTTCTCAATCCTTGTAAGACCATCAACAATATTGGACCATCCAATTTTGTTTAAACTTGAACTAGGCCTATTTCCTTTCTTAACCTCCTTAACACATAATTGAACAAATGTATGATGCCTTGATTCAGTCTAATGTGCAATATTTGATAAAGATGCCATATATCCTACAAATATACTTATATACTATCAATGATGAGAGATCATTTACAAGATTCAACTATCTTCTAAATAGAGATATCACTAGTAACAAGCTTAGCTATGTTAGTATAGGCTTTCACTATATAGAATAGAAGGTTATTAAAGGTGTGGGAGGTTTTAAATGTTGGAACATACATAAATGAATATGGGATGACTAATCAATCAATATATGTATCTCAATTACTGCTAAAGATGTTACATGCTAATAAAAATGCTTAACATATCAATAAAATGAAGGGAGAAAAAAAAACAAACAAAAGAATAATGATTGTAGTAACTAGAAGCACATTAATACATCAACATATCATATGCTTGAATTTCCATTAAGAAATTTTCTACAAATATAGAAAAGTTGGGAGCTATTTGCCATTGTTTAGGTGGTGTGTTCTATAACACTATAAATTGAACAACATTGCTCACAGCCTCACAGATAAGAAACCAAGCTTGACTGCTTAAAAAATGAATGACTACTTTTCTTATGTGTTTGTTTTTTGCGGGGACGAAGAACTAAACATGTTTCAAAACATGCCACTTTCATCTCGGGCTTTTCTGAAATTTGTTTTGAAAAGGATACCCACTACTTTGTTTGTTCTAAAATTTTCTTTTTAGCTAGGAAGGTGAAAAGCTATTTTTGCTAAAATCTCAAAAAAGGGAAAGAGAGATGCATTCGACATAAATCATAACCAACTTCAAAACCTACCCTATTATCCCAACCTCAATCTAATAAGATCAACACAAGAAAAAGTTACCAAATTTTCTTTATGATGGGGAGGGTGAAAAACTATTTTTGTAAAAATCTCATAGTATGAAAAAAATAAAAGCAACCGACGGAAGCCATAACCAACCTCAAAACCTACTGTCATCCCAAACAATAGCTAGATACACGATCCAAAAACCATGGAATACCCAACAAAATTAGGACCAAATTGAACACATAATAGATCAATCAAATAAGGCTTATGACTGTAAGTGGAGCAAAAATGTTGGGTTGTCCTTCGCAGGAAACACAACAACAATTTAGTAATAGAAAAAACAACAACAATTCATGCATCTTCAACCATGTAGCTGGACAAATAAAACTTCAAACCTAAAGATTACCACTCACTCAATAACCGCATAACTCACAAATAATCAACCAAACAACCCATAAAAAACACAGAATAATCAAAATTGAATTCAATTGTAGCAAGAAATGGAGAAGGCGAGAATAATGAGGATGTAACAAACCTGGAATTTGAAAAGAAAGGGAAATTGAATCCCAATAATTGCACATCTATATCATGTGTCAAAGATCGTGTAACACCCCCAAAATTCACTACTGAAAAATTTCGTTTTATTAAAAGATTAGCGGAAATAAAATAACAAACTATGAATTTTGGGGATATTACCGCCACACTTAGTACCAGACCGGTTCACTCATACCGTTCCTGTACCAAGTGCTAAGGCTAAAGAATGAAATATCAATTGCTAGAAATTCAAATTATATTTAAAATCAGAGAAGCACAAGTAAGCATTTACAAGAGTAAAATCCACCAATGGTGGTTACAAGAACAAGGATTTCATTTAAACCAGATAATAGAAGAGGAAGGATGAAACCCTAAAAGCTAGATAATCCTTACGCTCTTTCTCGTTGCCCAATTGAGTAGCACCTGAAATTAGACTTGCAAGGGATACTGCCTATTGAATAGGTAGAGGCCCCACGAATGGAACCCTTCAGTACTACGGTGCTGAGTAACCCTTTAAAACACACTTAAAAGCAGACCCGCAATGTCACACATGATACAAAGCTATATACATATATAACAAGATGTGTACATATAACATTCACATAATTAACAATCACATCGGATATCAATAGGTCGTTATGAACAATCGATACTTTCGGGCCTTAAGCCATGTCATAGTGCAAAATCAATACATTCAGGCCTTAAGCCATTAGTCCATCATTATTCAATCAACTCTTATATTTTATATCCATGTGAGTGCGGAAACCCCACTATTATAGCCGGTGGATCGGTTACTTATAGGGCAGAATGCACCTAACCACTATTATATGCCGGTGGATCGGTCTCCAGGGCAAAACGCTCCTGGCCACTATTATTCGCCGGTGGACAGGTCTGGCCCTGACTCACATGGTGTTCCACTATAAGTGATTAGTATTTTTCCATAAATTTATTCACATCCATGACTAATTTTATTGAGCTCGGGACCCCCACTATTATTGCCGGTGGATCGGAATATATCAACATGATCCAAGGCAACACACTCCTGGGCCACTATTGTGTTCGGTGGATCGGTACTCATAATCACTTGCCAGGGCAACACGCTCCTAGGTCATTATTATAATCAGTGGATCGGTACTCATAATCACTTGCCAGGGCAACACGCTCTTGGGCCACTATTATATCTAGTGGATTGGTACTCAATATCATAAGTCAACTGCACCCGGCTCATTAATCTTTCACTTTCAATATTAGTATTTTTCATTTCTTTACTCAGCACAACAAATTCCATTTATTTTCCTTAGACGGGAGATCAAAAACCCGAGACACAAAGGTACACTGGTCGTACTGGTGCATACAAGCTACTCAACACCATTCAACCATGAACCCAGGGACGCAAAGGTATCCTGGTTGTACTGGTGCATAAAGCTACTTAGTACCCTACTGACAATGTCACCTAATCCATAAGTATGCATACCCCCTAACTAGGTCAGTAGAGCTAGATAGAGTAAGATATAGGGCCTGGCTGGGGCACAAAGGCACACCAGCAAATACCAGAATAATCGTGGGCTAAACCACATCTTTAGGGTAGCGACCCCTAAAGAGCCACCATTCCCGATCTCGAGGTCTTTCACTTTAAGTATTAGTGTCTTAATTAAAGTGATCACGAAAAGCACAATAATCAGATACTTATTCACTTTCAATCGTTTTGATATCGTTAGTCGTTTCTTATTCAGGCGGTTATCCAAGATAACACAGAGAAATCATTAAGGCTATCATAATCTCATATAATTTCGAATTAGGATTCGTTCTCGTAATACTTACTAATTATCAAGTACTCTTACCTTACTAATCAGCGTTATTTGAGTCATATTATAAAATTCCACAATCACAACGACATGTTAGGTACAAATTACTCATTTACCCCTTACTTATATAATTGTAAGTCATCCCTTCCTTCCTTGACAAATTACCATATTACCCTTAAGGTTGTATAATTATCAAATTACCCCTTGCTCGGTTTATGTTACTAAGTTATCTCCTACGCTTTTTAGATCACCATTCACCTTTCATAATTGTTAACCTTAACATATTTCCCTTTTTGGTTGGTTAGATTACCAAATTGTCCTTCTCCTTTGTTATAATTACTAAATTGCCCTTGAGTTGGATAAATTACCCTCCTTCATTATCATGATTACTATTTTGCCCCTTTAGTTGGTTAGATAATTACCAATTTACCCTTTAGTCAGTTAAATTACCAAATTGCCCCTTTATTTGGATAAATTATCAAGTTGCCCTTCTCGTTTATCATAATTACCATTTTACCCCTCTCAATTATTATAATTGCCATTTTACCCTTTTCAATTATTATAAATCCCAAATTGCCCTTCTTCATAATTACAATTATTAATTTACCCTTCTTCATAATTATAATTACCAATTTACCCTTCTCCATACTTATAATTATTAATTTACCCTTCTCCATATTTATAATCATTAATTTATCCTTCTCCATATTTATATTTATTAATTTCCCTTTTCCATATTTATAATTATTAATTTACCCTTCTCTATCATTAAAATTACCATAATACCCTTTTGTTGGTTAATTTACCAAATTACCCTTCTCTATCATAATTATCCAATTGCATTTTTTTAATCATAATTTAATTACCAAATTATCATCCGTTGTTATCATAATTACCAAGTTACCCTTTACTCCCAAGTTTGTCATAAATATCCTTTTATTTACAAAATTACCACAATACCCTTTTACTTATAAAATTACCATAATACCTCTTTTGCTTTACAAATTACTATTTTACCCTTTTACATCCAAAGTTACCATTTTTATCTTTTCTTACAAAATTACCATTTTACCCTTCTTTTCCAAAATTACCTTATTACCCTTTTCTCCCAAAATTACCATAATACCCCTTTACTCATAAAATTAACATTTTGCCATTTACTTATAAAATTACCATACTGCCATTTACCTCCAAAATTACCATACTGCCCCTTTACTTATAAAATTACCATTTCACCATAAAATTACCATTTTACCCTTTTAATTAGAAAATTTATCATTTTACCCTCTTCTTCCAAAATTACCATCTTACCCCCTTATTACACCACTTTTATTAGGTTAACATTACTACATGGAATAATAATATTAATACTCCTTTAACAATATCCAACTCCACCAACTATTATATTTTAATATGATACTTATTAGCACCCACACATATTAGGCCATAATCTAGCATAAGAAATATTACTAAAATGCCCCAAGGGCTCACAATAATATTATTCATGCATAAATGGTCACAATAACATAAAATAACAAGGATAGGTACTTAACGCTTTCATTAATAGCCAAACTCTTTCCTTAAGCAACATTTCCACACATGGCATATAAACTAACATACTCCTTTTTTTTTATCAATCAATACAAGCAAATATATATATTATATTAAACCACAAATATCAAGCATAATAACATACTAAAAATCATAATGTGCTAACATACGTTTATCCATGCGTTTAAGTGGGGTTTAACGATTAACTTATTTCCCGCAAAAATTGAATCTTACCGGTATCCCAATTAAAGATTCAAGATTTAATTAACAAAATCAACATCTAAAAATAATATCAATAATTATTATATTAGAAATAATAAAATCAAAGCACAAGACCTTATAAAATTTACTTAATGAAATATTTAACTTAAATATTATTTTACCTTAATATTTTTAATAAAAATGGCCAATAAATGTAGAAACTCATGCTGCATATGCAGCATGAGCTGCATGTAAAAATAAGGGTCGAAGGGTCGAATGTTGCATGAAAAAGAGGGTGGAAGTGGTGTTTTCGGGTTGGGGTCTTTAGGCTAGAAAAGAAGGTAGATGGGGCAGGATTTAAGGTAAGGGAATGGTGAAGGAGTGAAGAGGGGGTGTAGGTGGTTGTCGGGGATGGGTTCATGGCGGCCAAGGGCGGCGGAGGCGGTGACAGCGAGGCCACGAAGGTGGCTGCCGAAGTGGGTCGAGGTGGAGAGGCTGAGAAGGAAGGAAAAGGGGTGGGAAAAATGAAGGGGTTCGGGGACTTGTTTAGTCCAAACAATGTATGGAGATCGTAAAGGAGGTTGTAGAGAGTTGAATGGTGGGTTGGGTGGCGGCAGAGGCGACCGGAAGGCGGCGGAAGGAGAGGTTGTAGGTGGGCTGCCGAGAAGGGGTAAAATGGAGAGAAAAATAGGTGGGGAGGAATAAGGGCTACGGGATGGCTTGAGAGGGTGTATTGTGGTGGTTCAAGGCGGTAGTAGAAGGTGGTAGGAGACACTGCAGGCTATGGGTGTGGCGGTTGGAGCGGCGGAGGGCGGCAACGTGCAAAAATAGGGGTGGAATGGGAGGAGAAGAAATGGGAGAGAGAGGAGATCAGGGGTAAGGGGTTTGAAAGGATGGGGCAGAAAATGGCCAAAGGGGAGAAGAAAAAGAAGAGGAAGGGTAGGGGGATAGGTGGCGGTCGATGGTAGTGTTTAGGGTGGTAGGGAGGTGGTAAGGTGGAAGGGAGAGGAAGGGGAGAAGGGGAAGGGTGGCCATGCGGGATGGGTATTCATGGTGTGCCAGCTTCCAAAATGATGAAAGAAAAAGAGGTACAAAGGAGAGAGAGAGAGAGGGAGAGAGAGGCAGGTGGTGGCAGTAGGGCGGTGGCCAGCGTGCCCGAGGCGCAGGCGGTTATGGCGATGGCGACGGGTCGGGGAGCTACTGGGTCGAGGCGTTGGGAGAAGAAGAAAAAAAGAAAGGGAGAGGGAGGTACAGGCCGGCACACGGGGGAAAAAAGAAGGGAGTTGGGCCAGCCCGATCCAGGGGAGAAAAGGAAAAAAAGAAGAAGGCTGGTCTGGCTGGGTCGAGACGCGCGGGAGGGGAGGGGAAAGAGAGGGAGAGAAATGGGCCCCTGGCCCATCGCACAAGGAGGGAGGGGAGTGAGGCTGGCCTGATGGCCTAAAGCCAAGAAAAAGGGAAAAAGAAAGAAATAAGGAAAATGAGAAAAAAGGAGAAAGAAAAGAAAAAAGGAGGAAAAGGAAAATGGGAAAATGGGAAAATGGAAAAATTTTAAATAATTGAATTTAATATAATTAAATATATGGGCTTAAAAAGGATAATTTTAGTAAAATACTAGTTTAAAAATTTATTTAAATAAAAATAATATGATAAAATAACAAAATACTCCTATCCAACTTTACATAATTGAAAATCCATAAAATAATTAAACTAAATAATTTTAAAAGCTAATTTATTTCAAATAAAACTATTTATTAAATTATAGGCTTTCTAAAATGTTGGGGGATTACAGATCGAGTGAAGAGTGAAGGGATGGATGAGCATAAAACGGAGATGGCGTGAGCTAGAAGCTACAAAAATGGAGAAGGCAAGAAGTAGAAATAGAGATAGTGAGCTCAATCAGCAAAAATGGAGAAGCTAAGTAACAGAGGCAGAGCAGGTGAGCTGAGCAACAAAAATGGGGAAGGCGAGTAGCAATGACAGAGCAGGCAAGCGTGAGAGAGAAGGTGAGTAGGAAATCGAGCGATAATTTTTTTTTAAAAGGTGAGTAGCAGAGACGGGGTGAGGAGATGGGATTATAAACGAGATTTTTTTAACAAATTACTGTACCATTTTTAAAAAAAAAAATAGTTTATAAAAGCAGGTAAAATCTACTTTTGGTTTACTACTTTTAGAAAGTAATTTTTACTAATAAATTTTTTATATTAAAATTTTAGAAGTAAAACTAAACACTATATTTTAACCTAAAATTAGTTTTATAAAAAAACTAATTTTTTAACATAAAACCAAACAAGCTCTTAATCTTATTTTATTTTAACCTTTTCGTGATAAGTTATTAAATAAAAATGAAATTAATATTCAAGGTAGATAATAATGTTGTAATTATGGTCTCAATGACTTTTTGGTCATGTTTGATCTAATAAACCTAATGTGAATAATTAAACCAAAGATGATCTTGATAGATTATCATATTGACCTTAGTATTGTCCTTAAATATGATTGTCTTAAATAATAAAAAATGAGCAACATTGATTAATTATGAAAACTGGATATATTTGTGTTTTGCGTTATGGTCACCTTAATAAAATACTAATAATTAAGGTGAAAGCCCTCAAGATCGAAAATAATGGCTCTTTAGGGGTTGATACCCTAAAGACGTGGTTTAAACCATTGTTGGTTATGGATTACTACTAGTGTAAGTTAGTGCCCCAGCATTTGCCTATATCTTACTATATTTAGTTTCATAGAATTTTTAGAGGGTATGTATATTTATGGATTAGATGACCTTGTTGGGAGGGTATTGTGCTTCCTTTGGGTGGTAGTGCGACCAAGGTACTTTAGTGTATTTGGGTTGATAGTTAGTACGACACTGTGTTGCCTTTGGGCATCGGTATAAACGAATCTCCCCTCAAGTATATAAACATGGAAATAATTATCATTGGCCTTATTTGTTTTTATGATGTTTGATAAGATATTAATATTTAAAGTGAAATACCACGTGAGTCAGGACCAAGGTGTAGAGTCCATTCCACCAGTTTAAGAATAATGGCTAGGAGTGTTTCATCCTAGGAGGTGTAGAGTTCATTCCACCAGATTAATAATAGCGTCTTGGTGCATTTTACTTTGTGAGGTGATTCAGTCAATTCCATTGGATTAAGAATGGTGAGATCCCTATACTCTATGTGAAATAAATAATTAGAATCATCATAATTATTGATAAGATATTAATGTTTAAAGTGAAAGATCACGTGAGCCAAGACTGAAGTGTAGAGTCCATTCCAATCACTTAATAATATTAGCTAGGCATGTTTTATCCTAGGAGGTATTTTAGTCTGTTCAATTAGATTAAGAATAGTGGGATCAATGAACTCAACATGAAATAAACAATTGGAATGATTATAATCACTAATTGGTTTTGTTTGTGGTTAAGAGGAGGGGAAACAATAGAACCATTCACTAATTGGTTTAGTATTTGGATCAAAACCTAGTTTATTTCAAATGCAATTTTATGTGAGAAGTCAATGGAATCATGTTGCTGCACCTCGTATTTTTACTCATGAGGTAGGATACTTTAAATTCTAGTTTCAAGGAGAAGTAGAATGTCAGAAGATCTTGCAACAACCATACTAGACGATTATAGGACATCCTATGATACTAAAGCAGTAACATGAGGATTTTGTTTTTAATCCACAAGAATTCCAATTTATTTATACCTAGATTCAACTTCCTGAACTTCCCATTCTATATGTGGTTGGTTTCATCTATCAATAAGATTACAAGATGCATATGGATGCCTGTAGTAATGGATAGGATGACAACCAATGAGGAACAATTGTCTTATGGTAAGGTTTTGGTAGAGGTCGACATGCATAGATCCTTACCAGAAAGTGTGTTAATTAATGTACCTAATACAAAACCACTAATACAAAGGTTTTTTTTAGTGGAAAACCACATTCTACCTTCCAACATGGAAAAACTATTCTGGTATACAGAAGAAAGAGTGGAAAGGAACTTAGGTTTAGACTAAAGATGGATGAAAATAACTCATTAAGAATATATCATATATAGATGAATCTGTGAAACATATGCAAGGAGTCAGAGAAAAGGAAAAAACTCAGGCTCAGTCTCACAAGCTTAACTCAAATATTCAAAATATTACTGAAATAAGGTCAAAACGTCCTCATTCACGTTTTTCAGTAGAATTGATAAGTGAGATAGATAGATTGGAATTTGAATTTAATCCTTGGTTTCAAATTGCTAATGGAAAAACTATGGTTCATGAGGCATAAAATTACACCCTAGACATACATCTAGCATAAATTTTGGAGCTTGGAATATTAGGGGGTTGAACCACGCTCATAAACAAAAAGAGGTTCGAAGTTGGGTTCAAACGAATAAACTTTGTATAGTAGGTTTAGTAGAAACTCGTATAAAGATTACTAAATCTAGGAAAATTCAATCATCTATTTTCAAGGGATGGCATGGGGAAAACAACTATGCTCAACATCATATTGGGAGAATTTGGTAAAGGTGAAATCCCCACCTATGGAAGATAGAAGTATTTAGCTAGTACTGTCAAGCTCTTCTGAGGAAAATCTTAAATCTCTAAGGAAAGTTACAATTTTATCAATGTGTGGTCTATGCACGTAATTTTTCTCCAAGTTGTAGGTCTATATGGATTTGGTTAAAAGAGATAATCTGTATTAATATCCTTTCCTCCGCTGGGTGATTTTAATATAATTATGAATCCTAATTAAAAAACACAAGACCGGCTTCATAGTCAAGAGATGGTAGAGTTTAGAGAGTGTATCTAGGAAATCCAAATGTAGGACCTTACTTTCGCTGGTATATTTCATTCTTGGTCAAACATATAGGAGTATGGTTCTAGGATTTCCTGAAAACTAGATAGAGTAATAGGAAACCAGAAATGGTTTGATTGTTTTGGATCATCAAGGACACATTTCTACCCTCCTATTATATCAAATCATGCTGCAATGGTGGCATATATCAAAGAAGAAACTCTGATAGGACCAAAGTCTTTTCAAATTTTCAACATATGGGCACAAGATCCAAATTTTGAGAAGGTTATATAGTAGGGTTGGCAATCCTCGGGGTAAGAGAAGTCTATTGGGGGATGTGAGATACTGTTTGAAGAATCTAAAATATCCACTAAAACAACTTAATTAGCAAAAATATGGTAGCATTTCATATAGAGTCCAAGAGTCTAAGGAGGCCTTAGGGGGTTATACAAACTTCATTAGATAATGATCCAACTAATTAAGATCTCATTTAGCAAGAAAATTAATATATCAAACATGTTTATTATCTTACTACTTATTATGAGAGATTTCTTCAATAGAAATCTAGGGTCATGCTGCTCAAAATTTGGGACGGTAATACAATTCTTTTTTCATTCAATGGTTAAGGGAAGAAGACATACCAATAACATTCTTGCTATTTCTGACACACATGGTGAAATACCCTAAAAACCCTAACTTAGGAATTATGGCAAAATAGGGACTTATTAGGAAAAAATTAAGAAAATAAACTACTTCATTAAATAAAGAGGAAATTAATTGAGGAGAATAAGGAGAAAATAATCAATAAATTATTTAGAAAATTTTGGACATTTTACTAATTAAAATAAAAGTGGAGGAAAATTACCCAAAATAGCCAAAATTAATCTAAAAAGAGAATTAAATTATTATTTAAATAATTTTTAAATAGTTAAGAAAAATATATATATATATATATTTATAATAACCCAAAAACATTCTAAATAAATTGTGCAAAAATTCAAAACCCTAAAGAAACCTTTTTCTCCCCTTTTCCTTTTTCTTTCCCTTCCTTTTTCTTCTTTTCTTCCTTCCGCCAAAGTTGGGCCTCGCCCGGCCCAATCCCTTCCTTCCTTCTCCTCCCCCACGACCCATCGTCGTTCACTGGTCGTCCTGCTGCTGCAACGCGATGTTTTAACCCTGAAGCCGTCAAAACGCCTCGCCGCGTTAAGTGCCCTAATGACCGTTGCCAGCCAACGACGCAACGCTGCGTTGTTCTCCCATAACCCCCAAAACTCCGCGTTTAGCTTACGGACTTTATAACCGTTGACAAACCGGCCGGTTTCCCCCTGTTTTCTTTTCCTCCTGGACCGTCGGTCTAGAGGTCGTCTTCTTCCCCCGCGCAGGCCTGCAACCTGCAGCCTGCCACCTGCCGACAACCACCTGCCGTCCGACCGTCCGACCCCTGCCATTTCCGTCCCTTTCTTCCCCAATTCGACCCAGCACTCCCTCACACGTCCTACTGCCCCTTCCTTTTTCCAGAAAATGGTCGAACGTACCCTGCAAACCGCAGGGCACGTGACGCTGCCACCGCCGGCCGGCCACCTGCCGCGCCTGCCCCGCGTGCCACCCCCTTCCCTTCGTCGTTTTCCTCCCCCCATGGCCTATAAATACCCCCTCCCGAATGGTCACAGCAAGTCCTTCCCTCTGGACCTTGCTGAAACCCTGCCTCACCGCCGCTAGAATGGACGACGTTTCCGCCGCCTTGCGCCACCTTCTGCCGCCTCCTCCGCCGCAACCAGCCACCCTGCCACCCCCAATACAACTAGTAGGTGCCCCCTACCTGCCCATACCCCTTGCTCCCTGCCTCCTCTTCCACCAACCTCCACTTTCTTCCACCACCTACCTCCTCTTTCTGCCGCCGCGTCAACCACCGCGCGCCGCCTCCTTTGTCTCGCCAGACCCCTCATTTCACCCCTCCCTCTGCTTACTCCCCCACCTCAGACTTTTATTTTCCTCCTCCCATCTAACCTCCACCTCCATCTTTCCCCCTCTTTACCTCTCTTGCCGCTGTCGCCACGCGTCGCCGCCGGACCACCACCGACCCTAGGTGGTTCTCCACTCATCCAAACCTCAATACCCCTTTTATATAACTGCTATTATTTTCTACTAATATTAATACTATTATACTTATTATTATTATTATTATTATTACTTTTATTACTATTAGTATTATTATTATCATGATTATCATTATTATTATCTCTATCATTAATGTTGTTATTTTCTTACTAGTACTATCATCCCTTCAAACCTTAACTTCTATTATACTTAACATTAGTAATGTTATTATTATTGTTAGTACTACCATTATTATTATTATTATTATTATTATTATTATTATTATTATTGTACTTAACACATTTATCACTATTGTTAATAGTAATACTACTTTTATTATTATCCAGGTTATTTAACTCAAAGTGGTGAATATCATTTTGTTGTTAAATAAGAAGAGTGCTTGAACCTTATTATCTTACCACTTAACAATATCTCTAATGCCTTTAACCCTAACCTCATTACTATGGTACCATTATTAGCTATAACTATTATTACTACTATCACTACTTTATTTTTGTAACCAAAAGCATTTGAACCCTTATATTATTCAAGAATATACAAATATTATCATTATCACCCTTAGGAATAGTTTACTTGTAATATTATGACCTTATAATATTATTATTTCAAATATAACACCATTAATAGACTTGGCCTTAAAACGCTAGGGTTTCTATCACTAGACATTAGTGTCACTATTTTATTATTGCTAACACTATTTTCCTATAGCTAGCCTAAACCCTATTACTACAAGATTAGAACTAATGGGTTTAATAAAATAAGTGTAACAATAAGTATAAAAAATAAATATATTTTGACTACTAATATTTAGTATACTAATTCTAAGGTAAAAACCCTAGTTTTTGTATAATAACTTCTTTAGTAATAAAAACCCTAATCCTAAACTAGAATGAGGGTTGATGGTACTTGCAAGGGAAACTAATACTTAGTATTTCTCCCTTTTTATAGGTAATCCTAACCAAAGCCCTAAGGAGTTAGAGGAGTGTGCTCCAAGCCCGGCGTCGCCTTAGGTAAGGATGAAGCTATGGCCTTGTGCTATGTGTAATTTGGATGTGTTGAATGTTGTGTATGCCATGCTATGACGTGTATTATATGATTTGTGGATAACTTGTCTCATGTGTAGTGCAGCTTGGAGATTGAGGTATGTTGTATGTGCTTTCTATGACATGTATATGTATGATGTTTGTGATGTGTTATGATTCGGCCCTCTAGGACATGCATGTTAGGGTATTTGGTAATATGAAATGGGAATAAAAGAATAACAAGAAAGGAATGGGAAGTGAGACCACTAAGGGGGATATGAGGTTGACCTAAGTACCTCATGATCTATGAGAGAAGATTTAAGTGGGAGGAATGTCCAAAATAAATGAGAGTTGGGAACCATGCATGGGAGTCTTAAAGTTTGCATGGTGGCATTATGGTTGGTATGGTGGTATTAGGGTTTGCATGGTGGTATTAGGGTTGTATGGTGGTATTAATGTTTCTATGGCGGTATTAATGGTTGCATGGTGGTATTAATGGCTGCATGGTGGTATTAATGGCTGCATGATGATATTAGGGTTTGCATGGTGGTATTAGGGTTTGTATGGTGGTATTAATGTTTCTATGGCAGTATTAATGGTTGCATGGTGGTATTAATGGCTGTATGATGATATTAGTGTTTGCATGGTGGTATTAGGGTTTGTATGGTGGTATTAATGTTTCTATGACGGTATTAATGGTTGCATGGTGGTATTAATGGCCACATGATGATATTAGGGTTGGCATGGTGGTATTATGGTTTGAATGGTGGTATTAGGGTTTGCATGGTGGTATTAGGGTTTGTATGGTGGTATTAGTAATTGCATGGTGGTATTAACAACTTATGGTGGTATTAGGGTTTGCGTGGTGGTGTTATGGTTTGTATGGTGGTATTTAGGGTTTTGCATGGGAGTTAATGATTGTATGGGATTTAGGGTTTGTGTGAAAAGTTTGAGAGGTTGCATGGGAACAAAATTTACGTATGAAAGGTTGATTTGGGATGTAAGGAAGGTAATGCAAGTATTATTGGGTGTTTAACTGTTTTGGACGTAGAATAGTACGTGGAGTATTATAAGGGTATGGAGGAGTCATAATTAGGGTTTGGAGTGATTAACTCTAGGTCATTGTGATTAAGTAGGGTTGGAGTAGCTAATTGTGGTTTGTTGAGGATAATTAAGGTTTGGGATGGCTAAGTATGGTTGTCATGGTAAAATAGGGTTAAGAGTAGTTAACCACGGTTTGGTGTGGACAATTAGGGTTGGTTATGGCCGCTTAGAGTTGTTTGGTGTTATCGTGTGTATTTAATGATTAAAGTGTAGTTATGAATGTGGAATTTTATTATTTGTGATGTGTAAAGTATAAAGAGAATGATTTATGCATGTCAAGGATGGAATGTGTTTTAATAAGACACTGATAAGACATTAATCACGTAAAGCAAAATATGTTGAGCCGAGCCCATGTTCCGTTCCACCGGCTATAATAGTGGATCAGAGGCGTTTTGCCCTGTGCGTTTATTTTCCGGTCCACCGGCTATAATAGTGGATTAGAGGGGTTCTGCCCTGTGCGTTATCTTCCGGTCCACCGGCTATAATAGTGGGGGATCTCGTGCTCGACAAACCAAACGAATAAGTTAATCCATGGGAAAGATACTAAGTACTTAAAGTGAAACACCATGTGAGTCGGGGCCAGTCTGGTCCACCGGCAAATAATAGTGGATCAGAGGCGTTCTACCCTATGCGTTTACTTTTCGGTCCACCGGCAATAATAGTGGATCAGAGGCATTCTGCCCTGTGCATTTATCTTCCAGTCCACCAACTATAATAGTGGGGTTCCCGCACTCATACGGACTATTAAAGAATATGTGTGGAATGAACATATTATTAATGAGAATAAATAATAAGTTACCAGGAAAGTATTCAGGCCTTATCTTGTGTGTTATCCCACGTTGCCTATGTGATTGTGCTATGTGTGTTATGTTGTATGATTGTATGCTTGGCCTTAGCGCACCTGCGCCCTTACTCGGTATTGGACCCGTACTGATACTACCTTGATTGACTGGGTTCTGTGATGATCCACCAATGGTGGGGAGGAGACCTCCTATGCAGGTTTGATCGGTTACTAATTTGGGGTGGAAGACTTGACTTGAGTGAGTAGGCGATCTGGATATTGGTCCCTTGGGATCTGTTTTATTTAGCTATATTTTGTACTACGCTTCTTGCTTTGAAACCGTACTCTTAAGTTGCATTCCTAAACGATATTCTAACTATTGTTGACTTGTGTTTTTGTGAATGACCTATGTTAACTATGAACCTATGTTATGATGATTCCTACTTAATGATTGTTTAGTTTAGCCTTAGCACTTAGTATAGGAACGGTAGGAGTGAACCGGTCTGGTACTAAGTGTGGCTTTAATACCCCCAAGTTTATGGTTTTAATTATTTCGCTTCCGCTAAACCTTTCGATTTAAACGAAATTTTTCAGTAGTAAATTTGGGGGTGTTACACATGGCCATTGGTATAATTTAGATAAAGACAATGACTAGGTGTCCTTAGAGTTCTTCAAATATGTTCAAAGAGAAGAAGCTAATCAGGTAGGAGTTTTTTCTTAAGAAGTCATAAACTTTGGGCCCAAATTGGATAATTGAGCAAACCCATATCTTCTTCATCCATTTTCTAAAGAGGAAGTTTGGAGTGCTTTGTTTGGGATGGGGAATGATAAAGCACCAGACCCAAATGGCTATAATGCATATTTCTTTAAAAAAAAACTTGGCATATTACTAGGGAAACTATATGGAGGGATATCAGGGAGTTTTTTTTTTCTTACAGGACATCTTCCTTCTCCAATGAATATCACTATTGTACATTATTGTAGACTTATTGCCTAAAATTCCAAATGTAGTTACTCTAGGGGGACTTCCAACGAATTCATTGCTGCAATACTATTTATAAGATCATAGTAAAGGTATTAACCAATTGTATGAAACCACTCCTAGTAGGTATAATAAGATATTCTCAATCAACGTTTATTAAAGATAGACACATTGGTGACAATATCCTTATGATTACTGAGCTTTTTAATGGCTATTCTAATAAAAATTTGTCACTAAGATGTATATCGATGGTGGATATGAAAAGTGCATATGATTCAGTAAGCACAGATTTCTTGAGGAAAATGTTGATTGCTCATAATTTCCCACTACATTTTGTGAAATTAATAATGGTATGTGTTTATTCTATTAGCTATTAACGTATGTTACATGGAGTATTGTACCCCCATTTCTTTCTAAGAAGCGATTGAGGTAAGGAGACCATGTTTCACCTTATCTCTTTGTTATAATCATGGAATACCTTAATTGACTGTTAAATAAAACTTGGGATCATCCATAATTCAAGCCACATGATAAGTGTAAAAAGGACAAGTTGGTCTCATTGTTCTTTGCAGATGATATTCTATTTTACTACAGAGAGGATACACCTTTGGTAAACATTATCATTGACATGTTCACTATCTTCTTGGGTTTGTCTGGTCTTCAACTTAACACCCATAAAAGTGCCTTATATTTTGGTAGTAAAGTTCTAGAGGAAGTGAAGAGGCAAGTAGTTACTAAGTTCCACATACCAGAGGGTACATTACTAGTGAAATACTTGGGATTACCTTTTATTGGCCAAAATTTAAACAACAATAAATACCTATTTTGATATACAATATTACTTCTAGACTCAAGCTCTGGAATAATTACTTTCTTAGTTACGCAGGGAGGTTACAACTTATAAAATTTGTTCTATTTAGTATTCAAGCATATTTGAGATAGCTTTATATTCTTCCTAAGCAATTATTACATGATATAAATTTATTATGTAGATATTTTATGTGGTCAGACACTCATGAGAAAATGATAAAAGAACCTATTGCATGGGAAAGTGTATGCAGACTAATTAGAGAAGAAGGTTTGGGATTATTTAGTGGAATCTTCACATGAAAAAATAATTATGGGTTAAATGGATTCACAGTTACTTCTTAAAAAAAAATCCCTATGGTATATTACTAAAAATGGGAAGGTGTCATGGTGCATGAGAAAGGTATTGAAGATTTGAAATTATTTTTTTGATTTTATGAAGTCTAGATAGTTGAAAAGTACCCTTACATATGAAGCTTATAGCGTAGCCAAGGCATATGATCTTATTAGATTAAGAAGAGAGGAAGTAGATTGGTGGAGGATATTGTGGAACCCTTTAACCTTACGAAGATAACAATTCCATCTTTGGTTGATGGTACCAAATCAACTCTTCAGAAAAGATAGAATGGAAAAGATAGGAATGGCATGTGAACCAATATGTGTGTTATGTGAAGAGAAACGTGAAAGTAGGCAACACCTATACTTTGAATGCTCTTATCTCTAGAGTGTTTGGTATAAATTATTGGAAGTATTATGTTGCACACATCGTCTATTAGACATTGGCCAAGTGATCCATTAGATGCAAAGAGTAGGAAGATCCAAGGAGTAAGACATTAATGCTTAGATGTATGCTAACTATAATTGATTACCATGTATGGGGAGAGAAAAATCAACATATTTTCCATCAAAATAAGTGCATGCCACATGTGATGTTTACTAGCATTGTTAGAGAAATGGCTTGTAGAGTTGAGAGTATGTCCCATTGTAAATACTTTACTTAGCCTATTAGGCATGTAAATATCTTAAGGAGATAGATTTGAGGTTTGAATTTCTTGGTGGTTGTAATCATATTTTAAAAGGAAAGTAATAAAATCTACATATTACTTACAAAAATAATCAAAATTTGGTAATATCGGTATTTTATGTGTAAAGTGTTGGAGTTATTCTGTGTTTTTTTGGATATGACATTTATAATAATATGCAGTGATAATATGTTAATTTTGGTGAATTGGTGAGTCGTATGGAAAGAGTTAAGAGTTAATTGTATATTAGGGTTTTGTGAGGGTATTTTGGTCTTTTTACTTGTGTAATGTTCCCATAATACTTGTTATCCTTTCTTTTGCCTCCTCATTACTTCATATGGCATTTACATGCTTAATATGATTAATCATGGTTCAATTCTAGTTGTTCTTTGTAAATACAATTGTTAGAATGAATTCATGGCAATCATTTTTCCTTGTAATAAGATGATAAACAACTTTCCATACATTAAGACAACTATAATATAAGTAAAAGTGTCATGACCTCAAGTAAATCAATTAATGCATTATTTTGTGCTAAGTGTCAGATAACGAGCTAATAAGATATTAATATTTAAATTGTAAGAGCAAGCAAGTTAACACTAAGTGTTTGAAATTACTGAATGATATTGATTACATCTATTAGAACTAAAGGTCCCTAATATACTTTACACTAGTGAAACCCACTGGTCTATAATGGGTACAAATACTTAAAGATTGGAGGTTTACTAGTATCTTAGGTGTGTTTAACTAGACTATAAGAGTATCTATAAGGTTGCCTGTATTTTTCCCATCTATGGGGGGGGGGGGGCGGAATGAGAGTATATGTTACTAGTGGTTTCCTATTCTTATTGTGTCTAATAATATGGAATTGTATGATCACCTAATTATGAACTTCAATATGGTTACATCCTTAGGTTATCTCGTAGCATAAGTAATGTGCACATATAGTGTTTCCTTCATGCAACCCTAAGTGTTGTGCATGCCTTTTAATAATTGATATATATTGTCACCTTACTTAATACATAAGTATTGACTATCCTTTTAATGGGTGTTGCTCATTTTCATGAGGAGCAAGCCCAACTATTATTGTGCAAGTTTGTAACACCTTCCATTTTCACTCTTGAATTTTTAGAAAAATGATGTAGTGCAAAAGTAAACACAAGAAATGGGGAGTGCTACCACCACACTTACCATAAAATAGATATCCATTATCTACCTTTTGATAGGTGGAGGGATAAAAACTTGTTTAACAAATCCTAAAATAGAAACCAAATAAAAAATCTTCGCTAATAAAGTTAGCAAAAAACTTTATAAAATCATCGTTGATAAATCAATGGAAAACCTATGTTCCAAAATCTAAATTAAACAACAGAAATGTAAATGGCCGTTTACAACGCTAAATTAAAATTCCAATGCATCTTAACTTTCAAAATATTTACAAATAATTACAAGATTTCTCAAGGGGAAAAACTTCGGGTAGCTCTAACTCTCACCCTAAGTCCAAATCATATTTAAATTAAACCAGATTACTTGCATATAGACATCTAAACAAGAATAATATTAGTACAATGTTGTATTGAGTAAACAATCCAACTCATAGCAATATCATACTCACATAGATTCATATACTTGTCATAATTGATAAAACAAGAACGACATGCTCTCCTATAAGATCATAGAAAACATAAGAACAATATATACAGACTAGCATGAGTAGTAGAAGAACATGACCCAAGATCTATGCATACCCCATAGAAAAGCATATAATATTTATTAATCATGAATTCTCAAAAGAATATGTTATCGCAATAGAATTATTCTATTATAGAAAGATGTCATGGAAAATAATAAAATTCGTGAATAACAGTTAGATTTTCATTATACACTCACACAAAGTGTCATGACATATTCACTCGCAGACCACTATTCACTCTATTTAATTCCATTTACATCATTCACTATATAATCATTCTACTTTAGTTCATAGAACCCCTTACTGATCTATTCCACCAAAAGATATTACATCACACATACTAATTTACATTATTACCCATTTTCCTTGTATATGATATCATGGTTCACATGTTTCACTTATTCCACTTATTTTAATTATCCATTTCCAATACATAGTATTTCTCACATCCAAAACATAGTATTATCCATATTTAAAATATAATATTATTCACATCTAGGACACAACAACCAAGGAACCCACAACAACACATCACTTATAGCTCTACGGCTATGACAAATACTATGACTTATAGCTCTACAGCTATTATGGTCTACACAACCACTAAGGACACCTTAACCTTTAAGTATCGATACCCCCTATAGGGCCTGTAGGTCACCTATAGATTAGAGAGGGGGGTATCATTGTCACACTACTATCACGACGCATATGAAATCACAAGGAATATAACCACCACATGACCCTACCTTGGAGGTCATCCCGAGGCTATTCAAGGTGGACTATATATAACGACTAGCTATGAACACTAATGTGACCTATAGAACAATCCCTATAGGTGGATTGAAACCACCAACTATGACCACTAATGTGACTTATAGTAGAATTATCATAATTCATTCTTTTCACTTTTCACTAGAATTATTCATAATTTATGTCCATGACCACATGTTCTATCATATATAATCCACCACTAATGTTCTTGGAAAAATTGATCATCATTAACAATAAAGAATTCAACCACTTGCATTCACATTCACAACATGATAATCAACTTACACAGTATAATAACTTATACAAATTACATAGCTTTATAACTCATAAAATATATCTATGAAGAATTATGATTCATATCTATGGAAAACTACATAATACCACTCCACAAAATCAATATAAGAACGCTAAGATAGCCATATGGTGGAGACACACAAACTACATGCCTTATTAACAAACCCTACCATGCTCTTAGCATAAGAAAAATATGGAATAATATACATCAACACATAATATTTGATTAACTAGGAGTTTAGGAGGTTTCCCTATCTTCTAAGCTATTCTAGCACAAGATGAAGGAAAACTCTAGCTTTGGAATCAACTAATACATCTTCCTAGATCACCTTTAAAAATCATGAGACTAAGTTAGAGAAAAATAATCCAAATATAGAATAATAGAAAACAAGGAAATGTTATAAAAAAACCACTTATATAATTACGAGATACAACCCCAAAATGTCAAATAAATTAATTTTAGAGAACCGATTTAAACGATGAGTTAGAAGCACAATTCAATAGATTTTAAATCAAAACTAGTTCATTAATATGTTAAAGAATCAAACACAACTAAAATCCTTAAAACTATTCCTAAAAAAATAGTATTTTAAAACCTAAAATACAAATTTGGGCAATTTAAACCAATTAATTTAAATGACGATATCATTAAGGTGATTTCAAGTGATTCTATAAGATCAATTTCAGAAGAAATAACTACGCAATAATTTTATTTGAAAGTTAGGGTTGAAGGCCCAAAAGTGCAATTTGGTCAAATTTTATTAATTTATTTAAATTAAATATTTAGAAATGCAATTATACCTATTTTATAAGATAATGTATACCCAATTGATTGAAAAAAATAAAATAAATATCCAATTTAACAAAATTAGAGTTTTTGAGCCTGAAATACAAATCTGGTTAAATCTTTCTAAAATATTTAAGTAGAAAAATAAGAATTAGAATTAAACATATTCTAATACAAATTTTATAATCAATTTAATAAAATTACTCATGGATCGATCTAATTTAAATTTGAAAGAGTTTTAACCTAAAATCTAATTCAGATTGATTTCACATAAATTTTCCCAAATTGAAATTTCCATTTCCAATGTGAAATTAAATATATTTCAAAGTATATTGCATAATAAATTTATAGAAAATAGCTTAATCAAACGAATCCAAGAAATCAGCACATAACTGGATAAAAAATTGTAAATTTTCGAAATCATCATATACCACACAATTAATCCATCCAAACAAATTATACGATATATACATACATGAGTCAACAACTAGTTTAACTTAATCATAGCTAATTCATTCAAAATTAATTAAAACAAAAGTTATGGTTTAAGGTAATTATACCAAGTGAATTAGTGCGAAATTGGAGGGGATAAAGGTTGTTGGAATTTCACAGGTGGTGAAAAACCACTTGTAGTGGTTAAGTGCAATGGAGGTGGCTGGACAATGGCACTCTAGGTTGCGTTGAGGCTTCTGCATCGTTATCGTGCTGCTGTTGCACTACTTTGCTTGGCTGCTTCTGGCATCGTTGATAGGGAGCAGAGGGAGTGCTGTGGCATCGTGATGGTTTGTGGCGTTGTTATGGTGAGGTGGTGTGGTGTTGGTGTGTGATGAAGGAGAAAGGAAATGAGCAGGGTTCGGGGCCCAGGAGTAAGAAAAGGAAACGGAAAGAAAGAGGGAGGAGAGAAAGAAAAAAAAGAGGGAGTTTTTTTATACAAAATATCTTAAATATGTTAAAGGTAATTTTAAATATTGGATAAATATTTGAAAAAATAATTTTAATTTAATAAAAAGTTTAAACACTAAAAATAATTTAACACATTTTTTGAAAATGTTTTTCGCAAATCAAAATGAGCAAAATGAAAGAAAATTACATTTGGAAATAAAATTATAAATAAATTATGGAAAATTTTTTAATTTCAAAATTTTCAAAGATCTTATCGATCTTATAAAATAATAAATTCAATGATGAAAATATTTCATACGGACATAATTATTGAAATGATTTTACTCTTTAACTAAATTTTATAATTTAAAATCATTTATTTTTGTTGATGAACTATAACCCTAAATTATATTCATAATCACACGATGAGGATATACTTGAATTTTTTTTATAATATTAAAAATCAAAACGCTTGTTGTAAATAAAAATATATTTTAAACAAAAATTGAATTACTTGAATTGAGTAAAATAATAGTTATGAATAAATTTATCTATAATAGTCCACACTGACAAATAATTAAATAAATTTTATCATAAATTTGAAATCGTCAAGAATGCCCTAAAATAAATTAAAACCTTAACAAGAATTTATGAAAACAAGATTTAAATAAAATAACACAAGTGAAATAAAATTAAAGGTTAAAACACATAAATCAACATTCATATTCATAACAAAATCAGGTTTTTAAGAAGTGGCATGTATAAGGTTTCTGATGACTACTTTGAGAAGTTTGATGCACTTCATATGGAGGAGACACTTATTTGTAGAATTCTGGGCATAAAGTTTGGGTTATCTAATTACTAGCATTTTTGTTCTGATGTCTTATGGACTCTTAATTCTATAAGCCTCACTTTTTTTTGTAGTTTGATTATCTTTGAATTCAGAGTTTATCTCCAACTCTTCTATGTTTTATGAAATATCTCTTATTCTCGTGTTATCTTCTTTAATGTTCATAATATTTTTCTATATACTGAATACAATAATGGCACGATGTTTGTAGACTCATATTTAGTATGGTGGTAATTTTTTTATGTATCGAATAAAATAGAAGTGTTAGTTGACCTATCATTGAAAACTAGTTGATTGGCTGATCGGCAAACCCAAATATCCACTCTAGAAGAACTAGTTGATTGGTGGGAGAGAACCAATCAACTAGTTATGTTAACACTTTAAGTCTTTTAGTTTTTTTTTAATTATTTCTCTTCCTTTACTAAACTTCTAAATAGTGTATGTTTATGTTATTAAGCATATTTTGGTGCTTTGAAACTATTTTTACACTATTTCATCATTATATGATTTTATTTATCTTAACATCTCCCCAAAATAATTTTGAGCTACTTTCTCACCTCTCTCTCCCCCTTTGTTTTTCTCTCTCTTCTAGCATCTAGGATTGTATGAAGACCTTCCCCTAAACCTATGACTTGTGTCACCTCTATCGTGGTTTCATTTTACTTTATCTGTCTCTATACTTCATCATTTTTCCCTCTTACATCTTATGCTTTACACTTAACTAAAATAAACACTTCCCCTCTTTTCCTTTTTGAAGTGTCAACCACTAGCATTACCCTAGCCTTATTTTTGATTTATTTTACCCTTAGCCTTCAACACTTTCTCTCCTTTATCTCTTTTTTCCTTGGTTTACTTTGATTAGTTTTGATAATCACTCATCTTCTTTTTTTTTTTGTACTCAAAAATAGAGGCTTTTCCTTTTGATTCCTTCTTATGATTATTTGTTTTATCTTTTCTACTCTCTTAATCTTATCCTTTGTTATCCTTTATTTTCCCACTTAAATATGGAATTATTCAATTAGAGATAAAGGTTGAATATTCTAGTTTTTCTCACCTTTATTGTGCTCTGATTTCCATCATTTTTCACCTCTTACACCTTATGCTTTACACTCAACCAAAGTTAACAACTCCCCTCTTTTCTCCTTTGAAGTATCAACCAATGACCCTCCATTAGCCTCATTTTTGATTTATTTTACCTCTAGACTTCAATCATTGCTCTCATTTCTCTCTTTTTCCTTGGTTTATCTTGCTAAGTATTAAGCATCCCTCATCTTCTCCCCCTTATCTTTTTGTATTGAAAACCAGAGACTTACATCTTAATTCACTCCTTGGATCAATTTTTTTCTATTGTCTCTTCTCCTAATCTTAGTATTATTTATCCCTTATTTTCCCATTTGAAAGCACCCTATAGGGGGAAAATAAGGTTTTTCATAATAGAGATGACAATAATTTTTTTTGGACACAATGTAGAGTGGTTCAAGAGTAAATAACTTTCTACATCTACTACCAAAAGATTTTTTCTTTTGAATTAAAATAGGAATGTGTTCTTATTGATGATCACTATTCTCTTAATTTATGAGCCTTAAAATATCAATGATCCTCTAAGAAAAATTTATAACTTAAACTATTTATCTACTCTAGACTCCTCATAAGAATTTCTCAAAAATAATAGACAAATATTCACTAACATCTTTAAAATGAATTTTGAAAGGTGGTTGTGATTAAAAATGATTTTCACTAAGAATATAAGATAAGAAAGTCTAGAAATTTATATGAGATGAAATATATCTTGATGTCATGAAAGATATTACAATTTGAGGATGATTCTAGTTAAGAAAAGTGCGTAATGAACACTCTTTAGTAAAACTGAGAATTTGATGTTTAGAAAATTTGAATGAACAATTGAATGATTTAAGAGTAGATGATTTATTGAACAATCAATATAGTTGAAAATTTGTTGTGATAGATGTATATGGATACAATTTATAAGGGTTTCCCTCATCATATAGGCTTTAGATACAAAATCCCAAAATATTGTATCACCAAACGGGTATAAAATTACTAGTTAATGCTCAAAAGTTGATTAGTTCTACAAGGAGTCAATTAGTAGTTCAAACTAGTCGAATGATTATTTTTATAGCAAAAATGGAAAGTTACCTTTGTGCAAACTAGTTGATTGATCTATTCAAACCAGTTGACCAGTTATACATAGTGTTTAGTTGTACTTATGAACATATATGAACAGTGATAGGGTATGGTAACACCAGTCGATGCGTTCATGTCACTAGTCGATTGGTTTTTTCAAACCATTTGATTAGTTTGGTGAAATTAGTTGATGAGTTTAAATAGAGACAAATGAATTTATAAAGGATTAAAGTCAATGGAGTAGTTGGTTAAACCAGTTGATCAGTTTCCTCAAACCAGTCAATTAGTTTGGTGAAACAAGTCAGTGAGTTTAAATAGAGATAAATGGGTTTCTACAAGAGTAAAATCATAGATTGGTTGGTCAAACTCATGGATCAGATTAGTGAAACTAATCGATGAGTTTAAATGATGACAAATAGATTTCTACAAGAGTGAAAACCATATACAGTTTGATCATACCAATTGATCGATTTCCTCAAAATAATTGTTCTATTTGGCAAAACCAGTAGATGATTTTAAATAGAGATGGACGTGTTTCTATAGGAGTGAAAATAGTTAATTGATTTGGCATAACCAGTCGATTGGTTTGCTGCTCTAGTTGATGCATCTATGTTTGACTCATTTCATGCCTTTGATTAAGCTAAACTAGTTGATCAATCTTGAGACCAATTGATTGGTTTTGATTAGAACCAACCAATGAATTTCCAAACACTTACGAAGGGTTTAGAAATCAAGATCAACCATGAATTATTATGAAGTGAATTCAAATGTAGTGTTTTAAAAACATTTTAAAGAGTCTTAATAACATTTGAACTTTCTCAACTTAAATCTTTACATGGAACCTAAGACTTGAGAAATATGATCCTGAACTTTCAAGTCTTGATCATATTTTATGGGTTGTGCTCTTGTGATTGGAACCTTGATTACTCTTATAAATTTTCATGTTTGGAGAAATTATTTGAGTGGATGCATTTATATTTATTTGCAAGTTAATAATAATACATGCACACTTAAGAAAACATATTAGTTCTCAAGAAAAGTTTGTTATCAACAAAACAAGGGCAATGACATTGTTTGACCTATGAGGTCAGGAATCTCCCCCTTTTTAATGATTACAAAAAAAGTTCATGATTGTAAATTTGGAAGGATAATGAATATGAAGTGGGAGAGATTTTTACCAAATCCTTGTTTATTTACCAATTATGCATCTTTCAATCCAAACTTCTGGATTCTCTCCCCTTCTTGACATTAGCAACTGGTGATAAGAGAGGGCAACCTAGAAGTAAAGGAGTAAACAATTTCAAGATTGGAAGTGGAAGCTCCCCTTTAATAGGTGTGTATAAATGATTAGGCAAAATTATACGTAAGGAAAAAATAGAGAATACTCCCCATGAACAATACGCATAATGAAAAACTAAAAGGGAGACAAATGAGGTATAACAAAAAGTCAATAACTCATTAAGTATATGCATTTAGTAATACACGAGATAGAGTGTATGTAACACCCCCAAATTTCACTCCTGAAAAATTTCGTTCAAGACAAAGGTTTTAGCGGAAGCGAAAGAATTAAAACCATAAACTTGGGGGTATTACCGCCACACTTAGTACCAGACCGGTTCACTCCTACCGTTCCGATACTAAGTGCTAAGGCTAAACCAAACAATCATTAATTAAGAGTCATCAAAACATAGGTCCATAGTTAACATAGACCATTCACGAAAACCACGAGTCAACAACAGTTAAAATATCATTTAGGAATACAACTTAGAGTACGGTTTCAAAGCGAGGAGCGTAGTACAAAATATAGCAAATAAAACAGAATCCCAAGGGACCAATATCCGGATCGCCTACTCACTCAAGCCAAGCCTTCCACCCCACAATTGTAACCGATCAAACCTGCATAGGAGGTCTGCTCCCCACCATTGGTGGATCATCACAGGACCCATTCAATCAGTGTAGTATCAGTACGGGTCCAATACTGAGTAAGGGCGCTGGTGCGCTAAGGCCAAGCATACCATCATACCACATAGCACACATAGCACACAAGACCCACATTCAACATATAAATAACATACGATGGCATGCATGAATAGATCGAATCACTTTCTGATGTCTTATTCTGTATTCTCATTAATGAAATAAGTCCATTCCACGCATTCTTCAATAATCCATGTGAGCATGGGGACCCCACTATTATAGCCGGTGGGCCGGAAATATAAAAACACAGGCAGAACGCCTCTAACCACTATTCTAACCGGTGGACCGGACTGGCCCCGCCTCAACATGGTGTTCCACTGTAAGTACTTAGTATTTTTCCCTTGGTTTAACTTATTTACTTTGGGTGTATTGAGCCGAGATCCCCCACTATTATAGCCGGTGTACCGGAATAAACGCACAGGGCAAAACGCCTCTGACCACTATTATAGCCGGTGGACCGGCACGAAACGCACAGGGCAGATTATAGCTGGTGGACCGGCACAAAACGCACAGGGCAGAACGCCTCTGACCACTATTATAGCCGGTGGACCGGCACGAAACGCACAGGGCAGAACGCCTCTGACCACTATTCTAACCGGTGGATCGGACTGGGCTCGGCTCAATAATCTTTCGCTTTACGTTATTAGTGTCTTATCCGTGTCTTATTGAATCACACAACACCCTTGACATGCATGTCAACAACATACTATTACTTGCCTCTCAAGCGGGCTCGTCTCATATGTTGAGACACTTACACGTTTCTCACACCCGACATCCATCCCCCGTAGACTTAGGCATAGTGGCATATAGTAAGGCACGACCTTAAGGAATATAGGTTGTCCCAACACATATGATATCGACTCCGTATGTCCTCATCCCTCTAGGGTTCCTCCTCGGAGACCCTAGTTGGACCTATGTGGTCCAATTCTTTCTTACTTACCCACACGTTACTTTGTTCTCTAGCTCGCACCTCATATTTATTAGGAAACTCCCCAAATGTATTACTTTATCTCACAAGTTCACGTGTGACCGATAACACCCTAGTTGGCCACCCAAACCCTAGCACTTTACTTCCTTAATAAGCAATCTCCCTCTTTCACCCCAAATCTCTCCTTTCCTTTAGTAAACCCATACTCATCCTTTATATAGTGAATTCTCACTCTCACACCATACTCCATCCTTCCTTGATCATTTTTACCCTTGTACCCTTCAAATTGCTCATTTCCTCCCGAAACCCTAATTGGAACCCTTAGACACTCTTACACCGACCCACGTACAATTTTGCACCCAAGTCTCCAATGGATCCATAACTTTGGCATTATTTTATTCACTTCCTAATTCAACTTTCCTCACGTAAGATTCGTTCCCATGCATAATTTAAACACTCCATGCAGACTCTCCAACACCCACTTACACACAAACCCTAATAAGGTCTCTTATGCACCAACTTATGTACTATTTTTCATACTAAGTCTCCAATCATCCCAAGACTCTCCCAAGCTCTTACTTACAACCCAAATCAACTTTTCATACATAAGAATCATGTCCATGCAAGGTCTAGTTCCCCCCATGCAAACTTCCCGAACGTTCACCTCTCCGTTATTCTTTTATTATCATTTCATGCTACCTAAAACCCTAGCATGCATGTCCTAGAGGGCCATAACAAGTCACATCATCAACATCAACAACAAACATGGAACATGGCATACATGTATAACATAAGGCACACACCACATACCTCATGATCCACGCTGCGCTACACAAAACAGGTTATTCATAGCACATGCGTAATACACATCAACATGACATGCTCATCATTCATCAACACATTACAACACACATAACGTAAGGCCATAGCTTCGTCCTTACCTAAGGCGATGCCGGGCTTGGAGCACGCTCCTCTAACTCCTTAGGGCTTTGGTCGGGGTTACCTATAAAAGGGGAAAATGCTAAGTATTAGTTTCCCTTATAATTACTATCAATCCTCTTTCTAGTTTAAGGTTAGGGTTTTTATTACTAAAAAGGGTTTTATACAAAAACTAGGGTTTTTACTTTAGAATTAGTATACTAAATATTAGTAGTCAAAATATGTTTATTTTTAATACTTATTGTTACACTTATTTTATTAAGCCCATTAGTTCCATTCTTATAACACTAGTGTCCACTAGTCATAGTAAAATAGTGATAATAATAATAATAATAATAATAATAATCATAATAATAATAATAATAATAATAATAATAATAATAAGACTACTAATAGTGATAATATTAATAGCTAATAATAGTGTCATAGTAATGAGGTTAGGGTTAATGTTAAATGGTATGGTAATAAGGTTCAAGTACTCTTCTTAGTTAACAACCAAATGGTAATTATTAGCTTGAGTTAAGTAACATGGGTAATACAAGGTAGTATTATTATTAACAATAGTGATAAATGTGTTAAGTAATAATAATAATAATAATAATAATAATAATAATAACAATAGTACAACCAAGTAAGGTTAAGCAATAATAATAATAACCATAGTAAGGATAATAGAAATAATAATAAAAATGTTAATACTAATAATTATAAAAATAAGACCAAAGTTAAGTATAATATAGGTTAGGGTTTAAAAGGGATGTTAGTATTAGTAAGAAAATAAGAACATTAATAATAAAGACAATAATAATGGTAATAATGATAATAATAATAATAATAATAATAATAATAATAATAATAATAATAATAGTAATAACAATAATAAAAGTAATAATAATAATGATAATAATAATAATAATAATAAGTATATTAGTGTTAATATTAGTAGAAAATAGTAGCAGCTATATAAAAAGGGGGTTAGGGTTTGGATGGGTGGAGAACCACCTAGGGTCGGTGGTGGTCCGGTG
Organism: Tamarix chinensis; assembly: GCA_030549775.1. NCBI lineage: Eukaryota > Viridiplantae > Streptophyta > Magnoliopsida > Caryophyllales > Tamaricaceae > Tamarix > Tamarix chinensis. The sequence goes on along the minus strand of CM060179.1, from coordinate 76,022,629 downwards.
GCGGCGCGTGGCGGCGACGGCGGCGGCGGTGGAGGAGGAGAAGAGGGGGAAAGATGGAGGTGGCGGTTAGATGGGAGGGGAAAAGGAGGAGTTTGAGGTGGGGAAAGAAAGAGCAGGTGGAGGGGAGTGGAGTGAGGGTGGTGGCGTGGCAAGGGGCGGCGGCGCGCGGCGGCGACGGCGGCGGCTGAGGGTGGTGGAGAGAGGTGGAAGGTGAGGGAGGAAGGAGGAGAGGGAGGCAGGGGAAGTTGAAGGCAGAGAAAGGTAGAGGGAGGTCTGCTGGGCATTTTGGAGGGTGGAAGGGTGGAAGGGTGGCTGGTAGCTGCGGAGGAGGCGGCAGAAGGTGGCGCAAGGCGGCGACGGGCTGGAAGTGGTGGTTTTCGGGTTAGGAACTTTGTACGGTGAAGGCGGCACGTGCAGGGCAAGGTGGAGGGTGGTGGCGGCTTGGTTTTGTCGAGGGAGGTGCAGGGATGGTAGCGGTGGCCAGAGGTGGCGGCGAAAAGCCCGTCTGTTTGAGGCGGCGGAGAGGCAGGGTTTCGGGGCAAAAAATAACGAAAAGGAAACTGATCGGGGCTGCCAATGGGGGGTATTTATAGGCAATTGGAAGGGGAAGATGACAAGGGGAGAAGGAGGCGTGCGAGGCAGGTGTGCAGGTGGCCGGCCGGTGGCAGGTGTGCAGGTCCTGCCATGGCAGGCGGGGTCAGGGAAGGGGGAGAAGAAAGGGAAAGAGAAGGGCACGCGGGAAAGGGAGAGAGGGACTTGGTCGGGGTCGAAAAAAGGAAAGAAAATGACAGGGAGAGGGGCAGGTGAGGATGGTCGGTGCGGGTGGCTGCCGGCGAAATCGACTTGCAGGTCGATTTGTAGGTCGGGGAAGAAGACAGGCAGGGTGGACCGGTGGTCCAGGGAAAAAGAAAGGAGGGGGAGAACCGGCCGGTTGGCAACGGTTACCTCCTACTAATTGAAACGCGGAGTTTCAGAGGATATCGGGGCAAAACTCTGCGTCGCGCCCTGCGATGCGGGCTGGACGCGCTGGGCCACGGGGAAAGGAAAAGGAAGGAGAGGCGGGGAGGGGTCTGGGCTGCGCAACGGGCGACGCAGGCTGGCAGGCCTGGCGCGCGTGACGGGGGAGAAAGAAGGTTTGGGCCGACGGCTGGCCCAACCCGGGGGAGGAAGAAGAAAAAAATAAAGGAGGGAGAAAGAAAAAGAAAAGAAAGGAGAAAAAGGAAAAAGGAAAATGGAAAATGATAAAATGGTTGGGGATATTTGGGTATTTATTTATTTATATAATTAATTTATATATTTAATTTTAATAATTATTATTTTAATTATAATAATTAAATCCATTTTTAAATTAGTTAGGCTATTTTGGATAAATTGTCCTTAACTTCCATTTTAATTAGTAAAATGTCCAAAATTTTCTAATAACTTATTTATTATTTTCTCCTTATTTTTCCTTAATAAATTTCCTCTTTATTTAATAAATTCACCTATTTTCTTAATCTTTCTCTAATAAATTATTATTTGCCATAATTCCTAAATTAGAATTTTTGGGGTATTTCAGTGTATATAAGCAATATAAGCTTAAGGGTGATGCTACGATTGTGCTTAACCTAAAATAAATGTACATAAGTCTTGCTTAAGGTCGGCTAGAGGTGGGCTGGCGGGGGATGCAACTAGAGCAATGATGGAAGGTGTGGATTATACATCTAAGTTCTAGCTCTTAGTGTCCTTAGAGCTAGCCATCTCAATCGTAGCATGACCTATCTTTGTGGCCTCAAATAGTGACTCATAGAGGACTTAATCGAAGGAAGGAGGAGTAGTAGCATCTTGAGTAGCAGGGGTAGGAGCTGGTCATGGGCCTCATGTACAAACTTAGCACATGGATGGGTGTCCATGTCATCTTGATAATGGAGTGCAAAGTCCAGTTGTATTTATGAGGGTATTACACCCAATGTAGTCTCTAAGATGCCCCGTCATCACTCTATTGAGGTCAACATCCCAACCAAATCGAGAAGGAACTCATGGACACTGACTAGCGTCACACGATCTAAAGTGTGAGGCATGAGAGGTGGATGGAGCGGTTGTGGAGGCTCCTTTAGCTGATGAGAAAGAAATGTCAGTTGGAGCCATGGGGTCATCTGATGGTGGTGGGAGGTCATCATCCTTAGTCTATGGAGGCTATGGTGTGGATGAGGTAGAGATGTGACGATTGTGATGAAGTGAAGTAAGAGCCTTAGGTGTAAGCCCTAGAGTTTGTGCATCTGCACTCATCTAGTATCCTATCCATCAAAATGTGAGTGCATCTAAGATGCCGAGCATATTCAATAGTTGAAGCGGGGTTGTTGTAAAATCTCCAAACTTGACTATGAAGTTAGGAATAATTCATATAATAAGGGATCCATATCTAAGAGCTACCTGACTATACCTAGCCTTATGAGACATATGCTAGAAGATGTTAACCCCAAAATGTATGGGGGTAAAGAAGATAATGTGGTTGACCCCATACTAGTCCTTTGGGGTCATGTTTTCCCCTGATTCTACCCTTGGAAAGAGAATGGAGGATACCATGTAGTAACACACTCGATTGAAGGGTAGTAGGAAGTAAGAGTTGATAGTCCCACCATATACGAAGTGGTGACAATACATATCTAAGACAATATCATTAAGAATCATAGTCCTCATCTACTCACTATAAGTCATGCTAGTGTCAATGTTGTGCTCAATGTCGAGTTTTCTAGCTAGCCTGGCCTCATCCACCACTATGGGAGCACCTAATACATGAGTAGTGAGGGTGGTTCCCATAACATGAATAGTGAGGTTCTCATAGAAGAGGCGAACCAAGTCATAGTAGACTGGATCACTGAGAGTGAATAGAGGAGGAAGATAAAGATTAGAAAGGGATTGGATAAAAGGAAGTTTGAATTTCTTAATGCATGATACAATGCCAATGCAAATCCCTAGAAGGACTTTATTTTTATGGAATGATTTGATCTAGCTCTACTAGTCATCCATGATATAAAATAAATAGGTAGAGTGAGGGGATCCCTCAAAAATTCTTGATAATCGAGATGGGGAAAGAATGGGTGTCCCTATGGATGAATAAAGAGTAGTTGATGTGTGTGAGAATATAAAATTATCAAATATGTATACCTAAGGCTCGATTATGTTGGAATTAGGAAGATGAAGACTTGAAGGTGTTAAATTAAGTATGAGGATGATGATGTTGATTCGATAATGGTGATGATGATGGATGAATGATGAGGATAAATCGACAATGGTGAGATGATGAGGATGATGATTCGATAATTAGGGTTTGAAAATAAAAGGTTTCTAACATATTCCTACCGCAAGCGTACAGGGTTGGTGTAGTAGTCAAGGTTGATTCCATAAGGATTGGCGAATGACCACTAAAACAATGATAAAACTTAGCTTTGTCTAGAGTACGAAATGATAACAAGTGAGAAATTATAAGCTAAAATAACTAAGCTAAAAAGAAAGGAAAATAACACTCAAGTGACTCAAGTGAATAAAAAAGCTAAGGTTCTGGTTCATCGCCCCTGATCTTCCATGTAATTGAATACCACATCACAAATTGATTCAACAATCATAATCAATCATGCCAACAAGGATATAAAGTGTTATGCTTTCTCAAGCCACAAACACCCTATTACATCTCTATGGCCCTAACTATCTCTAGCTTAGGGTCTAATAGAGTGTAATGTCTTAAAGTCCACAAAGTTTCCACCTTTATTATTCTAGAGGTCAAATTGATCGTCTCTTGACCTATAATTTAATCTCTAGTTGAGCTTATGGGTCTAATACCAGATTATCTCTCAATCGCACCGATATTTTCCATATAAAAAATCAGAACCCGGCCGGAGTTTCTCATTTCGTCAATCAATCAACAACACAATGCAATGATCATGAATTGAATAAAAAAAATAATGCAAGTATTCAACACATTCAGATTGGGGGATACTCTTCTTCACTTTAATACCCCAAAATTTTAAAATCTAGTATTTAATAAATAACCCTTATTTGGGATAAACTAACATTTAAATTTATTTAATTTAAATATTTTGTGGATTTTTAAGTATATAAAAATGGATATAAATATTTAATAAATTAAAATAAATATTTTATCATTTTATCATACTCATTTTATATAAATAATTTTCCAAACCAATATTTTACTAAAAATTCTCCTTTTTAAACCAATATATTAAATTATTATAAATCAAATTATTAATTTTATTTATCTATCAAAAATATTAAATTCCATTATTCCAAAAATTATTTTATTTTATTTTCTCCCCATTTTTCATTTTTCATTTTTCCCCTTTTTCTTTTTCTTTCTCCTTTTTCTTCTTTTCCTCCTTTTTCCTTTTTCTTCCCTTTCGGGCTACTGACTTGCTTCCCTACTTTCCTCCCCCTCGAGTTGGGCTACTGACCCATCTCCTCTCCCTTCCTATCCCTCTATCGTGCGACTACCCCTACCCATTCCACCCTCTTTTTTTTCCTCTCCCCTCCCTCATATGCGAGCTAGCCCGTTGCCCTTTCTTTCTTCCCCCGGTCGGCCTACCTCTCCTCTCCTTTTCTTCTTCTTCTTTCTTCTTCCCTCCTTCCTTGACCGTCGACCACTGCATGCCATGGCAACTTGCACACCGCCTGTAACTACCACCTACCTCCATCTACAACCCTACTTTCACTCTCCCTCTCTCCCCCATCCTTTTCTTCCCCCTTTTGGACCAAACACGCCCTTGTAGCCCTTCCCCGCATGCCCTGTTTTCCCTTCTTCTTCTTCTTCCTACCACCCTATGTGTTGCCCTTCTGCACCCCACCTTACCGACCATACCTTCCCTCTTCCACTCTTCCTTTTCATCTCCTTATCTTCCCTTCTCTGCCCATTTTTAGAGCCCCCTTCTCTCTACAGATCCCCCATCTTCTCCCTTCTTCTCCTCTTCTCTTCCTCCCCTATTTCACTTCACCGCCTCCAACCGTCGCTGTTGCTGCCCAAATAATTGCCTGCACCACCTCCCTAACACCCCACCAACCTCCTTGCACCACTCCATCACCCCACACACCCCTTCTCGGCCTCCACCCTACACCACCAATCCACTCCCTGAAACCTCCCCTACCACTGCCTTGCCTCCCTTGGCTGAAACCCAATCCTACAACCCCTTCCTTCCCCTCTTCTTTTCCCTTCCTTCTTCTCCTCCGCCACCCTTGCAACCATTTTCCTAGCCCTGTAGCCGTCGCCTCTGCCGCCCTGGGCTTCCGATCATCAACCCCCGACCACCACTTATACCCCTACTCCCTCCTTGCACTCAGCCACTACCCTAACTCCCCTTCATCTACTCTCCACCTCACCCCCAAAACCCCAACTCAAACCAACCTCTCCCTTCTCTCCACTTATCCCCTTCGATCCTTTCTCCCTAAAATTCCATGCATGCAGCGTGAGCAGCGTGAGACATGCCTTCTATTTGAGCCATGTTTGGATTAATTTTTGAGGTATAATAATGGTTAACATTATTATGTACTTAATTAAGTTTTGATAAAGGTTTATTCTTTTGGTTTTTCTACTTTTAAATATGATAAGTATTGATATTATTTTTAGGTATTGATTTTGCTAATCAAGCTTAAACCTTTAACCGGGTACTAGTAAGGTTTGATTATTGCAGGAAATAAGGTAACCGTTATACCCTACTCAAACATATAGATATACGTATGCTAGCACATTAGGGTTTTTAATATGTTTATATACATGATATATGTTGTTAAGTATAATGTATTTAGTTGCATGTGTTGGTGGATAGAAATAAAAAAATGTTAATTTATGTATCATGAGTAGAAATAATACTTTAGGAAGGAGATTTGTTGTTAATAATAATGTTAAGTACATATGTATGATATGATATGCTAATGTGGTCATATGTTGCATAAATAATGCTAATATGAGCCCTAGGGGTATTTTGGTAAATTTGCTTGTGAAAAGGGTATGGCCTAAATAAGTGTGTGCGTGGTAGGTGCTAATATGTATTAATGATAATTATTAGTAGTTGGTAGTGTTCGATGATGTGTATGGAGCATGTATATCAATATTTTATACAGTAAGGGTGTTTTGGTAAAAGTGGCATCGTAAGGGCAAAATGGTAATTTTGTAAGTAAAGGGGTAAAATGGTAATTTAATAAATGAGAAGGGTAATTTGGCATAAAAGAAAGGGTATGTTGGTAATTTTGTGAGTAAAAGGGTAAAATGGTAATTTAATAAAGGAGGAGGTTATTTTGGTAATTTGGTATAACGAAAAGGGTATTATGGTAATTTTGTAAAGTGAAGGGGGTAACTTTGTAATTAATAAAGAAGAAGGGTATTTTGGTAATTTGGTACAAAGGAAAGGGTATTATGGTAATTTTGTAAAGTAAAGGGGTAACTTGGTAACTAATAAAGGAGAAGGGTATTTTGATAATTTGGTAATTTGGTATAAAGGAAAGTATATTATGGTAATTTTATAAAGTAAAGGGGCAAATTGGTAAATATAATAATTAAGATGGAAATTTTGGTAATTTAATCTACCAAAAGGGTAAATTGGTAATTTTGATAAGTAGGAATGATGATTTGGTAATCTAACCAATGCAAGGGGTAGTTTGGTAATTATGTAAACATGAAGGGTAATATGGTAAATTAGCAAATGAAAAGGAGTGACTTGGTAATTTTGCAGACAAGGGGTATTTCAGTAATTTTGTAAATATGACAAGGTTAAATCGGCAACTTGTGTTTAACATGTCAATAGATTAAATGAGTTTCATAATCAAACATAAGTAATAGTGAATAATAAGGTCAAGGTATTCGGTAAGTCAGTGAGTCTCATAAGAGCAGGGCATAACTTAGGATTGGATGAATAATTAAGGGTGTGATATAGTGTTTTCCTCATAATTATGCAAGAGCTACTTGGTTGTAAGTATGCATAGAAATGTGTGTTGGATATGTTGAAGTACGTGTTAGGGTTTAGTGTATACCATGATCCTTGATATGGAATGCTTGATTTTATGGCCAGTATATCTTTGTGTCTCTGGATTTGTGACCTTTTTCCTCTCCTCGAATTAAATAAATGGACCTGTTGAATAAGACATGAATAAAGTACTAATTACGTAAAGTGAAAGATTATTGAGCCGGACCTAGACTGATCCACCGGCATAATAGTGGCCAGGTGCAAGATGCCCTGGAGGCTGATCCACCGATGAATAATAGTGTTCAGGTGCATGTTTCCCTGTATGTTTCCGATCCACTAGTTATAATAGCCGGGGATCTCAAGCTCAATAAACCAAACGTGGGATATTAATAAATTATGGGAAGACATTAATCACTTATAGTGGAACACCATGCGAGTCGGGGCCATACCAGTCCACCGGCGAATAATAGTGGCCAGCTGCAGGGTGCCCTAGAGACCAGTCCACGGGAAAATAATAGTGGTCAGGTGCCTTCTGCCTTGAAGTATGTTCCAATTCACCGGCTATAATAGTGGGTTTCCCGCACTCACATGGATATAATTCAAGAGATGATGATTGAATAATGATATTCGTTAATGGCTTAAGAACAAAAGTATTGATTTCAAGTTATGATCTATTGATATGACATGAGTTTGGCTTTAGTGCTTGTCCCTTCTTGTGTATGTGATGGATTTGCTAAGTACATGGATTTTGTGTTATGCATTTCTTAATGTATGAGGCGTTGCCAGGCGTTGCCTTGTGTATTAGTCCGTATGTTATCATTCTCTATGGTTTTGTATTTTGTGTTGCATGCGGGCTTGCCTTTCAGTTTGGTTTAAAGGGTTACTCAGTACCATAGTACTGAAGGATGCCATTTGTGGACCCCTACCTATTCAATGGGCAGTGTCCCTTACAGAACTATTATAGGTTCTATTTAAGCGGGTACCGGGTACGAGCATAAGGATTATTTAGGAACGTTCAGGGTTTACCTTTAACCTTTTTATTCCTTATTCAAACTGATTTTATTCTTGTAACCACTAACAATGGGTATTTTATCTTTTGTAACATGCTACTATGATTTAAATGAAAATGAATTTGTGTGAATTGTATAGTGGTTCTTTTTAGCCTTAGAACTTGGTAGTGGAATGGTAGGAGGAAACCGGTCTGGTACTAAGTGTGGCAGTAATGTCTCCGAAATTCATGGTTTTTGCTTTTTTACTTCCACTATTTTCTTTAACTAAAACGAAAATTTTCAGTAGTGAGTTTTGGTGGGTGTTACATTCACCTTAGCAAAAAAATCTAGCCAATCAAATTCATAGTAATAACATTAAGAACAACAAGAGATTCCATAGATAGATAAAAGAGAAAAGAAAATACCTTTAAAATCCAATGATTCTTATAAGTGTTTAACTTTTTGCACCTAGATCTCTAGTTTCTAAGAGAATTCTTGAGGAATTGGGGAAGAGGATGGAGGAGAGAGAAGAGAGAGGGAGTGGAGGCTACTTGGGTGAGAAATTAGAATGAGAGTTTAAATACTACCACCTCTCGAATCCTGAGGGTATTGATGAACACAGACTTCCTATGTTAGCTTTAATAGTCCGGAGTATTTTGACCATAACCTTTCATCAAGACTTTGATTAAGCAAACTTTAGATGTGTTGGAAAGCTATTTAAAATATCTACAACTTTCATGTTGAAAGATTTTCCAAATTCAGATTTTTTCTAGGTCTAAATTCCACTTCTTTCATGCCCATATACTTTAAATTTGCATTCTTGCTTTTATTTTATTCTAGAATTTACATTGTAGCTCCAAATCTCTTTTTGGTTTAACTTTTGCTCCTCTCTACTCCTTTTTTCCCCTTCTTTTCTTCTCCCTTTAAGCTTATTCTTTCTTCCATCCTTCATACTTGTTTGTTTCTTGAGATCTTGTAAATTTTCATAACACAAAGGCAGTAATAAGAACAAAAAAAGTGAATTCCAATTGAAAATTGAGGTAAAAATTCTTATAAACCTCAGGAATAAGATACAAAAGTCAAACTTATCAGTTTTGTGGGTTAGGGTTAGGGTTTATCAAATTAGGGTTAGGATTTCACAAATTAAGGTTGTGGTTTAGGGTTTGATTTGAACAAATTAGGATGATGATTATGGCTGGGACTGGCGTGGGTTATGGAGTTTAGAAATATATTACTTCATCTCTAATTCACACAGACGAAGAGATTAAGGGATTCAAGATTAATTGTTCACACATATTTGATTAAAATTAAGATGAACTCACACAAAATTCAATAAGCAATACTTGCAATTTCATTCAAATTCAATTCAATCAATGTCCTCTTCAACGTGTGTTCTATGGCTTATATAGCCAAGGTTATCGATTACTTTATACAAGATATTGCCATCTACTAGCTAAAAGATATTAGAATATAGAAAATTCTTTGAAAGATAGATTTGTGCTACTTTATTCTCTAGCTAATATTTAACTCGACTACTTAATTAATTAATTAATTATACCAACTAATATCCATGTCCAAGCTGCCTTTTATTCCCCCTATGCACATAACTATGCCCTCCATGCATTCCATGCACATGCCATATACGCTTAGTAACTTGTATGGTATGTTTCATCTATAACTAGCAATGTAACCATCCGTTTGTCTTCAATTTTATGGGAGATCCTTTCTAAATGAAGAACAATTGGTTCCATAATAATGAATGCCAAGTCTTGAGTGTTAGCTCCTGCATCATTCTCCCCTTGTTGACTTGAATTTTCCCTCAAATTTGCATCACCATAATAAGGACTAATGTCTTCGACATTGAATGTCCTTGATACCCTACCATATGAATCTGGCAAATCTAGCTCATAAGCACTTTCTCCAAATTTTTGAAGTACTTTGAAAGGACCATCTGCCCTTGGCATAAGCTTGTTTTTCCTTAGATTAGGAAATCTCTCCTTCCTTAAGTGCAACCTTACCAAATCTCCCGATTGAAAAACATGTTGACTCTTATGCTTGTTTGCTCTTGTCTTGTATACTTCATTCTCCTTCTTGATATTTTGCTTGAATTTTTGATGAAGTTTTTGAAAGAACTCCACTCTCTCTTTTCCATCATAACTCTTTACTTCACCTTTCTTCAATGGTACCATATCAATTGGTATATATGGATTAATACCATACACTATCTCGAATGGACTAGAGCTTGTTATAGTGGGAGGACTTCGGTTGTAAGCAAACTACGCATGTGCTAACTTGACATCCCAATCCTTAGCACTCTTACTCTCTAATCTCCTTAGGAAAGTGCCCAAAGTTGTATTAAAAACTTTAGTTTGTCCATCTGTTTGAGGATGATGTGATGTGCTAAATAGAAGCTTTATTCCTAGCATGTACTATAATGTCTTCCAAAAATAATTTAGGAACTTCACATCTCTATCCAAAACTATAATCCTTGGAATCCCATACATTCTCACAATCTCCTTGAAATACAATTCTGCAACATGAGTAGCATCATTGGTCTTATGACATGGAACAAAATGAGCCATCTTAGAAAATTAATCCATCACAACCATAATGGAACCCTTGCCTCTTTGTGTCCTAGGAAATCCTAAAATAAAATCCATACTAACACCTTCCCATGGTTGAGTAGGCATGAGTAAAGGCACATATAAACCTTTGTAGAAGAAACTCTTGCTCCTTTGGCATGTAGCACACCAAGAAACCATGGCTTGTACTTCCTTTTTCATTCTCGACCATTAGAAATGTTCTTGCAACAACTCCAAAGTTTTTTTGAACTCCAAAGTGTCCTATAATTCCTCCTTTATGCACCTCTTTGATTAGTAAGTCTCAAACTAAGGTCTTGGGCACACACAATTTGTTGTGTTTGAATAAGAATCCATCTTGAAGAATATAAGCTCTGTAACTTCCTTGCTTCTTGAAATCTTCAAATATCATAGCAAAATCATCATCCATGTCATATTGACTCTTCAACATCTCGAATCCCAAAATCTTTGCATCCATCATGTTAAGTACCATGGTCCTCTTAGATAATGCATCCGCCACAACATTCTCTTTGCCATCCACATGTCTTGTAGAGAACAAAAATGTTTGCAATAAGCTTGTCCACTTAGCATGTCTTGGACTCACCTTATTTTGACCATATAGATACTTCAAACTCTCATGATCCAAGTGAAGTACAAAAGGCTTGGGACTCAATTAATGGATCCATTTCTCCAAACAATGGACAATAACATAGAACTCTTTATCATAGGTCGAATAGTTGAGTCTTGGACCATTAAAATTTTTAGTAAAGAAGGCAATTTTTTTCCTTTCTTGTGAGAGCACACCCCCAATGCCTACACCACTAGCATTACATGTTACTTCAAATAATTTATCAAAACAAGGAAAAGATAATACCGGTGTGTTTGAGTGCTTTGTCTTCAAGTCTTCAAAAGCCTTGGTTGCTATATCATTCCAATGGAACTCTCCTTTCTTCATCAATTGTGTGATAGGCGCTACACTGGTGGAGAAGTCTTTGATGAACTGCCTATAAAATGAGGCCAACCCATGGAAACTTCGAGATTTATGGACATTAGTAAGAATATGCCATGATTGGATAGCTTCCACCTTTGACTGATCAACTCTAATACCATCTCCACTCACAATATAACCAAGGAAAACCATCCTCTCCATCATAAAATCACATTTCTCCATCTTACCATAGAGCTTCACCTCTTTAAGCTTGTCAAATATCCTCTTTAGGTGTTGTATATGGTCGAACTCACTCTTGCTATATACCAAGATATCATCAAGGTAAACAACAACAAAGACTCTAAGGAAGGGTCTAAGTACCTTGGTTATCAATCACATGAAGGAACTCGGTGCATTATATAGCCCAAATGGCATCACTAACCACTCATACAACCTATACTTAGTCTTGAAGGCTGTCTTCCACTCGTCCCTTTCCTTTATTCTCATTTGATGATAGCTGCTCCTAAGATCAATCTTCGAGAACACCTTTGCACCATACAACTCATCTAACATGTCATCCAATCTTGCATAAAAAATCTGTACTTGATTGTGATGTTTTTGATTACTATTGAATCAATACACATTCTCCATGTACCATCCTTCTTAGGCACCAACAAAGCTGTAACACCACATTGACTCATACTCTCCCGAATATAGCCTTAGTCCAAAAACTCTTGCACTTTTCTCTGTAGCTCCTTAGCCTCCTCTAGATAAATGCCAAGTCTTGAGTGTTTGCTCCTACATCGGCAGTGGGTCTAGAATAAGGTGGATATGGATGTCTAGCTTCTTCCAAAGAGAAAGAAGATGGAGATGATGTCTGAGATGGAGAGGAATGAAGTGAAGTAGCGGGTTACTCAATGTGAATTATCATCTAAGTAGGGTGAATTGATTGTACATGAGCCCATTACTTAGGATGAGGAGAAGCATCCTCATGAATGGTGCTAGAGGCATTTGTTTTTCTTTTAGTCTTTGCACCATAATAAGAAAAGTTTAGATTTTCAAAGAGTATGTAAGCCTTTAGGTGAGGATTTTTCACAAGTGATGAAAAACTAGGAGAATATGTACCTTTGGTTTAAAGGTTTCTAAAGGAGTAAAAATAGAACCCTAATTTAGCCTCAAAGTGATTCCATTGTAAGTAGATTACGCAAATGGAAGAGTTAAGTTTTTTTGTGATCTTACCCTATATTCAAATGAGTGAGGATGAAATCGATGTTGATTGTTATTGAGAAATGACTTTAGGTTGTCAATTCAACCTTAAAGAGTTCAATTTGGGGTGCTTTGATGAATATTTTATCAAATTTAATAAGAGTGTGGGGAGTGGTGAAGAGTAGTTGATGGGTTAGGAAGAATTGGGGTTGAGGGTTTGGTGGAACAAGTGGGATGTGACTTATATGGCCAATTAACCAATCAACTAGTTTGAACTTTTTCGTCAACTATTCATGTTACCAATTAAATGGTACTGGTAATCCAATTGAATTGTGGTGCTTAGGTTAGATACCAAACAAGAACAAATTTTCCCCTGGTTTATACTAATCGGTCGATTGAACCTCTAAACCTATCAACTAGTTTGTTGACTAGTTAGGTTAGTTAGGTCACATTTTTTTAGTTTTTTAGATCCTTTTTGATTGAGAACCATAATCCTATATTTCCCTTAAATGTATCACATTAATAATTGATCATATATGGCATGTTTTGAATTAAATTCCTGTAATCTTAGGCCAAATTTTTATTATTTGATTTTTCTCATGATTAATCCTTAATTTTTTAGAATTTTCTCAATAATAGAAGATATATAATTTAAATAATAAAATATCATTCTAAGTTATCTCCTAATTTTTGTGAATATTTCTTCATTTAATGGCCTAGTGACGATGTGTCCTCATTGATGTAATGTATCTACAAGGTCTACATGTACATCGCCTTTTTCAACGTAGCCTTTTATGAATTGATGCTTTTTTTGTATATGTTTAGACTTAGAATTGTGAATTGGGTTTTAAGTGAGGCATACAGCATTAGTGTTGTCAAATATAATTGGAACCTTTTCAAGTTTGAGTCTTTAATCACTTAGTTGATGTTTCATTCAGATTATTTGACCACAACAAACACCAACTACTATATATTCTACTTCAACTATAGATAGTGTCACACTAGATTGTTTCTTGCTATGCCAACTAACTAGGAATTATCTAAAAAGTTTTCATGTACCCAAAATACTTTTTCTATCAACTTTATATCTTGTAAAATCAATGTCAGAATAACTTACTAAGTTTGGAAGAGCATCATTAAGGTAAAACAAGCCTAGATTATATGTCCTAATTAGATACCTAAGAATTCTCTTGAACACAATCACATGAGATTCCTTGAGATTACATTGGAACCTATCACATAGGTAAACACTAAACATGATATCAGGTCTAGATGTTGTAAGGTAAAGAAGTGATCTTATCATACCTCGATATTACTTTTGATCAACTTGTTTACCTTTGTCATCTATGTTAAGCTTTGTAGTAGTGACTATGGGATTACTACAAGGTTTTCTCTCATTCATTTCAAATTTCTTGAGCAGTTCTTTTGTGTAAGTTTCTTAGTTGACAAAAAAATCATTCCTTTTATTTCTTTATTTGAAGTCCGAGGAAGTAGGTCAACTTACCCATCATGCTCATTTTGAACTCATAGCACATAAAGGTAGAACATTACTTACACATGGACTCATTAGTAACACCGAATATTATGTCATCAATATATATTTGTACAAGCAATAAGTCCTTTTTAGTTTTCATTAGAAAAAGATTTCTATCAATTTTACCTCTTTCAAAATCCTTTTCTAATAGAAATTTACTCAATCTTTCATACGAAGATCAAGGAGCTTGCTTCAAACCATGAAGTGCCTTGTTGAGTTTGTAAACATGGTTAAGTCTTGATTCATTTCAAAATAGGGTGGTTTATTAACATATACCACTTATTTAATAAAACCATTTGGGAAAGTACTTTTGACATCCATTAGATATAATGTCAAACATATGTATGATGCAAATGTCAGAAGCATACGTATATCCTCGAGTATAGATATGGGGGAAAATGTTTCCTTGAAATTAATACATTCCTCTTGGTTGTATCCTTTTACAACCAATTGAGATTTTTTTCTAACCATAACTCCACCCTCATCTAACTTGTTTCTAAATACCCATGTAGTCTCAATGATAGCTCTATTTGGAGGCAAGATGACTAGTTCCCTTGATTTTTCTCAAATTGGTTAAGCTCATCTTACATTGCCATGACCTAATTTTCATCATTTATGGCTTCCAAGTGAGATATAGGTTTTATTTGAGAAAGAAATACTAAATGATTACAAATTTTACCTAGTGAGGATCTCCTTGTAACTCCCCTAGTCAAAGCACCAATGAACGAGGATGTCCATAGGCATATCTCTATGCTCTAGGAAGATCCCTTCTCACATCATCCTCTAGTTAATAAATTGGAGGATTTTCACCCTTTTCTTCTTCTATGTTTTGATTGCCATCATTTTCCAACAAAATCTCAACTTGAATGGAAGGGATTATTTCTTATTTTTGATTACTCTACACACTGTAGCAAGATTCATCAAAAGCAACATGTACGAATTTTTGAACTAATATTGATTGTTTGTTGAACATCCAATAAAATTTACTATGTAAAGAATAGCTAATGAAGAGAACTTCATTTGCTTTAAATTCAAACTTACCCAAAAATTTTCCCCATTGTTAAGGACAAAGTATTTGTAACTAAATGTGTAGAAATAACCCACATTTTTTTTACCTTTGTACAACTCAAAGGGAGTATTCTTCCAGATATCCCTAATAAGTATTTGATTAATTATGTAGTTTACAGTGGCAACAAATTTGGCTCAAAAGTATTTTGGGAGCTTGAAATCATAAAGCATGGTTCTTGTAACCTCCTCCAATGTTCTTTTCTTCCTTTCCACCACACCATTTTGTTGTGGTGTCCTTGGCGCTGAAAAGTTGTGAGTAATATAATTTTGATCACACAAATATGTGAAGGTGACATTCTCAATCTCCTTTCCATGATCACTCCTCATAGCATGGATCATAGTTACCTTTTCTACTTGAATTTTCTTAGTTAGTACAAGAAAACATTAAAATCATCATCTTTAGTGGAGAGAAATAATGTCCATGTATAACATGGGTAATTATCTATAAATACTAGCACATATCTACAACCACCCTTGATATGGGTCCTAGTAGGCCCAGATAGATCCATATCTAGTAATTCAAGTGGTTGAGATTTGGTCGCTATTTTTTTGGATTTAAATGAAACTCTATATTGTTTTCCTTATAAACATGCATCACATAATTGATATTTTGTAAAGTTTAACTTAGGAATACCATACTCTAGGTCTTTTCTAGAAAGTTTATTATGTATGATGCCAAGTGTAATGTGCTTATGCCACAACTATGAATCATTATTAATTCCACTTAGATATGCATTATGCAACTTTATTGATTTAAAATCAAGTATGTATACATTGTTAATGCTGGGCATACAAAGAGATATATTTATCTATATCATTTGAAATCATGCAATGCAAATTTGAGAAGTTAACTAGAAACCCTTTTTCATATAATTGACTAATGCTAATCCAATGGTTGCGGGTCAAAGCCTCCAATCTCATAAACTTGAAAACGATCTAGAATATCAATTTATTCTACTTAAGACAATTTTACACACTATATAAAACATTATTGATCAATTAAAGTTTTTGGCAACCTATATTTCATTTTCTAAAGGAATTATTGATATTAAATGATCATGTAGTACTCCCTAAGTAAGTTTTAGTTGAACTTACTATGGTTTAACAGTAACTGATAAAATGACTATTATACATATTCCCCAAAGGAAATGAACTAATTGTACAATTCGCATGTGTAAAAGGTCAAATACTTTCACAAACCAAATGTTGATAGATAATAAAAGATTATTTTTGTGGCATGAAAAAAGAGATCACCTATGTGAATCCATGATAATAGATTCATTAGAGATTCAAATAAATACCCATTAAGGATCCTGAAGTTTTTTTTTTTTTTTTTGTAAGGTGATTTCATATGAACAACTTATCATCTTAAATTTATAGCCATCACACCACAAGTAAATGCAAAATATCCTATATTCTTGATGGAATTAATGATACACATGTTAACCATATAATTGTACCATGGTATATAATAATGAATCATATAAATGATCGCATGTTACATTTGTTAACGGGTAATGTTGCATTTGTAAGACTTGAACAAATTTTTTACATGAATAATCATCTAATTGAGATAATAACGCAATATCATTGCTTCCATTAGAAAGAAAAATGACCAAGTAGAGTTACTATATATGCATTCAATTGATAGACCATCATTAGTAAGGTATAAAAGTGATATGCCAATATGCATACAACATATTTGTTTATGGAACATATCAATTCCATATCAACTTATGCCATAAAATCTGGTCTCTTAAAATAACTTAATATTAATATTTAGTTTGAATGTGTCATATATATGTCCATACTTGATAAACTCAAATATTTTTAATATTTTAATCATATTTGACCCTTATTTGCTTGTTTTTTGGTATGATACCCTCATGTTTTATCCTAGCTTATCTCCTTGGATCGTGTTATTGGTTTATTGATGTGTAGGGAATGTTGGAGGTAAGCAAGGAATTGAAGATAACAAAATTCAAGAAAACCATGGGAAGAATGTACAGAAACTCTCGATGTCCAAAACTATGGAAGTGTTGAAGTGCATAATAAATCATAGTAAAAATGAAGGTTTTGGACCCAATATGGCCTGCTGGTGTTGAGCCTGGTCGTGTTGATTATCAATTTTCATTTTTTTCATCACGATATTAAGCGTATTAAGGTTACAATAGGGGAAATGCTTTCCAAAACTAAATTGGCATGACCTAAGGGATTATTGGGCGCTCTAATTCATCCTCTTTGCTCTCTCTTTCTCTTTCTAATCATTTTTAATTTATGCAAAACACATTAGATTAAATCTTTGCTTTCAATTTGTAAATGTTAATTTTAGAGAATTGAAACATCGTATTGAACCATGAATCTCAATTTTATTTATTGCATGCTTCTCTTTTGTCTTCTATTATTATGTATATAATTTCATTGTGGTGCTTTATGACTTTAATTATGCATGAGTAATTCTTTGTTCTAGGATCGAATTAAGTTCGATTCATCTGCTAGCATTTAATTCATTAGAGTTAGAACAATTTATCACTATTTTAATCTAACTAGAATTGAAAGATTTTACTTAACACAAAAACTTAGCAATTGAATGAGAATCAATGACTCACAAAATTAGATTAGTGATTTTCAAAAATTAGTTGAATTACCTTATTCTGAATGAGTTTAAGTAAGACTATATCCATTCAAATAGGTTTTTAGATTTTATTAAGCTTGAATTTTAATCATCAAATGAGATTAATGGTTAAATTTGGCTAATTTTTCCTAACGTATTGAAAAATCTAATACAACATTGGTTGATTTATTACATTACATTGGAATTATAACTAAAGTTTGATCTTAATCTTGTTTCTAATTGATTGAATTCATAACTATTTGCCTCCATCAAATTTATCATTTTATTATCCTACGGCTATCATCCATCCCTATGTAATTAATGCATTTAGTTGATAAAAAAAATAATGGAAATTAGTAGTTAACACCAAATTCCTTGAGGATACGATCTTGCGTTACTACTACGACATCCATATTCTTGGGGATTTAAGTTAATAAATTTTTGGCATCCCCATTGGATCTATAATTAGGCCAAAAAGAAGGTTTTGAATTGTAGCATTCTATGCCTTAGGGGGAGGAGAAATGAGATCAATTATAAATCAAATAATTAAGTAGATGATGTATTCTATAAAATTATGGACCTAATAGCAAATCAAGTGCACTAAATATTTATTGGAAATTTTGCTAGCTAGATGTAGATATCTGTTACTATATGTTATTGTTGATGCTGATAAAGTATGAAAGTCAAATGTATTAACTAATGTTCCAACTCGTATACAAGCTCCTAAAGCAACTTCTATCACGTTGAAGAGAAGGTACTAATAAGCCATAAGAGTATGATTTTGATCTGAAGATGAACCCTTTAAAATGGTGTTGCAAATCTTAAGCTTGTCATGATGACCTTGAATGTCATCAAGGTGTTGAAATATCCATAATTATAGATCTTTAAGAGATTCTATCGACCGATAATGAAATAAGAAATATATATACATAATTCTTACATCAGTGTAAAATAGTAGATATGGATGATGTCTTTTCCTGAACAATTGCGATTGATTATTTTTAACTGTGAATTCTTTTGGAATAGGCATATAAATTTTGATTGTATTTACTTTACAAGCATGATTTTATATGGACTAGAATTCCAACATTCAATGTTTGAATATACATATAAAATGTACTCTTTTTCTCTGCCAAGGCAATTTAGAGTATGCACATTTGTAGGAAAGTATTGTGAATCAAGGGGGAAGTCCTTAAAGTGGCTTCATCCCAACCAATAGCAAGTGTGTCATAGGTATGATGGAAGTATATTAGACCACTTGGTGTTTTGAAGATTATAATCCCTAGAAAAGGAAAAAACTTTTGATAACTAATAATGTTGTTGATTTGTCAACAAATAATGATAAAGATAAAATCCTTGAAGAGGTTTTATCAAAAATGTCATGATGACAAAGGTGATGATAAGGTTGTTAATAATTATGACATGTTAATCAAATAAGTTACTTCAAAATTGGGTGGTATAAAAAATATTGTTGTCATTGATGGCATCTTAGTATATAATGTCATTTTTGATATTATAGATGAATATGATAATGATCCTCAATCTCTTGAGAAATGTTGATATGGAAAGGATGAGGAAATTTGATAAGAAGTTGTATAAGTTGAGCCATATTTTCTAAGCAAGAAAGAAGTATTTGGACCTATTGTTCCAACACTTGAAGAGTTTATCAAATTATATGACATATTATACAAATGATTGTCACTCTAATCATTGATACACCATGTACATGAATCATGTATATTAAAAGAACATATCACCCAATTAATCTCAAGTTTGAGTTATAGAGGAAAGAAGAGGCTATTGAGGGGGTATTAATGGTTGAGCTACAAATGTTGCATCCAAAATCTAGTAGGCCTATTTATAATGCCTTTACCATTGACATTGTTCAACAAAATCATATGGATGAAACATCAAAAATAAGGTTTTTAGATTGAGAGGGAGTACTACAACACTTGTTTTCCCTTAACCATGGTTTTTATCCCACTACACTTTTCATTATAAGGTTTTAAGGAGGTAGTATTAGTAGTGTATACCTAAGGGGAAATATTGTAAATATAGACATACTTGAACCATATAGGTATATGTAGATGCCTATATATATGTACATTAGCCTTTATTAAATGACTAACAAGTTGAACTTTCTCTAATTCACTATTCCTCTTTTTATTTTCTTCCACTCATATTTTAGTACTATAAATATTTTTAATAAAAATATAAAGGAGTTATATAGAAAATGGACAATTACTATAAGGAAAAAAACTAAAATACCATTTATACCCCTCTCATTTATCCCTTTTCCACAATCTCTTTCCTTAGTTTTTCCTTAGTTTTTCCTTAGTTTCTAATGTTGTATTTTTATTTATTCTTAGGTGTTCTTCCTGTGCTCTCGGAGGAGGTGTCTTAGGTTATGTGCTTAGAGACCAAAGATGCTTTGGTAAAGATACATGTCGTAATAAGAATTTCTATGTGCAATGTGTATATTTTTATCTTATAATATCTTATGTTTGATATTATTATGATGAAAATGTTATGTTGGTAATGTTATGGTATAATGATGTGGTATCAAATCTATAAAAATTGATAATACATATAGAGCACGACCTTAAATGTTTTTATTGCAATAAATCTCACTTTATAGCCCTAAGTGTGATAATTTGACCTTTGGTATCTCAATATAGGTTTAATAGGAATGAAAAGTTGCTAAAGAATGTTCTCAAGCAGTATCATAATGATATATTGGAAGTTGGCAACCATTCGTATTGAGACTCATAAGTTTTTGCTAAAATGGGAATTTTAACTAGTTTAGGTGCTTTTTGGTCAATATATATTAAAAATAAAATCTTTGTATTTTAATTTTTTAATTGGATTAAAATAAATGGAATACATTATGTGGAATATTTGTAGTGATTATGAATGCTTTAAGGTCAATAAATGAGAAAAATGATTAAAGTGGGAATAATAATCCTAGAGACAAGTTCATTATCACATGTGTGAAATATTGGAATTACACCTTGATTTTAAAATATATTTTTAGTGTTGGAATTTTGGGAATGTGTATTAAATCTGGTAAATATATAAATCTTATGGAAAAATGTATACTTAATTTGTGAAATCAAGGTCTTCTGGACATGTAAATATTAATCCTAAAAGTAAGCTATTATTTCATGTGTAAGATGTTAGAGTTCAACCATAATTTTTGGTCATGAATTCAATAATAATATTTTAAGGATGTTTATTTAATATGATGATAAAATAAGTACTAGGGTAGAAGTTATGGTTGACTTATGAAAATTAGGGTTTCCAAGGAGGGGTGTGGCATTTTCCTCAGAGAAGTGTATCAATATTCATCTGATTGTGCTTTATGTGTTTCAAATGATTAATTTAATGCATATTATGTAATTTTCATGCCTACATTTGTGTATTATAAGGACCTTGAGAAATTTTACTTTGAATAAGATACTAATTATTTAAAGAAAAAGATTATGTGAGCCGAGGTTGAGGTATCGTATGTCTGTTTCATAGGACAATGATAGTGGCTCTAATGTGTTTTTCCATGGAAGATGCTCTAAACTATTCCATTAGTTTAAGAATATTAGGGTTCCTTGGCTCAATATAAACTAGAATATGATCTTGAGATAAATAATATTGAATAAGATATTAATCACTTAAAAGGAAAGATTATGTGAGTTAGGGCCGAGGAGTTATGTCTATTCCATTGGACGATAATAGTGGCTCAAGTGAATTTTCCCCTAAGTGGTGGTTTAAACCATTTCACTAATTTAAGAATAGTGGTCCAAAGTGTATTGTTTTGAAAGGTGTTGGGTCCATTCCACTAAACGATAATAGTGGCTCAAGAGTGTTTGCTTCAGACTGTTCCACTAGTTTAAGAATAGTGGGGTCCCTGAACTCAATATATTAAGAATGTGGATCATGATTGTAAATAATGATGGGCTTCAAGAATCAGCACTATCTTACCTTATGCCATTGTTCTCACTCATGTTTCCACATGATTTATGTTTTTTTTTATGTTACCTAGTTATAGTTGTATTGTTACCTTCCTTAGTACAAAGTGTACTGACCACTCTTTTCATTGCTGTTACTCATTCTCGCAAGTAGAGGATCTAGTTGAGTTTGTGTAGGTCATGGAGGACCCATTAGATGATTATGCTACTTACAACACCTTGATTGGGGAGGAGTGACCACATTTAATGTATAGGATTGGAATTAAAGAGTCATGTTACTCTGTCTTTTGTTTTGACTCGGATACCTCTTAGGCCTCTTCATCTAGGGTATTCCTATTAATATTTTAAATATTATATTTGGAGTAACCGCTAAAAACTCTTATCTATGTTATGAATTTATCTTTTCCTTTATTTTGTTAAGTTTTATGTTTAACTATTTTACCTCGTATTTGATGTGAGGATGGCATAGTAACTCAGACTTTTGTTGAGTACGACACTAACCCCCAATTATGTTGTTTTACATTTCCGCTTGAATGAAAATTTTTAGGTTTAAATATTAGGGTGTTACAAGTTTGTATTAAAGCTTTAGTTTTGATTATCATGTTTTGTTTTCAAAAATTCAGTTTTCAAATGATCCCCTATTTAATTTTATTTTTCTATTTCATATTTCAAAAATATTGATTCTTAAAAAACCTAGATTAACTTATGAGGAATCGAGAATAGACATCCTAGGTGGCCTTTAAATGTGTTATGTATGATATATGTTAGTAAGATAGGAATGTTGTATCTTAACGCATTTTTGTCTTGTGTTTAGCTTTCCATGACTCTAAATGGTCATGTTGATCACCTAAAGGAGACCTTTGAGGCTTTCATATAATTTGTTAGGTGCACATCTCTGCCGCCTTAGCCTTAGCCGCTGCCACCGCCTCTGCATTACTCATTAGAGGGTATTGAAGAGAACTAACTTTGGAGGGTTATTGGAAATCACCCACTGATTAACGCTGGTGATGAGGATCTAGTCATCCTAGAGGGATGGATCTAGGATATAAATAGGTCTTACAAGGTATTCAATTGTCTACTTGCTCGGAAGACGAGCATACCAACTTTATTTTTGTAAGGAGTTGTAAAGGCCTTATGGGTAAGCCATCATGCACAGGGAGGACTTCAAGATGATAATTTGTACCAAGTTTTACCCAAAGAGCCTCAAGAATGACAAGTATAAGGAGTTCATGCAGCTAAATTAGGGAGACAAGACAATGCGACAATACTCTACACGGTTCATAGAGCTACTAATGTTTGCACCTAGTATAGTGGATATAGAGTTGATGGTGGTCTACCAGTTCAAGTAGGGGCCCCAATTTAGCATCCATAGGATCCTCTATGTAATAACCTTCTAGACCACCTTATGTGAGCGGCCGTGTATTGCTACTACCATGGTGCATAATTAGGCTTTTATCCTATGTAAAAGAAAGCTAGAGATGCAGGGATCTAGAGGTCGGCTCTAGTTTTGGGGTGGTGGACCTCCGAGTCTCCAATCGAGGGTCTAAATAGACAGTTAGACTGGATATTCAAGACTATCAAGGTACTTTATTTGTCAATTTTGTGGAAGAGATCATCTTGGATGAAACTAGTAGGGTGTCATTGTTTAGTACCAAGCTTGTAGTCAATTGAGCCACTAATCATTCAAGTGTTAGCACCAGAGGGGATAGTTCTAATAATATAGTAGTTGATTTTAATAGAGGGGACCATTGGTACCAAAACAACAGGCTTACCGGCATCATACCTATTGATGCATATGAGATCCAACTTTGGTCTTGCTTGTTTTTTTTTTTTCATTCTTCAAGTGAAGAACAATTGAAAATAAGTGGTAGAAATAGGGGAGAGAATAAGTGATAAAAAATGATTTTCATAACTCCTTAAATCAACACTTTCAAGAACCATATAAGTTACACAACTCTTGGGGCAAAACCTTGTAAGATTTAACAAAGAAAACTTCAACTCTTGCACTTGAGCTTGAAGTGAGCTCTTGGTTGTTGAGAGGAAAAGATGGCAGCTAAAGATAATTTTTATTCTCATTTCATAATACCCTAACACTTATAGAAGAAGTGAAGGATTAAAGTGTACAATTTAAACAACTAATACATGCATTAGAGTCTAATTAGGGAAGAAATTCGTGCTTATATTTAGCTTATGTGATTCAGTTTTGGGGGGAATGAATAAATAGATTTTTGAAATTCCTAATCCCTCCTTTCACATGATACAAGTTATAACAACCATATTACACAAAAATAAAGGGTCAAAGACCCCTTTCAACCTTTTAAGCAACAAAAAGAAGTAAATAATGTCTTCTAAACTTCCTTACTCGCCCCACATCTACATTATTCTTCCTAAGTGCTAAAAGTGACTTGTTTTCTAAGGTGAAAATTACTTGTGGCTTAATTGTGTAGATTTTAGGGATTGTATGTCTTACCTTCATTTTAGGGCTACAAAAGTCCAAAAATGCAAAGGGAAAATATGGTTTGAAATAGAGAAAATTTTCTTAAACATGGCTTAGAGCCTTTGTTTTTGGTGTTTGGAAGAGAAAGTGATTTTTTTTCGCATGGCTTGCATGGGTAGGTTTGATAGATAATTAATTTTTCCAAGTAAAAAGGTTTTGTGATTTTCAAACTTTGGGAAATGAATAAAAAAATTATGACCCTCAATTGTGGATGCACCTACATCACCTACCATCTGTGGCTGTAGTAGTTTCATTATAAGGTACCTTCCTCAACCGGTACACAACTTAGGGAAGTTATGGGGAGACCACATGGACCTCACCAATTCCCTTTGAAAGGAGGACATAATCATCGTGCAAGAGGGTGTCAAGGAGGATACCTAAGAGGATAGTCTAGTGGGAGCTTGAATGTCAATAGCCATGCATAGGCTAATAAACAGTTAAATATAGTTACTAGGATGTTCACCATCCTTTCATTAATAGTGTATATGTTTTTTGATTGGGGTTCTTCTTTGTTATTCATATATATAAAGTTTATTACTAGAGTTTTCGTATATCCATCTAATAATGTAGCTATACATGTGATGTTACCTTTTGGGGTTAGATTGGATTACACGAGACTCTACTTGGACGTGGCCTTAGATATAGGTGGGACAGACTTCGTAGTGGAATTACTTGAGATGGAACTATAGGACTTGAATGTCATATTGGGAATTGACATGTTGGGGAGATGCCAAGTAGTGATAGACTACACATAGGAGTGAGTAGTGTTGCAAGGACCTTAGGGTGTTAGGGTCTCATATAGGAGACACAAGCCTAATCCTATGA
The DNA here is from genome assembly GCA_030549775.1 of Tamarix chinensis. Taxonomy (NCBI): domain Eukaryota; kingdom Viridiplantae; phylum Streptophyta; class Magnoliopsida; order Caryophyllales; family Tamaricaceae; genus Tamarix; species Tamarix chinensis. Next base: position 75,997,480 of record CM060179.1, on the reverse strand, counting down.
CAAAGGTCATATCTACCCATACATTGTATTATTTTGTGCAAAGAGAATACCCCATGTACCTATGTAGTGTTCCGAAGTTGATTAAGGATGTGATGGAATTAAATGATATTCCAATTTCTCAAGACTTCCCAGACATATTTCCTGAGGAGATATTTAGTATGTCTCTAGTGCAAGAGATATGCTTCACCATTAGGCTAATATCGGGGGGTCTAGCAAGTATCAAAGGCACCTTACCGGATGGCATTAGTAGAGTTGCAGGATTTGAAGACACAGTTGAAGGATTTGATGGCTCATTGGTATATTCACCTGAGTGTGTTTCCATGGGGATCACCGACTCTATTTGTGAAGAAGAAGGATGAGAGCCTTTGTCTGTCCATCAAATATCAGGGTATATACTAGTTAAAAGTGAAGAAATAGCATCCACTTATAGTGATTGATGATATATTTGACCATCTTTAGGGTGCTACAATATTCTCAAAGATTTATTTGAGGTTAGGTTATCACCAGTTGTACATAATATATGAAAACACCCTGAATATAACCTTTAAGACACGATATGGGAACTATAAGTTCACGGTGATGCCTTATGGGCTCACCAATGTGTCAATTGTATTTATGTATTTGATGATGTGGAATTTTTGATTGTTCCTCAATTGGTTTGTGGTTGTGTTCATCGATGATATTCTGGTGTACACTTATTGTAAAGAGGAGCATGAACATCATCTTTGCACCATTTTGTCATTCCTTAGAGATCATAGTTTATATGCCAAACCCTTCAAGTGTGAGTTCTAGCTTCTAGAGGTTGGTTTTATAGGATATGTGGTGTTATCATAAGGAGTCACCGGTAAAGATTGTTGGAGTTACATGGTGGAAGGCACCCACAAGTGTTCCCGAGGTTCATAGTTTCCTAGGTTTGGCTAAATACTATAGGTAGTTTGTTTAGTACTTCTCAAAGATATCTCATCCCTTCTCATCCCTTGATGAACCTTTTGAAGAAGATTACCATGAAAGAGTCTTTCCTTTGGTCGTGTAACTTGTCAATTTGTCAGACTTCCCTATCAAACCTATTTAGAAATGACTAAATAAAGTCTGACCTCTAGAAGAATCCCATTAAGGATGAAGAGTCTTTCCTAGGCCATCAAAAAACATCAAATTGTTCTATAAAAGCTGTTGCAAGCTGGGAGAAGGAGCTTATTAACCTAACCTTATGTTTACCAAACCATCTTAATACCAAACCCTTCAAAGTTCTTAGAAATTTCTTACATATGGTCTCTTCTTGTGCTCTAGCCAGTATAATTATATTTCTAAACACATTCAATTGATCTTCTAGATCTAAGAAACCATTTAATTTGAAAGTAGGTATTTTGATTCTTTATACCGATGTTTCAATAATACCTTTTGTGAAGGGTGTATACTCACTATAACCATCAATGCCATTTTTATTTTCTTTCATAGCTTCTTGCACCATTTGATCTATCATCCTACTAATAGAGTCATCTTATTCTATATGAGTCTGACGACTATATTTTCTTGATTTTCTTGTTCATATACAGTAGATCAACAACCATCATATGTAGGATATTCTTTATCATTTCTATCGATCTATCGACCATGATGCCTCATTGTTGGACTTAGATGCCTTTTGCTCCTATCTCTCCTTGGAGGGCTTAGAGGTAGATGTTTATCACTAATAGTTCTCTTTGTTCTTAAGTTTTCCGTTAACTTAGTTTTCTCATCTTGGATGATTACACAACGTAGCTTGGTCCTCTCTTATCTCTTTGGATTGTCTAAGGATTCCACTTGAATTTCTTATAGGATAGGCTATTGGGGCGTTTCACGATAGTGCTAATCTAAAAGGTTTGCCAGCTAGCCAAGGGTGTATGCTAGTGGAGCTAGCATGTCTAAGACCATTTCTTAAGTAGATACTTGGATTTCAACATTTACAGCTTAAAGTTGAGAGACAGTGACTAGTATAAGGATCAATAGGTTGGATGGGAGACATAGCTTTTTATTTAAGTTCGCCACATATGATGCCTACTTTTGTTGGTGATTTGAACACTGATAGGTTATTAGGAAATTTAGAGAAATTGTTAATTTATTAAAGGATTCTAAGGGGAATGTTTATATGAGAGAGGATAGGGAAAAAGTGATAAGTTGTATTAATGATTTTTTTATCTCCAAAAAGAATACAAGGTTCCATATATATAAATGCGGGATGAGGGGAAATGAAAGGAAAAGGTATTATGTAGTAGAAGTCAGCTAGTTGTTTCAGTACTACATATTCAACCTACTTAGCATGGAATCGAGAGAGGACGAGTTTGTAGCCATTTTGGGCCTTATCTTCACTCCTTAGGTCAACACTCCTTGGATCCAATAGTATTGGTTTGGAAAAAACCTATGTCAACAACAATTCCAGACATGTAAGTTAATGATGCCCAACCAACCTTCTACCTTTGGGAGGTATACTTTATCCCATAATATGGGCGATTTACTATTGATTTTGAAACCACTAGACCAAAGGAAATTATTTAAGGTTAAGGTAAGTTGGCCAACCACATTCTTAGGTAACATACAGATTTGTGACCAATACATTTGAATATGGAACACGATTGATTTAATTATTCATAACCTACCTACATAAGATAATAATTTGGAGCTCTATTGTCTTAAACGAGTAGTTATTTTATCCACTAAAGCTTGCATTTGAACCACAGTGATCTTAGACCTTGAAAGAGGAAGTACAAAGTAAGAGACGGGGTGGCGCCCCTGCATGAAACCCGTGACTGCAATAATATTTTCCTTAATACCTTAATCTATACCACCAAAATATATATTGCATTTATGAGAACTAAAGTTAAGGTTTGAGTAGATCGACAATTTTTTCAAGTAATGCATAATACGAGCCACTAAGGCAGTATCACCTATACAACTAAGAGATCATTTGCAAAAGAGAGATTAATAATACTCAGTTTCTTACACTTTATGTGACCCTTAAACCCTTTGTAGGAAAAACTTATAGCATTTTAGTAAATGTGTGTATGGATACATGTTCGTCTCTTGATTTCATAAACCAACCTTGGCTTGCATAACAAATAGACATTGCTATATTTTTGCAAAAATTTCATTATCCAATTGTAGCTTTGACTGTAAACTACCATATTTATGTCGGTTAAGAGCTAAGTTTTCTTTATTTGTAGATTTGTAATTATAAGTTAATTTTAGTTTAAATTGAGACATGTACACCATAAATGAGCAACTTGACCCTATGGAACATGAGACAAAGCATGCTTAAACCAATAGGGAATGTGTTCTTTTGACGTTGCTCTTGCTTTGAAATATGAGATATTTATGCTGCTCTTGATGGGGGAGTGGCACCTTTATACACTCCCCAACATGGAGTGACACCTTCTACTATTAGAGTATTTTTTTCCCCATTTTATGTTATGCTAGAATTTATTTATTTATTTTGCTATTTTTTAATGTTCTAGAAATGTCTTAGATGCTTTAGGGAAGGGAGTGGTAGCTTCTACTACTATTGATGCTTTGAAATGTGAGATACTCATGTTGCTCTTGTTGGGGGTGACACCTTTACATGTTTTCCTCAGCATGAAGTGACACCTTCTAATGTTGAAATAATTTTTATGCTGTTTTCGTTGTGCTTAAAATGTCTATCTTGTTAGAAAAATTGAATGTAAATATGCTACTTCAGATGGATGAGGTTATATTTATCTAATACCATAAATTTACTTTCATGTTTAACTTGTAGGTTTTGTTGAGATCCCCTTTACTTGATAGTTGACATTTTGAGTTATTTACATCATCAATATATAAAAAATTATTTTGTATTTTGTGAGTGATACATCTTACTTTAATAAATTGTTAGACACTTTTTATTTTTATTTTTGTAGCATAAGGGTTAATTGTTTTCCTTTATTTCTTTTGCGGTTGGCTTTTTAGTTGTTCATTTTCTTGTTTCCATAATCATGGTATCAAAATAAGGTGTTAAAGGACTTTATATCTTAAATTTATTGTAACTACTCCAAAATTTAACACTTAACATTTTAATTTAAAAGAGTTAATTGCAAAAGCTAAAACATTAAAAAAAAATAGGGTGTTAATGCTACACTTAGTATTAGTTTATTTTTCTCTACCATTCTAATACCAAATGATACATCCACAACATTACTCTACTTAAATTATGAACAATAATCAAAAGAAACATTTAAGAAATTATATTATAGATGAGCAATATTTCAATATAACAACAGTGGATAAAGGTTATAAAAGCCAAATGAAAAAACAATGAAGAAGGGATATACGAGTCTAAAGATATCCATATCAAAAGTTGATGGAACAAATGTCAGATAGTCCTAACTCTTAACACAAAAATCCTAACCATCAAGTAGTATTCACAAGAGATCTTACAAAGTCACAATTGCTCATTGATTTGGCAAAGGACCATAAAACGAAACCCATTTGTACAATGATAATGAGTAAACCACTACATAATAATAAGCATACAAAGGTTTCATAGAGCACATATAAGGCATTATAAGATAAACATGGCATAAACACATCAAATCATACATGCAGTATTAAGATATGATAAACATTCCATAACATATACATTACCAAGGCACATTCTCATCATACCATTATGCTTAAATAAATCATAATTCAATGAACTAGATCATACCAAGGGTCCTAAAACAATCACTTCATATCTTATAAATCTCAACTAACTATACCAAAAAATTTCAAAATACCTAGTTAGACAAGACATCCTAAAGAAGTATAAAGTACTTGAGTTATATCTGTGTACTAAGGTGACAAGGTACCTTATAACTAGATCACCAAATCAAATATAATTAAATCTAAAAGAGTAATGATAAAGAGACATATAAAATACTCAAGTCATACTAGCACACACATGTAATATATTTCCTAACCATTCCATATAAACCATGGGCAGGACACAAAGGTAACTACCAAACCAGTAATCAAATACATTACTAATATCACACATTAGTTACTTCTAGTTTTATTACTCAAGGGGATACAAGAGATAACTGATGCACTGTCGTATGCACAACAAATTTAATAAATAAATCCTAATTCCCAAATACGTAGTATATGGCAAGAAGGAGTCGAACCCACATGGAATGGTATATAATCAATAATTCTATAATCGATGTTAAAACCCTAGTTATGTAATAACATATAATTCTATCATCAATATCTAAACTATAGATAAATAATAAAACACTGTACTCACTAATTAATGAATAAAGATAGGAAGTATTGATTATGGAATTAGGATATCAAATATCATGGAGAAACGAAATATTCTAAATGATTTAACGTTGACCTGTAGAAACTCATAATAATTCATTTCTTTACTTTCTCTCAATTCTAATAAATTAAATAAGCTCTCAATTTATCACCTAACCAATTAATAACCTAGGTTAAGAACGCTAGATTCAATTAATGGCAGCATTACGAATAGAAAGTAGTCAACTACGACCATAATCACATAAGCTCGGATCATGCAATCGTAAGAATTAATGGACAAGATTAATAATTAATCTTTTGCTACTCTGGAAACATTAATTAACAATTACGTATTAATTTTGTTATCCTAGAATAGATTAAGATCTAAACTAGATAGGTGATCAGTCTAATTAGTTTAAATTCTTAATCTATGATGCAAGATCATTCAATTCCGTCCATCAATTCAATTTCAAAATCCAAAACCCTAATTCCTTCATCAAATCCTCCACTTATACTATCTACATAATTGCAATAACACACAATTAAATGCAATAATCTATAATTAACATCAATGCTTATAAATAAATTAACAATGAAACACTAAACACAAGAAAAATAATAATGCAACAAAGAGAATTGAATTGCATTCAAGCAAAAATCAAAACTTGCAATTAAAAGAGGAATGGAGAAGAACTTATCGAATTGAATTCCAGATTGTTGATTGTTCAATTGAATACAATGGAGAGAAAGAGAATTGGAATTAGAAATTACATGTGGTATCTAGAGAGTATAGAGAGAAAGAGATAATCCCATTCTCGAACTCCCCCGAACCACCTTTTCGATTGTTTAAACTTTAGAAATATATCGGGGAAAAGTTGCGCGAACGGTTACAAAATTTGAGAAAAACACGGTCCGTGTTAGAAAACACGGGACCCCCGTGTTTTTCCTTGAACTCTCGACCAAATACTGAATTTTAAATGATGAAATTTTGTTTGTTGATAGAAAAACACGGGCCGTGTTTCATGTTCCTTCATTATTTCTTCATGAAATTTCAACACAATCTTCCCTTTGATATATATTCTTTATTTCTAGTCTTTTCTTCCATTGATTCCATATATCTTGATGTGTTCTTTGTTGCCTTTTCTCTTTCCATCGATTTCTCCTTTGAATTTCTTCATTTTTATCTTTTCCTACAAAATGTATCCAAAAGAGAAAAACTCGAGAAAATATTAAATGTTATAAAAATAATGAGGAATAAATGGCATTTTTACTTAGAAAAATAACATATATATCTCATATATCAATAACCTGAAGACTTATGAAGTACTCAGATCATACAAGCGCACAAATATAACATACTACCTTCCCAACCATACAACCAAAAGACATATAATGTAACACCCCCAATTTTGGCTACCAAAAAATTTCATTTAAAATGGTGTAGAAGCTAAAATATACCTAAGAAAATTAGGTGTTACCACCATACCTAACATAGGATGGATGTCTGCCACCTACCCCATATAAGATACAAGACTAAAACCAACCAACCAATTTAAAATATTAGAGTGTGCACATTTAAATTACATAAACATTTTAAAAGCTTGTTTACATTGAAGGACCTCAATGACCCTCGATCAAATCATTACAAGAATACAAATAGATAAAGTACAGGGCCAAATTTAAAACTTGATTAGGGTGTGACCCCAAAATAAAACCATAGTCCACCACATACCTTACAAATCTCTGGATGTCCACGCTCTCAAATCCTAAACCTAAACTGAGGTAGGCCCACTACTAACCATCTCCGAAAACCTGCACATGGCCCTCTACCAGTAGGAATGAGTAGGTGACCAAGTGAATGGACACATCAATACTATATACTTAGCAAGCCAAGTTGATCTCTCAATAAAAATACAAGTATGCAAATTATATCATACATTGATATAATATTTAACATGCATCATGCTAATGTTATATACATAAAGGTAGGAATACATCGGACCATACTATCATACATACTAAAAAAATGAAGAATATATAATGCTTGGTTTCACATTATAATCATATAGGCCCTCACACATGCATTGGTAGATTAAATCTAAGCAATCACTAGAGTTTATTTCCAATGGCTCAATCCTGTAGATTATATTATTTCCTTATCATATAGTGACACAAATCAACATCCAACCAACATTTCAATCAATAACTAATTATCCATTTAAGGCATTAACAAGTGTATAAACCAGCTTTTATCCTTTTTCTCATCCAACCATTTTCCATCCTTATCTAATTATTCATATTCAATTATTCATTATATAGGCCTTTATCATCTAATGACTTATTATTATTATCAAGCGATGAATTGTTCACCACTCTATGGTCTCAAATACCATGGAAGCTTATTAAAATAAGGGACATAAAGTCTAGGCTGAAGCTAATCATCAAAGCGAACATAAGTCTAGACCAAAGCCAATCACCAAAATGGACATAAGTCCAGGCTGAAGCCAAGCAATATGGACATAAGTCTAGGATGAAGCCAACCACCTAGGTAACCATACCCTTTAATATTGATACCCCCTAGTACATCATTAGTGTCTAAAGTAGGTAAGGTACTGGGACCTCTAAGGATCCCGCCAAAAGGCAAAGCCGGAAGGTACCAAAATGTTTGAAGATAGATTAACCTCTGGTAGCTAATTGAGAATTGGGTAACCCAAACCCATACACAACTCAATTGTATTTTTCTTTACATGATTAGTATACAATTCATAAGGATAGGTGATGATACAATGCCCATATAAGAACAAGCAAGGCATAAACATATTTCTTCCATGTTAACCTTTCCATTTGCCAACCATATGAGTTTCCATTTATCCTTTTATAATATTATTCAAGCCCATCATGTTATTTTATCCAATCCCAAGTTGTACTTAATTACTCTTTCTCAAAACCATCACATTTCATAAGTGGTATACCCATTTATCCTTTACAATACTCATAGAGTATGTCATAAATTATGATCCATTTAATCCTTCTATTAGGCCATTAATCCCTGATAAAAATCTATATATTATCCCATTAATATTCATGGGACAGTCCCAATCATAGCCTCAAAGCATAACCACAAACCAGTCGAACTAGTTGATCGATCTGGCCCAATTAGTTGATTGGTTGCACCAACTAGTTAATCAATTTGGGTCGACAATTTGATTGGTTTGACTCAACCAAACCCTACTTTTTCTCAAACTAGTTGATCAGCTTGAGCAAACCAATTGACTGTTCATAAACCAGTTGATCAGTTCTACCAAACCAATCGATAGGTTTAAGTAGAGAGCAAGTCTAAGGTCTTTGCAGGCTTACAAGTCGATGGGTTAGGTTAACTACTTGACTGTTATAGGAACCAGTTAATTGGTTTGACTTAACCAGTCGATTCATTTGCCCTATAACAACACCAAACAATTATTTTCATGTAGATTTATACTTATAAATCATCATTAACCACATTAGAGCACATATTAACAAAGTCTAACACATTTTCAATTGAATTAACTTGCATATCTCAATATTGAATCATCGTATCCTACGTTTATGGAGTTTCATGGTCTTTACTCAAAGCATACAATCTATCCATCCAAATCAATTATGCAAGCTATATGCATTCATGCCAAATTACAATATCAACTTAAAAAAACTTATATCATGCAAGAATACTCAAATCCATATTAGAAGCAAGAATTACTTGATGTAGGTAAAATTCCCCTTCAACTAAAATTTCTAGATCTATGAAAATATCATCTTTTAAAACCTTAAAACAAAAAATCTTAAATTCATAATTTTCTACAAAACCTTAGTAATTTTAAACTTAAAACAAAAAGGAAAGAAGGAAATACCCCACTTAAGGTAAAAATAGGGAATGCTCAGCTGAACCACTCAATCTTTTTCCAAAATCTAACTCTTTCTTACTTAACAATTAAAATAAGAGAGAGCTAGAGACAGGATTAGAAGAGTGCAAGAAATCGACTACAAGGTTGAAAGTGTAGAAAGGAGAAAGGTGAATGCAAGGAGTTAAGGATTTTCGGTGGCTAAAAAAAAGGTGAATAAAAGGGATGATTGGAGATATTTATAGACAACTAATCAAGATGAATAACAAATGGTTTAAGAAAAATTTGAAAACCCTAACACTTACCATTTGAATTCTAGCTAAATGAATGGATTTCATACAAGATATGCAAACCTATTCTCCAAAGCTCAAATAATGTTTCTAGAGAATGTAGTTCCATTAAGCCAAAACTGGAACTCAAAAGAGAGGTAACTCAAAAGAGAGGTAATGGAAGGTCGGTGTGGAATGAATCTTTCAGCTGCTTAGAATCATGTCTGAGATTAAAGCATTGATATCATAAATGTGTAGAGGAGAGAGGTGGAAGAAGATAAGGCTGAGGTCATCCCTCTCCCTGAATTGTCCCAATCGACCTCTAGATTGATCTAAGGTAGTATTTCGGGGTAAATGCATCATGAAAAGGGTTAAGAATCTCTTAGGGATAATTTGGCATGGATTGGAAAGGTTCCATTTTAGTATATAAATTTTCCAAAAAATTGAGTTCAAAAATATACCTAGCTCAACAAACTAGTTGATCAATTTGGGCTTACCAGTCAAATATTATACAAACCAGTCGATAGGTTACCCCAACCAGTCGAATAGTTTAGTCGAGAAAACCCATTTTCTTAAATAATGAACTATTTGATTGGTTCGTGGAAACAATAGATCTATTCACTTGAAAAATTCAATAAAATCCATTTTCCAACGTTATTTCAAATCAAAATTTGCTTCAAACCAAATCATAGCATTAAATCAAAATCAATTGCCCAAAAATTGGTATAGTTCTCATTCAACCATTTTACAAAATATGGGGTATTACATATAAAGTACAAAAATTATACTGGAACACTACTAGCATCATAATGCCCTCCAACCTAGGTCGCCAAATTCTTAATTATTGATACCCCTTATAGGATTTATAGATCACCCATAGAGTAGACTATGGCCTTATTGAGGAACTATGGCACTCTATTGAAGCCAAACCAAAGCAAGGACTCCTACCTCAACTCTAGGGTAGCTAACCTTAGAGAGTAAACAATTCCCAAACCTAAGGTCTCTTATTTTAAATATTAGTATTTTATATGGTGATCACAAATATCACATAGTACACGCATGGTATCAATTTTCATACTTAATTAATTTTTTTTATTTTTAATTATTCAAGTCAACTTTGAGGTCAATGGTTAAACCATAGAAAATTCAATACTAATGTCAACTTATTAACATACTAAGGCTCTCCTATGTCCAATTATTCATATTTAAGCACACTAGGTCATAGATGATCAAAGTGCCCTTATAAACCTAATCACCATGATATTACCCATTTTAAATGTTAAAAATTCTTTCACTAACAATTTCTCATGAAAAGGCTAAGCTATGATAACTAAAACAATTTAGCATGCAGGTAAATTCTAAGATATGGCAAATAATTATTTTACCCCTACATGTGATTAACACATGATTAATCATATAAATCACATGCTTTAATACTGAACATCATATAATACAAGCTAGTCGTACATGCTAGAAAAATAGAAGCATGGTACACTAAAAGATAATTCTAACCCTATGGAAAAAAAATATTTATCATGTGGAAATAAGCCTAAATATGCTTAACATGTCATATATGTTATACATATACATCACACATAATTAATCCATAACATTAAACCTACTATAGAATGCTATCATACGCTTAATATGTTAACTAATTTATGTGCTCAAGACACATAATGTCAAAATAGCATACCTAGGAAAATAAAAACAACATATCAAGACATGGTTAGGGAAACTAATACAACATAACATAAAAAAAAACTCTAATATGCTATCATGCCGTTTTTAAATTTTAGTAGAGCATATGTATTTCCTTAATCCCAAGAAAAAAAATAGAAAAATACCAAAAAAACAACACCAAAATCTTATCCTCCATTAACACCCTCCTTCTCTACCTAAAAACAAACCCAATTAAACATTATATTAGAACTAAATATTTTAACAATAAAAGGCAATGAAAATCCAACAAAACTGACTATAGAAAAATACTCAATCAAAGATGGAATTGCTAACGGAAAAGGACAAGCATAACTCAAATTAGAAAAGGAAAATATCATGAGCCTTCAACCCACTATAGAGGGAAGGGGTGCAAGGGACTAACTCAGTAGCAACTAGGATATGTGAATAATGGATAAAACATGGGCTCCGCTGTGTGAACTAGTCACACTAAAAAATGAATGATAGCATAAAATTAGGATGTTATGGGGCTTGATAAATTGAAGAATGGATGAAAAAGAAGCTGAGTTATATGTGGTTTAGGTGGAAGAAGGGAGGTAGCAACATGGGAAATCCATGGAGAGATGGCAGCACAAGGGCTGCATGTTGGTGAAGGTTGGTAGCGTGAGGTTGGAGATTAAGGTGGTGGTTCATGTAAAAGGTGGAGGGTCTTGGGTAATGCTAACTACGATAATGGGTGGTGAAATAGCTAGGAAAAATATAAATAAATATTGGGAAATAATATTGTAGAGGTGCTAAAAAAAGGATATTGGAGGCTAGGGGAATGTTTTTGCATAGTTTAGTGGTTTTGGGGGTGATTATGGCTGCAAAAATGGTGGCATGACCTAGGGAAAATTGTAGAGAAAAACTAAGGAGATAAGGAAAGGAGAAAGGATTAAGAAAAAAAATCTTGGTGTGGGTAAGTGTTGGGAAAAATAAAAGATGAAGGGAGTGTTTTAGGAGATCATTGTATGCAAAGGAGAAAGTGTAAGGGGGTTCAGTTGTAGAGAAATAAAGAATTCAAGGAGTCGATGTGTAGGATAGATGATAAAGAGTAGGGGTATGGGGTTAAATGACAAGGAAATGGGTAGGGGGTTGAGTGTGGGTTTAGGAATTAGTTAGGTTATGATTAGTTTGGTTAGGTTGGGGTTTTTGGTTATCATAACTAAACTGGAAGACTATTGGTTAGAGTGAGGGGTAAATAAAAGGTAAAAAAGAAAGGTTAAGGTTAAGAACAAGGGTTAAAATTTATAGGTTAAAAGAGATATTCAATCCAAGGTTTATGGTTAAATTTAGAAAAAAAGCTAAACACTCGAAAAAAAGGGTTTATAAAATTTTAGGGGTGTTACAATTATAATTGAAGTATTCTTTTATTGAAATTTAGATGTGCCATAAATAAAAGAATATATCAGATAAGATTGAGGGTCATGGAGTTAAAACTTTTACAAAGTGTAGAAATGAAATAGACTTGCTTTTGTTGGCGTGTTTAATAACTGTTACAAAAATTTTCTGAAAAGGATATGACCAGGTAGAAAAGATACAAAATAAAACACCAAAACATGTTCCACAAAAAGCTTCATGTTATGAGTGTATTACCCCACTTTCCAAACATATATTTAATATTGCAAATATAAGAAAATCATGTTATTCATATATTTATTATTGAAACCCAAACCCTAGGTATGATTTTGAAACATTTCATTCCGTTATTCATATCCTTGCTCACAACTTTGTTAAGTGAGAGTTTCCTTGACATTTTTGGTGATATAACATCTGCTAGATTATTTTAAACAATCATATTTTAATTCCATATTTTTTTGAGTCTCCTATCCAAAGGATTTGATAAAAAATTTCAATTTCAATTTAGGTAGCTTTTATCACATTTTACGTCTCAAAATGATCTTTTTAATTATCAAATATTTACAAAAAAAAATAAGTATTTTTTATTTTAGTTATTAAACTATTTATTATTGTATTTTTATTATTTTTAGATAAATTCACTATTTTGAGCAAAATTAGTTACCAAAACTTAACTTTCTGTACTTGAATCTTATCTAATCTTTTGAGATTCAATTCCAAACATACAAACCATTATAATAGTGAGTACTAGCCCTCTAAAATCAAGTCAATTGGTGCCAATCTCTTTTATCTCCCCTATGTTGGTTGTGAAAATGAAACTTATGATTATGTTCCCTTAACTGTTAGATTTCATTACTAATATAACATGTAATGTTCCTCCTCTTCTCTCTTTCACTACCTTCATGTAAACCACCTTATTCACTCCACTTTATTTGGTGCATATTCATGCCAACGTCCCTTAGCTTTGCATGGCACCTTTGGCTCAAGTGGACCCCACAAACATTAATGTAAATTTATCATTATAGGCTAATCAATAAACTACATTCATTCACCTTGCTAAGTTTCCTACACGAGTTTTTTAATTCACCTTCCCCTTTCCTCCCTTATGCATGCCACTTTTCACTCCATATCCATTGGTTTGTAATGTCAATTGACATAAATGGTTATAATACCTAGTATTTTTGTAAGATTTATAAAATGAAAAGTTATTATGTTTAATAATTTTAATAATGCTTGATCACAATTTGGAACTAAAATTGGTTTTGAGGTAAAAATGGATTTGGGAATTTTAAAAAAATTAAATATAATAATTTTTTGGTGAAACAATTGATTGGTTTATCCTTTCAGCTAAGGGTTTTGTTCAACCAAACCAATTGACTAGTTAATGAAAACTATTTAGCTGGTGATCACTTAATAATCTTTTGTTGGTACCTTAAACATAATCGAGGGATCTAATTTGATAGATGATGGAGATGATGACCTCACTCTTTTCTTCTTCTTCCTCTATATTTTCCATACCTATGGAAGTATGCTTCGATTTTTAGACTATCCCTGCACAATTAAGAGATTTTCTTCCCATGCCTATCTTCCATTTCCCTTCTAGTGTTCAATATTTTATGTAGAGCTCGACTTGCACTCTCCATAAAATTGCCATTTGATCCTTGAGATGGAAGTCAATCTATTCTTGATAAATTTTCCCATTCATCTTATATTAGAATAATAAAATTATGATTTTCATTCTATTATATAATGGCACTCGCTGCTTAACCAATTTGTTGGCCATAAATAACCTTAATCACCCATTCTTCTCACTTTTCTTTCAGCCTCCAAAGTACTTGAGTCCTCAAGAACATGTGTTAACTCCTCTCTACTTCGAGCTTACATTCAAATTCCATTCACTATTTTAATCCTTTCTCTATCTCCTTCCTATTTTATTCTTAAGTAATAAAGAGTTGGATTTAGGAAGAATTTGAGTTTTCTTTTAGCCACATCTTTCTCTATTTTTCTCTTGGAAGTGGTAAGTTTGTTTTTTCCCTAATTCGAGTTATTGATTTGTGAAAGTTATTTAATGATGTCTAAGTTTCAACCTATTAATTTTAAAGGTTTTGGAAGTTGAAATTTTCCTGCTTAAGTTTTTCCTCTTTAGTTAAGCTTCAAGTAAGTCATTCTTACCTTTGAAATGTGGCACGAATAAGTATATGAGTTATTGTACTCTATAAAATGTTAATTTTATATTCTTGCATGAGATTTTGGATTCTTAAATGATGCATGTTGAATTAATTAATGTTTTTGAGAAAAAGGTCTTGATTAATGGGAATAGGGTCGATTGCTTGAAAATAAAGCATAATTCTATTTATAAGCATATCAAATCTTGGTACTTTGTTATCACATGTTATGGTTTTGATGTGGCAAGATTTTAGAGTGTAAATCGCATGTAAATTCTCTATTATGTGCTATTTGGGAGTAAATTGATCAGCTAGTTAAGCCAAACCGATTGATTGATCCATAGAATAGTTGATTGGTAGGTTGAAATCGGTCAAGTGAATGGTCTGTGGTAACTTTAGTTGCTCTCTGCTTAAACCCATTGACTAGTTTTTCAGAACCAATCAACTGGTCTCAGAACACTTGATTGGTCTGACCAAACCGATCGATTGGTTTGATTAAATTTTGAGGTTTGGTTGAGCCAAATAGATAGACCAGTTAGCCCAAACTGATAGATCAATTTAGCCAGAGCATGTTATTTTTGTTCCTTTAGACTTGACATATTTTGAGACTATTTCCAATGCTACTATATGATTCTTTAATGATGGAAATACACATATTGGCATGATATAACTAAAATATTACATGGATTAAAAGGTTCATAATTCATGGTGCTCTTAATAAGTGCTTGGGAATAATTTAGTGCAAAAACTAGAATATGTTTTGACTTTAAAAAGATAACTTAATATAGATTCTAGGCCTAAATGGATTATCATGATGGATTAATTTAATATTGGTTAAGAACTAATGGAAATCCCACCACATGCTAGGAAAATAATAATGGTTAAGATGGAGTGAGTATATATATGTGTTACTTGGATGTTACATAGGGCTTGTATGATAACATAACTTTGAAAATAACACACTAATCACTTAAAGTGGAAGATAATTGAGCTATGCACTAGTTTGGGTTACCCAATCTACGATTAGCTACTGAGAGTTAGTCTTCCTTCGGGTGTTTATTTGTGCCTTTAGGATTTATCTTCGGGTGGGATCTGAGTAGATCCCAGTGCCTTATTTACGTTAGACACTAATGATGTACTTAGGGGCATCGATACTAAAGGGTCTGATTACCTAGGTAGTTTTTGGCTTTTGCCATACTTTGTGTCCATTATTGGTTACTTGGCTTCTACTAAACTTTATTTCCTTTGGTTTAGATAGGCTTACATGGTATATGAGACTATGGGGTGCCAAACAAACCATGCTCAATAAGAACAAGAATAAGTATGTGGATAAAGAAAAAGGAAAAGAAAGGGAAAGAGATATAATGGCTTGTAAACAGTTAATCTAATGGATCATGTAAACTTGGAAATGGACGTAAGCAAAGGACTTGTTATTAAATCATACATTCCTAGACATGTTATTTATGTTGCATTACTACACATGATGATTGATGAATTATCTAAGTCTTTTCATGGCATGAAAACCTGATATATTATATGATTATGGTAATATAGGTACACTTATGTGCAATGTTTAAGCATGCTATGATGTTCAACATGACTTTTAGTGTTGCTTATAGCCTCATACGAAGTGTACCAATTTGCTTTTTTGTTCCATCACCTAGTGAATCCCACTAGTAGAAGATCATGTGCAGGTATTTGAGGATGACCAGTAGTGTGATTGCCTCATTTTAGGCTTCGGGCTTGAGAGCATGGGCATACGAAGACTATTGTTTGGTCTTTAATGGACCATAGTTTGGGGCTATGCCCTACCTTTTTTTTTCTTCCCATTGTAGTTATGTACTTTAGTTTAATGTTCTCTCATATATTTGAATATTTTAGGGAACATCAAGGTCTTGTTTTGTAAATATTTTTTTAATATCTATATATCATGTTACTTGTACACACTAATCTTATTTTTGATTAGTTTGGCTTCTTAGGGTTGTATCTAACACAAGACGGGTGGGTGACACTTATCATATGTTATAAGCAGCAGTAGCACCCCTTTTTTTTCTAGCGGTGTTTGGCATGTTTTTCGTTTTCGCAATGTTTTAAAATGAAATTTTTTAGTAGTGAAAAATGGAGGTATTACTGGTTGGTATTCAAGCTTTATTTTAAATTTTTATTCTTTTTAAAATAGTTTTAACTGATATCATAGGTGTTGTTAGGACATTATTCTAAATTTTTTGGCCCTTAATAAATATTAAGTCGAGATCACCAAAAATTTTTTTAACGATTTCCTAATTACCTCAAGTATATGATTAAGAGTTAAAGTGTTTTCAAGCCAGAAATGTCATTGAGTGAGTGTGGGTTGGGAATGTGCTGTAGATAGTTTTGTATTGCTCATGGGAATGAGATACAAATAGTTTTATATTGCCCTTATTTTGTGGGCTCTACATCTTGATGATAAGTGATGTGTTGCTAGGAGTTAATGGCCACCTACAGTCATTATGAGTGCATCAAGGAATTTATGGAGGCTATCGATGCCTACATAGAAGGCTAGATTCAAGCACCATAGCTACTGTTAGTGCTAATACCTTCCCCAGTTCTGGAGGATTGGCTCCTGAGGGCCAACCATCATCATCCACCAATCTTTGAGGTCAGGAAGACCTTAACATCATGGAGAGATGGGTTAGGAACATAGAAAAGACCTTCACCACTTGTGGGTGCATGTTTGATAGAAGAGTTGACATGGGAGTGTACTACCTGAGCAGGCGAGTAGACATATGGTGAAGGAGTGTCCATCATAGAGGCGGAGAACCTATTATTTAAGAACCCTTCCTTGAGGTACTCGTCCCCATATGAATAAGTATACCGAGTTTATGGCCCTTCGCCAGAGAGGCATATCGATGGAGGAGTACTACACGAGATTCATGGAATTAGTCTACTTAGCTCCGAAGGTAAAGGCTAGTGAGGCGATGCAAGTTCACTACTTCAAGGTTGTCTAGGGTGTAATAACCCATCTTTTTCTAAGTTGTGTTGAATGGGAAGTTGTAGTGTTTATTGAGATTTGATAAGCAGATAATGTTTAATTTTGATTTGGAACTATAATTGAGTTTGAGGAAAATTTAGATTTAAATAAGTGTTAGAAATGGAATAAAATGAGTTTTTAGGTGAACCGATCAATGGGTTCCATAAACCGATTGATTGGTTCGTCATTTCAGCCAAAGGGTTTTGCTCAACCAAATCGATCGACTGGTTGGTATAACAATTGATAGGAGGGCCAAACCAATCGACTAGTGTGTTGAGCTAAGTATATTTTTGAAACTCAATTTGTTGGAAAAACTTCTTATACCAAAATGGAACCTTGATAATCTCATTCCAAGTTGTTCTTTAAAGATTCTTATCCTTTCTTATCATATATTCGGATCGAGCTTCTACTTGAAACTAATTTGAGGGTTCGATTGGGACAATTGAGGGGGGTGACCTCATCTTTTTCTTCATCCACCTCTCTCATTTGCATGCTCTAGAAATCATTTCTTCGATTTCAAACCTACCTCTGCTTAGCCAGGAGATTCTTTCCACGCTGATCGTTCATTTCCTCTCTTATATTTGACATTTCTAGGTAAATTTGACCTGGATTTTTCCAAAAATCACCATTTTAGCTCTAGAAAGGAGGCCAACCTATCTATAATGAAATCCACCCATTCAAATCAAATTCAAATGATATAAAGTAGGGTTTTTCAATCTATGCCTAACCACACTTGATCTTGTACCAATTTTTTGGCTATAAATAACCCCATTTGCCCCTTCCATTCACCTTTCTTTTAGCCACCGAAATGTTCCAATTCTCTCTAACCTCCTGTTCTTTTTCTCTTCAATTCGAGCTTAGGTTTGGTTTTTTTCCACTATTCTAATCCTTTCTCTAGTTGCTTCTTATTTATCTTAAATCAAAGGATGGCTATATCTAGGAGGAAGTTGAGTCTATCTTTCAACACAAATTCCCATTTTTTCCCTCTTACATTTGGTAAGTTGTTTTCTCCTAATTTGAATTCCGATTTATAAAATTATTCATTGAATTTCTAAAGTTTTATTTTTTTTTTAAGTTTTTGAAGTTGAAAGTCTTCTAGGTTGAGTTTTCCTATTTTTGGATAAAAATTTCTTGCACCAAGTAAGTCATTATTACTTATGAAATGTCATTTAGTTAATTATGTGATGTTGTGTATTACTATAATTCCTAATTATATAGGGTTGCATGAGAATTTGGTTTCAGATTTATGCATATTGACTAATTTTTGAATCCTAGGAAGAAGGTAATAATTTTAGGGATATTAGGTCAATTTGTTTATTTGTGAAGCATGTTTATAGTTTATGAACTAATGAAGTATTAGTATAATGCTATGATATGATTTAATTTGGATGTGGTAGGATTTTTAAAGTGATTTGCAAGAAAAATGTATGTTTTGTGTTGTTGGGTAAACCGACCGACTATTTAGGCTAAACCGATCGACTATTCCTTATAATAGTTAACTGGTTTCACCAAACGAATCGCCCAATTTAAGGGAACCCTAGGTTTGGCTGAGCCAAATTGATTGAACTGTTGGTAAAATCGATCAACAGATTAGGTGATAAGTGTAACTTTTGCATCTTATTCCTAAGGTTTATAAGAGTTTTTACCTCTAATTTCAGTTGGAATTCTCTCTTTTTGTTTTTGTTACTGCCTTTGTGTTGTGAAATTTTGCAGGGTCTCAAGCAACAACAAATTCATGAAGGATGGAAAAAAGAATAAGCTTAAAGGGAGAAGAAAGGAGAAAAAAGGAGAAAAGAGGAGCAAAAGTTAAAGCGGAGAGAGATTTAGAGCTAAAATGTAAATTCTGGAATAAAATGAAAGTAAGAATGCATATTCAAAGTATATGGGCCTGAAAGAAGTGGAATTTAGACCAGGAAAAAGTCTAAATTTGGAGATGCTTTCGGCATAAAAGTTTTAGATCTTTTTAATATATTTCCAACGCATCCAAAACTAGATTAATTGGAGTTATAATGAAAAGGTTATGGTTAAAATACGTATCATTGTCAAAGCTGACACGAGAAGCCCATCTTTATCAATACCCTAGGGATCCGTGAGGTGGTAATATAAAAACTCTCATTCTAATTTCTCGAAGCAGCCTCCACTCCCTCTCTCTTCTCTCTTCTCTATCCTCTTCCCCAATTCATTAAGATCTCTCTTGTAAATTAGAGACTGAGGTGCAAGAAGTTTAATTTTTGCAAGAATTTGTGAACATCAAGGGTATTATCTAATGATCTTTTCTCTATCTATGGAATCTCTTGTTTTTTTTAATATTTTTGCTATGAATTTTATAGGCTAGATCTTATGCTAAGGTGAAGGGGAATTTTCCCCCATCCGAATGTGTTGAATTATTGCATCTTTTTTATTCAATTCATGATCTATGTGTTGTATTATTGATTGATTGACGGAGTGATGAACCACGGCCGGGTTCCGATTTTTGGTGTGGGAAATACCGGTGAGATCGAGAGATAATCCAGTATTATACCCAATAGCACAACGGGAGATTAAATTGTAGGTCGAGAGACGATTAATTTGACCTCTACAACAATAAAGGAGGAAACTTTATGGACTTTAATGCATTACATTCTATTAGACTCTAAGCTAGAGATAGTTAGGGCCAAAGATATTTAATAGGGTGGTTGTGGCTTGAGAAAGCACAACACTTTCTATCCTTGTTGGCATGATTGATTATGATTATTGAATTATTTTGTGATGTGATATTCAATTACATATGAGGATGGGGAGCGATGAACCGGAACCTTAGCTCTTCTATTTATTTAAGTCACTTGAGTGCTATTTTCCTTTCCTTTTAGCTTAGATAGTTATTTTAGCTTAAAATTTATTATTTCATATCATCCCGTAGTCTAGACATAGCTAAGTTCTATCATTATCCTAGTGGTCATTTACCAATCCCTGTGGGATCGACCTTGACTACTACTCTGACCCCGTGCACTTGCGGTAGGAATGTGTCATTAGGCCAAACTAATCAACTAGTTCATCCACATTGTGTGATTTTGATCTTTTGGCTTAGATATACTTTGAGACTATGTCTAACCCTTCTATATGACAAATTAATAAGTGAAATAAGTTTGATGGCATGGATTGGCAACCTAATAGATGGATTAAATAGATCATGATTCATGGAATACTCAATGGTATTGTCAAGGCCTTCATGGGTAAACCCGAATAAGTATTTGATGGCTTTAAAGGGTTATTGTAATCTGGACTTTGGCTTGGAATGGATTAATCTAAGGGATTTGGTTAATATTGAGTAAGCATTAATGGAAATCCCACATATGGTTGGGGAATGTAAGTTAAGATGGAATATATATATGAATTCCTTACTTGCATATTGTATGGGCCTTTCATGATCACGTAACCTCAATAATAACATACTATTCACTCAAAGCAAATGACAATCGAGTTGTGTATGTGCATGGATTACCTAATCCTCAATTAGATATCAGGGGTTAGTCTGCCTTTGCGCTTTCATTGGCGCCTTTAGGCTTTGCCTTCGGGTGGGATCCTAGTAGATCCCGATGCCTTCCATAATCTAGACACTGATGACGTACAAGGGAGTATTGATACTAAAGGGCTTGGTTACCTAGGTAGTTTTTGGCTTTAGCATAGACTTATATTTGTTTGTGGTTAGTTAGCTTCGGCCTATACTTTATGTCCTTATTTTCAATAGACTTCCATGGTATATGATACCATGGGGTGGTGTACAACCCATCACCCGATAAGAATTTGGATAAGAAATTGGAAATAATAATGTGGTTAAAGAGAAAAAAGAAGAGTAAAAGAAAAATAACAATAATAGAGACAATTGCTTATATATAAATGACCTAATAGATTAGGAAGGTGGAAAAATGGCCTATGGTGGAATCATATGTATGGATGAATAAAGCCTTAATAATAGTTGGACAATCTACTTAGTAGACTGCATGTAATAATATACGATATTATGTTATGTTGCTAAGCATGATGAGCCATGTATGATATGAGCTTTCTATGTATGATATCACCATGATAGAGCATGTATTCTATTTATATAGGCATGGACTATGTTAGTATGATTATGATTATATGCGGGAATCATGTGTGCTAACGAATTCCATTGAAGAAGTAACTTAGCTTATTCAATATGAGGGGTATTAATGTGCTCGTTTGCTTGGCCACTTGCTTATTCACACAAGTAGAGGGTCATGTTTAGGTTTTTGGGGATGATCAGTAGTAGACCAACCTCGTGTTGGGAATGGGTTCTGAGAGCGTGGACATCCAAAGTCTTTTGTGTGGTCCTAAATGGACCAAAGTTTAAGGTTATGCCCTACCTTTTTTTTCTTTAACTTGAACATTGTACTTTGGTTTAATTTTCCCCTCATTTATTTGAATATTTGCAGACTTTCGAGGTCCTATACTTGAAAGTATTTCTTTCGGTATTTATATAATGTTTTTTTGATGCACTCTACTTTGGTGTTGGTTGGTTAGTTCTCAGCCTTGTATTTATCATAGGATGGGTAGCTAGCCCCTATCCTATATTAGGTGCGGCAGTTCGGTAGTTTTCCTATTTTGCAAGGTTTTCAAAATAAAAATTTTTAATAGTAAAAAATGGGGGTGTTACATTGGGGATCATATATTAGGAGTTGTTAGTGGGAGTTACCCAACCATACATGGTTGGAATGTACAAGCAAGCCTTGGATGCTTCCTGAGCCACCTAGGCTAGAAGTTCCTAGTTAAGAGGAAAGAGAAAGTTTGAGGGTCACCAGCCT
The DNA here is from genome assembly GCA_030549775.1 of Tamarix chinensis. NCBI lineage: Eukaryota > Viridiplantae > Streptophyta > Magnoliopsida > Caryophyllales > Tamaricaceae > Tamarix > Tamarix chinensis. The sequence goes on along the minus strand of CM060179.1, from coordinate 75,975,004 downwards.
TCTGATGATAGGAAGATGACCTACTCTTTGAGTAGCTTGCTACCTATGTATTGCTGGAGTATGGGGTCAATACCTCAATCAAGAGGTTAGGCTAGAAGATGATTCAAGGAGAGACACTACTATTGCAAGCATTGTGGAGTAGACCATCCAATAGTGGATTACAAAGGTAACAAGGTGACATGCCCTGGTTGTGGTATGATGTGACACATGGGGTATGAGTGTCATGTCAGAAGTGGCAGCATTTAGAAGAAGTCAAACTTGAGCTCATAGAACTTGAACTATACAACAAACAAAACCACAAACTTAAAGAGATCCCCCATTGCCATCTAGTGTTGTTAGTCGTACCATTTAGGCTAGAGGTAAGAAGCACCACCTATTTTAGCAAGGTTGGGGGTTAGGCAATGTTACAAGGATTCCTTTAGGAGGATGCATAAATATGATTAGCCAGATGGAGATAAAGCATTAGGCCGGTGTGGTAACTAGTATGCTTAATGTTTCCACCTTTTTAGCATACGTAATATTTGACTCTAGTGCATCACATCCTTTTGTGTCTTTCTCATTCATAGCTAGAGCTGCTTTATTTCCTGCCCACAGAATTTCTATTTCTGTATGTTACCTTTGGGGGATAGGATTACATGCTCTAGACTTTATAAAGGGGTGGCCTTGATAGTTAAGGGAGTAGGGTTTCCCTTAGATCTCATAGAAATGAGTTGCACAATTTCAATATGATTGTGGGCATGGAATTGGTGCGGAAGTATCAAGAATTGATAGATTGCATGTAGAAGTGTGTGGTTGTTGGAGGACCAATCGATGTTAGGGTCTCCTATCGGAAGTGTGAAACTAATCCCTTAATGAAGTTTGTACCAGTAATCATGTGCAATACCCTCATTTGTAAGGGGTTTCCATTCTTCCTATATAGTGTTTTAGATACCGAGGTCGAAGAAGTGCCACTAGAGAAAAGGTGATCTAAGAGTATTTCGATGTAATTCCCAACGAGATCCTAGGCTTGCCGCTAGTTTGAGATGTTGAGTTTACTATGGACTTATTGGCAGGGATGGAGCTAGTATCCAAAGCACCGTATCGCATGACTCCAATAGAGATGAAGGAGCTTAAGTCTCAACTAGAAGAATTGTTGGAGAAAGGCTACATTCAACTAAGTGTATCGCCTTATGAGCACCAATCTTTTTCATTGAGAAGAAGGATGGGAGCCTAAGACTTTGCATCGACTATCGAGGGCTAAATCGGGTTACAATGAATAATTATTATCCATTTCCATAGATTAACAATCTATTTGACCATCTCAAAGTAGCCATACCATTCTCCAAGATTGATCTTTGGTCAGGTTACCATCAGTTGAGTATAATAGAGCAGGATATTTCGAAGACGACATTTTGGATGAGATATGGCCATTACGAATTCACAATAATGCCTTTTAGAATCACTAATGTGCCAACAACATTTATGTCTCTTATGAAATAAATTTTTGGATAGATTTTAAATCAATACATCGTGTTGTTTATCAACAATATCCTTATCTACTCTAGTGATCGAGAGTAGCACAAAAAACATCTCAGACAAACCTTGGCGTTGTTAAGAGCACACCAGTTGTATGCCAAGATTTCAAAAGTGTGAGTTTTAGATAGATTAAGTTGATTTCCTTGGACATATGATTTCTAAGGATGGTGTGTTAGTGGAACCATCCAAGGTTCGAGCAGTTTATGAGTGACCAGCACCAACTTCTGTCAAAGAGGTGCACAATTTTCTAGGATGGGCTTGTAACTACTATAGGTTTGTTGTAAACTTCTCCAAGATACTTCGTCTAATGACCACTTTGCTAAAGAACGCTACAAGTTTCCAATAGGATAAGCAATGTAGCAAGGTCTTTGAAGAGTTTAAGAGGTGTCTGACTTCAACACTAGTGCTTATATTACTGAGTGTATCAGATGGTTTCAAGATGTATATCAACACTTCTAAGCATGGGTTAGGTTGCATATTGATGCAGCATGTGAGAGTGGTTGCGTATGCTTCTCGACAACTAAAGAAACATGAGCATAACTACCCCACACACAATTTAGAGTTTGTTGTAGTGATTTTTTCTCTGAAGATTTGGATTCATTACCTCTATGGTGTTCATTATAAGTTCTACATTGATCACAAGAGCTTTAAGTACATTTTTCATGCAGTAGGATTTGAATTTCAGACATCGTTGATGATTGGAATTGGTTAACGTGGAATTAATATACCATGAGGGTAAGGCAAATGTAGTGTCAATTATTTCCTTGAGTACATGAAGATGGAGATAGAATTGATCACTACTAGTAGTATAGAGGCAAGGATATATACACTCACCATCACACCATCGATCTTTGAGGAGATCTGAGCTACTCAACTTGGTGATGTTAAGCTTGAGAGGATCAAGTAGGGTATTAAAGAAGGTAGAACCAATGGTTTTCAAATTCACGAGGATAGTAGTGTCAAATGTCGTGGTAGGTGGTGGTTTATACCAAGAGGATATGTTGAGCTCAAGAGGAAAATCCTAGAGGAAGTCATTGTACCCCTTATTATGTCCATCTAGGAAGGGATAAGTTGTATAAAGATTTGAAGAAGTTATAATGGTGGCCCCGTATGAAGCAAGAGGTTATAGAGTTTGTTGTCAGATGTTTGACTTGCTCAGAAGGTCAAGATTGAACATAAGAGACCAAAAGGGTTGGTATAACCACTTAAGGTTCCACAGTGAAAATGGGACAACATATCTATGGACTTTGTGGTGAGTCTTCAGAAGACCCGTGGTGGATTTGATTCCATCTAGGTTATTTTGGATCATCTAACTAAATTAGCAGTGCTTATACTAATGAAGACGACATGGAGTATGGAGCAGTTAGCCAACACTTATAAGAAGCAAGTTGTGTAACTACATGGAGTCCTTAGATATATTGTGTCATATCGAGACTATAGATTCTTGTCATAGTTTTGGAAAACATTATAAGTTGCTTTAGGAAATCAATTGAAGATGAGTAATACTTTTTACCCAACCATAAATGGTCAGATGGAGAGGACCGTTCATACCTTAGAAGATATCCTTGAGGCATGTGTGTTGGATTTTATTGACAGTTGGGAGGACCTCTTGAACATGATCAAGTTCTCCTACAACAAAATTTACCACATAAGTATTAAGATGACACATTTTGAGGCCTTGTATGGGAAAAGTTTCATAGCCCCATGTGTTGGAGCGATCTCAATGAGACAATTGTGTTGAGACTAGAGATGATCAAGGAGACGACAAGACAAATCCAACTAATATAGGACCATATGAGAGCAACCCAGGATTGGTAGAAGAGCTAGGCATATGTGAGAAGATGAGCCGATGGTTACTAGGTGGCTGATAGAGTTCTTTTAAGGATCTCTCCCGCCAAGGGAGTAATGAATTTTGACAGGAAGGGTAAGCTCAACCCAATGTACATTGGATTTTACAAGATCTTAGGGTGATTAGGTGACGTCGCTTATCGTTTATCCCTACTGGTGGAATTGTCACATTGTCTTCCATGTTTCCTAGTTGAGGAAGTATGTAGTAGATCTTTTATATGTCATCCTGCTGGATTCGTTAGAGTTTGATGAATCTCTAACTTACGAAGAATGACCAGTAAGCATTCTGGACATGAATACTTGAGCTACGCACACAAAGACCATTCCACTAGTGAAGGTCTTTTAGTCATGACATGGTGTCGAGGAGGTCACATAGGTGACTAAAGAAGAGATCCAAGCGAGGTGCCATGAATTGTTTCCTTAATGTGTATCTATGGTGTAACATTTCTTTTAAGGGGTATTAACCCCTTTTTCCTTGTTGAATGTAGTGTGTGAATTGCTCTGTGTTTTATAATGTTTCTAGAACTTAATTAGTAGGATTTGGGGACACAGCCTCATTAAAGGGGATAGTCCTGCAATACCCTATATTTTTCTAAGATTTATAAAATGGAAATTAATTGTGTTTAATAAAATTGGTAGTGTTTGATCTTGATTTAAAAATATAATTGGCTTTGAGGTAAAAATAGATTAAGGAAAGTTTGGAAAATTGAATAAAATAAGTTTTCTAGAGAACCGATCGATAGGTTCTATGAACCAAGCAACTAGTTTGTTGTTTCAGCTAAGGGTTTTGTTTGACCGAATCAGTTGATTGGTTTGTGGAAATCGATTGACTGGTCTAGCCAAAATGATCAACTAGTTTGTCATTATAGTGATTTTCAAAGCTTATTTTTTGGAAATTTTTTTACATCAAAATGGAAATTTGATAATCTAACTCCAAGCTATTATTGAGTGATCCTTAACCTTTTCAATCATTTATTTAGCTTTAGCATCTGCCCCAAACATATTCGAGGGCTAGATTTTAATAGATGAGGGAGTTGATGACCTCACTCTTATCTTCTTCTTCTACCCTCTACACACCTATGGAAGTATGCTTTAATTTTTAAATTGCACCTACATGGCTGCGAGATTTTCTTCCCATGTCAATCTTCCATTTCCCTTCTTTTGTATGATATTTTCTAGATGAGTTCAACCTACACTCTCTTGAAAATTATCATTTGAGCCCTGAGATGGAAGTCAACCTATTCTTGATAAATTCACCCGTTCAACTTAGATTTGAATGTTAAATTAGGAGACTAAAAAAGAATCTAAATGTGGATAAATTATAATGATATTGATGGAGTATAATAGCCTAAAATGGATGAGAATATCTCACAGAAATGAGTTTGTGAAAAATGGTAAGAAATCATAAATAAAATGTTTCAAAAATAAAACAAAGGTTTCTATTCCATCAAAGGATGTAATAAATGTACAAGATACATAGTTCTATTCAAATTAGAAAACAAAACTAGATAAATAAGGTTCTTGATAAATAAGGCATTATAATGTAACACCCCAAAATATACTAGGGAAAATTTTAAATTTGCAAAAATATTAATATTAAACTAATGTGTGTTATGTCTCATCAAATATAGAAATAGTACTTCCTATACCCAATCTATATTAGATGCAAGATAAAAAGTAAACTCATACCTAGAGATCAATTGCAGGAAGCACTTGATCCCTTAACTGTAATATCCCCATTGTTAGCACCTAATTTTATTTTTTTATGATAAAAGGTTACTTTCAAAAGCTAAAACATTAAAAACATAGGGTGTTGTCACTATACTTAGTATAAGTCCAGTTCCTCTATCGTTATTATACCAAGTGATAAGGCTAAAACTTTACTCCACTTAAAATAATACCCACCATCATAAGAATATAATAGAGATTACATTAGAAATTACATTTGTCCCATAATACACAAAGGTATTGGTTAATAGAATTACTACCCAAGAGAAAGTAAAGATAAAATATACACAATGAGTCTAAGGATATCCAGGTCAAAAGACATCGGATTAGACATCGGATAGTCCTAATGCTTAACTCCAAACCCTAGTCATCAAGTGGTTTCCATGAAGCAATCCAACAAAGTCACAACTTCCCACTAAATATGCAGGGGACCATGAAACGAAACCCATTAGTAAAACGGTATTGAGTATACCTAATACACCACACTAATCATGCAAATGTCACTTGGAGCATATACGAGAATATGGTATATATATGTTAAATGACACATGTGATAACAAATAGGATAACATGACATAACAAATAAATTACCAAGGCACATTCTCATCACACCATCATACTCAATCATTATACAAAACTTAATAACCACAACATACCAAGGGTGTTTCATGAAGGGAAGAAACCAAACCAATCATAACCAATTTCCATAAAAATAACATTATATCTCAAAATTTCAACAGCCATGCCATTAAATTCTAAAACTCCATAGGTAAGGCACGAAGGCAACTACCAACCACAGGTAGAGTAAGAAGGTAGATATCGAACCACATCAATTCATTTCAACTCTAATTACGAACAATGATAAATTCCTATTTTAATAACTAAAGGGGAGATATTATCAACCTAGATATACTAAGGTACTCCGGATATACCAACATTCAAAGGCAACATAATATCCTACCAACTATCAACCTTAGGACACTAAGGTACCTTGGTCACACCAGTACACGGAGTGTTGAACTCATAGGTTAATTAGCCTTTGTTTTTATGATAAAAAATTTATTATGAATTTGACTTATATTTTTATGTTTTCATGTGTATCATAGAAAAAATTGAAGTATTCAACACTTAACTAAGTAAAAGATTGCCAAAGAGATCTAGTTTACAAATCATCTCAAGCATAATGCAAAGATCTATAAGGATAAAAAAAGACTTTATCTTCAAAGACTTCAATAATATATGTAAAATACACAAATTATGAAGGAAAAACCAAGTGTGCTCAAGAAACCAAAACTCAAGCTTCACGGAGTATGTTATAGTCTTAAGGTTTATGAACATATGATCTATATATTGAGAACTTAGACTTTTCAATGATTTGATATTTCTAATCTTACTTAAAATTCATTTTGAAGGTATTAAAATGACTTCATGCATTAAAATATTTTCAATTATTTTTGTAAAAGGTTGTCTAAAATTGATTTTATCTTAAGCCCCTATGCATATGATCCAACTTGTAAAATTGACCATAAAATCTATAGAAATTATTTTTCGGTGAAATTTTTTTTTGGAAAGATTAAGATGCCTAATTTATAAGGGGGAAAATAATCCACTCATATTTGAGCTTTGTAGCTTAAGTTGTGATTATTTTTGTTTTGGTAAAGGTGCACAATGTTGAAAACTTGTTAGCCAATCGAGTGGCTTTTAAAATCCATCGACTAGTTTGAAAACTGATTGATTTGTTTATTCTCCAAAAAAAAAAAGATGTTTCAGCCTTGGGTTAAACACATAAATTGGTTAATTAAACCGATCAACTAGTTTTTGAAGCTAGCCGTTTAGTTTATGAAAGTGATCAACTGTTCTTGGCGTTTCTAAGATTTTTTGCCCATTGCAATTCAATCGTTTAAGTACTTTTTACACCCAATGGATAGTGTCAAATTCTCACATCTTCTAGAAATATAAATAAGAGTTTTAAAACTTTAACAAAGAAAGATCAATCTAGCAAAAATATTCTAAAATAATCATTTTTACATCATATGATAAATCAAAGAAAGTTTTGTTTTATGCTTTTAAATCCAAATCAAACCTCTCTAGTGATCAATTTATTTTCCTATTTAGTAAGAGTACTCATACACTTGTAACTATTATTTATCTAGCTAGATCAATATATTTCCTAGTGATTACTCACTCTCATATGCTATCTAGTAAAGATTCTTGTTATATTCATTCAAACTTACCATCTCAAACATAAGTAAAGAGTGGTGTGTTGTTTAGCATTCCTAAGAGAAGTCATTGAGATTGTAGTTTCATAAATCTAGAGAGGAAAACTAGGAAAATTGTAAGTCAGATTCTCAAGGATCATTGATATTGTAGGCTCATACACAAAGAGAGGAGCGATTATCATCAAATACCCTCTAAATAAAGAGATATTCAAATCCTTTTACTTATTTATAAATTGTCTCCTAAAGGGTCATCATCAAACACCCATTTTTCGTATTGGATGAGAGAAACTTTGTAGAGTTTCTTGAACCATGATAAATCTCATATTTATTATTTTACATTCTTATACTTATCATAAATTTTTAATTTGGTATTATTGTTATATAATATTTTATTCACCCCCTATGGAGTATCCATCCAAGCTAAAAAATCTAGTCCCATATAGTGTTTTATGTATTTCTAATTTTAGTAATTAGTGTTTTATTTATCAAGCCATATATCGCAAGGCCCACATAGCACAAAAAGTTAACCGTGACCGCATAATTATTTCAAGTTATCCATCATAACTCATCAAGGGCAATTAGTGGTGATATCATCAATATTTGACCAATTTGATCCATCAATTGAGTTATTTAGTTTATTCTAAAAATTCATTTTACATCATGCAAAATTCATATCATAGCATCATATCAAGTCTCAAACCCTTACAATATGGAAAAGAAATAAAATAAAACATTTTAGTCAAAACCAATCGATCAGTTATATATACTAGTTGATCAATTTGGTATTGCCAAACCCTAGCGTTCCTCTAGAAACTAGATAATTAGTTTTCCTAACTGATTGATTGTTTTAGAGACTAGTTTAATGGTTTGAGAAAACTAGTCGATGGGTTCAAGCCAAGACCAAACCAAATAATACCCCTAATAAACTAGTCAATAGGCTAACCTAATTGTTTGACCATTCTAGATACTAGTCGATCAATTTGTACAAAATTATCTACACATGCAATTTCATACTCGAATTAAACCACAAATACCAACCATATCACATCTATATCATTTGACTCTTGTAAAAGCTAAGATTAACCATGTTCAACTATCAAATTATTCTATCTTTTCAAACAATCATCTATATATATATATATAACTCTTTTTTTTTCAAACTAGCACAACTCAAGGCATGATCCACCATAATTCTACTATCATCATGTAAGCATGCGCAAACAATAATTTTAGACCTACGCTGACCTACATTCTCATTCACTCCCCACCACAAGGCAATAATGACTTACCTAGTGAAGCTTAGCAAAACTCACACCAAGTAGGGAAAACCCTTAATTGAAAAAGCCCAAACCTCAAACTCTTTAAAAGAAGAGAATGAAACTCAGTAAAAACATCCTTAAAGTCATATAAAAAAGAATAAAATAAGAGGCTAGGAGAAAATCATAAAATGTAATCTTTACCCAAAAGAGAGTGCCAAAGGAAGAATTCAAAGCCTCGATCTATTCCTAAATATAACCTATTTTGGTTAAGTGTAAAAAGAAGAAGAAGAAAGATTTAGAGGAAGGATTATAAGAGGTGCACAAGGTAGAAGTAGATAACACAAATGAGAAAATGGGTGAAGGCAAAAGAGAGGGAAAAATATAGGCACTTAATAGTTGAGAGAAAATGAGGAAAAAGAGAGGCTAGAGTTGCTAATATACTCATTATATGTTGGAAAATGAAGGGTGAGGGATATATAACCACCAAAACCCAAATCCTTCTGCTCAATTTTGAGCACTTAAAGGCAAATTTCTTAACAAGTTAAGGCTAACTTATCCTATAACTCAAATGGTAATGACTAAAATATCCCAAGGCAATGTGCCTCAAAAACACAAGAAGAGAAAAAAAGGATAAAAAGGTGTGGGAAACAAGCATGGCATGATGTAGACATTTTTTGGAGCAAAAATTATCCATTTGGGCATGAGCATCAAAGAGAGGAAGAATGAGACAAACGTGTGAGATCATCATCCACTTTTCGTCAATTCTGGTCCCTAAATTCATTCAAGGTTGGGAAAAATCTTGGATTAACACTCACAAATCATCAAAGATGATTTAGAAACATTTCAAAGCTTGATTACCATGTGTTAATATCATTTAAAGATTTTTTCTCATCTTAAATAGAGTTTAAAAATGTCTCAGGTGAGGCAAACCGGTCAATCGGTTTGGTGTACCCAGTGACTCGTTTCACCAGTCAATCGATTACCTATAACCAATTGATTAGTTACCCTAAACAAAAACTAAGTTGAAAATGATGGACCATTTGATTGGTTCATGCAACCAATCAACTGATACACCAAAAAAATTAATTTTCTTTCTTCTTTTTTTAATTTTTTTTCAAAAACTTTGCAAATCAACCCAAAATAAATTTCCAAACAATATCATACTCTGTCAAATTATCATCAAGCACATAAAATTTCACACATTATAGATCTAATTTACTAGGTATTAAAAAATATTACCATCAAATCTAACATTAAGAGAGGTGTGCTTCACACATTATAGATCAAATTGACCAAGTGTTACAAAATATTACCATCAAATCTAACATTAAGAGAGGTGTGGTCATTTACCTAAATCATATTTAATTTAATGTAAAAACATTAAATGAAATAATACTCAATGATGAAAGATAAGCTCAAAAGAGCTAGATTATCATAGATAATCAGTGTCGAGGTTTGCAAAGCCAATGCAATCTCTAAAATATAGGGGAAATAAACATAGTATAAATAACTAATAATAAGTATATAAGGTTCCTATACCACATGAGCAAAATATAAACACTAGTTAACCTCACTCTCAAGTCAAAAGAAACTCTCCAAGCATTGCCATCTACTTATATCCCTACAAATTGTCATATGCTCGTCTGAATAAAACTCGAGGCCATCACAAGGACCAAATAGTCAAGGTAGCATTAGTATGATCAAATACTGGTAAAACAAATCTACTTTAATACATGATAGCGCTCATGCTACACATAAAAATCATGTTATCGCACAACATATGAAAAAAAAATGAGATAAGATACAACCAATTGGTATGCAATTCATCCATCTCAAGAATAAAAACAAGGCCACTCAAGACGTCTTTATCAAATTAAGCATATTATTATTATAATTCCATTTCATGATGTTTTTAAGGGTTTCTAAATAACATCTATCACTGGTGCCAAGGGACTGGTATAAAGATCTTCAACATCTACTACACTTGGTCAACCTAATGCCATGAGTGAGTAGAACCCCGTTCGATGATTTGTACTCATTACGCCAGGTCTCTATTGGTCAATTTGTACTTGTCATGACAAATAGAGCCAACTTGATGATTCATATTTATTATACCAAGTGGGTCTTACCCAAAATCCTAAAGCATACTCACTCAAGACCAGCTAATATGGATCCCCAAGACATACTCACCCAAGGGACCCCAGGGAAAAAGACCCTAACTTCATCCAAATGTTAGCTCAAGAAAGGGTTGACACCTCCATATAAACTACTCAGGAACCCTCCGTCGGGAACTGATGTGGAACACATCAATGGGGGACAATTTTCATAATGGGTTTTAACACCCACCACACCTATACATTGGTGCCAATGAACTAGTACAAGAATCTTCAACATGTAACTTACTTGGACGACCTAGTGAAAAAGTCACAATGGGTCTTCAAAACCAACGTCACATGATCACTAATTCTAAAGGGTTGATATAGGAATGTTTAACATCCACCTTACTTTAACATCATGTAATAAGACATAACCAAACACAAATGAGTCTCAATGGACATAAGCTCTAGGGGAATTGGTATAAGTACCTCCAACATCCACCTTAGTCATATATATATATATATAGCATAAGTAAGCATACTGTCTAAAAGATCATAAGTCTTATAGAGTAGAAAAGATACCAAAGGCATCATTCATAGGTGAAACATATATAGAATAATCATAGAATAAAGTTAAACACATAGTCAACTGCTAGGGTCTAGACTAAGAAAAAATCAAAATTATATCAATGTATTATCAAATTGGTCCCACAAATAAGTGGACTAGTCTATGAAAAATATTAGGAAGCAATTTATATATCATTTATGAATAGGTATTGGGAAACTAGTGGATTGGTTAAGCCCTAATCCAATGGACAAATTTCACTAAAAATAACACAATTACACATTCAAATATAACTTATGTGCTTCTAACATAGTTTAAATGCTTTCAAACATGCATACATGGTACCAAAACATCCATAAATAAACAATAACATACCCAACACATGAATCATGCATTAAAATAACATCTAAAGTAACATACATGCTTATATAATCAAGCCTTATCAAATTGGTCAAGGATGGCCAAACAAAGCTCCTCATGCTTATATATATCATGTTATACATCATACTTATATCAAAATTGCCAATAAATTCAAGAATATGTTTATAATGCTCCAAAACCAACTTTTATGCAATTACACCAAGAGGCCAACCTTCACATGCATTCATAAATTTAACCAAGGCACACAAATACATAACAACAATATGCATACATTCTTCATTCTCAAATTTGAGACATCATGCTTATTAAAATTAGGAAAGTATGCTAACACTCAAGCAACAAGCCACATTATAAAGTTAGGATTGATTTATCTAGCTTCCAAGCTATCTTAAGAGATATAAAATAAATCCTTGATTGTTGGTTCCTTTATTAGTGACTATTGATTACCTTTACAAAAAAAGTTAATAAAAATTAATTCATAACAACATTAAAACTCAAAAAATCAAAATAAATAAAAGAAAATCAATATGCTTTTCACTCATCTCCTAACTCTTATACTCCATTGCTAAAGGAAAACAATATCAAATTAGAATGAAAAGTTAAAAACCTATAAAGGATTTAGGATAATGAGTATAAGAGAAATGGAGTGAATGGAGCTCAATAATGGAGATTGAAGAAACAAAGGTAGCCTTGGTCATAACACCAAGAAAAGTGAGAAAAGAGGAGCCATCACTTAGGAAATTTGAGAGCCAAGTAGATAGGGAGTGTATGTTAGGAAATGAAATAAAAAAAATTTATGAGCTTCCTAGGCCTATTGTGTTGACAAAGAGAAGAGGAAAAAGGATGAGAAGTTGACTTGTGGGAAGGCTGGAATATGAAGCATAAATATAAGAAAAATAAATGATCATAGGTAAAAGAAGGAAGGAGGGTAAAAATCTAATAAAAGACAACAATTAGTAGCTCCCCCATCATGCTAATTCTAGCCTTGTTGGATAGAATATGTGAGAAATTACTTCAAAAAGTTATTTTGATGAATTTTTAGCTAAATAAATTAAAATAATGTTTTTAAAATTATGAAAATATTTCAACAACACTTAAAAATATTCATCAACATAAAAACGTCATGATTGTAAACTTTCATAATCATGGGATCAAGATTCAAGTCAAAACAAGGAAGAAATTAGAAATCCTAATAAAACTAGTGGACAAGTACCACAAAACTAGAGGATCGAGTGCAATAGTACACTAGTTTGTCCCTACCAGCCTACAAATATTGTTGGGTTTATAAATATTTTTTAAACATGGACTAGTGGACTAGTACATTGCAACTAGTGAACTGGTTTACTAAAAAAATATATATAATCAAACATTCTTTAAAACTTCAACTCTTTTCCTAAACTTTTCAAAACTAATTCATTTTACACTTATTTAAATATTAAATTTATATATTTGAAAGGTTTTCAAAGAGGTATTGCGTGGTTAGTATATGTACTTGTAGTTCTAGACTTTTTGGGTTCAACCACTATCTTTGTAACTTAGATGCTATAGTACATAAAGTTTGAGATGATTACGTGTATATTTTTAACGATCTTCTATGGTAATAGAATTTTCTAATCATAGAAAATATAGACCTTTGCTTTATCACATCCTCAAAATGTTCTTTTTACACAAATCCGATGTCATGGAAGGTAATCTAACAATAATTGGCAATAAACCTTTCTTCCTTAACCATTTTCTTTTTTCGTTAACACACCTTTATATAATATAGATGGAACTTTATAAATTTCAAAAACAAGCAATTTCATTAAGCCACATGACCAATAACAAACTACTGCACATCCTAATGTGGTTCCATGAAACATGTACTCTACCTTGTTTAAGTTTTGGTTTTAATTGGTGGCCAAAAGGGATTGATGATTTAATTTTGAGTGATTTAATTAGGTGATCCCCATTACCCCAATTTTATTTAATTTACTTTTTATAGCTTTAGAAACATTTGTTCATATTTATTATAACTATTTTTGTAAGATAAAATGATTATATTGTAAGATTCGATTAGAAGTGTAGCTTTGTTTAGGACTACATGAATTTGAGCTAGATCAAATTTGGGATTTTACTCATAGTTCGATTCCAATAATTTAGCCTATTGGGCCTATTTTGTAATCTTGAGCTTCTTGTGAAATCATTAAAGCCTAAACTATATAGTTTTAAATTTTCTAAGGTTTAGGTAATAAATTGGGCTTGTATTTTAGGATGCATGTTAGCATCCCAATTCATCAATTGTATCAAGTTCAACCCATATGATATTACCAAAAGCTAAACTGGTATTGTGTTGGAATGACTCCAGCACTAAAAGCAAGGAGGATGTTAGTTACCTTTCATAGGTTGAGCTAGTGTCATTAGCTTCATGTCTTTAGGGTGTCAAGATAAGTTCTTGCATCTTGACGGTTTCTTAGTTTGTCATTAGGATTTGTTTTCCTCAACCTTATATAAAGTCTCATTCCTCTATAACAAAGCACTCCAGCCTGTGATTTTTGTTGAATACTAATAAGAAGGTGGTGAGCCTTCCTTGTTATTCTTCTATTGCGAATATAGCATCTGTTCTTTGTCATTGTTGGTCGTTAATCGATTCAAGAAAAAGATTACCCTCTTCATATTTTGGATCTTCAATTTTTGCTTGGGAGTAGTTGAAATTCTACTAATATTTTTCTATTTACATAGATTCTCTAATCAAAACCGTGTGAGTAGGGTATGTTCAATAATTTTCAATTGGATATTAGGTTGTTAGATGGGGTCTAGGTTTTTTAATTTTAATTTAGATGATCGAATTAGAATGTTCAGTGTGTTATAGTTTTCCTTTTATAAACAAAAAATCATTTTTGTGCCATTTGATTAGGATTTTGTGTGTTTAAATTTTGATATTATATATATATTTTTTAATTTCTATTTAATGATGTAAATTTGGTGATAAATTTTGTACATGGAAACCATGAAGATGAGGGTAAAATTGATATTTCACATATAAGTTAATTGACATTAGCTAAAATTTAGACCGAGGAGTATCGAGTACACACATGGATGTATATGGGGCAAGAAATAAAGTTTAACTTGTAGAGGTATATGATGTCATTATGTTAATATACAAGAGTATATGGTGAAATATTCCTAAAGAAATGTATCAAGAAAAAATAAAAGTTAAAAAAAAGGAGACTAAATTTTAATAACTAATGGTTGATAAAAAAAACTGAAAATGTTCATTAAATAAAGTTATTGAACAAGGAGAAAATTGGAAAAAAAATCTAGTAGAATTTTAAATAATCACAAAATAGTGGTACATTAGATTACTTTATAGTTACTAGTGTATTAGATATATATATATATATATATATATATATATATATATATATATATATATATATA
Source organism: Tamarix chinensis (assembly GCA_030549775.1). Classification (NCBI taxonomy): domain Eukaryota; kingdom Viridiplantae; phylum Streptophyta; class Magnoliopsida; order Caryophyllales; family Tamaricaceae; genus Tamarix; species Tamarix chinensis. The sequence goes on along the minus strand of CM060179.1, from coordinate 75,959,973 downwards.
GGCTTAACGTATTCAAACAATAAGTACTATTATTTGAATGATGATATTTCTTATTAGAGACACTTTACACGTTTATATACTTTTATTATGAATGCAGGAAAACAAGCTTATTTTTTAAGTAAAATAAAACCGCAACGTTTGTTCTTTATTTGATATTTATCACGCTTATATATATATTTCAAATTTATTCGAGTATACTTTATAACACACAACCATATGCAACAAGTCTATTTGTATAAGGAGAAAAAAAAAGGGGGGGGCATGTATTATGATTGTGCTCATATATAAGTTATAATAATATATAACCTTTAATTAAATGTCATAAAATGGAAAAGAAATTAATTTTAAATTGACTAATATATAGAGTGAGCGATAAAATTATGTAGAGAAAGACGACACACAAAGTACTAGGCACGAAATAGTACAACATATAACATACACGAATAATCTACTCTTCATGCATGTATATGAAGAAGAAGTCTCTGCTTCTAACAAAGAACCGAGAGTAAAATTAGGATTAGAACCATAAAGAGCTTGCACACCTTTAATATCATCAATCCTCAAATCCAACTTAGTAGTCCTCGGCTTCAAACTAGGAAACATAACAGCATCCTTATCAAAACTATGACCTAAACCTAAAACATGACCAATCTCATGTAAAACAACGGATTCTAAATCAATAGCAACTTCAGATTTCTCGACATCAAAATTCACGGACCATGTTTCATCACCATCAAGATGAAGCCTGCCATCTTCAGGTGAAAATGAATGAGCTAATACACCAAGTACGCCATCAAATGGTTCTCCATCACCATGATCACCCCTATAAAATCCTATCTTTATATCCGCGTCATCATAATCTTCATGTTGTGATTCGACAAACGTAACCGGGATCGTCGATTCCCATTTAGCGAATGCACGTCGGAACGCGTCTCGTATCTCATCAGACGTCAAGTACTTGATCATGTTCTGTTGTGAGAATGCGTAGGTTAGTTTCAGTTGGATTCCGTGTTGTGTATTCCAACGTGGTATACCGGGGAAATAGATGTAGTGTTTTGTGGTTGTATATCGTTTTGGGGGGTTGATGATGGGTGTGTCGGGTACGCCGCATCTTGGAGATGTGAACAGGGAAAGTGTCTCGGGGTTTAATGAGCCGGTGACCGATAGTTTGTGCCTTATTTGGTACCGGATGATTGCATGCTTAAGGTGGGAATCAAACGTGTTGGTGATATTCTTTTCGTCAATTTGGAGATAGCCGAATCGATGAAGAAATCTCTTGATATCGGAAATCTGACTCATTTGACTCGTGCCACTATTGCTGCCATCTTGAACTGGTGCATGGACGAGTTTGTCAGACTTATGATGAAGCCATGTAGCATGATCATATTGTGTGTGATGATCATCATCAACAGGAGGAGATGCTACTGAAGTTGAAGGGGATATTAATGAGAGTGCGGGAGTTGTTCTTGATTGAACAGTGCAAGGAGGGAGAGAGAAGATTAAGAAGAGAAGAAGAACGGAGAAGGGTGGATAGTGGTGGAATATGAGAGGTAAGAGCATGATGGTAAACGTTATGAAGATTTTGGTCTTGCCGGGGAAGGGGAAATGATATGATGACGGCGGTATAGGAAAGCTACTGAAGCTAGCTTTGTTATAAAGGTATAGCTATTTGAGGTTGGACACACGCTCATGGAAATTGTTGATGAAATAAAAAAGGAATGTTTGGATGACTGTGTGTCACATTGTGATAAAGTAAACGACTTTCTCCTACCTGGGTTTATTTATGGTTTGCTTTCAACCAAAGCACTAAAGTAGGCTACAAAGAATTGTCATTTATGGTCCTTTTGGTTTAGTTTGTATATAGTAGTGGATATGGTTAGGTCAAATACGGGCTGCTCATAAAAATATTGTGATATCTAGCCTCGTTCAATATCACTTAATTAATATTTGGCTGCAGCCACGGCTTTAAAGGCTCTGGACTCTGTTTACCTGTTGATTCAAGAGAAGATGTCATCCATGCGAGTTCAATTATCCGTTCCTATCTGATGTAAAGTAATCAAGGTTTGATCTGCTAGGTCAACTCCTTGATGTAATATTGTTACCATTTTCTTATATATGTTGGATGCTAGCTTTAAAAATAGTATATAATGTCAGACTCAACTGGGTGGGTTAAGAGGCAACTGTCTGGTTTGGTAGAGCTGCAGGGGAAGTAGTGCAACAGCTGAACTGACACTTCTACACATGGAGGGAGGCCGGGTTTCTTTCAAGCAGGGCAACAACCTGCTCCGTTAACTTCATAAACACAATCCCAGGGCAACTACTGGTCGTTAGAAATCATTATCCTTACTGATCTATTTGACGTGAGGATAACGAAACACCATGCGGATGTCGGTTCAACCTCTGACGGGCTTCCGTGGGCAGTTTTTGGGCGTGTAAGAGACTCGACCCGTGTCAGTGGACCCGGGTGCCCCGGTATTATTGCGATCAATCAGTTCTATTTCGAAAAGCGTGGCCCAAGATTAGAAGCTCCGTTCGCTCACCGACTGTAGTCCATTGCATCCAAGGGCTGGATGCTAATTGCTACTCAGCCTACTCTCCATAGCCAACCTCTAACTTTGATCTTTAGGCAGCAACTGTTAATATTTTTTATTTTATATTATGTAATTATTATCCTATGTATAAATTATTTTATACATATCAATATATTAACTCATAAGTATGGTACATATTAAATTAGAGAAAGTTTGGACAAAATTTATTTAGCATAAACTAATGTTTGTGGAATAGAGCAAGTATACCATTGTCCTAATTTTTTTATGGTAGAATTAGAATTGAGTATGTGTGTATGCATCATGTGCTTGGCACATGGTTAATAGAGAAGTAAGTAAACAATTAAGTTATTCTTTCATCATTTAGGTGTCGTTTGATATTACTTATTATTAATAATTATTTTTAGATAAAAACTACTTTTATAAATATGCTTTTAAAAAAGTACTTTTATAAGTAAAATATATGTTTGTTTTTACTTTTATTGTATAAGTAATTTATATCAAAAAACTACTTATTGTATCTTATTAGTATTTGATTTTTATTTTACTATAAATTTATTTTTTATTTTTCATCTTTAATTTTTATCTTTCTGTATATATTTTTTGTTAATAATTATTATATAAATTATATAATATTAAATATTAAAAAATATATAAAATATTACAAAGTAGTGGCCAAGATGGGACTAGCATGGAGCATCAAATTCTCTGACAGTAGCATGCATCATGATATCAATTGTAAATAAAAGAGTAGTCTGGGTAGTGTGCATTGATGTGACTTGTGAAGCAGATTACTGTTTTTATTCTTGAGAAAAAACACCGATAACTGGTAAGTTCAGTGCTCTACAAGAGACGTGGGGAGGGGGAAATAAATGACTTTTTTTTAAAGAAAAACACCATGCCGCATGATTTTGGAGAAGTAGTTTTAAAAGTAGATAAAAGTTACTCATAGATTATTACTTTTAGAAAGTAATTTTTACTAATCACTTTTTTTATAATTATTTATTAGAAATAAAACCAAACACTTATAAAAATTTATAATTACTTTTTATAATTAATTATCTAAAAAATTACTTTTTCTAAGTAAAACCAAACAAGCTCTTAATATTCAAATTAATTTGAGTTTAAAACAAATAAGTTGGCTATAATAACCAACATGTTGAACGGTGCATGTTATAACTTTACTTCTCCTCTATACATTGTTGAGATACACACACATACAAAATGAAAATTAGGCTTAATATTCCTCCATGATTAAGCTTTTAATTAGTGTAGAAATCAAGTAAAGGTATAGATTCTCGTCTCCATCAAAGGAAACATACACCATCTAGTAGAGGGATAAGAGGGAAAAAATCATACATTTATTTGGCATATTTTTAGTTCAAAACTGTAGTATTTTGGTATAATTACAATGATTGATGTATGTATATGTATGTATGTATGTATATAATGTACATATTTTGTTTAGATTATGTTGATGCATGATTTTATGTATAATTTATGTGTTTAATACATGAATCATGCCATAATTGTTCTAACATTTGGTATTAGAGCAATGGTAATGCTAGATTGTAGTTTTATAACTTTTGAGTGTATAATTAATGAGTGAAGATCAAAAAATTTCTATTACCATTATAGTATGTATTAAAAAAATTTGTTGGAGCTTTGTGTGAGTGCAAAGGTTTGACTTTGCAACCTTCGAGATAAGCAGAGATATTGCAAACCATAAATTGCTTATGCTAGTGAAGTTCTATGATTATCAACCTAATTATTTGTTTGATAAGCTATGACACTAAGGGCTATTTTTGCGTTCCCCCATGGTGTTGGAGACAAAACCATATATCTATACATGGTTAGGCCATGCCTTCTTTCTTAAGGCATGTTTCACTCATTTTGATCCATTCACATCAAGGTCGTGTTCGGGTTGTTTTATTTTATTCACTTGTGAATATCACATTGCTTAGTATGATTTTATGTGGTTTGCACCTAGCCATCGCACTCCAAATCATATAAATTTATACATTAGTTGGTTTAATTTAATTAACATGATACTAGTTGTGGTATATTACACACACACACACACATGCACACACATATATATATTGAGTGTCATCCCATAGGATCATTTAGTATTTATATATAATACATTGGATTAAAATATTAAGTTATTATTATCAATTTACCCATACGGATTGAACACTATAGGATGACTTAATAGTTTTAATTTTAGATTATTAGAGTAGCATATTTAATGTCTTTGACTCATGCTTATTTGGTTAATTCCATGTCTTGCATTGGCAAATCATGACTGTATGTTTTAACTTTAATTTGATCATAAGCACGTATATGTATGCTTTATTTTTACATCTTTTCTTCATGGTAATATGTTTGATATGCATGTTGATATATCTGATTTGAGAGGGGACAATTTTGGTATTTGGGAGGAGATAATTCTCCTTCAATTGGGTTGTTTTCATATGGATGAGGCTATAATAAAAAAAGAACCCATTATTACTAATGACAACACACAGAAAGAGAAACCTAGTCATGAGCGACGAGAGAAATCCAATAGCATATGTTACAGGTACATAAAGACTAAGATATCTTTAGCTATCAAGGGTTCAATTAATCATCGTTAGAACACTAATGACTTGATTAAGACTATTGATGAGTAGTTTACCTCTTTTGACAAAGCCTTGGCAAGCACGTTGATTATGAAGTTTTCATCGATGAAGCGCACCACTATTAAAGGCATGCGAGAGCACAACATGAAGATGAAGGACTTGACAACATAGTTAAAGTCCTTAGAGATTTACATGTCTGATGCATTCCTTATTCATTTTATTCTGAATTCTCTCCTATATCCATATACTCCCTTTAATATCTCCTACAATTCACAAAAGGATAAATGATCTATCAATGAGCTAATGACCATGTATGTGCAAGAGGAGATAATCCTTATAGACAATGGAGAGAATTTCATGATGGTTATCAAAAGGAAGGACAAGAAGATGAAAGGTGGACCATAAAGATAAGGGCAATATTCCACCTCAAGGTGAAATCAAGAAGCAATCAAAATGTTTCTTATGTAAAAAAAGGGGGGAATATAAAGAAGAATTGCATCAAATACAAGGCCTAGATTGAAAAAAAAAGGTAATGCAAAATCATTAATATATTATGATTATCACATGATTTATGTTAATCATAACACATGGTGGATTGATTTAGGTTCTACAATCCATATCTATAATTACTTGCAGGCTATGCAAAGAATGAGAGAATCAGAGGGAAGTGAGCATAACATCTCTACTAGGAGTAGGATGCATACTTTTGTTCACACTATCAATTCATGTTAGTGTTAGCTAGTGGTCATGTATTAGAACTTGAAAAGACCTTTTATGTACCAAGTTTTAGTAAAAACTTGATTTTTATTTCTAGGCTTGTACCATATGGATACTCATTTGTATTTAATGATACTTCAGTAAGTTTGTTTTATAAAACAAAATATGTGGGGTGTGGTGCATTGTTTGAAGGTCTTTATTCTCTCAATTTAATCCATGATCATGCTAATACTACAATAAACATAAGCATTAGTTCTAAATGATGTGTTATGAATGAGGACTCTTAAATGTTATGGCATATGAGATTAGAACATATCTCTATTGATACAATAAAGAGGTTAGTAAATGATGGAGTACTTAGTTCTCTTGATTTTAGTGATTTCCAAACTTGTATTAGTTGCATTAAAGGAAAATAGCCAAATAATTCAAAGAAAGGTGCTAGCATAAGTACTTAGTTGCTTGAAATTATACATAGGGATATTTGTAATCCTAATATAGACTCATACAATTAGAAATATTTCACCTCTTTAATTGATGACTACTCATGATACATGTATCTCTACCTACTTAACAACAAACATAAATATTGATATTTATGTATGAATCTTTTCCTTTTTGTAGGATGCTCTTTCCTTATTTTCTTTGAGTTCTCTCATAACTAGTGGGGGTTCTGTTGGGTATCTACAATATAAAAAAAATTGGGTATTTTGATCCTATACAATATCTTATGCAGAGCCCACGTCTCTTTTTTCTCAATAACTAACCACTCTTTCCACATTTAAGTAATTAGTCACTATTTTCATGTTCTCCATTTCCCTACTAGTGTATCATGCTACCATATTCTCCACTTTCCTACTACTTATTAGTGGTGTGAGTGGTATTAGTTAAGAAAGCCGCTATGAATACTTGTAGTTGCTTCAACTTGATACGCCAAAGTTGATTATCACAACTAAAATGTTCTCCTTCCTATAAACTCCTAGGCAATTAAGTTATGCAATTATCAAATTCTTCAACCTTGAATGCATGAGTCTAAAGCAAGCCATGTAAATATTGGGGAGCAAATGCTTGGTACGATTGTATTATAATCAAGGCTAATTCACTTTCAAATCAAAGCTCATTTTATGACATGCCAATTTCATCCTCTGATCTTCGTTTTTTTTACTACACTTACCACTAACAATTCTTTTCACCAACTTTTTGACACCATTGAAGGCCGAATGTTTTTCTTGTTTTTGGCTCTCCAAAATGATATAGATAAGGGAGTCAACAACTTGATTATTAAATTAGATTATTTGCTGGTGGTTGATACGCTTATTGGAATAGGTCTTTGTTCCCACTAGAGCTTGAATGCCATTGTAAATAAATGCTGATTAATTTTCCAATCTCACCCGGACTATTATGTGAATTATTTGTCTAGGAGTTGCCATAGAGCCGCAAATCGGTTAGCTATTTTGCAGCCGACAGTCTTACATCCTCATTTTGGTGGCCTTCTTATCCTTCTTGTATTAGATAAAAATTTTGTTTGGTAAGTAGTTTTTTACTAGTTTATAAACTAGTTTTTTAAAATAATAATAATAAATAAAATGGTTTATAACTCTTAAGCATCATGCTAGCTCTTCAGTTAATTTTGCCATGCGTAACTTAAAATTTTAAAACGTGTTACAAACTCATAAGATATTTGATGCGATACAGTTAAACAAGTACCATAATATATCATGTCCATAATTACGTCATGATTTTGGAGCCCATGTACCATGAAATCCAAGAGGGAAAGTAAAACGTTTAGGAATTTCAAATCTTGCAACAACAACATCAGCTTCTCCGATTCGATCGGCATCTAAGATCACCAAGTAACACATTCGAAGTGTAGCTGCATACTGTAATATTACCATAAATGCATTAGTTCATAACAAAATCAACAAGTTAATTAATAGATTATTTGAAATTACTTATCAAAAGTAGTTGTCCAATATAATTACTTACTTTAGAAAAATTAGGCTATTTTTTTTTCAAAATAAATAATTATTATAGATAATTATTTTTAATAAGAAACTTCAAACTAACTAATTTATGCAAAGTTCATGTCGAGATGTTAACATATATATATATCGTTTTTCATATTATTAAGAAAATCCTAAATGTGTGTGTGTCAGTGTGTGAGAGTGAGAGAGAGAGAGAGAGAGAGAGTAAAACTATAAACCCAATTATTAGTATTAATGATTAATCTAAATAAATCTCGAAGCTTGTACCTATTGGCTGATCAAAGGCTTACCTCCACTAAAATAAGGTACCCATCTCCTCCGTGTCCCTTAGGAGCGAACACTGGTTCACCAATAAATCTGTTATTCATACTCGACCAGACTTGTGTCGTGTGACCTTCAACATCTAGCTTCACCACACTGTCATATGGAAAATGTGGCAAGCTTCGACAGCGTCCGGAAGAAGTCACAGCATAGACATACTTATGTCTAATACCATAATATTTAGGATTGATAACCGGAAAATCTGAAGATCTTTTCCATTTATTCAATGGTCGTACACAACACCTTTGACAATTGCCGTTGCCATCCAATTTAATGGTTACCTGCACTACACATACAAGTTAAATCTACCTTTGAATGTATTTATTAAAAGTAGTTATTTAAAATAATTATTTATTTTATAAACATTTTTAAACTAAAAAGCTTCTAAAATAAGTAATTATTATTAATATATACTTTTAATAAATAACTCCAAATAAGTAATTAAGATTAGTAAACAAAAAGCCGAATGAAATTTCAATTTACTTTAAGTGAAAAAATAATAATTATGTGGACCTGAACAAGGTGAGGTAGCATCTCCTCTTCACCTTTTTTTCCATTCATCATTGAAGGATCTAATTTATCATTTTTATGATCATATCCTAAAATAATAAGAAGAAGAAACATTTAATATCATGAGTGAATACTAAGAACGAGAATGAAATAGTACTTACTCACTCGCGCATCTTTTATTTTCGGTAAATAAAAAATAAAGAATCGCAACACGGAAGAGATATTTTCTAGGTCTACGGATCAATGATGATTAATGTTAAATGGTAACGCCAAGAACTTACCAAACATTTTTTGAAAATTAAACCAGTGATAGGAGCATACACTTGCGTGTATATGAATATCCAAAATTCCATCTTTGTTTTTGACTTCATAAGCATTGGCAACATGCACCAGCCAAAATTGCGGAGGAGCTTCGATAGGGCGTCTCCAATCATGGTGCGAATTATTATGATCGGAGCTATTTGGAAATCGAGGAAGCAAGTAGATCGGAGTAGTCGATTTGCTCGGATTCATCGAAAGTATTGATATCATGGGAGATAGTCCGCACAAGGCTCTCGCGGACCCTATAAAATTGTAAGCTAGCATTTAGTAAATTAAATTATATCTATATAATTAGTAAAAAGACGCCACAATTCATAAATTTAGAGAACAAAATTGTACTCCCTCCCTCCGTAAAACAAATATATATATATAGATCGCATTACAAATTTCAATGATAAATTTTAAATATTAATATCGTTTAATATATGTTGAGAACAATTATTAAAAAAATAAAATTATAAAAATATATTTTAATATTAATATAAAAATTATATTTTTATATTATAATATATTATAATTTAAAAAAATTGATAGTCAAAATTTATCCTCAAAACCCATGACATCATATATTTATTTTACACAGGGAGTATGCTTTTATATAAACGATGATAAAACTAATTATTTACCTGCGATATCAAGTTTTATGCGATTGGCAAATAGAATATAATATGATTCGGTTATAGCCCAATCGTGAACCATTAAATGATCTGAAATCTCGAACTGGTGTTTTTGTAACAAATTAAAATTTGGGTCAAACTCTGCATATACATAAACATATATATCAATAACAATGAAATTATTTTCAATTAACCCAAAAAAAAAACAATGAAACACGGTTAGTATATTTGACAATTATTTGTAAATTCTATTATAAAAAAAAAAAAAAAAAAAAGTAGTAGCTTAGGTGGAGGGAAAAAAATAGTCATTTTGGCATCCAATCTTCAATTACTAGATCAACTATATTGATTGCTTTGTTGCGTCAATCTTATGGTGGTGTGTCGCTTAGGTAACTAATTATTTCAGTGCGTTCATTTAATAATATTATGACACCTCCATAATATTTATCATTAATATATTATCAACTAGAATAGATGTACGGTAGGTAGGGAGCATAGCGAATATATTAGGGTCAGAACCTCTCGCGGAAAATGCCATCCAAAATGTGAAAATCTCTCACAGTAACTCTTCATGTAATATTCCTTATGAAAATGAAAGGAAAGGTTGGAACCCGAAGACATGAATATATTCCCTTCTCATTTTTCTATTTCTCCAAAAAAAAATTAATCAGAAACTAAAACGAAAAAAATTGATAAATTCATTAAATTGCATGCCATATACACGACCCTGGTCTATCTCATCCTCCATGATGTTATATATATATATATAGATAGAAATTTCGGTATGAGTTGGATGAAATAATATATAATTTAAATCTAATATGAATTAATAACACATGAAGTTATATATGGCGGAGTAGTTGATTAGACATAAAGTGCATCTAGTAATTTATATAAACTGAAATGAGTTGGTGTGATATTAGATTTTTAGATGTATACCTAGGGTTATTTGGATTGTAATAATAAAATATATTTTTTGTAATAAAAGTATATAGAATATTTTGTTTAATACTATTTTGTACTTCAATATAAAAATGCGAACAAATAATGCTTACCATAGAATGTAAAATGACTTCGGGGAAGTAACATATCTTGCGCTTCACATGACACAAATATAAGCCGGTTTCTTTGCACGTCCACTTTGTAATGAGACAGTATCCTCTTCGAAGGCATCTTGAAAATTCCTGAAGGATTAATTAACCAGAGAATGGGGATTTTTCCATAAATATATGACCAAAAGTTATATAGTTGGATGTGATCGAGGAATTTGTCATAAATATTCATCCCGCATATTTATGTTATAATTTGAACTCAACGTTAATAGTATGTCGAGAGTAAGTAATTATTTTTAATAATTAAGTCCGATTCCAAATATAGGCAAAATTGCCCTTAATTATTATTAAATATTTGATCATAAAATTTTGGAAAGATAAAAATATAAGAGGATATAGTAATCAATGAAAGATAAAACATTTGATCATATGTATAGAGAGAGAGAGAGAGAGAGAGAGATTATAATAGTTAGCATTTATTAAAAAAAAATTTTCCCTAAGTCGTAGGTTTGTTTAGGAATTATTAAAAAATTATTGTAATTTTTTGGTATTTTTGGATACTTTGATAGTTTTTGTAAAATTTATTTAAAAATCACATAAATTCTATCAACAACTTAATAAAAAATTTTAAAAATAAAAATGAAAAAAATCATTATTTTTGTAACACTTGGTTAATTTTGTTTTTTTCTATTTTAGGTATTTTTATAATTTTTTCTATTCTTTAGATTTTTTTAAAGAATAAAAAAAATTACAATTTATTGATGTCTCATTTAATCTCTATTATTGGATATTAACTTTTTGTAAGTGTTAGGAAATTTTAGGGTCTTTACAAATAAAAATTCCTATCATTTTTTTTAGAGAGTTTAATGCTTAAAAAATAATTTTTTTATATAAAAAATTTTGCAAATATTTTAAGTTTTTGTTATTTGTTTAAATTTTTCAAATTTTTTCTTAAAATTTAAGATTTTTTATTTAATGTTTAGGAATTATATACTTTGTAGTATTTATTATGAAAAAAGTGCCTTAATTAGAACTTAGTTACCATAATTAAAATTTTTTAATAGAAAAAAAAGGTACCTATGTGAAAACTTTAAATATATGATGGTGCATAAATGAAATTATTTAAAACATAAGGTAACCATAAAATATTATTAAAAATTTTGGGGTACTAAATTTTATTTAGCCTAATACTTTTTTATTTATCAAAACAAAGTTAAACAATCATCGAGAAGCTTATTACTAAGAGAATATAGGTCAACGGATGGAGCAATAGTTTTTAACATAATGATTTAGTTATTTACTATAGGATTAGCTACCACACACATACGCAAAAATAAATGCAACATTCTCAGTTATATTTTAGGTACACTTGATGATTAATTTCTCCATTTAGGTTCAACACATTATTTTATATATCTTTTTTTTTTCAAATTAGGTTGCCTTTCAAAAACTTCCTTCTATAGTATTTTTAATGTAACGAAGTTACAACTTAATTTTATCTAATCCATCTCCATAATTTTCTACAATAATAATCACTCAAATATATATCAATTACTTAAATACATAATACTAGTATCACTTTATGTATCAATAAATTTGTAAATGATATACACACTATATAATATATGATCATTAAAAATACTGTCTGCCAACATTACATATTCATCAATGATACTAAACGTTTGTAAATGATATATATCATATAGCACACACTAGACAAAGATACTATCTACTAAATATACATATTGGATAAAAATATTATATATTGTATATACTAACCTTCATCAAAGATAATATATATTGTATATTACACATTCATCAAAAATGCTAAAAATATTACACATTTATTAAAGATACTATGTTAAACATTTTATAGTGATACTATGTTATATATGTTCCATATTTTTCAAAGATACTGTATACTATATCTTACATATATGTCAAAGATACTGTATATTCAAAGTTATTGAACCTTTATTAGGAAAAAAAATAGTCAAAATGAACCTAATTTATAATATAATATATATTGTGAAGGCTAATATGCAGCACCAACTGGATGGTAAAATTTATCATAAAGATGTTAGGATGGCGAGAGAAAGAAGAAAAATGTGAAACTAAGGCTTTCAATACCCACGATCAAGCCTCAGCCACTAAGTTACTAGCCCACCTACATTCTTAATTATATTATGCTTTGATACTGAAACCAGGTTTTGACTTTTGATACGTACCGTGGAGGATAGGCTTCAGTAAACGGCCCGCAAAATCCCATGCATTTAAGCATGCGTTATCACGAGGAGGCAGTGAATCAGAGTCATCTCTCGCAATCGTTTCAAATCTTCCAAGCGTATCCAATGACTGGGGTTGGACTTCATACGGCTCTCCGCCTTCCCACAGGCAGAACAAACGCCCGCCCCAGCTTAAAACGGTAGTGTTCGCGACGTTCTTCATCACCTTAACATTTCCTATCATCCTCCCATGCCTCAAGACCGAAAATGGGCCCCTATAACTGAATTTCCAGGATCCGTCGGCCGGATCGAACTCGTTTTCGTACGCCTCTGTTCTGACGTACTTGGCAACATACGTGACATGCCCGTCCGACCCGTCGATCTCGAACGCCCTCAGGTATCCATGACCGTCCAACGGGTGGACTGTGGATCCATGATCGTCGGTGAAGATGCCCGGTCCGGTCAGATAGTATGTACCCGAAGGAAAATCTCGTGGAAGTGTACCGTGACTGATGTTCAGTTTAATTGGCTCACTGGTTTCTATACGCTGGGACGTGAACAGAAACTGATAGTCCCGAAATGCTTGAACTTTTTCTCGTCGTTGTAGGCTAAGATTTTGGTTTTCGGTCTTAGAGACCACCGATACTGAACTCACTTGGTTCGCCCGTAAATGGAAGTTATACTGTGGTAGAAGCTTTGATGGAATGATCGGCGTCGGTTTGATCGGAAAACTTTGTTTATGGGGTGATATTTGCATTTTACGGTGGTTGGGGTGTTTTGGAGGAATACTCTTCGTCTTGTCTTATGCGCGTTAATGCACGATGAAATGTATATAAATATATATATATATATATATATAGAGAGAGAGAGAGAGAGAGAGAGAGAGAGAGAGAGGCGTTCGGGTGGCCTTGTCGTATGAGCGTTATCACTATGGATGGTTCTGCCGTTCTGACTTGTACTATTTATAGCATGGTGGGGGTAATCATGATGTTGGAAATCGGTAGTGTTGAAACCAATATTAATTTATAGTAGTGAAAGATAACGTATTTAATAGATAAGCGGGGAAAATTTATTAACAAATAATAATAAATGATAATAATAATAAACAACTTACCATGTTAATCAAAATAATAATAAAAGATGAACATAGAAAATTAAATTAATATTCATATTCATCGAATACACAATATATTTTTAAGATAAATTTATTCTCTCGAATAGTACGTATACAAAATATTCTTTAAAAAATTTCTGACGCGGGAGACTATTTTTCTCATTTGAGTCCCTTCAAACGTATACAAAATCTGTGAACAGGTGAAATTCTACCAATAATGGTATTTGTTTCTTTAAATTTGTTCCTTCCCACCGGCAAGGTTTATCACTTCTCCTTTATGATATGTTTGGATTGGGGTGGAAGGAGATTAATAGAGGTAAATTAATTAATTTAGTCTATTTGTGTACCACGTTAATAATTTTACCTAGGTAAATAGAGGTTAATATTTCACCTCGATTAACCTCGTTTTTATTAACATCCTATTTCGGGGGTAACCAATGTGAAGGTGAAAGAATAAGTAAATTTTTGACATAATGGGACCAAAATACCCCTCAATAGGACTTATTTATTTAATACAAGGGTATAAATATCATTTGATTTATTATTTTAATCTTCATTTACCTCAATTTAAACGAAAATTTTAAAACATTCACCCCGATTCACTAAACTTGATATCATCCAAACAACATTTTAAAATATTCACCCCGATTCACCTCTATTCCCTTCACCTAGGTTAATTTTTAATGTTTACCCCCACCTCGATTTACCCTAATCCAAACGAACCATTAGAGACAGATAAATTTTACCATATATCCCCCCACCTCCATCGAAAAATTGTACTGCATCTTCCCCAGCCACATCAAATTTTGTCCAAACTCCCCTGCAGCGACAAAAAAATGCTAACCCCCCACCAATGGCAAAGATTACCCGCCCCCCCCCTAACGCAAACAATGTCAAACCCTTCCAACATCGTGCAAACCATAAAAATTTATCTTCAATTATGTGGTTTTGCTGATTATAAGGACTGGTTGTGCGTATTGTAAGGAAGAAAAAAAATTGTTAGAAGAATAGATATAATAACGCCGGATAAGCATTGGATTAAAAAAAATTTCGGATATAAACGTATTACTTGAGTTTGTATAGTCCAAACACACATATATAAAGGAAAAACTTCAATATTTTTATTCTTCATCGTAGAAAAATCAAGTATACGTTTTCATATAAAAATTTCATCAGAGGAAGTCTTTATTAAATCTTTCGATAAAATTGTATATTATTTTTTTAACACTCATAATAAATAATGAATTTGGAAGCTCTTCAAACTACTATAAGTTTGGAACTCTGACAATCTATAACGAGTTTGAAATTTCGATGAACTATGAAGAGGGGATCACAACCCAAACATATTACAATGATATATTTAAAATACCGACAAGCTATGGATATACAAAAGAAATACAAATGGATTCTCTAAATATTAATTACAACTTACACGAAGAAGTAAATTTATTTTTTAGTATCGTAAATTGTGTCGATGAATTAACCATGATGAAATTAATACTTCTTTTTATTATATTATTATGATAAAATCAATTTTTTAGGATACAGATAATATATGTTTTACGACCAAAATTATTAGAAATTTTTTATAACATATCAAATATTTTATTATCTTGAAGAACTTGTAACATGGCTATAATATTCAGTTGTTAGAATTAGCATTAAATGTATCCAAGTATGTAATGTATATATAGTAATTGTAAAATTACCTATAATAGAGTAACACATCCCGACATTTGAGCAGCGTCATCTCTAGAAGTCATCCCAAGTTATCGATATAGAAAAGCAAGTATAGCTACTCCCTATGCATAACCTTCAACTCGGCTAAAATATTGAAGAAAAAGGATATAGTATGGATTTACTTTATCAACAGACTTATCGAAAAACAATGATAGACCAATTAACCATAATAAATACCTTATCGCTTTTTCCTCATCCCCTACCGAGTATGATTCACATACTTCTTGTAGTCATTTAAATAGAAGCTCACCTTTTCGAGTGACTTTATTAACTTACATTTCCTTCATCCCAAACAAGGCACCTATTATACCAATCAGTTGCCCATGTGTGTCAGCAGTCATCTCCAAATATAATGGATTGCCATCAACTCGTAGCCCTAATATGTGATGTATGTTTAAAAGGGTGGTTTTTATCTCACCCCATGGCATATGAAAGCTATTGTGTCTAATTGTTATCTCTCAATAAATGCTAAAATAAGTGGCATATTTACAGGCTCAAATGTGCAAGCTGGAAGGTGTGACAATTCTGTTTGGCGTATCAGAGCAAACATCCTTTCATTGACGGTTCATAGAAAAGCTTTTAGAACCTCCTATATAGTGAGGATCTTAGGACAACTATGATCCTAAAAAATGAAATCAACATATGTGATGAATATATATGATTGGTTACAAATAAAATAATAAATATTTAACAATTCATATGATAAACATACCTTTTCTAACCATAAATCTAAAGTGGCATGACCGCTGAAACTTGGGATCAAATCAGGGATGATTGGATCTCCGGGACATGGCCCCAGCAAGTATTATTCATCTTCACTCGTATATTGTGTTCATCATCACTGACATCACCAACATCCCTATCATCATTGTCATCATAATCATCATCATGACATACAACATCATCATCACACACATATGTTGATGACGATGGTTGATCAGTAATATGTGGTAATGATGCTGGCAAATCCAATGATGATCTAGAACCACTAATAGTAGGTAAGTGAACTGAGGATGATGGTACTCTCATGTCAGGCTATGTAATACCCCAATTTTTTAAAACTTAAAATATAATAATTAACCCATTATTTGGAATAATTTAATTAATTTGTGGACCATTGATTTATAAAAATGGATAGGATTATTTAATAAGTTAAAATAAATATTTTATTATTTTATCATACTCTTCTTATTCAAATAAATTCTCATACTCATATTTTTACTAAAATTATCCTTGTAAATTAATACTTTAAATTTTGAATAAAGTAATTTAATAAATAATTTTTTCATTTACCAAATTTCTAATCCTAACTTAAAAAAAAAATTATCTTTCCTTTCCCTTTTTTTTCTTTTCCTTTTTCCTTTTTTGTTTTTTCCTTCTTTCTTCCTTTTTATTTTCCTTCTTTCTTCCTTTTTCTTTTCTTTCTTGTCTTCCTTTCTTCCTCTTGGGTCGACCACCCTTCTTCTTTTCTTTTCTTCCCCCGATGGGCTGCCTAACCTTCTCCTCTCTCCCCTTCCTTCTCGCACGACCTTCCCCCACCTGTTTAGCCTGTTCTCCCTCCTCCACTTCCCTTCTCTCTCTTTTTCCTTCTTTCTTCCCCATTGGGCAGCCCAACCCTCATTTATTTTCTCCCTCTTCTCCCTTGCACGAGCCAGATTGCCCATTTCTCCTCTCTCCCACCCAGCCTTCTTTCCCCTTTATTATTATCTTCTCTTTCCTTCTTTCTCCCCTGCACGTCGAGCCAAATGAGCCCCCCTACACTTCGCCTGCAACCACCAACCCTCCCTACACCTACAACCCAACCTGCCCCTCTCTCTCCCACCCTTTTCCCTTCCATTTTCCAACATACACACCCCTATAAATCCCCCACATGCCCCCTTTTTCTTTCCCATTCTTCTTCTTCCCTCTACCACCCTGCATGCCGACCTACAACCCTTTGTACCCACCTGCCCTACACGACCTATATTGCCTCCTTCTTTCCCCCCTCTTCTTTTTCTTCTCCTTCTCTTTTCTCCCCTACCCCATCTCTCCCCCTCAAGCCCTTTCTTTCTCCCTGCCCGATCCCTTTTCTCCCTTCCTTCTCTTCTCTCTTATTTTTGCTTCACTGCCCTTAGCCACCGTCCCCACCGCCCAACTGACCACCAGACCGACTTCCATGCCTCCCCTACTTCCTCCCTACACCACCCCTAGGATACTAAGCCCCCACCTAAAACCAACTCCTTCTCTTTTCCTTCTTTTCTCCTCTCGACCCCCTCCCTACACACCACCTTACGCCACCCATTCCCACTCTTTCACCATCGCCGAAGCCACCCCTCGACCACCTAACATCCCCCCTACCTCACCTTACCCGAAATCCCCCTATAACCCCTTCCTTTCTCCTTTTCTTTTCCTCCTCTCATTCTCCCTTCTTTACACCTACCTTCCATCCATAGTCATTTTCATCTCCGCCGCCCTGAGCCGCTACTCTCTAACCCCCAACCCCCAACCACCACCTACACCCTACCACTCCTCCTACACCTAACAACTATCCCGACTCTCCTCCAGGTCCTCCCTTAACCCATCACTCGAGACCTTCTTCCCTTCATCCAAACTCCCCTATTCCCCCTATTTGTGCATGCAACCCATGCTACCATGTAGCGTGAGCGTTGCTACACCATTTTAAGGATATTAAAGAAAATTTTGAGGTATAATATACTTAGTGATATTATGTATTTAATAAGAATTTTTTATTAAAAAAATATTTTAACTATCTACTAGTAGTATGCTAATTGTGACATTATTTTTAGGTACAATTTTTACTAATCAAAGCTTCATCTTTTAACGGGGATACTGGTAAAGTGTTGTTCTTGCCGGAAATAAGGTAACTATTATACCCTACTAAAATGTATGACTTTGTGTATGTTAGCACATTAGGGTTTTGGTGTAACACCCCATTTTTGAAGGACTTAAAAATTTTATTTGTAAAGTTAAGTGCGGAAGCTAAAAAAAATAAAAACAAAGGGTGTTACTACCATACTTGGTACAAGTATGGTTTCCTCTACCATTCTCATACCAAGTACTAAGACCAAAGTCATTACTCCGCTTAGATTAATAACATGATTACAGAAATCAAAATAGAGAGAATGTTAGATAAATATCCTGCTAATTAAAAACAACATCAACATTTTATAAAACTTAAGATAGAAATTATAGGAGGACATAGGGGTCCAAATACAACCGGAAATAAGATAGAAAAAGAGACACTGGATAATAGTCCTATGCTCTCAAATCTGAATTACCAGCTTTCGACTGAACTCGAGAGCTAATCTTTAAAGTTCACTGCCCATTGTATAGGCAGGGGCCCACGAGAATGAACTCTTTAGTACAACGGTACTGAGAAACCCTTTATACCAAACTAATATGAAAAACCAGCATGAAATATATACAAGGCATATCAATAAACATGGTACAAGATATATACATATACATACGAAGATTGATATACAATAATCATTTAGATAATCAACTACCATCAAGTCACATATTGTTCATATTCATTCATTTGGATCAACTGATCTTACCAAACGAGCATACCAGAGATGGTCTCTGAGGTATGATTAGAAACAAACTCCAACACAATAACCATAACCTTCACATCATAACTCATAACTCAACATCAGTCCAAAAAAATGTATAACATCATAGGTAAGGCATAAGGCATAATACCCACACAGGTAGGCATAAAGGCTACTATCAAACCATAAGTAGGCACAAAGGCTGCTATCGACCACAAGTAGGCACAAAGACTACTACCAACCAATCTAATAATCTAAAAATAATCATTATTATATATAATTTTATTTATTTACGTTGAGTTCAAGGACCCCATTATTCTTAATCGGTGGAAGAATTATTCTACCCCAAGGTAAAGCACTCCTAGCCACTATTCTTACCAGTTGAACGGTAATAACATAAAACCTCAAGAAAATTACATCCGACCACTATTCTTACCGGTGGAATGGTTAATAATATACATTCTTGGGGAGAACGCTCCCGATTAATGTTATTGTTCGGTGGAACAGATATATACAATCGGTCCTGACTCACGTAGTATTCCACTTTATGTGTTTAGTGTCTTATTAATGATTCTAATCGTTCTCGGGGTTTATTTTAAATAGAGTTCATAGACTCCACTATTCTCAATCAGTAGAACGGTTATTCCACCTCAGGGTAAAATGCTCTTGACCACTATTCTTACCGATGGAACGGTAATAACATACAACCCCAAGAAAAATATATCCAGATACTATTCTTATCAGTGGAATGGTTAATAATATACATTCCTGAGGTAGAACACTCCTGGCTAATGTTCTCGTCTGGTGGAGTAGACATATACAACAAATCCTGACTCATGTGATATTTCACTTTAAATGGTTAATATCTTATTCATGATTGGTTTATGAGTAAAAAAATATAATTAAGGCAATAAAGACATCAACATACAGATAACAAGGCCTTTCTCAAATACTATAAGATTATTTACCCTTAGAAACTATAATTTTACACTTTAGGCGTAACTCCTCCCATATTGATCATTTACCCACCATATTTAGTGTATATACCTTAAATAATATTGTTATTAATATAACCCAAACTCAAAATATAACTCCCATGTCTCACACATGTGATAATAGCCCTATCTCAAAAGTTACTATTTACACGACTCCCAAAACCCTAATTTCACAGGTAAGTCATAAATTTTCCCGTAAGGCTCATATAATTACCAAATTTAACATAAATACCTAAAATACCAATATTGATAACATATCCAAAATTCATGGACTAACTCCCATATTTTACACATGTGATAAAAACATTACCGTTTTAAGGTTACTATTCCCAAATTAGACCATTTTCTCATTTGAGGAACTTATGACAGTCATAATTACTCCAATCACTCCACATGACATTATTAGAATATTTTTAACCCAAATAACACATTAAAATTCTGAAATTCCCATATTAACCTATATTGACCAGAATGCCCTTATTTTATGAAAAACTTATATTTTCAATATCATTATTTCCAAATCCTCCATTTATCAACATACATATTAAATATGATTATTCTCCACTCATAATACTATACTAAGAATATATTACAACCATCTATCACACTGAACCACTTAGGGTTTTCCACGTAAGGCATTATGATAATAATATCGCATAAAATACAGATAGATCAAATTTCCATACTTAACCATTTTTGCTTATTTCCAATTATCCGAGACAATCATAATTAACTTCAATATTGAGGCCAACATTAAAAATATAATAAGGCTATCTTAGGCTCAATTATTCACATTTGGACACTTTAGGGCGAAAATGACCAAAATGTCCTTAAGACCAAAATATTTAGATTATCATCTATTTAAATACTAATTCTATTTTATTTATTAATTTTTCATGAAAAGGCTAAAACACCATAAATAAATTATCTATTAGCAATTTAAATTATTAGATATTCTAAATGACCATTTTGCCCTTATACATAATTCTGCACTTAAAATCTTATTATGCACTTTTAATCCATCCAAAATACATGCTTACATACTCAACAACAAATAATACATATAAGACATGTTTTTATGATAAAAATCATAGCACACTCAAAATGACCAAATTACCCCTAGGGAACTTATCCGTAATAATTATTCTAGAGTTATGTTCAAGTATGCTCAATATATTATTTTATACATACCTATTGTACAAAATATTTTCCTAGCATAATAATCATTTTGATCGCACTTGTGTACCTGATATGTTTTATATCATATAACATGCTTATTTTTCTAATTTTCATGATAATAATTAATAATATATAATTATATCGTAACAAATCATGCTTAACACATTTCACACATAGGAAAAAAAACTAATGTGCTATCATGTAATATTTTCATTCTAGTAGAGTATAATGATTACCTAAATTCTAGCAAAAATGTAAAATTAGCGGTATCTTACTAAATTTATAAGGTCCCGCTAATCAAACTTTCATACCTAAAAATAATACCATAATTACCAAATTAATATCTATAAGATAAAATAATAATTATAATAATAAAATATTTATTTTTTAAAATTTAAAAAAATATCCTTACATTTAAAATGGGTACCAAAATTTTATAAAACAACACATTCCACTCACGCTACACATGCAGCATGAGGACTATGCATGGACTGGGGGTTGTAGTTGTTGGATGGCTGCAAGGGTGAGGTAGGGAGAGGTGGCAGCAGGGGTGGCGACTAGTGGTGGTTGGTGAGCTACGGTGGCTGCAAAGTGGTGGTGGAGTTGCTGGGTGAGGATGGGGAGATGGCGTTGGGTTGGTGGCTTGGTTGGAGGTGTAGGAAAATGGAGAAGGTGGCTGGTGCATGAGGGCTGGAAGCTTGTGGCTAGAAGGTGGAAGGGTGGTATGGTTTTTCTGGTATGGAACCAAACAGGAAGAGGGGGAGATTGGTGTATGGTAGGTGGTTACATGTGAGGGTTGGTTGCACTAGAGATGGAGGTGATACAGGAAGGTGCATGTGACGTAGGAAAATAGAGGGGCAGGAAGAAGAGGAAGAAGAGGAGAAGGGAGGTTGTGGCTGTTGAGATGGTGGTGTGGTGCTGGAGGTTTTGCTAAGGTAGGAAGAAGATGGTGGCAGAGAGGTGGTGTTGGATAGACGGTGGAGGTGCTGTGGTGGGCTGGAAGTGGTGTGCTGGGGTTAGTTTGGTGAGGGAGGTTTGTCGGGGCTGGGAAAGCCAAACAAAAACACAGAGAGGGAAGGGGGTTGGGTCGAACCAAAAGGAGCCGATAGGAGAGAGGGAGTTGGGTTCACGGGAGGAGGGTTGTGAGGGTGAGGGGTGTGCATGTGTAGTTGAGGGTATGCGTGTGTGTATACGTATATAATATTTACTAGGTTGAGTGTAGTAAGGTAATGAGGGAGACAAGGAGAGTTATTAGGGGAGGAAATTGGGGCAAGTAAGGAGTAAGTTTAGGTGGGTAAAAATGATTGGGTAAATAGGTTATTTTTTTTAGGTTTAGTTTGGATAGATTAGGGTATAGGGTAAAAATATATTGGGAAGAATAATTCGGATTAGGATATGTTTAATAGAATGAAAAAAGATAAATAAATGGGGATAAATTTTAGGGATTTATTTCAGGTTACACGTCAAGGTTATAAACAAAATAATTAGGCTAAGGTTTAAAGGTTAATTTTGAATAAAAAGGCTAAACACACAAAAATAAAGGTGACAAAATTTTGGGATGTTACATTTGGAATGTGTTTTATGTGTATATTATGTGTTGCAAATCATCTTATGATTTTTAATATTATGTTAAAAGATAGAATGAAGAGCATGCTATATTGTATGAAATGTGACATGTGTGGAAATAGTGGGGATTGATGTAAAAATTATGTTATGTGCCTATGCATACTAGGCTATGTAAATATGGACACTTGTAGTAGAAATATTGTTAATATGAGCCCTAGTGGCATTTTAGTAATTTTACTTATACATGGGGGAGTGACCTAAATAATGTGCATGGTAGGTGATAATGAGTGTTAAGAATAATAGTAAGGGTTTTGGTGGTGTTGAATGATGCATTTGGGTCATGGGTGTTAATATTTTATGTGCTAGGGGTATTTTAGTAATTTGATATAAGAAAGGATAATTTGGTAATTTTGCAAGTAAGAAGGATAATTTAGGTAATTTTAGAACTAAAAAGGGTATTTTGGTAATTTTATAAGTAAGAAGGGTAACTTGGTAATTTTATAAGTAAGAAGAGTAATTTGGTAATATTACAAGTAAGAAGGGTAATTTAGTAATTTTGCAAGTAAGGAGGGTATTTTGGAAATTTTACAAGTAAGAAGGGTAATTTGGTAATTTTGCAAGTAAAGAGGGTATTTTGGAAATTTTACAAATAAGAAGGGTAATATGGTAATTTTATAAGTAAGATGGGTAAGATGGTAATTTTACAAGTAAGAAGGGTAATTTGATAATTTTGCAAGTAAGAAGGGTAATTTGGTGATTTTGCAAGTAAGAAGGGTAATTCGGTGATTTTGTAAGTAAGAAGGGGTAAATTGATAATTTCACATGTAACACTACAATTGATTTAATAAACCTTCATAATAAGTAATAATTATGGCATTAGTATCACCGGTTTAAGTACAATCATTTATATTATAAGAATAGGGGTATTTCAGTAAATTAAAGTATATCATAAGGAAAGTGCATGATTTAGAGTTGAATGGGTAAGTAAGGGTATGTTGTGATGTTAATTTCATAATTATGTAGAGGTGCCTTAATTTTTAATTATATATGAAAATGTGTGTTGGTTGTGCTAAAAGTACATGTTAGGTTTTATGTATTCAATGATCATTTGGTATGTAGGATACTTGATTTCATAATCAGTAGTATTATCATGATACGATAACCTATCACAACATGTGGATAAATAAAGTTGAATTATGTGATGAAAGTGGATGATAAGAGTAAGCCTTAGCCTTAGGAGCATTTTGGTCATTTTAACCTAAGGTGCCTAAGTATAAGAATTGGAACCTAGGATGTTTTTATTGGACTATTTAAGTTAACATTGGCAATAATCCTGATAATGATTACTTAATAATAATGGAAACAAATAGAAATGATTAAGTATATGATTGATGTGTTTCTCGTGATCACCTTAAATAAAACATTAATATTTAAAGTGAAAGACCTTGAGATCAAAAATTGCGACTTTTAGGGGTCACTACCCTAAAGACATGGTTTAACCCACGATATTTCTAGATTTTACTGGTGTGCCTTAGTGTTCCGGCCATGCCCTACATCTTACTCTATTTCACTCTACAAACCTATATAAGGGATATGCATACTTATGGATTAGGTGTCTTTTGCGTCCCTAGGTTGATGGTTTAGGGGGTACTATATTACTTGCATGTGCTAGTATAATCAATGTACTTTTGTGTCTTCAGGTTCGTGATCTCCCCCTTGAGTTAAATAAATGGAATTAGTATGCTAATTAATTGGAAATACATTAATAACTTATAGTGAAACATCACGTGGGTCGGGACTAGACTTAGGATGATAACCGTTCCACCGATTATAATAGTGGCCAAGAGTTTTTTTCCCTAGAGATGTTTATGTTTACCGTTCCACCAATTATAATAGTGCCTAGAAGTATTTTTCCCTAGAAATGTTCATGTTTACCATTCCACCGACTATAATAGTGGTCAGGTGCATTCTGTCCTGGAGTAGTTATTTTTGTTCCATCGGCTAATAGTGGAGTCTCTGTACTCACGTAGATATAATTTGAGAGATGCTTATGAATAATATCTACTTAATGGCTTAAGTTCACAAAATGTTGATTATACCATTATGATCTGTTGTCATGATATGATAGCGGCCTTGGGTGCCTGCCTTTGAATTAAGTGGTGGTGTGTATCGACTGAGTATGAGGTTGAACTTTTAATTATACTACAAAGAGCTTCATTTGGATGCTCTCTTGGTAAGTGATGGTAATGCTAAGTGAATGAATCTTGTGACATATGATTCTTGAAGTACGAGTCCATCCTAATGTTTATTGTATCTATTCCCAGGTGTATGTTATTGTTCTTATTTTTGGATTGATATGTTGCATGTGAGCCCTATCTTTTAGTTCTATATAAATGGTTACTTGGTACAGTAGTACTGAAGGGTTTCTTTTGTGAGCCCCTACCTATTTAATGGACAGTGTCCTTTGCAGGTTAGTCCACAGGTGCTATTCAAGGTTTCCTTTAAGATTAAGAACATAGGACTATCTGGGAAGCTTTCAGTTTTTTTATATTTAAAAACACTTTTATATTCCCTTGTTTAATAAGCTTTATTCTGTAACTACTAATAATGGATTTTATTTTTGTAATGTGTTTAATGTGCTACTTTAATTTAGTTTTGTAACCTTGGTTTTGTGTAAAATATGTTATCTTCCTTTTTAAGCCTTAGCACTTGATACGGGAACTATGAAAGAAAATCGGTATGGTACTAAATGTAGCGGTAGCATCTCCAAAATTTACTATATTTGCTTTTGCTCAAATTTTAATAAATTGAAAATTTTCAGTAGTAAATTTTGGGGGCATTACAAGCTGTGTCGGTGAGGTAAGAAAATCTACATATTCTGTAGATAATGGAAAACCTCCATACCCAAAACCTCCGACCCTCAAACCTTCGTACCCCAAACCTCCAACCTCGAAACCATAGTACGCCAAACCTGCAAACCTCGAATCCCCTACCCCCAAACCTCTATACCTCAAACATTCATATCCTAAACCTCCAAACTCCAAATGCCTTACCTCCGAACCAACCTTACCCTAAACCTCCAAACCTTGAACCTATGTACCCTAAAATGCCAAAA
Source organism: Tamarix chinensis (assembly GCA_030549775.1). Classification (NCBI taxonomy): domain Eukaryota; kingdom Viridiplantae; phylum Streptophyta; class Magnoliopsida; order Caryophyllales; family Tamaricaceae; genus Tamarix; species Tamarix chinensis. The sequence goes on along the minus strand of CM060179.1, from coordinate 75,933,792 downwards.
TTGGCCATAAATGATGGACGACATGCATAGTCAGCAAATGTTGGAATGGTGGGAGCTTTATGACTAGATCTTAGTTGTTTGGGAGTTTCGCCATATTCTTATTGTTCTGATGCTTCTTTCAGTTTTTGTTGGCTACTTTTTTATCCTTCTACATAATCTTCTAGTAAAACTTTTTCTCAGACTTTTTAGATGAAACATCAGAGTAAGTTGTTACGTACATGTTCTGTTATATCGTAAAGATGCACTCACAAGACGACCTTCAGTTCTGTCTACTACTTTGTCTGGTATGCGACTCATCTGAATTTTAATAACAAAATTAATCTATTATCCAATCAATATAATTAAAAATATTCACCAATAACCCCCACCACATAACAATATTTAACATATTTAATGAAAATATAAACAAATCTAATAAATATCAAATCATATATAAATAATATAATAACGCAATTAACAAATTATAATAGATCTAAAAAAACAATAAAAAAAATAATCGAATTAACCATAATTAACAAATATAGCTAAAAAATTACCTCTCTAAACAACAACCAAAAATTCTACAATACTGACAATTTTAGCCAACCCCATATTTAATTAAAATAATAGAGCATAATTAATAGATTATAAGATATATAAATAACAAATTTAACCAAATTAACCATAATTAAAAATCACTATTAATAAACTTAAGTACCCATCCAAACGACAACCAAAAATCATACAATACCGATAGATTTTGTCAAACCCATATTTAATTAAAATAATAAAAGTATAATCAATCTAAAATTAGAATGAACAAATTTAATCAAATTATCTATAATTAAAATATCATAATTAATACAAACATAATTAATAAACTGCAATTAATAAATATAATTACAAATATAATTAATATATAATAATCACATTATCTAATTAATACAAATATAATTAACAAACCCCATCATCCACGTCACAAACCATAATTATTAATTAATAAACCATAAATAATACAATCATAACAATAATTATCAATTAATAATTAATATTAATTAATACTAATATAATTAATACACATATATTTAACAAAATACAATAATTAATTTTCTGACGGCCTCCCTGGACAATCCTTTGGTTTATAGGATAAACTTATATTTTACTATAAATGTCATTAATTTTGCACAAATTAATAAAAAAATTATACAAACCATAATTATTACAAACATAATAATAATCGTTAATAATTACAAAAGTATAAAATTATCCCCATCCGTATATTTTATCGTTAAACCCCCACCCTCATCGGCTTGATTTGCCGTTGATCCTCCCCCATCGACACAAACGCCCGATCTTGCTCCCTCTTCGGCTGTTGAGTGAGAGGAGTTGAGAGTGAGATAAAAGGAAAAAACGAAAAAAATTATTTTTCATCCAATAAAATTTTATTTTTCATATATCAGCCACGAATGTCATTCCAAATGTACCTGGAAAGGTTGAAAACTTTTGCTAATTTAAAGGCCTATTACTTTTGCCTTTTGTAAAATTGAATGCTACATGCTCTACCCATTTTGTTACTTTTTTTTTCTTTCGGGCACTAGAAAATTAGATGCATTAATTAATAACTAACACAAAGTAAATAAAAATATACTCATTAGAGACTTAAAAAAAAAATTCAAAGACAAACTATTTAATTAACAACTAATATTAATTAAATACTTAAATGACAAATCAATTCATTCATTAATAATGCTAATTAAAATTCTAAAAATATTACGATCAATCTATTTCTACCGGTAGTACATTTTATTTTAGTCATGGTGGATCCCCCCACGTCGTCATTTTTTCGTTAGCACTGTTGTACGGATATCAAAATAGAAATAAAAAATAAAAACAGAAAAAAATATGAAAATATTATTTTTTTTAATTTTAAAAACTGAATACGAAAGAAAACAATATATATATTGAAAAATTAGATCAAATATATTAAAATTAAAAATAAAAAAATAAAAACTATTATCATTGTTAAATAATATAAATAATTAATGGATTATTTTTAAAAAATAATCAAATAATTTCAACACTAATAAATCAAATATTCAGAAGTTTTCCATAACGGACGGTTTCCATGCTTCACTGCCGGTCAGTGGCGACCAGCTTTGAAGTGGCGACAAGCTGTGAAGGAAAATCTCCAAGAACATACTCGGTGTTGGTGCAGTGGTGCTATATGGACCCACTCAGACTTAAAATCCAAATCAAAACCCAATTTTGAGCGGTCCCTCACTCAATAATTTATTTCTTCCCAAAACTGAATATTCTTATTTTAATCGGAAAAGGAGACAAGATTCCTATCCTACACACCTTGCAAGCCTGAGTATCGTTCCCGTCCGCCCTACTAGTAGTCGCTACCCACTTTCCACTACGATAAGCGCAATCATAATCAGAAGGGAAGTGCAGTGAAGTTTACTTACCATTGAACAATCGATTACACAACCATTGAAGATAAAATATACTGAAAACCAATTAACCAACCTAAAATCAATAATCCTCCAATAAATTAACAAAAATTACAACCTTGATCCGTGACTGAGCGGCGGCGCCGGCGAACGACAGCAGAGGCCAACGGCAGCGACGAACCTCAGTGGCGGTGAGCAAGAAGGACGAGAATGTTCTCAGGAATTTTTTTTTTCTTTTTCAGTTAGATTTATAAAAGTCAGTGGAATCTTCTTTCGAGTGGAGTTCCACCGTGGAGGAGAAAAGCGTCTCCGTCATTCTTCTGGCCGGTGGCAACGGCGAGCAGAAGGGTGTGACGTGATTTTGCCTTTAATCAGTCCTTTATTAGGGGCGTTCAATAATAGATATTCGGTATTCTAAATCAGATATACGGTTAAAAAATAGTATATTTAAAAGATTAAATATCAAATAAAAAAACTTGAGGCATTTAAAATTTTAGAATGAAAAATAAATAATTTATGATATATTTAAATTTTTTGAATATGTTGTAATAAAAAATATCAGATATAAAATTATTCAATCCAATGATAATAAATCGATTTAATTTAAATCGATTAGATTAAATAATTTAATTCAAATAATAAATTATAATATATTCAATTAATAATTTTAAATTTGATAAAATATTTAAATATTTAATAAAAATAATAATTAAAAAGTATAAAATTTAATTATAATAAATACTATTCTATGCGAACTTGTTCAATTAGATTTTTTTTATAGGTTTTATAAATATATATTAAAAGTTATTCACCGTTAAAGTTTATCTTTAAAATTAGTGGCAACTTTTCTTTTAGTTAAGAAGGCAATTTCAATTAGAATCATGGTTTTAGATACAGTGCATTTAATAAGTTATGCACTGATAACTCTAACTATACACTAATAATTGTTACCCCATCTTTTAATAAGTATCATTTTAAACATTTGGTTTTATCTGCGAAGAAATAATATTATTTTATGTTTTAGTACTTTTATCTAATAAACTTATAATATACAAATAATATTTCCTACATTTTTGAAAAAACTATGTTTTCAAAGATAAATTTTAATCATTTAAAAAAAATATATATAATGTATTATGATGGAAAATATAATTGTTGTATTTATGTTGAAAAATACTTTTATAACAAATTTTTATTTTTAATAATATATGTTAAAATTTATCTTTAAAAATGTGAACTTTTTTTAGAAACAAACAGAATACTTTCTATTAGTTTATTATCATACAGCAATTAGAATGCACGAACGGTAAGAGGCGCATTGAAAATTAGGGTGAAATTCTCTCTTGGCTATTGCCTTTATCGTTGACTCATGCGAAATGAGGACAGTGAAGGAGTGGAGAGGTACATTCCGATGAGCACAATTGAGCACTCAGGCACGAATACAATTAAGCATCATTAGCCGTCCTTGGTTCCTATGATGTCATCATCAATTGATTAGGGTAAATAAAAAATAAAAAAATCATGATGACAATCTGGAAACTCACAAGGGATGGCATGCAGGCTTCAGGGCGCACTTCGATCCGAGATGGACGACGACTCTTAATGCGTTTCTATGCATCGGCCTTACGTGTACATCAAGTTAGCTTTTTTGTGTGTATGTGTGGTTTTTTTTTTTTTTTTTTTTTTTTGTGATCTAGAGGAAGTTTTTTGGTGAGCTTTTCAATTTATAATAACTATACATTTTTTAGAAATTTATATAAAACCAAATAAGCTTATTTTTTAAAATAAAATAAAATTTTGAACTTCAATAATCAACTGCTACAATTATTCCAAATGCTCCTTAACCATGTTAATTTTTTTATAAAAAAAATAGAATTATCTAAATAGAACAAGTTTTCGATAAAAATATAAAGAGGACTTAGAAATTCAAATGATTAAAGATACTTCCTTGTATATAATTTAGAATAATATATGACATTAAATAGTTATAATTTTAGTAATGGAGTAAAAAATAAACTAGAAATCACTACAATACTTTGATGAAATTATTCAAAAATACAGTAACTCAATGAAGTTAGGAAAAATATCAAAATATCTAAATAATATTAGGATAATGTTTATTGAGATACCATGGCATTTGATTTGATATTTCATAGATACCCTCTATTTTAATGACTTGACTTAGGTACCCCTAATATTTGGTATTTTACAGATTTCCTATTCTTTTAATACTTTCACTTAGGTATTTTTAGATTCATATCATATTTTACTTGATTACCTAAATGGATAACTATATGAAAAAAAAATGCGTGAGTTATTTTTTATTACTTAGGAACTCAAGTAAAAATAAGTGTAAATATGAAGATGTGCTACTGAAATTATTAAAATTATAGGGTACCATAAAGTATTATGTCAAATACTAGAGTATCTAAATGAAATTATTAAAATCACAATGAAATCATTAAATATAAGATCAAATATCAAGGTATCTCAGTGGAATTCATATTTTAAAAAGCTATAATTAATACGGGAAATTATTCTTTCAAATAGATAAGATATAACTTTAGGTAGAAATATATTGTCAATATGATTCCACTTATATATATATACATACATACATACATACATATATACATACATACATACAAGAAACATTTAAGCTTTGCTTCACAAATTGATATTTGATTTGAACATTATCTTTTATGTATGTATTTTAATATTAATTTATTCACGTGAAGATACTTAATGGTAAGTTGTTATAAAGAAAAAAAGGATGGCTAGTTTAAAAATTTTAGAATTAAAAAAATCTAACAACCCAATTTTTTCAACTTAAAATTTTTATTTTGAAAGAAAAATGTGGAAGCTAAAACAATTAACAAGGGATGCTACCACTAGATCTATCATAAAGAGAAGTGCATAAATTCGTATAACCCATGATAGATGTAAGGTTGGGCATGAGAACAACAAACAATAATAAACATAAACCCCAAAGAAGGGTAAAACTCTTTGTAATATACAATGTCTTAAATCAAGGTTAAAAAGTTGAATCACATCGACTAGAACCAAAAATTAGAAAATCCCAAAATAAGACAAAAAAATGACAATTCTACTCTCTAACTCATCCCAAAGCTCCAAGAGAAACCATAACACCTTAACCTACACCTATACCACTTTATATATGTGTGTGTGTGTGTGTGTGTGTGTGCACGCGCACTAGGGTACACAACTACCATAATAAGTAATAGTTTCCCAAACATCTCTCAAAGGTAATTTAATACTTAAACCCTAGCATGCTAAAACACACCATGCTCACACAATATAACATAACATGCTCAAATGCATACTTAAGATAATACGCTTACAAACATGCAATACTATTATGATATTCAATCAACAAGCAATAGAATAACAACTAATAAATCAATAGAGAAAATAGAAAACAACACAAAATTGGCTTGGACTAGGAATTTTATTGACAAAAAATGTTGAAATTTACAATAAATCTCACTATTACAACAAACATAATCTATTAGCTATCTCTTCTTTCTTTAGAGTGCGGGAAACCCCGATTAGGTTTCGCTAATAACACATATTTATAACATAAAAAATAGTCATTAAAGAAAATAAGGTAACAATGGAAAAACAAATAAAGGACCATATTTGTAAACATGCCCCTAAGTTTATACCCAAACATTATTCCATTCTCAAGAAGTAAGATATGAAGAATTCATAGAAAACACGAGCTATATATGTATATAAACATGACCCACTTGTGCTTCCCTCTGGTGCACCGATCTTCATGAAACTTCACCAATCTCATGCACTCCTCCATGGAGATCCTTCAAAATCTTCATATGTCACTAATCTTGTTTTCTCAAGCTCCACCATAGAACAATCTTCCACTTGAAGATTGAGAAAGAAGAAATTATCACATCATCATACCTACTTACAAGCACTCACACCAATGCAATCAAGGAGGATAACTAAAGTCATGCACAACCTCAATTTCTTAGTGTCAATGCACTTGGTTAACATATTTTCATGAATCCATAGACTCAATACCTTCCACAAGATCAACATTTTATCTTCCACAAGACTAATGAAGTGGTACATACTCTTGATATGTTTCATTCTTAAGTGAAATACTAGATTTCACACGTGCTAAATTACACTATGACTATCATTTAGAGTATTACTTTGTCTTACTTTTAACCTATTTCTTTAAGAAATGTGGACAAACACACCATCTCTTCTTCTGCCTCTAACATAGCCATATACTTAGTTCCTATCGTAGATACAGAGATGTATTTTTTAAGCTTGGAAATCTAACTAATAGCAATACCTCCCACTATGAAAATGTATCTTGAAGTAATATTACTAGCATCTAGATTTCCATTGAAATTAGCATCAAAGAACCCTTCTAGTATAACATAACCTCTATTGACACTACTACAGAAATACAAATATATGATAGCTTATATATGATTGTTGTAACAAGAACAACCATCTAGTAAAAAATGGAGCTATGTGGGAAAAAAATGATGTTATTATGGAGAGAGATAGATGACATTTATAATATAATAACAATAGTTTGAATGTCATCTAAAGGGGGCACTTTACAAAAGGTTAATTTTGTGGTTTTTAGGGATGGTAATGTGGCAGGGTGGAGCGGGGATGGGGATCCTAATCCCATACCCGAATCCAATAAGAAAAATAATTCCTAAACCTACCCCAATCCTCATTTTTTCTTATCGGAAAATCCTCTACTTAATCTCTATGAGGATCAAATCTCCATACCCGACCTAATACCCAATCTATTCCTCATTCCTAACTTATTTATTGACTTTAAAACAAGACCCAATATCCAAAACCCAACCCCATCTCCGATACCCAATCCTATTTTTTTAATATACTTTTAATTTATATTCTATGTAAAAAATTATACATGTATAATTGTATAAAAAATATTTGAGGTAGGTTCGGGGACCCCAAACCCATCCCCAAGGAAATTCTTGATAAAAATCCCTGAACCCAAACTTGATCTTTGAAATATCCTCTTGAATTCAAATAAGAATGGATAATCCCTAATGAGTCCTCGAACATGAGGAGAGAATTGTCATCCCTAGTGGTTTTATTCTAAAACTATTGTTTATACTTAAGTGGGATTTTTTATTTTAAAAAAATTAGGGTATAAAGGGTGCTTTTGATATAATAACAATTTTCAATAATGTTTTATAAGGGGGCACTTTATGAAATACGATAGATGGTGGCTTTATTCTAAAGATGTTGATTATAGTTTAAAACCACCATCCATCCCCCATTTCCCCTTCTTCCTTCATTTTAACTTAGAACAATTTTTTTTTAATTTCACCCATTTACTTGAACAAAAAAAAAACCTTTCAATGGTGCAAAGAACCTAAACCATTTCTGCCACCTCAAAACTTATTCTCCAATCACCATTGTCATATTTTCCTCTTCCTTTCACCTTTGTCATTTTTCTTCATAATTCAAATATGTACTTTTCTCCTTTATTCTTATTTAATATTGCACAAAACCTTAGTTCTTCTTAATTAAATAGTTTTGTTACCTTGAAATATGCTTACTCAATTTTACTCTTTAATATGTTGTATACCCTTTTGAAAGTGGTTTTGAATGTTACTTAATGTGTTTTCTTACTGTCATATGGTTTTGGAATTTTACAAAAACAAAATTTCATTCTTATGTAGTGTAAGTGTTGTACATGCTTTGTTATTTTGTTGGATGCTATTATTTTATTAGTAAGGAGGATACATATTCATAGTTACTGGTTAGTTGGTTACGTGTTATGTTATAGTGTAGCTAATAATTCAAGTGTTGTTTATTGTCATGTGACTATAGAACTTTATAGTGTTTTTTTTTTCTTTTCATTTTCTTTGTTATGTAGTTAACAAATCAATAAGAACTTTGTAGACTTTTACAATGGTTTCTATAATGGTAGCTTGATGTGTGTTGAAAATTTAAATTACAACAAGAGAAGTTAGGCTTTAGAATTTTTCTTGCTTGCTTGTTTAAAAATATAAAATAAGTTGATTAATGCCTTATTCAAATCCAAACGAAAATTGTATTGGAATTATCCTAATTAAATATCTATAATTATCTAGTTCAAAGTTTACTTGGAGAAATAAAATCTTTGGTTCACTTTGAGTTATGTCAAAGCTTGATAGAGTGATGGTGAATATGTTTTAGTTATATTCCTTCCCTTAGTAAAAAAAAAATGAGTTCAGATTACTCTTTTATTTATCATAGCCTTGGGGGTAGTTATTTAGAGGTAGTGGCTGCTGATTATTGAAAGTAGTTCAATTTGTTTTTTGACATATGGACTCTTGATCTAGAGTTTCTTCCACTAGTAGCCTTTTTCTGGAGCAAAAACACTTTTGGTACTCATTTGAGTAAATTTGAAAACAATCTCTAGGAGTTGAAACAAAGTCTTAAATGATTTAATTGGTCTAAGTTTGGTGGTATCTCGTCCAAGGTACAGGACCAAAGATTGAAACTTAAGGCCATCAAATATTTATTTAAACAAGATCCTAGGAAGGCCAAGTTGCAAGAAAAAAAGAAATAGTGTATCAAGATGTATGAACATTTAGCTCTTTGTGAAGAGAGTTTTTTAAAATTATAAGTTAGGCATTAAATGGCTTAACCTAGGTGATGCTAAATCAAATTTATTCTTTGCAAATATGAAAGCAAGATAACATAATTGAATGGTGCAAAAAATCCAATTTGTTGATGGCTAATAGTACTACATTTAATAGGGGTGAAGTAGTCTTTCATGGAGTTTTATACTAATTTTCTAGGTTCTAAACCTCCTTCTAATGAAAAATTTTTAGATGAAATTATAGGTTTTGGCCCATGCATGTTCGTGGAACACCAACATCATTCGTTAAGTCCTATCCCAAAGTAAGAATTCAAAGATGTTTTATGGTATAGTGGCAATTATAAGTCTCTTGGGCCTTATGGGTATATAGTAGGGATTTTTAAAAGCTTCATGGAACCTCATTTCGGGAGATATATGAAAACAAGTATAGGGCATCTTCTACTATACACCTTTACCTCCTTTCATGTGACAAAATTTACTTGTTATTATTCCCAAGAATGATAATGTATAATGTGTCTCCAAATTTTGTTTATTTACCTACTATTTAGTTTTTCATAAGGTGTTAGATAAATTCCTATCTACTCATTTGCAAGTTGCGTTGCCATCTTTGATTCATGCCTCATAAGTTGGCTTTATAAATGGTGCAGCAATTGGTGATAACATTTTACTTCCTAATGAATTGTTTCATATGTACAAAAGGAAGATTATTTATGATGAAGGTTGGCATTAAGAAGGCCTATGATTTGGTTAGTTGGAGGTTCTTCATAAATATGCTGTTAGGGTTACACTTCCCTCCTCATTTTGTCAGACTACTCATGTTTTGTGTATCTCAAATCAAATACTATTTAGAATTGAACAATGGAGTTTTGGAGCCTTTTCAGGGTATGAAAGGGTAAGGTAAGGAGACCCCTTATCTCCTTACTTGTTTGTGATTTTCCTAAAGTACTTGAGTAGGATGTTCCAAGCTTTATGGCACAACATTGAGTTTCATGGACGTCCTAAGTGCAAAAGGTTTAAGATCATTAACTTGGCCTTCATAGATGACCTATTGTTTTTTTTTTGTAGAGGTGATATTTCCTTTGTTCAATTGATCAAGAAAAAATTTCAAGATTATGGTGCTTTTACCAGGTTTGAATATTAAATTTGAAAAGAGTCATATTTTCTTTGGTGGTGTTTCCTTGGAGTTAAAAGATCATATCTTGTTTATTTTTCATTTTAATGAGGTTAGTTTACCATTAAAATATCTAGGGGTTCCTTTATACTCTAATAAGATAAAAACTTCACTTCTTATGGTATTGGTTGATAAGATAACTAGTAGAGTACCATTGGTACAATTATTTTCTTCCATTTGTTGGAATATTCCATCTCTTAAAGTCAATCATCTTTGGAATCATAATGAACTAGAGCCAGATTTTTGTGTTGCCAAAGAAGATTATCTTGAAAATTGTGGCCACTTGTATAAGTTTCTTGTGGACAAGTAAGGTAACACCTAACAGGAGATATATTATTGCTTGGAAGTTTGTTTGCTTGCTAAGAAGACAAGGAGGTTTATTGTTGGTGGATCCTCAAGTTTATAACTTTTTTGCTTTGGGGATGCAAATCTAGAACATTAGCTAGAATCAAGACTCTTTATGGATCAAATGGATTCACTCTTACTACATTAAACACCATGATTTTGATCATGCTCGATTACATGGTGCTACATCATGTTTTCTTAAAAGGTTGTGTGCTCGAAGACCTGCTATCTTACCTTAGATTCACCTTTAGCATGACGACTATTAGTTTGGCATTGGTGAATTATTTAATTTTATAAGATTGAAGGCTCTCATTGTACCTTGGTGGATAACTATTTGGCATAGATATACTTCCCCTAAGACAAAAGGCTATCATGTATCTTGCTGCTTATGCTAGGTGACCAACTAAGGATAACTTGTCAAAGTTTATTCTAATTCTTGATGATCAATGTTACTTATATAACCAAGTAGAAAAATAAAACATTTGGCTATTCACTATCCTGTTACTAGAAAAACATGGAGGATTACAAAGAAGGTAATGGGTGATCAAAATGTAATACTCCAAATTGAGCGGAGTGTTATAAGGATTAATCTGGCTACTTCTATCAACGTGGTATACCATCCTTTTGGTGATTCCATCCTAAGAAATCCATAGTTAAACGTGCTGGCCGTAGAGTAATTTTAGGATAGGTGACCATCCTGGGAAGTTTTAGAAATTTCTGAAAATTTCTCGGGAAACACGTGAGTGAGGACAATGCGCTCTAAAAGGACTCATATTGATCTGTGGGGACAGCCGATCAATCCGAAAGTGCTTTAAAGTAGCCCCCGTGTGGTCGTATCGACTCGGGGTGTTAAAAATTGGTGTTACACAAAGAATTGGAAGAAATACACTAGAGAATTAAGAGAAGCTTCTTAAATGAGAAGGTCATCTATAATTATGTTTCAAATGCTTAGTGCATTTTTTTTCTGTATGAATTTTGGAAGGCTTAGAATGAATTTTTTTTTTCCAATATTTATTGGAATTGACATAGAATAGTTGAAACTTGAAAGCATTGCATATGATATGCCCTTAAGATGTAATCATCCAAATATGGTTGCAAAGTTTTTTGGTTGCTTATGGTGTATAGATAAATTCTATAAGATTAGTTGTAACATTTCTTTTTGGTAATGAAATAGAAGAGTTATTTTTGTTTAAAAAAAATTCCAAATTTTTTTTTGTTTGTTTGGTGGTTAATTTCATGCCCTTGGTAGGACATCTCAATATGATCAAGTGAGGAAAAGTGCTAAAGTAAATAGATGGAGGGTGCTAATGAAAAATGTATCTAAGTTAAGGGATAAGGGCTTTAGATATGTATTTGATAAAGTTACTAATAAAAGGATTCCAATTGAAGATAATGGAGCATATTGTATAATCTATGAGAATGCTAGATCTTGTGCTATGGTTCCCATTATGATTCTTAACTAGAAAAAGGTGCCTAATGAGATTTAGGAGAATCTATGGGTTGATATACAAGTATAATGAGTATTTATATACCAATATTATATCAACATTTAAATTATATACTATTAATATTTATTGCACTCATGATATAGAGTGGTTTTTATGTGTTAAGCACTATAAGAAGATGATTCTTTAAAAGTGTACTAAACCTTGGAAAGAATTTAAATTTGATTTAACAAGTCCTTACATGGTTGCTGAAGATAGAACTTACCTATCATAACCACCAGTAGGTTATTAGAGCATGATCACACCCCATCAATGGGCTAGGTTTGTTGAGTTGAAAAAGTTAAAAGAAGCTAAGGTATGTAACAAATCACATTATATATAATACCTAAAAATTTTGTAACCCTTTTTTTTCAAGCTCTTGGCCTTTTATTCAAAATCTAACCCTTAAATATCAGCTTGATTATTTTTATTAACCTTTGACTCACAAAAATAAATTTATCCTAATTATTTTATCATTTTCCTTTTTATTTAAACTCACCCTATATGGATAAATTTTGGTTAGTTTTATTTTTTCTTATTGGATATCCTAATCCTAAATAAATTAATTTTATCTTAATATAAAATCTAAACCTAATTCTAATCTTAATCCTAAATTTATTTCTTTTTCTTTTTCTTTCTTTCTTTCTTTCTCTCTCCTTTTTCCCTTTTCTTTTTCTTTTCCTTCTCCCTCAACCACACTCCTTCGCACCGAGCACACCTTTTCTCTTCTTTCCTCTTCAACCCAAATACACCATGCACAACCCCTACATGCCTCTACACCATTCTCCTACACTAGACCTTCCCAACCCACCCACCTTATGCCATGCCAAGCCCCTATACACCACCAACCTCTTATGCCCCTACACCTAGCACCCTCACCTCTCCAACCATTCTAATTGTAACACCTCAAAATTCATAGTTGAATTTTTTTGTTTATGCTGAAAACCATACACTAAAAATAAAGGGTGTTACCATCGTGATCGACACAAGATTGACCCCCGGTCAATTTTACCAACCACAAGGCTATATAATTTAAAGGTATTAATGCGAGTAATCAATAAAACGACAATAGTTCCAACACTTCATAAATAAAACAGAGTGTGTAATTGTTAGAGTTTATACAAAAGTGGAAAGTGAATACAATAACACCCCCTATAGAGGAAATGAAATGGTAAATAAAAAAAACAGGGAACTCAAATAAAGGTAAGTCCGAAAAACACCCTCTCAGACCCCATGACAAGTATAATAGGTCATCACTTAGTCCCACCTAAGCCATCGTAGGCGTCAAATTCATCATAGACATCATCTCCTACCTATACAAAATCAGGAGGGACCACTGCTCATGGGAATGAGAAGTACCCATGAAAGGGGTTATCAGTACGCTACGTATTGAGTAAGGTAACCATATGGCTAAGACCATGCAAACATAAAAAAGGCAGATGATGCATGCAATAAGTTATTCCGATTAATCATAATTATTAGAATTCATGCCATTAATTCCATTTTCACACAACTCTCAATTAATGTCCATGCGAGTATGGGGATCCCACTATTATAGTTGGTGCATTGGAAACATCCAGGGCAGGACGCTCTTGGTCACTATTAATTATCGGTGGATCGATCTCCAAGGTAAGATGCTCCTAGCCACTATACTAGCCGGTGGATCTGTCTGGCCCCGACTCTCATAGTGTTCTACTATAAGTTGTTAGTATTTTTTCCATGACTTATTATCATTTAAGGTTTGGTTTACTAAGGTTGGGATCCCCCACTATTATAGCTGGTAGATCAAAAAAACCTAGGATAGAATGAACTTGGACACTATTATTTGCTAGTGGATCGGTCTCTAGGAAAAAATGCACTTGGCCACTATTCTCGCTAGTGGATCGGTCTGGGTCTAGCTCAATAGTTTTTCACTTTAAATGGTTAGTGTCTTATTCATTTCTTATTCAACAAGTACCTTCTTACTAGACATGCATGCCTCACTAGGCTCCCCCATTCTCACCCTTTCACCCCAGCTCCCTTAAATAGCCTCATCCCATATCTTGGGACCTCTACACACCTTAGGACTCTAAGGTTTCTTCCTCACCTTTTCCCTACTCACCATGTAACCCAAAACCCCGTGCACGTGGATCAAGTCCCACTTTCCCATCTCTCCACTTTAGCTCACCATCGCCCACTAGAGTTTCCCCTTAGAAACCCTAATATGGCTTATGTGACCCTAACCTCTCCATACCATACATGGCTCATGCTCCCTTTGTTTCCAACACCATCACTCCACTCAACCCACACCCAAACATCACAACCTTACTTCCCATCTTCCACATGTGATAATGAAAACCCTAGTTGGCCACCCCAAACCCTAGTACTCCTCCTTTCTTTTACACCATCCCTTCACCCACACACTCCACCCTCCTTTCCACTTGACTTATCCCCCTTCATAAGACACCCTCCTAGTCTCAACCCTTACTCCAACCACTCATCATCAACCCTCTTCACACACTCCCCTACTTGGGGTTTTCCCCACAAAACCTTATTAAGCCCCCCATGCACACTTCTACCAACCCACGTACTATTTTCACCCATGGACTCCGATCACCCAAAATACTCTTCCCTTACCATGCTTGATCCTTAACTCACCTTTTTCCACGTAAGCTTTACCCCCATGAAAAGGCTAACCACCCTATGCAAACCTCACACCTCTTATGCTAGATTAACTCCAACCCTTCATTTTGTTAGTAGTATCCCTTTATTTTGTTACCCATGGATCATAAGATACTTAGGCTTCTCCTAACTTCACCCTAATCACTCCACCCTCATTATTCATTTTTTTCTCTCCACAACCTCATTATACCACCTAAGGCCTCCTAGCATGCATGTCATATTATAACAACTTTACATAAGGGCATGTCATAAAATACAAGTCATATCACCCATATCACACATATCATAACACATACACAACTTATCTTAGCTCCATGCATAGCAAGCTGCACTACACATATTTTAGCTTATACTCACATATAATACAAGCACATATCAAAACACTTATGAAGACATAAAACATACAATCAACCTTAACCACATCCTTACTTAATAGGACACCGGGCTTGGAGTAAAACTCCTATGCCTCCTTATGGGAAGGGTTTGATTCACCTATAAGAATGGAACACTAATATTAACTTTCCTCTTACTCCTTTTTTTTTCTTATTCTCTAGCTAAATATTAGTAAAAAGACCAATAATAATAATAATAATAATAATAATAATAAGATTAATAGTATCACATATTTAAAATAAATTATACTTAAATAAAAATAAGGGTTAGGGAACAACTAGAGGGGATGTGATAGCTAGGGTGAAGGCAGAGGCAGCAGACGGCAGCAACGACACAAGGGTGGTGGAGTTGGTGGTGATTAGAAAGATAAGATTTTGGGGTTGGAAAAAGGGAAGGAAAGTGGTGTTTTGTGAGATGGTAGGGTTCCTGGGTTAGAGGGGGTTATAGTGGTGGTGAAAGCGTGCCACAACAGTAGTGGCAGTGGTGGCTGAAAGTAAAGGAGAGGAAAGGAGGAGAAAGGAGGAGGAGAAAAAGGAAATGGAAGGTATGGGGAGATAGGGGAGGATTTATAAGCAGAGAGGGAGGTAGGGGTGGTGGTTGTGGTAATGGAGGAGGCGCAAGTGGCGGTGAAGGGTATAAAAGGGCAACTCGAGCTGCCTACTTTACACAAGCAGGGAAGAGAGTGGGTGGCAGTTTGGACGATGGCAAGGCGTGGCAGCAGTAGTGGTTGCATCTGAAGGGGTGGTGAGAGGGGAATGTAGGGAATTTCTACACAGTGGAAAAGTAAGAGGAAAGAGGGTAAGGGAGGGCTTTTATAGGCGCAAGGGAGGAGAAGAAGACAAGAGGACATGAGGACAAGGGAGTGGGAGGGGCGGACAGCTGTCGGCCAACGGTGGTAGGCCGATGCAGGCTTGCAAAGGTGTAGGTTCATAGGGGGCAAGGGTAGGACTTTGGTAGGGTTGCAGGGGGTTAGGTGGGGATGTTGGGGCTATAGAGGGGTGGGGACCAGTGTAGGGCAGTGCCAGCTGCATGCCCTGTAGGTTAGGTCGAGGGGAAGGTGAAGGGAGAGGGAGAGGCATGATTGCAAAGCAAGCATGCGCCTCAGCTGATCAGGGGTGAGGTAGAAGATGAAGGCAAAAAGGGAAGAACGGGAAAAAAAGAAGGTAGAAAAAAGGAAGAATGGGCGGGGGTGTTGGGCCGCACGAGGGGAAAAGAAAAAAAAGGAGGATTGAGCTTCGTGGGAAGGAATGAGAGGAGGGGGAGAGGGAGAAGGTTGGGTTGCGTTGGGTGGGGCCCAAACTAGTGAGGAAGGGAGAAAAGGAAGAAAGAAAAATTAGAGGAAGAAAAAGAGAGAAAAGGGGAAAAGGTGAAAAAAGAAAAATGAGGTGGTTAGGGTGTTTGAGATTTTTGAATTTTTTTTGGGGAGTAATAAAATTAATAAAAATAAATATTTTTTTTAGTTTAGAAATTATGGTTATAGTTTTCTTAAAATTTATTTTAGTTTAGAAACTTATTCTAACCTCCACTAATTTGATTCCTACATTATTTTCCTCCTTTTTGGCCTTAGTTATTTTTATTATAATAACATTATTTTATTTAAAATGGTATATTTAATTAATCTCACCTATTAATTACACTAACCCTTTTCCTCAACCCTCGCCTCTAGCCTACACATCCATCAGCTATGTACACACACACACACACACACACACACACACACACACACACACACACACATCCTCTTCCTTTCCTCCCCTCCATTTTTTTTTCAAATCATACCACCTAAATCAACCTTTGCCCTGTTGACTTCTCCTATAACATTGCGCCACCTACCATCATCACTGAGCCTCTCTTCTTTTCCTTACCCTCCCCTAGTTTTCATTCGTCACCATCGCCCAACCCTGAGACTTCTTTCTTATTATTCTTCTTCTTCCCATCTTCATCTTCCTTCTCCCTCTACCCTACACCAATCCTTGACCCACTTGTATCCTTTAATTCACCACACAACAACCTACACCCTACCCCATTGCCCAACCATCAGCACCACCACACCCTCCTCACATAGCTCTCTCCTCCCCTACTTAGTCAAACTCTACCCGTGCCCCATATCTCTACCTCACCATCCTCCCTCATTGCATCATCTCCTCCACCATGCAGTTTGCTTCCAGCTACACTCTATCGTTCCTACAACCCACTACCATTGTCTCCGTCACCTCTCATTACCTCATCCACCTCTTGCTTCTAGGAACACCATCCTCCCTTCTAGCTTTATCCATCATTTCTGTCCACCTCCAGCTATTGCCACCTTTCCCTGTTGCATGGGCTTACACTTTCCATGTAGTGCGAGAGGGAAAACTCCCCTCTTTTCACTCTAAGGCTATTTTAGTAATTTTTATTTAATAAATATTTCAATAAAAAAATATGATTTTATAGGTTAAACATTAATATAGTTAATGTGATATCATTTTATGTACAAGAGGTTGATTAGTGGAGCCTAAAGAAATTTAGTAGGTTCCTTACAATTTGTGATTTTGCTAGAAATTAGGTAATCCTCATACTTCAATAAAATGTTAGATATCGCATGATATCACATTAAGGTTTTGATGTATAAACTGTGTAAATTATGTTTGTTACATTGTTATCCTTACAATCTACTAAAATGTTAGATATCACGTGATAGTACATTAGGATTTTGACGTATAAGCTGTATTAAGAATGTTTGTCGCATTATAATTGTTTTCCAAATAATGCTAGTATGGAATTTGGTAAAATGGAGCTTATTAACTTGTGAAAATTATTATGTGAACTAAGGCATGTTAAAATAGATTGAAGGTTGAGAATAAATTATGTATGGCATGTGTGTCCAATATGGTAGGTTGGGCATGCTTAGGCATATTTTTAGTATTATTATTATTGTGTGCCCTAGGGACAATTTGGTCTTTTTAAGTGTATTGTGATATTTATTCTAATAAAAATGGTTAATATGTCTTATTTATTGTTGAGTATGGAGGTATCTAATTTGATCTTTTTGAAACACATGTTTTTTAGTATGATTATTATTATTGTATGTCCTAGGGAAAATTTGATCTTTTTAAGCATATTATTATATTTATTCTGATAAGCATGCCTAATATGTATTATTATTTTTAAGTATGAGAATATGTAATTTTGGATGAATTAGATACCCATTTTAAGGTTTTACTTGCTATATCATGTGTAAGGGTAAAATGATCATTTGATATGTTTAGTAATTTAAGAGCATTTAAAATAATTTAATTAATATTTTTTTATCCTTTCTATGATAAATTAATAAATTAAATGGAATTTAATTTTAAAATGGATGATAATGTCGTAATTATGGTCTCAATAGTATTTTGGTCATTTTTGGTCTAAAATGCCTAAATATGAATAATTGAACCTAGGATGACCTTAGTCTATTATCATGTTCACCTTAGTATTGACTTTGATTATGATTGTCTTGAATAGTTAAAAATGAGTAAAAATGGTTAAGTATGGAAACTGTATCCATGGAATTAATATGTGGTTTTGTTGTTAACTTAATAAATTACTAATATTTAAAGTGAAAGACCTCGAGATCAGAAATGGTAGCTCTTTAGGTGTAGCTACCCTAAAGACGTGGTTTAGCATACTATTGATTATAGATTTTTATTAGTGTGCCTTAATGCCCCAACCAGACCCTATATCTTACTCTATTTAGCACTAACTTATAGAGGGTATGCATACTTGTGGATTAGGTGTTATTATAAGTAGGGTATTATGCTAACCTCTTATGCTAGTACGATTACGGTACCTTAGAATCCTTGGGTTGATTGTTGGTAGGATACTATATTTCTTAATACGCCGGTATAACTGGAGTATCTTAGTATCTCTGAGTTGATATGATCTCTCATCGAGTAAATAAAAATGTAAATGATTATTATTAGTTTAAAATGATTAAAGGATTGGTTTGATAGTAGCCTTTGTTCCTACCTATGGTTCGGTAGTAACCTTAGTCCTACCTGTGGTTTGTTAGTAGCCTTTTATGCCTACCTATGGTTATGTAGTAGCCTTTGTGTCTGCTTGTGATTCAATAGTAGTCTTTGTACCTGCCTATGCTTTGGTAGTAGCCTTCATTTTTACTTGTAGTTTAGTACTAGCCTTTGTGCCTATCTATGGTTTGTTAGTAGCCTTTGAGCCCTACCTATGGTGTTACCGTAATACCCCATCCCAGAATCCTTCAAATTGTATTTAGAATTATGTTGTTTTAAAATAAATGAGTTTGGGTTTTAAAATGGACTTGAAATTCTAATAAAAATGTGAATTTCAGGTGTACCAATCGACTAGTATGTTGGGGAAATTAACATTCTTGTTCTCAACAAACCAGTCAACTGGTTTGCCCAAATAGATCAATTGTTTGTGTTATAATTTTAGATCTATTTCTAATTTTGGTTAGAATTTCTCTCTAATGTTTATGAAAACTTCCTATTAGAGTCCAATTATACTAATAAGCATGTTTTAGTGCTCAAAGATTATTTTCACTTTATTTAGACAATCACATAAGTTTAATTAGCTAATTTTTTTTCCCAAAAGGCACTTTTGAGGTAAGCTTCCTCTCCTTCTCTCTTCTAACAGCTAGGGCTACGAGATTGAATTTATGCACCATCCCCTGACTTACCAACCCACATCTATGCTCATTTCTAACTACACTCAACCCCCACCACCCAATCAAGTCAACCCTCACTTCTTGGCTTACTTACACGCAACCTCACCTGTCTCATCCCCCTTTCCTATGAGAATGTCAACTAGACTTGCATCTATACTTCTCATTTCTGATCCATTCTCATTCCTCACTTGTGTTCTTACTCTCTTCTCTCTTCTCCTTGTGGAAAATATCCCCAAAGTGTTGAGCACTCTTCCATTTTCTCTCTTTTCCCCTCTATTGAGAAAAATAGAGGCTTTATCTTATTTTCTCCCTTCCTTGTGCAAGCATTGTGTTCCTTTATCTTCTTCTAATCTTGGTTTTAGTTCTCTCCTACGTTCCTTAAGTAAGGAAGAATTAAGATTGAGAAAAGTTGAAGATTTTAGCTTTTTTCCTTAGCACCCTCTTTTTGAGTCAAAGGTGGTGTTTTGTGTTTTTCTTCTTCTTCTTCTTCTAATTTTTATTGGATTTTAATGAACTTTTGAAATAGGATTTTAATGGTTTTTACTTTGATTCTATTAGGAATCAAAGTTCTACTAGATACGCCATCTAGTAGAAGTTTTGTGCTAGAAGAATTGCTTCAAGTTAAGGCATTCTTATGTTTAACATAAATAGATTTTTGTGGTATATTGTGGTTCCATGTGTTTGGTGCTTATATGAGTATGATCTAATTGTGTTCCATGGCCTGAAAATGTGGTATAATTCTTCCCAAGTTAGCTTTAATTGGAATTTTCTAATTTTAAGCATAAAATGGGTTGTTTGAGCATGATTTGTTTAAATATGTATATTACCATATATCCATGTGATTCTAAGTGTGCAGCATGTATTTCATGTGCGTTTTGACATAGAAGCATGCTAGGATTAATATGGTAAAGTGTGGTAAATTTTGGTGTGTGTTTCACAAGTCAGGTGTTTGTTTCACAATTATGGCTAGTGTTTTACTTATACCAGCCGATCATTACCTCAAACCCATCGACTAGTCTTGTAAGCAGTCGAATGGTTTAGAGTTTTGGATCGGTTGGTCCCAAGATTAGTCAATTGGTTTGGTAAACCAGTCGACTGGTTTAGATGAGCAGTTGATTGGTTAGTCAAACTTATCGATTGGTGTCCATGTAGACCAAATTGGTTGGTCTCTGCTTAGACCCATGAATAGGTTAGACCAAACCAGTTGACTGGTTACTATGATTCTATGACCAATCGATCGGTTGGTCAAACCCATCGATTGGTTTCTCTGCAGGCCAAAATGAGTTGGTCTCTATTTAGACCCATTGACCGGTTGGACTAAACCAGTCGACTAGCTCACATGAATAGTTGACCAGTGAGGCTAACCAATCAATTGATTCTTTGGTGTTGTTTTGATTGAGGTATGGTATGGCTAGACCAGTCAACTAATCTAAGGGATTGATTGCCTGGTCTAATTGGAAGTCGCCTAGTTTGTTATAATTTGTTGTTTTTCTCTTGGGCCTTTTGTGTTTATACTTCCATGCATTTACAACATTTTAATTATGATTTCAATTATGATTGACCTAATTTAATATGAATCACCATGATGGTATTGAAAACTTGATTTTGGTTAAGTTTGGTGTCATCTCTAAACACCTAAATGGTATCTTTATTGCCTTATGATGTGTTTGATGTTATTACTTGGAAACACCCAATTTGGTTAAATAATGGATTTTACTTCTGTTTGGCATTGTCACTTGGAAGCACTCAATTTGGTTATGTGTGGACTTATGATATGTGATATCACTTGTAATCTAATTAATAGTATAAAATTTTTTCTGAGCCTTTTTCTCTGGCTCTTGGGGTAGCTATTAGGAGTTAGTGGACGGGTCGCCCTTGGTTATATTTTTCACTCAGTACCTATTTCATTCTCTATCAAATTGTAGACGATAGGGGTATGGCATAAATTTGAGGTATATGAGTATACTATGGTAGGCCGACATGGCATTGGTGTCTAGTTTGGGTGGGTAAGGTATCACGCTACAAGCCCCCTGACACTTCATATCATTAATTTCTTAGGCAGGTGTAGTATCCCAACTTTTTAGACCTCGTGGAAAATACATTTAAGGTGTGGTGGGTGAGGTATCTCAGTATAAGCCCCCTTGGTGTACTTCGACCATGTGTGGCGGGTGTGGTATCCCAATATGTGGTAGGTGCACTCGATGTGTGGTGGGTGTGGTATCCCAAAAAAAACTCTTTCGATGTATCCTGACCTTGTGTGATGGGTGTGGTATCCCATTGTGATTATTTGTGCTACCATGACTTTTGTTCATGGTGGAGAACTAGGTGTGGTCGAACGAACTATCTTATTAATTGGAACTTGTGTAGTCACTAAAGGAAGAAGTCTAAAATGGGTTATATTGTATGGATTGCACGTATTTATCGTATTTCTATACTTCCATAATTCCATGCAAACGTGCCATGTTATACTTGAGTTGTACCGATATGATATCACCATGATATTACACGACTTCAATATGTTGCACGAGCCTTACCATGTTTTAGGTAGTATTTTTTACCAATACTTTATTGTACTGATACTACGCTTGTGTGGTTACTATGATGATCTGGCTTCTAGTCTAGGGAGTAAAGGATGATTTTTCAAGGTTACAACTATCAATTAGAGTATAATGAGGGAGATGATGTGGGCCATTAGTAGGTCATTGCTTGGGGTTGGAGGCTTATATCTATGCCTAAGAGTTGGGCTAACCGATTATTAGTATTTTTCCCACTTCGTTGGGATGTTTTTATATTTTTGGTTATTTAAACTCTTAGCTCTATTTTCTGTATTTGATTTTGTAAAACTATCAAGTTCAATCTATCTATAATATCATTCTAGTCTTTATTATCTTATATCTTCATATGAATGATATGATTATGCATTCTTTTGTTTTTTGCTCCATTTTACCTTACATTAGGCATAGGTTAGGTGGTGATCACACTTCTCTCATGGTTGATGTGGCGGCAACATTTCCTGATTTTATTTTTCAAACGCTTCTGCATTGTCTTAAAAATAGAATTTTATAGTTCAAAAATTGGATGGTGTTATAGTGATGGATTCTTTTGGTATTGTGCCTTTGATCTCTACTCATGGTGTTTTGAATATTTATGGTTTTGATATTGACATATTAGATATATTGTGAAGGTTATGGTTATTGTGTTGAGATTAGTTCTAATAATTACTTTAGATAACATATTTTGTATGCTTAGCTTATAAGTTTTATTATGTTCTAATTGATAAGTTTGAACAGTATATGACTTTGGTGATATTTGTTTATCTTCTATGATTATCATATTTTGATCATCATATGTAGATTTCAATACTTTATACCATGCCTAGTTGTGATGTCTTTTATGTGTTCGATCTAGGCTTTTCATATTAGTTTTGTTCAATAGGTTACTTATTATCGTTGTACTAATAGGTTTTGTTTCATGGGCCCCTACTTATTCAATGGAAAATGGTATTTGCAAGTCAGGTTATGAGATCAGTTGAAGGCTAGCATTTTAGGTTAAGAGTTAGGGCCATGCAGCATGCTACTTGGTATCTTTTGATCCGGATGTTCTTTTATTCTTATGTCATTATGCATTTTCCTTTTACTGAATTTTGTGACCGTTGACACTTAGTTTTATTTAGAATGATATTAATCAGTGTTAATATCCTCTCCATCGGTTTAAGTGGAGTAATGTTGTGTTTTACCTTAGCACTTGGTATAAGAATTGTAGAAAAAACCAGACTTATACCAAATGCAGCAGTAATGCCCTACGTTTTTAGTATTTTAGCTTCTGTAATTAACTCTTTAATATAAAAATTTAAGTCCTAAAAATGAGGGTGTTATATTATACATTACACCTTAAATAATAATTATAATCATATATATATAGATTTTCTCTATAACATATATGTTGTTGATGATAAAAGAAGAGCCAAGAGGAAGAAAAAAAAGGCCATGAAAAATGCTTACATTCTAATGGCCTAAGAAAGAATTTCGTGAGGAAATAAATTAGGTCATTATAGATTGAATATTTTTATTTTTGCATGATAATAAATAATTTAATTTTTAATTTGATTCTAAAGTGGAAAAAGCTAAAAGAGCGCATAGAAAAGAAAGGTACTCCATATATACCTCATACAAAAGTAGATGTCTAGGTGAGGGTTAAGATAGAGTAGAAAATAAGGAAGGCTATTAATGAACCAACCCAACAAATCTTTGATAAAATTATAAAGATCTATAATTATCTTCTTCTCAATATTATTTACATATCATTTCTTTTCCTTAACTACAATCATTTCTTGAACTAGAGGGGGTTTGGAAAATAAGAGTGTTGGCTAGTAGCCTAAATGATGTCCTCATTCAAGCTTTAGGGGTTGAGGAACATGGTAGTCGAGTTAGAGGGTTGCTACATGGTGCCACATTTTTAAGTACATTGGGAAACCATCTTATTTACCACAATCTTAAGGAAGAGGTCAAAAATCTAAGAACCAAATTGGATACTTTAGGATCAAGCTAGGTAGGGTTAATTACCAACTAACAAAGGACCGAGGAGCAAATGTTAAAGTTCATGAATGAAAGAACATCTAGTTCAGCAGTTGACATGATTGTACCTATTCTTATTTATACGTACCCTATTATGATACCTATCCCCAAATTTCTTAAGGTAATGTACTTTAATTTTACTTAGTTTCTTATTTAAAGTGTGTCTATAGTTGAGATATAAGGAGTTAATAAAACTCTTGAATATTGGATGAATATACATGTAATCTCAAGAGATTAGAGGAAGGGTCTGTTATTGCCCAAAGAACCACTCGTGTATTTGAGAAGAGATTGTTGGAGCCTGACACAGTTTAATTTACTCTTAAATTTACCCTTTTTGAAAGACAACAATCATGATCTCCAATGCTTTAAAGGGGAGTCACTTGGATGATCATGTCACTTAGTTACCTTCAAGGATGCAATAATATTATTAATAGATAGAGTTGAAATAATTAATTTCTTAATTATTATCTATTAACCATTTTTCCTTCTTTTTGACTAAGATGGCAAACATTTATGAAGTAAGCTAATTCCTAAGGATCAATGAGAGAAGGAATTATAGGGGGCAAGAAAGGCATTGTGTGCAAAGCACAACACACCTCTTATCAACTATCAAGTGTTTCCTCCTTGATGAGGATGTATTTTGATTAGATCTTGCATAATCTAGATTTGAACATAAAAGTTGAATTACAACCGCAGTTGCTTTACAAGACCTAATAAATTAATGTATATATAGGAGCTAAGGAGATTGTATATTTATTGGTTATAAGTCCATTATACAAATTCATACACGAGGTATAATTTCATTCAATTTTAATATATAAATATATTCAACAATATTATTATAAATTTTAAATTATTGCTAACACATAATCACATAATTATTTCCTTAAAGGTTTTCAAAAGATAAAATTATACGTGAAAAGGATGACCATATGTATGGATTCTTATGTCCTCAAGGGATATCCTACGGGGACCTCAAGTAAGAAGTATGGTATAAGGTCTACATGATGAGGGAGGATCCGCATCAAATTTTTTTCTTCATTTTCTTTTACTTTATATTGGGTTTTGGTCATTTTATGTCCATCAAGAAGGATGATATGTTGCTTTGACCCTTTAGGAGGAAAATGTCATGATATTCCACAAAAGATTATTGATTAGTAATTAATTGATTTCTAGCTTTGATAAATTTATTTCATGAGTTAAATATTATATTATATAATTAGTATGCTTCTATACAATTAGGTCATTTAAAAAATATCTAGAAAAGAAAAAAAGACAGAAATACGTTACATTGACATGCTTACATAAAGTTGTATAAGAAAATTTTTAAATTTTTTAATGTTTATTATTTATTATAATTTTAAAAACATCAATATGTGCATGTCATTTAATTTTGTGTCCTGATATACTCTAATCGCAAGTGCATAGTTTTGAGGTAGCACTCAAAGTTTATTCCATAGGGATTAGAGCATGAGCACAGGAATGGTTATTAGACTTCTCTATGTTTAAACTACCGAATAGTTAATTAATTGAATTATTCTAAAAATTATAAAATTTGCAACAAAAAGGAAACACTCAAGACATGTAAATTTAAAAAGATAGAAATTAAACTATAAAAGATGATGGCTATGGTTCCGGTTAAATTCTCCAATTTATTATATGCTAAATAATCTTGTACATCCTAACCTAAAATATGGGCTCAGTTTGTTAACATGGATAATTATTGTTATGTTTTCTCAAGCTGCAACAACATTTTGTCAATTACAAGTCCAACTATCTATATCTTGTAATTATAAAATCAACAAAGCAGTAAATTCAAATATTCCCCCCTTTTTGTTTCAGAAATTAGATTAACGTTTCTCTACCTATTAATTCCTAATCTCTAATTGTGTTATATAGCTATACTAACCATTTCATCTTTTTATCTCAATGGAAGTTATCAATATCAAAATTTGATTAATATTTTAACTAATAAATCCAAACCTAATACAATCCACATGATTACAAACTCATATTAGAACATATGGAGGAAATTCAACACATCGAGATCGAGGAATTCCCCTTTCAACTTAGTATGACAAAATTAGCCACACATACTTGAAAGATAAAATATACTCATCATATGGTAAAAGATAGAGAGTTATAAAAAGAAATAGATAAATAAACCTTGAGATGACAATGTGGAAGACTCTGATCCATCATTATTGATTTGGAGTTACAAAAGAAAATAATGGAATTGATGAAGAAGAATTGAGATGGGAGGTGTGATATGTGATATGTGGTGATGGAAAGTGTAACTATTCTCTTAATATGGTTGAAAAATATTCATCTTATCTCTCACCCTAAATCTCTATCAAAAGTGTGCTTAAATAACCATGGAATGGGCTTAGTCATACTCGAAAACGGTGGCTCTTTATAGCTTCATTAGTTTCTATTGTTTTAGCCATAAATTATTTATTAGATATTTTTTTGGGGACGATTTATAATGCATTGGAAAAATAAAAAGAAGATCTATAACTTTTATATTTAGCATGTTTCCAAATTAAGATCACATCATGGTCGATTATGCCTATATTTACACCCTTGCATACTTTGAGTACTCATTTTTGTATAGCTTTTCTTTCAATTATTGTGTTTTAGGTTCTCTTGATCTCAATCTCTCCAAATACTTGTAAGTTATAATTAAGAGTAGTAAAAAAGAACAATTGGACTCAAGTATGAAAAATTCATCACATAATTACATTAAATATTTTCATTAAAGCTCTAATTGAGCAACATAATTCATACTTATTAACTCCCCTAGCTTGAACTATTTCTTGTCCTGAAGCAACCAACACATATAAGATCACATAAAGGATATAGTAGGAAAGAATGAGATCCCTTTATCAGGAAAAATTGTTCAAATACTTACATCACATCAAATCAAACCAACTCATCAATATCCCAAAACTCATCAAAATATAAAACAAAAATATATTTAGGTTTCATAATTAAGAAAGAAGTGAAAATGCATTCCTTAATTCTCAAGTCAAATTCATGCAAAGAGGAACTTGAAAGGATAACATGTTATGTGGGTTACAAGAAAACATGTACTAAACTCATTCAAGACTCAAGTTTCAAGCTAGAAATATTATTTTAGGCACTAGGTTACTCCTCTCACGTGTTTATTTATGTGAATAAATTTCAAAGACTCGCTAAAGTTCTTACACTCATGAACATGATCACCCATATTATAATACCCCAAAACCCTAATTTAGAAAATTATGATAAAATAGGGATTTATTAGTGAAATTAATTAAATATATTATTTTTAATAAAATAATGGGAGCAATTAAGATAAAAAAGGAGGAAAATAATAAAGAATTTAATTAGGGAAAATTAGGGTAATTTGCTAATTAAAAATAGAATTTAGGAAAATTTACCCAAAATATCCTAAATTAATATAAAAAGGAATTTAATTATTGTTTTACTAAATTTGTATTATTTTTAAATATTAAAAAGTACCAAAATATCTTAAACAACCCAACCAACCTATTTTTCCTTTTTCTTTTTTTTTTTTCCTTTTTTTCCTTTTCCATCCTTTTTCCTTTTTTTCTTCCTTCTTTTTATCCTTTCTCCTTTTTCTTTTTCCTCCTCTTACTCCTTAGATTGGGCTATGCTCGTCGGCCCAACTCCCAACTCCCTCTCTTCTCTCTCCCGCGCGGCCCAGCCCGCTTTTATTTTTTTCCTTTTCTCCCTCGCCCACCCGGTCTCCCTCTTTTTCTTTCTTTTATTTTCCCTTGATCAGCCGACCGAACCCTTTCCTCTTCCTCCTCCTTTTCCCCCCGTCCTTGTGCTATAGGTCATACCTGTGACTTGCCACTATCCTCCCCTCTACCACTGTACCACCGGCTTGCACCTCCCTTCTCTCTCCCTCATCCTTTTCCTTCCCTTTTCAAGCCAAACCCCCTCACCTGCCTCCCTTGTGTGCCCCTTCCTTTCCTTTTCTTCTCCCCAATCAAATCTACACCCTACAACTTTGCAGACTCGTATCGGCCCACCATCGCCGACTAGTGAGTCCCTATCATGCCTACCCCCTTGTCCTCTTCTCCCTTTGTCTTATTACCCCTCCATTGGTCTATAAATATCCAAGCTGACCCCCCATTTGGCCTCCTTTAATCTGCCCAGAATTTTCTGCGTATTTACTCCACCACCACTTCAGACGCCACCCTAGCCGCCGCCGTGCAACACTACAGCCCAAAACACTACCCAAACCCTTCCCTGCATTACCCTCCACCAAACCGAGCCACTCACCGCCCCTGAATTCCCCTACACAAGCCACCCCAATCGTGCAAAGTCAGCTGCTCAACCTGCCCTTTGCACCCCATCGCTGCCCCTCTCGCTGATGTGCGCCACCTCCTCCGCCACCCCCTCGCTGCCCCTCTAGCCGTTGTGCGCCACCTCCTTCGCCGCAATCACCACCCCCTTCCATCCAATCAACCCAGCATAACTTCCTCTACCTTCCCTTACCTTTCGTTCTCCCTTTCTCCCTCTCCTTCCTCCTCCCTCCTTCTCCACCACCCTCGGCCACCACAACCACCACCACCACTCCAACCCTCTCAGCCCCGAGAGTCCACCACCACCACAACCACCATCTCACACTCTCTCTTCTAGCCCTAAAGGACCACCTTCTCCAAACCACCACTTCCACCGCCGCCGCTGCTGCCGTGCGCCACCGCCTCGACCTAGCTGCCACCCTCACTAGGTTGTGCCCTAACCTTTCCTAGCCCTTAAGTATAATTTATTTAGTGTAATTATTACTCTAACCTTATTATTATTATTATTATTATTATTATTATTATTATTATTATCATTATCATCATCATCATCATCATCATCATCATCATCATCATCATCATCATCATCATCATCATTATTATTATTATTATTATTATCATTATTATTGCTAATAATGTTAATAATATCTTGTCATTGACTAATATAACTACCTAAACCTATTTTGGCTAATAATAGCATGATTAATGATTTAAAGGATAATATCCTTATTTTTATTACTAAAGCTACTATTATTATTATTATTATTATTATTATGATCCTTAATACTAGGTTATAATAGAGTTAAGTAGGAAAATAATGAAAATGTTAATAAGAGAAAAGTTAACCCTAGTATTTCCCCTCTTATAGGTGAACCAAGTCCGACCCTTAAGGAGGCGTAGGAGCGTGTTCCAAACCTAGTGTTGTTTTAGGTAAGGATGTGGTTAAGGCCTAATATGTATATTATGTGCATTGTATGTTATGTGTGATGATATATTTGCGTGCCTTATGTGATTATGACTATATACTTGTAGCGGAGCATGGAGCTAAGGTAAGTTATATGAGTTCTCTTTATGGCATGTGTAATATGATAATGTGTCTTGTGCTTCGTGGTGCTTATGTGATATAGCCTTTTAGAACATGCATGCTAGGAGGCTTTAAAAGATATGGTATGGTTGTGAAAAGATGAAAGAGGTAAAGGAAGTGAGTTGACTAAAGGGAAGTAAGAATGACCTAAGTATCTCATAACTTATAGGTGGACAAATAAAAGGATAACATGAATAAAATAAGAGAGCAAAATGAATCTTGCATGGGGAGTCTAGGGTTTGAATGGGAGGGATGGTCTTTGCATGGGGATGATCCTTATGTGGGAAATTTTTACTTGAGGGTTAAGTAAAGTGAGGGAAGAGTTGTTGGGGTGATTGGAGTCGATAGATGAAAAATAGTACGTAGGTTGGTATAAGGGTGCATGGGAAACTTGGCTAGGGTTTGAGAGGAAAAACCTAAGTGGAGGAACTTGTGGAAGGGATAAATAATGGATAGGATTGGAGTATGGGGTGAGAGTGGAAGGAATGTCATATAGAGGGTGAATGTGTGTCATGTGGGAGAGGAAATGGTAAGTGAGAGTGATAGAGGGACATCATATGAGAAAAGAGAGGTGTTAGGGTTTAGGATGACCAACTAGGGTTTCATGACCACATGTGCAAAATGGGAAGTGAAGTGGACTGCTTGGGAACATATCAAGTGAGGTGATGAGTTGGGGGCAAGGAAACATGGGTTGTGTAAGATAGAGGAAGGTTGGGCCATATAGGCCAAATTAGGGTCTCCTAGGGAAAACCCTAGAGGGTGATAGCGAGTTGACTCAGAGATATGAGAAAGTGGGCCTTGACCCACACACATAGGAGTTAGGTATTTATGGTAATTAAGAAAAGGGGGAAAGGATTCTTGGATGTACTAGGAGGTGTAGAAGTCCCAAGATATGGGACAGTCCTTTCAGGAGAATAAGAGTAGATAGGTTGTGTGAGCAGGTAGTCCAAAGGACATGCATGTCTAGGGTGGAAAATTTTATCAAATAAATCACGAATAAGATACTAACCATTTAAAGAGAAATATTGTTGAGTCGGGCCTAGACCTGTCCACCGGCGAATAATAGTGGCCAGGTGCCTTGTGCCCTGGAGACCGTTCCACCGGCAAATAATAGTGGTTAGGCACTTTCTGTCCTGGGTGTTTTTCGGTCCACCGGTTATAATAGTGGTGGATCCCAAGCTTAACAAACCAAACCTAATGATGATAAGCTATGGAAAGATACTATCTACTTACAGTAAACACCATAAGAGTCAGGGCCAGACTGGGCCACCGACGAATAATAGTGGCCAGGTGCCTTGTGCCTTGGAGAACATTCCACTGACGAATAATAGTGGCTAGGTGCATCCTGCCCTGGGTGTTTTTTGGTCCATCGACTATAATAGTGGGGCTCCCTTACTCGCATGGACTTATAAAGAGCATGGTGTGAAATGGGAATATTGACTAGAGATCTAATAATTAAGTTTAACTAGACTGATTCATGACCTATACTATCTATCTTTCATGTATGGTTTATCTGCATAATTACCTACTTGTGTTATCTATATTTCCTGTATGGACTTAGCTATATGGTTACCTTACTCAGTACATAGCATACTGACCACTCGTTTTCCCACAAGCAGAGGTCCCTTCTAAGTTTGTGCAGGTAGGAGACGCTGTGTTCGATGCCTATGATACATTTGAGGCATCGGGTGGGGATGATTGTTGACCTTTTGGGACTTGGTATGGGGGCCCAAGAGCGGTGTTGATGAAAGTCCAAATACCCTTAGTACCCTTACTAAGAAAAGCACCAATTATCCTTTAAAAATAATTAATTATATTTGTATTATTGTCTTGCAGGATAATCAAGAAAATTGACAATCTAAGCCAAGCAAGCGGAGAAAAGGATTCAAGACGGTGCTATCAAAAATGGGATTCTGTTGTTGAGAAGACATATTCAAGTTTTAAATTATTAGCAAGAATAATGGCATTATCGCCCAATTAGCAAAATTCTACTATTATTATTATTTATTTTGTTTATTTAGTTTCATCTTGTAATAAGGGTATTAAGCAGCTAGTTAGTTTGGAATTTGCCTAACCCATCATTAAAACTACCTTCAATGCCCAAATCAACCTTTAATCCTACCATAACCTCAGCCCAAATAAATTGGACACCAAGACCCATACGCACCGCACCAACAGCCTTAAACCCTGCCTTCTTTATCAATCCCGTTCGGTCAAACACCTTCACTTCCGTTCGGTCAAAACACCCTTCACTCCTCACGCAGCCCTTCCCTGGTTGTCTCCTTCCTCTAATCCCGCCTTCTTCGTCGACCACCATCAATGGGGATTATCCACCATTAATCCACTCTACCCGCTCCACCTTTTCGACCGTTACCCAACGTTCGGTTTCCCTCAACCCTGGCTAGTTGCTGCCCTATATAAAGCTTCTATCATGCTGTAAAAGAGGACAACTTGGTTCGAATCGATTTCAGCATATGAAATAAAGCTATTTTCTTACGATCTCGCGTCGTTTCTTGTCGGTTTCCGGCAGTCTTGTTATTCTCGACTTCGAGGATTTAGATCGGGCAGTCCCGATCACCCTATCCCTATTCCTGTTCGGTTGTTTTTGCGATTCTTGTGTAATTTTTACTAAACTCCATTTGGAGTTCGTCTCAGGTGTAGTCTGGACTCTTCCTATTTCTACTTTTGGTTTAATGCATTGTATTATTCTATCCCCTTGGGGTCTTTAACTATGTAACCTTTTTTGGTTGTAATGACTTTTAATCACGCACTGTGATTCGCTCCTTATGAATATTTTGGTTTTCTATGGATATCTGTCTTAAGTGTATTTAATGTTTTGTGAAAATTTTCATAGTCTTGTGGTTGGTGCAAGACTGGCCGGAGGCAACTTGTGCTGATCACGGCGGTGCACCCCTGTGCTTGTGTATGTTTTAATTAAACGAAAATTTTCAATTTTGATTTTTGGGAGTATTACACGTGTATGCAATACTTATAAATTTTCCACAACTATAAAAAAAATAAAAAACTCAAAAATCAAGAGGTTTTATTCATGGTTGTAATGAGGCCGAAGGTGAGAATGTCAGGACGGAAATTGTTTGTATGTGGAGCTGCAATTCTAGTATCAATGGAGTGTTGTAAATAAAAACTATACAAGACTGTTGCACCTTATCCTTTCCTTTTTTTCATTTTTTTTCCAATATTCCCAACATCTTCAACATGAGAAACAAACCTGTAATTCTTAATTTTTTTTCTTTTTTTTCCCATTCGACACAATCATTCATCTTTTCACACATATCCTATGTTTAAGATACATCATATTTATACTTTTATTCTCATTTTACTCATCACCCTAAAAGTTTTAGATCAAGGTAGGGATAAATGGATAAAGGTTATGAGTGTGGTTAGATCAATAAAAATAGGCCAAAACCTCAAAGGGAGCTAGAAAAAGATATAGCTTTAAGGTTATGCTATTTGGCTAATGTAGATAAAAAAAAAGATTACCTCAATCATTTTAATGCATGTTCTAGTCATATATGATTTTGAAGAAAACTATTGCAAGTTCTAGTTTCACAAGTCATGGCAGGAAATCACACATAAGAAAGATAGTGAGACTATAATTGATTAATGAGTATTTTAGGCTCAAAATCTCACAAATTTCTAACAAAAATGCTAGTTCTGATCCTTTAAATTATAGCACAAGTCAACACATTAGTAACATTACAATTAACAATAGAAAAGTCTCAATGCATATAACAATTACACTCATTCAAAAGGGTGCAACCAAAACATTTTAAGGGCAAAACAATAGTCATTTTCAAGAAATATTTTAAGGGGTCTTAACAAGTCAATTCAACTTAATGTAATCTCATGCTGAAAAGTATTCTATTATCATCAATAAAAGATCTTTTCCCACTTTTAATTTCTTTTTTAAAATTTAAAATTTTGAATTATTTTTATTTTTTATTTTTTTTTTCATTTTCATTCAAATGATAAAGAGAAAAAATATAAAAAAAAATTAATGAAAAAAATAAAGAAAACAAAATGACTCATGACACTGAAAAATACTAACTCAAGTAAACATCAAAGACAAAAAAAAAAGAATTGGTTAACACAAATAAAGCATAAAAGACTCATATATACATCATAAATTCGAAACTAATCCCCCAATATTTAACAGACACATTGTATCTAATGTGCTGACAAGGTAAAAGGAAAGAGAGAAACTCATAGACCATGATTACTTGGTGGGTGGTGGTTGTAGAGATTAAGGAGGGCCAAGCCGCCATGGTTCCATCTATTATAACACCAAGAAAATCCATCCATATTGACTATTATTGGTGAAACAAAATTCTTGGCATCATTCTTCATAATATATACTTCCATCATTCTTGATTTACCAACACCATCTACATCCATAAAAAAACACATAAAGGTCCATGAGATATTATAAATAACAAAAATACAATAAAAAAATTAATAAAAAAAATGAAAACTAGGGTTACCTCCTAAGAAGTGCTTGTTTAAAGTTGTTAGCTCAACTCTAGCCTCACTAGGCAATGCCTGTTAAGGGGATAATGGTCTTAAGCTTTGGAACATCGTTGTTATCATACCACTTCAATCATAGGTTAATCACCTAAAAGAGATTAAAAAATAATGTAAATGATATATAATATATCCCACATAACACTCTTGCTCACAAACATGCCTATTATTCCAATATTTATTTTTCTCTTTGTAAACATTGGAAGTTTTGCAGGGATGCAACCTCAGCTCCTCGAATTCATAAAAAATTGTATAGTCTATGAATAGTTAATGTAATCTAAATTTACTAAGCAATTTACCCATTGTTGTTCCACTTATATTAACACCCATAATCATAAGATATGTAGCATTAGGGCCATGAAACTTATACTTGAGGATTGAAGAAAAAGTCTCAAGTTCTACCTAGTAATACTTTTCTTCCTCAAAAAGAGGGGTCTCAATATTATAGTCTAACTTCTCTCTTTTCGAAGGTTGAGGTGATAAAATTTTTGCTCCATATGGCTTGCTTGAATAATGTGTCAAAGGCTCTTCCTTCACTACATGAGCTACCTCATCAATCATATAACAGAGATTCTCAAATGGAGGATATTTACTTGAACTAGGTAAATTAAACTCAACCCTGGAGAAATGATTATCAAAATTTTTTTGTTATAAATGTTGAAGAAATGGAATGTAGGGTTGATAAGGTTTTACCTCAGTCTTGGAACTCTCACCAAGTGTGGATTCCATACTTATTTCCTCATAAGGCTCAATTGATAGATTATATTTTTCATCACTCACCTTCTCCTTGTCATTCTTCTCCAAGCTATCATATGGTAAATCCAAAATTTCCTTGCCACTATGCATAACTATTATCATCGATCCTTCTTTTAGATTTTTTTTCTCGATATCACTATACAATGTTTCTTGAGCTCTCTTAGCTAATACCTAAGACAACTATCGCATTTGAACCTCCAATTTTCTTGTATACACCACTTGATCCTTTATCTATGCCTCTTGATTTTGAATACTACCTTCATTTTCATTATGATCTTGATTAAAAATCCCTCTATCTTATACAAATTAGAATTTAGTTTAGAACCACAAACTTTATGTCATAGGGGTGGCTGGCTCACTTAATACTAATTTGGAATGGGATTCTGATCCCACCATAAAAAGTTAGGTTGAATGCACTATCCTAAGTTATTGATGTCTGATTAGGGGTTAGTTTGCCTGCAAAAATAACTCACACAATTAGCTTATTCATATGATTAACAAAATAGATTACGTACTTCACAGTTTATACTATCATGCATTCCATCACATAAAAAATAGCTTATAGTTTGGATCAACATGTTAGTAATGTTCAAATTAGCAATATTATAGCAGAAAGCATATATTTTAACATAAGGAGAAGTTATGGTTATTGGCTTTTGATTCCTTTATGAAGAGCACTTACAAACCACTAAAAGTAAGATTAGATGAATATAAAAATAAATAAATAAATCTAAATCATAGAAAAATCCTTCGAATTTTGATATCACCCGTTGCCTAGTCCCCATAACGACACCAATAACTTGATGTACTCTAACCATAAGTGCATAGTTTTAAGGTAGTGCTCAAGGTCAATCCCACAGAGACTAGAGAGTGAGAACCATAATGATGATCAGACTTCTCTATGTTTAGACCACCGAATAGTTGATTAATTGAATTATTCTAAAAATTAATAAAATTGGTAGAAGAAGAAAACACTCAAGACATGGAAATTTAAAAAGATAGAAATTAATCTATAAAATACAACGACTAAGGTTCCAATTAAATTACCTATTTTATGTTATGTAAAATGATCCTGCATATCCTAATCCAAAATTTATGCTTAGTATGCCAACAGGGATAATTATCACTACACTTTCTTAAGCCACAACGACATTTTGCCAATTATAAGTCCAACTATCTATAGCCTAGATTTATATAATCAACAAAGAAAAAAAATTCGATTATTACCCCTTTTTTATTGTAGAAATTAGATTAACGTTTCTTGACCTATTAATTCCTAATCTCTAATTGTGTTATATAGGTCTACTAACCATTTCATCTCTTGATATCAATGGAAGTTCCCAATATCAAAATTTGATTAATATTTTAACTAAGACATTCAAACACAATAAAATCCACACGATTACAAACTCAGATTATAACATATGCAGAAATTCAACACATCAAGATCAAGGAATTCCCCTTTCACCTTAGCACAAGAAAATAAGCCACGCCTAATTACAAAAATCAAAGATAAACATCATATGGAAAAAAGATAGGGAGATATAAAAATCTATAGATAAATAAACCTTGAGATTACAATGTGGATGACTCCGATTCACCATTCTTTATTTAGAGTTACAAGAGAAAATAATGGAATTGGTAAAGAAGAATTGAGAAGGGAGATTGGATAAGTGGTGATTGAAATTGTAACTCTTCTCTTATTATGGATGAAAAATATTCCTCTTTTCTCTCACCCTAACTCTATATCAAAAATGCACTTAAATAACCATGGAATGGGGCCAGGCTAGATCAACATAGGCTAATCGTTCTCTAACTTGATGGCTTATTAAAACTTCATCAATTTTTAGTTTTTTGGCCATAACTTCTTTCTTGGACCTCCATTTGGGCTATTTTGTAAAGAATTTGAAATCAAACATGAAGACTTACAACTTTTATATTTATCATGTTTCCAAATTCTTATTAGATCATGGTCATATATGTATATCTTGACACCCTTACACTTTTAGTATTTGTTCTTGCTTCTAATTTCTTCCAATTATTGTGTTTTATCTCTTTTTGATCTTAATATCTCCAAATATCTATAAAAAAAATAATCAAGAGTGGTACATAAGAAAAATTAGACTTAAGTATGTAAAACTTATCAGATAATTATATGAAATATTTTTATTATAGCTCTAATTAACCAACATAAATCATACATGTCATGTCAAAAACAAGGAGAGAATGATAATTGTAGCTATTTTATCATGAAATATATGAAAGATGTTATTGCAAGTTGATGGAGGAAAGATTTGGAAAATTCATGGCAACACAAATAATCACAATGGAGTACCATACCCACAGCATGGGGCCAGGATACATCAAATGAGCTTTTCTTCGGGGATACCACACCCACCACACATTGAGTGCACTTGTCATAAGGGATAAAAGATTAGGATACCACACTCACCATATGGGGTCAGGATATATCAAAGGGGATTTTCTCAGGGGATACCGCACCCATCACACATAAGTGCACCTCTCGTGAGGTCTAACACAAATTGGGATACCACGGCCACCTAAGCAATGGGTAATACGAAGTGTCAGGGGGCTTATACTATGATACCTCACCCACTCACACTAGGCACCGATGTTATGTCAGCTTACTGTAGTATAATCCTATACCTCAAAGATATGTGCATACCCCTTATCGACCGCAACCTAGTATAGAAGAAAATAGGTAATGGGTGTAAAATACAACCATAGGATGACTCGCCCACTAACTCTTGGTTAATTATCCTAAGAGTTAGAGAAAAAGGCTTAGAAAAATCTTATTCCCTTATTATGTATTTTCAAGTGATATCACAAATCAAAAATAAAATCCACAAATAGCCAAATGAGTGTTTCCAAGTGATAACACAAAACACAATTAAATTCTATCATTAACCAAATTAGGTGTTTTGTAGTGATAACACTAAACACATCACAAGATATAAAAGCCACCAGTTGGACGTTTAAAGATGACACCAAACTTAAACAATTCAATTCTCAAGTATCACCATTATAATTCTTATTAAATTCAAGGCAATCATAATTGAAATCACAATTTAAATATTATAATTACATGGAGGTATTAACACAAAAGGCCTAAGAGAATGGCAACAATTAATAACCAAATTAGGCAACATTCAATCGGACGAGTCGATCGGTCCTTGGCTTCATAGCCTTTCATTATTTTAAATATGGATGAGAACCTCTAATTTAGGAAAATTGAATTTTTTGGCTTCCTTTTGGTGGTCATCATCTTTTTTTTTTATGTTAAATATTTTTGCATAAATATCTTATGTTAACAACTTTTTCTTCCACCATTCCACCTCCACTCATTCTTTTATGTTTTGGCTCAAGGATAGACACTCCCCCTCTCACATGGAACCACCTTGTTCTTGTTGTGGCCAAGTTTATTTTTGTTTCTCTTAACCACAAATGACTCATTTACTCTGAACCTAACAACTAAGTCTTTTGCACTTATAAAATTTGAGTTATCTTTCTACTCCCTTCTCTCCCCACTAGCAAAAACTTCTACCTTCATCTCTCCCTCAATATTTTGGTCATCCTCCTCCTTTTCCACCAATGGTGAAGCTTTAATCCTTCCAAAACATTGAGGATACATTCTTTAATCCTTTATCTTCAATCATTTCTCCTTTTTTATGATTTTATGATACTACTTGTCTTAATATTTTTATTCATGTTCTAGGTTTTTTCTTGTTATTTTTTAGTGCTGGAGCTTAGAAGTTTTAAGGTAAACCTCAAAAACATTAAGAAAATAGAATCTACATGTATTATATGCTTTATTTAAAGTGTAGCATGATTTTGGCAGTTTATGTACCATTTGGCCATGGGCCTTGTTTTGAGGTTAGAATGAGTTTTATTAAATTATAAGGATTTTTTGGCCACCCTTGAGGCTTTTAATACAACTTTGATATTGTGCATATTTAAATATAAGCATGTTTAGGTTATGGTTTAGTTTATTGAAGTTTGGTGAACTTTAGGCCTTTTTGTTTGGATGGTTTCGTTTTGGTATGATTTTGAGAGTTGTGGGTATTGTTATGAAAATCTAATGATATTAGGATATTTTTTAGCATTTTTAGGTGAGATTTTATGCTTAAGTCATCTTCATTTGAACATGTTTCATATGATTTAATTTTTGTTGATATATAAGGTAAGTTTAGGCATTTACACAATGTTCTTTATGTTCTTGAGGTGTTATTCATTTATTCAATTATTCTTGATATAATCATGTGCTAATTACCATAAGTAGGGTTATATTTGGAATTAATTATATTTTTAGGTTAATTAAGTATAAAAGGGCATAATTACCCTTCAAAGGCCTTTAGTATATTTTATGGTCAATGGTTGACCATTGACCATTAACTTTGATCTTTAGAATAGTAAGTGAGGGTGAAAATTATTTTCATATTGAATAATGGTTCCTTTTAGTAAATATTTTGATAGTTTTGGATTTAAGTTTCTTGGTACAAAATAATATTATATATAGATCATAAATAGTATTTTGTGTTAGTAGTAAATTTTTGAATTTTGGTGTACAAACTTATTTTGAGGTTTTTTAGTTAATTATATCTAAGATTTTTTCCTATGGCTCTAATGATTTCTTTTAGCTTAAAAAGATAATATGGAGTATGTGATCATTTGAGTTATGTTCCAATGGACTATCTTGCCTCAATGTTGAGTATGAGGATACTAGGATGAATTTAGAAAACTTTTAGTTGAATTCTTATTGGCGTTGAATAATTGAATCTAAGAGAGTAAGTTGAGAAAGTATATAAGAATAGAGGTTTTGGCTAGATGGTTGAAACTTCAGCCTTTCACAATTGAGAATTGTGGCAACTCTAGGTGGTTAAGAATTATTGAAAACTTGAGTTAAATGTTATGTTTGGACTTTGGGATCATTAGTTGATTTAATACATTTTAAGATAAAACACTAATAATTTTATAGGAAAGATGAATTGGGTTAAATGAGAGTTTGATTTATTGTGAGGTTATGACTTGTTATGTAACCTTAGTCTTTCACGTCTAATTAGTATTGTTTGTTATGAGTTTATGACTTGTTTTCTAACCTTAACCTTTCATGGATAATTGGTTGATGTGTCTTTCCTTAACTAGAGAACTTGAAAGCGCCTTAGAGTAGCATCTAAATGCAATGATTGGCCTTTAGGTCTAAATGCCCAATTCTAATCCTAAAGGGGGGGATCACAAGTCCTATGGAGGTTCGCATACTTAAGAAATTTGGAGCTCTAGAACATTAAGGTACACTTTGAGACTAGCTATTTGGAAAGTGAGATTCTTGATAGATGCCCATTAGCCATTGTGTAATGCTCATCTTTCCCATTGTGCACTACCCATCTTGTCTAGAATATTAGTAGTTTCTCATTGTGCACTATGCATGAGATGTGATAGTTTCTCATTATACACTACTCTTGTTATGTTTCTGTGTGTTATAAGTAGTTGTAGTTGTCAATTGTGCACTACCCTTGTTTTGTTACTATGAGTCGATGAGATGTGGTAGTTATCCATTGTGTACTACCTTTACTTGTGTTTCATATGATTGGTTGAGATTTTTGTTGATAGTCCATGATGGTACAAGTATTATTCTAAATCTATACATGACTTGATATTATTACATGTGAATTTCTAGCTATGCACTACATGTTCGTATAGCATGATTGTTGAGTACTATTTTTTCTTGAGGGGGGTAGGAGTGTTTACTCATTACTTTTTTATTGAACAAATTATTTTTGAAGTGTTTTTGGTGCGTATGTTTGGGGCACTTTTGGAGCATTGGGTTGGAGTCAAAGAGTATTACTTATTATGTTTTATTTTAAGTTAGGGTTTCTAGTTCTTAGTTTTAGTTGACGTGCTTCAACTTTGTAACCTTGGTTTAATAAATTTTAATCTTTAAAGGGTTTTACCATTTCACTATGGTTTATCATTTGATATTAGTTTTTCATACCCAATCATGAATCTATTATGGGTTAAGTAAACGAGTACACCTCTCCTTATAATAAGTGTGGCAATAACATTCCCTATTTCTTATTTTAGCTTCCATAATATTCTTTCTGAACAAAAATTTTATGTTGAGAAAAATAGGTGTGTTACATAAATTCTTTCTCATTTGCCCTCTTATTCTCTATTCTACAATTGAGTCATAGAAGATACAACTTGAGGACCTAATTTTAATTTGAGCTCTATTGTATGGTTTCTTGCTGTGACTATGTTCATTATTGTCATTCTCGCCCACACCATATCATTGCCCATCATTTCTTGCTATTGTTGATTTTCAACTCATTCATCTTCTTCCTCCTTCAACCTTAATATTTAATTGATTTTTTTTGTGGGATATAGTGTTGGTTATGGTGGATTTATTGATGCATTTTTGGTATTTTTATGTTTTACTTAGTATTAATTACATATTGTCAAGGTTGAAGATGATGACTTTAAGGTTGAAGATGAAAGTTTATGAGGTTGGGAATGAAGAGTATAGAGGTTGAAGATAAAGATGAAAGGTCTATAAGTGAAGATGGAAAGGAAGATAAAGGGAATGAAGAAGTTTGGCACTAATGGTAAAATTAAAAATTTATGAAAAAATTAACATTGTTGGTGAAATTTTGAGCAAGAGGGTACTTGGTATGAAAAATGAAATTACTTTGCTATTTGGTGCCAAAAAAAGGGCTATGTTCATGACGTGCAGTTGCACCTAAACATGAGGTTACATGATGTAGTGGCTTTCCTTTAAGCTTTTGGGATTGATTTAATTAACATGTCATTTGATATGTCAACATTTTAATGATTTTGCGGAAAGCATTCTTTACTATGCCTTCTCATATGGAACTAATCAAATTAAGTAGCAGTACCCTTAAATGTTATATCAAATGACAAATGTTATAGTGCCTAAATAAATTTATCATACATTTAACTAAAGGGTGAGGAGAGGTGTCTCTACTCACTTAAACAAATTTCATGTCATGATAATTTTGATTGTATAGGAGCATGTATAGGTGATAAATTGAGATGTAACCCAATTATTTTTGGTATTAATGAATCTCAATTAATTACCAAAAATTAAAAATATATTTGAAGTCTTGTTTTCTTAGAGATGGAGATATCTTTCAATACTTCCTTTCTCCACTTTCTACTACACAACATTTTATAGGAATCTTGTCATGACAGGTTGTCGACATTAGATTGATGATTGTAGGAGCTATAGTGTATTGTATTAATTGATTATCCTCAGGAAGATGTTTGGTGAATGTTGGTAATAATGATTAAGGTTGTTCATGGATCAGATATCTAGTGTTTCATATATCTGATCATCATATAGTTGGTAAAATGCTTTGCATATTCGAGACTTTGAGTTGGATCACAAATAATTTATCAAATATTTAAAACTTTTGAACTACTCACAAATTAAAAATATTAGACAAAAAAAATTCTCCGATCAAAAGATAATAAACCAATATAATTTGAACCGATTTGATCTAATAATTTGATTTGAGTCTTAAAGTATATTATATTCAGTTAACAATTTTACATTTCTAATACTATTTAAATATTTTATAAAAATATTAATTAAAACGTATAAAATTTACTAACAATAACTAATTTTTAGAATATATTTATATATATATAATTT
The DNA here is from genome assembly GCA_030549775.1 of Tamarix chinensis. Classification (NCBI taxonomy): domain Eukaryota; kingdom Viridiplantae; phylum Streptophyta; class Magnoliopsida; order Caryophyllales; family Tamaricaceae; genus Tamarix; species Tamarix chinensis. The sequence continues at coordinate 75,891,047 of CM060179.1, read as the reverse complement.
ATCACATATATTATTTGTATTTCTTAGATTTGTTTGACTTTTTGTTAATTGTATTAGTTATTTGATCCAGTAAAAAATATTGGATTGGTTATTTAATTTTTTAAATCAGATTGATTCAAATATTAGATTGATTCATCAGATATCGAATTACATAAAAAAACCCTAATAATAATAATTGTTAGCAGTTTGAATTAGGGAAAATGACATGATAGATAATTTGAATAAGCTTACCTAAAATAGTTATACTTTGAGATTTTTTAAAAGAAAATTTTCACACCAAATAAATAACACAAAAAATTCTCTATACCAAACAATCAAATTAGTTACTTGATGTTAAACCTTCAACCACCTCCTAAATATCGAAAGCGTATACAAATCTTTTTATAAAAAATCGTATATAGCTTATTGTAATTTTTTTTCTTCTAAATTGCTTTAAAAGCTTCTAGATTTTACATGTTTACTAATGAAACTTATTTTCATAGATTAACTTTGTGTCATTCTACATTAAAACACTTGAGGAAAATGACTTGAAAGAGTACCTATCTAATTGTATCTCTCTCTATATACCTTCAATCACCTAAATTAAAGACTAATTATTCAATTTAAGATTTGATGGGCTCGAAGTTGACCATTCCACAACCCAATTGGATTAATTCGTGAAAACCCTAAACCAAGGAGTCATTTGGTATCAAGAAAGTACATGGAGGAAATAAAACTTCCAATAAAATGTAAAATATCTTATTATTTGGTTCAATGGCTATAAAAAGTCAAAGTGAGAAGTTATTTCCCCTATAACTCTAAACCACCCATACTTTGAGGAATTTACTTCCTCTGAGGTGGGGTTTAGTAAATAATACTTATTGACTTATAAATTACCTGATCATCTTCAACTACACTTAATTTTTGTAAAAATTTTACTAAAGTTTTACCACTTCATCAACTCATCGCCCATCATACCCCCATACTGCCTATGACTAGACGTGCATGTCCATCACCTCAAAAAATATAGCAATAATAAATCTAATACATCCCCATAGGTATTCATTGAGGGAAAGAGAAGAGAGAGAAAATTGAGAAAAGTGATCGATTTATATCTATTAATTAGCCAGACCGACAAATTGAGTAAGAAGTTGATCATCATTAGGAACTCTTTAATTTCAAAGTTGTAGCAAACTTAACAAGTAATTCAGAGTACAATTCTTCTATAAATTAATTTTAACGTTCTATATGGCTTTTGTGATAGCTTGCTTTTTTTATTTGTGATATAGTGGTGCTTTCTCTCTAACTCTAAGATCATACTGTGACTCACTTCTCTTTTGGTGCTTCTAGTAGGATCTAGAGGATGTTGATGAAATATATTCTATGTATATATGCCCAAGAGACTATTGGAGCTTCTTTTCTCTCCCAAATGATAGCATTGCATGATTCAACCACTATCAAATTTGAAATTTGGGGCACTATCCAGTAGGAGAGTTACTAAAGTCTTCCTTGCAAATTTTTCTACCCTTTTCATACATGTATGTGATGGCTTATTTGATTTTATAAGTAAAGTCTACACTTATAGAGTATGTATTTTCTAACTTGTGTTTCATCATTAGAAGTTCTAAACCTTTTGATTTGCGATTTTTAGGTATGTTTCTCTAATGTTGCTTTTATAATCGAGATGTCGTAGTTGTTGTTAATATATAGTCATTCTATATTTTTATAATTGACGGTTCAGATTCTCTTTTTATTAAAAAATTGTTAACATTTTAATATTTTTAAGATAGCTCTTTGATCAACAAATTTTTTTTTCTTTTAGAAGTTTGATGGCCAACACATATTTAGATTTGATACAACTCTTTCTTTTAGGATATCAATACAACTTATGACATAATTTCTTTATTGTATATGCACACTCCATCCTCATGTATCCAATTTGAAGTATCCATAGAATAACCAAAATAATTACTTTGTCATTACTCCATATTTTTTGTATAGATCTCCTAAAAGAAAGAGTTGAAAAGAACAACATAACCACAATAACAAAGTAATTGATCTATCAACAAATAAGGAGTAATGGAAAAAGTTGTATTGATCTCCTAATGAGTAACCATAAGAGATAAAAGTAATTGATCTAAAAACATATATGGAATAATTTATAGGAGAACAAAGTAACTACTTTGTTATTCTATATAATAGCATAACCACAATAATTACTTTATCATTACTCCATATTTGATGGAATAGTTCTCAACATCTTTTTTGGTATTCTATCTAACAACATAACCACACTAATTATTCTTCTTTTACTTTTAGTATTTTTAGCATATAGTAATAGTTATTTATACTTTTAATTTTATTATTTTTAGTACTTAATGTTACTTTATCATTAATCCATACTTGTACCTTTATTATTTAATATATATTTTTTGTAATAATAATTTATACTTGTGGTTTTAGTATTTTTAACATATATGAATAATGGATATTATATGTGTGTAAGCATATACTCATTATATTATATGAATAACACTTTTATGTGTAATAATCGCACATATACCAGTGAGGATAAAAAAAAATATGGTAGCAACTTGTCTTACTATTTATTATCAAATGATGATTATGATGATGGAGAATACGATCATGATGATGCTTTCTCTTATTATAATGTTAATTAGAACTCCTAAATCTATCCACTGTAGGTTATATGGTTCAACACATAGATAATATGAAGTTAGAATATTAAATATCAACTCCTTTATTTGTGTTAGTGACCAATTGTGTGTGGATCATTTAAGAATGGATAGAAGATGTTTTCTTAAGTTGTGTGATATTTTATGTGATGTTGGTGTGCTAAAATGAAACAAAAACACTAATGTTGAAGAGATGATTGCTATATTCTTTTCTATGCTCTCTCATGATACAAAAAATAGTAGAACTCAAGTATACTTTAGATGAAGTGGTGAAACAATATCTAGGCACTTCAATGGTGTATTTTTTTTTATTTTTTATTTTGGTTCTTAAATGTCAAAATTTTCTTTAGAAGAAGTTAGAGCCTATTGGCGGAAGTAGTTCATATGAAAGATAGAAATGGCTTAAGGTGTGTCACATTAATTTTATGCTTTTATCTACATACAAAATATGAAGCTAGGTATAGAAATTGAAAGGGGGAATTATGTACTGAGTTGTTAAGTGCATGTTCAAAAGCCCTGCTATTTATATATATATTATCTGGTTGGGAGGGTTCAACTCATGATAATAGAGTAATTCAAGATGCACTTTATAGGAGGAATGGGCTCAAAGTTTATCAAGGTAACAATTATAATACCTTCAAGTATTACACTTTTTGTTAATGAAATTTGACTTCATTATGTAACAATGGTAATATTTTAATGTAGATTAGGATGTTACTATTTATGTGATATCGGATACATGAAATGTAAGGGCTTCTTAACTCCATATAGAGGTTAAATGTATCATCTTAATGAATGGAGGCATGGACATCGTCTTACAACAATTAAGGAGTTTTATAGCATGAAACATTCTGAAGCTAGAAATTTAATAAAAATGTGTTTTGGTTTGTTAAAGATGAGATGTGAGATTTTAAGATGCATTACTTGGTATTTAGTGAAGATAGCAGGCATGATTATTTCTAAACGTGCTCAATTATATAACTTCATAAGGATGAATATGAATAATTATCCGATGGAGAGATTTGTTAAAGAATGTGATAATGGAATGCAAGATATTGGTGATCATTATTTCATTTTGCATCTCAAGACCAACACGGCTTGGAATAACTTTAGAAATAATTTATTTTGTGAGATGTTTTAATAGTGGCAGGAGTTCAGGCAAACTTAGTAAAACTAGAGTTCTAATTTATTGGTTGTACGTGGATGCTTAAATGATTTGTTTACATTATGTATTATATTGGATATATTGGATTGTTGTTATATATTTATTGTTTATGATTATTTATAGTATTGAAGACGAAACACTATTATGGCATCAAATGCTGAAGGAAGATATTGTGTTAGATGGAGAATAGAGGAAGATGTTGCTCTTGTTAAAAGTTTGGTGTATCTTGTACTTGAGGGACGTTGGAAAGTTGAAAATGGTTAATTTAAGCCGAGCTATCAATTTGAGCTAGAAAAGCTTATTCAAGAAAATATTCATGGTTTTTAGTTGAAGGCTAAGCACCACATTGAGTCAAGAGTTACATTTTAAGGGATAGATATCATAAAATTGTGGAAATGTGTGAACCCAATTGTAGTAGATTTAGATGAGACGAAAGAAGAAAATGTATCTTGACAAAAGGTGCTATATTTGATGAGTGGGTAAAGGTAGTACACATATATCTATTTGAGATATGTATCTATTTAATAATATTTCTATACAAAACAATAATTATGTAGTAATTTATTAATATTTGTTTCACATTGGATTAAATTTATCTAAATGTTGCCGGAATAAATAGCAAGCTATTTCTCTATAATGAAGATCTTTCTACGTTTTATGGAAATGATCAAGCTGTTGAAGAAGGTGCTCAATGTGCTATTGATGTGGTTGATGACATCACTAACTATCAACCAACAAATTTAGCAAAATGAAACACTATCCCTGCCCATAGAAGATAGTTCTCATGTTGACACACCCTCTAACAATAAGAGTAAAAAAAAACTAGGACAAAGACCTTAGAAGTTGTTAAGCATAATCACATATGAAATAAATGAATGATGTGATAGAAGGTGCCGAAGAGTATATTGGTCTCATCATTAGCTTCTTTAAACATGAATTCAAGGTAGATAATAAAATAATGAATGCTTTCTGTGAGGTAAAGATGGTAAGAGGTCTAACTCTAAATGATATTATGAAAGTTAAAAAAATTATTTTAAATTCTGTAGAGGTTGACTACTTTAGTATGGATGATGATTATTGAAGAACATATCTTTTTAATTTGTTGATATCAAATGTTTAAAATATTCATGCCACCTTTATTATTTTTTTAATAAGTAGTTTTTTGTATTATTATTGTGTTAGAACTATTTCATCATTCTAATTTATGCCATTATATTTATTAAATTTTTACGATAAGTTTTGATACATGAGCTACTTTAGTTACTTGATGATATTTTTTTAATATTCTATTGATGTCTTATTATAATTATTTATATTTTTGTAATGGTAAACAAAGTTTCTATTTATATAAAATAATATTGCTACTGTCTATTAGCAAAAAGATATTTTATATCTACTTTTTAGATAATAAAAAATAAATCAAACAAAGCAACCGAGTACATTCTCGTGCTTTCCGGGAGGTAATAACCGAAACCCTGGCCACATGGCCAAGTATCCAAATTAACTACAACCCAATTGGAGCCCAAAAACTTCAAACAGATTCTCCAAAGCCCCAACTAACCGCATATCAAGCCCCAAATCTAGTGGAGTCGTTCTCAGACCCAATTCATAAAACTGAGCCTAATTTTATGCAACGCCCAAAAATAAATTGAGAAGAAGTCGACAATTGAAAATTGAGAATTAAACACATACACATAGACACACACATGAGAGAGAGAGATTAGTGAATGAAATGAGTTGGCAGGCTTAGAGGTGGCAATCGGATCGGGTGGGTCGGGTCGTTCTTGGGTCGGATTATATAGGGTCATTTATCTTTTGTGGATCGGTTGTTAGTTGGGTTGGGTCATTTCGGAACCAGATTATTTCAGATCATTGTCTTATTTGGGTTGGGTCGGTTCTGGGTTAGGTCGTTGTAGTTCTGGATCATTTCGGATTAATTTGTCGAGCTGGTCAGGTTCGGATTAAGCAAATTCGGATTCGGATCATTTCTGGTTAACTTAACTAGTAGAGTCGAGTTGGCTTCGGATTATTTTCTAGTTAACACGATTAGGTTGGCTCGGCCCATTGGGATCATTTTGTGCAATTTCATGGCTTGGATTTAAGTATTTACAGGTTAATATGATGGGTCGGGTTGGGTCGAGTTTTGATGGGTTGAATCAAATTCGGGTCTAGGTAATTATCATTTATTATATTGTAAATATTAGATATAATCATTAGATTACTATTACAGATAAATGAAATAAAAATATTAGATACGCTTAATTTTCACAAGTAAATAATAAAGATATTTATAAATTTTAACAATAAAAAATATTGCATCATTATCCCTAACAAAGATATTTATCATTTATTGTTATTATTTATTTGATTACTTAAAAAAATATAATCGTGTAAAATAAAGGTGAAAATAGAATGACTATACAATGAAAATTTATCATTTATTACATTGTATATAATAGAGATAATTATAAGATTGTTAGTATAGATAAATGGAAAAAGAATATTAGATGAGTTTTATTTTCACAAATAATTAATAAAGATATTTATAAATTTTAACAATAAAAAACATTACATGATTCAATCTAACAAAGATATTTATCATTTATTTGATTATTTAAAAAAAAAAGATAATTTTATAAAATCAAGGTGACTATAATATAACTGTAAAATGGACAATTATCATTTATTACATCATAAATCGTAAAGACAATCATAAGATTACTAGTACACACAAATGGAAAAAAAGTATTATATCCACTTTATTTTTACAAGTAAATAATACAAATATATATAAATTTTAACAATAAAAAAACATTGCATGATTCGATATAGTAAAGATATTTATCATTTATTTGATTACTTAAAAAAAATATAAAATAAAGATGATCATAATATGACTATACAATATATAATTATCATTTATTACATTCTAAATATTAGAGACATTCATAAAATTATTAGTACACATAAATGAAAAAAGAACATTAGATGCGCTTTATTTTCACAAGTAAATAATAAACATATATATAAATTTTAACAATAAAAAAATGCCCGATTCAATCAAATAAAGATATTTAAAATTTATTTGATTACTTAAAAAAAGATAATTTTATAAAATAAAGGTGATCATAATATGACTATACAATGTATAATTTTCATATATTACATTGTAAACATTAGAGACAATCATAAGATTACTAGTACACGTAAATGAATCAAGAACATTAGATGCACTTTATTTTCACAAGTAAAAAATAAAGATATATATAAATTTTAACAATAAAAAACATTACATATTTCAATCTAACAAATATATTTATCATTTATTTGATTACTCAAAATATTTTATTGCTTAAAAAATTAATTTCATAAAATAAAGGTGATCATAAAATGATTATTCAATATATAATTATCATTTATTACATTGTAAATATTAGAGACAATTATAAGATTACTAGTACACATAAATAAACTATGAATATTTGATGCGCATTAAGTTTACAAGAAACTAATAATGATGTTTATAAATTTTAACAATAAAAAATATTGCATGATTCAATCTAAAAAAGTTTTTTTTTATCATTTTTTATCATTTATTTGAAAACTAAAAAAAAAAATTTTTTAAAATAAAGCTGATCATAATATGACTCCACAATATATAATTATCATTTATTATACTGTAAGTATAAGAGACAATCATAAGATTACTAGTACTTATAAATGAAAAAAGAACATTACATGCGCTTTTTTTTTTCACAAGCAAATAATAAATAAATATGAAACATTTAACAATAAAAAACACTGCATGATTCAATCCAACAAAGATATTTATCATTTATTATCATTTATTTGATTACTTAAAAAAAGATAATTTTATATTAAAAAGTAATCATAATATGACTATAAAATATATAATTATCATTTATTATATTGTGAATATTAAAGACAATCATAAGATTAGTAGTACAGATAAATAAAATAAGAATATTAGATGCCTATTATTTTCACAAGTAAATAATAAAGATATTCATAAGTTTTAGCAATATAAAACATTGCATGATTCAATCTAACAAATATATTTATCATTTATTTCATTACTTAAAAAAATATAACTTTATAAAATAAAGGTGATCATAATATGACTATACAATGTATAATTATTATTTATTACATTGTAAATATTAGAGAAAATCATGAGATTACTAGTATATATAAATGAAATAAGAACATAAGATGCGCATTATTTTCACATTTAAATAATATAGATATTTATAAGTTTTAACAATAAAAAATATTGCATGATTCAATATAACAAAGATATTTATCATTTACTTGATTGCTTAAAAAATGATAATTTTATAAAATAAAGGTGATCATAATATGACTATACAATGTATAATTTTCATATATTACATTGTAAATGTTAGAGATAATCATAAGATTACTAGTACACGTAAATAAAATAAGAACATTAGATGTGCTTTAATTTCACAAGTAAATAACAAAGATATATATAAATTTTAAAAATAAAAAACATTGCATATTTCAATCTAACAAATATATTTATCATTTATTTGATTACTTAAAATATTGTATTCGTTAAAAAAATTAATTTCATAAAAAGGTTGATCATAAAATGATTATTCAATATATAATTATCATTTATTACATTGTAAATATTAGAGATAATCATAAGACTACTAGTACACATAAATAACATATGAATATTTGATGCGCTTTATTTTTACAAGTAACTAATAAAGTTGTTTAGAAATTTAAAAATAAATGTTGCATGATTCAATCTAATAAAGCTTTTTTTTATCATTTATTATTATTTATTTGATTACTTAAAAAAAATATTTTTATAAAATTAAGGTCATCATAATATGACTATAAAATATATAATTTTAAATTATTACATTTTAAATTTTAGAGATAATCATAAGATTAATAGTAAATATAAATGAAATAATAATATTATATGCGCTTTATTTTCACAAGTAAATAATAAAGATATTTATAAATTTTAATAATAAAACACATTGCATGATCCAATCTAACAAGGATATCTATCATTTATTTGATTACTTAAAATATATGATTAATTAAAAAAACTATAGTTATATAAAATAAAGGTAATCATAATATGACTATACAATGTATAATTATCATTTATTATATTGTAAATATTAGAGACAATCATAAGATTTCTAGAACACATAAATCAAATATGAATATATGTTGTGCATTATTTTTACAAGTAGTTAATAAAGATATTTATAAATTTAACAATAAAAAACATTCCATGATTTAATCTAACAAAGTTATTTATCATTTATTATTATTTATTTTATTACTTAAAAAAATATAGTTTTATAAAATAAAGGTGATTATAATATGGTTATACAATGTATAATTTTCATTTATTACATTTTAAATATTAGAGATAATCATATTATTACTAGTACACATAAAAGAAATAATAATATTAGATGTACTTTATTTACACAAATAAATAATACGGATATTTATAAATTTTAACAATAAAAATCATTGCATTATTCTATTTAACAGAGATATTTGTCATTTATTATCGTTTATTTCATTACTTAAAATAAAATAATTCTTTAGAATAAAGGTGATCATAATATGAATATAAAATTTATAATTTTCATTTATTACATTGTAAATATAAGAGATAATTGTAAGATTATAAGTACAAATAAATGAAATAATAATATTAGATGGGCTTTATTTTCATAAGTAAATATTAAAGATACTTAAAATTCTAACAATAAAAAATATTGCATGATTCAATCTAACGATGTTTTTTTATCATTTATTTGAAAACTTAAAAAAATAATATTTTAAAAAATAAAAGTGATCATTACATTACTATAAAATGTATAATTTTTATTTATTACACTTTAAGTACAAGAGACAATCATATGATTAATAGTTCACATAAATGAAATAAGAAAATTAGATGCGCTTTTTTTTCACAAGTAAATAATAAATAAATATATAAATTCTAACAATAAGAAATATTGCATGATTCAATCTAACAAAGATATTTCTCATTTCTTATAGTTTATTTGATTACTTAAAAAAAGATAATTTTATATAAAAAAGTGATCATAAAATGACTATACAATTTATAATTACCATTTAATATATTCTAAATATTAGAGACAATCATAAGATTACTAGTACAGATAAATGAAATAAGAATATTAGATGCCTATTATTTTCACAAGTAAATAATAAAGATATTCATAAGTTTTAACAATATTAAATATTGCATGATTCAATATAACAAAGATATTTATCATTTATTTCATTATCTAAAAATAGATATCTTTATAAAATAACGGTGATCATAATATGACTATACAATGTATAATTTTAATTTATTACATTTTAAATTTTAGAGACAATTATAAGATTACTAGTACACATAAATGAAATAAGAACATTAGATGCGCTTTATTTTCACAAATAAATAATAATGATATATATAAATTTTAACAATAAAATACATTGCATAATTTAATCCAACAAATATATTTATCATTTATTTGATTATTTAAAATATTATATTGCTTAAAACAATAATTTTATAAATTAAAAGTGATCATAACATGATGATACAAAGTATAATTATCATTTACTACATCGTAAATATTAAAGATAATAATACGATTACTAGTACACATAAATGAAATAATAATATTAGATGCGCTTTATTTTCACAAGTAAATAATAATGAAAATATTTATAAATTTAATAATAAAATATATCACATGGTTCAATCTAACAAAGATATGTATCATTTATGTAATTACTTAAAATATATGATTAATTAAAAAAATATAGTTTTATGAAATAAAGGTGATCATAACATGACTATACAATGTATAATTATCGTTTACTACACTGTAAATAATAGGGACAATCATAATATTATTAGTACACATAAATAAAATATGAATATACGATGCACTTTATTTATACAAGTAACTAATAAAGATATTTATAAATTTTAACAATAAAAATATTGCATGATTCAATCTAACAAAGTTTTTTTTTTATCATTTATTATTATTTATTTTATTACTTAAAAAAAAGACAATTTTATAAAATAAAGGTGATCATAATATGGCTATACAATGTATAATTATCATTAATTACATTGTAAATATTAGAGACAATCATAAGATTACTAGTACATATAAATGAAATACGAATATTAGATGTTTCTTATTTTCACAAGTAAATAATAACGATATTTATAAGTTTTAACAATAAAAAGCATCGCATGATTTAATCTAACATAGATATTTATATTTTATTTGAATAATTAAAAAAAAGATAATTTTATAAAATAAAGGTGATCATAATATAACTATATAATGTATAATTTTCATTTATTACATTGTAAATAATAGAGAAAATCAGAAGATTACTAGTACACATAATTGAAATAATAATATTAGATGTGCTTTATTTCACAAGTAAATAATAAAGATATTTATAAATTTTAATTAAAAAAAATTACATGATTCAATCTAACAAAAATATCTCCCATTTATGTGATTACTTAAAATATATGATTAATTAAAGAAATATAGTTTTATAAAATAAAGGTGATCATAAAATTATTATACAATGTATATTTATTATTTATTAAATTGTAAATATTAGAGATAATCATAAGATTACTATTACAAATAAATAAAATGTGAATATACGATGCACTTTATTTTTACAAGCTACTAATAATGATATTTATAAATTTTAACAATAAAAAATCTTGTTTGATTTGATCTAACAAAGCTTTTTATTATTTATTAATATTTATTTTATTAGTTAAAAAAGGATAATTTTATAAAATAAAGGTGATCATAATATGGCTATACAATGTATAATTTTTATTTATTACATTGTAAATATTAGAGACAATCATAAGATTACTAGTATACATAAATGAAATAATAATATTAGATGCGCTTTATTTTCACAAGTAAATAGTAAAGATATTTATAAATTTTAATAATAAAAAATATTGCATCATTCAATCTAACAAAGGTTTTTTTTTTATCATCTATCATCATTTATTTGAAAACATAAAAAAATATTAAAAAATAAAGGTGATCATAATATGACTATATAATGCATAATTATCATTTAATATATTGTAAGTATAAGAGATAACCATAAGATTACTTGTAAATATAAATGAAATAAGAACATTAAATATATACATTTTAACAATAAAAAGCATCGCATGATTTAATCTAACATAGATATGCATCTTTTATTTGAATACTTAAAAAAAAGAAAATTTTATAAAATAAAGGTGATCATAATATAACTATATAATGTATAATTTTCATTTATTATATTGTAAATAATAGAGAAAATCAAAAGATTACTAGTACACATAAATGAAATAATAATATTAGATGCACTTTATTTTCACAAGTAAATAGTAAAGATATTTATAAATTTAACAATAAAAAGCATTCCATGATTCAATCTAACAAAGATATTTATCATTTGTTGGATTACTTAAAAAAAGATAATTTTATAAAATAAAGGTGATCATAATAGGACTATACAATGTATAATTTTCATTTATTACTTTATAAATATTAGAGACAATGATATGATTACTAGTACATATAAATGAAATAAGAACATTAAATACGCTTTATTTTCACAAGTAAATAATAAAGATATATATAAATTTTAACAAAAAATAACATTGCATGATTCAATCTAACTAAGATTTTTATCATTTATTTGATTGTTTAAAAAAAGATAATTTTATCAAATAAAGGTTATCATAATATGACTATACAATGTATATTTATCATTTATTACAATGTAAATATTAGAGACAATCATAAGATTACTAGTACATATAAATGAAATATGAATATTAGATGTTTCTTATTTTCACAAGTAAATAATAACGATATGTATGTGTTTTAACAATAAAACAAATTGCAAGATTCAATATAACAAAGATATTGACCATTTTTTTATTATTTAAAGTATTTTAGTCCTTAAAAAATATAATTTTATAAAATAAAGGTGATCGTAATATGATTATACAATGTATAATTATCATTTATTACATTGTAAATATTAGAGACTATCATAAGATTACTAGTTCACTTAAATAAAGTATGAACATTAGATGCGTTTTATTTTCACAAGTAACTAATAAAGAAATTTATAAATTTTAAAAATAAAAAATATTGTGTAATTCATTCTAATAAAGTTTATTATTATTTATTATTATATATTTGATTACTTAAAAAAATTTATATAATAAAGATGATCATGTTATGATTATACAATGTATAGTTTTCATTTATTACTTTCTAAATATTAGAGACAATCATAAGATTAATATTACACATAAATGAAATAATAATACTAGATGCTCTTTATTTTCATAAGTAAATAATAAAAATATTTATAAATTTACCAACAGAAAACATTGCATGATTCAATCTAGCGAAGGTATTGATCATTTATTAACATTTCTTTGATTACTTAGAAAAAGATAATTTTATCAAATAAAGGTGATTATAATATGACTCTACAATGTATAATTATCATTTGTTACATTGTAAATATTAGAAACAATCATAAGATTAGTAGTACACATAAATAAAATATGAATGTTAGATGTGCTTATCTTCACAAGTAACTAATAAAGATATTTATGAATTCAAACAATAAAAAATATAGCATGATTCAATCTAACAAAGTTTTTTTATCATTTATTTTATTACTTAAAAAAATATGATTTTATAAAATAAAGGTGATCATAAGATGAATATACAATGTATAATTTTAACTTATTACATTTTCAATATTAAAGAAAATCATAAGATTGCTGGTACACATAAAATAAAAAAATAATATTAGATGCGCTTTATTTTCATAAGTAAATAATAACGATATTCATAAATTTTAACAATAAAAAGCATTGTATGACTCAATCTAACAAAGATATTTATCATTTATTTGATTATTTAAAATAAAATAATTTTTAAATAAAAGATAATCATAATATGACTATACAATGTATAATTATCATTTATTATAGTGTAAGTATTATAGACAATAATAAAATTAGTTGTACACATTAATGAAATAAGAACATTAGATGCGCTTTATTTTCACAAGTAATTAATAAAGATATCTTTAAATTTTAACAATAAAAAACATTGTATGATTCAATCCAACAAAGATATTTATCATTTAATATCATTTATTTGATTACTTAAAAAAAGATAATTTTATAAAATAAAGTTGATCATAATATAACTATAAAATGTATAATTATCATTTATTACATTATAAATATTGGTGACAATCACAAGATTACGAGTAGAGATAAATAACATAAGAATATCAGATGTATTTTATTTTCACAAGTAAATAATACAGATATTTATAAGTTTTAACAATAAAAAAGTATCGCATGATTTAATCTAACATAGATATTTATCTTTTATTTGAATACTTAAAAAAAAGATAATTTTATAAAATAAAGGTGATCATAATATAACTATATAATGTATGATTTTCATTTATTACATTGTAAATAATAGAGAAAATTAGAAGATTAGTAGTACACGTAAATGAAATAATAATATTAGATGCGCTTTATTTTCACAAGTAAATATTAAAGATATTTATAAATTTAACAATAAAAAACATTCCATGATTCAATCTAACAAAGATATTTATCATTTATTATCATTTATTTGATTACTTAAAATAAAATAAGTTTATAAAATAAAGGTGATCATAATATGATGCTATAATGTATAATTTTCATTTATTACATTGTAAATATTAGAGTCAATTATAATATTACTAGTACATATAAATAAAATAATAATATTAGATGTTCTTGGATGGGACTTCATAGACGATCAATGAATCTAACTCATGAGCTAAGATGGTTCAAAATACATAATATGGGGAACATTGGATTAAATGTTGGAGGAGAAGTGGCCTTGTGGCAACAGTTTATTATATTTGGCGGGAAAGAAATGGCAGACCCTTTCAAGGCTTGGGCAAAACTCCTCAACAACTTAATAGTCTGATCCGTTTTGAGGTGACTTCTAAGGTGCTTGGCAAATTTGGCTCTAACCTTGTTTACCATACCATTGTACAACATTTCTCAATATAGTTGTTTCGGTTATATTGTAGATTGAGATAGAGTGCTTATTTTATTCATGAGGGTGCATAGGCAAATCAATGCTTGTACGCATTTAAAATTTTTTACCCCATGATGAATAAAATAAGTAGACTAATTCTTTCAACAAAAAATTTTAGATGCTCTTTATTTTCACAAGTAAATAAAAAAGATATTTATAAATTTTAACAATAAAAAATATTGCATGATTCAATTTAACAATATTATTTATCATTTATTTGATTACTTTAAAAAATAAAATTTTATAAAATAAAGGTGATCATAATATGAATATATCATGTATAACTATCATTTATTATATTGTAAGTATTAGAGACAATAATAAGATTACTAATACAAATAAATGAAATAAGAACATTAGATGCGTCTTTTTCTCAAAGGCAAATAATAAATATATATACAAATTTTAATAATAAAAAATATTGCATGATTCAATCTAACATATATATTTATCTTTTACTTGTTAACTTTAAAAAAGATAATTTTATAAAATAAAGGTGATCATAATATGACTATACAATGTATAATTATCATTTATTGCATTGCAAATATGAGAGATAATCATAACATTACTACTACAGATAAATGAAATAAGAATATAAGACGCGCATCATTTTTAGAAGTAGCTAATAAAGATATTTATAAGTTTTAAAAATAAAATAAATTGCATGATTCAATCTAAAAAATATATTTATCATTTATCTAATTAGTTAAAAAAAAGTTAATTTTATAAAATAAAGGTGATCATAATATGACTATACCATGTATAATTTTCATTTATTACATTTTAAATATTAAAGACAATCATAAGATTACTAGTATACATAAATGAAATAAGAACATCAAATGTGCTTTATTTTCACAAGAAAATAATAAAGATATATATAAATTTTAACAATAAAAAACATTGCATGATTCAATATAACAAAGGTATTTATCATTTATTGTCCTTTATTAGATAACATTAAAAAAAGATAATTTTATAAAATAAATGTGATCATCATACAACTACACAATTTATAATTATCATTTATCGTATTGAAAATATTGGCGATAATCACAAGATTACGAGTACAGATAAATAAAATAAGAATATCAGATGTGTTTTATTTTAACAATTAAATAATAAAGATATTTATAAGTTTTAACAATAAAAAATATTCCATGATTCGATCTAACAAATATATTTATCATTCATAAGATTATTAAAATAAGATAATTTTATAAAATAAAGGTGATCATAATATGACTATACAATGAACATTATCATTTATTACATTATAAATATTACAGACAATCATAAGATTATTATTACACATAAATGAAATAAGAACATTAGATGCGCTTTATTTTCATAAATAAATAGTAAAGATATATATAAATTTTAACAAAAATATATTACATAATTCAATCTAACAAAGATATTTATCATTTATTATGATTTGTTGATTGCATATATTACATTCTAAATATTACAGACAATTATAAGATTATTAGAACAGATAAATAAAATAAAAATATTAGAAATGGTTAATTTTAAAAAGTGAAAATATTATATGATTCAATCTAACAAAGATATTGATCATTTATTTGATTACTTATAATAATTTATTCTTTAAAAAATATAATTTTTTAAAATAAAGGTGATCATAACATGACTATATAATATATAATTATCATTTACTACATTTTAAATATTAAAGACAATCATGAGATTACTAGTGCACATAAATAAAATATAAATATTCGATGCACATTATTTTCATAAGTAACTAATAAAGATATTTATAAATTTCAATAATAAAAAAATTTGCATGATTCAATTTAAAAAAATCTTTTATCATTTATTATTATTTATTTGATTACTTAAAAAAGATAATTTTATAAAATAAACGTGATCATAATATGACTATATAATGTATAATTTTCATTTATTACTTTTTAAATATTAGAAAAATCATAAGATTAATAGTACACATAAATAAAATAATAATATTATATGTGCTTTATTTGCACAAGTAAATAATAAATATATTTATAATTTTGCACAATAAAAAACATTGTATGATTCAATCTAACAAAGATATTTATCATTTATTTGATTACTGAAAATATATGATTACTTAAAGAAAGATAATTTTATAAAATAATGGTGATCATAACATGACTACACAATGTAAAATTATCATTTATTACAAAATAAATATTGGACACAATCATAAGATTACTAGTTCAAATAAATAAAATATGAATATTAAATGCACTTTATTTTCACAAATAACTAATAAACATATTATTAAATTTTAACAATAAAAATATTGTATGATTCAATCTAATAAAGTTTATTTATTTATTATTATTTATTTTATTACTTAAAAGTAGGTAATTTTAAAAATAAATGTGATCATAATATAACTATACAATGTATAATTTTTATTTATTAAATTTTAAATATTAGAGGTAATTATAAGATTACCAGTACAAATAAAAGAAATAATAATATTAGATGCGCTTTATTTTCACAAGTAAATAACAAAGATATTTATATATTTTAACAATAAAAAACATTACATGATTCAACCTAAGAAAAATATTTATCATTTATTAACATTTCTTTGATTATTTAGGAAAAAGATAATTTTATCAAATAAAGGTGATCATTATATGACTCTAAAATGTGTAATTATCATTTATAACATTGTAAATATTAGAAACAAAAATAAGATTACTAGTACACATAAATAAAATATGAATGTTAGATGAGCTTTATTTTCACAAGTAACTAATAAAGATATTTACGAATTTTAAAAATAAAAAAAATATTGCATGATTCAATCTAACAAAGTTTTTTTTTATCATTTATTATTATTATTTATTTTATTACATAAAAAAGATAATTTAATAAAATAAAGGTGATCATAATATCACTATACAATGTATAATTATCATTTATTATATTGTAAATATGAGGGACAATCATAAGAATAATAGTATAGATAGAGAAAATAAGAATATAAGATGCACATAATTTTCACAAGTAAATAATAAAGATATTTATAAGTTTTAACAATAAATTTTTTTTGCATTAATCAATCTAACAAATATATTTATCATTTATTTGATTATGTAAAAAAATTTAATTTTATAAAATAAAGGTGATCAAAAAATGACTATACCATGTAGAATTTTCATTTATTACATTGTGAATATTAGAGACAATCATAATATTATCAGTACACATAAATGAAGTAATAATATTAGATGCACTATATTTTCACAAGTAAATAATAAAGTTATGTATAAATTTTAACAATAAAAACATTGCATGATTCAATCTAACAAAGACATTTATCATTTATTATCATTTATTTGATTACTTAAAAAACTTTAATTTTATATTAAAAAAAAGGTGATCAAAATATTACTATACAATTTATAATTATCATTTATTACTTCGTAAATATTAGTGATAATCATAAGATTATTAGTACAGATGAATGAAATAAGAATATTAGATGCACATTATTTTCACAAGTAAATAATAAAGATATTTTCAAGTTATAACAATAAAAAATATTGCATGATTCAATCTAACATAGATATTTATCTTTTATTTGATTATTTAAAAAAGATAATTTTATAAAATAAAGGTAATCATTATATGACTATACAACGTACAATTATCATTAATTACATCGTAAATATTAGAGACAATCATAAGATTATTGGTACGGATAAATGAAATAAGAATATTAGATGCGCATTATTTTCACAAGTAAATAATAAAGATATTTTCAAGTTATAACGATAAAAAATATTGCATGATTCAATCTAACATAGATATTTATTGTTTATTTGATTACATAAAAAAGATAATTTTATAAAATAAAGGCAATCATTATATGACTATATAAGGTACAATTATTATTAATTATATTGTAAATATTAGAGATAATCATAAGATTACTGGTACGGGTAAATGAAATAAGAATATTAGATGTGCATTATTTTCATAAGCAAATAATAAAGATATTTTCAAGTTATAACAATAAAAAATATTGCATGATTCAATCTAATATAGATATTTATCTCTTATTTGATTACTTAAAAAAAGATAATTTTTTAAAATAAAGGTGATCATTATATGAGTATACAATGTACAATTATCATTAATTATATTATAAATATTAGAGACAATCATAAGATTACGGTTACGGATAAATGAAATAAGAATATTAGATGCGCATTATTTTTACAATAAAATAATAAAGATATTTATAAGTTTTAACAATAAAAAATATTACGTGATTCAAGCTAACAAAGATATTTCTCATTTATTTGATTACATAAAAAAAGATAATTTTATAAAATAAAGGTTATGATAATATTACTATAAAATGTACAATTATCATTTATTACATTGTAAATATTAGAGACAATCATTAGATTACTAGTACACATAAATGAAATAAGAACATTAAATGTGCTTTATTTTCACAAGTAAATAATAAAAATATATATAACTTTTATTAATAAAAAATATTGTGTGATTCAATCTAACAAAGATATTTATCATTTATTATCATTTATTTGATTAATTAAAAAAAGATAATTTTATAAAATAAAGGTGATCATAATATTACTATACAATGTATGATTATCATTTATTATATTGTAAATATTAGAGTCAATCTCAAGATTACGAGTGCAGATAAATAAAATAAGAATATTAGATATGTTTTATCTTTACAAGTAAATAATAAAGATATTGATAAGTTTTAACAATGAAAAATATTACATGATTTAATCTAACAAAGATATATATCATTTATTTGATTACTTAAAATAAGATAATTTTATAAAATGAAGGTGATCATAATATGACTATACAATGTATAATTATCATTTATTATATTGGAAATATTAGAGACAATTGAAATATTACTAGTATAGATAAATGAAATGAGGATATTAAATGTGTTTTATTTTTACAAGTAAATAATAAAGATATTTATATGTTTTAACAATAAAAAACATTGCTTGATTCAATCTAGTAAAGATATTTATCATTTATTTGATTACTTAAATTATTTTATTGCTTAAAAAATATAATTTTATAAAATAAAGGTGATCATAATATGGCTATACAATGTATAATTATCATTTATTACATTTTAAATATATGAGACAATCATAAGATTACTAGTATAGGTAAATGGAATAAGAATATTAAATGTGTTTTATTTTCACATGTTAATAATAAAGATATTTATTAGTTTTGACAATAAAAAATATTGCATGATTCAATCTGACAAAGATATTTTTTGATTTATTTGAAAATAAGATAATTTTATAAAATAAAGGTGATCATAATATGACTAGACAATGTATAATTATCATTTATTACATTTTAAATATTAGAGACAATTGTACCATTATTAATATACATAAATGAAATAATAACATTAAATGCGCTTTATTTTCACAAGTAAATAATAAAGATATATATAAATTTTAGCAATAAAAAACATTGTATGATTTAATCTAACAAAGATATTTGTCATTTATAATCATTTATTTGATTGCTTAAAAAAAGTTAATTTTATCAAATAAAGGTGATTATATTATGACTATTCAATGTATAATTATTATTTATTACATTGTAAATATTATAGACAATCCTAAGATTACTAGTACAGATAAATGAAATTAGAATATTAGATTTGTTTTATTTTCACAAGTAAATAATGAAGACATTAATATGTTTTATCCATAAAAAACTTTGCATGATTCAATCTAACAAAGATATTTATCATTTATTTATTTATTTGAAAATATTTGATTGCTTGAAAAATATAATTTTATAAAATAAAGATGATCATAATATGACTATACAATGTATAATTATCATTTATTACGTTGTAAATATTAGAGACAATTATAAGATTACTAGTATAGATAAATAAAATAAGAATATTAAATATTTTTTTTATTTTCACAAGTAAATAATAAAGATAGTTATAAGTTTTAACAATAAAAAATGTTGCATGATTCAATCTGACAAAGATATTTTTCATTTATTTGTTAACTTAAAAAAGATAATTTTATTAAATAAAGGTAATCATAATATAACTATACAATGTATAATTATCAATTATTATATTGTAAATATTAGAGATAATCATAAGATTACTAGTACACATAAATGTAATATGAATATTCGATGCACTTTATTTTTATAAGTAAATAATAAAGATATTTATTAATTTTAATAATAAAAAATATTGCATGATTTAATCTAACAAAGATATTTATCATTTATTTGATTACTTAAAAAAATATTTTTATTAAAATAAAGGTGATCATAATATGGCTATACAATGTATAATTATCATTTATCACATTATAAATATTAGAGACAATCATAAGATTAAGATTACTTGTACACATTAGTAAAATATGAATATTAGATATGCTTTATTTTCACAAGTAAATAATAAAGATATTTATAAATCAACAATAAAATATATTGTATGATTCATTCTAACAAATATATTTATTATTTATTTGATTACTTGTTCATTAAATTATTATTATGATTTCTTAAAGTTGTATTTTTGTGTGGAAAAATTTATTAGAATATCATTAATAAATAAGGATGTTTAGGGTAAAAGTATGAAAAATAAGTATAATTTATAAAGCACTATATTTTTAAAAGTTTTAAAAGAATAATAAAATATGTGTATTTTGTTATTTTTATAATAGGTTTTGATGTTTGGTCGGGTTAACGTTTGGTTGAGTCAATATGGGATTGAGTCAATGTCGGATTGAGTCAATGATGGATCGTGTTGATGGCGGGTTGGGTCTATATTGGGTCGGGTTAATTGTTATCGGGTCAATGCCAGATTGAATTATTGTCGGGTTGGATTTGGGTCGAATCGAATTATTAAATTTTTTAAATTTTATTGGGTCAGATTTTACTTATATCAAATTGGGTTGGATGGGTCGGGTCAACTTTTACCGACTCTAAGAAGCAGATTGCGCTACTACGAGAATTTTTGTGCTCTCGGTCAACTTCACGGGTCCTTGGTTTTAATCGCCCGATGCTCGCAATGACCGATGCTACACCATCGAGCACAATCCAGACATAGTTGAAGCAGGGGTATCGTGTTGTCTCTCACGATGACCAGGCGAACGTTTCCATGTTTTATCTCCCCGATCTTATTTGTTAATCCAAGTTAAGAAAAAAGAAGAAAAAATATTACTCTTTAAGCTTGTTTTTCTAATAAGTTCATATGAGCTACTTCAAGCTTGTGGTCAACATTGGTGGCATAGCCAAAGCTCGTCAGTTTTTGTGTGAGATTATGCTTGAAATTTTGATTACTTTTTGATTAGTTAGGTTTATTTAGGTCCTTATATCTATTTATTTATTTTTGAAACGGGAACATTTACTTTTTTAATTTAGTTGTTTTTGTTATTATTTTGTTTCTTGCGCATATAGTGGATTTGTTTTCTTTTTTTCATTACATAATTTTCTATCTTCGTTTGTTCTTTCTTTGCCTTCTAGTATTTCAAAAACCCTAGTTGCATTAACTCGCCAGATTTTCCAATAAAAATATGTAATAATTAATTTTCTTCTAGGGCATAAGTGGCCACTATCTTATAGTGTCTTTGCTATAAATACTTAAACTTCTAAAATATTTGAGGGCACTTAAGAGAAGGTCATTGTCCTTTCTTAGCCAGAAGACTTGAGTAGTATATAAGAGGAATTAAGGAGCATCACACAAATGTTTTTGTACATGTGCATCTTGCATACTCTTCCAAATGTCTTCTATGAGCCCCAACTCCGCTAATGATGACTATTCTCGTTTGGACAACTCAAAGCAACAACTAATGAATTTAACTCAGGCTTTTGAATGGATGCTAGAAAAGAGGCCCATAGGTGCTGATGTCCCTCCATTTATTAGACAACCGTTAGAACCTCAATTTCATTGTTGCCGATTATTTCCCTTTCCCTTAATCAACCATTTTGAAGTGGGAGTGGGACCCTTACTAATGAATGGAATCAAACTACCATATTCTTCACCTTCTTTAGATGTAACGCCAATTCATAGATGAAGAGTGCACACTTACTATGTGGTACCTAAAGGTGCCTTAGAAAGATTGAGCCTTAAACTTGGGACTCACCCTAATCCTTTAATGTGCCTTGGATCAATAAGACTACTCATACTATTAATCAACATTGTCGAATTCCTCTCCATTTGGGCCCCACCAAAAGGTCATCTATTTTGGTAGGGATGCAATTCATCTTTTATTGGGTAGGCCTCGGCTATACATTGGTTAAAATTGCTTGTATGCCTAGTGCTCACTATTTCATTTTCAAAGGCAAGCATATTATCTTTAATTTTGCTAGAACCATTACCTCCCAAATTTATCCCAATCCCTACAAATAGGATCCAGATCATCACTCCTAGTAAGACTGCACATAAACGGGGATAGGAATAGTAAATGCAGGGAAACACCAATTTTTAGAAAATAAAAAAACAAGAATGTTAGGAAATACAACAAATAAAAACAAACAAAATATATATTGTATTAAATTAAATATTTTCATTTTATAAACTATAAAGATAATTATAAATGTGGCAAATACTTTACTACCATTAATCATTCATTCACAAACACTCCAATATTTTCATTTAAAACTTGTGACATTAAAAGTTTACATAACAAAACAATTCCAAACTAACTATCATCAATCAAAGTTTAAAAAAAAATGTAAATAAGGTGAAGCACTCACTATCTATTAATTATTCATCGAACTCACAATATTCTTCCAAGTCAATCTCTCCATCGTCACTAGCAATCACATTCTTTAACTCAGGTTCATTAAGGGAAAGGGAAATAATATCATGTAATTTAATATCTTCAAGAGATCCATTCCCATCATAAAAAACGTCCCATGTATTTGATTTATTAATCTTGTATTCTAGCAGTGTTCTTACTAGGAGACGATGATTGTTGTGAATAAACACTAAAATTTTAACATGTTTTGGAAGTAACCTATTCCTCTTCATGGAATGGATGAAACCATAAGTACTCCAGTTATGTTCACTACATGAAGAGGAAGAGACTTAGCCAAACACTTTAAGAGTAACACTTTGAAGTAACAGTTGCACTTGATCACTACCCTAGAAAGGGGTTTTAATAACGATTATCTTATAATTTTAATAATAGTTTTGAACTATTATTGAATCACCTGTTATTAAAGCTTTAATAACGGTTCATAACTGTCATAAAGATATACAACAAATGGAGAACATTAGGATAAACTTGGTATTTAATAACGGTTTGTAAATCACAATCGTTGTTAAAAACAATGTTTTAATAACAATTTATTTAAAAACATTGTTAAAATGTCAACGAATTAGGGTTTTAATAATTGATTATTCATTTATTAAATCCTAATACGTATTAAATAAGAATTAAATGGATCTTTTAATAACGGTTTTGAGTTAAAATCATTGTTAAAACACACTTGATTTAAGGTTTTAATCATTGATTACACATTTATTAAACCCTAGTTTAGAATAAATGAGAACTTTTTAATAACAGTTTTTATTGATAACCGTTATTAAAAATAGTTTTAATAATGACTCTTACTTAAACTAGTTTTAAGTAAGAACTGTTATTAAAACTTGTCTTTATTTTTAATATTCTTGTTGTTTTGTTCCAACCCACATACACAATTGTATGTTTAAATATTTACCAAATCTGTAATGTAAAACGACATTAATTCATATATACATGCATGCCTTCCTCCCAAGTGATACTACATAGTTTCAATCAATTTTAATTGGTATGTCTCAATACACCGGGCATACCCAAGAATAGTAGGCATACCAAAACTTGGTAGTTCTACACTTCAAAGTCAAAAGTCCATAGATCATAACTTAGATGACCAAAAGATGTAGATGAAATACAAACCTGAAAATACATGTATAATATAGATCCCTAATACCTAATGTATAAGTGCACGTACTTGGCCCATTGGTCTCTAACTTCATCAATTTTATCATCATTGTATTTTTGGCCTCGTGCATAACCACCGATGAAAAACTACAAATTCACAAGTTTTGATTATTCAGTTAGTACTTAAGTCAAGTACCAAATATATATGTCATGATTTATTAATGGAAAAATATGGAAAAAAAACATACATGGCTTGGATCCATGTTGATCGATATATTTTGGACTATCAGATCCATTGCTCTACTAACATAGTATCCACAATCATCACCGTTCTATTGTTGTGGACACTATCAAATAAATTTAGTTAGCTCTCTAACTATTAGATATTAAATCAAATTGTCTTCCTAATTATCATTACAAACTCATAATCAAGACTCTTTGGGTCTGAGACACTATTCCCACCTCTCCTTTGATACGCCATCCATAGTTCCTTAATAAATAGAGTTGGATACACAATATTGTAACTATATATACGTAAAATAATTAAAGTAGAATATATGCATAAATAAGCTAATGAAGTAAGAAGTAAAAAGTATACTAACATGTCAATAAATTATTTCTCACCACGATGAGTGACATCAAAAGGAACATCATATGTTCAAAGGGAATCAAACACATAGACTTTATTACGATCAGATTGGATGGCATACAAAACCCAATGTTCATTTTCCATATGAGGAATGAGATAAATCTTGTTTTATCCCTTAATCAAAATGCGATCCGCCAAATAGTTTATGTGCCTACTCTCTCTTATTGTAGTACCGTTAGCTATGTACTATGGCACACAAACACAATAGAGGACAACATTCCCTCCACTACAGCACAATTAGCTACCAACCTACGGTCAAAAATAATAATACATATTTTTTAATAACTGATAACTGATATAAGAGGTCGTAAAAATTCCAATACAACAAGAAGTACTAAAATATGAAATATGAAATAATACTTACATAACATATACGACAACACTCATGGTTGAAATCCATTCCTGATTATAATGTCACTTATGTCAACCGCTGATACCATATAAGTAGTGTCATCTCTCCCAACATACTCAAAATGATAATTAATAAAAATATAGTTGTCATTGAGGTAGTTATGGGCATAGAAATATAATAAAGATAGTGTTGGTGGAGGTTGGTTCTTCTCTGAAGATGGAATCTTTTGTGGGAAAATTAATTTTTATAATTTAGCTCTATTTCCTTTAGCATGCCTACTTTTGTGTTGCTTGTTCTGCTAGTACCTCTCTTCGTTTTACTCATAAGAGAATTCTTCTTTTTTGATTCCTTAATTCATAATAATAAATGAAATATGTATTGAGCATATATATATATATATATATATATATATATATATATATATATATATATATATGAAAAAATGTATAAATAATGTAAGTAACAAATAAGGTTTAATAATGATGCCGAATGTCATTACCTCTTCAGTAGTAAGACGTATCTGATCCGTAAGCCAATGCAAGAAGCTTTCATGAGATTCTAGTACTATGGCTACCTCATCATCTTCTTTATAACAAGTAAAGGGCACATTTCCCATTATTGGAGTGTCAATACTTACTGGCCTTGTATTTAGGATCAAGTTATACCCATGGACTGTTTTCATTTGGGTACTATGATTGATACATACCCTTTCTTTCACCAAAAGAGTTTAAAGGTCATTCGCTAACAAGTCACATTTATGCAAACCCTGAAATAAAATATTATACATTCTTAATTATTTATGACACGAATACATTTAATAACAATTCATAGTTTTTAATGCGTACCTCAAGAAGAGAAGAAATACGTGCATTAGTTTTGTAACTATCTTTAATGCTATTTACATTGGGTATGTGAAGCTGATCATGGTTAAGTGAATCAAATGACCTATACCCTTGAGATTTGATAAATGACAACTCTGTCTCCATTGTTGCCATCCGTTCAAATGCCATATTTAATTTTTGGGTGAGGATAGCCACTTGATCATTGATGCTACAAGAACCACGAGATCGACCACACAAGCTCATTTTCGTAACACCTAATCTAAGACCCCTGTGTCTTCCAAGGTGTTCTACAATTACTATAGCCTAGGACACAATATTGTATTGGTTCCCCCTTCATAAAATCTAATGTTTCAAGTTTGTCCTGTGATGTATGCAATATATTTGAATTTCGCTTAAAGGAATAAACTTAATATAATAGTTTTCTAAAAGAAAACTAAGTAAGGTTCGGGATATCTACAAACTTATAATTGTTTTGGTAGCACCTTCTACATCTTCATTAAGATATCTATATTTTTTTGCTTTAGCCATCTTCCATAATATACCAATATAGATGGACGAAGTACATGGATCCAAGTCCCGGGCTATGAGCTATAAATCAAAAATCAATCTTAAATTAAGAATATTATTATAAAATTACACTTTTACATGTAAATAGATAAATTAAAATTTCATACCAACTCTTCTTCAAGGCTTGCACAGCCTTTGCGAGCCATATTATGCTGATACTTATTCTACTTAGCAATATCTTTATTTTTAGCACTTTTTTCCTATATTGCAAGCCAAAATATAAGCACATGGTTATTTAAATATCAATGAAATATTCTTAATAAAAAATTTTAATTGTTATCTAACAAATACCTTAAAATTTTTTGAAAGACAATATGTAATAAATTGGTTCCAACTTTTTTAATTAATGAAACCATAACATTTGGGTGGGTTTTGGTGTACAGTGATCCCTCTTTCTGTACATTTTTCTACTAGCCAAGTACGCCCTAAATGTTCTTAGATGCTCACTATAATGTCTAAAAAGCTATTTTTTCCCAGTCTCTGGGACATTGAAGACTCTCTACAAAATAAGACATATATATGTATATCGATTTTAATGTATTAAAATTAATAATATTTGACATATAAAAATGATTAAATAAAACATCATATTTACTGTGACTTCTTACCAAATATGCTCATTGTGACCCTTCAGAACTTGCTTCTAATTATTATAAGAAATAGGAACAAGGTTACGCCTGGCGAGTGAAATGTATGTTAGAAACATTGATGCATGAGTAAACACTCAAGAATTGGCATTTATTATTATGGAACCAATTGTTCTTCATTTAGAAAGGATCTCCTACAAAATTAAAGACAAACGGATGGTTATGTTGCTAGTTATAGATGAAATGTACCATATAAGGGCCAATGGGAAGATTGTAAGTATTCCATCTCAACTCGACTTGTTCTCCTCTATTCCGCATGTCGGTGATGATTCTCATAATAGTAGGTCCTAAATTTCCTTCTTCATCACTACTATCTCTATCAGCTTTTTCATTACCCATATCCCTACAAAATATCAATAAATAAATAATGTTAGAATGTTATTTATTGACCATAATGTAACACTAAATTATTTTTTGATAAAATAATACATATTTAATGAGGAAGGTTGAAATATGCATTTAAAAAAAACAAGTACACATATCTTATGTTACAATATTATTACCCTCATAGCCTTCTTTTCCTTCTTTTTTTCCCCTTATTTTTGGATTGGTTTTAGGATCTGATACATATATTACTTCATGATGATCATCCCTTACATATATTTCCTCCTCATTAATGTTATTGTTATCATTGTTCAATGATTGAGTTGATTGCACAACTGAGACACAATCTTTTTCCCAATTGGTATCATTTTCATCATCACATTCATTGGCATTTTTTTTTCTTCATAGATAGTACCACAGACCATTTGTTATCACCAGGATCAGTGATAACGAATACTTGTGTTGCTTGTGATGCCAAGATGAATGGGTATTGTTTATGCCCTACCCTATTAAGATCTACTAATATGAATCCATCTTCATATTCAACCCCATAACTATTATCAACCCATCTACAACTAAATACAGGGACTTTACATACAGTGTAATCTAACTCCCATATCTGTTCAATCACACCATAATAATTTATATCTACATCGGTTGGATTCTTTTCTTTCACACTAGTAACATACATTATTTCAACCACTAAATTCACTCACTATCCTACATTGTACTTTTCTCATCTTGTTGTTTTGTATAAAAAGTGTAACCGTTGATCGCATAACTAGTATATGAAAAAACATCATAATAGGGTTTTTGAGACAACCAATGTAGGAATTTAAAAATTAAAGTTGGGGAATGTCCGATGAGTGGAATGATGCAATCTCTTAGCCAATTGATAAAGGAAATATTATGTTTATCAGTTATCCATGTCTCAGTCTCTGATGGATTTTTAATCCTTAAAGAAAGCATATGTTCTTCAATATACGGGTGAGCATCATCACTGTTGTGTAATACATATAAATATTCTTTACGAAAATTTCAGGGTCTATATGCCCAAACTATTTGCCTCTAATACCTTGTAATTCGATTTTCCTAGCATGTTGAGACTTAGAAATATCAAGAGCTTCAGTATTTGACAAGTACTTCATGAAAAATTCAATTTCCTATTCTACAAGGGAACTCTAAAAAATGCATCCTTTTGACCGATATCAATTCTTCACATAACCTTTTATCAACTTCATAAACTGCTCAAAGGGGTACATTTAATGCCCATGAACAAGTCCTAACATTTTTATCTCATAAACTAAATGAACAGCTAGATGTACCATAATGTCAAAGAATGAGGGTGGAAAGTACATTTCAAGTTGGCACAAAGTAATCATAATCCCTCTTTGTAAGGTATCCAAACTATCAAGACGTGCGACTTTAGAGTAGACAGCGTTAAAAAACCAACAAAGCCTTGTGATAGTAATTCAAACATGCTTTGGCAAAATTCTATGCATCGCTATTGGCAACAAGTGTTGCATCAAAATATGATAATCATGAGACTTTATGTTAATTAGTTTCAACTCTTTCATCGATAGGATCCTTTTGACATTTGAAGAATACCCTTCTGGAATCTTGACCCTGTTAAAGAATTCACAAAATAAAATTTTCTCTTTCTTGGAGAGTGTATGACAGACTGGTTGTAAATATGTTCTTCTTCCATTATCTTGCGGTGCTAGTTCCTATCTAATATCCATTTCTTCCATATCCATTCGAGCATTGATGTTGTCTTTAGTCTTTTGTGGAACATTAAGTAATGTACCAACAAGACTCACATATATTTTTCTCGATATGCATCACATCAAGGACACATCTCACATATAGAGATTCCCAATAAGGAAGGTCGAAGAATATAGACATCTTCTTCCACCCAATTGATGGAGGCTTATCTTTACTCTTCTTTCCAAACTTAATACTCAAATGTTTCATCTTCAAATACACTTATCGACCCATCAATTGGATTAGTACCTTCCATTCTTATTGGAAGCCATTAAAAGCTTTCCTTTGCTTATGATAATGATGATTCTTCGGTAAAAATCTATGATTTCCAAGAAAGATAGTCTTCTGGCCATGTGTTAGCTGAACAAATGAAGTATTCTCATCATATATCGAGCATACATAATGGCCTTTCAAACTATAACCTAACACGTTACCATACACGAAAAAATCATTCATAGTATATAATAACATTGCTCTCAAGGTGAAATTTTCTTCACTTTATGCATCAAATGATTCAACACCCATGTCTCATAAGAACTTTAAATCATCAATCAAAGGTGCCAAATAAACATCAATATCATTCCCCGGTTGTTTTGGCCTCAAAATGAGTAAATTCAACATCATATATTTGCGTTTCATATAGAGCCACGAATGTAGATTGTATATAACCAAAATCACCGGCCATATACTGTAGGTGCCTTGATTGTGTGGATTCATTCCATATACAGAAAGTGCAAGAAACATATTTCTTGCTTCTTTACTAAATTCAGGGAAAAATCCATCAATCATCATCTATTGTGGAAAGTAAGATGGATTTCTAATAATTTTGTCATCTATCTTTTCATCAGCATGGCATCTCAAGTTCTTGGCATCTTCAACATCATTAAACAACTGTCTGAATCTTGATATTATAGGAAAATACCATAAACCTTAGCTGATACCTTGTTCTTCTTGTATTGTGGTGCTTTGCATTCAGGATTAGGAAAACTATCCAAAGACACATTCTCATTGCAAAATAAAATACAATCATTTGGGCATGCATGTATTTTCTCATAACTCATGCCCATAGAGGAAAGGATTTTCTTCACTTCATCAGTACGATCAGGTAGAATGTTATCATTAGGAAGCATATTGTTTACAAGTGTCAATAATTTTGTGAATCTCTTATCACCCCATCCGTTACATGCTTTTAAGTTGTACGATCTTAAAGTAGAGGATAATCGAGTAAATTTCTTACAATCAATGTACAAAGGTTTTTCTGAGTCACTCAATAACTTCTCAAATATTTTTGGATAATCACAAACACTTTCCTCAATCGTTTGAGTTATCTCCTCTAACGAATCTCCCTCATAGTTATCAAATGATGATCCACTACTTTCCTTCTTAACTTCCTCATTATCATATTTAGACTCTGTCTCACCATGCCATATCCAATGAGTGTAACTTGTATCATTCTATACACAAACAAATGATCTCTCAAATCATTAGCATTGAAACACTAAATATAAGCATACTTCAAAAAAGGATAGATTATTCTACTAGATCCCCAAGCATGTTTAACTTCAAACTTGATAAAAAAAAAACTCCACTCTTTCGTCATATTCTGTAAACAAACAATTTTCAAACAACCATTTCCGATCCATAATTTTTCAATCTAGATGTATCCCATGCAAAAGTAATTATTACAAATCAATTCAATTATAAGTTTAATAATTCACAAACTGCTCATACTTAGAAAGAATTAATCTCTAATGTATCATGCTATTCATATATATATATATATATATATACACACACACAAATCGTTCCAACACGTTTCCAAAATGATATCAATACACAAGCTACTCATACTTAAAAAGAGTTCATATATATATATATATACACATACATACATACATAGCAAAACTTTATACAATGGTTCAAATTACAAAAGATATACATACTATGGGGTTAAAGCAATAGCAACACTATATACATCAAAAGGTTGCTAAAGCCTAAAGACCTAACTAAGAAAAACTCATAACCATCATACTAAATCCCCCAGTAGCCTTATCAAGCCTGACTAATAACTATAACTTTCAAATTCCACTTATCTTTATATGTCATCTATTCCCTCACATCATCAACATATAGTCTAGTCATAGATACTTTAGGATAACTAGGGTGGATACTCGGAGGCAAGCTATGAAGAAACCTCCGCTCGTCATCAATCACCATTATCTCTCTAGATATCCAATCATACTCCCTGGAAAACACCTCACCCTTAATAAATCTTGGGTGTGGTGCATTAGTATAGTGGAAAAACCCATGCAAAAAAATAAATGTAGCCAACGACCATGGCTCCGTCTGAGGCAGGGTCAAGAGTAGGTGATACGATATGAAATAGAATGGGTCATACGATGTGCCACTCACAGACAGCTAGCCTAGCTCGTTATATAACCATATGACATAAGTCCATAGATCAACATCAAGCGCCATGCATAGATATGGTGGAGGGTATGTCATAGCAATGCACGACATCTCACTACCTAAAAATGAGAACAACCACTAAATCTTATCATCAAGATTGTTCTCAAAAGGATCTAAATTAAAAAATATGTAAACTCTTTAACTAGCTAGACAAATCATAAATATATTCAACCATATCTTAACCAACTATGTAAAGCTAAAAATATACCCACATAAGATACTCATCATAAACTTATAATCTTAAATTGATTTTTATTTATTTCTTTATTGATATAAATGTGTCCATCAATATCAAGAAAAGATAAATTATCGAACTCGTCCTTTCATTTACTCCCACTAGATTTGTCAATGAGTTAATTTGAATCAAACTTCCTCTTTATTATACACGACATGTTTAAAATAAGGACATAATTTTAACTTATATATTTAACAAAAAAAATTGGTCAAACTATCATCTAATTGTTCAAGCTCGGCATAGTAAAATCAAGTAGATATTAATAAGATAATATATATAGGTTAAGTATAATAATATGATATTATTAAAATTTTAGTTAAGAATAATGTATACAGTAGTTTGTTATAAGAGAACATATTAATTATCATATCTAGTATAATAGATGCTAAGCCCTAACCCTAACCCTAATAAATTATAATAAAAACTAACCCTAAACCTAATAATCCCTAATCCTAAACCTAGCTAACTATAACCCTAATAAATTCTATATATTATTATTATTATCATTATCATTATCATTATTATTCTTATTATACACAGGTATTTTGGCTAATTTAATTATTCACTTTTATTTCTTTGTTATTTTCTATGTCTATTTAATCCTCATCAAATAAAAGTTATTAACATGAAACTCTAATTGAAAATTTCATTTAATGATGTACATATGTAAAATATTTTTTTATCTAATTATATGGCATTTCCTAACATTCTAGTGTCCTATAGTTGTTAATGAAAATGTAAATATATACATATAGTTTTTATGATTGACATTACTAATATTTCTAAGTATTTTATTTCTTTTGGTAATTAAACACTACAACGGTATATATATATGTAAGGTCAGCCAACACATTTATGTATATTAATAACACCAAAAAATTCAACAACAAACAACAAAATGTTTCACCAACACATTGAACAACAGACAACAACACATTTTTCAACAACAAACTTCAATTTTTAATAACAAACACTGCAACCTGCATCAATATGCATGAATTTATATATATATATATGATAAGATAATAAGCTAGGGAAGGATAAAACCATATGTAGGAGGTGCAGTGACAACAAGAGGACCGATGACAACCACTTATAAACACGGTGGAGCAAGAAGGACCAAATGCTTGAGATGTGCACAAGAATGGTAGGACATGCAATAATGAGAATGATAGTGGTATGATGGTGCAAGAGAACGAGTGGTTGCCTGGAGTTGAGAGGTGCAAAAGAAAATGAGTGGTGGTTGCTCGGAGATGAGAGGAGGAAGAGTGGTGTGTGGTGGTGTAAGGGTTCGCAATAGAATGAGTAAGAGAGGGAGGGTGCTGAATGAATGAGAGAGTATGAAATCTTTGGCATGAAAACAAGACTTAAACTAAATAAGAGGCAAAAGATTGGAGTTTTAATAACGGTTCTTATAAGAACTGTTATTAAAACTAACATGTCAAATTTTCATGCGGACGTCCTTTTAATAATGGTGCTCACAAGAACCGTTATTAAAATAAATTTTTAATAATGATTTTTACAAGTACCATTATTAAAACTACCGTGTGTAATTTTAAGATGGAGGTTTTAATAACGATTTTAACCTATAACCTTTATCAAAACTTCCTCAATGATCCCATGCATTAATTTTCACGCGTTTGGCAATGGTTTCATAAATATTGTTATTAATATGCCATTATTATTTTTTCTTTCCGTAGCAGTGGATCCATAAGATCCCTCTAAAGCCTTTGGGTTAGGATTATCCGCATCAAAAAGATAATCAAATTCTTGAAATCTCCTATTGTTTAGAGAAAATTAAGGTACTCAAAAGTGGCTCTTGATTGTTCATGTTGATTATAAAAGAGCCTTCTAAAATGTTTACCCGTTTCATAACAAATATCATCATTTGTAAAAGGAGCAATTGGATTTGGGGTATTATTTAACCAAGTTTCATTATAATACCTTCAAGTAATATAAAAATGAACTATTATTAGCAATTGTCAAAATAAAAGTAAATAAATTGGAAAACACACCATAAAGAGATAATGAAATAATGCCTACCTAGGGTTTAATGAGTGTGTCAAGCGATGAATAGGTGTATTACCCCTTGAAAGAACATGAATATTTTCCTAACTCCTTATGTTCACACTTAAATATGGAATTTCTCACTTCCTCAATCATTTTATGCCATATCTTATAAATTAGGTGAAGAGTTAGTTTATCAATGTCACACTCCCTGATCATGTTGTATATCGGTTATGTGAACTCATGAATATAATCAACATTATTCCACCACAAATGATCAAGGATTTTTTTCCTTAATAACCCTCTCTTTTCCAAGATCATCATCTCGATCAGAAAACTATTGTTCACTAACCACAATAGCCTAATGAGTATAATTTATCAGTCTTATTCTCTTCAACATAACAACAATGGAAGCAAAACGGGATTCAAAAACCGCAAGTAACTTGAAGGAAGAAAATTTGTTGTAAATGGCTAATATCATGGAATGATTCATGATAAAATTCTTAATTTTCAATACATCCCCTTAGATCTCTGTTATCTAATGTAGGCCCTCGCATACTTTAGCATTGCACTCCACATTTTTCACTTCACAAATATTATTCAAAGCAATATTAAGTTTATGTAAAACATAAGCAGTCCAATAAATATGGGGATATCTTCATTCAATGATTTCACCTACTCCTATGTATTGGATACATTATCAATGATACCTTGAA
This sequence comes from Tamarix chinensis, assembly GCA_030549775.1. Lineage (NCBI taxonomy): Eukaryota > Viridiplantae > Streptophyta > Magnoliopsida > Caryophyllales > Tamaricaceae > Tamarix > Tamarix chinensis. The sequence continues at coordinate 75,855,415 of CM060179.1, read as the reverse complement.
CTATGCTATGATCACCCACTTCATCAATGACTTTTTTCAACAAATTAGAAATGAAGTAATTATCTTTTGTTTCACTTGAAGTATCAACAACTCTATAAAAACATAGGCTTGGTATCACGAATTGTAATAAGAATTATCTGTGTCTTCTATTGTAAATTAGAATAACTATCAGATCAAATGCTAACACCCTTTAGCCTCCAAGTCTTCTTGATGAGTTCTATTAGCCTCGCCATATTTTCTCTTTCTTTTTCAAGTAAAGATGTTCTTATGAGGTACTATGATTAGCAACAAAGGAAAATTCTTCCATAAAATAAGGATTTTTTGCTAAATTAAATAAAACACTACCAGTCCAAAACATCATAGCAATCAAATGATCCAAATGATAAATTTCTTTGTTGAAAGCCTTATTTAAGGATTATCCTCATTTCCTTTTCTCTTGTTAAACAAGAAATTGATTCCTATACTTGAAGTAGGTCTAAAAATTGCAATTGAAGGAGTAATGGTACATACTTTGGTTGATGAATTTTAGATCTTCTTGCAACTTCTTCTTCTAATTTTCCCATCTCAATTTTATTCTTTCTACTTACTTTCATACAACTTGAAATAACTTTATCAAAAATATTTTAACAAGTGAGCCTTTAATCTAGTATAGCTACCTTGTTTTGTTTGATTACAAAAGTTACAAGCCCATTTCATACTTCCTCATCGAATAATTTTATCACCTCTAATAATAAATCTCCAAAGAGGATTATCAATTTTATCATTAGAAGCAATACTACTAGCTCTAGGGTTGAAATCACTACTACTAGTATTAGAATTCATAATTTAAGCCAGCAAAACTAGCAAACCATCAAAATTGGGAACTTTGATAACAACCAAACCCATGTAATATACAACAAATAATTCCTGTCCACAAACCGATCCTTACTCCTCAACATATATATTCTAATTTTCAAAAAAACAATCAATTTAAACAAGGCAATTTGCACATAGAAACTTAATAATCAACAAACATATTACTTCATCTATAGCATAATAGAGTTTGAGAGGGGAAAAAAATGCTCAACAATGTTAAGATTGAGATTTTATGGCTATAGAGGAAGTCGATGGATAGAGAACCACCACCATTATTTTTTTTACCTTCTAAAAGTTTTCTTATGCTAGGTTGCTACCTCACTCTGGTTTGTTATCTCTACCTCAATACCATACTTTAGTGGCCATAGCTAGGTAGAATATTTTTGATTTAATTGAGAGGTGAACCTAAGAAAATGGTTGAAGAGGTTAGAAGAAAATAAGGGAAACTATTAGAGAACTCGTTTTACATTTTTACGCTAATAACCTCGTGCGACATGAGGTTAATGATGATTTTTTTCCCATTTTTACAAGTTGACCCAAATGAGTTATTATGGGATTTTTGTTTTACTTGAAGTTAGGAAAAAAGGCATGGAACTCCATACATGCTTCCTCTATCATATTTGTTCTTGAAATAGTTTCAAATTGGGAAATGGCATTCTATTGCCGTTTTTGTGCAATGTAGATTCCTTGTGCTTTCACGAGGCCTACAGACAAATTGACCTAGTTCTATCCATAGTTGTTATAGAGTCATCTCAATATTCTATATCTTCTATCACCCTTTGGGGTAACTAAACTATTGGAGAAAATTTTAATATATTCTTTGATGAGATACCTAAATAAATTGCCACCTACAAAGGATATTCAACATGCCATTGGTTTTGTTCTTGAGTCCAATTACATAATCTTTCCTAATATAGATTGAACCATAGTGAGTGAGCTAAGTTGAATACACAAAGTCAAAGAGATCCTTATCTTAGTAAATGTTTTGTTGGGCATACCATGAGCCTTAGTGTTATACCTGCCTAATTAACCCCTAAGAAAAAGTACTCTTTTATAATTAATACATGTCCTATGTAAGGCTAAAAAAAGTAACTAATTAAAGATTAGGTGTGGGAAACGATTAATCTTAGGGTACAAGACTACAAAATGGACACGAGATATACAGGATTAATAGGAGGTTAAAATATTTATACACTAGAGAAATTAGAGTAGAATCTAGATAACCAAATTACTATGCCCACAACCTAAGTACATCCCCCTACCGCAAGCAACATATTCAAGCATGAATATTAAGAACACATACCAAAACAAGGGAAATATACTCGTGGGAATGAGAAAGTTTCCATAAGATGAACATGTCACTACTTGCATATAGAGTAATATAACTAATTCAAAAGACATAATGTGATGCACTCAACACACATACAATATAGTGATTGCATAATAATATATGTAATATAATAATAATAACAATATATGATATGAATATTCTAGAGATATAGCGTGCTTTATATACATCATGGTGTACTTAAAACAAGCATGCAATAACACACCATAAGATCATATTAATAACACAAGATAGAACTTAGAATACAATTCATATTGTTATCTTTATTTAGTGGTTGCATAAATGATTTCTTCATCACATTGAATACATGGAATAATAACGACATAAAACTTTTTTCAAGGCATAAAATGCTTGGGAACCACTACTTTATGTCCAATTGAATGGATTTATGACATAAAGCTCCTTCTAGGATACTGCACTCTTAAGGACCACAAAAATAGACAACTAATATTAAATACATGTACCCCTATAGGCTGGTGGAACATATTGATATAGAGTAGATATAAGGCCACTTTAGTTCCAAAAAAAAACAAAATAAACTCATATTGCTCATTTCAGGGCATGATTCTCTAGGGAACCACTATTATTTTCAGTAAAATGGATAGACCTTTTAGTCTGGACTCATTTAATCTTTCACTTTGATATTAATATTCTATTCAATGGATATCACTCGAACACTTAACACCAAGGGTTCACTAATTCTTATGCACTTATCATTATTATTACCCATTTAACACTAGTGTGAATTTACATCAAAATTTGTGTGTAAATGAAAGTTGATTACTTACCAAAACTAAATTGTGTGTTGCTTATTCAGTTAAGTTTATACTTTGGTGAGTTAAGAGAAAATTTCACATAAAATAATAAATGAAAGATATTAAGAGCATGAAACTAAAAATCAATGATAACTAAAATAAATTAAAAAATCCACTTAATTCAAGTGCTTCACCTATGGAAGCCCTTAAAGTTATCATGCATCCAACTATGACCTAAGAAGATTATATTAAAGGTGAAAAGATTAAAAATTCTATAAATCTTTACTTAAGTCATTAAGCCACCAAATTAACTCTTTAATTTACCAAATTCAAGAAACCACCTAAGCACTTCATATTAAACATGGTTAAGTCAAAAATAGAATTTAAACACAAAAATTAAGTAAATAAAATAATAACTTTACCGCTAAGATGTTGTATGTTTATTTTAGCCATTTACTATAACACCCTAACTTATACTTATCATAATTGTCTAATTAATTTTATGTAATACATTTAACTATTTTTTATTATCATAATACTCCTTTTAAATCAAAAATTCTAAAATTAAAGTATAATTTCCAAACTACCCTCATCTATACTAATTACCTCCAAACTAAATAAATAAATAATAAAATCAATTTAACTCTGATGACTCCCAAATTCACAAACTAAGCTTTTATACCCTAATATATTCATAAAGACAATCTAAAATGAATTTGAAGCCAATAAAACTCATATAAAATAATATAGGCCGAAGTGCAAAATAAGGCTAACTTAGTCATTTCTCCACAAAATCACATCACATTCAAGATTTTCTTTTACCACATTATATATATATAATCATTCTTAGTAAAAAAATTAAAAGTAACACAAGCAATCAAAGACCCCTATTAGTCAAGCCGCACATGATTTTCTAGGCATTTTCATCCCAATATAGATAGATAACATGCTTATGTGATCACATAAAAACATACCAAATTAACTCATACTTGATATATAACCATCATCTTATGCTCATTCTCAACATAACATGATCATGTGAACATATGGTATTAACTTGATATAAAAAAATTATCACATATCTTATATCTATCTAATTAATCACATTACTTAATAGCTAATCTTTAAGAGATAAGATAATACTCCTAAATTATTCACCATTTCAACATTCTTAGGCTTTCTCACCTTCAATAAATATTAAAGTAGGTTAGGAAAACTAATACAAATTAGCAAAGGATAAGTAATAAGAAAGAAAAAAGAAGGAATAAGGGATAATGGAGAAGGAAGTAGGGAAAAGGGATAAGAGAGACTACCATGGTGGTTAAATGCAAAAAAAAGGAACTAAGAGGTGAAAGTAGATTTGAAATGGAAGTAAAACTGTTGTAGGCCATTGCATGAAAAGTAAAAGAAATGTGGCTAAAATAAATAGAAGAGGGGATTTAGGGGTATTGAATGGAAAAGGAAAACTCAAGGAGAAAAACTTTGGAAAAATGGAAAAGGAAAACTCAAGGAGAAAAACTTTGGAAAATGGGCATAAAAATTAGAGTAAACTTCAGAAAAGAGGGAGAGAAGGGATGCACACTTGTGTTTATTTTTTTTTCACATTTAACTTAAGATGAGGGGTTGCATGAGGGGTATTAAGGAATGATGGGGGTTCTATTTGAAATAGGGATCTAATGTGAGGCATAATAAGTATGGGTTAAGGTATGTGTATTTTACTTGAAGAAAAAATATTGATTAATGATGTAAGACATTAGGTGGATATTAAGTGGGTTTTTGGGCATAGTTAGGTTATAGTTGGGTAATATAAATAGAAAGTAAAAAAAAACCTGGTTGGTAAGGTGACTGAGGAGTTATGGAAGAGGATAGAGGGGTGAAGTGATCATCACATTCCTTTTAAACTAAAATTTACTAACGTATTTAATTAGGGATTTATTAATAACAAATATCAAATGATTATAAAAATTATGAAAAAATATGGATAGGTGTAGAATAATTTTAGAAACTCAATATATAAAAATATAGTGTAACATAGTTGGTATGGAGCGCAACAAATGAAAAATAAGTGAAAATGACAAAAACTCACAAATAGGTGAATGGAATAATGAAGGGTTTGAATGGTTATAGATTTATGAGGAAAGATTTAAGAAAATAAAATTTGTTAAAGTGTTTGATCTCAAAATTTATTTGGAGCCCAAAAAAATTCAAACAAATAAAAATAGCTAAAATTATCTAACTATATGATCAGATATTTTTGTAGTTTGACAATTGAAAAAGAATGGGTAAATAAAAATGGAATGGAATGAGACTTTAAGCTTAGAAATAATTTTATAATGAATTACAAAATTTTTACATGTTGGAAATATGTTAAAATAACTAAAATAGAAGAATCACAAAAAATGTGACTTTCCATAAATGAATTAAATGAATTATGAAAGTCTTAACTTTAATATGAATGCATTAGAAACCTATATTAAAATTTTTAGAATTGGATTAAGAGCTTAATTAAATGGTAATTCGAGATAAGGAAAAATGAGATATTATGTATATGATTTATGTAATCCATGATGAATATCTCTTTAAGGCTACTTGTTTTTGCATTCTTCATCCTTCTTATAGAGACTTCCTTATTTAGGGAATATATGTTGGTGGTCTTACTAGTCACATTTATAGGGAATGCACCATTTCTTTGGGGATTGATCGATTTTATTGTCCTCCTTAGCAACAAAATGCAAAATGAGTCATATTCTAGTGTCATACTTGCTTACTAGAAAAGACTAGGAAACAAAACTTGGGTTATATTATTCTTTGCCTATCCCTCATGAACAATGGAAAATTCTTAGCTCATAATTAATTCTATTCTAGGTATTATTAGGACTGCTACAATCATTTCATTCTATTCCATGAGTCTAAGGCTTTGAATGCAGCCGATGTTAGATTAGTACATTAATAGAGAGTTTGTTTAAATATTCTTCCTTAATCTATCATGTTTAAAAGGTACTCTAATGCATATGAGATCTAACTTGGGTCACGCTAGTAGGCGGTATTCTAAATTAGCTTAGAACAACCAAAAATAAATAGAAGAATGGGGAGAGATTTGAGAGATAAAAATTGATTCTTGGTAACTCATTGAATCAATACTCACAAGAACCACCTAAGGTATAAACTCTTAGGATAAATGTTAGAATATTTTTATAAACTTCAAACACTTACACTTGAGTTTTGAAGGGGGGCTCTCGGTTTGCTAGGGAGAAAGTTGTAGCTAATGAGTTGTGTGTTTCTCTTTCATTCTATCCTTGAAACTTATAGATGAAGTGTAGGAATAAAGGCTACAAATTAGCTAACTAATACATGTGATTTGAGCTAAAAAAGGAAGAAATCTACCTAATATCTAACCATGAGTTTCGATCATGGTTAGTGTGTGTGTGTGTGTAGATTTCAAATGTGATGACCTATTTAACACATGTCTTAATTCATATAGAAGCCACATAAGTCACAAAAAGAGACAATGATCATTTTAATTTTTTAAAAACAAAAAGGAGTAAGGAATGTTTACTATCCTTCCTTGTTCTTCATAAAAATCCACATTGTTCTTCCCAAGTGCTGAAAAGGACTTGACATACAACTTGAGAAGGACTTGTGGATGTTTTGTTTAACTCTTATGGATGCATAATAGGCTAAGTTTTTTTATATTCTTAGGTATACAATATTAAAGGAAAATGGGTGAAAAATGGTGGAAAAATAAGAGGAAAAAATGTGGCAAAAGGTGGCCTTTTTTGGGTTGTTTTGTGGGTGGTAAAAAAAGGTTGACAAGGCTTGCTTGACTTAGTATGGTTTTTATAGATAGTTTTTAAGGAATGATTAATTTGTCCAAGTAAGGAGAGTTTTGTGGCTCTGAAACTTGGAAAAATTGATGATGAGATTATGATAATCAAATGAGGATGCTTTTGCATCATCCTCTCCCTCTTAAAAAGCTGCCTTCTTATCTCTGAATTTCTCATCATGAATGTAAGGAATTAAATATACCATTTAATCTAGTAGCTCCAATTTATATATGTTATCACTAATCTTTTCAATAGATTTGTATGGGCCATCAGTTCTAGGCATGAGTTTGTTCTTCCTTTTAGAAGGAAATCGTTCCATCCTAAGGTGAAGCCAAAATAGATCTCTTGGTTCGTACATGTATTGTCTCCGGTGTTTTTTGGATTTACTCCTATTCATTTCATTTACCCTCTTGATTTTTGACCTCACCTGCTCATGAAGATTCTTCATTGTCCTATTCCTTTCTTGTGCCTCAAAGTTGCTATGGACCTTGATGGGAAGAGGTAAGAGATCGATATTAGTAGGGCTCACCCCATATACTACTTCAAAGGGTGAGCGCTCTGTAGCATAGGTCGGTGATTAGTTGTAGGAAAAATTGGTATGTGATAGTTTGGTGTCCTAATCCTTTAAGGATTTGTGAACCAAACTTCTAATGAGCATTGTGAGGGTCTTATTGGTGACCTCGGTTTGTCCATCAGTTTGTGGATGGTAAGCGTTACTGAATAGGAGTTTAGTACTAACTAGCCTCTACAAGGTCTTTTAGAAATAGCTAAGGAATTTGGTATCCCTGTTTGAGAAAATGGACTTGGGAATACCGTCTAGCCTAACTATCTCTTTGAAAAATAGATCGGCTATGTAAGAGGTGTCATCTGTCTTATGATAGGTAATGAAATGAGCCATCTTAGAGATCCAATCCACCACCACCATTATAGCATCATTTTGCCTTTATGTCTTAGGTAATGCTATAATGAATTCCATACTTACATGATCCCATGGTTGATGTGAGATAAGAAAATGAGTGTAGAGCTCTTGGTGGAATTGACTCTTGGACTTTTGACAAGTGATGCACCTAACTATTACACTTTGTACATCTCCCACAAGCTTGGGCCAATAAAAATGGTCACGTAGCACATCCACAGTTTTGTTAATGCCAAAGTGTCTAGCTAGCCCTCCTCTAGGAACTTCTCTTATATATAATTCTCCAATGGAACATTTGTTAATGCGGAGTTTGTTTTTCTTGAAGGGGAACCCTTATTGGATGAAAAATGAGCCTTTCTTCTTGTCTCCTTGAAGTAGAAATTAAAGTCTTCATCTTCCTTGTAGAGCTCCCTAATGCACCCAAACCCCAATATTCTCGCTTCTAACAAAGAGATCATATAATATATCTTAGAAAGTGCATCTACTACAACAATTATTTTGCTACTTTCATTTTTTGTTACAAAGGCTAAATATTGCAAAAATTCTACCCATCTCACATGTCTTGGATTAAGCTTGTGTTGGTCGTTGATGTACTTCAATGACTCATGATTAGTGTGTAGCATAAACTATTGGGGGTCTCAAGTAGTGTGTCTAATGATCAAGAGCTCTTACTAAAGCATAGAGCTCCTTACCATATGTGTTGTAATCCACCCTAAAGCCATTGAGCTTTTCACTAAAGAAGGCAATTGATTTTCTTTCTTGTAGTAAAACAACTCCAATTCCCAGTCCACTAGTGTCATATTCAACTTCATACAATTTGTTAAAGTTAGGTAATATTAGGATAGGTGCTTCGCTTAACTTTTCCTTGATTACCTCAAAGGAATCTTGGGCTACCTTGGTCACTTGAATTCACCCTTCTTCATGAATTTGGTTATAGGGGCTAGCAAAGTGCTGAAATCCCTAATAAACCTCCTATAAAATAAAGCCGAGCCATGCAAAGATCTCACTTGTGTAAGCTTATAGATGTGGGCCACATCTTGATTGCTTCCACTTTAGATTCATCCATGGCTATGCTATCCTTGGACACCACAAAATCTAGAAACGTATCCCTAGGTACAACGAACTCACACATTTCTAACTTAGCATACAACTTGTGAACTCTAACTGTTAAAAATACAAGCTTGAGATGCTTTACATGTTCTTACTAACTATAGATATACAAAAGAATGTCATCAAATTAAACTACTACAAACTTGCTAATGAACGTCCTAAGTACCTCATTCATAAGTCTTATGAAGGTACTAGGGGCATTTGAAAAACGAAAGTGCATATCCATCCACTCATACAATCCTCCCTTGGCTTTGAATGCAATATTTCATTAATTACCATATTTCATTCTTATTTTGTAGTGGTCATTCCTTAGGTCAATATTGGAAAACAAGCATGCACCATTAAACACTCAATTATATCATCAAGTCTAGTTATAGGATACCTATACTTGATAGTAATGTTGTTAATAACTCTACTATCAACACACATTCTCATGATTCCATATTTCTTTGGCACAAGCAAGGTAGGTATGAAATAAGGGATAAGGGAATCCCTTATTAAACCCTTAGACAATAATTCATCTACTTTCCTTTATCACTCTAAGGCTTCCTTAGGGTTACACCTATAGGCCACCTTATTAGGGAGTATAGCAGTGTGTATAAAGTCAATTTGGTGCTCTATGACTCTAATGGGGGGTAATACATGGGGTAAGTTAGTAGGGAATACATCAACAAACTCTTCTAATAATACCCTAACTATTGGCTCATTACAAACCTTCCCCTCATCATCCTCTAACAACACTAACAAGTATATTACTTTCCCATTTACTATGGACTTTTTATAACTTATATCAATATGACTAGGCTTAGTAATTAAAGGGGTAACTACAATCTTCTTCTTGGAAAACTTCAAGCAATAGGTGTTCTTTCTTCCATCATGCAAGACACTTATATCAAATTTCCATGGTCTCCCCAAAAGAGAATGATAAGCATCCATTATAACAACATCACACACCACCTCATCTTGATATGTCTTCCCAATGGATAATGGTACTTTCACTTGCTTTTTCACCTCCATTATGTTACTATCATCAAGCCATTGTATTTTATATGGTTTGTCTCATTTTGTAGTAGTGAGATCGAGCTTCTCTACTAAGGTGAAGGAAGCAACATTAACACACCTTCCTCCATCCACAATAAGACAACATATTTTTTCAATAATGGTGCACTTGGTTTGAAAAATATTTTCTCTTTGGGACTCATCAATTAGACCTCCTTAGTGTGAAAAAGCCTCCTAATCATCAAAGATTCTCCCACATCTAGCAGTGTAAACTCGTCCTCTCCATTAAGGGCTGAATCTTCCTCCTCTTCATCACTTTCTTCCTCTCAGTTTACCTTCTCTAAATACACCATGGTCATTACCCTCTTTTTAGGACACTCATTTTGATAGTGCCTCAAACCTTGACATTAAAAACACCTAACACTATTGGTTCAATTCTCAACCATGCTCCCTTACTCTTCACATCTTTTTTCAAAGGCGCGGAAGAGGTTTTGAATGGTGGAGGAACCTCCCTTGAGGTGATAATTCCCTTATTTAAACCTCTATACCTCACAACCCTCCTAGCTATTTCATATCTAAGACCACCAAGGAATCGATACATGGTATACTCCTCTAGCTTATCCAAATCGATCCTCATAGAGAGTTTTTCAAACTCTATAACTTACTCCCCTATGCTCAATGACCTTTGATTCAAAGAGGACATTTTATTATTATTATAAAATTCTTAGTGAAATAAGGAGGAAGGAATCTCTCCTTCATCAATTTCTTCATTTTCAACCAAGACTTAACTTTTGATTGTTATTTTTTTCCTCTTACGAAAAAAGTTCTCCTACCATAATGAGGTATGGCCTTTGAGCTTAAGAACCACCACATTAAAGGCTTTGGCATTGGAATAACCCTTGGCCTCAAATAACCTACTACACCTCATCTCCCACTCCAAAAATTCTTTGGGATTGTGATTTCCTTCGAAATCTAGGATCTTGGCCCTAACATCATGAAAAATCTCTCCTCTTTTTTGTTCATCCTCCTTGGATCTATAGAATTATCACTTGAAGATGAATATTCTCCATCCTCACTACCAACATGCTCGATAGCCCCATAGGGGTCTCGAAATGGGGGTGTGGTTTTTTGTTGGTCTCATGTCATATTAGGGATTATGGTCTCCAAGATATCAAGTACTCTTCTCATATCATTTTGAAGATAATCAATGACTCTATCTGTTATTAGATTATTTTTTATCCTTAAGGCTCAACCCTCTTGGTAAAGGAAGGCCTCCTATTAAAGATTAAAAAAACTTAGAAGGTTAAGAAGGAAAGTGATTTTAGTTAACGGTAGGAAAATATGGGTTTAGGTTTGAATATAAAGGGGAGGCGGTGTTTGGTTCAAAAATTTTTGTGTGTGTATGTTTGATTTAGACAAGGCTGATGGAACAACAAAATAAGACCCAAATTTCTGCAACCTAAACTTTGATACCAAGTTGATGTATATGAGATCCAACTTGGGTCATGCTAGGAGGTTCCATTCTAAATTAGCTTAGATTAACCAAAAATAAAGAGAAGAATCGGGAGAGACTTAAGAGATTAACATTGATTCTTGGTAACTACTTGAATCAATAATCACAAGAACCACCTAATTTATAAACTCTTAGGATAAATATTGGAAGATTTTTACAAACTTCAAACTCTTATACTTGAGTTTTGAAGGGGGAGCTCTGTTTGATAGAGAGAAAGTTGCATCCAATGAGTTGTGTGTTTCTATTTCATTATATCCTTGACACTTATAGATGAAGTGCAGGATTAAATGTTACACCTTAGATAACTAATACATGTGATTTGAGCTAAAACGAAAGAATAAATCTACCTAATATTCTAGCCATGAGTTTCGGTCATGGTTAGTGTTTGCGTGCAGATTTTGAATTTGATGACCTCTTTAGCACATGTATTAATTCATATATCAGCCACATGACTCACAAGTAAAGAGATAAAGATCAATTTAATCTTTTAAGAAACAAAAAGGAGTAAGGAATGTCTTCTATCCTTCCTTATTCTTTCCAAAAATCTACATTGTTCTTCTCAAGTGTTGATAATGACTTGACATACAACTTGAGAGGGACTTGTGGAGGTTTTTTATGGCTCTTATGGGTGTAGAATGGGCCAAGTTTTTCTGGTATTATTAGGGATAAAATATTAAAGGAAAATAGGTTTAAAAGGGTAGGAAAATAATAGGAAAAAGGTGGTTAAAGGTGGCCTTTTTTTGGGTTGTTTTGTGGGTTGTAAAAAAAAGGTTGACAAGGCTTGCATGGCTATAAATGGTTTGCATGGCTAGTTTTTGAGGAATGATTAATTTTTCCTAGTAAGGAGAGTTTTTTAGCTCTCAAACTTGAAAAAATTAATGATAATTTTGATGTTGATGTGGAATTTAGAGCTCGTAATTTTAATGAAGGTGACTAAGTCATGGTACGCAAAGGTCTTATTTATTTTCCAAAAGTTACTTTTAAAAAGTTGCATATGTTTGTAATTGGGTCGTGTGAAATTTGGAATAACCTAATGGTTTAGGTGTTAGTCCTTTAGTTCTATTTTCAATGCCAATGATTTTCATTTTACAAAGGCACCTCTAAGATTTTTGTCCTATCAAAAAGGATAAAATCAACCCCATTCTTGACTTCGAGTATGCTACATCTTCATGAGGAGGTTTCTATAACTTTAGGTTGAATGGAAGAAGCACCTGGTTCATGATTCTACCAAACAATAAAATCATTTTTACAAGTATAGTGTTGTAGTACACGATTGTAGTAAATAATATTTTATATGCCATGGTTATTGCATCGTTATTTTTTCTAGCACAAATATGAACATGTATCGTTAAATATCGGAACATATTGGTTGAAATGTATCGTATTTCTTGATATGCATGTGATTTTATTTTTAGATTACATATTAGATATTTCATATATCAACAAAATAACAATTCAATAAATATTGGCAATATTTCAATGAATTGGATAATCTTTTATTCCATGGATGGTATTTGGGTCTAAGAGTCAGTGAAGATGACCTTGGGGACATGTCCCATACTTTTCAAGATGTTTTTTTAGGCTTGCTTGCCAAATTCTAGTTCTTTTTTGTTAGGGTAGAATATTTTATATTTAGATTTTGAAAATTTTAAGAATTTTTGGAGAAGAATAAATTATCTATATTTGGTACCTATCAATTGATATCAGAGTTCTATAATCCTGGTAGATTTATACAAGTAAGAGGGGGAAATTCTTCAAAGAAGGAACAATTGTGCATCAGTAGATTCATACAAATAAGAGGAATAAATAAATTGTTAATAGGAGGAGGAACGAATGTGCACAAATTTTCAAATGTGCATTGTTCATGTATATAGGTAGATAGAGACATTAATATTTGGAAGAGAGCATTTTTTTCAAGATATGATAGGGAATAGGGTGATTACGAGATCAAACAACAACCAACAAAGCAGAAAAATGATTGAATTGAATATAAAGATGGAGTCAACAACTAATCATGGAGGCCATGAGTGATTATCCTTTCCTATTGTCACCCAAACACAAAGAATAATAATGATGTTGAGCCAATAAAGGGGAAGGAGATTCCTCTATTTACTTACATCATTATTAGGGAGTCATTTTGATGGTTTGGTGACCTCACTATTCCCCTCATTGACTGCTAAATTTTCCATTTCAAGGTGTATTATTACATTTGTCATTGACAACCATAGTGATAAAATTTTCATTGGACCTTAAAAGGGTTGTAAATTAATGCTAAAATCTTTTAACATTATTAAAGAAGTGTAGGACAATCATTAAAATCAATGAACTTGTGCCTCATGCTTGAACTTCAAATATGGAAGTACCACAACCTTATACACATCATGAACCTTCTCTTTCTTCATCTCTTAGTATGAATGACCCTCTTGCTCAACTTCTTAACCTTACTGAGGCATTAATCATTAATCCAAATTTATTTCTTAACATTCTTATAAAACAAAAGTGGTTGATTGGATTCTCAAAAATGACACTTTTCTATGGTTTTTTTTATGCTAATGAATGTGTCAACAAATTTAATCTACCATATATGCAATATCTTCATGACTCATACATGCTAGCACTTTTTGTCCTACAAAACCCTCATTATCGTGATTTAGTGAAGATTTTCTAATATAACCTAACCTTTGATAAAAAAAACCTTAGCTATCTCTTCTTATATTAGAGGGGTTGAGATACACATAATTGAGGCTAGATCACTAGAGGTTTTAGGGATCCTCCTAGTAGAGGCTAGAATAACTTATGAGTAGTGGTTGATAGATAGCTGGACCAATGAGTTCCATGCTTGCTTGTGGTAGAAGCACTTTGTTGGGGATTGGCATAGAAATAAGAATATATCATCATTAATTCCTTTATAGAAGAGGATTCTTCACTACTTCATCCTATTTCCTCAAGGGGGACTTGGAGGTGACTTAACGACCAAGGATTAGTATGCCTTAGGTATCCTTTTAGATCGATGGCATATATGCTTTCTTCATGATATATTGGGGCATATGATTCACATCAATCAACACTATAAGACTAACCTAGTTTACAAATCTTTATTGACGAAGATATTTGAGCATGTTGTAGTACCATTAGAGGGGTTTCTTGCCATACTGATATACTTATAAAGCCTAGAGATAACTTGATTGACTATACTATATTAACTAACATGGGATATATAGTTTAGGAGGATGGATGCATTATGAAGAAGGTTCATCCTGGTCCACCTCCATAATTAAGACAAAGAGATAGGGTAGAGGAAGCTCAAGGGGTAGTACTCAGGGCACACATGCTATTACTCAACCCTTAGATACCTTCATTGAATCCTTTAACTCGTAGGGAAGAGCCACCATGATTGGACTTCAAGAGTTGATTATTTGAGTGGTCATGTGTTTAGAGACCCATCAAGTGTTGATGGAGTGTATGATCTCATAACTTAAGGAGGATGATATACATGTTTCATAGGATCTTATGCTCTCCCTTTTTTAAGGTGGCATAACTACACAGACTTAGTAGAGACCTAGGTCACAAGATTTAGAGCATGTAGATAATGGTGTAGTGCTAAGTGACACTGTGGGGGTGATGTTGAGATCTAGGATTGAGCTCACAAGGAGACTATACTTGGAGATTATTAGGTTGCTAGTGTTTTAGTCAACATACAACCAACTCTTACAACTCCAAGGATGTCAATTAGGGATGATGATGATGATGTTGGCTAATCATATTCTAAGAGGATTAAGAGTGAAAATACATACATAGTTACCTTTGTCGCTGCCTTAGCCTCTACCTCAAATCATCCATCATCTACTTCTATGATTACTTCAAGCACCACTAGTGCCAATTAGGGCTCTACATAGTCCATGATCATATTAGTATGTGGGCCACATTATGCCTTTTGATGATATTTTTGTTAGGATATGTACTTATGTTCTTATTCTTATCCATTATTAAGTACAAACTCTTTTATTTGATTATTTGATTTAGTTTTTTACTTATGTATATCTAAACGATGTCATATGATAATTTTATACTCCACTATATCCATCTCATTTGTACTCTGGTAAATTTTAACTAATATGAAATGATATTTATCTATGTCTATCATTTTGCCACTTTATATTCACTACTTTACTCTAAATTAGTATAATGTATGAAGTAATATGGTTAATGTTTTGAATTATCAATCACATTGAATTGAGTAAAAAATGAGCTCACCTACATGAATCTCTATATATATGCGATAACTTATTCTAACCTCTTGACCCTAATAAGATTTGATCACTAATGATTGGTCATCCTACTTGGTGTTGGTTTATCCAATCCTATTACATGACTTCATCTACATTATCATTTGATTTTTCTTATAGTTGTCATATCATCATAAGATATATATATTCCATGTTTATTTATTCAAATATCAAGGAAATTTCTCTTAAATGCTATTAGATCATTTCTAGTTGATATAATGAGTTTCATTTGATTTCCTTATGCTTCTTAATGATTTGTTTGTCACATTAAAAGGTTAACCCATCTAATGAAATATTATGTGCAATTGTTTTTTCTCTTGTTCATTTTGAGAAATTGCATTAATTACTGTATCATTAAGGCACTATTTCACTTTGTTATGTTGTTAAGATATGCTCTTAACATTTTTGACACAAAATTGTTGGAAACACATGATGAGTGCTAAATTTAATAATCATGTTACTTATTGTAATATCCTATCCTAAAATCCTTCAAAATGTGTTTAAATTATGTGGATATAAAATAAATTAGTTTTAGTTTTGAAAATGGCTTGAAATTCTAATAAAAATGTGAATTTCAAGTGTACCGATCGACTGGTTTGCCCAACTAATCGATTGGTATGCTCAGAGATTAACAATTTTATTTTCAACAAACTAGTCGACTAGTTTGCTCAAACCAATCGAGTGGTTATCCTACGATTTTAGGTCCTTTCCTAATTTTGATTCGAATCTCTTTCTAATATTTATGAAAACTTATAATTAGAATCTATTTGTACTAATGAGAATATATTGGTGATTTGGGATTTTTTTTACTTTATTTAGATTATTCTATGATTTTATTTGGTTAAAATTCCCTAAAAGGCACTTTTTGAGGAATAGCTCACATTCTCTCTTTTCCTTCACCTTCCTTTCTCTCTTTTGGCAACTGGGATACATGTTTCACTTTTTCCACATCATTCCTAACTTACGAACTTTTCCTATGGTTCCCTTCTTGACTACACTCGACTTTCCTCACCCCATCAAGTGTCTCTCTTAAACTTGGTTGCTCTCACTCAACCATACCAGTCTTATCTCTCTTACTCTCTTGTAGATGTTGACCAACTCTCCCTCTTATACACTCCATTTCTTATTCATTTCCCTTCTTACCACTTGCACTTGCTCTTTGTCCCCTTTTTATTTGTGGAAAAATCCTAAGTGTTGAGCATTCCTTCATTCTTTTCCCCTTTTTTTGCTGGAAAATAGAGGCTTGCCTCCTTTTTTCTTCCTCCCTTGGTTAAATTATTTTCCCTTCTTTCATCTCCTAATCTTAGCTTTATTTCTCACTAGTTTCTCTTAATTAAGGAAGGATTAAGGTTTGAAAAAGGTTGAAGATTCTGGCTTCATTTTCCTTAGAATTCTGTTTCTGAGGAAAGGTTGAGTTGAAGATTCTATTTTTTTTAATGGAGTTTTAAAAAGGAGTTTTAATGGTTTTGACTTCTGATTCTCTTAAGAATCAAAGTTCATCTAGAAAGCCATCAAGTAGGAGTTTTGTGCTAGAAGAATTTCTTTAAGGTAAGGCATTCTTATCCTTAAAATGAATGAAGTTTTCATTTCTTATTATGCTCCCATGTTCTTGGTGTACTTTTATGTTGAGAATGGGCTAACTGTATGCTAGAATTTGATCATGTGGTAGAGTTTCTTTCTAAAATTAAGCATTGTTGGTTTATCTAATTTTACACATGATTTGGTAGTTTGAGTATGATTTCATCTAAATGCCTACATTACCATGTATCCATGTGATTCTTTGTGTGAAGTATGCCTCTTTATATGTTTTATGATAGCATACTAGGATTAATATGGTAAAGTTCAGCAAATTTTGGTGTTTGTATCGCATGTCTGGGTGTTGTTTTACTCACACCAGTCGACTAGTTCATTGAACACATCGACTAATTGTGTGGATAGTTGCATGGTTTAAAATTTTTGATCGGTTGCTTGTGAGATCAGTCGATTAGTTCGATGAACTAGTTGATTGGTTTATTTGAATTGTCGATTGGTTTGCCAAACCTATCGACTGGTGACTTTGTAACGGAAATGATTCGGTCTCTACTTAGACCCATTAATCGGTTGGACCAAACCCATCAATTGGTTTCCTATGAATAATCGATTAGTGAGAACAACCAGTTAATTGGTCCACTGGTGTTATTTCTTGTTCATATTTAGTACGACCAAACCATTCAACTAGTCCCAGGGACCCGTTGACTGATCCGATTGTATGTCACCTGGTCCGTTTGTTATTTTTTTCCTTTTATATTAATACCTCCATGTGATTAAAATATTTTAATTATGATTCCAACCATGTTTACACCAAAATTAACAATAATCATAATGATGATAATGATATTTGGGATTTAAATTGGTTAAATTTTGTATCATGTATAAACACCTAATTTTTAGCTTTTATGCCTTGTGATGTGTTTGATGTTATCACTTAGAAATACCCAATTTGGATAATAATAATGGAAGTTAATTATGTTTGATGTTATCACTTGGAAACACCCAATTGGTGACTTTTATGTCTTGTGATGTGTTTGGTGTTATCACTTTGAAACACCCAATTAGTTATTTGTGGATTAATTTATGATTTGTGATATCACTTGACAATTAATAAATATACAACATGATTTTGTTTGATCCCTTTTCTCTGACTCTTGGGGTAGCTGACTGGGAGTTAGTGGGTAGGTTGCCTTATAGTTTATATTTTTCACTTAGTACCTATCTCCTTCTCTATTGGGTTGTGATCGGTAAGGGTATGTGTATATCTTTGAGGTATAAGATTATACCATGGCAGGCTGGCATGACATTAATGCCTAGTTTGGGTGGGTGAGGTATCCTAGTACAATCTCCCTAGCACGTCGTATTATCCATTGCTTAGGTGGATGTGGTATCCCAACTTTTTAGCCCTCGCGGTGGAGGAATTCAAAGTGTAGTGGGTGAGGTATTCTAGTATAAGCCCCCTTGATGTACTTCAACCATGTGTGGTGGGTGTGGTATTCTGAATTCTGTTAGCCCTTGCAATAGGTGCACTCAATATGGGGTGGGTGTGGTGTCCTTAGAAAAAAACCCCTTCGATGTATCCTAACCTCATGTTGTGGGTGTAGTATCGCATTATATTTTTTGGCTACCATGAATTTTGTTCATGTTGGAGATCTGTGTGTGATCGAATGAATTATCTTAATAACTAGAAATTATGTGATCACTAAAAGAAGGGTTTTAATATCATTTACATTGTGAAGATTGTAATGCATTTACCATATTACTATTCTTCAAAGAATTCCATGCAAGCATGCTTTGTTGTATTAGTACCATGATATTGAGTGTTAATTTATAATGGTATGTTTATCACCATGCTATTATGTAACTTCAATGTATTACATGAGCCTTACCATATTTTAGGTAGTTTGTTTTACCAATACTTCACCGTACTGATACTGTACTTGTGTGGTCACTGTAATTATTCAACTTATGGTCCAAGGAATAGAGGACGATTTGTAGGGGTAAGATTCTCAGTTAGAGTATGTTGACGGTGATGATTTTGGCTAGTATCTGGCCATTTCTTAGAGTTGGAGATTTATATTTATGCTTAAGAGTTAGGCTAACCGGATAGAGCTGTTTTACCCACTATGTTGAGATGTTTTTATTCTTCCGGTTATTTAAACTCTTGGCTTTGATTTTCTTTATTTGGATTTTGTAAACTCTCACCCTCTTCCAATCTATGTTATTGTTCTCGTCCTTGTTATCATTAGTACTATTGTATTATTATTGAGCATGCATATTTTCATTCGCGGCTCCATTTTTCCTTACACTATTCATGGGTTAGGTGATGATCACACCTCTCTTATAGTTGATGTAGTAGTAACATTCCCTAGTTTTGTTTTTCAAACGAAATTTTATGGTTCATAAATTGGGGGTGTTACACTTATATTTTCCTCTAAACAATTTTCCTTGATAAATACTAACTCTAAAGGAAAAGGAAGTCTTCTCCTTATCTTAACTTGCAAATTACATAGTAAATGGAATTTACAAATTGCACATTGGATATACTCATGAAATTCCACCATAACCATTAAGCATGAGAGACATTTGAAAAAAATATAGGATAAGAGTTTTACCTTGCTCACGATGGTTATCCATATCTGATAAATTCTAACCAAACAACTTGATATGTGTTAAACTATTATATCTAATTCAATTTGTTCACCTTGATGCCTTAGACAATATAGATTATAAGGGTGAGGGAATATTTGGTATCTCTCTTTTTAATGTATCTTAGTTTCTAATTTCTTGGTAAGAACACATCTAGGGTGCATGATATAATTATTGAATTTATTTATTCTTATATAGTCTTCCTCTCTTGACCATGGACAAAAAATTATACTAAATTGATAATATAATATTTTAAGTTGTTGTTGATTATGTCAAAACTATTTGATTAGCAATTTTCTCTTTTTATAAGTGATATTTCTTGAATTATTATATTCTGTCAAGATGTTTTCCCTTGCATGGCATGATTTACATAATATAAATGAAGGTATGCTTGAAATAGATTACTTAGTTTAATATGTGTTATTATCTTGTACATTATTGATTGGTCTTAGAAATCTAATTTATTTGATTGATACATAAGGACATAATAAATGTGAATCTTATATGGCTTGCATTGCACAACTTCAAGTGTTCCATTATTAGAATCTTATTCCACAAGCCATGAATTATGCGTAGTCCCCTATCTTATTTTTAATACAGCATATGATTTCTCTCTATCTTGTTCTTAATTTCTTATGCTAAAATATTTTCATAAATCTTTCATATCCTATGAGCATACATGATTTTTTTAATGTGCTAACTGAAACTTGATCTTGATTATCAACTTTCTTGTTTTCCTTCAAAAATTAAAATATCTCAAGTTACATTTGTTGGAAAAACTACCTTCTTGATGCATGCATCTTCACCCTCATTCTCTTTCTTAGTTATACTATAACACCCTAAAGTTTACTATTTCTTTTTAAAAAAATTTTGCATAAGCTTAAAATAAAATAATTGAGTATTACTACCATATCTAATTCAAATCTGATTTACCGTATTATTTTCATACTAATTAGAAGGAAGAACATTATCACACTTTAAATAAGATAAAAAGAGAATAAAAGAAATTTCATAAAATAAATATAATAGTTTGGAGATAAATTTAGAGTACAACACAAATCAAATACAACAAAGGAAAGCAATAGAACTAAGATTCTATAAGGTATCATGACAAAAACTCTAACTGATAGATAAACTAGATTCTACAACCAAAGCCCAACAAAGAGCGACTCTTCCATAGGCAGAGCATGAAAATCAACAAAGTCATCAAGGTAATCAGTAGGAATCTACCCATCAACGGCTGGATCATTTACTTGTGGGAATGAGCTACACCTATGAAATAGATGATCAATACTTATGTATTGAGTAAGTTAACGTATCACATTAAAAAGGAATGGGCATTCATAACACATAGGGTACAACAAGAAAGTTATTAAACATGTACTCTAATCATGATATGAGATGACTTAAGGATGTAGCCATATTAAAGTCCATACTTAAGTGATCATACATTTTCAATTACTTAGTCACTTGAGTTTAGAAACCTCACTATTCCATAACTAGTGGATTGACAGTATAAACATATTGAATCCTCTAGGGCATAATACATATTTCAAACCACATGTCTAAAATCCTAATCATAAAGTATATAGACCCCCATAAACCGATGGAACAAACAATATAGAGTAGATTAAGGCTCACTCAAGTTATCGCAAAAAGCATAAAAGTATTAGATAAAGCACCTTAGTTTAGAATCACATGACCTTACACGTTGATTATTAATGTCTTATTACTTCCTTATTCGATACTTAGCACATAACAATGCATCATTGAGGTTTCTCCTTGAAATCCATCATTTACTATTATTGTAGTGCGACTTTTTTTTCATGTAACGTTAGAAAGTTAGTTGTTAGTTGTTGACTTGTTATTATTCTTGGTATTAGTGCCTTAGGTTGCCTTAGATTATGGTATTGTATTCCATTCAATATTTGAATCCTCCTTCATTTGTGAATTGAACTAGAAAACTATGTTGGTACCTTTTGAATAATTAGCAGGTTTATTATTAATAAGATTGTGAGATTGTGCTAAAACCATCTTGAGTTGGACCCTTATTAGGGTATGGCTAACTATTATTGTATGTTGAATTGTGAAATTATGATTATCTCTTAATGTTGTTGCTTCATATGGATTTGTGGAATTATGTCTAACCTCATATGTTAGATGTCATTATATATTTTACCCATGAATCTTATTATTGTATGTGTGAGATTTGACTGGGTATTTAAACACACCATAACATTATGTTAGTTCGTGCATGTGTTGGAGAAGTTTGGTGTTATTTGGAGCCATATAAGTGAAACACTATGGTGGGGGGAGGGGATGGGGTGTGTAATATAATACAAACCATATTTATTTGAAGCATTTTGATGTGTTTTATTTGTAAAGTTTGAGGGTAAGTAAATAAACATGAGGATACCATATTTCCAAAATATGAATCATGTTTTTTATTATTTTTGAAACATGCTGTTTTGCTTAATAGGGCTTTTTCTTTATATGAAAAGAGATACATTGAAACCCTAGCCGTCGAGTGTCATGCACCCCAAATTCTTCTTCTTCTCCATATAATTCTCCCTTTAAAGAGAATTATTGATTTGTGTAATTGAGTGATTGATTGATTTAATCATATTGTAATTACAAAATAGCACAGATAAGATTTCTACTTTTCCTAAATTTTTCTGCTTTGTGTGTGTGTTTTTAATTGTGCATAATCTTATTAATCTCAATTTGGTGTGAATCTCTCTAAATCCAAGCAATTTCAGTAATAATTTGGTATCAGAGTTGCATTGTTGAAGAGATCCAGTTATTGAGATGGGTACAATATTTGATGTTAAAAAGTTTAATCGATTCATCAATTTTGGATTATGGAAATCGAATATGCTGGCGATTCTAATTTAGAACTGGTTGGAAAAAGCTCTATTCAGTTATTTGAAGAAGCCATAATCGATGAGAGATGAGATATTTGAAGAAATAGATCTGTAGGCCATCTACACCATTTAATTATGTTTTTAAAATGAAGTGTTGCGAGAAGTGGCAAAATAATCGACAATGGCTGCCATGTGGTTGAAGCTAAAGTCATTATACATGAAAAAATTAGTAGTAAATTGAATACTATTAAAGAGTCTACTTCATGACCTGAAACTAGGTGAGGGTGAATCTTTAAAAAGTTATTTGGATGAATTTGACTCGATTGTTATGGATATGCATAATATAGACGTTAAATTAGATGATGAAGATTTGGCTATTATGTTGCTATGTTCTTTTCTTGCAAGTTTTAAACACTTTTGTGAGACTATTTTAAATGGGAAGGATGAGTTAGTCCTTGAGGATGTGAAATCTGCCCTGATATAATGGGAGTTGATTGATAGTCAATTGACCGACAGCGGTACTTCCGTGGATTCGCATAGTGAGGGATTGGTAGCTAGGGGAGGCTAGAGGAGAAAGGTTTTAGTGACTGTAAAAAGTCCATATTGAAGTCGAAGAGTTGGCAGAATAATGTGACATGCTATGGGTGTCATAAGAAAGGGCACATTAGGAAGTTTGGTCCTAATAGGAAGCCTGGTGCTACATCTGGTAAGTCATCCAGTAAAAAGAATAATTTTGTAGTTACCCATGATGATAGTGATGGAGATATGTTGTTGGCCACTAATAGACAGGACAAGACCACTGATAGATGAAACTTGAATTCTAGGTGCTCTTACTATATATGTCCCAACAGGATTTGGTCAGACATTTAAGGTGAATCAGGGTGGAGTTGTCTTGATGGGCAATGATATTGCTTGGAAAGTTGCTAGGATTGAGATGGTGAAGGTAAGGATACACAATGGTGTGATCAGGACACTGTCCAATATGAGACATGCCCTAGAGATGACCAAGAACCTCATCTCTTTGAGTTATTTAGATTGTAATGGGTATTGGTGTGTTATTGAGGATGGTACCCTGAGAGTTACAAAAGAGGCTTTGGTGGCGATGAAAGGGAAATGGGTCGGGACACTGTATGAGTTGGTGGTTTCCACTATTATGGGGACAGCTGCAATGGCATCATCGAGTTTGTCAAATTCAGATGTTACGAGACTTTAGCACATGAGACTAGGATATATGAGTGTCAAGGGTTTGATTGAGCTCTCTAAGATGAGGCTGTTAGATGGACATCGTACATATACTCTAGACTTTTGTGAGCACTGTGTACTTGGCAAGTAGAAGAGGGTCAACTTTTCTACAGTGAAGCATAGTAAGAGGGGGCCTCTTGAGTATATCCATTCTAATTTGTGGGGTCCAACGAGAATGGTCTCCAAAGGTGGTTCACAATACTTACATTCATTGATGACTTCTCTAGAAAGGTATAGATTTATTTATTAAAGCATAAGAATGATGTGTTTAGTGTTTTCAAACGCTGTTTAACCTTGATAGAAAAGTAGATTTAAAAGTAGGTTAAGTGTCACAAGACAAATAATGGTCTCAAGTTTGTTGAGCAGAGTTTAACTAATTTCTGCTAAGACCATGGTATTTAGAGACACCACACTTGTGTTGGAAGACCACATTAGAATGGGATTCCTAAGCAGATGAACATAATCTTCGTGGAGAAGGCTTGATGAATGTTATCACAAGGAGGGCTAGGCGAAGACTTTTGGGCAGAGGAGGTTCATATGGTAGTATACTTAGTGAATCGATCACCAAATCGGTCCATTGATTTGAAGATAATAAAGGATTTATGGTCTGGTAAGCCAACTAATTATTTTGATTTACATATCTTAGTTTGCCCTATTTTGTGTTTATGTAAATGATGGTAAACTTGATCCTAAAACCAAGAAGTGTATCTTTCTTGATTTCACATCCAGAGTGAAGGGGTACATGTTATGGGACCCAACTTCATCCAAGTTCTTGACAAGTAGAGATGTTACCTTCAATGAGTCTGTGTTCCTCCATAAGATTGAGTTGTATGATAGTATCACTAAAGAGGTGGAGCAAGAGAGTGCTTCGGGTTAGGTGAGCGTTAAGGTTGAGTTGGGTGATAGAGACTTTTCTGATAAACCTACTATTCTTGAAGCGGGTGGATCCAGACAGCAGGTGGAGCATAGAGGCATTACTCTAGGCAGAGGACAAAGGATTGTCAAGTTTCCAACAAGGTACGATTATGAAAAATTAGCTAGCTATGCTTTATCTTGTATAGAGACAGTTGATGATGTGCATGAGCCAACATCATTCTCAAAGGTTGTTCATATTACTGATTCTACTGAGTGGTATGTTGCTATGGAGGAGGACATCGAGTTCTTATTGAAGAATCAGACATTGAAACTTGTGAAGGAACTGAGGAAGATAAAGATTGTTGATTGCAAATAGGTATACAAGTTCAAACAAGGAGCTCTAGGGGTTGAGAGACCAAGGTATAAGGCTCATTTAGTTGCATGCGGATTTAGTTAGATTCTAGGTGTGGACTATAACGAGGTATTTTCTCCTATGGTTAGACATACTTATATTCGTACCTTAATTGCGCTTGTGGCCATGCATAACTTTGAGTTGGAGCAGTTAGATATTAAAACTACATTTTTGCATGGTGAGCTTGAGGAGAAAATTTACATGCGACAACCTAATGGGTTTGTGGTTGAGGGGATGTATGATCATGTGTGCCTATTGAAGAGGTCACTATATAGTTTGAAGAAATCTCCTAGATAGTGGTATAAATGATTTGATCAGTTTATGCTTGAGCATGGTTTCTCTAGGAGTGAGTATGATGGATGTGTGTACTTGAAGGAGGTGGAGAGTGGTTCTTTTATGTATCTTTTGCTATATTTTGATGATATACTTATTGCAGCAAAAGATATGTTTGATGCTTATAAGGTGAAGGAAATGCTAAAGAGTGAGTTTGAGATGAAGGATCTTGGAGCTGTGAAGAGAATCCTTGGCATGGAGATCATTAGAAACTGTGAGTAGAAGCATTTGTACTTACCACAGGAGTCCTATGTGAATAAGGTGCTAGAGAGATTTCATATGGTGGATGCCAAGATGGTTATCACTCCATTGGCTACTCACTTTAGATTGTTTTATTTGGATTATCCTAAATCTAAAGAGAAAGAGGAGTTCATGGTGACTGTTTTATATTCAAATGTTGTTGGTTGCATCATATACGCTATGGTGTGTATCTAGCCTAATATTGCTCAAGTTATTAGTGTTGGGAGTCGATATATGAAAAATTCAAGAAAGTCTCACTTGCAAGTAGTGAAATGGATCCTTAGGTACTTGAAGGGAATGACATAAGCTTCTATTGAGTATGGAGAATCAACTAATTCGCTTGTTGGATTCATGGACTCTGATTATGGTGGAGATCTTGATAAAAGGAGATCCACCAGTGGATATGTTTTCTATCTTGGTGGTTCATCTATTAGCTAGAGGTCTTCATTATAGGATGTGATGAACTTGTCTATGACCGAGGCAGAGTATATGGCTATAACAAAGGATTTTTATAAAGCCTTGTGGCTTGGTGGATTAGTACGAGAATTAGGATTTGGTCACAGTGCTTTAGTTTTTTGTGGTGATAGCTTGAGTGCTATCTATTTATCGAAGAATCAGAATTCTTTCCATCGTTGAACGAAGCACATTGACATCAGGTATCCAAGGTACTAATGTGGCAAGCAAAATTGTGTTGGAAAAAGTGGGTACTTAAGATAATGCTACTAATATGCTAACGAAGCCACTAACTATAGGTAAGTTCGAGTGTTTCTCGGACATGATTGGTGTTCATAGGCCAAGAGGTCCTTTGTTAGGCTAGGATTTTTTGTAGAGGTATTTACATGTTATGCATCACAAATACTGCGTTAAGGTGGAGAATTATGAGATTTGACTAGGTATTTGAGGACATCATAACATTGTGTTGGTTCATGCATATGTTGGAGAAGTTTGGTGACATTTGGAGCCATATATGTGAAACACCAAGATGGGGAGTGTAATATAACACGAACCATGTTTATTTGAAGCACTTTTGATGTGTTTTTGGCCAAAGGTTGAATGTAAGGAAATAAAAATAGGGGAATTGTGTTTCCAAAATATGGATCGTGTTTTTTCTTATTTTTGAAACATGTTGTTTTGCTCCGTGGGGTTTTTTCTTTATATAAAAGGAGACATATTAAAACCCTAGCTGTCAATGTTGTGGACCCCAACTTCTTCTTCATCTCCATAGAATTCTCCCTTCAAAGAGAATTGTTGATTTGTGTAATTGCGTGATTGATTGATTTAATCATATTGTAATTACACAAGAGTACGAATAAGATCTCTACTTTTTTTTGAATTGTTTTATTTTATTTGTGTGTTCTCAATTGTCCATAATCTTGTTCATCTCAATTTGGTATGGATCTCTCTAAATCCACACAACTTATGCAACAATATGATTATGTACAATGTTGGTTTGCTACCTTTTAGAAGGCATAGTGATTTTCCTAGTACAAGGTAGTCGTACTAATACTACATTTTCAAGTGGCTTTGTTTTAGGGTTGATGTCAGCGTGTGTTTGGGTCAAAGTGTTTAGAGTTATCTAATGTCTCTTCTTTTAGTTGTATTTTTTGTTCTTATTGTCCCCTTTTGTTACATGTCAATTTTGATCGGGGGATACTTAGAGCCTAGGGTTAGGTTGATTTTGCATTTAGATGTTTTATCCATTGATTAGGGTTTATTTTATTGTTCATTGATTTTTCCTAACTTCAAATTCTTTGATTGTAGAACTTCATCTTCATCATATATAAATCTCTCTTATGTGCTTTCTTAAGCTTGTATATGGTTTTGTTAATGTTTTTGCTTTGCATTAAGTATGGTTTTGTTAATCTTTAATACGATGATAATATTCCCTGAATTTATTTTAGTGAGCTTTTTCATTATCTTAAAAAAATATTAGTAGGAAAATTGGGGGTCTTCCATCGATTATCCGCTATCTCCACTAATTTTTATTGTCTAAAGTAATTTTATATAAAATTAAACAAATACAAAAAGTAAACATTTTCCTTATAATATACAACTGATTTTCTAACAAATAACCTTTTTTATGTTTATTTATAGGAGACACGTGAGAGTTAGTATAATGAGTTCCCTATCAACAATTATGTATGATATATTATATTAATCATAATTAAACCTTGTGTAAATAATATTATAATATCCATCACTAGTAAGCGTGTTCATAGATTGGATATTTAATGTTTCAGATATCTAAAAATTTGGATTCGATCACAAATAATCCATCGAATATCCAAATATTCAAACAAATCACAAATTAAAAAAAATCAGATAAAACATTCTTTGATCAGATGATAATGAACCCATCCAATTTGAACCAACCTAATTTAATGCTTTTAATTGAGTTTTAAATATATGCATATATTCATTTAATTTATCAGAATGGATATTCTTTGTATTTGTGGGATCAAATATCTGATTTACTTGACTTTTTGTTGACTGAATCAATTATTTAATCCAAAAAATATTGGATTGATTTTTTTTTGAATTACATCAGCTTATCCCATATTGAATCACATAAACAACCCTAATCACTAGGCATTTTGGGGTCAATAAAAGCCTTGTTAGCAACAAAATTATTTACAACAACAAAAATTAAACTTTACAACCATATTCTTCGTGTGTGCTTTTGACTCCTAGGTCATTGATTATAACACACCCATTTTTTATACTAAAAAAATTCCATTTAAAAGAGTTAATTGCTGAAGCTCAAATATTAAAAATTTAGGCTGTTACAGCCATAGTCGGTGTAAGTCTAATTTTCTCTACCATTTTTATACTAAGTGTTTAGCATAAAACATTACTCTAAATAAATTAAAAACAATAATCATAAGAAATATATAAGGAATTATATTATAGATTAATATTTTTTTATATAAATAAAGGTATTTAGTCAAAATAGTTACATAGCATCGGTGTCCAGTACTTGTGGGTGAGGTATCCTAATACAAACCCCCTGACACTTTGTATTGTCCATTTCTTAGGCTGGTGTGGTATCCTAGCTTTTTAGCCCTCACGACGGAAATATTCAAGGTATGGTGGGTGAGGTATCCCAGTACAAGCCCCCTTGGTGTACTACAACCACGTGTGGTGGGTATGGTATCTCAATTTGTGCCAGGTTCACTCGATGTGTCGTAAGTGTGTTACCCTCAAAGAAAGACCCTTCGATGTATCCTGACCTTGTGTGATAGGTGTGGTATCCCATTGTGATTATTTGTTCTGCCATGACTTTTGTTCATGGAGGAGAACTGAGTTTGGTCAACAAACTATCTTACAAACCTAAACTTGTGTGGTCACTAAAGGAAGAATTATAATATGGTTTACATTTATGAATTGCATGAATTACTGCATTTCTATACTTTGATGATTTCCTCGCAAGCATGCCATGTTGTGCTTCAGTTTTTTGTTATGATATCACCATGCTGTTATATGACATCAATGTGCTTCATAAGCCTTAGCATGTTTTAGGTAGTATATTTTACCACTTCTTCACCTTACTGATACTACATTTGTGTGGTCACTGTAATGATCTAGCTTCTGGTCCAGAGATTAGCTGATGATTTGTAAGGATATCACTCTCAGTTAGAGTATGTTAAGGGTTTCTTGAATATTGTTTGAAAACTTTTAAATCCTCCTTGAATCTTGATTGAAGATTTAAATCAATATTTAAATCATCCGTGAGTCTTGCTTGAATATACACACCTTCTTCCCACCATTCATTCATTCGACATCTTTGTATCTCCTATCTTCAAATATTCTAATCATTTGAGGAGGGATTCACACCATTTTTGGTATCAAATCCTGGTTGGCTTTTCCACCATTGAATTTCTAACCATTCCTTTAATCTTCCTTTTCCTTTCTTTAATACGTGCAATGTGAAAATGAGTCTCACATTTGAGCCATCTTCAACTCTTTTGAAATCTCCTAACTTTCAAGCTTGAAGATGAAAATTTCCTTCAACACTTCTCTTCCAACTTCATCAAATATCTTCATTGAATTAAATCCCACATCATTTCATATTCAACCATTCATAATTTTAAGCCAACATCTTCGGTTGTCTCCCTAATTTTTTTCAAGTTTTGTTCAAACCTTCAACCTCTCTTCGAAATTCCTTCAATAAGTTTTTGATCATCTTAGTTCAAGCAAGAAGACTCCACAATTATTCAACTTCATTCGAACACCATTTTATGTTCAACCTCTTTTTCTTATCTTAGCATATCGTCACTCATTAATAAGATTGTTTTTGAACCAATCTTGGATTCCAAATCAATTCCATTTGTGCAAAAACCATATGACTACCTCCCATTAAGAAATATTTTTTCGTGCATCAAGAATTGGTAATATTGTATTTAACCATTTCTTTTCCATTGCTCTTCCATTTCCATACCCAATAAGAATCCAAGATTCATGAAATTCCATCAATAATTCATCATGAATCGATAAGCCACATCAAAAACAAGTTGTCGAGTCAAGTTTCATCAAGGAAAATAGCTAAGGGTGAAGAAGTGTCCATAAAAGCAATGTTTGACACTCTTCAACAACATGCAGCAAGTGTGCATGCTACCTACGCACAACTTCAGCAACTCCCTTCCATTCAAAGTCAACTTCAAAGGTTGGATACAAGGGTATCCGACCAAGAGATACTCCAACACATGCACAACACTATAGAGGCCACACATGATTGAGTAGAAGGCATGGTGAGGAGGGCTATCCAAGCTTGAGGTGGATAACTCAACAATCTAATGGAATATGAAGAGAAGGCTATCGTGAATGGATCTAATGATTTCATCCATAAATGATGAGTAAATGCAAATTACCAACTAAGGTATAATCATATTGAAGATAAATGTATCAAACTAGATCTCCCAGATTTCTTTGGTGAATTACATGTAGAATTATTTTTTTGAGTGGTTACATGAAATAGAAGCTATCTTTGAATTTAGAGAGTGTGATGATGATCATAGATGTAAATTATCAACTCTCAAATTTAAGAATTTTTCTAGGGCTTTGTATGACACTCTTAAAAAGAACTTGTGAAAAGAAAGACAAAATTAAAATAAAGTATTGGGAGAAATTAAAAAAAACACCTAAGGGCTTATTTGGTATGGGGATAATAGGGTAGAAAAAATTCCTCACTATTTTATATCATTTATATTAAGTATTTAATAATAATAAATATATTTAAGATCTAAAATAGGTATTTATTAGAATAAGAATATTTTGTTTAAAATAGATATATAAAATATGAGTGTAGTTTTTTCACCCCTATTACCCTCATACCAAACGAGCACTAAGAATGAAAATTTTCCCAAGAGAGTATGACCAAGATATGTATATCAAATTGACTAATCTTAAGCAAGGACTAAATACTGTATAGGAATACACTAGGGAATTTGAAAGGCTAGAACTCTTGTGTGACATGCAAAAAAGAAAAGAAAAAAAAATATGCTAGATACTTATGTGGCCTTAATAACTTGATTAGAGTTAAAGTTGAAATGTTTTCCTAAGATTCTATTAATGATTTGATTAAATTGTCTTTAAAATGTGAAATATAACTAATTCTAACAAATACTTTGCTAAAATAAGTGCTTTGACTTCTACTTCAACCAAAAATTATTCAAATGCATCTACTTCAAAATATGTGACACATGTATCTTAAATTAATGATAAGAAAATCAACCCTAATCGAGATGAAATAGGTATGAATAAGGTGAATGAAATGTATACTAAACAATGTTTTAAATGTAATGGATATGGTAATTTAGCTAAAGAATGTCCTAACTAAAGATTTTTGACCTTAAATGAAATATAAGGTATGGAACCATAGGATGATAATGATAACCAAGAAACCAAATCTAATGATGATACCCTGAATATGTATGAAGAGAATGGTAACCCATGTGTTTGTATTTCAAATTGTATTACAAATAAAACCTAATAATCCATCTACACAAAGGGATAAGATTTTTAAAAGTAAGTGT
The DNA here is from genome assembly GCA_030549775.1 of Tamarix chinensis. Taxonomy (NCBI): domain Eukaryota; kingdom Viridiplantae; phylum Streptophyta; class Magnoliopsida; order Caryophyllales; family Tamaricaceae; genus Tamarix; species Tamarix chinensis. Next base: position 75,823,652 of record CM060179.1, on the reverse strand, counting down.
AGAATTGGTGATAAGGTTTGTAGAGTCATTATAGATAGCGGTTCATATACTAATGTTGCTAATGAAATTATGGTTTAACAGCTAGGGTTAGGGACTACTAATAATCCTAAACCATATAAGGAAAAGGGTGATAAATTAAATAATAAAACCCTAGTTAATTTTCATATTAGTGACTATCATGATGAAGTATTGTGTGATATATTGCTTATGGATGCTTGTGGTATATTACAAGGAAGACCATGGCAATGTGATAGAAATGAAAATCTATGATTGTGTGACTAATGAATATGCTATGCTTAAAGATAAAAAGAAGTATAAATTAAAACCATCCCAATGTGATCATATGTAACTTATTCAGACTAATAAGAGATCATTCTTACATGAAAAATATATGATTAATTATATTGAGGAGGCGGGTGTTTTCTATGCTCTAGTCGTAAAAGAATCTCAATTTGGGGAGAAAAATTCTAAGAATTCAAATCTTACTAGATTACTTGATGAAAATAACAATGTATTTACTAATGACTTACCTCTTAGAATACCACCTATTAGAGGCATAGAACATGCTATATATTTAATTACTAGAATGCCACTACCTAATAAACCTAATCATAGATGTAATCTAGAAGAGTAACACCCCCAATTTTTAAACTAGAAAATTTCATTTTTAAGATAATGCAGAAGCATTCGGAAAAAAAAAACTAAAAAATGTTACCACCACATCAACCATGAGAAAGGTGTGATCATCACCTAACTCATGTCTAATGTAATGCAAAATGGAATAATGAACACAAAGATGTAAGATCATAACATTAATGTGATAATATAACATAATAAGGGCAAGAATAATATTATAGATTGAATGAGTATGACAGTTTACAAAACCACATATAGGAAATTGAGACAAGAGTTTAAATAACCAAAAATATAAAAACTTCGCAATGTAGTGGGCAAATCACTTTTAACCGGTTAGCTTAACTCTTAGGTATAGACATAAGCCTCCAACCCTAAGCAATGGACCGCTAATAGCTCATGTCATCACTCTCAACATACTATAATTAAGAGTTGTAACCTTATAAATCATCCTATACTCCCTGGACCAAAAGCAGAATCATTACAGTAACCACACAAGTGTAGTATCAGTACAATGAAGTACTGGTAAAACATACTACCTAAAACATGGTAAGGCTCATGCAGCACATCAAAGTCACATGACAACATGGTGATATCATACCGATATAATTTCAATACTTAATCTCAATTAGTATGACAACAAGACATGCTTGTATGGAAATCAAGGAAGTATAAAAACAAATATGGTAAATACGCAACAATCATTACAATATAAACCATATTAGAATTCCTTTAGTGACCACACAAATTTCAGTTATTAAAATGGTTCGTTTGGTTGCACCTAGTTCTCCACCTTGAAAAAAAAGTCATGGCAGCATAAATAATCACAATAGGAAACCACACCCACCACATTGGGTCAGGATACATCGAAGGTACTTTCTTCGAGGATATCACACCCACCACACATTGAGTGCACCTACTATGAGGGCTCACATAAATCGGGATACCACACCCACCACATGTGGTTGGAGTACACCAAGGGGGCTTGTACTGGGATACCTTACCCACCACACTTTGAATGTCTCTTCCACGAAGGCTAGAAAGTTGGGATACCACACTCGCCTAAGCAATGGATAATACGAAGTGCCAAGAGACTTATACTAGGATACTTCACTCACTAGTACTGGACACCGATGCCATGTCGAGCTAACATAGTATAATTCTATACCTCAAAAATATGTGCATACCCCATACCAATCGCAACCCAGTAGAGAAGGAAATAGGTACTGATTAACATTATAACCACAGGGCGACCCACTCATTAGCTCCCTGCAGCTACCCCGGGAGTAGGAGAAAAAGGCTTGAATGAAATCTTATACCAATAATATATGTATTTTCAAGTGATACCACAAAATCACAATAAAATCCACATATAACCAAATGGGTGTTTCCAAGTGATAACACCAAACACAATTAAATTCCATTATTTACCAAATTGAGTGTTTCCAAGTAATAACACCAAACATAATTACATTCCATGATTTACGAAATTGAGTGTTTCCAAGTGATAACACCGATAATACCAAACATAATTAAATTCCATGATTTAATTGAGTGTTTCCAAGTGATAACACCGAACATAATTAAATTATAATGTTAACCAAATTGGGTGTTTCTAGGTGATAACATCAAACATAATTAACGTCCATTATTAAATAAATTGGGTGTTTTCAAGTGATAACACCAAACATAAAAACCACTAATTGGGTGTTTAGAGATGACACAAAACTTGAATCCCAAATACCATCATAATGATTCTTATTAAATCAGGGGCAATTATGGTTGAAATAATAATTTTAATGTTGTAAATACATTGAGGTATCAACACAAAGCCCCAAGAGAATAAGAAAAATTTATAAACAAACCATGTGGCATTCAGTAGAACCAGTCGATCGGTCCTTGGTACCAGTCTAGTGGTTTGGTCGTAGCAGACCTGAACCAAAACAACACAAAAGAACCAATCGACTGTTCATGGGAACCGGTTGATGGGTTTGGTACAACCCACCTATGGGTCTAAGTAAAGACCAACCCATTTTGGTATACAGATAAATGATTCAATGGGTTTGACCAACTGATCGACCGATCATAAAAACCAGTCAAATGGTTTGGTCCAACTAGTTAATGGGTCTAAATAGAGACTAAACCATTTTGGTCTACAGGGATACCAGTTGATGGGTTTGACAAACCAATCAAATTTTCATGAAAACCAATCGACTAGTTTATCAAACCACTCAACTGATCTCGCAACCAACATATCCAAAACTCCAAACCATTCAACTACTTGCATAACCAGTCTATGGGTTTGAGGAACCGATCGACTGGTTCAGGTAAAACATTACCCAGACTTGCGATACACACACAAAAATTTACCACACTTTACCATATTAATCCTACCATGCTCCTATGTCATCACACATATAAAAATATATGCTGAATACATAGAATCATGCTTAGTTGGCCAACTTATGCTTAAAATTAGAGAAATCTAACAATACTTATTTAGGAAGAATTATACAACATGCTCAGATTATAGAATACAAAATAGATCATACTCACACATACACCAAACACATGGAACCCCAATAAACCACAAAAGCCCATTTATGTTAAAGATAGGAATGCCTTACCTTGAAGTAATTTTTCAAGCACAAAAGCTTCTACATGATGGCTATCTAGTATAATCTCAATTCCTAAGAGAATCAAAGGTAAAACCATTAAAATAATCTTTTACAACTTCATTAAAATTGAGAAAAAAATCAAAAGAAGAAGAAAAACACAAAACACCACTTTTTTTCTCAAAAATAGGGTGTCAAAGGAAAGAGTCAAAAAGAAGAAATTATGAGTTATTGTTGTGTACCTATCTTGCTAGTTCCTAAGAAAGATGGTACTTAGCGTATGTGGATAGATTCTAGAGTCATAAATAATATAACTATCAAGTATAGATTTCCTATGCCTAGACTTGATGAAATGCTTGATGAAATTAGTGACGCACATGTGTTTTCTAAAATTAACTTAAGAAATGGATATCGTCAAATGAGGATTAGGGAAGGAGATGAATGGAAAATAACCTTTAAAACTAAACATGGTCTTTATGATTGAACTGTGATGCACCTAATTCTTTCATGAGACTAATGAATAAATTTCTTCATCATTTCCAAGGTAACTTCAGTTTGGTTTATTTTGATTACATACTTGTATATATTAAGCATGATCATGATTATATTGTGCATCTAAGGAAAATATTTGATTAACTAAGAGAAGATAAACTTTGTGAGAAATTGGAAAAATATGAATTTATGATTCCAAGTGTAGTTTTTCTTAGTTATATTGTTAGTGGCGAGGGTATTACAAGCACTGATAGAATGGTCTATTCTTAAGGATATTCACCAAGTAAGATGTTTTCATGGGTTAGTTAGTTTTTATAGGATATTTATTAAGGATTTCTCTACTATAGCTACACCTATTACTCAACTCATGAAAAAAGGAAAATTTCATTTGAGAAATGAAGCCACTAAAGTCTTTGAAACCCTCAAGAATAAGTTGTGCAATACTATTGTTTCATCTATTCCTAATTTTGACCTACTTTTTTTTAGGTAACTTGTGACACTAGTGGGGTAGGGATATGAAGATTTCGTTCACAAGAAAAAAGACCTATTACATACTTTAGTGAAAAATTAAATGTTGCTAAATTGAAGTATTCAACATATGATAAAGAATTATTTGCCATCATACTTAGTGTAGAGACATGGAGTCATTATTTGAGGCCTTAACCCTTCGTATTATATTTTTATCATGAGAGCTTGAAATAATTACATAGTCAAAATAAAATTAGTCCTAGACATGTAAAATGGGTAAACTTCTTACAATCCTTTGTATTATCTGTCAAACACTGCTTGTCATATTAGATGTTAAATTTCTAGGTTTGGAAATGTTAAAATAATTGTATCCTAAAGATGAATATTTTAGTGATGAATATTCAGCATGTAAATAAAATGGATATCATGGTAATTATACATTACAAGATAGATTTTTATTTAAAGTCAATAAACTGTTTGTATTGAGATCAAGTATTAGATATTTACTTATTAAAGAGGTACATAAAGGAGCTATAGTGGGACATTTTGGTACTCAAAAGACATTATAAATGTTACAAGAAAATTTTTATTGGCCATGCATGATTTAGGGTGTAAAACTTATTGTAAAATTTTCATAAAGGTTTATATACACCATTACCTATGCCTAGTCAACCATGAGAAGGAGTTAGTATGGACATTATCTTAGGATTTCCTAGAACACAAAAATGTAAAGATTCTATTGTGGTAGTGTTAGAAATATTTTCTAAAATGAGTCATTTTATTCCATGTAATAAAACTGATGATGTTACACATGTTACTGACATGTATTTTAATGAAATTTTAAAACTACATGGTATCCCCAGAAGCATTGTTTTTGGATAGATATGTTAAGTATCTTATTTACTTTTGGAAGATGTTATGATGTTATTCAGTACTTCACATCATCCACAAACCAATGGACAAACTAAAGTTACAAATCATACTCTTGGCACTTTGTTGATAGGATTAGTAAGTAAAATTACTAAAGATTGGGATATTAAGTTAGCTTATGTCGAATTCTCTTACAATCAAAGTTCCTTAAGTACTACTCACTCAAGTCCATTATATATTGTGTATGGGGTGAATCCGTACACGCTAGTTTATATGGAACCCTTGAAAAGGTGAGTTTAAAATTTGAGGCTAAGGAACGAGTTGAGTTCTTTCAAAATCTTCATAAAAAAAATTAAGGGAAAACATAGAGCGAGACAATGAAAGATACCAAAAGAAAGCTAATAAACATCGCTCTCTAAAGGTATTTTCTCCTGGAGATTTAGTTTGGTTATATTTGTGAAAAGAAAAATTTCCTAATCTAAGAAAACATAAACTAATTCCAAGAGCGATGGACCATTTAAAATCCTTAGATAATTTAGAGAAAGTGCTTATGAACTTGAAATTCTATAATCTTATGGTAGTGTTTCAAGGAAGTTTAATATTAGTGATTTGTGTATTTATTATAGTGATGTCAACTTGAGGAAAAATTATTCTCAAGTTGTGGATAATGATGTAGGATCATCTATGTATTCTTGAGACAATAAAGATTTGACACACTTGGTTATGGATCCCATTACAATGTTTTGTCTTTAGTGAAAATATTAATAATGTAACTAACCTTAACAAGTGTACTTTGAGTAATTCTTGCAAGTATGTAACATATTTGCAAGGAGAATATTAATGAACTTCAAGATGTCAACATATCTAATATTTCGTGTGTTATAAGTTATTACAAGTTAAAGGAAGCTATTATGCATAAAAGACAAACTACCAAGTCAAGGAGACATACTTATAATTGTTTATGTAAATTAGGATTCTTGTTAGTTATTTTCATATATTAAATAGATAAATTTTTTTGTAATAATTTTTTGCTTGATTCATGTATTATATAGGGTAGTACTATGCTGCTTTACTAGTTAGTATACTAGTTAGCCATGTTTATATTACCTTGGCTACCTTAGTGTGCTACTTAGCAAACTTATCACTACATATATAAGGCATGATTAAACACCCATTATAACACATGAATGTTGACTATCAATTGAAATTGAATACAAGTAATTTATTTGGCTATTTCTCTCTTTTTTGAGTGAATATTTTTAAGAAAGACTACTTGGAGTAATCTTAGATAAGATACTTTGAATGTCTTCTTATAAAAATATTCAAAGTTAAACTTCTTAAGTTCTTCCTTGAATCTTGATTTAATATTCAAACCAATCTTTAAATCTTCCTTGAATCTTGATTGAAGATTTAAATCAATATCTAAATATTTCTTGAGTCTTACCTGAAGATTCACATCTTCTTCCCACCTACACTAATTCAACATCTTCTTATCTCATATATTCTAATATTCTAATCATTTGAGGAGGAATTCACACCCAAGGGGGTATTAAGCATAGGTTTATCATGCAACAAGGCTTAATAAAAATGATTTTCTCACATTGTGTATAGTTTTTTACTTGATATGAGGTAGATTACGTAGAGATTTGCTAGAGAAAAATGGCAGAACCACTACAAATAAAGGATAGAGAAGTTGAGGGGAGGAATAGGGATTATAGGGAGAGTTTTTGGGAGTTGTAAAATTGAGTAAGGGATGGGAAGGTGGGGTTATTTATAGGAGATGAGGTGAGGGTGTGAAGCGAGGAAGGCTGAAGGTGTAGGGGTTTGGGAATAGGTTGGCGTGATTTTTCCTTGATAAAATCTTGGCAAAGAATGGGGACTGGCGTGGCGGGTGGTGTAGGGGCAAGTGTAAGGACTGGGAAGGGAAAAAAGAAAGGGAACCGTGCGAGGGGACTTTCAAGGCCAAAAGGGGACGAAAGAGAAAGGGAGATTGGGGCGAGGGGAAGGAAAAAGGAAAATGAAAAGGGGTAAAGAAACGAGAAACATGATAAAGAAAGGGGAAAGGGAAAACAAGTTTCAAGGTTAGGATTAGAATTAGGCTTAAATTTAAGATTAGGGAATTAGGTTAAAATGAATTTATGAATATTCCAAGGTTCGGGTTAGGTTGAAATATTAATTATCTAAAATTTGGATTAGGATTAGAATTATATTTAAAATTAAAAAATTAGGGTAATATAAAAATATCAATTATCTGGGATTAGGATTAGGTTAAAATATTAATTACTCGGGATAGGGTTAGGTAAAAATTGGGGCATTACATATACTATTTCACTTAAACCATGATAAAAAGCCTAAAAAACCAAAGCATGTCATGGGTATTCCATAAAAGGAAGACACCAAACCATTATTAACCATTTTCCATAATAAGAACATCATATCTCATATATATCAACCAATCATACCATCATAGGTAGGGCATGAAGGTAGCTACCGAATACAGGTAAGGCACTAATATAACCACTAACCATAGGTAAGGCACGAATGCAACTACTAAACATAGGTAGGGCATGAAGACAACTACCCAACCCCCAATCTAATCTAATAAAAAAAATCACTTCCATTTTATTTACTCGAGGGGAGTTCATAATAACTCGGAGACACTAAGGTACTCTAGTTATACCAACACATAAAGTTAACACAATATCCCACCAACTTTCAACCCAATGACACTAAAGTGTCATGTTCACACTGACACATAAATAAAACACATTACCCTACCTACAAGGAAATCAAATCTATAAGAATGCATACCCTCTAAGAAGTTTCAAGAGCCAAGTAGAGTAAAATATAAGGTTTGGCTGGGGCACTAAGGCATGATAGAAAAATTCAAGCTAAAATCATGGGTTAAACTATGTCTTTGGGATAGATAACCCTAAAGATCTTACCTTCCAAATCTTGAGGTCTATCACTTTAAATATTAGTATTTTATTTGGTGATCACAAATATTACACAATGCACAAACAATTTAATTTCCCAAACTTAATAACTTTTCATTATTTTCAATTATTTAAGTTAACCTAAAGGTTAAATCAAAGTTAAAGTCAACACTATGGTCAACCTAACAATCTGCTAAGGCTATCCTAGGTCCAATTATTTAGCTTTAGGCATATTAGGTCATATATTACCAAAATTCCATTGAAACCCAAGTTACCACATTATTATCCATTTGAAATGCAAATTTAGTTTTAATTTAATAATTTGTCATGAAAAAGATAAAATATGTTATTTTAAAACAATTTAACATGCAGGTTTATAACAAGACATGGAATATGACAAATTTGCCCCTACGCATAGATAAACATATAAAACCATAACATATATATCTAACTCATCTTAAATCCCATACTTTCATACTTTACGTTTTATAATACATGCTAGGCATACATGTCGGAATAATATAAGCATGGTATAGTTAAAAGAAAAAATTACCTCTAAGGAGTACAAATATGATCATACAAAAAATAAGTATAACATGCTTGAAGCTATGATGGCATATTAACATCCTCGTTCATCAACCATAATTAATTTACACATTAACTTATTCTAGCATTATTTCATACACATAAAATTATAAACAATTTACATGTTTGATATTCATAATTTCATGCATACTTAAGACATTTAATACAATGTAGTAGAATATGCTTAGTGAAATAGATGCAACAATGTAATTCAAATCCTAATATGCTATTATGTGTTTTTTACCTTTTAGTAGAGCATTTGCTTATATCTTAATCCAAAGAACAATAACATAAGACTAATAACTTAACACCACCTCTAGATGTAGTAGGAGCATCCCAAGCATCATAAAATAAATATAATCTACTTATTAATTTTTTCATAGTTGAAAACTTCAAAATTCTTCTCATTTAGGTTAATAAGTTACTAGATTAACTAGCAGCCATGCAAACACTAGACACTATCCGTCCACCTATATAAATATGGATCCTTTTTGGCTTCAATATGGATATACAAATTTGCCCTCTAACTAGCTCCAAATATGGATCCATTTTAACTCAACCAAGCCATCACCTTATCTACCTCTATACTCCACCATTTTTTGGCCAAAAATGTCCCGCATTGTCAACCCTTTTATTGTGCAATAATTAGGGATATTGGGAAGATAATTGTGAGAAGATCATGGCCCTCAAATTTGGCTTAAATAAAGGAGAATAAACCACCACATCCTTGGCAATATATGACCAGCTCTACCGAGAAGACCTTCTCTTTTCCTATTTCCTTTATTAGCTAAGATTAGTTAAAATATGTTGTTAGGCTTTCCTAATATTTATTTTATGTTTTCTAAGACTTGTTATAGGGAATGATAGCCATCAAGTGATGGGTGACTAGGTAATGTTGAAACCAATCGGCACTAGCTTATTGTAGTCTTGTAACCTTAGTTAGCTAATTGTAGGTACCAAGTATGGTTGAGGGTGTAACCAATCTACCCATTATGGGTTATATTTTGTTTGAGATGAATAATATGAGAAGATTAGCATGGAGATGTTGATCCTTAAGAAGTGTGAGATGAATAAAGCAATTAAATATGAGAAGATATGCTAGGCATTAGTGGTAAAAGAGGTCCAACAAGAGGAAAATGCTAATATGGATCTAAAATTGCAACAAGTATTGAAAGAGTATGCTGATGTTTTTTCCAGAAGAGTTGCCAAGTGGGATACCTCCTTTAACAGGTATTGAGCATGCTATTGATCTCATGCTATAAGTTCTATTACCGAACAAGATAGCTTATAGATGTAATTTGGAGGAGGCTAAAGAGCTATAGAAACAAGTGCAAGAGTTATTAGACCATGGTTATATTCAGGAGAGTGTGAGTCCATACGGAGTTCTAGCTTTGTTAGTGCCTAAGAAGAATAGTACATAAAGTATGTGTATTGATTCGAGAGCCATTAACAACTTCACAATTAATTACATATTTCTGATGCCGAGATTGGATGACATGTTAGATGAGTTGCATGACACAAAGGTGTTCTCGGACATTGATCTTAGAAGCGGTTATCATCAAATGAGGATACGGGAAGGGGACGAGTGGAAGATAGCTTTCAAGACTAAGTAGGGGTTGTATGAGTGGTTGGTGATGCCATTTGAACTATGTAATGCACCAAGTTCCTTCATGAGGTTGATGAAGGAGTTAATTAGACAATTTCTAGGAGTCTTTGTTTTTGTTTACCTCGATGATATCTTGGTATATAGCAAGAGTGAGTTTGAGCACATACAACACTTGAAGAGGATATTTGATAAGCTTAGAGACGTGAATCTCTATGGTAAGATGGAGAAGTATGATTTCATGATGGAGAGGGTGATTTTTCTTGGTTATATTGTGAGCGGAGATGGTATTCGAGTTGATTATCAAAGGTGGAAGCTGTATAAACATGGCCTATTCCCACTAATGTCCATGAAGTTCGAAGTTTCCATGGGTTGGCCTCATTCTATAGGAGGTTCATCAAAGACTTCTCTACTATTGCATCAGCTATTGCACAAATAATGAAGAAAGGAGAGTTCCATTGGAATGATCAAGTGACAAAGGCTTTTGAAGACTTGAAGACAAAGCTCTCAAATGCACTGGTATTATCTTTACCTTGTTTCGATAAATTATTTGAAGTAACATGTGATGCAAGTAGTGTAGGCATTGGGGGTGTGCTCTCATAAAAAGGGAAAACGATTGCATTCTTTAATGAGAAGTTGAATGGCGCAAGACTCAACTATTTCGACCTACGATAAAGAGTTCTATGCTATTGTGCGTTGTTTAGAGACATGGAGTCATTATTTAAGACCTAAGCCTTTTGTACTTCACTCAGATCATAAGAGTTTGAAGTATTTACATGGTCAAAAGAAGGTGAGTCCAAGACATGCTAAGTGGATAAGCTTCTTGTAGACATTTGTGTTCTCTATAAGACATATGGATGGCAAATAAAATGCCATGACGGATGTATTATCGAGGAGGACTATGGTACCATGATGGACGCAAAAGATTTTGGGGTTCGAGATGTTGAAGATTCAATATGCCATGGATGATGATTTTGCTATGATATTTGAATATTGCAAGAAGCAAGGAAATTCTAGAGCTTATGGTATTCAAGATGGGTTCTTATTCAAGCACAAAAAGTTATGTGTGCTGAAGACTTCACATCGAGACTTATTAATCAAAGAGGCATATGAAGGGGGAATTGAAGGACACTTTGGAGTTCACAAGACTTTGGGGTTGCTGTAAAAACATTTATATTGGCCGAGAATGTAAAAGGGAGTATCAATGACATTTAATATTAGAGACATTAACCCTTATTATGACGATGTAAATTTGAGGTCAAATTCAAATCAACAAGGGGAGAATGATGCAATAGCAAACACTCAAGAATTGGATTTCATAATAATGGAACCAATTATTCTTTATTTGAAAAGTGTATCCTGCAAATTTGAAGACCAACGGATGGTGACGTTGCTCGAAACATAACAAACAAGCAACTAAATGTCTATGTGCATGTGCATGGCATGCAAAGAGGGAGTGACCATGTGCATGGAGAGTTTATTGGCAGCTTTATCGAGCACTAATATTAATATTAGCTTATTAATTAATTAATTAAGTAGTAGAGTTGGATAACAGGTAAAGCATAGAGTAGCATAAAGTTAGCATAAAAGTAGCATAATATCTTTTAGCTTGGAATATTTTGAATTATGCTTTTAGCTAATGGTAGAATGGCTATAAGCAGCCATAGAAGATATGAGTAGGAGCAATTAAAGATTGAAGATCAATATTAGAGTTGAATGCAAGTTAAATTCTATGTGAGTTCAATTTAAGTTAATTGAATCTGTGTGAACGATTTAGCTTGAAAATTTTTATCTCTTTATCTGTATGAATTAGGGATTAATTCATATCTTATCTACTCTCCATAATCCATAAATTTTCAGCCATAATTATCATCCAAACCTCACTATAATTAGAAGATAATTGTAGCCCTAATTTGGATTACACATTAGAAACCCTAGACTACCATTTGAAACCCTACCACATTTCATCCAAACCAAACAACACTTTATCGTTTCTATTCGAATTAAGCCCTAACCCTAACCCTAAACCATGATTTCATCCTTCATGTAAATCCTAACATTCGAATCCTATTCATCATCTACAAATCATTGTTGAATACATATGATAACTGGTTCACTCTATTTAAAGCATCACCACCGAGTCACCATCACTTTGTTCGAATCAAATTCTTCCTTAGTTCATCCTATTCGAATGTTCTTCTCATCCATACCTCATTGTTGAAGCTTCTTCTAAATAATATCAACCCAACCGAGCCATATTCTCATTAATTTGAGAATCACATCCTCCCACACACATCATTGAGCTTGCTAGTATTGGATGATGCAACTAAAAGGGAAAGAAAGGATTTATAGGAGATGACTGCATGAGGGGGGTGGTAGGTTGTGCTTGAAATGGATGAATAAAAATGATGGGAGATGGAGTGTTGAAATGATTGATTTCGTGTGCAGGAGGAGAGATGTGAATAGGACTATAAATGAACATAGCCGAATCACGTGCTTTCTATGTTTTTCTTGGCTTATTTATTTAGCTAAACGAGTTGTGCTTGAACATTTTTTTTAGGCTCATTTGATAAACGGGTTGAGCTTAAGCATGAAAATTTTGACCTCAAGCTTGTTTACAGTGCAAAAGCTTGTAAGCTCTAGTTCGTTTACTACAAAACTCGTGAGCCAGCTTGACTTAAGTTATTGAAAGCTTAGCTTGTTTATAAAAAAGTTGAGGCCAAGCTTTATTTTCAAGCTCATTTATTAAAAGAGGTGAGACTAAGCCCACCCCAATTCAACTCAGTTTCTCTCATCTGCAACCCTAGACATAAAAGAGATCAGGGAGGTAAGATGGAGATGCTAGGGGTTTGTTGTGCAGGTAGACAAAGGATGATGGTAAAGGTTGTGTGAGGGTGGAAATGGGCAGGGTTGGAGTATTGGTTTTTGATTTAATTGGTTTACATTTAGTTTAGTTAGGTTGGGTTTTTGGTTAGAAAAAACAAATCGAAAAAACAACTAGCTAGGATAAGGGGCAATGAAAAAAAAGGGAAAATAATTAAGGTAAAATATTTAAAAAAATTATTAGATTTACTGTTTAAGAGTTAAAAAGATTATTAAATCAAGATTTAGAATTAAATTTTGAATAAAAAATTAAACACCCGAAAATAAGATTTTACAAATTTTGAGATGTTACATCAACCTTCTTTCTCCAATTAATGCAATACTTTTTGCCATTGTGAGGTAGCATGGGTGTTGCCATTCTTAATGCAATATAATAGTTAAAGAAGAAGTGACTATGAGTTTTATAATAAACATTGCATAATTGCAAATAAGTGATTGTTGTATTTTTATGTGTGTTATCCTGTGTCTAGTGAATAATCGTTCCTAAATAACTAGCCACAAGTGAAGTCTATGTATCGACGTGGTGAGGAAATTTCAAACAACTTTAGCCCAAGATGCCATTGGAGCCCGAATCTAGATAAAATTATAAAATCTTAAAAGAGCTTGCCATTAAAAATTATTATCCTATACGATGGTAGATTAATTTTTGATGGATTATACTAATGTGTGTATATATATCACAACCGTATACGACAAAGATTGATGATTAGATTGCACCGAAATACATTAAAAAAAAAACATCTTGTTGATATGGATCATGGATGCATATGGGCTAGGCAATAATGGCAAACAAATGCCTCGGATTCTGCTTGCAAGCTAGGTAGCTGCAGTATTGACCAAAAAAATAAAATAGTTTGATATGCTAGAAAATTATGACCGTTCGAGAATGTACCAATACCATAGGCGCTCACCATTGATAGGTTTAAAGGTAAATTAAATTTGGACGTACAATTTGTAGATGATAGTACACAATATTTGGGTCAACCAGAGGCATTTATAATTTTTTTTTTATCTTTCCTTTTGTGACTTGTAAGCCGCATGGGTTGCTATATACTTTTTTAAAGATGGATATATATAAACTAATATACATGGAGTTGGTAACAAAGCAGCTTGCTGGTTAATCATAGAAGGAATCATTTTTGCAGATACATAAGGCCATATGGGAACTTTAATTCAGCATGCAGTGAGCAGTTGTGGTGGTGTTAGAAGCACTGCAGCGCCAGAGCGGTAGCCGCTCACTACACGTAAGAGAATATTGGTATTTTTTTTTAACCGAATTAGCAAAGACAGCTGGCTGGCTGGCTGCTTATTAGTCACAATATGCCTAAGATCCAATCGAGCACCGGCGGCTTACTAGGTCAACTTTGTGGACTTTGCCTACTGTTTGCTGGATGGTAAAAAAAAAAAAAAAGATTGCATGTATTTCTTGTTACTAGAGATGGTCACGATGAATGGTAAAAAAAATAAATAAATAAAAAATTGCATGCATTTCTTGTTACTGGAGATGGTCACCATGATGGTTTTCAAAATGGATCTAAATTGTTGGAACCATTTTATTTTTAGTAGATTCGAAATTATAATTTTTAGGCTCACGGATCTTTGTTCATATATATTTAAATAATTTAGGTCTAGTAGTCTCAAATTCGATGCAATATACACTCGACACATTAGATTTGTTTAGTGTATCTACATACATACATACATACATAAATATTAATTTTATATTTGTTATCATTGTCGTAATTTTATTTGAATTCCTTAATTATTTGATTAGTTTTATTTCTTTTATATATTTACTTTATAAGCAACATGTATAATATTATATTCTAAAAGTATTTAAACACTATTTAAAAAGTCAAAGTAATTATTTTTGAAATGTTTATTTTTTCACTTTGACCATTTTTTTAAACAAAAAATACATATTAAGTTATATACAAGATAAATTTATTTACATTTACATAAATAATTTAACTTTTTCCTTGGAAAATAGTTGGATCCATTTAAGAACCATTTAAGACCCATTTACAACGAGACCCGGTAGATCTGAGTCTGGGTCTACACTTTTGAGACCCAACGAATTTGGATCGAGTCTGGATAGAATCTGGATCTAGATACTATATATGAGTCTGGATTTGGATCTAGCTAAACTTCACCCATACCTGATCCATTGGCATCCCTTGTTGATATCCGGACCCATTGACATCCCTTGTTAATGTTCTTTTTGGTAGTAAGTAATGAAAGAAATAATTATAATGTTCTTCTCCCCCCATTCGATACTATAATCCCTAGGTGTTCCTTTTTTAGAATATTTTTTTTCTTCTAATTATTACATTTTACTACTAGGAGAACGATACTTTGTGCTTATAATTATTGAAATATGTATATTTAGAATTATAAAATGTGCATTTATTGATATAAGATGTATATTTATTTGTATAACTATAAGATGTGTATTTATATTTGTAAAATGTGCATTTACAACTATATAAGATGTGCATCTTCTAAGGATGTATATTTAAAAAGATGTGTATTTGTCCCTTATTGTTTTATGAATAAATGATATTATAAGATGTGCAT
This sequence comes from Tamarix chinensis, assembly GCA_030549775.1. Lineage (NCBI taxonomy): Eukaryota > Viridiplantae > Streptophyta > Magnoliopsida > Caryophyllales > Tamaricaceae > Tamarix > Tamarix chinensis. Next base: position 75,807,990 of record CM060179.1, on the reverse strand, counting down.
CTATCAATATATCATTTGTATTTACTAATATAAGATATGTATTTCATCTCTATAAGATATGCATTTGTTGATATAAAATATGTATTTAAAATTATAAGATGAGCATTTGTCTTGTATAAATGTATATTGTTTTCAATGTTTGGCCCTTGTTTTATAAATAAAGGATGTGTATTTATGTTCGGAATATGTGTATTTTGTTGGAGAAGATGTGTATACTTATAATATGTGTACTTTGTTGGATAAGTTGTGTATTTATATTATCAGCTACGTACATTTTTACTTTTGTGTCTAAGATATATCAACATAGGTGTTTATTTATAGGGAAAAAATTTTAAAAATTGATATAACTTTTTAATGGCCCAAGTAGTATAAAATTTCATTTAAATTTTTATATTTGAAAAAAAAATAGTTACTACTTGTAGCAAGAAACATGGTGATACCAGTGGCATGGCACAAATTGACGCTTATTATCTAGTCTAGAGGATAAAATTACATGGGTTGGGTTAGTTTTTTTAGGTCAGGTAATGAAGGTGCATGATCATCTTTGTTCATGCTACTCCGATAAGTTTTTCCTTTCATTTCGATTTTGCTCATTTCGGTTTTTAGACTATTTTAAATTATTTCACGAGTAACCAAGTGTGTTTTCTGGTGCTATTTTATGCTCTTAGGTAAGGCGGGTAATTTTGAGTTTAATATTACTTGAGTAGGTTAACTTTTTACAATCTTAAGTAGAAATATCTTATCAATATCTTTATATTATTAACTAAAAAACTACAAAATTATTTTGTAAGAGTTCTCTCTAAAATAAATATTCTATTAATGAATATTATAAATTAATATCTTTAAATTAATGAACAAAGTTAGCTACATTAATTCAATCGTAATTAAATAATATGTTTGGGTGTTAATATATGTTAGATTTTAAATTATTCTACTCCAAAATAACTCACCCCCACCTAGAGGTCAATTACGTATTATGTTCATTTACACTTTTATTTTTTTCAATTAGGTTAATCATATTTTTCTATGTCGATAAAGTCAATTTTTAAATTTAACTTCTCTAGTATAACTTCTTCTTCTTCTTTTATACTATAACTAATTTTAAGAAAATTTGATTGCTAGATCTAAATTTGAGTAAAATTCTATCCAATTATAAACAAATTGGGTATAATTAAACAAAAATTAACCTAATTGATACAAAAAAATGATTAACCTAATTGAAAAAAACAGATAGAGTAATTGAATCTAATCTATAATTTGTTGAGGAAGAAAAAGTCATTTGACGTAGAAGGGTTTTTTTTTTTTGGCACAAGTATGCTTTTTAAATTTGTTAAGGCTCTTTGTAACTTTTTGGCCGCTCAAAATGATATGTTTGGTTTGTATGAATGATTCTTAGGGGAAAATTTTTATTTCAAAAGAAGATTTATAGAATTTTATAACCTAAATATTTTATTTGAGACCTTTGGATATCCTAAGATAAGATTTGGATGCTTTTAAAAGTTTAAAAATCTTTGTTAACATTTAATTTGATTTTTTTATATGTAGGGAAAGGGTAAAAAAAATAAAATGCCACATGGGATTCAAGAAAATAGCTGGAGCTGTGTTTCTTCCCCTGCCAAATTGTGTATGGACCCATGTTACTCTTCACCTTGGTCATCCTTCCTCCCACGTAAAAAATTTTGACTTCTCAACTAAGCTCCTCACTTCAATTTGTCAGCAATATATATAGTTTTGTATATGTATACATATATGCAGCTCTAACTTCATTACCACAAGCTTGTAAAATGATTCGTCATGACCATCATCATCGACTTTTCTCCCCAACTACCACCTCCTCTACTTCCACCGCCTCCTCCTCTTTGTCCAAAACCTCTTCCTCCAGATCAATCGCATCTGAATCAGTTGTCGATCAAATTCAAACTACAAATACAGCAATAGTAAAACAGAGAACTTGGGATGCCGAAAACCACAAAAAGAAGCAGCGAAGCATGACTACCGCTGCTACTGATCACCATTCAACGTACCGAGGCGTGCGTAAGCGTAGTTGGGGCAAATGGGTATCCGAAATCCGTGAACCCAAGAAAAAATCAAGAATATGGTTAGGTTCATATCCTACGGCTGAAATGGCAGCTCGAGCTCATGATGTAGCCGCATTAGCCATTAAAGGTCGATCTGCTTTTCTCAATTTCCCTCAACTAGCCGATCAACTTCCTCGTCCGAACTCTTCTTCAGCAACAGATATCCAAATCGCAGCTGCTAAGGCAGCTGAAGCCGCTGATTTTCTTGATCATAGCGCTGATGACTATCTACCCTGCGACCCAGTTTGTACTGATCGAAGTAACGAGCTTCCCACATCCTGCTATTCGACGAGTTTGAATACGCAGGATTCGGTGAACTCTAGAAACGCGAAAATTGATGAGGATGAAGCATCATTGTTTGATTTGCCGGACCTCGTCATTCAAGGTGAGGATCGAAGGGATCTCGGGTTGTTCAATTACTCCGTCTTTGTATCGGGGACCTGTCAGCTGGCTCAAACCGCTGATCAGAGCCCGCTTTGCCGGCTCGACCAAGACCCTATTAGTTTGTGGGAATTTGATTAAAAATTGATGAGTAATTTTTTTCCCCATGCTTTGCTTGGTGCAATAGTTACTAAATATTTTTACTTTTAGTGTATAAGTATAATTTTTAAGGTTATCTTTCCCATATGTACGTGTGTATGCATATGTATGGTTATATACCTTCGAATACAATACATTTGATATAATTTTGTTATATTACTAGTTGATTGATATATACGTCCTCTATAAATAAATAAGAAAGGCATATGATATTATGAGTCTTGATGACACACTTTAGCTATCAATAAATTTTAATATATATTAACAAAAATTATTAAAAAAATTATTTTTTTAAGACAGATATAATAATTATACTTTTAAATTATAATGTAGTATAATTTAAAAAAAATTATTAATCAAAATCAACATAAAAAAGTTGGTTTCCTCCCTTTCAAACCCTGCTTATAGTAACGTCTATCAAGCAGCAATTTAACAGATATTTTAGCAGATTGTCTGGCGCTAAATCCGGTTCAAATTGGCCAACTAAGCAAAGATTTGTCCACAAAACGAGCCACGATGTTTGACCAATTCTGATCTCCCCCCCCCCCCCAATACCTTTGTACCAAAATATCAGTTAGGCAAAGTGAGCTGAAAATTCAATCACACACTACATTTCTGAAGTTTCAACTATATTCTCTTTGCTCTATTCTCTGCTCCTCGAAGTACGATGTTTGTACACTTTCTTTGTTCTTTTTATCTTTATCACAATTTAATATTAAGTGCTTTTGACACTAGAAAAAAAAGGTTAAAATACATAGCTAAAGATATGAATACGCATCATTTTATCTTGACTTCTTTTTTTCTTTTCACATTAACAAATTATTTTCCAAATGGGCTCCAAATATTCAGATTCCATCTCTCACAATAAAAATTAAAAAATAACAATGCTTTTCGTAATATCTTCAAGCCTAAGAAGAAATGAATTTGAATGAATAGTATGTTCCTCCTTCGAGTATCGCTTGAAAGAACATTGCCAATCACGAGACATAAATATTATTGGGACGCAACTTCGATCATCCATCCCTCAAATCGCTTGCCTTGCCAATGACATCTATATGAACTGATCAGGAACCGAAGAATTGGAGAGCGAAATGTTACGAGGCAAACATTTTAAATAAGTTGACTCATGCATCTACCTTGCCCCTAGCTGCCTTCAAACGCCTTACCACCCATCAAAAATGCATGTACGTACATAAAGTTACCAAGATAACAATCGTTAATTTGTCCAACAGACAGGAGGAACAAAAACACATATCGAATATAGCTGATACTTTGTTCCATATTATTTTCAAGGGCTTTTATTTTTTGAAAACTGCCTATTTACTTAGTGAAAAATGTTTGGGCATGAGCCGACTAAGCTGCCCTTGTCTATCTAGTTATCCTCATATTCCCGTGTTTGTAATCTCATTTATCATAACCTAATTTTTCAATATATTGACTACACAAATTTAGTATTAATAAGGTAAATTACTAGTAAAATAAACTACCTAACACATGGTAAGGGCTTATACCGCACATTAAGATCGCATAGTGGCATGGTAATAAGCATACTTAAATAGTATAACACTCAAGATCATGATTTTAATGTAACAAGGTATGCTTGCAAAAAAAAATGGAAGAATAATAATGCATATCATATTAGATTCATATAAGAGAAATCGTATTATAAATCTTTATTTACTTTGTTTACTTACTACATACTTTCCATCTATTAAGATAATTGGTTCAACCATATCTAGTTTTCCAACATGAACAAAAGTTATGGTAGTATACACACATAATGAGATACCACAACCACCACATGGGGCTAGGATTCATAGAAGGGAATTTTTTCTAGGGATACCACACTCACCACACAATTAGTGTACATGTTGAGAGGGCTAACATAAATTGGGATATCACCCTCACCACATGTGGTCAAAATATATATAGAGGAGGCTTATACTACGATACATCACTCACCACATTCTAAGTGCATCTATTATGAGTGCTACACTAGTTGGCATACCACAACCACCTAAGTGATGGATATAAAAAGTGCCAAGGGGCTTGTATTGGGATACCACTCTAGTTGGACATCAATGCTATGTCAACCTACTATAGTATATTATCCTACCCGTAAAGTTATGCGCATAACCCATATTGAGCACATCCTAGTAGAGAAGGAAATAAGTAGTGCGTGAAAAGATAAAAACATGTGGCAACCCTCCCATTAACTCTAGGTTAGCTACCCCTAGAGCCCGAGAAAAATGCTTAGCCAAAATCTTATTTTCATTATTAAGTAGTATCATGAATTATAATTAATACATCAATGACCAACTAAATGTTAACACCAAACACAACACAGGGGATATAAACCACCAATTGGGTGTTTCCAAGTGATAATACCAAAAATAACACAAGGCATATAAACCACTAATTGGCGTTTAGAGATGACACCAAACTTAGACATACAAGGCATCCAAGCCACATCACAATATTCATCCATTTGATTTCCTATAATTCTGATTAGGCATGGTCAAAATCATGATCAAAATGTCACCATTTAGTGGAAAGGTTAAAATAAAAGCCTCAAAAAAAGATTAACAAGTAATATACAGGAGATGGTGAACTCGGGAGAAATGACTCGATCGGATAGGTCCATAGGATTGATCGACTAGTCTGGTCACACCAGGCCTAAGACAAAATAACACCTAGTGAAACCAGTTGGCTAATTGGTCTAATCGATTAACTTTTTATAGAAACCAATCAATCGATTTTCCCTGACTAGTCAATGTGCCTAAGCTAAGGTCAAACCATTCTAGTCACAAAGGGACTGGTCAATTTGTTTGGCAAATCAATTGATTGTTTACAAAAACTATTTGATTGATTCATCAAACCAATCGATCATTTTCACAACCAATCAAAGGTGGCTACCAAATTGAATGGCTATTCACACAACCTATTGATTGGTATTATAGCACCCTTAAATTTTGTAATCTTAATTTTTAGTATTTAACAATTTATCTGAAAACTTAATCCTTAAATATTTGCTTAATTATTTTTGTTAACCCTTGACCTGCAAACACAACTAAATTCTTTGATACATTAACCAAATTATTTTATTTATTTTTATTTAAATCCACCCTAAACAAATAATTTTATCCATCTTATTTTTTTTCTAATCATATACTTTAAATATGGATAAATTAATATTATCTCAAACCTAAATTTGACCTAAATATAATTCTAACCCTAAATTTACTTTCTTTTTCCTTCTTCTTCTTTTCCCCTTTCCCCCTCTTCTTTCTTTTCTCCTTTTTCTTTCTTTTCCTTTCTTTTTTTTTCTTCCTTCCCTACCCCACCCTAACCCACCTCCTCTTCTTTTCTTTTTCTTCTTCTCTCCTCCCAACCTACTACAAAAGCCCAACTTACTTCTTCTTCTTTTTCTTATTCCCTCCCCAACCTGCCTAGCCCGACCCATCTATTTCCTTCCTTCTCCTTCTCCCTCGACTAGACCCAAACACCCATAACCCTCTTCATATCCTCTACATACAACAAACCTCTTCACAACACAAAACAAATCCCATTTCCCTTTGCTTGCAACCTTTCTTTTCCCATTAGGCTGAACCAAATCCTTGCATGCCCCTCACATGCATTGCCTTTCCTTTCCCTTCCCCTTCTACACCATCCTATTGTATTTGCCCCTTCCTGCACCCATCCCCATCCAACCTTTGCTGCCATTACCTTCCTTATCCCTATCCCAACCATCACCCCAACCACGCATACTTCACCTCTTCCCTGCATTGAACTATTTCACCTCTTTGACCTGCATCAACATACACAGACACACACACACACACACACACACACACACACACAGAGACACACCTTGTAACACCCCCATTTTTTACTACCAAAAAATTTCGTTAAAACATATTGCGGAAGGAGAAAACACTTAGAAAATTAGGGTATTACTGTCGTACTTGGCATAGGTTAGACGTGCACCGCCTATCCCATATCAAATACAAGGTTAAACCAACAAAATAATAAAACAACAAAGTGCTCAAATATCAATTTAATTGAAATAAACTCAAAAATGTCTATAACAAGTGACCGTAAAGGGTTCCAATCAAATCATTACAAAATATATACTAAAAGTACGGAATTACAAAACATGGGTTGGGGCATGGCCAAAAATAAATACCTTGGTCCTCCACGGACCCCATCAAAACATTTCAGATGTCCTCGCTCATAATCACTAACCCAACTAAGGTACGCCCTTTACTAGCCATCCCCAAAAACCTACACATGATCCTCTACTCGTGGGAATGAGCAGGTGATGGAGAAAATGGACACATCAATACGCTATGTACTGAGTATGCCAAGTTGCTCTCTCAATGTACACAAGTATGCTAATTTATCTTAATATACGACATGCATCATGGTAGGACTTTATGCATATAAGTAAGAGTGCATAACACATGCCATCATATTCAACATCATCACAATATAAACATCATGATTAGGATACCATAGCACTTTCACATAACCACTTACATGAGCAATAACATATAGTAGCCCAACAACCCCTAGGGTTATTTCCATTTATTCAGTTTCATTAAGATATGCCATCCATTTATCTATGTAAGATATAGGTCAATCACCATAATTCATGTTCCATACCATAACTAGTTAATCAAGTGCATACGCCAACTTTAACCAGTTGGTTAACCATATCATTAATTACATTTCATAGCCAATTGTCAACCATTCATTTGATTATCATTCATAATTATTAGCCACTAATTACCAACCATATTTTATTATTATCGAGTGATGGACTGTTCACCACCTCATGGTCACACATACCATGGAAGCCTATCCAAAAAGGAACATAAAGTCTAGGCCAAAGCCAATCACCACAATGGATATAAGTCTAGGCCAAAGCCAACCAATATGGACATAAGTCAAGGCCAAAGCCAACCACCTAGGTAACCAGACCCTTTTAGTACCGATACCCCTTAATACATCATCAGTGTCTAGAGTAGGTAAGGTACCGAGACCTCTCAGGATCCCTCCCAAAGGCACCAAAAATTCTCGAAGGCAAACTAACCTCCAGTTGCTAATCGAGGATCAGGTAACCCAGACTTATAGCCAACTCAAATTTCTTTCTCTTTAAGTGATTAGTATTTAATTCATAAGGATGGGTGATCATACAAGGCCTATACAAGCAACTTAGGTAAATTCTCATATTAAACCATATTAATCCTTTTATTTCCATATTTTTCCCAACCATGTGGGTTATCCAATTGCACTTGGCCAAATCTAGTTATATCCATCCTATGGTTTAATTCATACCTTTACTAATTCCTATTACTCGTGTCTCCATATTATCACTTATCATGAGTGAAGTACACCGTGACACCCCTAAAATTTACTATTGAAAAATTTTATTTTATTTAAAAATTAGGGGAAGCTAAAACCATAAATTTCGGGAATGTTACCGCTTCACTTAATACCAGACCGGTTTCCTCCTACCGTTCTAGTACCAAGTGCTAAGGCAAAAAAGAACATAACACGATTTACACAAATTCAAACTTTTATTTAAATTAGAGTAGCACATTAAATTCGTTACAAGAGGTAAAGTCCACCGTTAGTGGATATAAGAGTAAAATCATTTTAAACAAGGAAATAAAAGGTTAAAAGAGAAACTCTGAAATCTTTCCCCGCCAATCCTTACGCTCTTACCTGATAATGGCTTGAATAACATTTGCAACAAACCTGCAAGGGACACTACCCATTGAATAGGCAGTACCCACAAACGGAACCCTTTAGTACTATGGTACTGAGTAACCCTTTATACCAAACTAAAAGGTAAGGCCCGCATGCTACACATCATACTTAAACAAAAGTAAAGACAATATCATACTCAAGCATATAAATAATCATAGCCATTAAAGAGCAATTACACACATTAACCAATAAGAATTGTACAATACGAATTTCATTTGCTTAACACCTCCAGCATTTACCAAGAGTGATAGGCACCAATGCCACACTTATCTCATATCAATAGATCATGAGGACGAAAGTAACACTTTTGATCTTAAGCCATTAATTAAACATCATTCAACATCATCTCTTGAATTATATCCATGTGAGTGCGAAAACCCCACTATTATAGCCAGTGGACTAGAATACACTTTAGGGCAGAATGTACCTGACCATTATTATTTGTTGGTGGGCCAGTCTCCAAGACATCCTGCACCTAGCCACTATTATTCACCAATGAACCGATCTGGTCCCGACTCACATGGTATTCTACTATAAGGGATTAGTGTCTTCCCATAATTTATTGACATCCAATGTTTGGTTTATTGAGCTCGGGATCCCCCACTATTATAGTTGGTGGACCGAAAATATACTTCAGGGCAGAACGCACCTGACCACTATTATTCACTAGTAGACCGATCTCCCGGGCATCTTGCACTTGGCCACCATTATTCGGTGGTGGACCGGTCTGGGCCTAGCTCAATAATCTTTTACTTTACATAATTAGTATTTTATTCATGTCTTATTCAACAGGCCTATTTATTTAACTCGAGGGGAGAAAGGTCACAAATCTAGAGACACAAAGATATATCGGCCATAAAATTAAGTATTCTATATCAAGGATCATGACGCACATAAAATCCTAACACGTATTTCGAACATATCTAATACACATTTCCGTGCATACTTACAAACTAGGCATCTCTCGTATGATTATGAAATAAATAACATATCATACCCGTAATCACCCATTCAACCCTATACCATGCATTATCTTTATGATATTCACTAATTTACCAAAACACCTTTATCCTTATAATATACATGGATATACTTAAACAATTGTTCCTAAGGCCATAAACCCTTATTCTTTTATTTAACATCATTTATGTCTTATTATGGAGGCTTATTTAATCTATTGGCAGGTTATTTGCAAGTTACCGATTTACCCCTTCATACTTACAAAATTACTGAAACACCCTTCTTATTTGTAAGGTTACTCATTTACCCCTTTTTACTTTCCAAATACCATATTACCCTTCCTTCTTGTATGATTATCAAAATACCCCTTATATTTGTTAAATTATCAATTTACCCTCCATACTTATTAAATTACCAACTTTAACCCTTATACTTATTAAGTTACCAAATTATCATTCTAGTTGGTTAAGTTACCGGAATGCCCTCTATACTTGTTTAAAATTACCAATTTGCCCCTCAGGTTTATTAAATTACCAAGTTTCCCTTTTGTCAGATAATTTACCAAATTACCCTTCACACTTATTAAATTAGAGAATTACCCTTTGGTTAGTTAAATTACCAAATTACCATTTTAGTTATTTAAATTACCAAATTGTCCTTCATACTTATTAAAATTACCAAATTGCCCCTCTGATAAAATTACCAAATCTCCCATCTTACTTATTAATTTACCATTTTACCCTTTTTACTCACAAAATTACCAAGTTGTCCTTCCTTCATGCCAAATTACCAAAATACCCTTCTTTTTTATTAAATTACCACTTTATCCATTTTACTCACAGAAATTACCAAAATACCCTTCATTTATGCTAAACTACCAAAATACACTTCTTCTTTATGAAAGTACTACTTTATCCCTTTTACTCACAAAATTTCCAAAATACTCTTCCTTTATGCCAAATTACTAAAATACCCTTCTTCTTTAATTAACTTACCAAAATACCTTCTTACTCACAAGAATTACTAAGTTATCCCCTTTTCCATGAAAACTTACTAAAATGCCCATCTTACTTATTAATTTACCATTTTACCCCCTTTAATCTTATAAATTACTATTTCTCCCTTATTATGCCAAATTTACTAAAATACCCTTACCACATAAGATATTAATATCCATGGTCCATATACATCATCTAATACCACCAACTATTATTATTTATTTTTGATACTCATTAACACCCACCATATATATATATATATATATATTTACTTAGGCCACACCTTTTGCACAAGAAAAATTACTAAAATGCCCCTACAGCTTATATTAACATTATCTATGCAACAATTGGCTACATTAGTTTATCAAGTCATACATATGTATTTAACATTGTCATTAACAATAAGGCTCCTACCTTAAACATTATTTCTACACATGACACATAAATTAACAATCTTTCCTTTTCAACAACCAACAGATGCTACAAGTCATAAAACACTTAACATCACACAACATGCTCATAATCATATTAAAAACCCTAATTTGCTAACATATATATATCTACACATTTTAGTAGTGTATAATAGTTACTTTATTTCCAACAATAATTAAACCTTACCGGTACCCCAGTTAAAGGTTTGAGCTTTGATTAGTAAAAATCAATACTTAAAAATAATATAAAGAATTAGAATAATAGAAGTAGAAAATCAAAAGGATAAATTTTTATCAAAAGCTAAATTAATACATACTAATACTAACTATTGTTATACTTCAAAATTTAATCAAGTTGCTCAAAATAAAAAGCAGAGCTCACGCTGCATACATAAAAATAAGGGAGAGTAAGGGCGAAGGGGGGGAATAGAATGAAGAGGAGTGCTGGTTAAGGTAAAGGTTTTGAGGCTCAGATGAGGGCTTGTGGAGGGGAGTGAGGGTGGTGGCTCAATGTGGGGAGGGAGTAGGTGTGTAGGTGGCGGTTAAGGGTCAAAGGTTGGTGGCTTAAGGCAGAAAAGGCGAAAACTAAAGGGCTGGAAATATGGGTGCAAAGATGGGTGAAGGAGAAGAAGGAAGGGAAAAGAAGAGAAGGAGCGAGAGGCTACAGGGGGAATTTCGGCCAAGGGGAGGAAGGGTGGTGGTAGGGGAGGTTTTAGGGGGTAGAGTGGTAGTTATAAAGGCGTTGGAAGAGGGAGAACAAAGATGCAAGGTGGTGGTACAAGGTAGAGGCTGAGAAGGGGAAAGAAAAATAAAGGATAAGAAAGGTGGCTGTAGAGGCGTGTGGTGGTGGCTTGGTGGTGTAGGGAGGTAGTAGGGGGTTCCAGGGGTGGTTGTGGTGGCTGTTTGGGTGGAGGAGGAGAAGAGAGGGAATAAGGGAGAAATGGGAGAGTCTGCAAGGAATTGAGGGAGGTCAAAAATGGGTAGATAATGGGGGATAAGGAGAAGAAAAGGAAGAGGGGAGGGAGGTCAAAATGGGCAAAGAAGGGGGATAAGGAGAAGAAAAGGTGGATGCAGTTGCAAGTGGTAGGGTGCAAAGTGGAAAGGAGAAGGAAGGGAGAAATGGGAAGGAAAGGGAATGCATGCAGGAAAGGCTGTAGGGTTTTGTGTGGCCATAAATGGAAGGAAAGGGACGGGGGGAGAGAGGGAGAGTGAGAGTAGGGTAACCTGGCTACCATGGCAGGTGCAGAGGTGGTGGTTGCAAGCTGGCATGCGATGGTTGAAGAAGAAGGAAAGAGGAGGGAAGGAGAAGAAGAAGAAGAAAAGAAAGAAGGGGCAGGTCGTCCAGGGGGAAGAAAGAAAAGGGATGGGTCGGCCCTATGCACGAGGGAGAGGGGGAGAAAAAGGGAGAGGCTGGGTTGGCCCAACCAAGGGAGAAAGGAAAAAAAGGAAAAGGCGGGCGGGCTGGGGTAGCGAGAAGGGAACAAGAGAAAGGACTAGCAGCCTAGTGTAGAGTGAAGAGAAAGGAAGCAGGCCGGGCAGCCCAAAGTGGAAGAAAAGAAGAAGAGGAAAAAAGAGGAAAATAAAAAGGAAGGAAAAGGAGAAAGAAAAAAAGAAAATGGGAAATGGGAAATGGGAAAATAAAATTCAAATAATTTTTGGAATAAGGGTATTTAATTATTTATATAGATAAATTATTTTAACAAATTTATTTATGTAAAATTTAAGATATTAATTTAAGAGGGTAATTTAGTAAAATATGGATTTATAAAATTATTTAAATAAAATGAGTATGATAAAATAATAAAATAATTATTTTAATTTATTAAATATTCATATCCATTTTTATACACCCAAAAGTCCACAAAATAAATAAATTAATTGATTTAAAAATTAAATTATCCCAAATGAGGATTATTTGTTAAATTTTAGGTTTTGAAATTTCGAGGTATTATATACACCTTTATCCTTTACATTACTTATAATGTATACCATAAGATATAACCCATTTTAATCACTTAAATATGCTAAAATTCCATGATAAAATTTGTGTTTTATCCTATTAATAATAATGGTATAGTCCCAAACATAACCCCTAAGCATAACCAAACACAAAGAAACAAATCATGCAAACTAGTCGAGCCAGTTGATCGGTATTACCCAACTAATCAAATAATTTAACTCAACTAGACCATGCTTTCTTCAACCGGTTCATCAGTTTGGGCAAATAGTCGAATATTCATAGACCAGCCTATCAGTTTTACCAAACCAATTGATGGGTTTAAGTAAAGAGTAAGACCAAGGTCTCTACAAGCGTACCTGTCGATGGGTTGGATCAATAAGTCGACTGTTCTAGGAATTAGTCGATTGGTTTGACCTAACCAGTCGATTAGTTTACCCTAGCACAGCACCAACTCACAAATTTCATGAAAATTCTAGCATAAAAATCAGTTCTAACCACATTAGAACATGTATCAACATCAACTAACATATTTCTAATCAAGTTATCATCCATTTCTCACCATAACAGTATCATAGCCTATTTTATCCATTATAGTGCTATTTACTCAATTTGGATAATTTAAGTAGTCAATTCATGCATATAACTATATTTCTTCATACCAACATATATCAACCAATTACGATATCACCTTTCATGCATAGACACATGATATCATTTTAAGAGAAACAATTACTTACTTAATGTCGGTTAAATCCTCTCAAAATACATAATTTCCAAATCAATGGAAACTTCAACTCTTAAAACCTTAAAAGCCAAATCTTAACTCAATTATTATACCAAAACCTCATCAAATTTAAAAAAAAAAGAAAATAGAAAGGAATAAAGACATACCATTGAGACAAAAATAGAGAAAAGATCAACTAGACCACTCAATCTTTTCCCAAAATCTAACCCTGCCTTGTTAACAATTGAAACAAGAGAGAGATAGAGACATGATCATAAGAGTATAAGAGGTTAGATTTGGCAAGGCTCAAAGTGTGGAGAGAAGAGAGAAGAATTCAAAACTTAGGGGAAATTTGGTGGCTAAAAGAAAGTGAATTGCAGGGATGATTAGGGCTATTTATAGCCAACTAATATAAGGGAAACTCATAGGGTTCAGAAGGTAACTTAAAACCATACTATTGATTTTTAGAGTTTAATCAGAACAGATGGATTTATCTAGGATTAGCTAACCTTGTCTCTTGAGCTCAATTGGTGACTCTGAGGAACTTAGGTCAATCAAACCATTATTGGAAAACATGAATGAAGAAATGAGAGGTTAGCATGGAAGGAATCTTCTAGCTACTCAGAAGCATATCAGAGGTCGAAGCAATCAATCTCATAATCAAGCAGAGGAGAGAGGAGGAAGAAGGTAATGGCTGAGGTCATATCTCTCCCTCATTGGTCTCAATTGACCTCCAGAGAAAATTGAGGCAATATTTTGGGTTAAACACATCATGAAAATAGTTAGGAATATCTCTAAGACAATTGGTAAGAGTTTATAAGGTTCCATTTTAGTGTAAGGGACTTTTCTAGAAAAATCAAATTCAAAAATGTGACCAGCTCGACAAACCAGTCGATCGGTTTGAGTCTACTAGTCGAATATTCATCCACGAGTTGAGGAATCCAATTTGGCTAAAAGAACAAACCAATCAATCGGTTTAAGGAACCCATTAATGACTTTTCCTATAAAACTCAGAAAAGTTCATTTTTTAACATAATTCCAAATCAAATTATATTCCAAATCAAATCATGATATTGAATTAAAATTAAAGGTCTAAAATTTGACAAAAATTCCCATCCATTCATTACATAAAAGTTCAGGGTATTACACACCCTCTCCCTTCCCCTATTCATTTGACCCCGAACCCTGCTCCTTCATCTTCTTCCTTCTCCATTCCCAAGCCAACTCCCTACAGTTGTTGCCTTCTCATTGCCACACTTTTTTCCAACTTCATCCAACACCACCACACCACCATTGTATGACACCGAGCCCCTATTCTTCTTCTTCTTCTTCTTCTTCTTCTTCTTCTTCTTCTTCTTCTTCTTCTTCTTCTTCTTCTTCTTCTTCTTCTTCTTCTTCTTCTTCTTCTTCTTCCCAAACAACCTTGTCAACTTCTTTATCTGCCTCCCTCTCCCTCCTCACTACTTCCCTAACCTTCCTTCTTTTTCTTCCCCCTCATTCTTTTCCACGGCCATGTTTGGCCTTGCCAACCATCACCACCACACCACCCTTCCTGGAAACCAAGCCCATAATACATGATTCCTTAATTTTCTCTAGCCTTGACTATTAACCAACACCACCACCAATGTAACCCGTGCGTCCCTTTTCCTCTTCCTGTAGCCATGCGCCCTCAAACCCCCAGCCAATCCTCTTTAATCTACCCTTGCCGCCTCTCTACCTCATTTCTTCTCCATCTCCTCTAGATCTAAACTAGCGATCAACCATTGGCCTCCCTCGTGCCACTAGTAGTTCCACCACCATACCATCTGCCTTAGCCATCACCTCCACCCAACCAACCTTTCACCCCCTAAGAATTTTACCTGCACCCACTCACATTGCATAAGCAGCATAAGGTAGTGCCTTTAAAAAAATTTACTCATGTTTAATAAGAGTAATTTAGCAATTTTCTATTTAATAAAAAATTATTGTCATTTTATTAATTAAATACTAATTTGGTTAATATGGTATCATTTTTGGGTACAAAAATTTTATTAGCAAAGCCTAATAAATATGAATAGAATATTGATAAAATTATTCTTTTGTTGTATATCAAGTAATCCCTATACTCTACTAAAATGTTCAGATATCACGTGATAACACATTTACATTTTGATGTATAAACCATGTGTTAAGTATATTTGTTACATTGTGATTATTTATCTAATAATGTTAGCATGAGATTTGGTAAAATGAAGCATGCTAACTTATGGAAGTTATTATGTGTACAAAATGTATGTTGAAATGGTTTAAATGATGCGAATAAATTATATATGTCATATATGTTCAATATGATAGGTTGAGCATGTCTAGATATATTTTTAATATAAATATTATTATCATGTGACCGAGGAAAATTTTGGTCATTTAAGCATATTGTGATATTTAACTTGATAAGAATGCTTAATACGTCTCAATTATTGTTTAGTATGAAGATGATTGATTTGATGTTTTAGTAATGTATGTTCCAACATGATTATTGTTGTTGTTATATGTTCTAGGGGTATTTTGTTCATTTTGTGTATATTATGATAATTATTCTTATAAGCATGCCTAACATGTTTTATATATTGTTGAGCATATGGAAATGTGGTTTGATATTCTAGAATGCATATTAGGGTTTTATGTGTAAAATCATGTATAAGGGCAAATTGATCATTTAGCATAGCTAATAATTTATTTACATGTTAAATGATTTAATTATTTTATTTTAATATTTTTCTTGACTAGTTAATAAATAAATTGGAATTAGTATTTAAAATAGATGATAATGTGGATATTTTGGCATCAAGGGTATTTTGGTCATTTTTGGCTTAAAGTGACTAAGTGTGAATAATTGATTCAAGGATGGCTTTGGTATATTTTTAATGATTGAAATTGGTATTAACATTGATTATGGTTGCCTCAGATGTCTACAAATGAGGTAAAATGGTTAGGTATGAAAATTGGATCATTGTGATTACTATGTGATTTTGTGGCCACCTTAATAAAATATTAATACTTAAAGTAAAAGACCTTGAGATCAAGAATAATGGCTCTTTAGGGATCACTACCCTAAAGACGTGGTTTAGCCTATGGTTGATTCTAGATTTTGTTGGTGTACCTTAGTGCCCTAACTAAGCCCTATATCTTACTCTATTTAGCTCTACATACCTATAGATTAGGTGTCCTTATCAGTAGGGTACTGTGCTACCTTTATATACAAGTGCAACCAAGATACCTTAGTGTCCTTAGGTTAATAGTTGATAGGATATTGTATTACCTTGGTGTGCTAGTATAACCAGAGTACCTTAGTGTTTGTGGGTTCAATACGTTCTCCCCAAGAATAAATAAAAATGGAAATGATTATTATTAGTTTGAAATGATTAATATATTAGTCAGTAGTAGCCTTCGTACCTACTTGTGTGACACCTCCATTTTTCACTATCAAAAAATTTTGTTTTAAAATAGATGGGAAGAGAAAAATAATAAACATGTCTAGGAAAAATAAGGTGTTACTGCATTACCTAACACATAAAAGATGCCAGTCGTACATCCTATATTAGATACAAGGCTAAAACCAAACCAACAAATATAAAGTAGAGTGCACAAAATCAATTTACATAAATATTTAAATGATCATTTACAACATAGGACCTTGACACTCCCTGACATAGTCAAATACAGGGAGAATGATAAGCTAAAAATGCAAGGCTATATCAGTAGAAAACAAGTTAGGGTGTGACCCCAAAACCATGGTTTATTATGGACTGCATAAAAAACCTGCAAATGTCCACGCTCTCAAGCCCTGAACCCAAGATAAGGTAGTCCCACTACTGGCCATCCCCAAGAATTTGTACATGACCCTTTGCTCATGGGAATGAGCAGATGACTAAGCAATTAGTATGCTACACACTGAGTAAACCAAGTTACCTCCTCAATGGAAGTAACAAGCACACTAGGATCTATCATATCATGGGAAATATACTTAACATGCATCATGCCAATGCCGAATAAATAATTTTATCTACTCTATAAAAATTAGATAATGCATTAGGATTCACTATCATGAATAACTCAAACAACTCACAATGTATGATGCTCATTTTCGTAGTATAATATCATATATAGTTGCACACTCGTACAAAGCAGGTTATCTAGGTGAACATTAGGGTTTATTTCCCAACTTGCTTAATAAATTAGGTTATTCCATTTATTTACTCATATAATTATATAGTTCATCATCCATTCATTCATTTCTATTACTAACCAATTATTCATTCAAGTCATTATCCAAGTATCCATCCCTAATTTTATCATTTTTATCATCCAACTGTTCATTTCAATCATTATCCAATTATTCATCATCAAGCGATGGACTGTGCACCACATCATGGTCTCACATACCAAAGAAGTCTATCCAAACAAAGGGACATAAAGTCCAGGACGAAGCCAATAACCAAAATGGACATAAGTCTAAGCCAAATCCAACCACAATGGATATAAGTTCATACCAAGCCAACTAATATGGACATAAGTCCAGGCCGAATTCAACCATCTAGTTAACCAGACCCTTTAGTATTGATACCCCCTAATATATCATTAGTGTATAGAGTAGGTAAGCCACTGGGATCTACTAAGATCCCACCTAAAGATAAAGCTCGAAAGGTACCAATAAATGCCCAAATGCATACTAACCTAGATAGCTAATTGAGGATCGGGTAACCTAGACTCATATATAACTCAATTATCTTTTTATTTATGTTATTAGTACATTATTTATAAGGTTAAGTGATCACACATGTCCCATACAAATAATAAGTGAACATTCACATATCTCTTCCATGTTAACCCTTCCCATCCTCCAACCATGTGTGGGGTTTCCATTTATGCTTGTTCAATATCAATCATACCCATTATATTATTCCATTCAAGCATATATCTTATTTCACCACCCTATTTCTCAAGAATCATCCCATTTTATATGAGGTACACCTTTTAGGCCTTTTCATCATTCATTGATATGCCATGAATCATGGTCCATTTAATCAATCCATTAAGTCAATCCATTAAGTCATTGATCCATGGCAATATACATATTTTATCCATTAAATAAACATATAACAATCCTATGCATAGTTTGAGACCATATATAAAATAAATAGAGAAAAATCACATAAACCAACCAAACTAATCGATTAGTCTAGCCCATCCAATTGATCGGTTGCACCAACAAGTCGATTGGTTTTTTTTGGATTTTCCATTCAATCAATTTATCTCCCTCAGACCAGACCTTCCTTAAATCAGTTGATCAGTTTGGGTAGAATAATAAACTATTCATAGACTAGTCGATTGGTTTGCCCAACTAGTAGATGGGTTTGAGCATAGAGCAATACCAAGGTCTCTATAGGCCTTCCAGTCATTGGATTAGGTCAACTAGTTGATTTTTCTAGGAACCAATCAATTGATTTGACCTAATCAATCGATCAATTTACTCTCCAACAACACCAAACAGTCATTTTCACATAGATCATGCTTGTAATTCTTTATTATACCACATTATTACATGTTCCAATATCAAATAACACATTTTTAGCTTACTCTAGTTTCACATTTCACCATTAATCATCACAACCTAATATTTCCTCAAT
Organism: Tamarix chinensis; assembly: GCA_030549775.1. Taxonomy (NCBI): domain Eukaryota; kingdom Viridiplantae; phylum Streptophyta; class Magnoliopsida; order Caryophyllales; family Tamaricaceae; genus Tamarix; species Tamarix chinensis. Next base: position 75,788,858 of record CM060179.1, on the reverse strand, counting down.
TTTCATGCTTTTCACTTAAAATTCATAGTCTAACCATTCAATACAGTTTTGTAAGCTATATATTCATGCTAACATATAATATCAAAGTTAAAGAGTTCTATAACATGTAAGTTTACTCATAATCCATTTTAGAAGTATGAATGGCAAGCAAAATTTTCCTCAAACAAGAACACTCAACTTGTGAAATCCTCAAATTTCAAAAGCTTGGAAATAATAATTTTTACTAAAAAATTCATGAATAAATTTTACAAATCCAAACTTAAAATAGAAAGGGAAGAACGAACATAGAACACCCAAAGGAAAAATAGAGATTAATGCACTTGAACCACTCACATTTTTCCTAAATTAACTCTTTCTTACTTAACAATTAAAATAAGAGGTGGCTAGAGAAAGGATCAAAAGAGAAAAAGAAATTTGAATGTAAGGATTGAAGTGTAGACGGAGAAGGTGAATGCTAGAGAGTCAATTATTTCAGTAGCTAAAAGAAAGGTGAATAGAAGGGGCTATTAGGGCTATTTATAGCCAACAAATCAATACAAATTACAAGTGTAGTTGGGAACAGATCGAAACCCTAATTCTTATCGTTTGAATTAGAGTATAACGTACTAATTTCATTTAAGATATTCAGACCTATCCTCTAGAGTTCAAATGGTAATTCTAGAGGAGTACAGGTCAATTGGTCCAGAAATACAATATACAAAAGGGAAAATGGAAGGTCAACATAGAAGGAATCTCCCAACTAAGTAGAATTGAGTCTGAGATTAAAGCAATAATCCCAAAAATGTGCAAAGGAGAGAGGTGTAATAAGACAAAGGTGAGGTCATCTCCCCCTCAATTTTCCCAATCAACTCCTCAGATCTAAGGTAGAATTTTTGGGCCAAATGCGTCATGAAAAAGGCTAAGAATCTTTTAAGAATAATTTATCATGAACTATTAAGGTTCAACTTTAGTATAAGAAATTTTCCCATAAAATTGATTTTCAAAAAGATACTTTGCTCAACAAACCAGTTGATTAGTGTAATACTCCGTATTAATTACTCTTTAAATTAGACTCGTAAGACTTAAAGTTTGATTAGTAGGCAAAGTAAACCATAAGATTATTAATATTATTTTTTTTTTCGATCGCCTTGTTATCTTGAGTAGTTCTATAAATATTAAGTTATAAAAATAACCCGGACTAAGTGTGAGAAAAGGTAGAGGAAGTTAAAAATTTATGTCGTTAATAATACCGATCATAAGAGGTGAGTAATTAAAATAGAAGGGGATTGTAAGAATAATAATAATGTTAGCAATAATTTCAAATAAAATAGAATGGGGGAAGTGATAAAATAATGATAATAATAATAATATTGGTCATAATAATAATAGTATCATGATTTACTTTTGGAGGAGATTAAACCTTGTTTAAGTGGTAATTCTTTTTCCTAATAACCTTCTTGTTAGCTACTACCTTAGGAGTTTTTTTTCTTTTCTTCCTAATATTTTCTCTAATCAACCTGCACCTTTTTCCCACCTTCTTCCCCACATAAACCCAGCCCAAACCACCCCCAGCAGGTCGCATAACCTGCAGCTCCCAGCCATGCACCTGTCACCTTCCCTCTCTCCCCATGCATGAGTCATTTCCAGCCAGCATTATCCCCCTCTTTTGCAGCCTTTCCTCTTCCCCAAACACAGCCCTTCTCCTCCCCCAACCTCACTCTCTCTCACGCCACCCCAGCCTGCAAACTTTGGCAGCCATCACTCAACCATCTTCCCTCACATCACTCACCACCTGCAGCCTCTACCCTTCGACACTCAACCTCCCATCCCCTAACTTGCAGCCTCATCCTTCCTTCCTCCAACCTGCACCCCTACCCTATACTTCCTCCATCTACCCACCTATTTTCCTCCTTTCCCATGCCCTTCTTCCCTACGAAAATCCAAGAAATCAGTCCAGCCATAGCCATCACGTCACCAGCCTTATGCAGCCCCAAAACCCCACGTAACCCCAGCCCCTCCATCGAGATACAGCCTGTATCTCCCCCGCTTCTCAACCTGCACCCCTATCCCATTATTCCAGCCACCTATCCCTCCTTTTTCCTCTTTTCCCCATGCATGCAACCAGCCCCTTTCCCTCCTCAATGTTCGAAACTCTCCCCCTTAAAAACCAACCTGCAGCACCTTTCCCCACTCACCCTTGTAGAAGCCCCTTTTCTCCCCATCTTTCTCCCCCTTTTATTTGTGTCCCAACCTGCAGATATCACCCCTTTTCCCCCTCCCTTTGAGCCCTCTAAGTTGCTCCTTGCAGCCCCTCTTCCCTTCCCTTAATTCTAGTAAGAAAACAAAGGTAAGTGCAGCCCCAAAACTCCCCTCTCCCCTCCACCGAATTTAGTTTCAAAATTCTTCCAGCTTTTACCTTGTGTTCTACCTTCTCCAAGCAGCCATTTTCCTTCCCCAAGTAAGCACTCTATCCTCGGTAAGTTCGGTGCTTAAATTCATGCATCGGCTGCCTCATTTATTCTTCCTAATAATTTTCAAGTATTAGTTTGCGTAGGTTGCATTTTGATTTTTTATTTTGCATAAATATTAATGCTTGTAGTTTGGATGGTGTTTTCACTTCTAGGTAACCTTGACCTTGCTTAGAGTATTTTTGGAGGAAGCTCAAGGTAAACCCAACTAACCCGAAGACGATAGAATTTTTATGTGAAAATGATAAGCTAGTTGCTATGATTAAATCATGATAAAATGTATATATCAAATTATCATATGTTTGTGGGAAATGGGAGCATGATGTAATTCTTTTCTACATGAATACCATGATGTGTAAATTAACATATGTTATCATGCAATCTTTTCATGTGCCTAAGTGATATTCTAAATATTTGACGAAGTATATGATAATGATAACGAACTTGAATTATGCTAGTAAAATGAGATGAATATGTCTAAGGTAAAATGTAGTTTATATGGGAGCATGTTGTAGTTCATTCATACATGAATATATTGAAGTGTAAATTAATATGTGTTGCCATGTAATCTTTTGATATGCCAAAGTGATATTCTTAAATGTGAAGAAGTGTATGCTAATGGTAACGAACTTGGATTTATGCTAGTAAAATGAGACGGCTATGTTTAAGGTGAAATGTAATTTTATATACCATGATTTTGTTTGAGATTTATTTGTGAAAATTATATGAGCTTCCGAAATATTAAAAATGCATGCTAATAGTGTTTACATGTACTATGTATGATAAATGGTTGGGGATAATATGGTCCTTTGTAGTACCGAAGAGATTGTCGGATGTAAAGTATCAATAATTATTTTATGCTAGCGTTTCATGACAAATGGCTTATGTAAGTAAACTCAGTAAGGCAAAAAGTTGTTTCAAAGAGGATAAATGGATTAATTAAATTAAGTGTTGGCCTTAAAACAAATGTTGGGAATAATTGGATAATTGGTTTGAACTTTGAATCGAAAAATTAATCGGGCTATGGCATAATGCCTACCCCTAGGCCGTGTTGGCTTGGAATGGTTGTGACCTTGTGGTCTATGGATGTGATGTTGTTTGTTGATGGTTGAATAAGTTGAACTCTGTGAATCTCGACATTCTAAAAGGAAATAATAACCCGAAATTTCATAAGACAATAATTACTTAAAGAGAAAGACTCGAGTTGGAAAGGAATCTCGTGCCTCGGACTTGGCCGCCGAGTGCATAGTTTTGGGCCTTCGGGTCAAGGGGCTCACTTCTGCTCTATAGGTATTCCATACACCCTATAGGGAGTACGCGTACTTAAGGTCTTGAGTTCTGAGGTTTAGTATGGGTGACTATTATGTCGTGTGGCTTCCTTGGCGAGCTTTGCCCTGGAATCGAGTGATTTATTTTGGTACCACCCTCCTTGACGATCTTTGTCATGGATATGGGATTGTATTCCACTTGAGAATTGCTATAAATTTTATAACCGGATTAGACACCCACCATAATACTTCTATAATAATCGGAATAGGAATGACTTGACCTTGGTGAGATTGCTTGGAATATCACTAACTCTTCCTATTGGGCCATAATGTATGGTCGTTGGTAAGTTAAATTGATTATGAAATTGTAAGCATGCCTTAAATGCCTTGATGGAGATTTTGACCTAGCTCGTACTGTTAAATGTGATGTGGTTGTGTGTTTCAAAATCGTGGCCTTGCATGTGAGCATATATTATCTTTGAATTCCGTACTTGCATGATGTTTGCTACGTGGGTATGCTACCTCTCCGGAGGCGTTGTGGTTTACTCAGTACGAGGAAGTCGTACTGATGCTATCACTTTTCAGAGGAGTACGTCCAAGGCATGCGTTGGCTAAAGGACTACGAGGAGCGTCACCCCAACGAATAGGTAGATTTAGGGAGCGAGTGGACCCCGCCCCTTTTTCCCCTTTTCCTTGTAATTTGTTGGACCGTAAGATTGTAAGGCAGACCATATTTGACTTTTGCGTACTCTGTTGTTATTTTCTAAATGGTTAGTTATTTAATTCCTAAACAATCATTTATCTTGGATAATATGTCTTTTGTAAAACTCTTGATTTCGTGTTATATTTCTCTTAACTTTGGATGGTTTGATTTATTTAAGCCTTAGCACTTGATGTAAGGATGGTGAGGAGACCAGACTTATGTCAAGTGTGGCGGTAACACCCATCGTTCTTTAATTTTCGCTTCCGCAAAGCATAATTTAAATGAAAATCATCAAGTCGTGATTTTGGGGTGTTACAATTAGTCTGGTCAAGAAAAACCATTTTGGTGAAAGGACGAAATAGTCGATCAATTCACCTAAAAAACTCATTTAATTTAGTTTTCTAACCATATTTCAAATTCAACTTTACTTCAAATCCAATCATAATTTTAAATCAAACTCACTAACCTTATCTACAATCTTTTATGGTCCAATATACCTTGGAATAAGCTTACCCTTCCTACCAAACCTCATGAATCCCCTGGTGGAAGAGACCCTCAAAAGGACTCTATCGCCCACCTTGTAATCATTGGTTTGCCTTCTCAGATTTGTGTAGCTCTTCTGCCAATTCTGGGATACTCTCATTCTATGCTAAATCAATATAATGTGCCTCATTGTCTCCTTGATCAATTTGGGTCTCAACACAAGTGTCTAGCTAATGTCGTTCCAATACGAAGGACTATGATATTTTCTCAAGTAAATTGCTTTGAAAGGAGCCATCTTGATGCCGGTGTGGTAACTACTATTGTAGGAGAACTTAATCAAGTCTAGACAATCTTTCTAACTGTCCCCAAAGTCTAACACACATGTCTGAAGCATATCTTTTATATTCTAAATGGTTCTCTCTATTTGACCATCCATAGCTAGTTGAAAATCAGTACTTATATTTATTTGAGTCCCCAAAATAGCTTGCAACTTCTACCAAAAGTGCGACAAGAATCTTGATTCTGTATCTAACACAATATCCTTAGGGAATCTATGTAGTTTCATAACATGTTTCTAATAAGCGTTGGCTAGCTGTTCCATATTCCATGTCACCTTCATTGGTATGAACACTACTAACTTAGTCAAACAATCCACAATAACCCAGATAGAATCAAATTCACTATGAATCCCCTAAAGACCAACCACAAAGTCAATATATATGCTGCCCCACTTCCACTTGGGAACTTCTAGGGGTTACACTAACTCTTCTGTTCTCTTATGCTCGATCTTAACCTTTTGACAGGTCAAACATCAAGCAACAAACTCTACCACTTGCTACTTCATACGGGGCAACCAATATACCTTCTTTAAATCCTTATATAGATTGTCCCCTCCAATGTGGATAGAATAAGGAGTATAATTTTATTCTTCAAGGATCCTTCTCTTAATCTCAACACATCCCCATGGTATAAACCACCTACCTTTTTATTTGACACTACTATCCTCATGGATCTAAAATCCTTCAGCTCTATCTTCTGCAAAACTAGTCTAGATCCTCTCGAGCTTAAAATTGTGAAGTTGATTATCTTGTATCTCCTCAAATTTTGAAGGGATAATGGTGGGTGCACTTATTCTTACCTCTAAACTACCAGCGGTGATTAGCTCTATCTCCCAATTTCTGAATTCTCAACACAAATGGTCTGACAACACAATCATGTTCAAGGAATGCAAGGTCTTTCGGTTAAGCTCATTTACCACCACATTAGCCTTACCCTCATAGTAGTCAATTCTTGGTCGTAATTCTTAACTAACTCCTAACATAAGTGATGTCTCAGATTCAACTCGTGATGTGTAAAGATATACTTGAGACTCTTATGGTTAGTATAGAACTTGCACTAAACTCCATAAAGATAATGCATCCAGATCTTAAGGGTCAACAATACCACGACAAGCTCTAAGTCATGAATTAGGCAGTTATGTTCATGCTACTTCAATTATTGAGAAGCATACACCACTACTCTTCCTTTTTGCATTAGCACACAACCAAGACCATGCTTGGAATTATCATTGTATACCTCAAAATTGTCAGTCCCACTTAGCAATGTGAGCACTATGGCTAAATTCAAGTGCTTCTTCAACTCTTCGAAAGCTTCACCACACTTCTTATCCTGCTAAAAATGTGTAGCCTTATTTAGTAAATTAGTCAATGGTTGTGCTATCTTACAAATTTCTGCCACAAACCAACAATAGTAACTAGCTAATCCTAGAAAGATATGCAAATCCTTGACATAAGTGGGAGTTGGACATTCAGAAATTGCTTGAATCTTGACATGATCCACTACCACTCCATCCTTAGAGATTACATGTATAAGGGAATCCACTTGATCTAACCAAAACTCATCTCAATAATGCCAAAGTTTTCCTTTAAACATTGCTAATGCATATCTCGATTGATGGAGAACATAAGGATGTAGTCGAGGAACACTATAATGAACTAGTCCAAGAATGGTTGAAATATCTGGTTCATGAGGGACATGAATGCTGCTAGCACATTAATGAGTCCAAAAGGCATTACTATGAACTCATAATGGCCATATCTTGTTTGAAAAGCAGTCTTAGGGATGTCCTATTCTAGTATCCTCAATTAATGGTAGCCCGGCCGAAGATTAATCTTAGAGAATATCTTGGCTCCATGTATAATACCCCAAAAATTGTAAAACCTAAAATTTAATAATTAATCCTCATTTGGATCTAATTTAATTTTTAAATTATTAATTTAATTATTTTGTGGACTTTTGGGTGTATAAAAATGGATATGATTATTTAATAAATTAAAATAAATATTTTGTTATTTTATCATACTCATTTTAATTAAAACATTGTCCAAGCCCATATTTTACTAAATTTTCCCTCTTAAATTAATATCTTAAATTTTAAGTAAATTAATTTATCCAACTAAATAATTAAATACAATCATTCCAAAAATTATTATATTTCTATTTTCCCCTTTTTCCTTTTTTTATTCTTTCTCCTTGTTTCCTTCCTTTTTCTTTTCTTCTTCCTTTAGGCCACCCAGCCTACCTCCTCCCCTACTAGGCCATGGCCTCTTCTCCTCCTTCCTCCATTCGCCATCCAGCCAGCACCTTCCCTCTTCTTCTTTTTCTTTCCTTCCCCCCGATTAGGCCAGCCCAACCTCCCCTTTTCACTCCCTCTCCTTTGCGTGCACCGGCCGGCCCATCTTCCCCCCCCCCCGAAACCCAGTAGGCCTACCTTCTTTCCCTTCTCCTTCCTTCTTCGATCGTCGATGCTATGCCAGCCTGCAATAGCCTGCAACAACCCCCTACAGCCTGCCCTCTCCCTCTCTCCTTCGTCTCTTTCCCTTTCATTTTGAGCCAAACATATCCCCCTCGCGTGCCCCTTCCTTTCTCTTTTCTTCCTTCCCTTCCCTTACACCCTACACCCTGACCCCTACAACCTACACCACCTACTCGAGCCATGCCTGCCTATTTCCCTCTTCCTTTACTTGTCATTATCTCCTCCTTCTCTACCCATTTTAGATCTCCCTCGAGCTCCCTCATTTCCCTACAAACCCCCTATTTTTTCCCTTCTTTCCTTCTTCTTTCCTCCCCTATTTTTGCTTTCGCCACCCACATCTACCACCTTTGCTACCCAACTGACCACCACAGTAACCCCCTAGCCTCCCTTGCTACCTCCTTGCACCACCCAACAACCACCACTTGCCCATGTAGCCACCCTTCCCCTTCTTTCTCTTATCTCCCCTTCTCGACCTCCCCCTGCACCACCACCATGTGTCGCCGACTCCCCTCTTCCATCGTTGCCACAACCACCACTCAACCCCCTGGCCCCTCCCCTATGACCAAACTACCTCACCTTGGCCAAAAATCCCCTACAACCCCCTCCTTTCTTCTCTTCTTTTTCCTTCCTTCTCCTTCTCCTCCCTTCTTTTGCCCCATCTTTCCAGCCCTACCTCTGTCATCCTTGCCACCCTAATCTACTAATCTTTGACCCCCGACCACCGCCTACATCCCTACTCCCTCCCTACACCCAGCTACCACCCTCACTCCCCTCCATAAGCTCTCAACGAAACCCCCAAACCCTTACCCAAACCAACCATTCCTATCGTCTCCCAATCTCCTCTTTGACCCATTTTCCCTTCCCTTGTACATGCAGCGTGAGTGCCACTACATCTTCTTGAGCTAAGTTAACCAAATTTTAAAGTATAAAAGTAGTTAGCATCAATATATATTTATTATGCATTTTGATTTATTCTTTTAATTTTCTACTAATAATATGCTAGTTTTTATATTATTTTTAGATACAAATTTTTCTGATCAAATCTTAAACTTTTAACCGGGATATCGGCAAAGTTTATTTGTTGCTGGAAATAAGTTTACCATTATACCCTACTAAGATGTGTGGATATACGTATGCTAGCACATTAGGATTTTTTATTATGTTGTGTGCATATTATGTGATGTTAAGTATATTATGATTTATAGCTTATGTTGGTAGATGAAATGAAAATTATGTTATATTATGTGTCATGTGCAGAAATGATAGTTAAAGAATGAGCCTTACTATTAATAATAATGTTGAATGCATGTATATGACATGATAAGCTAATGTGGTCATTTTTAGCATATATGATGTTAATATGAGCCCTAAGGGCATTTTAGTAATGTTTCCTATACCAAATGTGTGGCCTAAATAAGCATGTATGGTAGGTAATAATGGGTATCTATAATAAATAATAATAGTTGGCGGTGTTAGATGATGTATATGGACCGCGAGTGTTAATGTTTTTTTTAGTGGCCTATACCAAATGTGTGGCCTAAATAAGCATGTAAGGGTTTTTTTTTAGTAAATTTGGCATAAGAAGGGAAAATTGGTAATTTACATGAATAAAAGGGGTAATATGATAATTTAATAAGTAAGGAGGGCATTTCAGTAATTTTTCATGGAAAAGGTAGATGACTTGGTAGTTTTGTGAGTAAAAAGGTATTATGGTAAATTAATTAAATGAGAAGGAAATTTTGGTAATTTTGGCATAAAAAGGGATGACTTGGTAATTTTATAAACATAAGGGGTAAAATGATAAATTAATAAGTAAGAAGGGTATTTTGGTAACTTGGTATGAAAGAAGGGTAACTTAGTAATTTTGTGAGTAAAAGGGGTAAAATGGTAATTTAGTAGGTAAAAGGGGTATTGTGGTAGTTTGACACAAGAAGGGCAATTTGGTAATTTTAATAAGTATGAAGGGTAATTTGGTAATTTAACAAACCTGAAGGACAATTGGTAATTTTAACAAGTACAGGGGCAATTTGGTAATTTAATAAATCGGAAGGTTAATTTGGTAATTTAACGAGTATGAGGGGTAAAGTTGGTAATTTAATAAGTACGGAGGATAATTTGACAGTTTAACAACTACAAAGTGGTAATTACACAAGTATGAAAGGTAAGTTAGTAATTTGGTAAGTAAAAAGGGGTAACTTGGTAACTTTACAAACAAGAGGGATATTTTAGAAATTTTATAAGTATAAAGGGGTAAATTGCTAAATTGCATATAACATGTCAATAGATTAAATAAGCCTCCATAATAAGACATAAGTAATATTAAATAATAGGATAAGGGTTTATGGCTTTAGTATCACTTGTTTAAGTATAACCCCATATGTTATAAGGATATGGATATTTCAGTAAATCGGTGAATATCACAAGGTTATAGCATGACCTAGGATAGAATGGATAATTAAGGGTATAATATGATGTTATTTCGCAACCATGCAAAAGGAGCCTTAGTTGTTAATTATGAATGGAAATGTGTGTTAAATGTGCTAGAAGTACATGTTAGGGTTTATGTGTTCAATGATCCTTGATATAGAATACCTGATTCTATAACTAGCATTACAATTATGATATGATAACCCTTTATGGCATGTGAATAAATGGAAATGGATGATAAAAGGATGGTCTTTAGTGGTTTATTTAAGTTAGCATGGATAACAATATGAATAAGGATTACTTAATAATAACATAAACCAATGGAAATGATTAAGTATGTGATTGTTGTGTTTCTCATGGTCACCTTAATTAAGACACTAATAATTAAAGTGGAAGACCTCGAGATTAGGAATGGTGGCTCTTTAGGGGTTGCTACCCTAAAGACGTGGTTTAGCCCACGATTGTTCTGGATTTTTGTTGGTGTGCCTTAGTGCCCCAGCCAAGCCCTACATCTTACTATAACTAGCTCTACGAACCTATTTAGGGGTATACATACATATGGATTTGGTTTCCTTATCGGTAAGGTATTGTGTGTCCTCGTGCACCAGTGTAACCAGGGTACCTTTACATCCTTGGGTTGATGGTTGGAGTGTATTGTGCTGCTTGTATATGCCAGTATGACCCATATACCTTTGTGTCTCCAGGTTTGTGAACTCCCCCTAAAGTTAAATAAATGGACCTATTGTGTTAATTAAATAGAAAATACTAATCATGTAAAGTAAAAGACTATTGAGTCGGACCCAGACCATTCCACTAGCAAAAATAGTGGCTAGGTGCATTGTGCCCTAAAGACAGATCCACCGACAAATAATAGTGGCCAGACGCGTGTTGTCTTGGAGTGTTTTTTCGTTCCAATAGCTATAATAGTAGTGGATCCCAAACTTAATAAACCAAACCTTGGATGATAATGAATTATGAAAAAGATACTAATCACTTATAGTGGAACACCATGTGAGTTGGGGCTAGATCGATCTGCTAGCGAGACTACTGGCTATGAGCACTTTGCCCTGGAGACCAATCCACTAATGAATAATAGTGGCCAGGAGCATCCTGGCTTGGGTGTTTTTGATCCATCGGCTATAATAGTGGAGTTCCCCTACTCACATGGATATAATTCTAGAGATGATGTTGAATAATGTTTAATTGATGGCTTAAAACTAGAAGTGTTGAATTCATCTTTATGATTTATTAATATACTATAAGTGTGGCCTTGGTGCCTGTCACTCTTGTTAAGTGTTGTAGATGCTAAGCAAATGGACTTTGTGTTGCACATTTCTTATTGGTTGATGTGTGTAATTGCTCTTATATGGTTGTGATTATTTATATACTCGTGTATGATATTGTCTTTACATTTTTTTAAGTATGATGTGTTGCATGCGGGCCCTACCTTTTAGTTTGGTATAAAGGGGTTACTCAGCACTATTGTACTGAAAGGTTCTGTTTGTGGACTCTTGCCTATTCAAGCCGTTATCAGGTTTGAGTGTAAGGATTGTCTAGAAAGCTTTTTAGGGTTCTCTTTTAACCTTACTATTTCTTTATTTAATTATTTCACTCTTGTAACCACTAGTAGTGGGTTTTATCTTTTGTAACACCATTAACATGCTGCTCTGATTTAAATGAAATTTTGAATTTATGTAAATTATGTTATGTTTCTTTTAAGCCTTAGCACTTGGTACTCAAACGATAGACGAAAGCTGGTCTAGTACTAAGTATGGCGGTAACATCCCTAAAATTTATAGTTTTTGCTTCCACTAATTTTCAATTAAAATTAATTTTTTTAGTAGTGAATTTTGAGGGTGTTACACCCTGAGTTGATCATATAGGCCATCGATACTTGGCAACGGGTAACAGTTTTTTATTGTAACTTGGTTCAATCCTTGGTAATCAATGCACAACCTCAAGATCATATCCTTATTTCTCACAAACAAGAATGGAGCTCCCCATGGTGATATGCTTGGTTAGATGTAACCCTTCTCCAATAGTTCCTCCAACTAGACCTTGAGTTCCTTCATCTTTACAGGTGCCATACGGTATGGAGCATTAGATACTGGTTTTGTCTCTACCATTACGTCCATGATGAACTTGACTTCTTAAATGGGTGGCATTCCCAAAATATCCTCAGGGAATATGTCAGGATACTCATAGACCATTGCTATCTGCTCCAATGGCATTTTAACTACGTCGGTGTCTCGAACACTACATAAGTAGAGCAGGTATCCTTTATGAATAAGGTTGCTTATTGCAATTACCAACACTATCCTTGTAGAGGGATTAGGTTCACACTTCCAATATGAGATCCCAATACCCTTTGGTCCTCGTAGAACCGCACATTCTTGTACGTAATCAATCAATGCCCGGTATTTTCCCAATATATCCATCCTGACAATTTTGTCAAATTCACACACTTCAAGTTCTATGAGGTCCAATAGAAATTATATCCCCCCAACTATTAAGGCCACTCCTTTTTAGAACCTAGAGCATGAAATCCTATCCCTAGAAGACAACATAATAGAAGTGGAAATATTACTATAAAGAGATGAGGTAGCTCTAGCTAAATATGTGGATGACACAATGGAGTGTGATGCACCAAAGTTTAACAACACACATGCTAGAAAAGTAGAGACAGTAAGCATGTTGATCACCACACTAGCCTGATGCTCAGCCTCTTCCTGGATCATCATGTCCGGCATCCTCCCAAAAGAACTCCTGAGGTACTGGTTGATCCTCGCTCTTGTTGGAAAGGGGAAGGCCTCTAACCTCTAGGCCAACGTGCTTGACTAGAGACACTAGCTAGTGACGAAGGAACTCTCTAAGTTTGTGGCTACGTTTACTGAATAGATCCAGTACTCTAAGCTCTACAATGGATCCTCTAGATATTACCACCTCAAACTCAACACTCATAAGCTTTATGCCTCACCAAGCCATATCCATGGCACGTCACCTTGAAGCCTCTATAGTCTACCCCTAAGTGATATGTTGCACAACACTTGTAGTGGTAGTGCCTCTCCTTGGAACGACCCCCAGAAATACCTCCAACTTAGGGTATTGATCCTATGCTCCTTCCATATATAGGTGGCATACTTGCCCCCGAAAAATCCTTCCTCCTTTTTCAGGAATGCAAGTGACCCTCAAACTTTTTTATAACAAAATTGATGTGTTTTATTACCCTTTTCATATATAACAAAATACATACTTGAAGAAACACATAAAACCATAATAGAGTATGCATATTAAAGATATAAAATTTATATACACAAAGCATAAAAAATTTACCTTTAAAGTTAGAATACATCATTACAAATCCAAGCTCCTAAGTGGAAAGAAAAAAACTCCAAGTTGAGCTCCATCACCAAAGTTCCTCAATCACCTTCACAGCAAGTGATAAATAGAATCAAGAAAGGGTCATCAATTTTAAAATAAAGTATAAATTAAAGAGGTTAACAGAGAAGAGAAATAAACCCTTAGTCTTCAAAAATGATGAACTTAGCAAAGGAACTCAAGGATCTATGTTTACATTTCACTAAACCATAACTCCTAATCACTTAAGGAAATGTTAATAATTTAAGTTAGAGGGAATAAAGAATCAAATAAAGGGGAAAGGTGAGGATAACATATCTTATCTATAGTAGGGAAACCAAGAAGGAAAATAAATGAAACACTTAGAGAAATTTTTTGAAAATTAATGGGTAATGAATTGTAGTGTGTATGAGAGAATAAAAACCTAATAAAATCCAATATGTCCCACTCCCAAAGGTGGTGAAAATCAATTAGGGTATGGGATAAGGTTAGTTTGCAACACAATTGACTCAAAAGGTCATGAAGGATGTGAAAGATGTAAGGGGAGTAGATGGGCATGTAAGAGATTTGATTTTACCTAGTATTTTGGTTGAATGAGGTAGTACAATCACAAAAAAAAATACTTCAACATAAAGGAAGGTGTAACACCCCGAGTCAATACAACTATGTGGGGGATTCCCTAGAGTGCTTTTGGATTAATCCTCTGGCCCCACATATCAACACAAACTCTTTCAACATTTTGTATTCTTACTCATGCGCTTCTCGAAAAAAATTTAGAAAACTTTTAAAAATTTTCAAGAGGGTCACCCATTCAAAAAATTACTCCATAGCCATCACATTTAACTATGAAATTCTTTAGAAGGAATCACTAAATGATGGTATATCATATTGATATAAGTAGCCATATCAATTCTTATAACACTCCACTTAATTTGGGGTATTACATTTACCCCCACTCAAAGAATGCAACATCCTTATTTCTCTTCGACCACTAACTATCTCAATATAGTTTTATCCCAAGAATCATCCCGCTAGGTAACTAACAAGCTCATCCAAGTTCATCTTGCAGTCCTAGTTTTGCTCTAATACCATTTGTATCACCCTGAGTTGATACAACCATGCAAAACTACCCTGGAGCGCTTTCAGATTTATTAGTTGACCCCACAAATTTACATGAGTGCTTTTAGTGTGTTTTATCTTCACTCATGCATTTCCTAAGAATTTTTTAAAAAAAAAATTGAAACTTATCAAGAGGGTCACTCATCGTAAAAATTACTCCACAGCCAATATGCTTAACTATGGAGTTCTTAGGATGGAATCATCGAAAGGATGGTATACCATGTTGATATAAGTAGGCATATCAATCATTATAACACTCTGGTCAATTTGGCAGTATTATTGAAGGCATATCAACATTGATCCTATGGTCAAAGGTTGAGTCAATTCATAATTACTAAATATAAACAAAAACCTTATAGATGTATGAGTAATGTGAAATAGGATCACCTAAATGCATCGATGAATTGTTCTCCATATCATATGGTCCATTTAAAATAATGGTATCTTAGTTAATTTGTGTAATTCATGGATTTAAATCCACAACTTACAGTAGAGATTTGGAAAGAAAAATGCATAATAGTGTTTTATGTGTACTAAGAGAGGGTGGTGGTAATTTGTATAATAATTACTCAATGTCATAGAACTATTTTATTTATCACAACGTTTGGTATTTTTATTCAAATGCAGGTGGTTGGACATCGATCCAAGAAAGAAGAGAATTTTGTGAGCCAACAATATTACTAATGCTTAGTGGTACAAGAATGACTAATATATTCTTAGAAGAAGGGAAAAGCAATTTTGGTATATAGATGGTTTGTGCAATAGTCCTAATTGGAGAATCATATGGAAAGTAAAGAATTGCAATATTTGGGATTGAGATGATCATGATTTCAATCATATAGATATGGAAAATGATGTGGACTCGACTTCTATTGACTTTAATGTTGAGATAAATGAATTTGACAACTTGAATATCTTACATGTTAGCTCTAGTAATGTTAAGGTACAAAGTGGTCAAGAGGATGTTGAAGACTTCGTTGTTGAAGATTTAGATATGGAAGATGGACTTTCTAATGAGGATAATGAAGGATAATTTCCTATTAGAGAAAAAACATTTCTTGTTCTAAATATTAATTATGTAATTTGGAAATATTTATATACTTAATCCAAACCTAATCACTTAATCATCATATTATTTGTCTCTTTTTATATCCTTTATATTACTAGTTGTGAGGAGATTAATTTTTTTTCCTTTATTATCATTTACCATATCCATTTATGTTTATCATCATATTCAATGGTTTCTATATATTTTAGTTGTCATTAGAGTCATGGCAGATGTTGATGCCACACCTCATGGTGGTGATGGAGATGGATGGAACCCATCCCCTCCTCATAGACTACATTCAAGGTGCCAAACAACTAATATACAATTTAACTAACCAATTATTTTTTATAATTTTATTTTCTTATTGATAAAACTAATATACGAATGTTCCAAGTAAGAGGGAGAAGGCTAAGGCAATAGATCCAATTGGCAACTACATTATATAATTTACCAAGTGCATAGGTAAGATTGTAACCAATATAGTGTTGTACTATAAGAAGTGGTCACATGTCTTTCATCGCATAAAACTTAAGATCCTCCATGAAGCTAAGATAATGATTATTTATTGTCTTGTATAATTAAGTAAATCTAAATTATATGATTTCTAACATGTTTTTGTTCATATGTGTAGGAATATTTTGACTTATCTCTATGGAAGCAAAGTCCGTAGTATGACAGGATCTTGATAGGCCTAACATGTTGATGGTTGATCGCAAAGGTGATCATAAGAAAGAGCGGCTCTATGACAACAAATGTAAGCTTTCATATATTGAGCCAGACATGTGGCAAAGCTTTTTTGACTTGTAAAACTCGTCAAAGGAAAAAAATTATTATTAAATTTAATTAGGTCCATAAGTTAGAACAAAACTTTATATATAATAAAATATGAACTTATTATTATTTTGATCAAGCTAGGCCTAAAATAAATAAAGAAAACCAGATGAACTAGAACGCTCTAAGCTATCAGAGTACATGATCATTGCCATACAACATAAGAATGAATTTAAGATTTTAGCCAATTTTTTTAAACATATAATTTTATTATAATATATTAACTTACTTTTTTTTATTATAAGCTCGTTCATATATATATCAAGAACGCCGGCAATATCTAAGAGAACAAAGTAGATATAAAAAACGGAAGATCTCAATGGAAGAGAAAAAAAAAATTCAAGAGACTTCATTCAAATAAATTTGAACATAACGAGATAAGTTGGGCATATAAGGATTTGGAATTTGAGAAATTTGAGAACATGCTTAAGTTTGTTCGTTTGCAAAGCATGCTTTCTCTGTCAAAACGGTGGAGCCCACAAGTTCAAGTCCCAAGCAAAGTGTTGACTAATTTTCATTTCTTTTTGTGCACGCTGTCTACACGTATGTATAGGACCCCTAATATTTTTTCTAGCGTAGGCCCTCCCATTCTTAAGGGCCGGCTTGCATGCCATACTCATCATCTACCAACTCAATCAAAGCTTTGTTTAACTACTAAAGCTATGGACCCGTGTGACGGTTCAACTCTGACAGCAGCAAACTAGGTTCTGGGGTCTAGTAGTATTCCAAGTCCCTTTCATTCTTTACGAGGTCCATTTTGGACAAAACATTGACACGGGGCACATCAAGTTGAACCATTGCAGAAAGGGTCGTTATGCAACCAACCAATGATGAACTTTATAGTCATAAACCGTGAGTCGAGCAAGTAGACAGCACAAACATTGAAATTCTTATGCCTCGAGGTTCCACAAAGTTCTTAAAGGTTGGCATATGAGAATAGAGCTCAATTTGGCTAGGTTAATCGAAGACTTAGTCATCGTCTAGATAATTGTCCAACTCTTTATCAAGCCGATCATCCAAGTTCTCTTCATGATGCTCCATGCAATAAACTAGAACCCCATTTGGTCCCAGCCCAAGTTCCTCCATAACATGCAATAAGATCTCTAATATCCATAGTAACAAGATAATCAAGCTTATCCGCAGCTGGATCCAAGTTTACAATGTGAAATGTCCTCTGCATGGTTTCTTAGTGTTGGTGCAAACTGGAACAGTGAGTAGACTTCCCATTTCCCATAGGACCAATGACTAGTTGTGCATATTTCATGGTGGCTCCTCAAAGACCAGCAAATAAAACTTCCATTATGCAATGCTCTACTAGCAATTTTGATGTACCGGTGATTAGAAACTGGAACACACAAGAAATAACGGGTATCACTCCTATCAACAATTTAAAGATAATAATATTTTAATCTTGCATCACTAGTGGTAGAGCTATTCCTTTATCAACCTAAAAATTGAATGTGAGCCGTTATACATACACCAAAATAGTCTTCGCATACAGCCATATGGTCTATTCATGGCAACTCACAAGTCAACGATACTAATCAATCTATTAGATATAATATCGAAATTGATTTCTTGAATGCCAGTCAGATATAATAATATCCTGCATAAACCGCAGCCAATTCACAGCTACCACCAAAAACTAGTACGTTAGCAGACCAAGAGTTGGAATCTAGGGAAAATAATCAATCAAGTAGATGAAGAAAGAATATCGAGTTCCCACCAACAACTAGTGATTTACCAGTTAAATAACACTCGAAAGTAACAACACATTCAACTACTCCGCTTCCCAATGATTGTGGCATCAAAATTTTGTTACTACTCCTTATAACACCCCCAAAATTCAATACTAAAAAAAATTTATTAAAAGAAACAGCGGAAGCAGAGAAAACAAACTGTGAATTTCTGGGATATTACCGCCACACTTCACTACCACGGAAAGGGGTTTTAATAACGGTTATTTTATAGTTTTAATAACGGTTTTCAACCGTTATTGAATCGCCCGTTATTAAATCTTTAATAACGGTTCATAACCGTCATGAAAAATACACAAAAACCCGCGAATATGTGCGTAAACTTCATATTTAATAACGGTTTTTACTTAAAAATCGTTATTAAAACCGAAGGTTTAATAACGGTTTTCATAGAACCGTTATTAAAACTTAGGTTTTAATAACGGATTTGTTTAAGAACCTTTATTAAAACTTAGGTCTCGGCCCCCATTAAATAATTATAATATTAAATAAATAATTATACTAATAATAATAATATTAATAATAATAGTAAACATGTAATAATTACCAAATCTGCAATCACACCATAATTTCAATCAATCTATAATTGGTATATATGCATGTCTCAATACACCAACTATACTTAGGAATAAAAATTAGTGGGCATACCACAACTTGGTAGCTCTACACCCCAAAGTAAAGAGTTCACAGATCTAAGCTGGAAGACCGAAAGATGTAGGCGAAATACAAACCTAAAAATGCATGTAGAACATATAGATCGCTACCTAATACCGAGTGAATGAGTGCACGTGCTTGGCCCATTGGTCTCTAACTTCATCAATTTCATCAACATTATATTGCTCGTCTTCTTCACTTGAACCCTTAAAAACTTCAATTTCATCATCATCATCATCATCTAAGTTCCTTTGTCTCGAAGATCTTCAATTATGGAGGTACCTAAAGCTCTTATCTCATCCATAATTACAATAGAGGATAAAGAGATAAACAATAACTGAAAACATGTATTACCCTACATACAAAATAATACAAAGGTAGGCAACATGTATTACCACTTTAATCAAGAGGTTATATAACACCATCATACCCTAGAATGTGAAAAAGGTTTTCAGGATAGTCTAAATTAAAGGTTCAATTTGTAAAAAGGCCCTAAAAAGGTTGTATCACTTGTATGTAACAAAAAAACCTCAATTTAGAGGCCAAAATGGCCTTTTTTGGGCTCCGATATTGCCCAAACCGGCTCCGCCAATTTGCCACATCGTAGATCTCGAAAAAATACCCAAAATAGCCTCCTAGATCACCTAAATCTGAGGTCCCATGAAAAAGTTATGACCCTCCAAAGTTTACAGTTGAATCTAGCTCTAAATAACCTCAATAATGTCTTCTCTTTTGTTTATTATGGTTGTAGCTCTAAATAATGTTGAATCTATATTCTCCATACAAACAAATACAATAATAATATGTAAAGGTCTCGGCCAACACATGCATTTGTTAATATATAACAATAACGCAACAAATTCAACAACAAACAGCAAAATTTTCAGCCAACACATTCAACAACACATTTTCGAACAAAACCCTGGCGACATGCAATTATATAAGTAGATAAAAATTTACGAGAGGAAGAACAAACACATACATAAAGTGAGATAGCTACAAACACGACGGTGAGAATGTTGAGAGAGGCAAGGGCTTCAAACACGACGGAGGATGAAGGTGCAAGTGCTAGCTAGCTTCGGAACAATGGCAGAGGCGTGGTGGAGAGTTGGCGGTGTGAGGGTTTCCTTTACTTGAGAGGAGCCGGTGTGGTGGTGAACGGTGTGGTGTTGCGAGCATTTTCAAGGAGAAGGAGAGCAAGAGAACAAAAGTGCAGAGAGTCTGAAAACTTTGGCACAAAACAGAACCGAGCGAATAAAAGTTTGATTTTGGGGTTTTAATAATGGTTCTTCCAGGAACCGTCATTAAAAGCTTCTGAATTTTGACAACGGTTCTAATATGAACCGTTATTAAATCCTCTTTTAATAACGGTTTATATAAAACCGTTATTAAAACATCCGTCCAAATTTTAACGTTGCCCTTTTAATAACGGTTTTTAACTAGAACCGTTATCAAAACTTCCCGCCGATTAATTTTCACGCGTTTGACAACGGTTTTCGAACTACCGTTATTAATGTCCCGTTATTATTTCCCGTGTTTGTAGTAGTGCTTATTACCAAACCGATTCAATCCTACCGTTCCAGTACCAAGTACTAAGGCTAAAAGAATAAATACAATTTGCTAGAAACTCAAACCATATTTAAATCAGAATAGTGCAATAAATATTTTACAATAATAGAACCCACCATTGGTGGTTATAAGAATAAAGATTACATTTAAACTAGGAGTTAAAAAGAGAAAGAGGTGAAACCCTAAAAATGTTCGGATAATCATTACGCTCTTTCCCATTGCCCATTAGAATAATACCTACAAGGGACACTACCCATTGAATAGGTACTGAGTAACCCTTCAATATTATGGTACTGAGTAACCCTTTAAACCACACTGAAAAGCAGGCCCTCAATGCAACACATCATGCATAGTATACACAGATAATAGAAAATGCATACACAACATCTACATACTTAGCAAGTCCATCTCATATTATTAAATCATAACGTGAAATCAAAAATTTTGGGTCGTTAATCAATCATTATTCAATCATCTCTCAAATTATATCAATGTGAGCGCGGGAACCCCACTATTATAGCTGGTGGACCAAAAACATACAAGGCAGAATGCTCTTGACCACTATTATTTGCCGGTGGATCAGTCTTCGGGGCAGAAAGTTCCTGGCCACTATTATAGCCGATGGATCGGTTTGGTCCCGACTCATATGGTGTTCCACTATAAGTGATTAGTAGTTTTCATGATTTATTCACATCTAAGATTGGGTTTATTGAACTCAGGACCCCCACTATTATAGCCGGTGGACCGGAATACATATATATATATATATCTTCCAGGATAAAACGCTCTTAGGCCACTATTATATCCGATGGATCGGTACTCATATACATCTTCCAAGGTAAAAAGCTCTTGGGCTACTATTATATCTGGTGGACCGGTACTCATAATATAATTCAACTAGGCCCGGCTCAATTGTCTTTCACTTTATATAATTAGTGTTTTTACTTTTTAATTATCATAACAATTCCCTTTATTTGCTTCGAATGGGAGATCAAGATCCCAAAGACACAAAGGTACACCGGTCATATTGGTGCATACAAGCTACTCAATACCCTTCAACCATCAACCCAGAGACGCAAAGGTACCTTGGTCGTACTAGTGCATACAAGCTATATAGTACCCTACCGACAAGGACACCTAATCCATAAGTATGCATACCCCCTAAATAGGTCCGTAGAGCTAGATAGAGTAAAATGTAGGGACTGGCTTGGACACTAAGGCACACCAGCAAATACCAGAATAATTGTGGGCTAAAACACGTCTTTAGGGTAATGACCCCTAAAGAGCTACCATTCCCGATCTTGAGGTCTTTCACTTTAATTATTAGTGTCTTAATTAAGGTGATCACAAAAAGCACAACAACCAAATACTTATTCACTTTTAATTGTTTATGATATCATTAGGTACTCCTTATTCATGCGATTATCCAAGATAACCTAGAGGAATCATTAAGGTCATCATTATCTCATCTAATTTTGATTTAGGATTCGTTCTTGTGATACTTACTAATTGTCAAATACCCTTATCTTGTTATTCAATATTACTTGAGTCTTATTATGAAACATTGTTATCCCATTGACATATTAGATACAAGTTACTGATTTACCCCTTTCATCTCTACAAAATTACCGAATTACCTTTTGCTTGTATAATTATTAAGCCATCCCTTCTTTACTTGCCAAATTACCATATTACCCTCCATGTTACATAATTACCAAATTACCCTTTGCTCGGGTTAGATTACCAAGTTATCTTCCACGCTTATTAAATCACCAATCACCCTTCATATTTGTTACACCTGTCAGATTTTCTATTTGATTGGTTAGATGACCAAATTGCCCTTCTTCATTATTATAATTACCAAATTACCATTCTCCATTATTATAATTACCAAATTGTCCTTCTTCATTATTATAATTACCAGATTAGCTTTTTAGTTTGTTAAATTACCAAATTGCCCTTCTCCATTTTTATAACTGCCAAATTGTCCTTCTCCATTATTATAATTACTAGATTACCCTTTTAGTTGGTTAAATTACCAAATTGTCCTTCTCCATTATTATAATTACCAAATTGCCCTTCCTTTACACCAATTTACCATTTTTTCCTTCTAATTCATTAAATTACCATTTCACCCTTCCTTTATACCAAATTACATTTTTACCCTTCTACTTTATTAAATTATCATTTTACCCTTTATTCTAGAATTACCATTTTACCCCTTATTACACCACTTTTACTAAAATACCCTCACTACATAAAATATTAATATTAATGCTCCATACCCATCATCCAACTCCACGAACTATTATTATTTATCATAATACTCATTAGCACCCACACTTATTTAGGCCACACTCTTACATAAGAAATATTACTAAAATGCCCCTAGGGCTCATATTAACAATATTTATGCATCAATGGCCACATTAACATAACATATCATAGATAAGTACTTAACATTTTTATTAATAACAAAACTCCTTCCTTAAGCATTACTTCTACACATGGCACATAAATTAGCATGCTTTCTTTTTTATCAATCAATACAAGCAACCAAATACAGTATACTTAACAGCATATAGCATGCATATGAACAAAATAAAAACCCTAATGTGCTAGCATACGTTTATCAATACGGTTAAGTAAGGTTTAATGATTACCTTATTTTCTGCAAAAATCAAACCTTACTGGTACCCCAATTAAAGGTGATTACCAAAATCAATACCTAAAAATAATACCCATAATTATCATATTAGAAATAGAAAAAACCAAAAAGCATAAAACTTTATCAAATTTTAATTAATGATATACTTTATTTAACCATTAATGTACCTTAAAATATAGCCAAAATCATGAAATGGGAGCAAAGCTCACGCTGCATGGTGAACTGTATGTAGAATGGAAGGGGAGAAGGGGGTGGAAGAAGGGAGGGGGCGTTGGTTCGGGTTAGGGTTTTGGGGGCTAGGAGGAGGGCAGGTGGAGAAGAGTTAGGGAAAGGGATGGGTGCAGAGGTGGCGCGGGGGAGTAGGTGGTGGTCAGGGATGGGTGATCGACGCCCAAAGGCGGCTGCAGGGCTGCGAAGTGGGTTGCAGGAGTGGCGGAGGAGAAGAAGAAAGGGAAAATGAGGAGGAAAAGGAGAGTTTGTAGGGCTGGGTTTCGACCAAAGGAGGTAAGGGGGTGGTAGGGGAGGTTGTAGGGAATGGGTTGGTGTGTTAGGAGGTGACGATAGTGGCAGAACGGTGGCGAATGGAGGAGGAGCAGGGTGGAGACCGAGAAGGGAGAAAAAGAAGAGAAGAGGAAGAAGGGGCTAGAGGGGCATGGCTTGGTGGTGTAGGGTAGTAGTAGGAGGTGGCAGAAGGCAGTGCAGGCAGTTGGTAGGGCAGTGACAATAGCGGAATAGGGGTGGCTGAGTAAAATAGGGTAAGGGAATGAAAAGAGAAGAAATGGGAGAAGAAGAGGGAAGGAAGGGATCGAATGGGGCAGGATAAAGTAGGAGGAGAAGAAGAAAAAGAAGACGGAGAAGAGGGGAGTAGGTGTGGCCGATCAGGGCAAGTTGCAGGGGGTAGGGGTGTCAAGGTTGTAGGGAGAGGGAAGGGGAAGAAGAGAAAGAAGAAGGCACACAAGGAGGATTACAAAGGTTGGGTTGTTCCGAAAATAGGAAGAAAAGGACGAGGGAGAGAGAGGGAGAGAGGGCAGAGTTGTAGGGAGGCAGGTGGTGGTAGGGAGGAGTTACAAGGTGGCTGGTAGGGGGCGTGCTCGGTGGTCGGGGAAGGAGGAAGAAGAAGAGAATAAGAAGAAGAAGAAAAGAAAGAAGCTGGCCGACTGGGCAGGGAGAAAAGAAAAATGGGTCGGCCCGTGCGCGAGGGAGAGGGGAGGAAAGAAAAGAAACTGGGCTGGCCCAGTCGGGGGGAAAGAAAGAAAGAAAATAAGGAAGGAGGGAAGACCGGGTTAGGCGACGTCGTGCGAGAGAGGGAGGAAGAAAGGGAAGAAACGAGGCAGCGGCCCAGAGCACGAGGGGGAGTGAGCAGGCCATAGGCCTAGCGACCCGAAGGAAAAGAAAAAGGAAAAAGAAAGAAAGGAGAAAAAGGAGAAAGAAAAGGAACAAGGGAAAAAGAAAATGGAAAAATGGGGAGAAATAAGATAAAATAATTTATGGAATAATAGAATGTAATATTTTTGATAGATAAATTAATTTAATAATTTAATTTAATTTAATATATTGGTTTAAAAAGGATAATATTAGTTTGAAAAATTATTTAAATAAAATAAGTGTGATAAAAATAAAAATAAAAATTTATTTTAATTTATTAAATATTCATATACAATTTTATATACTCAAAAATCCATAAATTATTTAAATTAATTTAATTTAAAAGCTAATTTATTTCAAATAAAAGCTACTTATTAAATTATCGATTTTTAAAATTTTGGGGTATTACACTCCTATAGAATAAGGTATAAATGACGGTCAATATATAACACTTAAAACCGTTGACAAAAGTTGAAAAAATTAAAGGTCAAGATCGAGGGAAGTTTAGACAACAATTTTAACAAGAAACCGTCATAAAAAAATAGCTTTTTAATGTGAAAAACTAAATATAGTGTTTTAGATAACGGTTTTTAAATAACCGTCATAAAAAATTGTGGCTTTAATAACAATTTTTCATTAAACCATCGTCTAAATACTTTCCTACTCCATTATTTTTCAACTGTTCATTCTTCTCTCATTTTTACTCTCACAACAACTTCTACTCAATCCATCAGGTAGTGAATCATTGCGAGACTTCTACAGCATCTTCTACTATATTCTTCTTTGATTGGTTCATCTATATGGTGTTCTACTCAATCGCTTCCTCAAGTAAGCTCCATTACACTTCAGTTTTCTCTTCCATGTTTCCTTATTGTTCGCTCAGGTCTAAAAATCCATTGTTTGTGACTGAAATTGGTGAACAGAATCAAAATCAGAGCATAAGGGTTACAATAAACCATAACCATTATTGTCGAGAACGATGGCTTTGAGCAAAGTTCGCCTACTCAGCAACATGGTTATACAATTTGTGGCACTCTCCAACTTTTGATTTTTGAAACAAAGTTAGCTCGATAAAGATACGGATAGTGAGCGGGCAATAGAGATTCTTGAAGAAGGGGCGCGAATTTCGATCTTAATGGAGTCCATTGTTCTAGTTCTTTTCTCACAGATATGAAGTTTGAAGTTGTCCTGAGGTCTGGCATTACTCAAATCTCTCCAAAGCGTCGCATTTGGCTTATTTCTCAAAAAATTGTATGGTAGTTTGGATCTGACTTCTTGTACCAGTTAAGTTGCAATATTGGTATTTCTACTTTGTTAGCTTTTTCCTCTTTCTATATTATTGCTCCAAATCCTAGCATATAGTTCAGATCAAGTTCTTATTTGATTCTTACTCTCTATTAACAACATTATGGACACAAATGGTATTTCGTATGATGTCAACGTTGCTTCTTAATTTTTGACTTTCTTTCTCTTTGGTTTAAATCTAAGAATCTGGCTTTTGTTTGAGCTTCCAGTTATTTTTCTTTGTTTGGTCAAACTTTAGATGTTTGTGTGTACTACCAGTATATATAGAATCATGCCAAGATAGTCTAGTCTCTACTTAGACCTATCAACTAGTTTGGTCAAACCAATCGATTGATTTCCTATGAATAGTCTATCAATGTGACCAAACATCTAACTGGTTTGCTGGTTTTATTTTCTACTCATGTCTGGTGCTATCCTAGGGACCGATCGACTAGTCTGCCTGTATTTTGTCATGTTTACTTGTTATTTAATGTTCTTCCGTTGAGCCTTATATATTCATGTGTCTATGTAATTAAAAAATTAATCAAGATTTAAACCATGTTTAACCTGAATTAAATATGGATCAAATGATAATATTATAGGCCTTGAGTAGTTAAGATTGGTGATACCTCTAAATACCCAATTGGTGGCTAATATGCCTTGTGATATGTTTGGTGGTATCACTTATAAACACCTAATTGGTTATTAATGGAATTAATATGTGATTTGTGATATCACCTAGTAAATAATAAGTAATGGATTAAGATTTCATTCAAACCTTTTTCTCTAACTCTCAAGGTAGCTAGCTTAGAGTTAGTGGGTGGGTTGCCCTGTATTTTATATTTTTACTCAGTACCTAGTTCCTTTTCTATCGGATTGCAGTCTATAAGGATGATGTGCATATTTTTTAAGTATAGGATTATACTCTAGCAATCCGGCATGGCATTGGT
This sequence comes from Tamarix chinensis, assembly GCA_030549775.1. Lineage (NCBI taxonomy): Eukaryota > Viridiplantae > Streptophyta > Magnoliopsida > Caryophyllales > Tamaricaceae > Tamarix > Tamarix chinensis. The sequence goes on along the minus strand of CM060179.1, from coordinate 75,762,113 downwards.
GTCTAGTACCGGTAGCTAAGGTATCCTAGTATAGGTGCAGTACCCCCAATTTTTGTGGCCCTCGTGCCAGAGGCATTTAAGGTGCGATGGATGAGGTATTTGAGTATAATCCCCCTTGATGTACTTTAATCATGTGCGGTGGGTGTGGAATTCTAATCTATGTTAGCCCTCGTGACAAGTACACTCGATATGTGGTGGGTGTGATATCACTAGAGAAAAGTTCCTTGATGTATCATAACCACGTGTGGTAAATGTGGTATCCTATTGTATGTATATGCTGCCATAACTTTGGTTCATGGTGGAGAACTAGGTGTGGTTGTGAATTATCTTAATAATTGGAAAGTATGTGGTCACTAAAGGAAGATTTATAATATGGCTTACATTATGTGGTTCTAATGCATAATCTATATTATTATTCTTCCATGATTTTCATGCAAGTATACCTCATTATATTTCTATCATGATCCTAAGTGTTATACTATGTTCGTATGCTTATCACCATGGTACTATGTAATTTCAATGTGCAGCATAAGCCACTACCGTATTTTAAGTAGCTTGTTTTACCTGTATTTCACCATACAAATACTAAAATTTGTTTGGTCACTGTAATTATCTAGCTTCTAGTTTTGTGAGTAGAGGATGATTTACAAGGTTATGATTATCAGCTAAAGTATGTTGAGGATGATATCGTGGACCAGTAGTTGGCCATTGCTTGGGATTTGAGAGTTACATTCCCATTTAATTAAAAGTTAGGCTAACTAATTAGATGTTTTTTATTCCCACTGCATTGGGATATTTTTTGTTCCTTCCGATTATTTAAACTCTTAGTTTTGATTCTTGTATTTGGATTTATCATACTTTTATCTATCTATATTATTGGTATTCTCATCATTGTTAATATTAGTATTATTGCATTCTTAGTAGAGCATGCATATTTTGTTTGTTGTTCTATTTTTCCTTCCATCAGGCATAGGTTAGGTGATAATCACACCTTTCACATAGTTGATGTGGCGGGAACATTCCTTGATTTTGCTTTATAACACTTTTGCATTATCTTCAAAATAAAATTTTCTGGTTTAAAATTTGGGAGTGTTATAGTGAGAATTTATGGGAGGGAGAAGTAGGAGACTTTTATTTAATATAAAGATCTGGAAGAAAATTTTGGGAACTCGCACTCTTGCACCATCACCCTATATAATGGGTAGAGGAGGGTCTTTTATCCCCTCCCACTTATTTGGCTAGGATACGCAACTACCATTGTTTGTCTAACTTATACACTTGTCTTTTTGACAAGAGGAGATGCACAAGTTACAAGTTATTGATTTACTGCTATACAAATGAGTAAAAAATCCCTTATTACAAGGTATTTCCTAGCTACTCCCTAACATCTAGTCTTCGCTCATATTGGCCATCAATTGGTTATCTCCCTAACAATCACACTTTGCCTGTGTCCTTGTTGACGACCTTGGCTAATGCCCCTAAAAGTTTCCCCCTTAGCACATAGCCCTTTGGTTAAAGGCCGCCGGCCTTTTACCTTCACCGACGACTAGAGCCGGCAAAAGTTGACCCGACCCGAAAAATCCGACGAATACCGACTCGATCCGCCCGAAATTCGATCCGATTTTATCCGAGTAATTAAAAGTCTGAAATCTATCCGACCCGATCCGATACATATCCGATATCCGATATAACCCGAGAAATCATAAGCCCGAAATAAACCCGACCCGACCCGCTATTCACCCGAAACCCGATATAACCCGAAAAACTATAAATCCGAAATGACCCGATCCGATCCATTATTTATCCAAAATCTAATATTATCTGAAAAATTATAAATCTATAAATATTCAACTTGGTACTATCCAAAAATTAACATTAACCCATAACTCAAAATTTTTAAAACTTCATAAACCATGAAATAATATAGATGTGCAACTAATCCATACTAGCACTTACATCAAAATCTAGAAACAATATACTTTCATAAAATTTATATCACTTATGTATATACAAATACAATATCCATTGATACTAATAGAAATAAAAGTAGAGAAAAAAAAGAATAACACTACTATGTCATTTAAATATTAGTCCACTTCTATTATTCCATCTAGTACCATAAGATAATAGCACCTGCAATATCATAGGAAAGTAGGCAAAATCTAGAGTGAGAATGTTAGTTATTCATTATAAAAAATAAAGATTAATATTTTTTATTACATCAATAGTGTTAAATAGTAAGAAGTCTATATTAGTTGGTCTTTTGTCAATAATAGTCATTATTACTTACTTTATTTAATTTTTATCTTATTTAGCTTGATATGATCTAATCAAAATATATAATAAAAAAACTAATATGTTGTTATTATTATTTTTTCCATAATTGATATTCATTGATTACTATTATTATTGTTATCATTATTTTTTATTATTATTATTATTATTATTATTATTATTATTATTATTATTATATTTATTAAAATTATGTTGATATGATGTGATCAATCTCTTTTAAAAATAATATGAGAAGTACAACCTTAGAAGTCTTTATTTGTTATCAATTATCAATGACTATTATAAGTTAATATCATGTAAGGAGCGTATAAGATATAAATATAATATAAACTTAAAATAATACTAGAACTCAATATGACCAAGCTAATAATGGAGTTGAATTATAAGTTATACCTTAACATAAAAAGAAAAGTGATACGATTTGAAAACTTTTAAATTTGAAATGTCAGATACATGTCCAAAGATAAAATAATGATAAAAAATTCTAAGGCCCCAAAAAAATTAATATAATAATTCACTTTTAATTGAATAAGATAAATTAAAATAAATGATCTCAAAATAATTAGCTTTTAATAATATCTTGGAATAAAAAGAAAGAAAGAAAATGACACAAGCATGACTCAAATATGAAATGACCTAAATTCAATCTAAATTCGACCCGAAAATATAATAATTGAAACTCAACCAAGCTGGATCCGAACCCGAACCGAAATTAGAACAACCCAAATTTACCTGAATCCGAGTTCATCCGATCTCAACCAGACCCAACCCGAGAGCTTAGAATGACTCGAGATTATCCGATACTGAGTTGATCCGAATCAAACCCGACCCAGCCCGACCCGACAAAATGATCCGAAATTATCCGAAACCGATATAACACGATTATTATGTTACCCGATCCGATAGTGACCCGACCCGCCCGATTGCCAGCTCTACCGACGACCCTTAGTATCTACTTCTGGCTAATAGCCCTGGCTTCTACCAAGCTAACGACCCTTTAAATCTCTACCTTTGTTTGTTTCCCTTATCTGACTTCTCTTTATCAATGAACTTTCTTGGCCACTAGCCACAGGCCTTTGACTTATCCTCTCTCAAGGAATTTCCAACATTTATCCCCTTTTTGATACACAAGGAGAGTTTATTCCTAGTTATTTTAAGAACTGGGCACCCTAATTAACCCATCCTTGGTGCAACACAAATCATGCTTACTTTTGGGAAAAGGCTTTATAAGCATGTTTGAATTGTTCTCCTCATATGTATATTCTCTAGATAAAGTTATCTCTCCTCACGCACATCTCTTATCCAATGATACTTAACCTGAATATGCTTAGATCTAGAGTGAAAGTGAGAAATCTTACTGACATGAATGCTACTCTATGAATTACTAAATACCAAAAAATTATCCTGCTTAAAGCAAATCTGTTTGAACAATCTCTTCATCCACAAAATCTCCTTACACCCCTCAGTAATGATCATGCACTCTGCATTAGTTGTGGACAAACCTACACACTTTTGTAGCCTAGACTGCCATAAGATAGGTCCCTTACAAAAGGTAGATAGGATTCTTGATGTTGATTGCCTTGTATCTACATCTCCTACCATATCTAAGTCGGTATATCCCACCACCAATGGCTTATCCTTACCGAAACAAAGTCTCATACTAGACATCCCTTATAGATATCTCAATATCCACTTCATAGCCTCCCAATGATCATTATCGGAATTAGATATGAACAAAATGACCATGTCAATAGCAAATGCAATGTATGGCCTCATGCACACCATTGCATACATCAAACTCCTTATGGATGACTTACATATAATCTAGCTTATTTCCTTCTTTCCCTTCTTATTTGTCGGACACAATTCCTTGATCAGCCTGAACTTAGGATAAAATGAATAGCTGAATAGATTTGCTTGTTCCATTTTAAATTTCTTGAGTACTTTCTCTATGTACTCCTCTTGCAATAGCCGCCACAGCTTCCCATGTCCTTGGTTATAAATGATTTGTATGTCCGGGATCTGCTTAGCATGGCCCAAGTCTTCCGTTTTGAAAGTCTTGGCCAAGTATTCTTTTATCTTTGAAATATGCTGCCAATCGTGGACCACTATTAGTATGTCGTCCATATACATAAGTAGAAAGATGAAGTTAACTAACCAAACCTATGCATGAATATGTAGTGGTCTGCTGACATCTTCTTGTACCCTTGTTGAGATATGAGTGACTCAAATTTCATTTACCACTACCTTAGCACCTACTTCATCCCATACAAGATCTTTATTAGTTTGCATGCCATATTCTCCTTTCCCTTGACCTTGAACCCCTTCAGTTTTTCCATGTACACATCATCCCTGAGGTCACTGAGAAGAAAATTTGTATTCATGTCAAGTTATTCAACCTCTATATTTAGAGTGGTAGCCAATCTTAGAATCACACAAATGGATGTCATCTTTACCATTGGAGAGAATATTTTATCATCATCAACCCCCATATTTGACAAAAACCCTTGACCACCAACCTTGCCTTATGCCTTGGCACGGTATTATGTTCCTCATGCTTGATCTTGAAGACCCACTTGTTCCTCAAGACCTTTCTTCTCCTCAGCCTCTCCATAATCCTATAAGGGTTGTTCTTATGAAGGGATTACATCTCTTCCTTCATTGTATCAAACCCCTTCTCCTTATAAGTGTCCCTGAGGGCCTCATTATAATATAGAGGGTCTCACCATATGAGAGTAGTACATGATCATTTGTAAGGTACTTACTCAACAGTTTTGATTTCATGGTGGATCTTTGCACTTCCAATGCACCTTTAAGGCCAATAAGCCCTTGGGGTTCATTTTTATTAGGCTTGAGATGTTCACTCTCCACTACCTTAATGTGTTGCCTTGGCATTTCTTCTTTTGAGTCAGAGTGTGTCTCGACCAATCCGCTTGGATCATCCCTTCTCATCAAGCCTCCTGTTTCGAAATCATCACTAGATTTCACAAGATCATCAATGTAGGCCTCTAGCCTCCCATCCTTAGGAAAGTCTTTGATTTTCTGGTCCTAAAAGAACACAACATTCCTACTTCAAATGACCTTCTTGGCCATTGGGTTGTACATCTTGTAGCTGAACTTCTCTTCACCATATCCGATGAACATACACCAAAAATATTTCTCATCCAGCTTTGTCCTCTCATCCCATGGTATGTGGGAAAATTCTCTATAGCCAAACACCCTCAGGTGGTTGTAGCTTACATCCTTGTCAATCCACACTCCTTTAGCCACATCACCGTTGAGAGGATTTGATAGACACAAGTTGATAAGGTGACATATCATTTGTAAAGCTTCCATCCAAACTGATCTTGGAAGCTTTGTATGTGAGAGTAGACATATTACACTCATCATCATTGTGTGATTCATTTGTTCTACCACCCTATTATGCTGAGGAGTTTCAGGAACAGTTTGCTCATGTTAGATTTCATGAGCCTTACAATATTAGTTATACGTACCAAGGTATTCACCTCCATTTTCCATCTGAATGCACTTCAACTTCCTCTTGGTCTCATGCTCCACCTTACCATGAAAGAATTTGAAGTTGCTTAAAACTTGATTCTTGGTCTTCATAGGATATAACTAGAGTTTTTTCGAGAATTCATCAATGAATGTCATAAAGTATGATGATCCACCTAGTGACTTTACCGTTATCAAACAACATACATCTAAGAAGACCTAATTAAGTTCTCCTTCTACACGTCCGATGGCACTATGATAAAGTGGGCTCAATTTTACCTACCTAATACATAGTGAGTGCACCAACCAACCTTACCCCCTCGGACCTCTAGCAGTGTGCATCGGTTGCTGAGAAGCTTTACTATAACACCCCCATTTTTTGGACTTTGAAATTCCGTCTAAAGAGTTAATCGTAGAAGCTAAAAGAATAAAAAACGCATTGTGTTACAACCACATTTGATACAAGTCTTGTTTTCTCTACCATTATTATACTAAGTGATAAGGCTAAAATCATCACTCTACTTAAATTAATAACACAATTAAAAGAACAAAATAGTGAGAAGAAATAAATGGATATCATTTTGAAAATAAACAATATCGGCGGTTACAAACCTCTATAGAGATAAAGTACAAAAGAACATAAGAGTCTGAGAACAACTGAAATCAAGATAACAAAAAAGGAAACCGGATATTCCTAAGCCCTCAACCTTAACTACTAGCTTTTGATTGAACACACAATCTGACCCACAAAGACCACTACCCATGGAATAATCAAGGTCCCACTAAAAGAAACCCTTCAATACAAATGTACTAAACAACTCGTTATACATAACTAATAAGAAAAAACTACATGGAACACATAAAAGACATCATAACAATATATGGTATAAAACATCAAGACATACAAGTAATGATTGAAATACGATAATCATATCAGATAACTAAATACCACCAAGGCCAAATAATTTTCATACTCATTCATCTAAAACATATTGATACTCACCAACTGAATATCCAAGGAATACTCTCTGAAGTATTATTAGAACCAACCTCAACCCAATACCATAACAATAGGAATGGGTCACATATCTCATTATCAATACCAATAAATCCCATAACATCAAAGGTAGGAACAAAGGCTGCTACTGAACCATAAGTAGGTACAAAGTCTATTATCAGACCATCCAATAATAATCATTCTTATTTTTATTTACTTGATGGAAGATCATATCTCCCTAGAGATACTAAGATAATCCTGTCATATTTGTTCCCAAGGAAACACAATATCTTATCGACTATCAATCCAAGGACACTAAGGTACCATGTTTGTACTAGCTCATAAAGGTAGTAGAGTATTCTACCAACAAGGACACTTAATCCATAAGTATGCAAACCATCTATAAGTCCAAAGAGCTACATAGAGTAAGATATAGGACGTGTCTAGAGCACTAAGGCACACCATCAATAATCCATAATCATTCATGGGCTAAACCATGTATTTAGGGTAGCAACCCCTTAAGAGTCACTATTCGTGATCTCTATGTCTTTCACTTTAAATACTAATATTTTTATTAAAGTGGTTGGAGTTGATAGCCGGTGGTAGGTGGCAATGGCAGTGGCGAGACTAACCGATCATAGTCTAGGAAGCTGGCAACTAGAGCATTACCTTTGTAGTGGTGTTGGAGCTTTAATGGAGGAGAATATAGGGCATGATCAGGGGAGATGGAAGGGTGTAATACTCCAAAAATTTGCTTAGCCTAATCCCGCATCATTAATGCCCTAATTTGATTATAATCTCAAGAAATTTTATTTTAGCCTTAACCTAATTTCTTAATCCCAAAACTTTAACCAAAATCAAAACCTTAACTCAAATAAACCATAATTCGTAAACCAAAATCAAAATCCGCTAAAATTTTCACTAATACTAACTATCTTGGCTAATCCAAAATATAAACCCCCAAACTTTCTCTTCTTCCTTTCCTTTCTCCTTTTCTTTTCTTTTCCCTCTTCTCCTGCACCAACTTTGTGGCGTAAAGGAGTTCTCTTCCTCTACTCGATCACCATCACCCTACCTCCCATATGCATCCTCTCACCATCACCCTTCCACCCTCGTGCCTCTGTTGCACTTTAACACCATCATCTCACCATCACACTCTGCTCCTTCTTGCTGCTGCTCTATTTTACCCGTCAACCACCATCACCTTCCCTACTTTTCTCTCCCGTACATGTCTCCTTCATGCGCCACCCTCACTGACCACCATCATCATCACCCCTCGTGCCTCTACCTAATCTCCATCAATTTCAACCATCACCATCACCCTATTCTTTTCTTTTCTTTTCTTCTTCTCTGTTGATTGTCATCATCGTCGTTGTCAAATCCCCTACAATCTTTCTCCTCTATGGCATGTCACTATACTAGTATATATACCCCTCCATTTTATCATTATCCATCACCTCCCCAACCTTCTTCTCTTCTTCCTTCTTTTTTCTTCTTCTTCCTCCTTCTTTCCCTATTTTTTTCCTTCCACTGCCCATTACACTACTAAGCACCACCTCGGCCACCACTTGCTTCCCATTGGCTAGTGGATTGACCACCAAGGTCACCCTAATCTTCCCCCTCACCATCGCCAGCTATTGCCACTGACCACCGCCTCTTTTCCCTTCTTTTTTCCTTCATTAATTGTAGTTTTGCATAGTAAAGGCTTGTACACCGCCTGTTGTATGATTGTGCAACACTTAAAATCTTCTGTTGCACAGCCATGAAACCTTTGCATCGCCTGGTCGTACATCTTTTTTTCTCCCAGCCTGCTATGCGTTGTTGCTGCACAATCATGCAACTCTTGTACCACCTGGCCATACATCATATTTTTCTCAACTAGGATTTGCACCGCCTACTATATAGTCGTGCAACTTTTCTTTTTTAGCCGTGCACCCCTATTTTTATCCTCAAACCATGTCCAAACACCACTAAAATTTAACCATGGCTCCACCACACATTCCTCTACACTTTCATACAATGCAAGCTTCTATTTGACTCCAGTTATTTCCATTTTTACCCTCCTCTACCTTAAATTTTCCCTTGGTTTTAATCTTCAATCCTAAACGTATTTTATCTTATTTTTTATAGGTGATCTTCTAGTGATCTCGGAGGAGGTCCAAGATTTGCATGCATAGAGTCTGGTGTCTTTGTTGGTAAAGATACATGTCGTAGTTAGGGATTTATGTGACATATGTATTTTTTTATGTGCATTTGTATTGAGTATTTTGAATTGAATAATTTATTAATGAAAATGCTATGAAATGGTATTTTTGAGAGTAATTAAATTATGTAAGTACGTATTTGAATATAATATTGGATACATAATATCTATGGGAAACTGAGGATATGTACTTTAAATAATGATTGAAAATTTATATGTTTGGGGTTTCATAAGGCTTTGGGAGAATATGATTGTCTTGTCTACCCTAAGGGTATTATGATCATTTGAGGATAATTACGTGGTCGTCCTTATGTTGTTCAGTTGTATGTCTCGCGCATTTATGTGGGTTCAGCATGATAATATACAATCAACTTTGAATATGGTACTAATCATTTAGAGTAAAAGATCACGTGAGTCAGGTCGAGGTATTTATATGGATTTGTTCTACTAAATAATAACAGTTTCTTGGGTGTGTTATCCCCAAGAGGTGCATTAATCTGTTCTATCGGGTTAAGAATAGTGGGGCCCTATACTCAACATGAATGAAAATATGAGTAAGAAATAAAGTATAAATGAAAAGATACTAATTATTTAAACTAGAAGACTACGTGAGTTAAGACTAAGGTGTTGAGTCTGTTCCACCGGACAATAATAATGGCTCAAGTGTGTTGTCTCCGAGAGGTACTTTAGACCATTCCACCATTTTAATAATAGTGGCTCAAGAGTATTTTACTCTTATAGCTGTTGGGTCCGTTCCACTGGATAATAATAGTGGCTCGGGTTTGTTATCTCCGAGAAGTGTTTTAGACCATTCCACTAATTTAAAAACAGTGGGGCCCTAAACTCAACGTAAATAAAAGAATTGAATATGGTATATCTAATGAAAGACTTGGAATCAGTAATTATCTGGCATTCTTTGATTTACGCATGTATGATTTTCTTATGAGAATTCTTGTAACCCTTATTGATTGTACCATTACCTTACTTAGTATGTAGCGTACTAATCATCTGTTTCATGAGTGCTGCTCATTGTCACAAGTAGATCTACCCTGTTTTGCAAGTGATTGATGATTATTAACTTGATGTGCTTGCCTTGGGTGGGTACTAAATGATTTGGTGAAGGGTATGACTATCCGGATATCTCTATCTCTCTTTGGACTCTTAGTCTTATTGTTTAATATTTATTCCCTTCTCTCTATTTTGTATCCTGTATCATGGTGGAATCAAGTGCTTCCTACACCTGATTCCTAGGTATAAGGTTATATTTGCCTTGCACCCAACATAGACTAGGCATAGGGAGTGCCTCATCTATGTTGGATGTGGTATGACACCCCTATGTTTTGTGTTTTAGCTTCCACTATTAACTCTTTAAAACAAAATTTTTAAGTTCTAAACTTTTGGGGTGTTACAATGGGTGAGGTCAAGGGAGGAACAGTTAGATGGTGGTTGGAGCTGGGATGAGGAAAGGCTGCAATGGGGTGGAAGGGCTACGAGGGCAGGTGATGTAGGAGCTAGTTGTGATTGTGGTGGAGGTGATGTAAGAGGTTCGAGCTGAGACTAGAAGTAGGTTGAAGAGGAAATGTGGTACGGGCTAGGGCATTAGTGGTGTGTGGGATGTGTGGGGCGGTAATGTAGGGTGGCAGTGGTGGTAGTGTGGTGTTAGTGCAAAGGGCAATGCAAAGGAGGCTAAGGTATGTGGTGGTGGTGCGTTAGTTAGGGCATCTAGGCTAGGGAGAGCTGGGGAAAGGGAGAAAAATAAGTAAAGGGAAGAGGATAAGAACGAAGGTCAAGGTTCTTGCCTACATGTATGTACTTATATATGTATGCATACATGTATGTGTGTGTGTATGTATGTATGTATGTATATGCAAGGTGCATAGTTAAGGGATCAAAAAAAGAAGGTGGGAAGGAAGAAAAACAAAGGCGAAGGAGGGGTTGGTGTGTGAGGTAGGTGAGGAAAAAATGCAAAGGTGTAACGGATGGGTTGGTAGAGGAGTTGGTGGTGCAAAGGGTAAGCAACACAGGTTATGTAGGTGGGGCAGCTACATGGCCGAGAAGGGGAAAGAAGGGAGATGTGCGGGGGTTAGGTAAGGTTATGTTTGGGCCAGAAGATGAAAGGTAAAGGGAGAGGGGGAAGAATACAGGTGCATGAGAGAAATAAAAGAAAAGAAAAAGAAGAAGAAGAAAGTTGGATTGGACTGGTGTAGCCCGAGGAAGGGAGGGGAAGAAAGAAAAGAAGGAAAATATTTGAGCTAGGTTGGGCATAGGGAAGGAAGAGAAAAAAAAGAGAAGAAGAAAAAAAAGGAAAGAGAAAAGAGAGAAAACAAGGGAAAAGAAGAAAAAGGAAAAAGAAATTAAAATTAATTTATATTTATAATTAAGATAAAAAAAATAATTTATTTAGGTTTAAGGTATCCAATTAGAAAACAAACTAGGTAGAATTATCAATTTAGGATTGATTTAAATAGAAATGTAAAAGATAAAAATAATTTAGATAAATTATTAAAGAATTAATTTGGGTTTGTGGGTTAAGAGTTAACAAAAATAATTAAACTAATATGTAAGAGTTAAATTTTTTGTTAACAGGATAAACGTTCAAAAATAATGTTATAAAATTTTAGAATGTTACATCCATAATAGCTAATAAATATTAAACATGCTTGTAATGATAAATACCATAATACACTTAAAATGACCATATTAGCCTTAGGGCACACAACAATAATAATTATACTACAAATTTGTCTAAGCATGTTAAACCTATCATTTTACATGTGCATATCATACATAATCTTTACCCAACATTAAAATTATTTTTGTCATACTTTCGTACCCGTAATATTTTATATAAGATAATATACTCCCCTTTCTCTGATTTTTATGCTAAAAAAAATTAGCACATAATTACAATGTAAAAAATCATGCTTAACATAGTTTTTCTATCAAAACCCTAATGTGCTATCATGAAATATCTATCATTTTAGTGAATTATAAGGATTACCTGATTTTTAACAAAAGCATAATTTATCGGTAACCTACTAAAATTATTAGGCCCCACTAAACAACTTTTGTACATAAAAATAATACCAAATTAATCATATTAATATTTAACTAATAAAATAATATTTTTTTATTATAATATTTATTAAATAAAATTACTAAAATGTCCCTTAGTTTAAAAGGAGGTAATAAAATTTAAAAAAAAATCCTCTCATTGGGTACATGAGGAGGGGAGGTGTTGGGTAGCTAGTTGCAATGGAGGTGATGGTCGGTGGGTGGCATGGTGGTGTGCTAGCAGTGACGACAAGGCTAGGGAGATGGAGGTAATGCCAGGTTAATGGTCGAAGGGTAGTTCTTGGTGGCAATTGGAGTTGGGACAAAGAAAGGCTACAATGGAGATAGAAGAGTAGTGAGGGGAGGTAGTGTAGGAGGGGTTGAGATAGATGGTAGCACAAGCTTGGATGCTATTGCGATGGAGGGTGGCGTGGAATGGGAGGCATTGTGGTAGATGACGCCGAAGCAAAGAGAGAGCAACAAAATAATTGGATGCAGGGGATGAAAGGGCAGTGGTGGCCAACATCAATGGTGAATAGGGGCTGGTGATGGGCTACAAGGAGAAGAGGAAGGTTGAGGTGGTTGGGGCTAGTGAAGTCTAGGGTGGTAAGTAGTGGAGGAGTTGGTTGGAGGTGGCACACTAACGAACATGAATGATGGGTAATTAGACTTAGGTTGGGGTGATGGGTGGCTCTAAGGTTGGGGGAGAAAATGGACAATGGTCAAGGGAGGTGAAGGCTGGATGGAGAACACTGGTGATGGTGATGGTAGATGGTGAGTTGGGTCGAGGTGGTCGGGGTTAGTGAGGAAGAATTGTGAAGGGTAGTGATGTGTGAAACCAAGTGGGGATGTGAAAGGGAGTAAAGGGAAGGATGATCAAGGGTTTAGTGGTGGTGAGGTAGGAAGAAAGAGAAAGGAAAGGGGGAGAAAGGAAAAGCAATGCTCATGTAGTTAGGAAAAAATGGAGCGAAGCATAGCTGGGTTCAAATAAAAATGGAGAGGAAAAGACTGTATATATGTATACATGTAAGTGATCTATTGATATTGGTTTAAACAGATTATGTGAGAAGTGTGTGGCAGGAGAATAAGAGGGGAAAATGAGGAGTGTTTAGTGGAAGGAAAAGAGGCACAACAAGGGTAATTTATGAAGGGTAAAATGGTAGGGGTAGGATAGTGTTAATTTAATTTAGTTTTAGGTTTAGTTTTGCTAGGTTTGGGTACCTATTAAAAAAATAACCCAGAAAAAATAAACCAGTCTAGGATAGGTTTAATAAAAAGGAAAAAATTAAAATAAGCGAGGAAATTATTTAGAGATTTATATGGGTTATGGTTCAACGGTTAATAATGAAATAATTAGGTCAATGTTTAAAAGTTAATTTTTGAATAAAAGGTTAACCACTCGAAAAGAGAAGGTTACGAAATTTCAGAGTGTTACATTTTCACCATTCTCATTCATATGGTCGAGCCTATGATGCCACATGCCATAGGAGTCTTCCAAATAGTCAACTTTAGCCAATTAGCATGCCTTTACCTAAGTCTAATATAGTGATTGTAACACCCTAAAACTTTCAAAAGGAAAAATTTTGTTTCAATAATTAATTGTAGAAGGTAAAACATAAAAACGTGGGGTATTACAATCACACTTGATACAAGTATAGTTTCCTCTACCATTATTATACCAAGTGTTAAAGCTAAAAATATTGTTCTACTTAATCTAATAACACGATCATGAAAATCAGAGTAAGGAGAATTAAAGCAAATTAACATTATTCTAAATAAAATTGATTATCAGTGGTTACAAAATTCGGTGAAAGGAAATTACATAAAGACATAAGAGTACAAAAAATATCTAGATCAAAAGATACAGGGAAAAACACAAAACATCCCTAACTCCTAACCCATTTACTAGCCTTCAACAAATCTTGCAGGCTAACCTTTAAAGACCACTACCTATTACGTAAGCATGAGGCCATAAAAATGAACTCGCCAATACAACGATACTGAGTAACCCATTATACAAAGCTAATATGAAAAACTCACATGTAACACATAATAAGCATCACAACAATACATAGTATAAAATATTGAAATATACATATGATGATCAAAATGCGATAATCATATTAGATTAAACTAACATCAATAATTCCACATACTACTCATACTCGTTCAGTTAGAACATAATAAAACTTACCAACCAGCATCCAAGAGATGCTATCTAAAATAAGTATTATAACCAATATCATCACCATAACCAATGATATCCATAATACCACAAGTACAACTCAAAGTCAGAATACCAATACATAGGTAGGCACAAAGGCTATTACAAACTATAGGTAGCCATGAAGGATACTACCGAACTATAGATAGGTATAAAGGCTACTACCAACCAATCCAATACATCATTTCAATTCAACAATAATTATTTTCATTTTTATTTACTAGAGTGGAGATCATATCAATCCAGAGACACTGAGGTACTCTAGTCATACCACTGCGCCAAGCCAACATAGTATCCTATTGACTATCAACCTAATGACACTAAGGTACCCTAGTTGTATTAGCACATAAAGGTACCACAATACCCTACCAAGAAGGATACTTAATCTATAAGTATGGATATCCTTTATAAGTTCACAGATCTAAATAGAGTAAGATATAGGGCATGGTTGGGATACTAAGGCACACCAACAATAATCCATAATCATATATGGGTTAAACCACATCTTTAGGTTATCTACCCCTAAAGAGCCACCATTCCTAATCTTGATGTCTTTCTGTAACACCCCCAAAATTTACACATTTTTTTTAAACAAGACTTATAAATTATAAACCGTAAAATCTAGGGATGCTACCGCCACACTTAGTACCAGACCAGTTCATTCCTACCATTCCAGTATCAAGTGCTAAGGCTAAGAAAAACTACACATAACATTATTAAATAATCCAAATTCATAAATACGGAAATCAGAGTACGCACAAGTTTTTACATAATTCGAAATACTAGCTATTATTTTTCAGAGAGGAAAAATAGCAACAATAATAAAATTGTTTCTAAAGGCTCAAACATAATTAATAGATAATAAGGATAATAATCTTAATGGAAAAACCGGCCACGCCACTCCTACGACATTGAATCTAGCCCAAACATCACTCGGCCCCACCTGATGTCCCATAGATATCAATGGCATCGAAATAAGCATCTCCTACCTGTAGCACGTTAGACGGGCCTTCTGCTCGTGGGAATGAGTAGCACCTATAAAAAGGGTGATCGGTACGCTACGTATTGAGTAAGGTAACCGAGCGCTAAGACCAACACACAAACACATAAAATCATGCAAGATAATATTCAACTTACAATGTCAAACCCACACATATATAGATATATGTATAAAGTCAAACAAAGTATTATACAACTTATAAATTATCAAGCTCACACATAAAGGCCCAAGAAGTCTAGATTAATTATTTAATAAATCTTTTATCGGGAATCGAATCATACCATTTTCTTTATCAAGTCCTCATAAGTACAGGAACCCCACTATTTTAGCCAGTGGATTGGTCTCTAAGGCACTCCAGCTCCTGGCCATTATTTTAGCCGGTGGATCAGTCACTATAGTAACATATCCTACCACTATTCTACGCCGGTGGATCGGTCTATCCCCTTCTCGTACGGTGTTCCATTGTAAGTATTAGTGTCTTCTACGTCTCAGCAAACTATAGGGTTTGGTTTATTAAGCTCAGGATCCCCCACTATTATAGCCCGTGGAGCAGTCGTCTAGGGTAACATACCCTACCACTATTATACGCCGATGGATCAGTCTCAAGGATACCGCAGTACCTGGCCACTATTATGCCGGTGGATCAGTCTGGGCCTGGCTTAATATCTTTCACTTTACATGATTAATATTTTAAGTATCTTATTCAGAAGCTTTCGCTTAGACATGCATGACTAACTCCTACTATTCTTATCCTCCAAACCCAAGTTGACCAGACCTTACCATGGGAACCATCACCAACCCTAACTTCCACGTAAACCCTAACTCCCATGCAACCCTAGCTCCACGTAAACCCTAGCTACCATGCAAACCATTCACTCCCACGCAAACCCTAAAACCACCATGCCAACTCTAACACCACCATGCAAACCCTAACACCACTAGGCAAACCCTCGTACCACCATGCAAACCCTAAAACCCCCATGCAAAACCCTAATACCGCCATGCGAACCCTAATACACCATGCAAACCCTAATACCACCATGCATGCAACATTAACTCCATGCGAACATTAACTCCATGCCAACCCCCAATTCCAAGCAAAGATTATGACACTCCCATCATGTTTTTACAAACCTTATCATGCATGTCTTATGGGCCACACCATACAATAATATCACAACTCCAACATATAATACACATGCCACAAATTAATGTACGATCTTACCTTAACTCCATATCATGTTGCACATATGATAGATATACAAATACACATAAAATACATTATAATTCTCATCATATGGCATGCATGGCATATAAAACACATAATACACAAATGACCTTAGTACTCCCTTACCTAAAATGTCACCGGTTTTGGAACATGCTCCTATACCTTTTGAGGGCTTTGACTGAACTCACCTATTATGGGAGAAAAACTAGAATTAGGTTCCCACCTAAAATACTATTATTTACTAACTTATCCTAAGACTTGGTTTTTAATTAAAAATATACTATACTAAAATTAACTATACAAAATACTACTAAAAATTCTAATAATAATATTAATGTAACTTAAAACGGGTGATGATATAAGGGTTTCTACCCTTCACCAAAATAAAGCTAATAATGATAATAATAATAATAATAATAATAATTTTAATTTTAATAATAATAAAATATTGGTAATAATAATAATAGTAATAGAAATACTAATAACAATAATAATAATAATAATAATAATAATAATAATAATAATAATATAAGCCTAAAATTACAAGGTAGGGTTTTCAACCCTACCTCCAAATAATAAAAGTATTATTCAATAATAGTAATAATAATATTAATAACATATATTACTTATAAAAATATTAAAAATAATAAAGATAATAATAATAATATTATTATTATTAATAGTAAAAATAGTAATAATAGTAATAAAATACAAGGATGCGAATCCTAATTAAAATTTAGGGCTTCGGCCCTCCCTGGATAAATAATAATAATAATAATAATAATAATAATAATAATAATAATAATAATAATAAAATTATAATAATAATAATATTAATAATGAAAATAAAACTTATAAAAATTTAATTAATACTTAAAATTTAAAACTAACAATTTAATTAACTTAAGACTACTCTCAACCCTGCCAAGAAAATTTAGCATTAATATAACATCTAATAATAATTATTATTATAATCAAATATATATTAGAAATTGGAATAAAAACATAATAAAGTTAAATAAATGGGGGAGAAGGGCTGAGAGGGTCTAGGGTTTCACCTTAAGTCGGTAGAGATGGGTGGCACCGGCAGTGGTGCATGACGGCGGCGACGGTGGCCAGAAAAGAGGGAAAAGGGGGGAAAAGTTGGGGTTTGAGAAGAATAGATGGAGAACGAGGGTGGTGGTTGAGGTGTTGGTGGTAGCCTAGGCTGAGAGGAGTAAAATGAGTGTGGTGGAGCGGCAAGGGGCGGCGGCACACAGCGGTAGAGGTGGCGGCCGAATGGAAGAGGTGAAGAAAAAGGGGGGAGGAGAAGGAAAAAGGAGAAAAGAAGGTTATGGTTAGGAGGAGGAGGATTAGTAGCAACTTTTGGATGGTGCAGAAGGCAGAAGAAGTGGCGGACGTGGTGGCGAATGGTGGCTCGAGGGTTGCGGGGGTTAAAATTTTAGTATGATGGGTAGGGAACTTCGCACGGCTGTGGTGGCTCGTGCGAGAATAATCGAGGGAGATGATTGGCTCAGTTAGCTAGAGGGCAGTGTAGAGAAGACTGTGGTAGGTAGAGGTGGCGGCGTAGTTAGCTGACAGTAGAGGACAGGTCATCTAAAATCACGATGGTGCACAGGTTAGCTCTTAGAGTTTTGGGGAAAGAAATTTTGAAAACACACAAACAAGGGGTATTTATAGAGTTTAGAGAGAATGGTAAAGTTCTGAGGGTCAGCAAGAGGGTATTGCATGCTAGGTTTGGGGTAGCCAGCGGCATTAATTGGCCGGCACAATTTTTGGTCGGGGTCGACCCTTCGCGAAGGAATAGGGAGAAATCGAGTGAAAGATGAGGAAAACAAATTATACCAAGTTGATCTACGAGTCAAAGGGAAGATAAAGAGGGGAGAAATGGCCGGCCAAGTCAAGCGTGGCTTGCGTCGCCATTTTCAAGGCTTGAAGGTGTAGGTTGACGATGAAGGAGGAAGGAGGAAGAAGGAGGTAAACCGGGAGCTGGGGAAAAAGAAAAGAAAAAGGAGAAGAACCGGCTGGTTGGCGTTGGTTATAATGTTTTAAATGGAATGCAGCGTTCCATGGCGAAAAGACACAGAACGCAACATTTCAGCTGCCGAAGGAAGGAAGAAAGAACGGTGCTGGGCTGCGGGAGAAGAAGAAAAGGATTGGGTTGCATCGGCAGACCCAATCGGTAGGAAGAGAAAAAGAAAAAGAAGAAAAGAAAGAAAAAGGAAAAAATGAAAAAGGAAAATTTAAGTGGTTTGGGTTTAAATAAATTAATTAGAATATTTTGTGTATTTAAAATTAGAAATATTAAAATAAAACAATATTAAATTTCTTTTTTAGGCTAATTTAGGGTTTTTAAAAAGATTTTTTCTAAATTCCTTTTTAATTAGCGAAAAGCCCAATTTTTCCTTTATAAAAGTATTTATAAATTCCTTATTAATTTTCCCTAAATAAATCCTTCCCATATCAAATGAAATAATTAATTAAATTAATTCCTTAATAAATTCTTATTTAATTATATTTCTTAAAATAAATATTTTTGGGGCATTTCACTTTCATTTGAAGTATTAGTAATTTATTATAGTTATCACAAATATCAAATAATAAAATAAAATTTTCCATTTCCATACTTAACCATTTATACTCATTTCCAATTATTTAGGATAACTATAAAAAAGTTAAATATGATAATATACAAAGGTCAACATTAAAAATCTACATAACTAATATACATACATAACTAATCAAAAAAATTACATACATAACTAATCATAATTTTTAAAAATATATTTATAAAATATTAATAACATTCAAAACTTTCTACTGATAAGAGATAGAGTAAGCAAAAATGAAACAAAACAAATAATCCTACTTTACTCATCAATGTATATATCAAGATCTCCAAAAAAACAATGTGCATTATCAATTCATAGTTACTAGTTACTAATTAAACAAGTCAAAGTGGTACATTGGCATCATCAAAAATGTTAGAACTGAACTCCACACACAACCATATGGCTCTATTCTTGAGTAGAAGACCAAGAAATATACGAGCATCACTGATATTTGCTGCAAGCTTGGTATAAATTTCTATGGCTGGAACTTTCTTTAACCCTTCCACCTTTTTAAGCTCAGAATACAACTCAGATTCAGTAAAATTACATGGATTTCCTCTATCAAGAGCTGCTGCAACTGCATCCATCCCCTATTTTAAAACTTTCATCTCTTCTAATACATAATCTCTCAACTTTCTTTTATTTGTGGCTCTTGATCCAGATGCACCAGCCAAAGGAGAGGTTACTTCATTATTTTGTTCTTGCTCCGTGATTCGATCATTAGTTGTTTTTTCTTAATGTTCTTATCTCTCTAAGCACATACGCCTTTCTTTCAGACCAATGGACAAACTTCTAGTTGCTTGGTCCTTGCCAAATAAAATATTTAGCCTATGATAATTTTGAATAGGCTTATAGCAAAGCGGTTTGGTATCGGGATGAGCCTGGAAAAAAAATTAATTACATAAATTTAGAAACAGTAACAAGTAGCAATGACAATAAGAATGACAAGGTTTAAGACTTACCAATATATACCTTTCTCAAACTATTGCATCAGCTTCCACCATTTTGGTAGATTGATTAAAACCAAACCCATTCACTTGTAAAACCGTAGAAGACAAGGCATAATTCTTCTTTAGGGTCTTAATTTGGTTCTTTATATGGATAATTGAGAAACCGAGCCCAAAATGAGCACTAAATCCTTTAGCAACGTTAGTGTATGCCATTCTTGAAAATAAACCACCTATTTTTTGACCTAAGTGCATTTGATCGGTTAATAAATCTATCAGAAATGTATCCATGTCTTCATCCCAAGTTAAATTTTTCTTCTCATTTGATGGTATGTCACCACCAATTGGTTCCTGTAAAAAAAAATTGTAAATCATCCTAAAATCATAACTTATTAAAGAATTAATAACACAAATAATATAAAAACTTATATAAGAATTTTGATGTTAAGTACAATTTCATTTAGAACACTTGTTGAATACAATTTTTTTCCTACGTGAATTTAACAATAATAATATCTCTACCATTAGCTATTTAAACTATCTCTCCACATTGAAGTTGCAATTCCATCTCTTAATTGCTCAGCTTCTTGACACTCTTCTACTAAACTTGATGGCGCAACATCTACTTGAGTGTTAACAATTCTTATCTCACTATAAACCTCTAAAATTATTTTTCATCTAGATCTACTCCCATGAGATAATTATGTAAAATGCATCCAGTTAAAACCATGTCTGCTTGAGTTTAAACAGGATAGAATGGTTCAATTCCACTTCCTAATATTGGAAGGCATTTTTTCAAAACACTAAATGTCCTCTCAATAACATTTCATAAGGAAACATACCTTAGATTGAAAATCTCCCTTGCATTCTGAGGATGTTGAATGCTATATTCCTTTAGATGGTATTGAGTACCGCAATATGGTGTAATAAATCAAGTCTTCAACTGAAAACCCACATCTCCTAAGTAAAATTTACATGATGGCACTACCAATCTATCCATGTCTCTAGATAAAGCATTATTTAATATCCTTGAATAAGATGCCGACCCTTCCCATCCCGACAACTCATATAAAAACTTCAAGTCAAAAGAGCAAGCAGCTGAAACATTTTAGGTTGGAAAATCCTTTTTGCCACGATATTTTTGTACCACATTATTTGGTACTTTCACACGAAAGTGTGATCCGTCAATTGCTCCAACACAATCCTATGTAAAAATGTTAAAAAATTTATTAAAAAATTCAAGTTGTAATGTGTACTTAGTCATTTATTTTATAATATTATGGAATTTACCTTAAAATATGGCCAAAATTTTGAGCTACTTGATATTTCATGAGGGTAGTGAGATCCATTGGGTTTTTGCAAAAAGACATCCTCTAAAGAAATGATAGCATTCAACATTTATGGAAATGTCGGCTTACTATTTTACCGGATCACCAGAAGTCTAATTTTACCGACCAATTTCTCCTATTATGACCTATAATATTGAGAAACATGGCCACTCTCTCCTTTACGTAGTTAGAATGAGTATTACTCAGTCTCCTAGAATCCCTTAATATTGATATAAGTCTAGTGAAAGCCTCCTTTCCCATCCTCAACTAGTTATGACAATCCTCGTCTTTTTCTAATGTAAGTCAATCTAAAAAAGCTCGTTGCTTATAATCTCCCAATTGAGAAAAATTCAAATCAACATAATTATTAGGAAAAACCAATGATAATAAACTAGCAGCATATGCTCCATAGGTGACCACACATGTTGTTGCCCATCTTCTTAATTTGTCCCACTCCTCCATCGAATTAGTCTTATATTAAATGATCAGAAAAAGAGAAAAGCTTGAGAAAATGAACAGTATATGTTAATTGAGACATGCATGTGGATTATTGAAGATTTGAATGAAATATACTTAGCTTATTGTGGTGGCAAAATATAAAATATTCTCATAATACATTTCATAAAATATGCATAAAAAATTGTGTATGGATATCAACAATACAAAGATAGCACATAGTAATCATCATCTCAAATTAAAACCCAATAAGATACTTACTTCAGTATTTTCTTTGGATTCAATTGTTTCATTTATAGCAAAATGATGGTTTGTCAATGGATTTCTCCACTGTTAGAACCCTAATCTTGACATCAATTTGATTCCTCACTAGTAGCCTAAATACATTGAAAATAGAGCAAACTCAACAAAAGATATATATATATATATATATATATATATATATATATATATATATATATATATAACATATTATACACATGTTCTTGGAGCTATCTATTAAGACAAACAAATAGCATTAATGTTTATACTGAATATTGACATTATGTCAGCTAAAGGTTTGGAATCCTAAAATCTGTAGTGCCAACCAGAGAATTTAGCTCCTTGTAATGATGGAGAAACAGGTGCTTAATAAAAGCACTTATGGAAAGGAAAGCACATAGATCAAAATGGACCCCTTGGTACCAAACGTCAAATCCAGTTTGTTCCATCAAAAGATAAAAGATACAAGATCCCTGCTAACTAATACTGATCAACTTAATATGGCATCAATTAGAAAGGCAAAAAGTGTCATTGATGAATGACAATACTCGCCTCATCCTACATGATGTATAAAACAAAGTTTGTTTCAACTGTCATATATCTTTTGATTTCATTTAAGACGAAATTCATATACAAACATGGTTCATTACAACATTGCTCAACAAAAAGCACAAAAATCTAAATCATCTGATATAATTTTACTAGAAACAAGACCTCTTAAGAGTATACGTGCAAATACAAGAAGCAAAGATGAACTTGTTCCTTTCTGAATCAATGCCAACCATAAAGTAGATACATACAGACAATCATTACTATATTGTTCCCAAAACTACCCGAGGAAAGTCTTACAATTGCAAAAGTAAAATAAATAAAAATTACATATGCAGGGGATTCTGGATCAAGATTATTTTTTTCCTACCAAGATGAGAGATTGATTTACTAGGAGCTAGTTTTCTTTTTCAAACAATTAAGTTTTTAAAATTTATTTAATCATCAAATGCTGATAATATTTTAATATAAGATCTAATTTGTTCAGTTTCCATGCATTATGACATTCTAGTGATCTGCATTGAAGATCCCAACCAACCACACTATCATGGGAAAAGAGAATATTGTTTGTTAATTCCCAATAATTCTGCTACCAGTTTTATATACTACAGTATGTAGACATGTGATATTTCAAAGGCATGTAGGAGTGATCTTAAAATTCCCACTAACAAAATATACAAGGATGGGAGTCTTTTAAGGAGTTGGGTGAAGGAAAAAATGAATTAATTAACTAGAGAAATCTTTTGAAGTTTGTTTCTAATAGAAGGATCTTCCGAGTGTAAAAGACTAAATTTTTGAAGCTAGCATAAATAAATTATAGTGGATCACGTTCTTGGTTCACTCTACCAAATATCTAAACCATAGGTCTCACTCAATGCAGGGGTGATATTCATTGATGGGAAAGACGATATGGAAATATTAGCTTATGCAAGCAGAGCAGTATATCATCCAGGGGTAAGGTCGATGGTTATAAGTTTCCTCCCAGACACGGACTTTAAAGGTTAATATAACTTAGGAGAATTAATAACCTCAAGGATAAGAATGGAGGAATAAGAGCAACACATGAAACTCGACGATGAATGCTTTGTCGATTTCTATGAGAAGCATATAGCTAGGGAATAAGAGGAATACCTTGTAAATTTAACTCAGGCATACTCGACATTGAAATCACTAGAAATGCAATATGGACTTTTTATGGCGGGAAGAGGAGGAAGAACAAATTTAGTACTGAATGTGGGAATGGATGATTTAGAGTAGTGCCCTGAGTAGTGAGTTGGGTCTTTGATCAGGTAGATAGCTAATAGGATGCAGGCAGGTTTATACAGAGAAATATGGAACAGGTCGATTATTATAAAGACACAAGGCAAGATTTGACTATATAGTGGACAGCCAAGAGAAATTTTTTCTTGTGGCAAAGATTAGTATTGTCACAATTTTATTATCCTTTTCTACAAACTATTTTTGAGATTTGCAGCAATTTGATGCCCAAAATCCATTCTGCACAAAAAACCTTGAACAACACAATTATATGGACATCCCACATGGATATGGGTACAATTTGCCCATTGATCATGTGCAATATGAGAAAGGATTTGTATGTGCTCAGACAGCCCTTAAGGCATGGGTTCAAATGTTTTCAAATGCAATGACAATCATATCATACAGCTCTTCTGGGATATGTTAATGATGCAACAATAACTGAGAATGATCTAAAGGATAGAGTCTCCTTAGCACACTGTTTGTAGAGATTACAGACAAAGCTTGACAGGCTGTGTGATAGATGAGAACAGAACCACTACAGAGAAGATGAGGAAAAACATTTCTAATGCTATTTATAGGTTTCTTTCATCCCAAATCAATTCCACCAAGTGTCTCACTCTCTCCCTTATCGGGATATTAAATACATGGATAGCATACACTGTCTCAAACCAAGTAATTCTTAGCTCCCATTAGGTTGACATCAACAAAACCCAAAGGTTTCCAATCTGGAAGGATACTACCCTTCTGAAATTTTAACTTCAACCCTATCTAATATTGCCAATCAGTTATTTAGACCCACACGGTGCAACATTGAGGAACACAATTTTGCAGCAAGAAATGAATGTGACACTATTTATATGAATATAGAGAACAACACAACCTTATACAAACTCAAACCACTCCACAATAATGATTAACTACCTATAGCAAAATCCATCTATGTATCTATGTCAATCGAGGTCATAATTCTATATTTATCATCCTCAACACATCCAATAGACAAGTCAAAAAACGAGAGATTGAAGATCAAGGGTACACTGCATCAAATTACACACAAGCTAAGTCCATGATTGAAACATCCTCATATTAGTATCATCTTTCTGTCTCATCAAATCTCATTTGTATGCATCAAAATGAAATAAAATTAGGGCTTTAGAATTCAATTGTTGCTACCTAACTTAATACATACCTATGTAGTTCAAAGTGATAGAGCAGCAGATCAAGGAGGCTGAGCCGACAATGAGTTGCCAGGAAGCGTGGAGTTCGCACTCGATGAACGTCCTATGGGAAGCTTCTGCCGAAATTGTGGAGGAGCCATGGGATGGATAGAAGCATGAAGAAGAAGGATGACTGAAGAAGAAGAAAGATCGAAGAAGAACGACGAATGAAGAAGACAAAGCTTGAAGAAGAAGACAGACGAAGTAGTAACTCGGTCTGATGGTCGAGCAACTTTCCCCAAGCTTTTTTTTTCCTTTTCCTATACTTTCTATGAGGAAACTATTGTAGTGTATTTTTTTTAACTTTTTTCTTTCTTATTTTCTTTACTCAATTTTTTCTCATCAACCAAATGGATGAAATTTATTTTCCACCTTATTTTCTTTTCTTTCCTTTCTACTTTCAACAAAACAAACAGAACCTAAAAGGAATACCACATTAACCAAATTAATACTTAACCAATAAAATAATTATCTCTATTAAAATATTTATTAAAGGATAAATTATTAAAATGCCCTTAGGTTTAAAATATGTAAATTTTAAATTAAAACCTCATGTTCCATGACCAGCGTGAGTTTGGACGTTGCCTAGAGGTTTCGGGGAAAAGGCAATGAGGGATTGGTTGGCTTCGGTTGCAGGGAAGAGTGGGGTGTAGCTTGTGGCTCAGTTGGAGGTGTATGGGTTGCATGGATGGAGATGCAAAGGAGGGCTAGTGGTGCGATGGCCAAACAAAGCCAGGGAAGGAGAAGAGAAGAAGGGAAGGTAAGTAATGCTTGGGGTGTGTGATGGTGGTGTGGTGGTATTGGATGAATCTGGAAAAAGGGGTTACAATGAGGAGAAGGAAAGGTTGATGGATGGTGGTCCTGGTGACGGTAAGCTACGGTGAAGAGGAGGTAGTGGAGGAGGGTTGTAGAGGTGGCTGGGTTTCGATGGTGGTGGTGGTGGAGATGGTTGGAGCTAAGACTAAGGGCAAGTTGTAGAGGAAACGTGGCACGGGATAGGGCATTGATGGTGTGTGGGTTATGTGGAAAGGTGATGTAGGAGGTAGTGATGGTGGTGTGGTGCCAGTGTGAAGGTCAAGGGAAGGGTGACATAGATAGGGGCCGAGGCAGGTGTGGTGATGCACCAATTAGGGAAGCTAAGTGAGGGAGAAGAGGAAGGAAAGGAGGTAGGAAGGAGAAGGAGGGGAGATATGGGCTCAGGGTTTTTGGATGAAAACAAGGGGAATGAATGTGTGTGTGTGCGTGCAAACCTGGAAAGGTGAAATGGTTCGATGTAGAGAAAAGGTGAGGCGTGCATGGTTAGAGCAATAGCTAGGATGATAGGCTTGGGGAAGGTAATGGCATATAGGTTGGCAGGGGATGGGTATAGGAAGGGGCAGAGGCGGAAAGTGAGGTTGGTTTGCTTGATCTAAGGGGCTCGAAGGGATGTAGGTTGGGTAGAGAAAGATGATGCAAGTAAGGCAAAGAAGGACAATGTAGGAGCCAGGAAGGAAGAGGGTCATGGACCAGGGAGAGGGAAACTTTGGTTTGGCTATAAAAGGAAAGAATAAGCTAGCATACATGGCATGCTAGGTGTGTTGGGGGTTATTTGGGTGCATGTAGATGGAGAAGGATAAGAAAATAAAGAAGGGGTAAATTTTGGGCTAAATTTCAGATGAGCTAGAAAGAAAAGAAAGGGAGAAGTGCATTGGGCTAGGTCGGTCAAGGAGAGAACAAAGTAGAGAAAAAATGGTTTGGGCAAAAAGGAGATGAAAAAAAAAAGAGAAAAGAAAAGAAAAGAAAAGGTAAAAGAGAAAAGAAGAAAAAGGCAAAATAAAGTAAATTTAGGGTTAGAATCATAATTAGGTTAGTTTTAGGTTTAAGATAAAATTTATGTATTTGGGTTTAAGGTATCCGATTAGACAAACTAAACTGGGTAAAATTATTGGTTTAAGGTGGATTTAAATAAAACAAATATGATAAAATAATTAGTATAATTTATCAAAGAATTTATTTGGGTTCATGGGTCAAAGATTATCAAAAATAATTAAGCTAATATTTAGTGGTTAGGTTTCGAATAAAAGGTTAAATGCTTAAAATTAAGGTTACAAAATTTTGGGGTGTTATAGTGATCAACATTTGCTTCTCATAGCTACTACCAAGGACTCCTTGGTCAAATTCCATATATCCTTACCAAACTAACTTATGTAGCCCTCATCATCAAGTCTTTTAGCTGAGGTGAGGCTCATCCTCAAGCCTAACATATCTATGATTTCTTTGAGTTGTAAGGTATAACCCAAACTCGTATCTAGTTGTATACTCCCTATACCGACTATCTTCAAGACGCCATCATTTTCCATTTACACCTCACTGAAATCCATAAATCTGTAGAAGAAAAATAACTTATTGTGTAGGGTAACATGTTAGGACATGCATGTTTCCACCACCCAGTCGATGTCGGTACATGAAGTGATTGTGCAATCATTAAGATGCTCCAACATAACCATCAATTCATCATCGATTATAGCTATAGGTGGAAATCTGGTCGAGTGCATCGGGTTCAGGTCAAGTTATAGTGGGTTAGGTTATTTACGGGTCATATGAGTCATTTTGGGTTGCTTTATTGTTCGGGTTGGGTCAAATTCGGGTCCGGGTCAATGTCATTGCATATTCTAGTTGTATAAGGTTAATTTATCTAGTGGGTAGAGTTTGGATTGAGATAGTTTGGTTAAAGTCAAACCAGGTTTGGATTATTTTGGATTAACTTATGGGTCGGGTCTAGGGATATAAATGGAGAGGATTACGCAAAACCCAATGGGTTTTATTCATTATATACTTAAACAGATATGGATAAATAGATATGGATGATGGAAAAAAATACTCATCGGGTTCGGGTATGGATACTGGTATGGGATATGGATATCCGTACCCGTATCTATATTCGTACCCATTTAACAGATATATAATAACCCTTTTACCCCTAATTTTAAAATAAATATAGTATAAATTAAAGTTAAAACTATCATTTGCTTTAACTCTAAATGGGGTTATCCATTAGGTAATGGATTTATCTGCTAAATAATATTTGTTAATAGATAAATGAATTATCCATCGGGTAACATATATCCAAAGGATATGGAAATAGATGTGTTGGTAGATATCCATTCGGGATACAGGTACAAATTTGGGTATGGATTTTCTTATCAAGTACAAGTATGGGTATGGGCATATATGTCCTGAAATCACTCAATTCACATCCTTATCAGATCGGGTTTGGGTCGAGCAAGCTCGTACTCGGATGATTTTGTGTTTGAGTTAATTTGATGGGTCATGTTTGGGTTAAATTAACAAATGGGGTCTTTTTAGGTTTTGATGGATCGAGTAAGGTTTAGGCCAAGCTAATTTTGAATCGAATCACTTTGGATTTAGGTTAAATTGGGCATTAACTACTAAAATTAATCTAACTCATTAACCTTGTAGGAAAGAATTAAGTTTAACTTCATGTAAGCATGTGATTAATAATGTATTATTAATTTTCACTTGTTTATTAGTATGACCTTTTAATTTTGTGTTTTTACACACAAAAAAATCTATAAAAGTAGAATATCGTTGGTGAATAAGTAATATCACAATAAAAGTAAGAAAAATAATTCAAATTTAAATAATAATATATTTTTAAAGGTTTTAAATAAATAATAAGATATATTTTTTCTTATTATCATAACTTGTTAATATTGAATTTGGTTTTATCGAGTCAAGTTAGGTTGATAGCGAGTTGAGTTGATCATAGGTTATTAGTTGGGGTCGGATCAAATTGGGGTCAAGTTAGGTCACTTATATTTGGGTCAGCATCGGATCAGGCAAGTTGGGTCAACTTTTGTCAGCTCTAGTTATTGTCGTCATCTTCTCATCCAACTTACCCTTCCCCTTCGCACCCTTTTTCAACTCCCATTAATCCTTCTTTCAGTGACCATGCTTCCCACGATGGAAGCAACATTTTTCCTTCTTCAAGTTTCTCGATCTACTCTTAGACCTTCCCCTCTGCGTCCCACCCTTGGTTCTCCCTCAGTTCACCACAAGTGCCTCAAACTTTGATAACAAGACCATACTATCTCTCTTTCTTGTCTATTCTCCAATAGGTGACGTTGTCACTGACGTCATTATAATATTTATACCAAGGGCAGAATTGTTGAGAGACACACACAGAGTCTCCCAACTATCCGATAAAGAACCTAGGATCAACATAGCTTGGAATTCATCCCCAAACACTATTTTCATATTCTTCAACTAGATGAATATGTTATGGAACTCATTAAGTTGTGTTACAATGCCTAACCCTAATCTTCATATCTCAATTTGTATAGCTTCTTCATGAGATGTACCTTGTTCCTAGTCGTCTTATTTGTATACAAATCTATCTTGGACCACACTCCATACGCTGTGGTTTCTTCCTCAACATGATGAATGACATTGTCATCCACCCACTAATGGATATAACCACAGGCTCTTCTATCGAGCTTCTTCCACACCCCTTCTCTTTCCTCCATGATCTCAAGCATGACTCCATTTTTTATCAGATCTGCCAACTCCTTTGTGTAGAGAATATTTTTCATCTTTCTCTTCCACATCCTATAATACATGTTGTTCAACATAACCATGACTAGTTTACTAGCTACTATGATTCTAAACACTAGTTGTTGTAAATAATAACATATAATTTCTCTCATTTAGGTGATAATAACCCCCTCGACCAACTACACATTTATGAGGAAATGCAAGAGTAGATATTGAGTAAAGAAGAGTGATAGTTTATGGGAGGGAGTGATAGTTTATGGGAGGGAGAAGTGGGACACTTTTATTTAGTATAAATATCTAGAAGAAAATTTTGGGAGCTAGCAATCTTACACCTGCTCTTGCACCCTATATAATGGGTAGAGGAGGGTCTTTTATGCCCTCCCACTTATTTGGCTATGATGCGCAACTATCATTGGTTATCTAACTTATACACATGTCTTTTTGACAAGATGAGGCATACAAATTACAACTTAATAATTGATAAATATACAAATGAGTACCAAATCACTTATTACAAGGTATTTCCTAACCACTCCCTAACATCCAATATTTACTCACTAATTGTTGTTGGATACGCCCTTAGTTTTCACCCTGGCAATCACATTTTGCATGTGTTCTTGCCGATAGGCCTAGCTGATGCTCCTTATAGTTACCCCCATGGTAAATATCCCTTTGGCTAATGGCCATTGGCTTTTTCCCTTGGTTGATGGACCCTGGTCTCTATTTATGGTTGACACCTGACTAATGGCACTGGCTATTACTAAGCCGACGCCCCCTTAGATCACTGCCTTTGGTTGTTGTCCTTGGCTAACTTCTCTTTGCCGACAACCCTTCTAGACCATTAGCCGACGACCTTTAGCTTCTCCTTTGTTGACAAAATCCCAAAACATCTATTGTTGTTGAGCATTTCAACTCCATCAATATAAATCTGAGACTTAAGAGGATTAGCTAATAGCCCGAAACACTACTAAAAAAACTAAGCCCGTCCAAAAGAATATACAAAAAGTTCATATCACCCCTACTTAACAGTTAACATAATTAATTCATCAACAAAAGCTAAGTGAGAATTCCCCAATTTCTTACATTTGGAATGGAAGGATAAATCATTTCAAATGGTAAACATCTTCAAAAGATAGCTAAATACTCCGTACATAATACAAACAAATAAGGTGAAACCAGGTCTCCTTATTGAAGGCCACATGCACCTTTAAAAAATCCAAACATGTTTCCACTAAGTTTCAAAGAATAAGAGCAACTAGTCAGCACTCTATCAGCAAATCCACACAAGTTGACAAAAATTTAAGGCCAACAAATTTAGATCATAGGAAAGTTCGTGATTAAGGAGACATATGTTTTCATAGTGTCCACCTTAATAAGGCATTTGGGAGCAATCCTCTTACGAGAACACTCACATAAAAATTTATGTGACAAAATCACCCTACCCCAAGGTGATAATATGTTCCAACACACTAGAGAGTTGTGCTACTAGGAGTTTTGAATTGACCTTGTAAACTATGGAGCAACAGGCTATAGTTTTAAAATCTGAAACTTTGTAAGCCTACGTAATATTGGGAATAAGAACCAAGGATGTATGGTTGATATACTCAAGAATCCTTCTCATCCTAAAGAGCTCCTATACAACATCACAAAAATCCCCTCCAATAACATGCCATGCATGGTTGATATAATTTTTTTCTGACACTAACACAAGAGAACCCATACACAATAATCAAGAAAAAGGTTATATTAAACTTAAGACTACAAATCGAACTTGATAGGGTATGAGTAGACACCTCCCGTAACTCAAAATACATAGAATATGAATTCCACAACAACACCTAGCATCTAGCTTCCATTCTAGAATTCCCTCCAAGAAGCAAGAATGCTCCTTACACAAATTACAACTTATAGATGGCTTTTTGTTTCAGAGAAGAGCCAACTCCCCTTATATTCCAAATCAAGAGGTTCATATCTATTTAGATGAGGTTGGTTGCTTAAGATGCCTCAAAAAAACACAATTTCTATTGCACTTCTTGCCAAAAGCATTTTGTTTCTTCTTTACGGTCTTTGACACCACCAGGTTCCATTCTTCCTTAGCTCAAATCTTTCTTTAGTCCTCAGGATGACTACCTCTTCCAGAAAAAGAAACATCACCATGAGAAGAAGGTTCTAGCAATACACCCATCCATTTTCTCTTAGCTTTACAGCAAGAATCAAAAGGTAATATATTAGGAGGTAAAGTTGTGTCAGGATCATATGATACACCTTTCCCTATAAGTTATGAAAGTTCAAGGTTTAGACTTGGTTGCATTAGGAACAATGTCAACCAAGTCTGTCTAAGAGGAATTCTTTAAGGCTTGTTCTTACAACGAAGACACTACAACAACCTTATTTTTCTTATCCACATGATTATCGGCAACAAAGGGGCTTTAATTTTATGCAAACCATCCTCATGTACAAGAACTACAACAACTTTTGAACCCTAGGACTTCCTAACAAGCCTAGAATCATTAGGGGTAAAATCCTTCACGACCAAGACATGATTGACCACATTATCAACAATAGACTTCGGTGGATGATGTGTACAATCTACATTAGAATGACCCATTTACCTAAATTGATGATAGAATAAGGGACAATCCTTATACTCAATATGTTGAGTGCAACTCCCACGAACACTAGTAACTTTTAAACTAAAGTTGGAATCCATTTAGCCACATCCACTTCCAATAAAACCCTTCCATATTCAATGTTCAATTCTTGAGTAGTAAAAAAAAAATATCCACCTACAAGGTACATGCAACAAAAAAGGTTATTCTACTAATAGCTCCAACATTCCATAATTCCATTAGCAAAATTTTCAAATGAATCCAAATAGGGATTTTAGTGAAATTGTCGACACCAAAAGAAAAAAAACTAGGAGATTTCTAGAAAAACTAACACCTTGTTTCTCAAAGAGTGAGGACCTCCCACCAGGGTAAAGGACTCATCACTTTCATCATTAAATCAGAGAATAGCCAACCAAAGCTATCTACTACAACACCAACAAATCAAACCAACAAATAATGACCCCATGAGGAATCGATAGATTCAATATTATGTTTAGGAATAAAGATAGAGGATTCTTCTAGAGGAACAAACTCACACCTTACAAGTGTGTCCCTAACAAAAAGATTAGCATAAGATTGAGGTGCTTCTAGTTGAACTTTGGAAGGATGAGATTCATCACCTTCAACTTTGTCGTCCTTCAACACCTCCTCAATTTCCTTGAGATCTGAGTCTAAAATAAGATTTGGCATCGAAGAGGGGAGGGAATTCAATTTTTCCCCTAGTTGGAAATCTTCCAATTGGGAATAAATGTGAATTACTTCTTTTAAACCATAACAACCACCAATGAAAGAGGTAAGGTTATGATCTTATTGCACATTTGGAACATAATCAACCAATAGACGGTTGTTTTTCCAACTAAGAAATTGAAATAGAAGTAAGAGAAGAAGTAATATCTCAATCTAACCTTAAGGAACCCCACGCATCATCATCCAGATTTACAAACCTTGAACATATTCAATCTAGAGTTTGATTAAGAGAGGAACCTTCCGAATCGGAGAAATGAGAACTTTCCATAAACACATTCATAGAATTATCACTCAAAAAAGCTATTTTCTTCAAAGTAGGAAGAGTGCAAACTAGTTCCTTCATGGAAACACGTCCTCTACCAAACTTCTTACGAATCACCATACTGTCATAATACAACCAACAGGAAATAAAGACCGAGAGAGAGAGAGAGAAGAGCAAGGCAAATGGTTTAGATAAAACCAGAAATCTCTAACCCCGCGCCATCACCATGAGGGGAGAAAAAGGACGAGAGAGAGACAACCAAGACTTTAATAATAAAGACCCACAAGTCATGTCACACTTGTTAATCAATTTATACATGTTGAACCTCATATATATATATATATAAATAATAGGTTTTCCATATTCTACAAGAGGATGTCAATAAAACAGAACAAAAGCTTTTGGCCTTAGAACACATAATTTACACCAAGCATGAAATCACAAACCACCAAAGGGAAGGCAAATCCTTCCACTACAACAAAAAGTTAGACTTCCAACACGAGGAATCCCTTACATCCTCTTCTTAGGACTTGCACCAACGTTCGTTTCACACTTCAGGATCGTCTATAGTAATACCTACACAACAGTATCAAGATCTTATATTATTCCTACGAAGCATATGTAAAAAAAATTAACTTAAACAAGAGGTTCATTTCAGATAAAAGTGTCATGATGAAAGGCATACACATAGATGTTTATCCGATATATGGAAGCATATTTGCGTAGTAGACGCTCCGTGGAGTACCAAATTGCTCGATCTGATCCATCCTGATAACCAATTCGTGGCATGTGGATTGAAGCTAAGGGGAATAAAAATTATATTATAAGAACTTGCTCACAGCATGAGCTGAAAATATGCTAGTTAAGTGGGATGAAACATGTCTCCTCAAAAAATTGAGGATAAAATCGCTCTGAAAAAAATTGGATGGGTTGAAACATCTCAAGCAATAAAAGGCATGCTTGTTACTCAGAATAGGACTACCAGAATGTCGGGCAGCAGAAAATGACACTTTTCTCAGGCAACGATCCAAATCAGGAATGGAGATACTGCTTCGTGGAACTTTGCGTCTTGAGTTGTATGATTGAACAATTGCCAAGGCAACCCATAGAGGAGACTTGGAATCCACCTCCTCGAAATCATGGTTTTCTGCATGCCAACCAACATTCAGTCCAGCAATAACAATTCTACGAGATGCTTTCTTTTTCTTTCACATAGAAAAGCTTTAGCAGCAGATATTCATGTATTCCTTCTATGAGCATGATAGATCTTATACTACAAATCACAATGTACAATCTCTAATTTTCAATTGTATATGTCGTCACATCCATGAGATCCACAAGAGACTGCTAAGCTGAACATTCATTTATTCCTCTTGAAATTCTCTCAGTAGGCATATATGCTGCCACAAAATAACTTTGGCCTAACCTTCATTCCCACTAATGAAACCCAAAAAAAGTCATCCAAAACAATATTTTTTAACCTAATTTTTTTTCCCAAAAAAGTTATTTTGGATGACTTTTTTTTTTTTTTAGCTTCAAGCAAGGCTTAAAGATTAGTCTTCGAATTACAGCCACATCAACTCATAACCACACCATTCTGCAAAGTAAACTAGTACGCTGCAAGCATATATGCTGCCACAAAATAACTTCACCTTAACCTTCATTCCCGTTAATTAAACCCAAAAAAGTAGTCATCCAAAATAATATTTTTTGAGAAACTTCATTCCCTTACCTCCTCTTCAAACAGATATGATTCATACTAATGCAAATTATTTACATCTTCTTACTCGATTGTGCAAACATTTTCCTTATTTCTTTATTTGTTCAGTTGCATTAGTATGATGCTACGTACTCATCCCCACTGTAATTAGGAAAAAGAAGGAAATGCTACTGTCATCTCCCCTGCTTTAGGTTCTAGATATACAGGAAGTAACAAATAACAAGATATCTCATCCATCATCCGCATTTAATTCTTGAGCTTCAAATATGACACATCCATCCCTCTGTTTCCCTAGCGATAATCCCAACCATTCTATTCTATTTTTACAACAACATTTTTATCGGATGTCTCCAAAGAGACTTGCTATGACATTAAGGTATCAACATCATCAAACAGAACACTTTGTCACCAAGTTTCAAGACTTGTTCACCGACAAAACTGGCCAATGAGAGAGTTAGATGAGCCGGGATTTGTTGGTTGACCGGACCATTCAGTTCAAAGTATGCCTTCTAAAGGAAAGTGAAGATCAAGACAAGAATTAGAGGATAAATGAGGGGGAAAATGCTTACCATTGACATGTATTAGATGGAGGTCACCGAGATGAAGGTCTTTAAATTCAGAGGCTTGTTGATATGCCTGAGGAACTTTTGTGGATAGTTTGGCCAACGCGTCGAACATTCCACCATGGCCCCAGTTACCAGAGTCATCTATACAGCTGTGATATACAATTATAAGAATATCACACATGAGAGAAAGGTGAGCATGGCAATAAAACAAAAAAAAAATACTAACCATAAAAAATCCAAAGAAAGGAAAGGGAGATGAGAAAAGCTTTGATCAATGAAAAAAACCAGCCAGTCCTCACAGGAAATACAACGAACATAAACTAACAAAATTAAAGGGCCAGGACAAGCTCTGTGAAATTATCTACATGCATAACATGGTCATCTGATGAATCTTCACCCTTTTGGACCTATGTAGAGGATGGTACCACCATTCTACTTTATAAATCCAAATTAGCCTCACCTGATAATGGGTGTCTCATTCTAGCACACTATAGAAGTGGACATGAAATTTTACTAAACAATTCAGACATTTTCAATTTTTAATACTCTAGTCCAAAGCCTTAAGGTGCTAAGAAATAATCAAATTAAGACTGACAATAGGTTGACAAAGATGGATTATGCAGAGTTTGTTTTGGCATTTGAGAGGTTTAAAAGTATATTTAGACTTCCAAAAAGCAACTTACAAGTTTGTTGAAATCTTTTTAGAGATGCGTTTGCTTCACACTAAAAAAATGGGAGAGCAGCTATATTCCAGTAGCCTACGACAATATCACAATCCAATCTGCATTCTAATAAACTGTATATCATCACAATCAGTTCACTTATTTACTTGTATATCTAGCAAACAATAGGGAGACTGGATGATTACCAGAATATAATACTAGGCTCAGATGGACATAAAGTTGATGGGTTTGTACAGTCTCCGACAACAAAGTGAACACCACCACTATCTGAAATCATATCTTTCTCTGCAGGGAGGCCTGGCTCAGTGACAGACAAGGACACATAGCCAAGTGACTGCCATTTTGTCAACTTCTTCTCCTCCGCCCTATCTCTAGCAGCCTCGATTCTCTGCAGCTTTTCCTCTTGTAACTTGCGTCTATTTTCCAACTGCAAGCCTAAATCATCAGTTTGTTTTGATACCTCCCTAAATTTTTCAACCCATGAATGGTATGAAGCTTCATCTACACCTGGATCAAAATTTACAGCAGCAAGACTTGTTTGTGCTCCAGAATCAACACCATTCAAATCCTTTGGACTGATCTCAAGTTTTCCACCATCATCTGATTTCGATACATGGTGCTTCGAGATTACCATGTCAACCATTTCACTCAACTCTGACAGACTTGGTTCACTTGATTTTCTATCATTGACCTCTGTTGGATCAAATGTATGTAACCCATATATGATAGATCTTAAGTCACCAGGTTTGGAACCAGAGAGTTCATTTCCCACATGCTCCATGATATCCTCACCAACCACATCATGACTAAGCTGCAACTTCCTTTGGGCTCGTCGCATGATAGCCTAATTTACAAGATATGACTCTAATCAGATATATGAGAGCCCTTAGGCCAAAAAAACTATTAGTTATGCAACCTCACCTCCTCGACTGTCTGTCCTGTAACTAGATTTATGGACAGCACATGATTCATTTGACCAATCCTGTGTGCCCTCTGCAATGCTTGGCGGTCAACTTGTGGATTCCAATCTTGCTCATAGAAGATAACCTACATAATTTGGTCCAATCAATTATTTTGTTACCAAGCTATGTACTGGACTTTAATGATGCACGTCCACAATAAAGATGACAATAATAAAAATATGTGCAAGTACAGGCTACAATAATTGATTTTCCTAAAATCCAAAGAAGAAAGAGGTATCCTTAAATGCTATCATTTCCATAACGAATACTGACTGGAAATGTCATATAATATACTTCACAAAAATCCCTTTAATGCAATACAGTTTGTACAGAGAACAGGACACATAATAATATCAACATTATCATGTAATGCCCTCATAAATCAGGAGTCTCTAAGTATATGTCCCTATCTTTCTCCCCAATATAATAACAAGCTGAAGAATCTGTCCTACTACTGAACACTGCATCTTTTCTTTCTTTTCTTTCTTTTCTTTTTTTCTTTTCAAACAAACAGGTTATGAAATTGAACTAAACAACTTTACAAGGTACAAACTGCAGTAACCTTTTATTTTGGGGTTAATTACAAAATATTGAGGGAAAGGAGAAAATTACCAGAATTCATACCAAGTATCATAACTACAATCCTAGTCTCAACTTCTTGGTTGCTTATAAGATGTCATGGTCACTTGTATATTTAGCCCTTTTATCTCATAGCAAGTAGCCCAAGCTATGAAAGCATTTAATTAACAATGGTGCGACAGCACATATAGGCCAATCTTTTTGGCTATCAACATTAGTAGGTTGTGCTCAATTCCTAAGCCTTAGGTATGTACTTATTACATAACTGTATATGCCATCACGAAAGCAAACAGCTTCTGTCAACACATGCCCCATAAAATGCTGCTGCTGTAGTCTTTAAGCATAAAAAGCCACAAATACATGCTCCCTCCCTTCCTAGCACTGCTCCTCTCTTCCTCTAATACAAAGAAAATTCTTCAATGATTTCTTCTGTCACTAAATCCCTGATACAGCCACACCAGGCTGCTAGGGATGGTTCATTCAATAGGACAAGTAAACAAAGAAGAGGACTAGACAGAACTCACCGTGTCAGCAGCTACAAGATTCAACCCTACACCACCAGCTCTTGTAGATATCATAAAGACAAATGCAGCATTTTCACCAGATTTAAGATTCCCATCAGCAGGTGCTTGTTGGCTGAAACTTCTTATTGCAGCAAAACGCTCTTCTGCTCGAACTGAGCCATCAAGCCGCTCATAGGAGTATTGCCTATATTCCAAAAAGTCCTGGATTACCACATCCAAGACATTTTCCTCAAAAACAAGTAATTTTCTGATGATGAGTAATTTCTATATCAACTCAGATGACAGACATAACAGACCTGTAATATATCCAGTGTATGGGTCATTTGAGCAAATAAAAGAACACGATGCCCAGAACCATGCAGCCTTTGGAGGAGTTGGTCTAGGATCATGAGTTTTCCACTAGCCTGGAGAATACATTCACTAAAATAGTAGTAAGCACCAAGATTTTGTTCAGAAACCTTTACAAGAAATATTATACTAGCGCGGCTACTGAAAAACTAAGTTTCGGAAACTGTTTGCTTCATGCCAAGGCAAGCTCCAGATATTTGAGAACACATTGCCCCAAAAGATTGGGTTCGGAGAATAACATTCCAAATAAGCATTGAACTTACAAACTTCATAAACAATAGCAAGTACCTGAACTAGGTGTTCTCCCTCTTCATAGGGTTCTGGCTCAATACCAGGAAAGAGGTAAGGGTGACTACATGCCTTTCGTAGCTGGATTACCTGCATGAATGTGTCATGTCACAATAAAAGGAATGCTTAATAACAAACTGGGATGTCCCAGTGCAGGTGGGCAGCTGTAATAAAGCTCAAACTGAATCCTAGGGCTATATAGGGAGATAAGTTCTACTGCAACTTGCAATTCATCATGCAGTTAAACAGAACACACAGCACTTTGCACTATAGATGTAAGGCTGAGTACACAGCCCCCTGCAAGACCGGTGTGAGGGAAGTCTAATAAATTTACCCAATATTCAATCCTTGTCTCCACTACAAGACAAGGCACATGTTGCAAACATAATGAATGCTGTGAAAATACAAAACCTGGGCCCAGCATGAGGGACACCTCATATGCTAGTCAACCCTTTGCCTAAAACTACTTCAAAAGGATGGTGCATGTTACAGCCTCAAAAATAGATGTGATTGTCAGAAAAATAAAACCCATGATGATATTGAACTTTACAACCAATCAACTCAATAAAATTATCTTATTCATAGGGATTCATGGAAGTCAAGTGGGAACAACATCAAGAAATAAACAGCATTGACATAGAATATGGTCAACTAGGAATTAACATACCATATTTTGTAACGATTGGAAATTGGATGTCCCAGATGCAAAAGCAAGTAGTTTAGGAAGCTCGTTCCTCAATATTGATGCATAAACCTTCTTCTGTAAAGCTACAAGTGGCACCATCCTACGAGGAAGAAGTTAAAAGTTATAATTGAAATCTCAGCAATAGGAGCTCCATTTATTATGTTTTTTGCCCTTTCCCTTCTTCTATTCCCAACTTTTAGTTTCTTTTTTGAGGGGAGAGGGTGAAGGGGCTGGAGAAGCAGTGTGAGAATTTTTCCCCATGCAACTATGAAAATCAATGCTAAGAAACGTTGCCCAACTAAAGCTGCTTAAGAAAACCAACACAGTGATCTCTGTAAGAGGTGGCAGTGCGAGAGTGCCACATTTGATAAGCTTGGACTTTGTTCTCCGTAGCATTAAAGCAGCAAGCATACTTTTCAATATCCTGAGCTTCCCCTTGACTTTGAAACAATCATATCCTGACAAGCCAAAAGAAACCATGTACAAGAACATTATTCCACTTTAACATCTTCTAATCTATAAAACCTTTACATGAGATTCTTTTGGTAAGGAAATACAATGTCCTT
The DNA here is from genome assembly GCA_030549775.1 of Tamarix chinensis. Taxonomy (NCBI): domain Eukaryota; kingdom Viridiplantae; phylum Streptophyta; class Magnoliopsida; order Caryophyllales; family Tamaricaceae; genus Tamarix; species Tamarix chinensis. The sequence continues at coordinate 75,721,894 of CM060179.1, read as the reverse complement.
TTTTCATACATCCTCTTTTGGGGTCAACGGCACCCAAAGATAAATGTCCATGACACATGTTCATGATAAGCATGTCAACCCTATGTCATCTGGTCAACATAGTGATGGTGGGTGGGTGGCTGCCTTGAGTATTGCTTATGTGCAGGAATGAACAGCAAATCAACATGCAATAGACTTGACTGTTAAGCTAGGAACCAATGCGAGAAGTAGAAGGAAAATGGACACTAGTCCATTATCAGGCTGCATCAAATTGACCCAGCATGAGAAATATAGAACCTGTCATAGAACCCAAATGCCCTTCACTAGGCAGCATGCTTCTTCTTTATCCTCCACTCTTGGCAAGTATCCCCCAAGAGTGCAAATCATCTACTTTGTAGCACCAACTTGCTTCCATTTCCAGAAAGAAGCCGTTGTCATAAGGCCAGATTCCTTTTATTCAGCCTAATAAGCTACCCTAATTCACTTTCACTATTTATAACTCCCCATAATACCACATTGCCAAAGAAATCTTATTAGGTTCATCACAAAACTGGTTAACAGGCGTCCAAAATCCGAATACATGAGAAAAACTGGGCACTGGGCAAATAAGGGTTTACAACATAAATGTGCAACATCACAAGTTTAAGAAGAATAGAAATATAAAAACCAACATAAAGTATTAACCAATTCAAGCCTAATCCCGCCAGATGTGGCCTCCCACATGAATCTATTGGTGCCATTGTGCTTTTCAAAAAAAGCATGTTGTAGCCTACAGGTTGTATGATAGCAAGATACCTTACAAAATCAACTCATATTCGTTGGAAATGGTTCAGCTTTTTATCAAGACTGGCAATTAGCAAAATTCAACAGCCGAACAATTTCCTAAGTGTTGAAAGAATATATATCAACTGAAGATAATTACAACAGAAGTTTATATTAACAGGAATCAGAAATTAGAAAAGACGTGTGTGCACACAGAGATGATATAAAGCAACAGAAACATATCAAATAGAAGTTTCCAGAATAATGGCAACCTGCTGAAGGATCTCCAACTTCCTTAAATGTGTGAAGAAAGTCGTCCAATGATCCAAAGACAGATGGCATACAAAAATGCATTAAAGCCCAAAGTTCAGTTAGATTGTTCTGAATGGGGGTGCCAGTCATCAATAAACGTCTGGGCATGACAAATTGGTCCTTGAGTACATTGTAAAGAACCTGCACCAGCAATGACTTAGGCAGGTGAGAATTGTTTTCGTTTATGGAAAGAAGAATAAAGGCGAAGTAATCAGCTGGAAGAATTGTAATGAAACAAAACAAGAGGCTACACCATGTATATTCTTACCTACTTGAAATGCAAACATATTTCATTGACAAAAGGCTGTCCCTTCATGTATATTCTTACCTACTTGAATGCAAACAGATTTCATTGATACAAGGCTGTCCCTTCACGTAGGGTATACTCGCTCCCAATAGCTTTTTTCCAAATTTTGTTTAACCAGGCCAAAAATGACAAACAAGAGAGATGCACAGGCCATGAGAAAGAATTTGATACAATATTCACAAAACAAAGCTAATTCATACAGGCATATGGTCATACACCATGCACAGTTATAGAACATGGCATCTCTCACTGCCACAAAGGATTTCTTCTTCACATAGAATAAACTTGTTTAATTTTATTCTTTTGTCATTCTTGCAAGCATTTCAACTTAGTTTTTCTTTTTCTTCCTCTTTCTTCTTTTTCCATTTAGAGCTCATGAACAATTGAGTAGTGCCCTATCATAACCTATAAATCAATGTGGCAGGAAATTGCAGTCACAGTGTCAGAGTATTGGGGTATCACGAACAATATTTTATAAGTCACAGCATATTTTTTTACAAAAATATCAGCCAATAACCCATATATCGCCAATAAATACATAAAATTCTAAAACGATCGCGTAGTGTCAATTGTGTCACAACTAACCCTGATAAATTTCAACCGATATGCAATATCATAACCAATATTTAATTGTATCCATGAAACCTGACAGAATACACTTGCAACCAAATTTTTTCATGCAGCATCACTAAGGGATGATAATTGACGTCTCCACCTATGAACAGCCTCTAGCATAGCTGCATCAACGTACTTTCATACCAAGCGTATTGGGTGCTCTCTCTAAACCAAACGTGATATGATTAACATGAGTATAAAAGAGGTGACATCATTTAGCCCAAATTCAAGAAGCTTCTCACATTTCAGGCTTTAGGGAGAGCTCTGTGTATGACAACACCTTCAGAAATGAAGCGGCTGTTTCACCAATTCAAAACGTTAAAATTCTACTACAAGTCACAGCAACGCTTTGTGAGGTTTGTCTTCACCACACGTATGAATGCTAAAATTGTTCACATGTTCATACTCCTCACCTTCATATTTGCTACTCTTACCTTCTTTTACAAACTTTGTCAACTACAACCCGTCATTTAAGGAATGTGCCTCCTCCATAGTAACTCCTTATTAACTTCAAATTCCACATAAATGAGAAAGAGGAAATATTCTGCTTTTTCAATGAAGGACAAGAACAAGCATATATAAAACCATTATAAGTGCAAGCACATATGTTCACATTTAAAGGGGATTGTAAGATCTTAACATACGCTTGAAGGATTTTTTAGTCTTTGGGCTTCATCAATGACTGCATAATGCCATGCAAATTGAGAGAGAAAATCTTGGTCCATCAATGCTATGTCATATGTTGTCAGGAGCACATCAAAAGGTAACAAAGATACCTGCAAGAGATTAATTATTAGCCACAACATACATGTGTGTGTGCGTATGCAGATATCTATGTATGTATAGACAAAGGTAAAAATAAACATCCCTAAGATGATAAGACACAGGTGTTCCCAAGAGGTTGCTTGAATGAAAAAGTAACAAACATTAAAAATATAAAATAAAACCTGTTATTGCATTGATGGAGAGTGCAGCACCACTTACATCAGATGCTGAGTCATTTGCCATTACATGTTCATATATAGAACGACGTAATCCAAGTCGATGTTCTTTCCCACCAATATAGCTAAGAACTCGCAATTTTGGAGCAAATAGCTTTGTCTCTGAGACCCAGCCATCTGTCACGCTTAATGGGCACAGAACCACTGCAGATTAAAAAAGAACAAAGATACTAAACAACCAGCTGCCTCCATGCCTCCATGCAAAATAAATTACCACAATCCAAAAAAATAAACAAATGCTGTACACTTCCATGTAATCATTCTAAAGGCTAGGGCAACTCACAGAATGGCCCAGGTGACACTAGACATGTCTTCAAGTAGCACATTAAAGCAATTGCCTGTAGGGTCTTCCCTAGTCCCATCTGTGAAAGATACCTTTCAAATCATTTAAGTACAAAAGAATATCTCAAGAAGATGGCAAAGCAATGTTCTCCACGAAACAAAGAAACATGAGGTGTTCCTTATTTATTTCAGTACCTTTCAAAGCATTTAGAAGGAATTATCAGGAGGAGATGGAAACAAAAGAGGAAGAGAGGTTGGGATAGGATATTTAACTCGGAACCTAATGCAAGTCTACACATGTAAATTCCTATGTGTATATATGTGTGTGTGTGTGTGTGCTATAAAAATTTTCTTCATAGCACAAAAGTCTAGGGACATACTGTTAAACTAGGTTGCACAGATACAGGAATGATGAAAAAGCAAAACAACAATTCTCAGAAAGCAAGAAAACAAGAACATTAGGAACAGAAAAATTATAATTGTATATATATTAAATATTCTCTATTCTAGCTCAAAAAATAAAAATTAAAAAAATATTCTATTCAATTTGACAAATAAAAGTACAAACACATAGTTAATATAAACAATCTGCTATCATTAGACATATACTCTAAAGATCATAAACCTTCATAACTGACAATTTAAAAGTAAGTAAAATAGTTACACTTACAAGGAGACATTCAGAGTTTAGGCTTTTGAGAGGTGAGAGAGGTTAGCGTCATTTTGGTTAATTTTTTCTTTGAAATGTTACAGAAAAGACTTTGTAGTTTATGCTCGACTTTTTGTTCGGAAAGTTTCTGAAGGAAACGACGACCGAAATAAGTTTCTGTGTAACCTAGCTTGTAACATATCGAATCCATAAAATCATTTAAAAGGATACATTTCCACAAAGGTACTCGACCCTGGAGCGTAACATATGTAAAATTACACCTGATTTTGAATAAAAACATTCTGCCTAACAGCCTACAATAGACAAACCAGTGCACATTGCCCAAAATTTTTAAAAAAAAAATACAAGGTGAAAATGGAAAAATCACATCGTAAGAGAAAGAAAACGAGCCAAATTATACATTTAATAAGGATAATAAGTAACATGAATCTGTAATGAAAAATGACAGTAATGAAGAAACTGGTGCTTCAGAGAGAAACAGGGTGGGGGCAGGATGGAAAGACAGGCGACACTAAACTATTGGTGGAAAGTGAAATGATAAAAGCTATTGGTGGTAGGTTTTCTTGCTGATAAGAAGCCATTTCACTAAAGAAAATAAATGAAAGAAATTGTCTCTATGATTCGATCCAAGGGACAAAGTACCAATCATATAAACTATGCTGTGAAAGTAAGAATACCAAAGCATTCAAAGCCTTGGCCTGCAACACATTACTGCCGCATTAACACTAACCAATGTGGCTTCATGCATCTACTATTGTTATATTCCACATAAAAAACATAACTCTTATCTTTTGGGATTAAAATCTCGATGATCCAATGCAGATAAGCACAACCATAAGTACCTTCCAAGTTAGGTTTATACTGGAGAATTCAGGATAGATCACAGATGACAGAATGAGCACATTAACCGTTTTGCACTTCAGCATTTCAAGAAATAGGAGCAGCCAGCACCTCAAACCAGAACTTGAATCCAAATGAGCAACACCCCCCCCCCAATCAGCCACCAACACCAAACCACCGCCCAAAAAAATAAATAAAGATCAAAATAAAAATGAAGGAACCCAAGTTGGTATAAGAGTGCTGATAGAAAGAAAAGTAACCTGAGGACAATAACCATTTCCAATAAAATTCAAGCTGTGAAATGGAACCATACCTCATCTCCTGCACGTGAACCAAATATGATCATAATTACGTACACGTAATATGAGATTGCAAACATCAAATCTAAATGGCTTAGAACTATGCGCAGTGATTTCTACTTCTATTATCATTGTTCACAACAACAAAAGAAGAAGAAATCTGCATAGCTAAAACAAACATCTCCCAAGTAGAGGAAAATTTTAACAAACATATTATTATTTTATAGAAAAGACATGTAACAGTCTAATGGAGAACTTTATACGGTCAATGACATCATGAATCGGTGATCAAGCAACAGCCCTCTGCTCTCATTAATAATCGGGTGCTTATGAGAGTGGGGAAAGAAGTCAGAATCAATCCACAAGTAAAAAATAAACTCGGCATGAAGTAGAACGTACAATAATAGCTACTGCCCATTTGCTCCCAGTTTTTTTCGAAGGATCGATAATCAATCCACAACCATGAAAAAGTACACAGTCTAGCCCTAGTTGGTCCCAGATATAAAATAGATGATACACACAAGTGAGGAACAAGATATATACCCAAAATGACATTGACGCCGAGATTATACCGTCGGATGAGCCATGAAACTCCTTCAACTTGGTGAGACTTCAGAGACGCCGTTAATCCTATCAATTCGCAGTTCACCGCAGGAGGCTCCGCTTTTGAATCAGACTCCAGTATAATTTTCGCCGCTACTTTAAGCCGTTGTTCGTAATCCATCCCTTTCACTACACTAATCGAAATCGAAAATCGGGCAGAACCAGCTAGAAATTAGAAATGAACCCTCTGTTCTGTAACCTGTTGCTCTTTCAAATCGTCTTGGCGGGGACTCAAGTACTGTAGCGTACCGTCGAGCAGTCGGTTGCTTTTTTGCCTCAACTGGTAGCATCATCCGGGTTTACCGAGTTGTCTCTAATTCTCCATTTGTATTGGGGGGAATCGAATTAAAGGTAAATATTAATTTAGGTAAAAAAATTTAAAAATAAATTAGAATAAATATTTTAAAATATTATTTGGATGATATTAATCTAATTTAAATGAATCGAGATGAATGTTTTAAAAATTCTGTCTAAATTGAGGTGAATGAAGGTTAAAAAAAATAAAACAAATGACATTTATACCCTTGTATTAAATAAATAAGTCTTATTAAGGGATATTTTGGTCTTATCAGGTTAAAATTTTATTTATTCTTTTACCTTCACCTCGATTATCTCCCAAATCGGAGATTAAAAAAAATAAGGTTAATCGAGGTAAAATATTAACCCTGATTCACCCAAGTAGAATTATTAAAAATATATAGCATGAGCCCTTACCACGTTTTAGGTTGTTTGTTTTATCAGTACTTCACCATACTAATACTATATTAGTATGATCACTGTGATAATTTGGCTTCTGTTTCAGTGAGCATAGGGTTATCTATAGGTTTATGAGTCTTAATTTGGATGTGTTGATGATGATGACTTAGGTAAGTATCTAGTCATTGCTTGAGGATCGAGATTTATGCTTTCTACTTCAGTTAAGAGTTAGGTTAGCCGAATTAGATTGTTTTGTCCACTATATTGGGATGCTTTTGCCTCTTTCCGATCATTTAAACTCTTGGCTTTAGTTCTTGTATTTGTATTGTGTAAACCTCTCACTCGCTTTTATATTATTCTCATCCTTATTATCATTATTCTTTGTAGTGCATGCATTCTTTGGTTCATTCTTTTTGTTTTTCCTTGCATCCAACATGTGTTAGGTGATGATCACATATTTTTCATATTTAATGTGACGGTGACATCCCTCAATTTTATTTTGTTAAGCTTCCACATTGTCTTTAAAATGAAAATTTTCAATTCTAAAATTTAAGGGTGTTACAATAATATCATAGATGAAGGAACGTTATAACATCTAAAGTAGAGGAACCAAGGGCAAGAATTTACATGACTAGAAAGAATGATGCATCACAATGTAGTGGGAAAAATATTTACATTAATTAGCCTAACTCACAGCTATAATAATGCCTCCCAAGCAACGAACACCTAAAAGCCCACATTAACATCCTCAATATACTCCAACTAAGAGTCATACCCTTACAAATCATCCTTTTCCCCTTGAAATAGGTAGCTGTCATAAAATAGTAGTATTGGTACACGAAAGTATTAAGTAAAGCATTCCATCCTATAACATGGTAAGGCGCATGCTTTACATAGAGATAATACAATAACCTAGCATAAAAGCATGCTTAGAGAACATATCATGCATAATGACAATATTAGAGAACTCATACAACTCGTTAAGATAATTCATATTATTAAGATTAAATATGTAACCACATAATTCCCATTTTTTTAAAGATATTCAAGTAATCATACCCATTTCTCCACCACGAATGAAGTTATGGCAACATAACACATAGAGATTGGGATACCACACTTGTAACACCCTAAAATTTACAATTAAAAAAATTTATTTTAATTAGAAGTTATATATAAATACACAAGTATTACCAATGCATCGAACATATAGAAGGTATAGATAATACCTGAGTTATGTTGGGAGCCAAGCTAAAAGTGTAACTCATAGACCCGAAGACCAGTTACAGTTATCACCTAATCCTAGATCGTTATAAGATTACCAAAACTAGTAGAAGAATCTAAAAAAAAATAAAACTAAGAAATAAAGAGTTGCGTGTAATATAATGTATTAACAGAGGGAGATCAAATCCAAAACACACTACAAAGAGATACTAAGAGTTTTGGGTACAAAAATAGACTATGAATATCCACATCTAGATATTAAAAAAACACTAACACAGTGTACTAGGTCTTTATATTCCAAGCCTGGCCCTCAAACAAACCCTGCACAAGCCATGACATCCTCCACGGACCTCTGTACACAAACATCTAGAAAAAAAAAGAATAGAAGTAGTACGATTAGAGTACTAAGTAAACTAAATCTACTAAAAATAGATAGCATGGAACACATTTAATACATAGAATCATGCGAGAATAGAAAGAATATTAAAACATGTTAACACATGATTCATAGCTAAATTCATCAAAGTCTGCTATTCATGCTATTTACAACTATTCACATTATTCATTAAAATCTTATAAATCCAATAAAACATTTAAAATAATATAAATACTCCAAAAATGCTACCGAACATATAAAATAATAAAATTCATAGAGATACGAGGAAAATTGATTATTTTATTATTTATTTATGTTATCACATTTCAGCTTTCCATACTTACTCAATTTCTATTATAGATAATGGTATTGTCTGATTATCCCACGTATCCCTTATTTTACCCAATGCTATTGACATTAAATTCAACCCATCAACATAGATTATAATACATATTCATTCATGAAATTCACAAAATAAATTATCAAGAACACAAAGCCTTAAGACAACCACAAAATAAATCAAGAGCACAGAGACTGAAGATAGTCATGAAAACCCCTTAGGTACCCTGATTCCTTAAGTGTGTACATCTCCTATAGAGCTTGTAAGTTATCTATAAAGTAGAAAGAAGGATTTTACTAAGACACTAAGACCAAATGCAAACACAACAACACTATGTGCAGAAACGGTTAACACCATATGGAATAATAGGAAAGGCCTCCACTATTGATCCTACCTTGGAGGTCATCCTAAGGCTACTAACCTAAATCTCTATTCTATTTTTACAATTTAATTTTTTATAAATTTTAAAAATATTATTAATCACCATCCCAATACAAGCCTGCAAGCTAATTTTCGAAGGAAAAAATTTATATTCATTAAAATACTATTCAAAGACAACAAAAACATAGAATTATACCAAAAGGCATATATTTAAAAAAAATTATTTATTATGAAAAAATATTATTCACCAATATAATATTAAAGATATTATGAAATTAGTATTAAAGATAAGATCACTTTTAACTAGAATATTCCAAAACATCTTAAAATAGCCAAACTATCCCATAAAATATCTAAACTTTTATGAAAAGACACTTTTGTCCTCAAAATGCTTAAAACTTTCAAAATTCAGTTAGAATACTAAATATTCTTTGAATATTATTAAAATAAATACTTAACATCCCTAATCAATAATTATCATGAAAAATACCAAAATTCAATTAAAAAATTAGATTATAGGTAAAATGACTATTATGCCCCTAAAATACCAGCAAACCATAATTCATAGCATATTAATATTTAACTCCTCAAACAATTACATACTATTCATTGAATATGTTAGGAACACTAAAATCTCATCAAAGTCATAACACATAAGTAGATGAAAAAATGCCCTTTTTCTTGCTAAAACTTCATTAAATCATAACTTTAATTATACAAATCCAATCTAAGACTTTAAATATATGAAATCATACCTAAAAAATCAATGGAATTATCAAATCTTTATAAGAACAACAATATCTTACAATTTTGTCCATGAAAATTCCATAAAAGGCATCAATACTTCACCTAAATTATAGATATCTTAAAAACGGTCAAATCCAAATATGATTTAAAACAAACATAATCTAAATAACCTCAAGATCATGCTCATAAATTCTACAAACGATTAAATAAAAGTAGCTCCCAATGAAACCAAAAACCTTAAAATAGCCATATTTGGCAATTTCAACACCATAGCAAATTAAAGAATGCTAGCACACCAATTTCTATCTACTCTTATTATAATTTATTTGACCAAGGTCCTATGATCCAAGCTCAAGCAAGATTATGCATAGTGAGGAGCTTGCTTCTCCCTCACTTTCCCGAAGAAGGAAAATAAAAATGAGGAGCTCTATGATGTCGGAGGAGAGTGAGAAGAAGATGTTGAGAATAAGTATTGAGTAGCCTCTTTGGAAAAAATTCTCAATACTTTCTTATTTTCCTTTACATTAGAAAGATCTTAACTGCATAACTCCCCTTCCCCCTTCTTTATATTTTATTTCCTTGTCATTTTTCTAGAAACCAAACAAATGGAAATTATTTTCCATCTAATATATTCCCTTTCCTTACTAATTTTCTTAAATAAAATAGAACCATAATATATTCATATATATAGGTTATGTAGAATTGGTTTAAAAAATAGTTAATGGTGTGGTTGGCTAGTTATAGAACCACACTATTTGCAATACTCCCATTTTCAAAAAGACGTCAAATTATTCATCACGATCATGGATGGAAGAGATGATGCTCTAGAGCTCTGACCACACAAGAAGTGTTTCTCTTTTTTAATCTTTGGTCCCAACAAACAATAAATGCTCATTTCTTTTTTCAACGTAATCTCTAGTCATGTTGGAGAAGTCAACTTCAAAATTTCATCACAATCCTAATCTATAGTTTCATTTCCCCTTGTTTGCGATATGTAAGAAAAGTTAAGAGTGGTATACACACAAAATGAAATTAATCAATGAACAATACAGCAAACAGTATAATTATGTCATGATTACTCACTGCCCTGACAAGAAAATGGCTGGACCTTAGTGTAATTACAATCGATGGTTTGCCTCTAAGGCTCCGTTTGGATTGGGGTGGAAGAAAGTTAATGGAGGTGAATGAATTGATTCACTCCGTTTGGATACCAGGTTAATAATTTTACCTGGGTGAATCGAGGTTAATGTTTCACCTTGATTAACCTTGTTTTTATTAACCTCCGATTTCGAGGGTAACGGAGGTGAAGGTGAAAGAATAAATAATTTTTTAACTTAATAGGACGAAAATACCCCTCAATATGACTTATTTATTTAATACAAGGGTATAAATATCATTTATTTTATTATTTTAGTCTTCATTCACCTCAATTTAAATAAAAATTTTAAAACATTCACTCCGATTTACTCATGTTAATTTAATATCATCCGAATAGCATTTTAAAATATTCACCCACATTCACCTTCATTCCCTTCACCTAAATTAATTTTTAATAATTACCCCTACCTCGATTCACCCCAATCCAAACAGAACCTAAGGTTTACACAACTATGCCTTCTCTCCCATGCTCTCAAGAGAGAAAATAATTAAACTTGCAGAAACATATACCCCTAAATTTCTTTTGTGCAAAACTGTGAGAGGAATTTTAAAATTAAAAGAGAAGGGAACTCGGTGTCTCTCAATCCAATACCGAGCAACAATTAAATAGGCCAAAAAATTATTAGTAAAGACACCTCCTCCACTACGTAGTCCTTCGTGCCCCATTACTTATAGCAATTTGAAAACGTTCAAACCTTGAGAGAAAAGCTTAAAAGACTTGTTACCGATCAGTTCAAAAACAAAATAAAAACAAATGAACAATACAATAGAGAATGGAGGTATGTTTAAGTCTAGGAATGAGAATATTTTTTCTACGAATTTAAGGTGTCATAGGGGATTTCCCATTTAAATTCGGATTCAAGAATTCTTATCGATTTTTTTTTTTAACATGTTTAAGATCTCCATCCCTAAACTCACCTCAGATAACTTTTTATATAATTTTTCATATATATATAAAATCTAAATTGATAATATATTATGAAAAAAATGAGAATAATTATCTAAAATGGTGTTGGATTTCAAATATCAAATCGGATTTTTAATGTTGAAAAATAAATCAGAATTGGAGAATAGAGAGAATTCCTCCATATAATAATAATAATAATAATAATAATAATAATAATAAAATTCAATAATTAAGGCAGACAGTCTCTAATAAAATTCAATAATTAAGGCAGAAAGTCTCCGTCTCCAATCTGCCCGTCGTCACCCTTACCCCAGTCCAATCAGTGCAATTGTTTCATGATTACTCACCATCCTAAAACAAAAATAGTCAAACCTTAGAACAATCCCAATTATCTATTTACCCCCAAAGATTACACAAACCTTCCTTCTCTCCCGTACACTTGAGGAAGAAAACAATGGAACTTGTAGAAACCGATGTTCGAAATTTCTTTCGTGCAAAACCGTGAATGGAGGAATTTTCAAAGCAGAAGACAAAGGAACTCGGTGTCTCTCAATCCAGTTACGGGCACTAATTAAATAGACCAAAAAAAATTCCTAGTAAAAACAGAAACATCCTCCACCACGTGATCTTCCACCCCCCATTACTCGTAGCAATTTAACTCCACCATAGTTAAAAAACATTCAAACCCAGAGCGCGAAGCCCATAAGACGTGTCTCACTGGCCAGTTCAAAAAATAGAAGTGGAAAAACAAAATCCACCGAGCTATGTAAAAGAGAAGTGGGTTAGGCCAAGACCACACCACGGCTAGTTGGGACATTGCCGCCTGTGGTATACAAAGCCCAGCTAAGTGCCATTACAAAACAATCCATGTAGCTCAACTCAAACATGCATCAATGGTGGGATATAAAAACTAGCCAAAAACTCAACATTTCACCAATACATCAAAAAGGATGCAGCAACTCAAATCATTGCTCCCAACAAGAACTACATATCTTTCAAGGTAAAATTGTCTCCAAAGGGATCTTATTGACTGGGGCATTCAAAACTTCACGGATCCCAGTTCCATGATAGCATTCAGTATGACAGATTTGACAAGTATATTAGTAGCATAAAAGGCAATCTGGTCATGACTTCATGATTCTTGTATATTAGGGCATATTTTTCAAAATGTTGTTAACATATGTATGTCCACTGAGATGTGGATTCAGAAGCAGTACGTAAATCAAAATTGCCTAAAAGGTCTAGTATATTTGAGCATCATTAGTAAGAAGGCTTTTCAAACTGCATCCTCATCTCTATGCAGCAGCAACTCGACAGTTACACACCTCTGTTTCACAACCCCCCAACTTCCCGGGGTAACGCAAAATTCCATATACCTATCCTGTCAGTTACTATAGATTTCTGAAAGTACAGGCAGATGCAGCTTACACCCCCATCCGCATCCTGATTGTTTCCCATATTCTTTGGTATTTGCAAGGTTTCTCTGGAACTGATTCTACCCTACCCATCATACTTTCAGCAACAGGTCCAAGTTCATGTACCAATTTCACTGATTCAGAAAGTCTATGCAGGAGGTTCACCAAGGCTATCACTTCGTTTCTTTGCAGCAGCAACTGCAAGATCAGACAAAAGGGAAAAAAAGGGGGGGGGGTTGAAATAAGAGATTAGAAGAATCCCCGAAGGCTCTCTCAAACACCATAACCCTTAGTAATTGAAGGTAACATGACAAAGGGAAAAAACTTACTGGTTGGCTTAAGTGGTTATCACTGTCAACAGAAAAGAGAATCTTTAATGCGGTGCCCAAACCCAGAACCTGTAGCTTTCCCCAAAGCCGACACTTCTCACATCCCACACAATCCATCAATGCACTGTAACATATTAGTAAACTTCAATCAGGACTGATTACTTTAAAATTCGCACAAGCCTCTAAAGATGCAATTCACTAGTGTACAGCAAGTTCTCCTTCGCACAGAACTAGGCAGATAGTATTTCATCTCTAAACAGTCTAGCAGTAAACACTAAGAGAGGAACCTGATATTTCTGAACTGATCCTGAATCTGTTGCTTCAGTTCAGGCCCACTCTGCCCTTGCCACAATCTGGCTTCATCAAATGGAAGCGGGCATGCAGACCCAAGCTTTTGGTTGTAAAGTAGCTGCTTCATCAAAGACAACGTTTTCAAGTCATCTTCATGGTTTCCAGTTTCATATTCTGCCTGCTCCAGGTAGTCCGAGGCCTGCAACATATTTCAAAAGGGGAAACAAAATCCGTGTAAAGAGTCATCAATAAGCACACTCACATGGGGAAAAAATAGCAGAGGGAAGAGTCCACTCACTTTTGTCACTGCCCTGAGAACGAATAGAAAAGTGAAATACAAGTTTCTAACACGCTCTGGATATTGTAAAACACGATCATGCAACAGCTCCAGATTTTGACCCCACTGAAACCAGAATCAGATTTGTCAGACCACATTCAGCATGGAAGTTGAATGGTTATTTGAAAGTTTGGAATCTAGCTAAAGTCATCTTTAATTCACAGTCCAACATGTTGCGGAAGATGAGAATACCACCGTTTAAGGTATATCCTACTTGTATTGGCAAAACGTGATATAAAATACACAATGGGCTCATTTATAGTGGCAATATGGTGCACGGAAGCAATTCTATGAAATGACCAATTGAAGAAAATTTATGACCAACTTCACCAAAGCACCAAAACTGAGTAAGTCAATCTTCAATAATTTGAGGAGCCCAACAAACAGCCAAAATTCAATCGGCACCAATAGCAGATGGATTTCTTATAGATTCAAGGATAATCAAGCAAATCAAACTGATACAATAAAGCAAATGTATTCGGATGAAGCACTGACCAGCTTTGTAGTTTCATCAAGAAGGTAATCTGCAGCAATGTGAACAGATATTGAGGAGTGAAGACCAGAAATCAACTTGTATAACACCTTTTTCTCTTGGCAGCTCTCGCCAAAGGCATCTGTATTTCAGTGTCAAATTGTGAATGAGCTTTATTTCTGTTTCGAAGCATGTCCACATTAAAACGTAAGTATGACAACAACAAATAGTCACCCAGTAACAACCCTGCCAATGAAGGATCTAAAGGAAGTCTGAGAGTCTTAACCAAATAAGAACAGTAAAGAGGTTACTCCCAAAATACCACAAAGAAAAATATGGGGTGGGGGAGAGAGGCACACAGCCTAAGAAGAGAACAAATGACAAATAATGACCCTCTACAGGGATCATCAAGCACCAGATTATTTGAATACAACTCAGGGGTTGTTCATGCCTCCAAAAATCCAAATATTTGAAATAATGAACAAATATCAAACCAAATTTATCTGACAAGTTCATCAAACAGCTCAAGTGAAAATGTGATAATCTATTCTCATTATCTGCATCCAACATATTTTGTATTATAAACCTTCGTCTAAGAAGTTGAATCTAATTCAGACTATATACGCCCTCAACTGATAGCTTCTGCAGCTGATATGCAACAAGATGGGAATATCAATGGATCATATCAAGCGTCTTCCATCCAGGTAAACCAAGGCATAAAAACTGGCAACAATTTGATTTCTCAGATGGGGCTCATTTCATGTTCATAGTTCATACTAGCTTAAAGTAGTTTCATTTAATGTTTGAATATTTCATCATGATACCTGTTCAAAAACAAGATCAGAAAGGAACATACATGCCGCAATAGAATGCCAAAGGGCAAGCACATATTCAAGAATAAAGCTGGGATCGCTGCCTATGGTGTGATGCAAGAGATCTGCTATGAAGAAGAAAGCACAAGTCTATATTGCTACCTCACCAAAGCACATAGAATGTTCTTCAATTTCATGACCTAGAAATGAAAAGTCCTCCAAAGACGAAAACAACAATGATAGGGACTATTATGTCAAGATTAAAGAATCCGTACTTATAGAGTCAACTGGGTCAACATGTAAAGCATTATTGAGTTTTGTACTCCAACAAGCCCATTTTGAGGACTTAGGATTGATACACTAGGGATTCACTTGACACAAAGCACTGTTTCTCAGATGGTCTATCAGCAACTAAATGCTTATGACCAAGGCCAGCCTTAAAGGTATTGGGTCCTACCCAAACATTTAAAACGGGGCCTTTTCACATAAAATACCTTAATCCTTCAGCTGATAAAAAAAACACCCATTATATGCATAACTTACTTATTATTATCAAATAACAAAGATAATTATATAATAAAAAAAGAAAGGCCAAATGTTTTAGAATTTAATTTTTTAAAATCAATTATTTTTCCTGTTTCACATTAGGAAAAAAAAAACTAATATAACCTTAATTAAATCTCCTTTATAGAAATAAGTTAACTAATTACCTTCTACGGGTACTCAAAAATAAAATTACTCATAATAAACCATCTATTTAAGATATTTTTTTACAGACTAAAATCTTACTTAGTTCTCTAATTACTTCTAATTCCCCAACAAATTCAATAACATCCTCAAATAGATTTTGACACAAATATAAAATTTATTTACTGTATTTTAAAAAAAATATTCATATATATATATATACACAGACACATATGATGTACCACTAGGGAAAGTGCACTAAGTGCATTTGGATTGGAGCGAATCCTGCATTTGGATTAGGGTGAATCAAATGATTCATCCTGTTTGGGTACTAAATTTGTTATATTTTCCTGGATTAATCTTTCACCCCAATTCACTCTATTTTCATTACCCCCTAAATTATGGGGTGAAAGGTAACAATAAGTAACTGGAGTGAAAGGAAAAAATTAATTAAATGTTTCCTATATGTTGACAACATTGGCCAAGGATAACTGGGGAGAAGGGTAATAAATTAAGTGAATTTTTGTTATATGTGACAACGTTGTCCTTTCATTTTCCTACATTCAGTCAGTTCATCATTTAAAACCATTCACCCTAATTCACCTTTATTTCCTTAAGGCTTTGTTTGATTTGAAAAAAAACAAGAAGGAAAGAAAAATAAGAAGGAAAAAAATAAAGGAAAGAAAATAAGAGAAATTTATTTTCTTTTCTTTGTTTGGTTGTTGGAGAAAATTTTGTGGAAAATTAGATTCTTGGAAAATGTTTTTAGTATTTGGATTACAGATAAAAATTCTAAGGAAAGATGAATGTTATTATTTAAATACTCTTATATAATTAATAAAAATTAAAATATTATATTGAAACATGGAAATTTTCATAAAGTTTATAATAAAATCATAAAAATTGTATGAGCTCAATAGTAATTCCAAATTTTTTCAGAAAAATTCTAAAATATTATATGCATAACCAAGCATAATTTTTAAAAAATATCCGTAAAATATCAATATCCTTCGGCACTTCCTACTAATAAGAGATAGAGTAAACAGAAATAAAATAAAATAAATCATCCTACTTTACTCCCCAATGTAAAAATTTAACAACCAAAACTCATGCAAACCAAGAAAGCTTCTAAATATTAATCCATCAAGATCTCCAAAACAGGAAAAAAAAAAATAATAACAAAGTGCATTGGCAATTCATAGTTATTAGTAACATATATATATATATTAGCTCTATATATTTGTTGTACGTCAGCATCCATATGGATTTTATGCCTTGATCAAAATGCTGCTCTAACTACCAGCATTAGATATATAAATGTATTGTGATGGACAAAGGTCAAAGACATGTGAGTTTTGGGAATAATGAAATGGAGTTAGCTACCTAAGTTTGAATTCGGTCCCCTATTAGGAAAGAAGCAAGAATAATAATACTCGGAGAGGCCCAGTCCAAATGTTTGTGTGTGAAAGAATTTACGTATATAATGTTAAAACGTGTACTTAATCAAAATATCTCAAAAGTTATGCCTAGCTGGATTTTGGTATTAGTGGAACAAACATTTGGAGGAGCTGCAGAAGTGCATTGACAAGAGGTGACAAAATAATTCTGTATATTTTCCCCTAATAAAGATGCGAAAAATACAACAGTATATATTTCCCTTTTATTTTTCTCTCTATTTGCTTTCTTCCTAATTTTCCAGGTAACCAAACACACTAAAAATATTTTCCATCAAATTTTTTTTCCTTTCCTCATTTTTTTCCATGAACCAAACAGAGTCTAAATTTCCTTCATCAAGTTAATTTTTAATGTTTACCCTCACACCAATTTACCCCAATCCACACAAACCATAAGCAAAGAGTAAAAATCTCAAAGTCTCCTTAATGACCAGTCTTCGTAATTTATGACAATAAAATATTAACATATACATAAAAGTAAGGGAAGGCTCAAGCTTTAAAAATTTCAAATAATTTCAATAGAAGGGGGGCTCCTCATTGAACAAGAAAACTATAGAATGGTGCACTCACAAGGACTCAAACTCTGTTGAGGCAGAAAAAACAAGGAAGCTTTCAACCACGTAGCTAAACATTGGTTTAAATAGACATGTATAATGAAGTTTATATATATAGAGAGAGAGAGGACTAGGATATTAGGAGGGCCCTAGGATGAGGCTAGGCCTTGGGTCGGGCCTGCTTATGACACCAGAACATAGTAACTTGACTCCTTGTATAAATTCAATGAACAATTCTACATCTTGACATATGTACTTCTAAACATCATTTACTTACATCTTGGGCAGTTTTCCGAATAAACAGCATCCCATATCCTTCTCGCAGATGGACCAGTATAGCCGGTAAAGCGTTCCGGGTTTAATTGCAAATTCACATATGTCATCTCACCTGAAAACATTAGGGCACCAGTAAGCTTTGGACCAATGTGCAGACACCAAAATGCAAGTATGTAGCTGATACACAAGGAAAGAGCTCATCATGGAAGTTACAACATTTGGGGCTATCATTCATGGACAAGAATTAAAAAGCAGAGACTAGCTTTCTACTTTTCATAAATATTTCAAAAACGCCAAGCCTACTCTGTCTAGATGACAAGATCTTTATTTGAACTCAAATGAAGCTCTAAGATAAGAGCACACACAAAGGTAAGCTTACTGTTGTCAGTCTCATCATCATTTGTCCAGGGATTATCTACTACTACCCAACCTCTAAATGCTTTTCTGTCCAAAGTGCGATCGACAGTTGCCTGCGGATTCCCCTCTTGGCATTTCAAATCATCCTTTTTTAAAATAGGAAAAGATGGATCCTTGAAAGTTTCTGGGAACTCATTTTCTGGACATTCACATACACTACAATCCCGTAGACGACACATGCCATCATCAGGCCAAAAAGGGCAGTCACACCAGAGTTTTACCTGCCAAAGATGAAATAAAACAGTAATCACATAACCAAAGATGATTGAATCACAAGAGTCTTAGAATCAACAGTAGCATAGCTCTTTATAATGCAGCACTTTAAGTAATCAAAATAATATACAGCATTTCATAAGAAGCCCTCATAATATGTCCACAGTCAAGATGCGATGGAGAATATCTGATTCCTGCTAGAACTCCAAACTCAGATGATTGGTTACAGTAGTCAGCTACGTTAATCACATTCTTAGAAAGCATAAAGAGCTAGCGAGCCCATCAAAAGAGTAACTTTGTACAGTCATAGTATCAGCCCTAAGTAAAGCAGAAATATGCCTATGCCTAGGGTCCACAAAAAGAAAGGTATTCAATTTTTTATAATATATATATATAATAAAAATTAAGTAAATGATGGCAGCTGGTCATACGTTCAATTCTTGAACTTGAAAAGTTTACGCAACATGTTACTTTTTGGTAAGCCTATATACACAGGGCCCCAAAACTTTTTCCCCTAAGGCATCCCAAAAGTCAGAGTTGGCCCTGCTTCCCCAGTGAAACACAGATACATAGCTAACACACAAAAAATTTGTATCTCAAGCCTAATTCCAGCTTACAGTAACTTAATTACAATAACTTATAATCAAGTGCTAACTTTAATAGAATCAATAATTGGGACCAAAGGTGTTCTTCGCCCAGCAATTGCATGTTAAAAACCCTCATCACAGTCATCAATTCATCACACCTAACAAACAAGTTCTGATACTAAAAATTTTAGCAGAGTCTAACAGCTAGAGTAATAAAGACAGCCACTTAGCATTCACAGAAATAGCAATCGTGAGGCATATACATAGTCAAATCATGAGCGAACATAGTAGGTGAGGGAAAAAGTAGTGTTTTTAAATTGGCTCCATAGAGTACAACAATGCCATATCGCTCAATAAGATGACAGCAAAACCAAAATGAATGCAGTTGCATCATAGCAACCTCGACAAATATAAATACCCATCAGCAGGCCAAGGAGAGATGGCATACCTTAAAGTATCTGAAAAAAGGGGTTGTTACAAGATCTTGTAGCAAAGGATGCAAAACTTCAGTATTGAGGCTATTTACTGTTTCATAACTACAACAACAATCTTCCACCATCCCAGTATATTTACAAGATCCCTGTCCAAAAAAGAATAAAAATGTCAGCACCTCCTACTCATTAGTGTTCACGCTCCAAATCTTTAATAATATCTCATCCAAAATGATCATGAAATTGCATAATGAAAAGAAAGCAATTGAGGAAAGATCCTTGCAGATCAGGAAAACAAGAAAACTCTAAAGCATGAGATCAACTCGGGTTCACCTCGCATTATAAGGGAGACATTGAAAAGATAAGCTAATTGCAATTATTGATTCTCAACCAACAACAACAATTACCTTCTTTGGAACTGTGGAAATTCTAAGGCTTCAACCTCAAAACTTCAATATATGGTTACCATGGAAACAAACAAATTCAGGACAGTTCCAAATAGAGAGTCAAACCCTAGGTCTTACTTTGAATTTTTTAAATGCTCAAAACCCATTTCAGATTCAGTCAACTCAGCAAGATAAATATAATTGCAACTTGTAAGCCCAAACATTTCAGATTCAATACATGATCACCATGCAGGCAAACATATTCAGGGAAACTCAAAATTAAGACTTTGATGTTTTCCGAAACTCAAAACCCATTTCAGATTCAGTCAACTCGGCAAGATGTACTGCCATTAAAATTCCAATTTGCAAGTCCAATGCCATCAATCTGGATGATCAAAGTCAAAACCTAAGAAAGACACTAATAAAGTAATAAAAACCCATTTGCGATGTCTAGCCAGCACAACCTAAGGATTACAATTAACTCACAAAATCCCGGCACTGGTTCATGATCATTCACGAAATACAAAAGAATTCCAAAAGTGCCCATCGAGAATCAGAATAAGAATAAGATTGACGATTCAGCAATTAATTGCCAGCAAATTTGTTATGAAAAAAGCGCAGAAAAAGAGTACCTGGTTACACTGGCTATTATAGGACTTATGATGATAGCTTAAACCTGTAGCCAATAACGCAGCTATCAATGCAACAACTACTGCCCATTTACCTTTCCATTTTTCACTACCCTTTTCCACCTTGTTCTCATTCTTCTTCATCTTCTGCTCCGCTTCCATTCTGTCCTTCTCTACCATTCCGATTTGATAAGGCCCCACAAAAACAAGAACTGAAACCAAGGATTTATTTCAGAGACAAACAGAAGAAATTTATGCTGCAATTAACACTAGTATCAATATACCCTAATAAAAACCATCTTCCAAATATTCCTATCTATAGTACTTAAAAGAGCACCTAATGTTTTAGATTATAGATCAGGCAAAAACGGAAGCACATAGGTTTTATAATTCATTCCATCGATCCATGGCTTAACGACGAGGGTTTGGCTCAAATTCAAGTGCAAACCGAGAAGGGATAGCAATGGACTGAGGCAGTAACGGATCCATGTAACAATCCCATTTTCACTCAAAAAAAAATTTGTTTAAAAAGAATAATACAGAAGCAAACACAAAAAATGAAATATTACCACCACACCTGACATAAGATAGATGTCCCTGATCTATCTCATAATAGGTGCAAGACTAAAAACCTGTCTAAAAAAAGCCTAAATCAGAAACTAAACAAAAACCTCATTAATAAAGACAATGGAAAACTAGTGTGATAAACCGGGATTTCAAAATCGTAACAAAAAATAAAATATAAATGGCCGCCTACAACACCAAATTAAATTTCAGTACAATAAATTCACTTCCAAAACATTTACAAACAATTACAGAAGTCCTCGAAAGACAAACCTCCTGTTAACGCTTAACTCTCAGCCCAAGTTAACAATCTCACCTAAATTAAATCAGTGTAATTGCACACAAACACCTACATAAGTGTAGTATCAATATGATGGCATACTAAGTAAACAACCCAACTCATTTCAATAGCATATACAAATAGATTCACATACTTGGCACATAACAGATACAACATAAATGACATGTTCTCATATAAGATCACGAAAGACAGAAGATAAAATATGCAGAGAGCATGACCCAAGATCAATGTATATCTTATAGAAAAACATATAATCTTAACTAATCATGAATTCACAGAAGAACATATTGTTGTAATAGAAATATGCCAGAATGGAAAAATGTCATGTAAGTAATAAAATTCATGAATTATAGTTTGAATTACATTATGCACTCACACAAAGTAATATGCCTAGTGAATTATTTATAATAGAAGGATTCACACAAAAACATGATATGACATAGAATCGACTATAATAGAAGATCATGGCACATTCACTTGCACCCAAATATTCACTCTACTTATTTCCATTTACACCATTCACCTATTTCCACAAAATTATTACACTTTAATTTATAAAACCACTTATTGATCGATTCCACCAAATGATATTACATCACACCTTCCAATTCACATTATTACCCATTTCCTTATATATGATATCATAGTTCACTTGTTTCACTTATTTCACTTATTCCACGCAATTCCTTTATCAATTTCCAACACATAGTATTTCTTACATCTAAAACATAATATTATCCATATCCTAAACATAATATTATTCACATCCAGGACATGGCGGCCAAGGAACAAACAACAAACAGGTCCTATATAGCTCTACAGCTAGAGCAAACACTGTAACCTATAGCTCTAAAGCTATGGCCAACATAACCACTTAGGACATCCTAACCCTTAAGTATCAATACCCCCTATAGGGTCCGTACATAAGAACATAAGAACGCCAAGATAGCTATATGACTGAGACACACAGACTACATCCCTTATTAACAAACCCTAGTATGCTCCTAACATAACCAGCATATAGAATAATATACATCAACACATAAGATTCTATTAACTATGAGTTTAGGAGGTTTACCTAACTTCCAAGCTATCCTAGCACAAGAAGAAGGAAAACCCTAACTTTGAGATACAATAGATCGCCTTTGAAAAGCACAGGGCGAAATTAGGAAAAACTAATCAAAATATAGAATAATAGAAAACAAGTAAATTTTATCAAAAACTACTAAAACAATTAGGATTTACAACTCAAAACATCAAACCGATCAATTTCATCCAAAACGATAAATTAGAAACTCAATTTAATTAATTTTAATTCAAAAGGAAAAATCAATTAATTTTAATTCAAAAGGAAAAAATCAACTAAGTAGACGAATCAAACACAACTCAATTTCATAAAATATTCCCAAAAATTAGGATTTTAAAGCCTAAAATACAAATTCGAAGAATTCAGATCAATTAATAAAATTTGAAGGTGTTAGAATGCAACGAAGGTCATTTCAAACAATTCTATAAACCTAATTTCGAAAAAAACAAATATACAAACATCTAACTTCATAACATCATTTGAAAGTTAGGGTTTTAGGCACAACAATGCAATTCAGTTATTAATTTATTCAAAGTGAATGTTTAGAAATACAATTAGACCTATTTTATAGCATACTGAATAATCATTTGATTAAAAACAATAAAGAAAATGCCCAATTTAACACAATTAGAATTTTTGAGTCCGGAATACAAATATGGTCAAATCTTAATAAAATATTTAAATTTACAGGTCGAAAAAGAAATTAAACATATTCCAATACAAATCATATAATCAATTTAATATAATTAACTCATGGGTCGATCTAATTTAAATGTCCACGAATTTTGACCTAAAAATTTTATTCCGATTAATTTCACACAAATTTCTCAAATTGATAGTTTCAATATACCATTAAATATATTCTGAAACATTCTACATGGCCAATTGACAAAAAATCAAAAATCAAAAGAAACTCACCTAAACGGACCGATTCAGGTCAAAAACCAAAATTCGATAAATCATTCAAATCAACAACCACCAAACTATCCACATTGCACAACAAACACATACGAAAATGACCTAACAATTTATTTGGCTTAATCGAAGCCAAATCACACAAATTTATCAAGCAAATAGAAAGTGAAGTTCATAAGTTACGCCAACAAAATCTGCCAAAAGAAGAACGAAGCTGCGGTGGTGCTCACTGGTGGCTACTCGTTGCTATCATCCATCTCCCGTCGCCGTAAATGGCGCGGGTTGGCCGCCGCTGCACTTTTTCGCTCGCTGTTGCTGCTGATTGTGCTTCGCTGGTGGTGGCTCGGGAAGCTGCTGCTGATCCGCGGTGCTGCTCCGCCTGGATTTTGGTGGCGTCGATGAAGAGGAAGAGTGGAGGGAGTGGTGGTGTGGTCTAGCGGAGGGCAAGGTGGTGTGATGGCGGTGTTGGGGATCGCAGGCGCGAAGGAGGGAGCACAGAGTTGGTCGGCGTTTGGAACCGGGTTTGGTTTCACGCAGAGAGAAAAAAAAAATGAGAAGAAAGAGACGGATAGAGAGAGGGGGGATTGTCCGTCAGATATTAGTTTTTTTTTAAGTAACAAAATATAAAGTAAATCAAAAAATCTTTTTAATTAGGGTATATTTTATCGAAAATATTCGTAGAAATTTATAAATACATTTTTAAAGTAAAACTAAAATTTTACTGATAAAAAATTTTAATTAAAATCATTCAAAACGCTTATTAAAAAATATATATAATTTTTTTAAATATTAAAAATATAATAAAGAAATATTTTTATAAAATTTCAAACAAATTTAGTTAATTTAAATTATTTTTAAAAAGATTTTTAGTAAACTAAAATATGAAAAAAAAAATCAAAAATGAAATTATAAATAAGTTATAAAAAAATAATTTAAATTTTTTAAAGATATTATAAAAATAATTAAATTTAAATCTAGAATATTTAATGATAAAGTTATTAAAATATTTTTATTTTTTAAAATAAATTTTATAATTTAAAATATTCTTTTCAGCTAATAACTTATAACTCTAAAAATAGATTTATAATAAAGTATTCAGAATATGAAATTCAAACCATAAATAATATATATATATATACATATATATAGATATAGATATATATATATCCTAAATAAAAATTAAATTTCGTGAATTTAATAAAATTATAATCATAAAATAATTTATATACAAGATAAATAAATAAATGATTTTAATATAAATTTAAATTTATAAATAAAAACCATAAATAAATGAAAACTTTAATAAATATTTAAAAATAAATAAATAAAATAAACTAATTAAATATCAAAATTTGTAAATCAAGATTAAAATTTCATAAAAAATTATGATCCCCAAATTCATAAAAAAAATTGATCTCCCCAATATTTTCTTATTAAAGTATTCCCAAAATTTGATTGCATGCTTGGAATCAAGTCACTGTACTGTATACAGAAAAGAGGGGGGGGGGGACTGCTAGGAATGATCATCCAGAAATTATCAAAACATAGACATTTGTTAAAGAAATCAAGAACTAAAGCATCCATATCTCCACTCCCACGTCAGAATGCATTAGATATTTTGTAGTATAAACATCCCTATGAAAAACAATACATCCAAAAGGCAAAAGCCTATTTACACCCGTACAATCACCCTAGAACCAGAAAAAGACGAAGCCAAGAACCAAAAACAAACGAAGGAACACCAATTCAACGGTCAACGTAGTTCAACCATATTGCAGAGTAGCCGAAGCCGTCCAATCCATCAATTGAGGCCACGAAGGAACAACCACCAATAAATTGTACAAAAACCAGCCATGTAGCGTCCAGATCTCGAAGAACAAAACCGATTATAGAACAAACTTACCTGATGTCGGAGAATGCGGTGGCCGGAGAAGACGAGATGGGCAGCAAACAAACTGAAAAGAGCAGATCCAGCGGATGATGTAGTGGCCGGAGAAACAGAGATTTGGTGCGCTCGACTCGCCGGACTGACGGAGACAGATGATGTAGCGGCGGCGGGGGCGGGCCGCTTGTATCTTGAGCGGAGCTGAACAGAGAGTCGGAAGCAGGAGACTAAAGACGCGGTGGGCAGTTTCGCCGATCCGTCTTTGTATTGTACTCCGTGTTGACTATCGAATAGTTGGGAAGAAAGCAGCACGGATTTTGCTTCGCGTTATGTTCTATGACGTGGTGGGAGCAATCGCCTCATTACACGTCTTTTTTCCTTTTTCTTCATATTCCAATACCCCTTCTAATCTTTTTTATTACTTTTAAATTTTGCTCTCCTTATTTTACATTCCATTCAAACCTTCTATTTTTCAATATTTATATTATGGATCTAAAAATACATTATAAGATACATTTGAGACCATTTTATATAATTTTATAAACTTTGCTTATATATACGAAGTCATTTTTATATTTTTATAAATTTTATTTAGGTACACATAATTATTTTTTATAATTTATAATTCTTATATATAAAAATGAAATCACTTATATAATTTATATTTTTATTTATTTAATTTTATAATTTTTTATTATGAACATATTCAAGGAATCAATAATATGATGAACAAAAGATAAATTTGTAATTTTATAAATTTTATTTATAGACGTAAGATTATTTTTTATAATTATATAAATCTTACTATGTATGTTTATTCAACAATATGTCATGAATGTATCTATGTTATATCATAAACCTGAAAGTTTTGATACGATGCACCTACGTCTATTATGAACCTAGAAGTTATGTGTGTCATAAAGTTAGTGAAATAAATTATGCAGTGAATCAATATATTTTAAGTGCTGAAATTTATGTGTTATAGATTTAGTGAAATAAATTATGTGGTAAAACAATGTAATTTTTTGTATTGAAAAGGAATATTTTTCATAATGAGCATAAGCATTTAATGTTACGAATGGGCCCCTCTACTTATAGATTTTTTCTTTCTTTTATGAAATTATTACTCAATTTGGCAAAGTTTTAAAAATTCTCTAACATTTCAATTTCTGCTCAATCAAGTTTAGTTTGTAAATGCATATAATAATATTATGGACAAAATTATAAAATTAAAATATCATTAAATTGTTCTAAACTTTATCCCAAAACTATATACTTGAATTTAAGTTTTTTTAACTGAAATTGGTGGCAATGCTCACTTCAATGAAATTCTAAACATTCGTTGGCATTCCAATTTTTATTTTATCAAATTTGGTTTGTAGTACGTGTCTAATAATATTATGAAAAAATATTATAATATTACAACTATAATTAAACTGATCTAAAATTTAGCCGAATATAAGGTACTTTAACTTAATATTTTTTTTCCCATAATTGAAGTTGCTAAAAATTCTCTTAGATTTTAATTTTCTTTCTATCAAGTTCAGTTTGTATTGTGCATATAATAGTATAAAGGAAAATTATTATAATATTAAAATCTTACTTAAATTGACCTAAATATTATAACCTATGTGTAGTGCTATCAAAACAAGTATATTTAGTTTTCATAATGAAACGCACCAATATTCTTTGCTAATCATAACTAAATTCTTTGCTAAACATTTTCATTTTATTGTCTAAATCTAGACAATTAACATAATGAACTTATTAGTTTGGTGCGACGAACCTAATATAAAAGAAGAAATACATGTGATAACACTTATGTGTATTAACATGCTAAACATATACATAATTTAGTATTAATGAAGATAGTAGAATCTTCTAATGCACCTATGAATAGTGTTGTCTGAACGTGTATGTTTAGTCTTTATCATGAAGTATTCCATTATTCTTTGTTGGGCAGAACAAAGTTTTTCATTGAACTTGCATGTTTTATTATCTCAACCTAAACAATCAACATAATAAACTTTTATGCCTTATGTCATGAATCTACGAGTTTCAGCTTGTATTATGTGTGTCATAGTATTAAGAAAAATAATTATAATATTAAAATCATAACTAAGTTTATCTAAATATTATAGCATATGTACAGTGTCATCTAAACATGCATGTTTTGTTTTTATAATGAAACATACCAATATTCTGTGCTAGATTAAATAAATTATTTGTTGAACCCATATGTTATATTACCTAAACCTAAACGGTTAACATAAAAGACCTATTGGTTTAGTGAGATGAACCTAACATAAATAAAGAAACACATGTGATAATACTTGTGTACATTAACATGCTAAACATACACATAGTTTAGTATTAACAAACATGATAGAATCTTCTAATGTACTTATGTATAGTGTTATATGAACATGTATGTTTAGTTTTTATAATGAAACATACTATTATTATTTGTTGAACAAAACTAAGCTTTTTTTATTGAACATGCATGTTTTATTGTCTAAATAAACTATCTGTAACACCCCAAAATTCACTACTTTTTTTTTTGAAAAGCGGAAGCAATTAAAATAGAAATACTTAAAACCTGTGAATTCTGGGAATGTTACCGCCACACTTAGTACCAGACCGGTTCTCTCCAACCGTTCCAGTACCAAGTGCTAAGGCTAAAGAAAAGATTTACGTTAAATTCAAATTAACAATTCATAAAAGGATTCGAAAGATCATACAACAAAATCAGAGTACGAGAAATTAAGAGTTAATTACAATACCCTTGAAGTTTCAAATAAGACTTGTAACTTCCAAATAGAAATACATTTAAACAAGATAAAACCCGATGGATCAAATTCCAGATTGTCTACTCACTCAAGTCAGGCCTGCCACCCCAAAACAGTCTCTGATCTTAAACCTGCAAAAGATGTCTGCTCCCCACCATCAGTGGATCATCACAGGACCCATCAACCAAGGTAGTATCAGTACGGGTCCAGTACTGAGTAAGGTGACTTGATCACTAAGGCCAATACATAAACACATAAATCATGCAGAACATAGAAGGGCATAATTACCAACACAATGACATAAGGTGCTTACGACCATCCAAGTAAGAGTACAAGGCCCGATTGTAGACTGGATTAATTTTTAAATTAATCTCTGATCAGAATTCATTTCACACCATACTTTTTATCAAGTCCATACGAGTACGGGAACCCCACTATTTTAGCCGGTGGATCGGTCGCGAGGGTAACATACCCTGCCACTATTATATGCCGGTGGATCGGTCTGGCCCCTTCTCGCACGGTGTTCCACTGTAAGTAAATAATGTCTTCCCACTTATTATCAACATGTATAGTTTGGTTCGTTGAGCTCGGGATCCCCCACTATTTTAGCCGGTGGATCGGTCACTAGGGTAACATACCCTACCACTATTAAGCCGGTGGATCGATCTCCAGGTTACCGCAGTACCTGGCCACTATTATGCCGGTGGATCGGTCTGGGCCCGGCTCAACATCTTTCACTTTACGTGATTAATATCTTAAGTATCTTATTCAAAGACTTTTACCCTAGACATGCATAAATCACCACACATCACAATTACACTTTAATCACCATATACACATGATAACACCAAAAACCCTAATCAGCCACCATATACCTCAATTAACCACAACAAACCATAATTCAGTCTCCTCCATACCCTTATAATGTCTTACGTATTATTTTTCACCCAAAACATTCAAACACCCAAATAACTCTTCTACTTCCTCCCTTACATCCCAAATCAACTTTTCACACGTAAATTTTACTTCCATGCAAACATTAACCTCCCCATGCAAACCTTTGAACCGTTTTCATGCAAACCCTAAAATTCCATGTGAAACCCTAAATTCAACCATGCAAACCCTAATACCGCCATTCAACCATCAATATCACCATGTAAATCCTAATACCTCCATACAACTATAATTACCACCATACAAACCTTAATATCATCATACAAACCCTAATACTAACATACATCCATTAATACCACTAGGTAAACCCTAGATTCCGTCATACCAAACCATAAATTCAATCCAACCAAAACCAAAGATTCACCCATTCCAAACCCTAAATTCAAACCATAAATATTCTTCCATACCAAACCCTAAATTCAAGCCATAAAGATTCTTCCACATAAAATCATAAATTAGAATCTCCCAATGAAAACTATAAATTGAATTCCCCCAAGCAAATCATAAATTAGATTCCCCCATATAATATCATAAATTACATTTTCCCAAATAACATCATGAATTAGATTCTCCCAAACAAATTATAAATTAACTCTCCCAGTCGAATCATAACTTAAATTCTCCCATATAATATTATAAATTACATTCTCCCAAATAACATCATAAACTAAATTCTCCCAAACAAATTATAAATTAACTCTCCCAATCAAATCATAACTTAAATTCTCCCATATAATATTATAAATTACATTCTCCCAAATAACATCATAAACTAAATTCTCCCAAACAAATTATAAATTAACTCTCCCAATAAAATCATAACTTAAATTCTCCCATATAATATCATAAATTACATTCTCCCAAATAACATCATAAACTAAATTCTCCCAAACAAATTATAAATTCGATTATCCCATATAACATCATAAATTAGATTCTCCCAATTAACATCATAAATTAGATTCTCCCAAACACACCATAAATTCGATAACATCATAAATTAGATTCTCCCAATTAACATCATAATTTAGTTTCTCCCAAGCAAAAAATAAATTGTATTCTCCCCCACAAAACCTTAAAATCCTCCATTTTATTTTGTCACTCGTGAATCACGAAAATAATTAGGCCAACTCACCTCCTTTGGTCAACTTCTTTCCCCATCCTCCTTTTTCATCCTTCCTCTCACACAAACCACATCGACTTCCTCACATACACAACACATATTATCATACATAATTAATACACATACCATGCACAACATACTTCAACTCCAAGTCATACCACATATAAAATATTTAATAATAATAAACAATAGATACATAACATGCGAAACACATAATACACATAAGCACATAAAAGGCCTTAGCACTCCTTACCTAAAATGACACCGGTCTTGGAACACGCTCCTACGCCTCCTTAGGGTTTGACTGGTTTTACCTATTATGAAATAAGAGCTAAAATTAGACTCTCTCCTATCAAAATAATATTAAAAACTAACGTAATATAAGACTAGGCTTTTGGATAAACTAATAATAACAAAAGTACAAAAATAATATCAATATTAATATTAATAAGATTAATAAAAATAGTAGAAATAATAATAAAAAGGCATTACTCAAAAATAAAAGGAAATAAGGGATTCAGACCCTTTACCAAAATAATACTAAAAAGATTATTTGTAAAATAAATAACCCAATTCCGAAATAATAATAATAATAATAATAATAATAAATAATGATAATGATAATGATAATAATAATAATAATAATAATAATAATAATAATAATAATAATGACATTATTAACAACACTAATGTTAAAATATTTATATTATTAATAATAAATAAGAATAATGGAAATTCGAAATAGAAAATAATAATAATAATTATTATTATTATACTTATAACATTTTAATATTAATAATAGTAATTATAGAAATAATAAGAAGAATAATAATAAAATCGAATTAAAATATATTAGGCTTCAGCCCTCAACATAAATAATAATAAAATATAATAATAATAATAATAATAATAATAATAATAATGCATATTAAAATATAAATATTATGAATAATAATAATAGTATTTATATGTAAATAATTGAAATAAAATAATTTAAGGGTTATAAAAATAGGAAAAATAGCTGAGAGGGTCTAGGGTTCAACCAAATGTTGGTGGGGATAGGCGGCACCGGCGGTGGTGCACGGCGGTGGCGGCGGTGGCCGAAAAAAGGAAAGAAAGAGGGGAAAGTTGCATGCTGGGAATAAGATAGGAAGAATTAAAATGGGAGCTTGGGTGTTTTGAGTTCCCCAGAAGGAGAGGGACAGAATGAAGGTGGCGGCACAGCCAAAGGTGGCGGCGCACGGCGGCGATGGTGGTGGCCGAATGGAGGAGAAGGAGAAAGAAAGAGGAGGAGAGGGAGAAAAAGGAAACTAAAGGTAGGGGAAGGTAGGGCAAAGTCTGCAGAACATTTTGGGAGGTGAAAGAAGCGGCTTTAGCGGCGGAGGAGGTGGCTAAGGGCGGCGCGAAGGGTGGCGGGGCAGAAAACAGGGTTGATCGGGATGGGAACTTCGCACAGCTGGGGCGGCTTGTGCAGGAAGAATCGAAGGGTGAGGTAGATTTGGTTAGCTAAAGGGCGGTGTAAGGATGACATGGGTGGCCAGAACAGGCGGCGAAGTTGACGGTAGGCGGAGGACGAGGCGTCTGAAGTGGCGACGGTGGCAAGGTCGGGATTCTGGGTTTGGGGAATCAACAGCTCGATACAGAGCTGCTTACGGGGGTATTTATAGAGAAAATAAGAGGGGTTAGGGTTCTGTGGGTCGGCTAGAGGGAAATGAAGCTAGGGTTCCGGTCGCCGGTGGCGTGGTTCGGCCGGCGGAAATCAAAACGGGGGAAAAGGGGTTGCGCAGGAGAGAGAGAGTATCACGCGACAAAATGGAGAGTTGATAGGGTTTATGAGGCTGCCGAAACGAAGGGAAGAGAAAGGGAGGAAAAGGCCGGTCAAATCGGGCTAGATCGCTGGCGAAAAACCAGGGCGGGCGGCGGTGCAGGTGCAGGTCGGTGGCGTCGGGCTGGGGAAGAAGAAGATGGGGGGCTTGGACTGGGCGGCCGAGAAAGAAAGAAGAGAAAAAGAAAGGAAGGAGACCGGGCAGTTCGGCGACAGAGGAGGAGGTATTAAATGGAACGCTGAGTTTAAGTTGGAAAATAAGTAAAACACGGCGCGTCGAGGGGCGGCAGAAGGAGGCAAAGTCGCGCGGGCGAGGGCTGGACCGAAGGAAAAGAAAAGGAGAAGACTGGGCCGCGACTAGCCCAGTTCGGGAGAAGAAGAAAAAAGAAAAAGAAAAGAGGAAGAAGAAGAAAAAGAAAAGGAAAAAGGAAAAAGGAAAAAGGAAAAATAAAAATAGTGGGTTGGCTTAATTAAATTAATTAGAATATTTGGAATATTTAAAAATGATAATATTTAAATAAAATATTATTTAAATCCCTTTTTAGGCTAAATTAAGACTTTTAAAAGATTTTCCATAAATTCCTTTTTAATTAGCAAAACATCCTAATTTTCTCTAATTAAATTATTTATAAAATTAATATTAATTTGAAACTATTTTCTCCTTATTATTTTAAATAAAATAATTAATTTAATTAATTTTCAAAATAAAATGCTTAATTAGCTAAACTACCCAAATTCTCTTCTAATAAAAATACTTATAAATTTCTTCTTGAATTTCCCTAGTTAAATATCCTTTTATTTTATTAAAAATAATTTATTTAAATAATTTTTCTAATAAA
The DNA here is from genome assembly GCA_030549775.1 of Tamarix chinensis. Lineage (NCBI taxonomy): Eukaryota > Viridiplantae > Streptophyta > Magnoliopsida > Caryophyllales > Tamaricaceae > Tamarix > Tamarix chinensis. The sequence goes on along the minus strand of CM060179.1, from coordinate 75,688,823 downwards.
ACCTCATTTAAATATAATTTATAAAATTAGAAATTTTCGGGGCATTTCACTATCAACATAATGAACTTTTGTATTTTATGTCATGAACCTACAAGTTTTGATTTGAATTATGCATGTAATAGTATTAAGGAAAAAATTATAACATTAAAATCATACTTAAATTGATTCAAATATTATAACCTATGTATAGTGTCATCAGAACACACATTTAGTTGTTATAATAAAACATACCAATATTATTTGCTCAATATAAATAAATTCTTTGTTGTGCTTCTAAGTTATATTGTCTGAACCTAAACGATTAACATAATAAATTTACTGGTTTAGTGCAATGAACCTAACATAAATTAATAAATACATTTGATAACACTATCATTAGCATGTTAAACATAAATTATGATTCAAACTATAATCAATCGGTACATTGACATCCCATCTTCTTTATCAATTGTCAATCAAACTCGATACCACAACTTATCATGTAAGTTTGGTAGGGCAAAACAACTTAGGCTAAGATAAATTATTACTTTAATGTAAGTACAATTGCAAGACATAGAGGCAAACTCTAAGTTCTATGTTATGAACCTATAACCATAACTTGTTGAACATTTAAAAATTATTTATTAAACTTGTATCTATAACAATTAGGTCCAACATGTTTATCATTATCTATGTATCCTAATACACATCTTACCGAACCTATTAAAATTATTTAGTGAACCTATTTTTTCAAAAGCAAACCTTTAAGAATTATTTATTGAGCATATTCAATATGGTTATCCTCTCCTCTCTCATCTCAATGAATTAAGATGAGATCAACTACCATCCACCTTATGATATAAATTATGGAGAATGAAGACAACAATTTCTAAATTAAGCATAAAGTTTTTAAAAAAAAATATGTTTCCCTTAAATGAAGCATTATTATTATGATGTGAAGGAGAATAAGAAAACATAAGCTATTTGAACCATATATCATACACCACATGAAAAAAAATAATGTTATTGCTCCTTCAACTTTCACATCCTAATATTGTAGGGTATCTAGCTACCTTTAACTTATTACTTCAGTCCATACAATTTCAAATTTGACAACATTTTATGTAAAAGCTTAAGCAAATAGATTATATAGACTTGAATCATTAGTTATCTTTAAACGTGTTAAAGGGCTGAGACAATTAGTGGCATGTAGGGAAGAACGACAATAATCTTTATGAGACAATTAGGACGTCAATTTTCACTTCAATCCCTATATCCTTTTTTTTATATAATTACATAAACTAGCACCAAAAGCACCTATCAAGGTGCTTTGGGTTTATGATATAAATTTTATATATTCTCTTTCTTTTTTTATTTACTTTCCTCATTCATTCCTCCATCATCACCAAAGTCTTTGTTAAACCACATATCAACCTCTAGTTTTATAATCAATTGTTATTTCCTTCTACAAGATAAGTATGCATTCAATTTTAGTATTATTTGTTAATTTTTTTTTATTAAAAACCTACTATTTTTGAATTAACAAACATATGGAGATTTTAGTCTTTGAATTTTTATAGTAAGATTTTTTCCATGAATTAATTATTTATGTGTATAGTTTGATCTTAATTAAGTAGTTTTATGGTTTTTTTATAAAAAAAAAATTAGACCTTTAAATTTTTCATAAACCCAATACTTTTCTTTTGCAAAAAGTTTAGACTATGCAAGTGAACCACCTATAGCTCTCCCCCATCAACGTGCAAGCCACATTTATACTCTTACCCCCAACGGGTCAATAACCTGTAGCTTCCTCTTATGATGAATCATTCACCCATAACTCCTCCTAACTATCGGGTTAACCAACCATAAAAGCCCCATTCCTAATGGTCCACTCACCTATAAACCTTAGACCATCAACCCTCAATCCTCAACCTTTAGCCCTTATAATAATAATAATAATAATATTATTATTATTATTATTATTATTATTATTATTATTATCATTGGTATTATTATTATCACTATAACTATTATTATTATTTTAAATATTAATAAAAAAGAAATTTAATATTAATGATTTTTTTAAATTTTTTAATATTAATAATAATAATATTAGTATTATTAACAATATTATTAGTTATAATAATGATAATGATCATATTAATATAATTATTATTTTCATTATTAATAATAACATTTATATTTTATTAATATTAGTAATAACAACAATATTATTAATGCGGGTTGGAAGAACATACAACCATAAATAATTGATTTACATAAGCCACACAAGAATCAATCAATCAAGAATAGAAAATTAAGGTAGAATTCAGTAATTAGGGTTATGTTAGGGTTTTGGGTTTTAATTAGAAATAGATTTTTGGTGCATGATTGGCTAAAGGGTTTGATGATGAATTTATGGCTATTGATTTAGGGTGATTATGGTAGTTTAATTAGTGGTCAATGGTGGTATTAAGTGTTGTGCTATTTCCGCAAGCACACGGATTCATTATTGCATTTCAAGGTCGTATCTGAAATGTCCCAAAAATTTCTAATTTTATAAATTATATTTAAATGAGGTTTTATTAGAAAAATTATTTAAATAAATTATTTTTAATAAAATAAAAGGATATTTAACTAGGAAAATTCAAGAAGAAATTTATAAGTATTTTTATTAGAAGAGAATTTGGGTAATTTAGCTAATTAAGCATTTTATTTTGAAAATTAATTAAATAAATTATTTTATTTAAAATAAGAAGGAAAAAATAGTTTCAAATTAATATTAATTTTATAAATAATTTAATGAGAGAAAATTAGGATGTTTTACTAATTAAAATGGAATTTATGGAAAATATTTTAAAAGTCCTAATTTAGCCTAAAAAGGGATTTAAATAATATTTTATTTAAATATTATCATTTTTAAATATTCCCAATATTCTAATTAATTTAATTAAGCCAACCCACTATTTTTATTTTTCCCTTTTTCCTTTTTCCTTTTCTTTTTCTTTTTCTTTTTCTTCTTCTTTTCTTTTTCTTTTCCTTCTTCTCCCCGAACTGGGCCAGCCCGGCGGCCCAGTTCCCTTCCTTTCTTCCTTCGGCCCAGCCCGTGCCGCACGTCCTCCTAGCCGTCCCTCGCAGCACTGCATTTAAGCTCTTTAATTCTCCAAACGCGTCGTCCCATTTAAGTCAGCCTCCCTCGCCCGGTTCGCCCGTCTCCCTTTTCTTTTCTTCTTTTTTTTCCCGAACCGCCCGGCTTTTCCCCCATCTTCTTCTTCTTCCCCAGCCCCGTTCGACGTCGAGCACCTGCAACTCCCAGCCCGAAAATGGCGGCGCCGGCCACGACGAATTTGACCGGCCGAGTCACCTCTATTTTTCTTCCTCTCGACCCGCACATTGACTTGGAACGATCAATTATCCTTAACTCTCGCTCGTTCCTTTTCTTTTGGCTCGCAAAATTTCGGCCCCGACCCAAATGTTCGACGGTCGATTCCTGCCACCGGCCACCAAAACCCTATCACCCAAACCCATCCTGCCGACCTCCAAAACCTAATAACCCATCTAAAATCTATATATAGCCTGGTTGTGAGTGTGGTCGAGACTTCTTCCTTCCGAAACCCTAAGTCAGAATCGCCCAGCCACCGCCCCATCAGACGCCATTATCTCCTTCCCCGGCCAACTTCAACACCTCCTCTTGCTACCAATCTCTTCCCTGCAATTCCCTCTAGCTAACTCAGCCCTTCAAATCCTTCGATTCTTCTTGAATGAGCTGCCATAACCATGCAAAGTTGGTTAGTTGCTTCGACAGAAAATTTCACCCCGAGACGTTGAACCACCTTCCACCACCACATGCGCCGCTTCTAACACCTTCCAAACCAACCATTAAATCCTACTAATTATCCTCTACAGCCCCATATAATTATTTTAATTTTTCTTCCTCTCCATTACCCATTTTCCTAATTTTTGGCCCTCTTAGACCACTTTTCCGGCCACCTCCGGGAACCACCGCCGGTGCCACCAATACCCTCCAACTCAAGGTGAAACCCTAGAACTTTTAAATACTTAATTTCGATTTATTGATAATTATTATGCTTTTATTCTAATTTTAATGCTAATTTGAGTTTAATTATTATTATTATAATTATTATTATTGTTGTTATCAACTGTATTTTAAATTCTAAATTTGGTTGACAGGTCTGGGAGTATTATTGAGTAAGATAAATTATTATTCTCGAATTTTGCCTATTTAATGTAATTATTACATGTTTAATAATATTATTAATAATATAATTAATATTATTATTGTTAGTATAATTAGTTATTTGATACTGCAATTATTTCAGGAGAATTAGAAACCTAAAATTTTAATTAAGTCTCGTAGCTTTGCCTTTTATTATTATTTTTAGCATTTTTAACATTATTACTAATTATATTATTATTATTAACCATATTAACTTTATATAATAAGTATATGTATAATATTAATATCTTTTCACATTTAAAATAGTATTATCATTAAATGGGGAGGTTTCGAAATCCACTTTATAAATTTAAGGCTTAGATTATTATTGTTATTAAGTTTTCTATTAATATTACTACTATTAGTAATAATCTGTTATTATTAAAATTATTATTATAATAAATATTATTATTATTATTACCTTTACTAACTTTATTTCGGTAAAGGGTAGAAACCCTTATATCACCTTTTTACTTTAAATTATAATAGTATGTATTAATGTTTCAGTGGTTTTGGGCATAATTAATTAAGAATCAAGACTTAAGATAAATTAGAAACTAATAGTAGTATAAGAAGGAAGCTAATCCTAGTATTTCTTCCCCATAATAGGTAAAACCAGTCAAAACCCTAAGGAGGCGTAGGAGCGTGCTCCAAGACCGGTGTCGTTTTAGGTAAGGAGTGCTAAGGCCTTTTATGTGCTTATGTGTATTATGTGTTTCGCATGTTATGTATCTAATGTTTATTATAATTAAATATTTTATATGTGGTATGACTTGGAGTTGAAGTATGTTGTGCATGGTATGTGTATTAATTATGTATGATGATATATGTTGTGTATGTGAGGAGGTCGATGTGGTTTGTGTGAGAGGAAGGATGAAAAAGGAGGATGGGGAAAGAATTTGATTAAGGGAAGTGAGTTAACCTAATTTTATGGTTTTATAAGGAATAATCTAGTTTATGATGCTATTTGGGAGAATTTAATTTATGATATTATATGGGAGAATTTAATTTATGATTGATTGGGAGAATTAAATTATGGTTTGTTTGGGAGAATTTAGTTTATGATGTTATCTGGGAGAATGTAATTTATAATATTATATGGGAGAATTTAAGTTATGATTTGATTGGGAGAGTTAATTTATAATTTGTTTGGGAGAATTTAGTTTATGATGTCATTTGGGAGAATATAATTTATAATATTATATGGGAGAATTTAAGTTATGATTTGATTGGAAGAGTTAATTTATAATTTATTTGGGAGAATCTAATTCATGATGTTATTTGGGAAAATGTAATTTATGATATTATATGGGGGAATTCAATTTATAGTTTTCCTTGGGAGATTCTAATTTATGATTTTATGTGGAAGAATCTTCATGGCTTGAATTTAGGGTTTGGTATGGAAGAATCTATATGGTTTGAATTTAGGGTTTGGAATGGGTAAATATTTGGTTTTGGTTGGATTGAATTTATGGTTGTGTATGACGGAATCTAGGGTTTACCTGGTGGTATTAATGGATGTATGTTGGTATTAGGGTTTGTATGATGATATTAAGGTTTGTATGGTGGTAATTATAGTTGTATGGTGGTATTAGGATTTACATGGTGATATTGATGGTTGTATGGTGGTATTAAGGTTTGCATGATTGAATTTAGGGTTTCACGTGGAATTTTAGGGTTTGCATGAAAACGGTTCAAAGGTTTGCATGGGGAGATTAATGTTTGCATGGAAGTGAAATTTACGTGTGAAAAGTTGATTTGGGATGTAAGGGAGGAAGTAGAAGAGTTATTTGGGTGTTTGAATATTTTGGGTGAAAAATAATACGTAGGACATTATAAGGGTATGGAGGAGATTGAATTATGATTTGTTGTGGTTAATTGAGGTATATGGTGGCTGATTAGGGTTTTTGGTGTTATCATGTGTATATGGTGATTAAAGTGTAATTGTGATGTGTGGTGATTTATGCATGTTTGGTGAAAGCCTTTGAATAAGATACTTAAGACATTAATCACGTAAAGTGAAAGATGTTGAGCCGGGCCCAGACCGATCCACCGACATAATAGTGGCAGGGAATATTTCCCTCGCGACCGATCCACCAGCTATAATAGTGGCAGGGCATGTACCCTCGCGACCGATCCACCGACAATAATAGTGGGGGATCCCGAGCTCAACAAAATCAAACCCTACAGTTGCTAAGACATGGGAAAGATACTAATTACTTACAGTGGAACACCGTGCGAGAAGGGGCCAGACCGATCCACCGGCATATAATAGTGGCAGGGTATGTTACCCTCGCGACCGATCCACCGGCTAAAATAGTGGCAGGGTATGTTACCCTTGCGACCGATCCACCGGCTAAAATAGTGGGGTTCCTGTACTCATATGGATTTGATAAAAAGTATGGTGTGAAATGAACTCTGATAAGAGATTAATTAAGTGATTAATCCAGATTATTCATGGGCCTTTGTACGTACTTTTACCTGGTTGATCATATGCATTTATGAATATGCCCCTTTACGTTCTGCATGATTTATGTGTTTGTGTGTTGGCCTTAGTGATCAAGTCACCTAACTCAGTACTGGACCCGTACTGATACTACCTTGGTTGATGGGTCCTGTGATGATCCACCGATGGTGGGGAGCAGACCTCTTGTGCAGGTTTAAGATCAGAGACTGTTTTGGGGTGGCAGGCCTGACTTGAGTGAGTAGGCAATCCGGAATTTGACCCATCGGGTTTTATCTTGTTTAAATGTATTTCTATTTGGAAGTTACAAGTGTTAATAAACGTTTATGCGTACTCTGATTTTGTTGTATGATCTTTCAAATTCTTTTATGAATTGTTAATTTGAGTTTAACGTAAATCTTTTCTTTAGCCTTAGCACTTGGTACTGGAAAGGTCGGAGAGAACCGGTCTGGTACTAAGTGTGGCGGTAACATTCCCAGAATTCACAGGTTTTAAGTATTTATATCTTAATTGCTTCCGCTTTTCAAAAAAAAAAAGAGTAGTGAATTTTGGGGTGTTACAGTATCCCATAGAAACTTCGTAATTGAGTGTACCTATTTACTATTTTAACTATCTAAACTTATATAAATCGGGGGTATGCTAGTGGATAATGAGAAAAATTATGAAAAGCTTTCTAATTGTAAATGCTAAACAATAGGATTGAAACCTAGGATAGAAGTTCGGTCTCCGAATTAATAATCAATAATGAAGCAACAAATATGTGGTAGATTAATTTGCTAACTGTGGATAATTGGTCTTATTATATTCATTAGCCTCTTTCAAGGTCTAATAACATATTTAATCTAATTTGCCAACTACTTTCGTAACTCACAAATTAAACTAAACCCATTAAGCATCACTAATTCTAAAGTCTCTAAGAATTAAACATCTACTTTCGTGATTGCTTAAATTCTTGTACATATGCTAATTTTTGATAATAATCTCAGCCTTTTAGTTGTAGATTACATATAAAGAGGTCGGATTTTGTCAAATCCACTTTATAACAATTAAACCAGGAATATGTAATAGTGTAAACAAATTAAACATCTGACATAATAATTCAATTCATCATATTAATCACTAAAGCGGTACCTAGTTCAATCTTAGAAAAGAAGATTACTCACTCATATCTTCAAATAAAATTAACAAAATAAATAGCATGACAATCATAATAACAATACAAAGATATGAAGAAGAAGAATTAGATTGAATTAACCGTAATCTGTAAGAGAACAATGTTGATTCCGAGTTGATCGTACATAAATTATACACTTGAATCTCCGAAAAATCAAAGCTAATGGAAAAAACAAATTATATCAAGCTAAAGTTCGGTAATGAGGGGTCTAATCATGCTCTAAAACCTCCCCTCTCTCTTCTTAAGAAGTTTCCGAGGTGTGCCACAAAAAATTCCATCATACCGACCATGTCACACACGTAGATCGTGGGGAAGACCGTTACTGCATGGTTGTGCAGCCTTTGTACAGCCTAGCTGTGCAGTTTCTCAGCTTTCAACTTTTTAAAATTTTGGATCTTACGCGGCCGTATAGGTCTGGCACGCCCTACCCATGTAAAATTTTAAGCCTTGAATTTTCAACAACGAATTCCGCATGGCCATGCGATCCATGCACTGCCTGGTCGTATGATTCTATTTTCTTCAATATTACTAGGGAAGTGTTGCACGGCTACAACTGGGTGTGCAACGACCGTGCAGCTCCCTTTTCTTGCTTCTTAAGGCTTTCTTAGCACATATCCAACTCTCTTAGCTTCCATACACTTCCATAAATATGTTGGGTCGATGTACTCTCCTCCAAAGCCTTCCATGCTAGGACCTTTATTCTAAAAACATGTAATTATTTCTCAGATTTGGCGTTTTTACAAAATTCTTGCAACATAAAACTCAAGAAAGCAATAGCGCAAATAATAGATTAGAACTATAGAAAAAAATATGTAAAAGATTAAGAAAAGACAAAGAGAGGTAAAATTATGAAAAATATTCACTTTATCATTAAGATATCAAGGAATGGGGCTATGTATGAGGGTTAAGGTTTTAGAGGTTGAAGATGAATATGTGTGTGCATATGAATCTCTTGATGCTCAATTGTATGGGATATGAATGTGTTTAATTAAACACAAACTAACTCGCTCAAATCACACAAAATTTGAGTGGAGAAAATTGAATTGTGAATCACAAATAAATCACAAATCAAAACCAAACTTTCGGTGAGAACCAATTAAAGAATAAACTTTGGATCTTGAAACTTTATGTCTCCTCTTCAACATTTACATGGCTAAATTTTAATACATGACTTGAACCTCCTCAAATCTAATATTCAATGAAAAGATAAGCTAAAACTAAAAGATAAAAATCACAAACAAATCTAGACTAAAAATCAGCCCTCATAAGAAAAGATAAAAGATGGAACTTTAACTAACAAAATCTAGCTAGATCTTCTAAATAATAATTAATATGGATGTCCTATTAATAATGGGTGGTTCTATGCCTTATTGCGCCCTCCCCCATTTTTCATGCACGTGGTTCATTAAAAATTAGCTCAATAACTATTCATTCACGTAGGCATCCATAATTAAATAAATCAGAACATTGCTAAGTCCAAGTGTGCTAGTTTTGTCCAAATTTTCTACTAATATCAAACTAGTGGGCCCTAACATTAAATAAGCTAACCTATGACTTGTAAAATTTGTAGGATATGCCATTGTATCAATTGTTGTTGTTGTTGTAACTATTATGTAAAAAATGTGAATAATATAATTAATGTCTTTTAAAATATTAAATGTTAATATTTCATGAAATTTATTAAGGAAAACATAATAATATAATTAACTAGAATAAGAAAATATATTAATATGCGTAAACATAATTATTAAAAAAAATAATAGCATTATAATTTATTTATTTTATCAATATGAAAAAGTTAGCATTTAATGAATAAAATTAGCATTTTAGTAGCAAAAATTAGCATCTAATGAGTAATAAAAAATTATGAAATCATAAGAATTTTTTTTTAAAAAACATTTTATTAATATATACTATTCAGTATGATTATTCATATTATTCCTTATGATTTTACAATTTTTTTATTCATTATATGCTAATTTTAGTTATTAAAATGCTAAACACAATTATTCATTAAATGATAATTTTTTCTATATTAATAAAAGGAATAAATAATAATGCCATTACAAAAATTAATTATTATTTGTACACATATTAATATATTTTATATTGTTAATTAATTAAAATAGTAATTATTTTCTTAATAAATTTCATATAATACTAAGTACTAACATTTAATATTTAATTATAGGAACTATAGTATTAATATTTTTACACATAAAATTTTATTATTAATGTCATTATTAATGCAAATAATAATAATAATGTTATTATTATTTTAATAATAATATTCTTATTAATATTTTTATTAATTATATTATTTTTATTATTGATAAAAATAACAATATTATGATTAGTATAAGTTTATCTATAATAATAATATAATTAATATCATTTTTATTAATATTAATATTATAAATAATATGATTAATAATAATAATAACAACAACAATAATATTATTGATAATATTAACAATAATAATAATGTTTTCATTAGTATTATTATTTTTAATAATAATAATAACAACAACAACAACAACAACAACAACAATAATAATAATAATAATAATAATAATAATAATAATAATAATAATAATTGGTTTGGGTCTAGGAGTTGCATCGCCACAATTCATCTCTTTCTCAGCTTACTCATCAATTCGTCTTCCAATTCTAATAGAAGAATCAAATTTACGGTCATAAAATCAGAATCACTTCGTTGAGGGTCGATTGAATTGAAGTACAAATCAACAACAGTTGGAAAGCTTAGAGGTCCGGAGATTTCTATGGGGTTAATTCTATCCCAACATTCAAGCAACGAGACTTTAAATTTGTCTCTATATTCCCTTTCCCACCATCTTATCTCATTAATAGTATATTCGTTTAATTTAGAATGGCTGATTACTAATCGGGTACTATATTAATTCCTTGAATTAACAAAAATTAGCTTAGGAATTTTGGAATATAACATAATAAAGTATATAATCATTTGAGATAATGCTAATTATAAAAATAAATTTCATAGTATTTTTAGTTTAACTAATTAGATGCTGTATAAAATTATTATCAATAAGTACAACAATAAATTAGTTATTGTAATGTATAAAATACTATATCTGTACACTAAAAATATTATTAAAATAGATTCCATTGAACTTATTGCCCGAATTTTCTTAAGTTTTAAAATTTGACAACATTTATTTCTTTATAGAAAATAAAAAAAAGTACCGCTTTGTGGAATAAATTTGCAAACGTTCCTTCCTTTATAATCATATAACTCGTAAAGGAATAGGCTTATATTTGTGTCATGTAAGGAACTATGTTACTTCCTAGGAATTATTTTACGTTACATGGCGAGCATTATTTGTCTGCAATTTTTACGCTAGATTAAATTGTATTACCGACTGCTAAAGTCATTGCATTATTTTTATATTTAAGTGCTCATAAGACATGTGATTTTAGTGCAATATAGATATTATGTATCCGGATGTATTTTGAATGAAGCTATCGATTTGTAGAATAATAAAAATTTATGATAAGTCTTATAATATTTTAATTATTTTGATTTTAAATTACAATAACTATAAATATAATTATATTATTTGATTATAAAAAATTTAATTTTAATTTCAGAGATTATCGTAATTATTATAAATATCATTATTATAATAAATATAATACTTAAATATCAATCCAAACTAAAATAACTATCAACCCAGAGAAAGAAAAATATTAAATGAAGTTTAAATAAACATCAAATTAAAAAGGAATATTAACCGAATTTTAAATAAATATTAACTCAACAAAGGAAAACAGTAACCAAAATTTAAATAAATATCAGATCAAAGAAGAAAAATTATAATGCCAAAAACGCTACTCCCCAAACTTTATGTGTGATATATAGTATTTTTATTTTGGAAAATATTATTATTATTCACTTTTGTTGCACCTTATAAAGTATATCCAGTGCTTAATAAAATGTTTCGTTTTAGTATAGATTGATAAATCTTGTTATATTTGTATGCTCGAAAAGGTTTGTGAGTGTGTATATCTATCTATATAGATACACACGGGTATGCGAAGAGGATAGTGCTTGTGCCACGGAGTTTAATGGATTTATCAACTTTTTTGGTTTGGTGCTTGAAATTTTTTGAGAAATGGAAAAGTGAAAATGAATATATTCATGTCTACCCACCTTTCCTTTCATTTTTATAAGGAATAAATGTTATATATATTTGACCACTATTTCAATATTTTTTTTGGTAAGGAAAGCTTTTCAAGAAGCAAACATATATAAAAATAAATAAAGTAATTTTTTAGTTAACATCTTTAATAATTTTTTGCACATTCCAAGTTTTGGGAACAACTAATTTTACACACAATTTTTTATGGAATATTAAGTAGGTAAATTATTACATAACTTAAATTTATCCGATGTTTATATTAGAAATTAACTTATTACATAACTTTAGTTTTTAAATTGGTAAATTATTGGAAAACAAATAAATTCATTTGATAGTGTGTCCTCTTTTTGTACTAATACATAATAAAATATGGCTATATGTATAATAATACATAAATAAATAAGTCAATTGGTCTAATACCTATTATCTTAATTTAAAAAGACAAATTAACTATACATTTTTAATTTGAATTTTAGCTTGGTGTAGGATATAGTAATTAACAGGATAATAGTTATTACCAGTAATATGGAGAATAAGTATCGATGCATAGTAATTAGTTAGATATCTAATTAATGACGAAGAAAAGAATTAGGTAGTTGAATAATAACAATTTAGTGTTTGCTAATTAAGAAAAAATACAATTATACTAGTAAGATCATAGTTTTAGATAAAATGTTAGTTTTACCATTTTTCATATAAAAACATACAATTTTGATTTCTAACTTTATGAATTGTCATGTTACATAAATTTAAATTAATATAATTTAATTTACTAAAGGTTGCCATACAATTTTATAGGTAAGTACCACATGTGGACTATCTCCCACGATATCTGTAATTTTGACCGATTACAATAATTCAACTACTCCAATCTACTTGCTTCCTTGGTTTTTAATAGCTCTGATCATCATAATTTCTATTGAGATTGGAGACGCCCTATTGAAGCTTTGTAACACCCCTAATTTCATCAATCATTTTTTTGTAAAGCAATGCGGAAGTGATAAAATAAAATTTGGGGACGTTATCACTCCATTGAACATAAGATAGGTGTGATTATTCACTTAACCCATGCTCAATATAAGGCTAGAAAGTTTAATTAAAACCATACACGAGAATCAGAGAGAGAGAGAGAGAGAGAGAGAGAGAGAAGCAATAGATGAAATGATAAGGTTTACAAAATCAAACATAGGAACAAAACCAAGAGTTTAGGTAATTGAAAAACACTCTAGAAAGGGCTGAATAGGGTTTTATAGAATGGAAATGACAAAATAAAAATTAACACACAAAATAAAGTGGTTCAAGAGTGAATTACTCTTTACATCCACTACTAAAAAGTTCACCATTTTGTATTTTGAAATAGTGCCGTATTTTTATTGACGATCACTCTTCTCTCGGTTTATGAGCTTTACTATCTCAATGACCCTCTAATAGATGATTTACAAATTGACCTATTTATCTTCTCTAGACTCTCCACAAGAATCTCTCAAGAATGATAGGCAAACACTTACTAACCCTTTATATGAACTTTGTGAGGAGGTTGTGATTACAGATAATTCTCACCAAGAATACAAGATATTAAAGTGTAGAACTTTGGATAGGTTGTAATATAGCTAGATGTAATGAGAGATATTACAATTGGAGAACAACTCTAGCTAAGATAAGTGAGCAAAGAGCACTTTTCAGTAAAATCTCAGAATTATGAAAGTTTGGAAATTTTAAGTGAACAATTGGACGATTTGAGAGTAAGAGCTTAATTGCACAATTAATGTTCTGAAAAGTAGTTGTAATAAATACAGAGGGACCTTATTTATAAGGGTTACTCTCGTCATATAGCCATTACACACAAAATCCCCAAAAATCTATTTCACCCAATGGGTAGAAAATCAGCATTTAATACTCACCGGTCGATCGGTATAATCGAACTAATTGATCGATTATATGGCCAATTGATCGGTGGTTCAAACTAGTAGGTTGTTTATGTTTAGACTAAAAGTAAAAGTTACTGTTGTGTGAACTAGTCGATCACTTATTCATAGTGCACAATTGATCTTAAGAACATATGTGAACATTTACATGGTATGGTAAGACTGGTCAATGTGTTCATTTTACTAGTCAATTGGTTTGTCCAAATCGGTCAATCGGTTATGAACCGATATATTAGTTTAGCAAAATTAGTCAATGTGTTTAAAAAAAGACAAAAGGGTTTATGGAGGAGTCAAGCCCATGTACTGGTTTGTTAAACCAGTCGATTAGTTTCATCAAATAAGTCAACCGGTTTCTCAAAACCAGTTGATGAGTTTAAATAGAGATGAATATGTTTTTGTAGAATTGAAACCCATGGACTGGTTGGTTAAATCAGTCGATCAATTTCAAAACCATTTGATTAGTTTTATGCACTAGTCAATTCGTCTAAGTTTAACTCATTTCATACCTTTGATTAAACTAAATTAGTCAATCGGTCTAGGGACCAGTCGACTGGTTCCAACTGGAACCAACCATTTTGCTTTGAAAATACTTTTAAAGAGTTTATAAAATGAATTTAAGTCAAGTAGTTTTTAACAAAGTGTTATAAAGAGTTTTAATTGACATATAAACTTTGCTTAACTTAACTCTTTATAAGAGACCTAAGACTTAAGAAATATTGTCCTTAACCTTCAAGTCTTGGTTATCTTCCATGTGTTGTTTTCTTGTACTTGAAAACATGATTTCTCTGTTACATTTTCACATTTAGGAGAATGATTTGAGTGGACGTGTTTTTAATTTCTTTGTAAGTTAATTGTTGTACACACACACTTTAGCAAACACATTAGTTATCAAGATCTGTTTGTTATCATCAAAATAAGTATAATGACATTGTTTGACCTTTGAGGTCAATAATTTCCCCCTTTTTGATGATGACAAACAAAAGGTACATAATTGTAAATGTGAAAGAATAATGAGTATATGGTATACAAACATTTTCCATTTTTGCAACTTTTAATCCAAACTCTCGGATTCTCTCCCCCTTTTGGACATAAGCAAAAGGTGATAAAATGGACCACCCTGGAAGCAAAAGGAGACAAACAATCGCCCTTTGGGGAGGGAATACTTCTCCTTAAGTATACATGATGGGAAGATAAAGAATACTCCCCCTGAGCAAGACATAGGTGACAACTTGGAGATGATAGTTTTTCTTTATAAAAAAATGAAGGAGCAATCAGTATAATTATACAACTAGAAGTGATAGAGATAAGAGAGAGAGAGAGAGAGAAAAGGTCAATGTCTCATTAATAACTTTCATTAAGTAATACATGAGATGGAAGACATATAAGCAATACATGTTGAAGAAACACACTAGGAATAAACTAAACCTAAAATAGATGTACAAGTATCGGTCAAGGAAGATGAGAGGTGGGCGAGGTTGAAGGTGCAACTAGAGTAGTAACATCAACCATGGTTTGGACGTCGAAGTCTTCACTGGTAGTGTCATCTGTCTCAATCGCAACACATCCAATCCTAGTGGCCTCAACGAGGGATGCATTAAAAACAGAATTAAAAGAGATAAGAGCAGTGTCCTAAGCAGCATCAGTAGGGGTAGTGTGAGGATTCACATGGATAGATGCAATGCTTAGAGGAGTGTCCATGTGATCTTGGTGATGTGGTGAAAAGTCAGGCTATAGTTGGGAGTAGAACGGGCACAACTTTTTCTCTATGATAATCTGTTGTTGCTCCATAGAGGTAAGACTTCCAATGACATGAAGAAGGAGATTGTAACAGCCCCAAAATCTACTAATGAAAATTTTCATTTTAAGCAGAAGCATATTATCAGATAGCTGAGTGTTATCGTCGTAATTGATATAAGTCTGGCTTACCATACCATCCTTACATCAATCACAAGAAAAAATAATTAGATAATAAAATATGATAAATAGAAATTGAGGGAAATTTTAGAAACATTAGATAAAAGTTTGGAGGTTTATTCGAGCATAATAATCCAAAATACAAAAAAAGGATACTATGGATCTAAGAGTCCAAAAAGGTATCTGCTCATAATAAACATCTGGATAAAATGACACTATGCCCAAAACCTAACGCCAAAATAACTCCTCCACATATAAATCATTAAAGGTTTCAAACTCGTCCACTGGGTTAGCCTTGACTTGCATAAAGACATCTGAGTCATCTACTTGTGGGAATGAGCAACACCCATGAAACAGATGATCAGTACCCTACGTACCGAGTAAGGTAACAGTACAATCAAATAAATATTACACATAATACATGAGTTCACATCCGAGAGTAAGCATACGTATGATAATATAAAATAGTGCCAAGCAGATACTAATTTAAGGTCTCACTATATAGAGATATAATATTTTAATCTTTTATTTACGTTGAGTTTAGGACCCCACTATTCTTAAATCGATGGAATGGTTTGAAGAACCTCTCAAGGACAACACACATGAGACACTATTATTATCTAATGGAACAAACTCAACACATCTCAGAGCAAAATGCTTGTGAGCCACTATTCTTAAACCGGGGGAACGGTTTAAAGAATATCTCCAAGACAACACATAAGAGCCACTATTATTATCCCATGGAATGCACTCAACATCTTGGTCCTGACTCATGTAGTCTTTTACTTTAAATGATTAGTATATTTTCCATTAATACTTTATCGTTTAATTGTATTTTCATTCACATTGAGTATAGGACCCCACTATTCTTAATCTGGTAGAACGGGATGATGCATCTATCAAGAACAACACATCTGAGCCACTATTATTATCCGGTGGAATGGACCCATATAAATACCTCAACTCGACTCATGTGATCTTACACTTTAAATGATTAGTATTTTATTGGAGTTGATTGTAGGTTCAAAATTATCATGTAGGACTCACATAGGTATGTAAGACATATAATTGAATAACATAATCATGACCACATAATTATCCTCAAATGACCATAATACACTTAGGTAGTTAAAAATTCTCATATTCTCCCAAAGCCTAATAAATCTCAATACTAATACATATAAATCTCCAATATTCATTTGGAACATATATCCTCAATTATATACATAGATACCATATCCAACATTATTCCCCAAATACATACTTCCAAATTTTGTTACTATCAAGATATCATATCATAGAATTTTCATAAATACATTATTCATATAACATGTCCAATATAAAAGCACATACATATACATATAAATTCCTAGCTACGACATGTATTATTACCAATAAAGACACCACACTCTATGCACGTAAATCCTAAACATTCTCCTCTGAGATCGTCCAAAAATTACCTACAAAAATAAGATAATACACTATGAGGCTCAAAGATTATAATTGAGGAAAAAGTTAAGGAAAAGGAGGGTAAAAATGGAAATAACTGTAGTTAAATGGAAGCTTGAATTGTGTGGACGTGTGGTGGAAGGTATGGAGGTGCTATGGTGAAATTTTAGTGGTATTTGGGTAAGCTTTGGATGTGAAAAAGGGGGTGTACAACTGTGCAACAAGCAATGCACACTCTAGCCGAGAGCTGGGAACCTGCATGGGTAGGCTGTGCAAATGGAACACATGCACAGGTAATAACGAAAAAGGATGCACGGGCATGCTGAGGTAGTGAGTGAGTTGTGTGAGTATGCACGGGAAAACTGTGCTGGCATGCACATATGTGCGACAAGAAAAAAGAGTGGTGCAAGGTTGTGTGAGAGACCATGCTCAAGCCGTGTGCCAAAATCTATAGATGCACGAGAAAAGAAAGTGATGATGGTGACAGTGGATGGTGAGTTGGTGACGATTGGTGAAGACGAGGGGGAGTGATGGGGTGGTTGTGGTGGTTGATACACTAAGATGTGGGCGACGCTTGGTGCCTATGGTGGTGATGGTGGTGCTTGGCAGTGGCGGAGCCAGGGCTTCCGCATGGTGTCCCGGGACACCACGGAGCCCTGGCTGGAATGTAAAATTTTTGCTTGATTTTTAGGTATTAGATAGATATATATATATATATATATATATATAATATTTGTAGGACACCATAGCAAACAATTAAAATGGATAAGCGGTCAGGCAGGTGGGTTCCCGTGTATCGCTGCCGGGATGTCACAGGTTCAAGTCCTGTGGTCGTTTTGTTTTGAATTTTTTTCGCATCATCAAAACGACGTCGTTTTGATGATTCCCCCCCAAACCCTTACCCTCCTGGCCTTCTCTTCGACCGTTGCTGACTTGCTGCGCTTCCTGCTTCAACCCTCTCCTTCTCTCGAGTCTCGACTACTCCAGTGAAGACGCACGCCGCTAGCCTGGACAACAAACACTGCCGGAGCTCTCCGTTTCTACCGCCGAATGCCGTCATTTCTTCTTCTTCCAGCGACTACCTGTGGATGAGTGCGGACTGTGTTTGTGTGGTGCGGTACGTGCTGCCACCGTTTAGCTGCTGCTACCTGCCTGCTGAGTGCTAAGTAGTTGCTCCGCCACCACTGCGCCTGGTGCCTAGCGCTGCCTGCTGCCTCTGTCTGCCACTGCCATCTCGACCGCTGCCACCGGAGCCAAGATCAGAAGCTGCCAAATGTCAATTCTGCTCTACCAGACTTGAGACTACCACCACTGTCTGTTGCCTACTTGCCTTGCCTTAAAGTCTTCAACTGACTAACAGAGCCAATCCACAGCCCACCACAAGGTAAACTTTTGTTTTGTTAAATTATTTATGTAATTAGGTATAATTTAAGTTAATTTTTAGTTTGTTAAATTATTTATCATAAATTTATAAATTTGTGAAATTAGAATACAGTTAATTTGTTTATATTTATTGTATTAGTTGATTATATTTATTGTATTAATTGATTATATTTTTTAGTTTATAGAAATTCTAATTTATCTTATGAATGTAGAAAATAGAAATTGGCTTATTAATTAGGTAGAAATAAAAATTAGTTTGTAGAAATTAAATTTTTTAGTTTATAGAAATTCTAATTTATCTTATTAATGTAGAAAATAGAAATTGGCTTATTAATTAGGTATAAATCAAAATTAGTTTGTAGAAATCAAAATTTTTAGTTTATAGAAATTCTAATTTATCTTATTAATGTAGAAAATAGAAATTGGCTTATTAATTAGGTAGAAATCAAAATTATTTTGTAGAAATCAAATTTTTTAGTTTATAGAAATTCTAATTTATCTTATTAATGTAGAAAATAGAAATTGGCTTATTAATTAGGTAGAAATCAAAATTAGTTTGTAGAAATCAAATTTTTTAGATTTATAGATTGAAGTGTTTAATTTAATAGTTAGTTTTTGAATTAGTTTGTTCTAAAATTATATTATCAATTAAGTTTAGTAAATTCCTTAGTTCATTCATTAAATTGTTTAATGTCTTAATTTAGGATGCAACGATACTTTGCAATCCAGCCTAAGCATAGCTGCCACAAATCTAATTCTATTAATCAAGTTGTATTACCAACTTTCGAAAACCAAGCACTCCCATCTTCAAGCCAACCACAAGAATCAAGATTCGCTAATGAAGGTAAAGTTGATTTGGAAACTTTAGAAGCAGATCCTGGGTTAAGAAAAAAGATTTTAGATTTTCATCCCAATATTCAAGATGAGGTAAGAAGAGCGTATCTTTTAAAAGGCCCTTGTGAACCTCGTACTCATAGCTTTCCTACAAAGGTTATCGGTGGAAAAAATCGACGATTTGTTTCATCTTGGTTTGATGAATATGATTGGTTGGAATATAGTATAGCTAAAGATGCTGCATTTTGTCTACCTTGTTACTTGTTTAAAAGTGAATCTGAAGCTGGCGGTGATCATTTTGTGGGAAAAGGATTTGTACACTGGAATAAAAAACAGAGGTTCGAGGTTCATGTTGGTAGTTCTAATAGTTCTCATTTTAATGCTATTAAAAAATGTGAAGATCTTATCAAACAAAAGCAAAGCATTGAAGCCTCTTTCATAAAGCAATCGAAACAAGTCAAATCAGATTATCTTATTCATTTAGATACGTCTATTCAAGCTGTAAGATTTCTTCTTGAGGGGGGAATAGCATTTAGAGGACATGATGAGTCAGAAGATTCTCTAAATTGAGGTAACTTTCTTCATTTGCTGGAGGTTTTAAGGCATAATAATGAAGCTGTTGCTAAAGTTGTGTTAGGAAATGCTCCAAAGAATAATCAGATAACTTCACCTGAGATTCAGAAGGATATTAGTTATGCATTTGCATCTGAAATAATTAATCAGATTGTTAATGAAATTGGAGAAGATTTTTTTGGCATATTAGTGGATGAAGAAGGAGACATAGCAAAGAAAGAACAAATGACCATTGTTTTGTGTTATGTTGATGATAGAGGTTTTGTTATGGAAAGGTTTGTTGGGATTGTACATGTCAATGTTGAGTCAGTATGGATTATGTTTATCAAAAGTACGAGGACAAGGGTATGATGGAGCAAGTAATATGCGAGGTGAATTTGGTGGTTTGAAAGCATTGATTCAGAATGAAAATCCTTGTGCCTATTATGTTCATTGTTTTGCTCATCAACTTCAATTGACTCTTACATAGCAGATGCATTAGAAGAAGGCTTGATATAATCTGGTCGGGGATTGAACCAAGAATCTATTATTGCAAGGGTTGGTGATACTCGTTGGGGTTCTCATTTAAGGACATTTTTGAGTCTCAAAAATTTATTCTCTCCTGTAATCAGGGTACTTGAAGAGTTGGAAGCTGATAGGACATTTGATAAAAACGGGGATGCTACATTCTTATTATATGGATTACAAACTTTTGACTTCATTTTCATGTTACATTTGATGATAAATGTTATGGAAGTTACAGGTGATTTATCTCAGGCATTGCAAAAGAATGATCAAAACATTTTGAATGCCTTAGCACTTGTTGAAATTGCTAAGGAGCGTTTGTAAGAGATGAGAGATGATGGATGGGAAGATATTTTGAATGAAGTTATTTTATTTTGTAACAAGAGAGACATTGATGTGCCCAACATGAATGAGAAATATGTTAAGGGGAAGAGATCAGCACGCCAAGCTCCAATCGTCACAAATCTACATCATTATAAATATGATTGTCTCTATAGTGTTATAGACTCGCAGCTAAAGGAGCTTAATTGTAGGTTTGATGTGGCGAGCACTGAATTGTTGAGTTGTGTTGCATGTTTGCTTCCTTCGTCATCATTTGAAGCTTTTAACAAGAAATCTTTTATTAGATTGACCACTTTTTATCCTGATGATTTCTCTAATGTTGATGTTGTGGTGTTAGACAATCAACAGGAGAATTGTATTAGTAGTGTTCGATCAGATAGCAGGTTTCATGGCTTAAAAGGGCTTGTTGATCTTTCAAGAAAATTAGTGCAAACCAAGAAGCATAAGACATATCCTTTCATCTATAGGCTTGTGAAATTGGCCTTAATTTTATAGGTAGCAACTACAAGCGTCGAACGGGTATTTTCTGCAATGAATTTCATCAAGACTGCATCAAGGAATAAAATGTGTAATCAATGACTTCAAGATTGTTTAGTAACATTTATAGAAAGAGATGTATTTAATTCTATTAGCAATGATGTTATTGTATATCAATTTCAAAGTATGAAAACTCGACAAATAGTATTGTAAAACTATGTAAAATTTTATATTTAAGCGCAATATATTGATATTACTTAAGAGTTAAGAGTATTATTTTACATGAGGACACCATGGAATTTTTATCTTGGCTCCGCCACTGGTACTTGGCACATGAAATAGATAGCCAATGAAGAAGAAGAAGAAGAAGAAGAAGAGGAGGAGGAAGAAGAAGAAGAAGAAGAAAGGCCCTGGGAGGGTTGTGCTTGATAGAAAAGTGGGAAAAATGAAACAAACAAATGAGGGAGGGAGAGAGGAAGGAGTGTATATATATATATATATATTTGTGTGTGTATGTGTGTGTGATGGTGGCGTGTAATAGGGAGTGGTAGGGGATGATGGGAGCAACAATAGCAAGGGCATGAGGGGTAGCAGGGTGATGGTTGATGGTGTCATGGTGTGGTAGGAAAATTTCAATGAAAGTGGCGGGATATGATAGTTGAGAGTGATGGTGGTGTGTTGTAGAAGAGAAGGAAAACACACGCAAGAACGGTTGCAGGCATGACAAAGAAAAGAACAAGAAAAAGGTTAAGGTTAGGATTAGATTATATTTTGATTAGCTAAAATAGTTAAGATTAAAGATATAAATCTATCGGAATTATTATTAGGTTAAGAAATATAAATTTATTCAGGTTAAAGATTGGGATTAGGTTAACATTTTGGGATTAAGGAATTTGTATAAGGCTAAAATAAATTTTTTCTCGAGATTAGAATTAGATTAAGGTATTAATTATATGGGGTTAGGTTTAGTAAAATTTTACGGTATTACATTACTACCCCCTTAAAAGAGACTTCGTCCCCAAGATCAACAAGTCACGGTTAAGGAAGAAGAGAAACAAAGATGTAAGAAAAGTGATATTGATGATAAATTCTAAGAGTTGAACTATGCTACCGATTACTACCTCCTTAAAAGAGAGAGAAACCTAAAACCTAACACACTTAAACTAAAAAGCCTAGGATGTGATTCATGCATATTGTAACACACCCAAAGAACATTACACACTTAAAACAAATATCCATAGAAAACTCAAATGTTCATAATGAGAGAATTAGAGTGCGTGGATAAAAGTCATTACAACCAAAAATGAGTTACATAGTCCAAGTTCCCAAAAGGGATAAAAGGTACAATACGATAAAATAAAATGGAAATAAAATGCAAACATAAGTACAAAGAGATAAAAGAGAGTTTGGTCTACATCGCTCTCGGGCCCCCATACCAAGTCCAACGATCAATTCTCAACCCCGCTCGATGCCTCATAAGTATCATAGGTATCAAAGATGGCGTCTCCTACCTATACAAACTCAACAGGGCCCTCTGCTCGTGAGAATGAGCAGCACCCATGAAATGGGTGTTCAGTACGCTACGTACTAAGTAAGGTAACTATGAAGCTAAGGCCATACACAAAAAGAATATAATACAAACAAGATCATACAGATAAACCATATAAGCAATGCAGATAGAAGAGGTCGTGTTACATTCTGGTTAAACTTATTCATTAGATCTCTGGTCAATATACTCATTTCACACCATGCTTATTATCAATCCATGAGAGTATGAGAACCCCACTATTATAGCCGGTGGACCAGAAAAACACCCAGGACAGAACGCACATGGCCACTATTATTTGCCGGTGGAACGGTCTCTAGGATATAAGGCATCTGACCACTATTATTCGTCGGTGGACCGGTCTGGCCCCGACTCTTATGGTGTTTTACTGTAAGTAGCTAGTATCTTTCCATGGTTTAACATTATTAATTTTGGTTTTGTTGAGATCGAGATCCCCCGCTATTATAGTCGGTGGATTGGAAACATATAGGGCAGAACACTCCTGACCACTATTATTCGCCGGCGGAACAGTCTTCAGGGCACCTCGACACCTGGCCACCATTATTCGTTAGTGGACTGGTCTAGGCCCTGCTCAACAATCTTTCTCTTTAAGTGGTTAGTATCTTATTCATGTCTTATTCAATAAATATTACCACCCTAGACATGCATGTCCCTTTGACTACCAGCTCACACAACCCGACCACTCCTATTCTCCTGAGAGGAGCCCATCCCATATCTTGGGACTTTTGTGTCTCCTAGCACATCCAGATATCCTTTCCCTCTTCTCCTTACTTACCACGAACACCCAACTCCGAGGCCCACTTTCCATATCTCTAAGTCAATACATTATCACTCTCTAGGGTTTTCTTCAGAAAATCCTAGTTTAGCCTATATGGCTCATCCTTCATCTATCCCACACAACTAATGCTCCTTCACCCCCCAACTCATCACCTCACTTAGATTCAACCCCAAGCATTCCATGTTACTTCCCATTTTACACATGTGACCACAAAATCCTAATTGGCCACCCCAAACCCTAGCACGTCTCTTTTCTTATACGTCATTTCTCCATTACTCACCTACCATCCCCTCTTCCACATAACACCCACACTCACCCTCCATGTGATATCCTTCCACTCTTACCCCATATTCCAATCCTTTCCATTAATTTTTCACTTCCACAATCTCCTCCATTTAAGGTTTTCCTCCCAAACCCTAGCCAAGTTCCCTATAAACCCTTATACCAACCTACATACTATTTTTCACCCATGGACTCCAATCAGACCAACAACTCTTCCCTTACATTACTTACACCCCAAGGCAAAACCTAGACTTCCCAATGCAAGATTCACTCCACTCTCTTATTTTTTCCATATTTCCTTTTTATTTGTCCCCTCATAGGTCATGAGATAATTAGTTCATTCTCACTTCCCTTTAGTCAAATCATTTCCCCTTTCCCTTTTTCATCCTTTCACCCTATACCATATCATTAAAACATCCTAACATGCATTTCCTAGAGGGTCACATCACATAACACCACAAACACAACATACATATCATTTTACACATGCCATAAGGAGGACACACAACGTACCTTAACTCGGCACTGCGCTACAAGTAAGCAGTCATAATAACATAAGGTATACAGACATAACATAGCACATGACATACAAAGCACATAACACACAAAATAGGCCTTAACTACATCCTTACCTAATATGACACCAGGCTTGGAGCACGCTCCTGCGCCTCCTTAGGGTTCTGACTTGGTTCACCTATAAGAGGGAAATAATAGGGTTAGCTTACCTCTAACCAACATTATCATTATTTCCTACTTTACCCTTATTATAACCTAGTATTAGGGTTAATAATAATAATAGTAGTTTTATAAGTAAAAATAAGAGTATTATTCTTAAAATAGTTAATCATGCTTCTACTAGTCAAAATAGATCTTGGCAGTTATATTGGTCCATGTTAAAGTATTATTAACAATATTTACAATACTAGAGATACTAACTTTAATATTAACAACAACAATAATAATAATGATAATAGTGATAATAATAATAACCTGAATAATAATAATATAAATAATACTAGTAATACTAAAATAGTGGCAATAATGGTAATAATGATGATAATAATAACAGTAATAATAATAATAATGATAGTAGTAATAGTAATAATAATAATAATAATAATAATAATAATAATATGATGATGATGATGATGATGATGATGATGATGATGATGATGATGATGATGATGATGATGATGATGACACTAATAAAATTCAAATAGCAATTACATTAATTATATTTAAAGGTTAGGCAGGTTAGGGTACAACCTAGTGGTGGTGGTGACTAGGCGGCGACGACGGCAGCGATAGTGGAGGTAGTGGGGGGTTGGAGAGGTAGATTTTTAGGCTATAAGATGGAGAGTGAGATGGTGGTTGTGGTGGTGGTGGGTTCTCTAGGTGGAGAGGGTTGGAATGGTGGTGGCGGCGTAGCAAAGGTGGCGGTGCAGGTGGTGGTTGTTATGGTGGCCGAAGGTGGTGGAGGAGGAGCAAGGGTGAGGGAGAGGGAGGCAGGGAGAAAGGAAGGTAGGAGGAGGTAGGGGAGACTTTGCTGAGTGTTTTGGGTGGTGGGAGAAGTGGTGGTTGCGGCGGAGATGGTGGCGCAAAGCGGCGAGAGGGGCGGCGATGGAGGAGGATTGACAGATTGGGTAGCCTACTTTGCACAGCTGGATTGGCTCGTGTAGGGGAAATCAGAGGTGGTGAGTGGTGTGTTTCGGTGGAGGGCAATTTAGGGAAGAGTTTGGCAAGTGTTTTGGGCGGCAACGCTAGGCAACAACGGCAGGGACGGTGTCTTAAGCGGCGGTGGTACAATGAGGGTTGATTTTCTGGGTAGGGAAAAAGAAGGCGATTGGGGCTCATTTGGGGTATTTATAGGCCATTGGAGGGAGGATAAGACAAAAGGGGAAGAGGAAAAAGAGGGCAGGTATGGCAGGGCTCATCGACCTGTACAAGCCTGAGATTTGTAGGTTTGGTTGGGTCGGGGAGGAGAAAAAGGAAAGGGAGAGAGGCACGCATGTGAGGGGTACAGAGTAGGTTGGGGCTAGAAAGGGAAAAGAAAAGGATGGGGAGGGAGAGGGTGGTGTAGGCCGACGGTATAGGGGTAGAGGAAGAGGACAACGGTAGGTCATAGGTGCGACTTGCAACACATGGGAGGAGTAGGAGGAAGAAGAAGGTTAGGTGGGCCAACCAGTCTGGGAAAAAGGAAAGAAAAGAAAAAGGAGGGGAACTGGGCGGTGAGGCAGAAAGAAGAAAAATAATGGTGGAATAGGCCACGTGGGGGAGAGAATAGAGGTACGAGGGTTGGGCTGCGAGGGGCGCAGACCCAAACCGGGAAGAAAGAAGGAAAAAAAGGAAAAGGAGGAAGGAGGAAAAGAGAAAAGAAAAAGGAAAAAGGAAAGAAGAAAAATGGGTTGGTTGGGGTATTTAGAATATTATGGTATTTTTAAATATTTTAAAATAATAAAAATTGAGGCATGTGTGTGAGGGGTACATGGCAGGTTGGGGCTACAAAGCGAAAGGAAAAGGGCGGGGAGGGAGAGGGGTGGTGTAGGCTGACAGTACAGGGGTAGAGGAAGAGGATGGCGATAGGTCGCAGGTGCGATCCACAATGCGTGGGAGGAGCAAGAGGAAGAAGAAGGTTAGGTGGGCCGACCGATCTGGGAAAAAAGAAAGAAAAGAAAAAGGAGGGGAATTGGGCGGGTGAGGTGGAAGAAAAAAAAGAATGGTGGAATAGGCTGCACGGGGGAGAGAATAGAGGGAGGAGGGTTGGGCCGTGAGGGGTGTAGGCCCAAACCAGGAAGAAAGGAGAAAAAAAAAGAAAAGGAGGAAGGAGGAAAAAAGAAAAGAAAAAGGGAAAAAGGGAAAATGGAAAAAAGAAAGAGGAAAAATGGATTGGTTGGGGTATTTAGATTATTTTGATATTTTTAAATATTTTAAAATAATAAAAATTAGTAAAATAATAATTAAATTCTCTTTTTATATTAATTTAGTATATTTTCGGTAATTTTTCCTAAATTCTATTTTAATTAGCAAAATATCCTAATTTTACCTAATTAAATTCTTTATTATTTTCCTCTTAATTTTGCCTTAAATATTCCCCCTTATTTTAATAAAATAATTTTATTTAATTACTTTCCCTAATAAATCCCTATTTTAACATAATTTTCTAAATTAGGGTTTTAGGGTGTTTCACATATCCTTCTCGGTCTCCTAGGTCGCTTCTTCTACTCCATGGTGGCTCCAAATAATCTTGAAAAGCGATACTGAGCTCGTACGAGTCTGTCGTAACTTGGTGTCAAAAATCCGCAAAGGTCTCTCTTCGTAGGTCAAAGAATCTTCGAGCTAAATCTCATCTAGCCTGATCACATGGGACACGTCTGCAACGTACTTCCTTAGCTAGGAAATGTGGAATATGTTATGAACTTGAGCTAAATTTGGTGGAAATACTAGGCGGTATGCAACCTCGCCAACCCTATGTCCCTATTAAGAATCTCATGTGGACCAATATACCTTGGGCTCAGCTTATGGTTCTGACAAAATCTTTGTACCCTCTTGGTAGGTGAAACCCTTAATAGAACTCTATCCCCTGGTTCAAATCCATCACTACGACGTATCTGATATGCGTAGCTCTTTTGGAGACTTTAAGCTACTCTCATCTTATCTTGAATAAATTGAACTTGTTGATTCATCTCCTCAATCATCTCTAGTCTAAGTACAACAGTTTTACTGATGTTGTTCCAACACAGGGGTGCCCAACATTTACGTCCATACAATGCCTCAAAGGGTTCCATCCCTATACTAGCATGATAACTGTTGTTGTACAAGAACTCAATCAAATTTAGAGGATCTTCTCAATTCCCTTAGAAGTCCATCACACGAGCTGGTAACATATCCTCGAGTTTTTGAGTTATCCTCTCAGTCAATCTGTCTGTAGCTGGGTGGAAGATGGTACTTATCCTCAATCTCGTGCCCATAGCCTCCTACAACTTTCCATAGAAGTACAAAAGGAATATTGAATCTTGATCAGAGACTATGTCTGTAGGTGTATCTTATCTACTCACCACAAACCGCATATACGCATCGGCTAGCTGATCTATATTCCAAGTTGACTTCATTGTCACAAAAACCATTGACTTAGTCAACCTGTCAACAACAAGCCATATCATGTCACAACCGCTACAAGTTCTCGGTATCCCAATCACAAAATCCATCGAGATGGAGTCCCATTTCCACCTCATAACATCTAAAGGTTGAACCCAACCCTCTAAGTCTCTGATGCTCAATCTTTACAATCTGGCAGCCCATACATGTGGACACAAACTCTACTATCTCTCGCTTCATGCGAGTCCACCAGTAGATCCTCTTGAGGTATTTGTACAAATTATCCCCTCCTAGGTGGAAGGAATACAGATTATAGAGACCTTCCCCTAAAATCCATCGCTTTAGATCAGCGCAACTCTGAGGTACACACCAACGACCTCTGTAGTGAATGCTACCATCCTCATGGATATTAAAACCCTCCGCTAGTTCCTTGTATAGTTTCTCCCAAATCCTCTCAAGCCTAACATCCTTAGGTTATCCTAATCAGATCTCATCAAAAACTGTTGATGTAATCATCAATGCATACATCCAAACTTCTAAGTTGCCATGTCAGATCATTTATATCCACATCTCACCAAGCTCCTCTAGCAATCGACTAAGCACTACAATTGAACTCAAAGAGTGTGATGTCTTCCTACTCAAGGCATCTTCAACGACGTTGGCCTTACCTTCATGGTAGGTGAACTCTATATCATAGTCCTTCACCAACTCTAGCCATCTCCTCTGCCTTTTATTCAACTCCTTTTGAGTGAATATATATATATATATATATATATATATACATATAATTGAGGTTCTTATGGAAGGTTTAGAATCTATACTGAGTCCCATACAGATAATGCCTCCAAATCTTCAGCACAAAAAACAATGGCTACCTACTCTAAATCATGCATCAGGTAGTTCTACTCATGCTATTTCAATTAATGAGAAGCATAAGATACTAGCTTACCATGTTGTATCAAAACACAACCTAGTCCTTGCTTCAACGCGTTCCTACATACCTCAAATCCATATGTACCCGAAAGTAGAGTCAAAACTTGTGTTGTAGTCAATCGTTGCTTTAATTCCTGAAATACTGCCTCATATGTGTCATCCCATTGAAATTTGGTTTTCTTCCTTAGAAGGCTCATCAAGGGATGAGCTACCTTTGAGAAGTCTTGCACAAAATGTCTGTAGTACCCAGCCTAGCCCAAGAAACAATAAACCTCGGGAATGCTAGTAGGTGCCTTTTAGATGTTGGAGCATCCTCATCTAATGATCACACTCTTACCCTTAATTTTATCAAGTTTTAGAGTCACAAAACTCTCCTCACTTGGACAAATTAATCACTCCTAAGAAAAATATCCATACAAGCCATGCAAACCTTGCTAACTTTTATCACCTAGACATAATACAACCCCCACATTTTTAGCCACCTTTTTTCCCACGTTTTCTACCCTTTTTAGCTCATTTTCTTTTATTATTTTAGATCCAAAAATACCCTAAAAATGAAGCCCAATTTGCATCTACAATAGCCACACAAAACAAACCACAAGTCCCTCTCAAGCTACATGACAAGTTATTTTCAACACTTGGGAAGAACAATGCTGATTTCTAGGAAGAACAAGGAAGGATAGAAGATATCCTTTACTTATTTTTGTCCATTACAAGATTAAAATGATCCTTGTATCTTTCCTTATGAATCAAGTGGTATCTGCATGAGTTGGACACATAAAGGGAAGACACTACCATTCAAAATCAGCATGGTGCACACCCTATGGTCGAGTGACATAGGGTGTTGTATCAGGCAGTTTCTTTTATTTTTTTTAGCTCAAATCACTTGTATTAGTTGTCCATCTTCATGATTTCTTCCTCGGAAATGTGCAACTGATGATAACCTAACCTCAAGTCGATATTCAAGAA
Source organism: Tamarix chinensis (assembly GCA_030549775.1). NCBI lineage: Eukaryota > Viridiplantae > Streptophyta > Magnoliopsida > Caryophyllales > Tamaricaceae > Tamarix > Tamarix chinensis. The sequence continues at coordinate 75,658,763 of CM060179.1, read as the reverse complement.
GATCGAATCACCCCAAAGTTGGTGAAATAATTTTTCAATCCCGAGAAGCGGATAGCTGTTCTTCATCGTTAACTGGTTCAGACCCCTGTAATCTATGCATAGATGAAGGCTCCCATCATTATTCCTTACAAAAAAAATTTGTGCTCCCCATAGACACACACTTGATCGAACATACCCGTGCTTCACTAAATCCTCTAGTTGAGACTTCAACTCCCACAACTCTACATGCATCATCCAGTAAGGTGCCTTTGAAATAGGATCGGCCCCTAATACCAACTCAATGGTGAAGTCTATCTCACATACCAGTGGCATGCCTAGTATCTCCTTCGAAAACATGCCAAGAAACTCTTGAGCACCCAAATATCTTCCAATGTCAATACATCCTTTTTTAGCTCCTGAACTTCTCACAAATACATAGGGTAACCCCTTTGCACCAATGAACACAGTACGACCTTCATCATAGGCCTATGCTTGCACTTCCGATAAGAGATCCTAGAGCCTTGAGGTCCTCGTAACACAACTCATTTTTGTGCGTAGTCTATCACAACCTGATATCTCCCCAACATATCCATTCAAAGGATAGTGTCAAAGTCCTATAGGGCCAAGTCAACCAAATCCACTAGGAAGTCTACCCCACCTATCTCTAATGCCACATCTAAGTAGCACCTGGTGCAATCTAATCTATCTCCAGAAGGTAACATCACAAAAATAGATACAATAAAAGATAGAGATAGGACAACTCTAGTGACAAAAGCAGTATACACAACAGATAGAGATGCCCCTGAATTAAACAACACATATGTTGGTAACGAATGGATGGAAACCATACTAGTGACCACATCTAACTACTGATCAGCCTTTGCCCAACTAATGAATTCAGGCGCTCGCCTGAATATACTCCACGATACCCTCTAGAACCCTAAGTCTGACCCCCTCCATTATGAGGGAAAGGGTGAGGCCCCTATAGTCTCCTTTGAAACTCTCTAGATTGTCCATTGGATGGGGCATGTGCTCTTTGCTAAAACTACTTCTATGGCTATTGGTAGGTCCATTGCTAAGATACCTTCTGTTGAGGTACAAGCAGTCCCCATTTCTGGAATTAACCCTACGGACGCTAAAAATCAAAAGAATGATGACCCAACTGACCACACGTCCTACGTGGAACAAAAGCGACTTAGTAGTCTTACCCTGGACGATCCAGGCTGTAGAAATGACACATGAAGCATCTTGTCGGTCTGGAAGGTTTGCTTTGTCCATCAGTGTGACCCTTGGGCTAGTAACTTAGAGGTCCACCTCCCCGAAACTTAATCTGACCCCCAAATCCTTATGTTTCAAACTTCCTCTTAGCTAAAATAGAAGCCTGCTCCTATACCATAGTAGCAGCAACACACACCCACTCGTACAACGTGGCTAAGTTCTGGAAAGCCACGACACCCATCATCCTCCAGATGCTGAAGTGGAGCCCCCACTCCAACTTATAGACCACTATACACTCGCTAGATGCTATCCCTGGCACAAACATCAAAATCTTTGTGAACCTAGCGTGACACTTACTAACTGTCATGCCTCCCTAAGTAAGCTGCATAAACTCCTTTAGCTTGTCCTTCTTAAGAATCTTGGGATAAAACTTAATACAGATCGCTGGCTTGAATTCCTTCCAAGATATAAACGGTCCTCCCTGCGCACGATGACCTACCCACCATATGTCATCGACTCCTCAAAGAAATAAAGGAACAATGTTAACCTTCTAAGTAGGTGGGTAATTAACTACCTTATACATCCTATCCATGTCCTACATCCAACCCTCTAAGATAATCGGTCCTCATCACCAGTGTAGAGCAGTGGGTGATGTCTTGTAACCCTTCTAAGCTAGTCTTCTCTAATACCCTCTTGAGGGTAATGCGGAGGTCGAGGTGGCGGTTGAGGATGAGGCTGAGGTAGATGTCTAACAATTTCAATGAACTCCTCAAAATTCTCCTCCAGATGACCCACACGATCGTTAAGTGCCATAGATAGCTAACTATTAGACAGAAAATGTGTTAAGACAAAAACTTCCTAGCTTACTAACACATAATGCACATAATCATATTTTAAAGGCCACCTAGGCTACCCGTCCTCGATTCCTCACAAGTTAATTTGGGTTTTGAAAAAAATTGTTTTTTTAATTATGAAATAGACCATGAAAATCAAGTGAGGGATCATTTGAAAACCAAAATTTGAAAACAAAACAAGCTAATCAAAACTCAAGCTCTGATACCAACTTGTAACACCCCCCAAAATCTACTACTGAAAAATTTTATTTAAAGCGAAAGCATATTATCAAATAGTTGGGTGTTAGTGCCATAATTGACATAGGTCTGGCTTACTATACCATCCTTACATCAACCATAAGGTAAAACAATTAGAATGTAAAACATGATAAATCTAAATTGAGAGAAATTTCATAAACATTAGATGAAAGTTGGGAGGTTTACTATGAGAACAATAATCCAAAATAAAAAAAGGGATACCATGGATTTAAGAGTCCAAAAATGCATCTGGTTAGAAAAAACGTCTGGAGAACATGACTCTATGCCCAAAACTCTGACAGAAAAATTGCTCCTCCACATAAAAATCATCAAAGCCTACAAACTCATCCACCAGGTCAGCCTCTACTTATATAAATACATCTAGGTTGTCTACTCGTGGGAATAAGCATCTTCCATGAAACAAATGATCAGTACACTACATACTGATTAAGTTAACGGTACATTCGAAGTAGGATTACACATAATACATGAGTTTACATAAGAGAGTAAGCATAAGTATAATAATATAGAACAATGCCACGTAGATACCAATTTCTGGTCTCACTATATAGATATATCACATTCCAATATTTTATTTACGTTGAGTTTAGGGACCCCACTATTCTTAAACCAATGGAATAGTTTGAAGCATCTCTTGGGGACAATACACTTGATCGACTATTATTATTTGGTGAAACGGACTCGACATCTCTCAGAGTAAATATGCTCATGACCCACTATTCTTAAACCTATGGAACAGTCTAAAGCACTTGTCAGGGACAACACACCTGAGCCACTATTAATATCTAGTGGAACAAACTCAACACCTTGGTCCTGAGTCACGTAGTCTTTTACTTTAAATGATTAGTATCTTTTCCATTAATACTTTATCTCTTAATTGTATTTTCATTCAAGTTGAGTATGTGGCCCCTATATTCTTAATCTAATGTAATAGAATGATAAACCTCTTAGGAAAAACACACTTGAACCACTATTATTATCCGGTAGAGCGAACCCATATAAACACCTCGGTCCGACTCACGTGATCTTTCAATTTAAATGATTAGTATTTTATTAGAGTTGATTGTAGGTTCAAGATTATCATATGGGAATTATATAGGTATGCAAGACATATAATTGAATAACATAATCATGACCACATAGTTATCCTCAAATGACCATAATACACTTAGGTAGTTAAAAATGCTCATATTCTCCCAAAGCCTTATAAATCTCAATACTAATACATACAAATCTCCAATATTCATTCCGAACATATATCCTCAATTATATACATTGATACCCTATCCAACATTATTCCCCAAATACATACTTCCAAATTACATTAATATCAAGATATCATATCATAAAATTTTCATAAATACATAATTCACATAATATGTCCAACATAAAAGCACATACATATATGCATAAAGTCTAAGCCACAACATGTATTATTACCAACAAAGACACCAGACTCTATGCATGTAAATCCTAAACGTCCTCGTCTAAAATAGTTGGAAAATCACCTAAAAAAAGATAATACACTATGAGGCTCGAAGATTATAATTAAGGGAAAAGTTAAGGTAAAGGAGGGTAAAAATGGAAATAATAAGAGTGAAAGGGAAGCTTGATTTGTGTAGAAGTGTGGTGGAAGGTATGGAGGTGCTATGGTGAAATTTTGGTGGTGTTTGGGTGTGAAAAAGGGGGTGCACATCCGAAAAGATAGAGTTTCTCAAGCTATGCTCCTCACAAAAATGCGACAAACTTGTGAGAAATGAAGGCGATGAAGGCGGTGGTGGATGGTGATGTTCGGTGATGATGATGGGGGTGATGGGGTGGTCCAAAAATCATGGACCCAAACCCTCTAAAAATGAGGCGGGTCTAGCAGGTCTGGGTCGGGTTTGGGATCCATTGCCATCCCTACTTATGAAGTGATGCATTTATTTCTATATGTTTAGACTTAGAGTATTGAACTAGATTTTTAGTGAGACATATAATACTAGTGTTGTCACATTTAATTGGATTTTTTTTAAGTTTAAGCCCATAATCACTTAGTTGATGTTTCATCCATTTTAATTGTGCACAACAAACGCCAATTGCTATATATTCTGCTTTAGTAGTAGAAAGTGATACACAAGATTGTTTCTTGCTATGCCTACTAACTAGGGCTTCTCCAAGAAATTGGTAGGTACCTGAAGTGCTTTTTCTATTAAATTTATATCTTGCAAAATCAATGCCAGAATATTCTATTAGGTCTAAAAGAGTATCTTTGGGGTAAAATAAGTCTAGGTTATGTGTGCCAATAAGATACCTACGGATTCTCTTGACAGCGGTCTTATGAGATTCCTTGCGGTTACACTAAAACCTATCACGTAGGCATACACTAAACATAATATCAGGTCTAGATTCTATAAGATAGAGAAGTGATTCGATCATACCTTGATATCTCTTTTGATCAACCGACCTACCTTTGTCATCCATGTCAAGCTTTGTGGTAGTGGCGATAGGTGTACTACAAGGTTTACTCTTGTTCATTCCAAACTTCTTGAGTATTTATTTTGTGTACATTTCTTGGTTGGCAAATATTCCTTCCTTTGATTGCTTTATTTGGAGTCCAAGTAAATATGTTAACTCACCTATCATTTCTCATTTCAAACTCACTACACATTAAGGTAAAAAAAGTCCTTGCACATGGAATCGTTAGTAGAACTGAATATTATATCATCAATATATATTTGTACAAGCAATACGTTCTTTTTGGTTTTCTTTCAAAAAAGAGTTCTATCAATTTTACCTCTTTCAAAACATTTTTCTAATAGAAATTTATCCAACCTTTCATACTAGGCTCTAGGAGCTTTTTTAAACCATAAAGAGCCTTATTGAGTTTATACAAATGGTTAGGTTTTGATTTATTTTCAAAATAGGGTGGTTGCTCAACATATAACTCTTGTTTAATAAAACCATTAAGAAAAGTACTTTTTACATCCATTTGATATAATGTAAAATACATGGATGATGCAAATGCAAGGAGCATACATATAGCCTGGAGTCTACCTACGAGGGCAAAGGTTTCCTCATAATCAATGTCTTAATCTTGGTTGTATTCTTTGGCAACCAATCAGGCTTTTTTTCTAACCAAAACTCCCCTTCATCTAGCTTATTTCTAAAGACCCATTTAGTCCTAATGATGAGCTTATTTCGAGGCAAAGGGAATAATTCTCAAAATGGATATCTCTCAAATTGGTTATGCTCATCTTGCATTGCCATGATCTAATTTTCATCATTCATGGATTCCAAAGGAAAATTAGGTTCCATTTGAGATAGAAATGCTAAATGATTGCAAATTTTACCTAGTGAAGATCTATTTTTAAGTCCTCTCGTTGGATCGCTAATGATGAGTTTTTGAGGGTGCCCATAGCCATATCTCCATAATCTAGGAAGATCCTCTCCCACTTCATCTTCTCGTTGATTAATTTGAGGTTCTTCATCTTTCTCTTCTTCTTTGTCATCATTTTCCAACAAACACTCAACTTGGATCGAAGGACCTACTTCTTCCTCTTGGGTTTTTTTGCACACTAGAGAAAGATTCATCAAAAGCAAGATGTAAATTTTTTTTGACTAACATTGTTTGTTTGTTGAAGATTTGGTAAGATTTACTATGTAAATAGTACCTAATGATGATGCCCTCATCCAACTTGGATTCAATGTTACCTAGATTACTTTTTCTATTGTCGAGGACGAAGAATTTGCAACCAAATGTGTGTAAATAACTCACATTTGGTTTCTTATCTTTTTAGCGCTTATAGGGTGCCTTTTTCAAGATGGATCGTATGAGTAATCTATTCATTGCATAATTCATGGTGGCAATAACTTCATCCCAATAGTATTTTTGAAGCTTGGAGTCACACAACGTGGTTCTTACAACCTCCTCCAAGGTTCTATTTTTTCTTTCCACCACTCCATTTTGTTGTGGGTAATATCATTTTGATCACATAAGTCCATAAATATGGCATTCCCAAACTCCTTTCGATGATCACTCCTTATAAAATGAATCATATTTCTTTTTTCTACTTGAATTTTCTTAGCAAGCATAAGAAAAGCGTTGAAAGCATCATCTTAAGTAGAAAGAAATAATGTCCAGGTATAGCATGAGTAATCATCTATAATTAATAGTTTATATCTACAACCACCCATGCTACGGGTCCTAGTAGGCCCAAATAGACCCATATGAATTAATTCAAGTGGCTGAGATGTGGTCACAACATTTTTGGTTTTGAAGGTAACCTTATGTTGTTTCCCTTGTTGGCATGGATCACATAATATATCTTTTGCAAAGTTCAACTTTGGAAGACCACGTACTATTTCTTTTCTAGCAAGTTTGTTTAATAAGTCCATGATATCATGTGCAATGCGCTTATGCATAACCATGCATCATTTTCAATTAAACTCAAACATGCATTATACAATTTTATTGATTTGACATCAAGCATTTACACATTGTTGATGCACGAGCATACAAGAAGTATAGATTTATCTACTACATTTGAAATCATGTAGTGTGAATTTGAAAAGTTTACTAGAAGTCCCAATCACATAGTTGGATAATGCTGATCAAATTATGCTTGAGGCCATCAACCAGATATACATCATTTATAAAGGGTTTAGAATTATCGATGATGCTACTAACATCAATGTCTCTAAAGGTCACACTTCCACCATCATATGGAGTGTGTAATACCTCGTTTTAATAAATCCTTAATTTAAATATGCAAGACTTAAAATTTGATTAGCATGCGTAATATATCATAGGATTCTTTTTAGAGTGAACGTCTCATCGTTACGAGGAAGTTTATAGTTATTAAATTATGGTAATAACCCAGACTAGTGTATATATGAGTAGAGAAAGATAAAAGTTGATGACGGTAATAATAACGATAATAAGAGTGTAGATAGTAATCAAAAAAGAAAGGATGGTAATAACAATAGCCTTATGATGAGTAACACTCTTAAAAATAATGCCGATAACAATAATTGTGAGAATAATAATGTTATAAATAATTATGATAATAAAGAGTGGTAGTGATAACACTAATAATAATAATATTGATCAAGATAATAATAGTGAGAATAATGGTGAAAATAAAACCTTGAATAGGTAGGATTTTTCCTTAGTATCTATACTCTTAAAAGCCTAATACTATGGTGTATTTTTTCTAACTAAATTCTAACCCAATCCCCATCATTTTTTCCACTTTAACTTCAACCTAATCTTCTCCCAACTTGTCGAGCACTCTCCTCCCCCATGCAGCCAGCTGCCACCTTTCTTCCATGCATGTGCACCACCTCTCCACCCTACACTCCTACTCATCCTAGCCTTATTATGCAGCCTTTCTTCTTCCCCTAACACATCCCATCACCCTTCCTGCTACTCTCCTCCTTCACGTCATGCCAACCTTACAATCCACAGCAAACCACCCAGCCGACCTCCCCAACATGCAGCAGCAACCCACACACATAACCCAACCCCAACCAATCGGCAGCCCCCATTCCCTTCTCCCAACCCGCACACCTACTCAACATTCCTAGCTATCTACCCATCCATTTCCTTCCTTCTCCACGAAACCAACCTATCTCTTGCAGGCCTCTTTCCCTTCTCCCATGCATTCGACACCCATCTCCCCTCAACCTACCTGCAGCATCCAACCCAACCAACCTTTACAACAGCCTCATCTTCCCCTATTTTTTCCTTCCCTTCTTTAGTCCTGACCTGCAGCAAAAGTCCCTCCTCCCTGTAAATCCTCTCATTCTCCCCTACTTCCAGCACTAGATACTCTTGTTTGCAGCCCCTAAACTTCTCCCTTTCACCATCGAACCCTTGCCCAAAAATCATCAAACTTGCACCCTTGCCAAGCTTCCCTCTCCCCTCATGATTTGCCTCTCAAAGCAGCAACTAATTCCGGTGTAAGTATTCTACCCTCTAGTGTGTGTGGTACGTAGTAATTCCATGCACCAACAGCCTTGGTTAATTCTCTAATCTTATTTTGGGTATTAGTTCACCTAGGTTTTCATTGTATTATTCTATTTAGCATAGATACTAATGCATGTATAGTTTTGGATGGTGTTATTTATTTTTGGGTAATCTTGACCCCGCTTAAGGTATCCTTGGAAGAAGCTCTTCATGGTATTATTTTTCTTAACTCAAAGGTAAACCCAACTAATCCGTAGATGGTATAATATTGTGTGAAAGTGATAGGTTAGTTTTATAGGATAAAAATCATGCTAGGTTGAGGATATCAAATGACTTGTATTTTGTGGGAAATGGAAGCATGTTTTAGTTCGTTTCTATGTGAATATTATGATGTGTAGACTAATATATGTTACCATGCTAATATTTATATGCCTAGGTAGTATTCTAAAAATTGAGAGTGTATGCTTATGACAACATATATGGATTTATGCTAAAAAGAAATGTGCATGTTTAGGGTTAGAGTCCAACCGAAAATTTGTCATGTTTCATGGTACGACCTATAAATGAATTAAATGTGTCCCTTGGATATTTTAGATAATTTTGGACGTGTAGCATGTTAATTTAGAGTATAAATGTGTTTAAATGGTGATTATTATGTGTTGCATGTTCTAGGGGTAAAAATGTAAATTCTATATACTATGGTTCATATTTGAAAGTTATTTGTGAAAATTGCATGAATTTTATGAGATACTTGAAATGTATGCTAAGACTGTATACATGTACCATGTATGGTGAATGCTTAGGGGTAATATAGTCTTTTTCGGTACTAAAGTAATTATTGTATGTTAAGTTATCATTAGCTATTTTATGTTAGATTTTTTGTGACAAATATCCTATGGAGATAAACCTGGTAGTAAAGTAAAGGAAAATGTGGTAGTTATAGGTCGAAGGGTATTTTGGTCATTAGGGCAAAAATGTGATTCAAGTGAATAATTGGACTAGTTGAAATAAGTGTTGGCCTCAAAATAATTTTGGAAATAATTGGACAAATGGATTGAATAACTGAATCGGATAATTATTCGAGCTATGGCATGATGCCTAACCTTAGTCGTGTTGGCTTAGAATTATTATAACCCTCGTGGTCTTTTGGATTTGACATTGGATGGTTGATTGTTGCAACCCTCATGGTCCCTTGGTTGATTGATTGATGGCTATGTTGTAATATTATGAGCCTTGCTGTTCTAAAATTAATAACCTGGAATTTCATAAGACACTAATCACTTAAAGAGGAAGACTTAAGTTTGAAAAGGAATCTTGTGCCTCAGATTTAGCCCCCAAGTGCATATTTTGGGCCTTCGGGTCAAGGGGATCACTTATGCTCTATAGGTATTCCATACACCTTATAGGGGGTACACGTACTTAAGGACTTGAGTTCTGAGGTTTAGTATGGACGATTGATATGTCGTGTGGCTTCCTTGGCGAGCTTTGCCCTGGAATTGAGTGAATTATTTTGGTACCACCTCCTTGACGATCATTGCCATGAATATGGGATTGTATTCCACTCGAGAATTGTTATATAAATGATATAATCGGATTAGATACCCACCATAATACTTTTGTAATAATTGGATTAGGCGTGATTTGACCTTGGTTAGATTGTTTGGAATGACACCAATTCTTCCTATTACGCTATAATGTATGATCTTTGGTAAATTGAAATGATTGTGAAATTTATAAGCATCTTTTTAATGCCTTTGCTAGGGATTTGGATATAACTAGTATCATTAATTGTGATGTGGAATTGTGTCATGAAATCGTGGCTTGCATGTGATCGTATGTTTTATTTTGAAATTCCTTATTTGTATGATAATTTTATATGTGGGTATACTGCCTCTCCGGAGGTGTTGTGATTTACTCAGTACGAGGAAGTCGTACTGATACTATCACTTTTCAGAGGAGTACGTTCGTGGCATACAGTAGTTGAAGGATTTTGAGGAGCATCATCCAGAAGACTAGTTAGGCTAAGGGAGTGAGTGGACCCTGTCCCTATTTCCCTTTCCTTGTAATATTTGATGGACCAGATGAGTGTAAGGCAAACCACTGTTGCACCTTCGTGTGCCCCATTTTATTTATTTTCCAAAAATTGTTAGTTACTTAATTATCTAAATGGTCCTTTTCTATGGATAATCTTTCTTTGTAAAACCCTTGATTATGTATTGTACTTCTCTCGCATTTTGTTTGGTCTGACTTGTTTTAAGCCTTAGCACTTGACATAATGATGGTGAGGAGACCGGACTTACCAGACTTATGTTAAGTGTGGTGCTAACACCCACTGTTTTATAATTTTGGCTTCCGCAAAACATAATTTAAATGAAAATTTAAAGTCTTGATTTTGGGGTGTTATAGAGTTAGCTTGGAGAAAATGGTTTGATCACCCGTCATGTGTCTTGAGCATACACTATCTAGGAACCATTTGACTTTGAAGCATATTTGCAAGCACACATGTTCTAGTTTAGGTACCCTTTTTATGGTTCCTTATCCGGTTAGTGTTTAAATCACGTGACATGGTCCCCTTAGGTATCCACACCTTCTTGAATTTCAGAATCACTTTGATATATTTTGTAAGCTCACATGATGAAGCAACATGACTAGATTTATCACACATATTGCACAAAATTCTTTTCTTATAAGTGGAGGTGATGTAATCCCCCAAAATTTTAAAAGTCTATATTTTAATAAATCACTTTTATTTGGGATAACTTAGCTTTTAAACTTATTTAATTTAATTATTTGAGGATTTTACCTCTTAAATTTATTTGATTTAATTATTCTGTGGATTTTTGAGTATATAAAATTAGATGTGGATATTTAATAAATTAAAATAAGTGAATTGTTATTTTATCATACCCATTATATTTAAACAACGTTTCAAACCAATATTTTCTAAAATTTACCTTTTAAACCAACATATCAAATATATTAAGTTAAATTATTACAATTTGTTTATCTACCCAAAATCCTAATTTAAGAATTGTGGCAGAATAATGATTTATTAAGAAAATTAATAAAATAAATTATTTTCTTAAATAAAGAGGAAATTAATTAAGAAAAATAAAGATAAATTAATAAATAAATTATTAGAAAATTTTGGACATTTTACTAATTAAAATGGAAGTTAAGGACAATTTATCCAAAATAGCCTAATTAATTTAAAAATGAATTTAATTATTATTCTTAAAATAATTTTTATTAAAATTAAATATCCAACTTAAATATATAAATAAATAAGGACCGAATACCCCAACCCAACCATTTTATCATATTTTTTTTTCCATTTTTTTTTTTTCCTTTCCTTTCCCTTTTCTTTCTTCCTCCTTTACTTATTTTTCCATCTTCCCCCTGGTTTGGGCCATCCCGTCGGCCCAGATCACTCCCCTTCCTCGTCTCACGCAGCCCAACTTCCCCAGCCCTCCTTCGTTGCCCGTTTCCCCAACTGGCCGAACTGTCCTCCTTCTTTTTTTCTTTTCTCCCCTGGACGGACCGGTCCTCCCCCTTTCCCTTTCCTTCTTCTTCCCCGCGCAGCTGCAGCCCGACCTGCACCTCTGCGCACGCCGACCACCTCTGCACCGCCGGTTGTCCTTCCTTGCCCCTCTCCCTGTCGTTTTCTTTCCCTCTTTTGACCCCAACAAACCTCACAGCTCCCTCACGCGTGCCCCTTCCTTTCCATTTTCTCTCCCCCGACCTAACCTGCAATTTGCAGGACTCCACTGCCTGCCACCGCCGGCCGATGGTCCTTCCACACCTTCCCCGCTTTTCCTCTTCCCCTTTGTCCTCTTCCCCCTCAATTATCCTATAAATACCCCCATTAGTAGCCATAGCCGGTCTCTTTTTTTCGAAAAAGCCCCAAAACCCTGCCTCGCCCCCGCTCAAACAGTCGAGCTTTCCGCCGCTGCTCAAACAGTCAAGCTTTCCGCCACGGCCAGTGATCGCCGTGACAACCGCCGCCCGCCAAAACCTTCCCCGCACTTCCCGCTACAAAACCAAACCACCGTCACCCCTTGCCTTGCCCTGCACATGCCGCCCCAGCCGTGCAAAGTTACCACCCCGAACAACCCTCTCCAGCCCTTCGCTTCCCTTCGCGCCGCCTCTTGCCGCCACCCTCGCCGCAACCAACGCCTCCTCCACCCTCCAAAACGTCCAACAGACCTCCCTCTACCTTCCCATACCTTCATCTTCCCCTACCTCCCCCATTTTCCACCACCCTCCACAACCTTCGGCCGCTGCACCAACCACTGCACGCCGCCACTCCCAGCCACGCCACCACCCTCATTCCACCCCTCTTCACCTACTGCATCTTCCTCCACCTCAAACACCCCTCTACCCTCTCTCCTCTAGCCTGCACCTTGATCTTTCCACCTCTCTTCCTCCTCCACGCGCCGCCGCCGGTCCACCACTAACCTTAGGTGGTTTTCCAACTCCCCCAACCCCTAAAACAGTGTTAGTAATTTTATCTAATATTAATGATATTATCCTTAATAATATTATTATTATTACTATTATTACTATTATCATTATTATTACTATTATTATTATTACACTCTTAATATTACTATATATCATCCTTATTTTCCTAACCTAATTTCAGAGATAGTTAACTAGGGTATATTATTAAAAGGAAACAACTTTAACATTAAGATAGTTATCCTTATTATTATTATTATTATTATTATTATTATTATTATTATTATTATTCCTATTATTGTTATTACTCTTATTACTATCTCTATCACTACTACTAATACTAGATATGGCTTATTATCATTATCTTACTACTATATGTGATAGACATTTGAAATCTTATATTACTATTATCATTGTTATTATTATTACTATTAGTATTATTATTTCTATTATTAATGACACTATTATTGTTACTATTACTTAAACCAAAAGTATTTTAGTATTATTGTTATTATCACTACTAGTACTACCATTATCATTATCCTTATTTCCTTACTAATATTGTTAATGGTGACCTTGTCCATCATTACTTTTATTAATATAAACTTTTAAACCCTTAAGTTATTATTATCCAAAATATGACCTTTATCATTATTATCTTTAGGAATAATAGTACTTTGTTGATATTGCAATTATTATATTATTATTCGAATCCTAACACTATAGTTAACCTTAGTCTTAAAAAAAATGTTAGGGTTCTAGCACTATAAGCATTAGCGTTACTATTATTAGTTTTATTATTATTATCACTACTTTACTAATAGTTAGCATGAATACTATTATTATAAGAATAAAGCTAACAGGTTTAATAATATAAGTGTAACAATAAATATTAAAATAAACATATTTTGACTAGTACTATTTAGTAGATTATTTTTAAGGTAAAAACCCTAGTTTTCGAATAATACCCTCTTTTAAAAAAAATAATAGTAACCCTAATCTTAGACTATAATGACACTCTTAGTAGGAGGGAAAAGTGATCTTTAGTATTTTCCCCCCTTATAGGTGAATCGAGCCAAAACCCTAAGGAGTTGTAGGAGCGTGCTCCAAGCCCGGCGTCATTTTAGGTAAGGATGTAACTAAGGCCGCTTGTGTGTTACGTGACCTGTATGCCTTGGATGCTATATATATCATGATATGTCGTGTATCGTATGATTGTCATTAACTTGTCTTATATGTAGCGCATCTTGGAGTTGAGGTATGTTGGTATGTGTTTCTTATGACATGAGTATGATATGTACATGTGGTGTTTATGGTGTGATATGATATGGCCGCTAGGACATGCATGCTAGGACAAATGATAATATAATATGGGAATGAGGGGACAAAAAGAAAGGAAATGGGAAGTGAGTTCACTAAGGAGGGATATGAGGTTGACCAAAGTACTTCATGATCCACGAGAGGAAATTAAAGAGGGAGGAATGACCAAAATAAATGAGAGATGGGAACCACGCATGGGAATATTAAAATTTGCATGGGGACTTGGGGTGTTTGCATGGGATGGATAAATCTTGCATGGGGGTGATCCTTACGTGAGAAAAGTTGATTTAGGGTGTAAACAAGCTAATGGGAGAGTTGTAGAGTGATTGGAGACTTGGGATGAAAAGTAGTACGTAGGTTGGTGTAAGGGTGTATAAGGGACCTGATTAGGGTTTTGGGAGGAAGTGGTAATCTGGAAAGTACAAAGGTAAAAAAAATGATTAAGGAAGAGTGGAGTACGGGTTAAGAGTGAGAATCTATTTTATAAGGGATGAGTATGGGTTCCATGGGAGAGGAGATATTTTGGGGTGAAAAGATGGAGGTTGCTTGTGGGAGAAGAAAGGTACTAGGGTTTGAAGTGGCCAACTAGGGTTTTTCCGGTCACATGCGAAGTCGAGAGGTAAAGTGATATGTTTTGGGATTGGACCTAATTGAGATGAGATGTGGGGCGATGAATGAAGTAATGGTAGTGTAAGTGAGAGGAAGTTGGGCCACATAGGTCCAATTAGGGTTTTCAAGGGAAATCCCTAGAGGGTGATAATGGGTGGCGTTGGAGGTCATGAGGTGTTGGGTCTTAACCTACACTCTTAGGAGTTGGTCTTTCATTATGTGTAAGTGTAAGGGGAACGGATGTCGGGACGTGATAAGGGGTGCAAGAGTCCCAAAAATATGGGACGGTCCCCCTTGAGAGGAAAGGAGTAGAACGTTGATGACATGCATGTCAATGGTGGAATGTTATCTAATAAGACACAGATAAGATGCGAATCACTTAAAGCAGAAGATTGTTGAGCCGAGCTCAGACCGGTCCACTGGCGAATAATAGTGGTCAGGAGCGTTTTGCCCTACATGATTTTTGGTCCACCGGCTATAATAGTGGGGGATTTCGTGCTCAACAAACCAAAGTAAATAAACTAAGCCATGGGAAATACACTAAGTACTTACAGTGAAACACTATGTGAGTCAGGGCTATATCGGTCCACCGGCGAATAATAGTGGTCAGGAGCGTTTTGCCCTGTATGTATGTATTCCGGTCCACCGGCTATAATAATGGGGTTCCCGCACTCACATGGACTATTAAAGAGTATGTGTGGAATGAATATATTATTAAGGAGAATAAAGAATAAGTTACCCGAAAAGTAACCAGGCCTTATTATATGTATCATTGTATGTTGTATACATGCTCATTCTTATGTTATATGCTCTATGTGTTGGCCTTAGTGCATCTGTTACCTTACTCAGTACGTAGCGTACTGATCACCCGTTTCATGGGTGCTGCTCATTCCCACAAGCAGAAGGCCCGTCTGAGCTTGTGTAGGTAGGGGACGATGTCTTCGATGCCTACGATACTTACGAGGCATCAAATGGGGCTGAGCGTTGAGCCTAAAATTGACTTGGGGATCGAGAGCGACTCGGCCGGACCTGTTTCTTTTATTGGACTTTATATTATCGTATTTTAGTTGTGTTTTGTGCTATGCTTTATGTTTTGAAAAACGTACTCTTTGGTTTGTAATCCTAAATCGCACTCTGATTTCTGTATAACTTATGTTTTATTAATGACTCGTGTTTATTGTTAACTTTATTTAGCCTTAGCACTTAGTACTGGAACGGTAGGAGTGAACCGATCTGGTACTAAGTGTGGCGGTAATGCCCTCGAGTTTACGGTTTTATCTTTTCGCTTCCGCTAAATATTTTTTATTAAACGAAATTTTTCAGTAGTAAATTTGGGGGTGTTACAGGTGAATCTTACATGTTTTGCATGCCCACATATTGTAGATGAGTGGCCACTTTTTTCATGTATACTATAGTTGTTTGATGTAGAGAAAGCATTCACTTGATGAGCTTTGGAGTCTCTTATAAAAAAAATTATTTAGTGTTTGGCATTTGATTACCTTCTTATTTCCATAGCCTAAGCCCTCGCAGTCCTTATAGTATCGTTGAGCACCTAATAATAGAGTTAAACCTTCTTTACCCTTTGTGAAGGTATACGCAATCTTTACAAATTTATCACATTTGGCTTGTAGTTCAACTATTTTAGATTAGAATTGATCTATCTTGAGCTGGTGATCACAAAAAATATATTCCTTGTATTCATTAAATTTATGGCTTATTTGGAGCTACTTATTAAAAGTAGTTATCCAAGGTAATTACTTATTTTAAAAAATTTTAAGCTATTTTTTTTTTCAAAATAAGAGATTATCTTAGATAAATACTTTTAATAAGTAGTTCTAAAAAAACACTTACTTATTTTATTTTCTAGCTTAGTTTAACAAGAAGCATGTGAGATTCAAGAAGAACATTTTCATTTAATGCAAGAATGTGTTGGTCATTTAAATGATTAAGTAGCTTCTTTATGTTTTCTGTTTCCTTAGTTAGTTTGTCATTGTCACGTAATGAATCATGTAAAACACATAATAAGTCATCATATGAGTATAGTAAGTTAGATTATACCTCATCAATGTCATCTTCATCATCAAAGCTTGTGGGTGAGGTGGATATTGATGATTCTTGTCCTAGAGCCATGAAACAATGGTTGTCAATTTCTTTCTATTCATCAGAGGGTTCATCGTCACTTTCCCCAAAGGTGGCCATGGATTTTCTTGGTCCTTGCCTTCCTTTGTTGTTACTTGTGTTCCCTTTATTCCCTTTGTTCCTTGCCATTTGTTTAGCGATTTCATTTCTAAGCTCATAGCAGTCAAGAATAACAAGGCCGACTTCTCCACAGTTGTGGCATTTGATCTTGTCATCCATGTTGAATTCTCTGGGCTTTGTTGTGCTGCTTGAGGAAGGTATTTTGTTTCTAATTCCTCTTGATTGGAGGAGCCTTTTAAATTGATTGGATATGAAGACAACTTCTTCATCATTCATGGGAGATTCTTCTTCTCCTTCATCACCTTCTTTTTCACCCATATCTTTAGCCACTTCTTGTTGTCTAGAGGAAGTGGAGGCTTTCATTGCTAGGGGATTATACTTTCTTTTCTTCCTCTGATCCATTTTTCATTTTTGATTGATGAACCATAAGATTATATAAGGGCTCTTCAATTGTTATTTTTCTTAGATCTCTAGCTTCTTCAATCACGATCACTTTGGGGCTCCATTATTTTTTAAGACCTTACAAGGCCTTTCTTGATTTTTCTTCTTCTGTGATTTCTTTCCCCAAGGCTTTGACATTGTTGACAATGGAGGTAAAGTGGCTGCTTAGGTCATTGATGTTTTCACCTTGCTTCATACTAAATAGTTCATACTCTCTAGTGTGAAGGATGATTCTTTGATCCTTCACCTCCTTTGTCCCTTCATGGGTCAGGATGAGATTATCCTATATGTCTTTTGAAGTTGAGCACAATTGGATCTGGTGTTATTCCTTTTCATGAAGTCCACATTACAAAATCATGATGTCTTTATCGTTGAGAGATAGCCTTCTCTTTTTTATATCTGTCAGCTTATCCCTCATCTTTTCCACATGTTTACAATTAACCTCCTTTTTTATTTTGATAGGCCCTTTAGTGAATATTAATCACATGTCATAGTCTTGTGATTTGATGAAGAACATCATTTAGTTCTTCCATTAGGTAAATTTCTCTCCATTGAACAATGGTGGTTTAGTAGTGGAGATGCCTTCATTTAGACCAATGGAGTCCATTCCACTTGTGGATATTTTTCACCTCATATTATTGAATCTTTTGAGAGGTGACCTTGCTCTAATATCAATTGAAAAACACCCTAAAGGGGGGGGGGTGATTAATGGGTTTTGGAACGAAAATGACAAAATAAAAATTAACATACAATATAGAGTGGTTCAAGAGCGAATCACTCTTTATATCCACTACCAAAAGGTTTACTCTTTTAGATTTAGAAATAGTGACGTGTTTTTATTGACGATCATTCTTCTATCGACTTAGGAGCCTTACTATCTCAATGATTCTCTAAAAGATTATTTATAATTTGACCTATTTATCTTCTCTATATTCTCCATAATAATCTCTCAAGAATGATAAGCAAACACTCATTAATCCCTTTAAATAAATTCGTGAGGAAGTTGTGATTACATATAATTCTCACCAAGAATACAAGATATAAAAGTGTAGAACTTTGGATGAGATGTAATATGGCTAAGGGAAGTATTCTATTATGGTGATTTTGGGTTCGAGTTAATTTGACGGGTTATGTTTGGGTTAACTTCACAAATAAGATCTTTTAGATTTTGACAGGCCGGGTTGGGTTCAGACTGAGCTAATCCTAGATCGAATCACTTAAGATTTGGGTTGAATCAGACATTGACCACCAAAATCAATCTAAATCATTAACCTTGTAAGTAAGCATTAAGTTTAATTTCATGAAAGCTTATAATTAATAATGTGTTATTAATTGCTATTTGTTTATTATTATAGCATTATAATGTTATTTTTTTATGCGAAAAAATTAATAAAATTAGAATATCATTAGTGAATAAGTAAGTTCATAATAAAAGTAAGAAAAATAAATAAAATTTAAATAGTAATATATTTTTTAAAAGTTTTAAATAAAAAATAAGACGTGTATTTTTTTTATTATCATAACTGATTAATATTGAATTCGATTTTGTTGAATCGGGTTGATAGTGGGTAGGGTTGATAACGGGTCGGGTTCAGGTTGGGTTAGTTTTGGGTTGGGTCAGGTTTATTATATTCGGGTCATATTAATAAATTTATAAAGTCATATTGGGTCAGGTTTTATGTTGGTCGGACCAACTTTTTCCGGTTCTATTTATTACTTAAATTATTAATATTTTAGACATATTAATTATTATCACTCACATATAAGGTTATACACCAATTTTAATTTTTTTACTATTTATAAGAATCACTATATATAACAATGACAAACGTCAAATTGTATCAAGAATCAATATGACAAAATTCAATTTTTTTAATACAGAAAATTACTTTTTGCACTTTATTACTATTTATATTAATTACTATTCATGCCCGGTTAGCATTTTGATGGTCGAGGTCGATGGTTAATAGTAAATGATCAACCATTAACCTTTAAGTTTATACTAATGAAGCCTTTAAGTAAATTTACCATATTACCCCTCATTTCAATTAAACTTAGTAATTATAAAATAAACACTAAACAATTTCATAATTCATGAATTTAAATCTAAGCATGATTTACTTATATATAACTCAAAAATTAGCACAAACAACCAAAATTTAAGTAAAAATACAACTTTGCCCTTAAAGGGCTAAAAACAACAAAAAATCATATGCCACACCCTACATAAGATAAACTCTTAGAAATTTACATACTTATTAGAAATCACCTAAAGAACATGATAGAATGTGAAAATTTCAGAAAAAATGTAGACAACATGTACATTTATCAAAAAATACTCTTAGACATGCTTAAATCTTAAATTTAACCAAACATAGCCTCATTGTCTACACATGCTCAAATCTAATCATATTGTGTATCAAATGTTACCTAAAACAATTTTTTTTAAAAATCTAATGGAAGCATTGGAAATTTTTTTTAAAACAATTTTGACACAAATTTGTCCAAAAGCCATAGGACACTAAATGAACAAAAATGTTCATTTCCACTACAATCAACACACACAATTTAAAAATTCTATCTATTATTAGTTTGATTATGTTTATCTAATTTCCAAGTATCCTAAACAAGATAAATATCTCCCTCCTCCAAGCAAATGTCCTCCTCTTGAACATCTCGGACAAAACCATCTAAAAGATGTTAACAAAATAAAAAACAACATGAATCCAAGAAAATTAATAAATAATAATAAATGGATGAAAACGAGGAATAGGGGCAATTTTTAATACCCCAAAATTTATTTAATCCTAATTCCAAGTAATTAATATATTAATCTAATTCTAATCTTGGGTAATTGATGTTTTTATTTTACCCTAATTATTTATTCATAAATATATTCCTAAGCTAAATTTAAAATTTGGTTATTAATATTTTAACCTAACTCTAACCTCGAATGATTGATGAATAAATTTCACCCTAATTCCTTAATCTTTAATTTAAACCTAATTCTAATTTTAATTTTAATCATAATCCTAATTTGTTTTTCCTTTTCCTTTTTTCTTTCTCCTCATTTCCCTTTTGTTCCCCCTTTTCTTTTTTCCTTTTCCTTCTCCTTCGTCCCAAATGGCATTTGCCCCTTTTCTCTTCTAATCATGCACCACCTCCTAATATGACCTCCCTTTCTCTCCTTTTCCCTTCCCTTCCCATCCACTTCCACCCCTACACCTTTGCAGTCTACATACTCCCTCCAACCCAGCTTGCACCACAACCACACTAGTCCCTAGACCTTTAGCCATTCTCAACCCATGCCTTACCCAGTTCCTATACACACACACACACACACACACACACACATACTGGATTTAGAAGCTAGGTTAGGATTAGGAGAGGAAAGAATGTGTTCTGGTATCTAAATATGTTTGAAGTTGGTAAAACAAAATATTTATGGAACAATTATAATATATATTTTAGCATAAACGCCCCCATCATCATCAATCAAGGCTCATATATTATTCCTTTTCCTCCTTGAGTTTGATTTCTTGTGGAAGAATAGAGTGTTACTGTCATTAGGGTTATAAATTAGTTGAATTGAGACACACAAGGGTGGGATTTTGTTGCACTCATTTAATAAAGGAGCCTAAAAATAAATCTAGAGCTTGACTTGAGAGCTTTTGTGGTAAATGAGCCGAACTTGCGATATTTTTACTGTAAACGAACTCAAGCTCAAAATTCTAATCCTCAAGTTCAACTTGTTTAATTAAATAAATAAGTCTAGCTAAGTCCTTAGCAATTCGAAATCAGAAAGCTCATAAGCCAACTTTGTTCATTTACAACTCTAAGTGAAATGCCCCAAAATCCTAATTTTAAGAATATTAGCTAATTAAGGATTTTTTTTAGAAATTAATTAAATTAATTATTTTATTTAAAATAAGAGGAAGAAAATAGGACCAAATTAATAGGAATTTTATAAATAATTTAATTGGAAAAAATTAGAGTGATTTGCTAATTAAAATGAAATTTAGGAAAAATCTTTCAAAAATCTCAAATTAGACTAAAAAGGGAATTAATTATTATTTTATTAAAATATTATTATTTTTAGATATTCTAAAATACCAAAATATTCTAAAATATCCCAACCCACCTATTTTTCTTTTTCTTTTTCTTTTTTTTTCCTTTTTCTTCCTTTTTCTTTTTTTCTTCCTCCTCCCTCGACATGGGCCAGCCCTGCGGCCCAACTCCCTTCCCCCTTTCTTCTCTTTCGGCGCTGCCCAGTACGCCACGTTTCTCCCTCATTTTTTTTCCATCGCCTGGTTCAATTCTTCCTCTTCTCTTTTCTTTCCTTCTTTTCTTCTGGACCGCTAGTCCACGCCCCTCCTCCTTCTTCCTTCTTCTTCCTCCCCCGTCGACCTGCAACTCTCCCCTAACTGCCTTGAAAATCTCGCCATCGGCCACGCTCACTGACCAGCTGATCTCTCCTCTCTCTCCCCTGTTGACTCGCCAGTCGTTTGACCCAACCAACCAACCCTTCCTTCTGGCGCACGACCCCTTTTTCCTGGGCAACCACCCCTGCCATGATTGATCTACGCCGGCCTGCCATCGCCGGCTGGTGCCTTCACCTATCTTCCCTATTCTCCCGTCTCTCCCTTGACCTTATCCCCTCCTTTATCCCTATAAATACCTCCATAACCAGCCTTGATCGAGTTTTTGTTTCGTACCTAGAAAAATCACCGCTTTACGCCACCACCCAATCAAACGCTAGTTCCGTCGCTGTCGACCAATGCCAATGCCCACGCCGCCCACCTAAGCACTCCTTGAATCACACTCTACCTAACTACACCACCCTCCACCCTCGATTTTCCTTGCAGGAGCCACCCCGGCTGTGCAAAGTCACCTTCTCGATTAGCCATTCCTTCCACCTCCACTGCCCTTCACACCACCATTAGCCACAACTCCCACCGTAAACACCGCCTCCTATACCTCCCAAACTACTCTACAGACTTTCCTCTACCTCCTCCTACCCTTCTTTTCCCCTTCCTCCCTCTCCTCCTCCCTTTCTCCTTTTCCTCCACTTTCGGCCACCACAACCGCTGTCGTGCGCCGCACCTTCATTCCACCCCTCTCCACCTAGGCAACCATCAACACCCCAACTTCCACCCTCTTTCTCCCTCTCCTTTTCCCAACACTCAACTATCTCTCTTTTCTTTCCTTTTTCCGGCCACCACCGCCTCCACCGTGCACCGCCCCCGGTGCCGCCAGTCACCACCAACCCAAGGTGGTACCCTAAACTCTCTTAACCCTTAAACCCTAATTATGCAAGCTTTATTTATTTAATTTTATTATATTACTATTATTCGATTATTATTATTATTATCATTATCATCATTATTATTATTAGTATCATTATTATGATTAGGGTAAAATCTTCAAACCTCATATTATCATCTTTTCCAATATTACTATTATTACTATTACCTTTAGCAATATTAGTATATTGTTAGTTTCATTATTATTATATTATTATTTTATTTATAACCCTAACATTAGAATAAATTAGGAAATTATAGTATTTTAGTAGGATGGAAACTAATCCTTTGTTTTTCCCTCCTATAGGTGAGACCAGTCAAAACCCTAAGGTGGCGTAGGAGTGTGCTCTAAGACCGGTGTCGTATTAGGTAAGGGTGTAGCTAATGCTTATGTATGCTATGTGTGTATATGCCTTGGATTGCCATGTATAATGATGCGTTGTGTAACATGTGCTATTAGCTTAACTGTTTTAATGTGTAGTGTAACTTAGAGTTGAGGTATGCTTATGTGTCATCCTATTGTATGTGTTGATATGTATATGTGGTGAAATGTGATGTGGCCCTTTAAGACATGCATGTGAGGATGTTTAATGTGGTATTGTGGGGGAAAGATGAAAAAGAAAAATGGGAGAATGAGATGACCAAAAGGAAGTAAGTTGACCAAAGAGAAGTAAGTTGACCAAAGGATGCAAGTTGACCTAAATATTTTAATGATCCATGAGTAGAAGAATAATAAGGGATGTAAGTAAAATGAAGGAATAGGAGAATCTATGGTTGTGAGTGGGAGAATATAGGGTTTTGCATGGGAGAATCTAGGGTTTGCATGAGAGTTTATGGTTTTGCATGAAAAACTTTGAAGGTTTGCATGGGAAGTTTAGAGTTTGTATAGAAGTAAAATTTATGTTTGTAAAGTTGACTTGGGGTGTAAGGAAGGTAACAGAACAGTTGTTTGGGTGTTTGGAGGCTTTGGGTGAAAATTAGTACGTGGGACAGTATAAGGGTACGTAGGAGACCGAGCTAGGGTTTAGGAGAAAACCCTAGTCTGAGAAGGTGGTAAAAGGTGAATTAAATGAGGGTGAGTGGAGTACGAGATGAAGATGAAAAATTATCATGTGAGGGATGATCATGATTAACATGGAAAAATAAGAAGTGGAAGGTGAGAAATGGAGGGGTGACATGTGGAAATGAGGAAGTTGGGGATTGGTGTGGCCAGTTAGGGTTTAATGTGACTACCTAGGGTTTTATGATCACACGTGTACTTTGGGAGTAAAGCGTAATGATGAGGGTTGAATCTAAGGGCTATGATGAGTAGGGTGTTAAAATAGTTTGGGTTTGTGAAGTGGAGTAGGATGAGCCACATATGCCTAAATTAGGATTTTTGGAGAAAACCCTAGAGTGAGGTAGTGAGTGGACTTGGAGGTGTACGGTAGTGGGCCTTGACCCATACACTTAGGAGTTAGGCCTCTAGTGTGAGTTAGGCCTCTAGTGTGAGATAGGGTAAGGAAGAAAGGTTATTGGGGCAAGTTAGGAGGTGCAGGAGTCTCATGATATGGGATGGGTCCTTTTGGAGGATAAGCGTAGAGGGAGTTAGTCATGCATGTCTAGGGTGAAACTTCTGAATAAGACACTTAAGACATTAATCATGTGAAGTGGAAGATTATTTAGTCGGGCCCAGACTAATCTACTAGCATACAATAGTGGTTAGGTGCACGTTGCCCTATAAGTTACCGCTCGACCTGCTATAATAGTGGGGGACCCTAAGCTCAATAAACCAAACCCTAAGTTTGCTAAGACACATAAAGGACACTAAGTACTTACAGTGGAATACCATACGAGCAGGGGCCAGACCGACCCACTGGCATATAATAGTGGTTAGGGCGTTTCGCTCTATAAGTGACTGATCCACCGGCTATAATAGTGGTTAGGTGCATGTTTCCCTATAAGTGATTGATCTACCGGCTATAATAGTGGTTTTCCGTACTCGCATAGATTGATAAAACAAAAGCATGGTGTGAAATGAGTACTGATCAGAGATTAAAATAATTAATTTATCCAAATTATAATTGGACCTTTATTTATTCATTTATTGATTTGAATGATTGTAAACTGTTATGTTATCATGTTTTAATCATATGCTTTTATGTATTGTCCTTAGTGCATGGTTGCCTTACTCAGTACCTAACATACTAACCACCCGTTTCATGGGTGCTGCTCATTCCCACGAGTAGAAGACCCTTTTGACTTTGTGCAGGTGGGTGATACTTATTTTGATGCCTTCGATGTTCATGAGGCATCAGGCAGGGCTGAGTGCTAAGTTCAGACTCGGCACGAAGATCGATAGTGGCGTGACTGGATTTTCCTTATATGATTCTAATTATGTTTTGAGTTTCCTAGATTTATCTTTTACCATTTGTAAACTTATTTCCTTTTAAGGAACTTTGACTATGTACGCTGGTTTATGACACTTTGACTCCGCACTCTGATTTATATATTTTAATGGTTTAATGTCTATTTGAAGTCTTGCTTGGGATTAAATTTATGATGGTTATTAAATTCCTTTTAACCTTAGCACTTGGTACTAGAGCGGTAGGAGTGAACCGGTCTGGTACTAAGTGTGGCGGTAACATCCCCATAATTCACTGGTTTTAATTCAAGTGCTTCCGTTGAAAAAAATAGTGAATTTTGAGGTGTTACACTAAGTACCACCTTGTTGAATTTTGGTGACCTTAGGCTGTTGCTGGTATATCAACTCTTTGAGTTTGAGAAGCTTGTTGAGCTCGCTGACCCAATTTCTCCTTTTAGCGATTTGTTGAGGCCATGGGTTTGGGCTAGAAAAGACTATCAATATGCTCCCTATCCTCCCTTAATCGGCACCGGATATTTTGAAACTCGCCATAATTCCATACCATCAACCTACAAGCACACGATTTGATTAGTATTTGAAGGAAAAGAGGTGCAGTGGACTAGGATCTTTTGGAGTGCCAAATGGAAGGTAGCGTACTGGAGTAAGGAGTGAAAAGAAAACCCTAGCCTTAGTACTAATGATATCACCTTTAGTATTGTTAGACCTATGCAGTGTTCAATGCTAGGGGCTGATAGTTAAAGGAATTGGCTCTAGGGTGCTCTGTACGGGTGCTTCATGTAGGGTTTTTGATTTCTTGTTTCTTTTTTGGGCAAGGGGGAGGCGACTCTTAGAGTGGGTCCCTTGTTCTTTTGCCTTTGGCTTTTTGCTAGCGCATTTTTGTATCTTGTTCTTTGTATCTACTCATAAAAAAAACATACGATTTGATGAAAAATTATTAGATGAGTTCGACTCACTATGAACCTATGCTCATTTAAATGTATAAAATATATTTATTATTGTACTTTTATATGAGAAGGTTCAAGATGAGTCTTACTGATCTTGAATTTGATTTTATCAACCACGTATGCTACTCTGACCTATATAGATTTTGTCTAGCTCTATGCAATCACCAACTCATGGGGAATTATTGCGTGAACCGGTGCACCCCCGGGTGAGCCTCTTTATAGTATATTCTTTGCATGCAATCTATATACACCGGTAAAGCGCCGCTGCTGGTTTTTACTACTGTTTGATCACCTACACATCTATACGATGAATTGACAAAGAGAGGAGGTTCACATATTTCCCAGAGTGATGGAAGATCCCCTCTCCTCCCAACTCTATCGACACACAAGCCACAAAAATTGCCAAGTTTTGGTTTTATTTTTGTGAGAAATAAACTATGACTCACATGCACTGCTTGTTTTATGTTAATATTTTGTTACCACAATCAGTTAGTGAGAATATAGCCGTTGATGAGCTTATTTATCATTGGTTAATCTCTTCCATCTTAGCTGGCTTAGTAGGGTGTTTTGTCTATAAAAGGGGCATACACGACATAAGGGGGAAGTAGAGGAACAAGAAGAGAGTTATGTAATCTTGGAGATAGAAAACAGAGTTCTCCGGTGATGTATTGTTCTTCTTTGATTGAATAAAGATAACTCTCGGTTGGCATCAAGAATTCACTTCCTATTTCCTACTTTCTACTTTCTCTCATTCTCTTCTATTATTCTCTGTGTGATCTTGCTGTAAATATAAAGTGCTGTGAACTTAATTGAGATATTAGTTCTTGCGCCTAACAGTTTTATTAAATTCGAAAGAAAAAAGGTTTTGTTTCCACAACAAAAACTAAAGAACAATGAGTTCTCCGGATCGAATCCGGAGATAGAAAATTGTATGATGATTAATCAATCCCCTGTATTTCGAGCAAAGCACTGACGTCCTATTTGCCCCAGCGTGGAGCCTCAAGCTCTTTCCCCGCCTGTTCCATGTTGAGAGGGTTGTTTACAGTCATCAGATCACAGCTACGACTCTTCTTCTCACCAGAAACATTTTCAGTAATATTGTCCAAGGGAGATCCTTACGTTTCCCTGCTTGCTTCAAACCAGAGGAGCCTGTTCTAGTCAGCTTTTTGGGCCCCCTCTTCCATTTCCTTTTCTTCTGTTTATCATTTGCACTTCCCATAGAAAAGGAGATGGGGGGTCATGTCAAGATTATATTGATGACCTACACATGGTTCTCTCCCGTCTCTGGAGACGCATCAGATACAATTGGCATCTCCAATAGTTTCATCTGCAACAACTCGTTTATTTTCGATGTATGGTATCCTGTTGTCCCTTAGCCCGAGCCACATCTTCAACGAAAATCAACTTCTGCTTCGTAGGACAACTAGCTAGAGCTCTCCGAACTAGCTGCTTTGTCAACCTACCATTCATGTTTCTCTTCTCTAGCTCTGAACCTGCCCCCTTTTCAATGGAGAAGCACGCAACCAGGCCCCAAAGACACCATTATCAGTCGACTGTCCATCCTCAAAAGCAGTACAATCTTTGTTAAGATGAGCCATGAGCCCGCAGGCGTAGAAAAAATTTGGTAACTTCTCATACTTCACAGTGATCTTCATGGGATTTTAGTTACGAAATTTGATGTTAAGCGAGCCCTTGAGTGGTTTATCAATCCGGATCAACTCTGATTGATAATCATAAATGTACTCTAATCCACACCAACCTCTTCATCAAAGTCAAGAAATTCCCCAAGCTGATTCTCGAAGAATTCGCTATATCTTGTAGATCTTCTATTAAGAGACATGTCAGAGATTTTCACTCTGAATGGATCGGACGAGAAATCTATGGCCGGTACAATAAGCGGCTGGAGCAGGAGAAGTTGGCTATCACAGTTCCATGGTCCGTTCTCTACGACCCATGTGGTATAACCGCTACGGAAATGAGAATAAACGGCAGTTGAAATAGGAGTATGTGCAAAACGGCCGTATAACGCATCACCATATATACTATATACTATCATAACAATTGCTCGAAAATTTTGGTATCAATATGGTGCTAAGTAAAATCAGACTAATAAATTTAACTATACACGGTTGTTATACATAAATGCCGTCTTATATACATTTACTTAAAGGTCGTTTGGTATCAAGAAAGTAGAGGGATAAAGTATATTCTTAGAAAATACAAAATACCTTATTATTTGATTTAAGAGGTGTGAAAAGTCAAAGGAAAAAATTATTTTTTTTGAAATTCTGAACCACTCATATGTTGAGGAAACTAATTCCTAGGATGATGTTCAGTAAATAATACTTCTTAAGTTATAAATTACCTAATTATCCTCAACTGCCGATAATTTCTTTAATATGGATGAGGATTATCAAAGGACATATATTATCAGTTTGTTGATTTCAGATGTTTAAAATATTCCTATCACATTTATTATTATTATTATTATTCTTACTATTATTATTATTTAATAAGTATTTTTTAGTATTGTATTAGAATTATTTTATCATTCTAGTTTATATCATTGCGTTTATTAATTTTTTACAATAAGTTTTGATACTGGAGCTACTTCAATTACTTGATGATATTTTTATAATATTTTGTTGTTGTCCATTATAATTATTTATATTTTTATAGTGGTAAATAAAGTTTCTATTCATGTAAAAAAATAGGTAGAAAAAATAAATGTTGATATTTATTAACAAAGGATATTAATTTAATTTAATGTCTACTTCCTAAGTAATAAGACAATAAACTAAACAAAACAACTAAGAAAGTTATCATACTTCTCAGGAGGTACATATATGTAATAGACACAAATAAATACTTCTTCCAGGGAACTACTTCCCAATATCTAACTTTTTTGGAAGTTGTATTTACTGTAGAAGTAACTGTAAGTATACTGAACGACCCCTTAAAAGAATAATAGAGTTGTACGATAAAAATATATGACTATTATATCAAAAAGCTACATGATAAAGTCATTATATATAATAGTTTTAATATATAACCGTTGTGTATAGTTTTAACTAAAACAAGAGCTTCAATGCAAGACTATAGACAATAATTGTTCTATAGAACCACTGCGTATATTGACAATATATAACATTTCTATAGAAAAATCATCGTCTATTCCCTTATTTTTCTAAATTAAAGCGGTTCTATAATGTACACTAGAATTAGACTATCTTACACGATTTACTATTTTCAGAATGCTTTGACAAACATGATCACCATATTACAATCTGGTTCTATACTTTTCTAACTATAAACGATTCTAATATGTCTTGTATAGATAAATACTTACCTCCTAATAAGTAGTATTGAATCTGAATGAAGATCTTCGTCAATTAAATCAAACCAATATGCAGTCCCTAAAGATGAGTCCAATACCACTAGTGCCCAGTGCACCCTAAAGGAAAATGAAGCAAAAATGAAGCACTGTGGAGCCATCTTCATTGTGTTAACCATATATGGAACATGAACCAAATTATTATTTTTATTGGATGTTTGAATGTAAAAATTTATAAACATTGGACCTGTCCATGGCATCAAAAAAGTTTTTCGATCAAGATCCTATGACCATAAAATAAGAAATTACATACTTAGTATCACAATAGTGCTTCTTGCTAGCTATTAAAACAAGGTTGACCCTAAAATGATTGAAATTATCTCATATATACTATTATATATTGACATTGTAGCATGTTGCCATATAACTAGTATATAATATCCTTTGCCCCAATCCATAGATCCACATCATCTACTTTCACATGTAAATCGGATGGAAGCAAATTTTTAATAGAGCCTGATCCACCCAAAGATAGCTCCAAGTCCATATACATACTAAATTGAGGTTTTAGGTCTTGAATGTTGATTGCCTTTTTCACCAAGGCTTATTGGGCTTTCTTAAACTCCATCTCCTTTCTTTCCCTCTTGCTAGGGATTCTAGTAATAATATTACCCTGCTAAGTAAGAAAGAGTGAAAAATATAATTATTAGAACATATATACACTATCGCTAAAAAAAAAGAATGTAATCTAGAATTGAAAACATTTAGATTACTTCATCCTTGATAATGACAAGGTTACTTAGCCATCCAATGAATTACCTGTAACACCCTCAAAATTACTTCTAAAAACTTTTATTTAATTAAAATAAACACAATCACGGAGGTGTTACCGCTGTGATCAGTACAAGCTCGGCCCCCGACCAGTCTCGTACCAACCACAAGGCTAAGGATAATTTCATAAGAACATTAAACAACTTAAAATAGAGATAAAACTAAAATATTTAGAACACGGGAATCAGAGTGCGCGTTAAAAGTTATACAACCCAATAAAGTACGTAATCAGAGTTCCCACGAGGGGTAAAAGGGTATAGTTCGATAAAACGAAAATAAAATGATACATAAGTAAGCTGAAGTAAAAGGGAGAGTCCAGCCAACGTCGCTCCCGGGTCCCCATGCCCAGTCCAAATCTCAACTCTCAGCCCCGCCTGATGCCTCATAAGTATCATAGGTATCAAAGATGGCACCTACTACTTGCACAAACTCAGTAGGGCCCTCTACTCGTGGGAATGAGCAGCACCCATGAAACGGGTGGTCAATACATTACGTATTGAGTAAGGTAACCATGCATCTAAGGCTAAACATAGAAATACATATAATTCAAGCAGGATCACATAGACAACATACTAGCAATACAGATAATAGAGGCCGTGTTATAATTCGGTTAAACTCAATCGTTAGATCTTTGGTCAAAATGCGCATTTCACACCATGATCTTTATAATTCCATGAGAGTGTGGGAACCCTACTATTATAGTCGATGGATCGGAAAAGTACAAGGCGAAATGCTCCTGACCACTATTAGTGCCAGTGGATCCGCCTCCATGGCAAAGTGTTCCTGACCACTATTATTATGGTGGGTCGGTTTGACCCCAAATTTCATTGTGTTTCACTATAATTACTTAGTGTCTTTCCCATGTCTTATCATAACTTAGAGTTTGGTTTATTGAGCTCGGGATCCCCCACTATTATAGTCGGTGGATCAGAAACGTACAAGGTAGAATGTACCCGACCACTTTTATATGCCGGTGGATCGGTCTCTAGGGCACCCTAGCACCTAGCCACTATTATGCCGGTGGATCGGTCTGGGTCTGACTCAATAATCTTTCGCTTTAAATGATTAGTATCTTAATTGTGTCTTATTCAATATATGTTTTCACCTTAGACATGCATGTTCTTTGGACTACCCACTCATACAATCCGTCTACTCCTATTCTCCCAAGAGGACCCGTCCCATATCTTGGGACTTCTGTACCTCCTAACACATCCTGACATCTTTTCCCTCTTCTACTTACTCACCATGAATACCCAACTCCCAAGTGTATGGGTCAAGGCCCACTTTCTTATGCTATATAATTTCAACTTCACTATCGCCCACTAGGGTTTTCCCCGAAAAACCCTAACTGGGCTTATATGGTCTATCCTTCCTCTATCTTATACAACTAAAGTTCTTTTACCACCCAACACATCACCTCACTTAGATTCAACCCCAAGCATTCCACTTTACTTCCCATTTGCACATGTGACCATAAAACCCTAGTTGGTCACCCAAACCCTAGCACCTTTCTTTTCCCATATATTACATCTCCATTACTCACCTACCATCCTCTCTTCCATAAGACACCTACACTCACCCTCCACGTGATATTCTCCGCTCTTACCCCATATTCCACTCCCCTCCATTATTTTTCACTTCCACAATCTCCTCCATTTAGGGTTTTCCTCCTAAATCCTAGCCAAGTTTCCTATACACCCTTATACCCACCTATGTACTATTTTTCACCCAAGGACTCTTCCCTTACCTTACTTACACCCCAAGGTAACTTTTACCATGTAAGGATCATCCCCATGCAAACTCCATCCATTCCATGCAAATCCTAGATTTCCCCAAGCAAGATTCACTTCACTCTTTTATTTTGTCCATATTTTCCTTTTATTTGTCCCCTCATGATGATGAGATAATTAGGTCATTCTCATATCCCTTGAGTCCACTCACTTCCCCTTTTTCCCTTTTTATCCCTTCACCCCATATCATATTATTAAAATAGCTTAGCATGCATTTCCTAGAGTGTCACATCATATAACACCACAAGCACAACATACATATCATTTTACATGTCATAAGGAGGTCACATGAGCGTACCTCAACTTTGAGCTGCGCTACACGTAAGCAGTCATAATAACATAAGGTACACAAATATAACATAACACATGGCATACAAGGAACATAACACACATAGTTGGTCTTAGGTACATTCTTACTTAAAACGACATCGGGCTTGGAGCACGCTCCTACGCCTCCTTAGGATTTTGACTTGATTCACCTATAAGAGGGAAATACGAAGGGTTAACTTCCCTCTAACCAAAATTACATTATTTCATACCTACCCTTATCATAGCCTAATATTACGGCTAATAATAATAATAGAAGTTTTATAAGTGAAAGTACGAGTATTATTCTTAAAGTAGCTAATCTTGCTACTACTAGTCAAAATAGGTCTTGGTAGTTATATTGGTTCATGTTAAAGTTTTATTAGCAATATTTATATTTCTAAAAATAATAACTTTAATAATAATAATAATAATAATAGTGATAATATTAATAATAACCTAAATCTTAGTAATAATAATAGTAGTATTAGTAATACTAAAATAGTGACCATAATGATAAAATGGATGACGACGACGACGACGACTACGACGACGACGATGATGATGATGATGATGATGATAATAATAATAATAATACTTCAAATCTTAGTAATAATAATGATATGGTTCGAATAATCATGTTAATATTAGCATTAGTAATAATAGTTCCCAAGTTAATAATAATAATAATAATATTGACGATAATCATAATATTAATAATAATGGTTCGAATAATAATAATAATAATATGCCAAAGTTAATAATAATAATAATAATAATAATAATAATAATAATGATAATGATGATGATGATGATGATGATGATGATGATGATGATGATGATGATGATGATAATGATATTAACAAAAATAAAATAATTAACAACTAAATAAATTATTTTTTAAAGGTAGGGAGGCTAGGGCATAACCTAGGGGTGGTGGTGACCAGGCGACACCGGTAGCGATATACGGCGGCGACGACGATGGCAGTGGTGGAGGAAGGGAAGGTGGATAAGTGGATATATAGGCTAAAAGAGGGGGAGTGAGATGGTGGTGGATGCTCTGGGTTGAGGTGGTTGGAATGGTGGTGGTGGTGCAGCAGAAGTGGCGGTGCAGGCAGTGGTTATTGTGGTGTTCAAAGGTGGTGGAGAATGAGGGAGGGTGAATGAGAGGGAGGCAGGGGAAAGGAAGGTAGGGAAAGGTAGAGGAGGATTTGGTGGGTGTTTTGAAAGGTAGGAGAAGTGGTGGTTGTGGTGGGGATGGTTTGACTACTCTAATATTAACATGACTACTCGAAACCCTAATATTACTATTACTAAGATTTGAAGTGTTATTATTATTATTATTATATCATCATCATCATCATCATCATCATCATCATCATCATCATCATCATCATTATTATTGACCTTGACCCTATTGTTACTAAAGTTACTATTATTATGATTATTAGGACCATTATTATTATCATTCTTAAGACTTGAACTATTATTATTATTATTATTATTATTATTATTATTATTATTATTATTATTATTATTATTATTATTTCCTATATCACTAATATTACTATCACTACTAGCATTATTATTATTACTATTATTATTTGTAACATTACTGTCACTACTTTAGTATTACTAATACTAATATTATTATTACTAAGATTTGGGTTGTTATTAGTATTATCACTGCTATTATTATTATTATTATTATTATTATTATTATTATTATTATTATTATTAAAGCTATTATCTTTAATAATATAAATATTGCTATCAATACTTTGACATGAACCAATATAATTATTAAGACCTATTTTGACTAGTAGTAACATGATTAGCTACCTTAAGAATAATAACCCTACTTTTACTTATAAAACAACTATTATTGTTATTATCCCTAATAGTAGGCTATGATAAGGGTAATGTAGGAAATTATGGTAATTTTGGTAAGAAGAAAGTTAACCCTTAGTATTTCTCTCTTATAGGTGAATCAAGTCAAAACCCTAAGGAGGAGTAGGAGTGTGCTCCAAGACCGGTCGTATTAGGTAAGGATGTAGCTAAGACCAACTATGTGTGTTATGTGCCTTGTATGCCATGTGTTATGCTATGTTGGTTTACTTTATGTTATTAGAACTGTTTATTTGTAGCGCAGCTCAGAGTTGAGGTATGCTTATGTGACTACCTTATGGCAGGTGTATAATGATATGTATGTTGTGCTTGTAGTGTTATATGATGTGACCCTCTAGGACATGTGTGATAGGATGTTTTTATAATATGATATGGGGTGAAAGGATGAAAAGGAAAAAAGGGGAAGTGAGTTGACTAAAGGGATATGATATTGACTTAATTATCTCATGATCCATGAAGGGACAAATAAAAGGCGAATATAGACAAAATAAAAGAATGGAGGGAATCTTGCATGGGGAATTCTAGGGTTTGCATAGAATGGATGGAGTTTGTATGGGGATGATCCTTACGTGGGAAAAATTGCCTTTGGGTATAAGTAAGGTAAAGAAAGAGTTGTTGTGGGTGATTGGAGTCCTTGGATGAAAAATAGTACGTAGGTTGATATAAGGGTGCATAGGAAACTTAGTTAGGGTTTGGGAGGAAAACCCTAAATGGAGAAGGTTATGAAAGTGAAAATAATGGAGAGTGAGTGGAATATGGGTCAAGAATGGAAGAATATAACATGGAGGGTGAGTGTGGGTGTCATGTGGAAGAGAGGATGGTAGGTGAGTAATGGAGAGGTGATATGTGGAAAAGGAAAGGTTTTATGGTTTAGGTGGCCAACTAGGGTTTCATGGTCACATGTGCAATTGGGAAGTAAAGTGAAATGATTAGGGTTGAATCTAAGTGAGATGATGTGTTGTGTGGTAAAGGATCTTAGGTTGTGTGAGATAGAGGAAGGATGGGCCACATAGGTCCAATTAGGGTTTTTCAGGGAAAACCCTAGGTGGCGATAGGGAAGTTGACTTTAGATGGCATAAGGAGGTGGGCCTTGACCCACACACTTGGGAGTTGGGTATTCATGATGAGTAAGTAGAAGAGGGAAAAGGACATCAGAATGTGTTAGGAGGTGCAGAAGTCCTAAGGTATGGGATGGGCCCTCTTGGGAGTATGGGAGTAGATGGATGATGTAGCTTAAAGAACATGCATGTATAGGGTGAAAACATATTGAATAAGACACAATAAGATACTAATAATTGAAAGTGACAGATTATTGAATCGGACCCAGACCGATCCACAGGCATAATAGTAGTTAGGTGCCGGGGTGCCCTAGAGACTTATCCATTGGCATATAATAGTGGTTAGGAGCGTTTTATCTTGTACGTTTCTGATCCACCGGCTATAATAGTGGGGGATCCCAAACTCAATAAACCAAACACTAAGTTACGATAAGATATAGGAAAGACACTAAGTAATTCCAATGAAACACCATAAGAGTTGGGGCCAGACCGATCCATCAACATAATAGTGGCCAGGAGCACTTTGCTTTGGAGACCAATCCACCAGCAACAATAGTGGTCAGGAGCATTTTGTCATGTATGTTTCCGATCCACTGGCTATAATAGTGGAGTTCCCAAACTCGCATGGACTTATAAAGAGCATGGTGTGAAATGAGCATTTTTCCCAGAGATTTAATGATTGAGTTTAATCGGACTATAGCACGACTTTTATTATTTGTATTGCTGGTATGTTAACTATGTGATCATGCTTGTATTATACGCCTTTCTGTGTTTGGTCTTAGATGCATGGTTACCTTACTCAGTACGTAGCGTACTGAACACCCATTTCATGGGTGCTGCTTATTTCCACGAGCAGAGGGCCCAACTAAGTTTGTGTAGGTAGAAGATGCCATCTTTGATGCCTACAATACTTATGAGACATCGGGTAGAGTTGAGAGTTGAGTCTAGACTTGGCCTGGAGACTGAAAGCAACATTGGCCGGATCCTCTTTTACTATTTATGTACCATTTTAGTTTGGGTTTGTTTTCTCATACTACATCTTTTATCCCATTAAGAACTCTAATTATGCACTCATTTGGATTGTAATAACTTTTTACGCATAATCTGATTTTCGTATTATGAACACTTAAACTTTTCTATGAATCCATGTTTTGAATTTGTTTAAGTTTTGGTGATAACTTTTCTTTAACCTTGTGGTTAGTACGAGACTGTCTGGGGGCCGAGCTTGTATTGATCACGGCGGTAGCACCCTCATGCTTGTGTTTGTTTGCTTAAACAAAAATTTTTGACTATGATTTTCATAGGTGTTACAAAAATTATCTAGCAGGTCCTCATTGACCTGCACAAATACATTTGGGTCATCTGCTCATGGGAATGAGCAAAATCCATGAAAAGGATGATCAGTATGCTATGTATTGAGTTAGGTGCCAACATAGCCGATTAGGGTTACACATAATACATGAGTTCATATAAGAGAATGAGCATAAATTCATTAACAAAAAATGATGCTAGGTAAATACCAATTTCAGGTCTCATTATTAGTTATAACATAATTTTATTCTTTCATTTACATTGAGTTTAAGAACCCCACTATTATTAAACTTATGGAACGGTCTAAAGCAATTATGAAAGACAACACACTTGAGCCACTATTATCATTTAGTGGATTGTATCCAACACCTCTTAAAACAAAACACACTTGAGCCACTATTCTTAAATTGGTGGAATAGTTAGAAGTACCTCTCAGGGACAACACATATGAGCCACTATTATCATCCGGTGGAACGGACCAAATACCTTGGTCCTGAGTCACACAATCTTCCATTTTAAATAATTAGTCTTATCCATCAGTACTCATGTTTAATTCATATTCTCATTCACATTGAGTATAGAGCCCTAATATTTTTTAATCTGGTAGAACGAATTGATGCACCTCTCAAGGAAAAACACAAATGAGCCATTATTATCATTTGATGGAACATACCCATATAAATACCTTAGCCCCCTTTTGGCATCACTTGACTTCCCCTTGGGTTGGTGCTAGTATAAGCCAGGGCATGGGGGCATACTACAAGGAAGTGTAGTGCACTACGGCTTGAGCAGTAACTGAATAATGGCTAAGCCAAAGGACCGAGCATAGCCTAAGGCCTAGGGCCTTTCAATTGGGTGTTAGGAACACCTTAAATTTAAGTCTTACCTAGGTGTTGGGCGCTTGGAGGAGAAATTATGAAATCTAGAGCCCGAGGCTTCTAGTATGCAAACTCAGCCAGTCTCATGTTTACCTCTACCAGGCCTATAAAGACAAAAAAGCTCTTTAGGGGGAGGTATACTCCCTCTAGGTTGGTTTTGCAGATGGGGCACGGGGCACCCCCAAGTCTTATATCATGATCATCTTACAAGACTCATATAATTATGCATGCCTTAATCTACATAAACACAACCAAATAGGTGTTGTTTGGTATTACTTATTATTAATAATTACTTTTAGATAAAAACTGCTTTTTATAAATTTACTTTTTAAAAAGTATTTTGGGAAGTAAAATATATGTTTGTTTTTACTTTTATTGTATAAGTGATTAATACTAAAAAACTACTTATTGTACCTCATGAGTGTTTGGTTTTCATTTTTCTACAAATTTACTTTTTTATTTTCCATCTTTAATGTTTAACTTTCTATATATGTCTTTTGGTAATAATTATTACATAAATTATGTAATATGAAATATTAAAAATCATATAAGACATAAAAAAATATATAAAAAGTATAAATATATTATAAAGTACTAAAAATTATAAAATTATTAAAAAAAATTATAAACACTCACTAAATAAATTTTATAAAATTCAAATAGTGACAATGATCAAAGTTTATATT
The DNA here is from genome assembly GCA_030549775.1 of Tamarix chinensis. NCBI lineage: Eukaryota > Viridiplantae > Streptophyta > Magnoliopsida > Caryophyllales > Tamaricaceae > Tamarix > Tamarix chinensis. The sequence goes on along the minus strand of CM060179.1, from coordinate 75,620,760 downwards.
ATGCAATATAATATAAAATTTAAATAGTGACATCTAGAATTCTTCCATCCATCCATTATTGTGAAAGTTTGTCTTTAGAATCGATGTTGTGATAATTTTTCCTCCCGACCTGTACTCAACTTTCCGTCATTCTCACATTCTTCCTCCTCTTTCATGTATTATTTTTCATCTTCTTGCTCTCGTTCTACTTTATTCATGAATTCTTCTTCTTCATGTACAACTAGCTACAAATAATGCCGTCAAAGATTAATGGAAGCTTTAAAATTGGCCTTTCGTCAATTTCACAAGAATATCTCAATGAAGGTTTTGAGCACATACAAACACAAATAAAATATATAAATTAATAAAAGTCTTTCCTCTCCTCCAAAAAAGAGCACATACAGTAACAAAACACGATGCAATTTATCATTGTTCAACAAAATTAACCTCACACGCCTATCAAAAGTAAGTGTTAGTAGACATCAATATTTTATGACCTAAGGGTAATTTGATAATTTTAATATATGGTGGTGATCATCTTAATAAATCATGTGGAGTTGAAAATGATGATAGGGGTTTGTGGCATTGAAAATACATGTTCCATTATGAATAATGATATTTTATGTTCTAGGGGCATTTTAGTAATTTTACATGTTCAATGGGAGTGACCTGAATAAATAGGCATGGTAAGTAATGATTAGTGCTAAGAATAATAATAAGGTTTTTGTGGTTTTAATAATGCATGTTGAGCATGAATATTAATATTTTATGATCTAGGGACATTTTAATATTTTTGCATGTGAAATGGAGGCTACCTAAATAAATATGTTTGATAAATAACAATTGGTGAAAAGTATGTTATTAAGGGTATTGTGGTGTTAGTAATGCATGGTTGGGCATGACTATCAATATTTCATGACCTAGGGGCATTTTAGTAATTTGGCATGTCTAATGGGAGTTAACTTAATAAAATTTTAAAATAAGTGGTAATTGGTGCTAAGAATGATAATAAGGATTTTGTAGTGTTGGTAATGCATATTGGGTATGATTATTAATAATAAATGACCTAGGGGTATTTTAGTAACTTGGCATGTGTAATGGGAGTTAACTTAATAAATATGCATGATAAGTGGTAATTGGTGTTAAGTATGATAATATGGGTTTATGGTGTTAATAATGCATGTGGGGTATGATTATTAATATTAAATGACCTAGGGGTTTTATGATAATTTTATATGTAAAATGGCGATTAGTTAATAAACGTGCATGGTAAGTATAAATTGAAGTTAAATATGATAATAGGGGTCTATTATCTTAGTATCACCTATTTGAGCGTGATATTCAATAAAATATGGTCTAGGGGTATTTTAGTAATTTTGTATGTAATATGGTGATTTGTCTCATAAACATGCATGGTAAGTATATATTGATGTTAGATATGATAATAGGGTTCTATTATCTTAATATCACTTATTTGAGCATGATATTCAATAAAATATGGTTTAGTAGCATTTTGGTAATTTTGCATGTAATATAGTGGTTTGTCTCATAAACAGGTACGCTAGGAATAAATTGATGTTAAATATGATAAGAGGGGTTATGGCCTTAGTATCACCTATTCAAGTATGATCATGAACATTATAAGACCTAGGGGTATTTTGGTAATTTGGAGTGTATCATAATGAGTATGTATGGTTTAGGGTTAATTAGGTAAATTAGGGTGTGTCATGATGTTATTTTCATAAACATATAGTAAGTGCATTAATTATTGATTAAGCATGAGAATGTGTGTTAGTTGTTCTAGAAGTGCATGTTAGGATTTTATGTGTCAAATGATTATTTTACTCCATAATATTGAAAACAAATAAAAATGGTTAAGTATGTGGTTAATGTGTTTCTCATGGTCACTTTAATTAAGATACTAATACTTAAAGTGAAAGACCTCGAGATCGGGAATGATGGCTCTTTAGGGGCCGCTACCTAAAGACGTGGTTTAGCCCATGATTGATCTGGATTTTGCTAGTGTGCCTTAGTGACCCAGCTAGGTTCTACATATTACTCTATTTAACTCTTAAGACCTAATTAGGGTGTATGCATACTTATGGATTATGTGTCCTTGTTGGTAGGGTATTGTGTGTCTTTATGTACCAATGCAACTAGGGTACTTTTACGTCCGTGGGTTGATAGTTGGTAGGATACTGTGTTACTCTTATGCGCCAATATGACTCATGTACCTTTGTATCTCTAGGTTTTTGATCTCCCCCTCAAGTAAATAAAATGGAATTAGTGTGAATTAAATGGAAATACACTAATAACTTATAGTGGAACACCATATAGGTCGGGACCAAGTGTAGTATATGTACTAGTCCACTAGTTATAATAGTGGTCAAGAGTGTTCTCCTCTGGATTATATCATATATACAAGTACACCAATTATAATAGTGGTCAGGAGCATTATGCCCTAGAGTATATCACATATATCAGTCCAACGGTTATAAAAGTGGTCAAGAGCGTGTTGTCCTAGGTTGTATTATGTAGTCATTGGTACACCGGTGAGAATAGTGGGGTCCCCAAACCTACGTGGATTCAAGAGATGATTAATATCTAAACTAATGGCTTGAGTCTAGATAATAATGAATGAATTATTATGACCTACTGATGTAATATGTTAGTAGCCTTGGTGCCTACCAGGGTGAATTTAGTTTGGTATTGTATTGATGGGTCTATGGCCTGCTTTTGAGTTGAATGAATGGTGTATGGTTAAGTATGTTTTTGGCTCTCTAATTATACTATAAAGAGCATTGCTTAGATGCTCCCCTGGTAAGTTCTATTATTTCTAAGTGAATGAGCCGTTGTGACATATAACCTTGATGCATATAGCCATTCAAATGATTATTATATTGTATTTATATGTATGATCACATGTTCATGTGTTTGATGTGTGGAAAATGATATGTTGTATGTGGGCCCTACATATTATTCTTGTATAAAGGGTTACTTAGTACCGCAGTACTGAAGGGTTCCTTTCGTGGGCTCTTACTTATTCAATGGGCAATAGCCTTTGCAGGTTGGCTCACAAGCGTTATTCAAGATTTACTCTCAGGTTAAGAGCGTAGGACTATCCGGAAATATTTTTGGGTTTTCCTTAAAGCTCTTACACTTCCTTTTCAATGATTTTATTTTGTAACCACTATTAGTGGATTATATTCCTTATAATCTAACTATTGTGCTACTCTATTTTATGATTGTAACTTTGATTTGTGTAAAGTAGGTTTTCAGCCTTAGCACTTGGTACTAGAACGGTGGAGAAAATCGGTCTAATACTAAGTGTGGCGGTAACATCCCTGAAATTTACTGTATTTGCTTTCGCTTATAACTTTTAAAATAAAATTTTTCAGTGGTGAATTTTAGGGGTGTTACATTGGTATCCTCAAGAGACGACTCATTCTTATTATACAATAAAGCCTAATGAAAGTGTGTATAATCAAGAGTAAAAGAGTACAATAATTTAATAGCAAAATCATCATCTAATTTGACAATTTAATGTATATATTTTGCAAATCTATAATATTATAATCAAATTCATCAAGATGAAATTTAAGAGATTGCCCCTTACTAAATTTCAACTCGTGAAATATGCTCTTCAACAACAAACATTTCATCACTAGCTTCATCATGTACAAAGACTCTAGCTTGAGCCACAAAGTGGATGCAACTCTGTTTTTGCAACCTCTTGTAGGACCTTGTTAGCCAAACACAACTTTAATTTTATAGTGGGTTAGGTCTTTAGATCCATCCCTATAGACTTCTTATCAGACATTAATGCAAGCTTCTTCAACTTCTTGAACAAAGCCTTTTTCAATCTATTATAAATCAAAATCATCCTCACCTCATCTGGTTAAAGTTAGCTTAACAATTAAGGCGCCGTTTGGTATTATTTATTATTAATAATTACTTTTAGATAAAAACTACTTTTATAAATTTAGTTTTTAAAAAGTACTTTGGACACTAAAATATATGTTTGTTTTTATTTTTATTGTATAAGTGATTAATACTAAAAAATTACTTATTATACCTCATTAGGGTTTGGTTTTTATTTTTCTAAAATTTGCCCTTTTATTTTCCATCTTTAATTTTTAACTTTCTATATATATGTCTTTTGGTAATAATTATTATATAAATTATGTAATATTAAATATTAAAAATCATATGAGACATAAAAAAATATAAAAAATATATATAAAAATAAAAAAATATTAATTTTCCTTTTAGAATTATAGGCCCGGCCAAATGCTTTAATTTTGCATTTTTTGTCATAATTGCGGTTGGTTTCCAATTTTTATGCTTTATAGTATATATAATTTTTTATTTTTTTTGAAAAAAAGGGAAAAAGAAAAAGGTTAGCTTCAACAAGAACATTTGGGATGAGAAATTATTTATGGTTCACACACAGAACCTTAAAAATATAGAGAAAAAGAAGCCATGACCTGAAGAAGTATAGTTGTGATTTTTTTTAGGGTCAACAAGTCAAAAGAAGGAAAAGAGAGCCAAGAGGGCAAGGTTGCTTCCGTTATTAGTACTAGGTAGCTATAAAAGTAATTATTATAAGTAGGTAGAATCTACTTATTGATTATAGCTCATAAAAAGTAGTTTTAAGTAATTAATTTTAAAAATAACTTTTAAGAAGGAAAACCAAACAGTAATAATTCATCCATAATTACTTTTTATAATTAATTATCTAAAAAACTACTTTTCTTAAGTAAAACCAAGCAAGCTCTAAATTTCTAAATATCAAATATTTAAACATCATTCTATAGTAGATCAAACACAAACCCACATTCTAATACCAATATATTGGGATTTTTCTAGTGTGAATATTCATGATCAAAATTAGATACATTCATGATTTGCAAGATTCAGTAGAGAAAACACTCAAGAACACAATCAAGGAAACATATGTTCTTTATTATGTGTAGAAACAATTATTATAGAGAAAATATAAGAAGGATTAATCAATCTTATATACTCTCATGAGATGAATTAGATATTCCTCTTCTCTATTTTAAGGTTCTAAGCATATAAGAGAAGAATAATATACCATCTCTTTCTAAATAGGACAAAAATTGTGTAAACATAGAATTGACATAGGACTAAACAACTTTGAGGTAATATAGGAATCAGAGAAAATGGGACATACCCACCAAAATGAGTGGTTTGTGTTTGTATCTACCCCATCTAGTTTATTCTTGCTATGTTGTCATTAAACACTAATAGTGTTCACCAACACTACCTTAGTGCTCTCTCCCAGAAAATTTATTTCATTCTAAACTTCTACACATAATCCTCCATGATATACACAATAAAATACAAGTCTCATATCCAAGACATTCCATATATGTGATAGTAAGAAGATAATTTTGCCTACATGGACAGTGCTTTCATGGATTTCTTGGAACTAACTTGAACAACATTACATCATCAACCTATGTTGCACATTGAGCTCAACTTGTGCCTAAAATAAAAATAAATAAATAAAATAGTAGAGTTTTCCAAATCCATTGTTATATGCAATCCAATGGTGTCTATAACTTTGGCAGAGCCACACCTTTGGGTCTATAATATCGTTATAATACCGTATATATATTCATCAAATATTAACAATATCATATTAGTTTCTATTATTTAAATATATGTAGTGAGTTCCATTATGAATGATATCAAATATGTATTCCTTTAAAAATGTCATTAAAGATTAATAGGCTAATATGAACCTTGTAATTTTGGGACCAAAATAATTAGCTTGTTCAAGTTATCAAACTATAGCAACATTATATCAAAATAAATATTTTTGAGTTTACAAAATCAACAAATTCACTAGAATAATACTTCAAAATTCTAGGTAAATAATTGAATTTGAACTATTCATGTTTAAATATATAAGATTTAAAAAATATATATAAACACCAAGTCAACTAAAAATTTAGCAAAATTCTATTCTTAAATTTGTAGGTAACATTGGTAATATATAATTAAGGTTATTAGCTTATATAAGCTAAAGTCTATGTTTGTTTCTTTTGTTGGAAAAATAATATAAAAATTCATATGTAAATGAAATAAAAAATGAGGATAAAAATAAAATGTATTGAAAAACATTTTTTTATAGTAGTATATATAAAATCCAAAGTACTTTTATAATATTATATATTTATATATTTTTTAATAATATGCATTGAAAGATATTGATAATTCATATTTGTTTGCGAAATTTAAAAGTTAAAAGATATTGTGAAAATGATTGAATTTTAAAAACTAGCTTTAAATCGCCTTTTTCAATGATATATTGGCAAAAATGGAGTAAAATCTTGTTCCATGTATGTAAAATTAAAGAATAGCAAAGCCGAGCAGTCAAACGAAGAATTTGGACCTCCTGCATTTTAGTGCCTTGCTATCCGCCATATGTCAAACTGTTTCAAAGTGGCAAAGCATAAACACGTCCCGTCGTCAATTTTCGAATTCACCCCACAAACTAGCAAAGTCTCCAGACTCTTCACCGTTGAAAGCTGAAACAATAACAATGCTCTCCTTGATTTTGAATCAAAAGAGCCGATCTCCTTGATTGTAAGATGCGATCTTCACCAACGATCATCTAACAAGTATTGCATTAAAGCGGAACATTTTGAGTTATAAGCTCCATCAATTTAGACTCTCATTGTCAAATTACTTTCATTGTCACATCTACATTTCCCGTCAGAAAAGCTTAAGGTATTGCAATTTGTTTTTCTCGACGTTTTTGAATATTTCTTGTCAATGTATTATTTGTATGATTTTACGGGCACTTCAATATTGACGAATACTGATCGATGAATAGAGAATGGCGTCTAAAAATCCATCACAGTATGTGAAGTTAACGAAAGAACAGGCCCCTGTTGACATTACGCCTGGAGAGCTCAATCAACCCGTTCATGTACCTCAGGTTTCATCTTCATCTTTGTATCCTCCCTCCGCCCCCTTCCAAAAGTGGAAAATTTTTCTCATCCTTCTCGATTTCTTTTACCTTTTTCGTTCTTGATTGCCATGAAGATTGACCGTTTTTTGATGGGCAAGATTGGGATGAAATTATGTGCTTAATTGTTGGCAGATCACTGTTTGATGATACAATTTTCCTGCAGTATTGTTGTAATAAGAGAAACGATGATCTTGTAAGAACTTAACGGCGAGAAGCAGCGGGAAATGGATGTTATACTAGCATAAAATGCAGTTGCTTTTTAGTATGATTTTTTAACCTCCTTGCTTGTTTCTTGAGCCCCATTGGATCACAGAAGGCCTTTAGGACGTAAAGGAAAGATATTTTATGGGTCCCTGTTTGACGAACTTTGTGTCTTTAATGCATTAGGTTTCTGAATTGCGGAATTTCTACATAGTTCTGTCTTCTAAACGTCCTCTTTAGTCTGTACATAGTTCTGGCTTCTAAACGTCCTCTTTATTCTGCTCATGAGCTAAAAATAGGTCATGTTTCTTCTTCATGGAGATATATTCCCTTTAGTATACAGGGCTGGCTTGTGAGGACCTGTATGGTAGAACTTTTGATTTTATTGGGATTGGAGAGGGAGCAGAAGTTAGTGAAAGATATGACACGAGACGGGGATAAAGAATTTAAAAGATTATTTGTGGCGAAAGCTGCATTTTGGGTTTGAAGAGAAGTTCTGGACACTGGTTACATACACTGTCTTGGTTAGATCATGTCTTTTGTGGATGTTGAGGATATCCGTATTACCGTCATGCAATGCTCTTTGAGATATTCTAAAAGAGTTGATAAAAGACAACTTGATGCTTGAGCTTTTGAATTTAACGGCTCTTGTGGTTGATCAGCATAAATTACGGTCGGTCTCTTCAGTTTCTCAGGCGTCATCAAAGGATTTTATGGGACAACATAAATCTAGTTTACAACTGAAAGTACTTTGCGAGTGCTTGTATTTTCTTTTGCTTCTGAGGTTCTTTTGAAAGCTTTATACCTGCAAGGAAATACATCTAAATTGCCATGTGCAGAAAATGAGAGTTAAAAAAAAATAAAAAATAAAAAAAAAGGAAGAAGAAGAAGGCACAGGTGATGAATTAGAAGAAATAATGCTATCTGCAGCAAAGGGAAAGTAGACATGATCGTTTGCCCATCTTCCCTTTCTTAACTAGGAAAAGCATGGTTTAAGAGAGGTAGCTTTATCTCTCTGATACATTCTCCAGTTATTATGCTTAACCTCTAAATGAATTGCCATGTGCTCAGAAGAGATGGTGCTGCAATGCACTCAAGTCGCTTACTAGTATCTATCCTGATTTATCCCCTAAATTATACTTAAAACCAGAGTTTGCATTACTGGCTCCTATCTAGCCATATATTAACAGAACATTTCATCGACTGTTATTCCTCTCCTGTGAACATTGATTTTTATCCTGTATAACAAGATTTCTGTTTTCAATGGAATAGTTGAATGTCAGGACATGTCACGAATGTGGACAAGAGCTACCTGCCACTTATGAGGACCCGGCTGATGAACCATGGACTAGTGGAATATTTGGCTGTGCTGAGGATCCTGATAGTTGTAAGTTACCATCTTCAAAGTTATTTGTATCAAATAATTTTGCTTTTGCCAACTTTGCTGAGTTTTGGCATAAGTTTCTTCTCAAATTATGGGCTCCTTTACTAGCCAGAATGGTTGTAAGAGGTCATTAATTTATAAACTAAAAAATTGTTAGGCAAGAGGTTATGAGGGACATGATATCACAATAAAAAGAAGTGCAAAACCATGATACGTTATGATGATGAATGAGAATATTGATAAATGCCTTTTCAATGTTTCTCATCCACTGTTTCATTGTGATGAAGTTGTTGTGGCGTTGGCAGAAATGCCAATTATATTTCTTGGTTACATACCTATAGAAGTACCGCTACAAAAACCTTCTTTTTCAGATTTTATATATCTTTGATGTTCCTGACTCTCTCCCCAAGTTTTTGGAGGTGGCAAAATTTTGATGTTTCCATTAGAAAGCTCATACGCTGAGTTTCTTACAATATTTGATATATTCGAACTCAAATGATTTCCTATGCAAAGTTGAGAACCATACAACACAATAAAGAACCATTATGCAGACTGTATGGGTGAGGAATTTCTATGCCATAAGAGGCAACTTCGTTGGCAATTAATTGTGATATTTCTAATGTGTATGCTTTAGAACCAGAATCCAAGCTTTTATTAGTGGATAGTGATTTAGATTTAGATTTAAATCTACAACGCTATAGTTTTTTACATTGTGTTCAGATATTTAACTCCTACTTGATATTTTGAGATTCTGAGGCTAGTCCTGCCAATTTATCAATTGAGTAGTGATGGAGTTTGTTGGTGTTGTCATGACATGCACTTGTGCTCCACTTTCTTAGGTAGCATAGCTCCCAAATTGCTCTATCTGAGAGAGACCGATTCCTTTACTACCATCTCCAGTCTATGTGTTTCTATCTTTAATGAAAGCATCGCTTGTCAACCACTTGGTGTAGAGCTTTATGCTCACAGAGCTACTCATTAATTTTCCGTACCTGGATATGAACTTTATGCTTCTATACTTATGTGTGAACAATACATCTACCTAGCTTCATTATTGCTTATGCTACATACAGGCAAGACTGGTTTATTCTGCCCATGTGTGCTATTTGGACGTAATGTTGAAAGATTCAAAGAAGAAGTGCCATGGACCAATGCATGCATATGCCATGCTGTTTGCATCGAAGGTGGAATGGCACTTGCAGCAGCCGCTGCAATCTTCAATGGTTATATTGATCCCAACACATTACGTCTTTTTGGTGAGGGTTTGTTGTTTGCTTGGTGGATATGTGGCATCTACAATGGCTTGTTTCGTGAAGAATTGCAAAAGAGATATCATCTTGAGGTGATTCGAGATTCAGTGCATTATGGTTCTGATGTTGAAGTTTTCTTTAGTCATATGTATTTGGACGATCATAATTAAGAACATTAGGCTCTTGTTTTGATTTTTTTTGAAAAACTTAATACCTTTTTGCTTACTTCCCAATGTTACTTCTCTTGCAGGATTCACCATGTGACCCGTGTGTAGTTCATTGTTGCTTGCACTGGTGTGCCTTGTGTCAAGAGTACAGGGAAATGAACGGACGTTTATCTGATGATGCTGTTAGGGCACTAACTATTGTCAACCCTCCACCAATCCAAGAAATGAAGGCTAACAAGGACCATGGTTCGTCTTCATCCTCTGAGAATGGAGATGGCCATACCAAGCATACTGGTTTAGAGCTTTTGCCTATATAGATATATGTCCAAATAAATAGGACTACTTATCCCATTTTTCTTTAATTCTGCATATGAACTTCTTGTCAATTGAGTGATATGGAACCTAAACTTGTGATGATTTCTAAACATGTTTCTTCAATGCCATCAGTTTTGGTATGTTAAGATCTACATCAGATAGCACCCCTCTTTACACTTGTTACTGCTTCCTTTCTGTTATATTATGTGGTGTTACCGCTAGTAGCTTATAACTTGTATTTGATGCAAATCTTAATGTGTAGAAGTTTGTGGTAAAGTGGGTGTCATTTGAGTGGTACATTGATAGGAAATATTGAGGTAGACGACTATATAGAGTTTTGTGGAGAGGGAATGAAGAATGGAAAAATATGAGAGCTACATAGACAACCTATGTTTAGGAACACAACCATGTTGCCTAGCACTGGTGACCTATGATGTATTCGACACCTATATAAGGTTGCTAGTGGTTGTTCCATTTTGCAATACATGGTCAACTAGTGTCGTTTGGTGAGATTGTGCTTCTGAATTGTTTTAGCACTTTAAATTTGTTTAGATATATAATGCCTCTGTAGCGTACATAAACTTAATTTTCATTGACCTAGAGTGTTTCTCTTGTGTTTTTGAGGGAGAGCTTATATTCTTGAAAGAGCATTTGGAGAGATAAAGAGGATTGTTAATTCATTGTTCTTATAATCTTTAGCTTTCTACACAATTAATCAATTGATCATCTTTACTAAAATTATTGTTCTTGTTCTTTCCTCTCTCAATTTTACAAACACTAATTTAATCTAATTGATTAAGAACTAGAATTGCAAATAAATTCCCAACAATTTGATATTAGAGTTAGGTTTAAGTTCAAGAATGTTGAATACTGCAAGTGTAAAGTTTGGGATGGATTAGAGAAGAATTTGTCTGGTAAATTTAAGAAGTCTACCTCAATAAAATAAAGTGGTATCAAAGTCTAGTTTCAATCTTAGGTGTGTTAAAGGAACCCTTGGAATGTCAAGTAGAAATGGTTTGATACTCCATTAAAAAGATAGATTTGACTTAGATAGAGGAATGAGCTCTTAATCTAAGGTGGTGCTTTAGTGATTCATGTAAGCATCCACCAATGTAGTGAAGATGAGCAATTAACTTGATTGAGTAAGGTCTTCCAAGTGAGGGGTGGTTGAGTGCTACTTATTTTGAGGGAAAGATTGTTAGTTTCAAATAAAGTCTCACATTGATTTAACAAATAAAATTAGACCTATATATAACTCTAGTGGCCTATTATTTATATTACTAATGAATTTTAGAAGAGAACCTCACTTAATTTTATATCTAGATAGAGTCTCACATTCTTTCTCATTGGAATTTGTCTCCCTACATACTCATCAAGATGCCCAAATCGATAATCATTTTCTATGTTGGCTTTGATATACCCTATTAGGCAAGGATTTTCTAAAAGCGGTAAATAGATGGTGAGATTATGCTTTCTTGAATATGAATCTTCCATGGAGATTGAGTATCTAACTAGTAGATATCAAATGAACCTAGGGAAAAATTGAAGGATACATAGTTCTGTCATGATATTTAGAAGTCATGTCTAGCATTGATTCCTTATGGTGTCACAAGGGTTGTTAGATGCCAGACGACTAATTACAACTTCTATCGCTTACATCTAAAGTAGCATAGTTACAAGTTTTTGCTGAAGATGTATATCCTTGTTGAAATAGGTATAGATGTATTAATAACAGATAACATATACTATTAATATATTTGACCAAGACCAAAAATAATGGAGGATTGTTAGAGTATTAAATGCATAACTAAAGTGATAATAGTGGTTTTTTAGGTAACTAAAGGGTACCTTAGTGGGGAAAAGGTGCAACTGGTAGTTCAAACTGATACAATCGCATAACAAAGGAAAAGAGAGGACAAAGTGATTAATTAGGGCCCGATACAAGTGAATTGGAACGAAACAGTAGTGGTTTCCGCATTTTATCACCCTTAATGCCTAAACGAGGTCATTTTAAGGGTGAATTATCATAAAAATAAACACAACACACTAACAGGGAGCCAACACAACTTTACATGTGTTTCTCCCTCATTGAGCCAACATAAAAAATACTTTGTTTAGTTGTAGACCATTTTTCACTAATAAAATGTTTTTTTATATAAAAAGGTACGTATTTTTTTGATAAATAGAGAGTTAGTTTATTTCATTTTCACATCAAATTAATTTTCTACTGATTTTTCAAGTTCTTCTCCAATTCCTCTATTCTCTCTTCAATTTTGAGTTATTTAATATATTTTAAAGCTTTCATCAATTACTGAATTTATTAGTAATATTATTATTTAATAGTAAAATGCTTTAATTATTAAAATTACTAGTATTATTTATATATTAATATTATTTTGATTATTATTAGTATTAGTATCATTATCTATATTGTTAATAATAATAATAATAATATTACTACTATTATTGTTCTTTTTCTTATTATTATTGTTCTTATTATTGTTATTTTTTTTTTCGATAAGTAAGTTCTTATTATGCTTATTACTATTATTGTTTTGTTGCTATTGTTGTTGTTGTTATTGTTATTGTTTTTGTTATTTTTATTTTGTTACTATTAATATTGTTATTGTTATTGTTGCTATCATTATCATCATTAGTAGTAGTATTGTCATTGTTATTATTAGTATATTATTGTCTTAGCTATTTTTATCATCTTTTTATATTTATTTGATTAAAATTTTTACTAAGTTGGAGTTGGTTACCTCATCAATGGCTTCACATTTGTTCCGCTATAAAAATAAAAACTCTCAAAATCGAGAAAAATCCACCCTCATCTACACCAAACTAATCACGCACAAATCAAATTCCAACTTCACAAAACTAGCCATCAAGTTACCATAACAACTCTAATTCCCAAAATTAGCCTCCATAGTAACATGTCTAAAATTTTCAAACTACCTTCAAAATTTCAAAACCCTCATGCTTTTTAACTTGTGAACACACAAATATTTCTTCATTCCTTATATCTTTGTATGCTCCAACAAAATTTTTAATGGAATACTCATTCACTTTCAAAATTTCCCCCATTTTCAACCTAACTATCACATTTCAAACAAGGGTATTTCTCGATGGAAGTTCCAAAATATCCTTCGGTAGAATATGTTGTGGATAATCTACCACCTTCAAATTTTCCTCTTTTTTCAACACAATAAGAACTAGACAAATGACGAATGTGCAAATGTTGAGGATGATTTAGTTGATGTCTCAAATACTCAAAGTGAAAAAATAAAAAAGATATAGGTGGACCACACATGAGACAAACTCTTTGTGTAATTCTTATGAGAGTGTGATTACCAACAATTATGTTGGACAAATCAAACTAGGCACCAGTTTTAGGGGGAAATGACATATTGTTACAACGAGTTTCATGGTGAGGGTAATCAACAAAGTTCGTGTCAATGTAAGAATCATTTTTTTTTCAAACTCTTGAAGGTAAGTGAAAAATTTTTCAAAGCCTACCATCATGCATTAGCTATCAAAGAAAGTGGGTGGAATGATCATAATGTTATTAAGAAGGTGCATGACATCTATAAAGCAGATGAGGAAAAAATTTCACATAAATGGAAGCTTAATAAATTCTTTGAAATATATACCCAAATGGTAGGTTCAATATATGGAAACAAATCAAAATTCAAAAAGTAGTGGCTCAAAAAAAAAAGGTTGTATCAATGAAGTTTGGTTAGTGTTCAAACTATCCCTTCAATGCTAAAACACCCTTAAGTGAAAATTTGACTCAACCTCCTGACAGGAAAGCAACAAAGAAAAATGAAAAAATTTAATTGATAAGGCTCAATATAAAGAGTTAAGTGAAGAAAATTGTATCAAATCATTGCTTAATGAGAAGCTTAATTGATATATGAGTTTTGAAAAAATGAGGTTAGAGGAGGATAGAAAGAATAGAATATTCAGACAATGGGAGTGGTTGATGAAGAAGGAAAAGAAATCACCAAAAGAAGAAGAAGAATTCATTAGGTTGTACAATGAATTGTTTAAGTAGTGAACAAATCTCTAAATTACATGGTTGTTATAGTTTTATATTTGTTGTTTTATTTCATGTGTATTTTAGTTTGTGTTGTGTATGTGTATGTATATATTTAATGTATATTAAAAAATGGATGTTTATGTGTTCTAAAACTTATCTCATTTTCCTAAAAAGTAGTGAAAATTGGAAATACATTATTGCATGCCTTCATTATTATTAGATAGTGACTAAACTAATTTTGACAATTTAGAGATTTCAAATGATGATTTTGACCTTACATGCAAGTATCTGCCACTATATGTAAGCCCCATGCTTTTATTACTATCACATGGTGATGAAAGTTTTGATAAAGAAAGGACATGCATGGCATGGTGGATCATAATATGTTTGCCTATTATTTGTTTTCTGTTGATTGAAAGAGCATCATATTCTTTCGTTATTATCACAACCCCACAAAAGTGATAGTAATAATTTACACAATTCAATTAATATATGTATAGAAAAATCATCTTTTGACTGCACTCATTCACCTTAAAGGGATAATCAAAAATATTTAAATCATACATGTCATCCCACATGTAAGTCTTTGCATCATCTCATTCTTTCATTATTATGATGGGAAGAGACAAACATTTTAGAAGTGATATTGATGATACAACTTGGCATAAATCACATGCATTCCTTATTGTTCATCACTTTTTATTATTTTTAGATATGTACAAGTGATATGGACTATAAATTTGCCTTCTATTATTATATTCATACATTTCCTTTGGCCTATATTTTATTTACTCTACACACTTCAACCAACCATTCCTAACACTTCAATGAATAAATAAATACACACATAACCGCAATAATTTCATCAAGTTCTAGTTTCCATTCTCAAAACCACAATGAATAAGATTTTAATTATCATATTGATATATATATATATATATATATATATATATATATATATATATATATATATATACATATATATAGGGAAATTCAAAGAAGTATCGAAGAATATATGTTCAATCTCTTCAGTTATCGATATCATAAGAATCCCGAACATTTGAATGAAGAACTAAATACACCCCTAACTACAATCATGTCTTCAACTTCTAGTTTCAATTCTCAAAACCACAATGAAAATGTTAAAGATTTCAATGATCACATTGATAAGGATAGGTAAATTCAAAGAAGTGTAGAAGAATATATGTTTAGCCTCTCAGGTTGTCGACATTACAGGCATCAAATCATGAGAAAACTATCTAGATCTCAACAAGTAGAAAGAGGATCTCATCAATGTAACTATATAGAGAGAAATCATGTTAATGGTAATTAATGAGTGTATTCAAACTACTTTGCAAATAATCCAACATACACTAACCAACAATTTACACCAGATTTCATATGTGAAAGCCTGTCTTCCTCCAAGTAGTGGAAGTTCTTGGTGTGTATACTCCTTATTTTAAAACAACAATTTAAAGCATGCGATATACCTTGTTTATCACCACTACAAAAGTGTACTATTTATATAAGAATTCCTGCTAACATAATGTCCACTGATGCATGTAATGGTAATGTTCATATTGGAAAAATAAAAACAATTGAAATTTTTTGTTAAATTGTTTTTAGTATTTTTAGATACTAATACTTGAGAAGGACAATATAGGTGGATCTCCAATGCTTGTTTCATGTTGAAGACTTGTAATCAACCACAACTCTCATTTTTGAGACTATGTGATGCCTATCACTATTAGATGGATTACTGTGAGAAGAATCTAGAGAAGATAACTATATAGTATATTTTCTCTAGAGGTCATTGAGCTAGAAGACTCATAGATTCAAAAGTATATATTAATACAAACACACGTAAGGCTCAAAATCCAAAAGGTAGAATACCTTTTGGTAGTAGATATAGAGCAACATATCTTAAGTTAGCTTGAGCCATTATAAATTATATGTGTGAATTTTTATTTGTCCAATTTAGATCCACAATATATATTCACCCCCTCTAAGGTCCTTTCAATAAATATTAGCAAAGATTATAAACATATATAGATAAAAGGATATGGATAATGATATGAAAAATGGGAAAAAAAAATATTTGTGTTCGGGTATAGATATATGAAATGAGTAACCATATCCATACCCATTTCCAATATATAATTACCATTTTACCCTTAATTTTAAAATAAATATAGTATAATACTAAGGTTATAATATTATAGTAATGAATTTGTCTATTAGATAATATTTGTTAACGGGTAATCTGATTATTCGTCGAATAACGAATATCCAACAGATACTGATACGGATGTGTTAATGAATACACATTCGGATATGTATACATATTTTTTCTCGGGTATAGGTATATGTATGGGTATACCCACCCTGAATCCACTCCTTTTACATCCCTACTTCCCTACTTAATGGTGATATTACCACATACACACGAATACACATAAAATCCACCAATTGGATGTTTAGAGATAACATCAAACTTAACCAAAAATCAAGTCTCAAATCTTAACACCAAACTTAACCAAAAATCAAGTCGCAAATACCATCATAGTGGTTCATATTAACTTAGGTCAATCATGGTTATTATCATAATTAAAATGTTGTAAATACATGGAAGGATCAACACAAAATGCCCAAGAGAAACACAACAAATTGTAACAAACCATGCGGCTTCCAGTTAGACAAATCAATCGGTCATTCAAACCAGTCGACTAGTTTGGTCAAACCAGACCTATACCAAAACAAAATTGGATCACCATTTAACTGGTTAGCCTCACTGATCGATTGTTCATATGAAAAAATTAACTGGTTTTGTCCAACTGGTTGATAGGTCTAAGTAGAGACCAACCTATTTTGGCCTATAGAAAAACCAATTGATGGGCTTGACCAACCGATCAACTAGTCATAGTAACTAGCTGACTGGTTTGATCTAACCAGTTGATGGGTCTAAGTAGAGACCAAACCACTTGGTTTGCAGGGACACTAGTCGATAGGCTTGACCAACCGGTCAAATGTTCATCAAAATTAGTCGACTGGTTTGTCAAACCAATTGAATGATTTAGCAACAAACCAATCGAAAACTCCAAATCATTTGAGTGCTCTCAAAACCAATCGATGGGTTCGAAGAACTGATCAACTAGTCTGGGTAAAACACAACCTAGATTTACAAAACACACACCAAATTTTACCATACTTTACCATATTAATCCTAGCATGCTTCTATATCAAAACACATATAAAAATACATGTTACACGCATAGAATCGCATGGATACATAGTAATGTACACACTCAAACAAATCATGCTCAAACAACCCATTTTATGCTTAAAATCAAAGAATCTGAACAACACTTACTTGAGGAGAATTAAACCACATGCTCATAACATGGGACACAATTAGATTCTACTCATATAAACACTAACACATGGAACCCAACATACCATATAAACCTCATTATGTTATAGATAAGAATGTCTTACCTTAAAGCAATTCTTCTAGCACAAAAATCCTATTGGATGGCTTATCTAGCATAACTTTGATTCCTAAGAAAATTAAAGTAAAAACCATTAAAACCATCTTCCAAAACTTCATTGAAAACTAAGAAAATCAGAAGAAAAAGAAGGGAAACACAAAACGCCATCTTTGGTTCAAAATAGGGTGTTAAAAGAGAAGCTAAAATCTCCAACTTTTCTCAACCTTAATTCTTCATTGCTTAAGGAAAGCAAGAGAAAACTAAAACCAAGATTAGAAGAATAGAAGGGAGCACAATGCTTGCACGATTCAAAGGAGAAATTCAGAGAGGATCTTTGTTTTTCTCAGTAGAAGGAAGAAGAGAGGAAAATGGAAGGGTTCTCAACACTTAGTGAAATTTCTACGAGGAGAAGGAAAAAGAGAGCAAGAATGCAAGTGAGGAATGATAATGGATTAGTAAATGAGAATTATAGGGGTAAGCTGGTCGGCATTCTCAAGGAAAAAAGGGATGAGATTGGTGAGGTTGAGTGTGGGTAAGCCAAGAAGTGAGGGCTGACTTGATAGAGTGGTGGGAGTTGAGTGCATTCAGAGATGGGCATAGTAGTGGGTTGATCAGTTAGGGAAGGGTGCACGAAGTCAAAAATCGTAGCCCCATCTACTGGAAGAGAGAGGGAGAGGGAGAGGTAAAGGAGAAAAAAAGGGAGGCTTGCCTCCAAAAGTGGTTTTTTGGAAAAATTTTGCTAAGTAAAATCACGGAGTGATCTAATTAATGTAAAAACAATACTAGAGCACTAAAACATGATTAGCATAATTGAACTCAAATCAGAAGTTATCATAATTATTAGTGAGAAATTCGACTCAAAATCAAAAATAGATATGAAATCGCAGGCAAGCCAATCAATCAATGTGGGAAAACCAACCAACTGGTTTGTTAAGGACAAGAATATAAATTTTCCCAAACCACCAGTTGATTGGTTCTACAAACTAGTCGATCGGTACACCTGAAATTCACATTTTTATTAGAATTTTCAGCCCATTTCAAAATCAAAACTCATCTCTTTTATATCAATATAATTTTAGATACAATGTGAAGGATTTTGGGATGGAGTATTATACTTTTATAGCAAACATTGTATTTTTCTTAATTTTTGTTGTAAGTTGTATTTTTCTTAATGATCCTATGATTGGTGTTATGATGTTGAATATTTCCCTTCTAATCATTATATTTATATTTAATATTCAAACTCTTATAGTTGGTTTATAAATTAACCATTTTAGGGGTATTTTAAATTTTTTTAATTAGTATGAAATTAATTAAGAAAATATATATAATAAAAAATAATAGTTAAATGATAAAAGAGATTTTCATAATATATAATTAATATTTAATTATAGTTAAGAAATCAATAATATTAATTTATAAATATGAATGGTAATTAATATACAATAATTAATATATTTTATAATTAGTTAAATTAAATAATAGCCAATAAACAAAAAATCATTAGTAGTCATATTTAATAATGATGAACAAAGAGAAAAAGTGTAAAAAATAATCAATTCAAATTTAAATTAAATTTAGAATAAAAATTTTAATTTATTTCAAAAAACATTAATTAATTAAAAGGAAATATAAAATTTAATATACATCAGTAAATTTATTTATTAATATTAAATAAAGTAGGTAGAGTATATAAAGTTGGAGTTTATGCTACGGAAGATAGTTTTTTTTTCCTATAAGTAGCTTGGAGAGGGGGGTCATTTAATTTCTATAAGTAGCTATTCAAAGAGTAGCTTCCATTTGATGTGCTCTAACTAGTAACATTAAGGAAGTGTCTTCAAATAAAGAAGTTAGAATATTCCACAAAAATGCCACTTGAACTTCCAATCCTACCATGCTATTTTTTTTTAATTGCTAATATGAATAGCATTTTAGGAATTACTACAATATTTGGATAGCTATGCTAATAACAAAATGTCATCTTCACACACTTTGGTACATTTGGTCAAAATATGATGAGAGACCAATCACGCTAATACTATATTCGGATAAATATGTTGATACAAATTGTGGTTTTCAAACGCTTAAAAATAAAGTAATAAATAAATAATATTTATTGGATTTGCATATTCAAATTGCCATTTAGGCCGATTGAGAGACCAACCTCCATTGACCCTACCTCCGCTAAGGATCGTCGGGGTAGCGGAATGGTGATTTTAGTAAAACTTGCGGTACAAGATTGAATTATTAATCAATGAGCAAAGGTTCACAACCATATAGCCATGAGCCATCTGCATAAACAGTTGAAATAGTCTTTATAGAAGAGGCTATATGATATTCACATCCATGGCATCCACATAATTATCAGAATGCGCAAGAGAGAACCGTTTCCAGCTAAGCAAATGCTTCTCGCATCTTCGTTGGCAGTTCTAATTCAGGCTCGGACTTGCTGAGAGGAGAAAAATACTCCTTTACCATATCATCAGAGACTCGATTTAGGCTTGGAGGATCCCACTGCACACATTCAAACACAAGAGAAACCAGACATTTAGAACTGCCAAGCACAACAACTCTTTGAGAGATAAAGGCCTTTATCACAGATTTGACCAGGCAATACATGAGCGACAATAAGCCAGGGGAGATGGGGTTAATAAAAGGGTAATTCGGCATTTACATTCGCTGTTTACTAAGTAGTTGATACCGTGATACAGTACATAGGAATTAGCCATAATGAAAGCTGTGGAAGAAACAATGCATCACAGACCTCAAAAAAAAAAAAAAGCATCAAAGTTAAGTAACTCTTCTAATGTACTCATCTCATCGCCAAAACACAATCCTATCTATCTTGCACGGGGGAGGGAGGGAGGGGAAAAGTAGAAAGAAAGGAAGAGCTGCACATGTGGAAAAAAGGTTCATAATCCTTTCAAGGTCGTTCACTTCCTTGTTTTCATCCATGTTTGCATAGGGGCCTAAGCCAGGGATCAATTTCATCAATGGACCAATAAAGACGTGAGAAAATCCAGTCACCAGTGTAAATACCTTAGGTTTGAAATCCCTGTCCACCATACGTGCTCGGATACCCTAGAAAAGAATGAAATATAAACTTGATGGGATAGGTGATGGTAAGTTCAAGCAAAACCCAGCACATTAGTACCTCAGAAAGGTCACGAGAAATTTTCCCAGAGATTGCCTGCAGAGACATGCGGTACTCTCGGGCCAAGCATTGATCTAAAGTCTGAAATCTACCCTCTCGTACCTAGTGGATGGCATTAACATACATTTGGGTACCAATTGTGGAAATCTTACAAGATATACATACGAATATTGAGAAGGATGGGCTAGAAAACTTACAGATTTCAAGGAAACCTTCAAGCTTAAAGGTGAAACTTCTCTTAGTCTTTTTAATGTTGATGCGCACCATGCATGATCAGCTTTACTAAGTTCATTTTCCTGAGGAACCCTAATCTCTGTCAGACATGTACACAAATACCTACATGTTTTAACTTCATAAAGATAATCCACTGAAGTCATTTTCAAAAATTTCTTCCATTGCTTCCTCCACAAAGGAAGCTGGATGGCAGATTCCACAACACCCAGATTTGGGTGAACTAAAATGATTTAAAAGGGCAATACGGCAGAAATATAACGCAGCCCCATCAATCTCATCAAAACTAAGCTGTTTTCATCTCACTGGACCTTTTCCTGTCCTTTCCAAGATCAGGCTTGCACCACAGATGCGTGGACATGTTTGCAGATACAGCTAGGCAAGGAGTCAATAAACAGCTCTAGAAGATCCATTATCAATCCAGCTTTCGTTCTATTCATGCACCTAAAATTGACTAGTAGAAACTGATAAATAGGTGGCTTCTCCCAGCTTGTAGGGGTGTGGGGGCTGGTTCTCCACACATTTTCAGGTATAGGTCTTCAGCACTGGAGGCCTTTAACATATACTAATATGAGCATTTCTGTGCCATATTGCCATGTCCTACATAATGGTGCCCCCCTGGATGCCTTTTCAATGAAGAATCCATATTTAGATTAAAAAAACGTATGTTTTTATGGTAAGGTAATAACCACTGAAAATCGGACAAAGCTCAAGCAAACCAATACAGAGAAAATATATTTCCCATCTTAAACAATGGTATAGATCCAGAATTATACCAAGAACCTACAAAATGGTAGATATTTTAACGGCAAGAGAAACATCAGTAATATGCTTACTAGAGCATCAATGATTTCTTCAACTGTATCCTGGCCGAAACATTTATCAACAGTCTCTATCCTGAAATTGAACATATTAATGGATGAGCAAAAGTTATGATAAACATTTATTGATTGCTTAGTTCGGTGGAAGTAAAGCAGAAGAGTACAGGGAAAGCATATCCTACTATATCATGTCCCTCTTCAGTTCGTCAATAGAAGCCAATACAATATAGTTTGGTGCTCAAGGCCATATGATTATTGTTTATTATCATAACTCATGCATGGCCCTTCCACCGTCAGTTAAATCTCACTTATATCATACTTCTACTATCGAAAAAGGAGACAACCACATTCCATAGGAATCAGTTTAGTGCCAGAAGTTTCATGAAGCAAACACCTTATGACTTCAGCAAAAAGTGTTAAACTATGAGCATCCAAAATCTAGGAGGCAGGCTACACAGAGTCAACTATAAGCATCAAGCAAATACCTTATGCATAAAGTGTAAATTCTATCATCTACACGGAGTCAATTATAAGCATTCAAAATGTAGGAGACAGGCTATGTTAATTTTCAATAATCAGAGTATGAAAAAGGAAGATGGCCTCCTTCCTTGCATCATTTCTGACTTGCTGGAGTATGTGATGCATGTCCGTACTTCAGAAGTGAAAACATACAGTTGTTCATAATGGAAGGGAGCATTTTCCTGTTTATACAACAGACTGTATGGTAGGCCACATATTGGAGAATTTAGCCCTATTTTAGTTATATTTGCTTCCAGCATCATAATGACAATTTTTCGTACTATAGGAATTAATAACTTATGTAAATGGGTGGAGATAAGCACGAAAAATATTCATTATATTTGTGCCTTTCAAGCATGATTTATAGTTGTTCAATGCATATCTCGTGTTTAGATCAAAGATACTGCAATGGTCTATGCTCCTATATATAGGAATTGGCCCAACATGAAAAGATTTAATGATCATTGGAAGTCTGAAACAAAAATGGGACTAAGAATGTGTGGTTTGAGAGTCTTCAATGATGAAAGTTGTCGCTCACTTCATTAGCTTTCCAACGCAAGTTAAACCTCATATCGAGGTTGGACGGAAAAGCTATGGCCATAATATCAAAGTATATTTGAACAAAAGCAAAATGGAGAAACAAAGCTGAAGACTTCCTGGCCATGTTGTACTACAAGACCATATTGTCTTGAAGAGTGCAATTTAGCCTCTCGCCCCAACACGGACTGGTTGGAGAGTGAAATTCTCGCACGATTTTAGTAGACTTCAGCCGGTTACTTTGGGGCTTCTTTTTCTAGACTTTTATAGTACGTCTTTGGGCATAATGAGAGGGGCGCTCTTTGGTTCTTTTCTCATTCTATTCTCCCTCTATTTTCTTACTCCTTCCTCTACAACTCTCAATCAAACAATTCTCATTTTAGGATTTTAATTTCTGCATTGTAATTGTTGTTCCAGAGATTATATGGTGCTCGATTTTGTCACTATGGTTTTATCTATCAAACTCTCTTTCTTTTTTTACTATGATGTATTTTATTTCATTATTTTGAATTATGATTTCAATTATGCATGAGTAGTCATTTGTTATTAGATCGAATTAAATGTGATTCCATTGTTGATTTCATGAACTGATTCAATTATTGTCAGAATTGTTCATTTTATGTTATTCAATTGCTAGAACTTCAAATCAGGTTAAACTAACTAATCACAAATTTGACTAGACAAATAATCAATTATTAATACCATAAATTAGCAATTAAATAGAAATTAACAACTCGCGAAAGTATATTAGTGATTCTCGGAAATTGATAGAAGTTTGTTTGTAATGAGTTCAATTCAGTCTATCGCCATAAAAATCGCTTGTTAGATTTAATTGAACATGATTTTTTAGTCATCGAAAGAGATTAATTGTCAAATAAGGTTAATAATTCCTTAAGTATTGAGCAATCCAATACACAATTGATCGATTTATTAATTTACATAAAATTGAAACTGAAGTTCAATCCTAGGCTTGTTTCTAATTGATTGAATTCGTAATTAGTGGTCTCCATCATTTTTTCAATTTTATTTCGCTAACGTTATCATGCATCCCTTTTTAATTAATCTGTTTAGATAGTCCTAAGCAATGAATATCAGTAGTTAACACCAAAGTCCTAAAGATATGAGTACGACCTTGTTTTGCTACGATATCCATACGCTTGCGTAAGCAAACAGATCTTCCTTCTTTTATACTCCCAAGACATTTTAATGAATATAACTCAAATGCCCTTGTATGAAGGAAAAAAAAAAACACAATCTCAGACAGTTATTGAAAAGTGATTCTACAAATAAGCATTGAAGCACTAACAGTTAAGGAGTGTCAATATGCTTTAAAAAAGTGGCCAATGATTGATATTTTTTTAATGAAGAAAAGTGTATGCCCCTAATGACGTACTATTGGGACAAACAAAAAGAAATGAATATACCAAAGACAGTGACAATTACTTTAAGCTTAGGCTTATCAAAAGTTGGAAAGCAATGTCAGTTTCAGGACAATCAGGCATTAAAACAACTGAACAAAGCTATTACTTTAAATCAAGCCTGAATAGGCTCTTGGTAGAACTTGCAAGAGGATAAAAACCTGCGAAGTACACTCATAATATCTGGAGTGACGTAGTCACTGAATTTTCCCAAGTCAGACTCGATGACAGTTGGATCATCAGTAACCAATTGTCCAAGATGTTCTTCAATATCGGGAAGCCTCTGTTAGCTAGGAGAAATTAAAAAATGGAAACGCACTGATGTCAAAAGAAGCAACCATATCCATAGTAAATATTCAAATCACATACAGCGCTGAGTGCATAATGTGTTGCAAGGCCACAAGAAACCATTTCAGCCCCAGTAAGTTTCTCGCCAGTCAGAGCTAGGTATTCCCCTGAAAGCAATGGTGTGTACAAATAAGAATCATGACCACTTTATAGATGAATAGTAACTCTCCAGAAGCCTGTATGGAATTGAGAACCATGCAAAGAAAATTTTTAAGCAATGCCAATTTTTATGAAAAAACAAAGGAAGTCAGGACCATCCTTGAGGTCACATAAAAAATTGAGAGAAAAAAAAAGGGCAAGAAAATCACAAATCCTTTATGCTCCTGAATACCAGTTTGGACAATACGAACACCCCAAGAAAAAGAAGCTAAGTTTTCAAAACTAATGAATAATGCAAATATATTTTGGTGCAAAAGAGAAACTGACTGACAAGGATGATCGTTGCAGTTATCAAACATGCAGGGGAATTTTAAAAGTGAACCATAAGCCACAGAAAGAAAATACAATCCACAGCAATTGCGTATAGAATTTTAAGGTAGATCTTCCATGACATTGTTCTAGAGTTTTGAGGGTCCACTAATGAACTGGTAAGTGTTCATTTGCATAAATTTTAAGGATTCAACTACACATCTATGCATTCCTTGCATAGGAAAACCATCCCCTTCCATGAATGGGTTTCTCCATGAAGAGCACGTATATAGTAATACAAAATCACTTTCCTCCAAACTAAAGCTTCTTGGACAATACATGAATCACGGTATGAGGGTAATAAGGATGGAATAGATACCTTCATATTTTGCATACCTTATATAGTGTATTGAAAAATAACAAATACTTTTTTGAAAGAATACCGTATTCCTCCAAAAAAAAAACTCATTTTTTTTTCAATTCAAATAGACTATAAAAGACATAAAATACTGATACACTTTTCCACTATTATTACCCCTATACCAAATAAGCAATAAAGTGAAAAAACTGTCAACCCTAACATTGGATCCCTATTGAGAAATAGAAATATATGAAGCACCAAGGCATTGAGCGGTGCTCTCACACTAGTATCATTTGGAACTTTGAATCTCCTTCCACTTAAACACACAAATGTGTGATTAGGTTCAGATTTTTTTCCAGCAGCAGTTCACAATTCTCGGATAACAAAGGCACCCCCTAGCTCAAGATTGAAAGCCTTCAGAGTTTGATGGTGTTTTCTTATTTACTATTCTTTTGCTTTGATCACTTTAAATATTTTCTTCCGCTATTCAGAGATACTTTGCTTCTTCATGAAGCAGAAGACAGAAACCTTAAATATGACAAGATAATGTCAAACATTCCTTAGAGAATTCTTGTTCAAGCCAGAAAATTCAAAACTACCTACAGAAAGGGTACCTGCCAGGCTAATATAAGTTGAATAATAGTGCAAAACTTAGGAAATTTTTCCCAAGAAGATGACATACCTAAGTGGCCAGGTAAATGTGACAGGTAGAATGAAGCACCAGCGTCAGGATGAAAACCAATTAAGGTTTCAGGAGTGGCAAAAACCTGCCATCAACAAGACAACAGTGTAAGACCGTATAAGGAATAGAGTACCTTGACTAAACAAAATCAATCTCAATGCAAGCAGAAATAATGACAGAATGAGAAGATATGATGAATGTCAAAGGTCACAGCAAGAGTTATGAATAATGTCATCAGGTCCTTATGAAGGATAAAAAGCAGATAACCGTATCTTATAGGAGATTTCTTTGATATCCAATATGATGGGATGTTGGCTGATTTATATCTATAGTAGTATCTAACATTATCAGATATTTGGTTTTTCAAACATAGAAAAACATGGATTCAACCATATTCATACGTAAGCCCTATTTTATCATCTTTAGTGAATTCTGCAGATATCTGAAAATATGGATAGATATGTAATGTATGCCCTATCATACCAATTTTTAGTTCAAAATGTCTTCATAGAGATTTGGGTCTTGAAATAAAATAACCACTTCAATGAGGTATTATTACTATTTCACTACTCTCTGCATCAAACAAAAAGTCATTCTAGTATTAAATTTTTTATATAAAAAAAATGCCACTTTAGAAAAGTCAAAACATCCTTTCCACGTTTTACCTCACAATTTTTCCTTTCATTATCTATACATTAAATATTTTGCTGTTTTTCAATAAAGGAGGTAAGTCAATTTTTAAAACTACTTTTATTTTTTCCCTTAAAAAGTGGGCAAATTGTTAAAATGATTTTCCTCTTTATAGGGCGGGAGTATTTTTATTGATATTATTTTACTATTAGTACTATTGCTGAAGTGAAATAAGATTTTTAATGAATTATCATTCCTGGCATAATTAATATTTTATTGTTATTAACTTATTATTACTACTATTGTTATCATTACTAACATTATTATAATAATTATAATCAATTATTATTATTATTATTATTATCAAAATTTGCAGATATTATTTAATACGTCCTAGAAATAAGGTGAGGAGAACAAGCCCTAAGCCAAATTAAACATTGGGAAATTAGCTAATATTGGATAAATATTATACTAGTTTGGATAAGAGTAAAAGCTCGAACCTACATTTGATCCGTTGATTTATTCATTGTGGATCTGATATTTAGCACAGTTTTCAAAAACTGGATTGGATTTTTTATTTTCTGATTTGTTCAGAATGGATATCAAATTGATTTTTCTCAATTGAACATTTTGCACAGCCTTACTTCTAATGGTAATAGAGTTAGTGCAAGGAGACCTTACATCTTTGTACCAGTATCCCATGGGATAGGAATATTTGTCTAGATTTCAGGAAACATTTGTATCAGTTTTCCATGGGATGGAAATGTTGTTAAGATTACAGGAACTTCATTGGAAGTGGGACTGAAATGCCAAGAGTTTATTATTAGTCTCACAGGAAACTGCAGACTAAAGAGCTGTTAATTGGTTGCGAGTTTGAGAAGATGCAAGCATGCTTAAACTCATAATGTCAAGAGTCTATGTATCACTTGCTATTAGTTCTCCTCATATTCAAATTTTAATTAGCTGAAGCATCCATGGTGATGAGTTCCTGACTTTGATGATAACAACCAAAGAATTCCGTTGCGTTTCACGTGTTGACTGGAGGAATAGAAATTGTTTGAAGAGCAAATTCAGAAAAGCTTAAGGTGAAACAAAAGAAGGAACTATAGAATGCATGAAGATTCTATAGCTTGGAGGAGTATCTAGGCTGTGTATCTTTGTATAAGGCCGTATGATTCTCATGGAAGCTACTTAAGCAACATAAGTCAAAGGCTTTCATGTATTGTTTTCATATTTTGTTTCTCTGATGAAACTCAGCTTGAGTTTGGTGCTGAGTTCCCCACAGTGACAAATGTAGCCCAAAAAATTAGGAAATTATGTTTTGGCGTTTTTAAAATTGCTTTATCCAATATTTCTGGATAATATTTTAAGAAATTTATTTTCTTGTTTTTCTATTGCTTGCACGTTAATTAATCAACATATTTTGAAAATATATCAAGCACAATATTTCCTAAGAAAAAGACCATATTATGATTTTTAGGAGCTTTTTTCTTGAATTTTGCAGATCATCTTGTTACTATTTTACATCCAAATTTAATAGGTTATTTTACTGAGCCAATTCTTGATTCATTCAAGCGATTTTAGTGAAATGCTTACATATGCTGAACAAGTTTATATTAGGGTAATTCAAAAATATTTTCCCTATTTAACAAAGAACTAAAAAAGCTATTGAGATATTGGTGAGAGTCATAAAACGATCTCATGTGTGTTAAAGATTGAAAAAAAATTCACGAATGAGCTTTCATGGTAAAATTGCTTAAATAAGAAACTGGTTTTATAACAAAAAATAGAAAGCTACTTGAGTTTCTTCTAAGTTTCTTCTTGTCAATCTTTAGTTGAGTTGTAACCCTTTACTAATCACGGGATAGAGATCATCTTTTGACAAGTTTAAGAGTTTATACTTGTGTGTAGGACCTCTGAGTTAAGGAGGGGTTTGGCATCTAGAGTTAGGTGTGCATTTGACAATCCGGAATAAGATTGTGCATGTTTGAGAGTTCAAACAAAGTGTACTACTTCTATTCGAATTATTGTGAGAAATAAAAGGGATAAAATTAAGATTGTGGATGTATGTTACTTAAGAGAGAAGTATCTCTTAAGTATAAGAACCACGTAATATTTTGTGTTGATAATTTTACTACATTCTACTTCAAGTAACCATACAATAATGATACAAGGAACGCAAATAGACAAGTTCAAGTCAAAAGATTTCTGAATACAGATTAGTACTAGACCAATCCTAAATAACTTACACATTGAATTTATTCATTCTTAACAAGAAGCTTTAATATGTATATTCACCTGTTTTGAAAATTTGAAATTGCAAATACTCAATTCAGCCCCCTTCCTAATTATTTTGGTTATTAAATCCGTTGCACTAATGCTTACACATGGAATGAATCAAAGCTTCCGTTGATTCATGTACATTCAAAAGGGCCAAAGCCAAACCTAGGGAAATCTGAACCACACTCTCTGCTGTTAGACATGCTTTCTCACAAGAAAGGAAGCAACGAATTTTTCAAAGTCTGTTTGGATCTACAAATTCTGTACTAGACAACTAATTCAAGCCGTGGTATGCAGGATGGAAGCAAGTACAATGATGATTATCTTTGTCAGGCTTGTGGCTCTTATTGTAAATTTTTCCTGCAATCAGCGTTGCTCAATGTCACTTGGCTCATGCCAATATTGGCGATAATATCAATAATTGGAAGAATGATATAAGAATACATGATAGCTGTTTCACTTTCATGCAATATTAACACCACATACTTGCCCAAAAAAATAAGGAAAAAAAATACTCTCATGCAAAGATTAAATGTTTGAAGATATCAATTAATAACATGAAAGACAGAACAGCCTCAGCAACTGAAAAACCTACTGTTTTGTCTGTTGCGACACGGAATAGGCCAGGAATTGAAACACCTCCACCACCACCCATAGTAATACCATTCAGAAGCGCTACCTACATGAATACAGGGGCAATGCATATATTAAATCCAATGCCAATAGCGTATCCATGAAGTTAACGAAGACAACTTTATGCGGGATTTATGAGTAAAGCACCATAATTTATCTAGCAATAGCCATGGAATTCATTCTATACAATATTAGCTGAGATGTAAAGGAGCACTTCATTGGAAATTTATGCATGCGGGTCAGAACTAACATACATTTAAAGATACATGACTAATGATACTTCTTTCAGATTTTTAGCAGTAACAATGAGACCAGTCTCCAGAAATATAGCAAGATAGCAGAAAATACACCAAATCTCAAGAAAGCAAATGCAAGTCTTCAGCCATTTCTGAACTGTAAACTGGTATGTGATTCCAAATGCAGAGAAGAATGGAAGAAACTGAAATAAGTATCAGACTCAGAAAAGAAGTGAGTAGATTTTTAACTTTCATTGGAATGATCACGGATGTTTGCAACCTCAGCTAGGCTATTGAGGATCACACATCATTCTCATTCGCACACATGCCAGCCATACCAGCATATATCTCTGATAGATGAGATTTATAGATTATTTTCATGCTTAAAAATATTATTTATCTCTCATTAATTCTATTAGATTTAATCTTTTCGTCGAGTTTTCCTCTTTTGAATAGATTTTACAAGAAAGAAAAAAATTGAGGAAATTCAAGGAGAAGTCAATGAAAAGAAGAAATCAAGTAAAGAACACATCAAGAAATGTTGAATCAAGGAGAGCAAAGTTGGAAAGGGAGCAAATACATCAAGAGAAGCTATGCTGAAACTTCAAAAGGAATATAGTGGAAGGATCAAAAACACGGCACCCCCGTGTTTCATAAACACGGGCCGTGTTAATTATCTCGAGCATCGATTTTAAAATCTCTGTTGGCAGAACAGTTCGAAGAAAACACGGGGGTCCCGTGTTTCTAAAACACGGGGGTCCCGTGTTTCTAAAACACGGACCGTGTTTCCATTTAAAAATTTGTAACTGTCCGCGCGACCTGTTTCTGATATATTTCTATCTCAAAACAGGGTTCGGGACAAGGAGAACGGATATCGAAACAATTGGAATGTATTTTTCTTCCTTTATTCCTCTAGAATATACATATAATGCACAATTCCAACTTTTTGATCTTCTTGAATTCTAGTGATCAATTGACAATCTGCACTTCAATTGATAAGTCTTCTCTATTCCTTTATGAATTTCAGTATCTTCATTTTTGTTAAATATAAGTAGATTATCTATAATTATACTTGTGTTCATTCTATTGTCATCTTATTGTATCAATAGTAGATTTTATGAATGTGTTGTTGTTATTAACTTTCGATGTTTATATGTAATTGTGTGATTTGTAAATATGCAGATGTTTGAGTAATTTGAACAAGGTAGGATGATTTGAGGATGGAATTATATCCTAATTACCATATCATATTTTAAATGTTTGATTCTAGATGAATTTTAATTGAATTAATGGATCGAATTGAATGATTCCGTATCATAGATTAAGATATTGAACTAATTAGATTGATCACCTATTTAGTTTAGAACTTAATCTTTGCTAAGGCAATGCAATTAATCCGTATTTGTTAATTAATATGTCTGAAGTAGCAAGAAGATTAATTATTAATCTTATCCATTAATTTGTGCAATTGCATAATCCGAGCTTATGTGATTATGAATGTAGTTGGCTACTTTCCGTTCATAATGCTACCATTAATTGAATCTAGCGTTCGTAACCTAGGTTATTAAATGGTCAGAAAATAAATTGAGAGCATATTCAATTTATTAAGGTTGAGAAGAAGCAAAGGAATTTGGTATTATGAATTTCCTAAGTCAACATTAAATCGTTTAGAATCATTCTTCTTATTTGAATGTTTGGTATTCTGATTCCATCATCAATTCATTCCTCCCCTATTTGTCAATTAGTGATTAAGACTTAGTATAATTAGATTTAGTATTAGAATCAATGAAATTTTTTAAACGGAGTTATAACATCAATAGCAAAAATTAGTGATTAAAACGTCATTCCTTGTGGGTTCGACTCCTTCTTGCCATATACTACGTATTTGGAAGTTAGGATTTATTTAATAAATTTGTTATATTCACGACATTGCATCAAATTTTTGGCGCCGTTGCCGGGGAATGGCAATTATAATCTTTAGTTTTGTTTTTGGTGTGGTTTCTTATTTTAGTTTTTGATAAATTCTCCACGTGTACTCATCTATTCTTTGATTGTGTGAAATCTTCAGGCACTCGCAATTGAGATCATTTGCAATCGAGCATCAAGGACAAATTATTCCATCCATAGATCCAAACTCCTCCTCTCCAATTGCAACCAGGACGAGAAGGAAATTGGAACACGCTAGCCATATTCCATTACCTTCTGAATAAACTTCCACAAATTTGGGAGAAGACCGTATAGAGGATTTGTTTAGTACACCTTGCCACATTAATCCACCGATGGCGGATCGAACTCTCAAGGAGCTAGCTGCTCCTGTCTTCAACCCTAATCTGTTATGCATTAATTATCCTGCTGATAATGATACTTGTGAGATCAAACCTGGATTAATACGCGCTTTACCTATTTTTACAGGTTTTAGAGACAACAACTCCATGGGTTCAGGTTGTTTCACCGACCCAAATAAATTTCTCAAGGAATTCTATATAGCTTGTTCTGGTATGAAACCGAATGGAGTAAGTGTAGAACAACTTAAACTCAAAGCTTTTCCTTTTGCTTTAGCTGATGCTGCTAAGGAATAGTTATATGATTTACCAGCGGGTTCGGTAAACACTTGGACTGATATGCAAAAGGTTTTCCTCGAAAAATATTTTCCTTCATCGAGAGCAACTAATATAAGAAAGGAAATATGTGGTATTAGGCAAGATGGAGGAGAATCTTTAAATGAATATTGGGAAAGTTTCAAGAAATTGTGTGGTAGTTGTCCTAATCATCAAATTAGTGAACAATTATTAATACAATACTTTTACGAAGGTTTATCTCCTATGGATCGCAATATGATAGATGCTGCTATTGGTGGTGCTTTGGTTGATAAAACACCCATCGAAGCTAAAAGGTTAATTGCTAATATGGCATCTAACTCTCAATATTGTAATAGAGGTAATACTTCTATGTCTCAACAGGTGAAAGAAACCAATATTGCTGAATTAAAAACGCAAGTATCGAATTTGACAGCTCTTGTGGAAAGAATTGTAGGCGAAAAGATTCCTGCCAAGGTATGTGGAATTTGTTCTTTTACTGGTCATCCAACTGACATGTGTCCTACTTTGCAGGAAGAACAAGAAGTAAACACCATTGGAGGACAACCATTACCAAAAAGGAATGATCCATTTGCTCCAACATATAATCCTGGATGGAAGGATCACCCGAATCTAAGGTATGGAAACACTCAACAAAGTGGTAACTCATATTTCCGACCACAGATGTATCAAAATCAGCAAGGATCAAATCCACCTCCCGGGTTCTTCCAAATTCCACCAAATCATCAAAGACCACCATTTCAACCGATGCCTCCACCGCAAGTTCCACAACAATCGGGGGGTATGCCTTTGGAAGACTTGGTGAAATCTTTAGCTACCAATACATTACAATTCCAACAAGAGACCAGAAATGTTATTAAGAATTTGGAAAATCAAGTCGGTCAGCTAGCAAATTCCCTTGGAAAACTACAAGCACAAGGCTCTTCAAAATTTCCTAGCCAGACCAAAAGAAATCCTAAGGAAAATGCTAGTGCTATCACAACTCGCAGTGGGAAACAATTGTCAGATCCAAGAAAAGTGAGTGAGGAAGATGACACAAGTAAAGAGCCAGATGAAACAATGGTTGAAGAAGAAATAAGTGAAGATTCACAACAAACGACAAAAAGTAAGTCACATTCTTCGATAAAAATTCCTGCTCCTTTTCCTAGCAGGTTGGCCAAAAACAAGAAGGTAAACCATGACAAGGAGATATTTGACATATTTAAGAAGGTAGAAGTTAATCTCCCTCTCATTGATGCGATCAAACAAGTAACAAGGTATGCAAAATTCCTTAAGGATTTGTGTACTAACAAAAGGAAGCTGAAGGAAAATGAGAAGGTAAGTGTGGGAGAAAAAGTGTCAGCAATTTTGCAAAGAAAGCTCCCACCGAAGTGCAAGGATCCAGGTATTTTTACTATACCTTGCAAAATTGGAAACACGAGGTATGAAAAATGCATGCTTGACTTAGGTGCTTCAATAAATGTCATGCCTTTATCTATCTTTAACACCCTAAGTCTAGGTCCTTTAAAGGAAACCCATGTTGTTATTCAATTGGCTGATAGATCTAACACATATCCTGAAGGGGTCATTGAGGATGTCTTAGTTCAGGTAAATGAGTTGGTTTTTCCTGTAGATTTTTATGTGTTAGATATGCAAGATAATTGTTTAGCTAACCCCTCTCCTATATTGTTGGGGAAACCATTCCTAAAAACTTCAAAAACAAAAATTGATGTCTACGATGGAGTGTTAACCATGGAATTTGATGGTGAAGTTATTAAGTTTAACATATATGATTCCATGCAATATCCTGCAGATGGTGAAGAGGTATCTATGATTGATGTCATTGAGAATTTAACTGAAATGGTGTACAAATTATCATCAGCTGATCCTTTGGAAATAACCTTGACACAAGGTATAGAAGCTGAAGGTTTGGAAGAATTAAACAAAATGTATGATGTTGAAGAAGAGATCAAAGAGGTAGTGGGCTTTGGGAACATGTCCTAGTAGAATCGGAAAATTTGTGGATTTGCCATTGACAGTGGATAGACCTATACCTTCCATAGAACAACCACCTGAACTGGAGTTGAAGCCTTTACCTAACCATCTCAAATATGCATTCTTAGGAGATAAGAATACCCTTCCTGTTATCATATCTAGTGAACTAACATCTCAACAAGAAGAAAAACTGGTAAATGTATTGAAGAAGTACAAATCAGCTTTGGGATGGACAGTTGCTGATATTAAGGGTATTAGTCCTTCAGTATGTATGCATCGGATTCTAATAGAAGATGATGTGAAGCCAAGTAGACAAGTACAACGTAGGTTGAATCCAATAATGATGGAGGTTGTGAAGAAAGAGGTTTTAAAATTGCTAAGTGTAGGAGTCATATACCCAATCTCTGATAGTAGTTGAGTAAGTCCGCTTCAAGTTGTCCCAAAGAAAACAGGAATAACGGTAGTGGAGAATGATAAAGGAGAAATGGTTCCTACTAGAGTTCAAAATGGTTGGAGGGTATGTGTTGACTATAGAAAGCTGAACTCCAGGACTAGGAAAGATCATTTTCCTTTACCATTTATGGATCAAATGTTAGAACGACTAGCGGGTCATACTTATTATTGTTTTCTTGACGGTTATTCTGGATATGTGCAGGTCCCCATAGCTCCAGAAGATCAAGAGAAAACCACATTTACATGTCCTTACGGTACGTTTGCGTATCGACGCATGCCATTTGGATTATGTAACGCTCCAGCTACATTTCAAAGGTGTATGGTAAGCATATTTTCCGAATATCTGGAGAAAATTATCGAGGTATTCATGGATGATTTTAGTATTCATGGAGATACTTTTGAAGAATGCCTAGGTAATTTAACCCTTATCTTGAAAAGATGTCTGGAAACAAATCTTGTGCTAAACTCTGAAAAATGCCATTTTATGGTCCAACAAGGAATAGTTTTGGGACATGTTATTTCAGCGAAAGGAATGGAAGTAGATAAAGCAAAAATTGATCTTATCGCTTCACTACCTTATCCATCAACTATCAAAGATGTGCGTTCATTTTTAGGGCATGCCAGGTTTTACCGCCAATTTATCAAGGATTTTTCTAAAATAGCCCAACCATTATGTAAGCTTTTTAAAAAAGAAACAGAATTTCAATTTGATGATGCATGCCAGAAATCATTTGACCACTTGAAGGAAAAATTGATAAATGCACCCATACTTCAACCACTTGATTGGAACTTCCAATTTGAATTGATGTGGATGCATCTAACTTTGCTGTTGGTGCAGTGTTAGGTCAAAGGATCGGGAAAGATCCACATGTGATATACTATGCCTCACGAACATTGAACGAAGCTCAACTTAACTACACAACTACCGAAAAAGAGCTTATTGCCATTGTCTTTGCTTTGGATAAATTTCGTTCTTATATGTTAGGAACTGAAATAATTGTTTATTCTGATCATGCAGCATTGAAATATTTGTTAGCAAAGAAAGAGGCAAAACCACAACTGATTAGATGGATACTTCTACTCCAAGAATTCAATATACGTATTTGGAAGTTAGGATTTATTTAATAAATGTGTTGCATTCACGACATTGCATCAAATTTTCAAATGCACTGTCGTGAATCCAATAAATTTATTAAATAAATCCTAACTTCCAAATACGTAGTATATGGCAAGAAAGAGTCAAACCCACAAGGAATGACGTTTTAATCACTAATTTTTGCTATTGATGTTATAACCCCGTTTATAATATTTCATTGATTCTAATACTAAATCTAATTATACTAAGTCTTAGTCACTAATACCAAACATTCAAAAAAGAAGAATGATTCTAAACGATTTAATGTTGACTTAGGAAATTCATAATAACAAATTCCTTTGCTTCTTCTCAACCTTAATAAATTGAATATGCTCTCAATTTATTTTCTGACCATTTAATAACCTAGGTTACGAACGTTAGATTCAATTAATGGTAGCATTATGAACGGAAAGCAGCCAACTACAATCATAATTACATAAGCTCGGATTATGCAATTGCACGAATTAATGGATAAGATTAATAATTAATCTTCTTGCTACTTCAGACAAATTAATTAACAAATACGGATTAATTGCATTGCCTTAGCAAAGATTAAGTTCTAAACTAAATAGGTGATCAATCTAATTAGTTCAAAATCTTAATCTATGATACGGAATCATTCAATTCGATCCATTAATTCAATTAAACTTCATCTAGAATCAAACATTTAAAATATGATATGGTAATTAGGATATAACTCCATCCCCAAATCATCCTACCCTGTTCAAATTACTCAAACATCTGCATATTTACAAATCACACAATTACATATAAACATCGAAAATTAATAACAACAACACATTCACAAAATCTACTATTGATACAATAAGATGACAACAGAATGAACACAAGTATAATTACAGATAATCTACTTATATTTAACAAAAATGAAGATACTGAAATTCATAAAGGAATAGAGAAGACTTATCAATTGAAGTACAGATTGTCAATTGATCACTAGAATTCAAGAAGATCAAAAAGTTGGAATTGAGTATTACATGTATATTCTAGAGGAATAAAGGAAGAAAAATACATTCCAATTGTTTCGATATCCGTTCTCCTTGTCCCGAACCCTGTTTTGAGATAGAAATATATCAGAAACAGGTCGCGCGGACAGTTACAAATTTTTAAATGGAAACACGGTCCGTGTTTTGGAAACACGGGACCCCCGTGTTTTCTTCGAACTGTTCTGCCGACAGAGATTTTAAAATCGATGCTCGAGATAATTAACACGGCCCGTGTTTATGAAACACGGGGGTGCCGTGTTTTTGATCCTTCCACTATATTCCTTTTGAAGTTTCAGCATAGCTTCTCTTGATGTATTTGCTCCCTTTCCAACTTTGCTCTCCTTGATTCAACATTTCTTGATGTGTTCTTTACTTGATTTCTTCTTCTCCGTGAATTTCCTCAATTTTTTTCTTTCCTGTAAAATCTATTCAAAAGAGGAAAACTCGACAAAAAGATTAAATCTAATACAATTAATGAGAGATAAATGATATTTTTAAGCATGAAAATAATCTATAAATCTCATCTATCAAATACCCCCATGCTTGAATTATTGCTTGTCCTCAAGCAATATCATAACATGCACACGAATACATCAAGAAACGCAAGAGAGGCAGGTTACGGATTACAAGAATTATTAGACTGGAATTATTCATGTACGAAGCTCAACACTGCAACGGGACTTAAAATACTTGTAAATCATGAAATCTCAATGATAAAAATATTTTTGGATCACACACCTAAATCACCTTATAAACAGTCTTATCAAATGCTCAAACGGTTAAGGAGTGAAAATTATAATAGTTAGTATCTCATCATGCAAATTAGATTAAGACTAATGAAATTCAAATTGGTAGATTCTTACTTTCGGTATGTGGAAACGCTCACTCTTATGTGTATAGGGTATGATGTGTTTATTCTCAAATCTTCTCCAAATGATAATGATCGCCCATATGTTTGCCATTATTCTCAATTCGCCACCGCTTAAAAGAACTAAAGTTAATCAGAATCAAAAGGTCTTGAAATTTGGTTGTAATGGGGCTAAGGGTTTAAGGTGAGATAGAATTTTTGGGATTGTGGCTAGACTCCATTAACTAGAGAAGCAACTCAAATATACACCATATACATATATACATGGAGAATACAATCCTCCCCAAAATTCTTCTAAATTACTAAAAAAAATTTTTATATATATAGAACAACAAATTTTCTGAATGTCAAAGATTTAGACTTTTTCTTTTGAAGTGAACCCCCATGCTTAGATTTACACATATCAACAAACTTATTCCCGCTAATTTATTGCTTCCTAGTTAAAGAGTAGGGATGGAAGATTTATACGGGTATTAAGTTTTAATGAAGGTTAAATCAATAAAATAAAGCTTAGGCTCAAAGGGGTTTAAGCAAAGGAATTTTTTTTTTTTTTCAGGATAAGCTTTTTGGTGCCAACATAGAAAGAAGAGTGCCTTTATCATTTTTAGATATCCTAAAGTTCTATACAGTCTTGAAGAGAATTAATGGCAAATTCTAGTTTCACATATCATTGGAGAGTACACACACAAGTAAAATATGTTCTGGATAAACAATATATCCAATGATTAGGTCCAAGCGCTCACCATGGTGTATCTACCAATTTTTAATTTCATTTCATCTCATTCCTAGTCAATGCATGATTTGATTTCTAACCATTCTAACTTTCTTTCCTTTACTGTTATCACATTTTCAATTTCTGTTTTTAAGGTTTTCAAAAGATGTTGATCAAAACATACAATAAGTATAAAATTATCCTTTTCAAAAATAATTCAGTCTCATACTTTGTTTTACTTCGTAAATGGATTACTCAAATCTAATACTTCCTGTTTTTAAAACAAAACGAACAACTAGCACATAAAGGAGATAGGAATAAATTAACTAACTACCACTAGCATAAATATATAACATCTACGAACTATTTCTACTTAACAATAATCACAAGCCTACAAGTGCTAGTGCACCCCCCTACTTATTGTGTTCATTGTCCCCAATGAACAAATGCAAGAGAAAGATGAAGAAGAGGATTCAAGAGGGAGGTGGAGGCGGGTCTCGGCTCCCGAGATGAAACTCATAAAGATTTTTTATCATCTCCATCATTTGATTCTGGTTATAGCGAATGGAATCCAATTGGGAATATACTTGAGTTTGGAATTGGAGATGCCATTCCGGAACAAAAGTTGAGGAGGAAGAGGAGCTGGCTTGGGATCGCGGTGGTGGTGGCGGTGGTGCATGGTCCCCACGAGGTGGAATAGGATGCTCGATGGCTAACGAGGCAGGGGTATCATCATCCTCAATTGGCTGCCAATTCAGTGGGTTTAAAGGGTCGGTTTTGGCAGGGTTAGGTAGAGGGAAGAAAGCACGTCCTTGGTAGGAAAGATACCAAGCATTACCTCTACGCTCGATAAGATGCGTAAGACGGCAATGTTCGATATCAACATGCGTGCTCATGGCTTCGATGGGCATATCCTCGGGAAGAGGTATGTCCAAGCTTACACAGATGGTGGTAATTAAACCACCGAAGACAATGTCGCCCTGTTTTGAATTACCTACCCTTTGAAATTGTTTCGCTATAAAATAGGCGGTATCAATAGAGTAATGTTCCAGCATAGAATAGAGAAAGAAGAGTTCAATTGAGCGAACCACCCCGGTACTATCTCCCCTCCCAAAGATGGTTGTAGCCAAGAGCCTTTGTATGTATCAGAAGACAAGGTTAAAAATCCTGGAGGATTTTGCTTCAGAAATGCGGAAGGTATCGGGGGTAGGCATATTCGATATATCACCTATTTTGGCGAAAAAGTTGTTGGCATGGAACCAGGGTAGAATGAATCGGTAACCCCTTGGAGGTAACATAAAGATGTGGGCAAGTTCATGCAGGGCTAATTGCCTATCCTCATTGAAGAGGCGAAAAGAAACATACCCTTGATTATTTTGAGTGTCACCGATATCACCAACTTCAGCAAAAAGTTCAAAAGTACTTAAAAATTCCAATGTCAAGCGCCTATAGGTATGATTTGTACAATAGACAAAGTTATGCAAACCTATAGTTCTAAGCATGTGCATGACTTGATCATGAATACCTAAGGTATGTAGACACCCGTCATCTAGATATCTAGTACCAGTGATACGCCTTTGAGATAAGTAATCATACCTTTGTTGTTGTTTCGGTGTAGTAAAAATTATACCTAAATCGTTTGGCCGGTTACGTCGGTGTCTTGATTGAGTGGGTGATGATCGAGGCCTTGAGGATTCGCCTTCGGATCGCTGCTTCTTTTTCGGTGCCATCTACACAATATATCAACATTGGAAAAGTGAGACATTGAGTCTTGGTTGGTCTGTGTAATGTAGTATATATTGACATAAAGATTATGAACTTGGATGCTCTGAAACAGTATCACAAACTGAAATTGCAGCAAACATAATGTTGCTTCTGCAGTAGTTTGGTTAGCCTGCAATTATCATCACACAACAATATGAACTGAATGCAACACATATGCCCTAATCATGTTATTCATCCAGGGTTATAATTGTGCAAGTTATGCAACAAAGTCACCCACAATTGTCAAACATGTAGTTATGCTCAATTTCCAAGCTTATTGTGTCAGCACATGATAGCACAAATGAGGAATTTGAATTGCATTACTGCAGCAGGGTGGGGAGTGACCACTTACCTTGATCTTGTGAAAACAGGTGGAGAAAATAACAGAAATCAGAGAAAGGATGTGTTAGAATGTCGATTTCCACGAAAACCCTAAAGTAATGTACAGAAAATCGAATGGTTAATGCACGAATCGAAATTAGGGTTTGAGGAGAAGGTTCCGCCTGTTTTCTGTAATGTAATGATAGAAAATTTGTGCAGGGAAAGAAAATTAAGGGTGGAGAAAGAAGATGGAGGCTTAATGTGGGTATGAATTGTTAGAATTGGAAGAATTTGGTGAGAAATGAAGGCTTTCGAAGGTGACAAACAGACAGAGTCGCGCAGCAAAGAGACGGAGTCGAAGAGGGTGAAGGCCGTGTTTTTTTTCAGATCTGTAAACACGGGAGAGAAAAAGGAATTTTGTGTGAAACACGGACCGTATTCCATAAATACGGTACCCCCGTATTTATTTTTGAACGTTTTGTTTCAGGGAAAAAAACGACAGAGAAGGAAACACGGGCCGCGTTTAAAAATACGGCCCCCCTGTGTTATTTTTGGAGCTCTCTGGAATGCTGAAAATTTTTGCAGAGAAGGAAACACGGGCCGTGTTTGTAAATACGAACACCCCGTGTTATTTTTGGAGCTCTCTGGAATTCTGA
Organism: Tamarix chinensis; assembly: GCA_030549775.1. Lineage (NCBI taxonomy): Eukaryota > Viridiplantae > Streptophyta > Magnoliopsida > Caryophyllales > Tamaricaceae > Tamarix > Tamarix chinensis. Next base: position 75,579,183 of record CM060179.1, on the reverse strand, counting down.
AAATTTTTGCAGAGAAAGAAACACGGGCCGTGTTTGGAAATACGAACCCCCCGTGTTATTTTTGGAGCTCTGGAATTCTGAAAATTTTTGCAGAGAAGGAAACACGGGCTGTGTTTGGTGAATACAACCCCCCCGTGTTTTTTTTTCAATTGAAGTATATATATATATAAATAAAAATGAAAATGGACTTAAAATGTATTTCCACACATATACACATCATAAACATATAAAATTATACCAACTGTGTAAAAAAAAAAAAAAAACACAGGGTGGTCGTATTCTCCAAACATGGCCCGTGTTTCCTTCTCTGCAAAAATTTTCAGAATTCCAAAGAGCTCCAAAAATAACACGGGGGGCCGTATTTTTAAACACGGCCCGTGTTTCCTTCTCTGTCATTTTTTCCCCTGAAACAAAACGTTCAAAAATAAACACGGGGGTACCGTATTTATGGAATACGGTCCGTGTTTCACACAAAATCCCTTTTTCTCTCCCGTGTTTACAGATCTGAAAAAAAACACGGCCTTCACCCTCTTCGACTCCGTCTCTTTGCTGCGTGCCTCTGTCTGTTTGTCACCTTCAAAAGCCTTCATTTCTCACCAAATTCTTCCAATTCTAACAATTCATACCCACATTAAGCCTCCATCTTCTTTCTCCACCCTTAATTTTCTTTCCCTGCACAAATTTTCTGTCATTACATTACAGAAAACAGGCAGAACCTTCTCCTCAAACCCTAATTTCGATTCGTGCATTAACCATTCGATTTTCTGTACATTACTTTAGGGTTTTCGTGGAAATCGACATTCTAACACATCCTTTCACAAGATCAAGGTAAGTGGTCACTCCCCACCCTGCTGCAGTAATGCAATTCAAATTCCTCATTTGTGCTATCATGTGCTGACACAATAAGCTTGGAAATTGAGCATAACTACATGTTTGACAATTGTGGGTGACTTTGTTGCATAACTTGCACAATTATAACCCTGAATGAATAACATGATTAGGGCATATGTGTTGTTTCAGTTCATATTGTTGTGTGATGATAATTGCAGGCTAACCAAACTATTGCAGAAGCAACATTATGTTTGCTGCAATTTCAGTTTGTGATACTGTTTCAGAGCATCCAAGTTCATAATCTTTATGTCAATATATACTACATTACACAGACCAACCAAGACTCAATGTCTCACTTTTCCAATGTTGATATATTGTGTAGATGGCACCGAAAAAGAAGTAGCGATCCGAAGGCGAATCCTCAAGGCCTCGATCATCACCCACTCAATCAAGACACCGACGTAACCGGCCAAACGATTTAGATATAATTTTTACTACACCGAAACAACAACAAAGGTATGATTACTTATCTCAAAGGCGTATCACTGGTACTAGATATCTAGATGACGGGTGTCTACATACCTTAGGTATTCATGATCAAGTCATGCACATGCTTAGAACTATAGGTTTGCATAACTTTGTCTATTGTACAAATCATACCTATAGGCGCTTGACATTGGAATTTTTAAGTACTTTTGAACTTTTTGCTGAAGTTGGTGATATCGGTGACACTCAAAATAATCAAGGGTATGTTTCTTTTCGCCTCTTCAATGAGGATAGGCAATTAGCCCTGCATGAACTTGCCCACATCTTTATGTTACCTCCAAGGGGTTACCGATTCATTCTACCCTGGTTCCATGCCAACAACTTTTTCGCCAAAATAGGTGATATATCGAATATGCCTACCCCCGATACCTTCCGCATTTCTGAAGCAAAATCCTCCAGGATTTTTAACCTTGTCTTCTGATACATACAAAGGCTCTTGGCTACAACCATCTTTGGGAGGGGAGATAGTACCGGGGTGGTTCGCTCAATTGAACTCTTCTTTCTCTATTCTATGCTGGAACATTACTCTATTGATACCGCCTATTTTATAGCGAAACAATTTCAAAGGGTAGGTAATTCAAAACAGGGCGACATTGTCTTCGGTGGTTTAATTACCACCATCTGTGTAAGCTTGGACATACCTCTTCCCGAGGATATGCCCATCGAAGCCATGAGCACGCATGTTGATATCGAACATTGCCGTCTTACGCATCTTATCGAGCGTAGAGGTAATGCTTGGTATCTTTCCTACCAAGGACGTGCTTTCTTCCCTCTACCTAACCCTGCCAAAACCGACCCTTTAAACCCACTGAATTGGCAGCCAATTGAGGATGATGATACCCCTGCCTCGTTAGCCATCGAGCATCCTATTCCACCTCGTGGGGACCATGCACCACCGCCACCACCACCGCGATCCCAAGCCAGCTCCTCTTCCTCCTCAACTTTTGTTCCGGAATGGCATCTCCAATTCCAAACTCAAGTATATTCCCAATTGGATTCCATTCGCTATAACCAGAATCAAATGATGGAGATGATAAAAAATCTTTATGAGTTTCATCTCGGGAGCCGAGACCCGCCTCCACCTCCCTCTTGAATCCTCTTCTTCATCTTTCTCTTGCATTTGTTCATTGGGGACAATGAACACAATAAGTAGGGGGGTGCACTAGCACTTGTAGGCTTGTGATTATTGTTAAGTAGAAATAGTTCGTAGATGTTATATATTTATGCTAGTGGTAGTTAGTTAATTTATTCCTATCTCCTTTATGTGCTAGTTGTTCGTTTTGTTTTAAAAACAGGAAGTATTAGATTTGAGTAATCCATTTACGAAGTAAAACAAAGTATGAGACTGAATTATTTTTGAAAAGGATAATTTTATACTTATTGTATGTTTTGATCAACATCTTTTGAAAACCTTAAAAACAGAAATTGAAAATGTGATAACAGTAAAGGAAAGAAAGTTAGAATGGTTAGAAATCAAATCATGCATTGACTAGGAATGAGATGAAATGAAATTAAAAATTGGTAGATACACCATGGTGAGCGCTTGGACCTAATCATTGGATATATTGTTTATCCAGAACATATTTTACTTGTGTGTGTACTCTCCAATGATATGTGAAACTAGAATTTGCCATTAATTCTCTTCAAGACTGTATAGAACTTTAGGATATCTAAAAATGATAAAGGCACTCTTCTTTCTATGTTGGCACCAAAAAGCTTATCCTGAAAAAAAAAAATTCCTTTGCTTAAACCCCTTTGAGCCTAAGCTTTATTTTATTGATTTAACCTTCATTAAAACTTAATACCCGTATAAATCTTCCATCCCTACTCTTTAACTAGGAAGCAATAAATTAGCGGGAATAAGTTTGTTGATATGTGTAAATCTAAGCATGGGGGTTCACTTCAAAAGAAAAAAGTCTAAATCTTTGACATTCAGAAAATTTGTTGTTCTATATATATAAAAAAAATTTTTAGTAATTTAGAAGAATTTTGGGGAGGATTGTATTCTCCATGTATATATGTATATGGTGTATATTTGAGTTGCTTCTCTAGTTAATGGAGTCTAGCCACAATCCCAAAAATTCTATCTCACCTTAAACCCTTAGCCCCATTACAACCAAATTTCAAGACCTTTTGATTCTGATTAACTTTAGTTCTTTTAAGCGGTGGCGAATTGAGAATAATGGCAAACATATGGGCGATCATTATCATTTGGAGAAGATTTGAGAATAAACACATCATACCCTATACACATAAGAGTGAGCGTTTCCACATACCGAAAGTAAGAATCTACCAATTTGAATTTCATTAGTCTTAATCTAATTTGCATGATGAGATACTAACTATTATAATTTTCACTCCTTAACCGTTTGAGCATTTGATAAGACTGTTTATAAGGTGATTTAGGTGTATGATCCAAAAATATTTTTATCATTGAGATTTCATGATTTACAAGTATTTTAAGTCCCGTTGCAGTGTTGAGCTTCGTACATGAATAATTCCAGTCTAATAATTCTTGTAATCCGTAACCTGCCTCTCTTGTGTTTCTTGATGTATTCGTGTGCATGTTATGATATTGCATGAGGACAAGCAATAATTCAAGCATGGGGGTATTTGATAGATGAGATTTATAGATTATTTTCATGCTTAAAAATATCATTTATCTCTCATTAATTGTATTAGATTTAATCTTTTCGTCGAGTTTTCCTCTTTTGAATAGATTTTACAGGAAAGAAAAAAATTGAGGAAATTCACGGAGAAGAAGAAATCAAGTAAAGAACACATCAAGAAATGTTGAATCAAGGAGAGCAAAGTTGGAAAGGGAGCAAATACATCAAGAGAAGCTATGCTGAAACTTCAAAAGGAATATAGTGGAAGGATCAAAAACACGGCACCCCCGTGTTTCATAAACACGGGCCGTGTTAATTATCTCGAGCATCGATTTTAAAATCTCTGTCAGCAGAACAGTTCGAAGAAAACACGGGGGTCCCGTGTTTCCAAAACACGGACCGTGTTTCCATTTAAAAATTTGTAACTGTCCGCGCGACCTGTTTCTGATATATTTCTATCTCAAAACAGGGTTCGGGACAAGGAGAACGGATATCGAAACAATTGGAATGTATTTTTCTTCCTTTATTCCTCTAGAATATACATGTAATACACAATTCCAACTTTTTGATCTTCTTGAATTCTAGTGATCAATTGACAATCTGTACTTCAATTGATAAGTCTTCTCTATTCCTTTATGAATTTCAGTATCTTCATTTTTGTTAAATATAAGTAGATTATCTGTAATTATACTTGTGTTCATTCTATTGTCATCTTATTGTATCAATAGTAGATTTTGTGAATGTGTTGTTGTTATTAATTTTCGATGTTTATATGTAATTGTGTGATTTGTAAATATGCAGATGTTTGAGTAATTTGAACAGGGTAGGATGATTTGGGGATGGAGTTATATCCTAATTACCATATCATATTTTAAATGTTTGATTCTAGATGAAGTTTAATTGAATTAATGGATCGAATTGAATGATTCCGTATCATAGATTAAGATTTTTGAACTAATTAGATTGATCACCTATTTAGTTTAGAACTTAATCTTTGCTAAGGCAATGCAATTAATCCGTATTTGTTAATTAATTTGTCTGAAGTAGCAAGAAGATTAATTATTAATCTTATCCATTAATTCGTGCAATTGCATAATCCGAGCTTATGTAATTATGATTGTAGTTGGCTGCTTTCCGTTCATAATGCTACCATTAATTGAATCTAGCGTTCGTAACCTAGGTTATTAAATGGTCAGAAAATAAATTGAGAGCATATTCAATTTATTAAGGTTGAGAAGAAGCAAAGGAATTTGTTATTATGAATTTCCTAAGTCAACATTAAATCGTTTAGAATCATTCTTCTTTTTTGAATGTTTGGTATTCTGATTCCATCATCAATTCATTCCTCCCCTATTTGTCAATTAGTGACTAAGACTTAGTATAATTAGATTTAGTATTAGAATCAATGAATTGTTTTAAATGGGGTTATAACATCAATAGCAAAAATTAGTGATTAAAACGTCATTCCTTGTGGGTTCGACTCCTTCTTGCCATATACTACGTATTTGGAAATTAGGATTTATTTAATAAATTTGTTGTATTCACGACATTGCATCAATCTCCGTCTTTGGGTTGGGGTAAAATATTCAAGGAAAACTAGTCAGCTTCCTTTCAATTACCATTAAACATTGATGAATCAGGCCTTTCAATTGCCACACCATAAGATGCCCATTTATCTTTGTCCATGTGATTCTCGGCTGTGGTGGTCATCCATGCATCAAACATAAACTGCTTACCTACGATTAAACATTATTCTTAAAATGACTTCTTTTAGTCTTAAACTTAAAAACGCAAATAATCAAATCAAGCTTCTCCCATTGGTCGTGGAACTTCTTATCTTAAAGCAAACCCAACTATATTCTCTCAGAAAATCGGCTGTCTGGTGAACACTGCTCATTCTAAATTAATATTTTTCCTAACATATCGCAATTCAGTTCCATAAAATTGTCTGATTACCTGTCTGGACCCTCTCAGTGTTTATACAAACATCTTGCACAAAAAGGCAATGAGTTCAAGACTTGAAAGCCAAAACAGCAAGTTACTATGAGAGATTGAATGACTATTACCTTTAAAGTGAAAACATATGTTAAAATATACACAGTTTCATGATATATGATAAACACAACATTTAGGGATCAAAGAAGCTTACATGTGGCTTCAAGAATGTCCCAAGTATGTATATGAAAGTATATGCCTCCCTAAAGAACTCCTTAGAGTAACTCAAATTCCCTGCATAGACCGAAAAATTATAAATTTCATCCACATGATGAAGATCACTGTAGAGAAGGAAACTGGCCAGCATATCTACAATCTCATGGAACATATCTCAAGGTGTATAAAAACTGTAATGTTGAAAGGAACCATGGTAGATGGCAGGAAACTAAAGTTGTTGAAAGGAAATAACAATATTGTTAGAGCAGGAATCCATTAAAAAAAAAATGCAACGGCTTCCAGTGGTCTATTGTTACAAGGTCGGAAAACACTTCACAGGCCCGCCCCACTCTTTACTAATTGTGGAACAAAAAAGGATCTTGAAACCCCCCCCCAAAAAAACAAAAGCACCTGAAGATATTCTTTTCCACTATTTATCTTATGACCTCGCAGGCACATGCTAGTCCATTGTAGTCAGGGTGCTGTCTTGTGGCATTTTTCTTAGGGCGAGCAAGCCAAGGTTTCTTGGGGAAGAAAAGAAATATTCAAGAGCAGATGGTATTAATGAATTCAGAAGTAGGAACACAGAATAACAAAGTGTTCAACAAAAAGCTGAGGTCTGGACAGCATCTATTAGTTAATCCTTAAATTATGTGGCATATCAAGGCGGTGCTAGAACTCGATGGGTTATGGTTGAAAGACGTCACAATATGCAGTAGTGCTTTTAATACCCCTAACCATCCAGCAGAATGAAAATTTAACACTGTATCACTAAATGTCATGTTTACCAAAGAGACTACTTGAACTACAGATAGTGCAAAATCCATCCATAGTTAAGTTAGCATACCACGGAGAGAGAGAGAGAGAGAGAGAGGGAGGGAAAAGGGGAGGGAGAAGACAAGAGAAGAACCCAAGGATCCATCTTTTAAAGGAATAAGACCATCCGGAGACCAATAAATTGCTAACTCAAACCTTCTTTTATAAGATGATAAAGAGCAACAATATCTCCACCAGCACAAAAGGCCCTGCCTCTTCCCTTCATAAGTTTAGATCAATAAGCAGTCATAGTCAGGTAAACGTTAAAAGATTACGAGAATTTGAAAGACAGCAAAACAATACCAGATTAAATCACCTTAATCATCACAAAACCAATGTTAGGATCATCTTCCCAGTTTTTGTAGAGCTTCTTTAATCTGACACACTGAGAGAGAAAAGAGAGCAACATCAGAGCATGTCACTGCATAAGAAGACGCGACAAATTCAGGGAAATAAAGCATAGGAAGTGAAATATATCCGCATAAAAATTACTGTGAGGTATACATAACAGTCATGCCCTTCTCCTCCCTCCCCAAAATATTGTATTATCTCATTAGTCGTATCAATGATAATCAATCAGATTAAATCCAACATATTTAACGCGACCAAAAACAACACAGATTATGTGGCATAATTATCGATAAATTCAATTACGAGAGATATCTATAAGGGAAAAAAAATGGAGGGAACCATTACCACATTAGCATTGAAGGCGTTAAGAACAGAAGGCCTGTTCAGTACTGCAGTTCGAGAATGAGTTTTACCTTCAACTAGAACCTATCAAAATGAAGAACAGTAATAGTAAGGAGAGAAGCAAGCGAAATTTGATATGCGCCCGAATTAACGATGAAAGACGGAGAGATTAAGACCTCGTCATCAGGACAAGCCGCAGCGCCGGCGGCTGCTTCACTGGGCTGAGGGTGAGAGCAAATTGTTCTTACGCACTGAGAAATTGTGCGAGTAGTCCGCCCAACCAGCAACGCCGGCAATCTCGGCATCTCTCTCGATCGCTACGTTCTGCTCAAAAGCTGGATGCAATAAGCGATTTTGGATTATGAAACTCACTGGAGCTAAAAATGCAGTGGTACAGATTTATTGCTGGATGAAAAAAAAAAAAAAAAACAGAGAGAGAGAGGCTATCAGCGATTAGCGAATAAGGTAAACGAGGCGAATTATTTAAACTCACAAAGAAAAAATATATATATTTGACTGTATGAATACGGATAACAGGTATTTATATATATACACCAGTATCTATATTTATATTATTTGTTTAATATATAATTATTGTTTTGTCTTTAATTTTAAAATAAAATTTATCATTTAATTTAACTCTTGATAAAAAAAATTGTCTGATAATAAATTTATCCGTCAGATAATTTAAAAGATAAATAAATTATTCGTCGAATGAAAATATAAATATATTAGTAAATAGTTGTTTGAAAATGAATACAGATAAATTATGGGTGATCCTTTGACATCACTCCTAACGTCCTATTTTACCTAGGTTAGTTATTTTTCATGATTGTAGTTTGAACCAAATACTTAATTATTGTTGTTATTATTACTATCAATTTTATAATTATTACCATTGATTCTATATTCCTTTTATTATTGTCAAAATTCTACTAATTTATTCTAACTTGATAAGCTCTAAAATCAACCTGAGCATAGCTTACCCTAACTCATGTTTGGATTGGGTGAAAAACAACAAGTGAAGAAGGGAAGTTACTATTTTAGAGTAAATTTAGGTCAAGAATAACAATAAAAAGTACCCCTTTTAGGAAAAAAAAATGTCAAAGTTGAACAGGATTTTATTAACATTGCTCACTAGTGGCCACATATGGATTGTTAGATTAGAGGTTCATTCCAATGCATTAAAGTCATTATTGACTGCAGTCGGATACATAATGATAATGAGCAAGCTTGTGACAGTTTCTCTTCGCGCGCCTCCATTCTTTAACATCGCATCTTGTTGCCAAGAGTTCTAATTTCATCACGATGAAGCGAATACGGAAGATGGAGGAAATATCCTGCTGAAGCATCTTATTCATAGGTAGATAGTCTGATTCGACCAATAGATGCTTGCAGCTTGTGAGATATCGGAAGCAAAAGTCCACCAAGCACACACACACTCACTTCTATTCCCTATGCTTCCTCCGCTACCCATCCACCGTCATATTTATACAGTTCTACCCTTGGCCAACGTTTTCCTGAACTTCTGTCCTAAAGGGGGGAATAATCTTGGGAAACTCTCTTTTGGATTTGCACATGGAAGTATATGGGATGATGCCTTATTTTTTGAATATCGGTGCCTACTGATGCATATGGATGGTGAACCAGTCTCGTCTCTCATAATTTATTATTATTTCATTTATTTGTGTTTTTGGAGCACCGGTAGAATAACATTTAGTTGTTGTAGCTGCTATTGACCTTTCACAAAGTCCCCCATTGGTGGGTAACTTCTTTTTTCATTAATTTTTATATACCCTCATCTAGTGCATTTGTTTGAAGTTGAAAGCTTGGTATGTTTTGTATGGCCAGTGGATTGGACTTTATACCACACACCCATATGTGTGCATGCCCCCACCCACCCGTATAGGCTGAGTGTGTAATAGTTTAGATGGACTAAATTTTCTTTTTGCTAAAATTTTGAACTACTTAAAATTGGTTTTTTGCTTGGTCATTTCAATTGCGTATTAATAGCTTTGTTGAATGATTCCGTAGTTTTTTCTAGTTTGTGCAAGGTGTGAAAGGCATTCCATCCTCCATGTTTTTTCTCTATTTATTGGTTCTTTAAGCCATTGTTCAAGTGAGGAAAAAAAATCTTGAACAAGCATTGTTCTTTTTAATTCTCAAGCTTTCTCTCTTCTAATTACTACACAAATTTTGGACATCGTTTCTGCAATCTCCAAAACCTATTTTCACGAGTGTACTAAAAGGAGGTTGTTGTTTTAATCTTGGGGTGATCTATCAATTCTAATTTGCACCACGATCAGGGCGTTAATTCACTTCAGGGAAGTGATTTGATTAAAGACACAACCATTGTTTGATAAGTATCTTTCTTATGCTTTTATTTGCTACATATATTGCATTGATTTTTTTTTATAACATTCTGAAGTGATTAATAACAATATACATAATTCTATTTGGGCTTGGTTTCTTTTAAAATTAATTTATTTGGCTTATGTTGTTGGATTTGAAATTGGATTTTTACTACTGCTAGAGATTCATAACTTGTTGCTTTAGTTTCTAGAATTTGTTTTGCTCTGTTTATAATTCTGTTGGGCTACTAAGGTTGTTATTGGCACTTGCAATATTTGTTTTTGGTGAAAATATACTCAATTTGGTGTTGTGACAATTTTATTATGATCGATTTTGGTTAATTCATAATTGATACATTCTATTGACATTAATTGCAATATATTGCGGTTGTTGATTGTTTGGATTTAGTATTTGAAGTTTACTATTGTTTGGTTCCTCAATTCCAAGCTGATTATTATGCTAGTTTTCTTTCTTCTACTTCGAATTCATTGGGATTTTATCATGTGGTGTTAGAATTCCTAGATCTTAATTAAATTCTAGGTCCCACTAGTTTCTTGCGATTTTAATAGCTGAGCTTCAGGTATGCCCTACTTTCTATTTTCACTGAGTAAATTGTTTTTGCATACTATTGTTACTTGTGTCAAGTTGTGGTGCTTTGATTGATTATTAAAGTGTGCTTTGGTGGTCTCTGTAACACTCCCAAATTTACTACTGAAAAAATTTGTTTTAATAAAAAGGTTTCATGAATGCAAAATGACAAAACCTTAAACTCGGGGGCATTACCACCACACTTAGTACCAGATTGGTTCACTCCTACCATTCCAGTACTAAGTGCTAAGGCTAAACAAGGTTAACATCAACCATAAGTCATTAATAAAAACACAAGTCATTAATAAAACACCAGTCATACAGAAATCAGAGTGCGGTTTAAGATTACAACCCAAAGAGTAGTTAAATAAGTTTTTCGAATACATCAAACACAGTACGACAGAGTAAAATGATACATCGCAAAAGTAAGATAGAGTTCGACCAATCACTCTCGATCCCCAAGCCAAGTTTAGGCTCAACTCTCGGCCCCGCCCTATGCCTCGTAAGTGTCGTAGGCATCAAAGACGTCGTCCCCTACCTGCACAAACTCAAACGGATCTTTTGCTCATGGGAATGAACAGCACCCATGAAACGGGTGATCAGTACGCTACGTACTGAGTAAGGTAACATATGTGATAAGGCCAAACATACAAATCATACAACATAGCATACATGGAATAATCACATAAGCAGCATGTAGTAATACATATGATGAAGGTCGGCTATGTTCCGAGTAGACTCATTCTTTAGATCTTTAGTAAATGTAGTTAATTCACATCATAGTCTTTATCGATCCATGTGAGTGCGGGAACCCCACTATTATAGCCGGTGGACCGGTCATGCAGGATAAAATGCTCTTAGCCACTATTATTCATCGGTAGACCGATCATGTAGGGCAAAATGCTCCTGGCCACTATTATTCGCCGGTGGATCGGTCTGGCCCCGACTCACGTAATATTCCATTATAATTACTTCGTATCTTTCCCATGTCTTTATCATCATTACATTTGATTTATTGAGTACGGAAACCCCCACTATTATAGCCGATGGAACGGTCATGCAGGGCAAAATGCGCCTGGCCACTATTATTGGTCGGTGGACCGGTTATGCAGGGCACTCCGACTCTTGGCCATTATTATTTGTCGGTGGACCGGTCTGGGCCCGGCCCAACAATCTTTCTCTTTAAATAAATAGTATCTTATTCGTGTCTTATTCCATAAACATTTCACATTTGATATGCATGTTACCAACATTCTACCTCTATCCTCCCAAGGGGGCCCATCTCATATCTTGAGACTCCTGCGCCCCTTATCATGCCCCGACATCCTTTCCCCTTTACACTTACACATAAAGAAAACTAGCTCCTAAGGGTGTGGGTTAAGGCCCAACACCTCATGACATCAAACTCTACCTACTATCACCCTCTAGGATTTTCCTTTGAAAACCCTAATTGGACCTATGTGGTCCAACCTTCTCTCACTTACACCACCATTACTCCATGTATCACCCCACACCTTATTCATTTAGATACAATCCCAAATCATATCGCTTTACCACTTGATTTCACATGTGACCGGAAAACCCTAGTTGGCCACTTCAAACCCTAATACCTTTCTTCTCCCACAAGTAACCTCTCTATTTCCCACTCAATGTTTCTTTTCTTCCATGACACCCATACTCACCCCTTACACAATAAATCCCCACTCTTAACCCGTACTCCACTCTCCCTTAATCATTTTTACTTCCATATTGTCTAGATTACCGCTTCCTCCCAAAACCCTAATCGGATCCCTTATACACTCTTATACCAACCTACGTACTATTTTTCATCCCAAGTCTTCAATCACTCCACAACTCTCCCCTTAGCTTATTTACACCCTAAATCAATTTTTTTTCATGTAAAGATCACCCCCATGCATGTTTTATCCATCCCATACAAACACCCAAAGTCCCCACTCAAATTTTAAGATTCCCATGCATGGTTCCCATCTCTCATTCATTTTGATCATTCCTTCCTCTTTAATTTCCCCTCATGGATCATGAGGTATTTTTGTAACACCCCCGAAATTACTGCTGAAAAATTTCGTTTAATTAAAAGGGTTTAGCGGAAGCAAAAAGATAAAACCGTAAACTTGGGGGTATTGCCGCCACACTTAGTACCAGATCAGTTCACTCCTACTGTTCCAGTACTAAGTGCTAAGGCTAAATAAAGTTAACATTAAACACGAATCATTAATAAAACGCAAGTCATATAGAAATCAAAGTGCAGTTTAGGGTTACAAACCAAAGAGTACGTAACTAGAGTTTTTTAAAACATAAAGAATAGTACGATAACACAACTAAATATGATAATACAGGGTCAAATAAAGGAAACAGAGTTCGGTCGAGTCACTCTCAATCCCCAAGTCAGGTTTAGGCTCATCACTCAACCCCATCCGATGCCTCGTAAGTGTCGTAGGTATCGAAGACATCATCCCCTACCTGCACAAGCTCAAACGGGTCTTCTGCTCGTGGGAATGAGTAGCACCCATGAAACGGGTGATCAGTACGCTACGTACTGAGTAAGGTAACAGACGCACTAAGACCCACATACACAGAGATACATGACATAGCAGACATAGCATAATTACGTAGATAGCATGCAATAACACAGATAAACAATACCGGTTATGAACCAGATAACTTTTTCATCAGATCTCTGATAATTATAATCAATTCACATCATAGTCTTTATCAATCCATGTGAGTGCGGGAACCCCACTATTATAGCCGGTGGAACGGTCACGAGGGTCATGCACTGCCACTATTATAACCGGTGGACCGGTCACGAGGGTAACAAACCCTGCCATTATTATTTGCCGGTGGACCGGTCTAGCCCCGACTCACAAGGTGTTCCACTGTAAATATTCGTATCTTTTCCATGTCTTATCATTATTATGATCAGTTTGTTGAGCATGGGATCCCCCACTATTATAGCCGGTGGAACGGTCACGAGGGCACATGCCCTGCCACTATTATAGCCGGTGGACCGGTCACGAGGGTAACATACCCTGCCACTATTATTTGCCGGTGGACCTGTCTGGGTCCGGCTCAACATCTTCCACTTTACGTGATTAATGTCTTAAGTATCTTATTCAAAAGTTCTCACCATGGACATGTACGAATCATTCTCTTTATACTTCACACCTCACAAATAATAAAATTCCAAAATCATAATTACACTTTAATCAATAAGTACACATGATAACACAAAAACTCTAAGCAGCCATAACCAACCCTAATTGTCCACACCAAACCGTGGTTGACCACTCCAAACCCTATTTTACCATAACAACCACAATTAGCTACTCCAACCCTATTTAATCACAACGACCTAGAGTTAATCACTCCAAACCCTAATTCTGGCTCCTCCATACCCTTATAATACTCCACGTACTATTTTCTGTCCAACAGTTCAAACACCCAAATAATACTTGCATTACCTTCCTTACCTCCCAAATCAACCTTTCATACGTAAATTTCGCTCCCATGCAAACTTTACACATCCCATGCAACCTCTCGAACTTTTCACACAAACCCTAAATCCCATACAATCATTAACTCCCATGCAAAACCCTAACTCCACCATGCAAACCCTAATACCACCATACAACCATTAATACCACCATACAAACCATAATACCACCATGCAAACCCTAATACCACCATACCGCCATTAATACCACCATGCAGCCATTAATACCACCATACAAACCCTAATACCACCATGCAGACCCTAGATTTCGTCACATAAAACCCTAAATTCAGTCCACACAAAACCAAAGATCCATCCATACCAAACCCTAGATTCAAACCATATAAAACCCAAAGATTTGTCCATATAATACAATTGCTTAGATTCCCCCATTCATAACCACAAATTAGATTCTTCCATACAAGATCATGAGATAGATTCTTCCACATAAAATCATAAGTTAGAATCTCCCATATGAACCCTAGAATTCTCCATTTTATTCTGCCACTCATAGATCATTAAAATAATTAGGTCGACTCACCTCCCTTGGTTAATCTCTTTCCCCATCCTCCTTTTTAAACATTTCTCCCACACAAAACACATTAACTCCCTCACATGCACGTTTTACAGGATCACGACACATATCATCACATATACATAATACACATGCCATGTGAACACACCACACATACTTCAACTCCATGTCATGCCACACATGACATAATTAATAATGTTAAACATAGGGTACGTAGCATGCGAAGCACATAATGCATATAGACACACAAAATGCCTTAGTTACGTCCTTACCTAAAGCGACGTCGGGCTTGGAGCACGCTCCTACGACTCTTTGGGACTTTGGCTCGATTCACCTATAGGAGGATAAGACTAATGGTTAGTTCCTTTCTACCTAAAAATACTATTATTTCTTATTTTAGTCTAAGATTAGGTTTTTATTATTACACGGAGTTTTATAAGTGAAAACGAGGGTTTTCTTTCCATCAATCTAGCCTACTAGTTATTACTAGTTAAAATGTACTTATGTTATTATTTATAACTATGTTTATATTATCAACCTAATAGCTTTATTCCTTCTAATGATAGTACTAATACTTGTTAAAATAAAATAGTGCTAATAATAATAATAGTAGTAATACCCATGCTCTTAGAAATAGAATCCCTATCATTTTTAAGGTTAAGGCTAATAATGGTTCTAGGGTAAGATAATATTATAATAATAGTATTACTAACAAGGCGCTAATATTATTAAAGATAATAATGATATTAGTTGTATTTGGGATAATAATAATATAAGGGTTCGAATGTTTTAATTATAATAATATTAGCAAAATAATAACAATAGTACTAGTAATAACTAACAATGATACCAAAGTAATAATGTTAGTAACAAGGGCATTAGGAACAGTATTAGCAAGGTTTGAATAATAATAATCATAATAATACTAAGGTTGGGTATTCTTCTTCTATAGTGACCAAAGGGAAACATGCTAATTTTGGTTTCGATATCATTAATAATAATAGAAATAATGGTAATATTATTAACAATGCCAACAACAATAATACTAATAGTAATAATAATGATAATAATAATAGTAATAATAATAAAAATAATAATGATAATAATAATAACGTTAAGAATAGTAATAATAATGATAATAACCATAATACAGTAATCAAAATGATAATAGTAATATAAGGGTCCAAGTATCTATATTAATAATGAAAGTGATAATGGGTAAAATTAATATTAACAATGTTAACAAGATAATAAATATAATAATAATAATAATAATAATAATAATAGTAATAGTAACAATAAGGATAATCATAATAATAATAATGGTAATAATAATAATAATAATAATAATAATAATAATATAGATAATACCATTAATATTATTAAATAATTAATATTTGTAAAAAATGAGTTCAAGGTTTGGGGAAAGTTGGAGGACCACCTAAGGCAGTGGTGGCACCAGCGGCGGCGCACGGTGGAGGCGGCGGCGGCAGCGTTTGTGGAGGTTTGAGGTGGTAGAAGAAGAAGAAAGGAGGGAGGAGGATAAGGAAGGGAGGAGGAAAAAAGGGAGGTGTGGGGAGGTAGAGGAGGCTCCCCTGGTTGTTTTGGAGGGTAGAGGTGGTGCTGGTGGCGGCGGAATTGGTGGCGGGAGGCAGTGCGAAGGACGGTAGGGGCTAAAAGTGTGTTAATTGGGTTGGCGAGGATGGCTGACTCTAGGGTTTCGAGGTCCAAAATTTCAAATTAAGGTAGGCTATAGGGTATATATATATAGGTTGATTGGTTGGGCAAGGACAAGGGGAAGAAGACAAGGGTGTGCAGGTGCCAGGCATGGTGGCCGGTGCCGGCAGTCGAGGCAGTGCTGCCATGATAGGGCGGTAAGGTCGAGGGAAGAGGAAAAGGGAAAGGGGCAGGTTGCTCGGGAGAGGGGAAAAGGGTCGGTTAGGGTCGAATTGGTGAAAGAAAATGACGAAAGAGGGAAGGGGAGGACGGTGGCAGCATGCACGGCTGGCGGAGCGCCGGGGTTGCAGTTCCTTGGTCGCTGCCACGCCTCGGGAAAGAAGAAGGTCCGGGACTTGGCAGTTCAGGGAGAAAAAGAGGAAAAGAAAAAAGAGGACCAGACCAGCTAGGAAGGAAGATAAATAAAGAAAGAAAGGGGGAACGACGTGGGCCTAGGCTGCGCAAGGGTTGGGTCGTGCAATGCTAGCCTAGGTCCGGGGGGGAGGAGAAACGAAAAAGGAAAAAGAGAAAGAAAAAGAAAGAAAAGAAAGGAAAAAAAGGGAAAATATGTGGATTGGGTATTTTTTTTTTATATATTTAAGTTAGATATTTAATTTTAATAATAATTATTTTAAGTATAATAGTTAAATTTATTTTTAGATTAACTGGGCTATTTTGGATAAATTTTCCTTAACTTCCATTTTAATTAGTAAAATGTCCAAAATTTTCTAAAGAATTTATTTATTATTTTCTCTTTACTTTCCTCAATTAATTTCCTCTTTATTTAATAAAATAATTTATTTTCTAAATTTTCCTAGTAAATCATTATTTTGCCATAATTCCTAAATTAGAATTTGTGGGGTATTTCAATTTTGGTCAACCTCATATCCCCCTTAGTAAACTCACTTTCCCTTTTCTTTCTTTTACTCTTTCATTCCTATATCATATTAACAATCATCCTAGTATGCATGTCCTAGAGGGTCATATCATATCACATCATAATCGCCATGTATACATATCATACTCATGCCATAAGGAACACATGAACATACCTCAACTCCAAGTTGCGCTACACGTAAGTCAAGTTAATGACAATCATACGATACACGACATAGCATGATATATATATCATCCAAGGCATACAAGTCACAAAACACACAAGGACCTTAGCTACATCCTTACCTAAAACAACGTCGGGCTTGGAGCACGCTCCTATGCCTCCTTAGAGTTTTGGCTTGGTTCACCTATAAGAGGGTAAGACTAATGATTAGTTTCACTTCTACCAAAAATACTATTATTTCTTATTTTAGTCTAAGATTAGGGTTGTTATTATTACATGGAGTTTTAAAAGTGAAAACTAGGGTTTTTACCATCAAGTTAGCCTACTAGACATTACTAGTCAAACTATACTTATGTTAATATTCATAACTATATTTATATCATTAAACCTAATAGCTTTATTTCTTCTAATAATAGTACTAATACTTGTTAAAATAAAATAGTAGTAATAATAATAATAGTAATGCCAATGCTTCTAGAAATAGAAGCCCTATTATTTTTAAGGCTAAGGCTAATAATGGTTTTAGGGATAAGATAATAATATAATATTAGTATTACTAACAAAGTACTAATATTATTAAAGATAATAATGATAATAGTTATATTTGGAATAATAATAATATAAGGGTTCAAATGTTTCTATCACAATAATATTAACAAAGTGCTAACAATAATAATAGTAATACTAATAATGATACCTTAGTAATAATGTTAGTAACAAAGGCATTAAGAATAATATTAGTAATAATAATAATAATACTAAGGTTGGGAATTCTTCTTCTATAGTAACAAAAGGGTAACATGCCAAATTCGGTTTTAATAACATTAATAATAATAAAAATAATAGTACTAATAATAACAACAACAACGATAATAATAATAATAGTAATAATAATAAAAATAATAATAATGTTAAACATAACAATAATAATAACAATAACAATAATATAGTAACTAAATGATCATAATAATATAAGGGTCCAAATATTTATATTAATAATAAAAGGTGATAATGGATAAAGTTACTATTAACAATATTAGCAAGAAAATAATAATAATAATGATAATGGTAATAATAATAATATTAATAATAACAATAATAATAACTGTAATAATAATAATAATAATAATAACAAGGGTTATCATGATAATACTAAAACTGTAGATCTCCATTAATAATGGCATTAGTTATAAATATTTCAAAGGTTAGTTTAAGTAGTAGTAGTAGTAGTAGTAGTAGTAGTACTAAGAATAATAATGGCATTAATAATAATAATAATGATAATGATAATAATAATAATAATAATAATAATGTTATAGATAATACCATTAATATTATTAAATAACTAATACTTGTATAAAGTGGGTTTAAGGGTTGGGAAGGTTAGAGAACTACCTAATGTAGTGGTGGCACCGGCGGCGGTGGCGGCGACATCGGCGGTTATGGAAATTTGAGGTGGTGGAAGGAGGAGAAAGGAGGGAGGATGATGGGGAGATAGGGAGAAAGGGAGGTGTGGGGAGGTAGAGGAGGCTCCCCTAGTTGTTTTGGAGGGTAGAGGTGGCATTGGTGGCGGCGGAATTGGCGGCGGGTGGCGATGCAAAGGGCGGCAGGGGCTGAAGTTGGTTGTTTGGGAGGGCAACTTTGTACGGCCGGGGTGGCTTGTGCAGGGGAAATTAAGGGAAGAGGAGGGTTTAGTTAGGTAGGGGTGATGCAAGGGGCAATTCCGGGGGTGGTTTGGCTGGCAGCGATGGGCGGCGGTTGTGGTTTGCTCGTCTAAAGGGCGGCGGTGAGAAGGGTTGTTTCTGGGTTTTCGAAATCAAAATTCGAATTGAGGCAACCTATGGGGTATTTATAGATTGATTGGGTGTGTAAAGACAAGGGGAAGGAGACAAGGGAGGTGCAGATGCCAAGCATGCCACCCGGTGGCGGTAGTTGAGGCAGTTCTGCCATGGGAGGGAAGAGGGAAAGGAAAAGGGGCATGGTGTTCGGGAGAGGGGAATAGGTCGGTTGGGGTCGAAAATGTGACAGAAAGTGACGGAAGAGGGAGGGAGGGACGGTGGCAGCGATGGTGGCCGGCGGAGTGCTGGGTTGCAGCTCCTCGGTTGCCGTCCACACCTCGGGGAAGAATAAGAGGTCAGGGCTGAGAGGCTCAGGGAGAAAAAGAAGAAAAGAAAAAAAAGAACTGGCCTGACCGGGAAGGAAGAAAAAAAAGGAGGAGGGAGCGGCACTGGCTTGGGTTGCGCTGGGGAAGCTGGGCCGCGCGGCGGGCTGGTCCAAGTCGAGGGGGGAAGACAAAAAAGAAAAGGGAAAGAGAGGAAGAAAAGAAAAAGGGAAAAAGAGGAAGAAAAAGAAAGGGAAAAATATGTGGGTTGGGTATTTTGGTGTTTTTAGGTTATTTAGAATAATAATATTTAGAAAATAATAATTAATTCCTTTTTAGCTTAATTTTGTCTATTTTGGATAATTTTTCTTTTAATCCCATTTAAATTAGCAATACTCCCTAATTTTTTTCCTAATTAACTTATTTATCATTTTTCCCTTGACTGTCCCTAAATAACTCTCCTATATTTTAATAAAATAATTTATTTAATTAATTTCCCTAATAAGTCCTTATTTAGCCATAATTTTCCAAAATTAGAATTTTGGGGTATTTCAGTCTCAGTTTGGCTATTTCTGGTTGGTGTTCTTTTAGCCAATTATTGTACTCAAATTTGGGTTAGAGTTTGTGATTGAAGTGGTTAGCTTCATTTAATTCTTGGTGCTATTGAGTTTTATTATGTCAGTTGCTTTTATCTATTTTACTTGGATTTATTATGGATGCAAACATTCCAAGGGTGATTCCAGATATGTCCAAGATTGAGCCACTGGATGGTACTAATTATCGTAGGTGTTCACAAAGGGCGAGGATACAATTTAAAGCATTAGAGGTAGACTATATATTACACCAAGATCCACTAGTAGAGAAGGGTGATAATGTTGTAACTCCATCAACTACTCTAGTTCTTGCTACTACCAATAAATCTAAGACAGATGCTAAAGAAAAATATGGTAGAGACAACAAGATTTTTCGGGGCAATCTATTGTCACATATGAACAAGCAACTATTTGATATGTTTTTCGATGTTGAATATTCAAAGAAAATTTAGGATACTCTAAAATATAAGTATGGATCTGATGAAGCTAGAAAAAAGAAGTTTGTTTTTGGAAACCTGCTAAAGTTTTGGATGGTTGAAAACAAGCCAGTGATAGATCAAGTCCGTGATTATGAGAGCTTGGTTGCTAAAGTCTTGGGTAAAGGCATGAAAATATGTGAGACATTTTAGGCCAACATGTTTATAGAGAAATTTCCACCATCTTGGAATAACTTTGGGAATCATTTGAAGCATAAGAAAAGGGATATGACACTGCCCGAGTTGATCAGTCATGTAAAGACAAAAGAGGCAAACCGTTCTAAGGACAACCATGTCTCTTATGCCTCTGGATCCATTGCTGTAATTGTAGTTGAAGCTTGTTTTGTCAAAGATAAATCTAAGGAAAAAGGAAAGATGTCACAGAAGAAAGTTCAACGGTGGAGTCAATTTAACCTCAAGAAGAGTGACAAAATTCAGGAAAAAAAGCGGACCTACTATGTCTATGGGCAGATGGGTCACAAGGCCTACCAGTGCGACAAAAGGCATGGTCAATATAATTAGATTCAAAAAGGTGGTGTAACTCAAGATGTAGCTATACATGTCATTATTGCTAAAACTGACTATATTATGGATGTCGGTGCATCAAAACACCTATGCCCCAACAAATTTTCCACCAGTTTGAGAATGTAGCTGATGAAGAATGTGTTTGCATGGGCAACTCAGCAATTATAGGAGTATTGGGAAAAGGAAAGATACTTCTAAAACTTATTATAGGAAAAACTCTATGTTTAAATGATGTGTTTCATGTTCCCTTTATTCTTGGAAATTTAATTTCAAGTAACTTACTTAATAGGGCTAAACTAAAACTAGTTTTTAAGGCTGATAAGGTCGTGTTGACCAAGAATGAGGACTTTGTGGGAAAATGGTACTTGGTTGATGGACTTTTTGTGTTTGAATGTAGTTTTTGCTCATAGTAATAAAATAGGTTCTACTTTTGCTTATATTATTGAATTTGTTAATTTGTGGCATGGTAGGTTGGGGAATATAAATGTGGCTTCCATCGATAAACTAAAATGTAATTATTGTGTTAGGAATTAATGAGTATGAGAAGTGTTCTATTTGTGTAGAATCCAAATATGCTAAAAATCCCCTCAAACCCATCACCAAGAGATCATTTGAATTACTTGAATTGATTCATAATGACTAGGCATATTTTAAGAATGCTATGACTAGAGGAGGAAAATGATATTATGTGACATTTATAGATGATTATTCTAGATATACCAAAGTTTACCTCCTTCGTTCTAAAGAGATAACACTCCAAATTTTACTACTAAAAATTTTATTTTACAACGGAAGGTTATAATCAAAATACCAGGTGTTATTACCGTAATTGATGTAAGTCTAGCTTACCATATCATCCTCACATCAATTACAAGCCTAAAACCATTAAAATGTGAATCAAGATAAAATAAAACAAGGGAAACTTTATAGATACAAATACTAGTTTAGAGGTTTACTCTAAATATACTGACAAATACAGACAAAAGGGATACCATAGATCTAAGAGTCCAAAAAGGTATCAAGGTAAACCATAATCCATATAACATGACTCTTCATTTAAACCCCTAACACCGAAATAATCACTCCACCCATACAACGCATCATAGACAACAAAATCATCTAGTTGATCTTTAATGACTTGTACAAAAGCATCAGACCGTCTGCTTATGGAAATGAGTAGCACCCATTAAAAGGAAGGTTAGTGCGGTATATACCGAGCAAGGTGAAGATATCGAGTCAGATATATAGTTAAATGCTTGCACTCATAGTAGAGAATAAGTACACATGAAAATACATAAAATATCACAAGGTAAGTACTGACCTAGGTCTCTTTAGTAGATATAACAATTTCATTATTTTATTTTCATTGAGTTCAGGGACCCCACGCAACACCCCTATTTTACCTGCTGAAATTTTTTATTTTTACGGAAGCATTAATTACTATATTATTGGGTGTTACCGCCACACTTAGCATAAGTCCAGCTCCTCACCTTTCTTACAATAAGTGTTAAGGCTAAAACAAAACTCAACTGGAGTAAATCAATAGAAATAAAAATAATACATAATAGAGTTATGAATAAATGTCATATTATAATAATATAACCAAAGTACAATACAGGACTTAATAGTCCAAAGGAAAACTGATGGTAACAAAGCCAACACCTGAAGGTAAAACAAGGTAAAATATACATTTCCACTTGTATTCCACTAGAACAAGGTAAACCACTAGCAAATGTGAGCAAAATTCCAAGAGTTAGACCCAAAAAATATTTTCTTTAAATAAATATGAACCAAATGGTGGTAGGAAGATAGTACACCCAAAATCAGAGAAGTCTATGATGCTTGAGCCAGTGATACCCTCGACTTTTTGTTTGCACCGAGTCGGGAAAAAGGAAAAATAAATGAAGCCTTATTTTAATATTTTTTTGTAGTATTTAATTAACTAGGTTTTTTTTATGGTCAACACGGTGACATTAGCACAATTGTGTATAAATCAAGCATTCTCTGAAGTGCCATTTTTCTGCTACTTACTAAAGATATCAAACCCACTTGGACACACACACACACACAAATGACAATGCTTAAGCTTGGATATCTACTATTTAGTCCCATACACTGAAGAAAATACACATGCTACCACATACAAGTTACAAGCAAGAGTTGTTAACAAAACGAATCAAGCCAAATCCTTCCTACTTGGCTCAAGTTAGAAACAAGTTGAACAAATCCGACTCGAGCTCAGCTTGAGAAAGGTTCCCAAGCTATTTGGCTTGACTTATTTAATGTAAACAAATCAAATTAGCTTATTTATCATAATTTAAAATTTTAAACTATTTGGTTCATTTAAAAATTAAACAAACCAAATCATGTTATTTAACTATTATGCTTATTAAAGGCTCGTTTAAAAATATGTCTTGTCTATTAAATGTTTTCTATACAAACCTCCCAAATCATCTATACAACCCTTCCAAATTCTATGTACAAGCTTATAAATAAATATATAAATAAGTTTACGAGCCAACGAACAAACCCGACTTGTTTAATAAACGAGCCTAAAATTAAAGTTCAGACTTGATTTGTTTAACTAAAACATGAGGAGTCGATTTGTGATCCAGGTCAGTTTGACAACAAGCGTACATGCAATCATACAATTTAATGAGTAATGAAATGCTGGGTGGATCAATGACTTTTACGCATGAGTTAACTACTTAGCAAAGCAACACGAGTTATACACCTAAAAAGATGAAAAATCTCACATTATGTTTTCTTTAACTTTTATATGCAAATACTTTCGGTGATCATGAAAAACTTGACATCAAACAGAAGAGTTAGTTAGTTCTATCATGAGAAAAATGTTTCCCAAAAGCAAGAGCTTCCAATTGTTAAAATAGCCTCTATGGAAGCTCAAGCATCGGCTTAGTACTTGTGCGATTGCGAAAGGAAAACCAAGTCATCAATAACACATTCACAAGAACACATTGACATAAGGAGTAGCCAAAGCCAAAGTTGCTAATCATTAGCAACTTCCAAGGTTAGTAACTATACACAAGACTAAATGACACTCTGGAATAGAGAATCAGAACATGTAATGAATGAAACCAGATTTCTGATCTCAAAGTGTGCAATTCATAATAACTCTAACCAATCGTAGCCTAAAAATAATGAAATAAAATCATAATCACTCTTCAACTGAAAGAGCGTATGTATTCAATCTAATACAAACCAAGATAGACAAGATTAATCAACCACATAAAGGTCAACTTGCATGAACTAATATCTCCATTTGCGTTTATCATATACTTTTCCTATAGATAGAATAATATACAGTATATCCGATCATTTCAAGCAACTTTATCCATCTCCGGCATGCGAACATCCATTTTGATTTTTACTTACTCAGACACTTATGTTGAATATAAATACCTTCAACATATTTTCAAATTAATAGGATAAAAGAACAATACAAGATTTAATACACCTTACAAATCAAATCTCTTTTTCAAAGCATAAAGAATGTTGCAGATGAAGGAGAGAAGAAGAGGGAGAGGGGAGCTCGAGAGAGATTAAAATACCAAGGATTATAGAACTCGATGATGATGAAATCATGCTTGGTGTGGTATAAGTAAAATAGGAATGATCAAATGCAAGAATGAATTATTTTTATTTAGCTTCAACACCATTTTCACTAGTTGATATCCCTATCAACAAAGTGAGTGAGAAAAGCAAACTTGATAAAACCATAAATGATGCAATAACCGAATTCTCTCAATCTCCTAAAAAGACCCCTCCCTCTCTTTTCGCTCTCCCTTGGTGTTCGATATCAAGGAGTTGATGAAATCACTTTGTGCCGGCTAATAAGATGGGGGGTTTGGACTATGGGATTGTGGAGAAGCAAAAAAGGGAGAAAGTGAGGGTTGGGGGTCATGGTGGTGGACAAATCATGTAATGAGAGTCGCTCATCACTCCCGTCTTAGGTTATCTTCTTCTACTCTATTCTATTTTGCATAGGTATGCGAGAATACATAGAAAGAGGATTAGACTCACTTTTTAGAGAAGGTAAATGACGTGCACCCATTTTAATTGGGTTGCCAAGCAATCATACAAGATAAATCTAACATACCCTCTTACAAAGAGTTTAATAAGGAGAGTTATCCTCGAATTGTCGAAGGGTATGGGGCTTAAGTTTTTGAATTGAGGAATGTACAGTGGATATCATTCATTGTAATCCCCCGAATTTTTAAAACACTATATTTTAATAAATAAACTTTATTTTGGATAAATTAGCTTTTAAATATTTTTAATTTAATTGTTTTATGGATTTTTGAGTGTATGAAATTTGGTATAAATATTTTAATAAATTAAAATAAATATTTTGTTATTTTATCATACTCTTATTATTTAAATAATTTTTCAAATTATTATTTTACTAAAATTATCCCTTTTAAATCCTTATATTTCAATTAAATTGTTAAATAAATTTATTACCCAAAAATATTTTACCTTATTATTTATAAATTAAATTATTTTAATTAAAACAATTTTTTCTTTCCCTTTTTTCCCTTTTTCCTTCTTCTCCCTTTTCTTTCTTTTTCTTTCTCCTTCCTTGGGCCGCCGGCCTGCCCTCTCCCTCCCCGGCGCTTGGGCCTGACCCATTTTCTTTTTTTTTTCTTCTCCCGTGCGTAGCCTGGCAGCCCCTCCTCCTTTCTTTTCTTTCTTCTTTGACCGGGCCAGCTCTTTCTTTCTTCGGCCGGTCCGCCCGTCTCGCGCACACAGCCCCAGCCCGACTCTCTTTCTTCTTCCCTTCGTCTTCTTCCTCCATCACTGGCGAGATTTTTGCCGCCCGACCTGTAGCTCCCTCTCCCCCATTGACCTCCCCTGTCTCCCTCCCTCTCCTTCTCGTTGTTTTCCGGCCATACCGGTCCCACCACCCTTGTCTCCCTCTCCCTGCCACCCCTCTTTTTCTCCCTCTCCCTGCAACCCCATTCCCCTACCACCCTGCTGACACCCCTCGAGCCGCCCTATCCCTTCCCTTCTCTTCCTCTTCTATTTATTACTCCTTCCCTGCCCTTTCTGCATTTTTTTTCGAGCCTCCCCATGCCCCGAGCCTCTCCTTTTCTCCCATTATTCTCCTCCCTTCTCTCCCCTATTTTGTTTCGCCGCCGCAGCTCCGCCGCTTCCGCCGCCTCAACCACCACCTACACCACCTCCTACCACCCTCTACCTCGCCCTCAGGCCACCACAGTCTCCATTGAGCCACCCCGCAGCCCATTCTTCCTCCTCTCTTCTTTTCTCTTCCTTTCACCCCTTCTCGGCAAGCACCCTATGCTGCCCCGATCCGCTGCCTTTCCGCCGCCTGTGCCGCCACCTAAACCACCAAAATAATTCTTGCAACCCCCTCTACCACCCCCAATGCTCCTTTGGCCGAGAACACCACCTTTAAGCCCTCGTTTCTCCCCTTTCTTTTCCTTCCTCGCCGGCCTGCACCTCGACACCCCACTTCGACCGCCACCTTCGCAGCCTTGCTACCGCCGCCTCCGCCACCATTAGCCACCATCAACACGTCCCCGACCACCTCTTACACCCCCTCTCCACCTCTGCAGCCTTCCCTTGCCTTGAATCCACCCCCACATGCCTCTTTTCCTAGCCTAAAAACCCTAACCCGAAATTATCTTTATTTCTTTCTATTACCCTCCTTCGAGCCCTCCTCCCCATAAATTTTCATGCAGCTCATGCTGCATTAGCAGCATGAGTTTCTGGACTTCTTAATCTATTTGTTTATTAATTTTAAGGTATAATTATATTTTAAGTTAATTATCTTATTAATTGTTATAAAGCCTTATGTCTTGATTTTTTTAATGATTTCTAACATAATAAACCTTGATATATTTTTAGGTGTTGGTTTTGATAATTGAATCTTAAACCTTAAATCGGAATACCGGTGAGGTCTATTTTTGGCGGGAATCGAGGTAACTGTTAAATCCCGCTTAAGTACATGGATTAACGTATGTTAGCACATTAGGCATTTTCAATGTGTATTATGTTTAATATATGTTGTCTAGTATATTATATATGTTTTCTTGAGTTGGTTGATGAAAAGGAAGTATGATAGATTATGTGCCATGTTTGGAGAAATTGTTTAATGTAGAAGTTGGTTATTAATGAAAATATTAAGTATTATCCATGTTTTATTATGGTATTATGATATTTATTGCATGATTAGTATCTTGTGAGCCTTAGTGAATTTTATTAATGTATCTTGTACACGATTATGGCCTAGAATATATATGGGTGTTAATAATGTAACATTAATTATAAGAATTGAAGATGAGGGATTAAAGTTAATATTTTATGTAGTAATAATAATAATTTAATACAAGTGGAGTAATAAGGGGTAAGATGGTAAATTTGTAAGTGAAAGGATAAATTGGTAATTTTGAAATAAAAGGGCAATTTGGTAATTTTGAAATAAAAGGGTAATTTGGTAATTTTGTAACAAAAGGGCAAATTGGTAATTTTGTAATTAAAGGGGCAAAATAGTAATTTTGTGAATAAAGGGTAAAATAGTAATTTGTGATTAAATGGTAAAATGGTAATTTTGTAAGAAGAGGGCAAAATGGTAATTTTATATTAAAAGGTTACAGTTGTAATTTTGTAATAAAAGGGAAAATGGAAATTCTATCATAAAAGGGAAATTTGGTAAATTTGTAATGAAAGGGCAATTTGGTAAATTGTAATAAAAGAACAATTTGGTAATTTTGTAATAAAAGGGTAAAATTGTAATTTTATAATTAGAGGGTAAGGTAGTAATTTTGTGATTAATAGGCGGAATGATAATTTGGAAATAAAAAGAGGTAAGATAGTGATTTCATAATTAAGGATAAATAGAAATTTTATAAGTGAAATGGCGATGTAGTAATTTTTGGGAGTTAAGGGGTAAAATGGTAATTTGTAAATTACAGGGGTAAAAGTGGAAATTGAAAAGGAGTAAATTGGTAATTATAATAATGAGAAGGGTGAAAATAATAATTTAAATAACTAAAGGGTAATTTGATAATTTAATAATGGAGAAAGGTAAATTCGTAAATATGACAAATGTGAGGGGGTGATTTGGTAATTTAACCGACTAGAGGGTATTTTAGTAAATTTAATAAAGGAGAAGGGTAGTTTGGTAATTATGATCATATAAAAGGGTAATTTTGTAATTTAACCAACTAGAGGGGTAATTTGGTAATTAGGATAATGAACGGGAGTAATTTGGTAATTTGCCCAACTAATGGGTGACTTGTTGATTATAATAAAGGAAATGGGTAAATTGATAATCTAACCAACTAAATGGGAAATATATTAAGTGTAACGATTATAAAGGGTGTTTAGTGACCTAATTTATGTGAAAGATAGCTCGGTAACCTAAACCGAGTAAGGGTGTAGCTAAAGTCGAATGTATCTATATGTCCTACGTGCCTTGGATGCCCTGTATAACTTTTATGTCGAGATCTATATGTTATTATTTTAATTGTTTCACGTGTGGTATGGCTTGGAACCAAGGTGTGTTCATGTGCCCATTTTGGTATGTGCTGATATGGATATGCTATATGTTATGATGTGATGTGATGTGGCCCTTAGGGACATGCATGCTAGGATAATTAATGTGAAAATCAGAAATGGAGGCATGAAAAAGAGTAATGAGAGAAAAGGATGACCAAAGGGAAGTAAGTTGGCTAATGTAGGTATGGGACAAATTAGGGTTTGCATGGGATGGTTAGAGTCCGCATGGGGGTAGACTTTACGTATGGAAAGTTACCTCGGGATGTGAGGAAGGCAACAGAAGTGTCGCTTGGGTGTCTGGGAACTTCGGACAAAAAATAGTACATGGGATAGTATCAGGGTGCGTAGGAGACCAAACTAGGGTTTAGGAAGAAATCCTAATGTGAGAAGATGGAAAAAGAAAAAGAAAATAATAAAAGTAAAAGAGAATGAGTGGGGTAAAAAGTGAGGGTTGGATCTAAGGGTCGTGACGTATGGGGTGTTGAAATAGTCGAGATCTGTACGACAGAGAAGGATGGGCCATATAGGCCCGAGTTAGGGTTTTTGGAGAAAATCGAGTTAGGAGGTGCAGAAGTCTCAAGATATGGGACGGGCCCTCCTAGGAGGATAATGGTGGATATAGTTAGCCATGCATGTCAAGGGTGGAATACATTCGAATAAGATACATTAAAACACTAATCACTTAAAGAGGAAGATGCTGAGCCAAGCCCAGACCGGTCCACCGGCGAATAATAGTGGCCAGGAGCCGGGGTGCCCTAGAGACCGACCCACCGGCGAATAATAGTGGCCAGGAGCATTTTGCCATGTATATATTTCCAGTCCACCGGCTATAATAGTGGGGGATTTCGTGCTCAGCAAACCAAACGTAAAATCGATAAGATATGAGAAAGATACTAATCACTTATAGTGGAATACCTTGTGAGTCGGGGCTAGACCAGTTCACTAGCGAATAATAGTGGCCAGGAGCGTTCTGCCCTGGAGACCGACCCACCGGCGAATAATAGTGGCCAGGAGCGTTTTGCCCTGTATATATTTCCGGTCCACCGGCTATTATAGTGGGGTTCCCACACTCACATGGACATTTAAAATCCAAGATGATTGATTAATGATGGATTAATGGCCTTAAGGCCCTAAAGTATCGATTATTCATTATGGCCTATTAATATTTGGTTAACTTGTTAAGTATGCGAATGGACAAAAGTGAATGTTACGTATACACCATTAATATTTGATTGACCTGTGGAATACGTGAATGTATGGATCTGATTGTTATCTTTACATATGTCATTATGTACGGATATCCTAGTATATCATGTGTGACATTGCGTGCTTGTTTTTAAGTGCGTTTTTAAAGGGTTACTCAGTACCGTAGTACTGAAGGGTTCCCTTCATGGGGCCCCTGCCTAGTCAATGGGCAGTACCCCCTTGTAGGTTGTATTCAGGTGCTATTCAAGTGGGCTCTCGGGAAAGAGCGTAAGGTACTGTCCGGAAATTCTAGGGTTTTGATTTATCTCTTTTAACTTCAATGTAATTGTTATTTTATAACCACCACTGGTGGATTTTACTCTGATAAATTATTTACCGTGCTACTCTGATTAATTTATGCTTAAGTTTCTTGAAAAATTGTATTTCACTCCTTTAGCCTTAACACTTGGTACTGGAACGGTATGAGTGAACCAGTCTGGTACTAAGTGTGGTGGTAATACTCCCAAAGTTCATGGTTTATTAATTTGCTTCCGCTAATTTTCTTTTAATTAAACGAAATTTTTCGGTAGTGAATTTTGGGGGTGTTACATTAATAGTCAAACAAAGTCATATAATTACTTTATTGTACTACATTCTCATCTCTATGGTGTGTGGTAGTGCTATGTGGACAATTTTAACTTAGGTTCTTAATGAGTTCATAACCCTAATATTGGGTGGTCTAAGTGAGATGGACTTGATGAACTCATCGATTAACATATCAAAGGTTGATCACACTTATGCTCATCCATATACAAACTTGGTAGTGCTTTTGAGATATACTTGATAGATTCACTTTAATGAGTGTGAAGGTGGACTAACTTCCATGAAAGACTTAGGATATCTTTCTAGAGCACTCATGAGTACCCAAGGTATGCTCATGACCATTAAAAGCACTTGATTTATTATCGCAAAATTTGTAGATTTTAAGATAAGGCATATGTTATGGGGGTCTCAATCGAAGTCTGGTAAGTTCAATATTCGTTCACTCTGTAAACAAGGTTGTTGCCTCACCTTTATATATATCAATTCAATCTTCGTTATATGGATACTAAGTGTCAAGCCTTCTTTACCCATATATTTTATGGTTTTTTATGTTGTTTTTCCATTGGTGGGGGATTGCAAGGAGCAATGACAAAAACACTCTTTTCTGCCTTTATCTATTATCCCACATTTATGGAAAATATGGTTTTGGAAGTATTTAAATATTCTTATCCTCAATGGTATGTTTGATTTGAGTAGTATGGATAGTTTTGAGGTTGGACTTGGTGTTGGATTAGCCCACACACATGCGTGAGCCCACCACCGCCGTTGTCCGAGTGATCCAGAATGGGCACATTAGATCAGGTCTGACCTTATTTTTGGTGAAAAAATCATTTAATTTTGGTTAAGAGAACAATTTACTATCCTGTGCACTCAAGATCAAAGATATAAAAAATGTAAATCTTTACCCAAACTTTGTAGTAGGAAAACGATGAGAGAAAAGCTAATACAATAAAAAAACTAACTGCAATATATATATGAAGCTCAGTTTTTAAACTTTTATAGAATAAAAACAAGACTAATGTTGTGCCATTATCTCCATATGACTAGGTCATGAATACTGGAAAATGTTTAAAAATAACAAGTAAAATGCAACAATTGAAATGAGTTTTTGAATGGAAAAGAAAAAAGATGGGGTTTTCAGCAAAAATAACGTCAAACCCGATCTAATATGTTCGACCCGGCTAGACAGATGGATGGATGGCGGTAGAGGCAGGTGCATGTGTGTGGGCTGATCCAACACCAAGTCCAATGTCAAAACCATCCATACTACTTAACTCAAACATATCATTGAGGAGATTAGTATATATACACACTTCCAAATCATATTTCCCACCATTGTGGGATAGTAGATAAAGGTAGAAAAGATAGTTTTTACCATTGATCCTTATAATCCCCCACCAATGGAAAAACAACATACAAAACCATAAAATATATGGATAAAGAAGGCTTGACACTTAAGTATCAATATCACAAGGATTGAATTGATACATAGTGAGGTGAGACAACAATTGTGTCTATGAAGTGAACGAATCTTAAACTTCCCAGACTTTGATTGAAACCCCCATAACATATGTCTTACCTTAAAATCTACAAATTCAGCAATAATAACTCAAGTGCTAGCTTTTAATGGTCATGCATGTACCTTAGGTACTCATGAGTGCTCTAGAGTGACAACTTAAGTCTTTTATGGAAGGAGACCCACCTACACACTCATTTAGGTGAATTCATCAAGTGTGTCTCATAAGCACCACTAAACCTAGCTATGGATTCATTAAGAGTATAAGTGTGACCTCGGGTATGTTAAGCGGTGAGTTCACCAAGTCCGTGTCACTAGGACCACCCAAGACTAGGGCTATGAACTTATTAACAATATAAGCTCAACCTATCCATATAGCACTACCACACGCCATAGGGATGAGAATGTAGTGTAATAGAGTAATCATATGGCTTTGTTTGACCACGAATGGTATCCGCCATACTTTCCTCAACTCAAAGGCTTAACCTCATACTCCTCGACTTTTCAAGGATTACTCTCCTTGTTAGATCCTTTGTAAGAGGGCCTGCCAGATTTCTCTTTGATCTGACAGAATCTAAAGAGATCACACTACTTCTCAATAGTTATCTCACATAACTGTGTCTAACACAGATGTGTCTCCTCTTAACATTATACACACTATTTTTGATAACACAAGTAGCTGTTTGTGAATCACACTGCAAGAAAATTGGCACATTTAGTTTTCTCCACAAAGGCACATCTGCCAACAAGTACCTCAACCACTCTGCCTCTTGATTAGCAAGTTCAAGGGTAATGAAATCTAACTCCGTAGTAGAGCGAACTATACAAGTCTACTTAGTATAATTCCACAAAACAACTCATCCACTAGTGGAAATGACCTCATCATTTTTAGAAACCCAGTTTACATTTGTAAATTCCTTTAACATAGTAGGAAATTTACTAAAATGTAAACACCAATCCTTAGTATCCTTAAGGTATCTAAGTAAACGATGAAGTGAAGTCCAATGGTCACTATCTAGGTTGTGAGTATACCTACTCAGTCTACTCACTGCATAAGCTATGTTAGGTCTAGGATAGTTCATGAGAAACATTACACTTCCTATGATTTTAACATATTTAGCTTTAGAACACTTTAACCTTGGTTCTTTTTCAAATTCATGATAGGGTTATAGGGAGTTTTCACAGGCATATCATCAAAATAATCATTCCTTTTTTTTTAGAAAAAAAAAATTCTCAATATAATATAGGGTAAAACCATTCTCTATTTTTCTCATTTTAACACGAATAATCTTATCATCTTCTCCTAAATCCTTATATCAAATTGACTAGAAAAAAATGATTTGGTCTCACTGACCACAATCATATTGGTGCCAAGAATCAACATGTTATCAACATATAGATAAATAATCACACACTCTTTCCCAAACATCTTAGAGTAAATGCATGAATTAGATGTATTCACTACATAACCATCAGTCACTAAAGTTTGGTCAAATTTTCCATACCATTATTTAGGAACTTTTTTAAGGACATATAATGACTTTATCAATCTACACACTCTATTCTCCTGATCCTCAACCACACAATCATCAGGCTACTCTACATAAATTTATTATTTAAGGGCACCATTCAAAAAATGTAATTGTAACATCCATTTGATGGACTACAAGTCCATGGATAGCAACTAAGGAAACCAAAGAACATACAGTGGTAATCTTAGTCATAAGAGAATAAGTATAAAAAAATTAAAATCTTTCTTTTATTTATAGCCTATAGCTACCAACTGAGACTTAAACTTATCAATGGTTCCATCCGTTCTCAATTTCTTTCTGAAAACCCATTTGTATCTAATTGGTTTACATCCTCTAGTTAAATCCACTAATTCCTATGTATGATTTGCCTTAATAGAATCCAACTCAATATTAATTACCTCTTTCTAGAAACTAGCATAAATGGATGTTACAACTTCCCTACATTTTAGGATCACCCTCAATCAAATAGGTAGACATAAAGTCCAAATTAATCTTATCAAGGTCATAATATTCAATTAGGAAAACGATAATAACATTAGGCCCAAAGCTAGTTTCTATAATTCATCTTTTACTTCTTCTAGGTTCATGTGCGTTATCATTCATATCATCAGATGAAGAAGGCATAGACAAAGGTATAGATGAAGCATTCAAATAACTAGCAATATTACATACATTCTTTCTCATAGGGAATATACTTTCAAAAAATTCTGTATTTCTAGATTCACAAATTAAGTTATCACTTAAACACAAGACTCTATATGTAGCATTTTTCTAAGCATAATGAATAAATGCACAATCAAAAGTTTTAGTTCCCACATTATTTCTTCAAAAATTAGGTAATCTAACCTTAGTTAGACACCACCACACTTTTAAAATTTTAAACTTAGGTTCAAAACATTTCACAATTCATAGGGTGTTTTTATCCAGCTTCTTATGAGGGGCTCTATTCAAAACATAATTGAAACATTTCCACAATTTATAGGGTGTTTTATCCAAATTCTTATGAAGGAATCTATTCAAAACACAACAGACAAACAATACAGCTTCCCCTCACATATGGTTAGACATACCCAAACTTAATAGGACAGTGTTCATCATTTTTTTTAATGTTCTATTTTTTATTTCAGCTACGCCATTTTGCTGAGGGGTATAAGAGGCACTGGTCTCATGAATGATACCATGACTATCATAAAATTTAGTGAGGAAATTAGTTCTGTATTCACCACCTCTATCAGTCCTAAGCCTCTTTATCTTATAGTATAATTGGTTCCCAATTTCTACTTTATATTTTAATAATATACATTTGGTCTCATTATTAGACCTAATGAGGTAAACCTCAGCATATCTAGAGTAATCATTAATAAATGTCACATAATACTATTTACCTCCTCTACCCTCGGTATTCTTAAAATCTGCTAAATGTGTGTGAATTAATTCAAGCAATTTTGTTGTTCTCATTGTGATTGGTTTAAAAGGCTTCTTTATGAATTTGGCTTCCACACACACATGACACTTCTCATAATTATTGGTGTTTATCAAGTTAATCAAGTTCATACGTTTTAGTTTATCGATGGAAGTCACATTCACATGCCCTATCACACTATGTCATAAAGTAAGAGACTCAACAATATAAGCGGAAATAGATGGTTTTTCATTAACTAAAATAGTGTTCAAAATAAAGAGACCATTTATGGTAATTAGATTCGTTCAATGGCTTAACCTTAGACATATATGGGATCATCCTTGGAATATTTATAGTTATAACTATATCACATAATACCAAAGAATTAGATGCAACTGACCACTTTAATCACAAATTCTAACCCAAAGCCGAGCACAAAAATCAGCCAAATGAACACCCAACTGAAATGACCAAATTAAGACTACCAAAACACTAAAATAAGTAGTAACCGAACGTAGCAATAGAAAATGCAATCTCGCAAATAACATCAGTATGGAATAAAAGAGTAACAGAGTTTTATCCCAGCAACAACAAATTAATGTAACTAGAATCAAATAGCAATAATATAGAACAACGACGGTTGAAAATGAATGTGAGCAATTTTGAATAGTAGTAGAACAAACGCAATGCAAAACAACGTATACTGCAAATATTTTTTACTTCAAAGTGTAGGAAATTGAGTGTAATATACACAAATAATGAACAAGAAAAACTTATCAAACGATCTTTGTTGTGCCGTGAAAGGATCACTACCTTGAAATGGTCTTCGGTGGTATAATTTCAATGTTGTTAACCCCCAAGGTTAACACAACAATCTCCTATCTTATACACTCAAGATCGAAGATATGGAAAATACAAATCTTTACCCAAACTTTGTAGCAAGAAAACGATGAGAGAAAAACTAATCTATATATATATATATATATATATATATATATATATATATATATATATATATCATACTTGATCTAACCAACCCGTCCTAGTCTGAATAGGCCAATCGACTGGACAAACGACGACAACAATAGGCATACGCACGTGTGTGTGGGTTGACCCAACACCAAGTCCAACCTCAAAACCATCCATACTACTCAACTCAAACATACTGTAACATCGCAAAAAATCACAATTGGATATTTTTGTTTAGTTAAAAAAAAAAACTAGAAGCACGGGGATGCTACTACCATGATTAGTACAAACTCGACCCCCAGCCAGTCTCACACCAACCACAAGGCTAAGGATAATTTCACCAAAAGATTAAACACACTTAAGATAGAGATCCATAGAAAATAGAAATATTTATAACAAGAGAATTAGAGTGCGTGATTAAAAGTCATTACAACTGGAAAAGAGTTATGTAGTCAAAGCCCTCAAGGGGATAAAAGGTACAACACGATAAAACGAAAATAGAAAAAAGAACAGTCCGGTCTACATCTCTCTTAGGCCCTTGTGCCAAGTCCCAAAGGTCAACTCTCAACCCCCTAAGGCTTTATAAGTGTCATAAGCATCGAAAACAACGTCTCCTACCCACACAAACTTAGAAGGGACCTCTGCTTGTGGGAATGAGAAGCACTCATGAAATAGGTGATCAATATGCTACGTATTAAGTAAGGTGACCATGCAACTAAGGCCAAATGCTGAATACAGCTAACACAAGTAGCTAACTATATAGATGAACCATACATGGAATACAGATAGTATAGGCCGTGAAACAGTCCAGTTAACTTAATCATTAGATCTCTAGTCAATATTCCCATTTTACACCATGCTCTTTATAAGTCTATGAGAGTACAGAAACCCTACTATTATAGTCGGTAGACCGAAAAACACCCAGGGCAAAACTCACCTAGCCACTATTATTTTCCAGTGGAACGGTCTCCACGACACAAAGCACCTGGCCATTATTATTTATCGGTAGATCGGTCTGGCCCCGACTCTTATAGTGTTTCACTGTAAGTAGATAGTATCTTCCCATGGTTTATCATCATTTGGTTTGGTTTGTTGAGCTCGGGATCCTCCACTATTATAGTCGGTGGACTGAAAAATACTAGGGCAGAACGTACTTGGCCACTATTATTTTCCAATGGAACGATCTCTAAGGCATAAGGTACCTAGCCACTATTATTTGTCAATGGATTGGTTTCGGTCCGGCCCAACAATATTTCTCTTTAAATTGTTAGTATCTTATTCATGTCTTATTCGATAAATATTTCCACCCTAGACATGCATGTCCTTTGGACTACCCGCTCACACAACCCGTCTACCCCTATTCTTTTGAAAGGGTCGTCCCATATGTTGGACCTCTACACCTCATAGTATATCCAAACATCATTTCCTCATTTTACTTACTTGCCATGGACACCCAACACCTGTGTACGTGGGGCGAGACCCACTTTCCCATAACTTTGAGTCAACTCACTATCACCCTCTAGGGTTTTCCTTAGGAAACCTTAATTTGGCCCATATGACCCAAACTTCCTCCATCTCGCACCACCCGTGTTTTCCTTGTCTCCGACTCATCACCTCACTCCATTCGTCCCCAAGCATTCCACTTCACTTCCTATTTTACACATGTGGCCACGAAACCCTAGTTGGCTATCCGAAAACCCTAGAACCTCTCTTTCCTCGTACGATGCCCCTCCATCACTCTTACTTACCACTTCCTCTTCCACATGACACACATTCACCCTCCATGGGACATTCTTCCACTCTCATCCCACACTTCAATCCTCTCCATTATTTCTCCCTTCCCACTCTTCTCCACTTAGGGTTTTCCTCCCAAACCCTAGCCAAGTCTCCCATGCATCCTTATACCAACCTACATACTATTTTTCACCCACGAACTCCAATCATCCCAAAAACTCTTCCTTTACATTACTTAACCCTCAAATCAACTTTTCTCACATAAGGATAATCCCCATGCAAACCCTAAACTCCCAATGTAAGATTCACTTTACTCTCTTATTTCATCCATATTATCCTTTTATTTGTCCATCCATAAGTTATGAGGTAATTATTTCATTCTTACTTCTCTCTAGTTAACTCACTTTCTTTACCCCTTTCATATTTCCATCACCACACCATATCTTTCAAAGCCTCCTAGCATGCATGTTGATGCGTGCACGGTTAGAGTTTTAGATTTAGATGGAGTTTATATGGAGTATTTGATGAGTATGGATTATGGAGGTTGATGATGGGGATTCAAAGGGGTGGATGATGATGGAACATGAGGTAGAAGGATAAATTAATCTTTAAACCACACAGAAATAAAGATTAAGGTTTCGAGAACAAAACCGTTCACACAGATTCGGTTTTGTTTTGAGACGATTCGAAACAAATCGTTCACACATATTCGACTTGTTACGAGATGAATCCACACATAATTCGGGTTTTAAGCAATACTTAAGGTTGTTATTCTTATTCAAGTTGTGTCTTTCTACTCGGGTTCCTATGGTTTATATAGCCAAGGAACCGAGCATCGTTTCAAAAGATTTCAAGCATATGCCCTCCCAAAAGCATTAATTCCCTTAAGACTAGCTAGTTAATATTTAGTCACTAATTGACTAAAAGTAAATAACAGTAAATCCCTTCCAAAAGCATTAATTCCCTTAAGACTAGCTAGTTAATATTTAGTCACTAATTGACTAAAAGTAAATAACAATAACTCCCTTCCAAAAGCATTAATTCCCTTAAGACTAGCTAGTTAATATTTAGTCATTAGTTGACTAAAAGTAAATAACAATAACTCCCTCCCAAAAGCATTGATTCCCTTAAGACTAGCTAGTTAATATTTAGTTACTAATTGACTAAAAGTAAATAACAATAACTAGTAGTTAGACATAAATGTTACACTAGCTAACAAACGTTGCATGAAGCCATGCATACTCCTCCATGTTTATGTATCTACATAGAGTAGCGTAGCCATCTTAGTTGGTGATGTGTCCTGCGACTCTGCTCCCGCATCATTCTCCCTAGGTTGGTTTGAATTTGTCCTCAAATTCACAACTTTGATGAGGAATAACAAACACCAAAGGACATATTCTTCAACGTGATACTGGTCCTTGTATTCTTTGAATATTTCCTTCACACTAAAGTTATCTTTGAAAATCCTCCAATGCCTCTTAAGCCTTGACATTGGATCTTCATATGTGCACATCAATGAACATAAACCAAATGCATGGGGTGCATTATGGTTCATTTGCTTCTTCACATCACATATGTCTTCATGCACATTATATACCTTCGAACTCACCATGTTTTTTTCTTCAATATTCTTCGAATGATACAAGGGTTCCATAATAACATTTGCTCCATAAAAACACAAGGAAACCATGGGATAATAATGCACATCATTCTCCACATAATCAACGTGATGCATGTAAAAACTTGGTTGCCCTCCTTTCGCTTCAATAGTAGTAATAGCATGATTGTCTTCATCATTATATACTTGATTTTTTTCCTCATTCACGCTTTCCTTTTCTTCCCTTTTAATCTCCTCAATTT
Source organism: Tamarix chinensis (assembly GCA_030549775.1). Taxonomy (NCBI): domain Eukaryota; kingdom Viridiplantae; phylum Streptophyta; class Magnoliopsida; order Caryophyllales; family Tamaricaceae; genus Tamarix; species Tamarix chinensis. Next base: position 75,539,731 of record CM060179.1, on the reverse strand, counting down.
CTTTACTCTTCCGGCTTGAATTCTCTTCTTTCTCTCTAACCAAACTCTCCTCATCCTCGTTTGGTTTTAATTTGTACTTCTTCTGATCCTTACACACGATGTGTTCGTTGAGGACCCCATCATGTGTAACCTGTCTATCATACTGCCACGGTCTCCCCAACAAAATACGACAAGAATCCATAGGTAGGACATCGCATCAAATAGTATCTACATAATTCCCAACTTTGAATGAGATAAGAGATTGTTTTGTTACCCTTATGCCCTTGTCGCGATTGAGCCATTTCAGTGAGTATAGCCTGGGGTGACTCGTTGTTTCCAATCCGAGCTTGTTGACCATCTTCTCACTGGCTACGTTGGTGCATGAGCCGCTATCAATGATGATCTCATATACCCGATCTCCAACTCGGCACTTGGCCTTACAAAGTCTTTCCCGCTAAGTAGGTAGAGGTCGGGTTTGCACTTGGAGAACTCATCTCAGCACATAACAATCTACGCTTCCTTCTTCTGAGGCGTCCTTCGGTTCTTCGGTTTCATCCTCCTCATGGTCTTCACTTTCCTCACATGTCTCCATATTGGTGATTTCCTTCAGGGATAACACTTGTTGGTTTGAGCAATCTCGAGCAAAGTGACCATATCCTCGACACTTGAAGCATTGCTTGCGGACCTTCTCCTCCGCTTACTCCTTGCCTTCTTCCTCCCAAGTGAATCTTCTAACCACATCGGTGTTTGTGGATTGCACCATTGGTGGCTTAGATCCTCCTTTCAAATTTGACCCGTACGAAACACTGATGGACTTACTTGGAACCTTGCCCTACTTCAACTGTTTTTCAAACTTGATGGCTAGTTTAGCCAAATCTTCGAAAACTTCGTATGGGTACACTTCTACCTTCTCTTGGAGATTCATATTCAAACCTCCTATGAACCGTGCACATCACTGCTCTTCTCGTTCTTGCACGTCACATACAAGTGTTAGCCTTTCAAATTCTCGGATGTACTCTTCAACTCCGAGTAGGTGCTGCCTCAGAGTGGTCATCTTGATGAAGTTCTCTTGCTCATATTCTCTCGGAACAAAATTCTTCCTTAGATGCTTCTTCAACTTTTCCCATGATCGGATTTTTGTTTTCCCTTCTCTTTCTCTTCTTCGTTTCAGATTGTCGTACCATACTCTTGCAAATTTCTTCAACTTCAAGATTGCTATATGACATCTCTTCTCATCATCGATCTCCTTATACTCAAAGATTGACTCCACATTTTGCAACCATTCAAGGAACAACTCTGGGTTAAGATTACCCTCAAAGTCGGGTAAGTCGAAACAAATCCCCTTCTCTACGTCATCATATGTCCTCCTAGAGGACTCGTGTGCTCTTCCGTAGTCTCCTACACTTTCTTCTTCCCCTTCCAACTGATGTGATGTTCTCCTCATATGCTCTACTTCGATTGGCTCTCTTCGGTAGGGTTGTTGCACATGTGACCCTTGTGCTTGGGAAGCTTCGATTCTTCCCATACGGATCTTGACATCCTTAAAATCTTCCACCAAGGCTTTGAGAATATCTCTCAAATCTTCTTCTCGACTTGCCATGGTTGGTCTTGAAGAATTTTTTCACTCTAACCACAACCTTAGCTTTGATACCAAATTGATGCGTGCACGGTTAGAGTTTTAGATTTAGATGGAGTTTATATGGAGTATTTGATGAGTATGGATTATGGAGGTTGATGATGGGGATTCAAAGGGGTGGATGATGATGGAACATGAGGTAGAAGGATAAATTAATCTTTAAACCACATAGAAATAAAAATTAAGGTTTCGAGAAAAAAACCGTTCACACAGATTCGGTTTTGTTTCGAGACGATTCGAAACAAATCGTTCACACAGATTCGACTTGTTACGAGATGAATCCACACAGAATTCGAGTTTTAAGCAATGCTTAAGGTTCTTCTTATTCAAGTTGTGTCTTTCTACTCGGGTTCCTATGGTTTATATAGCCAAGGAACTGAGCATCTTTTCAAAAGATTACAAGCATATTCCCTCCCAAAAGCATTAATTCCCTTAAGACTAGCTAGTTAATATTTAGTTACTAATTGACTAAAAGTAAATAACAATAACTAGTAGTTAGACATAAATATTACGCTGGCTAACAAACGTTGCATGAAGCCATGCATACTCCTCCATGTTTATGTATCTACATAGAGTAGCGTAGCCATCTTAGTTGGTGATGTGTCCTGCGACTCTGCTCCCGCATCACATGTCCTAAAGGGCCGTATCATATAAACACCACAAGTCATATGATACATTATCATTTATGCATGCCATGAAGATAATACATATACTTACCTTAGCTCCATGCTGCGCTACAAGTAAGTAGTCATAATCACATAAGGTACACACATATCTCTTCACACATAACATGAAAAGCACATAATATACATATTAGGCCTTAACTACATCGTTACCTAAAACGACATCGGACTTGGAGCACACTCATACACCTCCTTAGGGTTTTGACTTGGTTCACCTACAAGAGAAAAATACTAGGATTAACTTCCCTCTTATCAAAATTACCATTATTTTCTACTTACCTCCATTATAACCTAGTATTAGGGAAAATAATAGTAGTAGTAGTAGTAGTAGTAGTAGTAGCTTTATTAGTAAAAATAAGGATATTATCCTTAAAACGGTTAATCATGCTATTATTAGCCAAAATAGGTTTAGGTAGTTATATCGGTCAATGATAAGGTGTTATTAACAATATTAGTCATAATTAAGATAATAACTTTAATAATAATAATAATAATAATAATAATAATTTGAATAATAGTAATAATAATACTAGTAATAATAAAAATAGTAATGATGATGATAATAATAACAACAACAACAACAATAACGATGATGATGATGATGATGACGACGATGGCGATGATGATGATGATAATAATAATAATAAGGTTAAAATAATAATTGTGCTAATTATACTTAAGGGCTAGGAGGTTGGGGCACAACCTAGTGGAGGTGGCGGCAGCGGTGGAGGAAGTGGAGGTTGGGGAGGTGGCCTTTTAGGGCTAGAATAGAGAGAGAAAGATGGTGGTTGTGGTGGTGGTGGACTCTCTAGGTTGAGAGGGTCAGAGTGGCAGTGGTGGCGTAGTAAGGAGGCGGCGTAGGTAGTGGTGGAGAAGGAGGGAGGTTGAAGGAGAGGAAGAAAGGGATAAAGGAAGGTGGGAGGAGGTAGGGGAGGCTCTGCTGAGTGGATTGGGTGGCAGGGGAGACGGTGATTATGGCTGAGGAGGCGGCGCACGACAGCGAGAGGGGCGACAATGGGTGTAAGGTGGTAGGTCGAGCAACCAACTTTGCACAGTTGGAGTGGCTCGTGTAGGGGGAACCAAGGGTGGTGAGTGGCTTGGTTCAACGGAGGGCAGTGCAAGGAAGGGTTTGTGTGGTGTTTTGGGCGGCAGTTGGGGTGGCGTCTGAAGTAGTGGTAGCGAAAGGACGCTGAATTTTCTAGGTAGGGTAAAGATAGTCAAATGGGGTTGGTAGAGGGTATTTATAGGCCATTGAAGGGAGGATAAGACAAAGGGGGAAGAGGACAAGGGGAAATGTGAGGCTGGGTTCTCCACTTGGCGGTGGCAGGCCAGTACGAGGCTGCAATTTGTAGGGTGCAGGTGGGGGAAAAAAGGAAGGGAAGGGGGCACGTGAGGGGGAAGGTGCAGGGGTTTGGCTTGATATGGAAAGGAAAGGGACCAAGGAGAGAGGAGAGAGGGGCTAGTTGGCAGTACGGTGGTAGGACATGTCGGGCGGTGTAGAGTTGCAGGCTCGACATACAATGCGTGGGAGGGAGAAAGGAGGAAGAAGAAGAGGGGGTTCGCCAAACGGTCTGAGGGAAAAGAAAAGAAAGAAAAAGAGGGAGATTGGGCGAGCGAGGTAGAAAGGAAAGGAAGCTAGCTAGGCCGCGCAAGGGAGAGAAGAGAGGGAGGAGGGAGTTGGGCCACAGTTATGGCCTAATCTACGAGAAAGTGGAGAAAAAGAAAAAGGAGAAAGGAAAAAGAGAAGGAAGAAAAACGAAAAAGAAAAAGGAAAAATAGGTTGGTATGGGTGTTTAGGATATTTTAGTATTTTTTAATATTTAAAAATAATAAAAATTAGTAAAATAATGATTACATTTCATTTTATAATAATTTAGGATATTTTTGGGTAATTTTCCTAAATTCTATTTTTGATTAGCAAAATACCCTAATCTTCCTCAATTAAAATCTTTATTATTTTCCTCCTTCTTTTGTCTTAATTATTCCCATCATTTATTAGAATAATATATTTACTTAATTTTCCTAATAAATCCCTATCTTATTATAATTTTCCAAATTAGATTTTGGGGTATTTCACATACCATTGAGAAGAGGAGTATTTAAATAGTTCTAAAACCATATTTTCAACTAATGTGGGATAGTAGATAAAGGCAAAAGAGACTTATGTTGCCATTTATCCTTACATAGAGCATGGACAAATGCTTGGGAATTAAAAAAAAATACAATTATGGGAAGATTACATTTGTTTCATGAAGAATGTGGTATTACTTGTTGGGTGTAGGTCTGCGGCTCAAACATCACAGATGTTGATGCTATGTTATGGTTCATAGGAACAAGCCTGGTTTTGAAAACAATGTTCCCCTAGGACCTAAATTAGATTAGATTAAATAAAGTTGATGAATTTAGATTTGATAAACATTTTAAGATAGTATTTGGATATTTATTAGGTGAATAAGTTATGATATTAATTGTGTTGAGATAAATAGAAATAAATAGCCTAAGTTTTATTAATAAATTAAAATTAATCTTTTTTAACCACCCATTGGAAGATTATTATTTTAAAGGTAAATAAAAATTTAAAAAATTAGTTTCTATTCTAACCTAAATTAAGGTAAATCCTAACAAGTTATCAAATGGTGATAATTTAAAAATATACCTCCATTGACCTTATTTAAATTCATTTCAAATACATCATTCAAGGTTTAACTTTTGACTAGTACAAGCATTGATTAATGTTGGAGGTCAATTCCACGGTGAATTTTGTAAGCTTTATAAAAAGAGGTAGATTATGGCTATATTATGCACTATTAGTTAGCCTATATGTTAACTTAAGTTAATTTTTTTTATATAAAAATGGCTATAAATATTAAAATACAATTTATTACATGATTAACATAGAATAAAATATAAAAGCTAATTTATATCTTATTAAACAATTATACATCAAACAATATCTTATGCTTCTTTTGGTTCATGGAATATTGTATGGAAGGGAAATTGGAAATGTAAGAAAAAAATTATAAAAGAAATAGTACAGACCAATTTTCTTTATGTTCTTTCGTTGTTATGAAAGTTGTGGGAGGAAAAAATATTGGAAAGAGTATTTTGTGTTTGATTTCTTGAAAAGAAAATTTTAAGGAAAGACGGTTATTATTATTATTCTTTGAATATTCTTATATATTCGATAAAAATTCACAAAATTTAAAATATTACATTAATACATGAAAATCTTCATAAAATTTCTAAAAAATAATAAAAAATTTATAAACTCAAAACTAATGTCAATATTTTTAAAACAATTCTAAAATGTTACATAAAAAATTCTAAAATTATATAAAATATTCAATAAAAGTTCACAAAAATTTAAAATATTACATTACTACATAAAAAATTTCATGAAATTTCTAAAAAGTAATAAAAACTTTATAAACTCAAAACTATTGTCAATTTTTTTAAGAAAAAATTCTAAAATGTTGCATAAAAAATTCTAAAATTATACAAAATATTTCATTTTTTCCCATTTCAAATATAATATAACAAACATAGGAAAAAAAGAGATAATAAATTCATGGTTAGTTTCTAATACACTTGTTAGTTCCATAAAATATTAATAACCCATTATTTCATCTGAAATTTAGATATGATGACCAGGAGTCAACAATAATCTCTTTCCGAACTCCCATTTCCATTTAGAATGATGCTCAATAACTTTTGTATGTAAAAATACTAAATTATTATTTATATTTTTTAGGTATTATAAGTTCAAAATTTATTTATATACTTAATACTTAATCATTATTTTCTTTTTTATTCTTAAAATTAGACTCACTTCAATTCGCTTCCATTCCACCTTTTCCATTTTCTCTTTATGCCATAATATCCCAACCACATACACTTGAAGCTAAACCATGTTACTCCTTTTGATATATAATATAAGGAAGATAAAGTTTATAAATTTATTGCATAATATAATGCATTTTATAAAAAGTATAAAAAATTAAATGTTATATTTCCAATTTTAACTATATCATTATTCTTTTCCTTTTAATTGAAAGAGCTTTTTAATAAGTAGATCTATATAATTTCATTAACCTAAAAAAAGCCTATAATGGCAACAAACAAATGTCACACAACCAACAAACAACCAAATTCCTCCATGCAAATAAACCAAAAACAAATAGAAACTACAAGCATCTTAATTGTCTACTCCCCAACTAAATTACAGTTGATCAAAACACATTCACAAAGAAAAATACTACCAAAGTCCAGCAACAAAAACTACCCGAGTCATAACTACGCACAAATATCAAAAGCATGTCATTGCCCTTGCTTGGCGATATTATCGACTATCAAATTAAAGTCACAACCCTTGTATACAAAGCGTACTCCTAAAATCAATATCCTCCTATGCCTAATGAATCTATATATGATAGATTCATTTAATCTATAGAACCGACATGATCAAACTCTAATTCATCAAGATTTATACATAACATAATATAGAATCGTACTTGAATCTATAACATCGGTCTCACCGATGGATTGGGACATGGGCGGTACTAAGGTTTTCTAAGTCTAGCATATACTCGCCGGTATTTATTAACTAATAAGAATAAAATAGAACAAAGTGTGTGTGACCTAGAGACCATGACCCTATATATAGACAATTGATCTACCATCTATTGAGCTATTCTAGCTCGATCCATCAACAATCTAGAATATTCAAAGTCTCTACACATATAAACTTACATCTAATTATATACATTAAGCCCAATAGTTTATACGTAAATATGATCACTTATATATGAGCTTAATGTATACGATAACCTGCAGTTATTACACTTCACATATAAGCCCAAATGTTGGATAAAAGCCCAATAGTATCTCATTTGGTATATATGTGTGACCTTATAACCATAAATTGCATAATAATTTAATGATCTCAATACTGTTATCATTATAAAATGTATCTATAACTAATCTGGTCCATTAGTCACACCAACATATGATTAGAGCAGCTTTCATCACATGTATTCATAACTAAACCTTCAATGGTCACGTGTGTAAATATAACTAAATGACATAGATCAAGATGTGGATATGTAGCATAGAAATTTTATGTAATATGATCTTAACATGCCTATTTCCAATTGGTCCACCTCAAAACTTTAGTGAGATTAAATCATCAACAAAGCAAAAAGGAAATAAATTGAAACTTTATATTAAAACTTTATTTTTGCAAAAACTATATGGTAAAAAAATGTCCATAACCTAAAACAAAGTGTCTATACATAGAGAAAATGAAGTGACACACTCCTAATGAAACTAAATATCATTAGCTTACATAAAACCCATATGAGAAACATGCTCAAGAAACTGTTTGAATGGTAAGGCCTTAATGAGTGGATCTGCTATCATGGAGCCTATATTAATGTGCTCTATAGACAATTCTCCTTTATGTACTTTCTCTTTAAAAACCAAGTACCTAATATTGCTATTTTTTGATTTGGTAAAACTTAGTTTGTTATTAGAATACCGAACTATAGCCTTATTGTCACATAACATCTTTAGCGGTCTTTCAATACCAATAACTATACGTAGCCCTATGATAAACTTTTGCAGCCATATACCGCAAGTGGAAGGCATATTGTAACACCCCCAAATTTACTCCTGAAAAATTTCGTTTAATTTCAAAAAGTTTATCGGAAACAAGAGATAAAACTTGTAAATTCGGGGGCGTTACCGCCACACTTAATACCAGGACGGTTCACTCCTACCGTCCCGGTACTAAGTGCTAAGGCTAAAACAGATTAACCCAACAAATACGAGTTGTTAGCATAACACATTCATAGATAAAACCTAAGTAGTATAGAATCAGAGTGCGGAAGTTCAAAGTACAATTCAAGATACGGTTTTAAGGGTTTTTGAAAGTTGAAACGTCATACACTTAAAACAAATAAACTTAAATACATAAGAAAGGTGAAGTGACAACAGACTCCGGCCACACCACTCTCGATCCCCAAGCTAGGTCCGAACTCACCTATCGGTCCCGCCCAACACCTCATAAGCGTCGTAGGCATTATATATAGAGTCACCTACCTGCACTAGATCAGTGGGCCCTTCTGCTCGTGGGAATGAGCAGCACCCATGAAATGGGTGGTCAGTACGCTTCGTACTGAGCAAGGTAACCGAATAACTAAGGCCGAACAAACAAAGTACACAATACAAGCATGATCATATAGGCACATAAGACAATACAAATAGTGAGGCCGATTATGTTCCAATTAGACTTATCCTTTAAATCTCTTATTACCATGCTCAATTCCATATACTCTTTATTAATCCATGTAAGTGCGGGTGCCCCATTATTATAGCCGGTGGACCAGAGATATATACAGGGCAGAACGCTCCTGACCACTATTATTTGCCGGTGGTTCGGTCTCTAGGGCAAAACACTCATGGCCACTATTATTTGCCGGTGGACCGGTCTGGTCCCGACTCACATGGTGTTCCACTGTAAGTATTTAGTATCTTTCCCATGTCTTATCGATTTTATATTTGGTTTGCTGAGCGCGAAAACCCCCACTATTATAGCCGGTGGACCGAAAATACATACAGGGCAAAACACTCATGGCCACTATTATTCGCCGGTGGACCGGTTTGGGCCCGGCTCAGCATCTTCCTCTTTAAGTGATTAGTGTTTTATGGTATCTTTTTCAACAAGTTTCCACCCTAGACATGCATGGCTAACTTCAGCTATACTCATCCTCCCAAGAGAGCCCGTCTCATATCTTGAGATCGCTGCGCCTCTTAACTCGCCCGACATCCTTCCCTTAATCCGCTTACTCACTCCGGAACCCGTCTCCTAAGTGTGTGGGTCTGGGCCCACCACCTTTTTCCCCAAAGTCCACTCACCACCTTCCCTTAGGGTTTTCTCCAGAAAACCCTTCTTGGGCCTATGTGGCCTATCCTTTCCTGCCTAGTACATCCAGAACCATCGTAGCACCCTTACACCTTACGACCCTCCGGTTCAACCCTCATTTCATGTCACCCTCATCCTCACTTATTATTTTAACTCTCCCCTTTTTCTTCTTGTCACCCTCTAGACTCTAGCCTAGTCTCCTGCGCACCCTTATTTTGGTCCACGTATTATTTTTCACTTGGAGTCCCCAAACACCCAAACAACACCTCTCTTACCTTCCACACACCCCGAGGCACCTTTCTATATGTAAGGTTTGCCCCCATGCGGACCTTAACCACCCCATGCGAACCCTAGTTCTCCTATTCCTTCTCTAACCGACTTATTTCCCCCTTTTGATAATTCTTTCCAAATATTTCCTTCCATGTCCCCAAACTATGTCACCACACCAAACTCCCTAGCATGCATGTCCTAAGGCCATAACACATCATAAATTGAAGCACATTCATATTAAACATAACACAGGTAATCACACAGACGTACCTGGATCCATGCTGCGCTACACGTAAGGCATATAAGATAGTGACATTTAAGGCATAACACATAAGTACATCACATGAGCATGTAAGACATCCACAACCAGTAGTTCACATATCACACAAGTGGCCTTAGTTAGACCCTTACCTAGATCGGTGCCGGGCTTGGAGAACGCTCCTACGCCTCCCGAAAGTTCTCACTCAATTCACCTATAAGAGGGAAATACCATAAGTTAATCTCCCTCTATCGAAATTACCAAAATTCCTATCTTACCCCTATCATGGCCTAATACTAAGGCTAATATAATAACTAGTAGTTTATAAATAAAAAGGTAGGGTTATTATTGTTCTTAGTATAGTTAATCGACTCCCCACTAATCAAAGTAAGTTTTAATAATACTCATAGTATTAAAGTAAGGGCGTCAATTTTACTACTACTACTACTACTACTACTAATAATAGTAATAATAATAATACTAATAATAATAGTAATAATGGTAATAATACTAATAGTTATAAGACTACTAAGAATACTACTACTACTACTACTACTACTACTACTACTACTACTACTAATAATAATAATAATAATAATAATAATAATAATGATAATAATAGAGATAATAACAATGATAATAATAGTTAGAGTAGTAAACATAGTAATGTTAATACCAAAAATTATAATAATAACAATAGTAATAATAATAATGGTAAGGATAATGAAAATGATAATGATAGTAATAATAGTGTTAATGATAATAATAATAATCATAACAATAGAGACAATAGTCATAGTAATAATAATAGTAATAATAGTAACGATGACAATAACAATAGAAATAATAATAATAATAATGATAATAGTAATATTAATAATAATAATAATAACGAGGATAATAATGATGATGACAATAGTAGTGGAAATAATAATAATATAATGATAATATCGATAGGGGAAATAAAATAATAATAATAATAATAATAATAATAATAATAATAACAATAATAATAATAAGACCATAATAATAATAATAATAACAACCATGCCCATGATAGTAGTACTAATAATAATGATAATGATAATAACAGTTAGAATAAAAAACATAAACATAAACGTAAACATAATAATAATAATAATAATAATAATAATAATAATAATAATAATAATAATAATAATAATAATAACAATAATAATAATAAGACCATAATAATAATAATAATAACAACCATGCCCATGATAGTAGTACTAATAATAATGATAATGATAATAACAGTTAGAATAAAAAACATAAACATAAACGTAAACATAATAATAATAATAATAATAATAATAATAATAATAATAATAATAATAATAATAATAATAGAACAACCATAATAATGATAATAATAATAATAATAATCATAATAATACTAATAGTAATAATTATCAATATTAAAATTATTAAACTTTCATTAGTCAGGGTTTAGGGTCTAAGGAGGTGGAAGGCAACCTGGTGGTGTGGTGATGCCGGCGGCGGCGGTGGCGGCAGAATGAAGGAAGAAATGGGAGAGGTGGATGTGGAGGCTAGGGAAGAGAGAGGTAGGGGAAAATGGAGGTGTAGGGTGGTAGGGTAGGTTCTCTTGGTGGTTTTGGGGGGTGGTGATGGTGCTGCAAGCGTCGGCACAGCCGGCGGCGGCGGCGCGAAAGTGGCGCAAGGCTGGAAGGGGTTGATTGGGGAGAGGTTTTCGCACGGCCAGGGCGGCACGTGCGGCACGAGGCAGGAAAGTTAAGGGGGTTGGTTGTGTAGAGGGGGGTGCAGGGAAGATTTTGGTGGCGCGGGCAGGCGGCAACGGTGGCCGAAGGCGGGGGAAAGGGCGGCTGAAGGTGGGGTGGCGTGCGTCAGAGCTTTCTCTGGGTTCCATATTTTCGAACCCAATTAAGGCAGTGGCGAGGGCTATTTATAGGCCAATTTGAGCGGAAAACGACAAGCTTCGAGGGGGAGGTTAGGGGTTAGGGTTAGGGTAGGTCGTCCGGCGTATGGTCTGAAAATTTTCAGACCATGATTACCTGAAAAAGAAAGAATTTTCGTGCGGGAGAAGGGATGTGTCGTTTGGTCAAATCCATGGGAAGGTCAACGGGGAGAAGAGGGCGACACGACCGGAGCTAGGGCTGTCGTTGCAGGCTTTTCTTGCTCCGGCGGGGTTCAGTGTTGCAGGCGGTGACAGGTGACGGTGCGAGGAAGAAGAAGACGAAGAAGAAGGGGCTGGACCGGCGGTCCAGGGGAAAAAGGAAAGGAAGGGGAAACCGGCCGGGCGGCGGCGGTTATTTCCCCCCATTAATGAAACGCGGCGTTTTGGGCAAAATGCGGCGTCTGCGTCGGTCTGGCAACAGTTATTATTTCCCTTATCGCGACACGGTGTTTCAGCGACTTTAGCGTCGAAACGCGGTGTTTTAACTTACGGGCGGCCGGGCTCGCTGGGCCGCGGGCGAGAACAAGGAAGAAGGGTGGCGTTGGGCCGGTCGAGGCCCAACTTCGGCGGGGAGAGTAGGAAAAAGGAAGAAGAAGGAAAAGAAAAAAAAGAAAAAGGAGAAGGAAGGCTTTATTTTGGGTTTTGGATTTTGCATAAATTATTTAGAATATTTTTGGGCTATTTAGAATCTTTATATTTATAAAATATTAAATAAATTCCCTTTTTGCTTAGTTTTAGGCTATTTTAGATAAATTTTCTTAACCTCCATACCCATTAGGAAAATACCCAAATTTTTTTCCAATTAAATTATTTATAAAGTTTATATTAATTGAAGCTATTTTATCCTTCTTATTTTAAATAAAATAATTTACTTAATTAATTTCTAAAATAAAACCATTAATTATCTTAAAATACCAAAACCCTCCTACTTAGAACACTTATAAATTCCTTCTTGATTTATCCTAATTAATTCCCCTTTTCTTTCCAATAAAAGTATTTTATCTTAAATAAATTTTCTAATAATTCTCTATTCGACCATGATTTCCTAATTTAGGGTTTTGGGGTATTTCACATATAATGTGATATAAATTCCATTTTCATAGTGGAAGAGGCCACTACTATCTACCTAGCACTCTTCCAAGAAACAACACCTCCAGCCATTTGGAAAATAAAACTTAATGTAGACTTCATGCTATCTTGGCATCCAGCAAAATCAGAGTCACAATATCTTACAATCTTAAGCTTATTTAACCTCCAATATGTGAGCATAACAACCTTTTGTTTTCTATACATATCGCATGATTCATTTGGTTGCTATCCAATGGTTGAGTTCTAGATTATTCTGATATTTATCAAGCATCCTACTACTGTATACAATATTCAGATGTGTACACACTTGTGCATGCATTAGACTTCCCACTACTGAAGAATAGGGACCACTTTACATTTTTTTTCTTCAAAATTCATACTTATGGCACTAATGGAGACTAAGTTTATTTCCTTAGTAACAGGGGTATTTTTTGGTTTACAGTTCTGCATGATATACCGCTTGAGAACCCTTTTGTGATAGTCCTAGAATATCTCAAGAACGATCTTGATGTATCTCTACTCCCAATATAAAAGAGGCATTTCTAAGATTTTTCATCTAAAAATTATTATCTAGAAATGTATTGGTCTTATGCAACAAACCTATGTCATTACATGCCAGTAGTATGTCATCAACATACAGAACCAGAAAAATGTATTTGCTCCCACAGAACTTATAGTATAGACATTCATCTACCAAATTCATCTCAAAACCAAAAGAGGTGATAACTTAATGAAATTTGAAATGCCATCATCAAGACGCTTTCTTGAGCCCATAGATGGATTTCTTTAGTTTGCAAAACATGTTCTTTGGGTTTCCTAACATACAGTTTTCTGGTTGCACCATATAAATTATTTCCTCAATGTCACCATTAAAAAAAGTTATCTTTACATCCATTTGATGTAACTTAAGATCAAAATGTGCTATTAATGCCATGATTACTCTCAAGGAATCTTTAGAAAATATTGGAGAAAAATTATATTTAAAATCTTCTCCTTCCTTTTATGTAAATCCCTTGGTAACAAGACTTACCTTATATCTCTCTACAATGCACTTTGAATCCCTTTTGGTCTTAAATATCCATTTGCAACCAATTGGTTTCTTTCCTTTAGGCAATAGGACAAGGTACCATACATCATTATCCATCATGGAATTTATTTCCTCATTCATGACATCAATCCACCTCTAAGAATTCAAACTCTCCACGGTGTGACGGAAGTTAATTGGATCATCTTCCATCACCCTAATGCCTACCTCATGTTCTAGGAGAAATACAATTTAATCATCTAAAATAGCACTTCTTCTTTCTTTGGTGGATCTCCTTAGCTCTTGAGGTTGTTGAGCTTGCTCTTATGGAACAATCATCTCATTATCAATAGCTGGTTGTTCGATAATGTCTTGTAGAGGTTCTTGATTTGTCTCCTGATCAATGGCAGGCGTAGAGACTTGCACATTGTTAGAGATAATAACAGGAATTTTAATCGATTCCTCCTCAATGACAATGTTCTTAAACATATTTCTTACCATAATCTCAACATCCTTAAAGAACGTGTCAATTCTTGTCTTGAAAATTGACCTAAATATGGGATTATAGAACTTACAGCCCCTTGATTGCTCAGAGTAACCAATAAAATATATAATTATTGTTCTAATGTCTTTTTCTGTGGCCTATATGGCTTAACCTCAGATGGGCATCCCCCAAGTACAAAAATGCTTTAGACTAGATTTTTTGCCTATCCAAAGTTCATAAGGCATTTCAGTAGCTGCTTTAGTTGGTACTCTATTTAGAATATAAGCTGCTGTCTTTAGTGCTTCTCCCCATAGTGACTCTAGTAAGGTAGAATGACTAATCATGCTCCTTACCATGTCCTTAAGAGTTCAATTTCGTCTTTTTGATACACCATTCATGCTAGAAGAACCTGACATGGTGTACTGTGGGGCAATTCCATACTCCTTTAGGAATCTAACAAAAGGTCCTGGACATTATTCACTTAAACCTTCATATCTGTCATAGTACTCACCACCACAGTCAAATCTAACATACTTGATTCTTTATTTAGTTGGTTTTCAACTTCAAGTTTAAAAAATTTGAACACGCTTAATGACTGTAACTTTTCATGAATGAGATGCAGCTATCCATATTGTGAGTAATTGTCTATGAATGATATGAAATAGTGTTGACTATTCTAATAAGCTGTAGGAAATGATCCATAGATATCCATATGAATTAATTCTAAGACGCCTGAAGATCTATTTGCATCTATTCTCTTTATTTTGGTATGTTTTCCCTTAATACATTTGATATAATTGTTTAAATCTGTAAAGTCAAGGGAATCTAAAGTACCATTAGACACAAGTCTCTCAATTCTTCCTTTTGAGATGTGACCTAAGTGCTTATGCTATAATGATGTTAAATTATCTTTCCTAAATTTTATTTTAGTACCATGTGATTCTACATGCAAGATTTCATGATATGAAGTGATGACATCAAGAATATATAAGTTATTATATGCACACAATGAACCAATACCAATAACATTTGAATTTAATGAAAGATTAAATTTATTATTTCCAAATGAACAATAATAACTAGATTTATCCAATAGGGAAATAGAAATCAAGTTCCATCTAAATGACGGTACAATAAAGTGTCTTTTAAATCCAAATAATAATCGGTTTCTAACAATAACCTAAAAGTGCCAATCACTTCAACTGTTTCTGCCTTGTCATCTCCCACATAGATGTGTCTTTCACTATCATTTGGCTTTCTGCAGTTTAGGCAATCCTACATAGAAATACTTATGTAAGTAGTAGCAATAGAATCTAACCACCAAGTGTTTTTGGGTATTAAAGATAAATTAAGCTCATAACAGACTAAAGTAAGGATTGTACCTTTCTTCATGTGCCATGCATGATACTTTTGACAATCCTTCTTAACATGTATAGTCTTTTTACAAAAGAAGCAGCCATCTTTTTCCTTCTACTATTTCTTTTGGACCAGACTCTCAGGAGCAGCTTTATTCTTTCTCTTCATGTCCTAACTTTTGGGGGTAAATGCTAGATGAGCACTTCAACCTTTTCTTGCTCCAATCTTTCTTCCTCTTACACATAATATAAAATGAGCTCATTAAGAGTCCATTTATCCCTTTGGCAGTTGTAACTGACCTTAAATTGGTTGAATTGTTTAGGAAAAAAAAATCAATAATAAATGCACGAGTAAGTTATTTGATAACTTGAGCTTTAGTGCCTTAAGTTTTGAAGCAGTGTTAGACATATTCATGATGTGCTCCCTGATATTTCCTTTACCTTTATACTTTAATGAAATTAAGCATTGCACAAGAGTGCTTGTTTTAGCCTTATCATTTTTTGCAAAATATTTTTCAATTTTAGTAAGAAAATCCTTAATATTGGTGATCTCATCAGAGAATCCACCCTTGAAAGTCTCTATAATTCCGCGCTTGATAATTTTAAGACCCATAAGATTATAGAGATCCCACTTTTCAAAGTTCTTTTTCTTATTAAAGGAACTTTCAGCCGTTAGATTGGTGGGTTTCGCTAATCAAAGTGCATGGTCTAGATCCATGCAACCAAGTATAAGTAACATGTTATCCTTCTATTCCTTAAAAATATTCCCGTTTACCATGGGAATAGAATTCAAATTAGTAGACATCGTAGTAGCAAACATACTTGTATAGAAAACATAACAATAAATAAATATAGATGCTCACAAGAAAAGTGCGTAATAAACAATCAACAAATTAAAATAATTGTAATCTCATCACAAGAAACTAGTGCAACATTAATATTAAGTCTTCAGACAGTAATATTAACTACAAATGGTGTTCTTGCTATAGTGATCAAATGTTAGCAAAAGACCTATAAGATAATGAGATAATCTTTGGATAAACTCATTATCCACATGATATCTAAATAATTACCACATATTCATCACCACAGGTATATATAAACTTCTGCAAGATATTTTCCTTCTTTTGGGTTGACAAATTATCTGCATGAATTAATATATATACATAAACATCCTATAATTTTAATAAATTAATTTTCACAAAAGAGGTGACTTTGACAACATATCATGTCAATTAGCCCATCTACTAATATTAGACAACAAATAATGAAAATAAATTGATTCCTCAATTTTATTGATAATTATGGACATATAAAATTAGGACCAACTTTATTTAGATTTAATATCTACAAAAATATATTAAATATAACCTTATCAGCACTATAGTAAAATTAATGCTAAATAATACACATAAAAGGCCCACATAATAATTTATTATATTACAATAAAATAAATATCTAATTAAATTAATTAGACCAATTATATTTAATTAATACTACAATTCCAATAATGCAAAATTAATTAGTACCAAATGAATAGTCCAAAAGATACCAAAACTGAAAATCGACCTAGAGCAATCAATAAGTCAAAACCATCCAAAATGACCCAATCTAAAAGGCCTACTACGTTAGAATGAGGTGCTACCTTGAATAGTCTATTAATAACAACTAATAAGTTGCACAATATAGTAAGAAAATTAGGTAGCATAATTGGTATGAAACACTTAATCTCTATGATCTGGTCCCAGGTTCAAATTCCAGACGTGACCAAATCAGACCTCCCTTTTTTTAATTACTAAAATACCCTTAATTAATAAATAAATACCTTTAATTACTCACCCTTCATGTCTTCCACCCTAATCACCCGCTGAACCTTCATCTCCCATCATTCATCCTCCACCATCATTCAACACAGGCGAGAAAGAGACTGGTAAAAACCAAAGAGAGAGACACAAGTTAGAGAGAAAGCCAAAGAGAATGAACAGTGCCAGTCATGAATAGTATCAAAGGTGAACAATGCTGAACATGAACAATAACCTAACAAAGCAAAGCTAAATCTAAATCCATAAACAGTGAATGTTTAAAACAAAATTAAAATTTTTAACCGACCATATAATGAAGATAAATGTCTAATAGTACCAATGGAAAAATTCAAACAAAATCATAATACATCTAAATCATGAACAGTACCAAAAGATTATTTTCTTAATCTTGATAAATTTAGTAGTGGCTTTGATACTAATTGATTATCTATAGATTCGACATGATTGAATGCTAATTTATCAAGATTTATACATAACATAATGCAGAAGCATACCTGAATCCATAACACGGGACTGACTAATGGATTAGTAGAAGGGCGGTACTGAGGTCTTTTGGGTCAAACAAACACTCGCTACTCTCTATTAACCGATGAGAATCTAATAGAACGAAGTGTGTGTGACCCAGGGACCACAACCTTATATATAGACAACTGATCTGTCATCTATCGGGATATTTTAGCTTAGTCCATCAACAACCTAGAATACCCAACGTCTCTACACATATAGGCCTACATCTAATTATATACACTAAGCCTAATAATTTATATGTAAATATAATCACTTATATGCAGACTTAATTTATACGATAGCCTACAATTTTTACAGTTCATATATAAGCTCAAACGTTGGATAAAAACCCAAAAATATATCTCCTTTATATATACTTACAATATATGCTCCTCTTTATATTAGTTGTAGCTTTGCTACATGCTTTAGAAAAACTATCTCCTCTAAAATATACCTCTCTCCTCTTATGGTGGATGTAAAACCTATAGTACTCCTTTCTTGCTTTCTAACAAAAATTAAGAGCACATAAGGCCTTTTAACTAGGTGCAACATCAATTTATCAATGAAAATGCCCTCCAAAAGTCTATAACTTGCAAATAATAATAATAATAAATAAATAAATAAATAAATATACCATTCCTCCACTAACTGAGAAAGAGCCTCATCTGTACACTATATCTCCATCTATCATTTCTATTAAGGATGTGAAAAAATCTAGGATTCAAATATTCGATCTGAATTAAAAAAAATCAGAGTGGATGCCAAATTTGGTCAAAATTAAAATTGTTCGGAGCAAATATCAGATCGAATTTTTTTGAGTTATTCAATCTAGTTAAAATGGCCACTTTATAATAATTTTTTTTTAAATAAACTATAAAAATATTTTATTTGATAAAAAATTAAAATACTATTATTTAACCTATAACACTCAACCCAATTTTAAAAATTAAACCCAGCCTGAATGTCAAGTACACACACTACTCTGCCAAAATGCTACAAGTACCTTATTTACTAAAAAATTGTTACACATAATAAAATTAAAAAAAAATTAAAACCCTACTTCTACTTGGAATCCCCCTGATCTTCTCTTCTCTCATCTATATTCTCTGACTCTGACTCTGACTCTCAACCCTCTTCTCTTTTTTATCTGGTTGAGAAATTGACATTTCATGTATCTAATTGTTAGATTCTCCTCTTCATCCCTCTTACCTTTAGACCTTGACTTCTCTATTTGATTCTCATTGGACATTTGTTGATTCTGCGTGTGCAATTTTTTCTTTTCTTTGCTAGGGCTTCATTCTTGTTCATTGGTTCTTATCTTCAAGGTCTGTTTATCATGTAAGGTATTAGATAATTGTTTGTGAATTTATCTTTTTTTTTTCTCTAATTCTCCACGGTTTTAGGGTTATTGTTGAGGTTTGTTTTACCATTTATGGTATTAGCCAATTATGTCATTTTGTTTGTTTAATATTTGATAAGGCTTCATTATTTGTTCTGTTTTGACTAATTTTTCAAAATTTATCTCTAATTTGTTTCCTTTTATTCTCTATTATTATATGTTTAGATGTTACTAACGACTCATTAGGGCTGTGATTTTAAATTTTATGGTAATATAGGAACAATTATAGCTAGTGGATATCCTATAAATATTATTGCTATCATGATTATATGGTATATGTGTAGTCATATATGTATAGTCAATAGTCATTTTCAACAAATTATAACTGGTGCAGACTTTTATGTGATAAAACTTAACAATTGTAGTAGCTCCTTTGAGTTATATCGAAGATAAAAGGGGAGGTTCTTGAGCTATAAAGAGTAAGCATGGAAATTAGAGTTAGTTTAATTTTTTGTATTTGGCTTGATCTACATGTAACTAACATCTAATTTGTGTAGTAAGAGTCCAATTGGACCCAATATAATTGTCTCTAAATATTTATATAAATAAATACGGCTTATGATGATTAATATTTTTTCATTAGTATTGATGAAGGAGCAAACACCCAAAAATTGGATTTTATAATTATGGAACCATTTATTCTTCGTTTGAAAAGTGTCTCCCACAAATTTAAAGACTAACGGATGGTTACGTTGCTCGAAATGTAACAAATAAACAATTAAATGTCTACGTGCATGTGCATGGCATACAAGCAGGGAGTAACTATGAGCATGAGGAGGATGTTGGTAGAATTTTGGAGCGCTATTAAGTTATTTAGATAATTTATTAGTTAATTAATAAAGTAGAAGAATAAAGTTAGCATAAAGTAGCATAAAGTTATCATAAAAGTAGCATCATATCTTTTAGCTTGGAATCTTTTGGAATATGCTTTAGCTAGAGGTAAAAAGGTTAAATTATTCTTAAATGTCAAGCATATGGCATGTATTATGATTATTGAATGAAGAATTGAATTTTAAGGTCAACATTGATTGAATTATGTGTGAGTTTAAGCTCAAGCAAATCGAATATGTGTGAACGGTTTGACTTGAAAGTTTTAATCTCTTTGTATATGTGAATTAGAGATTAATCCATATATTTTTCACTAATATTAATCCATATTTTCCTGCCCTAATTACCATCAAAATACTACTCTAATTATTGGATAAAACAAACCCTAAATTGGTATACAAAACTAAAGCCCTAAACCATTCATTCGAAACCCTAAACTATTCATACCAACCAAATACCACCTTATTTCCTCTTCTTCGAACCAAACCCTAACCCTAACCCTAAACCACGACCCTAACCATCATCCAAATCCTAACTTTCAAAACCTCATCATCATCATCTCATCATATTTGAATCAGATTCATCATTAATTCATCACCATCGAATCATTATCACCATCAACGAATCACCATCATCAGTTTTCTACCTTAATTCGAACCACCATCATCTTATTTACACCACTTTGAAACTTTTAGTCTTTAAAATCACCTTCACCGAGCCTTTATCATCTTATCCAAACTCCATTTGAACAATTATATCAACATAATTGAAGATTACACCCTCCCACACACATCAAGTATTAATTGTATTTTATTTTTTTTCATAAAATATAGCTGCATTAGCTAGCAACAGTGTGGATGAATCAATGAATGAGTTAGAAAATGCTGAAAGTAGGACACCGAGTATTTTACTAGAAGTGACTTCTCCTTTCTCTTATCACTACCCCCACTGCGCCTATTAGAACCTACTTCAAACGAACAACCTGAAGCTTCTAAATAAAGCAAGAATGAGGGTGGGGCAACTATATAAAAGTATAGATCATGGGTTTAGATCATTTAAAAAAAATACCACGTGATAATAACAATGATCAAAAGGAAATGTGTATTTATTATAACAATCAATAAGTGGTTTCTCCTTCTAAAGACACTTCAAATTTGAGTCCTTGTGATGGTGGTCATCCATCATCCACAATAATGAGTGTTACCAATTGGAAATTTAATAAGAAGAGTGTAGGAAGGCATTGATTAAAATGATAATCTTGGATGAATTACCTTTTTGATCTGTGGAAAAAGAGGGATTTAAAAGGTATATGGTATGGGTGTGCAAATTGGATATCCGTATTCATTCAGATATTCTTTTGGATATCTGTTTTATGTATTTTAGACCGAATATCCAAATCTTAGATATCTAAAAAATATAGACCATATTCAGATATATCCAATATCCATATGAAAATAATATTTTATCAATTTTAATATCTTTTGCAAAATGGTTTTTAAAATAAAGATTGTATATCAGTTAATATTTATATTTATATTCACATAAGTGTCTTATTTTATCAAAAGAAAGTATTAAATTATTATTATAAAAGTTTAAAATATAAAAATAAATAAATTTTAAAATATTAAAAATAAAAAAAATATAATATTATAATATATTATTAAATAATCAATAAAATATTAGATATTTTTTTGGATTGGATAATCTAATCAAAAATATGATATCCTTATTGTCAGATATCCTTTTAACTAAACTAGATCGGAAATCCTAAATGTTGGATCGATGTATTTTGGATATCGAATTAGATTTTGGATCCCCAATTTTTTGTACAACCCTAGTATATAGAAAAGACACAACATAAAGTAATAATGTTTTTTCAAACTATCATTGCTAGAGATGCTCTAGAGCTTTTTATAGGAGAGATAACAAAGTTGAAGGCAGTTATTAAGAGTTGTACAAGTCAAATTTGTCTCACCATTGATACATGGACTTCTTATAAAAAATTGAGTCACATGGTCCTCACAACTCATTTTTTTAATAATAATTAGGAATTGCATAAAAAGATTATTACTTTTTGTCTAATTGTTGGTCATTCTGGTGAGATTATTGGTAGGTTTGTTGAAATATATTTAATTGATTGGAATATTGATAAGGTGATAACTTTAATAGTTGATAGTTCAAGTTCAAATAATAAGTCCATTGATTATTTAATAAAATGACTCAATGGTTGGGGTGAGCCAATTATGAATGGCCTTTTTTTTACACATATTAGATGTATTGCTCATATATTGAGTCTTATTGTAAAAGATGGGTTTAAAGAGTCTAGCAATCAAATTCTTAGAGTTCAATATGCTATGGGATATATAAGATCATTTCCCTCTAGATTGAGTAAATTCAAGGCAAGCATTGAGCAAGAGAAATTAGAGTCCACGATAATGGTATCTTTGTTGTAATATTGATAAACTCAAAGAGAAATATAGAACAATATAGATAGTAAGAGAGAATGTGACTTATTATTCTCATTTATATATATGGATTCCTTCTTCCATTTACAATTTACTATATCCCATATATATAATACCTATACTTATTTCATCTATCATGAAAAAGAGTTAGATAATATGAAAAGAGGTGGAGGATACGTAGAGTTAGGGGTGGAATCATAATGGAGAAACTACTACAACTTATGGTACTAATGAGAGTATTAAACCTATGATTTAATAAAATATACAATCATAAATTGTACATCCACAGTATGTAAACAGAATGTTTACAACACTCCCCCTTAGATGTGCATCTTCTAATATTTACAATACTTCCCCTTAAGAGTATATCTCTAAAATACTGCCTCATTAAAAACCTTACCAAGTAAACCTAGTAGGATAAAACCATAGCTAAGGAAAAGAGTATAGTTTTCTCCACTCAACTTAGTATGTCTTTTTCATATATGATATTACATATGGTTATGTTTGCATGTACAAGCACACTTTAATATTGTCTACATTTGAAAACTTCACTAATAAATACCCTATCAAAGATAAAATCCTAGCTTTTGTACAAAGACATGTGTCACCAAATTAACTTTTAAATAATTTATTTAAAAACACACACTTATAGGCAAATAGGTCTGACACCTTCAAATGTTAGACTTCTTGTCCATACAAATCATGCTGATGAAGCTGATATATTTGACTATTCCAATTTGATAATAATTTATCCAATGACATTCCATAATGAATCGATAATATTTATCACTTTTATCCATTGTCAGTTGCAACTATTTAGGTAAATATATCACTAATGTCTTCCTCATACCACCTTACACTAGTGTAAGAATAATTAATGGGTATTTCATTTACCCGTGGAATCTATTCTTAGATTCTATCCATATGGACATGTTAACTCAATATGTCAAGTTTTCTATCCTTTTAAAGGATTATAAATCCTATTTTGAGGGTTTAGCTCTTTGGACCCTTATCATATGCTTCTAGCATATTTATACCATACTTACCATTAGCTTATTTGAATTCACCAAAAGGACTTCTATATGAGTTGGAACTTTAGTTAAAACACATATTGGTTTCATAATTTCTTGGCCATAACAAACACAAATTGTAGCTAAGCTACATCTAGCAAGCATAAGCATAATCAAGTGCACTTTGATTTTTCTTTGGGCCCATATCTCATGGAAGACATCTTCTGAGTGCTTGCTTTCTTTATAATCTCAATCTCCTCTTCTCTCCCCTACTAAGGAAACAAACATTTCTAGCCTTCTTTGTGGCTTAATTTCATATTCATGGGGGATTATAAGCACACATAAGACTCACCTAATAATCTCAATTAACTTGGCGTAAGGGTTAATCTGATATGTAATTGGTATATACCAAAAATCATTGCTTGTATATTGGCATATCCCTTATAGACCTCACTTAAAAGGGTCTATGAATCAAATTCATAATCAATGACACTACCAGGTAATTTTACTTTCATCTTGAGGCATTGATTGCATTTTACCCCAATTGGATGGCTATTCACTTTTGTACCAGTGCAATAATATTTATTGCAAAATATAAGATGTGACATTACATTGATGCATCATTATATACCATCGTAAATTTAAAATGGTCCACATGTGTTAAATTGAATTCTATTAAGTACATAGGAGATTTTGCATTTTTTTTACATTATATCAACTATAAATTTGCTAAGAATAATATGTTGTTTATATGATATCACCAATTAAAAAATGAATCTTTAGAATTCAATGTGGGTGCTCGTGCAAGCTTTAATGATCTTTTCTATCATTGGTGCACTAATGTGATCTTATTTCTCATGCGACAAAGATAATATTTTATGGTCTACTAACTTCTGATTAGTGATACCTTTTGGTTTTTCAAATATATTAAATGCATATATTGTGCATTTATCTTGGAATTACTTATAGCCATTTTTTATGGTAATAATACCATTAAATACTCATTTACTAAAGTAACTTCTTCAAAATCTTAGATACAATATCATGCACAATTTTTTATCCGATTATTAAATCAGGAAACCCTTTAATAACTTTATCATGCCACATACACGTGTACATTCTTGTCAATTATAAGTTCATAAAATAATTCATCCTTAAAATAGAATGTACAATGGCTATTCAATTAGATAAAATTGATCTTTTGGATCGTATTTAAGTTTATGGAACAAGAAGCATTTAGCCTCTACCATTAAATTACTTATATCAAATAGAAACTTCATGTTTCATCCATTATACTAATAACTAAATGGGAAGATTCAAGCTTCAACCATTAAACTACTTATTGGATAGGAAGCTTTAAGCTTCAGTTATCAAAATATCTCTACCCATTAAAATTATAATATAATGGGGAGACTATTGTAAATACTCCAATTACGGTGGTGGTGGAGGAGACTTAACTATGGTATATTTTCACCACTACCAATTACAAAGTAGGTATATAGTCTCATGAATAAGTGAATGACAAATTATGCACAAGGCCATCATCACTAATTTGTAATTAGAATAAATGCTTTAAATTTTGTGAAACTTAAAATTACATATACTATATTGCAAGAATTAAAATTATGTAACTAGAAAATGAAAAAGTAAAATTAGTGTGGAGGTTTATAGGCCACCAAATAGTTCGATCTTTTGGATCAAAAAACACTTGGGATATTTAATACCATCCGATCTTCTTTACTGGTATTACATTTGTTATAAAAGACTTTCAACTATTTGATCTCATTGATAAAATTGTACATAAGGTATTAATTCACCATTTAATCATTCAATCTTCAGGATCAAAATGTGTATAAGGTTTTCAGAACCATTTAATCATTATGTGAAACTTTTGGCTTTCCCCTCAATTATATCATTTCCTTTTGTACCTCATGTACATATTTGTAAATAATATAATTGGTTGAGACCTTTATGCTTCTACCAACAATTGTGAAAACGCCCATCGATACGTTGGGTATGTGGGAATAATTATACATTTTGGTGGCCCTCCATTAACTTAGGGTAATGGATATTTGTACGATATTCTCCATTTAATTTTAAGTGTTGAGATATGTATATAGTGATGGGCGATGGGACCGCCAACCCATTGCTTTTACACTTAAGGTGATGGGCGATGGGATCGCCAATCCATCACATTTAAATTTAAGTAAATTTTTTTAAATGTTTCCACTTTAGATGGCTTTACATTATCTTCAAGTGATGGAGATCTACATATGGTGATGGAAGATGTGGCCGCTAATCCATCACTTTGGATCATTGAATTGGTCATATAAGATCTACTTTGAGTTTATTATACGAAATACTTTTAGCCTTCTACCATCTTCTATTTTTACCCTCCATCTTATAATTAGAAGGGATATCATCACACATATAATCAAATTAAATTACATATTTCCAATATATATAATTAAAACTAATCAAAAATATCAATTAGCATAAGAATAAAGCAAAGGGGAAATTTTTTTTCTTATCCAAAGAAAATTTTAGGATCATATTATATCTCTCTTAAAACTCTTAATCAATTTAAATTAAGCAGGGGATTGATGTTCTTAAAATTTACTTGATTGCAAGATATGTCACATATATGACATTTCATATGTTT
This sequence comes from Tamarix chinensis, assembly GCA_030549775.1. NCBI lineage: Eukaryota > Viridiplantae > Streptophyta > Magnoliopsida > Caryophyllales > Tamaricaceae > Tamarix > Tamarix chinensis. The sequence goes on along the minus strand of CM060179.1, from coordinate 75,513,379 downwards.
ACAAAAGCTGAGATCTCAGTCAAGAAATAAAAAAAGGATATAATAGTCCTATATGACACATAATAATCATATTCATATAAAATAATGACTAATGAGTATATAACACTCCCTTTTATCAAGCACTGATCGAACTTGACATTAACTCCATGGTTATTTACCTACATCCTGAACAAAATCAACACATAAGCATTTATATATATATATATATATATCATCTAGAGCATAATTGTGTTGATAATGTGTTATAATATTGATAAACTCAAAGAGAGATATAGAGCAATATATATATGAAGAGAGAATGTGACTTCTTATTCTCATTCATATGTATGGATTTCTTCTTCTATTTACAATCCACAATATCCTATATATATAATACCGACACTTATTACATTCATCATGAGAAAGAATCATAGAATATGAAAGGAAGTGGAGGATACTATAATTTATGGTACTATAATTTATGGTACTAATGAGAGTATTAAACCTTTGATTTAATACAATATACATTCACAAGTTGTACACCCACAATATTTAAATAGAATATTTACAACAATCTTTGGATATGTTGGATGTTTATGTCAAGGTTAAGAAAACATTTAATTTGATGAAAAGATATAAGAAATATCATATTAAAATGGATAAGCTAAAGGATGTGCTAATTGATGATGATTGGGAGCCTTTGTGTGTTGGTTCCTTTTTTGAAATATTTTTATGAAACAACTTTGAGAATATTTAGTTCTTTGACTATCATGGGTAACATGTATTTGTAAGAGATTCATATTATTATGAAAATGATCGGTGTTGCTAGAGATGATGATGGTTTTGATTTAAGTATAATGACTTTAGGTATGAAATCCAAATATGATAAATATTAGGAAAGTACTCAATATACCAATGTGTTGTAATTTATTGATGTGATTCTTGATCCAGTGAGGAAGATGAGACTTGTGCATTGGTTAATAAATAAGAATTTTGATTATGACCTTAGACTTGAAATTCATGCTAAGGTTGATGCAACTTTGATTTGTATGCCTTGTATGCCTCTAAGATTAAGTCTTATTCAACCCCTTAGCCATCTTCACCAGTCAATGTAAGTGAGGTCACTTATGAATATGGTGATTTAGTTGGTAAATAATTTGAAGAAATAGTGGAAACTGAGACTACTTGAGCTCTTGGTAGAAATGCTGTAGACAAGAATTTAGAGGATAACTTGCTTGTGGTTGGTGCAAATTTTCATATCCTTGTTTAGTGGAGGGATAATGCTATACTTTATGAAGTTTTTACTTTGATGGTGGAGGATCTTTTATCTATGGTTGTGTCCACAGTTACATCTAAGTTTGTGTTTAACACTAGAGCTAGGTTTCTTGATTCGTTTAGGAGTTCTTTGACCCCTAGAATGGTAGAAGCAATAGTCTGTATGTAGGATTAGGGTCATTTTCATATTGTCTTCAAGTAGAAGAGATGATTGAAGAGATTGAAACATTAAGGCTAGTATTATTTTATTTTATTTTATTGATACTTTTTAAAGTATTTTCTGTATTTTATTTTTCTAGTTTTTATCTTATTTTTTCCCCTAGATATTGTAGGCTTATCACTTATTGTGTAAATTAATGAGTCAAATATTTTAGAGTTTGAAGACCTGATAATATGATGAATTTTTAGCTAAAAAAATTATTTAGTGGTTAAAATTTCCTTTTTTTTAATTATGGATTTATAGACTTTTGTTATACTTGTTTTATGGATTTTTATACCTTTTTTTTGTATTATTTTTATGAACTTTGGACTAATCTAGCATAAGTAGTACTTTCATAATTTATTCTTATTTAATTAAAGTAGGCTAAAATATCTAAACTACTATTTATATTAGATTTTTAGATAAATTTATGAATATTAATTCCTTTAAGGTTTTGGATATTTAGATATCACATATCCTAATCTAGAGTATCAATTTTTTTGATATGTTTTCAAATATAATATTTTTTTTGGTTGAAAAATATGTGGTTTTCAGATAATTGAATATGCCAAATATATTTGATATGTATATCCAATTTTTTAAATATCCAATACTACTAAATATAGATATAGGTTATCTAATATCCAAGTGGATCAAATATCCTAAAAAAAAAAAAATCAATTGGATATGGATATCCATTTTTACACAACCCTAATTTCTATGACTTAAATTATGTTTCCATCATCCTAAGGAAACATAAAAATTCTTCACTCTTAAAATTCCATATGACCCTTAAATCTCCTAGCACCACGTCCATATCTTTCCTCTTCCTCCATAACTTCCACCACTATCCTCCTTATATCATCCTAGTTGTGGTCAAGTTTCAATCTCAATTGAACCACATCCATTAAACTCTTCACCATATTATCATTATCAAAAGGATAGCCATCCTCTATGGCTTCTCTATTCTCAAAATAGGTTATATTCAACTACTTTTTCAACTTTCTTTTGAATGTATCCTTCATTTTTACCTCTTTTGAAAGTATAAAATTTTAAGGAATAAATTCCTCAAAACTTCATGGAATCAAAGGCACAGAAGAGGATGTTCGACTTTATGACTTTATCTTGTAGAATTATGCCTTTCTGGTTCATGGACTTGAGGTTAACAACACTATCAACTTCCTCATCCTAATCACGGAACAAAAAACATGGATTGACTTGTACAACACAATCTCTGCTTGAAATTGAAGGGCCCACAAAAGATCTACTAGGTGACCATCCTTCATTGTTATTCACTCTCCTTTAATGTATTCCACTATCTTGAGAATTGGCCACTACCTCTACACCGATTCTTGGATAATATAGTACAAACTCTTTATAACACCTCTAAATTTACTACTAAATATTTTATTTTTTAAAGTATTAATAATAAAATATTGGGTGTTATACCGCGTCCAACATAGAAGAAGTATTCCCTATACCCCGTATATGTTAGTTGTAAGGCTAAAAAGTAACTCATATCTAGAAATCATGTGTGGGAATAACTTGATCCAACAATGATACATTAATAAAAAATAAAGAGAGAACATATATGATGGAAAATATAGGACTAAAATTCCAAAGAGATATATATCCAGATAATTATATGCTTGAACTAACCCATAAAATGCTTACCACGGGTTAGCACAATGAAAGCATTAAATTAACATATACTTGCAAACAAAGCGGTATATGCTATTGGTAATAAGCATCGCCTATAAAAAGGATGGAATGTATATTGTATATTGAGTAAGGTAATAATAAAAATCTATGATAAGGGTAGATATACCACATAAGAACAAGCAATTAAGTGCAAACTATACATGCACATCATTCATGATATAAGATGATCCATGATAGAGAATAGATTATAGTTTATTTATTAGGTAATAAGAAATTTTAATTTCTTAGTAATCTTGAGTTTAGAGACCCCACTATTCTTGTTTAATGGAACGGACTAGTACAACTTTTAAGGTAAAACGCTTCTAGCCACTATTCTCGTTTAGTGGAACGAATAGGTACAACTTCCAAGGTAGAATGCTCCTGGCCACTATTCTCATCCGATGGAATGGATTAATACAACTTCTAAAGCATAACACACCTAGCCACTATTCTCATACAATGGAAAGGACTAGTAAGACTTTGTATTGATTCTTGTGATCTTTTAATTTAAATATTAATATTTTATTAGATAAATTATTACTTATCTTTGTTATATAAGGTACTAATGCTGCTAAATTTATTCCAACAATTGATAATATTAGAACACTTGAATGTATCATGATTATATCTTATTAGAAATTTTATGATCACATGAGTTAAGGGCAGGCATAAGAGCAAATATTAAGCCAAAAAAGGGAATATTTTATAAAGGAAAAGACCATAATGCCCTTATAAAACTCTAATTCACAATTAACTCATAACTTTACCCATATAACTTCCCAAATCACCAAATTTAACACACTATCCCAATATGTCATTAACAATACCATATCCAAAAATTATAACTTAACTCAAACATTTTACATAAAATACCATTATTACCCTTTTGTTACTATTCCTAAGTGAAACCATTTTCTTATAATATTACACCAATGCTACTCCTATTTTCCCATAATATTTCATACATCACACTTAACATTTTTATGAGCCAAAAATATTTATACAAATTTCATATGTCCATATTTCATCCCAAAAAGACCAATATTCCCCTAATTCACTTAAGTACTTCCAAACTTATTATTTTCATAACTTAAGTTATACATATCCAAACGCTAAGCATATTACGCATCAAATTTAATGCAAAGACCCTAAGGAATACAATGACATACTCATTTTACACAAAAACTCACAAGGTGACCAAATTCACCCTTAAGGCCAAAGTACCAACAAAATTCTACAAACATCTAAAATTCACCAATACTACACTCTGCCACTCTCACATTATTAGCAAATCAAACACATAATTAACTTTAATTAAAATAGTCTCCAAAGGTCAAAATGGCCTATGGTTGAAACCACTACAATCTAAAATCCCAAATATTGCAATCCTCAGCATACTACACTAATTACAATATTTAAGCATAATCAATTCTACTCATCCGATGACATATTAATATATCATAATATACCATCATGCTTGAGATGTTATGGCATATCCTAGCAAGGCATAAAAAATAGAGATTTCACATAACATCATAAATTCATAAAATCATAGATTTACCAATTAATGCATGCACATGAATTTAAAATAAAGCCTAAAATGATTTATAGTATAAAACATGATAACAAAGAAATTCACAAAATTAACACATTGCCATAATTACCCTAACTAGAAACATGTATATTTACCAAAATTTACTTCAGTCTCTAAGTAAAAATACTCTTAATAACCTCCTTTCATACTCTGAACACCTAAAAAAAATATAAAAATAAGGTAATTTTTTTAGTAAGTATTAGGATAGAAGAGAGAGAAAAATTAAAATGGATGAGGATAAATCCTCTAGGCACAAAAATGGAGGCTTGAACAAGATTGAAAACCTTCCTCAAACTATAACATTAACTCTCTTTTGCTTAAAAGAAAGCACTTAAGAGTTAAATCAAAGAATTTAGAAGCAAGAAGGTAAATGAGGAGAGGGGCTAAACCACAAGATAAAACTCAAGAACAAATAGAACCAAGAACAAGAAGAAAAGAGAGAGCAAAGTATAAGATAGGAATTTAGATGAGTGTAAAATAACCAAACAAACAGGTAATAACCCCTTATGGTGTAAAAATGGTAGGAAAAAGATAGATAAGTCATATGGAAGGGGTTGCTTGCAATCAAGAGGAGTGATGAGAGTGATTGTCATAGGTAATAGAGTGTAAAATAGTTGGTGGAAGGTGATTGAGGTAATTATGGTTAGATTTTTGGTTGAATTAGCAATGACAACATAGAATTTGATCATGAGGTGTAAGTATAATACCCTACCCTAAAATCCTTTAAAATCTATTTAAAATTATGTTGATGTAAAATAAATTAGTTTAGGTTTGAAAAATGGGATTGAAATCTTAGTAAAAATGTAAATTTTAAGTGTAATAGTCGACTTGCCCATACTGATCGACCGATGCACTTAGCAAGTGGCACTTTATTTCTGAGATAAACCAAACAATCGGTTGCCCAAATGGATTGATCGTTGTCTTATGATTTTATATCATTTTCTATTTTTGGCTTCAAATATCTTTCTAATATTTATGAAAACTATTAATTAAAATATATTTATAATACTCCAAAACCTGAATTTAGGAATTAATAATAAAATAGGGATTAATAGGTGAGATTAATTAAATATAAAATTTTTAATAAAATAATGTTATTATAATAAAATAATTAAATACAAAAATAAGAAAATAATATAGGAATCAAATTAGTGGATGTTAGGATAATTTTCTAAACTAAAATAGATTTTAAGAAAATTTTAACCATGAAGTCTAAATTAATAGAAAAAATTAATTATTTATTTTTACTAATTTTATTATTTCCATTTAAAAAAAATCCTCAATTGCCCCAACTACTTCATTTTTCTTTTTTTTTCCTTTTCGCTTTTCTTTCTTCTTCTTCCTTTTTTTTCTTTCTTCCTTTTTCTTCTTTTTCTTTCTTTTTCTCTCTTCCTGGCCAGTTTGGGCCCCGTCCACTGTGACCCAACCTTCCCATCTCTCCTTTCTTCCTGTGCGACCCAATCCTTCTTTTCTTTTCTTTTCCACTCGAGCGACCCAAAACCCCTCGCCCGTTCTTCCTTTTTTCCCTTCTTTTTTCCCATTCTTCCCTTTTTGCCCTAATCTCCTACCTCTCCCCTGATCAGCTAACACACATGGTTGCTTCGTAGCCATGGCTCTCCCTCTCCCCTCACATTTCCCTCGACCTAACCTACAAGGCATGAAACTAGCACTTCCCTGCATTGGTCCCCTCTCTCTACAGCCCCAACATCCCCACCTAACCCCCTACAACCTTGCCAAAATCCAACCCCTACCCCTTGCGAATCTGCACCTTTAAAGGCTTGCATCGGCCTATCACCGTTGGCTGACAACCATCTGCCCCTCCCACTCCCTTTTCCTCATCCCCTTGTCTGCTTCTTCTCCCTCGCTTATAAAATCCCCTATCACCCTTCTTCCTCTTCTTTTTCCTCTGCCCAGAAAATCCCTGAATTCCCCTCCCGCTGCCCTTTCAGACGCAGCCACTGCCACCACTACGCCTCACCGCTGTCCAAACTTCCGCCCATCCTCTTACCTACACTACCTCTACCAAACGAGATCCCTATTTGCCTCTAACTCTCCCTCCTATGCTTCCTTGCTTCTGCAAAGTGGGTAGCTCGAGCTGCCCTTTGCACCCTATCATCACTTCTTACATCGCCCTACTCCGCCTCCTTCGCCACAATCATCACCCCTAATGCCTCCCTCTTTTCCTATAAATCCTCCCCTACCTCCCCCTACTGTCTATTTCCTTTTTCTTCTCCTCCTCTCCTCTCCTCCACATTCGGCCACCACCGTCATCGCTGTGGCATGCCGCCACCACCTCTGACCTAGGGACCCTACCACCTTACAAAAACCAATTACCTTCCCATTTTCCATCCCTAAAATCTTACCTTTCTAATCACCACCACCTTCACCACCCTTGTACCGACGCTGCCATGCACAGCCACATCCACCCCTAGTTGTGCCCTAACTCTTGTTTTTACTTAGGTGTAATTTATTTTGCATAATTGATATTGTTATTATTATTATTATTATTATTATTATTATGATTATCATTATCATTATCATTATCATTATCATTATTATTAACCATATTATTATTATTATTATCATTATTGTTAGTATCATTATTTTAACCAATTTTATTATTATGAAGATTATTATTATTATCATTACTATTCTTAGTCTTTTACTAATAATTAGTTAGGGGATAATAAAAGAAAAATGAGTAAGAGCAAAGTTAATAGTAGTGCTCCATTCTTATAGATGAACCAAACCCATCCCTTAAGCAGGCGTAGGATTCATGCTCCAAGCCTAGTGTCCTATTAGGTAAGGATGTGGTCAAGGCTAAATTGTGTGTTTTATGTGTTTATGGGTTTTTTGGATATTTTTTTGTATTATATGTGAGTATGGCCTAAAATACTTGTAGTGTAGCTTGCTATGCATGGAGCTAAGGTAATTTGTGTATGTGTCATGATATGTGTGACATGGGTGATATGACTTGTATTTTATGATATTCTCTCATATATAGTTACTATAATATGACATGCATTCTAGGAGGCCTTTGGTGGTATTATGAGGTTGAGGGGAACTAAAAGAAATAAAGATGGTGGAGTGATTAGGAAGAAGTGAGAAAAAGCCTAAGTACTTTATGATTCATAGGTGACAAGATAATGGGATAATAAAAATAAAATAAAGGGGTTGGAGTAAATCTTGCATGGGGTGGTTAGCCTTTGCATGGGGGTAACATTTATGTGGGAAAAGGTGGTATGAGGGTTAAGCATAGTAAGGGAAGAGTATTTTGGGTGACTAGAGTCCATGGGTGCAAAATAGTACGTGGGTTGGTAGAAGTGTGCATGGGGGACTTAACTCGAGTTTATGGGTAGGTCACCCTGTCTTTTTATCTTTTCACTCAATACCTATTTCCTTGTATACCAGGTTGCGGTTAGTAAGGGTTATGTATATATCTTTGAGGTATAAGATTTAACTATGGTAGGTTAGCATGATATCGCTATCCGGCTAAAGTGGGTGAGGTATCCCAGTACAAGCCTCCTGACACTTCTTATGTACATCACTTAGGTGGGTGTGGCAACCCAATCTTTTGTAGCCTTCGCGGTAGATGTACTCAAAGTGTGGTGAGAGTGGTATCCCTATCGATCTATTTCGACCACGTATGGTGGGTGTGGTATCCCAATCTATGATAATTCCCTCGGTAGGTGGACTAAAGGTGATATCCTCAGAGAAAATCCCAATTGTTGAATCATGACCACATGTAGCAGGTGTGGTATCCCATTGTGTATGTTATGCTTCCATGATTTTTGTTCATGGTGGAGAACTAGGTGTGGTCAAACCGAACATCTTAATATTTGGAAAGTATGTGGTCACTAAATGGAGGATTAATAATGTAGTTTATTTTATGTGAGTTTAATGAACTACCTGTATTGTTGTCTTTTCCATAATTATATGTTAGCATGTTTAATTATATGATAATCATGAGCTTTGGAGTGATTGTCTAAGTATGTTTTATACCCTGCTACAATGTGACCACAATGTGCATCATGTGCCCTTACCATGTTTTAGGTAATTTGTTTTACCAGTACTTCACCGTACTGATATTACATTTATGTGGTTATTATGATGATCTAACATATGTTTTGGTGATTAGAGGATGGTTTTAAGGCTATGATTCTCAATTAGAGTAAGTTGAGGAAGATGTCGTGGGCCACTAGCTATCTACTGCTTGGGGTTCTATATTTACAGTTTTGTCTAGTTAAGATTTAGATGAATCAACTTAGATGTTTTTTTCTCATTATGTTGGGATGTTTTTATTCTTCTTGGTTATTTAAATTCTTGGTTTTGGTTTATATATTTTAATTTTGTAAACCTCTCCCTTATCTATATTATTCTCATCCTTTCTATCATTTATGTTATATCGTGAGCATACATTTCTTTATTCGTCATTCCATTTTGCCTTGCATCAATTATGTATTAGGTGATGATTACATCTTTTGATTGGTTGATGTGGTGGTAACATCCCCCGGTTTTGTGTTTATTACGCTTCAACATTGTCTTCAAAACAAAATTTCATGGTTTGAAATTTGGGGGTGTTACAAGTAGGTATCATAGCCTATGGTTTTGAATCCCAATGTTACCTTAAAAAAATAATTTCTTTGGATATGTCCAAGCTTGTAGAATCTAGTGTAGCCTATGAGGGAGTGTGGTTCAGGATGGGAGTTGGCCTTAAATTTTTTAGGTGAAATAACTTTTGGCCTTATGTGAAATGTGCTACCTCCATGTGTACTACCTTCATAGTTGATAATCATCCTTTTCTAACGTGGTCCAATATTTTAGGATTTTGATGGCCGCGAACTGGCAACTCAAGCACTTCATGGAGGTCTTAGGGTCTATTTGGAGCTTCATATTCAGTGTGAGGAGGTGCCACAATCGTTGCCACCACCTCCTTTTCTAATGCTACCACTAGAGGATTGACTTTGTAGGATTGGTCATCACCACCCATCTTTTTTTGAAGGTCAGGAGGACCCAGATGTGTTGGAGAATTGGCTAAGAGACTTTGAAAAGGTATTTGTTGCTAGTGATCTTTCAAAGGATAGGTAAGTGGACATTGGAGTGTTCCACTTGTGAGGTCATGATGACGGGTGGTGGAGAGGTCAACAGTTAGGAGGAGCCACTATAAATTAGTAGGAGCCTTTTGTGGATATGCTTAGGGATCTCTTCTATCCTACTCAATCCAGGATGGAAACGTATGATGAATTCATGGCTCTAAGACAAGGTATATCTATAGTGATGGAGTGTTACAACCCCTAACTTAATCTATTATGTTTTCCTCCTGAGGTAGATGCTAATGAGATGACGAAGGTTCGTTGATTTTAGTTGGGGCTAATTCTAAGACTTTAGGAGATGTTAGCGGAGACTCACACGCAAAACCTACAAGCCTTATACGACTATATCTTGGAAGAATCACTAATTGCACACACTCGTGGTGCCTAATTAGGGGCCAAGTAGAGGTTTGAGGGCACTCAATGCCACTGTGGAGAGAAGTAGTTTCAGGCTGTAGGTAGTGACCAATCAAGATTCACACCTCGCTATAGAGGGTAATTGAGTCAACTAGTAGTGACAAGAATCACCCAAGAGTTAATTGTGTTGTATAGTTGCTTCACTACCATGGTTGTGGTAGAATGGGACACCATTGGTTTAAGTGTTATACCATCTAGGGTAGTGTCTTGTAGTGGCAGGCACAGTCATATGGTAGAATAGTTCAGATACCACCAACTCATAGAGCTTAGTCGAAAGTACTGGGGTGAGCAAGACTACTTTTCTACAAAGGGTTTAGAGTCCACATGCTTTTTCACTAGGGCATAGTTCAAGTAGTGCTGTAGGACCACCTCCAAAAGAGTCACCTAAATGTAGTGAGTCAATCAAAGGATGACCATCATATAGACATCGTCACGGGTACTTTACTATATATTTTTTCCCTACATGCGTACTATTCAACTTGGGTGCTTCACACTCCTCTGTGTCTACCTCTTTTGTAGCTAGGGAAGCTATAATTCCTTTTGATAGGATAGGAACTTTTATTGTACTCCCGTATAGGGATAGACTTCCATATACTAGGATATATAGGGTTTTGGTCCTAGTCATTAGTGGAGTTGAAATTTTGGTAGGCCTCATATTGATTGAGCTTTGCTACTTTGATGCGACTCTAGGGGTGGATATGCTCTCGAGATATCAGGTTATGATTAATTGCGCACAAGAACATGTGTTTCTTAAAGGACCAAAGGGTGCTAGTATATCTTATCGGAGATGTAAGGTAAGGCCTTTAATGAAGATGGTGTCAGCGATTGTGCTAGGTATGTTGGTATAGAAGGAGTACCTACTTTACTTGTGCAATGTTTAGGACTTCAGTGTTGGGAATCCATCAGTTGAGGATAATCTAATGATACAAGAATTTCTATATGTGTTTCATAATGAGATCTCGAACATGCTGTCGGTGTGTGAGATAGAATGCATGATAGAGGGATAATTCCTGTGTCAATGGTACCCTATTGCATGGCTCTAACTAATATGGGAGAGTTTTGCACTTAATTAGAGGAATTGTTGGAGAAGGGGTACATTTGACGGAGTCTATTGCCATGGAGAACACTAGTCCTTTTATGAGGAAGAAGGATGGAGGGTTGAGGCTTTGTATATATTATCAAAGATTGAACAAGGTTACGATGAATATCTGTTATCCTCTACCTTGGATTGGTGACCTATTTTATCAGCTACATAGGAGGATAGTGTTCTTAAAGATAGACTCACATTTGGGTATCATCAATTGAGGATTGCTGAGAGAGATATATTGAAGATAGCTTTTAGGATTAGGTATGGTCATTATGAGTTTCTTGTGATGTCCTTTGGACTCACGAATGCACCAGTGGTGTTCATGGCTCTTATGAACAACATCTTTGAGCAAAACCTTGATTAGTTTGTCATATTGTTCATCGATGATATTTTGATATACTCAAGGGCTCATAATGAGCACAAGCAACATCTAAGGCATACATTGGCACTATTGAGGACACATCAGCTATACACAAAACTTTAGAAGTGTGAGTTTTTATTGGATGAAGTAGCCTTCCTTGGACATGTCATCTTAAAGGACGGTGTATTAGTTAATTCTTCAAAAATTCTAGTAGTATCATAATGGTCAGTACCAACAAATGTTAGGGAAATGTGTAGTTTTTTGGGACTAGTAGGCTATTAAAGGTGTTTGGTCTTGGACTTTTTGAGGATCTCTTGCTCTTTGAATACCTTGTTGAAGAAGGTGATGCACTTTTATTAGGATAATAAGTACACCAAGGATTTCAAAGAGCTAAAGAGGAGATTGACTTTGGCTTTAGTACTTACCTTGCCATCGGGTGGAGGGGATTGAGGTATATAGTAATACATCCAAGCATGGTATAGGGTGTGTGTTGATAAAACATGGGAGGATAGTGGCATATGATTCTCGTTAGTTGAAGGAGCATGAGTAGAGCTATTTTACTCATGACCTTGAGCTAGCCATAATGTTCTTTGCCTTAAAGATATGGAGATATTATATGTATAGAGTGTAATGAAAGTTCTCCACTGATGATAAGAGTCTCAAGTATATTTTCACTTAACTAGAGCTTAATATGAGACATCGAAATTCACTAGAGTTGGTCAATGACTACAATTTAGATTTGACCTACCATGAAGGTAAAACCAACATCATAGCAGACACCCTTAGTGCTCGTTTGTTAGGGGGTAATAGGGGTGGAAAAGTTACATCCATATTTTATATAATCTTATTAAAATTAAATAATTTTATTCTAATGAATACCCATTTTAGATCTTAATTTGATCTAAAATGGGTATTTTATTAAAAATATATTTATTATTATTAAATACTTAATATAAAAGATACAAAATATGAGGTAATTTTTCCAACCCTATTACTCCCATACTAAACAAGCCCTTAGTAGGAAAAATTCACACTTTCTGAGTTCACTAGTGGTTTTAGATTAGATATGATAAGAGCTTCACGACATGGGTATAGAGATCATTGGGTTTGGGGATATTGAGATAAGGATGAACACTCTCACAATCACACTGACTATCTTTGATGGGATTCAAGCTAGTCATCTAGGTGATGTCAAGTTAGAAAATATCATATAGGTTATAGTAGAGGGTAGAGCTATGAGTTTTCAGATTTTTGTGGATGGAAGTATTCATTTCCAAAGAAAGTGGTGTGTTCCTCAAAGTTGTGGGGAACTTAAGAAGAGGATTCTGGAAGAGGGTCATCATGTGCCTTATTTCTTCCATTCTAAAGAAGATAAATTGTATAAGGACCTGAAGAATATCTATTAGTGGCCTCATATAAGGTGAGAGGTTGCTAACTGTATGGCTAGGTGCTTAACTTATCAAAAGGCCAAGATCAAGCACAATCATCTAGTAGGGTTAGCTCAACCTCGGAGGTCCTTAAGTGAAAGTAGGATAGCACGTGGATGGATTTTGTGGTTAGGTTACCAAGGACTCGTAGTGGTTCAGATTCAATTTGGTTTATAGTTGACTAGTTGAACAAGTTGGAAGTATTTATACTGTTAAAGTTGACTTAGAGTATGGAGTAGTTGGTCAGTGTTTATCGGAAGCATGTGGTACAATACCATGGGTGATTAAGGACATTGATGTGGAAGACAATGAATGACAATTCTTCTACAATGCATGCCTTTTTTCTTGCTAATTGGGTAGAAAATACTGGTTCTAAGATGTTGGAATTGTCAATTTCATATGAAGGTTTCATTGCAATATGATAGTTTGGTATTGATCTAATCCAATAGCAAATCAATTAAATAGAGAAATCACTTAAATTTCTGTAGAGAAAAATCTTCAAATTCTCAAGAAAACTCTCATTTGCTAAACAAGAGAAAAGAGACTAAAAAAAGTAGCTCTCAAATAATCGATTATTATTTACTTGATGCCCATCATGAATGTACAAGCACCTTACACACACACACACACACATGCGTAGCTTACTCTTCATTAACCAAGCCCATCTAATTGGCCTAATTAACAAATATTAACTAGAGTTCATGTGTAACACCTCCAAAATTCACTACTGAAAAATTTCTTTTTATTAAAATAATCAGCGGAAGTAAAATAACAAAACTGTGAATTTTAGAGATATTGTCGCCACACTTAGTACCAAACTAGTTCACTCCTACCGTTCTAGTACCAAATGCTAAGGCTAAAAGTGAAAAGTACAACTTACGATAAACTTAAACATATTTAAATCAGAGTAGCGTACACAACACTTTATAATAATAAAATCCACCAGTGGTGGTTACAAATCAACAAATATATTAAAACCAAGAATTTTAAAGGAGAAAGAGTACATCCCTAGGACTTTCCGGATAGTTCCTTACGCTTTTTACCGAGGGCCGACCTTCATAGCACCTGAAACGTACCTGCAAGGGACACTACCCACTGAATAGATAGGGGCCCTATGAATGGAACCCTTCAGTACTACGGTACTGAGTCCTTTAAAACACATTTAAGAGTAGGTCCACAATGCAACACATGATACTACATACATGCATAAAGAAAAGTAAATACTTAATATCCACATTCATACATTCACATAACAAATCAATCAAATATTAATTGGTCATAATGAACAATCGATACTTCTAGGCCTCAAGCCATTAGTCCATCATTAATCAATCATCTCAGATTATAAATATCCATGTGATTGCGGGAACCCTACTATTATAGCCGGTGGACCTGAATACACACAGGACAGAATGCTCCTGACCACTATTATTGCCAGTGGATCGGTCTCCAAGGTAAAACACTCCTAGCCACTACTATTCGCCGGTGGACCGGTCTGGGCCCGACTCACATGGTGTTTCGCTATAAGTGATTAGTATTTTTCTATAATTTATTCACAACCAAATCAAATTTATTGAGCTCAGGACGCCCACTATTATAACTGGTGGATCAGTACTCATAATATAATTCAATTGGGCCCAGCTCATTAATCTTTTACTTTCACACTTAGTGTTTTCCCTTTTTAACCATCACAACAATTTCATTTATTTGCCTCGATAGGGAGATCAAGATCCTGGGACACAAACGTACACCGGTTGTATTGGTGCATAAAAGCTACTTAATACCCTTCAACTATCAAACTAGGGACGCAAAGGTACCCTGGTCGTACTGGTGCATAAAGCAAACTCAGTACCCTACCAACAAGGACACCTAATCTATAAGTATGCATACCTCCTAAATAGGTCCGTAGAACTAGATAGAGTAAGATATAGGTTTTGGCTGGGGCACAAAGGCACACCAGCAAATACCAGAATAGCTGTAGGCTAAACCACATCTTTAGGGTAGCGACCCCTAAAGAGCCACCATTCCCGATCTCGAGGTCTTTCACTTTAAGCATTAGTGTCTCAATTAAGGTGATCATAAAAAGCACAATAATCATATACTTATTCACTTTCAATCGTTCTAATATCGTTAGATATTTCTTATTCAAACGGTTATCCAAGGTAACATAGAGGAATCATTAAGGCCATCATAATCTCATCTAATTACGATTTAGGATTCGTTCTCGTGATATTTATTGATTGTCAAATACTCTTATCTTACTGTTCAGTGTTATTTGAGTCATATTATAAAATTCTGCTATCACAACAACATGTTAGATACAAATTCCTCATTTACCCCTTATATAATTGCTAAGTCATCCATTCCTTACTTGACAAATTACAATATTACCCTCCTTGTTGCAAAGCTAGCAAATTACCCATTGCTCGATTTAAGTTACCAAGTTATCTCCCATACTTATTAGGTCACCGACTACCCTTCATATTGTTACACTTAACATATTTTCCATTTGGTTGGTTAGATTACCAATTTGCCTTTCTCCTTTATTATAATTAATAAATTGCCCTTTAGTTGGTCAAATTACCAAATTACCCTTCTTTATTATCATAATTACCAAATTACCCTTTAGTTGGTTAAATTACCAAATTACCCTTCTCCATTATCATAATTACCATTTTACGCTTTAATTGGTTAAATTACTAAATCGCCTTCTCCATTATTATAATTACCAAACTACCCTTCTCCATTATCAAAATTACCAAATTACCCTTCTCTATTATCATAATTACCAAATTACTCGTCTCCATTATCAAAATTACCAAATTACCCTTTAGTTGATTAAATTACCAAATTGCCCTTCTCTATTATCATAATTACCATTTTACCCTTTTCTATTATTATAATTACCAAGTTGCCCTTTAGTTGGTTAAGTTACCAAGTTGCCCTTCTCTATTATCATAATTACCAAATTACCCTTCTCCATTATCAAAATTACCAAGTTACCCTTTAGTTGATTAAATTACCAAATTGTCCTTCTCCACTATCATAATTACCAAAATACCCTTCTCCATTATGAAAATTATCCAATTACCCTTTTTCTTACCAATTTACCATTTTACCCTTTACATCCAAAATTACCATTTGCCATTTACTTATGAAATTATCATTTTGCCCTTGTCTCCAAAATTACCATTTTACCCTTTTTACTTACAAAATTATTATTTACCCTTGCCTCCAAAATTACCATTTTACCCATTCTAAAATTACCATTTCACCCTTTTCACTTACAAATTACCATTTTACCCTTTTCACTTACAAATAACCATTTTACCCTTTTACTTACAAAATTGCCATTTTACCTTTTACTTCCAAAATTACCATTTTACCCCTTACCTCCAAAATTACCAGTTTACCCCTCTACTTCTAAAATTTACCAATTTACCCTTTTCATTTACAAATTACCATTTTACCCTTTCCACTTATAAATTACCATTTTGCCCTTACCTCCAAAATTATCATTTTACCCCTTACTTCTAAAATTACCATTTACCCTTTCCACTTACAAAATTACCATTTTGCCCATTATTACACCACTTATATTAAATTATTATCACTACATGAAATATTACTATTAATACCCCATTCTCATTATTCAACTCCGCAACTATTATACCACACATAATAGGCCACATTCTTGCACAAGACATATTACTAAAATACCCCTAGGGCTCACATTAATATTAACCATGCAATAATGGTCACAATAGCATATTACAGCATGGATAAATACTTAACATTTTCATTAATAACCAAACTCTTACCTTAAGCAATATTTCCATACATAACACATAAACTAGCATGCTTTCCCTTTTTATCAATCAATGTAAGTAACTATATATATTATATTAAACAATATATATCATGCAAAATAACATATTAAAACCCTAATGTGCTAGTATATGTTAATCCATGTATTTAAGTGGGGTTTAACGATTACCTTAATTCCTACAAAAACGAAACTTACCAGTATTCTGGTTAAAGGTTCAAGCTTTGATTAGGAAAACCAATACCTAAAAATAATATAAATATTTATCACATTAGAAATAAGAAAACTAAAGGCATAAGACTTTATAATACTTAATTAATGAAATAATTAATTTAAAATATTATTATACCTTAAAATCATTAATCAAATAAACCAAAAAATGCAGCAACTCATATTGCTCATGTAGCGTGAGCTGCATGCAAAGAAATGAGGGGGAGGGGCTCAAAATGGCAAGAAAGGGAGGAGGGAGTGGTGTTTTTGGGTTAGGGTTTTGGGGCTAGGAAATAATGCATGTGGGGGAGAATTTAAGGCAAAGGAAGGGTGCAGGAGTGGAGAGGGGGTGTAGGTGGTGGTCGGGGATGGGTTGACAACAGCGGCAGCGAGGCTGCAAATGTGGCTGCCAAGGTGGAGGGGGCTAACAAGGAAGGAGGAAAATGAAGAGCTGCAGGTGGTTGTTTCAGCCACAAGGGGTATAGGAGGGTAGAGGAGGTTGTAGGGATTGGTTTAGTGGCTTAGGTGGCAGCAGAATGGTGGCGGAAAGAGGGAGCGCAGGGTGGCTACCGAGAAGGGAGAAAAAGAAGAGAAAAAGAAGAAGGGAGGAAGAAGGAGGTTGTAGGGTGGCTTGACGGGTGATGCAGGGGTGAGGTAGAGGGTGGAAGGGGTGGTGCAGGTAGCTAGTGTGGTGGTGGTAGCGTAGAAAAAAATGGGAGGGAGATGGAAGGAGAAGAAATGAGAGAAAGAAGGTCGGGGAAGGGCATAGGAGGCTCAAAAATGGTAGGATGAGGCAGGGAGGGAAGAGGAAAAAGAATAGGGAGGGAAAAGGAGGGGATATGGGCCTCGCTAGGGTGGCGGCAGGGTGGTAGGAGCTTGGGAGTTGTAGGGAGAGGGAAGGGAAATGAGGGGAATGGCAGGGCATGGGCGAGGGGAGAGAGAGATGGTGTGGCCGAGATGGGGCAAGAAAAATGGCGAGAGAGAGAGATAGGGAGAGTAGTAGGGGGAGGAGGGTTGCAGGTGGGGTGGCCGGAGATGGCGGAGGTGGTCGAGTGAGCGTTAGGGAAAAAGGAAGAAGAAGAAAAAAAGAAAGGGGTGCTGCCAGGCCGGGCGAAGGGAAGAGGGGAGTGGGCCGGACTAGTCGGGGGATAAAGGAAAGAAAAGAAAGAAGGGAGGACGGGTCGGGCGACACACGCGAGAGAAGGAGAGGGAGGAGGAGAAGCAGGCCTACGACCTAGGTGTATGGGGGGAGGCAGACAGGGGTGCTGGCGGCCCAAGGGAAGGAAAAGGAAAAAGGAAGAAAGGAGAAAAAGGAGAAAGAAAAGGAAAAAGGGAAAAATAAAAGGGAAAATAGGGAAAAAATAAGATAATTTAATTTATAAAATATTAAAATGTAATATTTTTGGGTAATAAATTTATTTAATAATTTAATTTAATATAATTAAATATATGGATTTAAAAAGGATTATTTTAGTAAAATAATGGTTTGGAAAATTATTTAAATGAAAAGAGTATGATAAAATAACAAAATATGTATTTTAATTTATTAAATATTTATATCCAATTTTATATACTAAAAAATCTATAAAATAATTAAATTAAATAGATTTAAAAGCTAATTTATCCCAAATAAAAGTTATTTATTAAATTATAGGCTTTTAAAAATTTCGGGGGATTACATCATGATTCATGCCTATATTACATATATAATGGCTATAATGAAAAATTACAGACATTATAAAGTATACAACAAAATAACAAAGCTACACAAAACACTAAGTATGTAATACATTGAATAATCATATGTAATCAAGATTTGTGTCTTATAGACTTGTCTTCGATGCAACTTTGAAATTCTTGTAATGCCATTGTCTTGTATACTTCATATCTTTTATGGATTGATCTTACAAACATGTATTGTACCTGTACGATTTACTTAATAAAAGGTTAGAAGTATTAGGATCTTCAAGAATAATTGTACCATCTCTAAGTATTCTAACCTTTGTTATTCAATATTATAAGAGTCAGATTGAGATGATCCTACATCATTATTCCATTATAAAGAAGAATTTATCCTCAAATTAGCATCACTATAGTAAAGAGATAACTTACCAATATTGAAAGTCCTAGAAACTCCTTTATAGTGTTCATGTAATTCTAATTTATAAGCATTATTTCCAAATTTTATTAAGATTTAAATGTCCCCTGAGCTCTTGGCATACATTTATTTTTTTTAAGTTTGAAAATATTTTTTTTCTTGAGTGTAACCAAACCAAATATCCTAATGAAAACACTTGTTGAATTTGATTTTTGTTTTCTTGATTTTGGTATTTGGTATTAGATTTCTCAATGTTATTTTTAATTTATTCATAAAGTTTTTAAAAGAATTTTATTCTTTCTTTAGCGTCATAATTCTTCATATCACATTTTCTTAATGAAAATATATCAATAGGTAAATAATGATTAACCCTATATAGAACTTCAAAGGGACTCGAATGAGTTGAAATAGGACTCCTATTATAAGAAAATTTAGCATGTGTAATTTTTATATCCCAATCTTTAGTACTTTTATTGACTAATCCTCATAGTAAAGTTTCTAAGGTTCTATTGGGCACTTTGGTTTGACCCTCTATATGTGGATCATGAGATGTACTAAATAAAAACCTAGTACCTAACATATGCCAAAGTTTCTTCTAGCAGTAGCTCAAAAATTTTACATCTCTATCTGACACTATGCTTTTGAAAACTCTGTGTAACTTTATTATCTCTTTGAAATATAAATCTGCTACATGAGTTGTGTCATCTATTTTATTACAAAGTAATAAATGTACCATTTAAAAAAATAAACTATCTACTATCGTTAGAATAGAATTATTTCCCCCTTTTGTCCTTGCTAAACCTAAGTTAAATTCTATACTAAAACACTCCCACAGTTGACTAGGAACCCATTTTTCATGTTTAGGACTAATATTCTTTTGCCCATACAAATATTTTAAACTTTCATGGTCCAAATGTAAAATAAATGGCTTAGGTCTCAAATAATGGCTCTATGTTTCTAAACTTCTTATGATAGCATGAAATTCTTTATCATGAGTTGAATAATTCAATTTGGCCCCATTTAATTTTTCACTAAAGAATTCAATGACCCATTTTTCTCGTGAGAGAACATCTTCTATCCCTACCCCACTATAATAACATGTAAGTTCAAACAATTTATCAGAGTTAGGTAAAGATAATACCAGTGCATTACATAGCTTGTATTTTAAAGTCTTGAAGGATTTAGTTGTATCCTCACTCTATTTGAATTTGTCTTTCTTCATGAGTTGTGTTATGGGCATGAAAGTAGTTGAGAAGTTATTGATGGATCTTCTAAAAAAACTTGGTGAACCATGAAAACTCCTCACCTTATGAATATCTTTAGGTATTGGTCAATCTTGAATAGCTTTAATATTTATGGGATCCACTTTTATAAATCCACTACTCACAATATATCCAAGGAAAACAATACTCAAAAGTATAAAATCACATTTTCCCATTTTCCTATAGAGTTTGGATTTCCTTAGCCTATCAAATAACCTCATCAAATGAATAAGATGATTATACTCATTTTTACTATACACAAGTATATCACCTAAGTATACCACAATGAAACTTCCAATAAAAGGTCAAACGACTTCATTCATTAGTCTCAAAAATGAACTAAGTGCATTATACAAACCAAAAGATATCACAATCCATTCATAAAGAAGATATTAAATGCAATATTTCATTCATACCCTTCTCTTATTCTCATTTGATAATATCCACTCCTTAGATAAATTTTAAAGAATACTTGTGATCCACATAATTCATCTAACATGTCATCTAATCTCAGCATATGAAATTAATATTTGATAGTTATATTGTTCACAACTCTAGAGTTAATATACATGCGACATGTACTATATTTTTTCAAGAATAAGTAATGTAGGAACATAACATGGACTTATGCTTTTTCTCACATATCATTTTGCTATGAGTTCTTGTATTTGTGTTTCTAATTCCTCAGCCTCTTCTGGATTACATTGATATATAGGTAGAATAGGTAAATACACAACAAGCATTAAGTCTATAGCTTGTTTTATTCCTTTTTAAGTGGTAATCCAAGTAGTAAGTCATCAAGAAAAACATCATGATACTCATGAATAAGGTCATTTAATTGAGGATTATTTATATGTTTCTCCCCTTATAAGGATTCCTTAATAATCATAGCATATCAACTACCTTCTTTTTTAATACATTATATCATAGTCTTCTCATTAAAAATAAAGTCTTTTTATTCTCGAATATGTTTTCATTATCACACTTAGAAGGTTTAAGTGTATGCCTTTTCTTATCCTTTTCAACTATATATCCACTAGTAATACAAAAATGAATAGAACTTCTATCTTATTTCCATGGTCTACCTAATAATAATGCACATGCATCCATAGGCAAAACATCACATAGCACACCATCATGATAATTACCGATTCAAAATGATATTAGGGTTTGCTTGGTTACGTTGAGTCCTTTGTCTTTTTTTAACAATTGAGGAGAATAAGGCTTTGGATCTGGTGTTGTCCTTAATCACAAACCCTTCACCGTACTCTCATTAGCCACATTCATACAAGACCCACTATCAATATTAACTCGACAATGCATATATCCCACTCTTCCTTTAATTTTGAATATCTTTTCTCATTGACTGTGTTACTCAGTAGCTTAGACTTGAAGTACTCTTTCCAATACATAACAAGCATTTACCTCCTTTTCTAACTTATTAAAAATATCAATAGACTTGAATTCAAGGTCCTTATCACATGTCTCCGTAGCTTCAATTTTTTGTATGGACAACACTCTTTAGTTGGGAATTCATGAGTGAAGTGTCCATATCCTCGAAATTTAAAGCATTGTATTGTAGAGAACTCATTGCTTCTGAACAACACTTGTAGAGTTTGAATTACCTATTCAATACTTTGTTGCTTGAATACTTGAGTTGTACTTTGTAGAAGAAGTAATTTTCTAGGCATGAGGCTTGGTGGACTTGATTTGATTTTCAGATATAAAAGATATCTTAATAATATCATCAAGAGAATCATATACACAAGTTTCAAATTTGTCTCAAATTATCATGTTAATGTCTCCTAAAAATCTAGCACATATTTGTTCCTTTTTCTCATAGATATCACATATAAGTGCTAACTTTTCAAACCCCCTAAAATATTCCTCAACACTTAGAAGTATTTGTATAAGATTTTTCAATCTAATATAATTATCTTTCTCATACTCTTTAGGTATAAATTTATTCCTTAAATTCTTCATAAGTTTATCCCAATATTTGATTTTTTTTATTATTTTCCTTATCTTCCACTAGTCATTTTCAAATTATCATACCATATCCTAGCATAATTCTTAAACTTAAGAGTACTTATTTTACATTTTTGTTTATCATGATTATATTTGAACTAAAATATAGCCTCTACCTCATGTAACCACTCAAGAAATAAATCAACATCAAGTTTACCATCAAATTTGGGAAAATCAAGTTTAATACCTTTATCTTCTCTTTAATGATGCTTTGGTTGATGGTCATAGAACTTTCGGTTGCTTCCAATCCCTTTTGACTCTTCATCATGTTCTACACTTGAGTTTAGTTATCTTCCTCTTGCTAGAGTAGTTATCTAATCATAAGTTAGAAATCCTTAGGGTTTTGGTTAGGAAATCCGAATCAAATAATTGTCACCCTTCAATCCTTAACTAGTTCTTGAAGGAATTTTTGACACCAATGAATCATACACATAGAAATCAATCACAAATACCACACACACAATCTAATTTGCACACTTTACACATTTCTTGCTAATTTCTCGATGTAGAATTCAACAAGATTTACATTCATTCAACTTATAACACTCGCAATTATCATGCACTTTTTTATGTTTTTTTTCCTATAATATAATCAAAGTAAAAATAATGCACTAATCTAAACTCATAATAATAAATTATTCAAAAAATAAAATCAATCAAACCATTAACTAAACACGACTCAAAAGTTAATAAAATCACACAAACACTCGACACACTCCTAAATCAACTAAGTGGTGTTACAAAAGAAGCACATACCCAGTCAATTTCAACATATGAATTGATCACCACACGTGATCATTAAACATAAATTTTATCCTACACATGTAATAATTCATGCGGAATGAATACAATCAATCCTAATATAATACACACAATATACACACATGCTTTTCTTCATTATACTTTTGAAAGAAATCTCATGCAACTAGTTTATTGTTGTCGATTCTTTTCTATGCACTTACTTAAGATTGTTTTTAAGATTCCTATGTTATGTCATCTACACCATGTACTTCATACTTAACAACATTAAAATGTGTTCAATATTCAAAGAAAACAATCAAGAAAGATCAAGAATCCTTACAAAAGAATCAATGGTGATATGTTATTGATGTTGAACTTGATGATGGATTTTTTCTCCCAATTATGTTGAATTAAAAACAGATTTGATACCAAATTTGATGTAGAATATAATGAATGATTAGTATTCTACAATGTAGGCCCTTTTATCTTGTGACTTGGGTAGAAAATTATAGTTCTAAGGTGTTGGAATTATTGATTTCATATAAAGGTTTCTTTGTACTTTAATAGTCTGATATTGATCTAATCTTAGATCAAATCAATTTAATAGATAAATAACTTATTTTTTTCTAGAGAATAATCTTCAAATTCTCAAGAAAACTCTCACTTGATGAAGAAGATAAAGAGACTTGAAAGTAGCTCTCAAATTGTCGATTATTAATCATTTGACGTCGTCTATTATGAATGAACAAGAACCTTATAAATAAATAAATATATGTATGTATGTATGTAGCTTACTCTTTATTAACCAAGCCCATCTAACCAGTCTAATTAATAAATATTAACTAGAGTGCATGCCTATATTACATATATAATGGATATAATGACAAATTACAAACATTATAAAGTATACAATAAAATAACAAAGCTATACAAAACCCTAACTATGTAATACATTGAATAATCATATGTAATCAAGATTTGTGTCTTGTAGCCTTGTCTTCCATGCATCTTTATAATCCTTGTAATGCCATTATCTTGTACACTAGATATCTTTGATGGATTGATCTTGCAAGAGTTACTTAACAAAAGGTTAGAAGTATTAGGATCTTCAAGAATAATTAATACCATATCTAAGTATGCTAACTCTTGTTCTTCAATGTTAGAAGAGTGAGATTGAGATGCTCCTACATCCTACATTATGTTAGACTAAGATTCTAGATTCTTATTGCACTTTTAGAAGAAGTTGCAAGTAGCTTCTGGGACACATCTTAATATGAGCACTAATTTCCATCTAACTACAGATAGTTAGACTCAGTGCACTATTTAAACCTTAGACGATATGCTTAAGGCATGCATACTTGAGTTCCGAGGATGTTCAAAGGATTGCATAGACTTGATCACATTTTCCTAAAATAAAAATCATCATGTGAGCATATGGATGGCATCTTTTGAAGCACTTTATGGACAAAAGTGCTATATTCTATTATCATGGAGTGGCTAAAGAAAGAAAATTATGTTGGGAAATAAGATGGTAGAAGACATCAACAGACTTATTAGGCTGATATGAGATTGGATGAAGTCTGCCTAAGATAGAAAAAAGAGTCATGCTAACCTACTAAGGAGGATGGATGGGTATAAGGTGGGTGACCAAGTCCTTTTGAAGGTCTCTCCCACTAATGGAGTGATATGTTTTGGTTGAAGAGGCAAACATAGCCTAAGCTACATTTGCCCGTATAAGATTTTGGATTAGGTTGGAGATGTTGCTAACCCACTTGCCTCTCATGTTAAGCTTTTGTGCATATATAACGTCTTCTACATCTCTCAGTTGAGAAAGTATAAGGAAAATATGTAGCACATCATCCAAACAGAGATAATTAAGCTAGACACATTAACATATAATGAGTGATAGTTGAGGATCCTTGCTACCAAGACTCGAGCGATGTGTTTGAATTTCATCCCTCTAGCGAAGGTCTTGTGGTTAAACCATAGAGATGAAGAGGCCACTTGGGAATCTAAGGAAGAAATCAAGATAAAGTGAATCTAAGGAAGAAATCAAGATAAAGTATCCAAAGTTGTACGCTTAGGTGTGTTGTGCGAGCAACACCGCCTCTTTTAAGAGGGTGTTACCCACCTGTCATGTATTAACTCTTATGTGTTATTTTATTATTGCTTTATGGTTTGAACTTTTAACATGTTATAAGCTTACAATAATGTTTTATTTTGTGGAATTTGGGGATGATGTATTTTTTAAGGTGGTAGTGTTGTAATACCCCATTTTAAAATCCTTCAAAATATATTTAAAATTATATTAATATAAAATAAATTGGTTTAAGTTTTGAAAAGGGCTTGAAATCTTAGTAAAAATATGAATTTCAGGTGTAGTAGTCAATTGGTTGCCCAAAACAATTGACTAGTATGCTAAAAAATTAAAACTTTTATTTATGAGTTAAACCTATCAATTGCTCGCCCAAACCAATCGACTAGTTGTTTTGTGATTTCAAATCCTTTTCTATTTTGGCTTTGAATATATTTCCAATGTTTATGGAAATTTCTAATTGAACTCTATTTGTACTAATAAGCATATATTTTGTGCTTTGGGATTAATTTTATATTATTTAAATTATTCTACAATTTCATTTAGCATATAAGTTCCTAAAAGTACTTTTGAGGTATTTTCTCACCTTCTCACATTTTCTCTCACTATCTTTTCTCCTCTAGTAGCCATAGATGCATGTAATACTTTCTACACTTTCCCCTAACTTACCTTTCCCCTATCATTCATATGTTTTCACTCCAACTCCCTCATTCTCATCATTCACCTTCTTACACTTTGGTTCTCTACACTCAAAACATAGTTAGCTCTTCCTTTCTCCTCTTCCTAATTTTCAAGCATAAGGGGAACTAGAAATGTGCCTCTTGGGTCATTTTAACTCCTTTTTGCATTTTCTCCACTTCTCCATTTTTCATTAGTAAATTTTGCTAAGTGTTGGGATATTATTCATTTTCCTCCCTTTTCCTTTCTACTAGAAAAAAAATAGAGGCATGATAGGATAAATTTGGGAAATATTGGTGAATTTCTTAAACGTATGGATCGTGGTTTTGGGTATTGTCTCACCCATACCATTCGATCAATTTGTCAAACCAATCCAATAGTTGTGTGAACAGTCGCTTGAGTGTGCGTGAATGGTTGATTGGTTTGATGAACCAGTCGACTATTTCCGTGAATAATCAATTAGTGTGCAAAACTTATCGACTGATTCGACCAAACCCATTAATAGTTACCTATAAAAAATCAATCTGTTGGACCAACCAATCGATTGGTTTTGTTTTGTATTTATTTGTCTTAGATTTGGTGTGACCAGTATAGATGATGGGTCCCATTAACGAATCGACTAGTTTTGCTTGAGTTCGCCCTACTTGTTTATTATTTGTTGATCTTTCATTGAGTCTTCTATCTTAACTTTTCCATTTAATTTTTATAATTAAACCATGATTTTAACCATGTTTAATATAAATTAGGAAAAATCAAAATGATGAATATTGTGGTGTCGCTTTTGTGATTAAGTTTGGTGTCACATCTAAACACTCTTGTGTTGTGGTTGGTTTTATCATTTGGAAACACCTAATTGGTTACTAATGGAAAAAAATTATCATTTTTGATATCATATAATTATGGGATTAAGATTTTATTCGAGCCTTTTTATTTGACTCTTGGGGAAGCTAACTTTTCACTCAATATCTATTTCCTTTTCTATCGGGTTTTAGTTGTTAGGGGGTATGTGCATATCTTTGAGATATATTTTTTAATTATGGTAGACCGACATGATATTGGTGTCCAACTAAGTTGGGTGAGGTATTGAGTACAAGCCTCTTGGCACTTCGTATGTACATTGCCTAGGCTGGTGTGGTAACTCAATCTTTTGTAGCCCTCACAGAAGATGTACTCAAAGTGTGGTGGGTGTGGTATCCCCATAGAAAATCCCCCTCGATGTATTATGACCGAGTTTGGTATCTCAATCTATGTTAATTCCCTTAGTAGATGCACTCAAGGTGTGGTGGGTGTGGTATCCTTAGAGAAAAGCCACACCGTTGTATCATGACTACGTGTTGTAGGTGTGGTATCCCACTGTATGTGTTATGCTTCCATGACTTTTGTTCATGGTGGAGAACTGAGTATGGTCGAATCGAACATCTTAATAATTGAAGAGCATGTGGCCACTAAATGGAGGATTAATAGTATATTTTACTTTATGTGAGTTTAATTAACTACTTGTATTATTATCTCTTCCATAATTCTTTGTGAGCATGTTTAATTATATGATAATGATGAGCTTTGGAGTGATCATATAAGTACATTTTATACCCTACTACTATATGACCACAATGTGCATCATGTATCCTTACCTTGTTTTAGGTAGTTTTTTTTTTACCAATACTTTACCGTACTCATATTACATTTGTGTGGTTAATGTGAGAATCTGAATTTTGTTATAGTGATTAAAGGATGATTTATAAGGCTATGATTCTCATTTAGATTAATTTGAGGAAGATGTTGTGGTCTATTAGCTGGCCACTTATTTGGGTTCCATATTTATAGTTTAGTTTAGTTAAGAGTTAGACTAACCAACTTTGATGTGTTTTGCCCACTATGTTGGGATTTTTTCCTCGATTATTTAAACTCTTAGGTTTTTCTTCCTGTATTTGCATTTTGTAAGCCTGTGCCTTTTCTATATTATTCTTCTCCTAGATATCATTAACGTTATATTGTGAGCATGTATTCCTTTGTTTGTCGTTCTATTTTGCCTTGCACCAAACATGCGTTAGGTCATGATTACACATCTCCCATAGTTGTTGCGGCGGTAACATCCCCCAGTTTTGTATTTATTATATTTCTGCATTATCTTAAAAATGAAATTTTCTAGTTTAAAATTTGAAGGGTGTTATAGTAAGAGGGTCATATTTTCAAAGTCATTTATAACAAAAAAGAAAAAAAGGATTAAAATGGTTTAGGCAATGTAAAGTGTCTAATTAATGGATAAAAATGGAAAGAATAATCAAATATTTCCCAAAAATAATGAAGAAATTAGGGAAAGGTAATGATTTAATCTAGGGACCCAAATATGTAAAAAAAATATTGGACATAGGAAATGATTTGAGTCGGTAGAAATTAAGAAAATCAAGTGTTAATTGCCCAGCTCTAGTCGATTGGAGAAGGCTAGCGTTCGACATTTGGATGCCCTAAATGAAAGGGTTTGGAGCGTTGTTGGCTGTTGACTGAAGTCAAGGCCTAACCGGTTGTTGATAAGCTAATTTGAAATCTAGGGTTTAAAGGATAGAATGGTAATAATGAGGGTTTGAGAGGTATAAGTAAGGTATTCAAACAAAGTTTAAGGGTTAAGAAAGGGATTAGGATGCCAATCACCCTTTATTTTGGAATGAAAAGTATTGTGGTATTAAACTCTTGGTCTTTTTCTACCTCTATAGTTTAGCTACTATTTTTGATGTGTTTCCACCATTAATGGAAGCTTTCCGACATTTCAATCTGCCCCTATTTCTTCCATTACTTGAATTGGAAATATGAGATTTCCTACCTTTAAATGAATTAACCTTTTTATCCTATCCTTCCTTTCTATAAGAATGCAAACACTACAAACCTCAAAATGTTTGCAATTATGTGTCACTCCTTCTAAACAAGGAACATTCCCCTAATGCTGACATATCAACCTAAAAGTCTCCAGTTTCCAAACATGGATCAACATCCCATAGAAAGTCAACCACACTTCTCTCTATCTTGGTATCGACTCTTTTTCCCATTCCTTAATCTCCAAGTACCACTATTGCAACCAAATTCCCCCATCCTCCATCATAGCAAGGTTGCATTCTAGGAATGAGAAAGAAATCAGATTTGGAAAGCCTCCTAGTCTTCATATTCGATTCCCATTTACTTATTTTGCGTTTATGCATGCTTGAATAATATTTACCATTACTATACTCCATTCAATCCCACTACTCTTATTTCAACCCATTCATAGTGTGATTCACTTGAGTTAATAATCACTACTAAATTTCCATTCATATTAGGATCACGATTATCTTTCACTACATTCCCACTTTTGGTGAATTTTGGAGAGTGTGTGGTGTTTGGCAATGCTTCTCTGATTATCTAATTATATGCAGGGTGCATATTAATATGATGGTGTATTAATTAAAATAGATATTTTTTTCTTATAAAATTTACTAATTTTAACCATGCACATAAAAATCTTATGTCTTATTTGATGGAATGGAAGAAGTGAAAATTTTGAAGTCATTTCAAGATTTTAGATACCCATCAATAAAAATATATATTTTTTTTTACTTATTTGACAAAATAAAAAAAAAATATGAAAGATATTTCAATAACTTCTTAATATCCTTGATCTAGTTTTTGATCATCTTCTTCAACTAGGTTACAATGTGATAATGTCATTTAAAATAAAAATGCTCCCTTTGTATTTAAAATTTGTCATTATGTATTTCAATGATAACTTCACCATTAAATTCTCTCAAAATATAACATAATATGATATAAAAAGATGCTCACTCCAATTCAAAATGTGTGTCATTATAGAGATTTGGTTGTATTTCACATCATATGTCATTTAAAGCTAAATTCTCTAATATACCCTTCATTTTTTTTCTTTCAGCGTAACTAATGATGAAATCTTTCTAACTCCCCCTAATGATATTTCTATATTATTATTCATAAAAAAAAAAATCTCCCACTTTAGCACACACCTATCATTCCTCTTTTCTTCATCTTTTTCTTTTCTTTTAACCAAGAATAAGCCTATGCCTATTCATCTTCTCCATGTATTTTTTTTCTTTGAAATAGGAACAAAATATTTTGAGGAGAAATCATATATACCATTGTTTTCAAGACTTACCATGGAAAACCAACAACAATATCTTCCTATCATAAAATCCATAGGAAATCCTAGTGTTAATGTCATGATATATATGAGCATTGATGTAAATCATGAAGATAGAAAATTTGAGAATATCAATCAAGAGGTAGTTTTTGGACTCAATTTGGAAAACTATCCATTGATGAAGGAGAGGTGCATCCCGACCCAAAAATACACCGTGTTATAGTAACCATGTTGAAGGTTACGTACTTAGAATTTGTCTAGAATTATAGAGCTCGGGAGGGTCTTTTTATGCTCTACTTTTTTATGTTCTAAATATTTTGAGATGAGTAATATGCTTAGAGGCTTGCGTTTGGATAGTATATGATGATGCCTCCTTGCAAAAGTCTTTTGATAATGGTCATTCCTTTTTGGTTATATGGTGCACAAATTTTTTATTTGTTGATCTGCCATTTACATGCTACTTCCTATAGCTCATCATTTTCAAAAATATGGTTGCTGAAAGGAGTGCTTTTCTTTTGTGATTTTGGTATTTTCTTCTGCATTACTACTTCCTCTACAATCTATAAAATACTTTCCCTCTTATACTTATATTTTTAGAAGTTTGTTTGCTCTCCAAATTAAAGAAATACAATTTTTTTTCTTTATACTATACTTGATTAATTATTTAAAAAATAAAACAAATAAAAAAGAACCAATACTTCTAGTGTTATTAGTATGCGTGGCCATATTTTAACTTACCCACCAAGCCTCATAAAATTATGAATGCATGATGACAAATTTACAATAGGCAAGGCTAGCTTTTTATGCTTGGTTTTAAAATTATAGCAAATATGGTTGGCTAAGTAGTAAGTACTCCAAGAAGTTTACCACACAAAGTTTTAGAATATTAATAATTTTCCATGATCACCTAAGGTTTCGCTAACAAAAATGGATGTTTTCTCCACACAATTAGTTCATTCCTATCACCATATGAGATCATTATAACACTATGAGAAAAAAAGGATTAATACCAATGATCTTAACACCAATGATAAATGATTGTCGATGTTAACCCTTATTATCGATGATTACTCATCGGTATTAGATCATAGGAGGAATATATTTTTGTCCAAAAAAGGTAGGAAAATAATTAATATCAACGATACCTATTGTCGGTATTAAGTGGAGCTAAAATTTTCACTCAATTTTTTTTATTAAAATATCAATAAAATAAATGTTGACAAGTTATTTTTTAATAGCGTCGATAATGGTCATCGGTAATAAGTAATATATTTCATTGAAGTACCATGGAGGGAAAATTACTACCGAAAGAAGCGGAGTATAAATAAAAATATTATTGCTGACAATATATCGTTAGTATTAAGTGAGCAATATTTAGTCGAAAGAAACAGAAGAAAAATATGCAGTTAAGGAATGAGGTAATAATGAATTGATTATTACCAATGATACTTGCTTATTACCGAAGATTAGTCACTAGTAATAAGTGTTTGATTTTGTTTTTTATACAATGGAAATGGCATCATATAATTTAGTCATTCTTAATATCAACGCTAAGGACCTTAATACCACTGATTATAATTATCGGTATTAAGGGTTTATTATATTCTAGACTGCAGGCCCTAGCTTCTCATTTGCCATATTTGCCTTCGACTTTTGTTTTCTCTCTTTCTTATCAACGACAATTTTTGCCATTTTTTTCTTCTTATATTTCATCCTTCTTCTCCATTTGTTTCCTTTTTGAAGGTTTCTTTTAATATAAATTCTATTTCTTATGTATTTTTTAGTTTAAGGTTATGTACTTATGATTTTTATGTGTAATTCTATGGACCACCATTGCACCACTACTGACCACCACTGCGTCGTTGTAGAGCACTACCTAACACCCCCTGCATTATTAATTTGGTATATTTATTAAGTATTTGTTTGTTTTATGTTAATTGTTGTACATTATTTAAATTGAAATAGTTTCTTAGTTAGATTATTCTAGTTAGAATTTGATAGGTTAATTACATATTTCAATTAGATTTTGTATAATTGGATTTTAGATTATTGTAGTTTAGTTTTGTATAATTGAGATATTATATTATATTGAGATATTTGTTTGTTACTATGCATGTTAGATTAGAAAAAATATTAGTATATTAGAGTATAATAAATGTTTTAATTGATGGCCGATAATTAATATATATGTTAGGTAGTATCTTAGTGTGTGTATATGTTTTAAAAAGTAGCATGTTGGTAGACATTAAAATTGGTGATATGTAATATTTATTTTTTGGTGAGCTTGTTAGATTTAATTAATATTTATTACTAAAATTAAGATAAAAAATAAGAGATAAATAGTTAGAAATTTTGATTTTCATTCATTATTATATAATAATAATAATTAATGGTGCCAATACTTCAAAAAAATACAAAAATATAAAAATATTCATGACCTTAGAGAATAATTAATGAAGATAATCAAAATTTTTTTGACTTTTTTTTAAAGTTTTTGACCATAAAAAGTAATTAATAGTTATACCCTTGTGAAATTATACAACAAATATATTTGTGGTCATTGGATATAAAAAGATTCGATGTGTAAGTTTTTGACCATAAAAAGTAATTAATATGTATGCTTGAACCTAGTTATTAAAAAATTAAAGGTAAAAAATTTAATATTAATGAATTAGATAATGCACGAATCTATTTAATGATTAATCTATAATAGTTAAATATTTTAGGTAAAAAAATTAATTTTTAACCTTATAAAGTGATTAATGAATTGATATCAAATAAAATGCAAATCTTTGATACTATTTAATTTTATGTAGTTGAATCCTTTTGAAATTAAAATAAAGGAAATAAACTTAGTGTTGACTTAAAAAAAGGGTCTTAATATTAAGGTTTATTGTGAATTTGTTCCATTTTAGTAGGAAGTAAGATTCTACTTGATGCATACCCTCTATCCTACTTTATGATGTCTTCGAACGAGAATATTAGTCATCTTATGATATAGGTACGTGATGTGATAGATCGCATGGTAGTGAAGGGTTTATATTTGGGACCATACAAGTTTATGTTGTATTATATTTTGCTTACCTTTCCAATTATACAATCATGGATAATGGTGATGACCAGTTATCTATATTTGTTCATTACTCATCTTCCACACTTTAGATTTATTGCAGGCAAACATTTTATGAGATACTAAGATCAGATTGCTGGAGAGCTGATAGTGATTGATGATGAATGGAAGTCTCTCCATGGGATGCTTGCAAGTATATACTCTAATTATCCAAATCACTCATTAGAGATATATGAGCCTTCTTCTAAAGAAGTGAAAAGATCAAATGATTCTAGAGAATTGTAGACTCGTTGGGTCATTGAGAGATGGTCATCAGATGTTACCATGGACTTTGGTAGGTGATTGAGAGCATAAAAGTGTATAATCTAAAAGTTATACTATTGTGCTAAATAATATTTTTTCGTATTAGGGTTCCTTATTAGATATGTATCCGTGTTTTGTCTTATTTTTGTACATTGTATTTATAATTCACTTAAACTTTGTATAAAATATTTGTTTAGTTAATATTGTAGTATTTTTATTTTCTAAATTTAATTACTGATAAGATAAGTGAAAATTATTTACTTAAAAAAATATTTAATAAATAAGATGACAATCGATAAGAGTTGAATGAGGTTATAAAACCATAGAATGGATGAGTTTTGTAATGGGTTTCAAGCTTTTATTGAAATGGTAAAAAAACTGTCTAAATTTGGATGGGTCTAGTTGTTTTCCTTATAAGAATTGTAATAATTATATTTGGCACCCTCCTGGTAAAATTGAAAGTCACATACTACGCTTTGGGTTTATGTTAACTTATGAGAAATAGGTGTACCACGGTTAAATAGATTCAATGTTAGTTGAGGAGGAGAGAAGAGATAAGATGGCACATATTTTGGATTATTTGTTAGGGGGTACTCATGAGCCTCATGCAAATAGCATGGTTGACAATGAACCCTTAGGTGGTAACAATTTTATTAATAGAGATGATAACAAGACTTTAGGTGGTGATTTGGGGAATGCCAAGGATCAATATTATGAATAATTATTTGAGGATATAGAGTTAAAATTATATTCTAGATGCAAGAATTACTCTTCTTTAAACTTTTTAGTAAAGTTGATGCATCATAAAGTGTTGAAGAAATGGAATAATAAGTCATTTGATGGACTATTAAAGTTGTTGAAATAAGCTCTTCTAGAGGGTAATAAGTTTCATGGATTGCATTATGATGCTAAGAAAATGATGAGTAAGTTAGGTTAAGGATATGAATTGATTCACGTGTGTACGTTTTATTGTGCATTTTTTTAGAAGGAAAATGCTGAAAGAAATAGTTGTGTAGTATGTGGTGACTCTCAATGGGTTGATGAAGGTACAAAGTGAAAAAATATCTCATAAAGCTTTGTTTTAATTTCCTTTAACACCAATATTGAAGAATTTGTATGCTTGCAAGCACACTGCTAAGACATAATATGGCATTTGACTAGGTGTTCTAGGGATCCGGGGTGCTATGATATCCTATTGATGGACAAGCATGGAAATATTTTGATTTGAAGTATTCAAATTTTGCTAATAATTTTTGGAATGTTCATTTGGTGTTAGAATTTAATGGGTTTAATCCATTTGGCATAGGTAGCAATTATTACATGTGGCCAGTAATTATGACTACCTTTAACTTACTCCTATGGCGATGCAATAAAGACCCAATTTTTATGTTGACTTTGTTAATCCTCGGTCATCATGGGCCTTTGATGGATATTGATGTGTTTCATATATATTTGGTTGATGGATTGAAATATTTGTGGGTGATGGAGTAGATACACAAGATGTTTTTGAGAATAAAGTGATCAAAATGAGTGCAACATTGCTATGGACTATTGATGATTTTCTTGCTCAATCATATCTCTTGGGATGGATTGGGCAAGGATGTCTTGCGTGCCCTAGTAGAAATAAAGACAATACATTTGTTAGATTAAGAGGTAAGGTAGGATATATTAGACATTGACGATTTATTCCAAACAATCATTCGATACAAAAAAGCTAATTATTTAATGATAAGGTTGAGAAAAGAAGTCTTTTTCAAAAGTTGTCGCCTATTGATATCTTGATGCAGTTGAGTCACATAAAAGACCACCCATTTGGTAAATATTATGGTAATAAAAAGAGAGGCATTGACTAATTAAATTAGAAGAAGAAAAGCATCTTTTATGAGCTGCCATATTGGTATACGCTTATGCTAAAACATAATTTTGATGTCATACATATTAAGAAGAATGTTTCTTCTAATTTGATCAAGACTTTACTTGGTACTACTAATTGAAAGGACACTGATAATTCAAGACATAACTTAGAATATATGAACATTAGAAACGAGCTACATCTTTATTATGATGGGAATAAGCTAATGAAGCCTGTTGTTGAATGTACACTTTAATCACATGATAAAGCAGCATTCTTTAGCTTCTTGAGGGATGTAAAGTTTCCTGATGGTTTTTATGGTAATTTGAGGAAGAATTTTCTTGATACTATATTGAGCAAGTTGAATTCACATGACCATCATGTCATAATGAAACATCTATTACCAGTGGGTATGCGTTCTTTCTTAACTAAGCAAATAAGCGACACCTGATGTGTGTGGGAGGGTGTATTCTTCAATTATGTGGAATTAATGGTTCGAATGGAATTTAGATACTATGATAAAGGTTCGGTGATGGTGAGTTAAAAGCTTAAATCTTCAAAAGTGATGCAAATAAGATGATGGTGGTTTAAATTATGGTAGAAGAGTGATGATGATGATGATTCGGTGATGAGAGTTTAACAATGATGATGGCTCCAATGGAACACCCTAATTAGTCTATACATTCAATTATGGATTAATGATAATGTTAAGCTTCAAAATATAGGGTTTGGATGCAGATTAGAATTGTGGTTTAGGGTTAGGGTTAGGGTTTGGTTTGAAAAGAGGGAATAAGGCGGTGTTTGGTTGGTATGGATGGTTTAGGGTTTCGAATGAATGGTTTAGGGATTCGGTTTTCTATACCAATTTAGGGTTTGGATTAACCATGAATTAGAGTATGATTTTTATGGTAACTACAGTAGGTAAATATGGATGAATAATAGTATAAAATATATGGATTAATCTATAATTTACACACATGAAGAGATTAAAACTTTCAAGCTAAACCGTTCACATATATTCGATTTACTTGAGTTTGAACTCACATAGAATTCATTCATTGTTGATCTTCAACATCAATTCTTCATTCTATCCCCAAAATTCTCAGCATTCATGTATATTATAACCTTTCTACCACTTGCTAAAGCATAATTCAAAAGATTCCAAGCTAAAAGATATTATGCTACTTTTATGCTAACTTTATTCTCATACTTTACTACTTAATTAATAACTTATCTAAATTACTTAATGATTCTAAAAAATCCTACCAATAAACTCCCCATGTACATGGTCACTCCCTCCTTTCATGCCATGCACATACACGCAGGCACTTAATTGCTTGTTTGTTACATTTTGAGTAACATAATCATCCGTTAGTCTTCAAATTTGTGAGAGACACTTTCCAAATGAAGAATAATTGGTTCCATAATTTTGATAGCCAATTCTTGAGTGTTTTCTCCTGCA
This sequence comes from Tamarix chinensis, assembly GCA_030549775.1. NCBI lineage: Eukaryota > Viridiplantae > Streptophyta > Magnoliopsida > Caryophyllales > Tamaricaceae > Tamarix > Tamarix chinensis. Next base: position 75,476,486 of record CM060179.1, on the reverse strand, counting down.
TTATTCTCCCTTTTTTGATTTGAATTTACCCTCAAATTTGCATCGTCATAATAAGGGCTAATGTCTCTAACGTTTAATGTCCTTGATAATCCCTGTTACATTCTCATCCCATTGAAATGCTCTTGCTGCAACTCCAAAGTCTTGTGGACTCCAAAATTTCTTTCAATTCCTCCTCCATCCATCTCTTTGATTATCAAATCTCGAATTGAAGTATTCGGTACACACAATTTGTTGTGCTTGAATAAGAAGCCATCTTTAATAGCATAAGCTCTAGAACACCCTTGTTTCTTGCACTCTTCAAAGATCATAGCAAAATCATTGTCCATAACATATTGAATTGTTAACATCTCGAATCCCAAAAGCTTTGCATCCATCATGGTAAGTTCCACGTTCCTCTTCGATAATGCATCTGCCACGATATTTTCTTTGCCATCCACATGTCTTGTAGAGAACACAAATGTCCGCAAGAATCTTATCCACTTAGTATGTCTCGGATTCACCTTCTTTTGACAATGAAAATACTTCAAACTCTTCTGATCCAAATGAAGTACAAAAGGCTTGGGTCTCAAGTAATGACTCCACATCTCCAAACAACATACTAAAGCATAGAACTATTTATTATAGGTCGAATAGTTGACTCTTGCGCCATTCAACTTTTCACTAAAGAAAACAATCAGCTTCCTTTCTTATGAAAGCACACCCCCAATGCTTATACCACTTGCATCATATGTTACTTCAAATAATTTATTGAAACAAGGTAAAGATAAAATCAATGCATTTGAGAGCTTTGTCTTTAAATCTTCAAAAGCCTGTGTTGCTTGATCATTCTAATGGAACTTTCATTTCTTCATTAACTGTGTGATAGGTGTTGTAATGGTAGATAAATCTTTAATGAACCTCCTATAGAATGAGACCAAACCATGGAAACTTCAAACTTCATGGACATTAGTAGGAATAGGCCATGATTGTATAGCTTCCACCTTTGACGGATCAACTCGAATACCATACCCACTCACAATATAAGCTAGAAAGGTCACCATTTCCATCATGAAAACACACTTCTCCATCTTACCATAGAGCTTTACCTTTTGAATCTTGTCAAATATCCTCTTCAAGTGATATATGTCCTCAAACTCACTCTTTCTATATACCAAGATATCATCGAGGTAAATAACAACAAAGACCCCAAGAAATGGTCTAAGTACCTCTGTCATCAACCTCATGAAGAAAATTGGTGCATTACATAGCCCAAATGGCATCACTAATCACTCATACAACCCGTATTTAGTCATGAAAGCTGTCTTCCAATCCTCCTCTTCCCGTATCCTCATTTGATGGTAGCCACTTCTAAGATCAATCTTCAAGAACACCTTTGTATCATGCAACTCATCCGACATGTCATCTAATCTCAGCATCAGAAATATGTATATGATTGTGATGTTGTTGATGACTCTCAAATCTATACACATCCTCCACGTACCATCCTTCTTAGGCACAATAAAGCTGGAACACCGCATAGACTCATACTCTCCCGAATATATACACGGTTTAACAACTCTAGCACTTATTTATATATCTCCTTGGCCTCCTCCGAATTGCATATATAAGTTGGCTTGTTTGGTAATGGAACTCCAGGCATAAGATCAATAGCGTGCTTAATACATCTAAAAGGAGTAAGCCCACTTGGCAACTCTTCCAGAAACACATTGGCATACATCTTTCAATACTTTTTGCAATTTCGGATCCATATTAGCACTCTTCCCTCATTGGACTTCGTTTATCACTAAGGCATAGCATATCTTCTTATATCTGATGGCTTCATTCATCTCACACTCCTTAAGGATCAACAACTCTATATTAATAATATTTTTCCATTCCTACACTCAACTTCTACCTTCTTTGTTCTTCCTTTTCACTCCTCAAAGCCAAATCCTCCCTATCTAGATTAGGTTTGAGCCTAAACTTATTTGGCCCTTACACACCACATACTCATTATGGACCCTGTCATGCACAACCTTCCAATCACATTTCCACGGTCTCCCCAACAAAATGTGATAAGCATCCATAAGCAGAATATCACATAAAACATCATCAAAATAATTTCCAATCTTAAAATAGATAAGAGTTTGTTTGGTTACCCTTACGCATATGTCTTTATTGAGCCATTAGAGTGAATATGGTATTGGATGACCCTTGGTCTCCAAATCAGGCTTGTTCACCATCTTCTCATTAGAAAAATTAGTGCATGAGCCACTATCAATGTTGAATTCACACACTTTATCACCAACTCTGCATTTGGCTTTGAAAATCTTCTCTCGTTGAGTAAGTAAAGACTATGGTTGTACTTGGAGCACCCTTTGCAACACGTAGCAATCCACTTGGCCTTCTTCCAAAGCATCCTCCGGGCTATCACTCTCCTCTTCTAGGTCTTCATCAAGGTCTTCATTCTCTTCACAAGCCTCCATATTTTCTATCTCCTTCAAAGTCAATGCCCTTTGGTTTGGACAATCCCGAGCAAAGTTGCCATAACCTCTACACTTGAAGATTTTTTTGTTCACCTTATCAACCACTTGATCTTTGCCTTTTTCTTCACGAGTGAACTTCGTAGCATGATCTTTGTTGGTGGCTTGAGAAATTGGTGGCTTCGACACACCCTTGAAAGTTGAGCTATATGGAGCATTGGTTGACTTGCTTGGTGGCTTTTTCCTCTTTAACTGTTTCTTGAAATTGATGGCTATCTTGGCTAGGTCTTCAAACACTTCATAAGGAAACACCTCTACCTTCTCCTAAAGATTCATATTTAAACCCCCGATAAATCATGCACACCTTTGTTCTTCTCGTTCTTGGACATCACACACAAAAGCTAACCTTTCGAACTCCCAAATGTATTCCTCAACTCCAAGTAACCCTTACCTCAATGTAGTCATTTTTAAAAAAAATTCTTGCTCATATTCTTAAGGCACAGACTTCTTCTTCAAATGTATCTTTAATTTTTTCCTTGACCTAATCTTATATTTTCCTTCTCTCTTCTGTCTTCTTTTTAAAGAATCGTACCACACTATAGTAACCTTTTTAAACTTTAATATAGCTATTCAACACTGTTTTCATCATCAACTTCCTAATACTCAAAAATCGACTCAGCGATTTGCAACCAATCAAGAAAAGATTCTGGGTTGAGATTACCTTTAAATTCAGGAAGATCAAATTGGATTCTCTTTTCTACATCATTATAAGTTCTCCTCGAAGTGTTATGTGCCCTTACGTAATTTCCCACGCTCTCTTCTTCTTCTTCTTCCACTCGATTTTGTTCCCTTATCACGTGCCCTTCCTCTACTTGTTCCCTTAGTTTTTGTGGCTACACATGGAACTCATGGGCTTGGGAAGCTTTTATTCTTAGCACCTGCAATTTGACCTCGATTTTTTCCATCAAGGTCTTAAGAAAATCTATCAAGTCTTTTCCCTTGTTCTCCATCCTTCCTCCTTACCAACCGATTATTACTCTCCCAAACAAGCCCTTAAATGATCAGCCTCTACATATTTTCTTGATGAATTCTTATAGATTATTTAAGATAAGACACTTTTGTTGATGAATATTGAAAGAAATATTGAATCTTGATTGCAATTCCACCATCCTATGGCTTTGATACCAAAATTGATGTGTGTGGGAGGGTGTATTCTTCAATTATGTGGAATTAATGGTTTGAATGGAATTTAGATAATATGTTAAAGGCTCAGTGATGGTGAGTTAAAAGCTTAAAGATACAAAAGTTATGCAAATAAGATGATGGTGGTTTGAATTATGGTAGAAGAGTGATGATGATGATGATTCGGTGATGAGGGTTTAACAATGATGATGGCTCCAATGGAACACCCTAATAAGTCTATACATTCAATTATGGATTAATGATAATGTTAAGCTTTAAAATATAGGTTTTGGATGTAGATTAGAATCATGGCTTAGGGTTAGGATTAGGGTGTGGTTTGAAAAGAGGGAATAAGGTGGCGTTTTTTTGGTATGGATGGTTTAGGGTTTCAAATGAATGGTTTAGGGCTTCGGTTTTGTATCCCAACTTAGGGTTTGTATTAACCATGAATTAGAGTAGGATTTTTATGGTAATTACGGTAGGAAAATATATATTAATAATAGTATAAAAGATATTGATTAATCTCTAATTCACACAGATGAAGAGATTGAAACTTTCAAGCCAAACTATTCACACATATTCAATTTGCTTGAGTTTGAACTCACACAAAATTCATTCAATGTTGATATTCAACATAAATTCTTCATTCTATCCCCAATATTCCCGGCATTCATGCATATTATAACCCTTCTACCACTAGCTAAAGCATAATTCAAAAGATTATAAGCTAAAAGATATTATGCTACTTTTATGCTAACTTTATTCTCCTACTTTACTACTTAATTAATATATTATCTAAATTACTTAATAATTCTCAAAAATCCTACCAATAAACTCCCCATTCACGTGGTCACTTCCTCCTTACATGCCAAGCATGCCATGCACATGCACGTAGACACTTAATTGCTTGTTTGTTACATTTCGAGCAACTTAACCATCTATTGCTCTTCAAATTTATAGGAGACACTTTCTAAATGAAGAATAATTGGTTCCATAATTATGATATCCAATTCTTGAGTGTTTTCTCCTGTATCAACACCATTATTAAGCTGAGCAACTTCTTCACTTAGATATGTGCAACAAAAATTTACATGGAAGATTTGGAGAAAGTAGAAGAGCAAATCATTCATATCTTATGTAAGATGGAACACATATTTCGTCCATACCTTTTAGCATCATGGTTCACTTACTAATCCACTTACCTGAAGAAACAAGGCTTGATGGACCGATTCATGGGAAATAGATGTATCCAATTAAGAGGAATTTAAAGGACTTGAAGGAGTATATACAAAATTGTGCTTGGTTAGAATGTTCTATTGCTAAAGGTTTTGTGGTTGATGAAGCATTAAGTTTTTATTTTATGTACCTAAAAGGTGTTGAGACTAATTTTTGACACAAATATTCAATGAAGATGAAGATTAGTGTGAATTTAGTTACATTTAGGATTGTTTTGGCTTAGATTTGTGAAGAAATGTAGGAAGTTTCAAGCATGAACTCAAAAATAATTCAACAAGATTTAAAGAAATCCAATTTAAATATCACCAATCTAAGATTATTCCAAATATTCTTAGAATGGGTATTCAATGACAAAGAGATAATTAACCAGGTAAATTGCTTGTGTTACATTTCAATATCAAAATCAACCAACATGCTACAATGTGTCAACAAACATGCCTTATATAGGAGTTTATGACATTACTAACTAGCACACTAATTTAATCACATCACACACAAATAGCTAACTAGCACTTAACTAGTATTATAATGTATTTATATCATATATAATACATAGCTTAATAAGACTATTACAAATAAACTAAGCTAAGATTACATGAAAAAAAATAATAAGAATCCTAATCAAAACAACAATGTTGACTTTGAAAGGTTGACTAGGTCTTCTTGACTTTGAATTTCATGCATAATTGCTTCCTTTTTAATTACTTGTAATATGTGGAAATCTTAAGTATCTTGACTTCATATATGAATTGTTCTTCTTCCTGCAAATATGTTGTATACCTATAAGAATGACTTAAATAAATATCATTAAAGTTAGTCAAATCATTATCATAAAAGACAAACAATGTGATTGGATCCAAAACTAAGTATGCTAAATCATCACCTTGACTATCATCTTTGGATGTTGCTACATCAAGTTCAACAAGCTAGATAGAATTGTAGATGTATTTGTGGAGAAGTGTCAGCTATTAGTTTTCCAATCTTAAGCTCACTCTATTGGTAAGAAGAAACATGTGATTATAATAGATGAAGTTAAGAAAGAGGCTTAGTGGTATGTTTTGATTAATTGTCCAGAAATACAAAAATATTTGGAGTAAGTGTATTATAATATTCTCTATATTTATCATAGTATTATACATAAGTAAGTAGTGAAAATGCATAATTTTTATAGTGAACACATGGATGATATTCAACGACGTGGAGGTGGTGCCAATTTGAACAAAGTATAAAGGAAAGAATTTCCATCTTGATTCTATTCAAAGGTAATTATTTTTAGTAATAACAACTCAAACCTTAAGATAATTCTATGGTAGGGTTTATTATATCATCAATTATTTACAATAGACAATAATTATAGATGTACGAGTTGTGTGAAAGGAGATCACTTGAATTCACTAATGAGTTGTTCTCCTTCGCATTTAGATCATTTGATATTGTTTTTTTCTTATTCAAGTTTCATAATTAATGGAGTTAAATTCTCAATGCATGATACGAATATAAAGAGAAAAACACATAATAGTAGCGTATGTGTATTAGGCGAGAGCGGTTATAAGTTTTATGGACAATCAACTAAGATCATAGAATTATCTTAATTTTCCAAGTGTTTTGTAGTTTTATTTAAATGTAAGTGGTTTGATACTAATCTAAGAAAGAATAGAATTGTGCAAACGAACCATATTACAAGTGTGTATACTATGGCTAAGTGGTAAAAAGATTAGCAATATATTATTGAAACTCGTGCAAACCGAGTTTGGTATGTGAATTATTTGTACAATGACCTAAATTGAAAAGTTGTATGGAAAGTTAAGCATCAAAAAATTTGATATTTAGATGATGACACTCTTGACAACATACATGTGGTAGATGATGTTGAATCGAGTAGTGTTGACTTCAACGTTGATATCAGAGACCTTGATAAATTAAATATTGTATGTGTTGGTGCTAGTAGTGTTGTAGTCCAAATTAGTGATCAATATGACATGAGTGACTTCATTGTTGAAGATAAAATGTGGAACAATAATTTTTTGATAGGGATAGTGATGTGTAACAAAACAAGTGGCTACAAAAAGTTCCCTAGTTTTCTTTTGTAATTTTAAAATGATAAATGAATGATGAATTTTAAACTAAGGATATGGACGAAGGATCACACAAATTAATTCTTCAAACTAGCTTTGAAATCCTCATACAGATAACTCTCAAAAGATCTCTAATGAAGAAATAAATAGTAAACTTCACTAGATAACTCTACACAAACTCATATAGGAAAGGTATAGAGGGTTTCTAAATTATCACTCGCATAGATAAGATAATTTAGATATATGTATAGTTTACAACTCACATAGATAACATAAACATAGAACTAAGAAACTCACACAGGGTTTCAATGAGAGAAAACTCGATTTAATAACTCCACTCCACTATCCTCCTCAAATAATGAGTTTACATGGAATATTTATAGGATAATATCCGTCTCCTCTTAAAACCTTCTCAATAATAAGATTAACTAAATATAAATAATATAAACACTAATTAAATCACTATTCATGATACCTTTCATATGAATATTAATCTCTTATGATAATAATATTTAAATCTTAACAAAATCTTAAAAAGATAAAATACATCATAAGATAAAAGAAAACTCTGTCTAATTTCTTAATGATTAAGAAAATAAATTAACTAACTAATTTCCTAACATAATTATCAAATAAGTCAATAAAAACCTAGCTAATAAATATTAAGAGATAAGGGCGTTCATAATACTAATTACGACACTTTATCCATTCACGTATAAAAATTCAACTTGACATATATATGGTAAAAAAGTCATAACATTGTGCAAAAAACTTGAATTTGAGTTCTGAAATATGTGTTGGACTCCTAATTTAATAAGCTTTCCAATGATAGAATATATAATTATCTTCAAATTTTACTCTTTCTTCCTTCTATCGCAATTCACAAAACAATCTTCAAAATCTTTGAATATTTTTGCATTATATAGTGAAGGAGAATTTCTTGATAGCGATAATATTTACGATTCTAATTAGGAATTGTTTAATAATTTTAATTTTTGTACTAAATCTAAATGTAAACCTACTTATAATTTTATAGTCGGAGATCATTTGGTCTTATTTCCTACGAAATTGACAAGTTCTACACTTTTTTCATTTATGTGTATCATGATAATTTATAGCTTCTATCTATCAAAATATTTGATAGTTTCTATATTTTCTATATGGTGATGGACGCTATCCATTGCATTCTCGTAGACTATGCTCCGGGTGTCGGAACTCAAAAGGTATAAAATTTGGTCTATTATGTTAATTTCATCTCTATCACTTTAATAATTTTATTACATCAATGATAAAATTTGTATATGCATCTTTCAGGTTCTAGGAGGAGGGCCAGAGAAAGAAATAAAGATAGGATGATGTTGGAGCAATTTAAAAGATGAGGCAGAAAAAAGTTTGAGGCGGACTTCAATTTTTAGGTAAACACTTTAAATGTTATAGGTCTATATGGTAAATGGTTTTCCATATGTGTTGTAAATAAGATTGGGATAAAGATACTGCCATGTTATAGGAGTTGGTCACATTTTCCTCTAGAGGATAAGGCGAAGATCCTCCTCAAAGTTGAGGTAAAGTTTATTTATTATCTTTTTTAAATAAGTAATGAAATAAAAATTATATAGTTTCTAACTTATGATTATGTATATATGTAGACATATTTTGATTCAAATCCATGGAGGGAAAATTCTTCATGGCCTAGGATTGATTTAGGTCTTGATCAAATTATGGTTAATTGATACAAAGATTGTAAAGGTGATCATAAAAAGGATTGGAAAGAAAATAATAATTATAGGCCTTCTTTTTTTTGAGTAAGATATATGGCAAACATGTATTGATCTATAGAATTCACATGATTTAAATGTAATATTAAATTATGGTATAAAATTTGAATACAATTACATATAAAGAATATGAATAAATTACTATTTTATTGGTGAAGGATTTGGCAAACAAAAATGCTGCTAACAGAGCAAAACAGACAACTCCTTCTTGTCATGGTATACAATCATTATAAGAAGGTATTTTTGGGTTTTTGGTTCTTATTTTTTTTATCATCTAATATATTATAATCTTTTAAATTTTCTCTTATATATAAGATAATTCTAAGACAAGAAAAAAATTACCTACTATTGAGACTTATAGAGAAATGCATTTTAAGAATAACAAACAGGTGACTCTCCAAGCTGAGGAGAATTTTATAAGTTATTTATATGTAATTGATTTTAATATATATTATTAACATTTCCTATAATATGTTTAACTTTTAATTTTACGCATAGAATTAAATGTTAAGACAACGAAAGGAGACCTTCTCACAATTAGCTTCTTGTAGCGTTGATGATCCTACACCTCTTGAAATTGATAAAGAGCCAATACATGAGGATGTCCTAGGTAGTCATCCAAGCTATATAAAAGGTGCAGGAGGAAGGCTTGAAAGGGAAGGTTCAAGTCATGATGCTTCTCATATGAGTTGGATGCACACTAATCTACCACAAGAACAACACTAGGAATCTTAAGTATAGCAAAACCAAAGATAAATGAGTGAAATTATAGCCCGACAACAAGAAACAATTGAGCGTTAAGAGGAAGAATTTAGACAAATGAGAGCTTTTATGGATACATGGGATCAATATCATCCACCTCTGCCATCTAATCAAGATAAAGATGAATATGATGAAAATGAATTTTAGGTTTTATGCTAGTATTGAGAAGTCAAATGTAATAACAATATCTTTGTTTTATAAATTATGTTTTTTAAAACATTCTTCTTTAAAATGATACTTTGGAAATATTTTCAAAACCTTATTTTTTATTTAATTTTTAAAATTTTAAAGTTAATTATTTGTGATAAATTATCGGTAATAAGCTTTTTAATGCAAAATAGTGTTCAAATTAAAAAATTACTTATTGTCGGAATTAAGCCTTAATACTAATAATGTATTGTCACTATGAAGGCATGCATATTGTCGGTAATAAGCGGCAATAGTTGGTAATAATCCATAATAATTGGTAACAAGTTTTTTTTTTTAATTCAAACAATTTATAAATTTAAAATTTCAATCATCAATATTAACGTCCATCTAAATTATTATTTTTAACCCTGTTATTTTTTTATCGTTGGTTATAAGCTAAACTTCAATAAATATATCATCGGTGTTACACCTTATTACCAATGATAATTAAATTGTCAATAATAAGCCTATTATCAACCCACTTGTACTGATGATTAAATATTGATGAAACATCATCGGTATGTGTTACCAACGAGCTTCTCCATATTACCGACAATTTAGATCATCGCTATTTACCCTTATTCCTATAGTCTGAGTGGACATAAATCCATGTATGTGACTTAGAATTATAAAATTTGGATTTTAAAAACTGAACATGTGAGATATATTTGTTACGAAAGGCCTTGATAAATGGTTTTCTGACCATATGAGACTTTTGAGTAATAAAGGAAAACATATGAGTTACATTTAAACAACTTAGCTTGCAACAGGCTTTCTACCCCAAATACAAGTCTAATATATGCAATGTAAACTTGGTATTCTTCTCTTGATTTCCTCTCTCTCTCTCTTTTTAATTTATATATAATACCACTAGATGTATTACAAGGAGCTAGTGGATCTTTATTTATTTATTTTCATATTGGGTTAGCTAGGCACATGTGATTAGATTCATATCATTTATCCTCATTTCCTCCACCCATCCTATATATATATATATATATATATATATATATATATATATATATAAACAAGGTAAAAAGGTTATAGGTAAATATTGTTAGACAAAGAACCCAATTGTTTAAGCATATTAAGTCATATATTATTATGCCTCTATTAGCAAATCCGTGATACTTTGATAACATTTAACAAGTACAAATCTCATGTGATCTTTTATGGATTTTATTAGCATATGATATGTATTTTTCACACTCTTAAGCCTCATCTAACAAGTAATATTTCTCAATCATCATATTAGAAGGAAATAGAAGAATACCATAAATAGAAAAAGTAAAACTTGTATATCATAGGTTAATTAAGAAATGTTTGAAGTATAGTAAAATGATAAGAACATAAAGTGAATGCATTAACATTTTGTCCATCTTATGCTAATATATTTTCTAATTAATTGTACTAGAATAGAATCACAAGTAATTTTTGTAGGCAGACGACCATCTCTTTCCAATGTATCTTTTTCACATATAGAATTTTATATTTGTTCGAACCTTCAACTTTCATGATCTCTTGCATGAAAAGTTGTAGAGTTAGAAAATGTGATTTATTTTCCTTGTAGGGAATTCATGAAAAAAATTCTCAACTATTGAATGAGCTCTTCTATTTTCCTTAGATACTCTTTTTATTGTAATGCTTGAATGGAACTGAAAAATCCAAGATCAAGAATCAATGTGCATTCTTGCATTATCTTGTCGAATATGGATGGTTTTATTCAAATCTTCTCTTGACCACTTTCTTTGAATTGCATGTATAAATTTCTCAATTAGATATGCTCATATTGTATCTCTCTTGACTAAGGTCATCAGTTTTATCTCTAAAGTCCCTACTTCTCTATTTCTACATGTTTTTATGCTAGTTGCATGGTGACAAAAGGAAAGACTTCTATTTTTCCAGGAAATAATACACTTCCTTCATCATCAAACCTTAGATGAGACATAGCAACTAAAAAAATCACTTTTCCAATATAATTCTTACTTTGTCATATACACAAAGGTTATTCTTCAATGGGAAGTAAATAATAAGTCTCAAACTTTTTGGTCAAATAGAACCAATTTTTTGTCAATTTGTGTCATATTATACATATCGATAAAATTTCTTTCTTCAAGCAATTTGCTTGGATCTGACATCGATATACAAAATTCCAAATGTGCACTTTTATGTTCTACTTTTAGATATGGTTTTATAGAATTTGTATGACAATGAATAAGAGCATGTTTCACAAGTTTAAATAGAGTTATATAGCTTATATTCAAATACTAGACAAGTTCTCTCAAAGTTTTTCACCGCTATAAAGGAACTTCAAGGACTTGATTTAAGTCAGCATGAACTCTCTATTGACCACAACTTTTTGTTCTCTTATGAGACACATTAAGTGCATATCCATTTGGGATTTTTTAAGCATTGTCAAATCCATTTTATTGTTTGTATATGTACCACAAATAAAGTAGAAACATCTTTCATTGTACCTCATTTTAGTCTTCCATCAAAAATTATCTCTAATAAAGCATTATATATAATACCCCAAATTAGTAGTGTATAGTGGAAGCTTAAAATGATTGATATGAATACATATATCAATATGGTATACCTTCTTTTTGGGAAAACTATCCTTAGAAAAATCTATGGTTAAGAGTGCTTATCTTGGAGTAGTTCAAGGATAGGTGATCACCTGAAAAGTTTTATGAGAAGTGTGTAAGTGAGGAGAAACCAAGTTCAAAAGGACTCGTATTGATCTGTAGGGTCAATTATCAATTCTAAAAGTGCTTTAGGGTAACTACTCGCCGCCAGTGTGAGGTCAAGGTGTTGCATTTTATATTGCCCATGTTTCTCTATTCGACGAAACTTTTATCGCTTTTATATCTTGAGATATGTGATGTATATTATAACACCCCAAATTTTGTAACTAAAAATTTTTATTTTAGCAGAAGCGTTATCTCAAAAGAGCTGGGTGTTACTGTCTTACTCGACATAAGTTTATATTACACTATTATCCTTGCATCAAATACATGGTAAAATAATAAAAATTTTAAACATAATAAAATAGAGATGAAATCCATCCTTTGGCGGGTAGGGTAGATTAGTTCCCTAAGCATCTCGAAGAAAATCTCCCATTGATATGTATTAGCTCCCCTCAACTGTTGAACCCTCCACCATTCGTCTGCCCGACCTCATAAGTGGAATACTTCAATGTCCACCTGCCAACTCTTTGGGCAACCACTAGTCGTAAAGATCTTCTCAAAGTCCCTTAACTAATGCTCTAACACATTCTCTAGTGATGGCATTTAAATAGGAGGTGGTGGCAGTGGCTAAGGAGCCTCCTCATACTGAATATGCACTCTATGAAAGCCCAAATAGTCTCCATGAAATGCTCAAGATGTCAGTTCGCAAAATCTGACTAATGACTATGCGGTTAGTACACATGGAGGTAGCATCTTCCACATAAGGCCAGAAGTTAGACCTATCTTATATATTTAAGGCCAACTCCCAACCCAAACAAAAGCTCACTTGCAGACTACACCATAATCTATAAGTTTAGATAAAACCAAAGAAATTTGTTTTTGTAAAACAACATCATGATTTAAAACCATAGGCTATAATTACAACTTTTAACACCCCCAATTTACGAACTAGAAAATTTAGTTTGAATATAATGTTGAAGTGTTTGAAAAGAAAAATTAAGGGATGTTACTGCCACATCAACCATAATAGAGGTGTGATCATCACCTAACCCATGCCTAATGCATGGCTAAATGGAACAACGAACAAAAATATGCATGCTCATGATAATAATATAATAGTACTAGTGTTAACAAAGATAAGAACAATAATATAGATAGGAAGAGTATGAGAGTTTATAAAATCCAAATATAAGAAATCAAAGCCAAGTGTTTAAATAACCAGAAGAACAAAAAAATCCCAACGTTGTGGGCAAAACACCTCTAGCCGGTTAACCTTACTCTTAATCATAAATATAAATCTCCAACCCCAAGCAATGGCCATCTACAGGCCCATGTCATCACCCTCAGCATACTTTAACTGATAATTATACCCTTGCAAATCGTCCTCTACTTCTCGAACCAAAATTCGGATCATCATAGTAACCACATAAGTGCAGTATTAATACGGTGAAGTCCTAGTAAAAACAACTAAAACATGGTAAGGCTCAAGCAACACATTGAAGTCATATAGTGGCATGGTAATAAGCATACCAATATAAATTAACACATAGGATGATGGTATTAATATAATATTGCATGCTCACATAGAAATCATGGAAGAATATTAATACAGTAAATGCATCACAATCCACACAATGTATAACATATTATAATTCTTCCTATATTGATCGCATAATATCTAGTTAAGATAGTTCATTCGATCACACCCAGTTTTCCACCATGAAAAAAATTCATGGCAACAAATAAACACAATGGGATACCACACCCACCACACAAGGCTAGGATACATCAAAGGGGATTTTCTATAGGGATAACACACCCACCACATCAAGAAAGCCTGTCATAAGGGAAAATAGAAATCAGGATACTACACCCACTGCATGTGGTCGTAGTACATCAAAGGGGTTTGTACTGGAATACCTCACCCACCACACCCTGAATGCCTCTGCCGCAAAAACTAAAAAGTTAGGATACCACACCCACCTAAGTAATGGACAATACGAAGTGCTAGGGGGCTTGTATCGAGATACCTCACTCACCTGAACTAGACATTGATGTCATGTCGGTCTGCCAAATTATAATCCTCTACCTCAAAGATATGCACATACCCCCTATCGACCACAACCTGGTAGAGAAGGAAATAAGTAATGAGAGAACAGTATAACCATAGGGCGACCCGTCTACTAACTCCCAGATAGCTACCCTGAAAGTCAGAGAAAAAGGCTCTAATGAAATCTTATACCATTATTATTAATTATCAAGTGATATCATACATCATAAATTAATTTCACACATAAACAATTAGGTGTTTCCAAGTGATGACACCGAAAATAATGAAATTCCATTATTATCCAAATTGGGTGGTTCCATGTGATAACACTAGACACATCACAACGTATAAAAGTCACCAATTGGGTAATTAGAGATGACACCAAACTTAACCAACTCATATCATCATCATGATTCTTATTATATCAAGGGAAAACATGGTTTAAATTATAATTTAAATATTGTAATTACATGGAGGTATAAACATAAACAACCAAAAAGAAGAACAACAATTAACAGATGAACTAGGCGGCATAAAGTCGAACCAATCAACTGGTATGGTCGTACCAGATCTAAACCAAAAATAACACCTACGAACCATTCGATTGGTTAGTCTCACTGATTAATTGTTCATAGAAAACCATTCAATTTGTTTGGTCTAAATGGACGATGGGTCTAAGTAGAGACTAGAACACTTTGGTTGCTAGGTCCCTAGTCAAGAGATTTGGCAAATTGATTGATTGTTTATAGAAACTAGTTGACGGGTTCATCAAACCGTTTGACTAATCTCACAACCAGGAGATCAAAATTTCCAAAACATGTGATTGTTCACACAACTAATTGATGGGTTCAACAAACCGATTGATTGGTCTGGGCAAAACAACATCCAAACTTGCAATACATACACCAAAATTCACCAAACTTTACCATATTAATCCTAACATGCTTCATAAAACACACAAAGAGACATGTTACATGCATAGAATCACATGGATAAATGGTGACGTAGGCATTTAAACAAAATTATACTTAAATTACCAAATCATATATTAAAAATAGAGAAACCACCAAATGCATAATTTCATAAAGAAACTATACCAAATGCTCAAATTATAGAATATAATTAGCCCATGATCAATACAAAAACACACCAAGAACATAGAACCACAATGACTAACAAAAGCTTCTTTCATATTAAAGATAAGAATACCTTACCTTGAAGTAATTTTTCTAACATATAACTCCTACTTGATGGCTATCTATCAGGACCTTGATTCATAAGAGAATCAAAAGTCAAAACCATTAAAAATATTTTTTTAAAACTCCACTCAAATCAAAGAAAATCAGAAGAAGAAGAAGAAAAACACAACTCAACCTCTTTCTTAGGAATAGAAACCCAAATAAATTGAAACTAGAATCTTTAACATTTATCAAACCTTAATCCTTCCTCACTTAATAGAAATAAGAGAGAAATAAAGATAACATTAAGAGAAGAAATAAGGGACACGAATTCAACCAATGAAGGGAAGAAAACAAGATAAAAGCCTATGTTTTTCTCAATAGAGGGGAAAAAGGAGAATAATGGTTAATACTCAGCATTTAGCAATTTTCACTAAGGGAAGGGAAGAAGAGAGCATGATATAATTGGTCAAAATCTACATAAGAGAGAGAGAGAGAGATGATTGGTATGGTTGAGTTTTGGCAGCCAAGTGTAACATAAACACTTGATTAGGTGAGGGAGGTTGAGTGTAGTTAGGGGGAGCAATTGTAAAAGGTTGGTAAGACAGGAAACATGGGCAAGAATTCAAATACGCAACTTAGCTACTAGATGAGAGAGAGGGGGAGAGAGATAAGTGAGGGAGATTAAAGAAGGTGAGACATGCCTCAAAAGTGTATTTTGGGAAAATTTAACTAAATAAAGTCATAAAATAATCTAAATAATGTAAACTAATCCCAATGCACTAAAATATGCTCATTAGAACAAATAGATTCAAATTACAAGTTTTCCTAAACATTAGAAAGAGATTTGAATCAAAATAAAAAAAATGATCTAAAATCACAGGATAATCAATCAATCGATTTGAGCAAACCAGTCAACTGAATCATCGAGAATAAAATTGTCAATCTCCAAGTGTACTAGTCAATTGGTTGGGTAAGCAAGTCGATAGGTACGCCTAAAGTTTACATTTTTATTAGAATTTCAATCCCTTTTCCAAATCAAAACAAATTATTTATATCCACATAATTTTAAACACATTTTGAAGGATTTTAGGATGGGGTATTACAACCCAAGCCCCAATGATAGAATCAACACTCTTCACTAATGAGTGCATCAAAAGCAGCATAGTCATCTAAAGGGTCCTCAAAGACCTGCACAAACTTAACTGGGTCATCTACTCATGAAAATTGAAAATCACTCATGAAAAGGATGATCAATACGCTACATATTGAGTAAGGTAACAATACAGTCATAGTAAGGTCACACAAGTCATAAGGTCACAAAAAGAGATAAACATACACATCAGTTAACATAGGGTGGTACCAACTTATTTATAGATTCTAGGTCTTACGATAATAATAACATGATTAGTATCCATAATCTTATTCATGTTGAGTTCAGGGACCCCACTATTCTCAACCAGTGGAATGGTATTAATAAGATAATAATATACAACCTTAGGGCATAAAGCTCTTAGACATTATTCTCAACTTGTGGAACGGTATCAATAATATACAACCTTAGGGCATAAAGATCCTATCTACTATTCTTTTCCAATGGAATGGATAGGTACAACCAGCCTCGACTCACGTGATATTTTACTTTAAGTGATTAATATCTAATTAATGATTAATATCATTTAGATGACTTATTTAAATTTGAGTTCAAGAACCCAACTATTCTCAACCGGTGGAACATTATCAATAATATACAACCCCAGGACATAAAACTTCTACCCACTATTATCTTCCATTGGAATGGATAGGTACAACACCAAGGTAAAAATACCCTTGATCACTATTCTTATCTAGTAGAATGGGCAAGTACAACCTGTAATACCCTAAGAATTTGCTTAGCCTAATCCCGTATTATTAACACCCTAATTTGATTCTAATCTTGAGAAATCTTGCTTGAGCCTTAACCCAATTTCTTAATTCTAAAACTTTAACTAAATATGAATCTTTGACTCAAATAAATTGTATTTTGTAAACCAAAAACAAAGCCCCCTAAAATTTCCACTAATTTTAACTATCTTTGGCTAATCCAAAAATCACCTAAGATAATTCCCAAATTTTTTTTTTTATTTTTCACTTTTCTTTCTCCTTTTTCTTTTCTTCTTCCCTTTCTCCCATCAACCTTAGCTATAAAGTTTGAAATTGTTGCAACTTGCATCCTTCTCCACTTGCACCATCACCCATCACCCATCACCTTTTATGTAATCATCCATCATCTCCATTGCTTTCTTCTTCTTCTTCTCTTATCCCAGCCAATATGCTCCACTACCACCTCCCCCGACACTTCTTCTTCTTCTTCTTACTTATCCTTACATAACTTATACACACAACCATCACCATCACCTGCCATTTTTCCCAACACTCAATCATCATTTTCCCTATACCACCTTGCACCATTATTCCCTCCCCCTCTGTTTCTTTTTCCCCGATTCACACCCTACATGCACACACACATATGTGTGTGTGTGTGTGTACACTACACACTCTCCTTCCTTCCTCTTCTTCTTCTTCCATTCTCTGCCTTGTTTTTCTACAGAGCCACCTTCCATCGCCATTGTGCACCACCACATCCACTAATCACCCCATTAATCGATGGACCGACCACCAAGGTCACCCTAACCTTCCCCAGCACTGTTGATGGCCATCGCCACTAACCACCACCTCTTTTTCCTTATTCTTCCCTGTATCCATCGTGTTGTTACAAAATGCACGACCTTTCAACACTAAAATTTCCTACTGCATGCTCGTGTAAACTAGCACAACCTACCCATTCATCCTTGCACACCCCCGCATGGCCCAAATGTATGTCAGTGCACCTTTATTCGACTAGCCTAGTGATCGAGCACGACCATGCCACTTTACATTATCAACTGTGCATAATCCTTCCTCTCAGTCTAGTGTGCACCACCTTCACCACAGCCATGCAGCCACCCATTTTTGGTTGTGCACCTGTATTTTTACCCCAAACCTTTTTCAAACACTACCAAATTGTTACTATAGCTCCACCACACATTCTAATACACATCCACACATCCTAAGATTCTATTTAACTATGATTATTTCTATTTTTATCCTCTTTAACTTAATTTCTCCTTTGGTTAAACTCTTTGAGCCTAATCGTGGTTTTTGTTGTTTTCTATAAGTGGTATTCCAATAGCCTTGGAGGAGGAAGTCTAGAATTTACGTGCTTAGACTCTGGTGTCCTAGTTGATAAGAATACTATTCGATGTTTAGGGTTTTTTGTTATTTGCTTGCATGTTTATGTCTGTTTCATGATATTGTTGATCTATGATTTAATATATGTTGATCATGATATTTTATGCTGATATTATGATGGTATGCATATTATGTTTGAAAGAAAATAAGAATGAGTAAGATGTATCATTATGATTTTGTTGTGATAGTGACATAATTGTGGGAATATTTCTTATGACATGAAATATGGGCTAAATGAGATTTGATAAGTAGACATAAGTATTTTTATGAGGAATGATGATAATTTATAGATATGGAAAATAAGGTGTGTGGAAGGTACAAGATTTTATAAAATAAAAATTATTGTTTATTCTTAAGGGTAGTTTGGTCATTATGGGATAATAAGGCAATTTTGGTATTTTATGTGTCAAGCGGATTAAAATATGATAATGACATCCTGAGAAATTTTTAGAGGTATTAGCGTTTGTTCTAGGGTCCTCGAATGATAAAATGGTTAATCAGGGCATAATAATTCATAACAATAAGGTTATCATTCCATATGTAAAAATATAGAGGTTATTCAGATTCTAAATATGTTGCTAATGATTGGCCTTATGAGGTTGCTTATTGGACTTGGTAATCATGTGAGTCTCATGGGAGGTATTATGACTACTATTTGGTAATTAGGATGTGGAGATTTCTTTGAGTAATACCTTAGGATAAGATTATTATTATATGTGTATGACATGGGAACAAGACCATGCATTATGGGTATAATAGTAATGATGGTATTTGAGAGTGAAAAGTTGTAAATGATGGATGAACAATCAATATGGGAGAATGAATACTAAAGGGTATGTAATTAGGGTTTGAAGAGACTTAAGGATTTTGACTTGTGTTGTGTGTCTATATGCGTTAATGTATTTGATGCTTGTGAAACAATATTGAATAAGATATTAATCACTTAAAGTGAAAGAGCACGTGAGGAGGGCCAAGGATATAGTGGCTTAGGAGTGTTTTGCCTTGAGAAGGTGTTTCAATCCGTTCCATCGAATTAAGAACAGTGAGGAGTGATTTAAAGTGGAAGAGTATGTGAGTCAAGACCAAGGTGTTGTTTTTATATATATGTCCCATTCCACCGGGGAGAAGAGTGGGTCGAGAGCTTTCTGCCCTAAGAAGGTGATGTTTTCAAATCCATTCCATCAGATAATAATAGTGGCTTGGGTGTGTTGTCCCTAAGAAGGTGCTTTAGACCATTCCACCAGTTTAAGAATAGTGAGGTTCTTACACTCAACATATGTAAAAGAATGAAAATGGATTATACTTAATAAATGAGATCTGGATCATTAACTGTCTTATGAGATGTTTTAATTTTCTTCTTGTACACTTGTTATCTAATGTGAGAGCATACACTAATTGTATCCCTATTTTAATAGTATTGTTCCCTTACTCAGTACGTAGTGTAATGATCACCCGTTTTATGTGTCATGCTCATTTCCACGAGTAGGAGACCCTAATTCTTATATGGAGGTACCAGAGAATCTGCTAGATGATTATGCAGCCTATGATGCCTTATGTGGGGATGAGTGATTTCATCTGTATTAGGGGTTGGGTGAAGAGTAATATTATATATGGTATTTTTATTTATCCGGATACCTTTTTGGACTCTTAATCCATGGTATCCCTTCTTTTTGTATTTTGTATTGTCACTCGAAGTTAAACTACAAGCTCATTATTATATTATAAATGTTTCTTTCTTTATAATTTCCTTGTGCTAATATAAATGTTTTAGCCTTATGATTGATGTAAGGATGGTTGAATAAACAAGACTTATGTCAATTATAGTGGTAACCCCTAATATTTTACTAATATACTTCCACTATAAAAATAAAATTTTTCAGTAGTAATAATTGAGGTGTTACACAACCGGTCCTGATTCATGTGGTCTTTCACTATAAATAATTAATATCTTATTCATGGTTATTTATTTTAAATTCATCATATAACCACACATATAGACATGCAAGACACATGTCCCAATATATTTTCCCAAGGTCAATCCATATTCTCCCTAAGAAACCCTAAGTTCATAATTCATGCATAACTTCTTCCTCAATAATCATTTTATCACCCTATTCAATACCCATCCTTAAAATTTTATTATTCACAACCTACCCAATGATAATATTTAACTCTGACGTCTTACATATGCAATAATAGCCTACCTTTAGGGTTAATATTTGCCTTTTCTCACAAAACCATCATTTCACAAATTAATTATAACCTTTCCCATGAGACTCATATAACTCCCGCATTCAATATGAATCCCTAAAATTTCAATATTAAAAACATATATGAAAATCAATGTCAAACTCCAACATGACCTGCATATGATAATATTTTCGCCCTTAGGGTTACTATTCTTTCTTAATGCCACATTTCTCGTTTATTAGACTTAGATCATTCATATTCTCTCCAAAAATTTCATACAATATACTTAGCCTATTTTGAACCAATTATCACATTAAAATATCCGATATTTAATTTTTAACCCATATTTACCAAAACACCCCTAAAATAGCTAAATACCCATATTTCCATAAAATTCTTATGAATCCCAATATGAATGATTTTTCAACATCCAATATATAATATCATCTTAAGAATAGATAACCGCAATAATATTTAAATACTACAAAACCCAATTCATACCAACCAACAATAAACACAAACTCATGTTTTCACAACTTTCTCGCTTTTTTACACTACTACAAATGCACTCTTCTATGATGACTTTTGTCATTGCCGAAGGGATAAATTTTTTTTACAGAAAGTCTATAGTGATGATGGGAAATTGCTCAATTTTTGTCATAACATCTTTATAACAAAATACCCAAGATTACAAGGACAGAAGTCATTATTGAAAACTACCCCCTATTGCGACAACTAATAGCTCATTTGGAGTTAATTATCAAAATAAATTATGTATGATAATAGTTTGTTTGGAGTTACTTATCATAGATAACTACTTTTCATAAGTAACTCCAAACATATGCTAAGTTGTTACTATCATACTATTATGATAACATTATTAAAAAAAATAAAAAGTGAAATTATCTATTGCAATGACATTTTAGGTTAACTGTAGTGACCCTATCATCACTAAATTTTCAATTTTAAAAAAATGATCATCGTAGTGCGACGAAATTTTTGGTCTAATACAATAACAATGTCGTTACTAAATACCCAAATTAAAAAAATATATTATCAACCTACTTCAATAACTAATAGGTCTACTACAATGACCTCGTTATTGATAAATGCCCAATTTTTTTTAAAAAAATATTATCAGCCTATTGCGACGACTCAAGGTCTACTACAACAACTCTAACCGTCAATAAAAGCCAAATTTAAATTTTCTGAACTTTTATTATGACCCTTTAAATTTTAAATATATGTTTTTATAAATTTATACTTATTTATATTAATTGAAACCATTAATAATGCATAATTTTATTTTCATATTAATATTAATATATAATTGATAATATTAAATAAAAAAACTTTTTGAAATACAACTATTGTTCATATTTTGAAATTATCATTATAATTTTGTTATCTACCATAAACAACTAGATTCTACTCATCCCCTTCATCCCCATCCTCTTCTTGATCCTCACTTACATCCTCCCATGACTCCACAAGTCTGTGTCTAAGGTTTTCTATTACAATACTTGATAGTTTTTTTTTATGCTTTAGCACTTTGCTATGCTTTTGAACAATCTTAGTTAGCTTGCCAAGTTTTTCTCAAGTGCAGAAGCATTGTTGTTGGTCCTAACAGAAGATGGTGATGATGGTGCTGGTGGAGTTGAAGATGATGCTGACTGATGCAAGAGTATCCCCCTTAATTGATAATAACAATGATAATCTACTTATTAATTTTTCCAAGGTAGAAGAATTCAAAACTCTTCTTACTTGGGTTAATGAGTGATCAAGGTTATTAGAAGCCATAAAATCCATGCAATACCAAGATAAATTTCATCAAATCCACACTTTTTATGGCTCCATTATGTCTTGAATATGGCTTAACAAGCCAAGTTCTGCATTGACTACAAGTAGCAAAATGTGGCTGAATCAGCACAAGTTTTTGGCGATTCAAGAAACCATTTCATGAGTTATATTTAAGTAATATTGGGAAGTGTATTATGGGGAGTTAAAGGCCTAAAATCAAGCTTAATTTGTGGAATAATGAACGTTCTTTTTAGCCCTCAAAACCATCTATCAAGAGTCCAATCCATTAACTTGGTGTTTACCTTTCTTAGTTAAACATGGTTAAAGAGTAATGTTAGACTTTCCTAAAGTGTAATTTATGTTTCTAAGTATTGTTCATAGGTTTTAAGACTTGACTATGTTGTGATGGGGGTCTAAAAGAATTGAAATTCATCCCATAGCTGATTATAGTAGCTTATAAACCTTGGTTAATGTGTACTAGTGTAACCTATGGTTAGAATGTAACAAAATCAATTCCCTATGATGGGGATTTTCAAATTAAGTTCTACTCATCCTCTTCTCATCTCCCTTCTAAATTTCTATTTTGTTGGAACCTTACTCACTTCCATCACTAACACTTAGCTTAAACTAATATGTTTAGCATTATGCATCATTGATGAAGAGCCCTTCAATAATCTATCAATAGATCTCTCACGGCTATTGTGTTGTCCAAGATCTTCATGCACCCACCTCATCATTTTTAGAACTATTCTTGTTGTTAGTTTTTAGATGTTTTTGTGGCTGCCAACATCGGTGAGGATGTTGTTTATTTCATAGAGCTTGCATAAGGGATTGGGGTTAGAAGAGGATTATCCGGTACACCTTGTTGGTATTATTTTTTTTATTCTAATACAAATATCTTATCCCTTGTTCTGATATCTCTCTTAGTGTCTCTTTTGTTAGGGGTGTTCCTCCTTTTTAGATATCTATTGGATTTATGTATATTATATTCTTATTCTTTATATATATATATATATATATATCCATACATACATACATACATACATACATATATAGATATTGATATAGATATTTGGTACTCCCAAGTGATTGGACTCGAGCCTCCTCTATCATATTTTGTAGCGTCTCCGATATTTCATATTATAAGAAAAGTCAAAATTAAGAATAAATAGCTTATAAAAAAATATAATTAAATTTATTCCTTTAGAGAATTATGAACTTACATATTTATTCTCACCATCCTTGCTCACCCATTTCCCATCCTTGTAGTGCATCTCATTGAAAGTCTCAACTTCACCCAGAATTTTCTTAATATTAGGGTCAGCCTATAATTATAATAAAAAATAAAAATTATAAAATTATGAATAAAATTATAAATAATGAATGAAATTATAAATTAGATATACAATATATTAATGTAGAGAAATTGAGAAATCGATGATGAGCCATGGAGGCTAGGATATTGTTGCTTGATTCTATTTTTTGTGTTTCCTTTTTACTTTGCCTACAAATCAAGAGATATACTTAATTAATACTAATACATACTAAAGTTATCTACATGTAATATTATCAAAACATCTTTTGTTCAGGAGTATCCCAAAACTTGGCGACGACAACAATGACGGCAATAAGATTCTGTAGTGACATACAATTAAACCAAAATTTAAGATATTTTTTTTAGCTTTAATAAATTAATAATTACAACAAAATAAACTAAAAGAAAGAGTAAAACTAAAATATTTAACCGAGATAATGACGAGGAGGATATGGTGTAAAGCGATAGTGGTGATGGAAGCCATGAAAACCCATAAAAACAAAAAAAAAATGTTAAGAGTAAGAACTAACAATAATACACAAGATTTGGTCAAGAAATTAACCAAAAACAATGGCTAACATACCAAGAAGCCGAGAGAGAGGCAACGAATTGGAGTTGCAATATTGACAATGGAGAGAGATGAACGATAGTGATGATGATGGGTAGGCTTTTTATATTTTATATAACTCACCCCTACTACAATGACTCCTCTCCCTCTACTCTGATGACGAGGTCACTGTAATAGATCTCCATTTTAATGAATGATAGCAATTTGGTTCACCATATTGCAGTGACAATACACCCTATAATGACGACAAGTCATCGTAAGATACCCTAACCAAAAAAATTTCCACATTAATTTTTAGGAGGGAGGAAATCCTTCCACACCCTACAACAATGACCCCCTAAATAGCGACAGCTCGTTCCTATTAAATAGTGTTTTTTTTGGGGTAGGAAACATGAAGGACGCAAATGTTTTTTAGGATACTACGATAACCCCATCGTTACTGTATCATGGTTTATTTCAAAAACTAATTTCAAATATTACAACGTTAAAATAAATTTAATTTTTAGTCATTGTAGCCTCATTTTTTTTAGTCATCAAATTGCTCCTTCAATGACGACATATCGTTGCAATAGATGTGTCTATTGCGATGAATTTGGCCGTCGTAAAAAAGGTCGTCACAATAGACAAATATTATTGTAGTGTCAACATACAAAACCATATCTTATAACATTAGTATCAAAATAATATATTCCATACAAAAATTTCAAGAATGATACTACATACATACCATACCATATTCATTTTATCACAAATTTCATAAAATGACCCAAATACCCTTAAGATAGCAACCCATTCAACATTTGACAAAAACCTAGTCACAACATTATCAACATCCCATCTTCAACATATTTCATCATGACAATACTTAAACATATTTACTACCCACACTCCATAACTTTATCAAAACAATAAATTGTATCAACATGTTTGGATTACAAGGCAAGGCTTATATCAAGCAATATCACATAGGATCATGATTTACATAACAATCATACACTCATAATGTAATAACATAAGATGTTTAAATAAAACCAAAAATGTGATTTAAGGATATAGAACTATATTAACATGGCATTACATATAATTTAATAATAGCATCAAAACCCTATTCTAAGACATGTATCTTTACATGTCACCGATCCCTATGTAAGAACAAACCCTAAGTATCCTCCACCAAGACCACCAAAAGATCCCCTAAGAGCCAAGAAAAATCCACGATTATAAGAATATGAAAAACAAGCAAATAAAGGTGAGGTAGGGGAGGAAGGGAAGGAGAAAAGAATCGAATCACTAGAGAAGGGTTAGTTACATGAGGATGGTGTGCTTGGTGGGTTGAATTACATGAAGAAGTCATGCTGAAAAGGGGTAGTAACATGAGGAATTCAAGTTGGTAAGGGGATCACAATGAGTGATGTTCACATTAGTGGAGGGGTGTAGTGTGAGAGGTTGATGGTGGTGGCTTGTTTCTATATGAAGGTTGGTAGAAGATGAGGGGTTGTTGCATGAGGTTTGGGTGAAAAAATGGGGTTGGTTGTGTGATCTCTTCACATTGCTAAAGGTGTGTAGCATGAGGTACTTTGGTTACAGATGGTTGTGCAACGTGAGTCGTGTCATGTTGGGAATAGCATGCTATAAGAAAAATAGTGGTACTATAGGGAGGAAGGTGTAATACCCAAAAATATATCTAATCTTTATCATGAGTAATTAGAATATTAACATAATTCTAATCTTAAGAAACATATAGTTTTACCCAATCCTAATTCCTTAACTTTAAATCTTAATATAATCCTAAATTATTCTATATAATTAATATTTTTAATCTAAAACTAACCCTGAATGGTTGATAATTAATTTTACCCTAATTTCCTAATCAAATTTATATTAACCTAGCTCTAACCCTAATCCCAAACTTATTTTTCCTTTCTCCTTTTTATTTTTTCTCCTTCCTAGATTCATTTTCTTCTTCCTCTTCTTCCTATGCATTTCCTTTTTCTCTTGACCACTTTCATTCTGCCATGATTCCAACCTTGAACCTATCTACCTTACCCTCATCGTCACAACCATCAACTCCCGCATCTAGCATTGATGTGTTCAAGTGAAAAACTTTCCCCTGATTGTGCCTCACTTCCTATTTATTTCTCTCTATTGTTCTTCAACGCAAATATGTGTGTGTGTGTATCCCTAAGATCTACCTCATTTAATTCTCAACCAACTCCATCCCTCTCTCCATTTTTGTCGACAAGCAACAAAAATTGAGAAGGCTCTTCCTTTATTCTCTTCCTCCTTCTCGCTATTGCCACAATCACAACACCAACCTAGCAATGCCAAACTCCATTATTTTATTCCTCTTTCCTTAAAACCTCCTTGTTGTTCCTCCCTCCCTATCACCGACTTCCATCACCATTGCCACCCTCCAACCTCCGACCCCACTCTCTGTTCTCACCCCTAGCTTAGGCTTAAACTTCCATTCCTCCCCCTTTTATTAAAATCCCCCATCACCATCTCCATCCCCTTAGCAATGGCATATAGTGTCATTTCTACCCCTTGGTGTGACATTAGTTGTAGTTCCTCCTCCCTTGTCACATAATGTTTTACTGTAACAACTTCAAGCATTGCGATTTGGTATTTGCTACATTTTCACCCTCCTTTACCTTAGTATTTCTTGGGTTATCTCCCCAACTTCTGATCATTTTTTATCTTTATTTCTTAAGAGATTTTTTAGAGGTCTTAGAAAAGGTGGGATAGGGTTATCCGTGCTAGAGGGCGGTCTCATTTTTAGTAAGGAAACAAGTCATAGTTAGGGTTTTTCTACAAAATATTATGTATGATTGTTTTCTATATCATCTTATTATGATTATGTTTTTAACTTCATGTTGATAAAGTTATGATGTAATAATGTGGTATGATATGATGGAAAATTAAGCAAGCATGCACTTACATGATATTGTTACGATAACTCTTATCTTATAAACCCTAAATGAAATGGTGGGATACATGGTATTGTAATGTGGGTTTGATAAATTGTAACTAGTGGGAAATGAGTAAAATTAAGATTTATGGTGATATAATAAGTTGAGGATTGTTAAATAATTTTATTTTACATCTAGGGTTTTTGTAAAATATGTGCATTTAACTATCCTTAAGGTTCTTTTGGTCAATATTGGTTTAATATGGAAATTTTGGAATTTTAATGTGTTATGTGGTTTAAAATATTCTAACAATATCATGTTAAATGTTTGGATTAATAATTTATGGAATAAGTCCAAACAAAATGAGAAAATGGCTTAAATTAGGAATAATAACCCTAGAGACGATGTTATTATCTCATGTATAAGACGTTAGATTTAGACCTTGATTTTTGGATATGTTTTTAATATTAGAGTTTTAGGAATTTATGTTAAATTTGGTGATTATATGAGTCTTATGGAAAAAATTATACCTAACTTGTGAAATTAAGGTTTTGTAGGGATTATAAATAGACACCCTAGGGATGTGGTTGTTATATTATGTTTACGACGTTTGAGTTAAACCTTAATTTTAGAGTATGTTTATAATAATAATAATAATTTAGGAATATGTGCTAAAATTGGTGGATAAATGACCATCATGGAAGGAGTTGCACTTATAACATGATATTAAAGATTCTTAGAAAAAATGTGGCCTTTTTTCCTTAGGAAATGTTTCGATCTTCATGTGGTTATGTTTTATATGTTTGGATAATTATGTTAAGATGGATTATATGCCTTGAATATACATATGTATTCCTACATGATGTATTGAGATAAATAACCGCTAATAAGACATTAATCACTTAAAGTGAAAAATCATGTGAGTCAGGGCTGAGGTGTAGGAGTCTATTCCACCAACTTAATAATAGTAACC
The DNA here is from genome assembly GCA_030549775.1 of Tamarix chinensis. Taxonomy (NCBI): domain Eukaryota; kingdom Viridiplantae; phylum Streptophyta; class Magnoliopsida; order Caryophyllales; family Tamaricaceae; genus Tamarix; species Tamarix chinensis. The sequence goes on along the minus strand of CM060179.1, from coordinate 75,447,862 downwards.
GGGAGTGTTTTTGTCTTGGGAGGTGCTTCAAACGATTCCACTGATTTAAGAATAGTAGCCAAGAGCATTTTTTATGTGAATCAAAGGGAAGGGAAACGTTGGATTGATTACTCCTTGAATTTAAGAATCTAGAAGATTGAAATTTCATGGATCAATCGTGACTTAAGTGGAATGTAAGCCTCGACTTGCAGATATTATTCATATGTGATAAGGATAGGATGAAGGAAAACCTTTGAATGTTGCTACACATTCAAAGTCTCGAATGAGGAAGGAATGCCTCGGGCATTTCCTGACCAGATAGTTCTCCAAAAGAGAGGAAAAACAAGTATTAAACTTGAGATTTTATTCAAATGATCTTCAATTCTTATGCGTGTACAAGCTTAGGGGATATATATATATATATATATAGGAAATAACCGACTTAAAGGCCTTAAACTAGTCGTTTTTCCCCTCTTAATCCAATCTATTTTAACTTACTTGAATTAAGCCTATATAATACCTAATCTCACTCATAATATCATCATTTAAATGATATCAATGACTATCATTACAAAGTTATATAATCAGTTATGGTACATACATGAAATTACAACAAAACCCTAGCTTACATAAAATATACTTAGGGTTTACAATAAGTTTAATATAACTAATGATATCACCACTATATCTTGTTGTAATGCCATCCCATGCATGCCATAGCCTTGCATGCTTTGAATGCTTGTATACTTTAAGTCTTTTTTTGTGTGTTGACTTCTTCACCTTGCAAATATGTAATATACCTGCAATAATATCTTGAATTATTTTGAATACCAAGTATATAAATATCATCAAGAATATTTAAAATGATTGGCTCCATTATTAAGAATGTTAATTCTTCCTTACCTTGAGAATCATTAGAAACATGAGATACATTAGATGCACTTGCATCAATTTTTCCATGGGAGGTGTAGAGTATATTCCACCAGCTTAATAATAGTGATAATGCATATTTTTCTTTGAAAGGTGTTTTAGTCAATTCCACCAGATTAAGAATAGTGAGATCCTAAGTTCAATATAAACAATAAAATGGTTGATGATGATATCTATTTATGGAAATATGGACATAGTTATTCTCTTATATTGTATCATGTTTAAGCTTTTCACTTGATGAGTTCTTATTGTGATATTATATAATATTATCCTTTCTTGAATGTATTATCACCTTACTTAGAACATAGCGTACTGATCATCTTTTTCATGGTTCTTGATTATTCCCATGAGCAAAGAGCTTGAATGCTTTTGCGCAGGTCGATGAGGACCCATTAGATGACTTTGTTACTTCTGATTCTTTATGTGTGGAGGAGTGATTATTATGTATCAGGGTGAACATAGAGTCATGTTATTAGGTTATTAGCTTTTACCTATATACACTTTTGGACTCTTAGTTCAAGGGGATCACTTTTTATATATTTTGATATTGTACTCAAAGATAATCTCCAAAATCATATTTAAGTTTATGAAGGTTCTCTCATTTTCTATTTATTATTTTTTATGTTCTAATCATTTTACCTTGTAATTCATGTAATGATGGTAATATAAGCAAAACTTATGTCGATTATGATGGTAACACTCAATTATTTTGATATTACGCTGTTGTAAAAATAATTTTTTTTAGTAGTAAAATTTGGGGTGTTACAGAAAGTGCAAAAGAAAGTTAGGAAAGATAAAAGAGGTCGGGGATTAGGTGGTTGGAGTAATAATGATGAAAGAAGGGAGATAGGTGGGTATAAGGTCAGTGGGTGGCATGCGAAATGTGTAGCGTGAGGGAGTTGAGAGGGTGAGGGGGTGAAAGTCTAGTGAAAACAAATAGGGAATCGGATGGGATTTTGCATGATAAACACTTGCCTGAGGGATGGTGATAATGATTGAATGAAGGATTAAACTTAGTTAAGTTTGCTAGTTAGAGTAACTAAAATGAGGGGAGGGTTAAGTTGGGGCTAAGGGATGGTTGAGCAGGGAAGAAGAGTCAGGGAAAAAAGAAAAGAGAAAGAAAAGGAAAAGGGGAAAAGGAAAAAGGAAGAAGTTTAGAGTTAGAGTTAGGATTAATGAATTAGAAAAATGTTAAGGTACTAATGACGGGATTAGGGTTAGGTTAAATTTAGAGTTTTACATTTTTCTCGTTCACTTTCTTTATTACTTCTAACTTCCTATAACTTGAGGGTTTAGACATATTCAATGAAAAGTTATTAACATAGCAAGTTCATCATCAAGTTACCTAATTCCCTCTCCCACTTGATATGTCATAACTAGTCTAAATAAATGTTGAGCTAAAAAACCTAGTATAAGAATGAAATTTAAAGGTTTTGATAATTACCCTAAAAGCCAAATACTCCAAAATTTCATCTACACTGACACAAAGTAAGACAAAAAAAAACCTAAAAAATTAATCCCAAAATAGGATCGGTACTCTTTGTATACTACCTCTTTAGGTCCCATGTATCTAACCCCTAACATTACATATGCTACAAAAAGTTAGTAAGATGAAGATCACAATCTATAACCTTTAGAAAAATACAAGACGTAGCTACAACTACTACATGGACAGTTTACATATGCACTTATCTAACTACCAAGAAAACCATACCCATAAGAAAGCACAACAACACTCCATTAACTGTTTTGTCTATATGCACTTCTTTTTTCTCTTTATTAATTATCTAGTACCTACTGCATCTACTACTAAACACATAGGAGATACTCTTTAGCTCTCATTTATCCATGAGCTAATTAAAGTCGAATAAAACCTCTCAAGCCTCTTGGTTACTCACTCTTCATTTGCTAGTGAAAAAAAAAAGAGCTCAATCTTCATATTTTATTTTCTACTCTCAGCTAAAGAATAAGAAACCCAATCCTCCACCTCCTCCAAAATTTAAATTAACATATGTTCCTAATAATATAATGCATATTATACTAATAAAGGAATATATATCTATATTTGGTCCATGTTTCATTTATATATATATATAAGTAAAGACGTTTTATTAATTCCAAAAAAGATCATGCCACACGTGTATTATGGAATCCCACTTTGCCGACCTTCTAGGAAGGGTTTGGAAGGGTGTTAATCCTATACCTGGGCAAGATCCTAGTAGTACAAAAACCATAGCAGAAGGTACAACAAAACCTACTCTAGTAACAAAATCATTTGCACCAAATAAACTAACTACCCCCTGCAACATGGGATCAAATTAGCCCAACCCCCATCCAAACTAAAAACTACCTCTACGAGGAGCATAACCTTACATTTAAAAACTCCACAACATTAAAAGTGAACCCATAACCAATAATAAATAAACACAATAAAAAAAACATCAAGACCTATATCAATTCACTTGAGACTAGGAAATTAAGATATGAGGAACTAGTAGTTGGACTCAAGCATGATGCACCAAACATCTCCCATTTTTTTATAGGTACCAATCCACCTAGATGCTTGCCTGTATTCCTTATTTTGAGCAGCTAAACAAAACCAAACCTCCCCTGTGGAAATTTTTTTTTTCCAATATGGTCTCAGTAAACCACACCCTGTATAAGTATAATCACAACCAAGCTACTATCAGCTCAATCCATCCCAAACCCATCTTTGCTAACCTATCAGCAATAATATTTGATTCTCTACTGCTATAAAAAAAATATACTAAACTCCTCCCATATCCTTTTCATTCTACTAATGAAGTTCAATTGAAAACTAAACTCCTACGGACCCTTATCCTTGTCAAGGCACCATGTTATAGCATTCAAGGAATCAACTTCAATATCTAAATTGAAGTTTTTTTTTACCACTATTTCTACATAGAAATAACACATGCAATATCAATGGCACTTACCTTGGCACCATTCACCTCCGTGAATCAAATGGGTATACAAAAGATACAAAGAAATCTACCATGGCAATCCCTTAACACTCATCCTATAGCGGCTTTATTCAACTCTTGGCATACCAATGTGTTCGTGTTCTATTTCAATTTTTTCATGACTTGGCATCTTCTAATATCTCATCTTCACCTGTATTATCCTACCAAGTTTGTGTCTTCTACTTCAATAATTCAACAAGCATTCAAGGTTCTTACCACTTTATCAGCAAAGTAAGGAAAGTAAAAAAAAAAAACATGAAGTTCAATGATTCATGTACTTAAATTCACAACTATAGTGCCTTCATCTCCTTCAAACAATTGATCAACATTTATTTCAAGTAATGGAGGCTTAAACTTTTGATTTGGGTCCACATTCAAATCAAGTACCGGAGTTTGATTTGAAGATTGTCTAATTATCATAGGAATGATACCTTCTACCTTGACAACGGGTTGTATATAAGGCAGATTGAAATCATTCTCATTTTAAAAAAAAATTGATGCTTTTAGTCATTTTAGACTTCTGTTGGTCATTGGAAAATTATTAAGGTCTTATGGAAATACTCCCGCGTTACTCGTAGCAGGAAATTTTAATTAATATTTTGACTTGTACTTTCAAAAGCCATGATTGTGTAAGTTCTAGTTTCAATTGTTTGGTTTTTCCTACTCCATATATTAGCAAGGATTGAAACAGCATTCATTAGTTTGCTTACCGCTAGATTTAAATTTTTCATAAGTTATACCAGAAGCTTCAGTTACTTTAAATAAGGTAGAAGTTGAGATTTTGTATTGGAAATGTGTAGACTAAAATTAGAAATAGCAAAAAACTTGAAATTATGAGTATAGTAGTTAATTTGAAGAGAGCATTAATTGGCGATAAATTAGACATTTTCAAGTCATTCTTAATATTTATACATAGCTCCCAAATAATTTACATTATAAATTATGAATTGGATAGAAAAATTTTATTCGCATAAAAAACTTACAACTTTTTTTTATCAATATATATTAAAAGATATTAATAGTCAATTTTTTTCTTAAAAAATACAACATGAAAAAATAAAATAAATAAATAAAAGATAATACACTTGGCGCTAGAATAACTTACCGGAAATGCACAGAACACAAATGTCCGAAGGCAACTCTCGATAACTAGCCATATGGTCCATACCTTTCCTCAAATGTGCGCAATCTTCCAATCAACAGACAGCATGTTTGGTTGGAGGGAATAAAATTGTGGAATTGGAAATTAAAGAATGGATTTAAATATTCTATTGTTTGTTTTGAGGGAGTGGGAATTAAAATAAGATTGGGAATGGAATTTAGAGGTGTCAATTCCCATCAATTTATTCCTAGGGGGGAGGTGGTATTAAAAGGATGGGAATGATAATAGAAGATAAAATTACCAAAATGACCTTATATTAGTATATATAAAATTATATTAATAATATTAATTATGATGATGATGATAATGATTATCTTTATAATAATTTTAATTTTAAAATTCTCTCATTCTCATTTACCAAATGGACAGTTATAACTATATTATAATTATTATCTTTATTATAATTATAATTATTATAATAATTAATCATGATTAAAAATATAATAATTATTATAATTATAATAAAGATAATCATAATTATAATAATAATAATTATTGTAAATATTATTTGATATAATAATAATAATAATAATAATTACTATTATCTAATCGGATCGGATCTAACCTGATCAAATCTGATATGATGTTATATGATCTATTATGAAAAAAAACAAGGTCGAATAATGAAAAAATATAATAATAATTGGTTATATATATATATATATATATACACAAAACTATAAATATTATAAATATAAGAAGGATATTTTTATAAATTTATAATTATATTTCCAATCTCATTCACATATACCAAACATAAAAAACTTTTATTTCCAAGTTATTCCCAAGTTAATCCCATCAAATACCAAACATGAAAATGGAACTAAATAAACTAATTTTCACTTTTTAATTCTCATTCTCATTCCCACTCTTTAATTCCCAAACTCTCATTCCCATTTACCAAACGGGCCGAGAGTAGCCTTTCCCTAACATGGACCCCAATACTGTATATCCATTGAAAAAATCAACAGAATTCTGTACAAATTTTCTAGTTGGACCATTGTGGATGATGCTATAACGTCACATACACAATTATACACAAGAAATTTTCTTCTTCCACCAGCCCCAAAATGCTAAAACACTGATGTTTCCACTACAAAATACTACTACCTAAACTTCACTTTCTCATGTATATGCTCTTTTCCTAAAATTCTAACCCCAGAAGTTCTACCACATAGAACTATGAGTCTCCACAAGCACCTTCTAATCTCACATCCTCATAGGCTTTCAAGGCTTCGGAAGAAAAACTTTCTAAAGCCTCAAAAATGGGAATTAAACCAGCTTGTATGGTCCTAGAAGCTCTACCACCTTCTTTCCTCCCAGACCTTTGCTTTATTGAATCCAAGTCCACTTTCAGATCATCAAGAGGTGAAATACCACTCTCCGACGGAATCATTGACATGGTAGTTTTGTCCGACAACGCATCCTGTTCATGTTGCATCCTTGCCCACACAACATGGTGAGCTCGACCCTGCTTATTAGACTGCTTCATATATTCAACTTTCAGTTTTCGATACAGCTCTTCATTTTGCCTTTCCAGTACGTGGTGTAAGCTGGTAGAAAAGTCACGCATAGCAGTCTCCACGACCGATTCAGAGACTCTTTCCATCGCTTGTTTCCAGTCATGGCAGACTACAAAAGTTGGTGGAGCGCCAATGCGGCCGGGGGAGAAGGGCACGGGTCCATCGACTGATTCTTCAGTTTCGTGGGAAAGGCACCTCAACAGCCAGCCATTTAGAGTTTCAGCATACGATCTCTGTCTTCCAACCCACTCAAGGAATAAACTGCACCAATTATGGAGCTCCATTTCTAGCTCAAAAGTTGCCTTCACGCTAGATTCTTTACGGGAGAATGCATGCGCTCTAAATATACGCAATTTACTTTCCAAGATTGCTCGGAATTGCTTCTGGTGACATTTGAGCATGGCCTTCCACATCCTCCTCAGCCTGCATCAAACATTGGTAAATAAATAGCTTGAAAAGATTGAGCATCAATGTGTAAAATTTACTAACACAAAAACACCACAAATTATAAACATTTAGTCAATCTTCACATACGTGAGATTGGTAAGAATGGGGTAAATGAGCAAACACAATTGAAATCAGAATCAAGATTTCATTATTTGCCAGAATTTTGCCACACTTCTCTCCGCTTCTAAACAAAATAGTGTATATATAAACAGTATGACCCTATTAAGCACATAAAGTCGCAATATAAGGAGGGACCGTCAAGTATACCAGCTCACTTATACCCATAATAGTAAAACTAACACTATGGTGTCGTCAAACCACCTCCCCACCAATATATTATCGAGACAGCCTCACCTACTTTGTTATATAACAGTCTCTCAGGTGACTCAACTTGCTAGCACCCATTTAAAACATGTGTACAATACTAGCATCCCTCAAACATTAAAAAATCTTCTGAGTCTTCCAGTCTTTTAATAAGAAACTTCACCAAGGAAAATATGATATGACTGCTGCCACTGAAGAAAGATCAACGAGCTTGAAGTTGGTCACTCCCTTTCAAAGAATCAAAATGAAGCGAGCAATTTTCAGGACTTCAGAAACTTCTGTATGAATTACCCAAAAAAAAAAAAAAAAAAAAAAAAACAGATGGCATATAATCAAATTTCATTCACAGTAGCATGACAGCTTGGAAAGAACCTCAACTTCAGTTGGGAAGGCTTCTACCACTCTACACCCATAGATTTGATCTGAGACCTCAGCCACCTCCAACCTCCCATCATCCAGGAGGGCTGATGCCATATATTTTGACCCAATCACAAATTTATAACAAGCTCCGTACAATATCTCATATGCCCCTCTTCTCAGTTCTCAGTTCTTCCTACTGGGGCTAGTTGAATGAAACAGTGGAGAACAGTTGGACCCAACCACAGATCCAGTCAGTCCAAGAAAAATAGAATCTCAAATCCTTCCGAGGGTTGCAAGAGATGGAATAAGGATGCCACAAGTAAAAATGTCACAGGTGTCCACCACAATTTAATATAGGACACTATAGTAGATTTATAATAGCATAGACAGATATGGAAGGATTTCCTACCCACAAATAAGCTCCCTGAGCTGGGGATGCAACTCTTCATCTCTCAACTTGTGTATTCTATTAGATATAGCATGAACAGCTCTAATAGACACGTTAAGTTTTGTCAGCAATTTCCTTATTGCAACTTCAGCAGCTTCAATCTTCCTATTCTCAGCTCCTTGCTCATCTAGAGCTTTCAGCTTCTTACACTGCTTCTCATAGGCAATCCGAAGTCTTTCCTCATCCTAAAATCAGTACAATTACCTAAACAAATTAAGCAACAATGTAACAGAAGTACGCTGAAAGGTCAAACACCACATAAGAAACAAAATAAACATAAGAAGGGACTGAAAAATAAAAGCCAAAACTAGAAAAGAACTATGTTAAAGTAATCACTCAAAATAGGGCACTAACAAATGACAAGAAAATTCAACAAACCAACCATAAATAAAGCACAAGCGGAGTGCTTAGAAATATCCCCAAACGAAATAAAAATAGATAAATTAAACGACAGAATCTACCAATTACTTATCATCCTACCTGACAACTAATTTTTCATAAGAGACTATCCCATGAGAGTTGATGAAAAATTCTACATAGCTACTCAGCGTACTCGCATTGTAAAAAAAATCAATATGCTGGATAAGCTACACAGCTTACATGTAGTTCAGGGGCCTACATATATGATATGTTTAGATTTACTTAACATAGAAGGTGGTTCAGGATGGACCACAGCCGCCAAGGATCTAAACAAATCACCCAAGGAACGATCAATGCCAAAAATAATTGCATAAACTCGAACAAATGAAAAATGGAGGCAAACGCATGATGCTCTACCATCCTTAACTTCTACAACAAAAGGGTAGCATTGGAAATAGCTTTAAATAATTCCAATGGAAGAAAGGACAAAGGGTTTTCCACCAGTGGGGCAACATACAAATTGTTAGAAACATTGCAAACAAGGCAAAACTTAATCTAGTACTTCTACGCCTCCTATCTTGCTGTTGATCGTGCATAAAACTGAGACAATGTGAACAGGTATCAAAAAGGATACATCACAGTAGGTTATCAACGGTTATCAAGAAACAGGAAGCATCATAGTTAACTACTGGTATGTCCCGATCTTTGAGCATCAGATTCCGTGTTCTTCGGTTCTGTGATCGCGTGTTTGGGGGAATGATTTCCATTGGGGGCCGTAGGGAATTGTTAATTAGAGACTAGGGTTGAAGAGAGGGAGGGAGGAGAGAAAGAGTGTTGAACAAAAGGAAGAGAGAGAGCACCGAAAACCAGGGGAATCAACAATATCTTAATTCCCCAGACATGTTCTCATTAATGAACAGGGAGGGGTATACATAGCCCGATGGGCCTGCCCCCTTCCCTGGCAAAACCCTAGTTAACAGATAATAACTAACAAAATATTTACCAACTAATAAAATAAGAATAATCCTAATCTCTAGGAATAATATGACTAATAGTAATATCAATTAGTAACAAGAGTATCTTATTTACTGCTTAACTAATATAGTACTAGCATGTGCGGGTCTTTTTAGGGCGGGGCCCCGCCCAAGGCTGTTGGCCTGCCTGCGGCTGTCGACCATATCAACTACCAATGAACTCCTATAAATATATAGTTCATCATCTACATGGATACAAAGTTGCAAACAGCAACATGCGATATCTTCTTTTGGGGGGAGAAGGGCAACAATGGTAAGAGCATATACATGAACAATCTAAATTCCACAATCCACACAAGAATAAACAGCACATACCACCTATGACACAAGGATTTGATTTCAATGCTTGTAACCCTCAAACATGGTCTACGCATCAATACATAAATTTGGAATTGCATGCACAGTTATCAATAAGAAGCAAAAGGGAACCTCAGAAATAAATTATAGAGAAAGATCCTAATAGTTCATAGTAGCACACAGTATCAGAAAAAGAATGTTTCTGCATAGTCCCCAATATAACATGATTCCATCCAAGGCATGAGCCTCTGACAAGGGAAGAAAGGAACCTTAGCAAAATGGATTATGGAGAAGAAAATTGAGGTGGAAATAAGATATTCAATAAATAAAGAAACCATACAAAACCATGCAAAACTGGCATATAATATACACATAAAGTGCAGAAATAACAAATGCCAAAGGCCCAAAAGGTTTGTGAAGCACAACTTAGATTTCACACAAGTGAGAGAGACCAATAGAGGGGCAGCAATATGCGAAGACTGATGAAGAGCAAGGTGCTTTAATCATAGAACAGCTTAGGTGACAGAACAGCTTTTCCACAAAAAAAAATATGAATATGACGAGCATGCAAACAGAAATTGGTAATGGTTTAACGATCAAATAGAAAAATGAAAGAAGCATCACAGCATTCCATATATATATATATATATTTGTAGATGAAATATACCTTCACTTCATTATAGAGTTTCTTCTCCCACACGTAGAGCTTCTCCAATGTTGATGCAAGGCTCTGTGAATTTGTACCATTTCCAGAAACTCCAGCATTGGCTTTAGTTGCCTTCCCAATGCTAGGATTTAATGATGCTGAAAACGTAGGAGGATATGATGATGTCGGTAGTGCAATGGAGTAAAGTAGCCTAGCCAATATGACTGCAAAAGGAAAAAAAAAACACAAGCAATTCAATTAAACAACACTAAGAACAGTTCAACCAGCAGAGACATGGTGGAGCAAATAAGCAAATTTCTTGACAGGGAAAGGAATACATGCAGACAGCTTCGTTAAAAAAAATTAATAATAATTTGATGAACTGAAATGTAAACTGATATCATTTTTACCATGTACATTTGTTGATCGAAGCCCATTTCTCAGAATCTAAGTTGAGAAGTAACAGGTTATATCGATCATAATGAAGAATATTCTTCAAATAAAACTAGATACCAAATATAACAGCCACATATTCGTAAAAAAGATAGCTTCTTAGTTAAGAGACAAAGAAGAAATCAAAGAATGAAGAAGTCCAGTATATTTCAGCATTGGCGTACCAATGTATATCTATACACCGCAAATACTCGGATTCTATATATCAAACTACATCCATTCATGACAGAAAATAAGGCAAAGGAAAGTAGGAGAAGCATACGACAATAATTGCCATCTCACCTCTGAAGAAGGTGCCACGGGATCGGTAAGGTGGTCTCCCCACCTCAAGCAACAAAGAAACCTCCTTCCCATAATCACTAGCAACCTTAAATTCGCTCTTAATTTCTCGGACTACCTCCCGAAGGTCACGTGTACCATGGGCTGGGGCTGAGAATGTAGTTGAGCTGCTTACTTTTGATGATCCAACGTCGTGAAGGGAAGCTCCATCCACCTCAAAGCTGACCTCTTTCTTTTTTACACACACCTCATCTGAACTCTTCGATAGACTGCTTATGCTATCATTGCTTTCAGGAGTGCTACTCTTCACTTCCTTCACCTCGACCGGAGGAGAGGATGCCTTCCTACGCCGCAAGGGCACAGCCTTAGACGTGCCCTCGCCAAAATTATCACCACTGGCCTCCTCAAAATGTGCATTTTTATTTTTGTTATTCATACCGAAATTATTAAAATCTTCATCTACTTTCTTCTTTTTCCCGTAAGTTTCCTTCATCTTAACTTCACTTTCTGTTTCTTCCTCCAGTTCAGGGATTCCCTCTCTCGCCCTGACCTCCGTCAAATCTGGACTGCTTGAATCAGACCCATAGGTCCCATACCCATATCTTCCCGGTGGGTAATAATTTGCATAGACGTTATTATCATATGTTTCAAACAGATTTAAGTAATCCCATGTAGAGGCCTTAGGAGATGGAGGTGTAGGAGGCGGCAGCTGTTGACTTTGCCGCCGGTTACTTCCACCAACAGCCGCTGGAGACCCGGAATTCATCATAAACCCAAAATACCCAGCATTTGCATTTGATGGGTTATCGCGATAACCGGGGTAACCCGAATAAGAATAGATAGGGTTCTGTTTCGGCTCCTCGTAAATCATAGAAGGGACTGCGGGAGATGATTTCTTCATATAGTACGCATGAGGATTCGAATTGGATGGATAAGATGGGTACTGAGGATTAATTGAATAACCATATGAAGAGTATGGGTCCTGGGGACTAGTAGTGTAAGAATGAGGAGGATAAACAGAGCCCGAAAAGGAAGAATAGGGATCGTCGAAATTATCGGTGTATAAAGATTTAGGATAATAGGGATGAGGGTAATAAGTCTCGGGGGTAGGGCTATAGCTAATTCCAGGTCTTGGAATATAGGGCTTTTGTTTGTCCATCACAGGACTATCTTCAATTTGAACATGACCGGAAGTAGAAGAAGAACTCACATCAGAATCAGTGTCGAAGGAACAATGGGCGTCGTCACCTTTCTTCCCCTTGTCCTCTTCGTCCTCATCCTCGTCATCTTCCTCCTCAATCACTTCAATCCCTGTCCTACGATGACGATGATGTCGGTGACGGTAGTTCTCCGTCGACGCAGAGTGAGATAAAGAAGTAGAAGACGAAGACGTTTTGTTACTGCCACGACCACCACTGCGCAACCCCACTTGCACCTTCTTCCTTTTCCTCCTTTTCTTATTCTTCGGTCCACTTTCTTTACCTTCATCAGACGGAAGAGTGAGGGCAGGGGAACCAGAGGAAGAAGAAGAAGAAGAAGAAGTCATAAGAAGCTCCTCATCGACAAATCGACAAAGCGCTTCACCAACTTCATTAAGAGAACGGAAATAAGAAAGATGAGCAGCAGCTAGAGCATAACGACCTTCGGCCGCAGCCTTAAGTAAGCCTTTCCTCTCACGACAAAGCGTAACGAGCGGCAAATGATCGACCTTAGAACTACCACAACCCATAACAGGTACTACCACAGCTAGTAAAACCCTGATCGAATAGGAAAACCCAGCGTAAGTTGAGTGGTGAGACGTATAGAGCAGTAATACGGTCATGGTTCGAGCATTGTAATGCAGATCCGAAGCAGACGCGGCGTCTCTTCCGGACAGGACACAAGGAATAAACTAATTATGTAGCATGAAAATGTAATTGAGGAAGGAACAAGGCGCATTGGCGTAGTAGAGAAATTAAAATCTGAAATTTAGAGAACGATGATGAAAATTTAGTGAAGATGTCTCTATCTGAGAATTGATGTAGGAGTAGATTGGAAATGAAGAGATCGACGACAATTATTGAAGCGAGGAAGGAAGAGGAAACGGGCAGTTAATAAATGATAAGGAATTGAGAGCATTAGTAGTGATTCCCTGAGCTCGGCTCGTTACCATCCATGGCGGAAGAGTGCTATGTTAGTAATTATCGGGTTCTCATATAAAGGGTGAATCTCAGAGATCGAATCAAAACAGAGAGGAAAAAGGAGGAGGAGGAGAAAGAGAGAACAGAAACATAAGCGTCTATCTGTTAGTTTCATTTTAATGAAGGACAATTGGACAAACAAGGAGAAGTACAGATTAAAATAGAGAGGCAAAAAAGTCTGAAAAATACTGGTATTACATTGCTCCTGCTGCAGCTTAGAGAACGGCGGATCAATATTTCGTTAAAAAAAAAAGGAAAAACTAGACTCCTTTTTATAGGAGTGGAATGAGAGACTTCTTTGGTTCTCTTATCTTATCTATGTCTTGGCTTTGCGTTGCGATTTTTAATTATTTCTACTATTTTTATTGGGTCAAATTCAGAGGACCAGAAAGGAACAGCAAACGCTCGTGGATTTTGGGTTATTAATTAGGAAAATTTACGGATTAAATATTTAATATTTTATATATTTAATAAATAAATATTAAGTAAAATAGATATCTAAAGAAAATTTGGATAACTGAAATTTTAAATCTGATAATAAATAAATAATTAGATATCCAAAATTTTTAAATCAGTACAAATATAATATATCGGATAAAAAATTATTCGATTAAAAATAATAAATTGATCAAATTTAAACAGATATAATCTAATAATTTAATACATATATTTAATTAATAATCCCATATTTTAGATAATATTTAACCAAAATAATTATTCAAAAGTATACAAATTTCTTACAATAATTACTTTTATTTCAAGTTATAAACACCTATACATGCTTATATATAATAAAATTGTATAAAATAAATAAATAAATAAATAGTATTTAGAATATATAATTTATCACTTAGATATTATTTATATTTATCAGGATCGAATATGTCATTTATTTTATCTTTTATTGATCGGATTGATTATTTAATTTGGAAAAAAATATTGGATAAGTTGTTTAATTTTTTAGATCAAATCAATTCGAATATTAGATTGAATATTACATATTGGATAACATGAATAGTCATATTACTAATAAATACTCATCTTCACTATTAATTTTATGTCCCACGTTTATCCGAATATTTTTTAAAAAGGCCACATGTTGGATTATTTATCCAAAACATTAGGTGTTTCTATATATATACTTTTTTCGATCCAAATAAAGTATTTTTAATATAATATCATATCATTTATTGAAACTTAATATGATAATTAATGAGTAGAAGAAGAAAGAGGAAAAATGGAGATAAAAAAGAAAAGTAACCATTAATTTTTCTTCAAGAACTTTTATTTTAAAATAAAAAAGTAATTAAAAAGACTTCCTTCCAGAAATGGGAGGAGTATATATTAATAATATGAATTGTAGAGTGGTATATTAGTTAAACTCATAAAATAATCGACTTAAGTCTAAGGTATATGTGTTTAATATATCTAATCAAATATAGATCATTATGTGTAATGATATAGAAAAAATCTATTTATTGATAAATCGAACTAGAATATCACATTAAATAATAATACGTGTATGCGTGCGTGCGTGTGGTGGGGGGATCTAGTTTATTGATTGACCAAACTAAAATGGTAATATAAACAATAATACGTCATATATATATATATATAGTTCATCGATCACACATCTTTAGTTCTTACTGTTCTCATTAACACTTAGAAACAAGAGATTAAGTAAGGGCTTCTCGAGATGAAATATGTGAGACCTAGAAGATCATAAAATAGGCTAATCAAATTTCTTCAAAGAGTTGATGTTATACATTGTTGTCATCACTACAAATTCATGTACACTTTCACTTATCTATTCTATCTATTGTTCTTGATGAATTGATAAGATGATCCTATTGGATAAATTCCATCAAGTGGTATTAGAGTCATGCTTGCTCAAATCGTCAATATTCAATTTTGTATTACATATACGGTATTTGTGATCTTAATCATATTTTTTTTCTTGAATAGTATATGGTTACTAATTTTATATTAAATTATATATTTGCATTCATCTTTATCGCACCTTTATTGCAATTATTTTTGTTTCCCTCCTTGAAATCACTAAAATCTAGAGATAATTTGTGTGTGTTTTATGTTATGATCGTCCCCGATAACATAGTGGATGTTAATGTTTGAGTCCATTGGTCGGTTTTTTATCGCGTTTTGGCTTCAATATTGTGAATTCACTAGATGCCAAGTGTTTGATCGTTTATTTTCCTTTTCAAGATTGTGGGTGATTGGTTAGCTTCATAAGTCTCTTGTGTAGGAAAATGTTAGGAGTTCTCTAATCAATGGTGTTGATCACAAGTTATTGTCCATTGTATTTGATTGGTGATGTTGTTCGCTGATTTTTTTTTTGTCAAGTTGTCTTAAGTTTGATGGTTATTTGATTGGTGTTTTTTCGTCAACTTCGAAGCCCTAGACTCGCTCCTTTTGGTGGCAGTGTTGCTTGTCATTGGTGGTGACTTGAGGCTAGTAGTGGCACGGGGTTGCAACTATTTAATGAAATAGAGGAAAGGTGATATGGGGGCATCATCTTCTCAAAACCATAATTTAGTTAATAACATTCCTAAATAAAAAGGAAATAAAATGTAACACCTTAAAATTTCATAACCTCTATTTTTAGGTATTTAGCCTTTTATTCATAACAAACCATTAAACATTAGCCTAATTATTTTATTACTAATCATTGACCCGTAACCTAAATAAATTCCTATACATTTTTTTCAATTATTTTACTTATTTCCTTTCTATTAGACCTATTCTAAATCTAATTATTTTTACCCAATATATTTTTACCTTATACTCTAATATATCCAAACTCAACCTAAAACTAAAATAATAGAATATTCCTAAAACTACCCTACAATTTCACCCCCCCCCCAATTCACCCTTGTGTGTCTTGTTATTCTTGCTACCTCGACCACCTTCCCCTATATTTCATTTCCCTCATGCAACACCCTGTCAAACCATCCCTCACCCTCTGCAGAATCATACCCTTCTTCCTCATCTATGTAAACCATATCCTTAGCCTAGCCCCTCCTTTCCTGTCCGAGAATAAGGAAATCCTCAACAATATATATATACACTCACGTACTCAGCCTTCTCCCCTTTCATTTTCATTCGAACAATTCTCCCCCTCTACAATTTTCCTTATTTGCACACACCACCACCACCGACCTTCCCTTCTTCTTTCTTTCTTTCTTCTTCTTCTTCTTCATCTTCATAATCATCATCATCTTCTTCTTCTTCTTCATCATCGTCATCTTCTTCTTCTTCTTCCTCCCGGCCACCCGCCACTTTTTGTTTTCTTTCTTTCTTCTCCTTCATTGTGGTAGATTTTTTCAAACCCTTTCCCAACCCCTCGACTCACTCTCTTGTATCATCCCTAGGAAAATGGCAATTGTTGTCATTACTGCTCTCTCCCTTTTAGCTCTATTGCCATAGCCAACCACCACCACAACACCAATACCCAACAACCACCACCAGCCCAACCGTTTCCCCGACTCCCCAGTCCTTGACCACCAGCCCTTGCCCTCGACCAACAACCCTATGTCTCACCATTCCCAGCAAGAACCATCACCATCACCACGCGTTTCCTGCGCCCTTCTTCCTTATCGCTGTTGCAATTCTTTTATTCTCCTTTATTACAACAGACTTTGCTAATCCCCAACCCCCCCTATGGAAAAAATTACCGCTGCTCATCCTTGGGTAGCAGCTATTGCTATCGTTGTTTCCCCTCCCCCTTCGACATCCTCTACCTTAACAGTTTCACCCTCCTCCCTATATCTTCCATCGCTACCAGCCACCACCACCTTCGGCCCCTCTTTATCGCTGCCTTTCCCCCTCTCCTTCCTTCACTGGCCGAACTTTTCCCCATCACCTCCACCATTTGTAGCTCCTTGCACCACCTCCCGTATTAGCCATTATCCCTCCTACATGAGCCACCGAGCCACTACCACCATCTCCACCAACCACCACCAGTCTCCACCACTGCCACCATATCACCCTACCTCACCTAAACAACCAACTCCACTCTCTCTCCCTCGCACGTGCATGGATCACGATGTTTATGCGGCGTGAGTTGTGTTTGGTTTTTAAGTTAAGTTTGGTATTATTATATAAATATAAGGGTATTTTGGTAATTTTAGAAAAATAAATATTTTACTATTATAATTATTATTTTATGTACTAAAATATTAATTTGGTATTATTTTTAGGTACGAAAGTTGATCAGCAAGATGTTGTAGTATTTAGTAAGATACTATTATTTTTATATTTTTGCAGGAATTCAGGTAACTTTTATACTTTCCTAAAATGGTATATTTTGCATGATATCACATTAGGGTTTCATGCCTAAAATATGTTATGCATGTTTTTGTGTTGTACCATGTTATATTTATTATAATAATTATTATATGATTATTGATACTATGATAATTAGTTAATATTACATGATAGAAAATGAGTAAATAATGATCAGCCAGTATTGTTATTTTACGTGGAAACTCCTTTAGTGTGAAATATGGATGAATAATGGGTTTATTAATGGTATAATGATTATGAAATGAGTATGATAAGATCTATGGAAAATTGTGGATTTGGAAGTAATGTTACTAAGCACATGAGATTCACATGAAATAAGGGTATTTTGGCAAACATGGGTTAAATATGAGAATCATGGTATTTTAAGGTTTATATCCTACAAAATATGACAAAGGATTTATACAAAGTGTTTGGAATAACTATGAATGACATAAGATTGATAAAGTATGAAATGGTTTGCTTTGGGAATAATAACCCTAAAACAAGGGGCTATTATCACATGTGTGAAACGGTAGAGTTAGACCACAAAATTTAGATATGTTGTTAATATTAGTGTTTTGGGAATGTATATTAAATATAGTAAGTGTTTGAACCTTACATGAAAAGTTATGAATGATTTGTGAAATTAAGGTTTATAAGTCTTGAGAATAGTGACTTTTGGGATAGGGTTATTATCATATGTACAAGACCTTAGATTTAGGCCTTGAAATTTGAGTATTTTGATAATAATAATAATAATAATAATAATAATAATAATAATAATAATAACAATAATAATAATAATAATATTTGATGAAGCGACACTAAGTTTGTTGAGTAAAAGAGTGAGAAAAGAAGAGTTATGATAAAAGTGTAAAATTATAGTTTTGAGGAACTATAGGGATCTTAACTCTAGTGAACGGTCGTATGATCATCGTGATGTACTTACCAATTTTAAATTTTTTATTTACCTTTAAATCAATCATGAATAAGACATTAATCATTTAAAGTGAAATATCATGTGAATTGGTGTAATACCTCAAAATTTTAAAACCTATAATTTAATAATTAATCTTCATTTTGGATAATTTAATTTTTAAATTATAAATTTAATTATTTTGTGGAATTATGATTTTTAAAAATGGATATGATTATTTAATAAATTAAAATAAATATTTTGTTATTTTATCACATTCTTTTTATTTAAATAATTTTCCAAACCTATATTTTACTAAAATTATCCTCTTAAATTAATATCTTAAAATTTAAATAAATTAATTTATTAGAATAATTTATCCATCTAAATAATTAAATACCTAAATTCCAAAAATTATTTTTATTTTTATTCCCCCTTTTCTTTTTTTTCCTTTTTTCCTTTCTTTTCTTTTCCTCCTTTTTCCTTTTCTTCTTTTCTTCCTCCATAGGCCGCCCAGCCTACTTCTCCCTTCTCCCCCCCCCCCGTTGGGCGGTTGGCCCTCTTTCCTTCTCCTCACTGCCTAACACCCCCTCTTTCTTCTTTTCTTCTTCTTTCCTTCCCTGGTTGGGTCAACCCAACGGCACCCTTCCTTCCTCCTTCTCCCTCACACATGGTCTAACACTCCCATATTTACTGCTGAAAATTTTCGTTTTAAGTGAAAGCGTATAATCAAATATTTGGGTGTTACCATCGTGACTGACATAAGTCTCGCTTATCCCACCATCCTTACATCAATCACATGGCAAAACGATTAGAAAATTTAAACCATGATTAGAAAGAGATGAGACAACTTTTTATACATCAAATAAGTGTTTAGAGATTAATTCCGAATACAATGTCAAAAGATAACCAAAAAGCGATCCCATGGAACTAAGAGTCTAAAAAGGTATCCAGGTAAAACTATCAACCGGATAACATGACTCTACGCTCAACCCTGATATAAATGAATCACTCCTTCACATATACAACATTAGAAGTTGTGAAGTCATTGACTTGGTCCTCATCAACCTGCACATAAACATCTAGATCGTCTATAGGGCTGTAAATGAGCTGAGCCAGTTCGGTATTCGACTCGGCTCGACTCGTTAAAAGCTCTGTTTGGCTCGTTCATTTAGTTAAAAGAGCCTAAAAGTGAGGCTCGGGCTTGGCTCGTTTATTAAACGAGCCGAGCCCAAGCTCGAAAAAGCTCAGCTCGGTTCATTTTTGGCTTTGGCTCGTGAGCTCGGCTAGGC
This sequence comes from Tamarix chinensis, assembly GCA_030549775.1. Taxonomy (NCBI): domain Eukaryota; kingdom Viridiplantae; phylum Streptophyta; class Magnoliopsida; order Caryophyllales; family Tamaricaceae; genus Tamarix; species Tamarix chinensis. The sequence continues at coordinate 75,427,946 of CM060179.1, read as the reverse complement.
TCAGATCGTTTAGTTAAACGAGCTGAGCCCAAACATCATTTTAGGCTCGTTTAGTTAAACAAGCCGAACCTAAGCCTAGGGGTATTCGGCTCGGCTCGAATCGTTTACAGCCCTAGTCGTCTACTTGTTAGATTGAGCAGCACCTATAAAACAGATGATCAGTACGCTATGTACTGAGTAAGGTAACAATACAGTCAAGCAAGTTTACACATAATACAAGAATTTTCTTAAGTAAATCATACATGAACAAATAGAAGAAAGCCAGATAATTGCTGATTGTAAATCTTTCATTAGATATACCATATTCCAAATCTTTTATTTACATTGAGTTCAGCAACCCCACTATTCTTAAACCGGTGGAACGGTCTGAAACACCTCTCGGGGACAAGACACCCGAGCCACTATAATTATCTGGTGGAATGGATTCAACACATCTCAAAGCAAAAATACTCCTAAGCCACTATTTATTAAACTAGTGGAACGGACTGAAGCACCTCTCGAGGACAAGACACCCGAGCCACTATTATTATCCGGTAGAACAGACTCACTGACTCACGTATTCTTTTACTTTAAATGATTAGTATCTTTCCCTTTATACTTTAACTCTTAATTGTTTTTTTTTTCACATTGAGTATGGGGCCTCACTATTCTTAATCTGGTGAAACGGACCGGAGCACCTCTCGGGGACAACATATCTGAGCCACTATTATTATTCGGTGGAACGGAGCCATATAAACACCTCATCCCGACTCAATTGATCTTTCACTTTACATGATTAATATCTTATTCAGAGTTGATTGTATATTATCATGTCAAACTCAAGACATACAATTAAACGCATAACTATGACCACGTATTTATCCTCAAAAGACCATAATACCCTCAGGGTAATCAAGACAATCGTATTCTTCCAAAGCTTTATAAAACCCAAAGCATATACATTTCCACTTATTATCCGAAGTACATATCCTTAGTTTTTCATAGATATTTTGTAACCAATATTATACCCAAACATGTCCTTCCATAATTTCATTACCCCCAAAAACATCATCTCATAACATTTCCATAATTAAATTATTCAATACCACATATTCAACACAAAAGTATACATTAACAATACAAGGAAAATACATGGAGCACATAAAACCCTAGCTATAACATGTATCCTTACCGACAAGGACACTAGGCTCTAAGCACGTAAATCATATACCTCCTCCGAGATCACCAGAAAAATCACCTATGAAACAAGATAAAATACGATTAGGATCATAGGTTAAAAATCAAGAGGGAGATTATGGTAGAGAGGAGTAAAAATGGAATTTACCAAAGTCGAATGGAACTTGAACTGTATGGAAGTGTACAAATACATTGGTGGAGCTATGGTTAAATTTTGGTAGTGTTTGGAGAAAATTTGAGGTGAAAATAGGGGTTGCACAGCCAAGAAAGAATTTGCACTGGTAGGCGGTGCAAAAGTTGCACAGCCGTGCAGAATTACAAGAGGTCGAGAGAAAAGAAAACGCACGGCCAGGAGGTGTAGAAGTTGCACGACAGTACAGAATCAAGCCGGGAGTAAAAATTTTACATGATCAAATGGTGCAGGGGTTGCATGGCTGTGCAAAAGGTCGTGCACTCTGAAACTCTACGACAGATGAAGGGGAAGAGAAGGGAAAAGAGGCGGCGGTTGGCTGCGATAGCCGGCGACGACGAGGGGGAAGGTCTGGGCAACCGTGGTGGTTGGTCCACCAGCCAAAGGGTGGCTAATGGTGGCTTGGGTGGTGCTTGGTGATGGATGAGGTGATGAGGAAGCTGAAAACAAGAAAGATGGAGGAAGAAGAAGGAGAAAGGAGAAGGAAGAAGGGGAGAAGGTCGGGGAGCTGTAGCTACTAATAAAATGGAGGGCTATGGGGTATTTATACTAGTAGGTGGCGTGCTAAGGAGAAGAAACAAGCAGAGAGGTGACGACAAGAATGATGAAGGATTTCTACCGAGAAGAAGAAGAAGAAGAAAGAAAAATACAGGGGTGAGATGGTGATGGTCGAGATGGATGGGAGTCAGGTAGAGGCACGAGGGAGATGATGATGAAGGGGAAAACGTGCATGGGAGGAGAAGGCAGGGAGAAGAAGAAAGGAGATGAAAGAAGAGGAAGGATGGAAGGCTGGAGGTGATGGCTGCGAAAACAGGTCGTGCATAGGGAGAAGGAGGAAGAAGAAGAAGAAGCAGAAGAAGAAGAAGAAGAAGAAGAAGAAGAAGAAGAAGAAGAAGAAGAAGAAGAAGAAGAAGAAGAAGAAGAAGGGAGATGGTAGGGCTGGTAGGTGATGGTGATGGGCATGAGGGAGGCAAGTGGAGGGGTGCATGTGCGGGAGAAGCAAAGCTTCTCATGCCACAAGGAAAACGGCACAGGAAGAGAAGAGAAAAGAAAAGAAAAGAAAAGGAGAAAGGAAAAGAAAAGGAGAGAAGGTTAGGGGATTAGGATTAGATTAGAAATTTTGGGATAAGCCAAATATTTTAGATTAGAATATTTTGGTTTCGGTTTACGAAATTTGGTTTATCCGAATCAAGGTTTCGGTTTTCGGTTTTCAATTTTGGTTAAAGTTTCTAGATTAATAAATTAGTTAAGGTTAACAATAAGATTTCTTGAGATTAGAGTCAAATTAAAGCTAATGATACAGAATTAGGTTAAGCAAAATTTTTGGGTATTACATTACTACCCCCTTAAAAGAGACTTTGTCCCTGAAGCTAACAAGTCAAGGTTAGGGAAGAAGAGGAAAAAGGATGAAAGGAAAGCAATCTCAGTGGTCAATTTCTAAGAGTCGATACTATACTACCGGGTACTACCCCCTTAAAAGATAAAGGACCCAAAACCTAACACACCTTAACTAAAAAACTCAGGATGTAATTCGTGCATATCCTTCTTGGTTTCCCACGTCGCTTCTTCTTCCCCATGGTGGCTCCAAAGAATATTCACGAGTGGTACTGAGCTCATATGAGTCTGTTGAATCTTAGTATCGAGAATCCTCAAAGGCCTCTCTCGTAAGACAGCGAATCATCGAGCTTAATCTCATCTGGTCTGATCAGGTGTGATAGATCTGCAACATACTTTATTAACTGAGAAATGTGGAAGACGTTATGAAATTGGGCTAACTCTGGTGGAAGTGCTAGGTGATATACAACCTCACTAGCCCTATCAAGAATCTCATAAGGATCAATGTATCTCAGGCTTAGCTTACCTTTCCAACTAAATCTCTGAACCCCTTGGTGGGTGAAACCCTCAACAAAACTTTTTCCCTTGGTTCAAAACCATCACTGTGATGTCTTTGATCTGCGTAGCTCTTCTGGTGACTCTGAGCTGCCCTCATTTTGTCCTGAATCAATTGAACCTATTGAGTTGTCTCTTCAATCATCTCTGGTCCCAGTACCACAGTCTCACTGATGTCACTCCAACATAAAGGTGTCCGGCACTTGCATCCATACAATGCCTCAAATGGTGTCATCCCGATACTAGCATAATAAATATTGTTATACAAGAACTCAACCAAGTGTAAACAATCTTCCCAACTACCTTGAAAATCCAAAACACAAGCTCGTAGCATATCCTTTAGAGTCTGAATCATCCTCTCAGTCTGCCCATCTGTAGTTGGATGGAAGGCGGTACTCATCCTCAATCTCGTGCCCATAACTTCCTACAATTTTCCCTAGAAGTGCAAAAGAAATCTCGAATCCCGATCGGAGACTGTGTCGGTAGGTGTATCGTTCCTACTCACCACGAACCGCATATATGCATCGACCAGCTGATTCATACTCCAAGTCGACTTCATTGACACAAATACTACTGATTTTTTCAATCTATCAATGGCAACCCAAATCATGTCGCACCCGCTGCGAGTCCTCGATAGTCTGCTCACAAAATCTATCGAGATGGATTCCCATTTCTACCCCGAAACATCTAAAGGCTGAACTAACCCTGCAGGTCTCCAATGCATGATCTTGACCTTTTGACATGTCAAACATCTCGACACAAACTCTGCTACTTATCTCTTCATACGAGGCCACCAGTAGATCCTCTTAAGCTCTTTATACAACTTATCCCCTCCTGGATGGATGGAATATGGAGTATAATCACCTTCCTCTTAAATCTGATGCTTTAGATCAACAAAACTCTGAGGTACACACCAACGACCCCGATAGCGGATGCTACCATCCTCATGAATCTAAAAACCATCTGCCCGACCATCTTGAATCTTTTGCCGAATCCTCTCAAGCTTAACAACCCCAGGCTGTCTTGCTCGGATCTCATCGAAAACCGTCGGTGTGATCGTCAATGCACTCATCCGAACCTCTAAGTCACCATGCTAGATCATTTCTAGTCTCATCTCTCCAAGCTCCTCCAACAACTGACTAGTAACCACAATAGAACCCAAGAGTGCAATGTCTTCCTACTCAAGGCATCTGCAATGACGTTGGTCTTACCCTCGTGGTAGGTCAACTCAATATCATAGTCCTTCACTAACTTTAGCCATATCCTCTGCCTCATATTCAACTCCTTCTGAGTGAATATGTACTTGAGGCTCTTATGGTTGGTGAAGAATTTTTACTTAGTCCCATACAGATAATGCCTCCAAATCTTCAATGCAAACACAACTGCAGCCAATTCCAAGTCATTCGTCAGGTAATTCTGTTCATGCTGCTTCAAATGACGAGAAGTGTAAGCTACTACCTTACCATACTGCATTAATAAACAACCCAGTCCATGCTTCAATGCATCGCTGTAGACCTCAAACCCGTCGGATCCCGATGGTAGAGTCAAAACCGGTGTTGTAGTCAACTGCGGCTTCAATTCCTGAAATGCTCCTTTACAAGAATCATCCCATTGAAACTTAGTTGTCTTCTTCAAAAGGTTCTTCAATGGACGAGCTGTCCTAGAGAAATTCAAACCAAAGCATATGTAGTATCCGACTAAACCTAGGAAACTACGTACCTCGGGGATGCTAGTGGGTGCCTTCCATTCAGTCACTACTAGAATCTTTGCCAGGACCACAACGACTCCTCCTGCTGACACCACATGACCTAAGAATACAACCTCCAGAAGCCAAAACTTGCACTTGGAAAGTTTAGTATACAACTAGTTCTCTCGAAGGAGTGATAAAATCATCCATAGATGCTGCTCATGCTCCTCCCTACTCCGAGAGTAAATTAAAATATCTTTAATGAAGACCACAACAAACTGATCCAAGAACGACCAAAAGATCCTTGTCATAAAATCCATAAAAACGGAAAGCACACTAGTGAGCCCAAAAGGCATCATCGTAAACTCGTAGTGCCCATACCGTGTCCTAAAGGACATCTTTATGATATTTTTCTCGGCACTGCGTAGCTGATGATAACCTGACCTCAAGTCAATCTTCGAGAATATCGAAGCACCCCAAAGCTGATCAAATAAGTCATTGATCCTTGGAAGCGGATATCGGTTATTTATTGTTAACTGGTTCAGACCCCAATAATCTATACATAGACGAAGGCTCACATCCTTATTCTTTACAAATGAGATTGGTGCTACCTATGGAGATACACTCGGGTGAACGTACCCATGAGCCACTAGATCCTCTAGTTGAGTTTTCAACTCCCGCAACTTTACCGGTGCCATTCGGTAAGGTGCCTTTGAAGCTGGCTCCGCCCCCGGTACTAACTCAATGGTGAAGTCTATCTCTTGAACCGGTGGCATACCTAGTATCTCTTCCGGAAAATTGTCAGGAAATTTTTGAGCAATCGAGATGTCCTCCAATGCTGATACATCCTTGTTCAGCTCCTAAATTCCGCACAAATACATAGGGAAACCCTTCTGGACCAACGAATACAATGCGTGGGTAGATATGACCTTCGGCGTAGATCTAGGCTTGCATCTTCGATAAGAGACCCTATCACCTTGAGGTCCTCGCAACACAACTCGCTCCCACGCGCAATCTATTACGGCTCTATATTTCCCCAATATATCTATCCCTAGGACAGCGTCAAAATCCTGTAAATCCAACTCAACCAAGTCCACTAGGAAGTCTACCCCACCTATCTCTAAGGCCACATCCGAGTAGAGCCTAGTGTAATCCATTCTATCCCCAGAAGGCAACATCACAGAAATAGACACACTAGTATATGGAGATAGTGCAACTTTAGCAATGAAAGCAGAAGATACGAATGACAAGGATGCCCTTGAATCGAACAACACATATGCTGGTAATGAATGGATGGAAAATGTATTAATGACTACATCCAGCTATCTATCAACCTCTGCCTGGTTGATGACATTCAATCGCCCACCTGACTGTCTATAACACCCCCAAAATTTACTACTAAAAAATTTCGTTTTAATAAAAGGTTTTAACATAAGTGAAATAACAAAATCGTAAATTCTGGAGATATTATCGCCACACTTAGTACAAGACCGGTTCACTCCTACCGTCCCAATACTAAGTGCTAAGGCTAAACAAGGTTAACATCAAACACAAGTCATTAATAAAACAATGAGAGTTCATGAGAGGACTCCCTCATAGTCATACAGAAATCAGAGTGCGATGTAAGAATTACAACCCAAAGAGTAAGTAACTAAAGTTTCCCAAAAACATAAAATACCGTACGACATGACATAACTAGCATAAGAACGAAACATGGTAAAATAAGAGGGAAAACAGAGTCCGACCGAGTCACTCTCGATCCCCAAGTCAAGGTATAGACTCAACGCTCAGCCCCACCTGATACCTCGTAGGTGTCGTAGGCATCGAAGACGTCATCCCCTACTTGCATAAACTCAGAAGGGTCTTCTGCTCATGGGAATGAGCAACACCTATGAAACGAGTGATCAGTACGATACATACTAATTAAGGTGACCATGCGCTAAGGCTAAACATACAAAACATACAACATAACATACATATCATGATCATATAAGCAGCATACAATAATACAAATAATGAAGGTCGACCATGGTCTAGATAGACTTATACTTTAGATCTTTGGTAAATATAGTCATTTCACATCATAGTCTTTATCAATCCATGCGAGTGCGGGAACCCCACTATTATAGATGGTGGATCAGAAACATATAGGGTAGAACGCTCCTGACCACTATTTTTGCCAGTGGATCGGTCTCCAAGGCAGAACGCTCATGGGCACTATTATGCCGGTAGATCGGTCTGGCCCTGACTCTCATGGTATTCCATTGTAATTACATAGTATCTTTCCCATGATTCATTTACAACTTAATGTTTGGTTTTTTGAGCTCGGGATCCCCCACTATTATAGCCGGTGGATCGGTCACTTATAGGGCAGAACACACCTAACCGCTATTATATGCTAGTGGATCAGTCTCTAGGGCACCCCGGCACCTGGCCACTATTATGCCAATGGATTAGTCTGGGCCCAACTCAACAATCTTACTCTTTAAATGATTAGTGTCTTATTCCTGTCTTATTCGATAAAGCTTTCACCCTTGACATGCATGTCAACAAACATCTACTTTTACCCTCTCAAGGGGGCCCGTCCCATATCTTGAGACTCCTATGCCCTTATCACGCCCTAACATCCATTCCCCCTTACACTTACACATAATGAAAAATCCAACTCCTATGGGTGTGGGCTAGGCCCAACACCTCATGATATCAAACTCCACCTACTATCACCTTCTTGGGTTTTCCCTTGAAAACCCTAATTGGACCGATGTGGCCCAACTTCCTCCCACTTACACTACCATTATTTTATTGATCTCCCTACACTTTACCTCATTTAGATTCGATCCCAATTCATATCACTTTACCTCTCGATTTCACATGTGACCGGAAAAATCCTAGTTGGCCACTTTAAACCCTAGTACCTTTCTTCTCCCACAAGTAACATTTCTATTTTTCACCTAATATCTCTTCTCTCCCATAGCACCCATACTCACTCCTTATATAATAAATTCCTAATCTTAACTCGTACTCCACTCTCTCCCTTAATTGTTTTTACCTCCACATTTTTTTTTTCAGATTAGTGCTTCCTCCCAAAACCCTAATCGGGTCCCATATACACCCTTACACCAACCTACGTACTATTTTTTGTCCCAAGTCTCCAATCACTCAATAACTCTCCCCTTAGCTTATTTACACCCCAAAATAACTTTTCCCAAGTAAAGATCATCCCCATGCAAGTTTTATCCACCCCATGCAAACTCTCGAAGTCCCTATACAAACCCTAGAATTCCCATGCTAGGTTCCCATCTTTCATTCATTTTGGTCATTCCTTCCTCTTTATTTTCCTCTCATGGATCATGAGGTAGTTTGGTCAACCTCATATCCCCCTTAGTGAACTCACTTCCCATTTTCTTTCTTTTTATCCTTTCATTCCCATATCATATTATCAATTGTCCTAGCATGTATTTCCTAGAGGGCAATATCATATCACATCAACATCACCATGTATATGTATCATGTTCATGCCATAAGGAAACATATAAATATACGTCAACTCCAAGATGTGCTACATATAAGACAATTTAATGACAATCATACGATACACAACATAGCATGATATATAGCATCCAAGACATACAAGTCACACAACACACATGACCTTAGCTACATCCTTACCTAAAATAACGCCGGGCTTGGAGCACGATCCTATGCCTCCTTAGGGTTTTGACTTGATTCACCTATAAGAGGAAAACACTATGGATTAATCTTCATCCTACCAAAGATTACCATTATTTCTACCTTACCCTTATCATACTCTACTATTAAGGCTAATAATGGTAACAGTAGTGTTATAATTAAATGTAGGGTTATTATTCTCAAAATAATTACTCATGCTACTACTAACCAAAGTAAGTCTTAATAGTTATCACGGTTTATGTTTAAGTAGTCATAGTGATATTCATAGTGTTAGAGGTAATAGTTTCAATATTACTAATAATAATATTATTATTAGTTTTAGTGATAATACTAATATCAACCCCAAACCCTAGTAATAATAATAATAATAGTGACATAAGTAATATAAAAGTAGTGACCATAATAATTCTTATATAAATAATGCTAGTAGTGATAATAGGTTAGTGATTATAAAATATTGACAAAAGACAAGTTAACAATAATAATATTTATAATAGTATTAAATAATAATAATAATAATAATAGTAATAATAATAATAATAATAATAATGATAATATTAATAATAGTTCTCATCTTAAGAATAATACTAATGAAGGTCCTAGAAATCATATTAGTAGTAGCCTTAGTGATAATATGGTCAAGTATAATAGAATAATAATAATAATGATAGAAATGATAATCATAATAATAATAGTAGTAGTAGTAGTAGTAGAAGTAGTAGTAGTAGTAGTAGTAGTAGTAGTAGTAGTAGTAATAGTAATAACAATAATATTAATGTCAAACATAATAAGGATAATAATCGAAAAGAGTAATAGTAATATAAGAGTCCCACCATTTACACTAATAATAAAAGTGACAATGGCCAAGTTAGTATTAATAGTATTAGTAAGAAAATAAGGATAGTAGTAGTAGTAGTAGTAGTAGTAGTAGTAGTAGTAGTAGTAGTAGTAGTAGTAATAAGGATAACTATATTAATACTAAAGTTATAGCCTCTTAAATAATAATACCATAGTTATCAATATTTCTGAAGCTAGGTTAGATAATAAGAGTGATAACATAAACATAATAACAACAATAACAACAACAACAACATTAATGATAATAATAATAATAATAATAATAATATTAAGAGTAATGCTATTAATAGTATTAAAAATTATTAACACCTATAGAAAAAGAGTTTAAGGGCTAGGGAAATTATAATACCACCTAGGGTTGGTGGCGAAACCAGTGGCGCGTGGCGGTGGCGAAACCAGCGGCGCGTGGAGGCGGCGATGGAGGAGGAAGAGAGGTGGAGATGGGGGTATAGGCTAGAGGATAGGGAATGAGAGGGTGTTTGAGATGGTGGAAGGTGTCTCAGGTGGAGAGGGATGGAATGGAGGTGGTGGTGCAGCCGAAAGTGGCAGCGTAAGCTGCCGGTGAGGTGGCCGAAGGTGGTGGAAGGTGTAAAAGGGAGAAGGAGAGGGAGGTAATGAAATATGGGAGGTATGGGGAGGTAGAGGAAGGTCCCCTGGTCGATTTGGAGGGTGGAGGAGGCTTTGGTTGCGGCAAAATCGGCGGCAGACGGCGGTGCGAGGGGCGGCGAGAGGTTGAAGTGGGCTGATCGAGATGGTGATTTTGCACGGTCGGGGTGGCTCGTGCAGGGAAAGATAAGGGGTGAGGCTGACTCAGTTCTATAGAAGGTGGTGCAAGGAAGATTTTAGTGGGCGGCATTGGCAGTGGAGATCATCTACGATGGCAGAGTAGGGAGTTGTTTGGGCAGCGGTAAAAATTAGGATTTCTGGGTTGCGAAAACAAAGACTCGATTATGGCTGCCTATAGTGTTATTTATAGGCTAATTTGAGGGGAAAATGATGAAGGGAGAAGAGGACAATCGGGGGCAGGTGAGGCAGGTCGCCGACCAGTGGTGGCAGGCGGCGCATGCCCTACGAAATTTTAGGGTATGTTTTGTCGGGTGAGGGGAAAAAAGAAATGGCAGGCATGTGTGAGGGGGGAGGACGGATTAGTTGGGTCGAAATTGGAAAGAGACATCTTCACTAATCTTCACTAAATTTCCAATCTACTCTTACATCAATTCTCAGACAAAGACATCTTCACTAAATTTTCGTCATCGTTCTCTAAATTTCATATTTTATGTGAAAATACTAAAATAACCCTAGAGCATGCAAAGTTTTAATCACTTACAACTATCTCTAAACATGCTCAAATTTTTGCATATTATAAATTAAAATTTTAGTAAAACATGTGAGGAATCCGATGATAAGCTCAAAAATAACAAAAGAGGTATTGGCTAGAACAACTAGCCCTTGCCTAAGCCACCCCTACACCACATGCATAGATATTTCACCACAAACAACCCTATTCTAGTATGTTATTATGCATTCATTAAATTGCATAAATTCATCATACTCTTTCACAAATTCACATGGTCACGTACTTAGAGAAAAATAATAGCAATACCATATACATGCATAAATTTTATGGAATTATAGGGAAGCATAAATTTTACTTAAGCATATTATAGTAACCATAAGCACGATGCCACTGATTTTTACACAATTGGTAGGATCATATGGGTTACCTTATTCTAAGAAAAAAAAATCAAAAATAAGAATAAGAGTACCACAAGCCCTAGCTCCCAACTATACCTCCTTCTACTTAAAAACACAAAACCCATCAAAATAATTAAATTTAAAATAATAAAGCAACAAGACTACAATAATAATAATCAAAAACCAAAAGGAAAAGAGTCATATCCAATCAATGGGCAGCATACAACAAGAGAAAAAGGAGGGAGAAACTCTCTTCAATTTTCTCCTAAATTGAACACTTATATCTTTAAGAAAAAAAAATAACAAGGTTAGATAAAGGATCAAGCTAAGAAGAACCAACAAAAGAAAATGAAGAGAAGAGAGGAGGTTTTGCATCTTGAACAAAAAAAGGAGGTGTTCTTCAATACTTAGGCAAACCCTCAAAGAAAAAGATGAGAGAGGAGAGAGGAGAGAGCAAAAATTGATTGAATTAATGGAGAACCAATGTACAAAGGCATAAAGATGGGGCATAAGAGGTTTCTTACATAAGCTAAGGGGAGAGAGAAGAGTTGATCCTGTGGTTGCTTAAGCTACACTTGAATGAAAAAGGATGATGGGAGATAATATGGCGTGTAAGAGAGTGGGTGACAGCTAAAGTGATGCGATTATGGTTAAAATTTTGGGCAAAGGAAATGGAACAAGTGACAATCTAATCTAGGGTGGGTGGGGGAAGCCTAGTATAAAGTTAATAAGGATGAAAGGAAAATCCCACACAATCAAAACAACACAAAAAGGCATGTAAAAACACATAACCTAAAACCCAAATGATCCTCGATTGATCGCGATGATGTAAAACATATGGGGTTCAAAAATAAAATAGGATATGGATATAGTATAAGAACTTGGTAATTATTTTGGCAAATAAGTGTTTATTTAAAAATTAATATCAAATCAAAAATTGAAAAGAGAGTTTTAAAATGGGATAAGCAATCTATGTGTCCTACTATAAATTGTAGGATGCACATTGTTAAAAAGCAAATATGTATTTTGGAACATCACCACATTCAACACAGGATGAAAAGTCAAAAATGTACATATACACATTAGCGTGTTTGTCACTCTAAAAATATACATTTCATAAGCACGCACATATTCCATAGTATCAATGTGCATTTGTCCACGTTATGTGTGCATTCTCGCTAGGCTATGCATTTATTGATAACAAATGTGTATTTAGGAAAAAAAAGATGAGCACTTATGGATAAAAGTTGTGCATCCCCATATAAAAGTTGAGTATTAATTTAAGACTTGCGTTCTTTTCAATAAAATGTGTATTATATTAGCTATCAAACATGCATTTTACATATGTGCATATATTAGTATACAACATGTATTTGTCCAACACTCTAACATAAAAAAAAAGAGGTATACTGTAATTTATCGAACAAAAAAAAGAGTGGATACAAAAATAGATGATTACTTTGTTAACTTCTAGCATGCTTAATTAAAATTTTCGTTACATTTTCCAAACTTTCATATTATATATATATAGTTAATTAAAATCTGCTTGATACAGACGTGTTTAATTATATTGACTCATATCTGATTTATATCCATTGCACTTAAAAAATATTATATCCAAATCAGTCAAAAATAAAATAGATCTGAATCAAATTTAAGAGGCATTGACTTCCCCTATGTGAACACATATCTAGGTCGAAGGCCGGAGACAATGAAGACTAGGAAGTAGCGTGAAAAACCTCTACTCATGAGTGCATCAGTGTGTAATGTATGTATATGATTGTGAACAAAGAGGTTGGGGTACATGTATGGCATGCCTCATGTACCACAATGTTGCATAGGGAAGGGGACGGGGTCGGGGACAGGGACGGGGACGGAGAAATGCGGACAGAAAGAAACGTGAAAAAGTCATTTCTTAAAAATTTAGAAAACGGAAACGATAGAAAATGACAAAAAAAAATTTAAATATATATATTTAAAAATAGACCAAATCTACTAAAATTAAGAGAGAAAAATTAAAAGTTCCTAAAATTACTACCTACATTATTTGATTTAAATCATTAATAAATTTTTTAATGAAAATTTATTTAAATAATTTGAATACCAATTCCGATATTGAAAAGTTTCTGAGACCTAGAATATTTGTCTACACAAAATATTTTCTCCTAGTTTTCTCTCCTTAAATTCTACCTTGCCCCGAGTCACCTACCAAATGTCCTCTTACTTCTGACTTTTCAGTACTAATACCTTTTTTATTTTAAAAATCAATATTTTTATCTTAGGTGCCATCATCAATTCGATCATAATCCAACAATATAAATTAAATCACGACATGTATCTCAAAAATGCAAGAAATATGTGTTTGCTACTGTAGGTGTATACAAGAAATCAAACTCCCACACTATATGTGTTTGGATCTATGCAATCATTTCATCTCAAGAGATTCACGAGCTCTTTTGTACCTGAGATATAAATTGGAACCATTGTAATTTGATCTCTGAACCTCATAGAAAAGAGTCGTAACCCTTTCTACTAGACCAAAGAAGGAACCACCCTACTTTTATCTATTAGTGGCAAACATATCATACGTGTTGGGTTCATATCTGAATAATTTGGATTGTGTTAATCAAAATTGGGTTACTGTATAATTAGGTTCAGGTGTCTTTCATGTTCGGGTCCAATTTGAATAACAATAATTCGGGTCAGATTTGTATTGTGTCGGGTCAAGATAAGTTCAAGTCTGGTTTGGATATAACACATCGGGTTTCTTCAGGTTCGGTTTGGATTCAGCTCTATAAACTCTAGCTGGATTGAGTGGATTCAGGTCTACAGACTTTGGGTCATATCGAGTTTGAGTTAAATTAATTTAATTTAGAGTTTATATCAACATTGCTTGTTATCAATTTAATGTAAATGATGTGATTTATTATTATTGTTATGCTTATCATAGTAAATTTTATCATAATATATGAAATAATATAACAAACTATTATCATAAATATGTATCAATAAAAAAAAATTATTGTCGGTATTAGTACATTATTATAGTTATTATTATAAATACAATTATACACATTATTATATGCATAAGTACAATAATTGTTATAATAATTATAATCATCTTGTTAATCATAATATTTATTGTTATTATCATACTTAATTATTATTGTTGTTGTTGATGTTATCTTTAAAAATAAAATAATCACTATTATATATAGAAATACAAATATAAATTTTACTACTACTACTACTATTATTATATTTACAATTACAATTTTTATGTTTATAATGATTATAATTATAATAATAATAGAAATTTCTATGATCTAATATGAGTTATGCTAATATAATATTAAAATAAAGTGAGTATAATAGAGTCCTATAAGTTTTGTTTTATTTATTGTTATATAGATTGCATATTTGTTTACATAAAATTGTATTAATAAGATAGCTTGTTGGTGTTTATGAATCAATTTATATGAGGTAAAATGTTACTTTTGTAGATTAAATTTGATTTTAATTTGGATCAAGTTTGAAATTATGTTTGTGTATGGGTTGATATCAAGTCAGATCACTTTGGATTGGGCAAGTTTAGGTCGAGTCATTATCATATTTATGTCCACTATGGGTCGGGTTATTTCAGTTTGGGTCACTTTAGATTCAGGTAACATTAGATTAACTAAACTAGAGTCACGCTCAAAATGATTCAGGTCGTTTCGAATTTTATGGTTGAGATCAAATTTAATGTTTTTGAGTTTAGATTAAATTTTGAATAGGATAATTCAGATCAGTTGGGTTGAATCAACTTTGTTTAGTCTACTTTTACCTCCCTTTCACTGACATTCGGGAAGGGATATAGGAAAAAGGAAGTTTTGTAATCACATATAAATTGATTAAAATAATTGTAACTAAATAATTTGATATTATGATATGTATTAATGAAATAAATTAAAATATATAATAATCTTTTAGTATTAAAAATAAATTTATTTTAGCAAGTTGTATATATTTTAGGAATTAATAAAAGTAACATTAAAATTTTACTTATACCATTAATTGATAAACATAAAAGCAATTGATAAAAGAAAAGAAGGAATAAAAGTGGAAAATAGATTTTAATTTTTCTAAATTTTTTTTATTTTTTTATACAAATATTTACACCTAAAATGGCTTGTTTATACCAATGGAGCAATAGATTTTTATTAGAACTTAAAAGATGACTTATATTGTGATTTTTTATTATAAATCGTTTATTATGAAACAAAGGGAGTTCATCTAATAATTTATCATAACCTTGTAAGTAATAAAAAGAAGTAAGAAATGTCTTATAATCTTTATTGTTCTTCTCCTAATTTGTATTATTTTTTCCAAATGCTGAAAGTGACTTGTCATATAAATGAAAGGGACTTGTGGCTAAAATGTATGGCTTTCAAAGGGGGAGTTGTAGGCTATCTTTTTGGTGTTGTTTTAGGATTAAAATACTAAAGGAAAATAGATTTAAAATGGGGGAAAAGCTTGGAAAGAACGTGGTTTGAGTGCTTTGGTTTCGGGTGGCCTTTTGGACAAAAAAGAGGGGAATGGTTTTGCATGGCTAAATTTTAGTAGATAATTAATGAGAAGGGTTTGGTGATTCTCAGATTTTAAAAAGTGAATAGCTAGATTATGGTCATTAATTAAGGATGCTCCCACATCACATGGGGTTGCAACTATTTATGAGGTATAGGAAAGGTGATGGGAGAGCATCTTCTTCCCAAAACCATAATTTAGTTAATAACATACTTAAATACGAAGGAAATAAAACCTTCTTATTTGGGATAACTAATTATTAATTAAAGACATATATTTTGGGCTTACAAAAACCCACGTCCGGCAGCATGCACACGTCCAAGTCACATTTCCATCCACCGACTTTTTGAAGAACAATTTTGGCTTGGTTCGGCACCACATCATATGACAACTTCCGGCTCAAGCCAATAACCATGAAGGACAAGCTCAGCCTTCGCAGTCACCAAGTACATCTGCAGCAACCAGTGGGGAGCACCAGACCACATGGGAGTTGACAATCAAGGTACGAAAGGCAAGGGAGTGCCTAAGTTTCAGGTCTAACTGCATGGATTTGGCATCACTGTTTACGACATTTTCAACCTTCGTTTATACTTAGTAAACAACTTATGTAAAAGATTAAGGCCCTAATTACACTTTTGTTAGCTTTAATGATGTCTCCTAGCTTGAATACATAGTTGTTTTGCTTGTACTACACCAACAAGTAAGATTTGGAGGAGCATGGGAAAGGGGATCGCACGCAAATGGCTGGTAGGAAGTGATGTGGTTGACTTTTGGCCGGTTAGATCTAAACTAGATAAGTTAGGTTATGTTAGATAATTAGTGTAATACTACCAAATTTAGTACTTAAATATTTTATTTTAAAAGAATTAATCATCCAAAATATTGGTTTTATGTTGCAACCAACATAGAGTGAGGTTATAACCTACACCTAACTTGTGCCAGTAGCAAGGTCAAACAACTCAAATACGAAGATTAAATATGATCAGCACTTAATCTAAGGTTAAGGTAAAACCAACATCAACCAAACAAAAGTGGAAGAGACACGTTAAATACATTAAGCTAAGTTTTTACAACACTTTATATTCCAAAAGTGAGCAACAAGAACAACAAAAATATAGCTAGAGATAGACACTAGATAACCCAATCAAAACTCTCAGACCCAACTCAAGTTGCTATCACTAGCAACAAAACTTGCAAGTTTAAAACTAACTATTGAATAGATAGATAATCATAAAATGGAACTTATTATTATAGTAGTTTTCAATAAAACAGTACACAATACTAAGCATGCACATATCACTTTAAAATGTAACATAAAGAATCATGGCGTAACACATCAATAGTATATACCATAGCTAATTACCATATTCATGTCATAATTTATCTTATACCATAATCCATATGCCCATCTTATCATACTTTGTCGTATTATGATTGTTTCGTTGATCTAATTATACCAAGGGTGTGCCACAAAGGGTAAGAAACCAAATCATAATTAAGTCATCTTCCAACAACCACCCCTATACCACTAATAAACATAAGAAAGAAAGAACTAAGATAATTACCAACCAATATACCAAATATAAATTGTGGATGGAAACAACTATCAAACCAACATACCAAAATCAAGTAGTGTATAGAGACAACTACCAAACCAACAAACTAAAACAACGTAATTAACTCAGTATACAAGAGTTACTTTCATTTTTAATTTACTTGAGATGATACAATCACAATCCGAGGACACTTTTGTGCCTTTGTCATAATAGCACACAAGGCAACACAATACATTTAACCTTTGTAACCTGTAGGCATACCAACTACCTTGATCATACTATTGTTTAAGGAAACATAATACCCTCCCATTCTAGGACATCTAATCATTAAGTATCGATTCCCCATTATAGAACTTGTGGGTTACCTTTAGAGTAGACTAAGATCTTAGCAAGAATGCTGAGGCATCCAACAAAACCACCAAATCAAATAGAGGGTTTCTACCTTATCTCTAGGATAACTAACTGTAGACATAAACTATTCTCAAATCTCAAAGTCTTCCATATTAAATATTAATATTTTAATAAGGTGATCATAAAATATCATACAATGCACAGCAAATTAAATTCCATGGTTAACCATTTTCCTATATTTTGATTTATTCAAGTTAACCCAAGGTCAATGATTCAATCTAATGTCAAAGTCGACACTAAGCTCATTCTAGGAATTCCTAAGGTCATCCTAGTCCAATTATTTATATTTTTAGGCATAATGAGTCATAAATAATCAAAATTCTCGTATGTTATTTACTCAATACTTTCCTACTTTACTACCAATTGTTATTAGAATTAAGTGAAAGTCATGGTATGAATAAATAACATTAAAATAGGTAATTTAATATTAATTTACAATTTTAGAAAATTTTAGAAGTGATAAACTTACCATTTTGTCCCTAAAATACAATTAAGTCCATTTAGCACATATAAAACCCTAATCATGTATATCTAGCATGTCATATTTCACATAGTTCTCTTAATCACCATAACATAATGAAATGCCCTAGAAATAATTATGTTAAGAAATGTAATTAAATAAGGACTTATTAAGGAACTAATTTACTTAATTATTTTTATTGGAATGGGAAGATATTATTTAGGGAAAATTAAGAGGAAATTTACAAATATTTTTATAAGGAAAAATTTGGGCATTTTGCTAATTAAAAAGGAATTTAGGAAAAATCTTTTAAAAACCCTAAATTAGCCTAAAAAGGAAATTTAATATTATTTTATTTAAATATTTTTATTTTAAGTACCCAAAATATTCTAATTAATTTAATTGACCCCAACCTACCAATTTTTCTTTTTCCCTTTTTCTTTTTTCTTTTTCCTTCTTCCTTTTTTCTTTCTTTTCTTTCCTTTTCTTTTTTTTTTCTTTCTTTTTTCTTCTTCCTTCCGATTGGGCCTGTCGGTGGCCCAATCTCTCCTTTTTCTTTCCTCTCTTCCGCAGCCCATCCTCCGCGTCTTTTCTTTTCTTCCTTCGGTAGCCAAAGCGCTGCTGTAACACCCCCAAATTTACTACTGAAAAATTTCGTTATATTTTAAAGAAGTTTAGCGGAAGCAAACAAATAAAACTATAAATTCGGGGGTATTACCGCCACACCTAGTACCAGATCGATTCACGACTATCGACCCGGTACTAAGTGCTAAGGCTAAAACAATAGAAACAACAAATCATTAGTAAGGCATAAGTGATAAGGAAATCAGAGTACGAAAGTCAAGAGTTATGTTCGGAAGTACAATTTAAAATTCCAAATGTCAGAGGAATTAAAATAACGGAAGGATAGGGTACGATAAAACCCTTGAAAATTTAAATACAACACTTGTAACTTCCAAAGACGAATACGATTAAACAAAACAATTTCCGAAGGGTAAATATCCGGACCACTTACTCACTCAAGTCAAGCCTTCCACCCCAAATCATAGTAACCGATCAAAACCTGCATCAAGGTCTGCTCCCCACCATCGGTGGATCATCACAGGACCCATTCAACCAGTGTAGTATCAGTACGGGTCCAGTACTGAGTAAGGGCGCAGGTGTGCTAAGGCAAGCATACAGTCTCACCAAGTAGCCTACATAACACAATCATATAAGTAACATGCAATAACACACAAGATAAGGCCTGAGTACTTTCCGGTGACTTATTCTTTATCCTCGTTAATAATATGTCCATTTCACACACAGTCTTTATTAATCCACGTGAGTGCGGGAACCCCACTATTATAGTCGGTGGACCGGAATATATAAACTCAGGGCAGAACGCTCCTGACCACTATTATTTGCCGGTGGACCGGTCTCCAGGGCAGAACGCTCCTGGCCACTATTATTCGCCGGTGGACCGGTCTGGCCCCGACTCACATGGTATTCCACTGTAAGTATTTAGTATTTTCCCATGTCTTATAGATTTTATGTTTGGTTTGCTGAGCACGGAAACCCCCACTATTATAGTCGGTGGACCAGAAATCATACAGGGCAAAACGCTCCTGACCACTATTGTTCGCCGGTGGCACGGTCTCCAGGGCACCCCGGCTCCTGGCCACTATTATTCGCCGGTGGACCGGTCTGGGCCCGGCTCAACATCTTCCTCTTTAAGTGATTAGTATCTTAACGTATCTTATTAAAAGTGTTTTACCCTTGACATGCATGGCTAACTATATCCGCACTTATCCTCCCAGGAGGGCCCGTCCCATATCTTGGAACTCATGCACCCCTTATCACACCTCGATATCCATTTCACCTCTATACTTACACATAATAAAAACCAACTCCTAGAGTATGACTTAAGGCACAACACCTCGTGACATGGACTCCACCTACCATTAGCCTCTAGGGTTTCCCTTGAAACCCTAATTGGACCTATGTGGTCCAATTTCCTCTTACTTCACTACCATTAATTCATCTATCCTCAACACCTCATCTTGTTCAGGTCCAATCCCCAAATCATATCGTTTTAACCATCGATTCTGCCTGTGACCCTAAAACTCTAGTTGGCCACTTCAACTCTAGTACCTTTCTTTTCCCACAAGTAACCTCTCCTTTTCACCCAATATTTCTTCTCCCTCAAAACTCCCATAATCATCCCTTATAACATAACTCTCACTCACAACCCACACCTCACTCACCCTTAATCATTTTTCTTTCGCCTTTTTCAGATTACTAATTCTTCTCAAAACCCTAATCGGGTCCCTTATATGACCCTACGTACTATATTTCACCTCGAGTCCCCAGACTCCCAAACAGACCTTCCACTATCTTCCTCACGTCCCACGGTAACTTTTCATACGTAAGGTTCGCCCCCATGCGGACCTTACCTTCCCATGCAAACCCTATCATTTCCACCATGCCAACTCTATCATTTCCATGCAAACCCTAGTTTCCCCCATGCAACCTTATTTTATCCCACTCTTCTATTTATTTTATTCCCCCTTTTCCTCATCATCTCAAAAATTATGAATTCCTTAGGTCGTCCATGCCTATGTTAACCGACGTACTTCCCTTTGGTTATCTTAATTGCTTATTTTTCTTTTTCAAGTCCCCACCTCACAAGACTTCCTCACCTAACCTAGCATGCATGTCGTAGGGGTCACATCACATCACATCATACTTGTACCACAACATATTAGTACACACAAACGAGAGCACGAGAACGTACCTCGGTTCCATGCTGCGCTACACAAGTACACAAATAATATACAGGTTATAGCATACAACCGCACAAAGCATACAAGACAGGTAAAACATGCAATACACACAGGTGGCCTTAGTTACGTCCTTACCTAAATCGGCGCCGGGCTTGGAGCACGCTCCTACACCTCCTGGGGTTTGACCCGGTTCACCTATAAGGAAGAAATACTAAGGGTCAATCTTCCTCTACCCGAATTATCATAATTCCTATCTTACCCCTATCATGGCCTAATACTAAGGCTAATATTAATAATAGGGGTTTATAAATAAAGGGTAGGGTTATTACTATTCTCACGATAGTTTAAACGGGTTATCACTAATTAAAGTAGGTTTTAGCAAATCCAGAGTATTAAGATGAGGGTTTCGATATTATTAATAATAATTACCAATAATACTAACAATAATAAGAATACTACTTATAATAATAATACTCATAATAAGAATAATAATGGCTATAATGATAATAATGATGGTAATAATAATTGAAATCGTAGTAGCATTAGTGATAGTAATATTACCGATAATAATAAAATAATAACGCAACCATAATCACTCAGATGACAATATCAATAATAATGATAATAATAATAATAATAATAATAATAATAATAATAATAATAATAATAATAATAATAATAATAATAATAATAGTAGAAGGAGTAGTAGTAATGAAAATAATAATAACAATAATAACAATAATAATAATAATAATAATAATAATAATAATAATAATAATAACAATAACAACAACAACAACAACAATAATAATAATAGTAATAATACAAATGATAGTAAGAGTACTAGAAATAATACTAATAGGGATAATAGCAATAATAATAATAGTTAGAAAGATAAACATAATAACACTAGTATTAACCATAGTAATAATAATAGTAATGATAGCGATAATGATAGTAGAATAACAATAACCATAATAATAATTACAATAATAATAATAACAATACAATAGTTGTGGCAATACTAGGCATAACAAAAATACTAAGGTAATAATATTAAATTATAATGTTAAGGATAATAACGATGGTAATAATCGATAAAATAATAAGCGCGTTAAATACAACAACAACAAAACAATAACAAGGATAATAATAATAATAATAATAATAATAATAATAATAATAATAATAATAATAATAATAATAATAATAATAATACTAGCAACAACCTCATAACCATAGTAATAGTAACGATAATGATAATAATAATGATGATAAGGATAATAATAATAATAATAATAATAATAATGTTAATCATACGAATAATAGTAAAAATACTACCATAATAATAATAATAACAAAGATAACAACATCAGTCCTAGTTAGAGTAATAAACATAGGAATAATAATAATAACAATAACAATAATAATAATAATAATAATAATAATAATAATGACAATAATAGTAATAATGATAGTAATACTGATAATAATAATATTAATAACAATAAGAACACTAATAGTAATAATAATAACAATGATAATAATAATAGTAATAATAGTGATAATAATAATAATAATAATAATAATAATAATAATAGTAACAATAATAATAATAATACTAATAATAATAATAATAACAATAATGATAATAATAATAATAATAATAATAGTAATCATAATAGTAATGATAATAATAAAGATAATAATAGTAAAGATAATAATAATAATAATAATAATAATAATAATAATAATAATAATAATAATACTAGCAATATTAATAATAATAATAATAATAACTTATTAAGGTCTTGTATTGCTTAATACCTTTAATTAGAAGTTCTTAGGGGAGGATTGGGTCCTAGTAATAATAATAAGGGTGGTAGTATTAGTAATAATAATAATAATATAGTAATAATAATGATAATGTTAATATTAATCATAATAATACTAATAATAGTAGTTAATAATATTAAATCATTAATCATTTTTATTTATTTATTTATTTATTTATTTTTAAGATTTAGGGTTCAGGGTGTTGGGCAACCTGGCTGAGAGGTGGTGGCGGCGGCTGCGGCGCGGCGGTGGAGGAAGGGAGAAAAGGGAAAAATGGGTGTGGAGGCTAGGGAAGGAGAAACTAGATGAAAGGGGAGGTGGTAGAGCAGGATCCCCTGGTCATTTTGGGGGGTGGTGACGGCGCTGCAAGCGGCAGTATGGCTGGCGGTGGCGGCGCAAAGCTGGAAGGGGTCGATTTGGGGAGGGGTTTTCGCACGGCCAGGGCGGCACGTGCGGCGCGAGGCAGGGAAGCTAAGGGGGTTGGTTGTGTAGAGGGAGGTTTAGGGAGGATCGTGGTGGCAAGGGTAGATGGTAGGGGCGGCTGACGGCGGAGAAAAGGCCGTCTGAAGGCAGGGCGGCGCGCGGCTTGCTCTGTCTGGGTTCCCAATTGTCGAACCCGATTAAGGCGGTGCTGAGGGCTATTTATAGGCCAAATTGGGACGGGAAAACGACAAGGGTGCGAGGGAGGTCGAAGGTTAGGTGGATGCGTGTCCGGCGAGGCTGACCGGAGCAGGTCTGCAGTTGCAGACCGAGACTCGTCGGGGAGAGAGAGAGAGTGATTTCGTGTGGGAGAAGGGCTACGATTGATTTGTCATGTCCACAGGGAAGTCAACGAGGTGGAGAGGGACGAAAAGACGGGAGCAATGGCTGGCGTTGCAGGCTTTTCTTGCTCCGGCGGAATTTCGTGTTGCAGGCGGTGACAGGCGACTGTGCGAGGAAGAAGAAGGGGTTGGACCGACGGTCCAGGAAAAAAGGAAAAGGAAAGGGGGAACCGGCCGAGCGGCAGCGGTTATTTCCCCCATAAATGAAACGCGGTGTTTTGGGCGATTTTTGGGTAAAACGCGGCGTGCGCGTCGGTCTGGCAACGGCTATCTTTTCCCTTATCGCTACGCGGCGTTTCAGCGACTTTAGCGCCGAAACGCGGCGTTTTGTCTTACGGGCGGCTGGGTCGCTGGGCCGCGGGGGAGAGCTGGGCTGCGCAGGGTGCTGGGCCAGCAGGCCGGCCCAAGTCGGGGGGGAGAGTAGAAAAAAAGAAAGGAAGGGAAAGAAAAGGAAAAAGAGGGGAAAAAATGGAGAAAAGGAAAAGGAAAAAAGAAGGGAAAATTAGTGGTTGGATTAATTAGTATGATTTGGGTAATTTAGGATGTCTAATAAAATATAATTATCAAAATAATAATTAAATTCTATTTTTAGGTTAATTTAGGGATTTTTGAAAGAGTTTTCTTAAATTCCATTTTAAATTAACAACACACTCTAATTTTCTCCAATTAAATTATTTATAAATTTTATATTAATTTGAAACTATTTTATTCTCCTTAATTTAAATAAAGTAATTTATTTAATTGATTTCTAAAATAAAATCCTTAATTAGCTTAAAATACCACAATTCCTCCTATTTAAAACACTTTTAAATTTCTTTTTGGTTTAACCTAATTAACTTCCTCTTATTTTAATAAAAATGAATTATTTTGGTTAAACTCCCACATAAAAATCTTATTTAATAATAAATAATAGAAATTAGGATTTTGGGGCATTTCAGCTGCGTATTGTGCCTTTTCCCCCTTGAACGCCGCGATCCATTTAAATCTTTATAACCGTTGCCAACCAGCCCAGTTCTCCCTTCTTCTTTTTTCTTTTCTTTCTTTTTCTCCAGTCGCCTGGTTCACCTTCTTCTTCTTCCTCCTTCCTCCTCCACCATCGACCTACAGCTTCGTAGCCTCTGAAAATGGCGCCGCTGGCTACGCTTGACTTAACCAGCCGCTTCTCCTATCTTTATTTTTCTCTTGAATTGCATATCAACCTAACCTAACCTACTTTCCTTTTCTTTCACACAAAACTCTCCTTTTCCTACGCGAAAAGTAGACCCCGGCCTAAATTTGTGCTAGCCGATTGACGCCGCCGGCTACCCCAAACCCTACCTGCATTATCTCCTGCCGACCCTCAAAACCCTACCTTCCCCTTTAAACTCTATAAATACCTCTTGTTAGGTTGATTTCAAAACTTTTTCCCTGAAACCCTAAGAACCTACCCTGCACACCACCGTGACTTCAGATGACCTTTACTCTACCGTCAGCCAACTACGTCACCATCTCTGCCTACCTAAGTCTTTCCTGCACCGCCCTCTAACTAAATGAACCACCCATCTCCCTCGATTCTTCTTGCATGAGCCACCACAACCGTACAAAGTTCCCTGCCCATCAAGCCAAATTTCTACACCTGCAACCCCTCGTGCCACCGTTCACCACCACATCTATTGCTATCACTGCCTCCTACACCACCCCAAAACCGTTACTAATCTTCCTCCACCTAGCCATACCCTTCTTTTCTCCTTTCTCCTTCTCTCTTTTTCTTTTTCCCTTCATTTCAGCCGCCACCTCTGCCGCCACCACTTGCTGCGCCACCACCCTCACTTTACTCCTCTCAACCTAGGCTACCACCAACACCTCAACCACCACCCTCATTTTCCACCCTTTCTTCTCAAACCTCAACTTTTTCCTTTTCTATCCTCTTTTTCGGCCACCGCCGCCGTGCACTACCGCCGGTGCCACCCATCTCCGTCAACTCAAGGTGAAACCCTAGACCCTCTCAGCCCTTCTCCCCTATTTATTTAAGCTTACCCTATTTTATTTCAATTTTTAACCTTTATTCGATTATTATTATTATTATTATTATTATTATTTGGTTCAAAATTAATGATATTATTTCTTGGAAGGGTCAAGAGTCTATAGGAATTATTTAGGTTATTAGTTTTGAATTATAAATATTATTAGT
Organism: Tamarix chinensis; assembly: GCA_030549775.1. Classification (NCBI taxonomy): domain Eukaryota; kingdom Viridiplantae; phylum Streptophyta; class Magnoliopsida; order Caryophyllales; family Tamaricaceae; genus Tamarix; species Tamarix chinensis. Next base: position 75,402,175 of record CM060179.1, on the reverse strand, counting down.
ATTAATATAAGTTTTATTATTATTATTATTATTATTATCTATTTAGAGGGTCGGAGCCCTATTTTATTTAAGTAATTCGATTACTATCATTTCTATTATTAATATTATCATTAACAATAATAATAATAATAATAATATTATTATTATTATTATTATTATTATTATTTTAATATTATTATAAATAATGGGTATTAATAGTATTATTATTATTAATGGTACTTTTACTACTTTAGGGTAGAGTTGAAAACCCTACCTTATATTACTTTTGGGTTAAGTCATTTCATTATATTTATTACTATTATTACTATTATTATTATTATCATTATTATTTGTCTAATTCGATTATTATTATTAGTATTATTTTTATTAATAATGTTTTAATGATATTTTTATTATTATTTTGGGTGGAGGGTAGAAGCCCTTATTAGTATACTATTATTTCGGGTGGTTATTATTATTATAGTATTATTTTATTTAAAATCCTAGTCTTAGGATAAGTTAGTAAATAATAGTATTGTTAGGAGGGAATCTAATTCTAGTTTCTCTCTCATAATAGGTGAGACCAGTTAAAGCCCTAAAGAGGTATAGGAGCAAGCTCCAAGACCGGTGACATTTTAGGTAAGGGTGTAACTAAGGTTGTTTGTGTGTAATGTGTTTTACATGTCTTGGTTGCCATGTGATATGAAATATGATGTATTTTATGTGTATTTTATAACTATTACATATGCAGTATGACGTGGAGTTGAGGTATGTTCATATGATACTTTATGGCATGCATATGACATGTATAAGTTGTGTTGTAATGTGAATTGATGCGGCCTATAAGACATGCATGTAGGTCGTGGGATATGGTGTTATGGTGTGAATTAATGTGGGAGTGATCTAAGTATTATATGATCATGCATGGTGGAATTAAGGTTTGCATGGAGTTAGGGTTTGCATAGAGATAGGGTTTGTATGGAAATTTAGGGTTTCACAGGTAAGCATAAGTTTTTGTATGAAAAAGTTCGCACGTTGCATGGGAGATATACAGTTTGCATGGGGATAAACTTTACGTATGAATAGTTATTTTGAGGTGTGAGGAAGGTGATGAAAGGGTTGTTTGGGCATTTGAATGTGTTGCATGAAAAATAGTACGTGGTATAAGATAAGGGTTCATAGTAGACCGATCTAGGATTTTGGTATGGTGGTTAGGGTTTAGTATGGTGTTTGGGGTGCATGTGGTTGGGTGTGTGTCTGGTGAAGTAAAGTGTGTTGGTAAGGAAGTGAATGGGTAGGTGGTGAAAAAGTAGTGGGCTTGGGTCCACACATCGGGAGATGGACTCTAATGTAAGCCTGGTAAAGAGGGAAGAAAGATGGGCTCGATTGGGGCCTTATGGGCCTATGAGTGAGACGGTTTCCTTTGGGGGAAGTAAGTGTATAGGAGGTTAGCCATGCATGTCTAGGGTCTAAATTTTTGAATAAGATACTTAAGATATTAATCATGTAAAGTAGAAGAGCAGTGAGCTGGGCCCAGACCGATGCACCAGCATAATAGTGGCCAGGTACTACAGTATCCTGGAGACTGATCCACCGGCGTATAATAGTAGTAGGGTATATTACCCTAGTGACAAATCCACCGGCTAAAATAGTAGGGGATCCCGAGTTCAATAAACCAAACCCTAATTTTTGTTAAGATATGGGAAAGACACTAATTACTTACAATAGAACACCGTGCGAGAAAAGGGGTCAGACCGATCCACTAGCATATAATAGTGGTAGGGCATGTACCCTAAGTGACTGATCCACCAGCTAGAATAGTGGCCAGGAGCCGAAGTGCCCTGGAGACTGATCCACCAGCTAAAATAGTTGGGTTCCTGTACTCATATGGACTTGATAAAGAGCATGGTGTGAAAATAAATTCGATAAAGGATTGATAAAGTAATTTATCTGGACTATATTGGATCTTGGCATTTTCACATGAGCATTCATTTATCTTTGTGTTATTATGTTGGAATTTATGCTCCTTTATTATTATACATCATTTGTGTGAATTTTGTATGTTGGCCTTAGTGCACGGTTACCTTACTCAGTACGTAGCGTACCAATCACCTTTTTCATGGGTGTTGCTCATTCCCACGAGTAGGAGGCCCATTTAGCGTGTTGCAGGTAGGTGATGGCTTCTTTGATGCCATTGATGTCTATGGGACATCAGGTGGGCCCGAGTGATGATTTGGGATGAATCGGGTCCAGAAATGGCGTGGCCGTTTTTCCATTACGAGATTATTATTCCTTTTTATCTTTTAACTATGTTTGAAACTTCAGAAACAATTTTAATATTGTAGTTATTTTCTTCCCTGAAGAACTATCTCTCGTATTTCGGAATATGTAAAACTAATGCATACTATGATTATTGATTTGCGAACTTTAATTTATGTATTAATGTGTGATGATGGTAATGTTTTTCTTAGCCTTAGCACTTGGTATTGGAACGGTAGGAGTGAACCAGTCTGGTACTAAGTGTAGCAGTAGCATCCCCAAAATTTACGGGTTTTAAGTTAAAGGTCTTGTTTTTTTTTTAAATAAATAAAAATATGTAAATTTTTGGGTGTTTCACATAACATATATTAGGCCTACATGCTGGAAAATTTTAGATTTCATGTGAAAAGGCTAAAATAGCCCTAGAGCACGCAAAGCTTTAATCGCCTATAACTATCTCTAAACATGGTCAAATTTTTACATATTATATATTAAAATTTAAGTAAAACATGTTTGGAATCCAATGATAATCTCAAAAATAATAAAAGAGCTATTGGCTAGAACAATTATCCCTTAGTTAAGCAACCCCTATAACACATGCATAAATATTTTGCCACAAAAAACCCTATTCTAGCATGCTATTATATATGCATTAAATTACATAAATTCAACATACTCTTTCACAAATTCACATGGTCACGTACTTAGGGAAAAATAATCACAATACCATGTGCATGCATATTTTTATGAAATTATAAGGAAGCATAAATTTTACTTAAGCATATCATAGTAACCCTAAGTATGTTGTCACATGAGTTTTATACAATTAGTAGGAGCATATGGGTTGCCTCATTATAAGAAAAACGAAAAAAGAATAAGAGCACCACAAACCCTAGCTCCCAACTATACCTCCTTCTCCTTAAAAACACAAAACCCCTCAAAATAGTTAGAATTAAAATAATAAAACAACAAGACTATAATATTAATCATCAGAAAAAAAAAATAAAAAAAAAGAAGAAAAAGAGTCATATCCAAGAAATAAGTGGCACACAACAAGAGAAAAAGGAGGGAGCAACTCTCGTTAATTTTCTCCCAAATATAACACTTATATCTTTAAGAAAAAATAACAATGCTAGATAAAGGATCAAGAGAAGAAGAACCAACAAAAAATGAAGAGAAGAGAGGGGGTTTTGGTGTTGCATCTTGAACAAAAAGGGAGGTGCTCTTCAACACTTAAGCAAACTTAAATAAGAAGAGGAGAAATGAGAGAGAAAAACATAATAAGCGATTGAATGAATGGAGAACCAATGTACAAAGGCATAAGGGGGTTCTAACATCAACAAAGGGGAGAGAAAGAGTTGATCCCGGGGATGCTTAAGCTACACTTGAATGAAAAAGGATAATGGGAGATAATATGGTGTGTAAGAGAGTGGGTGAGAGGTAAAGTGATGTTATTATGGTTAAAATCTTGGGCAAAGTCAATGGAACAAGTAACAATCTAAGCCAAGGTGGGAGGATGTCAGTAGAGAGTCAACAAGGATGAAAGGAAGAACCCACACAATCAAAACAACACACAACCCAAAGCAAGGATGATCCCCTGTCGATTGCGGTGACGTAAAACATATGGTTCCCAAACAATAAAATAGGATATGGAAATAGTATAATAATTTGGTTATTATTTTTTCAAATAAGTGTTAATTTAAAAATTAATATCAAATCAAAACTTGAAAAGAGAGTTTTAAAATAGGACAAGTAATTTGTGAGTCCTGCTATCAATTGTAAGATGCAAGTTGTTATAGGAAAATTATGTAATTTGGAACATCACTGCATCAACACGGGTTGAAAGTAAAAAATGTACACATATACATCGTGTTTGTCCTTGAAAAAATAGACATCTCATAAGCATGCACATATTCCATGATATAAATGTACATTTGTCCACGTATGTGCATTCTTGATAAGATATGCATTTATTGATAATAAATGTATATTTATACACAAAAAGATGAGCACTTATGAATAAAAGATGTGCATCCCCATATAAAAGTTGAGCATTAATTTAAGATGTGTGTTTTTTCCAATAAAATGTACATTATTTGCCATAAAATGTGTATTCTATTAGCTATCGAATATGCATTTTATAGATGTATATATATATTAATATAAGATGTGTATTTATCTCACACTTTGACCTAAAAAAAATAGAGGCTTAGTATAATTTTATCTAATATATATAAAAAAAAGAGTGGATACAAAAATAGATGGCTACTTCTTTGACTATTCGTATGCTTAATTAAAAGTTTTGTTACACTTTGTAAACTTTCATTATATATATATAGATACACACAGAAACTGCTTGACACCGACCTGTTTAATTATATTGACTTATATCTGATTCAAAAAATCTTACCTCCAAATTAGTCAAAAATAAAATAGATCTGAATCGAATTTAAGAGGCATTGACTTCCCCTGTGTGAACGCATATTTGGGTCGGAGGAGGCTGGAGACAATGAAGGACTAGAAAGTAGTATGAAAAGACCTCTACTCATGAGTGCATCGGTGTGTAATGTATATGTATGTGAATGTGAATAAAGAAAATGGGGTAAATGCACAGCATGCCACATGGACCATCGCGTGACCAACTTCGTTGTTTCGCCATTTGTGTGCCCAAAATATTTTTTTCCTAGTTTTCTCTCCTTAAATTCTTATGTACCCCGAATAACCTGGGAAATGTCTCTTACTTCTGACTTTTCATTACTAATATCTATTTTTATCGCAAAAGTCATTATGTTTATTTTAGGTGTCATCATCAATCAAGGTAATAAATTTAAACTACCTATATATATATATATATATATATATATATATATATATGTATATGTATGTATATGTATTTGCTATTGCATGAATATATAATGAATTGAACTTCCACGCTACGGGTGCCTTTCATATTCGAGTACAATTTGGCTAGCAGTAATTTTGGTTATATTTATATTAGGTCAGTTAGGATAATATCATATTGGATTTGAATATAACACATCGGATTTTTTTAGGTTTAATTTTAATTTGAGTTTATAAACTCTTTGTCGAAATAGGTGAATTTGAGTCTATAGATTTCGAGTCATATCGGATTTGAGCTAAATGAATTTAATTTAGAATTTGTGCTGACATTGATTGTTATCAATTTAATATAAATAATAAATTAAATTTTGTGATTCATTATTACTTTTATGCTTATCATAGTAATGTTTATCATAATATATGTAATAATATAACAAACAGATATCATAAAATATGTATTAATAATAAAAAATTATTGTCATTCTTAGAATTATTATTATTATTATAAATATAATCATAAATATTATTATTTAAATTAGTACAATGATATTATAATTATCATGTTAATCATAATAATTATTGTTATTATTATACTTAATTATTATTGTTGTTGTTGTTGTTGTTGTTCTTATATTTAAAAATAAAATAAAAATTATTATTCATAGAAAGACAAATATAAAATATATTATTATTAATATGCATATTATAATTATTATATTTACAATTATAATTTTTATGTTTATAATGGTTATAATTATAATAATAATAGAAATTTTTATAATCTAATTTGATTGATGCTAATATAATATTAAAATAAAATGAGTAGAATAGAGTCCTAATAGTTTTGTTTCATTTGTTTTTATATGAGTTTCATATTTGTTTGCATAAAAAAAAAGATAGTTTATTGGTATTTATATATTAATTTATTTGAGATAATATATTACTTTTGTGGATCAAAGTTGATTTTATTTTTTATCAAGTTTGAAATTATGTATATGTATGAGTTGGGTTGGAGTCGGATCACTTTAAATTGAACAAGTTTGGGTCAGATCATTATTAGATTTTTGTCCGCTATGGTCGGGTTATTTTGGTTTGGGTCACTTTGGATACCGGTAACAATTGGATTCACTAAATTCGAGTCAAGTTTGGATTGATTCAAGTTATTTCAATTTTTTTATTTGAGATCAAATTTAATTTTTTGGGTTTAGATTAAATTTCATATCAGATAATTCGAAACGATTGGATTGATTCAACTTTGTCAGGTTTACTTTTATGTTCCTTTCAGTTACTTGCGAGAAGGGATATAGGAAAAAGGAAGTTTTGTAATGACATATAAATTGATTAATATAATTGTATAATATATTGAATAAATTTGATATGCTAATGAAATAAAAATTAAAAAATATATATAATAATATTTTAGTAATGAAAAGAATTTTATTTGAGCATTTTTTATATATTTTGAGAATTAATAAAAGTAACATTAAAATTTTACTCATACGATTTATTGATAAACATAAAATCAATTAATAAAAGAAAAAAAAGAGTAAAAGTGGAAAATATATTTTAATTTTTCAAAAATATCTTTATTTTTATATAAATATTTACACCTAAAATAATTTTTTTTATACCAATGGAGTAATAGATTTTTATTAGAACTTAAAAGATGACTTACATTATGTTTTTTTCTTTATATATATATATAATCTATTATGAAACAAAGGGATGCATCCAATAATTTATCATAATCTACTCCCTTTGTTTCTATAAAATTAAATTATAGCAATTGACAAGTTATTTTAGAAGTTAATAAATTCCCTTATAATATTTTGTTTACATTTTTTTATTAAAAAAATAATATAACAAGACATATATAGAAGAAAGAAGAGAAAATATAAATAAAAAATATAAAAATTTTGGACTTTGTCGTTTCTGAAAGACTTATATTTTGAATTAAAAAATTACTCCTAATTTTTTTTGTTACAAAGGAGGGAATATTTCATTTACAATTATAGTACAAGGTTTGTATTTGTGAGTTTTCTTTTTCTTTTTCTTTTTCTTATGTACTCACACTCTCTGTCCCACAAAAATAGTCTTGTATTTCATCTTCACGCACATTAAGAAATACAGTTTAATATCTTTAGAAAATAAAACATATGCATACTTTTCTAATTGTATACTCAGAAAACTTTAGTTAGAAACCTACCTATATTAAATGAGCGTAGATTAGAAAACTAGCATATTAATTTGACCATTTACAATGCATGATAGGACTATGATTTGGATGAAACAAAAATCGAATGTAGGCCTATTTTTATGGAATAAAGGGAGTATTATTAATTATTTATTACTTTCACACACATTATTTTTGACGAATGAAGCCTTCAAAAAGGAAGACAACTTGATATTTATTATTATTATTATAAAAGTTCGAAATTAATTTTATATTTATCACAACTTACTATTTTTTTGGATTCAAAATAAAAGATTTCATAGATGATTATTTTTGGATAAAAACATATTTAAAGACGTAAACCTTTATAAGTCATTTCCACAAAGCCATAAACATTTTTTGCTTCTCTGTAAAGGCAAAACGTTTATACCTTATTTTTATTAATACATAAATATTTGAAAAATAGAAGATTTTTTTTAAATGAAGTCGTTAAGACTTTATTTCCATTAAGATATATGAATATTTCTATTTTATTCCTATTAAGACACAAATTAAAATGATTAGAATGGCCTAAACATAAAGCCTTAAAAACATCATGCTTTAAATTCAAAGGCGCTTATATATGGCATTTATGGGGTCAAATATAAAACATTTATGCTTTTAAATACACTTTTTATCAGGCATTGAACGGCAAAAACGTTTTGTGTTTACTTAAGTAAATGCATCACTGTTTTTTAAGTTCTCCTAAATATATAAACGCTCGGTACTTTTCTCTCTCTCTCCAATTAAAATATAATATTTAAAAAACTCTAAACTTTAAGTAATTCTGATCGTTTTTAAAGATGTTGTAGTAGGAAAAAAAATCTAAATATTTATGTCTCTACGGATCAGCCTTTTTTCATTATTAATGCTATGAAAGTAAATGTAAATGAATAAAGCAGTCGTTAGTATAGCGAGAGAATAATGATTAGGGATTTATCCGGTAATGTTTTCCACTTCTTCGATGGCGTGCGCAGCTCTAAAAAATGATTTATCTTAAGCCAAACGGAAATAAAATATGATTTCACATAACAAGTTGATCAAAGCGGGTAACCACGAACATCAATGTATATTGTCTTGAAGAACAACGTTAGCACCCACCTTATCTCGGATGATTTTTTCCCCATAAAATTAAATTCTGAATTGACCAGAGGGAATAGTGGTGGTGGTGTTGTCCGACCAACTCCTATAGATGGTAATGTGATTGGATAGATCGGGTTTGAGTCAGGTTATAGTGGATCAGGTCAGATTGGGTTTTAGTCCGAGTCATTGCAGATTTGGATCGTATCAATTGAATTTATTAGATTGGGTTAGATTTGGTTTGAGATAGTTCAGTTTTAAGTCGGGTCGGATTCATATTATTTTGGGTTAGCTTGTCGGATCAGGTCTAGGGATGTAAATGAGGTGGATTTTATCCGAAACTTGATGGTTCTATCCGTCAAATACTGAAACGAATATGTATAAATAGATATGGATGATGGAAAAAAATACCCTTCTAGTTAGGATATGGATATGGGTATGGGATACCATATTCGTACCCGTGTGTGCCCATATATGTATCAATATCCGTATCCATTTATCAGATATATAATATACTTTTTACTCTTAATTTTAAAATAAATGTAGTATAAATTAAGGTTAAAATTGTCATTTGGTTTAACTCTAAATGGGTTTATCTATTGGGTAATGAATTTATCAATTGGATAATATCCATTAACGAGTAAATGAATTATCTATCGGATAATAGATATCCAATGGATACGAATATATATGTGTTAGTGGATACTTGTTTGGAGTATAGGTACAGATTTTCTTATTACGGATACAGGTACAGATATGGCGTACTCGCACTGAACCCATTCTATTTATATTCCTATCCGGTCGGGTTTGGGATGAATAAGCTAATATTTGGATGATTTCTTATTTGAGTTAATTTGACAGGTCAGGTTTATGTTAATTTGACAAATCGGATCTTTTTAGATTTTGATGGCTCGGTTGGATACGAATTATGCTCATCCTGAATTGAATCACTTTAGATTTAAGTCAAATCGGACATTGACTGCCAAAGTTAATCTAACTCATTAGTCTTGTATACAAGAATTAAGTTTAACTTCTTATAAATATGTGATTAATATTATGTTGTTAATTGTTATTTCTTTATTATTATGACTTTTTAATGTTGTGTTTTAACAAACAAAAAATCCATAAAATTAGAATATTGTTGATGAATAAGTAAGTTCACAATAAAAATAAAGATAAATAAGTAAAATTTAAATAATAATATATTTTTAAAAGTATTAAATAAATAATAAGATATGTTTATTTATTTATTTATTTATTATCATTATGTTAATATCGAATTTGGTTTTGTCAAATCAAATCGGGTTGATAGCGAACCGAGTTGATGACAGGTGATGTTGATAACAAATCGAGTTGATGGTTGATTATGGGTTGTGATCGGATTGGGTTAGGATCTTATCAGATTATTCATCTTTTGAACATCGTTGAGCCGGTTTAGTTTCGGATCAGATTTAGATCAAATTAAATTGATAAATTTATCGAATTATATCGAATATGATTTTATAAGAGTTGGGTTAAATTGGATGGATAAGATTAGAAGCTCTAGAAACTCCTTGTGCATGTGCCTATGAACTATGATTCTAGTTATTTTTATTATAAAAAAAAAAAGGCTCGAGAGTCGTTATCTACTGACAAGTAATCGTAATGTTGGAATAAAGCGATACAAAAGTTCATTGTATTTTATTGAGATCTGATGGCGAATAACAGAGAGAGAGGGGGGGAGGTTACGCTTTTCATCTAACCGTAGTTAGGTTTAGTAGGTGAAAGAGACGAAAAGGAAAGGTCCTTTTTATTTTCCTCGGCGGTCTTTTCCCTCCCATCTGAATTCTTTGAAGACTGAAGACGTTTGACTTTTTAATTCAAAAAAAAAAGGTCGAGAGTTTAGACCGGCTTACTCTTCACCATTCACCAAAAAACATAAGAAGTGAATTTCATCTTTCTAGGTGACGTGGTGGGGACCGGGGGGGGGGCAACTTGGTTCCTTCTAAGCAAGTCTTCTTCAAACCTACGCAGGAATAAAATATACTCCTTCCCTCCCTTGACTGACATCACATGTGTATTGGTTTAGGACTTAAAGAGTTTTGACCGATTACCCGCTTGGGTGGGAATATACGGGACCCACGAATGACCTCCGGCCAAAAAAATTTCCGGCTGGATTTTCGACGTGGATTCCACTTTTCACTTTTTCTTTTGTCCGGCTATCGACCATTCAAAGTTTGAACATTTTCCTCGCCCTATCACCCTTTTCTTCGTCATCACCGTAGTAGAACTCACCGACCCTTTTCTTCGCGCACTAGGAATTATTTGACCGCTGACTCATGCACTTGGAATCAATGAGCTATGGATCCATGGATTCTATAAAGAAAGTTCCATGCATCGTTTCAAGATTTGTGAAGCTCTAACCATGGTTTGGCCCAATAAAGAAATCCGGTGATATCTGAGATCATTGGGAGGTTTTCGATAAAACTTCACCGCTGTTTTCTTTCAATCATGTCTGACCTGATGCCTAGAGTTGAAGTTATGCGAATTTCGGGTTGGGGGTGGGGGAGTGGTCCCTCCGAGAGTGCAAATTTTTGGTAGCTCGGCTCCGTTGGGAAAGATCGTTCGACAAAGATAAACTTATGTATAGTTAGAAACATCCTTCCGGTATTGGAAGACAATTGTGCTTTCATGCCCAAAGACGTGGCGGTTGTGGTACCGGTGGCGTGTGATCTGGGTCTGGGTCGGGTCCTAGCATATCCAAACACGTATCCGTTTATATTACCTGATCCTGACCCGATCGAGATCCGTCGGCTTTCAAAAGTTCAAACTCAAATCCAGATCCACCAGATCTAGCAGGTAAATTGGTTCAGTTATTTTTGAAAAAAAATAATTAATAATCTATGCTAATACAAATACATTTATATTTTATATAACTTAATATGTATTTTTTGTTAAAAAAATCATCTAAGTGAAAAAATAAATATATTAAAATAGTTATGTTAACTTTTCAAATGGTGTCTAATGCTTTTAGAATATAATGTTGTACATATTGTTTAAAAAGTAAATATACAAAAATAAAATAAAAAAAATAAATAAGGAGCTCAAATAAGATTAAGACAACAATGATAAACATAATATTAATATGTATTTATATATGTGTTTATATATATATATATATATATATAAACACACATATAAGTATATTAAACGGGTCGGATCTGGGTCTAGAATTAGACCTACACCCATATCTCTTAAGATATATATAGACTCAGACCTGACCCAGACCCGTCGGATCTAAAAATTATGGACCCAGACCCGCTAAAAATGAGACGGGTTTGGATCGGGTCCGAGACCTATTGTCATCCCTATCTGGAAGCTCCATTAGGTTCCACCGGGGAAGATTTATGACGCTTTTCTTAAATGGAAAGCACCCAAGAAAGGAACATTCTTAAATAAAAAATTTAAAAAAAAAGTGTTGAACTATTTGGAGCGTAAGAAATGATCAAATTTTCATTAATAAGAGGAATAAGACCAAAGGAATGAAGCAGCTCATATTGATAAGGCTTGCTTGGTGGATAAAAGGGTGGAAAGGTAATTTCCCTTGGAGCGCTGCAGAGGTAGCCCGCACCCATTTGTGCCCAGATCGACAATCAGAACAACGTAGAATAGTAGATGAGCCAGAGGTGTTGCGGTGGAGCGTACCTACGTTAGGAACCTTCAAATGGAACACCGATGCTTCGGTGGACAAGAAGAAGGGCAAATGTGTTATTGGGGGTGTATTACGGGATTGGAAGGGGTAATGTCAGGCGAAAGTTTTCCAATACAATGGAATTCATGGATATTAATGAGGCCAAAATAATGGCTTCACATCGTGCAATGACTCTGTGCGTGTTGAAGGATTGGCTAGAGTTATTTGAAATGGTGTTCAAATCAGTCTATTTGAACGCATTAAAGTGGTGTAATGCTGCAGGGGAAGGTCCTTGGAAGTGCAAATATAAGCTTAACTTCACTCGTAATTCTTAGAAAAGCATGAATGGGGAGAAGAGTTGCGCAAATGCTTTGGTGGATGGATTGACCAAACAAGGCCAGAATATATTTTGTGACCTTGTAGCGTGGTGTTCATTATAAAACCGGGATCTTAATTCAGTTTAGTGTTGTTATGATCTCTGAATGTTTACTATCCTTGGGTGTTGCTGCATCAAATTTTTTTCCCTAATATGATGTACTTGGTTATAGTAGTGTTAATGGTAGCAACATGTGTTTGTACGCTAATTAAGGACAGGAGAGAGATCTATGCTCTAGTTTCTAACCTGGATTGGTAAGATAAGGAAAAGGTTGAGGAGTCAAGTCTACTGGCATTGTGTTGCTAAGGTTTAAGGGCGTTTTTGCTATCTGTCAACCTTGATTTTGTTAGCTATTTCTCAGCAGGTGTTTTTGGTTTTGGAGGTTCTTGACCAAAGTATTGTTGAATTTTTCATACCATTCCTAATAGGTGGAGGAAAATACCGTAATAATGCTTTAAAGCACCCGCTGGTTGTTGTACTTGTATCTTTTACTTATATATATATATATAAAAGATTTATGTAGCTTATGCAAAGAGGAACCTTTCTTTACATTTATTTCTTCTTCTTCTTCTTCTTCTTTTTCTTTATTCCTTTACTTTCTCTCCCCATGTCATCGTTAGAGATAGAATTTCAGCTAGACTCGACTAATTAGAAATTAGGGATCATGCAACTAGGCCTTCTTAGATATTTTTGGTAACCAAATATATAATGGATCCTTTTGTTTCTTTCATTTAGTAGCGGGCAGGACGATATGCTTCAAAATTTAACGTATTTTTCGATGTGCTTATTATAGATCAGATACGTTGACGGATGGGTATTCGAATCTTATACCTCAATATGAAATGCCGTCCCGTTGGATCGGTGCACCGACCAAAAGGCACTCCGATGTCAAAAAAAAAAAATTCGTGGTTATATTTTATCCAAATTTTCCATTCTATCGAACACGTACGGGCACGCCACTGTTCGGACCGGCTCAAGCTTATGATCCAAACCATCGAATCAATAATAATGTCGGTACGATTTCCTTAAAATAATGTATATAATAATCCAAGGCCCCTAGAGGCGGAACATGCATCGTGGTTGATATTTAAGATGTCGTGCATAAATCACTCACACGTTATTACATTGTAATTATGTTTTTTTTTAGATAAAAAAAAAAAGACCAGTTGGTAGTTAGTTTAAATATAAGTCAGCGTGTTAGTTGTCTCATTCGTACGTTTCCATACGCGCACATCGTCAGCACAAGAGAATGATTATATTGAGATCGATTGACCTTTCTTTCCTGGGTTTTTCCCAATGTAGATTATGATCAATTTTATACCAAACACACATATATGTATATATAAATAATACTAGTAACTAACTAATCATATATAATAGCGAGCGCGCTATCAACCCTACGTCAACGGCACCTATTTTCGAACCAAAACCTGATCACAATAGCTCACCTAAGCATGTTTGCCTCACTTGACAATTGCAAATGGAGCAAGTAGTTGTAGGTAGAAAAAAAAATGGGGAGAGGGAGAGGGGAGGGGAATAATTAAAATAAAAGAAATAAGGACCGGATCGAAATGGTAAACGGTCGAAGATTCCTAGTTATCGTGTCGAGATAGGGTATGAGTCATCGGGTATAGATAAGTCTATCTGTGCCATGGAATAACATAGAATCTTTCGGGAACCGAAAACCCTAGCTCGTCCCGTACGTGCCTCACAAATTAAGCCACAATTTAAGAATTATTCTTAAAGATTCCTGGCTGTCCGAATGGAAATCGACGTGCATGTCCATGCACGCGTGGAATTAATATAAGTAATCCACATTTGCCTGTCGCTACTTCTGAACGCTGTCGGCCTTACGGAATGGTCCGATGAAAGAGGAATCTTTCATCGTCGCTTGATAATAATTAATGGAGCACACAGGGTGAAGACAAAGCCTTAATCGGCTTGCCTCTGGTTAATGGTAAAGTTTGGATATGTTATGTGTATCGAGTTTGAACGCTCGTTAAAATGACCTTATGATCATAAATGTGAGATTAACTAGGCTTTTTCCGCTTTATAATTAAGGATTAAAGCCTTTTCAATTCTTTTTTTGTTTTTTTTTCACTTACACTTGCATAAACATCACCATATAAGCGTAAGCATCTCCGATAAAGAGTACGAATATCAAGCGATTAGGAACTCATAACCGAACCTTTTAATATGGGAGACTTCAACTCCAGGCTCCAGCCATTAGACTAATTAAGACCGCACGAATTGATAAACCTTTTCAAGTCTTATTTCAACGGTTCTTTGATCATTAATTAGCAAGCAAGAGGGTTAGCGAGATATAGATTTATTTTTTTTTCAAGTGGCCCGCCGCACACTATCTTGGCACTAACTCTGTACTAAATCTAAGAAATGCTTTAAGAAATCAAAGCACATTGGTCGCGCAAGTTATACCCAACACCCGGTCCTGCTGGTACCATTTTTTTTTCTTCTTTTTTTGGGAGATACGTGGGCTGATTTTTGTTATCGTACACAATTTGACTTTGGTTTCTTCATCGATCGGCCGATTTCCTCTTTTGATGTTTTTGCTTCTGTGTGCAACGAAGAGTGGTGTGAGTTTTGTTTATTAGATATTTCTGTTGCCATTCGTACCGAATTCGTTGAATATTTGCTCAATTACAGGGGCTGTATTAGTTTTGATAGAAGATGAAGACATCAAAGAGTTGACGCCGTTGATCTCCTCCACTAAGGATACTATGCTGCTATGACCTATGTGCTTAATCAATAAGCGAGGAATGATATGGGGTAGAGGCTGTATTAATCAACAAGGTTGCTACCGGTGCTTTTCATCTCATAGGGAGTTCGCAGGAAAATCCGCCATAAAAACAATTGCAAAATCCGTGTATCCCGAGGTTACGAAACCGATGGCAAGGTTCTGTTTGAATCTTTTACCACACCGAATTGAAGTATTTGTTTGGTTGGCGATAAGAGGAAAGGCTCCAACTTAGAATGTTCTTAAGGGAAAGAAGTTTACTATCTCCTGACTCAATGACTGCAGTTAGAGGGTGCAACAACCCAACAGAGGGATCATGGGATGTCTTTTTCCAGCCTAATTACATCAGTACTATATGCTCTTTGTGGCCCGAATTTCGAATTACTTTTGAAAGCCGGGAGGTGAATAATATTGCATATACTTTAGCAAAACATGGACTCGATAGGTTCCAACCTTTTGTTGCATGGCTATAGGAGTGTGCAGAGGGGGCTTAAAGGAGGTGTTTTATGATTATGATGATGTCTATTAACCGTTGCTGGTTTCTTTTCTCTGTGACAATATTTTGTTGGAGGACAGTGGCTATGGTCTAGATCTTGGTAGCTACGGGAGAGAGCTTGATGACATGGTAGTTGATGTTGGCGTGTCTCGCAGGGGGGTTTGTTGCTAGGCTCGTGCAAGATGATGGTTAGCTATGATCTAGGTGGTCCCAGTTGACATGAGATAGATGTTGCCAAGCGAAAGTGGATGTTGATATGCTCTTGCAGATGATGCGGGTCTTTGAAAATTTGGCCCGAGGCAGCCAAACAGTATAAGCCTTTATTCAATGATGTCATGGGAGTCTGAAGGTGTGATTTAGCTATCCGGCGTACTCTCCCGTAGTCCTTGTTGGTTTTGGTGTCGGTATTGGGTGAAGAGGGATTGTGTGGTTGATTCAGATATAGGTTGATGCATGTCGTTTATGGATGATACGATTGGTTCTATCTGTCCTCAGATAATGTGGGGTGTAGCTTTCGATATAGATGGGATGCTATGGAGTATGTGGCTCCAAATACTATGGGACATAACTTAATAGGTGGGGTGAAAGGCTTGTTGAACTAGAATCGGTAGGATAAGGACGATCCCCTATAGATGTGATAGTGTCTGTTTTTATTGGATATGAGTGTCTTTGTGCTCTGAAGCCAGAAGTTGTATTATAGCAGCAGTTTTGGTGTTGTGTTGTGTACTGCCAGGACGTTATGTAATAACTCATTTTAATAAATCCTTAATTTAAATATGCAAGACTTAAAATTTGATTAGCTGGCGTAATAAATCATAGGATTCTTTTTAGAATGAATGTCTCGTCGTTACGAGTAAGTCGATAGTTATTAAATTATGATAATAACCCGGACTAGTGTATATATGAGTAGAGGAAGATGAAAGTTGATGACGGTAATAATAACGATAATAATAGTATAGATAGTAATCAAAATAGAAAGGATAGTAATAACAATAGCCTTATGATGAGTAACACTCTTAAAAATAATACCGATAACAATAATTGTGAGAATAGTAATATTAGAAATAATTATGATAATAAAGAGTGGTAGTGATAACACTAATAATAATAATATTGATCATGATAATAATAGTGAGAATAATGGTAAAAATAAAATATTGAATAGGTAGGATTTTCCTTAGTGTCTATACTCTTAAAAGCCTAATATTATTGGGTATTTTTACTAACTAAATTCTAACCCAATCCCCATCTTTTTCCCACTCTAATCTCAGCGTAACCTCCCCCAACCTGTCGAGCAACCCTCTTCCCCATGCAGCCTGTTTCTTTTCTTTTTTTTTCTTCTCTCCATGCATGCGCACACTCCACTTGTCCTAGCAACCGCCCAGCAATGCAGCCTTACCTCTTCCCCAAACACATCCCATCACCCTCCCTGCTACACTCCTTCCTCACACCATCCCAGCCCTGCAAACCGCAGCAACCCGCCTAGCCAACCTCCCTCACGCCAACCCATCCACATGCAGCCACAAAACCACACGTAACCCAGCCCTCCCACCAAGTGGCAGCCATCATCTTCTCCTCCTCTCAACCTGCACACCTACTCAACATTTCTAGCCATCTACCCATCCATTTCTTTCCTTCTCCACGCAACCAACCTACCCCTTGCAGGCCCCTTTCCCATCTCCCATGCATTTGTCACCCATCTCCCCTCAATCGACTTGCATCATCCATCCCATCCAACCCCTGCAGCCGCCCATCTTTTCCCCATTTTTCCCTTCCCTTCTTCAGCCCCAACCTGCAGCAAAAGTCCCTCCTCCTTCTCCCTTTTGGTCCTCTATTTTATCCCTGCAAATCCTCTCCTTCTCCCCCTTACTTCCATCATTTTATACTCTTGTTTACAGCCCCCAAACTTCTACCTTTCACCATCGAACTCCTGCCCAAAAATCACCCAACTTGTAGCCTTGACAAGCTTCCCTCTCCCCTCGTGATTTGCCTCTCCAAGCAATAACTATTTCCAGCATAAGTATTCTACCCTCTGGTGTGTGTGGTATGTAGTAGTTCCATGCCTCGGAAGACTTGATTAATTCCCTAATCTTATTTTGGGCATTAGTTCGCATAGGTTGTCATTTTAGTATTTTATCTAGTATAGATACTAATACATGCATAGTTTTGGATGGCGTTCTTTATTTTTAGGTAATATCGACCTCGCTTAAGGTATCCTTGGAAGAAGCTTACGTGGTATTATTTTCTTAAGCTCAAAGGTAAATCCAACTAATCTGTAGACGGTAGAAACTTGTGTGAAAATGTTAGGTTAATTATTTAGGATAAAAAGTATGCTAGATCAAATGATGTATATTTTGTCGAGAAATGGAAGAATGTTGTAGTTCATTTCTATGTGAATATTATGATGTGTCGACTAATATATGTTACTATGCTAATATTTATATGCCAATGTAGTATTCTAAAAATTGAGAGTATATGCTTATGACAATATATATGGATTTTCGCTAAAGAGAAATGGGCATGTTTAGGGTTAGAGTTCAACCGAAATTTTGTCATATCTCATGGTAAACCTATAAATGAATTAAATGTGTCCCTTGGATATTTTAGATAATTTTGGACGTATAGCATGTTAACTTAGAGTATGAATATGTTTAAATGGTGATTATTATGTATTGCATGTTATAGGGGTAAGAATGTAAATTTTATATACCATGGTTCGTATTTGAAAGTTATTCGTGGTAATTTCATGAATATTATGATATGCTAAGAATGCGTGCTGAGATTGTATACATGTACTACGTATGGTGAATATTGAGGGGTAATATGGTCTTTTGTCGTACCGGGGAAATTATTGTATGTTAAATTATCGTTTGCTAGTTTATGTTAGCTTTTCCATGACAAATATCCTATGGAGATAAACCTGGTAATAAAGTAAAGGAAAAAGTGGTATTTATAGGTCGAAAGGTATTTTGGTCATTAGGGCAAAAATGTGATTCAAAGTGAATAGTTGGACTAGTTGAATTAATTGTTGGCCTCTAATAAATTTGGAAATAATTGGACAAATGGATTGAAAAGCTGAATCAAATAATTATTTGGGTTATGGCATAATGCCTAACCCTAGGTCATGTTGGCTTGGAATTGTTGTGACCCTCGTGGTCCCTTGGTTGATTGATTGATGGCTAAGCTGTAATATTATGAACCTTGCTATTCTAAAATTAATAACCTGGAATTTCATAAGACATTAATCACTTAAAGAGGAAGACTTGAGTTTGGAAAGGAATCTCATGCCTCGGATTTGGCCTCCGAGTGCATAGTTTGGGCCTTTGGGTCAAAGGGCTCACTTTTGCTCTATAGGTATTCCATATACCCTATAGGGGGTACGCATACTTAAGGACTTGGGTTTTGAGGTTTAGTATGGACGATTGATATGTCGTGTGGCTTCCTTGGCGAGCTTTGCCCTATGATTGAGTGAATTATTTTTGTACCACCTCCTTGATGATCATTGTCATGGATATGGGATTGTATTCCACTCAAGAATTTCGATATAAATGATATAACCGGATTAGACACCCACCATAATACTTCTGTAATAATTGGATTAGGCGTGATTTAACCTTGGTTAGATTGTTTGGAATGTCACCACTTCTTCCTATTATGCTATAAAGTATGGTCGTTGGTAAGTTAAAATGGTTGTGAGATTATAAGCATGCCTTTGCTAGGGATTTTGATCTAATTAGTATCATAAATTGTGATGTGGAATTGTGTCATAAAATCATGGCTTTGCATATGATCGTATGTTTTATTTGAATACCTTATTTGTATGATAAGTGTATATGTGGGTATGCTACCTCTCCGGAGGCGTTGTGATTTACTCAGTACGAGGAAGTCGTACTGATGCTATCACTTTTCAGAGGAGTACGTCCGTGGCATGCAATGATTAAAGAATTTTGAGGAGCATCATCCAGACGACTAGTTAGGCTAAGGGAATGAGTGGACCATGTCCCTATTTCCCTTTCCTTGTAATATTTGATGGACCAGATGAGTGTAAGGCAAACCACTGTTTCACCTTCGTGTGCCCCATTTTATTTATTTTCCAAAAATTGCTAGCTAATTACTTAGCTAAACAGTCCTATTGTATGGATAATCTTTCTTTTGCAAATCCTTGATTATGTATTGTACTTCTCTCGCATTTTATTTGGTCTAACTTGTTTTAAGCCTTAGCACTTGATGTAAGGATGGTGAGGAGACCGGACTTATGTTAAGTGTGGCAGTAACACCTACTGTTTT
The DNA here is from genome assembly GCA_030549775.1 of Tamarix chinensis. Classification (NCBI taxonomy): domain Eukaryota; kingdom Viridiplantae; phylum Streptophyta; class Magnoliopsida; order Caryophyllales; family Tamaricaceae; genus Tamarix; species Tamarix chinensis. The sequence goes on along the minus strand of CM060179.1, from coordinate 75,382,220 downwards.
ATAATTTTTGCTTCCGCAAAACAAAACTTTAAACAAAATTTTTAAGTCTTGATTTTGGGGTATTACACGTTACTTAACAAGTTATTGGTGAATTATGTCATATCCTTCCCAAAAGGAGAGGGCATAGGTTCATAATGATGCTTTTAACAACACATTTTTTTAAATATAATCTTATTTACTTATCAAGAAAAAAAATTACATGAAGGTCGATTAGAATCAACAAAGCTAAAAAAAAGCTTGATTAGCACCCTTATATACTATTCCACTGTAAGCTTTGTTAATGAAACCCAAGCCCAAAAGAGAAAAGTTTGAATACTTGGATCTGATGCAGGGGTTTAGTATTGATAAGGATGAGGATTTCTTCTACCAATTTAGTGGATTGAAATTGAAATGGGTTAAACTACTTAATTTAGGATGGTAGAAGTGTATCTCTCACATGTAATTTAGGTTTCCAAAAAATTAAGGTTAGGTTTATACTTTTATTTAATGTTTAACAAATATTTGATGAGTTAAGTTCAATAAATAATTCGTATAGTTTCAATAAATATTTAATTTAGGTTTCCGGAGTTGAACCTTATGTATACTAATCATAAACTTAAACGGATTATATGACAAACCTTATGATTTTATGACATGAACCTATATATTAAATGCCATGAACATAAGTGTTATAAGAGTCGAACCTTATTTATATAAATTTATAAACCTAAATGGATTATATGATAACCTTCTTTTTTTTATAACATGAACATATATATATATATATATATATATATATATAAATAAATGTTATGAACCTAAACATTTTAAGATTATGTGATGAACCTAATTGTTTTTAACATAAGACTACATAATAAGTGTGTGAACCTAAATGTTTTCAAAGCTAAACCTAAACGGATTGCGATAAATTTAATTATTTTATGATGTGGATACGAATTATAAAATTATAAAAATTATAATATGTTTATCATACTTATTGAACATGTCCATAATAAAAAAAATTATAAAATTTATAACAATGACCCTATGCGTAGAAATAAGTACTATAAATTACAAAAATAACTGTATCTGTTTATAACAATTATAAATTACAAAAATAACCCCATATACCTACATAAAATTCATAAAATTATATGAAAAAAATAACCCCGTGTACATGAATAAAGCTTATAAAATTACAAAAATAACTTTAGGAGCACCTTACAAGGTACTCTTAGATCCATGATCATGATATAAGTATTGCATTAATTGTGCATAATACAAACATCTCCACCTCACCAACAAGTGCTGCATAATCTCTTATTCCCTCCATCTCACAATGTGAAATTTAGACGAGACATATAAATTTTTTTTAAAAAAAAGAAAATTGATAAAATAATATACTCTCAAATGACTCATGTATCATATATATATATAATATTTGAAAATTTGATCACTAATTAATGAAAGAGATAATAAAAGGATGTTAAAATGGAAAATAAAGCATCTAATTTCTATAAATTTTAGGTTATATTTTGAGATTTTTGTGTGACTTATATTTTGAAATTACTATTAGAAACTAATTTGACTTCTATAATGAAAAAAATGGAGCATTAATTTTCATTGGCTACTATTATATATTATTGCCTCAAGCTAATCACTTAAGCACAAATTTTATTTACCATTTCAGTTAACTTTTAAGTTATGTCATACAAAAATTTTATTGAATCAATTTTAGATGTATTTAGATGATAAGTTTTTTTTTTCTTTTAACTAAAAAACTCTTTTTTATATATATAAGCATGTTAGATTAGCTTATGAAATAAGATATAAAAGTTTCACTTTCACCTTTTAAACTTTAACTTTCAACCAACTATCACTTTCGCTGTACGACTATAAATGGGATGAGCTAAGCCAAATACCCTTGGACGAACCTAAGATAAAGCTTAAGTTCAGCTCAATTAACTAAACAAACAACCCAAACTTACAAGCCTAAGATATAAATGAGTTAAGCTAAAAATAAAAGATTTGAGCTCAACTTATTTAACTAAACGAATAAGTTTAACCAAACTTTTAACGAGCTAAGTTAAACTACCTCCTTAGCTGACTCAAATCATTTACAAGCTTACTCCAAGTATTCATTGAAGCATTCATTAATATTACTAGTTTTAGTTTATAAAATCCAACATTTAAAAATAGAGTAACACCAGCCAAGGTATTCATTTACCAATAATTGTTAATTAAGTAACAAGGAGTATTAAGAAAAAAGAGTTTTAATTCTTAACAAGTTTCTCCGGGTCATAAGTGTTTAGACTTTTATATCATATAGAAAATTGATGGAATTTCTATTGTGGTATACTGGTTTATATTGACATTTAATAAATAAATACTATAAGAAAATAAAGAAACAACATTGTATTGAAATAAATCAGCATGAACAAATAACGGTAACATAAATTTTTAGTTTAGTAATTTGCTTTTAGCTTTGTTATATATCTCTATCACACACTCCTTTATTTTAAAAATGAGGTTAGTTTAGTAACTTACATGTTTTGTTTGAAACTAAATAAACTAAACTGAATAATTAATACTATATTTAAATTCCTAATTTAAAAAATAATATAACAATTAATGCATAGATGATGAAAGAAAAAAGGAAGGGTAAAAACAAAAATAAGGTATAAAATTTTCTAAAATGATATTTGAAACAATAAAAAGAGTAGTACTTTTCTCTATCATATGCATTTCTTATGAAAAAATGAAGTAAAGTTGTGAGAAACATGAAGTTATTATATATCAAAATTTTGCAGAAAATTAAAATTACATTTAACAGTATTAGTTGAGAGTGTATAAACAAGCTCTAAGAATGATTATTTCCATTCATCTTGATATATTCTCTACTCTTATACAAGATATGAAGTTAATTGTGAGCTTAGTTTCAACTTCCATTTAGGATAGTAAGGGTTCGACAAATAATATGTCAAACTAAATATGAAATAGGATGATATAATGTTCCTTAATTTCTTATTTAGTACTTATTTGAAAATAGTTTATACTAAGAAAAGAAGACTGCTAAAATAGTTCTAAACTTTTGTAAATTGAAATAAATTTAACAACTAGAATTAAATATAAAAATAATCTTTCAAAAATTAATAGTTCTTTATGTATTCATCTGTTTAAAAAAAGTCATTTTATAACTAATTTTTTTATTTAAAAAAATATATATTTTAGAAATGTCAATATCTAACTTTTACTTTAAGTTATATTCTTTGGCTTCAAATATTATTATTAGTAATAATGATAATAATATTACTATTACTAATAAAATTATTATTAATGATAATTTTTTAATCAGAAAATATGTAGAAACCTATAACAAACATTTATATGAAAAACTCAAAAAATATACTATAAATTGTTTTTCAATGTACTTCATAAAGTAGAAAAATCATGTTTTTTATTTTTCAAAAATAGAAAACATGTTTATACTCTATGAAGTTTTGAAGACCTCACTAATCAGCCTTACACTTTTGAGTTCATAATGAATGAACCCCCGGATTAAGAGAAAATCTATAAAAGAATAAAAAACCAACAATTTGAAGTCGTAGGGCCTCTCTTTGATCGAGTTGACTTGGCGGCTCTCAAAAGTGATTCACATTCTCTTCGATTATTCACTACGTAGTCTATTTGAGTCGAGGAACGGATCAACGGGTCAATGGGCGGCTGCGTGGGCATTTTCGGATCAATCAGGGGCAATCCTATATGGACACTCGGGAAACTAGCTAGTTGCTTGGCCTAATAAGAAAACAAATTCACACCATGCAAGGACAAGAAAAGCGCGGAAGCGCCCCTTTCTCTTTCGCTCATCCGTTGATGTTTTCTGAATATTTAAAAAAAAATGTTTTCCAGAGAACAACATTGTTTTTCAAAACTAAAAGCACCCTTATATTTTCAAAGATTCCAAACTTAAAGTCCCTTTATCATAATATCTGACATACTTATTATGTTCTATAGTCTATTCATATTGTTTAATATAAATATAATAATTATATTTTTATACCAAAATATAATATATTTAAAAATAACTAATTGTCAATTTTTATTCTCAAATTACACAATGACAATATTTTTTATACGAAATAAATATGATCTATAATTTTTCGATATACAAATTAAAAATATATTAAAGTTTAGAATAAATGTTGTCTAAACCGAATAAAAGTTTCATATTAAAACTTTAAGAACTTTATAATAATGAGACAGGGTGATGGTAGATTTAAAAATATAGATTTATTTATTTCCATTTTCATAAAAGAACTGACATTATAAAATGAAATTGAAAAAAAATTATTGATCACCTTTTATAAAACAGATGTAGCATTAAGTTTTTATGTGCATAATACACTATTAAATTTTAAATAAAAAAGTATCTACTCCTTTTAATAATATACTCTTATACTAAATTTAATACTAGTATTTAATTGAAAAGAGAGGAACATGAAGCCAATATTTAAAACAAAATATTGAACATAAAATAACTTATATTATAAGATAAAATTAAAATATATATATAAATTATATTATAAAATAAATGGAGCACACCGTCCGCCACATGTCACCTTTTATTGATAATTTAGAATGGTAGCTCAACTTTTAATGGCTGATTGTTTGGGTAGCAGAATAGGGAAATGTAGGGAGCGTAGGGCGGGGTTGGGGCGGTATAAACAAAATAATAATAAATTTAATATATTAAATTAAAGTAGACAAAGTTGGAAAGATATGTAAAATGTATTGGAATTTGTCTCCCCATTGTAAGCTAATTTTCATTGCATTAGCTTAGGTGTTGTTTTCTCTTTTTTTTCTTAATTAAAAAATTAATTTAAGCTAATCGTTGAATATTCATCATCATCCACCCTCCAACCAAGCACCAATCAAATAGCTCATACATGCACCCGGTTAGAGATATTTATATTATTCGATATCTAATAATCCGATCCAATATTTCAATCGATCTGATTAGAAATATCAAATAATTAATTCGATATTTTTAAAAAAATTAAATATCCAATTGAATAAATAAAAGATCAAATAAATCAGATATCCGACCTTTTGTAGCATGGATTTGATACTAAAGAAGGGGATTGTAAGGGTTTCGTGGCTAGTCCAGTAAATTGTAAAGATGTTTCGCAAGGGTGTATATGTGATTACATATTTTATTTTTCGTTGTACTATTAATGGAGTGGGAGATGGACTTTGTAATGAATTGGTTGAGGTGAGGTTAGCAAGTGATTGAATGTGATCACCAAATCCTTCATAGAAGGTGGGGGTGATCACATGAATGATACTAAAACCTCCATCTTTTTAATAATAAAATACCTACTTATCGAAAAAATAAATCAGATATCCGATCCGACAACTATAAGTAATATTCGATATAATAAATTATATAAATATACACTCTAAACACTACTTATTTTTCATAAAATTTTATTTTATATAACCATATATGTGTGTGTTTGTATAATTTAAAATGATAGTTTATTATATATAAATTTTATACTTTTTAATTATTATTTTAATTAAGTTGGATCAATTTTTTTTCGATTGAATAATTTTTTATCAAATATTTCTCAATCGAAGCTTACTTAAAAGTTTCGGATATCTGACGGGTTATTTGTTATCTAATCTAAAACTCCAAATATTCGAAACTTTTTTTTTCCAAATATTCGATGTTTTAAATATCCGAAACTTTTTACTGAATATTCGATCATCGGATATCCAATCAACAAATACTCCTACATGCACCTAAAGCTCATAAAAGTTGATCCGACCCATCATAACCCGCTAAATTCATCAAAACAGACCCGACCCGCTGCTAACCCAAATATAAGTAACCCGGCCCGACCCAAACCCGATCCAACTCCAATCCATAACCCGACATGCTATCAACCCGATCCAACTCGACAAAATCAAATTCGATATTAATTAATTATGATAATAATAAAAAAATATACATGTCCTATTATTTATTTTTTTTTACTTTTATTGTGAAATTATTTATTCACCAATGATATTCTAATTTTACCAATTTTTTACGTAAAAACACAATATTATAAAGCCATAATAATAAACAAATAACAATTAATAACACATTATTAATCATATGCTTACATGAAGTTAAACTTAATGCTTGTTTATGAGATTAATAATTTATATTAATTTTAATGGTCAATAGCCGATTTGATCCAAATATAAAGTAATTCAATCTTAAATTAGCTTAGCCCAAACCTAGTCCGACCCATCAAAACCTAAAAAAATCTTATTCGTCAAGTTAATCCAAACCTGACCCGTCAAATTAACTCGAACACGAAATCACCCGAATATGAGCTTGTTTGGCCAAATCCTGACCCGATAGAGATGTAAACGGTGTAGGTTCAGGGCGGATACACCCATACCCATATCCGTACCCGAATTTGTATTTATGCCCAAATAAATATCCATTTACACATCCATATCCATATCCGTCGAATATCTATTACCCAATGAATAGTCTATTTACTCATTAACGGATATTATTCAGAGAATAAATAAATTAACCAACGGATAAATCCATTTAGAATTAAACCAAATAATAATTTTAACCTTAATTTATACTATATTTATTTTAAAATTAAGGATAAAAGGGTAATTATATACCAAATGAACAGATACAGATATAGATATGGATATGGGTATAGGTATGGGTACGGATATGGATATCCCACCCCTATATCCAACTGGTATTTTTTTTTACATCCTCCATATCCGTTTAAGTATCCAACAAATAAAACCTTGCATGTTTCAGATAAACTTCATCCCATTTACATCTATCGACCCGACCCGATCTGATAAGTTAACCTGAAATAATCTAAACCTGACTCGACTCAAACCCGAACCATCTCAACCCAAACACGACCCGACCCGATAAATTAACACAATACAATCCGAATATGCAACGACTAGATCCGAACTCAACCCAACCCGAACCAAACAATTAAGGGACCCAAAATTACCCGAACTTGAAATAACCCACCCCAACCCACAAACAACCCGATCCGCTATAACCGACTTAAACTTGACCCACCCGACTCAATTGTCACCTATAATATACCTATCAATCTTGGTATATATATATTATTTTATTTTTTCTTTTGAAGTAATAGCAACTCTATTGGCTACAGTACTAATAACATATGCCCCTACTCGTACTCGTAGCGGCAGCCGCAGTACACTCCAAGCAGCCACCGTTGCCTTACATACCATTTTAACAACCCAAAACTAATTTTCGGCCCATCCATTCTCAAAATACACCGGAGTTACGACTATAGCTTCAAAAATTGACAATCAATAGTTCTAAAATCCAATAAGGACTCCGAATCCGGTGCTTTCAGATTTAAACACGGCCACAACCTTGTTGATTGGCCGGGCTACCTGGATAGAATTGAGTCAGCGGTCTTTTATAGAGAGATTGTCATCGCCATGACTCATGAGGCAGGGTGTTTTCAGAGACGAAAAAGGGAGGAATAGTGGGGGTAGCTAAAAATGAACTAGTTCCACGAAACTACAGGTCTTCACAGAAATTTCCATATAATTTTGTCAAGAATATAACTCGTTCATATAATCGTGCCAAACGCATGCTCCACGAAGGAAGACTGGATAAGGGGGAAGAAAAGGGAGTCGCGGATTAGAATAAAAAAGATGTATTTTCAGATTCCTATAAGGGATGTTAACAGTGCCAAAACAGCAACCACAATCACAATATTAAGAAAATAGTTTGTGGGGACAGGCTCGGCCATCAACAGCTTCAAACTCTGCCCAGATCTTCTGCTTCATGGAGTCTTACAGCTCTCTTACACACACTCATTTGGATTTTATTCCTATTGCCAACATTTTATAAATCCAAGTCAACTCAGAGGAACTGAAAAATAGATGCATCTTTTGCAATAACGACATCATGTAACATGAAAAATAGACACCAGTGTTTTTCCGTACCCCCTACAAAAGGAAACTGAAATGACAGTTACCTTTCCAGAGTAGTAATTTGCACCAACAAATTTCTCCGGCGAGCCCAAAGCTGCTTAATCTATTGAGAACCCCTGCTCATCAAATGTTTCAAGGCCAGTTATCAATATATTTTCAATCTTACATCTTAAATACCACATACAGCCTACAGGAATAATAACTTTGACCATAGCAGATCTTAGTATGCAAGGTCGATCATTATTTCAGAAAACAAGCATGTGAAAGACGTGAGCTTATTATAATCTCACGTACAGACAGAATTGCTGCCACTGCAATTACAACTCAAAAATGGAATCTAATAAGACCCCAGGGGGGAAACAGGGCTAAATTCCGTTCTCCAATAGATTCTTGGTCAAATATTTATAGACATGAAGAGCATTTTACAGTAGAAAGAAAACAAATGAATCAGATTCAGAATGATAGTCCTGACACTCAGATTGAAAACGCCAAGATTTGAAAACGAGAGGAGGAAGTTTCCCTTCCCATGTCGTCTCTAAAAGTGTTGAAATAGTAGTCATGGCAAAAACTACCAAGGAGAATGCCATATATTACTGCCACAACTTTTCTTTTCCTTTCATCTCTCCCTTTCTGCTAATTGGTCACCGGCAAAAGATTGGAAAAAAAAAATTCAAAGCAAATAGAACACTGAACGTAGGGGAAAGACTGCCACATCTAGAGACTATATGCAGGAAACCAGCATGTCTACATTTTAGCCCTCGGTTTCTCTCAAACCACACAAAACTATTATTCAACTCTCCAAAAAATAACGTACATTGGTCCCTATTATTTATAATAATTACTAAATACTTAACGACTAAGATTAATAATATACTTAACGACAAATAAAAATAAATAATATCTAAATAACAATCTTAGATTAACGGGACCTATGGAGAGAGGTATATCTACGGATAGGTGGGCCTACTTTCCAATAAACTATTGGACTCAAGCTACGGGCCGATGATGGGATGAAGTATATATTGCATCGTTCTACTCACCTGAGAAAAGTTTGACCTCAAACATCGAAGCAATAAGGCACAACAATGACCCATGTCAATTTTATTATCCTCTTCATCACCTGAATATTTGCATGGATCGACAACTACATCCTAAATTTTTTCGCTGCTGTTTGCTTGTGCTGTCCTTTGGGGATCCAGATTGAACCATTCCAATCTAATTAGAAACTTCTTGAACATGGTCAGGCTCATTGCAAATGAAACATCTCGTTGACCTAGCACCACTGGGCTTAGGTGAGGGCTTGAGCAGACTAGTAGGTTGGCCATAGGACTTCCTGAGCTACTACTACCAATAGTTAACTTTCTTCTCCACATCTCGAGCAAAGGAGGCATCATGATCAACTGAGTAGAAGCTTCTACCCTTCAGCTCAAACTAAATATCTTCACGTAGACCCTAATGCATTGAACTAAATTCTCTTTGAAAGCACATCTAGCAGTAAGCTTCTGAAACTCTCTAGTGTAGGTCTCTACATCTCAACTCTCCATAGACAACATGCAAAATTTGGAGTATAATTCTTGCTCGTAGTTGGCATGTGTAAATTTATCAACCATTAACTGTTGTAGTTGACTCTAATTTAGCAACAGGATCAAACATGTAATAATTTAGGTTACTCCACCACATACCGGCATATCCAATAAAGCAAATGGAAGCTATAAGAATCTTTTCCTCAACCCGAACTTTTATATTGTCAACCATATTGAACCATTCAAAAAGCTTCTCAAGGTCTTCCTCTCCATCAAAATCAAAAAGAATTATCTTCACTCCATAATTAGGAGGTAATTGCGGCTGATGACTAGGTGAATGAATAGATGTAGTAGGAATTGAAGTCGGAGCACTCTGAATCTGAATTATAGCAAGCGGGATAGAAGCAGGAGTTAGTGAGCATGTTCCTTCATAACATTTCTACTTAGTCAGAGCATTAGTATCGACCTGGGCTTCAACTAACCGATGAACCTTGAGCTCCAAAGCATAAAATTCATTGTTCTTGACCACAGAATAAATAATAACTAATAATATGTTTTCCCAGATCTAAGTCAAACTTTTTTTTTCTCTCTCAAACAAACCTAAAGAAGCAAAAGTAAAGAACAAAAAATAAAGAAGCAAACTCATTCGCTTCAGTGCAGGAGCTCATGTGGAAAGTGGTATCTAATAATACATGTTTGCAGTGGTGGGAGACCAAGGTTGCAAATGGTGGACGAACGCAATGGCACCCGACACACAAGTGGTGTGGCTGTTGGATTTGGCCGGTAGTGATCAAACAGCAGCAGAGATCAAAGTAGGGGGTTCGATTTGTGGTTGTTGTGCAATGATTAGCTAGCAATGGGCGGTGTGAGAGGGTTGTGGTGGTCAGTGAGCAAAGTCAACAGTTTGGCAGTGGTGGAGGGTGGCGGTGTTGCCAATGACGGCGGTGGGAAGGCGACAGCTAGGGTTAGGGCTTCAATTGGAGAGTTCAGGGTTTCAGAATGGGGATTATATTGAATCGTGCACAATCATCTAAAATGTCAAATTGACGATTGGAATCGAGTTTGGGCTCTGATACCAAATTGATGCAAGGCTACACTTTAGCCTTGGTTTCTTCAAACCACACAGAACTATTATTCAACTCTCCAAAAAATAACGTAAATAGGTCCCTATTATTTATAAACAAAACATCATATAAACCTAGGTAAATAATAAAATATAAATAATTACTAAATACTTAACAAACAAGACTAATAAGATACTAATGACAAATAAAGATAAATAATATCTACATAACACTCTTAGACTTACAAGTCCTATGAAAAAAGGTATATCCACAGGTACGTGGGTCTGCTTTCCAATAAGATACTGGGCTCAAGCTATCCGAGGATGGAGTAGAGTATATATTGCATCACTCAGCATGAGTAGGTATAAATAAAACATAAATAATCTGTCATCCCATACTTCTGTTTTTAAGGGTTTAGATTAAAGAATCAAGCTAATATTAATTAAAATGTTGCATCATTATCTTTATAGTTGTGTTCCTTATATGCCGACATTATTAATAAGTTTTCATTGAAAAATATTTTTTATGGGTGAAAAATCTTCAACAAACAAGAAATTTCACAGAAACAGAGAATATTTTGATGCCTTGTTAAAAGAAATCTCGCAAAAAAATTTGGGCAGTAGATTTTGGATAATCTGAAATGAAATAACTTCCCGGTAACATAGGAATATAATCCAACAAATTAGCTCTTACAAGCAGTCATCCGAATTATGGTTGTTTTGCACATTGAATTCAAAAGATATAAACCACTACCCACGTCTTCGGCTATCCACACATAACAGATGAACTCATGTTTAATACAAAAAATATTAACCGAACAAATCAATTGATGATCCTATCTACAGCTTCCCATAAACTAAAATGCAAAATATATACGGAAAGCAACACAAACCTGAGAAGGGTCAAATTTGGCCCCGAGGTTGCTCAGTTTTGCATGGGCTTCAGCATAATCTTTGAAAAATGCGTCCTGGTCTTCTGCATACTTTTCAGCATATGCCTGTAGTCATTGTGGTTAGATGCCTGGAACTACAAAGGTGTATGGGAGGGGGAGGAGCAAATTTGACATACAGGGTCTTCAGTTCTTGTAAACTGCATTCAAATGTTAATCACCTTGAATGAAGGATCTTCAAAAAGAGCAGCATCAGTTGGCAAAACAAGTAAATCCTCATCCCTCCTTTGTTTGATATCCTAATTAAATCAATTCGAATTACTTATAAGAATGTGACAATATAAAAAGCTTCCTAGGCAATCCAAATAATTCAAAGCTTTACAGAACCTTGAAGTATGAGTTATCAAACTTCAACCATTGCACAGTCCAAGATTGTCCCCCCGGAGCACCTGGCCCGTCTTTCTGTCAGCCCGAAAGCACATTAGTTTAGCAAGAAAATATGAAAAAAACAGATGACCACATGAAAGAAGCTAGATTAAAAAAACCACCAGTATTGAATCATAGATTCACCAAAAATATGAAGTATTGAATCACACAACTCAGGATACAGCAGACACTCTAATCTGAATGATGCAGTACTCATCATACTACCCATTCTCAGTATGCTCTTAGTTTCTTTAATTACTTTAAAGTGAAATCAAAATACAGCTTGGACCAACAGAAATTCAAATTTCAGCTTGTCATAGTTGCTTAGCTCTCAAACCCATCATTGTTTAGGAAATACTTCAGTTGACACCAGAAAGTAGCCTTGTCATTTTCCAAACCTAGTGAAGTGGACAACTTTACCGTGTATTTTGTCTCTGGCTTGCCCCAGCCACTGCGTTCAGGTCTGGATCGCCCCAGAGTATGTGCACCAGACAATGCAACTATTTCCTGGACATAAACCCGCTAGTCAATAAATACAAAATATGCCAATGACAACAGTAACTGATAAGAATTAAATATATTTTACCTTGTCATTTAGTCCCATTCGATAGAAAACATCACGAAGATGATCGCCAGGAGATGGAGGACCAGCATCTTAAATTGAGATACAACAGCCAGTGAAGAGCACAAGAAAAATGTTAGTCCAAGGAACATAAGCTAGTTTACATTTAGCCACACTTTTCTCTCTTCAAACTGGAGATATAGACTGGAAAATGTTGTAAAAAAGGAAAAATCCAGACGCTAAATCAAAGGCTGCCTGAGCTCTGATTGTATCAAAGTACAAAAACTCAATTAGACACAATTAATATGATGCACTCAGCGGTAGGGGTGTACATTGTCAGATATCCGCATCCGAACGGATATTTTTTTCGGATATCCGATCCGACTGGATATTTTTTTCGGATATCCAATCCGACCGGATATTCGATATCCTATATCCGAATCCGCATCCGAATACTCCGTATATCCGAAATATCGGATCGGATTTCGGATATATCTGATTATTGAAAAAAAATATCCGATTATTAAATTTACATGTATAATCTATAACCAAATTTTTTTTTCTGCAGAAACACTTGTTTAATTATTCAACCTGCATACAAAAAGATATAATACAAGATTAATCATATCCACAAAAATTAGCGATCAAGATTTGTGAACAATGACGCTCTAGAACCGTGGAACGACCTAAGTTAAGAGGCTCAGCAAATTTAGGAGTTTTTTTTTTCCTGGTCTGGGTGATTGCGTGTGTGTGAGCCATGACCTATTTGACTGTTTGTAGAGTGTGGATGTTTATTTTAGACTTTAGTTTAGTAAATTATTTTTGGACTTATGTACTATAGTAAAAAAAAAATGATCCAAACTTGAAGATTGAAAGAAAAAAAATCAAATTATAAATTAAATTATGCCTAAATATAACTGGCTTATTCTTAAAACCGGATATCTTTGGTGGATTGGATTATCCACTAAAAAATCGGATCGGATATCCAAAATTTTGGATCGGTTTTTTCGGATACCGGATCGGTTTTTCGGATCCCGGTTTTTCTACACAGCCCTACTCAGCAGCATGGCACCTAGGCCAGCCCATACCTGAGTTCAAGAAAACTGCTTAAGAATGTAAAAGTCCCTTAATCTTAAAGATCATTTATCTACGAATGTATACCTTTGGAAAGGGCATGATCAATTATTTGTCCATCTCACATGAGTTATACAGTACAATAGTTGATAGATATACTGAAGAGGATCATTTACATTTTATTTATTTTCTTTTACCTCATTTCGCTTAAGATAAAAATCAATATCACCACCTTTATTGAAGAGTTGTATATCAAATCATTTTTGATAGATGTATTTTTTTCATGATTCAAATAAAAGAAGAAAACATAAACAAGTTTTCACAGACCCAAGCATCCAATACTAGAGCTCTAATTGATGCATTATGAAAGCATTTGATTAAGAAGCACTTGAATTTGTGATTAAAATCTAGAAAACTAAAATACTAGAATTATGGAAAAAGCCAAAAATGATGTGAATGAATAGGGTGAAGTGGAAAACGTGATTAATGTGTAAACTGAAGATAGAATGATGAAGATGTGAATTGGAAGGGATGGAAAAATGTGAATAGCAAAATGGAAAGGATATGGATAAACACTCTCTTGAATCACACAAGAATATATTTGAAGTAGGCTTTGAATACTAATCACTAGCATTCAACTCTTGAAAATTTCCAATAGAAAATCTCTAAAGAGAACTCTTGAAAAACTCACTTAGAATATCTTCCAAGAAAGTTCAAGACTCACAAAGACAATTGGAATTCAAAGACTCATAAAAAGATCTTTTATTGAGAAGAATTTAAACGTTACATACAGAATAACTTTCCATACTAATTTCGTAGCTCCCTATATATAAGGTGAAACCAAGTCTTCACTACCTTGTTACAAGCTTTAAATAACTTGGAACAACCTCCTAAAAACTTGCAACAACCCTTGAACCAAGTCCTTAACTAATATAAAATTTAAGTACCTTTGACTCATTTTACAACAACCATAACTAACCATTAATGAGTCATCATATGATCATAACAAAAATGCTAAACTAGGTACTTAAAACAAAATAATTGACCGACTAATATAACCAATATCCATCATGACTTCATACTCCAATAGTCATTACAAGCTTAAGGGGTGTTTGGTTTAGCATTAAATAGCCTGACATGCTCTCTTGCACTGTTCTTGGTCTTCTAGCAAAATAAGATTAAAGAACTCGAGTTCAACAATCCTCTCTTGGCATGTTTTTATTCATCTTTCTTCTTTTAAGAATATCAAGATAATAAAGGTCTTCTTTCAAAAACTTCAAGAAAGATAGGCTTCATAAATAAGAGGAGTAACGATACCACATATGCTTCTGCATCATTCTCTACTTCTTAACAATAATTTGCCCATAAATTCACATGTATGGAATTGAGAACTCTTCAACTTTGAAGAAAACTATCAAGGTGAAAGACGTCCTTAAATTCCTTGGGAAAATGTTCAAGGTGGAATACAAACTTGAAATCTTCGAAAAATTACCAAGCCTTTGACATATAATGACTTGGAATCTTCAATGCATTCCATAGTGTAAAACCGAAATAAAACTTTTTGAAAAGATCACCTTTAAGTTTCTTACATTGTAGATACAAATTGAACTTTCCCCATGTTGATGATCCCGCACAACCAACGTATAAACCTCATGTTTTTCTCCATTAGCCTCTATAACATCCTTTTTCTTTTAAGAACAAGCAGTCCACTTCCTTGTAGCAAGATTACGCTTCTTTCTCATCTTTGATTTCTTCCACAAAATCTCTCTTTGAGGAACTAATTCTCAACTTTCTTGGAACATTCTTATTACTTAATCTTGTCATCTTTAGGCAAAAGCTTTAATTTGTACTTCTTTTTCAAAATAGCCTTATGCACATTTTTCACACCATCATGTGACTCTCCCTTCTATCATATTGCCATGGTCTCCCCGAAAGAATATGACAAACATCCATAAGCAATATATCACACCATATAGAAACTTCATAACTAGCAATCTTCAAAGAAACAAGGCTTGATTACGTACCTGAATTCCCTTGTCTTTCTCCAATCATTGTAAAGTACAAGGGTATGAAAAGTCTCTTGATGGAAGATTGAGTTTATTAACCATATAATCACTTGCTACAATTACACAACTCTCACCATCAATGATTATATTGCATACCTATCCTTCAACCTTACATCATGTCTTCGAAGTTTCAACCCTTTGACTCTCATGATCAGGATGTTGCATTTAGAGAATTCATGGCAATACTAAACACTCATTAGCATTACTCCCCTCAAGACTCTTTTAACTTCAGATTCCTCATCCTTCACATGATCTCCTCTTGGCTGCCCCATTCTTTCCACTTGATCCCTTAGTTTTTTGATGTTCTTATTTCATCTCTTGATTGAAATATGGATAATTGTACAAAGTTGTCCTTGGAGGCATCAAAACTACCCATCAATGCCTTAATTGCATCTTCATGTGTTGTATGAGAAACGCAAATCAAGAGACAATCTTCAAAGGAGAATGAATCTTGAATGCTCTCTTGATTGAATATGATCAAGGCTTCAAAACACTATTGCATCATTGGCTTCTTTGAGAAAAGAAACCAACCAGGTTGTAATACCAAAATTGATGTGTTACAGAAGCATTTGACTGAAAAGAAATTGAATTTGTGATTAAAATCTAGAAAAATGAAATACAAGAATTATGGGAATAGCCGAAATTGATGTGAATGGGAGAGGGTGAAGTGGAAAATGTGATTAATGTGATTAATGTGAGAATTGATGATGGAATGATGAATTTGTGCATTGGTGGAGATGGAAAAAAGGTGAATGACAAAAAGGAGAGGATATAGATGAACATTTTCTTGAATCACACAAGAAGGTATTCAAACTAGGCTTTGAATGCTAATTACTAGCATTTAACTCTTGAAGATTCACATAGAACATCTCCAAAGAAGACTCTAGAAGAGCTCGCTTAAAATATCTTCAAAGAGGGTTCAGAATTCACAAAGAGGACTTTTAGAGGATTTTAAGCTTTATATAGGCATACTTTTCCATCGTAATTGCGTAGCTCCCCTATATATAGGGTGAAACTAGGTCTTAAGTATCTCATTACAAGCTTAACTAACAAGTAACAACCTCCTAACAACTTGTAACAACCCTTGGGCTACGTCCTCAACTAATATGACAATCTTAAAAAAAGCTTTAGCTGCCTTTGACCCATTCTACAACAACCATAACTAACTTTTAATGAGTCCTCATAACTACCATAACAAACTATGTAGTTAAAACAAAACAAGTGACCAGCTAATATAACAAATAACCAACGTTACTGTTAATATTCCAATGTCAATATTATCCTTGGTCTTCTTGCAAGATTACATTAAAGAACTTGCGTCCAAAAATCCTGTCTTGGCTTTTTTTTTATTCTTCTTGTTTTCTTTCAAGAATCTCAAGATAATAAAGGTCGTCTATCAAGAACTTGAAGAAAAATAAGCTCTATAAATAAAATGAGTAAAAAGACCACATATGCTCCAGCATTACTATCTAATCCTGTTGTAGAGTTTTTTTTTTTTTTTTTTTTTTGCTTTTTGACGATCTTCTTTTATTCCATTAGTCCTTACTGATATACAACTTGTATCTATGGCTGTAGGCCATGATCATCAGGTCATTCATAATTACAACAGCTGCTTGAGTCTTGTCTGGTAAGAAGAAAAAAAACGTCATGTACAAATGATGTATCTCACAAATTAACCTAAGAAGAAGACTGAAGATGTAAAAATATTAAATAAGACAGCCTTTTGTGTAGAATTTATATATTCTATTGAAACCCAATTTTGGTAACCTATACAGATCTTACCCGATTGACAAGCGGAATATAGGAAAACATTATTACAATAAAATCATCCTGGTAAGTTTATCTTTATGTATTCACTTTTGTCAGGCTTTCATTTACTGTTACAAATTTGCCCAGCAGAGTCATTAGACTCATTACAAGCATCCTATATGAATAATGTCAGGAATGAGAGCTCTGTGGACATAGATGCTCTATTTAATCATGCAGATGTCTTCAACAAATACGGTTCATATGTACAGAAAGTCTCAAAAAATAAGAATCCTCAAAAGGACTAATACTCAGGACTAAACAAACATTAGTCCCTAGGCAGCTAGCTATTGGTCAGTCTTCATCATCAAGATGTTACACTTAAAGGGGTAAGACCACCAGAAATAACCAAATGACAGCAATGAAAATCTAAAAGCTAAAAACAAACACAATGTAAATAGCTATCTCAAATTGAATCTGCCTACCATGTAAGTGGACTAAGGCACCGTTTGAGAACTAATCTGCCGAACCGAAAATGAAATGAATTGATGTATATTGACATTTTTGGTATCTATTTAATTATGTTTTTTTTTTTTTGCCTGGAAACACTATTATAGTAAATTATGATAAAAGGTAGGGATTTCATCAGCTTAAACAAGTAATGATTTGAAAATAATCAAGTTGGCAAATGGCGGCTAGTTATTTATGCACATACAATATCGCCTAGGTTATTAGCACTGACAGCACTTAAAATATAGTTCACTATTAGGCACTCCAAACCAGATATGTTTGGGCCAGATATAATCTGATATGAATGTGCACAATCAAGCTTCATGAGCAAGATTATCAAAATGCATAGGATTTAGCACATCTTGATAGACAATAATATATATTAACATCAACTTTACATAAACCAGCCCCCTCATATTATCTAATTTGTGGCACTGAAGCAGTGGATGAATAATAAATATAGCTCTCTATTATCAGGAGGGTACTTTTGCATCGTGGTTCTCAAAAGAGTAAGTTTAAACAGAAAACAGAAGCTGGTGTTATTTTACCAGGAAGTCTCCCCTCTTCTGGACACTGCTCTGGGCCAGAGACATCCACTCTTCCATATTTCATGGGTATCTTGGGGCCTCCAGCTTCCTGAAAATCCATATAGACTAATGATTGAGTTCCCCTATTGAATTGAACACGTGCAATTAGAATATCAACCAAGTGAGGACAAACCTCGACTGCAGTAGCACTAGCCAATTGAAACAAATCAGCATATGTCACATCAAAATACTTGTCTTTTACAGGTTGCAGAAGCTTCAAAGCATTTACGAGACCTACAATGCCAGCTTATGAGAAGTTCTGCACAATCTGAATAGGCAAAATCACTTAAAGGGAGATGAACTTGCTGAACAAAAGAATTTACCTGCATTAGCTGCATGTTTAAGCTCAATGTCAAACCTCAAACTCCCATTGGCACCACCTCTTCGTGGCCATTCCTCTATGTTCTTGTTATAAGTACCAGCATCATGCCACCCTAGGCGAACCTAGAATAGCATTAAAATGTTAAGAATGCTTTAACTGTATCAACATAACTTGAGCAATAACAGGTATAAACAACTTCACAAACAGATAAAGGAAGAACAGACACAGCCTCAAGCACAACAGAAAACTAGAACAGTCAACAAATAACCCTTTATATCCATTACTATACATTTCATCATAGTAATGATCATTGGATGTGACTATGGGACATGGAAGAAAGATGAGAGTCATTACCTCCAGCCTACTTTGATTAGAGAAAGCCATCTACAGTAGAATGTTGTCCCTTGTTTATACGTGTGGCTTCCTTGAAGTCAGCTGCATATTTCAGTTAGGTTTCTTTGTTGCTCATTAAGGCTTAGTTTCAACTCTTTTGTATCTCTTTATTTTTCCGAGAAAAGAGTTTCATCCTACTCTATTTTGGCTTCATTATATTGAAATGTTTAAACAACTGACTACAAACAATAGCCAGTAAGTCTCAAATGCTGCAAAGACCAAAGTGGCAAGTGTTTTTCTGTAGTATACTACAGATGTATAGTCTTTTGTGCTAGGAAAACAAAAAAGGAAAAAAGAAAAAAAAACACCATAACAAGTCACTTTCTTTTCCCTATTTCAATTTTTTTTTTATTTTTCAAGATGTCAATTTGACCATGATGGAGAAGATGATACATTGTTTCAACATCCCTTGGGCTCGCAATTTCCTCAATAGTATGGTAAAGCAAGGATAAAACTATTTCATGCCTTTTTCCTCTTCATTTCTTTTGTCAAGAGCCATACAAGCAAGTAGCTTCAATGATTTTATACGCTTTTAACTATTAGTTATTTTCTCTTTATCAGACGCAGGTAAATATGATTTGTTCCTTCAAGAAAGCCTTCATAACCAAGCCCAATCAGCATAGCAGTACTGTCTAGGGCCATTATCATTGCTTATAGGGAATCAAAGTTGGGGTTCCTCGAGAAGAGGACCGTTGCCAAGGATGTGGGCCAGGTGGTGTCGGCCAAGAGGCATCGGTTAGGGCGTTGGCTTGTTAATGAGCGATAGTGAAAGACCAACTAATTGAATCAGTTGGTTGAGTCGGCCAAGAAGACGTAAGTAAAATCAAGGAGTGGTTATAAAAGATTTAGTACTCATCAGCATGATGATCTATAAGTTAACAAGGGTCAGCTCATAGAGTTAATCATTAATTTGTAACTTGTACGTTGCCCTAAACATGACTGATGTTTGGTAGAAAGATGCATAAGTCAGACAACCAAATAATGGTTTGAATATTTTGGCCAAGGATGAGAGAAGGTATGAAAGACTCTCTTCTAACCATTTGTAAAGTGGGGTGAAAACATAGAAAATTGATAGTGCAATCTCCTAAAATTTCTTCCATTATCCCTACTCAATAAAAGTCTAACAATTCCTCCTACAACTATTCATTCTTTGTTGTTGCAATTTCCTATTATATTTCCTCATAGTTGTGCAACTGATTAAGGGGGTTATTGTCCACATGGCCGAGGGAGATTTTTTACAACAATTGGTATAAGAGCGAGGTTCGCAATCATGGTAGCTAGAAAATCAGTCATAGCAATGTCGAATAACACGAATTATAGGGCGTGGAAAAATAAGATGGAAAACTTGCTTTATGTGAAAAAGTTGACCGACCCTATCAAAAATGATTGAGACATGCCTGAGAGCATAATAGAAAACATTAGGGAGTGGAATAAGCTCGATAGAAGAGCTTGTGGTTACACCCGTCATTGGATGGATGACAATGTCATTTATCAAGTCAAAGAAGAAACGACATCCAATAAAATGTAGCCCAAACTAGATTCTCTTTATGGGAACAATACGGTTGGAAACAAGGTGCAACTCATGAAGAAGTTGTACAAATTAAGGTATGAAAATGGAGAAGCCATTGTAGCATATCTTTACGAGTTCCAAAACATATTCATCCAGTTGAAGAACATAGAGATAGTGTTCAAGAATGAAGTTCAAGCTCTGTTGATTCTAGGTTCTCTATTGGACAGCTAGGAGATTTTTTGTGTCTCTCAGTAATTCTGCATAAGGCACTCAGTTCACAATGGTATCGGTCATTGCGTCACTTCTAGGGGGGGGAAGATACAAGAAGATGAGGCAGTGTGGCCTTGTCATCAAAGTCCGAGACACTTGTAGTGTGCCAAGGAAGATCTAAGGGAGGGATGTAAAAGGGTAGGTCTAAGAGTAGACCAAGAAACTCAAAGAAGAATAAATCTTGCTTCCATTGGAAGAAGTATTGTCGAGGGCTGAAGAAGGGTGTGAAAGGGAAAGGCAAAATGATGAAGAGACTGCAGTCATCATCGATGATGAACTGTTGGTTGTCTGGAGCGTCAGAATGCTTGCAAAATCACGTTATCTGTTGATGCTAACTAGGTAGTGGACACCAGTGCATCTTACCATGCCACCCCACATAAGAAGTTTCTCCTCCTCCTACACATTAGGAAACTTTGGTAAAGTATGGATAGATAATGATGGTGCCTCAAAGATATTCGGTATAGGGAGTATACAACTAGAGAGGAGCTTAAGTTACACCTTACAAATCAAGAAAGTAATATATGTTCCAGACTTGAGGATGAGTCTTATCTCGGCTGGAAAGCTCGATGATTAGGACTACATGAGTCAATTTGGAAGAGGCAGTTCAAAATTGACAAAGGAGTACATAGTAGTAGCTGGGGGGAGCAAGAGGTGCTCACTATATCGAAATCAAGCAAAGGTTTCTATCGGTTCAACTATGTGGAAGACTCCTATGATGCATAACATCACATACTTAGCTATATGAGCAAAAAGGGGGTAAAGCTTCTCAACATCTGAGGCGTTTTACCAGAGGTCCTAGATGGTAAGGTTGGCCGATGCATTTGTTATGTTATGAGCAAGAAAAATCGAACCCACTCTGTCAACAAATGGTCAACATGGAAACTTGATCAGGTCTTCTCGAATGTTTGTGGTCTGATGAAGGTGAAGTCATTGGATGGATCGTCATACTTTGTGACATTCATTGATAACTTCTCTATGAAGCTCTGTGTATACCCCATGAACACCAAAAATAAAGTTCTAATCAACTTTAAGGTTTTTTATGATAAAGTTGAGAATTATACTGGAAGAAAGTTGAAGTGTATTCGACGAACAACGGAAGAGAATAACTTAGTTTGCTTGACGACAATTGTAATGCTCATGAAATTCGACATAAGCAAACCATTTTCAAGGTCTCTCAGCATAATGGGGTGGCAAACAGATGAGCCACACATTAATGGAGAGGGTAAGGTGATTACTCTCACATGCTAAGCTTTTATGATCATTCTGGGAAAAAGCTTTACAAATGTCACCTCATCAACTTATCTCCATCAAGTTCTCTCAACGGTGATGTAGCCGATGGAGTGTGGTTTGACAAGGATGTGAGCTATAACTATCTAAGGGTGTTTAGTTGTTGGGCGTTCGCCCACATACCAAAGGACGAAAGGACAAAGATGGACAAGACTCGTCAATGTGTATTCATCGGATAGGGTAAAGAGAATTTCGACTACAAATTGTATGACCCAGTAGCTAATAAGTTCATCTGAAGTAAGGATGTTGTGTTCTTTGAGGATCTGAACATTTGAAGATGGAAAGTTAGATGCCTACATCTATGATCTTGTGGAACCCAGTAATGATTTTGAGGCAGAAGAAAGGTAGACAAGGTATATCTGACTTAGAAAAAGAGATGTCGATGCACTAAGCCGAGGCAATGGAGAGGAAAGATTGAGCCCAAGGCAATACAACCCCAAGAGTCCAATGCACCCAAAGCTCCACAAGAGGTGTAAGGATCTACTAGAACGTCAAGACCAACCACCAAATACCCTGCAACGGACTATGTGTTACTCTCGGATGGTGGAACGCCTCTATGTTATGATGAGGTCTATGGTGATGATATGAATCTTATGCACCACTCCCACATGAAACTCAAATGAACAATAATGATGAAAGTTTTGTTGTGGTGATCAAATGGAACATTTGATAGGATAGGGTTTATACAGAATTGTTACACTTAAAGATCTTACAAAGATAGCACTCAAAAGGATCAAAGAGAAACTCACAAAGAAAATCCCTTTGATACAAATCAATTGAAGAGCACACAAATAATCTTCAAATGGACACTCCCAACTCACAAAGATATTGAAAGGTTTGAATTATCACAAAGAGAGGTTTTATTCATCAACTCCAACATACCTCATATGGTCAAATTTATGCCCTATATATAGGCATATAATCCACGCCAAAATCAACTAACAACCAAATCATTACCACCCTTAGTTACACTAAAATCCTAACTAACTATACAACCAGTTGAAAGTTTGAAACTTCCACCTAGCTAGCAATTATTAACAACCTAAATATGCAGCCATAATACAACCATCATGGCACGTTATTCAAAACTTGACAATCATTATACATCATCAATCCTAAGCATAATCGGTTATTAGGGTTTACATAAATTTGTTACAACAAACATCATAATTAACAATATAAAACCCTAACTACTTCATAGATGTACTCAACAGCTAGTGTTCCCACGCAGTGTTTGAAAAAGCGCGCCTAAGGCGCAAGGCGATGGGGGGTGGGGGCTTTTTTGGTGCTAGGCGAGGCGATGTGAGTGAGGCGCACATAAGGCAGCTGAGGCGCAGAAGCGCGCGCCTTTGAGCAAAATTTCCTTTCAGCAAAAAAAATCACACAGGGAGCCAAGGATTTAGAGGAGAGGAGTAGACATTTTTGGGAAAAAGGGAAGCCTATTTATAGTTTTAATTGGAGAGAGCAATAGTTGTTTTGGAAATTTCAAGCAGGGACTTAAGGGAGAGGAGGAGACATGCACATGCCTTTCAGCAGAAAAAAAAAATCATACAGATAGCTAGGGACTTAGGGGAGAGGAGTAGACATGCACATGCTTTTCAGTAGAAAAAAATCATGCAGGGAGCTAGGGACTTGGGGGAGAGGAGTAGACATTTTTTTTGGAAAATGATAAGTCTATTACAGTTTTGATTGGGGAGAGCAATAGTTGTTTTGGAAAAGATGTACATTCTGCAATCAAACAGGCTGCAAGCCTACAAGCAGAGTCAGGGTCATCAAGGAAATATAAAAAAGAGAGTAAAATTCATTTTTTTAAACACATAGGTAGTATTAAACTCATATAAAAAAATAAACAGAGTCTAAGACAAAGAGACAGACCGTAGAGAGCTGAGAACCAAAGACAGTAAGAAGAAGTGGTCCATAGTCCCAACTATCTGCTAGTATTGGTAGTATTAAACTCATAGGTTGTTATTTTTCTAAGTATTTTCTTATTATGGTATATATTTTTTCTAAAAACTTAGTCATTTAATCATTTTTTTTAGCTTTAAGTAATTTTTGCGCCTCACATCACCTAGGCGCGCACCTTCGCCTTGCTCCTAGCGCCTAGGCTCCAGGACCCCTATCGCCTAGGTGCGCCTTAGGCCTTTTCAAACACTGTTCCCACATTTGCATGTTGATTGTTCCACATCCAAACTATCAAATCTTCAAGCTTGACACGTCACAAAACATTGCATGTCATTTAGGACTGCGTTTGGATCTTGATCTTTCAATAATTCTCATATGATGATCAATTCTTAAAGAAAGTGTTATAGGATGATTAAACACTTCAAAGAATGCCAAGAAGCATCCCAAACATATTCAAGAAACATGTTTTGATATAGAAACAAGGATGCTCTAGCATCAGGTGATGTCCATAAGGAGAAGCGGTTGGTTGCAATGAAGGAAAAGATGAACTCCCTTAAAAAAAATACTAACAGATTTGTAGAGAAGCTGAGAGAAAGAAAGGCCTTGAAGAACAAGTGGGTTTTTAAGATCAAGGGAAAAACCGAGCCAAGGCACAAGGTGAGGTTAGTGGTCAATTTGGCCAAAGACAAGGAGTTGACTATGATTAGATTTTTTCTATGGTGGTGAAGATGATATCCGTCAGTGTGATTTTGGGACTTGCTTCTACTCTAGATTTGGAGGTGGAGCAACTTAATGTTAAGAAAACCCAATGGGTTTGAGGTTAAGACAAAGAGAATATAAAATGCACACTAATGAAGAGCTTGTATGGACTAAAATAGGTGCCTACACAGTGGTACATGAAGTTCAAGTTGTTCATGGCTCGACAAGGAGTATAAGAAGACATTAACAGACCATTATGTGTTTATATTAAGGTTTGGGCCTGACATCTTCATCCTTCTACTTCTATAAGTGGACGACATGCTAATAGTAGGTCAAGATCAATAGTGAATTTCAAAGTCGAAAGAAGAATTGGCTAAGACTTTTGAAATAAAAGACTTAGGTCATGACAAACAGATACTGGACATACGCATCATGCGTGATTGAGGCCAAGACGAACTATGGTTATCTCAAGAGGAGTATTTAGAGAAGGCACTCAAGAGATTTAATATAAACCAGGCAAAACCGATCGATTGTCCCCTTGCTGCCCAATTTAAATTGAGCATAGTATCATGTCCAACAGATGAAGAAGGAAGAAGATGAGCCAAATTCCATATGCTTCAGTCATTGGAAGTCTGATGTATGCAATGGTTGGTACAAGACCCGACATTACATTTGTCATCGGCATGATCAGTCGGTAAATATCCAACCCCAGCAAAGATTATAGAGAGATAATGAAGTGTATATTAAAGTATTTACAATGAACGTCCAAGATGAAGCTTTGTTTTAGTAGGGTTGAACCAGTTTTGGCGGGCTATACCAACTTCGATATGGCAGGAGATATAGACACAAGATGATCAACATAGAATTCCTGTTTACATATTGTGAGAGAGTTATCTTATTACTATCCCGATTGCAGAATTAAGTAGCTCTATCTACTACCGAGTCACAATACATAGCCATCACTAAGGGGTATAAAGGAATATTGTGGATGAAGAGGTCGTTTAGGAAGATCGTATGATAAGTTTGTGGTATTTAATGATTCACAAAGTATCATCCATGTCGGCAAGAATGTCAACTTCCACTCAATATCCAAGCATATTCAGATCAAGTATCACTAGATAAGAGATGTACTCAAAGAGAGACAATTCTATTTTAAGAAAGTCTATTCTAATGATAATGGGTCATACATGCTTACAAAGCTTTGCCCAAAAGTAAGTATGACCTACGTTGCACAAAAGCTAGGTTAAACATTGTGCATAATTCCTCCTGATAGAAAAGAAAAGAATTCTTCACGTCTTTGAAATGGGAGAATTGTTAAGAGTTCCTCAACAAGAAGACCATTGCCAAGGATGTGGGTCAAGCATCATCAACAAGGGACATCAATCGGTTAAAGGGTGACGGCTAAAGACTAAATGATGGAAGCAGTTTGATGAGCCAGCCAATCCAAGATTGAGGGAGAAAACATAAGTGAAATCAAAGAGTGGTTAAAATTTTCCTTAATATAAGGGACTTAATATTCATTAGCATGACAAACTATAAGTTGACCAAATCAATTCAGAGGTAATCTTTAAGTTATAACTTAGACATTTTTCTAAGTATGATTGATATTAGGTAGAAAAACGTACAAGTCAAACAAATAAATGATGGTTTGAGTATTCTGGCTAATGATGAGGGAGGATATAAAAGGTTCGCTTCTAATCATTTCTAAAGTATGGTGAAAAACACAAAAAATTAGCAATGCAAGCTCCTAAATTTTCTCTCATTATACATACTTAATAAAAGTCTCATGTTCTTCATTCCACAAATATTCAATCTTTGTGCTTGCAATTTACTTTTGCATTTTTTTCTTAAGTATGCAGTTTGTTAAAGGGGTCATTGTTTGTCTGACCGAGGGGATTTTTCGCAACAATCAACTTGTGAAGATGTTTGTTATTTTGCCACCATAGAGTTTCATAGTGTACACTAAACATGTATCCTCCTATTTAAAAAATAAAACCCTAGAGATGGTTATAGGCATCTATCCATTTTTTTACACCAGCGGTGAAAGTTTTCAGCGATACAAAAAGACAACGCCAGAATCAGTCACTATAGAAAGTGATCAAACAGATACAGAAAAAACAAACACCAGATGCACTTGATAAACCAGTTCGATACTCGACGTAACTTCCAACCCAATAAACGATAAAATTTATAGAGGAAAGATGAAAAAGACCCTTCCGACATTAATTTACCATGATAGGATGGCAGAATTTAGTCCTAAGAATTTCTTTAATATCTTCCCTTGCACTCTTGAGCTGCTCAGGATCGGAAGCGAAGCATTTCGGATTAGCCACGGTGCTGAATCCAGCTTTCGAAACACAAGCAGACGATCGCCTCTGAAAAATTTACACCAAATAAACAAATAAGAAACAGATTGCATAAATCCTGTACATCTAAGAGTAACGAGATGATGAACAGAAAGTTAGCTAGATGAAGGTTAAGTCAAACTCGCCGCTCACCGCTCCAAGGAAAATGTGAGAGATAGAAGGAGATGAACGAAGACAATTTAGGGAAGATAGAGGGTACTTAGGTGAGACGACAGAAAGTCTGGTTGCGGTGGCGGCGGTGGAACGAGAGGCGGAAGGGAGGAGGCGAGAGGTCGCAGCAGCGGTGCCGGTAAAAGAGGCTGCCATTGGTTTAGCAAAGAGAAGTGAGAAATGCTCGGTCATTGACTAAGCTGCGTATGCTCAATGGCCCTTTTGGTCGATTCCCCCACGAAAAGTTCAAACGAAATTTCTCACGGATTCGAGGATCGTAGAGTGAGTGTGGCTACTACATGCAAAACATCTTGTTTGGTTTTAAGGTTGGTGAATACGATCGCTCTTTGTTTCTATTTCTGTCTCGAAAAGTCGCCCTCTCCTTAACCAGTCCATGTTTCGTGGAGTTAGCCTGGCCGGCCGGCCCACCGAAAGGTATCACCGTATCAGTCATACGAGGTTTTCCTCCGCTTGGATCGGGATGGACCGGCGTAAATCTACAATCCATATCTATTAGCTATAATCTATAATTATATAAAATTAGAATAGTGATAAAAAAATTGGGAAACAATATTTTTTGCTCAATTCCTTTGTCATAAATATAATCTAATTTAAAAAAAATGATTACAATTTTATTGCTAACCAAACATTATTCAATAATACCTCTCATTTCCTTAAACATCCTATTTTATAAACTCACGCCCTATTCTCTAAATTTTTTTTATTATTTTCTAATTTTCTACTTTCCCAAACTCTAAACCCTCCCTCTTCCCTCTCCCAACAAGTAATCAGCCCCTTCTCCCACCCCAACCTAGCAAAATTCATCTATGGAAAGCAATAATTAAGATTCCAATTAAATTCACGCCTAAAGGTACTAATATATATGATATACTTATCAATTGTTTTAAAAAAAAATTGTTCAAATTCTTTATTTTTGACTTGAAGGAA
The DNA here is from genome assembly GCA_030549775.1 of Tamarix chinensis. Lineage (NCBI taxonomy): Eukaryota > Viridiplantae > Streptophyta > Magnoliopsida > Caryophyllales > Tamaricaceae > Tamarix > Tamarix chinensis. The sequence goes on along the minus strand of CM060179.1, from coordinate 75,353,928 downwards.
GCATGATTTGGTACTTATTTTTCAAATTTTATATGTTATTTGTTTGAAATTAGTGGTTATATGCATAGATCAAACTTAGGTTTGTGGTTTTGTAGTATTTTTTGTTAAAATAAAAGCTTTGAATCATAACAATAGAGGTTGGAAATGACGAGTCAGGGTAGCCGTCGGGTGGCTCACTCCTAAGTCGCTCCTACCAACGGATGGCTCACTTGTAAATCACCTATACTAGTAGGTGACTAATCTGTCAACGATGTCCTTAACCGAGTGATTTACCCACATCCTCCTTTCCCAAACATGGTTGACCCATTGGAACTTCCCTTCAGCATATGAACAACCCGTCAACTCCCAATCCCTCTAAACCCTAAACCATTAACCCTTAACCCCAGACTATCTAAACCCAAAACCCTTAACCATTAAGCCTAAACCCAAAAACCTTAACCCTAAAGTTGAAACCCTTAAACCCAAAACATAAATCATAAACCCTTAACCCCAAACCATTTAAACCCTTAACCTTTAACTCCAACCCATTTAAACCCGTAACCCATAAACTCAACACGTCTTATGCCTTAGCCCTAAACCCCAAACTCAATACCATAAACCCTAAACCATTCATCCCAAACCCTCTAACACAATCAACCCTAAACATAAACCTTAAACCCTTAACCCCAAATCCTTAAACCTAAACCTTTAACCTTTAACCCTAAATCCTATAAACCCTAAACACAAAACCCTTACCAATTAACCCTTAACCTCACATACTCTAAACCCTAAACACAAACCCCTTAATCATTAACGCTAAACACCCAAACCTAAAACCCTTAAACCCCAAACCCAAAACCTTTAGCTACAAACCCAAAACCTCAAACCCCAAACCCTCTAAAGCCTAAACTATAATATTTATTAATGATCTTTTTATTATAATTGGCAAATGGCTGGTAGAGAAGGCAAGGGCAAGGATCTACGGTAGGTTACTCCTGCTACTACTAGGGTGGTGAAGAGGACAATCACCACTAGCTCTAGAGTACAAGATACTATAGAGAATGAGAAAATGCATTGTACTTTAGACATAGATCACATGCCACATGAGAAGAATTATGATGCCCATGGTGAGAGAGCTTTCATTAGTACCAGTATGTCAAGCCATGTAGTAGAACCTACTTGCTCATCAACATCAAATAACGATTGGCAATTAACAAGAGATACAGGTGGGGGTCCTCTAATTCCTTATCTTTTAAGTAGTTTTAAGGGGTATGTGGCATACGCCATATGGAATAATCACTAAATAATTTTTATTATTATATATACTGGTTAATATAATTTTTTACCATATTATTATTTTTTATTTTTTTTGTTGTGGAAACCATACCCTATGTTGAGGGTTTAGTCAGGGATAAGAAGCTTGAAAAGACTACCACGGGATGATGTTGGTATGGATTTTACCTTCAATTACATTGAGACCACATGATTAAAGCATCTATATGACACATATTTCAACCACCACAACATTCCACTCATCTCCACTTTTGTTGAGATGTGTCACCCAATGACGAACAACTTTCAACTTCTATTTGGAGAAATAACTACTACCCTACATGATGTGATTTACATTATAGATCTAAATTATCATGAGTATAAGTGTACTAGTAAGCATTTTCTTAGTGATGGAAATGTTGTAGAGTTTTTGTCAAATATGTAGGGTGAAAATGGTGTGATGGTGAAGAAAACTTTTGTGAAGGGTACCTTGGTCACATTAGATGATATTTTTTTAAGCTTACGGGTGAGCATGTCTTTAACGATGAGTCTTATATCCGATTTTATTTACGGTAAATACTTTATTTCATGCTTTTTGTAGATAAGTCCAACAACCATGCTCTATTATTAGTAATGAGATTAGTAGCTGATCTGACTAATTTAGGTGATCAGGCACTTAGAGCTAGTACTTTAGCATTTTTATATAGGCATTTAGGTGGTTGCATCACATTGTTAGAGGTAATTGTTTATTGTAAATTATTATTTATATAAGTTGTTTAATTATTAGTTTAATGTATTATGTGTGCATTATAGTTAGGGCTGTTCACGGTTCAAATATCCGATATTTCAGATATTTGATTATCAGATATTTGAAATTTCGAATATCTAAAAATGATATTTGATATTTGATTTGAAACTTCAGATATCCGGAAGATCGGATATTTGAATTTTCGGATCGGATATCATCGGATATCAAATATAACTGATATTATCTGAATACAATTTCTAATATAAAAAAATTACCAAATGACAAATATATTTCATATTATCCAATTTGTTGAGCGAATGCTGAGCAAATATCCAATTCACTTAGCAAATATCCGACTTACTCAACAAATATCCAATGTTAAAACTAAAATAAGAAAGGAGTGGATTGAGTCTATCGGTATGCAGAGTATTTTTATTTTTATTTTTATTTTTATAAATATCTAAAAAGGGATTGTATTAAAAATATAATTTCAATTAAATTAAATTTTTCCTCAAATAATAAATAAAGTAAGTAAAAATTATACATAGACACATATAAATTTATTTATATACAATTATATATAAAATAAAAAATTATAAAAAAATGTATAAATATTTTTCTTCGGATCGGATATTATTTGTATTTGTCGGATCGAATATTTGGTTTGTTTGACTTTTTGTTGACCGGATCGGATATTTGATTTGAAAAAAAAATCGGATCGGATATTTGCTTTTTCAGATCGGACCGCTTCGGATATCGGATCAAATAAGCAGATATCAGATAACATGAACAACCCTAATTATAGTTGTGCACAGGTGCAACACCCCCAAATTTAGTACTTAAAATTTTTATTTTAGCAAAGGCAATTATACAAAGTATTAGGTGTTATGTCATAACCAACACACAAAGAGGTATGACCAATGTCTAACCTGTGTCTATTAAGAGGCCAAAATAATTCAGACACAAATATTAGGTGTGGCAAGCATCTAAATCAAAGGTGAGACCAAAACCAAAAAAAAAGAAAAATAGAGAGATTTTATATATAGTACAAAGGGTTTTAGAACACTTGACGTCTTAAAATGGACCCCAAAACCATAACAAGAGACACCAGTAGGATTGGTGACAAATAGAGTTGGCTTGTCTCGGCTTGACTCGTTTGTTTAACTTAATGAATCGAACCTAATCTTTAATTTTATACTCGTTTACTAAACAAGCCAAGCTCGAGCCTGAGCCCACATAGGCTTGTCTCGTTAGCTCTCAATTTGGTAGCTCAACTCGTTTAAAACATAAGTCATAAAAATCAAACATTGTGCTTTTATTAGATTTTTCTTTACCCACTGTGTTGAAACCTAAAACCTTAACTTACCTAGGGTGTTTGATCTGTAATAAAACATATGGCTCCAAGTTCATTAGTTTAATATATATATATATATATAAATTCTATATTTTAGTTCTATTTAACTTGCTAGTTATGAGCTGTGATAAAGCTCTAATTCTTCCTTTTCTTCTCTCTCGTTATCGTTATCTCTTAGAACTCAACTCATGCATCTAGCTTCGATGCGTAGAATGCCAAAACTTGGTGCCTTGCATTTTATCCTCCTCTAGTCTTCTTCTTCTTCCTTATTCGATCCATTGTTGTTTCATCTCTCTCTTCTTCCATTTTCATTGTAATAGCCCCAATTTTAATTGTTCAAAAGAGTTAATTGTAAAATCCAAAACACAAAACGTAGGGGTATCATGCCACATCCAACATAGAAGAGGCACTCTCTATGCCTAGTTTATCTCAAGTGCATGGCAAAAGTAACATCATACCTAGGAATCAAGTGTGGGAAACACTTGATTCTACCATGATCCATGATGCAAAATTGAGAAAAGAAAATATGTATAACGAAAATAAAGGTCTAAGATTCCATAGAGAGATAGAGATATCTAGAAAAACATACCATTTACCAATTTGATTAGCGCTCACCAAAGGCAAGCCCATTTAAAGTAGTAATCAACAATTACTTAAAAAACAAAGAGGATTTGATCGTGGGAATAAGCAACACCAATGGAAATAATAATAAGTAGCTACATACTAAGTAAGATGAAAATTCAATCGAGAGAAGGGTACAAATGAATAAATCATATAGAAGAATTAGTGAGCACAATAATATATAATGTAAGATAATACTGATTTTAGAATTCCATTAGTAGGTATAACCTCAATCCAATTCTTGTTTATGTTGATTTTAGGACTCCATTATTCTTAATCCGATGGAACGGACTGAAACACCTCACAAGGCAACACTCATCTGGCCACTATTATTATGCTAGTGGAACAGACTCTACACCTCCTAGGACAAAACGCTCCTGGCCACTATTCTTAAACCGATGGAATTGTTTGAAGAACCTCCTAGGGAAAAACACGCCCAGCCACTATTATTAAGTTAGTGGAATGTACTCCTATACCTCGATCCTAACTCACGCACTCTTCCATTTTAATTGATTAATATATTATTCATTATTGTTTACCTCAAGATTATATTCTGATTTACGATGAGCTCACGAACCCCAATATTCTTAAACCAATGGAACAATCTAAAGTACCTCCCAAGGAAACATGTGCCTAGCCACTACCATTAAATTGGTGGAATGGATACACACAACACATCAACCTCAACTCACATATCTTTCGATTTAAGTAATTAGTATTTTATTCATGGTGGTATATCTTAAAATCATCAGATAAACATGCATGAAGGTATGCAAATCACATAATCCCTCTTAACATAATAATTTGAGAAACATAGAAGCACAACCACATGAAGATTAGAACATTTCTCAAGGAAAAGGGTCACATTTTTCCTAAGAAACCCTAATTTCACATTATAAACATAACCGTAACACCCCAATTTTTACTACTGAAAATTTTTATTTTATAGTGGAAGTAGATAAGTAAAATATTAGGGGTTACCATCGTAATTAACATAAGACTAGTTTGTCCAACCATCCTCACATCAATCACAAGGCTAAATCCATTCATAATAAATAAGAAAATTAGAAACAGAAGAAACATTTATAATATAATATGAGTTTGGAGATTAACTCCAAATTACAAAAAATAAAAATACAAAGGAATACCATGGATCAAGAGTCCAAAAAGGTATTCGGATAAATACATCTATCGGATAACATTACTCTTCACTCAAACACCCAGTACAGATAAAGGATCACTCATCCCCACATAATGCATCAAATGTAGCACGATCATCTAGAGGATCTTCTGAGATCAACACATGAGAATTAGGGTATTTTGCTCGTGGGAATGAGAAGCACCCATAAAATGAGTGGTCAGTATGCTACGTACTGAGTAAAGTAACAATACTATTGAATTAGAGATACAAATAATATATGCATTCACAACAAGTGATAAGTATACATTCAAATAAATGAAACATCTCATAAGATAAATAATGATATAAGCCTCTTTATTAGATATAACCATTTTTATTCTTTTATATATGTTGAGTGCAGGAACCCTACTATTCTTAAACTGGTGAAACAATCTAAAACACTTTCTCAAGTACAACACAACTGAGCCACTATTATCATCCGGTGGAACGAATCTGAAAACATCACCTTCTCGGGACATAATGCTCCCAAGCCACTATTATCTTAGGTGGAACAAATATAAAAATAACACATTGGTCCTGACTCACGTATTCTTCCACTTTAAAACATTAGTGCCTTATCCATAGGTTATGTTGTTATATTTTCATTCACAATGAGCAAGGGATCCACTATTTTTAATCTGGTGGAATGGATTGAAACACCTTCTCAGGACAAAACGCTCCCAAGCTACTATTGTCTCCAATGGATCAGATATTAAAAACATTATCTTCTCAAGGCAAAACACTCCCGAACCACTATTATCCTCGGTGGAACGGAATATAAAAACATCACCTTGGCCCTACTCACATGTTATTTTACTTTAAATGATTAGTATCTTATTCATGATTGATTCACAAGCATTGAACACATTGAAGCAAATAAACACATAATGCAGGTCAAAGTCCTTAATCTCTTCAAACCCTAATTACACACTCCTAGCATTCATTCTCCCAATATTGATTATTCAACCACAAATTATAATATATCATTCTCGAATATCATCATTAGTATTATACTCGTAAGTCACGGTTTAACTCCCATGTCATTCACATATATTAATAATCTTATCCAAAGTACTATTTACAGAATTACCAAAACCCTAATTTTATAAGTAGTCATAATTCTTCCCATAAGACCTATATGATTACCAAGTTTAATAAATATCCTCATAAGGTAAATCATTAGCAACACATCCAGAATCTGGATAACCTCTAGGGTTTTACACATGGAATAATAATATTATCATTTTAAGTTATTATGCCCTAATTAGACCGTTATTTTATTTTGAAGAACCCAAGATAAACAATAATACCTCCAAACACTTCTCATGATATCATTACCATATTTTAATTTCCCTAACACATTATAATACCAAAATTTTCTATATAAACCCATAATGACTAATATATCCTTAAGGATAACCAATAGCCTTTATTTTATAAAATCTTAAAACTTCCACAGTCATTATTTTTCCCAAATCTAACATTTATTATCACACTTCTTAAATATGAATATTCCAATTCTCATGGATTATTTGGCCTATATTTCATGCCATATAATATATTTCCCACAAATATGACATTAGAATAACAAAATCATATACCTCTTACCCATTATCACTTTCTTTCAAACATATGATCCATATTATCACAACATATCATCAACAACATACATCAAATCATATAGCAACAATATTATAATTAATATGCATATCCATACAATTAATGAACACAAAAACCCTAAAACATCAATTAGTATCCTTACCAACTAGGAAACTAGGCTCTAAGTACGTAAATCCTAGACCTCCTCATCTGAGATCATTGGAATACCACCTACAAAAAATAACATAATATATGGTTAGGTTCAAAGAATATAACCAAGGAAAAAGTTAAGGTAAATGAGGGTAAACATGAAAATAACCAGAGTTAAATGGAAGCGTGAGATGTATGGTGGAGTTATGGTGAAATTTTGGTGGTGTTTGGATAAGGTTTAGGGGTAAAAATAGGGGGTGCATGACCGAAATGGGTGGTTGCATGGATATGCTACAAGTAGTGCACACCTTAGTCAAGAGTTGGAATCATGCATGACAAAGCTGTGCGAAGTGGCACAGCTAGGCTCGATCACTAGGAAAACAGACTTAAGTCGAACAAATGCACACAGGCATACGACAGGTCTTGAAAGGGTACATGAGTAAGTTGTGCTGGGTTGTATGGGTGTGTGATAAAAAAGTTTATTGTTGCATGGCTATGCACAAGCCTTACATTTTATAAAAATGCAATAGGCATGAGGAAGAAGAGTAAAAAAGGGGCAGTGGTAGTCGGCGATGATGGATGACGATGATGATGGGGAAGGATGGGCAACCTTAGGTGGTCGTTCCACCAGCGTTGGGTGGTGCATTGAGCACATAATGGTGATAGTGGTGGAAAAGGTGGCTCGACCGTGCAAAACAAAGCATGACAACACGAGAAGAAAAAAAAAGTAGAAGGGAAGAAGAAGAAGAAGAAGAAGAAGAAGAAGAAGAAGAAGAAGAAGAAGAAGAAGAAGAAGAAGAAGAAGAAGAAGAAGAAGAAGAAGAAGAAGAAGAAGAAGAAGAAGAAGAAGAAGAAAGAAGAAGAAGAAGAAGAAGAAGAAGAAGAAGAAGAAGAAGAAGAAGAAGAAGAAGAAGAAGAAGAAGAAGAAAGGAAAGAGGGCTTATGCAGGGTGCTTTAAACATGTTTGGGTTAGAAATGGCACAAACAAATGAGGAAGAAGGATAGTGTGTAGTGTGTGTGTATATATATATGTATGTATATGTATGGGATGTGTGATTGGTGGAAAGGAAAGCAAGGGGAAAGGCATCCGAGCATGAGGGATAGCAGGGAGAAAATTGTTGAGTGTTAGGAAGATTGTAAGTGGTGCAGGTAGGTGATGGTGGTGGGGTGAGTGTATGTTGCATGAAGAGGGAAAAAAATGGCAAGGAGATAAGGGTGGTGTGCATATCGGCAGCTCGAGAAGAAGAAGAGGGTGATGGATGATGGATGATGGTGGTTACAGTATAGGTGATGGGAGATAGTGTAAGTGGAAAGGGGCAACACACACGCAAGAACAAGGCTAGTTGTAAAAATGAAAAAAGTCAAGCTTTACGACAAAGCCAACAAGAGAAAGGAGAAGAAAAAGAAAAGAAAAGGAGAAATAAAAGGAAAAAGAGAAAAGGTTGGGGATTAGTTGGAGAACACTGCTAGCTCACCTGCCTACACAACATCACCTACTAGCTCCATGAACAATATGCCATTTGTAGAATAATATCCCATGATTACTCTAGATAGATAAACTAAGTTAAGAATGCCTTGAAAATATCCATTAAAAAAAATAAAAAAAAGGGTCATATGCGGTTGATCAGAAATTGGAGAACACTGCTAGCTTGCCTTCCTACAACCCCCAGGTTATAAGAAAAGTATATGTGCTCGCCTAGTTATCTTTTTCACTTACTATTTATTTTTATTATTCTTTCACCTTGAAGATTTTGTCACATATCTCATTTTTTTCACTTGATTAATTTTGAATAGGTACATGATTTGAACCACTTGTATATGAATATGAAGTTCAAATATATAGATGCCAGACACTTGTGTCAAGTAAAAGATCAAATACTAACACAACATCACTTCTTATTCTAGACTATCAGGATATGTTGTGCTATTTCCGCAAGTGCACGAATTCATTATAACATTTCAAGGTCGTATCCCATAGGGACTTCATAATTGAGTATACTTCCTTAGTATCTTAACTATCTAAATCTATATAAATCAGAGATGTGCAAGTAGATAATGAGGATAATTACGAAAAGCTTTCTAATTATAAATGCTAAACAATAGGAGTGAAACCTAGGATCGAACTTCGGTCTCCAAATTAGTTATCAATGATGAAACAACGAATATATCATAGTTTGATCCGTTAACTGTGAATAATTGGTCTAAATATATCCATTAGCCTCTTTTAAGGCCTAAGAACGTATTTAATCTAATTTACCGACTACTTTCATGACTCACAAATTAAACTAAATCTATTAAGCATCACCAATTTTATAGTCCCTAAGAATTAAACATCTACTTTTGTGATTACTTAAATTCCCATACACATGCTACTTTCTGATAATAATTTCAGCCTTTCAGTTGCGGATTATATCTAAAAAAAAGTTGGATTTCATCAAATCCACTTTACAACAATTAAACCTAGCATATTCAATAGTATATGCTAATCAAACATATGACATAATACTTCGGTTCATTATATTGATCACTAAAACGGACCTAGTTCAATCCTAGCAAAGAAGATTACTCACTCATATCTTTAAAGAAATTCAACAAAATAAATAGCATGATAAACATAACAACAATATAAAGATACAAAGAAGAAGAATTAGATTGAATTAACCTTAATTCGAAGGAGAAAAAAGTTGATTCATAGTCAATCATACACGAACATACACCTGAATCTCCAAAAAAATCAAACTAATGGAAACAAACAAATTACATGAAGCTATAGCTCGGTAATGAGGAGTAAAAGTGCTCTAGAATCTCTCCTCCCACCCTCTAAGAAGCCCCTGAAGTGTGCCTTAAATAATCTTCATCACGCCGGCCATGTCGCGCACATTGATCGTAGGGGAAACCGTCGTTGCATGGCTGTGTAGCTTCTCGGCTCTTGAACTGGTTGAATTTTGGATCTTACACGGATATGTGAGATGTGCATTGCCTAGCTGTACAAGATTCTAAGCCTTGACTTTTCAGCACAAAATTCTACACGACCTTGTGATCTATGCACTGCTTGGCCGTGCAGTTTTCTTTTCCTCGAATATAATAGGGAGGTGCTGCACGGCTTTATAACCGGTCGTGCAACTCTTTTTTCTTATTTATTCAAGGCTTCTGGCACATCTCTAGCTCTCTTAGCTTCAAGAATCTTCCATAAACATGTTGGATTGATTTAATCTCCTCCAAATCCTTCCATGCTAGGTCCTTTATTCTAAAAACATATAATTCTTTCTCGAATTTTGCATTCTTATGGAAATTCTTGCAACACAAAACTCAAGAAAGCAATAGTACAAATAATATACTAGAACCATAGTAAAATATGTGAAAGAGATTAAATGAAGTCTCAAAGTCAAGGAAAAGAAAGGTAAAATCATAGAAAATATTCACTTTATCAGGATAAAATGCCACTTAATTCCCCATTTGTCTTTTTTTCTTTGTCCTACAATTTTTGTGAGTTTATGTGATTCGTGCATGAACTAATTTGTCTATATAGGATTATATGTATAAAATTAGTGTTAGAATAACGGGTACTTAACCTCTTATGAATGAACTGATTTGACCATTTTTCCTAATTCACATGATGCTTGTTTCTCTTATAATTCTGCTTATCTATAAAGACACTCTTAACCTTCAAGAAATAACAAATTTTATTTACAAATTCACTATATTGATCCCCTAGTTGTCTAGAAATTACATTTTGCGTCCTCGTTTCATTAAGTGACATAGTTATGCTATCACCAATTTCATCTCTCATATTATTACTTTGGAAAACAAATAGAGAACAAGAACATTACATGCTTTTAAATTTTTAATTTTGGAAGATGAATAACATATATATTATTTTATAAATGGATTAATTAGATGAACAAATACTTTGTAGTACTAACACAATAAAAGGAGTACAAAGAAAAAGAACTTACATTACTCTCTTCCACACACACTTTTTTTTCCTAAATAAAGAGTCATTCCTCCTCTTCCATGCTTCATAAACCATAATTATCATAAGGGATCTTAGAAGTTCAACCTTCTTTGAGTTTTTTTGGTAAGTTTTCCTAGCCTATTCCAACTTTATTGCCCAGTTGCTTGAATTTGTGCATTGCCCCATAGCTCCCTTAACATTCCTCTATAAGGAACCGATGTACTAGGAATGTGATAATGGGTGATCCCCCGACTGCAAAACATGTGGGTAGAGTTGGTAAGAGCTAGGCATTTGCTCATACGATCCTTTGTTTTGAATCCTCTCTTGCAATGCCATTTAAAAAACAAAATGATGCCTTAGTGTCGCTATATTCAGCCAAATATTTTCCACCATGGTTATAACATCCCCCTTCCTTAAGAAATCATACTAGAATTTGAGATGTATATGCCCTACACTTTTATCTTTCCTTTAATACTTAAAAGGATAAAACACTTACATAGCAAGAAATGAGGGAATAAGAATAAGTGCTTGTAAGTTTTAAGACGTCTTAGAATTACATATGGTGCTTCCTTTTTAGCATTTCCAAACTAGTAAGTTAATAAACCTAAACTCAAGAAAGAACCCTTCATTATGCTAGAACCATTTCAGAATGCTAGTATATTGCCATAGTTCAATAGCATTGAGCTTTATAAAATGTTATTATAGGCTCATGTCATATTAGACTAGGCATTTGTTTATGATTCAAATCTGGCATTTTATTCCAAATGGTAAAATATATGTTTTCTCTATTTTGAGGATGATCCAATTATTATGCTCCATCAATCCTACCTTGGATGTGGTTGTACATGGAATGGAATGGACTTGACCTATGGATTCAGGTTTCATTGGAATTATTAGAAGAGTATGTTTGATACAAGGGATTTGCTTATTTCAATGGAATATCTCATGAATGTTAACCATAACTTATGTACCTTTTTATAGTTGGTTTTTCCTCGCAATTGAGGTTGAATAACTAGAAGCATCTAATTGTTCATATATATTTGATTGTTTATCTCGTGATAAGAAAGTTATAGCTAAATTTTTACTTTTTGTGCCTAAAACCATCAATTAGAAATTTATATGGTTTTGTTGCTATGGTGTTGTTTGTTTTTAAATGCATAAGTTTGAAGAAATAATAGACCAGTAAAGTGATAACCTTTGCTTGTTTTTACTACTTGACATGATAGTCCTTATTTTTCTTGAATACTTATGTTAATAACTGTTTTTATATTCTTTTTGCTATTACATATTTGGTTACTCCATTTTGACAAACTAATCAAGTATATAATAACTAGTTGATAAAAGGAATGTTTTAGTGGATATTGTCGAATATGACCTTTTGTATTTTGTAGTGCTTTGACATTTTCTTAGATTGAATATATTTTTGCAAAAAATTAGTAGAAAAATCTATGTATAAATTATTTGTGTGAGTATTTAGTTGAATGTGAACATGGATTCAAGGAATGATATAAAAAAATGTATATGTATATATGTATAAAAAAATGTATAAAAAATGTATATATGCATATATATATATATATATATATATATATATATACACACGCACAAATACAGGGTTTGAGAAGATTTAATTAACGGTTTCGCTTTTGATAACATAATTGTGGTATTTATGACCAACAAATGTGGTCATTACTAATAAAAATAGTAAAATAATTCAGTCACAAACAACCTATAAAATAAAAAATATGGTCTTAGTGATGGAAAAGTCAGTCATAATTATTATATGTGATAAAAAACTATTTAATTATGATAGAAAAAATTGGCTTTTAATGTCGTTTGTAACAACATGTTTTGTTGCTCGCAATTACTTTTAACAACTATTACATTAACAAACAATATCAAACATCGCAGCTATTGCATTAGCGACAAAAAAAATTGGTTAGTTGCTAAAGTCTTTAGCAAGGTAGCAATAATGACCTTCAACGATAATTGATATTTTTGCTCATTATTGCAAAGTTTAGCCATTAGCAACAAAAAAGTTGGTCGCTAATGCCCTTATTTCCTATAGTGTTCCTTTCTTCCCTTACTTCTCCCTTGATAATCTTTATTAGTTTTTGTAACATCTTGTATTATATTATTGAAGGTGATCAAGTCTAGGAGGTCAAGTGAAATTTTAGGATTTTTATTCTTGCTTGAATATTGGATTTTAGGTAATGTGATAAATCATCTTGACATAAGTTTATATGCTACTTGTTATGTTGATCAATAGAATGATGACATGATATTTCTATGTTAAAAATATGCATGAAATGATGGGTACATTTTAAATATAAAGTAATGATATATGATTTTATGTGAGTGTTAAAATATGTTATTTCATGTTGGTTAGAAAAGAAAATTCTTATGTATCTCTTGTGTATTTTGGTCTATGACTTCATGTAGGTTATGTTGCTTTAATTTTTATCAATAATTTTGTTATGTATGTTGTAAGATTCTAGTTTGTATGGTTTATTATCTTAAGTTTTGGTGGATAAATGGCTAGATCAGACTAGATATAATTTTTGGCTCTTATTATTGCATGTGGGTTTTATTGTTTTTATTTACTTTTGATCTTATGCAGGTATATATATTAGGGTATAGAAGCTTAGGTGAAATTTGGTATGGTTTGAGGTTGTTTGGAAATTTAGGGGTTTGAGGCTAATTTTGATTAGGGGCATTTTAGATATTTTAGTAAGTGTTTGTCAAATTTGAGCACACCATTGTGTTTATAAGTCCTTTACATAAAATTTGACGCATAATATGTTGATATTTAGAGTTGAATTGGAATTATTGTGAATTTATTAATTATTGGTGATAATTAGATTATTTTTGGGTATATTGGTATGTCTACATGAATTTGAGGATTTAAGGTACTTAAGTAATTTAATGGGTTTAAACGAGTTATGGATGATAAGGTTATCATTTGTATTAATGGTGATTAGCATAGGTTATTAATCTAAGTTAAATTGACTTAATATAAACTTAGGAAACCCTAAGGGTATTTTGGTCTTTTCATATATTATCAAGGAGTTCTCAAGTAGTTTTGGGTAAAGTGTGCTTAATATAAGTGTTTAAGGGTTGTCTTTGCATTGAAGATTTAATGAGTTCATTTGGGTGGTTTAATCACTAAGTTAGAGATTTGGGTGTCTTAAGGGCATTTTGATCTTTCGTGTGGAAGACACTTGGATAACCTTAAGGGTATTTCTAAGTGATACCTTGATTTAAATAGATTGTTTAATTTATTTATGTTATCTTTAAGTGTTAGTTCAATATTTATATGAATCTTTCGTTGTCATTTTATGTAGACTTTTCCTTATCTGACCTTAGCGTAATCTTAATTTCATGTTAAAAATACAATTGTTGAAATAAATTCACATAAATGATATATGGATAGTAATTATACCCTTGTGGTGATGGTACCCTTTAAATAAGATGTTAATATCAAAGTGAAAGTTTACATGAGTCAGAGTTCAAAATAGTTACATTTATGTATTTATATATTTGTTTTATCGAAACCAAAGTGACCCTATATCTATTTTATACCAGTCTAATTTGTCAGCCTTAGAGGATGATTGTACTTAAGGATTAAGTGTCTATTTTTGTTGTCCCCAAGTGTGTATTTCTAGGGACGTAAATAGATCGGATTCGGGGTGGGTACCCCCATACCCGATAAGTATTTTATATCCAAATCCGTATCTGTACTAGAACAAATATCTATTAATATATCCATATCTGTTGGACACATTCGTTACCCATTTAAAACTTTCTTAATTCAACATTCCAAACAACCTATCATATACCAAAATCTACAATTTCAATAAAAAAAACTTCCATTTTAACAAGATACTTTAATAAGATTAAAATTTCAACCTACTCCAACAAGTTCAAATTTTCAACCTACAAGTTTATTATCAATATCACCATTCACCAAACTATCAAACAAGCAAAAATAATACAAGTTTGGCCCAAGAATACCATAAACGATAATATTAATTCATACAAATATAATGCATCCACAATTAAAATTGAAATCAATAACTACTAAAGCATAATAATATAACTTTGATTAGTTAAAAAACATCATGAAGAAGTTGTTCGTGTCGAGCTCTGAAAATTCCACATAACTAATTAGCTTTTCCATATCTGACCTCCATATCATATACATTGATCTAACAAATAAAGGAAAAAAAATATAAATAATTAAGTACGATCAAATATTTTATCATTAATAATATTTATAACAAGTTATACCTCACACTCACTAACATTTGAGTCAGATTCTTTATTTTGCAAGATAAACCTACAATAAGTTAAGTCTACAATAAAATCATTATCTAACCAAAACAAAAATTTGGAACATTAGAATTTAAAAAAATATATAACAATAGATATATTATAGTCATTTAAATATCAAAGGTATAAAATTAAATAGTACCTTCATCCCTTATAGTAGCTCAAAGTCAATCTATAGAACACATTAATGCTTCTAGAGTCTTTAGGTGTAATAAGTTGCGATGAGGACTTACAAATATCTTAATTGTGATAAAAGCTGGCTCAAAAACAATTGTAGAAATAGGAATGACAAGTATTTCCTTGGCCATTCCTTACAAAATTAGATATTTGGTATTTGTCTTCCACCATAATAATACATTAAAGTCATCCATCTGTGGCATCACAAGCTCCTCCAAATAATAATCTAACTCACTCTTTTATAGCACACCAAACATGCCATGGTTCTCCAACCATTTGTTATAATGAATTTTAAGAGAGACTCTAGCACCTAAAGTCCCACTACTAACACTTGAACCACAACTTTGACTACTAAAACTAAAATCATACGATATTGATGAACTTCTCTTCATATGCTTATATTTCTCCCCATACTTATGAAAAAATTCATAACATATTTTATGGACATTATCTACCTCATCACCAAAAGTGATACCATAAATAATATAATAATCATACTCTAACAACTTCAATTTATATCTTGGATCCAAAATAGTTGTCACAACCATCATTTCATGAATCACACCCTCAATATTTGTCAAAATTTTCTAACATTTTTATTCTCATGTCAATAATAAATTCATCTTGATTAAGATACCATTCAATAAAGGACATTCTAACCTCACAAACCTTGAGAAAGTATAAATTTGCCAGCAAGATATCTACTCCCAGAAAACATCAAAGTAATATCATATAATAATGACAATCTCTCACAAATAGATCGAGCCAAATTGCATTCATCACTTGTAAGACAACAATTAAAATTAGACTCCAACATGCCAAATGAGCAAAGACATCTTCATACATTATAGCAACATCAAGCATATATAAAAAATGTAGAATTCCATCTTTTCCTACACTCATGTGTTAAGGCTCTACTATACAGAATTTCTTCTTAATGACAAACCTCTATAATCTTTTCAATCCTCTTTGATGTGGCTTTCCAATACATCACACTCTCATGTATGTTCTCAATAGCTTTTTGAATGATCTCCATGCCATAGATATTAATAATATTAATCACATGGGCATCATTAGTGGTATAACTATCGATAGTGAATGTAGTAACTTTTTTTATTAACATTTTATTCCATCAAACAATTAACCAAAATATCACATAAAACCTTGGATGTGTGTGAACTTGGAATATAGACAAACCTTCAACAAAAAACAATGATACAACAAATAAATCAATGAACAACATATAATTACGTAATAATAATAATAATAATCATTATTATTATTATTATTATTATTATTATTATTATTATTATTATTATTATTATTATTATTATTATTATTATTATGGAGAACTATAGATGAACATGAATTTAGTATACTTGATTATTCAACTTTGCAAGGTCCAATGATTATCAAGCCAATGAGATGTGATAGCCATGAAACCCTTTTTTTGATTCTGAGATGTCCACATATCTGTTGTGATTGAAACTTTACTCTTATTGCTAATAAAAAATGACATTACTTTATATTTTTCTTATTCAAACAACTTGAAAAACTCATTTCATAGAGTGTTCATTGAAATCATTTTAAAGGATGGTTAAAGAGCCGTTGAATATCTTCTAAAGCCTTCATGCTCCACTATACAAAGTGGATGCTCATGCATAACTACCATATTACACAAATCATGCCTTGAAATTTCTTGATTAAATTCCACAATCATAAGCTTTCCTTTTATCTCCCCCTTCTGATTAAAACTCAACTTAATTTAGCCTACCTCTTGTATAGGCCTTAAACGTACACAGTTCTTCATGTGATCATACAAATGAAAAGAACCATTTCTCGGATCACCGCTCAAACTCTTTTTATACTTTACAAATTATTTTTTTGACACCATTAATTTTTTTCTTCCTTAAAGTGATCCCAAACAGTTGAAGTTTTCTTCTTCTTTTTTTCTTCTTCTTTCACTAAAGAAAATGGATACACTTCTTCTACCTTCTTATTGGTTGATGATTCACTAGGTGTAGGGTTACTAGCTATGTTAGATGAATATGGTGATAAATTTTGTGAATCAGTATTAGGTTGGCTACTTGATTCCATCAAACTAGTTAATAATCTCAAACGCTCCACAACAAGAAAACAAAATTAAAGTCAACAAAATCATATTCATTCATGCACACAGTCTCAATGATTTGGAATATATTATAATAGTTAGTTATTGTAAAAGGTATTTAATATTGGATATCATCACACCGATTTTGATAACTCGCATTGTAACCATCACAAGGAACAATTGTTTAAAAGAGCTCGACTTGAGGTAACAAAAGCATACAAGATTAAAAAAAATTTACATACTCTCACTTATTTACGTAGAATAATATTATCTCTATCATTTATAAAAGCATGAGATTCTTAATTATCCATTATTTTCAAATGTAGGATAAATCAAACTTCAACCAATAATAGTGGTGATCCATCCCACATGCAAAATTTGATCTAAGATAACATTATCTTAGATAATGTGATCAAGATACATTAATAATGAATACATTGTGATGTTTAAATTGAATACGTTGTGATCAAGATACAGTAGAAGATTTCAACATCTTTAATCACATCATCAATAGTTATTACAAGATTAAATAAGTCGTCTCCTCAAAATTTTATTATGTTTACATGAAAAATAAGTATGTATATTTATGTAGTCATATGAAAAATACAATGTGGGCATTTTAAATTATTATTTTACTTCTTACTTATTAAAAATTAGAAAATAATATATATATCGTCATTCTTTTTCTATTCTAGAATGACTTATTAATATATCAAATTATTTTACCATAGAAGTTTTTTCATCATATATTAAATATATATATTTGTATCAATAATTACCTACAATTAAGAGCCTCAAAAATAATATAAAAAAACTATCAAAATAGCCAAAGACCACATCCCAACATACAACAAACACGTTGATTAGATAGCAAATATCTTAAGAGTTTAGATTATGGAAATCAAACCGTAAGCAAAATATACACTACATTTTATATTACTAACTATAATCAGAAAGCTGTAGTTTTTCTCCTAGTTTGATTTCAAGATCTTAGATACTAGATGTTTCATTTTCAGTTTAGATCTTAGAACCTAATCACTTATCGTATTCATCTTCATGCCATTTCAAATACCTATTCGCTCAACCAAAACTGAAATATCCCAAAATCATAATTTAGAAAATTCTAGCAATTTAAGGATTTATTAGAAAAATTAAATAAATAAATTATTTTATTAAAATAAGAGGGAATAATTAGGGAAAAATAAAGAGGAAATTTATAAATAATTTAATTGGAGAACATTAGGGTGTTTTGTTAATTAAAATGAAATTTATAAAGAATCTTTCAAAAACCCTAAATCAACCCAAAAAGGAAATTTAATAATTATTTTATTCAAATATTATTATTTTTAAATATCCCAAAATACCAAAATATTTTAAATACCCCAACCCACCTATTTTTTTCCCTTTTTCCTTTTTCTCTCTTTTCTCTCTTTTATTTTCTTTCTTCTTTTCCCTCCTTTCTCCTTTTCTTTTTCTTTGAAATGCCCCAAAAATATTTATTTTAAAAAGTGTAATTAAATAAGGATTTATTATGGAATTAATTTAATTAATTATTTTTATTATAATGATAAGAATTTATTTAGGGCAAATTAATAAGAAATTTACAAATATTTTTATAATGAAAAATTTGGGTATTTTGCTAATTAAAAAGAAATTTAGGAAAAATCTTTTAAAAACCTTAAATTAGCCCAAACAGGAGAATTAAATATTATTCTAGTTAAATATTATTATTTTTAATATCCCTAAATATTCTAATTAATTTAATTAACCAAACTCTCATATTTTATTTTCCCCTTTTTCTTTCTTTCTTTTCTTTCCTTTTTCTTTCTTCTTCTTTTCTCTTCTTTCTTTTTTCTTCTTCTTTCTGATTGGGCCTGTCGTGGCCTAATCTCCCCTTTCTTCCTTTTCTCTCCCGCATCCCAACCACCCATTCTTTTCTTTCCTTCCTTCGATAGCCAAAATGCTGCGTGTTGCTTCTTCTTTCCTTATGGAACACCACGTTCCATTTAAAACCTTTATAATCGTTGCCAACCGGTCCGATTCTTTTTCTTTTTCTTTTCTTTCTTTTTCCCCCAGCCGCCCGGTTCACCTCCTTCTTCCTCCGTCGTCGACCTGCAGCTTCGAAGCTCCGAAAATGGCGCCGGCGGCCATGCTTGACTTGACCGACTGTTTCCCCCCTCTTTCTCTTTCCCTTGAATCGCAGTTCGACCCCGCCTAACCCACTTTCCTTTTTCTTCGCGTAAAATCCTCCTATTCCTGCGTGAAAATTCAATCACAACCTAAATTTGTGCCGGTTGATTGATGTCACTGGCTACCCTAAACCCTACTTGCATTTTCATCCTGCCGACCCTCAGAACCCTACCTTCCCCTCCAAACTCTATAAATACCCCTTGTTTGGTCGATTTCGAAACTTTTTTCCTGAAACCCTAAGAACCTACCTTGTGCACCACCGCGACTTCAGACGACCTTTCCTCCGCCGTTAGCCAACTACGACGCCATCTCTGCCTACCTAAGTCTTCCCTGCACCGCCCTCTAACTAACTGAGCCACCCATCTCCCTCGATTCTTCTTGCACAAGCCACCAAAGCCGTGCAAAGTTCCCTGCCCATCAAGCCAAATTTTTACACTCGCAACCCCTCGCGCCACCCTCCACCACCACATCCGCCACTATCACTGCCTCTTACACCACCCAAAAGCTACTACTCATCTTCCTCCACCTAGCCATACCTTTATTTTCTCCTTTCTCCTTCTCCTCCCCTCTCTTTCTCCTTCTCTTCATTTCGGCTGCCACCTCTACAGCATTGCGCCGCCGCCACTTGTTGTGCCACCACCTTCACTTTACTCCTCTCAGTCTAGGCTACCACCAACACCTCAACCTCCACCCTCATTCTCCACATTTTCTTCTCAAACCTCAACTTTTTCCTTTTCTCACCTCTTTTCCACCCACCGCCGTGCACCACCGCTGGTGCCACCCATCTCCGCTGACTCAAGGTGAAACCCTAGACCCTTTCAGCCGTTCTCCCCTATTTATTTAATTTATTCTATTTTATTTCAATTTTTAGCATTTATTTGATTATTGTGATTATTATTATTATTATTATTATTATTATTTTATTATTATTATTATCTATCTAAAGAGGGCCGAAGCCCTATTTTATATTAACGGAGTGCATACTTCTATTTTTATTATTAATATTACTATTTCTACCATTATTAATAATAATATTAGTATTATCTTTATTATTATTAATATTATTATAAGTAATATATGTTATTAATAATAATAATAATATTATTAAATGATACATTTACTATTTAGAGGTAGGTCAAAAACCCTACCTTGTATTATTTAGGCTTATGTTGTTGTTGTTGTTATTATTATTATTATTATTATTATTATCATCATCATCATTGTTAGCATTATTTTGGTGGAGGGTAGAAACCATTATATCACCATTCATTTTGAATTACATTAATACTATTATTAGTATTTTTAGTAGTATTTCATATAGTTATTATTAGTATAGTATTATTTTATTTAAAAACCTAGTCTTAGGATAAGTTGGTAAATAATAGTATTTTTAGGAGGGAACCTAATTCTAGTTTTTCTCTCATAATAGGTGAGACCAGTCAAAGCCCTAAAGAGGTATAGGAGTGTGCTCCAAGACCGGTGACGTTCTAGGTAAGGAGTAACTATGGCTGTTTGTGTGTTATGTGATTTATATGTCATGCATGCCATGTGATATGAAATTATAATGTATTTTATGTGTAATTGTATAACTGTCATATATGTAGCATGATATGGAGTTAAGGTAAGATCGTGCATTAGATTGTGGCATATGTATTATGTGTATTGGTTGTGTTATTATTGTGGTATGGTGGGCCCATAAGACATGCGTGATAGGTTTTGTAAAATAATGATGGGGAGTGTAATAATGTGGAAATAAGGTTTGCATGGAGTTAGGGTTTGCATGGTGTTAGGGTTTGCATGGAGTTGGGGTTGCATGGTGTTAAGGTTTGTATGGAATTATGGTTTGCGTGGTGTTAGGGTTTGTATGGAGTTGGGGTTGCATGGTGTTAGGGTTTGTATGGAATTATAGTTTGCATGGAATTAGGGTTTGCATGGAGTTGGGGTTTGCATGGACGTTAGAGTTTGCATGTGAGTTAGGGTTTACATGGACGTTAGGGTTTGCATGGAAGTAGGATTTGCATGGAGTTAGGGTTTCACATGGGAGTTTTAGGGTTTGCATAAAAAAGTTCAAAGGTTTGCATGGGGAGGTTAGCATCTACATGGGAGTAAAGTTTATGTATGAAAAGTTGATTTGGGATGTAAGGAAGGTAATAGAGGAGTTATTTGGGTGTTTGGAAGTTTTGGGTGAAAAATAGTACGTAGGACATCATAAGGGTATGGAGGAGACTGAATTAGGGTTTGGAGTGATTAACTATGGGTTGTTGTGATTAATTAGGGTTAGAGTGGCTAATTGTGGTTTGTTGTGATTAACTAGGGTTTGGAATGGTTAATTATGCTTTGTTGTGGTTAACTAGGGTTTAGAGTGGTTAACTAGGGTTTGGTGTGGTTAACTAGGGTTTTGATATAGCTAACTAGGGTTCGGTGGTAACATGTGTGTACTTGGGAAATAAAGTATGATGATGAATATGGGATCGATAGTTGTGAAAAATGGGGTGTCAAAATGATTTGGGTTGTGTGAGGTGGAGTAGGATAGGCCACTTAGGCCTAAATTAGAGTTTCTGGGAAGTTAGAAGGTGTAGGGTTATTATGATACGATACAAGTTAGTTGGAGGATAAGTGTAGGGGGAGTGATTTATGTATGTCTGGGCAAAAGCTTCTGAATAAAATACTTAAGACACTAATAATTTAAAGTGAAAGATTATTGAGCCGATTCTAAACCGATCCATTGGTTAGAAATAGGGGTGTGGACCTGATGTCCCGCAAGTGACCGATCCAGCGGTGAATAATAGTGGTGTGGACTGTTGTCTCTTAAAGGACCGGCCCACCGGCAATAATAGTGGGTGATCCAGAGCTCAATAAACAGAAACTAGAGTTTGCTAAGACACGTAAAAGATACTAATTACTTACAGTGGAACATTATGTGAGCAGGAACCAAACCGATCCACCGGTTATAAATAGTGGTGTGGACATGTTGTCCCGCAAGCAACCGATCCACTAGCGAATAATAGTGGTGTGGACTATTGTCCTGCAAGTGACCCGCCCATCGGCTAAAATAGTGGGGTGCTCTATACTTGCATGGATTTGATAAAAGGTATGGTATGAATCGATTTCTGATAAAAGATTAATTAAATAATAATCTGGACTTTTTGGGCCTTTATGTGTGGGCTTGATCATTATAAGATGTATAATACTCTGCATGATTTTATGTATTATATGTGTGGGTTTAAAAGTGTAAGTTGAATATTATCCTGCATGATTTTATGTGCTTGTGTGTTGGCCTTAGTGCTTAGTTACCTTACTCAGTACGTAGCGTACTAATCACCCTTTTCATGGGTGCTGCTCATTCCCATGAGCAGAAGACCCATCTGACATGTTGCAGGTAGGTGATGCCTTCTTTGATGATAATGATGTCTATGGGACATCAGGTGGGGTCGAGTGATGATTTGGGCTGGATCGGGTCCTTGAGTGGCGTGGACGTTTTCCTATCTTGAGATTATTATTCCTTTTCTCTTTTAACTATGTATGGAACTCCAGAAACA
This sequence comes from Tamarix chinensis, assembly GCA_030549775.1. Classification (NCBI taxonomy): domain Eukaryota; kingdom Viridiplantae; phylum Streptophyta; class Magnoliopsida; order Caryophyllales; family Tamaricaceae; genus Tamarix; species Tamarix chinensis. The sequence goes on along the minus strand of CM060179.1, from coordinate 75,330,722 downwards.
ATTTTATTATTGTAGTTATTTTTATTCTCTGAAGAACTATCTCTCGTATTTTGGATTATGTAAAACTCATGCGTACACTGATTATTGATTTGTGAACTTTAATTTATGTATTAATGTGTGATGATGGAAATATTTTTCTTAGCCTTAGCACTTGGTATTGGAATGGTAGGAGTGAACCGGTCTGGTACTAACTGTGGCGGTAGCATCCCCATAATTTACGAGTTTTAAATTTAAAGGTTTTGTGTAAAAAAAAAAGTAAATTTTGGGGTGTTACATTCTTCCCCCGACCTAGGCCAGCCCAGCCTACAACCCAGTCCCTCTCCCCTCTCTCTTCCTCCTGGGCAACCCAAGGCCCGCGCCATACCCTCCTTCTCCCCCAGCTCGGTCCGATTCCCCCTCCCTTTCTTCTTTTTCTTGGACTGTTGGTCCGCCGCACCCCTTCTTCTTTCCTTTCTCCCTTGACTCCCTCTCTCTCCCCGTGCCAGACCTTCCCACTTCCAGGCACAAGCATGTGGCCTTTACATAACAACACACCAGCCTACTAGCCTTACCCCCTTCCCTGACACCCCCTCTCTCTCCTCCACCCAATCCTAGCCTCTCTCTCTCTTCACGTGTGGCTCTCTCTCCTCTCCTTTTTCCCTTCTCGAGTAGCCCGACCTACAATTTTCACAAGCCTTCTCCGGCCATTAGGTCACCGGTCGGCAACCTACACACCTGCCACTGACCCTTCCCCTTCCCCCTCATTCTTAGCCTATAAATACTCCTCATCCACCCCTCATTCAAGATTTTTCTCTCAACCCAAAAACTCCCCCTTTTCTGTCATCGTCGCCGCCTATTCATCCATTCCCTGCGCCGCTGCCTAAGCCACCCACCAAACCACTCCCTGCATCACCCTCCACCACCCTTGATTTGCCCTGCACGAGCTACCCCGGCTGTGCAAAGTTCACTCCCCGATCAACCATACCCCAACCACCACCGCCCTTGCACTGCCATCCATCACCACTATCGCCGCAACCACCACCCCTTATACCCTCCAAAATCACCTACAGACTTTCCCCTACCTTTCCCTACCCTCCTTTTCTTCTTCCTCCCTCTCCTCCTCCCTTCCTCCCTCTCCACCACAGCATCGCCACCTTTGGCTACGCCACCACCACCACTCCAACCCTCTCCACCTGGGCATCCTCCACCACCTCAACTTCCACTCTCATTCCCCCTCTCCTACCCTAAACACTCAACTTTTTCCCTTTTTCCCTCTTTCCTTGTTGCCACCGTCACCGCCATGCGCCATCGTCGATGCCGCTGGTCACCACCAACTCCAGGTGGTGCCCTGACCCTTCTCAATCCCTAAGTCCTATTTATGCAAACCTTATTCTTTTTATTTGTATTATATCATTAATAATAATATTATTATTATGTTATCATTATTATTATCATTAATTATTATTATTAGTATTAGTATTATTTACAACCTCAGAATATTAATCTTATTATTATTAAGGGGTCAAAACCCTATTTTATTATTATTATTTAGATTTTCATCATTTTATTATTATTATTATTATTATTATTATTATTAATTCTAACTTTGGCATATTATCATTTTTGTTGCTATTAAAAATATTCAAACCTTATAATTATTATTTATTATTCAAATATTACTATTAACACTTTTATTATTATTATTGTTACTATAGTTACTACTACTACTACTACTACTACTACTACTATTGTAAAAATATTTGAACCCTTATATTATCATTATTTCAATTATTATTATTATTATTATTATTATTATTATTATCCTTAGAAATATTAGTATTTTGTTAGTATTACTATTATTATATTATTATTATATTTATCCCTAACCCTATTATTAGCCTTAGCCTTAAAAATACTAGGGTTTCTATTACTATGAGTATTAGTATTACTATTATTATTAATATCACTATTTTTTCTATAACTAGTGTTAGTACTATTTTTAGAAGAAATAAAGCTATTATATTTAATAATATAAATATGGCTATAAATATTAACATAAACCTATTTTGACTAGTAATAATCTAGTAAGCTAACTTGAGAATAAAAACCTTATTTTCACTTGTAAAGTTTCTCTTAATAATAGTAACCCTAATGTTAGAATAAAATAGGAAATAATAGTATTTTTGGTAGGAGGGAAACTAATCATTAGTTTTTCCCTCTTATAGGTAAAACCAGTCAAAATCCTAAGGAGGCGTAGGAGCGTACTTCAAGACCAGTGACGTTTTAGGTAAGGATGTAGCTAAGTCCCTATGTGTGTTATGTGTCTTGTATGCCTTGGATGTTATGTATTATGTTATGATGTGGTTATAATTAAACTTGTTTTATGTGTAGCGCAGCTTGGAGTTGAGGTATGCTCATTTGTTTTCTTATGGCATGTGTATAATATGTATATGTTGTATGATGTGATGTAATGTGGCCCTTTAGTACATGCATGCTAGGGTATTTAAAGTAATGACATGGGGTGAAAGGATGAAAAATGAAAATAGGAAAGTAAGTTGACCAAGGGGAAATAAGTTAGCCAAATGGAAGTAAGTTGACCAAGGGATGTGGGATTGACCTAAATATCCCATGATCCACGAGAGGGAAAAATAAAGGGAGACTACGAATAAAATAAAAGAGCGGGTGAACTTTGCATGGGAGAATCTAGGGTTTGCATGGGGAATTCTAGGGTTTTACATGAATACTTTGAGGGTTTACATGGGGTACATGGAGTTCGCATGGGGATGAACTTTAAGTGTGAAAAGTTATATTGGGATGTAAGTAAGGTAAGGGAAGAGTTGTTTGGGTGATTAGAGGCTTTGGATGAAAAATAGTATGGGGATTAGTATAAGGGTGTACAGGAGACCTGGCTAGGGTTTGGGAAGAAAATCCTAATTCAAGATGGTGGTGAAAGTAAAAATAATTGAGGGCGAGTGGAGTATGAGATGAGAGGGGAGGAATTTCATGTGTAGGGTGAGTATGGATATCATGGGAGAATAAGAGTGGAAGGTGAGAAACGGAGGGGTGACAGGTGGAAAGAAGTATGCTAGGGTTTGGTGTGGTCACCTAGGATTTTGTGGTCACACATGTATTTGGGGAAGTAAAGTGAAATGATGAGGGTTGAATCTAAGGGATGTGATGTGTGGGGTGTTAAACGGCCTCAATTGCGGGAGGCAGAGAAGGATGGGCCACATAGGCCTAAATTAAGGTTTCTGGAGGAAACCCTAGGGTAAGGCAGTGAGTGGACTTGGAGGTGTAAGATAGTGAGCCTCCAATGTGAATAAGTGGAGGAAGGAAAGGATGTGAGGTGTGTTAGGAGGGGCAGAGTCTCAAGATATAGAACGGGCCATCTTGGGAGGATAAGTATAGATGTAGTATAACATGCATGTCTATGGTGAAACTTATAGAATAAGACACAGTAAGAAATTAATTATTTAAAGAGGAAGACGATTGAGCTGGGCCCAGACCGGTCCACCGGTGAATAATAGTGGTCAGGACCCGGGATGCCGTGGAGATCAATCCACCGGTAAATAATAGTGGTCATGAGCGTTATGCCCTGTATGTTTCCGGTCTACCGGCTATAATAGTGGGGATTCCATGCTCAATAAACTAAACATAATTGTGCTAAGACATGGAAAATATACTAAGTATTTATAGTGAAACACCATGAGAGTCAAGGCTAGATCGATCCACCGACGAATAATAGTGGCCGGGAGCATCTTGCCTTGGAGACCGATCCACGGGCAATAATAGTGGTCAGGAGCATTATGCCCTATATGTTTTCAGTCCACCGGCTATAATAGTGAGGCTCCCGTACTCACATGGAATGATAATAAGCATGGTGTAAAATAAGTATTGATTAAAGGTTTAAAGAATCAGTTGATCTGGACTAGAACTTGGCCTTTATTCATCTGTAATGATTGTATATAGTTTATGTGATCATACTTGTGTTACATGTTTTTGTATGCTTGGTCTTAGCTGCATAGTTACCTTACTCAGTACGTAGCATACTAACCACCCTTTTCATAGGTGTTGCTCATTCTCATGAGCAGAAGCCTCCTCTGAGTTTGTACAGGTTGGTGATGCTGTATTTGATGCATTTGATGCTTACGAGGTATTGGGCGAGACTAAGTGTTGAGCATGGACTTGGCCTGGGGATTCAAGAGTGTTGTGGCGGGATTTACTTTTCATGTTCTTTTACGTTGTACCGGTTTACTTAGACTTGATTTTTATTGTATTGTAATCTTTATTCCTTTCAAGGATTTTTACTTATGTACTCTGGATTGTAAACCTTTTTCCGCATTCTCTGATTTCCATATTATGAACTTTCTAGTTCTTTTATGAATTCTTGTTTTAAGTATTGACTCGTATTTGATGATAATCCTCTTTAGCTTTAGCACTTGATACTGGAACGGTAGGAGTGAACCAGTTTGGTACTAAGTATGGTGGTAATATCCCTAGAATTCACAGTTTTATTATTTCGCTTCCGCTAATTCTTTAATAAAACGAAATTTTTTAGTAGTGAATTTTGGGGGTGTTACAAAAACAACCAAAAAATTAAATATATACATGAACTACAAATATATATTAGAACATTAACTAAGGAACAACTATTAAACTAGAATACATACTTTAGAAAATGAACTTTCTAAGTGCTAACCATAATTAGGATCTGAGGTTACTTACAGTAAGTTACTTACAATGCAGAAGATGAAAGATGAAAATGTAGGTGACCAGATCTACAATAGAGGAATGGAGGAAGGTGAGGAGCAAAGTTAGAGATGGTGATGTTGGGAGAAACATAGGATATGACAACTAGATTTGGAATAGAGGAAGCAAATAGGAGACATAAGGGGGCAGTGTCAAAGATGATGAGAATATATGGAGTAGAGGAACGGAGGAAGGCAACAACGATGACATATGGAATAGAAGAACGGAGAAAGGTGATGACAATGAAAACTGGAGTAGAGGTACAGAGGAAGGTGAAGCCGATTAGATCTGGAGTTGAGTAATAGAGGAAGGCAAGACAATGTCCGACGGTGTGCTGTTGTTGCACTAACACTCTGGTCTAGCCTTGAGGATGAAACAAACAAAATGAGGAAAACAACTAAACAAGTTGAGAGAGATAGAGAGAGTTAGAAATGATGGTGAGGTTGTCAGAGACTGAAGGTCAAGGACTTGAAGGAGAGAGGAGAGGTAGAGTCGTAATCAAATTTAGGCTAAGTGCAAAATGAAAATTAAAGATTTCTTAACTTTTTTCCCATTGAAAATAGTCTAATCTAATTTAGATTTAACAAATTATTAGGATTTTAATATAATTACTCTTATAAGCTTAAGAAGCATATTAATGTGTCATATAAATGAAAGGTAAAAATATAATTTTATATCTAGTAAATAGATACGGGTACGGATATGAAGACTCGTTACCTATATTCGTACCCAGATCCAATTGATTTTTTTTCTCCTTCTCTCTATTTATTTCCATATCTTTTTATATATCTATCAGATTTCGGATAAAATTCACACAATTTAGATCTATACATATGTCCCAAGAAGAAGGGTCATGCCATAAATTTGTTCCACCAAATATAAAATAGTAGTTTGCAAACATGTTATGCCATGGAAAGAGTTTTATGTCATTATTGTTCCTGATACTCAATGTGAACAAGACGTTAGTTGTGTGAATACTAAGTAAAGATAATAACATGACTTGTATTCTAAGTTATACCTTATGATATGAATGTGATTATATCGTATGTTATGACATATTTTGATTTATATATATCATGAGTTGTGTGAAACATACCATGTCTTTTGAATTTATCATATTACTCCATATATAAATATTATCGTGTGCATTTTATGAACGTCTTCTCATTCCTACAAGTAAATGACCTTGTTAACACCGTGCAGGTCTTTAACGACTGCCTTGATGACTTCAATGTTGTTGCTATTCGGGTTACAAAGTTGTTGCTATTCGGATATCATTGGGTAGTTTTTATTAGAAATACCTTCTTTTGGGATCTTAAAATTTATGTATCTATTTGTTGTAATTTGAGTACTTTCCTATACTCTCTTGCAATTTTGTTGTTATTTATCTATATCTTATTGTTTTCTTATCACGTTTAAAGTTTAAGGTTTTTACATTATGTTTGCTGTAAGAATGATATGATGACTGGATTTATAGTAAGTATAATGGTAGTATTTATACAATATACTGGTAAAATATTTTTTTTAACATTAAATTTTGATAGTGCTATATTTAATTCTAGAATCTAATATGTCTCCTTTAGAATAGAAAAGTTGGTTAGCTGATTATTTTGCCAAATTGTATGCGCAAGTGCTGTTTTATTTAGTTCGTTGGTCTAACAAAAACATATCCACCCCCCGCCCGGGTAGAAAGTAGATGCAAACAAGAAGAAAGAAAATATCGTCATAAAAAGTGGCCGTCTTATGATATGACTCGTTGGGTTGTCCTAGCTGACTAGTGACTTGTCCAAATTATGACCATTACCGTTTGATTTTCTTGCAAATCATGCAAGCTGTCGGCATGCTACGGTTAGTGCCAAATGCCAATGGCGTGGGGGCGGCGTGGGAGTGGGAGAGACGAATTCTCGCAAAGTACGAACAAGAAAAGTATGGTGCAGGGTTGCAACAGCATTACCTAACGTGACGTGAAGAACATACGAGAAAAATTATCAGCGTGCATCGTCAGCTCACGGACAGCTTACATACGGGGTAACGTCCGTTTTTTTTTTTAATCTTAAATTAATTTATTTTTAATTTATATTATTAAATAAATATATGTATCATAATGATCATATTTTTTATATAAATAAAGATCTGTTTAGATATACTTTCGATATAAAAAAAATATTTTTATTTTACCTTTTTTTACTAAAATTTTATTATTTTTTAGGATAATTACATTAAGTTATGTAGTGATTATGCCAACTTATATGATTTTTTTTAAGTAGTAAATTTTATTACTTTTGAAATAAGCAATTACAATCCCATATTTAAAAAAAAAGTAAAAAAGAAAAATATATTTCACTTCACAATACTATCTACCATGACTACTACCAAACACATTTATCTTTCAACTATGAGTGGGACAACCTTCTCCCTACACAAAGTACAATGACTATGATAAGAAAAGATAAAATTCCTAAAATACCGCTTAAAAATCCTCAATTTTCTCTTATGTCTAACATTAGCAACAAAGGATGTAAACAAAATCCCTCATACGTGTTATTTTCTTACCAGTTGCCTTGATCTAGACATTAATGCATAAATCTCTTGATTCCGCCCAAATATACTATCTTTCATGTTAGCTTCTTTCCTAATCTTGTACCAAAGGCCACCGGTAAAATGACAAAACATGAACAAATGATCTCTAGTCTCCAACTACTGGTCACATAAGACACACATGCCATCGAATCCTACACCATTTTGGATCAGCCTGTCCTTAGTGAGCAACCAGCCATGCAAAGCTATCCACAAAGGGAATCGATGCCTTGGTAAGATGCATGGTTGCCACAATAGTATTTCCAACCTTGTCTGCCCCTATCAAGTCCAAACATAATCATAAGCAACCGTGATGTTGTACTCCTCAAAACCTCCTGCGCTCCCGAGTCTAAATGAAATGCTTTAAGATAGGTTGGATCTTCAAGACCTTCTGAAATAGCCAAGAAGTATAATTGTATAAGCAATGGGGCTATATTCCAACACATACGGCTACCTAATTACAATACTCCGAATTTTAGCTAACTTAATCTTCTATAATTAATACCATAAACCAATTATTATTCGGATAAATTTTTATTTTAGCTTTACCCTACTTCTTTAATCCTAAATTTTTAATCTAATCATAATCTTTGACCCAAAAAATTTATATTTCTTAACCTAACCTTAATCTCAGTTGATTTATATCTTTAATCTTGCCTAAATCAGCTAATCAAAATTTAATCTAATATGAATCCTAGTCTCAGTCTTTTTTCCTTTTCTTTTCTTTCTCATTTTCCTTCTCCTTCTTCTACTGACTTTTTTCTTCTCTTTTCCCCTACCTTGTGTGTATTTCTTCTAACTTCTTCCACACTCTACTGTCCACTTCTTGCACACACCCTGGTCGTGTCCACTCACAAACTTTCATACACAGCCCATGCATGGTCTTGCGCACAACCGTGTGTTCCCTTTTCTTCTTACCCATGCATCCCTCGCACGCTCGTGCACCCTCTTTTCCTTCTAGCCCACACACACATGCTTCTAGCACACAGCTAGCCCCATGCACGTTCATTGCTCTCGACCTGTGCACCTACGCCCATACCATCTCTTTGTCGCATTCATGATGCTCTTCTAAGTACACCCATGCTCCATTCAAACATCACCAAAACACCAACATAACACCACCATACCTTCCACCACACTTCCACACAACCCAAGCTTCCCAGTGACTTAAGTTATTTCTATTTTCACCCTCCTTTGTCTTAACTTTTCCCTTGATTGAAATCTTAGGTTCTAATTGTGTATTATCCTTGTTTTCATAAGTGTTTTTCTAGTGATCTCGGATAAAGTAGTTTATGATTACATGCTTAGAGCCTAGTGTCCTTGTTGTTAATGATACATAATACAAACCCGACTAGCCGGATCGTACTCGATCCGTTAAACGGGGGTCGGGAATGTACTCGTTTCCCGCTGAACCGGAGTAATCTCCGAATCAGACGTTGATACTTCAACGGATTTGTGTGCAAACTAACGGGAAAACCCGAGAAATTTCATTCCAAAAACCTTCCTGCAGTCTTGCGTGCCGATCGCCGACAGAGGCAGCACGAGGACGTGCAATCTAAAGGGGGTGGGTGATGTGGGATTCCCACATCGGTTACTGAGGGGATCTTTGGGCAGTTTATATGGGGGAGTCAGTCCTCACCTCTTGAGCTAGCTTTTGAGTGGAGTTAGGGCTCTTCCCGGGGGAGTACCCCTGCCCTTTGGGTCCGTATCATCTGGTATCAGAGCTATCCTCAGTCAAACCTTCCTGCAGTCTTGCGTGCCGATCGCCGACAGAGGCAGCACGAGGACGTGCAATCTAAAGGGGGTGGGTGATGTGGGATTCCCACATCGGTTACTGAGGGGATCTTTGGGCAGTTTATATGGGGGAGTCAGTCCTCACCTCTTGAGCTAGCTTTTGAGTGGAGTTAGGGCTCTTCCCGGGGGAGTACCCTTGGGGTCCACTGGGGGAGTACCCCCTTTGGGTCCGTATCAATACATGTCATAACTAAGGATTTATGTGCTATATGTATATTTGTATGTGCTTTTGTTTGAGAGTGTTATATGAATAAAGTTGTTTATGAAAATGGTATGATATAATATCTTTAGAGTAATGAAAATGTGTAAGTATGTATTTTGGGTATAATATTAGATTCGTGGTATCTATGTATATACTTGGGGTTTTGTATCTCATATGAATATTAGAGATTGAGAGAGATATATATATATATAATAGATATATATTTCATAAAGGCCTTTGGGAGAATATGATTGCCTTAACTATCATAAGGGCACAATGGTCTTGCATATTTAATTATATGAGTACGTGATTATGTGGTTGGGAGTACGTGATTCAATTATATGTCTTGCATATTTAATTATATGAGTCTTGCATTTTAATCTCGAATATACAATCAACTATGAATAATATATTAATCATTTAAATTAAAAAATCATGTGAGTTGGGCTGGGGTATTTATATGGGTTCCTTTCACTAAACAATAATAGTGGCTCAGGTGTATTGTTTCTAAGAGGTGCATCAGTCTATTCCATTAGATTAATAATAGCAGGGGCCCATACTCAACGTGAATATAATTAAGAAAGAAATAATAATGGATAAGATATCAATTATTTAAAGTGAAAGATTACGTGAGACTGATGTATTGAATCCGTTCCACCAGATAATAATGGTGTCTCATGTGTGGTAGTTCTGAGATGTGCTTTAGATTGCTCCACCAGTTTAAGAATAGTGGCTCAGAAATGTGTATGCTTATTTTCTAAGGTGAACTCATGTATTATGTGTAACCTTACTTGACTATATCATTACTTTACTCAGTATGTAGCATATCGATCATCCATTTTATGGGTGATACTCATTCCTATGAGTAGATGATCCAGATTCTTTTGTGTAGATCGACGATACTCCAGTGGACTAGTTTGCAACTTTTGATGCATTATATGTGGAGGAGTGACATTTTATCAAAGTTTTGGGCATAAATTTATGTTATGCAGATGATAGTTTTACCAGATACCATTTTGGACTCTTAGTTCCATGGGATCCCCTTTATTGTATTTTGATATTGTACTCGGAGTTAATCTCCAAACTCTTATATGATGCTTATGCAAGTTCTCTCATTTCCTTTTTTATAATTTTTATATTATTATTGTTTTGCCTTGTTATTAATGTAAGGATGGTATGGTAAGCCAGACTTATATCAATTACGATTGTAACATCTAACTATTTGATAATACGCTTCCACTTAAAATAAAAATTTTCTATAGTAAATTTTGGGATATTACACTAATATAAATTTCATGAACCTACTTAACCTAAAGAGAATCTTTTTTTTGTTGCAATATTACACAACAACTTTCCCCAAGCACAAACATTCCACAACTCCAGATCCAACAAGCCTAGCCCACCCTTAGCTTTAAGGTTGCAAATATGATCCTAAGAAACCATAAATGACATCCCTTCATATAGGAATTATATGGTTATTATTTCTACCCATAAATGACATCCATTTTTATAGGAATTATGTGTGCTATTGTAGCTCTTCTGTATTTTTTATGTTGATTGTATCACATAATATCCTTTTATGCATATTTTTATGGTGATTGTGTCTACTGTAATGGTAATTTCTTAGGGAAGTTATGTGATCTACTATGGAAATTATGTTGACTTGTGTGGTGATTACTTTGACTTATGCAGTGATTAATTATGTATGTATGTATGTATGTATATATATGTATGGCAATTATCTGTACCACTATATTACGTCAATTTCTATTCTTATGTATTTTTTATGCATATTATGTAAGGTATTATGCTTATTAATTTATTTATATTTTATAGTGATTATATCTGCTATAATAATGATTATATATATATATATATATATATAATGATTATGTTAGCTATTATAGTGATTATGTATATCTATATGGTGATAATAACCATCATTTTTAAAATCTAGATTATTACTATTCATATGTTAAAATTAGCATTTTTTTGTTGATGTGAAGTTGAGTGTATGTAGGTGCATACACCCAAATGTATCCAATAATTTGGATTGAGAAGGTGCCAAAATGGATCAAAATGAGACAAAGGCGAGACTTAAAGTATAATGGATGAAGAATGCAACATGAAACATGGCTAAGTGGTCTTTAGTAACTCAAATTTGGGAGAAGCAGTGCAAAAATGTGAACAAACACATGAAACACACTCAAGGTTTATTTCAAGCCACAACCATGTTTATCATTAGGATATATGGCAATTTCCCTATATCTTTAGCTATCTTGTTTTTACATTTGCGCACAATTTATAACGTGTTGAGTAACTCGATATATGATTGATTTATTTATTGATTTACATTGGAGTTGTAACTAAAGTTCAATCCTAAACTTGTTTCCAATTGATTAAATTCATAATGTTTTGTAACACCCTAATTTTTAGGACTAGAAAATTTCATTTAAGTGGAATTGTAAAACAAACATAAATAGTTGTTGCTACTATAATTGACATAAGTCTGGCTTACATACCATTCTTACATCAATTATAAGGAAAAAACAATTTAGAACATAAAACATAACAAACATACAACAAGAAAACTTTCATAAGTATAGATAAGAGTTTGGGAGGATAATTCTGAATACCATATTTAAATACATAAAGGAATATCCTAGATGAAGAGTCCCAAAAGACATCCGAGTCAAAATAAGGCACCGAATAATATAACACTTTGATTCCAACCCCATACATATGATCACTCCTCCCCAATCAAGGCGTCATAAGAAACACAACCATCCAATGGATCCTCAATGACTTGCACAAAATCTACTGAGTCCTCTGCTCATGGGAATAAGCAACATCGATGAAAAAGATGATCAGTATACTATATACTAAGTAACGTAATAATATAACCATAACCAGGTTACACATAACATAAATCATATAGAAGCATAAGCAAGTATGTTAACATAATTTAAGATAATATTGATTTCCAGAATTTCATCATTATTTATAATCATAATCCATTTTTATATTTACGTTGAGTTCAAGAACCCTATTATTCTTGAATTAGTGGAATTGTTTAAAGCACATCTCGGGAAAAAACACACTTGAGCCACTATTATTGTTTAGTGGGATGGACCCAACATTTATTAGGATAATGCACTCCTAACCACTATTCTTAGACTAGTTGAATGGTTTAAATTACCTCTCAAGGAAAAAATTCCTAAGATACTATTATCATCTGATGGAACTTACACAACACCTCGGTCTTAATCGAAGTAATATTGCACTTTAAGTAATTAATATCTTATTCGTTTTGCTTATCTCAAGGTCGTATTTTGGTTTATGTTGATGTAATACCTCAAAATTTTATTAACCTAATCTCGAATAATTAATACCTTAATCCAAACCCTAATATCAAGAATTTTATTTTTAGCCCTACCCTAATTCTTTTATCCCAAAATCTTAACCTAAACCTGATCCTTGACCCGAAAAATTTGTAATACTTAACCTAACTTTAATTTCAATTAATGTATATAATTAATCTTACCTTTTAGCTAATCAAATTTTTTTAACCTAATCTAATCCTAACCTCTAGTCTCTTTTTCCTTTTTCTTTTCCTTTTTTCCTTCTTCTCTTACACCGATTTTGTGGTGTAAAGGAATTTCATTCCTCTACCTCTTCCTCTGCTGCCTTCGTCACCCTCGTCTACCACCATCATCTCACCATCACCCTACCTCCCACATGCACCATGAAACCATCATCCCTGCCACCCTCGTGCCTATCTTTCTTTCTTCTTCTCTTCCTCTGCCATGATGATCACCATCATTCTCCATCCTCTGCCAGTTTTCACCCTCACCAACATCACCTTCCCTGCTTTCCTTTCCCGTGCACGTCTCCTTTGTGCGCCACCATCGCTGACCACCACTGCCATCATCCTTTGTGCCTCTGCCCGATCTCCATCAATTTCAACCATCACCATCACCCTTATTCTTTATCTTTTCTTCTTCTATGTCAATTATCATTGCCGTCATCATCACCTCCTCTGCTATTCTGGAAGGGAAGGGGGCATGAGGGTAAGGGAAGGTAAAGGGCTACAGAGCTATAAAAGGAAAGAAAGGGACGATAAGGGGAGAAGGTGGTGTAGGGTGTTAGGTCGGGCAAAGGGGACGGTTTGGGCTAGCACAAAGAAGAAGGAGAAGGAAATAAAAGAAAGAAATGAAGAAAATGAAGAAAAAAGGAAAAAGGAAAAGGAGAAAAAGAAAAGAAAAATATTTTTAGAGTTAGGATTAGAAATTAGGCTAAATTTTGGTATTAGAAAAAATATTAAATTAATTTATCCGAAAAATAAGGTATTAATTTAAGAAAATAATTTTGTTAAAATTATAGATTTAGGGTTTATTTAAATAAAAAGGTCTAAATCCAACATTTCACGCATGTGATAGTAACCTACTCCATAGGGTTAGTATTCCTAGTTTAGTTATTTTCTTTTATTTATTGACCTTAAATAATTCCTAATCCCTCCAAATATTCCAAAAAATATATTTAGTATATTTATAACCATTTAACATATTAAAATACCAAATATTTTATTTTTAACCATTATGGACCAAAATACCCCTAAACTAGCTAACACTTTCATTTTCATAAAAACCAATGAATCTTCATATGAATGGTTCCCAACTTTCAATATTTCATCATGATACTACTCAAAAACATTATTTAACACCATAACATACCTATAAAAATCATATTAAAATACCATAGGTCACACAATCACACTTAGGGTTAGAAAGCGAGATTTATCACAACAATAACATTTAAGGTCATACTTTTCACATATCCTCACTTTCCATAAATTCGATGCTACATCATCAAACCATAACATTATAAACATAAAATTATAATCATCATAATAAAAAAACATGATATATCATGTAAAAACACACATTGCACACATAAAATCTAGTTATGACATGTATCCTTACCAAAGCGTCTTCGTCTCTTTGCATGTAACCTAATGTACCTCCTCTGAGACCACAATGATAACACCTAATAATTAATACAAATACAAAATTAGAACTCAAGAAATCAAACAAAAAAAATAAGGCAAAGGAGTATGGAAAGAGGGGAAAACCAAAACAAACCAAACTGAAGGGCTATGGTGGAAATGATGTGCCACAAATGGAGGGAGAAACAACAAATTTTGCCATTAATAAGGAGGGGAATGGAAGAGAGGACCAAATCTAGTAGGGGAGAAATGACAAGGATGGTTGTAGCTTGGAGGGGTCAACTATGGTGAAGGTTGAAGAAAGGGGGCATCAATGGTAGTGAAGGTTGGTGCTAGGGGTGAGTAATCATGGTGGTTGTAAAGATGATGGGGCTAAAGAGTGGTGATTTTCATTGCTAATGGGGGAGAAAAATCAATGAGACCAATGCTAGAAGAAGGAATAGGGGGAGATGGCATTGTGATTGGGGTAATGATGAGGAGAGGATAAGGATGAAAGGAAAAAGAGGAAGATGGCTTTAGTTGTTTGTTGCTCGTCAATAATGGAATGGACATAAGAGAAGGAAATAAGATGGTATGGGCATGTGGTTAGAAAAGGGGATAAAGTAGAGGAATGAGGAGGTATTTATAAAAGGAGTGGGGCGAGGTATGTGAGGTCTTGAATCGGTTGAGAGGTTGGAGATTAGGGGAGTTAGCGTGGGTTGGTTTTCTGTGACATAAATCAGGGAAAAAAGGACGGGTTTTTGGTGCAAATTATGTTGTAGGGCAGAGGTAGATGGATATTGTAGGAGAGATACATGCTGGGAAGGGAAAGAAGAAAGGGATATCAACCATGTGGGGGATAGATATGCATGGACAAAAGGGGAAGGTGGTGAAGGAAATCCGATTGGGATGGGGAGAAAAGAAAAGGAAAAGGGACAGAAAATGAAGGGGTTTGGGGTTACGTTTGAATTTTAGATTAGGAGATTAGGTTAAAATTACTTTATCAAATATCCAGAGGTTAAGGTTAGGTTAAAATATAAATGACCTAAAATTAGATTTAGGGTTAAGGAATTTAGGTAAAATAAAATTACCAGTTATTCAAGATTGGGATTTGATTAAAGTATAAATTAATTAGCATTAATATTAGATAAAATTTAGGGTATTAAATTAGTGGTCTCCATAATTTTTATCATTTTATTTCCCTACTATTATCATTCATCCCTTTTTAATTAATGTGTTTAAAAAGTAGAAAATAATATAAATTAGTATTTAACACCAAAGTCCTTAAGGATACAACCTTATTTTACTAATACAATATCTGTGTACTTGTAAATTTAAGCAAACAAGGATAAATCATTTTTTCTCATCACTTTTAATATGCTATATTTTTTATCCTATACTTTAAATACAATCCCATTTACAATTTCATTTTTGTTTTGTTCTCCCACCTAACAATCATCTAATAAAGTTTTTAAATATATCAAAGCCCATCTAATAGTAATAACAAGCATAAATTGTTGTCTAATTTAATTTTTTCATGTACTTGACCTTAATTTACATATCCAACCACAAATAATATTAAAAATGGATCAAGAACACTTGTATGTTTAATGTCTTACACTTTTTGGTAATACATTATATTAAATTTGTTGATCACAATTTCAGTTTCAAAATGACTTTGATAAAAGTGAAATTGCTTTAAATCATCAAAACTTGTTGAAAAATAATTTTATTATGCTATGTGACTTTAGAAAAACAAAAACAGGACATCATACGACCTACTACCATATTTAAACAATGGTCCTCTTGGAAATATCCATAGTTCTTTTTTAGGTCCATTAAAAATTCGAGTTTATAAAGCAAGTGAAAAAAGTTGTAATTATTTAACCAATGGATGATTAATTATCTTGGATGTGTGAGTCACTAATAACGGGCAAGCACTCAAAGGACAAATAAGAATAATGCTTAACTAGATTTCAAAATTCACCCTTGTCAATTAGACATATTTTATAATTATACTATTAAGGAATAAGAATAATGATTTGGTTATTATTATTATTATTATTATTATTATTATTATTATTATTATTATTATTAATGTAACAATGATGAAGGGAGGTTATTAAACACTTGAGAAACAATTTTTATTATCTGATCTTTAACCATATCTTAGAATATCATATGCTATATATCTTATTGATTCATTGTTCATACAACTATAGAGTTGTATTAGATCTTATAATTCATTTTCTCTAGGTAAATAATAATTTACTTTTTTGTCAAGTAAAAAAAATGATAATTACCAAATTGAATGAAATGTACAACCCTTAGTCAACCCACTAATAAAATATCAATGCACCCCCTCCACTAAGAAAATTTATCAAATTATTACACAAAATACTTATAGTAGCTACTACTAATGTTATCTCCCCTATTAATGAGTTACAAGAACAATAAATCTATCTAAAGATTCTTAAATTCCTCTTATACCAAACCAAATCCACAAAAATCATAAAGACACCCCTTAGTAACTCATTTTTTTCCTTTAGTTGCCTCACGGTCCTTGCCAAAGTATGCATTTCTTTCTCCTATAAACATATGTTATCCCTTTGGCTAAGTCTTTTACTAATATTCCTATATATCTCCAAGCTATAAAAAAACTCCTTGAATTTGCATATTCCAAATTGATAAATATGGTCTTTTGTAAACGATCTCCCTTGTATAGCCAACCACTTAATAAACTGGTACTTTGGTATAACAATCAAGCACCACACTACTACATACCACCAAAATTGTTATCCTTTAGGTCTCACTAGGATATAAAATTTGTGAATGCTATAGGTACCATGCAAACATGTGTTACGTTCTCTATTATGAGTGTACGCAAATGTAAGGGCAACCATGCCTCTAAGTTTGAACACCTATTGCATCTATAGATAATAGAGGTGCATAGTTAAGTATACACAAACCGAATAACCTTTGAGGTGTATAGGAGTGTACTTATTTCACCCATAGTGTGTCATTTTGTGTGTGGATATACTAGATAATTTTCCCCAATGCTACTTTGTTCAGCAGATGCAGGTCAATGATGTTAGTATTTCTCCCTTTTTGGGCAAACACACCTGTAACACCCCTTTTTTCCTAATTCTAAGTTTTGGATAGTTAGCTTCATAATATTTCTAAACCTTTCCAAACTTTTCAATTCATCTCATGCTTACCAAAAATCTAGTTGTTTCACCTTTTAACTCATTTAAAGCCATAGAATTCTCTTTCCTCAATCGACGGTAGACCAACCAACTCTTTCGATCTACTGTTCACTGGAAATTTTAGTATACTTTATTTATTTTAATTGATATAAGCCTCAAATAAATTTCTATGCCAAATATTTTTATATTCTTGGGTTTATGAGTTCATTCCACACCTTTTCCTAAATTTTCTTAAGTTTTAAGATTTATTTGTTATTTTTCCATTAAATACCATTTTATTAGACTTCCTTCTTTATTTGAGTTATTAAAAATCTTACCAACCATCTTATGGCCTAGGTTAACCAAAAAATTTCTCATATCATACCGTCAAGTAAAATTTTGCCTTTTACTCTTTCAATAAACCATAAGTTTAGCTATAACCATCATCTTACTAAGTCTCACTCACTCTCTTACATCCACATATCTCCTTTAATCACACTCTACCATTCGGTTGAGGTTTAAGCAACCCTAAAATATGATCTCTCTCTCTCTCTCATTGTTGACCACCATAAAGAGGAAGGCCTTTACTCTTTCGTTATACACCACTTTTCTATATTTTCCTATTTTCTCTCTCCTTTCTCTTTATGTGTTATTGAGTATTGTTCTTTCTCATAGATTTTGATCCCTTCTTCATCCTTCTCCATCCTTATTATTTTATTTCCACTTCTAAAACCTTGAGTTTTAATTCACTTTTTCTTTTATATAAGCAAGTATGGGTTAAAGTTTGAGGATAGGTGAAGAAAATTGTGTTCATCCTTAGCCCAATATCCGTCCTTTTCAACCAAGGGTTCATATTTTCTCTCCTCTTGAATATCTACTTAATTTAATTATATTTTCCTTTATTTTTAATCTCTTTTAAAAGTTTCATTCTTTTATGAAGGTGATCAAATCCCCATGGGAGAAGGAATTGGTGTTTCTAAGGAGTAGATTATGCTAGAAGATTGTTAGCTACCCAATATAATTACTTCTCTAGACATAAAATTTTATGTGCCATATGTTATGCTTTAATTCTCATCATGATAAAATGTTTATTAGTAATAATGCGTGATCTATGTTTTTGAGAGTTTGTGTTCATGTATTGTAGGTAATATAACGTGTTGTGTGAAAATGGAAAATATGTCATGTTAGGTCATGCTAGGGTTTTTGTATGCTTATGCATATGATGCTCACACCTTGATTTAAGTTTTTATTTATTTATATATGTATTATTGTGTGTATGAGTGTTATGGTCAATATCATGGTGTTTGGGCCAAATTTGGTTATGTTGTGCCTTGTTAGGCTCTTGAAATTTTAGCTTTTGAGTTTCCTTTTGGTTATTTTAATTTGAATTAAGTATGTCATTTTATGTGTATTAATATGTAAAAGTTTGTGTACAAATTTGGTGTGATTTGGAGTAAGTTCAATTTTGGGCAATTTTGGACCTCTCTCGACCTCAAGAGCATTTTTGTCTTTTCATTTAGTTTCTATAAAACTAGGTCGTTCATTTTGTTTGCAACAATATGTTAGGGTTTGGAGTTGTTTAGAATTAGCTATGATTTTTGTAAGTGTTTTTAGTGTGTTAAAGGGTATTTTGGTCAATTCACATCTATAATAAAAAGTTAGGTTATATGAGTGTTATTTAAGGTGAAAACCAGTCAAATATAATAAGTGGATTATTTAGGATGATTGTGATTAGTGTAAGTTAGGTTTTTACATTAAAATGACCTAAAATGAGCAAAAAATCATTGGGATATAATCATCATTTTATGTGCTTAGTTATGAGCTTTATTACTATTTTTGGGTTGCTTATATTTAATATGAAGTCTTGGAGTGTTTTCTTGGTTTTGGTGAATTAATGAGTTTAATTAGTGATTTTATAACATATGTAAGAATTAGGGTTTTCCAATGGATTAATGTTCTTTCATATTAATCGACATTGGTATACTTCTAATTGCATGTTTATTGTATAATTCTTGGTATGAATGCATATGATAGTTACAAGTGATGATAAATAATAAGTTATAAGAGATGACAATGATAAGTGTTAATGGTTGTAGTAAGTGTTGACCTTTAGTGTTAAGTGTATAGCTAAGATTCTTAAATAATACATTAATCTTTAAGTGAATGAACACATGATTTAAGATCGAGAGAGTTTTGAGTCTTTAGCGACCTAATCTGTTAGAGCCAAAATGGTCCTAGATCTACTATATGTAAATTTGAAGCACCAGCACTAGGGCATATGCATGCTTAAGGAACAAGTGTTTATTTGTGGGTTTAGATGTGTTTTTTCCCGAATTGTGTATTGTGCCCTTCCATGGGATTACAATGGGCCATTCCACTAGGACTAATAGTGGTGTTCATGTTCCTAAAGTGAATAAGTAATCATAATTGTGTGACCACTAATGACATATTTGGAGCTACTTATTAAAATTAATTATCTTAAATAATTACTTTTTATAATTATCATAGATAATAATTTTTTTAAGGAGCTTTAAACAAGGGTAAGTGAAAATTCTAATAAGGCATTTCTCTTTGTTCTTTTTCTAACATAGCGAGTGTGGTTGCATGTACTATGTTTCTCATTTATTGCATGATCATATGTTATTCATATTGTATGAATGATATTATATGATACACCATAACTTGCATCCTTGTGAAGCATGCTATGTATTTTAAATGATTATGTTACTTAATATGCTGTCATACTGGTTGCCTTATTTTGGTTATTGCTCATTCCATAATAAAACAACTCTTTGTTGATTCGCAAGCCTATGATGAATGTATTAATGATTTAAATGCGCTACCTATGAATGAGGGATGTATCTCTGGGTTGGGCGTAATTTAATATCTCATTTGTAGAATCCCTAATTATAAAATTGATATTCATGTGCAATTAATTATAATAAGTATTATAGGATATTTTACATTAAATCTATTATTATTATAGGGTATTAAATTATAAATTTAATTAGGTTAAAATTTGATATAATTTTGGTAATTAGTTTTAACCCTTGTTTAGAACTTAACCAATGTTTTTTAACAGCAGAACTTCAACCAAGTTGTAACTTTGTCAAGTTCCACACTCCAACACCCTACCTGCTATTGCTTCTTCCTGTCACTTCCATGTGCACGCCACCCTTGTTGTTTGATTTTTTGTGCCTAACTTACGTGCCTACATTCTTCACTAATCCATCCTTGCCTTAGCTATTTTCATGCAACGTTGCCTATATAACCCCTCCTTCCTCTCTCATTTTTGTGTTTTATCTAACCCTAAACTAGAGCCCCTTCATTTACACACTTATCCCTTTTCTTCTGAGCTTCATTTCATATCTTTCTGTATCCTTCTCCATTGTTGTTTTGAGTTTTTCATCAGGGAAACCTATGTTGAATCTTATAACCTCATGTTGCTCACCTTTTAATGCGCAAACCACTTACGTTTCTCCCCCTCCTCGTGTATGAGTGTTGCATGTTATACACCCTTAGCTGCATGTGCTTTATGCTTTATCAAGCCTTGTTGGAAGCCAAAGCTTGCAAGCATGAGCCTCTAATATTGCAGCCTCTCCTTTGTGTAAGCCTTGGATGCTCCACCCTCCCTTTTGCGTGAGTTGTTAACGCTACTATCTCCCTCTTTGCGTGAAGGCTTCACACTGCAAACCCTTAGGATTGTGAGCTTTACCCACTGCTACTCCCTTATTGCATAGTTTGCATGTGTACCTTTATTTAGCCTCATTTTTCTTTTTTCCCTTCCTCTATTTGGCTTTGTTTATTTTGTATTGTGGTAGATGCTACTATATGTTGTTGGGTGCTACTAGCTTAGGTAATCCTTAAGGTGTTGTGGAGATGACAAAATTTTTTGCTTTTGTGTATCTTAAATTTAGGTAAATCCAATGAATCATGAGATAGTAGAATTTGTGTGTTAGCATAATAGGTTGTTTAGAACTAGAATCATGCTATGGTTTTATTTTATGTAAGTATTATGACAGTGCATGATAAAATGAAAGTACGATATTAAATAGTTAGCATGTATGTTCTACTTGTTATTAAATATGGGACATATGAATGTGAATTATGAAAAAGGTCAGTGTATGAATTAATAGGTTTTGGTTAGGACATATGGCCTTGTCAAGTTAATTTCCCGCCATGCTAAGTGTTCTATGATTATCGTTGCAAGTTGTATCTAGGGTTGATATATAACATGATAGTACTCAATAATGAGTATGGTTAGTTTTGTGTTAATTGCTATTCCGATGCTCTAGGTATAGGAATGTATTCTTGCATACACCATGATTTTAACTCTTATCTTAAATGTCGAATCATGCTTTAAAACTATATATAGGCTTTGTAGGGAATATGTGGTATATTATACATGCATGGATATAGTTTTGTATACATAAGTTGTGAAATACATGCATAGATGAAAGTGTAATCAATTTCTAAGTTATAAAATTATGCACATGCTAAAGTGTATTAAATAATTGTCTTTTAGTCTCATCATGATAAATTATCATTTTAATAAAGTTTGGTACTAATGTTGGATAATATTGTGTAATTAGGGGTTTAAGGGTATTTTGACCATTTTTAACCTAATATGCCTAATATGAAAATTTAGACATAAGATGAACTTAGTACACTATTAGGTTGACATTAGGGTTTACTTGGATAAATTTAATTAAAGGAAATATGGTTAAGTAAGAAATTAAAATTTTTGTGCATTTATGATATTGGGATCACTAACTAAAATATTAATATTAAAAGTGGAAGACCTCAAGTTTAGGAATGGTGACTCCTTAGCGGCAACTACACTAAAAATAAGGTTTATCCCTAAATTTGGTTTGGTTTATTTTGCTAGTGTTCCATAATTCCCTAGTAAGACTCTACATGTACTATGATTGGTTCTCCTTTTTGATGAGTATCAAAAATTTAGAATTAAGTGACTAGGAGGCATGAGGGTAATGTGTTGCTTATGTGTACTGGTATGATCAGTGTATGTCAGTATCCCTAGGATATAAGGCACAAGGGTATTATGATGCCCCCATGTGCCCATATGGCCACGGGTACATTAGTGTCCCTAGGTTGATATTATCTCTGTTAGTGTAAATTAAATAATAGTGCAGTATTTGGTTGATAACCTTAATATATCTTAGATTTTTGATTTGGTAGTTGCCTCTATGCCCTAACTTTGATAATTGAAATTAATTTAGTTGGTTGGTTGATATAGCCTTAGTTTGCTACCTTATTGGTTATGGGTTATGACATGGTTATTATGCATTTTTGAGATGGATGTGAAATGGTTAAGTGTGTTGTTTGTTGAGTATGAAGTTTGGATGTTGTATATGTTAACGCATATTATTTGTATCTTGTTATCGCATGCATTTTTGTGCTTTAAGCATATTTTTTTGATTATTGTATAATTATGTGCAATGTGAATATGCTACCTCTTTTGAGGTATTGTAATTTACCCAATACAAGGAAGTCCAACTAATACTACATTTACAAGTAATTATGTGCATGCCATGGAGTGTCATGGGGTGTATAAGCATGGAAAGGATCAATGGTGTCCTTGGGAGGAGATTCCATTCTTGGAATGCGCTTTTGGGTCTAAGAGTTGGGACAAACCAATGTCTTACCTTCTGGTGCTAACTTTTGTTGTAGCCAGCTTTCCTTTGGACTCTTGAGTCATTTTTTTAATATTTTTATTATCTTTTTTGCACGGAGGATATTTATCCATAACCTTTATCTATATTATTGTCTCTACTTTCCACTGCATTATTTTTTATCACAATTATATTGAGCCTTAACATTTGGCATAAGAAAGTTAAGGAAACATGATTTATGCTAAGTATGGTAGTAACACTTGGTGTTTTGAGATTACTCTCATACGAAACAAAAATTTTAAATGCTAAATTTGGGGGTGTTACATGTAGAGTCATAGTTATTTGGTACTGCTTGGTATTTTTTGTGTTTAGAATCCCTACTGGACTGTTAGATCCATTTATCCCTTTCGATGTATTTTCCATTGCTTATGTATTTGGAGTTTATCTCCTTAACTATTGCATTTGTGATTTATATAACTTCTCATATTCTCTATTTATTATTGCTTCAAGTGTAAATATTTTATATTTTTATTTAGTATAAAATTGGAATGGTGATAAGATGTGTACTAAATATGGCTATAACACTCCCATTAGTTTTTTTAAGCTTTTGCAAAATGAATTTTTTATTAGTAAATTTTGGGAGTGTTATAAATTGATATCAAATCTTTGGTTATGATTATCATGTTTTTGTTTGTGGACATTTAGTTCTCAAATATGTCTTATTTGTTAGTATTAGTCTAGTTCATTTTTTGTAAACTTGATTCTTCAAGATTCGGATTTACTATATAAGGAATCGAGAATGGTTAACCAAGATAGACTTTGCATATACTGATGCAATCTTACATGATAGTAGAGCTGGCAAAAGTTGACCCGACCCGAAAAATCCGACGAATACCGACTTGATTCGTCCAAAATTAGATCCCATTTTATCCGAATAATTAAGAGCCCGAAACCTATCCGACCCAATCTGATACATATCCGATATCCGATATAACCTAAGAAATCGTAAGCCCAAAATAAACCCGACTCGATCTACGACTCACTCGAAACCCGATATAACCCGAAAAACTATAAATCTGAAATGACTCGACCTGATCCATTATTTATCTAAAATTCAATATTATCCAAAAAATTATAACTCTATAAATATTCAACCTGGTACTACCCAAAAATTAACATTAACCCATAACTCAAATTTTCCAAAACTTCATAAAACATGAAATAATATAGACTTAAAATAATACTCGAACTCAATATGACCAAGCTAATAATGGAGTTGAATTATAAGTTATACCTTAACATAAAAAAAAAGTGATCCAATTTGAAAACTTTTAAATTTAAAACGTCAAATATATCTCTAAAGATAAAATAATGACAAAAAATTCTAAGGCCCTAAAACAATCAATATAATAATTTGCTTTTAATTGAATAAGATAAATTAAAATAAATGATTCAAAATAATTAGCTTTTAATAACATATTGGAATAAAAAAAGAAATAAAATGACACAAGCATGACTTAAATCTAAAATGACCCAAATCCAATCCAAACTCGACCCGAAAATATAATAATTCAAACTACCTGAGCCCGATCCGAACCCGAACCGAAATTAGAACAACCCAAATTTACCCGAATTCGAGTCCATCCAATCTCAACCAGACTTGATCCGAGAGCTTAGAATGACCCGAGATTATCCGATACTAAGTTGATCCAAATCAAACCCAACCTAGCTTGATCCGACAAAATGATCCAAGATTATCCGAAACCGATATGACTTGATTATTATATAACCCGATCCAATAGTGACACAACCCACCTGATTTCTAACTCTACATGATAGTAAGATAGAATTATTTTATCTTATCATAGTTTTTGTTTTGTAGCTATAACACAAAATGGATGACTTTCTTGACTTAAGGACACTTTTAAGGCTTTCATGGAGTTTTTTCGACGTCAACCACCACCAACACCTCTGTATCACCCACATAAGGGTATTGAAGAGGATTGAATTTAGAGAGTCTCTAGATATCACCCACCAATGTATTCTAGGTAGGAGGACCCAATTATCTTGGAGGAATGAATTCAAGAGTTTGATAGGACTTTTAAGGTTATGGACTTCCCTAAGGTGAGGAGATTGAGTATTATTGAATACTATAATTAGAGTGTAGTAGACACTTAGTGAGTAGGTCATTGTGGTGAAGATTACCTACTATGTATTGGGAAGACTTTGTGATGACACTTCATACACATTTTTTTTATCTTAAGAGTCTGAGGAGGGATACATTAGTAAAGTGCATAAAATTAGCTCAAGGGAGCATGATTTGAAAAGAGTACCATGCATGATTCATCAAGTTGTTGAGGTTTTCTTTGGGTGTTGTGGCTAGAGAGGCATCTATTGTCCTACATATTGAGTAAGGGTTGCACTTTGGCATTTGTAGAATGATAAGTATAGTGATATTTCATAACTTTGCTTCTCTATATGAGTGAGCATGTCTTGCCATTGATCTCATGCATGAGTAGGAATTTATCTTAGCCAATATGAAGCATGAGGCACAAGGTTCATATAAGAGGATTAAGCCTTACAATGGCAAGTCATTAGGTTTTCAGCTGAGGGGACAACCAAATAGACAATATAGACCTTCGGGATTGCATGGGTGTTTTGTTTGATGTCAATGTGGATTGGATCATCTCATGTGGGGATGTTAGGGCATATTTACTTAGTGCCATACTTGTGACAAGGTGGGGCATAAGTACTTTGAGTATGAGTACAAGATATGAGGCTTGCCTACATCTCAATAGTAGCCTCACCAATAACATTCTTATTAGTAACAACCTTATCAACCACAACTGTAGTAGAAAGCACCTACACTGAGGAGTGTTCAGCCTAAGGAGACCAATAAAAGAGCACATGTTTCTCACATCTTCATTTAGAGTGGAAGAGGACAAACTTAGGGTGATGGTGGGTATTGAGGTGGATATCAAAAATGTCTTGTCTAATGGAATATTTGTTAGAAACATGTGTGACTATATGTATGTAGACTATTACTCTTACCTCCGCTTTAATTAGTTTCATAAACTAGCACAAACCTCTAATTGAATCTTGAAAAAAATATTAAGAACAAATAGAGAATTAATGCAGTAAAATAAAACTCAAGCCTCTCAACCATGACTTATCAACAAGGAGTTTTCAAGACTGTTATCGAGGTTTTTAAGTGTATTTATAATATTATACACACAAAAATACTATGCTATACCCGTTTAGTATATATAGCAAGTTGTTACATGTGGCTATCAAACCTAAATAACTATAATACCCATCTAAATCCCATATACAACTCAACTAGATATTTTACAACAAAATATAACTAACTCTCTACATGATAAACCTTAAGCACCGATACAAAAGGGGTAGTCACTCAAATCACTCCTTTAACATGCTAACCCTTGATTTTTACTCATGTATGCACCTAACATCTTCAATACATGGATGAATCTAGATATAGGTAGTGGCTTATTCATCAGGTTAACAACATTGTATTTAGTTTCAACTTTCTCAAGCGTTGCATTCCCTCATTCTACAAACTCCCTTATGAAATGCAACCTCATATCAATGTGTTTAGTTCTTTCATGGAACACTAGATTTTTATTCAAAAATATGGCACTATGATTGCCACACTAGATTATACATCCACTAATGAGAAACGCATAACCATATTGAGATATATTTGTGTCTCTTTCCTCTACAAAATTTGAGTTTGAGTATCATTCCAACTATTGGTGCTCAATTTTGCATCTTTCATATACTAATCCGACAAATCTTGTACCCTTTACATATCTCATGATTTATTTTACTTCTCTCCATTTCTATAGCCCTATGTTACTTATGAACGTGATGAATATACTTGCTATAAAACACAAGTTAGGTTTAGTAGCAATCAAGAGGTGAATTAGACTTCATACTAAATTAGAATATGAAACTTTCTCCATTTGATTTCTATCCTCATTTTCCAATAGACACTGCTATTTTGATAACCTAAAAGTGATAATAAATTGGGGTTTTGAGTTTTTTGAGTTCCTTAGCTTCTTGAACCCCAAACCTTACCACACTTTATCTACATAATATGATTGTAACAACACCAACTTTATATTGATTTTGTCCCTTTGAATTTCAATCCCTTAGATCTTTTTTGCTTCCTATATTCCCTTTGTATGTAACTCAATTTTCAACAATTCTTTAAAAAGTCTCAACTCAAATTAATTGCTACTATCTAGATGCATGTCATCAACATATAATGTTTTACCTCTATGTTTTTTTATACACACACAATTGTCTAACCTAATATCCTTTTGAACCTAATACCTTTCACTAGCTTATCAAACCTCAGATTTCACTCTCTGGGTGGTTACTTAAAGCCATACAGAGACCTTTTTATCAAAAAAGAATCCTTCTTTCTAGCTTTAACAAAGCCATGAGGTTGAGACGTGTAAATTGTTTCCTTCAACTCACCATGTAGAGAGGCGATCTTAACATCTAGTTGCTCCAATTCTAAATATTTGGTACTAACTAAAGTAGGTAAAACATGAATTAAGGAGTATTTAACAACAAAATCAAATATTTATTTTCAAAATATACATTTTCTTTGTGTAAAATCTTTCACCATTAATCTTTTTCTTTTACCTTGATGGCTCTACTTTACTGTTTACCTATTTGACCACATAAACCACTTGTATACTATGAGCTTGGGCCTTTTGGGCTTAAAAACAAGTTTTTCATGCCTCATTTTTTTTTACTAAAATCCTTCTTCCATTTCCCTCAACCATTCATTTCTTAAAGAAACTTGATATTTCCTCTTTGTATGTTTGTGGTTCCTCTATCACTAGGATAGTTGCATCAAAAGCAAATCCCATTGTTTTAACATACCCATACCTTTGAGGTACTATACCTTATTTTTCTATCTCTAGACAACTTATAACCTTCGAATTATATATGACAATCATTAGATTCATCCTTTTCTCATTCTTCACTCAGTTATTGCTATGGCTAAGAAGTATAACTCTCCACCCCAATCCTATAATGGTCTTCCTTATTGTACTATGGCTAATTTCTTGAACCGAGCAAGTATTTAAAAATTCATATTCTATAAAATTCATATCTCTGCTTATGAATGATCTTTCATCACCAAAATCAATGATCATCCCTTTATATCCGTTAACTCCATTAGGATAGTTGAGAAAGATACACTTTCTAGCCCTTATATCAAGCTTCCATCATTTACATGTGTATAACATATAGAGCCAAATACTTTCAAATCCTAATAGTTTCTTAATGTTATAGCAGCCCAATTTTAATGCTTAAAATTTTTTTTTAGCGAAAGCATAGTCACCAAAAAAAAATATTTTATCTCCACATGTAGCATAAGTTCGGTCTCCACTACCTTCCTTATGTTAAGTGCTAGAGCAAAAATAATTCAACAGAATCAATAAAACAATGGAAAGAGAGACAATAGTATAACTACTATTTATAAATATAGTATAACATTCGTTACAATAAATTCTAATCAAAATACAATCTAGGGATATAATAGTTCAAAAGAATAATTGACATCAAGAGAATACCTTTTAGTGAAACATTAGTTAATCCTAAATTTTGACTGCCAAATCCAAACATCGATGATCACTCATGATTCCACTCCTCAAAATCCTTCAACCATTGCATGTTTCACACATATTAATCTAAATATTTTAGTATTAGGATGAATTCCTCATACTAAATAAATCATAATACTTCTAAAGAGGTAATGTACTCACATAGGCAATCAAAACACAACAATAACAAACGTGTGTAATAATACATGATCACATCTGATAATAACTTTTAATAATAATTATGATCTTATAATTTCATATATGATTATATCCATCCAATCCCTAACCAAGACCAAATATCAACAAGATTCCAATATAACTCAAAGTCGATCAAGTTAAACCCTAATTCAATTCTTAAAGAGATGATAATGTGATTTACTAATTTATTTCAAATCAAATTCAAAACTGTGAGAGGGCATCCCATAATCTAAGTAAATGATCAATTAGGAGGTTTTAAAAAATAAAACCACTCAATTTTAAAGCAAAATTTACCAAGGAACTCATATGACATAATAATCACCCATGCAAAAACCTCAACACCCAAGTCCAAAACCACACACTTTCTCTATAGGGTGAATAGAATACCTATATAAAATTAGTAGATCCTTTAACCCAAAGTTCCAACTATGCACTTAGGGGCCTAAGTATGAGGCATGCTATTTTTCCAATTCAAGTCATATTTTACTTTAAGTAATTAGTGTTTTATTCAATATCAAAGTATTATCAACATGCGATACAAGGCCCACTCAACAATTTGTCAATCAATTATTCAAAATATGTAATACTGCAATTTTATAAAGTGTTTACCCTAATTTTATAAAGTTTTTTTTTTATCATTATATTTATTATTCTTTTATAATCAAACATTTTTACATTTTCAGTCATTTTTAAAACATTTTATTTTGATTGTTTAACTCTTCTTATAGTTTTGAGCCCTGTAAGAATTTTGTGCCACTTTTAGTCAATAAAACTCTTCCAAACCTTTATAATTTAATCAGTGTTGAACTCTATGGACTTTTTTGAGTTTTATAGGCTTTTTAAAAATTTTAAATGGATATTTCTGATAAAAAATAGTCATTTGTTTCCATTTCTTAACCCTTACTCACATTTTAAACCCTAAAACGAGTGTTTTAGATTGCAACAATTTAAGAAACTGTAGGGACACTTATATTTTAGATATATTTTAGAATATTTAATCTAAATATGAATTAAAAATGGATTCTAAATATATTATAATTCTTAAATTTGTTTTGCTAATTTTAGGCATAATTATCCCCCAAAACTCAACTTTTTCTAAACGAAACTTATTCTAAATATATAAAATTATTCTTATATTCATAAAATATCTAAAATAAAGCTTGAAATTTAATTTTATGACCATAAGGATTTATTTCTTCTTTTTTTTTATTATTTTCCCTTATAATGAGGATAAGGTACCTTTTAGTTGTTAAATATCTAAAATTTAATTAAAACTTCTTCCAACCTCTTTTATTCTTCATAATTTGGTGCCTTTATCTCCTTAGAACACACTCCTTCAACCTCAAACCATTTATCCATTGTTTGGAAATTGTTTTGATTTTTACTTTTATTTATTTATTTTTAACTCTTTATTATTTTCCCCAACAATTAAGTGCTAAAAATTAAATAAATTGAAGGAAAATATTCCTAATATATTAATTAATTTCATAAATCTTTAAAAGGAAGTTTAATATGTTAAAGCCTTGATTATTTCTTTTATTTGTTTTTATTTTTATTTTTGAAATGTTTTGATGGTTTTTGTTGATTTATGGTGCAATATTTTCAAGTGTTTGGAAAAATTTGATATTGGATTGAATTTTTTATCAATATTGGAATCAATTAATTGTAGAATAAATTATACTAATAGTAGATAGGTTTTGATGTGTTAGAATATGTTGTTGTTGTTATTAATGACATTTTTGCCATATTTTGGGCAACTTAACCTCTAGGAAGAATTCTATATTTTGGTTATTTTTATTAATTTTTGATGATTCAAATGGATTATTTAGGCTTTTTATATGCAATTCCATGTTTTTATATGTTTTTTAGATTATTGAAAGCCTTTATTTGTTTAATAGGATTAAAATTGTGGTTAAATTAAGTTTTAAGCATGAATAAAGAGTATTTTGGTCATTTCATGTATATGATTCGAGTTTGGATGTTCTTGATGTTCTAAAATGTTTATAATGTGTTTAACGAATAGTGTTCAAAGTCTTAGAAGTTATATCCTTATATAATAAAAGTTATACCATTTTTGGTATTTTTAGAGTTTAGGGGTATTTTGGTTTTTTACTTTTAAATCTTTTTTCTTGTTTATTTTTTTTTCTAGAATGATAATTATTGATTAAATGTGTTTAATATCTAATTTAGTAATTTTATGAGTAAGTTTACTATTTGTTTCATAATTATTACTATTTTGAGAGTCAAATCGCTATTTCCATCAATAATTATTTTTAGGGTTCATATTCATTTTCTAAGTGTTTATGTGATTTTTAGGGCTTTGGATGAATAGTAATAAATATTAGTGAATAGGGATGAATATGAATAAATAGTTAATTTTCATTAAGTATTCTATATTTTTTGTATTATCCATCCTTATATTACTTTGCTTCAACATATTCTATATGTCTTTTATGAATGCATGATATACACTTTTGTAGATTTAGCTTAATCAATTTTCTTGTTGTATTAATTATATTCTTGTTTCTATATTTTTGGACATTTTAGCGGATTCTGACATTGGTGAGGAATTCATTGATTTTGAAGACTTTACATGAGTGTTGGAATTAGAATAGGCATATCCGGTACACCTTGTCAGTGTTTTTTTTGTTATCCTGATACATATATTATTCTCCTTTGTTTTGATGTGTGTGTGTGTGTGTGTATTTATTTGGCCTAGAGTGTTACTCCTTTTTGGATCTTTATTGGATTTCTGTATATTCTTCCCTTTCTACGCATGAACACACACTAAGACACATCTTTTACTCTTTATGTTATATATTTATATTGTCTACTATTTGAATGTTTTAGCCATGCGTTTCTTATAAGAAAAATAAAGGAGCCAGACTTGTATGAAAGTATCAGTAACACCCATGCATTTGATCTTGCTTCCATATTTTAAAAAAAAATTGTTCAAAAATTGGGATAATGCAAAATCAACCTAAATTGACCACAAGGGTCACAAAATATATTATCATAGAAGGCCTAGTATTAGACTTTAAGCCTTAGCCTGAACACTTATCAAATATATTCCATTTTATCTAATTATTCCAAATTTTATATAAAAGCCAAATAACAAAGTCATGGGCTAAGTGGTCAAATAAGGGTACAAAAGTTAAATCTTAGTTAACCACAAAGGTAAAATCCTAAAAATATCACAAAATTATCCCAAGGGATTGACCGACTGGTCCCTCAAACAAGTTGACTGATTTGGGACCCACAACATATCATAAATTAAAAAAATTAGAGAAACTAGTTGACGGGTTTACGAGTAACCAATTGACTCATATGACCAAGTGGTTGGTTAATCCCTTAGCCAATTGGTTGGTGCAATGTTGAAACTAACATTTAACACTCCATCTTAACCAATTAACTATAGGCCAAAACCAATTGATTAGTTGCTTGCATATATTATCCTAAAAAACATATATTATGCTCTCAAACATATCTACACTAATATATGATTTAGCAACAATAAAACCTATTATCCTTACTAAGCCTAAAAAATCAAACATTCTTACACATAAATTCTACCATCTAAAGAGCCTTCTCCCACCCTCAAGTGTTTCTTTAGCACATTATAAATACAACACAATACAAGGTAATAATCAAACTAATCACACTAAATAAAAGAAAGGAAATAAAATCAAGGATAAGAGGTGTATTTTTCAATGAGATGAGGAGGAACCAAAGTGGGATTAAAGCTATACTTTTTCAAAAATAATCAAACTATATTCTTCCCTTAATAGTCAAAAATAAGAGGAAGCTATACTAAGGAATTATAGAAGAGGAGTAAAATGGACAACAAAGAAGAAGGGGGTCTTGGTTAAGCAAGATTTAAGAGGGGAAGAAGAGATCAAGTCTAACACTTAGGGATTTTGAGAATAGGGGGAATGAAAGGAAAAGAGAGTATGTTGTTGAAGCAAAACACAGATATTAAATCCAGAGGAGGAAATTTATATAGGAAAAATAGGAAAAATCTTACTTGTGAATGAAATAATGATGAGGGATAGTAAAGGTGTAACACTCTAAATTTTACTACCAAAAAACTTTTCACTTTTAGCAGAAGCATAAACAAATAATTGGGGGTCATCACCATGATTGACATAAATCTAGCTTACCTCGTCATTCTTAAGTCAATCACAAGGATAAGAAATTAAAGTGTAAACCAAAATAAATAGAAAATGAGAGAAACTTGATTAACATAAATACGAGGTTAGAGATTAACTCTGATTACAATGATCCAAAATATAGACAAAAGAGGTACCATGGAGCTAAGAGTCTAAAATGGTATCTGGGTAAAAACTATCATCCGAATAACATGAATTTATGCACAAATCCCTAGTATGACAAATCACTCTACCTTATACACAACATAATAGGCTGCAAAATCATCCATTGGGTCCTCATCAACCTGCCCACATATATAAGAGTCATCTGCTTGTGGGAATGAGCATCACCCATAAAAAGGATGGTCAGTACGCTACATACTGAGTAAGGTGATAATACTGTCGAATAAGGGATATAGACAATTACTATGTTAGCAACGGAAAGTAAGCACTTATGCTAGACACATAAAATAATACAAGATAATTAATGATATAGGCCTCATTATTAGATATAACCAATTCCATTATTTTATTTAGATTGAGTTTAGGGATCTCACTATTCTCAATCAGTGGAATGGTATCAATAATATACAACCCTAGGAAAAAATGCATCTGGCCACTATTCTCTACCAATGAAACGATTATCAATAATATACAACTCTGAGATAAAACGCTCCCAGCCACTATTATCATCCGGTGGAATAGACAGGTACAATTAGTCCTCACTTACACAATCTTCTACTTTAAGTGATTAATGTCCTATTAATGATTATGGTTGTTCTCTTGATTTATTTTAGATTGATTTAGGGTCCCCACTATTCGCAACCAATGGAATGATTATCAATGTGCAACCCTAGAGAAAAAGATCATGGCCACTATTTGATGCATAATCGAATGAGTGACTTAAAAAATAACCTATTTTATGTAATTTTATTATGATAAACAAAGGATGAATTCTAAAATAAGGATATGGATGAAGGATCACACAAAGTAATCCTTCAAACTATATTTGAAAGGCTCACACAAATAACTCTCAAAGGATCTCTAATGAAGAAGCTCACAGTAAACTTCACTAGATAACTCTAAACAAAACCATATAAAAATGGTATATATGGTTTCTAAATTATCACTCACACAGATAAGATAATTTAGAGAGAGATATAGTTTACGACTCACATAGATAATGTAACACATAGAACAAAGAAACTCACATAGGGTTTCAATAAGATAAAACTCCATTTAATAACTCAATTCAACTAACTTCCTCAAATAATGAGTTTACATGGGATATTTATAGGATAATATTCACCTCCTCATGTAACCTCATCAATAATAAGATAGAATAAATATAAATAAGATAAGCACTACCAAAATTGCTAATCATGACACTATTCACATGAATATTAACCCACTTAATTCTATGATAATATTAATTAAATCCTAAGAAAATATTTAAAAGATAAAATATATCATAAGATAAAAGATAAACCCTATCTACTTTCTTAATAATTAAGAAAATAAATTAACTAAATAATATCCTAACATAATTGTCAAATAAGTAAATAATAGCCTAACTAATAAATATAAAAAAGATAATGGCATCTATAATACTAATTATGACACTTCATCCATTCATGTGTAAACATTCAATTTGACGTACATATAGTAAAACAGTCATAACTTTTTGTAGAAAAAATTGGATTTGAGATCCAAAAGATGATTTGTACTCTTGATTTAATAAGATTTCCAATGATATCAATATTGTATGGTAAATAATTATATTTAAATTTGACCATTGCTTCCTTCTATCAGGATTCATAAGTTAATCTTCAAACTCTTGGAATGTTCTACATCACTATTCTCTACCGGTGGAAAAGTTATCAATATAAAACCATAGGACAAAACACTCATAGCCACTACTCTTGTCTGGTGGAAAATACAAGTACACCCGGTCATGACTCATGTGATCTTTCACTTTAAATGGTTAATGACTTATTCATGGTTTATTTTATCGGTAAAAAACATAATTAAGGTAAGTAAAGCACCAAAGTATAGATAACAAGGCCATTCTTAAAGGTTAATATCCTTATACTCCACTAGAAATCCTAATTTCACATTTTAAAGCATAACTTATTCTCTATTTCTCCTTTATCCACTAGATTTAGTATCTATTCCTCCAATATTTTTATTATTAACATATCCAAAGTTTAAGTTCTAACCTCCACGTCTTATACATGCGATAATAGCCATATCTCAAAAGTTACTATTTATGATGCTTATAAACCTCTAATTCCACAATTAAATCATAAATTTTCCTATATGACTTATACAATTACCAAATTTGATATACATCCCTAAAATATACATTTTAACAACATATATGAAATTTTAATTCTAAATTTATCATTTCACACAAGTGATAATAACATCCCCGATTTAGGGTTACTATTCCCAAATTATGCCATTTTCTCATTTCGTGGAGCTTATGTCATTTAAGATTCTATAAAAATTTCATGTAATTCTCCTTAGTATATTTAAAATAATTTAACACATCAAAATACCATATATTCCATATTAAACCTATAATGACCAAAATGCTCTTACAGGGAACCAAATGCCCTTATCCCTCAAAAACCTCATATATATGATTGTTGATACTATTATATGTGTTTGATATTACATGATAGAAAGTGAGTAAATAAAGATCATGTGGTATTGTTATTTTATGTGCAAAATCCCTTGGTGTTAAGTATGGATGTATCATGGGTTCATTAATGGTATAAAGAATATGAAATGAGTATGATAAGGTCTATGGAGAAAAATGTGGATTTGGAAATAATATTACTAAACTCATAAGATTCTCATGAAATAAGGGTTTTGTTACCGATAACGACATTTTGGTTGACGTGGGTTACATATGAGAATCATGGTATTTTAAGGTGTTATATCATCCAAAATGTGCTAAGGAGTTTATATGAAGTGTTTGGATTAGCCACGAATGACCTAAGTTTAATAAAGTATAAAAATGGTTTGATTAAGAAATAGTAACCCTAAAACGTGGAAGCTATTATCACATGTGTGAAATGAAAGAGTTAGACTACAAATTCTAATATGCTATTAATATTAGTATTGTGAATTTATATTGAATCTAGTATTTTTTTGAGCCCTACATGAAAAATTATGTTCAATTTATGAAATTAGGGTTTATAAGCCTAAGAAATAGTAATCATTAGGATAGGGTTATTATTGCATGTACAAGACCTTAGATTAAGCTTTGAAATTTGAGTATGTTGACAATAATAATATTTGAG
This sequence comes from Tamarix chinensis, assembly GCA_030549775.1. NCBI lineage: Eukaryota > Viridiplantae > Streptophyta > Magnoliopsida > Caryophyllales > Tamaricaceae > Tamarix > Tamarix chinensis. The sequence continues at coordinate 75,294,317 of CM060179.1, read as the reverse complement.
GAAGATGTACTAAGTTTGGTGATTAAAAGAGTAATAGAAGAAGAGTTACAATCAAAGTGTGAAAATAGGGTTTTGAGGAAATATAGGGGTTTTAACTCTAGAGAACAACCTTATGATCTTCGTGATGTGCTTATCTTATTTAAATGTGTTTTGTACCATTGAATTAATCCTGAATAAGATATTAATCATTTAAAATGAAAGATCACGTGAGTCGAGCTAAGGTGTTTATGGATCCATTCCACTAGATGATAATAATGGTTTTGTTATGTTTTCCCTAAGAGGTGTTTCATATCATTCCACCAATTTAAGAATAGTGGCTCTGGAACGTTCTACCCTTAGAGATGCTTTATGTGTTTGTTCTATCGAGCAATAATGGTGACTCAAATGTGTTGTTCTTGAAAGGTGCTTCAGTCCGTTCTACCGGATTAATAATAGTTGGGCCTTATACTCATCGTGAATAAGATTATGGATTGATATAAGTAACCTAATGGATAAGATATTAATAATTTAAAGTGGAATAGTACGTGAATCAGGACCAAGGTATTGGATCCATTTTGCTGGATGATACTAGTGGCTTAGGAATTTTATCCTCGAGAGGTAATTCATACCGTTCCATCAGTTTAAAAGTAGTGTCTTATGAGCATTTTTCCCTGAGAGGTGTTGGATCCGTTCCATATGATGATAATATTGGCTCAGGTGTGTTGTCCTTGAGAGGTGCTTCAGACTAGGGCTGTTGACGAACCGAATCAAGCCGAACCTTCTCTGGCTCGATTCGGCTCGTTAAATTTTTTGGAAGGCTCGAGTTCGGCTCGATTCAAGTATTTGAGGCTTGAGTTCGGCTCGGAAAAAGCTCGCGAGCTATTCGACTCGGTTTGTTAATTGAAAACAAACCAAATCGGCTCGGTTCGTTAGGCTCGGTTCGTGTCTCGATTTGTGGCTTGGTTTGGCTCGGTTCGTTTAATTTTAAACAAGCCAAACCGGCTCGGTTTGGTCGGCTCGATTTGTTTGGCTCGTTTATTAGAAAATTTAGCCGATTAAACCTGTAAGTTTCAACAAAAATTAAATATCAAATAAAGACCTGTTTGGCTTGATTATAAATACTAAAATAAGACCATAGACCGTACAGTATCAAATCATTCATACAAAATATTCAAAGATTATGCTTTCAACCCTGCATGCTTTTACAAAATAAAATATTCTTCAATCCTTAATTCTAAATTCCAATATCCAGAATTATAGCAAATTTGCAACCTTCATCTCATCCAATCCATCATAAGCACTTCTACACCGAATCTCAAAATATGGCACCAAAATCCACTAACCTTCATATCTGCAAGGATAATTTTATGAATAAATAAGAGAACTAGATTAGTAATAGTTATTTGAGAAAGACTTCAATCCCATAAGTTTTGATTTTAATTTGGATCATTTCAACTACTTCTATAAATTTAATTTTAGAAAAACAACTATACAATAACCAATTTCATAATCTCACTTGAAATCTAGGGTTTTAGGCCCAAAAATACAATTCGGTTGAATTCTATTAATTTAATCAAATTGAATGTTTAGAAATGCAATTAAATACATTTTATAACATATCAAATAATCAATTGCTCAAAACCAATAAAAGAAATACACAATTGAGCACAATTAGGGTTTTTGAGCCCGGAACGCAAATCCAATCAATTCTTGCTAGAATATATGAATTAACGATTCAAAAATGTAATTAAATATATTCTAATGTAAATTATATATTCAATTGAATAAAACAACCTGATTACACAATCCAATTTAATCTCGTAAGAGTTTTGACCTAAAAATCCAATTCCGATCAATTACACACAATTTGCCCAAATCAACACTTCCGATATGAAATTAAATACATTTCAAATGATATTATAAAATCAATTGAGCGGAACGACTCATTTATATGACCCAATTTCATTACATCTGAATTTTGACCTACGAATCAAATTTTGATAAAACCTGCGTAAATTTCTCAAATTGACAGTTCTAATATGAAATTGGATACATTTTAAAACATACTGTATAATCAATTTACCTAAAATAGCTAAATTGGATGAATCCGAAAAATTCGGGCATAACCCGACCAAAAATCCAAAATTTCCAAAATTCCAGCATAACCATACAATTAACTATCCAAATCATTCCCGCAGCACATATATACATAACCAAACCATTAATTTAGCTTATCACAAGCTAAATCATACTCAATTGCACAAATTAATATTAGGGTTTTTCAGAAAATTATACCACACGAAAATCAATGATTCGAGGCAAGGGAAGGCCGGGGAAGCTTCATCGGAGGCTGGGGGTGTCTCGCCGGTTGTCAGAGCTGCTCGCTGGAGCCGGACGGCGGCGCAACCAGCACGGCACGTCGCTGTCAGCTGCTGCTATCGCCCGCTCGTGGTGGATGTGCGTCGCTCGTGGTGGATGTCGCCCGACGAAGGAGGAGCAAGGAGGAGGAGGCCGGTCGCTGGAGCAGAGGGCAAGGGAGAAGGGGGAGGTGATGGAGGCTGGGGCCGGCTAGGTGACTGTCGGGGTCGAGAGTCTCGAGTCTTGACGCTGTTCACAGAATCACAGTGTTGAGTCTTGAGTCTCTTGACTTGACGATGGGGACTTGGGGTTGGGGTGTGGGGACTAGGTGAGTGGCCGAGTGGGGACGGGACACGGCCTGGGAGTCACGGGAATTCAAAACAAAAAATCCCGCTGAGTATTAGTGTTGTGCCCGGTTGAAAGCCCTGCTCGGTTCGTTGTGCCTGGTTCCAACGATTCAGCGGTTCAACCGGTTAAATTATAAAAATTATTTTTATTAAATAGAAAACTTATAAGAATTATTTTTATTATTAAAAAAAGACTTAAATTATGATAATTATTTATAAAAAAAATAATTATTTCTTTTTAACTTTATTTTATATTTGTATATATTCTCAAAATTTATTTGATAAACGAGCAAACGAGCCGAATTCGAGTCGGGTTCGAATCAAGCCGGTTTGCGAGCTAACGAGCCGAGTCAACCTAGGCTTGAGTTTGGCTTGTTAAATAAACGAGCCTAAGATCGAGGCTTGGATTTGATTTGTTTATCTAATCAAGCAAGCCGAATCGAGCCGTTAACGAACCGAGTCGAGCCGGCTTGATTTGTCAACAGCCCTACTTTAGACCATTCCACCTATTTAAGAGTAGTAGCTTATGAGCGCTTTTCCTTAAGAGGTGTTGGATACATTTCATCGGATGATAATAGTGGCTCAAGTGTGTTGTTCCTAAGAGGTTCTTAAGACCGTTCCATCGGTTTAAGAATAGTGGGTCCCTAAACTCAACGTAAATAATAGAATGAAAATTGTTATAGCTAATAAAGATGCTAGGATTAGTATTTACCTTGTGGGACTTTACGTGTTTTGTATGTGTACTTATCATTTGCTATGAATGTATGTATTTATCTATATCCCTGACTCAATAGTATTATTACGTTACTCAGTACGCAACATACTGACTATTCTTTTTATGGGTGCTGCTTATTCCTATGAACAAATGACCTAGATGTTTTAATGCAGGTCTTTGATGACTAGTCAGATGATTTTGCGGCGTTCAATGCATTGTATGGTGATGAGTGAATTTTCTTGTACTAGGTTTTTGGGTGAAGAGTTATGTTATCCGGATGATGTTTTTACTCAGATACCTTTTGGACTCTTTAATCCATGGTGTCCCATTTTGTTATATTCTATTATTGTATCCTGGAGTTAATCTCCAAACTCATAGTTACATTTATAAAATTTCTCTCATTTCGAGCTACTCCATGTTTAATTTAATGGTTTTATCCTTGTGATTGATGTGAGGATGGTATGGTAAACCAAACTTGCATCAATTATGGCGATAACACCCAATATTTTGGTTATAAGCTTTTGTTGTTAAACGAAAATTTTCAACAGTAAAATTTGGGGTGTTACAATATATATTTCATTATCTTATGCATTTCTCTTGGTTGTTTTTCTTGCTATAGTGCTACCATTTGAAAATTGTTCATACCCTATTATCACATGATCTATTATTAAACCTCATATGAGCCTTATGTGTATAATACTATTTTTTAGGATAGTTGTGTTACTCAACATGTGTTCATGAATCATTATATGCTTGGACCCTATATGTTTCCATATCTAGTTGTCTATGTATAAACATGAATCCATGACCGCACATCTTATCATATGTTAGCACATGTCTCATATGTCCTCGGCTACTACTATGTGTATGCACGTGTCCCATTGAAAATTATGATTAAAATAATCCATATGGACATACTTTACTTTAGCTATCACATGTGTGTCTTGATATTATCATTTTATGTATGAATTTCCTTAATACTTAGTGAGAGGGAAATTAATAACCTGTTATATAATTTGAAAAATTATATGAGTGGAATATTTTTGTATCACATGTATAATTGAGCAAGAGTATTGTAAGCTAAAGATTACCATTCCTTATATATGTCATGTTTCCTCCCATAGTTAGGTAGTTATGATTTACTTAGTACTAGACCCGTACTGAAACTACTTTGGTTGAATGGTTCCTGAGATGATACACTAATGGTGGGGAGCATACCTTTTGTGCATGCTTGAGATTGATTGTTATTGATGGGTCAAATACTTAGGCTTTGAGAGAGTAAGTAATCTAGAGTTTTATCCCTTGGGGATTTGTCTTTATTTATATGTACCTACTTTTAGAAAGTTTCAAGTGTTGTATTACAATTTTAATGGTTTTGTAATTGAATTTCAATTTCCCATTATTTTGCTAAGTTTTTAAAATCCAGAGCTATTTGATAGGTTTTCCACTGATTTGATTAGAGATGATTTTGTTTGGTGGAAATGTTTGTTTCCATCTACCATTAGATATCTCATTGTCAGAATTTATCCTCTCAATATAAATGATGTTTAAATATTAGTTGAACAGGATTTAGCCTTACATCTAGCATAAGATAGATGATGTGCATCTATCTAGTGTTAGGTGTGGTGGTAACAATCCCTATTTTCTAGTTTGGCTTCCACATATTATTCTCTTAAGTGGGATTTTTCAGGAGTGAATTTAGGGGGTGTTACAATGAGTGGTTTTGTAGAAAAAATATTTTTGGTAAATTTTAGTGAGTTAAATGGAATAAGGTTCTATAAGTTAGAAGGATGATCATACAACTCATGAAAATGATCATTAACAAGAATGCAATAAGATTAGAAGGTTAGGAAATGATTTGTGAAGTATTCATAATAAAAATAGAATCATAACCTGAGAACCCAAATAAATGAGTCAACTGTTTTGGCAAGATTGATCAAAGACCCAAAAATAAAAGAAGCAAAACCAATTAACTTTTCACCCTCAAACTAGTCATTAGTTTCACTACAAACTTGAATCTAACAAGGACTAAGATAACCTATCCCAAACCAAAATCTAAGACATTAAAATCTAGAATTAATTCCTCATCTTAGGGAATGAAATCAAGAAATTAGGGAGATCCTAAAATGTGGGGTATTATAAAAGTACCATACCATCTCTCCATTAGTGTATTGAAATTTTTAGCTAAATATGGGCAATTATATATTAGGTAATATGTAATTTTGGATACATTTGCCTAGTACTTATGTGGTAAACTTGAGGTAAACTACATACACCTCACCCTTTATAGGATTTTTCTATTCATTTCAACTAACCCCCGTTGTTAAGGTGTTTCCGTCATAGTTAAATACCTCAAAATTATACATTCTTTGCAAAAATAAAAAATAAAATAAAAATCAAAATTCTCATTGTGAAATTCTATATGATTGTTAGTTCTTAGTTTCTTCACCTTCCTTTCCTTTTGTGTTTCAACCATGAATTTCCACTCTTTAAAGCAATGTAACACATCATTTTTACTTTTTAGAAAATATATCCATGTAAATCTTGAATAATGATCAATCAAGGTGAGAAAATACCTAGCACCACTTTTGGATTCAATCCTTACAAGCCCCAAAGATTAGCATGTATATAATCTTATATTGCCTTAGTTATATAGTTTTGGAATGAAACTTCAACCTACACAAGTAACCTAAAGTACTTTGATAACACATTTATTTTCCTATGATCTTTCATTACCAAATACACCTTTCACACTTAAAATTTGCAAACCCTTCTCACTAACATGATTAAGCCTTAAATGCCATAGAATATCGTTGGTCATGTTTTCCTACCCATATTTATGAGCCATATTCACTATATCTCCATCCTATTGATTTAAGATGTACACTCCATTTTCTAGAGTTCCTTTTACTACCACCATAGAGCCTTTGGTAACTTTTAACATGCCAAGTTGCACTTTAATGGCATAATCCTCTTTTTCAAGGGTTCCTAGAGAAAAAAATTTTCTCTTCAACTTTAGCACATTTTTAACATCATGTAGAAAAAAATATGTCTCTAGATATGTTTTGAGCATTAATTACCTAATACCAACAACAACACCATCCTTTTTTTTTGTTTCCCATCAACACATGACCATCTTCAAACTTTGAATATGATTGATTTACTCTCATCTAGACATGTGTGATATGTACACCATGAATCCAACACCCATTCTTGATTAACATCTCTCGAGGCTACCATAAGAACTTTATAAATTTCATAAACATTGTAACAAACTCTAACATCTCTTGAATCTTTGTTTTTAACATGAAATTTATGTTTTTGACCACTTTTATGTCTTTTTGAGGTAATCCTTATTGAAATGGACCTTTATATGGTAGTAAAAACACTTTATTAAATATCTTCATTGGGAACCCAACTTACCTTTTTTTGTTTCTCTTCTCCTTTTTTTTATGTTCTCCCTTGAATACTTAAACTTTTAGGATCACTTTTATCCTTTTGATGTTGTTACTTCATGAGTTCCATAAATGTCAGTGCGATGATTACATCTTCCCCAGTTAATTCTTCATGGTAGTCCATCAACATGTCTACAAAATGCTCATATTTTTCATGAGGAAGTGAGTTTAACAGTATAATAGCTTTATCTTCATATTCAAATGAGACATCTATGTGTTTAAGATCCCCAGTGATTTTGTTGAATTCATCTAGATAATACTCCACTGATTTTCTTGGTTGCATTATAAAAGAATATAATCTCTACTATAATAATACATTTTTGGTTAGTGATTTGGTCATATACAATGACTCAAACTTTTACAATAACCTTGTAACATTTGACTCCTTAGATACCTCACACAATAACTTCTCACCTAAACACAAAATAATAGTGTTGTGAGCTTTTTTCAGTGGGCCGACCTTTTCCTTGTAACTCAAAGTTGATCAAAACTTCTTTTCTCCAATCAATGCCAATTTCAACCTTTGTTAAATTTCTCAACATTAAAAGTTTCGGTAATTATCATCCTTTCTTCTTAAAGAAATGCTAGGATACCACTTGTTGTTCTTGCCTCAATTTTGATGAGCTTAATAAACTATCACACAAATATAGTTAAATCTTGAAAGAAAGATTAAGAAAGAATAGAAAATTAGTGCAGTAAAATGAAATTCAAGCCTCTTGGCTCATATTTATCATCAAATATTTTTGCAAAACTATTATCGAGGGACTTATAGTGTGTTTACAATCAGATACACTAAAAGTATTACCCCCACCCATTTAGTATATATAACAAGTTGGTATAGTTAGTTGTTAGACCTAACTAATTGTAATGCTCACCTAAAGCCCCTATATAGGTTAGATAAGTATTTTACAATGTAATATATCAACATCTATATATGACTAACCTAAGACACCCATATAAGAGCAAAGTCACCTAAATCATCCTTTTCACATGGATATTAATATAACAAAGATATTTTTTTATACATGCTTGAAAGCACTAATAATACAACTGAATACCGTTTGCAAACAATATTAGCAATTTATTTTTCATTATTCCTAATGTGTGATCTATTCTCAGCAATTGAAGGTTAACTAATATGTTATCTTATCATGCCCATAACTTGTTAAAAATTATGTTATGTTGATTTAAGGATGCAAAAAATGAAAAAATGTTTCAAGACCAACTAGTTACTTGATAATAATACACATAATATTCACTAAAAAATTATATATTTCATTTTGCTTTATTTTAGTTATTTACATACATTTTTGTGCATCAAATCCAATATAACTACTTATTACAGACCCAATTTCTTTATCTTGTTTTTATTGATACTTAAGATCTAATTTAAAAATTCTAAAAAATAATATTTATTATGATTATTATTATTATAATTAGATATGTGGTTTTTTTAATCTTATATAATAATAAAAATAAGGCGAGGAGAACTATTATTTTCTTGTCCTAACAATAATTATCCTTGTTGATAGAAAAAATATCAATAATTAAATTTTTTTTCATTATGAAATTGTATGACAAATACAATTTATCATATAGACGAACAAATCATAAAAAAGGCTACAAATACTAAGATATGGGATTTGAACCAAGAACACATCTAGTAATTAAAACCTCAACTTCAATCATTGAATTACGAATTTCCACAATAAAAATAATCCTAATGTTAGCTTTTGTGGTTTATCATTACGCCACAATAAAACTTAGTGACAATTCTAGATCTAATTATGAATAATATTAATCTTACTTACTGGAAAATTGTCACAACATTATGACTAAGATGAAAAACCTTTTGGCATTTTTTATATCTTTATAAGATTATAAGTAAGCGTCCATCATTTTATACCTTTTTATTATTACCATTGATCATACCATGGTACCTTAGATAATATGATAGTTCATACTATAAGTATTCATGTTACCTTAGAAAATAGTATCATGGCTTTGTATCATTTAGTTCATGCACTATGAAAAGTTTGCTCGAATGGTATGAACATAAGAGGTGTAGATAAATGATATGGGTTTCCATCACGCCAAGGATGTAGATGATCGTTAAAAAAATTTATAACATTTCAAAGTAGCTTTTTGTTTAAGGATAAATAAAGTCGATTGACCATAGCCAAACTATTTTCTAAACTAAAACTTATCAAAATTATTCATTTTATGGTAGGGTTTGTGAAATGTATTGTTGTTAGTGTTTTTTTGTTACTAATTAAAAGGATAAACTCTACTTCTGTACAATAGAGAAAGATAATAACTTTTGTGTTGTACAGTGGTCTCATCACTAATGGTTTAGAGTGTATAAGCATGAAGGGAAACAAATCATCCATAGTAACAAAAAATAAAAAGAAAAATGCATACTTTATTGCCCAATGAAGTAGAAAATAATATTTATACATACAATATTTAGTTTAATAGAAATACATGAATAAATTTCACTTAGGTACCATGTGTTTTAAACAATTTCATTTAGGTATCATGTGCTTTAATTTAATTTAAATTTTATTTTACTGTAGTATCATCTTATTAATATTTTTAGTTTTATATAAATAAAATAATAAATTTTATAATATTTAATATTTTTTAAATATGAATGAAAATTTTCTAATACATGAAGTTTATCCCTAATTTTTTTGAATTTACTAGATTGTTTTCTAAAGAGAAGTTCTAGAAAATACCTAAAAATATTTAAAAAAAAGGTATATAAAATATTCTATTTTTTCAAATTCATATTTTAAAATATTTTATATGAAAAAATTCATGATTTAAATCACATAAAAATAAACATATTAATAAGATGATATTGAAGTGAAATAAAAAAAATTAATAAAAACACATGGTGATATAGGAGCATTCCCAATTGATGAGCATAATCTAGCGATTAATTTTTTCAAGTTTGAAAACCAAAAAACCCTTCTCACTTGAAAAAGTTAATTATCTAACAAAACCTAGCCATTTAAAACCCTTCCTCTCTTCCAAAAGACCACATGAAACCAAGGCTCTCAAACCATGTTTTTTCCAAGCTTCCCCCATTTTAACCTAATTTCCTTTATTATTTTAATCCTAAAACAACCCCAAAAACGTAGCCTACAATCCCCCTTTTGAAGCCACAAGTCCATTTCATTTGGATGGCAAGTCACTTTCACCACTTGAAAAAAACAATGCAAATTTGGGGAAGAATAAGGAAGGTTAGAAAACATTTCTTACTACTTTTTTTACTTACAAGGTTAAAAGGGATCTTTGTCTCATTCCTTTATTATATTATAGCTGCTATGAGTTGAAGCATGTGATATTAGGGGAGTTAGGATTTTGAAATTAGCTTAACACAACTCCCCAAAACTGAGACTTTTAGGTTGGGAGTTTAGCATAATTTTTGTTCCTACTTATGTCCTAATGTTTATATTAGTAGGTTAAGTTATAAACTTTAATCCTACACTCTTCTATAAGTTTTAGGATATCATAAATGAAATAACAACTTACCTTGACCGCACTTCTCCTCTCCAAACCGAGAGCCTTCCTTCTTTCTCAAGCAAATGAGTTTGAAGTTTCTTTGTAAAATCTTACAATATTTATCCTAAGGGGTGTATACCTTAGGTGATTCTTGCAAGTGCTGATTTAAGGAGTTACCAAGAATAAATCTTCATCACTTCTATTCTTCCTCATTTCTTTCCCTCATTTTTGGTTGTTCTATAATTTTAAAACACACAAAACCTAGCAATACCCAAGTTGGATCTCATATGCATCATATGATGCCTAAAAGAAATGGTTTAAAACACATTGTACCTAAGTGCAATTAGGCCAAATATTGCAAATTATATTGTGTGCGCATTCGAACAATGTAGGACCATACGAATGATGCACCTCACTTGAAATTAGAGCAAAATTCTTCATCCCTGTGCCTCTTTACCCATAGGATCTTCTTCCCCCATATGTTCTTCTTCTTATTCTTCTACTACTTCTCCTTCTCCTCCTCCTCCTCCTCCTCAAAGTAATTTTGCTTGAAGGTTAGATGAACTAGTAGTTCTGGTGAAATATAGGTATAACTTTGGTGAAATATATGTATAGTTGTACTAAAAAATATGCATAGCATCGGTAAAATATAATTAGCTCAATGTTGAAAATTTTCATAAAATGATGGTGAAAGATATGTTAAACATCGGTGAAAGGTATCGAGAGTTACAATGAAAGATCAAATTATTTTAGAGATAGGTAGATATTTGGTGTAAAAGATACTGAGATAAAAATTAAGTAGTTGTGGTAAAATATGTGTAATACTCATAGTTGTGGTAAAAGATATGGGCATAATAGTGAAAGATACTCATACTTGTGGAAAATATATGGTTTGTGATTGAGAAATATACTAATATATGTAGCCGAATGTACACTGAAATTTGTTTAGTGATAAAAGAGACAAAAAATATAAAATAATGAGACGACTCTTAGTGTGAGAATTGTTAACTTTTAGTATTTTTAATGTCAAAGATATATAAAATAATGTTGAAGTATCCTTTTAAGTATAATATTAGTTAAGTTAAAGTGAAATATAAATAAAGCATGTAAAAATTAAAGCAATTCAATGATGAAATATATACTGTATTTCTTCTATGGTGAAAAGGCAATTCAACGTTGGAGAATAGTAGTTTAATGTCCATAAAAGATGAGCTTAATATTGATAAGATAAAAGAGGGCCATTCTTTATTTATTTAACTTTGCCGACAGTATTATACCATATGACTTGTTTTATAATACAGTAATCGACCAAATATGGTCGTACTTATCAGCGAGATATTCATTCATTCAAATCTTTTGGCCTTACATTTCACAAGATTCTTCATACTTTTATAATTCTAAAAGTCATATAGTTACCAAGATTTAAAAATAAAAATGACGGTTTCAATAAGATCTGTTGTCTTTCTTATACATTTATTATGCTTGTCTTATAAATCAGAATTAAAAATAAAAACGGACGGTGTCGGTCACAGTCGTTCGTACCAAATGAGTCTCAACGACCGATAAGGCCATGACAAAGCAAGGTGTGCATCAGGGTTGGTGAGCTTGGCCATGACGAGCAAGGTTTGGGTCAGGGTTGGTGAGCCTGACGAGTTCAAACACCAAACAACTAATTTAGTTTTACATGGCCACAAAAGCATTAGGTTATGATTTTTATGAAAAAAAAAGGTTAGCAGGTCAAATTACGACATTTTTAATAAAATATTTTATTTTCTTGTATGAAAGAAAAAAAATAATAGCATTACATATCCAAGTTATTAACAAGTAGCAACAGTCAAATGACTCAACCTCTTCATCATTATATTAATGGGGGAAAGGAAAATAGCAAAGAAGGAAGAATACTTTTCCTTTCGTTATCAAATTCTCTGCATTATATGTTCGTAGTCAAATCTCGCCCAACGCCTCCTTTCTGTTTGAAAACTTTTCCAAACGTATCATCTTTTATAACAACCAACATATTTTTCTTTGGTTTCATTAACGAACTCTTGAATTCAAGAAGTTGGACAAAATTTACAACAAAATCACTAAAAATTCCTAAGAAATCCATACACTTAGAAAGGGGAAAAAAAGGGTTCAGTAATTAATCTGAAAAAAAAAATATATAAGCAAAATAAATTACATATAAAAAAATTAATTATATAAAACTTTGTTATTGAGGTAACCCTATCTTATATTCAGTTTGGATTATAATTCACCGATATTAGGTAACTAAAATAGGTGAACATAGGTGAGGTGAACGACGCGAATATTTTAAAATATTATTCAGGTATTTATTAGGTTAACTTAGGTGAATAAGTTATAATCCTATTTATTTTAAGGTAAATGAAAGTAAGTTGCTAAGTTTTATTAATAAATCAGTCTTAACATTCTTTAACTACCCATTTGATGATTAATAGTTTAAAAGCGAATGAACAAAGTTAATTTTTAACCTCACCTAGGTTCGAACTCAAAAGAATTTGCCAAACAAGGTTAGCTTAAAATTTTACTTCCATTTAACTCCATCCGAACACAAGGTTAATGTTTAGTATTTTTAGTTTTGATAATTTTTTTATATAGATTTTTCCTATTTATTTTAATTTACTTATTTTTTAAGTATTTCAATTTTGATTATTTTTTCTTCTTAAATAATTTTTATGGTATATATACATAATATTTTTTTACTTATCTTTTATAGTTTTTAATATTTATTATAAATTTTCATTAAGTTTTGGATTTTTAGGGATTTTTTAGTTTTAGGTAATTTTTATAACTTGTTATTGATTTTGATAGCTTTTACAATTTTAATACTTTTTTTTTTCATTTTATAATTTTTAATATTTATTATCAAACATTACCTTAAAAAGTTTAAAATAAACATAATCTAACTTTATTTATATTAAAAAAAATGCCTAACTAATAATCATTTTAAATGTAAAGATATTTAAGTAAAATTATTAAAAAACAAGATATCTTTAAAATATTAAATCAAATATTAAAATACCAGGAGGGATTTATCATTTTCTTAACATTACCAAATTATCTGTACCTTTTACGTTGTTAAGTACTCATGCGAAAATCTCTTCCACAAGTTTGGGGTAAATCCGTAGATGCATACGATTCTTTGTTCATCGTCATACCTCGTCCAATGCTTCCAAACGTATCAACTTTTATGACAAAATTATATTTTAATATATAAATGCTTTGGATTTTATTTATAATGGTATAAATATTTATGAAATTTTTGTAAATATATAAATTTTTATAATTTGTTCCCATTAAAAAATATTGTCTTAATTTTTTATATATTTTAGGTAAGTTTAGTTATTATTTTTATTTATATCTTAATGATAACAATGTTTACATTTTTTATATCTTGATAAAAATAAAATTAAAATGTTTATGTGTCAAATTTTTTATTCCAGAAACATTCATGCATTAATGGAAACAAAATTTAAAATTTATGTTTTAAAAATTTTAATTTAGAAACATTTATATTTTAATAAAAAATACAATCTAAAACATTGATGACTTTACAAAAAAATTATATGTATTTACTAAAATATACCTAATATATTTAGGTCTTTAAATATACTTTCATCAACCTTTTATAAAGACTTAAATAGTTTTCTTTGGCTTCATTATCAAATCTTTGTACAGCGAAGTAGTATTTTCAAGAAGATAGATAGGCTCCTACTTCCTAGTACCTAAGTTTTAACAAATCAGGCTTAATTTCTTACTAGACTAGATAGCTTCCAAAAGTATAGCATGATACAATAATATATGATATAAATAAGATATAAAGTAACAAATATTGACATTTTTAAACATATATTTTAATATTAATTACTTTATTCTAAAGTTACCATGCAATAATTTATAATAAAAAGTAAGAATACCATAGTACGATGAATTTAACTCTAATAAAACTTATAAAAAAATACTATGTAATAACAAACTTTTCATTATTCTATTGACATTAATTAAAAATATTAATACTTTAGTATCAAAGTAAAATAAATTAAACATATCAAGATATTTATACAAAATTATTTGGAATACATTATGCTAATCCAATCAAATGTCACGATATTCAAAGGTAAATACCATTTTTTATTTCACAATATAAGATATATTAGATATTTTTATTTTTTTTTAATAACATAAGCACTTTAATGAAAATTATTGATACTTCAATAATTTATTTTCGATTATAAACTTAAAAAATTTTCTTTCCAATTAAAAAATTTATTTTAGAAATATTCATATTTTAATAAAAATAAAATCTAAAAGTTGGTGGCTTTAGGAAAAGTATTATATGTGTTTATTAAAATATATCTAAAATATTTATATCTTTAAATATACACAAGTTGATTAATGTTATTAGATAATAAATTTAATACAAGTATAAGAAAATGGTTTTTTCTCTAAAATTTAATACTTCTTAATGAGGGCGTAAAATCTAATATATTTTACTCCCACGGTATAAAAAAAGTTATTCTAATAATTTATATATATTTTTAAGAAAATAATAAAAATAACCTTAAAACGACACTTACACTTTTAATTAAAAAATAAAAAAACTTTTAATATATATATAATAAAAAGTGTAAGGATAAAAGTAAACAATAAACTTTAATTTTTTTAAAATAATTTTTTTATTCGTATATATCGCTTTAGATTTCTACACACAGATTAAGAAAATGTATAAATTGTTAAATATGTCTTTATTAAATATAATTTATGAAATAATACTTAGGAAATAAATTATCAGAATGAATAAAGGTAATTTAAGAAAAGTGGGTTAATTATAGAATTGAAATCTAAAATGGCCAATATTTTAGATAAAAAATTATGTTACAATGCCATATATTATAAATTGGAAGGAAATAAAAATAGAGGTATTTGATAATGTAAACATTTTATTTAATAAACAGATTCAGATATCTGTTTCCATATAGAAAACTCAAAACCTTCATTCTACAATTCTCAACGACAAAAACCAGTCACACGCGTCTAAACTATTAATTTAACTTTTTTCCTTATGGATGTCCTAACTCCTAAGTATATATATATGGATGACATTGACGTCCCGCTTACTCTCCAGGCCCGACCGCCACCGCAACCTCCTCTTATCCGGCGAAATCTCTCATATTCATAGTTTTTAGGTTTCTGGGATGGCGATGAACAAGTTCGACGTTGAGGCAGGTGCGGCGATGATGAAACAACTACGAGCTTATTTCGTCACCGGAAAGACTCGGAGCTATGAGTGGAGAGTATCGCAGTTAAATGGACTAATTAAGATGATGGATAATCACGAGCACGAAGTCGTTGAAGCTCTGCATTTGGACCTTAATAAGCCTAAATTGGAATCTGTTGTCTACGAGGTCAAGCGTCATACTTTATTATTCTTTTAATTGAGTCTTTTCCAGTCTGTTCTACCGTTTTTAATTATGCTTATGCCTGAGGTTTGAGGTTCGAAGATGGCGGTTCAAATGATTGAATTTACTGCAGTGCTCTGTTTTTAGTTATATATTTCCCTTTTATATGCTGCCGTATTATATTTATGAATTTGTTTTGATTTGTGTGGTTTGCTTTATGCTGCTGCCTAGATTGTTCATTTTCATTTAATGCTCCGATCTCAGTTTGCTTGTTTTTATTCTAATTTATGGATAGTCTTACTTCTTGTGTGATGACTTTGATTGTTTTGGGGATCGGTCATGTTCTGATTGTTGAGGCTATTAAATGTTGATTATGAAACTCGCTTGTTGAAGTGACGTCATGTTAGTTCGTTTCATTTATGCAAAGGTGAGAGCTTTTTTTATTTTTTTATTTTTTTATTTTTTATTTTTCAATAAGTAATAATGAATTTCGTTATTTCGAAAGTTGAGCATTACATCCACTAAACATTAAGCCAAATTTGTCTAAACATATCCGGCCAACTCTCATATTTGGCCAGATAGTAGGGGTGAGATATCCACCCGACTTAAATCATAATTTTCTGTAAAACTGGTTATCTACAATAGCGGCAGTACTATTTTCGATCATGTATTTCGAGGATCTTGCCATCTTTAAAAATTTGCTTAATTTGTGTATGAAGATAGCTGCTGAACCAAAATAACTGAAAATCTGATCCTCTTCTCAAGGAAATCCGACTTTACCTTCTTCTAGTGTTGGTGAATTTGTTGTTATTCCAATAAAACTGGAAATTTGATCCTCTTCTCGTCGTAGTGATCTTTTACTTTTGTCTAGTGGTGCTGAATTGAATTCAGCGAGGACGCTGCTGATAGTCACCATTCACATCCTTTTTAAATTTTCTAGCGTTTGTTTATCCATGTCGACTAATGCTGTGCA
The DNA here is from genome assembly GCA_030549775.1 of Tamarix chinensis. NCBI lineage: Eukaryota > Viridiplantae > Streptophyta > Magnoliopsida > Caryophyllales > Tamaricaceae > Tamarix > Tamarix chinensis. Next base: position 75,277,563 of record CM060179.1, on the reverse strand, counting down.
TGGTTGATATTATATAGGAAACTGACAAGCTCAATTAATAAACCATTTCTGCTGCAAATTTTTTTTGATGATATTTGCCGTGGGAAATTTTATTCAACTGTATCTGAATGTGGCTGTACTGTATATTCAGATTAATTTAGTAATAGCAGCATGCAAGTTTACACTGAAAGGACTGAAGGATTGGATGAAGCCAGAAAAGGTATTCTTGTTCTGAAACTTATGTTATCTCGGCGGTTCTTATTTGCTCCTGATTGTTCATATACAAATACTTACGTTCTGCAGGTGAAAGGAACAATTACAACATTTCCATCAAGTGCTGAAATAGTATCAGATCCACTGGGTGTTGTCCTGGTTATATCTGCTTGGAATTATCCCATCTGTAAGTTGAAAGATCAACTGTATAAGCATTTTGCAATTGCTACTTTTTTGTGTGGGTAAAACTGCAGATGTCTATATCCCTTTTTTATTGTGCCATAACTAATTGGCGTTTTCATCTGCTGCTTTTGGTTGCTTATATAAGAGAAATTTTACTCCTTTATAGTATATTCGGTCTTTTGTTTCTGCCTGTTACTGTTTTCTGATGGCAGCTGCAAGACAAACTTTGCCTGCTTTTTGCTGGTTCTCGCATAAGTGCTGATGTATTTTTCTATTTATGAGAATGAGATAGATTTTTTTATGTGAAAATCTTAGATCAGGTTATTTCAATAAATTTCATAACAAATTAGGTTCAATATTTAATTGTACATATTAGGTTATTTTACTTATATAATAAACATTGAAAATAATCATATTTACACTAATTGATATCCACCTAAAAAAGCTACTATATGTTGTTAATATGACAAAATAAAGTCCATTTAAAAACAAATATTGTACCCCTAAATGGTTGAAATCAAATAATTTCAATTAAGGACATAAGACCAAGCAATAAAATCACAGTCTCGTTGCGGTCGTGGTATCTTGGTATTGGAATGTCATAAACGTTAAATTATATGTCATGTCATCGTGGCGTGAATTTTTAAATTTATTTCATCATATGTTGTAATTATTATATATTGATCATTTAAATATTAGTATTCAATAAACCAGTGTACTATATTATATTAGAAGTATTTAAATGAATCATTATATGTTAAATTGTCCTAATAAGTAGTAACCCTAAATTTGCCTTGAAATGAAAAAAATACATGTTATTTAGTGGTAGATGTGAAATAATAAATAACAATACTTTATTATAATTCAGTGGTAACTTGGTCTAAGATATATATAGTAAATGAATAAAAATAAATTATCATGCATTAATTTCTAGTAGATTTAAGAATTCTCAATAAATCGATTGTGTTTCCATATATCAACACTAAAAGTGTAAAATTTTAAAATTATAGTGTATCGGTAATTTCGTGCTGTAGCTGACTCAAAATCTGTTAAATAGCTGCCACCACGTTATTTAATAGGATGCATAAGACGTAAATTTCTGAAAAGAATTGGACATATATAAGGAAATCGTATACTATATTCAATTAGTATTATGTAAGGAAACAAATAAATTATTATTTAAAATCAAAATTTAAGATATTCAAGTAATTATATTATTTATATTAATTAGTATTTTATCAATGTATGTGGGCATGATATTTTATTTACGCATATGAAGATAATATTATAGATATCTAATGGCACTAATATAAACAAAACAAGTACACTCTAAAAAATATCTTATATGGAATTAAATGCCGAATATAATGATGTTCATATAAATAGATAAATATACTACTAGATTTAGTTCAATATACTAACATAAACATTTGAATATTATAACATAGAAGATATGTACAAAAACATACTTATTGAATAACATAAGTATATTTAATAAGTTATAATAGTACCATTATTTATATTGTTATTATATTAACATTTTTTTAACAATATTTAACATCGAAATATAGTTTGGTGGCTTTAGTTTTCCATAATTAATTGTTGAGGATATTTTTTTATCAATTGCATTTTAGGTAGGAGACGCTCAATTTAGTTTTCCTATTTTATGGGCTTTGAAGTTTGTTTCCTTATTGAACTGAGATCTTCAATTTTAGTTTGGGAGCAAGAATTATTGGGAATGCAAGTGATTTAGACTAAAAGGTATGATAGGAAGCATTGGTTTGAAATATGACCTTAAATGAAAAAGAAAGAAAGAAGTCTAAAACCTTTTGGGTAAGATGAAACTAGAAACTGACCTCATGCGTAATTTTCTATTTTTATAATGCTTGATCAACTTAATTGCCTTGGTCCAGTTCACTTTGTTCTCTATATATGGCTACTCTATGTACTCATTCTGTTAGTAATTCTTTTTTGCCCCTTTTAATCTTCACTAACCAAACTTCACATTTGTATGTGGTTTCTCTTCTCAGTGTTGTCTCTTGAACCTGTTATTGGAGCTGTTGCAGCCGGAAATGCTGTGGTCTTGAAGCCATCAGAGATTGCTCCTGCAACATCCTCATTGCTTGCAAAACTTGTGGGGCAGTATATGGATAACTCTGCAGTTAGAGTCGTTGAAGGGGCTGTTCCCGAAACAACTGCCTTGCTGGACCAACAATGGGATAAAATATTCTACACCGGTATGAATCTCTATACTGCTTAACTATTGAACATGAAGTTTAGTTTACGAGATTATGCGGTGTTTCAATGTCAATGCTGATGTTGATAGAGATGCTCTTTCTTTTGCTGGTTTTGTTATTCTTTGCTATGCTTATGTTTCCCTTGCTCCTTGCAAGTAACTGATATTATTCTTATGTGGCTTTGTTTAATGCCTGCCTGGGTAATTGTGTTAGTTCTCATGAAAAGCTTGGTAGAAAGTATGTGAAATGAGGAATCGTCACTGGAATTTGGGTTGTTTTATTCTTGTACTAGGAGAAAAATCATATGGATTCCTGGCTTCGGAATTGTTTTTAGTCTGAAATTCATGCTGGCGTGGCCCTCCCCTTCTCTGGTGTTATACTAGATCTTGTAAAATGACGATCATCTTTTATTGGAGAGCGAATGTTTTTTGTTGGATACTTATTACTTTCTACGTTTCAATTAGTTATTTTCCAGCTCCTTGATCCATCCCGTGGTATTTTGTTATTGAATCTTTCTCCTAAGGGTAAATTGCACTATCTAATTACTTGAAGCAATTGTTAGCTTGTTATATTGTTTTGTCTTGCAGTACAAAAAATCTGAATCATTCTTGCAGCTACTGATTCTGTTCAAATCAAGTTACGATTCCCTCTTAAAAATTGCCCATTTTTCCTCCCCAAGTTCTCTCTAAGTAATGCTTTGTTATGGTTTTAGGACTTACATTCATTGTAGGTAGGATTGTATCCATACTATCTGGTTCCTAGGAAATTGAAAGTTGAAGTTGATGGATTATAATCTAATGTGATCTGATCCAGCTGCAAATTCCAAGGCATAAACTTGGCAAATTTTTTTTTTTTGGCCAAAACATACAAACTAATGTAAACTTTGGTTGAACTAACATTCAACAAAATAATAATGTCTGGAAATTGTTCATGCCACAAAAATATCAGGAAAGTACTCGCGCATGACTTCAAGTCCTTTTGTCCTGTAAATATCCTCATCTTTTCTTTGTTTCCTAAGTTCTTAATCCTTTCTGTTCATTACTTGAAGCATGTGTCTTTTTAATTTCCAGAAGGCTAAGATTTTCCTGCATAAACTTCACTTTCTTTATTTTCCTGGCATCTAGAGCATAGGAACAAGATCTATTGCTTGGTGCTCTTTTCTGCTAGATGAGATTGCAAATTATTGATCACTTGTTCCTTCAAATCATGAGAATATTTTATAATTTGACCCAAAAAGATAAAGGGGAATCACTGTCGGAAAATACTTATTACAGTGCTTGAAATGATTTACTTTATAAACAATAAAAATGAGCACATTTCATGTAGAGACATAAATTTGATGCATCATGTATGATTACTGTTCTATTGCTGTCATTAACCAAATATGTGTATTTAGGCAACGGAAGAGTGGGACAGATAGTGATGTCTGCTGCTGCAAAGCACCTCACTCCTGTTATTTTGGAGCTTGGAGGAAAATGTCCAGTAGTTGTTGATTCAGATGTCAATCTGAAGGTAAAGAGCTATATTTTATCTCATGTCTTCAGCTTTAATGCATCTTTATTGCATTCTGTTTAAAAACATGTTAAACATCTTGTTTGTTTATTCACTGTGCTCATTGCAAAATTTTACCCCCTTTTAAGGTTGCTGCTAGGCGGATTGCTGCAGGGAAGTGGGCATGCAACAATGGGCAAGCCTGTATTTCTCCTGATCACATTATTACCACAAAATCCTTTGCTCGTCAGTTGGTAGGTTTCTTTCTGCAGAAAGATACAACTTCCCTGTAGCATTTTATGTCTTTACACCCATACACTTCCTGTCATCCAGGTAGATGCTTTGAAGCTTGAGATAGAGAACTTTTACGGACCTGAACCCCTGGAATCAAACGAAAAATCTCGTGTTGTGACCTCCAACCACTTTGATCGCTTGATAAAGCTTCTGGATGAAGATGAAGTTTCAAGCAAGATCGTTTATGGAGGTCAAAGGGACAGAGCCAAGCTGTATGCATCTACCACATTTTTTCTTTTTCTTTTTCTTTTTGACAATTATGGATTTATTTATTTATCTATTTATTTTGTTGAACCATTGCCAAAAACTCATGACTGTGGCAGGCAAATTGCTCCAACACTTTTGCTGGATGTGCCAGAAGGTTCTTTGATCTTGAAGGAGGAGATATTTGGACCATTGCTTCCCATTGTCACGGTATAATCATGAAGGCCTATTTTTTCCATTATCTTTCTCCACCTTTTTTCTTATACTATGGTACGTTACCAGCAATTATACTGTGTTAATTGAGAGTTCAGTACATGGTCTGCATTTTGAGATATAGGAAGATGAGGGAAGAAATATTTTTTTTGGGGGGGGGGTGAATAGACCTTCGACTGAAATTCAAGCATAAGGGTTCACGTTGTATGAAAGTCTGACTTGAGCGTTTCAGCCCTTTATGTTACAAGATTTTTAAAGCTATAAATTGCTGAAAAAGTTGGCATAGGAAAAAGCCGGAGATTGATAAATTGGCTGGTTTAATTTCGAATAACTTGCTGTTATTTTAGGCATCACTCGTATTGTATTTATTTTGTCACTGACACAGGTTGATCGGCTAGAAGACAGTTTTGATATTATAAACTCTGGGACAAAGCCACTTGCTGCTTATTTATTTACCAACAATAAACGGCTCAAGGATGAGTTTGTAATAACTGTCAATGCCGGTGGTATGTCCATCAATGACGTAGCTCTACATGTAAGTGCTTGATCTGAAACTAATAAAAAACAGTATGAAACAAGAAAACTGCAATTGAATTGCTTGTCTGAATCATTCTTCTAACAAGAAATATAAATTGATTCCTCTATATTCTGATTTCTCACTTTGTTCTCAACAATGGACATCCATGCAGCTTGTGGTTCCAGGTCTACCATTCGGGGGAGTAGGGGAGAGTGGGATGGGTGCATATCATGGGAAATTCTCCTTTGATGCATTCAGTCATAAGAAGTCTGTTTTGTATCGGGGTTTTGCACTTGATGCAACTGCAAGATACCCTCCATATACAGAAGGCAAGTTGAGATTGTTTAGGGCTCTGGCGAGCGGAAGTATAATGGCCATAATCGGAGCTCTGTTAGGTTGGTCCAACAACTTTTCGTCTAAAGCAAAGAGTGCTTGAATCTAGCGCTTTGCTTCTAGCTCTTTGCTTTGAACGAGAGATTACGGTTTGATGGCGACACTAGTGATGGAAGATCTGGTCTGTGTATACGCAAAGTTTTCTTATGGACATTAATACTGATATACTTTGGGCGATTGCTTGGTTCTATCAGGTAGTGGGAAGGTGACTATCCATTCTGATCTGCATCTCTGTCCTTGAACTATCCAGGCGAACCAAATATTGCTTTTCTACATTACAGAAACTATAACATAAAACTTCAGAATTTTCTCAGCTCAGCATTCTGTTGTACTGAAGATGACGGCGAGTACAGTCACAAAGAAAGAACTCTGCGGGCATAAATTTTTTCTTGTATCAAGGAATCTTAATCTTTATACACAGAAGTACAACCAAGTAACTTCTACTTTTCTCGCCCATTTCCCAAACAGCCATTATTTATGCTCATTAATTATTAATACAATGTATTAAAACACTCAATACACAAGCTATACTCAGCAAAACCGGCTATTATGCTTTATTTATTTTATTTTTAAATTATAATAGTTAAAAATACAATTATATTGTTTGTTTATGACAATAATAATTTTTATTTCAGAAATTATTATAATTGTTATTATTATAAAAATTACTATTATAATAAGTGTAATAATTGAACATTAATCCAAATTAAAATAAATATCACCCCCATAGAAGAAAACAATAAGCAAAACTTGTATAAACGTCAAATTAATGAAGGAACATATTAATCGAAGTTTAAACATAGATTAAACTGGAAAAGAAAAAATAACAACTGGTACATTGCAAGAAAAAATAACAACTGGAAAAGAATAGTATGCTGGGAGTCATTTTTCTCAAATATTACTAATTTGCACTCCAGGTACACATTGCAAGATACATGAGTGCATAATAAAATTTTCCATGGCACATCCAATTACTAATTTAATTAGATATAGTTACAACTTATAATAACAAGGGTATAATGCCAAAAAAAAAAGGAAAAATTTTGTTTCACTCTATATGAAAAAAAGTCATTTTAATAATTTACACACTTTTAAGGAACTAATAAATGTGGTCTTAAAATTCCACTTGCACTATTTATTAAAATATAACAAATCATTTAATGGATAAATAATGAAAGAAAAAAGTGAGGATAAAAGTGACAAATAGGTTTTGACTTTTATAAAGTGATTTTTTTTTGTAATATAAACATTTGGTGATATAATGACTTGTTCTTCGGTTTTTAAAAATATTTCTATAGTACCTCAATATTTTGGGAAACCTGTTTTACTCAGGATTGGCATTGATGAAGATCAATTTTTTTAGTTTGGTCATTTATCACACCTCTGTGAAGTTTTGAAACTATAGTTGTGCTTTCATTACGTTTTGTCCAGGATTCATTTTTCCTTCTTACAGTTTTGTGTTTTATGATAATTTTGAATCACTTTTGGCTCTCAAAATTTTTTGAGACTCTTCTCTAATGCTAATATTTGAAATAATCATTTTTTTAGAGTTTCATAGACCTTTTTAAAATATAAAATCAAGTTGTTATCAAAAATACTATTCATGCCCTGATTGACCTTATTTTAGTGTTTTAAGCCTTGTTGAACCCTTTTTGGTTATCTACATTTTACAAAACTTTGGGGACCATCTTATTTTATTATTCTTGAGCAAGATATGATCCAAAATTATTTAAGAACCATTCATATCATTTTTGAAAAGTCACTAAATCACATTTTTATTCCTCAAATATTATCTAAAATTTATGAGAATGCATATGAGTCTTTTATCATTGATAAGAACACATGGGAACCATTAATTTATGCCTTTAATTTTGTGTCTACCCTAGTGGTTGTAGCAAAATTTAATTTTGCATCTTTAAAACAAAATTTACCACTTTACCCTCAACACCATTTTCTTCTCACATCTCATCCACTCATTCTTTTGTGCGTGGATCAAGTAAAACTACTCATTTTGGAATCGAATTTTGTGGCTCACCTCCCCTTCTTATTTATGGTGCATGTTTAGATATTTTTTTACAAGTGAAAGAACCTTTATGCCCTTATTTCCTTAACTTAATCATTAAGTCTTTTAACTTAGCACGACTTGTTTGTTTTTATCTCTTCTCCTTCTCCCTCATCCACCACCTTCTCCCCTCCTTTCTCCCTCAAAATTTATTAGCCATAAATGATCTCTTCCACCATTGTTGAAGCTTGATTAAGCTTCTAAACTTCGAGGATAAGTTTCTTAGAAAGGCCTCTTCAATTCTTTCTCCTTTGATTATATTTTATAAGCTTGATTTCTCTAATATCTTCTACGATATTTCTAGTTTTTTTTTTCTCTTTTATAAGTTTTAAATCTTGGAGATTAAATGTAAACCTCCAAAACCCTAAGTAAATAGAATTGGTATGTGCTATATGTTTTGATTTCAAGATTAGCATGATTTTAGTGGTTGATGGCCATTTGGCCCTTTTGGATCATAAGTTGTGAATCAAGGCCTTTTGATTCTCTTATGATTTATTAAAATTGATGATACAATGTTAATATTAGTAATTTATTGATTAAATTTGATACATAACATGTTATGATTTAACGATCCTAAGCATGTTTTATTTTTGATTGAAGATTTGAATGATGTAGGGGTTTTTGATATTTTAAGTGCTTTATAAAATTGATTATACCATGTTATAGATGGAGATTTTGTAGATGATTTTTTATATGTAGCTTGCTTTGATTTGAGTATGTTTGGGTGCTATAATTTTTGGTTGAAAATCATGGAAGTTTACAACGTTTTTTTAATTTTTTTGTGTGTTTTTCAAGATATTTAAAATGTTACTAATGATTCTCTAATTACCCTAAGTATGGCTTAATATTTTAATAACTGTATTTTTGAGATAATTACCTAGGATATACTAAAATATCCCAAAAAGGCTTTAACAGACTTTTATAATCAAAGGCTAACCACAATATTTTACATTTGATCATTTCACCCTTATGAATAGTAAATTTTGTTAAATTGTGCTTCTTGATAATAATATATTTTTTAGGTTTTATGTTTGAGCTTTTCAAGATGAACTGATATTTCTATCATGCCATGAATTGTAAATTTGTGAATAGTAATTTTTTTTTCATATTTGACACAGAATCTTATTTTGACTTGGTTAAGCTAATTTTATTTGCGACTTTTTCTAATTTTGGTTATAACAATATAAAGTGATTCTTAAAATTTTTTCCTTCTTATGGTGATGTTTGAATCCTTTGAATAGGGTTTTAGATCTTTAAAGTACATTTTAGTTTTTTCGGGCTACAAATGTAATTCAATTTGGCTTATATGCCTCTAGTTTTGATGTTTTGGCTATATCTTCGTTTTAATGGTTGGTTTTGACTTGGACTTAAGGTTTGGTTTGGTTTTCTTATGGATTTATGCCTTTGGTATTATTAATTTGTTTGGACTTCAAGCTTTGGTTTGATTTTAGATCCTTGGGATACTTTATAGAGTGGTTTTGATATTAGATGAGTCGAGGCTCATCTTATTTGGTTATGTTGTGGTAGGACTTGGTGAATTTAATTTGGATAAGTATTGAGTAGTTGACTTTATTGTTGAAAAATTGATCACTTTTTGGTAGTAAAACCTATGTTGGCTTCTAAATAATTGAATCTAAAGGATTAAATTGGAATTAATTGATAGGAATTGTGATAGTTATGGATAAATTTCTAATGTTATCCTTTCATGATTAGTTGATTATTTGACCCTAAGTGGTCAAGGTCTTTTATGGCTAGTTGATTGTGATCTTGAATGGTCAAATTGTGAAGGTTATGTTTGATTGCCTAACCTTATCCTTTTATGGCTAGTTGATTATTTGACATCAAGTGGTCAATGCCTTTTATGACTAGTTGATTGTGACACTAAGTGGTCAATTTGTGAAGGATTTGAATGACTGTGTATATGGATCTTTGTATCCTTCTTGATAATAGGATGATTTGAATAAAATACTAATTATTTAAAGTGAAAGATAACTTAAGTTGGGGAAGGAATTTTGTGCCTTAGAATTAGGCTCCTCAAGTGTATAATTGGACTTTCGGGTCAAAGGGCCCACTTCTATTTTTATGAATTCACAATCCTATAGGTACTTAAGGACTTAGGTGCCTAGGATTGTCTATAAATGCCTTTATGTCATGTGGCCTCCTTGATTAGCTATCCTCGTGGTTAGAGATTTGGTTGTTAATTTACCCTTAGAGATCATTGCCTTGACTTATGATATTACATTCCTCTCAAAGTTAAGTTAAATTTATTAATTTGGTTAGGATTGATAATTGATGTTGAAGTACCATGGGTTAATTGGTTTCCTTGTTTTATCTTGGTTGGATATACCATGTTGAAATATTTGGTGTAAATAATAAATACTTGGTTGAATTGATGAAATCTCTGAGACTTCATAACTTATATTGGAGTTGAAATTTGTACCCAAGTTATGTTATTGTTTGGTTGAGATAATGGTTGGTAGTTGCATTATGTGTACTATCCATGTGTGTTCAGATTATTATTGATATTGCATGTTGGCACATGTGTATTCTTAGGTTTATTCATGACTTGATGTTATTGCATGTGAATTGTTAGTTATGCATACTTTTATACCTTTGTGTGTTGTGTAACCATATGAACATGCTATTTTCTTAGGATTATGTGTGTTTACTTAATACTTTTGTGATAAATATATTAGTTTTTAGTTGTTGTGATGTAGGTGATCTGGATACTATTAAAGCTTGAGTTGGAGTCAGATAGTAGGATTTTTTACTGTTTTGACCCATGTTAGTAGGGTTGGTTTGGCTTGTAACCCTACATTGAGATTTTGGTATAAAAGTTGTACCTTGGAGTATCATTTTTTTTTCTCTTGTTGTTTAATGGTTTTTTACCCAGCTTTACACCTGTTACAAGATAGGTTAACGTGTGCACCTCTACTCATGATAGATATGGTGGTAATATCCATCATTTTGTTTTAACTTTCACATTATGCTTTGGAAAAAACATAAGTTGAGAAAAATGGAGGTGTTATAATTGATGTTTTGACTTCAAGTATTCTAATGTTTACATTGATAATGCATATTTTTTGTAGTACAAATGTGTATGATAGGAGAAAATAATTAATCTATATAAATACATGTTTTTGTATATAGAATATTATTTTGCCACATCTATTATTTCTGTTCTTATTGGTATCACTTGCTCTAACAACTATATTGTTTTACTTAAGTTTACTTGTTTCTATAATATTTTCTATCCCAGTATTTCCAAAAAGATTAAATTATGAAATTAGCTAAAAAAAAATACTTTCAAATGAAAAGTTAAAAATATTCTCATTTATTTTTCAATTTCCGACAAACTATAAGGAATTTCTCCGATGTGTGTATTATGATATATGATCAACATTTACTATATTTGATTTATGAGCAATACAACAAATTTTGATTGGTTAGCCTACAATTAACAAGAATGTTGGCACATCCCATATAACTTTAAACTACCGTGTACAACATACATGAGCAACTTTAGTTCTAATGAAGAACGTAAGCATGATCTAGATAATTGGTCTTCTATTATCGTATGTTCTCTAAATTCTTAAAATTCTCTCAATTGATTATTCATTTTTTGGTATTATTTTTAAAAATAATTATTTTATATAATTAATTATTTAAAAAAAACTATTCTAAAATTTTTTTAAAAAAAATTGTAAGAGAATAATTTTTAAAAAACAAGATAATCACTTATGACATTAATCTTTTGTTTTTCTAAGTTACGAAAGGCTCTGTGAAGAAAATATCATCTCATCAGTTACGTGACCTAGCCATGCATCATCTCATCAGGCGAGCTAAAAACATGTGCAAAGCAAATACCATATCATGTGAAAAACTTTGGCCACTCTTCGTGGTGTTGATTCTCTCACGAGTTCTCTTCTATCCGACTTGACATGAAACGTGTCACAAAACACTTATAGGTGTCGTGTTCGCGAAGATAGCCTCCACCGTTAACGTTTCTTTTCCAACTCTATCTGTAACCTATATACCACATCTATTATTAGGCCACCTAACTCCATCTATAACCTATACACACATCAAATATTAAGCCAACAAATGACAAAAAAATAAAAACAAAAAAATACTCGGATATTATGACTGCTAATGCGATGTGTTACTCAAAGGCTCATGTAGCTTGGATTACGCTCCTGCTTTTGTGGATCTAAGAGCATCTAGATTGTTCGAAAAATTTGCGGTACCAAGAGCATCCACATAAAATTTAGAAGACGGAGGTTTTACAAATGCTAATGCGATTGTGCGAATTAAAATTGAGAAAGTGCCAATGGAGAACAAAGACACATGGGTTTTCCTTTTGGTTTTGAGAAACCAATACTAGAGATAATGTAGTAATATATTGCACATATAACATATTACTATATAGCATACAAATTATATAATATAATGTTATGGATGTTTTATAAATCCAGAGGTTTTAAAGAACTAGAATAAGGATATGTTTCTTCCTCCTTTTTTTTTTATGTCAAAACACCTCTACCAACGCGATACCCTCTTCTTTTTTCATCTTCCCCTTGTCGTCGCCAAAATAGCCCCCCAAAAACCACCATTGGCAGCCCCCACCGAAGCACATCCGCCACCTACAACGGCTTGCACTGAAACACCACCTCACCATCGGTTGATTTCACCGAACCTCCCCCACAACCTACAACCAAAACAACTGAAATTCACCCCCTCCTTTCATCACAAGCAACTGTAGCTACCCCATTTCCTTCCACCTTTGGGCTGTAGCAAAACCAACCAGACTTCTCACCTAACTTCAACCTTCCTTACCAACCCTACACCCTAAACACTAGCATTATCCACTGCAGGCCACACCCACCTTTTGGCCAAAACAAATGAAAACAACCCCTACTTGCAGCAAACCTAACCAAACATCACCCTCGCTATTCAGCCACACCAACTGAAACTCACCCCTTGCTTCGGCCATTTCCACTAGTGCCACCCCTTGCTTCGGCCTCACCTGTCGGTGCACACCCCTAGCAACGACATGACCATCCATTGCTCCACCCTTCCTCTTGGCACAACCAACCATTCCTCCCCACTTGGTTGTGAAAAGTTTTCCAAAACACTCGCCTTAGTTGGTACGATTTCCCTCCTTTCTTTCACTTTTCCATTACCTTAACATTTCATTAATTATCTCATATGATCCTAATGGTATTTCATTGTGGTTTCTTAGGTGATTTTTTTGAGGTTCCAAAAGAGGCATAATAGGATTTACGTGTGTAGAGACTGGAGCCTTACTCATTAAGGATACTTGTCGTAGTCTAGTGTTTTTGGTGGCTAAGTGTTATGCATGATTCTATGTTATACCATGTTATTGTTATCAAGTGATTATATGTATGATTGTTAATGCTATGATATGAGATTTGATATTGTATTATGGAAAGGTAGGTAAGTTAGGGGTTTTTCCATATCGTACGTTAATAGACTGCGTGGAAACCCTCGGTGTGATACAATGTTTTAATATTAGCTGACAAGGTATTATAAGTGGGGAAATGAGTATAATAAGGTATATGGTGATAAATGGAGGATTTGAAAATAATGTTACTAAACATATAAGATCTGTATAAAATGAGGGTTTTGTTATCAGTAAGGAAATTTTGATCAATATGGGTTTAATATGGGAATCATGGTATTTTAATGCTTTATATTATCTAAATTCTGCTAAGAAACTTATAGGAAGTGTTTAATGTAGTCGTGAATGACCAAAGTTTAATAAAATATGAATATGGCTTGATTTGGGAATAATAACCCTATAACGGGAAGGTTTTTATCACATGTAGAAAATAGTAGAGTTAGACCATTAAATTAGGATAGTTTATTAATATTGATGTTTTGGGAACATATATTGAATATCAGAACTATAGAAAAATATACGATGAACTTGTGAAATTAGGGTTCATAAACCCCAAAAAATAGTAACTCTTTAGATATGATTATTATCGTATATGCAAGGCCTTAGAGTTAGACCTTGAAATTAGAGTTATTGACAATAATAATATTTGACGAAGAGGTACTAATTTTGGTGGATAAAAGATTAATGGTAGAGAAGTTATGATAAAAATGAAAAATTAAGGTTTTTGGGGAATATAAGAGTCTTAACCCTATAGAATGACCTTATAATCCTTATGATGTGCTTTACCTGCTTTAAATATGTTATGTAATTTTTTAAATCAATCACTAATAATAAATTAATCATTTAAAGTGAAATATGATGTGAGTCGAGTCGAGGTGTTTTATGGGTCTATTCCACTAGACGATATTAGTAGCTCAAAAGCATTTTGCTCTGAGAGGTGCATCAACCCATTCTAACGAATTACAAATAGTGAGGGGGTCCTGAACTCAATGTGAAAGATACTATAATTTGAAATAAGTAACCTAATGCATAAGATATTAATGAATCAAAGTGGAAGAGTACTTGAGTTAGGACTGAGGTGTTGTGTCTGTTCCACCAGACGATAATCATGGCTCAGGTGTGTTGTCCCCGAGAGGTGCTTCATATCGTTTCACTAGTTTAAGAATAGTTTCTCAATAGCTTCTTGCCTTAAGAAGTGTTGGTTTCATTCCACCGGATGATAATAGTGGCTCATGTGTGTTGCCCTTAAGAGGTGCTTCAGACCGTTCCATCAATTTAAGAATAGTTGGGTCCCTTAATTCAACGTAAATAAAAGAATTACAAATTTTATACTTAATAAAGAGGCCTGGATTAGTACCTACCTCGTGATATTTAATGTGTGTTACATGTGTACTTATTCTCTATTGTGAATGTATGTATTTAACTGTACTTTGACAGGACAATATTGTCACCTTATTCAGTACATAGCATATTGACCATCCTTTTTATAGGTGCCACTCATTCTCACGAGTAGACGACCCTAATGCTTTTGTGTAGATCATTGAGGACCATCCAGATGATTTTGGTACCTATAAGGTGTTGTAAGGGGTAGAGTGATTTTTTTTTTACTAGGATTTGGACGAAGAGTCATGTTATCCAAATGTTAGTTTTACTTGGATAGCTTTTTGGACTTTTAGATCTATGGTATCCCTTTGGTCTATATTTTATTATTGTACCTGGAGTTAATCTCAAAACACATATTTATATTTATAAAGCTATTCATTTTTTTAACCGTTTATCTTGTTTCACACTGTAATGGATTTGCCTTATGATTGATATAAGTTTGCTCTAGTAAGCCAGACTTATATTAATTACGATAGTAATACCTAGTATTTTGGTTATATGCTTCTATTGTAAAATAAAAATTTTTAGCAGTAAAATTTGGGGTGTTATACCTTTCTACCATTGTTATAAAAGGAATAATTTTCTAGTTGATTAAAGGTCTTATATTTCTTTCTTTTGCTATATTAGCTTAAAAGGGAGAAATTGAAGCTTTGATTTGATAATTTGTCTCCTCTAGAGATCTCACCAATCAATCAACTTTGTGCCCAAATTTTAGGAAGTTACCATTAGGAATGAATACAAACAACTTAGATAATGTCATCTTTCAAATTGAAACTAGATATTTTTAAACATCTTCCATTACTATATAAAGATATACCTTCAACTTATTCCCTATCCTAGCTCTTGAATTTAATACTCTTCATTTTCCTCAACTCTCATGCTTTATTTTTTCATCAAAAAAAATTTCTTCAAGCCTCCATTTGTATGCCAGCAACCTAAAAATCTTCTTCTTTGATTCTTCATCTTTTTCAAGGTACCATCCACACCATTGTTATCTTTATTCATAATGTTTGGTGTAAATCATCCTAATACGACCATAAGTGGAGGAACACAATAGATGAACTTCTAGATGGTAGTCGAACATGTGAAGTTTGCTTCACCATTGTGCCAAACACTAGTTCTCTCAAAATATGTGGTAAATCTTTTATATTTTTGAAAGATTTTTTCCTTAAACATTTTACTCGCTCTTTAGATTTATCTACTTTTTATCCTTCAAATACCTCAACCAAACCCTCAAATTTTCCTTATTCCTTTTTATGCCTAATGAACCAGTTAGCGATATACTAGTTGGTCCCTTCATCCTCTTGCCATATCCCCCTTTCTTTTAACATGTTTGAATCCTCATCTCATGACTCAAATACAATTTTTTGGAGTGGCATTACTAAGGCCCAAATAAACCAATTTTATGTTAGATAACATTTTCCTTCTATTCTTAAACTAATTAAACCATACTCATTAGATAGAGCCAATAATCCACTAGATAGATGTATAACCTTGTATCATGGTATATGTTTACTTTCACACCCATTCTTTTAGATAATTTCTCCAATATTGTCACTTAGGCTTTATTTGATTCATACAAAAAAAATGTAGAAAGAAAATAAAATGAGACGTAAACTGGATTCTAGGTATTTGCTTGATGAGAAAGTTAAGAAGAAAGAAAAATGGCTTTGAAAAATGTACTTGACTATTTTTGAAAAAAAAAGCTGAGGAAAAGGAAATAAAGCTCAAATAATATTTTGACACGATAAGCTCAACCCCATCTTCATCGAGCTTCCATTTGTTCTTTGCTTCCATAGAAAAGCTATGAGTTTCATCCAATTTATTCTTCTATGAGGTTTCTTCTTCTTCTTCAAGCTTATCTCCATCTCATGACTGTTATGAAATTTCTATAGAAGCTTCATGTAGGTTATTCATCAAGTGATAATTGCAAGCTTCCTAGCAAACCTTTGTTGGCTTAGGCTACCTGATCTACCACTCCATCGTTTCAAATTGAAAATGTACGTTTTAAATAAATTAGAAAAACTAAATTCCCCAACTCTAATTTTATTCTCAAACTTGGGTTTATTAGGTTGGATTTGATTTGAATGTAGTGGTTAAAATTTTGACATTCTTGTCTTCTAATTCTCTTATATATATTTTTTTGGGGAGTGTTTTTATTTGCTGCTATTGGATTGTGTGGTTGGTTACTCATGTGGGAGTGTAATTTTGTCTATTTTGTGCTCAGGGTGAGTTGTTGATTCAAGACATGCATGTTCTAGTCTTAAGCTTATGCATATTTAGGGCTGTAAACGAGCAGAGCCAAGCCGAATACCCTTAGGCTTGTGCTCGGCTCGTTTAGTTGTTTGGGCTTGGCTCGTTTAATTAAATGAACAAGCCGAACCGAGCTTTTAATGAGCTGAGCTCACGATTCAAAGCCAAAAAATGAACCGATCCAAGCTTTTTAGAGCTCGGGCTTGGATCGTTTAATAAACAAGCCTAAAATTGAGGCTTGAGCTCGGCTCATTTAACTAAACAAATGAACTGAACTGAGCTTTTAACGAGCCAAGCTAAGCCGAATACCGAACCGGCTCAGCTCATTTACAGCCCTATGCATATTAATATCCATATGGTAGTGTTCTATTTCTTAGAATAAAATGAATAAAGTTGGGGAGAATTGAGAAGCTACTTTGATTAGGATAGTAACTTTGAACATTCGAATGTAACTTGCTGATTGGAGCAAACATCTTGTTCTGATGTTGTGGTTTTCTCTCCATATGCACTTGATTATGGCATGAATTCTGAGCACCATCTGTTGAAAAGTCTTTATTGGAACTTAATGGCCACTTAAATCAACATTGTCCAACCATATTGGCTTATTTCTTAGCAATTAATTGAGCAATCTTTGTTTCTATTATCTGAATGTCTGGCTTTATCTAATTCCCTTCACCATCAAGTTCATAAATCCTCACCTTAACTATCTATGCATCTGAGGCTACATTACTTTTATCCTCTCTACTTGCACATACACATAAGCAATGTAAAATTTTCTTAGCTGATGCACCACAACATTACTGTTTTCTATTACATGTACTTCATCTGTGTCTCCCAAAGCTTCTCAAGACCTAGTAATATTTTCTTACCTAGATTCTTATTGATTTTATCAACTTTGCTTTGCTTCTTTTCCAATTTTTTTTATGGGAAACCCCTCTCTTTGTTTCATGCTTCCTTTTTCCTACAACCTCTTCAAGCATGAATTAGATTTTAGGGTGTTCATATTCAAAACCTTAGTTATATGACCATGCATGATGAGAAAGTGTGGGTTGTTGTCATTAAGTTGGACCTAGTAGAAGATATTTTGAACCTAACTAGGTTGTGCAAGGTACCCATTCATCAAATATGTGTTCCTTCCTTCAACTACAATCTACAAAGAGTAATGCAAGACTTGGAAAATTTATTTGTTAAGTAGTAAAATTAGTAATTTTGTTATTTCCTGCCATGCAAATATAAGGTAGAAAACTAATTTTGTATTCAACAGAAACAACAAATATTCATATAAAATATACATAATTGACCACTAGATTGATTTCCATAATTGAGCATGTAATTCAACAAATGCACAAGAAATAAACAAACCAAATAAAGTTGAATGTAGAAAGATATTTTTTAGAGCTATCAAATATGGGAGTTTGAAGATTGGTTGTGCTCAAGTTCTAAATTTGCTTTTTTTTATTTATTTTTATTTTTATTCATACTTTCCTATTCCATGCATGGTTTGAAGCCAAATTTAGAAGAAAATGGGATATTGTATTTTTTAATAATGACTTCTTTTTTCAGGGGTATGGGTAGATTGACCAAAATTGACAAAAAGATCTTTATTGCTATTATAGATAATGTTGTTTGATTTAGGCAGTGAATTAGGTACAAGATTTTTTTTTGTTAGATTTATAATTAGGTACATGGTTGCTATCTAGCTAGCTACCTTCACTGGAGCTTTGTTGTTAAAAAAGGAAATAAAAATTTATAGATTTCATTGTTGAGCGTAAAAGATGTGAATGACTAAAATTCATTAGCCTAATATTGTTAGCCACTGATTGTTGGGTTATTGTCTTAGATTAATTCTTAATGACTTGAAACTCTATAATAGTGAACATAGTATAATGATTTTAGGATTAGTTAATATTTGGTAATATATGGAATTTTTTTTGTATCTAATTTTTGTATCAAATGTTAATGATTTGATGCCTTCTCTTAATCCTTCTAGATGTATATGGAATCTTAGGAAGACTTTTTTTTTCTTTTTATTTTTCTAGTGAATTGAGTTGCTAATGGTTGCTTATTTTTTGCATTCTATATGCAGCTAGCTAGTGGTGAACTTTAAAAATATTTGTCTTGCTATATATACGGTATACCTTAGTGTATAAATCAATAAGAATCTAGGTTACTTTTACTAAATTATAAGAAGGCCCTGGACATTTCATAATAATAATTAAGTATATACTACAAAGATTGAAAAATGAGGTTTGCGTTGCTTTCTTTGCTCTTTATGAAATAAATAGGATATTTCCTACACATAATCAAATGTGGGAAAAATAATTTAATTTGGAATGATACTTTCTTTTGTCTTAGATCATAAATGCAGGGATTTTCAAGTGCCTCAAACAGATCCATTAGAAATTTATGAATCTTCATGCTAAGCAAGCTCATGCTTGTGGTCGGAGATGTCTGTGAATATAATCGTGGGTTAGATGATATGGAATATATGATTTATAAAGATGTAGATATTATAGTAAACTTGGAAACAAATACAACTTTCCATGAAAGGCTTCAAAGAAATTCAATCCCTATGACATCTATCATTTATGAATTTCTATTAGCTACCTAGATATGCTTAGTTCTGTTTAATTTTCTATACATTGTTAGGTTTCAATATTAAAGTACTAATCATGAAATGGATTTATATACTAATTCTTATATTATGATCGACATATATGTATTCATAAGATTTAAAGAAAAAGTAAATGTTTTTGAGTCAAAATGGTTGCAAGTACGATGATGCTATTTATAGTAACGCAAGAGGACTAGGATGCATTATTGCCTTTGATTAAGTTGTTGGTAATCCAACATGCCTTTGATCAAGTTGGTTGTTATAAATTTTCTATGGATGAGAAATATTTAAAATCTATATAATTTCATTTTATATTTATCTTTGTGTATTAGTGCTTAATTAATTAGTTATATTGTATATGTGAATTATTATTATTATTATTAACTTTTTTATTTAAACATAGATTTAGTTTTTATATATTTTGGTAAATAATTATTAGCAAAAAATTTAATTAAATAAAATTAAAAATATGAAAAAATAATAATATTAAAATACAATGGAAATATAAATTACCACTATATTTATAAAATAACGGGTTATTGATATATTATAGAACTAACAAGTGCATTAGTAATGAGCTATTAAATTATTGTTTTTCCTTCAATATTTATTGCATCATTTTTCAAAACAAGAATAAATATGGAATATTTTGTATATTTTTATATATTTTTTTAGAAAGTCTTAAAATTTATTTATGTAATATTTTAGAATGTTTCTAAAAAATCTTGACATTATTATTGAGTTTATAGAGTTTTTATGGTTTT
Organism: Tamarix chinensis; assembly: GCA_030549775.1. NCBI lineage: Eukaryota > Viridiplantae > Streptophyta > Magnoliopsida > Caryophyllales > Tamaricaceae > Tamarix > Tamarix chinensis. The sequence goes on along the minus strand of CM060179.1, from coordinate 75,257,341 downwards.
TTTAAGAAAATTTATAGAAATTTTTATGTACTAGTGTAATATTTTAATTTTTATGAATTATATAAGATTATTTAAATAATAATAATAATAATAAACTTTCCTCAAAATTCTTTCTTGAAAACCAAACACTAAAAATACTTAATTGTCTTTTTCACAAACGTTTTTCAATAACCAAATAAGGGAAATAAAATTAATTTTTCCCTATTTTCTTTCCATTTCTTTTCTATAACTTTCTACAAACCAAATATACCCTTATACCCTACTCAATTTGTCCCTAACACTCAGACAATATTCTAGAGCGACTTCTAAAACATACTCAAAGAAAAGGAAAATGATTGTTAGACCCTTCCTTTAAGAAATCTAACCTTCCTGCCTTACAACCTATTGACGGAATTTTGGTCCTGGCCACTTCTAAAAAAGACAACAATATTACTAGAAGAAGCAGAAGAGAGTGATCATCTAGAGGATGAAGAGAGAGCATTAACTAATGTGGAAGCTATCATTATTCCTTCCTCAAAGTCACAGGTTGGCATAAATGCTAATGGCTTTAGATAAGTAGCGGTTGTGCTAAAGGGCCTTGATGTTAGGGTAATCAAAATGGAAGCTTTACATTTGTAGAAAATATCTTACAAAAGGGGCATCAAAATATCCATTGAAGATGAAGGAGTCATCTTAACTGTAGTGGACAACTACTCATTCTTTAAATATCATCCATATGATAGTGTTAATCTTGAATTAGTTGAGGTAAAAATGCTAGCTAGGATAAGGAAATAGTTAATGCTCTTAAGACAAAAACACCATTGAGGTTGATTTGAACCTATCCTTCCAAGTATATTATATTTTATAATTTTAAGTATAGGAAAACTTCAATGTAACGACTTTAATAACTATTTTAATGCCATTTGCAACAACTGTCCATGTGAAATAAAATCTTTGATTGATTTGAACAATGTTCTAACCACTTCTAATGATTAGAGAATGAACACAAAAAATTTCAAATTGACCATTCAACCCTAATAGTTGAAAAGGAACCCCTTGAGGCTAAAACGATCAAGTTGGAAAATAAGAACATGTTAAAATCTACCTAAGCCAATGCAGACTTTATGAAGTCCCAAGTTTCTAGCTTAGAAGATTGTCTTTAAATAAAAAGTGATAAACTAGAGCCGAGATAGACCTATTAAAGGTTTAATCTACTAGTCTGGAAGGTAGCCTTTGAAAAAAGAAAAATTAGATTGATAAACTATCTTTAGAGAACTAGAAATGGATTGCGGAGGCTAGGAAGATTTGACATTTGTTTGAGGCTAATAAATCTCTGCTAAAAGAATTCAATACCCTTAATAAGATGAATGAAGATGCTAATAACAAAATACTTGGGTATGATACCAAGTATGTTGAGATGAAAAAACCTTGGAGAAACAAATGGCTGAGAGTGAATGGCTATGCTTAAAAGATATTGAGATCAAGAAGGCAAGTGAAATAATGTATCTTAAGGAACATGTGGTCAGGGCCAAGCTTGTAGTTGAATCTTCTAAAAAAGATATAGACGATCACACCAAGAGGACTACTATTAATGCCAAGGTGAGACACTCTCATGAAGCTACAAAGAATTACTTGTAAATCGAAGAGTTTAAACTTTATAAATGATAAATTTAGTCTTAGTGGTAGTTCTCTGGAGCCTCAATAGTGAATGGTCAATTTAAAACATTAGTAGAGTGTAACTAGAAGCAAAAGCTCAATGTAGATTTATATTACGGTAAAGATTTGGAGAGCATACTTGTTCCTAAATGGGCTAATGATAGTGATGAGGATGACTCTTGAATATATTATCTTATTCCTTTTTTTTTATTATATCATGTTTATTGTACCATGTTCATTCCCTTGATATATAATATGATCGGGAAGGAGTTGCTTGTCTTGATTTATATAGAATCTTGACAATCTATTTATACCAAGGATAAAACATTTTTGTAAAATTTGAATGCACACACTTTGAATCTTTTTTCCACTTTGGTAGTGGCTAACCAAAGTAGCTTTTGATCCAAGCACCATTTGTTAATCAGAATAAATGAACCAACTAAACCCCTCAATATTGGTCTTAGTGCCCTCAACACATCGACTAAGGATCTCACCATGGGAGCCTAGTCTGAGCAGCAAAAAACCCACTAGGTGTGTAAGATTTTAAGCTAAGTGGCCTTGGTAAATCAACTAAGGATGCACCATAGGAGCCTGAGCTTAGTGATTGAATATGCATCAATTTTTTATCTCACCAGGTTTGCCCTTCGTTCTTATTCTTCTATGCTTGACGATCTCGAGGTTTGAGGTCTTTTGTTTGGAGCTCAAGATTAGTGAGTGAAAAGTGCATCGATATTTCACCACAAGGTGTGTTCATCCTCTTCTAGCATTATTTGCTTGACGGCCTTGGGATTTGAGGGCTTACATATGGAGATTGAGTTTAGTAAGTGAAATCACATTGATCTTTTGATCTTATTAGGTGTTTCTATCTTCTTTTATTCTTTTGTGCTCGACGACTTGGGGATCTGAGGGCTTATGTTTGTAGCTTGCTATTTGTGTCATTAACAAGCATATTTGCTACAAAAGACATTTTTTAGACACATTGATAGGTAACTAAAATATTTGAAAAACAAACTTTATTTTTTCATTGCCATTGATAGGTAACAAAAATATTTGCATTCAAATATAACGAATATCATTATTAAGTAAATACTAATCAACATTTGAAATAATATTTTCTTAAGTATTTTGTGTTCCAAGCATTCATTAGATACCTTCTTTCTCTATCAACTCATATGAATGTGGCTGACCTAAATTACTCCATAACTTGCTTCACATTTTGCTGCTAATTTTCCTTGGCCACCATTACTTTGAAACTCGCACTTCCTTAGTGCCCTGCCTCCACCTCTTATTGCATAGCTTTGACTCTTTTGTTGTAGTGCTTAGCTACTTGTTGTCTGTATTTAGAAAGCTACATTTGAACTATGTATGTTCATTATTCTAGCAATTCCTTCTCAATCTTTAAGGCCTTTGATTGTCTTTAGGATTATAGTAGTTGGTTTTATATGAACTTATTTATATATATTTTTAGGTATAGTTACCTTAGCCCCAAAGGCTAAACTAAAATATAGTTCACACATTAGGTTTTTTATAGTTGCCATAACAACTCACAATATTCTTGGAAGCTCATCCACCAATCCTCACTTGGCACCATTTAATCAGCACCTCAATGCTTCAAGTATTTCTTTATGTTCACATTCAGCTTGATCGTTACACTATGGATGAGCTACTGAAGTGAACCTACAGTTAGTTCCCAAATTTTCTCAAAACTATCTATGTTTATTATTATTATCAAACTATAGGTCATTATAAGTTATAATTGCTTGAGGAACTCCAAACTTGTAAATTTTATTTAGTTCCATTTATATGATGACCATTTGTAATCTCTCATCCCATCATATTCCCCTTTTCTATTTCTTACCTACATATAATATTCTTTAATAAAAACTTTATTGCCACATTTTCAGTTATCAATGCTAGGGCTTCTCCATTTACCTATTTTGTAAAGTAACTAGTAGAAATCATGAATTTGTTTTTACCAAACACCAGCACTTAATGGGTTATTATAGAAGATATCATGGAAAAATTTAAAATAATTACGGACACATATTTGAAGTGTAATCATTATTGAGGCTAAGTGTTTTAAAAATATTAGTCCCCCAACATCAACAAATGGCCACAGACTTACAATTGGTTGTAATTACGAATTAGGGACATTTTGTGTTGGGGAAAATTTTTGACATCCTTGGAATTAGTGCATAATTGCCTCAACATTCTTATACGTAGTTTTTTAATAATCACCATAACACAAGTCTTTAGCCAAGAGATATTTGGAAAGTTGGCGTAATCCACATATTCCCACATGGATTTTGTTCAAGATTTCATGCCCTATTGCTTAAGGCACACACTTTAGTACTAGCATGGCATGTGAATGTCAATATAGTTTCTTGTTGGTGGTGAAATATTTTACTACCTTTATTTTTAGTTCAAATACCTTATTTTTCGTTTGCTAGTTGAGTTCCTATTTCTAAGTAATCCACTAATTCCTTCATCCAATCATCTATGGTATACATCTCTACAACCTCACATAATTCAGCTTTAGCTTTACTCATGCCCATTGAATACTTTATCTATTTACCATATAATTAATTTTTACAATTCTAGACAATGAAAAAGTACTATCCAAGGCTAATTTTACTAATGCATCGACTATTGGATTAGCTGACCATGCTACTGCACTATTTCAATTAGCTTCCCTAAATATTTCTTCATGTTAGGATTCCTAAATTTATACTATTCACTATATTGGCCGATAATCAATGCATAATCATTATACAAAGTTATTTTATTTGTCTTTAATCTTTGTGTTCTTTTGAGGCTACTTAATGTAGCTTCATATTCAACCTCATTTTTGGTGGTAACAAAGCCAAATCACAATGCATATTCCACCTTCATACCATTAGGGTCAATTAAAACCATACTAGATCCATGCCTAAGATATTGGAAGCCCCATCTCCATTCTCTCTGTTCCCCTGGCATTAATGATAAATTTAGTTATGCTTTAAATGATTAGTCGACAATAAAGTTTGCTAAAGCCTAGCCTTTAGTAGTAGGTCTTGATCAGCATTGAATGTCATATTGTCTTAATTTAGTGACCCATACCATCATTCTCCTTGAATTCTTAGGTTTATATAAGATAGTACTAAGAAGAATAGTAGTCAAAACCACTATGGAATGAGAATCAAAATAAGGTTTTAACTTTCTTAAGGCAATATGCAAGGCATAAGCCATCTTTTCCAAGTTGGTGTATCGACGATCAACATCAGTCGGCACCTTGCTAGTATAACAAATAGTATTCTGTACCCTAACCTCGATGTCTTCTCTAACAGGAATAGAGGAAATAGTTAATGTTGATGGTGCCAAACATAAGAACAATATCTCTTCCTCTACTAGGGTGGTCAGGGTGGGTAACCTGAATAAATGGTTTTTTAGGTCATTAAATGCTTTTTAACAACCTTCATTCCATTGAAAATCACCTTTCACTTATAGGAGGCGAAAGAAAGGTAAGCTCTTGTCAACACCCCTAGGTAAGAATTTGTGTTGCACGACCAGTTTTTTCATTAATTGCTTAATATCTTTCTTTCTCGTAGGGTGTTGCATATCCAAAACTGGCACAACCTTTTTAGAATTCACATCTATACCCCTATTTGAAACCATAAATCATAGGAATTTGCTAGAAATGACTCTAGATACACATCTCTAGGTTTTAATTTAATTTTATATTTTCTCAAAGTATCAAAAATAATCTGGAGCTCTTATATATGAGCTTTTTTGTTCTTGCTTTTTGCTATCATATCATCCATATGAGCCTATGTATATTCCTTGACCTATCCTTGAAATATAGTGTTCACTAACCTCTGAAAAGTTGCACTCGCATTTTTAATTCCAAATAATATTACTTTATAACATTAATTTTTATCATTATTGAAGAAATATTTATCTTGATCAGCCTCAGCTAGTTTTATCTGATGGTACCCCAAAAAGGCTTTCATAAAACATAACTTTTCCTGCTCGGCCTTTGAGTCAATCAATCGATCAATCCAAGGGAGTGGATAACCATCCTTAAGACATTCCTTATAAAGGTCAATGAAGCTGACACACATTCTCCATTTACTATTATACATAGCATATTTCATATTTCTAATAAATCTTGAGTTAAGAAACTTCTCCATCCTCTCTCAGATGGCCTTATGATTTTCAATGCCGATAACTCTTTTATGTTGTTTAACCAACTTGTATCCCTCCACTATGTATAATTAGTGTTAAATTATTTGAAGAGGAATATTTTCTTTATTAGATACAATCCATGCAAAAACTTATTTGGTTCTTGTGAGAAAAGTTAGTAGGTCCTCTTTGTCATTTTGACTAATATCCTCGCCTATCATCATCCCATGCTCTACATCTCCTAGGTTTTTCTCTTCTACTTCCACAATATCCTGTATGCCTTCTCCAAAAGCATTTAAATCTTCTACAACTAAACTCTCTCTTATCTTCTTAACACAAGGTCATCTAGGGGATCCCTTTAATTCTATTACGTAATATTGACTTGCCACTCTTTTGTCACCTTGAAATTCTCCCCATCCTGTATTAACTTAGAATCTCATTAATAACGTGCCCATAAAAATTCTCAATTAGAATTTGCTAAGGGATTGTCTTCCTAATATCATGTTATATGCCAACGGACAAGCATCGCCTACGAAGTCCATTTGAATGCCTCTTAGAGCCCCAGCTAACCAATTGTCAAAGTGAGGTACACCATTCCCTTTGAATTTATAATATTACCAATGAATCCTTCCAGTAGTGAAGTCTTATCTATCCAGTATTCTCCTAGTAGTTTAAATTGTTTATAAGCTTCCTTAAAGATAACATCAATAAAATTGTTAGTATATACGAACACTCGTTTCATCACACAAATGGCTATCTGTATTTTAAAAATCTAAGAGTCATCATGATTCTCCACCATACTCTATCCCTTTTCTTTTGCTATGAAAGTGACTTCTTGTCCTCGTTCGTGCCCTCTTATGTGTTTTATAGAAATTATCTCTTCTAATGTATGCCTTTAGAGCCAAGTTACTTGATTCTATGAAGTAATCTCCCTTGAAACTGAATAAATAATCATTTGTGGTTCATTACCTTAAGGAGGTAAAGGAGACTATTGAGTGACACCTATTTATTTTCTAGATGAGGGTGTCTGTGTATATCACTTTAAGTAACCCTTGTGTACCATCTCTTCTACAATATCCTTAACCGCCTAAAACTCTTCTATATTGTGTCCGATATCTTTATGACATGCACACCATATGTTAAGATTTATGTATTTTATGTTGGTTATTAAGGGAAAGGGCTTTGAAAATGCTTATTGGCCATTTTGACATTGAATATATATGAGATATTAGCTACCAACAAAGTGTATTCGTCAAATATACTAGGTAGACTCTATTAGATAATTGGGTGTCCCATTAACCTTAGACCCTATCAATCTCTTTCTTACATATATATCTCTTTATTGATCTTTTGTCTTGGCATTGAAGGTGTCTCCATTCTTTTATTCAATGGCGATTGCTTTACTCATCTATTTAGCATTTATCATCTCTTATATATATATTTTCTAAGAGAAGTGTAAGATGTATGTTTGGCCAAATGTCAATTCTCTACTAGTCTTTATCTATTAGTCTTCTAAGGATTGAAGGTTTTGTAATATAATTTTCCAATTCATTTATCTGTTGGACCTCTTTATCAGATTTATTTAAAAATGATCAAGCCCATTCATACTATCCTTAGGAAAACCCCATTAATCAATAGGGTTCCTTTTTGGGGGCATTGGCATGTATCAAATTTCTTGACAAAACTTCTAAACCATCTCAATGTTTTCCCCTTTAAAGTGGTTGGAAATGCTTTACATAATGTTTCTTCTCAAGCCCTAACTAACAACATATACTTCTTGAATACATTCAAGTGGTCATTTGGATCGGTAGAGCCATCAAATGAATCAAAATATGGGATTTTTATTCTTTATGCCGGTGTTTTGAAAACATCTTTGGTGAAAGGCGTCTTCCAACTAAAACCAGTATTAACCTTTTTTTCTTCCTTGGCTTCTAGTGACTCTTTCACCTTTTTATCTATCATTTTATTGATCAAATCCTCTTCATCTCTACTAGCCTATCGACTATCTTGTCTTCATGTTTCTTTTTCATCTCTTCTTGTTATCATACTTCTTGCCTTATGTTTCTATGTCAATCTACTTCATCCCTATTTCTATTGGCTCCCTATCTTGGACCCTAGCACCTTTCTTATCAGCTCTGTGATGGAGGGCTGAGGTATTCCTATAGTCTGTCACTTCTACTCCTTTTACCTTGTACATCTTTCATAGAATCTACCTATTCTTCTTGCAAGATGGTGCTGCGAAGTCTAGTTCTTCGATCTATTTTTGGAAGATAAAAAATCCTCGACCAAATTCTCTTGAGGAATAGGTTGTATAGGTAGAATGTTATAATGCTTGTCCATTCGATGAGTTAATAGTTTAAGGGTATGTGTAAGAGGAGCTAGTATATCCGAAACCATTTCTTGAATAAATGCTCAGAGCTCAACATTAGTATCTTAAAGCTTAATGATAGTAATTATATATTCTTCCCCAAGAAGATCATTAGTTCTTGGATCAAATTTATGGGAAGGTTAAGTGGGAGGCATAGCTTTTTATAAGAGTTCCCCATAGATGGTTCTTATTGTTATGGGTGCTTTGTAAACTAAGGGATTCTAAATAACAAGAGTAAGGATATGATTTAGTAAGTGATAGGAGAAAAATGAATAATTGAGTGGAGAGAAAAAACTAGAAAAGTTGTATTATCATTTATGATGTCCAAAATGAATATGACTGTAATACCCTATTTGTAAAAACCCTAATTATGAAACTAATAATTATGTGTAATTAGTTATAATAATTATTGTAAATTTTTTTGTATTAAATTTGTTATAATTATGTTTATTATTATGGAATATAGGTATAAATTTAATTAGGATAAAATTTGGATAGAGTTTGGGTTATTAGTTTTAATCCTTGTTTGAGCCCTAACTTGTGTTCGTTTTACCTAAGAACCCTAATTATGCTAACTTGATATTTTCCATGGTTTAGCTATTCTAACTACCATCCCTACCCTATTATGATTATTTCTACCTGATTATCCCTCTCCATGTCCCCCGATACTTTTCTCTCCATCACTCCATGCTTTCTGTTCAATCTATACCCTTACCTCCCATGTTCTCCTCATCTTTGTATGCTCGTCCGTTCTCACACCTCTCACCCATATAAGCCTTCCTCTTCTCTATTTTTTTATTCCACAATATTCCTTAGTCCTTGGTCTTTTTTCCCTACTATCCTGAGCTTCCTTCAGCAACAAATCCCCAACTTTCTATTTTATTATTTTTCCATTATTGTCGATACCATCTATATTGAGCGTTGCAACCTTATGTTACCTTCCACTTTCTGAGTAAGAGACTCACCTTTCACCTCCATTTATAGCTTTTTAAGCTCATGTTACTTAGCCTTGGTTTGAATCTAAATCTCACACAATCTCTCCACTTTGCTAGTTTTTCCCTTAGCTGCATGAACAAGTGTTGCTACCTCCCCTACCTGTGTGAGAGAGTGGCATTACCTTCCCATCTTGTACATGAATTCTAAAGTAGCTTGGCCCTTTGTGGCATGAGAAGGTGATGCTATCCCCTCTTGTATCATGAGATACTCATTCTACTAAGCCCTTAAAATGTGAGATTCTCTTGTTGTTGCACCATTACTGTGTTGTTAACTTGCGTAGTCTCCATTTGATCTTCTAACATTTTTCCCAAGTTGGTTTTAGTTAATTTTGATTATTTTTGTGCTGTATTAGATGATGATATGTGTGTTGCAAGGTTTTAATTGTTAAGGTAACCATTGAGGTGTTGTGGTGAAGATAACATGTGTGCTTTTGTGTAAGTTGTAATTCCAATCACTTATGAGATGGTAGAATTTGTGTGCGAGCATTATAGGCTGTTTCAACCTAGAATCATGCTAGAATTTCATTTTATGCAACTGTTATGAAATGCATGATAATATGATAACATGTTCTTGAATAGTTAGCATGCACGTTCAATTTACCATATGTGTGAGTGATATGCATGTGTTATATGTTAAACAATTAACACATGCATGTGTAGAGTTCTTATATGGTTTTTAACCTTTTCAAGATATTATGTTATGCTATGTTAATCATTTTATTATTATCATTGCATGTATAGCTAGAATTGATATAAATAGCATGAAAGTATGTAAGCATGATCAGGGTTAAAATATATGAATGGCCATTTGAATGCTCTGAGGTTATAAATGCTTCATTACATGATCCATAATGATAATTACCATCTTAAATGCCATATTATGCTATAAATATGTAGGTATGTGTTGCATGGAATATATGATATGTTAGGTAAATCCAATCACTCATGAGACAATAGAATTTATTTGTCAGTGTGATAGGTTGTTTAGACCTAAAAATATGCTAGGGTTTCATTTTATTAAATTTTTATGAAATAAATGATAAGATGATAACATATTCTTAAATAGTTAGTGTGCATGTTCATTTTACCATTTAGTGTGAGCTGTATGCATGTTTAATATGTTAAATTGCTAACATATACATGTATAGAGCTATTCTAGGGTTTTTGACCTTGCCAAGATAATATTTTATGCCATGTTGAGAGTTCCATGAGTATTATTTCATGTGTATCTAGGGTTGATATAAGTAGTATGAAAGCATGCACACATTATTAGGGTTAAAACATAATAATTTCTATTCAAATACTTTAGGGTTATAAATGATTCTATACATGACCTATGATGGTTTTTTAGGGTCTCTCAAATTTGATTCATAAGTTCATCTGTGTGTTTAGATCGATTGTTATGTGCATCATACTTGGCCATCTCTCTCAATGAAAGCACTAATGATGGTGCTTCTCCACTTCAAGAATGGATATAACTCTAGAAAGGAATGGGATGAAGGGAAAAATTTAGACAAAGAAGGAGGCATAATTCTTCTCTGGCCTTTCATTGACTAATTCTAGGGTATATAACATAACCCGTAAAAAATTACAAAGAAAATTGCCAGCTTATTGCAAGGCTGTAACAACCTTCTTATTCCCAAGGCACTATGTGAACATAACAAAAACTAGATAAGGCTAAGAGAAGATTTGCACAATAATGCTAGAGATAGGTATGTTATTCTAGCTCAATCGAAGGGCCTCAATGGAACCTTGGTGGTCCTCTTGAGCCCTGCACATGTTTCTCCTGGGTTGTCTTCCTTGATGGGTTGGTCCATATTAGAAATCTTCCCTTTGAAAAGCTAACTTCATGAGTGTAGGGTTAATGTAGAGCCTAATTGTAACACCTATGGTAACAAAGAGCCTATTATCCAAGCTCTAAAGGTTTGTCCCATAGCTCATCACATTGGAAATGGTGCCTAGCCAAAATCGCTTTGAAAACTATGTGTAGAAGTAGGATGGATTGGATAGAACCACTTCGTGATGGAAACAAGGAATCACCAATGTGGAGAGTCACTTTTACCTAGGCCACCTAGTGGTCTAGGAATGCATACACCTTCACAAGCATCCTTATAATGGATGAGAGTATTAAAGAGTACATGGAAAGTATACTGATGAATTCTTGGGAAAAGCATGACAAGAGCATGTCCACACAAGTTTAGAAGTGAAAAAGATCATGCAAAAGGATATTCAAACTCAACACAAATGTTGGTATAATGGAACCTGGGTGTTATCGTGTATGCTACACCATACGCAATTTGGAAGGAATCATTAGCAAGGTAGGCCATTGATGAATCACTAGGAATAGGTCATGTGAACAAATCAAAGCTCTCGCAATGAAGGTAAGACCAGAGATGGATTGGGAAAGAGGATTTAGGGAGCTTATAGTTTAAGCCAATAAAGTAACTGTGATTGGAAGACCAAAGAAAAAAAAGAGAAAGTTATAACATAGGTTGGATGGATCTTCGGTGAAATAAGAATTTTGGCAAACGAAGCATAGGTAAAGGAGTGGATTCATGTGCGTTGAGATGCAAACAAGTTTGCTCACTATATACCTAAAAGACGCTTTGAAGTAGATATTATTGACTGGATGAACGATATGCCCTATGAAATTATGTATGTAGTCATGAAAGTATTAAATTAATAAATAGGGTCAATCCCGACCTTTTTTCTACTAAATAAATTATGAAAATTTCCACATAATATTAATATTTAATTTTAATAATATAAATTAAAATTTAATATTATATTTTACTTTTCTAAGACTTTTCAGTAATATAATTATATTACCTAATTCTCTAAGGGTTAAAGATATTATAGCACGGTATTATGGATGAAATCAATGAAAATGAAGATATGGACAATACATTACTCTATTGCGGAATTAGCATAGATTTATAGAGATCCATACCAAATCAAAATTAACAAGATTATGTAAAATTTAGGTATCAATCACAAAATAGAATAATTGAGTAAAAAATAAAGATCTTTATTTGTGCTCTTATGTAATTACAAGATGTTTAAACTAATCAATTACACAAATATACAAATTCTATTTTAATGGATAATTCTTTAGAGAAGAATAAGAAGTTTGGTCACTCAACTTTCAACAACTAGAGTTTCAACATGTCTCTTTTTATAGAATAAAAAAAATTCTTACATGAAAAAACAACATGTTTTGGTGTTTAGGAAACACGGCCCCCTAATATTTATTTTCTTATCCTCAACTTTTACCCAAAACACATCAAAGGTTTCTCTCAAAAACACATACCGTGTTTAATAACATGGCATCCCTGTGTTTCTCATATAAAACTCCATACTCCACTAAACGTCTCTAACACCTTCACAAACCAATACAATGTTATTGTGTGCTCAAATACCCAGTCAAAACTTCACAATTCTCCACCTTGATGCACTATTTGTGATGCATGACATGTAAAAACCCCTACAAAAAACCTTTTTGGCTCAAAAAAGGGCCTCATGGGCTAAGAACACTAATCAAGTCCAAGAAACACTCGAACTTACTCAAGGTTAGTGACTTCATTAGCATATCAACTAGATTATCCAAAGTACCCACTTTCTCCAACACAAATTTTCCCGCAACAACAATATCCTAGATAAAGTGATATCTAATGTTAATGTGCTTTCTTTGATGATGAAAAGAATTATGATTCTTTGCTAGACATATAGCACTCTAGCTATTGCTAGAGCACCATAACCAAACCCAACTCTCATACTAAACCACCTAGCCACAAGGCTTCCTGAAAAGCCTATGTCATAGCCATATACTTTACCTAAGTAGCGGACAAGACCGTCACTTCCTTCAAGGAAGAACTCTAACTAATGGCTGAATAATCAAGATAGAAAACATATCCACTAGTGGATCTCCTTTTATCATGGTCTCCACCATAATCAAAGTCCACAAACCCAACTAGCGAATTAGTTGATCTCCCATACACAATACAAGATTATGGCATTCCCTTCAAGTATCTAAGGATCCACTTCACTACTTGCTAAATATCCTTTCCTAGATTTTCCATATATCGACTTACAACACTAACAACCTAAGCAATATCAAACTGAGTACACACCATAGCATACATGATACAACCAACAACATTCAAATATGGAACAATTGCCACAAACTCCTCTTCCTCTTTGGATTTGGGGACAATCCAAAGTAGATAATCTGAAGTGAGTAGCTAATGGAGTGCTCACCGTCTTGACCTCCATCATATGAAATCACTTTAGCACCTTATTTACATAGGACTCTTGTGACAAGTATAAAAACTTATTCTCACAGTTTCTAATGATCTCTATGCCAATGATCCTCTTCGCAGCTCCAAGATCCATTATCTTAAACTTACTCTTTAGCATTACCTTCACCTTATCAATATTAGACATATCTTTTACTACCACAAGCATGTCATCAACATATAACAAAAGATACACAAAAGAGCTAACGTCCATCTCCTTCAAGTACACACATCCATTATACTTACTATTAGAGAAACCATGCTTAAACATAAACTGATCAAATTGTTTATACCACCGTCTAGGAGACTACTTCATACCATATAGTGACCTCTTAAAAAGGCACACATGATCACGCATCCCCTCAACCACAAACCCATTATGTTGTTGCATGTAAATCTCCTCCTCAAGCTCACCATGAAAAAATTTAGTTTTCCCATCCAACTGCTCCAACTTAAAATCATGCATAGCCACAAGTGACATCAAAGTACGAATAAAAGTATGCCCAACCATAGGAGAAAATACCTTGTTATACTCCACGCGTAGAATTTGACTTAATCCACATACGACTAAATGAGCCTTGTATCTTGGTCTCTCGACCCTAGGAGCTCCCGGTTTGAACTTGTACACCCACTTGGAATCAACAATATTTTTCTTCCTTGGTTCCTTCATGAGTTCTCATGTTATGTTCTTTAATAAGGACTCCATCTCCTCCTCCATCATAGCACACCACTTTGTAGAGTCAGTACTCTCAACAGCCTCTAAGAATCGTTATGGCTCATACACATCAATAATAGTATCTACATTAGATAAAGCATAGTAAGCCAATTCTTCATAACCAAACCTAACCAGAGGCTTGACAATCCCTCATTCTCTATCTAGAGCATCACCCCTTTGCTCCACCTACATCATGGATCCACCCACTTTAGGAATAGTGGGTCTATTAGAAAGGTTTCTGCCATCTAACTCAACCTCAACCTCCACCTATCCTAAAGCACTATTTTTCTCCACCTCCTTAGTGACACCATCACAAGATTAAGTCTTCTAGAGGAACATAGAATCATTGAAGATAACATAGCTGATGGTTAAGAACTTAGATTCAATTGGGTCCTATAACCTATACCTCTTCACTCCGGATGTAAAGCCGAGAAACATACACTTCTTGGCTCTAGGCTCAAGTTTTCCATCATTCACATAAGCATAAGTAGGGAAACCAAAGACATGAAAATTGGAGTAATTAATTGGCTTACTAGACCACAAATCCTCAAGTTTCTTCAAACCAATGGACCGAGGTGATCGATTCACCAGGTATGTTGCTATGTGAACCGCCTTAGCCTAAAACTCTTTACCTAGACCTCTTTGTGATAACATGCATTGAGCCTTATCCAATAGGGTTCTGTTCATCCACTCAGAAACCCTATTCTATTATGGTCTTCCAACACAGGTTTGGTGTCTTACTATTCCATGGTCTTAGCAGAAATTAGTAAAACTCTATTAAACAAACTTAAGACTATTATCTCTCCTGAGATGCTTAACCTACTTCCCAATCTACTTCTCTATGGTCGTCTTCTAGCATTTGAAAACACCAAACACATCATTCTTATGCTTTAAGAAATAAACTCATACCTTCCTATATAATTCATCAATTAATGTGAGCAAGTACTATGAACCACCTTTGAAAAATCTAGTCCTCTTTTATTTTCTAAATAAATAGGGCTCACAGAAGTCCATAATACTCGTACTCTGTCCATCTAGCAACCCCCTCTTAGAGAGCTCAGCCAGACCCTTGACACTCATGTGTCCCGGTCTCATGTGCTAAAGTCTTGTAACATTTGAGTTTGAAAAATTGGAAAATTTCATAGCAGTTATCCCTACAACAGTGGAACCCACCAACTCATATAATGTCCCAACCCGCTTCCCCTTCATTGCCACTAGAGCCCTTTTTGTAACTCTCAGGGTACCATCCTCAATAACACACCATTACCCATTACAATCCTAGGAACTCAAAGAGATGAGTTTCTTAGTCATCTTCGGGACATGTCTCACATTGGAAAGTTTTTTTACCACACCATCATGCATCCTCACCTTCATCGTCCCAATCCTGGTAACCTTGCAAGTAGCATTGTTTTCCATCAAGATAAATCTTCCCTGAGTTACTTTGAACATCTGAAGCCGACTCCGATTGGGACATATACCATAAGATCACCTAGAATCTAAGATCCATCTATCACTTATATTGTTCTATCTATTAGTGGCCGACAACACATATCCATCTCTATCACCATGGGAAAATATAACATCATCCTTTGTACTAGATGACTCACCAAATGTAGCATTAGGATTCT
Organism: Tamarix chinensis; assembly: GCA_030549775.1. Classification (NCBI taxonomy): domain Eukaryota; kingdom Viridiplantae; phylum Streptophyta; class Magnoliopsida; order Caryophyllales; family Tamaricaceae; genus Tamarix; species Tamarix chinensis. Next base: position 75,241,544 of record CM060179.1, on the reverse strand, counting down.
AATTAGGAAAAAACTTCCTAACATGCCTCTTCTTATGACACCCACAACATGTCATTCTTTTGCCAACTTTTAGACTTAGATTTGGACTATTTACGATCACCAGACCCCCGCTCTTGTGTCCTCCCACTGGCTAACAAACCTTACTATGTGAAACCTAGGAAGTATCACTGCATTCAACTAACTATCAATCAACTCCCATTGTAGCAGGGTAGAATTCACATCCTCAAAGACTAACTTTTCCTTCCCATACAAAAATTACAGGCAAATAACATGACAACATAATAGCAAAATTTTCATCATCTAATTTAACATCTATATTATGCAAATCCATAACTATAGAGTTAAATTCGTCCAAGTGAATTTTTAAATATTGACCCTCACCTAATTTCAAGTCATGAAGCTGAAACTTCAATAGTAGCCGATTTGCTACTGATATTGTCATATAGAATGATTCAAGCTTCAACCACAAGGCAGGCGATGCTGATTCTTTTGTCACTTCCTATAATACCACATTTGACAAACACAATTGTATGGTTGAGAGGATATTCTGATCTAATTCCTCAAATCTCTCATCTCTCATCAATTATGGCTTCTTCGAATGACCGAATAAAGCTTTTTCCCATCCGTTCTAAATTAAAATTGCCCACATCTTTAATTTCCATAATCAGAAATTGACAGATCAATTAAACTCCTCAATATCAAATCTTGTACCATCTCGATAACCAGATATCTTTAATAATGCAACTCTAATACCAAATTGTTGCATAATTAGCACATATTTAGAGATATCCAAACCAAATCGAGATTAACAATAATATGCATAATTGAGGTTTCAATCACAAAATAGAACAATTGATGAAAAAAGTAGAGATTTTTATTCATTCTCTTGTGTAATACAAGATAATTAAACTAATAAATCAATCAATTACACAAATCTATAATTTTCTTTTAATGAAGAATTTTATGGAGAAGAAGAAGAAGTTGGGTTGCATGGCTCTCAATGGCTAGGGTTTCAATATGTCTCCTTTTATAGAAGAAAAAAAATCCTATAGGATAAAATAGTGTATTTCAAAAATAAGAAAAAACGGTCTTTGTTTAGAAAACACAGGACCCCCATGTTTATTTCCTTAGTCTTGGCTTTTTCCCAAAACACATCAAACGTTTCTTTCAAAAACATGGACCATGTTTCTTAACACGGTACCCCCGTGTTTCTCCCATAAAACTCCATACTACACTAAACTTTTCCAACACCCGCACAAACCAACATAATGTTATGTTGTGTTTGAATATCCAATCAAAACTCCTACACTCTTTGATTAATGAGAATGAGTGACTTAATAGGAAACAAATGAATAGCAAATGGTACGTGAATACTATGAAGGGTGAATATTAAGGGGGGAGAGAAACAAATGGTACATGAATTAAAGTGGGGATATAATACGAATGCGCTATTCAGGATTGACCTAAAATAAGAAAAAAGGAAAGTTAAAAATTTTATTAAAAAAAGAATTACGAAGTCAACCTAAAGTATAATTTTATATTTATAATATTAAATTTATCTTATATACACTATCATGTCTAGATATATTAACAGACAATTAATTAGTATTAATGACATATATTGTACAATTTTTTTTGATAAGTAAAATCTTTATTACTTTAGAATACAATTGTGGGTAGTGTAAACTCATAATGCAACAGACAAAAACATGGTGAAAGCAAATTTTCTAAGACATTAACATGATTCACTAGCTTTTGATAGAATTTGTAATGGTTAATGCTTTACACCCAACTCACAATTTCTTGTATAATTATATTAATTAAATAGTTAATTGGCTTCTCAATTCCTGTTATGAAAAATGAGTATCTTTCTTCTACCTAAATATGGTAAGAAACAACAACAAACATGCTTCTCAAGACCAATGACCTCTCTAGTGTCCTTCTCCCCCCCTTTGCATCCATCTAAATACTATACTAAGTGTATCTACTCGATGAATACAACCTAAACCCACTAGGATAATGTCTCATGGATTTTTCGAGCATCTAGAATTATAATAAAGGTTTTTAGTTGATTCCTCAATTCTCTCCTCACATGGGGCACAAGACTTGTCAATTGTCAATCCCATCCTAGTCATCAAGTCTTTTGAGAACAACTTGTAATGCATAGGAAGCGAGAAGAGCAACCTATTCAATTTTCTAAATAGTGTGTAATGACTCGTGTTAAGATGAATAAAAGTATAAAGAAAATTTTCATTTAATGTTATCATTTAACTTATATATTATTATTCATTGTACAAATTATACCATTTCCTTAACAAATGTCTTAACAAGTGTCCATGGAGACTTGTTAAAAATAATAATAATTAATGTTTCTCCCTCTTTATATGTTTTTGTTTATTAATAATATATTATAAAAATCTAATAAAGAAATTCATTAATAATTGATAAATAAGGAATACACATAATTAGTGATATGTCATTAGAGTTAATGTTATTTTGCATGTTTTCTTAATCTTGATGATTTTTAAGACATTGCACACGACACGAGAAAAAACTAATGTACCTTTCATCTTACTCTATTTGTATGTTAATCACTTTTAATACGTCCGAAAATATTTATAGAATTTCTATTTATAGGAATTTAATTTTTTCTCTTTCTTCTTATACCCTTAATTAATAAGGGAGTTTATATATTTCCAATGAAAAAAATCATTAATAACAAGGGTAAATAATGATAATATACCTGTAAAAGTGATGTTATGTCATTGTAATTATTGCTAATGTGGCTATTTCCTAAATCTTGACAATTTTCAAACCGTTTACATGTTATTTTATTTCATTTTCTCCATAATTTTTGTAAGTTCTTTATTCATAACTTTATAGGGTAAAATATATCTTTATTTTACATGTATCTCCTCCTTTTTAAAAAATTTTCAAAGACAAAATACATTTTCAAGTGAAGAAAGGATTAATATTGAAGATAAATAATTAATATAATTATAAAGCTAATGATCTTATTTGATGATGATTTTCTTAGACTTAGAAAATAGGTCTATCCCATTCAACTTATTCTTAAATTATAAGTTTGAAATAACTATGATTGGGTATACCAAGACCAATCAAAAGTTTATCGTTGATTAAAAAAATTGATTTTCAGCCTTTAGGGTACTTTTTAGAGTTAATAGAAAAAATACGAACATTCAATAACACCACCTACCTTGCACTATGCATACGTAATTAATGCACTAATCATACTATTTTAGAAAATAAATAAAAGTCTTAATATGTGTCTTAGAACCCATGTTAGACAAACTAAAAAAATAAAATTATCACATAATTGTCATTGTTGTTATTATTTTTAAATAATTAACAATGATAAAAGGGTTAAAAAAACTTCATGATAACTGTTGGGGGGGGTGGGTGTGTGTATGTAAGGAAAAATGCTACATTAGATTCAATATAAGGGTCATTTTTTAAGCATGAAAATTAAGAATTAAAGAAAATGACTAATATATCCTAATAATTGTTAAATATTTAATGATGAGATTTTGGGGTTCATATAACCCTAAAAATAACTATTTAATGAAGCTAAATGGTTAATTTGAAAAACCAATCAATATTTTATGGTAAAATTTAAAAATGGCACTTATTTTTGGATAAAAACTAAGTTAATGAAATGAATTTTATTATGATTCTAAGATAGTAACACTTAGGACAATATCCAATATAAAGGCATAATTACATTCACTAGTCAATTATCATATTTTGTATAATTAATTAAATTAAATTTATACAAAAAATGTTAATGAATGTTTAGGAGTATTATTTATGACTACAAATGTAACATCCTAGTTTCATAAATTGAAAATTTTCTTTAAAAATATGTTTTACAAAAGCCAAAGATAAAAATGTAGGGTTCACTACATCTGACATATAAAATGTACTCTTTGTACCCAATTTATGTCGGCTACAATGCTAAAAAGTAACTTGTACCTATAGATCAAGTGTTAAAAACACTTAATTCCATGATGGTGCAAAGTTATAAAAGATAGGGGAAGAGACATAGATAAGGGGAAAAAAGTTTAAAAGTCTTGCAAAGAGAGACCTGGATAACCATAAACTTTTAATTCACACATTATAGGCATCATATGCAAGCATCGATAACAACAACACCTATGAGCAAAGCGAAATTTGCTCATGGAAATGAGTAGTTGTTTGTCAGATGGATAAATCAGTACTTATATAGAAGGAAGATAACAAACACAAATAGATTAAAGCATACATGCCGCATAAGATCATATGAAAATAGAAGCGCTATTCATTCATACACTACTCATAATATGAGATGACACAAAAGTGAATCATATTAGAGTCCATCCTTAAGTGATCTTGAAATTCTATTTACTTAGTCACTTGAGACTAGGAACCTTACTATTTATAACTAACAAAATGATATCATGCCATCATGCATCTTCTAGGGTATAGTACACCTAGAGACCACTATTAATATTTGGTATAACAGAGATAACATATAACACTTTCCATGGGTAACACACTCTTGGGGGCCATTATGAATATTTGGTGGAACAGATGATGACATACAATAATAAATAGGATAAAATGAACCTAGGGACCATTGTTATTTATATTGGAATGGATGTATGGCATAAATATAAGGCAATGTACTCCTAGGAATTAAATTATATGAGACTAGAACCCAGTTAAGTATCATAATTTCTTAAATCTAGGACCAGATCGGGACAGGACTTAAATTACCGATCCAAGACTAGTTACTATCGAAATTAGTAAATTATATATATTTTATATTAAAAAAATTATTTTTTAGGTAAAATATTAATGAGATTGGATCAGATAGGACTAAAATCGGTTAAGGACTATTTTTTTTTTAAATTTTGGACCAAAGACCAGAATATCAGTCAGGTCCAAAATTTCGGTCTGAACTTATTTTTAAACACCCCTAATCCTAAGGACCATTTACATTATACTCATAATATTTAAGTACGCATATCCTATAAAATGGTGGAATAAGCAAGTACAGAGTAGATATAAAACTACTTAGTTTTATAATGCTCTTATTTTTCCCAACCAAAAAAATTCATTAAAAAATTGTGGAAGTGGAAGCACAAAATCACTCCAATGAAAAATGTGGTACCTAACATCTGATGGACATCATACCCTATATACCCAAGTTTGAGTATCCAAACAACATGAAATTGAGAAGAAGATAGTATACAAATAATATAAGAGATAAAGAGTTTACGTGTACAACCAAGGCCATGAAAGCATGCCAAAATGTCTTAGCTCTTGGTGTTACAACTCCAAACAAGCATATGGCCTCCTAATAGTCATCCATCAATACCTGTAGAAAGTCCTCTATTCGTGAGATTGAGTTGGTGACTTATTAAATGGGCATGTTTGGACTCACTTTTTGAATAAGCTAAGTTACCCAATATGAAATTCATGAAGCACATAAGGTCATAGAGAGCATACCGTTCATGCTAGACATGCATAAATTCATACTCATGTGTCAACATGCTATAAAGACATGTTGTACTCATAATATACTCATAACATGGTATATTTTCATATGCACAAAGCATTAAGACTATCATATTATCTATTATACAAGACATTATGATAAGTCTCATGCATCACATGGATTACAAAAATCATAATGAACATTGATAGATAAGCCATCCATATTAGATAACGTATGAAGACACTAGAGGTCATTCAATGCTATAAGAGTTTGTTTTAATTATTATTGTGACATCATGGCGGTCACAAAAATCACATATGTTTAGAGTTATAAGATTTTACAAGAATTGATAAAAGTTCTCCATCATGGGACTCAACCCTAATAGCACACCAAAATCAAGGTTACCAAGTAACCATATGAAAGTAACAATCATTTTCTACTACTCTTGGACATAAGTTAAGGTAGTGAGCAATATAAAACATCCTAGGTATCCTAAACCTTAAGTGTTGACATGCCCGGGTACACCATTGGTGTAAGCAAAGTAGGAGAGAAATTGGAACCAATGAAGGTTCCCTTCCTGTGGAAAAATCATATTACAATATCTACCCAAGTTAGCTACTTTGAGAGTCAGAGAAACATAGGCTTAATTGAATTCTCTTTACCTTTAAGTGTTTAACATCTGATCATGTTTTGATTTTAAGCGATTCTAAAGGTATTTTGGCCATATAATACAAACATAACCATAAAAGGTTTCATAATATCCTTACTTCCCCATTGAGGGTAGTTAAGGTGTTAACCATTATTAATTACCCAATTTTTCCTTGAAGGGAAAATCCATAACTATACAATCCATTCATATACACAAGTTTAATTACCCTTTTATATTCCATTTATTCTTCCTTTTTATTCATTAACCAAATTTTAGGTGAAACTTAAGACTGAGGCCAAACCTATAGTAAGTAAGTCAACCAGAAAACATAATGATCAAACGTTCCCAAATAGGCCTTAAAGAACAATATATGATCCTCACAAACCATGAAAAATAATTAGATTGCAAAGATCATAGGAATACAAAATATAGGACAATCTATCAACCAAGAAGGCGTATCAGTCAACTAAAGAAAAAGTGCCATTCATTGATTAATAAGGCTTACCAATAAACCGACCAAGCACATAACACATCCTAGAATAAGCATAATTAGTTGGCTGAAGTGCAATATCAACCAATAAAAAAAGCACCATTGGCTAGCTAAAGTTTCCCATCAGCCGATGAGTCACAGAGCCACATCAATGGGTGGAGCACATTTGTCTATCGGCATTACTAATACTGCAACATTAACTTTGAAAATCATGTATAAAATATTCCAACATTCTAGTATATAACTAAATTAACTAGTATTCATTATAAATGTTTCAAAATATATTTATAACATCTCTTCATGCTTTATAACCATTAACCAACATAAATCACGCTCATAAGACAAAATCGTCATTTAAGCATAAAATTTACTAAAACATGCTTTCTACACCAAATGATCCCATATATATCATCAAGCCATATTATAATTTGTGAAATCATTAGCATAAAAATTATCACATATATCAGCAAATGTAATGCATCAACAACCGCATGCCCACTCATTCTAGTTATAAGGAAATAATAAGTTACCTTACAAAAGTAATACAAAATGAACAACATGAAGGGCTTAAACACAAACCTCCACCACCTTCAATATTCTAAAACACCTTTAATATTCACATAAAGAGACTAAAAAATATTAAAAATAGGAAAGAAGATATGAATATTATAAAATAGAGAAAACATTAGAAAATACTTAAACCAAAATAGAGAGCAAAGGAGGAGAATGCAATTCCTCCAACATTTCCTAAATCTAATCCCCTTTCTCTAAAGAAAACAAAGGATAACTTGGTAGATGATCAAAGTAAGAGAAAAAAGAGAGAAACTTGGAGACAAGAAGGAAAAAAGACAAGGATAATGTGTGTTGTATTTTCATAAATTTTGGGAGCACAATAAGTATATAGTGATATTATAATGTAAGTTGTGGGTTTTAAGTGGGAAATGAGGGTCGGGGTATAAGTAACTTATAACCTTAACCCCTACCTCAAAATCAAGTCACAAAAAGCCTCATTGGTCAGGAAACCAACCTAATTCCAGTTAAAGAGCTAAAATGGTGGTGTTGGAACCTTGTGGGTAAGGTAAACCAGAAAAAGGTTGAGCATGAAAAGGATAAGGAGAATAGGGATAAAGGGAAAACATTCTACCCTAAGTGAAGATCTAGAGCTCAAGATAATTATCCTTGAATACCTTCACAAAGGAGGAAAAAAAGAGAAAGGAAGACAAAAGGTGAAGAACCACCTTTCCTGACAATTAAAAAATTCCTTAATTCAGCTAAAAAGCCTAAAAATTGAGCCTAACAAGCTTAAAATATTGGGGAAAAAATATTCTACAACCAAATTCAAGCATCATCATCATGGCACAAAATTAGTGGAAATTAATTTTGAATAAAATCAGAAGCAAATAATTAGCTCTCCCCGAGAATCAATCAACTTATAGGTCATATCAGTTAATCGATTATTGAAGGGTAGAATAATTATTAAACAAGTGCGCACAAAGACCTATGGGGATAGCTCATTGATCAACGCCCCCAAGACTCCTTCTACTTTGGTTTTTTTTTTTTAAATCTTATCCAAACATTCATCAAATCAAACCTCAAACACACATCAAATTAAGATCAAGCACATATCAAATCAAGATTAAATATAACAATGAACACATAACAATACCCAAATTTATGTGGTATTACAAGTTTTGATATAACCATGACATCTTTGGCACTACAGCAATCCAATAATAAATATAAACTGCTTTGGTTACCATAACAACCAAGTCACTTTGGGTACTACAACAACTCGTAATAATGTATAATTAATGACTAAGATACATCACGTGCCATAATAACCAAGTAAAACATAACAAATAAATCACAGTTCTAACTTAAGTGATCTTCCACATTAAATATTAATATCTTATCCAATAGTTGCTATAATATCCCAAATTTTAGAACTCTAATTTCTAGTCTAAGTTCCTATGGTGATGAGTTAATCTAACCCCTTTATAAGCATTGTATTGTGGGTTGGTGAGTTGCCTTAGCTTTTTCTTTGGTATAGAGCGGTAGTGTCCCTAGTTTACTAATTTGAGTGTATAAATCATTTTGTTATGTTTTTTTTGGGTCTCTAATGACAAAATTCGGTTGATCTTGAGAAAGTGGTTAACTGAATAGTTCAAGTTTTCTTTTTGGATTATGTTTGTATTTGATTTCTTATGTAATCCTTTTCTAAACCTCTAATCTTGTTGTAACCTTGTTAATAATCATAAATTTTTGGTTGTATGATTATTTTATTACCTTTTATAATCTTAAACCTATATATTCACTCAAAACATACCAAAAGTTATTTTTATACCTAACCACTCATTACCTTCCAAGTCAACACTCATCTCTCCTTTTTATTTTTGTTCAGCAACAACTTGGTAGAAGATGAATACTGACTATTTGTCTTGTCTTGATTTGTTGCTTTTATTCTTCTCTTGCACCCTATGTAACCCCCTAATATTTACTATTGAAAATTTTTATTTTATAATGAAAGTATATAAGTAAAATATTAGCGGTTATCGCTGTAATTGACATAAGTCTAGTTTATTCAACTATCCTTACATCAACTAGAAGGCTAAAACATTTAAAGTAATACAAGGAAATTAGAAACAAAAGAAACATTTATAATACAATAATGAATTTGGAGTTTAACTCCGAGTTACAATACACAAAATGCAAACGAAGGGATACTGTATATTAAGAGTCCAAAAAGATATCCGAGTAAATACAACTACTAGATAACATTACTCTTCACCTAAACACCTAGTACAGATAAGGTCACTCATCCTCACATAATGCATCATATGCAACATAATCATCTAGAGGATCTTCTGAGATCTGCACATAAGAATCAAGTCTTTTGCTCGTGGGAATGAGCAGCACCCATAAAATGGGTGGTTAATACACTACTTACTGAGTAAGAGAACAATACTATCTAAACAGGGATAGAAAAAACACATGCATTCACAACATATGATAGTATATATTCAAATAAATGAAATGTCTCATAAGATAGATAATGATCCAGGTCTCTTTATTAGATATAATCGATTTCATTTTTTATATATCTTGAGTGTAGGAACCCCACTATTCTTAAACTGGTGGAATGGTCTGAAATACCTTCTCATGGACAACACACCTGAGTCACTATTATCATCTGGTGAAATGAATATAAAAACATCACCTTCTAGGGGAAGAATGCTCCAAATCCTCTATTCTCTTTGATGGAACAGAATATATATAAAAACAACACCTTGGTCTCGACTCACGTATTCTTCCACTTTAAATCATTAGAGTCTTTTCTATAGGTTATAATATTATATTTTCATTTAATAATGATTAGGGCCCCCATTATTCCTAATCTAGTAGAACATACTAAAACATGTTCTTGGGGAAAAACACTCCCGAGCCAATATTCTCACTGGTGGAACGGATATTAAAAACATCATCTTCTTGGGGTAGAATGCTCCCGAGCCACTATTCTCTCTGGTGGAACGGAATATATAAAAACATCACCTTGTCCCTACTTACGTGCTCTTTAACTTTAAGTGATTAGTATCTTATTCATAATTAGGTCTGAGGCATTAAATACATTAATGTAGATAGATACATAACACATGTCAAAGTCCTTAATGTCTTCAAACTTTAATTACACACTCCTTAGCATTCATTCTCCCATATTTAATATTCGACCACAAATTATAATATATCATTATCAAATATCATCATCATTATTATACCCATAATTCATGGTTTAAGTCCCATGTCGTACATGTATAATAATAATCTTATCCTAGGGTATTACTCACAGCATTACCAAAAAACCTAATCTCACATATTAGCCATAATTTACCCCATGAGAATCATATGATTACTAAGTTCGATAAACATCCTCATAAATCCAGTCATTAGCAACATATCTAGAATTCAAATAACCTCTAGATCTTATACATGGAATGATAATATTATCATTTTAAGTTATTATGCCCTAATTATACCGTTATTTCATTTTAAAGGACCTCAAAACAAACAATAATAGTTCCAAACATTTCTCAGGATATCATTATCATATCTTAGTCCGCCTAACATATAAAATACGACAATTTTCTTATTATCCCATAGTGACCAAAATACCCTTAAGGATAAATAATAACCTTTATTTTCTAAAACCTTGTACCTTCTAGACACATTATTCTTGAAATCCACCATTTATCATCATGCCTCAAAGATATGCTTAAGTCCACTTACCATAGCTTATTTAGCCCATATTTCATGCCATATGATATATTTCCCAGAAATATGTCATTAACATGACAAAATCATATCCATACCTCTTACCCATTATCACTTTCTTTCAAATATAATATCCATATCATCACAAAATATCATGATTAACATATATTAAATCATATAGCAATGATATCATGTAAAACACACATAATCAAATAAGCAAATAACACAAAAACCCTAAAGATCAATTAGTATCCTTACCAACTAGGAAATCTGGTTCTAAGCACGTAAATCCTATACTTCTCCCTCCGAGATTACTGGAATACCACCTATAAAAAAATAATAAAATCCTTGGTTAGGCTCAAAGAGTATAACTGCAGGAGAAATTAAGGAAATTAGGGTAAAAATGGAAATAACCTTAGTCAAATGGATGCTTGAGATGTGTGGTGGAGCTATGGTAAAAATTTGGTGGTGTTTGAATAAGGTTTGGGGTGAAAGTAGGGGTGCATGGCCAAAAATGGGGGTTGCACGGGCGTGCTGCAAGTAGTACACACCCTAGTCGAGAGGTATAATCAAGCACAATCAGATGGTGCGAAGTGGCACAAGTATGCTCGATCACTGAGTAAACAGGTCGCAAGTAGAATAAATGTGCATAGATGTGCATCTGAGCCATGGACGGGTATGCATTAAGGCCATGTGCAGGCGTGTGAATATGCACAGGCAGGCTGTGCTAGGGTTCACGGGCGTGAAATAGGAAATTTTAGTGTTGTATGGTCTTGGTTAAGGCTGTACACAGGTCATACGTTTATAAAAAAATGAGGTAGGCTAGGAGAAGAAGGAAAAAGAGACATTGGTCAGCGATGGTGCTAGGGAAGGTTGGGGTAACCTTGGTGGTTAGTCCATTGGTCAATGGGCTATGTGAAGTGGTTGTGGTGGTGTATAGTGGCAATGGAAGACATGCGGTAGAAAAACAGGGCATGAAATAGGAAGAAGAAGAAGAAGAAAAGAGAAAGAAGAAGGAGGGAAAGAGACGGGCTTGGGCAGTGGCTCTTTGACACAAAAATGGCAGAGTGGAGGCTAAACAAAGAGGAAGAAAGGAGGGTGTGGTATATATATATATATATATATATACACACACACATGTGTGTGGTATAGGTGGGGGAAAAAGAAAACAAAGGGGGAGGCATGTGAATTGATGGTGCAGGGAGTGGTATAGGTCATAAAGGGTGGCAGTGGAGATAATGGTTACGTGTTGTGGTGAAATTGTAGGTGATGGTGATGGTGGGTGTGTATGTTGCATAAAGATGAAGAAGAAGAAGAAAGAAGGAGGCAAGGAGTAGGGTGTGCATGTGTGTAGGTCGGCAGAGATAAGAGAAAAAGAAGAAGATTGGTGATGGATGATGGATGGCTATAGAGGAGATGATGGGTGATGGTGCAAGTGGAGAGGGATGCAAATTGTAATGCAAGTTGCAACAAAATCAAATATCGTGGCTTAAGTTGATGGGAGAAGGAGAAGAAAGAAAAGAAAAGGAGAAAGAAAAGAGGAAAAGAGAAAAATATTGGGTAATATTTTAGGTATTTTGGATTAGTCAAAATAGTTAGGATTAATGGAAAATTTAGCAGGTATGAGATTAGATTACAAAATACACCTTATTGGGGTCAAATATTCAGATTTGGTTAAAGTTTTGAAGTTAAGGAATTTGGTTAAGGCTAAAATAAGATTTTTTTGGGATTAGAATCAAATTAGAGCATTCATGATACAACATTTGGCTAAGAAAATTGTCATGGTATTACATCACTACCCCCTTAAAAGAGACATCATCCTCGAAGTCGACAAGTCTAGGTTTGAGAAGATGAGAAAAAGAATGCAAGAAAGTGATCTTTTTGGTCAAACCTATCGGAGTTACTACTATATTACAGGGGACTACCCCCTTAAAAGTGAGAAAACCCCAAACCCTAATAAACCTGAGCTAAAAAGGTTGGGATACTCCTCACGCATATCCTTCTTGGTATCTTAAGTCTCTTCTTTTATTCCTTGATGGCTCCAAATAATCTTCATAAGCAGAACTAAGCTTGTTCAGGTTTGTTAAATCTTGGTGTCGAGAATCCTCAAAGGTATCTCCTTGTAGGACAAAGAATCATCGAGCTTGATCTCATCTGGTTTGATCACGTGCGACGGATCTGTGCCGTGCTTCCTCAGTTGAGAAATATGGAAGATGTTGTGAACTCGGGCCAACTTTGGTGGAAGTGCTAGGTTTTATATTGCCTTGCCAACCCTATCAAGAATCTCATATGGACCAATAAACCTTGGGCTCAACTTACCCTTCCGACCAAATCATCACTACGATGTCTCTGATCTGCGTAGTTCTTCTAACGACTCTGAGCTACTCTCAGCCTATCCTAATTCAACTGAGCCTGCATATTTGTCTCCTCAATCAACTCTGGTCCAAGTACAATAGTCTCACTGATGTTGCTAGAACGCAAAGGTATTTGACATTTACGTCCATACAATGCTTCAAAGGGTGTCGTCCTTATATTAGAATGATAATTGTTGTTGTACGAGAACTCAACCAAATGTAAACGATCTTTCCAACTGCCTCAGAAATCCAAAACACAAACACGTGGCATATCCTCTAGATTCTGAATCATTCTTTCAATTTGTCCATCTATAGTAGGGTGAAATGAGGTACTCATCCTCAATCTCAAGCCCATAGCCTCCTAAAACTTCCCCTAGAAGTGAGAAAGAAATCTTGAATCCCGATCGGAGACTATGTCGATAGGGGTACCATGCCAACTCACCACAAAACTCAAATATGCATCGGCCAGCTGATCTATACTCCAAGTTGACTTCAGTGGCACAAAAATAGCAGATTTAGTTAACTTGTCAATGATAACCTAAATCGTGTCACAACCACCACGAGTCCTTTGTAGCCCACTCAAAAAATCCATCAAGATGGAGTCCTACTTCCCCCTTGGAACATCTAAAGGATGAACCAACTCTGTAGGTCTCCAATGCTCAATCTTGACCTTTCGATAAGTTAGACACCTCAACACAAACTCTGCTACCTCTCACTTCATACGAGGCCACTAGTATATTCTCTTAAGGTCAACTTATCCTATCCAAGGTGGTCAGAATATGGAGTACACTAACCTTCCTCAATAATCTGGTACTTCAGATTGCCGCAACTTTGAGGTACACAACAACAACCTCTGTAGCGAATGCTACTATCCTCATGAATCTAGAAACTATCAGCTCTACTGTCCTGAATCTTCTGCCCAATCCTCTTGAACTTAACATCCCTAGACTATCTTGCTTGGGTCTCATAAAAAATCGTCGATGAAATTATCAAAGCACATATATAAATCTGTAAGCCTTGCAAGATCATCTCTATTCCCATCTAATCAAGCTCCTCCAATAAATGACTTGACACCATAATAGAACTCAAAGAATGTGATGACTTACTACTCAAGGCATTTGCAATGATGTTGGCCTTAACCTTATGGTGGGTTAACTCAATATCATAGTCCTTCACCAACTCTAACCATCTCCTCTACCTTATATTCAACTCCTTCTAAGTGAATATATACTCGAGAGTCTTATGGTTGGTGTAGAATCTACACTTAGTCTCATATAGATAATGCCTCTAAATCTTCAATGCAAAAACAACCGCTACTAGCTCTAAATCATGCGTCAGATAGTTTTGCTCATACTGCTTCAAATAACGAGAAGCGTAAGCCACTACCTTACCATGCTGCATCAAAACACAACCTATTCTATACTTTTATGCATCGCTATAGACCTCAAATCCATTAATACCTGAAGGTAGAGTCAAAGCTGGTGCCATAGTGAATGCTTCAACTCCTAAAATGTCTCTCACAAGCATCATCCCATTTAAATCTAGTCGTCTTCTACAGTAGGTTCATCCTTGATCAAACAAGTCATTGATCCTTATAAGCAAATAGTAGTTCTTCACCATCAATTGGTTCAAATTCCGATAATATATACACAAGTGAAGGATCTTGTCCTTCTTTTTCACAAATAGAACTGGTGCTCCCCATGAGCCACACGCGGGTAGATATACCCATGAGCCAACAAATCCTCCAACTGAGTTTTCAACTCCCTTAACTCTATCGGTGCCATCTAATAGAGCACCTTAGAAATAGATTCGGCCCCTGGTATCAACATAAAGGTGAAATCTATCTCCAGTACTAGAAGCATACCTAGAATCTCCTTAGGAAACATGTCTAGAAACTCCTGAACAACTGAAACGCCCTCTAATGCTGACACATCCTTATTTAGCTCTTGAAATCCACACAAAAACATAGGGTAACCTCTCTACACCAAATAATACAATGTATAGGTAGATACGGCCTTTGTCATAAGTCTAGGCTTGCATCTCTAGTAAGAGACTCCATCATCTTGATGTCCCCGCAACACAACTTGCTCCTATGAACAATCTATCAGTACCTTATACCTTCCTAACATATCTATCCCAAGGATAATGTCAAAATCCTATAGATCTATCTTAACTAGATCTACTAGGAAGTCTACCCCGCCTATCTCTAAGGTTACATCCGAGTAGAGCCTAGTACAGTCCAATCTATCTCCAAAAGGCAACAACACAGATATAGATACAGAAGAAGATGAAGTCAATATAGCTATAGCAATAAATGAAGAAGACACAAATGATAGAGATGATCATGAATCAAACAACATATAAACTAGTAGCAAGAGGATTGAGAATGTACCAAAACCACATCCAAATGTCTGTTAGCCTTTACCTAGCTGATTACATTTAGGCGTCTGCCTGACTAACCTCCCTGACATCCTCCACGATACCCTCTAAAACCCTAAATCTGACCTCCTCCCTTATGAGGGAAAGAGCGAGGCCCCTATTATCTCCCCTAACCCTCTCTAGACTATCCACTAAGTGAGGTACGTGCTCTCTACTGAAAATGTTGCTGAGGTTGCTGGTAGGTCCGCTACTGAAAAGCCTGTTGCTATAGAATTAGTGGTTTCTGTTGCTAATACTAACCTTGTTGATGTTGGAACTCAAAAGAGTAATGGCCCAGCTGACTACACTTGATACACCAAATTGGAGCACCTCGGTAATTCCTCCCTGGATGGTCTTGACTACTAAAACGGCACGTGAAGCCCCTTGGCTAACCCCAAGATTTGCTTTGACCTCTTGACTATCCCTAGTGCCAATATTGAACTCCCTAAGGTTGGTTATGACCTCTCTGTTGAAACTCTACTGATCCTCCTCCTAGGTACTTGATCTTACCTCCAAAACCCTAGGCCTTCAGCTTCCTCTTACCCAGAATGGAAGCAAAACCAAAGTAGCAGTGATACATGCCTTCTCGTACAACGTGGCTAGGTTCTAAAAAGCCACAACACCCATCATCTTTTAGATGCTAAAGTGGAGTCCCTGCTCAAACTGGTAAACCATAGTCAACTCACTAGCTACAATCCTTGATGCGAACATTAGCAACTCCGTAAACCGAGCGTCATGCTGTCTCACTTTCATAATCCATTGAGTTAGCTGCATGAACTCCTTCACTTATCCCTCTTAACACTCTCAAGGTAAAACTTAGCATGAATCGCTGCCTTGAAGTTCTCCCAGGACATCTACGACTCATTTAGCGCACGATGACCTACCCACTAGGTGTCGAAAACTCCACATAAGAAGAAGGCTGCAATACCCACGTTTTGAGCTGGTGGGCAATCAACTGCCTCAAACGTCATGACCAAATCCTGATTCCATCGCTCCAAGATAATCTGGTCTAGATCTCTAGAATAAATTAGTGGGTGATGTCCATTAATCATCTGAAGCCAATATTCTCTAATACCCTCTTGTAAGTCATACAGTGGTGGTGGTGCCAGCTAAGGCGAACGTTAGATGAACTTGATGAATACCTCAAAGGAGTCCTTCAAATGACCAACATGGCTACTAAGTGCCATGATAACTAACTAGTTGCAAGATAGAAGACATGTTAGAAATAAGCCTTCCTAGATTACTAACAATTAATGCACTTAATCATATTTTAAGGCTACCTAGGTTACCTACCCTCAATTCATCACAGGTTAATCTGGGTTTTAAAAAAATGGGTTTTTTTTTAAATGTGAAATAGACCATTAAAATCAGATAGGGGATCATTGAAAATAGAATTTTAGAAACCAAAACACGGTAATCAAAATCAAAGCTCTGATACCAACTTGTAATACCCTAATTTTTACTACTAAAATTTTTTGTTTTACTACGGAAATATATAAGTAAAATACTAGGGGTTACCATCGTAATTAACATAAGTATGGTTTATTCAACTATCCTTATATCAATCAAAAGGATAAAACATTTAAAGTAATACAAGGAAATTAGAAACAAAGGAAACATTTATAATACAATAATAAGTTTGGAGTTTAACTCTGAGTTATAATACAAAAAATATAATAGAAGGGATATCATGGATCAAGAGTCTAAAAAGGTATCTGGGTAAGTACAACTACCAGATAACATTACTTTCACCCAAACACCTAGTACAAATAAGGTTACTCATCCCCACCTAATACATCGTAGGCATCATAATCATCTAGAGGATCTTCAGGGACCTACACATAAGAATCAGGGTCTCTTACTTATGGAAATAAGCAATATCTATAAAATGGGAGGTCAGTACGTCACGTATTGACCAAGGGAATAATACTATCAAAATAGGGATACAAATAACACATTATTCACAACATGTGATAGTATACAGTTAAATAAATGAAGCATCTCATAAGACAGATAATGATCCAAGTCTCTTTATTAGATATAATCTATTTCATTCTTTTATATACATTGAGTGGAGGAACCCCACTATTCTTAAATCGAAGAAAAGTTCTGAAATACATTCTTAGGGCCAACACACCTAAGCCACTATTATCATCCGGTGGAACGGATCTAAAAACACCACTTTCTTGGGGCAGAATGCTCCCAAGCCACTATTCTCTCCTGTGGAACAGAATATATACAAAAATAACACCTTGGTTCTGACTCACGTATTCTTTCACTTTAAATCATTAGTGTCTTTTCCATAGGTTATACTGTTATATTTTCATTTTACGATGAGTTGGGACCTTACTATTCCTAATCTGATGGAGCAGACTAAAACACCTTCTTAGGACAAAAAGCTCCAAAGCCACTGTTCTTTCTGGTGGAACGAATATTAGGAATATCATCTTCTCAGGGAAAAACACTTTTGAGCCACTATTCTCTCCGGTGGAATGAAATATATAAAAATAACACCTTATCCCTACTTACATGCTATTTCACTTTTAGTGATTAGAATCTTAATCATGATTAGTTCTCAAGCATTGAATGCATTAAAGTAGATAAACCCTAATTACACACTCCTTATCATTCATTCTTCCATATTTATTATTCGACCACAAATTATAATATATCATTCTCAAATACCATCATCATTATTATGCCCATAATTCACAATCTAACTCCCATATCATGCGTGTACAATAATAATCTTATCCCAAGGTATTACTTACAGAATTACCAAAAACCCTAATATCACATATTAGCCATAATTCCGTATTTGGAAATTAGGATTTATTTATTTATCTTTTGCTACTCTGGAAACGTTAATTAACAATTACGTGTTAATTCTGTTATCCTAGCGTAGATTAAAATCTAAACTAGATAGGCGATCGGTCTAATTTGTTTAAATTCTTAATCTATGATGCGAGATCATTCAATTCCGTCCATCAATTCAATTAAATTTAATTTAGAATCATGAATTCAAAATACGTTATCATATCCGAAACCCTAATTCCGTCATCAAATCCTCCTACCTTATACTATCTACATAATTGCAATAACACACAATTAAATGCAATAATCTATAATTAACATCAATGCTTATAAATAAATTAACAATGAAACACCAAACATAAGAAAAATAATAATGCAACAAAGAGAATTGAATTGCATTCAATCAAAAATCAAAACTTGCAATTAAAAGAGGAATGGAGAAGAACTTATCGAATTGAATTGCAGATTGTTGATTGTTCAATTGAATACAATGGAGAGAAAGAGAATTGGAATTACAAATTACATGTGGTATCTAGAGAGTATAGAGAGAAAGAGATAATCCCATTCTCGAACTCCCCCGAACCACCATTTCGAATGTTCAAACTTTAGAAATACATCGGGGAAACGTTGCGCGAACGGTTACAGAATTTGAGAAAAACACGGTCCGTGTTTAGGAAACACGGTACCCCCGTGTTTTTCCTTGAACTCTCGGCCAAATGCTGAATTTTAAGTGCTAAAATTTGTGTGCTGATAGAAAAACACGGGCCGTGTTTAGGAAACACGGGGGGGCCGTGTTTCTTGTTCCTTCATTATTTCTTCATGAAATTTCAACACAATCTTCCCTTTGATATATATTCTTCATTTCCAGTCTTTTCTTCCATTGATTCCATATCTATTGATGTGTTCTTTGTTGCCTTTTCTCTTTCCATCGATTTCTCCTTTGAATTTCTTCATTTTTATCTTTTCCTGCGAAATCTATCCAAAAGAGAAAAACTCGAGAAAAGATTACATGTTATAAAAGTAATGAGGAATAAATGACATTTTTACTTAGCAAAATAACATATAAATCTCATCTATCACAGGGCGCAATGCTCTTGTCCACTATTATTAGCCGGTGGATCGGTCACACATAGGGTATCATACCCTAACCACTATTTCTTACCGGTGGATCTGTTGGCCCCAGATCACATGGTGTTCCACTGTAAGTACTTAGTATCTTTTAAATGTCTTATCAACTAAGGTGTTTAGTTTATTGAGCTCGGAGGCCATCACTATTATAGTCGGTGGATCGGAGGCAAATAGGGTATCATACCCTAACCACTATTATAGTCGGTGAATCGGAGACACATAGGACTACGCGTCCTAACCACTATTTCTAACTGGTGGATTGGTGGAACCCGACTCAATACTCTTCTACTTTACATAATTAGTGTCTTAAGTATCTTATTCAAAACTTTGCCTAGACATGCATGAATAACCCCTACTATTATTATCCTCCAACCCTAGTTAACCACACCAACCCATGGTAACCATAACTCCCACGCAACCCTAACTCCATGCAAACCCTAGCTCCATGTAAACCCCACTTCCATGCAAACCCTAACTCCATCATGCGAACATGAATTCCATGCAACCCTAATACCATGCAACATTAATACCACCATGCAAACCCTAACACTACCATGCAAAATTAATACCACCATGCAAAACCCTAACACCATGCAAGCATTAACTCCATGTAAAACCCTAACACCATGCAAGCATTAACTCTATGCAAAGCCCAATGCCATGCAAACCCTAATACCATGCATTCCACCACTCCATGCAAAACCCTAACACCACATTGTTATACTTCCCATCATTATTTTACAACCCTATCATGCATGTCTTAGGGCCACATCATACCATGATAATAACACACTCATGCACATAATTCTCATGCCACAATTATTTACACAAACATACCTCAACTCTATATCATGTTGTATTCATAATAATTATACAATATACACATAAAATGCATATTAAATCATATCACATGGCATGTATGGCATATAATTTATATATTACACAAATGGCCTTAGCACCCCTTACCTAAAATGTCACCGGTCTTGGAGCACGCTCCTATACCTCTTGGGGGCTTTGACTAGGCTCACCTATTATGGGAAAAAATACTAGAATTAGGTTCCTGCCTAAAAATGCTATTATTTACTAACTTATCCTAAGAATTGGTTTTTAATTAAAATAATACTATACTAGAATTAACTATACAAAATACTACCAAAAATACTAATAATAATACTAATGTAATTTAAAATGAATGGTGATATAAGGGTTTCTACACTTCACCAAAATAATACTACTAATGATAATAATAATAATTATTATTTTAACAATAACAAAATATTAGTAATAATAATAATAATAATAATAATAATAATAATAATAATATAAGCTTAAAATTATGAGGTGGGGTTTTTGACCCTACCTCCAAATAATGAAAGTACTATTCAATAATAGTAATAATAATATTAATAATATATATACTTATAATAATATTAAATTAGTAAAGATAATAATCATAATAAGATTAATAATAGTAAAAATAGTAATAATAGTAATAAAAATACAAGGGTGCGACCCTTAATTAAAAATTAAGGCCTCAACCCTCCTGAAATAATTAACATTAATAATAAAATAATTATACTAATAATAATATTAATAATAATAGTATTAATAATGATAATAAACTTATAATAATTCAAATAAATTCCTAAAATTCGAAACTAACAATCTAATTAACTCAAGAATAATCTCAACCCTGCTAACAAAATTTATCAATAATATTACATCTAATAACAATAATAATAACAATGATAATAATAATAATAATATTTGAATAAATACTAAAAATTTGAATAAAAACAGAATAAATTACAATAAATAGGAAAGAAGGGCTGAGAGGGTCTAGGGTTTCACCTTGAGTCGGCGGAGATGGGTGGCACCGACGGTGGTGCACGGCGGTGGCTGGAAAAGAGAGCTAAAAGGGGAAAAGATGAAGAAAAAGAGGGGAGGAGAAGGATAAAAAGGAAAAGAAGGTTATGGCTCGGTGGAGGAGAATTAGTAGAAGTTTTTGGGTGGTGCAGAAGGAAATAGAAGTGGCAGATGTGGTGGCAGACGACGGCTTAAAGGTTACGGGGTAAAAAAAAATTTCGGTATGGACGGGGAACTTCGCACGGATATGGTGTCTCGTGTGAGAAGAATCGAAGGAAGTGGAGAGCTTAGTTAGCTAGAGTGCGGTGCAGGGAAGAATTTGGGAGGTAGAGGTGGCAGCAAAGTTGGCTAACGACGGCGAACGGCTCGTCTGAAGTCACAGTGGCACACGGTTAGCTCCTAAGGTTTCAGGGAGAAAAGGTTTCGAAAACACCCACACCAGTGGTATTTATAAGGCTTAGATAGGATGATAGGGTTTTGGAAGTCGGTAGGAGGGTATTGGATGCTAGGTGTGGGGTGATCGGCGACGTTAATTGGTCGGTGAAAATTATGGTTGGGTCGAACATTCCCGAAGCAAAAGAGAGAATCGAATGAGAGATAAGGGAAGAGGATTATACCAAGCTGATCTGCGAGTCAAGAGGGAGATAATGAGGGGAGAAATGGCTAGTCAAAAACAGCGTGGCCGGCG
Organism: Tamarix chinensis; assembly: GCA_030549775.1. Classification (NCBI taxonomy): domain Eukaryota; kingdom Viridiplantae; phylum Streptophyta; class Magnoliopsida; order Caryophyllales; family Tamaricaceae; genus Tamarix; species Tamarix chinensis. Next base: position 75,219,371 of record CM060179.1, on the reverse strand, counting down.
GTGGAAGAAGGAAGGGGTGAACCGGCGGTTGGGGAAAAAGAAAAGAAAAGAAGAAGAACCGGCCGGCTGACAACGATTATAAGTTTTTTAATGAAACGCGGTGTCCTAGGGCAATAAAGAACAAAATGCAGCGTTCGGCTGCCGCGTAAAAGGAGGAAAGAAACGGTGCTAGGCCGTGGAAGGAAAGAAGAAGGAGAAAGGGGTTGGGCCGCATCCAGGCCCCATCCGGCAAGTGAAGAAAAGAAAATGAAGAAAAGAAAGAAAAAGAAAGAAAAGAAAGAAAAGAAAGAAAAGAAAGAAAAAGGAGGAAAGAAAAATAAAAAGGAAATTATAAGTGGTTTGGGGTTAAATAAATTAATTAGAATATTTTGGGTATTTAGAATAAAATATTTAAATAAAATAATATTAAATTTTCTTTTTAGGCTAATTTAGGGTTTTTAAAATATTTTTCCTAAATTCCTTTTTAATTAGCAAAAAGCCCAATTTTTCCCTTATAAAAATATTTATAAATTCTTATTAATTTGCCCTAAAAAAATCCTTCCTATTCCAAATAAAATAAATTAATAAATAAACTCCCTAATAAATCCTTATTTAGTTATATTTCTTAAAATAAATATTTTTGGGGCATTTCACTAACTTTGTGGGTAATGTTGCCAATCTTACTCAAACTAATTTGGTCTTATGTTCTTTCTCACTATGCATACAAGAAGATATTACCATGACACCTATATCATTTATTTAGAGTCCAACAACCACATATGTCGCACAACTCACCTTTTCACAAGCCTTAAACCCTTATCAAAGCCATGAACAATCACCTTGTTAAAAGACAATGGTATTCTAGTATCACGAAAAAGAAACTATACAACTAGCTTCAACCATCATCCTATATGATGTCTTACTTATGAAATCCTTTAGTTATTACCTTTTATCCATTTTTTGGCGTTATAGGTTAATCATCCTTTGTTTTGATGATAACAAACTCAGTGATGAATTTGAATTATCTTGTTAAGTGTGCATGTGTATCATAGAAAAAAGTGAAGTATTCAACACTTAACTAAGTCAATTAGTGATAAGGAGATCAATTTTACAAATTATATCCTAAGAATAAGCCAAATATCAACAAGGAGGAAAAAGTAAGACTCTAACGTTAAGTACTTCAATTTCATATGTTCAATATACAAACCATAAATGGATAAGCAAGTGTGCTCAAGATACCAAGACTCAAGTTTCAAAGAGTACGTTACAGTCTTAGGTTTTATATACATATAATTTATATATTGAGCACTTAGATTTTTCAATAATTTGATATTTATAACCCTATTTCAAAATAATTTTGAAATAACTTAAAATGACTTTGCGCATTAAAAATATTTTCAAGTATTTGTGCAAAATGTTGTCTTAAATTAATTTTATTTTAAGCAATTTTACATATGATCTAACTTGTAAAATTCACCATAAATTAAATAGGCATTATTTTTGGGAGAATAATATTTATTTGCAAATCTTATGATGTCTACTTTAGAGAAAAAAAATATAGCATACAATTTCAATATCTGTATCTCAAGTTATTGTCTTTTTTGTAAAGGTGCACAGTGCTGAAAATAGTTCCACTGATTGACTGGTTGGTCAAAACCAGTCGACTGATCTAAGCATCTCTTAGATTTTTTGCCTATTATCATTCGATTGTTGGAGTAATTTTTACAACCAACAACTATTATCGATTGTTTTCCATATTTTAACACTATAAATAAGAGTTATTTGACTTTAATAAACATTAATCAAGCTAGCACAACTCTTCTAAAATAATCATTTTTACATCTTATAAAGAATCAAAGGGAGTTTTGATTTGACACTTTCAAATATAAATTAAACTTCTCTAGTACTCAATTTGTTCTTCATATTTATCTAGAGTGCTCATACACTTATAATTATTATTTCTATAGCTAGATAAAAATCTTCACAAGTGAGCACTCACTTTCATATGCTATCTAGTGAAGATTTTTATTGTATTCATTCAAACTCATCATCTCACATACAAGTGAAGAGTGGTGTGTTTTCTAGCATTATTAAGAGAGGATAACTAGGTAAAGTGAAGATAATCTCCTAGAGAGTTATTGAGATTGTAGGCTCATAAACCAAGAGAGGAGTGATCATCATTAAACACCCACTATAAATATATATAGATTCAAATCCAAAAGGTAAAACCTTTTGGTGGTGGATGTAGAGAAACTTGGCAGAGTTTCTTGAACCACTATAAATTATGTGTTTATTTTTTGCCATCCTTCTACTTATTTCTCATATAATTTTAATTTGGCATTATTGTTCCACAATAATCTACTCACCCTCTCTAGAGTATCCACACAAGCTTTTACCATTACTAAACTAACTACAAAAATATAATGCCAGGTTATTTTCTTACCTCATTAGTGTGTTTCTCAAGGCCTTTCTCCAAAGAGGTTGTTAGTTCTTGGTAGGGACAAATATGGACTATACTTGCTACATTTATCCTCTCCATCAACAAGTCACCATCAAATTTATTCATCCTTTATAACCAATTATCTAATCTGTCAAATAGTCTATCTAGTTTTCTCATTTGTCAAATATTGATGTACTTACTACCAGGTATTCTTTGAGTTATATCTTATGTAAATTTTTTGACTCATTATGGCATCATAGAATAGACCATTTACCAATATATAAACTTCATAAATTAGAATTAATAAAATCTAGCTCTATCTATTTCTTTTATGATGATCCTTATTCAATTTATCCAAAGGCAAGACACTATATGCCCTTCCCTCACAACTCCATACACACAATTGCGCAATTTAACTTAATTCACATTGATGTATATGGATCATATAATATACAAACCTATAATTAGCATAAATAGTTTCCTCTAATTGTAGATGAATACACCTATACAACTTGGACTCACTTATTAAGTTCCAAGAGTTATGCCTTCTCTACCCTTAGAAACTTCATCAAACAACCACCACCTTTGAACATTTGAACCATGCCATTATCATCCCATGTTTCTTTGCCAAAGACCTCAACCGAGCTAGTTAGCACCACCATCCCAACAACCAGCCTTTTGCTTGCCTTGAACGTGAGTTATTGAAATGCCCCGAAAAATTATAATCTTAAATATTATATTTAAATGAGATTTTATCATAAAGATTAATTAAATAAATTATTTTGATTAAAATAAAAGGAAATTAATTAGGGAAAATCAAGAATAAATTTATAAGTATGTTAATTAAGAGAAATTGGGTATTTTAGCTAATTAAGGATTTGTATTTTGGAAATTAACTAAATAAATTATTTAAAATAATGAGGAGAAAATAGTTTCAAATTAATGTTAATTTTATAAATAAATTAATGGAAGAAAATTAGGGTGTTTTGCTAATTAAAATGGAATTTATGGAAAGTCTTTTAAAAATCCTAATTTAGCCTAAAAAGGGATTTAAATATTATTTTATTTAAATATTACTATTTTTAAATATTAAAAATATTCAGATTAATTTAATTGGCCCTAATCTAATTTTTTTTCTCCTTTCCTTTTTCCCTTTTTCTTTTTCTTTCTTCCTTTTTCCTTTTCTCTTTCTTTCTTTTTCTTCTTTTTCTTTTTCCTCTTCTTTTTCCCCGTTTGGGCTGCCTCTCCCGCGGCCCAATCTTTTTTTTTCTTTCTTTCCTTTCCTTTGCGGCCCAGCGTCGCTGGCGCCTCCTGCTCTCTTCCAGACGCGGCGTTTTGGAGCGTTTTATGTCGAGACGCCGCGTCTCGTTTAATGAGGGTATAACCCGCGCCGACCGGCCCGGTTCTCCCCTTTTTTTTTCTTTCCCGGCCGACCGGACCGCCTCCCTTCCTCCTTCCTTCTTCCTCCTTTCCCCGTCATCGACGACGCTGCAACGCTGGCTGCCATCAATGGTGTCTCCGGCTACGGTAATTAATACCGGCCGTTTCTTGGCTCATTGTCTTCCTCTTAACTCGAAGAATAAATTTGCATAATTATTGGACGTTAAATATCGCCCGTTTCCTCTCCCCAACGTCGCGGAAATTCGAAGCAAACCAAACGATGCCCGACCATTTTTCGCCACCGGTTGCCCAAATTCTCGCACCCTCTAGCTTCCTACCAACCCCCAAAACCATATTTTACCATCTTCAATCTATAAATAGCCTCGTGGTAGGAGTTGTGGAAGATTTTCTTCCCCGAAAACCCTCGACGACGGCTGCCACCACCGATACTTTAGACGCAGATTCCGCCGCCTTTAGCCAACCTCAGCGCCACCGCAGCATTTCATTTTCTTCCCTGCATTTTCCTCTAGCTAACTACGTTGTTCAAATCCCTCGATTCTTCTTGTACTGGCTTACATGGCCGTGCCAAGTTGGCTTCTTGTCTCGCCTGAATTTTTACCCAGAAATACTTAAGTCACCGTCCGCCGCCGTTTCCGCCACTTCTGCTGCCTTCTGAACCACCCAAAATCTTCCTCTAATCCTCCTCCACCAAATCATAACCTTATGTTGATTTTTCCCCTGCTCCTTCTCTCTTTTTCTTCATCTTTTTCCCACTTAGATAGTTTTTCCGGCCACCGCCGCCGCCGCCGCGAACCACCGCAGGTTCCGCCTATCTCCACCAGTCTAAGGTTGAACCCTAGACCCTCTGAACCCTTCTCCCTATTTTTATAATCCTTAATTTAATTTATTTCAATTATTTGAAATAGATTACTATTACTTTTATTATTATTTCTATTATTGGGTTATTAATATTATTATTAGTATTAATGTTTTGATTATTATTTCTGCAGGGTCTGAAGCTCTAATATACTTTAATTCGATTTTGTCATTATTATAAGTATTATTATTATTTTCATTATCTTAATTAATAATATTAAGGTGTTATTATAATTATTGTTATTATTAGTATTTTTATTATTTCGAATTACCATTATTATTATTCTGTAATTAATATTACAAATACTTTACCATTAGTTTTGTTATTATTATTACACTAATTATATTGTTGTTACATTATTTTAGTATCTTAGCTATTACTATATTAGTATCATTATTATTATTAGGATAAAGTCTTTAACCCTATATTACCAAGGTTTATAATATCTCTATTATTTTTATGTCTTTAGCAAAGTTAGAATTTTGTTAAGGTTATTTTATTAGTATGTTATTATTTGGTCAAAGCCCTAAGGAGGCGTAGGAACGTGCTCCAAGACCGGTGTCGTTTCAGGTAAGGGGTGCTAAGGCCTTTTATGTGCTAATGTGCATTGTGTGCCTCGTATTCTATGCATTCTATGTTTATGATTATTAATTATGCCGTATATGCTATGACATGGAGTTGAAGTGTGTTTTCGTATGGCATGTGTATTATTTGTGTATGACCCTGTAAGACATGCATGTGAGGATGTTGATATGATTTTTATGTGGGAGAAAGGATGAAAAAGGAGGATGGAGAAAGAAGTTGATTAAGGGATGTGAGTTGACCTAAGTATTCCATTGATTCATGAGTAAAGGAATAAAATGGAGAATTTTAGGGTTTCGTGTGTGAGAATCTGATTTATGATTTTTGAGGTTTTGGTATGGAGAATATAATTTATGGTTTTATATGGGGAAGTTTAACTTATGGTTTTGTATGGTTTTGTGGGAGACAATATAATTTATGATGTTATATGGGGGAATTGAATTTATGGTTTGTTAGGGAGAATCTAATGTAAGACGTTATTTGGGGAGAATGTAATTTATGACATTATATGGGAGAACCTAATTTATGATTTGATTGGGAGAATCTAATTTATGATTTGTTTTGGGGAATCCAATTAATCCAAATTATGGTTTTGCTTGGGAGATTCCAATTTATGATCTTATGTGGGAAAATATAACTTATAGTCTTGTATGGGAGAATATAATTTGTGGTTATGAAAGGGGAGAATCTAATCAATGGTATTATGTGGAAAAATCTTTGGGTTTTATATGATTTGAATCCTTGTGTTGGTATGGATTGAATTTAGGGTTTTGTGTGAATGAATCTTTGGGATGTATATGGTTTGAATCTAGGGTTTGGTATGAATGAATCTTTGGGTTATGTGGATTGAATTTAGGGTTTTGTATGATGAGGTTTTGGGTTTTACATAATGGATAATGTTGCATGGTTGAAATTAGGGTTTCGCATGGAACTTTAGGGTTTGCATGAAAAAGGTTCGAAGGTTAGTATAGGGAGATTAATGTCTACATGGGTATGAAATTTATGTGTGGAAAGTTAATTTGGGATATAAGGAAGGAAATGTAAGTGTTGTTTGGGTGTTTGAGCACTTGGGATGAAAAATAGCATGTGGAGAAAATTAAGGGTACGAAGGAGACTAAATTAGGGTTTTGGGATAAAACCCTAAAGTGAGAAGTGAAGTAGAATTGGAGGATAATTGTGAAGGGAGCGATATATGCATGTCTAGGGTTTGGTGGTAGCACGTGTGTAATTGGTGAATAAAGTATGATGATGAATATGGAATTTATGATTTATGATTCGTGCTTGTGCATGGTGAAAGCCTTTGAATAAGATACTTAAGACATTAATCACGTAAAGTGGAAGATGTTGAGACGGGCCCAGACCGATCCACCGGCATAATAGTGGCAGGGAATATTTCCCTCGCGACCGATCCACCGGCTAAAATAGTGGCAGGGCATGTACCCTCGCGACCGATCCACCGGCTATAATAGTGGGGGATCCCGAGCTCAACAAAACAAAACGTTATATGTTGAACGATATGGGAAGACACTAATCACTTAAAGTGGAACACCGTACGAGAAGGGGCCAGACCGATCCACCGGCTATAATAGTGGCAGGGTATGTTACCCTCGCGACCGATCCACCGGTTAAAATAGTGGCAGGGAACGTTTCCCTCGCGACCGATCCACCGGCAAAAATAGTGGGGTTCCCGTAATCGTATGGACTTGAATAAAAGTATGGTGTGACATGATTCTGATAAGAGATTAATTAAACAATTAATCTGGATTATATGGGCCTTTGTACTCTTACCTGAATTGTTCATATACCTTTATGTTGTTATGTTGGATTATGCCCTGTTATTATTCTGCATGGATTATGTGCTTACGTGTTGGCCTTAGTGCTCGGTTACCTTACTCAGTACGTAGCGTACTGATCACCCTTTTTATGGGTGCTGCTCATTCCCACGAGTAGTATGCCCTTCTGATTTGTGCAGGTGGGCGAGATATCAGTTGGGGCTGAGTGTTGAGCATGTTTGGCTCGAGATTCAAGAGAGTTGTGTCCATATCATAGTCTTTATATGACTCTAATTCTTTTTGTTAATCTTTTATCGGTTGTAAGTTTAATTCTCTTTTGGAAATGAATTACATTTCTTGATGCGTACTTTGATTTTGTTTTACAACCGTTTAATGCTTATTTGGAAATTGAATTGTATTGATTATTTCTTTTCTTAGCCTTAGCACTTGGTACTGGAACGGTCGGAGAGAACCGGTCTGGTACTAAGTGTGGCGGTAACACTTCCAGAATTCACAGGTTTTCAGTGCTTCTAATTTAATTGCTTCCGCTTTTAAGAAAAAAAATTTTAGTGAATTTTGGGGTGTTACAGTTATGGTTGATTTCTTCCGCATGTGTGGTGATGCAGGAGCATCCCATCAAGAACTTATCATACATACACTTATTAATTTTTCAAAGTTTGAAGAATTCAAAACTCTTCTAACTTGGACTGAATTAATGAGTTAACATTTTCAAGCCATGTGGAAGCCATATAAGCTGTCAACCTTGTCCATAGATGGCTCTAATATGGCTTAAAAATCTTGCTTCCACAAGCCACATGGGGAGAAAAAATTTAGAGTTGATTTTGGGGCTTATTCTCAGCTTTTATTTCAAGCAAATAAAGGTGAAAATAAATTAAAGAAGATAAGAGATTCATTAGCCTTTTTGGTGTTATTTTGGGCATAAGAGATTTGAAAATCAAGAAGAAGAGGGCTTACTTCTTCAATTTCTTATCAGCTGAATAATTACTCTTATCAAGACATTTTGGTAGTTGGGAAAGTAGCCTAGGGGACTAAATTCATTGGGAATAACTTTGCACCCTTTTGGTTCATTATTAAGAGATAAGAAGGTTTGTCTTTTACCCATTTTAGCTAATAGCAGGCTGTAGTTTGTACTAGGCCATGTGACAAATGTTTTCTTTATTTATCTTATGTGTAAGGTCATCTTGGAAGGGAGGAATATGATACCTAGCCCCCTAACTTGTGGACCAGTTGTTTAAGTGAGTTTGTTCATTTCGTAATTTTATAAGGGCCTAATACACTCATTGTAAGAGTGTTGACTCAATAGAATGATAAAAAATAACTTACCTTGCTGCATTTAGAGATTTTAAACTTTTTTATTAGTCAATGTTCAAGTGAAGAACATTTTCTTACACTCCTTCAAATCTTGAAAATTTTATCTCAAATTGTTCATACCTTTATTGGTATTCGTAGCTAAAATCCAAGAACCTTGAATTTTAGTTATCCATTCATCTACTTCAACCTCATTTCATTTATCATTTTTGGTGGTAATTATACCCTTATCCCACCATCAATAATCGAGCTTATCCCAATTTGTTTAACTTGTGCATTCCAATCCCTTGGTTTTAATTTCTCTAATGTTTAGCCAGAGTTCCTATTAATTTTTATCTAATTATTTTGTCTTGGTATATATATATATATCTTATATGGGTTGAGTTGTTGGTTTTAGGTAAGCGCAACCTTGCTTTAGGTAGCATTGGAAGAGGCATTTTTTATGTACCACTTTTATAGCTTGGAGGTAAATTCAACTGCTTCATAGATGGTAGAAGTTAGGGTGTTGATATGATAGGTGCATTTTTAAAATAAAATCATGCTAGGTTAATGTTATCAATTTTTTTTTCTAGAAAATGAAATCATGTAATATTAGATTTCTATGTAAAATTTTGTGACATATAAAATAATTTATGTTGCCATGTTAGAAATTAGTTATCATATATAACTTGGTAGCATTTTAAATACGAGGATATATGCCTATGCCAATATATAATTTATGGCTAGGGTTAGAGTTTAACTAATATTTTTTCATTGCCATATGATTGTCATTCTAATGAGTTTAATATATCCCTTAGGTATTTTAGATAGATTTTTATGCATAGCATGTTGGTTTTAAAGCATTATTAAGATTGTTTGATTTTTCGGTATCGCATGTTATAGGGGTAGAAATGTAAATATGTATATACCATGATTTGTATCCAAAATTATTATATGGAATTAGTGGTGAAAAATATAATATATTAGAAATGCATACTAGAATTTCATGTGTATTATGTCATGTTTATGCTTAGGGTTAATAATTTATTTTTCCATATCTTAAAATTTACGTGTATGAGAAATTATTTTTCAATTATTATATTTTATCCCTTTCATGAAAAATATTCTATAACAAGTACTCTAGTGATAAAGTGGATAAAATTGTGGTAATTAGGATTTGGATGGCATTTTGGTCATTCTAGCAAAAACATGTCTTAAGGTGAATAATTGGACTGGTTAACTTAAAAATTGGCCTTAGAATAATTTTGGAAATAATAAGATGAAATGATTGAATTAAATAGAATTGGATAATTGGTTAGATTAATGGCATAAAACCTAACCCTAATCTAAGATTGATTGGTAATGTTGTGACCCTTGTGCTCCTTTATTTTGATTGATTGATGGCTAAATTATTATTGTTGTGAACCTTAGCATCCTTGGTTAATAATATCGAATTAAATAAGATACTAATTACTTAAAGAGAAGTAATTGAGTTTGGAAAGGGATCTCGTGCCTTGGAATAGGACCTTGAGTGCATAGTTTGACCTTAAGGTCAAAGGGCCCACTTCTTCTCTATAGGTAATCTATACACCATAAAGAGGGTACACATACTTAAGGACTTGGGTGTTGAGTTTTAGTATGGGTGACTGATATGTCATGTAGCTTCCTTGGCAAGCTTTATCCTAGAATTGAATGGTTTGATTTAGTAACACATCATTGGTGATCATTATCTTGGATGTGTGATTGTATTCTACTCAAGATTTGATTTTTAGTTGATTGAATTGGAATAGAAAACAATCATAATACATTTCCAATAATTGGATCAGGGTTAGCTTGATAAAGGTTGGACTAGGTGACATCAAAATTACTATGTTGTGTATGGAATAGGTTTTGTTGTTGTCTTGTAATTTTTGTATAATTCAAAGCATGTCTTTCTTGTACTCTTATCAATGTTTTGATTGGATTAATATTGTTGGTTAATTTGTGGGATTCTGTTATTTTAGATGTTGTCATCGCATATCATTGTATGATTTTAGTATAAATTTTTATTATCATAAGTTTAATGCAATGTGGAAATTATACCTCTTTGGAGGCATTATGATTTACTCAATACAAGGAAGTCGTATTGATACTGTCACTTTTCAAATGAGTATATGTGTTGCATGTAGTGCTTGAAAGATTTTGAAGAGCCTCATCTAGAGGGTTAAGGAAATGAGTGAGGTTCACTGCTTCTATAACCTTTCTTTTCGTAATATGGTTATAGAAGGGATGAATGTAAAGGCAAACCAGTATTGTTGTGTGCTCTTTTTGTGGTCCTTTTTTCTTTAGACTTTTGATGGATTTTGGATATTACTATTGTACGAAAGATATATTACATATTATCTTTTCCTTTTGCTATTTGCTTTGATCTAACTAGTTTTGAGCCTTAGCACTTGGCACAAGGATGGTGAGGAAACTAGAATTATGCTAAGTGTGATGGTAACACCCATTACTTTGTAATTATTGTTCCACAAAATGATATTTGTAACACCTTCATCATGGTAGAGTTGTTTTCACTCTCAGTCACGTTGTACTTCTCCAAACTCCTATATCCGTCCACATATAATCAATCGTGCTGCGTAACACATCATATATAAGACACAAGCTCACAATTCTCCACTTTGATGTAATATTTGAAGCAACTATCAAATGAAACACATGATCATCCCAAAAAAAAAACAACCTTGCCTCAAAGGGCCCTATGGCATATGAACACAATTTGAGTCTAAGCACTCCTCAAACTCATGCACAAGCAATGTATCCATTAGTGCACTTGCTGGATTTCCCCCAGCCACAACTCCTTGTTCTAACCTAGACTCAAGAGCTAACATTCCAAGAAAAAGAACATCATCACAAGCTTTGATTATAGCCAAGCGCACAATCTTATAACCTTTAAGGTACCACATAAGCACACTAGTGCACCTATGATAATCATAACTACAATCAAAATCAGAGTTCAAAAAGGCATTTAATGAACTATTCAACAATCCATACTCCATATAGGCTAATGTTGTATGATTCAAGTACCTCAAAATCTACTCCATACCTAGCCAATGTGACTCCATATGACTCACCTCATACTTGCTCAAAATAATCACATCTTGAGCAATATCAAATACAATATTAACTATATTTTACATCAAGAACCCTATAACTTTAGAGTATGTAACCATGGCTATGCAAACCACCACAACAACTTTGGATTTATGCGCATCTAAAGTTTTTAGCTTTTTCATCTTAAACATGCCTTTTTATACAATGAGCATATCATAGACACATAATAAAATATCAACCAATGAAATATCACATACCAATATACAAGTCTTCCAAAGAGACTGTTTCTCTTTAGCAACAACATCATACCACAAGGTAGATTCAACACTAACAATAGCCTTTTAATCTGAAGTTAAATCCAACACACTAATACTACTACTTGTAGTAACAAGACATAACCTACTAACTCCTCAAAGTTATCATCAACAAAGAGCCTCCAACTGCTACCAAGACTCTTCCTCATTACAAGAATATGTACCAAATAAATTAACAGTGCCCTCTACCTTATCTAAAGCACCTCACATATCCATATGATCCACCTCTTTAGATAATCTATCACCAGAAAACTTAGTCTCAAGAAGGTATTTGGATTTACAAAAGGTATCAATAACCAATATTAATGTAATAGGGTCATTCAAATTATACCTCTTCTCTTTAGTTATGCACATGACACTCTCATATCTCAGCCACTTATGCCCAATAATAGTAAAATCTAAATTATGCATTCTTAATGTTGCCTCAACTGCACCCTTAATAGTAGTGTTAACAAGCTCATACAATGTCTCGACCCCCTTTCTCACAATCGCCACCACAATTCATTTAGAAACCTCCAGTGTACCAATATCAATGACACATCTATATCATTTATTATCCAAGGAACTCTATGAAATTAAACTATTGGCCATATCAGGAACATGACAAACATCAAACAATGTCTTGACCAAGGTTGCTAAAATTGATGTTCTACCTAATATCGATTTGGAGGCTCAGGATTGGATCATAAGATCCTATAAAAATTATAAAAATATGAAACTTATATATTTATTTGTTATAAAATAGCATATTTTAAGTTAATAGAATGCAATAATTATACTATTAAGCTCTCGTATAGCCACTAATTGGGTTGTAGCAATTTACAAATAGCATAAATTATTGACATTGTTGTACTTATTGGGAACTATATTAAGTCAACAACATAAAAAATAAATTTTCAAATGATATGTACAAAATACAATGAGATTATGGGTTGAGGTCACTTACAACTCATTGTGTTTAAAATATGCAATATAATTACCTTAAGGAATATACACAAAAAATGAATAAAATGAACGATAATGAAGGCAACAATGAGAAGACATTATTTTCTATCATTTAAGATAATAAGAGCCAAAAAATGTATTTTAGATTTTGAAATTTTGATGAATCAAGATAACAACAACAAAAGGAGTTTTGGCTATATGGGCACATGGTAAGCTACTATATAAAACATGTTTAAAGTATAAAATAAAGCTTTTTTGCGTTATAAAACTAATGTGACCATTAAAAAACATATTAATTTTGAATTTGATAGAATTTAATCATTAATAATAATATAAAACTTAATATATTTATTTTATCATTTAGATGGAGACTACAATATTTGCCAATATTTTACATCAATAATTGACTTCAATGTCTTAGTAGTATTTCAATCATATTTTCTTAGCTTCAACTCATTTTTAAGACATATTGTAAAATAATATGGGGTAGATAATTAATAAAGAAATATATATGGAATAAGAGAGGAAATAGATTTGGAGATAATTTGATAAAGAAAATATAGTTATTATATAGGATCCTAAGATTCATTTATAGAATCATAAGAATCTCCTATAGGATTGTAAGAATATACTATATGATCGTAACATTCTACCGTAGGATAGTAAGATTTTATAACTATTCAATTACTTTAAGATTCTACCTAAGATCATGGATCATTTTATAATTTTTGGATCATATGATCGTAGAATGGTAGGATTGAATTGGTATTTTAATAACTATGGTCTTGACCACACCATCATGCATCATTACCCTCACAACCCCAAACCTAGAAACTCTATATAAAGCATTGTTACCTAAGACAACAACTCCACCTTGAACTGGGTTGTATGTTTGAAACTATCTTCTATTGATTCTAACATGGTAATTACATGCATAATCCAATTATTAGTCAATCTGTTTTGTCTATTTATGGTAGTCGGTACATCACCATCACCTTCCTCCTCAAACCTATTCATCGAATGTATCAACATCTTTATATGCAAATTTCCTATTAGGGTGGTATTTTCTTATGTGGTCTTTACTGTGACAACCATGACAAAAAAAAAATCTTGAACCTATTGGTCTTCAATATAGAATTCTTCTTGTCATCATACCCATTGCTATAAGACCCTCACTGTGTGAGTCACTTGAATTTTTTCTAGTTAATTGATTCTCATTCAATTCCTATTGTAGTAGGGAATTCTTGATATCCTCAAAATCCTATTCATCTTTACCATACAAAATAATCTCATGAAATGCTTATAATCAATAGGTAAACAACACAAAAAATTAATAGCTAAATCATCATCATCATCATCTAATTTAACAATGAACATCTATATTCTATATATCCATAACAATAACATGAAATTTATCAAGATGAGATTTCTGAGATTGTCTCTAACCTAGCTTCGACTTATGTAATCTACTTTTCAACAACAGATGATTCATAATAGACTTTGTCATGCAAAGAGACTCCAGTTTGAGCCTTAGGATTGACACATTTGTCTCTTTGGCAACCTTTCGCATGGCCTCATTAGATAAACACAATTGTATAGTAGATAGATCATTCATATCATTCTCTTCAAATTTTTCCTCAGTCATTGATATAGGGTTCTTCGATTTCCCAAATAAAGCATTCTCAAAATTTTATGGAATAATATTGCCTTCATATTATGATCAAAATTTTGAATATCAAATCTTGTAAACTTCATCTTTTACTATTTAGCACATGAATCCAAGCTCCAATACCAATGTGCTAGGGATTGATCACTATGAGCACAACATGACCTAATACGATAGAAATAGGGATTCTGAGATTTAATAGAGAAAACACTAGGAAACTCAATTAGAAAAATAATTGATATTTATTTAGTGTAGAGAATAAGAGATTATGTAAAGGGATTAACAATAATCACCATAATATATCTTAAGAACACAAGTTCTCTCTCTCTCTCTCTCTAAATATGGAGAAAATAATAACTCTAATGACTTACATATGATGGAATAATGAATATATATAAAAGCAGGTAGTAATGAAAATAAACCACTTCAAGGCGACGTAGAATCACTATCAATGTAACTAACATTGGGGGTCATGTTGCGATAGACACGGCTGTGTTGGCTAAAGGTGTTCATAACTAGATATATCTGTATCCACTGGATTATATATCTGCTCTACATTTCTTAGATTGGATATCCGAATTCTCAAGTATCTAAAAATATGAACCAAATATCAGATATATCTGATATCTATATGAAAACATTATTTTAATAATTTTTACTATAAAATATTGAAAATAAAAACCATACATCAATTTATATTAATATATATATTCAAGAGTGTCTTATATTTCCTAAAAAGAGGATTAAAATAGTATTATTTATGTTTAAATTAAAAAAATGATTAAATTTTTAGAACTGAACACTACAAAATCATAATATTATCATATATTGTTTAAATAATTGATAAAATATCAAATATTTTTTTTGGATTGGATAATGCAGTAAAAAATTGAATATTATAATCAAGCCCTAGCCGCTCTCTCCTCTCTCCTCCTCTATGGTGCGTACGAGGAGAGCTGCATCAGCGGTAAAGAAAAGATGGCTATATGAGGTGCTAAGTCCTCTATTCATGGTGGGGATTCTAGGAAAGTTGATCGGGTTGGAGATTTGGTGGGTGAGGACGTGCAGGCATTGAACATGAAGAGGTCTGATGGGGCATGCAGGGTTGGACGTTGATCATAGTTTGGAGTCAAGGGAGGGTTCCAAATTGCCAGTAAGGGTTAGCGATGTTTTGGTTATGGAGAATCGGGGTGTTAAGGACTCAATTGCGATTGATCAAAATATGATCTGTAATGATTTGCAAGATAACCAGAAAGTTTTTGTACCTTCATGGAAGGATAAACTGGTTGGTAATCGTCTTCCTCATAGAGTCTCCAAACTTACCTATGTTCCTCCATCGATTGCTGGGGTTAAAATTTGTGTGAATCTGCAGAGGGAGAAGGTTGAACTCAATTGTACTGATTGGAAGTGGGCGATTGTGGGATATATTATTGGGTTTAGGCCCATATTGGGACAAATGATAGACTATGCCAAAAGAAACTGGTCGGGGGTGAAGGAACCTAAAGTGTTGTTGTATGATCAAGGCTTTGTTATTTTCAAATTTGATTCTAAGGAGGATAGGGATTGGGTGATTTCAAAACCATATTGGTTGTTCTTAAACCGTCAGTTTATATTAAAAGAATGGCACCAAAAATTTCAATTCTCAAAAGAAAAGTTTCAATTCACGCCGTTATGGGTAAAGTTTGTGAACTTGCCATTGGACTATTGGGACATGGATTCTTTAAGCAGAATTGGTAGTGTTGTGGGCAGGCCATTATATTTGGATGGTATCACTTCAGCTAGGGAAAGGATATCCTATGCCCGTATGCTGGTAGAAGTTGATGTATCAAAGAAGCTTTTGGATTCAGTGGAAATTTTGGATCTAGATGGTGAGGTTCTATGCCAAAAGATAGTTTGGATGGAGGCCAGCTTTCTGTGAGAAATGTAATGATTTGGGTCATTCATCTGAGATTTGCAGAAGGATGAGAAATCTTAAGGGTCTGCCTTTGAGGGAAACCATAGGATTGAGAAAGGGAATCAATCGTGGAGAAACGTCCAAAAGGATACTACTGAATCTCTGGATAATGTTGATAGCTCCAATGATAAGGCATCATTGGTTGTTGTTGGGAAAGAGGACATAGTGACTTCTGATAGAGCTAAATGTTCTAAAGAAGGTCATTTGAGGATCATACAACAGGCTAGTTCTCATAAAGGGAAAGGGAAGATGGACTTGGTGGCCACTGGTAATAGATTTCAGTGTTTGCAAGAAGGAGGTGTTGAGAGCATAATGCAGTCGTCCTCTCCAAAAGGGAAAGGTATTTTTCGGATAGTGGAATTTCCTCTACTACTTTCTTTGATGGATCAGGTGTATGATAGGGGTTTGGAATGTTCGGAGCTTGAATAAGTCCTATAAATAGAAGGAATTGAAATACTGGTTATTAGTGCATAAAGTGTCTCTTATGGGTTTGATAGAAACCAGGGTTAAGAGTAATAAGGCTGCTAAGACTTGTGAAAGGTTAGGGCATAAATGGTTGAGGTATAGAAATTATGATTCTTATTCTAATGGAAATATTTGGTGTATTTGGGACAAGGAGATATGGGATATTTAGCTTATTGCAAGCTGTGAACAGGATGTTCATATTTTTGTGTCAGGAGTTCATTCTAATGTTTATTTCTATGCTACGTTTGTCTATGATGAGGATAGTAGGAAAAGTCTCTGGAGTTGGTTGTGTGAGCACAAGGTGGAAAAGGAAGCTTGGATTATCTTAGGAGACTTTAATGTGGTATTGTAGCCTGATGAGAAATTTCAAGGTAATGCTGTGAATATCAATGATGTTAATGATGCAAGAGAATGTTTTAATTCCCTGTTGATACATGATTTGGGTTATTTAGGAATGAAATTTACTTGATTTAATCAAAGTATGGGAGAGGATAGAATTATGGCTAAATTGGATAGGGTATTGATTAATTTATTTTGGTATGCTAAGTTTCCAAATTCTTCAACTTAGTTTTTGGACACTTTATTATCTGATCATAGTCCAGCTTTGGTGTCTATAGCTAAGAGGAAACTTCATTGCAAGAGACAATTCAAGTTTTTTGATATGTAGACTTTGGATCCTGAATTCCTTCTTCTGGTGGCTTCTGTTTGGAGTTAGTCTTTCTATGGATCTGTGTAGGATATTTTTAAGAGTAAGCTAAGGGAGGTCACATCTTGTCTCATCAATTTTAATAGGGATAAGTTTGGGGGCATTTCTAAAAGGGTGCAAGAGGCTAGATCAAGGCTTAGCAAGATTCAAGTAGAGCTTGATCTACAGCCTCAGAATTTGGCCTTACAGGAGGAGGAAAAATGATGCTTAAATTTGTATGAACATTATGTATTATGTGAAGAAAGCTTTCTAAAACAGAAGTCAGGTATTAAATGGTTGAATTTGGGAGACTCAAATTCTTATTATTTCTTTTATGTAATGAAGGTTAGGCAAATAAATAGTGTGGTGAGAAGGATTAAAGACAGGGATGGTCATTGGTTTTCAGATTCAGAGGGGATTAACCAAGATTTTGTATCTTTCTATAAGGATCTATTAGGCACTGGGAGTTCATCTTTTGGAGCAACCTCTAAGGATATTTTTATGCAGGATCCTTTTCTGGCTGTGGCTCAGCAGTAGGAGTTATTAAGGCCTATTTCTCCTGCTGGAAGTCAAAGAGGCTCTCTAGTCTATTGGTCAATATAAAGCCCAATGACTTGATAGTTTCACTGCTAGTTTCTTTAAGGCTTCTTGGAATGTGCTGGGGGAGGAGTTATGGTTTTTGTTTATTCCAATCTGCTTCAATTTCTGCTTTCCTAGGACAAACAATATTGGTTCTTATTCCTAAATTTGAAGGAGCTTAAGGTGTGACTGATTTCAGGCACATTGCTTGTTGCAATGTGCTATATAAGGTATTAACTAAGATCTTAGCTGGTAGATTACAAGATATTCTGCCTTTTATTATTCATGCTTCCCAGGCTGGTTTTGTTAAAGGTAGATTTATTGGTGATAATATTTTGTTAGCTCATGAGCTAATTCACCTATATAAAAGAAAAAATTCTTCTCCAAGGTGTATGCTTAAGGTGGATATTAGAAAGGCCTATGATTCGGTCAATTTGAGGTTTTTAGAGAATGTTTTGCTTGGGCTACATTTTCCAATCCATATGGTCAAGATGATTATGGCCTGTGTTTCTAATGTTTCTTAGTCTCTATGTATTAATAATGATATGCAAACTCCTTTTCAGGATAAAAAAAGGTTTAAGACAAGGAGATCCTTTGTCCCCCTACTTATTTGTCATTGTTATGGAGTATTTAAGCAAGATGTTGCAGTCCTTATGGTTAAAGGATGGGTTTCATGGTCATCCCAATTGTAAGAGATTGAATATTATCAATCTAGCATTTACAGATGACATTTTGGTTTTCTGTATGGTTGATCTGTCTTCTATGCTAGCTATCAAAGGCACTTTTCATGATTTTGTTATTGCTTCAGGGCTGCATATCAATCCTAAGAAAAGTTCCACATTTTTTGGTGGTGTTTCTCAGGATTTGAAGCTTCTTATCTTATCTCAGTTACAATTCTAGGAGGGGAGGCTTCCTTTTAGATACTTAGGGGTTCCTTTGGATACTTCTAAGTTAAAAGTTGTAGATATGCTCTCCTTGATCCAGAAGATTACAGGAAGATTACAACATTGGGTAAACAGATTACTCTCTTATGCTTGTTGAAGCCTGTAATTTTTGGTATCACCATGTACTAGAGTCAATTGTTCCTGCTGCCCAAAAAGCTCTTGCTGAAGGTGATAGGTTTATGCAGGTCTTTTCTCTGGACAGGTAAGGTTGCTTCAAGTAAAAGAGCTCTTTTGGCTTGGAAACTGGTATTCCTACCTAAAAATGAGGGAGGTCTTGGAATTATTGATTTGTGTTCTTAGAATGTAGCTGCTATGGGGAAACATCTATGGAATATATGTCAGGAAAAGGACTCTTTATGGATTAAATAGATTCATACCTATTTCATCAAATATCAAGGAGTAGAGTCTTGTAATCTACCCATTACATCCTCTTGGATCCTACATAGCATTTTTTCTTTAAGGCCTCGGTTGATTCCAGCATTTGCAGGCTAGTGTTTTATATAAAATCTCAAATGTTTATGAAGCCATAAGATTTAAAGGTCCCGAGGTGTTTTGGTGGAAGGCTATTTGGTGCAATCCTGCTACTCCAAAGCACAAATTCATCTTCTGGCTTGCTGCATATTCTAGGCCACCTACAAAGGATTCTCTGGCCAAATTTCTTCCTTCAATTAACTTACATTGTTGTTTCTGTCCTCAAGAGAAAAGCATCAATCATATTTTTTTTCAATGCCCTGTCTTAAAGTAGCTATGGGTAGCTTTTAGAAAGACTTTCAGAGAAAGAAGTAGTCATATTTTTTTGCCATCAATTCATATACCTAATTTTAATTGACTTTAGGCATTTATTATTGAAATTCAGATGAGTCACAAACAAGACAGAGTAGTAGATAGAACCGAGGGTCGTCTTGTTACTACTTCTTCACGACGTAACATAACTGTTACTGAGCAATCTGCACCGATGGCTCGTCTGAGAAATTTCAGAAAGAGTATTACTAGATGATTACAACAAGGTAAAAAATCTGGTGAACAAGAACCGGAAGAAGCGTCGGAACAATAAGAATATGCAGAAGTTCCCGAACAACCAAGGTCTAGTCATCAAGGTCCTAAATTTCCAACATTTGCAGACTATGCAAGTCATCCATCATTTATGGCTGATGTTGGCATTTTGGGGTTCGGAGGGTACGTAGGTTCTGAGGTTGGAGGTTTGGGGTATGGAGGTTTCAGGTCTGGAGGTTTTCCATTATCTATAGAATATATAGCTTTTCTTACCTTACCGACACAGCCTTCCATGGGAGTAATATCATCCTCAGTTTACCCACCTGTTGTTGGTAGCTCTAGATCATCATTAGATTTGTTAGCATCATTACCCCACATTACTAATCATGCATCATCATCAAGTTAAGTGCGTAATGATGGTGGTGGTGGTGGTGGTGGTGATGGTGATGGTGGTGATGAGGAGGAGGCAGAGGAGGTGGAGGAGGTGGAGGAGGAGGATGATGATAGATATTATGATGATAGTGATGTTGGTGATGCTAGTGAAGATGAAGAAAGTATACAATTGAAGGATGAATGGTACTTGCTTGGGCCATGTTAGGAAGTCAAATAATCCTTGATTTGATTCCAAGCTTTGACGGTCACGCATCTTTAGATTTATTGTTAGGAAAGACAAGTTTATCATATTCATTATTTCTTAATTCTTATTTTATATGTAATCAATCATATATATTCATTACATTTATCTCTTTTATTTTTTAGGATCGAGGTTGTCCCAAGATCCACATGAGGCAGGAGGTTTTCAAAAGTTATCTTGGAAGCATCCAGACGATGTTCACTCTAATACGACAAACAGAATTATCACGCCTTCCATCCTACACATTTGAGCATGTGAACGTACCACTTATTTCAGCATTTATTAAGAGATGGAAACCAGACACTAATAGCTTTCATATGCCATGGGGTGAGATGACAATCACCCTTTTAGATGTACATCGTATATTAGAGCTACGACTTGATGGTCATCCATTACATTTGGAGACAACAGCGGACACAGGTGGACAATTGATTGATGCAATGGGTGCCTTGTTTGGGATGGAGGAAATGCAAGTGAATGAAGTCACTCGAAAGGGAGGGCTTCCATTTAAATGGCTACAAGAAGTATGTGAATCATACTATTTAGGGTATGAGGAAAAAGCGATCGGGTATATATTATGGTCGATCAGCTTATCGTTATTTGTCGATAAGACGGTTGATAAAGTTAATCCATACTATATCATTTTTCCTCAATATCTTAGCTAGGTTGAAGGTTATGCATGGGGTGCAGCCACACTTACTTTTCTATATCGACAACTTGGTATGGCTTCTAGAGTCGACGCTACTCAAATGTTAGGATGTGTCACTCTATTACAGGTAATTTTATAATTATTATATATATACATATATTACATATTCTACATTAGTTATGATTCTAACAACCAAATATTATAACAGACGTGGATATATGAATACTTTTCAGGATTTTGAGTGGAATGATCTAGGTATGATCCAGACCATCCTCATAGTATGAGGTGGTTTTGTGGATAGAAATTTGACAATAAATTTGAGACGCTCAAGTACTTTTGAGTAAAGATTGATCTTATGCCTACATCAAAGGTATGCTAAAAATATTATATTGTTACTATATTATGTTAGCAATATTCGTATTTAGTTTAATTTTTTTGTGAAAGGTTGTTTGGGATCCATACATAGTAGCTAATCCATATAGAGATTATCGTATGGCATTCTATCACGGTTGTTTACATTGTTTGGAGAAATTTGAACCATATATGCTAGATAGAGTGACATGGCAATTTAGATATACACAAGTGATCCCTGAGGAACATATCAAGCCCACTAGGAACACATACAAAGGTATTTCCCTCAAGAAGTACAAAGTTTACTACACACATGCTTAGCCAATGGTTCTTGAGGCATAAACACATATTGGGCCCAAATGTTTTTGGACCACCGGCTCAATACTCATGGGATGTGGCTCATGATTATATGGATTTGTGTGTTCCCAGAACTCATAGGTATGTATTGGCAACAACGGAAGAATATTTGGTAGAGAATCCGAATGATGATCATCAAATTCCCAAAAAAAAAATATGAATAAAGCATGTAAAATTATCTGTTGATTGTATTAGAGGGGAGAGCTATCTCCAAATTATGAGCAGCTAGTTACATGTATCAAAACCTTTGTGCATGATTTAGGAGTTACTCTACCTAGGCGTGGGCATTTGTAATGACCTTGATGTATTGTCGTATTGTTATGTACTCCGATTAAAATATGTTTGTTACAACTAATGCCATGAGTCGTTTTTATTTTACCATACATCTTTAAAATAATATTATTCAATCCACATTGAACACCGAGATACTCATGTTGAATAACGTACAAATATATCAAATTACCATAGGTAAGATACTTAAGCTATCATAGAAATGTAAGAAGACAATAAACATAAAGCTCAAAAAATTTATCACGTAAATGTCTCAAAGGATGTAAACACAAATAAACTAAGAAAAAATTACAATAATTCTACGTTAAAGTCGAGTTCGACGATAGAGGATGAGGCTCTTATGTACCATCATGTACCAATGCGCGCCATTGTTGGAATTTTAAAGAATATTGGATATTCCATGTTGAAATGCTGCTATCACGGTATCTATTCCAATTTGCATGTACTGGTGGGAGTAGAAAATTTTCCAAAAGATATACCTGTCAAACACAAAAATATTATGTTAGCCATTCATATAATATTGAAATGAAAAAAAACTTCATAAAAATCAGTGTTCACGGATATGTAATGACTCATGTATTGTAAGAAACATATAGTGACTTCATTTTCAGGACCTTGAATTCCGTGTTGCACCACTAAAGGTAGGAATGAACAGTACACATTCAATGAGTAATATGCGAACAATACACATTAATGGGTTGCAATGACATAACCAATATCAGGCATTTCCATCTAGTGTGCCATCGGAGCTGGCCCTTCTCAGTGGGCAATAGTATTAAGAAATTGATCAACGTTGTCATATATGAACACATTCTCGTACAACTTTCGTCTCGCCAATATCTAGTGATATAAGTTGGTATGAATCTGAACCCACCATTCTTCATCTCCTAGTATAATAAAAGCCAATACTCTGAAACCATAATTCTCATCTCCTAACACATTACACCAGCTACTAATATAATGAACTATATGCCGATTCATCTGAGTCATATACGGAAATTGTAATTGGCCTCATGACATAAATGCCGATTGTCTCCGAACTAGATTGTTTCCTTCTGGTGGAGTTCCTTGGACGGTCCCTATACTGTCATACCAATGGCTCGTGGAGAGGTGTTATCTGGAGAACTGCAATATTAAATATCTCTCTAGCCAACTAGTTATGTATTTTTGGTGGCTGGATCATAACAGATTCCATAGAAATATGGAGTAAATGGGATGCAAACTCTAATGATTCTTTGGGTGTTGATGGATTAATCGGCCCATCTATGTCGAGTTTCTTCCAAAATGGATGAATAGCCGACAGGGGAATTGACATGTAGTTATAAATGTATGTCTTAATCTCATGCATACATGATATCCCGTGCGTACGATACATGTAACATCTGCATAAATCATCATCGGCACCTACATAATTAAGTCTTTGATAATATTTGCTGACCAACTCTATTACATATAAAGCAATATGACCCCTCAAATTGGTATAAAGGGCACTTGTAGCAAAATGAGGAGTATTGAACCGAGACATTTCTAGCGATGCTTTTATCTCATCATGTTGCAATTCCAAGAATGTGTGTATTTGTTTGTGCACTGTATTGAAGTTGTCCCATGATGTCTCTAGAAACCTCTTCAAAGATCAATGAGCACCTTCAACCCTGTTTATAAAAAAAAAATCAGTATATGACTTTATCAACATTAAAGAAGTAAAAGCAGCTATACTAGGAGATAAAATATAAATCATACTTATTCATTGTAATCTGATGGATATGAAACACATCACCAAAGAATACAGTAATAATTTTATGTTTATATGGTTGTAGCCAATTTGTCTTTAGATATAAAATTAGGCTTGGCATGCTTCTGTAATCTTCCTTTAATGACAATAGTCGTTCCTCGTATGTTTGTTCATCCGTGACATCTATCACATTTTTTCATCGTGGCATAAAACCACATGCGAACAATGAACGGCTAGAGACTTTATTACACATTTTCTCCATATTCTTATTAACATGAAACCTACATAATAAATGTTTTGAAGTAGAAAAAATATATTCCATAGCTGAAATAAGAGCAAGTTCTTGGTCGGTAATAATAGTGGTTGGAAGCATGCATGGATCCATTAAGGTTTTCAATCTCTTAAGTACCCAAAAATAATTTTCCTCCTTCTCAGATGACATGTATGCACATGCAACATTGAAATTCAATTGTGTTAGTGTTAGTTCAATAATTTCAAGTAAGGGCATTACATATATATTCATCTTATACTTGCAATCCATTTGCAAAACAAAAGAAAACGCACGTAAAATATTAACATATACGGGATATGCAAATAGATGTTCACTTATTACATTTGATTACGGCTCACTTCGATGCCACTAAAAATAATGATTATCAACTAACATACTCATAACATGTTGTAATATTGTTTGACCGTCCATTTCTTCGAACCTAAGCTTCTATCGAGCATTATAAATATGTCTTCTCATACGTACATTTCCTTCAAATTGTTTTTGAAGAAGCGGTATGATTTGTCGTTGCTTTACATTAGCTGTGATAATTTCATCAATAAATTGAACTTTATTTTCTGTCAACTTACCAAGAACAACATGTCCTTGGTCATAATTTGCTAATTCGTGATTGTGTGTTCCGTTCCTAACTACTACTTACCATCCAGCATTATTATTTTCAATGATAATAATTAAAAAGGACAATCATTATTTTTAAAACATGTATTTCGTGCACCTTCGGTATCTGTAAGTCTAGTATAGATGTACGTTCCACTTCTTTCACATCTTATTGAGACTCTACCTACCCCTATACCATTTCCTTTTCTAGAACCTTTGATAATCAAAATCATCTTATGAGTTCTACCCATTTTTTTAACCCATATCACAAGTTCTTGCCAATTTCGGTGCGGAGAGATCACTTTAGCCACATATTTTCTGTCAAATAAAAATTTTATTTTCTAAATAACAATACCAAAAATTTAAAGCTGCATTTATTTTGAGTTGAAAGTGTTACGTTACTAATTTGAAAGCATTTGGCAAATGTTTTTGTTTCCATTACGTTCGGTAATGACGCTGCAACCCTGCACCTTATTTTTCTTGTTTTTGTCGTGTGAAAATATCTCTCTATCACACGCCATAAGCAAATTACGGAAACAGCTGGCATGTCACATTTCTCGTTTTTGGAATATTCTGAAGATATTTTATTTTTCCGTAAAATTATTTAATATTAAAATTGATATTAAAAAAATTTAATTTTTTTGAAAAAAATATTAATAACTT
Organism: Tamarix chinensis; assembly: GCA_030549775.1. Classification (NCBI taxonomy): domain Eukaryota; kingdom Viridiplantae; phylum Streptophyta; class Magnoliopsida; order Caryophyllales; family Tamaricaceae; genus Tamarix; species Tamarix chinensis. Next base: position 75,193,829 of record CM060179.1, on the reverse strand, counting down.
AAATTAATTAATATAGGTAGAATTTTTTATTTTTTTAAATCTTAGTAAATTTGATCTATTTTTTAAAAATATTATATATATATATATATATATATATATATATATAATTTTTTATATTGTTTTTTTCCATCTCTGTTTTATAAAAAATTTTAAAAAAATAATATTTGTGTAATTTTTCCCATTTCCGTCCAGTCTCGGTCGCCGGGCAACCCTGCACGCCATTCGTCCGAGTCGTAGCGGCTAGGCAGCATGCAAGATTTGAACGGGATACGTGATTGAATAAGATCAAACCTTATCTTTCAAATTTCGGACTAGCCGGTGGCACGTGTCAACGAGTCATAGGCCGCCATTTTTTATTTAAAATTCTGTGGCTAATAATCTAGACTCAAGAGAGGGAATACGTACACAGGATAAGAAAAGAAAAAACAAAACTTATGAGAGGGTATTATGTGTATTTTTATAAGGATAAGAAGGAAACACTTCATCCATAAAAAAATATAAGACATCACAGATTTTAAAAATATATTTTATCTATCAATATATTTTAATATACTATATTGATAAAAAAAATTATAAAAATATTTTTAATGTAAATATAAAAAAGCATATTATAATTTAAAAAAAAATAAATTTCAAAGTTTATTAGCAAAGGTATTAGCACCTATGCTCGCATTCAAAGAGAAAGGTACCAAATTGTCTTCTATAAAATTAAACTCATACATAATGTTTACCGACATCTGTTAATACTATAAAAAAAAACTTTTGATAATACAGATCAATATATATACAATTAATTCTCTAATTATATCATCCGCAGAAAAAAAAAAGAAAATACATGTTTGGTATGGGTCCAAATTAAAGAATAAATGATTTTAAGTTTTAAGAGATGTTGTCATATCTTTAGATATAATGGATATCTTTTATGTGATAACCATATAATTTCTAACCTATTTTTACTTCTTAAATTTTAAAATAAAAGAAAATTCATTCTGAATAAATTTAATACTTTATTATTTGAAAAAAAAAATTCATTACTACAGCGATGATTCAATACAGTTTGAATAATAAAAAAATTAATAATTTATTTTTTTTATTTAATTATTATTAATATTATAATTATTTTTTTTATTAATATTATTGTTATTATTCTAATCATAATTATTAATTTTATGTTTCTTTTATTCCAGTTCAAATATCCGCTCTCAAAATAAGTAGCACGCCCACCAGCGCCATTCGTTCTTCCAAACCATCATTGTGAGTCGTGACAGCGGCAAAGTGTCTATAAATATACGACTGCCATTGTATTTGTACCCAAAACGTAAACATACGACTGCCGTATTGCGAGCGCATAAGTCAGTTGAAATATCTCACCTTCAGTGTCTGATCGAAATGGCCACGAACAAGTTCGATGGTGATGCAGCCTCAGAGATGATGAAGGAACTGCGGCAATATTTCACCGCCGGCAAGACTCGGAGCTATGAGTGGAGAGTATCGCAGTTAAATGGACTGATCAAGATGATGGACGATCACGAGCACGAAGTCATTGAAGCTCTGCATGCGGACCTAAATAAGCCTAAATTGGAAGCGGTTGTCTACGAGGTGATGCGTCATTGCTTCTTTTTCTTCTTCTTCTTCTCATTTTTTATTGAATCGTTTCCGGCCAGTTATTTCATTGTTGGCTGTGCTTATCCTTGAGGTTTGAGTTTCCAAGACGGCGATTCGAATGATTGAATTTACGGCAGTGCTCTGTTTTTCTATATTTACTTTTCATCTTATGCTTCTGTATTGTAATCATTCGTTTCCCCCCCCCCCCGATTTGTTTCGTTTGTCTAATGTTTACTGCTTATAATGTTCCTATTCATTCAATGCCCGGATCCCTCTTTGCTTGTTCTCTTGCTCGTTAACGGATTCGCTTTCTTTTATTATGCGGTCACTTTGTCAATTTTAGGGATCTGTCATTTCTGATTGTTGGGGTTGGCAAGTAACTGTTGATGCGTAATCTCGCTTGTTGAAGTGGCGGCAATTTAATCGTTGCCTTTATGATGCAAAGTTGAGAGCTCCCCTGAAGATTCTTAATTTTTGTGCTCAAACTGACCCTTTACAATAAAGTTGAGAGCGAATTGAACCCATGATCTATTCAATAAATTCACAACACATTACTCAACGCTATTCAACTTATTTGCCAATTTACTCAATCTGCTGATTTATATACTTTCTCTATTTCAAATAAACTTGGTGCCCCTAATTTTTGGAGGGCATAGCCCAAAATCTAATTTCGTTATACTCGGAGCCGGCCTATTGACGCCTATGTGAATTGATGTATAGATGGAGATAGGTGTTGAACTAATAGGACCGGAAATGTGATCCTCCTATCATTGAATTGAATTCAGCGAGAAAACTGCTCACGTTTTTTTTATAACTCGTCTGGCTATATTTTATAACTCGTATGTTGACTCTGCCGTGCATGGTCGATACTATCTGAGAGGCTGACAAGCTCAATTATTTAACCATTTCTGCTGCAGTAAGCCTTTAGCGATATTGAGGCGATTTTATTCTACTGCTTCTGAATGTGGTTGTACAACATATGCAGATTAACACGCTAAAAGGAGCATGCAAGCATGCACTAAAAGAACTAAAGAATTGGATGAAGCCAGAGAAGGTATTCTTAATTGTCCCGAAACTTTTATGATGTCTTGTTAGTTCTTATTGCCTCCTGACTGTTCATATACAAATACTTCTGTGCTGTAGGTGAAAGGCACGATTCTCACATATCCATCATCGGGTGAAATATTACCAGAACCGCTGGGTGTTGTCTTGGTTATATCTCCCTGGAATTATCCCCTCTGTAAGTTGAAAGATTGACTAACTATTAGCATTTTGTGATCGCTCCTTTCTTGTCTATGAAACAACATTTGTCCATAATTTTTTTACCACAATTATTGGCATTTTTCCTGTCCCTTTGGGTTGTATAATTGAGGAACTGTATTGTGTTAGTGTCTGTTGTTCCTGTTGCCTGTTTCTGAAGGCATCTCCGGAACGATCTTTGCCTGCTTTTTGCTGGTTATTGCATGAACGTTTATGTACGTTCCTGTTGGTGTCAATGAGATGTCATTTCATTATATATATATATTTTTTCATGCTTGATCAACTTAATAGCCTTGGGCCGATTCACTTTGTTCATTATATATGCCAACTGATATTACTTTATTAATTATTCCTTGAGCAATTTGGTGTTTTTCCCTTTCCATCTTCACTAACCATACGTTGCTTCTGTTGTCTCTGGTTTCTGTTCTCAGTGTTGTCTCTTGATCCTGTTGTTGGAGCTGTTGCAGCTGGAAATTCTGTGGTCTTAAAGCCATCAGAAATTTCTCCTGCTACATCTTCATTGCTTGCAAGGCTGATGGGGCAGTATATGGATAACTCTGCAGTCAGAGTAGTTGAAGGGGCTGTTCCTGAAACAACTGCCCTGTTAGACCAAAAATGGGACACAATTTTCTACACTGGTATGAATCTATATGCTGCTTTGTTGAACTTGGAGTTCAGTTTACATGATTATGGGGTATTTGTTTCAATGTCGATGCTGCTGTTGATTGAAACATTCTTTATTTTGTTGTTTTAATTATTCTTAACTATGTTTAAATGCTAGCTTATGTCCTGTAAATATTCCCTCCCTCCCTATCTTTTTTTTTCGGTTTATTTTTGTTAGTATCATAACTTCTGAGTCATTTCTGACCGCATTACATGAAGCATGTATCTTTTATTCTTTCCACCAAGCGAAGACTTTCAGTATAAACTATGAAGTTTGTTTTCTTTATTATCCTGGCTTCTCTGTATTTGAAACAATCCCTTTTTTGCTTCTAGAGTATAAACTTTCAGTATAGCTTGATGCCCTTTTTTGATAGATGAGGCTGCATTATATTGATCCCTTGTTTCTTACGAGTGGACAAAAATTTGTTACGTCAGTCCAAGAAGATGTAGAGAATCACTGTAGACGAATTGGCTTTTTAGTGCTCTAAAACATGTGGAGGCATGATTTTGATGCTTCATGTATGATGACTTACCTTGGCAGCTTATATTTCAGTTACTGTACTATGGCTCTCATTAACCAAAGCTGAATATTTAGGCAGTGGAAGAGTGGGGCGCATAGTGATGGCTGCTGCCGCAAAGCACCTTACACCTGTTGTTTTGGAGCTTGGAGGAAAATGTCCAGTAGTTGTTGATTCAGATGTCAATCTACAAGTAAGGAGCTATATTTCACCTCATGGATCATGATGTCAGTTTTGGTGCATCTTTGTTGCATTATGCTTTTGAAGGGGCATGTTGCCTGTTCCTGTTTATGTATTTGCTGTGCTCAATTTCACATCTTTCTTTAGGTTGCTGCTAGGCGGATTGCTGCAGGGAAGTGGGCATGGAACAACGGACAAACCTGTGTTTCTGCTGATCACGTTATTACCACAAAAGACTTCGCCCCACAATTGGTCAGTTCAATTTTGTAGAAAAGATACAAGCCCCCTATAGCATTATATGTCCTTAACAGCTCTTCCACGTCCTGTTATCCAGGTAGATGCTCTGAAAATTGAGATAGAGAGATTTTATGGACCTGAATCCCTCAATTCAAAAGATAGATCACGTGTTGTGACCCTCAAGCACTTTGATCGTTTGACAAATCTAATGGATGAAGTTTCAAGTAAGATTGTATATGGAGGTCAAAGGGACAAAGCCAAGCTGTATGTATCTAACACATTTTTTTCTTTTCCCCTTTGACAATTATGAGTTTATTCATTTTTAACATTTGGCAACAATTCATTACAAGGACAGACAAATTGCTCCAACAATATTGCTGGATGTGCCAGAAGGCTCTTTGATTATGAAGGAGGAGATATTTGGCCCGTTGCTTCCCATAGTTACGGTATGATCGATCAATTTAATTTCATATAACTTACGGCCTTGTGGGCATGCATGCTCATATTATAATTATTCTGGTCTGGCACAGGTTGATCGAATAGAAGAAAGTTTTGATATAATAAACTCTAGGACAAAGCCACTTGCTGCCTATTTATTTACCAACAAGAAACGGCTCAAGGATGAGTTTGTAAAAACTGTCAACGCTGGTGGTATGACCATCAATGACATACCTTTGCACGTAAGTGTGTCACCATAAAACTAACACCTATGTCTGTCCATAATTTGTGACAAACACAATATAACACTGGAAAGCTACAACTAAATTGCTTGTGTTTGATTCTCGTTAATTCTAGGACGATATATTGCTTCCTCTGATTCCTGATTTCTCACTTCGTTTCTAATGATGGAAATCGGCGCAGGTTGTGGTTCCAGGCCTACCATTTGGTGGAGTAGGGGAGAGTGGGATGGGTGCCTACCATGGGAAATTTTCCTTTGATGCATTCAGTCACAAGAAGGCTGTTTTGTATCGGGGTTTTGCACTTGACGCAACTGCAAGGTACCCTCCATATACAGAAGGCAAGTTGCGATTGTTTAAGGCTCTAGGGAGCGGAAGTATAATGGCCATAATCAAAGCTCTATTAGGTTGGTCCGACGACTCTGGCTCTTGTTCTAAACCAAAGAGCGCTTAGTATAGCTCTATATATGCTTTGGGCTGGCTACATCTCGTGACTGGCATGAGAATATGGTCTGATGTCGATGCACTCTAGTGATGGAACATGTGGGATGCATGAATCGAAACCTATGTATTCTAAAAAAATTTTATAGACAGATATAGTAAATGTACTTTGTGTCATTGCTTGGATGTATTGGAGATCTGTCAGGGCGTGGGGAGTCGTACGCATCTGTCAGTCCATCATCTGTACTGGCCATGCCAAATAAAGAATTGACTTTTCCATTTCAGAATTTTTAACATAAAAATCTAGAATGATTTTGAAGAGGGTGAGAGAAGTCAGGCATGCTTAATATATGTTGTGCCGAAGAAAACATTGGGTATCTAGTTGTATACACAAAAAGAAGGAACACTGAAAGGATGCAGCATAACAACAACAATGATCCATTATGAATACCACCTTCGGTAGGGTTGGGGGCAGATCTCCAACATAAATATCATAAATAAATAAGTAGAAGTATTTACTGGCTAACTAACTGTGTTCAAAATACCAAAAATCTCAGAGCGTTGAGCATGAGTCAACATATTAGGAAATTGTACATGAAACCTAATTCTCAAATTGCCTCTGCATTGAGGCTGGTTCCTATCAGGCATACCTTGTCCTGGGATAATTTTCTCAAAGCCAGGGTATACCACATGCTCGATGTCAATGTCCATGCTCATATCTCCATGATCCCCGCCTCCGAGCAAAGGGATGTTGAAGGAACAACCTGTAAGGGCATTCGCAAGGGGGATGCCTATGTCCATTATCAAGTCGTCGTCTTCACTGGTGAATACAGGGTGCGGAATCTGGATCACAGTGAAGACGACATCAGCTGCGTAGTCCCCAGGTCTGTTCATCACACGTAGTACACCTGGGAAGGTGATTTTGGTACCTCCTTTCCATCCTGGCTTCACGTTTATCTTTAGCACCTCTTCTTCTTTCCTTATTTGCCTGCAGTGACACCCATAAATTACAATGAATTAATGTATGCATTTTGAGCTCGACTGCAAAGATAGGGTAAGCATGGATGACGTAAGGATACAGACCCGTTGCCAGAAATAACGTCTCTAGTAACCCTCATCTTCTTAACACATCCAAAACACAATTCCTCAAGGGTGCACTCAAGGGCTTGTTCTATGCTTGGAGGCTTAAGCAACCCACTTGAGCTTGAAAACATTATTACATGGTGGTGTTGACCACTACTATTACTGCATATGCTCGAACTCCTTCCATATATCATTGAGGTTGAGGATGAACCCCACACATCACTTCTACCACCACCACCGTTTGACGTCACCATCCTTCCGTTGAAGCTGCTTCTTCTCTGCGGACGACCTTCAGTACCTATGGCCGATGAAGCCCTTCGAATCGCCGACGTTGCCCTCCTTTCACTCCTAGCTCTTTTTGCAGTCCACTGAGCCGCCGATTCGCTCTGTGTTCGGCCCATGGACTTGGTTGTCTTTCTTTCAACCGTAGAGGCTCTAGTCATCTCCTCACGTTCCATACTCCCCTCAACATCACTACCCGGAGTAAGAGTACTTCCTGATATGGTAGCAGGACCTTGAGGCTGCTGAGGCCCAGCTCCGTACTTACTCCGCGTAGTTGTAACCAAGAGAGCTTTGAGGCAACCCCTTTGATGACCGTCTTCGTGGTGTCTACGTCGTGAAAATGTGTCAACTCCCTCGTGTAGTATTCCGTCATTGTTGTTCAGAGTAGGATCAGAATAATAGTTATAGCGGCAAGTTTCCAGGTTGTCTCCTCTGATTTTCACCTCCTCGTGATGACCATTGCTTCTATCATCCAATGCCTGCTGAGCCACATGGTTTTTACATCTTAGGTGCTATATATATATATATATATATATATATAATGCATTTTATGGAAAATACAATTCTCTCATTATTGCAATTAAAGAAATTTGTAATTATGCTCAATTACATTTGATCAACAACTACCATGACATATATAGTTCCAAGAATAATTTTTTTTTTCCCACCGGAAGTATGCATGAGAACTTAAACGCAGGGAAAATGAAACCCACGCGTACCTTGGGATGACGACGACGACGATCTCTTTTAATTGCATGTTTTTTTTCTTGTGTAGCGGTAACATGAACATCCGGTGATTCTTTAATATTCTTCGTATTGTGCTGATAATAACATCCGGTCGCAAATGATCTGTATCTCTTCCATATTTCTCGAAGAGTCGGAGTTCTGAAGCATTCATAAGTAGATGCCGTACTTCCTTGATCTTCCATGGGCGGAAGAGGAAGAGGAGAAATACAAGGGATAGACAGAGCTAGACTAGGGGAGAGAGAGAGAGAGACAGATTGAGACAGAGAACAAACAGAGAGGCAGAGAAAAAAGGAAATGAACAGATCGATATCGATTCACCGGGTTACAGATACAAGTGCATGATTAACTGGAACAGGGAAAGACCGGGGGTATGATGGCCTTTTATTAGCACGTTCGGTTTATGGAATATAAGCCAAGGGTCAAGAGGGGCTGTATGAGTTACAGTTATGCATCTAAATGTTGGTAAGATAATACTGATCTCATGCACCGACAGGCGACAGGATCTTTTTGGTTTAAGCCACGTCCGTATATTTATTACACTGCATCTCATGGTCTGCTCTCCAACTCCAGAGAGTCGGATATGTCCTGTCCTCTCTCATATATAAAATTTCACACGAAATAACTGGGAATAGAATTTATAGCTGGTGCCTGGTGTAACCTAGCTAGATTGGGGAGCATTAAAGTCGGTACCTCTGACTATTTGTATATAGTATTTGTACATGCTCTCCAACTCCTGTATACCTAAATAGATCAGTTTTTTTATACCAAAATTTAATCCGGACTCTATTAGCTATATATATGGAAACATATATACTAAATGGATTAGTTTTAGACCAAGATCAATCTCATTTGTATATATATACATATAAAACTCTTATTCATATACCATAACATTTGACTTAATATTTTTAAAGTTACTTTATACTTTTAATAATTTTATTTAGGTATATCTTCATATTTAAGTTTGGTTTTACTTAGAAAGCTATATATATATATATATTTGTTCCACTTTCCTTTTTTTTTTCATTTTTACTGTAATCTTCTTCAAGCTTTTAGTTTATTTTCCAATTTCATTTATGTATATCTACCTTAAACGTATCAACAATTTGCAAGACCTTTTTAATAAATTAATCAATTTCATTTTCATGATCATTAGATATCAAAATTTCCTTTCCAGGAACTCTTCCGACAACAACAAAATGCATTTTAACTCACATAAACATAAAAATATACCAATGTTAACATAAATTATTTATCTTTTAAAAAGAAATAATTAGACTCATTTACAACTTATTTACCCTCGAAATTCTATGGGTATAAGTTTGAATCTAAATTTTTGAGACCTCATAGGATTAGATTGAGTCAAGATCCAAATACCATATATAGATATGGGCTAGCTCAAAACCGGCTCAAACCTAATTTTTTGTCATTTCTAAGTATGATGATATCTCGCATCCGATTACTTTTCCCTTTTTCTTTAGACATTATTTATAGGTTTCCATATATATATATATATAAGTTTCTATCTGATAAGACCATTTCAGCTAATTTTTTTCCTAGAAAAGTTATTCTATAAAAAGCTAATTTTAGCTTATCTAACTAAAAAAAAGCTAATTTGACCAATTTTAGAATTGTTTGGATGATGGGTTTATTTTGAGTTTAATTTTTTTTTCCTAGGAAAGTTTGTGAAATAAGCTATGGCTTTAACTTTTATTGTTATGCTTTCAGCCTCTAACTTTCAATATTCAGCTATTTTGTTTTAGTTAGTCGTTTCAAATATGTACTAAAACCATTTGAAAGGGGTAATTCAATTATCTCACCTCCTTCCCCATGTTCCCCTCCCCTCCCTAGATTCCCCTAGTAAAATAATTTACTTACTTATAGAACCCAAGCTTAGGTTTAGGTTCAGTCTAATGCAACTCCGTCGGTTTCATCAATTAAGTATTCATCATGATTAGTTGAAATTCTATCTCAAAGTTAAATGTTGAATCCCAAAAACACTTTGAATTCATTTCATAAGCTATTAATATGTAAATTTTTATGAAAAGAGTTTTCATGCTCAAAAAATATTCCCATTCAAATATTTCTAATATCAATTTGATAATTTTTATTTGGGAAAAAAATGTTAGCGAAAATTATCAACCAAACAACACCTTATCATTTCCTAGATATGTAAGATTTTTTGTGTTTTACTAATATTATTGTTCAATTCTTCATCTTTGCATCTACCTATTTCATGTTTTACAATAATTCTTAGTTAATTATTCCTCTTTACATTCATCAATGTGGCACCGATTAATAGCCCCACAAAACATAATAAGGCTTTTAGTATAATTTTACTTGATGAGTATAATTTTATGGCTTGCTTCCATCACGTTAACTCTCTTTCTTATGCATACTTTTCCTTTAAAAATTTAATTTATTTGTTTTTAAGGTATAGATATTTATTTAGGATCAATCATAGAATGAGCTAAAACAAGGTGTTTTGAATAGGAATACAAGCAAAAAAGGTCAACCTTAAAGTTTGCATGAAATGATGAAAATAATCTAAATTATATCAAGCATACATTTTTCATATGGACCCTAATTGAGGTTATTTAAATTTCATCATAATGCTAAAATTAATATGTACTACTTTAATTTTTACCACTTTTACTAATTCGTATTAGATCATGGTTAAAATAGAATCTAAAATTGAAGATATCAAATCAAACTAGAAATTTAATATTGTTATAGGCAGTTGATGACCCCTTACCTCCAGTAAAATGGAGCTCTTGAAACTTCCATGGTGTTGTGAGCTTCAACATAGATATTTTTGAAAACTATCCTAAATATTATCCTATCTTTCTACCTGCCTTATTTATAATCTTAAGTCTAAATTAATCCCTTATCATCACATATATATACATCATTTACTTAAATTCATACTAACACACAATTCTCATCCTGCATCCTAGGATTCTTAAGTTAAGGTTTTCACCATCTTCAATATTCATCCACCTTCATAATTCCTATAAATTGTAATTTAATCCATTAACTCCATCATAATTCCATCAAATTGTTATTCATCCGCTATTAATTTTTGAATGCCATGCATCAATTTAAACAAAGAGACATCAAATTTAAAGAACTTTTTCAAGACTTTCAAAGTCCTACTCGTGCATGATAAGGGGAAGATGAGAAGACCTCATGGTTAACCTAAGGTTATCCTAGGGTTATCTGCCCATCCTGATTTGCTTTGATTTCATTCATTTTTTAGTCTTTTTATTTTTCTGATGCTATTTTATATTTTATGTAATCAATTTATATATGATGTCTGGCTAATCTCTTATTAGGGATAAGAATAAAATCCTAGATGATGGTTTGAAATATTAATAATAATTTCATGTTTCCCTATATGTCATAAGATTATCCTTCAACTATAAATTAATTGATATTACTTATATATGTAATTCTATCAAATGTGAATTATATGGTACATAACTTATTCTTGCTTTCTTATAGTGATAATATGATAGAATTATATGCATGCTAGGTAGATATATAATTATACTAGAATTTATATGTATAAATTACAAAAAGATTAAATAATAATTTATATAATAGTTTTGTAACTTTAACCAAAGTAGTAAAACATTTGGATATTCATGGGTTAAAAGTGAAAATAACAATTAGACACACTTGATGTATTAGTTTGGATACTTAGATTGATATCCATTCACTTATGCTCAATGCTTTGAGTCTAGTTAAATATAGGAGCTCATTGTTGTGACTATACTTGTAATCCCCCAGAAATTTTAAAAGCCTTTAATTTAATAAATAAATTTTATTTGAGATAAATTAGCTTTTAAATCTATTTAATTTAATTATTTTATGAATTTTTGAGTATATAAAATTGGGTATAAATATTTAATAAATTAAAATAAATATTTTATTATTTTATCATACCCTTTTTATTTAAATAATTTTCCAAACCATTATTTTACCAAAATTATCCTTTTTAAACCCTTATATTTTAATTATATTATATTAAATTATTAAATAAATTTATTACCCAAAAATATTGTATTTTATTATTTTATAAATTAAATTATTTTATTTTATTCCATTTTCCCTTTTATTTTTCCATTTTCCCTTTTCTTCTCCTTTTTCTCCTTTTTTCTCTTTTCTTTCTTCTCCTTTTTTTTCTTTCCTTGGGCCACCGGTTGGCCCAGCCTGCCCTTCCCTTCCTGCGCATTGGGCCGCTGGCCCGTCTCTCCTCTCCTACCTCTTCTTCTCCCTAGCGCTGGGGTCGCTGACCCATTTTCTTTCCTCCTCTGTGCGAGCCCGGTTGCCTCCCTTCTTTCCTTCCTTTCTTCCTCAACCAGGCCGGCCCGCGTCTTCCTTCCCCTTCGGCCGGCTTGCACGCCCATCGCACCAGCTCCCCCCTCCCATTTTTCTTCTTTCTTTCTTCTTCGTCTTTCCCCGGCGAAAATCCCGACCACCCTGCCATCTCCACCGTCCAACCTACAACCCTCTCCCCTTACTGCTTCCCCTATCTCTCTCTCTCATCATTTTCCTACACTATCCCAGCCCCACCATCCCTCTCTTCCTACCCCATGCCCTGCCATGTCTCTTCTCCCTCTCCCTACAACTCCCATTTACCTACCACCCTACCGCCACCCCTCGAGCTCCCTATCCCCTCCCTTCTCTTCATCTTCTTTCTATTCCTCCTTCCCTGACTCGTTCTGCATTTTTTTCTCGAACTCCCCATGCTCCCCGACCCTCTTTTTCTTCCTTTCTTCTCCTCCCCTCTCTCACCCTGTTTTTGCCTCGCCGCCCAGCTCCGCCGCTGCTGCCGCCTCAACAGCCACCTGCACCACCCTCTACCTCACTCACGAGCGATCATAGCACCCATTGAGCCACCCTGTAGCCTCCTTCCTCCTCCCCTCTCCTTTTTCTCTTCTTCTTCTCCCTTCTCGGCAGCCACCCTGCACCGCCCTTTTTCACCGTCGTTCCGCCGCCTCTTCCGCCACCTGAGCCACCAAAACAATCCCTACAACCCCCTCTACCACCCCCAATCCTCCTTTGGCCAAAACCACCACCTGCAGGCCTTCATTTTCCCTCTCCATTTTCCTTCCTCCTCAGCCCCTCCATCTCGACCCACCTCGGCAACCTCCTTTCGCGGCCTCGCTGCCGCCACCTCTACCGCCCTTAGCCACCGTCAACCCATCCTCGACCACCACCTACACCCCCTCTCCACCTCTTCATCCTTCCCCTGCCTTAAATCCTCCCCCGCATGCCCTTTTTCTTAGCCTAAAAACCCTAACCCAAAAATGCCCATTTTTCCTCTTTTCACCACCTTCTAGCCCCCTCCCCCTCCCCCTCCTTTCTTTGCATACAGCTCATGCTACATAAGCAGTATGAGTTGTTGCCTTTCTTGATTTAGTTGGGTAATAATTTTTAAGGTATAATAATATTTTAATTCAAGTATTTGATTAATTAAGCATTATAAAGTTTTATACTTTGATTTTTATTATTTCTAATATAATAAACCTTGATATTATTTTTAGGTATTGGTTTTGATAATCAAAGCTTGAACCTTAAACCGGAATACCAGTAAGGTTTGTTTTTGCGGGAATCAAGGTAACTGTTAAATCCCAATTAAACGCATGGATTAACATATATTAGCATATTAGGATTTTTAATATGTTATTATACTTACTATATGTTGTTTAATATCATATGCGTAGTTTCTTGTGATGTTGGATGAAAGGAAGCATGTTGGGTTATATGTTATGTATGAAAATATTGTTTAAGGTAAGAGTTTGGTTGTTGATGAAAATTTTAAGTATTATCCATGTTGTATTATGCTATTGTGATCTTTAATGCATGGTATTTTAGTAATGTGTCTTGTACAAGAATATGGCCTAATACATATATATGGGTGCTAATAAGTATTATATTAAATATAAGAGTTGTGGATGATGTATTAATATTAATATTTTATGTAGTAATGATAATTTGATATAAGTGGTGTACTAAGGGGCAAAATAGTAATTTTTAATTAAAAAGGGTATTATGGTAATTTTGGAGGCAAGGACAAAGTGGTAATTTTGTAATTAAAGGGTAAAAGGGTAATTTTGGAATTAAGGAATAAAATGGTAATTTTGGAGATAAAGGGGTAAATTGGTAATTTTGGATGTAAGGGTAAAATGGTAAATTTGTAAGAAAAAGGATAAATTGATAATTTTGGAGGTAAGGGATAAAATGGTAATTTTGGAAGTAAAAAGGGTAAAGTGGTAAATTGTAAATGAAAAAGGGTAAATTGGTAATTTCGGAAGTAAGGAGGTAAAATGGTAATTTATAAGTGAAAAGAACAAAATGGTAATTTATAAATGAAAAGGGTAAGGTGGTAATTTGTAAATGGAAAAGGGGTAAATTGGTAATTTTGGAAGTAAAGGGGAAAAATGGTAATTTTGTGAATAAGGGGTAAATTAGTAATTTTGTAATTAATGGAAAAAATGGTAATTTCATAATTAAAGGTCAAAATGGTAATTTTGTAATTAAAGGGGCGAAATGGTAATTTTGTGAATGAAAGGGTGTTATGGTAAATTTTGGAAGTTAAGGGGTAAAATGGTGAATTTAAAAGTAAAAGGGTAAAATGGTAATTATGTAAATAAAAGGGGTAAAGTGGAAATTGAAAATGAGTAACTTGGTAATTATGATAATAGAAAAGGGCAATTTGGTAATTTAACCGACTAGAGGGTAATTTGGTAATTTTGATAATTGAGAATGGTAGTTTGGTAATTATGATAATAGAGAATGGTAATTGGGTAAGTAACCAAATAAAGGGATAATTTGGTAATTAGATAATGAGGGAGGGTAATTTGGTAATTTGACCAACTCAAGGGCAATTTATTAATTATAATAAAAGAAAAAGGGAAAAGTGGTAATCTAACCAACCGAATGGAAAATATATTAAGTGTAACAGTTATGAAGGGGGATTAGCGACATAATAAGTATGAGAGATAACTTGGTAACCTAAATCGAGTAAGGGGTAACTTGGTAATTATGTAACAAGGAGGGTAATATGGTAATTTGTCAAGTAAGGAAGGGATGACTTAAAAATTGTATAAGTAAGGGGTAAATGAGTAATTTGTACCTAACACGTGGTTTTGATTGTGGAATTTCGTAATATGACTCAAATAACGCTGATTAGCGATGTAAGAATATTTGATAATTAGTAAGTACCACGAGAACAAATTCTAATTCGGAATTAGATGAGATTAGGATGGCCTTAATGATTCTTCTGTGTTACCTTGGATAACCGTTCGAATGAAATATCTGATGCTATCTGAACGATTGAAAGTGAACAATTATCTAATGATTGTGCTTTTGTGATCACCTTAATTAAGATACTAATACTTAAAGTAAAAGACCTCGAGATCGGGAATGGTGGCTCTTTAGGGGTCGCTACCCTAAAGACGCTGTTTAGCCCACGATTATTTTGGTATTTGCTGGTGTGCCTTTGTGCCCCAACCAGGCCCTATATCTTACTCTATCTAGCTCTACGGACCTAGTTAGGGGGTATGCATACTTATGAATTAGGTGTCCTTGTCGGTAGGGTACTAAGTTAGCCTTATGTACTAGTAAGACCAGGGTACCTTTGCGTCCCTGGGTTGATAGTTGAAGGGTACTGAGTAGTTTTTATGCACCAGTGCGACCAGTGTACCTTTGTATCCCGGGATCTTGATCTCTCTATCGAGGTAAATAAATAGAATTGTTATGCTGATTAAAAAGGGGAAAACACTAATCATTAAAGTGAAAGATTAATGAGCCAGGCCCAGTTGAATTGTATTATGAGTGCCAATCCACCAGATATAATAATGGCCCAGGAGATTTTACACTGGATGATGTTTATGAGTACCGATCCATCAGATATAATAGTGGCCTAGGATGTTTTACCCTAGATGATGTATATTTGTATTTCGATCCACCGGCCAGAATGGTAGGGATCCTGAGCTCAATAAATTTGATTTGGCTGTGAATAAATTATGGAAAAATACTAATCACTTATAGTGGAATACCATGTGAGTCGGGGCCAAACCGGTCCACCGGCGAATAATAGTGGCCAAGAGCGTTTTTCCCTGCATGACTGGTCCACCGACAAATAATAGTGGCCAGGAGCATTTTGCCTTACATGACCGGTCCACCGGCAAATAATAGTGGGGTTCTCGCACTCACACGGATAATTATAATCCGATATGATTGATAATGATGGACTAAGGGTTTAAGACCCAGAAGTATCGATTGTTCTCTATGGCCTATTAATATCTTATTGATTTGTTAAGTATGTGGTTGTATGAATGTAATTATTAAGTATTTACCTTTCATTATGTATGTATGTAGTATCATGTTTTGCATTGCGGGCCTGCTGTTAAGTGTGATTTAAAGAGTTACTTAGTACCGCAGTACTGAAGGGTTCCATTCATGGGCCCCCTACCTATTCAATAGGCAGTGTCCCTTGCAGGTTGTTCTCAAGTGCTATTCAAGTGAGCTCTCGGGAAAGAGCGTAAGGTACTATCCGGTAAATCCTAGGGTTGTACTCTTTCACCTTTAAAATTTATGGTTTCAATGTATGTGTTGATTTGTAACCACCATTAGTGGATTATACTCTTATAAAATGTTTAATTGCGCTACTCTAATTTAATCAGTGGTTTGAGTTTCTCTTAAGTTGGATTTTTCTCTTTTAACCTTAGCACTTGGTACTAGAACGGTAGGAGTGAACCGTTCTGGTACTAAGTGTGGCGGTAATATCCCTAGAATTCACAGTTTTATTATTTTACTTCCGCAAATTCTTTTAATAAAATAAAATTTTTCAGTAGTGAATTTTAGGGGCGTTATAATATTGTTAGAGTTTAATAGAATTTAATATTGATGCTTTATTGTATTGATCACATAAGTAAAGTAATATAAGGTGTATAGATCTACTTGTGGCTTGTAACTTTGTCTATAATTTTTCTCATTATTATAAGGTGACATAGGAATTATTTTCTATATCTTGACTTAATTTAATGGTGGATAATGACTCCCCTAACACTTTTATCATAATTTATAGTTGATTTTTATTAGTTTCTATTTGTTAAAACCCATTATAGTACTTTTCTAATTAATTGTATTTTTTTGATTCTAGAGTATTAGTTAGTATTTTTTTTTATTAACAAATAAAGGTTAGCCATCTCAATCTCTAGTTTCGACTATACCCATATTTACCAATGTTATAATTGTACAAAAAGATGGTGTAGATTGCATGTCAACTACCATTTCCTTAAAAATCTAGGACAATGTTATTGAGAAGAGAAGTTCAAAATATTTGTGGGGAAAACTAGCAAAATATATATGCATCAAAGTCATTGGTTAATGATTTGTTCTTGAAGCAAGATATTTTCTTGCTCAAAATGGTAGAAGAAGGCAATTTGCACGATCACATAAACATATTCAATGGCCTTATCATCCAATTGAAGAGTTTATATGAGTCCTTTAATGATGAGGATTGGGCTCTGTTGCAACCTAATCCTCTCTTAAAGAGGCATAGTTATGGGTTAACAATCTTGCTTATTAGAAAGAAGACATTTTTTTTTGTTTTGGAAGAAACCATGTTGGTTTTTGCTAAAGGTATACAAATTATTAGGGAAAAGGGATCTACTTTAGTGAATGGATCCTATCTTTATATAGATGGGCAATCCAAGAAGGGTTAGAAAAAAAAATTAACTCAGATATCAAGTGCATTTATTATAATAGGGTGGGTCATGTCAAGTGGAAGTGTCCAGATTATAAGAAAAACATAAAGGAAAAGGATGATGATAGAGTTGTAATAGATGAGGAGGACCTTGGTGATGCTCTTTTGGTGCAAGGGATGGATGTGTAGAAAGATGAGTGGATATTGGGGTTCAAGGTGTTCTCAACATATATGTTGTCATGAAGTTTGGTTCAAGTCATTAGAGCCATGTGATTGGAAGCCAGCGTCTTCAGCCAATGAGGATGAGGCTAAAGTTGAAGAAACTGAAGAGATTGAGTTCAAGACCGAAGATGGGACAATTAAGAAGTTAGTGGAGATGGGTTATGTTTTAAAACCTGATCGTAATATTATTTCCTTAGTAAGGTCACATAGGTTGGATTACGCTATCTAACTGAAGTTTGGTTGGATGACGGTGAAGAAATGAAGGAATGTGATTTTTCTTAGTATGAAGACTAAAGAGAAGCTCTCCAAGATTACGGAAAGTAGTGTTATAGAGACTTTGGTTTGAGGAGAAGTATCATTAGGTGGAGCACAATGCGATGATCATGCAATTTAACTATGGATGCAAGTATACGTGGCTTGAAGGGGAGATGTGTTAGGATTTAAGTCCATGTATGTAAGCTAAGGACGAATTAGAATGGAGGACAACAAAGAAAATAAAAAGGACGTTTAGCTCAATATAAAGGGAGGGTATGAAAGCTTATACAACTATGTTAGTCAATACCGGTGACCTATGTTGATAGCCATGCTCGTGCTCAGGTCTGGGTTTTCAAGTGGCCTTTTTTTTTTCTCCCTATCTTGAGTGTCTCCATGGGTTTTATTAAGCGTATATAAATATATTGTATAGTTGTAGGCAAACCATGAATGTGAGAAACAAGAAGTGGGGGGATAAAACCATAAAAAATTTTCGATGCAAATTGCTTTACATATGCTCGATTGGCTTTCTAATTGACAACGGTAGGGGATGTTTCGAACACACCATTAGACACAGAGTTAGCTTGAATTGGAGTTTTTCGAGGGAAAAAAAATAGAGGAAGAGAGTGCGGGAAACGGCATTTTTTTCCCAAGCAATGGGGGCATAGTGGGACACGCAAGAGGTATGAAAAACCTTTTAAAAGTTAAGATATGGTTGTTTCCCATAATCTAAATGATAGCATCGGCTAATGGTTCTTCGCCTACTTCGAGCGTAGGATGCCTCCAGAAGAGGAAGAGGAAATGTTAGTCGGAGAAGGAATTGATAATTCTTCTATGCATTTCATTAATAATTTATATATATATATATATATATATATATATATATATATAAGAATCCTGGCGTACATCTGTCATATGACTCATATTGGAGAATGCCGGCACATGATTGGCTCTGACCATTTTTCCAGCTGCGACTTTTTTATTTTAAACGGGAGGGAGTATAAAAAAGTTGAAAAAGTCTAGCTAGACGGCTAGCAGTAAATAATCTTATCCTTACTTAATAACTAGCATTTTAAAGTATTTGGTACTTCCTGACACACAATATCCCATGGAGAAAGTCAGCTAAGAATACATAGGTCAAGTCCCATGGTTCCCAACAAAAATTATATGTAATATTGGTCTTATTAATAGAATGAAAAAATAAGGCTTAGTTGAGTGGTAGTTAGGACTTGAAAGTTCTACCATACAATTAAGGTTCAAGTATCATGCAATGAGCCCTTTTGGATAGAAATATTATATATATATATATATATATATATGTTGATAGTCATTCCTTTTTATTCTTGATTATTATATTCTTAAGCATTTTATCTACTACTTTCTATGATATTTGATTACATAAAATAATCTATTTAATAAATGGTTAGTTATTTTGGTAGTAAAATTATAATCTCAAACTCATTATTTATTATTGTACATTTCAGGTACATTGACATTTGATCGAGTATTTTATAGGCATCATATATATTTAATAATTTTACTGAAGTGTTTTAACATTTAACATAACAATGTATGGGTGCCCTTTTTTTTATTATCCTTGACACTCAATCAAATTTTTTTTATTCTATTTTGGTACCTATTCAGATACTTATGTGAAACTAAATTTATATGTGAATTAACTAAATAAAATTATCAAAAACATAGGGAGCGCATAAAATATTAGGACAAATATCAATGCACTAAGTGAATTATTAGAAAACACATAGGCATCTAAAAAATATTAGATCAAATTTCAAGATGCTTAAAATAAATTTATCAAAATTTATTATGAATTTAATCAATAAATAAATATATTTATCATCCCTCTCTTGGTATTAATTGTGCAACTTTATGATGATTTTGACCATTATAAGGTGCTTTATTAACTCGTACAAACTAATTATGAATATATTCATACATATGACTAATTATGAATATATACATATATATGTATATATATATATATATATATATATATATATATATATATATATATTCTCTATTTTTTTTAATGTATATCATCACGTATTTCAATAACAAATTTTGATCATTAATTCTTTTTAAATTGTAACATATTATATTATAGAAATATAATTATTATATCTATAGTGACAAATAATTTTATAATATTTTTTTTATAACGTTTATCTATACACATTAAAAAAATAATCAAAATTTATTATCTTAAATTGTGATATTTATTAAAAATTGAAGGACTATTAAATATTACTCATATTATTATATTTCATACTTATGTATTCTATTATATGATGATCTTATGGAATACCTTCGTCCCTGCAATGTCCCACGGTAGAAGGTATTAGTCATCTTGTTCTTATTGCATTGCAATAAGAAACAAAAGAAAGAAGACTAAATACCGCTTTTGGGCCTGACAGCCGGCACGTATTTGTTTTCGTGTTAATGAAAATATCAACCAGCCTCTGCGAAAGAAAATTTTCCTTCTTAGATTACTAGTCGATGCACATATCATTTAACGAGCTTCTAATGGAACTAAGGCCCCTTGTGCCCCCGGGTAAAACTCAGCTCGACACGAACACTGAGATGGAAATATGATGAAGATCCTTGAGTGATCTTTTGATACGGGAATAATAAAGGTGAAAAATTATCTTTATATTTTATATATTTTATATAATTTATTTAAAATTAAATATTTTTATTTTAATGAATATCTATTTTAAATTTTAATTTGATCTAAAATAAATATTTTATTAAAATAAATTTATTATTATTAAATAATTAATATAAATGATATAAAATAGGAGGAAATTTTTTCTACCTCCGGTATCCCATACCAAACAAGTCCTGAGTAGTAATTTTCCAACCGGTAAAACTCTCTTGAATTTCTGGCAGACAAGCATACTCTTGAGATTCAGAACGAATGGTAGATTAAAAAGAGAAAACAATACATCAAAGAGGCTTGTGTTTCATTCGTTAAGAGATCAGCGAATATATACAACTACATGATATTCCCGCAAGTACTCTCTATCCGATCGAGAGAGTAATTACTATCTATTCGGTCAAGAAAGAAGCAAATGAGGATATTAAATATACCCTATCTTTATGGCTAATAAACAAGGAATATATATTTTTTTAAAATGGGGATTATCTTTTAGTTATTCTCAAGGGATAATATTTAGAAGATATTTCTGCATATATTCATATTACTCCCTTCATAACACCCGACTTGCCCAAAGAATGTGAAATTGATAATATCAGCTACTTAAGTGGACAAATGAAAATAACCAGGCAATATCGGGCCCTTTTTGAATCGCATCATGCACAAAATGACAATCAAATTCTATGTGTTTCATGCACTCATGAAAAATTTAATCTTTTGCAATGTGAAGAGCACATGGACTATCACTGTAGTCTCATGGCTTGTTGATATCTCACCCCAAGAGAAGACAAAAGACTCTTAAGCCAAATCAATTCACACGGGAGCATGTCGAGCAAGCATTACTCCGACCTTAGGGTCTTAGCAATTGTTGTACTGTATCTGTTGCATTCTAGGTAGGAATGACAATGGGTCGGGTCTGGACCGGGTCCAACTATATTCAGATCCGGACCCGTTTATATTACCTAGACCCAGACCCGATCCAGATCCGTCGGGTCTTAAAAGTTCAGACCCGGACCCAGATCCATCGGGTCTAGCGGGTAAACGGGTCCTAAATAGGTCCGATTATTTAAAAAAAAAGTAATAATCTATGCTAATACAAATACATTTATGTTTTATATAACTTAATATGTATTTTTTTTAAAAAAAAAATCATCTAAGTGAAAAAATAAATATATTAAAATAGTTATATTAACTTTTCAAATGGTGTTTTAATGCTTTTAGTAGGGATGTAAATGGGACGGGTTCAGGGTAGGTATATTCATATCCGTATCCGTATCCGATAAGAAAATCCATACTCGAATCCATACCCGTACCCGCATCCATATCCGTAGGACAAAATCCATACCCATATCCGTACTCGAACTCGACGGGTATTTTTTTTCCATCATCCATATCCGTATGACAAAATCCGTCGGGTTTTGGGTAAAATCCGCTCCATTTATATCCCTAACTTTTAGAATACAATGTTATACATATTATTTATAAAGTAAGTATACAAAAATAAAATTAAAAAAAATGAATAAAGAGCTTATATAAGATTAAGACAATAATGACAAACATAATATTAGTATGTATTTATATGTGTACACACACACACACACATGTATATTAAACGGGTCTAGCGGGTCAGATCTGGGTCTAGAATTGGACCCAGACCCAGACCCTTTAAGGTATATGTGGACCCAGACCCGATCCAGACCCATCGGGTCTAAAAATCATGGACCCAGATCCGCTAAAAATGAGGCGGGTCTAGCGGGTCTGGATCGGGTCCGAGACCCATTGCCATCCCTAATTCTAGGGATGGGAGAGTTGATTGTTGACTCGTTGTATTTTTTTTTTCAAGCCCTATTGTTGGAAATGCTTGCTGCTTTTACTATCAATGAACTATCAAAAAAAAGTATCCATGGTTAGATATTATGCTACAGCGGACGATCGTGATACAATTGGTTGCGTTTTAGTTTTCCGACAAATTGATGAAGCTCCCAAAAACACAAAGTATGTAGTCAAAGAATGGTGAGTGAGAGAATAACTAGCCCAATCTACTTCAGCGGATGATCATGATACGGTTGGCTGCTTTTTAGTTTCCCAAGAAATTGATGAAGCTCCAAAAAACACAAAGTATGCAGTCGATGAACGATGGGTGAGAGAACAACTAGCCCAATCTGCATTATAGTAGGCATATAAATAAATTTACAATGAACTCGCAACATCAGTCCCTATATAATAGGATTCCCTTTCGAGTAGTGAACCACTCTTAAAGTTGCTTCTAGGTGTACTTGTTCAGATTGCTGCACGAATTGGGCGAGTATATGAACATAATAAGAAAGCTCTAGTTTAGTGGTTGTCAAATAAAGCAAACGTCCCGCAAGACGTCTAGAACAATTGGGATGGGCTTAATCTTCTTTACCAACTAATGCAAGATGATGTTTTGCTCCATGGTAATCATATATGGTTCAGCTCCCAAAAGACCCACATCTAATGTAATATCAAGTGCATATTTTTGCTTATAAATAAAGATGCCTTTAAGGTTTCTAGCCACTTCAAACCCAAAAAGTATTTTAGATTTCCCCCATCCTTCATATGAAAACATCAACTAAGATCTTTGAAGCAGTGCGCATCATTGTAGTCAACTTCTACAATGACTAAGTCATATACATAACACAAGAACATTCAATTGAATGGTGTCATTATAGAGATTGAATAGCAAATAATCAGAATAATACTAATAAAAGTTGTAAGCCTTCAAAGCTTCATACAACTTAGAAAACCAACTGCGCAGTGCCTATTTCAAACTATATAGAGATTTTTGAATACTATAAACTTGTTTAAGAGAGTAGGAATGAAAAACCAGTGGAAACTTCATATAAAACTCTTCCTTCAAATCCCCATGTAAGAAGGAATTCTGAACACCCATCTTCCAATTCAACATCAACAACTATGAAAGTATGAATGATGACCATGTTAGTTGTCGGAGCAAACGTTTCTTTATAATCAATTCCTTCAATCTTTTGATTCCAATGAGTCACTAATTGCACCTTATACCACTCCACTACTCCATCTAAGCTATATTTCATCTTATAAATCCATTTGTTGCCAATTATCTTTTTTCTACGAAGCAAGTTCAATATTATCCCAGTTCCACTATCTTCTAATGCTTGTATTTCTTTTTGCATGGAATCACACCGGTTTTCATCTTTCATATCCTCTGAAAAGGAATTTGGCCCATGTTCTATAGTTACAACAATCATAAAATACTAATGTTGTGTAAAAATTTGATCACAATTGAAAAAAAAATATGCAATAGGATTAGGGTTGCAAATGAGATGAATTAGTTTGGTATTCGGCTCGGCTCGTAAAAATTTCTATTTGGCTAGTTTGTTTAGTTAAATGAATCAAGTCCGGACCTTACTTTTGGACTCATTTATTAAATGAGTCGAGCTCGAACTCGAAAAAGTAAGGCTCAATTCATTTAGTTAAATGAGGCGAGCCTGAGCCTTATTATAGGCTCATTTAGTTAAAAGAGCGAAGCCCAAGCCCAGGGGTATTCGACTCAGTTCAACTCATTTACAACCCTAAATAGGATAATGCATACCTAAAGATTTTTGACTAACTTAGGGAAGTCATTGAGGGGCTTATTCGAATAGTATGAGTCATAAGGTCTTTCAATCGAGTGGAGGGTGTTTTAGTACATTCATCATGTCATAGTGCACCCTAATTTTCTTCACTAGACTCATGAAAAACATCTAGAATAACACCTCTCATGCTCATGTTCACTTCATTTCCTCTCTATATAGATGTATCCATATTTTAGTGCCCAACAATAAGAGTAACTTTTTTTCCCATAGCATGGTCATCATTATCCAAATCTATATTATCTTCAATCTCTACTATATGGATCTCATTCCCTTCACCACAAATTATTTCTTCAACACAAAAATTGATATTTACCTCCTGGGATGTAAGACATTCCACTATTGCTCCATTCTTCTCGCCACTATGAAAAGCATATGGGAATATAATTTCAATAAATTTAACATCATGAGATACAAAGAAATTTCTATTATCTAAATCATAAAGCAACTATAACACCCCCAAATTTCATAGTTGAACATTTTCGTTTACATTAAAACCATACACTAAGATAAGGGGTGCTACCGCTATGATTGGCACGAGTTTGATCCTCGGCCGGTCTCGTACCAATCACAAGGCTAGAAAAATCACAAGACATAAAATCGATTAGGGAATAAAACCATAAGGATTCGAATAATTCATAGTTAAAAGAAAAATAGAGTACGCGATAGAAGAGTTAATATAGAAATGGAAAACCAGTATAATGTCAAAGCCCCTATGGGGGAAACACTATGATTAACAAAAGGTGGTAAAATAGAAAAAAGTGAGTTAGAACATCACTCACTCTTGGGTCCCATGCTAGGCCCAACAAGCCATCACTCAGCCCCGCCCAACACATTGAATGCATCAAAGTCATCAAATACAACATCTTCTACCTACACCAACTCAAAAGGGGTCATTGCTCATGGGAATGAGCAGCACCCATAAAACGGGTGATCAATATGCTATGTATTGAGTAAGGTAACCATGCAACTAGGGCTATACATAAAAGATAGAGAATACAAATAGTGAATAAGTCTGGTTAAACATAATTATTAGATCTCTGGCCTTTATTCCCATTTTCACCCAATTCTCAATTTAAGTCCATGCGAGTATGGGAACCCTACTATTATAGTCAGTGGATCAAAAACATCCAGGACAGAATACTCATGGCCACTTTTATTCACCAGTAGATCGGTCTTTAGGGAAAGGTGCTCCTGACCACTATTATGTCGATGTATCGGTCTAGCCCCGAATCCCATGGTATTCCACTATAAATAATTAATATCTTTTCCATGGCTTATTATCAATTAAGGTTTAGTCTATTGAGCTTGGGATACCCCCACTATTTTATACAGTGAATCAAAAATATCCAGGGAAACACGCATCTGACCACTATTATTTGTCGGTGGATTGGTCTCTAAGGTACCCTACACCTGGCCACTATAATGCCGGCGGATCAGTCTGGGCCCGACTCAATAATCTTTTACTTTAAATGGTTACTATCTTATTCAATAGATACTTGCGTGCTAGACATGTATGCCCATTAGACTTCCCATTCACTTCCTTTCATACATGCTCTCCTGAAAAGCCTCATCCCATATCTTAGGACTTCTATGCAACCTAGAATTTCCCAGACATCTTTCCCCCTTCTTGTTATTCACCATGAAGGCCCAAAATCCTATGTATGTGGGTCATGGCCCACTTTCCCATATCTCCGGTTTAACTCACTATCGCCTAATAGGGTTTTCCGTTAAAAACACTAATCTGGCCTATGTGGCCTAACCTCTCCCTATCCTACACAGCCTATGCTCCCATTTGCTTCTAATACCACCACTCCACTCAAACCACACCCAATTTCACAACCTTACTTCCCATCGTTCACACATGACTATGAAAACCCTAGTTATTCCCCCAAACCTAGTACTTATCCCCTTCTTTTATGTCATCCCTTCATCACCCTCACTTACCATTTCCCTTTCCGCTTGACCCACTTTTCCCCCTCCATGTGAAACCTTTCCACTCTCATCCCACACTCCAACCACTTCCATTAATTCTCCCTTCCACACACTTTCCCCACTTAGGGTTTTTCTCACAAACCCTTGCCAAGTCCCCCATGCACCTTTATACCAACCTACGTGCTATTCTTCATATATAGGCTCCAATCACCCCAACTACTCTTCCCTCACCTTCCTTAACCCTTAAGTCAACCTTTCCCATGTAAAAGTTATCCTTATGTAAAGACTACCGATCTCATGTAAGCCTTACACTCCCCATACAAGATTTATTTCATCCTCTTACTTTATTCATATTATCCTTTTATTTATCCACCCATAAGTCATGAGATACTTAAGTCTTTCTCACTTCCATCTTACCACTCCACTCTCTTTATTTCTTTCATCTTCTCACAACCTCATCTTACTACTTAAGGACTCCAAGCATGCATGTCATGTAGGGAAACAACATATAAGCACAACACAAGTACAAGTCACATCACCATATTACCCATGCCATAAAACATACACAACTTACCTTAACTTCATGCTTAACAAGCTGCACTACAAGTGCATGATCCACAACCACATAAGATACATACATGTAATCAACACACATAAACACATAACACACAAATTGGGCCTTAATCATGTCCTTACCTAAAATGACACCGGACTTGGAACACAACTCTTTTGCCTCCTTAGGGGACGGATTTGGTTCACCTATAAGAGGAGAACACTAGTGTAAACTTTCCTCTTATTCCTTTCATTATTCCCTAATTGATTTTTAGTATAAAAAAATTAATATTATTAATGATAATAATAATAATAATAATAATAATAATAATAATAATAATAATAATAATAGTCCTAATAGTACTAATAAGGGTACCATTATTAAGGTAGCTAATGATAATATTAGTGGTAGTATTAACCATAATAGGGTTAATAGTAGTAATGATGATAATCATCATAATAATGGCTAAATAATAATAATATAGTAGTAATAATAATAATAATAATAATAATAAGGCTACAATAAAAACTATACAAAAATAATCTATACTTGAGTGATAGCAAGGGCTAGGGTAAAACCACAAGTGGAGGTGGCAACGAGGATGGCAACAGCGGCGGCGGTGGAGGTAGCGGATGTTTGGAAAAAGCTAGGCTTTTTGGGGTTGGAAGAGAGAAAGGGAGGAGGTGGTTGTGAGGGGATAGGTTCCCTAGACCAAGAGGGCTAAAGTGGTGGTGGTGGCATGGCAAGGTGGCAACACAATTGGTGGTGGATGTGGTGGCCGAGGGTGGTGGAGGAGGAAGGAGGAAGGAGGAGAAGGAGAAAAGGGAAAGGAAGGATATGGGAAGGTATGGGAAGGTCTGCTAGGTTGAGAGGGGATAGTGGGGGTGGCAGTTGTGGTGGAGGAGGTGGCGTAGGGCAACGAGAGGTGTGGCGATGGGGTGTAAAGGGCAACTCAAGGTGCTCACTTTGCACATGTAGCGCGAGATGCGTAGGAGGAGTTAGGGGCGGGGAGTGCTTTGGTTTGGTGGAGGGTGATACAGGGTAAAGGCAAGGTAGTGGTGTGGGTGGCAGCAATGCATGGTGGCTGGGGCGACATCTAAAGGTGCATTGGTGGGGAGTTCGAGGGATTTCTAGGCAGAGCAAAAAGGAGGAGAATGAGGGAAAGGCTGGGGTATTTATAGGTGTGGGGAGGGGAAGAGGACAAGGGAGGATGAGGATAAGGGAATAGGAGGGACAGAGGCTCGCCGACCGGCGATGGTAGGCCGGTACAAGCCTGTGAGTTGCAGCGTCGCAGGGTGTAGAGGGTGAGAAAGAAAAGGGGAAGGCGTGTGCGGGAGAGGCAGTGCAGGGGCAGGTTGGGCTCGAAATGGAAAGGAAAGGGATAGGGGAGAGAGAGGGAGAGTAGGTCAAGGTTGGGCATGTGTAGGGGAGGATGGTTAGTGGCAGGGCAAGTGCGACCTGCAGCGCGAAGGAAGGAGAAGAGGAGGAGGAAGAAGAATGGGTAGGCCTGTTAGGCGGGGAGAAAGGAAAGAGTGGGCCAGCCTGCACGAGTGAGGAAGAAAAGAAGGGAAGAAAGAAGAAGGGCGGTTGGGCTGGCCCAACCAGTGGAAAAGAAGGAAGAAAAGAAAAGGAGGGGGAAGGGGTTGGGTTGTGTGGAGGAGAAAAAGGAAAGAGAGAAAGGGAGGAAGGGTTGGGCCGCACGGTGAGGCCCAACTAGCGGGACGAGGGAAGAAAGATAAAAAGAAAAGGAAGAAAAGAGGGGAAAATGGGGGAGGGGGAAAAGAAAAAGGAAAATAAGGTGGTTAGGGTATTTGGGGTCTTTTTGTGTTTTTGAATTTTTGAAAATAATAAAATTAGTAAAAATAAACAATTAAATTCCTTTTTATATTAATTTAGAAATTTTGGTTAAATCTTCCTAAATTTCATTTTAGTTAACAAATTATCCTAATCTCCCCTAATTTAATCCTACATTATTTTCCTATTTTTTGTCTTAATTACTTCCATTATTTTATTAAAAATATTATATTTAATTGATTTCACATATTAACCCCTATTTTATTATAAATTCCTCAGTTAAGGTTTTGGAGTATCACAACAACCATCTCTTCTTTACAAATGGATAGCCCACAAAGAAGCATTTTTTTACTATGAGTAGCAAACTTATCACTTCCTCATTTGAGATTATATGCATAACATAAGCAAATATGATTATAGAAAGGTCTTTCACCAAATGACAATTCATAAGAAGTATTGCCTTTATACTAGGTGCTAGAAGTTCTGTTAATAAGATATATGGTTGCTAGAACACATTCTCCCCAAAACTCTATAGATAAGAAATCCTCCAACCTCAAAACTCTTGCCACATTTAAAATGTGACTATGTTTCCTTTCTACCTTTCCATTTTGGCTAAGATGTCCGTACTACATATGTTTGGTGTCTCACTTCATTGCTCCTCAAAATATTTTTTTTCAAGCAATTAAAATATGTCCCATTATCACCCCTAATCAATTTAACCTTCTTGTCAAATTGATGCAAGATCCAGGCAAAGTAATTCTTAAGTACATGAGACATCACTTTTCTCCTTCAGTAAATAATTCCACACAGAACTAGAATAATCGTCAATAATAGCAAAAAAGTAATATACTTCTATTCTCACTTACCGGAAAAACATCTCTGGTTTGTTTCTCTTTAAAACAAATTTTACATGCATAAATTTTTTTCAATTTTTTTTATTATTACTAATTTGAGAAAGTATTCCTACTACTTTAAGCCACAGCTTCTCTTATTTGATAAACACTTAACCCGCATTACTCGGCGAAACAAATAAAGCCCCTCACTTTGTTCATCCACTCCAATCATCCTCCGCATTTATTGGGGTTTTGAACAAAGTAATCTACATCTTCAAGGAATCGTGAGACCAAAATTAAATTGAAATTTAATTTAGGAACATAAATAACACGTGGAAACTCCAATTCCTTACCAAAAACTACAGTTCCCTCCTTCAAAGGTTTAACATTTTTTACATCAACCAAACATTCTAAAGTACCCGTCATGTGATAAGAGACACCTATGTCAATTATCCATGACAATATATTATGCTCACTGTTAAGCCTTTCAGCTTTATGATTATCAATCAGATTAAAGAGAGATGCCCATCGATCGGCACTCAACCTAGGCACACTCTTGTGTGTTCCCCATCAATTTTCATGTCCTTCGGTCTACCGATGTTATAACTTTGATACCATATCAAGATTTAAAACGAAGAGTAGGTTAAGAAGAGAAAACATTACAAAAACAGACGTGATTCATTAGCTCAGAGATCAACGAATATATACAAGTACAAGATCTCCTCACAAGTACTCTTTATCCAGTCAAGAGATCAATTGCTATCTATCGGCGAAGAGATAAGCAAAATGTACCCTGCGTCTGTGGCTAATAACAAGGGGGTGGGACATAAATGTTCTTATAGGAGAATATATAGGAAGATATTTCACAAATATCAGTAATATATATAGTATTTGGTCTCGCTCTCTAATCATCCACCTTTCTTCTCGGTGCCCTTCGGAGACGATCAAGGTCCCAAGGTTCCTCGTAGAATTAATTGTCCCCTGCTTTCTGGCCACGTAAAAGATGATTTCCTTGCGGCTTCTGGCAAGCGTCGCTGGTAAAGCGCTATCGAGCCGTGAGTGGCATCACAAAAGACGCACACACGATTCTTATTACAACATATATGACCTCCTTTGGCAAACCATGACCTTTTATTTTCCCATTTACATAAACACGTATATGATCACCGAAGCAACCGAAAAGACAAAAGACACTTCAGAGTCCCAACCAACTAAAGTTAATGGATCTCGACCCAGCTAAACCCTATATAGCTTACCAAGTCCTCACACGATATTGATACCCCCACAATTTACTGGAACATTATGAGCCCAAACTTTCCACGAACAGACCCTATCATCAAAGCCATAATGCGACATATTTCATTCATAGTCCTAGCATAGCCTCCTCGATTCTCCATTTACAACCGACCCCCCCTCCCTACCCCTACCCCTACCCCAGTTCGACAGGCCACAGTCACGGACACTCAAAATAGGTCTCATGGGGCCTGCCTGCCTCCTTTATTTACCAGAAAAAATCAAAACGCAGAAAGCGACCACCCAACCAAGCAACCAGCCCACTCATCTAGAAAGGCTTGGGCATGTTGTACATGAACATGTCTTGAAGCGGCGACAGCTGATTACCACCGCCCTGTAACGAAGAAAGGAACTCATTGTCCGTGTTGTAATAATTATTGTTATACGACAGGTCGAACGCCTTCTCAAATGGCTCGCTCTGGACCTCAGAATAAAATTCAGGAGAAACGACGTGCTCCGAAGAGCTGGAGTCGGTGTGAAGCTTAGGGATTGATTCGGCCGCGTCGAAATTGATGTAGTCGTTAAATGTCGTTGTGGTATTTGAGATGGCTGGCGGTGTGTGAGTTACTATATCTGGCCTCATGTCTTCGACTTTTACGATTGGGTAGTTGGGGTCGGGGGTTGAGAAGGAATGTGTCGGCTGTTGCTTCTTTATGGCGCTGCTTAGTTTCTCAATTGTGCCTTTTTTGTTGTAGATGCGGCATAGAACCCAGTCATCAAGCTGTTATATAAAACAAGCGGAATTAGTCATCAGTTTAAGGAGTGCGGGAAGAAAAAATAAAAAAAGAGAACAATATATTCCTATATTACAATTACATTATTTATTTATTAAAAAAAATCTAACAATTAATATGTATATATATAGTATACTACCGGTTCTTAACCTTACATGAGTAGAATATTTTTGTCAAGTGATAATGATGCTTTAGCTTTTCAAGGTTGGAGATTAGGTCCATTAAATTAAATTAAAGTACATAAAAGAGAAACGAAGACCACATAACGCGTCGAGGGAAACTACAACGGTGATAACTATCCAGGCAATTGGATGCGTTTCTTTGGGACACACAGTAGAAACTAGATACTTATTACTAAAATGTTTTTTTTTTCATTTCTTTTCGCAATCATAATCATCAATTTCAATAGAACTAGCGTAAATATCCAACCATCAATTTCAATGAAACAGTGTAACTAGCGCCAATCAAAAGATATTTTATTTCATAACTATAAAATTGAAGACGGATAAGAGTTCAAAAAGAACCATCATTTTCTTTCCGACTATTAACCGATTAGCGCGACACACTTGATCCGTCACGGTACGGTACGGATGCGTTCCGACATTTTTTCATAAATTCTAGGCGCAGAGAAAGCAGAACAAAAATATGTCAGCGTAGCAGGAGCAGGAGCAGGAGCATGGAGACACGGTCACGAGAAGCAAATGAATTAAGAGGAAGAGGAATACGAGAGAAACGACGACTCACCCGAAGGCTGCTCCCTTTCTTACGGGCGGATCGATCGACGTCCGCCAAACGGTATTCATGCATGATCCAATTAGTCTTCTCGCCTCTCGGCGCCTTACCGGCGTAGAAGACGAGAGCCTTTTTGATCGCTAAAGCTTTCGGCCGACCGATCGGTTTATCAGCTCCCGTCGCTTTCCAGTAGCCGCTTCCGGCGGCACGGTTTGGTCTCGAACCATTCGGATACTTCCTATCCCTCGGCGAGAAGAAGTACCACTCTTTCTCGCCGTATTTCGCAAGGCCTGTTCCAGAATCATAGAAGAGAGCTGGTTAGTCGATCGATTGAGTTCGGAGGGCATCGGACGTATGGATTTGGAATACTGTGATTTTCGAGTCGATTGAATCCGTCGACTGATCGAAGGAGGTAGCATAATTTTTTTTTTTTTCATGGTTTGATCGAGTCGTCGAATTCGGATATAAGGATCAGCAGTCGGCTATTATATGAAGATCTGGATTGAAAAGAGAACAAAAGAAGAAGAAAATACCTGGGAGTTCCCAAGGATCGTATCTGTATAGATCGATTTCAGCGACAATCGGAACAGAAATAGGCTGAGACGCACATTTCCGACAGAGGTAGTGCGTTACTAATTCCTCATCGGTTGGATGGAATCTGAAACCCGGCGGCAGCTCCAATTCCCCCGCCATGTCTTCGCCCTCTCCTCGCTACCTCTTCGAGCCTGCTTGCTCGATTACCTCCTCTTCAGAAAATAAACGGCGGCGGTAGAGTCCTATAAACTTTGACTCCGAACCCTCTCTATCTCTGTTCTTACGGACGCTTGAGGTAAGGTTTTTGAAACTTTGAATCGAGGGAGAGACGCACCGTATTTATAGACAACTAGTTACGGCCTAATCCTTTGGACACGTGTCCGTTTCTAGAACCAACGTGAGACATTCCAACGAATCCATTTTTCTTTTTCTTTTTTCTTCTTATTTTCTATGACTAGTCGACTGAGATCAGATCATCAAATCAAAGCTAGGGGGGTCAGCCACCGATGCATGCTAGCAAGTTGAGGGGTTTGTCGTAATGCGTGATGTTTGGTGGCATGTAGTTTAGCCGCTGCTTTTCTCATTGCTTTCGTCATTTTATTTGGACTCTTCCGGCCTTTGCCTTCACTGTTTGGTTTGGGTCGATAGGAACCACCCACTGTTTTGCCATTGCCCTTCACGAGTTGTAACCTCATCATAAGGGCGTTTATTTTTATTTTTTATTTTTATTTTTTTGATAAAATATCTGTTCCGGTATTTGGTAGGACCATATGGGCACTGTGCTACTAGACTCCGGAACATGGGATCTGGACAGGCTCGCTGGAGGAACGAAGACAGAGACGGTGGTCACTGGTCACAGAAGGCATGTGTTTAGGTTTGGGTCGTCTGTATAGCGGTTATGATTTTCCTACTCGTAGCTTCTTCCCACCGGAACCCCATCCCTTTTTTCTAGGAAGGACGTACATATTCATTTGGTATGTGATATAATGTTATTTTATTTAGATATTTTGTATAATTTTATTCAGCTGATTTTATATTTAAATTTATTTTTACTTGATTTTATAAATAATAAGAATGCGTATATTTTGAATTCTATGTAGATATGCATCTACAATCTACATACCCAATTAAACATAAATATTAATATAAAGACTACTATGTATTCAAGATCCAATAGTAAATTTCTATACTTTCTTAATAAGTATTTGAAATTTTATAATACCACCTACCTACTAGTCGTCTACTGCTACTACTACTTCCCAAACCTTAATATATTAGCTAACTAATGTTCTAAAAGTATTAACAAGGTATCCGATAACCGACAAGTTAACGTACCAATGACCGTCGAAAGTTGATAGCGCTTGGATCGAAAAGGTGCAACGAATCCTACCGTCTCCGTATCTATTTCGTAGTTTCTCTCAACACTTAACAAATTATTCTTGGCTACTTTAAGGAATATAAAAATATTTACGATTACGGATATAAAATTTAATAACAACTCTCAGATAAAGGTTAAATTAAAAACGTCGCCGAAGGTTAAAAAATTATACCGAGGTATAAGAGTGGAGTTTTAATAAAACATTTAGAGAAAATTTTTATTATCAAAACTCAAACAAGAACAATTTTGATAACAATTTTACATACGACTCTCGTCAAAACTCAACTCGAACTTTTCACGCCCGTTCAAAAACCTTGGTCCCCAGTTCTATATACTCTCATTCCTTTCTCCTAAAACATTGAATTAGCTATTTTGACCGCATCCCATGGCCTTCGAGACTTCTTCGCTAGTATACACCTTCTCTTTCGTTTCATTCTCATATTCCCATCTCCTCTCTAAGCTCACCATATCTTCTCTTTTTACTCACTCTCTCATGTTGACTTCCATAGGAAAATGGGGTGTCAAAAGAGATTGAATAGACCTAGAATTTGTGTAACTTGTCCTATTTGTGCACTTCCAATTCTTCAAAAATCGTTGAAGATAGTTGTAACACCCCCAAAATTTAGTACTTCAATTTTTTATTTTGCGGAAGCAATAATAACAAAATAATAAGTGTTATCGCCACACCTAGCCTAAGTCCGGTTTCCTTACCTTCCTTATGCCAAGTATTAAGCCTCGAAATAAGTCAGATTAAATATAAAACAATGAAACAAAGAGACAATAACATAAATTAATATTTATAGATAATGCATCCACCATACAACAATAACATCCAAAATATAATGGGGACATAAGAGTCTAGAAGAAAAACCAACTATAAAAGAGCATATAATGGTGCAACATCGATTGGGAGCATATGAGGGAGCTTGACAGGGATTCTCGATCAAATTGACGAGTCCACATGCACGAAGGGTGGTGGCTCAAAGGTGTTGGTGGTAAGTATAATAAATAACAAAGATTGGAAGAAGAAATTCTTATGTCTTGACATGATGATTGCTCTTAAAAAAAATTAGGCCCAACTATGGTTCAATCGT
The DNA here is from genome assembly GCA_030549775.1 of Tamarix chinensis. Lineage (NCBI taxonomy): Eukaryota > Viridiplantae > Streptophyta > Magnoliopsida > Caryophyllales > Tamaricaceae > Tamarix > Tamarix chinensis. Next base: position 75,158,752 of record CM060179.1, on the reverse strand, counting down.
TCAAGGCCATTCACTCCCCAAGGGTTTACACAACGTTTCTCAAACTCATGCACTCAAGGTTAAAGGAATGAAGAATTGTAGAATTCAATTACCAAGGAATTAGTGGGAAAGAGAGGATAGAGTTTGATGATGTGTTGCAAGTCAAAGGCACTTTGGGTATTTATAGGCAATCTATAAATTAATCCCACTCCTACTACTCACCCCACTCCTCCATCAACAAGTAGTAGAAAGGTGGAGAAGATGTGGAAAATATGGATCATTTAGTAGGTACATGGAGAGAGTAGGTGGTTATTGAAAATATGGAGAACATGGATATATTTATTGTAGTTACCCAACAATCCCCCACTAACTACGATAAAACTCATAGAAAATAAGAGAATAACAAGCTAGGAAAAGGAAAATCTTCATGCATACATATCAATTTCTTTTGATTGAATTGATACATAGAGAAATAAGGTTACAACATAGTCTAAGTAGTAATTTTCTCTTGAACTACTTAGATTTGAATTGCTTCCTCATAATACATATTATAATTTTAAAATATGTAATATTTTCACGTTAAAAAATGAATTTTCTCTTTAAATAGCCCTTTACACACCCTGGGTACTCTTGAGTGCTCTATAGAGATAGACTAACTCTCATAAAAGGCAGTTCACTTTCACACCCAATCAGGTGATTCTATCACAATGCATCTCTATAGCACTACCACATATGGTTATGGACTTACTAAGAGATTTAAGATAACCCTTAAAATAATCAAGAGAATCCATCAAGTGTGTCTCAAAGCATCACCAATACTGGTTATAGATTCAAAATGAGCATACAACTCAAACTTAGCACTACCACAAATGTGAATCCATCAAATACGTCTCAATAGCATCACCAAAACTGGTTATGCATTCAAAAGAAAGTGCACAACTCTATATTTCATGTTACTGGGATGGGATTATAATGCTTAAATAGTAATTATACGGCTTCATTTGACCTCATTGACTCTATTATATCATATTGAGTTTGACCCCATTAAATCTTACCAAATTAGGTATCCACCATACTTTCCTTTACCCGAGGATTAAGGTCCATCCCTCTTGAAGATTCAATTACCACTTTTCTTGATAAGCCTTTCGTGAGAGGATCTTCCAAACTCTCCAAACACACATACTCTAAGGAGATCACTCCTTCTTTCAACAAATTTGTGGCCATCTTGTGTCTAAGACAAATATGTCTCCTATTCCCATTGTAAACATTATTTTTAGCGATTCTAATGGCATCCTATGAATCATAGTGATGCAAAACTAGAACATTAGGTTTCCCCCATAATGGTACTTATGCTAATAAGTCCCGCAGCCATTTGGCTTCCTGACTTACCAACTCAAGAGTAATAAATTCACATTCCATGGTGGAACGTGTTATACATGTTTGTTTTGAGGACTTCCATCATATAGCACCTCCACCTAATGTGAACACATAGCCACTAGTAAAGCTAACTTCAGCATTATCAGTCACCCAAGATGCATCACATTAACCTTCTAACATAATAGGGAATTTTTTAAAATGCAAACACCAATTAGTTTTATTGTAACACCCCTATTATCACTCCTAAAAAATTTTGTTTGGAAATGATATCGTGCAGAATTAAACACAAGAAATGACAAGTGCTACAACCACACCCACCATAAGACAAATGTCCATCATCTATCACTTGATAGATGTAAGACTAAAAACCTGTTTAAAAAGTCATAAAATAGAAACTAAAGCAAAAAATCCTAACTGATAAAGTCAGTAGAAAGCCTTGTAAAATCATCACTAATTGATTAGCGGAAAACTTGTGAGATAAACCTGGGTTTTCAAAATCTCAACCAAGCATGAAAATCTAAATGGCCATTTACAAAACCAAATTATTCTATAAATTTTATAGAATAATGATATATATTTTTTAAGATATTAATTTGCATTAGATGGAATAAATCAAAAATCCTATAGGATAAAATTATACGAAAATATTATTTTATTTATACAAATATAAAGGATAAATAAAATAAAATAAAATAAAAAGTCTAAACTTTTGTAAGTAAGCAAAAGAATATGATGGCAAACACACACGAGCGAGAAGCTTCTAAATCAACTTTGTGGAACACTTCTTCAAGACCTAATAGAGAGCTTCATGCTTTGAATATGTTGAAGCATCCTATAGAACACATTACCCATGGGGTTGGAGAGTATTCAGGCCAGCTCCAAATATTGATTTCTTTTACCACTTCCAACTTGAATATCAGCCTCCAACAATACCAATGAATCACTTAGGCATTTGTCCCACAAAAATTCAGGAATGGAAAGGAGTTGATAAGCGAAAGGACAGGAAGTCCGCCTCCGTGAAATGAAAAGGTCCACTTTCAAGCCAACAAACAAACAGAGACACCGTCAAAGATATTAAGCAGAGTCGTATTCTTTTTTCTTTCGAAAATCATTGACGTGGCTACTGAATGTATACTGCACTGGTAGTCTAGGTACTTTTAATAAGTAATTTTTTTCTTCTAAATGGCCATCTGCAATGCACAGGGTTGAAAAACAGGAGCCCAACCAGGGTTGGCAGAGGCATGTTTGGCAGAACACAGGGCATAGAAAATGGAAGTGGATTAGACGTGCATGGAGGGGGTTGTTTTGTTGGGTTTCGACTAATGGGGGATTATTTGGTAATAGGGTTGGGTTTCAAACATAAATGGATCAGGAAGCTGATTTTCGATGGTTTCTTTATTGCTTTGCAAAACCAAAATAGGGATTCAGAGCTGGAGGGAACATCTTCAAAGCAACCTCTTGACCTATGATTTAATTTATTCACCATATATGAACAAACAAGGGCTTGCGAATATGATTTGGAGATTTAATTGGATTATGGCTTTGCTTCTTATGGAATTGGTGAGTTCTCTCAACATTGTCTTGTTGATTTGAACGTGAAGGAAATTTTTTTCAAGAACCATGTTGCTCAAGATGTGGCTTTGAATTGGCCTCCTTTTGAGGTTCTTGCTCATTATTCCAATCCCTTCGACGTTGTAGAGGGCCAACTTTGTTCTTGGTTATTTGCAAATCTATATCGATCAAGATCTATTCATCTTTGCTCATATATGTCCAATTTTAGTTCAATTTGTTTGTTATTTGTTCTATTTGCTCAAATTTCCTCTATGTGTTGTTCTTATTGGGACCATATTTGGAGTGTACGGCATATAGTTCAATTAAGAGCTACGAGGCTTCGACTCCCTCACACGTCTTATTTATTATGTATTTAATTCTTCTATCTAGAATTTTAAGTTACAGAGATTTTGATTTTTTAGTTCTCGATATTCTGTTTAATAATGATTTGTGTACCATTATCAAAACAAAATGTTGATTATAGTTTTATATAGAAACCATTAATAAAGATGAGTTTTGATAATAGTCTATATACAAAACCATTATTAAAAGTCCACCGCCGGCATGCTTTTGAGTTTTTTTTTTAAATAGTTTTAGAATCGTTAACAAAATTTTAATAACAAATGATTTGATAATAGCTCAACATTGTTATCAAAACCCTAAAATAACCATTATTAAAACTCTTTTATATGGTAGTGAATTTTTTATGTATGCTTTAACCTCTATTATTTCACCTTAATATAAATAATGATGTCACTTGATTTTACATAAGAAATGTTATAGTAGCATTTTAAAGTATCTACCAACCTTTATCTAAGTTAGGTTCATCAACTTACATAATATAAATTGTCATTTGTTTAATAACAATTTACCATAACCTATATTCATCTCATCCAAACATAAATCTATATATTTCTTTTGTCAAAACTATATAAAGACTTGTGTATGTTCCTTGTGCAGCTGAAATTCAACCCATTCCTATATTTATTTTATTCTCTTATGTTATCAAGTGGTAAAAATACAAATGTTTCATCATATAAGAAGTAGAGGTTTGCACAAATTTAAGCCTATGACAATCGATCACCACTCGACTTTATTCATTGTTGAATTTTTTATCTTAATACAACCAATGGAGTTTAGGGAAATAAGTTACAATTTTCAGATAGGACAGAAATTAGTTTATTAATTGGCACAAGGCTGGTGATTAAGGGTTTTTGGTGGCAATGATGTTATGCTCTTTTGGTATAAAACCTCCAAAATCTATAGGGTAATGAGATTTAGTCTAGTAATTAAAAGACTAAATTTTTACACTAGAGTTAGTATATTTAAATCTTCTCCTTCGTCTTTTGATATTATAGCATTTTTGTGGTGATTATGATCATCTATATGGTATTTTATATTTATACTCACAAATTTATCATAAATAATAAAAACTCTAATGTTTATAAATTGCAATGTTGAAGAAAATAATAATATAATAAAAAATAATTTATAATAATAGTTTTGGTAGTGTTGACGGTGATAAGATAGGAGAAAAAATTTGAAAAGGAACAACTTGCCTTGGATAGAAATTTATATCATACACCCAGAGCACCATCCAAAGTGATCTCAGTGCCATTTTGTGTAATTATAAAAACTAAAGGGCAATGTTCAAATTAATTAGAGTATCTATCATGTTGTCACTGCACTCATCGATTCCCCTTACCTTTTATTTTCCTCTTAATTGTCGCTAATTGAAGAAGGAAACAAAAAATTGTGGATTTAGATGCTAGAGTTAAAATGCTACCTTCCTATATCGTACTATGGAGAATTGCTTCCTAAAGCACATAAAACATCAAAGCTTCAAGGGGATTCGAAGCACTTGAATTTGAAGATGAAAATGGAAAAGTTCAAGGTTGATTTTCAACACTATACAAAATATATGTACACAAATTAGGCAAAAAGTGAATGATATTACTACATTAATCCTATCTACCAACAATTGCATATATTTGACTATGGATATGAGAGAGAAAAAATGTTAAAGGAAGAGGAAGAGGAGATGAAGGAAAAGAAGATTTGCTACTTAATTTCATGAAAGAATGAGATTGACTACTATTATAATACTATTGATGGAAAAAAGAAAAATCTATTACGAGCAATGCTCATGTTCAATACATATATTTCCCATATAATTTATTTTACTAACTTCATATGTTTAGATACAAATCCATATTAGAGAATATTTATTAGATTATGAAAATATACATTCCATATTGTAAACATAAAAATAGTCATTAAATATAACGAACCTAATCATAATATGTGTTGAACTTAATCATATTCAACAATAAATTGTAATAGTAAACAAGTTCAGTAATATAAGAGAGTCAAATAAAAATTTACTAGTATAAGATATCCTACTCTTAGTCTTAACTATTAAAACATGAGTTTACTGATGCTACAAACTATTGTGTTGGTATTATAATTACTATAAGAATATATAAATAAATAAATAAATAAATAAGCCTAAAATCTCTCCAATCCAAGACTCAATGTCTCGATTACAAATATCATCCTTAATAGACAAATTTTGCGATGCTCCAAATCCTCTAAGCAACTTATGCTTCCCATAGTAGATAAGAAATAAAAAAAGCTATAAGCTCTCTACTTTTTTGACTTTTTTTTTAGCATCTCAGGACAAGAGGTACTGCAAGAAAAAAGTGAAAAGGAGGAGAAAGAAAAAGAAACAAATTTGCACGTGCAAAGAAGAGGAAAGAAAAAGAAGTGAGAGGGGCCAAAGGGGAAATGGAGTGAGGTGGGTTTTGGGTGGGTAGTTTTATTATTTATTTTTTGTTTAATTAATATTAATTTTTATTTAATATATTCAGCTATTTATAATATATTAAATTGGATATTTTAATATTATATTATAAAATATTAAAATAAAGGTACAATAATTGAGAGGTTTCATAAGATATTTTGTAATATTTTATTATTATAATTATATAAAATATATAAGTGACTTTTAAAGTGGGGAGTATTATTGTGAATGATCTAAGATGTACGTAAAGATCGTGCCTTCTTATGGATACAGAAGAGCTGCATATTAGAAAGGGTAAGTATATGTCTCAACAAAGGTGATTTACTAGATTTAACAAAGTTGACCCAACTTAAATAGTTTAATTCAAAATTTAATTTGAATCTAAAAAATTAAATCTAATTTCAAATTAATTTAATTTAAAATAATTCAAATCAATCTGAAATTAATTCAAATTCAGCTAACTCAATTGTAATTATTATTCAAAAATATCAACTCCAGAAAAAAAAATATAAATCCGACTCAAGCTCGACCTATATTTGGATATAAACACGATAATGACCATATCTGAATTTACCCAACCTGAAATGACCCGAATCAAACCCGACCCATAATACCCTAAATTGAGTAGAGTATTATAAAGATTGATCTAAATATTTATATCAACATGATTAACTATCCTGTTGGTGATTTCATCTTAAGAACTCCACAGTTAAGCGTGTTAGCCGTAGAGCAGTTTTTAGAATGGGCAATCTTCCTAGAAAGGTTTGAAATTTTTTTGAAAATTTATCAAGAAGTGCTTGAGTGAGGACAAAAAACGTTGAAACGACTTGTGTTGATCTATTGAGTCAACCGATCAATCCAAAAGTACTTCAGGTTAACCTCTGCGCTATTGTATTGACTTGAGGTGTTACACGACCCATACCTAAATATAATTCTAAATTTAATCCAAAGTAAAATCAAATTCAATCAACAAAAAGGTAATATTTTATCTCATATAAATTGATACATAAACACAAAAAAATTATCTTATTAATAAAATTTTATGTTAAAAAATATGAATATGATACCCGTATAGCAACAAATGAAACAAAATTAATAAGACTCTTTTCTTCACACTTTATTTTAATATCATATTAGTATCGATCAAATTAGATAATAAAAATTATAATTGAAAATATAAGAATTACAATATATACTATTATAATAACAATAGTAAAATTTATATTTGTGTTTCTACTAATAATAATGATTATTATATTTCTGAAGATGATAATAATAACAATAATAATAATAAATTACAATAATAACGATAATTATAATTTCTACAAAAATCATTATACTTATATATATAATAATATTTATAATTTTATTTACACCAATAACTATGATAATACTAATAATGATAATAATTTTTGTTTATTATTATTACATATTTTATGATAAAAATTACTATGATAGACACAACAATAGTAATAAATCAAAAAAATTTAAATTATTAATTATATAAAATTAATAATAATCAATGTCAACACAAATTCCAAGATGAATTAACTTAACCCAAACTCAATACAACTTGAGGTCTGTAGACTCAAATTCACCCGATCCAAATTCAATCTAACTAAAAGTCTGTAGATCTAAATCAAACTCGAACCCTAAGAAACTCGATGGGTTAGGCCTAGACTCAACCCAATACTCTCCTGACCCAAAATGATCCGATGGAATATAAACCCAAGCTAAATCATCGTTATCCTAATTGGACCAAAACTCGAAAAATACCCTATTCAAACCCGAACATGACCCGATTGCATAACACATCCGATTTTAACCATACCCAAATTTGACCCATATGACTTGTTTGCCACCTCTATGACTTAACAATATAGATATCATGCACCCTAGTGCACCGTGCAAGGTGCACCAAGATGATGTAGTGTGCTGATGTGGGTTACGAATGAAAAGTTATGAGCAACAAAGTAGTAATTATAATATAAGTGTATTGAACCTTAGCAGTCAACATGCTTACTCTCATGTTGGAAACATTTAAATATCAACCCAACTCAAGGAAGGATAAACTTCATCTTTGAACAAGGATGAGCATCTTCTTGGAAGAATGATAAGCTTCCTTTTGGAAGAAAGATAAACATCAACTAAGAGAAGGTAAACATTAAGTTGGAAAAGGATAAGCATCAATCTAAATAAAAATATATATTGAGTTGTAATTGTTTCAGGTCAAAGGATAATAAATGTCTATCAAGTGGATGATATACACTAAGGTGGAAAGAAATAAATATCAATCTAAATGAGTCCCAACAAAAATATCCATTAGAAAAAGAAGATACATACCAAGATAGAAAAAGATAAACACCGACCAAAAAAATAATACATATTAAATTAGAGAAAAATAAAGATCAATTCATAAAAAATACACATCAAGCCCTACAACATAAAATATAATTCATTATATTAAACTTTGGCATTCTAATTATTATTTATGTGTCATTATTATATCAATGGGGTGCATCATGTCAGGATAACCCGGTGTAACAGAATTTGAGGTGATTTAGATGCTTTTGTTTAGTATGCATGATATAGTTGTCGGTTCCAACATTTATGATTATGACCGGTGAACGCTTTACTATCTCCTGCCCGTTCACACTCCGAGGATAGAGGGATCGTGTCATCGGCATAAATTCTGGAGTCATCATGGGCAGCCGAATCATCTAATCCCATGAACGGCTAACTTTTCCTAGCCTTTCACGCCCATGTCGTTGGAGCACCATTATTGATTCTTCAAGTACAATATTGTGTACCGCCTCCAAAGGGCAACCTTCTTACCCGTTTATTTGGGATGAACCTATGTTAATTAATTGATTTATCATTATTCATTTTATTTGAATGTAAAAATAAAAGAATAACGAGGATTTTAAAAAATGTCTTTATTCACTCCAATGTTGTTTTTTTTTGTATTAACCTCTAATATTAAGGTAATGGGAGTCGAGGGGAAAAATAAATAAATTTTTATCTAATTGGATAAAAATATAATCACCCTAATATGCATTATAAAATAAAATGCATATATAAGTATCATTTATTTAATTTTTTTTAACTTCATTCATCTCAATCCAAATAAAATTAAAATAACATCCATCTCGATTCACCCAAGTTAGATTAATATCATCCAAATAAGATTTTAAAATATTTGCCTAAATTTATCTTCATTTTCTTCAACAAAGTCGATTTTTAATATTTATCATCATCTTGATTCATCCAAATTCAAAGAAACCATGCATGATAAAAGGAACCGATAAAAGGGAAAGGAAAAGAGCTCAAATGTATACCTAAGTGTAAATGCATAGAATATACAACTTTCATGCACTTTGCCAAATGTGTGTGTTAAGAGTTTCCTTGTCTGAGTCGATCCATTTAATGAATTTTGGTGACCTATAAGATGTGATCGAAGCTTAAAAGGTTGTAGCAGTTGTTGATTGAGTAATGGGATAAAATAGTTAAGTGCTTATTTAGTATGGGAGTAATAGGAGTGAAAAAATTACTCTTATATTTTATATATCATAATTATAATTAAAAAAAATAAAATAATACCCATTTTAAATCTTTATTTAATCTAAAATAGATATTTCATTAAAAATATTTTTATTATTAATAAATAATTGATCTAAAGATCACAAAATAGGAAAAACAAATTCCATTCATATCACCCCCATACCAAACAAGCCCTAACTATCTTGTGCTAGGAGCATTTTTAGTACCGTACAAACCACAAGTCAAACTATATCATGGAGATTGATTTGGTTTGATTTATGGTTTAAAAAACTATAGTTTGGTTTAATATTTATAAAATAGTCTGGCTATAAGGTTGAATTTTTAATTACAATTAATAAAATACAATCAATCTCTCTCTCTCTCTCTCTCTCTCTCTCTCTACACACACACACACACACACACACACACACACACACACACACACACACACACACACACACATATATATATATATATATATATATATATATATATATATATAATGGATTAAGTTATAACTTGGAAGTAGTAAATGTAAATTTATAATAATTAAAAAAGTATATTACAGCTTAGAGTTCGAACCGAATCGTGTAGGCCTATATCTGGTGCTTCATGCATTTGATTACTATGTGATATATGTAGACTATGATTTTCTTTATTTTTTTGACTGGTTATTTTAAAATTTAAAAGAAGCATACATTTTTATCATCATTTATAATATATAATAAAAAGAATGAATTACCCCATTCTTTGGAACCTCCATGAGGCATTCCAAAGCTCAGATCAATCACAACTTAATTTTTAAACCCACCAATAAATAATGACAGAGATTGCACTCCCAAGGCGCTTGCTATGGCGTAGCCAACTTTGTGATCATTTTTTTATTATTACTATAGAAAAAATTGATAACCACAGTCTAATCATGTTGGCAATATTATGTACTGTTAACATAACTTTTTGTTATGTACCTTTTACTCGTATTATTAGCCACTTGTGTATATTAGTATATGAGACAAAAACTGATGTATATATATCTTAGCTTTGTAATTGTATTAGTTAGAAATATACGGAATACAAGAATACACAATTCTCTATCTCTTCATCTTCTTCCTTCGTTTTCTTTCTATTCCGTGTTTCTTGTTTTGCTTCTTCACCATGGCAGACCAACATGGTATCAAAGCTCGTAATTCCTCCCATTAATTTCTTTTTCAAAGATTTCTTGTCTGCCATATCTCATTCATCATGCCAAACACGCACATAGAAAATTTTAACCCTAATATCAATGTATCAAATGACATTATCTCAACTGTCAATTTTTCTTTCTACTTCCAATTACAATCTTCCGACACTCCTGGTGCTCTCCTTGTATCCGAGAGATTTGATGGACATGGTTTTTCTGCCTAGAAGAGGTCCATGAAAATTAGTTTGTCGGCTAAAGACAAACTCTGCTTTATCGATGGTTCTTGCCAAAAACCCCTTTCAACCGATACTATTTCCAGGCAGTGGGAAAGATGTAATGACATGGTTATTTCCTGGATAACCAATGCTTTGAGCAAATTGATTGCTCGAAGTGTCATTTTCTCCTCCACAGCCAGGGAGATATGGCTTGAACTGGAACAAAGATTTGGCCAAACTAATTGTGCACAACTCTTTTAGACACAGAAAAATATATGCTCAATTACTCAGTGAATTGATAGTATCACATCTTATTTCACAAGATTAAAGAACCTTTGGGATGATCAGTTGACCCTCTTGGTCGAAACAAAATGCACTTGTGGAGAAAATGAAAAAACATGAGAAGAATGACCAGATATTGAAACTAATTCAGTTCTTAATTGGTTTGAATGAGAGTTATATTACTCATCGAGGGAATATACTGATGATGAGACCTGTTCCCCCTATCTCAGAAGCATATTCCATGCTCCTTCAAGAAGAACAACAGAGAGATTTGAACTCCAATGGCATTTTTTTGGATCAATCATCATCCTTCTCAGCCCATCTTAACAAAGGCAGTGTCCGATTCAACACTACAGACAAGAAGATAAAGAGAAATATTCATTGCAATTACTGTAAGAAAGTTGGACATACTGTTGAATTTTGCTATAGGCTGCATGGATTTTCGGCCGATTTTAAGTTCACTAAAAGCAAGCCACGCATGGGAGCCACAACACATATCAACCCTTCTGTCGAAAAGTCCCAAGAGAGTTTCTCCTCAAGCCCCATAGCTGGACTAACTGTAGAGCAATGCACTCAGTTGTATTCCCTTCTAAATCAACACACATTGACCTCTTCATCTTCAAATTATGATGCTAAGCTTTCGACTAATTTTGCTGGTAAGATGGCTTGCTCTTGTCATCAGATTATGGGCAAATGTACTTGTTTTTGTTCCCATTTTAAACACAATTCTTGGATTATTGACTCTGGAGCTACATATCACATGTGTTTTGATCCTACCTTATTCGATTCCATATCACCTCTGGATAAGCCTTTCAATATTACCTTGCCAAATAACACCACTGTTACTGTCACTCAATCCAGCACAATAACCTTATCTTCCAGTCTTATTCTCACCAATGTCCTTCTTGTTCCTAATTTTGCCTATAACTTGTTATCCATCAATAAAATCTGCCATCAGCTCAATTGTATAGCCATATTTACATCTATTGCTTGCTTATTGCAGGACCCTTCCATGAGGAGGCCGCTGGTAATTGGTAAAGCATATGGTGGTCTATACTTACTGAACATTCAACACAAGAAGGATCTACATTTCCCTTGTATTCCTTTTTCTTGTCATGCTTCTTAGAGTTCTTGTAATAAAAACAGTGCAATGTTGTGGCACTGCAGACTAGGTCATTTACCCATGTATAAACTCAAATCCTTATCTCTATTTCCCCATTATATTGATGACATCAGTCAACTTTGCAATGTTTTTCCTCAAGCTAGACAACATCAACTGCCTTTTCCACACAGCACAATTCACTCATCAAATATTTTTGACCTTATCCATGTGGATATATGGGGTCCTTATCGAACCCCCACTCATGATGGCCATCATTTTTTTTCTGACCATTGTAGATGATTACAGCTGTGCTACCTAGACTCATTTACTTTCACATAAAGGCAATGCCTTTTTAATCATAAAAGCCTTTCTACATATGGTCCAGACTCAATTTTGAACTACCATAAAAACCATCCGCTCTGATAATGCTCTCGAACTTGGCCTTAGTCATGCTACCAGCCAATTTTTTTTGGACAATGGGATTATACATCACACCAGTTGTGTTGCTACTCCTCAATAGAATGGTGTTATGGAACGCAAACACAAACACCTCCTTGAAACCTCTCGAGCCCTACTTTTCCAATCTAATCTTCCCATCAAATTTTGGGGTGATTGTGTCCTCACTGCCACATACTTAATAAATCACTTTCCTTCCAAAGTCCTTCAGGGAATCACCCCATTTCATCGACTGTATGGCACTCCACCTCTCTACACTCATCTCAGAAATTTTGGTTGCCTCTGCTATGCCTCCACTCTTTCTCACAATCGTGACAAATTTAGTCCTAGGGCTTCTTCATGTATCTTCATTGGATACCCTTTTGAGAAAAAGGGATACAAGGTTTACAACATTGCTACACACATCATATCTGTTTCCAGAGATATCACTTTCCATGAACACATTTTCCCTTATAAGTTACTCCCACATTCATCTCCCACTATTATTCCTCTACCTATTCCAGATGACCCACCATCTTCTCCACCTACTTTTCATCCCCCATCTACACACTCACCATCTAATCATTCCCTTCCCCCTTCTACAAATAATACCGACAATTTACTCCCTAACAATTTGTCTGCTACTCCCATTCGAAAGTCTAATCATCCTCACAAACCTCCATCCCACTTAAAAGATTTTGTATGTAGTTCTGCTACAAACTCTTTTTCATGTCTCCATTCTCTGATACCTTTTGTTTCTTCCATTCAACCTTCCAATTTCTGTTTTAGTTCTCTTAATTCTTCCAATCAACGTTTTCTTCATTCCCTTCATCAAGTACATGAGCCCTCATCTTATGAGGAGGCAGCTTCTTCTCCAGAATGGCAGGATGCAAAGAAAAAGGAATTTGATGCTTTAGATGCTAATCAAACATGGATTTTGGTCCTCTTCCTTAAGGAAAAAAGCTTATCACATGCAAATGGGTATATAAGATTAAACATAAGGCTGATGGTAGTGTGGAACGATATAAAGCTAGACTTGTGGTTCGTGGTTTCAATCAAAAGGAAGGCATAGATTATGATGAGACATATTCCCCTGTCATGAAAATGACAACCATCAGGAGTATCATTGATGTTGCTGTTAAGAAAGGTTGGCACATGTATCAAATGGATGTAAACAATGCTTTCTTGCATGGGAATCTTCATCAAGAAATTTACATGTGTCCACCTACTAGTTTGGATATTTCCAATTCTACATATGTTTACAAGCTTCAAAAGTCCCTCTATGGCTTGAAGCAAGCTTCAAGACAATGGTATGCCAAACTCACTACTTCTCTACGTAGTAAAGGTTATCAAATGTCACAAAATGATCATTCCTTATTCTCTAAAATACACAGTTCTCATGTAGTGTTTGTTGCTGTCTATGTGGATGACCTTTTGGTCATCGGGAATGATGAGAATGAAATATCAGCTCTAAAATTTTTCTTGGATCATCAATTCAAAATCAAGGACCTTGGTCTTCTTCATTATTTCCTAGGCCTTGAAATTCTTTAACATCCTCAAGGTGTTATTTTGAGCCAACGAAAATTCACTCTTGACACAATCAAAGCTTTTAATTGTACTGCTTCTCCTTTTTTAACTCCTCTTCCTCCTAACATCAAGCTCACTCCCACTGATGGTGAACTCCACCCTGATCCTACAACATATCGCAGTCTTGTTGGTAAGATCAATTTTCTTACTTACACTCGTCCAGACATTACTTTTGCTGCTCAATATCTCAGTCAATTCATGCAGAATCCATGACAATCACATTTTAATGCAGCCATACATACCCTTCGATACCTCAAACATGATCCTAGTTTGGGACTTTTTTTGTCTTCATCTCCTGATTTCTCCCTTCAGACTTATTGTAATTTTGATTGGGTTGCTTGCCCCACTACTCGAAGATCAGTTAGTAGCTGGTTTGTTAGTTTGGGATCTTCACCTATCTCTTGGAAAGCGAAGAAACAGTCCACCGTTACTCTTTCTTCAGCTGAGGTCGAATACAGAAGTATGCACCGAGTGACAGCTGAACTTGCTTGGTTAAATCGTCTCCTACATGAGTTAGATGTTCCTAATGTTACACCTGTCCCATTGAAATGTGATAATCAAGCCACAGTTCATATTGCCAGAAATCTTGTGTTTCATGAACGAACCAAACATATTGATCTAGATTGTCATTTCGTTCGTGAGAAAATCATTGATGGGCTTATATCAGTTAGTCATGTCCCAGCTCAACTTCAACTTGCGGATATATTCACCAAATGTCTATCTAATCCAATGCATCGTTCTCTTATTTCCAAGTTGGGGGTTATCTCTTCTTCATACCCTCCAACTTGAGGGGGTGTTGGCAATATTATGTACTGCTAAAATAACTTTCTGTTATGTACCTTTTACCCGTATTATTAGCCACTTGTGTATATTAGTATATTAGAAAAATACTGATGTATATATAGCTTAGCTTTTTAATTGTATTAGTTAGACATATACGGAATACTAGAATACGCAATTCTCTCTCTCTTCATCTTCTTCCTTCGTTTTCTTTTTGTTCCGTATTTCTTGTTTTGCTTCTTCACCATGGCAGACCAACAAATCAATTATCATATATATTATATGTGGTGATGTTAAAAATTGTTGTATAATCGTTTAGATTTAATTTAAAAATTATTTACATCATATATTATACAACCGTTTAATTAGAATGGTGTAGATAACTGCTAGCTTATTCCACATATTTCTAGCAGTCGGACAATGTTATTGCTTGGAGAGGGTCGACCTGCACGCATTACACGAGCCAAAACATCAACGAAGCCTCATTTACACATAAAAGGACCCAACCCCCCCCCAAAGCATATAGATATAAAAAAAATTATTTAATTAAGGTTTTTATGGGTTTAAGCTTCATTGGAAACATTTATGTGTTATAAATGAGGTCGAGAAGGATAAACATCAATCCAACTCAAGGAAGAATAAACTTCATCATGGAACAAGGATGAGCATCCTCTTGGAAGAATGATAAGCTTCCTTTTGGAAGAAAGATAAGCATGGATTAAGAGAAGGATAAATATGAAGTTGGAAAAGGATAAACATCAATCCAAATAAAAATACATATTTAGTTGTAATTATTTCAACCAAAAGAATGATAAATGTCTATCAAGTGGATGATATACACTAAGGTGGAAAGAAATAAATATCAACCTAAATGAATCCCAAAAAAAAATATCCATCAAAAAAAGAAGATACATATCAAAATAGAAAGAGATAAACACCGACCAAAAATAATAATACATATTAAATTAGAGAAAAATAAAGATCAACTCATAAAAAGTACACATCAAGCCCTACAACATAAAATATAATTCATTATATTAAACTTTGGCATTCTAATTATTATTTATATGTCATTATTATATCAATGGGGTGCATCATGCAAGGGTAACCCAGTGTAACAGAATTTGCGGTGAGTTAGATGCTTTTGTTTAGTATGCATGATATAGTTGTCGGTTCCAACATTTATGATTATGACCGGTGAACGCTTTACTATCTCCTGCCCGTTTACACTCCGAGGATAGAGGGATCGTGTCATCGGCATAAATTCTGGAGTCATCATGGGCAGCCGAATCATCTAATCCCATGAACGGCTAACTTTTCCTAGCCTTTCACGCCCATGTCGTTGGAGCACCATTATTGATTCTTCAAGTACAATATTGTGTACCGCCTCCAAAGGGCAACCTTCTTACCCGTTTATTTGGGATGAACCTATGTTAATTAATTGATTTATCATTATTCATTTTATTTGAATGTAAAAATAAAAGAATAACGAGGATTTTAAAAAATGTCTTTATTCACTCCAATGTTGTTTTTTTTGTATTAACCTCTAATATTAAGGTAATGGGAGTCGAGGGGAAAAATAAATAAATTTTTATCTAATTGGATACAAATATGATCATCCTAATATGCATTATAAAATAAACTTCATATATAAGTATCATTTATTTAATTTTTTAAACTTCATTCATCTCAATCCAAATAAAATTAAAATAACATCCATCTCGATTCACCCAAGTTAGATTAATATCATCCAAATAAGATTTTAAAATATTTGCCTAAATATATCTTCAGTTTCTTCAACTATGTTGATTTTTAATATTTATCATCATCTTCATTCATCCAAATTCAAAGAAACCACTTTCATAGAATATACCACTTTCATGCATTTTGCCAAATGTGGGTGTTAGAGTTTCCTTGTCCGGATCGATCCATTTAGTGAATTTTGGTGACGGGGAAGATGTGATCGAAACTTGAAAGGTTGTAGCAGTTGTTGATTGAGTAATGGGATAAAATAACTATGTATCTTGAGGTAGGAGCATTTTTATATAATACCGTACAAACCATAAGGCAAACTATAATATAAAGATTGATTTGATTTGATTTATGGTTTAAAAAAATTATTATTTTGGTTTATTAATTATAAAATAGTTCAATCTCTCTCTCTCTCTCTCTCTCTACATATATATATATAATGGAATAATTTATAACTTGCAAGTACCTAGTAAATGTAAATTTATAATAATTAAAAAAGTATATTACAGCTTGGAGTTCGAACCGAATCGTGTAGGCCTATATCCGGTGCGTCATGCATTTGATTACTAAGTGATATATGTAGACTATGATTTTCTTTATTTGTTTTTAACTGGGTATTTTAAAATTTAAAATAAGCATACATTTATATATATATATAGATTAAGGATCATGTGCGGACTATATTTACTGTACAAACGTAGGCATGCTTTTCGACCGTCGGATCTGACAAATCTTACGGCTGAAAATGCATTCCTATTTTTTTACTGTTCCGCACCTTACTACATCCCGTCCCGCCCCGTCCCCCTATCTGCACATCTTATCCCGACCCCCCTTCGCACTCCCTCTCTCTACACCTCCCGCCTCCCGCTCTCTGCACCTCCCGCCTCCCGTCTCTCGTCTCCCTCTTTGCACCTCCCGTCTCTCTCTCTCCATCGCCATTTCTGCCCCTGTTCACTTCGACCATACCTCACCTCCTACATTATTCAACACAACCGCCAATACACTATTCCGCCGCACAGGGGACGCGGACAAGCACCACCAGTGGCGCAGTACAACGGCAGCAGTCCAGCGCACAACCTCCACGATCGCCGCATCAGTCCACACCGCCGGTATAATTCCAAACTCTCTCCTCCAATTCACAATTTTATTTGCGTGATTTGGCTTTTGTTAAGCCAAATTAGTTGCTAAGGTTTGTTATGTGATTGCTGGATGGCAAATAGTCTATGTCGTCCTCATAGGTCGTGGAGGGTGGCCGGAGGAAAATCGGGATGTCGTGTCTTCTTCTACTACTCCTCTTCTTTCTTTGTTCTCGTCCTTCGATTGCCTAATTGATCGGTTTAGGATAAGTTTCTTATGCCATTGAGTATGATAGAGATTTGTTTCAACGGTTAGCTTATTTTATTTATTTAAGTGAAAGGAAGAGGCCGGTCCATCGAACATCATCTGATTCGGGAGCTTGTGGATAGGTCTTTGGGGTTGTCGGACGACACCACTGTCGACTGTGCAGTGGTTCTGTTCGAGCATTTGCTGCGGATGTTGGATGATGCTAATCCTCAGCCTGAGTCATTGGACAAGCTTGTTGAGTTATATGCTTGTTGGTAGAGGATGGCGACTACTTATACCGAAGGCATAAATTATGTTGTTTGAGGCTTGATGACCGATTAACTTTCGATTCAATTATTGATGTTAATGCCTACTTAGCAGGCTACATTGGATGATGCCGCTGTTGTTATTATTATTATTATTCTTATTATCTTATTATTATTGTTATTGTTATTATTATTATTATTATGATGATTATGATTATGCATGAAGATCAATCCCTTTGAATTTGTTGAAACTAAATTACGTTAGTTATGTCAAACATCATCTTCAAACAATAAATATCTAAATGATAAGAAAAAAAACATTTATTTTAAAAATTGCACATTATTGGCATCGGCTTTGAATTTCACTCCCTCCACTTGCGTAGCTTTTCTCTTTATTTATTTAGTGTTTGGGGTTTGGGGTTTATCGTTTAGGGTTTAGGGTTTAGAGGGTTTGAGGTTTACGGTTTGGGGTTTATGGGGTTTAGGGTTTAGACGGTTTAGGGTTTAGACGGTTTATGGTTTAGGGTTTAGAGGGTCGGGGTTTGGGGTTTGGGGTTTGGGGTTTAGGGTTTGGGGTTTAGAGGGTTTAGGGTTGAGGGTTTAGAGGGTTTAGGGTTTGGGGTTTGGGGTTTGGGGTTTGGGGTTTAGGGTTTAGGGTTTAGGGTTTAGAGGGTTTAGGGTTTAGGGGTTAGGGTTTAGTGTTTAGGGATTAGGGTTTAGGGTTTAGAGGGTTTAGGGTCTAGGGTTTAGAGTGTTTAGGGTTTAGGGTTTAGAGGGTTTAGGGTTTAGGGTTTAGGGTTTAGGGTTTAGAGGTTTGGATATTTGGTTTGGATATAGGTTTGGGTTAGTTTTTTGGTTTGGTATTAATAAAATCTTGAATGTTGATTTAATTTTGATCCAATGGTTGAGATTGGTTCTTATGTTTGTATATTAATTGTAGTTTGTATGTGACCCCTCCCATATATATATATATATATATATATATATATATATATATATATATTGTACGAGTATTTGGGATAATTGTGGCTGATCCTTATAGGTAGCCCTGGCATGTATTATATATAAGACCTATCTGTCCTTACATATATACAATATACCCTAATACACCCCCTCACTCTTTACGGGGTGAAACAACGGACAGATTGGCATGATGTTTACAAAACAAATCAGTAGATAAGCCTTTTGTAAAAATATCAGCAACCTGCAATTGTGTCGGAACATGTTTGACAATAAGACCACCACTGTGAACCATTTCACGAACAAAATGATAATCAACATCAATATGTTTACTCCTGTCATGCTGCACCGGATTAGCAGTGAGATAAGTAGTAGAAACATTATCACAATAAAGGGTCACAGGACGACGAAGGAAGTAACCAAGATTAGCTAGAAGTTGCTTGAGCCAAATAGTCTCGGCAGCCGTATAAGCAACTGCTCTATATTCAGCTTTAGTGGAGGATTTAGACACAGTAGGTTGCTTTTTAGAGCGCCAGGAAATTAAGTTTTTCCCAAGAAAAATAGCATAACCAGTAGTAGAACGACGACTGTCAGGACACCCTGCCCAGCCTGCATCAGAGTACACAATGACAATGGTAGGAGAACCAGTAGAATGGAGAAATAAACCATAATCTAGCGTTCCCTGTAGGTACCTGAAAATCCTCTTAACAACAAGAAGGTGAGTAGTACGAGGAGCATGCATAAACTGAGACACCATATGAACAGCATAAGCAATGTCAAGACGAGTCATAGTTAAATATTGCAAAGCACCAACCATACTACGATACTCTGAAGGATCAGCAAGAAGTTCTCCATCATTAAGTGACAAAGTGACTCGAGAAACAATGGGAGTACGAACAGGCTTTACTGTATGTAAATGAAACTTGCGAAGAAGATCAAGGACATATTTATGTTGAGACAACAATAAGCCAGAAGGAGTTCGCACAGCCTGGATGCCAAGAAAATAATGCAAATCCCCCAAATCCTTTATAGCAAATTGAGAAGACAAAAGAGTAATAAATTTGAAGACTAGGCTGGAACTACTACCTGTGAGAACAATGTCATCGACATAGAGAAGAATAATGAAAACATGACCATTATACTTTAGAGCAAACATGGAAGTATCATTGTTGCTGCACTTGAAACCTATAGAAAGAAGAAAATTACTGAAATGAGAAAACCAAGCTCTGGGCGCTTGTTTTAAACCATAGATGGACTTTTTGAGTTTACAGACATGATGAGGACTGGAAGGATCGATAAAACCAGGAGGTTGTCTCATATATACCTCCTCATTTAAAAAACCATGAAGGAAAGCATTTTTGACGTCTAATTGACGAATAGTCCATTTAAGAGTAACGACAATAGTGAGAACCAAGCGCACAGTAGTGGGTTTGACAACAGTACTAAAGGTTTCAAAGTAATCAATACCGGCCTGTTGATGGTTGCCAAAAACAACAAGTCTAGCCTTGAGCCGTTCCACAGAGCCATCAGAATTATATTTTATCTTATATGCCCACTTACAACCAAGCAAATTTCGATCATAGTTACGAGGCACCAACTCCTAAGTATCATTTTGAATTAAAGCATTATACTCTTCGACCATTGCTTGACACCAACGAGGATCCTTAAAAGCTTGTTTATAGGAATGGGGTTCACTTTCAAGCACATCCGTTTTTAAGTTCATTAAAAGACGAGGTTTAGTGATGCCATCTTTTAAACGAGTGACCATGTTATGAGTGTTTATAATAGGACCAGACTGAGCAGGCAAAGGACTTGGAGTAGACGACGAAGGAGTGGGTATGCTGACCGCAGATTCAGATGTAGAGGATGAAGAACTTGATATGGGGGATGAGGGGGACGATGAGTGGTGTGGAGGGCTAGGCAAAGAAGACTCCGAAGGTGGCAACAAGTCAGGAGTAGCTGCAGGAGATGTGACAGGAGCCGAAGACAAAGGAGGAGCTGGACTAGACACGGCTACATTATTAGGCACAAATGTAGAAGGGGTAGTGACAGTGGGTGACCAACCAGGGACAAAATTCAAGGAATGATTGTCAATAGAGGCGGTAGACGCACTAGGCTTAGATTGAACTAGCATCCGGTATGGGAATTTATGCTCAATAAATAAAACATGACGACTAATATACACCTTTCCTGTAATAGGATCAAGACACCGGTAACCCTTATAATTTGATGCATAACCTATAAAAATACATTATTTAGATTTAGGTTGCAGTTTGTGAAAAGAAGATTCCATAAGCAACGGAAAACAAGCATAACCAAAAAGTTTCAAAAAATTATAGGAAGGGGGTCGATGAAATAGTTTTGTAAAGGGAGATATTCCGCCAAGAATAGCACTCAGCAACCTGTTAATAGTATAAACAGCCGAATAGGACGCATCGACCCAAAATTGAGCGGGCATGTCAGATTGAATGAGAAAAGTGCGAGCCATCTCAACAATATGTCGATGTTTCCGTTCGGCAACACCATTTTGAGCTTGGGTGCCAGGACAAGATTTGCGGAAAATAATTCCTGAATCTCGAAAATGGTGAAGTAGAGAAGTATTATCAAATTCACCCCCACCATCACTTTGGAATATCTTAATTTTAGCATTAAACAAATTTTTGACCATCTTTTGAAACCGTAAGAAGTGTGAATACACATCAGATTTGAACCGTAAGGGATAAATCCATGAATATCGAGAATAGTCATCAACAAAAACAATGTAATATTTATAGGCTTGATTTGACAAAACCGACGATGTCCATAAATCACTATGTATTAGATATAAGGGGTAGGGAGAACAATGATCAACTCTGTCGAAAGGTAATCAATGTATTTTTCCTAATTTGCAAGAAACACAATCGTCTTTAAATGTGGAAGTACAAGAAATTAATTTATTTGAGCATAAATTTCCTAAGATTCTAGAGGAAGAATGCCCAAGTCTAGCGTGCCAGACATCTCCAGACTCCTTATTAGTAATCAAAGCAGGAATGGACGACTCTGGACTGACGACTCTGGGTTGAATTGGGTAGACTCCATTTCTACTGGCCCCCTGAAGTAGGACCTCCCCCGTTGTCTTGTCCTTAACATACACAAAAGAATCATCAAAACACACGACACAATCATTATCTTTGCACAATTTATTGACTGAAATCAAGTTATGTTTTAAGTCCGGGACATGACAAACGGAAGACAAGTTCAATGGACGACGCGATGTTGCAAGTTTTAATTTTCCAATATTTTTGATAGGGAGTTTAGTGCCATCACCAACTACAACCGAATTAGAGCCATTGTAAGTAGCTATAGAAGAGAACTTACCATCCTGAGGAGTCATGTGAGAAGCAGCTCCTGTATCGGGATACCAGACAGAGTCATTTCCTTCACTACCAACAGACAGTGCAGCAAAAGCACGGGTTACATTGTCTTGGGTAGGAACAAAATTGGGATTAAACCAATGAGGGCAATAGGCTGCTTGGTGACCTAGATACCAACATAAACCACAAGTATCGGAAGAGGGGGTTGAGCCTAAAATGCCACTAGAGTTATTACCTGCTGAAGACAAAGCATTAGCACTATGATTGGTGTAAGACATATTTAAAAATGACAAGTTAGAATCACTCATACCATTCGCTCGGTGACGGTGATGCGATTGAGTAGAGCCTGAATGCTGACCTCCTTGAGGTCCACGACCAAAACCTCTACCTCCCCCATGGCCTTTGCCCTTGCCTCTATGTTTACCCTTGTTACGACCACGACCTTGACTCTGCTGAGAAGTAGTTGAGGAACCACTACCAATGTCACTATTAACCGCAATGAAGGCATGAGTGTCAGAAGGCTCATCAGTATTGCGGGACTTAATGAGCTGCTCATGAAGCAACAACTTGGGTCGCAGTTCATCAAAAGACAGTGACAATGGGTAGTGTTGTAATGTAGTCACAAGAGTATCATAATCACGATCTCAATTAAGACCAAATAATGTGTGTTGAACAAGATCAAATTGAGAAATTGGACATTGAATAGCGGCTAATGAATCTGCAATAATCTTTATCTCACGTAAGTAGGAATCCATAGATTGATTGCCACACTTTTTAATGTGCGTGAGACGGCTTTTCAATTCCATTGATCGGGCCATACTAGCTTGCATAAATCGAGACTTAAGTCTATTCCACACCTCAACAGAAGTATTTAGATCATGAACATCAGTTAACACATCTCTAGACAAGGTAGCATACAACCAAGATCGAACACACTGATCAATCCGCAAATACTCATAAAATTGTGAATTAGGTTGAGTGATACCTTGCGCATCAACAAAAGTAGGGGAGGGAATAGGATATGTACCATCAATGATACCAAACAATTGTTGAGAGTTGAGCAGACAAGTAAATTGAGTCTTCCAAGTCAAATAGTCCTCGGCACTTTCAAGCTTCACCGTCACGAGATTCGTCACATTAGGGGCTGACAATTAAGGATAATAATAGGAAGGCGGAGGAGGGGGAGAAGGTGCTGCTGTCGTCGATAACAGAACCGAAGGAGCCGCCTCTGTAATGGACGGGTATGGAAAACCCGGAGGCGCCCTGGAAGCGGAACGAGAGTCAGAGGCCGCCACATGAGGAGGATGAGGTGCGAAGGCAGCCGCTGTCGCTGAAGAAAGAGGGAAGGGAAGCGTCGGCGGCGGAAGCACAGGGCACGGCCAAGCGATGACTGAAGCAGCATTGGTGTGGGACTGAAGCAGCGTGGGCGACGGAGCAGGGGAAACCCTCTAAAGGAGAACCAGAGGAATGTGCACGCGAGGGTGTGACGGAAGAACCATCGACAGTGCAAGTGGGAATTCCAAAACAAACAGGAGGTGGAATGGCCATTAAAGAAGAGAGAAATAATTAATTAAGAAAGTAATTAATTAGGGATCTAGAGCTCTGATACCATGTACGAGTATTTGGGATAATTGTGGCTGTTCTTATGTTTGTATATTAATTGTAGTTTGTATGTGACCCCTCCCCTATATATATATGTGTGTGTGTGTGTATATAAAATGAAAAAAAATAAAAGAATGAATTACCCCATTCTGTGGAAGCTCCATGAGGCATTCCAAAGCTCAAATCAATCACACCTTAATGTTTAAAGCCATCGATAAATAATGACAGAGGTAGCACTCCCAAGGCGCTTGCTACCGCGTAGCCGACTTCGTGATACTGTTTATATCATTACTACAGAAAAATTGACGCTCAGGTTATAAAAGTATTATACGTGTTAATTTATAACGGCTGTCTAATCAATTATGGTATATATTATAGGCAGTGGTGTTAAAAATCATTGTATAATTATTTAAATTTAATTTAAAATTTATTTACGTCATATCTTATACAACCGTTTAGTTAGAATGGTGCAGATAACTGCTAGCTTATTCCACATATTTCTAGCAGTCGGACAATGTTATTGCCCGGAGAGGATCGACCTGCGCGCATTACACGAGCCAAAACATCAGGGAAGCTTCATTTACACAAAAAAAAAAAGATCCAAAAAAAAACCCACAAGGTATATAGATATAAAAAAATAAAAATTATTTAAATTAACACGATAATTAGTTTATTTAGTAATATATGTCATCCCAACGCCAATTTTTTTGTAACAAAATTTAATATAAAAAAACGCTTATATCGTTAATCGAAACACTTATTCAATAACAAAAGATATTTATTATTAATTTATTATCGAACTTTATTCCAAATATTGCAAAATATAGTCGGCCGGATAAGTGTTGTATTTCAAGTTTCAAGATCTACAGTTGACCTTGTAGCATTGGAGGGTTGTATAAATAAATAAATAAACAGATCGCCTAAACTAGTAAAAGTAGATAAGAAAACGAGAACAAAAATGGTCCGACGGAAGAATTCCACTACTGCCCCAGTAGTGGTATGCTATGACGGTAAAAGGAAAAAAAAAAAAAATAAGAAATAAAATCGAACCCTTAATCGCAACACGCCGCACGAATCATCCACACCGCAAAACATGATGTGTTTCCGCACCCGAGCACGCATTTTCCTCACCTTATAATTAAACGCGTTTTAGCAGCACATGATTCCCGCCGGACGTATTACGAAGCAATGCGCGCATAATGACAAAAGGCTCGTTCGCCTAACTGTACACCGCACGCCGAACTTAATGACATTGAATGTATCGCATTATCTGTGTTCGAAACACCGTCGCATCACGAGCAGATTTGCCTGACGAGTCTATGCGTCAGACCATAGATTTAAATTTTTTATTCTCTGCGGATGCATTCATCTTCGCTATTTATTATATATAATGTATACATTCTCGTTACTTTATGTAGATACGACTTTTTGTTCTGAGGCAAACACCAACTTCTACCTATTTCTACCTAATCAGAATAGTCGCAGCAATTGTTCTTGGTCAATTCACACGTCCGTCCGTTGGCAAGATTATCGGCTCGACGTGAGGACGCTCCAATAGTCGCAGCAGGGGTTGGAGAGCCCGAGCTAGGCTTAGACGCAATACTATGGAAACGTGATTTAATAACGGTAGGAAGATAACGATTGCACTCAAAACCATATAAAAAAAAATATATATATTGTGAAATTTCGAGGGCATGCTAAAAAAGGTAGTTTTAATAATATTTATTGATCATAACCATTGTAAAAACGTAATACAGTGTGTTTGTTATTTATTACGGTCCAAACTTAAATAACTGTTTTTAATTAAAACTGTTATTTATTCTTAATAATTGTTGCTCTTTCATTTATTTTGTAAAACTCGTTTTTAAAACATAAAATACTTAAAAATTAATGTAGGAGCTGAACAAGAATGAAAGTATTACTGCCATATCTAGTATAGGTAGATATCAATATTTTGCTTATATTATATGTTAAGGCTAAAATTTAAAATAGAAATCAAAATAAAACTCCACAGCATACCTAATATAATAAATTGTTACATGGATATATTCAAATAACAATTTCAAAAGTGTCAGTCAACAATGTCATATAATGAACTCAGTAGCCATTAAAATATTTTCGATGATATTCCTCCCTTTGGCGAGTGTAGCTTGTGAACCACCTATCATAGAAGGCCTGATGTGTTGTAACCTATTAACAATGACCTTTGCAATGATTTTGTAAAGAAAGAATGTTTCAACACACTATTGGTCTATAATCATATGGTTTGTCATGGTTTTGGACTTTGGGAATTAGGTCTAAGGAAGCTACATTGAGACCTTCCGAGAGTGTACCTGTGAGAAAAAGCTCGTTTCATTGCCTTCCATACATCTTCACCTATCAAGTGCCACATATATTTTGAAAAGAAGGCGATGTAACCATCAGGGCCGAGAGCTTTATCACTAGACATAGAGAAGATGGCATATGTTACTGCTTGTTTGCTTATTGGACTAATAAGCACATGGTGTTGGTGGTAGTGAGCTTAGGGCCTCTATCAACTACCTCTTATTAAAAGTGATGCCTATGAGATCCAACTTGGATCTTGCTAGGTGTTGTGTTCTAAAACTAGAGAACAACGGAAACAAGTGAATGAAATGGGGGAGATTTAGAGATGATAAAAATTAATTTTTGGTAACTCCTTGAATCAATACTTGCAAGAATGGCCTAAGGTACAAATTCTTAGGATAAATCTTTTAAGATTTTGTAAAGAACTTCAAACTATTACACCTAGAGAATGAAGGAAAAGCTCTTGGTTCTCGAGAGGAAAATGTGCAGCCAAAAGATGAGTTGTTTTCATATCATGCTATCGTTATCACTAATAGAATAAGTTTAAGATTAAAGTTTAAAACTCAACCAACTAATACATACAATTATAGCTTAAATAAGGAAGAAATTCTAGCTAAGTTCCAGCTCATGTATTTCAGTAATGGCGTAGATACTTAAGCAGATTTTCGAAACCTTCAACCCATAATATAACATGTTCCAATCCACAACAACCATAATATACAAAAGGAAAGAGATAAAGGCCCCTTTTAACCTTGTAAGTAATAAAAAGAAGTAAGGAATATCTTATAGCCTTCAATGTTCTTCCCCAAATTTACATTGTTCTTCCCAAGTATTGAAAATGAACTGCTATCCAAATAAAAGGGACGAGTGGCTAAATTGTGTGGCTTCTAAGAAGGGTTGACAGGGATGCATTTTGGGGGATTTTTAAGGTTAAAATACTAAAGGAAATAAGGTTAAAAATGGGGGGAAAGCTTGCAAAAAAAATGTCGCCTAGTGTGCCTTTGTTTTGGTGGGGTTGTGGACGAAAAAAGGAAAAGGGTTTTGCATGGTTTGTATGGCTTGCATGGCCAGGTTTTGATAGATAATTAATTTGTCCAAGTAAGAAGAGTTTTGTGGTCCTCAAACTTGAAAAAAAAAATGAATAGCTAGATTATGATCATCAATTGGGGATGCTCTTGTATCATGAAGGAACCTATAGGTGTAAGTACAGTTTCCATAAGAGAGATGAAAAACTCAAAAAAGTTGCCATGATGGGTTCCCTTACTTCTTGGTCCTTGACTACCAATATTTTATTTTGACTCTTCCACCTTTTAACTATAAAGTGGAAAAATTTTGTGTTACTATCACCCAGTGAAAGCCATTAAACTCTAGATTTTTTATTGTAAAAACTCTAGATTTATATTATTGAGAGATATAGGGGCATTTTAGTAATATGTCTTGTGCAAGAATATGGCATAATATGTGTGGTTGTTAATGAGTATTATATTAAATATAATAGTTGGGGAGTTGGATAATGAGAATGGGGTATTAATACTAATATTTTATGTGGTGATGATAATTTAATATAAGTGGAGTAATAAGGAGTAAAATGGTAATTTGTAAGTAAAAAGGGTAAATTGGTAATTTTGAAAGTAAAGGGTAAAATGGTAATTGTGTAATTCAAGGGAAAATGGTAATTTTATAATAAAAGGCAAAATGGTAATTTTGTAATTAAAGGGTAAAATGGTAATTTCATAATTAAGGGAAAAAATAGTAATTTTGTATGTAAAAAGGCAAAATGGTAATTTATAAGTGAAAAGGGTAAAATAGTAATTGTGTATGCAAAGGGCAAAACAATGATTTTGTAAATAAAAGGATAAAATGGTAATTTTGTGAAAAAAGGGTAAAATGGTAATTTCAATAATGGAGAAGGGTAATTTGGTAATTTAACTAACTAAAAAGGTAATTTAGTAATTATGATAATAGAGAAGGGTAATTTGGTAATTTAACCAACTAAAGGGTAATTTGGTAATTATGAGAATGGCAATTCGGTACTTTAACCAACTAAATGGTAATTTAGTAATTATAATAACGGAGAAGGGCATTTGGTAAGTTAACCAATTAAAGGGTAAATGGTAAATATGATGGTAATTTAACCAACTAAAGGGTAATTTGGTAATTATGATAATGAAGAGGCATAATTTGGTAATTTGACCAACTAATGGGCAATTTATTAACTATAATAAAGGCAAATGGCAAGTTGTTAATCTAACCAACCAAATGAAAAATATGTTAAGTGTAACAATTATGAAGGGTGAGTGGTGACCTAATAAGTGTGAGAGATAGCTTGGTAACCTAAACCGAGTAAGGGTGTGGCGAAGAAAAACTATATGTGAGTTACATGCCTTGTGTGCCATGTGTTATGCCATATTGTGTACTTTATGCTTAATGATTAATTATTTATAGTGCAACTTGGAGTGAATGTATGCTTATGTGACTTCCTTATAGCATGTGGATGACGATTATAGTTGTTGTGCGTACAATATTATGTGATGTGACCCTCTAGGACATGCATGCTAAGATCTTTAATGTGGTAATGTGGGATTGAAGGATGAAAAAGGAAAAATGGGAAAGTAAGATAACCAAGGGGAAGTAAGTTGGCTAACGTAGGTAAGAATGACCTAAATAACCATGATCTATGAGTGGTGTATAAAAGGGGGACTTAAATGAAATGAAAGAGTGGGAGAATCTAGGGGTTGCATGGGAGGAACTAGGGTTGCATGGGAATTTTAGAGTTTTGCATGAAAATATCAAGGGTTTTGCATGGGATGGTTAGAGTTTGCATGGGGATGAACTTTATGTATGGAAAGTTGTCTTTGGGTGTGAGGAAGGTAATGGAAGAATTGTTTGAGTGACTGGAGGCTTCGGGTGAAAAATAGTACGTGGGATAGTATAAGGGTGCATAGGAAACCGAGCTAGGGTTTGGGGAGGAAACCCTAATTTAAGAAGGCAGACAAAGAAAAAGAAAATAATAAAAATAAATGAGGATAAGTGGGGTATAAAGTGAGGGTTGAATCTAAGGGTCATGACGTGTGGAGTGTTAAAATAGTTTGGGTTGTGTGAGGCAGAGAAGGATGGGCCACATAGGCATAAATTAGGGTTTCTGGAGAAAACCTTAGGGTAAGGCGGTGAGTGGACTTTGGGGTATAAGGTAGTGGGCCTTGACCCACACACTTAGGAGTTAGGCTCTCTGTGTGAGTAAGTGGATTAAGGGAAGGATGTCGGGGCGATTTAGGAGGTGTAGAAGTCTCAAGATATGGGACGGGCCCTCTTGGGAGGATAAGTGTAGATGTAGTTAGCCATGCATGTTTAGGGTGGAATCTATTGAATAAGATACGGTAAAACACTAATCATGTAAAGTGGAAGATTATTGAGCTGGGCCCAGACCGATCCACTAGCATAATAATGGCCAGGTGCTGGAGTGTCCTGGAGACCGATCCACCGGCATATAATAGTGGTTAGGTGTATTCTGCCCTACAAGTGACCAATCCACCGGCTATAATAGTGAGGGATCCCGAGCTCAATAAAACCAAACCCTATGTTTGATAAGACACATAGAAGATACTAAGTGCTTACAGTAGAACACCATGGGATTCAAAGCCATACCGATCCACCAGCATAATAGTGGCCAAGAGCGTTTTGCCCTGGAAACCGATCCACCGGCATATAATAGTGGTTAGGTGGTTTATGCCCTATAAGTGACCGATCCACCGGCTATAATAGTGGGGTTCCCGCACTTACATGGATATTTATAATCCGAGATGATTGATTAATGATGGAATAATGGCTTTAAAGCCCTAAAAGTATCGATTATTCATTATGATCTATTAATATCTGATTGTCTTATTAAGTATGTGAATGTACAAAAGTGAATATTATGTATGCTCCATTAATATCTGATTGACTTGTTAAATACGTGAATGTAAGGATCTGAATATTATGTTTATACCTGCCGTTATGTATGGGTATAGTGGTATATCATGTGTTACATTACGGGCCTACTTTTAAGTGTGTTTTAAAGGGCTACTCAGTATTGTAGTACTGAAGGGTTCCATTCATGGGACCCCTGCCTATTCAATTGGCAGTGTCCCTTGGAGGTCGTTCTCAGGTTCTATTCAAGTAGGTCATCGGAAAAGAGCGTAAGGAACTATTCGGAAAGTCCCAAGGTTGTCCTCTTTCTCTTTTAAATTCTTGTTTCAATGTATTTGTTGTTTTGTAACCACCACTAGTGGATTTTATTCTCGTAAATTGTTTACTACACTACTCTGATTTAAGTATGTTTTAGTTTCTCGTAAGTTGTATTCTTCTCTTTTAGCCTTAGCACTTGGTACTAGAACAGTAGGAGTGAACCGGTCTGGTATTAAGTGTGGTGGTAATATCCCCAAAATTCACCGTTTTATTATTTTGCTTCCACTAATCATTTTAATAAAACGAAATTTTTTAGTAGTGAATTTTGGGGGTGTTACATTAAGTGTGATTTGTGGTTTTATATATTTAGATCTACAAAAGAAAAGGATGAAGGATTCGCAAAAGATAAAGTTGATGAAGTAAGAGATTGTCAGGTCATGCTTATACATTCACATGTACATGGCAACATAGATTAGTTTCTACATGTTCACATGTGTATCTAATGTTTATTACTTGCAAATTTCATTTTAAATCTATCAATGTTAAGGGTTTAGGATTTTGGGTTGTATGTTTATTAGGGTTTAGGCGTCCTTGATTGATTATTTCATTTATTTAGGGATTAGAATTTAGGGTGTAGGGTTAGTGTGTGGGATTTATGTAAAACCCTAAATTTTAGAACCAAAAATTTTCATTTAAAAGATATAGTGGAAGCATAACAAAATAAAATCGGGGATTTCACTGTCACGTCAAACATGGGAGGATTGTGATCATCTCCTAACACATGTTCGATATAAGGTAAAATGGGGCGAACAAACAAAAGGATGCATGCACTAATAAGATAGTAATGATAATAAAGGTGAGAATAATATAAAAGGGAAATACATACAAAATATGAGTACATATTTTGAAGATTTACATATCTAAAAATAAATAAAAACATTCCAACATAGTGGGCAAAACAATCTAAGCCGGTTAGTCTAACTCTTAACCAAAGTAGAGAACGTAAATCTTGATCCCCAAGCAATGCACAACTATTGGTCCATGTTATCATACTTAACATACTCTGAATGAGAATCATAACCCTATAAATCTCCCTTTGTTCACCAAAATAATAGTTGGATCATCATAATAACTACACAAATGTAGTATCAATGTGGTGAAGTAGTAGCAAAACAACATACCTAAAATATGGTAAAGGCTCATGCTGCACATTGAGCTCACAAAATATCATGGTATAAGACATACTTAGGAAATATACATTCTAAGCTGATGATTATCATATTATAAAGCATTTTCACATAAGAATCATGGAAGCGATAACAATGTGGACTATTTATTAAACTCACATAGAATGAATCATATTATTAATCTTCCATTTTTAGTGACCATGTACCTTATAATTATTAAGCTGTTAGATCGACCACACCCAATTTTCCATTATGAAAAAAAAATCATGAAAGCATAACACACACAAATGGGGTACCATACCCACCACACGTGGTTATAATACATTAATGGGGATTCCTCAGGTGATACCACATGTTGAACACACTTGTTGCAGGGCTAACACAAATTGGGATACCACACCTGCCTAAGATATGGACATATAGAGTGCTAGGAAGATTATACACGGACACCACACACACCTAAGTTGGACATCTATGCCATGCCGGTCTGACATAATATTAATACTATACCTTATAAATATGTGCATACACCTACCGATTGCAGCTCGGTAGGGAAGGAAATTAGGTACCGAGTGAAATAAATAACTAGAAGAGTGACTTGCCTAATAATTCCCAATCATCTACCCTAAGAGTTAGAGAAAAAGACTCAAATGAAATCTTAATTTCCATTATCAATAATTATTAGGTGATATCACAATCACAACCCAATCCCATTACTAACTAATTAGGTGTTTCTAAATTAATGCTAACACCAAACATAAACCAAGGCATCTAAGCCACCAAATTGAGTGTTTAAGATATAACACCAAACTCAAACCAAGGCATCTAGGCCACCAAATTGGGTGGTTAAGAGATAACACCAAACTCATCAAACAAGGCTTCCAAGCCAAACCACAATATTCATTGTTTAAATTTTCCCCTAATTCCAATTATGTATGGAAAATATCATGATTTAATGTCATAAAATAATTAAAAAAACTAAATTAAAAGCCCCAAAGATTGATCAACAAATAATAAACAAGCATAGAAAAAAATAGGAAGAACAAGTCAATTGGTCCTTAAGACCATTCAATTGGTTGGGCCATACTAGACATAAGGAAAAATAAATAGCATAGTGATCAATTGTTCATGAGAACTAGCCGATGGTTTTTCCAGAACCAGTTAACGTGTTTAGGCTAAGACCAAAATAGCTCTAGACACAAAATAACATGTTGATGGGTTTAGCCAATCAATCGAACGACTTGGGAAAAATAGTGCACAAACCACAATTTCACACTTAACAAAATTCACACGCTCTTACCAAAATCACCCTAACTTACTCCTATGTTATAGAAAATATAAGAAGATACATTCCACACTTAAAATAACATGGATTCATGGTATATAATCAATACACATCACATTCATACTCAATTTTACCAAATTCATACTTAACACCAAAATACTCAAACATGCCCCAAATTTCAGAGGTTTGATCATTTCTCATGCTTAAAATCAAGGATTCAAGATAACACATATGCATCATGGAAAAAATCAAGGATAGGAGACCAAAATTTACAAAATAAACCCTTAGTCATATCAGGGATAAGGATTTATTACCTTCAAGCAAATATCTTCTAGCACAAGAATACAAAAATAGTTCAAAATTCATGTTGAAACCTAATTAAAAATCAAAATAGAAGAGAAAAAGAAGCACTACTGAACCTTCTCTAAACATAATTACAAAGAGGAGAAAAAACTAGAACCTTAAACCTTTCTCTACACCTTAATCCTTCCTTATTTAAAAGGGGAAATAAGGGAGAGATAAGGTTAAAATTAGGAGAAGAGAGTAGAGAAGACAACTGATCAAAGGAGAAAAATCAAGAGGGAAAAAATGGTTTTCCAACAGAAAAGAAAAGGTAAGAAGATGATGAATGCCCAACACTTAGCAAGGTAAAATAAGGGAAAGAAATAAAGGAGAACAAGTTTTGAAGGCCAAGGTAAAAATGAATCCTAGGGAAGGTTGGGTTAGGTCAAAATATCAAAGGGGAAGGTGAGAGGAAGAGTGGACCTTTGGTTGAGTGTAGGGGACCAAAGTGCAAGAAAATGAATAATGAAAATGAGGGAGATAGAGTATATTCAGGTTATGGCAAAGGTAAGGCAGGACATAGGTGCAGGGCGATCTGCATGCAGCCTTGGTTGCAATAGAACCAGTCAATTGATTTGGGCAACCAATTGATAAGTTATCTCCGGAAAAAAAAAATGCAAGTCTCTAGTCATACTAGTCGATTGGTTGGAGAAACTAGTTGATAGATACACTTAAAATTCATGTTTTTACCTAAATTCCAAGCCATTTTTAAAACCAAAACTATTTTCATTTATATCAACATAATTTTAAGTAGAGCTTGAAATATTTTAGGACCACGTATTATAGTTTAGGATAAGGGTTTGTGTTTGGGCTTTTGGGTTAGGGTTTAAGATGTTTATATATTCTTCAAACTTCCTTATTTTCCTACTACATGTTGGGTTTTTGTTTGGGGGGGGCATGCTTTTCTAAAAGGTGTAGATGTTTGATTAAAATGAGAATTATGTAGAGTAACTTCTTATCAAAGCTGAGACTATGGATATGGTTGAATTTGTAATTCTTTCAAGTTGCTATCTCTCAAATATTTATGGATCATGCTTGGCATAACTAGTGTCATATGGTTATTGTTCATTAGTAAATAAGGGCTAAATTTGATGAGATATGTGGTTGTTGGCAATGTAAAAGGATATATGGGAGAATAAGAGAGAAGTCAATGAACAAGTTTTTGTTATCGTGTAATATAATTTGTTGACAGTGTGCATTTAAGTTTTGCTACTTAGATGTAATTGCATATTAGGCTACTATTTTTGTGAACATATAGAGTCAAATTGTAATTTTTAAAGGCATTTGCATATTTGGTATATCTTGAACATATATCTATGTATACGGGCTAAAAGAAAACCAAATATTATATATTTGAAAGGGATATTTTAATAACAACTATTAAAAAAAACATTATTAAAAATTATTATAATAATGGTTTTTATAAATAAATAAGAACATGATTAACACTACCATACTAACACTTACAAGGAATATATATAATAATGGTTGTTGTGTAAAATAATTATCAAAATTTTTTTCTACAATGATTTTCCAAACACAATTGATGATAAAAAAAAGGTTTTGATAACGATTTTAGCATAATAACTATTGTTAAAAGTCAAAAACCAACCGATTGTGTGCTAATTTTAAGATTTTTTAGAGTTGTTATTAAAGCTTTAATAATGATTTGAAATATTTATTTAAAATCCCTTCAAAAAATAATTATTAAAGCTTGTGTATGTAGTAGTAGTAGAAGATATGCTATCTTTGTCATAGAATATTTATTTCACTAATTTAATTTGATGTGAAAATATATTATCTAGATAAATTTTAACATATTTTTATGATAATTATCTTTAATATTATTATTTAAAATATAATCTTATCTTCTTTTTATGTTGATTAGTTTTGAAAGTAGTGTCGATAAAATATTTTCATTGTTCTTGAAAGTTTAAGAATTAATTACTCACATATTTTTTAATAAAACATCTAATTAGAATTCTGACTTTTAAAAAGTATATATAAGTTATTAAAAAATATTTTTGATTTGATACGGAGGGAAATTTTTTTTAATAATTTATAATAGGTATAAGAACAATATAAGAAATATTATCTTGTCACAAAGACAAACCACCGAACTTTCAAAACATTATCAATCCTATATATTTTTGATATTTAAGCGAGGCGGTTGAAAAGCTCTGTGCTGGCCCTGCAGGGTGAACGCTTGTCGGTTGCACAGAGAGCAGACAGAGCCCCCGATTTTTAAAGGCGCCCGCCCAACTCGTTAAAGACGCGCGTTGGAATTGCACTGTCCCAATTGTAGTACTACTTTTATTTATTTATTAAACAAAAGTATCCCAGTCGGCACAGCGTGGTGCTATTGTAGTATATCAGCGTTGTTGCTCTCTGGTTGGTTGGGCAGGGTACGGGCGGGCTCCAATTGTCCCGGCTCATTTTTCGCTCTCTTCCCATTTTCATTTTTTTCTTTCTTTATGCACAAGTGTACGTGATATTTAGTTAATATATTTAATTAGTACTCTACTATCTTTGAGAAAAGGTGAAATTTTCGCCCAAAACTCCTCCCGTCGGTCCAATATTACGCGGATAGATAAACCACGATGTCTTAGCGGTTTCTATGTAACGGTTTGTTCTGATGTTTACAATAAATTATTCTTATAAAGGGAGATTGAAACTCCTATATTACGATTTTTAGGATTTAAACCTATGACACTTGATCATACTTCGACCTATGTCTATATAGACTAGTACTCTACTATCTTAAATGCATACGAGGAGGGTACATATACCAACCAATCCGAACTCTAAGACATGACATTTATACTGAATATATTCTATAGTTAGCTATTTTATCTTTGTATTTCATTTTTTTTTTCAAATGTGATATTGATTTTACAGAAAAATATCAATAAATAAAGAAACTTGTTGGTGATGGTCATAATTCATTTGTAAATTATATCATTTGATATGAAATAGTAGATTCTTATCCAAAAAAATATTATACCTTACCATGAAAATTAAATAAACTATTTTTATATTTTTTTTATTCCATACTACAAAGGCCATGACAAAGAATCAAAATATTAGCTCCATCACTCTAGTATACAATTATATATTTTTTTTGTTTGTTACTTAGCTGTATAAGGAAAAAGACAAATATAATTAGAGACGTTATAATGAAGAAGGATTCAAGAGTAAAAGTTTGAATTGGAATGTTGTGAAAATATTTTTTCCTAGAACATTGAGTAATTTATGATAATTAATTTTAAATACGTAATACGATTGTAGTATAAAATATATTTTAAGTTTTGTTAATTTTATTTTTCTAATCATTTAGGAAGATGCGTTTTAATTTTAGGATAGGATAGGATCCCTTATATATTTGAGACGATGTTGTATTTAAGACCAGAGAAATAAGAAGAGATTATGTGTATCTTTAAAAGAACTAGAACCTTTATTTGTTGGTTACTGATATTAACTATTTTTCACAAACACTTTTCATAAAATAGTGTCAATTATTGGGAGAAACAAAGATTAAAAGATGGCATAAGTTGTATATGATAAATTATTCTTTGAGAGCTTTTAACTATTCAGAAAAATACATTGAGAGGTTTTCTCATATCAAATATCGTATCTACATATTTGGAGGGACAGAACAAGAGAACTTTGCATTTGTTATTGTACACTCAAAGGGCTATCATCTATCACTACTAGCTAATTGTAATACCCTGAATTTTTATCTAAACCTAATTCCGAATAATTAATATCATAACCTAATTCTTACCTCGAAAAATTTATTTTTGTCTTATTCTAACTTCCTAACCCTAAATTTTATCCTAAATCAAAATTTTAATTAATAAATATTAATATAGATCCTAACCTAAATTATTTTAACCTAATTCTAATTCTAAACCCAAGCCTAGATTCTTTTTCTTTTTCTTTTCCCTTCCCTACTTGCATGAATTCTTTTATTTTCTTCTTGCGTGAAGCCGTTATTTTTCCCCAACCAAAACACCTATCATGATCCATACTCCATGGTCTACACACACTACCCTCACCATCACTCTTCAACTCCCTCTTTTTCTATGTTGAAATTTTTGCCCAATCGCCACCCTTCCTCTTCTCTTCATACGTGTGTATATGTGTATATAAAGCACATTTAATGCATCAAACCACCCCTCTTTCTCCATCTGTTTTCCGTCAAAAAAATTTGCACCACCATTCAGCCATCCTTCCTCCTTCTTTACCTCTCCTTGTTGTCGCCAAAACAGCCATGAAAAACCTATCACTGGCAAGCTTTGTTATTGCCTCACCCCAACACCGACAAAACCCACCATTCCTACCCCATCCCCTTTGGCATCCTACACTGCAACCCTTTCCTTTTCTTTTTCTTCCTTAGCTATGACAAAAACAACCACACTACACCCCCTACCACTAACCAACCCAACTGCTCCCTGACCCCCTCTTTCTCCCTCCCTTGTCGTTCCCAACCCCTTACTTCGGCACCCTTTGCCATTATGCCTCCCCTAGCAACAAGAAGTTGTGTTGTTGCTAGCCCCCTTGCTCGACAACCCCAACTGTTCCCCTCCTTTGTAGTGTAAAATTTTACCGACCACACCTTTGATCATTATTTTTGTTGTTCTCTAATCCTTTCACTCTTTATTCCCTTAAACCCTTTTCTTAATTATGTCATTTACTTTTTAATGATGTTTTGTTATTATTCTTAGGTGATTTGCCGAAAGTTCCGAAAAAGACGGAATAGGATAAGCATACTTAGAGACTAGAGGCTTTTTTTGTAAGGATAATATTCTATTTTTGGGGTTTTGTGTTAAATTCTTGTATGAATATATTTATTATCATGTTGACGAAAACTCCAAAGTGGAATTTCAAATTAATCGATAAAATTGCAAGGAACATATATGGTTGAAACGACTCAACCTAGATCAACCAATGATAAAATATCAAGAGAAGATCCAAGATCTTAGGGCACAGTGAAAGAAATAAAAGGTGTTTGAGAGATTCATTGCAGAAAAGAGATAAGAAGAACAAATCAAGAAAGAGAGATGCGATAGAGAGAGAGAGAGAGAGAGAGAGAGAGAGAGAGAGAGATTTCAGTCAGAGAGAGAGAAAATGAGCGTGAGAGATTTTATTCAGATTAGCCATCATCCAAAAGTTGTTTCAAAAAGTAGGAATGTGGCCTTATATACCCACGCCCAACAAAACCCTAAGAACAAGGAGAGTTTGGGAATATGGCTAAACAAGAGATTAGGCCCGATACCGTCCAGCCCACTTGTAATCCCCCCATTACATGGATCAAGCAACATATAAATGGGTTGGATAATAGACAATACAATTAGCCCAATTACAAAGAAAATAATAATAATTGTTACAATTATCCTAATATCCCATCAGCTATAATAGTTTGCTAAGTGTAAAGATTAAGGAGTTGCATAGGAAACAATCCCGCTAACCCAGTATAGGTCGGGTGGCTGCCTATGTGAGCAAACACTTAATTCTACTAGCATATCGGTCCGACGATTTTATCATATAGGATTACATTTATCTAATATTAGAAAACTAAACAATCAACACTATTAAGTTCCAATTATCACAATCATATTCTACATCTACTTCCTGATTTTTCCTAATCATTCACATAAAAATAATAATAGTTAAATGTCATTAATATGTCACAATTCATCAGAAAATTACTTAAATAATAACTAGAATTAGTTAGATACACATCACATTTATTTTTTATTTTACTATTAAATGCATGTTGTTGATGATATTATAATATAAAATATATGATAGGAAGAAAGTAAGAATAATGAAAGAAGTGTTGATACGAGATTTCTATGCTAAGTTATATTTTGTGGGTGAATAAAAAGTAGAAGAGTAATATGGGCCTAATAAATTTTGATATGTGGGAAAATAATTATATTTAGGATGTATGTTGGTAAATGGAGGATTTGGAAATACTAATATTGAAGATATAAGATTTTCATAAAATAAGGGTTATCAGTTATCTTTAAGGGCATTTTGGTTAGTATGGACTAATAAGAGAATTTTGGTATTTTAATGTGTTAGGTGGATTAAAAGTATTGTAATAAGATGAATTTGGGTGATTAAAGTGATTATGAATGTCATAAGTTCCTCAAAATGAGAAAATGGTCTAATTTGGGAATAGTAACCTTAAAACAGCAATGTTATTATCACATGTGTAAAACGTTAGAGTTAGGCCACAAATTTTGGATATATTGTTAATATGCATATTTGAGGTATATATGTTGAATTTGGTAATTATATGAGCCTTATAGAAAAAGTTATGAATTACCTGTAAAATTAGGGTTTTAAGAGCCTTGTAAATAGTAATTTTTGATATACGACTATTATCGCATATATAAGAAGTGGGAGTTAGACCTTTAATTTTTGGTATATTAATAAAAATAATATTTGAGGAAGATATACCAAATTTTTTCGGTAATGTCTAAATTATGAATTTAGGGTTTATAAGGGAAGATAAGTAACTTAACTTTTGAGAACGGTCTTGTTATCCTTATGTTGATGTTTTTCCTACTTTAATCATGTTTTTTACTTATCATAGCAATATCAAATAATATGTTAATTATTTAAAGTGAAAAATCTCATGAGTCAGGACTAGTTGTATATGTCTATTCCACCAGATGAAAAATATTAGCCGAGCATGTTCTGCCTCAGGGTTATATATTGACAACCGTTCCACCGGTTGAGAATAGTGGTTGGAAAATTTTACCTGGGGTTGTAAATTATTACTGTTCCACCTATAAGAATAGTGGTTAGGAGATTTTGGCCCTAGAGTGGAATAACCATTCCACTAGTTGAAAGTAGTGAGCTCCCTGAACTCAATCTAAAATAAATCCTAACCAAGCTCATAATCATTGATAAGATAATAAACACTTATAGTGAAAGACTTTATGAGTTATAAATGATTGTACCTGTCCGTTCTACTAGACGAGAATAGTGGCGGGGAGCATTTTGCTCTGGGATTGTATGTATTGATAATTGTTCCACTGGTTGAGAATTGTAGGATTCCTAAAATTAACGTAAATAAAAGAATGTATCACGTTATATTCTAATGGTATGAATCTAAAATCAATAATTACCTTGTATTAATTATTGTATCTCGTATGTATGTTACCTTCCTGTCACGCAGTTACAATTTTTAAGCTCACTGGAATTAGAGGAGTCTACTACACTCTAGAATTTTCTAGTAGGTCCTAGAAGGTTCTAGAGAGTTCTAGAGAAGTATGGAATATTATAGAATATTGTAGAATCAAGTGGAAGAAAGGAGAGTGTTCTAGAGTGTTCTTGTACATAGGGGAAGGTAAGGGAATATGGTGGAATATTCTAGACTTAAAGGTAGTGGAAGATGTAGTTAATGAGGGGTCTAGTTGAGGCCTCGACTATAAAAGGAGGGGACCTCATTTGCTCCAAACCATCCAAGAACTCTCAAGTCTTGTAAGCTCTCTACCTTTAAACACATTCTCTTATAATATAAAACTTCTTTCTTCCTAATTCTCTTGTGTTCCATACTACTCACACTATTATCTTACCATTAATTTGGGTTAGGCTGACTTGACATAGTTTCACATAAGGATTGTGACTAAGCAAGTGCCGCACGGGACTCTACCGGAAGAGTTAGACCGTGACATTCCGCTCTGAATGCATGTAATTATATGTTTTCCTATTTTGATTGTATTCTTACCTTACTCAGTACATAGCGTATTGATCATCCTTTTAATGGGTGTTGCTCATTACCATGAGCAAACGACTCAGGTGTTTATGTGTAGGTTGATGAGAACCCAGTTGATGAATTTGGACATTTTTACACTTTGTATGGGACAAAGTGACTTTGCGTATTTGGACTTTAGGCATAGAGTCATGGTATCCAAATGATGGTTTTATCCGGATACCTTTTGGACTTTTAGATCTACGGTATCTCTTTTGTTGTATTTTATTATTGTACCCTAGAGTAAATCTTTAAACTCGCATTTACATTTATAAAAATTCTCTCATTTCTATTTACTCTGTTCTACTTTTAATAGTTTTTAGCCTTGTGATTGATGTGAGGATGGTACGATAGACCAAAATCACATCAATTACGGCAGCAACACCCGATTATTTTGATTTTGCTTCCACTATAAAATGAATTTTTTCAGTAGTAAATTTTGGGGTGTTACACTAATATCACCAAATATCTTGTTACAAATAGCAAACTTATCTATTATTCAACTCATACAATCACAATTAGAGTCGGATTGGGTCATTTTGGGTTAGAAAAATATCGGGTCGAATCGAATTTGGATCGTGTAGATTCGAATCTATAAATTCCAGGTTGTATCGAGTTATAGCCAAGTTAATTCAATTTAGAATTTTTGTATTAACATTAATTGTTATCACTTTAATACAATTAAAAAATTAATTTTTTTGATTTTTGATTTTTATTATGATTATCATAATAATTTTTATCATAATATATGTAATGATACAACAAATTGTTATAATAAAATATGTAATAATCATAATAAATTATTATCATTATTAGCATTAGTATTATAATTATTGTTATAAATATTATTATATAATAACAATTGTTATAATAACTATAATTATTATGTTAATTATATTAATTATTGTTATCATTATAATTAATTATTATTATTTTCATCTTTAGAAATATAATGATCATTATTATTAGTAGAAATACAAATAAATTTTTTACTATTGTTATAATAATAATACATATTATAATTATTATATTGACAGTTATAATATTTTTATTTATAATAATTAATAACCTTAAATAATAATAATAATAATAATAATAATAATAATAATATAAATATAAGGGTCCATACACTTGTCCATTTATTTGATTATACAAGTAATTATTTGCATGTAAAAACAATTCTTTCAAATAAGTAATTATCAAATAATGTACTTTGTTAATGGAATTTAATAATGAATAGAGCCTTACCATTTCAAATTATATTTAGTAACCAATTATTTTCTTGTAAATAAGTAAGTTTTGGATATTATATTTTACTAAGCTCGTTCTACCATAACCCTACTTCCCTTAGCTATTATAAAGAGCCTACTAAATCTTAGCACAACATCTACATATCCCAAGAGAAATAAAATATAAGATTCATCACAACCGTACTTGGATCATGGAAGAAGAGGGCATATATGAGAAGTATAATACCATATGATATTCATAGGTATTTAATCGATACTTTAAAACATATTTACTGATATCATATTATTCCTTTTTATTATTTTAATATAAAAATATTGTATAGAAGCATATGATGTTATTCCTTATCAGTAAACTAGATTTAGAGTTAGCAAGACACATTTCTTCGATACAATTAATAATATATTTATAATGTTAATAGGAATAAAAAAAAGGTGGAAGAAATTAGATGGTACATTACACCACACCTCTCCATTTTGTATTTCCTAAGCAGTGTCAACATCTTTCATTTACTGTCTTTAGTTAGCGAGTCATAATTTTTACTCATCCAACTATGAAGTATATCATCAGTTACAAAATCATGTGATGCAATTCCTATTAAAAGACAAATAACTAACTTTATAAAAAAAATAAAAAATAAATAAAAGGAGCAATAATTACATTAATGATGTCACATAATAATAGACAATTATAAAGATAAGTACCAGCCTTTGGAGTTAATTTTGAGAATTTTAATTTGATTTATTTAGTATTAATAAGTTACTATAGCTTTTAAAATAAGTAATTATCATGAATAATAATTTTTGATATAAACATGGGTTAAGTAGCAAGTATAAGTATTAGATTAGTTTTTTCTTTTTGCCAAGTTTAAATTTATAAGTTTTATTTGGAGGAAAATAATTAGACTTAGCACTTTATTTATTATATTAATTCCATGCACCCTTAATAATTCTAGAAATAAGGCCTTATATATAGATATTAGGTGATAGAGTCTCAGATTTTTAAATTTAAGGATCTTGATAAATTGAGCCTAATATAATTATA
Source organism: Tamarix chinensis (assembly GCA_030549775.1). Classification (NCBI taxonomy): domain Eukaryota; kingdom Viridiplantae; phylum Streptophyta; class Magnoliopsida; order Caryophyllales; family Tamaricaceae; genus Tamarix; species Tamarix chinensis. The sequence continues at coordinate 75,115,296 of CM060179.1, read as the reverse complement.
ATAAATTTATTTAATATATTTCATCAAGTATTAATAATATATTATTGTTAGCTTTAGTATTATTTAACTAGTGAGCTTTCAGTGATCAAATAGCATTTCAGGTCACACACTTATTTTTCTAACTATTCATATGTAAATTACCAACAATATTTTGATATATGCGATACTATTTTTTTAATATATGATTTAAGGTGCTTTATATTTTATATATGGGTAATCCTTATTTTAAAAAACCTTTATCTTTCGTCAACCTGCTTCATAATTTTATCTAACAATTTAGGTTTTGTAAATATAAGTTTATGCATACATATTTCTATAAAAAAGTTATAATTTATTCTGAATGTATATAGGTGTTTGTGTGATTTTATATATTGTTGGTGGACGTATGAAATTTATGGTGCATGTAGTTTTATGGTACTATTATGAATATATAATCTTTATTCTCCTAATTGGCATTGAATCATAATGATGGTTGATTAGATTCTGACCCATGTAGTCAACTCTTTATAGAAACTGTTCAAATTAGAAAGTGGTATTGTTGGAAGCCTTATTTAATAAAAATATTATACATAAAAGTGTTATTTTATGAGATATATTAATTATGAAAAATATTATTTATGGAAGTTTCTATTTTTTGAATGTATCAAAGATTGAAGATACCCGCACTTAGAAAGGTGGATAATTAAGGATAGATATAGCAACACCCAAAATTTTGGAACCTTTATTTTAGGGTGTTCCTTTTATTTAAAATTTAACCCTAAAACCTTGACTTAATTAATTTTTTTAACCCTTGATCTGTGACCCAAATAAATTATTAAATATTTTCCCAAATTATTTTATCATTCTCCTTTATTTTTAAACCCCACAATAATTCTAGGGAATTAATATTTTAACCTAACCCAAACCCAAGTGATTGATAAATTAATATTACCCTAATTCTTTGATTATAAATTTAAACACAATTCTAATCATAACCCTAAATTATTTTCCCTTTTCCTTTCACCGTTTTTTTCTTTTCTTTACATTCTTTCTTTTTTTCTTTTCCTTCTCCCCATCCTTATCTCCCTTTCTCTCTCTTCCTCTTCAGCCATGCATGCCCTCACCCATGGTTTCCTTTCCTTTCCCTTTCCTGCAATTGCCCCCTTTACACATGCCCTATGCAACCCAATCTACACCACCAACCAATACGCTGTGTCCCTTTCCTTCCCCAACCTGTGTCACACAGAATGCTAGACCGTGCCTCCCCCTTTGGTCATTTCTTAACTTACACCTCACCCTACTCTCCTATATGTATATATACCCCCTCTTCTCTTCACTCCTTCCCTTCCATTTTTCCTTTGAAATTTCCATCTCACCATGACAATCTCATTTCCTTCTCCTTCCTTCTACTACCCCCGTTCTAGTTTCATTCAATAGTCGCCACCACCATTCGTCATCACTAACCACTAACAACTCCATTTTGTCCAACCTCCACCTTAGCCTAACCTTATTGCCAACATCCACCACCATTGATCAAGCCACTCTTCCTCCCAACTTCCTCTTTTTAGCCATCATCTTTTTCTCCCTTGAATTCCATGTTCCTAGTTTTGTTCTTCACATAGTCATGAACCCCCTCATATGGTCATGCATGCTTATTTGTATATTCATGCACACCCTTCATCACACAAACCACACACGCTTCTTTACACATCCATGTATGCTCTATGAACCATACCTTGCACGACCATGGCCCCCATCGTGCAACACCTAATTTGTTGCTATCAGCTGAACCTAACACAACCATTCGCACTACACTACATCATTGTACTACCCAAAAATTTTGTAACCTTTTCTTTTGGGTGTTTAGTCTTCTTATTCAAAACTAACCCATAACATTGGCATAATTATTTTATTAATAACCTTTGACCCATAACACGAATAATTTCTTAAATAGTTTTTCTGATTATTTTACCTTTTTTCCTTCTTTTTAAGCATATCCTAAATCAAATTATTTTTTCAGATTAGTTTTCTACCTAGTACTCTAACCTATTCGGACTAAACCTAAAACTAAAATAAAATACTCATACCCTACTCTGCCATTTTTGCCCCTTGATTTACCTCATGTGTGCCAAATATCCCTCCCTTAAACACTCTTCTATTTTCACTCCCCTTCTCATGTTGTCGCCCCATCACCCTTACCTTACCTCTCTATCAAACCTTCATCGTCACCATACCCCTCTCTATCGATCCATGCCCCATCATTATCACCTCCCTCATTAAACAACATGTTTGCATGTATGTATACATACACACAAAGCACTTCTACCTCCCTCTCTTTTTTCGTGCACTTTTCCCCCTAGCAAACACAAACCTTCTTCCCTCTCTCTTCTCTTTGTTTTAAAACTAGCCCAATACACCATACCCCCCTCTGCAAACCAACCTCCCTCACTACTCTATTTCCCTATCTACATATATACATACACACACATACATGCCTTATAACACCAGCCATAACCAAACATAGCTCTCACAACCCTTCCCCTACTCCTCCTCTCTGCCCTATTTGGTTCTACCATTTTCCAACTAGCCATAAGAAAAGAAAAAAAACCTCCACTCTCCTCTCTTCTTCCTATGCTTCCTTGTTGAGTCAACGCCTCCACTACCTCATCATTGCCATCTTCCCGACAGCCACCATCCATAGCTACCAACCTCTAGCTATCCACCCAACACCACCCTTCCACCAACCACCACTAGATGTGTTCCCTTCCTACTCCACCACCATATCCACCCTTAACTCACCTTTCCTCCTCAACCAACCAACTAACCCAACCAGCACAAACCCTCCCCCGTGTGCCCTAAGCTCACACTGCATGCGCAGTTTGAGAGAGTTTTAGTTTTTAAAAAAAATCTACCTAAGCATCCACCACCTCTACCATCCTCTTCCTAGCCCCAACAAACCAAGCCACCTCCCTTACTTCATGTGCTACCTTTTCTAACTTATTAGACACCCACTTCGCGAACATCATCGCTGGCCCAACCTAATAAGCCACCTTATCACTTCCCTTCCACCTTGCATTCCCCTCTCTTCTTCCTATGCTTCCTTGTCAAGTCAATGCCTCCACTACCTCATCACTGCCATCTTCCTAGTAGCCACCACCCATGGCTATCAACCTTCAACTAATCCACCCAACACCACCCTTCCACTAACCACCACTAGATGTGTTCTCTTCCTACTCCACCACCATCTCCGCCCTTAACTCACCCTTCCTCAACTAGCCAACTAACTCAACCAGCACAACCCTCCCCCGTGTGCCCCAAGCTCACGCTGCATGCGTAGTTTGAGAGAGTTTTAGTTAAAAAAGTTTGCAACCTATTTTTTAAATGTAGGATATTTTAGTAATTTCATAAAATAAATATTTTATTATTATTATTTATTAAATATTAATTCATTAATTATGGTATTATTTTTAGGTACAAAAGTTTAATTAGCAGACGTTATACTTTTTAGTTAGATAGAGCTAATTTGCATTTCTATTAGAATTCAGGTAACTTTTATACTTTACTAAAATGGTGAATATATCATGATAGCATATTAGGGTTTTTGTGTCTAAACTATGTGTTATTTATTGTATCAGAAAAATTGGTAAAAAAATCATGTTATCATATGCAAAATATTTAGGGTATAAAAGTATGAAAAATATAAATTTTATGATTATGTATGACATGTACATGAAAAATGATAAGATGAGCATGCTTAGATAAATTTGTGGAATAATTATTACTGATATGTGCCCTATGGATAATTTGATCATTTAGGGTGTGTTATGATAGTTTTCTTGAAAAGCATGTCATACATGTATTATATATTATTGAGCATGCGATTATGCGTTTATGGATTTATTAGATACGCATGCTAAGGTTTATGTGTGAATCTTGAATAAGGGCAAAATGGTCATTTGGCTTATCTAATAATTTAATTGTATAATAAGTATTTTAATAATTATGTTTTAGCCTTTTTGGGACAAATCTATAAATAAAATGGATTTAGTAATTAAAGAGGATATTAGTGTGCTAATTTTGATCTCATGGGTATTTTGGTCATTTTCAACCTAATGCACCCAAATGTGAATAATTTATTCTAGAATAGCCTTCTTAGATTTATTGATTAACCTTGACACATATCTTGTTTATGGTTGTCTCAAAATAATTGTAAATGAGTAAAAATGATTAAGTATAGAAATTGGATCTATGTGATTAATATACAATTTCGTGGTCACCTTAATACAACACTAATAGTTAAAGTGAAAGACATCATGATCGAGAATGGTAGATATTTAGGGTTCTCTACACTAATGACATAGTTTAGCCTATGATTGATTATGGGTTTTTACTAGTGTACCTTAGTGCCCTATCCAGACCCTATATCTTATCCTATTTAACTTTACCAACTAATAGGGGATATGCATAGTTATAGATTAGGTTCATTGTGTTACCCTATAGTCAGTAGGGTATTATGTCACCTTTATGTACCAGAGTGACTAGGTTACATTTGCGTCATTGGGTTGATAGTCAGTACGATATGTGTTGCCTTGGGACCTAGTATGACCAGAGTACTTTAGTATATCTAGGTTGATTGATCTCCCTTTGAGTAAATAAAAATAGAAATGATTGATGGACTATTAGATTATTAAATTGTTCATTAGTATCCTTTGTGCCAACCTATGATTCAGTAGTAGCATTTGTACCTACTAGTGGTTCAGTAGTAGCCTTCCTACCTACTTATGGTTTGGTAGCAAGTTCCATGCCTACATGTGTTTTGGTAGCAAACTTTGTACCTACCTGTGATTCTATAGATTGTTATTGGTCTGTACCTGTAAGCCTACCTATGTTATGAGATTTATTGGTATTGATAATAAGATGTATAATATGTTGTTATTATCTTGGTTTTGGGTTGATGTTGTTTATAATTATACTTCAAAGCAACTCTTGGATGTTTGATTGGTAAATTTTTGTTTGTTCTAGATGAATGGGTATGAATAGCATATGGCATTGGCAGTATGTGGTTATATGAATGATCATCATATTCTCAATTCTCCTATGTATATTTAAATGCATTGTACCATGTTTTGTTATATGCCTTGTATGTGTTACTTGCTAGTTTTTCATATTGGTTTGGTATAAAGGGTTATTTAGTACCATTTATTTGAAGGGTTCCTTTCGTGGGCCCTTATCTATTCAATGGGCAATAGTCTTTGTAGGTCAGCTTTCAAGTTCAATTAAAAGTTGGTAGTTCAGATTGAGAGCCTATGACTATCCGGTGTCTTTTTCGTATATTTGATTTTGGTTGTACTTGGACTCTTGTGTCCTTCTATTCTTTCTCTCTTTGAGTTTTGTAATCACTAATGTTAATTTTATTTAGCACAATACTTATCTGTTTGTCTTATCTATTATGTTTCTTGTAATTATGTTATTAATTTAAGTGAAGTAACAATTTTAGCTTTAATACGTGGTATAAGAATGATAGAAGAAACTAGACTTATTCCAAGTATGGCATAACACCCTTCGTTTTTATGGTTTTAGCTTCAACGATTAACTCTTTCTAATGAAAATTGTCAATCCTAAAAATTGGGGTGTTACACTCACCCTTCATTGTTGCCATCCACTTTCTATCTCCCTCACAAGATACCTCCAACAACCACCAAAACACACACTCTGGCCTTGCCTTCCTCAACCTCCACCCAACCAGCACCACCACCCATCCAAAAATACTCCACCCAACCGTCCACCATTTAACCTAGCATCAACCACTTCCTTGCCCAGCTACGTTGAGTCAGCACCATTCATCTCTTCCATCAGCCACCTCCTCACAACCATCCTCCACCTCGTATGGCACCAACTACCATCCTCACATTCCTTTTCTCCTTGCTGCATCAATCATATATGTGTGCATGAATCATGCTGCTAGCCCCATGTAGCAACAACAATAGCAGTAGTTGTAGTTAGGGTTATTCATGTTATCCGATATCTACTTATCTTATCTGATATCCGAAGCAATCTAATTCAAAAAAACAAACAACTGATCTAAATTTTTTTTCAAATCAAATATTCGATCCGGTCAACAAAAAATCAAACAAATTAGATATTCAATTTCACAAGTACAAATAATATCTAATTCGAAGAAAAATATTTATAGATTTTTTTATAATATTTTATTTTATATATAATTATATATAAATAAATTTAGGGGTGTGTGTGTGTTTAACTTTTACTTACTTTATTTAGTATTTGGGCCAAAATTTAATTTAGTTGAGATTATATTTTTAATATAATTCCTCTTTAGATTTGATAGAGTCCAATTAAATCTTATGATATAGCAACTTTAATTTTAGTTTTAACATTGGATATTTATTGAGCAAGTTGGATATTTGTTGAGCGGATCGTATATTTGCTTAGTAGATCATATAATATTAAACATTTTTGTGATTTGGTGGGTCTTTTATATTTAAAATTTTATTTGGAAAATATTGTTTATATTTTATATCTGATCCAAAAATTTAGATATCTAATCTTTCGGATATCCGAAATTTAAAATCAAATATCAAATATCATTTTCAGATATCCGAAATATCAGATATTTGAACTGTGAATAGCCCTAGTTATAGTTGTAGTCCTTGTTATTACTTTATTATTTTATTATTGTTATTTTATGAGTTAGATATTAATAAGATTAATGTTGCTTTATTTTTAGGTAAAAGAGGTTAATTAGTGGAGCTTGATAATTTTAGTAGGTAGCTTATATTTTGTATTTTGGCTGAAAATAATGTAGCCCATATGCTTTACTAAAAATTTTAAATATCACCTGATAACACAGTGTGTAAATTTATATTAAGCATATTCATTAAATTATAATTATTTGCCTAATAATGTTAACATCAGATTTAGTAAAATGGATCATGTTAAGTTGTGCCAAGTATTATGTGTATGGATGCATGTTAAAATAGGCTTAATGTTGGTAATAAATTGTGTGTGACATGTATGTGTAATATGATAAGTTGAGCATGTCTAAGTGTATTTTTAGCATGATTATTATTATTGAGTGCCCTAGACACAATTTGGTCTTTTTAGCATATCATAATAAGTATTTTGATAATCATGCCTAATATGTATCATTTATTATTGAGTATAGAAGTATTTGATTTAATGTTTTAGAAACATATATTTGGATTTTACATGCTAAATCATGTGTAAAGGTAAATTGGTTATTTGGCGTGTCTAGTATTTTATTTGCATTTTGAATAATTTAATTATTGTATTTTAGCTTTTTCATGATGAATTATTAAATAAAAATGAAATTAGTATTTAAAGTGGATAATCATGTGGTAATTATAGTCCCATGGGTATTTTGATCATTTTTTAACCTAATGTGAATAACTAAACCTAGGATGGACTTTGTAGATTTTTAATATTGGCCTTAGTGTTGACCTTGTTTATGGTTGTCTTGAACAATTGGTAATAAGTAAAAATGATTAAGTATGGAAAATTGATCTATTTATTGACTGATTATAAGTAAAAATGGAAATAATTATTTTTGGTTTAAAATGATTATTGAATTGGTTTAGTAGTAGCCTTAGTGCCTACCTATGGTTCGGTAGTAGCCGTCATGCCTACCTATGGTTGTACGAAATTTATTGGCATAGATGTTGAGTTATGAGATACATTATGAATGTTATGGTTATTAGGCTGAGATTAGTTCGCATCATCATTTCAAAGAGCATCCCTTAGATGCTTGATTGGTAAGTTTTGTTATGTACTAAATAAACATGCATGAACATTATTTGGCCTTGGCAATATTCGTTTATCTAACATGGTTATCGTATTTTGGTCATCGCATATATATTTCAATATTTTAGATCTTGTTCTACTGTGACACATTCTATGTGTTCTATGTAATCTTTTCATGTTTAATTTTGTATAGTAGGTTACTCAGAACCGTTGTACTAGTACGTTTCGTTTCATGGGCCCTTGATTATTCACTAAGCAGTGGTGACTTTATAGGTTAGCTTGTGTGGTCAATTCAAGGCTGCTATTGTGAGTTGAGAGTTAGGGTCATATAATGTCCTATTCACTTCTTTTGATCTAAATGTTCCTGGACTATTACGTCCTCCTATATTTCATTTCTTTAGAATTTTATAACTACTAACCGTTTTCATTATCATAATGATGTTAATCGACTTGTAATCTCTACTTTGGTTCTTATAATTGTGTTATTAATTTAAGTAAAGTAATGTTTTTAGCTTTAACACTTGGTATACGAATGGTAGAGGAAACAAAAATTGTACCAAGTGTGGCGGTAACACCTTGCATTTTTACTATTTTAGCTTCCGCAAGAAACTCATTAAATGAAAATTTTAAGCCCCAAAAATGGGGGTGTTATGGATATAGTTGTGTATTTTAGATGTGTTATATGGTCACTTTGAATAAAACATTAAAATTTAAACTTGAAGATGAGAGTGGGATAGGATCCTCTAGGTTTGGCCTCTTGGAATTAGGGATCAGCAATGGTCTTTGCTTGAATTGTAGTGACGTGTAGTCACTTGATTTATTTACCTCGCAAGAGCCAATAAGCCTCCAAGTCTACTCTATTAGAATCTTTTGATCTCGTAAAGGGTGTGTAAACTTAAGAACTAGAGAACACATATTGGATTTTACCTTTTGGTGCTAGGTCCACTAGATTGCCTAAGATATAGATCACCTGTGGTTGGTTTTTATTGTTATTGGATGTCTTTAAACTTATGTTCTAGGTGACACTCCTGGTTGGATTTTGCCTACTCAATAAATAAAATTGGATTGTGTTTATGTTGTTACTAATTTAAGAGACATTTATAAATGGTGAATTAATATGTGTCTTATCATTTGACTCATATGTGGTTGTGTTTGATGTATTATATTGCTTCTATAAATTATGATATTTTTCTTCTAAATAATGGGATACTTAGTTGTTCCCATAATTAACTTGTTGGTGTATGAAATGGGGTTGCAATAATCTATGATGTACATGGTGAGCAGATAATCTTATGTTGGTAAATTGTAACCATACATGATGATAAATGCATGCTTGCGAGACTAGTTAAGAGGGTAGTTTGGCTTTATAAAATCCATCGTTCGATGGTGTTTTGATTTCAATGGGTTTTAAATGTATTAGAGCTATTTAATTTAATAATATGTCGTTAACTACTTTCGATGCTATTATTTAATTTTATTATGGTGTCCTATTAAGAATATTATGGAATTTTGTTTTAGTTTTAATTTTAAGTTTTAGACTTAATATCTCATATAAGCGGAATAATTGTGTCAATTTACGCTAGATGTGGCGGCAACACCCTTATTTATATTCAGTTTTGGAATTATTTTCTAAGTATTTTGTTTTTAAATTAGGATGTTACAATAATAATCATAGAAATTTCTATAATTTAATCTCATTGACACTATTATAATATGAAAATAAAGTCAGGAGAACAAAGTTTAACTAGTTTTGTTTCATTTGTTGTTATATGGGTTGCTTTTTTTTGTTTACAGAAAAGTTTATTAATAAGATAGTTTATTGGTGTTTATGTATTAATTTATATGAAATAAAATGTTATTCGTGAATCCAATTTGAATATATTTTAAATTAAATTTGAAATTATATATGGTTATAGGTCGGGTCGTGTCATTTTGTATTGGGTAAATTTGAGTTAGATCATTATTGGATTTATATTTAGGTATAGATCCGATTCGGGTCAGATTCTTTTTGGATTGGTTTATTTTGATTTGAATCATTTCAAATATGGATCATGATTGATTTAACTAAAATTTGTTCGACTTCAGATTGATTTAAATTATTTTGAATTTTTACAGTGAAATCAAATTTAATATTTTGGATCTAGATTGGGTTTTAAGTAGGATTATGTGCGTCAAGTTGATCGAATCGGGTAAGCTTTAACGGATCTAGTTTTCCTAATTTATAAGAGCCGGCAAAGATATCCACAAAACACCATATTTATTTATAAGCACTATGACCATAAGATGTTATAATATCAAAAAGAAGAAAATTTTAAATTTAGAATATCTATATCTAAAAGTTAGATTTTAATTGCTAGGCAAAACCTCACCGGTATTGACTCATCGTTAAAACATTAACTATCCAATAGCATATACTAATTTTTACAAATATGGCTATCACCATAGGGAAATCCGAAAATGAGGCCATTAATGAAAAATGCTTGCATTTTATACTATATAAGCACATCTATATCCACACGAACGATCGGTCCAACGTGGAACATCCGTAGTGCCCTTACGACGGATTTGTCAGGACAAAGGCGGTATATGCCTTTGTAATTATACCGTCGAATAAATACGTACCGACGTCTGGTTGGAATAATGTCTGTTAGTTGAACATATATTCCCTCAAGTTTCTTTTCTTGACGTCATAGTTAACCAGCTAGATAAGATTGACAAGAAGATGATGCATCCGCATTGATTTTTTTGCCGTCGACTAATTTCCCAAACACGTCATGTTGTCATATAAGGCCCACGAACAAACATAACCAAGGCCCCTTGATTAATCCTCTTGTGGTTTTGTTCTATAGCTATTTGAACATTTGCTATCGTATATCCCCAAATAGAATGAAAAACAAATAAAGTCACTTCAAAACTTCTTTTTTTATTTCTTTTTCTTTTCTGTTATATAATGGGAATTAGAAAAATAAATATTAAATATATAAAGGTGATCATAGTCGTTATAAAAATTCTACAATATCAAGTGATTGTGAAAAATGATTTAAGACTAAAACGTCTACTATTTAGAAGTTATTATCAGCCAATTTATCCGAATTTTATTGGTAAAATATAAAATCATTTATTCAATTAGCTGGTTTTACCAATCTTTTACTTAAATGGATTAAGGAAAGGTGATGGTTAATTACTTGAAAATATATTTATTTGATAACTTAAATTGTAAAATAAGATGATATGAAATTATGTATATTATTTTTTTCGTTTTACATTTTAGATTACTTTAACCTGTTTCAAAATATAAATCAAATTATGAAAACTTATTACAATTAAATGTTGTAATTTCTACTATGCTCTTTTATTCCATCTTTTGTTAATTAATTATCAAGTCGTCAAGTCTATTTAACATTAATCACATCGGATATTTCTATTTTCTAAAATTTATTAGTTGTTAATGTGTGCCCAAAACGAGTACAAGTGATGGAGGGAGCAATGTTCTTTGGTATGTATTTTAATAATTTTTTGATTTTTAAATTATTTTATAATAAATCTGTGGACTCTTGCTTATATAAATTTAAGGTCAATACGTAATGCTCATTTATGACCTATATTTGTGGACGGGGGTTCACTCATGTAAGAATTTTTCAAGAACGATGAATCATCTCAAGAAAAATAAAATAAATGATTGCGATTACGACGATATGGTCACCAAGAAGGGCCGTAGAATAGCGGCTCACACGTAGCTTGTCGTTTGTTATAATAATTGTGGATTCAGCTCATCCACGAGGTATCTTTCCATCGCGCAATCATCTATAAATCCATGGCTCATTTTTCTAGTGTCGACACATTCCAGGTATCAAAATCGGGTAGGCCAAGGTCCCTTCTTCTAGGCCAGCAAACGTAGACCTTACAACCAAGGCTCTTCTGCTAGGACAAGCTTTGCCCGTCAATAAGAAACTCTGACTGAGTCCTATCATCTTCGTGATGATCCTTTTTAGCAATAACAACAAAGGAATCCATTACTTTGGACGCCAAAACCAACTAATCTAACAAGTTGAACATTTCCTGCGTAAGAGAGCAACTTTGCTGACCCGTGCTCCATCCTTGTGGTAAAGCCAACTAGAGCCATCATTTAGAGATGGCAAACATACCATACGAGTTAGGTTTTAGGCTTGTGTTGGTTCATTTTGGATCAAGTTAAATTGGATTTGCTAAATGATCGGAATTGGATCAAGTCTGTTTTAGATTTAAGTACACTTCCGGATTTTTATGTTTTGGGTTGGTTTAGGTCAAACCAGATTAAATAAATTTAAGTTCGAGTTACGATCTGACCTATCATATTTGTTCAAATTCAGATTTGATTTGGGTCAGATCGGACATGGTTTAGAAAATTAATATTAATTAAATAAGAAATAAGTTAAATTTTATAACTTTTTATAATTGTTATGACTATTATAATAATTATTTTCATAATATACATAATATTAATCACAATTTATTATTATTATTATTATTATTTTAGAATATAATTATAAGTATTATTATGAATATTATAATAATTACAATTATCATATTAATTAAAATAATTTTTTTATTCTTGCATTTAGGAATATATTATTAATAATAATAATTAGAAACATAAAATTTGTTACTACTATTATTGTTATAGTAATATATATTATATTAATAATTATAATAAATCTGAATATAGTTATAAATTTTGTGTTTATTTTTATAATAATAATAATTATTATTGTAATAACAAAAACTATTAATATAGTCTAGTCTCATCTAATCTATTCAATGTTGATATGATATGAAATAAAGTAAGAAAAATAAAATATTATTATTTTAGTTTTATTTGTTATTGTATGAGTTGAGTATTGTTGTTGGAGTTTTATGAACCGAGGGGTTCTTAAATAAATGAAGTAAGATATCAAGTAATCAAAGAGTGTTGAGGAAAAATCTTAGAGGAGAGGGAAAAAAGTGCAAAATTTGTACTAATGATGCAGTCTCCTTAAAATGAATACAAGGCTCAATATTTATAGAGATAGAACCAAAAAAGATGAGAAGGGGGGTAAGGGAATGCTATGTAATCAAGGACAGGGACCTTCCCTACACTGCATAGTAAACTAATCCAATGTGGAATGGGGAGAGCAACTAGAAGGGATGAGTGTGTCTAGAGGCTTTTAGGGTTGACCTTTGTTCTTTGGGTCACTGCCCCTTAGGCCTAATAATATTAGTTTGGGAATACCTATATCATCATTTTCTTTAAAATTTCATCCCTCATGTCCATCATTCATTTGGGACAAGTAGGCTAAACTTCAATAATTTGTTGCCAGCCCTATGTGCTTGATGGTTGTTTCCCCAAAGTAGATAAAATGATCTTTAAGGATTTATTGACAGTTTATGTGTATTAGTAGGCTAATCTTTCAAAGAAAATAAATTAAACTTCATTGTTCAATTGATGGTCTATATTACAAGTTTAAAAAAATAAAATACCTTATTGGTCACTTACAATCATAATAATAATAATAAAGATCATCAAAAAATTACAAGCGAAGGGTTATCATACAACGCAAAATAATATTATCACCATCGGTAGAGCATACAATGTTGTTGGTGTTGTTGGTTGTTTGCAAATATTGTTACATAAGAATACCATCAGCAAACCATTCATATGCACCAACGGATTTTTTATAATCAAATCCCATCAATAAGGACCGTCGGTGAGTCTTGTCGAGGAAAAATAAAACTACACCAAATCCAATAATTATTAAAAAATTCAAATTTTAAAGTTTAGCAAAATGTAAAATGGTACCAAAATGAAACTTGTTGTAATACCCTAAATTTTTATCTAAAATTAATCCCGAATAATTAATATCTTAACCAAATTCTAATCTCAAAAAAAGTTGATAGTTCTATCTTATCTTAATTCCTTAATCCTAAATCTTAACATCATCATAATGTCTATTCAGGGTCATTAATATTTTTAATATAAATCTAACCTAGATGGTTAATAATTATTTTTACCCTAATTCTCTAATCTAAATTATTTTAATCCAATTCTAATCCTAACCAAAAATTTATTTATCCTTTCTCCGTTATCTTTTCCCTTTTCTTTTCCTCCTCTTTGTTTTCCTTTTTTTCTTCCTCTTTTTCCTGCAAGAATCACTCTCCCTTCTGACTATTTTCCTTCTACCATGCTACGATCCATGAACCTACCTCCCCTAATGTAACACCCTAAAACTTTGTAATCGTTGTGTTTGGGTGTTTAGCCTTTTATTCGAACCAACCCCTAAATATTAGCCTAATTATTTTATTAATAATATTTGACCCATAACCTAAATAAATTTCTAAACATTTTTCTCGATTATTTTACCTATTTTCTTTTTGCTAGACTTATTCTAAACCTAATTATTTTTATCTGATATCCTAACCTAGCAAAATTAAACTTAAAACTAAAATAAAAATAAACCTATTTTTCTTTTACCTTACCATTTTATCCGCCTAAATTTATCCTCTGCACACCCCTATTTTCCTACCCTTACATGCCCCATATCCCTCCCTCAATCACTCTCATTGTCTCCCTCCTTGCCTCACTCCACTTAATCCATTAGCATGTAAATGTATACATATAGAAACATGAGCAAACTACCCTTCCCCAAACATCTCTCTCGACCCCAACCTTCCTCAACCAAACAAAACCCAACTCCCTACCTTATCCTTATACATGAAAATCCCCTCCTCTCCTCTCTTCCTTGCATACATACGCATAGTATACACACACTCCCTCCTCTCTTTTCCTTTCGTGCACATCCTCTTTCCTCCCCAATCATCGTTGTGCACACGCCACCACTATCAACCTCTCTTTCTTATTTCTTTCTTCTTCTTCTCCTCTGCCACCCATCTCTTTTATTTTCTTTCTTTCTTCTCCTTCCCTACGGTGGATTTTGCCAAACCCTTCCCCAACACCTAGACTCACTCTTCCATAGCACCACTAAGGCAATGGCAGTTGTTATCGTTGTTGCTCCTCCATTTCACAACCTCTTGCCGAGCCAACCACCACAGCGTACTCAACACCAAAACCCAGCAGCTGCCACCAGCCTAATGTTTCCCCAGTTCCCCAACCATTCACTACCCCTCACCCTCGACCAATAGCCCTACAACTCGCCATTTCCAACCATAATCATCACCATCACCACTTGTCGCCCTGCACCCCCTTATGGTAGACTTCGTCATTGTTGATGCCTTTCTTTTCTTCTCCTTTGCTGTTGCAGCCTTCACCGATCCCCAACCCCCTACAATAAAACTCACCATATCTTATCCCTAAGTGGTGGCAATTCTTGTCGTTGCTACCCCTCCCCCTTTGACACCCTCTACCGTAGTAGTTCCATATTCCACATCTCCTATCCACCAACACCTTCAACCCCTCTCTACCGATGCCTTCCCTCCTCTCCTTCCTACATCGGCCATACTTTTCCCATCATCTCCCCCGTTTGAAATCCCCTGTACCACCTCTGTCACAATCCTAGCCCCTCCTACACCAGCCCACCGAGCCACTACCATTGTCCAAAACAACACTAAATGCCACCATCTCCCCCTACCTCACCCAGCCAACCAACTAGCTCCACATTTTCCCCTTCGTGTGTGCTTGGCTCATACTACATGAGCAGCGTGAGTTTATGTTGTTTTTAAGTTAAGTTTGGTGATGAAACCTCAGTAGGAATCGAAGAAACGTCGGCCAAAATGTAAACAAGATATGATTGGGAAAACCGATCTTGATCAGCCAATGATTCAACACCAAAGTAAGATCTAATTAATCAAGGCTCGATTGAAAATCAACGGCAGACTAAGTTTATCAATAGAGAAGAATTAGATTCAGCGAGGGTTTTAGGAGGAAGATAAGTAGAGAGAGAAATCACAAGTAGAGAGAGAAAATGAAAAGAATCGAATCAATATTCTAGAATTAGTCGTAATGAATGTCCCCCTTGCTCTTCGATATACAAATATATCACGCACGTGTTAAACTCGATTGGGCTTCGAAATTATTAGGCCCAATCATATCCTTACAAGCCATACTTACATAACAATAATTAAGGTGGTGCTGGATTATTTATTCAGCCCACTTACAATTGGTTACAATTGATCCAAAATTATGGAATACAATAATCCTATTTCCTATCAAATAATTTACCTATCTAATTGTAGAAATTAAGGGTTGCATAGGCAACAATCCTGCTAACCCAATTACTGGCCGGGTGGCTGCCTATATGGCCTACTTAATTCTACTAGCTTCAATTCCGGCGATTGCATCATATGGGAATAAAATAATTTTCCCTAAGGTTTCAACACAATTGGACTCAATTTATCTAGCAAAAATCAACATAGCAAAATAATCAATCACATCAACCAACAACAAAACATGCAATCACAACAGCTGGCAACATCCAACACTCGGTCACAACAATCAGCAGCATCTAACAGTCCATTTCTAGCAATTATGTCCCTTATCACTCCCCCTAATTAATCAAAAAATAAAAAAATAGTTATATGTACAATTTATATTACAACGATAAAAAAAATATCCAGATAAAAATTAAAATTGTTTAGATACATATCATTAAATGATGAAACCTCTGTAAGACTAGCCAAAATGTATACAAGATATGATCAGGAAAACCAATCTTGATCAGCCAATAATTCACCACTAAAGGAAGATCTAATTACTCAGGGCTCGATTAAAAATCAATGGAAAACTGAGTATATCAATAGAGAAGAATTAGATTCAGCGAGGGCTTCAGGAGGAAGAAAAGTTGAGAGAGAGAAAGCACAACCAGAGAGATAAGATGAAAAGAATCGAATTAATATTCCAGAATCAGTCATAATGAATGTCCCCCTGCCCTTCAATATACAAATATATCACACACCTGTTAAGCCTGATTGGGCTTCAAAATTACCAGGCCCAATCATACCCTTACAAACCATACTTACATAACAAAAATTAAGGTGGTGTTGGATTATTTATTCAACCCACTTACAATTGGTTACAATTGATCCAAAATTATGGAATACAATAATCCTATTTCCCATCAGCTAATTTACCTAGATAATTGTAGAAATTAAGTGTTGCATAGCTAACAATCCTGCTAACCCAATTATAGGCCGAGTGGCTGCCTATGCGGCCTACTTAATTCTACTAGCTTCAATTCCGGCTATTGCATCATTTGGGAATACAATAATTTTCCCTACCTTTTTCAACACAATTGGACTTAATTTATCCAGTAAAAATCAACATAGTAAAATAATCAATCATAGCAACCAGCAGCAAAAAATGCAATCACAGTAGCCAGCAACATCCAACACTTAGTCACAATAATCAGCAGCATCCAACAGTCCATTTCCAACAACTATGTCCCTTATCACTTCCCCTAATTAATCACAGAATAACAAAAATAGTTATATGTATAATTTATATTACAACGATCAACAAAAATATCCAAATAAAAATTAAAATTGTTTAGATACACGCCATTCCCCTTTTCTTGGTGGGGTTTCACCTCTGAAATCTTCATCATTCTAGTAAAAGGACATAAATCAAATACATTAAAAGAATTACTCACATTACCAAATTTAGCAAGTAAGTCAATTTTATATGCATTGTCATTGATCCTTTCTAAAACAGTAAAAGGTCTATCTCCTCTAAGATCCAATTTAGATTTTCTAAGGGTTGGAAAATTTTCTTTTCTAAGGTGCACCCAAACCAAATCCCCAGGTTGAAAAACAACTTTTTTCCTCTTTTTATTAGCAACCTCAACCATTTGTTGAACCCATTTACTAATTTTCTTACTTATAGATTCATGTAATTCTTTCATTCTTGCTGCAAGAGATTCAGCATCCAAATTATGCAAATCAAAAATAGGTAAAGGAATCAAATCTAGGGGAGTTAATGGATTAAAACCATACATAACTTCAAAAGGAGTTTTATTGGCTTTGGAATGTATAGTTATATTATATGCAAACTCTACCTGTGGTAATACGGCTTCCCATTGCTTAATATTTTTCCCAAGTATAGCCCTTTACATATTACCCAAAATCCTATTTACCACTTCTATTTTCCATCAGTTTGAGGATGGCAGGTGGTGGAAAATAATAGTTTAGTACCTAATTTATCCCACAATACTTTCTAGAAATGACTTAATAATTTAACATCCCTAATAGATACTATGGTCTTAGGTACACCATGCAATTTAACCACATGTATAAAAAATATATCAGCCACAGCTATAGCATCATTAGACTTATTACAAGGTATAAAATATGCCATTTTACTAAACATATCCACAACAACCATGATAGAATCCTTAGCTCTATTAGTTCTAGGTAATCCCAAAATAAAATCTAGAGAAACATCAGCCCATGGTTAGGTAGGAATTGGTAAAGGTGTATATAGACCAAATGGTTGAGAAGTGGATTTAGCATGCTTATAAGCCACACAATTCACACAATATTTTAACACATCCTTTTTATATGTGGTAAATAAAAATGATGAGTTAACATATCCAATGTCTTTTGAAAACCTAAGTGTGCCATTAAACACCACTATGTGGCTCCTGAATTAATAATTTCCTATATGAACAATTGGGTACACAAAATCTATTTTCCCTGAATAAGTATCCATCAAAAAGATAATATTTTCCTTGGACATCAGTACCACAACTCTTATATAATTCCTTAAAATCAGTTACCTCAACATATAAAGTCTTAATATGAGAAAACGCTAATAAATTTGCATCTACTGTGTTTAATAAAGCATACCTCCTGGATAATGCATCAACAACTATATTATCACCTCCTTTCTTATACTTAATCATATAAGGAAAACTCTTAATAAATTCTATCCATCTACCTTGTCTCATATTCAACTTTGATTGACTCTTCAAATATTTAATAGCCTCTTGGTCAGTATAAATAACAAATTCCCTAGGCCATATATAATGGTGCCATACTTCTAAAGCTCTAACTAAAGCAAATAATTCATTTTCATAAGTGGAATAATTCAAAGCACTACCACTTAATTTCACTAAAATAGGCTATTGATCTACCTTCTTGAGAAAGAACAACCCCAATTCCTAAACCTGAAGCATCACAATCTAATTCAAACGTTTTCTCAAAATCTGGAATGACTAATACAGGAGCTTGAGTTAACTTTCCTTAAGAGAATCAAAAGCTTTCTGTTGTTCTAAACCCCATTTAAATCCATTATCCTTTTTTGTAACTACAATTAAAGGTGCAGCTAAAGTACTAAAATTTCTAACAAACCTACGATAAAAGGAACATAACCCATGGAAACTTCTGACTTCAGTTATTGATTTTGGTATATGTCATTCCTGTATTGCCTTAATCTTATCCTTATCAACAGATATCCCATCTTTACTAATTAAAAATCCCAAAAATACTACACTTTCTAAGCAAAAGCTTGAATTAGATAAATTAACATATAATTTTTCTTCCTTAAACACATCCAAAATAGTCCTCAAATGTTTCAAATGTTCATCTATAGATTTTCTATAAATAAGTATATCATCAAAATATACAACTACAAACTTCCCAATAAAATTCATAAGAACATGGTTCATAAGTCTCATAAAAGTACTTGGAGCATCAGATAACCTAAATGGCATAACTAAATGTTCATATAACCCAAAATTTATCTTAAATGTTGTTTTCCTTTCATCTCCATGTTTCATTCTAATTCGATGATATCCACTTTTCAAATCTATTTTAGAAAACACCACAACTCCATGTAAAAGATCTAACATTTCATCAAGCCTAGGTATAGGGTACCTATACTTAATTGTTATTTTATTCACATCCCTACTATCTATACACATTCTCCAACTTCCATCTTTCTTAGGAACTAAAAGAACTGGTACAGCACAAGGACTAATGGATTCTCTAATATAGTCTTTACTTAATAAATCATAAACCTATTTTTTTTTAAGTCCTTTACCTCCTCTAGATTAGCCCTATAAGCAGGTCTATTAGGTATGATAGCTCCTGGGATAAAATCTATTTGATGTTCTATGCCTCTTAATGGAGGTAATCCATGGGGATTCTCTTCAGGAAATAAATTAGAATATTCCTCTAATAAACCCTTAACATTATCAGGTACAAATTCAATTAAATCTGAATGACACTCATAACACTCCTTATACATTATTAAATACACATTTTTATTTTGACCAAAAGCTCGTTCAATATCACCTTTCTTAGCATAAAACCCATATGACTTCTTAAGTTCATTTGAACAAGACCCAATATCTAAATTCTACTTAGCAAACTCCTTATAATCAGATTTCATTTTAACTTGATCATCATAAATTTCCTTAGGAGTAAGAGGTGCTAAAGTAATTTTCCTATCATCTTTATATAATGTATGCCTATTTTTATAACCATCATGTGTTACCTTCCTATCACACTACCATAGTCTTCCCAACAGAATATGTGCAACATGCATGGGCACTATATCACATAATACAGAATCCTCACACTTACCCAACTTTAAGTTTACCAAAACCTACCGACTCACTTTAACATCTCCTAATTCATTCAACCACTAAATTCTATATGGTTTAGTAGTTAGTAACCCCAATTTAGATACCAAAAGAACACTAGCATTGATACAACTCCCACTATCAATTGCCACATTAAAACACTTATCATTAATTAAACACCTAGTGTGGAATATGTTCTCTCTTTTCACTACATTTGGATCTGGTAATTTATTGCTAGTTAATACCCTACATACCACAAAAAGATCACGACTCATTGGAAGTTCTACCTCTTCTTCAAAATCACAAGTATCATTTATCATTGTGTTAGTCTCCAATTCTTCACTTTCAAATTCTAAATCTATATCCCCCAGATTCCCTAATTAAAATATTTCTCCTATTAGGACACTCAGAAGCTATATGTCCAAGTCCCCCACATTTAAAACACTTAATATCTCTAGCCCTAGTTTATCCACTAGCATTATTAGGTACACTAGTTTTACCTTTATCAGGTTTGTTCCCAACTCTGGATTCATTACCTTTGCCCTTAAATTCCAATTTCAAGAATTATTACCACCAAAATTCCTTTTAGAACTATTTTTAAACCCAAATCCAGGTGGTTTATTCTGTCTACTTCTCCTAATTTGACCTTCAATTTTAGCAGTAATATTAACCATCTCTTCTAGGGTCCCATATGGATACAGTTCCACCTTCTAAGCAATTTTAGAATTTAATCCACTCAAAAATCTAGCCATAGTGGCATCCTCATCCTCAATAATCCCTGCCTTAATCAATAACATTTTTAATTCCTTAAAATACTGATCAACCGTCCTATTACCTTGACTTAGGGATTGCAATTTCTTATATAATTCCCTATAATAATAGTTTGGAATAAATCTTTTCCTCATTAAAGTCTTAAACTCATCCCAAGTTTGAACATGTGGCTCTCCACACCTACGCCTAGTTAACACAAGATTATAGTACCATGAGGAAGCATAATCTGTAAATTCAACCACTGCCACTTTAATTTTCTTTTTATCTGAATAGTTATGACACTCAAAAACCAATTCTATTTTCCTTTCCCATTTAAAATAATAATCAAGATCACTCCTTCCATTAAATCTAGGTATGTTAAATTTAATATTACCTAAATTCCTGTCAACTTGATCCAAGTCCCTATCATGTCTATTAAGTTGTCTAGGACACCTATCACTATTATAAGATACCTGATCTTCTATCTCTTCTAAATTATTCAGGGGAGGAATTTTATTCCTAGATTCAATAGGAACTCTTCCTAACACCCCAACATGCTGTTCATATACTCTATTTTCTGTAAATTATTAAGACTAACATCTTGCTCCCCTAATCTTTGTTCTAGATTAGCAGATAACATAGCAAACTGAGTAGTCATTTATTCTTGAAACGTCCTAAGTGTCTCTAACATATCATTACCAGTCACAGGAACAGATTGATTTATAGATTGACTGTTATTAGACATGTTTAGTCTTTAATAATTTATTTAATCTATGTCACTTATTATCACACACAGAGGTCAACAATAATTCACAGCAAACACTACTCAGAATTGACCATTATAACAATTACCAACAGTTAACTTAGCAGGAAATATACAGAATAATAAACAACCCCACACAATTAATTCTATGAAGATAATCAAGATCCAGATATACAAGAATATAGAAGAAAAAGGAATGAATATACCATGCCAACAAATGTTAGCGGCTAAAGCCGAGCAAGAAAGTAAGATTTTTCCCTCTTCTTGGAGCAATTCACCCACTATTTGTGTAAATCACGGTAGTAAGATTATACCTGCACACTCAGTCAATTTATTAGTGTAGCATTATTCAGTAATACAAAGATTACCAAATATCAATCACAAAAAGGAAATTGACAGGGTGAAATAAGGAAAAATACTATCGAATGGAGAAACATAGCAGTCAAAACTATCGCAAGAACCCCACAGATTGAATCCACAGTGTTAGATCAAACCCTAATAGAAGACAGAAATCGAGGGAATCCGAGATGGATTCCTTAACCATCAATGATATCCCTTTAGGGTGCCAAGAATCACGCTAGAACAATAAAATCATAGGTCTCAAAGAATCGTCATAAGAATTATTCGATTCTTGTCAAACACAAAACCCTAATCGACCACAGTTACCAAATTGACACCCAATTGACTCCAAGACTTAAAAACCAACACCGGCATCAAAAAATTATAACTAAACCACAACAAATCAAATAACCGAGGCTCTAATACCAAATGATGAAACCTCAGTAGGAATCAAAGAAATGCCGGCCAAAATGTATACAAGATATGTACCAATCTTGATCAGCTAATGATTCAACACCAAAGGAAGATATAATTACTCAAAGCTCGATTGAAAATCAACGACAGACTGAGTTTATCAACAGAGAAGAATTAGATTCAACGAGGGTTTCAGGAGGAAGATAAGTTGAAAGAGAGAAAGCACAACCAGAGAGAGAAGATGAAAAAAATCGAATCAATATTCTAGAATCAGTCATAATGAATGTCCCCCTGCCCTTCGATATACAAATATATCACGCACCTGTTAAACCCAATTGGCATTCAAAATTACTAGGCCCAATCATACCCTTACAAACCATACTTACATAACAAAAATCAAGGTGGTGTTGGATTATTTATTCAGCCCACTTACAATTGGTTACAATTGATCCAAAATTATGGAATACAATAATCCTATTTCCCGTCAGCTAATTTACCTATTTAATTGTAGAAATTAAGGGTTGCATAGGCAACAATCCTGCTAACCCAATTATAGGTCGGGTGGTTGCCTATGTGTCCTACTTAATTCTACTAGCTTCAATTATGGTGATTGCATCATATAGGAATACAATAATTTTTCCTACCTGTGCCAACACAATTGGACTCAATTTATCCAGCAAAAATCAACACAGCAAAATAATCAGTCACAGCAACCAGTAGAAAAACATTCAATCACAGCAGCCGGAAGCATCCAACACTCAGTCATAGCAATTAGTAGCATCCAACAGTCCATTTCCAGCAACTGTGTACATTATCACTCCCCCTAATTAATCACAGAATAAAAATATCCAGATAAAAATTAAAATTGTTTAGATACACATCATTTGGTATTATATATATATAAGGGTATTTTGGTAATTTTAGAAAAATAAATATTTTATTATTATAATTATTATTTTAGGTGTTAAAATATTAATTTTTTATTTTGGTATTATTTTTAGGTACAAAAGTTGATTAGTGGGATCTTGTAGTATTTAGTAGGAGACTTTTATTTTTACATTTTGCTGAAATTTAGGTAACTTTTATACTCTTCTAAAATGATAAATTTTATATGATAGCATATTAGGGTTTTATGTCTCAAATATGTTATGCATGATTTTGTGTTGCACCATGTTATTGTTATTATGTGGATTAATATATGATTACTGATACTATGATAAATGGTTGATATTACATGATAGAAAATGAATAAGTAAAGATCAAGTGGTATTGTTATTTTATGTGAAAAAGCCTTCAGTGTGAAATATGGATAAATCATGGGTTTATTAATGGTGTAATGATAGTGAAATGAGTATGATAAAGGCTATGGAGAAAAATGTGGATTTGGAAGTAATGTTACTAAGCGCATAATATTTGCATGAAATAAGGGTTTGTGGTTGATAAGGGCATTTTGGTTAACATGGGTTAAATATGAGAATCATGGTATTTTAAGGTGTTATATAATTTAAATTACTCTAAGGAATTTATATGAAGTGTTTAAAGTAGTTGAGAACAACCTAAGTTTGATAAAGTATGAAAAGGGTTGATTTGGGAATACTAACCCTAAAACAAGGAGGCTATGATCACATGAGTGAAACGGTAGAGTTATACCACAAAATTTGATTTGAGTTGAAATTAGGCTTTATAAGCTCAAGAATAGTAACTTTTGAGATAGGATTATTATCACATGTGTAAGACCGTAGAGTTAAGTCTTAAAATTCGAGTATATTGATAATGATAATATTTGAGGAATAGGTACTAAGTTTGGTGGTTAAAAGAGTAATGAGAGAAAAATTATGATAAAAGTGTGAAATTAGAGTTTTGGGAAATATAACAATCTTAACTCTAGAGAACAACCTGATGATCTTTGTGATGTACTAATATATTTTAAATGTGTTATATGCCTTTGAACCAATAATGAATAAGACATAAATCATTTAAATTAAAAGATCACATGAGTCGAACTGAGGTGTTTTATGGATCCAGTCCACCAGATGATAATAGTAGCTCAAGTGTATTATCCCTAAAAGGTGATTCAGACCGTTCCACTGATTTAAGAATAGTAGCTCGGGAGCATTTTATCTTGAGAGGTGTTTATGGATCTATTCCATCGAATGATAATAGTGACTCAAGTATGTTATTCTTGAGATGGGCTTCAGTCTGTTCCACCAAATTAAGAATAGTGGGACCCTATACTCATTGTGAATAATAATATGATTTGAGATAAGTAACCTAATGGATAAGACATTAATCATTTAAAGTGAAAGAGTATGTGAGTGAGGACTAAGGTGTTGGATTCGTTCCATTGGATAATAATAATGGCTCAGGTGTGTTGTCACTGAGAGCTGCTTTAGACCGTTCCCCCGGTTTAAAAATAGTGGCTCAAGAGATTTCTACCCTAAAGGGTATGGGATCCATTACATTGGATGATAATAGTGGATCAAGTATGTTACCCCTAAAAGGTGCTTCAGACCGTTCCACTAGTTGAAGAATAGTGGGGTCCCTAAACTCAACACAAATAAAAGAATAAAAATAGTTATATCTAATAAAAAGGTGTGGTCCAATAGTATCTTTTGTGTCTACCTGTGTTTCGATATCTACCTTCGTGCCTACCTATGATACGATGAGTTGTTATTGATCTATGTTTGTAAGCCTACCTATGTTGTGAGATTTATCGGAAGTGATGATGGGTTATGTGGCATGTGGTTATTGTTTTGAACTTGGGTTGATATTGTTTCTAATTATACTACAAAGATCATCACTTGAATGTTCCATGGGTAAGTTTCAGTCAATTCCAAATGAACGAGTATGGTTAGTGTGTGGTGTTGGTGATATGTGATTATATGAATGGTTGATTGATGCATGTATCATTCGATGTTTATACCATGTATTATTGTGATATCTTGCATGTGTTTTATGCTGGTTTTTCATTTTAGTTTATTATAAAGGGTTGTTCAGTACCATTATACTAAAGGATTCATTCCATGGGCCCCTACCTATTCAATAGGTAATGGTCTTTGTAGGTGAGCTTCTGAATTTAGTTGAAGCTAGTAGTTCAGCTGAGAGAGCCAAGGGTTATCTAGTGTCTTTCGGTATGTTGATTTTGATTATATTTAGATGTTTGTGTTCCCCTATATTCTCTCCCTCTGAGTTTTGTAAATCTATGATGTTTCTTTTATGTAAAACAATACTTAAGTTTTGTCTTCTCTATTCTATTTCCTGTAATCATGTTATATATTTAAGTGGAGTAATGATTTTAACCTTAGCACTTAGTATGAGAATGGTAAAGGTAATCTGACTTGTACTAAGTTTGGTGATAACACCCTTAGTTTGTATGGTTTCAGCTTTCACGTTTAACTCTGTAAACAAATTTTTTTTGTTCATAAAAAACATGTTGCGTGTTACACCTACCCTTATCATCACAACCATCAACTTCCATATCTCAAAGGATATGTTTAATTGAAACTGTACCCCTTACCCGATCATGCCTCACCTCAGCCATGCTTCACCCTAGATTTTTCCTTCTCTTCCAATTCACCTCCCATGTGCACCCTGTGTACATATACCTCCCAAGACCTACATCCTAAAATAACATAGAATATTACCTTTTAGCCTTTTCATGAAAAAATTCTTTGAATAGAATGACAAGATTAAGATTTTGAAGGGCATTTAGGTAATTTTGACCTAATGTATCTTTTGTGAATAACTGGATGTAAGGATGGCCTCAGACTTTTAACAGATTGACCTTAACATTGACTTGGTTTGGCATAGACTGATGACCTTAGGGTTGACCTTTAAAATTGGAAATAAAAGGAAAAATGGTTAAATATGGAAATGGAAATTGTTATATAGTATGTGACATCTGTGATCACCTTATAAAATAGCATTACTTAAAGTGAAAGACCTCAAGTTGAGAATGGTTGCTCTCTAGGATTAGCTACCCTATAGAAGATATGTTATCCCTCATTTCATTTAGTTTGTTGGTGTGCCGCTATGCTCTCGTAAGGCCTTATTCTCCTATACATGTAACTTACAGGTCATATAGGGGGTATTGATATTAAAGGACTAGGTGACTGAGGCTGGAGGATACTGTGTTGTATTTGTGTGTCGATATAACTAAGCATACTGATGTGCCCCTAGGTTTGAGAGTAAGGTTATTGTGTCGTCTTTGGGTGCCAATATGATCGAATGTACCTCAGTGTCCTTGGATTGATTGTATCCCCCTCGAGTAATGTAAAATGGAGGTATTTGTTATGTAAGAAAATAAAAAATAAAAAGGATCTGTTGGATTTTTTTTGTTTGGTAGTTGTCTCAGTGCTCTACCTTACTATTTGGAATCTATTTAATTAATCAAATATGTCTATTGTACCTTGAAATGATGTGAATTGAACTAGTATGTTTTACAATTACGCTTGAGACTTTTTGTTAGTCCATAATTATTTGCATGTGATTATGGTATATGCTTTGTGCTCGAGTATGCCTTTCAGATTTTATATGATTATGTGCAATGTGGGTATGCTACCTTTTATGAGGTATTGTGATTGACTTAATATGAGGAAGTTGTACTTATACTACTTTTGTAGATGACTATGTGAAGGGTATGGAGACAAAGAAGAGAGTCCTTGGGAAGAGATCTCATTTTTAGAGTGGGCATATGGGTCTAAGAGATAAGACAAACCAATATTGTGCCTTTGGATACCTGTATTTTATGTAATTAGTTTTCTTTGGACTCTTATGTCCCTTGGTGCTTTGATTTTTCCATTGTTGTACAAATTATATTACCCCACAACTTTTGTTTATGTAATGTCTTGTATTTCTATTGATTTACTTTGGTTATGGTTTATTTAGCCTTAGAACTTGGCATAAGAAAGGTAAGGGAGCCAAAATTATACTAAGTGTAGCAGTAACATCCAGTAATTTGGTAATTAACACTTTCTCAAAATGAAATTTTTTAAGTAGAAAAAAAGGGGGTCTTACACTCATTTCCTTATTTTGTCTTCTACCTCGGTCAGTGTATTTGTCTTTTACCCCTCGACCCTTTCCACAATTTTCCCTCCTCCTTCCACTTTCTCCTCCATTATTTTCCCTTTTCAACCTTTCTCCATAAATGTATTCCCCTCTTCAAGTTTGTTTTATTTTTTTAATTTGATCTTTTTGTTGTGTTGTTAGTATGAACTTAATTAATTGTTATTTTTTTTTGTGAAGCCACCGGAGCACCACAAGTGACACCAAAGGATTGCAATATTGTTAGAGTTCATTGTATTTTCTTAAATATTGTTAGCATTTTATATTCTTATTGTTCATATGGATTTGAGAGTAGGTTGTTAGTTTGTTCAATGTGATAATATTATGAAATTTTTGTTGTTATATATATTGTTGTGTATTATATAAATTGAAATAATTTTTTGAATTAGATTATTATATTTAGGTTTTGTATAATTAGTTAATTAGATCATTGTAGCTAGGTTATGCAGGCAATTAGATTATTGTATCTGGTTGTTTGTATGCATGTTAGATTAGAATAAATTTTATTTCTTTTGTATCAAAAAAGAAGTCATTCTATCATTAAATTTTTGTATAAAGTTAAAGCCTACATTTTATTTTTACTCTCACTTTTTTTTAATTATACATGCATTAAATAATTTGTTATTTTTCAATAAAGAGTGTAAGTATAATTTTAAGACTACTTTCTTTAAAAGTGTAAAAATTAATAGAATGATTTTCTTTTTAATACAGAGTGAGTAGTATATTAGAGTATAATAAATATTTTAGTTAATTATGCTATTAATATATGTGTGGCCATGCATCTTAGTATGTGTATATTTTTTTATGGTAGCGTGTTAGTACAAATTAAATTTAGTGATATCCAATTTTAATTTTTTTGGCAAGCATATTAGAGCTTAATTATTATGTGTTAGATTGTGTGTTTACGTAGAATATTAGTATGTGAACATGTTAGATTATATAATTAGCATCTTAATTAGTAAGGTGGATTATATGAATTTAAGGTGTAACTAAGAGTTGATTCTTATGAGGCATTTTGAGTTGCACTAGCCATATTAGGATTTTTTATATTAGGGTTTCTTATTAGATGTTGGTCGTTGGGCCCATGTTTTGTCTTATTGTTGTACGTAGTATTTTTAGTTTGATTAAAATTTGTATAAAGTATTCATGTAAATAATTTTATAGTTTTGTTGTTTTCTAAATTTCATTATCGATAAGATGGATGAAAATAATTTACTTTAAAAAATTAAATAGATAAGATAACCAACGATAAGAGTTGGGCGAGATTGTGGAATTGTACTCCGATGAGTTTTGGAATGGGCTTCAAGATTTTATTGAAATAAATAAAAATTGTCTAAATTTAGATGGGTGTGTGTGTTGTCCTTGTAAGAATTATAGTAATTATACTTAGCATCTACCTAATGTAATTGCAAGTCACGTACTACGCTTTGGGTTCATGTTAACTTATGAGAAATGGGTGTATAATAGTGAATTTGAGTCAGTGTTAGTCAAAAAAGAGAAAGGAGTTCATATAGCACATATTTTTTGGTTATTTGTTAAGTAGTACTCATGAGCCTCATGAAGATGACATGGACGATAATGAGCCCTTAGGTGGTAACTTACTGATTAATAGAGATAATAATAGAACTATAGGTGGTGATATAGGAAACGATAAAGATTAAAGTTATGAAGGGTTATTTTAGGAGATGGAGATTTAATTATATCCCAGATATAATAATTTCTCTTCTTTGATTTTTCTTTAGTAAATTTGATGCATTATAAAGTTTTGACCAAGTGGAATAATAATTCATTTGATAGACTATTAAAGTTATTGAAAGAGTATCAAATGCATGGAAATAAGTTACCCAAATTGCATTATGATGCTAAGAAGATGATTAGGAAGTTAGTTTTAAGGTACTAATTGACTAATATGTGAAGGTTTAATTGTGCTCTTTTTTAGAAGTAAAACGCTGACATAAATAGTTGTCCAATGTATGGTACCTCTCAATGGGTTGATGAAGGTACAAAGGGAAAGAAAATACCTCATAAAGTGTTATGGTACTTTCCTTTGAGACAAACATTGAATAGGTTGTGTGCCTACAAACATACTGCTAAAGACATAAGATGGAATTTGACTAGGTGTTTTAGGGATCTAGGGGTGCTACAACATCCTATTGTTGATGGACAATCATGGAAAGATTTTGATGTGAAGTATTCACATTTCAATGTTGATCCTCATAATGATTGTTTGGGGTTAGCATATTATGGGTTTAATCCATTTGGCATGGGTAACAATTATAAAATATGGTTGGTAATTATGACCACTTATAATTTTTCTCTAAAGCAATATATGAAAAACCCATTTTTTATGGCGACTCTATTAATTCTTGTCGTCATGGCCCTAAGATGGTTATGGATGTGTTTCTTAAACTATTGGTTCATGAATTGAAAGATTTGTGGGTGTTAGGAGTTGAAATGTGAATTATTTTTTAGAATAAAGTGTTCAAAATGTGTACATTATTGATATAGACTATTAATGATTATTTGTTCACTCGTATCTCTTAGGATGGATAGGGAAAAGATATCTTGTGTACCCTAATTGTAATAAAGGCACTCGATTTGTTAGATTCAAAGGCAAAGTATGATATATTGGTCATTAACGATTTCTTCCCACAAACCATCCAATGTGAAAAAGAAACTATTTAATGGTAAGGTTAAGAAAAGCATTCCTCCTCAAAAATTATTAGCTAATGATATCTTGATACAGTTGAGTTATGTACAGGATCATCCATTTGGGAAGTATTCTAGCAAGAGGAAGAGAGTTGTTGATGAGTTAAAATGGAAAAAGAATAAAATCTTCTATGAGCTACTGTATTTGTCCACGCTTATGCTAAAACTAAATTTATATTCCATGCATATTAAGAAGAACATTTTTCCTAATTTGATCAAGACATCACTTTGTACCGCTGATACAAAGGACACTAACAATGCAGGACATGGCTTAGCATCTTTATTATGATGGGAAAAGCTGATGAATCATGTTACTAAATATATGCTTTCATCGCATCATAAGGCAAAATTCCTTAACTTCTTGAGGGATGTAAAGTTGTGTGATGGTTTTGTAGGTAGTTTGAAGAAGAATGTTCTAGATACTAAATAGAGTGGGTTGAAGTTACATTACCATCATGTCATAATGCAGTGTTTTTTACTAGTTAGTGTGCATCTATTTTTGAACAAGTAAATAAGCAACACCATTATCGAGCTGAGTAATTTTTTTGGTCAAATATGTGCAAGGAAAATTTATATAGTCGACTTGTAGAAAGGGGAAGAGTAGATCATTCTTATCTTGTATAAGATAGAACGCATATTTCATCCATCCTGTATTAGTGTCGTGGTTCACTTACTAATCCACTTACCTAAAGAAACAAGACTCGGTAGACCAGTTCATGAGAGATGGATGTATTCAATTAAGATGAAGTTAAAGGACTTAAAAGTATATTGGAAATTATGCTCCAACAAAAGGTATTACAAGGTTTCATAGCCAATTAAGTATTATTTTTTGTTATATGTACTTGAAACGTGTTGATACTGATTTCAACATGTAAAATAGAAATGAATATGTGGATGTGTAGTAGCATCAAATGTCAATATGTACAATGGCCTGAATTGAAAAGTCATATAGGAAGTTAATTATCACAATATTTGGAATTTAGATGATGACAATCTCAACCACATAGATGTGGTAGATGATGTCAACTCGACTGTCATTGACTTTGACATTGAGATCAAAGACTTGATAAGTTAAATAATGTACTTGTTAGTGCTAGTAGTGTTTTGGTACCAAGTGGTGATCAAGAGGACATGGGAGCCTTCATTATCGAATATGGAAATATGGAACAAATTGAAATTCCTTTTCTTTCTGAAGAAGCTTGCATAATGGTTGGGCTATTTTAGAAAAATTCTTAATAAATCGGCGGTAGAACCCGACATGCCCTAAAAATGATCGCACATCTTTGACAGTTGATGGATAAGGTAATGAAGAAATAAGATCAATTTTTGCTTTATCTACTTCAATTCCTTTGGCTGAAATGACGTGTCCCAAAACTATTCCTTATTGGACCATAAAATGGCATTTTTCAGAGTTTAGCACAAGATTTGTTTCCAAACACCTTTTCAAGATAAGGGTCAAATTACCTAGGCATTCTTCAAAAGTATCTCCATGGATACTAAAATCATCCATGAATACCTCAATAATTTTCTCCAGATATTCGGAGAATATACTTACCATACACCTTTGAAATGTAGCTGGAGCATTACATAATCCAAACGGCATGCGCCGATACGCAAATGTACCGTAGGGACATGTAAATGTGGTTTTCTCTTGATCTTCTGGAGCTATAGGAACCTGCACATATCCAGAGTAACCATCAAGAAAACAATAATAAGCATGACCCGCTAGCCGTTCTAACATTTGATCCATAAATGGTAAAGGAAAATGATCTTTCCTAGTCATGGAGTTCAGTTTTCTATAGTCAACACATACCCTCCAACCATTTTGAACTCTAGTAGGAACCATTTCTCCTTTATCATTCTCCACTACTATTATGCCTGTTTTCTTTGGGACAACCTGAAGCGGACTTACCCAACTACTATCAGAAATTGGGTAAATGACTCCTACACTTAGCAATTTTAGAACCTCTTTCTTCACAACCTCCATCATTATCGGATTCAACCTACGTTGTACTTGTCTACATGGCTTCACATCTTCTTCCATTAAAATCCGATGCATACAAACTGAAGGACTAATACCCTTAATATCAGCAACTGTCCACCCCAAAGCTGATTTGTATTTCTTTAACACATTTACTAGTTTTTCTTCCTAATGAGATGTCATTTCACTAGATATGATAACCGGAAGGGTATTCTTATCTCCTAAGAATGCATATTTGAGATGGTCAGGTAAAGGCTTCAACTCCACTTCAGGGGGTTGTTCTATGGAAGGTACAGGCCTATCCACTATCAATGGTAAATCCACAAATTTTCCAATTCTACTCGGACATGTTCCCAAAGCGGCCACTACCTCCTTGATTTCTTCATCAACGTCATACAATTTGCTTAATTCTTCCAATTTTTCAGTTTCTATTCCTTGTGTCAAAGTTATTTCCAAAGGATCAGCTGATGATAATTGATACACCATTTCAGTTAAATTTTCAATGACATCAATCATAGATACCTCTTCACCATCTGCAGGAAATTTCATGGAATCATATATGTTAAACTTAATAATTTCACCATCAAATTCCATGGTTAACACTCCATCGTGGACATCAATTTTTGTTTTTGAAGTTTTTAGGAATGGTCTCTCTAACAATATAGGTGATGGATTAGCCAATCCATTATCTTGCATATCTAACACATAGAAATCTGCAGGAAAAACCAACTCATTAACCTGAACTAAGACATCTTCAATAACCCCTTCAGGATATGTGTTAGATCTATCAGCTAATTGGATAACAACACGAGTTTCCTTTAAAGGACCTAGACTTAGGGTGTTAAAGATAGATAAAGGAATGACATTTATTGAAGCACCTAAGTCAAGCATGCATTTTTCGTACCTCGTGTTTCCAATTTTGCAAGGTATAGTGAAAATACCTGGATCTTTGCACTTTGGTGGAAGTTTTCTTTGCAACATTGCTGATACATTTTCTCCCACACTTACCTTCTCATTCTCATTAAGTTTCCTTTTATTTGTACACAAGTTCTTGAGGAATTTTGCATACCTGGGTACTTTTTTGATCACATCAATGAGAGGAAGGTTAACTTCTACCTTCTTGAATATGTCAAATATCTCCTTATCATGATTTACCTTCTTGTTTTTGGCCAACCTGCTAGGAAAAGGAGCAGGAATTTTTATAGGAGAATGTGACTTACTCTTCACCGTTGGTTCTGAATCTTCCTTTATTTCTTCTTCAACATTTGTTTCATCTGTGTCCTTGTTTGTGTTTTCTTCTTCATTCACTTTTCTTGGATCTGATAATTGTTTTCCACTGCGAGTTGTGATAGCACTAGCATTTTCCTTGGGATTTCTTTCGGTCTGGCTAGGAAATTTTGAAGAACCTTGTGCTTGCATTTTACCAAGGGAATCTTCTAGTTGACTCACTTGATTTTCCAAATTCTTAATACCGTTTCTGGTCTCTTGTTGGAATTGTAAGGTATTGGTAGCCAAAGATTTCACCAAATCTTCTAAAGGCATACACCCCGTTTGTTGTGAAACTTGTGGTGGAGGCATCGGTTGAAATGGTGGTCTTTGCTGATTTGGTGGAATTTGGAAAAATCCGGGAGGTGGATTTGCTCCTTGCTGATTTTGATACATCTGTGGTCGGAAATATGAGTTAGCACTTTGTTGAGTGTTTCCATACCTTATATTTGGGTGATCCTTCCATCCAGGATTATATGTTGGAGCAAATGGATCATTCCTTTTTGGAAATGGTTGTCCTCCAATGGCGTTTACTTGTTGTTCTTCCTGCAAAGTAGGACACATATCAGTTGGATGACCTGTAAAAGAACAAATTCCACATACCTTGGCAGGAATCTTTTCTCCTACAACTCTTTCCACAAGAGCTGTCAAATTTGATACTTGCGTTTTTAATTCAGCAATATTGGTTTCTTTCACCTGTTGAGACATAGAAGTATTACCCCTATTACAATATTGTGAGTTAGATTCCATATTAGCAATTAACCTTTTAGCTTCGATAGGTGTTTTATCAACTAAAGTACCACCACTAGCAGCATCTATCATATTGCGATCCATAGGAGATAAACCTTCGTAAAAATATTATTTTAATAATTGTTCACTAATTTGATGATTAGGACAACTACCACACAATTTCTTGAAACGTTCCCAATATTCATGTAAAGATTCTCCTCCATCTTGCCTAATACCACATATTTTCTTTCTTATATTAGTTGCTCTTGATGAAGGAAAATATTTTTCAAGGAAAACCTTCTGCATATCAGTCCAAGTGTTTACTGAGCCCGCTGGTAGATCATATAACCATTCCTTAGCAGCATCAGCCAAAGCAAAAGGAAAAGCTTTGAGTTTAAGTTTTTCTACACTTACTCCATTCGGTTTCATACCAGAACAAGCTATATGGAATTCCTTGAGAAATTTATTTGGGTCGGTGAAACAGCTTGAACCCATGGAATTGTTGTCTTTAAAACCTGTAAAAATAGGTAAGGCTCGTATTAGTCCAGGTTTGATTTCACAAGTATCATTATCAGCAGGATAATTAATGCATAAAAGATTAGGGTTGAAGATAGGAGCAGCTAGCTCCTTGAGAGTTCGCTCCGCCATCGGTGGAGTAATGTAGTAAGGTGTACTACACAAATCTTCTATACTGTCTTC
Organism: Tamarix chinensis; assembly: GCA_030549775.1. Lineage (NCBI taxonomy): Eukaryota > Viridiplantae > Streptophyta > Magnoliopsida > Caryophyllales > Tamaricaceae > Tamarix > Tamarix chinensis. Next base: position 75,080,270 of record CM060179.1, on the reverse strand, counting down.
TCCCAAATTGGAGGAACTTTCTTCAAAAGGTGATGGAATCTCATTAGTTTGTTCCAACTTCCTTCTCGTCCTAGTTGCAATTGGAGAAGATGAGTTTGGATCTATGGCTGGAATAATTTGTCCTTGATGCTCGATTGCAAATAATCTCAATTGTGAGTGCCTGAAGATTTCACACCATGAAAGATTAGATGAGTTCACATGAAGAATTTATCAAAAACTAAAATTAAAAAAAAACTACAACAAAAATAAAACTAGAGATTATAATTGCCAATTCCCCGGAAACGGCACCAAAAATTTGTTGCACTGTCGTATGCACAACAAATTTAACAAATAAATCCTAATCCCCAAATACGTAGTATATGGCAAGAAGGAGTCGAACCCACAAGGAATGACGTTTTAATCACTAACTTTGCTATTGATGTTATAAACCCGTTTGTACAATTTTCATTGATTCCTAACTAAATTCAATTATACTAAGGCTTTAACCACGACTTTACAATTAGGGAAGGATTGAATTGGTGATGGAATTAAAATGCCATACATTCACATAAAAGAATGATTCTAAATAGTTTAATAAATTGAATATGCTCTCAATTTATTTTTGTACCCAATTAATAACCTAGGTTACGAACACTAGATTCAATTAATGGTAGCATTATGAACGGGAAGTAGCCAACTACAATCATAATCACACAAGCTCGGATCATGCAATTGCACGAATTAATGGTCTTCTTGCTACTAGAGACAAATTAATTAACAATTACGAATTAATTTCATTGTCTTAGCAAAGACTAAGTCCTAAACCAAATAGGTGATCAATCTAATCAGTTCAAGAATCTTAATCTATGATATGGAATCATTCAATTCAAACCATTAATTCAATTAAACCTCATGTAGAATCAAACATTTAAATTATGAAATGATAATTAAGTTATGATTCCATCTTCAATTCATCCTACCCTGTTCTAATTACTCAAATTTCTGCATATTCACAATTCATACTATTATACAGAAATATTAAAAATTAATGACAATAACACATTCACAAATTCTATTATTCCAACAATTAGATAATAATGAAATGATCACAAGTAAAATTACACAAAAACTACTTAGATTCTGCAAAATGAAGATACAGAAATTTACAAAGGAATAGAGGAAACTTATCAATTGAAGTGCAGAATGTCAAATCATCAATAGAATTCAAGAAGATCAAAGATTGGAATTGTGCATTACATGTGTGTTCTAAAGGAATAAAGGAAGAAAAATACATTCGATCCTTTTCTCTCGATACCCCGAACTCTATTTTCATATCCAATTTTATCAGGAACAAGTCGCGTGGCAGTTACACATTTTTAATCGAAAACGCAGTCCGTGTTTATGAAACACGGGACCCCCGTGCTTTCTTCCAACCGTTCTGCTGACAAAGCTTTACAGACCGATATTCGGGATTAATAACACGGTCCGTGTTATGGAAACACGGGACCCCCGTGTTTTTTATTCTTCCAATCAATTCCTTTGAAAGTTTCAGCTTAACTTCTCTTGATATATTTGTTCCTTTTCCAACTTTGCTCTCCTTGATTCTGCATTTCTTGATGTGTTCTCTACTTGATTTCTTCTTCTCATTGATTTCTCCTTGAATTTCTTCAATTCTTTTCTTTCCTGTAAAACTTATTCAAAGGAGGAAAACTCGACGAAAAGATTAAATCTAGTAGAATAAATGAGGGATAAATGATATTTTAGACATGAAAATAATCAATAAATCTCATCTATCAATGGTCATGGTGGTAATGCTAATAGATGTGATCCATTGCATCCTCGTATACTACGCTTCAAGTGTTGGAACTTAGCAGATATAAAAATTGATATACTACCTTTTTCCTTAATGCTAGTTTTATAATTTTATGATCTTAATGGTAAAATTAATACACGCATTTTTCATACCCTAAGAGGAGGACTCAAAAAAGAAATAGAGATAGGATGATGTTGGAAGAGTTTGAAAGACCTGGAAGACAGATGTTCAAGGTGGAGTTTAATTTTCAGGCTAACACATTAAATGTCCATACGATAAATGGTTTACTGGGTGTGTTGGAAGAAATATTTGGACTATGATACCATCATGTTATAAGAGGTGGTCACATATCCCTACTGAGGATAAAGCAAAGATTCTCTCCAAAGTTGAGGTAAAAGTTATTTATTACCTTTTACAATTAAGTAATCAAATATAAATTACATAATTTCTAACATATATATATGTAAATATATTTTGATTTAGCTTCAAGGAGAGCAACTTCAACCTAGCCTAGAATTGTAATAGTTCTTGATTGAATGATGGATAATCAATATAAAGATTGTTGGAGTGATTACAAGGATTGAAAAGAATATAATGATTATAGTCCTTTTTTTTTAGCCAAACATATGGTAAAAATGTATTGATCTATGGAATTCAGATGACGCAAAGGTAACATTAAATTTTGGTATACAAATTGAATAAATATATATATATATATATATATATATATATATATTAAGAGCTCATTATTTTTTGTTGGTGTGGGCTTTGGCAAAGGAAAAAAGGCTATAAATAGGGTAAAATAGACAACTCCTTCTTGAGACTTGTTGTCATGGTATCGCTACCAGAAGGTATTTAAACTTTTGATTCTTATTTTTTTTTCTTTGTTAATGTATTGTAATGTATTAAATTTTATTTTCAAATTATATAGGTTAATCTAAACACACACACAAAAAACATTACCTGTGATAAAAAATTACAGAAAAATGCATTTTACAATCACTCCCTAGGCTCAGGAGAATTTTAAAAGTTAGTTAAAGGTATTTAAATATAATATTGTTAATATTCTTTATAATATAATCCTAATTCTTCTTCATTTCACATGCTTGGAACAAAATTTTAAGGAAGCATAAATAAACCTTATCACAAATAGCTTTTATCAGTGATGTTGTGGACGATCCTATGCCTCTAGAACTTGATGAAGAACTAATACTCAAGGAAGTATTAGGTAATAATCCAGAGCACTCAAAAGGTGTGGGATGAAGGCTTGCCGGGGAGATTTCAAGCCATTTTGCTTCTCACATGAGTTGGGTGCTGACTAATCCCCTATAAGATTAAGAATGGAAATCTCATGTAAAACAAAGCCAAAAACAAATGAATGAGCATATAGCTTAATAGTAAGCATCATTTGTGCATCAGGAGGAAGAAGTACAATAAATGAAAGCTTTTATAGTCAAATGGGCTCAAGGTCATCTATCTCCATCATCTAATCAAGATGAAGATGATTTTTAGGTCTTATGTTAGCTCAAACAAATTAGATGTAATAATATTATGTTTGTTTTGTAAATTATGTTTTTATAACAACATTCAACTTTAAAATGTTATTTATATTGTTAAATATTTATAAATATTTGCAATTGTATATAATATACTCATTTTATTATTACATATATTACATTTTTTATAAAAAAATTATTATTAATGATAAAATCGTCAGTCATAAGGTTTTTCGTAATTAGAAAAACTCTACTTAAAATAGTCAATAATAAGCTTATTACCAAGTATAAAATCCTCAATATCAATATTTCCCAAAAACATTTATTAAAAAAATTATTTACCTGAAATTGTCGATAAAAAGATTTTTCAAAAAAATAAATAAATATTTGTTACCTAAAATCATAGGTAATAAGCTTATTGCCAAAAATAAAATTGTCGGTAATATTGTTTCTCAAAAATTTTACCTAAAATTGTCGGTAATAATGTTTTTTGAATTTAAATTTGAATTTTTCCAAATTTTAAAATATTATCTCCTATAATAAGAATCTCAACTTTAAATTTTTAGATAACTGACAACTTGAAATTTTCACTAGTAAATTTAATTATGATGAAAGTATCGTTGATGATAAATCTTATTACTAGGGAAGTAAATTGGGTGGATTTTATTCGATATCCGACGGATATTATTCAATGGATATATAAACGGATACAGGTACTGATTCGCATATGGGGAAGGAGGAAAAAAATTTATCAGGTTTTGGTACAGATACAGGTAACTGGTCTCCATATCTGTACCCACATCCGTATCTATACCCTCCTTTATTTATCCTATATAAAATTATTTTTTTACCCTTCATATATATAATATAAATAATATATTTCTTAAGGTTATAAGAGTAATTACGTTAAAATCCTAATAATCTATTAAATCTAAATAAGATAATTAGATTAGATTATTTTTAATAAATAAAAAATGTGACTTAAATTTTTTAATTTAAAACTAGATTCTTCGTATTTATCCCTCCCTTAGTTAAAAACTTAAAATTACTGACCCTCACCTCTGTGTCTGTCTGAGCTCCGTCCCTCCTTGTGTCTAGGGATGGCAATGGGGCGGGTCGGGGACGGGGACCCCATCCCCATCCCCGAACCCGATAAGGAAATTTATCCCCGAACCCGACCCGATCCCCGTTTATTTCTTAACGGGGAATCCCCGACCCGATCCCCGCGGGGATGCAATCCCCATACCCGTCCCCGATCCCCGATAAGATCCCCGATCCCCGATCCCCTATAAACTCCCAAATCCCCGATCCCCGATACCCGATCCCCGATCCCTGATACCATTACTGATTCTTCCTCTGTTACTGAACTCCCAGACTAAACAAAAAATTAAAGGTAATGATGTACATGGATCGATTTGCATGGCCTCTTTTCTCAATCCTCCAAATTTCTCTAAAAGTCTTGAACTTCTTTTCTCAATTTTTTAAACTGTTGAAGCGGTGCATGGCTTCGTTTGAAGCCGCAGGATTCTTGTCCACAAAGAGTAAGGCACAATTAAATGCCATTACTTGCGGACAGTCAAATATTCCATGCCAAAGTACCCAATTAAAAGGGCTTTCAACACATTATTAGCCATTAATTAATATTATGTTGAGATTGGAAGTTGAGAACTTCGGCCTGGGAACTTCACTATAGGATATGTATCTGTGGTGGAACATTATGAAAAAATGTATTTTAAAATTTTTCATAGAATAGCGGTGAAGGATATGGTAAATAATAAGTAAATATTAGCCATTCAGGGGCTGGGAGTCAGGGCGAGACCGCGAGTGGGAGTGGGCGACGGGGAAAAATTAGGTTAAGGACTTACAGGTGCTGAGGTGAGGTCGTGACTTGTGCGGACAACCAACAGCTGAACAGCGTCACAGTCTCACAGACTCAGTGGAGAGGCGACTCAGGCGAGACTCGAGAGCGGCGGCCAGCGGCCTGCGTGCAGCGTGCGGCGGGACTGCGGGTGCGGGGTGCCAACTGCCAAAGCAAAACAGGGTCAGGGAGTCGGGAACGACGGGGAAGAAGATCGAAGACAGGGAATTGAGATCGAAGACGAAGACGGGGAAGAAGATCGAAGATCGAAGACGGGGACGACGGGAAAGAAGATCGAAGACACAGACTCACAGTCTCACACTCACAGACCATGAAAAATTTGGACGGAGACGGGAGACCAGACTTGTCACTTGTGTTGCGAAATTGAGATTCGGCCGGCCCACCCAAATCTCAATTTGGCAAAATATAAAAATTGAAAAATTTTAATTCGGGGCGGGTTCGGGGACGGGGACCCCAAACCCATACCCGACCCGTCCTCGAATTAATCCCCGAAAAAAATTTCCGACTCCGAACCCGATCCCCGAAATACATCCCCGAACCCGAATCCGAACGAAAAATCTCCAACGAAATCCCGAACCCGTGGAAAAAATTGTCATCCCTACTTGTGTCCCTGGAGTCTTCAACATTGGACTCAAGAGACTTGACCCTCCGAGTCTCCCACTCCACTCTAGTGACCTAGTCACCACCACACCAACCTCCTTGCTCCCTCGCCTAGTCGCCCTGTTGTCTCCAGTATGAGCAATCTCTCCTCCTCGCCTGAGTCGCCTCGAGTCCTCGACGACTCGCCTCAACCAAAAACGCTTCTTCTCTGACTAGATGAATCCCTCAACCCTCCTAGCCTCCCTGCTCCCTCGCCCTATGTCATCCAATCTCTCCTCGCTTCAACAGCTCGCCTTGACCCTCTAAGTCTCTGTCGGTTCGTGACGTCACCTTCCTCCTTTCCTCTACTTCAGATCTTGTCGTCGTTGCTATCCCTATCACCCGTTTGCTTCCTTTATTCCATACCCTATCCCCTTTGACTCTGACGTTGCTCCCAATATCGTCGGCTCCAATGTTGCTCCTAGACTCATCTGCAAGTTGTTTGTCCTCGCCTTCCTCCTCTGTTTCTTTGTTGTGTTGTAGGTTACCCGATCATCGGTTCGTCACTCATCTTCCAACTCGTTTATTTAGCTTTGTTTTCATGAATCGGTTTGTTCAATTAGCTAATCGTTACATCGTCAATCCGCCGTTTGTCCACTACTTTTTGCCATATTCATGAATTACTTTGTTTAATTAGCTAATCTTATTGTGGTTTAATTAGATGATTATAGTTGTTCCTTTTAACCTTGTTTCGTTCGATATTCGACTATTATACTTATAAATCGTGTGTATCTGAAATGGCTTATGGTTCACTTATAGTTATTTTAGTTGATGGTTAGGTTATGAAATTCTAATTAGTTTATAGTTCGACTATATACTTGTAGTTCATGTATATAATTAATTTTCTAGTTGTTTTGGTTGCGCTAATAGTTATTTGATATAGCGTGAAGACTAATACTAAAAATGGTTGTGGGTGTGATTAGGTTCTGATATTTGAATTATTTGAGATAATTAGGTGATTGGGTTCTGAGATTTGAATTGAAAATGAAATCTCTGGTATTTGAGATTTAGAAATCAAACTAGGGGAAAAAACTACAAGTTACGAAATGATTGGTTGAAGATAGATTTATCCTATAAATGAAAATAATGGATAGTCTGATGGCATCAAATACAACTTTAATTTTATTTTCTTGTCGTGTAGTTTGATGGCATCAAGTAGCTAACCTAATACTAATTCACAAATTTTACCACTATATTCGTTTAGCTCAGCTATTAACCATACACCTAATGAACCATCAACCAATGAGGAGGAGGTAGAATAAGTGTATCCATTTTCTTTAATAAAATAAATAAATAAAACTTTTGTTGTTTGGGAGCACTTCAAGGTAGTAGAAACTAATGGAGTGAAAAAAATTAATTTGTAAAGGTTGTAATAAGTGTTTGAGAGGTGATCCAAAAAATGGTGTTTCTCATTTGCATGATCACATAAAGAAATGTGTACGTTTAAAGCCTATATAAGGGGTAGGACAAACTAAGTTGAGTTTTGATAAGAAGGGGAAAGGAAAAAAGAAAGCTTATGATTGTAGAATTTAATCTAGAAGTTGTAAGGCGTGAGTTATGTAATATGGTAGTTATACATGAGTATCCACTTTGTATAGTGGAACATAAAGGTTTTTAGAAGATATTCGATGACTCTTCAATCGCCCTTTAAAATGATTTCAAGGAACTCCTTGTGAAGTGATATTGTCAAGTTGTTTGAATATGAAAAAAAATAAAAACAATGTCATTGTTGAGTAGTAACAAGAGTTGAGTTTCAATCACAACAAATATGTTGACATCTCATAATAATAATAATAAAATGGTTTCATGGTTATCACAGCTTACTAGATTGATAATCATTAGACCTTGCAAAGTCAAATAATCAGGTATACTAAATTCATATTCATCTATAATTTTAAAATATTAATATTATGTAATTATATGTTGTTCTTTGGTTTATTTGTTATATCATTATTTTTTATTGAAGGTTTGTCTATGTTCTAAGTCCACATACATTTAAGGTTCTATGTCATATTTTGGTTAATTGTTTGATGGAATGGAATATTGATTCAAAACTCACTACATTGACCGTCAATAATTGTACCACCAATGATGCTTTGATTAGAGATTTGAAAAGTAGATTTGATTCAAAGTGTTTTTTATTGCATTGGAGATATTTTCATATGCATTGTGTTGCTCATATACTTAATATTATTGTTTGCTATGGTATGGAGATCATTCAAAAAGCCATTGAGAACATATGTGAGAGTGTGATGTATTGGAAAGCCACACCAAAAAGGCTTGAAAAGTTTATGGAGGTTTGTCGTCAAAAAGAAATTCTAAACAGTAGAGCCTTAACAAATGATTGTAAGACAAGATGAAATTCTACATTTTTTATGCTTGATGTTGCTCTAATGTTTTAAGATGTGTTTTCTCTCTTAGAACGGTTGGAATATAATTTTTAATTGTTGTCCTACAAGTGATAAATGAGATTTGGCTCGATCTATTTGTGAGAGATTGTCATTATTTTATGATGTCACTTTGATATTTTCTAGGAGTATATATCCTACTACTAATTTATACTTTTTCAAGATTTGTGAGGTTAGAATGTCCTTGATTGAATAATCTCCTAATCAAAATGAAATTATTAGTGGCATTCCAACAAAAATGTTAGAGAAATTTGACAGATATTGGGGTGTGATTCATAAAATAATGGTTATGGCAATTATTTTGGATCTAAGGTATAAATTAAAGTTGGTAGAGTGTTATTATTCTATCATTTATGGAAGCACCTATGGTGAAGAGATAGATAATATTTGTAAAATATGTTATGAATTATTTTGTGAGTATGAGGAGAAGTACAAGCATATGGAGATAAGTTCATCAATATTGTGTGATTCTTATGTTTTTAGTCAAATTTGTGGTTCAAGTGTTAGTAATGTGACTTTGGGTTTTAGAGTCTCCCTTAAGCTTTATTATAACCAGTGGTTGGTGAACCAATGCTTGTCTAGTGCCCCACAAAAGACTGAGTTAAATTATTATTTAGAGGAGTCTGTGATGCCACAGATGGATGACTTTGATGTGTTATCATGATAGAAGACAAATACCAAGTATCTAATTTTGCAAAGAATGGCCAAGGACATAATTGTCATCCCTATTTGTATGGTTGCTTTTGAGTCAACTTTTAACACTAGTATGAGATTTGTAAGTCCTTATCACAACCAATTACACCCAAAGACTCTAAAAGCATTAATGTGTTGTAGAGATTGGTTTTGGGTTGATATAAGAGATGGAGGTAATATTTATTTTTATACTTTTGATGTTTAAATAATTATAATATATCTATTGTTATATTTGTTTAATTCTAATGTTTCAATTTTTTTTTTGGTTAGATAATGATTGTACCGTCAACTCAACTTATCATAGGTTTACCTTGCGAAATAAGGAATCTGACTCAGATATTGGTGAGTTTGAGGTAAAACTTGTTATAAATATTATTAGTGATTAAAATATTTGATCATACTTAATTATTTTAAATATTTATGTTTTTTCTTTATTTGTTAGATGGATGCATGACTTATGGAGCTCGGAGATGGAAAAGCTAATTCGTTATGTGAAATTTTTAGAGCTCAACACGAATAACTTCATCTTGATATTATTTTTAGTTAATCAAAGTTATATTATTATGTTTTAGTACTTATTGATTTCAATTTTAATTGTGGAAGTATTATATTTGTATGGACAAATGTTATCAGCTATGGTATTTTTGAGCGAGACTTGTATTATTATTGCTTGTTTGATAGTTTTCTTAGAATGTTGTTAATATTACTGGTTGTTTGAATAAAATTATAGATTTTGGTGTATGATAAGTTGTTTAAAATGTTGAATCAAGCAAAATTTTAAACGGGTAATTTAAACAGGTAATAGATTTATCTGTCGGATAATAGATTTATCTGTCAGATAATATCCGTTGGATAATTTAAACAGATAACAGATTATCCGTTAGGTAACAGATATATAACGAATATGGATACGAATATATTAATAGATTAACATTCGGATATAGGTAGATATTCAAATTTAACATATTTATCGGGTATAGGTATGGGAGTAACCATCCCGCACCTAATCCATTTATATCCATACGTATCACCAATTTACTTATAAGGATAATTTAATACTAATAAAATATTGTCGGCGTCAGCTATTACCGAAGAACTTTTTTATATTACTTGTGATTTTTATCATGGTCATTTTATTTTATTTTTGTATCGTACCGCCTCCTTCGTTGCTCTAGTAAAGAATAAACTGACATCCGCAAAGAAGGGTGAAAAACCTATGCCCACGCAACTTCCCCCCGAGGGTTTCCTATACCAACAAGCCAGACAAAGCTTCCGCTCACGGGAGGAAGAGATAATGTGAGATAATATCACCTCGTCTGAGACCTTGCTGAGGTCGAAAGGTAGGTATTGGCAGGGCCGGCCTTAGGTATTTTGAGACCCTAGGTGAATATATCAAACGAGGCCTTTTTAATATAATAAAAAAAATATTTATATAGAAAAAAATTATTTAAACTTAATTTTTCTTGCATTTTTTGATGCAAATTCATTTATTAGATTTTGAAAATCAAGTTTTGATACTAAATCTTTTTCAATCAATATAATGGCTAATCCATTTAATCTTTCTTGAGACATGGTTGATCGTAGAAAATATTTTATTAATTTTAACTTTGAAAAACTTATTTATGCTGATGCAACTGTAATAGGAATAGTTAATAGCACTCTATATGCAATAAAGGCATTTGGAAATGAATTTAATTTTTGTATGAAATTAATAATACCTAATGGGCCTTTTTCATCATCTTGAAAAACTTCTTTAAACACTTTTAGTTCAAAAAATAAATCTAAACCATCAATATCTGAAATTGTATCATGTTTCAAAAAGAATTCTAGATTAAGACAACATGTTTTCAAACTCTCATCATCTAATGATTTTAACTTATTTAGATCATATAAGAAACCAAAAACTTCTTCATATAGTTTAAATTGTTCAAACCTACTTTCAAAAGAAGAAATAGCTTGATCAATCACATAATAAAAGTAATTAATTTTGAATGAATCTTCAGGAGAATGTGCAACATCATTGGTATTATTTTCATCAAATTGTTTCTTCCTACGAATTATTCTTCTTTCGCAAAATAAAGGTTCTATATTCATCTCAGAAGATATTTCTTTAGCTGAAATTAGTGCTGTTGTGAACCCAGTTTCTCTATAATTTTTTAAATATGAAATAAGACCTTTTAAATGCTTTATAGCAACATCAATTTGCATATCTTTGGCTTGTAAGGTTTTACTAACTGCATTAACAACAAATAATAAATCATACCAAATTACAATGCCGAGTAAAAATTCAAAACTTTCAAGTTCATATGTAGCCAAACAATAAGCTTCACTTCTTGTCTTAGGATCATTACTAGTTTCTACTAATTCAAATAGGGCATCTCTTATTTGTAAAACTTGAAATCTGACTGCTTTAACACTTTCAATGTGACTATCCCAACGCGTTTGTGATAGTGGTTTCAAGGTTAAAGAAGGTACATGTTCTTTCATAATTTTCCATCTTTTAGTAGAAGAAGAAAATATTGAATAAATACGTTACAACACACCAAAAAATGTAATAGCTTTAGAACAACAACTAGCCATGTCAAAAATCGACAAATTAAGACTATGATAGCCACAAGGAGTATAAAATGATCGATGATTTATATCTAATAACCGCTTTTGCAAACTTTGATGTTTTCCTTTCATATTAGAGCCATTATCGTACCCTTGTCCTCTAACATCATTAATGTCAAGGCTAAGGTTGTTTAATGCATTTTTAAGTTCACTAAAAAGTCCTTGACCTGATGTATCATTAACATTCAAAAATTCTATAAAATATTCTTCTATTTTTATGGGAAGAGATGAAATATCTACAAATCTTAATACAAGGGACATTTGTTCTTGATGACTTACATCAAGAGTACAATCAAGTATGATAGAAAAATACTTTGATGCTTTAACCTTTCTTACAATTGTGCATTTTATTTCATTTGCTAGCAAATCGATAATTTCATTTCGTATCCTATGGCCAAGATAATGATCATGAACTTCACATGATTGAATACGTCTAAAATGTTCTTGCATTATAGGATCAAACTGAGCAATCATTTCAATAAGACTTAAAAAAATTCCATTGCTATCTGCGTAAATTTTTTCATTTGTTCCTCTAAATGCCAAATTATTTTTTGCAAGAGCTTTCACTACACCAATAATTCTCAATAATACATTTCGCCAGTGTTCTTTTTCTTTATTTATATGATCTTGTAGCCTATCATCAATTGTTTTTTTATTTTTTAATCTTGCATTTGCATCGATCCAAGAAGTCATATTAATGATGTGTTCGTTGCTTGTTTCATGTGCCTTAAGCTTAGCACCAAGATTTTTCCAATCTTTGCAACCGTCATATGCTAGTTGAAAATTAAAATTTGACTTTGAAAATAATTTACAACAAAAGCAAAATACTCTATCTAATTTCTTGGAGTAAACTAACCATGTTCGATCATGTATTTCTCCATTCCTTAATTTTCTAGTATAATGTATTATGGAAAAATGCCTTAAGTTTTCATCTTTTGGAAAATCTTTATTGTCATATCTAATAGGTCCCTTCTCTATTATCAAATCTCTCAAATTATTACTAATATTTTTTCAATTTCCAGGATCATATATATCAACATCTACATATGAATCCATTCTTTCCATACATTCATTTTTCTCTTCACATCCTTTAACTTTTTTTATTATACTCTAAAGTATTACTAATATTATCATCACTAATATGTAGTTCATTTGCAAGATTTTCACATGTATTTTTGAAGTATTTTGATTGCTAGTGCTAATAAATCTATCAAGTGCACCTTTTTGAGATTGAATAAATTCTTCAATTTTTCTCTTTTTCTTACGTTTTACATATCTTGATTCATACTTTCTAGTAGACATCAGTAAATATAAAAATAAATAACACAAAGTAACATAAATAACAAAATTTTACAATAATCTAATGAAATAGAAATTGGAAAGTAACACCTGATCTTTGTCTTGGAATAAATAATCACAGTCTACAACTTCTATAGATTGTTATATTGTTATTATGATACCTACACAAAAAAAAAGTAGGAAAAAAAAGGAACATTAGTAATACAAATAAAAACAGAGACCAAGCTAAAAATAATGGGAATCCACCTCCAAGACTATAATTTACAAAAATGATAATATTGAACTTTAATTAAAAAATTAAAATTATTGAAATACACAAATCATTTAATATAAATTATAGAGCCGACCATTGTTATGATTTTGAAAAAAGTTGAATCAGGGAATATGTTTGTTAATTTCATGAACCAAAACAAATTGCTAAGCTGCTAATTCCACAAAATACTCGTCTAGTCTAGCAAAGCTACAATTGTAAAGGAGGCGGGACTTGGGAGTTGGGACTCGACTCGAGAGACTCAGTCATACCAAGTATCAACATCAGTAGCCGGGTGATGGATCCAAAAGTAGCAAGGATTTTGTATTTGGGGAAGAAAATTGAAGACAATGAACCGAACAGATGAAGGCTAAAGAGTGTGAATCCACCCAATGCCCCACTGCCTGAGCTCCTGTCCTGAAACTCGAAGCAAGCAACAATGAACAAACAATGAGCACAAAAAATTTTCAGCTTCTCTGGACTCTACTTTTCTTCCCGACAAGTTGTAAATCTGTGATTTTTTTTTTCGTTCTTGACACAGGGTTAGCTAAAATTGATATGTGAATATGAGAATTGTAATTTGTAAATGGTGAGTTGAAACTTGAAACAGATATTTATATTAAGTAAACATTATTTTTTTCCGTTGATGATAGACAATTGATACTAAAATTAGCAAGAGAAACTGAGAAAGAAAAAAATTTACCTGTTGATTTTATTGTATAAGCTGATTTGAATCTCAATCATCAGAAAAAAAAAATTGACTTTTCCCCGTTTCAGATTTTTTTCGCCCGTTACTGCTTGAATTGAAACTGAAAAACACAGATATATCATCTTCAGATCTTCTGAATGTTCCATTTTCTTTCTTCTTTTTCTTCTCTGTTTCATATTCTTTCTTCTTCCGTGTTTTATCTCTCTGGTTTTCTTCTCTGTTTCATATTCTTTCTTCTCTGTTTCTGTTTCGTATTCTTCCTTATTTTAGCTTTTTGATTTTCATCGACCGGCCGTAGGTTAGTTCTTATTTGTAACTTTTACTAAGTTTATTATTAACTACTGACATGAGGCTTCTGACTTTTGTCCTTTCTATGACAAAAGTAAACAACAGTCCAACGCATGCATAAGTATTCAACTATTGATTGAATTATTTTACACTATAATATATATATATATATATATATTATAATATATATGTGGGGCCCTTTTTTGTTCTTGGCCCTAGGCCTATGCCTTGTTGGCTTTATGTAAAGGCTGGGCCTGGGTATTGGGCTACCATTAAAGAGAACAGAACAAGAGATGTCACTCCACTTTCATAACTGATTTTTGATATTTTCAGTATATTTTTAGTCTAATATTTACCATTAGAACATACTTTTTTAAAAATATATATAAAAAAATATAACATTTAATATTAACGGTAAAATAAAAAAATTTGCTAATAAATATATTTTTTTTTTGCCAAATAATTTTCATATCATCTATTCTACCTTTCTTTCTTATAATTATTTCTCTATATAATTTATCTTATTTATTTCTCTAGTTATATTTATTTTATTAATTTCTCTATTTATATTGGGTGTTAAATAATTTAAAGTGTAAATAATTGATGATGATGTGATTGATAAAAATAATTGGATGTTGTAAATTTAAAGTTGGTGATTGTAGAGTATTGAATTAAATTTGAGATAAATTGATAAAAGTAGGAAAGAGGAAAGAGAAAATAATTAGATAGTACAATTGGGATCTCAAATTTGATGATAGTATTGTGGATGCTCTCAAGAATAATGGCAAAAATAAGCTTCATTTTAAGTCATAGTCCCACATCAGCGGTATAAAACGTATATTTCTTCTCTCTTAATACTTAATTTGAATTGAATTCTTGAGTTGTTTTATTAAGGCTTAAATTGGTCCATTTATACCACACACACATGCATGATTCAGCCTGTTAGAGCAAGGCGTAGGTACGGATCATAGATTTAGATGGGCCTACTATTTTTATTTTATTTTTCGATTAAATTTGTAAACTGTTTAAAAATATATATTTCTCTACTCTTGCTCGGTAAACTAAAGTTTCGGTTCTTCCTCAACTTTTGAACGTCTTTAAACCATACAAATATGAGATCCATTATTTCAAGTTAGGACGTTATCTTCGTCGGTTTTTTGTTTATTTACGAGAAAGCCTTCCTTCGGTTTTACGTATGAAAGACAGAAAGACAAAAAAAAAAAATAAGCATTCTTCTTTTGTTTTCAAATCATGAATATTGGACATTGTTTTGCATATTCTATTATCTTCAATTTTGAGTGTACAATATAGGAAATTATTGTATTAATTTTAAGGACGAACCAATAATATGATTGAACCAGAGGTCCAATTATAATTCATTTCAGAGTAGTAATCTACCGCGCCGCAACGAAACAAATAGTAGTTCTTATGTTCTCTTCAGTTCTTTTTGTAAAGTTACTACATAAGCTACAATTTCTTCCAACAGACGTCAGTGACGCATTAACCAGGCACAGAACAGCATGCATCTTGGTATAGCATGTTCCCTTCCATAAAACCTGATTAACTCATGTCATGACCCAATACAATAGATTCACCAATCACTCCGACCTTGATTGAGGCAAACGGTAATACATGGATTAGAAAAGGAAGTTCATGTCCTCCAATCATGCCATTTCAGTAAGATTTCGTTTCGATGGACTCTCAATAAAAAATTAATTTTTTTTAATAGGCTTCTTTAGGTATACTTCTTCAAATTTTTAAAATCCATTTTAAGATTTCCAATAAATTAAACATCAAATTAAATTTATAGTGTATATGTATGTATGCATGTATGTATATGATATACAAAGTCCATATATAAAAATATTCATACAAGAAGTCCTTTTCTAAATTATCTATCCAATCAATAAATTCGCATCTGTGCTTTTAAAAAAAAATACTTTAAATTCCATCATTTATAAAATTATCTATCTAATCGAGTTATCTATCTAAACGAAGCCTAAGAGTCGCACGCCCTAATAGCCAAAGTAACAGTTACCAATAATAATAATAATAATAATAAAATGCAGCACCCAATCTGAAGAAAACGCAACACTCATTTTTAAGGTCTAAAGCCATATTTGTATGTCAAACGTCCTTCGCAAATACCCGATCATGAAATAAAGTGACATAATCCGTCATTTGAAATCATGGATATAGATTTTTTTTTTTTTTTCCGATGGAGCTACAATTTGCAGAAAGAGTACAGTACCCGAATGCTACAAAATCTAGAGCACATTACAGCATACATAATCTGATAAATTGCAAACTGCATCCTCAAAGCGACACGAACAATCCATTCTACCCTTCAAGCTCCCTCCACATGATCAATCCATTCTACCCTTCAAGGTCCTCTCCTTTACTTCAGTCGGCGTACTGAAAACACCAAACAAAAGATGAACATGGTGATCAATGAGGTGTGCAACACAAAATCAGGCAAAGAAGAACATTTGAGACCAATCATTGAGTTAATGGTACAAGTTATGCAGCAAATTATGGAGAATCGATGAAGCTCCATGTTAGAATCTAAAGATTGAAGGTCATTTGCTCCTCTAATTAGACATTGTCCGGAACCATTCATGTGAGAAATCTACTTCATCAAATACTCCCTCCCATCTTTATCTGCAATATATTCTCACAACCTCACCATCCTTCATTAGCAGGCAAAAGCAACAGCTGCCTAGCATGAATCTCATTACACTCCTTTACCTCGTTAAAACTTATTTTGACCGAATAATAATTATATAAATACATATAACTTCCATAAACTCTAGAGCCTTAGCTACACATGTTGAACCAAAAGTAAAAGACATCCCCATGGCCCGATCTTGATTTGGTCTCAAGCTTCTTCTGGAAAGTTTAACAGCCTACATCAAGATCTCCGAAGTGTAAGAAGTTTACATGATTTTTGCATACATGCTTTCTTGTCCCTGGCAATCAGTAATGTTGAGCTTCGATGACAGACACTACTACAGGGTTCACAGGTGAAAAAGAGCGAGACATGTACAGGCTTCCATATTCTAAACAGCTAGTCCGCTAATATAAATAATGCATAAATTATGGTAACTTCAGCAGAAAAGATGCGATTGCACTTACACAACATAGACATGACCTCCCCAACCACTCAAACAGTCACGATCAACTGATGCTATCAGCGCTTGAGATACAGTCTCAAACAGTTCTTCAGGTTCCTGCACAAATGGTCAACCAACAATTATAAATTTACAACAATCTAACTGCATTGCTACTGTAGTGACAGTTCATATAAAAGACAGCAGTAATCCAAAAAGGTTTCTGTTGGGATCAGCTACAGGGAAAAAGGCCACAGTGTGACAGATGATCATCTACACCCATATTAAGGACTTCCCAATAGGCCTGTACAGCATCCTGAGCATTATCCTTCCCTTATCTGAAAATACATATGGAGCTAATGGCAAGCCCTGTGATGATGGAGAAAAAGTTGAATAATTTTTTCAAACATCTTATTACCACCTAACAATGACAGTGTCATGGTAAGGAAGGAACCATCGTCTCAAGAGTCATTATTGCACAACCAGAAGGATATACAAGTCAAAAATAACTTCAGAGGTATCTCAATACCAAAGGGACAATAACGCTCACAGATAGCAGGCTCTACATGACATTTACGTCATGACAAGCAGCAGGGAACGCATCAGAAATCAATCGGAAGACATTATAAATGCTCATAATTTGCATGTACTTGTCAATTCGGAATACTATATCTGAAGCATATCATAGCAAGGTGATGCACTCTCGAATATGAGAATCATATATAAGGAGAACAGGAATCAGAATCCACCAGTAGCTACAAAATATGAGTATGACATACCATATCTGGCCTGAACACCGACTCACAGGCACCATACAAAGACTCTGATGCAGTCCCAGCAACAACAAAGTCTTTGGCAAGCTCCCTGGAATTTCAGAATGCAATTCATCCATAAGTAATAGCATCAATGGCACTTAACAAGATGAAAGGAACAAGGACTTAAATAAAAGTATGACACCACACAACAGATATCGAAATAGTAGTTGCTCTTCAGCTCAAAAAAATGAAGGGGGAACAAGATCGGCATACTTGGCTCCGATTGAATCCATCGTGCATATGAATGGCTTGTCTTCATCACCCAAGCCAGCAATTACAGGCTGGCAGAAATATGGCCCAAACCTGCTCCAAGGAAATAGTAAGTTGACCTTTACACATCTAATGCATAGTAGCCATCAAACAAAGGGGAGCAAAGTATATTTGATACAGGGTTTCTGAAATTCCATTACTCAATGTTGGTTAATGGGCAGTTACAGTTATGTAAAATTAAGCCCTACTTGTTGATAGTCAGTGCTGGTTAATTATGCAGTTACTACAATTTCAATTTTAAAATCAAACACTGTTTGTTAGTTATCAACTTATCATCCTTATTTGATTGTATATATATATGACCTATGTAGCATCGTAAATATCATCAGAGGACATAAAACACTTTCTGCCTCTTTATCTTCTTTCTTTTCAATATTTGTCAAACTCTCGAATCGTTCCTCTTTGATAGAGATTGCTTAATTTAAAATTTAAATCCTAGAACCCTTCGTCAATGGTATCAGAGCAAGTAGCAATCCTCTGCATTTCATAATCATGACGTATACAACTGGAAACCAGACAGCTATTAGAAAACAGGAAGAAAATCTTAATCAAGATATAAATGCCATGGATGAGGAAATATCAGAAGCTTGGAACTTCATGTGCCATATGCTTTCAGGATTTATGGAAGGTAAGGGTAATGATGGACACCAGGCCCATGATCAGGGAATGCAAGGTTCCATATATAATCATCCCAAAGGAAGGCTACAAGCTGTGAATGCAGATTAGTTCAAGAAATTCACTTGACTGAAAGTAACGGTAATAATAATCTGCCTCATTCCACTAATTCCTACTCTTGAGCTACTTGGTTGTCAAAGCCTAATTTTCCAAAATTTTATGGTGAAGGGGTAAAGGACTGGATATATAAATGTGAACAATTTTTTATAATCAATAATACCCACAAGACAAGTTAGAATGGCCACAGTACATTTGAAAAGCAAAGCCCTACAATAGCATCACACCTATGTTAGCTCTTTAGTTGTCATTAAATACATGTGATTTGTGATAGATTTGGTCATGTTTATGATGATCCTATGACACAATTAAAGAATCTGCATCAAACCGGAACAGTTAACAAATATCATGGTAGATTATGCAATCCTCAGTAGGGTGACCTTACCCAAAGAATACTTGATTGGTTGTTTTCCTGCTGGTTTCAGAATTGACATGCAAATGCGTGTACAATATTCCAGCCTAAGGGAGTGTTAATAATTCCACACAAACCGTCACTGTTCCTTCAAAAACCAGTCCTCTAATACACCTATGATCTGATTCCCTTCATCCAAATTGGAACAGAAAATAAACATTTCCAAACTGCAGCCATCAAGAACCTATAATCCTCCTTTACTTACACCACCCCCTTTTCCAAATTCGAACTTACCTTCCACTTCAGGACTAAATCAAACAAAAAAATCTTTATCCTTAGCTGAAATAAATGAAAAGAAGAGCCAAGAATCTTTTTGAATCTTTTATGATGAACCTTGTACTCCGCGACATCAACTTAACCATAAAAGGGCTCTAATGCACAGAAACTCCATTTTACTGGTCATCCCCGCCCCAGAAACATTTTCCTGTTTCTGTTTCTACGTCCCCATTTCTTTAAAATGTACACAAATGTACACCATAATTCAAAAAATTACCGTGTTTTCTTTTTTCTTTCCATCCCCGTCTCCCAGTACCCGTGTAACACTGGGGCTCAGTTATTGTTGTAGAAGTATGAGAAGAGTTGGAAGAAGAAGAACGAGAAAATTCTGCTATGACACAAGCAGTGGAGGAATAAAGCCATATTTGTCTTATCAAAGCTCCACACACTTCTATGAATGCATTAACTGGTGTCTCTGGTTATAAAAATATGAGGATCACAGGATATTTCAATAGGAAGCCTCTCCACATTCTTATTGATAGTGGGTGCACATAAGTTTCTTGATGATAAAGTGGCCCGTAGACTGAGTTGCAAATTGGAGCCATTTGATCCATTAGCTGTAACAGTTGCTAACAGAAGTAGAATGAAGGTGAACGCTCCAGTTAAGCAGTTTAGTTGCACAGCAGAATTCTGTTGTTCAAAAAGATTAACGATCATACCTTTATGTGGTTGTGATTTGGCTGAGGAATACGGTGGCTAGTGACACTTGGTCCTAGTAGAAGGAATTTCCATAAGCTAACTATGGAATTCTAAGTCCATGGAAGAAGACATATTGAGAGGTTCGCCATGCGCTTCACATGAACCTATTAATGCCCACCCTGCTAGTAAGGTTCTCAATTGGGGAGCAAAACTAGCCATGATTCACATTTGCGACTGCTGAAATAGTTGAATCTTCTCCATTGCTGGCTTCTGTTACAACCCATCCCCAAGGAAATAATTATTCTTTATCTCTGCCATTAACCAGATTATTAGATGAGCATGGAGATTTATTTATGGAGCCTACTGAAATACCAACATTGAGTTATGAAATCGTTCAACACAGCAGTAGTCCTTATGCCTCACCTGTAGTTTTGGTTGGAAACAAAGATGGATCTTGAAGGCTATGTGTGTAGGGATATAAATAGGAACACCATAAAAGATAGATTCCATATACCTTTGATTGAATATCTTATGGATGAATTGGGTTGGTTCCAAAGTCTACTCTAAACTTATTTCAGATCAGGATATCATCAAGTTGGAATGGATCCCATTGATATTCACAAAACAGATTTTAAGACCTGTGGAGGTCATTATGAATATTTGGAAAAGCCATTTGGATTGAATAATATCCCGTCTACATTTCAGCATTTAATGAAAACCATATTGGACATTATTTGAGGAAATTTTTTTGGTTTTCTTTTGATGATATATTAGGCTATAGCCCACCTAGGGATGTAAACGAGCCAAGGCGAGCCAAATACCCCTAGGCTCGGCCTCGGCTCATTTAACTAAACGAGCCTAAAATAAAGTTTGGGCTCAGCTCGTTTAACTAAACAAACGAGCCAAGCCGAACTCCACTCACAAGGCAAAGCCAAAAAATGAACCGAGCCTCATTTTTTCGAGCTCGGGCTCTGCTCGTTTAATAAACGAGCCTAAAAGTGAGGTTCGAACTCAACTCATTTAACTAAACGAACGAGTCGAACCGAATACCAAACTGGCTCACCTCATTTACGGCCCTAAGCATACCCATTGAAGTTGTCCGCATATGGCCAATTCCCCAGTCTGTTATAGAAAGTTTGTTAGAGAATACGGCCAGCTTGCTAAACCCTTAACCATCTTGTTGAACAAGATAACTTTAGATGGAATCCTGCTGCAACAGAAGCATTTGAGAATTTAAAAAGTGCACCCATTTTGGCTCTACCAGATTTCAATAATACCTTTGTAGTTACAACATGTGCCAGTGATTTGGTATGGGAACTGTTCTTATGCAAGATCATGATCCTTTAGAATTCATTAGTAAAGCTTTGGGACCAGTGTGATTGTGCATCATGCATTATCTGTATATGAAAACGGGCACGCAAAAATAGAAACATTATTTGCTTCATAGGAACTTCATCCTTGAGCAGAATAACCACACCATTCCAACAACTATGGTTGGTTAATTTCATTTCACTATGAAATAAAGTACAAAGAAGGAAGGGAAAATGTGGCACAGATGCACTTTCTAGGGTGCAAGGCTCTTTGTTGTTGTTGAATGCTTTACAAGCCATCAGATCAGATTTACTGGAATTGATTCAGAACAGTCATTCGCAGGATTCGCATACATCAAACACCATTCATGACTTGCAGAAAGATCCTAATTCTCACAAGCACAGTACTTGAAGTAATTCATAGATGAGGAGGCGCCATAAACTTGTAGTAGGGGCTGATCCAGATTTAAGAGTCACTATTAGAATGGATGAATGAATCTTCAATGGAAGGTCATTGAGGAAGGGATGCTACACTTCAGAAGATAAAAAGTTTTTTTTTTGTTGGAAGGGAATGACCAAAGATATTCATAATTTCACATGGGCTTGTGGTGTCATTGGTGTCAAAGGTGCAAATATGATAGAGCTGCCTCCTTACCTATTCCAGACAATACGTGACAAGACAATTCAGTGGATTTCATAGATGGTTTTCCTCTCTCACAAGAGAGGTCGATTGTTGATAGACTATGCAAGGCAGCTCATTTTATTGCCTTATCACATCTATATATAGAATCCTCAGTTGCTCAAGCTTTTTTTTATCATGTTTTCAAGCTTCATGGTCTTCCTAACAATATTATCAATGATAGAGGCATCTTTCTTAGTAAATTTTCGAACGTTGTTTTCAAATTGCAGGGTGTTCGGTTGCTTTTCTATACTAAGTATCATTCATAAAGGCCAAACAGAGGTGGTTTGTAGAGGCTTGGACTTGGAGACCTATGATGTCTGAGCTGTGAAACTCCAAACGAATGGGCTAAGGGCTTCCTTTTGCTGAATGGTGGTAAACAATTCCTTCCATACTGCTACTCATTCTACTCCATCTGAAATAAGGTATGGACAAGCCTCTCCCATTCATCTTCCTTATTTTCCAGAAGGTTCTACAGTTGATTTGGTGGATCGCAGCTTGCAAGCAAGGACAGCGATGATTCAGTTTCTGACGACTCAGTTTTTGAAGTTTCAATTTCAGAAGGCACAACATAATGAAGCAAATGGCTGATAAACACAGGAGTGACAAGAGTTTTGAGGTAGGAGATCTGGTTTATTTGAAGTTGCAGCCATACAGGAAAAATTCCTTGGCTTCTAGACCTAATCTTAAGCTTGCTCCTCATTACTTTGGTACCTTAAAATTTTAGTCAAAGATAGTGCAGTTGCCTATACACTTGAATTGCCACCAGGATGTCAAATACATCCCACTTTTACTGTCTCAGATCTCAAGAAGCATGTAGGAACTTTTTCTGTTTCCTCTCAGATTCCTTCTCTCCTGTCTGGGAATGACACTCCACGGAAACCTGAATCTATTTTGAACGAATTGGGAAGGCATGACTAAAGTAATTGTTAAATGGAGAAGTAAACCTCGTGAAGATGCTACTTGGGATGTATTGTGATCTTATTCAGAAATAACCTCACTTTCAGCCTTGAGGACAAGGTTTTTTTAAGGGGGGATGTCTAATAAAGGATTTGTGAAATTCCAATATTTAATGCTGGGTACTGGGCAGTTAAGGCTATTTGAAATTAAGCCTGACTAGTTGACAGTTATAGCTGGTTAATTATTCAATTAAAATTATTTGAAATCTAAAATTAAACCTTGTTTGTTAGTTATCCTTATATGAATGTATTGTACATATATGACCTAGGTATCATTGTAAATTGCATCACAAAAAATTAAAACACTTTCTCCCTCTTTATCTTCTTTCTTTTCAACATTTACCAGACTCTTGAATCTCTTTCCTCTTTAATAGAAATTCCTGGTCATTTGAGATTCCTCGATTCAAAAATTCATTTCTGAAATCCTTCATAAACAGTCCAGAAGAGCTCCTCCACAACCACATTCTTCACACAATGGTTGAATAGAAAAATCAAACAAATACGAAGCAATAGTTACAAGGTGTTGGCCTAGTGCTGTGAGTGACATAGTATCAAACAGTAAGTGATGCAGGGGATAATTTAAGGACAGAAAGCACACTATGTGTAAAAATATTAACCTTTTCTCATACAAGATAGCAGAGACGAGACTGGCAAAAGTTTCGGGTTTCATATCCCTCTCTTCCCTGAGCTGGAACAACTTGTGCCTAAACACAAGACGCTGGTAGCTACAAATCAAACCCCAAAACAGAAACAAACACAACTTAAGAATATCAACAAGACCACTTAAAAAAAATAAAAAATAAATTAAAAAAAGGGATACGGAAACAAGATTTAGTTAGGATCGGATGAGAATCATACAGCGTTTGAGAATCCGTGGCGAGACCCGAAAGACCAAGGAAAAGACGATCATTGATCTTATAAATACGTTGAAAGTCGGTAGCGATGGTCTGAAGCTGGACACCCAATCTACGATCGCTAGCAATAGCAAAACAATTCTTACCCACCATCGCGATTAGGGCACTCCCATTGTACTCGAATATCTACAAAAACATTCGTTGCTAAATTCGATTTACTAAGAAAAATGATGAAGGGTTCCGAAGCAGTAGGGAATTGCGAAGCTAAATGACTTCTTTTTGCAGTGAAGTCCACTGCATTTTAGCAACATATTTCTGCTCGACTTTCTTGATGGTTTTTCCAAGTATAAAAGTAATATCTGATACATAAAAATAGAGAGGGAAGATGACTAACCGACATGGTAGATGATCGAAGAAGCTTTTAGAGAAGCGGAACGAAGGGTTTCCCTGGTTTGAAGGAGTGTGCCTAACCGGAGTATAAGCAGAAGTTGAAATCGAGCAGTTGGCTTGGGAGCTACTTCACCGGCTCTTCTTCCGATTCACTCTGTTTAGCACTTTTTTTTTTATACTGTGCTACTCCACTTCTTCTTGGTAAATTAACGTTTTTTTTTTTTCAGGTGGGCTCTGATGCAGGTCTCACCGTCTCAGTTGGATTGTCTGTTCCAAAAGCCCAGTAACCCCCGCCCCCGGGCCTTCCCAACAACAACACCCACCCACGCAAAGACACGATATGTTGGACTGCACACATGGGCGATCTGAAGATGGCTCGCGCTCACCAGTCCGAACATTTAGGATCTGTTCGATTCATGAAAAATAGAGTGGAAAGAAAAATAAAAAATAAAAAATAATAATAAAGAAGAGAAAATAAAAAAAAATATAATTTTTTTTCTTGTTTGATTGTTAGAAAAGTTTTGTGGAAAGTAAAATCTTAGAAAATATTTTTTGTGTTTGATTTCTTAAAAAGAAATTTCTTAGGAAAGTTGATTATTATTATTATTATTATTACTATTTGAATACCTTTATATATTCAATAAAAATTCAAAATAAAATAAAATATCACAGTCAATGCTTGATGGCTTCTCTGCATTTAAAAACTGCCTCAAAAAGCCTACCTAAAGCAGTCAATACTGAACTCTTATTGCTCTTGTAAAAAGCTTGATTTGGGTTTATATCAATGAACCTTTCATACAAAGCTAAGGCCTCAACAAATCTTCCATTTTTATAGTCTTTGTTTCCCGGGTCCATCCTACATGACAGAGCTAGGTAGAAGGAATTGTTCTGCTCTCTTTTTTCTTGAAGCTGAGGATAATCATTATGTTGCTTCTTGACAATATTACCCATCATACTATTCCCGTATCTTGTCCCGATACCTCAATTATGCTTGGCTTTCTTGATTCATTCTTGTATTTGAATATGGACAGCCCTAGCTGGTGGTGGTGTTATTATTATTATTATTATTATTGGTATTGTTGTTTCTCATCACATTACCACTAGCAATATTGTCGGTCAGCCTCAAGTTACCCAGATAACTATGCAACATGACATTCCAAGATGAAGCATGTACGAGATTGGGTCCGCCACCTCTAGACCAATTGCAACAACTGATTAAATCATCCAGCCAAGGACATATTATTCTCTTTATGACCAAAGCAATAGCTCACAATAACAAGAAAGCACACAACACAAATAAACTTTCTAACAATATCCAAAGTCCAACCAATCGAGGCACCATATGAAAGCCAAAGCAACAAGCAGCATCTGGTGGAAGTCTTTGCAACAAAATGAATACACTACAATTTGCAAAGAACATTGATGAACATAGGTGAGACATTAGCATTATAGTTTCGACAAATGTAGAATAGTGAAGCACCAATTGAACATAGTTTGAAAGGCCAATTTCAAATACTGTGGGATCCAAGCAAAAATGAATTATGCAGCCACAAATCAAAACATAATCAGGTCATCCTATGGACCAAAAACTAACTACTAATCAATTCTAAAATCAAAAACCATCAACCGAATCCCAAAAAGTAAAAAAATCATAATCAATTGCACATACCATGAATAGAATATCAAAGCTGGTCACTAAATAAAAACTTTTACAAAGGAGTTCTCAAATTTATTCAACAATGAAGCCACTACTTTTGATTTGAGCACAGACCTTAAGGATCAATGGGTGACAAATTAAAACAACTCTGGGGGAAAAAGTCACAAACAATGGCCACATATAGAAAATTGGGGCTCCAGATCTGAGCTTGCAAGCTCATGCATCCAAAAACTGGAGCCGATACCTTGAAGCACCTTGAAAGATGAGCATCAAATTATCTTGCACAACCATGCAGAATGAAGAGAAATGAAATCCAAAAACCAAAAATGAAATTGTGGTCGACAAGCGTGAACCAACTATTGGAGAAGGAATAAGAACTTCAAACCAATGCAAATCCAATGGGAGCCCAAAAAATCAAAGTCGAAGCAGGGCAAGGCCATCAAAGGAACGATACATAAATGGACATGTTCAAATCAGGAAGCTTCAAAGCAGAAGTCGATGTACAACCAATGTGAACGTTATGCCCTAGAGAAGCCATGAGAAGCACAAATGGTATAGTATATAAGGATGATCGAAGAAAGAGGGATGGGTATGGAGGGGAGGAGTATGAGGACATCGGTGACTACCTTGAAGGAGGAGGTAGTGTCGAGGAGCTCCACAATAAATTTTCCTCAATTCTCACCTTTTTTTCGTAGCTTTTGGTAAAGAAAATAAGTGAGTATAACTTTCCCATTTCTTTTTCTCTTTATTTTCTTTTCTCATACTTTTCCAGGCATCCAAATGTAAGGAAAACATTTTCCATTATATTTTTTTTCCTTTCCTCCAAATTTTCTCAAAACCAAACGAAGCATAAATTGAACTCATTAACAAACTCATCAATTTCAAATTGTTCTATGATTCTTATCTTTGATTCATATATCACCTAATCCATCCACACTAATCATTTAGTTAATTCTATTTTATTAATAATTGATTTAATAACATTATGAATTTTTTTTAATAAATATTATACCACAATCCAATATAATTTTTAAGATAGAAAAAATACCAATGATATCAATAATATATAAAATAACAGCAAAACAGCAAGTACAGACTATATAAAATGACAATTTGGAGATAAAAATAGATAAAATAGCATCAATAATGACAAATAAAATAACAATAATATTTAGCATAATAACTCAAAAATTAACAACAATAGTAACATTAATAATAGTTATCATAATAAAAATAATTTTTCTTGAAAATTTCCTTGAAAAAATATAATTGTTGAGTGTATGTAAAGAGAGAATAATTAAGGAGATAAAACTTTCAAAATTGCAAAAAAAAAATTATAGGAATATTCAGTTCATGCAAATTAATTTTTTATTTATAAGTATTAATTTTTACCATTTAATTAACAAAATAAAAAATAGTAATTTAATTACGTAAAAAACTCCTAAATAATATATATATATATATTACCTTATAAAATATATGAACATGCTGCCCAAGTAAATGTCAAACCATGAATATGATTCCCAACTAAATTTTTGATATATGAATATGATGTGTAAGTAAATGTCAAAATATTAATAAGATGTCGAAGTAATTGTTTGGGACATGAATATGATAGGAAATTTTAATGCAAAATGCAGCTTATATTTGCTCTCTCGTGGTCATTATGAGGAGCGTTTACATCTCTCTCTCTCTCTATCTATCTATCTATCTATATATATATATATATATATATATATATATATAACAAATTTTCCTATAACATGATGTTTCCACCATCACTTTCGGTCACCAAGAAAATTGAAAAGACAAAAACAAATGAAAAGGTAAAAATAGGTAAGTCAAAAGTTGTACTGGTTAGGGCTATTTACAGTTCAAATATCCAATATTTTAAATACCCGATTGTGTAGTTTAGAAATTTAATAAAGATTCTTTAATTTTATTTCTTGTGATGACCTAAGAAGAAGAAACTATGACTGTATTTGATTCAAGGTTCAGATGTTTCAATTCCGAGTATAAATTGCAGTGGTAATTTTCCAAGGTTTTTACTCAAGGTATTTCCATATTGTTCTTCATAATTTTGTGTTGGATACCTAGATTAGCCAAATAGGGGTTCAATCATAGGGGTAGTGTGTTTATGTCTAGTTATAAAGTGGTACATGATTTATGTTCTCAAAAAAAGTAACGAGTTTCACTTAGGGAAATCTTAAAAATTTGGGTTGAGTTAATTTATTTTTTATTCTTACATTAGTTTATTCTCCTTGTTTTTCATTTTTTTCTTATCTAATGTTTGATTTTATCCTATACTCATGGCTTATTTCACTTATGTAGCTGATTATTGTTCTACATGTGTTATTTAGGATAATCATTCGAACACACTAAAGACCATAGTTGGAAGGTTATATATGAAGCAAGAGAACAAAGAAAAAAATGGGAGAAGTCCTGATGTAGTTTGAAGGATGAGAATTAAATATAATTGTAGATACATTAGCTTATGATGTGGATGCTTGAAGAGGATTTGATCATACAATCAAGTAGGATCATTATTTGTTTTTCCATTGTGATGTCGAAGTGATGTTGGTGTCAATACTCTTCAACTTTGGGGTTGGATCTTCAATAAGACCACTTTAATTCTAAGGGAAAATCACAAATTTCTCTATCTAGGACAACCTTAACTCTCAATTCCAACTCACTTGGAGAGGAGAGCGAATTCAAAAATTCTTAAGTTTTCATTTAACTTGATGATAGTTTATGTACAAGCCCGACAATTGTGTATCCGTGTGTGTGCACCCGCGCGTGTGTTTACCAGTGTACTTAGCTTATCGTTCACTAACCAAGCACTAACTTAACCAACTTTAAGCTAGTTGGATTAACCGATTAGTAAAAGAAGTAAACTAATACACTATACCTCTATAACATGCACATAATCGTTTACAATTACAAGTTACAAGACATTACAAGTATACGTAAAATCTTAAAGCTAAACAAAACCCTAACTATGGAATACGTGTAATAATCATGTAACCAACATTTGTGTATTGCAGCTTTATCTTCTATGCAACTCTATAACCCTTATCTTGTATGCTAGATATTTTTTTATGAATTCTTCTTATTGTAAACATATAAAATACCTACAATAATCACTTAATAAAACATTAGTAGCATTAGGGTTTTAAAAAACAATTGGTACGATATTCAAATATGCTAACTTTTGATATCCAATAGAAAAGGAGTGAGATGATTTTACATCATTATCTCTTTTTAAAAGAGAATTTGCCCTCAAATTAGCATCACTATAATAAGAAAATTAATTACCAATATTGAAAGTTCTTGAAACTCCTTTATAGGATTCAACTAATTCCAATTCATAAGCATTATTCTCAAATTTTTGTAAGATTTTAAATGGTCTGTCGGCTCCCAACATTAGTTTATTTTTTCTTAATTTTGGAAGATATTCTTTTCTTAAGTCTAACCAAATTAATTCTCCTAGGAAAAACACTTGTTGAATTTAATTTTTATTCACTTAAGTTTGGTATTTAGCATTAGATTTCTTAATATTGTTATTAACTTGCTCATAAATTTTCTTAAAGAATTCAACTATTTCTTTAGCATCATAATTCTTAATATCACCTTTCTTTAATTACAATATATCAATAGGCAAATGAAAATTAACTTTGTAGATAACTTCAAATGGACTTGATTTAGTTGAACTACAAGAACTCCTATTATATGCAAATTCAACATGTGCAAGTTTTATATCCCAATATTATGTACTTTTATTAACCAGTTCTCGTAATAAATTTTCTAATATTCTACTTGTCGCTTTAGTTTGACCATCTGTTTGGGGATGATAGGATGTAATAAATAACAATTTAATACCCAACATATGTCAAAGTGTCTTCCAAAAGTATCTCAAAAATGTTACATCTCTATCCAATATTGTAGCTTTCGAAATGCCATTCAACCTTATCACTTCTTTGAAATATATATCCAACAAATGAGTTACAAGTTACATCATTAGTTTTATTATAATGAATAAAATGTGTCATTTTAGTAAACCTATCAACTATTGCCATAATATAATCATTTTCCCTTTATGCCATTGATAACCCTAGGATAAAATTCATGCTAACCCTCTCCTACAATTGACTAGAAACTTGTAAATGATTATACAAACCCTTATGAAAGAAACTCTTACTCTTTTGACAAGTCACACATATCCCAATAATAGCTTGTACTAATTTTGATATTCATAGCCAATAGAAATATTCTTGTAATATTTCCATAGTTTTATGCATACCAAAATGACTAGCCATACCCCCCTCATGAAATTCTTTAATAAGTAATCACACACACTAGATTGAGGTATACACATGTTATTAAGCTTGAAAAGAAAGTCATCTTGAAGCACATAATTACCATCATTGTGATCCTTTTACACACATCATAAATCTTAAAGAAATCTTAATATTTTGCGTATAATTATTTAAACATTTCAAAACTTAATAACTTAGCATCCAATATGACAAGTTTCAAATATCTTCTTACTTATGCATCTACTACCACACTTTTTTTACCATTGAAATATTTGAAAGAAAACACAGAGGATTGTAAGAAATTAAGGCATTTTCATGCTTAAGACTAATTTTCTTTTGTCCATGAAAATATTTCAAACTTTCATGGTCTAAATGTAAAACAAATGATTTAGGTCTCAAATAATGATCCAAGTTTCTAGGCTTCATAAGATAGCATATAATTCTTTATCAAACGTGGATTAATTCAATTTGGCCCCATTCAATTTTTCACTAAAGAATACAATGACTCATTTTTCTTGTGGTCGTACATCTCATATTTCTACCCCACTAGGATCACATGAACTTAAAAAATAAATATCAAAGTTAGGTAAGGATAATACTAGTGTGTTACATAGCTTGTCTTTCAAAGTCTCAAATGCTTTAGTTGCATCATCTCCCCCATTTAAATTCAGTTTTATTCATGAGATGTGTAATTGGTGCGGCAATAGTTGAGAAGTACTTGATGAGTTTTCTATAAAAGCTTGCTAGCCCATGAAAATTCCTCGCCTAATGAATATCTTTGGTTGCATGCCAATCTTGAATAGCTTGAGTCTTTATAAAATCCAATTTTATAACTTCTCTACTTGTAATATAACCAAGGAAAACAACACTCGAAATCATAAAGTCACATTTTTTTCATTTTTCCATAGAGTTCAACATCCCTTAGTTAATTAAATAATCTCCTCAAATAAATAAGATGATCATGCTCATTTTCACTGTATACAAGTATATCGTCTAAGTACACCACAATAAATTTTCTAAGTACACCATATTTCTTTTATAATGTCATTTTTCATTTATCCCCTTCCTTTATCCTCATTTGGCGATATCCCCTCCTTAAATCAATTTTAGAGAATACTTGTGCTCTACACAATTCATCTAACATGCCATCCAATCTAGGTATAGGAAATTGGTGTTTTATAATTATATTCTTTATAGTAATAGAATCAATACACATGGGCCATATACCATTTTTTTTAGAATAAGTAATGCAGGTACATAACATGGGCTCATACTCTCTCCTATGAGTTGTTGTATTTGTTTATGTAATTACTTAGTGTAACACCCAAATTTTTGGACTTAAAATTTTCATTTTAAAGAGTTAATTATGAAAGCTAAAATAATAAAAATGAAGGGTATTACCACCACACTTGGTACAAATCCCGTTTCCTCTGCTATTCGCGTACCAAGTGCTAAAATCATTACTTCATTTAAAATAATGACATGAGTACAAGGAGCAAAATAGTTAGGATAAATAGATAAATACCATGCTAAATAAAAGCAACATCGATGATTACAAAACTCAAAAGAGAAAAAGAACAGGAGGACACAATCATCTGAGTACAACTGAAATCAAATATACCAAAAAGGTACCAGATAGTCCTAGGCTCTCAATTCAAACTATTAGCTTTCCACTGAACTTATAAACTACCTACAAAGTCCATTGCCCATTGAATAAGAAGGGGCTCACAAATGGAACCCTCTAATACTATGGTATTGAGTAGTCCTTTATATATAATTAATATGAAAAACTAACATAAAACACATACAAGTCATATAAAAAAACATGATATAAGACATTTTAATATACATGGAAAGATTCAAATATGATGACCATTTATATAAACACACAACACTAAGGCCATGTACTATTCATGCTTGATCATCTAGAACAAACTAACTTACCAATTAAACATATAAGAGATGCCCTTTGAAGTATAATTAAAAGCAACATCAACCCAAAACCAAGACAATAACAACATATCACATATCTTATTATCAATACCAATAAATCTCATAACACATGTAGGCTTACAAAAACATACCGATAATAATCCATATCATCATAGGTATACACGAAGTTGAACTATAGGTAGGCACAAAGGCTGCTATCAAACCACAAGTAGGCACGAAGGTTACTACCAAACCATAAGTAGGCAAAAAGACTATTACTAACCAAAATAATAATTTAATAATAAAATAACCTATTAGTCATTTCTATTTTTATTTACTCAGGGGGAGATCAATCAACCTAGAGATACTAAGGTACTCTAATCGTACCAGCGCATCAAGACAACACAATATCCTACCAATTATTAACCCAAGGACGCAAAGGTACCCTGGTAGCACTGGTATATAAAAGTAACACAATACCCTACCGACAAGGATACCTAAACCATAAGTATGATCACCCCCTATCTGTCCATATAACTAAATAGAATAAGATATGGAGCCAGGCTAGGGCATTAAGGTATTCCAACAAAAATTCATAATCAACCATAGATTAAACCATGTCTTTAGAGCAGCGATCCCTAAAGAGCCACCATTATCGATCTCAAGGTCTTTCACTACAAGTGTTAGTATTTTATTAAGGTGACCATGAAATTGCATATAAATCATATAGATCCAATTTCCATGCTTAATCATTTTTACTCATTTTCAATTATTCTGAGACAACCATAAACATGATCATTACTAAGGTCAACCATAAAAATATACCAATGTCATCCTAGGCTTATTTATTCACATTTGGGCATATTAGGGTGAAAATAACCAAAATGCCCTTAAAATTAAAATTACCATGTTAGCGTCATATCTAAATAATAAATACATTTTATTTATTAAATTATCATGAAAAGGATAAAACATAATAATTAAATGAATTTATCATGCAATTAAATTATTATATAAACTAAATGAGCATTTTACCCTTATTCAAGATTTTGTATATAAAACTCTATCATGCGTATCTAATGCATCCATTATCACATATTAACATGTTGAATAACGTATAATACACATTGGCCATGCTTGTTAGAATAAACATCATATCACACTCAAAATGACCAAATTTTCCCTAAGGCACATATCCATAAGTATTATTCCATAAATATATCTAAGCATACTCAATCTATCGTTTTCTCACGTATATGTCATATATAATTATAAAAGATCATTTTTTCAATAAGTTCGTACCCAAAATATTTTACATAAGGTAACATGATTTTTTTATCAATTTTCATGATGTAATAAACAACACAAAATTTTAAAATAATAAATCATGCTTAACATATTACAGACACAAAAATTTTAATATGTTATCATACAATATCTATCATTTTAGTGGAGAATAAAAGTTACAATATGACAAACATACTTAACATGGTTTGTACTTCAAACCTTGATGTGTTATCATGTAATATTTACCATTTTTAATAAAGTATAAAAGTTACCTGAATTCTAACAAACATACCAATTAGCGGTATCTTACTAAATATTATAAGGTCTCGCTAATCAAACCTTCGTACTTAAAAATAATACCATAATTACAAAATTATTATTGAATAAATAATAATAATATATTTATTTTTAAAAATTATCAAAATACCCTTACATATAAAATTTGGTACTAAAAATTTTAAAAACCAAAACTCTTCTCACGTTACATGCACAATATGAGCCATGCGCACAAATGCGGATAGATGGTTGGAGGAGGAAGGGTTGGGATGCAGTGCATGGTGGTTGGGCTCAGGGTGGTGCAGGAAGGGGAAACAACTAGTGGCAGTAGGTGGAATGATGGTGGTGTTGTTATGAGGTAGTGGTGCTGCAATAGGGGAGTTGTGATGGAGAGAGCCAAATGGAGGGTGGTAGAGGTGGGTTGGGCTCGCTAGGGCGATGTAAGAAGAGAAGAGTTGCTGAGTTGTGGCTAGAAGTGGTGTAGGAAGGGTTCGATAGGGTTGTGCATGAAAGAGGGAGAAAAGGCAAAGGAAAAGGGGAGTGATAAGGTGACTCGATAGGTTGGGCTAGTGGTGATAGCTGCGAGGTGGTGAGGTAGACTTGGAGGTTATAACAAAAGTTGCCAAAGTAGGAGGGGGAGTGATGGAGGGTGGCATCAAAGGTGGTTGGTGGATAGTAATAGAATGTGCCAAATCAAAAGTAGAGCAATGACAGAGGATAATGAGGGAGGGAAGAAGGAGGAGGAGAGGAGGGTCGACAATGGTGAAGGTTGTGGTGGTGTTGGCAATGTACAGGAAGAAGAATCTAGGGCACGGAGGTGGATGGGTCGATGACATAAAAATGAAGGGAAGCAGGAGCTAGGGTGTTGGTGATGGTTGGAGGCGATCGATGAAGGTTTCTACAAAGCTAAGTGAAGCCAAGAAGGGGTAGGGCTGGCTTGAATTAAGTAAAAGAGAGGGGAAGGAGGTGTTGTTTGGTTGAGGTTGGTTGGGCGACGATGGAAGTAAACAAGATAGAGAGGGGGCTCAAGGGAAAGATAATGTTTGGTTTTGGGAAGAGACACACAAAAATAAAGAGGGGGAAATATCTAGGGTAAAACAAACGACCAACAAAGAATAGAAGAAGTGGTGTATGGTTTGAATGTAAGTGTACATGTGTATGTATATTGGCATGCAGATGGTAGTGAGGTTTATGGTTTAGGGGATGGTGTAATGGGTTCGACAAAGAGGGATATGGGTTGCTGAGTGAGGTAAGGAGGGAGATAGGGAGAGTGATTAGGGGAGGAAAATGGAGACACATAAAGGGTAAACTAGGGGTAAAATGATAGGGTAGAGTAGAAATATTTTATTTTAGTTTTAGGCTTAGTTTGTATAGGTTAGGGTATTAGGTAGAAAATATATTAGGAAAAATAATTAAGTTTAGGATAGGTTTAACCAAAAAGGAAAGAGGTAAAATAATCAAGGAAAAATACTCGACATATTATTTGGATTATAGTTCAAAGGTTATTAATAAAATAATTAGGCTAAGGTTCAAGGATTAGTTTTGAATAAAAAGGTTAAACACCCAAAAATAAAGGTTATAAAATTCTGGGGTGTTACACTTAGCTTCTTCCATATTACATCTATATGTAGGTCAATTAGGTAAAGACGCACTAGGCATTATGTCTATAGTATGTTCTATTCCTCTTTTAGAAAGTAATCCAAGTGGTAAGTCATTGGGAAATACATCATTATACTCATAAATAAGCTTGTTTAATAGATGATTAATATCATTTTTCTCCCTTTGTAAGGACTCTTTGATAATCAAAGCATAAAAACTACTTTCTTCTTTAATACGTTATGACATAGCCTTTTCATGTAAAAATAAACTTTTTTTACTTTCAACTATGTTATCATTATCACACTCACTTATAAGGTTTAAGTTTGTGTTTTTATTATCTTTCTCAATAAGATACTCATTAGTAATACCATTATGAATAACACATATATCATATTGTCATGGTTTGTATAATAAGATTCCACATGCATCCATAGGCAAAATATCACATAGCAAATCATCATGATAATTACCAATTCAAAATGAGATTAGGTTTTGTTTAGTTACCTTTAATCCTTTATATTTGTTGAGTCATTAAAGAAAATAAGGCTTTACATATGGTGTTGTATTTAATCACAACTCCTTCACCATCTGCCCATTATCCACATTTGTGTGCGATCTACTATTAATAATAACTCAATAATTCGTGTCTCCTACTCTTCCCTTGATTTTGAATATCTTCTCTCATTGGTTAGGTTTCTCATTAGTTTGAATTTGAAGAACTTTTTATTGAACATAATGAGAATTGCATTCGTCATTGAATTCACTTGGTTCAAACTCAAAGTCATCAAAAGTCTCTATAGCTTCAATCTCTTGTATGGACAACACTTTTTGGTTGAAACTCTCTAGCAAAGTGTTTATATCCTCGATATTGTAAGCATTGCTTTGTAAATACCTCACTGACCTTGGCTTTGCCTTGATCCTCTTGGGCAGTGACTTAATTCTTATCAATATTCTTAACACGTGAGGTACCTAGCCTATACTTTGTAGCTTGTGCATTCAAGTAATACTTTGTAAAAGAAGTACTTTGCTTGGCATAAGGTTTAGTGGACTTAATTTACTTTTCAAATCTCAAAGATAGATTAATCATATCATTAAGAGAGTCATATAAACAATTTTTAACCTTATCTTGAATCATCATATTAAGGCCACCTAGAAATCTAGCATATGTTTGATCCTTTTTTCCATGAATATCACATATGAGTGTTGATCTCTCAAACTCCCGAGCATATTCTTCAACACTTAGAAGTCCTTATATAAGAGCGGTTAACTTGATTTAGTTATCTTGATCATACTACTTAGGTACATAATTCTTTCTCAAGTGTTTCTTAAGCTTATCCTAAGACTTTATTTTAGATTTCCCTTCTTTTTCTCTAGTCCTTTTTTAAGTTATTATACTATATCCTAGCAAACTTCTTAAATTTAAGAGTAACAAGCTTAGACTTTTGATTATCATGATAATCCTTGAATTCAAATATAGCCTCTACTTCATTTAACCACTCAAGAAATAATTTGACATCAATTTTACTATTTAAATTAAAAAGATCAAGTTTAATAACTTTGTTTTCTCTACTATGATTTCTTAGTTGATGGTCATATAATGCTCTGTTGCTTTCACTTCCTTGAGATTCTTCTTTATAGTCAACATGTGAGTTTATATGTCTTCCTCTTGCTGGAGTGGTTAGCCTTGATGTACTTCCCATTTAGTCTCTATGGAACTCTCTCTGCTCTTGCACATTGTGGATCGAATCTTAATCAGCAAATTGTGACCCATCCTTTGCAATTGACTTTGCTTGGTAAGAAGTTGTTTTAGTTGAGAATTGATTGCATCTAGATTGGTTGAGGCCTTTCAGAATACTTTAAAAATAGCTTGAAAATTCTTCTCCTCCTCCATTTGTATTGACTTACACGAACACACACTCAATAAATGGTTATTACTTCTAAGGTTTTGGTTAGAAAACCGACTAAAACTTGAATTACCTCTTGGCCTTTGGTTGGTTCTTGTAGGGTTTTTAGACCGAAGTATGTTAACCACAAGGTCAACAATAAAATATATCACAAACACAAATTGATTTTTTCACTCAACAAAATTCTTGTTAAGTTCTTGATATAGAACTAAATAAAAAAATAAACCTAAGTACTCTGTTAGACTCGAATAGTCATGCATGAATCATCTCTTATTGTATAGCATGTCAAAACCAAGATTTTCACATTAATCTTCATGCAAGTTACAAAGGTGACTCCAAGAATAATCAATCTAAGCTTATAATTATACATAGTTTAAGGTGGAACAAGTCAAGGCACAAAAACAACTCACATCTTTCTTATTTCAATCAAATATCATATCACGATTATTATGGAATGCATGATCGGTAATAACTCTCATAATTTGGTTACTATAGGTAATTACTTATCATTCAATGTTTAAGCTTAATCACATGTAAGATTATATAGAACAAATCTCACCAAAACCAAATGATCAACACGATTGTACCTTCTTAATTTACTTGAAAACCCTAACATATATGCCTTTATGCTTGTTCAATCTTTTCATATAAACACTCTATATGTCAAGATCGTCACACCTAACTAGTCACCCTATCACATGTTCAAATATAGACTTCATAATGCATACAAGATTTCAAGAAATTCCTTTAAGATTTGAAGTACACAATCACGAATCATTAAGAATGATCAAGAACCTTATTCAGTGGCCATTTGGGTTACGTTTGTTGTCTTCATTACAGAGGGAATAATATTCTCCAAAGTTTGGTAATTCAAAGTGTGGCTTTGTTACCAAAACTGATGTGGATGCTCAAAGAGGGCTCAATCATAAAATTAAGTAGGATCTTTCTTTATTTTTCCAAAGTAATGTCGGAGTGATGTTGGTTTGAATGGTAGGTGTCGATGCTCTTTAACTTTAGGATTGGATTTTCAATAAGACCACTTTAGTTATAAGGAAAAATAACAAAATTTTCTATCTAGGACAACCTTAACTCTCAAGATCAACTTGCTTAGAGAGGAGGGAGAATTCAAATATTCTTAATCTTTCATTCAACTTGATAATATTTGAAGTACAAGCTCGAAAATCATATATATTTACATGGGTGTATTTAGCTTATCTTTCACTAACCAATCACTAACCTAACCGACTTTAAGCTATCTATATTAACTAGTTAGTAAAATAATTAAGCTAATACAATACAACCCTATAACATACACATAATCGTCTATAATTACAAGTTACAAGATATTATAAAGTATACATAAAGTCTCAAAGATAAACAAAATCCTAACCATGAAATACATGCAATAATTGTAACAAAGATTTGTGTCTTCTAGCTTTGTATTCTATGCAATTTTGTAGCCCTTATCTTGTACACTATATATATTTGATGAAATCTTCTTCTTGTAAGCATATAAAATATCTGCAATAATCACTTAACAAAACATTAGTAGCATTAGTGTTTTCAAAAATAACAGGTACCCTCTCTAAGTATTCTAACTCTTGACATCCAATAGAAGAAGAGTAAGATGCTCCCCCATCAACTAAGTTGGAGCTAAAGAGGTATGAGGCCTTCATTTCACTGTTTTGATATATAGGGGATATTTTGTTTGATTGTGTGGGAGGTACAAGTATGGGCAAAAAATTTAGCTTTTGTGGGTAGGCTAGCTAATACATTGGGGCATTCTCTAATATATTTTTTTTGCTCTTCTATGGTCTATAGTATGGTCCTATAGTGGTTAGAGAGGAGTAGGTAGTTTTTCCACTCCTACGCATAATAAGTTTCCCATTAAAAAGGTTTAATATGACTTGAAGTGGTTAGTGGATGCATATGATCAGATAATCAAGGGATAATGTATCTCAGTTATCATGTGATGAACTGGTAATGTCTATGTGTCAAGTTCTTGATTTAATAATACTGAGGAAGAAGTATTGTTTGCTTTCACTACCGTAGTCACTTGATATTGCCATTCAAAATGACTGTTGCTTATATCCTAGCCTAGATTTATATATGTTATTATATTTTCTTTGTAGATAGCACGAGATTCATCGGGCATGGTTGGGATAGTTCATTAGAAATTATTTAAGAGTTTATTTTAGCAAGGATATATATCACCACTTTATCTTACATTTATTTTGAATTATGTTTGAGAAGACTAAAAGAATTTTAGCATTTCCTCATAAAAATTTTGATACAAAGGTTAGTAGCCCCTTTCATCTATAATGCCCCAAAATTTATTATTGACAAATATTAATTTTTGTGGAAGCTAAACATGGAGTAATTGGGATTTACCATCATACTTAACACGAATATGGTTTCCACACCTTATTCATATCAAGTACAAAGCAAAAATACTAACGATTTAAACAAGATAATAATAGAATAATACAAATTTCATAAACATAGATAAGAGTTTGAATATAAAATTATGAGTAAATTACTTATCAAAATACAACAAATAAAACTGTGGACCTAAGTGTCCATAAGATATCTAGATAAAAACTCAAGCTATAGGATAATTGAGACTCTATGCTCAAAACTCAACAATACAAATCACTCATCCTCTAGAAGTGTATCAAAATTAGCAAAGTTATCAAGATGATCATAAAAAATTTTCACATCGACAACTAGGTTATCAACTCAATGGAATGAGTAGTGGTCATGAAAATGATGGTTAATATTTGTGTATTAAGTAGTGTAATAATTCACATCACTAGAGTAAAACATGCATATGACGTAAGGTCATAATGAGAGAAAATTATACGCGCACACTACATATGGTATAAGGTGGCCTAAAAGTGCAACCATCTTAAATTTCATACTTAGATGATCATGAAAGCTCATTTAATTAGCACATTGAGCCTATAAAATCATTAACACCAACATCCCTTCCCTTTCTCCCACAAATGGGAGAAAGCTAGACAACCTCACTGATACTCTAACATCTAAGATAGATACATGCTTGGGACACTAGTAAACCTCTAATCTTTAAGTATTTTTACCCCTACAAGTTGGATTAATATAGATTATATTAAGGTCATTTGGTTTCGATAGAACCAAGTATTTATTACAATAATTTAAACACTTAGTTCTGACTTATGTATTCCTAAACTAAAACCTTTTCTTATAATATTACGCCTATGCTACTTCTATTTGTCCCTAATGTTTCACATATCATAATTAACCTTTTTATTAACTAAAATTGCTTATGCAACATCAAAATTTCATATTTCACCCAAAAAGACCAAAATGTCAGTCAAACGTAGAGAGTTTCTCTGTCACCAACTAGTGTTACCAACTGTGCTAGTTGGTCTAGGGGTTAGAAAACTCACACCTTTCAATAGGGTTCAAGTAGTGCTGTAGGAGTTCCTTCAGGTAGGCGCCTAAATGTGATTAGCTAATTTGAGGTTGAGAATTAAGGCAATGTGGTGACCGGTATGCTTATTGTTTCTACCTTTTTAATATGCGATCTATTTTACTCTAGTGCATCATATGCCTGTGCACCATCTACATTCGTTGCTAGAGCTACATTGTCTCCTTCTTGTAGTATTTCTACTTTTATTGTATTGCTTTTGGGGAATAGAATTGTGTGCTCTTAACTTTTTAATTGGGTATCCTTAACAGTTCGCAAAGTAGAATTTTCCTTATACCTTATGGAACTTGAGTTGTGTGACTTTGATGTAATAGTTAGAATGGCTATGAATGGAAAATATTAAGCATTAATAGGTTACACATAGAAGCATGTGGTTCTTCATAGACCGAAGGGTGTTAGAGTCTCTTATTGAAGGTGCAAGTTTAGCCCCTCTGTGAAGGTTTTATCGGCTATTGTTTTAAGTACCCTTGATCATAAAGGATATTTGTTCTTTTATGTAGTTTTTGAGATATGAGGCCAATGAAATTCTACTAGAGCAAATCTCGGTAATTTGAGACGATCCTGATGTGTTTTCTTATGCCATTAGTTCAAGATGATTAGTTCACCATTAACTTGTTGTTAGGGACGGAACCGATATCTAAAGTATTATACCGTGTGGCTCAACTAGAAGAATTATTGGAGAAGAGCTAAGTTTGAACAAGTGTATTTCCTTAGGAAGCACTAGGCCTCTTCGTCGAGAAGAAGGGTAGAAGTTTTAGGTTGTGTATAGATTATCAAGGATTATAGTAAAAAATTGGTATCCCATACCTTGAATTAATGATCTATTTAACTAGCTAAAGGGCACCATAGTATTTTCAAATGTTGATATTGGGTTGGGTTACTATCACTTGAGGATCGCCGAGTAGGATATTCCGAAGATAACTTTTTAAACTAGATATGGCCATTATAAGTTCATAGTGATTCCTTTCAAACTAACTAATGCGCCATCAACATTCATGGCTCTCTTAAACCAAATCTTTAGGTAATTTTTGGATCAATTCATTGTGTTGTTCATCAATGACATTCTTATCTACTTTAGTAGCTGTCAAAAACATAAAAATCATATAATACATTCATGGGCATTATTAAGATCACACTACTTTTATATCAAACTTTCAAAATGTGATTTTTGGCTAGATCAAG
This sequence comes from Tamarix chinensis, assembly GCA_030549775.1. Classification (NCBI taxonomy): domain Eukaryota; kingdom Viridiplantae; phylum Streptophyta; class Magnoliopsida; order Caryophyllales; family Tamaricaceae; genus Tamarix; species Tamarix chinensis. The sequence continues at coordinate 75,038,133 of CM060179.1, read as the reverse complement.
TAACTTTTATTGGACATGTGATATCAAATGATGGTGTATCAGTAGATTTTTCTAAGATTCAAGCAGTTTTGAGTGGACAACACCAACATTTATCAAAGAGGTGTATAATTTTCTAGTATGGTTAGATAGTACTATAGGTTTGTTGTAGACTTCTCCAAGATAGCTCATCCCTTGACCAATTTGTTGAATAAGGACACACAATTCCAATGGGATGAGATCTGTGGTTAGGCATCCATGTAATTGATGAGACATTGACTTCAGCCCCAATGCTCACGCCACCAAGTAGAGTGGGATGGTTTTGAAGTGTATATTGCTGATTCTAAGCATAGATTGGGTTGCGTATTGATGTAGTATGGGAGAATAGTAATTTTCTTCCTATCAGTTGAAGATACACAAACAAAAATATTTGACACATGATTTAGAGCTTGTCGTGGTGGCGTTCACTTTAAAGATTAAGAGGCATTATCTCTATGGCGTTCATTGCAAGTTTTACACCGATCACAAGAGCCTTGAATAAATTTTCACATAATGGTGTTTGAATTTGATACAACACTAATGGTTGGATTTAGTCAAGTATTATGACCTGTAGTTGACCCACTATGAAGGTAAAGCCAATGTAGAGATAAATGCTCTTAATCAAACTATATCGCATTCTTTAGCACAATTGTGTTATCAAATTACTTGTGTTAGGAGCTCTAGGATATGGATATTGAGTTGATCACCACGTTCATTTTTAAAGTGAGGATTAGTGTCCTCACCATTACACCTTCAATCTTTGGCGAGATTTGAGCTAGTCAACCCAATGATGTTAAGCGTGAGTAATTAAGCGTGGTATTGTAGAAGGTAGAGCCCAAAGATTTCATATCCATGAAGACAAAAGTATTAGATACTGTGGTAGGTGGTGTGCACCACAAGGGTTTATTGAGCTCAAAATGAAGATCCTTGAGGAAGGTCACTGTACTCCTTATTCTATCCATCCTAGAGGGGATAAGTTTTATAAGTATTTGAAAAAGGTATATTTATGGCCTTGTATAAAATGGGAAGTTGTAAAGTTTGTCGCCTAATGTTTCATTTCTCAAAAATTTAAGATTGAGCATAAGAGATCGACAGGTTTAGTAAAACCATTAGAAGTTCCATAGTGGAAATGGGATAGTATATCCATGGATTTGTAGGTTGGTCTTCCAAAAACTCGTAGTGGTTTTGATTTCATTTGGGTTATGGGGGATTGGTTGACTAAGACGACGGTGTTTATATTGATAAAGTCGACATGGAGCATGTAACAGTTATCCAAAACTTACAAGAGACATGTTGTGAGACTATATGGAGTCCCTATAGACATTTTATCAGATCGAGATTTTGGGTTCTTGTTACACTTTTGGAAAAAGATATAGTTTGCTTTGGAATTCAGTTGAAGATGAGTACTGTTTTTCACCCAGTTGTGGATGGTTAGACATAAAGGACCATTCATACCTTAGTGGATATGATTCAAGCATGCATGATGGACTTTGAAGGTAATTGGGAGGATTAACTAAATGTGATTGAGTTCTCTTACAAAAATAGTTACCAAGTGAGTATTAGGATGGCACCTTTAATGTCTTATATGGAAATAATTTACGTCCCTTGTGGTGGATTGATATCAACAAGATAGTTGTTTTGGGACCAGACATGATTGAAGAGACTAAAAAATATATTAGAGTAATTCAGAACTACATGAGAGTTTCGTAGGATTGATAAAAGAGCTATTCAGACTTGAAGAGAGTGACTTATGGATATGAGGTGGGAAGTATAGTCCTTTTGATTGTCTCTCTGACCGAGGGACTGATGATGTTTGGTAGGAAGGGTAAGCTTAGTATAAGGTACATTGGGACTTACAAGATCTCAGAGCAAGTCGGCAAGATTGATTCCTAGTTAAAGCTACCAATAGAGTTGTCTAGTGTACACAACATATTTCACATTTTCCAGTTAAGGAAGTACTTACTAGATCCTTCACACATCATCCAACCAGAGATGTTAGATCTTGATGAGTCTATGATCTTTAAAGTGTGACTAGTGAGCATTTTAGACATGAAGATTAGAGAGATGCATACAAAGACCGTTCTACTAGTAAAGATCATTTGGTCATGACATGGTGTCGAGGAGGAGATTCGTAATAAATATCCCAATTTGTTCTCTTAGTGTGTTATCGTATAGTGTAACCTTTTCTTTTAAGGGGGTGGTAACCCTTTTGCCTTGTTGTGTTAAACCTCATGTATGCCTTCTATGTTATCATATGATATTGACCAACTTTAGTTAGTAGGCTTCGGGCACATAACCTCTTTCGAGGGGCTAGTATTATAATACCCTATAAATTTAAAATCTATGAAGTATGAAGTTCTTGGGTTTAATGGAGTTCAGATGATTTTTTATCTTAATTTGGAAATGTATTTTGGATTTGATTTGAAATGGAATTAGAAAAGATTGGAAATTAAGGAATAAAATAGATTTTTTTTAGAGTAATAATTGATTGATTCTATGAACTACTCTATTGGTTAATCATTTTTAGCTAGATTTTTGGTTTGAAGAACCTGTAATACCTTGAATTATAGTTAAATATAATTTTGAGTAATTAATATCGCAAATAATTCTAATCTTAGGCAATTAATATTTATACCTTAACCTAACTCCTTAATCTTAATTCCTAACTTAACCCTAATATCTATTATGGATTATTAATATAAACCTAACCCTGATAAGTTGTTAATTAAATTACCTTAATACCCTAAACTAAATTATTTTAACCTATGTATAATTTTAAAACCAAACCTAATTACCTTCGTTCCCTTTTTCTTTTTCCCCTCTTTTTTTCTTTTCTGTTTCCACTTGCTTAACCTCCTTTTCTTCTCCAAAATTTTACTACACAAAGATATAACACCCCAATTTTACTACTAAAAAATTTCATATTACAATGAAAGTATATAAGTAGAATATTGGGGGTTACCGCTGTAATTAATATAAGTCTTGTTTATTCAAATATCCTTACATTAATCACTATGCTAAAATTATTTATAGTAACAAAAGAACATTAGAAATGAAAGAAACATTTATAATACGATATGAGTTTGGATATTAACTCCGAGTTACAATAAACAAAATATAAAATAAGGATACCATAAATTAAGAGTCCAAAAAGGTATCTCGGTATATACATCTACCGGATAACATTACTCTTTACTCAAACACCCAGTACAAATAAGATCATTCATCCCCACATAGTGCATCAAAGGAAATTACTCATCTAGATGATATTCTAAGACTTGCACACAATAATTAGGGTCTTCTACGCATGGGAATGAGCATCACCCATATAACTAGTGGTCAGTACACTACGTACCGAGAGAGGGAACAATACTAATGAGTTAGGGTTACAAATAACACATGCATTCACAACAAGTGATAAGTACATATTTAAATAAATGAAATATCTTATAAGATAAGTATGAATCAAGGTCTCTTCATTAGATATAACCATTTTCATTCTTTTATATACATTGAATGCAAGAACTCCACTATTCTTAAACTAGTGGAATAGTCTAAAATACCTTCTCGGAGATAATACACTCGAGTCACTATTATCATATAGTGGAACGGATCTAAAAACATCACCTTCTTGAGGTAGAATGCTACCGCACCATTATTCTCTCCGGTGAAACGAAGATAAAAATAACACCTTAGTCTTGACTCACGTTCTCTTCCACTTTAAATCATTAGTATCTTTTCCATAGTGTATACTGTTATTTTTTATTCCATAATGAGAAGGAGCCCCACTATTCTTAATCTAGTGTAACGGATTGAAACACCTTCTCAGGGCAAAACGTTCTTGAACTACTATTCTTTTTGGTGGAACAGATATTAAAAACATCATCTTTTCAGGACAGAATGCTCCTGAACCATTATTCTTTTGGGTGGAATAGAATATATAAAAAAATATCACCTTGGCTCTGCTCATGTGCTCTTTCACTTTAAATGATTAATATCTTATTCATGATTGATATGCGAGCATCAAATAAATTAAAGCAGATAAACACATAATACAGGTCAAAGTCCTTAATCTCTTCAAACCCTAATTACACACTCCTAGCATTCATTCTACCATATTGATTATTCCACCACAAATTATAATATATCATCCTTGAATATCATCATTATTATCGTACCCATAATTAGTAGTTTAACTCCCACATCGTACACATACAATAATAATCTTATCCCAAGGTACTACTCACAGAATTACCGAAATCCTAGTTTCACATGTAGTCATAAATCTTCTCATTAGATTCATATCAATACCACATTCAATATATATTTCCATAATGCCAACCATTAACCACATATCCAGAATTTCGGATTTACTCTGAGGTTTTACACATATAATAGTATTATTATCATTTTAAGTTATTAAGCCCTAATTAGGCCATTATTACATTTTGAAGAATCTAAGACAAACAATAATACTTCTAAACACTTCCTAGGGCATCATTACCGTATTTTAATCCACCTAACACATAAAATACCAAAATTTCTTTATTATCCCATAATAACCAAAATTCCCTTAAGGATAACAAAAAGCCTTGATTTTATAAAATCTTTTATCTTCCATAATCATTATTTTCCAAATCTACCATTTATCATCATACCTTATAAATATACTTATGTCCACTTATCACAACTTATTTAGCCCATATTTCATGCCATAAAATATATTTCCCACATATATGTCATTAACATAACAACATCATATCCATATTGTCGCTTACCCATTCTTACTTTCTTTCAAATATATATTCCATATAATCACAACATATCATCAACAACACACATTAAATCATATAGCAACAATATCATGAAAAATACATATATCCATATAAGTAATTAACACAAAAATCCTAAAACATCAATTAGTATCCTTACCAATAGGGACATAAGGCTCTAAGCATGTAAATCCAGACCTCCTCCTCTGAGATTACTGGAATACCACTTGCGAAAAATAACATAACACCTGGTCAGACTTGAAGAGTAGAACTAAGGGAGAAATTAAGATAAAGAGGGTAAAAATGGAAATAATTAGAGTCAGATAGAAGCTTGGGATGTGTGGATATGTGGTGGAGCTATGGTTAAAATTTAGTGGTATTTGGAGATGAAAATAAGAGTGTACGACCAAAATGGGTGGCTGCACTACCGTGCTACAGGCAGTGCACACCCTAGTCAAGAGTTGGGATTGTGCACGGCTAGACGGTATGAAGTGGCACGGCCGTACTCGATCACTAGGTAAGCAGGCGTAAGTCAAACATATGTGCATGGGTGTGCGATAGGGATGTGCGTAGGCTGTGTGAGGGTGCACGGGCAGGCTGTGTTGGGTTACACAAGCGTGCGATAGGAAATTTTAGTCTTGCATGGCCTTACAAAGGCTATGCACTTTGCAGAAACACAATGGACGAGAGGGAGAAGAGGGAAAAAGAAGTGATGGTTGATGGCAATGGCCAACGACTGTGATGGGAAAGGCTGGGGTGACATTGGTGGTCAGTCCACTGGTAGATGGACGGTGCATGGTGGCACATAGTGGCGTTAGTGGTGGAAATGGAGGTGCGGCAGGCAAAACAAGGTATAGAAGAGGAGGAAAAGAATAAGGAAGAAAAAGGAAAGAAGAAGGGGATCTTGGGGTAGTGTTTTGGACACAAAATGGGTAAAAGGTAAGGCAAAACAAAAGAGGAAGGAAGTACAGTGTGTAGTGTGTGTGTGTGTACATGGGCGTGCAAATGGGTGATGTAGAGGAATGGTGTAGGTCACAAGGGATGGTAGTGGAGATGATGGCTGAGTGTTGGGAAAATTACATGTGGTGCAGGCGGGTGATGGTGATGGTTGTGTGTATGTTGCATATGGATGAGAAAGAAATGGTAGGGAGATAGGGTGGTAGATCGATAAGGAGAGGAGAAGTATATTGGTGATGGATGATGGATGAGAGATCAGGGTGGTTGCAGAGGTGATGGGAGATGGTGTAAGTGAGAGGATGCGAGTTGCATAGAGTTTAATCAAATGTTATAGCGAAGTTGATGGGAAAAAGGAGAAGGAAGAAAGAAAAGGAGAAAGAAAAATAGAAAAATAGAAAAAATTGGGAATTATTTTAGACGATTTTGGATTAGCCAAAATAGATAGAATTAGTAAAAACTTTAGTGGATTTGAGATTAGGTTACAAAATATAGTTTAATTGGGTTAAAGATTTGGATTTGAATTTGGTTAAGATTTTAGGATTAAGAAATTTGGTTAAGGCTAAAATAAGATTTTATCAAGATTAAAATCAAATCAGGGTTTTAATGATATAGGATTAGGAAAATTAAATTTTTAGGGTATTATATGTAACACCCCAAAGTTCACTACTGAATTTTTTTGTTTTATTAAAATAAACAGTAGAAGCAAAGAAAGTAAAACTGTGAATTTCAGGGATATTACCGCCACACTTAGTACCAGACCAGTTCACTCCTACCGTTCCAATACCAAGCGCTGAGGCTAAATGAATAAAATACAATTTGCAAGAAACTCAAGTTATATTTAAATCAGAGTAGCACAATAAAAATTTTACAAGGATAGAACCCACCATTGAAGATTACAATAATACAGATTATATTTAAACCAGGAGTTAAAAGGAGAAAGAGGTAAAATCCTAAAAGTTCTGGATAATCCTTACACTCTTTCCCATTGTCCACTTGAATAGAAACGAACCTGCAAGGGACATTGCCCTTGAATGGGTAGGGGCCCACAGATAGAATCCTTCAGTGCTATAGTATTGAGTAACCCTTTAAACCACACTGAAAAGTAGGCCCGCAATGCAACACATGATGCAAAACCATATACACATAATAAGAAATGCATACACAACATTCACATACTTAGTAAGTCCATCACATATTAATAGATCATAATGTGAAATCAAAACCTTTTGGCCTTAAGCCATTAATCCATCATTATTTAATTATCTCTCCAATTATACCCATATGAGTGAGAGAACCCTACTATTATAGCCGGTGGACCAGAAACATACAGGACAGAACACTCCTGACTGCTATTATTTGTCGATGGATCGGTCTCTAGGGTAGAAGGCTCCCGACCACTATTATCGCTGGTGGATCGGTCTGGCCCTAACTCATATGGTATTCCACTATAAGTAATTAGTATTTTTCATGATTTATTCACATCCAATATTGGGTTTATTGAGCTCGGGACCCCCACTATTATAACCGGTGGGCCGAAATACATTATACATCTTCTAGGCCAAAATTACTATTATATTTGGTGGACCGGTACTCATAATATGATTCATCTAGGCCTGGCTCGTTAATCGTTTACTTTCACGATTATTGTTTTTCCTTTTTAATCAGCACAACAGTTACATTAATTTGCCTCAAGGAGGAGATCAAGAACCCGAAGATGCAAAGGTACACCTATCATATTGGTGCATACAAGCTAGTCAGTAACCTTCAACCATCAACCCAGGGACGCAATGGTACCCTGGTCGTATTGATGCATACATGCTACATGGTACCCTACCAACAAGGACACCTAATCTATAAATATGCATACCTCCTAAATAGATACGTAGAGCTAGATAGAGTAAAATGTAGGGCCTGGCTAGGGCACTAAGGCATACCAGAAAATGCTAGAATAATCATGGGATAAACCACATATTTAGGGTAGCGACCCCTAAAAGGCCACCATTCCCAATCTAGAGGTTTTTTACTTTAAATATTAGTTTCTTAATTAAGGTGATCGCGAAAAGTACAACAACCACATATTTATTCACTTCTAATCATTTATGATATCATTAGGTACTTATTTACACAATTAACTAAGATAACTTAGAGGAATCACTAAGGACTACTCCCTTAAAAGAGAAGAACCCCAAAACCTAACACATCTGAGCTAAAAAGCTCGAGATATGCCTCACACATGTCATTCTCTGTAACACCCCAAAAATTCGCTACTAAAAAAATTTGTTTTAGAAAAGAGTTTCATGGAAGCTACTAAATCAAAACTTGTGAATTTCGGAGATATTACCGTCATGATCAATACAAGCCCCGTCCCTAGTTGGCATCGTACTAACCATAAGGCTAAAGAAGAATTAACAACCATCATAATTCAAACTCAAAGCAAGGCTTCATAAAAGCACTGAAACATTCATAAGACAAAAATCAGAGTATGCGAAAAGAGTTTACAATTCAAAGTACATAATTAAAATTCCTCAAAAGGAATGAAGGCTATAATATGATAAAAATTAAGTCTGAGTAATCCAGTACAAAATAAAAGAACATAGGAAGTAAATATGACCACATTGCTCTCGATCTCAAACCAAGTCCATGCTCAACACTCAGCCCCATCTAATGTCTCATAAGCATCGAAGGCATCGAAAACAACATTACCAACTTGCACAAACTTAGAATGGCCTTCTGCTCATGGGAATGAGCAGCACCCATGAAATAATAATATTTACAACATGTTTATGATATCCTAAAGGGGCCACATCAAAACATATCACATTATATACATGTCGTAAGAGAACGCATGAGCATACCTCAACTCCAAGTTGTGCTACACATAAAACAATTATAATGATAACCATAAGATACACCATATAACATACAAGGTATATAAGACACATAATACACATAGGGCCTTTGTAACACCCCCAAAATTCACTCCTGAAAAAAAAAATTTTGAAAGAATAAAGCGGAAGCTAGAAGTGAATCTGGGGAATGTTACCGCCACATCTAACACAAGATAAATGTCCACCATCTATCTCATGCTAGATGCAAGGCTAAAACCTGTCAAACAGAATTTCAAACATCGATGCCGTAAGAATAAACTCCCACAAAGAGATATCCATAGGCAGATGGCAAGTGAATAAATTCACTAAACAAATCATCGCTGAATTAATCAGCGGAACCTGTGAAATAAATCCGAATTTTAAAAGCTTATCAGAGTACGAGAAATTGAAAGCTAATTACAATACCCTTGATATTTTAAATGCAATACTTGAAACTTCCAGACATAAATACAGTTAAACCTGAAAATTTCCGACGGATCAAATTCCAGATTGCCTACTCTCTTAAGCCAAGTCTTCCACCCAAATATAATATTCGAACTCAAACCTGCACAAGAGATCTGCTCCCCACCATCAGTGGATCATCACAGGACCCATTCAATCAAGGTAGCACCAGTACGGGTCCGGTACTGAGTAAATCAATACTACCAAACTCACGGAAGGAAACATGAAACATATAAGATATGAAAGACTCTAGCTTACAATTCTCATGCTCAATTATTCACGTATTACATACAACAAAACATAGGATCACAGATTCATACTCATGAGTACATTATTAGACATGATGGCACATAAGATACAAGCGTACAAGAAATCACAATCACATGCTAAGTAACACCAATCCAGCAATCCAATAATAATCATTACTACATCCGATTTTATTTGTTTACAATGAGTTCAGGGACCCCACTATTCTTCAACCGGTGGAACGGTCTGAAGCACCTCTCGGGGACAACACACCCGAGCCACTATTATCATCCAGTGGAACGGATCCTACACCTCTCAGGGCAAAACGCTCCTGAGCCACTATTCTGAACCGGTGGAACGGCTTGAAGCACCTCTCAGGGACAGAACACCTGAGCCACTATTATCGTCCGGTGGAACGGACCCTACACCTGGTCCTGACTCACGTAATCTTTCACTTTAAATAATTAGTGTCTTATCCATTACTTAACTCATATCATATTCTTGTTCACGTTGAGTATAGGGCCCCACTATTCTTAATCCGGTGGAACGGACTGAAGCACCTCTCAGGGACAAGTCACCTGAGCCACTATTATCGTCCGGTGGAACGGACTCTACACCTCTCAGGGCAAAACGCTCCTGAGCCACTATTCTGAACCGGTGGAACGGCTTGAAGCACTTCTCAGGGACAGGACACCTGAGCCACTATTATCGTCCGGTGGAACGGACCCTACACCTCGGCCCAACTCACGTGATCTTCCACTTTAAGTTATTAGTATCTTATTCCAAGATTTTAACCGACCATAAATCAGGCCCACATAAATAATTCCATGGCATAAAGATACAACATAAGGTATCAAATAGTTTCAAATCCATACTCAACCATTCACATACTCAAATACATATCATATTCAACATCATACTAACATACATTGGCATTGGGGCTATGAACTCATACATACATAAAATTTCCACACAGAAAATAGCATACACTGGACAGGATTAAATGATCAATAGGCATACTCATCACCTTCCACTTGGAACAGAAATACATCCAGATTCTATCATAAGTAAAGGTAAGTAATGACTTACCTCAATCCGAAGCTAGCTAAGCAAATTGAGAAAGAGGGAGAGCTATCGAAAGCTCGACAATCCACAAGAAAGTTTTCCTAGATTGCCGATAGAAATCGAAACTAGGTTTAGAAACTATCTTATCAATTAATAATTCACATATTATAACAAAATCCAGAAAAACGACCCTTCTTGGAAAACGTGTCCAAAACTTAGGACTCAAGAGCATAACTCTATTAAGATTTAAGATTAAAAATACATCAAAACGGATTAACACACATATCACTTGGGACATTTTAATTTAATTTGGAAAGACCAAGAAAGGATAATCGATTATAAGGTAATCTATCGTAAATGACTTATTCATTAGGTTTTACAACTAAATAGATAAACCAATCATTTGCATAGAACCGAAACCAAACCAATTAGATTAAAACATAATTTAAATGATTTAAAACCCAAAGACAGAAATCGATTAAATAAAATACGCATAGCAAAAACCAATTTATAAAACACTCCCCGACGATTAGGGTTTTTAATCCCTAAACTACGAATCGACCAAATCACTTCGATTACCTCAAATGGATAGTTTTAAAACACAATTACACTAATTTTAGATAAATCTAGATAATCAATTTCAACAAAACAATCTTCCGATTAACCAATTCAAGACGATCCGTTTTCAAAATTAGGGTTTTAAAGCCCACGACACAAACTCAGATAATTGAAATCAATAAATTCCAATTAAAGGTATTAGAATACAATTAGGATCATTTCAACTACTTATATAAATTTAATTTTAGAAAAACAATTATACAAATAACTAATTTCATAATCTCACTTGAAATCTAGGGTTTTAGGCCCGAAAATGCAATTCGGTTGAATTCTATTAATTTAATTAAATTGAATATTTAGAAATGCAATTAGACATATTTTATAACATATCAAATAATCAATTGATCAAAACCGCTGAAAGAAATACCCAATTTAGTACAATTAGGGTTTTTGAGCCCGTAACGCAAATCCGATCAATTCTTGCTAAAATATATAAATTGATGGTTCGAAAATGAAATCAAATATATTCTAATATAAATTGTATAGTCAATTGAATAAAACCACCCGATTACACAATCCAATTTAGTCCCGTAAGAGTTTTGACCTAATAATCCAATTCCGATTAATTGCGCACAATTTTCCCAAATCAACGTTTCCGATATGAAATTAAATACATTTCAAACGATATTGTAAAATCGATTGAGCGGAATGACTCAATTACGCAACCCAATTTCGTTACACAAGAATTTTGACCTAGAAATCAAATTCCGATAAATTATGCATAAATTTCTCAAATTGGCGGTTCCAACATGAAATTAGATACATTTAAAAACATATTGTATAATCAATTTATCCAAAATCGCCAAATCGGACGGATCCGAAAAATTTGGGCATAACCCGACCTAAAATTCAATTTTCCAAATTTCAACACAAACCATACAATTAATATATCCAAATCAATCTTACAGCACATATATACATAATACAACAATCAATTTAGCTTATCAGAAGCTAAATCACACTCAATCAATCAAATTCAATATTAGGGTTTTCGAAAATTTATACCAACAAAAATCAACAAAATCGGAGCAAAGGAAGGCCGGAGAAGCTTCGTCGGAGGCCGGAGACAGCTCGCCGGTTACCGGGCGGTGGCGGCGCAGCCTGCATTTGCTGCTCGTCACTACTGCAGCGCACGGTTGCTGCTGCCCTCTTCGGCTGCTGTGCGTGGCTGGTGCCTGCTGCGGTGGTCGGGAGACGTCAACGGCCGGCGAAGGAAGAGCAGGGAGGAGGAGGTCGGGGTTGGCGCTGGGGTTTCTGGCGCAGAGAATAGGTCGGGAGCAGGGGAGACGGGAAAAGGAAGGAGAAGAGAAAAGGAAAGAAGAGGGGGGTCGACCGGTTGGGTTGGGTTTTTTTTTTTTTTTACAAATACATATATAAAATAAAATACTAAAAGTTTAACAATTATTATTGGAAGATTTTATCTAAAATTTATTAAACAAAAATTATTTCGTAAGGTTCCGAAAGCTAATAATTAATAAAACGGCTATATAAAGAATTTCGGAAACATTTTCGGAAAAATTTACCAACGAACATAAAAATTTGTATTATTTACGGAAATATATTATAAGACCTCGAAAAATTATTTAAAAGCATATAATAAAATATTTAAGTCAAATTCTAATAAACCGAGACTAATTTAAATAATTCTCGAAATCGGTTTTCCGTAAACCAAAAATCGTAAAACGGAAGAAAATTAATTCCGGAAAGAAATTCATAAATAAACTCCGAAAATCTTTTTAATTTAAAACTTCCCAAAAATATTAACAATTACCGGAAACGAATAAATTTAAAGTCGGAAATATTTTCCTACGGATAAAATTATTAGAATAAATTTATTTATTTAAAACATAAATTTCATAATTTAAATAATATATTTCGTTAACGAAATATAACTCCAAAATAAAGTCGTAATCACACGACGAAGTTATAATCGGAAACGAATCTAAAATATTAAAATCAAAACACGAGAAAGAATGTGAATACATATTTTTAATCGAAAATCGAAATCATAAGAATATAATAAAATCATGGCCGTGAACGAAATTTTCCAGAATGGTTCGCAACGGCAACGATTAATTAAATTCAAATATGAATTCGAAATCGTCGATAAATCCATAAAACGAATCAAAATTAAAATAATTAAATATTTGCATCAAATTACGCTAATAAAGTCATTAGGCTTAATAAAATTAGATTTCAAAAATACGAGGTATTACAGCCTTAACTTAATACGACATCGGTCTTGGAGCACACTCCTATGCCTCTTTAGGGTTTTGACTGGGTTCACCTATAAGAGGGGAAAAAACTAAGGATTAATTTTCCTCCTACTAAAAATATTATTATTTCCTACTTTATTTTAATATTAGGGTTAATATTATTAAAAGAAACTTTACAAGTAAAAATAGGTTTTTTATTCTCAAGTTAGCATACTAGGTTATTACTAGTCAAAATAGGTTCATGATAAGTATTTATAGCCATATTTATATTATTAAAGCTAATAGCTTTATTACTTCTAATAATAGTAATAATACCAGTTATAGTGAAAATAGTGCTAATAATAATAATAATACTCATAGTAATAGAAGCCCTAGTATTATCAAGATTAAGGCTGCTAATAGGGTTAGTAATAAAAATAATAATATAATAATAGTAATATTAACAAAAAATAATAATATTGCTAAGGATAATACTAATAATAGTAATATTTGAAATAATGATATTTATATGGGTAAGGCTTTGAATTCTTTTACAAAAGTAATAGTAGTAATATACTAAGGCTAGCACTAGTAATAATAACAATAAGAATACTAAGAATAAAAATAAAAATAAAAGTAATAATGATATTAATGGTGATAGAAATAAGGATAATCATAATATTTATTAAAATAAGGTTCCACTTCTTTAAATAAGAATGGGATAAATATCCCGAAGCTACATTTAGTAAAAATAATAGTCATGATATCTTAGCAGCAGCAGCAGCAGCAGTAATAATAATAATAATAATAACTATAGTAACAATAATGATAATAAAAGTGTTAAGAATAATACTAATAATAGTAATAGTCGAATAGTAAATAATAATAATAATAGGGTTTGAATATTTATAATAGCAATAAAAGTGATAATATGCCAAAGTTAGTACTAATAATAATGATGATGATGATGATGATGATAACAATAATAATAATAATGATAATAAAAATAATGATAATTGAAATAATAATAAAAATAGGGTTTCGACCCTACACAATAATAATAAAATTAATATTTCGAGGCTTTAAATAATAACAATAATGATAACATAATAATAGTGATAATAATATAAACACAAATAAAAAGAATAGTATTTACATAATTAGGATTTAAGGATTGAGAGGGGTTAGGGTGCTACATAGGGTTGGTGGTGACCAGCGGCACCGGTGGTGGCAGGGAAAGAGGGAAAAAGGGGGGAAAGTTGGGTTTTTAGGATAGGAGAGGGGGAATGAGAGGAGGGGTTTGAGGTGGTGGTGGCGCGGCCAAAGGCTGCGGTGATGGTGTGGTGGCTGAGAGTGGTGGAGAGGGATGAAGGGAGGAGGAGAGGGAGGTAGGGCAAAAGGAAGGTAGAGGAAGGTTTGATGGTGATTTTGGAGGGTATAAGGGGTAGTGGTTGCAGCGAGAGTGGTGGTGCACGGCGGCGCAAAGGGCGGTGGTGGTTGGGTTAAGGTTGGTCGAATGACCAACTTTACATAACCAAGGCAGCTTATGTAGGGATTATTGAGGGTGGTGAGGGGTGTAGCTTGGTGGAGGGTAGTGTAGGAAGTAGTTTGGGTGGTGGTTTGGGAGGCGGTGCTGGATGGTAGCGGCACAGTAGGTGGCTGAACTGGTGGCGACGATAAAAGTTGAATGGGATTGGTTGATGGGTATTTATAGGCCGTGGATGAGGGGAAGAGGGAAGGTCGACGATCACGCATGTAGCTCGCCGGCCTACAGTGCATGGTCTGTGTAGGCCTGCGAATTTGCAGGGTCTGCCATGCTTGGGAAGGGGAAAAGGAAAGGGGAGAGAGGCACTCGTGAGGGCAGAGAGAGAGAGGACGCGATTAGGTAGAGGAGAGAGAGGAAGTGATGGGGAAGAGGATAGGGGTGGAAGGTCGGCATGTGGCAACGCAGAGGCCATTTTCCTACTCTGAGAAATGGAGATGTTGGCATTGAGGAGAGAGAGGGTCGGGGGAGAAGGGGAAAGGAAGAAGAAAGGAACAATCGGTCGATTCAGAGGGAAAAGAAGGAAATCGAACTGGGCCGGCAACTGGAGAGGGAGAGAAGGAGGAGCGGTGGGCCTTGGGCCGCATAGGAGGAAGGGAGAGGGGATAGGGTTTGGGTTGTATGGGTGGATTAGCCCAAGTCAAGGGAGGGAAGGGAAAAAGAAAAGAAGAAAGAAGGGGAGAAAAAGAAAAGAGGGGAAAAGGAAAAATGGAAAAAGAAAAATAGGTGGGTTGGAGTATTTAAAATATTTTGGTATTTTGGGATATTTAAAAATAATAATATTTTAATTAAAAAACAATTAAATTTCCCTTTTAGCTTAATTTAGGATTTTTGAGAGATTTTTCCTAAATTTCATTTTAATTAGCAAAACACCCAAAATTTTTTCCAATTAAATAATTTATTAATTTTCACTTGATTTTACCTTAATTACTTCCTCTTATTTTAATAAAATAATTTATTTAATTAATTTTCCTAATAAATCCTTAATTTTCCATAATTCTCTAAATTAGGGTTTTGGGGTATTTTATTCTCGGTCTCCCAAGTCGCTTCTTTTGCTCTATAATGACTCCAAAGAATCTTCACGGGTGGAACTAAGATAGTTTGGGTCCATTGAATCTTGGTGTTGAGAATCCTCAAAGGCCTCTCCTCGTAAAACAATGAATTATCGAGCTTGATCTCATCTAGTTTGATCACATATGACGGATCTACGATGTTGTGAACTCGAGCTAACTCTGATGAAAGCACCAGGCAGTATGCAATTTCGCCAACCCTATCAAGAATCTCATATGGACTAATATACCTTAAGCTCAGCTTACCCTTCTAACCAAATCTTTGCACTCCCTTAGTAGGTGAAACCCTCAACATAACTCTGTCCCCCAACTCAAAACCATCACTACAACATCTCTAATCTATGTAGCACTTTTGAGGAATTTGAGATACTCTCATCATATCCTGAATCAATCAAACCTACTGATTCATCTCCTCAATCAAATCCATTCCAAGTACAACAATCTCGTTGATGTCGCTCCAACACAAAGGTATTCAACATTTATGTCCGTACAATGCCTCAAAGGGTGTTATCCCTATAATGGCATAATAACTATTGTTGTACGAGAACTCAACCAAATGAAGATGATCTTCCCAACTGCCTTAGAAATATAAAACGCAAGCCTGTAGACCGTAGCATATCTTCTAGAGTCTGAATCGTCCTCTCAATGTGTCTGTAGCTAGATGCAAGGCAGTATTCATCCTCAATCTCATGCACATAGCCTTCTACTACTTACCTTAGAAGTGCAAAAGGAATCTCAAATCCCAATCAAAGACTATATCGGTAAGTGTACCATGCCTACTCACCATAAACCTCAAATATGCATCGGCTAGTTGATCCATACTTCAAGTCGACTTTATTGGCACAAAAACAACAGACTTAGTCAACCTGTTGACGATAAACCAAATTGTGTCACAACTGCTATGAATGCTCGGTAGCCCACTCACAAATTCCATCAAGATGGAGTCCCACTTTCACCTCAGAATATATAAAGGTTGAACCAGCCCCATTGGTCTCCAATGCTCAATCTTGACCTTCTGGAAGGTCAGACACCTAGACACAAACTCTACTACCTCTTGCTTCATGCGAGGCCACCGGTAGCTTCTTTTAAGGTCCTTATACAACTTATCCCCTCCTTGGTGGACGGAATATGGAGTACAGTAACCTTCCTCCAAAATCTGACGTTTCATATCAATGCAACTCTAAGGTACACACCAACAACCTTTATAGCGAATGCTACCATCCTCATGAACCTGGAAACCCTCATCTCTACCATCTTCAATATTTCATTGAATCCTCTCGAGCTTCACATCCCTAGGATGCCTTTCTTGAATCTCATCCAAAACCATTAGCGCAATTATCATAGCACACATCCAGGCCTCTAAGTCACCCTGTTGTATCATCTCTATCCCTATCTCACCAAGCTCCTCCAGCAAACAACTAGAAACCACAACAGAACTCAAAGAATGTGATGTCTTCCTACTCAAGGAATCTACAATGATGTTATCCTTACCCTAATGATAAGTCAACTCAATATTATAGTCCTTCACCTATCCTAGCAATATCTTCTGTCATATATTCAATTCCTTTTGAGTAAATATATACTTGAGTCTCTTATGGTTAGTGTGGAATCTACACTTAGTTCTATACAGATAATGCCTCCAAATTTTCAATGCAAAAACACTAGCTGCCAACTCTAGATCATGCGTCAAATAGTTCTACTCATGTTCCTTCAACTAACAAGAAGCGTGAGCCACTGCCTTACTATACTGCATCAAAACAAAATCTAGTCCATGCTTCGATGCATCACTATAGACCTCAAATCCATCAATACTTGAAGGTAGAGTCAAAACCGGTGTTGCACTCAACCGTTACTTCAACTCTTGAAATACTCTCTCACAAGCATCATCCCATTGAAATCTAGTCATCTTCTTCAAAAGGTTTTTGAAAGGATGATATACCTTTGAGAAGTCTTGAACAAAACATTTGTAGTATTCGGTCAAACCTAGGAAACTACGTACCTCGAGAAGCTAGTGGGTGCCTTCATTGTTAGAATTTTTACCAAATACACAATGACTCTTCCTACTGACACCACATGTCCTAAAATGCAACTATTGAAGCCAAAACTCACACTTAGAGAGTTTGGCATACAACCTATTCTCTCTTAGGAGTGACAAAATTGTTTGTAGATGCTGTTCATACTCCTCTCTACTCCAATAGTAAACCAAAATGTCATCAATGAAGACCACGACAAATTGATCAAGAAACTGCTTGAAAATCCTCGTTATCATGTCCATAAAGATGGCGGGCATATTATTGAGCCCAAAAGGCATCACCATAAACTCATAGTGCCTTTATCATATCTTAAAGGTCATTTTCATGATTTATATCTTGACGATGTGTAACTGATGATAACTTGACCTCAAGTTAATCTTCGAGAAGGTCAAAGCACCAGAAGCTGGTCAAATAATTCGTCAATCCTTGAAAGTGGGTAATGATTTTTCTCTGTCAATTGGTTCAAACCTCGAAAATCTATACACAGGCAAAGACTCCCATCCTTTTTGTTCAAAAAAACATTGGTGCTCCCCATAGAGACACACTCAGAAGGATATACCCATGAGCCAAAAAGTCCTCCAACCGAGTCTTTAACTCTCTTAACTCTATAATGTTATCCGATAGGGTGTCTTAGAAATAGGTTTGACCCCCGGTACCAACTCAATGGTAAAATCTATCTTCCGTATAGGGGGTATACCTGGAATCTCCTCAGGAAACACATATAGGAACTCCCGAGTAATAGAAATGCCCTCCAATGCTGACATGTCCTTATTCAACTCCTAAACTCCACAAAAATATAGGGTAACCTCTCTGCACAGAAGAATACAATGTATGGGTAGATACGACATTCTTCATAGGCCTAATCTTGCATCTCTAGTAAGAGACCATAGTACCCAAAGGTCCTCGTAACACAACTGGCTCCTAAAAGTAATCAATCATTGCCTTATACCTTCAAAACATATCCATCTAGAGGATAATGTCAAAATCTTGAAGGTCCATCTCAACTAGATATACTTGGAAGTTTATCCCACCTATTTCTAAGGCCACATGTGAGTAGAGCCTAGTATATTCCAATCTATCTCCAAAAGGTAACATTACATATATATATATATATATATATATATATATATATATATATATAAGAATATGAAGTCAACATAGTTTTAACAACAAATAAAGAAGATACAAATGATAGAGATGCTTCTGAATCAAACAACACATAAACTGGCGAGAGGATTGAGAACGTACCAGTAATCACATCCAACTATCTGTTAGCCTTTACCTAGCTGATAACATTCAAGCATCCACCTAACTGTCCTCCCTAATATCCTCCATGATACCCTCCAAAACCCTAATATTGTCCTCCTCCTTTCTGAGGGAAAGGTTAAGGCCCATGTTGTCTCCCCTAACTCTCTCTTGGTTGTCCATTAGGTGAGGTAGGTGCTCTCTACTGAAACTACTATTAAGGTAGGTCCACTACTTAAAAGCCTGTTATTGCTGAATTAGTGGTGCCTATTGCTGATACTAGCACTACTGACACTGGCACTCAAAAGACCAGTGGTCCAGCTGACCACACATCCTACACTAAATTTGAGCACCCCAACAACTTCGCCTTACATGATCCTATCCACAAAAATGGCATGTAAAGCACCTTGGTTGACCCTAAGATCTGCCTTGACCTCCTTACTAACCTTGGTGTCAGTACTGACCTCCTTAAGGTCGGTTTTGACCTTGCTATTGAAATCTTGGAAGTCTGCCTCCCCGGTACTAGATCTTGCCACCAGACCCTTGCGTCTTTGACTTCCTCTTACCCAAAATGGAAGCCTACTTCTGAACCAAAGTCGCGGCGATACAGACCCTCTCATACAACATGGCTAAGTCCTAAAAAGCCACATCACCTATCATCCTACAAATGCTAAAGTTAACTCCCTGCTCAAAGTGATACACCATAGTTGACTCACTAGCTGCAATCCTCGGTGCAAACATTAGTAACTCCTTAGACCGAGCATGGTACTGGCTTACTGTCATACTCCCCTGAGTCAGCTGCATGAACTCCTTTAGCTTATCCCACTTAAGACTCTTAGGGTAAAATTTAGCACGAATCGCCGCCTTGAAATCCTCCCAAGACATCTATGGCCTGTCCTATGCTTGATGACCTACCCACTAGGTGACCACAACTCCATGTAAGAAAAATGATGTAATACCCACCTTCCAAGTGGGTAGACAATCAACTACCTAAATCATCCTATCAAAATCCTAAATCTATTCCTCTAGGATAACCAGGTCCTCATCTCTAGTGTGTATCCGTGGGTGATGTCTTGTAATCCTCCAAAGCCAATCTTCTTCGATACCCTCCTGTGGGTGATACAGAGGTGGTGGTGACGGCTGAGGTGGACATTAGAAGAACCCAACAAACGCCTCGAAGGTCTCCTCCAAATGACCAACATAGTTGTTAGATGCCGTGACAAATAGCTAACTACAAGATAGAAAACGTGTTAGGAAAAAGCCTTCCTAGCTTACTAACACATATTACACATAATCACATTTCAATTCTGCCTAGTCTATACATCCTTGATTCCTCACAAGTTAATTCGAGATTACAAAAAGAAAATATATTTTTTTTCTTGAAATGTGAAATAGATTGTTAAAATCAGATGAGGGATCGTTGAAAATTAAATTTCTAAAAACCAAAACACAGTAATCAAAACCAAAATCTTTTATACCAACTTGTAACACCTCAATTTTTACTATTAAAAAATTTCATTTTATATGGAAGCATATAAGTAAAATATTGGGAGTTGTCACCATAATTGACATAAGTTTGGTTTATTCAACCATCCTTACATCAATCAAAAGGCTAAAATAATACTTTCTCAATATTAGAATTGAATTAAGGTTTTAATGATATAATATTAGGCTAAGCAAAATTTTAGGGTATCACAACAATATTATCCTCAGATAATGCCTCTGCCCTCTACCATGCTTACCTATACATCAACTCCCACTCATTGTGTTATTTGTTTGTTGCAACTAATAACTTGACTGTGCGTGTTTCTGCCTCCCTCTCTACTTACCTCCTTCTCATGCATGTATACATACAAAGATAGATAGATACATACATACATATACACACCCACCCACACCCACCCACCTCCACACTTCACATTAAATGCCCAAACTATCTCTTCCTCCCTCATTTTTATCAAAAAACCGCCACCAAACACAACTTTACCCTCCTTCTCTCCCTCATCCTCGACATTGCCAAAATAACCCACCACCACCTCAATTGCCAACCTTTGTCATTCCCTCACCTCTAACATCGTCAACCTTCACCACAACACACCCTCCGCCACTGACCATTTTATTGAAGCTCCATTGCTCTCTTTAGCTAACCCCCTTGGCCCCTCCACTTTTTCTCTCCCCTTGTGCACAAGTAACCCTGACTGAAACCAACCCCCTAGCTGCAACAAACTCCATCAATCTTACCCGCTACCACCGGTAAAAGCTATCGTTATTACCCTTTCCTTCAGCAAAAATCACTACAACTCCCCTATCTTCATTCAACCCCTTCCAATGTAGCCTACCTCCTTCATTTGACCACTTCCACTACATCAATCACACCACTTTAGCCCCTTTTTCCATTTCTCACCACCTAGCAATGGTAACTTGCACCACTGCCACCCATTTGGCTTTGACACTTGTTGTCTTTCCTCCTCTTTTGTTGCATAACATTTTCCCAAAACACTTCCTTTGGTTTGATTCAGGTTTCCTCCATTATTTTACCCTCAATTTTTTTTAGCATTTCCATAATTATGTCATTAAATCCTAATCATATTTTGTTATTTGTTTCTTAGGTGATTTACCAAAAGTCCTGGAGGAGGTAAGATAGGATACATGCATAGAGACCAAAGCCTTTTTCTATAAGGATACCAGTTATAATCTAGGGTTTATATGAAGTGTTAAGTTTGACTATGTTTATTATCATGTTATTATAACTATGTTGATAAATGTATATCATTAATACTATGATATGATAATATGATATTATATAATGAGAAATGAGTGAGCTGAGAAGCATGTGATATCATTACGACAATATTTTACGTGGAAAAACCTAAGTAGATCGATTTGATATATGGTTGTAATATAGGACAAACAAAGTATGATAAGTAATAAAATATTATTTAAGATATATGGTGATAAATGGAGGATTTGAAAAATAATGTTACTGAAACATATAAGGGTTTCATAAAATGAAAGCTTTTGGTTACCTGTAAGGATATTTTGGTCAATATGGGTTTAATATAGAAATTATAGTATTTTAATGTGTTAGATCATTTAAAATTTTCTAAAGGAATCATATGAAATGGTTAGAGTAATCATGAATGACATAAGTCCCACGAAATGAGAAAATGGCTTAACTTGGGAATAATAACCCTAAAACGAAGATGTTATTATCATTTGTGTTAAAAATTAATGTTAGACCACGAATTTTGGATATGTTGTTTTTATTGGTCTTTTAGGAATGTATATTGAATTTTGTAATCATATAAGCCTTATAGGAAAAGTTATGGTATACTTGTGACACTAGGGTTTTGTAAGCATTGTGAATAGAACTTTTGAGATAGGGCTTATCACACATATAAGATGTTAGATTTAGGATTTTAAATTTGAGGATGCTAATAATAAACATATTTTTAGGAATATATACTAAATATGGTGGATAAAGAACAATAGAGAAGAAGTTATACCTAAAATATGAAATTAGAGTTTCTTAAGAAGTATATGGATCTAAATCCTTGAGAACGGTCTTGTTATCTATGTGATTGTGCTTTAATTTATTTAATTATGTTTTGTGCCTGTCAAATAAATTATAAATAAGATATTCATCATTTAAAGTGAAAGATTATGTGAGAGGACCCAAGGTATTTTATGGGTTCGTTCCAAGATATAGGTTTTCCTTGAGATGTGCATCAGTTTGCTGCACTAGATTAAAAATAGTGGGGCTATAAACTTAGTGTGAATGATAACATGATGTGAGATAAGTACTTAATGTCTAAGGTAATAGTGATTTAAGTATAATATTACATGAGTCAAGATCAAAGTGTTGGGTTCGTTCCACTGAGCAATAATAGTGGCTTAGGAGTATTTTTTTCCTAATAAGTATTGGGTCTATTATACAAAATGATAATAGTGGATCAGGTGTGTTCTCTCTAAGAGGTGCTTCAAAACTTTCCACTGGTTTAAAATTAGTGGAGTCCCTAAAATCAATATAAATAAAATAATAGAATTTCTTATATCTAATAATGAGGCCTAGACCAGTTGTCACCTTATATTGTATTATATATCTCACATGTGATATTACTTCCCATTGTAACTGCATATAATTATCTATATCATTTACTCGACTGTATTGTCATCTCTCTCAGTATATAGCGTATTGACCATCCTTTTCATGGGTCTTACTCATTCTCATAAGCATATGACCCTAATATTTGTGTGCAGGTCAATGATGACCCACCAGATGATTTTTCAGTCTATGATGTTTTATGTGGGGTAATGTTATTTTTTATATTAGGGCTTTTGAGCATAGAGTCATATTATCTGGATGATAGTTTTACCCAAATACTTTTTGAAAATCTTAGATATATAGTATCCCTTTTGTGTATATTTTTAGATATTATACTTAGAGTTAATCTCCAACTCATATTTATGTTTCTGAAGCTTTTCTTATTTTATATTTGTCATGATTTACATTTCAATCATTTTGTCTTGTAATATGCATAACAATGGTGAGGAAAGCTAGACTTATGTCAATTATGGAGGTAACACCCAATTAGTTTGGTATTATGCTTTCACTAAAAATAAAAAAATTTAGCAGTAAAATGTTCGGATGTTACAGAACCAGTCAATTAATTTGAAAAATTGATCAATTGGTTTATGGAACAATCGACTAATTGACCAAGCTGATCAATTGGTTTGTCAAATTGTGTTATTTTCAAACTTAATTTTTCTGAAAAAATCCTTCAAATAATTTGGAACTTTGGTAACCCAAATCTAATTTATTTTCTAAGTAATATTTGACTCTTTTAATCATTTATCCCCACTTTATTCTTACCTCGAATGTATTCGAATGTCTCAATTGATTGAAAAAGGGGAGGATGACCTTTATCTCCTTATCTTCTTCTTTTTCTCTCTTCTATGCAGGTCTGGATGGACGATCCACTCTAGATAATCACTACACAACTAGGATATTTGTTTCCTATGCCATTCTGCCTCTTTCATCTTATTGTGTTCAACACTATCAGAAAACTTTTGACTTGCATTTTCCATCATTCACCATTTGAGCCTTAATAAGGAAGTCAACCATTTCTTGATAAATCTACCTTGTATGGTCCAAATTTAAGTGAAAAAATATAGGGTTTCAATATGTTGTACCTCTCTCCTTATTTTCCTAACCAGTCATTTTGTGTATATATAACCCTAACCCTATTTCTTCTTCACTTTCTTTCAACCACCGAAATACTCTGAGTTCCTCTATACTTGTGTTTCATCCTTCTTCCTTTTATATCTTTGCTCTTGATTCGTCATACCTCTTCTAATCATTCATCTAACTTCTTCTTTTTTAACCTTTAAGTAAGATAGAGTTAGATTTAGAAAAAGATTAAGGTTTTCAGCTGTTTTTCTTGGAGTCTTCTTAGAGGTGGTATTTTTTGAATATTTTTCCTTTGATTTATGTTGTTTTGGTTTGTGTGATTCTTAAAAAAGATTTCCTAATTTTTTCATCTTCTTTTTAATGTGTTTGTGAATCAGTTTTTTTAGCTAAGGTTTAGCCATTTGGTGCAGTTTTGCTAAGCTTGCAAGTAAGTCATTATTGCCTTTGAAATGTGGAATGAATGAGTATGGTAGAACAATTACATAATTAACCAAATTGATCAATTGGTTCTCTGGTGGTGATTCTAGTTTGCTCTATGGTTATATCATTCAATTATTTTACCCAAATCAATTGATTAGTCTTAGAAAAGTCAATTGGTTTAACCAACCGATGAACTAGTTTTGACAAAGAACTCTAGGTTTTGGTTATACCAAACTGATCAGCTAGCTGGTTCAACTAATTGAACGATTTGGCCAGAGAGTGTTATTTTTGCTTCTTTTGACCTTGGCATGATTTAAGACTTGGTATTATACAATGCCATGATTCTTTGATGATAATAACACACATCTTGGCATGAATTAACTAACCTATCGGATTGATTAATTGATGCATAATTCATGGTATTATCATAAAAGTGCCCTTGGATGATTTTGATGTGTAAATTAGGATACATATGTTATGGTATGATTCTTGAATAATATAAGTCTAGTGCTTATCATAAGTGAATTAACTCAATGGATGGATTAAGTTTGGTTAAGTGTTGATGGTAATCCCATTGAATGTTTTGAATGATGATAATGGTTAAGTTGGAATGACCATGTGAATATGGATGCTTTGGCATGTTATGTGGGCATTGTATGGTACATGACTTTGTGAATAAAAAATTAATCACTTAAAGTAGAAGATAATCAAGAAATATATAAGTCTAAATTATCCAATCCTTGATTAGCTACTAGAGTTTATGGTACTTTTGAGTTTTCCTTTGTGTGGAATCCTAGTTGATATTGGTATCTTACCTACTCTAGACACTGATGATGTACTATAAGGTATTAATAATAAAGGGTCTAGTCACCTAGGTGATCTGTTTGGATTTGGTTAGACTCTATGTCCATTGGTGGTTATTTTAGCTTGAACCAAACTTTATGTCCTCTAGTATTAGGTGTGAATGCCATGGTATCGAAAGACCATGTGTAACACCCCCAAAATTCACTACTGAAAATTTTCGTTTAATTAAAAGAAAATTAGCGGAAGCAAAATAATAAACCGTAAATTTTGGGGATATTATCGCCACACTTAGTACTAGATCGGTTCACTCATACCGTTCCAATACCAAGTGCTAAGGCTAAAAAGGGTAAAATACAATGTTACGAGAACTTAAGCATGTATAAATCAGAGAAACGCGGTAAACAATTTACGAGAGTAAAATCCAACAACGGTAGTTACAAAATAACAAATACATTGACTTTAAAAGATATAAATTAATACCCTAGTCGTTCTAGATAGTTCCTTACGCTCTTTTTCGAGGCTTACTTCAATAGCACCGGACACGACCTACAAGGGGCACTGCCCATTGAATAGGCAGGAGCCCCACGAAGGAAACCCTTTAGTACTACGGTACTGAGTAACCCTTTAAATACACACTTAAAAACAGGTCTGCAATGTAACACATGTTATACTATTATGTCCATACATAACGACAGGTGTAAACATAATATTCAAACCCACACATATAGTACATAAGGTCATGAAGAAATTCTACCATGTATAAATGATCAAGGCCACACATAAAGTATATACTTAGTCCAGATTAATTATTTAATTAACTTTTTTATTGAAAGTCGATGCACACCATGCCTTTTATCAAATCCATGTAAGTACTGGAACACCCCACTATTTTAGCCGGTGGGCCGGTCACTTGCGGGACAAAGTCCACACCACTATTATTCGTCGATGGATCGGTCAATTATAGGGTAGAACGCACCTAACCACTATTACTAACCGGTGGATCGGCTGGTTCCTACTCACATGGTGTTCCACTGTAAGTAATTAGTATCTTTTAAGTGTCTTTAGCACACTCTGGTTTGTGTTTATTAAGCTCGAGTCACCCCACTATTATTGCCCGTGGGCCTGTCACTTACGGGACAAAGTCCACACCACTATTATTCGCCGGTGGATCGGTCACTTATAGGGCAGAACGCACCTAACCACTATTACTAACCGGTGGATCTGCTGGACCCGGCTCAACCGCTCAATAATCTTCCACTTTACATGATTAGTATTTTATCGTATCTTATTCAACAGATTCCGCCCTAGACATGCACGGCTAACTCCAGCTATAAGATAATAGCATGTAGAGCATGACATAAAACTGTACAAGGCATCCAAGGCAAGTAAAACGCGTAACACATAGGCAGCCTTAGCTACACCCTTACTCGGTTTAGGTTACCGAGCTATCTCCTACCCGTATTAAGCCACTAATCACACTTTGTAATTGTTACACTTAATGTATTTCCCATTTGGTTAGTTAGATTACCAATTTACCCATTTCCTTTATTATAATTAACAAATTGCTCTTTAGTTGGTCAAATTACCAAATTACCCTTGTTCAATATCCTAATTACCAAATTACCCCTCTAGTTGGTTAAATTACCAAATTGCCCCTCACATTTATCCTGTTTACCATTTTACCCTTTTCCTTTATTAAATTATCAAATTACCCTTTAGTTATTTAAATTATTATTTTACCCTTCTCAATTATTATAACTACTAAGTTACTCCTTTCCATTTTCCACTTTTATCCCTCTTATTTATAAAATTACTATTTTACCCCTTTACTTCCAAATTTACCATTTTACCCCCTTAACTTTCAAAATTTACCATAACACCTCTTTCACTTATAAAATTATCATTTTATCTTGGATTACGGAATTACCATTTGACCTCTTTTAATTCCAAAATTTCCATTTGCCCTCTAATTACGAAATCACTATTTCACCCATTTATTACAAGATTACCATTTTGCCCTTTTATTATAAATCACCATTTTACCCTTTTATTAGAGAATTACTATTTTACCATTTTATTATATAATTACCATCTTGCTCTTTTATTATAAAATTACCATTTTACCCCTTTAATTACAAAGTTACCAAATTGCCCTTTTATTACAAAATTACCAAATTGCCCTTTTTATTACAAAATCACCAAGTTACCCTTTTTATTACAAAATTATCAAATTTCCCTTTTATTATAAATTTACCAATTTACCCTTTTATTATAAAATTACCAAATTGCCCTTTTATTAAAAAATTACCAAATTACCCTTTTATTATAAAATTACCAATTTACCCTTTTATTATAAAATTACCAATTTGCCCTTTTATTAAAAAAAATACCAATTTACCCTTTTTATTACAAAATTACCAAATTGCCCTTTTATTACAAAATTATCAATTTACCCTTTTAATCACAAAATTACTATTTTATCATTTATTCACAAAATTACCATTTTGCCCCTTTAATTACAAAATTACCATTTTATCCTTTTATTAACAATTTTACTATTTTACCCTTGCCTCCAAAATTACCATAATACCCTTTTTAATTAAGAATTACCTTTTTACCCTTAGTACACCACTTATATTATATTATTATTATTACAACATAAAATACTAATATTAACTCCTCATCCACCACTCTTATAATTAATATAACATTATTAGCACCCCTATATATATATAGGCATATTCTTGTACAAGATACCTTACTAAAATCCCCTAAGGCTTCCAAAATATTAATCATGCATTAAGAATCACAATAGCATATAGCATGGTTAATACTTAACATTTTCATTAACAACCAAACTCTTATCCTAAATAATATTTCCACACATAGCAATAATCTATCATGCTTCCTTTTCATCAATCAACACAAGAACCACATATATCATATTAAACAACATAAACCAAGCATAATAATATATTAAAAATCCTAATGTGCTAACATACGTTAATCAATGCGTTTAAGTGGAATTTAATGATTACCTCGATTCCCGCCAAAAACAAACCTTACCAGTATTCCGGTTAAAGGTTCAAGATTTGATTATCAAAACCAATACCTAAGATAATATTAAAACGTGTTATGCTAGAAAATAATAAAAATCAAAGTATGAGGCTTTATAACACTTAATAAATCAAATAATTAAATTAAAATATTATTATACCTTAAAAATTTTACCCAAATTAACCAAGAAAAGCAACAGCTCATCCTACTCATGCAGCATGAGCTGCATGCAAGGAAATGAGGAGAAGGGAGCTCAAAGGTGGTGAAAAGAGAAGTGGGCTACTTTCGGGTTAGGGTTTTTAGGCTAGGAAAAGAGGCATGTAGGGGAGGATTTGGGGCAAGGGAATGGTGCAGAAGTGTAGAGGGGGTGTAAGTGGTGGTCGGGGATGGGTTGATGGCGGCTAAAGGTGGCGGTGGCGGCGGTAGAGAGGCCGCGAAGAGGGGCTACTGAGAGGGGGTCGAGATGGAGGCTGGTGAGGAAGGAAAATGGGGAGGGAAAACGAGGGCCTGTGGGTGGTGATTTCAGCCAAATAAGGATTGGGGTGGTAGAGGGGGTTGCAGGGATTATTGTGGTGGCTCAGGTGCGACATAGGCGGTGGAACGGCGGCGGATTGGAGCTGCACAGGGTGGTTACCGAGAAGAGATGGAAGGGGAGAGAAAAAGAAGAGAGGAGGAAGAATGGGGCTGCGGGGTGGCTCGATGGGGACTGTGATGGCTCGAGGGTGAGGTAGAGAGTGGAAGGAGGTGGTGCAGGTGGCGTTTAAGGCGACGACAACAGAGGAGCTGGGTGGCGAAACAAAATAGAGAGGGTGAGAGAAGAAGAAGAAAGGAGAGAAAAAAGAGGCTCGGGCAAGGCACATGGGCTCGAAAAATGCCGGAATGGATCAGGAATGGAAGAAGAAAAAGAATAAGGAGAGAGAGGAGGGGATAGGGAGCTCGAGGGGTGGAGGTAGGGTGGTAGGGGAATGGCGGTGGCAGGGAGAGGGAGAAGGGATGGCGACGGCAGGGAGAGGGAGAGGGAGACAGGGATGGTGGGACCGGGATGGCAGGAAAACGACGAGAGGGAGAGGGGGGAGACAGGGGAGGTCAACGAGGGAGAGGGAGTTGCAGGTTAGGCGGCGAAAATGGTGGAGGATGGTCGGGATTATCGCCGGGGAAAGAGGAAGAAGAAGAAGGGAAGAAGAAAGGAGGGTCGGGGGCTGGGGTGCTGGGCGTGCAACGAGCAGCCGAGAAAAGAAAGTACCAGGCCGCCCCAGTCGAGGAAGAAAGAAAAGAAAAGAAAGGGGATAGGCCGGCTCGCATGGGAGAAGGAAGAAGGAGCCGGGCCGGGAAAGGAAAAAGGAAATGAGGGAGGAGGGGGAGAGAATGGGCCAACTACCTAGCGTAGGAGGGGAGGGCACGACAGCCCGAAGCAGGCCGGTGACCCAAAAAAGAAAAAGAAAGAAAAGAGAAAAAGAAGAAAAGAAGAAGGAAAAGGGGAAAAAGGAAAAGGGAAAGGGAAAATGGAATAATTTAATTGATAAAATAATAAAATAGAATAAATTGGGGTAATAAATTGATTTAATAATTTAATTTAGGATAATTAAAATATAAGGGTTAAAAAGGATAATTTTAGTGAAATAATGATTTGGAAAATTATTTAAATAAGAAGGGTATGATAAAATAACAAAATATTTATTTTTAATTTATTAAATATTTATACCAAATTTCATACACTCAAAAATCCATAAAATAATTAAATTAAAAATATTTAAAAGCTAATTTATGCAAAATAAAATTTATTTATTAAAATATAGGTTTTGAAAAATTCAGGGGATTACACCATGGGAATAATCAAGCCAATTACTCACAAAGAAAAAGGTAATATCAATAAATAATGTAATAGATTATATAATATTAGAATATGGATCTGATGGATGGTTAGAGTACTGGATCTTAGAAACACCTAGTGAGTTGTATAACTAACTTATCTTTACTTGATTATATGCTGTTATTCTTGATGTTTAAATTGTGAAGGTAATCATGATGAATTGTGAATTATCTAAGTTTAGCATGGTATGAAAGCATGATGCATTTTATGATCATAATAACACATGAAAACCTACCTATATTGTGTGAGCATGGTAATGTGTATTGATATGACTTCTATATCTCATCTTAGCCTTGCATGCATCACGACTCCCATTAAGGAGGTAACTTGGTTAATAATAGGATTTAATTATGTTTGGTGTTATCACCTCAAAACGCCCATTTGGTTATGTGTGGATTTTATTATGATTTGTGATATAACTTGAAAATATATATTAATGGAATAATATTTTTTTAGCCTTTTTCTTGGACTCCCGAGGTAGCTGCTAGAAGTTAGTGGGTGGGTCACCTTGTGATTATATTTTCACTCAATACCTATTTCCTTCTCTATTCGGTTGCGATCGGTGGGGGATATGTGTATATTTTTTATTATACTGTGGTAAGTCGACATGACATCTGTGTCTAGTACGGGAAGGTGAGGTATCCCAGTACAAGCCCCCTAGCAATTCGTATTGTCCATTGCTTAGACAGGCGTGATATCTCAACTTTTTTATCCCTCACGGTGAAGACATTCAAGGTGTGGTGGGTGAGGTATCCCAGTACAAGCCCCATGGTGTACATTGACCACGTGTGGTGGGTGTAGTATCCTGATTTATGTGAGCCCTCCCCGCAGGTGCACTCTTTGTATGGTGGGTGTGGCATCCCCAAAGAAATCGCCTTCGATGTATCTCAACCCCGTGTGGGTGTGGTATCCCATTATGATTATTTATGCTGCCATGATTTTTGTTCATGGTGGAGAACTGGGTGTAGCCGAATGAATTATCTTATTAACCTGAATTTGAATTTGTAACACCCCCAAAATTCACTACTGAAAAATTTCGTTAATTTAAAGAAAACTAGCGGAAGCAAATTAATAAACCGTGAATTTTGGGAGTATTACCGCCACACTTAGTACCAGACCGGTTCACTCATACCGTTCCAGTACTAAGTGCTAAGGCTAAAGGAAAATGAAATACAATTTGCAAGAATTTCAACCTACTTAAATTAGAGTAGCGTATCAAACGTTTACAAGGATGAAATCCACCAATGGTGGTTATAGTATCAACATATACATTTAAAACCAGAAATTTCAAGAGAAAGAGAAAAACCCTAGTAGTTCCGGATGAGACCTTACTCTCTTTCCCGTTGCCCACTTGAGTAGCACCTGAAAAGACCTGCAAGGGACACTGCCCATTGAGTAGGCAGGGGCCCCAAGAATGGAACCCTTCAGTACTACGGTATTGAGTAACCCTTTAAAGTCCCACTTAAAAGCAGGCCTACAATGCAACACATGAAACAAGCTACATACATATATAAAATTCACACAATTAACATTCACATAGCATATCAATATATCGTTACGAACAATCGATACTTACGGTCTTAAGCCATGTCATAACACAAACTCAAAACAATCAGGCCTTAAGCCATTGTTCCACTATAAGTGATTTGTACTTTCCCATAATTGTATTCACATACATAACTGGTTTTATTGAGCTCGGGACCTCCACTATTATTGCCGGTGGACCGGAATACATATAACTCATCATCTAGGACACAACGCTCCTGGCCACTATTATAACCGGTGGACCGGGATATATAAAGAATCATCTTCCAGGGCAAAACGCTCCTGGCCACTATTATAACCGGTGGACCGGTACTCAATATCATAATCATCTGGGCCCGGCTCATTAATATTCCACTTTCAATAATAGTATCTTTTCTTTCTTTAATCAGCATATCAATCATATTATTTGCCTCGAACGGGAGATCGATAACCCGGGACACAAAGGTACACCGGTCGTACCGGTGCATATCCGCTACTCAGTACCCTTCAACCACGAACCCAAGGACACAAAGGTACCCCGGTCGTACTGGTGCATAAAGCTAACTCAGTACCCTATCGACAAGGACACATAATCCATAAGTATGCATACCCCCTAACTAGGTCCGTAGAGCTAGAAAGAGTAAGATATAGGGCCTAGCTGGGGCACAAAGGCACACCAGCAAATACCAGAATAATCGTGGACTAAACCACGTCCTTAGGGTAGCGACCCCTAAGGAGTCACCATTCCCGATCTCGATGTCTTTTACTTTAAGTAATAGTGTCTTAATTAAAGTGATCACAAAAAGCACAATAATCCGATACTTATTCACTTTCAATCGTTCTGATATCATTAATAGTTTCTTATTCAGAAGATTATCCAGGATATCACAGAGAAACCATTAAGGCCATACCAATACTCCTACTTAGCTTATTAGCATTATTTAATCATATTATAAAGGTCCACGATCCCAAAGACATTTTAGGTACAAATTATTCATTTGCCCTTTACTTTTATAATTGTTAAGTATCCATTCCTTACTTGACAATTTACTATATTACCCCTTAGGTTACGTAATTACCAAATTACCCCTACACCTTTTTGATCACCATTCACCCCTCATAATTGCTACACTTATCATATTTCCCATTTGGTTGATTAGATTACCAAATCGCCCTTCTCCTTTGTTAAAATTACCATAATGCCCTTTAATTGGTTAATTTACCAAATTACCCTTCTCTAGTATCATACTTATCCAATTGCCCTTCTACAATCATAATTTAATTACTAAATTATCTTTTGTCGTTATCATAATTACCAAGTTACCCCCTTACTCCCAAGTTTACCATAATATCCTTTTATTTACAAAATTATCCTTCTACCCCTTACTTTCAAATTACCATAATATCCTTTTATTTATGAAAATTACCACCATACCCCTTTTACTTGTAAAATTACCATAACACCCCTTTTTCTTTTCAAATTACTATCTTACCCTTTTACATCCAAAATTATCATTTTTATCTTTCCTTACCAAATTACCATTTTGCCCTTCTTTTCCAAAATTACCATATTAACCTTTTACTCACAAAATTACCATAATACCCCTCACTTACAAAATTATTGTGTCGCCATTCACTTATAAAATTTACCATATTACCACTTACTTATGAAATTACGATTTTGCCCCTCTACCTCCAAAATTACCACTTTACCCTTTTCTCCAAAAATTACCATAATACCCTTCTTTCTCACAACTTACAATTTTATCCTTTTACTTATGAATTATCATTTAACCCCTTTCTTTTTAAATTACCAATTTACCCTTTTACTTATAAAATTACCGAAATACCCTTTTCACTTATAAAATTTCCACTCAACCCCTTTATTCACCATTTTTATGAACTTACCATCACTACATAAAATAATGATATTATTCTTATCATCTAAGTCCACCAACTTGTCATTAATCAACATAATACTCACTAGCAACTACATACATTAGATCACATACTTCATAACCATAATTACTAGAATACCCTTAGACAATAATATCATTCATGCCTTAGCAACATAATACATCATAAACAAGCATTTAACATTTCCATCAATAATCAACCTTTTCCTTCATTATCATACCTACACATGGCACAAAGCTATCATGCATTTCCCTTTTTCTTTCAATAAATGTAAACAACCATTTATATATCATGCTTGGCTCACAAAACATACATAAAATCATAATAAAATTCCTAATGTGCTAGCATACGTTTCCATGCATTTAAGGGAGGTTTAACGATTACCTCGATTCCCGCCAAAAACAGACCTCACCGGTATTCCGGTTTAAGGTTTAAGATTCAATTATCAAAACCAACACCTAAAAATAATATCAAGGTTTATTATGTCAGAAATCATAAAAAAAATCAAGACATAAGGCTTTATAACAATTAATAGAATAATTAACTTAAAATATAATTATACCTTAAAATTAATAAACAAATAGATTAAGAAGTCCTGAAACTCATGCTGCTAATGCAGCATGAGCTGCATGAAAATTTATGGGGAGGAGGGCTCGAAGGAGGGTAATAGAAAGAAATAAAGACAATTTCGGGTTAGGATGTTTAGGCTAGGAAAAGAGGCATGTGGGGGTGGATTCAAGGCAAGGGAAGGATGCAGAGGTGGAGAGGGGGTGTAAGAGGTGGTCGGGGACGTGTTGATGGTGGCTAATGGTGGCGGAGTCGGCGGCAGCAAGGCTGCGAAGGTGGCGGACGAAGTGGGGTGTCGAGGTGCAGGCTGGCGAGGAAGGAAAAGAAAGGGGAAAAACAAGGGCTTGAAGGTGGTGTTCTCGGCCAAAGGAGCATTGGGAGTGGTAGAGGGGGTTGCAGGGTGTCGAACGGTGGGTTGGGTGGCGGCAGAGGTAGCCGGACGGTGGTGAACGACGACGTTACAGGTGGGTTGTCGAGATGAGTGAAAAACAGGGAGAAAAATAAGGGGAGGAAGGGGGTTGCGGGATGGATATTGGGGTGGTGCAAGGTGGTAGTAGAAGGGTGCAGGGGCAGTTTAGGGGCTGGGTGCGGCGGTCGGAGCGACGGAGGGCGGCGATGCACGAAACGAAGGGGAGAAAGTGGAGGGGAGAAAATGGAGGGAAGAGGGTCGGGGAAGAAGGGCTTCGAACATAATGGGGTAGGGAAAGGTGAAGAAAAAGAAGAGGGAGAAGAGAGAGAGGGAGAGGCAGGGTTGCAGGGCGGCAGCTGCAGGTGGTCAGGCAGTAGTGGACATGTCGGCTGTTGTCGATGCCTGGGGAGAAGAAGAAGGAAGAAGGGAGGCTGCAGGCGGCTGGTCGGGGAAAGGAAAGAAACAGGCCAGCCGGTCTAGGGGGAAAAGAAGGAAAAGAAAGGTGGGGAGCCGACTGGGTCAGGCACACGGGGAAGAGGGAGGGGTGATGGGCTAGTGGCCCAGTGCGCAGGGGAGGGGAGGGAAGTAGGCCGGTGCGAGCGGCCCAAGGAGGAGAAAAGGAGAAGAGAAGAAAGAAGAAAGAAAAAGAGAAAAAGGAGAAGGAAAAGAAAAGGAAAAGAGAAAATGAGGAAAATAAATTAAAATAATTTATAAAGTCGTAAAATGTAATATCCTTGATAAATTACCTAATTTAATAGTTTAATTCATTATAATATAATATTTTAGTTTAAAAAGGATAAAGTTAGTAAAATATTAGTTTGAAAAAAATTATTTAAATACAAATATCATGATAAAATAACAAAATATCTCTTTTAATTTACTAAATATTCCCATCCAAATTTATGTACTCAAAAATCTATAAATTAATTAAGTTAGATAATTTTAAAAGCTAATTTATTTCAAATAAAAACTATTTATTAAATTATTGATTTTCTAAAATTTTGGGGAATTACAGTATTGTCGCTAAAAGAAGAATTATAATATGATTTATATTATATGGATTGTAATGTATTTACCGTATCTTTATACTTCTATGATTTCCATGCAAGCATGCCTTATTGTACTACTACTTAAGATTAAGTGTTGAACTTTTATCAGTATGATATCACCATGTTGTTATGTAACTTCAATGTGATACATTAGCCTTATCATGTTTTAGGTAGTATGTTTTAACTAGTACTTCACCATATTAATACTACATTTGTGTGGTCATTGTGATGATCCGGCTTTTGGTTCGGGGAATAGAGGATGATTCGTAGGGTTACGACTCTTAGTTATAGTATGCCGAGGATGATGATGAGGGCCATTAACAAGACATTGCTTGGGGTTGGAGGTTTATTTCTATGCCTAAGATTTAACCTAGCTAGCTAGAAGTGTTTTGCCCACTACCTTGGGATTTTTTATATTTTTAGTTATTTAAAATCTTGGCTCGATTTTCTATATTTGGATTTATAAACTATGATTTACATTCTATCAATAATATTGCTCTTGCCCTTATCTTATATTATAACATTAATGTTATGAGCATGCATCTTTTTCATTTATTGTTTTGTTTGACCTTACATTAAGCATATGTTAAGTGATAATCACACCTCTCTCATGGTTGATGTGGCGGTAACATACCCCGGATTTATTTTTCAAATTCTTTCACATTCTCTTATAAACAAAATTGTCTAGTTCAAAAATTGAGGGTGTTACTAAATGGTATTAGAGCCTATGGTTTTAAATCCTAAACTTGTTTTGCGAAAATGAATTTGTTCTATTCCATTCGAACTTGCAGAATTTGGTCTAGTCTACGAGCGATAGTTGGTTTGAGTTGGGAGTTGGCCTTAATTTATAGAATAGAACTAACTTCTAACCTTAAGTACAATGTGCTACCTTCATGTGTACTAATTGTGTAGCTAGAAGTCTATTATTTTCTAATGTGACTTAGTATTCTAGGGATTCAATGTCTATGAATCGACATCTTGAGTGTTTCATGGAGATGGTTGGAGCCTTCGTGGAGTGGAAGATTTGGCATGAGGAAGCTCTGTAGCTGCCACCACCACCTCCTTTTTCGATGTTGTCACCAGAGGATTGGCTTCATAAGGTTGATCTTCATTGCCCTTCAGTCTTTGAGGGTCAAGAGGACCCAGATGTGTTGAAGCGTTAGTTGAGGGACTTCAAGAAGATCTTTGCAGGTAGTGGTTACCTAGAGAGTATGTAGGTGGACATTGTGGTATTCCATATGTGGGGTCACACTGATGAATGGTGGAGAGGTTAGCATCTGAGGGGAGCCACTACAAACCAATGGGATACCTTCATCAATATGCTTAGAGCACGATTCTACCCTGCTCTCCTAAGGATGGCGAAGTATGACAAATTCATGTTTTTACGTTAGGGGACATCTTCGATGGAGGAGTACTACAAGCCTAAAGCCATTACTTGAACCTGGTTCGCTTTGGTCCAAAGGTTGACACTAACAAGAGAATGAAAGTGTACTGATTCCAGTTAAGGTCATGCTTGAGACTCCAAGAGATGCTAGTGGGGACTCGTGCATAGAATCTGCATGCCCTGTATGATTATGCCTTAAAGACATCGATGATTGCCTAGGTCTGTAGTGCCCAGTCAGGGGCCAAGTGGAATTTGAGGGTAAACAATGCCAAACAGGAGATAAGAGGTTTCAAACCTCAAGCAATCATTAGACGGGGATAGTACCCTACTATGGAGGGCAGTTGATTCAACTAGGTGTGAGGCATTTCTTTTATAGGTGATATGGTAAGGACCACCCAAGGAAGGATTATGCTGGACAACTAGTTCAGTGCAACAGTTGCGACCGGTTGGGGTAGTGTTCTGCAAGGGCTGTTACTGGGTACGATGGTACAGACGCCATTAGTTTAGAGAGCTCAACCGACAGATAGTGAACCTAGCTTGACTGCTCTACATTAGAGGATGTAGAGGCCTCGTGCTTTTTAGCAAGGGAAAGGCTCAAATAGTGTTGCAGGACCACCTCTAGGTAGTTGTATGAATGTGATAAGCTAGTCAGAGGCTGATAGGTAAATGTTGACACGGGTACATTCACGGTTTCTTCCCTTCCTACTTATTTGTTGTTTGACTCTAGTTGAATTGCCCCAGAATTATTTATTTTAAGATATATTATTAAATAAGGATTATTAGGAAATTAATTTAATTTATTATTTTATTTGGGATAAGAGGGATTTATTTAGAGCAAATTAATAAGAAATTATAAATATTTTTTAAAGGAAAATTTTGGCTTTTTGTTAATTAAAAAGGAATTTAGGAGAACTATTTTTAAAGGCCCTAAATTAGTCTAAAAATGAGGTTTAATATTTTTATTTAAATAATTTTTTTATTTTAAATACCCAAAATATTCTAAATATCTTATGTAAACCCAAAACCCTTAAATTTTCCTTTTTCCTTTTCCTTTTTCTTTCTTCCTTTTCTTCTTTTTTTTTCTTTTCCTTCGGCCGAATTTGGGCCTGCGCGGCCTAATTCTTCCTCTTCTCCTTCCTTCTCCCGCGGCCCAGCACTGTTTCCTTTAGGCGTGCGTCCAAACACTGCGTTTTGTAGCTGTTCCCTCATAGACGTCGCATCTCATTTAAAAGGCTTATAAACGTACCAAACCGGCCTAGTTCCCCCTCTTTTCCTTTTCTTTCCCAGCCGCCGGTTCACCTCTCCCTCCTTCCTTCTTCCTCCTCTCTCCCCTGTCGTTGAAGCCTGCAACTCCCGCCCCCAAAAATGGAGCCACCGGCCACGAGGACTTTGACCGGCCGTTTCTCCCTTTATTTTCTCCCTCTTGACTCACCTATTAGCTTGGCATGATCGGTTATCCTCAACTCCCGCTCGTTCTCTCTCTATTTTCTCTCGAAGTATCGAATCCAACCAAATCCTTCGCTACCACCTCCGGCTGCCCCAAACCCTACATAGGATACCCTCCTGCCGACCCCCAAAACCCTAATATCCCCTCTAACCTCTATAAATAGCCTCGATTGGAGTGTTTTCAAAACTTTTCCTCCCCGAAAACCCTAAGAGACAACCGTGCGCCACCTTGACTTTAGACGAGCTTACCGCTGCCGATAGCCAACCTTAGCGCCACCACCATATCCCAAATTCTTCCTTGTAATTCCCTCTAGCTAACTAAGCTCTCCACATCCTTTGATTCTTCTCGCATGAGCTACCATGGCCGTGCGAAATCTTCTGTCCATCTCGCAAAAATCTGTACCCCACAACCTTTAAGCCGCCATCCTCCACCACTTCTATTACCTTCTGTACCACCCAAAGACTTCTTCTAATCCTCCTCCGCCAAACTATAATCTTATTTTCTTTTTTCCCCTTCTCTTTTCCTCTTTTCCTTCATCTTTTTCCCTCTTATACTCATTTTCTGGCCACCGCTGTGCACCACCGCCGGTGCCACCCATCCAGTATTTGACTTGGTTGGGAACTGTCAGGGTCCTTTACTATAAATGATCTTTTAAATGTTTATGTAACTTAAGTTTTCACACTTTATTTTAAATTGGTTGGTTTGGTCTAGCCTTATATCTAGTATGGGATAGACGACAAGCGTCTATCCCGTATTAGGTATGGTTGTAACACCTTGAATTTCCTAGGCATGTTTAGTATTTTATGCTTCTGCACTTTTTTAAAATAAAATTTTTGGTGGTGAAAATGGGGTGTTATAATAATAATATTTGAGGAAGAGGTACCAAGTTTGATGAGTAAAAGAGTAATAGAGTATGGAGCTGTGACTAACATGTGAAATTAGTGTTTCTAGGGAATATAAGAGTCTTAACCCTATAAAATGACCTTGGGATCTTTTATGATTTGCTTTACCTGCTTTAAATATGATATGTAATTTTCAAATCTATCATGACTAATACATTAATAATTTAAAATGAAAGATCACGTGAGTCAGCCTAAGGTCTTTTATGGGTTTGTTCCACCAGTCGACAACAATGAGCATTTTACCTTGAAAGGTGCATCGGTATATTCCATCAGATTAAGAATAGTGGGGCCCTAAACTCAACTTGAATGATAATATAATTTGTGATAAGTAACCTAATGGATAATATATTAATGAATTGAAGTGGAAGAGTACGCAAGTCAAGACCGAGGTATTGGATTTATTCCGTCAAATGATAATAGTGACCCAGGTGTGTTGGTTCTAAGAGATGTTTCGGACCGTTCCATTGGTTTAAGAATAGTGGCTTAAGAGCATTTTGCCTTGGGAAGTGTTGGGTCTGATTTACCAAATGATAATAGTGGTTCAAGTGTGTTGTCCACGAGAGATGCTTTAGATCATTCCATCAGTTTAAGAATAGTGGGGTCTCTGAATTCAACATAAATAAAAATAATGAAAATTATTATATCTTAATAAAGAGGCCTAAATCAGTACCTACCTTGTAATATTTTATGGGTTTAGCATGTGTATTTATTCTTTGTTCCGAGTATATATATGTTTATTGTCCCCTTACTCGGTATGTAGTGTAATGACCATCCTTTTAGTAGGTATTATTCATTTCCACGAGCAGATGACCCTGATAATTTTGTGCAAGTCATTAAGGACCCGTTATATGATTTTGCTGCCTATAATATGCTGTATGGGGTTGAGTAATTTTTTGTACTAAGGATTTGAGCAAAGAGTCATGTTATCCAGATAATGATTTTATCTAAATACCTATTTGGATTATTAGATCCATGACATCCCTTTTATTTGTATTTTGGTATTGTTAAAGCTTCTATTGTTTTATATTTATCTTGGTTCACATTTTGATAGTTTTTGTCTTATGATTAATGTAAGGTTGGTTCAATAAGCTAGACTTATATTAATTATAGTGGTAACACCCGGTATTTTAGTTATAAGTTTCCGTTATAAAACGAAATTTGCAATTAGTACATTTTAAGGTATTACATCATTACTAATTTATCATATGACAACTAAGGTACATTTTCCCTGATAAACTGATCACATGCATCCCCTAACCACTTCAAGTCATATTAAAACCCTTTTATTAGGAAAATTACTATCTATAGGAGTGGCACAATTGCTTGCTCCTCTCTAGCTACTCCAGGGCCATACTATAGATCATAGAGGAGCATAAAAAGCCAAAATTTTTAGAGAAAATCCCAAGCTAGTAGCTAAACCATCCACAAAAGCCAAAATGTCTGCTCATACTTTCACCTCCCACACAATCCAACAAAATATCCCTCATATATCAAAACCATGCAATGAAGGCCTCATACCTCTTTAGTCCCAATTAAGCTAATGTATCTACAATTGTATTCAATTCTCATCCTTCAAATTGCACTTAGACACATCCCATTTTTTCCTTTGTTATATAACCTTCCAACCATAGTCTTTAATGTGCTCAAGCAATTTTCCTAAATAAAACATTCAAAACAACAATAGGTAAAATAAGTTAAATCAGCCATAGGTATAGGATAAAATCAAACACTAAATAAGCAAAAAGAGAAAAAGAGAAGATATGAATGTAAGAATTAAAAAGAAAATAACTCAAGACAAACCTACAAGATTTTCCTAGGTGAAGCTCATCAATTTATGAGAACATAAATCACGGATCACGTTATAGCCAGACATAAACACACAATCCCTATGATTGAGCTCCTCTTTAGCTAATCCAAATATCCAACACAAAATTTTGAAGAAAAATATAGAAATCCCTTCAGTAAATGCCACTGCAATTTAGACTCAAAATTGAAACATTTGAACTTTGAGTCGGATATGATCTTTGTTGTTTCTTCTTCGATCATCGCAATAAATAAATTTAAAGAATCTTTATTAATTTTATAAACTAAACAATATTAATGTAAAGGATAAAGAGGATATTACTTGTACATGCGTCAATGGAGGAACAAAAGGGAGGAGATGGATTGGTGACGTGTTTCTTGTGCACTACTCTTCTACAAATACTTGTTTCAAGTTTATGACAGTGGTGCTGAATTTATATGTGTTTAAGGTAGTAAACGACTAGAGCTGAATCATTAAAAGCTTGGTTCAACTAATTCGCTTAGTTAAATGAGTCAAGTTCTAACATCACTTTTAGGATCACTTATTGAACAAGCCAAGCTCGAGTATGAAAAAATGAGCTTAGACTCATTGATAACATACGCTTATGAGCTTAGCTTGACTCGTTAAAAGTTCGATTTAACTCGTTCATTTAGTTAAATGAGATGAGCTTGAACTTGGAAAAGTTTATTTTGACTCAACTCATTTGCAATACTAAATGTGTTGGACTTTGGTGGTGCCTCACTTTCTTCGTTGACCACAATCACCCATTTTTTTTTTTTTACTTTTTCTATAAAAAAATGTGTTGTAGAGTTTAAATGATATAAGTTTTTTTTTAAATAGGATTTTAGGGAGCCTATTGGTACAACTTTCAACATGCCTTTTTTTTTTTGCCTTTTCATTTGTTTTATTCCTTTTCCTTTTCATGGTGATCGAAAGTGATGGTTTTGGGTGGAAAAATTATGTTATAGGGAGCTTTGTTTTCATATAGAGAGAGACATAGAGATGCAGATACTTGTAGGCTTCAAAAGAGGAGGAATCAATGCCAATAAAAGATTTGGCCAACAACACCTCAAAACGATTACGAGAACAGAAATAAAGCGGCATTTTGTAGTGAAAATTTCCCATCACATTTATGTCCCAAACATATATTTTAAGGTCATATTAAAGTTTCAACATTTACTTAGCCGTCATATTCATATTACAACATTTACTTGGAAATAATATTCATTATTATATTCATGTTTTAATATTTACTTGGGCATCATATTCATATATTTTATAAGGTAAAATATATATATAAAATTATTCGGGCATCTTTTACTTCATAAAATTACATTTTTTTTATATTTTTGGTAAATGGTAAAAATTAATACTTATAAATAAGAATTTAATTTCCATGAATTGAATATTCCTATAATTTTCTACTAAGTTTTAAAGTTTTTATCTCCGTAACTATTATTGCTTCACATACACTCAACAATTATATTTTTTCAAGAAAAATAAATTATTTTCATTATGATAACTATTATTATGTTACTATTGTTGTTAATTTTTATGTTATTATACTAAATATTACTGTTAGCATTACTGTTATTTTAGTTTTCATTATTGATGTTATTTTATCTCTTATTATCTCCAAAGTTGTCATTATATTTAGTTTGTACTTATTATATTTCTATTATTATATATATTATTTTTATTGTTGGTGTTATCTGTATTATTAATATTTTATATTAAAAATTATTATTGATTTTTTAATCAAGAATATTATTTACTCGATTGTGATATAATGTTTATTAATACAAATACTTAATAATGTTATTAATTTAATAATTAATAAAATTGAAGTAATTAAATAATTAGTGTGAATGAATTATGAGAGATATGAATCAAAGATAAGAATCATAGACGGTGTGAAATTGATGAGTTTGTTAACGAGTTTAATTTTTTAAAATAAATAATTATTTTCCATAAGTACATCTAAATATGAACTTAATGTTCGGACCCGATAGCGCGAGCCACTGCAGTTCAACAAATCCTGTCTCTGGGTGGTTGCGTGCGGGGAGGTGGGGACTGGGCTTTTTGAATAGAAAATCCAACTGGGACGGTGAGGCTTGCATCAGAGCCCATCAGGAAAAAAAAAAGAAAAAAAAGAGAGTTAATTTACAAAGAAGAAGAAGAAACAAAGGGTGATAACCCTTCCGATGCGCCGGTGAAAGTAGCTCCAAGCCAACTACTCGATTTCAACCTCTGCTTATACTCCGGTCAGGCACACTGCTTCTAACCCGATAAACCCTCTGCTTCTTTACAAGCTCCTTCGTTCATCTATCATGTCGGTTAGTCTTCTTCGCTCTCTAGTACTCTTTTTTATGTATCAGATAAGAGATCCCTTTTATACTTGGAAAAACCTTGAAGAAAGTCAGCAGAAAAAAGAAGTAATTTCTTTTCGTAATTTACTCCTGCTTCGGAACCCTTTCATCATTTTTCTCATTAAATAGAATTTATCAATGGATCATTTTTTTAGAAACAATGATAAATATAGCAACATGACCACACATAACCAAAAACGTTATGCACATCCATTGTGAAGAGAAAATGCACGAAAACGTTAGTTATTTACATTATTTCGGTGATATACAAAAGAAGTTTTCGGGACGTGAAACGGTGTTTCTATTGTAAGTGTGTGATTTCGTGAATGTTTATATGTTTGCAGAGTGAGCCAGAACCCCATCTCTCAGTTGAAGAGCTGGAGAGGAAGAAAAAGAAGGAAGCAAAGGTTTTTACTGCTTTACTTGATTGCATTTATTCTTGGCACTTTTTTCCTGATTGAGGGCAATAGGTGAACCGAGGTTAGGATTTCTGTATATTTCTAATTGAGAACGGCTGTGAAATGTTGATTTTAATTTTCTTGCTTATGAGAGTGACTCGTAATGTCTCTCAGACAACACTGTTTTTACTTGCAACTATCTTTGTTGGGTCAGGTGTCTGATGAAGCTACTATCTTATCTCCTTCCTGCTTTTACATTCTTATTATCCATCGGCTTC
This sequence comes from Tamarix chinensis, assembly GCA_030549775.1. Classification (NCBI taxonomy): domain Eukaryota; kingdom Viridiplantae; phylum Streptophyta; class Magnoliopsida; order Caryophyllales; family Tamaricaceae; genus Tamarix; species Tamarix chinensis. Next base: position 74,993,655 of record CM060179.1, on the reverse strand, counting down.
AAGAATTAAGTTCAATCAATCTATAACGGTTCGATGATTTTTGTGATAGGCAAAAGAAAAGGAGTTGAAGAAACAAAAAGCTGCTCAAAAAGCAGAGGCAGCTAAACTTCAGGTAAGGTTTGGCATAGATATCTAATTCTAAGGTGTGGACTCATCCTTATCACATGATAAGAGTTAAGAGTGACCCACATTTTACGATGTTATTTCATACCCTGTGCATGATTGTTGGCTTGCCAGTACTTGATTTATCCAAATAAAATTACTGTCAGGCACAACAGTCTGCTAATGCACCCAAAAAGAGTGAAAAAAAGAGCATGAAGCGTGGTGCTGGAGAGGAGAATGCTGAGGATTATGTTGATCCCGAGACTCCTAGTGGTGTAAAGAAACAGCTATCCCAAGTAATGGCCAAACAGTATAATCCAAGCGTGGTGGAGAAATCGTATGTTCTATTTTAGCAGTGGCTATTGGCCTAGTGGGAGCAGAGGATCTTTTGTATCATTGTAACCTTGGCTTGTTTTGTTTATTTTGGTGCAGATGGTATGCTTGGTGGGAGAAATCTGGCTATTTTGTGGCTGATCCTAAAAGTTCAAAACCTCCCTTTGTGATTGTGAGTTTATTGTTTCAACCTGCCAATTATGGTTGGCATCCGGGAAAATAAAGTTTCTTGAAATAATTTTATCACAAATGTGCCTTGATATAAATTTGTTGTAGCTTTGATTATTTGACACATATTTTTTAGTTATATTTTGTGGATACATTGCTCTGTAGCGAAGAGATAAATGTTAAAGTAACATTTTGTAGCTGAGGGAGGGCCTTTTTTCATAATAGTAATGATATGCTTCTGTGCTTATCCACCTGTGCATGGATGAAGGCCTGTATGTATATTTTGATATGGCTGTGATAGCGTATTGCCAATTCATGGAGATTTCACTATAACTATAGCCAGTGGCGGAGCTAGGAGTCTAGCTCCATGGTGTCCTATATATAATAAGAATGATAAAAAAAAAATTATTTAACTACTATAATATTTAGCCTACATCTATTTTATATATTAGGGATCTTAAATAATTTTATTTAACTACTATAATATTTAGCCTACATCTATTTTATATATTAGGGATCTTAAATAATTTTATTTATGTATTATGTGTTTTAATTTTTATTTTACTTTAGTAATTTTTTTTTAATTTTAGATGATTAAAATGATGCTTTTTAATATTTATTTTTTTTTGGTTAAACTTGAATAATAGAACATTTTTTTAATTTGTAAAAAAAATTCTAATAATTAAAAAATTAAATAGCATTAAAATATTAAAAAATATATATAAAATAATATTATAATTAGTAATATTAAATCCTATGTTATTAAAAAACCTCACAAAAATATCATTCACTCTTCCATTTAATCACACAATTTCATAACTTGTTTTTGATAAAATTATAAAGAAAAAAGTTTAAGGTATGTATTCATATATTAACCAAAACTAAAGCAATTTATCAAATAATAATAAGAGCTACTAACATAAAATCTTTCAAATAGTTAAATTTACCAATTAACATATATTATAATGATATGTTTAAGTATAATTTTACTAATAAATGCAATAAAAATAAAATAATAATAGGATATATGATAATTGAATGCGTGATATGTTAATAATGGGTCAAAGATTAAAAAGAGATAGTAATGGAAACATACAGCATAAGGCCTTGAACCTGTGACCTCGTTGATCCCAATGCCCCATCCTATGGTGTCCTCCACTGAGCCAAATAAAGTTATGTGTTATTTTATATATCAAAACTATTATTAATCCAAAATTCCATGGTGTCCTGTGACACCATAAAATACCCCTAGCTCCGCCACTGACTATAGCATAGTGTTTTGACGTGCCCGCATTTTCTCTGATTGTTACAGAAGCCCGTAGAACAGCTAAAGGCTTCATGCCATGGCCAAAGAAAGTAAGAAAAATAATTTTCTTTAGATGAACTCTAGAATGTTTGAAGGGTATCTATAACAAACTTGAATTGATTATTGTACTTTTAGGCTGTTTTATTAGTATTTGTTTCTTTGTAGCTTATGAGTAAGCCCATTTCTAAGGGAAAATAGGATTACCATAAGATATTTATTACCTTGTACTTTTGAGTAATAATGAATGAATCAATCATTGTGAATTGAATTATAGTTTATTATTGCCCAAGTCTGAATTCTGCCGCTACAAGTATTCAGATAATGGATGGATTTTTTGTCAAATTATCATTGAATCCGGTGTCTTGTTACTTGTGGTTTCAGGTTTTGCCTCCTCCAAATGTGACAGGAGCCCTTCACATAGGACATGCTCTCACTAGTTCTATAGAGGTTTAATTATTAGGCTATCTTCCATTCCATGCAATTTTTCCATTGTGCAAATTTTATTAGATTTTCTGATTTTAAATTTTTAACTGCAGGATACAATTATTCGCTGGAAGAGAATGTCTGGATACAATACCTTGTGGGTACCTGGAATGGATCATGCTGGAATAGCAACACAGGTACAATCTGGAATACCTTATCTTTTTATTTCTTTCTTATTTTTTTCACTTGGTGATATGTTAGAATGGGCATGTCATCATTGCATGCCTATGCATGTGCAATTATAATTGTCCTTGAATTCAGAAACGCTTCAGCTTGTATGGTAACATTAATAAGCTGTAGTTGTCATGATTCATTTCCTGAGCTGTGAGGGGTTCTGCTATTGCTACTTGGTATTGATTAGTGATCACTCATTTTGATCCCTTTTGTAACCTTGCAGGTTGTGGTCGAGAAGAAGATTATGCGTGAAAGAAAGCAGACCAGACATGATCTTGGCCGGGAGAAATTTGTTGCCGAAGTGAGCTTTAACTTATTACACATTTTCCTGCTGCTTTGTCAAAACTGCAATAATATTTGCATTAGCTGGATAGTATTTTAACATTGTTGAGCTTGCTTTAAACAAGGTTTGGAAATGGAAGAATGAGTATGGTGGAACCATTCTGAAACAGCAACGTCGACTTGGTGCATCTCTTGATTGGTCCCGTGAGGTATACATTTGTCCTTGTTCTTGATTCTGCTTAGGCAATGCGATCTTTTTATTTTGTTGTGACTTTATTTTTCTATGGTTTAACAATTCACAGTGTTTTACTATGGATGAGAAAAGATCAGAGGCTGTAATTGAGGCCTTTGTGCGTCTTCACAAAGAAGGTCTTATTTATAGGTATGTCACAAGTAATGAAATTTTATTCAATATGTGATCCATGCTACCCTTCTTCCTGCTTCTCCGTCCGTTGTTTAACTTCAAACTTCTGTAATCATGTGTTTACTTTGAACAAAGATTGTCATTGTTTGATAAGATGTTATGCTACTTTGTCCTTTTCCTCAATTTTTACTATTCGGAAAGAATGTTATGCTTATTAATTAGTAATTGTTAATTTAGAGAGCTATGCTGAAATGAGCACGGGAGGGGTATGGACGAGAGAATTTAGAAGACTTCCAACCTGTGTAAATGATGAATGTAAAAATGTGAAAGAGGGTAATTAGTTTGTCTGCTTTTGTGCCAAAAAGTAGAAGAAGAAAAACTCAGTAGGAATTTATCTATGATGAATGATAGTTTGGGTTAGAGGGAGGAGGAATGAAACAGGCCATTGGATAGAATATGGGGCTGAGATTGTAACATCAATAGAACGTGCCATACAAACAAAGCCATGTGAGTTTCATTTGTTTTATTTTAGCCTTTTGAATTGAAATCCTTATCTGCAATTTACTCCAGTCACGCTTTTTGGTAAAAAAGTGCTTCCACCGGAGTGTACATACATACACACTAGAACATATGATACAAACATATTTTGGGGTTACAAAGCATACCTAAGCTTTGAAAGGGATGATTCATTGACTGCAGTCTACATGCTTCTTCACTGTAGGGCCTGTAGCTTTAGCTATAGTTCTTTGGAGTCCAAATGGATGTCTCTTTCTGTACGCCTAGGCTTAGAAGGTCTAGTAATATTTGATATTTTTCTGTTAGTATTTTTTTTTTGTTGTGTGTGTGTCTATATATTTTGTTACTTCGGTTATTTATGTTAGGTCGTTTCTTTATAAAAAGGACCAAATTTAATGATTACTTGGGTAGTTATGATTAAGAGTGGAGTTAATTTTGATGAAAGTGAGATTCTGTGATAAACCATGTGTCTGTGTAGAGTTTACCTTATATTGATAGAACTCCATTTACTACTTTTTACCTCAATTAATAAGGTGTTCTTGATACACAGAAGATGGTGTTTACTGGAATTAAATAAACAGTAATAGAGTTTCATTTTTATGTGAGTAATTGCATAGAGACGAAAGCTTAAATGTCATGATGACTAATTGAAGGAGATTTCTCTGATGAAATTGCTTGTAGCAGATATGGGCTTTACTCTTGATACATTTTATTATTACTGAGCACCTGTGTTATGAGGTCCTGATGCTGATCCTGTGGTCTCTTCAAATGATTCCTATTACCATTTTTTCCCTCTAATGATTTGAACAGGGAATGTGTGTTGGTTTACTTGCAATTTGTTTCAGCTACCATTTTCTTTGTGATTAGAACTTGGAAAACATCTCCTTTTACTTGCCAAATACTTTAATGGATCAGAAAAGTTCAATATGAGATCTTGAATACGTTTTCTCTTTTTCTTTATATCCTTTAATGGATTTTCTTGACTTCAGGGAAGAGGTGCTTTGAATAATTACAAGGTGTTATTTTCTCCCAATGACGTGAGTCTTTAGTTGTAGGCTTGGTCTCTGCTTATTCTCTGTGTTTGTGATGCTTTTGTGCCTTTTATTTTCCTTTATTCCTTTCATTGGCAGTCCTGTTTGAATTAAAACTGAAAAAAAAAGCAAGATAATCGAAGAGTCTTTTTAGTTCTCATCTTGAAAGGCTCCCCACCCCTGTAGCATCATTGTTCCTTTCCTGGTCATCACTTACAGGGATAACCGATTAGTGAATTGGGACTGCACACTGCTGACGGCAATATCTGATATTGAGGTTTGTCTTATCCTGTTGATTGATTGCTTCTTGATTGTTTCTCCAGCTTACACGATGTTATTCACTATTTCTAGGTTGACTATATAGATGTCAAGGAAAGAACACTACTAAAAGTGCCGGGATACGACAAGCCAGTCGAGTTTGGTGTTTTGACATCATTTGCATATCTTCTTGAGGACAACCTTGGTGAAATTGTTGTGGCCACTACTAGGGTTGAAACTATGCTTGGTGATACTGCGATAGCTATTCATCCTGATGACCCTAGGTACAAACATCTTCATGGCAAATTCGCAATCCATCCATTTAATGGTAGAAAGCTTCCGATTATTTGTGATGCAATACTTGTTGATCCAGAGTTTGGAACTGGTGCTGTTAAGGTGGGATTTGTTTCCTCGCTTTTGTTCTGAGTTCCTTCTGGGTCTCCTTTCTAATCTCCGAATGATTGATTTTGTTGTCACAAACTTGCACATGCAGATTACGCCTGCCCATGATCCCAATGATTTTGAGGTTGGCAAGCGCCACAAGCTTGAATTTATAAACATTTTCACAGATGATGGGAAAATAAATAGTGATGGTGGTGCAGCGTTTGAAGGGATGCTGCGTTTTAGAGCACGTGAAGCCGTAACTGAGGCTTTGAGGGACAAGGTAATATTTTGACATATCTGCCAGCATGGCTGATTGTTTTAGAATTTAGATTGTACATGCACAAATGTTTTGTTAAAAAGTGACTCCTTAACAGGTTTAGTGTCCAGAGCTAGTATCCTTTATCTCATTCTTGTCTAACTCTTTGAGATCGTTTGGGGGCTTGGCATTGGGTGGATGTGTCTGTTGCTGCGATTCAAAATTGAGAAGCCTTTTGTAATGGTGCTGTTTAGGGTGTTTATCTTTGGGGAGACTCTGAGGGATGATTTCCAATATGGTTCGGGATTTTGGATTTATAGTTCATGGTTTAGGGTTTTAAATAGTGTTTTTTTTTTTTTTTTTTTTTTTTTTTTTTTTTTTTTTTTTAAGATTGGGGCTTGAGTTCACAAATTACTTCCGTCATCATTGTAGTCTACCGAGGCAGTTTTCCCTTTTCCCTCCCCATTTTTGGCTTCAAGTATGAGCTAAGGGTCCATTGGATCTTAACCTTTGCCCTAAAACGGATTGGAAATATCAGCCATTCAAATTTCCAAGGTGAGGTGATTATTGGCTTTAAATGTTTCTTATTACAGTTCCAACTTGTTTTCTTACTGTCAAGATAAGCAGTACTGCGTATATGAAGTGATTTCAGCATGTGTTCTGTTTTTGGTTCTGATTGCCATTAGTCTGGGATAAGGAGTTGAGATGACAGGGAATTTGGTTATCTCCTCTGGCAATTGTTACGTTGTGAGTCCAGTGGGTGGTTTAAGAAGTAAGATCAAATGCTCTTAACAAATATATAAGGAAGGTAATGTGGAGAGAACTTAGCAATTTTTTTTTGGGGGTCCTATCAATGTCAACAGCTGGCAGTATTCTGACAAGCACGGGGCAGGAATTGATTCTTGCCCCCCCCCGCCCGCGCAGGGTTGAGTGTCACAACAAGGTTAATATTAAACAGTTCCATAGTACAGTCTCTTTTTATCTGTTGAAATTAAAAAGAAAATGTTTCTTCTTGACGTCTAAAATCTTGATTTTTAAGTGACTTAAACCTGCAGGTGCTGATCCATTTTTGTCCCATAAAACATTTTTTAGAACTTGGGCTGAAACATTCTTTAAAGCCAGCTTCGATTTAATCCTGTAGCTACTGAAATTAGGTATCAGATTCTTGATAATTCTTAAGAATGATGCGTATAATTAGGTAAAATATGTTCTATGGAGCATTTTATTTTCCTTTTTTTTTATTTTATTTTATCCTTTTCTTATATATATTCCTCTGTCTGACATTATTCATACCCAATCTCTTACATGTAGGGACTATACAGGGATTCTCAAAATAATGAGATGCGCCTTGGTGTTTGTTCAAGAAGTAATGATGTTGTTGAGCCATTAATAAAGCCACAGTGGTTTGTTAACTGCAAGAGTATGGCAGCAGAAGCTCTTAGTGCTGTTATGGACGAGAATAATAGGCGAATTGAGATTATTCCAAAACAGTATGGTGCTGAATGGAAAAGGTGCCCTAGTTCCTTCTTCTCATGACCAGTCTTTTGATGTATATGAAACTAGGCAATTGGTAATTGCAAGTATATTCTTTTTCTGCACATGTAAAGCTTTGTCCTATGGGAATGGGTAACATTTTCTAAGATGGTCCTGTTTGTTGATTATTTTGTATTTTAAATTTTGAATTCACTTGCTTGAACTTTACCCGCTTATGGTTTTCTTTGTTTCTCTTTGAGCTGTTCTCTTCGTTTGATTTATTCTTGTGTGATCTTATTTGAAAGTTTTAATTTGTTATTACTATTATTATTTTAATATTTTATTATTGTTAGTGTAATTATTAATAATTTTTTTATTACTACCATCATCAGTATCATTTTCATAATTATTATTATCATTAATACTCTTTTGTGTAAAAAATGAAGTTATTTTAGCAATTTGCACATATTTTTGGGAAACTAATGGAAATATTTTTATAATTACACTCACACCCTTCATTAAAAAATAACAAAGCATTTAATACATAGGTAATGAAAGAAAAAAAGTGAGGTGAAAGTGGAAAGAAAAATTTGACTCTTTCAAAGTGACCTTTTTTTTGATATAAATATTTACATCTAAAATGACTTTATTTATAATATGGATGGAGTATTATTTTTTTTTATTAGCAAAATTAGGACATATTTGATAAGTCATGAAAATAAGTTGAGTAGAACAAGCCCCTAATCTTCTGTCTGGGCATGTTATAGCCTTGTCCCTTCTGGTCTTTGCTTTAGTTGGTTTGAATGGTTTGAACTCCTGCAGATGGCTTGAAAATATTCGTGACTGGTGCATTTCAAGGCAGCTTTGGTGGGGTCACCAAATTCCTGCATGGTATGTTTCACTGGAAAACGATGAACGGAAGGAGTTTGGTGCCTATAATGACCATTGGGTTGTTGCTAGAAATAGTGAAGATGCCAAAGCAGAGGCTGACAGAAAATTTTCTGGAAAGAAATTTCAGATTTCTCGAGACCCTGATGTGTTAGATACTTGGTTTTCTTCTGGTGTATTCCCTTTTTCCGTTTTGGGGTGGCCTGATGAAACTGATGAATTGAAGGCATTTTACCCAACTTCAGTCCTTGAAACAGGACATGACATTCTCTTTTTCTGGGTTGCTCGAATGGTTATGTTAGGGATGAAGCTTCGTGACATCCCTTTTAGAAAGGTAATTTATAATTTCTGTTGACGTTATATATGGATAGTTGTCATTCTTTTTGCAAATGCTATGCAGTTATTGTCACTGCAACTCTGGGGATATCCTTTCTAATGATTGCCAGTTCTATATTGTTGGAACCCAGTCTTACAAAGATATGTTGTATTTCTCAAATGAAGATGGTCAAAGTCAATTGCCTTTAGCACTAGGTTTTCTCCAATAAAATGGTCAAAAAAATTATATGCAATTCTCAATTGATTTAGTTTGTGCTTGAGTCTAACTATTATTAGTGATGTGGTCTACATATCCATGAGTCTAACTATATGCTTGAGATTGTTGCAGGTATATTTGCATCCTATGGTCCGTGATGCACATGGGCGTAAGATGTCCAAATCCCTGGGCAATGTAATTGATCCTCTTGAGGTTATTAATGGAGTGTCTCTGGAAGGTCTTCACAAGAGGTTGGAGGAAGGCAATTTGGATCGGAACGAGCTGACTATTGCGAAAGATGGCCAGAAGAAAGATTTCCCCAATGGCATTGCTGAATGTGGTGCTGATGCTCTTCGTTTTGCTCTCGTTTCTTACACGGCTCAGGTCAATATTCTAGCATATGCGTCTTTGATTTGTTAGTATCTTGATTGATGTGCTTACATTATGCTGTCTATTACTACAATATCTAGGCTGATAAAATAAACTTGGATATTCAAAGAGTTGTTGGATACCGTCAGTGGTGCAATAAATTGTGGAATGCAGTTAGGTTTGCTATGAGCAAGTTGGGAGAGACTTATACCCCTCCAGCGAATGTAGCTCCTCATCTCATGCCATTCAGCTGTCAGTGGATACTCTCATCACTGAACAAAGCCATCAATAAAACTGTGTCATCGCTTGAAGCATATGAGTTCTCAGATGCTGCAACTGCAGTATATTCTTGGTGGCAATTCCAATTATGTGATGTTTTCATAGAACTAATCAAGCCTTATTTTTCTAGCACTGACTCATCATTTGAAACCGAAAGAAATTTCGCTCGAGATGCTCTTTGGGTATGCCTTGATACTGGTCTGCGGTTGCTTCATCCATTTATGCCGTTCATTACGGAAGAATTGTGGCAGCGCCTCCCTCGGTCAATTGATGACATAAGAAAAGAGTCGATAATGATAAGCAAGTACCCATCTGTTGTTCAGGTGTGCTCAAATTCTCTTGATTGTCGAAGTTCTCTTGTATTAGGTTATATTCTTTTTTGTTCATTGTCTCTCTGCTCATTCTCTTCTGCTATATGTGAGCTTTTCAAGCTACCAAGTTGCCTGCTCTGTTTTTGCAGTCATGGAATAATGAAAATGTGGAGAATGAAATGGATCTTGTTCTATCTGTGGTGAAATCTCTGAGGTCTCTTAGGGCGCAGTTGTCTCCAAAAGATAGATATGAAAGGTATGTGATGCTAGTTAATTGGGATGTACTTTTGACTTAATGGAACATAACAGTGTAAACCCTTTGTTAAAAGGAAATCTACATTTAGTTTATGTTGTTTGAGTTGCTTTATGCATCGTTTTAATATATGATGTAAAGGATCAGGCTTAGTTTATGCTTCTCATCTTTCCGAGAAAATAAGAGATGCCCCTTTGGGCTAGACTGGGTGATATGAAGTGGTTCGAATTATTATTGTACTGTTACGAGCCATTATTCTAGTTACTCAGAAAGGAATAATTTATCATGCTATTTTATTATTTCTCTATTTCAAGCTTGTGGTTGTTGCTTGTGCCAATTCTTTTGTTTCAGTTTTGCAAGCTTAGGGCCACCAAAGAGACTGCTAAGACTAGGAGTTTTGGGTATCATAGGTCCCAAGTTCAAATGATCCTTAAGCGCCATTTTGTAGGCCTCTAGCTAGTAAAAGTGAGATTGTGCACGTCGGATCTTCCCATACCCCCTCAATGAGGGAAATCATATTACTTCAGTACTCTATTTTTTAAACATTAGGGCTCATAGGTTTAGCCATTATGTGATAAAAAATTGATGGCATTACAGAGAATGGATACCTGCTCTTGCATTGCCTTCGAATGGCAGAAGCTCCCTGCCCTCGTTTCTTGAATTGGAGGAGGGCGAGGGAGATCCTCATGTACTTGTGTTTGGTGCATGAAACCAAATTATAGCCAAGTCCATCCTTATACCTTTTAATCTTTTTCTATTGATTTCTCATGCGTGTGCGTGTGCGTGTGCATGTGTGTGTGTTTGTGAGAGAGAGAGAGAGAGATTCATTTCTGCCATAGGGACTGGAAAAAAAATGCTTCTTCACAATTTAAAAATTTTCTATTGTCTGAAATGTCTTATTCCTTTATAGAGACAGATAAGTAGAGTGAATGGAGAATGAGGGTTCCAGTATGTAATTCCCCACTTGATAGCTACTTTCAATTATCTCTGCATTTTAAAAATGTTTTTCATTGTAGCCAGGTGTTATATTATTTCCTTCTCTTTGAATTTTTTTTTTCAGGCTAAGGTAAGTAATATTATGTATTAATGCACTTGTACGCATGATTTTGACTTGAAAATCTAAAATTGTGTTTTGTTAGTGAGATCATTTTAGATATATAAGTAAAAAAGGGTATAAAATTCTCATTTTTCAATTGGTTCGGTAGATGGTATTGTTTATCTAATAATTTCAAAATTAAACTCTTAGCTGGCTGTTGTGCTATTATTAATTTCTGTTGCTTAATTTGCTCAACAAATACATGTATTTTTGTTCAGGCGACCAGCTTTTGCATGGTGTCATACCGATGGGGTGGCAGAGATCATTAATAGCCATGAGTTGGAGATTCAAACCCTTGCCACTCTTTCATCTTTGAAGGTATGTCCTAAAGATCTGCTAGTATTTGGCCTTTAGCTTTGCTACTTGCTAAGCTTGTTGTCTTGTCAGATCGTCTGTCCTATTGGTTGGATAGCAGAGGTTTGTACGTGTTATTGCAACTAGTTTGTTGGTATGAATATTTAAAAATAACAAAATTATAAAATATTCTAATGATATGATCAATATTTTTTGTAGTTGTATTGTTGTAATGTTTTTACAAATTTTTGTGCTTTGTTTTTGAAACCAAGTTCTTTTAGCAATTGTCACATTAGGATCCTTGATATTTTAATTGCACTCTTCGTTGAGAAACAACATACCAATAAATGCTTAACATAAGAAAGAGAAAAAGTTAGGTTAGAAATGTAAATTATGCCCTTTTTTTATTATTAAAAAATACTTTTTTTTAAATACAATTACACCTAAAAGAACTTTTCAGAAATGGAGGGAATACAATTTAAGAGAAATAAATATAATGGCATAAAATTGTATGATCCTAGGTGAGCATTCAAAAAGAACAGGGTAAAATCGTATACCATCTTCCACATGATAGTTTTGAATAGTGTATATGTTATAGAAAATAATGGTTTGAAGGAAATAATTTCTGTAAAGAAAAATTAGTTTATATTTATGTTCACTTCTTTTTAGAAAAATAAAGTAATCAAATCCTAGAAAATTTCCTACTAATTAACAATTATGGTAAAGATAGATAGATAGATAGATAGGTGATAGCATTATCCATCTGTTTTTAAAAAGAAGTTTTGTTTAGCAATTTGCACTCTTTTTGAAGCTAATAAATTTACCCTTAATATTCAATTATACCCTTTATTGAAAAACATGTTAGTTAATACTTAGAAGAAGAAAGAAAAAAAAAAGTTAGGGTAAAAATTAAAATTTTGTTTTGAATTTTTTAAAAGTACTGTCTTTTTGTATTATATTCTCTTCACATAATTTTTTTCACATAAAAAATAAATAAAATTGACATTAATCTAAAGAACCTTTCATTCTTGAAAATAGTAATATTAATTTTGAATCATGTATACATATTTTTTGAACAATAATTTATCGTTCTGATAATGTTTAAAATTGTAATATATTTTTCTATCGTTCATAGAAATATTTTCTATCAAAGAACATAAATATGAAATTTTGAGTAAAAAAAATAATGTTTAAGCACACAACTGTATAGTTGAATAAAGCATTGAAAAATGAGTTGCTGCTGATGTTAGTGAATTAGAAGAAAAGCTAAAAATAGGAGAAAAAAAGGATGAATGATTGAAAAAGAAAAATCCTAAGAAAAATTTCTTTCTAGTATAGATAGGCAATGCCAGTATTTGATGTGCGATAACTTGAACTGTTATATAGGCTCTGTCAGTAACAATGCATCAGCTGTCCGTTATTGGTCACTCTATATCCTAATCCTTCTGTCACAGTTTTCAGTTCCCCACAACTCGGCTTATCTTTTGGTTTGTAAACAGGACATAAATTTTAGTATGCACCTTGCGCATTGAAGTTTATATTGCTAAACCAGAGATCAGCTTAACCTAGTGCGCATCAAAATATTCAACTCTAATTGAAGGTCAAATTGGAAAAATAGAAAACAAGGGCACATGATCTAATATAGCCACATAAAGAGATCTATAATTTTATTGTTACACTTGCCCTTGGTTCTCTAAAGCAGCATGGGCTTTCACAGATTCTCAACACCAGTGAAGCTGCTCCGGCTGAATGTGCTGTATCTGTTGTAAATGAAAGCGTGTCAGTCTTTTTGAATGTTCAAGGGGCAGTTAATGCAGAAGCAGAACGTGAAAAGTTGAAGAAGAAGATCGACGAAATAAGGAAGTGAGTTTCTTTCCTCTCTAGTTGTTCCTTTAGCGTTATCCTTTCATATCTCCCTCCCTCTTTCTTTCTACCTGGCAAATGATGAATTTATTACTAAAAAGAAAACCCTTAAGGGTTAGGGTCGGCCCACATGATACGTTAGTCGTGATCCAGTTTAAGCATCATAGGTAGCATCAGTACACATCTAGCTTATATTCTTAACATCATGACGGGACAATGAATGATATTCAATATTATTTTAGCTCGCATATTCTGATTCTGTGTTTCACCTACAACACACCCTGCGGGCAATACTTTAGGTTTTGGATGCCTTTTGCTTCAGTTCAACTACATCCATGACTTTTGTCTAGATAGACCACCACGAGTTTCTTCTGTGCAATCCGAGTCTGTACAGGGCCTCTGCCCATATCACCTGGTTGTTAGGGTGAGAGGGTTAGGCAAACATTACAGAGTAGCAATGCTCATCCAATGTTCGGTGCTGACTGCTTAGTGTTGACACCAGCAAAGATATAAAATTGCATTTAGGGACTGTGTCTCTTATACGATCTTCTGCGACTAGATTGTAGATCAGTCTCTCTGGTCAAACTTCAATACGACCTTCTACTTATCACCACTGTTTTCTAGGAATCAAACGTTACCCATTCTTAGTCAAGTAGCGACAAATGATCCAGGTTCCCTCCGTTCAAATTATCTGTGAAAACGTTTTCTGAAGTTTGTGCATCCCAATTTTCAGGCAACAAGAAAACTTGACCAAACAGATGAATGCTTCTGGATATAAGGAGAAGGTTCCACATCATATACAAGAAGAGAACGAAGCCAAACTGACCTCGCTGATGCAAGAAATGTCTTTGTGTGAAAAGGCTAGCGAGGTTCTAGATCGTGAAATAAGTACTGCTGGAGCATCCAACCATAGCAGTTCTTGATAACAGTGTTGCGGTGTAACAGTGATCTCTTGAGTGCAATTTCAGTCTGCTTCCCCTAGAGATTGGTATTACTCCCATAAAAGCCCTTGGAAAGTCGAAATAGGATTGTGGAAGAATCTGACACAGAAAGGGGCCAATGTTGTTGAGACTTGAGGTGCTACCCGATGACAATCCATGATACTGATCAGTTGGTTTGAAACTCTGTAAGCATATTGTCTGCTGGGTATAATGGAGTATAGACTCCATATACTCATTTTTGTATTGGAAACTCTGAGGGCCTGATCATTTCTGGAGCAGGATTTCGAGTTGTGACTATTGATTTGAAACTAATGCATGGTTGTTTTTCTGTTTTTTTTGTTGTTTTTTATAATATTTAATCCCTTCAAAATGAGTTCTAGATGTTGTGATGAAATTCATGAGTTTAATGATCAACAGACATTCTATACTCCATTTGACATAAAATAAAATATATATTGCTATGTATTTTAAGAAAAATATTTGATTATTAATATATGTTAAAGTATAACATTTTATAATGTAAAAATATAATTCTTATGTTCATAATGAAAAGTATTTTTATTTTTTTTATTTTATTTTTTATTAATATATATTTAAAGATATTAATAATTAAAATTTGCTCTTGAAATATATGGTAATACATACTTTGAATCAGTGAGAGTATATAGGTTCATCCGTTATTTCTTCCCCTTGCATTATACATGAAATAGGACTATATGATCGTTTGGCATACTTACAGTTACTTTTATAGTAAATACAACTTTTAAAAAAGTTAGATATTGGAAAGTAGTTTCTTGGAAGAAGCGTTTATTTATGTTTGTTATGTATATGTACATTTTGAGAAGTATGAAGACTTCCTTAGTTGTTTTGTTTGGTTTATTTTATTATTACTTAGAAAGTAGACAAAATATTACATTAATATCCTTTGTTACTAAATATCAACATTTATTTTTTCTCCCTATTTTTTTACAATGTTCATTTTTCTCGATTCAAAAGTGAGTCAAGGACTATAAATTGTAGGCAAATAACTATAATTTTTGTGTTAACGAAATTACCCTTGAACTTTCTTAAACTGCTCAACTGACTATCCTTGAGTTTAAGACTAGTTTTTGTATTACCTATTAGATTCACTCTCCTCGAAGCACTCCTAAGCTACATGCAAATTGCAATTATTAGGCTCATATTAGGCCAATAGAACCTTTCAGTGAAGGTGTTTAGTAATGTGTCTTATCTTTAGTAATGAGTTTTATCTTTATTATGGGAGAAGGATAACATATAAAATACAAATATTATTCAATGGCATGCTATGATGCTATAATTGTGCTTGATAGGGAGTTAGCAAGTAAATGTAATTTAAACAAAAGACCAAAAGGTTTTAATTTAGGGCTTATTCTCCGGCTTATCTTCAAAATATCATATTTTTTTATATATAAAATTAGTGATAATAACTATAATAATGATAGTAACAATAACAATGATAATGATATTAATAAGAAAAATATTTATTATGATAATATTAATAATAACCATAGCAATAATATTAATAAAAAAATATTAATTATGATGATGATGATGATGATGATGATGATAATAATAATAATAATAATAATAATAATAATAAAAATAAATTATTGATTATTTTAATTCATACCAAGTAAAATTAATTCAAGTTAAATCATATCAATAAAAATAAATTGAGAGCGTACCCTTACCAATCAAGATTATGAAACGTGGATCATCTCTTTTGTTTCAATAAGATTATAGGTCATTTATACATAACATAGATAGTCTATATAAAATACATGGTCGTCATTTCTAGTGTCTAATATCTCATGGGTTGTGGTTGGTTATCTTTAGATTTGCTCTTAATTTCCTTTTGCCCCTATTTTATGTATTTTTTGAAAACAAACTACTAAAGGCTCATTCGTCATAGGGTACTAAGAATGGAATAAATTTCTCCTATTTTCTGTTTATTATATTAAATATTTAAAATAATAAAAATATTTTCAATAAAATACATCTTTTAGTCTAAATTAAAATTTAAAATAAATATTTGTCTGCAAAAAATTTATTTTATTTTACATAGATTATGCAAAAAATATAAAGTTTAAAATAAATTTTCTACCCTCATTACTGCATACCAAATAAACTTTAGGTGTTGATAGATAACTAGTGATCATCGTCTCTCTAAAAATAAAATAGTACGCTCCTCACGTGCTACTATGCTCCCCCAAAATAACCTGCTCTTCTCTGCTTTGACAACCCTTGTCCACCCTGGCACCCTCCTCCGCCAGACGCCGACCTCGAATCCACAACGAAAAAGCCCCGACATACCATGGAAGACTTCGCTCCATTTGTGGGTGCCGTCATGGAAGATCCTCGCCTTGCAGAAACTCGTGGTGCTACTGGCTTTGAAGATCAATTCGGGAACCCTAACCCGTGGAGTAAGGGAGCATCGTTCAGCGAAATTCTTACCGGTCAAGCGAGAAAAGTCATCTATTCAGCATCCGATGATGTCGATTGGAAGGAAATCGAAGATATAAAGGATGAAGAATGCGAGGATGACCAGGAGGTTAAGGATTCTCCTTGGCCACAAATCCGATTGTCTGCTGCGGAAAAAAGAAAGCTTCGGCGACCATGGCGTCGGTGCCTGATAGTCAAGCCGCTTGGGAGAGCATTCAAGTTTGAGACTATTAACCATAAAATTTGTGATCTCTGGAAACTTGAGGGGACTTATGAACTCATTGATTTGGGTAAGGGTTTTTTCCTCATCAAGCTTCAGAAACGGGACGACTATGACTATATTTTGAGTAATGGACCATGGATGATTTACGGGCAATATTTGACAGTGCGTCAATGGTCTCCAGAATTCCGAGTTTCCACTGCTTCTATTCATTCCACTCTGGTGTGGGTTCGAATCCCTAAATATCCTATTGAACATTATGAGGATACTTTAAAATTGCAGGCTATTAGAAACTTCATTGGTCGTTTTGTGAAAATTAACCATAATACTGTGGAAGTTTTGAAAGGAAAATTTGCCCAAATAGCTGTGGAACTTGACCTCGACAAACCTCTTCTCCCAAAGATTTACTTAGAGCCTGTTTGTTTTGTTGAAAGTAAGAAGAAAAGAAAAGAAAATAAGGTGGAAAATAAATTTCGTCTGTTTGGTTGATGAGGAAAAATTAAGTAAAGAAAATAATAAAGAAAAGAGTTAGAAAAAATACACTACACACGTTTCCTCACAGAAAGTAGAGGAAAAGGAAAGAAAACTCACAGAAAGTAGAGGAAAAGGAAAGAAAACTCAGGGAAAGTTGGGAAAGTTGCTCGACGTTCAACGGTGCTTCATCCGTCTTCATCTTCGAACTTTGTCTTCTTTATTTCATTTCAGGTTCTTGAATGCTGGAATTTTCGGCCACGGATCTGAATCATGCCAGACACTGCCGTACTCTGCTACACGAGCAGCAATGCTGGTCCGCATCAACACCCTCCTCCAAGGCTATTCCGACATTCGATTCGAGATCCTGGAAGCCATCACAAAACTCCTAAACAACATCACACCATGCTTACCTCTCTGCGGCTCCATCACCGCTTCGGGCGATATAGTCCCCCTTTCCTACATAGTCGGCCTCCTCACGGGCCAACCCAACTCCAAGGCTGTGTTTGTTGCACCAATTGAAAAAAAAAAAACCCATTGGTATGTATCAAATCGATTATTAATTAAGCACTTCCAAATTGCAGCAAGTTAATAGAAAAAGTGCTGAAAAATTGCTTCGATTTTTGGATTAATTGATTCTGCGTTAAACCTAGCAAGCAGATGTTTCCATTTATTTATTTAATAGCATCACGTACGGTACGTGTAATAAAACTCGCTGCAGTCAGGCCTCCATCTCCTTTTCCTTATATAAGCAGAAAAAATTAATGCAGCTCGTTTAATCAGATACACTTCAATTAGATCTTGTTCTTAATTTCCTTTTTTACCTTCTCTTCCAATTTCTTCATCATCCGCAGAAGCGACTTCCACATCGATGACGGACCACGCCAGAAGAAGCCTGGCTCAGGTCGTGCCTCCTATCGCGCTCGTCTTCTGATGAGAGGAGTTTAGGTAGCCGAGCTAGGCTACTTGTGCCTGCAGGGGCTGGGGTGAGATTACACAACTAACTTGCTTGCTTACATATGACCGCCTCCTTGAATTAATTCGGGGTTGTTAGTTAATGAGTTCAATTACGACCGACTCACTCGTTGTACACCCACAGAGAGAAACGATCGAGGAACTAGTTTACCACATGACATGAGATATATTTATGTTGTACCATGAGTTGTTGACCGGCATTATTATTAATATTTATGTTTGTTGCACTATGTTTTAATGAAAAGAAATATGAAATATTTTATATTTTTTTAGATTTTTTTTAAAAATTATTATAAGTTATTCATGTAATATTTTAGAATAGTTCTATAAAAAAATTGAAATTAGTATTGATTTTATAGAGTTTTTATAAATTTTATGTAATTTTTTATGTATCAATATAATATTATAATTTTAATTAAATATATAAAAATATTTTAATAATAACATTTAACTTTTTTTAGAATTTTCTTTCTATATACCAAACACTAAAAATATTTTCCAAGAATTCAATTTTCCACAAAGTTTTCTCCAACAACCAAACAAAGGAAATAAAATTAATTTCTTTCATTTTATTTTCTTCAATTTTCTTTCTTCTACATTTTTCTTTCCACATAATTTTTTTCAAACCAAACATACCTTTAGGGAATTCTTTGTTAAGCATCGAGTATGAGGGAATACGGATGCTATGCTTTGGATGTGGGAATATTGGGCATGTGCAATCTGACTGTCCTTCAGCTATGCCCAATGAGGCTAATGAGGAGGAGACGAGCGTTCAGGATATGCCTATGGATATCCAAGGTGCAACGCCCACAAGCGTTGACCAGGAAACTGAAACAACCCCATATGGACCATGGATGCTTACCACAAAAAGGGTAGGCGCATGGAAAATGCTAGAGGGGCTCAGTCCTCCAAATCAGGTTCAAGATCTGTCCCTAAAAGGACGACCCAAAATCAGAAAAATTCCTCACACTTCCCTTTTTCATCAAGGTTAAACGCCTTATTGGAAATTGAGGAAGACTGCCAACATGAGGAGGAACACTTACTTTCGGAAGATAATAATTCCACTATGAATACAACAGGACCGTCATATCCCTCCAACTAAGAAGTATCCTGCTAGAAATATGTCACATTCTCTTGAGACTAGCCCTGCAAACATGACTGAGACATGCAGGCCCATTATTAAGAACCCATTGCAAACTAAATCGGTGAATATTGTAGGCAACCAACAACCTAAAGAGTTATCTTCCCATGCTGCAATGAAAGCTACCCTGAAGACTTCTCGTCCTCCTTTGGCGGACATTGAAAACATGGAGGCTCGAGATAATGTTGTTAAACCTCCTACTAGCTAGTTTCACATCACTCCAAATAAGCCAATGATAAGTGCATCCTTGGGTAGTGCTAGGAAGCAACTCAAGGGTAAGAGAATGTCCACCATGGCTGTGAAAGACCAAGACCGAGGCCCTACTGAGCCATCCTCTTCAAAATAATACTTTCTACATGATCCCAGTAGATAATAGTAAGATTTTATTTTGGAATGTTAAAGGTGAGGGTAACGCATCCTTTCAATCTCATCTTTGAGAGTTTATTAAGCAACATAAGCCTTGGCTATTACTCTTAGTTGAAACCAAGATTAGTGGACTCAAGGCTAATGATACAATTCGCTAGATCAAGATTGGTGGTAATGTACGTGTTGAAGCACGTGGTTTTATGGGAGGTATTTGGATTCTATGGTTTGAATACCTTCTCAAGGTTTGAATTATCGGAGCTTCTTCATACCGAGGTTACTCTCCATATAGGACAAAGCTTCTTGTTTACTGGCATCTATGCATCTTCCAATCGTACTCTTTGTGCGGAGCTTTGGGAGGATCTTTTCTCCATTTTTTCCCAGGCTGTTAGGGCTTGGGCACTTGGCGGGGACTTTAATGATGTGAGTTCCTTGTCAAAACGGAGAGGTGGTAGCTTTAGATACTCTTCACGATGCACCCTCTTCCAGGCACGTATTGATAGTTGCCATCTTGTGGACTTGGGTTTCTCTATCCCAAAGTTCACATGGTGATGTGAATCAAAGTGGAGGAAGAAGCACATGATCTATCATCTATTGTTCCAGACGATGGCAGGTTGAAATTGCAAGAAAAAGGCTTCGGTTTAATGCTGTTAAACTCGAAGTATATGGCAGGTTTGAAGGATAGTGTTTCTTCGAATGTTGAATGTACATTCGAAGGCCTAAAATGAAGATTAACCCCAGGAAATTCTTCAATTTATAAGGGACTCCAAAAAGGGAGAAAAACGCAAGCAAAGGCTCGAGACTTTTGTGTTCAAAATTCTATTATTCAGCTCCTCTTTCATGCGTGTACAAGGAAGTATATATATAGGCATCAACGGACATAATGGGCCTTAAACCAGCCGGTTGTCTCTCTTAATTCAATCTACCTTAACCCACTTGAATTACGCCCATATAATACCTAATCTTACTCATAATATCATCATTTAAAAGATTTTAATGACTAACATTATAAAGCCACACAATCAACTATGATACATACATGAAATTACAACAAAACCCTAGCTTACATAAAATACACTTAGGGTTTACAACAAGTTTAATATAACTAATGATAACATCACTATATCTTGTTGTAGTGTCATCCCATGTATGGTATAGCATTGCATGCTTTGAATGCTTGTACACTTTAAGTCTCTTTTTGTGTGTTAACTTCTTCTCCTTGCAAATATGTAATATACCTGCAAGAATATCTTGAATCGTTTTCAATACCAAGCATAGAAATATTATAAAGAACATTTAAAATGATTGGATCCATTATTAAGAAGGCTAATTCTTCCTTACCTTGAGAATCATTAGAAATATGAGAATCATTAGATTCATTAGATGCACCTGCATCACATGGATTAGCAAAGCATGTAGTTGTCGTATTAGCTTTAGAATTGATTGTGTTTGGTGAATAGTGAATGGTGCATCCTCTTCCCCAATGCCTGCATCACTCATCTGACTTGTACGTACTTAGATCATAACCCAATCTTACTCTCCCTTTTTAGTGGAAATTTGATAGGCCGTGTTGATCGGCGTTTCTAGTTTGAGGCAATGTGGCTCTTCCACTCCCAAGTTCAAAAGGTCATTGATGATTCTTGGGGTCTAGGTACAGATATTTGTGAAAAACTGAGTAGTTGCTCTTCAAACCTCTTGGTTTGGAATTCTGATGTCTTTGGTAGTTTGGGAGTGAGAAAATACACACCTTGGCAAGGATTCAGGGTATCCAAAGGACCTTGGAGTCTTCTCCTAGCTACAGACTGATGGAGTTGGAGGATAAGTTACTTCAGGAGTATAATGAAATCTTGACACAAGAATAGATTGTTTGGTATCAAAATGCTAAATTAAATATGGTTAATCTCCATGACCGCAGTTCACGTTTCTTTCATAGCATGGTGGTAAATCAAAGACGTTGAAATAGGGTCTCTTTGCCTACGTAATGAGGAAGGCAAGTGGGTACATGATCCAAACCAGCTAATGAATTTAGTGGTTCATTTCTATGAAGATCTCTTTACTGCTGTTCCCTTTTTGCAGCCACTTGGTGCTTTGCCTTCTTACTTTCCAACTCTTTTTATGGATGAATTTACTACTTTGACATCTCCTGTTTCCTTAGAAGAGGTAAAATTGGATACTTTCTCTATAGGGGCTTTTAAAAGTCATGAACTAGATGGTTTTAGTCCCATCTTCTATCAAAAGTTCTGGTCGGTTGTTTGTAATAATTAACACAAGTTGGTTTCTGATGCTCTCATTTATGCCCACTTCCCAATAGCTCTTAATGAGACTTTGTTGTCTTTAATCCCCAAAGTTGATGCTCCTCCATCCATTAGAGAACTTCGACCTATTGAGCTTTGTAATGTTGCTATAAAGTTATCACTAAGGCCCTCACTCTCTTCCTTAAACCTATTTTGGGCCGTCTTATTAGGCCGGAGCAGAATAACTTTCTTTCGGAATGACAACCTAAGAACAATATTATTTAGACTCAGGAGGCTATCCATGTCATGAGACATAAGAAAGGCAAGATGAAATTTATGGCTACCAAGGTTGATCTAGAAAAGACTTACGATTGCCTCTCTTGGTCATTCATTGAGGATACTCTTCGAGTCGTTAGGTTTGCCAACAATATCATCAAGCTCATCATGACTTGCATTAGCACCACATCCATTCGGGTCATCTGGAATGGGGAGGTCTCCTGAGCTTTCACCCCTTCAAGAGGCATACGCTAGGGAGATCTTATATCCCTGTATATTTTCATCATTTGTATTTAACATTTGGCTCACTTGATCTGGAATAAGGTGGATCAAGGCACATGGAGACCTCTCTCTCTTGTCTGTGGGGGCAGCAAGCTTTCCCATTTATTTTTCACAGATGACCTTTTGTGTTTTGCACAAGATTTTGTCTCCCAAATAAGAGTACTGATGGATTGCCTTCACACCTTCGAGATGTGCTCAGATCAAAAAGTTAGTACCCACAAGTCAGATATTCTTTTCTTGTCGAATGTGACCTATAGTACGGTGCAAGAGATTGTTTCCATTTTTGGCATGAGAGTTTTTGGTACCATGGGGAAGTATCTAGGGGTGAAGTTAATTATAGGAAGACACTCTAAACGTCTTTTTGCAGATGTTGTTGAGCGTGTGAGCAAAATGCTTTTTTCTTGGAAGCCTAGTAAGTTTTCCTTGGCAGGTCGGGTTACCATAGCCCAATCTTTAACTTCTTCCATGCCTTTGTATACGATGCACTTCTCTAGGTTGCTTAAGGGTATTAATGAGGAGTTAAATTGTCTCAATAGTTTTTTTATTTAGGGTAGCTCATTGGGTCGGTGTAGGGTTCATCTCTTGATTTGGAAACATCTTTGTCGCCCTAAAGACAAAGGTGGTTTGGGTTTACGAGATATGGAGCTCACTAACCAAATCTTTGTTATGAAGCTAGCATGGGATTTTTTCCAAGATAAAGATGATTTATGAATAAAACTCCTCAAAGAATGTTAACATGCAGTGGTTTAGCCCTGGCTATTGTCACCCAGCCCGTTCCTCCTCTCTGTGGAGATAGCTCGTGTTAGCCTCACATTCTTTGTACTTCAGGATGAAGTGTGTGATTAGATTGGGAGCCTAGACTTCCTTTTGGATGGATTGGTGGGTTGGATCATCTCCCCTTATTGATTTGGTCCAAGTGGAGATCCCTCCATGGCATAGAAATAAAAAGGTTCGTGAGTATGTTCAGGAAGATGGTACATGGAATTGGCAAGAATTCCAGGCTTTACTACCTTTCAGTACTATTGCTGAGATAGCAACAGTCATTGTTGTTCCTTCAGATATGACTGAAGACTTTAAGATATAGGGTTATAGTCTAGATGGTAATTTTATTCTTAAGTCGGTGTATGACTTTCTTGCTAATAATTCTTCCCATCCTTCTCCTACTTGGAAGCTCATTTGGTGGTTGCAAACCAGACAAAGGATCATATTTTTTGCCTGGTTAGTAGTACACGATAGACTCCTAACTAATGAGAATCGTTATCGCAGGGGTTTAGCTAATGACACTACTTGCAGTGCTTGTAATCATCCTATTGAGAGTATGATTCGTGTTCTTCAAGACTTCCTGACTGGCAAAGTCATTTGGGAACAACTTCTGCTCACCAATGCTTCTGATTCCTTTTTCCATGATACCCTCTAAGATTGGTTTTGGTCGAATTGGCGTAAGACTCGTGTTATTGAGGAGCCTGATCCACCATGGGTTATTACCTTCATCATCACTTGTTGGTTTATTTAGAGTTGGCGCAATCGTAGGATCTTTATAGGGGAGAGGTTCCATCCCTTGAGTGTTGTGTCTTGGTTGCAGCAGTTTACCAGGGATGAGATTCATGCTTGGAATCTTCTGAATAATGTCCAGAATGCTAGAAACAAATTAGAACATGTTTCTCTTAGTTGGGAACCCCCTCTGGTGGGTATAGTGAAAGTTAACGTTGATGGGAGTGCCCTCTCTAACTCGGGCTATATAGCTATGGGAGGTGTTGCCCGTGATTAGAGCCGGCAAAAGTTGACCCGACCCGAAAAATCCGACGAATACCGACTCGATCCGTCCGAAATCCGATCCGATTTTATCCGAGTAATTAAATGCCCGAAACCTATCCGACCCGATCCGATACATATCCGATATCCGATATAACCCGAGAAATCATAAGCCCGAAATAAACCCGACCCGACCCGCTATTCACCCGAAACCCGATATAACCCGAAAAACTATAAATCCGAAATGACCCGACCCGATCCATTATTTATCCGAAATCTGATATTATCTGAAAAATTATAAATCTATAAAGATTCAACTTGGTACTGCCCAAAAATTAACATTAACCCATAACTCAAAATTTTTAAAACTTCATAAACATGAAATAATATAGATGTGTAACTAATCCATACTAGCACTTACATCAAAATCTAGAAACAATATACTTTCATAAATTTTATATCACTTATGTATATACAAATACAATATCCATTGATACCAATAGAAATAAAAGTAGAGAAAAAAAAAGAATAACACTACTATGCCATTTAAATATTAGTTCAATTCCATTATTCCATCTAGTACCATAAGATAATAACAGTGCAACCTTGAACACTATATATTAGTATCTATACGGCCATACCTTGCAATATAGTACCTACAACATCATAGAAAAGTAGGAAAAATCTAGAGTGAGGATGTTAGTTATTCATTATAAAAATTGAAGATTAATATTTTTTATTACATCAACAGTGTTAAATAGTAAGAAGTCAATATTAGTTGGTCTTTTGTCAATAATAGTCATTATTACTTTATTTAATTTTTATCTTATTTAGCTTGATATGATCTAATCAAAATATATATAATAAAAAAACTAATATGTTGTTATTATTATTTTTGCCATAATTGATATTCATTGATTATTATTATTATTGTTATCATTATTTTTGTATTATTATTATTATTATCATATTTATTAAAATTATGTTGATATGATGTGATCAATCTCTTTTAAAAATAATATGAGAAGTACAACCTTAGAAGTCTTCATTTGTTATCAATTATCAATGACTATTATAAGTTAATATCATGTAAGGAGCGTATAAGATATAAATATAATATAAACTTAAAATAATACTAGAACTCAATATGACCAAGCTAATAATGGAGTTGAATTATAAGTTATACCTTAACATAAAAAGAAAAGTGATACGATTTGAAAAAGTTTAAATTTGAAACGTCAGATACATCTCCAAAGATAAAATAATGATAAAAAATTCTAAGGCCCCAAAACAATTAATATAATAATTCACTTTTAATTGAATAAGATAAATTAAAATAAATGATCTCAAAATAATTAGCTTTTAATAATATCTTGGAATAAAAAGAAAGAAAGAAAATGACACAAGCATGGCTCAAATATGAAATGACCTAAATTCAATCTAAATTCGACCCGAAAATATAATAATTGAAACTCAACCGAGCCCGATCCGAACCCGAACCGAAATTAGAACAACCCAAATTTACCCGAATTCGAGTCCATCCGATCTCAACCAGACCCGACTCGAGAGCTTAGAATGACCCGAGATTATTCGATACTGAGTTGATCCGAATCAAACCCGACCCGATAAAATGATCCGAAATTATCCGAAATCGATATGACTCGATTATTATGTTATCCGATCCGATAGTGACCCGACCCGCCCGATTGCCAGCTCTACCCGTGATAGCATAGGTCATTAGTTGTTTGGATACTTAGCAAATGTAGGTAGGGGCACCATTTTAACTACTAAACTTTGGGATGTTTGCATTGGTCTTCATGAGGCCCACAAACACGTTTTTCAACATATTATCCTCTATTGTAATTCTAGTTTAGCAGTCAATCTCTTGATGGATGTTTCTGTGGTCAGACATGTTTATTCTTCCTTATTCAAGGCCTGCAGAAGGCTCATGGCTTGCTTCATTACATGTAGCAGTGTTCACAACTATAGGAAGATGAATTAGGTCGCAGATGGGCTAGCTCATCTTGGCCATTCCCTACTGTTTGGTCATCGTATTTATGACATTCACCTTTTGTGATTAGGAATAGACTCCTCTTTGATTCCATTGGTGGGATTAACTTTAGGCATATATGCTTGTCTTAAGCTTGTATGCTTTGACACTTGGTTTTAATTCCCTCCCCTTTATGCCAAAAAAAAAAAGAGATAGTATTGAATACACTTTGACCTCCCTATGATCCCCGAAAGATGGTCTTTCATAATAGGTGTTAACTTTTTCTGTCATGTCTGTAGTAAGACTAAAGAGCATTATTATGCCCTCTACGCATCATATCTTCAACGCAACTCTTACCTTCTTGTTACTAATTTGGGTTTGTATATGAACACCTACATGTGCATTTGATACGAGGCTAGACCTCCGAATTTTGGAACCTGCTGGGCCTCAACCTGACAAGCACTGCAGTCTGTAAACGTATACACCCATGACCATTCCTCATATTAGTGTCTTGGATATTGATGCTAGATGTATGGCATGTTACAACACAGCCACAGTTCCCAGGTACTAACAAGTAGAACCTACAACAGTCTGATTTCTGCAGGGGAAACAACTCGATGAGAATGATGAACGAAATTTAAGCTCAAGCGCTCTACTTGCAGTCACGCCTCAGGATTGGAACCTTCATTGACAGTGAAGGGAGATAAATTGGACCTATCATCAATCTAGCACCAAAAAAACGCATCGTTGTTTTTGCAACTAGATTGATGGGCACCAACTAACATCTTCTAAGCAGATGATGCTATAAAAGTCATGTCCAAGTGGCCAAACTCAAAGAGACATAAAGAGAAGCATAATCGTGGACAAATCGAATGATACAGCTTACAATAACTGAATGAATGAATGAATGTAGATAGCAAGCAACCTATCATTCAAAATATCCACAATAAATATCTGTTAAAGTTTTGGCAACAAGTATATAAAAGGTACTTTTAGGAGAACTGCTGCAAATAACTACTGTGATGCAAAGATGCATCATCAGACCACAGGCATCCTCTCCCTTCTTGAATCTAGCTGCCACAAAGAATGCTATATTTTGAACCACTGAGACCTGACCCTTTCTTCATACGCAGCCTTGACTCCTCAGTCCCCATGATTGACCTTGAGAATCATAGCAGGTAAGAACAGGCACAGACTGCAGACATTTTGAAGGAATATTCAAAGACAATACAAATATGTCATCTATTTTAATCAGAAAATTGTAACCAAATCACCTCAAACCTCATGTTTATCCAGAGGACGGGTTATGTCATAACATCAGAAGCTATGAACCCAAAGGCAGAAGTACACAAATCTCATATGGCAGAATGATTAGTAATGATGGCATTGGCTGTAATTGCATAACATTTGAAATTAGAGGTTGAGTCTTCATCAGCCTCAGCATCGGTTCACCTTTTTATCTGTAAGAATTCCAGCAGGAAACAGGAAGCTTTCAGACAAACAAAAGGGATGTCAAGGGAATGACGAGGGAACAAGGAATTATAATAATGCTGATTTTACCAGCAGATGATTTACTATCTTGTGTCTCAGTGGTTTTCTGGGAAGTTGAGGCTTTCGGCAGAATTAGGACCTTTTGTGGAGGCAATTCAGCAATGAAAAGCAGAGTCTGAGCCCAACCAGCATACTTTCCATACCTTGTCACAAATGCCTCTGCCACACGGTTGCAAAGCTTAGGTGTCAAACTGACACCTGCAAGTTCAGGAACGAGATATCTCGTAGCAATCTATCACAGAGCCAAAAGGAGCAAAGTTGCACATTAGAAAATGAGGCTCGTGTGAAGCTAATAACATAGAGCATCACCATTAAATCAGAAATTTAATAAAAGATATAAAGTTTGGAGACCTCACCATAGCCCTCAAAATTTTGAAAGCCAATCCATATTTCTACTATAACTTGTCAGACAATTTTACAATTTTCGTAGGATTACTCTGAGAAAGGACAGCTGTAGATTCTGATGAAATAATTTGCAAAATATGGAAAATACAGCAAGGTAGACCTTATGGCTATTGGTATCTTCTGCTGATAAAAAATGGTGGCTTGGCATCATGAGACTTACAGTAAACTAGACCCTTGATCGTCCTTCACAAACAATAGGCCGCACCTGTCTATATAAGTAATATGAACTAAGCACCAATTTGGCAGCAATAAAAAAAAATTTATGCAGCCAATTGTGATGCGCATGTAAAACTTATAAAAAAAAAGGAGATCTGCTTTGATTTTCCAAAGTGATTGGTTTTGGGTAAGAAGCTCCTTTAACATTCAACCTAGACAACTCAATAGATTGGCTGTTCATTTGCTTTTAGTGTTACATTCTTCAACAGTTCGATTTCAATATATATACATGAACGCAAACTGATAGTAGGAAAATTTATGCCGGCAATTGTGATGTGCATGCCTAAAGTTTACACAAATAATCAAATATCTGCCTTAATTTCTAAAGAAAGTGGTTCTGAATACAAAGTTCCATCAACAGCCACCCCAGACAGCTTTCTGCTTATTTGTTTTTTTGTGTAACATTTTCTAAAAAATAAGGCTTCAGTAAAAACCATAATAGCAGACTGACAATGCCTTATTGTGAATGCTACGCCCATAAAACACTATTCAAATGAGTTTTTCCTCGTTTCCAAACTAATTTAGTTGATTTGTTACCACTTAAAAGTAGTTATTGAAAGAAATTACCTTTTTTGGCAATAAGTAGGATGAAAATTTTCCACAAAAAAGGTGATCATGCTAAAAAGTACATTTTTAAGTAACTTCAAGTTAAATAAATAGAAACCAAAACCACAGGACACACTAGAAACAAACGAGCCATGGATTCTGGCATCACATGCACAGATTGCACACCTTTGATCAAGATTGAAATGGATGCAATAAATAGTATATTACTTACTCCCTCCATCCCATAATTCTACCATGTATTCCTTTTTGGCCATCCTTAAATGTTTTGCAAGGTTTCTATTATATAGACATTAAACATTTTATCTTTCCATAGATACCCTTATGAAATATACAGTTTCCAATATTCATTAATGATGGTGGTATAAATAAGTAACACTAAAAGAGCAATCCATTAGGAATCAATGATGCGTTGACTACTTTCTTAATACTATCCATTTTCAAACGGTTGCAACAACGACAGGGGAAGTACAACTCAAGGGTACAATGTTAATCAAATCAGCTTTGTTAACACAAACCAGTGACCATGAATAAAAAATGTCAGCATGATTCCTACAACTTCAGTTCAAATAGGCAAAGGCTTTCGCCTGAACCTAATATTCATTCTTTATCAGAATGCCTGAGCTTCAAACTATGGCTAAGCCTACAGGAAAAAGACATAAATGCAAGACTTAAGACAATAACCAGAATGGAGCTTAACTCCCTAAGAAATAAACACACACACACACTCTCTCTCTCTCTCTTAGTGGCATTAGAATTTAGAAGACTGCTGGGGTCAAGAGCTTTTTCCATCCTATGTGAGGCTAGTTTGATGAGGCACTACTAAGGTGCACTAGGCACACTAAGACGCAGAAGCACACAACAGTACAAGGTCTCTAAGGTACATGCCTTACTATGATTAACTATTTTTAGGCTTTATTTTCATTCAACAAATTTTACAATCAATTGGATGACTAAATCTCACATTGGGAAGGAAAGGAAGTAGAGGAAAAAATGCCATGGAAGATATACTTTTGAATGAAAAAGGAAAGAAAGATATTTAGTGCAGAGAAGAAAACTTATTAGCTATTTTAAGCTTTATTTTCTTTCAAAAAAATCTGTAATTAATATGGTAGCTAAATCACATATTGGGAAGGAAGATGAGGTGGAAAAAAGGTAAGACCACTAGATCTAATTTTGAATGAAAAAGGAAAGTATTAGAGAAGAGAACAAAATAAAAGATCACATATTTTTTGGAAAATCAAAAGCAGTTTTAGGGTGATAAAAGTGACCATGTTTTTTAGGGGAGGAATGTTGGTACTGCTGGAGTTGATGAAGAGAGGTTTAACCTGAGTCTAGAGGCAATATGTCTGGTGCAAATGGTGGCAGTAGCAAAAGTTGCAGCTCACAAAGATATATGTCTAGATTGTAGACAAGAAATAGAGGAAGAAGAAGTGGCAGATGATGATTGTGCCCATGGTCTGCATTGGAGGATCAAAATGCACTTTTGGGAGATGTACATTTTTTATTAACTTGCTAGTATCAATAGTAATAGGCTAATAAGTTGCAATTTTTTAAGTATTTTTATTTATTTATAATGATATTCTCTTCTAAATACTTGTCATTTTATAGCTTTTTTAGGCAATTTTAGTATCTTCACCTAACCTAGCGCCTAGGCTTTGGAATCTCTATTGCCTAGCACCTCGAATCTACGTGTACCTTAGGCCTTTTTAAACACTATTCAAGTGGTATCTCATCAGAATAAATAAAGCAGATGCTCAAAAGCAATATACTAATGTCCATTTCCCATCTATCCTCTTGAAACTTGCAATCCTCACCAATTTATCTCTCCCACTCCCTCTTTTCCCACAATCAACAAGATGTGGAAGGGAAATGTAAAATATATTAGAAAATTAATGTGTCATTGGGCATGCAACAGTTAAACCTTCAGAATATTACATACCTGCCAAACATGTGTATCAACAGGGACTGCATGATGCTGATCCAGAGAGAAAAGTGCTACACATGCAGCCACCTTTGGGCCAACACCAGGCAAAGTACAGAGTGCACTGATGACAACTTCAAGCTCTGATTCTCGAAGAGAAAAAAGCCAGTCAACACCGCCACCAGGTTTTTTTAATAAGCTCTTCACAGTGCCTATGATGTACTTGGCCCTGCACAAGTCAAAAACAGAATTACATGCCAAAAGGTTCGTCAGTAGCAAATAGGGGAATATAAGACAGACCATCCAGCTGAATCAATCAACAGTGAAACAACATAAGGTTCTGATTAAGCAAGAAGCAAAACTGTGAAAATACACAATATTAGAAATGATCAAAATTTGGTGGAGCTCTTTACCAACAGTTCTTGAATTGGTATTATTTTCATTCCTCAATGGGACTAGAGCCGGATATTCCTGCCGATTCAAAAGTGTGAGAAACTAGCATTTTTGTGAGATGTTGCTCAACTTCAAGTTATCTATCCAATCCTAAAGTATTTCCTGAAGATAAGGCATTATAATACCTCACCCAAGGAGTGGAACATTTGTACTTACAATGGTACGACCAAAACAAGTTTCTTTCAATAGTTGCGGGTCCAGACAATGCTTACACAATCCTTGGACTAGTATTAGCATGTCTTCATGGTTATATTCACTCTTTCATCTTAAAAGCAAATGTAAATTATGTAATTGTCAAAATCTATTTTGAGAGTCGAGATAAGAAAGGTTACAGGATCATTATAGGAAAGTTGAGCAGCACTTGAGAAGTGAAAAGTAACTACAGAATGTACAAGTTACAACCTAAAGATGAAATTACAGTTCCATCTGATACATTATCTACACATATGTTCATGCAGCATTCCTATTTAACAGATATTAGAAAATGTTACACGCACCCCGGTAAAGTGGCATGCCTAGTGAGCAAATTTTCTCATGACGCGCTCTTGTGCAATAACGCCATATTAGGAACTTAAATAACCCCTTCCCCCAACAACCTCTTTTTTGAAAAAAATAAAATAAACAAAAGGAGGGCAAAGCATACACAAGTAAGTGGCACTGGTAGATAATAAACATGAGTAAAAGCAACGTCCATCCGAAGTTTGGGAAGCAAGAACAAACCTATAACCAAAGCCAGCGTCTCTGAGCTCCTCTTCTGAGACCAATGACAATTGCTCCAACGTCGGGAACTCATGAAACTCAAACCCCTTGATGGTTCCTACATAACTTCCCAAACTGGAAATGTACCCAACCATTCGAGTAATCCTTCCTATGTTATTATTAGATGAACACAAAAACTGAATTAAGCACTCGAGAGGGTCCTGTCTAAGCACCCGGGCACCTCCTAGATGGCGAGCTAGCTCCGCAAATCTCTCGTCAGATGCAGAAAAACCCTCCCATAGATCAGCTAAATGAATACCAACGTTGAGAAAATCCAGCAAAGCCAACTTAGCATCATCAGTATTGTCAGAGACATTGTGAAAGCAATAGGCAACATCGCCATCATTAAGCTGTTTAAGAGACACCAAATGGGAACGGATCACACCGGTATATTGAAGAGGACCTGTCTGCTTCCACCTGAATGTCTGGCCAGTTGGGAACGTGAGAGATAATGAGAGTTCTGATTTTCTTAAATTCAATGGTAGCCATTGCTCGATTTGGTTTGAAGTTGCAGAAATTTGGGCATTAAGAGTTCGGGCAAGAGATTTTTTGGTTCCTCTTTTAGATGTCGGAGGAACAAGTTGGGTGGTTTTGGATTGGTGGTGGGCAGAGCGAAATGCTTCTGGGGTGGCTGGGGGAGTTGAGGGAGGCGTTGATTTGAGGGAGGTGGATGGCAAATTTAGCCGTCTCCGCTTCATGGTCGGGATAGTCCTAGGCGACAACATTGATGACCGTAGAAACACCCTTCAGTGTACCCTAGGAATAAATAAATAAATAAAATAATAGCATTCGGAAGCTTCAGCTTTCAACACAGAGCCGAATATAAGGGGCGCGCAAATTTAGGCTCCGGCTTGAATCAAGGTAGGATAAATATTAAAAATTAATCTAGATAAAGAAAATTAAGATAAATTAGAATAAATATTTTAAAATAATTTTTAGATGATATTAACTTAATTTGAGTAAATCGGGGTGAATATTTTAAAATTTTCATTTAAATTGAGGTGAACGAAGATTAAAATAATAAAACAATGATATTTATACCATTATATTAAATAAATAAGTCATATTAAGGGGTATTTTAATCCTATTAAGTTAAAATTTTACTTATTCTTTCACCTTCACCTTCGTTACCCTCGAAATCGGAGGTTAATAAAAATGAGGTTAATCGAGGTGAATGGAGGTGAAGCATTAACTTCGATTCACTTAGGTAAAATTATTAACCTGATATCCATATAAGGTGAATCAATTCATTCACCTCCATTAACCTCCTTCTATCCCAATCCAAACAGAGCCTTAGGGTATTTTTAACTAGCTGTTTTATAGAAAACAAATATTTTTAAATATCAAAAATATCCTTAGATACTTATCTATGCACACCTCATCTCCTTCTCTCTCCAATCTCACCTCTCCTTCTCCGGATCTCAGCTTTTCTTCTCCGTTTCTCAGCTCTACTTCTCTCATTCCCTCCTCTCATATTCCTCGTCCTTCCTTCAAGTTTTCAATTTCAAATCCAAAAACAACATTACTAACAACGAAGTTATTTTTTTGTTAAATTTAACATTATCTTGATTAAAGGTAAATTAAGGAGTTAAAGGATGTATCAAAAGAGGTAAGACAAGTTAGAAATGAAAGATGCCAAAAAAAAGGAAAGAAAAAAGAAAAAAAGATGCGGAGCCACAATTATAGAAGAGCATAGGATATCTTGGTGGCTAAAAGAAAATGAAGGAAAAAGAGAGTTAGAGCTATTTATACATCCACTATTAGCTTGGAAAGGAAGTAGAGAGAGTTAATAGATCAAAACCTTAATTATCCTACTTGAATTCAGACCATATAAGACAGATTTATCAAGGATAGATTAATGTTTCTCAAAACTTACATGGTGAATGCTGAACAATGTAGATTAATGTTTCTTAGAAAAATTTTAAACATAAGAAAGGAAAAGAGGCATAATGGCATGAAAATCAATTCTCCTAGACAAGGGAAGGAGATCATCCTCCCTATTTTTGTCAACTCTAGCCTCCGAATGTGTTTGAGGCAAAGAAAAGTTGGAATAATTGATCAAGCTGGTCAAAGATTATTTAGAAAACATATGGAATATTGATCAAAATATTCTAAATCATTAGAAGAATTTTCCTAGAAAAAATAAAATTTAGAAATTGCATAGGTTCAACAAACTAGTTGATCGGTTTGGTCGACCATTCGATTGTTATAAGGATTAGTTGATCAACTTTTTAGAATAGTTGACTAGTTCCTTCAAACTAAAACCCAATCTAAAAGAGACATATCATTTAAATTGATTCATAAAATTAGTTGACTTGTTTGTCAGAAAAATCATTTTCTTCTTTAATTTCCAAACTTTTCCAATTCCTTTTCAAATCAAATCCAAAATATATTAGCAAATCAAGGTCAAATATCATCCACACAACATTAAACATAAGAATTTCATACTTAATAGATTTTCAATTTATAGGCTAATGCATATGCTAAACAAGTTGGCACATGCATAATGGAAGATGGTAGCTTATGGGATAATTGACCACCGAAAGTTAAAATGGAGAAAAGAGATGAGGAGTATGATAATATTTGATTTGAGGTATCCAAATACCAAACACTCACATTTACCACTCAAGGTTTTAACACTTGAGATAAAAGTTATGAGGTTTTTGACTCAAAATAAAGTTTTCACTCAACTTTATAGAGGGGGACATAGGGAGCTCGAGAATCTAATATGTAATTCAAGGGGGTAGTGTGTTGCATTATGTTGAGACTACCCATATTTATAGTGGCAGCTATAGTTATAAAAAGTCCATTATACCCATCCCCTTTACCTACCTAGTTACATACCAACCATTTTTTTTACTATCTAGCTATCTATTACAAGCTAATAACTAGTTGGATGAGAACTAAAATAAGGTCAGCTTATTTGTGGTATTTTGACAGCCATACCAGGTAATAAATAAAAGTATTTTGTGCCAACTTGTACTTATTTCTCATATTACAAGCATGCATGGGTTGGTACTTCTACTTATTTCGCATATTCAGCTAATTAATTTCATCCAAGCTAAGAGTATTTTGTGATCCCCTAAATTAGAAAAATTAATAAGTGAAATATTATTATGAGATGTTCCTGCATCATCCTCCCCATCTTGGGAGGGCTCCACCTCTTTTGTGTTGGGCTCATCATGAAAGGTAATGGAGTAGATCACCCACATTAAATGTGTTTGATATATTTCCTATGTCCGGTGGTATCTCAAGCTAATAAGCATTACTTTTAATCTTCTCAAGAACCTTAAATGGTCCATCACTTCTTGGCATAAGCTTGTTTTTTTCTTTTGTAGGGAAATCTTTCCTTTCTAAGATGTAGCCACACGAGATCTCCTGATTCAAAACTTTATTCCCTCTGATGTTGGTTGGCCTTCCTTTTATTTATTTCATTGACTTTCTCTATTCTTGCTCTGACTTCTTCATGTAATTTCTTGAAGTCTTGAATTCTATCTTTAGCTTCAAAATTTGTTTAGGCCTTGATAGGAAGCAGAATGAGCTCGATAGGAGTGATAGGGTTGACACCATACATGATCTCAAAAGCAAATGGCCGGTGACTTATGTGGGAGATCTATTGTATGCAAATTCGGTGTGAGAAATCTTAAGGTCTGAATCCTTGAGGGATTTGTGAACCAAGTTGTGCAAGATAGTAGTTAGGGTCTGGTTGGTGACTTTGGTTTGGCCATCCATTTGTGGGTGGTAGGAGGTGCTAAATAGAAGTTTAGTATCAACCAACCTCCATAAAGTTTTCCAAAATAGCTAAGGAACTTGGTATCCTTATCCGAGAAAATGGAATTAGGAATACCATACAACCTTACCATTTCTTTAAAGAATAGATCGGCTATATAAGAGGCATCATCCGTCTTATGACAAGGAATGAAATGAGCCATCTTAAAAACTGATCCACCACTACCATAATGACGTCATTTTGCCTTTGTTTTCTAGGCAAATCCATTATGAAGTCCATACTCATATAGTCCCAAGGTTGATGAGGGACTGGTAATGGAGTGTAGAGTCCTTGGTGGAAGTGACTCTTAGACTTTTGACATGTAACACATCTAGCTATGACTCTATGTACATCACTTATAATTTGAGGCCAATAGAAGTGCTCTTGAAGTATGTCATAGGTCTTGTTGATCCCGAAATGTCCGACTAGCCCACCTCCATACGATTCTCTTATCAACAACTCTGGAATGGGACTCTTCGGAATACAAAGCTTGGTATTCTTGAAGAGGAATCCATCTTGTATGACATAGGTGCTTCGAAGCTTATCTCGGTCTTCAAGGTAGCTTGCAAAATCTTCATCCTCCTTGTATAGCTCCTTTAAGCATCCAAACCCTAAGACTCGAGCTTCTAATAGGGATAACATATAATACCTTTTATAGAGGGCATTAACTACTACATTGGTTTTTCCACTCATGTTTTTCTACAAAAGAGAAGGATTGTAAAAACTCTATCCACCTAGCATGCCTAGGGTTGAGCTTATGTTACCCATTTACGTACTTTAGAGACTCATGATCGGTATATAATACAAATTATGCGGGCCTTAGATAATGAGACTAATGATCTAGAGCCCTAATAATAGCATAAAACTCCTTGTCATACGTGTTGTAGTTATATCTTGATCCATTAAGCTTCTCACTAAAATAGGCTATTGGCTTGCCTTCTTGTAGTAGGAATACTCCAATTCCGACTTCGCTTGCATCACATCCAACTTAAAAAACTTTAGCAAAATCCAGTAACCTTAAGATGGGGGCCTCACTTAGCTTTCCCTTGATCACATCAAATGCTTCTTGTGCTGCAGGTGTCCACTTAAATTCTCTCTTCTTGAGACACTCTGTGATAGGGGCCAAAAGAGTGCTAAATCCTTTTATGAACCTCCTATAAAATGAGGCAATTCCATGAAAGGATCGAATGTGGGTAATAGTAGGGATGTAAACGGGGCGGCTATACCCATACCCATACCCGATAAAAAAATCCATACCCGAATCTGTACCTGTACCCGAACGGATATCCGCAGATAAAATCTATCCCGTTTACATCCCTAGGTAATAGATGTGGGTGTAGGCCACGACCTTATTGCCTCCACCTTTAACTCATCCATTGAAATACCATCCTTAGATACAACAAACCCTAGGAAGGTAAGTTTGGTTATAAAAAGGTCACACTTCTCTAACTTTCCATACAATTTGTTCTTCCTAAGGGTCGAAAACACGAGCCTTAAATGCTTGACATGATCTTCACTACTAGAGAAGCATACAAGTATATAATCAAAGTACACTACAATAAATTTAGAGATAAAGGGCCTAAGGACTTCATCCATGAGCCTTATGAAGGTGCTGGGAGCATTTGTGAGACAAAAAGGCATCACCATCCATTCATATAATCCTCCCTTAGTCTTGAAGGAGGTCTTCCATTCATCTCCCTCCTTTACTCTAATCTTATAGTATCTACTACTCAAATCAATTTTTGATAATACACAATCCCCATGTAAGTAACATAATATGTCATCAAGTATAGGTATATGATACCTATACTTGATGGTGATGTTGTTGATAACTCTACAATCAACACACATCCTCATACTCCCATCCTTCTTTGGTATCAAAAGGGCTGGTATCGCACAAGGGCTAAGGGATTCTCTAATGAATCATTTTTGCAGCAAATCGTCAACTTGCATTTGTAACTCCTTAGCCTCCTTAGGATTACACCTATAGGAAGGCTTGTTTGGGAGTGTAGCACGGAGACCAAGTTCATTTGGTGCTTAATTCCCCTTAAGGGGGTAGCTCACTGGGTAGATCATTTGGGGAGACATCCCCAAACTCCCCTGTCAAAGGTTTTGACCCCTGGTTCACTTCCTCCACTTCCTTCATTATCTTCAAGCAACAATAAAAAAAAACATGAGCTCCCCTTAGCTAGCGCCTTGTCTATCTTCTTGTTATCTAGAAATAAGGTATTCTTCCTTTCGGTTTCCTCCCTAACAAGTAAGGAATGAGGACTAAGGGGTGTGTGTAAAATGTTCTTTTTTTTGCAAATTTCAAACAATAAGTGCTCCTTCTACCATCATGTTGGACACGCCTATCATATTGCCATTGTCTTCCTAGCAATAGATGACAAGCGTCCATTGGAACCACATCACATACCACATTATCTTGGTAGGTTTTTCCAATGGAAAAAGGAACTACAACTTTCTTGGTCACTTCAATCATGCTTCCATTATTAAGCCATTGTAGCTTTTATGGTTTGGCGTGTTGAGTGGTAGGCAAGTTAAGTTTCTCCACAAGTGTGCAAGAGGCTACATTAGCTCAACTACCTCCATCAATAATAAGGGAACATACATTACTAAGGATCATGTACTTGGTTTGAAATATGTTTTCCTGTTGTGTCTCCTTCTTCATGAATCCTTGGTGTGAAATACCCTTCTCACCATTAGATCTTCTCCTACATCCTGTGTTGGCTCTTTTTTCTCTTCATCCTCTTCATGGTCCGATTTGGTCCCTTCCATTTCCTCCTCATAAGCTTCCTCCTCTAAGTCCAAATGAGTCATAACTCTTTTGTTGGGACACTTGTTTTGATAGTTTCCTAGGCCTTGACACTTAAAGCACATTAAAGCCTTTGGTTTTTTAGGTTCAAACCTAACACCTTTCCCTTTGTCCTTCACTTCAAATTTTTGAATAGGAGGAGATTGCTTAGATGATGAGGGGGCTTCTTTGGAAGTGTTGGGAATGAACCTTCCTTGAGAAAAATTTGGTCCTTCCTTCTCCTTTTTATGCTTCTCCACCTTAGTATCTAGATGAAAAATCTCATCTAAGGTGTATTACTTGTGTAACTCCACCTTGCATGCAATGTCACTCCTTAGCCCTCCAAGGAAACGTGATATTATGTTCTCCTCTACCTTATCTAACTCCAATCTCATCTTCAACTGCTCAAAATCCTTGATTTATTCTTCAACACTCATTGACCCTTGCCTCAAGGATGATATCTTGTTGTAGAGGTCTTGAGTGTAGGATGAGGGTAAAAACCTTTCCTTCAAAAGCTTCTTCATCTCCGACCAAGATTTCACCTTAGACTTCCCCTTCTTTATCCTTTGGTGAGTAAGGCTTTCCCACCATAGGGAGGCATGTCCCTTGAGCTTAAGGAGTGCAATCCTAAAGCTCTTCTTATCATTATAGCCTTTTGCTCCAAACATTCTAGAGCACCTCAACTTTCACTCTAGGAAATCTTCTGGATTAAGTGATCCATCAAACTTGGGCACTTCAGCTTTGATGATGAAAATGATCTCTCCTTTTATATCTCCTTCTTCTATCACGTGGGGAATCACTTGGTGAGGTGTTGGAATCACTAGCATCATCACTTGTGCTAGATCCGACCACCTCATGTTGGTAAAAATGGGGTCTTCTTCTCGGCTGTGGGGAAGTATTTGGGCATGGAGTGTTATGGTTTTGCATGAGATTCCCCAAAATGCCTATAACTCTTCTTATGTCATTTTGGAGGTCTTCAATGGCTTGGTCTCTTCCTAAGTTTTGTGCCTCTTTAAGGCTCAAGCCTCTTGGGATTTGTTCATCACCCATATTTGCTTGAGTTTGAAGAAGAAATCAATAAAGAAAGATGATGTGTTTGGTTAGGAGAGGTTAACTTGGGCTCAAAAATTATGGTGGGTGGATAGAAAAGTTTTTGTGAAGTGTTTGGGCCTATAAGAGGTAAAGAAGGAAAAGAGGAGATAAAAATTATTCCAAATTCTCAACCTAAGCTCTGATACCAATTTGATGTATATGCTAAATAAGCTGGCACATGCTTAATGGAAGATGATGGCTTATGTGATAATTGACCACCGAAAGTTAAAATGGAGAAAATAGATGAGGATTATGATAATATTTGATCTAAGGTAGCCAAATACCAAACACTCACAACTACGACTCAAGGTTTCAACACTTGAAATAAAATTTATGAGATTTTTTACTCAAAACAAAGTTTTCACTCAACTTTGTAGAGGGGGGACATAGGGAGCTCGAAAATCTAATTTGTAATTCAAGGGGGTAGTGTGTTGCATTGTGTTGAAGCTACCCATATTTATAGAAGTAGCCATGGTTATAAAAAGTCCATTATACCCATCCCCTTTACCTACCTATTTACATTCCAACCATTCTTTACTATCTAGTTATCTAATACAAGCTAACAACTAGTTGGATGAGAACTACAATAAGGTCATCCTATTTGTTGTATTTTGACAGCCATACAACAACATAAAGCCCCTTACATGATAAAATGGTAGGTAATAAATAAAAGTACAAATCACTCAATCATCCCTTATACCTAATCAATCATCTCCCATACTTAAGCAATTAAAATAATCTGATTTATTGACTTGACTAACTTTCTTCACCTACTCTACCATCTACTTGTCCTCCCTTTTCTTTTCTCTTTTTTTATTTCAATTTTCGAAATTAGCCTTGGGCTTGGGCTGATTTGGCTTCTTAGGCGGAAAAATACTTGGAAATAGAAATAAAATAGCTTGTTGGCCTTGGACTTGATGTG
This sequence comes from Tamarix chinensis, assembly GCA_030549775.1. NCBI lineage: Eukaryota > Viridiplantae > Streptophyta > Magnoliopsida > Caryophyllales > Tamaricaceae > Tamarix > Tamarix chinensis. Next base: position 74,953,083 of record CM060179.1, on the reverse strand, counting down.
CCATCATAGTTGGTTGGGCTTGGTTGGATAAGCTACCATAATTGGTTGTTTTTGGGCTAAATGTGCCACCATACATGTATAGGTTGGTACTTCTGCTTATTTCTCATGTTCAGCTAATTAATTGCATCCAAGTTAAGAGTTTTTTTGTGATCCCCTAACTTAGAAAAATTAATTAGTGAAATATTATTATGAGATGCTCCTGCATCATGGGCTATTACAACCTTCCCTATTACACTTATATTATAGATGATAGTTATAATTTTCTAATGGAAGTCTATTTCTTCCCCCATTACCCATCCTTTTTTTTTCTTTTGTTTATTTTTTATACTAGAGAGCTTATATATGAATGACCTTATAAGAATAGTTGTATATATGTTGTCATATATATTTATTTTTATAATAGTGCATATCAACCTGACTAATTACGTTCCTACAAAAACTCATGTGTTCAATAACTCTTCATCTCTTGCAGTAACTAAAATTTATCCCTTCTTCATCATCAACTTGCTCTTTAATCTCCATCCCCTTATCTCCAAACCATTTAAAATATATATATATATATATTAACAGTGTAAGGACTTAGGAATATTTTTTGACGTAATAAACTTGAACCCACAAAAAAGGAATAATCAGAACAAGGTATATATATAATTTAAAAAAATTAGTATATTGTTTCTTTTTATGTTCTTGTTAATACTATTACTTAATTGTTGTTAGATTAGGGTTTTAGGCCTCTAGATGGTTAAATTAAAAGGTCATCATTTTGTAGCTGTTGAAAGTTTAGGTATAAATGATTATTGTTTTAATTACTAAACTTAAAGCATCTTTATAGTAATTTAAGTGACAAATATGTTTGATTATGGGTTAGGATTGACATATTATATTTGTGGGGATGAGATTTTAAGGTTTAAGTTGTAACAATATTGTGATATTTCTAATGAATTACGCCTGATATTTAGTGCATTATTATTTAATTAGTATATTTCCTACTTAGTGTATTATTAGTTAGAAAATGGTGTAATCCCTTATGTTTGACAAAAGCATACTTTTTGTGGGGATTTTTTAGGTTTTATTTCTAATAATGTTTTAATATTTCTTAGGTAATATGTCTGTTAGTTAGTGTATTATTGTTAAATTAGTATATTTTATACTTAGTGTATTATTAGTTAGAAGTTAGTGCCATCCCTTAATGTTTTAGTGTAGATTTTACATGCTAATATTTTTGTGTATTTTTATTTGATAAATGCTACTAGTTTTGACTTAAGGAGATGTTTATGTCGGCATTGACAAATGGCATGGGTACCATGTAGGCTTTCATATAGATGTATATCAAGGGAAAGAAATTACCCATTTCACTTAATTTCCCATTCCTACTTTATAGCAATGTACAAGAATGCCTACCAAAAAATCATACACTGTCTCTCAAACCCAAACACATGACCTAAGTTTGACAACCTACACATTAAGCTGTATGTTGTCACTAAAAGAATTGGTAAACTAACTAAGTATAGAAGACTTGGGAAAAAGAGAGGAAAATGTTCCATAATAAGGAGATGCACCATATGTGGTGTTTTTAGGTATAAAAGAAGGGGTACGAGGGAAAGGTAACAACCAAAAAGAAGAAAGTTTTTTCCACTGATACTACTACCCTTTATACATATACTATTGGTGTTAGTTCTTCTATATCTACCACCATTAGCTACTATTGTAGCTTTTGCACCAAAAAGGACTACTAATATTCCACACCAAAACATGCTTATTAGTGATGCCCATTGTTGACCTCATAGATCAAATGATGACACTATCATTGTTTTGATGATAACAAACAAATCTTGAAAACTAATGTGTTTGCTTAAGTATGCATGTATTATGATTAACATACAAATAGATCAAAATACACCTACTCAATGCATTTCTCTAAACATGCAAATTTAAAAGATCAATCAAGTTTTCAAGTATAACATACCGACACATAAAAGATAACCAATACTTAAAGGTTTAAGAATTATATTTCTAAAGTCTTAGGTTTCATGTAAAGAGTTAAGTTGAGAAAACTTCATATTTTGATTAATAACTCTTTAAAACAATTTTAAATGCTTAATTTGAATTCATTTAATAAGAATTCATGGTTTATATTGATTTCTAAACTCTTCAAAAGTGTTTTAATACTAAATGGTTGGTTCTGATCGAAACTAGTTGACTGGTCTCAAGACCAATTGATTGGTTTGATTTAATCAAAGGCATAAAATGAGTTAAACTCTGACGGATCAATTGGTGTAGTAAACCAATCGACTAGTTATGCCAAATTGATCGATTAGTTTGGAAATCGAGTGACTAGTTTGACCAACTAGTCCATGAGTTTTACTCATGTAGAAACCCATTTGCTTGTGTTTAAACTCATCGACTAGTTTTTCTAAATTGATCGACTAGTTGGACCAACTTGTCCATTGTATAGAAACCCATTCATCTCTATTTAAACTCATTGATTAGTTTTGCTAAATTGATTGATTGGTTTATAACCGATCAAATTGTTTGAACAAACTGGCTTAATGGTGACATGAATATATCAAGTGGTCTTGTCATACCATATCACTATTCATTTTTGGTCTGAATGTAATCAGTTGATTGATTTGAACCACCGATTGATTGGTTGTACAACCGATCAACTAACTAAGGAAAGAGATAACATGAAGAAGCCACATAATCCCTTGAACAAACAAAACACTCTTGTATTAAATTAAAATATTCTTCTTGAATCTTTCATGCTTGTTAAAACTGATCTAGCAAATAAAATAGTTGAATTTAAAGCATACAAGGAATTTATTTGCTATGATCACAAGGTTAAGATAGATAAATTTCAATCTAAAATAGTTGATCTATAAGCCAAATATGATAAATTTGTAAAGATTGCATATACCTTCACCAAGGGTGAAGAAGGCTTAAATGTGTTGTTAAGTGCTTAACAATATTGTAAGGATTGTGGGGGCTTAGGCTATGGAAAAAAGAAGGTATTTAAGTGCCAAATACTAAATAATTTATTTGTAAAAGCTTCTAAAGTTCATTAATTGGATGCTTCTCCTACATCAAGTGGTTGTACTGTGTGTGGAAAAAGTGGACACTCATCTACAACATGTAGGTATGACAAAAAATTTAAATTCACCTCCACTCATAAGAAAAATATTTTATGCAATATATATGGTAAATTTTTTCATGTTTATTCATCATACAGTTTTACAAAAAAATGTCAAAATGGTTCCAAAATTCAAGCAAGTAAGGTACCTAAGGGGACTATCTCACATAAGTTGAAACCTAACCCAATAAGGATCCATTGAAAGGATACCTAAACTAGGACATTTATGCTTGTAGGTATACTTCAAAGTTAAAACAAGAACCCATAAATGGTTCATAGACATTGGATGCTCAAGACACATAACAGGTGGTCGAACTATGTTCTTCAAGCTAACTCCATATGATGGTGGAAGTGTGACCTTTGGAGACAACTCAAAAGAAAAGATCATTAGTGTCGATAGCATCAGTATTGGTAACTCTAAACCCTTCATAAACTATGTGTATTTGGTTGATGGAATTAAGCATAATTTGATTAACATTAGCCAACTATGTGATAAAGGGTTTCTAGCAAACTTTTCAAATTCACATTACATGATTTCAAATGGAGTTGATAAATCCATTCTATTTGCATGCCCATGAATTATATATGCTTGATGTTAAATCAATAAAATTATACAATTCATATCTAAGTCCAATTAACAATGATGCATGGCTATGGCATAAATGCATTGCACTTGGCAGCATGGACTTATTAACCAAACTTGCTAGAAAAGACCTAGTGCGTGGTCTTCCAAAGTTGAACTTTGCAAAAGATCTATTATGTTATGTATGTCAATAAGAAAAACAACATAGGATGAATTTTTCATGGACAATATTTATCTCTATTAAATATGATGCTTTTAGCGCTTGTCTTGTGCTTGATAAAAAAATTCAAGCATAAAAGGAATATATGATCCATGCTATAAGAAACAATTATGGAAAGGAGTTTAAGAATGTCACCTTTATGAATTTCTTTGATTAAATTATCATTACTCACAACTTCTCGACACCAAGGAAACCTCAAAAAAATGGTGTGCTAGGAAGGAAAAACAAAACCTTAGAGGAGGTTGCAAGAACCATGCTAGGTGACTCGAAGCTTCCAAAATACTTTTGGGTCGAAGCCATTGTCACAGCAAGCTATGTAATGAATAGATTACTTATATGGTTCATCTTGAAAAAGACTCCCTATGATCTCTACAAATGTAATAAACCAAATGTGGGTTATTTATGCACATTTGGCTACAAATGCTTTAACCTTAACAATGGGAAAAGCAATTTGGTTAACTTTGATTCTAAAATGGATGAAGGTATTTCCATTAGATACTATTTATGTAGTAAATCTTATCAGATCTTTAATAAATATACAATGCTAGTTAAAGAATCCATACATATCACTTTTGATGAATCTTGATAAAGTGTGTACAGAACTCAAGAGGAAGAAGTATGCCATTCCATCTAAGTTGAGATCTTACTAGAAAATGATGAAAATCAAAGTATAGAAGAAGAGAAAGATGAAGATCCTTTAATTGATCATCAAGAGGATGAAGTGAGATGAGACCTTCCTAAAGTATAGAGATATACCTATGGACATACTTAAGAACTCATTGTTGGTGATCCAATGAGAGGAGTTATAATAAGATCCTTACTAGGTAACATTTTTAATCATTTAGCATTTCTATCTCAAATGAAACATAATTCTCACTTGGAATCCATGAATGATGAAAATTGGACCGTGTTAATGTAATACAAGCTTAACCAATTTGAGAGAAATTAATTTTTTAAATTATTCATGTTGCCTCTAAGTAGAGCCATCATTGGGACTAAATGGTTCTTTAGAAACAAGCTATATGAGGGTGAGGTCGTTGTTAGAAACAAAGTTCAATTAGTTGCTAAAGGATACATCTAAGAGGAAGGAATTGATTTCAAGTAAACCTTTTTCTCTATATCTAGACTCGAGGATATAAGTATGCTTCTCGCATTTTCATCATCTATGTATGATAAAATTGTAAAATATGCATTATCTTAGTGCATTTCAAGTATGATTTATGGGTGTTTGATGCATATTTTGTGTTTAGATCGAAGATGCTACTTTAGTTTGTATTATTATATATTTGTATTGGCTCAAAATTAAAATATTCCATGATTTTTGTAAGTTAAATAAGATTTTAGAGCCACAAAGAGATTTAGAATGTATGGTTCGAGAAGAAAATGGATGTGTATATAAAGAGCTAAAATTTAAACCATAATTTAATGTGAATATAAAAACACTCAAAAGACTAAAGTTATAGTTCTCTTCAATACATTTTCAAATCAACTTGAATCACTTAAATCCAAGGATGGATGAAAAAGTTACAATTAGAATACTAAATAATATCTAAATAAGTATGAATTAATCAAGTCATCACTCACTACACATGTGGTTCAGTTACAACATTTATGAAACTTCTTTATTTCGTTCTAGATTTTTAAGACATATGTATGTGTGTGTGTGTGTGTGTGTGTGTATTTTAGCTTAGGTTTATAGGATATTTTTTTAGCTTTCTCTTAGCCGCCAAATAGTATCTAGATTTAGAACTCAAGTATTGAAGGAAAGCAAAGGATGTCTTATGCAAAATTGGATTACAACTCTTTACCTTGAAGATTTTAATCAAAAGGTTGGCTCTTTATTTCTTTCCTTTAATTAGTTTCTTCCTATGATTGAATTGCATATTCATTTGACATGTTCTTTATTCCCAATCATATGTGAGTAGATTCTTTGTCCAAGATTGGGAAAGAACCCAAATTTTTGGTAATTGATAATGAATTAATATGCATTCTTGGTGAAAGTTTGAATCTTAAAACTTAATTTCTTGTGATTTAACTTTGTTGAATCACTTGATCTCTAAATTAGCAATCATAGGTATTTATTTGTAGGACCTAAAGGTAAAAATTATTACTAAACCTCTAGAAATTAAGTAGGAAATTCAAACCACGAAAGTAGGCTAGGTTGCTTAGGGATTCTATTGGATTAGCAAAAGCTTAATGAGTTTAATTTAATCTTAATTTCACAAAAGTATGTAATTGATCTTAATTAGCCACGATATTTATACCTTGAAATAGGAGTTAAATTAATTTAGGCTAATTCACCATTTTTAGTTTAAACTAACATTGAGAGCTGAAATAATTCATCCTTGGGTCCTAATCCTTCATTATATTGAATTTTACCTTATTAGCTATTTATTTTATTTTTATTATTTAAACTTACACTTTTATTTTCTTTTACCTTACTTATTATTTTAGCTAGTCAAAAATGTAAATTTTGGTAACCAAACCCTAGTTCTTTTAGGATCGACCTTGATAGGTACAATAGATTTATGTGCTTGCAAATTTCCTTATTAAGTTTTTGGCAATGGTGTCGAAAATTATGGTTTTAATATTGATTTTTTACATGATTAGGTTAGTCTAGGCTTGCCTTTTTATTTTTATTATTTTCTTTGCTACTGAAATTTTTTATGCGAGGACATCGACTAGAAGTACATGACGAGAATGATCCTAAACTATTGTTGACTGTTATAGACATAAGAAGGTACATAAGGGAGAAAAGGAACATAAAACAAGCTATAATGGGTAATTAGAATCAACTTAAGGGTTTCACTTCCCTAAATGGTCAAGGCACGTACTCAAGCATTATAAAGCCCACTATTGAAGCTAATAAGTTTGAGCCAAAACTTTCAGTGCTTTCGATGGTTGAGCAAAATCAGTTTGGAGGAGGTCCTTCTGAAGACTCGAACCTACACCTATTGATTTTCTTGGAGTATTGAGCCACCTTGAATCTTAATGGACTGACCAACGATGCTATTTGATTCAAAATATTTATGTTCTCTCTAAAGGAAATGGCTAGGGCTTGGTTGCATTCATTACTAGCTGGGTCCATAATTACTTGGGATCAATTGTCTAGGGTGTTCCTAGAAAAGTATTTTCCCTCAAGTGAAAAAACACAAATGAGGAAATAAATTACAAGATTTGCACAAAAGGAAGAGGAATCACACTATGAAGTTTGGGATCGCTACAAGAAATTATTAAGGATGTGCCATCAGTATAGATTAGAGAAGTGGCTTATTGTTCACAACTTCTACAGTGGGCTTACTTATAACACTCAAATGAATGTTTATGTTGCTTTAGGAGGAGCTTTTATGATAAAAAAAAAGATGAGGCGTACACTCTCATTGAATACATGACTCAGAATCACTATCAATATGCAAGTGACCGTGCTCAGACATCAAAAGTTAGAAGGTATGACGTAGATACCTTAGATCATATATCCACTAAAATTGATTTTTTGTTTAAGAAAGTTGAAATCTTGAGTATCAATTCTATGACATGTACTTCAACAATTACATGTGAAATTTGTGGTTATGTAGTTCACTCTACACTAGAATGTCAATTAGGAAACCTCCATCCCCTGATACTTCTAGTAGTGAATAGGTTAACTATGTTAATAATTTTAATCAAAAGGAATATCCATTCTCCAAAACCTATAATCCGGTTGGAGGAATCATCTAAATTTATTTTATATAACCCACCTCAAAATTGCATGCATGCATCTAATTTTCCCCTCTTGCCCCTCAACTAAACCCCCTTCCTCAAAGGTTGAATTTGGAAAATATAGTGGAAAAATTTGTGATGACTCAATCAAAATTAAATGAAGAGTTTAAGCAAAAACAACAAACTATGAATGAGGTAGTAAAATAATTGGCCAATAAGATGGATTCCCTAGTTACGCATAACAAGATGATAGTGATAAAAATCACTCAATTGGCACAAAATGCTAACTCTTCCTCTAGGATTTTGGATATGCTACTTGGACCACCCGAGATGAATCCCAAATGTCATATGAATGCTATATCCCTTAGGAGTAAAAAACAATACGAGGGACCTAAGATGAAGGAAAATGATGGGGTGCATGGTCATCATGAAGAAAAAGGTGAAAATATGGTATATGAGGATAATAAGACTCAAATTTAGGGATAAGAAAAGGTTGAGAAATATGTGCCGCCCAATCTTTTCAAGCCTCCTCTACCGTTTCCCCAAAATTTATCTAAATTTAAGTTAGAAAAACAATTTGGGAAATATTTGGAGATTTCAAAAAAATTACACATTAATATGCCATTCAATAAGGCTATTTATCAAATGTCTTCTTATACTAAGTTCTTGAAAGATATCATCTCTAACAAAAGGAAGTTGGAAGAATATGAGTGTGGTACTTACTGAGAAGTGTAGTGTTATAATTCAAAATAAGTTACCTCTTAAACTTAATGATTCCAGTTCATTTCCTATTTCTCGTGTTATTGATAATGTCTATATTAACCATTCTTTATGTGATTTGGGTGAAAGTGTAAGCTTGATACCAATGTATATTTATAAGAAGCATGGTATAGATGATTTGAAGCCAACCACTATATCAATCTAATTGGTGGATCAATTGGTAAAATATATAGTAGGTATGTTTGATGATTTGCCTATTCAGATTGGTAAGTTCTTTATCCTAGTTTATTTTGTTATTTAGTAATAGATGAGGACTCTAGAATTCCAATTATATTAGGAATACCTTTTCTTGTTACCGTATGCGCTATAATTGATGTTATGAAAATGAAGGATCTCCCTAAATATTGGAGGGGAGAAGGTTTAATTTGATTTAAGTAAAGTTATGAAACTCCCTTTAATTGATAAAGCTTGTTATAGTATTGACGTGATTGATAAGTGTACACATGAGAAATTTTAAAACCATTACTCGATTGATCTGCTTAAGAAGTGTTTGATAAGTGGTGAGTCAATAAATGATGAAGACCTCAAGGTAATTGCATGTGCTCAATCTTTGGAATCAACATCAACTGCTACACTTCAAAATGCAAAGCTTGAAAGTTTGAAGTTAAATCTAAAAATTCCTACTTGTGAGGAGGATAAAACACCAAAGGTAGAACTAAAACCCTCCCATACTCTTTAAGGAATGCATTTCTTGTCCATAACTCTACTTATCATGTGATTGTAAATGCATGCCTGAATAAAAATAAAACTGATAAGTTACTTATAACACTTAAGAATCATTTTGAGGTTATAGGATACACCATGGATGATAATAAAGGAATCAACCCATCAATTTATGTGCATAGAATTTATGTGGAAGTTGATCATAAACCCTCTATAGAGCATCATCATAGGTTAAATCCTAGCATGAAAGAAGTGGTTATAAAAGAGGTGTTTAAGCCACTAGATGTTGGGGTAATTTATCCTATTTTAGATAGTGAATGAGTTTTCCTGGTCCACGTGGTTCCCAAAAAAAGGGTGTAACTGGTGTGGCCGTAGCCGGCACGCAATTTAAACCCTCTTGTTGTCAATTGTAGCACTGGTAAATAAGGGTATCGTTCTAGGTCGGAGATTGAGAGGGCTCACCTCTATTCAACTAGCTTGAAAATAAAACTAAAACTAAAAATAAAAATAAAAATCCTAAATAACACATAATAAATAAATAAGAAAAATACTAATGGGGGTTATAAAAATAATAATAAAAGGAGTAAATAAAATAAAATAAACTAATAATAATAAAAATAATAGTAAACCCGCAGATATGATAAAGATGCTAGAGAAATCAAAATCCACCACTAGATTAGGTCAAAATATAATATTAGTTTCTAAGTCATCTTTTAATCATTAGAATGAGATCGACCAAGTTGTACACCAACAGCAGGTTCATACACCTTATATTACGTCCCTTAATTAATTAATACGACAAAGCGCCAGTATTAACCCTATTAAATACTAGCAGTATAGCAGCAACAAGCGGCTCCTATATTTAACTAGATTTAATGCATTAAATGTAATTGGAAGGCTTTCAATATAAGTACCCAAACTAGTACAAAAAGCATGTCTACTTCGATTAGAATCACGAAACTATTAGGTGAATTGTTATCTAACCTAGCTGCAATTGATACATATAAATTCTAGTATATTTAGATGGCCACCTAGTAGGAAAATAATCCTACATACTGTCACTTATGAGGAAACCAGAACAAGACATGCACCAAATAAACTATACTTGACAGAATTATACATATAAACAATAGTAATTATTAACATAGAGTCAAGAAACAATCTCAAGAAACAAAGAAAATAAAATTATAATTCAAATCATAATCCACGGTTTCAATTTATTCCCTAACATCAAATAATCAGCCAGCCATAATTATATAATTAATTACACGAAAATATATATCTAAAATATAAATTAAAAATAAGAGAAAGAAATAACCGAAATTAATTTTGGACAAAAGATCAAGAATTTATTCAGATAAAAATTAATTTTATCTGAAATAAATTCTACCGGTATAAATTTCTTCTTATTCTCTCTTCTTTCGGTGCCTTGATTTCTATGTAATAATTTCTTTTTCTTTTTCCTTCCGGCTGATGGAGGCTTCGACCTGTGCTTTTCGTTCGGTTTTCATGCGTCAAGGCTTCGATCCATGCGCCCTGCCTTCCTTCTCTATTCCTCTCGTCAGAGCTTAACGACTCTGTTTGTGTTTTTTTCCTACGGCTCTGCCGCCTTTCTCTTGGCTGAGCCTGTGAAGGCTCTCCTCTCTAACTTCGTCCTTTGCGGCTCTCCTTTGTGGATTTTTATTCTCGTTCTTGTGCGACTGATTTTGGCTTTTCTCTACCACGTCAGCCCTTATGTCGTAGCCATCCATTCCCTCGTTTTTCTTTTCGTGCGGCCTGTTTGGTTTGCCTTGCCGCTGCGCTCCGTTTGGTTTGTTCCCAGGCCTTTGGGCCTTCGGCCTTCGGCCATTAGTCCAAAGGTCCAAATCTTTTTTATTTTTATTTTTTTATTAAAAATAAAAACTACAAAATAAAATTAAATAAATATTAATAAATAATATTTTATTCTAAATTTACTTAAGTTATATCATTTTAGCTCAAATAATAATATTTATGCAATTATTACCACTTAAACATAAAACAATAATTATTTACCTATATTAGTTAAATAAAATACTAAAAACTAAGATTATAAGGTATAAAATGTGTCAAAATATGAACTTATCACACCCTCACACTTAGCTTCTTGCTTGTCCTCAAGCAAGTTATTACTCTAAACAATTAAAATTAAATTAACTAGCCACTTTCATAGGTCTCACGATTACACTTAGCATGTGCAACAAGCCCTTTAAACCCCTAGGTCACCCATCGAGGACGAGTAATGTCTCGTGAGGGTTTTGCAAATGATATACCCACAAAATCATACACAATAAAAAAAATAATTAAACTACACCTAATACCCTTAACTATTTTTTTTGTCTCAGAATCTTTTACTTTTAAACGTTAAGATTAGCAATCAATCAAGATTGAGCATTGGGAGATTTAAAGGATCAATTTCAACATATGGTTCACACATAAACATGACAGGTATGAACAGATCAATATTATGGATGAAGATCTACCACGCCTTAGTCACATCAAGATCCATCCTCAATATGGATGCCCTCTATTTTTTTCTCTCTCTTAGATTCATGGCTACAAATGTATAGAAACACTCATATATGTGAGATAAGATGATAAAGATAACAAAAGACTCATATATATAAACAAAGAAGGCTCATGTTCTTGTGGATAAAACCTCATGAAAGATATCAAATACTTGCCAAATGGACCGAACCATATGCTTAACTCTTGTGACCAATCTCCATTAGATCAAAGGTTGCTCATCTTGAGAATCAAATAGGACTTACTTATTAGTTGTACAAGAGTTAAAGGTAAAGAAGGGTATGGAGTATTTTAGGATTTTGGTGCTAAAAGGATCAATAGCTAGTGGAATTCTAGTAATTAGATGAAATATACGCTTAACTCCACATCAATGATACATCTCTCCAGCTTCACACCAAAATATAACATGAATAGAACTTTCTCAACATCATCTCCATAACTTCCTCTCTTCCTTATATCCTAACATTTTTCTTTTCTTTTCTTTTTTTTTCAATTATTTAAAAAAAAAAATTTTCAGTTTTTTTTCACTAAACATAACCAATCCCCTTTCTTAGTGTAAATACATATATTTCTTTCATACACACACATACACAACCACTCTTTATATCCATAACAATATGATTTCCTTCCACTAGCTTTAAGTAAGGGCAAGGATATTAAGGCCTGACGGTTATTCAATGTAGGTAATGAAGAAAAATATATGTTCCTTGTATAGGCTCAAAGGGTTTCTATAGGATGTATATAATGTATACACAAATCAGGTTAAGCTATTTGGTCATGTGATGGAAACTTTTCTAAGCTGCCTTTATCATTTTCTCAATCATAGCATGTTTTGACTATAAACTTCGACTAGTACAAGAGTAAGTTCTAGTAATCTCTATAGTCCATTACATGATCTATGGAAAATAATTTGATCAAACCAATTAAACATATATGAAGTTTACAAAGAAATTTTGAAGCCAAGAAAAATAGATGATTTTGTGTAAATTCACTCAGAAAAAGAAGGTACATATGGTTCACAAGCTCACTGAGAAATGTGATGAATCTCAACATGCCATGTTGGTGGTTAGAAAATTATACATGTTCTTTCTCCATTCACATTTAGACACATAAATATGTGTTCCTTATATCGAAATTAACACAAAAAATCTCCACTTACTTTATCTCGATTTCACGATCCTCTTTTCGTTAGATTTCAAAGATATACTCCTCATTAACTAGTTAAGGCTCATACGATTTTAAAAATACTAAACACTCTAAAAAAAAATTTCTCTCTCTCTTTTTTTTTTGCGAAAACATAAAACACACACCCCCACACTTAAATCACACATTGTCCTCAATGTGTAAACAACTAGGGAAACATGTAATTTAAAGTATGGAGATAAAAAAAAATAATAACTAGAGGATAGAAAACTCCCTTATGACATTGGGTTGCCTCCCAAGTAGCACTTATTTTTATGTCTTCAGCCTGCCATGATCTCGATTTTTATCATTCAAGGTGGATATGTCCACTTCAGAGCTGCTTCACCAAATCCTTCCTTGTGATGATCATCTTTATCCTACAAGGAAGAAAAAGACAAAATATTAGGTTTAATGAAATATTTGATCCAGCAAGAATGTAACTTACCTAGCATGAAATTTAAGCTCGTGTGTAAAGAGAGAATATTTTGTCCCATGTCCATGTATCGTGATCTCTCTATCGAAGGAACATATTTTCCCATCTCAAAATCTTTAAACACATCCTTCCAACATAACCTCTCCTTTGGAGCATTACACTTCTTATTAGATGTATCCAAGGTGATTTGATTACTCTCTTCACTCTTGGATCCATACAACCTGCTAAAAGAGGGAAAACAAGGAGTGTGGTTAGCATAAATAAAATCAAAGTGGTTCAAAGGCTTACCTTGCGTCTCATGGTCATCTCCAAGCAAAATTGGGGAATAAATGTTCAAAGATGGTCTATGGTAGATGAAAGTGATAGTCTTGTCATCCATATACTTCTCTTGGTTCACTTGATCCTCATTTTGATGAGATTCTTCTTCTAATTTTATATTCTCTTCTTCCACCTGATCTTGATTTTCAATGTTTTCCATGGGAACCTCCTTAACTAGCTCATCCTTACATTCAGATATGGCATCATCACCCTCATAACTCTCACTTGAATTTGGAACTAAAGTACTAGAGATATCTTTTTGTGCTTGTAATTGATTCATCAGGTTGACCATATAACCCATTTGCTCCTCCAACACTGACACCCTTTCAGTTTGCATAATCTGACTTTGCATCAGTTGATTTTGCCCATTTGTTAATGCTTCAATAAGCTTATCCATTTTTTCTGAACTTGAGGGTTCTGAAACTGGAGAAGATTCTTGTTGAGGATATTGATAATATTTTGACGCTTCATAATCATGTGTGTAAGGGTCTTGATATGGCACCGAATAATTATCATTCATCCCCCATCCGAAGTTAAGGTGATTTTTCCCGTCTACCAACCGGTTTTGACCATTTATCAGTGCTTCAAAAAGCTTATCCATTTTTTCTGAACTTGAGGGTTCTGAAACTGGAGAAGATTCTTGTTGAGGATATTGATAATGTTTTGAAGCTTCATATTCATGTGTGTAAGGGTCTTGATATGGAACTTGATAATGATCATTCATCTTTGATCCAAAGTTGGGTTGATGCTTAATTCCAGAATAATATGTGCTTGTATAGGGATCATCTCCTTGAAAACCATTGAAAGACTGAGCACCGGATTGTGTCTATCCTTCTCCTCTTATAGCTTGTTAATGGTAAGCATATGGATTTCCTTGCATATGACACACTCCCCTTGTATTAATAACTCTAGTAGCTTTAGCTACCTGCAAAACAAGAGCAGTGAGTTTGTTAAGTTTATCATTAAGATTGCTTGAACTTACCTCATTTACTCTTGCGTTGAGATTTGTGCAAAGTTGTCCATAGCCAAAGGATCCTCTCATAGCCACCTGAAAACACTAACACTTCAAAGGAAAATGTTAAGAGCAAAATAAAAACACACCAAAAATCCTAAATAAACCTAAAATGAAACTAAAAAAACACAAACACTAAAAATAAAAACACAATAAAAATACTAGCAAAATAAAGGTGAAGTTACCAATCCCCGGCAACGGCACCAAAAATTGGTGTGGCCGTAGCCGGCACGCAATTTAAACCCTCTTGTTGTCAATTGTAGCAGTGGTAAATAAAGGTATCGTTCTAGGCCGGGGATTGAGAGGGCTCACCTCTATTTAACTAGCTTGAAAATAAAACTAAAACTAAAACTAAAAATAAAAATCCTAAATAACACAGAATAAATAAATAAGAAAAATACTAATGGGGGTTATAAAAATAATAATAAAAGAAGTAAATAAAATAAAATAAACTAATAATAATAAAAATAATAGGAAACCCGTAGATATGATAAAGATGCTAGGAAAATCAAAATCCAACACTAGATTAGGTTGAAATATAATATTAATTTCTAAGTCATCTTTTAATCATGAGAATGAGATCGACCAAGTTGTACACCAAAAGCAGGTCCATACACCTTATATTACTTCCCTTAATTAATTAATACGACAAAGCGCCGATATTAACCCTATTAAATACTAGCAGTATAGCAGCAACAAGCGGCTCCTATATTTAACTAGATTTAATGCATTAAGTGTAATTGGAAGGCTTTCAATCTAAGTACCCAAACTAGTACAAAAAACATATCTAGCTGTATTTCCTTTCCTTGACCCACACGTATCGAAACATTTTACTACTTCGATTAGAATGACAAAAATATTAGGTGAATTGTTATCTAACCTAGCTGCAATTGATACATATAAATTCTAGTATATTTAGATGGCCACCTAGCAGGAAAATAATCCTACATACTATCACTTATGAGGAAACCAGAACAAGGCATGCAACACATAAACTATACTTGACAGAATTATACATATAAACAATAGCAATTATTAACATAGAGTCAAGAAACAATCTCACGAAACAAAGAAAATAAAATTATAATTCAAATCATAATCCACGGTTTCAATTTATTCCCTAACAACAAATAATCAGCCAACTATAATTATAGAATTAATTACACGAAAAAATATATATAAAATATAAATTAAAAATAAGAGAAAGAAATAACTGGAATTAATTTTGGACAAAATATCAAGAATTTATTTAGATAAAAATTAATTTTATCTGAAATAAATTCTACCGGTATAAATTTCTTCTTATTCTCTCTTCTTTCGGTGCCTTGATTTCTATGCAATAATTTCTTTTTCTTTTTCCTTCCGACTGACGGAGGCTTCGACCTGTGCTTTTATTTTGGTTTTCGTGCATCAAGGCTTCAATCCGTGCGCCCTGCCTTCCTTCTCCGTTCCTCGTGTCAGAGCCTAACGGCTCTGTTTGTGTTTTTTTTCCTGCGGCTCTGCCACCTTTCTCTTGCCCGAGCCTGTGAAGGCTCTCCTCTATGGCTTTTTATTCTCGTTCTTGTGCGACCGATTTTGGCTTTTCTCTGCCACGTCAGCCCTTACATCGCAGCCATCCATTCCCTTGTTTTTCTTTTCTTGCGGCCCGTTTGGTTTGCCTTGCCGCTGCGCTCCGTTTGGCTTGTTTCCAGGCCTTTGGGCCTTTGACCTTCGACCGTTGGTCCAAAGGTCCAAATCTTTTTTATTTTTATTTTTTTATTGAAAACAAAAACTGCAAAATAAAATTAAATAAATATTAATAAATAATATTTATTCTAAATTTACTTAAATTATATCATTTTAGCTCAAATAATAATATTTATGCAATTATTTCCACTTAAACATAAAACAATAATTATTCACCTATATTAGTTAAATAAAATACTAAAAACTAAGATTATAAGGGTATAAAATATGTCAAAATATGAACTATCAGTAACCATAGTTAAGAATGAGAATAATGAACTTATTCCTATTAGGACAATATGGTTATAGGTTGGAGGATATGCATTGACTATATAAAATTGAATAAGGTAACCTAAAAAGATCATTTTCTCCTTCTCTTTATAGACCAAATGTTGGAAAGGTTGGCCAGGAACTTTTATTTTTATTTTTTGGATGGCTATTTGGGATTCTTCTAAATCCCTACTCATTTTAGTGACTAGGAAAAGATCACTTTTACTTATCCCTATCAGACCTTTTCCTATAGATACATGCCTTTAGGTCTTTATAATGCCCTACCACTTTCCAACAATGTATAATGGCTATCTTCTTTGATTTTATAGAGGATATTATGGATGACTTCTCAGTGTATGACTTTGCTTATGATGGTTGTTTGCAACATTGCAAAAAGGTTATTTTAGTCCTAAATTAGGAGAAATTCGACTTTATGCTAAGTGATGGAATATTTATAGGATATAAGGTGTCCAAGCTTGGCATTGAGTTTGATTGAGAAAAAGTGGAAGTCATTGAAACATTATCTCCACTAACACCGGTGAGGAGAGTAAGAAGATTCTTGGGACATGATAGTTTTTATCAGTGTTTCATTCAAGGATTTTTGAAAATTGTAAAACCCTTAACTAACCTCTTTCTTAATAATGTTCCTTTTAATTTCACTGATTATTGTCTTGATGCTTTTCATAGGTTGAAGGAAGCGTTGATAACAAATCCTATTATGCAATCGCTAGATTATAATCTTCCATTTGAAGTTATGAATGATGCTAGTGATTATGAGGTTTGGTGCTGTGTTGGGCTAAAGAAAAACCAAGATAGCTCATGCAATTTATTATGCTACTTGTACTCTTGAAATTAATATTATCTTGGAGAAATAGTTAATCATTCGATAAAATAATGCTCTATGAAACTTTGAGATACCTTATGGTGTGAAAGGATGATGTGACCCTCTAGGACATGCATGCTAGGATTTTTTAATAATGTATGTTGTGCTTGTGGTATTGAATGATGTGACCCTCTAGGAATGCATGCTAGGATATTTTAATAACGTGATATGGGGGGAAAGGATGAAAGGGGAAAAAATGGAAGTAAGTTTACTAAAGGTATATGAGATTGACTTAATTATCTCATAATCTATGAGGGGACAAATAAAAGGAGAATGTGGACAAATTAAAGAGTGGAGTGACTCTTGCATGGGGAATTCTAGGGCTTGCATGTGATGGATGGAGTTTGCATGGAGATGATCCTTACGTGGCAAATGTAACACCCCAAAGTTCACTATTTTTTTTAAATAAAAACACGTAAATTAAAACCCGTGAATTTTAGGGATGTTACCGCCACACTTAGTATTAGATCGGTTCACTCCAACTGTTCCAGTACCAAGTACTAAGGATAAAAAAGAATATAATAATCAATTATAAATCAAAATAAATCTAGACTTTAAATAATCATTAAACAATGGAAAATAGAAATCATAGTACGCGGAAGAATCATAATTCAGATCCAAAAAGAAAAATAAGCTTACATCCGATAAAAGGTTCATCTAAAATACTCGATACAAAGTAACAAATCATAAAAGGGTAACTCCGATACAAAAAGAAATAATAGAAGGAAATAGAATAACAAGGAGAGTGAATCCGACCACACCACTCTCAAACTTTGAGCCAACCACAAGCTCAATGGTTAGCCCCGCCTGATGCCTCGCCCACCTGTACAAAGTTAGAAGGGCCTTTTGCTTGTGGGAATGAGCATCACCCATGAAAAGGGTAGTAACTAGTAAGTACGCTACGTACTGAGAAAGGTAACCGTGTACTAAGGCCGACACACAAATCACATAACCATGCATAATAATAATAAAGAGAGCATAAAGTCCAATAATATACATAATAGCATACGATCATTCAGGTAAAAATACAAACGCCCATTTATAATTCGAATTAATTACTTAATTAATCTCTTATCGAAAATAATTTCACACCATGATCTTTATCAAATCCATACGAGTACGTGAACCCCCACTATTATAGCCGGTGGACCGAAAACGCACAGGGCATAATACACCTGACCACTATTATTTACCGATGGATTGGTCTCGCACAGGGCATAAAGCTCCTGACCACTATTATTCGCCGATGGACTATTTGGCCCCGACTCTCATGGTGTTTTATTGTAAGTACTTAGTGTCTTTCCCATGTCTTAGCCACAAATATGTTCAGTTTTGTTGAGCACGGAATCCCCCACTATTATAGCCGGTGGACCGAAAATATACAGGTACAAAACGTGACCACTATTATTCGCCGGTGGACCGGTCACATATAAGACATCATGTCCTAACCAATATTATTCGCTGGTGGACCGGTCTGGGCCCAACTCAATAATCTTCCACTTTAAATGATTAATGTATTCCAGTTTCTTATTTAGAAACTTTACCCTAAACGAATCACTCCCTCTACACTTATTCTCCAACTGACTTGTATCATATCATAAGAACCCTACATCTCCTAACTTGCCCCGACAACCTTTCCTTTATACTCTAACTCACCCTAGAAGTCCAACTCCGATGTATGTGGGTCAAGGCCCACTACTACACACCCCTAAGTCCATTTATTTCCTTACTCTAGGGTTTTTCCCCATAAATCCTAATTTAGGCTTCAATGGCCCATCCTACTCCACCTCACACAACCCATAGATTCCACCCTCAACATCACACTTTGATCACCAAGTACACGTGCTACCACGAAAACCCTAAGTAGCCACACCAAACCCTAATTGCAACACCAAACCCTAGCTCGGTCTCCTACATACCCTTATATATCTCCACATACTATTTTTCATCCAAAGTGTTCAAACACCCAAACAACAATTACATTACCTTCCTCATACCCCAAATCAACTTTCCATACATAAATTTCACTCCCATGAATACTTTACATATCCCATGTAACCTTTTTAACTTTTCATGCAAAACTATAAAACTTCCACATGAAACCCTAGATTTAACCATGCAAACCTTAGATCCATCCGTGAAAAACCCTAGATTCCTCCATGCAAACCTAGATCCATCCATAAAAACCCTAGATTCTTCCACACAAAATCCTAGATTCCTCCATGCAATACCCTATATTCCTCCATGCAAAACCCTAGATTCCTCCATACAAAACCCTAGATCCTTCCATGTAAAATCTAAGATTCATCTATACTAATCCCTATATTCAATCCATACAAAACCCTAGATTAGATTCTCCCATTCCTTCATTTTACTTTCACCCCTATTCTTCTTCCACTAATGGATCATTAATATATTTAGGTCAACTCACATTCCATGGTCAACTCATTTCCCTTTGGTCAACTTACTCCCCTTTGGTCAACTTATTTCCCATATTCCTTTTTCAACCTTTTTTCCCCACATAATACCACTTTTATACATCCTCACATGCATGTCTAAAGGGACACAAACCATAATATCAAATACCATAATATATCATCACATATACATAATACACATGCCATATAATAACACATGAATATACTTCAACTCTATGCCATACCATACACGAAATAGTTATAATGATAAACATAAAATACATAGCATACAAAGCATATAATGCACATCAACACACATAAAGCCTTAGTTACACCCTTACCTAAAACGACACCGGTCTTGGAGCACCCTCCTACGCCTCCTTAAGGCTTTGACTGGTCTCACCTATGAGGGAAAAACTAAAAATTAGATTCCCTCCTACCAAAAATACTATTATTCCTAATTTATTCTAAAATTAGGTTTTTTATAAAATAATAATAATAATAATAATAACATCAACTAATTACTAATTTTGCTAAACATATAATAAATAATAGTAATATTGTAAAAGTTGATAATATAAGGGTTAAAGAATTAATTCTAATAATAATAATATTAATAATGAAATAATAATAATAATAATAACAATAACAATAACAACAACAACAACAACAACAACAACAACAACAACAACAACAACAACAACAACAACAACAACAACAACAACAACAACAACAACAACAACAACAACAACAACAACAATAATAATAATAATAATAATAAGGGCATAATTTGAAAACAAAGTGAAATGAAGGCTTCAATCTCTTTACCAAATTAATACTAATAATAATATTAGTAACATTAATAATAAAATTTAGTAGTAATAATAATAATATTATAAAATAATAATAATAATTATAACGGTAATAATAGTAATGATAATAATTAAAGATAAAATGAAGTAGGGTTTCAACCCTACATTGAATAATAATAAACTTAATAAATAATAATAAATAATAATAATAATAATAATAATAATAATAATAATAATAATAATAATAATAATAATAATAAGACATGATATTTATAATACTACTACTAAAATTTGAAATAGGCATAATAGGGTCTCAGCCCTATATAGAATAATAATAATACTAACATTGAAGATAATAATAATAATAATAATAATAATAATAATAATGAATAAATAAATAAATAAAAATAATAATCATATAATAATAATAATAATAGCAAAAATATTAATAATACTATAACCGAAACAAAAATGGAATAGGGCCTTGGCCCTTAATAGCAATAATAATAAAACACATTAATAATAATAATAATAATAATAATAATAAAGGAAATAAAATAAAATAAAATGAAGCTTATATAAATAGTGAAAAAGGATTGAGAGGGTCTAGGGTTCCACCTTAGGCTGGTGGTGACAGGGGACGCCGGCGGTGGTGCACGGCGGTGGCAATGGCGGTCGAAAAAAGAGAAGAAAAGGGGAAAAGTTAAGAGGTGGGAAAAAGATAGGGGGATGAGGGTGGAAGTAAGGATGGTTATGGTTGTCTAGAAGGAGAGGAATAGAATGAGGGTGGCGGCGCAACCAAAGGTGGCGGCGGTAGTGGCCGAAAATGGAAGAAGGAGAGAAAGAGAGGAGGCGTGGGAGGAAGAGGAAAATAAGAGTAGGGCGAGGTAGAGGATGTTCTGTAGAGGCTTTTGGAAGGTGAAAGAGGTAGTGGTAGTGGCGGTAGTGGTGGTGGACGGTGGCGCGAAGTGTAATACCCCAATTTGAGAGGAGTGTTATAAGAATTAATCTGGCTACTTATATCAACATGGTATATTATCCTTTTGGTGATTCCATCCTAAGAACTCCATAGTTAAGCGTGCTGACCGTGGAGTAATTTTAGGATGGATGACCCTCTTGGGAAGTTTCAGAATTTTTTAAAACATTCTTAGGAAGTGCGTGAATGAGGATAAAGCATGCTAAAAGGACTAGTGTTGATCTGTGGAGCTAGCTGATCAATCCGAACGCGCTCCAAAGTAGCCCTTGCGTAGTCGTATCGACTCGGGTATTACACGAAGGGTGGCCGAGGTGAAAGGAAGACTGATCAGGGAGGAAATTTTGTTCAATTAGGGTGGCTTGTGCAGGAAAAATCAAGGGATATGGGTGTTTCAGTTAGTTAGAGGGTGGTGCAAGGATTAGTTGGGTGGGTAGAGAGGGCGACGACATTGGCCGATGGCGGTGGCAACATCGTCTGAAGTGGTAGTGGCACACAAGGGAGGTTTTCTGGGTAAGCAACAAAAAGCTCAATATAGGGCAGATTATGGGGGTATTAATAGAGTAAAAGGGAGGGCTAAGGTAAGAAAAAATTTAGGGCTGGTCGGTTAGGGTTTACCTGCAGCAATAAAGGCCGGTGAATACAAGAATATGGTAGGGTGTTGCACAAGAAAAGGAGGAACCGCGCGAGAAGAGGGGGAAGTGGGTTGGGTTAACATGGCCAACAAAATGATGGGGAAAATAAGGGAGAAATGGCCGGTCAAATGGGCGTGGCCGACGGTGATATTCTCGGACAGTTGTAGGTCGACGGAGTTGCAGGTGAGAACGACTAAGGAAGAAGAAAAAGAGGGGGGCTGGACTGGCAGTCCGCGGAGGAAAAGAAAGAAAAGAAAAGAAGGGAAGACCGGCCAGGCTAGGGGGAAAGACTTAACAAAACACAGAGTTTCGGTCTTGGGTCGTGCCGAAGGAAGAAAAAGAAAGGAAACAGGCCACGTTAGGAGGAAAAAGAAAGGAGAGAAGTGGGTTGTGGGAAGGAGAAAAAGGAAGAAGGAAAACGGGCTGCACTAAAGGAAAGAAAAGGGAAGAAGGGCTTGGGCCGCTGGGTTGACCCAAGTCAGGGGAGGAAAATGTAAGAAAAAGAAAAGAAGAATAAAGAAAAAGAAAGAAAAGGAAGAAAGAAAAGGAAAAAGGAAAAAGGAAAAAGAAAAAATAGGTTATTTGGGTTGATTAATTTAATTTAAATATTTGGGATATTTAAAAAAATAATATTTTAATCCTTTTTTAGGCTAATTTAGGATTTTTAGAATATTTTTCATAAATTCCATTTTAATTAACAAATTACCCAAAATTTTCTAATAAAAATAATTATTATTTTCTTCTTGAATTAATTATATTTTTTAATAAAAATAATTTATTTAATTAATTTCTAAAATAAATCCTTATTTAACTAAAATTTTTAAAATTTGGTTTTAGGGTATTTTAGAAAAAGTTGTCTTGGGGTGTAAGTAAGGTAAGGGAAGAATTGTTGGTGTGATAGGAGTCCTTAGAGGAAAACCCTAAATAGAGAAGGTTGTGAAAGTGAAAATAATGGAGAGTGAGTGGAATATGGGGCAAGAATGAAAGAATGTCATATGGAGGGTGAGTGTGGGAATCATGTGGAAGAGAGGATGGTAGGTGAGTAATGGAGAGGTGATATGTGGGAAAAGAAAGGTGTTAGGGTTTGGGTGGCTAACTAGGGTTTCATGGTCATATATGCAATTGAGAAGTAAAGTGAAATTATCGGGGTTGAATCTAATTGAGATGATGTGTTGAGTGGTAAAAGAGCTTTAGTTGTGTGAGATAGAGGAAGGATGGACCACATAGTTACAATTAGGGTTTCAGGAAAAAACCTAGGGGGCGATAATGAAGTTAACCTTAGATGGATTAAGGAGGTGGGCCTTGACCCACATACTTGGGAGTTGGGTATTCATGATGAGTAAGTAGAAGAGGGAAATGACGTCGGGATGTGTTAGGAGGTGCAAGAGTCCCAAGGCATGGGAATGACCCTCTTGGGAGAATGGGAGTAGATGGATGGTGTAGCCCAAAAAACATGCATGTCTACGGTGAAAACATATTGAATAAGACATATTAATATACTAATCATTTAAAGTGAAAGATTATTGAGCCAGGATCAGATCGATCCACAGCATTATAGTGGCTAGGTATTGGGGTGCCCTAGAGACTGATCCATAGGCATATAATAGTGGGAGATCTTGAGCTCAATAAACCAAATACTAATTTATGATAAGACATGGGAAATACACTAAGTAATTATAGTGAAACACCATAAGAGTGGGGCCAAACTGATCCACCAACATAATAATGGTGAGAAATATTTTGCCTTGGAGACTGATCTATTGGCAATAATAGTGGTAAGGAGCATTCTGCCTTATACGTTTTCGATCAATCGGCTATAATTGTAGGGTTCTCATACTCACATGGACTTATAAAGAGCATGGTGTAAAATAATAATATTCCCTAGAGATCTAATGATTGAGTTTAACCAGACTATAGCATGACCTTTATTATTTATATTGCTGGTATGTTATCTATGTGATCATGCTTGTGTTATATGCCTTTTTATGTTTGGCCTTAGAGGCATGGTTACCTTACTCAGTATGTAACATACTAACTACCCATTTCATGGATGCTATTTATTTCCATGAGCAGAGGGCCCTGTTGAATTTTTACAGGTAGGATATGTCATATTTGATGCCTATGACACTTATGAGGCATCAGGTGAGGCTGAGAGTTGAGCTTGGACTTGTCCTAGGGAACTAAGAGCGACGTTGGCCAGATTCTCTCTTACTATTTATATACTATTTTATTTTGGTTTTGTTTTATCATACTGTATCTTTTATCCCTTTAGGAACTCTAATTATGAACTTAGTTGGAATGTTAAGGGTATAGGAGCATTGGGCAAAGTGTCTAGTGTTGAGTCTTTAATTTCTAGGGAGAGGCCATGGATTTTTATATTGGTAGAAATATAGCATCAATCCTTGTCGGAATCATGGAAGAACGGAGTTTGGCGATCTGATTGATCGAATGGAGTGAATCCCCAGCACAAGGTAGGAGCAGAGGTCTGATGCTTAGTTTTTTGTTATCCGGAACTCCAGGATAGGTAATAGATGGATTTTGATTGAAGGTTGTCTAGCCCTGCTCTCTTTTGAGTGTGTCATGCTTCTGGTGTATGGGTATTCTGAGTCAAGAGAAAGGAAGGGGTCTTGGGAAGAATTATGGTATGTGGGGCAACATTGTCGTGGCTTGTTGCTTGTTATGGGAGACTTTAATGAGGTTACACGACCTAATTAAAGACAAGGGGGATGGTCGAATAATAGTAGTATTAGATCCTTCAATGAATGTATTGATATGAAGGGGCTCATTGATCTTCCCCCCACTAATATGAAGTACTCTTGGCATAAAGCCGGTTTGGGTAGTCTTCTAGACTGTTTTTTGATTGACCTAGCCTAGTATTCTATGTGCCCGACCCTATCTTGCTTAGGGCTTGGAAGATCTCTATCTAATCACACTCCTATTCATCTCTGTGACAAGAAGTTTGGAGATGGGCCGAAATCTTTCAGATCTTGGGAGATGTGGTTTTCTCATCCGTAGTTCCGTGGTTTTGTGGCTAAGTGTTGGTTTAAGCTAGAGGGGACCTCGTGTCAGAATAAACTAAAGGATCTGAAGAGCGTTCTTAGAGAATGAAAAAAGAACGTGTTTGGGGATGTTGAATAAGATTTTTGAGCAAGAACCGGAGAAGGTGAATATCCTAGGTGACAATGAGAATTTTGACGAAGTTCTATTAGGTAGAATAGTAGCTTTAAAGAAGCAGTTATGGAAGTGGAATAAGAGGAAAGAAGCTTATTGGCTCCAGATATCTAGAGTAAAAGGTTTCAAAGAAAGAGATAGGAACACAAGATTCTTCCATACTGTTGCTGTAACACCCCCAAATTTGACTCCTGAAAAAAAAATTTCCTTTAAAAGAATAATGCGGAAGCTAAAACACAATCTAAGGAATGTTACCGCTACACCTAACACAAGATAAATGTCTACCATCTATCTCATGCTAGATGTAAGGCTAAAACTTGTCCAACAAAATTCAAACAACATCTATGTAGTGAGGATAAACTCCCACATGGAGATATCCACATGCAAATGGAAAGTGGACAATTTCACTAAATAAAATCATCGCTGAATAAATCAGCAAAACCTGCGAAATAATCTTGGACTTTAAAACTTAAAAAGAAAAGGGATATAAAATCCAAATACATCACCCACAAAATCACAGACCAACTAAATACAAATCAAATGAATGATTTATACACCAAAATAATACATTTGAGATACAATAAAATCTAAAACGAGAACCAACGAGCATCCCAACAGTGGAGCCAACTTTATTCGCCAAATCAATCACCGGATAGCCTACTCTCAAATGAAGGAAAACATTCCTCCCAACAATAAGACATTTAATACCGAACCTGCACAAATGGTCTACTCCCCACCATCAGTGGATCATCACAGGACCCAAACAACCAAGGTAGCATTAGTACGGGTCCAGTACTGAGTAAACCAAGACTACCCTACTCATGGAAGGAAACAGAATACACATAAGATACAACAATATTCAGCTTAAAATACTCATGTTCAATTATACATATAATAAATGCACCATTCTACTCATACAATAATTCATGCTCAATTATATATGCGATACATACGCCATTCTACTCATATAATAACTCATGTTCATAATACATGACCAGACATTACAATACATAAGGTTCAACCATACAAGAAAATCATGGCCACATGCTAATAATCACATACTACCTTAGAAGGTATCATGCTACACACAAGGGCCACAAATAATTTAAATAATAGATCATATGATAATTGAATACGGACCTTTGTTATATGGAAACACTATTGTAAAATAGAATCAAGAGACATGTATAGGAAATAGAATATAAAGTCTAAGAGCTAACGAGAATAATTGATTATTATATTCCTTTATTGTGATTACCACCATTTGTTTATATTATCTTGAGGATGGAGACTCAAAGAGATCGTAATAACTAATCTAGTACTCAAACGTTACTAGCCCTAGCTGTCCCACCTAAAAACGTAACTAGACCACCAATAAATAGGATACCTAATCACTTAAGTATGCATACCCCCTATAGGGTCAAAATAGATCGAGAAACCTATAGAGTAGAAGAGGGACTGTCTAGACCTCGTAAGGAACCCAGAATCACAGAATAGAAAAACAACAGAATGGTACCAAGTGAATACCAAACCTAACTCAGATAGCTACCCCGAGTGATACAAGGCCCAACTCAAGATCTTTCACTTTAAGTGATTAATATTTTATTTAATAATTTAACTAATTATAAATCAGGCCCACATAACAACACTTAGCTCATATCCATCAACACAATGAATTTCTATTATTATATCAATTTCAAGTGGCATTAAAGCTGAACCAATCCAAGCGGCGTTAAAGCCGAACGAATCCAATGGCACTACAGTCGATTCAATTCATGTGGCATTAAAGCCGAATAATTTCAGGGGCATTAAAGCTGAATAATTCCATGGCATAAAATACAGCATAAGGTATCATGCAATTTCAATCCATACTCAACCACGAATACGGTTTTCTAAACCGATTATAATTTAGGCACATTAGAACATACTCCCAAAATCACCAAATATTTTATAATTAGCCGGACATGCTAACAACATAATCATACTCGGCCCTTCATATACTCAAACATATACAATACTCAAGAGGCACACTAATCTGCGTTCACATTGAATCTATAACTCATATATACATACAATATTCAAGCGTCATATTAACACGCATTTGCATTGAGGCTATATCATACATTCATACAATTACCACACAGAACACAACTTATGCTTGACATGATTAAATAATTGATAAGCATACTCATCACCTTCCACTCCAAGGAGACAGACATTTTAGATTCCGCCATAAGTAAAGGTAAGTAATGACTTACCTAAATCCGAAGCTAGCTAACCAAATTGAGAAAGAGAAAGAGCTATCAAAAGCTCGATAATCCACGAGAAAGTTTCCTAGATCACCGATGGAAATCGGAACTAGGTTAGAAACTATCTTATCGATCAATAATTCAAATATTATAATAAAATCAACACAAACAGACACAAATGACCTTTCTTGAAAAACGTGTCCAAAACCTATGACTTACGAGCATAGCTCGATTAATATTTAAATTTAAATATTAACCAAATCGGATTTAGCACTTAATTACTTGGGACATTTTAAATTAATTTGGAAAGCTGAGAAAGGATAATAGATTATAAGTAAATTTTATACAAAAAGACTAACTCATTAGATTTTACGACTAAAGAGGCAAACCAACTATTTTTAGAATACCAATTCAACTTGACAATATAATAATACAATTCACATGATTTTAAATCAAAATTATAAATCTACTAGGTGAGAGAAATATAAGCAAATCATTTTTATAAAACCATATCCGAAAATGTGGGTTTTTAATGCTCGTACTACAAACCAACCAATTCACTTTTATTATGTTAAATCGATAGCTTAAGAGTACAATTAAACTAATTTTAAGTAAATCTAGATAATTAATTTCAACAAGAATAATCTTATGAATCACCAATTTAAGATAATCGGTTTCCAAAATTAGGGTTTCAAATCCCAAGACATAAATTCGAATAATTGAAATCAATTAATTATAATCGAAGGTATTAGAATGCATATAGGATCATTTCAACTATTTTTATAAATTCAATTTTAAAAAACAACCATGCAAATGACCAATTCCATAATTTTACTTGAAATCTAAGGTTTTAGGCGCGAAATTGCAATTTGGTTAAATTCTATAAATTTAATCAAATTGAATGTTCAGAAATGCAATTTGACACACTTTTATAACATATCATATAATCAATCACTCAAAACCAATAAAAGAAATACCCAATTTGGTATAATTAGGATTTTTGAGCTCGAAACGCAAATCCGATCAATTCTTGCTAAAACATATAAATTGACGATTCGGAAATGTAATTAAATGTATTCTAATGTAAATTATATAATTAATTGAATAAAACAACCCGATTACACAATGCAATTA
Organism: Tamarix chinensis; assembly: GCA_030549775.1. NCBI lineage: Eukaryota > Viridiplantae > Streptophyta > Magnoliopsida > Caryophyllales > Tamaricaceae > Tamarix > Tamarix chinensis. The sequence continues at coordinate 74,924,250 of CM060179.1, read as the reverse complement.
AAACCCAAAAGATTTTTGACCAAAAAATTCAATTCCGATCAATTTCACACAATTTTCTCAAATCAACACTTTTGATATAAAATTAAATACATTTCAAAGGATATTGTAAAATAAATTGAGTGAAACAACTCAATTATGCAACCCAATTTCATCACACAAGAATTTTGACATGGAAGGTTAATTCTGATTAATTCCGCATAAATTTATCAAATTGACAGGTCCAACATGAAATTAGATATATTTTAAAACATATTGTAAAATCAATTTACCCAAAATAGCTTAATTGAATGAATACAAAAAATTCGGGTATAACCCGGCCAAAAATCTAATTTTCACAAATCAACCAAATACACTACAATTAACCACTCTAAATCAATCATAAAATATATATGTAATTAATCAAAGAATCAATTTAGCTTTTCATAAGCTAATTCATACTCAATTAATCAATTCAAATGTTAGAGTTTTTAGATATTTATACCAAACAAAACTAACATAAATCAGAGCAGATGGAGGTCAAAGGAACTTCATCAGAGGGTAAGGACAACTCGCCAGTGGTCAAGAGACGTCGGTGGTGACCGGATGGTGGCGCTATCACTCCCGTTCGTTGCTCCTACTTCCATCTGCTACTGCTGCACTTCTGCGGCATTTGCTGCGGCATTTGTAGCGGTTGTTGTGCGGCGGTTGGTAGTGGTTGTCGGTGGCTGGAGGTTGGCTAGCGTGGAGGAGCAGGGGGGAGATGGAGATGAGGGCTACATTTTTGGGTGCAGAACTGGGACAGGTCAGGAAAGGGAAGGAGAAGATAAGGGAGAGAAGAAGAGAGAAAAGGAAAAGAAGAGATGGGCGGGGAACCGGTGGGTTTTTTTTTTTTAAATACACATATATAAATAAATACTAACATCTAAAAATATTGTTGGAATTTTTTATCTAAAATTTATTTAATGAAAAATCATTTCGTAAAGTTCTAAAGGCTTAAAATAAATATAAGAGCTATATAAAGAATTTTGGAAGTATTTTCGGAAGAATTTACCACCGAACGTAAAAATTTCTATTATTTATAAAAATACATTATAAGACCTCAAAATAATATTTAAAAGCATATAAGTAAATATTTAAATTAAATTCTAATAAACTGAGACTAATTTAAATAATTTTTTAAATAGATCTTTCGCAACCAAAAAGGGTAAAATGGAAGAAAATTATTTTCGGAAAGAAATTTAAAAATAAGCTCTGAAAATCTTTTTAATTTAAAACTTTCCAAAGATCTTAACGACTTCGGAAATGAATAAATTCAAGGTCAAAAATATTTTCTACGGATATAATTATTAAAATAAGTTTGACTATTTTAAACGAAAATTTTATAATTTAAATAGCATATATATCGTTAACGAAATATAAATCCAAAATAAAGTCGTAATCACACGATGAAGTTATAATAAAAAACGAATCTAAAATATTAAAAATCAAATAACGAGAAAGAACAGAAATACATATTTTTAACCAAAAATTGAAATCATATGAATATAATAAAATCATGGTCGTGAACAAATTTATCTAGAATCATCCGCAACGACAATGATTAATTAAATTCAATTGTGAATTCTAAATCGTCAATAAATCCATGAAATGAGTTGAAATTAAAATAATTAAATTTACATCAAATTACGCTAATAAAATAATTAATCTTAATAAAATTAAATTTTAAAATACGGGGTATTACAATTGCCACCGTGAGAAAGAAGAGAGTTGTTATCAATGGGCTTATGGAGAAAGATAAGGTGATATTTGATCTGACAGAGATAAAGGAGGTAATTATAGCTTATTTTAAAGGTCTCTATAAGCAGCTAGATCTTCCTGACATTAGTATTTCAGATGATGGCTTCCACAAGCTCACGAGGGAGCAAATCAGGGCTCTTGAAAGCATACCTAAAAGTGAGGAAGTTCAGAAGGTAGTCTGGGCATATGGTCCACTAAAAGCTTCTGGGTACGATGGGTATCATATAGGTTTCATACGAAAGATGTATGGAATCATAGGGGAGGAGTTCACTGACTCCATCCTAGAATTTTTCCACTCTAGTAGGTTGCCGCATGCGCTTAATACCACTTTAATTACCTTGATCCCCAAAGTGCATGGAGGAGGCGGAGGAGGTCAGTCTGTTCAGACCTATCAATTTGATAGGGTGTATCTATAAGGTTATCTCAAAAATCTTGGCAAATAGATTAAAACAGGTAGTTGATAGCCTAGTTAGCAATTCTTAATTAACTTTCATTGAGGGCAAAATCGTTCTGGATGGGGCTTTGGTCTTCAATGAGATAGTTTAGTGGATTAAGAAGAAGCAAGGATAAAGATGCGTGATTGAAATACCCCAAAACCCTAATTTAGAAAATTATGTTAAAATAGGGATTTATTAGGAAAATTAATTAAATAAATTATTTTTATTAAAATAAGGGGGAATATTTAAGGAAAAATCAAGAGGAAAATAATAAATAACTTAATTTGGGAAATTTTGGGTATTTTTCTAATTAAAATGAAATTTAGGAAAACTTATTCAAAATATTCTAAATTAATATAAAAAGGGAATTTAATTATTATTTTACTAAACTTTATTATTTTAAATATTCCAAAAATACCAAAATATTATAAATACCCCAACCCACCTATTTTTCCTTTTTTCCCCCCTTTTTCCTTCTTTTTCCTTTTTCTTTCCCTTTCTCTCCTTTCTCCCTTTTCTTTTCTTCCCCTTCTTCCTCGGACTAGGCCAGCCCCCTCGTGGCCTAGACTTCCTCCCATCTCTTCTTCATTCCGCGCAGCCTAGCTAGCACACTTCTTTTTTTTTCTCCGCCTGTCACCTAACTGCCTGGTCTTTTTTTCTTTCCCCTATACCAGCTGGCCCGACCCACCTTTCTTCTTCCTCCTGCTCCTTTCCCACGACCTGTAGATCGCAGCTTACAACCACCCCATACGCCAATAACCAACCACCACATGCCAACCTGCCACCTCCCTTATCTTCCCCATCCATTTCCTTTCCTTTTCTCACCCCAACCACCCCCGTACCTCTTCACATGTGCCCTCCTTTATTTCCTTTTCTTCTCTCCTGAGTAAATACCCCACAACTTATGCTTCCTTTGCCACTATCGTACATCGCTGCCGCCAGAACCACCTACCAAACTACTCCCTACATCACCCTCCACAAAACCACACCTTCCACCACCTCTAATTATCCCTGCACGAGCCACCACAGACATGCAAATTTGGCCCCTCAATCTACCACTTTGCACCCCTCGTTGCCGTGTGCCGCCATTCCCGCCGCATCCACCACTCTCCCTACCTTCCAAAACAACCACCTAAGCCTTCTCTACCTCCCTTACCTTCATTTTCCCCTACCTCCCTCTCCTTCTCCCTTCCTCCCCCTCCACCACCTTCGGCCACCACACCAACCGCCACCTATGCTGTCCCTTTGGCTGCGTTGCCACCACCATTCTAACCCTCTCAAACTAGAGTATCCACCACCACCAAAACTACTCTCTCACTCCCCCTCTTCTAGCCTAGAAACCCACCTTTTATAACTTCTCTTCCTCCTCCACCATTGCTGCACGCCGCCACCGCGTCACCATCATCCCTAGGTTGTGCCCTAACCTTTAAAAATAATTTATTGAGTTGTTAATTATTTTATTTGTGTTAATATCATTATTATTATTATTACTATTATTAATAATATTATTATTAGTACTATGGCTATTATTATTATTATTATTATTACTATTATTATTCTTATTAATACTAACTTTAGCATATTATTACTATTATTATTATTATGAATATTCAAATCATTATTATTATTATTATTATTATTATTGTTACTACTACTACTAATACTACTACTACTACTACTACTACTATTATTATTATTATTATTAAATTTGGAACTATTATTACTAATGCTAATATTAACATGATTATTAGGACCCTTATTATTATCATTCTTAAGATTCGAACTACTACTACTACTACTACTACTACTACTACTACTATTTTATCATTATTGTTATTATTACCTATATTACTAATGTTACTACTACTACTACTACTACTACTACTACTACTACTACTACTACTACTACTACTACTACTACTACTACTACTACTATTATTATCATCATCATCATCATCATTATTATTATCATCATCCACGTTATCACTATGGTCACTATTTTAGTATTACTAATACTATTATTATTATTATTATTATTACTAAGATTTGGGTTATTATTATTATTATTAAAGCTATTACATTTAGTAATATAGATATTGCTAATAATACTTTAACAAGGACCAATATAACTACCAGGACTTATTTTGACTAGTAGTAGCATGATTAGCTACTTTAAGAATAATACCCCTACTTTTTACTTATAAAATTACTAGTATTATTATTAGCCCTAATATTAGGCTATGATAAGGGTAAGGTAGGAAATAATAGTAATTATTGTAAGAGGGAAGTTAACCCTTAGTATTTCCCTCTTATAGGTAAATCAAGTCAAAACCCTAAGGAGGCACAGGAGCGTGCTCCAATCCTGTTATCATACTATGTAAAGATGTAGCTAAGACCAACTATGTGTTTTATGTGCCTTGTGTACCCTGTGATATGTTATGCTTGTGTACCTTATGTTATTATGATTGATTACTTCTAGTGCAACTCATAGTTGATGTAAATTCATGTGACCTCCTTATAGCATGTGTAAAATGATATGTGTGTTGTGCATGTGGTGTTATATGATATGACCCTCTAGGACATGCATGCTAGGATGTTTTAATAATATGATATGGGGTGAAAGGATGAAAAAGGGAAAAGGGGAAGTGAGTTGACTAAAGGGATATGAGAATGACCTAATTATCTCATGATTCATAAGGGGACAAATAAAAGGGAAATATGGAAAAAATAAGAGAGTAGAGTGAATCTTCCATGGGAAAGTCTAGGGTTTGCATGGGATGGATGGAGTTTGCACGGGGAAGATTTTTACATGGGAAAAGTTGTCTTGGGGTGTAATTAAGGTAAGACATTATTGGGGTGATTGGAGTCCTTGGGTGAAAAATAGTACATAGGTTGATATAAGGGTGTATAGGGAACTTGGCTAGGGTTTGGGAGGAAAACCATAAATGGAAGAGATTTTGAAAGTGAAAAATGATGGAGGAGAGTGGAATATGGGGCAAGAGTGGAAGAATATCACATGGAGATTGAGTGTGGGTGTCATGGGGAAGATAGGATGATAGGTGAGTAATGGAGAGGTGATATATGGGAAAGGAAAGGTGTTAGGGTTTGGGTGGTCAGCTAGGGTTTTATGGTCACATGTGAAATTAGGAAGTAGAGTGAAATGCTTAGGGTTGAATCTAAGTGAGGTGATGTATTGGGTGGTAAAGGAGCTTTAGTTGTGTGAGATAGAGGAAGTATGGGCCACATAGGCCCATTTAGGTTTTTAGGGGAAAGCCCTAGAGGATGATAGTGAGTGGAATTAGATGGCATAAGGAAGTGGGCCTTGACCCTTACACTTAGGAGTTGGGTATTCATGGGAGTAAGTAGAAGAGGGAAAGGACGTCTGGATGTGTTAGGAGGTGTAGGAGTCCCAAGATATGGGATGGGCGCTCTTGGGAGAATGGGAGTAAAAGGACGGTGTAGCCCAAGGAACATGCATGTATAGGGTGAAAACATATATTGAATAAGACACAATAAGATACTAATTATTTAAAGCAAAAGATTATTGATCCAGGCCCAGGCCGATCCACTGGCATATAATAGTGGTTAGGTGCATTTTGCCTTGTATATTTATGATCCACCGGCTATAATAGGGGGGGGGGGTCTCGAGCTTAATAAACCAAAAGCTAAGTTATGATAAGACATGGGAAAGACACTAAAAATTATTGTGAAACAATATGAGAGTTGGGGCTAGATCGATCCACCGTCATAATAGTGGCCAGGAGCACTTTCCCTCGGAGACCGATCCACCAGCAATAATAGTGGTCAAGAGTGTTCTACCTTGTGCATTTTTGATAGTTGGCTATAATAGTGGGGCTCCCGTACTTGCATAGACTTATAAGATCATGGTGTGAAATGAGCATATTGACCAGAGATCTAATTATTGAGTTTAACCAGACTATAGCATGACCTTTATTATCTGTATTCCTAGTATATTGTCTATAAGACCCTGTTTGTATTATATGCCTTTCTACGTTTGGCCTTAGATTCATGGTTATGTTACTCAGTATGTAGCGTACTAACCACCCACTTCATGGGTGCTGCTCATTCCCACGAGTAGAGGGCCCTGTTGAGTTTGTGCAGGTAGGAGATGCCATCTTTGATGCCTATGATACTTATGAGGCATCAGGCGGGGATAAGAGTTGAGCTTTGGACTTGGCTTGGGGACCGAGAGTGACGTTGGCTGGATTCTCTTTTACTATTAGTTTACATATGTATCATTTTACTTTGGTTTCGTTTCATTGTTGTGATACCCCAAAATTTTAGGTAACCTTAATTCTAAGTAATTAATATCGTAACCCAATTCTAACCTCGGAAAAATTTATCCTTTCAATTTTACCCTAACTCTCTAGTCTTAAACCTTAGTTTAATTATTTTATTTATAACCTTGATCTGTAATATGAAATTAATTCCTAAAATTTATCCCTGATTATTTTGTCATTTTCCGTTCTATTAAACCTATCTTTGTCCTATTTGTTCCCTTTTTCGAGACAATTATTTAATGTACCCTAATACCTTAACCTAAATTATTTTAATCTAAACCCACTATCTTTTCTTTCCTCTTCTTCCTTTTCCTTACCCTTGCATGCACGTTTTTTTTCTTAGACACTTACGTGCACGATTTATTTTTTTTCCTCTGTTATCCATATTCATCAGTCCTGAATCCCTAACATTGTAGGTTAGGGCTGGATTTTTTTTCTACCTTTTTCTTTTCCTCTTTCTCTCACCCGGTTAGACCCCTCCCCTACTTGCATTTATTTATTTTTCTTCTTCTCTTTTTCCCGTAGCAATAAATGTCCCCTTGCCCCTTTACCTTCCCTTTTGATTTTCTGCGCACCCTCCCTTATTGGCTCCAACCTTCGTAGCTACCAACCGCACCACCACCATGACGACCTCTGCCCACCGTTGTTGTTACCAACCACATCCCACCCCTGCACCACCTATCCAGACCGTCTTCTTCTACCCAACCCCCTTTCCTTCCTTCCTTCTCCTTCCCTACCTCTGTTTTCTACAGCTTCAACCCCCCAACCCTAAGCCAACTAGCCTGTTTGCTGCCCCTCCTCCACTCCACCATTGCAGCCCTCCATCTTCTCCTTCCTTTTTCCCTGTCCTTCTTGGCTTTGTTTGGTTCGCTAGCCTCTACCGCAGGCTCCAACACTTTAGCTCCTCCTACACCTTCCCCCTACGTTTTTGCCCTGTTCCATCGTAGCCCATGCACCAGCCCTGCGCCTCACCCCAACCAGCCAGCAACTCACTAGCCTAGCCTTGTCTTCCTTTGCTCCACCGTCGCCTAGCCTTCCCCGCATCACTAGCACCTTCGACCGCCCTCCCTCTTTGTAGTTCCTAGCCAGCTCCTCTTCTCCTATCATGGATATAATACTCACGCTGCGTGCATGCAGCGTGAGAGGGCAATAGTGTGTGTTAGGACCTTAAGTTGTAAGTGTCGTCTAATGCCTACGTGTGTGTGTGTATATATATATATAAGGGTGTTTGGTTAAATTCAAAAATAATAATAATAATAATAATTATTATTATTATTATTATTATTATTATTATTATTATTATTATTATTATGTTACCTATCAAATATTAAGTCGGTAATTATAGTTTTGCTAATTTTTCTTGGGTGAATTACCTTGGGTTTCAGAAGAGCCGGAATAGGATAAACGTACTTAAAGACCGGAGCCTTGTTAGTAAGGATACTAGTCGATGTTTAGGGATTTGTGTTAAATTTTTGAATGCCTATGTGTATTATCATGTTATCATTATTATATTGTTAAATGCATGTGGTTAACGATCTTTTATTATGATTTTGGATTATATGCTAGAAAAGAGTAAGAATGATAAAAGTAGGGCCGATATGATATTGTTACACTATACCAAAATTTTTTTGGGAGAATATAATGTGTGGAAGAATAATATGGGCCTAATAAGCATGACAAGTGGGAAATAATGATACAGAAAAATATAAGTTTTTCATAAAATAAGGGTCATCGGCTATCCTTAGGGGTATTTTGGTTAATATGGGTTAATATGGAAATTTTGGTATTTTAAATGTGTTAGAAGGATTATAGTATGCTAATATTATCATGTGAAGTGTTTGGGCATGATTGTGAATGTCATAAGTTCTTCGGATGGGAGAATAGTCTAATTTGGGAATTAGTAACCCTAAAGCGATAATGTCATTATCACATGTATAAAACGTTATAGTTAGGCCATGAATTTTGGATATGTTCATAATATTGGTATTTCGGGGTTGTATATTAAATTTGGTAATTATATGAGCCTTTTGGAAAAAGTTATGACTAACATGTGTAGTTAAGGTTTTGGGAGCCTTATAAATAATAACTTTTGAGATCATGCTATTATTGCATGAGCGAGACGTGGGAGTTAGACTTTGGGTTTTGGATATATTAATAAAAATATTATTTAAGGAGGATATACTAAATATGGTGGGTAAATGATTAATATAGGAAGAGTTATGCCTAAAATGTGAACTTAGGATTTCTAAGGATAAATAAGCTTGTAGTCTTTGAGGAAAGGCATTGTTATCTATATGTTGATGTCTTGCTTACCTTAAGTATGTTTTTTACTTATAAACAATTCATGAATAAGATATTAATCATTTAAAGTGAAATATCACGTGAGTTGGGCCGATGTGTTTATAGGTCCGTTCCACCGGACGATAATAGTGGCTCAGGTGTTCTATCCCCGAGGGGTGCTTTAGTCCGTTCCACTAAATTAAGAATAGTGGGGCCCTATACTCAACGTGAATAAGAATATGATATGAGATAAGTAATGAATAAGACACTAATAATTTAAAGCGGAAGATTACGTGAGTTAGGATCAGGTGTAGGGTCCGTTCCACTAGACAATAATAGTGGCTCAGGTGGGTTATCCCTGAGAGGTGATTCAAACCATTCCACCGGTTAAGAATAGTGGCTCGGGAGCATTTTACCTTGAGAGGTGTAGGGTCCATTCCATCGGACGATAATAGTGGCTTAGGTGTGTTATCCTTGAGAGGTATTTCAGACTGTTCCACCGGTTTAAGAATAGTGGGGTCCCTGAACTTAACGTAAATAAAAGATTGGATCATGTTATTTTCTCGTAATACAAATCCAGACTAATAATCGTTTTGTATTGATTCTTGTACCTCGCATGTATACTACTTTATGCTATGAATGCATGTAGTTATGTGTTCCCTGTTTTGACCGTATTGCTACCTTACTTAGTACATAGCGTACTGATCATCTTTTTTATGGGTGCTGCTCATTCCCATGAGTAGAAGAACCTGATGGTTTTGTGCAGGTCTTTGAGGACCCAGTTGATGATTTTGCTGCCTTTGATACATTGTATGGGGAAGAGTTGACTGAGTGTTGGGCGAAGAGTCACATTATCCAGATGTTATTTTACCTGGATACCCTTTCTAGACTCTTTGGTCCATGGTATCCATTTTGTTTGTATTTTTGGATATTGTACTGGGAGATAATCTCCAAACTCTTATTTACATTATAAAGTTTCTCTTATTTCTACTTACCTTGTTTTACTTGTAATGGTTAGCCTTGTTATTGATGTGAGGATGGTATGGTAAGCCATACTTACATCAATTATGACGGTAACACCCAGTATTTGGGTTATAAACTTCTGTTGAAAAATGAAAATTTTCGGTAGTAATTTTTGGGGTGTTACAATCGTACTGTATCTTTTATCCCTTTTGGAAACTCTAATTATGCACTCTATTGGGTTGTAATAACTTTTTAGTGCGCACTCTGATTTCCATGTTATGAACATTTTAGTTTTTCTTTGAATCCTTATTTTAAGTTTGACTAAGGTTTGGTGATAACTTTTCTTAGCCTTGTGGTTAGTACGAGACTGGCCGAGGCCGGACTTGTACTTATCACGGTGGTAGCACCCTCCATGCTTGTAATTGTTTGTTAAACGAAAATTTTTAATTGTAAATTTTGGGGGTGTTATAGTGACAATCAAGTTGGATTTTCAAAAGGCATGTAACAACATCAGATGGGACTTTATGGATAGAATTTTGAGCATAATGGGATTTGGGAATGTCTAGAGAGGATGGATAAAGGAGTGCATCTCAACTGCCAGTATCTCTATTTTAGTTAATGGGTCACCCTCCTCTCCCTTTAAGATGAGAAGGGGTCTCAGGCAAGGGGACCTCATTTCCCCTTTTCTTTTTGTGCTGGTGGTAGAGGCGTTCAATCAGCTTATCAGAAGAGGCCTTGATAAAGGCTTGATCCAGGGTTTGAGATTGGGGAGAGATAGGTGCGAGGTGACCCATCTGTTATTTGCAGACGATACTATGATTTTCTGTGGAGTGTCGCTTGACAATATTAGAAATTGGAGAAGGCTGTTGGATTGTTTCGATTTGTTGTCAAGGCCGAGCGTTAATTTCACAAAGTCTAAGCTTATCGGTCTTGGGGTGGATGCACAGTTTCAAAAGGAGGCCGTAGATATTATGAACTATAAGATCAGCTTTCTACCCATCAAGTACCTTGGCCTCCCATTAGGGGCTAACACGAGGAATAATCAGGTATGGAAACTAGTGGTTGACAAGATTAAGCAGACTTTGGCTAGATGGAAGGCAAAGATCCTTTCCAGAGCAGGGCGACTCGTGCTGATAAAGAGTTTTTTGAATAGCCTACTGATGTACTACATGAGCCTTTTTAGAATACCAAAAGGGGTAATTAAGGAGATCATAAATGTACAAAGGAATTTCTTTTGGGGTGGTAGTGGGGAGAGGAAGAAGTTACCGCTGGTTAGTTAAAGTGTGATCCAAGGTCCTAAAAGTCTAGGTGGATTGGGGGTCGTGGACTTAGTTATGAGGAACAACACACTTTTGTTCAAATGGTAGTGGAGGTTTTATACCATAGAGGGGGATTCTTAGAAATGATTCATATCTTCCATTTATTCTGGTGACCATTTTGGAAGCTTAGAGATACTGGAACAAAGGAAAGGGTAGACTCCGTGGGTGGATATCGTAAATCTTGGAAGGAAGAATTGCATCCTTAACTCAGGTATAAGGATTGTTTTGGGAAATGTAGTAGTTTTAGGTTTTGGCATGATAAGTGGATGGAGTAGGGTACTCTGAAAAGTTTATTTTCGAGACTGTTCCTAACATCAAATCAACAAAAGGAAAGAATAGCGGATATGGGTTTCTGGGACAGTGTTCAGTGGAGGTGGCAATTATTGTGGAGGTGTAGACTCTTTTCTTGGGAGGAAGATCAGGCGAAGCAGCTAGGAAGTTTGATTCGACAGTATTCTCTAAGCAAGGATAGGAAGGATACAATTAGTTGGGCCTATGATGATAAAGGGGTCTTCTCAGTTAGATCTTTTTATGAGACCTTATATCAGCTTCTTCATGAGGACGGAAGGAGGAGTAGCAACTACAACATAGTTTGGATCGGTATAGCGCCACCAAGGATTGAACTTATTGCTTGGTTCGCCATTCAATATAGACTTAACACAAGAGATAGATTAGCTAGGCTCTAGCTCATTAATATAAGGGAATCTAGTTATTCTTTTTGCAAGATTCAGCAAGAGTCTGTCAATCATGTGTTCCTTCATTACATAGTGACGGGGAAGATCTGGTATGAGATGTAACACCCCCAAATTTACTACTGAAAAATTTCGTTTAATTAAAATGTTTTAACGGAAGTGAAAAGATAAAACCATAAACTCAGGGGCATTACCGCCACACTTAGTACCAGATCGGTTCACTCCTACCGTCCTGCTACTAAGTTCTAAGGCTAAACAAGAATAACATCAAATATGAGTCATTAATAAAACACAAGTCATATAGAATCAGAGTGCGGAAATCAAAAGGTACATCCCAGAAGTACAGTTTTAAAGTATCAGATGACAGAGAACATCATACACTAGGATAAAACAAAATATAATAATACAGGGAAAACAAAATGGATGATGGTACACCCTTACCTAAATGCCGCCGGGCTTGGAGCATGCTCCTATGCCCCCTGGGGATTTTGACTCGATTCACCTATAAGAGGGAAATACTATGGGTTAATCTCCCTCTACTAGAATTACCATAATTTCCTATCTTACCCCTATCATGGCCTACTACTAAGGGTAATAACAATAATAGTACTTTTATAATTAAAAGTAGGGTTATTATTCTTTAAATGATTAATCGTGCCACTAGTAACCAAAGTAAGTCTTAGTAATATTCATAGTATTAAAGTAAGAGTTTCAATAATAATAATAATAATAATAATAATAATAATAATAATAATAATAATAATAACAACAAGGTTGTAGTCTTAATCAATACCATTAATTAGAAATTCTCCGAAATAAAGTTAGGACATAATAATAATAATAATAATAATAATAATAATAGTAATAATAATAATAATAATAGTTAATAATATTACTATTAATATTAAAATCATTAACACTTTTATACACAGAGTTTAAGGGTTAAGGAGTTGGGAGACCACCTAGGTTGGGTGGTGGAGCCAGCGGCGGCGCGGTGGCGGTGGTGGCGGTGGAGGAAGAAGGGTGGTGGAGAGATGGATGTGGAGGCTAGGGGAGAGGGAAGTAGAGGAAAATGGAGGTGTGGGGAGGTAGGGCAAGGTTCCCTGGTTGTTTTGGGGGATTGAGGCGGGGCTACAAGCGGCGGAACCGGCGGTAACTGGCGGCACGAGGGGCGACACAGGGTTGAATGGGGCTGTTTGGGAAGGTGATTTTGCACGGCCGAGGTGGCTCATGTAGGGAAAGGCAAGGAAGGATGGTAGCTCAGTTGTGTAGAGGGCGGTGCAGGGAACGTTTTGGTGGCCAGAGTGGGCGGTGAAGATGGCCGATGACAAAGAAAAGAGGGGCTGAACGGGCGCCGGGGCACGGGTCGATTTTCTGGGCTGCCAATATCAAAACCCGATTATGGTAGCCTTCGGGGCTATTTATAGCTCGATCGGAAGGGGAAAAAGACAAAGGGGAGTGGGAGAGTAGGAGGCAAGGATTATGGGTTTCTAGCCGGCGACGGTAGGCCGACGCAGGTCTACCTTCGTAGGCCATTTTTTTTATCGGGGCAGGGGGAATGGCACGCAGGAGAGGGGAGGAATGGCTCGATCGAAATGGGGATAAGTCAACGGGGAAGAGAGGGGAGGAATGGCCGGAGTGGGTGGTGTGGTTGGTGGCAGGATTCCCGATGCCAATTGCGGGAGTTGCAGGGCACTGGAGGTTGAAGATGATGCGGGGTAGGCAGGACCGGTGGTCCAAGGAAAAAGAAGAAGGAAAGGGAGAGGCCAAACCGGGTGGGAGAGGGGGAAAATGATGCAGGGGCTTGGGCCACGCAGGGGAGGGGAGGAGTTGGGCCAGTGGGCCGGCCCAGGTTGGGGTGAAAAGGAGAAAAAGAAAGAGAAGGAAAGGAAAGGAAAGAAAAGGAAAAAGAGGGGGGAAAAGGAAAAAAGAAAAAAAGGAAAAAGAAAGGAAAAAGGTGGGTTGGCTTAATTAATATATTTTGGGTATTTTGGGATATTTAATAAAATATCAATATTAAAAAAAATAATTAAATCCTATTTTTAGGTTAATTTAGGGATTTTGAAGGATTTTTTTTTTAAATTCCATTTTAATTAGCAAAATACTCAAATTTTCTTATTTAAATCATTTATTAATTTCTTCTAGATTTAACTTAATTAATCCCCTCTTATTTTAATAAAAATATTTTATTTAATTAAATTTTCCTAATAATTTCTTATTTGGCCATAATTCTCTAAATTAGGGTTTTGGGGTATTTCATGAGATTTGTGAGTGGTTCAATTACACGTGGGTAATGCCGAGGTCTACAGTGGATAATACTCTTACTTGGCTTGGAGGTGGAAGGAGGGGTCTTAAGGGGAAAATTTGGACTGCCGCGTTTTTCACAATAATGGGAGCTATGTGGGAGCTTAGGAGTAAGATAGTGTTTGAAAGTCATCAAGTACGCATTAGGTAGATGGTTATGCCTATCAAATCGAGGATCAGATTTTGGATCAAAAATAGGCAAAAGGAATTTCCATACAGAATCGATGAGGTGGTTCACAACGTGCAGGCTTTCTTTTGAGTCGTTTCTTCCAATAGTGTTTTCTTTTCGATCATTGCAATTTCTTTTTCTTGCCTTCACAATTATAAAAAAAAAACAAACTAAAAAGTATAATGACAAGAATAACCTATACTTAGACTAAATTATACTAAATGTAATTGAAATGCCCCGAAATTTTCTAATTTTAAATATTATATTTAAATAAGGCTGTATTTAAAATTTTAATTTAATACATTATTTTATTAAAATAAAAGGAAATTTATTAGGGCAAATTAATAAGAAATTTTTATAAATAGGTTAAGTAAAGGAAATTTGGGTATATTATCTTATTAAGGATTTTAATTTGGGAAATTATTTAAATAAATTATTTTATTCAAATTAAGAAAGATAAAAAAGTTTCAAATTAATTTTAATTAAATTAAATAAAATTTGAGGGATTTATTAATTTAAAATGGAAATTTTGGAAAAATCCTTTAAAAAGCCTATTTTAGCCTAAAAAGGGATTTAAAATTATTTTATTTAAATATTATTAATTTTAAATATCCTAAATATTCAGATTTATTTAATTTGACCCAACCTAAATTTTTTCTCTTTTCCTTTTTCCCCTTTTCCTTTCCTTTTCTTTTCTTTTCCTTTTTCTTTCCTTTTCTTTCTTTTTCTTCTTCTTTGCCGAATTGGGCCTGTTGCGCGGCCCAATTCCTATTCTTCTTTCCTTTCTCTTCGCCGCGGCCCAGCCCGCGCGTCGTCGCCCCCCCTTTTCTCCACGCCACGTTTCACTTATTATTCCTCTCGAACGCCGCGTTTTGCTTCATCGTTTTCTTTACCGTCGCCTGACAGCCCGGAACTCCGTTCTTCAATCCTTTTTACACCAAAACTCGTCGTTTCATTTAGGACTTTTTACCTTTGCGCCGAACCCCCGGCCTGCCCTTCCTTTTTCCTTCTTTTCTC
Organism: Tamarix chinensis; assembly: GCA_030549775.1. NCBI lineage: Eukaryota > Viridiplantae > Streptophyta > Magnoliopsida > Caryophyllales > Tamaricaceae > Tamarix > Tamarix chinensis. The sequence goes on along the minus strand of CM060179.1, from coordinate 74,908,992 downwards.
CCCCGCGAACCGGCCGGCCAACCTCCCCCATCATCTTCTTCCTCCTCTCGCCCGACACCATAACCGTCCACCTTCCTTCCTTCCCCGAAAATGGCGCCCCCGGCCACACGTGGCGTGACCGGCTATTCTCCCGCTCGTTTTCTTCCTCTCAACATGCCCGTTCATTTGAATTGTTCCAATCTCCATTTCTTCCCCACGTTTGCCCCCATTTCCCTCTCGAAGGTCGGGCAAAATTTTGAATTTGTGCCGCCCGACCAACGACAAAACCAACCCATTTTCCCACCGAAATTGATCTTCTGGTAACCTCCACAACCCGAGCCTGCCTTCCACTACTATAAATACCCCACATTTGGCCTAAAATCGAGCTTCCTTTTTCCCGAAACCCTAAGTACCAGTCTGTGCTCCACCTTGACTTTAGACGCCTCGTTCTCCTCCGATACCCAACATCGTCGCCTCTTATCACTCTCAATATCTTCCCTGCAACACCCTCTAATTAACTAAACCATCTACGACCTTCGATTCACCTTGTACAATCCTCCATAATCGTGTAAAATTGACTAGTTATCTCGCCAGAAAATTCCACTCCGAGACCTTGAAACGCCAGCCACCACCACATCCGCTGCTTTTACCACCTTCCAAACCAACCATTAACTCCTGATAAATCTCCTCCACAGCCCCATAGATTTATTTTATTTTTCTCTTTCCCCCTCACCTCTTTTTCTTCATTTTTAACCCTCTTAGATCCATTTTCCGGCCACCTCCGGGAGCCACCACCGGTTCCACCTACATCCTCCGACTCAAGGTGATGCCATAGACATTTTAAATACTTAGTTTCGAATTATTTATAATTATTCTAATTTTAGCCAAAATTTTAGTATTAATTCAACTTTAATTATTATTATTATAATAATTATTATTAGTAATATTGAATGTATTCTAATTTCTAAATTTTGTTTACAGGTCTGGGAGTATTATTGAGTAAGATATATTATTCATCTCGGCCTTTACTTATTTAATTAAATTTTTACATGTTTAATGTTATTAATAATAATAATAATAATAATATTATTATTATTATTATTATTAGTGTAATTATTGGATTGATATTGTAATTATTTCAGGAGGGTCAGAAACCTAAAATTTTAATTAATCCTCGCACTTTTACTTTTTATTAATATTTTTAACATTTTTAACATTACTTCTAATTATATTAATATTATTATTATCTTTATTAACTTTATATTATAAGTATATATATATATATAATATTAATATCATTATTACATTTTGAATAGTGTTATTATTAAATGGAGTGATTTTGAAAGCCACCTTGTAATTTAAAGAATTATGGTATTATTAATATTAATATCCTACTAATAAGAGTGTTATTAATAATTTTATTATTATTATTATTATTATTATTATTATTATTATTATTATTATTATTATTATTGTTACTATTTTGGTGAAGGGTAGAAACCCTTGTATCATCACCCTTTAGAATGAAAATAATAAATTAATTGTAATAGTTTCTATAGTTAATTATTAAGTAGTAGTATTTTAAGTAAAAACCAAACCTCGAAATAAGTTAGAATTATATAAGAAGGTATAATCATAGTATGTTTTGATATAATAGTCGAACCCAATCAAATCCCTCAAGTGGAATAGGAGCGTGCACCAAGACCGGTGACGTTTTAGGTAAGGGTTTACTAAGGCCATTTATGTGTTTGCATGTATTATGAATATGACATGTTATGTATTTTATGTTCGCTGTTCTTATTGATTATGCATGTGATATGGTTATGAAGTTGAAGTATGTTATTATGAATGTCATGTGCCATGAAAAATAGGTGTATGCTTATGTCATTAATGTATGACCTGAAGTGATATATGAATTAGGATTTGCATGTAAGAGGATGGTACTAGGGTTTGCATGAGATGGCATGGTGCTAGGGTTTGCACGAAAGGGAATGATACTGAGGTTTGCATGGAATAGCAAGAAGTTGAAGGTGTGCATAAAATAACATAATATTATGGTTTGCATGAATTAATGCGGAGTTAGGGTTTTGCATGTGGATTAGGGTTTCATAAAAACATGCCTACATGGAATTAATGTTGCATGGGGATCTGGGTTGCATGGAAGCATGTCTACGTGGAGCTAGGGTTTGCATATGAATTAGGGTTTTCATGGAAGGGTGGTATATGTGAAGCTAGGGTTTGCACATGTGAGGTACGTGGAGTTAGGGTTTGCATGGGAGTGTGGTACGTGGAGATTGGGTTTGCATGGGAGCTAGGGTTTGCATGGAAGCGTGGGTTATGTGTAGTTAGGGTTTGCATGGGAACTAAGATTTGCATGGAAATGTGGTTTACGTGGAGATAGGGTTTGCATGGAGTAGGGTTGCATGGGAGTTAGGGTTTTCATGGATTTAGTCACGCATGTCTGGGCAAATGTTTGTGAATGTCAAATATTTTCGAATAAAATATTTAAGACACTAATATCTTAAAGTGGAAAATATTGAGACGGGACCAGCCGATCCACCGGTTAGGAATAGTGGTTAGGGTTTTACCCTATATGTGTGACCGATCCACCGGTAATAATAGTGGTTAGGACATGAGGTCCTATGTGTATCCGGCCCACCGGTTATAATAGTGGGGGATCCCGAGCTCAATAAAGACAAACCAGATCGTCAAAGCTCTTAAAAGACATTAATTACTTATAGTGAAACACCATGCGAGTAGGAACCAGACCGATCCATCGGTCAGGAATAGTGGTTAGGGTTTTACCCTATGTGTGTCCGGCCCACCGGTTATAATAGTGGGGTGTTCCTGTTTTTGCATGGATATGATGCGAGCAGGAACCAGACCGATCCACCGGTCAGGAATGGTGGTTAGGGTTTTACCCTATGTGTGTCCGGCCCACCGGTTATAATAGTGGGGTGTTCCTGTTTTCGCATGGATTGATAAAAGGCATGGTGTGTATTGACTCCTGATAAAAGAAAGATTAAATGATTAATCCAGACCTTTTTGGGCCTTATGTGTGGACTGTTGATTATAAGTTATGGATTTCACTTTATGCTTCTATGTATCATATGTGTGGGTTATAACTGTATGTGATCGTTATCCTACATGAATTAATGTGTTATATGCCGGCCTTAGTATTCGGTTACCTTACTCGGTACGTAGCGTACTGATTACCTGTTTCATGGGTGCTGCTCATTCCCACGAGCATAAGGCCCGTCTAATTTGTTGCAGGTAGGAGATACCTACTTTATGCTATCGATGTCTACGGGACATCAGGAGGGGCAGAGTGATAGCTGGGCTGGATCAATCTTTAGAGTGACGTGGCCGTTGTCTTTTTTAAATTTATGATTCATTTTATCTTTTATTATGTTTGAATTGTCGAAACAATTTTACTAAGGTTGTTTAGTTATTATCTGGAAAAACAATAGCCGGTATTTCGAATTATGTAAGACTTATGCGTACTCTGATTTCTGTTTTTATAAATTTGAATTTGTATGGTATTACTGATAATATTTTATTAGCCTTAACACTTGGTACCGGAACGGTAGAAGTAAACTGGTCTGGTACTAAGTGTGGCGGTAACATCCCCATAATTTACGGTTTTAATTTATGAGTATTGATTTAAAAAAAATGTGTAAATTTTGGGGTGTTACAGTAATAGTATATTAATAAATTATAAAATTTAAGACAAAAAAACTAGATAAAGTTATAAAATGTTAGCTAAAAAAATAAACAAATCATTGTAAACTTATAGACAAATACCTAATTTACCTTTAAAAAAAACACGCACACATGCAAGACAAAGGGAAACCCCACCTTCTGGTAAGTCAATTTAGTCTTGTATGCCTTCTTCATATCACATGCATATATATATATATATATATATATATATATATATATATATATATATATATATATATATATATATATAAATAGATTATATTATTAAGACATTTGGGCTCCCTCATATGTAGTAAAGCTAATTTTTTTTTAATCAAGAGTATTTTTGTCATTTTTATTAATGACCTAACTTTGGGAAGGATAAACATTAGCTAAAAATTTGATGTGGGAAGGTGAGTAAATGTGATAAATATTGAGATTTGAATCTCTCAGGTGTGAGTGAGAAAAAACGCACAAAAAATCTATCATTATTTTCTTCAGCACAAATTTGATCGATTTAAAGTTCTAAAGTTGTTCATCGTTAGATCTTGATTATTTTTTTAAACAAGATTTTCAGGATAGTAGTATTGATTCTGAACGGTGGAAATTTGATTTTGAGCTCTCTAGACAAGTTTTTTTGGTATTTTAGTGGGAGTTTTTATTTAGGTCAATTTCATATCAATTTTGGTTTTGGCTTCAATTGAGTGGTCTATTGTGCTTGGTTTTGGCTGAAAATTTTTTAAGTTGCTATTAACATCTTGTTTTTGATTAATGTAAAAGGGATCGTTATTTTGTGGCCTATAGATCAACCTTTGGATGTATTTACAGTAGCTCTATTTTAGGGCTGCAATTTTTTTTTTTGTGTTGCAATTGTTATCTAGTTGTGTTATTTTGGATTGATGATTGGAGAATTCAGTTAGCACTTGAATACTAGACTTTGTATCTCATATTTCTTATATAAAAAGTTTTCTAAGTGGACCGAAGTATTCCGTGGTTGTTTTCCTTTCACATTGTAAGGGTTTTTCCTTGTAAATCGTATATCATTGATTTGTTATTATTTTTATTTTTGTGGTTGGTGTTGTTGACCCATTATCCCTTTACCCCCATCACGTATTATCCCTTATTATCTACTATGTTCACTTCGATATGAATAGATATTCCACCTATTACTTACTGAGGTTGAGGTGTTTAGCTATTAAGAAAAAAAAAGGTGCAAGAACAAAGGAATCTTATATATATATATTAGAAAACTACATAATAAGTTAGTTTTCAGTTCCATTTTTATATTAAGATATTGACTCTTTCTTCTTCTTCTTCTTCTTCTTCTTTTTATGTTATTTTCTAAACTTGCATTTCTTCGGTCCTTGGAGTTTTAATATACCACATTTTTCATTGATTAGTTAACAAAAATGAGTCCTAATATCTTTTACTCATATATATACACATATTCCATAATAGCTTTTAATTGGGCTTTACAGCCATCCAAGTGCTTCACAAAATTTTGTAGCCAATGTTGTAGACCCCTATACTTATAGCATTTGATAGATTGTTACTATTGTTGTTGTATTGTATATTATTTTATTTTATAGTGTAAGTAGTTGAATAATTTAAAGTTTTTAATGTTAAACTCTCATATTAAATGATGTTAGTATGTACTTTTAGAGACCCCTATCCTTATAGCATTTGATAGATTATTGTTGTTGTATTGTATGTTGAATGATTTTATGGTATGTACTTTAAAGTATTGGGTATGCCGTTGTTATAGGCATTTGATTTACACACATTATTAGGCTGTGTTGTGTATATTACAGGTATCATTAGCCTCATGGATCTCATATATGGTACTTCTCTAGGGCCTAAAGACCTATCCATTTTGGTAGAGCATCATTGATACCGTTCAATCAACATTTGCATGGATAGGTTCTTGTTTATATAGTTATACCTGATTTCCCTTTCAATTCTTATAATTATCTTATATGCAAACCCTATTATTTTATCTTTTTTAATGATTTATTATGGGGTGTAGATGAAAAGCTAATGTGTTGATGTTATTGTGAATATTTGTGGATGCCAAATCCAAGGGCCTATAGATATTTGGTAATTTCTTATTTCATTGGTGTGTTGCACCTATGATACATGCAACTTTATATAGGCCTAATCACAACACTAGTTGAAAGGTAGTGTCCAAAAATGCATACTTTTCATATGAGAGTGGATGAGATGATTATTACACTTGAGGATGTGGCTGTGATGTTAGGGTTGCCTATTGGTGGGATACCAATAGCTAAAATGGAAGGCGTTGATCATAAGTAGCTTTGTGTAGATGTTTTTGGTATAAATATGACCAACGCAGACACTAAAGGTAGATAATTGGATCTAGTTTAGTTCAGTACCAACTTTGGAGATATTCTTGATGAAGCTAACAACATGTAGATACGGCTGCATGCCAAATCATGGATCCTCAAAGCAATAAAAAATTTGTTATTCCCTACTAAACAAGGTCATCATGTGTCCTTACTATTCTTGTAATTTATACAGGACATAGATAATATGTGCAATTTCAATTAGGGCTCGACTCTATTAGCTTATCTATACTAGGGTCTATGTCTTGCTTCACATAGTGGTACTAAAGAGATTGTTGGTTGCTTAGTGCTATTAGGCACTTATTTTTATATATCATATGTTATGTTTTTCGTTGATATCTTGTATTATTTTAACTAATTTTCATCTTATAGCTTTGGTCATAGGAGAAGAGTTCCACGAGAGTTTCAGCTATTTAACTAATTAGAAGACCGGATAGGAGGAATTGACATAATAAAATTATATATAAATTAATTTTATGGATTTACATGTATATTTAGTTAATTAATATCCATATATGTATATCCCAAAATCTAGCAATTATGATGGTTTTTTATTTTGCTTTAATAAAATTTTTATGTATTCCATTTTATTTTGTTAATAATAAATACATATATTCTACTACTTGGATTTTGGTACATGCAGTTAAAAATAGGTCCAATCTAAAATAATTTACAAAAACCCTAAAGACCTTATCTAACTCACTTAATCATTATAGTGTGAGGGATATACCCTTAGGAGGGGGGGGTGAACACAACCCACCTTTTATCTCAACTTGTCCTCCATCTACCTCCTTTGGTCACAACATGTCCTCCATCTTCATCTCCATCCCTTCTCATATTTTTTTAGTCACCATTATTTCAGTTTCAATGGAAGCAACATGGACAACAATGATAAACAAATCCAACGATTGAAGTCAATTGAGCACAACAATAATAGTGGTGCAGTGAAGGTTGGAGGTTGAGCAAGACTACACGATGACAATGATGAGATTGAAGGTCATCGATGGAGATTTAAGGATCTGGTGGTGCAAAAATAAAAAATAAAAAATCAAACACTTAATGTTTTGTGGGGGATTTTGCCACTTCTTAGCTCATTCTCATCCCAGTGATGAGAAATAGAAGCAAACTAATGTCCTTGTGATGTCGACGTTGGTTGAACAATCTGAAATCAATCGAATTAATCTCCTTTAACTCTCACAAAGATGGATGAAATGAGTATAATACACATACTTGCATTCGTGTAACACAACCACCAACAAGATCAGAATTTGCTACTTTATGAAGATAATAATCAAAAGTTTTTAATGAGATCTCACGAAGAACACTCACTAATAACGATCAAAAGAAGAATACACATAGTATTTTCTAGTGATAACAAACAAAGTCACAAAGAAAATGGAAGCTTCAAACTCTCAAAAAGAGAACTCAATACTTTATATAATTTATCAACTCTTATACACACATCATTGACATCGAATTTATTCCCTATATATAGGCATACAACCACACATCTAACCCTAGCAACCAAATCCTAACAACCTTTAATTAATTACAACAAACTCTTAACTAACTTTATAAATAACTAATGATTAATAAACACATGTACTAGATGTTGCTGAGTATGTATAAGGCTGTTATTTTCCAGCCAATTATTAGCTAATTACAATTGAAATTAATTAACAAATATATCTGACACAATCGTCCACCACTAGTTTTTACATATGATAACACCTTGTTGTTAACCCTAATGACTTGTGTTGAATATATTGCAAGCTGTCATGCATCCGTGCCTTGTTGCCATCACGTCATTGCTGCCACATCATCATGGTTGACATGTCACCATGCTTGACATATCATCAAGGCATCATTTGTATTGTGTTGAATCTCAACTTTCAAGAACTTGACAACTTATGTCAATATCTTCAAGAAAGTGTTGTAGATGACAAAAACAACTTCAAGAACCTCAAGAAACACCTCAAATATTTTTAATAAATATGTTTGGATGCAAAAACAAAGATGCTCTTACATCACCCCATGCTTCCATGGTCTCACTTCCAGTCTTCCACTAACTCGTAAGTTATTGGCAGTTCACGAAGCTTAATCGATAATCAAACAGAACCACGGATCTAGATAAGACAGTCACTCAAACTTCGCTATTAGTGAAGTATAATTGTGTAGCCCTCGAGATCAAACCTTCTTTTGGAAACTCTCAACTGCCAACTTATTTGCATGGAGATTGAGGGAATCTAGTACCGTGCCAAAAGTCCATGAAACCATGCTCGGAAATTAACTGAACCTCCAAACTAAGGTTGTCAATCAGGAAACATCCTAGCATATTGATCATCATAACAATATTCGGCATAAATCGGCAAAGACATAAGGATGACTAGTTTAGCTCAGTGGCCCCACAGACAATTTTACTTCATGATTTGGATGCAGCGAGATGCAGAGCTGGAACGAAATTTTAGGATTTGCAAGTTAATCCCAAACAGGCCTGCAAGCACAAAAGTTGACAGTGATTATGTTATGATACGGCCCACGCCCGTCATTAAAAGTGAAGAAAGCACACCTGAGAATAAGAGTTTTTCAACCCTCTCCTTCATTGTGGTACTGCTATTGCAGAAGCTTCCAACTTTAGTTCAAAGCACCAGCTACTTCATCCAAGGAATCGCCCATCGTCAAGGATGATATCAGCAAATATTTTCGGGAAATAGTGTTGCTTCTTTTAAATCTTTAATCATGCTGAAGATTTGTCCACCACAAGGAAACATCTGTCAATTTCTGATTGGGAGGAGTATCGCTAAGAACCGTTCCATTAACCTATATCACTACTTATGGAGCTTTGCTGCTTCATAATTGGTTTGAACCTCATGACCTGTCTATATCTGTTTGCGATTCCTTCTTCAATTTTTCTACGTGTTCCCTCGTCAAGTAGATTAGGCCTTTCGTTAGTACTTAGTGAATCACGGACCAACTTGTATGTGAACTCCCTGGGAATCGAACCTCCATCCACCAACTCAACAAGAAAATCCCGCGCCTCCATCATTCTCCCCGCCTCACACAATGCATGAATTATTGGAGTATACGAACTCGTGGTGGGTATCCCATGATTCATTCCCGCCATCCTCCTCAACATATCAATAGCTTTATCGATCTCATTCACCGCGCTGTAGTATCTAATGAATGAATTGTAAGTTACCCGATTAGGCAGGCAGCCTCTCTTATTCATATCATCGAAAAGCTCCATGGCTCTCTCAATCCTGTACGTCTTACAACATCCGTCGATCAAGCAATTGTATGTCACAATATCCGGAGCGAATCCCTTAAATAACATATCTCGAAAGAGATGATTCGCCTCCCATAACCTTCTCCGAGTCGCTTTCTTACACCCAGTTTGCATACCGTGCTTACAGTAAGAACTGATTAAGATTGTATACGTATACTTGTCCGGCGGGCATCTGAATCCTGGTAATTCCATCTGTTCTAACAAGAACTTCGCCTTCTTGAAAAACCCGACCCTACAGAGAGCATAAATAATTGTATTGTAAGCATACACATCAGGTTTACAATGGTACTGCTTCATTCTATAAAATGCAGCCAGTGCCTCATTTACAAACCCTCGTTCACCTAAGACTTTTATCAAACAGGTTATAGTCATAGTAGTAACAAGCCCTTTCCTGCCCACTTCTATCAGAAAACTCCACAAATCCTTCAATCTGTCAGCTTTAACAAACACAATTGCCATCTCCTTGACGGTCCTTTCATCGTGTTTGAATCCAAAGTAAGCTTCGATCCAGTGAAAAAACTGCGCCGATTTGGATACCCCCAAATTGATCCTAACCGGGTCTCTGTGGGCAGCTGGGCCAAGTACCAGGTTTCCTTTGCGTAACTTTTCAGATTCTAATCGGATATTCCGTTGTTTGAGAGGAGCGCGGTGGCGAACGCTGTTGCTTTGGCGGCCAATGGAAGAGACGGGTAAGAAGAAGAATCTAGGTACGGAGCGCAGGATTTCGACAACAGTTTCGGTATCCCATGGGCTGGTGGTAGTAGAAGCATTGGCAGAGGCCGCGAGAGTGGCGTCGAACGGCCTGTCTCGAACCATAATGGCCATGACTTGGTTCACAAGAGGGGAGGAGTAGCGGTAACAAAGAGGTTTTGTTGGCAACATTGCTTCTGATCCTATTTCGAATGGTAGTGAACCGTTGCAAAATGTTGCACCGGAGGTATTGCCGGATCGGAATGTCTGGACCTGGACTGGGGAGTGAGAGCGGGAGAGCACTTTATTGGAAAAATTGCACACAAAAGAAAAAAGAAGAAGAAGAAAAGTTAATTAATTAATTAAAGAAAAAAAAAAACTATTCTGAAGTAGTTCATGTTATTAGTATTTAGAGCAGACTTCAATTTCTCGTCCAATAATTTTAATATTAAAACTGAAGTGAGAAATCAATATACGGTGTCAAGAGTCAAGGCAACACAATTCTTTGGTAGTAAATTGATAGAACATGATGGAGATGGAGTGTATTCTTAATTTTAAATGTGCCATAGATGACACGTATATACATGTGCCCCCTTGCAAACCAGCGTCTGTGTGGTATGGTTTTGAGACCATAGTACATATCCTCTAATTAGTTCAGTCCATACTCCACCGAATCTTGTATTTTTCTGTTTTTTCTTACTTTCAATTTATTTTACCATTTCCTCTTAATTATGCTATAGTGTTCAGTGATCAAACCTTGGAGTCATTAATAGGGATGACAATTTTTTCGGTGGGTTTGGGCCCCCGTCGGAAATTTTCTGTTCGGGTTCGGGTTCGGGGAGATAATTCGAAAATCGGGTTCGGGTTTGGGTTCGAGTTTAGGGATTCTTAATGAGAATTTTTTCGGGAATGCGGCGGGGATGGGTTTGGGGTTCTCATCCCCGAACCCGCCCCAAATAATTTTTTTATATATTTTTATATAATTATATATATAATATATATAAATAATTTTTTTATAAAATATAAATTAAAAGTATAATATAAAAACAAAGTTTGAGGATCGGGGATAGTTTCGGGGATTCGATATAGAGTCTAGTTTTGGGGATCGGGTCGGGTTTTAAGGTCAGAGAATAAATTGGGGATGGAAAATAAATTGGATATGGGGATTTGATCCTCGCGGGGATCGAGTCGGGGAATCCCCGATAAAAAAAAATTGGGGATCGGGTTGGGTTCGGGGATTATTTTCTTATTGAGTTCGGGGATGGGGATGGGGTCCCCGTCCCCGACCCGCCTTGTTGCCATCTCTAGTCATCAATCCAAGTCTTCCGTCAACATTCTAAAATTCTTCCAGTGTTTTCTAAGAAAATATTTCCCATTCTCCCTCAACTATCTTCAATATATCATGATTTCACATTTATTTTTGGAATATCATCATTTTTGTAACACGGGGTCAGGGATATTTTAAAATTATTAGGTGCTCACCACAAAATTCACATTTGATGGAGAATTGATAAGATTCTAAGGTTCGTTGTGCTAACAAAATTTTCCCTAGACTAATTGGACAATATCCTATTGGTCTGCAGCACAATTGTTAGAAATTATAAGAGTAAATTACAAATACAAAAAATGAAGATTTATGTGAGAAAGGATATGAGACTTTCATTAAGCATGAATAATAGGACAAAATTTGAGAGCTTGGGCTTCTTTAATCTACTCTACAAGTAATCAACAAAGGACTTTTTATATGCTCTATCATCGCTTACCAAAACACTCAACAATCACTTAGGTGAAAAACTATATATACTTATCTACCTAACATTAGCTAGAATAGTGGGGAATAGGGAAAGTGTATAAGTTATTAATTAATAATTGGTTTACGTCAACTTATAGAATGACATGCTGGAGAGTGTGAGATCTCTTTTATTAATGGATTTTTTAACCATTTCCCGCAATCTCATTGTAATACACCAAATTGAGTGGAGTGCCATAAGGATTGATATGACTACTTATATCACTATGGTATACCATCTTTTTTGCTGATTCCGTCCTAAGAAATCCACAGTTAAGTGTGCTGACCGTTGAGCAATTTGTAGAAGGGGTGACCATTTTAGGAAGTTTCGAAGATTTTTCAAATATTTATTGGGAAACACATGAGTGAAGGTAAAGCACGCTGAAAGGATTCGTGTTGATTTGTGAGATCAGCTGGACAATCCAAAAGCACTCCAAGATAGCCCCTGCATGGTCGTATCGACTTGGGGTGTTATAAATAGTATTAGAGTGAAACCGCAACTGTGAGCTGAATTTGGATGAGCCAGTCAACTATCTAGCGGGATGATTTTTGGGATAAACTGTATTGAGACAATTAGTTGTTGAGGCACAACGAGGATGTTATGCTCTTTAGTTGAGGGTTAGTTTAATACCCTAAATTTAGCGGAGTGTTATAATGATTGATCTAGCTACTTATATCAATATGGTATACTATCTTTTTGGTGATTCCATCATAAGAACTCTACAGTTAAGAGTGTTGGTTGTGGAGTAATTATTAAGATGGGTGACTCTCCTGGGAAGCTTTAAGAAATTTTTTAAAAATTTCTTGAGAAACACATGAGCGAGGACAAAGCGCACTGAAATGACTCGTCTTGATCTGTAGGGTCAGTTAGGCAACTCGAAAGTTGTAACACCCTCAAATTTACTACTGAAAAATTTCGTTTAATTTAAAAGTGTTTAGCGGAAACAAACAGATAAAACTGTAAATTCGGGGGCGTTACCGCCACACTTAGTACCAGATCGATTCACTCCTACCGACCCGATACTAAGTGCTAAGGCTAAATAAGAAAAACACCAAAAACGAGTCATTAGTAAAGCATAAGTTCGAAGGAATCAAAGTGCGAAAGTCAAAATTTACAATCCGAAGTACAATTTAAAAGTACCAAATGTCAGAGGACACAAAATAACGGAATAAAATAAAGTACGATAATACAGAGAAACAAGACGAGGGATGCTCTCCGGCCACATCACTCTCAGCCCCCGAGCTAGGTCCAGACTCAACTCTCAGCCCTGTAAGTAACAAGGACATCGCCCCTACCTGCAAAACTCAGACAGGTCTTCTGCTCGTGGGAATGAGCAGCACCCATGAAACGGGTGATCAGTACGCTACGTACTGAGTAAGGGAACAGACGCACTAAGGCCCACATACACAGAAATACATGACAAAGCAGTCATAGCACGTGAATAATAACAATAACACAGATGAACAATGCTGGATAGAAATACATGACAAAGCAGACATAACACGTGAATGATAAACAATAGCCTAGATGAACAATGCTGGTCACGAATTAGATAACTTTCTCATTAGATCTCAGATAATTATAACGATTAACATCAGAGTCTTTATCAATCCATGTGAGTGCGGGAACTCCACTATTATAGCCGGTGGAACGGTCACGAGGGCCATGCCCTCCCACTATTATAGCCGGTGGACCGGTTACGAGGGTAACATACCCTGCCACTATTATTTGCCGGTGGACCGGTCTGGCCCCGACTCACACGGTGTTTCACTGTAAATATTAGTATATTTCCATGTCTTATCACTTTTACGTTTGGTTTGTTGAGCATGAAATCCCCCACTTTTATAGCCGGTGGAACGGTCGCGAGGGTAAGATACCCTACCACTATTATACCCGGTGGAACGGTCACGAGGGTAAGATACCCTGCCACTATTATAGCCGGTGGACCGGTCTGGGTTCAGCTCAACATATTCCTCTTTAAGTGATTAGTGTTTTAACGTATATTATTTGAGGGTAATTCATCTTTGACATGCATGGCTAGAGGGCCTCAACACATCACATCAAAACTGATGACATAGACGTACTATCACGTACTAATGAGGGCATATGCACATGACTCGATTCCAAGCCACGCCACACATGAAACAGTTAAGATAATGGCATTTAAAACCACGACACATAAATTATATAGAACATCCACGGTACGTAGGACACATGTCACACATTCAGCCTTAGCTATATCCTTACTCGGTTTAGGTTACCGAGCTACCTCCCGCACTTATATTAGGCTACTAAACATCCTTTGTAATTATCAGACTTAACACATTTCCTGCATTGGAAACCCAACCTCTAGGAGTATAGGACAGGGCCCACCACCTTATACCCCGAGGTCTACTCATACTATTTTAACACCCCACGTATCATAACCCTCAGACTCAAATCCCCCTCATACTCTGCTCCTCCTCGATTATTCTCTTATTATTTTTCTTTTTCTTTTTCCACCTTCTCAAATTAGGGTTTCTTCCCCAGACCCTAGTCGGTCCCTATGTACCCTTATATTATCCTACGTACTATTTTTCACCTCGAGCCTCCAAACTCCCAAACAAACCTTCCATTACCTTCCCCACGTCCCAAAGTAACTTTTCATACGTAAGGTTCTCCCCCATGCGGACCTTAACCTCCCCATTCAAACCCTATCATTTCCACCATGCCAAATCCTATCATTCCCATGCAAACCCTAGTTCTCCCATGCAACCTTATTTTCTCCCACTATTCTATTTTATTTAATTCCCTTTTCTCATCATTTCACAGATTACAGACTACCTGGGTCGTCCTTACCTACATTAACCAACTTACTTCCCCTTGGTTATCTTAATTGCTTGTTTTTCTCTTTCAAGTCCCCACTCCACAACACCTCATCAAATAACCTGGCATGCATGTCATAGGGGTCACATCACATCACATCATATTTGTATCATACCATATTAGTACATACACACAAGAGCACGAGAACATACCTCGGTTCCACGCTGCGCTACATAATAACACAGATAACATACAAATTATAGCATACAATCGCACAAGGCATCCAAGACGGGTAAAACATGCAATACACACAAGTGGCCTTAGTTACGTCCTTACCTAAATTGGCGCCGGGCTTGGAGCACGCTCCTACGCCTCCTGGGGGCTTTGACCCGGTTCACCTGGTGGGGAGGTGGTGCCGGCAGCGGCGGCGGCAGTGGAAGAAGGGAGAAATAGGAGAGGTGGATGTGGAGGCTAGGGGAGAGAGAAGTAGGGGAAAATGGAGGTGTAGGGTGGTAGGGTAGGATCCCCTGGTTGTTTTGGGGGGTAGAGGGGGTGTTTCAGGTGGCGGTATGGGCGGCGCTGGCGGTGCAAAGGTGGCGCGAGGGGGTCGAATAGGCTATTCGGGGAGGCACTTTCGCACGGCTGGGGCGGCTCGTGCAGAGCAAGGCAGGGAAAGATGGTGGTTGGGTTGCGTAGAGGGCGGTGCAGGGAGAATTTTGGTGGCTGGGTCGGGTGGTAAGGGCGGCCGACGGTGGAGGAAGGGCTGACTGAAATGGAGGTGGCGCACGACGGAGCTTTCTGGGTTCCAAATTTTGAACCCGAGTATGGAAGCTCTTGGGGTTATTAATAGGCCAATCGGGGGGTTAAAACGACAAAGGAAGGTGGGAGAGTAGGGGGCAAGGGGTATGGTGCTCCGGCCGGCGAGGATGGGCCGGCGCAGGTCTACGGGGTAGGCCATGTTTGTCGGGAAAGGGGAATGGTGTGAGCAGGGGAAGGAATGGCCGAATGAGACAAATCGACAGGGAAGATGACGGGAAATAAAGGAGGAGAACGACGGTCAAACGGCGGGATCGGAGGCTGAAAATCTGGCGCCGATCTGGGAGTTGCAGGTGTGTCGGAAGAAGACGATGCAGAGGGGGAAGGAGGCTGGACCGACGGTCCAGGGAGAAAAAAGAAGAAAGAAAAAGACAGGCCGAACTGGCCGGGAGAAAGGGAAAGAGGTGCGTGGGGGAGAGCTGGGTCGCGTGAGGTTGCTGGGCCAGCAGGCCGGCCCAAGTCGGGGGGGATAGAAAAAAAAGAGAAGGAAGGGAAAGAAAAGGAAAAAGAGGGGGAAAAAGGAGAAAAGGAAAAGGAAAAAGAAGGGAAATTAGTGGTTTGCTTAATTATTATGATTTGGGTAATTTGGGATGTTTAATAAAATATAAATATTAAAATAATAATTAAATTCTCTTTTTTGGTTAATTTAGGGATTTTTTTGAAAGAATTTTCTTAAATTCCGTTTTAAATTAACAAAACACTCTAATTTTCTTCAATTAAATTATTTATAAAGTTTATAACAATTTGAAACTATTTTATCCTTCTTAATTTAAATAAAGTAATTTATTTAATTAATTCCTAAAATAAAATCCTTAATTAGCTTAAAGTACCAAAATTCCTCCTATTTAAAACACTTATAAATTTCTTCTTGATTTGCCCTAATTAACTTCCTTTTATTTTATTAAAAGTAAATTATTTGATTAAATTTCAAAATAAAATCTTATTTAATAATAAATAATAAAAATTAAGGTTTTCGGGGCATTTAAAGATTTCGTGCTCAACAAACCAAACGTAAAAGTGATAAGACATGGAAATATACTAATATTTACAGTGAAACACCGTGTGAGTCGGGGCCAGACCGGTCCACCGGCAAATAATGGTGGCAGGGTATGTTACCCTCGTGACCGGTCCACCGGCTATAATAGTGGCAGGGCATGGCCCTCATGACCGTTCCACCGGCTATAATAGTGGGGTTCCCGCACTCACATGGATTGATAAAGACTCTGATGTTAATTGTTATAATTATCTGAGATCTAATGAGAAAGTTATATGATTCGTGACCAGCATTATTCATCTGGGCTATTGTTTATCATTCACGTGCTATATCTGCTTTGTCATGTATTTCTATCCAGCATTGTTCATCTGTGTTATTGTTTATTATTCACGTGCTATGACTGCTTTGTCATGTATTTCTGTGTATGTGGGCCTTAGTGCGTTTGTTCCCTTACTCAGTACGTAGCGTACTGATCACCCGTTTCATGGGTGCTGCTCATTCCCACAAGCAAAAAACCCGTCTGAGTTTTGCAGGTAGGGGGCGATGTCCTTGTTACTTACAGGGTTGAGAGTTGAGTCTGGACCTAGCTCGGGGGCCGAGAGTGATGTGGTCAGAGAGCATCCCTCGTCTTGTTTCTCTGTATTATCGTACTTTATTTTATTCCGTTATTTTGTGTCCTCTGACATTTGGTACTTTTAAATTGTACTTCGGATTGTAACTTTTGACTTTCACACTTTGATTCCTTCGAACTTATGCTTTACTAATGACTCGTTTTTGGTGTTATTCTTATTTAGCCTTAGCACTTAGTATCGGGTCGGTAGGAGTGAATCGATCTGGTACTAAGTGTGGCGGTAACGCCCCCGAATTTATAGTTTTATCTGTTTGTTTCCGCTAAACACTTTTAAATTAAACGAAATTTTTCAGTAGTAAATTTGGGGGTGTTACAAGTTGGTATCAGAGCGGTCGGTCTTGTTGGCCACGCTCGTTTTTGGAAATAAAATTCGATTTGCAAAATTTTATTGGACTTTGAAGCATGTTTTGACCGCCCTTCTATTTTAATCTCTTAAGCCGATACTACCGATAGTATCATCTGAAAATGAATTTGAATTATAACATTTTTCCTTGATTTCAAATTATTTTGAAGGAAAAGGGATTTTTTTTCATTCTAAAATGTCTTGAGTCCGAGCCACAGTGAGGAATGTAAGGGTAGAGTAGGGATTCTTCCCAAGATGGGAGGGTAGTGTGTTATGATTAGTGCGAACTAGTGGGTTCACTTCTAACCTTGCCTTTTGTTGATGCAGCTTCCTATGGCGGCAAACGGCCGAGTAGCACATTTGGAGGAGGCCTTTGAGGCCTTCATGGAATTTGTCCAACACACCCACCATCCAGAGGGCGCTGGTGAAGATTGGCTTCGGAGGGTTATTGGGAACCACCCTCCTACGTACTTTGGCGAGGAGGACCTTGTGGTCCTCGAGGGGTGGATCCGAGATCTGGATCGCACCTTTGAGGCGGTGGGTTGCCCCGCAGCTCGGCAGCCCAGCATAGCTGCCTTCTTCTTGAGAGGCGTGGCAGACGCCTGGTGGGTAGAGCACCGAGCCCGAGTTGGTCCCCCGGCAGATTGGGAGGCGTTCAAGGCTACTCTTCGTTCTAGATTCTACCCGGAGATCCTGAAGAGGGACAAGCTTTGAGAATTCATGCAACTCACCCAAGGGTCGATGACGGTGCGACAGTATTACACTCGCTTCACCGAGCTGCTATGTTTTGCCCCCGGGATTGCCGCTAACGAGTCGACAGTGGTGTTTCAGTTCGAGCAGGGGTTGAACTTCGGTATCCGTAGAATGATGGGCGAAGTACCGTTCACTGATCTTGCTACACTCTATGAGCGTGCCTGCCTCGCCGCCACCTTGGTCCAGGAGCAGACCGACATCCTCGGGAAGAGGAAACTCAAGGGACACAGTTCGGGGAGTAGAGCCCACCCACGGACAGAGGAGCTGAGGAGACCCCCCCGAGAGACCATAGTCGGGGTCATGGTTCCCCAGGAGGATTCTCATGCAGACGATGCGGCCGTAGCCACCCCGGCCGAGATTGTGGAGGAAGACTTATCTCATGCTTGAACTGTGGTAAACGAGGCCATAGAGCATTCGAGTGTCGAGGACCGACACGTACCCAGCAGTACCAGTCTCGACAGGCACCACAAGGGGAAGCCCTTGTGCCCCAGCAGTAGGCTTACCAGCAATACCTCCAGGCCGCACCCCCACAGCACTACCGGCAAGCACCTGCCCCAGCTAGAGAGGTCCAGGAAAGGCCCCAAGGACCGAGACCTTTTCATCAGAAGGGAGGCCAGTCAGGCGGGCGCCTGAATGTGATTAGCCAAGCTGAGGTTGATCGCCAGCTAGACGTCATCACTGGTATGTTCACTATCTATTCTTTGGCGGCGAATGTTTTGTTGATTTGGCAGCTACCTTGTCCTGTATTCTTCTGCTGATGTTGCTAAGGCTAGACGGTCACCTGTTGCTAAGATAGAATTATCTATGATGCTACCTTCCGATATTAAGATGGAGTGTAGTTAGTTGTTTCTGATATGGCCCTAGTCATAGACGGGGTAGAATTCCTAGTAGTGTTAGTCATAGACAGGGTAAAGCGCACCCAGCACCCTTTGTTGCAGGTCTAACCATTTCTTAGTAAGTTTTTCTTTAAGGGGGTAGTTACCCCAAGTAGCGTAGAATTCCTCTTTGAAACCCCTAGTGCTAGGCGTAAACCTCGGGGACGAGGTTTTTCTTTAAGGGGGTAGTGATGAAATGCCCCGAAAACCTTAATTTTTATTATTTATTATTAAATAAGATTTTATTTTGAAAGTTAATCAAATAATTTACTTTTAATAAAATAAAAGGAAGTTAATTAGGGCAAATCAAGAAGAAATTTATAAGTGTTTTAAATAGGAGGAATTTTGGTAATTTAAGCTAATTAAGGATTTTATTTTAGGAATTAATTAAATAAATTACTTTATATAAATTAAGAAGGATAAAATAGTTTCAAATTGTTATAAACTTTATAAATAATTTAATTGAAGAAAATTAGAGTGTTTTGTTAATTTAAAATGGAATTTAAGAAAATTCTTTAAAAAAATCTCTAAATTAACCTAAAAAGAGAATTTAATTATTATTTTAATATTTATATTTTATTAAACATCCTAAATTACCCAAATCATACTAATTAAGCTAACCACTAATTTCCCTTCTTTTTCCTTTTTCCTTTTCTCCTTTTCCCCCTCTTTTTCCTTTTCTTTCCCTTCCTTCTCTCTCTTTTTTTTTTCTATCCCCACCGACTTGGGTCGGCCTGCTGGCCCAGCACCCTCGCGCGGCCCTGCTCTCCCCCACGCACCTCTTTCCCTTTCTCCCGGCGGGTTCGACCTATCTTTTTCTTTCTTCTTTTTTCTCCCTGGACCGTCGGTCCAGCCTCCTTCCCCCTCTGCGTTGTCTTCTTCCCCGACACAGCTACAACTCCCAGATCGGAGTCGGATTTTCCGCTTCCGATCCCGCCGTTTGACCGTCGTTCTCCTCCTTTATTTCCCGTCGTCTTCCCTGTCAATTTGTCTCATTCGGCCATTCCTTCCCCTGCCCGCACCATTCCCCTTTCCCGACAAACATGGCCTACCCCGTAGACCTGCGCCGACCCATCCTCGCCGGCCGGAGCACCATACCCCTTTCCCCCTACTCTCCCACCTTCCTTTATCGTATTAACCCCCGATTGGCCTATAAATAACCCCAAGAGCTGCCATACTCGGGTTCAAAATTTGGAACCCAGAAAGCTCTGTCGTGCGCCACCTCCATTTCAATCAGCCCTTCCTCCGCCGTCGGCCTCCCTTACTACCCGACCTAGCTACCAAAATTCTCCCTGCACCACCCTTTACGCAACCCAACCACCAACTTTCCCTGCCTTGCTCTGCATGAGCCGCCTCGGCCGTGCGAAAGTGCCTCCCAGAACAGCCTATTCGACCCCCTCGCGCCGCCAGCGCCGCCCATACCGCCGCCTGAAACACCCCCTCTACCCCCCAAAACAACCAGGGGATCCTACCCTACCACCCTACACCTCCATTTTTCCCTACTTCTATCTCCCCTAGCCTCCACATCCACCTCTCCTATTTCTCCCTTCTTCCACCGCCGCCGCCGCCGCCGGCACCACCTCCCCACCAGGTGAACCGTGTCAAATCCCCTAGGAGGCATAGGAGCGTGCTACAAGCCCAGCGCCGATTTAGGTAATGACGTAACTAAGGCCACTTGTGTGTATTGCATGTTTTACCTGTCTTGGATGCCTTGTGCGGTTGTATGCTATAATTTGTATGTTATCTGTGTTATTATGTAGCGCAGCGTGGAACCGAGGTATGTTCTCGTGCTCTTGTGTGTATGTATTAATATGGTATGATACAAATATGATGTGATGTGATGTGACCTCTATGACATGCATGCCAGGTTATTTGATGAGGTGTTGTGGAGTGGGGACTTGAAAGAGAAAAACAAGCAATTAAGATAACCAAGGGGAAGTAAGTTGGTTAATGTAGGTAAGGACGACCCAGGTAGTCTGTAATCTGTGAAATGATGAGAAAAAGGGAATTAAATAAAATAGAAGAGTGGGAGAAAATAAGGTTGCATGGGAGAACTAGGGTTTGCATGGGAATGATAGGATTTGGCATGGTGGAAATGATAGGGTTTGTATGGGGAGGTTAAGGTCCGCATGGGGGCGAACCTTACGTATGGAAAGTTACTTTGGGACGTGGGGAAGGTAATGGAATGTTTGTTTGGGAGTCTGGAGGCTCGAGGTGAAAAATAGTACGTAGGATAATATAAGGGTACATAGGGACCGACTAGGGTGTGGGGAAGAAACCCTAATTTGAGAAGGTGGAAAAAGAAAAAGAAAAATAATAAGAGAATAATTGAGGAGGAGCGGAGTATGAGGGGGAGTTGAGTCTGAGGGTCATGATACGTGGGGCGTTAAAATAGTATGAGTAGACCTTGGGGTATAAAGTGGTGGGCCCTGTCCTATACGCCTAGAGGTTGGGTTTCCAATGCAGTAAATGTGTTAAGTCTGATAATTACAAAGGATGTTTAATAGCCTAATATAAGTGCGGGAGGTAGCTCGGTAAACTAAACCGAGTAAGGATATAGCTAAGGCTGAATGTGTGACATGTGTCCTACGTGCCGTGGATGTTCTATATAATTTATGTGTCGTGGTTTTAAATGCCATTATATTAACTATTTCATGTGTGGCGTGGCTTGGAATCGAGTCGTGTGCATGTGCCCTCATTAGTACGTGATAGTACGTCTATGTCATCAGTTTTGATGTGATGTGTTGAGGCCCTCTAGCCATGCATGTCAAAGATGAATTACCCTCGAATAATATACGTTAAGACACTAATCACTTAAAGAGGAATATGTTGAGCCGAACCCAGACCGGTCCACCGGCTATAATAGTGGCAGGATATCTTACCCTCGCGACCGTTCCACCGGCTATAATAGTGGCAGAGTATCTTACCCTCGCGACCGTTCCACCGGCTATAATAGTGGGGGATTTCATGCTCAACAAACCAAACGTAAAAGTGATAAGACATGGAAATATACTAATATTTACAGTGAAACACCATGTGAGTCGGGGCCAGACCGGTCCACCGGCAAATAATAGTGGCAGGGTATGTTACCCTCGTGACCGGTCCACTGGCTATAATAGTGGGAGGTCATGGCCCTCATGACCGTTCCACCGGCTATAATAGTGAGGTTCCCGCACTCACATGGATTGATAAAGACTCTGATGTTAATCGTTATAATTATCTGAGATCTAATGAGAAAGTTATCTGATTCGTGACCAGCATTGTTCATCTGGGCTATTGTTTATCATTCATGTGCTATGTCTGCTTTGTCATGTATTTCTATCCAGCATTGTTCATCTGTGTTATTGTTTATTATTCACGTGCTATGACTGCTTTGTCATGTATTTCTGTGTATGTGGGCCTTAGTGCGTTTGTTCCCTTACTCAGTACGTAGTGTACTGATCACCCGTTTCATGGGTGCTGCTCATTCCCACGAGCAGAAGACCCGTCTGAGTTTTGCAGGTAGGGGGCAATGTCCTTGTTACTTACAGGGCTGAGAGTTGAGTCTGGACCTAGCTCGGGGGCCGAGAGTGATGTGGCCGGAGAGCATACCCCGTCTTGTTTCTCTGTATTATCGTACTTTATTTTATTCCGTTATTTTGTGTCCTCTGACATTTGGTACTTTTAAATTGTACTTCGGATTTTAACTTTTGACTTTCGCACTTTGATTCCTTCGAACTTATGCTTTACTAATGACTCGTTTTTGGTGTTATTCTTATTTAGCCTTAGCACTTTGTATCGGGTCGGTAGGAGTGGATCGATCTGGTACTAAGTGTGGCGGTAACGCCCCCGAATTTACAGTTTTATCTGTTTGTTTCCGCTAAACACTTTTAAATTAAACGAAATTTTTCGTTAGTAAATTTGGGGGTGTTACAAAAGTACTATAGGGTAGCCCCCCGTGTCCGAGTGTTACACTCATCCTTGCTCATGTCTTCTCCTTTAATCTCAGCCATAAAACCTTTCCCGCCAACTGATCCTATCATTTGGTCTTAAACCATTGCCCTCTAGTTGGTCTTGAACCATGGCCCTTGAGTTGGCCGACGAACATAGCTTTAGTTTACCGCCCTAGTTGCTGCTCTTGGAAGCCACCTTTGGTTGACACCCCAAGCTCATGCCCTTTGTCGGTGGCCACTAGCTGAGGCCTTTGGTAGTTACCTTTGGCTGATGCCCCTAGCAATCACCCCTTGGCTGACGACCCATGGTTGACACCTCTGACAAATGTCTTTGGTTGACATCGTTTGCTTGCATTCTTGGCTAGCAACCCTAATGGTATGTCTCTGGCCCATTACCGTTGTTATATACTCTTTTTGTCGATAATTTAAATAGTTTCTTTTATTGAAGAAATCCCAACACACTCTTCTAATGTGATGAAAACAACAAGCAAATAACTATAATATTAAAATCGATAGGTCACCAAATCAAAATGCGTTATAATAATTAATTAATACAATTTTTTTTTATAAAAAAAATATAAGTTTGATAAGTAATTTCTCACTAACTTATAAGGTAAAAAGTGAGTTATAAAATACTGTAATATAATTTCTCACAATTTTTTTTTTACAATCTTACAATAAACTTTAATTTATCTTTGTATTGGTATTAATATATCTTTTGATGTCATTTTATACGTTATGGGAAGATGAATAATAAATTTTTAAGTAATAACCGACTTTTCAATTTTTAAATAACTTTTCAAATATAAGATATTTTGTTCGTGAATTAATTATGTGAGATAAAGTGTGAGAGTCAAAAGAAAGCGATGAAAATGGGACTGCACTGAGTCAATCAACCTCTATTCCAACCAAAGTCTGACCAGGTAGCGTTCAATCCGAAAACACTAACAAAATAGAACGATAAATATTTGATCAGTAGCTGGGATTAATAGGATCTACGTCAGTAGGCTATTACTATGACCTCTCCTCTAAAAGACGCAGATGGCGGATGAATTCGTAATGCATCCAAAGTTATTAATGCTACAACGTCCTATAGCCTCGTTAAATAAAACTCATAGGCCCGCACGGGCTTACCTCAGTGGAGGAGTTTAGGTTGTTGGTTCCGAGTGATCCGAGTTCGATACTCGTGGCAGTCGTAGTGTGGGAATTTCAACTCTTCAAAGTAAGAGTGGTTCCTTGTGGACACTATGGGGGAGAGCACCTGTGAAGCTGAGTCACCGTGATTTACCTTTCTTCAACCAAGATTGTCGGACAAGTAGGTTGGGGACCCTGAAGACGAGGGATTTCGCCTTTTGGTTCCGAGTTAAATAAAACTCATAGCGACGGTTAATCAATTAAAGCACAAGCGCCGTGCCGCACTACGTTGGAGATTCAGATCAAATACCGTGATGCCAAAACCATCATTGGGAATCCGAGCGGAATCCATAGAAAAAGGTCATACAATCAAATCTGCAACGGGCACAGAATGATGACGAGGGAGGAAACGGGTTCGTGGACGAAAAACCCTTCTCTCCCACGAGAGTACGACCGAGTGGAGGAAAAAGAACGCTACCTCTTCTCATTTTCTTTTTCCTCGCCTCGTGTCGTTCTCATTTTCCTCTCCTTGGAATTTTCTATTGACCGGATGA
The DNA here is from genome assembly GCA_030549775.1 of Tamarix chinensis. Taxonomy (NCBI): domain Eukaryota; kingdom Viridiplantae; phylum Streptophyta; class Magnoliopsida; order Caryophyllales; family Tamaricaceae; genus Tamarix; species Tamarix chinensis. The sequence continues at coordinate 74,884,345 of CM060179.1, read as the reverse complement.
GGACTAGAGCTTTGAAAAACAATCTACTGAACGAAAGATGGAGTCATGAAACAGAATAATGTATTCACTCGTATTCTTTTAAAGGTAATTTATTAGTAAATTATAATGAAAAACCGGTATGATTTCATGCTTCACGTAAAAAGAACAAATGTCCGAATTTTTTTTTAATTAGATCTGAATTTAGTCTCGTACTTCAATCCAATTTATTTTTATTGTAACTATATTTAAGATTCTTATTTATTTTTTAACTTTATTTCTGTATATTTATTTTATTATATATAATATTTTATTTTGAAAGTATTAAAATAATGTTTAAAAATTTATTAAAATTATTTTAAAATATTTATCTTTATTTAACGAAAATATGTATTATATTATATAAAATATAAATATATTTATATTTACATATATAATTAAAAAATTAAAAAATAATAAAATTTATTTAAGATCCATTTAAAACTCATTTATCTTCTGTACTCTGTAAATCTAGGCTTAGATATGAACTTTTAGGAATCTACGGGACTCCAAACGTTTGACAAGATGCATCCTCACTTTTTATTTTAATAAATTCATTATTGTTGGTTACCCATAGTTTTTCTTCTTTACATGCGAATAACTACTCATGGTATGACAAATAATAGTATATATCCTCCGGCAACCATGGGGCTACAGCTTGGGGGTGAACTGAATCCTACGTATATGATATGTGCGAAATCAGAAGCAAGGTCGGACCGCGGCTGCGGTTTCCTTTCAGAAGAGACGAATGTGGGCAGAGCTCATTCTTCCGCACCACGACCACCACCCATCGAAGGTAGGGATGATTTGTGAGACGAGGGAGACGGTGAAGAGGATGAGCCATAAGACGCCAAGAGAGACTTCCCGCTCGACACCAACCGTCGGACCGACTTTCCAAGCTCGGAACCACACCGGATCACCTTGCCTGCCTCCGCCTTACCAGCTGGCTTCTTAAAAGCTAATTTCTTGAACCAGTTCTTCCTGAACAGAGCGGGTCGGAAGCATCCGCCGGCAGAAACGGACTCGAGCTCGCGAACGGGCGGCGGATCGAGCCTTTCGTAGCCGGATCGGGTTGATCGGAAGGAGACCGACGGGAGGTCGTGATCGGGCGGAGGGGTGAAGTAGGAATCGAATGGCGGGGGTTTACGCTTTGAAGGAGTACGGTAACGGGGTAAGGAACCGTCAGGACGATCGTAAGAAGCTGCGGCCAGCTGCTGCCGTTCAGGACGGACAGGCTGCTGCTGCTGCTGCTCAGATAGCTTGGGGACTCCAGGTTCGATTTCCCATTGAAATGGAACGGCTCCTGCTTTCTTGAAGGAATCATCAGGTACCACCATCTGATCAAATGGGATGCAGCTTTTATTCCCTTTCGTTTCCTCTCCGTCTTCTATCACTCGAATTACACTTATATTATTATAGCGAAACCGAATGAGAAACGCGGGGGAGAGGACAGAAGAGAAGTGGTATCATCTCACCTGTCAAGATAAATGGCGCAAGATTGGAGTTGCTGGTGGCCCCCGAATGAAAAGGACCGAAGCTCGGACGACCGACGGGTCAAGAGGGGTAGGTTGACTGAACGGAAGAGGTACCACTACGGTCTACCTATACGTATATTATGGACGGATAAGCATTGCACTGGAAACTCGATCGCAAAGCCGACAAGGATGGGAGACGCGGATTGAAGATTAGATTTTTCTAATGAGTACGTATATTGTTCGTTCCTATAAAGTCCTCTTCGACTGTGAGACTTATAATGACTGACTGACCAGGAGACGTTCCTTTTGGGATCTTGGGTCTTTCAAAATGCGCCTACACATTTGGTTCGAAACCTACGACATAAAGACCCGAGGAAAATCTACAATTCGAGGGGTTTGCTCGTACTCCATTTGTAGCAGGTGATGCACGGGGAAGGGGAAGGGGAAGGGGATGTAGACGGGATGAAACGGAAATATGTCATGATTTAAAAAATTAGGAAATGAAAATGGGAGGAAATATTAATATACATAAATATTAAAATAAAAATATATATTAAATTAAAAGTTTACAAAACTAAAATTTAATTCTCAAACTCATACTAAATTACTTAAAATCATACACTCAATACTATTAAATTAAATATTCATTTTTGTTAATGACATCAACTGCTTCTACTTCTTCATCTTCGACCTTTGTTTCGAAAAAAACCACAGCCTCTAACTCAGGTTCATCAAAAAAAGAGAAGCAATATTAAGTAATCCAATATCTTCAAAAGAACCAAAGTCATTACCTATACAAATAAATAAATAAATTTGTCATTTAATAGTTGTCACAGTTTATAATGTAATACAGAATTAGTAAACAACGAAAAAATATTACCATAGATATTGCACATCATTGATTTTTGCTCCTTATATTCTGAAAGTCTCCTTGTTAGGAGATGATAATTGTTATGAACATACACCAAATCTTCAGCACGCTTAGGAAACAATCTATTCCTTTTCATAGAATGAATAAAACCATATGTACTCCAATTTCGTTCACTGCATGAAGAAGAAGATACTTGGCCAAGAAATTTGAGGGCAATATTTTGAAGTAATGGTGCACTTGAGCCATAAACTCCCCACTAAGCCTTTGGATCAAGAATGTATTTATCATAAAGAGAAACAAATTCTCCGAACGGACTGTGTTTAAGTGCAAAATTCGCAAACTCCATATTAAATTTGGAGTGAGCTTCATGATTAGGGAAAATCCTTTTAAAATACTTATTCCTTTCGATGGAAACCTCTTTATCTTTAGAAGGAGCAACTCTAGGTGACTTAGCATCTAACCAAATATCAGTGTAATACCTTCACTCAAAGGAAGAAATCAACAAAATTATTGATACTATTATTAGTTGTTAAATTAAAGAAATAAGAAGATAATACTTTAATAAAAACAAAATAAGGTTACCTTGGGTTCAATGAAAATATCAAACAATGAAGGGACGTACTAATTTTGGTCCAAATGGCGGTGAGTATAGTATATACCACTTGAAAGAAAGAAGACATGTCTCCAACCTCTTTACACTCATGCTTATAAATGACATTTCTCACTTCATCAATCATTATGTCTCACATTTCATAGATAAGGTAAATGGTTGGTTTATCGGCATCACACTCTCTAATCATATGGTAAATAGGCCGTGTAAACTCAAGGATATAATCAACCTTCTCCCACCATAAATCATCAAGCAATTTTTCCTTCATAAACCTTGCTTTTCCAACATTATCAACTTTATAAGAAAACCACTCTTCACTAATTACCATATCTTGAAGGCTATATTTTGTAAGTTTCATTCTCTTCAATGTAACAACAACTTGAACAAAACGAGTATTAGCAACTGTAAGCAACGTTAGAAAAGCAAACCCATTGAACATGGCTAATCTCATGGATTACATCATTATAAAATTCTTGATTTGAATAGCATCTCCATGAATCTTAGTTATCCAATGACACTCCTCATATGTCTCAACATTATTGTTCACATTTCTTGTAGCACAAATATTTTTCAAAGCAAGATTAAGGGTATGAACAACACATGGAGTCCAATGAATATGAGGATAAAGTTGTTCAATGATCTCATTGGCCACTTTACAATTAGATGCATTATGAGTGATAACTTGTACAATGTTTTGAGAACCTACCTCATCAATGACTTATTTCAATAGCTTAGAAATGAAGTGTTTGTCTTTGATCTCACCCAAAGCATCAATTTCCTTTAAAAACATAGGACTCGAATCATAAATTGTAATAAAAATTATTAATGGTCTTTTTTGTGCATCACTCCAACCATCAGATACAATAGTAACACCATTTTCCCTACATGTCTTTTTGATTGGTTCCAATAATCTCTCTATGTTCAATTTTTCTTGTTGAAGTAACATTGTTCTCAAACGATTATAACCCGGTGGACCATAACCAAGAAAATTATGGCTAGTAGCAATGCAATAAAAAAAGGATTTCTTGCTAAATTAAATAGAATACCGCCGGTGTAAAACATTATAGCAATCATTGCATCTAATTGAGAATGCAATTGATTGTTAAAATATTTCTCTATAGGATTTATATCACTCATTCGTCTCTTTTTCAATAAAGATATATCCATGCTTGAATTAGGTAAAGACACATTTTTTGGCAACATTTGTTCAACTCTTTTCAAAGCTTCATTTTCTAAAGTTACCATTTCAAGCTTGTCCTCCGCCCTTACTTTTTTACAAGTAGCAATACCTTTACTAGGAATATTCAACAAATGAACTCTCACCCTTATATAGCTTCCTTACTTTGTTTGATTACAAAAATTACACGTCCACAAAATAGTTCCCTCTCCACTAGTTTTCTCGCCTTTAGTAACATAATTCTAAAGAGGATTATCATTTACGTCCATAGAAGATACACTAGCACTTGTAGAACCCATGTTACTATTACTACCACTAGAAGTCATGATACAATCACGACGCCACAAGCCCACAATGCAATATAACACCAATAATAGAAATCACTGCAAGCAATTTATAACAAATGATCAGTGACTCTATTTAAATCACAACAACACACTACAAATTGAAATTAACAATCACAACACAGCAATAATAACACAAACCAAAATCAGCATTCACAACACAACAACAACAACACAAACCGAATTTAACAATCACAACACAACAACAATAAATCAACATTCACAACACAACAACAATAACGCAAACCGAAATTATAATCAACTATCACAACACAACAAAAATAATCGAAATCGGTAATCACAACACAACAACACAACAATAACAACCAAAATTAACAATCACATCACAACACCACCAACCCAAATCAACCTTTCATTTCAACCATTCTTCACATTTTTGAAAGCCTTCAATGGGCTGCCATTGCCCCTAATTCTTCAAGAATTACCATGATACAAAAAGCCTTTAATGCACATGACTAATCCAAAGCCCAAAGGCACAACATAGTGTTGCAGAAATCACCATGCTCAGCAATGATTTCAATGCTCAGCAGCATAATGTAGCAATAATCACAGGCACATTTTACTACTCGCAAGATAGCAAGGTGATAGTAAGGGGATAGAAGGGTCTTACCGTGGCTGTGGGAGCACCGAATTTGAAGCATTGCAGAGCCCAGCAGTGACGACGGAGAGGCGGAGCGACTGAGCAACGAAACATAACCAAAACTCTGCACTTCAGGAAACAATGATACTAGGCGGGGAGGGAGAATGGAAGATGGATCTGTGGTCGATGGTCGATGGTCGTCGGTGAGTGCTGGTTAGGGAGGGAGAATGCTGCTGCTGCTGTGATTCGTTTGGATCGAAGCTAAGTAGCAACCGGCAACTGTAGCTTGTTGGTCAAAAGAAAATGCTTGATTGGAAGGGTGAAGGGGGAGGACAAGGCAAGTGGGCAACTAGGCTGGGCGTTGTGCATGCAGTCATGCACTCCTGCGATCGTGGGCGAGGGGATGGGGCGAGTAGCTTCAGTCGACAAAAATCCTCCAAAGCGACGTCGTTTTAGAGGATTTTTATTTTCAAAATCAGCGTCCCGTCTTGCGTTTCGTCCCCAAAAACGTTATGGGGACGCGAAATGGGTGCACTTCAATGTCCCCATGCTTCACTATTTGTAGCGGCCTAAAATGTGTTGAGAATAAATAATAAAAATTAATCTAGATAAAAAAATAAAGATAAATTAAAATAAATATTTTAAAATATTATTTAGATGATATTAATTTAATCTAATAAATTAGAATAAATATCTTAAAAATTACATTTCAATTGAGATAAATTTATAAAAAAAAATTATATATTTTTATTTACTTTTATTATTTTAAAAGAAATTTTAACTTTAATTTACCTAATTAGAGTTAACAAAATCTATTTTTAAATAAGATGAATCAATTACTTCACCTCTATTAGCTCTATCATTAATACCATTTTATCCCAAATCAGTCACACCATTAACACCGATTTACCCTAAACTAGCTGCAACACTAATGAAAATAAGTGAACAGGATATCCCAAACTTTTAAATTTCTTCTTGCACGGTATAATTAGAATAAAACAAGATCTTTTTAACGATTATCCTAAAACTTCGTTTAAATAAGATAATTCAAAGAAGAAAATGAATTTGTTAAAAAAAATTGTTCAGTTTGGATGGGTAGTTTCTGAAAAAGTTTTACTTCAAATATTTTTTTAAAAACAATTAACCTAGAAAAACTTAATAAATTCCTTCTTAAAATAAAATCCCTCCTATATCGAGCACATCTAAAGCCCCTCCACATATAAAGATTTCCAATCCAACGCTCTGCTCGGACTTTGGCCATGCCCTTCTCCTCGTATCAATGAGTGGATGCATACATCCTTTTCTTTTCTTTTATTTATTTATTTTATTTCTCTTGTTCGTTCGTTCTTTTCTTCCTTCCTTCCTTTCTTTCTTTCTTCATTCAGGTGCGATAATAGAAATGCCATGGATATAGCAAAGACACATTCCACAAATTGAACAGAAATGAAAGCATTGATTTGAAACCGGTTCAATAGCTCTGGTTAGGTATTACAGGGTTCCAGCTTCCAACTGAAGCCTGCCTGCCTGCCTAGTTCTCCTATGAAAATTCATTTAGCATGCCACATATTGCTCGCATTGTTGCGCTAGCCACATCCAGCAACTGCAGATACTCATCTGCTCCATCAACAAGACACTGCAAAAATAGACCGCCAAAAATGAAAAACGAACGGAACCCTGTCACTAACCAATAATAATAAGTAAAAGCATTTTATTTTATTTTTAGTAAGAATATTGAACTGTTTTTGCGTTGTTTAGTTTGAGAAGAATAATGTTAAGAAAAAAAAAATACCGTTTATCACATTCCCCCCCCCCCCCTAAAAATAAATAAATTGCTGAACTGCATAGTTATTAAATAAAAGAAGATCCAATAAAAAATGAGCAATTACAAATATAATCAAGATAGATTTTGGCAAAACATGAAACTGTCTGGTATTGTCTCTTTCACATCTGAAAATATTTTCTAGCTTGTATGACGACGGCTAAATGAGGGCGATTTCAATACCAAACTCTACATGTGAAAAGTTGGATCGGATGCAGCCCTTTTGTTGGGAAAAGCATATTACCTTGTCTGCTTCACCCAATTGCTTACAAATCCGTGCTTTTGGTTCATCTGCTATATAATCGGCATCCACGATGACATCAAACAGCTGTATCACGTGTAATCAAATCAATGTTACTTCGCAGATGAAGCGACAGGTGAAGAAATCAAGCTCGACTTGTTACGGCAAAAAATTGGAACCTGAGAAAATATCTGAGAGACCGGGTATCCTTCAGCAATAATATTCTTCACTTCTCTGTCAGCCAAATCAAAGTTTCCGCTCTGACAAGCAGCAAACAGAGATTGGACGACATCCCCTGGGATGACCTGTCCATTCAGGAATTCCGAGGAATAAATCATAGCCACAGGGACGGAAGCACAAGATATTCAACAACATAAAATGATATGCTGCTTCATCTCTAGCATTTTTTCAGCAGCTGTTCGTGAAACAATAAAGCTACAAGAAACACGTTTCCCCTGTAATTTCTATCCTACCAGAAGCAGTTAGAACGAGCTATGATCAACAAATCAAAAATATTGTCTGCATATCATCAGCAATATCTTCCCCATTTACCAAGGATATCCTGTCCTCTGCTTTGATTCAGAAGTGTTGAAGCACGGTCAATGTTCAGGTTCAACTCACCCCAGAAACCGCGATCAAGTCCTTGGAAGAAATAGACGATCCATATAAGCGGGCAGCCCCCTGGTTATAACATGATCAGAAAGTAAATGTTTTTTAGGAGCTAATTGACACCCTAGATATAATAATATATAGCCACACACCCTAGATATAATAATATATAGCCACACTCTTTAGTTGATATCTAACGCTATGAAATCAGTTGAGTAACATGTATGCCGGCATCTGATAACTTGCACCATGATCTGGTACAAGCAAAAGCTATTCCCATTATTGAAGCATTCAACTGGGCACAGAAACATGTCATATATGTGACAAGCCCTCAATTACAATAACAGCAGCAATGCCTGCATCCAACCAAACAATGCAATGTAGTGAAATGGTCTGATTAACAGCACTTTTGAAACCAATTCATTAGTATTCTTTTGTGTTTGCATTTCCTTTTTTTCCCAGATTGGCATCGTTATCCAATGGTGTTGATGTAAAACCATCTAAAGACATAACACGGGTTATTTGACTTAATACAACAGATTTCAACAAAACATAATAATAAAAACTAGCTAGATTATAATTTATATTGAAAAGAGGTGGAAGTGGTCTTCAATTTTTTTTTTGTGGAAGGCAGCCATCACTCTCAAGCTTCCTCAACAGAAAGAAGTATTGCTAAATAGGGGCATTGTTTGACAACCAAATTATTACTACATTTGGTTGACCTAAACTATTACTTTTATAAAATTTCAAAAATAATCCTTACATTTATTGCATATTGCTAATAATCCTTGCACCTATTGAAAATTGCTATAAGGTATTTTTAAAAAAAATAAATAATAATAGCAATAATATACACACACACACACATACATAAAAAATGTTTATGCATCACTTCATTTCAGCTAATCAGAGTCCAAGTAAGGGGAAGACGAATAAGAAGAAAAAAATTCATGTTTTAAAAAATATATATATTCAAAATTATTAGTATATTCATTACATTTACTATAAAGTATTTTTAAATAAATAGGAAAAAAAATATCAATATATATCATAAATACTTGTATAAATCACTTTTTTATAACTAATTATTTAAATGAAGCACAAGTGAAAGAGGAGTAAGAAAAATTAAAATTTTGGGAGACAGGAAAAACATGAAATAATGAAAAACGAATAAAACCAAAGGCAATAAAAGAAAACATGAAGAAAAATGTCAATGACTGAATATCAGTTATGCTTGCTGCTGCCTGCTGTGCTGCCAATGGGCCAGCGCCCAGCTGGCTTGGAGGTTTTAAACGACTTTTCATTTAACTTGTCCTCCGTGCTGTGCTTTCTCATTTTTCAAAACTTTCCTCTTGTTTTTGTAAGGAAAATTAAATAGCTCAACTTCTCAATCATTCTTTTTATTATTTTTCTTTCCCATCCTATTTTTTAGATAGCCAAACATCAAAATGCATTTTCCCTTTATATTTTTCCCTCCACATTTTCTGAGAACCAAACAGGCTGTAAGTGACACAAGAAATGATAAGATCACAGAAGTTTCAAATTCTAACCAAAGAATCCAAGATTTCTTACACCATATTTGAAGATGATATGTGATTTAAAAAAACTGTCAACCTCAAATGAATTCCTGCATGTTCAATCATCAGAATATTTATTCATTACTATCAACATTCATGGAGTTCAGCAAGTGAAACTTTATATTCATACTTCCAACATTTCAACTTATGTACCAAATTCCATGTCTAAATTTCTAACTGTTTCTATTATAAAACTTGTGAACCATACCAAAAATAAATAAATAGAAGAGAAGAAGAGTGCGATGAAGAAGATGCTTAAGCTATACAAGATATACTAACATATTGTGTTATTATTGGTTTTTATTCTCGACTGCAATTAATGCTATATTAGTTCATATTATGACAAACTGGTATGTGATAGATATTAAAATAAATAAACAAAAAGGTAAGCGGGACACACAACTTGAGATATCTGAAAGTGGGAAAGGGCCATCAAATTCATGACAATGTGATGATAAAGTATTCACATCAGTATTTTCATATCATAAATCGCAATACATGTGTGTGAGTTTTGTATGCATGTTAAGACTTCCGCTTTGTTATGGAAGACAAATACCAGCTAATCATAAAGATGACTTGTCTTCGCAAAAACATATTGAATGCAACTGATTCCTAAGAAGATTAACTCCTCTTACCTGCAAGTATGTTATGGCCCGACGAAGGTCACCTTGTGAAATAGAACTCAAAGTTGAAAGAGCCTAATTCATGGAGCAAGATCTTTTTCAAATGTTAAGCTACAGAATATAGAATGATTATATAACAAAATAAAAATCAATGCAAGAAAGAATGTGCATATAAAGCCTACACCAACCTCTGAATCTAGATGGAGGCCTTCCTCTTTACATATATACACTATACGATTGCTCATGACGTCCTCTGGCAGTGAATTAAATCTAAACTTTGCACACCTAGAAGCCAAAGGCTCTATGATCCTGCAAATAAGAGAAGTATGACCTCAAATTATAAGCTACTCTAACATAAAAAGACACCCAATTCCTCAATAACACAAGAACACACCTGTAAATATGCTTCTAGCTCACAAGGTATAAATTACAAAATCACATATTTATATTAATTGCAAAAGCCTCCAATTTAACTTTTGCAGCACGGAGAAGCAGTTACAACTATAATAACCAGTTCCCCAGAGATAGGAAGAAGAAAACATGGAAAAGAAGGAAGAAGGGGGAAGAAGCCAGAACTCATGGCCCCTGGGATGACATGTCTATTAATGTTGCCAGTGCTAGAAAATTGGCATGGAATGAAGAGATCAAGTAATCAATGATTCACTTATCCAAACAAGCAAAGTTATGAGTTCAAGAATTACCATAAACATCATCCAACAACCAGAATAAACAAATAAGTGCTAGCTCCTTGTCATCCATGCATGGATTTCATCCCCATTTGGTAATGCTCTCATATACATAATGTCTTGTAGACAAAGAAGCATAAATCCAACCATAGAGCCAGACAGAAAGACAGAGTAGAGAAGATGGGAGAGAAACAAATTGTACACAGTAACGAGATTCAAAAATAAAAAGTGATATCAAAATTCACCTAAGAGAAAAGGTTCACCTGCTGATATAATTACAAATGAAGAAGAATCGTGTAACTTTTGAGTAGGTTTCCATGGTACGACGTAATGCATTCTGCAAAATTGGGCAAAAGTTGTGTCATACAGTGATTTCTCTAATGCTTTTCACAATATTATTGATTTCAATGCACCAACATGCCTGAGCATCTTCAGTCATTGAGTCAGCTTCATCCAAAACTATGATCTTATAAGGTGGACATGGGTAACCGCTGAATTGAGAATATGAGAATCAGACCGGGGAATAGCAAGTAAAGGATGAACTGAAACTAAAAGGCTTGTTTATGTCTGCTACCTTTGTCGGTGTGCAGAACCAACGGCCACTGAAGCAAAATCCTTAATTTTTGTGCGTACAACATTGATACCACGGTCATCACTGGCATTTAATTCCAAGACCCTTGGCTTGTAGAGTTCAGGCCTATGTAAACAGCCAACTAATTAGAACTCCAAACGTCAAAATGGATTCAGAACAAGATTAGCATCCACAAGCATAATTTAACATGGCAATAAAAATAGGGAAACAGAGGCAACCTAATAGCTAATTGAGTTGACAAACATGATCAATCAAAAGCATCCTATGTATCAAGTTACTGCCTAACATTGAATTCTGCCAACCAGCTGTAGGACCTTGTTTTTAGACCAGCAAAATGCACCAATGGCTCTTTCACAACCACTATGCAGAAGTATATGCAAGGTGATAGGGAAGCTTCCAAAACAATTTCAAAGAAAAATATATTAAACAGAAATAAACAAAAGAAAAATAAATAGTGACACTATTATCTCAATTCACAACAATTGTAATTAGGGCTAATGAGACGAGTTAGCTTGCAAGCCAACTTTTATATATGATTACAATTGTTAGATGCTCATTTATAATTGTTATATGATTATATATGACATTTATATTGTTATACGTACTCCCTCTATTTCATAATATAAGGCATATTAGGTTTTTACATGCATATTAAGAAGCATTAAATTGTAGATAAAAAATCTACTTTACAAATATACCCTAATATTGAATTGAATATTCTTTACTCATTTAGTTAGAAAGAAGGTAATATAAGGATAGAATTGAAAACAAAACACTTAGTTATTGGCACTTTCCATAAAAATGACTTATAGTATAAAATAAAATTTAAAGCCTAGTATGCCTTATATTGTAAAATCATCTTTTACAATTAATTCTTTTACATAAATGAGTAGAGTCAATATTCAAGCTTATAAACAAAGGAATCAAAGCAACTGGATTTCTCTTAATTACTCAAGCTGCCTTGCAAGATAGATTGGCTTGGTTGGTTTACTAAACAAGGAAACATTAATAACAATATTAGTCCCCTTTTTGTATTAGATCTAGTAAAATATAGGTTGATCCTATAAACCTTATAGGTACCTGTGGGCTTTTATCGACCAGATTAATCTTTGTGACTACTTTTTTTTTTTCAATGATGGTTATATTTAAAAAATTACTTTTAACAAAAATATTTTTTAAACTAATTAATTTTTAGACAATATCAATAATAATAATAATAAAGTTGCTGTAAATAATAGTACAAAATAAAAACTCTTGAGTTCTTTTTTTTCCCCTCGAATTATAATTAAAGTGTTGAAAAAATAACATAATATAAATTTATTTTAAGTCAAATGTATTTTTATATGGAAAATGATGTTAAATGTAAATTGTAACTTGATAAATATTATCAACTATATAATAATTATTTTTATTTTAATATGTTATTTAGAAGTGAGAATTTGACAAGGTAAAATATGATACAAATGATTTAAAATTAACATTAATTAACGAATTATTAAAATTATTATATGTAGTCATTCTTTCTTTTTTTTTTTAATTGTAAAAGATATTAAGAATAATCAACTAAAAAAATATATAAATATTTCAAAGTCCATGGGCGACCCAGCCTGGTCCGATTCAATGTACCCACTAATAGATAATTGGGATGGGGCATGACCCGAAATAGGCCTGCTCCCGACCCGGCCTGATCCCCAATAACCAGTTCTACTCGTGATAGACGATCGAATAAGAGTATAAGAGGCTGTTACCCAAAGAGCTGATGAGCAATGACAAGTGCAGTTGTTGTTTTTCCTGTTCCAGGTGGACCATAAAAGAGCATATGAGGACACTGCCGCACAAAGAGAGGGAGAGGATGTTAATAATCCACACTTCGACAACGTAAATTCTGTATTATGTTCCAAATTATAAGAGACCGTAATAAAATAAAAAGGAAGAATTCCAGGAAGTTGCAACGATTATTAAATAGCTACACTGGAGGTCTCGAGGGTATTTGTGAGGACACGAACGACTTCCTCCTGATGCGCTACATCCTTCACTTGCTTCGGCCGACTTTCAAATTACAATTCAATTGACACATAAAACCCTCGATTCAATTTGCTGTCAATACATAAGAAAGCAAAAGGAGTTGAAGAGCAAGTGAAATTCATAAGGGGAAAGATGAAGAGACTCACTATTTCTCCACCCATGGCTGAGAGCTCTGTACCACTGGCGCCATCTCTCTCCGCTTCTGAGTCCACTGATTTGTTCTTCTTTCTCTCTTTCCCGCTGAAATAGTCTGTCGGATGAGAAAGCGTTAATTTTTATTCTTATATTTTTGGTGAAAAAGCGTTCATTTTTATTTACTTGTTATTTATTATACTAACTAAAATGGATGGTAAACCGGTTCGGTTCGATTTATTTAATTAAATTAATTAAATAAAAATTTATTTATTAAGTAAGTTAAGTTTGAATTATAATAGATTTGACTATTTTATTTACGAGTTAGTTTAAATTTGATTCGGCTTATTCATTAAATTATTCATATGATAAGTAGTCTTTCAATTAAGGTACCAGTGAATTAATTATCTTGATCGATTAAGATACTTACCTAATGGTTATGTTCGGATCTAATTGAAAATGTTACCATTTCTATAATCACCCAATCAATTTAAGTTGTGCATTTTTTGTCATTGAACATACTAATAAAAAAATATCAAATGATTGAGTAAACTAATAGTTTGATCGGAAAAGCAATCAATTGGCTTGAAAAAAAATGAGTTAATATGTTTAGGCAGAGGTAAAAATCTAAGCTTGTAGCTAATTAGTCTATGGTTTGGTTAAACAAACCAGTCGATCGATTTTAAAAAATCCATCGATGTATTAAAGTCGAATAAAAAATAAAATTTGCAAAATTAAACCTATAACATGGCTGACCAAGCCGGTCGATTAATTTGTAGAATTAGTTAATTGGTTTATTAGAAATCAGTCGATGTATTAAAGTCGAACTGGTAAATCAAAATTTTAAACTAGCCGATCGATTGTTATGGTTTTTAAAAGTTTAAAGCCTTAGATTGAAAATCCAAACATGTCAACCAGTTTGGAAACCAATCAACTAACTTTTGTAGGATCCAAAGGTTTAAAAAACACTTTTAAATTTATCTGGTATTTAAAACCAATTAAGAATTTAAATTAAATAAATTCCAAGAATTTTTTTTAAAACATTCCAAAAGTTAAAAATAAAAGTGAAATTACCTTACAAGATAAAATTTAAGACTCTTATATCTAAACACAAATTTCTTAAGTATTTAGACACAGCCACATATTCTTCTATTTTGCATTGAAATTTAATTGTTATTTTAAATCTTTGTACTTGAGAAATAGTTTGAATTAGTATGATTTGTTATCCATAGGAGCATTGTCGCATATGCTCACTTATTCAAATAAATTAAACCCTTTAAATATATTTGTTATCATTAAAATAATAAATAAGATATTGATTCACTTAAGATGCCAATAAAAACTATGTTATAATGCATCTATTCTTGATAGAACTATACTATAATACATCAGTTCTCCATGAAATTATGCTATAATACATAAGTTCTCAAGGAAATTATGCTATTTATATAATACAGAGTCGAAAACGCACACATATGTTCATGTAAGAGACTCAGAGATCACGCATCCCCTTGCTTCTAGCTCTAGCAATTAGTTGAGCCATGTTTAGACGTCTTGGGTTTTACGTTGAGCCAATGACAGTCCTCAAAGTTGCATCTTGGTCCCTCGATTGGTTGGGCCACATCCACCGGTCTGATATAAATTGGACCCCAAGTAGGTGTCCCATCTTCATACGAGTTATGTGTCATTCGTTGTATGTCAGATCCATCAACTTGTGCCACGAATATATCACCATAAGGCTGGTAGTGGTGCGGGTTTGATATTGGTTCCGCCGACACGGCTGCGTAGTCCGAGGTAAACACAATCCTCCTCCCGTCCGGACTGAACCAGGGGTGATTCACCCGCCCTTCGGCCCCGCTTTTGATTACCTTATGTAAGCCGGTTCCATTCGGATGGATCATATACAGCTCAAAGCTCCCGCTTCCCGGGCGGTCACGATCCGAAGAAAAAGCAATCCACTCTCCATCCGGTGACCAATTGGCCATTGTGTCCGTCCATGGGCCCTCCGTCAGCCTCCGTATCCCGCCCTTCTCCCCATTAACGGCGTCCATGATGTACAGGTTCTTATGACCCGAGCGACCGGACCGAAAGACCAACCATTTACCATCGGGTGAAGGGAATGGGAATGCGTTGTTTTCACCACCCGTGGTTAGCTTCTCGTATCTCGAATACTCACCGTCACTGGCGTCAACGTGAATGGAGATTATGTCGACCTTGGTGCCCTCGGATGCAAATGTGGGGCCAACGCTGGTGTACACTACTCCGCTTCGAACCGGGTCCCAGGCTGTAGAGAAGGCGGTTCCTTTGTAAACCTCACGTCGGTTTGAACCATCCCGATCCACAACGTAAAGACCCGGGAAGTTCACGTAGGCGATGCGGTCTCCTGCCGGCGAAAATGAAGGGAACGATCCATCAATCCTTAAGAGAGAAACATCGGGCACGGGGTGCTGGAGGTTCTCGAGGAAGAAATGGTCTCCCCTTTTCCCTTTCCCATTATCAACGCCTCGACATTTGTGGTACCCGACTCTGGAAGAATCCGTCGATAGAAATGGGTTGAGATGGTGGGTCTCAGGCGAAAGCGGCCGGGTTACCTCCTTGAACTCCTTCTTAACTAGGTCAAATAGCTCGATATGGCGATAATCGGATCCGAATCTTCTAGTGGCTACAGCGATGAAGTTTTTATTGCCGGCTGAAGCCGCAGGTGTGAACGCGTGAAGGCCAGGCGGAGTGACGCGTTCGACAGATACTGATGAGGTGGTGGCTCGCCCTTCCTGCGGTAGGCTCGCCTTGTAAACGCTCCACCACCCGTCGTCCTCGCTCCTCCGATGGAAATATATCGTGTAGTCATCAGCCCAACAAGGCCAGCCGGCGTGTTCCACCACTTTGACACGTTCCGACCCGTCCCGTGTCAAGAACACATATATATCCGTACCGAGTTCCTCCACTTCGCCATCCCAACCTCCATCCTTTCCTCCAAATGAAGCGACGGCCGTCCAGATTCCCGACGGCGACACCGATGGGCTGAAATCCGCCACTCCTTCTGGCGTCAGACGGCGAGTCGATCCGGTACCTATGTGAGTTGAGTAAACGGCGGCCCAACTCGTCCGTGGAGAACCCGGGTCCTGGTGTGTGGAGACATAAATTAAATATTCACCTACCAGACTCGGCCTGTCCTTCATGGAAATCTGACCGGCGGCTTCTGCGCGATTTCCGCCCACCAGGGGTAATTGAACTCGAGCTGGGACCTCGAGGGAAGACCTGGATTTTGGTCGTTTCACCGAGTCCTCATGAAATACTGCGTCATAATATACGGTGGATGTGCCGTTTCTCTCGGTGATGTAGATGAGCTCGATTGACGGAAGGGAATTTGAGTTTGATAGGATAGAGAAAGGGGAGACTGGATTTGATAATTTGGAATATAAAGGCGATGAGGAAGTGTTGGGGAAATAGCCATTGAAGTTGACTGATATGCTATCAGTGATTTTGACCTCTTTGGGTGGTGACCATTGATTATGGAGCAGATCTTTATTAATTGGAATGGTATAGATATCGAAATTGTAACTTGATCTTCCCAGGGTTGCGAATATGATGGAAGATGGAGTTGTTTTCACATGTTCATGGTGGTTGTTGATAGCGGCGGGTGTTGTTATTAAGAAGAAGTTGCAGCAGAAGTATAAGTAGATGAAGAAGAGTGTTAGAGGGGATTTGCTGCTCATGTTTTTGTTCTTGTATTTCAAGTTCATCTCCTTTTGAGACGCTTTATTTCATGGACGTGTTGATGGGAAGAGTCTTTTGAAGATGGCGCATATCTATTTGGCTAGGTGATGAGGGCTAATATGTGGCTCGAGAGATTTTTGTAGTGGAGATTGATAGTGAAGTGATGAATGGGTGCCTAAGGCGTGGCAACCAATCGGCGCACTTGTGAGGTGATTATTGGCCAAGGGCGTGATTTGTTGATTTGTTGTTTTCTTTGGGGATACTTAGGACACTACAATTGTCTTTTGCTGGGAAAACAAAATTGCCCCAAAAAAATAAAAAAGAATTACGATTCCCTCTCTAGTAGGATTGTTAACGAACCGAATCGAGTCGAGCCGGGGTTGGCTTGGGTTTGGTTTATTTATTAAACGAGCTTAAAAATAAAGCTTGAGCTTGGTTTGTTTATAAACGAGCCGAGCTTTTAACGAGCCGACTCTCGAACTTTGGTGGTAAACGAGCCAAGCTCACGAGCTTTTGTATTCTAAACGAGCTCGAACTTAAATTTATTAGGCTTAAGCTTAACTTGTTTAATAATCGAGCTGCGCTCGAGCCAAAATTTTAAGCTTATTTAATAAGCGAATCGAGCCGAGCCCAAAAAGCTCGCGAGCCGGCTTGGTTTGTCAATATCCCTACTCTCCAGATGCTAATCAAAATTATATGAGGAATGCAACGATCAAATGAACACAAAATACTGTCATGAAGGCATAAAATAATTGTTTGTGAAGTTGAATTTTATCATTCGTCCACATCAACAATCACATAGCTTCAAAGGGTCATAAAGCTAATTAGTATTATATACTTATAACATAATAGTACAGTGATATCATTTTAGGTTACTGTGTAATTGTATAGCTCGGAAAGTATTTGTAATTACAGCATAAAGGGGAGCAGAAAGAGAGAAGAGACTAAGGAGACGAGATTGACATATACACGAAAGTAGAAAGAAGAGAAAAGAAGAAAGTTCAAGAAATTTCAAAGAAGTGGTTCTTAATATTAACTTGTAAAGATTGATGGTAGAATCAATAAAAGCTTAAGTATTTTTCTCTTGATTTAAATTGTCCAGCTTTCTTTGTCTTTTTTTTTTCATCTCGCAAATTTTATTTCTTCTTAATATTGTTAGTTTTAAGACTGAGAAGTTAGTCTTAATTGGTTCAATTCTTCACAAGAGATTCTACTTCCCACCTCCAAGATGCAAAAAAATCAACCAAAACCACCCCCAAGCTACGAAAATTTCTACCAATCTTATACCCCTACCTTCGGCCAAGCTTGCCGGTCCCCTTCCTTCCCCTTCAGCAATTTGTGCCGAAACACTACCCCTTGCTACACCTTCCTTTTCTACAGCCCTACCCTTTTTGAAGCATTTCCTACCATTACTACCCCCCTAGCAACACACAACACCACCATTTCCCCTCCTCTCCTTCTCGACCACTCTCGCCAGTTTCTCCTTCCTTATTTTGTGAGTTTTGGTTAGTTTCCTTGCTGCCTTATTTTAGCCGATTAGTTATTATTGAGTTAGTTTAATTAATTTTGAGTTGATTTTATGTTATATTAAATACTAATGAAATACCCCAAAAATCTTAATTATGGAATTATGGCAAAATGATGATTTATAAGAGAAAATTAAGAAAATATATTACTTCATTAAATAAAGAGGAAATTAATTGAGGAAAATAAGGAGAAAATAATAAATAAATTATTTAGAAAATTTTGGACATTTTACTAATTAAAATGGAAGTTAAGGGCAATTTATCCAAAATAGCCTAACTAATTTAAAAATGGATTTAATTATTATAATTAAATTACTATTATTAAAATTAAATATCTAAATTAATTATATAAATAAATAAAGACCAAATACCCCCAACCCAACTTACTTTATCATCTTTCATTTTCCATTTTCCTTTTCTCCTTTCTTTTCTTTTTCTTTCTTCCTCCTTTATTTTTCTTCTTCTTCTTCTTCTTCTTCTTCTTCTTCTTCTTCTTCTTCTTCTTCTTCTTCTTCTTCTTCTTCTTCTTCTTCTTCTTCTTCTTCTTCTTCTTCTTCTTCTTCTTCTTCTTCTTCTTCTTCTTCTTCTTCTTCTTCTTTTTCTTCTTCCGGTTTGGGCCAGCCCGCGGCCCAAACTCTCCTTCCTCCCTCCCTCGTCTCGCGTGCCAGGCCCGTCAACTCCTTCGTCGCCCGTTGCCCCCAGCCGGCCGAACCGCCCTCTTCTTTCTTTTTTTTTTCTCCCCCTGGACCGACCGGTCCAGTCGTCGTCTTCCTCCCTCCCAAACCCCGATCTGCAACTGCCAAACCCTGCAGCCCTGCCACCGACAACAGCACGTCGTCTGACCTCCCCTCTCTGCCCTCTCCCCGTCGTTGTCTTTCTATTTTCGACCCCGACCAAGTCCCTCTCTCCCCTTCCCGCGTTCCCACCTCTTTCCCTTTTCCTCTCCCCTTCCCCGACCCAGCCTGCCATGGCAGGACCTACACCGCCTGCCACCGGCCGGCCACCTGCACACCTGCCCCGCACGCCTCCTTCTCCCCTTGTCGTTTTCCCCTTCCAATTGCCTATAAATACCCCCATTGGCAGCCCTGATCATCTCCCTTTTTGATTTTTGCCCCGAAACCCTGCCTCTCCGCCGCCTCAAAAAGACGGGCTTTCCGCCGTCACCGGAGACTGTCGCCGCCACCTCTACCCACTGTTATCATCCCTGCAACTCCCTCGACAAAACCAAGCCACCGCCACCCTCCGCCTTGCCCTGCACATGCCGCTCTAGCCGTGCAAAGTTCCTATCCCGAAAACCACCACCCCCAGCCTTCGCCGCCCTTGCGCCGCCTTCCACCGCCAACCCAGCCGCCACCAGCACCTCCTCCACCCTCCAAAACACCCAGGGAAGCTTCCTCTACCTTCCCCTGCCTTCAACTCCCCCTACCTCCCTCTCCTCCTTCCTCCCTCATCTTCCACCTCTCTCCACCACCCTCGGTCGCCGCACCAACCATCGCGCGCCGCCACCCCTTGCCACGCCACCACCCTCACTCCACTCCCCTTCACCTGCTATTTCTTTCCCCATCTCAAACTCCTCCTTTTCCCCTCCCATCTAACCACCACCTCCATCTTTCCCCCTCTTCTCCTCCTCCACCGCCTCCGCCGTCGCCGCCGCCGGACCACCACCGACCCTAGGTGGTTCTCCACTCATCCAAACCCTAATATCCCTTTTATATAACTGCTACTATTTTCTACTAATATTAATACTAATATACTTATTATTATTATTATCATCATTATTACTTTTATTATTATTATTATTATTATTGTTATTATTATTATTATTATTATCATTATTACCATTATTATTGTCTCTATTATTAATGTTCTTATTTTCTTACTAATACTAACATCCCTTTTAAACCCTAACTTGTATTATACTTAACTTTGATCTTATTCTTATTAGTATTAACATTTTATCATTATTATTTCTATCATCCTCACTATGGTTATTATTATTATTGCTTACCCTTACTTGGTTGTATTATTATTATTATTATTATTATTATACTTAACACATTTATCACTATTGTTAATAATAATACTACTTTTGTTCTTATCCATGTTACTTAACTCAAGCTAGTAAATATCATATGGTGGTTAACTAAGAAGAGTACTTGAATCTTATTACCATGCCATTTAACATTAACCCTAACCTCATTACTAGGACACTATTATTAGCTATTACTATTATTACTACTATCACTACCTTATTATTTTAATCAAAAGCATTTGAACCCTTTTATTATTTAAGAATATACAACTATTATCATTATCACCCTTAGGAATAATTTACTTGTAATATTGTGACCTTATAATATTATCATTTCAAATATAACACTATTAATAGACTTGGCCTTAAAACGCTAGGGTTTCTATCACTAGACATTAGTGTCACTATTTTATTACTACTAACACTATTTTCCTATAGCTAGCATAAACCCTATTACTACAAGATTAGAACTAATGGGTTTAATAAAATAAGTGTAACAATAAGTATAAAAAAAATATATTTTGACTACTAATATTTAGTATACTAATTCTAAGGTAAAAACCCTAGTTTTTGTATAACACCCTCTTTAGTAATAAAAACTCTAATCCTAAACTGGAATAAGGGATTATGGTACTTATAAGGGAAACTAATACTTAGCATTTCCCCCTTTTATAGGTAATCCCAACCAAAGCCCTAAGGAGTTAGAGGAGCGTGCTCCAAGCCCGGTGCCTACCTAGGTAAGGACAAAGCTAATGGCCTTGTGCTATGTGCGACATGGATGTGTTGAATGTTGTGTATGCCATGCTATGCCATGTATTATATGATTTGTGTATAACTTGTCTTATGTGTAGCGCAGCTTGGAGATTGAGGTATGTTGTATGTGCTTCCATGATATGAGCATGACATTTATATGTATGATGTTTATGATGTACTATGTTATAGCCCTCTAGGACATGCATGTTAGGATAAATGGTAATATGAGTTGGAAATATAAGGATGACCGGAAATAAATGGGAAGTGAGACCACTAAGGGGGATATGAGGTTGACCTAAGTACCTCATGATCTATGAGAGAAGATTTAAGTGGGAGGAATGTCCAAAATAAATGAGAGTTGGGAACCATGAATAGGAGTCTTGAAGTTTGTATGGTGGTATTAATATTCTATGGCGGTATTAATGGTTGCATGGTGGTATTAATGGCCGCATGATGATATTAGGGTTTGTATGGTGGTATTAGTGATTTTATGGGGGTATTAATGGCTTACGGTGGTATTAGGGTTTGCATGGTGGTGTTATGGTTTGTATGGTGGTATTAATGTTCTATGGCGGTATTAATGGTTGCACGGTGGTATTAATGGCTTACGGTGGTATTAGGGTTTGCATGGTGGTGTTATGGTTTGTATGGTGGTATTAATGTTCTATGGTGGTATTAATGGTTACATGGTGGTATTAATGGCTGCATGATGACATTGGGGTTTACATGGTGGTATTAGGGTTTGTATGGTGGTATTAGGGTTTGTATGGTGGTATTAGTGATTTCATGGTGGTATTAATGGCTTATGGTGGTATTAGGGTTTGCATGGTGGTGTTATGGTTTGGTGGTATTAATTTTTGTATGGGGGTATTAGGGTCTGCATGGTGGAGTTAGGGTTTTGCATGGGAGTTAATGATTGTATGGGATTTAGGGTTTGTATGAAAAGTTCGAGGGGTTGCATGGGATGTGTAACGTTTGAGTGGGAGCAAAATTTATGGATGAAAGGTTGATTTGGGATGTAAGAAAGGTAATGCAAGTATGATCTGGGTGTTTAACTGTTTTGGACGGAGAATAGTACATAGAGTATTATAAGGGTATGGAGGAGACAGAATTAGGGTTTGGAGTGATTAACTCTTAGTTGTCGTGATTAAGTAGGGTTGGAGTAGCTAATTGTGATTTGTTGAGGATAATTAAGGTTTGGGATGGCTAAGTATGGTTTTTATGGTAAAATAGGGTTAAGAGTGGGTAACCACGGTTTGGTGTGGACAATTAGGGTCGGTTATGGCTGCTTAGAGTTGTTGGTGTTATCATGTGTATTTATTGATTAAAGTGTAGTTATGGATGTGGGATTTTATTAGTTGTGATGTGTACAGTATAAAGAGAATGATTTATGCATGTCAAGAGTGTTGCGTGATTTAATAAGACACGGATAAGACACTAATAACGTAAAGCGAAAGACTGTTGAGCCGAGCCCAGTCCGATCCACCGGTTAGAATAGTGGTCAGAGGCGTTCTGCCCTGTGCATTTCGTTCCGGTCCACCGGCTATAATAGTGGTCAGAGGCGTTCTGCCCTGTGCGTTTCGTTCCGGTCCACCAGCTATAATAGTGGTAAGAGGCGTTCTGCCCTGTGCGTTTCATTCCGGTCCACCGGCTATAATAGTGGGGGCCTCGGCTCGATAGACCCAAACTAAATAAGTTAAACCACGGGAAAAATACTAAGTACTTACAGTGAAACACCATGTCGAGGCGGGGCCAGTTCGGTCCACCGGTAAGAATAGTGGTCAGAGGCGTCCTGCCCTGTGTTTTTATTTCCGGTCCACCAGCTATAATAGTGGGGTCCCCATGTTCACATGGATTATTGAAGAATGTGTGAAATGGACTTATTATCATTAATGAGAATGAAGAATAAGTCACCAGAAAAGTATTCAGACCTTGTCTTAGGGGTTATCGGATGTTGTTTATATGATTGTGTTATGTGTGCTATGTGGTATGATTGTATGTTTGGCCTTAGCGCACCAGCGCCCTTACTTAGTATTGGACCCGTACTGATACTACCTTGATTGAATGAGTCCTGTGATGATCCACTGACGGTGGGGAGTAGACCTCCTATGCAGGTTTGATCGGTTATGACATTGGGGTGGAAGGCTTGGCTTGAGTGAGTAGGCGATTCGGATATTGGTCCCTTGGGATCCGTCTTATTAACTATATGTTGTACTACGTTTCTTGTTTTGAAACCGTACTCTTAAGTTGTATTCCTAAACGATATTCTAACTGTTGTTGACTCATGTTTTCGTGAACGACCTATGTTAACTATGTACCTATGTTTTGATGATGGTTTAGCTTAGCCTTAACACTTAGTATCGGAACGGTAGGAGTGAACCGGTCTGGTACTAAGTGTGGCGGTAATACCCCCAAGTTTACGGTTTTAATTCTTTCGCTTCCACTAAAACCTTTGTCTTAAACGAAATTTTTCAGTAGTAAATTTGGGGGTGTTACAACTAATATGTATTATTAGATATTAATTTATTAGGTAATATTTGAGGATATCGGAGAAGACGGTTTTTGGTTCTTTTGTGTGAGCTTGTATTTAGGTTAATCTAATCACTCACAAGGCGATAGAATTTATATGCAACCATGCTAGTATTGTTTAGATCTATAATCATGCTAGGGTTTTATATTCTTCAAGTATTAGGACACGCTTAATAACATGTGACACGCTTAATAAAATGATAACATGTTATATAACTGGCACACATGATTATCAAAAGTGAAGTATATGCATGAGTAATATATTATATGGTTTACGTATGCATGTATAGGGTATTTCTAGGGTTGTATGCTTGTCAAGTGAGGATTTAAATTTCATGCTAAGTACTCCATGATTATCATTTCATGTTAGTTAGGGTTGATATAAATAGCATACAAACATATACGCACGATTAGGTTTAGCATACGATAATTGTTATTTGCATGTTCTAGGGTTAGAGATTTTCCCCTACATGAACCATGATGATAATTACCTTATTAAATGTCATATTTTGCTTAATGTACATACACACACACATACATACATACATACATACATACATACATACATACATACATACATACATACATACATACATACATACATACATACATACATATATGCCGTATGGAATGTGTGACACGTGAAGAATGCACGATTAGGGTTTTGATGGCGCAACTTAATAAATGTATGAAAAGTGAAAAATATAGTCAATCACTAAATCATAAAAATTACCTACGTGCTAAAATATTGTGAATAATTATCTTTTAGCCTTTTCATGAAAAATCTCTCATAATAATAATGTTTGATACAAAATTGGATAAAAATAACAAAATTAGGGTTTTGAGGGCATTTTGGTCATTTTTGACCTAATGCACCTAATGTGAATAACTGGACATAAGATGGCCTTAGAATTTTTATAGGTTGACCTTAGTGTTGAATTTGACTTTGACATAGACCGATGACCTTAGGGTTTATATGAATAATTGGAAATAATGGAAAATGGTTAACTATGGAAATGAAAATGATTGTACGGTATGAAATGTTTGTGATTACCTCATAAAATACTAATATTTAAAGTAGAATATCTCAAATTTGGGAATGGTTTCTCTCTAGAATTAGCTACCTTAGAGACGAGGTGTTATTCCTCGTTTGAGTTGGTTTGCTAGCGTGCCTCTGTACCCCAACAAGGCCTTTATCTACTTTATAAGTGACCTATGGGCCTTATAGGGGGTATCGATACTTAAGGATTAGGTGATTGAAGTTGGAGGATATTATGTTGCCTATGTGCGGTGGTTTGACTAGGCGTACCACTGTGTCCCTAGGTTCTAGAGTATGGGCATTGTGTTGTCTTCCTACACCAATATGATCGGGTGTACCTCAGTGTCTCTGGGTTGATTGTATCCCCTTGAGTAATATAAATAATAAAGGAATACTTGTTGATGGCCTTGGTATGTATTGTTGGGTTCGGTAGTTGCCTTAGTGCCCTACCTTATTTTCGGTATATATTGGATTTATGGTTCGGTATTTACCTCAATGCCCTATTATATTAATTGGAATTGATTTAATTAGTCGGTTTAGACCATGGATTTGATATGGTTATTGTGTACCTTGAAATGACGTGACTTGGTTGAGTATGGTCGATTGTTGAGCATGAGACTCTAATGGTATATATTTATATGTTTGTATCGATCCATGATTTATTATATTTTGTAATGGCATGTGCTTATGTTTGAGCATGTTTTGGATCATTGCATGATTATGTGTAATATGGGTATGCTACCTCTTGTGAGTTATTGTGATTTACTTAGTACGAGAAAGTCATACTGATACTACATTTGTAGATGACTATGTGAAGGTCATGGAGTGGCATGAAGCTTATAAGAGTGGCTAGGATAAGTGGAGCCCTTAGGAAGAGGTTCCATTCTTAGAACGGGCATACAGGTCTAAGAGTTAGGGCAAACCGGTGTTGTACTTACGGGTACTAGTTTTTGTTGTATCAATTTTCCTTTGGACTCTTATGTCCCTAGATGTATTTTGATTATTGTTGTTTTATGAAAAATATTTATCCGTAAACTTTATTTATGTTATTTCTCTTATTTACGCTGATTTCTTTTTGGTTTGGTTGGTTTTAGCCTTAGAACTTGGCATAAGAAAGGTGAGAGAGCCAGACTTATGCTAAATGTGGTTCTAACACCCATTATCTTTAGTAATTAACGATTCCGCAAAATAAAATTTTAAGTACTAAAATAGGGGTGTTACACATATGAGGGAAGACCTGGATTTCGGTCGTTTCACCGAGTCCTCATGAAATATGGCGTCATAATATACGATGGATGTGCCGTTTCTCTCAGTGATGTAGATGAGCTCGATTGACGGAAGGGAATTTGAGTTTGATAGGATAGAGAAAGGGGAGAGTGGATTTGATAATTTGGAATATAAAGGCGATGAGGAAGTGTTGGGGAAATAGCCATTGAAGTTGATTGATATGCTATCAATGATTTTGACCTCTTTGGGTGGCGACCATTGACTATGGAGCAAATCTTTACTAATTGGAATGGTATAGATATCGAAATTGTGAATTGATCTTCCCGGGGTTGCAAATATGATGGAAGATGGAGTTGTTTTCACATGTTCATGGTGGTTGTTGATAGCGGCGGATGTTGTTATTAAGAAGAAATTGCAGCAGTAGTATAAGTAGATGAAGAAGAGTGTTAGAGGGGATTTGCTTCCCATGTTTTTATTCTTGTATTTCAAGTTCATCTCCTTTTGAGACGCTTTATTTCATGGACGTGTTGATGGGAAGAGTCTTTTGAAGATGGCGCATATCCATTTGGCTAAGTGATGAGGGTTAATATGTGGCTCAAGGTATGTTTGTAGTGGAGATTGATAGTGAAGTGATGAATGGGTGCCCAAGGCGTGGCAACAAATCGGCACACTTGTAAGGTGATTATTGGCCAAAGGCGTGATTTCTTGATTTGTTGTTTTCTTTGGGGATACTTAGGACACTACAATTGTCTTTTGCTGGGAAAACAAAATTGCCCCATTAAAATAAAAAAGATTTACAATCCCTCTCCAAATGCTAATAAAAATTATACGAGGAATGCAACGATCAAATAAACACAAAATACTGTCATGAAGGCATGGTAATGATAAGAGAATAATTTTTTGTGAAGTTGAATATTGTGATTCATCCACATCAGCAATGACACAGCTTCAAATGGGTCATAAAGCTAATTAATATTCTATATTTATACTAGTAGAGTGATATCATTTTAGGTTAATGTGTAAATGTATGGCTCGGAAAGTATTTGTAATTATGGCATATAAAAGGGGAGCAGAAAGAGAGAAGAGACTAAGGAGACGAGATTGACATACACGAAAGCAAAAATAAGAGAAAAGAAGAAAGTTCAAAAAATTTCAAAGAAGTGGTTCTTAATATTAGCTTGTAAAGATTGATGGTAGAATCAATAAAAGCTAATGTATTTTTCTCTTGATTTAGATTGTATAGCTTTCCTTGTCTTTCTTTTTATCTCGCAAATTTTATTTCTTCTTAATATTGTTAGTTTGAAGACCGAGAAGTTAGTCTTGATTGGTTCAATTCTTCACAAGTGGTATCAAAGCCGGTGTTGGAAGCAATGGGGTCTAGCATATTTGATGTTGACAAATTTACTTAGAAGAATGACTTCTCCTTATGGTGTGTGAAGATGAAAGCTCTTATAGTTTAACAAGATATTCATTTGGCGCTAGCTAACAAGAAGAAATTAGAGAAGATAGATGAGAAAACCAAAATATAAAAAAATGGATAAGGCATAAAGTACATTGATTTTATGCCTTGGAGATAGAGTCGTAAGACAAGTTCTAAAAGAAACTACTACAACGGGTATTTGAACAAAACTTGAAGCTCTGTACATGATGAAATCTCAGACTAAGAGGGTAATTCTTAAATAGCGCTTGTATTCCTTCAAAATGCAACCTAATAGAAAACTTGAAGATCATTTGGAAAAATTTATTAAGATCATTCTTGATCTTGAAAACATTGATGTGTAGTTTGAAGAAGAACACTTGGCTATAATTTTGTTAAACTCCCTCCCACATGAAAGATATGAACATTTTGTTGATACAATGTTATACTGATCAAAAGAACTTACCTTAGAAGATGTAGAGACAACACTAACATCCAAGGAGCTGAAGAAACAAGTTCAGAAGGAAGATGTACTTCTAAAAGAGTTGTTCACTCGAGGAAGTTATGGAAAGAAGGAGAAAAGGAATAGTCGAGGTGGGTCTCAATCTCAAAGCAAGTCCCAAAGAAATTGTTTCCAATGTCATAAGAAGGGTTATTACAATAAAAGATAATTAATTAGGACTATTTAAGAAGAAAATAATAAATGTTTTTTTCTTAGAAAAGTTTTGGCATTTTAGCTAATTAAAAATTTTATTTTAGAAATTAATTAAATAAAATATTTTATTTAAAATAAGAAGGAGAAAATATTTTTAAATTAATATTAATTTGATAAATAACTTGATTGGAGAAATTTAGGGTGTTTTGCTAATTAAAATGGAATTTATGGAAAATCTTTTAAAAATCCTAATTTAGCCTAAAAAAGGATTTAAATATTATTTTATTTAAATATTATTATTTTTAAATATCCCAAATATTTTAATTAATTTAAATACCAAAACTAATTATTTTTTCCTTTTCCCTTTTCCTTTTTCCTTTTCTTTCTTTCTTTTTCTTTCTTCTTCTTTTCTTTTTCTTTTTCCTCCCCTCCCTGTTTGGGTCTGCCTCCTTCCCGCGGCCCAATCCCCTCCCTCTTTCCTTCTTCGACATGGCCCAACCCCTGCAGCCGTCGCCCTTCTTCTGCCCCTCGATGCGCTGCGTTTCATCCCTTGTTTCACTGAAACTCTACGTTTCATTTAAACGCACTCGACCGGCCCGGTTCACCTCCCTTTTCTTTTCTTTCTTTCTTTGCCGAACCGCCCGGTTCCCCCAACTTTCTTCTTCTTCTTCCTTCGCACTTACCCAGCCCGCCGACCTTTGACTTGTATCTCCGCCGTCCACCAGCCGAAATTTTTGCCCCCGGTTACGCACTATTGACCGGCTATTTTTCTTTCTTTCTCTCCCCCTTGATTCGGCGACTGCATAGACCAATCCTTCTCCCCCTCTCTTTGCACATTTCTCCCTCTTTCAGCCAACTAACCCTTACCCCGAAATTTACTGCCACCGGCCAACCTCACCACCGGCGACCGGAGCCCTACCCACCTTACCCCGTAGCCGACCCACAGAACCCTAATCTCCCTTCTAAAATCTATAAATAACCCCTTACACTACCATATATCGAGTTTTGATTTCCTTACCCAGAATATTTCCCTTTTCGCCGCCGCCCCTTTAGACGCCTCATTCGCCGCCTCCGGCCAACTTCGCCGCCATCTATGGCCACCAAAATCATCCCTGCACCACCCTCTAGCTAACCAAACCATCCATCTCCCTCGATTCTTCTTACACGAGCCACCCCGGCTATGCGAAGTAGCCTTTCCGATCAACACTTTTTTCTACCTCTGCCACCCTTTGCGCCCCCTTTAGCCATCCCTTCTACCGCTGCCGCCGCTTCTTTCACCTCCCAAATTAATCTGCAGACCACCCTCTATCTCCCTATACCTTTATTTTCCTCTCCCTCCCTCTCCTCCTGTAACACCCCCAAAATTCACTACTGAAAAATTTCATTAATTAAAAAGGAAATTAGCGGAAGCAAATTAATAAACCGTAAACTTTGGGAGTATTACCGCCACACTTAGTACCAGACTGGTTCACTCATACCGTTCCAGTACCAAGTGCTAAGGCTAAGAAAAAATGAAATACAATTTGAAAGAATTTCAAATACATAAATCAGAGTAGGGCATCAAATTGTTTACAAGAATAACATCTACCAAGGATGGTTACTTAAACAACATTAGCACTAAAACCAAGAGTTTTAAAGAGAAAGAGAAAACCCTAACGATACCGGATAACTCCTTACTCTCTTTCCCGTAGCCCACTTGAGTAGCAACTGAAAAGACCTGCAATGGCACTTCCCATTGAATAGGCAGGGGCCCCACAAAGAGAATCCCTTCAGTACTACGGTACTGAGTAATCCTTTAATACCACACTTAAAGACAGGCCCGCATACGACACATAATGCAAACTACACACATAAATAATAAGAGGTGCATGCATAACAATAACATACATAATAATTTATAAGTCACGATCGATAATTTGGGCCTTAAGCCATGTCATATAAGATCAATATATTCGGGCCTTAAGCCATTATTCCGTCACCATTCCATCAATCTCATATTTTATATCCATGTGAGCGCGAGAACCCCACTATTATAGCCGGTGGACCGGAAAGTATACACTCAGGGCAGAACTCTCCTGACCACTATTATTTGCCGGTGGACCGGTCTCTAGGGCAAGACGCTCCTGGCCACTATTATTTGCCGGTGGACCGGTCTGGCCCCGACTCACATGGTGTTCCACTATAAGTGATTAGTATTTTTCCATAACTTTATTCACATACACAACTGATTTTATTAAGCTCGGAACCCCCACTATTATTGCCGGTGGACCGGAATATATATGTAAAATCATCATCTAGGGCACAACACTCCTGGGCCACTATTATATCCGGTGGACCGATACTCATAACCTCTTACCAGGGCAACACACTCCTGGACCATTATTATATCCGGTGGACTGGTACTCATAATCACTTACCAGGGCAACACGCTCCTGGACCACTATTATTACCGGTGGATCGGTACTCAATATCATAAATCAACTGGGCCCGACTCATTAATATTTCACTTTCATAATTAGTATCTTTCCTTTTCTTAATCAGCACAACAATCATATTTATTTGCCTCAGACGGGAGATCAATAACCCGGGACACAAAGGTACACCGGTCGTACCGATGCATATATAAGCTACTCAGTACCCTTCAACCATGAACTCAAGGACGCAAATGTACCCTGGTCGTACTGGTGCATAAAGCTACTCAGTACCCTACCGACAAGGACACCTAATCCATAAGTATGCATACCCCCTAACTAGGTCCGTAGAGTTAGAAAGAGTAAGATATAGGGCCTGACTGGGGCACAAAGGCACACCGGCAAATACCAGAATAATCGTGGACTAAACCACGTCCTTAGGGTAGCGACCCCTAAGGAGTCACCATTCCTGATCTCGAGGTCTTTCACTTTAAGTAATAGTGTCTTAATTAAAGTGATCGCGAAAAGCACAATAATCAGATACTTATTCACTTTCAATCGTTCTGATATCATTAATCGTTTCTTATTCAGATGATTATCCAGGATATCACAGAGAAAACCATTAAGGCCATACCAATTATCAAATACTCTTACTTGGCTAATCAATATTATTTAAATCATATTATAATGGTCCACAATCACAACGACATATTAGATATAAATTACTTATTTACCCCTTACTTATACAGTTGCTAAGTCATTCCTTCCTTACTTGACAAATTACCATATTACCCTTTAGGTTGCATAATTACCAAATTTCCCCTTCCTCGGTTTATGTTACTAAGTTATCTCCTACACTTTTAGATCACCATTCACCTTTCATAATTATTACACTTAACATATGTCTCATTTGGTGGGTTAGATTACTATTTTGCCCTTTCTTTTATTACAATTAACAACTTGCCCTTCAATTAGATAAATTACTAAGTTACCCCTCTTCGCTATTATGATCACTAATTTCCCCCTTTAGTAGGTTAAATAATTACCAACTCACCCTTTAGTCGATTAATTACCAAATTGCCCTTCTCCATCATTTTATTTACCGAATTGCCCCTTAGTTGGTCAAATTACCAAATTGCCCTTCTCCTTTGTCATATTTACCATTTTACCCCTCTCAATTATTATAATTCCCATTTTACCCTTTTCAATTATTGTAAATCCCCAAATTACCCTTCTTCATAATTACCATTATTAATTTTCCCTTCTTTATAATTATACTTACCAATTTACCCTTTTCCATATTTATAATTAATAATTTAACCTTCTCCATTCTTATAATTACTATATTGCCCTTCTCCATTATTAAAATTACCATAATGCCCCTTTATTGGTTAATTTACCAAATTACTCTTCTCTATTATCATAATTATCCAATTACCCTTTTATAATCATAATTTAATTACCAAATTATCTTTCGTAGTTATCATAATTACCAAGTTACCCCTTACTCCCAAGTTTACCATAATATCCTTTTATTTATAAAATTACTCTTCTACCCCTTACTCCCAAATTACCATAATATCCTTTTATTTATAAAATTACCACAATACTCTTTTACTTATAAATTACCATAACACTCCTTTTACTTTACAAATTACTATTTTACCCTTTCACATCCAAAATTACCATCTTTATCTTTCCTTACAAAATTACCATTTTGCCATTCTTTTCCAAAATTACCATATTACCCCTTACTTATAAAATTACCATTTCGCCATTCACTTATAAAATTACCATACTACCATTTAGTTATGAAATTACTATTTTGCCCCTCTACCTCCAAAATTTACCACAATGCCCCTTTACTTGAAAAATTACCATAAGGCCCTCCTCCATCCAAAATTACCATTTTACCCCTACTTCCAAAATTACCATTCTTACCACTTACTTATAAAATTACTCTATTGCCCTTTTCCTTCAAAATTACCATAATACCCTTCCTTCTCACAACTTACAAATTTTATCCTTTTACTTATAAAATTATCATTTCACCCCTTTCTTTTGAAATTACCAAAATACCTTTTTTGTTTACAAAATTACCAAAATACCCTTTTCACTTATAAAATTTCCATTCAACCCCTTTATTCACCATTTTTATGAATTTACCATCACTACATAAAATAATGATATTAGTACTTAATTCTTATCATATAAGTCCACCAACTTGTCATTATTCAACATAATACTCATTAGCAACTATATATATTAGATCACATACTTCACAAGCATATTATTAAAACACCCTTAGACAATAATATTATTCATGCATTAGCAACATAATACATCATAAACAAGCATTTAACATTTCCATCAATAATCAACCTCTTCCTTAATTATCATACCTACACATGGCATAAGGGCTATCATGCTTTTCCTTTTTCTTTCAATCATTATAAACAACCATTTCTATATCATGCTAGGCACACAAAACATGCATAAAATCATACCACAATCCCTAATGTGCTAGCATACGTTTTTCCATGTATTTAAGGGAGGATTAACGATTACCTTAATCCTACAAAATCAAACCTTACCGATATCCCAGTTAAGGATTCAATCTTAATTAGCAACTCAACACCTAAAAATAATATCCATCATTATTATGTTAGAAATAAGAATCCAAGCATAAAACTTTATAAAATTTAATTAGTAAAACACTTAACATAAAATACTATTATACCTTAAAAATTAGCCAAATAAATTCCAAAAATAAAGGGGGAGCTCACGCTACATGAACAGCGTGGGTCTCATACAAAATGAGAGGAGAAGGGTTCTAAGGGGAGGGTGAATGAAGCAAAATTTGTTATTTTTGGGTTAGGGTCTTTAGGCTAGATGGGGGAGGTTTCAAGGTGAGGGAATGGTGCAGGAGTGGAGAGGGGGTGTAGGTGGAGGCTAAGGGTGGTTTCACGGCGGCATAGGGTGGCGGAGACGGCGGCGGAAAGGCGACAAAGTTGGCTGCCGAGATGGGTCGAGGTGGAGCTGCTGAGAAGGAAGGAAAAGGGGAGGGAAAAATGAAGGGGTTCAAGGGCTGTTTTCGGGAGAGTAAGGTATGGGAGTGGTAGAGGGGGTTGCAGGGTGTCGAACAGTGGGTTGGGTGGACGCAGAGGTGGCCGGAAGGCGGTGAACATGGCGGTTGCAGAAGGCTTGGTGGTAAGGGAGAAAAATGGAGAGGAAGAGAAGAGGGGGAGAAGGGAGGAAGTGTAGGGCTCGAATGTGGCTTGGGGGGTCTCATGGTTGTGTAGGGTGGTAGTAGGTGGTGGAATAAGGCGGCGCAGGGGCTGGGTGCGGTGGTGCAGGCGGCGGCAATCATAAACTGAGAAAAAAATGGGGGTGAGGCGAAAGGAGAGGAGAGGGAGCTCGAGGAAAAAGAAGGGGCTCAAAAAATGTGGGAAATGAAGGATGGAGAGATGAAGAAAAAGAAGAGGGAGAAGAGAGGGGCATTGGCCGGTCGGTGAGAGGACGAAGGGTGGCAGGTGGTGGTTAGTTGGAAGGGGAAAGAGAGGGAAGAAGAAGGAAAGGGAGAGGCATGTGAGCTGTGGTCCAAGGGTTGGTTTAACTCAAAATGGGAAAGAAAATGACGGGGAAGGGAGAGGAAGCAGTAGGGAGGCAGATGCGGTGGCAGGTGGCGGCAGGTGCAGGCGGCGGCGTGCTCGACCATGGCAAAAATGGTGGTCGAGCGTGGCAGAAGAGAGAAAGGAAGGGGGAAGGTGTGCGAACGGCTGGACCGGTGCAGGAAAAGAAGAGAGTCGGCTGATCCAGGAAAAAAAGGGAAAGGGGCATCTGGGCTGTTGGACTGCGTGCGAGGGGGAGAGGGGGAAACGGGATTGTGGCTCAGCGCATAAGGAGGGCTGGTCAGGCGGGCGACCTAAGGGAGGGGAAAATGGGAAAAAAAGAGAAGAAAAGGAAAAAGGGGGAAAAGGGTAAAAAGGGAAATGGAAAAATAGGGAAAATAAGGTAAATTAATTTATAAAATCATAAAATGTAATATTCTTGATAAATTATTTAATTTAATAATTTAATTCATTATAATCTAATATATATTAGTTTAAAAAGGATAAAGTTGGTAAAACATTAGTTTGGAAAATTATTTAAATAAAATAATATGATAAATAGCCAAATATTTATTTTTAATTTATTAAATACTCTTATCCAAATTTTCATACTCTAAAATCCATAAAATAATTAAAATAAGTAATTTTAAAAGTAAATTTTATTTCAAATAAAAGTTATTTATTAAAATATAGGTTTTTGAAATTTTTGAGGGATTACACCTCCTCTCTTTCTCTTCTTCTTCCTCCTTCGGCTACCCCCACCGCCCTCATGCGCCGTCACCTCCATTCGGTCCCTCTCCTTTTGAACAACCATAAACAACCCAACTTCCACCTCCATTATCCCTATCTTTTTCCCACCATGCAACTTTCCCCATTTTCTTCTCTTTTTCCGGCTGCCGGTGCCGCCGCCGTGCAGGGACGGAGCCAATTCAGAACACATGGGGTCGCCTGACCCCATGGATTTTCTGCAAACAATATATATTTTATATACAATGTTAAAGACGGAAAAAAATTCCGGACCAGTGGTTAGAGTGATGTAAAAATATTTAAGTGTGGTCTGGGGTCTTGGGTTCGAATCCCAGTTTTTCCACAAATTTTACCGTGTTTTTTTTCCTAATTTCACTGTGTTTTTTGTTCCTCGTTGGCTAACTTGCGTTGCTCGGTTGCTCCCTATTTCTTCCATCTTCATTTCGAATTTCATCAGTCTCCCTGACTCCCACACTCTCCCACTCGGTTGCTCGAGTCTCGACAATCGACCCCAGGCTCCAGCCTCTAGGCGCCGCTAACCCTACCCTGCCAGCCACCGCACCTACTCGCTCAGAATTGCTGGCCGCCAGGCGCCAGGCAGGTAAGCACCCACCGCCCAATCGCACATGGCACACGACATACGGCACACCACGCACAACGACTGGCGACTACGACGCTGCTGACCTGCTGGCTGCTGCTGTCTTGCCTCGCCGACTGTTCGAAGATTTGTTGCATTATGTTCGAACGCCGCAACACTGCAACAACCAACAACCCGCCCCGAGGCCGGAGATCCAGAGAGATTGAGATTTGAGAGGGTGAGGTTTTTTTATATTTAAGATGAAATATAATATGTATTTTTGTTAATTGAATTAGTTTGTATTTTTATTTCTAATTTTATAGAAAAAGATGTGAAATTGGAATAGTTTGTATGTTATTTGTTAATTAGTTTATTATTGTATTTTTTGAATTAGGTTATGTTAATTTTGAATTAGTATGGTATGAATTGTTATTGTGTAATGTTGATTTAGTTGAGTATGAGTATTTTTGTTAATTGAATTAGTTTGTATTTTTATTTCTAATTTTATTGTGAACATGTGAAATTGGAATAGTTTGTATGTTATTTGTTAATTAGTTGATTATTGTATTTTTTGAATTAGGTTATGTTAATTTTGAATTAGTATGGTATGAATTAGTTGAGTATTTGTTCACTACATCTTGTATAATTGTATTTTTGTATTCATAATTGCAGATTTGATTTTATCAAATTAGCATGTGGAAATATCTTCAAAAGCGGCCTAAAAACAAAGAACGACCTAATGGGAACAATTCTAATCCAGTTCCTAGTCCTATAATTCATGAACAAGTTTCTTCATATCTTCATCAATCTCAAGCTACACAACGCAATTGGGCGGATTTAAATTCTCTGGAGCTTAATCCAGGTCTGAGGAAAAAAATTTTAGATTTCCATCCAAATCAGCAAGATGAGGTAAGGAGAGCTTATATTCGTCTTGGTCCTTTCCAACCTCGTGCACACAATTTTCCAACTAAACTTATTGCCGGAAAAAATCGAAGATTTGTTGCATCTTGGTTTGATCAATATGACTGGTTAGAATATAGTATAGCAAAAGATGCTGCTTTTTGCCTACCATGTTACTTGTTTAAACAAGAATTTGAAGCCGGTGGTGATCATTTTGTGGGTTAAGGTTTTGGGGGCTGGAATAAAAAGGATAGGCTTGAAGTTCATGTTGGTAATTGTGATAGTCCTCATAACAAGGCTGTGAAAAAATGTGATACTTTGATGAATCAAAAGTATGGCATTCAAGCTGCTTTGTCAAAACAATCTGAAATAGTGAAATCTGAATATCATATTCGTCTAGAAGCATCGGCCATTGCTATTAGATATCTTCTTCGACAAGGACTAGCATTTCAGGGGAATGATGAATCGCATAGTTCAAAAAACCGAGGTAATTTTTATGAGCTCCTAAAAATATTACAAGAAGTTAATCCATCTCTGGCTAGTTTTATGTTGAAAAATGCTCCGAGAAATAACTAGATGACTTCTCCTGATGTTCAAAAAGATATTGCTTGTGCAACTGAAATAAGTAACAAGATTATTAAGGAGATAAGGGATGATGTTTTTGGCATATTAATTGATGAATCTGGTGATATATCTGGGAAAGAACAAATGGCTGTTGTTGTACGTTATGTGGATCGTAAGGGTTTTGTGATGGAAATATTTATTGGTATTGCACATGTAGCTGATACAAATGCCGTGTCACTCAAATCAACACTTGAGACTATGTTAGTGAAATATAAATTATGCATATCAAGAATACGAGGACACGGCTATGATGGAGCAAGCAATATGAGAGGAGAATATGGTGGTTTAAAAACTTTGATTCATAATGAAAATAATTCAGCATATTATATTCATTGTTTTGCTCATCAGCTTCAGTTGGCTCTCATTGCAGTTGCAAGGTCTCATGAAGATGTTGATTGGTTGTTTTTTATCGTTACTGGTGTTGTTAATGTAATTAGATCATCTAACAAACGTCGAGATATGCTTCGAGATAAACGTGCTATTGAATTAGAAGAAGCATTTGATCTAGGTAAGATCGAACATGGGTGTGGATTGAATCAAGAATCAGCCCTTTCAAGGGCCTGAGATATTCGTTGGGGGTCACATCTTAAGTCTCTTTCAAGTTTGGTTAAGTTATTTTCTCCGGTTATTGAAGTACTTGATTTTTTGAAAAAAGATTCAAAAAGTAGACAGAAAGGTGAGGCTAGAGCTTTCAAAGATCTACTAATGTCCTTTGAGTGTGCTTTCATGTTACATTTGATGAGAAGGGTTCTAGGTATCACGAATGATTTATATCAAATGTTGCAGAAGCGTGATCAAGATATTGTAAATGCCATGAGACTTGTTCAACTTGCTAAACAACGCCTCCAAACGATGAGGGATGAAGGATGGAAATATCTTATTGTTGAAGTTTCTTTATTTTGCCACAACGGTTGGCTCCATTTCTTACAAACATGCATCATTACAAGTTTGATTGCTTCTACAGCATATTAGACTTGCAATTAGAGGAGCTTGAATCATGTTTTGATGTGATAGGCACTACATTGTTGTCATGTGTAGCATGCATGAATCCATCAAAGCTATTTTCTGCTTTTGACAAAGCTTCATTGATTAGGTTAACAAAGTTTTATCCTGAGGATTTTTCTGATGTTGATGTTGTGATACTGGATAATCAGCTTGAGAATTATATTTTGGATGTTCGAACTGATGAAAGATTTTCTGAATTAAAAGGACTTGGTGATCTCTCAAGGAAGTTAGTGGAAACAAAAAAGCACACCACATGTCCTTTGGTTTATATGCTTGTGAAGCTGGCTTTGATTTTATCGGTAGCTACTACAACTGTTGAAAGAGCTTTTTCAGCAATGAGTTTTATCAAAAACAAGTTGCGAAATCGTATGTGGGATGATGGGTACATAATTTTCTAATGTCATATATAAAAAAGATGTATCCGATACCATTAGTAATGAGACTATTATAGCTCGGTTTCAAAATATGAAACCTCGATGAGTATAATTGTAAACGAATATCTATGTATGATTTTGGATAATATTAAATATATTATTATTACAATTATAATTACTGTTATTATTTTATATTTAGATATATGCTTTTTATTTATTGGGACCCCATGCATTTTATATCCTGGCTTCGTCCCTGCCGCCGTACACCACCGCCAGTGCCGCCTATCCCCTCCAGTCTAAGGTTGAACCTTAGACCCTCTCAGCCTTTTTCCCTATTTTTATAACCCTTAAATTATTTGCATATAAATACTATTATTATTATTATTATTATTATTATTATTTTTGACATGTATTATTATTATTATTATTATTAATATTAATGTTTTTATTATTATTTATGTTGAGGGCTGAAGCCCTATTGTATTTTAATTCGATTTTATTATTATTTCCCTTATTATTTCTATTATTACTATTAATATGTTATAATTATAATTATTATTATTATTTCCTAATTCAAATTTCTATTATTCTTATTCCATTATTATTAAGACAAATATTGTACCATTAGTGTTGTTAATAATGTTATTATTGTTATTGTTATTGTTATTATTATTGTCATTATTATTATTATTATTATTATTATTATTACTATTATTATTGTTATTATTACTATCATTATTATTATTTTCAAATTTGGTTATTTATTTTACTAACATTATTATTATTAGTATCATTTTAGTAAAGGGGCTGAAACTCTTAGTTCACTATGTTTTTGAGTAATGTCCTCTTTATTATTATTGTTATTATTATTATTATTATTATTATTATTATTATTATTATTTATATTATCATTGATATTATTTTTAGTATCTTTGCTATTGTTATTTTAGTATCATT
Source organism: Tamarix chinensis (assembly GCA_030549775.1). Classification (NCBI taxonomy): domain Eukaryota; kingdom Viridiplantae; phylum Streptophyta; class Magnoliopsida; order Caryophyllales; family Tamaricaceae; genus Tamarix; species Tamarix chinensis. Next base: position 74,844,847 of record CM060179.1, on the reverse strand, counting down.
ATTATTATTAGAGTAAAGTCTCTAACCCATTATTATCAACTTTTATAATATTTCTATTAGTTCTTATATCTTTAGTAAAGATAGAAATTATTTAATGTTATTTTTATTAATATGATATTATTTTATCAAAAGCCTAGTCTTATATTAAGTTAGTGATTAATAGTATTTTTGATAGGAGGGAGTATAATTTTAGCTTTTCCCTCATAATAGGTGAGACCAGTCAAAGCCCTAAGGAGGCTTTGGAGCGTGCTCCAAGACCATTGTCGTTTTAAGTAAGGGGTGCTAAGGCCTTTTGTGTGCTTATATGCATTATGTGCTTCGCATGCTATGTATCCTATGTTTATCATTATTAATTATTTCGTATGTGGTATAACCTGGAGTGGAAGTATGTTTTTGTATGGCATGTGTATTATATGTGACGAAATATTGTATATGTGATGATATGTGTTGTGTCCGTGTAAGACATGCATGTGAGGATGTTGATGTGGTTTGTGTGGGAGAAAGGATGAAAAAGGAGAATGGGGGATCCCGAGCTCAACGAACCAAACCATATATGTTGTTAAGATGTGGGAAGATACTAATTACTTACAGTGGAACACCGTGCGAGAAGGGGCCAGACCGATCCACCGACATATAATAGTGGTAGGGCATGTACCCTAAGTGACCGATCCACCAGCTATAATAGTGGCCAGGAGCCAAAAGTGCCATGGAGACCGATCTAATGGAAAAAATAGTGGGGTTTCCGTATTCGTATGGACTTGATAAAGAGCATGGTGTGAAAATATTTCGATAAAGGATTAATGAAGTAATTAAATCTAAACTATATTGGATCTTGGCATTTTCACCTGATTGTTCATTTGTGTTTATGTTATTGTTGGTGATTATGCCCTGTCATTATTCTACATGGATTATGTGCTTATGTGTTGGACTTATTACTCGGTTACCTTACTCAGTACGTAGCGTACTGATCACCCATTTCATGGGTGCTGCTCATTCCCACGAGTAGTATGCTCTTCTGACTTTGTGCAGGTGGGCGAGACATCAGTCGGGGCTGTGTTGAGCATATTTTGGGCTCGAAGTTTGAGAGTGTCGTGGCCGTATTCATTCTTTATGTGATTTATGTCCGTTTATTATTATTTTTGTGCCAAATTTATCATTTTTGGATTTATTACCTTACATTGATTATTTCAAGCAAACCTTTTATCGGTTATAAGCTCATTTTCTTTTGGATACGAATTACAATTCTTTACGCATACTCTAATTTTAATGTTTGATCCTTTCTAATTCGTTATGAACTGCTGGTTTTAGTTTAAATGTTACTCTTTTCTTTAGCCTTAGCACTTGGTACTGGAACGGTCGGAGAGAACCAGTTCTGTACTAAGTGTGGCGGTAGCATTCATAGAATTCACAGGTTTTAAGTATTTCTATTTTAATTGCTTCCGTTTAAGAAAAAAGTAGTGAATTTTAGGGTGTTACAGTGTGAATGTTTTGTTAGGAAATAATAAGTCATGTTTTGTGTTTGGTGTTGCAAAGATCAGAATCAAGACAACATTAGGGCCTAATTTTATTTTGAATGAGGGAGACATGTACTTGAGCTAAAAAGTAATTTAATTTCTGTGGAAACATTAGATAAAGAAGGTTTTGCATTAAAGTGGAGAAGGGAGTGTTGAAGGTAACTCATGATTCTATGGTGGTGTTGAAAGGAGTCATGAAAATGGTCTGTATGTGTTAAAGGGTAATGTAGTGCAAGCTTTAAATGTATCTTCAAGTGTTGAAGATAGGGAATTCAATGATACAATGCTATGACATCATAGACTAGCACATGTTAGTGAAAAATGACTAATGATTCTTGGAAGAAAGGGCGTGTTTGGCAATAGTAAATTGCCATACCTTAAATTCTATGAAGATTGTGTCTATAGAAAGGCCGACATATTGAAATTATCTTCAAGCACACGCAACACTAGAGAAATTCTGGATTACATACATTTAGATATTTGGGGGCCTCCAAGAGTATCATCTAATGGTGTATTAATGTGTAACACCCCAATTTGTTCACTATTGAAAAAATTCATTTTACAGCAGAAGTAATATAAGTAAAATATTGGGGGTTACTACCGTAATTGACATAATTATGGTTTAATTAACCATTCTTACATCAATCATAGGGCTAAAAGCATTTATAGTAACACAAGACAATTAGAAACAAAATAAACTTTTATAATACAATATGAGTTTGGAGATTAACTCTGAGTTACAATAAATAAAATACAAAATAAGGGATACCATGGATCAAGAGACCAAAACGGTATCTGGGTAAATACTTCAATCGGATAACATTACTCTTCACCCAAACACCCAGTACAGATAAGTTCACTCCTCCCCTACATAGTGCATCATGGGCAATATAGTCATCTAGAGGATGTTCTAAGACTTGCACACAAGAATCAAGGTCTCCTACTCATGGAAATGAGCAGCACCCATAAAATAGGTGGTCAGTACACTACATACTAATCAAAGGAACAATACTATCGAATCAAGGATATAAATAACACATGCATTAACAATAGGTGATAAGCATAAATTCAAATAAATGAAACATCTTATAAAATAGATAGTGATTTGATCCTCTTTATTAGATATAACAATTTTTCATTCTTTTATATACGTTGGGTGTTGGAACCCCACTATTTTCAAAGTAGTGGAATGATCTGAATCACTTTATTAGGGACAACACACTTGAACCACTATTATCATCTAGTGGAATGGATTTGAAAACATTACCTTTTTGGGGTGGAACACTCCTAAGCCACTGTTCTTTCCGGAGGAATGAATATAAAAACAACACCTTAGTCTTGACTAACATACTTTTTTACTTTAAATCATTAGTGTCTTTTCCATAAGTTATACTGTTATGTTTTCATTTCACAATGAGTAGGAGCCCCACTATTCTTTATCTGGTGGAATGGACAGAAACACCTTCTCGGGTTAAAATTCTCCCGAGCCATTATTCTCTCCGGTGGAACGAAATATATAAATCACCTTGCCCCTATTCACGTGCTATTTCACTTTAAATCATTAGTGTCTTATTCATGATTGATTCATAGGCATCAAACACATTGATCAGATAAGCACATAACATAGGTTAAAGTCCTTAATCTCTTCAAAACCCTCCTAGCACTCATTCTCTCTTATTGATTATTCAACCACAAATTATAATATATCATCCTCGAATATCATCATTTGTATCATACCCAAAATTCATGGTCTAACCCCCTTATCGTACATATATAATAACAATCTTATCCCAAGGTACTACTCATAGAATTATCGAAAACCCTAGTTTCATTAGTAGTCGTAATTCTTCCCGTAAGACTCATATTATAATATTGTGTTTCCTAAAAACCCTAATAATTATAATCGGTAATTATGTGTATTAGTTATAATAATTATTGTAGGGTGTTTGTAGTAAAAATATTATTAGAATTTTAATATTATTACGGCTTATTATTTATAAAATTTAATTGGGCCAAAATATGCTATAAGGTGCATATTAAAATTTAAACCTAGGTTTGGATCGTAACCGGTATCCATTTCATCAAATAAACCTATAATGGTAACCAGATAATTTTTACCTGGATACTCTATCCAATTTTGTACCTAAATAAATTATTCCTACCCTATTTATTTTCTTACCTCACCCTACTCTCCCTCTACCCCAACACGCCACCCTCATACCATACACCTCCCTGCTAAGGTTAATTTGCTCTCCTTGTTTTGCTCCTCCTTTTCCCTATGCACCATGCTCTTCTTAACCATTACACCCCTTCATTTTTGTGTCATAAATTAAAGACCCAAATAGTCCACACTTTCTCTGTAACACCCTAAAATTCACTACTTTTTTTTGGTAAGCGGAAGTAGTTAAAATAAAAATACATAAATCAAAACACGTGAATTCTGGGGATGTTACCGCCACACTTAGTACCGAACTGGTTCTCTCCAACCATTTCAGTACCAAGTGCTAAGGCTAAAAGAAAAGAGTAACATTTAAACTCAAACCAGCAATTCACAAAGAATTAGAAAGGATCAAACATTAAAAATTAGAGTACGCGTAAAGAATTATAATTCCTATCCAAAAGAAATGAGCTTATAACCGATAAAATGTTTGTTTGAAATACTCAATGCAAGGTAATAAATCAAAAACGATAAATTCGATACAAACTAAATAAAAAACGAACATAAATCACATAAAGAATGAATACGGCTACGACATTCTCGAACTTTGAGCCAAACATGCTCAACACTCAACCCCGGCTGATATCTCGCCCACCTGCACAAAGTTAGAAGGGCATACTACTCGTGGGAATGAGAAGCACCCATGAAAAGGGTGATCAGTATGCTATGTATTGAGTATGGTAACCGAGCACTAAGGCTAAAACATAATAGTACATAAAGAATGCAGAATAATAATAGGGCATAATCACCAATACAATAACATAAAGGCAAATGAACGATCGGGTGAAAATGCCAAGATCCAATATAGTTCATATTAATTACTTCATTAATCCTTTATCAAAATATTTTCACACCATGCTCTTTATCAATTCGATACGAGAATGGGAACCCCACTATTTTTTCCGGTGGATTGGTCTTAAAGGCACTTTTGGCTCCTGGCGACTATTATAGCTGGTGGATCGGTCACTTAGGGTACATGCCCTACCGCTATTATATGCCGGTGGATCAGTTTGGCCCTTTCTCGCACGGTGTTCCACTGTACGTAATTAGTATCTTCCCATATCTTAACAACATATATGGTTTGGTTTGTTGAGCTCGGGATCTCCCACTATTTTAGCCGGTGGATCAGTCACTAGGGTAACATACCCTACCACTATTAAGCTGGTGGATCGGTCTCCAGGCTACCGCAATACCTCACCACTATTATGCCGGTGGATCAGTTTGGGCCCGGCTCAACATTTTTCACTTTACGTAATTAATATCTTAAGTATCTTATTGAAAAGCCTTCACCATGGACATGCATGAATTATTATCTTTATACTTCACACATCACAAATCATAAAATTTCATCATCATAATTACACTTTAATCACCAAACACACATGATAATACAAAAATTCTAAGCAACCACAACAAACCCTAATTATTCACACAAACCCTAGTCCGGTCTCCTACGGACCCTTATATAATCTCCACGTATTATTTTTCATCCAAAATGTTCAAACACCCAAATAACACTTACATTACCTTCCTTATACCCCAAATCAACCTTTCATACATAAATTTCACTCCCATGCAAACTTTACACATCCTATACAACCTTTCGAACTTTTCATGCAAACCTTAAATCCCATGCAATCATTAACTCCTATGCAAAACCCTAGCTCAACCATGCAAACCCTAATACCACCATTCAATCATAAATACCACCATGCAACCCTAATACCACCATGCAAACCCTAATATCACCATACAACCATAAATATCACCATGCAAACCCTAATACCACCATACAACCCTAATACCACCATGCAAACCCTAATACCAATATACAATCGTAAATACCACCATGCAACCCTAGTAACGCCATGCAAACCCTAATACCACCATATAACCATAAATACCACCATGCAATCATATAATACTTAGACCGCTCCCACATTAATTCATAACATAATACATATATTAGATTCTCGCAACACATCATAATTTAGCTTCTCCCATACAAACCGTAATTTAGAGTCCCCCTTATAATACCATAGATTAAATTCTCTTATGTTACACCATAGATTAGATTCTCCCATATAACACCATAAATTAACTTCTTTCGCACAAAACCATGCACAACCAGAAATTAGATTCTCCCCCATAAAACCATAAATTGATTTTTCCACACGAAACCCTAAATTAGATTCCTCCACACGAACCCTAAATTCTCATTTTATTCTTCCACTCATGAATCATTCAAATAATTAAGTCAACTCACCTCCCTTGATCAACCTCTTTCCCCATCCTCCTTTTTCATCCTTTCTCCCACACAAACCACATATACATAATACACATGCCATGCAAATACACGAAAACATACTTCAACTCCACATCATACTATATACGACATAAATAATAGTGATAAATATATGATACATAGCATGCGAAGCAAATAATGCATATAAGCACACAAAAGGCCTTAAAACCCCTTACCTAAAATGACACTGGTCTTGGAGTACACTTCTACGCCTCTTTAGGGCTTTGACAGGTTTTACTTATTATGAGGGAAAAGCTAAAATTAGACCGCCTCCTATCAAAAAATACTATTAATCACTAACTTATTATAAGAGTAGGTTTTTAAATAAATAATAATAACATATTAATAAAATAACATTAACTAATTACTAACTTTTCTAAAGATATAAAAATAATAGAAATATTATAAAAGTTGATAATATAAGGTTGAAAACTTGACCCTAATAATAATAATAATAATGATACTAAAAATAATAATAGCAAAGATACTAAAAATAATATCAATGATAATATAAATAAGAATAATAATAACAGTAACAAAAATAATAACAAGGACATTATTCAAAACAAAGTGAAATAAGGGCTTCGACCCCTTTACTAAAATAATTCTAATAATAATAATATTAATAAAATAAATAACCAAATTTAGTAATAATAATAGTGATAACATAATAATAATAATAATAATAATAATAATAATAATGATAAAAGCCATAATAATATCACAAAATAATAATAACCATAAAGGTAGTAATAGTAAAGATAATGATTGAAGATAAAAGAAGTAGGGTTTCCACCCTACATTGAATAATAATAACTTAATAAATAATAATAATAATAACACTATTAAGAATAAATACTAATAATAATAAAAATACTAATAACCCTAATAATAATAAGACATGATATTTATAATACTACTACTAAAATTTAAAATAAGAACTATAGGGTTTCAACCCTATATAAAATAATAATATATACTAACACTTGAAAATAATAATAATAATAATAATAGTAGTAGTAGTAGTAGTAATAGTAGTAGTAATAATAATAATAATAACAACAACATATTAGTATTAATAATAAAGAAAATAACAATAATAATAATAATAATAATAATAATAATAAAATAAAAAAAAATTGAATTAAAATATAATAGGGCTTCGACCCTCAACAGAATAATAATAAAAATATTAATATTAATAATACTAATAATACATATTAAAAATGGAAATAATAATAATAATAGTATTTATATTAGAATAAATGAAATAAATTAATTTAAAAAGGGCTGAGAGGGTCTAGGGTTCAACCTTAGGCTGGCGGGGATAGGCAGCACTGGCAGTGGTGCACGGCGGCGGCGGGTGCCGAAACAAGAGAAGAAAAAGGAAAAAGTTGAATGTTGGGAAAAAGATAGGGAGGATGGAGGTGGAAGTTGGGCTCTTTAAGAATGCCCAGAGGGAGAGGAGTAGAATGGAGGTGGCGGCGCATGGCGGCGGCGGCGGTGGATGAATGGAGGAGAAGAAGAAAAAGAGAGGAGGAGAGGGAGGGAGAGGAAAATAAAGGTAGGGGAAGGCAGAGGAGGGTCTGCAGAAGAGAATGGGAGGTGAAAGAAGCGGCGACAACGAGAGAAGAGGTGGCTAAGGGTGGCGTAAAGGGTGACGGAGGCAGAAAACAGGATTGATTGGGAAGGCTAATTCGCACAGCCGAAATGGCTTGTGCAGGAAAAATTGAGGGGGATGGAGGATTTGGTTAGCTAGAGGGAGGAGCAAGGAAGAGTTTGGTGGCCAGATATGGTGGCGAAGTTGGCCGGAAGCGGCGGATGAGGTGTCTAAAGGGGTTGTGGCGCGAAGGAAGGCATTTTCTAAACTCAAGCCAAAAACTCAACTCAATGTTGCTATGGGGTGTATTTTTAGGCTTGAAAGGAAGTTAGGGTCGAAGGAAAGTGGGGGAGTGGTAGGCAGGAGTAGGCACCGACCGACGAGGACAACCGACGCACTTTCCCGGTCATGGTCTGCAAGTGGCCAGGAGAGAGGGAGATCGTGAGAGGAATGGGAGAGTGGTTTGGGTCAGAAGGGTCGGCGAGTCAGGGGGAAGAGAGAGGAAGGAGAAACGCCTGTCATAACGTGTGTAACCGGTGGTGAAATTTTTAGAGGTGGCGGCGGTGGAGGTTACAAGTCGAACGTGGCTGGGGAAGAAGGAATAATAAGATGGGGGGGCTGGACTGGGCGGCCGGGAAAGAAAAGAAAGAAAAGAAAGAGAGGCAGACAGGGCAGGTCGGGCGCGAGGGTTAATGTTGCTTAAATGAAATGAAACTTTTTGGGAAAAAAAGAGAAGAAACTCGGCACGCTGGCTGCTGAGGGGAGAAGGAAGGAAAGAAACGGGAGTGGGCCGCGATAGGAGAAGAAAGAAGATGGGTCGCGACCAGGCCTAGTTCAGGGGAGGGAAAAAAGAAAAGAAGAAGAAAAAGAAAGATAAAGAAAGAAAAATGGAAGAAGAAAAAGAAAAAGGAAAAAGGAAAAATAATTAGATTGGGTATTTAAATTAATTAAAATATTTGGAATATTTAAAAATAATAATATTCAAATCCCTTTTTAGGCTAAATTAGGATTTTTAAAAGATTTTCCATAAATTTCGTTTTAATTAGCAAATCACCCTAAATTTAATAAATTAAAATATTTATAAAGTTCCTATTAATTTGAAACTATTTTCTCCCTCTTATTTTAAATAAAATAATTATTTAATTAATTTTTAAAATAAAATCCTTAATTAGTTAAAATACTCAAATTTTCTCTAATTAAAATGCTTATAAATTTCTTATTAATTTTCCCTAATTAATTTCCTTTTATTTTAAAACAATAAATTATTTAATTAATTTTCATAATAAAATCTTATTTAATTAGAAATAATAGAATTAGAATTTTCAGGGCATTTCATTCTCTCTTTACCCAAGCTCCCTCAACCAAGAAAAAAACCCATCGTCATTATTATTTTCCACCATTTTTACCCCATCGAAAACTCCCCACCGAAACCCCCTCCACACCACCACTTCTTCCTCCGTTCCAACCTTCCCTTTGCTACAACAAGAGATTCTCTTTCCCACCTCCAAGTGCAAAAAAATCAACCAAAACCACCCCCAAGCTGCGAAAATTTCTATAGATCATATACCCCACCTTCGGCTAAGCTTGTTGGTCCCCTTCCTTCCCCTTCATCAATTTGTGCCGAAACTCTACCCCTTGCTACACCTTCCTTTGCTGCGGCCCTGCCCTTGCTGTAGCATTTCCTACCATTAATACCCCCTAGCAACACACAACACCACCGTTTCCTCTCCTTTCCTTCTGGAAACTCTTGCCGGTTTCTCCTTCCTTATTTCATGAGTTTTGGTAAGTTTCCTTGCTGCCTTATTTTAGCCGGTTAGTTATTCTTGAGTTAGTTTAATTAATTTTGAGTTGATTTTATGTTATATTTAATACTAATATGGATTATTAGATATTAATTTATTAGTTAATATTTGAGGATATCGGAGATGACAGTTTTTGGTTCTTTTGTGTGAGCTTGGATTTAGGTAAATCTAATCACTCACAAGGGGGTAGAATTTATGTGCAACCATGATAGTATTTTTTAGACCTATAATCATGCTAGGGTTTCATATTATTCAAGTATTAGGACACGATTAATAAAATGATAACATGTTATATAACTGGTACACATGATTAACGAAAGCGACGTATATAAATGAGTAATATATTATATGGTTTACGTATGCATGTATAGGGAATTTCTATGGTTTTATGCATGTCAAGTGAGGACTTAAATTTCATGCTAAGTACTCCATGATTATCATTTCATGGTAGTTAGGGTTGATATAAATAGCATAAAAACATATATGCACGAGTAGGGTTAGCATACGATAATTGTTATTTGCATGTTCTAGGGTAAGAGATTTTTCCCTACATGAACCATGATGATAATTACCTTATTAAATGTCATATTATGCTTAATATACATACATACATACATACATACATACATACATACATACATACATACATGCTTTATGGAATGTGTGACACGTGAAGAATGTACGATTAGGGTTTTGATGGCGCAACTCAATAAATGTATAAAAAGTGAAAAATATATTCAATCACTAAATAATAAAAATTACCTACGTGCTAAAATATTGTAAATAATTATATTTTAGCTTTTTCATGACAAATCTCTCGTAATAATAATGTTTGATACAAAATTGGATAAAAATAACAAAATTAGGGTTTTAAGGGCATTTTGGTCATTTTGACCTAATGCACCTAATGTGAATAATTGGACATAGGATGGCCTTAGAATTTTTATAGGTTGACCTCAGTGTTGGATTTGACTTTGACATAGACCGATGACCTTAGGGTTTATCTGAATAATTGGAAATAATGGAAAATGGTTAAGTATGAAAATAAAAATGATTGTATGGTATGAAATGTTTGTGGTCACCTCATAAAATCCTAATATTTAAAGTAGAATATCTCAAATTTAGGAATGGTTTCTCTCTATAATTAGCTAACTTGGAGATGAGGTGTTAGCCCTTGTTTGAGTTGGTTCGCTGGTGTGCCTCTGTACCCCAACAAGGCCTTTATCTACTTTATAAGTGACCTATGAGCCCTATAGGGGGTATCGATACTTAAGCATTAGGTGACCGTTGTTGGAGGATATTGTGTTGCCTATGTGGGCCAGTATGACTACGCTTACCACTGTGTCCCTAGGTTCTAGAGTATTGGTATTGTATTACCTTCCTGCACTAATATGACCAGGTGTACCTTAGTGTCTCTAGGTTGATTGTATCCCCTCGAGTAATATAAATAATAAAGGAATACTTGTTGATGGCCTCAGTATGTATTGTTGGGTTTAGTAGTTGCCTTAGTACCCTACCTTATTTTTGGTATATATTGGATTGATGGTTCGGTATTTACCTCAGTGCCCTACTATGTTAATTGGAATTGATTTGATTAGTTGGTTTCAAACATGGATTTGATTTGGTTATTGTGTACCTTGAAATGATGTGACTTGGTTGAGTATGGTCGATTGTTGAGCATGAGACTCTAATGGCATATATTTATATGTTTGTATCGATCCATGATTTATTATAAATTGTTACGGTATGTGCTTGTGTTCGAGCATGTTTTGGATCATTGCGTGATTATGTGCAACATGGGTTGCTCCTTGTTGTGAGGTATTGTGATTTACCCAGTATGAGGAAGTTGTATTGATACTATATTTGCAGATGACTATGTGAAGTCCATGGAGTGGCATGAAGGTTATAAGAGTGGCTAGGATAAGTGGAGCCCTCGGGAAGAGGTTCCATTCTTAGAATGGGCATACGGGTCTAAGACTTAGGGAAAACCGGTGTTGTACCTATGAATATTCGTTTTTTTTGTATCAATTTTCCTTTGGACTCTTATATCCCTAGCTGTATTTTGAATATCACTGTTGTATGGAAAATACTTATCTGTAACCTTTATTTATGTTATCTCTCTTATTTACGCCGATTTCTTTTTGGTTTGGTTGGTTTTAGCCTCAGAACTTCGTATAAAAAATGTGAGAGAACTGGACTTATGCTAAGTGTGATGGTAACACCCATTATCTTTAGTAATTAATGCTTCCGCAAAACGAAATATTTAAGTACTAAAAATAGGGGTGTTACACATATGATTACCAAGTTCAATAAACATCCTCATACGACTAATTATTAGCAACATATTTAAAATCCAGATAACATCTAGGTTTTATACATGGAGTAATAAAATTAACATTTTAAGTTATTATGCCCTAATTAGTCCTTTATTTCATTTTGAAGAACCTAAGATAAAAAATAATTCTTCCAAACACTTCTCAGGATATCATTACCATAATTTAGTCCACCTAACATGTAAAATACCATCATTTCCTTATAATTTCATGATGACCAAAATATCCTTAAGGTTAATCAATAGTCTTTATTTTATAGATTATTGTACCTTCCACAATCATTATTTTCGAAATCCACCAATCATCATCATACCTCATAAATATGCTTATGTCCACTTATCATAGCTTATTTAGTTCATATTTCATACCATATATTGTTTCTCACAAATACGTCATAATCATAACAAATCATAACCATACCTCTTACCCATTCTTACTTTCTTTCAAACATATATTCCATATAATCACAACATATCATCAAAAACATACATTAAATCATATAACCAAAATATCATAAAAAATATACATATCCATACAAGTAAATAACATAAAGCCCTAAAACATCAATTAGTATCCTACTTACCAACTAGGAAACCAAGCTTTAAGCATGTAAATCATAGACCTCCTCCTCCAAGATCACCAGAACACCACCTACAAAAAACAACATAACATGCGATTAGGCTCAAAGAGTATAACTAAGGGGGAAATTAAGGTAAAGAGGGTAAGAATGGAAATAACCAAAGTAAAATGGAAGCTTGAGTTATGTGGATGTGTGGTAGAGTTATGGTGAAAATTTGGTGTTGTTTGGATAAGTTTTAGGGGTGAAAATAGGAGTGCATGACCAAAATGGGTGGCTACATGACCATCCTATAGGTAGTGCATACCATGGTTGAGAGTTAGGATTGTGCATAGCCAGGCAGTGCGAAGTGGCACGACCATACTCAATCACTGGGCAAAGAGGCGTAAGTTTAACACATGCACACATACATGTAATAGGTTCATGCATAGGCCGTGTGAGGGTGCACATACATGCGATAGAAAATTTTAGTGTAGCACAACCATACTTGAGGTCATGCATTTTGTAAAAATGTGATGAATGTGAAAGAGAATATGGAAAAAGAAGCACGGGTTGGTGACGATGGCTATCGATAGTGATGGGGAAGGTTAGGGTGGCCTTGGGTGGTTGAACCACAAGCATTGGGCAGTGCGAGGTGGCACACGGTGGTATTTGTGGTGATGGAGATGGCTCGGGAGGCAAAATAGGGTAGAGAAGAGGAGGAAAAGAAGAAGGAAAAAAGGATAAAGAAGAGGGGGAGCTTAGGGCAGGGTTTTAGACACAAAATAGGCTAAATTGAGACAAAACAAAGAAGAAGAAAGGAGAGTATGTAGTTTATGTGTGTATGTATATATATATATAAATATACGTGGTGTGAATGTCGGGGGGTGGGAGGAAAAAAAAAGGTAAAGGCATGCGAGCAATGGTGTAGGTCATGAGGGGTGGTAGTGGAGATGATGGTTGTATGTTGTGGTGAAATTACAGATGGTGCAGGCTGGTGATAGTGATGGTTGCATGAATATTGCGTAAGGATCAGAAAGAAAAAGAAGAAGGCAGGGAAGTTAGGGTGGTGTGCAAATTAGGAAGGAGAATAGGAGAAGACAGGTGATGGATGATGGATGAGGGTGGTTGTAGCGGAGGTGATGGGAGATGGTGTAAATGGGAGGATGCAAGTTGCAAAAGCAAATCAAATATTACGGCTAGGTTGATGGGAGAAAGAAGAAAGGGAGAAAAAAAAAGGATAAAGAAAAAGGAAAAAGATAAAATGTTGGGGATTATTTTAGATGATTTTAGCTTAGCCAAAATAGGTAGGATTAGTGGTAATTTTAGTAGATTTGAGATTGGGTTACAAAATACGGTTTATCTGGGTGAAATATTCGGATTCAGTTATGTTTTTGGGATTAAGAAATTGGGTGGTGGCTAAAATAAGATTTTTTTAATATTAGAATTGAATTAGGGTATTAATGATACAAGATTAGGCTAAGAAAAATTTCAAAGTATTACATATGGTATATTCTATCATTAATTGATGAGTATTCTAGGCGGGTATATATATGTTTCTTAAAGACTAAAGATGAAGCTTTAAATCATTTTAAGGAGTGGAAGATACTTTTTGAGACTCAAACTGGGAGAAAAATTAGAATTTTAAGGATTGATAATGGGCTGGAACTCTATGATAAAGAATTTGATGAGTTATGCAAAGGAAATGACATTGTAAGGAATTTAACAGTGAAGGAAACTCCATATAAAAACAACTTGGTATACATAATGAATAAAAAAATCATGGAGAGCGTTATATGCATAATGGTTGTCTCAGGTTTACCCTATTATTATTGGGCAATGGTAGTAATGACTTCTTGCTACAAGATAAATAGGTGTCCCTCGAGTGGAATTGAATTTAACACACCTATGGAGAATTGGTGTGGTGAACCTACAAACTATAGTTTCCTAAGAGTGTTTGGGTGTATATTTTATTCTTATATTAAATATAGGAAGTTGGAACCTAGGGTAAGAAAGTGTGTCCTACTTGGTTATCCTGAGGGAACTAAAGGTTATAAGCTTCTAGATGAAATACCCAAAAACCCTAATTTAGGAAATTATGTTAAAATAGGGATTTATTAGGGAAATTAATTAAATTAATTATTTTATTAAAATAAGAGGGAATATTTAAGGTAAAATCAAGAAGAAAATAATAAATAATTTAATTAGGAAAAATTAGGGTGTTTTGCTAATTAAAATGGAATTTAGCAAAAATTATTCAAAATATCCTAAATTAATCTAAAAAGAGAATTTAATCATTATTTTACTAAATATTATTACTTTAAATATTTAAAAATATCAAAATATTCTAAATACCCCAACCAACCTATTTTTCCCTTTTCCCTTTCTTTCCTTTTTCTTCATTTCTCTATTTTCTTTTTCCCCTTCTTCCCTTGTATTGAGCCAGCCCTTCCCTTTATGGCCCAACTCTCTTCCCTCTCTTCCCCCTCCGTGAGGTTTAGGCCCGCGCTAATCTTTTTCCCCTTGCCCGCTGGTTCCCCTCTTTCTTTTTCTTCTTTTCTTTCCCCTAGATTGGCCAGCCTGACCCTGTCACCTTCTTCTTCCTCCCGTTCCTCCCATGTGAGGCCTGCAACCCTACAATCACTGCGCAACCACAACCATACCACCGGCATGCCTCCCCCTTCCTCTCCTCATCCTTTCCTTTCTTTTTTTGACCCCAACCAACCCCATACCTCCTCACGCATGCCCCTTTCCTTTCCTTTTCTTCTCCCCCAACCAAACTGCACTTGCCAAATTGTAGGTCTGTATCGACCTACCATTGCCGGCCGGCAACCCTGCCACACCTCTCCCCTCTTTTCCTCATTCCCCTTGGTCGTATCCACCCCCATTAGCCTGTAAATACCCCCAACCGACCCCTTAATCAGTCTTCTTTTTCTTGTGCATAAAAAATTCACCCCTTTGCACCACCACCGCTTTAAACATGACCGCCATTGCTTGTGGCCAACACCACTTCCTGAAACAACTGCAAAAATACTCCTTACATCACCCTCCACTGAAACACACCACCCACCACATCTAATTCCTCCTACATGAGCCACCTTGGCTATGCTAAATTGGCTGCCCAAATTGCATATTCTCCTCCACCGCCACCTTTCTTGCTGCCATGCTTTATCATCCCTGTTGTAGCCACCACTCCTCCTACCTCCCAAAAAACCTAGAAAATCCCCCTCTACCTCCCCTACCTCCCTCCTCCTCCACCACCTTCGGCCACCACAACAACCACCACATGCGCCACCCCTTTTGCTGCGCCACCACCACCATTCCAACCCCCTCAACCCAGAGAATCCACCACCACCACGATCACCCTCTCACTCTCCCTCTTCTAGCCTAAAAATGCACCTCTCCAAACCCACTTCCTTCTCCACCATTATCGTCGCTGCCTGGTCACCACCACCCTTAGGTTGTGCCCTAACCACCCTAACCTTTGAAAATAATTAATGTAATTATTATTTAATTATTATTATTATTATTGTTATAATTATTATCATTATTATTATTATTATTATTGTTTTTAGTATTATTATTATTGAGATTTGAACCATTATTATTATTATTATTAAGATTTGAACTATTATTAACATTAATATTACTATTACTATCATTATCATTATCATTATTGTTATTAATACCTATATCACTAATATTGCTAGTACTACTATCATTATTATTAGTATTATTATTGCTAGTATCATTATTGCCACTATTTTAGTATTACTAATACTATTATTATTATTGTTATGATTCGGGTTATTATTAGTACTATCACTATTATTATTGATAGTATTATTGTAGTTAATAGTAAAGCTATTATCTTTAGTAATATAAATATTACTAATAATAGTTTAACATAGACCAATATACCTACCAAGACCTATTTTGGCTAGTAATAATATGATTAGCTACTTTAAGAATAATACCCCTACTTTTACTTATAAAACTATTACTACTATTATTAACCCTAATTCTAGGCTATGATAAGGGTAAGGTAGGAAATAATGATAATTTTGGTTAGAGGGGAGTTAACCCTTAGTATTTCCCTCTTATAGGTGAATCGAGTTAAAATCCTAAGGAGGCATAGGAGCGTGCTCCATGCCCGGCGTTATTTTAGCTAAGGATGTAGTTAAGGTCTCTTGTGTGTATCATGTGCCGTGTATGCCATGTGTTATGTTATGCTGTGTACCTTATATTATTATGACTGCTTACTTGTAGCACAGCGCAGAGTTAAGGTACATTTATGTGACTTCCTTATGGCATGTGTAAAATGATGTGTATGTTGTGCTTGTGGTATTATATGATATGACCCTCTATGTAACACCCCAAAATTCACCTTATTTTTTTTTGAAAGTCGAAAAGTAATTAAAATGGAAATACTTAAATTAAAACCCGTGAATTCTGAGGATGTTACTACCACACTTAATACCATACCGGTTCACTCTGACCGTTCTAGTACCAAGTGCTATGACTAAAGAAAAGATTGACATTAAATTCAAACCAAGAGTTCATAAAAGAACTAGAAAGAATCATACATCAAAAATCATAAAGGGAAGGATCTGATACAAAAAGAATAATAGAAATAGATAAGATAACAAGAAGAGAGGATCCGGCCACACTACTCTCAAACTTCAAACCAAAAAATGCTCAACATTCAATCCCGACTGATGTCTCACCCACCTACACAAAGTCAGAAGGGCATACTACTTGTGGAAATGAGCAGCATCCATGAAAAAGGTGAGTACGCTACGTACTGAGTAACGAGCACTAAGGCTAACAGATAAGTACATAAAATTATATAAATAATGTAGATGAAATAAAAGAGCATAATCCATCATGATAATATAATATCATACAATCATTTGGGTAGATACATAAAGGCCCATATATAGTCTAGATTAATTATTTAATTAATCTTTTATCGGAAGTCGATTTATACCATGCTTTTTTATCAAATCCATGTAAGTACAGGAGCACCCCACTATTATTGCCCGTGGGCCGGTCACTTGCGGAACAAAGTCCACAAAACTATTATTCATCGGTGGATCGGTCACTTGTGGGATAATAGTCCACACCACTATTCCTAACTGGTGGATTGGCTGGTTCTTGCTCATATGGTATTTCACTGTAAGTAATTAGTATCTTTTAAGGGTCTTAGCAAACTCTAGTTTGTGTTTATTGAGCTCGAGTCACACCACTATTATTGCTGGTGGGTCAGTCACTTGCGGGATAAAGTCCACACTACTATTTTTCGCCAGTGGATCGGTCACTTGCGGGACAATAGTCCACACCATTATTCCTAACCGATGGATCGGCTGGACACGACTCAATAATCTTCCACTTTAAATGATTAGTGTCTTAAGTATCTTATTTAAAAGTTTTCACCCTGGACATGCACGAACTATTCCCTTTACACTTCACACATCACAAATCATAGATTCCATATTCATCATCATACTTTATTCACCAAGTACACACGTACTACCACCAAACCCTAGTTAGCCATATCAAAACCTTAGTTAACCACAACAACCTATAGTTAATCACTCTAAATCCTAGTTATCCACAACCAACCATAGTTAACCACTCCAAACCCTAATTAATCACAACAACCCATAATTAGCCACTCCAAACCCTAGCTTAGTCCCCTACGTACCCAGATAATGCGCCACGTACTATTTTCCATCCAAAGTGTTCAACCACTCAAACAACGCTTACATTACCATTGTCACATCCCAAATCAACTTTTCATACGTAAATTTCACTCCCATGCAGACTTTACACACCCCATGCAACCTTTCAAATTTTTTATGCAAAACCTTAAGTCCATCCATACGAAATCATAAATTCTTTCATGCAAGGCCCAAGATTCCGTCATTTAAAGCCCTAGATTCAATCCACACAAAATCAAAGATTCATCCATACCAAACCCTAAATTCGAACCATATAAAACCAAAGATTCTTCCATATCAAACCATTAATTTGAACCATATAAAACCAAAGATTCATCCATAACAAACACTAAATTAGATCCTCCCATACAAAACCCTAACTTAGACTCTCCCATACAACCTCATAAAATATGCCATGCAAAACCCTAAGTCCATCCATATGAAACCAAAGGTTCTTCCATGCACGACCATAGATCTTTCCATGCACAACCATAGATTTGAATCTCCCATGTTATACCATAAATTAGATTGTCCCATACAAAACCATAAATTAGATTCTCCCATGTAATGCCATAAATTAGATTCTTCCATATAAAACCATAAATTAGATTCTCCCATACAACATCATAAATTACATTCTCCCATACAATATCATAAATTAGATTCTCCCATATAATATCATAAATTAGATTCTCCCACATAACACCATAAATTAGATTATCCCATACAAACCATAAATTAGATTCTCCCATACAAAACCATAAATTAGATTCTCCCATACAAAACTATAAATTATATTCTATCACACAAAACCCTAAATTTTCCATTTTATTCTTCCATTCATGAATCATTAAAATATTTAGATCAACTCACAGCCCTTGGTCAACTTCTTTCCCCATCCTCCTTTTTCATCCTTTCCCCCACACAAACTACATCAACACCCTCACATGCATGTCTTACAGATTCACAACACATATCATCACATATACATAATACACATGCCATATAACAACATAAGAACATGCTTGAACTCCACGTTATATCATATACAAAATAATTACTATAATAACATATGATGCATAACATACAAGGCATTTAATGCACATCAACACATAATAGGCCTTAGTAACACCTTACCTAAAACGACATCAGTCTTGGAGCACGCTCCTACGCCTCCTTAGGACTTTGATAAAATAATAACATATTAATAAAAATAACATTAACAAATTTCTAATTTTACTAAAGATATAAGAAATAATAGAAATATTCTAAAAGTTGATAATATAGTGTTGAAAACTTTACCCTAATAATAATAATAATGATACTAAAATAATAATAGCAAAGATACTAAAATAGTATCAATGTTAATATTAATAAGAATAATAATAATAGTAATAATAACCAACATAATACAAATAAAAATAATAATAAAAAGGGCATAGTTTGAAAACAAAGTGAAATAAAGGCTTCCTCCCCTTTACCAAAATAATACTAATAATAATATTAGTAAAGTAAGTAAGAAAATTTAGTAATAATAATAATAATGAAATAGTAATAATGATGATAAACCTATAATAATATTGCAAAAATGATAATAATCATCATACTAATAATAGTAAGGATAATAATCGAAGATAAAATGAAGTAGGGTTTCTACCCTACATTGAATAATAATGAAATTATTCAATAATAATAATAATAATAACACTAATAATAATAATAAATGCTAACGATAAAAATAATGATAATAATAATAATAATACTTGATATTTATAATACTACTACTATAATTCAAAATAGGCACAATAGGGTTTCAGCCCTATATAGAATAATAATATTAACATTAAATAATAATAATAATAATAATAATAATAATAATAATAATAATCATCATCATCATCATCATCACATAACAATAGCAAAACTAATAGTAAAGTAGTTGTAATATTAATAATGGACTAATAATAATAGTAATTTGAAATAGTAATAATAATAATAATAATAATAATTATAATAATAATTATAATAACAACATATTAATATTAATATTAATAATAGTAAATAATGGAAATAATAAAAGTAATAATGATAAAATTGAAATAAAAATTACAATAGGGCTTCGGCCCTCAATAGAAATAATAATAAAAACATTAATACTACTACCAATAATAATACATATTAATCATGGAAGAAAAAATAAATAATAATAATAATAATAGTATTTAGATTCAAATAAATGAAATAAAATAAAATAAATTAAGGCTTGTAAAAATAAGATAAAGGGTTGAGAGGGTTTAGGGTTCAACCTTAGGCTAGTGGTGATAGGCGGCATTGGTGGTGGTGCACAGCTGCGACAACGGTGGTCAGAAAAAGAGAAGAGAAGAGGAAAAGTTGAATACTGGGAACAAAATAGGGAGAATGAAGGTGGGAGATGGGGTGTTTGGAGTTGCCCAAAAGGAGAAGAACATAATGGAGGTGGTGGCGGATGGTGGTGGTCGAATGGGGAAGAAGAAGAGAAAGAGAGAAGAAGAGGGAAAGAGAGGAAAAGAAAGGTAGGGGAAGGTAGAGGAGGGTCTGTAGAATATTTTGGGTAGTGAAAGGAGCTATGGTAGAGGAAGGAGAGGTGGCTAATGGCGGCGTAAAGGGTGGCGGAGGTGGAAGAGAGGGTTGATCGGGGAGGGAAGTTCGCATAGCTAGGGCGACTTGTGCAGGAAGAATCGAGGGGGATGGGTGAATTTTTTAGCTATAGGGCGATGCAGGGATGATTTTGGTAGGCAGAGAGGGCAACGAAATTGGCCGAAGGTGGTAGACAAGGTGTCTAACGGTAGTGGCAAGGTCGGGAAATTTTGGGTGGGAATTAAAAGCTCGATAAAAGGCAGCTTACGAGGGTATTTATAAATTTTAGAAGAGAGGTTAGAGTTCTGTGGGTCGGCTATGGGGTAAGGTAGGTAGGGTTAGGGTCATTAGTAGAAATCAAAATGGGGCAAGGTAGGGTGTTATACAGGAAAAAGGGAAGGGATCACGTGAGAAGGGGAGATTTGGTTGGGTTGATAAGAATGAGGAATCGGCGAGGGAGAGAGAAGAAAGATTGGCTGGATCAACGGTGAAGTTGGCGACGAAAATCCAAGGCTAGACGACGGTTGCAGGTCGGCGTCGACGGGGGAAGAAGGAAGAAGAAGAGTGGGGGCTGGATCGAGCGGTCCAGAAGAAAAATGAAGAAAGGAAAAGGGGGGAAGAACCACCCGGCAATGATGAGGGGGTTTAATTTAAATGAACCGAGGAGTGTTTGAATAAAAAGAAGGAAAAAGCGGCGCTTTGCTTGCCGTAGAAAAAAAAGGAAAGAAGAAAGGAAGAATGGGCTGCAGAAAGGAGGAGGAGCAGCTGCGCGGGCTGGGCCATGCCGAAGAAGAAGGAGAAGAAGAGAAACGGAGGTGGGCTGCAAGAAGGAAAGGGGGAAGACTTGGGCCGCGGGGCTGGCCTAGGTTGGGGAGGAGAGGAAAAAGAAAAGAAGAAGAAAGAAAGAGAAAAGGAGAAAAAGAAAAGAAAAAGGAAAAAAGGAAACGAGAAAAATAAATAGGTTGGGTGTTTAAATTAATTAAAATATTTAGAATATTTAAAAATAATAATATTTATATAAAATAATAGTTAAATCCCTTTTTAGGTTAATTTAGGGTTTTTGAAAGATTTTTCATAAATTCCATTTTAATTATCAAAAACCTTAATTTTCTCCAATTAAATTATTTATAAAATTAATATTAATTTGTAAATATTTTATCTTTATTATTTTAAATAAAATAATTTATTTAATTAATTTCCAAAATAAAATCCTTAATTAGCTAAAATACCCAAATTACTCCTAGTTAAAATACTTATAAATTTCTTCTTCATTTTCCCTAATTATTTTATTTTATTTTAATAAAAATAATTTATTTAATTAATTTTTATAATAAAATCTTATCTAACTATATATATATATATATATTTAAAAATTAGAATTTTCGGGGCATTTCACTCTAAGACATGCATGCTAGGATGCTTTAATGAGATGGTGTGGGGTGAAAGGATGAAAGGGGGAAAAGAGGAAATGAGTTGACTAAAGGGGAATGAGAATGGTCTAAGTATCTCATGACCCATGAGGGGACAAATGGAAGGGAAATATGGACAAAATAAAAGAGTGGAGTGGATCTTGCATGGGGAAGTCTAGGGTTTGCAGGTGGATGATCCTTATGTGTGAAAAGTTTCCTTGGGGTGTAAGAAAGGTAAGGGGAGAGTTTTTGGGATGATAGGAGTCCTTAGGTAGAAAATAGTACGTAGGTTGGTATAAAGGTGTATAGGGAACTTAGCTAGGGTTTGGGGTGGCCAACTGCGGTTCCGTAGTAACATGTATAAAATGGGAAGTAAGGTGAAATTTTTGAGGTTGAACCTAAGTGAGAAGAGGAATTGGGGATAAAGGAGCATGCGTTGTGTGGGTTAGGGAAAGGATGGGTCATATAGACTGACTTACGAATTTCGGGGAAACCCTAGAGGGTGATAGTGAGTTGTTCTTAGATGGTATAAGGACGCATGCCTCTACCCACACCCTTAGGAGTTGGGTATTCATGGTAAGTAAGGAAAAGAGGGAAATGATGCTTGAATATGTTGGGAGGCACAGAAGTTCCAAGATATGGGACGGGCCGCTCTCAAGGGAATGGGAGTAGACGGATTGTGTGAACAGGTAGTCCAAAGGACATGCATGTCAAGGGTGGAAATATTTATCGAATAAGATACTAACTATTTAAAGAGGAATATTTTTGAGTTAGGCCTAGATCAGTTCACCGGCGAATAATAGTGGTTAGGAGCCTGGGTGCCCTAAAGACCAATCTATCGGCGAATAATAGTGGCCAGACGCATTCTACCCTGCATGTTTCTAGTCCACCGGCTATAATAGTGGAGGATTCCGTGCTCAACAAGCCAAACCTACTGATGTTAAACCATAGAAAGATATTATCTACTTACAGTGAAACACCATGAGAGTCGGGGCCAGACCGGTCCACTAGCGAATAATAGTGGCCAGGTACCTTGTTAGTTGGAGGTCATTCCATCGGTGAATAATAGTGGCCAGGTGTGTTATTCCCTAGGTGTTTTTTCAGTCCACCGACTATAATAGTGGGGTTTCTATACTTTCATGGATAGATAATAAGCATGGCATGAAATGAGTATACCGACTAGAGATCTAAAGAATAAGCTTAACTGGACTATAACACGACCTTTACAATCTACATTGCTTGTATGTTTATCTGTATGATCATGCTTGTATTATATGCCTTATGTGTATGGCATTATCTACATGGTTACCTTGCTCAATACATAGCGTATTGACCACCCGTTTCATGGGTGCTGCTAATTCCCATGAGCATAAGGCCCTACTAAGTTTGTGCAGGTAGGATACACTATCTTTGATGCCTATGATACTTATGAGGCATCAGGCGAGGCTGAGAATTGAGCTTTGGGCTAGGCATGGGGACCCGGGAGTGTTATTGGCCGGACTCTCTCTTTTATTCCAGTTTACTTATGTATCATTTTATTTTTGTTTTATCATATTGTACCCTTTTACCCCTCGTGGGAACTTTGATTACATACTTTATTGGGCTGTATAACCTTAAACGTGCACTTTAATTTTCGTGTTATGAGCATGTCAATTTTATCTCTGTTTTAAGTTGTTTAATATTCTTTTGAAATTATCCTTAGCCTTGTGGTTGGTACGAGACTGGCCGGGGGTTGGGTTTGTACTAATCACGACGGTAGCACCCCCGTGCTTGTGTTCATTTTAATTAAATGAAAAATTTCAATTGAAATTTTTTGGGGTGTTACACTAGGATTAGATGGTAAGCATCCCAAAATTTTTGTGATTAGGGATGTTAAGCTTAGGGAATCTGATTTTTATTGGGACCATTTCCTAAAGAATGATATCATGCATGGAATGAAGGACAAGAAGTTCAATTTTGAGGTAAAGCCTAGTGAAGATCATATTCAAGGCAATGATGAAGTTACTTATCTAGTTGTTTCTGATTTAGATAATGAAGATAATTTAGAAGTTCAAGGGATTTTATCACAATACCAACTAGCGATAGATAGGAAAAGGAAGGAAGAAAGACCTCCAAGAAGATTTGCTTATGTTGATATAGTAGCTTATACAATAAATACAGCAAGTGAGGTGGAGTAGAACCAAAGTGCTACAAAGAAGGATTATCAAGCAACAATAACAACGAGTGGATAAAAGCTATGAATGAGGAAATGAATTCTCTACGTAGTAATAATAATTGGGTGCTATCTCTTAACCCTAAAAATAAGAAACTAGTTGGTTGTAAGTGGATATATATAATCTCAAAGAGCCTCTAGAAGCTGATTATACACCAAGGTTCAAAGCTTGGTTAGTTGCAAAAGTTTTTACATAGGTAGAAGGGGTGGGTTACTAATAAATATTGGCACCTATGGTAAAACATACTTCGATAAGGAGTACTAGTGTTGGTTGTAATTAATGACATGGAACTTGATCACTTTGATGTAAAATATACTTTTCTTCATTGTGATTTAAATGAAAAAATATACATAAAACAACCTCTTGGGTATGCGAGAAAGGTAAGGAGGATTAAGTGTGCCTACTAATAAGTTCTTTTTATGGACTTAAACAAAGTCCTCGGAAATATAATATTTGATTTGAGTTATATATGAAAAGAATTGACTTCAAACAAAGTAAGTTTGATTCTTGTGTTTACTATAAACACAAGGAAGGTGTTGGGATGTATTTTTACCACTATATATAGATCATATGCTCATTTCTAGTAAAAACATGAATCAAATAAGTGATGTTAAGTTTTTACTGAAAAGGGAGTTTGACATGAAGGATTTATGGGTAGCTAAAAGGATATTGGGTATGGAAATCTAGAGATAGAGGAAGGAAATAAATTTATTCTTATCTCAAGGTTCTTTGTTGATAAAGTACTTGAAAGATTTGGTTGCTTAGAGATGAAGCTTGTGTAAACCCCAATGATAGTTTAGTTTAATTTGAGTAAGGTAAAAGCTCCTAATATAGAGGAGGAGAAGAGGTATATGGACAAGGTACCTTACTAATGTGTTGTAGGGAGCTTAATGTTACTTATGATTTGTACAAGGCCAGACTTGTCTTATGCTGTGAGCGTAGTGATTAGGTTCATGTCAGAACCTGGGAAAGAACATTGGAGGTAATAAAATGGATTCTTAGATACCCGGATAGACCAAGAAAGGTTATATTGGTGTTTGGTTGAGAACCAGATGATCAAATTCAGTTGGAGGGGTACACTGACTCTAATTTTACAAGAGACTTAGACACAAGAAGGTCACAATCTAGTTATGTAGTTTAGCTAGGTGGCTGCACCATAAGTTGGAAGTCATCCCTACAGAGGGTAGTCACTTTATCATCCATAAAGGAAGAATATATAGGTTGTACTAAAGCTATTAAATAAGCAGTTTGATTAAAAGAGTTGATGAAAGAATTATAGATCTTATTCAAAACTATGGTGGTATGGTGCGATAATCAAAGTGCATTGTGTTTGAGTAAGAATCCTATATATCATGAGAGGGTAAAGCATCTTGATATTAAGCTATATTATATTTGAGAGGTGTCTGGAATTGAAAATTTCATACTTGAGAAGATAAGAACAGAAGATAATCCAACTGATATTTTGAAAAACCTAATGTCAACTTACAAGTTTGAGTATTGATGTGAATTACTTTATTGTGTCAGCTATGTAGACAATATGTAGCAATGTGAAGCTGAATCTTGTGATTCATCCACATTAGCAATGACACAACTCCAAATGGGTCATAAAGTTGATTAGTGTTATATAATTATAACATACTAGCAGAGTGATGTCGTTTTCGATTAATATGTGTAAATGTATGGCTCGGAAAGTGTGTGTAGTTAGTGCATATAGATGGAGAGTAGAAAGATAGAAGAGAATAAAGAAACGAGATTGAAATACACACAAAAGCATAGAGAAGAGAAAAGAAGAGAGTAAAATAAAGAGACTTCAAAGAAGTGTGTAACACCTTGAGTCCATACGACCACGTGGAGGCTACCTTGGAGCGTTTTCGGATTGATCGACTGACCCCACAAATCAACACGAGTCCTTTCAGCGCACTTTGTCCTCACTCAAACACTTCCTAAGAAATTTTAAAAAAATTCCTCAAACTTCCTAGGAGGGTCACCCATCCTAAAAATTGCTCCACGGCCAGCACGCTTAACTATGGAGTTCTTAAGACGGAATCACCAAAATGATGGTATACCATGTTGATATAAGTAGCCTAATCAATCCTTATAACACTCCCCTCAATTTGGGGTATTACATTCACCCTTGATCAAAGAACGCAATGTTCTCGTTGTGCCTCAACTAATGATTGTCTTAATACAGTTTATCCCAAGAATCGTTCCGCTAGGTGGCTAACTGGCTCATCCTAGTTCAGCTCATGGTTGCAGTTTTGCTATGATACCATTTGTAACACCCCGAGTCTATATGACCACACGAGGGCTACCTTGAAGTGCTTTCGGATTGATTGGCTGGCCCCACAGATTAACATGAGTCCTTCCTCACTCACGCGCTTCTTGAGAAATTTTTAGAAAATTCTTCAAACTTCCCAAGAGGGTCACCCATCCTAAAAATTGCTCCACGGCCAGCATGCTTAACTGTGGAGTTCTTAGGATGGAATCAACAAAACGTTGGTATAACATGTTAATATAAGTAGCTAGATCAATCCTTATAACACTCCCCTCAATTTGGGGTATTACAAAGTGTTTTTTGATGTTATCTTATAAATATTGATGGTAGAATCAATAAAATATGAAGTATTTTTCTCTTAATTTAGATTGTCTAGCCTTCCCTATATTCTTTTCATCTTGAAAATTTTCTTTCTTCTTAATCTTATTAGTTTTCATATTGACAAGTTAGTCTTGATTGGTTCAATTATTCATAATGTTGAACTAGCTATCTCTTGGTTTATCGAATGGGATTGGTACACTTTTTTTTTGGGGTAAGAAGTGATGTAGCATAACTAGTTAAAATCATTTATAGAACGGATGTTGCAAAGAACAAAATATTTGATTAAAATATATAAAGGAAAGAAGGAAAAAAATTTAAAAAAACTAAAAATTAGAATTCATAAAACATCCCCAATTTGTAAGCTTATTGACTACTTGATTTGCCTCTCGGTAAGTGTGTTGGATCATAAAACTGGTGAAGTTACTCAAAAAAGCCTTTTAAGATTAGAACATAAAATTTTCTAGATTGGGTATCCTTGGTGATGAGGGAGAGTTCTATTGTTGCATCACATTTAATAAAAAATATATATTTTGTTGCTCTACAAAAGCTGTAAGTCCAACACAAAGATGGAGCTACTAGTATTGTAGAATATTTTCTTTTCACCACCGGAGGTTCTTTTCTTCCTTTTTTTGGCTCATGTTGGTTAAAGGTATTTTTAGGGGCCTATTTTTCTCTCAATGTCATGATATTTTTCTTACTTTACTCTCTTTAAAAGATGTCATTAGCAACCATGTTCTAATGTGGGACTTTACGATATTTTTTTTGAAAACCTTTTAAGACTAATTTAGCCAAGGTGGATGGTCGGTTGTGTTGCACAAGTATGAAAATGGGGATGGGGAGAT
The DNA here is from genome assembly GCA_030549775.1 of Tamarix chinensis. Taxonomy (NCBI): domain Eukaryota; kingdom Viridiplantae; phylum Streptophyta; class Magnoliopsida; order Caryophyllales; family Tamaricaceae; genus Tamarix; species Tamarix chinensis. Next base: position 74,817,120 of record CM060179.1, on the reverse strand, counting down.
TTGGGAAAATTATAATTTTTTAATTATAAATTATATTTATGTACATTTTTAAAAAACGGGGATGTGGAAATAAAAATGGAGAAATATTTTTAGGATTGGGATGGCAAATCAAAAGGAGTTCACGTGCATTAATGATGGTTGCTTTCCCATTTCTCATGTTTGATGTTGTTGTGATTTTGTTGCATACTCTCCTATTTTGGAAGTTATGTTGTGTTGCTATACGCTTGATGATGCTCTGGATGGGATGATCACTTTTTTTTTCCAGAAGGGTTGTGCCTTGTTTTTTTTTTAAACAAGTTGGCATGTTTTTGCCATTGAAGCATGTTTTGGTTTATTTTATCGGACACTTGTCCTCCTTTTATTTCAAAGTTTGTTTATAATAATGTTGTGGGTATTAGTAGCTCAAAAAAGGTTGTATTAAGTTACAAATAAAATTAGGCTTTTGATAAGAATAAAAAAAATAGTGTAACAGGTAAGCTAGGGTGGAGATGTTTCCCTTGGTTTGGTTTAAACTTTTGAAAAATGATAACTTTACAAGTAAACCATTTATGATATATATAGATAGATAGATAGATAGATAGATAGATAGATAGATAGACATATAGATAGATAGATAGATAGATAGATAGATAGATAGATAGATAGATAGATAGATAGAGATAGAGAGAGAGAGAGAGAGAGAGAGATAATCCACACACTATTAGATAGTTGAAAAAAATTATATATTATTTGGTTGCAAGCATAACATTACCCATTTTTCATTCAACTTATAGTGGGATGGTATTTGAGGCATTTTTCATTTATGATGCTTGTGAAAGGTTATCTTTAGGACATACTTCAGGTAGGCATACTAAGAAGGTTATTCATGGGGCGTGACTATTATTGTGTTGAGCACCATACTAATTATGGCATTTGGTGAATTAATATGCAGTTGATTAGGCTTTAACTCTTTAATACTCTTACTAGGATGTTGGGGAAGTATATCACAATAACATTTAGTTTGGAAATATTTTTTTACTCTATCTTTATGATGTTGATTAATCTTGTAAGTTGTTGAGCCTACAACCTTAATGATCTCTAAGATTTGATTTACACCTTATCTTAGTTATCCTCTCTTAAGTTCATGAACCTACAATCTCAATGACCTCTCTTAGGAATTTTATACACACACAACCTCTTGATAATAATTTTTGTGAAGAGTGTTTTGGTGATTACAAAGAATCTCACAATTACAAGATATGAAAGTGCAAAACCAAATCATGGGAAGTAATCTTAGCTTAAATAATGATTTTGAAATGAAGAACACTTTTATCTATTATGTTTGATATTTGTGTAGAAAAATATTCTCAAGAAAATTTAAGATATGAAAGTTTGAAGAATTTAATAATTAAGAAAATTAAATAATAGATGAATCCATGTATAAATAAGTTATGAAAAAAGTAGTTTGAAATCTAGAACAAAGCTTTTTTATTTTTATTTTTATGGTGCTCTCTAAAGCATAGAGTCATTAGTTGTATTTAATGTGAGAAAATATGGCTTAGCAGAATTATTTATTATGTAGAAAAGGTATATTGGTTAATTGATGTCGAAGGACCATTTGATCGGTACCTAAATTTTTCCTAATAAAAATTTACCTTTAGAGTTCAAAACCTAAGCATTTTTTTTGATAATCATAACAAAGATTGAAAGGTGCTGAAGACACCTTCGAGGGCCAAAAGGGCTAAGGAGTGAGGACTCCTAATCTAAGAAAACATGCACGTTATGCACTAACTCCTCTATACTATAGGGAAACTCCTTACCGCTATACTTCAACCAAAAGCCAACTATCATCTTGATAGACATGAGCATCCAGTTGACGCAAAACTCTTGATTGTCAAAGACCACCTTATTCTTGGATTCCCAAATAGAGCCAGTGATAGCAAAAAAGGCTGCCTGCCAAATGACCTTTTCCCTCCCTCTGTTCTGGACCCCTAGCCAAGCCAAAGCATTCTTGTTCATTGTCTCTGGCATTACCCATTCGCGCCCGATCCATTTGCATATATCATACCACAGTCTCCCCGTCCCATTCAAAACCTAAGCATTGTAGGGTTTAGTTAAGGCAAAAGAAAAGAATGTTAGAGAAACAAATGAAGAGGAAGAATTTTATGCCACAAACTTGTTAACTATTTAAGTGGACCGATCGAGTAGTACTTGATGTTGTGACTAGTTGACATGAGAAATTCCAAAGATAAAATTTTTTCAACCAATCACTAGTTAACTAGTCTTGATCACAAGTTTTCTAGTACCTAGTTAGAACCAATACACAGTTTTTTGGTTGAATTAGTGTTGCACATCTTTACAAAAAAGACCATAACTTGAGATATAAAGCTTGAAATTTAGTGTTTTCATTTCTTTTTGTAAATTAAACATCTTAATATTTCTAAAGGTTTATTATAAACTTAAAAGTAATGTATAGAGAAATTTTCAACCAAGATCAAATGTAAAAGGACTTAAGAAAATACCGACTTTGAACTCCTTTTGTATACACACTTATAAATATTTGTGATGTTTGAAATCATTTTAATAACTTTTAAAATAAAATTCCATCCTTTCAACGTACTTTTTTCCACCATTTATGCACTTTTTGAGAAATTTTAGAACTTAGGGTATAATCACTAAAAATATTGTATATCATATTGATATAAGTAGATAGATCAATCCTCTTAACACTCTACTCAATTTGGAGTATTACAAAAAAACATCATAACATTGTTAAACCTAAGTTCTCATTAAATCAACACATTACAAGAAATACCTAGGACTTAGAGATATCATTATAGGCTTGAAGTCTTGTTTTGTCTTCTTTTTTGATCAATGAATTTTGTTTGAGATATGATTTGAAAACTTGATCCTTATAAATCCTTAATTTATTTAAGTGTTTAATACTTTAATTTTTTCTATGATACAATTGCACATTTAATAAGATAAGTCAAATTCATAATTGAGTTTGTTTTCATCAAAACGAAGGTTGATTGGTCTATGAGGTTAGCAATTACAAATATAAAATAGAAAGTTATATGTCATGTTATCATATAAATAAAATCTTAAAATATGAGTGTAATGTCACGACCTACTCTTACTTTTATTTTTCAAGTTTTTATCCAAAATATTTTAGAATACCCTAGATCTATGTAGACTCTAGTGGAATTTTGTGAAAGGTAATGTAATACTCTAGAGATATTCTATATAATATAATAACTATATAAATATCTAAAATCTAAAAGAGTGCGGGAAAGTCCTATAAGAAAGTCTCTAGAATTCTCAAGTAACTTTTGAAGTTGTAAAAGATCTAGAACCTTTCATTGTAGGGAAGTGGGGAGGGGACCTCAACTATAAATAGATGAGGACCCTTATTTCTCTGACCATCCAAGACTTGTAAAGCTCTTTAATTACTCATCAATAAAAAGTATTATCTTAATACACACAAACACTCTCTCACTTTCTCCAAGGTTCCTAAGTTCTCTAAGTATTGGTGTTCTTATTTGTCCTTTAAGGCTTGGTTATGGATGTTGTGAGGGGAAGGATAAATTAGCGAGTAATAAAGAAGTTGTTCTTTCAAGTAGCACACAAGAATGACTTAGGCGAAAGGATTCACCCTGTGATAAGTGATATCAAAGCCTTGATTTAGAGAAAGATTTGGTTATGAGGGATCATAGTCATGACATATAACGTGCTAGTAAGGAACCCAAGTGAGATGATTATGTGTCTATGAAGACTCATTGTAATGAATGTGAGAAGAAGAATAAGGGTGTCACTAAGTATAAGTTAGTGTTCAAGGACCAACTATCTTCATTTGAGAAAAGGGTTACTCAGATGGAGAGGAGGACGGATAAGTCAGTGGGGAGACTCTATATGTTGGATGAATATATCAGTGATGATATTTGTGGAAAATTCCTTGGTGGCATAAGCCACTTGTTGGAGGAATTCCATAAGGATGTGAGTACCCTAATGGGGGATCTTAAAACCCTTAGGGTGGAGCATTTTATGTTGAGATGAGATCTCAAACAAGGAAGGAAGGTTAGGAATACTAAATGATCAAACTTTCTAGACCCCGAGGTATCCAAGTATGGAGGTAAGCGCAATGCTAAATGTCTTGATAATTTTATTTGGATGGTAGAATGATATATGTTTCATGCAGGTATAGAAGATGATGCAGTCAAAATTGATACCGCCACACTCTATCTTAAGCATGATGTTATGCTATGGTGGAGAAACTGCAATGATGATATATAAAGAGGTGTGGTGACCATTGATATATGGAAGGACTTCAAGAAATATCTTAAGACCCATTTCTACCCTTGAATATGAAGGAGTCTATGGTTGAGAAGATAAGGATCTTAAAGCAAATTGGTACCTTTAGGGGTGATGTTAAAGATTATAGGTCCTTATGCTTGAGATATTGAATATTTTGGAGAAGAATTGACTCCTCTACTTTATGGACGAATCACAAACATGGGTAGAGTAAGAGTTGAGGTGCCACAATGTTCAAGACCTTAATTTTACCATGAGAGAAGCATAATCCCTTATTGACTTTTGGAAGGAAAAGAAGGAAAAGCCAAAGAAGGGCGGCCCAAACAAAGGTGGGGGAGAGAAATTTAACAAGGAAGGAGCCTCACCTAAGTGAAAGGGAAAGTATGTGTAACACCCCAAATTTCACTCCTAAAAAATTTTGTTTAAAAGAATAATGCGGAAGCTAAAATAGGATTTGGGGAATGTTATCACCATATCTAATACAAGATAAATGTCTACCATTTTTCTCATGCTATATGCAAGTCTAAAACCTATCTAACAAAATTTAACCAACATCTATGCCATGAGGATAAATTCCCACAAGGAGATATCCTCATGCAGATGGTAAGTGAACAATTTCACCGAATAAAATCATCGCTGAATAAATCAGCGGAACCTATGAAATAATCTTGAATTTTAAAAGCTCATCAAAATAATGGGAAATTAAAATTCAATTACAAATCCCTTTAAATTTTAATACAACACTTGAAAAATTCTAAAAATAAATAAAATTAAACAAAGACAAATGTTGATGGATTAAACTCTGGATTCCTTACTCTCTCAAGCCAAGCCTTTAATCAAAAAATAATATCCGATCTCAACCCTGCACAAGAGGTCTGCTCCCCACCGTCAATGGATCGTCGCAGAACCCATTCAACCAAAGTAGTATCAGTACGGGTCCAGTACTGAGTAAATCACGACTACCTAACTCATGGAAGGAAACATGATACACATAAGATATGTCAATCTCTAGCTTACAATAGTAATGCTCAATTATGCATATAATAAATGCACCATTCCACTCATACAATACTCATGCTTGATTATACATGCAATACATACACCATTCTACTCATATAACCATTTTACTCATATAATAACTCATGCTTAATTATACATGCGATACATACACCATTCTACTCATATAATAACTCATGCTTGATTATACATGCGGTACATACAATAAAATATGGGGTCATAGATTCATGCTCATAAATACATGACTGAACATGATAATACATAGAGTACCAATGTACAATAAATCATGATTTCATGTTGAGTAACACACACTAGCCTAGAATATAGCATTCTATACATAAGGCCCACATGCAATTTAAATACTAGATCATGTTGAATGAGGAATCCTCACCCATTGGATCGGGTGTGCTTGAAGAGATTAAGAGTGTCCTTAAAGAGTATGAGCACATGACGCCACACGAGCTTCTTAGGAAGCTTTCATCTAGAAAGGAGGTGAACCATGTGATTAAGCTAGAGCCAAGGGCTAATCATCTATCCATGGGTCCTTACAGGATAACCCTATTGGATTTAGATGAGTACTGCAAAATATATTTTTTAAGTACTAATTTTGGGGGTGTTATAAAGTATCTTTCTTAGAATTATCACACTCGGTAGTAGATAAAGTTTTTTCTTATAGATACCGATAGGCGTGTGACAATTAGCATGTAGGTGCCAACACGATTATTTGATTACACTAAAAGGGTTATTATAAACTCAAAAGTAATGTCTAAAGAAATTTTCAATTAAGACTGATTTTGAAATCCTTTTGCATAAACACTTAGAAATATTTTTTATGTTTGAAATAATTTTAAGAACTTTGAAAATGATATTTTATAGATGATTAAAAACCTAAAAACATTATTAAACCTAAGTTCTCATCAAATCAACAAATTATAAGAAAACCCTATGATTTAGAGATATCAATATAGGCTAGAAGTCTTCTTTGTTGATCATTGACATGTGTTTGAGATATGATTTGAAAACTTAATCTCCTTATAAATCCTTAACTTAGTATTGAATAATTTAATTTTTATTATGATATATATGCACAACTAATAAGACAAGATAATTTCATAACTAAGTTTGTTACCATCAAAACAAAGCTTGATTTTTCTGAGGTTAGCAATTATAAATAATATATATATATATATATTAAAGTTATATATAATTTTATCATAGAAATAAAATATAAAAATATAAGCATAATGTCACAAACTACTTGCTTTTTTATTCTTCACATTTTTGTCTTAAGGATTCTGGAAAACCCTAGAGTTGTGTAAACTCTAGTTAATGTTTATGAAAAATAAGGTAATAATCTAGAGACATTATAGATAATATAATAACTCTGTAGATCTCTCAAATCTAGAAGAATGTAGGAAAGTTCTAAAAGGAAGTCTTTAATATTCTCAAGTAAGTTTTGGAGTTGCAAAAGATCTAGAACCTTCCACCGTAGGAAAGTGGGGGAGGGGACCTCAACTATAAATATAGAAGAAACCCCTTTTCTCCCACCATCTAAGACTTGCAAATCTCTCTAATTACTCATCAATAAAAGTATTCTCTTAATATACACAAACACTCTCTCACTTTCTCTAAGTTTCCTATGTTCTTTAAGTGTTGACGTTCGTATTTGCCCTTTAAAGCTTGGTTATAGCTTTAGTGAGGAGAAGGCCGAATAAGTAACCACTAATTTTATTATTATTTTAAGTGCCACATATGGAAGACTTAGTTAAAATGAGTCACCTTGTGAAATGTGGTATCAAAGCCTTGATTTGGGGGAAGCTTTGGTTATAAGGGATCTTAGCCATTACAAATGATGAGTTGGTAAGGAACACCAGTGAGATGATTGTGCGTCTTTGAAGACCCTTTGTAGAGAATGCGAGAAGAAGAATAATAAGGGTGCTACTAATGATAAGTTGGTGTTCAAGGATTGACTATCTTCACTTGATGAAAATGTTACTTGGGTGGAGAGGAGGATGACTGAGTTGGTGGGGAGACTCAATATGTTGGATGAATATCTCGGTGATGATAATTGTGGGAAATTCCTCAGTGGCATCAATATTTTTTGGAGGAATTCATGTTATAGAGGACATGAGTACACTAATAGGGGATATTGACACTCTTATGGAGGAGAATTTTACATTGAGATGAGATCTCAATCAAGGAATACATGTTAGGAATACCTAAAGGGTTAAGAGTTCCAAGCCCCAAGCTACTCAAATACGAAGGCAAGTGTAATGCTAAAGAACTTGATGATTTTATTTGGATGGTAGAATGATTTAGGCATTGTTTAGGTATAGAGGATGAAACTGTCAATATTAATATTAGCACACTCTATCTTGAGCATGATGCTATGCTATGGTGGAGACGCCATATCAATGAGATAGAAAGAGTTGTGGTGGCTATTGATATATGAGAGGAATTCAAGAAATATCTTAAGGCCCCATTCTACCCCATGAATGTGGAGGAGGTTGTGGTTAATAAGCTAAGGAACTTAAATAAAATTAGTACCTTCAAGGATTAAGTCAAAGAGTATAGCTCCTTAATTCTTGAGATATCCGATATATCGAAGAAGAGTTGACTCCTCTACTTTATGGATGGATTGCAAAGATGGGTAGAGCATGAGCTAAGGTGGCACAGTGTCTAAGGCCTTGCTTCTACCATAAGGAAGGTGGAGTCCCTTATTGAGTTTTAGATGGAAAAGAAAGACAATCCAAAGAAGGGTTACTTGTACAAAGGTGGGGTAGAGAAATTCCATAAGGAATGAGACTCACCTAAATGGAAGAGAAATTATGAAGGGGATAAGGATCACCGAAATAAAAGAGTGTGCTCCATCTGTCACGGGGAGCACATTTATTTCTAGTGTTCCAAGAGAAAATAGTTAAATGCCCTTATTAGTTTCCTTGGAGAAGAAGGGACATCTAGTGAGAAGGAGTTACAAATGGGTTCGATGTACTTCTTAAGCTTAGTCAAGGATAATGCTAAGGAGGATCCTAAGGGGATGGTCAAGGATAAGAAGGCATATGAGGGATTAATATATGTCAAAGCTAATTTAAATGGTGGAGGCACCAATGCATTAATGGACACGGGATCCTCTAACAACTTTATGGAATAAGGGGAAGCCACAATACTCGGGATCAAGTATACCATAGAGATCGGTTGGATAAAGGTTGTGAACTCAAATTATAGACCTATTGTTGGTGTTGATCAAGGGATACTGTAATATTTTCCAATTGAGTAGAGTGTTATTAGGATTGATATGGCTACTTATATTAATATGGTATACCATAATTTTGGTGATTCCATTCTAAGAACTCCATAGTTTAACGTATTTGCAATGGAGAAATTTTTAGGATGGTATCACCAAAAGGATGGTATAGCATGTTAATATAAGTATCCATGTAATCATTATAACATTCCACTCAATTTGGGGATATTACATTTATCCCCAGTCAAATGACATAATATCCTCGTTCTACTTTGATCACTGACTATGTCATGATAATATAACCCAATAATCATCCTGCTAGGCTACTACTTTTCTTATCCAAGTTCAAATTGCGATCCCAGTTTTGCTCTGATACTATTTGTAACACATTGAGTTAATAATACCATACGAGGCTACCCTAGAGTGCTTTCAGATTGATTGGTGACCCCATCAATCAATACCAATCCTTTTAGTATGCTTTGTCTTCACTCACTATGCTCAATTTGGAGGTATTATAGGTACCCATTCGGTTGGTCCAACAAGAAGACATGGTGGACTTGACGGTGGTACCCATGGACAACTTTAAGATGGTGCTTGGCATGGAGTTCGTGGATAAGGTATGCCCACTATCATTTTTAGATTCTAATACCATGCATATTTCTAAAGGGAAGAAGTCCTATATTGTGCCCCTATTATAAGAAAAAGTAGAGTCCAAGATGCTTTTTGTTATGCAAGTATCTAAGGGACTAAAAAGGGTGAGGACACTTACTTAGCTATATTAAATGAGGACTCCTCACCTATTAGATCGGGTGTGCTTGAAGAGATTAAGAGATTCCTTATGGAGCATGAGAACATGATGCCACCTGAGCTTTCGAGGTAGCTCCCACCTAGGAGAGAGGTGAACCATGTGATTGTGTTGGAGCTAGGGGCTAAGCCTCCAACTATTGGTCCTTATAGGATAGCCCCACCAGAGTTGGAAATGAATTTTTAAGTATTAATTTTGGGGGTGTTATAAAATATGTTTCTCAAAATTAACACACCCAGTAGTAGATCAAGTTTGTTCGTGAGGATACTGAGAGATGCGTGACAATTGGTGTGTAGGTTCTAACATGATTATTTGATTATGCTAAAAGGGTTATGCTCTGTATATTTATTCATTCTTGATATTCACATGGATTCTTAGACTTGAATTGGATTCAAACCCAAAAATAGTTTTGCATGTCAATATTCCTTGAGTTTGCTTTAACGATCAAACAAATACAGAACTTTGATACATTCATGAAGAATCAAATACACGATCTATAGAGAAACATTAGGTGGATCATTGTTAAATCACATAGATAGATAATTACAATTGAAATACATATATAACAGGATTGCCCAATCCTTTTCTTAAATGACTGAAATTGTGAAAAAGAAACCTACGTCTGCACATCACAACAACCATCATCCCTTCTCAGGCCGGGCTCTTTTTAATCAAAGACAATAATAAATTGATAATCAGTAGTGATGGTTAATTGTATATACCTTAGATCAATTTTGCGTCCGTCTCAAATTGCATTTGTTGTTGAGAAGCCGATCGAAGCAATCAATATATATATACATATATATAGATCCCGATCATGGATTGATCAATAACGAGTACTAAAGGGCTTGTAACTCTTGAGATCGAGAACAACCCCAGCAACAGAACCAGCAGCAGCAGCAATACTGATAACGAGGCAAGCAACACTCAGAATCTGTAAACAAACCCATCTGCTGCTCCATTTGGCGATCCTCTTTTGAGCTATGTACATCTCCACAGGGTAGTACACCGTCAATGGCCAGAACCCTAACGCTCCGAGCAACCCAACGACGTCGTTAAAGAAGGGAAGAAGCATGGAAATAACTGTAGTCACAACCACAAACACGGTCCTCCAGATCAACCTAAACATATTCAGCTTATAATCAAACACCCCAGGGATAGAGACCTTGATCTCCTTAGTAATGAACTCATTATCAGGAAACCTGTTAGAAGCAATCTTCTCGACGAATGCAAAGAGAGGCTGACAGTAGACTTGATAGGCACCAACGAGGTGGATAACAATAGCAGCATTAGCAATGTCAAGGAGCCAGTAAGGGTTGTAGAAGCCAAAGCCAGTGAGCAAGTTTCCTGGAGATAAATCACCGAAGGCAGCGTAACCCATGCAGCCGCATAGCATGTAGAAGATTGTGGTGGTCGCTACACTCATCAGCGTAGCTTTCTTCATCGTCTTGGCTTCTGATGGCGGCGATCTTACCGTGTCTTGTATCTCAATGAGGATCAGGGAATATGAGTACGCGAATGCAATGGCACCTAAGGCTTGTAGGCTTCGCCATATTTTATCTTGCTCCGTCACTGTCCCGATGCTTATCCCTGTTAAACTCCCTTTGAATGCTCCATTTTCTGTCAGACGATCATATAAGAAATTGTCAAGAAATATATATGGATTTTTGAGGTAAAAATTATATATATATATAGGAGTGTATATATATACACATACCTGCAACTTTGGCTATTCCAAGACCAAGGCCAACGGTGGAGTAGGTAAAAGACATAACCGCAGCAACAATGGAGAGCCACCATATTTGATCAAAATCAGGGATCTGAGAGAAAATAATCTCTGTAATACCAAAGATAACCATGTATGGAGTACTGGAGATATGACACGGATCTTTGTCCCCACTCGCATGAAAACAATTAGACCTCTTGATCGCCCTGTTCCACGAATGTTAATGAAAATAGATATTATGAAATCAGTAGAGGTAAAAATAGCGTCCAATCTGAATTATGTCATAGATGGCATCTAGAAAAGTCATGTATGCATATATCCTCCTCGTATCTAGCTAGTTAGTAAGGGAGACTCTTTTAATAAAAGACTAGTTACAAAAGAAAGAAGGGCGGCAAATCCCAACCTTTGAGAGCCAACCATTTAAAGGAATTAAAGGTTAGTTTAATTAGAGCTACTAATCAAAATAGATAAATATTTATTTAAAAAAATATTAATTTCTATTTTAAATAAATATATATCTAACCTAACTACTTTTCATACATACCTCCAAACAGAGGACTAAATTAGTGTTTCATAACCATCAACAAATTGAAAGAAAGACAGGAAAGAAAACAAAAGAACTCACGTCATGCTAATAGATGCTGCAATTGTATAACCAATTGCCACTCCAAATAGGTTAAGGTACTGAATCCATCCACACATTTTTACCTGCATCCCACCTACATAAAATAAAGTAAAATAAATAAAACCTCAGTTTCCTTCTTGTTATTCTTCCTATTTTTTTCCCTAAACAAAATAATAATTTTACATATCATGTACTTATAACCGGCCCGTTAATTTGATTTCTTTCTGAATTAATATATATATATATATATCTGTCTCTGTGTGTGTACGTACCAAGATTAGAGCGGACAGCATCCATGTAAGTGTAATTCCTCTTTCCGGTAACAGGGTCACCGGAACGGTAGCAATCGGAGAGAAGGCAAGAGGTGCAGTAAGTGACGAAGGAAAACAATAGCATAACAATAGGTCCGGCAATCCATCCAAGTTGAGCCACAGCCCAAGCTAATGACAAAACTCCTGATCCAATCACCGCTGTTATGATATGCGCACTTGCTGTCCATACACTCCCTGCACGTACCCAAACCAAAGTAGGTCGTAATCATACATAAAAACAACCATTGCTCGAGTTAAAACAATAAATCCTTTTTTTCTATGGGAAAAAAATAAATAAATAAAGCAGTAGTATGCAGGCTGGGATTGATAATTAGGATAGTAATTACCTGTACGTTTAAGACGTCCATCATCGTCGAAGAATTTGGAGTCGCCGACGTCGAGAGACACATCAAAGACTTGATGATGGTTTGCATGATGATTTTGGTGCTTCTTGTTCTCAGCCATCTTGTATTGTTATTTTGGGTCGTAAAACAAAAACGAAGACAAACAATTAATATAAAAAGAAAAGAAAAAAAGTAGTTTTGCTTAGCAAATTTTGTCTGAGTTTTTTTCTTTTCATAACTAAATGATAAAAAAAAAATATTGAAATTGATTCTAGAGAAGAAAATGAATCACGTGTGGACATTTCTGAGTTTGCTAGTTAGTATAGTTTTGGTAAAATCTGAGACATGCATAAACTAGAATAAACTCATTAATTACCACTTTTATCCAAGAGAGTAATTTTTTTTTATGGTCGTAGCTAATATCTGCTTATTCAACTTTTTTTTATTTATTTGAATTATATTTCACCAAACTATCAAATATATAAATACTTTGAGTGATTGCTTGGCTGAGAGTTTTGTTAGCCAAAATTTGATAGCTGAAAAATTAATCGACTAACTAGTTAAGTGACCAGTGACTTCTGCGTCTTCTGCCGGTATAGAATTCTGATCACCAGGACTGCGCTGCACTATTCAGTTTTTGTTTGGGGGTGAGAGACTTCACTATTTAAGTATCCATGCTCTGTAGACTACTGTAGACGTACTAGTGACTCATATGCACGCTCATGATGTGCGGAAGAAAGTGAGGGCCCTGTGAGTTCAGGATATATGGCAGGGCCAAGAGGAGGATACTGATACTATGCTGCCACTCACCGTCTCTATCCCGACGATGGCATAACAATTCATTCAAAAATCAATAATGACCCAACGACAAAAGGAAGCGATTCAAGGATATAAATATTATAGGACAGTTTGTTAGCCTCACGAACAGAGATGAGCCTGCTTCACGCTAATGAATAAGAATCTGAAAATTTGTTTGGGACACAAAAGTCTAACAAAAATGTCGGGATTAACTTGGTAACTTGGGACAGGAAACGGTGGTGGTTATTAGTTGCGTAACAATTATACTCAAAGACGCCATTTGCATAAATAATTCGTACCTCGAAATCGAACAAAGGGTTAAAAGGCATGAACAAAATAGTAGCATATCATGCTTACCGTCATTCCCATTGTTGTCTTCCTCTTAAACTCTGGCAGTTTCAAGGAGGAACTCCACTCAATTCGTTGGGGAATGAGATGGACGGATTTGGTACGCCTGCCTCTTTGGACCCAAGTTTCATCCTTTTTATAGGGGGGAATAATGATGATCTGTCCATGCACTATAGAAATGAAGCTGTAGTAATAAATATAAAAATCTCTCGACATCTATGCCTTTAAAGAACTACACATTGAAATTTGGTCTTCATCTCTCCTCGTCCATCCTTATTGGAGATATTATACGGTTCTCTCTGTTTCTTTCCCTTTTTTGTTTTTATTTATTTAGCAAATAATACCTCCAAGTGTACAAGAACCTGGTCAATCGTGGGAAAAACGAATAGAACCATCCACCATTATTAGCTGAAAATTCCTCCAACCACCTAGTGGTCCTATTAAATTATATTTTTTGTGGATCATATATATACCAATATACATTAACATTTAATACATATAAAATCGGTCATGCCTTACACACTAATGCTCAAAATGGCAATTGTTGCATCTTCATGCCCCAAGGAGGAAACTTCTACATATGCCCGGATTTAATATTTTATGTGTAGCATCCCTCACTTTCTTTTCTATAGCAACCAACTCATCAACAATCACCATGCATGCTAAAAAACACCGCCATCAACGCTTGCCTAACATCACTTTTTTTTAACTTGAACATTGATTTCCTTAACAAAAGTGCATCCTTGACAAAAGTATCCCGACTTTACTTACATATGGCGCAGTGGGTACATTGACCAATCTGACCCCCTTGAACCTTAGACAGGCGTATTGGCTGCTAAGAAGCTTCATCTTCTTCTCACTTATGTGGTCGAGTCTATGATATCGTACATCATATTAGTCTTCCACTAAGTTCACTTCGGTTGATTGACACAACTATGCTTGAGTCTAATATAAAGAGAAACACTTGCTGCCCTAGCCACTATCATTGATCCCTTTGTTAACTTCCATGAACCTCTTCCAAACTGACTCACGTAGTCTTCATCATTAATCTTTCTAGCCGAGATTAGATTCATTCTCAGGTTTGAAATGTGTCTTAATTTCTTGACTTGTAAAGTGCAACCCACATTCATTTCTAGTTTTATAGTCCCTATACTGACTATCTTTAAAACACCATCATTACCCATCTATACCTCATTGAAGTTTCCAAATGTGTAGGAGGATAAATAATCTTTGTGTAGGATAACGTGATAAGGCACATTGGTGTACACTACCTAGTCGATAATTGCACATAAGGTGTTTGTGCAAACATTTAAATGCTCTAAGACAATTAGCAGGTCATCATTAGTGATGATTGTGACTTCCTCATTCATCTTATGTCTCCCTTTAGCACCCATCTTCTACTCCTAGCAATCCTTCTTCTAGTGGTAGAGCATCCAAACAATAGAAGCAATGGTTATCATTCTTTAAGTTTGTAGGTCTGCTTTTAAACCTCCCCTACTTTGCTTCCTGACTTGGACCAATCTCGGCCTACTACTAGTGCCTTAGACTTTGATGACATGCCACGCTGACTCATCTTCTTATCTCTTCTCCAAGAAGTGACATCATTATAAAGGCCATTGTGAGATTTCCATTCGAGGGAGAATAGTTGAGACACACACATAAGGTCTATTAACAGTCCATTATAGAGCTAAGTACTAATAGAGTTTGAACTTCATCCCTAAAATTGATTGCTATGTTCTTTAATCGGATGGATATGTTCTAAAACTCATTGAGGTGTGTTGTAATGAGTTATCCATCTACATACATCAATTTGCACAACTTTCTCATGAGTTTTACCTTACTTTTGCTTGTTGTATCAGCATAAAGTGAATCTATCTTTGACCACACTTAATAGGCAATGGTTTCTTCTTCAAAGTGATGAATGACAATGTCATCTACTCATTGAAGAACATAACCACAATATCTTTTATGGAGCTTCATCATCATCATATAACTCATTTTATTCAACATCATTGTGACCAGCTTACTTGTTTTCAAGACTACCAACCATATGCTTTGATGCCAATTATTAGGGATGACCTACCCTTGTATCTAGGCTAATTATTGGGATGAAAAGTTCCCTATAGCTAGTTTAGTGTGAAATATAGGATCGAACACTCCAAGGATTTAATCCTTAGATCAATAACATAATTGTAAGGACATGCAAAAGTAAATTACAAGCATAAAAATGAAGATTTATGGGAGGAAGAAAAGAACACTTTCATTTAGAAAGAAAAATGGGAGCTTTCATGAGCAATACCTTGTCCTAAAAATCCTTTAAATTATATTTAAAATTATGTTGATATAAATTAAATTAGTTTTGGTTTTGGAAAGGGCTTGAAATTTAAATAAAAATATAAATTTCAATCTTACCATTCAACCATTTGCCCAAATTGATCAATCGATACTCTTAGGAACTGACATTTCTACTCTACAATAAACCAGTTGATTAGTTTACCCAAACTCATTGACTGGTTATTCCTCGATTTCAAATTCTTATTTGTTTTTTCTTCTAATATATTTCTAATGTTTTTGAAAACTTATAATTAGAATCTATTTGTGTTAATAAGTATATTTTGGTGCTTTGGAGTGTTTTTTTATTACATTATTTAGATCATTCTATGATTTTATTTAGCTAAAATCTCGAAAAAGTAATTTTTTGGTAATCCATACCTTCTCTCCTTCACTCTCACTTTCCTATCTTCTCTAAAATCTATGGTTACATGTTTAACTTTCTACAACCTCTTTCTTGACTTACCAACCCTTTGTTATGTTTCTACTTGATTACACTTTACCTCCCTCACCTCACCTCATCTTATATTTCTCTTACACTTGGATGCCCACACTCAACCCAAGTTAGTCTTTTCTCACTCCCACTTGTGGATGTCAATCATCTCTTCTCTATACACCCCATTCCTAATTCATTTTCACTCCTTACCAAATGCACTTACTCATTCTCTCCCTTCCTTTGTGAAAAAAATTATATTCCTAAGTAGTCGGCATTTCTCTAATTTTATCCCTTCTCTTTTCTATTTAAAAATAGAGGCCTGCCTCTTTTTTTCTTCTCTTCTTGGTTGATTCTTATCTCTTCTCCTAATATTAGCTTTAACTCTTCCTTTTTTCTCTTAAATAATGAATGATTAAGTTTTTGAGAAAATTTAAAGATCTTAGTTTTCTTCTTCTTGAAATTTTGTTTTGAAATAAAGGTTGAGTTATGACATTCTTCTTCTTATTCTTCTGATTTGATTTTGTTAAGTTTTGCTAAAAGTATTTTGATTATTTTGATTATTGATTATTTTAGGAATCAAGATCTTGGAAGAGAGTCATCAAGTTAGGAGTATTTTTGTGCTAGAATTATTTATTGAAGATTAAGGCATTATTATCTCTAATATGAATAATGTCTTTTGTTATCTATTGTGGTTTCATGTTGGTATGTTTCTATGATGTGTTTGAGTTAACCGAGTTCTTAGATTTTAGCATGTGGCAAAGTTTTCACCTCTATAGCATTAAGCATGTTTTGAGTACTTTGATATTATGCATTATTTTTTTAAGTATCAATTATACCATGTATTCATGTGATTATATGTTTTGATTATGTCTTTCTTTGTATTTTATGACACAAAAGCATGCTAGGATTGATTTGGAAAAGTTGGGTAAATTTTGAGAAATGGATTGTGGGTTTGGATGCTGTTTTGTCCAAACAAGTTGATTGGTTTGGAATTCTTAATTAGCTAGTTGTAACAATAGTAAATTGTTTTGATGAACTAGTTAACTTGTTCCTATGAATATTCGACCAATTTTATAAACTCATCAACTAGTTGCTTTGTGACTAGAGTAGTTTGGTCTCTACATAGACCCATCCAACCAGTCGATTGGTTTACTAGTTTTATTTTTATCTCATGTCTGGTGCTACAAGACTAGTTGACTAATCCTAGCGACCAATCAATTAGTTCGCCTGAGTTTGATATGCTTGCATGATTATTTGATGATCTATTTTTGGGACTTCTATCTTAATCTTTCCATGTAATTACAATATTTTAATCATGATTTCAACCATGCCTAATCAAAATTTAATGAGTATCAAAATGATAATATTGTAGTGCCTTTTTTGGTTGAGTTTGGTGTTCCCTTAAAATCCCTAATTTGGTGGCTTGTATGCTTTAGTTATTGTTTGGTGTCAGTAATTAAAACATCTAATTGAATTGATCTTTGGAATTGAATAATGGAATCATAGAGGAATTCCCCATATGTGTACATAAGGCGGCTTGGTTATCTTTTGTGCCCTTTAAGCTAGGCACCCAAGTGTGGTGGATGTTGAAGATTATTGAGAAAAGCCCATTGGCAATATCATTATTGCAGTGGATGTAACATACCTAAAATTAAGCGTATGACTTATACCGTAGGCACCTAAGTGGATGTTGAAGATTCTTAAGAAAATTCCCTTAGAACTAGTGTTATTGTGGTGGGAGTTATAGTTGTATGTTTGTCCTAGCCTTGGATATAGACAATGGTTTGATTCCAAACAACTCATTTGGGTTTTGCAAACCCAAAATTTAGTGTATGCCCCTTCACCTAGGTACCCAATTTCGATAGATGTTGAGGATCCCTTAGAAAAGCCCCTGACACTAGTGTGTAGTGGTGGTGGGAGTTGTAGTCTTATGCTAATCCCCGTCAGGGATAATGACATATTGTGGCTTGTTCTAGAAACTCATTTATGAGTACTCTATATACCTTACTATGTCATATGTGTATTTACACTTTGATGTGCCATGTTCCTCTTTCTAAGCATGTTGTATACTATGTTATTATTTGATCTCAATGTGTAACATGAGTCCTTACCATGTTTTAGGTAGTATGTTTATGATTACTTGACCATGTGGATACTACATTTGTGTAATCACTATGATTATTTAATTTTTATTTTGATGAGCAGATGACCATTTGTAGGGTTATGATTATCAGGTAGAGTAGATCGAAGTTGATAATGTGGGCCAGTAGTTGGCTATTGCTTGGAGATCAAGGTTTATATTTTTTTGGTTAAGAGTTAGGCTAACTAGCTAGATGTGTTTTACCCATTGTGTTGGGATATTTTTATTCCTTCAGTTATTTAAACTCTTGAGTTTGGTTCATGTATTTAGATCTTGTAATCTTTTCTCATCTATATATTCTTATATTGTTATTACCATTGTTCTATTATTAGTGCATGCATATTTTAGTTCATTGTTCCATTTTACCTTACATTAGATATGTGTTAGATGATGATTACACCTCTCTTATGGTTGGTGTGGCGATAGTATCACCTTATTTTTTTGCTTCTGAATTTTTTTTTGAAAAACTACAATTTTTTGGTCCAAAATTTTGGGGCATTTCCACATGTGCTTCTAATAAATGGTCCATATGAATGAATTTTATACCACCCCATCTAGCTTAGACTGATATAAGATGCTACATTAGTTGATAAACCTAGTAGAAGTTTTTACCTAATGCTTATCAGTATAGAAGAAGTGTACAAGCTACCCACTAATGAGTTTCCATATGACATGACCTTGTTAGTGTAACACACCCATTTTTCACTACAAAAAAATTTCTTTAAAACATATTGTGGAAGTAGAGAAACACTTAGAGTCTTACTATCATACCTAACATAAATTAGACGTCTACCGCCTACCCCATATTAGATACAAGGCTAAACCAACATTAAAAAAGCAGAGTGCGCAATGAACGGTTTAATTGAAATGATTCCAAAATATTTACAACAAGCAACCCTCATGGGTTCTAATCTAATCATTACAGAATACATATTAAAGTATAGAATTACAAAACATTGGTTGGGGCATGAGGCCCAAAACAAATTTCATGGTCCTCCATTGACCCCATCAAGACCTTCCAGATGTCCTCGCTCACAAGCCCCGACTCAACTAAGGTAGACTTTTACTGGCCATCTCCAAAAACGGGAACATCATTATGCTACATACTGAGTAAGCTAAGTTTCTTTCTTAATGTACAAAAATATACCAAATTATCATACATAAATATATATATTACAGTATGCATCATGATAGGGCTATATATATAAAGATATAAGTATATAAAGTTATATTATCATGTATAATTCCAACATGTAGAATACTTTATACAGTCTCATAGCCATCTCATATAAGCATGTACATACTTAATGGCAAGGAGAACCTAGGAACCTCTAGGGTTGATTCCAATTAACTAGTTCTTTATGTTATACCATTAATTCATCTATACCATCAATATTTCATTTCATAACCAAGTAGTCAGATCAACCATTAACCAAGTATAATAACCAGCTTTACTCATTTTCGACCAATCAAACCATTACTTCCATTCCTACCAAGTATTAGCCATTCTCTTAATCATCATTGATAATTGATCAATTATTTACTTAAAAACCATATTTTATTATCATCAAACGATGGACTATGCACCACCCCTTGGTCTCACATACCATGGAAGCGTATACAAAAAGGACATAAAGTCCAGGTTCAAACCAATCACCTAGTGGACATAAGTCCAGACCAAAGCTAATCCCCACAATAGACGTAATTCTAGGCCGAAGCCAATCAATATCGATATAAGTCCAGGCCAAAGCCGAATAATATGGACATAAGTCTAGTATGAAGTCAACCACCTAGGTAACCAGACCCTTTAGTATCGATACCTCCTAATACATCATTAGTGTCTAGAGTAGGTAAGGCACCAAGACTTCTCAGGATCTCACTCAAAGGCACTAAAAACATCCAAAGGCAGACAGACCCCCGATAGCTAATCAAGGATCTGGTAACCTAGACCCATACCCAACTCAATTTTCTTTCACTTTAAGTGATTAATATTTTATTCATAAGGATGGGTGATCATACAAGGTCCGTACAAGTAAATAAGGGAAATCCCCATATTAAATCATATTGATCCTTTTATTTCCATTTTCCCAACCATGTGGTCTTACCACTTATCCTTGGCTAATGAATTTTATGTCCATCATATGCTTTGATTCATACCCTTATTGATTCCCATTACTCTTATCTCTATATTATCACTTATCTTACGTGAAGTACACCTTTAGCCATTACATTACTCATAATGTATGCCATAAGTTATGATCTATTTTAATCTCTTAATTAGGCCAATAATCTATGTTAAAATATGAACTTTATCCCATGAATAATCATGATATAGTCCCAAACACAACTCCCTAGCATAACTAAACCACAAGGAAACAAATCATGCAAACTAGCTAAACTAGTTGATTGTTCTGACCTAACTAGTCAATCGGTTGCAAATCAATATTTCATATGTTGATGCTTGAAATTATTCCAAATGGATATATTCAATCCATAAGCTTAAATATCATCTCAATTATCCATTAATTTTGAAAAATAATGCATGCAAAAATTCATGAGTTCTTTTATGTGGTTGTAACGGGGCTATGGTCAAAAGGGTGGGATAGATATTTTGGAATGTAGCTAAAAGCCTATAGTTAGTGGAACGATAAATGTAAAATACAATATCTCAAAGCATGACCAATAATGTCCACACAAGCTCCATCTTTTTTCAAATAAATTCTTCCAACTACTCCCTTTGATATGTTATAATAAATTGTTTTGACCACCCACAACTACATGAACCATAAAGATAATACTTGATTTGCAATGTATCTTCTTCTTCTTCTCTCATTTCTCCTTTTTTTTGTATTTTTTTAGAGAATAAAAATAAATAATGAGGAAACCAAAAACCTCCTTTCACTCCCCAAATTTACACCACATTATTCACATAACCCATTATATTAGAGCCGATGCTCTTCTAGCTTAGTCATGGGTAAGGGTTACGTTCGAAATTAGATGTTACATATATGGGTTTAATCAACAAGAATTAGGCTCATAATCTCAAAAGGAGAAATAGAATATGGTAGGTTGTTTGGATAATGTGAACTACGAACAAAAATGCATGTGCCTCAATCACTTTTTATGCATGCAAAAGTTATATGTTACCTCAAAAAGATTCAATACAAGTTATAGTCTCCTAAACCACTAGAGAATATCACACAAGGAAATAAAAATCATGACTGGATATATAATTCATCTAATTTTAATCTCAATATCTCACCAATTTTAAATATCTACCAAATTTAACTCCCTTTTATCTCTATATGATAAAGGTTATGATGCTAGCTACATAAATGCTAACTCCTATAAGATAAATGAACATTCAGGTCCATTTCTCCCCTATTACTTACTTAAAATCAAAAGCCTTTGAGAATAATTTAAAATGTGGGTTAAAAAGTTATTCTAGACCTGAATAATGAGCATCTACCTAGTTCAATAATCGATAGAGGATAAGGACTCATATCATCAATAGGAGATGATTTCCCTATATCCTTTTTTTTTCATTTTCTTTAAAGAGAGGAAGAAAAAATTGAAAACAAAAATAGGTAATCATAGACAATCATCAATTCATAATGAACCCATACCCCTAAGCTTAAGATCTACATTGTTCCAAATGTAGCATGATATAAATGAGTGCAAGGGTGCATGGTGCATATTATCTCATTGATAAGAAAAAGATGGAGCGTGGGCATCCTAGTGGAGATTTCACTCATGAAAAGATTACATAAATGAAGTTATTAGAATTTAAATTTGTGTTTATCTGATTGCCTATAAAAATAATAAAGGAAATCAAAATAAAATAAAATAAGGAAGAAGGAAAGAACAAAAATGGAGGAAAACTTGAGTTGCCTCCTAAGAAGTGCTCATTTATGGTCATGAGATCGACCCCTATTATGCTCAATTCATTGATGAAGGATGATCAAAAATAAAAAAGGTATAAGGGAACCCTTTCTTTCTTTGTTCACCTATAATATAAAGCTTTAGTCATTTCCCATTTAACTTATAAGATTCCATTGTTTCACTCCATACATCAACAACTTCACTAGGAATGACCTTCTGAACTATAAAAGGTTTGGATGATCTAGACTTGAGCTTGTTTAGAAAAAGATTCAAACAAGATTTGAAAAGCATTACCATATCTCCTTGATTAAACTCTCTTCAAATTATATTCTTATCATGCCATCCTTTAATCCTTTCTTTATAAAGTGGGAATTCTTATAAGAGTCTAAGCATAGTTCATCTAATTCATGAAGTTGAATCTTTCTTCTCTCACCCACAGTCTTCATGACAAAGTTGAGTAGCTCGATATCCCAATACTCCTTGTACTTTAGCTCAAACTAAAGATGACACAATTTTCCTTATAATAACTTGAGTGGTTTCTTGTAGGCAGTTTGATAGCCCCATAAAGAATCTGGGAGTTTCATAGACCACACCTTTCTCGAATGATTAACAGTTTTCTCCAAGATACTCTTAATTTCATGATTTGAAACCTCTACTTGGACATTATTTTGAGGATGACATGGTGTAGAAACCTTTTGAGTGGCCCATACTTTCTCAAGAGAGTTTCTAATTTTCTTTCTATGAAGTGTAAACCACCACCATTGATTACTGTCTTGGAACCCTAAACCTGAAAAATATGATGTTTTTGAATAGTTTCACAATCACATTAGCAACATTGGTGCGGGATAATATTGATTATACCCACTTGGAGATGTAATGCATTGCCAATAAGATGAACTTGTTGTTACATGATGGTCGAAACAATACCGTGAAATCTATGCCCCACACATAAAAAATCACAATTTCCAAGATGAAGCGTAAAGCATCTTGTGTCGCTTTGTAATATTCTCGGTCCTCTAACAACTATCATAAGATATAAAAAATTGTCTTGCATCTTGGAAAATATTCAATCAATAAAAAGCTAATTGTAGAACATTTTTAGCTATATTTGAAGTGCTTACATGTCCCCCATAGGAAGATGAATGACAATGATAGAGAGTACTTGTAACCTCATCTTCAAAAACACACCTTCTAAACATCCCATCAACACACCATTTGTATAGAAATGGTTCATCCCAAAAATAATACTTCATGTCTTTGAAGAACTCCTTCTTCTATTGACAACTTAGATCCAGGGTCAAGACTCCACACACTTTGTAGTTGATAAAGTACATACACATGGTGCATCCTATATGTCTATGGATAACAACTAATCATTAGGGAAGGGGTCATCAATTGGTAGGTTATCCTCCTCCCTATCATATGGCTCTAGTTTCATCCTCGATAAATGGTCCACCATTATGTTTTCTATCCATTTTGTGTCTTTAATCTCTATCCCAAACTCTTGTAGTAGTAGTATCCATCGAATCAACCTAGGATTGTCATCTTACTTGCTCAAAAGATATTTGATGGCACAGTGGTCAGTATAAATGGTGAATTTGAACCCTACTAAGTAAGACTAAAACTTGTGAAAGGGGAAAACAATAGCTGATAGCTCCATTTTGTGGCAGCATAGTTAACTTGGGCCTCATCAAGAGTACAAATAGCATAATAAATTACTTGAACTATCTTATTTTTTCTTTGGCCCAACACAACACCAACCACATAATCACTTGCATTAGTCATAACTTCAAATGGAAGATTCCACTCTAGTAGTTACATAATAAGAGTTGTTGTTAATGCTTCCATCAACCTACGAAAAGCATCAGGACACTCATTAATGTAATCAAAGGAAAACTCTTTAATAAAGAGTTTAGTTAAGGGTTTTAAAATTTTTTAAAAGTCTTTAATGAAACTTGATAGAAATCAACATGTCCCAAGAAACTTCTTACTCTCTTAACTGATGTCGATAGAGGTAATTTTTCAACAACTTCCACTTTTTCTCTATCAACCTCAATGCCACGCTTAGACACCTTATGTCTTATAACTATTCCACACCTTACCATAAAGTGGCATTTCTCTCAATTTAGGACTAAATTAACCTCTTTGCAACTTTTCAAAACTCAATAAAAGTTACCTAAACAACCATAAAAATTATGGCATTCACAAAAAAGTATTCCATAAACATGTTCATAATGTCCTCTATAAAATAAGAGAAGATATCCATCATACATTGTTGAAAGGTGGCAGAAGGCATTACAAAGACCAAAAGGTGTGTCTCTATAAGTAAATATCCTATAAGGATAATTAAAAGTGGTATTTTTCTAGTCATTAGTAGGGATAAGGAGTGGAAGAATCATGAATAGCCATCCAAATAACAAAAATAAGATTATCTAGCCTATCTTTCCAATATTTGGTTTATAAAGGGAAGGAAAATATGATCCTTTTGGGTTTCCTTATTCAACTTTCTATAGTTAATGCACATCCTCAACTCATAACTGTCATAATAGGAATAAGTTCATTATTCTGATTCTTAACTATGGTTACACCTCCTTTTTTGGAAACCACATGGCCCATAATAACCCATTCACTATCTAAAATAGGATAAATTGCCTCAATATCTAGTATCTTTAGGACCTCTTTTTTTAACTACTTCCTTCATGTTAGGATTTATACATATTGGTGCTCTATTGAGGGCTTATGATCATCTTCCATGATAATTCTATGCATACAAATTGTTGGGTTGGTTCCTTTAATGTCATCCATAGTGTATCCTATGACTGTCTGATGCTTCCTAAGTATTCTAAGCAACTTATCAATTTCATTTTCATTTAGACATGCATTCACAATCATGGGATAAGTAGAGTGAGGAAGAAGAAATTCATACCTTAAAGAGGATGGGAGAGGTTTTATTTCTACCTTTGGTGCTTTATCCTCTTCACAAGTAAAATTTTTTGGCTCTAACTTCAGAATTTCAAGCTTTAGATTTTGAAGTGGAGAAATTGAGATTGATTCTAAAGATTGAGCACATGTGGATACCTTTGGGTATTCATCATTCATTGAGTCATCACTTACCAAACACTTCTCAAGTAGATTAACTGAGTAATGGTTTGCAAATTACACTTGTCAATCATGTCAACATAATAAAAAAATTTAGTAGTAAGATGGAGTGTCATATCTTTGCTCAAATCAAAATTTACCTTCTTCCCTCCAATGTTTAGGGAGAGCCTTCCCTTTTTAACATCGACAATAGTACCTACAGTAACAAGCAAGTGTCTTCCTATTATAATTAGAATGTTAGAGACCTTTATTTCTAAAATAACAAAATCAATCGGGATAATGATTATGTTAACCTAAATAGGAACATATTCAAGCATACCTACTAGATATTTTACCGATCAATCTACCAAATGTAGTGATATGTGGTTGGCTTCAAATCACCAAATACCAAGCTTATTTCAAATATACATTAGCATAAAGATTATGCTTGCACCCAAATAAAATAAAGAACAATTAATAGAAATATTACCAATAATAAAAGGAATAGAAAATGAAACCAGATCCTTAAGTGTAGGAGGAAAATTATTTTGAATTATAGAACTACACTCCTTAGTAAGTGCCACAATCTCATATTCTTCCAACTTCCTTTTATTAGAGAGGATCTCTTTCAAGAATTTTTCATAAGAAGGCAATTGAGAAATAAACTCAATGAATAAGATATCAATGTGTACTTTTTTTAAATCTCTAAAAGCTTTAGAAATTATTTTTCTAACTTAGCCTTAGCAAACCTTTGGGGAAAGGGTGGAGGGGGCTTGTAAGGAGCGAGAAGAAAATATTTCTCAACTTTTTTTTCTTCCTAAATTTGAGTCTCACTATCCTCATATACTGTCTTTCCACCTTTTTCTTGATGTTGACCGTGTACCCCAATGTTTTCCTTCATCCTAGGCCCCTTGTATTGTTTTCCACTCCTAAGGGAATCTATCTTAGAAGCCAATTATTTTACTAACTCATTCATAGTTTGTTGTTATTGCTTAAACTCTTCATTCAATTTAAATTAATTCATCACAATTTTTTCCATTATATTTTCCAAATTGGTCCTTTGATGAGAGGGATTTGGTTGAGGGCACGAAACTGGGTGGGGAAAAATTAGATACAGGCATGGGATTTAGAGGTGGATTTCTATAAAAAAAAATTTAGATGATTCCTCTACCCCAAATTATAGGTGTTGGAGAATGGATCTCCCTTCTAATTAAAATTATTAACATAGATGACCTATTCATAACCAAAATTATCAGGGCATGGGGGTTTCCTAATTAACATTCTAGTACAGAGTGACCCACATAACCACAAATTTTACATGTAATTGTTGAAGTAGATGCCATAGAATAGGTACTTAAGCTTTCAACTTTTTTAAACAAAGCATCAACTTTAGACCATATATGATCTAAAGCACTAATGGAATACCTTCCACCTTATGATGTTTGAGTGTGTGTGCTTGCCCATTGATAGTGTTTCTGAACCATTTATTTAATGAGAATGTATGCCTTATCTATTTTTTTGTTCTTCAAATCTCCTCCTAGAGTAATATCAATAGTCATCTGAGTGTTGTAAGTAAGCCTAACAATGAGCCACTTCTCTAATCCATAGTGAGGGCACATACTCAATAATCACTTACAGTGGTCCCAATATTCATAGATTGATTCTCATTCCTTTTTTGTAAAGCTTGTGATTTGGTTCCTCATTTATGCTATTTTAATTGAGGGAAAATGCTTCCCTATCAACACCTAGACAACTGATCGCAAGTTGTGGTGGACCTAACTGGCAACGAATGCAACAAAGACGTACCTAGTTTTTATTAGAGAGAATGGAAATAGTCAGAGTCAAATAGCATCATTGGTCACTCCATTAAACTTCAAGCTATCAAAATACTCCAATAAAATCAATAGGCGGAGGTTTGGGTCTTTTGTAGCACCTCCTCTAAACTGATTATGCTAAGTCATCGAGAGTAGTGATGGTTTTAGGTCAAATTTATTAGCTTCAATAGTGGGCCTTGTAATGGTTGAGTGAATGCCTCGACCATTTGGGAAAGAAAATTCCTTAAGAAGCTTATTTTGATCACCTATTTTAGCTTGTCATGTGTTCCTTTTCTCCCTTATATAATTTCGTATGTCTGCAACATTCAATGATAATTCATGATTGTTCTCATCATACAATTTTGATTAATTCTCATTCATAAGAGAAATTCAGTAGCAAGGAAAATATAAGGCAAGAAAAAAGTCAATCTTAGCCTACTCACATGAACAATCAATATTAACACCGTAGTCCCCGGCAATGGCACCAAAATTTGATTGGAAAATCTATAAGTACATAGATTTATTGTAGCTATCAAGGTAGATCCTACTAGGATTAATCAAAATTGATCACCTATTGTAGCTATCACCAAAAGTTATGTTAATGACTATCTAAATCAATGAGTAAGGTAAAATAGAATAAAATTGTTAGATTAAATAATAACAATAAAATAAATAGCTAATTGAGTGAAATTAAATATAATGAAGGGTCACGATTGGGTTTTCACCACAACTTTGATACTTAATGATGAATTATTTTTCCTATTGGTATTAGTTTAAACTAAAAGAGATGAACTAGCCTAAATAAATCTAAATCCTATTGTGTCTAATTAAGCTTAATTATCCACTTTTATGGAATTAAGACTAATTTAAAGCCATTAATCTCCTTGCTAATCCAATAGAATCCCTAAGGAATTTAACCTAATTTCATGGTGTGAATTTCCTACTTAATTTGTAGAGGTCTGATATTGATTGTCACCTTTCAGTCCTTCAATTAAGTACTTGTAATTGCTAATTTGGTGATCAAGTGAGTCAATAAAATTTAATCAAAATAAATTAAGTTTGCATATTCAAACTTTCACCAATAACGTATACTAATTCATCATTTATTACCAAAAATTTAGGTTCTTTTTCAATCTTGGACAAAGAATCAACTCACACATAATTATGAATAAAGAAAAAATCAAATGAATATGTAATTCAATCATAGGAAGAAGATAATTAAAGAGAAGAAAGAAATAAGCAATCTTTTGGTGGCTAAGAGAAATCTTCAATAAAGATCCTATAAACCCTAAGCTAAAATACATATATATATAGGTCTTAAAAATCTAGGAAGAAATAAAGAAGTTTCATAAATATTGTAGCTGATCTACTTGTGTATCATGTGCTATCTTACTTAATTCATGCTTGTTCATACAATCTTTGGTATTTTGGTTGTAACATTTTTATCCAAAAACGTGTTGATGAGAGTCAAGTTGTGTTCGAAATCTATTGAAGAGGCCTACAAGTTTGATCTTTTGAGTTTTTTCAAATCCACATTTCATTTTACTGTAAATTTAAGTTCTTTATATACATAAATCCATTTTCTTCTTAAATCATGCATTCTAAATCTAACTGAAACTCTTATTTAACTTCAAAAAATCATTGAATCTTTCAATTTCGAGCTAATACCTACATATAAGAATACAAATTAAAGTAGTGTCCTTGATCTAAATACCAAATATGCATCTAATACCCATAAATTATATTTGTAATACACTAACATAATACATATTTTACGTATTTATCAACTCCCCTAAGCTTAGAATTTTGCTTTTCCGCAAGAAATTAATCAATAAGAACTATAGTTAGGTAAAGCTAATGAAGTAAGGATCACCTTCTCATCAATCCTGT
This sequence comes from Tamarix chinensis, assembly GCA_030549775.1. Classification (NCBI taxonomy): domain Eukaryota; kingdom Viridiplantae; phylum Streptophyta; class Magnoliopsida; order Caryophyllales; family Tamaricaceae; genus Tamarix; species Tamarix chinensis. The sequence goes on along the minus strand of CM060179.1, from coordinate 74,788,041 downwards.
AACCAATATCTAATATATCTCAAGATAAATACGTTTCATCGAGACTCTACAAAGTAATTTCCACATCTTTCAATATAATCACATTTAAAAATATATTTGTGATCATAAGTGTCAAAAGTCAAGAATAACCATTACATCCATTCCTCAAGCGAAAGTAACGGCAATAAATCCATGTAACTAGCTTCAATTTATAAGTAGCTAAATTGCATCTACATAACCTAACTAATCCATTACAATTATGAGAATTTCATAAAAAAAACCATAGCACACAAATTTGGATAGAAGCTGAACTCGTACAAAAATAATCAAATCAACCATGATTAATTAACCACATCAAAACTATATCTACTTTTAGTATAATTATGTTTAACTTATATCCTAAGTTCGAAAAAATTCTAGAAATGATCCATGTCTAAGCATAAAGTATTTCAACAGAATCCTTGCACAAAATACCTAAAATATGAAAAAATCAAACAAAACTAACAAGAATCAAATAAAATGTATGGAAAATAATGGAGGAAGGTAGGTAGGTTGAATAAAGATGTTTTAGAGCTAAGGGAGAATGAAAATAACCAAATGGGGGAATAAGGTTGGAAGAAATTTTGGTTAAGTTAGATATTTATATAATAAAGGTAATTTAATGATATTATGTGGTAAAATATAAAAAAAGGAGGGGATAGTCTAGAATTCAAAAGGTTTTAGGGAAGAAAATAAATTCCATACTTTAGTCTAGATATGTTAGGAATATAGAATCCAAATTAATATATTTAGGATAGGTTTAGTGTAGAGAAAATTGATTTTTGGAAGCTTATTATGCCTAAGATTGAAAATGTAAAAAATATTTTAACTTATTTTTAATTAATATTTAGCTTGAATATGTAAAAATATAAGTATCTTTGAAGTTTTGTAAAAACTTTTTGGCTACAATGTTCATTTCAGGACATAAAACATGGATATGGGTAAACAAGGCAATATATATATTTGTTAAGGACTCCATTTAAAATATTGAAAAAGGTCTAGTAGTCTTGAACAAACTAAGGAATTAAAGTATGATGAAATTATAATGGTTCAATATAAGTTTGATGGCCAAAAGTGGCTTGAAAGTCTTGCGGGAGTCAAACTATAAGAAGAGTTAAATGATTGAAACAAAACATTTTGAAAATGCAATAAGTACTAAACCCATTAAATGACGGGATTTCCTAATCGCTACCATACTTTCCATCTTTGCTTTTCTTATCCACATCTTCTTCCTCGGCCTTGGCTAATATGCCAAGCTATCCCAAATGAGAAATTTACGTAGGCCTTGGCTTGGATAATTCATCTTAAGTCTGATATGTCAATTGATGTCCTTGCTTGGCCAATGCATATGTCTTGTTGACCTACCTTTGATGAAAAACCAATTGTTTTTACCAAAATTAACGATAGATTCTTGGTCGATGCACTCTATCTAGTGTTTTGGAGTTGGTCCTAAAGACAGTTTTATGTTAAGGAACCCCAACATCGGCTCCTTCACAATTTTTGTGAGACAAATAAGGTACTTAAAACACAACGTTGAATTGTGGCATGCAATTCTTAATATGTACTCCTCCCCTAGCATTAGAGGTTGTGTTGAATGAAGAGAAATTACTTGTTATATTTTCACCTTATTTCATTTCATTTCTATGCTTCAATTGTAATAATAATAAAAAATAAGAATAAAAACAAATATTGGTGAATGTCTTGTTGTCATCATCATTTCCTCAACCATATTATAAAAATCAAGTTTCAGTGAACCAATGGATGGAACATGCCAACAATAAGGCACCTATAATAGTACAAAGTGCTAAAGTCATTTAAGAACCAACCAAATTGGTAGAAAATTAGCGAATCGATAAAAAACAATTGGATAAAAAATCAATTATAAAATCAGTTAGGACTAGTAGTAGTTAAAATTTATAAATATATATCACTATGCCAAATAATGAACTATTAGATGAGTGTTTTAGAGATGGGGACAGGAAATGGGGAAACAATGAATTTTTAAAATATAAAGTATGTTTATGTATAATTAAAAAAAAGAGGAAATAGGTAAATGTTTATGGGACAAAAATATTGAGACAAATGGAGTTTTGTATATTAATGTTGTCCACTTTGTTATTCACAGAGATAATCAGTGGTTGGCCATTGCATGTATTGCATTTAGGGTTTTAAATGAGTTTATTCGTGCACCCTCAAGCTAATGATAAACTTATTTGACTAAATAAATAAGTTGAACCAAGCTTTTAATGTACCATATCAAGCCAAGCATGCTAGTTTAGTGCTTAAACGAAAGAAGCTCGTGAGTGTAACACCTCCAAATTTTGAACTATAAAATTCCATTTTAAAGATAGTGCAGAAATATTTATAAGAGCAAAAACAAGAAATATTACCACCACATCTACCACGAGAGAGGTATGATTATTATCTAATACATGCCTAATGCAAGGATAAATATAACTCCCCAATTTAAGAACTAGAAAATTTTATTTTGAAGACAATGCAGAAATGTTTGAAAAAAAAATTGGAAAATTTTACCACCACACCAAATATGAGAGATGTGCGATCATCACCTATCCTATGCCTGATGTAAGGCAAAATGGAACAACAAACAAATATATACATGCTGATAATAATAATACTAATGATAACAAAAACAAAAACAATAATATATACAGGAAGAGTATGAGTGTTTATAATATCCAAATATAGGAAATAAAGCCAAAAATTCAAATAATCGATAAAATAAAAACTTACCAACATAATGGGAAAAACACCTATAACCAGTAAGTTTAAGTCTAAAGTATAGATATAAATCTCCAATCCAAATCAATGGCTAGCTACTAACTCACTTCATCACCCTCAGCATAATCTAACTGAGAGTCATACCCTACAAATCATAATTTTCTCCCTAAACTAGAAGCAGAATCATCACAATGACTACACAAGGGAAGTATTAGTCTGGTGAAGTATTAGTAAAAAGAAAATAACTATCTAAAACATGGAAAGACTCATGCATCATATTGAAGTCATATAGTAATGTGGTGATAAACATACCAATACAAAATTAACAGTTAGTCTCATGACAGTAATACAAAAAGGCATAATTACATGGAAATCATGGAATAATAGTAATACAGTAAATGAATCACAAGCATACAATGTAAACCATATTATAAATCTTCCTTTAGTGATAACATAATTTCTATTTATAAAGATAGTTCATTTAACCACAACCATTTATCCACCATGAAAAAAATTCATGGTAGCAAATAAACATAATGGGATACCACACCCACCATACGAGGTCAGGATACATCGAAGGGGGTTTTCTTTGAGGATATCACACCCACCACACATTGAGTGCATTTTCTGCAAGGGCTAACATAAATTAAGATACCACACCTTCAATGCCTCTACCGAGAGGGATAAAACATTGGGATACCACATCTGCCTAAGCAATGGACAATGTGAAGTGCCAATGATCTTTTATTGGGATAACTCACCCAACTGAACTTGACACCAATGCCATCTATGCCAGCTTGCCACAGTATAATCCAATACCTCAAAGATATGTGCATGCCCCCACCAATTGCAACCTATTAGAGAATAAAATAGGTGTTGAGTGAGAAATATAAACCACAAGGCGACCCGCACACTAATTCTGAGACAACTACCCCAAGAGTTGGAGAAAAAGGATAAAACAAAACCTTATTCCACAATTATTAATTATCAAGTGATATCACAAATCACAAATTAAGTCCACAAATAACTAATTGGGTGTTTCTAAGGGATAACACCAAACACATCACAAGGCATGAAAACCACCAATTTGGTGTTTAGAGATGACACTAAACTTAACCAATTAAAATCCCAAATATCATTATTATGATTCTTATTAATTCTAGGGTAAAAATGGTTGAAATCATAATTCAAATATTTTAATTACATGGTGGTATTAACATAAAATATCTAAAAGAATAATAACAATTAACAAACAAACCAGGTGGCATACAGCTAGACTAGTCGATTGGTCCCTAGGACTAGTCAGTTAGTCCGGGCGTATTAGACTTGAACCAAATTTAACACCAACGGACCATTAGACTAGTTAGTCTCATTGATTTAAACTTAGCCAACTAATACACGTGACTTAAACTAAAATGAAGAAGGAAATATATGTAATAATCTAGCCATGAGTTTTGGTCATGGGTAGGAGTAGTGAGAAGATTTTGAATATGAGTGCCTACTTAGCACATGTTCTAACTTATATAGAAACCACATGACTCAAAAGAAAAGAGACAAATACTAGTTTAATATTATAAGTAACAAAAATATGTAAGGAATGTCTTCTAGCTTTCTTTGTTCTTCTCCAAAATTTGCATTTTTCTTTCCAAGTGGTGAAAAGGACTTGACATACAACTTGAGAGGGACTTATGGATTTTTTGTATGGCTCTTATGGGTGCATAATGGGCTGCATATTTGTAGCATTTTTAAGGGATAAATTACTAAGGGAAAACGAGTTAAAAAGGGTAGGAAAATTATAGGATAAAACTTAGCTGATGGTGGCATATTTTTCGGGTGTTTTGTGGATGATAGAAAAGAGATATGAAAAGGCTTGCATGGATAGGCCTTATTGGGTGATTAATTTGTCTTAAGGAGAGTTTTTTTTGCTCTCAAACTTAGGAAAAGTAATGAAAATATTGTGATCATCAAATGAGGATGCTCCCATTTCATCCTCTCCCTCTTGAAAAGTAGCCTCCTTATCCTTGAATGGCTCATCATGAACGTAAGAAAGTAGATCTCCTACATTAAATATGTTCAATATATCTCCCATTTCCTTTGGTAGCTCCAATTGATACACACTATCATCAATATTTTCAATAATATTGTATGAACCATAACTTCAAGGCATGATCTTGGTCTTCCTTTTAAAAGGAAATCATTCCTTCTTAAGGTGAAGCTAAACTTGATCTCTTAGTTTTTACATGCATTGTCTCCGCTGTTTGTTAGGTTTGATCTTGTTCAACTCATTTACCCTCTCAATTTTTGTCCTCACTTGCTCATAAAGCTTCTTCATTTCCCTATCCCTTTCTTATGCTTTAAAGTTGATGTGGGCCTTGATGGAAAGAGGTAATAGATCGTTAGGAGTAGTAGGTTTCACCCCATATACTACTTCAAAGGTTGAGTGCCCTGTAGCATAAGTTGGTGACCAGTTCTGGGAAAACTCGGCATTTGATAGTTTAATATCCCAGTCCTTCAAGGATTTGTGAACTAAAATCCTGAGGAGCATTGTGAGGGTCTTATTAAATACCTTGGTTTCCCATCAGTTCGTGGATGATAGGCGATATTGAATAGAAGTTTAGTACTAACTAGCCTCTACAAGGTCTTCTAGAAGTAGATAAGGAAATTGATATCCCTATATGAGACAATGGACTTGGGAATACCATGTAGCATAACTACCTCCTTGAATAATATATCAATTATATAAGAGGCATCATCCATTTAATGAAAGGCAATGAAATGAGTCATCTTAGAGAACCAATCTGCTGGCACAATTATAGTATCATTTTGCCTTTGTGTCTTAAGCAATGATACAATGAATTTCATATTCACATGATTCCGTGGTTGATGTGGGATAGGCAAAGGAGTAGAAAGCCCCTATTGGAAGTGACTCTTGTACTTTTTACAAGTGAAACATTTAGCTATTACACTCTTTACATCTCCCACAAGCTTGGGCTAATAAAACTACTCACTAAGCACGTCAACGGTCTTGTTGATGCCGAAGTGTCTAGCTAATCCTTCTCCATGCACTTTCCTTACAAGTAATTCCCAGATGGAACATTTGGGAGTGTAAAGCTTATTGTTCTTGAAAAGGGATCCATCTTGGATGACAAAAAATCCTTTCTTCTTGTCATAATCCTTGAAGTAGCAACCAAAATCTTCATCTTACTTGTAAATCTCTCTAATGCATCCAATCTCCAATACTCTCATTTCTAACAAAGAGAGCATACAGTATCTCTTAGAAAGTGCATTTCCTACTACATTCATTTTACCAATTTTATTCTTGGATACAAAGGAGAAATATTATAAAAATTTTACCCATCTTGCATGCCTTGGATTAAGCTTGTGTTGGCCATTGATGTACTTCAATTATTCATGATTTGTGTGTAGCACAAACTATTGGGGCCTCAAGTAGTGTGGCCAATAATCAAGATCTCTTACTAAAGCATAGAACTCCTTGTCATACATAATGTAATTCACCCTAGGGCCATCGAGCATTTTACTAAAGAAGACGACCAACTTCCCTTTTTATAGTGAAACAACTCCAATGCCCACTCCAATAACATCATACTCGACCTCAAATAATTTGTTTAAGTTAGGTAATTTTAGGATGGGTGCTTCACTTAGCATTTCCTTGATCACCTCAAAGGTGTTTTGGGCTGCTAAATTCCACTTTAATTCACCTTTCTTCATGAATTTGGTTATAGGGGCTAGTAGGGTGCTGCAATACCAAATAACCCTCCTATAAAATGAATCCAAGCCATAAAAAGATCTCACTTGTATAATTCTTGTAGGTGTGGGCCACATCTTGATTACTTCCACTCTAGATTCATCCATGGCTGTGTTGGCTTTTAACACCACAAAACCTATAAATGTAACCCTAGGTACAAAGAACTCATGGTTCTCTAGCTTAGCATAAAACTTTGTGACCTCTAAGTGATAGACATACAATCTTGAGATACTAACATGTTCTTCCTCACTAGAGATATACACAAGAATATCATCAAAGTAAAATACTATAAACTTGCTAATGAATGGGATAAATACCTCATTCATAAGTCTCATAAAGGTACTAAGGGAATTTGAGAAACTAAAGGACATAACCATCCACTCATAAACCTTTCCTTGGTTTTGAATGCAGTTTTCCATTCATCACCATCTTTCATTCTTATTTGGTGGTAGTCATTCCTTAGGTCAATCTTGGAAAACAAGCGTGTACCATTCAAACAATCAAGCATACCATTAAGTTTAGGTATAGGATGCCTATATTTGATAATAATGTTTTCGATAGCTCTACTATCAACACACATTATCATGGTGCCATCTTTCTTTGGAACAAGAAATGAAAGTACGTCATAAGGGCTAAAAGACTACCTCATTAAAACCTTAGATAATAATTTGTCTACTTACCTTTGTAACACCAAGGCTTCCTTAGGGCTCACCTATAGGAAGCCTTATTAGGGAGTATAGCATCGGATACAAAGTCAATTTCTTGCACTATTCTTCTAATGGGGGTAATACATGGGGTAGATCATTAGAAAATACATCATCAAATTCCTTTAACAAATCCCTAACTTGTGGCTCATTAAAAACCCTCCCCTTGTTATCCTCTAATAACAACAATAAGTAGATTGCCTTCCCTTTTATTATAGCCTTATCTAGATAATTTTATCCTATTAATAGTGACTTCTCACAACTCATATCAATATGACTAGGCGTAGTGACAAAAGGGGTGAGTACAATCTTCATCTTGGAAAACTTCAAGCAATAGGTGTTCTTCCTTCCATCATGCAAGAAACTTCTATCAAATTGCCATGGTCTCCCCAAAAGCAAATGACAAGCATCCATTGGAATCACATCACATGCCGCCTTATCTTGATAGGTCATCTTAATGGAGAATGATAATTTCACTTGATTTGTGACCTCCAACATGTCAACATCATTAAGCCATTGTAGCTTATATGGTTTGTCATAACTTGTAGTAGTGAGGTTGATCTTATCTCCAAAAGTACAAGAAGCAACAATGACACAACTATCTCCATCCATAATAAAATAACATATTTTTCCAAGTATGGTGCACTTGGTTTGAAAAATATTTTCTCTTTGGGACTCATCACATATGCCGTCCTTAGTGTGAAACATCCTCTTAATCATCAAATATTCTCCCACATATGGTGGTGCAAACTCCTAATCTCCATTCATGGTCAAATCTTCCTCCTCTTCCTCACTCTCCTCCTCTTGATTAACCTCCTCAAAATCTACCATGGTCATTACCTCTTGTTAGGAAAATCATTTTGATAGTTTCCCAAGTCTTGAAATTTAAAGCAGCTAACACTTTTGGTTCAATTCTCAAATTCCACTCCTTTACTCCTCACATCTTTTGTCAAAGGTGTGTAAGGGAATTTTAATGGTGGAGGAACCTCCTTTGATATGCTAGCTCCCTTATTTGGGCCTCCATAACTCACAACCCTCTTTTTTTTTATGTTTTTTGACATTGATGGATAGATGATATAGGTCATCCAAGTTATAAAACCTATGCATCTCCACATTCCAAGCTATTTCATGTCTAAGACCACTAAGGAACCAAGATATAGTGTACTCCTCTATCTTATCCAAACCAAGCCTCATAGAGAGTTTTTCAAACTCTCTAATGTACTCCTCTATACTCAATGACCCTTGTTTCAAAGAGGACATTTTGTCATACAAGTCTTGAGTGAAAGAAGGAGGAAGGAATCGCTCCTCCATAATTTTCATCAAAGGCTTAACTTTGGAACCTCAAACCTAAAATCATGAAAACTCATTCCTTTTTTTCCCTCCTCCTTGGTTCCATAGAAGTCTCACTTGAGGAAAAATCTTCCTTAACCTCAGTACCAACATGCTCGAAATCCCCATATGGGTCACGAAATAGGGGTGTTTTTTATTTGGTCTTGGAACATATTAGGGATTATGGTCTCCAAGATATCAAGTGGTCTTCTCATATCATTTTGAAGAGACTCAATGGCTTAATTCCTTTTTAAATTATTTGTTTCGTGAAGTCTCAACTCTCTTGGTAAAGGAAGGTATCCCATTGAATATTAAGAAAGTTAAGAAGGTTAAGAAAATAAATTTATTAAGGTTAAGAGTAGGAAAAAATGAGCTTAGGTTCGAAAAGAAAAGAGGTGTGTTTGGTTCATAATTTTTTTTGTATGTGTGTTTGGTTTAGATAAGGATGATAGGAAGACAAAATAAGACCCAAATTTCTACAACTTAAGCTTTGATACCAAGTTGATGTATATGAGAACCAACTTGGTTCTTTCTAGGAGGTAGTGTTCCAAGTTAACTTAGAAAAATTGAAATATAGAGAAGAATGGGGAAAAAATTTGTGAGAATAAAATTTATTCTTGGTAACCCTTTGAATCAATACTTACAAGAACCAAGTAAGGTGTAAAATCTTAGGATAAATAATGGAAAATTTTTGAAAAAACGTCAAACTCTTGCACTTGAACTTTGAAGGGAAGAACTCTTAGTATATTAGAGAGAAAAATATAGCCAATAAGTTGCATGTTTTTCTTTTATTCTCTCCTTGACACTTATAGAATAAGTGTATGATTAAAGGTTACAACTTAACCAAATAATACATGTGGATTTAATTGAATTGAAACAAAGGAGGAAATCTACATAATAACCTAGCCATGAGTTTCGGTCATGGGTAGGACTAGTGAGAAGATTTCAAACATGAGTGCCTACTTAGCAGATGATCTAACTCATATAGCAGCCACATGACTTAGAAGGGAAGAGAAAAAGACCATTTTAAATTTTGTAAGTAATATAAAGGATTAAGGAATGTCTTGTAGACTTTCTTGTTCTTCTCCAAAATTTGCATTGTTCTTCCCAAGTTTTATAAAGGACTTGATACACAATTTGAGAGGGACTTGTGGTTGTTTTGTGTGTCTCTTATGGGTGCATAATGGGATACATTTTGTGAAATTTTTAGGGCAAAAATATTAATGGAAAATGGGTTAGAAAGGGTGGGAAAATTAGAAGGAAAAAATGTGGCTAATGGTGGCCTATTTTTGGGGTGTTTTGTGGATGGTACAAAAGGGGGTTAACAAGGCTTTCATGACTTTCATGGCTAGGCTTTATTGGATGATTAATTTATCCAAGTGAGGAGAATTTTGGGCTCTCGAACATAGAACAAATAATGACTATATTTTGATCATCAAATGAGGATGCTCCCACATCAATAAATAAGGGAGAACTAAAGCCAATATTAGAAGATGAAATAAGGGACAAGAATTCGACAAAGGGAGGGAAGAAAACAAGAGGCAAGCCTCTGTTAATTAGTAGAAAAGAAAAGAGGGAAAATGAAGAAATGTTCAACACATAGGAAATATTTCACAAATAAAAGGGAGAAAATGAGCAAGTGTAGGTGGTAAGAAGTGAAATGAATAAGAAATGGAGTGTATAGGAGGGAGAGCTGGTCAACATCTACATATGAGAGAGAGAAAGAGAGAGAGAGAGCCAAGACTAGGTGAGTGTGGGCAACCAAGTGTAAAAGAAACACTTGATAAGGTGAGGAAGGTTGAGTGAAGTTAGGAAGGGAACCGTTTCATAGGGTTGGTAAGTTAGGATAGGTGTGTAAGAAGTCAAATTGCTAGAAGAGAGAGAGAGAGAGGAGACTAAGGGAGAAGAGAGAATGTAAAGTATGCCTAAAAAATTACTTTTTAGGGAATTTTAATTAAATAAATTTATAGAATGATCTAAATAATATAAAATAATCCCAAAGCACCTACATATGCTCATTAGCACCAATAAATTCTAATTATAAGTTTTCATAAATATTAGAAAGATTATCGAAAAAAACTTAGAAAAAGATTTGAAATCGTAAGATAACCAGTCGATCGGTTTGAGCAAACCAGTCAACTTGTTCATCGAGAATAAAAGTGTCAATCTCTGAGCATACTAATCAATTGGTATGCTTGAAATTTATAATTTTATTATAAATTCAAGCCCTTTTCAATACCATAACTAATTTATTTTATATCATTTGAAGTATTTTGGTACAATGAAACAACAATGACAAAATATATGCTCTACCAATAATACCAAAATAGTAATGAGAACAATGATGAGAATAATAATATAGATAGAATATAGATTTTATAAAATCCAATTGCAAGAATCCAAGCAAAGAGTTTGAATAACTAGAAAGAACCAAAAGCATCCCAACACAATGAACAAAATACATCTAAATCAGTTATCCTAATTCTTAACTAAAAGGAAATATAACTCTCAAACTGCAAGTGATGGCTAGCTATTGACCCAAGACATCATCCTCAGTGTACTCTAGCTAAGAATCGTAACCCTTCAAATCATCCTCTACTCACTGAACCAGAAGCTAGATCATTATAATGATCACACAAATGTAGTATCGATATGGTAAAATAATGGTAAAACAAAATACCTAAAATATGGTAAGGGCTCATACTGCACATTGAAGTCACATATTAGTATGATGATAAGCTTATTATCAAAGTATAGCACCCACTCTCATGATAACAATATAACAAGGCATACTTGCATTGAAATCATGAATGAATAATAATATAGGTCATATATCAGAATCACATAACGGAAATAATATTATAAACATTCATTTAGTGACCACATACTTTCCAGTTATTAAAATAATTTGTTCAAGCACACCCATTTCTCTACTATGAACAAAATTCATGGTAGCATACACACACAATAGGATACCACACCCACTACTTTGGGTTAGGATACATTGAAGGGAGCTTCTATTGGGGTACCTCACGCATCACACCTTGATTTCCTCTCTTGCAAGGGCTACACAAGTTGGGATACCACACCCGCTTATGCAATATACAATATAAAGTGCCATAGGGCTTGTACTAGGGTACCTCACCCACCTGCACTGGATACCGGTCCATTTTGACCCTACAATAATATCATCCTATACCTCAAAGATATGTGCATACACCCTACCAACTACAACTTGATAGAGAAGGAAATAGGTATTGAGTGAAAAGATAAAAAAATACAAGGTGACCCACCCACTAACTCTGGGTAAGCTACCCTTAGAGTTAAAGAAAAAAGGGTCGAACAAAATATTAATCCATTATTAGTAATTACCTAGTGCTATCACAATCCACAATTTAATTTCATTAATAACCAATCATGCTTCCAAGTGGTAACACAAAACACAACACAAGACATGTAAGTCACTAATTGGGTGTTTAGAAGTGACATCAAACTTAACCACTCATGGCCCATAATATTATCGTTTTGATCCATATTAAATTTAGGTTAAGCATGATTGAAATCATAACTAAAATGTGTAATTACATGAAAAAAAATAATACAAAAGTCCTAAATAAAGAATCATTAAGTAAAAACCAAACATGGCACATTATGGCACACCATTTCATTTGTTGCTAGGACCAGTTAACCGGTATGGTCACACCAGACCTAAAAAACACAACACACAGTGAAACCAGCCAAATGGTTGCTCCAACCGATCAACTGTTCATAAGAACCAGTCAATGGGCTTGACCAAACCAATTGATAGGTCTAATAATAGATAAAACCACTCTAGTCACAAGGTAACCAATCGATGGGATTTACAACCTGATCCATTGTTCAAACAACCAATCTATCATTTATGGCAAACCGATTTAGTGGTCTAGGCTAAACAAAACCTAGACATGCAAACCAAACATGAACAAAATTTCTAATATTTTCCAACTTAATCCTATTATGCTTCTATGTTTTATAAAAAAAAATATATAAAAAGACACACTACACATAAATCATGGTATGAATCATTACTCAAAAAGATCATGCTTGAATTTCACTGAACTTAAGCATAATATCAAAAATACTCAAACAGGCTCCAAAAACTTCATAAATCAAATTATGGCAACATGTTCGAATCTAATAGCTCCACGTAATACACACACATCACATAATATTCTAAGAACATAAAACTTCAACAAACAACACAATACTTCATTCATATTAGATATAAGGATACCTTACCTCCAAGATATTCTTCTAATACAAATACTCCTAACTTGATGGTCTCTATCAAGATCTCAATTTTCTAAGAAAATCAAGAATCAAAGCCATTAAAAATCCTTTTCAAAACTTCGTAAAAATGAAGTTAGAAGAATAAGGAGAAGAAGAAAAATGATATATCACAACCTTTTCTCTAAACTAAAATTAGAGAGATAAAACCAAGATCTTCAACTTTTCTCAAAACCTTAATCCTTCATTGATTGATAGAAACAAGGGAGAGATAAAGCTAATATTAGGATAAACAAGAAGAGATAATAATTCGACTAAAGGATGAGGAAACCAAAGGCAACCTTTATTTCCTCAATAGAGAAGAAAAGGGAAGAAAAGTGAAGAATGCCAATACTTAAGAGTAGATGGTAATGAGTGAAATGAATCAGAAACGGAGTATAAGGGAGAGAGTTGATCTACATCCACTAGAATGAGAGAGACAAGGTTGACTTGATTGAGTGTGTGTAACACCCTCAAACTTACTACTAAAAAAATTTTGTTTAATTTAAAAGAGTTTAGTGGAAATGAACAGATAAAACTGTAAATTCGGGGGCATTACCGCCATACTTAGTACCAGACCGGTTCGCTCCTACCGACCCGATACTAAGTGCTAAGGCTAAACAAGATTGATCGTCAAGTACAAATCGTTAATAAAACACTGGTCATTAGTAAAATACTAGTCATACAGAATTAGAGTACGAAAGTCGAAAGTTAAAATCCAAAAGTATAGTTATAAGGTACCAAATGTTAGAGGATGTAATAGAGCGGAAAAAAACGAGATATGATAATACAGGGAAACAAAATAGAGGATGAACTCTGGCCATGTCACTCTCGACACTCAAGCTAGGTCTAGGCTCAACTCTCAACCCTGCCCGATGCCTCGTAGGCATCGAAGACATCGCCCCCTACCTGCACAAACTCAGACGGGTCTTTTACTCGTGGGAATGAGCAGCACCCATGAAACGAGTGATTAGTACACTATATACTAAGTAAGGTAACAGACGCACTAAGACCCACATACACAGAGATGCATGACATAGTAGACATGGCATAATTATGTAGATAGCATGCAATAACACAGATAAACAATAGCGGTTATGAACCAGATAACTTTTTCATTAGATCTCTGATAATTATAATTGATTCACATCATAATCTTTATCAACCCATGTGAGTGCGGGAACCCCACTATTATAGCCGGTGGAATGGCCACGAGGGCCATGCCCTGCCACTATTTTAGTCGGTGGACTGGTCACGAGGGTAACATACCCTGCCACTATTATTTGCCGGTGGATCGGTCTGGCCCCGACTCAAAAGGTGTTCCACTGTAAATATTCGTATCTTTCACATGTCTTATCATTATTATGATTGGTTTGTTGAACATGAAATTCCCCACTATTATAGCCGGTGGAACAGCCATAAGGGTAACATACCCTACCGCTATTATTCGCCAATGGACCAGTCATGTAGGGCACCCTGGCCCTAGCCACTATTATTCGCCGGTGGACTGGCCTAGGTCCGGCTCAACATCTTTCTTTGTAAGTGATTAGTGTCTTAACATATCTTATTCAAAAGATTTTCACCCTTGGCATGCATTGGTAACTATATCCGCCCTTAGCCTCCCAAGAGCGCCTGTACCATATCTTGAGACTTCTGCACCTCCTACTCGCCTCGACTTCCTTCCCTTAACCCATTTTCTCACACCGGAAACCCAACTTCTAAGGGTGTGGGTCAGGGCCCACCACCTTATACCCCAAGGTCTACTCACCACCTTACCCTAGGGTTTTCACCAGAAACCCTAATCTGGCTTATATGGCCCTTCCTTCTCTACCTCCCACACTATTATAACGCCCCACGTGTCATGACCCTCAGACTCAACTCTCCCCTCATAACTCGCTCCTCCTCATTTATTTATATTCTTTTCTCCTTCTTTTTCCACCTTCTCAAATTAGGGTTTCCTCCCCAAACCCTAGTCGGTCCCTAGGTACTCTTATATTATCCTACGTACTATTTTTCACCTCGAGCCTCCTGACTCTCAAAGAGATCATCCATTACCTTCCCCACATCCCAAAGTAAATTTCCATACATAAGGTTCGCCCCCATGTGGACCATAACCTCCCCATGCAATTCCCTTGATCTCTACCATGCCAAAACCTAAGATTTCCATGCAAACCCTAGTTCTCCTATGTAACCTTAGTTTGTCCCACTCTTTCATTTTATTTAATTCTCCTTTTACTCGTCCATTCATGGATCATAGATTACCTAGGTCATCCTTACCTACATTAGCCAACTTACTTCCCCTTGGTTATCTTAATTTCTCATTTTTCTCTTTCATGCCCCCATTCCACAACACCTCATCAAATAACCTAGCATGCATGTCTTAAGGGTCACATCACATCACATCACATCATATTTGTAGCATATCCATATTAGCACATACTACACAAGAGCATGAGAACATACCTTGGTTCCAAGCTGCGCTACACAATAAAAACATATAACATATGGAACACGACATATAAATAGTACAAGGCATCCAAGGTAAGCAAAACACGTAACACACAGACGGCCTTAGTTATGTCCTTACCTAAATAGGCGCTGGGCTTGGAGCACGCTCCTACGCCTCCTGGGGGTTTTGACCTGGTTCACCTATAAGAGGGAAATACTAAGGGTTAATCTCCCTCTATCAGAATTACCATAATTTTCCTATCTTACCCTTATCATGGCCTAATACTAAGGCTAGTATTAATAATAGTAGTTTATAAATAAAAGGTAGGGTTATTATTATTTCCAAGATAGTTAAACGAATCACCACTAGTCAAAGTAAGTCTTAGTAAGTAAGGGTTTCAATATTACTAATAACAATATTATTAATGATACTAATAATAATAATAATAATAATAATAATAATAATAATAATAATAATAATAATAATAATAATAAGAACAATAATAAGAATGGTTATAATGATAATAATGATGATAATAATTGAAATCGTAGTAGTATTATTAATACTAATAATAATGATAGTGATAATAATAATAATAATAATAACAACAACAACAACCATGATCACAATAATAATAATAATAATAGTAATAATATAAATAATAATAAGAATAGTAAAAATAATAATAGTAGAGATAATAAAAATGATATTAATAGTTAGAATAATAAACATAATAATAAGCATAACCTACCAGCCAAGTTTGCTCTCTCCTCTCTCCTACGGTTGAGAGAGACTCGACCATGGCCAAGAAGAAGAGATCATCACTTTATAATTCAAGGATCTTTGGCTGATAAGGATAAGGATCGAGACATGAATGTGGATGGAACCAAAACTGTATCATTTGGAACTAAAAATCCAGAAACCCTAGATGCAGAAGTTGGCGATCAAATACTACTTGAGGAGAATGAATTGATTGACGTAATTTTACCTATGGATTTTGAGAAAAATATGATGGAAGTACACAATATTATTCCATCTGCCTCAGGGCCTTCCCATGCAGGTGTGTCTAATGAAACAATGGAAACCCTAGCAGAGGAGATTAGTATTGTAGGTGACTATCCAACTTCCAATACCAGGGATTTAGTATGGAGCAGACTACAACCTGCATCGCCCCCAAGATCATCATGGAGAGATGTAGTACTTGGTAATAGGATCCCTAGCCATGGACAACCCCTAAATTTTCAAAATCCCATGTATGAAAAGGGTCAGGTGGTTGTAAAACTGGATAAGGATGAAGTTGATTATGAAGCAGCACTTTGAGCCAACACCCTGATAGGTTTTGTGTATGGTCAGGCACCATCCTTGATCCAGATGCAGAATTTTGTCATAAGACAATGGAAAGCAGTTTAGAGTCCCTAAGTTATCTTGCACTCTTCTGGATTTTTTCTGTTTAAATTTCATTCTTAGGAGGAGGTTTCTTGGGTGCTTAGCCAGCATTGGATGTTTTTCAATAGACCATTTGTCCTAAAAAGATGGCATAGACGATTGCAATTTAACCAAGATGAATTGCAAGTGTTGCCTCTTTAGATTAAATTTCCAAACCTGCCATTGGAGTTACAATTGTGACATGATCAGGCTATTTATGTCATGTCACAAATGTGCACTCAAATTCTAGTTTTTGGGTGGCTTTTGTGTATGCTTTTAATTCTGGTAGGGCAAGACAATCTTTATGGTAGTGGTTGAAGGCTAATTCACCTGGGCAAGATCCTTGGTTGGTTATGGGAGATTTCAATGTGGTTTTACAGGAGTTTAAAAAGTTTCAGGGAAGAAATCTAAATACCTCTGATGTGTAGGATTTTAGAGACTGTTGTTATGAGTTACAATTGTGTGATTTGTAGAGTAAGGATTTTCATTACACTTGGTCCAGTCATAGACAGGGAGAAGAGGAGGTGTTTTGTAAACTGGATAGAGCTCTTGTCAATCTTCCATGGCTTAGTTCTCATCCACAATCTATGGATGAGTTCTTAAGTCCTCTTATTTCTGATCATTGTCCAGTGCTTATTCATCTTAATATTTCTTATTTGACTGGACCAAAACCTTTTAAGTTTTTTCAATTCAAGACAGAATCTGAGGACTTCTTACCTATGGTCCAGAATATTTGGAGGCTCAAGTTGGGAGGCAATTTTCTGCTAAAAGTATCCAAGAGATTGTGCTTACTTAAGCAGGAGCTTAAATCATTCAATAGAGAAAAATATGGCTCCATTTCTCACAGAGTAAAGGTAGCCAGAGAGGAAGTGGCAGTTTTGCAGTCCAATTGTTTCAAACCTCTAGGTGAGTAGAACTATCGAGTGTTGTTGAAGGAAAAAGAAAAGAACTTTTTTCATTTGCTTCATTGTGAAGAGCTTTTTTACAAACAAAAAGCAACAAACCATTGGCTTTCATGTGGTAATTTAAATCATAAATATTTTTTTGCCAAGGTTAAAGAGAGGCATCAAAGGAAGACAATGGTTGTTCTGTTAGATTCTAATAATAATGAGATTAGAGGTGCAAACCAAATTCATGAATCCTTCACTCTTTATTATCAAGAGCTGTTGGGAACTGATGTTGCTATGGAGGGAGTTATTGAATTGCCTGAGCCCAGTACTTTTACTAATCATAATTTTTTTGCTGGTCTATCTGCTCCTCTGTTTGAGGTTGAAGTGAAAACTGTTGTGTTTTCCATGGGGGATACAAAATCCCTAGGAATTGATGGTTTTTCTACAGGTTTCTATAAATCTTCCTAGGCCATTGTTCCTGAGGAGGTGACTTAGGCTGTAAGAGAATTTTTCTCTACTAGTTTTCTTCCCAAAAAATTGAATATTACCACTCTCACACTCATCCCTAAACATTCAAATGCAAATAGGGTTACTAAGTTTAGACCAATAGCATGTTGTAATGTTCTGTATAAGATCATTGCAAAGGTCATGGTTCAGAGGTTATAACCCCTTATGCCAAAAATCATTGATCCCTCTCAAAATGCTTTCATTAAAGGAAGAAGCATTGGTGAAAATATTTTGTTAGCCCATGAATTAGTATGGAAATATTCTCACAAGGGAATTTCTCCTAGATGCATGATTAAAATCGATCTCAAGAAGGCTTGTGACATGGTTAATTGGGATTTTCTGCAGAAAATTCTAAA
Source organism: Tamarix chinensis (assembly GCA_030549775.1). NCBI lineage: Eukaryota > Viridiplantae > Streptophyta > Magnoliopsida > Caryophyllales > Tamaricaceae > Tamarix > Tamarix chinensis. Next base: position 74,769,550 of record CM060179.1, on the reverse strand, counting down.
TTTATATGGTTTTCCACCTTATTTTATTAAATTGATTATGGCATGTGTGACCTCTGTTTCCTATTCTATCTCTTTTAATGGGGTTTTTGCTGCACCTTTCTTTGGCAAAAGAGTATTAAGGCAAGGTGATCCTCTTTCTCCTTATCTCTTTGTGATGGTAATGGATTATTTCAGCAAGTATTTGAAGAAATTATGGAGAGACCCCAGGTTTCAAGCTCACCCAAGATGTAGAGGTCTCCAACTTATAAATTTGAACTTTGCAGATGACCTATTATTGTTTTGTAAGGGAAATATGCAGAGTGTTATTTGTCTCAAGGAGGTTTTGAATCATTTTTCTGCAACATCAGGGCTCATGGTTAATCCTAACAAATGTTCTGTCTTTTTTTAGGAGTGTCTGCAGATTCTCAGACAAGTATTCTCAAGATTCTTGGGTATCCTTCAGGAACTTTTCTAATCACTTACCTGGGGTTACCTTTATCCTCTACAAGAATAACAGCTCCTCATTTGCAGCCACTCTTGGATAAAATGTCTGCAAGGTTAAGGCATTGGAGTACCTTATTCCTATCTTATGTAGGGATATTGCAGCTCATTAAGTCAGTGCTCTTCAGTATTCAGCTTTATTTTAGCCAAATCATTCTTCTTCCAAGGAAAGTTCTCAACTGCTTTATTAGTCTTTGTAGAACTTTTCTATGGTCTGGTAAAGTGCAGATGAAGAAGACTACCCTAGTGGCATAGGAGTCTCTATGTTATCCAAAAAATGAAGGTGGGATTAGGTTGTTAAATTTGCATTTGTGGAATTGTTGTGCTTTGGGAAAGCTACTTTGGAACATATCTGCAAAGAAGGATACACTGTGGGTTAAATGGGTCCATTCAGTTTATATTAAACAAGCCTCTATATGGGATTTTTGCCCATCATCTTACACTTCATGGATTTTTCTTAGGAATATTCACATTAGACCAATTGTGAAGGAGTTCATTTTAAACTGTGAAGCAAACCAGAATGAGTATACTATTAAATCAGCTTATAAGGCCATCAAATCTTCACAGGGCAAGTGTCTTTGGGCTAAACTTATTTGGAGACCTGTTTCTACTCCTAGGGTGAATTTTCTTGCTTGGCTTGCATGCAGAAATCATCTTTTAACAAAAAAAAGACTAAGGGAGATTGGCATAGCTGTGGATACAAAATGCATTTTCTGCCAACAACATGATGAGACTAGGGATCATCTATTTCATTTCTGTCCTGCTACTGCTATCATCTGGTAGACTATTAGAAGATTGGCTAGAAGAAGTGATCCTATCCTAGGATGGGATCAAGAGATTAATACTCTAATTACAAGAATAAGACAGGCACAACAAAAGAAGTATATTTTGGGAACTCTTTTTGTTTCTTATATAGCTATTATTAGGTATGAAAGGAAACTTAGACTATTTCAAAACAGAACTAGACAACTAAGTGTCCTTTTGAGAAATATTCTTATGCATGTATCGAGATTATTTAGCAATCATGTACATTCTGCAAAGTATGGTCAGTGGCTAGGCCTGTTAGATGTCATTGATTATAATACAAAGTTGTAATCTCCTTTTTGATTAGTAATAAAATTCTACTTATCGAAAAAAAAAACATAATAATACTAATACTAATACTAATACTAATAATAATAATAATAATAATAATAATAATAATAATACTAATACTAATACTAATACTAATACTAATAATAATAATAATAATAATAATTATAGTGGCAATACTAATCATAATAAGAATACTAAAAATAATAATGCTAACTAATAATAATAATAATAATAATAATAATAATAACAATAATAATAACAATAACCACCATAACCATGATAATAATAATAATAGTAATAATACTAATAGTAGTAAGAATACTAAAATAATAATAATAATAATAATAATAATAATAATAATAATAATAATAATAATAATATTAATATTAATAACACAACAAGGTTTTAGTATTAATTAATACCATTAATTAGAAGTTCTTAGGGATAAATGTTAGGATCTAATAGTAATAATAGTGGTAGTAATAATGGTAATAATAATAATAGTAATAATGATAATAATAATCATAATAACACTAATAATAATAGTTAATAATATTAAAAATCATTAACACTTTTATTATTCAAGGTTTAGGGTTCAAGGTTTTGGGGGCAACCCGGTTGGGTGGTGCTGCCGGCGGCAGTGGAGGAAGGAAGAAATGGGAGAGGGAAGTAAGGAAAAATGGAGGTGTAGGGTGGTAGGGCAGGATCCCTTGGTTGTTTTGGGGGGTAGGGGTGGCGGTATCAGCGACGCGAAGGTGGCGCGGGGGTCGAATGGGGCTGTTCGGGGAGGCAACTTCGCAGGGCCGGGACGGCTCGTGTAGGGCAAGGCAAGGAAGGCTAGTGGTTGGGTTGTGTAGAGGGTGGTGCAGGGAGAATTTTGGTGGCCGAAACGAGCGGAAAAGGCGACCGATGATGGAGGAATGACTAGCTGAAGAAGGGCGGTGTACGGTTTGGTTTTTCTGGGCTCCAGATTCCAAACTCGATTAAGGCAGCCTTCAAGGCTATTTATAGGCCAATCGGGAAGGGAAAATGACAAGTGTGGCAAGGTAGGGGCGGGGTTATAGGCTCCAATTCGGCGAGAGTGGCCGGCATAGGTCTACGTGTGTAGACCGTGCGTTGTCGGGGAGAGAGAGGGATGGCGTGCGGGAGAAGGGAGGAATGTTTTGGTCGAAATTGTAGGGGAGTTAATGGGGAGGAGAGGGGAGGAATGGCCGGTGCAGGGAGCATGGGAGTTGCAGGATTTTTCCTGGTGAGATTTTTGGTTGCAGGGCGAGCAGGAGGTAGAAGATGAAGTGTAGGGTTGGACCGGTGGTCCAGGAGAAAAGAAAAGGAAGAAATAAAATGTTGAATTGGCTGGGAGAGGGGGGAGAGGAGATGCGCGGGAGTTGGGCCATGCAGGGGAGAGGGTGAGTTGGGCCAACGGGCAGGCCTAGGTTGAGGGGAAAAATAGAAAAAAAGAAGAGAAGGAAAGGAAAGAAAAGGAAAAAGGAAAACGAAGGAAAAATGGTGGTTGGCTTAATTAGTATAATCTGGGTAATTTGGGATGTTTAATAAAATATAAATATTAAAATAATAATTAAATTCTCTTTTTAGGTTAATTTAGGGATTTTTGAAAGAATTTTCTTAAATTCCATTTTAAATTAACAAAACACTCTAATTTCCTCCAATTAAATTATTTATAAATTTTATATTAATTTGAAACTATTTTATCCTTCTTAATTTAAAATAAATAATTTTTTTAATTAATTTCCAAAATTAAATCCTTAATTAGCTTAAAATACCAAAATTCCTCCTATTTAAAAAACTTATAAATTTCTTCTTGATTTACCCTAATTAATTTCCTTTTATTTTAATAAAAGTAAATTATTTGATTTATTTTCAAATAAAAATCTTATTTAATAATAAATAATAAAATTAGAATTTTCGGGGTATTTTAGTGTGAACATCTAATGTGTAAGATAATGCATGATGACGTGAGGAAGGTGGAGTATAATCAAGATAGATCATTATAGAGATTTGGTAAGTCAGGGAAATAGTGAAATGCCCTAAAACCCTAATTTTAAGAATATTAACTAATTAAGGATTTATTTTGGAAATAAATTAAATAAATTATTTTATTAAAATAAGAGGGAGTAAATAGGGCCAAATTAATAGGAATTTTATAAATAATTTAATTGGAAAAAGTTAGAGTGATTTGCTAATTAAAATGAAATTTGGGAAAAATCTTTCAAAAATCTCAAATTAGCCAAAAAGGGAATTAATTATTATTTTATTCAAACATTATTATTTTTAAATATCCCAAATACCCAAAATATTTTAATTAATCCCAACCCACCTATTTTCCCTTTTTATTTTTCCTTTTTCCTCTCCTTTTTCCTTTTTCTTTCTTTCTTCCTCTCCTTTCTCCTTTTCTTTTTCTTTGCCTTCTTCCCCCCGAAATGGGCCAGCCCTACGGCCCAACTCCCTTGCCCTTTTCTTCTCCTTCGGCATAACCCATGACCTAGCATGTCGTGTTTTAATATTTTCCCATCTGCGGCAATTTAGTTTTTCTCCCCCTCTTCTTTTCTTTCTTTCTTTTCTGGATTGCCAGTCCAGCCCCTCCTCCTTCTTCCTTCTTCTTCCTCCCCCGTCGACCTGCAACTCTCCCCTAGCTACCCCAAAAATCTCGTTGTCGGCGACACCCACTAACTGACTAATCTCTCCTCTCTCTCCCCTACTAACTTGCCTGTCATTCGACCCAACCAACCAACCCTTCCTTCTTGTGCACGACCCCCTTTTTCCCAGGAAACCACCCCCTACCACGATTGATTTGCGCCTGCCTATCATTGTTTGCTAGTGTCCCCACCTACTTGCCCTATTCTCCTGTCTCCCCTCTGAACTTACCCCCTCCTTTAGCCCTATAAATACCCCTATAACTAGCATTGATCGAGTTTTTGTTTCAAACCTAGAAAAATCACCCCTTTGCACCACCGCCCAGTCAGATGCTAGTTCTGTCGTTGTCAATCAACGCCACCATCCTCGCCGCCCACCTATGCACTCCCTGCATCACCTTCTACCTAACTACACCACCCTCTACCCTCGATTTGACTTGCATAAGCCACCCCGACCGTGCAAAGTCACCTTCTCGATCAACCAGTCTTTCCACCTCCCCCGCCATGCTCCGCTGTCTTTGGCCGCACCACCACCTTTATTCCACTCCTCTCTACCTAGAAAACCATCAACACCCTAACTTCCACCCTCTTTCTCCCTCTCCTTTTCCCACCACTCAACTATCTCTCTTTATTCCTCTTTTTCCTACCAGCGTCGTTGCCGCCGTGCACCACCGCCAGTGCCGCCAGTCACCACCAACCAAAGGTGGCACCTTAAATCCTAATTATGCAAGCTTTATTTATTTAATTTTATTATATTACTATTATTTTATTATTATTATTATTATTATTAATGTTGTTATTATTATTCTATATAGGGTCGAGACCCTATTTTGTCACTATTTCAATTATTATTATTATTATTATTATTATTATTATTATTATTATTATTATCATCATCATCATCATCATCATCATCATCATCATCATCATCATCATCATCATCATCATTAGTATTTATTTATTTATTATTATTTATTATTATTATTATTATTATTATTATTATTATTATTATTATTTCGGTGAAGGCTTGAAGCCCTTATTTTATATTATTTTGAATTATATTATTATTATTATTAGTATCATCATTATTATTAGGATAAAATCTTCATCCTTATATTATCATCTTTTCCAATATTACCATTATTACTTTTATCCTTAGCAAAATTAGTGTTTAATTACTGTTACTATTATTATATTATTCTTTTGTTCTATAACCCTAACCTTAGAATAAATTAGGAAATAATAGTATTTTTGATTGGAGGGAATCTAATCTTTAGTTTTTCCTCTTATAAGTGAGACCAGTCAAAACCCTAAGGAGGTGTAGGAGCGGGCTTCAAGACCGGTGTCGTATTAGGTAAGGGTGTAGCTAAGGATTATGTGTTCTATGTGTTGTATATGCCTTGGATTGCCACGTATAATGATGTGTTGTGTAATATGTGCTATTAATTTAACTATTTTAATGTGTAGTGCAGCTTGGAGTTGAGGTATACTTATGTACCGTCCTATTGTATGTGTTGATATGTATATGTGGTGAGATGTGATGTAATGTGATGTGGCCCTTTAAGACATGCATGTGAGGATGTTTAATGTGGTATTGTGGGAGGAAAGACGAAAAAGGAAAATGAGAGAATCTAGGTTTTTGCATTGGAGAAACTATGGTTTTGCATGGGAGAATCTATGGTTATGCATGGGAGAATCTATGGTTGTCCATGGAAGAATATAAGGTCTTGCATGGGAGAATCTAGGGTTTGCATGGGAGTTTAGGGTTTTGCATGAAAAAGTTCGAAGGGTTGTATGAGATGTATAAAGTTTGTATGGGGGTGAACTTTACGTATGGAAAGTTTATTTGGGGTGTGGGGAAGGTAATGAAAGAGTTGTTTGGGTGTTTGGACGCTTTGGATGAAAAATAGTACGTGGGGCAATATAAAGGTACATAGGAGACCGAGCTAGAGTTTGGTGTGGCTACCTAGGGTTTTTGGGTCACACGTGTACTTGGTGAGTAAAGTGTGATGATGAGGGTTGAATCTAAGAGTTGTGATGTGTGGGTGTTAAAATAGTTTGGGTTGAGTGAGGTAGAGTAGGATGGGCCACATAGGCCTAAATTAGGGTTTTCTGGAGAAAACCCTATAGTGAAGTAGTGAGCTGACTTAGAGGTGTATGGTAGTGGGTCTTGACCCAAAGATTTAGGAGTTGGAACTCTAGTGTGAGTTAGGGTAAGGAGGAAAGGATGTTGGGACAAGTTAGGAGGTGCATGAATCTCATGATATGGGACGGGTCTTTTTGGAGGATAAGCATAGAGGGAGTTAGTTATGCATGTCTAGGGTGAAATTTCTGAATAAGACACTGTAATATATTAATCATGTAAAGTGGAAGATTATTGAGCCGAGCTCAGACCAATCCACCGGCATATAATAGTGGTTAGGGCTTTTCACCCTATAAGTGATCGATCCATCGACTATAATAGTGGTTAGGTGCATGTTGCCTATAAGAGACTGCTCCACCGGCTATAATAGTGGGGGGATCCCGAGCTCAATAAACCAAATCCTAAGTTTGCTAAGACACATAAAAGACACTAAGTACTTACAATGGAACACCATATGAGTAGGGCTAGACAGATCCACCGGCATATAATAGTGGTTAGGGCATTTCGCCCTATATGTGACCGATCTACTGGCTATAATAGTGGTTAGGTGAACTTTTCCTTATAAGTGACTGCTCCACCGGCTATAATAGTAGAGTTCCCGTACTTGTGTGGATTGATAAAAAGCATGGTGTGAAATGAGTACTGATCAGAGATTAAATAACTAATGGATCCAGACTATGATTTGACCTTTATTCACTTATTTATTTGAAGTGATCGTATGTTGCTGCATTATCATGCTTGGATTGTGTGCTTTTGTGTATTGGCATTAGTGCACGGTTACTTTACTCAGTACATGGCTTACTGACCACCCGTTTTATAGGTGTTGCTCATTCCCACGAGCAGATGACCCTTCTGACTTTGTGCAGGTGGGTGATACTTATTTTGATGCCTTCGATGTTCATGAGGCATCAGACGGGGTTGAGTGTAGTGTTCGAACTTGGTACGAAGATCGAGAGTGGCGTGGCCGGATTTCCCTGATATGATTTTCTAATTATGTTTTGAGTTTCTTAGATTTATCTTTTACCGTTTGTAAACTTATTTCCTCTTAAGGAACTTTGATTATGTATGCTGGTTTATAACTCTTTGACTTCGCACTCTAAATTCTATCTTATAATCATTTAATGCTTATTTGAAGTCTTGTTTAGATTTTTTTTATATTGATTATTAAATTTCTTTTAGTCTTAGCACTTGGTGTTGGAATGGTTGAAGTGAATTGGTCTCATACTAAGTGTGACAATAATATTCCCGAAATTCACAAGTTTTAATTTAATTCAATTGCTTTCGTTTAAAAAAATAGTGAATTTTGGTGTGTTACAAAGAGTGTAGGAATTCAAACACATAACTATGGTTGCTAGAATTAAGAGGAAAATGGAAGGAGAAGAGAGAAGGGGAGACATGCCTCAAAGCATGGTTTTGAGGAATTTTAGCTAAATAAAATTTAGAGAATGATCTAAATAATGTAAAAATAACTCCAAGCACCAAAATATACTTAATATTATACATAGATTCTAATTAAAAGTTTTCATAAATATTGAAAAGAGATTCGAATCAAAATCAAAAAGGATTTGAAATAGTAGAATAATCAATCGATCGGTTTGATCAAACTAGTAAACTGGTTCATCGGAGAAAAAAATTGTTAGTTCCTGAACATATTCGTTGATCGGTTAGAGAAACTAGTCGATCAGTGTGCCTGAAATTCACATTTTTATTCAAAATTTAAGTTATTTATAAAATCAAAATTAATTTACTTTATATCAACATAATTTAAATATGATTTGAAAGATTTTGAGAATGGATATTACAATGAGCTTATTTTATAAACAAGTTTATCTTATATTTTTTTCATAACTAAATAAATGAGATGACCTGAGTTTATAACGAGTCGAGCTCGAATTGACTCGCAATTTACTTTCTCACTTATGATCATAATTGTATTTGATGACTAAAATGTAGGGACAAGCCAACAAGATCCTTGTTTGCTTGTAAAGATAGGACTCCACTTCCATTTAAACGCACATAAAGGGGCTTGAGTATGTACCAATTTGTATATAATGAGATTAAACCTTTTTTTTTCCTTTTATTGAAAACAAAGAAAAAATTATATAGCCATAAAGCAGGGCACAAAACGTAGGTAGCTTATTTTAGCCATAAATTCTCCATTTTGTCACAAAGTGGACCCCAGTCCAACTTTTAAATACAATTAGTTTTTTTTTTTTCTATAAAAGAATAAAAAACAATTATTTGTACCTTAGGTTATAAAACTGAATAACTTCTATTCCTTATTTTTCAAACACTGTTGAGTTTATTCTTTACCATACCGATTATTCTTTTTGAGTGCAGTAATTGGAAAAGTGTATTCCTTCACATTTTACTCTTAAAGCATCTAATTGACCGATATATTATCAATATTAATGGAGCCTTTGAAGGTCACATATAATTGGACCTCTAGGGAACCACTACATAGGCCTAACAACGTTGACCCACTTAGACACTAATTAAGCTTGAATCATGTCCCAGAATCAGAATAGTCCATAATCAAAATGGAGCAGTAATATACTGGCAGATGAAACCAAAAGAAACCATGTTGGAAACTCAACGGATGGCATTCATGATTCTCCGCGTAAAGCTACAAAAAAGTAGTACTCCTCTCGACCATCCGTCGTGCTGACCGCTGAAGCTCCAAGTGCTCATTTTTTTCGTTTCCTCGATGATCAGGGACAGCTACCTGTCTACCTTAGAATAATACACTATTTGGCTTCCACCAGCAAAGATATTCGAAAGGTGCAATTTAAAAATACAGGCCGATAATATGCAAAGATGTATGGCACAACATTGCGCAACTTTTCAAGAAGCGGTATCAACCACGCAATCAATGTAACAGTGATCCATTGAAATCTGGTTGGTCAGTAGCAAATAATGCATGGCCCAGGATCAAATCTCGTCTTTATGACTCGAAGGCCACAATAAAAAAATTGCTATTTGAGTAGTGGAGTCTAGGCGCGGGGATGGAAAAACGGAGAATGAGATAAATACCGAAACATCATCATCCAAAAAAGTAGATAGTATAGACCGAAGGAAATAATAATTATATATATTTATTCATAAAAAAAAGACATTTAAAATTTATATAATCAAAATACAAATTTCAAGATCAGACAAAATTAGTAACAACCATAAATTCAAATAAATTTAATATATGTTCATTTTCATTAATGATATCAGCAAAATCTACTTCATCGTCGTCAAACTTTATTTCGGCAAAAATCACCGCCTCTAACTCAAGTTTATCAAAAAAACAAAAATAATATTAATCAGTTCAATAACTTCAAAAGAACCAAAGTGATCACCTATATAAAAGAAAAAAAAAATATAAAATTTTGTTTTTGAATAGCCGTCGAGGCTTATGATATAATATGGGAGTAGTAAATGAGGAAATATTACCATAAATGTCTCACATCATTGATTTTTGTTACTTATATTATGAAAGTCTTCTTACTAGGAGATGCTGATTATTATGAGCAAACACCAAGTCTTCAATATACTTATGAAGCAATCTATTACTTTTCATAGAATAAATAAAACCGTTTATAATCTAATTTCGTTCACTACATGAAGAAAAAGATACTTGACTGGGCAATTTGAGGGCAATCTTTTGAGACAATGTTGCACTTGAGCCATGAACTCCCCACCAAACTTTTGGATCAAAAGCATCTATATTGTAAAGAGAATTAAATTCTCCAAATAGATCATTTTTAAGTGTAAAATTTACAAACTCTATATTAACTTTTGAGCAATCTTAATGATTAAGGAAAAATCTTCTAAAACACTTGTTCATTTCGATGCAAATCTCTTCATCTCTATAAGGAGCAACTCTAGGTGACTTAATATCTAACTAAACATCACTATAATACCTTCACTCAAAGGTAGAAATCAACAAAATTATAGGTACTATTATTGATTGTTAAATTAAAGAAATAAAAATAACACATTAATAAATAATAATATTATTGAATTAAGAATAATTTAAAAGCTCGGTTGGAAAATGAGCGCGCCCCACGCACCTCTCAACCCCTGAACCTTTTGCTTGGTGTCTATGGCGAAGAAGAAAACCCCCAAGCGCAAGGCGGCTCTTGCTTCGAAAGAAGAGCATAATTGACCGTTTTCAGTATCAGTAGGAGTTGATATTGAAGAAGCATCAAAGGGGTTTGCTTTCAGGCGAATTGAATTCTGATAATCTCTCCCCAGTTTTGAACACATGTGATTTAGATCTTCCGATGGTCAGTAATTCCCTGAATCATAATTGCTCTATCACGGATAATCTCATTGCCCCGATTTAGGAGAATAATGTTCCCATTGACAAACCGGACGGTTGATCTTGGCAAGATATTTTGGTGAACAATAGAAGACCTAAAAGAGGAATAAGTCTAAAATATATCCCGCCACTTGTTGTTGATGGATCGAACAAAGATATGATCTAAGAGGACGAAATTACCAAGGAAATTAAACTGTGGGAGAATTCATTGGTTGGGATGGTGGCCGGGATTCAACCTAGTCACTACTAGATGATTCAATTTGTTAAAGAAAAATGGAACTTCCTTCATGTGTTGCCTGAGGTGTATACGCATGATCAAGGGTTCTTTGTCTATAAATTTACTTCTCGGGATGATATGCACCAAGTCCTGAATAGATCTTTTTAGAGTATTGGGATTAGGTTAATGTTGCTAAGGAAATGGACCCCTAAAGTATCAATGTCTACTAAGGATTGGAGGATCATGCCTTTGTGGGTGATCTTCCCTAGACTTCCTTTACACCTATGGTCTGATGATAGTTTAAGCAGATTGGGTAGTTTGTTGCGGAAATCGGTTTGAGCTGATACAGTTACAGCATAGAGAGGAAGAGTCTCCTTCCCGAGAGTGCTCATTGAAATTGATATTAGCATTCCTCTGCCTGAATGTATCATTTTCTTATTGCTTGGAGGGAAGGAATTCAATAGAAAGTTTCTTATGAATGGAAACCAAAATTCTGCTCCTTATGTGATGTTATGGGGCATAACTCTGTTCAATGTAGAGGAAGGTTTCGACAAAAGGGCCCTAAAGCACAAATTTGGAGAGTTAAGCCTATGACTAGCAATGAACAAATATATCCAGTGGAAACTAGTAATGACTTGGTCCTTGAGATTCCTCAGACACCCTTAGGACCCAATTTAGATTTGGTTGGTACTCATAACTCTAAGATTTTAGAGAATCCTCCTGCTATACAAATGCAATTAAATAAGGGTAAGGAGGTAGTTATTTAGGGAGGTCATACGCCACATCTTTTTCCTACTAAATTTGGCTCTTTCATCCATGGAAGTATAATTGAGAGGCTGAAAGCTAGAGGGGTAGATAGGGGTGGTGGAGCTTATATCTCCCCCTCCACATGACCATAGCTGTTTGGAATATTAGAGGGTTTAATAAAACCCTCAAGCACAGGGTTGTGAGAAACCTTGTGATCAACTAGAGAATTAGGATGTTGGGGCTTTTAGAAACCAGATTTAAGAAGGACAAGGCTGATCGTATTATCCACAAGTTAAGGTTCAATTGGAAATAGGAGAATAACTATGATCATCATCACAATGGTAGAGTCTGGCTCTTATGGGATGGTTCTTTATATAAGATCCACAATGTTGAAAAACCTGCCCAGGGGATTCATTCTCCTGCTTCTTATCTGATTTCTCAGAAGAAGTTTTGGGTTACTATCATTTATGCTTATAATACTAGTGCTTTGAGATGTGAATTGTGGGATTGGATGAATAGGCTAGCTAACCATATAGCTAACCATACACTTCTCTGGTTAGCTATTGATGATTTTAATGTTGTAACTGCAACTCATGAAAAGATTGGTGGTAATGTCAATGCCCAGGATGTGCTTAATTTTAACTAGTGTTTGCAAATTTGTGTCCTTGGTAAGTTACCTACTGTTGGTTCTAGGTTTACTTGGACTTATAGGCAAGATCAAGGTTCTAGAATTTATTTTTGGTTGGATAGAGTTATGGGAAATTGTGAATTGTTGGATATGTTTCCTACAACTAAAATTCATACTATGCAGAACCCTACATCAGACCATGATGCTTTGGTTGTTCATTTGAATGTGTTACAAACTTTGGGTTCTAAACCCTTTAAATTCCTGAATCTTTGGGTAGAGAAGGAGGGTTTTATGGACCTTGTGAAAAGAATATGGCAGACTAATATTAAGGGGACCAAATATTATCAATGTGTGAGTAAGCTCAGATTATTAAAGCATGAATTGAAGAAGTTCAATGATAATCAGTGTGGAATGTCTTTCATGAACTTGTTAAAGCTAATCAGATTTGGTAGGAAAAGGTTAATGTCTTGAGTTAGCATCCTTTTCATCAAAAGATTATCACAGCAGAAAGATTGGCTCGGTTGGAGTGGGAGAAAATAGCTAGAGATGAAGAGATCTTCCTGCAGAAAAAGTCTCATATTAATTGTGTCAAATTAGGGGATCATAACAACAAATATTTCTATGCTTGTTTGTAGGGGAGGAGAACTCATAATAGAATCATCCAGCTAGTAAATGATTAGAACAAAGTTCTCATGGATGAAGCTAAGAGTAAGGATAAGATTGTAGGGTTCTATGAGAAGCTCCTTGGTTCTACTAATTCTGAGCTCAATCATATCAACATGGAAGCCTGTCTTCAAGGACCTACTTTGACCTCTGATCAGAGACATATATTGTTGACCCGTCCAACTACTGAAGAGGTAAAAAGAGCTATTTTTTCTATAGGAAACTTGAAAGCCCCTGAACCCGATGGTTTTAATCCTTTCTTTTATAAACAAACCTACTCTATCATTGGAAAAGATATTGCTAAAGCTTTTTCTAAATTCTGACACACTAGGAAGCTCTTAAGACAGGTTAACAATACTGCCATTACTCTTATTCCTAAAATTAGTGGTTCTACTAGAGTCTAAGAATATATACCTATTGCATGTTGTAATGTTTTCTACAAAATTTTCTCCAAAGGGTTGGCTAATAGATTATAAAATGTTATACATTACATTATTGGGGATTCTCAAGCTGCTTTTGTGTAGGGGAGAAATTTAGGAGATAATGTTCTTATGGCCACTGAATTGGTTAAGCACTACCAAAGGAAAGCTATGTCTCCTCGAATGATGCTTAAAGTGGATATTAAAAAAGCATATGACTCCCTATAATGGCCTTTTTTACAGCAAATCCTTCTTGTTTTTGGTTTCCCTCATCATTTCACTCAACTGATTATGGCTTGTATTTCCTCTGTCAGAGTTTCATTCAATATAAATGGCTCTTTAACTTATCCTTTTGATTGCAAGAGAGGAATTAGGTAGGGTGATCCTTTATCTCCTTATTTGTTTATGATTTATATGGAATACTTGCACAGGGACTTGCACCAACTTTGGAATGATGACAGGTTTATTGGTCTTCATGGCTGCAAAAAATTTAAGATCATTGATCTTTGTTTTGCTGATGATCTACTTTTGTTTACAAGAGGGGATGGTCACTCGGCTATGTTACTTAATCATAAGTTGGATGATTTTGCTAAATGCTCTGGATTGAAAGCAAATCCTTCTAAGAGCTTGATGTATTTGGCTAGTGTTCCTACTACTGTTAAATCTCATATTTTAGGGATACTAAAATGTGAAGAAGATAATTTTCCTTTCAGGTATCTTGGTGTGCCTCTTACTTTTGCTCGGTTGGGGATCTACAATTTTCAACCACTGATTGACAAACTCTCAACAAGGATCCTTCTCTGGACCAACAAGCATCTAAGCTATGCTAGTAGACTCCAAATTATCAAATATGTGTTGTTTGGTATACAAAACTTCTGGTCCCAAGTTTTTATTCTTCCAAAAAATGTTATTGCTCATGTTGAGGGTATTTGTAGAAGAATCCTTTAGACTAGCCTTAATTATGAATCTCATAAGATTTTGGTGTCCTAACAATAGGTCTACCTTCCTATCAAAGAAGGAGGTTTGGGTCTGAAAAACATTTATTATTGGAATATTGCAGCTATTGGGAAGAATGGTAGATGATGTATAGTAAGGATATTCTTTGGATTAAATGGGTGCATGGTTATTATATCAAGGGTGCAAGGCTGAGTGCGGTTCAATGTAAACCTCAACACTCTTGGATTTTTAGAATAATTCTTTTTCTCAGAGATGGTTTACTTAATATAATCCAATAGGGGGTGTTTCAAATGATGGGATTTATAAAACTAGAAAAATATATGACATGATTTGGTAGAGAGGGGATGCCAAGCCGTGGTACAAGCTGGTGTGGAATCATTCTGGTCTTCCCAGACATAAAATCATTCACTGGATTCTATGTAGGAAGGCAATTCTTACTTGAGCTGGACTTGGGAAATGGGGAGTTACTAATAAGTTAAGCTGTGGTATTTGTTCCTTGGAGCAAGAAGATTGGACCCATCTCTTTATTCATTGTCCTTTTGCTATAGATATTTGGCACACCATGTGTAATTGGCTAGGTATTTGTCCTCCTTTCATTGATTAGGATCATCTTCAATCTTGGATTATCCAAAGGAAGAATTATAGAAGAGGAGAGCAGGAGATTATGAGAATGATGATTGCTGCTATTTTCTACATGATTTGGCATTCTTAGAACCAAGCCATCTTCCAAGCTAAAGTCCCTCATGTGAAGAGAGTGGCTCAGAAAATTATCCTCCAGATTTTCATTAATCTTTCCTTGTCTAAGAAGAAGGATAAGTATGGTGCTTTGTTAGATAGAGTTGATAGATTTTCTAGTATCTTTTGTAAATTCTTAGTTACTCTGTTATACATTCTTCCCTTTTGGTAATTAATGAAATCTCTAATTACTTACCAAAAAATATATTATTGAATTAAAGAATATGTTATCTTAGGTGCAATGAGTATGCCAAACAATGAAGATGTGTCCTACTTTTGGTCTAATGAACTGTGATTATATCACATACCACTAGAAAGAAAAAAATTAACTTTTTCCAACCTTTTTACATTCATGTTTATAAATGACATTTCTCACTTCATCAATCATTGTATCCCACATTTCATAAATAAGGGGAAGGGTTGGTTTATCGGCATCACACTCTCTAACAATTTGTTAAATAGGTCATGTAAACTCAAGAATATAATCAACCTTCTCCTACCATAAATCATTAATAAATATTTTATTCACAAACCAAGATTTTCTAATATTATTAGATTTATAAGACAACCAACCTTTACAGAAAAAATGGATAAGATTCTTGAAGAGCTGATAAATGGTCAAAACCAGTTGGCAGAAAGCCATTTTTTCTGAACTTGAGGGTTCTGAAACTGGAGAAGAATCTTGTTGAGGATATTGATAATATTTTGAATCTTCATATTCGCGCGTGTAAGGGTCTTGATATGGCACTTGATACTGATCATTCATCTCCCATCCAAAATTGGGTTGATGCCTCATTCCCCAATAGTATGTGCTTGTATAGGGATCGTGTCCTTGAAAACCATTGAAAGATTGAGCACCGGATTGTGTCCATCCTCCTCCTCTCATAGCTTGTTCATGGTAGGCATATGGATTTCCTTGCGTATGACACACTCCACTTGTATTAATACCTCTAGCTTCAGCTACCTGTAAAACAAGAGCAGTGAGTTTGTTAAGTTTATCTTCGAGACTACTTATACTTACCTCATTTACTCTTGCATTAAGATTCGAGCAAAGTTGTCCATAACCAAGGGATCCTCTCATAGCCACCTGAAAACACTAACACTCCAAAGAAAAAGGTTAATATCAAAACACACCAAAAATCCTAAGAAAATCTAAAGCAAAAATAAATAAAAAATACAAAAACACTAAAAATAAAAACACACTAAAAATACTAGCAAAATAAAGGTGAAGTTATCAATCCCCGGCAACGGCGCCAAAAATTGGTGCGACCGTAGCCGGCACGCAATTTAAACCCTCTTGTTGTCAATTGTAGCACTGGTAAATAAGGGTATCGTTCTAGCCGGGGATTGAGAGGGCTCACCTCTAATTAACTAGCTTAAACTAAAACTAAAAATAAAAATCCTAAATAACACAAATTCAATAAATAAATAAAATACTAATGGGGGTTTATCAAAATAATAAAATAATAAAAGGAATAAATAAAATAAACTAATAATGAAAATAATAGAAAACGATGGGAAATAATGGGAACCTAGCAGATAGGAGAAATATGTTAGGGAAATAAAAATCCACCACTAGATTAGATCGAGATATAATATTTATTTCTAAGTCATCTTTTAATCGTGAGAAAGAGATCGACCAAGTTGCACACCAAAAGCAGGTCTATACACCTTATATTACTTCCCTTAATTAAATTAATACGACAAAGCGCCAATATTAACCCTATTAAATACTAGCAGTATAGTAGCAACAAGCGGCTCCTATATTTAACTAGATTTAATGCATTAAGTGTAAGTGGAAGGCTGTCAATCTAAGTACCCAAACTAGTACAAAAAGCATGTCTAGCTGTATTTTCTATTCTTGACCCACACGTATCGAAACGTTTTACCACTTCAGTTAGAATCACAAAACGATTAGGTGAATTGCTATCTAACCTAGCTGCAATTTATACACATAAATTCTAGTATATTTAGATGGCTACGGTCGCACCAAACACCAATAATGGAAACTGCAAGTGACACATAATGAATGATCAGTGATTCTAAATCAATTATAATACATAATAAATGATCAATAATTATGACACAAATTGATGCGGGAGCATCCACCTCATTTTAAATTTGGCCAACAAAATTATAATGACGTTAGTTGAATTCTTAAACATATTCCTAAGGTTTTATTTGAACTTGAAACTAAAGGTGTTTGAGCATAAAGTTTGATCAAGCAAATGCCACATTACAAATATTGAGATAGCCTTGCATCAAGGAGGTGTCAAATGGCTAGCCATGAAACAAAAAGTGATAGCCATCAACTCACCAAAATTTTCTTGGCTTTTTTGGTGGCTTGAATATGTCTCAAAAATATAGCTTGAAAAGCCACGCAAGTCTCGGCCAAACAACCAGCCAACAACCCCCTTACAGCACCAATTTTTGAGACTCACAAGCATACAACGCTTCCTTTTTACAGTAGATTTATGGAGTTAAGTTTGGTGATTTGCAAGACCTTAATTATCATTAATTAAGGGTATTTAATGGCCTAAAAAAGCAACCATAGAATCCATCCAAAAGGGGTCTTGGGGGAAGGGTTACTTTTCCATTTAATTAAGCATAGGCATGCATAATGTACTAGCTTTCCTTTTTTTGTGGGTTTCCTAAGTCCTATTAATTGCTTATAAACCCAATGTAGCAATTAATTCATGGGGAAAGGTTATGTGAGGCTCAAAAATCATCCCCCACCCATACTGATTGTTTGAGTGAGTTAGTTTCTACCATAGCTAGCATGCATTATAGTAGTGTTTAGTTAAGTTGAACTCCTATGATTTCCTAAGGATTGGTTGTAATTTCTCTCAACTTCTTACACTGTTATATGCATGTAAAATGAATGTAAAAAAGGTAATCATTGATTAAGTATTCTATAGAGAAGGTCGTGTGCCTTTTGTTCCCCAACAAACATAATGCATGATTTGTTGCATCTCAAAAAACTTGCATTATTTAGCTTAAGAGTTGATATCTTAAGTTGTGATTGTAAGTATTTGATTTCAAGGGTTACTTGAATGTCAAATCCTTTTTCCCATCTCATCCCCTCTTCTATTTTCTCTTTTGTTAGAGCTAATCCCTATTTCTACCATCAACTCTTAGTAAGACCCAAGTTGTTTAGAATTTTTATGCATCACAAATCATGAAAATAACTACACAGCAATACCAACAACCTCAACAACACAAACACCTCAACCTTTCCAAACTTTAGCATCAATAAATAATATGTGATTTGAACTAAGAGAAATTAGAAAATTTCTTACCGTTTAGGCTTGCCTTGAGCCAAGTAGCCAACAACTCAGCCTCTTAAGCATTGGAAAAGATTGATCTTCAATCACATCAAAAAATGAAGATCATTGGTTATATAGTAAATCACAACAACAACACAAAAATACATCAACAACCCCAACAACCAAACACCAAACTCAACTATCTTATAGAAGAAAATGGAAAATTCTTATTGTCAACCTTCTAGCTTTAGCATAGCCCTTAACACTGAAACAAACTTCAACTTCTAATAGTAGAGGTGGAAAAGAGGTATAGAGGATCTTCAACCATCCCCTTCAACACGAATAAAGGTAAAATGAAATCAGAGTCATTAGTCTTCAACACAGACCAATGAGAAACAAATGCTAGAATTAGAGTCACCAACGGATGGAGATGAGGGAGGATGGAATGTCAAAATTGAATAAAGGAGTTAGGATATGAGGGAAAAGGTCTAGAACATCCGGTACTATTATTGTGCTTGTGATTCCAAGAAGACAAGAGGTGAGTTAGGGTTGACATAGTTAGGCAATTTTTTACTAATAAAATGCCCCAAAATGACATTATTTGGGAAGTAAT
The DNA here is from genome assembly GCA_030549775.1 of Tamarix chinensis. Lineage (NCBI taxonomy): Eukaryota > Viridiplantae > Streptophyta > Magnoliopsida > Caryophyllales > Tamaricaceae > Tamarix > Tamarix chinensis. The sequence goes on along the minus strand of CM060179.1, from coordinate 74,750,624 downwards.
TTTTTTTTACAAATAGGATTTTTTGTTTTTCATTTTCATCCCCCAAAATGTCCCAAGTACATGAACCGACACCATTTTAGGGTCTCCATGCTTCACTGGCTCTAACCACTATATTCTAGCCACTTTTAGCCAAGGAACCACCATTTTTGTGCTCTCCATCACCACATGAGATAAGCCTGCTTACACCCAATTATATATGTATTTATATAACTATAAAATAAATTAAATTACTGATTTTGTAATTCTTTTCTTTTTTGTCACAAGTATGATTTATACCATTAAAGGTCTATAAATTATCTTACCACAAATCTCTGAATCTCACATTTTGGGTCATTTCATTCACAAATCAAATGCATATAGGCATAGGCTACCTTAAGCCTAGGCCCCCAAATATATAGCAGCCCTATCATTGTTGATTAATACATAAATTATTATATAGGTGTAAATCAATTTGTCGTTGTAGTTTAAGGTAAAATATGGCTAAATATGTTTCTTTTTAACTCCTTAAAAAAATTACTTTCTAGGGTATTATTTCATACATCAATTATTTGCAAATCCAATATACTTTTCCCCTAAAAGTGTATTATCTCATTAGTAGGTTGTTTGTATGAGTGTCAAATTCTATTCAAATTGAAGGCCCTCTTCACGTCTACACACACACGCACATATTAAAAATGAAAGAGTTATTTGGTCAATAGATTTAAGTTATGCATCCAAATATTTTGCTAGAGTTCTAACTAGTAGTTTTTAAGGATAAAATTTATTTAGATAATATTTTACCAATTAATTTATACATTTTTACCTATAAAAAGTCTATATTGATATCATTTATATTTTATTATATTTTTATTTATGTCCCTATATAATGAAAATATATCATATTTCTAATTTTATTTAGAGACTAAAATAAAAATATATTAAATTATAAAGTTAGTAAAATAAAATTATTAAAAATATAAATATTTATAAAATATTAAGTTTCATGATATGTAGATATATTTTGTTATACTATATATTCTATGAATATTAGCCAAATTTATAAAATCCCCATGTTACATATTGGTCTTGGGCCCCAAAATGTATCAGGGAGTCCTTATATATAGAAATGTCATTCTAAAGCTCGGATCAAGTAAGACATTATTTTGTGCTATTATGATTGGCAAGGTTTATAGAATTTATACTCTACCTACAATCGATAAGAGTTATCATAACTTGATTGTACAATCCCATGAATATCACAAAAATATGACTGATATATTTATATTGTAACACCTCCAAATTTAATAACGAAAGCAAAATTTGCAAAAATTAATATAATAAGACGATAGGATATTATCATCATACTAAATATGATTCTCGCTTACCGTCCATTATCGTATCAAGTAAAAAAGAAAAATGTTATGGCAATTTAAAACATGATAACAAGAGAACAAGGTAAATTTCATAAAATATTGATAAGATTTTGGAGATATAATTTTAAGTACAACAATAAACAAAATACAACAAAATAGATCATATGGAACTGATGGTCCATAAGGTATTCAGGAAAAAAATATGCAAACTATCAGATAAGCTAAACTCTATACCTAATACCCATACAAAAGTCACTTCCCTATAGGAAGTACACCAAACTCATCAAAGGAGTCATAAAAAACCTACACATCAATAGTTGGGTCATCTTCTCGTTAAAATGGGCAACATCTATACAAAAAATGATCAATACTTGCCTATTGAATAAGGAATTAGTGCACCTCAATAGTAAATGGACACAAACAAAAAATAAGAAATATACAATTAGGTAAATACTATACATGCACATGCTTTCATGATACTAGGTGACTCAAGAGAAACTATATTTAAATTCCATATTAGATAATCATACATTTTCAATTAATTAGTCATTTGAGTACACAACCCTACTATTCATAACTATAGGAACAGTATCATGACATAATGACCGTTCCAAAGCAAAACACACTTAGGAACTACTATTAATATCCAGTGGAATGGAGCACAACCCTTCTAGGATCAAACACACTTGGAAGACACAAAAATAGACACCTAATCCTTAAGTATGCATACCCACTATAAGATAGTGAAATGGTCACCAAAGAGTATCCCTAAGGTTACTATAGGTATCACAAGAACCAGAACAATAATAGTATAATTGGCATAATGGTCCTAAACCATGTGATCCTTCATTTTAATTATTAGCGTCATACTATTTTTGTAGAAACCATAATTAGAAACTTTACTTATAAAAATTAGTAATTATGTGTAACTAATTAGAATAATTATTATAAGATATTCTATGTTTATATATATTATTATGTCAATGTTTGTAATATGGAATTAGATTATAAATTTAGCTAGATTAAAATTGGTAGAATTGCAAATGTTTAATCTCTTAACTTTCTTAGCTCTTAATATTTCCGGTTAGCCCTTAAACTGCACCCAATTTACATATTTACTTATTTATTTATCTTTTTTTCTTCTCTTTTGTTATACTCACCCTTAGTGTTTATATTTTTCCCTTCCCAAGTTTGAACCGAGACTAGCCCCAACCAAATCTAAACTAAGTTAAATATACACTACCAAACTTGTGCACGTCAATTTCTCTTCTCTTCCCCCATGCACTTTTTCTTTTTGTCCAAATATATCGACTAGACTTGCACCCCTACCCTATACGATACTAGCCAACTATGCCATATGTCTGCATGCAACCCATACTTATCTAGTTTTTTTTTCTTGATATAACCTAAAATGCCTCTTCTAATTTAATTTGGTTGTCTTCCTAACATAATCCACCAACCAGCAGAGTAGCCTAAATACATGGAACACACCACCAAGAATAATGACACGTTCCTACCCGCAAGTACACAGGGTCGGAGTAGTAGTCAAGGTCAATCCCATAGGGATTGGTGAATGACCACCAGGATAATGATAGAACTTAGCTATGTCTAGACTATGAGATGATATGAAATAATAAATTTTAGGCTAAAATAACTAAATAAGTTAAAAAGAAAGGAAAACAACACTCAAGTGACTCAAGTAAATAGAAGAGTAAAGGTTCTGGTTCATCGCCCCCGATCCTCACATGTGACCGAATATCACATCACAAAATAGTTCAACAATCAGAATTAATCATAGCAACAAGGATAGAAAGTATTGTGCTTTCTCAAGCCACAACCACCCTATTACATATCTATGTCCCTAACTATCTGTAGCTTAGAGTCTAATAGAATGTAATGCATTAAAGTCCACAAAGTTTCCTCCTTTATTATTGTAGAGGTCAAATCAATCGTCTCTTGATGTACAATTTAATCTCTAGTTGTGTTATAAGGTCTAATATTGGATTATCTCTCGATCACACCGATATTTCCCACACCGAAAATTGGAACCTGGCCATGGTTCGTCAATCTGTTAATCAATCAATAACACAACACATATGAATTGAGTAAAAAATGATGCAATAATTCAACACATTCGGATAGAGGGAAACTCCCTGTCACCTTAGCACAAGATCTAGCCTATAAAATTTATAGCAATAATATTAAAAACAACAAGAGATTCCATAGATAGAGAAAAGATCATTAGATAATACCTTTGATGTTCACAAATTCTTGCAAATGTTTAACTTCTTGTGCCTAGGTCTCTAATTTACAGGAGAGAACTTGATGAATTGGGGAAGAGGATGGAGGAGAGAGAAAGGAGAGGGAGGGGAGGCTGTTAGGATGAAAAATTAGAATGAGAGTTGAATGCCACGGCTCTCGAATCCCTAGATTTTCCCTTCTAAAATGCACATGCGCGTTATTTTTTTTTCAGAAATTTTGGAACGACACGGCTGTGTTGATCAACATGGACTAGTCATGTCAACTAGGTTAACATGGTCATGTTGAACAACACGGTCTACCCGTGTCAACTTTGATAGTGCTGGATATTTCAAATATAACTCTTTCATCAAGACTTTGATTAAGCTAATTTTAGATACTTGGAAAGCTATCAAAAAGATCTAGACTTTGATGTTGAAATCTTCTCCAAATTTAGATCAAATCCTGGTTAAATTTTCACTTCTTTCATTCCCACATACTTTGAATATGCATCCTTGTTTTCAATTATTTTAGAATTTTCATCTTAACTTTAAATCTCTTTCCACTTCAACTTTTCCTCCTCTTTGCTTCTTTCTTCTCCTATAAACTTATTCTTGCTCCCATCCTTCATTTTTATTTGTTCCTTGAGATCCTGCAAATTTTCAAAACACAAAGGAAGTAACAAGAACAAAAAGGGAGAATTCCAACTGAAATTTAAGGTAAAATTTCTTATAAACCTTAGGAATAAGATGAAAAAATCACACTTATCACATAATCCTTGAATGATGTCATCTCTTTGTAGCATGCCCTTCTAGTGAAGCCAGCCCCTTGCATTGTGGAGTTTGGATAGAACTAAGCCATGGAAATGTGAGCCTTGGTTATTGTTTTATATCTTATGGGTGGATCTGTGCCCCTTGTGCCATGCATTTGCAACCCTTAGCCTTAGTTGTTCTTACCTGTTTGGCTCCTTTTTTTTTGTCATTTTTACAGATGCTAATACATATTATTTGGCGATATTTGCTTAGGTGATTCTTGAGGGGGCCTTGGAAGAGGAACTTTTGTGGTGCATTTTTTTTTTGCTATGTAGCTTGGAGGTAAATCCAACCACTCTTTAGGCGGTAGAATTTGGTTGTAAGTAATTTAGATTATTTTAGAATAAAATCATGCTATGGAGATTTACATGTTTTCATATTAAAAAGTAAAAATGTGTGTTATTATGTATTTATTGTAATTTATGATTTGAAAATAATGTTTTTCCGTATGTTAAAATTTTGATTATCATGTATGATTTTGTAGCGTTTAAGACATGAGGATGCATACATGTGCTAAAAAATAAATTTTTGCTAGAAATATTATGCGTGCCAAGGGTTAGGGTTTGAATTGGAATTATTTCCTTTCAATGCCTTGATTTCCATGATAAGTAATTTAATACCTTATTTGCACCTTTTAGATAGATTTTTATGAATAACATATTGGTTTTTAGGCATAATTAAGATTATTTTTAGATGGTTCCGTATTAACATGTTGTAAGAGTAGAAAGTTAGGGGGTGTGTGTGTGTGTGTGTATCCATGTCTTATATCATTATGTGGGATTAGCATGAAGTTATAATATGTTAGAAATACATGCTAGGGCTTCACATGTGCATTATGTTAGATTCATGCTTAGGAGTAATATTTTTTTATCGTGAAATTTACTTATATGATAACTTATTTTTAATTATTATATTTTAGAATTTTCATAACAAATATACTTCAAAAATAAATTTGGTAATAAATTGGATTAAAAGGTGGTAATTAGGGTTTTGGAGGGTATTTTGGTTATGATGATAAAAATATGCCTCAAGGTGAGTAATTTGATTAGGTTGGCTTTAGTAGATTATAAGGTTGACCTTAGTGTTAACTTTAACTTTGGATTAGTCCTTTGACCTTAGGAAAAATGGCTATGTATGGAATTGAAATTTTTGTGTATTATTTGATATTTATAATCACCAAATAAAATGTTAATACATAAAGTGGAAGACCTAAAAGTTGTAAATGGTGGCTCCTTAGGGGTAGTTGTCCTAAGGACGAGGTTTAACCCTCAATTTGGTTTGGTTAATTTATGTTGGTGTATCACAATGGCCTAGTAAGTCCTTATATCTATTTTAATTATTTCTTTGAACTTATTAGGGGTATTAATATTTAAGGATTAGATGATCTAGGAGGTATAAGGGTATTTTGTTGCCTTTGTGTATCAGTATAACCAAGTGTAAATTAGTATCCCTAGGTGCTAGGGTATAAAGGTATTTTGTTTCCTATATGCCCTAATATGAATGGATGTGCATAAGTGTCCCCAAGTTGATATTATCTCCCCTCAAGTAAACTAAATAATAAGAAGGTAACTTTATTTGATGGCCTTGGTACATCTTAGATTGTTAGCTCTATAGTTGTCTTCATGTCCTACCTGTGGTATTTGGAATTACTTTGATGTGGTTGGTCAGTAGAGGCTTAGTGCACTGCTCTATTGGTTATGGATTTTGATATGTTTACAAAACGATTAAATGTGTTGGCATGATGAGCATGAGGTATTAGCGATGTATATGCTATAGTATTTTTTATTGTATATTATCACTACATGTGTTTTTGTACTTTAAGCATGTTTTTAATTATTTTATTATTTCTGCCATTTGAGTATGCTATCTAAGATGTTATGATTTACTTAGTACGAGAAAGTCATACTGATACTATCACTTTTAGGTTGTTATAGGTTTTAGTGGTAGATTGGGTTCAGGATAGAGAGTTTAGGGTTATCTTATGTCCCTCATTCGAGATTTGGTATTGTTTTAGAGGTCCCTTTTAAGACTTCAAGTGTTGCAAAACCCTCTTTCTAATATATTTGAAATCTCTCTATTTTTCTATTGTTGGTTTATTTTAGTTTTGATCTCAACCTTGGATTAGGTGGTGATCACATTCAATATTCATGTCCAAGATATTTTGGCCTCACATCTAGCATAGGTTAGGTATTGGCCATACCTCTATCTCTGTTGGTTATAGTGTAACACCTTCTATTTTTATATAATTGCTTATGTTAAAAATAAATTAAAACTAAATTTAGGGGCATTAAAAGTAGTGTCTTATGACATAGGTTATTACTTATTACATGGAATATTTTTTATCATGAATTCATACTAACATTTTTTATTACTAGAAACACTTAGAGTTGTGTCATGGTAAATCAAATCAAACATGTTATTAATTACATGAAGTAATGATGAAGCATAAGGGCAGATAGCAAATACAATGGGGAAACATTACACAAGTGAAAAAGATTTAACGCCCTTACAAACTCTAAATTACAAGTACATCATAACTCCATCTATAAGACTCCAATCTACCAAATTTAATGCATTTTCCTAATACATAACTATATAAAACATATCCAAAATAGGACTTCACTCCATCATTTTACATATAAAATACTTATGTTACCCTTTTTGCTACTATTCCTAAATAAGTTGTTTTTCTTATAATATTATACTTTTGCCACCCCAAATTGTCCTAAATACCTCATATACTACAATTATCATATTTTTAACCCAAAAATACTTATACAACCTTAAATTTCCATTCTTCACCCAAAATGGCCATTATACCTCTAATTCACATTAATGCATCAAAAAATTATTCCCATCATAACTTGATCCATACACATAAAAGCCCTAACATATTATATAGAAAATTTAACGTAAATACCTCAAGGAATATAGTGCCATATTTATTTCTCACAAAAACTCATAAATTGACTCAAATACCCTTAGAGATGAGAATCACCTAAAAAACCCACAAAAACTCCACATGCTCTAAATCTCACCAAAATTACACACAACCTCTAAAACATTAGTAACATTTTGATTATTTAGTTATCCTTAATTAAAATATCTCTAAACACAAAAAATGGATAAGGGATAAAGCCCTATAAACCCAAAACACCGAGACTTAAAACCTCAACATACTTCACAAATATTGATATTTAATCGCATAGCAACTGACAAGGTCGAACATTTCTGCCCCATAGCATGTTATAATGTGTTATATAAATTCATCTCTAAATTTTCACTAAAATAATGTAACTCATCCTCTCTTTTAGTATTGATCTTTGCCCAATATAATTTTGTTAAGAGGATGTATATTGGAGATAACATATTACTTGGTTATGAGCTTGTCCAATGCTACAAGCAAAGGCATATATACCCTAGATGCATGCGAAAACTTGACCTAAGGAAAGCCTACAATTTATTTGACTAGTGTATCTTTGAATAAGTGTTGCATGGTTTTAGATTTCTGCTACACTTTATCAAGCTTTTTCTAGCCTCTTTGTGTACAATTCTCTACTCCATATTATTTGATGGGGGTCCCTAACCTACCTTTCCCATCAAAGAAGAGATTAAGGTTGGGAGGCCCCATTTATTCTAACTTATTTCTTATTGTTATGGATTGCCTACATAAACTTATGCAATGAGTATGTAAAGATAAGAGTTCTAAGGCACATCCAAAATGTAAAAAAGAAAATATCATATGACTTTCCTTTGCTAATGATTCTTGGTTATTTTCCCATGGTGGTAGCATATATGTTCTCAAACTCTTGGAAGTATTTAAGGTCTTCTCTACTTAATATAAACTTAATCTCAATAACAAAAGAGCTAGTTTTTTTTGTGGCATGGCCAACGACGCAAAATTATAACTACTTTAAATACCAGTTACTTGTTTGGGAATGTCATTTACAAGTAGTAGACTTACTACTATCTAATGCTCCCATTTTATTGAAATTATGACAAATAAACTCAATTTATAGATAATTAAAATGTTATGATATGGTGGGCAGTTACAATTGATTAAATTTGTACTCTACATCATACTTTATTATTGGATTCAAATGTTCATATTACCTAAGAATAATGTGAAGACTATAGAAGTTATGTGTAGGCCCTTCGTGTGGTTTGGTCCAACTCACATGACCAAGAAAGATGTGGTTTCTTGGTAGGTAGTTAGTACCTCACTATTATAAGTGTTGTGCCTAATTGATGTGTGCACTTAGAATAAAAGTAGTTGTTGCAAAGATGTTATAGAGTATATCTATAATAAAAAAAAACAAAGACACATTGTGGATAAAATGGTCCCATGAATATTATATCAATAAGATGAATATCTAGGAAGCCCCCCTAATACTATAAGATGCTCTTGGGAAATGAGAAAAATACATGGATTGAGATATTCATTGTTAGGTATATTTAATAACCACAATTAGTCTGTGGTTAATTATAAAGGAAAGTAGAGTATCTCAACTTTTTATAACCAATTGAAGCCAAGGCTACCAATAGTTTCATGGAAGAGAGTATTATGGAAAAGATTGTTATTGCATGCCATTTGTTTATCCTTTGGCTTGTCGCCCATGAGAGGCCAATGACAAAGATCTACTTACAACACTTAGGCTTCATAAATGAGATAGTCTTTCAATTATGTGAAAAAAGAAGTGGAAACTATAGAGCACATATTCTTTAAATATGAGTACACTACTAGGATTTAGAAGACTACGATTCAAAAGCTAGGCTTTAGGCATCAAATAGGCAGATAGTAGAAAGAACATACTTGGTTGGCTTACCACCAGCATAGACCAAGGGTAAAGAGTTAACCTTTGAAAATATTACTGGTTGCAATAGTATACCATGCATGGAAGAGAGAAGCCTTAGAATTTTTCAACATAAGAGCAAAACCCGTAAATAGTTTTTGAATAACTAAAGTAGCAAGTAGAGTGGCTGAACATAAACACTATAAATGCTTTCTTTCTCTTGCAAATTATATAGATTTGATATTACCATGCAACATCATAAGATGTATATATTATTTTAGAATTTGATTACTTATAAAAAAAATGATAATCACATTTAAATCTACTCAACTGCAAAATTATCAAAATAACAAAATACACCAACATAATTGAGTTTTATGACAAAGCCAGCAAGGCATAAAATATAGAAAATTACATGAAATCATAAAAACACATGGACTCCTTGTAACACCCCGAGTCGACACGACCACGTGGGGGCTACCTTGGAGTGCTTTCGGATTGATCAGCTGGCCCCACAAATCAACACGAGTCCTTTTAGCACGCTTTGTCCTCACTCACGTGCTTCCCGAGAAACTTTTAGAAAATTTTTGAAACTTCCCAGGAGGACACCCATCCTAAAATTGCTCCACGGCCAGCACATTTAACTGTGGAGTTCTTAGGACGGAATCACCAAAAGGATGGTATACCATGTTGATATAAGTAGCCAAATCAATCCTTATAACACTCCGCTCAAATTGGGGTATTACATTCACCCCCACTCAAAGAACACAACGTCCTCGTTGTGCATCAATCACTAACTGTCTTAATACAGTTTATCCCAAGAATCGTCCTGCTAGGTGGCTGACTGGCTCATCCAAGTTCAGCTCACGGTCGCGGTTTTTGCTCTGATACCATTTGTAACACCCCGAGTCGACACGACCACGCGGGGGCTACCTTGGAGTGCTTTCAGATTGATCGGCTGGCCCCACAAATCAACACGAGTCCTTTTAGCACGCTTTGTCCTCACTCACGTGCTTCCCGAGAAACTTTTAGAAAATTTTTGAAACTTCCCAGGAGGTCACCCATCCTAAAATTGCTCAACGGCCAGCACGTTTAACTGTGGAGTTCTTAGGACGGAATCACCAAAAGGATGGTATACCATGTTGATATAAGTAGCCAAATCAATCCTTATAACACTCCGCTCAAATTGGGGTATTACACTCCTGGACTTATAATGAAAATCAAGAATACAAGTCAAATAAACCTAAACATAATTTTCTTACACAAAAGCATTTAGCATGATTTTACATAAAAATTAACACATATCAACCAAAGGTCCTAAACTAGAGATATATATCCTTACCAAATGCTACTTTAGTCTCCAAGCAAGCAAAATACTTCTCAATACCTCCTTCACCTTAATTACCTAAATAAAGACAATAACATATAGTTAGGAGTTAAGACCAAGAAAATGTTAGAATAGAAAGGTAAACTAAAGGGAATGAAAATAACCCTTTAGGCTTGAATATAAGGGTAAGGAAAAGATTAAATAAACATTCACTAATCCATGAATTTAACTCTCTTTTTCTTTAAAAAAGTACCAAAGAGTCAAATTACAAGATTTTAGAATTTGGAAGATAAAGGAAAATAGAGTGGAGAGAAAGGGACAGGATCGAAACCTAAGGTTAAGGCACAAAAAACAAGAATAAGGAAGAACAAGGTAAGAGAGAGGAGGGAGAAAAGGTAGAGAAGTTAGAAAATTAGATAAGTGTGAATAAGTAACCAAAATTGCACGTAACCCCTTCTAGTTATCAAAAAATAGTAGGAGACAAAGAGAGAGTGAAAGAAGTCAGATGTAATGAAGAGGAGTGATGGGAGTGAATGTTATGGGTAAAAGAGTGTTTTTAGTACCAAAACAACCATAGAAAATGGTGGAAAATATTTATAGACAGTGGAAACCAACATTTATGTAGGTTACAACCATCTATATTACAAACAACCATTCAAAACACAACTATCTATAATGAAAAAATATACACATTGCTAAAAAAAATTCACAAAAGAGTATACGATGATTTTTAATTAAAATTTCCCCCTAAACTTCACTATAGATGAAATTTTTTAATTTATAACTATCGTTTATTCCTATAGTAATTTTTTAAATAAAAAACCCTACTAAGGTGTAGATGGCAGTTATATATTAAAATGGACAAATATTAACTTAGAATTTTTTTAAAAATATTCCGCTAAGGTATAGATGACAGGTTTAACTTAAAACCACCATCTATATCCTTTTTTATAATAAAAGCATAACTTGCTACTAGCGCCATACAAAACTTGCACATATATATTCAAAACAGATACAAAAATATTAGTGTTGTGTACCCCTTGTACATATACAACTTAAATATAAATAATCAAGTATATACATGATCATACATAAAAAAACTCTTAAATTAATAAAAAATAATCAACTATAATTGATCATATATACAAAACTAATACACAAGTATCAATGTTGTGTGTATCTCATTAATCATGACATAACTACATCAATGAAAATCCTAAAATCCTACAAAGGATCAAGTGCACATAAAAATAAAAATAAAAATCTAAATGAATCAAAAAGGTAGCTATAGCCAAATTCTTTAGCTACTTAGTTCAAAGAAAAAACATAGTCTCTCTTGTCTGACCTCATTAATGTGACTATCCAAAAATGCCACCTCATAATTATGATATACTTAAGATAAATAAAAAGTATATAAATTTTCATGATTATAAGAATTTAATTGAAGTAACAATATCAATAAGTATATAAATGATATGATCAATATATACCTCTGAATCTCCCCTCCATTGTCTTGTAATTATATCTTTTATATATTTCATGAAACAATAGCCACAACTATCATTGTCTCCTTATTTTGGATACTACGTTAAGTTAAATGCACATATTAAGTTGTAAGAAATATACTAAATAACAAACATTAAAACATAGAAAAGATTTGAAACCATTACTTAAACATTCATGTAAACCCATCGAGGTAATTTATTTATGCCTTTTTCATTATGTAGATAGTTTTTAAATTCCCTAATTGATGTATAAAGATATATTAATTATATAATACATTGAGTAAATTATGAAATAAATTTATCAAAGATAGAAATCAATTAATTATCTATTAATAATATTTTTTGGAATGTCACCACATTTTTCTCATAAGGGGTCAAACTAATATGTCATCTTTCTTGATGGATGTAAAATGACTAAAACCTAATATTAACTAAAATAAAAAGGGGGGAAATAAATCATTACAAAGACATCCTCATTGGTTGAACCATATATCCCACCTGTTGTTTGAGGTCCTCATAGGATATTACTTAAGGACATAAGACTCCATACAAATGATCATCCTCTTCCTTTATAATTATATATTTTAAAAGCCTATAAGAAAATACTTATGTAATTATGTGTGAATAATAGTTTAAAATTTATAATAATATTTTTAATCATAGCTATATATTAAAATTGAATGAAACTATTCCTCATATATGCCTTTATATGTTGGACTTGTAGCCGGTCTCTAGCCAATGAATGAACTAAGTCCTCAACTCCTATTTATGTAATGACTTCTTGGGTCTTGAAAAATAATTGCGATGGTCATTCAACTTCTATACTCAAATATTTATTGTGCAAGACTTCACAAAAATACATCATCATCCTATGGGGTAACAATTGGTAGTTTATAGGAGGTGTGTTGTGTTTTACACATAATACCTGTCTTTCATCCTCTAATTCTTTCTCTCGTTGTTTCTTAGGACTTAGATTCCTTCATAAAATTTTACCATTCTATTTAGAAAAAAGGAAAAGAGGTTAACATATAATAATTGAGAAAGTAATTATTTTAACTTTATCTATTAATAATATTACAAATCTTGGAGGATAACTAAATGGCATGGCTGTTCAAGTGTCTCCCCTTTGAAGCATAAGAGATCATGATCATCGTCTTTCAAAAAGGGAAACTTTAAGAAAATTTATTAATCATATATGCTATTGAGAGTCATTCAAATTGTGTTGGGCTCTAAGGATATCTCCTTAAAGACATAAATGGTTTCTTGGGTGACAATGAACCCTTCCAATAATATTTTGAGATTGTATGCATATTTACCATATATTCAAGAGTTTTATTAATTTCATATATCTCAACTATAGATACACTTTAATATATTAACTTAGATACTTTAGAGATATGTCTAATACAAGGGGTCATAGGAGTAGGATTGGTCACAATATAAGAGGGAATAATCATGTCAATTGCCAAGCTGGATGTTATTTCATTCATGAACTCTTGCATTTTCTCCTCAATCCTTTGTTGGTTGGCAAATAACTATGTATAGCTTATTCTTAAAGTATGCATGCTGATTCTTAGATGGTTGGACTCTTCCTTAGGAGTGTGGGAGATAACAAGTCATCCAAAAGTACTTAACACTATCGAACCATCTGGTAGCCCTCTAACTCGACCACAATGATTATTAGTCCCCAAAGCCTGAATGAGGACATCATTTTTGCCACTAGCCAGAGTTCTTCTTGCTTGGACATCCTGATGTTAAATGAGTGTATTTAGGGGTAATAAATGGTATGTAGATAATATTGAGATTAAGATAATGTTACATAATTACAATTTTATCTAATATTTTTTGTTTTGGTTTATTGGTAGTGTAACACTACAAAATTTCATAACATTTACTTTCAGGTGTTTAGCCTTTTATTCAAAACCTAACACTTAAACCTTAGATTAATTATTTTATAATTAGCATTTAGCTAGTAAACTTGATAAATTCTTAAATAATTATATTTTTATCACTTTTCTTTTTTTTTAAACCTACCCTAAATCAGTTTATTTTTCTCGATTCATTTTTCTAATTGGGTACCCTAACCTAAAAAAACTAAAACTATAAAAAAAATCCTAATTCTACTATTAGCGTACCCTTCCCTACCATCTCCCTCTCTCATTCAAGCCTTCCTCTGCCTTGTCGTGCCATTTTTTCCTCCACCAAACACACCCCTGTCTCCCTTTACTTCTCATGCACAACCTCACCTCACCTCTTTGTTCGAATCAATCCCTCAATTGACTACATAATAATCCCACTCCCTTCCATTTTTGTTCAGATTCCAGATAACACTCAACTCATCTCCTCTCCTCCTTCTTTACCATCCCTATTATGGTTTCATTATGCCATCATCATCACCACCATCAACCATCACCATTTTCAAACCAACTTGACATCCCTTATTTCTTCTCCTTCTTCCCTTATTCTTCTTCATTTCCCTTAATCATCTCATGACCTGCCTCTTTCCTTCTCCTTCTTCTTACTCCTGGCCTTGTTCTATTTTTGTATGTGACGCACAGCCATACACCACCCACACACAACTATGTGAGCCATCGCACTAGTTGTGCCCCTCTTGCACGCACTCTCCTACCCAATTATGCCCTATTTCATTACACAACCTTGCCCCAACCATATGCCCTTTCTCTACACTACTAAGCTCGTAGCAACCACTAGCACTGCCACCAACAACTAGTGTAATACCCCAAAACTTTATTTTAGGATTTAAGAATAAAATAAGAAATTATTGAATAAAATTTAACTATATATACCATTTTTAATAAAATAATAATAATAATTATGGTAATGAAGGAAGAAAAATAATGTAGGGACATAATTAGTGCAGACTAAATTTATTAACTAACCTAAGATAAATTATAATAATTTCTAAATTAATAAAAATTATTTTATTATTATTACTATTAATTTCTTTTATCCCTAAAAATCCCAAAATTTCAAAACACCCTACCACCCCTTTTTTTTATTTTTTCCTTTTTCCTTTTTCTTCCCTCCTTTTTCTTTATTTTCTTCCTTTTCCTTTGTTCTTCTTTCCCCCCTCCTTCAGCCGGTTGGGCTGCGCCTAGTAGTGACCCAACATCTCCTCCCTTTTTTCTTCCCTTTTCTCCCTTCATCAGCCTAATTATTTTTTCTTCTCCCCCCCATCAGCCCAATCGCGCGTACCCCCTTCTTTTCTCTTTCTCTCCCTCTCTTTTTCCTTTCTTTTCCCTTCTGCCCCTGATCTGCGCAGCCCCTGCGCATGTGTGCCATCGTAACTCTCCCCTCTCTTCTCTCCTTCCTCCTTTCCTATTTTGGCCCTACAAGGCATGGAATAGACACGTCCTTGCATGGTCCCCCTCCCCCTGATAACCCCTCTCCCCCTCATTTACTCTCCCTGACCCCGCGAAACCTACCCCTTGCTTGCACAGTTGCTCCGGCCTACACACCGGCTGAGAACCACCAACCCCTCCCTTTATCTCCTTCCCCTTGTTTTCCACTTACCCGAACCCCTACGCCTATAAATACCCCTTCACACTCTCTCCTTTTCCCTCTTATTTCATTCAATCCACTCCTCTGCCCCCTTACTCGCACCGCCCAAATAAACATCGCCATTGCCGCCACTCCCTCCCTTCCTCTTCCCTACATCACCCTACACCTAACGAGACTCCCCTTCCCTTCCTTCCCCTTCCTCTTCTCTCCCTACCTGTGCAAAGTAGGCAGATCAAGCTGCCCTTTTGCACCTTCCTCTACTGCTAGCACTGTCCTGCCCTACCACCACTACTACCGCCACCACCCTCCTTGCCTCCCTTCTTGCATAGAAAACCCTCCTGCCTTACCCGTAATTCCATTTCTCCTTTCTTCCCTTTCCTTTTCTCTCCTTCTCGGTCACCACTGCTACCAACACCGCGCTACCACTGTGCGGTCACCACCACCACCATAGACCACCTGAACCAAGGAACCCCATCTCCCAAGAAACCCTACCTTCCTTCTCTTTTACCAACCCCAAAAACCCCTCCTTTGCATCTCCTCCACCACCACCATCTCACGGCTACCACCTCACTGCCATCGCCGCCACCCCCTCACCTACTGTTCTTTCTAGTTATACCCTTATCCCTCTTACTTATCCGGTGTAATTTTTTTAATAACTTATTATTATTATTATTATTATTATTATTATTATTATTATTATTATTATTTATTAGTTAAGAAAATAAGGAAAAAGGAAAAAGAAGTAGGAAGAAGGTGAAATGACCTAGTTGATACTCTCTTTATATTTATTGAACAAACATATCCTCGTGAGGAGCTAAAGTATGGTGAACATGATTTTTATTATGTGTTGTATGTGTGGTTATAATTTGTTATGTATGGAAATGTTTTTATGTATGGTTAAAATATTATGATATGTGTGCCTAGATGCCTTAGGTGGGTTCAACTGGTTATGGGAGATTAAAGAAAATAAAGAGGGTGGAGTGAGTGAGGTGATGTGTGAAGAATGACCTAAACGTCTCATGAAATATTCTAGAGAGAAAGGAGAAAAAATAAAATGATGGGTTAGCGTAAAATCTTACATGGGAAGTGTGAGCCTTGCATGGGGTGTATGTGCTTTATATGGGGGAAAGATTCACGTGGGAAAATCTAGTTTGAGGTTTAACCATAGAGAGGAAAGTGTGTTTGGGGTGGTTGGTGTACTTGGGAAAGATTCAGTACATGGGTTGATGGAAAGACGCATGGGAGCATAAACTAGGGTTTTCAGGGGAAAAACCCTAAGGATATGGGTATTGTGGGGAAACATTGAGAAGGTTTTTTGGACATCATTATTGTGATGAGGTGTGCCACATAGAGGGTTTGAGTCAAGTTAAATGGAGGGTAGAGTTATGTACGAGAAGAGGGTGTGGAGGAAAACGGGAAATATTATAGTTTTCGAGGGTAACTAACTAGGGTGTTATTATCACATGTGGAAATTTAGGAGTTGATCTATGAGGTTTGAAGTTGGGTTGAGTATAATGATGGTGTTGGAATCAAGGTAGAATGTGGTTTGAGTAAGAAGAGGAAAGGCTAGGGCCATATAGGTTAGATTAGGGTTTCAAGGGAAACCCTAGTGGGCGATGGTGAGTATTGGTGGGGAATGGGAAAGTGGGCCATAACCTATATATGTGAGATTTCTAAGTTCATTATGAGGATGGTGGAAAGTGTAAGGGGGTTCTAGCATCTTGGAGGATGTAGATGTCCCAGGTCAAGGGTTAGGGTATTTCAAGAAGTCTAGGTTGGTAGAGTGACAATGAGCCGGGAATGCCCATTGGGGTCCGCATGTCTAGATGGAGGTTACTTGTTGAATAAGACATAAATAAATTACCAATCACTTAAAGTGAAAAATCATTGAGTCTGGCCCAAACTTAGGATGTTACTGTTCCACCAATTATAATAGTGGTCATGAGTGTTTTGTCCAAAATATGTATATGTTATCATTCCACCATTATAATAGTGGTCAGATGTGTTTTGCCATAGAATAGTATTGACGTTCCACTTATTATAATAGTGGGGGTTCTGAGCTCAATAAGTTAAACCCTTGGATGATAATAATTTATGAAAAAGACACTAATTACTTATAGTGGAATACCACATGGGTCGGGACCAGACTTAGGATGTTTATCGTTCCACTAGTTATAATAGTGGTCAAGAGCATTTTGCCCTGGAGATGTTCATGTTTAACGTTCCACTAGCTATAATAGTGGTCACATGCGTTTTATCTAAGAGTAGTTATTCCCATTCTACTAGCCATAATAGTGGGGTCTCCGTACTCACGTGGATATAATTCAAGAGATGTTTAAAGATGATACTAATCACTTAAATTTCAAAAGTGGTAATTAATCTAATAAAACTTATTACTTGTATAATGTCCGTATTTTACATTATTTTGCCCTGTATTAGCTATATTCTTACCTTACTTAGTACGTATTATACTAATCACCCTTATTATGGGTGCTACTCTTTCCCACGAGCAGTGGCCCCTCCTAAGTCTGTGCAGGTAGGCGATGAGGCCATATAGAACTTTGATGTTGACAATGAGCTGGTCGCGGTTGAGTGACGTTCTAATGTCCTAGGGTTAGGGCTAGACAGGGTGTTCTTCGGAATACTTACCTTTTATGTTTTCTTTTATTTTCATTCCCCCGCAGTGGAACGTTATCTTGTATTTTATTTCACTAATGTATTAACTTTAACTCTTACACACTCTAGTATTTTCTGTATTTAATGTTGAACTCCTTATGTTTTAATCATCTCATGTTACTGTTCCTTGTTATATTTTAGTCCTGTGGTTAGTATGAGGTTGGCTAAGGATCAAACTTATATTGATTATGGTGGTAACACCCCTATTTGGTGTATGATTTTCCTTAACAAAATCAAATTTTTAACTGTGAATTTTAGGGGTGTTACAACTATATATGTTGCCTTCACCTTCACCACATTGCTTCAAACCCCCCATATAGTGTCACTCATCCTTGCAGCCATTCTCCTCGCACACCCATGCAATTCTTCCTCACACAGTCGTGCATGTCCCGTGAATCACCCAACCATCGTCTTTGTAAACTTCTGCCACCAACCTATCATCACTTGTTGTACAACACCCTTGACCTTTGCAGCCTCTACGCAACCACCATCCATTATCGTGTGCTCTATTGCACCAGCAACAACCTCTACCTCTGCTTTCTTTTCCATGACCATCCACCATAACCCTTCCCCCCGGTTGTCTACAACATCCCCCATGTTTGAACCACCACTACCTCCCTCGTCACCACCTACTCTCCTCCTTATGCCAGCTTCTCTTAGATCCATCATCCTCCTAGTTTCCCTTCATCTCATCTCCACAACAACCATCACCACCACCAAATCCCCTTCTCCACCCCCTTCCCGTGTGCATGACTTAGGCTGCCAGCCCATGCAGCATGACAGTGGAGTTTTCTTATCTTTAAGGTTTAAGGGGTATTTTCATAATTTTTACCTTGATATTTTTTTAATAATTTTTATTTTATAGGTTAAAAATAACTATTGTTATTGTGGTATTATTTTTAGGTAAAGAAAGTTGATTTATAGAGCCTAATAATTTTTAGTAGGTTGTGTATATTTTGTGTTTTTGTTGAAAATTAGGTAATTCTTATACTCTAATAAAATGTTAGATATTGCATGATAATACATTATAGTTTTGACATATAAAGTGTATTAAGCATATTTGTCACACTGTAATTATTTGCCTAATAATGCTAGGATGAAAATTCAGTAAAGTGGAGCATGTTGACATATGTGAAATATTATATGTACGAAAGCATGTTAAAATGGTCTTAATGCCAAAAGTAAATTATTTATGTCATGTATATCTAAAATGATAGGTTGTACATGCTTAGGTATAACTTGGTACGATTATTATTAGTGTGTGCCTTAGGGGCAATTTGGTCTTTTTTAAGTATATCATGAGATTTATTCCAATTATCATGCCTAATATGTATTATTTATTGTTGATCATGGATATATGTAATTTTAGATGAATTAGATACGCATGTTAGGGTTTTACATGCTATATCATTTGTAAGGGTAAAATGATCATTTAGCATATATGATAATTTAATTGTATGTTAAATTAATTAATTATTTTACTTTAGCCTTTATATAAAAAATAATAAATAAGATGGAATTAGTATTTAAAATGGATGATAATGTGGTAATTGTGGTCTAAAGGGTATTTTGGTTATTTTTGGCCTAATACACCTAAGTGTGAATTATTTAACATATAATTTCCTTGGTGGATTATTATGTTGATATTAGTATTAAATTTTATTATAGCTATTTTGAATAATTGAAAATTAGTAAAAATGGTTAAGCATGGAAATTAGATCTATTTTTGTATTATGTGGCCTCGTGATTGTCTTAGTAAAATGCTAATATTTAAAGTAAATGACCTTAAGATCGGGAATGATGGTTCTTTAGGGGTCACTACCCGAAAGACGTGGTTTAACCCATGATTGTTTATGGATTTTTGTTGGTGTGCCTTAATGCCCCAACCAAGCCCTATATTTTACTCTATTTAGCTTTACAGACTTATAGAGGGTATGCATACTTATGGGTTAGGTGTCTTTATCGGTAGAGTATTGTGCTACATTTGTGTGTGACTAGGGTACCTTAGTGTCCTAGGGTTGATAGTCGATAGGACACTATATTGTCTTTGTGTGCTAGTATGGCCAGAGTACCTTAATGTCTCCAAGTTTATATGATCTCCTCTCAAGTAAATACAAATGAAAATAATTAGTGTTGGTTAGAATAATTATTAGATTGGTTCGGTATTAGCCTTCATGCTTAACTATGTTCGGTAGTAGCCTTTGTGCTTACCTGTGTTCAGTAGTTTCCTTTGAACCCTACATGTGGTGTTATAAAATTAATTGGTATTAATGTTGATATATGAGATATATTGTGAATGTTATGATTATTAGGTTGAGATTAGCTCTTATCATCACTTTAGAGATCATCCATTGGATGTTTGGTTAGTAAGTTTTATTATGCTCTAAATGAATGGGCATGGGAAGTATGTGGTTAATAATAATTGTTTTATCTAATATGATTATTGTATTTTGTTCATCACATGTATATTTCAATATTTTATACCATTTCTTGTTGTGATGCCTTATATGTATTCCATGTGGGCTTTTCATATTAGTCTTGTATTATTAGTTAATCATTACCGTTGAATTAATGAGTTTTATTTCGTGGGCCCCTGTTTATTTAATAGGCAATGGTATTTGTAGGTTATTTTGTGGGATGAATTGAAGACAAGTATTTTTGGGTTGAGAGTTAGGATTATCATGTGTCCTAACTAGTATCTTTAGATTCGATATTCTTAGACTCTTATGCCCTTATATATTTTTGTTGAGTTTGATCTTGTAACCGATAACGCTTGTTTTATTAGAATGATACTAATGTGATTTGTTATCTCTATGCTAATTTTAATATTTTTGTTATTAATGTAAGTGGAGTAAAGTTTTACCTTATCACTTGGCATAAAAATTATAGAGTAAACCAGACTTTTACCAAGTGTAGTGGTAACACCACGTGTTTTTACTTTTTTAGCTGTGGCAATTAACTCCTTAAACAAAATTTTCAAGCCCTAAAAATGGGAGTGTTATAGGTAGCCTTCCCTATTTTCTTTCTTGCCCTAATTGTAACACCACAACCTCACAAGGGATGCGAGTTGTTGCTCTTGATTGGTTTTGAGGTCAGTGATTGCCCTATAGATCAACATGATTCCCTTTGAGCATCCTTTCTAGCAACTCACACACATCCTAGGAAGCTTCTTAGGAGTTTCCTAGGATGTGTGTGAGTTTATATATGAAAAACTAGTGTTTTAAATATCGGGTCAAAAATTGACCCGGTGGACCTTCCTATATGTGGTCAGACGAGTTCGACCGTAGTTTGATAAAAAGTTGCTTTCATTTAAAAAAATTATTTGGCATAACCCTATTATGAGCTGATCATAATTCCATTCAATTAGCTCCCTTACCATTAATTTTGTTCATAACTAAAGCAACAACATTTAGGGTGTATCAGGTTAAATAGCTTCACCTAATCAACCTAATTTTTTTTATCCAACTTAGTTTTTGTGGTTGGTATAGATATTTTAAAACTGGATAGTTTCATACCGGTGGACCTCCCGGTACCTAATTGAACTAGCCAGTCCAATCTATGTTTTTAATCACTAAAAAAACATGATTAAAAGGACTTGTGTTAATTTGTGGAGATAGCTATTAATTCCAAAACTGATCTAGGTAACTACTCCTTACCCAAGGTAAATACTTGTTACCCTAATGATGCCAAGGTGCTATAAATGGTGTTATACTAACCCTCACCCAAACATCCATTCTTGTAAATGGTATATATAGAGTGCCTTCCTTTTCTGTGAAGTAATTTGCCTCTTCCTTTAGAATCAAGTTAGTTATTTTCATTTGAAAATAACAATAATCAATGTATAATGACCTAATTTATCTCATTACCAACTCCTTTCTAACTACATTATTGTTGGTGTGTAAATTTTTGCAAGGGTAAGCATTTTTATTAGTGTTTTCTTTTGCCTTTTGGCACTTTTTCTATCATCAACAATGTAAATGTTATAGGTAAAATCAATGTAAATATGATTATAAGTATTATTTAAGGCACAACATATAATGTATATATGTCACTAAATAACTTAATTTCTTCTACTTTTTTTTTTAACTCAACAAACTCATCCTATTGCTGGGGTAGGATCACACCTTGATAATATGCCGGTGGATGTAATAGGTAAGTTCCATCTTCAAAAAATATGTAATGATATTTTAGATAAGACTAAAAGTCTTTTCAAGATTTAGCACATTTATGAAGAATAACCTTCTTACAAGGTTATTCTCCAAAAGTCCGGAATATGAAAATAAGGAAAAATGCCAATAGGCTCACATTCTATTGACATTTTTAAACTATAATTTTAGTTTATACCCCTTTTTTTGTAACAATAGTCAACGATATTAGAATAAAATTGTTATCTATATTATTTTGTAAATTTCCCCCTTTATGAGAAATTATAGATGATTGTTATTATATTAAATCCATTGTCTATATCTCTTTGCAATGCCATCTATTTCTCCAAAATAAAAAAAAAACTCTAACTATAGATAGTAGTATTATAATATTCTGAAACTATCATCTATAGTCTTTTGTAAAGTGCTCTCTTTAGGAGATATTATAGAAAACTTTTATTATATTAAAACCGTCATTTATATACCTCCACATTGCTACCCTTTTCCTAAAGTACACTATTTTTTACTTGATGGGTCATATACGACTGCTCTTGTTACAACAACCATTTATAAGATTTCATCTATTTATATTTATATAGTAGTGTGTGTGAGAGTTGGTAGAAGGTGATGGAGTTAATTATGGATGTAAATTTGGTTGATTAGGTAAGAACAGGCTGATATTTGATTACGGGATGAAAGGGAGTCATATATTCAAAGTTAACACCCTTAAGAAAGACAATAATGAATAAAAATGATTTAGATAAGGTAGAAAGTCCAATAGATGGCCAAAGTGGGACACATAATCAAATAATTCCTAAAATTTAAGAAAATTTCGGAAAATGTGTGGAATTAATCAAGGAATCCCAATATAAAAAATATTAGATATAGTAATTGATGGAGTAAAAAAAATAAACATGTTATGCAAAATCAGACAATGTTCGGTCAATCCCTGGATCCCTAGGCGATGGGTTATCCTATTTGTTGGCCATTTGACCATTGATTGAGAAAAATTATGGTTAGGATTTTAAAGAACTTAGAGTTTGATATAAAATGATTAAAAAGTGAAAAAGGGTTAAGGAAGAATTAAGGAACTAATCACATAGAAACTAAGGTTAGGGAAGTTAAGAGTCAACAAAATCTTCTAGTTGAGGTAAAAAAAAATACTAAACACTCATTTTTAAACTTTTTATTGTCACTAATTAAGTTTTAGCTACTAAAAAGTAACATAAATTGTTAGATTACTTACGAAATAATTGGTATACAGATATAATATGAAAAAAGCCAACAACTTTACAAAAGAGAATATATTGAATAATTATGAACTAATTAATAGAAATTAATAAATAAATAACAAATCAAATTTTGATATATTTGTTTTACACTGCATATAGAATTTGGATTATTTTGCAAGTATTTTTATTCTCCAACAATTGGGTTTGTTTTCATATTAATATCTCACTCAAGCTTCATTCAAATTGGTTATAGCATGTATAAAATAGTTAGGGTCGATGTTTAGAGTTAGGAAAGAAATATAGTGAAAATATGAGGGAAAAAAATAGTTTTTATGGTAAATAGTAAAAACAAATATAGTTAATATAGAGGATAATAAGATTCTATTAATCCTATATATGATCATAAGATCATAATATGATTCTATTACTCAATATTCTATTTAGGATCGGAAATTATTTAGGAACTTTAGGATCATAGAATCATAAGATTAGAATCGAGAGTTTAACAACTATGGTGATTGGTTAAACTATATTTATTATGAAAATAAACTTATAAAAGGCATAAATGATTATATACTTTTTCTTATACATAATTACCCTCATTATTTTATGTATTAAGTATATATGTAGTATAAATATATTAACCCTAAAATGTGGTTCATATGAAGTTAGATATAAAATTTAATCATAAAGTTTTATCCAGTATGGTCTAATATTAGTGAATTAGCCTAATTATATATTTTTTCTATTTTTGGATGGTAGAAATAAGTGTTTAATATGTGCTTATACATGTACAAGATCATGTGTCTATCATGTATACATAAAATGACTTGGAGGGAGTTTTTTGAATTTGAAAGCATTTTTCAAACGTGTCTAAGAAGTTTAAAAGGATCAGGCCCTACATTAAATCAATGGTTTCTAGAAAGCATGTCAACGTTATCTTCTTCCCTCTCTATTGTTCATACACATGTAGGAGAAGTAGAGATATCAATCAAATTAATTTTTCTAAATCAAATGCTTGAATTCGAGTAAGGAAAAAAATCCTATTTTTATCACCGTTAAATATGAAAAGAAGTAGAATAAAATTGTTGTATCCAATTATGTTTTTTCATATGTTGGTAGCGATAATATAGTTTTTCGATAATGCAAATTCAATTAATGGTCGGAGGTTAGTGGTGTTATATATATATATATATATATAACATTTGATTTTGCATTTGGTTGTATACTCATATAATTGGGGATTCTACATATAATAATTTATTGGATAGTAAATGAATTTGTGATGTTTGATACTTATAAATCATAATTCATGCCATCAATTTTAAATTACACTAAAAACTATAAAAACCTTCCAAAACCAGGGCTAACAAATTCTTTCCAAGCTTGATCCACAATCTATTGGTTCCTTTGTAATATACAAACTAAAGCATATGCAGATAAGAAGGCAGAGAAGAAAAGAAGAGAAGATCAACAGTGCGCATGAGATATTGACTGGCAGTTATAGCTAGAGCTGGTAAAAGTTGATCTGATCTGTCCAACCCGACCCGACCTAAGTGAAACTCGACCCAATAAAACCTACAAAGTTACCAACCCAACCTGACCCGATAAAAAGTAATCCAACCCGAAACCATCATAGTTAATCCGATCCTAACCCATGATCTATCATAGACCCGACCCGACATTAATCCAACCCGTTGTCAGCCCGACTCGAAGTCGACTCAACTCAACGTTGATCCAACTCGAGATTGACCCGACCATACATCAAATTTATTATAATAATAATAATAATAAATTACACATATTTTATTATTCATTTAAAGTTTTTAAAAATATAGTATTTTATAAATTGTACTTATTTTTCATACTTTTACCTTAGACATTCTTATTTATTAATGATATCCAAATAAATTTTTCCGCACAAAAATACAACATTAAGAAATCATAATAATACTTTAATAAACAAGTAAAAATTAATAATATATTTTTAATTACATGCTTATATGAAATCAAACTTAATACTTACTTACAAAGTTAATGAGTTGGAGTAATTTTGGTAGTGAAAGTGTATATTAGATAATTAATTAATATCTTTTTTCTTCTTTACCTAACTACTTTTATAAGTTCATAACTTGTAAACATACACGTGCCCTATAATATCAAATGAACTTATACACATAATCATTAATATTACTCAACTAGCAAATTATTGATTTATTATATTATATATTCTTACTTATGGTGTAAAATAATATTTTTTTTCTCTAATTCCATCATCCTTGACATATATAATAAGTTAACAATTCAGAAGTATCAATATGTTATTTGAATCATTTTGATCATTATTCCATGTTTTTATATAAAATAAAATAAAATATTTTATGTATTAGGAAATTCATTTAACTTGAAAACTGACAATATCTTCTAAAATTTTCGAACATCTTCTTTAACAAATAAGATATATTATTGACAAATAAAAAAGGCAAACATCTATTTGCAGGCCTGTAAAATAATTTCCAAAAAGTCTTCCATTACATCCACCTATTTGAAGAAGGTCTTAATAGAAGAGCATAATCGTGTCTATCACCCACAAAATCTAACAAGCAATAGCTATACCGAAAAATAACTTAACAAAATTAGAAGATCCAGGAAATTCTCCAATAACATCCATAATTCATTCATAAATTATAAACTTACATGTTACAACCAATAGGTTGTATAGATAAAAAAAAAATCAAAATGACCTTCAATGCACAAACTAGTAATCTTATAATTGTCTCTAATATTTACAATATAATAAATGATAATTATAAATTGTATAGTCATGTTATGATCATATTTATTTTCTAAAATTATATATATTTTTAAGTAATCAAATAAATAATAAATATCTTTGTTAGATTGAATCATGCAATATTTTTTATTGTTAAAATTTATAAATATCTTTATTATTTACCTGTGAAAATAAAGCGCATCTAATATTCTTATTTCATTTATCTGTATTAGTAATCTTATGATTACCTCTAATATTTACAATATAATAAATGATCATTATACATTGTATAGCCATAATATGATTACCTTTATTTTATAAAATTATCTTTCTTAAGTAATCAAATATTTTAAATAATCAAATAAATGATAATAAATTATAAATATCTTTGTTAGATTTAATCATGCAACGTTTTTTATTGTTAAAATTTATAAATATTTTTATTATTTACTTGTAAAAATAAAACACATCTAATATTCTTATTTCATTTATCTATATTAGTAATCTGATTGTCTCTAATATTTACAATGTAATAAGTGATAATTATACATTCTATAGTCATATTATGATCATCTTTTTTTAATAAAATTATCTTTTTTAAAGTAATCAAATAAATGATAATAAATGATAAATATCTTTGTTAGATTGAATCATACAATGTTTTTTATTGTTACAATTAATAAATATATTTATTATTTACTTGTGAAAATAAAGCGCATCTAATATTCTTATTTTATTTATGTGTACTAGTAATCTTATGATTGTCTCTAATATTTATGATATAATAAATGATAATTATACATTTTATAGTCATATTGTGATCACCTTTATTTTATAAAATTATTTTTTTAAGTAATAAAATAAATGATAATAAATAATAAATATCTTTGTTAGATTGAATCATGCAATGCTTTTTATTGTTAAAATTTATAAATATCTTTATTATTTACTTGTAAAAATAAAGTGCATCTAATTTCTTATTTCATGTATGTCTACTAGTAATCTTATAATTGTATCTAATATTTACAATATAATAAATGATAATTATACATCATATAGTTATATTATGATCACATTTATTTTATAAAATTAACTTTTTTAAGTAATCAAATATTTTAAATAATCAAATAAATGATAAATATCTTTGTTGGATTAAATCATGCAATATTTTTTATTGCTAAAATTTATAAATATCCTTATTATTTACTTGTAAAAATAAAGAACATCTAATATTTTTATTTCATTTATTTGTACTAGTAATTTTATGATTGTTTCTATTATTTACGATATAATAAATGATAATTACGTGGATCCGAATTTGATTCAACCCATCAAAACTCGAGCCGACCTATCAAGTTAATCTGCTACTACTCAAACCTAACTCGTCAAATTGTACGAAATGACCCGACCTATCAAGTTAACCTAAAATAACTTAGACCCAACGAGACCAACCCATCATATTGTACGAGATAACCCAAACGGGTCCAGCTCACCTAGTCATGCGAATCAGAAAATAACCCGAAGTAACCCAACCTTACCGATTATGTTAACCCGAAATCACCAAAACTCCAATTTGCTTAACTCGAATTTGATCGGACTCGACTCGAAATTGGCCCAACCCAAACAAAACAATGATCCAAAATGATTCAAAGTCGAAATAATCCGACCCAGTACATAAGTAACCTGCAAAAATTAAATAACCTAAAATAACCTTACTCGCTATAATCCAATTCAAATTTGTTCCACCCGATCCGATTCCCACTCAGGCCAGTAAACATACTTCTCAAAGGACGATGGAAACGTCGAGTATCCACTGACAAGACTAGCGACATCCCTCTTTATAGAATTTGTTCCACGCGCTCGCCTCCAGCAAATATATCACAATTTAAAACAGGAAAAAATAAAAGCTACAAACAGTCGTGATTCCGGAATCTGAAAATGGGGCAAAAATAAGAAGTCCGATTCCTATAATTAATCTACAAGCGAGCAACTAAAAAGAATAATATAGTATTCCTAACTCGGTATTTCTCATTCTCTTCCTATCAGCAACAGAATGGACAAATTACTTGCACATCCTGTTCTCAATACAATCGGATAGCTGGAGTGTCTTAAGGTTGGGAGAACTGCTGATTTTTATTGTTTAGCAAACCATGTACCAAACTCTCATTGTACTACCACCGTATCCGTTTGGTTTAGTGGTTGAGCCCCCATGATCCTTGCAACTTGACATGGGTTGAAGTCCCTTCTTACTTTTCCCAAATATGTACTGGCAAATGCCATCTGTATATTTCACGTATATCATCCAGTGATTTCAAAGATGCTTCAAAAAGAAAAGAAGATGCTTCTTTGAAGTTGCAGAGCTTGAGGCGGTGATTGATTTCTTCTCTGTTAAAGCAATGCTGACAAGAATCATGAGGTTGGGCAACAACAGCAGTAAAGATGATGCAGAATGCTCAAGAAACAATAAATAGATGGTCTGAGAAATGATCGGATAACAAGCCTTTTCTCCTCTCATTTTTTCTTCTACCTTCCACCCCTTTCAATTGGTGTTGTTATTTAAGTAACCCAAGTATCTATCACTTGTTCCTGTTAGAGCATTTGAATTCCCTGTGGTAAAATCCATTTTTTAACCATGTTATTTCTGTATTTGTTATTAATGACCAAATGTTGGAAAGACAGACATCATGTGAAAAGTTATTGTACGTAGGTGGGTAAATGAGAGACAAAAATGAGTTTTAAATCATGTAGGAGAGAGAGAGAGAAGCATAAAAATTATTATTAATATTTTTAGCACAGGTATGATCAATTTTGATAGTTGGATTTTTCTGATCTTTTGACACAAGTTTTTCATTACACCAATCTTGATTCTAAAAGGTGAAAATCTGATTCTCTAGGTCAGGTTTTTGTTAGCATTTTATTGAGTATTTATATGTAGATCAGATTTAGCTCAATTTCAGTTTTAGAGTCAATTGGGTGGTCTATTGTACTCGACTTTAGCTGAAAATTGGTGAGGTTATTTTTAACATTTTGTTGTTGATTATTGTAAAATGACTTGTTGCTTTGTGGTCTATAGATTGATCTTTGGATGTGTTCACAACAACTATGTTTTATTATTGCAAGCGCGCTCTTCTCTTAAGGTGCAATAATTGTTGTCTAGTTGTGTTATTTTGGGTTGATGAGTGTAACATCTAATTAGCACTTGAATACTATACTTATTAACTCAAATTTCTCATAGTAAGATTTTTTAAGTGGACTAAAGTGTCCCATGGTTGTTACCTTTTCGCATTAGAAGGGTTTTCCACATAAATTGTGTGTCATTAATTTGTTATTATTTATATTTTTTGATTGGTGTTGTTGATCCATGTTTCCTTTACCCCATAAATTCCTATCCTTTACTAAATGCCCTATCTGATTCTCACTAATTGAAACAACTAGATCCAACTACTCATAAGTGAACCTCATATTAACTAGACTTACACATTTTACCATCTCGCCAATTTTTGAGCACAACTTCCTAAATCCACATAGAGGTTGTTACAAACCTCTTATCTTGAGTCAAGTATTAAAAAATATATATGAGTCACTTCAATTAGAATACTCTAAATTTTATCAACTTAATCTTGAGTAATTAATATCTTAACCTAGTTTTAATATCGAGAAATTAATATTTTTATCTTACCCTCATTCCAAAGTCCAATATTAACTTAATCCTAATCTTTATTCTAGATAAACTACATTTTAATCTAACCTTAAATCAAGGATGATTAATATCCTAATCTTACCTACTTTAGCTGATTACAAGTTTTTAATCTAATCTTAACTATAAGCACACCCACCCTTTTTCCTTTTCTTTTCCTTTTTCTTCCCCACCTTCCCGGCCTCCTTTTTTCCTTTCTTCTCCACTTTCCCTATGTAAAACCCTCCAGACCATGCCACTTCCATTCTGACAGCCTACCTTCCCTACCTTCATCATCATCAACTATCATCTTCCATATGTCTGCCTAAAACCCATCTCTCGATCGTGCATCACCTCCCTAGCCATTTCCTCATGCAAGTCATCCTCCCCTCTGTCATTCACCATGCAAGCCACCTTATGCATATTCCTCCTAAAGCTCCCTGCCTCATTTAATGATCAATCAACTCCACGCCCTCTATTTCCTATCGAGCAACTACAACCCAATCACCTTTCTTCTTCTCATTCCTTCCTTACTCTATATCGTCATCAAACACTCCATCACCACCCCACATGCTACCACCAACCACCAATCACCAACATTTCACCGTGAAACTAACCACCTCTACCACCCTATCATTCCCTGTCATCATTGTCGACCATTGCTCCATCATTCCCCCATCATCACCACTGATCATCACCACCTTAATCCCTTCTTCCTATTTTCGTTGTGCTCTCTTTCATTTTCATTTTGGCACATAGTCATGCGCACCTCGCATGCCCCAAACGTGCGCACTCGTGCACCCATGCACAGTTTTGTGCATAACCTTGAGCTCCTCATTCCTAACTGTATACTTTACTCATGATCGTGTTAACCTCGAATGCCCTGCCCAAGTGCATACCCAACTCTCGATATGTGCATGTGTTGCATGCCACAGTCGTGCCCTTCCTTTAGCACAGTTGTACTCCCTTCTAGGACACCCATGATCCACTCAAACACCACCCTTACTTCCACCACAATTCCACACAACCTGAGCTTTCCACTTATTTTAGTTATAACCATTTCTATCCTCCTTTAGCTTAACGTTTCCATCAATTCTTATTCCTAAGTTCTATTTATGAATTGTCCTTGTTTTCATAGATAATCTTCTATTGATCTCAAAGGAGTCGGTTTAGGATTTCATGCTTAGAGCCTATTGTCCTTGTTGGTAAGAATGCATGGCATAGTTAGGCTTATATGTATAACATGTATTTGTATGTATATCTTTTTTGTAATGTTATGTGGATAATATTGATTATGATCATGCTATGATATGATATCTTAAAAGGGAGGAAAATGTCAAAGTATGTATTTGGGTATAATGTTTATACGTGGTTGTAACATCCCCAAAATTCACTACTGACAAATTTCATTTTATTTGAAAGTGTTAGCGGAAGCAAATTATAAAATCTTTAATTCTGGGGATATTACCGTCATACTTAGTACCAGATCGGTTTAAAACAGAAGGTGAAAAATCCTAACGGTTCCAGATAGTTTCCTTACTCTCTTTCCCGTTGCCCACTTGAGTAGCACCTGAAAAGACCTGCAAGGGGCACTGCCCATTGAATAGGTAGGGGCCCCACGAAGGGAACCCTTCAGTACTATGGTATTGAGTAACCCTTTAATACCACACTTAAAAACAGGCCCGTGATGCAACACATAATGCAAGCTATATACATATGTAATGAGAGGTGCATACATAACAATCACATATATAACAAGGCTGCCACATGTCAACGAGTTATAAAGTACGATCGATACTTTTCAGCCTTAAGCCATTAGTCCATCATTATTCAATCATCTCTCTCGTTATATTTAAGTGAGTGCAGGAACCCCACTATTATAGCCAATGGACTGGAATATATATAGGGCAGAACGCTCCTGACCACTATTATTACCGGTGGATCGGTCTCCAAGGCAGAACGCTCCTGACCACTGTTATTCGCCGGTGGACCGGTCTGGCCCCGACTCACAAAGTGTTCCACTATAAGTAATTAATATCTTTCCATAATTTATTCACATCCAATGCTTGTTTTATTAAGCTCGGGACCCCCACTATTTTAGCTGATGGACCGGAATACATATAATCATCATCCAGGGCAAAACGCTCTTGGGCCATTATTATATCCGGTGGACCGGTACTCAATATCACCTGCTAGGGCAACACGCTCCTAGGCCACTATTATAACTAGTGGATCGGTACTCAATATCATAACTCAACTGGGCCCGGTTCATTAATCTTTCACTTTCATAATTAGTGTTTTCCTTTCTTTAATCAGCACAATAATTCTATTTATTTACCTCGGAAGGGAGATCAAGAACACGGGATACAAAGGTACATCGGTAGTACCAGTGCATACAAGCTACTCAATACCCTTCAACCATGAACCCAGGGACGCAAAGGTACCCTGGTCGTACTGGTGCATAAAGCTACTCAGTACCCTACTGACAAGGACACCTAATCCATAAGTATGCATACCCCCTAACTAGGTCCGTAGAGCTAGATAGAGTAAGATATAGGGCCTGGCTAAGGCACAAAGGCACACCAGCAAATACCAGAATAATCGTGGACTAAACCACGTCTTTAGGGTAGCGACCCCTAAAGAGTCACCATTCCCGATCTCGAGGTCTTTCAATTTAAGTATTAGTGTCTTAATTAAGGTGATCACCAAAAGCACAATAATCAGATACTTATTCACTTTCAATCGTTTTGATATCATTAGTCATTTCTTATTCAGACGGTTATCCAAGATAACACAAAGAAATCATTAAGGCCATCATAATCTCATCTAATTCCGAAATAAGATTTGTTCTTGTGGTACTTACTAGTTATTAAATACTCTTACCTTACTAATCAGTATTATTTGAATAATATTATGAAATTCCACAATCACAACGACATGTTAGGTATAAATTAATTATTTACCCCTTACTTATATAATTGTTAAGTCATTCCTTCCTTACTTGACAAATTACCCTATTACCCTTCAGGTTGCATAATTACCAAATTACCCCTTACTCGGTTTAGGTTACCAAGTTATCTCCTACGCCTTTTTAAATCACCATCCACCCCTCATAACTGCTACACTTATCATATTTCCCATTTGGTTGGTTAGATTACCGAATTGCCCTTCTCCTTTGTTATAATTACTAAATTGGCCTTGAGTTAGATATATTACCAAATTACCCTCCTTCATTATCATGATTACTATTTTGCCCATTCAGTTGATTAAATAATTACCAATTTACCCTTTAGTTGGATAAACTACCAGATTGTCCTTCTCTTTTATCATAATTACCATTTTACCCCTTTCAATTATTGTAATTGCCATTTTACCCTTTTCAATTATTATAAATCTCAAATTACCCTTCTTCATAATTACAATTATTAATTTACCCTCCTTCATAATTATAATTACCAATTTACCCTTCTCTATATTTATAATTATTAATTTATCCTTCTCCATATTTATAATTATTAATTTACCCTTCTCCATTCTTATAATTACTATATTGCCCTTCTCCATTATTAAAATTACCATAATGCCCTTTTATTGGTTAATTTACCAAATTACCCTTCTTTATTATCATAATTATCCAATTACCCCTTTTTAATCATAATTTAATTACCAATTTATCCTCCGTCGTTATTATTATTACCAAGTTACCCCTTACTCCCAAATTTGCCATAAACATCCTTTTATTTACAAAATTACCCTTCTACCCCTTACTTCCAAATTACCATAATATCCTTTTATTTATAAAAATTACCATTTTTCCCCTTACATCTAATTTTACCATATTACCCTTTTGCTTGCAAATTACCATAATACCCTCCTTCATCCAAAATTACTATTTTACCCCTTACTTCCAAAATTACCATTATTACCACTTACTTATAAAATTACTATATTTCCCTTTGACTCCAAAATTACCACTTTACCCTTTTCTCCAAAAATTACCATAATACCCTTTTACTTATAAAATTATCATTTTGCCATTTAATCATAAAATTACCATATTGTTCTTTTGCCTCAAAAATTACCAAAATACCCTTCTTTCTCACAACTTACAATTTTATCATTTTACTTATAAAATTATCATTTTACCCCTTTCTTTTGAAATTACCAAAATACCATTTTGCTTACAAAATCATCGTTTTATCCCTTTCTTTCAAAATCACCAAAATACACCTTTACTACAAAATTTCCAAAATACCCTTTTCACTTATAAAATTTCCACATAACCCCTTTATTAAACCACTTTTATGAATTTACCACCACTACATAAAATACTAATATTAGCACTTCATTCTTATCATTTAACTCCACCAACTTGTCATTATTCAACATAATACTCATTAGCAACTACATATATTAGATCACATACTTACATAAGCATATTACTAAAATACCCTTAGACAATAATATTATTCATGCATTAGCAACATAATACATCATAGACAAACATTTAACATTTCCATCAAATATCAAACTCATTCCTTAAGTATCATCTCTACACATGGCACAAAAGCTATCATAATTTTCTTTTCTTTTCTTTTTATCAATCAATATAAGCAACCATATATATATATATATATATATATATATCATACTAGGAAACACAAAACATGCATAAAATCATACTAAAATCCCTAATGTGCTAGCATACGTTTTTCCATGCATTTAAGTGAGGTTTAACTATTACCTTAATCCCGCAAAAATCAAACCTTACCGGTATCCCGGTTAAAGATTCAAAGCATAATTAGCAACTCAACACCTAAAAATAATATCAATAAGTATTATATTAGAAGTAGAAAATTAAAAAGGATAAAACTTTATAAAAATTTATTTATTAATGAAACACTTTAACTAGCTGTTAATATACCTCAAAGATTCAAAAAAATTAATTCCTAATCAATGTGGAGCTCACACTAAATGAACAATGTGAGCCACATGCAGCTTAAAGGGAAGAAAAGGTTCGAAGCTAATGAGATAGAAGGGAGGGGAAGATGGCTCGGTTTAGTGTTTTTAAGCTAGAAAAGGAGGTAGATGGGGGAGGATTGGAGGCAAGGTAAGGGTGGAGGAGTGAAGAGGGGGTGTAGGTGGAGGCTAAGGATGGGTTTTTGGCGGCCAAAGGTGGCGAAGACAGCGGTGGCGAGGCGGCGAAGATGGCTGTCGGGCTGGTCGTGGCTGAGAAGAAAGGAAAAGAGAAGGGAAAATGGAGGGGTAAGGGGCTGTTTTCGGGAAAGTAAGGTATGGGGTGGTAGAGGAGGTTGCAGGGTGTGGGTTGGTGGTTTGGGTGGCGATAGAGGTGGCCGGACAGCGGAGAACGGGGCGGTTGTAGATGGCTTGGCGATAAGGGAGAAAAGTGGGGAGAAAAAGAAGAGGTGGAGAAGGGAGGAGCTATAGGGGCTCGAGGGTGGCTTGGGTGGTCTTGTGGTGGTGCAGGGCTGAGGTATAGGGTGGTAGTGGGTGGTGCAAGGGCTTAGTGCGGTGGTTGGAGCGGCGGCTGGCAGCGGCGTGCAAAAACGGGGGAAAATGGGAAGGAGGAGAAAATGAGAGAAGAGGATCAAGGAAGGAAAGGCAAGGCTCAAAAAATGGGGCAAGCAATACTGGTGGGGAGAAGAAAAAGAAGAGGGAGAGACAGGGGGTCAGTGGCCGGTTGGGGTTGCAGTACGGTGGCAGGGGTGTCGGTTGGCAGGGGAAAGGGAGGGAAGAAGAAGGAAAGGAAGAGGGAATGCGGGATAGGGATGCAGGGGTTAGTTTGGTTTGAGAGGAAGAGAGAGTAGGTGTGGTGGTAGGTGGCGGCGGTTGCAGGGCGGCTCGGTGGTGGCAGGCATGGAGTCGTCGAGATTGGTCGGTCATGAGCAAGGAGAAGAAAAAAAAGGAAGGAGGGCGGAGCAGACTGGTCGGCATAGGGGAGAAAGGACCGGTCGGTCTTGTCTGGGAAGAAGGAAAATAAAGAGTGACTAGGTTGGGCTGCGTCGTGCGTGGGAGAAGGGGAAGTGGGGAGGGGAGAAACGGGCGTGTGGCCCAGCGCGAAAGGAAGGGGAGAACAGGCCGGTGCGGGCGGCCCAAGGAGGAGAAAAAAAAAAGAAAAAGAGAAGAAAGAAGAAAAAGGAGAAAAGGGAGAAGGAAAATAAAAAGGAAAATGAGAAAATAGGGGAGAATAATTTAATTTAATTTAGAAAATAATAAAATGTAATACTTTTAATAAATAATTTAATTTAATATAATTTAATATATTGGTTTGAAATGGATACTTTTAGTAAATATTAAATTGAAAAATCATTTAATTAAGAACACTGTGATAAAATAATAAAATATTTATTTTTAATCTATTAAATACTCCTATCCAAATTTTTACACTCAAAAATTCATAAAATAATTAAATTAAATAATCTTAAAAGCTAATTTATTTCAAATAAAAGTTATTTATTAAATTATAGGTTTTCTAAAATTTTGGGGGATTACAGTGGTATTTATATATATACATTTGGAGTTATGTATCTTGTATGAATATCAGGGATTGATATGTATTGGTATTAGAATTCATGAGGCATTGTGAAAAATATGAGTATTGTGAGGACATTAAGGTCATTTGATGATCCTACGGGGAATATCCAATATTCCATAAGTAATGTGATAAAATGATGGATTGAGTATAATACAAGTTACCTAAATAGTACTTTGATGTATTGGTAAGAAAAGGGTATCTCTGTCCATCAAAGTTAAAAATGGAATATTAGTGATTTTGGGAGGGGAAACATAACAAAAATGTGCCAAGAATTATATTCATAATATTTTAGGAATTATAGACCTATTCCATGAGGATTATGGTTGTGCTTATATGTTTTCCAATTACATGTTATGCATATATATACGAAGTCCTACATGATGATCTTGAATATAATTAATATTGAATAAGATACTAATAATTTAAAGTGAAAAATCACGTGAGTTGGAATAAAGTGTTTAATTGGGTATGTTCACCAAAAGATAATAGTGGCTCAGATGTATTTTTTTTAGAGGTATATTAGTCCGCTTCACCATATTAAGAATAGCGGGGTCCTATTGTAACACTACCAAAATTCACTACTGCAAAATTTTTTTTTATTAAAAGATGCAGCAGAAGCAAGGAAAACAAAACTGTGAGTTTCGGGGATATTACCGCCATGATCAACATAAGCCCGGCCCCCGGCCAGTTTCATACTAACCACAAGGTTAAAGGAAAGTTATTGTCAACCATTGATTATACTTAAAACAAGAATTCATAAAAAAAAACTAAAAAGTTCATAATATGGAAATCAGAGTGCGTATAAAAAGGTTTACAATCCAAAGGAGAACATAATTAAAGTTCCTAAAGGAACATAAAGTATAGTACGATAAAACAGGACAAAGATAAAATGATACAGGGTAAATGAAATGAAAAAGAGATTCCAGCTAAGACATTCTTGATCCCCAGGCCAAGTCCAACCTCAACTCTCAACCCCGCCCGATATCTCATAAGTATCGTAGGAATCGAAGATAACATCTTCTACCTATACAAACTTAGGTGGCCCCTCTGCTCGTGGGAATAAGCAGCACTCATGAAACGGTTGGTCAGTACACTACGTACTGAGTAAGGTAACCATATGGGTAAGACTAGAAAAAAGCACGCAAGTAAGGCCATGCAAGAAGATAAACACGTAAGGTGTACAAAGGCAATAATTTAGATTTACAAGATCAGGCCAGAATTATACTAATAATTTATCTTACACCTCTTTTATATTAATTCTATGAGAGTACGAGAACCCCACTATTATAGCCGGTGGACTAGAAAAACTCCATAGGGTAGAACGCACCTGACCACTATTATAGCCGGTGGACCGGAATCACTAACTAGGGCAACACGCACCTGACCACTATTATTGCTGGTGGACTGGAATATATATATAACCTCACTGGCCCCGACTCACATGGTGTTCTACTATAAATAATTAGGATCTTTCCATGCCTTATTCTGGTTCACAAATTTCTCATATTAATTCTGCTTGAGTACGGGAACCCCACTATTATAGCCAGTGGACCGAAAATACTCCATAGGGCAGAACACACCTGACCTGTCCCAACTTACCACACCTCAACCATTGAGGTAAGCCCGTGCGGGTGCAGAACGTACCTGACCATTATTATTATCGGTGGACCGAAAAATATATATATCCTCACTGGCCCCAACTCACGAGGTGTTCCACTATAAGTAAATAGTATCTTTTCATGACTTATTACCATGCAAAGTTTGCTTTATCGAGCTCGGAATCCCCCACTAATATAACTGGTGGACCGGAAACACTCAACAGGGCAAAACGCACCTGACCACTATTATTGCTAGTGGACTGAAAAATATATAATCTCACTAGGCTTAGGCTTGATAATATTTCACTTTAAGTACTTAGTGTTTTATTTTATCTTATTCCACACACAACCCCAACTAGACATGCACGACTTGCTCGAATTTTCAAACTCCTATCCCATATCTTAGGACTTTTACTTCCTCGAATACATCCGAACATCAATTCCCACTCTTTCCTCATTACCATGAATACTCAACTCCGAGGCCCACTTTCTATATCTCAAAATCAACTTAATATCACTCTCTAGGGTTTTCTTTCGGGAAAACCCTAATTTGGACTATATGGCCCAACCTGCCTCTATCCCATACAACTCACACTCCTTCAATTTATCACCTCACTCGATTCATCCCCAAGCACCACATTTTACTTCCTATATAATACATGTGGCCACGAAACCTTAGTTAACTATCCCAAAACTCTAGCACCTCTATTTCCCCATATGATGTTATTCATTCATCACTCTTACTTACCATCACCTCTTCCACATGACACGTATCCAACACAATCTATGATCCCAAAACTTCCTTCCATCTTTTTCCACTCACCATGAACCCAAAACTCTTCTTTATTACCAAAACCATTACTTCCCTTGATCCACACTTAACATTACAACCTCACTATCCAACTCCCACACGTGATCACCAAAAAACCCTAGTACGCTCCCCGAAAACCCTAGTGCTTCTCCTTTCTTTTATGCCACTCACTCAACACCCTAATACATTCTTCTAACTTGACTCACTTTTCCTCCTTGTGACACCCCTTCCATATTTTATCCTCATTCTAGCCATTTCCATAAATTTTTCCTCCCTTACACATTTCTCTCACTTAGGGTTTCCTCTCAAAACCCTAGTCAAATCTCCCATGCATCTTTACATCAACCCATATACTATTTTTCACATATGGACTCCAATCACCCTAACAATTCTTCCCTTACCTTACTCGATCCTCAAATCAAATTTTCCCACGTAAAATTCATCCCCATGCAAAGGCTAACTATCTCATGCAATCTGGCAAGCAACAATATTATGGAATTAGTGAATGAGATCAAAAATGCTGAAAGCGGGACACCACGTATTTCACCATAAATGACTCCTCATTTCCCATGTCTTCCTCTGTTCCCATTAGAACCTACTTCAAATGAAAAATCTGAAGCTTTCAAAGAAAGTAGGAACGAGGGTGGGCCACCAACAAAAAATTATAGATTATGGGTTTGGGATCATTTTGAAAAAATACCATATGATAATAAAAATGATCATAAGGCAATTTGTATTTATTGTAACAATCAATATGTGGTCGCTCCTTCTAAAGGCACTTCAAATTTGAGTAATCATTTAAAGAGTTGTAAGAAGTACCCCATGAATATAGACAAGAAATAATTCATTTTTAAAATGAATGCTTCTTATTGTGATAGTGGTCTTCCATCATCCGCGATAACTAATGTTACTAATTGGAAATTTAAGCAATAAGAGCATAGAAAATCATTGGTTGAAATGATAAATTTGGATGGATTACCCTTTCGATTTGTAGAAAGAGAGGGATTTAGAAGGTATATGGCAAAGACACAACCTAGAGCAATAATTCCTTCTTGGACTAATGTTGCTAGAGATGCATTACAAATTTTTATGAGAGAGAAAACAAAGTTGAATGCATTTCTTAAGAGTTACAAAAGTTGAATTTGTCTCACCACTGATACATGGATTTCTTGTCAAAATTTGAGTTACATCATCCTCGCAGCTCATTTTATTGATAAAAATTGGAAATTACATAAAAAGATTATTAATTTTTTTCCAATTGCTGGTCATTTCGGTGAGATTATTGGTAGATCTATTGAAAGATGTTTAATTGATTGGAATATTGATAAGGTGATAACTTTAACAATTGATAATGCAAGTTCAAATGATAAGTGCATTGATTATTTGAGAGAATGACTCAATGGTTGGGTTGAGTCGGTTTTAAATGAATCTTTATTATATACACTACAAAAAAGTCCATTTTTAGCAACGACAGTTTTTGTTGCAAAAGATAGAAATTTGTTGCAAAAAATATATATCGCAACGACATTTTTTGTTGCAGGGTCGTTGTGCGTCATGGCATTGCAAAAAAATAAAGCAACGACAATGGTCGTTGTTAAAAAGTAATTAACTGCAACATAAATTATCGTTGCCAAATAAATGTCGTTGCAATACATCACTTTATCTAACTACATGTGTTTATATATTGCAACGAATTTTTTCGTTGCAAAATATGGATCCTACTTCGGCAACAATTTATGTTGTTGCAAAAACCTATAATTAGCAACGACCTTTGTTGTTGACAAAAAATGGTTTTATTTTGGCAACAAATTATGTCGTTGTGAAAGCTTGTTATTTGCAACAACAAAAGTTGTTGCAAAAAAAATAGCATATTATAGCAACAATATTTGTCGTTGCAAAAACACATTAATTGCAACGACTTATGTTGTTGCCAAAAATTGAATAAACTTTATAAACAAAAAATTACAAAATATCACGAGTCAATACGAGCACATAGGCACCACCTGATAACACCCGAGACCCACAAATTTCTGACATCCCGAGTCGACGTTTTTGGATTGATCGACTAGCCACACAGATCAACACAAGTCTTTTCTGAAACTTCCTAGGAGGGTCACTCATCCTGAATATTACTCCAGAGCAAGCACGCTTAACTGTTGAGTTCTTCAGACAGAATCACCGTAAGGATTTTATCCTATATTGATATAAGTAAGCATATCAATCCTTATAACATTCCACTCAATTTGAGGGCATTACACTTTATCATTGCAAAAAATACATAATTGGAATAATAAATTTATTTCAAAAAATTATCGATAATTTCTTTTACAATAACTTGTTATTGCATTAAAATAATATAAATATCTGCAACAAGTATAGTTGTTGCAATAAATTTAATCAATATTTTACAACAAAAAAGTCATTGTAAAAATATTTTATATATTGCAACATATAAATGTCGTTGCGAATATACTATCACATATATTGTAACGACATTTGTCGTTGCAATATATATATATATCATTACGTTAAAATAATCTAAACATTCGCGACAAGTATAGTCGTTACGATAAATTTAATCAACATTTTGCAACAACAAAAAGTCGTTGCAAAAACATTTTATATATTGCAACATAGAAATGTCGTTGCGAATAAACTATCACATATATTGCAACGAAAAATGTCGTTGCAAAATATATATATATATATATATATATATATATATATATATCATTACGTTAAAATAATCTAAACATTCGCAATAAGTATAGTCGTTGTGATAAATTCAATCAACATTTTGCAACAACAAAAAGTCGTTGCAAAAACATTTTATATATTGCAACATAGAAATGTCGTTGCGAATAAACTATCACATATATTGCAACAAAAAATGTCGTTGCAAAATATATATATATATATATATATATATTTCATTACGTTAAAATAATCTAAACATTCGCAACAAGTATAGTCGTTGCAATAAATTCAATCAACATTTTGCAACAAAAAGAGTCGTTGCAAAATCATTTTATATATTGCAACATATAAATGTCGTTGCGAATAAACTATCACTTATATTGCAACGACATTTATCGTTGCAAAAAATATATATATCATTATAATAAAATAATCTAAACATTCGCAACAAGTATAGTCGTTGCGATAAATTCAATCAACATTTTGTAACAACAAAAAGTCGTTCCAAAAATATTTTGTATATTGCAACATATAAATGTCGTTGTAAATAAACTATCATATATATTGCAACGACAAATGTCGTTGCAAAAAATTTCCTAATAATTATTATATAAATGAATTATTTTTTACAACAACTTTTTGTAACGTCATAAAGTTATCGTTGCCAAAGGACATTTTTCGCAACAACAAAGTGCTGTCGTTGCAAAAGTTTTGTTGCTATAAAAGAGTTTTCTTGTAGTGATATCAAATGTATTTCTTATATATTGAGCCTTGTTGTGAAAGAGGGATTGAAAGAGTCTAGCGATCATATTCTTAGAGTTCAATATGTTGTGAGATATGCGAGATCATCTCCCTCTAAATTGAGTAAATTCAAGACTTGTGTTGAACAAGAGAAATTAGAGTCCAAG
The DNA here is from genome assembly GCA_030549775.1 of Tamarix chinensis. Taxonomy (NCBI): domain Eukaryota; kingdom Viridiplantae; phylum Streptophyta; class Magnoliopsida; order Caryophyllales; family Tamaricaceae; genus Tamarix; species Tamarix chinensis. The sequence goes on along the minus strand of CM060179.1, from coordinate 74,708,003 downwards.
AGAATATTATGTTTGGACATTGAAACTAGGTGGAATTCTACGCATATTATGTTGTATGCTGCCTTCAAGTTTAAAAAAGCTTTTGATTTGATGAAAAGATATAAGAAATATCGTGTTGAATTGGACAAATTAAGGGGCATGCCAGTTGATGATGATTGGGAGCATGTGCGTGTGTTGCTTCCTTTTTTTATGAGACAACTTTGAGGATATTTGGTTCTTTGTATGTCACGGGTAACATGTATTTGCAAGAGATTTGTGGTATTTTGAAAATGATTAGTGTTGTTAGAGATGGTGATGATTTTGACATAAGTGCAAAGGCTTTGGGTATGAAATCCAAATATTATAAATATTGGAGAAGTGCCAAAAATATTAATGTGTTGATATTTATTGATGTGATTCTTGATCATAGGAGGAAGATGAGATTTGTGTGTGCGGCAATAAATAAGTATTTTGAATCTGAACTTACAATTGACATGGATAATAAGGTTGGTACAACTTTGAAAGAATTGCATGCCTTTTATGCCTCTAAGCTTACATCTTCTCCAGCCCCTAAGCCATCTTCAACTGTGAATGTTAAGTGAGGTCACTTGTGAACATGGTGATCTAGTAGGTAGAGAATTTGAAGAAACAATGGCAACTGAGATTACTTTAACTCATGGAAGAAATGATTTAGACAAGTATTTAAAGGATAACTTGCTTGTTGTTGGTGTAAGTTTTGATATCCTTAGTTGGTGGAGAGATAATGCTATAAATTATGAAGTTCTTGCTTTGATGGCTGAGGATTTTTTAGCTATGCCCATGTCCATAGTTGCATCTAAGTCTGTATTTAGTACTAGAGGCTGCGTTCTTGATCCGTTTCATAGTTCTTTGACCCCTAGAGTGGTAGAAGCATTGGTTTGTACGTAAGATTGGATACGATCATCTTTGGATCATCCTCAAGTAGAAAAAATCATTGAGGAGATTGAAAATATTGAAGTTGGTATTCTTTTATTCTATATTATCGATACTTTTTTAAAGTATTATATGTGTTTTATTCTTTTTAATTTTTATCTTATTTCTTTTTTTATATTGGGTAGGTTTTGCGCCTATTGTGCAGGTCAACGGATCGGATATTTTAGAGTTTGAAGACATGATATTATGATAATTGATTATTGATGACTTTCTTAGTTGGAAAACTATTTAGTTAATTTTTGTTTCTTTTAATTATAAATTAATGGGATTTGGATTATTGTTGTATTTGTTTTATGGAATTTAGACTTTGGACTAATCTACCATAATTAGTATTTTTAGAATTTATTTTAATTTAATTCTAACAGGTTAAAATATCCACATTTGGATATTCGATATCAGATATCCGAATTTAAATAATCGGATTTTTGAATATCCAGTTAAAAACAGGATTTTTTATTAAAAAACAAATATTTTTCGGATAATCGGGTGTACCAGATATATTCGATATCCGTATTCGATTTTTCGAATATTCAAAAATTCAAATATCCGCTATTAATAAATATGAATACAGATATAATTTATTAAATATCTGATCGAATAAGGATATCCGATTTTGCACGGTCTTACCTTAAAATAGATTTGGTTATAAAACACCAAAACCAAGAAACGGAAAGGCAGAGATCAAAAGTACCCGCTGCAAGGATGACAAGATTGCTTGCAAATTCTCTTCTTTCCCTACATCCCAACGCTCCATCGCCAAATCCATGGTTTCAGCAGTTCTCCGAAACACAAGCATAGGAACAATAAAAAAGTGAGGACAAATAAAGAGAATATAGCTACAGCTCTCCCAATCTTACGAGGGCAAACAAAAATTCTTCAGATGTCGAAGCACCTTCAGAAGGAAAAAAAAAAATGCTGCGCAACTTAATGATACGGCAAATCAATAGAACAATGAAGGAAATAAAATTCATGGTATCACCCAGGATGTACCTTTCGAAAACTGAAAAAGATCATCGCCGGTGCTCATTGAAGAAAAACAAAATTATTTTCCACACGAGATGACAGCCCACCAAACAAATTTGGCGCATCATCGCTCGTCTTAGTATCCTAGAGCATTGTAGTAACCCCATACTTGGATTGTAACAGAAGAAAAAATAGTTTACAGTCAAAGCATTAAGTTACAGAAAACATTTCCTGCAGCTAGACAGTAATACCATTGTTGCCTCCGCTGGCATTGAAGAGGAGTTCTTTATTGTAGTGCGCGCGCTAAAGAAGGAACCTAGATCAATTCCACCATGATTCTGATTACTCGATAAAGTGGTAGCCACATCTGTCATATCCATAAAATATCAACAGCATTGCTTTTCTCAGTTTCATTCCTTCCAGACTTGAATGATAGTGCAGGCTTGGAGAATCCCCAAGAAGATCTGGATCATCTTCGAATCCATTGGTGAAAAATTAGCATACACAGAGACTCTAAATAAAAGGAAGTATAGTGAATTTCCGACCACCAATCACAAATGAGTGGTGCACCACAACCTAGTGTTGGTGTACTGACACGACAAAACACCAACACATAATCACAGAGATGCAAGCCCATGCACATACCATAGGTTCAAAAGCAACAGTGCACGAGAAAAAGTAACCGACACTTTCAAGTTTTAAAAATACAGACTTAGTGAAAGAAAATATGAAGCCATATAAAAGTCTACTTATCAGACTTATTGTTTTGCCACCAAAAAAATCGCCGGCCTAAAGTGATAATACTGTCGGACCGAAGTGCAATTGTAACTGCGGTCTCGCTTCAAGGTTAACACGATGAACTTCCGATGCATGCACTCGAAATAAGATGCAGATAAAATTTGTAGAAAACTTTTCCCAAAATTTAAAAATTTTAATCAGAAGAAGAGCCATTGAATGAGAGAGCAAAACATGAATAATCGGAAAACCTGTTTTCCCCCCAAAGAAACCAACCGAATAAAGGGACGGTGAAAAGGAGAGAAACCGTTCCACACAACCACCACTAATCGACCTCCGTTTGACCAGCACCAGTAGAGGACCAACATTAGAGAACGTTAGAGAGAATGGAGCAAAAAAGGAAAAAATAAATAAAAATAGTAAAACCATAGTGAGAAATTAAAACATCAAAAAGATAACGCATTAAAACCAACAGGCAGAAGCCCCTCAAAACAACTCGAATAACTTTTTCAACAAATATGCTCAGAAGCAAGGGTATATAAACTAAACTCTTTTACAACTATCCCACCGATGTGGGATGTGAAATAAGTAGTGACTGCACAATATTGCCATTGTTCCAACACTAAGCACACTTCAGAATCCAGTATCCTACAAAGGAAATCATAATCGAAACAGGCAGAATCGATTTGTATCTCCGGCAATTATATCTATATTAGCCAGAGTTAGCAAACTTCCAAAGGCAGTGAATGTATGAAAATCAAAGCGAGATAGTTTTCAAAGACACTGCATAAGTTGAAAACCAAAACAGCCGTCTTTGCTGAAAAAAGACAGCATAAGTACAGATTCACCAAGACACCCAAATATACCGACTGCATTGCCCCTTCTCAATCCAATTTCCGTAGCTTGCGTAGCACATCATATAAAAGAAAGAAATATGAATCACCCTTCATCTATGGTTGCGTTTCTTCCATGCCTTGGTATCTAATCATCAGCATAAACCTCAACCCTCTTATGCTTGTCTAAACTTGCCCCTTCACAGCAAATATCTAACTCCACCTTCCCAAAATTACCAAAAACCTCACTGACTCGCTCACTTGATTTTGGTGTAGATGCCAACGAATCATCAGCGATGCCTTGAACTGTGTGTTGGTGCAATGGTGTTGCAGAAAAAGGACCGGTTGATAGCGAAAGACCTTTTTCTTCCTTGTATGATCAAAATGGACAAAACAAAAATAGCAAAAATAGAAAAATAAAGACACCAAATTTTTTACGTGGAAAATCCTTAAAGTTGAAGGGAAAAACCACGAACCTTCCACTATGATGATAATATGATTACAAGTAATTCTTCTCTAGTATGAACTAGAGGCTCACTCAACTTCTTTGCCCAAAAGAGGATGGATTATAAAGGATGGACTCTCTCACCAACTAAGTGGTGGAACACTCAAACTTCGCTTGAAAAAATATGAGAACTTTTCTCAAGCACCTCACTTTTGTAGTGGCTCTCACTTTCAATATTTTTGTAGAGGATTGCTTGCTTTGCTTGATTTAAGCCTTCCCAAAGACCCCTATTTATAGGAGTAGAAGGGGGTAACCCAAAGGCCATAAGATGACTCTTGAATGCTCTTCTATTAAATTAAGCCAATGAACCTTGGTAACTTACACATGATAAAATGCACTTGCCTTCTCAAATTCCCAAGAGGTAAAAAGTATTAATTATCTTTGTAACTCTACTATTCATACATCATCCCCATTATTATTATTATTATTATTTTGGGAAATCCCTTTAATTAAGGAGGGACCCCAACAAATGGCAACCCATTCAGCATAGCTAAATTACGCTATTAGTTTTTCTATTGTCCCACATTGGTAGTGAATAGTAAAACTATTCTGTTTTTATACCCCCACACCTATTGGCTTGTTTGAGTATTGAGTTTGGGCTGTTTGGTGTTGGTATTGGGCTAGAATATATATACCACACACACACGCGCGCACTCCGCCGCTCGCCCGCCCGGTCCGGTGTGGGTGGGCATTGTATTTTTGTGAGCTCCATTCCTTCAATCCCGAGTGCATGCGATCGAAGGAAGTTGTGTTAACCTTGGGGGTAAACTGACCAAGAAGGGATTTGCGCCAAAGTCCGGTCGAAATTCACTTCAGGGTAGTAAGTTTATTTCACGACACAACACTCTGCGTTTATCAGAGTTATTATCCAACAATTTGAAGTGAATTTCCGTTTATTACTTCATATTCGTTGCAATTTATTCAGCCGTTATACTATTCGAATTGCTTGCTTCAATACCAGAATTTAATTAGGCTCCATTATTGTTACAATTTTCGTGCTTGATCCGAGGAGTTCTTGCTTAAATTCGGGATTTAATTTCTTGCTGCGAAATATTGTTTGACTTATACTAGTGATTCGGTTTCGAATTTTGGGCCTATACTTTGTTCAAGTTTATAGGGTGTACTATTCGAACTTTGCTAGAATTTGTTGGGCTTCATTCTACAGCCGTGTGTCTTAAATAAATTGGTTCGATTGATTTTGAATTAAGGCTCCTCTATTTGAATTGGATTGGTTTATGATTGATTTATTCAAGTATAGCAGACTATAATTGTTATAGACTCTCGGTTTCCGTGTGTTGTTGCTGCATCTACGATTTGGATTGGTTTCGGTTTTGGAAAAACAATTATTGCTACTAGTGTTATAGTAGCTTGTGTTCAATAATCTTATTGTGCTAGTCTTTCCTGATTCTGATATGGCTTCAAGTGTTCCGAGAGTTATTCCAGATATGTCAAAGGTTGAGCCACTTGATGGCACTAACTACTGCAGACGGTCTCAGAGAATGACAATCTTATTTGAAGCTTTGGAGGTTGATTATGTCTTATTCAGTGATCCTCCGACTCAGAAGGACACAGATGTTGCTCTTGCTACTCCAACAACCACCCCCGTTCTTCCTGCTACAAAGAAAAGTGATGAAGTTGTGAAATAAATATACGAACAGGACAACAAAACCATTCGAGGTCATATTCTGCAGCATATGAACAACAAACTATTTGATATGTTCTTCAGTGTTGAGTCTTCAAAGAACATCTGGGATAATCTGAGGAACAAGTATGGTTCAAATGAAGCGGGGAGAAAAAAGTATGCTGTTGGAAATCTGTTGCGGTTTCAAATGGTCGATGACAAGTAGGTTATGAACCAAGTCCATGACTATGAGCTCCTGGTTGCTGAAGTACTAGGTGAAGGGATGAAGATCTGTGAGTAGGGATGTAAACGGGGCGGGTTCGGGTCGGGTATTACCATACCCATATCCGTACCCGATAAGAAAATCCGTACCCGAATCCGTACCCGTACCCGAACGGATATCCGTTGACATATCCGTATCCGTATCCGTTGGATATCCATTACCCGACGGATTATCCGTTTACCCGTTAATGAATATTGTCCAACGGATAAATCCATTACCCGACGGATAAACCCATTTATAGTTAAGCCAAAAGACAATTTTAACCTTAATTTATACTATATTTATTTTAAAATTAAGGGTAAAAGGGTAATTATATATCGGGTAAACGGGTACGGATATGGATACGGGTATGGTTACGGGTACGGGTATGGATATCCCATACCCGTATCCGTACCCGAACCCGACGGATATTTTTTTCTATCCTCCATATCCGTATCCATATCCGTTTATCCATATCCGTTTAAGTATCCGTCGGATAAAATCCGTCGGGTTTCGGGTAATACCCGCCCCGTTTACATCCCTATCTGTGAGACTTTTTAGGCAAACATGTTGATAGAAAAACTCCCTCCATCCTGGAGTGATTTTAGAAACCATCTGAAGCATAAAAGGAGGGATTTGACTTTGCCAGATTTGATCAATCACATGAGGATAGAAGAGGCAAACCGCTTGAAGGACAACCGAGTACCTTATGCCTCTAGTTCCGCTAACATTGTCGAGTCTGCTACTGGAGTTGACAAGTTCAAAGGGAAAGGCAAAAGGACTCAGAAAAAGGGTCAATTGAAAGGTCAACCTAACTTCAAGAAGGGTGACACTAGGATTCAGAAGAAACAGTTGACTTGTTATGTGTGTGGTAAGTTGGGTCACAAGGCTTATCAATGCTTTAAGAGAAAGGGCCCACAGACTCAGAATCAACAAGGCGGTGGCCCTCCTGCTCCACAAGCTAATGTTGCTAAGACAGATGAAGTTATTGCTGCTGTGGTTGTGGAAGCGAACCTGGTCGAAAACAAGGCAGATTGGATCCTGGACACCGGAGCTTCTAAACACTTGTGCGTGAACAAAGAAATATTCCACCAATTCCAGGATGCTACTGATGGAGAGCACGTCTTTATGGGAAACTCTGCCATTGCTGAAGTTCTGGGAAAATGAAAGGTTCTTCTGAAACTTACCTCTGGAAAATCTTTGATGTTGAATGATGTGTTGTATGTCCCCTCCCTCTGTAGGAACTTAGTTTCTGGTAGCTTGCTTAATAGGGCTGGTCTAAAACTGGTTTTTGAGGTTGATAAGGTTGTGTTGACTAGAAATGGGGATTTTGTGGGTAAGGGGTGTTTATCTGATGGAATCTTTGTTTTGAATGTTGTTTCTTCTCCTATTAATGAAATTGGCTCTACTTCTGCTAATATTGCTGAGTCTGTATCTTTATGGCATGGTAGGCTAGGGCACGTAAACATGGCTTCCATAGACAAACTGAAACGAATGAATTTAATTAATGTGTTGGACACTAATGATTATGAGAAGTGTCCCGTTTGTGTGGAAGCCAAGTATGCTAAAAAGCCCTTTAAACCAGTCACAGTGAGAACAACGGAGTTGCTTGAATTATTACACACAGATTTAGCAGATTTTAAGAACACCGAGAGTAGAGGAGGAAAACGGTATTATGTGACATTCATTGATGATTATTCGAGATATACTAAAGTTTTCCTCCTTAGGTCTAAAGATGAGACTGAAGGTATGTTCTTGAAATATAAGGCAGAAGTGGAAAACCAATTGGACCGAAAAATTAAGAGGCTTAGGTCTGATAGGGGTGGTGAATATGGAACTAGTTTTTTAAAGGATTTTTGTGATAATCATGGTATCATGCATGAAACTAGTGCCCCTTATTCTCCCCAACAAAATGGTATAGCAGAAAGAAAGAATAGAATTCTAAAAGAAATGATGAATGCTATGCTTTTGAATTCTGGTATGTCTGACCAAATGTGGGGGGAGTCTGTCATGTCTGCATGCTATATTTTAAACCGGGTTCCCCATAAGAAACTAGACAAGACTCCCTATGAATTATGGAAAGGTTTTAAACCTAATATGAAAATATTAAAAGTGTGAAGGTATCTAGCTAAGGTTGGTTTACCGGACTTTAGAAGAACCAACATGGGAACAAAAATATTTGACTGTGCATTCATTGGGTATGCTCACAATAGTGCTGCATATAGATTTCTGTGTTTGAATGACTATTCTATTTGTGAATCTTGAAATGCAGAACTTTTTGAGAATGTGTTTCCTATGAAAAAGAATGCATGTGAACTTGCTAGCTCTTCTAATGCTTCTTCGATGCCCTTATCTTCTTCATCATTTCTTGGTATTGAAAATGATAATGCTCATGAGCCTAGGAGGAGTAAAAGACGAAGACTAGAAACTAGCTTTGGACCTGATTTTATTACCGTTTTTCTTGTTGAAAATGATGACATTGATATGATTAATATTGACTTTGTGTCTGCTAGTTTTTGGAAAGAAGCAATTAAAAATGAGTTAGAATCGATTATGTCCAATCACACTTGGAATTTGGTTGATTTTCCTAAAGGTTGTAAACCAATCAGATGCAAATGGGTCTTTAGAAAGAAATTAAGAACTGACGGGACCATAGATAAGTTTAAGGCTAGATTAGTGGCTATAGGCTACAAGCAAAAGAAAGACGTTGAATTTTTCAATACTTACTCTCCTGTGACTAAAATTGCCACTATCCGCTCCTTGGTTGCTTTGGCTGCTATCCATGGACTTATAATTCATCAAATGGATGTGAAAACACCGTTTCTGAATAGTAACCTGAAAGAGGAAATCTATGTGGAGCAGCCCGAGGGCTGTGAGGTTGAAGGTCAGGAGACTAAAGTGTGTAGATTGAGAAAGTCATTATATGGCCTTAAACAAGCTCCTAAACAATGGTATGAAAAGTTTGAACAGACTTTAGTCAGTAATGGTTATATAGTAAATACATCTGATTCATGTGTGAATGTGTAATAATATGCTTGTATGTGGATGATATGTTGATTCTTGGCACAAGTATGTCTGTGGTCGATGAGACCAAAGTGTTTTATCTTCTCATTTTGAAATGAAAGATTTAGGAGAAGTTGATGTGATTCTTGGTATTAAAATGAGAAAAACCGAGAATGGCTTTTCCTTGAATCAATCACACTATGTTGATAAGATTCTAGAAACATTTGAGTGTCAAGATGAATGTGAAAACTCCCTATGATCCTAGCATACATTTGAAAAAAAACCTAGGTGCTAGTATTTCTCAAGCTGAATATGCTAAAATCATAGGTAGCGTGATGTTCCTCATGAATTATACTAGACCTGACATAGCATATGCTATGAGTAGATTGAGTAGATATACTCACAACCTAGGTAGTGATCACAGGACTGCACTATGCCGTTTACTTAGATACCTTAAAGGTACTAAGGATTGGGGTTTGCATTTTTGTAAATTTCCTGCTGTACTAGAGGGATTTACAGATGCAAATTGGATTTCTGATAATGATGAAGTCAGTTCTACCAGTGGTTATGTGTTTACTTTGGGAGGAGGAGCTATATCTTGAAAGTCTGTTAAGCAGACTTGCATAACTCGCTCTACCATGGAGTCAGAGTTTATTGCCCTTGAGTTAGCTGGTCAAGAGGCAGAATGGTTGAGGAATTTGTTGGCCGATGTGCCTTTGTGGAGGAAACCCAGTGTACCGGTTTCCTTACATTGTGATTCACAGGCAGCTATATGTGTTGCCAAGAACACAATTTATAATGGTAAGAGGAGACACATTCGTATTAGATACAGTTGTGTGAGACAACTGCTGAGGAACGGTGTGATCTCTTTAGAGTTCGTTAGATCCGAAAGGAATCTGGAAGATCCTCTAATAGAGGGTCTAACAAGGAGGGTCATCCTTGAATCGTCGAGGGCAATGGGGCTTAAGTCTTTGAATTGAGGAAAGTATGGTAGATACCACATGTGGTCAAATGAAATCATATGATCACTCCTTTGCACTACGTTCTCATTCCTATGGCGCATTGTAGTGCATTGCGGACAGGTTAAGCTTTATGCTTTGATGAGTTCATAGCCCTATACTTTAGGTGGTCCTAATGAGACAGATCTGATGAAATCACTGCTAGATTTTTATAAGGTTGAGCATGATTGTGCTCTTAATGGATCCATAACTAGATTTGGTGGTGCTTGTGAGACGCACTTGATGGATTCACCTAGGTGAGTGTGAATGTGGGCCACCTTCTATGAAGGATTAAGGCTATCTTTCTAGAGAACTCATAAGTACCCAAGGTGTGCACATGGCCATTAAAAGCGCTTGTGTTACTATCGTGGAATTTGCAAAATTTAAGGTAAGACATGTGTTATGAGGGTCTCAATCGGAGTCTGGGTAGTTCAAGATTTGTTCACTCCTCATATACGGTTGTTGCCTCACTTCACTACGTATCAACTCAATCCTTGTGATATTGATACTTAAGTGTTAATCCTTCCTTGTCCACATCTATTGCGTTTTTCTTCTATTTGCCATTGGTGGGGGATTGTTGGTGCAATGGCAACCCATTCAGCATTGCTGAATTATGCTGTTAGTTTTTCTATTGTCCCCCATTGGTGGTGAATAGTAAAATTATTCTGTTTTTATATCCCCACACCTATTGGCTTGTTTGAGTATTGAGTTTGGGCTATTTTGTGTCGGTAGTGGGATGGACTATATATACCACACACACGCACGCGCACGCCGCCGCCCGCCCGTCCTGTCCGGGCCGGGTGTGGTCTTTGATCCAGTCCGACCCGACCTCTTCTTTTATCAAAAATTTTGAACCGTTTTTATCCGGTTGATTTGGTCTTCGTCGGTTGCTTCTTTTATGCGATTTTTACCTATTCTTCCGATTGGTTTGTGGTGTGAAGAGTGGGAGACGTTCCACTCTTCCACTAATTCGGTTTATTTATTAATAATAAAATTTTCTTTTGTTCATCTATCGAAATTAAAATTGCTTTCTTTCGAAGTGAGAAACCGAAGCAACACCGAAGACCTTAAGTCCCAATACTCTTTTTTCGAAATTACAGATCTAGGCATTGTATTTTTGCGAGCTCCATTCCTTCAATCCCGAGTGCACGCAATCGAAGGAAGTTGTGTTAACTTTGGGGGTGAATTGACCAAGAAGGGATTTGCGCCAAAGTCCGGTCAAAATTCACTTCAGGACAGTGAGTTTATTTCACGGCACAACATTTAATCTCGATTTGAATTTATTTATTCTTTTAATTGCTGCTTTTATCGGAGTTATTATCCAACAATGTGCTCCTCTACCAGGCTAATCATCAGCAGGCGTATTTAAATTCTTTCAGAAAGATGCGTCAGTCTTCAATTTAGTAGAACTCTTGAGCAGTCTCTATGTCGGATTCCAATCCCGCACCATTGTCACTGTTACTCTTTGGAAAAATGCAAGGGCTATCAAAGCCATCAAAGCCTCATTATTTTCGGGCTTATGATCGTTCTGATCATTCCGAGTAGATATTTTTTATTAATTTGAAGACTTTGATAAGTTTCGCAAGTTGAGAAACTAGTTTCTTGACGATGATTTCATTGCGGTCATGGAAGCAGACTTTCTTTAGGGTTTGATCCCGTAACTTGGAACCGAAACACCAAATCATCCATCATAAGTTCGTAACATTTCTAATCTTTGGCTACGAAATTGGAATTTAGCTCTGAAATGATAAATCAAAGAAAAGCTACGCAAATTATCTAAGCGAGTTGAACTAAGAGAAAATGGCGCTACTGGAATGTAACGAAGTTGGATTGAGCCAAGGCTATTCTGTATGGCGATCAACTGTGATCACTCTCTTCTGCGCCGAGTTCCCAACGATTGTTTCTGTATGCTCGCGTGTCAAAATTTAATTTCCCAATGGCGCAAGGGCGTGGGTGCGGATGAAAATTTTGGAAATTAAAGGCCGAAAATAGAGATTAAAAGAAACAATTACAATTTTATTTATTTTTTTATATTTTATATTTGATTAAAATAATTTAGGATTAACAAAAATTGTGTTTCATATGTAGAAATGAGAATCAAAATAAAATAACACGGTATTAAAGTGTCCTTTTGAGTAATATATCAAGTGAAACATTAAAATAATTAATTAAAAATATTTGAATATTTTATGATATACATTCTACTCCCGCCATCCATTATCAACTCCCCCCGGTAATAGAATACAAACCTCCTAATCTCATTTCCATTTCCACCAAATAAATATGGTAAATATTTTTTTATTTTTAATTATTATTTTCAAAGATCTAGAATACACGGTAACCAAAGTCACTAGACTTTAATAAATTTTATAAATCGGTCATTTTAATTTTATTTTTTTATAAATTAGCAGCTTAAATTTATATTTATCCTATTTTAATCACTATATTATTTACTTTAACATGTTTTAGTTATCCTAATCATACTTAAAAATAGGAAAAGTAATTTAAAAATACAATAATCAAAATAAGATAAATTTGAATATCAATGACTAACTTAGAATGTATAAAAGTATGATAACTAACTTTGTGAAATTATTTAAGTTAGGTGATCAATTTAATATTTTAGTCCTTAAATTTATGATTGTGTACCAAACTATAATTATCAATTATATAATATAAATTTGATATTATTACAATATGTCATTAAAATAAATTTAGTACAAAAAAAATTGATTTTTAATTATAAAATCCTAGATCAATTTATACAATAGATTATAACCCTACCTTACATCATTTTCTATTCTCTTTTAAAACTAAAATTTTAATGATCACATTACCCGTGAATTAATTCAAATACTTCACCATTAAATTTATTATTGAACTCGTTTTATAGTAAATAAAAATTTTAGCTAATAAAATGACTCTTATTAAAGTAAAATTATTTTTGACTAGCATTAAAATTATATATATAACAAATATAGATAAAAATAAAATCCAATTAATATCTATTACCTGATAAGAGCTCTACATATAGTCCACATCAATAGATCATTAATACAAAAAAAAATTAATAGAACATAGAGAGATTCAAATATACGCACTCTCATATTTCCTATAAGTTAGTTCTCTATGGCTTATTTTTAGGGCTTATTAGATTAACACCAATAAAATCATATCAGATTGGCATAACAATTAATAATAAAATTTTAGTAATATAATAATAATTATTAGAATATAATTAATATAAATATTAATAATACTATTATAGTGATTGATATTATTATTATTGTTGTTGTTGTTGTTGTTGTTGTTGTTGTTGTTGTGGTTATCAATATTATTAATATTAGTATAACTATTATAATTATATTGATGATGATGATGATGATGATAATAATAATCATAATAATATAGCTATTATAATAATTAAAAAATTTATTATAATAATTATAATTTTTCTTATTATTATTATTATAATTATAATTATTTATATTATCAACATAATTAATATTAATCATATTATTATAATTATTAATATAATTATTATTATTTTGAACGAAATGAATCAACTTATTCACCCCAAATCAAACAGTTTATAAAGGTACACACCAACCTTACCCGATTGTTTCAACATACATGGCTTGTGGATGGATTAGTTCAATTATAATCTCAGGAATGCACGGGAACGACAATTTTCTTTTTGTGACCTTTTAGAGACAGGGTTGATTATGGAGATACTGAAAATCGGTGGAAATATCAATGTTTATATAGAAAAAAAATAAAATAAGCTCCAAAACATTCTCCATTCTCACATATTTTGGGCATAATCACAATCCAACAAACTAAGCATACGAAAATTGATTCGAGTAATGCATAAACGAAACAGAGATCAAATAAATCAAATAATAGAAATGGGAATGAGTCGAGGATAGAGATCAAAAAATTGAGAGAAATGCAAAGAGATTAGAAGAGAAGCCTCCTTGGCTAACAACTCAAAGAAGCATAGTGCTTTGTTAGTATTTCATCCGGTTGCTTAGAAGTCAGCAGCAAAAAGAGATATGGGAGCTGATTGTGGCTTGTGAGTTGTTTAGGTTTTAGGAATCTAGCATTTTTGGACTGTAAATTATAAGGTTGTGGTATTACTTCAAACTATAATTGAGTTTGCTAATGTAGTTGTAGTTTGTTTAGTTTATAACAACATCCAAAACATAAAGTATGTAATTTCTACCATAAAAATAATTATTCTTATGATACCATTTATGAAACTAATATATATATATTGAAACATTTTCTAGTTTTTCAAAAATTATCATTTTTTCCATCCTCATTCGTCCCAATGTTCGTGTCCCAGTTTCAGTTTGAGTGCAACCATGCCCCAAAGTTGGCCAATCCTGTATGGCGGAACCGCTCTTTCATTTCCAGATACCCCCAAATCCGAAAGGCGCTATTTTGCCCTTCTAATTTATTCGAAGAAAAGGAGGTTCCAAGCAATCTTTCGGGGCATGCCCGCCGCCTCTGCACCACCTACCGTCAAACTTTTGACTGCTCAAGTTGATAATAATATATATATATATATATATCATCCAATGTAGGAATACAGTAATCTCTCGATGTTTAAAGAGGCGAGAAGTACCTGAATTAATAAAAGTTGAACCCTCTTTGAAATATTGACTCTAGCCTAACCGACAGACAGCCAACCAAAATTGATATTTCTATACCCATCCAAAGTTTTTTACAGTGCACGTACACCATACTTACCCAAACAAAAGAATATTCCTCTTTCTAGAAATATATGGATCTTTATCACGTTGGGGCAGATTTCGAACAAACAGAATGGCAAACAACATGCCCAACTTCCCACCGTATCTAATCCTCTTCTTCTTCTTCTCCTCCTACACGTCCTTCATCTCCTCAGCCAATTCCGCTAAAAATTCCTCAACACAATGCCCGATAGACTTCACCTATGTCACAACCTTTCCGTGGGACACCCAACAATGCCGCGGAGGAGACCAAAAATCCTGCTGCCAAACACTCCTAAGCCTAGTAGGCATGGGACTCTCAATCTACCTGAACGAAACCTCCATGTTTTACTTATCCAACTCAACTTCAGCATCCTCTTGCGTCCTGAACTTCCAAACTCAGCTATCCACCTTATCCATCAATCAGACTCTAGTCCCTCTCTGCTTGAACTCCTCCTCCGACTTGGTCAACAAGCCAACAAGCTGCGACGGGATACAGACGGTGAGCGACTGGATCAAGGAGGTTGGATCGTCTTCCTCGTCGTTGATATCGTCTTGTAGCGGAGATCTCCGGGGACTAGCCAAATGCGGGTCTTGTGTAGATGCAGGGATGAAGCTTACTTCAGAATTGGTAAACAAGGCTCCGAATTCAACCAATTGCTTTTACTTCACCATACTGTATGCTGCTGGAGTTGTAAATCAGCTGGGTACTCAAGACCCGGAGACAGCAGCCTGCATCCTTGGCTTGCCACTGTCGGGCGGAGCAGGTGGGGAAGATTCATCGTCAAACGACCGGTTCAGCAAGGGAAGTGTGCTTAAGGTTGTTTTCAGTTTGTTTGGCGCCATAATCGGCGTGCTAGTTTTCATAGGACTAGTCCTGTCGTATAGAGCATGTGTTAGGAAAAGGAAACAGAGGGCTGCTCATGACAAGATCGAACACAGCATGAGATCCCAGATTTCACCAAATGTTGGGGCTACTTGGTTCCGGATTTCCGAGCTTCAACAAGCTACTGACGGGTTTTCTCAAAGAAACTTCATCGGCCGAGGCGGATACGGCGTTGTTTACAAGGGAAAGTTGAAGGATGGATCCACAGTCGCGGTAAAGCAGATCCTCGATGATCTGGATGCTCAAGGAGATGAAGAGTTCTCTAATGAGGTTGAGCTAATTAGCAAGATCAAACACAGGAACCTTCTTCCTCTGAGAGGCTGTTGCGTCTCGAGCGACGACCTTAGGGGCAGAACGAGGTACCTTGTCTATGAATTCATGTCAAATGGCAGCCTTGCGGATCACCTATTTCACAACATGAGACCACTTACATGGCCTCAAAGGAAAAACATTATACTTGACGTAGCAAAAGGCCTAGCTTACTTGCATTACGGTGTCCGGCCTGCGATCTACCATCGTGATATTAAGGGAACCAACATTCTTCTTGACTCGGAGATGAAGGCCATGGTCGGAGATTTCGGGTTAGTGAAGCAAAGTAGAGAAGGTGGACAGTCTCATCTCACTACTAGAGTTTGTGGCACGTACGGTTACTTGGCACCTGAGTATGCACTCTACGGACAACTGACGGAGAAGAGCGATGTTTATAGCTTTGGCATTGTGACTCTTGAGACGATTAGTGGCAGGAAGGTGTTGGATACTTCGGACCCGTCTGCTCCGCTTTTGATCACGGATCTGGCATTGACGTTAGTGAAGGCTGGGAGGGTGGAGGAGATGTTTGATGATGGGATAAGAGATCAAGGGCCGAAAGGGATCATGGAGAGGTTTGTCCACGTAGGGATTCTTTGTGCTCATGTTATGGTGGCTCTTAGGCCTACTATAACTCAGGCACTTAAAATGTTAGAAGGTGATATTGACATACCAAGTTTGCCTGATAGACCTCTGCCTGCCTGTTAAAAATACTGATTTGGTTATCCTGGTGATTCTGAAGGCGCACGGAAACCTCTACCCCGCCCCCCACCCACCTTTGCATGTTCCTTCTACAAACTACCATTTCCGTAGTCTAACATGCGATATAGTTGTAAGAATGTCTAGCTAGCTGAGGTTTCAAATCGCTTCGTTAGTCTTAACTTTGCGTCCTCCGTGAATGTATCCAAACTTTGTCCTTTCTTCGAAAAACCACATTGAAATATTTTGAAAGACCCAGAGCTGATCAAATTATGACATAATATGTATTCCACCGACGGTCGGCTTTGAGGAGATTTAGATATACGCAATTTCACACCACCTGTTGTTTCGAACTACTTGCACTTATTGTAGAAGAAAAAAATAGGCTAAAAATTTCTTTCAAAAAAATCATTTTTCTGGGTAATTACTTATTTGGAATATGGATGGACTGTTTAGCGTTTTCAATAGACCTATGATAACCATTTTAATTATTTGAAAGAGGAGACGAGCTACAAAATATTATAGGCAAAAATACTTCATATATGAATAAAAAGTAGCTGGTCAAAATAATAACGTAAAGAAATAAACAGAAACAGAAATTGCACAAGTGAATATTACTCTTAATACAGATTCAGAACAGAGAAAAACAATCGTCTTGAGGTCGTGTAACTGTGATTAATAAAAACTTAAAATATGTTCTCAGAATTTGAACATCAGCCTGGAGGTCAAGTCACCGTGATTAACAAAACCTAAACATTAGTTCTCAGTAATTAGAAATCAGCCAAGTACATCCTTGAATTCAACACCAGCACAGTACGTTACACCATGATCACAAGGATTGTTCCATAGAACTCGGATGGATGATGCTGATATCCCGTCAGCATCAAGCAGCTCATTTCAGCGCCTTTTTGATTTTGAATCACTTCCAGAGAGCAGCATCCCTGAGAGCTTATTAACCTCATAGAGCAAGCCAGCAGAGAACAAGAAGCTACCAGGGGAAGAAGAAAAAATAAGATCTGCATTAGTTCTAATATAAAACCAATGCTTCGCTATGGAAATAAGAACAATGGATATAAAGCCTTAGGTCGTTTGAGTTCTGCCAGGTCAAGGCATGGTACATGATGATATCATCAGCAACTATCACTCTAATGTGTTCATGCACATAAATTAGCAAATGCATATTCTTAAGTAGCAATGATGCAGAATAGATGTTACTGATTCCTTTCATTCTCTCTATTTCCTGGCTCTACATCGGCTATGTACATGAAATGTTATACAGGCATATGTCTTGTGCAAATTTGTTGACACATACACGTCTGATTATAAACCATCCAGTAAAAAATCAGGCATTGAAATTTGATTCTTCACCAATGAAAAATGATTCTCATTACCATGTAGTGATACAAACTCGATGAACAGTGCTAGCTGCAATCAAAGCAACAACTTCGGCTAGAATAACTGCAAATGGAAAAAAGAACATAAAAGTCACCAGAAATCAAGTAACAACGCAGAAAATATCAATGTCTCAACCGAATAAAGGTGACATACTTTCTATTCTCAGCATTCCCCTCTTCATCTAAAGTATTCATACCATTTTTCATACTTCCACTCTCAGCAAAAAGTTATATGGCTATCCCATTTACGAAAATAGAAAATAAAAGGGGGAAACAGTAGCCTTGAAGAGACCACATGGAAAAAGAGAAAAAAAATGAAAAAAAATAAATATTGGGAATTTATTTGCCAGTGCCATCATGGCTCAAAAAATGTTTTCTAAACTACACCAGAGTAATCATATCAATGAATAAAAAACAATTGCATTGAAACAAAACCAAAGATTTTGATCTACATTTAGTACTGTAAAAGTCTCTTATATAAAGCAATCAACAATTATGAATTTGGCTTATCTTAAGTGTGCAAGTATATCATAGCAAAACCTAAAGTATTAAGCACTTAACTAAGTCAAAAAGTACTGAGGAGATCAAGTTTGTAAATCATATCTTCATCACAAGTCAAAGATCAACAAGGAGAACAAAAAAAGACTCAAACTTCAAGGACATCAATTTCAAACATGGAATACACAAATATGAAGGGATAAACAAGTATGCTCAAAAACCAATACTCCAGCTTCAAGGAGTATGTAATAGTCGAACATATAATTTTTACATTGAGCACAATGATTTAATGTTTCTAATCCTATTCAAAAATTATTTTAAAAGATCTTAAAATAATATCAAGCATAAAAAATATTTCTAAGAGTTTCCACTAAAGGATGGTTAAAATTGGTTTTATCTTAGGCTCTTTTGCATCTGAGTTAACTTGCAAAATTCACCATAAATTCTATAGACATTTTTTGGGTGAATAATATTTCTTTAGAAAGCTTAACATATATAGTTTGCAGTAAACAAGATGACACTCAATTGGAGCTCTATAGCAAAAGTAATTGTCTTTTTTGTAAGAGTGCAGTGCTGGAAATTATTCAACTAATCGACTAGTTTGAAAACTGATTGATTGATTAACTTTCCAGAAAAACATATTATAGGCTCAACTTTAACACATCGATTAGTTTAAAAACCAATCAACCGATTTACTGTCTAAAAAAATATATTTTAGCTTCGACTTCAAAACATCCATTGATTAGATCAACGGATCGACCAATTTTGGTGTTAGTAAGATCTTCTACCCATTGGAATTTGACCATTGGAGTACTTTTTATACCCAATGACTCTAAAACAGCTAGTTTTGATTTCTCCCATCCTTTTAGTGCTATAAATAAGAGTTGTTAGAATTTAATAAAATTGGATGGATCTTACATAACCCTTCTAAAATCAGTATTTTCATATCTTAAAAAAACCAAAGAGAACTTTGATTTTACACTTGCAAACCCAAATCAAATTTCTCTAGTAATCAATTCATTCTTCATATTTAGCTAGAGTGTTTATACACTGATAATTATTATTTCTCTAACTAGGTAAAGATCTTCACCGGTGATTACTCACTTTCATATACTATATAGTAAAGATTCTTATTCAAACTCATCATCTCAAACACAAGTGAAGTGTAGTGTGTTGTATAACATTCCTGATCGAGGTTATAGAGATTATAATCTCATAAACATAGAGATGATAACTAGGAGAACTATAAATCATATCCAGATAGGTCATTGAGATTGTAGGTTCATAAACCTAGTAGAGTGATCCTCATCAAGCACTCACTATAAATAAAGAGATATTCAAATAAAAGACAAAATTTTTTGGTAGTGAATGTATAGAAACTTTGTAGGGTTTCTTGAACTACTATAAATCGTGTGTTTATTGTATATAAAACCATATAATGTTATTTATTTGTTGATTCTATTTAGTTCATTGTAATCTTTTCCCTAATTCTTTTGTCATGGAATGGGATTTTTGTTGTAAACCAATTTCAAGGTTGCAATGTATATACAATTTATGCTTGTAAATACTTAGTTATCAACTAGCTCAAAGCAAACAAATAAAGTTTCTATTTTTCTTAAACTTCAAGTATGAACTTATTTAACTACAATAACTTACAAGCCTCACGTTTTGCCAAATTTGTAGAATCTCACAATTCCATTCTACCCATCAATACTAAGCAGGAACCTGATTCCAACAACAATAGCTCTTGTTACCTTTGTCATAGTATGTTGCTATCACGACTATATATTTATTACAATGGTGCTAGTTGTATTATTATACTTGTTATTATTGATTTGTATTTACACAGATATTTATTATTAGTAATACAACTAGCACTAGTACTACTATTACTAATTTTCCTTCACTTTACACGAATTTTGGAGATATCCCACAAGTTAGTAGAGATGAATATCATACACCTAGACTTCCTATGTCTTACCTTTCAATGGTGAGATGAAAAAGAAATTTCATTAACTAGAAATATACACAAGAATCAAAAAAAGGCAT
Source organism: Tamarix chinensis (assembly GCA_030549775.1). Classification (NCBI taxonomy): domain Eukaryota; kingdom Viridiplantae; phylum Streptophyta; class Magnoliopsida; order Caryophyllales; family Tamaricaceae; genus Tamarix; species Tamarix chinensis. The sequence continues at coordinate 74,687,564 of CM060179.1, read as the reverse complement.
CTTCACATTTGATGCCAAGAAAGATCCTGACAACAATCAGTGTAGTATCTCTCATCACTTTGCATAAAAGCGACAACTACTCCTTTGAAATTAACAGAAGTAGAAATACATAATGATGCTATGAATGGAACTCCAATCCATGTCTACATATCAGATCATTTCTCCCAAATAAAAAGCACCAAATGATAGGCAAACATCGCACATTTTCAAAAGCCTTCTTTTGCTAACCTACACTAAAACCCTTGAATCTTTATTATAGAGTACCCCCCAATATCGACGCAGGCATATCCAAACTTCCCATTATTCTGAAACAACCCAAAGTTCAAAAGCATCTGCAATGAATGTAAAGATCTCCATTAGTGATAACACCACAAACTATATCATGTTTTTTGAGCTTAACTAGCCCAAGAAATGTGGTCCCATGCTCTTAACATCACAAAAGTATGGAATATTCATTTCTATTCATCCATAGAAGCTGGTTTCAATGCTATCCTTAGCCCCATCCCATGAAAAGCTTTTTGTACAAATTCAACTTGAAATGGTACACAAAGTCTTGAAGCATGACACTTGTACTAAGCAAAATAGTTATTTTAGTAATAAAGAGCAACCACCTGAGACAGAAATGACTGCTTCAATACCATAAGAAATAAAAAGTTCATTCAATCTTTGATGTTCACTTTTATCTTTCGATCAAACCGATGAAGTGATGGGCCAAGGATACAAGTGCAGTGAAGTTTTTTTGTTGAGCTTCGTGCAAGGTTCTTTGCAATCCCTTCAAATGAGAAAAGGGTACTTTACAAATTGAAAGTTCTTCCATTAAAAAAAAATACATAATAAAAGATCCTAAAATAGACTTGCTATTAGTAATTTGAACGAACATGCTTACCCCACACTCATTATGATGATTATGGGGCATTAATGCAATTTTAACACAAATTTTTTAGCTCCATTCTGACATTAAAAATAACACTTCTACACTTTCCACAGCCATGAAATAATAAAACAGAAATAGAGATCTGAAAGGGAATACGAGGAAAGAACAACTTACCAGCACCCCATCCAGTTCTCATGCCACATGTTTCTTGGAAATTTCCAATGAACTGTGAAATACAAACAGTGACATGAGCCATAAGAAGCTTGTGGAAGCACAAAGAGGAAAAAACGCAGGAAAGAGCCATTGGGGTATATGATTAGATGCAAGATTATAATTATGTAAACGAACTTGCTGCATATAGTCTACAGCATAAAGATAAATAAGGAGAGGTTTTTCTTCTACAGTTTATTTTTTATTCCATCTGTTAGAGAAAGGTTGGTGAAGAAGATGCGAAAAATGCTGCAAGCAGTTATGAAAGCACAGAATAGCAATAACAATTGAACTTTTATCCTTGTCCATGCTTCAAAAGCCACCAGCAGACCAAGTGATGTACATACACAGCAATGAAATGCATTAGTCATATTGCAAATGAATATGCTAAAATATGACCAGGGTGTCATTATCATCACCAACAACAGTTAAATCAATCGCATTTGAATGCAACAAAAGGGCTTACAGTAAGTGTGAAAAGAAAAAGAAGAGAACTGATGAATCCGCCCAAGATAGTAAATAACTCCGATGATGCCAATTTTCCTCTATAAATTTCTTGAAGTGACAGAATCACAGTGAACAGAAGTACTGACACTAACATGGAACTTCCTGCTCCAGCCATGAACTTTTAGCTGCAAAGAAAAAATCAGAAGTCCATTCCCACACATCAGGACCACTTTTAAATGGAAATAACAACAGCAACTCTTCAAACTCCCCTCCCCCACCCTCATCTTTTTATTCCAAACTTAAGAAAGAAAAAGGGTAGCAGCAAATTAATCTCTCTTTTGACGAGTTACAGTTAAAGCAACAAGAAATATTAATCTCTCTTTAGATGATGGTGGATCTGAACATCAAACAGCAACTCGACCAGAATACAAAAGTAGAAAAGATACGGAATTGAAAAATCATCAAATACAATAGCACTTAAACTCGGCAGCAATTCCTAACTAAATATACTCTTCATGCACAAAAACTGCTAAAAAAAATGCCGGACGCCCAAACACATACATTTAGGACTCCAATCACATTTATTTTTTAACATCATCTGTATCTTCAACTAGTACAACTTTCCAAGACATTTAACATCAGAATGAGGATGGGAATAGTGTAAGAAATAGCGATTACTATTATCATTCCAAATTCTAAACTTCACAAGTTAAAATCAAAAAGAAAGGGACAAAAGACATGTTCCAAATCATGATTATTGAACATTGATAAGACTACACAGGTAAAGCTGCAAGTACATAGGCTATCCAACAGGCGTCATGCGGTATTATCCAAAATATCACCAACTTAAACATACACAAATATGTCTTGATTTCAACCATAAGCGCCGTAATCATAATAATGTATTAGAAAGGAATTCGAACAGTGTCTGATATCTGGCAATCACATAAATATAAAATCAAATAGGGTTCGAAAAAATTTGTGCCACAGATAAAATGATAGTACATTTAGAGGCCTCGACATTAACCGGAATCCAGTGGCGAGGTCTAAATATTAAGATAAATATCAAGTTTGAACCGTGATCGAGATACTTACGTGCTCAACGGCAGCCAACCAAGGAAGTTTCAGCAATAAGAATTGATTTACCAAAGAATTAATCTGAGCTTTGAACGGGAGATACCTGAGGGCTTCAAAAAATATTGCAGATGCTGCTCAGAATACTCGGAGTTTCGGACAAAAACACTGAGAAGGTATTGCTGTTGCTGGGCAGTCGACAATCAAGCCGGAGGTTTTGACTTTCGAGTGTAACTCATCCCATACTCGCGTACCCTTCTGTTACCGATAAACTTCGTGCCTTTTTACGAGGGACGTTCATGTTATCCAATATCTGTTTATTTGATTCAATATTTGAAGCGATTCGATCCGAAAAAGTAAATAGTCGATTCGATTTTTTTTCAAATCAAATATCCGATCCGGTCAACGAAAAGTCAAACAAATCAAATATCTGATCCGACAAATACAAATAATATTCGATCCGAAAAAAAATATTTATACATTTTTTTATAATTTTTTATTTTATATATAATTGTATATAAATAAATTTATATGTGTCTGTGTAAAATTTTTACTTACTTTATTTATTATTTGAGGAAAATTTTAATTTAATTGAAATTATATTTTTAATACAATCCCTTTTTAGATATTTATAAAAATAAAAATAAAAATAGTCTGCATACCGATAGACTCCATCAACTCCTTTCTTATTTTAGTTTTAACATTGGATATTTGTTGAGTAAGTCAGATATTTGCTCAGCATTCGCTCAACAAATAGGATAATATGAAATATATTTGTCATTTGGTAATTTTTTATATTTGAAATTGTATTCGGATAATATCGGTTATATTTGATATCCGATGATATCCGATCTGAAAATTCAAATATCCGATCTTCTGGATATCTGAAGTTTCAAATCAAATATCAAATATCATTTTTAAATATCCGAAATTTCAAATATCCGACAATCAAATATCCGAAATATCGAATATTTTAACCGTGAACAGCCATACTTTTTACCATCTTAGGTATATAAACTTATTAAAATTAATAAATTTATATAAAAAATATAAAATATAAAAAATGAAAAAACGAAGAAGAGGAAAACCAACGTTTGAAAAGCTTTGAGAGTAAAGCATTATCCAAAGTTAATCGCATTCGAAGTCATCTTATAATATATTTTCACAAATAAAATAGTAAAAAAAATATATTAAGTTTAATAATATTTTAATTATTTTATTTTTAAAATCTAATATTTATAAATATAATTATATTTTTTGATTATAACAATTTTTATTTTTATTATAAATAATATTATTATCACAAGTATAATAATAAAACATCAATCAAAACTAAAATAAATACCAATCCAAAGAAAGAAAAATATTAAGTAAAATTCAAATAAATATTAAACTAAAAAATTAAACATAACAACCGAAGTTTTAATAAACATTAACCTTACAAAAATATGATTCGAGGCAAGCATAAATATTGTATTGTGAGGCATTTTTTTTACTTAAATATTATTAATTTACACTTCATATGCACTTTACAATATATATCTGAATTCGTAACAACATTTATCATCCAACACCTATACTATATTATGATTCAAGTGTGTTTGTGTAATATATTAATTTTGATAACATCACTTCTTAAATTTTTTTTAAAACTAGCTTTACTTTTGTTATTATAGAAATTTGTATTTAATAATAACAAAAGTTAGCTTATTAAAATTAGGTTTTTAAAAATGATTTGTCTTACAAGATTATTTGTTTCCCTTTTTACATGGGACGCTTTGGAGGAGGTGGGGAAGAGGGAAGAAAGAACACATATGGATCTGTTAGGAATCAACCTCTAGACATTAGGAGCAAGTTGAGAAACAACTATGAGTTTCTTCTTTGTCTCATAAGTGCTAAGACTTAATTTTATTTTATTTTACTTAAATATCATTTAATAAATTAATATCTAATATAGATTTTGATTTAAATTGATATATGTTATTATTTTTAATACATATTTTGTTATAGCATGATTACTAACCAAGGGACTTAGGGGGAGAGGGTATTAGAGAGAGAAAGTATAGAGAAGTAAGAGCAAAAAAGAGTGTGTTGGTATATGTTGGGGATCAAAGCTTAGAGAGAATGAGAAGGGAGACCTCCTATTTATAGGAGGTTGAGCACAAGAGAGGGGCAAAGAGGAGAGTAGTTCTCATATAAGCCACCCATGGTAGGAGGAATAGCGTGCATGGTCATTATATAATTTGAGGGCATTTAAGGTCCCATGTTATAAGTTAGGTATTGGGAATCTGATCCTGTGAAGGAGTTTGGCCTATGAGTTGGGTTTGGGTTGATTATATCGGACTAGTAATGGATATGTATTTTCTCTCTTGGCTTACAAACCTAGTTTGAAGATAATTTATATCATCACCTTCCCTCAAAAGCAACCTATCATGTTGGATGGTCTATAAGGTTAGCCACCAAAGTCAATCGGTTTATGGTTGGCATTTTGGGTTGGTTTGATGCAAGAGAGCCTCTAGTGTTAAAACTTAAGGGTTTTCTAGAGGGTCAACTCTTTTACAAAATAATTGTAACACCCTAAAATTTACTACTATTTTTTTAACATAAAGTAAACATAAAATAATTTAGTATTACCACTATACTCAATATGAGTCTAATCACTATATTATTCTCATATCAAGCACTAGGTAAAACATTAATGAGTTTAAATAATATAACAAGATAATAAGAGTTTGAAGATAAAACTTCAAATACAATGCTCATTAAAATACAACAAAGAGAAACTATGGGTCCAAGAGTTCATAAAATATCCAAATAAAAACTTGATGTATCAGATAAGCAAGACACTACACCTAAAATCCAATAAGATAAGTATTATATCCCTAGAAAAGTGCATCAAACATAGTAAAATCATCAATGTATCATCAAAACATGCATATCAATAACTGGATCATCTACTCATGAAAATGAGCAAAACCTATAAAAAAAGATTGTCAATAATTATATATTGAGTAAAACAACAATACACATTACTAGAATAAGTCATGCATAGCATTTAAGATCATAATGAGAGAAAACTATACATGCACGCTACGTATGATACAAGATAACCTAAAAATCTAACCGTATTAAATTCCATACTTGGGTGATTACATAACTCATTTAATTAACACACTAAAACCAGGAAACTGCTAGTAACAATTACTCTCCCCTTTACTACACAGATGGGAGAAAGGTGGTCAACCTCACTTATACTCTCACCTCTAGAGTAAAACATGTCTAAAATACTAGTAAACCTAAAATCCTTAAGTACACATAACCTCTATAGGACAGTAGATTGGAGTAATATAGAGTAGATTAGGGTTCTTTAGTTCCAGCAAAGCCAAGTGATAATATTAAATATTTTTGAATGTGTGATCCTGACTCATGTGTGCGCTTTTACTTTAAGTAGTAATATTTTAGTATTTTCTTAATCAACACATAGAACATAATATAAGTGTTACTTGATTTACATAAACTCATTGTACTCCCACTTTTATTATCATGGACTTATCATGTGAAAATTATTTATCATATACTGCAAGAATTATTGATTACCATGAATTTGTGCCAACAATTGTTATGTCTAGAAACAATTAGAATTACATTATGCTCAGCCAAAAAAAAAATCTTATCATCACACAAAGGGATAATAAAGCATAAGGGAGGAAAACAATCCCAATCAGAGCCATTATACAGGTAAAAAGCCCATTATGCTCTCACAAAATCCTATTTCAAAATTTTACTATAACTCCATCCATACAACTCACCAAGTCCCTAATTTTAAAAGAATATCTCAAAATATCATTATAAAAACCATATCTAAAAATCAATACTTAACTTCAATATTTCACTTATAAAATATTGATGTCACCCCTAGGGTTATTATTTCCTAATTTTAGTTATTTTCTCATATCATCTTACTTATGCTACTCATAAATGACCCAACATTTCTACTCATCCAACTTCTTATAATTATATCCCAAAAAATATTCATGTAACCTCACATATACATATTTCACCAAAAAATGACCATAATACCCTTACATCACCCAAGAACCTCAAAGTATCTTATTGACCCACTTTCCCTAAACAACCTATAACCTAGTATGCATTATATCAAATTAAATGTAACACCATCAAGGAAAATAATGCTATCATCACCTTCCATACAAATTCACAAAATGACCTATGTACCCTTAGGGTTGAAATCATCTAAAACCCACAAACTTCTACATGTCCCAAAATTCACCACAATCACACTCAACCAACTACACTTTATTACCTTGCCAAAACACTTAACCTCAGCAACTCAAAACCCTAGGTTATTATAAGGATTATGCAAATACTCCATGCGACCAAAACACTTTAACATTTCAACATTCACACAACCCATAATTAAATATACAACTTATTTTAATCTAACTAAATCGTGAACTAAAATAATTAACTAATTATACCAACCCACTTGTAATTTCATGGCCAAGCTTAACAAGTCCTAAGTATGTATATTTTCACATAAAATCATAACTTGCATATGATCGTGAAATCACTAAGTAATACAGGGACATAATTGAAATGAAATATGCACAGGATTCTATAATGAGATACTCTCAAGAATTAGTAAAGAATAGCACAACACATTCAAGCCCCTAATCTAGGTGACATATATCCTTACATAATATGACTCTGATTTCTAATCAAGTAAAAGACCTCCTAAGCACCCTCCCCTAGAACCATTGTATGATCATCTAAAATACATAAGAACACACAAGAATTAGAGAGTAAGGTAAGGGAAATGAGTGAAGTCTAAATATAAGAATCAAGGTGGCAATAAGCAGAGGGAAAATTATGTGAAGGTTGGTCAGTTATTGGGGGTATCTCTTGTAAATTTTTCATGCATTAAGGGGTAGTAAAGTATGATTTTCAAGCTAATATAGGGTTGCAATATGACCTACCAATGTTGTAAGGGTTGGAATCTATGAGGTTATAATGCTACAAAGGTAATGTAGTGTGAGGTTGGGACATAAAAACTAGGGTGGCTATATGAAGGAGTAGTGCTACTAGGGGTTGGTTGCATGAGGTTAGTGGTGTAAGGTGATGGTGGTTGCGTTAGATTCTCATGTAAGTGGTGGTGGTAAAATGTGAAGAGGATATGAATAACATGGTTGTAGAATAACAGTAAAATAAAATAAAAGACAAAAGATTAGGGAGAACAAATTAATGTTTGGTAATGAATGGTTAAGAGAAAGGAGGAGGAGATAACTTGGTTTGAGTTTTCAATAAATGACTAAGATTGAGAGAGAGGATGGGTTTAATGGCTAGGTTACATGGAAATAGAATGTGTAATAGAGTTGGTGGTGAAGTAGAGTCATGGTTGCAGGGTGGCAAGAAGGAAAGGTAAGGGCATGAGGATAATTTCATGATTTACACTTGAATGAGGTGAGGTTGAGTGAGGGTTTAGGACTAGTTAAATGATTTATTTTGATTAGCCTAACCAAACAAAATTGATTGGGTTAAGGCTCACATGAGAGAGAAATGAGGGAAATGAAACGAAAAAGGGGGAAATGAAAAGAAAAGGTTGAAGGGTTAAGGTAATTTGTTGAGTAAATTTTTTGGGTTAAGGATTAGAGAAGTAATTTAGAGACTAATTATCCAGACATTAGGGTTAGAAAAAATTGGGGTATTATAATAATCTATAAACAAATGCTATAGATAGGAGTGCAACTCCCTTATAATGCAATTACAAAGAGAAGGGTCAACCTATGGCCCAAATCCCTTACAAAATGACTTCAAAATCACTCCAAAGATGAAGAGCACGACTCCTTTACAAAATAGCTACAAAAAATTAGGTTGACCCATGGTTTAATTTGTAACTCCCTAAAATTTAGTGTTAAAACAATTCATTTTACAAGAAGCGTAATAACAATTCAGTTGGGTTTTATTGTTATACTTAACATAAGATTAGCTTACCATACCATCCTTATATTAAATATAAGGTAAAATCATAAAAACTTAAAACATGATAAATAGATAATGAGAGAACTTTATAAGTTTAGATAGGAGTTTGGATTTTAACTTCAAGTATAATATCAAAATACATAAAAATGGATTATTTAGAACTGAGAATCCAAAAATATATATGGACCAAAAGTTAATAACTAGACAATGTGACTCTACGTCCAATTCTAAAGATAATATGATCATTTCTCCCCAAAAAAAGCATCATAACCAAAAAATTTATCCAAGAAGTCATCATTGGCTTATACAAAATCATATGAGTCATTTTATTGTGAGAATGAGTAGACCCATGAGAAGTATGATTAGTACACTACATATTGAGTAAGGGAATAATATAGTTATATTAAGGTTACATAGAATGCATAAGGTTAGATAGAATAATGATCATGTATTTGATTGAAATTGATGTGATGCAAGAGGAGAACTGAATCACAATTCCATTATTAGGTATATCCACAATCCATTTCTTATTTATGTTAAGTTTAATACCTACTATTGTTAATCTTGGGGAACGAATTGAAGCACTTCTTAAGGAAAACACATTTGGCTATTATTATTACCTGATGGAATGAACTCAACACCTCATAAGGAAACATACTCGTGACCACTATTCTTAAATAAGTAGAAAAGTTTTTTTCTCCTCCTAGGGCAAAATGCTCATAGCTACTATTATTGTCTATTGGAATAGATTCAACACCTCAATCTTGACTCACGTGATTTTTCACTTTAAGTGATTAATGCCTTATTAAACTGTTGTTTATTTTGATGTCAAGATGAAGACATAGATATAAACATACACAGTATATGATCCATACTTAATGTAAATATATAAGAAACATAAGATACAACTGCTTGATGATCAGGATATCACCTAACGAAAAAGGATATTATTCCCCTAAGAGCCCTACTTTTACAAGTTGAGCTTAACTCATTCCATAATACTCATTTAACTGTCAAATTTAATACACATTCCTAAAATATTATTAGTAATAAGTTATCAAAAAATAAAGTTCTAACTCTAATGTCTTATACATGCAAACACAACTCTATCTCTAGGGTTTTGTAGGGAATTGAGGTTTCAATTCACAATTCCCTATGAAACCCTAATTTCACGTGTTATGAATACATTTTTCCATAAAACTCATATAACTCCCAAATTTAGTACAAATTCCTAATTTTTCATTATTAACATTATATATAAAAATTGAGATATAAATCTAATGTTTTACATATATGATAATGATCCCGCCTCTAAGGTTGGTATTCCTAATTTGATCATTTTCTCATAATATCTAGTTTACACCACTTTTAATTATTCTAAGTATTCCACATGATATAATTAGCATATTGCAAACCAAATAGCATATTAAAATACCAAATATTCTATATGTATCTCATATTAACGAAAAAACCTTAAGAATGCCAAAACACACATATTTTCGCAAAAACTCAACAAGTCACAACTTTATTAGTTATCATCATTCAACACATATCCTTATAAAATACTTAACCATATATATATAAGTCAAAAATCATAGCCTAATTTAGATAGTTATTAATTCCAACAACTCAACTAACTAAACAAGTTTAACTAAGCGATACTCATAATCACATGCTTTCATGTATTACTCATTTTTCCACAACACAACACAACGCAACATATCATACAATGACATTTTAATCATTAAACCATCCATTTATTAATACCAAAAAAAAGTATCATACAACTTATACATTGCATATGAAGCCCTATTTATAATATGTATCCTTACCAAAAATGCCTTTGATCTCTAAACACGTATAAACCCTAAGACTCCTCCTTCAATAATACCAAAAATCACCTAAAAGTTAATAATGATACATGGTTAGAACGTAAGAAAATAACTAAGGGAGAATTAAGGCAATAGAGGATGGAAAGGAGGAAAACCTAAAGCAAACCAAGTTGCATGAAAAATGTGGTGTGATTGGAGATAGCTAAGTAAGGAAGTGGTGCAACAAGGGAGGGTTGCATGCTAAAATTACATAGCTAAGGGTTTGCAATGTGAGTTCTTCACATTGGTAAGTGGTGCAATGTGAATGCCTCACGTTGTTAGGGTGTGTGTAGTGTGAGGTTCTGGTAGTTTGGAGGACTGTGTTGCATTAGTTGGTGGTGTAATTGTGGGTTTCTTGAGTGGGGTTTCTTGAGTGAGGTTTTGGTGCCTAAATAGTGGTGGTTGGAAGCGAATGTCACATAGCCAAAGGGTGTTTGTGAAGTAGGAATTTTGCATGAATAATGGACATAACTAAGGTGTTTTTTGTGTGGGAATTTCACATAGAGAATCTTGAGTAATGTGAGGTAATGGTGTGGGTGAGGATGGTGTAGTGTGAGAAGTTGACACAACCAATAGGGAAATCTACATGTGGTTTTTACGCTGGTAGGGTGGAGTTACATGAGGTGTATAAGTTACGCAAAACTTTAATGTAAGAAAATGGTGTGTGATAATGGAATGACACATAGAGGAGTTGAGGGAAGGAAAAGGGGGTTCGGGGAGAGGTTATATCATATGTAAAATAAAGTAAGGAGTGAAGATAAGATGGGGTATTTATAAGGGAAGGGTAAGGTGCGAAATTGAGAATGGCAAAAAGTGTACATATTAGAAAAAAAAAACTAGGGAATAAGAGGGGACAAGGGGTATAATGATTCTAGGCTTGGTGGTTACAGGCTAGGTTATAGGGACAAAGGCGGGGAATGGAAAGACATGCCAGAGAGCGAGGTAGGGCTCGAAGAGGAAGAAAGAAAAAGGAAGAATGGGAGAAGAGGGAAAATAAAAGGGGAAAAGGAAATAAAATAAATAGATAGGGCTAAGATTAGAATTAGATTTAAATTTAGCATGAATGAATTATGGTGAGATTAAAATATTATTTGTAACACCTTCAAAATTCATTACAGAAAAATTTCATTTTATTAAAAGATATAGCGGAAGCAAAGAAAGTAAACTATGAATTTCGGGGATATTATCGACATGATCAGTACAAGCCCAGCCCCTTACTGGTCTCACACTAACCATAAGGCTAAAGAAAAATCATCGACAATCATGAGTCAAACTTAAAACAAGATATCATAGAAGAACTAAATTGTTCAAAATATAGAAATTAGAGGGCGCATAGAAAGAGTTTACAATCCAAAGGAGTACATAATTAAAGTTCCCTAAGGGACAAAAGGCACAATACGATAAAATAGAACTAAAGTAAATTGATATAAGGTAAATAAATGGTAAAAGAGAATCCGACAAAGTCACTCTCAGTCCCCAAGCTAAGTCTAAGCTCAACTCTCAGTCCCACTCGATGCCTCATAAGCATTAAAGATGACATCTCCTACCTGCACTAATTCAGAAGGGCCCTCTGCTTGTCGGAATGAGTAACACCCATGAAATAGGTGGTCAGTACACTATGTACTAAGCAAGGTAACCATGCATCTAAGTCCAAACATACAACGACATATAACACAAGCATGATCATATAGACTGCATATAAACAATCCATATAATAAAGCCATAATATAGTCCGGATAAATTGATTCTTTAAATCTCTAATCAATACTCATTTTACACCATGCTTATTTTCAATCCATGCGAGTGTGGGAACCCCAATATTATAGCCGATGGATCAAAAACTTACGACGTAGAATGCTCCCGACTACTATTATTGCTAGTAGATCGGTCTCTAAGGTAAAGTGCTCCTAGCCACTATTATTCGCCGATGGACTGGTCTGGCCCCGACTCTCATGGTATTTCACTGTAATTACTTAGTGCCTTTTTCATGTCTTATCATAATTATATTCAGTTTGTTGAGCACGAAATCCCCCACTATTATAGTCAGTGGACTAGAAACATGTAAGGTAGAATGCTTCTGGCCACTATTATTTGTTGGTGGATTGGTCTCTAGGGTACCCCGGCTCCTAGAAACTAGTATTTGCCCGTAGACTGATCTGGGCCCGGCTCAATAATCTTCCTCTTTAAATGGTTAGTATATTATTCGTATCTTATTCGATAAATATTTCCACCTTTAACATGTATGTCACAGTTCATCCATTATTATTCTTCCAAGAGGGTTCATCCCATACCTTGAGACTTCTGCACCTCCTAACATACCCCAAAATCCTTTCCTCCTTCCACTTACTCACACTAAAAGCCCAACTCCTAAGTGTGTGGGTCAAGGCCCACTACCTTATTCCATCCAAGTCCACTCACTATCTCCCTCTAAGGTTTTCCCCTAAGACCCTAATTGGACCTATGTCACCCATCCTTCCTCTACCTCATCCAACCAAAGTCCCTTTATCACCCAACACATCATCTCACTTAGATTTTACCCCCATCATTTCACTTTACTCCCCAAATACACATGTGACCATGAAACCCTAGTTGGCCACTCCAAACCCTAACACCTTTCTTTGCCACATATCACCTCTCCATTCCTCACCTACTATCCTTTCTTTCTTATAATACCCATACTCACTATGCACATGATATTATTCTACTCTTATCCCATATTCCACTCACCCTCAATTATTTTTACTTTCATGACTACCTCCAGTTAGGGTTTTCCTCCCAAACCTTAGCCAGGTTTTTGATGCACTCTTATACTAACCTACGTACTATTTTTCACCCAAAGTCTCCAATCACTCCCAATAACTCTTCCTTTAACTTACTTACACCCCAAGATAACTTTTCTCACATAAAGATCATTCCCATGCAAACTTCTTCCATCCCATGAAAAATCCTTTCATCCCATTCAAGGTTCACTCCACTCTTTTATTTTGTTCTTAATTCCCTTTTATTTGTCCCCTCATGGATTATGAGATAATTAGGTCAATCCTATATCCCTATTATCAACTCATTTCCCCCTTTTCCTATTTTATCTTTTCATCCCATATTATATTATTAAAACATCTTAGCATGCATGTCCTAGAGCGTCACATCATATAACACCACAATCACAACATACAAATCATTATACACATGCCATAAGGAAGTCACATAAGCATACCTCAACTCCAAGCTGTGCTACAAGTAAACAATCATAATAATTATAAAGTACACAACATAACATAGCACATGGCATACAAGGCACATACAGATGCATAGTTGGTCTTAGCTACATCCTTACCTAATATGACATTGGTATTGGAGCACACTCCTACGCCTCCTTAGGGCTTTGACTGGATTCACCTATAAAAGGGAAATACTAAGGGTTAACTTTTCTCTTACCAAAGTTACTATTATTTTCTACCTTACCCAAACCTATCATAACTTACTATTAGGGCTAAAATGATAATAGTTGTTTTATAAATAAAAGTAGGGTTATTATTCTCAAAGTAGCTAACCATGTTATTACTAGCCAAAATAGGTCTTAGTAGATGTATTGGTTCATGTTAGAGTATTTATAGCAATATCTATATTATTAAAGATAAAAACTTAATAGTACTAATAATAATAATAATAATAATAATAATAATAGTTGTAGTGATAATATTAATAGTAACCCAAATCTTATTAACAACAATAATAATATTAGTAATACTAAATTAGTGACAAAAATGATACTACTACTAATAATAATGCTAGCAGTAATAGTAATATTAGTGGTATAGGTAATATTAATAATAATGAAAAAGTAGTAGTAGTAGTAGTAGTAATAATAGTAATAGTAATAATAATATTAAAAGTGTTAAGAATAATACTAATAATAACAATAGTCGAATAGTAAATAATAATAGTAGGGTTCGAATATGTACAGTAATAATAAAAGTGATAATATACTAAAGTTATCATTAATAATGATGATGATGATGATGATGATGATGATGATGATGATGATGATGATGATATTAATGATAATAAAAATAATGATAATCATAATAATAATAAAAATAAGGTTTTGACCTTTCATAATAATAACATTATTAATACTCTAAGGTTATATAATAATAATAATAATAATAATAATAATAATAATAATAATAATAATGATAAGAATAATAATAATTCTAACATAATAATAATAGTAGCAACAACAACAACAATAATAATAAAGAGATAACATTTGCATAAATAGAGTTTAAGAGTTTTTTTTGATTAATTGATGTTACATATCCTAGATAAACATAAGGGCTTAAGACATAAGAAACACTCTTAAGAAATCAGCGCATGGATATTATGAACCACCTCCTCCGCTCGATAGGGAAATTCTTTCCTACCATTTCTTATCCAAAACCCGATACACATCTTTATGAGCATAATCATCCATTTTCTGCAAACATTGACCTTTTCAAATACTTTCCTGTTTCTGGAATCCCAAATTGTACCTAGGATAGCAAAGAAGGCCGCTTGCCAAATCTCCCCTCTCAAACCTTTGTTGGATACTCCAAACCAAGCCCTAGCGTTGTCTTCCACAATCTCGGATGTTACCCAGTAATACTCTATCCATTCATAGATCTCGTACCATGCTTTGCCTGTCACAGCACAATGCAAGAAAAGGTGATTGAGCGTCTCCTGCTCAGTATTACACATAGGGCATATGGCGTCTCCTAGATTGATGATGTTCAATCTGGCTAGTCTTTCCTTTGTGTTGAGCTTTTGTTGAACCGCGAACCAAGCTATTAGTTTAAATCTTTGAGTTGCTAGATTGCTCCACATGAGGTGCTCCACCCCCGTGATCCTCTCGTTGCCCGTAGAACTCTGATATTGCCTCTGGCAGATCGATCTCACTGAGTACACCCTAGAGGCCTCATGTTCCCATGCCACTGAATCATTCGCTTCCTTCCTTAGGCCATGCTGGTAGATCATCTTCTGCAACTGTCTTGCCCAAATTTCTTCCCATCCAAAGAACTGCCTCCGCCATCTCAAGTTCCAAACCCATCTCGATCCCTCCCACACTCCCATCTCTGCTACCTTGCTCTCCTGTTGCTCTGACATCGAGAACAATCTAGGGAAGATGTTCCGCAATGGACCTTTCCTCGTCCAATCATCCTACCAGAATCTGACTCTATTGCCATTCCCAATGATGATCTTCAAACCGGATCTCAACATCGCACTTCTTCTCCCTATTCCCACTATATCAACCCAAGGGGACCACCTTCTTCTAGAGGAATCAATCTCGAAAGAACCTGCGTTGACCCCGTTATGTATAGAGGAGATAACTCTCTTCCTAGACGCCCCTTCCACTGTACAAAATCTCCACAACCATTTAAACAGAAGAGCGTTGTTTCTTAACACTATATCTCCCACCCCTAAGCCCCCTTTATCTTTAGGCTTCTGGATCACACTCCATTTGACTAGCGGTATCCCTTTTCTTTCCCCTTGCCCACTCCAGAAGAATCATCTTTGGATGCTTATGATCTTCTTCACATCCCCCTGTGGTACTCTGATTATACTCATATAGTACATTGACAGACTGTTCAACACACTTTTTATGAGAACTAGTCTTCTAGCTCTTGAGAGAACTCTTCCCTTCCACCCTACTAACTTCTATCTTATCCTTTCAATCACTGGTTTCCAAGCTTCTTGCTTTCCTATGTTAACGCCTAGCGGAAAACCAAGGTAGCTAATAGGGAGAGACCCGACTTTGCACCCCATGATATCTGCTGCTTCCTTCTCAGCATCCTTGTCGACTCCCAATCCAATAAGGACTGACTTGCTAAAATTAACTTGAAGGCCAGATAATAAGTAAAAGCAATCCACTAGATGCTTCCAATTTCTGATGTTTTCAGCCGAGTCTCCATAGAAAATCATCGTGTCATCTGCAAACTGGAGATGGGCGACTTCCACATTATCCCTTCCCACCTTGATCCCTTGTAACAGACTCGCTTCCACTCCTCTTTTAATGAGTTGGTTGAATGCTTCTAGAGCTAAGACAAACAGGAAGGGTGAAATGGGGTCACCCTGTTGTAGTCCCCTACCCATTTTAAACGGGACTGAAGGAACCCCGTTTACAAGAATCGAGGCTCTTACCGTAGATATACACTCCTTCACCCACCTTCTGAATGTGGGACCAAAACCCATAATATCCATTATCCTTTCCACGAACTCCCATTTAATGCTATCATAAGCCTTCTGAAAGTCCAGCTTGACCATCTATCCCCTCGACCTATTCTGACCCTTAACCCACTGGACCACCTCATTTGCAATTAGAGCCCCATCTACTATATTCCTCCCTCTTATGAAAGCTGACTGTGAATCACTCACCAACTTATCAACCACCTGTTTCAACCTAAGGCCAAGGATCTTTGCTATCACTTTGTAGATGCACCCTACCAAACTGATAGGCTGAAACTGGCTAACTTCCTCTGCATCATCCACTTTAGGGATCAAAGCTATCAATGTCGTATTTCGCTCCACCGGTAGAATGCCTGACTGAAAGAACCCCAGAACTGTCTTGGTGAATTCCTCCCCAACAATAACCCACATCTTCTTGATGAACCCCAAATGATACTCGTCATACCCAAGTGCTTTTGAAGGTTCACAAGACCATACTGCTTTTCTAACGTCCTCCCTGCTAGGCATCGCTTCTAGCTCCATGCCTTCCTCCCTTGTCAGCCTCTGGAACCCATCCCCTGAGAGGCAGACTTCTGGTAGATCGGCTTGTCTATACATTTCTTTGAAGTAGTCTGTAATGACCTTCGTCGGCTCTGGCTGCTCTACAATGACCTTTCCTTTCTCTATTAGCCTCCTTATGGCCACTTTCTTCTTTCTGATTGCTGCAACTGTATGGAAATATTTTGTATTTCTGTCTCCCTCTTTGAAGCCCCTAACCCTTGCCACCTGCATCCAATACGCTTCTTTCCTTCTATGCCACTTCCAAAGTTGGGATTGCAAGGCCGCTTTTCTTACTATTCTCACTTTAATGTTCAATGCATCCGACTCAGCTCATCGATCTTTTTTACCTCTTAGGGTACCACCTAGGGATGGTGGTGACCAAGCGCATCGGCGATGGTGATAGTGATGGAGGGAGAAGAGGAGGTGGAAAGATGGTTGGTTAGAACAGAAGAGAGGGATTGAGAGGGTGAGTGAGGTGGTGGTGGATGCCCTAGGTTGAGAGGAATGGAATGGGGGTGGTGGTGCAGCCAAAGCTTTGCGCAGGCGGCGTCGAGTGTGGTGTCCAAAGGTGGTGGAGAGGGAGGAAGGGAGAAGGAGAGGGAGGTAGGGGGAAAGGAAGGTAGGGGGAGATAAAGGAGGTTTTGCTAATGGTTTTGGGGGGTTGGGGAAGTAGTGTTTGAGGTGGGAATGACAGTGGACGATGATGCGAAGGGCGGCGATAGATGAGAAGAGGTTGGTCGAATAGCCAACTTTGCACGACCAATGTGGCTCATACAAGAAGGATCGAAGGTGGTGAGTGGTGTATTTTAGTGGAGGGTTGTGTAGGGAGTGGTTTGGGAGGTGGTTAGGTAGGTGGTGCTAAGCGGCAACGACGGGGTGGAATTCTGAATAGGCAGTGGCCCAACAATGGAAGGAAATTATAGGCAGGGGAAAAAGACCGAATGGGAGCGGTTGATAGGTATTTATAAGCTATTGAAGCTGGAAAATGACAGAGAGGGAAGAGAGGAAGATAGTGGCATGCATGGTAGGTCGCCAGCTGTCGGCGCACATCCTGTACTGTAACACCCCAAATTTACTATTTTTTTCTTTTAAAACTAAAACTCTTAAATTATAACCTATGAATTCTGGGGGGGTGTTACCACCATACTTAGTACCAGATCGGTTCACTCAGACCGTTCTAGTACCAAGTGCTAAGGCTAAGAAAATATTATCATCAAATTCAAATTAATACATAAACCAAAAGTTCATAAACACTCAAATTAGAGTGTGCATAACAGTTTAAATAAATTTAAAGTGCAAAAGTAAGGTTCCTTGAAAGGAAATAATGTCTACAAGCATTAAAATCATTCTAAAAAGTTCAATACAAGGAATAAATGTTAGAAAGAAATAATGATATCATAGGAAGGGGAAACTGAACACAACTATGATATTCAAATAAGCCTAAGATCATCACTCAGCCCCGCCTGATGCCCCATGAACATCAATGGTATCAAAGAAGGCATCTCCTACTTACAACACGTTAGATGGGCCTCCTGCTCGTGGGAATGAGAAGCACCCATAAAAGGGTAATCAATATGCTACGTATTGAGTAAGGTAACCGTGCTCTAAGGCCAATACACAAAAATCACATAAACCATGCAAAGTAATAAAAAGAGCATAAAGTCCAACATGATGACATAATGTCATACGATCATTCAGGTAAATACTCAAAGGTCTATTTAAAGCCCGGATTAATTTCTTAATTAATCTCTTATCGAAATTCTTTTCACACCATACTCTTTATCAAGTTCACATGAGTACAGGAACATCCCACTATTTTAGCCGGTGGCTCGGTCACATATAGGGCATCATGCCCTAATCATTATTATAGCAGGTGGATCGGTCATGTATAGGGTAAAAACCCTAACCAATATTCCTTATCGGTGGATCAGTCACGTATAGGGTAAAAACCCTAACCACTATTCCTTACCGGTGGACTGGTTTAGTTCCTGTTCGCATGGTGTTCCACTATATGTACTTAGTGTCTTTTATGTATCTTAGCAAACTCAAGTTTGGTTTATTGAGCTTGAGATCCCCGACTATTATAGCCAGTGGGCCGAAAACACATAGGGCATAAATCTCTCGACCACTATTATTCGCTGGTGGACCGGTCACATATAGGGTAATATACCCTAACCACTATTCCTAACCGGTGGATCGGCTGGACCCGGTTGAATAATATTTCACTTTAAATTATTAATGTCTTAAGTGTCTTATTCTGAAATTTAACCCTAGACATGTATGACTAACTCCCTCTACGTTTGTCCTCCAAAAGTCCCGTCCCACATCTTGAGACTCAAACTTACATCCTTCCCTCCTTACTTTAACTCACATTAGAACCCATCTCCCATATATGTGGGTTAAGGCCCACTACTATACACCTCTAAGTCCACTCATTACCTTACTTTAGGGTTTTCCCCTAAAAACCCTAGTTTAGGCCTACATGGCCCATCCTACTCCACTTTACACAACCCAAATCATTTTAACACTCCACATATCACAACCCATAGATTCCACACTCACCATCACACTTTAATCACCAAGTGTACACATGCTACCATAGAACCTTACTTAGCCACACCAAACCTTAGCTGGTCACACCAAACCCTTGCTTAGTCTCCTACATACCCTTATGTTGTTCCACGTACTCTTTTTCATCCAAAGTGTTCAAACCCCCATAACAACACTTCCATTACCTTCGTCACATCCCATATCAAATTTTCATATGTAAAATTTACCCCAATGCAAATCTTATATCTCCCATGCAACCCTTTGTACTTTTTCATGAAAAACCCTACGCTCCCATATGAAACCCTAAACTCCCATAAAAACCCTAGATTCCTCCATGCAAACCCTAGATTCTACTATGCAAACCCTAGATTCCTCCATACAAACCCTAGATTCCTCCACCCATGGTTATATAACACTTAAGTCAACTCCACATCATTTCACTCCATATCATCATATTACAAAACCTATCATGCATATCTTATGGGTCACACCATATCACAATAAAAACATAACTTATACATATTATACACTTGCCGTAAAACATCACATTAACATACTGCAATTCCAGGTCATACTCCACATATAATAGTTATAACAATAAACATAAAATACATCATATTTCATGTCACATGGCATGCAAGGCATGTAAAACACATTACACACAAATGACCTTAGCTACACCCTTACTTAAAATGACACCGGTCTTGGAGCATGCTCCTACGCCTCTTTAAGACTTTAACCGGTCTCACCTATATGAAAGAAAAGCTAAAGATTAGATTCCATCCTACCAAAAATACTATTATTTACTAATTTATTCTAAGACTAGATTTTTGATAGAATAATAACATATTAATAAAAATGACATTAACTAGTTACTAATTTTGCTAAAGATATAAGAAATAATAGTAATATTGTAAAAGTTAATAATATAGGGTTTGAAGACTTTACCCTAATAATAATAATAGTAATACTAAAAAAAATAATGATAATATTGATAATAGTATAATAATAATAATAATAATGATAATAATACTAATACTAATAACAATAATATGATTCGAAATAAATGGTGGGATAAGGGCTTTGACCCTTCACCAAAATAATACTAATAATAATATTAGTAACATTAATAATAAAAATAGTAATAATATTAATAATGAAATAATAATGGTAATTAAGAAGTAATAATAATAATAATAATAATAATAATAATAATAATAATAATAAAATATCATAAATCAAGAGTAAGGTAAAGTAAGGTTTCGACTCTACTTTAAAATAATACTAATACTAATACTAATAATAATAATAATAATAATAATAATAATAATAATAATAATAATAATAATAATCATCATCATCATCATCAAAATAAAAGAATAGGGCTTCGACCCTCAATATAAATAATAATAATATAATTAATAATAATAATAATAATATATTCAAAATAATTGAAATAAATTAAAATAAAATAAATAAGGCTTATACAAATAGTGAAAAAGGATTTTTAGGGTTTAGGGTTCCACTTTAGGTTGGTGGTGACAGGCGGCATTGGTGGTGGTGCACAGCGGTGGCGGCGGTGGCCGGAAAAAGAGAAGAAAAGTTAAAAAGTTGAAGGTTGGGAACAAGAGAGGATGGATGAGAGTGGGGGTAGTGGTGTTTGTGATTGCGTAGATGGATAGGAGTAGAATGAGGGTGGTGGCGTAGCCAATGGTGGCGGTGCACGGTGACGGTGGTTTTGGCTGAAAGGGGAAGAAGAAGAGAAGAAAGGAGGAGAGGGAGGAAGAGGAAAAAAATACCAGGGGAGATAGAGGAGGGTCTGTAGATGTTTTTGGGAGGTGTAGGAGGCAGTGGTAGCAACGGATGTGGTGGTGGACGGTGGCACAAAGGGTGGCAGGGGAGGAGAATTGGTTGATTAAGAAGGAAACTTTGCACGACCAGGGTGGTTTATACGGGAAAAATTAAGGGAGAAGGGTTGTGTAGTTAGTTAGAGGGCAGTGCAAGTAGTACTTAGGTGGGTAGAGAGAGTGGCGAAGTTAGTTGACGATGGTAGACGAAGCGTCTAAAGTGGCAGTGGCCCACGAGAGTGACTTTTAGGGTTTCGGGAAAAAGCTTTGAGTTCAAGCCAGTTAGGGTTATTTATAGAGCTTAGATGAGAGGGTAAGGTCGGTGGGAAGATGAGGTTATAGGGTAGGTAGGGTTAGGGTTCACTGGCTGCGTCATTTGGCTGGCAAAATTCAAGTCGTGGCAGGGACATTTGCATAGGAAAAAGAGGGTCATGTTAGAGAAGGAAGGGAGGTGAGTTGGGTCATACTGACTAGCGAGTCAGGGGAAAGAGAAAGGAAGGAAAATTGCTGGTCAAAACGAGCGTAACCGGCGGTGTAATTCTCGGAGGCATTGCAGGTCGATAGCAGAGAAAGGAAGAAGAAGAAGGAGGAGGAGGAGGAGGAGGGCTAGACTAGACGGTTGGGGGAAAAAAAGAATAGAAAGGAGAAGAACCTAGCCGGCAATAGTAAAAGGAATAAGAAGGAAACACGACATCTCAGGCCACCGAAGAAGAAAAGAAGAAGAAAGGAAAATGGGCCGTGGGAAGGCATGCCTGTTTTAGGGGAAAGAAGAGGAAAAGAAAAGGAAAAAGTAAGAAAAAGAAAGAAAAGAAAGAAAAGAAGGAAAAAGGAAAGAAAAAGGAAGAAAGAAAAGGAAAAAGGGAAAAAGAAAAAAGAAAAATAGGTGAGTTAGGATAATTAAAATAATTTGGATATTTTGGATATAAATAATAATAATATTTAAATAAAATAAATTTAATTTCCTTTTTAGGCTAATTTAGGATTTTTAAAAGATTTTTCTTAAATTTCATTTTAATTAGGAAAAAACCCTAATTTTTCCTCATTAAAATATTTATAAATTTCTTCTTAATTTTCCCTAATTAATTTTCTTTTATTTTAATAAAAATAATTTACTTATTTAATTTCCCTAATAAACCCTTATTTAACTAAAGTTCTTAAAAATTAGGCTTTGTGGCTTTTCATGTATAGACCTGCAAATTTGTAGGTCATGTCAGCTTGGGGAAGGAGAAAGTTAGGGGGAGAGGGGCACGTGTAAGGAGAGAGAGAGAGAGAGAGGCTGATTGGGTTGAGAAAGGAGAGGAAATGACAGAGAATACAGGGATGATAGGTAGGTGGTGTAGCGGTGGCTTGTTGGAGGTGGCAGGCTAGCGTGAGGGGCATTGTAGGTCTGCATGGGGACGAAGAAGGGTCGAGGAAGAAGGAAGGGGAAAAAAGTGGACCAGCTAGCCTAGGGGAAAAAGAAAGAAAGAAAAAGGGGGTGGATTGGACTACTAGCAAGGGAAAAAGAAAGGAAGGCAGGCCTTAGGCTGCACGAGGGAAGAGAAGAGAGGGAGGGAGGTTTTGGCTGCGGGAGAGGCTAGCCAAAATCAGGTGAGGAAGGAAAAAAAAAAGAAAAGGGGAAAGGAGAGGAAGGAAAGAAAAAAAGGAAAAGAAGGGAAAAAATGAAAAAGGAAAAAGGAAAAAATAGAGGGGTTAGGTATTTAGAATATTTTGGTATTTTTGGATATTTAAAATAATAATATTTTAATAAAATAATAATTAAATTTCCTTTTTAGATTAATTTAGGAAATTCTGAACGATTTTTCTTTAATTCCATTTTAGTTAGCAAAATACCCTTATTTTTTCTAATTAAATTATTTATTATTTTTCTCTTGATTTTCCTTAATCACTTCCTCTTATTTTAATAAAATAATTTATTTAATTAATTTTTCTAATAAATCCCTATTTTTCAATAATTTTCCAAATTAGGGTTTTGGGGTATTTAATTAATCATATAAGGTTAAGGTTAGCTTAAAATATTACTTACCTAAAATTAAAGTTAGATAAAATTCAGGATATTTTATGGTTTCCTTAAAAAATGGTTATGATGCATTGAGGCTCCCTCCCACATGAAGGATTAAGAATTCAATGTTCTTGTTTGATGGTGTGTTTGAGTGTTGACTTATCATTATTGGTTATCAAGAAATAAACTAAGAGAGAGTGAATTAGGTTATTATTCAAAGAGGATTGTTTCATAGATGAATAATAATATAATATTTAATTATGTAGGATTATCCTTTGAACATTATGCTAAGCCATATCCTTTTACATTAGCACATCCAATTGTATTTGTTGAAGATCCCTCTAATGAAAATTTTTAGTGGCATCTATCTTCATCTTTTTAACATATAAGAGTGGATAAGAGCTAGTAAGCAATATAAGCTGAATAACTACATCCATGCTTTCATCTTTAAACAACTCACCTTATAAATAACCATTATACTATTAAAGCTTCACTAAATGTATCTTACCCATCTTGATGATCTTGATGGTAATCTTGAAACCATTAGAGGGTATAAGATGAGACTCATACACTTTCTATAAAACCATCCATTTAACGTTCATCATATAAATTTTATTCTCACAAATTGACTAGTGGGTATACTAGAATCTTATAAAAATTTAGGCTTTATTACATCATCCCTAAATTGAGTTTATGAGAATTTAATAAATCTAGAATCTCATAATATTTGAGGCTTCATCACAATATCCCTAAGTGAAGTTTACGAGCCTTTAATCTATGTATTTTCCACACATAGAATTTTTTTTACATTTTGTGATGGTTTACCAAAGTAGGGTTTGATCTAACATCCATTAATATATCAAACTACGTAGAACACAAACCCTAAAATAGTGAGTGTAGTGGCCTTGGCGCATAGATTGAGGGACACACCATAGGATTCTAGTCTTAGTAGCTCAAAAGCTACTTGGTGTGCCCTATTTTGGACTTTATGGCCTCTGCACATTACCGAAGGAATGCACTATAGAAGCTTAGGATTAACACTTGAAAATATGCCATGTGTATATGGCGTCTATCTCCTAGGAATAGTGGTTGAAAGAGTATTAATGTTTCAACTCACTAGGTGTGTGTAATACCCCAAATTTACTACTAAAAACTTTTATTTTTAGTAGAAGTATAATACCAAAATAAATGGTTATTACCACCATAATTGATACAAGTTTGGCTTACCATAACATCCTTACATCAATCACAAGGTAAAAAATTACAATGTAAGACATGATAAATAGAAAATGATAGGACTTATTAATTATAAATATAAGTGGGAGATTAACGCCAAGTATATTATCTAAAATATATAAAAAGGGATACCATAGAGCTAAGAATCCAAAAAGATATCCGAGTAAAACTAATATCTAGATACATGAATCTACACCCCAACCCTAATACATAAGTCACTCCTCACATAAGGAATCATAAATTGAAAAATCATCTAGTAGGTCCTCATTGACCTACATATAGACATCCAGATCATCTACTTATGGGAATGAGCACCACCCATAAAAAGGATGATCACTATACTACATATTGATTAAGGTAACAATACTATCAAGGAATGGGGGTACAAAGAAACTAAGCATACATGCGTGTTATCATAAAATAATGTAAGGTAAATACTAACTCTAGATCTCAATAATATATATGTATCATATTTCATTCTTGTATTTATGTTGAGTTCAAGGTTCCCACTATTATTAAATTAGTAGAATGGTTTAAAGCACCTTTTAGAGATAATACACTTAAGCCACTATTATTATCTATTAGAATGGGCCTAATACCTCTCATAGAAAAACTCACTTGATTGCTATGCTTAAACCAATTAAAAAGTGTGAAGAATCTCTCAAGGTTAACACACTTGAGTCACTATTATTATTTGGTGTAAGGGACACAACACTTCAGTTCTGACTCACATAATCTTTCAATTTAAATCATTAATGTCTTTTTTATTAGGATTTATCTCTAATTTATATTCTCATTCATGTTGATTATAGGGATCCATGATTCTTAATCTGGTAGAACATACTGAAGCACCTCTAAAAAAACATAGATGAGCCATTATTATCATCCAGTAAAATGAACCCATATAAAAACCTCTGTCTAATCTATGTGATCTTATACTTTAAATGATTAGTATCTTATTTGGTATCAATTATATACAATATCATCATAAAGGACTTATATAGATATGCATAACATATAATTGGGAACATATAAGCACAAATGCATTGTTATTAAGGCCATCCTCAAGGAATAGGTCCATAACTTCCAAAGTATTTTGAATATAATTCTTAGCACAATTTTTCCCTTTACCCTCCCAAAAATCCTCCAAATTCTATTTTAAACCATGATTGACCAAAATACACCTTGCTTACCAAAACCTTATAATATCATATCAGGTAACTTATATTTTACTCAATCTATCATTTAAATATATTACTTATGGAATATTAGATAACACCCCCAAAATTTATTAGACCAATATTATTTCCTATATAGCGATCAAATGCCCATAATGCCCTTACAATACTCATATTTTCCTAACGTTCTTAGGAATTCCAATATTAATACATTTCAATCGCTGATATTTATATGAGATATGTAACTCCAAATATATACATGAATACCTTATATTCAACATTATACCCAAATATATACTTTCAAGTTTTCCTCACTTTCAAGAAATCTTATCATAATTAACATCTATATAACATTACTAAAAAGATATCATATACAAACACATGCTACACATAAAATCCTAACTATGAGATGTAACCTTACTGAAAAGGACATTGGGCTCTAAGCACAAAATGTTAAACTGCCTCCTCCAAGATGACTAGAATATTAGCTACAAAAACAATAAGATTTCATAATTAGAACTTAAGAGCATGTATTGAGGGAAAAGTTAAGGTGAAGGAGGGTGAAAATGGAAATAACTAAAACTAAAGGAAATTTTGTCTTGTGAGGAAGTATGGCGAAATGTATGATGGGTCTAAGGTGGTGTTATGATGGTGTTAGAATGGAGCAAGGATGTGCTAGAGGGTGTGCTATGTTAAAGGAGCAGCACGAGCTTAGCATGTAGCACATGCACATGCACATGCCAAAATTAGGGAACTTGCATAGGTAAGCAGGAATTGAGTGCATACGATTGTGTGCAAAACTATACATGAGTGTGTGAGTGCGCATAATTGGGTCATGCAAGGGTTCACGTGCTAATGCAAGGAGACTTTATGAGATGGCACAATTGGGGTGTGCGAGGGTACACGACTATATGCATTAATGAAAACTAATAGAGTGTGATGAGGAAGAAAGAAAAAGAAAGGGATTGGGTGGCAATGCTTGGTGACAATGGGGAAGGATGATGGGATGGAATTGGTGGTCGAATTTCCAAGAAAATGGTGGTGCGTGGTGTGCTGATGGTTGTTTCGATATCAAGGTATAGCAAGGAAGGAGGAGGAGAAATGAAGGTGGTCATGTTAGCTTAATCAATAGAAATGGAGGGATAGAGAGTGAGTTGGTTGGGCAATAAATGAGGTAGAGGTATGGATCTTTAGGAGGATTATATATATGCACAAGGTGACATGCATGGTGAAGGATGGCAAAGAAGAGGACGTTGTGCATAAGGGAAATGGAAGCATGATTAGGGGAGGAGATATGGGCAAAAATTCAACAAGAAATATCCCATGAGATGTAGGGGATGATAGTTGATGATGGTGAGCGTAGGGAAGGTACACACGGGGGCATGGTAGAGGAAGCATGATTGGGAGGGTTTTATGTAGGGAAGGGAGGAAGAAGAAGAAAAAGAAGGTTAGCAAAGAAGGGGAAAAGAAAATAAAAAAGAAAAGGAATATGGGAAAAAGAAAAAAGAAAAAGAATAAGTGTGATTTTATGGTTATGATAAGGTTAAAATTTGTGATTAGCTAAATTAGGTAAGATTAAAAGTTCAATCCTCTAGGATTAAGGTTAGGTTAAAAATATAATTTACCCAAAATAAAGATTAGGATTAGGTTAGCATTTGGGTTACAAATTTAGGGCAAGAAAAAAAATTTAATTTCTTGATATTAGAATTGGGTTAAGATATTAATTATTAAGGATTAAGTTTAGATAAAATTTGGGATATTACATCACTACCCTCTTAAAAGAGACTTAATCCCCAAAGTTAAAAAGTTAAAGTTGGGGAAGAAGAGAAAAAGGACATAAGGAAAGAGATCTTGGTGGTTACCTCAATTGAAGTTGACATAAAACTAGTAGGGACTACCCTTTTAAAGAGAGGGAACTCTGAAGCCTAACACACCAATGCTAAAAATCCTGAGATGTGACTTGTGCTTGTCCTTCTCTATCTCTTAGGTCACCTCCTCTACTCTATGGTAGATCCATAGAATCTTCATGAGTGAAAATGAGTGCTTCTAGGACTTAGATGTTTTGGTGTCAAGAATCTGCAAAGGTCTCTCCTCATAGGTTAAAGAATTGTTGAGCTTGGTCTTATCAAGCCTAATCATGTGGGAGTGGTCTACAATGTACTTCCTTAGTAAAGAGATGCGGAAAACATTATGAAATAGAATGTAGAAGTGCTAGGCGGTGTGTAACCTTGCCAACTCTTTTAGGAATCTTATAAGGACTAACGTATCTTGGGCTCAGCTTTTGTGGGTTACTAAATCTATGCACCCCTTTTATGGGTAAAACCCTCAACAAAACTATCACTATGGTGCCTTTAATCTACATATAACTTCTATTAACTCTGAGATGTTTTCATCCTATCCTAGATCAAACAAACCTATTGAGTTAACCCCATAAATCATCTTTTGTCCAAGTACAACAATATTCTTGATGTTGGTCTAACATGAAGGTGTCTGACACTTGAGTCCATACAATGCCTCAAAGGTTCATATCCCTATACTAGTATGATAATTGTTGTTATATGAAAACTCAACCAAATGTAGACGATCCTCTAAAAAACCTCAAAAGTCCAAAATATAATCCTATAGCATATCCTTAAGTGTCTAAATCATCCTCTCAGTTTGCTTGGACATATCTAGGTGGAAGGTGATACTCATCCTAAATCTTGTGCCCATAGCCTTCAACAAATTTCCCTACAAGTGCAAAACAATTCTTAAATCCTAATAGGAGACTATGTTGGTTGGTGTACCATGCTTACTCACCAAAAACCTAATATAAGTATGAACCAACTAATGTATACTTTGAGTCAACTTCATCTACACAAACACTAGTGACTTAGTCATCCTGTTATACCCGCTATGACTCCTTAGTAGCCCATTCAAAAAATCCATCAAGATTGATTCCCACTTCCACCTTGGAACTTCTAAATGTTAGACTAACCTTATGAGGTTCCAATGCTCAATCTTGAACTTTTAACATGTCAAACATCTCAACATAAACTTCACTACATCAAGCTTCAAGCAAGGTCATTGATAGATCTTCTTGAGATCCTTCTATAACTTATCCCATTTTGTTTAGATGAATTATGGAGTATATTTACTCTCCTCTAAAATTTGATTCTTCGAATCCTTGAAACTATAAGGTACACACTAATGATCCTTGTTCTGAATTCTACCATTCATAAATTTGGAACTTTTTAGCTTGATCATCTTGTATCTTTTGCTGAATCCTCTTGAGCTAAATATCCACAAGGTATATCACTCAAATATTATAAAAAAATCATTAGCATAATCATTAAGGCGCTCCTTTAGACCTCCAAATAACCTTGTTGGACCAGCTCACCCCCATCTCACCGAGCTCTTCATGCAACCTATTATACACCATAAAAGCACTGAAGGAGTGTGATGCTTTCTTACTCAAGGCATTTTCAATGACATTAGCATTACCCTTGTTGTTGGTCAACATAATAACATAATCCTTCACCAACTCCAGCCATGTCATCTGCCTCATATTTAACTTATTATGAGTGAATATGTACTTGAGGCGCTTATGGCAGATGAAGAATCTACACTGAGTCGCATACACGAAATAACTCTAAATCTTTAGCATGACGATGACTAATGCCAAATCCAAATCATTTTTCATATAGTTTTACTCATATAGCATTAACTAACTAGAAGCATAAGCCACTACATTAAAACACTATATCATTACATAACATAGTCCGTTGTTTGACTTGTTGTAGACCTCAAGCCTATTGGATTGCAATGGCTAAGTCAAAACTAGTGTTGTAGTTAGACGTCACTTCAACTCCTAAAATGCTCCCTTATATGCGCCATACTAGTGAAATATAGTTATCTTCTTTAGGAGGGTCATCAAAGGATGAGCTACCTCCAGGAAGTCGTGAACAAAGCACTTGTAGTACCCAACCAAGCCTAGGAAAATACAAGCATCAAGGAAGCTAGTGGGTGCCTTCCACTTGGTCATTGCAAAAATCTTCAACAAATCTATGATGACTTCTCCTATTGACACCACGTGGCCCAAAAATACAAGATCCTGAAGCCAAAACTTGAACTTAGAGTTTAACATACAACCCATGTTCTCTAAGGAGTGATAATATAGTTTGAAGATGCTGCTCATGCTCCTCTCTACTTTGAGAGTATACGAAAATATCTTATATTAAAACCACCACACAACTGATCAAGGAATGGTTAATAAATCATCATCATTAAATCTATAAATATGGTGGATGCATTGGTGATCCTAAAAGATATTGCCATGAACTTGTAGTAACCATACCATGTCTTAAAATATGCCTTTATGAGGTCTACCTTGGTAATGCACAATGGATAATAACCTGACTTCAAATCGATCTTCGAGAAGATTGAGGCACCTCGATGCTCATCAAATAAGATCCTTGGAATTGGATATTAGTTCTTTATCGTTAATTGGTTTAGACCTCGATAATCTATGCACAAATGAAGGTTCCAATCCTTCTTCTTCATGAAGAAAACTAGTGCTCCCTATGGAGACACACTTGAAGGAATGTACTTATAAGCCACTAAGTCCTCCAATTGAGTCTTCAAATCCAGCAACTCTATTGGTTCTATCCGGTAAGGTGCCTTTAAAATTGGCTTTTCCCTTAGTAATAACTCAATGGTGAAGTCTATGTCACAAGGCATACTCGGTATCTCCTTTGGGAAAATATCAAGAAACTCCCTAGCGACTAATGATGGTCACTATTCTGCAAGAACACGGCTAAGTTATATTATGTTGAGGTTGTATCCATAGGAACTTCACAATTAGTTACTAAATTTCATTATTTTAACTATCCAGATAATTATAAAAAGGGAAAATGGAGGTAAATAATTAAATCAACTAATAAATTGTAGATGCTACAACTATAGATGTAAACCTAAGATTGAACTTTGACCTCATTTTTGGTATTAAAAAATAAATTATTAATATGTCACAGTATAGTTCAAGATTACTATAAATAATCAGTTAATTGAAATTCACTAACCTCTTTCAAGGTCTTGGAACGTGTCTAATCTAATCCATTGACTACTTTCATGACCAATAAATTAGATTAAATCTATTAATCAATACCAATTTAAATAATCCTTAAGAATCAATTTTCTACTCTTGTGATCAATTCGATTCCCATTTGTATATTAACTTTCCAACATTGAATTCAACCTTTTAGTTATAATGAACATCTATTTATATATATACTAATATTTCATCAAACCTAACCTATATCAATAATTTATAACATATGAAATAGCTAATATGATCCATACATACGGCATATAATTTAACTCATTATATTCATACCGAATAGAGCCTAATTCAATCCTAGAAAAGAGAATACTCACTCATGACTTGAATAAAATATAGATAATAAATGTAATTGACATACATATTATAGAAATAATAAATAATGAGAGAGAGAATGAAAAGTTCAAACCATAGATTGAAGATAAAATTAACAATATGTAAAGTTGTGATACACCCTTCAAAATCTTGATTACAGAACACAAATTGCATAAAAAAAATAAAAGATAGACTATAATAAATTGTTTTTGCTTGAGCATAATACAAAGAACTCAGCATAATACAAAGATAAATTGTTTATACTCTCTCTATACTTATGTATAAAAGAGTGGGAGATCATGTGAGAAAAAATGTGTGTTATGCTATTAATGGTTGGCTACACGGTTGTGTAGCTTTTTAACTCTTGGTAAATTGGACATGCATGGGTGTGTAGGGTCGTGTGAGGAAATTTCATTTGGGGTGCTCTTTGATAGTTGTACAGCCGTGCAAGGCTACACTGCCTAGCCATGCTACTTTCATTCTCACGACATTTATAATATTTGGAGTTGCACGGTTGTGGAAGGTTGCACTAACTGATCATGCAACATCTAAATCTTCTTTCTCTTGCTTCTTTTACTCCTATTTTCAACTCTTTGACCCTCTTCACTTCTCCAAAGACATATGAGGTTGATTTTTTTCACTCTAGGGCTTCCATAATTGATTATTCTCTTGATTCCATGCATCATTTCCTTGGATCAATGCATTTGTGTGAAATTTCCTAAAAACCATTATCAAGAAAGTAATAATACAAATGAGAGGCCAAACAAAACTTACAAAGATGAAGGGAAAGTAGAATAAAAATACAAAAAAAATTCAATTTATCAACTCCTCCTTGCTTACTCTTTGCTTATTCTCAAACAAAACTATAGACAATAAAAGTGAAAAGAAAGATAGAAGAGAATGGGATCAAAGCCTCAGATGATATAACGTACTACATAGGTAAGACAAACAATGTTAGATCGACCTATATTGTGGGCGTTAATAGTAAGAAAATGAATATAATATTGTGAACACTCCTTAATCCCGACTTTTAAATTAGTATTAGTATGACATTCTAAGAATGTTTAGGATTGTGTATATACTCATCCTTAAGAGACAAGGATTACTAGAGAAGTATACTTCCTCACTTTAGATAAATGTAAGCTCTCTATGCTTATGTATATAGATTTCTCTCAAAATTCTCCTTGCTTATTATGATCGACCACGGGCTTGCATGTACTTTTATTCTATGCCACTCAAAGATGCTATGCAACAAAAAAATTATAAGGCCTTATTAGAGGGGTAATATGGCTAGGGTAAAAGGTAGGATAAGACTAAGATTGTAGCTAAAGGCCCAAAAACAAATGGAGTGATAACAAGAAACATATTTCTATAATATAAGATTAGGAATATGTTACCATATCCCAAAGTAAACCAACCAAGACCTTTTCCATCAATTCTTCCCTTCCTACTTACATTATATAATTAAATTGGCCGCATCTTAATGTGAAAACTTTTATTCTTTTCTTCTTCTTCATTTCCTCTCTCTCTCTCTCTCTCTCTTTCTCTTATTCACTTTTATTCTTTCTATTTTTTTTGAATGAAATGAAAAATGGAAAAGAGAGGAAGATAAAGAGGAAAAGGGCTATATTTGTGGTCATTTTCTAAACATGAAAATCTACCAACTTCTTCTTTGTTACCCTCCCTTGCTTATACCTGACCTTTCTACATTCAAATGAATTAGAGAGTTATCTCTCCTTAGCTTTTGGACAAGGGATAGGTAATGACTTGGAAATATGGCCACCAATGTAGGTTTTTGATTGAATAATTAGGCTCTATGCTCAAAGAGGTTAAAAAAAGGGATTAAATGTTATTTGGTATGTTATTTGGCTAATGTAGCTATGAAAAGATAATATGTGCCTTAATCCTGTTAATATATGCATAAATCATATATGATATTGAATAGAATTCATGCAAGTTCTAGTTTTACACATCTAGGGAGAGTACACACAATCAAGAATTAGTATGACCGTAAAAATGATGGATAGTCTATAAGGGTTAATATCTCATTGGGTTTTTTTTGCTACTAACTCTAATTCCTATATCTCGGTCCAAATGGGTAAAAGAACAAAGATGAACCTCTAGAGTGATAAAGAAATGAGTGGTTTGAGGGTCTATTAATTAGAGAGTTTATGCTTAAAACATTTCAAAACCTTTTTCATTATACCTGCTCGTAATCTATAAGTCTTACTAGTGTATGATCAAGCTATGTAGAAAGTTTTGTCAAAGTTTGATAATTAACATACCATTTCCCAATTTATATTTCTCTTTTTAAAAAGAAAAGGAACACCAAACATACGAAAAAAGAAAAAGAAAAATATGGAAAGAAAGCAAGAAAAGAAAAAAAACACACACACCAAGAGAATAGAAAAAGAAAGAAAAGTAATGAAAATGGCAAGTGGTGAGCTAAGAAGAATCCCCCTATGCTTAGCCAGTACATTATCTCAATGTGAGGGTAAAAAGGGAAATGGGAGAGAATTGAAATCACTACAAGGGCTGTGGCGGTTAGAAACCGTGTGCGAGATGTCATTGATATATTTGTTATATTATGGAGTTCATTTAGTCTATGGGAGGGACATATTCCCTAAGACTGATAATTTAGGCCTCTAGTGTAGCGTACATCGATAAATTAAAATTGGGTATCATAAGATGTGCTATAAGAAGTAGGACTTGGATCTGTGCCCAAAGACAAGAGTAGCGGAAGAGGAAGTACTAGTGAAGTAGGTGCATCATCTTTGGCATTGGGCTTCTCTTACTGAGGGGGTGATATGTTGACTAGGGCAGTGTGTGGTTGGAGAAGGTAACTAGTTGGCATCTTCATTACCAATTAGAGTGGTAAAAGCTTTATTGGATAATAGATACCATGACTCTTGGTTGTAGTAAAGTCGATATTGTAGCCCGTCTTGCACAATGAACTTCATGTTTATGTAAGTCATTATCCCTAGATATGTCTTTAGGAGATCAACTGTGATACACTCGATGTTATATCTAAGCCATTGGGTAATGTACATTACAATACCTCCGATAATGATATCAGTAGTAATGTTGGTGCTAACATTAATAAGGTGATATACCGGATAATATCCTCCATGGAGGGAAACATCTTAGAGTATATAATAGAGAGCCCATAACTCAAGCTTTTGTGCATTCATTTGGCTTTCACCTGGCCAACAACCATTGGACATACCATAGCACAGGGTTGTAGATCAAAGAGGCCTTAGCATGGTGTCCAATGTAAGGCCAAGCAACCCCGCTTTGGAAAAGATATTTTGGCCCATAATGCCTAAGGATCCTAAAATTAGCGATCCTTGGGATAACATCTCAATCCTAAAATAGAAAAACAAAGTAATTCGGTGAATTATGTTAGTGACATAGCATGAGACTTGTTAAAGGGTCTTAAGAACATAAATTTCTCGATTTTCCCGTAAGTGAATGAGATAAGGAACTTAATGGTGAGTTCCTTGCTCGTATGTTTAGCATAAGCAAAGAAGAGAGAGAGACCACCTCTAGTAATCAAATACTCAACATCATCTCAAATCTCTAACTTCTCGAGACACATCCAATCAATATATCGAGTGGACGTTATATTTTGAGAAGACATGGCCTTATAATGCTGTTGGTGGACATAGTAGGCAATTACAATGCCATAGGGATTGGACAGTTGAGTATATGAGGATCTACCTCATCCTTAGGATTATTGTTTTAGTTGTCATGGTGATTCTCTTCTATTCTCACACTAGTTGACTTGGTATGATTTTTGATGCCATGTGCAAGCAAAACCTACATATATGAAACTAATATACCTAGTATCAATAGGTATACAAGAAAAACATGTAATATAAGTTCTAAATCTATAATTAAGATACATAAAATAGAATTAAGCCAAGTAATTAGAGGGGAATGAGAATCAAACTACAATTAAACTCAATTTATGCAATACATGGGGGAATGGTACAGACTATGTAGTGGTGCAAGATTGAATTTATGCATGGTTGTGGTGGTGTAAGGCAATGGTATACAGTTGAAGTTGTGCACAATTGTGCACTGTTGGTATGGTTATGTGTTATTGTGGTAGTGTTATGCAAAGGAGTGGTTATATAGTGGTTGTGAAGGGGTTGAAGGGGTGGTGTTGTGGTTGTGTATAGGAGTGAAGGGAAGTGCTGTAGTGGTCATGAAGGGGTTGAAGGGGTGGTGTTGTGATTGTGTAGAGGAGTGAAGGGTTGTGATGCAGTGGTTGTGAAAGAGTGGTGTTTTACAGTGCCGTGGTGAAGGGGTGGTGTTGTGCAGTTGCGTTGAATTTGTGGTTGTGTGGTGATGTTGTGCATAAGAGTTGAATGTGTGGTTGCACGGTGGTGTTGTGTGGAGGCATGGTTATGCAGTGGTGTTGGAGAGTGGTGGAGATAGTGGTGCTTTGATTTGGGTGTTTAGGGCTTGGTTGTGTTGAACATAATTAAATAGAGGTAGAGCAGAGGTGTGCGTGGATGAAGATCTAGGCATGCATATATATATATATATATATATATATATATATATATATATATATATATATATATATATATATATATATATATATAAGCGAATTCGCATGACCGTACGTGATTTTTGGTCTCGTAGATTATGGGAATGGAGAGGCACGTACAAGATGATTTAGCACATCTGGACCGTGCAACTCTTCTAGTCTTGTAAAAATTTGGGTACAAAGGCACAACCGTAAGCAATTTCTAGTCTCCCAAAATTAAGCAAGAATTTTGCACAACTATGCATCAGGCCAAGCCTTAGCCGTGTGATACTTGGTTTTGAGATTTCTTTTCCTAGGGGTTGCTTGGCCATGCGTCAGGCTATGTCTATTCTACGTAACACCCATTTTGGCTTGTTTTTCCATGAACTTGATTCTTCTTCCCTAACTTTCTCCTCCTTAACTCATGACTTGCTGAAACATAAAAAAAAAGTAAAAGTGAAAGCAAAATGCAAAAAGAAAACACAAAAAATAACAAAAACAAAAGAAAAAAACACATACAAAATTGGGTTGCCTCTCAAAGAGCATTTGTTTAAGGTCTTTAGCTTGACCATGTTTTCTTCAAATTGAAGATGGACTTGGAAGAGAGAGTGTCCTCATTTTTTTCTACTAGAGAACAGGTAATATAAGGCTTTAATCTTTGACCATTAACCTTGAAAATTCCTGTGGACTCGCTCTAAGTATCCACAACCCCAAATAGATATACCTTTCAAACATAGAATGACTCAAACAATCTACAACGAAGCTTTCCCAAAAAATCTTGCAGCGTGAATTAAAAAGGAGCACATAATCTCCTTTGTGAAATTCCCTTTGGATAATATGCTTATCATGCCACTTCTTGTTTCTATCCTTGTATATTCATGCATTATCATAGGCATCTAATCATGGCTCCTTAAGCTCATTCAGTTGGAGTTTCCTCTATTCTTTTACAGCTCTCATTCATAATTGATAGCTTTTATTATCCAAAATGTCTTTTGCTCAACTTTAGTAGATAGATGACATGATTTTTCATATATCAATTAAAAGGGTGTCATTCCAATTGGTGTCTTGTAAGTGGTTTGGTAAGTCCATAGAGCATCATTAAACCTCACTACCCAATGTTTTTGGGTGTAGGCCACCGTTTTCTCAAGGACCCCCTTTATCTCATGATTGGTGATTTCCACTTGTCCACTTGTTTGGGGGTGGTATGGTATGGCCATTTTATGAGTAATTCCATATTTCTTCAAAATTGTGCTAAGAAGTTAATTGGTGAAATGGGAACCGACATCACTGACAACTGCCTTAGGAACACCAAACCTTGAAAATATCACTTTCTAGATTAGTTGGACCACAACCTTAGAATCATTGGTGGGAGATGCTACTGACTCTATCTATTTTGAGACATAATCTACAATGACTAGAATAAACTTATTATTGTAAGAGGACAATTTTGAATCTTTGAAGCATTTTATTGAGAAGCATTTTATTTCTTCTTGATATGTTAACAATCTTTTGGCATCGATCGCATGATGTAACTTATTGTCGAATATCTTTGAAAAGGTTGGGCTAATAGAAACTCGCTTAGTGAACCTTTGAAGCTATTTTGGAATTTCTAGCATGACCGTTATATGATGAAGAATAGCAATGATCAATGTCACTTCCAACTTCTTATTTAGGCAGACATCATTTATAGACATCATCTACACATTTCTTGTAAAGATAAGGATCATCCCAATAGTAATTCTTGACATTTGAGTGGAAATTCTTCTTTTGCTGATAGGAGAAGTCTGGCGATAGTAACTCACATGCTTCATAATTAACAAAATTGGACCATGGGACTGCCAAGTTGGTGATGGACAAAATATTATCATCTAGAAATGAATCATCAAAGAGAGAATCATCCTCTTCACCTTCCTTCATGTCCTTCCTTAATTTGGAGAGATGATTAATAATTACATTCTTAGTTCCCTTTTTATCACAAATTTTGAGATCAAACTCTTGGAGTAAAAGGATCCATCTTATCAAGCATGGCTTCACGTCCTTCCTTGTCAACAAATACTAAAGGGTCGTATGGTCTGTGAAGATGATAATCTTCGATCATACTAAGTGTTATGGAAATTTATCCAATGCAAGCACCGTGACCAATAGATCTTTCTTAGTTTAAGCATAGTTAACTTGGGCATCATCAAGGGCTCAGCTGGCATAGTAAAACACATATACTTTTCCATTTGTCTCTACCTAAGGACTACCCCCATTGCATAGTCACTTTCATCACTCATAACCTCAAGTAGGATGTTCCAATCAAGAGGCTCCATCACTAGGCTAGATTTTAATGCTTGTTTTATCTTTTTAGAAGCATCCAAACACAATTGGTTAAAACCAAAAGGCATATCATTGATGAGTAACCGAGTTAAAGATTTAGTAATTTTTGAAAAAAATCCTTAATGAATCATCGATAGAAATCGGCGTACCCTAAGAAGCTGCGCACGCCTATAATAGAAGTAGAGGGTGGCATATTTTCAATAAGTTTGATTTTTGCCTTATCTACCACAATTCCCCCTCTAGATACTAGGTGACCAAGAACAATACCTTCTTATACCATTCAATGGCACTTGTCCTAGTTAAGAATGAGATCCACTTCCTTACACCTTTCTAATCCCTGAAAAGATTTTTCAAACAATTATCAAAAGTAGTACCATAGATTGAAAAATCATGCATAAAAACTTTCATTATGTCTTCAATAAAGTCACAAAAGATGCACATTATGCATCTTTGAAAGGTGATAGGAGCATTATATAATCCAAAAGGCATCCTTTGATAGGCAAAAGTGTCATAGGGACATGTAAATGCAGTCTTTTCCTGATTGGTCGGGTGAATGGGGATTTGGAAAAAACCTGAATACCCATCTAAGTAGAAAAAATAATAATAGCAAGCCATCCTTTCTAACAATTGATCAATAAATGGTAAGGGAAAATGATCCTCATGAGTAACATTATTTAATATTTTATAACTATGCACAATCGCCAACCTATGAAAATTCTTGTTAGGATTAATTCATTTTTCTCATTCTTAAGGTCCATCATTCCTCTTTTTTTAGGTACTACCTGCATCGGGCTCACCCACTCACTATCAGAAATAGGGTAGACAACTCTTGCGTCAAGTAGCTAAAGGACATCTTTTCTTACCACTTGTTTCATATTAGGGTTCAATATCCTTTGATGTTCAACAGAGGGTTTGTAACCTTCTTCTAAAAGATATCAATGCATGCAAATGGAAGGATTTATGCCTTTAAAATCATCTATGGTATAACCAATGACTTCTCTATGTAGTCTAATAATTCTAAAAATCTTTTTAATTTCTACCCTTCTTAGGCTATCATTAATAATGAAAAGGTATTTAGAATTAGAGTCAAAAATTTCATAACTTAATGAAGAAGGGAAGGGCTTTAACTCCACCATAGGTATTAACTCTTTCTTTAGGGCAGGAATGCTTGATCCCACTTCAAGAGTTTTTATCCTTTACTTTTCTTGAGGAAAAATAGGAAATTCCTCAAACATCTTGGCAAAACCTGCAAAATCTGAATTTTCATCACTAGGAAATCCACTTCTTATCAAACATTAATTAAGAGTGTCATTTTAGAAGTGTTTAACAAGATCCTCATTCATCACCTTGTCAATCAAATTGATCTTATAACAAGAGTCATCGATTAGATGGAATTTCATAGCATTAGATAAATCAAACTCCACCTTCTCACTCCTAACATTTAATGAAAGCCTTCCATTTTAATCATCAATGATGGATCCAACAGTAGTTAGGAATAACCTACCTAGAATGATAAGAGTTTGAGAATCTTCCTAAATTTCCATAATAATAAAGTCAATTGATATGAAAAACTTACCAACCTAGATGGGTA
This sequence comes from Tamarix chinensis, assembly GCA_030549775.1. Taxonomy (NCBI): domain Eukaryota; kingdom Viridiplantae; phylum Streptophyta; class Magnoliopsida; order Caryophyllales; family Tamaricaceae; genus Tamarix; species Tamarix chinensis. The sequence continues at coordinate 74,647,653 of CM060179.1, read as the reverse complement.
CATCTTCCAAAATACTTATTGGACATCTTACCAATTGATTGGCTAACTGTAGGGAGATGGTGGTGGGCTTTACATCTCCCATTTGCAACTTGTCACACACACTGACAATGGCATTAGACTTACTCTTACACCCAAATCACATAATGCTTTATTAACAGAAATATTACCAATGATGCATGGAATATAAAATAAACTGGGGTCTTTTAACTTAATACATAATTTATTTTGGATAATAGCACTACAATCCTTTATAAGAGAGGTTGTTTCATATTCCTCTAGCTTTCTCTTGTTGGATAAAATCTCCTTAAAAAACTTTGTATATGAGAATATCTAAGAAATTGCTTTAACAAAAGGAATGTGAATATGTAATTTTTTAAAATTTCTATAAACTTCCCAAATTACTATTCAAGTTTGGAATTTGCTAACATTTGAGGGAAGGGTGGGGGAGGCTTACATGGTGTAGGTGGAACATATTTTTCAACCTTTTCTCTTTAACTATTAGTTTTTTCCTCATCAATTATTAGATTCTCAACATCATTGTCTAAGCTCTCATCACTCTCCTTCATCCTAGGTCCTTCTATCTCCTTCCCACTCCTTAATGTGATAGCATTCACTTGATTTTTAGGGGTTTTTCGAGTACCCTAGAAATATCCCAAAAGGTCTAGAAGATGAGCTAACCTTTTAGGTTATTTACATGATTTGATTCTCGAGCATCTTGTTATGTGTAGCTAATGAATCAACCTTAGAAGCTAGATTTTTAATGGCATCGCTCATGGTTCTATTATGGTGTCTAAAATTAGTCGTTAGTTTCTTAAACTCTTCATCCTATTTAGTTATTACAAAATTCATGTTTCCATGTTAGACTTTTAGGTAGGAGGATAGGGATGCCTTTGATTTTGAAAAACCGTAGGGACATAATTAGATTGAGGGAAAAAATTCTAGGGAGGATTTATTTAGGAAAATTTTGGATGATTCCTCTACCTTAGGTTATAAATGTTGGAAAAAAGACCCTCTTTTTGATTAAACTTGTTCACATTATTAGTAGGCCCATTAACACTCAATTGGGGGAAACCGATGTTCCAACTTGACACTCTATGGTAGTATGACTAGTAATTCCACATATTTCATAAGATGAGATGACAAGGCATTAACATTTAGTTTGTCAAATTATTGGAACAAAGTGTCTACCTTAGATGAAAGATGATCTAGTGTATCAAAGTCATGCCTCCCATTCTTTTTGGGTAAAGGGTGCTCACTCGACCATTGGAAATGATTTTAGGCCATATCTTCAATGAGTTGTCGTGCCTCTCGAACAATTTTTTTCACTAGTGTGCCTTTAGCTAAAACATCAATAGTCATTCTTGTGTTGTAAAGAAGAACGTTGCAGAATCTATAGCCAATTAACAAGTCCTCCATCCCATGATGTGGGCACATCTTTAAGAGGTCTTTGTACCTCTCCCAAGCATCATATAATGATTCCCCTTCTTTCTGCATAAAGGTTGTTTTTTGATTACTCAATTGAGCCATTTTGGTTAGATGGAAATACTTCACAAAAAATGTTATGAGAGTTGATCTCAAGTAGTGGTGGATTTGGGAAGGAATGACTGCAACCAAGCCCTTTCCTTATCTTGTAATGAGAAAGAGAACAACCTTATATTGATAGAATCATCCGAGACTCCATTCATCTTCAAGGTATAGTATTACTTTAAGAAGATTGAAATGTGAAAATTTGGATCTTTCGTTGTGGTACCACCAAACTGATTTTGCTACACCATATTAAAGAGTGCAGGCTTTAACTTGAAATTATTGGCGGCAATATTTGGCTTTCTAATACTTGATTGCATACCATAGGCATTAGGAGATGCAAACTCCCTAAGAGAGCAATTCTACTTGTCTCCTTCATCTATGTAATCCATGCTTACAAAACTTGTGCTTGCTTTCATATCACATACTGAAGTTCTTAATTCACTCAAGGTTCTCTCGATTTCAGGATTCAATAGAACTAAAGGTTCTAAATGGAGAGATCATTGCATATAAGGCCCTTGAAGAAAAAAAATAACAAACGATCAAGGTGGGAAAGAAAAGCATAGAAGCAAAGGAAAATAAGTAAAGAAAAATATACTCTAGCCTAATAACAAAATAATTGATAATAATTCGCCAAAGTCCCCGACAAAGGCACTAAAAACTTGATGGTCACTAGTCTGCAAGTGCACGACTATATTGTAGTATGTCAAGGTCGTATCCACAGGGACTTTGCAACTAATTACCAAAATTCATTATTTTAACTATCCATATTATTATAAAATGGAAAATGAAGGTAAATAATTATATCAACTAATAAATTGCAGATGCCGAAACTATAGATGTCAAACTAGGATTGAACTTTGATCTTATTTTCGGTATTCAAAAGTAAATTATTAGTATGTCATACTATAGTTCACGATTAATGCAAAAACTCAATCAATTGAAATTTACTAACCCCTTTCAAGGTTAAGAAACGTATCTAATCTAATCCATTAACTACTATTGTGACCAATAAATTAGATTAAATCCATTAATCACTACCAATTTAAATTGTCCTTAAGAATCAATTTTCTACTCTTGTGATCAATTAGATTCCGGTTCGTATATTATTTTTCCTACATTGAATTTAATGTTTCAGTTATAATCAAAGTCTATATATATAAGACTTTTACCAAACCCAACCTATATCAATAATTTCTAACATACGAAACAACTGATATGAACCATACATATGAAATCAAATTTAATTCATTATATTCATATCTAATAGAGCCTAATTCAATCCGAGAAAAGAGAATTACTCATTCATGACTCGAATAAAATGTAGATAATAAAGGTAATTGACATACATATTGTAGAAATAATGAATAATGGGAGAGAGAATGAAAAGATCAAACCATAGATTGAAGATGAAATTAACAATTTATAGAGTTGAGATACACCCTTCAAAATCTTGATTGAATAACACAAATTATATAAATAAAAGATAGATTACAATCAATTGTTTTTTCTTGAGAATAATACAAATAATTCAGCCTTATTCTCTCATTGAATATATTGTTCACCTACCTTCTATACTCCCTCTCTACCTATGTAGAAAAGAGTTGGAGATCGTCTGAAAGAAAACATACATTGTGCTATTAACCATTGATTGTATGGTCATGCAAGGCTTCATCGGCTGGCTGTGGTAGAATGGACATGCACGGGTGTGCAAGGGTGTGCTAGGTTATGCGAGGAAATAGTGTGCAGAGTGTTGTTTAATAGTTGCATAATTTTGTAAGGCTAAATTTCTTGGCCATGAAACTTTTGTTCTCTCAACATTTATGATTTTTGGAGTTACACGGCTATGCAAGGTTGCTTTAGTTGGCAGTGTAATAACCAAATCTTCTTCAATTTGCTTCCTTTGCTCCTATTTTTAGCTCTTTGACCGTCTTCACTTCTCTAAAGATATGTGAAGTTGATTTTCTTCAATCAAGGCCTTCCATAAATGATTATTCTCTTGATTCCATGCATTATTTCCTTAGATTATTGTGTTTGTCTGAAATTTCCTGAAAACCATTATCAAGAAAGCAATAACACAATCAAGAGGCCAAACAAACTTACACAAATGTAGGGAAAGTAGGATAAAAATATGGAAAAATTTTAGTTTATCAACTAGAATATCCTACAATACCGACACATCCTTGCTCATCTCTTAAACTCCTCACAAATACATAAGGCAACCTCTCTACACCAAAGAATACAGTGTCTGGTAAGATATGACCTTCATCATTGGCCTATGATTGTATCTCCAATAGGAGACCCTAGAACCTTGAGATCCCAAAAAAATGACTTGCTTTTGAGCGCAATCTATGATCGCTCAGTATCTCCTCAACATATCCATTCCTAGGAAATTATTGAAGTCTTGTAGGTCCATCTTACCTAAGTCTACTAGGAATTCGACCCTACCTATCTCTAAGACCATGTTTGAGTAGATCTTAATCCAATCTAATATATCCCTAAAAGGAAACATCATGAATATAAACACATTAAAAGATAGAGATAATGCAGCTTTAGAAAAAAAATGTAGTAGATAAAAATAATAGAGATGCTTCAAAATTAAACAACACATAAGTTGGTAATAAGAAGACAAAAAACATACTAGTAACTACATCTAATTGTCAATTAGCCTCTTCTTGGTTGATGATATTTAGGTTCTTGCCTAACTATCTTCCTTAGTATCCTCCATGATACCCTCCAAAACCCTAGGTCTATCCTCCTTCATGAGGAAATGAGTGAGGCCCCTGTGGTCTCCTTTAGCCTCCCTTAGGTATCCATTGGTTAGGGTAGGTGCCTTCTACTATTGTTGCTGTAGTTGGTAGGCTCGCTACTCATAGGCTCATTGTTGAAGTAGAAGTAGTGCCTGCCACTAGAATTAACCCTACAAACATTGGTACTTAAATAATTGGTGACCCAATTGGCCACACACTCTATATTGAACAAGAGTTCCCTAGTAGTCTCACCTTAGATGATCCCAATCATAGAAATAACACTTAAAGTGCCTCGATTTTTCAATAAATTTGCTCTGACCACCTATCTAACCCTAGTGTCAAACCCAACTACCCTAAGATTGGATATGTCCCCACTACTTAAACCCTGGAGGTTCACCTCCCCAGAACTAGATGCCACCTCCAGAACCTATATCTCTGGCTTCTTCTTATCCAAAATGGAAGACTTCTCTTGAACCATCCAAATGGTGGCATAAGCCTACTTAAATAATGTGATCAAGCCCTAGAAATCTACATCACCCATCATCCTCTTGATTTTGAATTAGTTCCCTTACTGAAATTGATACACCACAGTCGACTCGCTAGCTGCTATATCTGATGCAAACATCAGTAGCTCCATGAATTGTGTGTGGGACTACCTCACCTTCATGCTCCCCTATTTTTATTACATATACTCCTTCAACTTATCCTTCATAAGACTATAAGGATAGAACTTATTTTTGATCACCATCTTTAAGTCCTCCTAGGACATCAAAGTTCCTTCTTACGCACAACAAACTAGCCACCAAGTATCGATGATTCCTTAAAGAAAGAAAGCTACAATGCTCACCTTTTGAGAAAGTGGATAATAAACTACTTTATATGCCCTATCCATGTCTCAAATATATCCTTGTAGGATAATTATATCCTCATCACTAAAGTATATTGGTGAGTGATTTCCTGTGTTGCTCTAAAGCCATTCCTCTTCGATACCCTCCTATAGGTAACGTGAAGGTGGCGGCAACGGCTGAGGCTGAGGCTAAGTCGATAATGGTGGATGCCTGAAAAACTTGATTAATGCCTCAAAAGTCTCCTCTAAATGATCAATGCAGCCGTTAATCCCCATGGTGATCTAGCTGTAAGATGGAGAACATGATAGGAGGAATATTTCTAGCTTACTAGCACATATTATACATAAGCATGTTCAAAAGGCTGTCTAGGTTAGCCATTCTTGATTCCTCACATTTTAATCTAGGTTTTTTGAAGAGTTGAGTTTTTTAAAATATGAAATAGATTAATAAAACCATATAAGGTATCATTTGAAAACTGAATTTTGAAAACAAAACACGATAATTATAATTAAATCTTTGCTACCAACTTATGGCAGCCCAAATTTACTAGTAAAGAATGTCACCTTTAATAGAAGAATAATACAGATCTAGGTTTTATTAACATAATTGGCATAATTTTGGCTTAGCATACCATTCGTATGTCAATCACAAGGAAAACAATTAGAATTTAAGGCATGATAAATAGAAAACAAGAGGAACTTCTTAAATATAAATTTGAGTTGGAGATTATCTTCAAACAAAATATTTAAAATATATAAAAAGGGATACTGTAGAGCTAAGAGTCCAAAAAGGTATCTAGATAAAACTAACATCCAGATAACATGATTATATTTCCTAAGCCTAATATATAAGTCACTCCTTTGCACATAAGGCATCATAAGCTATAAAATCATGAAGCATATCCTCATTGATCTTTACATAGAAATCTAGGTCATTTGATCATGGGAATGAAAATCAGCCATGAAAGAGATGACCAATATGCAACGTATTGAGTAAGATAACAATATAGTTGAGTAAGGTATAAAGAAAATAAGAATACATATGTGTTATCGTGAAAAAAATTAATGTAAATATTGACTTCAGATCTTATTAATACACACACACACACACACACACACATATCATATCATATTTCATTCTTTTATTTAAATTGAATTTAGGAACCCCACTACTCTTAAACAAGTAGAACGGTTTGAAGAACCTCTCATGGATAACATACTTGACCACTACTCTCACACTAGTGGAACAATATAATGCACCTCTCAGGGATAACCCACCTAAGCCACTATTATTAATCGATGGAACAGACACAATATCTTAACTTTGACTCATGTAATCTTTCATTTTAAATGATTAATGTCTTATCCATTAGTACTTTATTTCTAAATCATATTCTTTTCATGTTGAGTATAGGGTTCCTCTATTCTTATTTGATAGAATGGAGTGATACACATCTTAGGAAAAAACACATCCGAGCTACTATTATCATCTAGTGGAATAAAACCATATAAACACCTTACCCAACTCACATGATCTTTTGATTTAAATTATTAGTATCTTATTCAACGTTGATTATGTTTAAGATCGTCATGCACAACTTATATAGATATGCGTAAGATATATGTTGACAATGTAACACCCCAAAATTCACTATTTTTTTAAATGCGGAAGCAATTAAATTAGAAGCACTGAAAACCTGTGAATTCTGGAAATGTTACCGCCACACTTAGTACCAGACCGGTTCTCTCCGACCGTTCCAGTACCAAGTGCTAAGGCTAAGAAAAGAAATAATCAATACAACGTTAAATTAGAAGCATTAAACGGTTGTAAAACAAAATCAAAGTACGCATCAAGAAATTTAATTCATTTCCAAAAGAGAATTAAACTTACAATCGATAAAAGGTTCATTAAAATACTCAATCGAGTAATGAATCAGAAAATGGTAAATACTATACCAAAGAAATAACAAATGAAATGAAATCGTGTAAAGAATGAATACGGCCACAACACTCTCGAACTTCGAGCCAAACACGCTCAACACTCAGCCCCAACTAATATCTCGCCCACCTGCACAAATTCAGAAGGCATACTACTCGTGGGAATGAGCAACACCCATAAAAAGGGTGATCAGTACGCTACGTACTGAGTAAGGTAACCGAGCACTAAGGCCAACACATAAGCACATAAAATCATGCATAATAATAAAAGGACATAAAGACCATCATCATGTCATAATATCGACCAATCATTTGGGTACCTACATAAAGGCCCAATCATAGTCCAGATTAATTACTTAATTAATCTTTTATCGGAATTCGATACAAATCATGTCTTTTTATCAAATCCATGCGAAAACGAAAGCCGCCACTATTATAGCCGGTGGATCGGAGGCGCATAGGGTATCATACCCTAACCACTATTATAGCCGGTGGATCGGATACACATAGGACTACGCGTCCTAACCACTATTCCGAACCGGTGGATCGGTTGGCTCCGGCACGCATGGTGTTCCACTGTAAGTAATTAGTATCTCTTAGGCAATTTAGCAAAATTCTGGTTTGTGGTTGTTGAGCTCGGGAACCCCCACTATTATAACCGGTGGATCGGTTACGCATAGGACATCATGCCCTAACCACTATTCCGAGCCGGTGGATCGGTCACACATAGGGTAAACACCCTAACCACTATTCCGAACCGGTGGATCAGTTGGTCCCGTCTCAACGATCTTCCACTTTAAATAATTAGTGTCTTAAGTATCTTATTCAACGGCTTTCACCCTAGACATGCATGAATCACTCCTTTAACACTTCACACATTGTAACTCATAAATTCCATCCTCATGACTCCACTTTAATCACCAAAAAACACTTGATACCATAAAAACCCTAAGCAGTTGCACCAAACCTTAATTATCCACACGAACCCTAGCTCGGTTTCCTACGTACCCATATAATGCTCCACGCACTATTTTCCCTTCAAATGTTCAATCACCCAAACAACACTTACATTACTTTCCTCAAATCCCAAATCAGCATTCCATGCAATTATTAACTTCCATGCAAACCCTAATACCACCATACAACCCTTAACCATTATGCAAAACCCAAAATCTCGTCATACAAAACCCTAAATTCATTCCACATAACCCAAAGATTCATTCATAACAAACCCTAGATTCAAACCATATAAAACCCAATGATTCATCCATACCAAACTAAGTATCCATCCTTACCAAACCCTAAGTTCAAACCATATACAACCCAAAGATTCATCTATACCAAACCCTAGATTTGAACCATATCAAATAAGAGATTCATCCATATAAAACCTTACCTTAGATCCTTCCACGCAAAATCGTAAATTAGATTCTCCCAATCAAGACCATAAATTAAATTCTTCCATACAAACCATATATTAAATTCTCTCACATAAAATCATACCAAACCATAAATTAAACTTCCCCATATAAAACCATAAATTGGATCTCCCTAGACAAATCATAAATTAGATTCTCCCAATTAAAATCATAAATTAGATTCTCCCAAACAAACCATAATTTGATTCTCCCATATAACATCATAGATTACATTCTTCCAAATAAAACCATGCATTAGATTATTCCTCATAAATTCATAAAATTAGGTCAACTCACTTCCCTTAGTCAACTTATTTCCTCATCCTCCTTTTTCATCCTTTCTCCCACATAAAATCATATCAACATCCTCACATGCATGTCTTATAGGGTCATACATAAATAATACACATGCCATACGAAAACATACTTCAACTCCACGTCATATCATATACGACATAATTAATAATCATAAACATAGAATGCATAGCATATGAATCACACAAAGCACATTAGCACATAAAAGGCCTTAGCACCCCTTACCTGAAACGACACCGGTCTTGGAGCACGTTCCTATGCCTCCTTAGGGCTTTGACCAATTAATAACATACTAATAAAATAACCTTAACAAAATTTTAACTTTTCTAAAGACATAAAAATAATAGAGATATTATAACCCTTGATAATATAGGGTTAAAGATTTTACCCTAATGATAATAATGATACTAATATAATAATATCAAGGATAATAAAACTAATATCAATGAGAATATAAATAATAACAACAATAATAATAATATTAATAAAAATAACAATAACATATAAGATTTAAAATAACTAATGAATTGCCATTTATTTAATATTAATAATAAAATTAATAACATATATAATAATATTAAAATAATAAAGATAATGATAATATTATTGTCAATATTTATAAGAACAATAGAAATAATAATACTAAAATAAATAAGTGCGAATGTTAATACAAAATTAGGGCCTAAGATTTTCCAGAATAATTAATAAAATGATAATAATAATTATTCTAATAATAATAATAATAATAATAATAATAATAATAATAATAATCCTATAATAATTCAATTAATAACTTGAAATTCGAAACTAACAATAAAATTATTTTATCACCACTCTCCATCCTGCAAGTACAATTCAGTATAAATTTTACATCAAATAATAATAAAACATATTAAGAATATAAATATTAAGAATAATAATAATGGTATTTATATGCAAATAATTGAAATAAATTAAATCAAGGCTTATAATAATATGGAAAATGGTTGAGAGGGTCTAGGGTTCAACCTTAAGCTGGGGGGGATAGGCGGCACCAGCGGTGGTTCACGGCGGCAGCGGCGGTGGCCGGAAAATTAGAAGAAAAAAGAGAAAGATGGATGTTGTGAAAAAGATAGGAAGAATTGAGGTGGTATAAGAGGTGTTTATTGTTGCCCAGGAGGAGAGGGGCAAAAAGATGGTGGTGGTGCAGCCAAAGGTGGCGGCGCATGGCGGTGGAAGGCGGTTTAAGGCTTCGGGGTCAAAATTCCGACGAGAACGAGCAGCCAACTTGGCACGGCTATTGAGGCTCGTACAAGAATAATCGAAGGTTGAAAATAGTTTGGTTAACTAGAGGGTGTTGCAGGAAAGAATTTGGCATGCGGAGGTGGCGCTGAAGTTGGCTGACGGCGGCGGAAGAGGAGTCTGAAGTTGGGGTGGCGGCAGCTCGGGCCGAGGGTTTCGGGGAAGAAAAATCTTCAAAACTCCTACAACTAGGCTATTTATAGATGTTGGAATGGATAATGAGGAGCTGGAGGTTGACATGGAAGTTTTAAATGCAATAATTTGGGCAGCCGGCGGCGGAAAACGGTCGGTCGACGTTTGGGTTGGTTCGAAGGTTCGCGACGTTGGGGAGAAGAAACGGGCGAGATTTAAGGCACGAAAATTATGCCAATTTATTCTTGGAGTTAATAGGAAGGCAATGAGACAAGAAACAGACAGTATTATTCATCGTAATCGAAGATGCCATTGATGGGGTCGAAAGGTGCAGCAGCGTCGACAGAGGAGGAAGGAGGAAGAAGGAAGAAGGAAGGGAGGCGGACCGGTCGGCCGGGGAAAAGAAAATAAAAAGGGAGAACCGGGCAGTCTGGCGCGGGTCGAAGGGGTCATTAAACCGAACGACGCGTTTCGGTGTAAACGGAGCCAAAACGCGGCGCGGCGGAGGGCGGAAGGAGGACGCGCGGGCGTGGGCTGGGCCGAGGGAAAGAAAGAAGGGGAAAAAGATTGGGTCGCGGGAGAGGGCATCCCAAACGGGGAAAAAGAAGAGGAAAAAGAAAAAGAAGAAAAAGAAAGAAAAAGAAAAGGAAAAAGGAACAAAGAAAAAGAAAAAGGGAAAAAGGAAAGGAGAAAATAATTAGGTTAGGGTCAATTAAATTAATCTGAATATTTAGAATATTTAAAAATATAATATTTAAATAAAATAATATTTAAATCCCTTTTTAGGCTAAATTAGGATATTTAAAATATTTTCCATAAATTCCACTTTAATTAGCAAAACACCCTAATTTTCTTCCATTAATTTATTTATAAAATTATTATTAAATTAAAACTATTTTCTCATTCTTATTTTAAATAAGATAATTTATTTAAATAAATTCCCAAATTAAAATCTTTAATTAGCTAAAATACCCAAATTCCTCCTAATTAAAATACTTATAAATTTATTCTTGATTTTCCCTAATAAATTTTCTTTTATTTTAATTATAATAATTTATTTAATTAATCTTTATGACAAAACCTCATTTAAATATAATATTTAGAATTAGAAATTTTCGGGGCATTTCAGACAATGTAGTAGAGATGGGGAATAAGACGAATTATCATCTTCTGGCTATTTAGGTTTGTCTGAGATAGGGGTAGGATTTTATTCATTTGGGTTCTTAACTCTAGAAATATTTTCACCTTCAATGGAGTTGAGGTCGAAGGAATATGAGATGGAATATACTATTTAAATAACTTTAGGGACAATCTTCTTTGTAATAAAAATATTTTCAACCATGTTCCTTAACTTTCGTATATCCTTATCCTATGACTTCGAGTGTTTCTTCATCCTTCTATCATCATTGATGACAACATCATCAATAACTTCAAAATAAGTTATAATTACATTGCTATTTTAGGAGAGACCCACTTCTAAAGTTGATCTTGCACCTAATTTAATTGTGATGCCTTATCTATCAACACTTAAACCTTTTCTACCCATCATTATATTTTGCATGGCAATAATACTACTTTTCTTTAACATGTTCATATCAACATCAAAGTACTTAAGTAATCTCATTATTCACCGACCATAGGGAATCCCATAAGTGAGAGTATCCAACATGTTTCCCATGTGTTGGATGATGATTCAAGGTACATTTATGTTCACCCTTCCATCTATAAAACACACCATGTTCATGTCCTTTACCCTCACTAATTTTCTTCATTTTACCTATAAAATCAAAATTTTCTTTCATAATCATGTAAATTAGCCTAAACGTAGGACTTAGAGTGGTGGATAGTTACACTCTATACTCGACATAATTCCTCCCTATCATCCTTTTGAGTATCATTCTAGGAGTGAATCTCTTATCAATAAGTCAATCACCTTTTCTATGCCTATCAAAGCCTTTACTGAGAATGCTTAAAATCCTTTCTAGCAACAACATTGACATTTAATTTATACTCCTTTTGTATTACTGTTAAGCCTTGTAGTTTTCTTATCATTCAAAACATACAGGCTAATATAAAATTCATAATGCATATTATCATAAACTCTGAATTTAGTTGTCTACATGTCATACCTTCCTTGGTGCTTAATCATTTCTTTAAATGAATCTAATCCTTCACTATCTCACTAAGTAAGAGGATATAACTTTCCAATTAAGATAGTTATTTTCTCTTTTATTTTGTTGATATGTGTGGTCATGAATGATTTAACATTTGGTTACCTTCTTATGATGTGTGTGGGAGGGTGAAATTCTCAAATTAATGAGAATATGGTTCGATTGGATTGATAAAGTTTAGAGGAAGCTTAGAGAATGAATTATGGATGATAGGGACCTTTGAATAAGGTGCATTAAAGAATAAGATGATTTGCACAATATAGTGATGGTTCGGTGATGGTGGTTAATTTATGAAGATGGTTTGAATAAGATAGATGATTTATGGTGTTAGTTTGATAATGATGTGTAGATGATGGTGAGGCTTTGAATATTAGGGTTTAGATGAATGTTGATGTCATGGGTTAGGGTTAGGGCTAGGGTTTGATTCGAATAGAATGATTAAGGTTATGTTTGGTTTATATGAAAATGTTAGGGTTTTAATTGGAGGGTTTAAGGTTTCGGTTGTGTATGCCGATTTAGCCCTCTAATCACCTTTGAATTAGAGTAGGATTTTGATGGTAATTATGGCAGGAAAAATATATATATTAAGGAGAGTAGAAAAGATATGGATTAATTTGTAATTCACACAGACGAAGAGATTAAAACTTTCAAGCTAAGCTGTTCATACATATTCAATTTGCTTGAGTTAAACTCACACATAATTCACTTGTATTCAACTTTAACGTTGATCATAAACTTTAATTCAATTCTAATTCTCATACTTGACATTTATAGCAACTAATAACCATTCTACCACCAGCTAAACGTATAATTCAATAGATTCTAAGTTTAAAGATATTATGCTACCTTTATACTAACTTTATACTAAATTTATTATCTAACTCTACTACTTAATTAATAGATTAGCTAAATTATTGACAATGCTAAAAAAATCTGAAAATAAACTCCCGATGCACATATTCACTCCTTCCATGAATTCCATGCATGCCATGAACATGCACGTAGACACTTAGTTGCTTATTTGTTACATTTCTAATAAAGTAACCATCCGCTGGTCTTCAAATTTGTAGGAGACACTCCTTCCAAATGAACATGCTAACTCTTGAGTGTTGGCTCCTACATCATCTTAATATTGGTGATAAAGTCTCCTTTAGTTCCCTATTATTTATAATACCTTCTTCTTGTTCTTGTTGTTGTCTACTGTTACATTTGTTGTTTCCATTGCTGCTATTATTGCTTAACCTTCTCCTCAATATAGTTTTCTTTACTAAACTAAGCCCTTCTTGCACTTAAACTTCTCAACATAGTTGTGGTTAAGTTCTTCCCTTTTTTCTTTATTTTCTTCTTATTTCTAGTGGATAGTGGAAGACTAAGTCTATTTAGATTAACAAACCCTTCAACAATGTCAATGGCATCTTTCTTTGTAATTACTTCCTCCAATGGATCTTGAATTAGAGCTCAAATTGGGTCCTGAGTTAAATCTTGGACCTATTTTTTCTCTATAATCTTTTTGGACCTTATAATTATTTCTTTTGACTATTCCTTAACTTGACTATGGACCTAAACTTCACCATGATTCTTAGACTCAACATTCTTAATCACAAACATATTCGGTGCCCCCTTTATTTTGTTCTTCTTTGATTTATTCCATTCTTTTTTTCTCTCTTTACTAGTAGGAACCCTAACTTCCTTTTCCTTCTCTATTTCACTAGTAGCTTTAGACTCAACTTGTGGTTTAGTAAAGTGTGAGCTACACTTTCTAGTTGAGTGTTAGAGGCAAAAACACCTTCATCTTCTTTTTCTTTCCTAGTTGTTCATGATTTTATAGATTCTTGCTCTTTTAAAACTTACTTTATTAAGCCTATGTCAACACAAATGTATTGAAGGTTAGTAGTTATTCAAGCAAGTTTAGGAGTAAGATTTTGGAGTGGTGTTAGGTTGATTATGGTAGTGGTAGTAGTGAAGTTGGGAGTGATTTGGTAACCTTATTTGCAATTGATTTATTTTTTTCTATTACCCATTTTTCTTTTAGTGGAAGAATATGGTTCAAGATTAAGAGAGAGAGAGAGAGTATAATGGAGAGTGTTAGGGATGATTAGAGTTTTAAAGAGATTATGATCTTAGTGGTGGAGGTTTTTTTGAGTGAGGGTATAGGTGATTATAAGAAGTGATGGTATGAAGTTTATATGGTTGTCATTTCATGAAAATGGGAAAACTGTGAATGTTTGAAGAACAATCTCTATATAATGGTAAGGGTAGGTATGATTTTTGGGTTAAAATAAATAAAGCATCTAATTGTTATCAAATCTCAAATACGCTTCTACAATTTTTCCTCTTAACATCTTAGGAGTTTCTTATGTTTAACACAAAATCTAAGAAAGATAACCTTATACAAATACATCAAGTAGGTTAATGAGATAGCAATACATAGTTATACTCTCATTCACATCTCTAGGTAAAAGGGTAAATATATATTACAAAAACTTATGAGCTAATACAATACACTGGGTATCCCTAGGTTAGCAAAAATTGGCTAGCCACATGTCAGTAGCTCAAACATAAGCCCAAACGTAAACAACTAAGTCACAAAGGTCAAAAATTGATTCAAAAGTTGAGGTTTGTACATATGTCCTTCTATACTAAGGAGTTGTAAACATATTTTTGGACTTGTAGAACTAATCCTCTATTATCCACTTATTTGCATTCAAAAGCTTCAGCATTCCTAGCACTCCAAGTAAAGTATGTTAGAGTAGAAATGGCTAGCTTTCTTGCCTAGTGTAATAAATTATTCCTATTAAATCTTCTTAGCTTCCAAACAATGCTAGTTAATGATATCTACCTTCGTTCAATTTTTAACCTTCTTAGAATTTTGCTCTAGGCATTGGATATATGCTAGCATTTAAAAAATAAGTGTTTATGGTTCTCTGTCTCCACCAAATAGAATGGGTACTCCGAGTAACATTTAAGATGGATAAGTGGTCTCTTGTATTAAGTTTCCCTAGTAGAGCCATCCACAAGAAGCAAGAGTATTTATGAGTGGAGAAACCCTTCCATATAACTTTATGATCTCTCTATATTTCCTCTCTAGGGTGAAAGAAGTTGTAGGCTTCCTTGGTCAAGCATTTATCACCCACATTCCATCTCTTGGGGTGGAGTTGAAATTGGTTAAAGGATTCACATCTCCTCATCATACTTTCCTTGATCTTCCGCAACTATTTCATGAAGAAGGAAGTGTCATGTGTTGGTGTGAATGCCTCTAAAGATTAGCCTTTAAAGTAGTATACATGTATCCACTTCGTCCAGAGTGATTCATTTTCCTCCTGTAAACACCAACAATATTTGATTAAGGAAGCTCCGTTCCACACTTCTAGGTTTGTCAGACCAACCTTCCTTCTTTCTTTGTTGTACGTATTGAGTGCAAGCTACCGTAAGTCATTTACCTTACCACAAGAAACTTCGGCATAGACATTCAACTCATTCCATCACCAATAGGGGAATAGGGAATATGCCAATCAAAAACCCATAATACCTTGCACTATAGAGTTTAAGAGTTCAAGTCTTCCAGCAAATGATGGGTTCTTAGTGAACCAAAATTTGAGATTATACAAATAGAATTGATCAACATCTCATTATCTATGGGTATTAATTTGTAGGGAGACAAAGGGAATCCTAAATACCTAAAAGGGAAGTGCCCTTATGTCATACCCATTATCTGAATAAGCTCCTGTATTGTAGTATCATCCAATCTTGCCGTCAAAACTTGAGGCTTGTGGGGGTTAGGTACAAGTCTCGATACAGTATCGAAGTGATTGAGTGCTTCCACTAGAGAGCAAACTGAAGCTCTATCCCCTTTTCTAAGTAACATAATGTCTTCTACAAATTCCATGTGGGTCATACTTAGATCCAGGCAATGCAAATGAAAGGAAAACCCCCTATGTTTGGATATCTTCATCATCATCTTACCAAAATATTCTATACACAACACAAAAAGGTAAGGAGATAAAGGATCCCCTTGTCTCAAACCACACTTCCCTCAGAAAAATGTGTTTAGCTTTAGAGAGTAAGAGATGGAAGTCATACACTCCATAATCAACTCAATGAACTCAAAAGGAAAGAATAAATCCTGCAACAAATCTTTTAGAAACAACTACGAAACAATATCATATGACTTATTGAGGTTAACTTTAATAAGGCGTTTATGCACTAATCTCTTCCTATTATAATCTTTAACT
Organism: Tamarix chinensis; assembly: GCA_030549775.1. Lineage (NCBI taxonomy): Eukaryota > Viridiplantae > Streptophyta > Magnoliopsida > Caryophyllales > Tamaricaceae > Tamarix > Tamarix chinensis. The sequence continues at coordinate 74,631,045 of CM060179.1, read as the reverse complement.
AATTCCTGAAGTAATAGAATATTCTCTACCATTGATCTCCCTAGTACAAAAGCGGCTTATTCTAGTCCAATAATATGAATAAGTACATGGGAAAGTTTTGATGCTAGTAGTTTTGAGATGACTTTGTAAGTTTTTGAACAACAAGCAATAGGTCAAAAATTAGAAACAGAAGAATCTCACTTTTTTTTTGGGGTAAGAGTAAGAGCTGCATAATTAATCGGTTTGAATAATTTTCCTATTCTAAATAATTCCTGAATAGCATCACAGAAATCATCTCCCACAATGTCCCCGACATTTTTTTAAAAACATAGTAGAGTACCCATCCGATCTTGGGGGCTTTATTATCCCCTAAGGAAAAAAGAGTCTCATAGATTTATTTTCTATACATTGGTGCAAGTAACATATCATGCCAACTTTTAGAGAGAAGTGGACCCTATGTTATCACACTCTCATCAAGGGGTGGATGTGCCGTTGAATGCCCTAGCAACCCATTAAAAAAATTCAAGAACTCATTATGCATTTCTATCTTTGTAGTTATCTAAATCCCATCTTCTTTTTGGATGCTCAGAGTGAGTGCCTTAGTCTTTCAAGCTTTCAACATGCCATAGAAGAACCAAGTATTTGAGTCCATTTGAAAAATGAATCGGTTCTTATTTTTCTAAGCCACAAAACTAGTTGCTGCCTTGTAGATGAATTATGCCCTATCCTTCAACTCAGAGATATCATCCTACATGCCTAATCTGGTCCTAACTGACATATGCTCTTGTGTTGCTTTTAATGCCTTTATAGATTCTTTAGATCTCATGATAATGTGTTGAAAATGGCACTTATTAAGGGTTTTCAACATGGACAATTTTTACACAAAATAAGTTGCTTAGTGCCACATAAATTGAATCTCCAGATCTCAGAACCATGTCTAGATAATCAACATGATCGCACCATATATTAAAAAAATGGAATGATTTCCTACTAGGAAGAGACTCTCTAATACTCACCAAGTAAGGAGAATGGTCAGAGATTAATCCCGAAGCGAGGAAGTTGACCTAAATTGCTATACTTTCAACAAATCCTTGAATGTTTAGAAGCACTATACCCAATTTACACTTCCTCCAAGGAGCCAAAAATGTAAAGAAACACCAAGCAAAGTTAACATCTGATAGCTGAGATATCATACAACTCTCTTTAAAATCTATTGTTTCATAATCAGAGACCAAATATGTGCTAATTCTATCTTTAGTGTTAAGGGGATAATCAAAATCTCCACAAACAATCCATGGTCCAATCATAGAATCAATGAGATTAATCAAATTTTGCCAAAAAAAGTTTCCATCTATATGAGCATATAACTGGTACACCACCGTTATGCAAATACTTTTCTAGATAAAATATCACACAATTGTACAGATATTCATTATTGCGCGATTTCCAATATACGATCCTGCATAACTTGAGGAATCCATGGTAGCACTATTCTACCATTTGGATGTTGCTCAAAATTATCTGTAGGATTCCAGCCATGGAAAAATACATTCACCATCTTTTTAAATTTTTATGTATCCATTTTAGACTCTAGAATACCAAACAATGAACACCTCTTCTCCCTACATAAATTACTAATGGCTTTTTATTTCGGGGGTGAGCCTGCACCCTACATTCCATATTAAAAAATTTATAATAATTTCCTAGACATAGATCCAGTCATTCGTCATAGCAAACGAGTATTCTTACCATTATTCTTATGTATTGTTGCTATACACCTTTTAGTATGTTTCTTAATAATCAGAACCCAGTTATCATTTTCCTAAGTAGGTCCTTCATGCTCTGTGAGGTGCTCATTTGGTGGCTACAAATCTCTATTAGAAGCCTCCCCATTCTTCAATCATCTTCCATTTGATTCTGGATCAAATGGAGGCTAAGAGGGTGGAAGGGTGACATTGGAGTTTATAGTAGAGTCACCTATCCCATAGTGATCCACCAATCTTTGCTTTTCTGGTTGAGAATCAGGAACTATTTCCACTTCCGAAGGAATGGAGTGCCTTTTTACTTTTTCACTTCCCATTTCAATATTCGTATTCCCATAGACCAGAGTAGCATTATCTATATTATGTAGATTTTTAATTTGCTTACCCAATCAAAGGCTGGTTGGAACCAATCTTCCTCGACTTTTTTTTTATCTTTATGCTCTAATTACCCCACATTGGGTGTTTTTGTCATAGAAACATGGTTGATAATTGAAGTACGAGCTTGTTCTTTATTTCTTTCTTTGCAATCAGCCTTAGAGTGCCCCACCGAATGACAAACATGGCAGAATGCTAGCAAATCTTCATATTCCACATATTCGGTATAATCTTTACCTAGATAGCTAACTTCAACCGCTATAAGAAGGTCTGTAGTGATGTCCACCTTGATCAGTACTCTCTTATAGCTCAGCTTCAATTTACTTCCTGAAAAAAAAATCCACCTGTAGAGTTTTTTCAATCAGTAACCCAATATAACTAATCGCTTCCAAAATCCAAAGTTCCATTTGCAGATTGACAAGTTAAACCCACACAAGGAACTTTATACATTTTATAACACTAAAGGAGAAAAATTCCAGTATTTCTAGTCAACACGAGTGCTTTATTCCGTATAGAGTATGGCCCACCACCCATTACTGACACTTTGTCTGAAATTTAATTCAACCTAAGGATAACCCAACCCGATGGATGGATAATATATTTGAGTGGAACTCTAATAGCTTTCCTTGCCTCATTTATGAGGTCTTTATCTAGATCAATACCCACAAATCGAGCAAGAAGGCAGGATCCCCAAGTGTCTTCTATTTTTCATACCATAGATGTTGGAATGACTGCCTTCTTATCTTTTGGTGGGCATACTCTCATTCACATCTCATCTAAATAGTAAATGGGGTCAAGATTCATTACACTTATCATGCCAAGTTCTAGTGTAATATTCTCAAAACTATCTCTACTTGAGGGCTTTGTGAAGATATCAACTAGTTGATTATCAGTTTTGTAAAAATTAAGCTTGAAAATACATTTTTCCCCACATTATCTCACAATAAGGCTCATCTTACATCAATGTGTTTGGTTCTAAAATGTTGCATAGGATTATCAAAAAATATTTATGACCCTAGTATTATCATATAAAATAGAAACACTGTCGCATATAACTCCAAAATCCTTTAGTTGATGCCTAATCTAAAACTCTTGTGTATAACATGATGCAAAAATAATATATTAAGATTCAACAGTGGATAAAGTAATAGAATTTTGCTTCTTTGAAACCTATGAAATCAAGTTTGGGACTTAAGGAGTTTGGAATACCCAAAGTACTTTTCTTGTCAATAAGGAGTCTAATATATGTAATGTCTATGTATCCTATAAGATCAATAAGCTACTGTTGTAACTCGCGACGTAGCTCGTTCCCGGTGGTGGCTCGACAGTTGCTAGTTGGTGACGAGGCTAGAGCAGAAGTGTTATGGCGGTGGCTCGATAGGGTGGTCTGGGTTGAGGGTCGAAGGGCATAGAGGTCGGGGAAAGATTTGCAGAAAAGAAATGGGAAAGGAAGAGAGAGAAGTGTGAAAAAGAGAAAAAGAGATTGGGAGCAAGTAGCAGGGTATCTTTTTATCTTCTTTACTAAGACACACACACTATGCTACACACACACATACATACACATACATATATATATATGTATGTATGTATGTATGTATATGTATGTATGTATGTATGTATGTATATGTATATAAGAGAATATAAAATATTTAAAAATATTAATGAATGATTTTATCTAAAATTCTTTAAAAAAAATTATTTTACAACTGAATATATTCAAATTAATATAAAAACTATTTAAAGGATTTAAAAAAGTACATTCAGAAGAAAATACCCACGAGCAAAAGAGTTTGTATTATTTATATAAATACATAATATGACCTTAAAAAATGTTTAAAACTACTTGAAAAAAAATACTTAAATTAGATACTAAGAAATTTGGTTAATTTAAATAATTTTGGAAAAATGTTATCAATAAACCAAAAGAGAAAAAGCTAAAGAAAATTAATTTATGAAAGAAGATCATAAATAAGTTATAAAAAGTTTTAATTTTAAAAAAAATTTCCAAGATCTTATCGATCTTGTAAAAGTAAATAATTTATTTCATTAACAAAATATAACTCAAAAATAAAGTTATAATTACACGATAAAAATATGACAAAAAACGACATTTAAAATATAAAAAATAAAACACGCGATAAAACGAGTACATATATTTTTAAATAAAATTAAAATTATATGAATATAAAAAAATTTATGGTCGTGAACGAATTGATCTAGAATAAGTCACGATATCAACGATTAACTAGATTTTAATATGAATTTGAAACTTTTGATAAAACCATAAAATGTATCAAAATTAAATTAATTAAATAACTTCATCAAATTACGTTAATAAAATCATTAAGTTTAAGAAAATTGAATTAAAAAAATATAGGATATTACACATTTTGATTGGTATGTGATTGATTTTGGAGTTCAAACGGTGGTTATTTTAGCTTTACTTAGTGTGTGTTGCTATGTTGGCTGACATCTATTATTTTTTTTATCAGATTTATTCATGGTTGTTTGATGCGCACATTTCATTGTGTAATAAGGTTTTTTTAGCTTTTTTTGAGTTGATAATAACAAGTTTTTGTAAGAATGAATTTTACCAAGTAGTGTTATTTGTTCTATCATTTATTATTAAGTGTTATAAGGTATATACCAAATAGATATATAAAAAATAAAACATTGAGTTATTGATATTTTTTAGAACTAATGAGTGCATAGTAATCATGAAGTTATTTTGTTTTTTTCCCTGCCTATGTTTGTTGTGTCATGTTTGAAATGGAAAAGAATATGGAATATTTTGTATATTTTTTTTGAAAAAGATTTGGAGATCATTGTAAGTTATTTATGTAATATTTTAGAATGCTTCTAAAAAAATAGAACTAATACTAAGTTTATGGAATTTTTATTATTTTTTAGACACTTTATGGAATTTTTCATGTATCAATATAACATTTTAATTTTTATGAAATATATAAAAGTATTTAAATAATAATAATAATCAACTTTCCTTAGAATTTTTTTCTATAAACCAAACACCAAAAACACTTTTCAAGAATCATATTTTCCACAAAAATTTTTCAACAACGTAAAAAAGAAAAGAAAATTGATTTATCCTATTTTATTTCCTTTATTTTTCTTTTCTTTTCATTTTTCTTTTCATTTTTCTTTCATTCCTATTTTTCACAAACCAAATAGAGCCTAAGAGTTTGTTTGGTTTAGGAAAAATAATGAGAAAAAGAAAAAAAATGTTTATCTCTTATTTGATTACTAGGAAGATTATAAAAAAAGAAAATAAGAAGAAAATGGTCGGAAAATGTTATACCACATAATTTTTCTAAGCTAAACCTGAGGAAAGACTCGCCTCCAAAATTATCATAGACTAAACCTATGATGCCCGGTTGCTGCTGTTGTTCTCGGACGTGGTATGTTGTCGTTAGTTCTACCACTCCGACTTGTTCTTGTACGACTATTATGGTAGTGAATTTTGGCTGATTGGATCAGGATTCTCTTGCTTCATTTCGTCCGCTGCTTGCCGGGCTTTTTGCTCTGCTTTCTTTTCCTTTGCTTGTATGTGATAGAATATGTGTAAATATTCTTATAGATTATTTTTAATGTATATCTTTTATATTAGGAAAGTTAGTTAGATAGTCAAAGTTATTATAGTTTAGCCTAAATTGTAGCGGCAAAGCACTTGTACATATATTCTTGAGAAATCAATGACTAAGGCAGGCAACATATTCATTTACATGAATACAGATAAGAAATTCTTAAATTTTTATCCGCTTTTATATCGGTATTCATATTCCGATTTATTTATCCGATATAAAATTATATTTTTATTCTTATTTATATAATTTAACATATATTTTCTAAGATTAAAAGTGAAGACATAATTGAATTTTAATAATCTAAGTATATAATTTTAACATTAAATAAATTTTATTTTAAATTTGATGGGTTTTAACCGAAATCTAATAGGTTTTATCCGATGAATATATAAACGGATATGAATAAATAGACATAATTATGGATATAGGGAAAAAAATACCTACCAAATTTGGATACGGATATAGATATATGGTTTCTTATCGGATTTGGATAACGGATATAATTAAATTTTAATAATCTAAGTATATAATTCTAACATTAAATAAATTTTATTTTAAACTTGATGGGTTTTACTTGTAATCCAATGGATTTTATCCAAAATCCAATGGGTTTTACCTGATGGATATGTAAACGGATATGGATAAAAAGATAAAGATATAGATATAGATATAGGTATACGAAAAAGATACCTAGCGGGTTTGGATACGGATATATGTATAAATTTTCTTATTAGATTCGAGTAAGAGACATAATTAAATTTTAACAATCTCAATATATAATTATAACATTAAATGAATTTTATTTTAAACTTCATGGATTTTACCTGAAATCCAATGGGTTTTATCTGAAACCTAATAGATTTTATCCAAAATCCAATGGATTCTATCCGAAACCCAATGGATTTTACTTGATGAATATGTAAACAGTTATGGATAAATAGATATAGATATAGATATAGAGGGAAAAAAATACTCTAATTAATATTTTATGGAACAAACAAGTGTACGTATGATTAAACAAGCTATGTTTTTTCCCTTTCTTATTTTTGTTGTAGCATGTTTTAAATGGAAAGGAATATGAAATATTTTTTTTTATTTTTTTAGATTTTATTGAAAATTATTACAAGTTATTCATGTAATATTTTAGAATAGTTCTATAAAAAACAATTGGAATTAATATTGATTTTATGGATTTTTTATAATTTGTTTAGAAATTTTATGTAATTTTTTATGTATCAATATAATATTTTAATTTTCATTAAATATATAAAAATATTTAAATAATAACATTTAACTTTTCTTAGAATTTTATTTCTATATACCAAAAACTAAAAATATTTTTTAAGAATTAAATTTTCCATAAAATTTTATTCAACAACCAAATGAAGGAAAGAAAATTAATTTCTTTCATTTTCTTTCCTTCAATTTTCTTTCCTCTACATTTTCCTTTCCACTTAATTTTTTTCTAACCAAACTGGACCTTAGTGTGACACCCTAAAAATTCACTATTGAAAACTTTTGTTTTATTAAAATTTGAGTGGAAGCAAATACAGTAAATTCTGGGGATGCTACCACCGCACTTAGTACCAAACCGATTTTTTTTACCATTCTAGTACCAAGTGCTAAGGCTTAAAGAAAACAATTATCTTACAAAAATCTAAATTTCAATACTAAATCAGAATAGCGCGTTTATTAAATTTAAGAATAAAATCCACCATTAGTGGTTATAGAAATAATATCATTTAAAGAGGAAGCATGAGAGTTTAAAAGGATAAACCCTAAAAGCTTCTTAGATAGTCCTATGCTCTAAACCCACAAGGAAAGCTTGATTAACACCTATGGGCTAACTTGCAAAGGAAATTGCCCATTAAATAGATAGGAGCCTATCAAAGGAACTCTTTAGTACTAGGGTGCTAAGTAACCCTTTATGCAGAACTAAAAAGTAGGGTCCATATGTAATATATTAATCCACTCATAAGAACAGTAGATTACACAATAGATAGAAAGAAATACAATAAACATTTGGATGAACTCGTTCTTCAAGAATCATATATCAAAAGGTACATTCACTTAGCATTACTAGTACTTACCAAGAGAGCATCCAAGTGAAGCTCTTTGTCGTATAATTAAAAGTCCAACCTCATACTCCATCAATATACACTACCACTTAATTCAAAGGTAGGCACCTAGGGTTGCTATCATATCTCAACAATAAGTTATAATGGTATATTCAACATTTTCTAGACTTAATCCATTAATTAGATATTATTCATAATCATCTCTTGAATTATATCCACATGAGAACATGGACTCCACTATTATGGCCAGTGGAATGAAAGTAACTATTCTAGGATAGAACGCACATAACCACTATTATAGTTAGTGAAATGGTCCCTAGGACAAAATGCTCTTAGCCACTATTATAGCTGGTGGAAGATAATCATCCTATGTCTGGCCCAGACCCACATGGTGTTCCATTGTAAGTAATTAGTATCTTTTTCATAAATTATTATCATCCAAGGTTTAACTTATTAAGCTCAAAACTCCCCACTACTATAACCAGTGGAATGGGAATATTACTTGAAGGAAAAATGTGCCTAGCCACTATTATAGCTGGTGGAACTATCTCTAAGCCAAAACGTTCTTTGCTACTATTATGATTAGTGGAATGACAATCTCCTAAGTCTAGGCTCAGTTAAATCATCTTCCACTTTAAATGATTAGTATTATATTCATGTCTTATTCAACAAGTAAACCCCATCTAGACATATACATGCCAACGGACACTCCCGACTCATTACCACTCTACCAACCCAGACTTCCTAAATAACCTTATCCCTTAACCGAGGAATTCTACATTCCCCAAGACTCCAGGACCCATTTACACCTTCCACCATACTCACAACAAATTTAGAACTCCCATATATGTGAGTCAAGGCCCACTTCCCCATTTCTCCTTCTAGGCTCACCATCGTCCACTAAGGCTTCCCCTTGAAACCCTAATCTAGCCTATGTGACCCTAGCCTCTCCTCTTCTTACATGAACCTCATTCTCCCTTGAATCCCACACCATCACCATACTTAACCCACTTCAAACCTTACAGCCTAACTCCTCAACCTTTCCCCATAATACCTCCATCCTTAGGGCATTCCCCCCAAAAACCCTATTTATGCTCCTATGCATATTTCCATCAACCCACACACTAACTCTTTTCTAAGTACACCAATCATCTAAAATACACTTTTCTCTCCATGGTAAACCCTCAAAATAGATATCCTAAAATATGTTTTTCCCCTATGCAAAGCTCACACTCCCCATGCAAGATTTTACCCCTAACCCTTCATTTTATTATTTTCCCATTTGTTTTCTCAACTATGCTTTTTAATACCCTTTGGGCATTTCCCCCACTTCTCCTTACTCAATCCACCCTCTTTATATCGTTTAATTCCCCACAACCACTCAAACCCGCCTAAGGCCTCTAAGCATACAAGTCATAACATCTCGACCATACATAAGCACATATCATCCATACAAGTTATATCACACATATTACTAATAATGCCAACCATACTCACAATACCTTAGCTCCTTGCAAGCCAAGCTACACCACACACACACTTAGTTCACATTTACATACATTCACACAAGGCATACTAATACATCCATATATGTAAGAATTATAACATAACCCAAGCCTTAATCAAATCCTTAAAATTTACATGATTATATTTAAATAGGTGTTAATAAGGCCATAAACCTTTATTCTATTATTTAGCACCACTTTTAACTTATTATGAAGGATTATTAGATCAATTGCCACATTACATGCAAAATTACCGATTTACCCCTTTTACTTACAAAATCACTAAAATACCCACCTTACTTGCAAATTTACTTACATACCCTTTTAGTTGCTAAATTATCAAAATGACCTTCCTACTTACAACATTATCATATTGCCCTTTTTACTTGTAAAATTACCAAAATACACTCTTTAGTGGCAAAATTACTAAATTACCATTCCTCCTTATAAAATTACCAAAATACCCCTTTTACTTATAAATTACCAATTTACCCATTTCTCATGCAAATTTACTAAAATATTCTTAACACATAAAATATTAGCAACCATGGCTCACATGCATAATTTAACACCACAAAACCCTTATTTTTATTCCTAACACCTATTATCACCAACCATGCACATTATTTAGGCCACTCCATATATACAAGTAAAATTACCAAAACACCCTCAAGGCTCATATTAGCATCATTTCTACTACAAGTGTCCATATTTACTTGACATGTATTTGCACGTAATATCATTATTAACATAAAACCCCCTTTCTTAACCGCCATTTCTACACAAGCCACATTTCATACAATATAGCATGCTTTTCATTCTATCTTTCAACATACATTACAAATAATGAGATGCTTAACAACACATAATATATACACAAACATATACCAAAACCCTAATGTGCTAACATACATAAATCCATACATTTTATTAGGGTATAATGTTTATTTTATTTTTGGTAATAACCAAACTTTACTAGTACCCTGATTTAAAAGTTAAGTTTTGATTAGTAAAAATTATACCTAAAATAATATCATAATTAACATATTACTTGTAGATAATGAAAATAATTTTTTTTATCAAAAAGGCTCATTAATTACAATTATTAATAACTATATTATAACTCAAGATTTTTTGAAATCAACTTAGAATATTTAGCAACACTCATGCTGCCCGTGAAGCGTGAGGGGGAAAATATGGCATGGAAGGAGTTGGATGAAAAGGGGAAAAATGTCTCGTTGGTGGCTTGTGGAGGGGAAATGGGGTGATTGTTGGGTGTAGGAGGAGTGGCAGGGTGTAAGTGGTGGATAGGGTTCAAAGAGTGATAGCTCAAGGTGGCAAAGACAACGATAATGGTGGCTGGAAAGGAGATGAAAGAAAGGGAGAAGGGGAGGAAGAGAGGAAAAATAAGAGGAGAAAGGAAGAGGTTATGGGGGGCTTTTGGGCAAGGTGAAGTAGGGATGGTTGGGGGATGTCAAGTGGTTGAGGGGTGGCTTCGACAATGACAGAAGATGGGGAATGGGCAACACAAAGTGGCATGTGTTAAGGAGGGTTGAGAGGAGAAAAGAAGGAAAAAGAGAGGGAGTTGCCTATAAGTGGAGGGCTTAGGTTGCTAAGGATGGTGTAGGGAGGAAGTAAGGTAGGAAGGAGAGTCAGTGAGGTGGTCAGTTGGGTGATGAAGACTGTGGCTAGGGGCGGCAAAGCAAAAATAAGGGTGAAGAAAAGGAGAGGAGAAAAGGGGTTAATCAAGGAGAAAGAAAGAATTTGAGGGGGAGAGATGTGGCAGAGGAGAAGAAAAAAAGAGAAGAGAAGGAGGGCAGAGGTGTAAGGAGTTTGGTGGGTGTAGGGGAGAGTTGGCAGGTGGTCGGTAGGCTGGGGAAAGAAAAAGGGCCATGCAAGGGAGTTACAGGGGGTATGTATTGTCGGAAATGGAAGGGAAAGAGATATGAGAGAGAGGGTAGGTGTGGGGCTATGTAGGTGTAGGGTTGGTAGCAGGTGGGAGGTGTAGGTATAGGGGCTATTTGGTTCGTCGACTAGGAGAAGAAGGAATAAGAAGATAAGAAGGAAGGGCTGGCTAGGTAGGGGAGAAGAAAGGGGTAGCAGGCCAGCCCATAGCTAGAGAGAGGAGAAAAAAGAAGAAGGAGAGGTTAGGCTAGCCCAACAGGGGAAAGAAAGAAGGAAAAAGGGAGAGGTGTAGGTTGGGCTGACCCGGTGGGGAAGAAGGAAATGGAAAGAAAAGGAAGGGAATATGTTGCGGTCTAGCAAGGAAAAGAAGAGGGAGGTGACCGATTGGCCCAAAAAGGAAGAATAGAAAGAAAGAAAAAGGAAAAAGGAGGGAAAAAGGAAGGAGAAAGGAAAAGGAAATGGAAAAAGGGGGAAAAAATAAAATTATTTTTAGAGTTAGGGTAAGAAATTAGGTAAATGGAAAAAATATTTATTAAATTAATCTATTCAAAATTTAAAGTGTTAATTTAAGATGATAATATTAGTAAAAATATGGGTTTGAAAATTTATTTAGATAAAAAAGAGTTTGATTAAAATAATAAAATATTTATTTTAATATATTAAATAATCCTATCCATTTTTATAAATTAAAGGTCCATAAAATAATTAAACTAATAATTTAATATTAAATTATTCCAAATAATGGTTTAATTATTAAAGTTTAGGTTTTAAAATTTTGGGTATTACATTTAGTATCTATATTCATTTTGCAATTTTTAGGTATTGGTGTCTTATTAGATTTAACATCTAGAATACTATATTTCTTGAGTGGTTTTTTTGAGGTATTTTTGTTGATGAATCATGATACCCTCTCTATTTTATTTGATTTGTAATTAAAGGAAAAGTATCAGCTCACCCATTATACTCATATAGAATTTACGTTTCATCAACTTTGCAAATTCAATGCACAAAACATCATTAGTTTCACGAAAGATAATATTATTGACATAAATTTGTACCACTAGCTTGCCTTTTCATTTAGTTTTACTATGTGATAGAGGATGACATGATAAGGATAATTAGAGGGGTTCTTATTATGATAAAAATAAAAAGGGTTGGGACATTATATAAGCTAATTAGGTCTACTATTGATGGTGCTATTGTAGTAACATCTATGAGTATGCCTAATTTAGATATTATGAAATGCCCCAAAAATTTCTAATTTTAAAAATTATATTTAAATAAGTTTTTATTAGAAAATTTAATTTAATAAATTATTTTTATTAAAATAAAAAGGAAATTAATTAGGAAAAATCAAGAAGGAATTTATAAGTATTTTAATTAGGAGAAAGTTGGGTATTTTTAGCTACTTAAGGATTTTATTTTAAATTTATTAATTAAATAAATTATTTTGTTTAAAATAAGAAGGAGAAAATAGTTCCAAATTAATGTGAATTTTATAAAAAATTTAATTGGAGAAAATTTGGGTGTTTTGCTAATTAAAATGGAATTTATAGAAAACCTTTTAAAAATCATAATTTAGCCTAAAAAGGGATTTAAATATTATTTTATTTAAATATATCAAATATTTTAATTAATTTAAATACCCAATATTATTATTTTTCCTTTTTCCCTTCTTCTTTTTCGTTTTCTTCTTCCTTTTTCTTTCCTTTTCTTTCTTTTTTTTCTTTTTCTTTTGCCCCCCCTTTTCCCCGTTCAGGTTACCTCTTCCACGACCCACCTCTCCTTTTTTCTTCTTCGGCACGACCCAACCCGCGTGACCGTCGCCCTTCTTCCACCCCTCGATGCGCTGTGTTTCATTCATTCTTCCACTAAAACACTGAGTTTCATTTAAACGCACCCCCTGGTGCCCGACCGGCCCGGTCCGCCTCCCTTTTCTTTTCTTTCTTTCTTCCCTGAACCGCCCGGTTCCCTACCTCCTTCTTCTTCCTCCAGCCTTCGATCCTGCCTTTGCCGTTGACTACAACTCGCCGCCGCCATTGCCCTGGTTTTTCGCTAGCGATCTTGCCCGATTCAACTGGTCGTTTTTCTTCCCTTCTATTCCCCCCTGATTTGGCGATCACACAGACCCATCCACCTCCCTTTCTTGCGTGTTCTTCCCCTTTTTCCCTATGCATATCCATTGCCCATTTTGACTCCCACTGGCCAACCTCGCCCCCGTTAACCCTAACCCTACTTTCCTTACTCCCTATCCGACCCACATAACCCTATAAATACCTCCCATAATGGCCCTGTATCGAGCCTTTGATATCTTACCCAGAAATCATCCCTTGTTGTTGCCGCCACTTTAGACACATCTTCCTCCGCCTCCAGAAAATATCGATGCCCTTTCCGGCCATCAAACTATTCCCTGCACCTTCCTCTAGCTAACCAAATGTCCCATATATCTCGATTCTTCCTGCACAAGTCTCCCCGACTGTGTGAACTTCCTTTCCCGATCAACCCTGATTTCTTTCTCCGCCACCTTTTGCGCCACCATTAGCCACCTCTTCTGCCGCTTCCGCCGCTTCTTTCTCCACCCAAAGTGTTCTGCAGACCATACTCTACCTTCCCCTACCTCTCTTTTCCTCTTTCTCCCTCTCCTCCTCTCTCTTTATTCTTCTCCTCCATTCGGCCACCACCTGTCGCCGCTGTGCGCCTCCACCATCATTCTGTCCCTCTCCTTCTGGGAAACTCAAAATACCCCAGCTCCCACCTTAATTCTCCCTATCTTTTTCCCAACATGTAACTTTTACCCTTTTCTTTCCTTTTTCCGACCACCGGTGCCGCCTCCGTGCACCACCACCGGTGCCGCCTATTCCCGCCAGCCTAAGGTTGAACCCTAGACCCTCTCAACCATTTTTCCTATTTTTATAACCCTTAAATTATTTTATTTCAATTATTTGCATACAAATACCATTATTATTATTATTTACTATTTTTAATATGTATTATTATTATTAGTAGTATTAATGTTTTGATTATTATTTCTGTTGAGGGTTGAAGCCCTATTGTATTTTTTAATTCGATTTTTTAATTATTATTCTTCTTATTATTTCTATTATAGCTATTATTAATATTAATATGTTATTATTATTATAATTATTATTTTTATTATTACTATTTCGAATTACTGTTGTTATTATTATTTAATTATGAATATTACAACTACTTTACTATTATTTTTGCTATTATTATTATTACCAAATTTGGTTGTTTATTTTACTAATATTATTATTAATATTATTTGGATAAAGGGGCCGAAACCTTTATTCTACTTTGTTTTTGAATAATGCCTTTTTATTATTACTACTACTATCATTATTGTTATTCTTATTAATATTCTCATTGATATTATTTTAGTATCATTACTATTATTAGGGTAAGGTTTTTAACCCTATATTATAACCTTTTATAATATTTCTATTATTTCTATATCTTTAGCAAAGTTAGAATGTTATTAATGTTATTTTATTAGTATGTTATTATTTAGTCAAAGCCCTAAGGAGGTGTAGGAGCGTGCTCCAAGACCGGTGTCATTTTAGGTAAGGGTGTTACTAAGGCCATTGTGTGCTTATATGCATTATGTGCTTCATATGCTATGTATTCTATGTTTATGATTATTAATTATTTTGTATGTGGTATGACATGGAGTTGAAGTATGTTTTTGTATGGCATGTGTACTATATGTATGTGATGATATGTGTTGTGACCCTATAAGACATGCATGAGAGGATGTCGATGTGGTTTGTGTGGGAGAAAGGATTAAAAAGGAGGATGGGGAAAGAAGTTGACTAAGGGAAGTGATTTGACCTAATTTTATGGTTTTATAAGGAATAATCTAATGTATGGTTTTATGTGGAAGAATATAATTTATGGTTTTATGCGGAGAATATAATATATGGTTTTATTTGGGAGAATGTAATTTATGATGTTATATGGGAGAACCGAATTTATGGTGTGTTTGGGAGAATCTAATTTATGATGTTAATTGGGAGAATCTAATTTATGATGTTATATGGGAGAATCGAATTTATGGTATGTTTGGGAGAATCTAATT
Organism: Tamarix chinensis; assembly: GCA_030549775.1. NCBI lineage: Eukaryota > Viridiplantae > Streptophyta > Magnoliopsida > Caryophyllales > Tamaricaceae > Tamarix > Tamarix chinensis. The sequence goes on along the minus strand of CM060179.1, from coordinate 74,615,739 downwards.
TATGATGTTATATGGGAAAATCGAATTGATGGTTTGTTTGGGAGAATCTAATTTATGATGTTATTTGGGAGAATGTAATTTATGATAATATATGGGAGAATCTAATTTATGATTTGTTTGGGGGAATCCAATTTATGGTTTTGCTTGGGAGATTCTAATTTATGATTTTATCTGGGAGAATCTAATCAATTGTAAGGTAAGGATGAATCTTCGGTTTTATGTGATTTGAATCTAGGGTTTGGTAAGGATGAATATTTGGTTGGTATGGATTGAATTTAGGGTATTGTATGACAAACTCTTGGGTTTTGCATGGTGGTATTAGGGTTTGTATGGTGGTATTAATGGTTGTGTGGTGGTATTAGGGTTGCGTGGTGGAGTTAGGGTTTTGCATGGGAGTTAATGATTGCATGGAATTTAGGATTTGCATGAAAAGTTCGAATGGTCGCATGGGATGTGTAAAGTCTGCATGGGAGTAAAATTTACGTATGAAAAGTTAATTTGGGATGTAAGGAAGGTAATGTAAGCGTTGTTTGGGTAGTTAAACACTTTGGATGGAAAATAATACATGGAACATTATCTGGGTATGTAGGAGACGAAGCTAGGGTTTGGAGTGGCTAATTGTGAATTGTCGTGGTTAGTTAAGGTTTGGAATGGCTAATTATGGTTGTTATGGTTAAATAAGGTTTGGAGTAGTTAATTATGGTTTGTGGTGGTTGATTAGGGTTTGGTGTGGCTGCTTAAGGTTTTTGTTGTATCATGTGTTTTTGGTGATTAAGGTTTAATTATGAGAATGGAATCGATGATTTGTGATGTGTGGAGTGTTAAAATGATTTGGGTGATGTGAGGTGGAGTAAGAGGGGATGTTAAGGCCTAAATTAGGGTTTCGGGATAAAACCCTAGAGTGAGATGTGAAGTAGAATTGGAGGATAAGTGTAAAGGGAGCGATTCATGCATGTCTAGGGTTTGGTGGTAGCACATGTGTAATTGGTGAATAAAGTATGATGATGAATATGGAATTTATGATTTGTGATGTGTGATGATTCATGCATTTCTAGGGCGAAATCTTTTAAATAAGATACTTAAGACATTAATCACTTAAAGTGGAAGATATTGAGACGGGACCAGCCGATCCACCGGTCAGTAATAGTGGTTAGGGTTTTACCCTATTGTGACCGATCCACCGGTAATAATAGTGGTTAGGACATGATGTCCTATATGTGACCGGCCCACCAGTTATAATAGTGGGGGATCCCGATCTCAATGAAAATAAACTAGAGTTTTGCCAAGGCAAATAAAAGACACTAACTACTTACAGTGAAACACCATGCGAGGAGGAACCGAACCTATCCACCGGTTAGGAATAGTGGTTAGGGTTTTTACCCTATATGTGACTGATCCATTGGTTAAAATAGTGGTTAGGTTTTGACCCTATTATGACCGATCCACCGGTAATAATAGTGGTTAGGGTATGATGCTCTATTGTGACCGGCCCACCGGTTATAATAGTGGGGTGTTCCTATGCTCGCATGGATTGAAAAATGCATGGTGTGAATCGAATTCTGATAAGAGATTAATTAAATGATTAATCTGGATTATATATGGGCCTTTGTACTTTTACCTGGTTGGTCATATGCATTTATGATTATGCCCTTTTATGTTCTGCATGATTTATGTGTTTATGTGTTGGCCTTAGTGCTCGATTACCTTACTCAGTACGTAGCGTACTGATCACCCTTTTCATGGGTGCTACTCATTCCCACGAGTAGTATGCCCTTCTGACTTTGTGTAGGTGGGTGAGATATCCGGTGGGGCTGAGTGCTGAGCATGTTTGGCTCAAAGTTCAAGAGAGTTATGGCCATATTTCAGTCTTTATGTAACCTCTATTGCTCCTTGTTATTCCTTTTGTTTTGGATTTTTTGAAATTAAATATTAATTTTTGTAGCTATTACTCCTTTTGAGGAATTTTGATTTTGCACTCTAATTTCTATCTTATTATTGATTTATGATTCGTTATGCGTACTCTAATTTTTAATGAATGATCTTTCGAGTTCTTTTATGAACTGTTGGTTTGAGTTTAATGTAAATCTTTTCTTAGCCTTAGCACTTGGTACTGGAACGGTCAGAGAGAACCTGTCTGGTACTAAGTGTGGCGGTAACATCTCCAAAATTCACGGGTTTTAAATTAAGTATTTTAATTACTTCCGCTTTCAAAAAAAAGTAGTGAATTTTTGGGTGTTACATATTATTAGACTTTAGCATTTAATAATATGACACATGAGTGTCAAAGAAATAATTAAACTCTATAAGTGAGGGTTTATGGATGGATAATATGGAGTTTTATGTGCATGATATAATCAGTAAGTAGAAGTGAGTTAGCTTTTCAACACATAAATATAGTGTTAAGGGGCCTCTTGACTATATTCATTCAGATTTGTCATCCTATAAGGGTGGTTTCTAAGGGTGGATCTTGTTGCCTAATAACATTTATTAATGAATTTTATAGGAAGGTATTGACTTATTTTCATTAAAACTAAGATTAATATGCTTGATGTTTTCAAGTGTTGGAAGATATTACTAAAGAAGTAGACTAGGAGGCATATTAAGTGTCTCTAGATAGGTAATGGTCTTTAGTTTTTGAAGCAGTATTTCACTAATTAATGTGAGGACCATAGGATTACTAGGCACCACATGTGTTGGAAGACCACAATAAAATAGGGTCCTTGAGAGAATAAGATTGATCATACTAGAGAAAGCATGGTGTATGTTGGGGTATGGAGTTTTGACATTTTGCATGGAAATATTTCTGATGAATAGGTAACCCAACTATTCCACCGAGTTAATATAATACTCCCATATTGAGTAGAGGGTTATAAGGTTTACTTATATCAACATGGTATATCATTCTTTTGATGATTCCATCCTAAAAACTCCAAAACTAAGCATACTTGTTGTAAGGCTCTTTTTAGGACGATGACCCTTCTAAAATGAAACTTTCTCTACAAGCACATGAGTGAGGATAAAGTACGCTGAAATGACTCATGTTAATCTGTGGGGATAGTTGATCAATCTAAAATCACACTCGGGTAGCTTTAACAACATTTGTGAGTTTGATGTGTTAACAAGTGTCCCCATATGGTCGTATCAATTTGTGTGTTACAATTGAAGACACCTGAATAAGTATGGTTTAGTATACTTGTTGATTATTCAAATTTATATAATTTTGGTAGTCCTGCATATGCCTATATGAATGATGGGACACTCAAACCTAAAGAAAATAAGTGTATTTCATGGCTATATATTTGGAGTGAGGGGTTATAGACTATGGAACTTTACTACATACGCATTTATATCCAATAGGAATATTACCTTTAATGGTTTTGTATTCCTCTAGAAAATTGAGTCTTATGTTGATAGATTGTTTAAGGAGATGTAATAAGAGAATTTACATGGTGTTATGGGTTAGGTGGAGGTTGATTTATACCAAATAGACCCTTCTAATAGATCTAATATCCCTACGGTTGGTGAATCTAAGTAGTAGGTGGAGTAAAAAAACATTACTCTAGGTTAACCATGGAAAATTCTTAAGCTTTATATCATATATGACTTTGAAGAGTTAACATGTTATACTTTATCTAGAGGAGAGAGAATTATTAATGTGAAGGAGCTAGTTTTATACTTTAATGTCATTGCTAGTGCTGATTTTTCTTAATGATGTATTGCTTTAGAGGAGGAGAATTAGACATGGAAACTTGTAAATGTGCCTAAGAAGAAAATTATTGATTGCATATGAATTTATAAGTTCAAATAAGGAACCCCAAGAAATGAGAGACCAACATACAAACTCATTTAGTTGCACATGAGTTCAATTGGATGCCTCCTATAGACTCTAGTGAGCAATTTTCTCTTGTTGTTAGGTATACTTCCATTTGTACTCTACTTGTGCTTGTGGCTATGGATTTAGAACAATTGGATGTGAAAACAACATTTCTGCATGGTGAGTTTGAGGAGGAAATTTATATGCGCTGACCATATAGTTTCATTGTTAAGGCCAAGTAAGATCATGTGTGCTTGTTGAGGAAGTCACTATATAGTTTGAAATAGTTACCTAAGTAATTTTATAAGAGATTTTATCTATTTATGATTGAACATGAATTCTACAGGAGTGGCTACAATGGATGTGTATACTTGAAGGAGGTTTGTGGTGGTTCTTTGGTGTATTTACTTTGTTTGTTAATGGCATGCTTGCAGTAACAAAATAGTTGTTTGAGGTTAACAAGGTGAAAAAAATAATAAAGATTGAGTTTGAGATTAATGACTTTAGAGGTGCAAAAAAGATACTTAGTATAGAGATCATATGAGACCACAAACAGATGTGTCTTTACTTATCATAAAAGCATTATGACAATTAAGTTATGGAGAGATTTCATATAATTGGATTCAAGCTAGTTAGTAATCATTTAGTTACTCACTTCAAATTATCTACATTATACTACCCCAAATAAAAAGATGAGGAAGATTTTATGACCATAGTTCCATGCTCTAATACTGTGGGACATGTGACGTATGCTACCACTTGCTCCAAACCTTCTATTAATCATGTTGTGAGTCTTATCAATATGGAAAATGGTGAACTTTTTTAATTCTCACTAGTAAAATGAAGTGGATTTTTAGGTACTTGAAAATTATTGCATCATCTTATTTGGAGTATGAGGGTTGATTAATGAGTTGATTGGTTTTGTTAACTCTATTTATGGTAGATATTTTGATATTAGAAGATCAACCGGTAGTTATAGGTTTTGTTTTAGTGGTTTTACAATTATTTGGAGAACATTCTTGCAAGAAGTGTTTGTGTTGTCCATTACCGAGGTTAAGTACACGACTGTGACCAAGGATTCTTAGGAATTTGCATGGCTTAAAGGATTTATTCACGATCTTGAATTTTATCACTTTACTCCCATTATTCGAAGTAATAGTTATAGTGTTATTTGTTTGCAAAAAAAATCACACATCTTTCCACCTTTTAATGAAGCACATTCGAGGTTCCATTGTTGTAAGATAGGATATGTTAAAGAGGGTGGATACTATAAAGAATCTAACAAATATGTTAATGAATCCATTAACTATGAGCAAGTTTAATTATTGCTAAAAATTTGTTGGTTTTCATATGTTTTGAGTTCCTTTGGAATAATTTTTTTCTTATGATGATTTTGTGTGTTGTGTTAATTCTTTAAATATTACATCAAAATGGATAACTATGACCTTGTGAATTACATTTGAGGTGTTATGTAGCATGGATTAAGGTGTGTGAATATTCAAAGGAAAATTGGTGTGAAACCAAGCTTAGAGGTGTAACACCCTAAAAGTTTGTAACAATTATTTTCAGGTGTTTAGCCTTTTTATTCACATTTTACCCTAAGAGCTTCATTATTTTGTTTAACCCTTAAACCATAACCCATACCATTTCTTAAACAAGTTTACCCTAAATAGTTTCCCCCTTTTTCCTTTTCTTTAATCCTCACACTCAACCAATTTTTTTCCTAGTTTGATTTTGTAATTAGAAACCCTAACCTAAACAAACTAACATAACATAACTAAGTTTAAACCAAACTAACACTTAAAAATTATCCTTTTCTCCTTTCTCATGCCAACCTTGCACACATAGTCCCTATAATCACCATTTATTTTCTCAACAAATAGATCTCCATCATGTATACCCTCTTATGCATGTTAACCCCTCTTATAAACATTCCCCTTCATCATTTTTCCTCAGCCTTCTTATAGCTGAACCAACCTCCTTCGTTTTCCTTTCCAATCTGTTCAACACCATCACCACAATCTCCTTCATTATCCACTTTCTTTCTTAACTTTTGACTCCCAGCTCATATGATTTCTCTATGTCTATGTTTTTTTGTTCACAACACTACCTTTATAGCACCACACCACTTAGCACTCTTTTCCTTCTTCCTTCCTAGTGTGTGGTCCTTCTCTATTCCCCAACCCCACCCTTTTTTAGAACCATCACCTCTAAAGTTGCCTACCCTACACACACTCTATTCCTGCCATCAACTAACCACCATCACCATATCTTCTCATTGAGCCATCACTCCCACCCAACCATCTTCCTTATAGCGCACGTTATTATCCTCATGCAATGCTAACACCCCTTACTACCACCCCTTTTTTAGGGGCTCACACTTCTCTAACCCTCATGTATGCAATCCTTGTGCAACCTCACCTACCTAACCTATCCCCTTCATAGTGTATAGTCCTAGGCAAAGCCATTTCCTTTCATAACCTAGTTACTTGTGCATTGGTTACTTGCACCAATTTCCCTCCTCAATGTGAGGGGCTTACTATGCTACCCTTTATCAAAGTGAGAGCAGGCGTTGGTAGCCTTGCTAGCCTGGCAAGTGTAACTTTAGTTGTGTATCTATTTGATTAGATTTAGCTAATTATTGTGATGGATTTGGTTGTTGTTTTTTTGGTTACTAATATATGTATTGTTTGGTTTTATTTTAGGTAAAGAAGAAGGATTAATGGTCACTGAGAATTTATATTAGGTTGCTTATATTTTTGCTTTTGCTAGTATTAAGATAACCTATATACCTTAGTCAAATGTACTTGTTCTTTGCATGATAGCATATTAGGGTTATGATGTGTTAAGTTATAATTACTATCCTAAGCATGTCTTGTTATGTTGTATTTATTTTCGTAAATATGCTAGCCTGAAATTATATATAATAGATTATGCTAAATTATTGTGTGTACAAAAATATTCTAAAATAGGTTTAATGTCAAGGATATATTATATATGATCTATATGTCTAATATAATATATTATTTAGTCATATTAATGCATGATTAGTAGTATTGTATGTCATAGGGGTGATTTGATCTTTTAAGTGTACCATGTTTACTTTATTTCAATATGTATTAAATAATGTTAAGTATGGAAATATGTGATTTATGATGATGAATTAGTTATTCATATTAGAATTTTATGTTCTAAATCATGTGTAGGGACAAAATATTTATTTGTTATGTCTGGTAATTCACCTCCATGCTAAAATATTTTAATTATCATGTTTTAACTTTTTTATGATAAATTATTGAATAAAATAAAATGATCATTTAAAATAGATAATAATGTGGTAATTATGGTCTTAGGGGCATTTTGGTTATTTTTGACCTATTTTATCCAAATGTAAATGATTGGACATATGCCAACCTTATTTGATTATTAGGTTGACCCTAGTGTTGATTCTGACCTTAGTTTAATCATTAACCTTAATGTTGACTTGAATAATTAAAAATATGTAAAAGTTGTTAAGTATGTAAATTGGAGATGTTGTGTATTATATCATTTCATGATCAAGTTATTAAAATATTAATGCTTAACGCAAAAGACTTTGTGATCGAGAATGATGACTCTTTAAGAGTAGCTACCCAAAAGAAGCAATTTAGCCTATGGTTTGGTTTTGATTTTTTTTTGTCCCTTTGTAACCCACCCATGCCTTGCATCTTACTCTACTCACTTCTTTAAAATTCTTAGAGGGTATGTATACTTATGGGTTATATGTTCTTCTTAATAGGGTACTATGCTTCCTTTGTGTGCTAGTGCGATTAGGGTACCTTAGTGTCATTGGATTGATAGTTTATAAGATAATATGTTGTACTTGTGTGTCGGTATGATTAGAGTACCTTAGTATCTCCAGGTTGATATGAACTAATCTTAAATGAATAAAATGGAAGTAATTATTGTTTGATTTTGAATGATATTGGATTGGAAAGTCAATAGTTACTTTTGTGCCCTATATGTGGTCATTAGTTGCGTTCATGGCCTACTTGTGGTCCCTAGTTGCTTTTGTGTATTACCTATGGAGATGTGGAATTTATTGGTGCAGTTGTTGAAATAATGAGATATAATGTGATTGTTATGAAAGGATCGATGCCTTCCCTTCATGGAACACCCTTGGCATATTTTAGTTTATTTAGCTTCTTAATGGTTTAAGTACATGGATATGTCCAGCATATGAACTTGGTGGAAATTGTTTATCTAGCATGTTTGGTGTATTTAGTTATTGCTTGTATCATTTAGTATTTTTATACCAAATTCTCTTGTGATACCTTCTATGTGCTCCCTACTTTGCATGTTTAGTTTTGTATAGTGGTTTACTCAATACCATCATACTCATAGGTTCTATTTCATGATCCCTTACTTATTCAATGGGTAGTTATGAATTTGTAGGATTGCTTATAAGTTAAAAATTGAAGACTAGTATTTTTGGGGTTGAGAGTTAGGACTATCAAAATATCCTTAGACTCTTATGTCCCTTATGTATTTCTTTCATTTGATTTTTGTAATTATTATCTTATCTTGTATTATTAGACAAATATTAACCTATAATGTAATATCTTTTCAGTTATTATGACTATAGTTACTAATTTAACAAGAATAATGTTTTAGCCTTAGCATTTGGTATATTAATGATAGAGGAGACTAGACTTATACTAGGTGTGGTAGTAGTACCCTATGTTTTTAATATTTTAGCTTTAGTAATTAGCTCTTTGAAATGAAATTTTTTAGGTTCTAAAAATAGAAGTGTTTGATGAAACTATAGTGCCCTTTAACTTTGTAATAGATTGGTTATGGTGTTTAGAAAAGGAATGGTGAAATAGAGCACAACATAGGGGTCGTGTTTTCCAACACAATTGTATCAATACTAACATAGAGGATCCATGTTGATGGACATGCCTATGTCGATCTAAAACTTCACTCCATTTTTGTTTTTATGTTTTTGGGCTGCCTCTTTCCTCAACGCCTATATATTTTCTCTTCGACATGAACAAGAGTGTGATTCCTTAATATTTCTCAATTTTTATTATGAGATACTTGTAAGAGAACTTGTCAAATTGAGTGATTGTTATTGTTCTCCTTGTATTCTCTATTTCATACTTAATAAGATCATCAGTTTTCCCAATATTTCGACTCTATTTTTTCTTTTTCACTTAGATCTTGGAATTACTAATCCTGTAGGGTTAGATCCTATTTGTTTGACCTATTTAATCTTCAATATGTAGTTATTCTTATGTTTGACCAGTCATAGGAACCAACGTTGAAACTCACATTTTCCATACATGTAACATTTCCCCATAATTCACCAATTTTGAAGAAAGTCTCCTAATTTCATGGTAGTAAGGGAGCACCAATCGCTAATAACCACATTTCTAACTAGTCACTTCTTACTTTAGGCTTCCCAGTTTTCTTACCATAGCTTCCATATCCTCTTTTTCAAAGAACATGAGTAGGTGCTTCTAGCTTGCCAGTGAACTCATATTTATACCCATCACCCCTTGAGCTACAATACTTTACTTATTTGATCTTAGAGATAAAGGAATTTGTTATCTCTACCATAATTCAATTGATGTTAGTTAGGTTCTCAAAACTCACCATTTTAGTTTATCTTCTTCATTAACCACCTCCTCCTCAGCTATACCTAACTCTGACTTACCCTTTTTAAGTGCCTTCAAATGGCTAGTAGGATCTTTGTAGCTCCTCCCATCTTGGGCATTTGTTCTTGTAATCTACTTCCACCTCAATCCCTTGTGCTTACTTAAATATTTTTCCATTCATTTTCATAGCTTCACCTTTTCAAACTTAACATTTTAAACACTAATGGTGTAGTGTCCTAGCCTTCTACCATTCTCCCTAATAATTTCTTGGAGCCCCTGTTCTTCCCTATATAAGCAAATAAAAGCAAAATGATATGGCCTATCTTTCTTTAGTTTTCTCTACATAAAGTTAACCAACACTTTCCCATGAGGAAAATATAGTCTTTTGAGGATCCTATTTGTGATCCCCATAGAAAGGTGATTGTAGAAAAGGTTAAAACCATGTTTATTATGATTAGAGGGGGTATAAAGGGTTTTTGGTGGGCTTAACCTCTCTCATTTCTCCAAACATTTTGCTATATCAAAAATTATTTATTGTAATAATAAATCTATATAATACAAATCTATTAATTTTTTCAAGTTTGAAAATAAAAAAATTCTTCTTACTTGGAGAAATTAATTATCTATCAAACCCAAGCCATGCAAACCATACAAAACATGCAAAAATCATTTCCCCCCTTTTCTCTCCTAACATAGAAAGTTAAAAACTTAAGCTATGTTTTTTTTCTCAAGCAAATTCCCTCCTTTTTAAACCCTAATTTTCATTTTTATCCTCAGCCTTTTACAGCCCCAAAATCCAGCTAAGATAAACCACTTATAGGTTACATAACTCAAACACAAGTAACTTTCATCTTAGATGACAAGTCACTTTCAACACTTGGGAAGAGAAATATATATTTGGAGAAGAGTGAGGAAGGCTAGAAGATATCATTTATTTCTTTTTGTTGCCTATAAATTTAAAAGAAGTATTTTCCATTTCTTTTTATGTGATATGGCTATTATAACTTGTATTATGTTAAGTAAGGGGTTAGGAAATTTGAAATTAGCTAAGATATTCCACCTATAATGGAAGTACATGAGTTGGAATCTATACATGATGTTCATCCCTATTAGGCTTTACTAAAAGTATTAGTTAGCTAAGTTGTACACTTTAATCATACACTTCTTCTATAAAAGTTACAATAGGATGAAATTAAAAAATAACTTACTTTTGGCTGCAATATTTTCCTCTAAAAAAACATTGCAAGCTCTAATTCACTCTCAATTATAAGATTTGAAGCTTCTTCGTTCAATATTATTCTAAGAGTTATATAACTAAGGTGGTTCTTACAAGTGTTGATTCAAGGGGTTGCCAAGAATTACTTTTTTTCACTTCTTCTTTCCCCTATTCCTAGCTCTTTTTTTGTTGCTGCTATTATTCACTTTGAAAACACTAAAACCTAGCAAGAATAAAGTTGGATATCATATGCATTAACTTAGTATCAAAGATTAAGATGTTTCAATTGGGTTCTTATCATAGTCTTATAGTCAACCTTGTAAAAACCAGACACAAAAACACAAATATTCTAGCTAACCCTCATTTCAAACCCATTCCTTTTCTTCTCCCACACCTATTTCTTGCTTTCCTTTTTTTCAAGATTTTAATCTTCAATGGGAGACCAACTAATACTAAGAGAGTTAACTTATGAAGAAACAAACAACTTGAGAAGGGATAGAGATATTGATTTGATATGAGAATGGCACTTGATATCTTAGAGATACTAGCTCCTAATATAGATTGAGCCTACCCTTAAAGACCTCGCCTTATTCTAGATCCAAATGAGGTTATTGTAGAAGAAGAAAATAATGGTGGTGAAGGCTCTTCCTTAAGGGAATCCTCTATGAGCCAAGAATGAGGATTCATAAAAAAAGGATAGCACTTTCATGATGTTAGGGCTAAGATCTTAGAGTTTGAGAGATATCACAATCTTCAAGATTTTCTAGAGTAAGAGTTACGATGTAGTAAGTTATTTAAGGCTAAGGGGTATGTCAATACCAAATCCTTTAAGGTGGAAATTCTTAAGATCAATGTCCATGATTCTTTATGGTGGGAAACTGTAGTTCATAAGAGGAGAAAGAAAGGAAAATCAAAGATTAAGTCTTGGAAGAAAAGGAAGAAGCTTATGAATGAGAGATTCCCTACTCCTTCTTTTACTCAAGACTTATATAACAAAATGTCTTCTTTGAAACAAGGGTCATTAAGTGTAGAAGATTAAATTAGAGAGTTTGAGAGACTCTCCATAAGGCTCGGTTTGGATGAGTTGGAAGAATACACTATATCACATTTTCTTGGTGTTCTTAGGTAATACATAGCTATAACAGTAGAAATGCATAGTTACTATACTTTAGATGAGCTTTTTCACCTATCCATCAAGGTAGAAAACCAAAAAAAATGAAGAGGGTTATGAGGTAAGGAAGTCTAAATCGGGTAGATAAAACTTGATGGAAACCTGTTAGGGTTTCACGAAAGGATCGAAGAAATTAATCAAGCGCGGGGTTCGACTCGCCAGATTCAGCCTAAGGAAAAATCCCAAAGGAAGATCCAAAGATTCAGAGGCACAGTTTTACAATGGCAAGTGAATTCGAGAGAAAGAATGATCAAGATTGATCAAAGACAGAGAACAGACGCAGTAGAGAAGAAGCGAATGAGAGGTTTGCCGAGAGAGGGAGAGATCGTGATAGAAGAATCGAGAGAAATCAAGAGAGTATCGTATATCAGTCCAAAAGTTCTGCCGTATTACAACATATATGCCCTATTTATATAAGTGTATACACTGTATAAAAATACATCATACATCTAGCCCAAAATCACGATACAGCCCAGCAACACAATTAGGAAATGGGTCGAGATAGGGGTCGATAATGGACACGAGACCAGCCCCAAAAATACATCAAAAATCTCCCCCAAATTACAAGATAATATTTAGACATTAATTCCCATCAGCTAAAATAATTCTAGCTAATCATGGCTATTAAGGATTGATTAATCCACAATCTAACTAATCCATTATTATGGACCGGGTGGCGGATTATACAACCGACCTAATTTCCATTTAGCTAATTTGACCGGCGAATGCATCACATGGGATTACATACAATTAACAAAAAAAAATATATAATCTGCAACACTCCAACAGCTCCATCTAGAATCCATGTGCTGCATCAACTTCCTATTTATTCACACAAGTAAGACAAACAATTATAGGTAATAAATGATTCATAGCAATTATCAAAATTAATTAAGTATAAAGTTTTACGATTCACATCATTCCCCTCTTCTTGAAAAGGTTTCGCCTCTGAAACCTGAATAAGTCCCAGAAATGGACTAAGATCAGCCACATTAAAAGAGTTACTAGCATTCCCAAATTTAGCAGGTAAATCAATCTTATAAGCATTGTCATTAATTTTCTCTAACATAGTAAATGGTCCATCTCCTCTAGGATCTAATTTTGACTTCCTAAAGTTTGGAACCTCTCCTTCCTAAGATGTACCCAAACTAAGTCCCCAGGTTTAAAAATCATTTTTCTCCTCCTTTTATTAGCATTTTCAGCCATTTGCTGCACCTTTTTATTGATTTGTTGACTTACAGACTCATGTAACTTTTTCATATTATTGGCTCTAGATTCAGCATCAAAATTTTGCAAATCAGCATGAGGTAAAGGACTTAGGTCTAAAGGAGTTAAAGGATTAAAACCATACACAATCTCAAATGGAGTTTTATTAGTTGTAGAATGCAAAGTCCTATTATAAGCAAACTCTACCTGAGGTAAAACATATTTCCACAGTCTAAGATTCTTTCCAAGGACAGCCCTTAACATATTACCTAATGTTCTATTTGCTACCTCAGTTTGTCCATCAGTTTGAGGGTGACAAGTTGTAGAAAACAATAATTTAGTTCCTAATTTTCCCCACAAAACCTTCCAAAAATGACTCAAAAATTTAACATCCCTATCTGAAACTATAGTCTTAGGTATGCCATGTAATTTAACTACATTAGAAAAAAATAATTCAGCCACAACCACATCATCATTTGTTTTATTACAAGGTATAAAATGAGCCATCTTACTAAACCTATCTACTACAACCATTATTGAATCCTTAGCTCTATTAGTCCTAGGTAATCCTAAAATATAATCCAAAGAAACATCAAACCAAGGGTGGTTAGATACAGGCAAGGGAGTATATAAACCAAATGGTTTTGAAGTAGTTTTAGCCTGCCTACAAGCAATACAATTGACACAATATTTTAACACATCCTTCTTCATGTGAGGCCAATAAAAATGATCAGTCAATATATCTAAAGTTTTCTGAAATCCTAAATGTGCTATTAACCACCACTATGAGCTTCTTGAATTAATAAACCTCTGTAAGAACATTCAGGAATACATAACCTACTTTCCCTAAACAAATAACCTTCATTAATAAAATATTTTCCCTGTGTAGAAACTTCACACTTTTTGTAAATTTCTTTAAAATCAAGATCTTCCAAGTATAAAAATTTAATACTAGAAAAACCTAACAAAGTAGTATCAGCAGCATTTAATAAAGCATATCTCCTAGATAGGGCATCTACAACTACATTATCACTTCCTTTCTTATACTTAATCATGTAAGGAAAACTTTCAATAAACTCTATCCATCTACCTTGTCTTCTATTTAACTTTGATTGACTTTTTAAATACTTAATAGCTTCTTGATCAGTATTAATTACAAACTCTCTATGCCACAAGTAATATTGCCAAACCTCTAAAGCCCTTACTAAAGCAAACAACTCCTTTTCATAAGTAGAATAATTCAAAGTACTACCATTTAATTTCTCACTAAAATAAGCTATTGGTTTGCCCTCTTGAGAAAGTAAAGCCCCTATTCTTAACCCTGAAGCATCACAGTCTAATTCAAACATCATTTCAAAGTCAGGAAGGCTTAACACAGGTGCTTGGGTTAATTTAGTTTTAAGTGTTTCAAAAGATTTTTGCTGTTCTAAACCCCACCTAAATCCATTATCCTTCTTTGTTATGGCAGTCAAGGGAGCAGCTATAGTACTAAAATTTCTAAAAAATCTCCTATAGAAAGAACACAACCCATGAAAACTTCTTACTTCAGTCACACTCTTTGGCACAGGCCATTCTTGAATAGCTTGAATCTTATCTTTATCCACAGATATGCCATCTTTTCCTACCACAAATCCTAAGAAAACCACATTTTCCAAACAAAATCTAGACTTAGTTAAATTAGCATAAAGTTGTTCTGTCTTAAACACATTCAAAATAATCCTTAAGTGTCTCAAGTGTTCCTCTAAAGACTTACTATATACAAGTATATCATCAAAATAAACAACCACAAATTTTCCAATAAAGTCCCTCAAAACATAGTTCATAAGCCTCATAAAAGTACTAGGAGCATTTGATAACCCAAAAGGCATCACTAACCATTCATACAATCCAAAAATAGTTTTAAAAGTTGTCTTCCACTCATCTTCTGGTTTCATCCTAATTTGATGATATCCACTTTTTAAATCTATTTTTGAAAATATAACAACACCATGTAATTGATCCAACATTTCATCAGGCCTAGGTATAGGATATCTATACTTTATAGTTATCTTATTTACTACCCTGCTATCCACATACATCCTCCAACTACCATCCTTTTTATGCACTAATAACACTGGAACTGCACAAGGACTCATAGATTCCTTAATGTATCCCTTACTTAACAATTCAGAAACCTACCTTTTTAATTCCTTAACTTCCTCAGGATTAGCCCTATAAGTAGTTCTGTTTGGTATAACAGCTCCTGGAATAAAATCTATTTGATGCTCTATTCCCCTCAATGGAGGTAATCCACTAGGAATGTCCTCAGGAAATAATTCACTATATTCTTCCAATAATTGTTTTACTGTACTAGGTATATATTCACTTATTCCTAACTGACATTCATAACATTCTTTATAAACCATCAAATACACATTGGCATTTCTCTTCATAGCCTTTCCTACATCCTTACTTTTAGCATAAAACCCAGATGCTCCCTTAGTGTCCTTTGAGCTAATCTCAGTCTCCAAACTAGGTTTAGATAATTCCTTGTAATCAGACTTAATTTTAATTTGATCTTCAAATATATCTTTTGGAGTCATAGGTGCTAAAATAATCTTCCTATCATCCTTCTATACTATATATCTATTCTTATAACCATCATGTATTACCTTTCTATCATATTGCCAAGGTCTACCTAACAACAAGTGAGCATCATGCATAGGAACTATATCACATAAAACAGAATCTTCATATTTTCCTAATTTTAGGTTTACTAAAACTTGTTGACTAACTTTGACATCACCTAACTCATTAAGCCATTGCAATCTATATGGTTTTGGATGTTTAGTAGTTTTTAAACCTAATTTAGACACTAACAGAGTACTAGCAGCATTAATACAGCTACCACTATCTATGGCCATGTTAAAGCATTTATCATCAATTAAACACCTAGTATGAAATATATTTTCTCTCTGTATAGCATTAGCATCAGGTAATTTGTTATTGTTTAAAGCCCTACGTACTACAAAAAGATCCCTACTCATTGGCAATTCTATTTCTTCTTCTAGATCACTATCATCTTCTCTAACTAAACTAATCTCTTCATCTTCCTCTTCAGATTCAGATTCTATGTCTCCGGATTCTCTAATTAAAATATTTCTCTTGTTTGGACACTCAGAAGCTATATGTCTCAATCCTCCACATCTAAAACATTTAATATCCCTAGTTCTGTTTGGTCCATTCACAGGGTTTGTTATCACATTATTACCCTTTTCAAACTTATTTCCTACCTTAACTTCATTATTCCTACCTCTAGATTCAACCTTACTAGTATTCTTCCAGTTTCCAGAAGTAGTTCCCCCAAAATTTCTCCTTACTGTACTCTTAAACCCAATCCCAGGGGGTTTATATTGTCTAGACTTCCTTAATTGAATCTCTATTTTAGTATCTATGTTTACCATTTCACCTAAAGTTCCACAAGGATATAATTCTACTTTATCAGCTATCTCAGAATTTAGTCCACTCAAAAACCTAGCCATGGTAGCATCATCATCCTCAATAATTCCTATCTTAATAATCAAGACCTCTAATTTCTTATAGTAATCATCCACTGTCCCCATTCCTTGACTAATTGTTTGTAATCTCTTATGTAATTCCCCATAATAGTAACTTGGCACAAACCTTTTTCTCATTAAAATATTAAATTCTTCCCAAGTCTGTATAGGTGGTTCCCCACACCTACGTCTAGTTAACACCAAATTATGATACCAAGAGGAAGCATACTCAGTAAATTCTACTACAGCTACCTTAATTTTCTTCTCTTCTGAATAATTATGACACTCAAACACTAGCTCTATTTTCCTTTCCCACTCAAAATAATAATCAGGATCATTTCTGCCATTGAACCCAGGTATACTAAGCTTAAGATTATTTAGATTCCTATAAATGAACTCTAACTTCCTATCTTGTCTATTGTTCTGCCTAGGTATCCTATCACTATTATTAGATACTTGATCTTCCAACTCTTCTAGGTTAGCTATGGGTGGAATTCTAATCCTAGGGTCCATAGGATCCCTTCCTAACACCCTTGCATGGTTAGTTTCAACTCTATTATGTTGTAGTTCATTAATTCTTATTTCCTGTTCTCCTATTATTTGTTCTAAATAAGCAGATAATATAGCAAATTGAGCAGTCATTTGTTCTTGAAAAGTCCTAAGGGTTTCTAATAGGTCATTACTGGAAACAGATTGATTAATAGATTGTCCATTGTTAGACATTATGAAATTATTTTAACCTAATCAAATAACACACTCACAGCTAATTAAACATGATCAACTTAAATAATAAATTCAGACAGACCGAACACACAGACTAATTATAAGAAAATACCACAGTATCAATGACTAACAGATATATCAATAATATAGCTTACTCAGAATTTTCCAAGCAAATGTCAATTCGACAATGATAGATAAATGAAAGGGAACGATATTACTGAGAATGCTTAAGCAAATAATCCACTTAATTAGGGACCCCTCTTCTTGGAGGTCTTACTTCTTTCGCGAAACCAAAAGGGTTCGCTGGTAATTTCACAAAAAAATACGTCTCGAAATTAGTCAAGATGCAAGTTCTTGACCAAACCCTAGGTCGATTAGGGTTTCTTTCAAGAACTTCAAAATAGCGGACAAAAATACCACAATCGCCGGTTTAAGAACAACGAAAATCGTCAAAGCCTTCGTCGTTTGCAAACCCTAAAAATTTTCACTTCAAAAGTAGGGTTAGCGAAAACAACAGATATCGAACCAGAGGTGAAAAAGAACTTAGCAGTAACAGTTAAACTATAAGCACTCGAATAATCGAGGCTCTGATACCAAATGATGGAAACCTGTTTGGGTTTCATGAAAGGATCGAAGAAATTAATCGACCGCGGGGTTCGACTCGCCAGATTCAACCAAAGGAAAAATCCCAAAGGAAGATCCAAAGATTCAGAGCACGGTTTTACAACGGCAACTGAATTCGAGAGAAAGAACGATCAAGATTGATCAAAGACAGAGAACAAACGCAGCAGAGAAGAAGCGAGTGAGAGGTTGGCCGAGAGCGAGAGAGATCGCGATAGAAGAATCTAGAGAAATTAAGAGAGTATTGTATATCAGTCCAAAAGTTATGTTGTATTACAATGTATATGCCCTATTTATATAAGTGTACATACCGTATAAAAATACATCATACATCCAACCCAAACTCACGATACAGCCTAGCAACACAATCAGGAAATGGGTCGAGATAGGGGTCGATAATGGACACGAGACCAGCCCCAAAAATACATCAAAAATCTCCCCCAAATTACAAGATAATATTTAGACATTAATTCCCGTCAGCTAAAATAATTCTAGCTAATCATGGCTATTAAGGATTGATTAATCCACAATCCAACTAATCCATTATTATGGACCGGGTGGCGGATTATACAACCGACCTAATTTCCATTTAGCCAATTCGACTGGCGAA
Source organism: Tamarix chinensis (assembly GCA_030549775.1). Lineage (NCBI taxonomy): Eukaryota > Viridiplantae > Streptophyta > Magnoliopsida > Caryophyllales > Tamaricaceae > Tamarix > Tamarix chinensis. The sequence goes on along the minus strand of CM060179.1, from coordinate 74,597,203 downwards.
TGCATCACATGGGATTACATACAATTAACAAAAAAAGTACATAATCTGCAACACTCCAACAGCTGCATCCAGAATCCATGTGCTGCATCAATTTCCTATTTATTCACACAAATAAGAAAAACAATTATAAGTAATGAATGATTCACATCAATTATCAAAATTAATTAAGTATAAATTTTTAAGATTTACATCAAAACTTCAAGGGAGATTCCTCCACCATTCAAAGTACCTTACACACCTTTGCAAAAATATGTGAAAAGAAAAGGAGTGGTGGTTGAAGGTAAGTCCAAAAGTGTTAGGTGTTTTAAGTGTTAAGGCTTGGCTCACTATCAAAATGAGTGACCTAACAAAGGATTTATGTTCATGGTGGATTTGAAGGAAGACATCAAGGGGAAGATAGTGAATAGGTGGACGAAGCCATGACTCACCATCTAATTTAAGAGAATCCTTGATGATTTAAAGGATATTGCATACTAGGGAGGCCAAATTGGAAGGTTTACAAAGAGAAAATATTTTTCAAACCAAGTGCACCATAGGCAGTCAAATATGTTCTCTTATTATGGATGTAGGAAGTTATGCTATTGTTACATCTTAAAATTTAGTATAGAAGCTTGGTCTTTCTACTTTAAAGCTTAGTAAGCCATACAAGCTATAATGGCTTAATGATGGTAATATAGTAGAGGTGACAAGGTATTTAAAGGTGACATTTTCCATTGGAAAAATCTATCATGATGAGGTGGTATGTAATGTAGTTGATGCAGGATTAAATGATCAAGACTTAGAATTTATAATTATGTAGCCTATTTTCGTTTACCTAGAGAGGATACCCTATAATTTTGAGGTTAAACAGATGACTACAGTACTAATTATGGATGTAACTTATAAAACAAGTCACTAGCGATAGAGGCATCTGTATGACATGCATAGGATGTATGAGAACATTTTTTTTCAGAAATAAATGGTGTGTGTTTAGTCTTTATTTATTTTTTTTATTTACTTAATTATTTTTTTAATTATTTACATTATAATTGGCTAGTGTATAAAGTATCTTTTTAAGGGGATTCTATCTTATAGTGTTTATCTTATAAGATGTGCTTGGAATGAGGAACAAGGCATTGTATGGGCTGATTTTGATTAATTTTTTTTCCTAATTAATTAGGATTATCTTGTAATATTAAGGAGTTACAAATAAGCTATAAAATAATGGGGTTTATACGTTCATATGTATAGCCAATTGAATGAAAATACAAGTTATTCATTATTAGAATTCTGTGTGACTTCTTCTCAATTATAATCAATTATGTATGAGTGATTATTATTGAAAAATTAATCTCTTTTTTGGTGTGAATTAGAGATTGAGTACTATCCCTGAACCCATCCATAACCCACACTAATCATCAACCCTAGTCACCACATATAAACCAAAATTCATCACCTTTAACTTTATCTTTAGTCTATTCTTATCTACTTAATTTTACCTATTTTATACGAAAACCCTAGATAATAATCCTATTATTATCATACTTTCATTATCATCATCATATCATATGCGAAACCTCTTCATTAAATCACCATCATCTTCATCCCACATTCAAAACCCTAATCATAAACCCTAAACCTAAACCCTAGGCTAAACTCTAACCATACTACACAAACCCTATCACCCTTAAAACCTAAATATTCAACAATTATCATCCTTAATCCATCATTATCATTATATTCAAAACCTAAGTGACCCATAATACTATATAATTCATAGTTCCATAATCCTATACACATCAGTGGTTCCAATGGATTCTTGCCACTTACTTTTGGGAAGCCCTTAGTAATTTGATAGAAGTTTCATGCATGATGGGAGGAGGAATACCTATTGCCTGAAGTTTGCTGAGAAGAAGATTATTCTCACACCTTTAACCAATCGGGCTAGTAATATTGATAAAGTTTTAAAAATTATTTTTTAATAGGTGAAAATTATCTAAATAAGGCTTTAGTGAAGCATAAAGTAATATATTTATTGTTCTCATTAGAAGATAATGAGGGAAAGGTTTGTAATGAGCCATAGGTTAAGGGCATTATCATAAGAGTTTGGAGATATATTCCCTCATGATCTACTCCATATATTACCCTTTTAGAGGCATAAAACTCCAAATAGATTTTGTACCTAGTGCTATCCCCCCTACTAAAGAAGCCTATGGTTGTAAACCTAAGGAAGCCTTAGAGTTGCAAGGGTAAGTGAATGAGTTGTTATCTAAGGGTTTAATAAAGGTCTCCCTCAATCCTTGTGTTGTGCCTAACTTACTTGTGGCAAAGAAAGATAGCACCATGGGAATGTGTGTTGATAGTAGAGTTATCAACAACATTACTATCAAGTATAGGTATCCTATACCTAAACTTGATGATATGCTTGATTATTTACATGATGCATTATTTCTTTCTAAAATTGACCTATGGAGTGGTTACTACAAAATAAGAATGAAATATGGTGATGAAAGGACTACTATATTTAAAACCAAGGGAGGGTTGTATAAGTGGATGGTTATGCCCTTTAGTTTGTTAAATGATTCTAGTACTTTCATGAGACTTATGAATAAGGTGCTTAGTCCATTCATTAGCAAATTTGCAGTAGTTTAATTTAGTGATATCCATGCATATAGATTTAGTGAATACAAACATGTAAAGAATATCAAACTTGTATTTCTAGCACTAAGGGATCATAAGTTATATGCTAAGCTATAAAAGTTTAAATTATTTATAATTAGGGTTACATTGTTATGCTTTGTCATTTTTCAATATGGAATAGCCATTAATGAGTTTAAAGTGGAAGAAATCACGACATGACCCACGCCTACAAGACTAAAACATATTTTATGGCCTAGCATCATGTTATAGGAGGTTCTTTAGTAGATTCAATACCCTATTGGTACCTATAACCAAGTGTATGAAGAAGGGTGATTTTAAGTGGACCAAGGTGGCCCAAGATTCCTTTGAGGTGATCAAAGGAAAGTTAAGTGAGAAACCCATCCTATCATTACCTAACTTTAAAAAGTTTTTTAAGGTTAAGTGTGATGCTAGTAGAGTGAGCATTAGTGTCATTTTACTACAATAAGGAAAACCTATTACCTTTTTTAGTGAAAAGCTCAATGGATCTAGGGTGAATTATAACACTTATGCCAAGGAGTTCTATTATTTGGTGAGAGCCCTTGATCATTGGCCACACTACTTGAGATCACAATAACTTGTGATTCACATGGATCATGAATCACTGAAGTATATTAATGGACAACACAAGATTAATCCAAGGCATGAAAAATGGGTAGAATTTTTATAATCCTTTTTCCTTTGTATCCAAACACAAAAGCGGAAAAAAAATGTAGTAGTGGATGCACTCTCTAGGAGATATTATATACTCTCTTTATTAGAAGTTATAGTATTGGGGTTTGGGTGCATTAGATAGCTCTATAATGAAAATGAAGACTTTTGATGCTATTTCAAGGACTAATACAATATGATGGAGTCATTCATCATTCAGGATATGTTCCTCTTCAAGAAAAACAATCTAGCGAATTGCTCATGGGGAAGTGCAAGGAGGAGGACTTTTTTGACCTTTGGTATAAATAAGATCATAGACATACTTAGTGAGTATTTTTATTGACAAAAACTTATGAATACACAAAGTGTAATAGCTAGATATGTCACTTGTCAAAAGTTAAAGAATCACTTCCACCAAGGATTCTACACTCCCTTGCCTCTCCCACATCAACCATGGAATCATGTGAGTATAGAATTCATTGTAGCATTACCTAGGACACAAAGGCAAAATGATGTTATGATGGTGGCGGTGGATCTATTCATTAAGATGGATGCCTATTATATAGCTAATATATTATTCAAGGAGATAGTTAGGCTATATGGAATTCTTAAGTCCATTGCCTCTAACAGGGATACCAAGTTTTTGGCCTACTTCTCAAAGACCTCATGGATGATAATTGATACTAAAATCCTATTTAGTATTTCCTATCATTTACAAACTGATAGATAAAACTAGGCAACCAATAGCAACCTCACAATGCTTCTTAGAAACTTAGTTCAAAAAACATTAAAGGAGTGCGACAAAAATATTTCACATACCGAGTTTGCCTATAAACATTCATCAACATATGCTATAGGATTCTCACCTTTTGAAGTAGTATATGGGATGAACCCTACTACTCTTATCAATCTATTCCTACTTCCTATTAAAGACCACACCAACTTTGAACCTTAAGAGAGAGCTATGGCAATGAAGAAACTTCATGAACAATTGAGGACCAAATTTGAGAAGGTGAATGAGATGAACAAGAAAATGGCAAACAAGCACTAGAAATAATACTTGTGTAGTTTGGCTTCTCTTTAAGAAGGAGTGATTTCCTTCTATAAGTAATAAAAAACTCATGCCTATAAGTGATAGTCCATACACAGTTATTGATAAGATTGGTTATAATGTTTATAAGCTAAAGCTACCCAAAGATATGGGAAATAAATCAAGCACATTTAATATAGCAGATCTACTTCCTTATATTCATGATGAGCCTTACAAAGACAAGGGGATTGCTTTTCAAGAAGGACAGGATGATGTAGGAGCATCCATATTTGAGGATCATAATTTAGCTATTAATTTTTTTAAGTTTGAAAATCACAAAACCCTTCTTACTTGGACAAATTAATTATCCATGAAACTCAATCCATGTATACCATGCAAGCCATATAAAAATCCCTTATTTTTTCTCCAAACACTTAAAAATAAACCATAAACTATGTTTTTTTTTTACAATTTTAATCCACTTTGAACCCTAATTTTCCTTTAAATCATCGGCCTTTTTCATTGTAATCCCCCAAAATTTTAGAAAACCTATAATTTAATAAATAGCTTTTATTTAAAATAAATTATATTTTAAAATTATTTAGTTTAATTATTTTATGTATTTTTGAGTATATAAATTTAGATAGGAATATTTAATAAATTAAAATAAATATTTTGTTATTTTATCAAACTCTTTTTTTTAAATAATTTCTATCAAACCAATATTTTACTAAAATTATCCTTTTTAAGCCCATATATTTAATTATATTAAATGAAATTATTAAATAAATTTATTATCACAAATATTACATCCTATTATTTTATAAATTCATTTATTTTAAAATTTTCCATTTTCCCATTTTTCTTTTCCTCTTTTTTTCTTTTCTTCTCCTTTTTCTCCTTTTCCTTCTTTCTTTCTTTTTCCTTTATCCTGGCTTTGGGCCGCCTGGCCAGCCTCTTCCCTCTCCCCCTGCGCCTGGGCCTCTAGCCCACTCCCTTCCCTCTTCTCCTTTCCCTTGTGTAGCAGCCCAGGTGCCTCCCCATTTTTTTCTTTCTTTCTTTCCTTCCCTTCACCCTAGACCGGCCGACCCAACACTCTTTTTTTTCTTCTTACCTTCGCCGGCCTGCACCTCTCCCCCTCCTTCCTTTCTTTCTTCTCCTTGCTCGTGCCTGACTAGCAGCCTCTTCGACACTATGCCTGACCACTGAGACGCCTGCAACCCCTCGCTGTCACCACCTGCCACCACTGCAGCCCTCACCCGTCATTTTCTTCTCATTCTTGGACTTGGCCAACCCTGCAAACCACCCTTCATGCCCTATTTTTCCCCCTCTTCCTCTCCCCTCCCTACCACCCTACCACCTCCCTGCCACCCTACATGCTACCACCGGCCAGCCAGCTACCCTTCTATCCTCCCTCTCCTTTTTCTTCACTTCTCCAGCCTCTCCCTGCCCCATTTCTTTGAGCCTTTCCCCTTCCCCGACCTCCCTATTCTCCCTTTTTTCTCCTTCCTTTTTCCTCCCTGCCTTGGCCATGTCGCAGCCCTTCGCCTCTCCAACCATCGCAACACCATCTTCCTTCTCGATAGCCCCCTGCAACCCCTGCACCGCCCCAACACCATCGCAACACCATCTTCCTACACCACCTTCTACACCCTTCTACTACCGCCCTGCACCGCCCCAACACCATCCAAGCCACCCCGCAACTCCCTCTTCCTCCCCTCTTCTTTTTCTCCCTATTTTCTCCCTTCTCGATAGCCCCTGCAACCCCTCCTTCCGCCGCCGTCCGGCCGCCTCTGCCACCACCCAACCCACCACTCAACTCCCTACAACCTCCTCTACCACCCCCACACCTTCTTTTCCCAAAACTAGCCCCTGCACCCCTCCAGTTTTCCCCTCTCTTTTCCTTCCTTCTTAGCCACGCCCAGCCCGATAGCCATCTTCGCCGCCTCCGCCGCTCTTGGCCACCAACAAGCTATCCCTAGCCTCCACCCACACCCCCTCTTCAGTCTTGCACCCTTCCCTTGCCTCCAATCCTCCCTCACCTGCCCTCTTTTCTAACCTAAAGACCCCAACCCGAAAATAGCCATTATCCCTTCCTCTCACCCCCTCTTCGAGCCTTCCTCTTTTATTTTTGCATGTAGCTCATGCTACATGAGCAGCATGAGTTGCTACATTTATTTGCCCATTTTTATTAATAATTTTAAGGTATTATAATATTTAAATTAATTATTTCATTAAGTAAAATTTATAAAGTCTTATGCTTTGATTTTCTTATTTCTAATATAATAAATATTGATATTATTTTTAGGTGTTGACTTTGCTATTTAAAGCTTGAATCTTTAATCGAGATACCGGTAAGATTCAATTTTTGTGGGAATTAAGGTAATCATTAAACCCCACTTAAACACATGGATAAACATATGTTTGCACATTAGGATTTTTAATATGCTATTATGTTTGATATATGGTTGTTAGTATAATTTATATGTTTGCTTGTATTGTTTAATAAAAAGGAAAGTATGCTCTTTTATGTGCTATGTGTGTAAATGTTGTCTAAGGGAAGAACTTGATTATTAATGAAAGTGTTAAAGTACTTATCCATGTCATATTATGTTATTGTGACCATTTATGCTTGAATATTATTATTGTGAGCCCTAGGGGCATTTTAGTAATATTTATTGTGCAAGAATGTGGCCTATATATGTGGATGCTAATAAGTATTATATTAAAATATAATAGTTGGTGGAGTTGGATATTGTTAATAGAGTGTTAATATTATTATTCCATGTGGTAATGCTAATTTAATAAAAGTGGTGTAATAAAGGGGGTAAAGTGGTAATTTTAGAGGCAAAAGGGCAATATGGTAATTTTATGATTAAATGGAAAAATGGTCATTTTATAAGTAAATGGGCATTATGGTAATTTTGGGAGTAAAGGGTAAAGTGGTAATTTTGGGAGTAAAGGGGGTAAGAATGGTAATTTTGGAAGAGAATGGCAAAATGGTAATTTTGTAAGAAATGGGTAAAATGGTAATTTTAGATATAAAAGGGCAAAATATTAATTTGTAAGCAAAAGGGTATTATGGTAATTTTATAAGGAGAAGGGTGAAACCGCAATTTTAGAAATAAGGGGCAAAATGGTAAATTGCAAGTAAAAAAGGGGTGTTATGGAAATTTTATAAGTAAAAGGGTATTGTGGTAATTTTGTAAATAAAAGGATATTATGGTAATTTGGAAATGATGGGTAGAAGGGTAATTTTGTAAATAAAAGGTGTAAAGTGGAAATTGGGAAAGGGTAACTTGGTAATTATGATAACAACGAAGGATAATTTGGTAATTCAATTATGATTATAAAAGGGTAATTGGATAATTGTGATAATAGAGAAGAGTAATTTGGTAAATTAACCAATAAAAGGGCATTATGGTAATTTTAATAATGGAGGAGGGCAATATAGTAATTATAATAATAGAGAGGGGTAAATTGGTAATTATAATTATGGAGAAGGATAAATTGGTATCTATAATAATGGAGAAGGGTAAATTAGGAATTATAATTATGGAGAGGAGTAAATTAATAATTATAAAAATGGAAAAGGGTAAAATGGTAATTATAATAATTGAGACGGGTAATTTAGTAATTATGATAATGGATAAGGGTAATTTGGTAATTTATCCAACTAAAGGGCAAATTGATAATTATCTAACCAACTAAAAGGGCAAGTTGGTAATCATAATAATGAAGAAGGGTAATTTGGTAATTTATCCAACTTAAGGGCAATTTAGTAATTATAACAAAGGAGAAGGGCAATTTGGTAATCTAACCAACCTAATGGGAAGTATGATAAGTGTAGCAATTATGAGGGGTGAATGGTGATCTAAAAGCGTAGGAGATAACTTGGTAACCTAAATCGAGTAACGGGTAATAGGGTAATTTGTTAAGTAAGGAAGGGATGGCTTAGCAATTCTATAAGTAAGGGGTAAATGAGTAATTTGTACCTAATATGTCACTATGAATGTGGAATTTCATAATATGACTCAAATAATGCTGATTAGCAAGGTAAGAGTATTTGATAATTAGTAAGTATCATGAAAACGAATCCTAATTCGAAATTAGATGAGATTATGATGGCCTTAATGGTTTCTCTATGTTATCTTGGATAATCGTTTGAATAAGAAATGACTAATGATATTAGAGCGATTGAAAGTGAATAAGTATCTGATTATTGTGCCTTTCGTGATCACTTTAATTAAGACACTAATACTTAAAGTGAAAGACCTCGAGATCGGGAATGGTGGCTCTTTAGGGGTCGCTACCCTAAAGATATGGTTTAGCCCACGATTATTCTGGTATTTGCTGGTGTGCCTTTGTGCCCTAGCCAGACCCTATATCTTACTCTATCTAGCTCTACAGACCTATTTAGAGGGTATGAATACTTATGGATTAGGTGTCCTTGTTGGTAGGGTACTGAGTAACTTTATGCACCAGTACGACCAAGGTACCTTCGCGTCCCTGGGTTCATGGTTGAAGGGTATTGAGTAGCTTGTATGCACCAGTACGACTGGTGTACCTTTGTGTCCCGGGTTCTTGATCTCCCGTCCGAGGTAAATAAATAGAATTGTTGTGCTAATTAAAAAGGGAAAAATACTAATCATGAAAGTGAAAGATTAATGAACCGGGCCTAGATGAATTATGATATTGATTACCGATCCACTGGTTATAATAGTGGCCCAGGAGTGTGTTGCGCTGGCAAGTGATTATGAGTACCGATCCACCGGATATAATAGTGGCCCAGGAGAGTGATGCCCTGGCAAGTGATTATGAGTACCTATCCACCAGATATAATAGTGGCCCAGGAGCATGTTGCCCTGGATGATGTTGATATGTATTCCGATCCATCGGCAATAATAGTGGGGGTCCCAAGCTTAATAAAACTAATCATGGATGTGAATAAAGTTATGTAAAAATACTAATAATTTATAGTGGAACACCATGTGAGTCGGGGCCAGACCGGTCCACCAACGAATAATAGTGGCCAGGAGCGTTTTGCCTTGGAGACCGATCCACCGGTATACAATAGTGGTTAGGTGCGTTCTGCCCTATAAGTGAGTTATAATTAAGATTGATTCATATGGTAAATTTTACTATACTCTAACTTTTATTTTCAAATGAGTTTATATGAATTGGATTTAATTAATCTAAATTTCTTATTTAACTATGTATATATAAGTTGTGTAATTGAATTAGTTTGGTTGATTGTGATGTATGTAATGGATTTTTGAGATTGAGATTCTTAACTTGGTTAAGTTCGGATAGCTCAGATTTGCTTGATTATGTCAATTATTTATGATATATTGATTATGTAATATGTATTGAAATTTATTTTATTTTATGTTGGTTGCTTAAAGTTGAGAAAACTGAAGAAAATTGATCGAATTGGAATGTATGGTTCAAACCCCATTCAAGCTACCTATATCTTTGAAAGTTGATTAGATCTTTGGGTTATTTTTATCAATTAACTTTATGAAACACTTAGAATATATTGAATTGTATTAATTAATTTGAATAATTTAGTAAGAGTTAACCGAATTTATTATAGGCTAAAATCCTAATTTTCAAAAATTATTCTCTTAAATTGGTGGTTTATAATATTATATTTATTTAAATTAAGTGTTAATATTTTTTTTTAAAAATAGTTTAAATATACATTCAAGCTATTAATTTAAATTGGCTAAATTGTACTTGGGCTTTAGAAACCATAAATATTAAGATTTTAAATTGGGTGAACCTTTGATAGAGATTATTTCAATTGATTAAATTTCTTTCCTATCATTTGTATCACTTCTCATGAATTAGCTAGTTTTATTTTATTTTTAAAACCTAGTTATTTAAGGTTTTTTTTTACACAATTTATCAATTCTCTGTAGTTCTTACTTAACTAGTTTCCTTAAATCAATTCAAAGTATTTTAAATGAATTTTATTAACTTGAGTTAGTGGAGGACTCATTTCTTTGAAATATTTTAGAGGTGAATCCTCATGTTTTGAAATTTGGATTTGTTTTCTAGAATATTCATTGTACCTTTTGATTGATTGATTGATTACCATTATGTGAACCGTTAATGATTAAGATAGTTTTATAACTTACTCCTTTGATTTTTGCATGTAATCTATGGAAGCCTCTTGGTGGGTCATAAAGCTATGGTTTTATTCCTTTGTTATTTTTGTTTAGCTAGCTATGGAATAAGGTAATCTTCTCACGATTGCTTCATGAAGATGGATTAATGTTTATGGGCTTTTAGTGTTGAAATTGATACAATTCACATGAGTTTTGTATGTCAAGCATGTAACATACCATAAATGATACTTTATATTGTTCATAAGTTTAATGTTTTGAAATTTAAACATGGATATATGTCTCTTGATCATGATGATTGAGTAATACATGTCTAAGAATATTATCAAGCATTTTAGGGTAAGAATATGCATGATAGGGTCATTCTGACAATTTTGAAGAAAATGAATATAAGACAAGTATGTATGTATAATGGAATTGAATTTTTTTTTCTCTTCAAGCATGATAGAAGTAAAAGAACATGTTAAGCTTGTTTATCATTAAGCATGGTTAAGTAGATTACATGTTAAACTTATAATGTTTATTTCAATTAATTGATTTTAAAGCATTTGTAATTGTGCTAATGTGGTTTCTTAAATGATGTTCAATGTTGAGATAAGAAAATACTCAAACTAGGGTTTTGAAGTTTTGATAGGGCTAAACAAGCCCTAAATATTATTTGGGGTTGAACATACATTAAATACTATTCAAAAGTTTTGATAGAACTGAACTCTCCCCTCAGTATTGCTCATGTAGCACCCTTATTTTCATAACCTTTTTTTAAGAAAAGAGTTTGAAAAACCTAAATTGAAATTAAAGATGAAACCCTTGCACTCAACATGAAGGAGGTATATTTAATACCCAGTCCATGTTAGGTAGAAGACTAAAGTACCCTTATGCCTCAAAGTATCAAGTGTGACTAGTGCCTAACCTAAGACCACGATAAAACCTACTAATAAATAATCAAAGTGCGAGAAAACTCTTTAAAATGTATGTAAATACTATATGATCAAAACAATCATCTTCCAAGGAGAGTTCAATCAGCACAATGATGATAAGGATTAAAGTGTAAAAATGTAATGAACAAATAAAAAGATATAAAATTGAGAAACGGTGGTTAACTTAATTCTAAGCTATCTCACACCCTATCAAGAATGTCTTTACTAGGGTTGTAGAAATTTACACACGTACTTTTCCATCTACTCATTTGAATTGGGTAGTGACCATAAAGTGGACATGTTAATACTTATATGCTAGTGAAATTAAACTACTACACAAAAAGTATGGAAAGTATAGGAACACAATAAAGGACTCACATAACAACATAATTATCAATAAACATAGGAAAAAAGCCATAATCTAAGCATTTAAACATTAAAATCAAATAAAAAAATCAATCTTTCCAGACAAACTATGTGTTGTACTCACTTTCAAACTAAGGCCTTTACTATATAAATAAAATAAACCTAGAGAAATCTCTTTAGGAAATGCTTACTTCCATCAAAAAATTAAGTTTGCTCTTAGAGGAATGGTCGGCCCCATTTAAAAATGTTAAGCAGGATCTTAGGCAAATGCTCGACCTTATAATACATTTTAGGAATTATCCATCCCTGAATAAGCACTTAAAGGATGTTTAATTCCAAGGAAGCTCTTAGAAAATTCTCAACCCCGCTAACATGGCATGTATGATGACATAATTGCTAATATATCTAGTTTTTAAGTGTATTCATCCCCTATAATATTAATATAAAGTTGAGTATTTTATATGATCACACACAATAATATAAAATGATTGAGGTTTTAATTTACTTATTGTCTATGAGTGTTTTGTATGACCACACACAACAATACAAAACATTAAATAATTATTTGTGTGCCTAAAGCTAGAACAAAACCATTATCATAGAGCATACATGACATAAGGTATGACACTAACATAGATTTATATATATTTTCTAGTTAAACCTTTGAAAATAATAATTTTAATCCCAAAATATCATTTAAGGTTCCATTGAGTGAAAACTAATAACATATTTGAGTCTAAAATGAGGTCGTATGCCATTTGTAGAAACACTTACTACTCATGGTCATAGGCTAAAGTCAACAGTTAAAGTTAATGGTTAAAGTCAATAGTCAAAGCCAATATTATGGTCAATGGTCAATGTTTAACTGTCATTATGCATATACTCCATATTTTATCATTTAAGAGTAATTTGGTCATTTTACATCAAATTATCATTAATATTCCATTAATTGACCTGTGCTACTAGTGAGGTGACCAAGTGAAGACTAGCATGTTATTAAGGTTATCATGAAGAACATGAATACTAATTATGCACATTTTTAATGAATAATGTCAAATCATTTAAACATTTAAGTTTTCATTCTCAATTTTGATCACTTAAATCTTGGATCATATTAAGCTAAATGATACCATAGTTTACATCAATTTGCACCTAAAATTTCTTTCAACTCGGAAAAATTATAATACCTCAAATTTTACTACTAAAAAATTTCAGTTTAGCATAAGTGTAATATCAAAATTGTTGGGTATTACCGCCATAATTGGCATAAGTCTGACTTACTATACCATTCTTACATCAATTATGAGATAATATAATTGGAACATAAAACATGACAAATAGATAACGAGAGAACCTTTATACACTTAAATAAGAGTTTGGAGATTTAATTCAAGCACAATATCCAAAAAACATAAAAGGAATCACATAAAACTAAGAGTCTAAAAAGGTATCTAGGAAAAAAGTGATAGCCAAACAACATCACTCTATGCCCAACCCACTACATAAGACCACTCCTCTAAACATAAGGTATCATATGCAACAAAATCATCCAAAGGGTCCCCATCAAGTTGCACAAAAACATCTAGATTATCTGCTCATGGAAATGAGTAGTACCCATGAAAAGAATGAATAATATGTTATGTGCTGAGTAAGATAATAATACAACCAAAGTAAGGTTACATAGAAAACATGAGTTCACATCCATGAATAAATATACACGTGCTTACATAAAGCGATGCAAGGTAAATACTAATTTTAGATCTCTTTATTAGATATAAATATAACCTATTATTTTATTTACATTGAATTTAGGGACCCTACTATTGTTAATCTAGTAGAATGAACTAAAGTACCTCTCAAAGAAAAATATACCTAAGCCACTACTATTGTCAGGTGGAATGGAACTAGCATATACTAGGGCAAAACACTATTGTCTATTATTCTTAAATTGATGAAATAGTCTAAAGCACCTCTTAGGGTATAACATAACTGAGTCACTATTATCGTCTAGTGGAATGGACATAATACCTCAGTACTGACTTACATAATCTTTCTTTTTAAGTGATTAATATATTTTCTAATAGTTTCTTATATCATAATCATATTCTCATTCATGTTGATTTAATATCCCACTATTCTTAATTCGGTAGAGTGGACTGATGTAACTTTAGGGAAAAAAATCTGAGCTATTATTATTCTATAGTGGAGCTAACATACAAAAACCTTAGGCCAAATCACATGATATTTTACTTGAAATGATTAATATCTTATTCATAATTGATTTTATATGCATAAAACTTAATTGAAAAACATGAAAAAATAGCTACATAGTTATCAAGATCGTCCTCAAGGAATAGGTCAAAATGTTTCTTAATAATACCTAATTTCACATTATAATCATAACTTCTGCCATAGTGGTTATTTATACACCAATTTTAGCATACCTTCCTCAAGCATTATTATAATTATTATCAACATATTCAAAAATTAAGTTCTGAATTCCATGTCCTACACATGCGATAATAACCCTATATCCAGAATTACTATTCATAACACTAATGAAACTTTAATTTTATAAATTAGGTATAAATTTTCCCATAAAACTCATATAATCACTAGATTTGATTTGCATTTATAAAATTCCAATATCAACAACATGTCCTAAAATCATGGTCTAACTCCAATGTCTCTAGAGTTACTATTTCTAAATTAAGCACTTTTCTCATTTTAGTTGGACTTAAGTCATTCATAATTACTCCAAACATTCAAAATGATATTCTTAGCATATTTTTAACCATTTAACACATTAAAATACCAAAATTTATGTATTTAACCATATTGACAAAAATGCGTTTAAGGATAGCCAAACTCCCTTATTTCATAAAAATGTCGTATGTCTTATATCACTATTTTCAATTCCTTACTTTATTATATCATTAAACGTATTAAATATAATAATTTTTCACTTATCATATATTATCAAATTCACATTACAATACCATTTATCATACTAATCCAATTTAGGTTTACAAGATATGATCTATCGTAACAACATCGTAAAAGCATATGATTTCTCATCTTACTTTCCCATCACAGGATACCACATTATCGCATCATAACAATAACAACATGAAAAACCTTAATTATGAATTATATCCTTACTGAAAAGAATGCTGTAATCTAGCAAGTATAACCTATCCTACCTCCTTCAAGACCATTGTAAAATCATCTAAGAAACAAGGATAAATAATAAATAGAACTTAGGAATAAAACTAAGGAATGTATAAGGTAAAGGAGAGTGAAAGAAAGGATGAAAATAGAATCACAAGCTCAAAGCTGCAACGGTAGAATTTTTCAAAATAAGGCAAAGGGAAATGATAACAAGTGACGAAGCTAATGAGGGTAAGAAGACCTCTAGCTACCATAGCTAGGGGTAGATGATTAGCAATGAAGTACATTGCTCAAGGGGGAGGAATGGAATTGGAGGCCTAAGGTAAAAGGGTGCTTTTTGTGGCGATGGCCAATGTTTGGGGTGGTTTTGGTGATGATGTTCCAAGGTTGGGGTGATTTCAATGAAGATGGTCATTGCTAGGGGGAACAAACGATAAGGAGGGCTACTACAAGGGAAGAACGAATGGTTGAAGGGGTATTGCTGGGTTTTTTAGAATATGTAGCAACAAAAAGGAGGATGAAGGGAATAAAGGAGGGGGCTCCTCAATTGTTTTTACTCATAAAAAAAATGGAGAGACAAATGGAGGTTGTTGGGTATTAAATGCGAATACATTGGGAGGGTATACACACACACACACATATGTTGCATGTAATAAAAAATGGGGAGAAGTGAGGCGAGGCATCAGGAAAGCTTTCAATAAAACACATCAATGAAAGATGTAGGACTTGATGGTGTGATGATGAGGGAAGGGTAGATAAGTTGTTGAAGCAAGGTGGAAGGGAATTAGTCAAGAAGGAGTGATTCAAGCAGGAAGAGGGGGAGAAGAAGGAAAAATAAATCGAGCAGGAGAGAATGAGGAAAAATGAAAAGAAGAAGGAGAAATTGATTTTGGGATTAGGATTAGAATTAGATTAAAATACTTTAGGTTAGGGTATTAAGACAAAATTAATTAACAACCATCTAGGGTTAAGTTTAAGTAAAAAATATCAATGACCTAGAATAATAATTATGATTAAGATTAGGAAATTAGGATAAGGTAAAAATATTAATTTTTTAAAATTATAATTAGGTTAAAGGTTTAATTACTTGGGATTAATATTGGGTAATATTTGGGTTATTAAAAAAATCACTTCCAACATAAATATTAAACCCCAAACCCAGGCCTAGTACTCATGTGCAGGGTTTCAAAAGTTTTGCGCCCCTTTAAAAAAACAATAATAACTTCTTTAATATATAATATTTTTAAGATTTGAAAGTTGAGAGTGAAATAATACATTTGAAGATTTAATTTGATACAAATAGGTTTTTTAACTCTTAGACAATTAAGAGAAGTGAGTTACAAAAGTTGACACAAAGTTGTTGGTCATGAGCATAACAAATTTTATGCTTCCCTCACATAAAGTCATAACCAAAATACCAATAAACATATGATTATCATGCTCATAATCAACATATGATCATGCTCCATGAATCTAATATATCAACCAATTTGATTTCTTTTTTTTGAAAAAGGATTTCAAAGTTCTTCAATAGTGGTATTTAATGGTGGAATATGGCATGAGAATCAAGAGGCTGAAGAGAGAAATATTTTAAATGGAGTAAAAAAATTGGAAGGACAAGTCCATAAAGGATAAAATTCTATAAAAAGGAAGGATAATGAGGAGATACACTTAATTTAGTGATAACATCTTCAATTAATTAAATAGGATGCATGGGGGTAGATGGTATGAGATTCCAATATCAATTAGGTATAAATGTAGTTAAGGAGGAATGAACTATGTAGAGGGAAGGATAAGGTTGATGGATCAAATTATTTGGAGGAATAAGAAATGAATGATTAAATAAAATCCAATAAAGGGATAATATTAGAGGTATAAGGATAAGGTGAGGATGAATAACATGCTAAAGTGTGATAGGATGTGCCATGATATGGAGTGAAGAAAAAAGAAGAGATAAGATGATATAGAGGGAGGTATACCTGATGAAGGTTGTATGTGTAGTGTAGATTTTCAATGTAGTTATTTTTCTTATTGGATAATAATGGAGGGGAGAGGAACTCTCCAGCCATATGGTTATAATAAATAGTTATGATCAATCCTTGTCATGATATAAGGGCTTAGATCAAGTCTAGCTTAGTATATATGTAGTTTAAGGCAAGAAAACTATTCTTTTCTCAAAAAACTCAAAATTTGGAAATAGATTCTAAAAGTAACGTGACATAAACTAAACCATTTTGACAAGAATTAAAAACTCTAAAATACCAAAATATAGTTGTTTATGAAGTATTGTAGATTTCAAATAATGAAAAAAGCTAATCTAGATCTTTTATTGTAAGAGAATCAAAGAACATAAAATAACATGCAAACAAGCTCTAAAGTTTATAAAATTTTGAAGTGAGAGTAAGATCTAAAAGATAAGGTGCTATTCTTTTAAAAATAGTAATAAAAATATAAAATTATAAAATTTACCAAATTTATATATCAAGTGATTTAGAGCCTAAGAGTAATAAATTTGTAAATATTATAATAGTAATTTAAGTTTTGACTCAAGCACGCTATATATAAATAATAATTTTACAAAAGGTATTGGAAAATAATGCATCTCACTGTCAAATGAAAATTCCCTTCACAAAAGTTTCTTAAAATACCTTGAATATCAAAATAAGACTTTAAAAAGTTTCAAAAGGTAAAATTTACATTTAAGATAAAATTAGGAAAGTTCTATAAAATATAAAAGGGCTTAAATGGCTAAATAGAACCTAAAATTATAAGAAAAGGCTTAAAATTTCTTAAGGAACATAAAAAAATAGTTAAAATATAACAACCGTTTATCCCAAATCAAAACAAATCCTACAAAAATATTATTTTAGAAAGGCATGGTAGTATATTTGAAGGTCAAACAACCCCTAAGTACCATTCAAAATTTTGATAGTGTTGAACATTCCCCTAAGTGTTGTTTGGGGCCAAACATTCCTTTAAGTATTATTCTTGGAAAAGCACCCCTAAAGTATTATGATGCAAGTGAATTTCCTAAAAATTCAATAAGTTCTACATGTGAATGGTTAGCTTACTTGATATTAAATCCCATTGTTCTAGCCTTGGTTGAAGAATTAGGCTAAACTAGCACCATTGGGTGTAATAAGATATTTTCTTATTTAAGTTTGGATTAAGAAAGGACACAATGCTCATTATGCTAATTTTAATGAAACCATATGAGTGGAAAATTAAGGGGACATCCTTGGGGTATGGAAAACTAGCCTTAATTGGATAATATACTAGATATTATCTAGTTATATATTGTTAGAAAGTTTATCTTGTTAGTTAAATTTTATCTTATTTTTTTTTCCTTAGTGCGGCATGAATGTGCATGATTTTAATGCATTTTATCTTTTAGTTTTTTATTTATCTTATGTATAATATTCAGATTTAAGGATTTGTAATTCAATTACAAAAATTTTGTGTTGTAATCAACATAATCATCATTAATGAAATTTGAGATATGTTTGAATCTTCAATTGAATCTCTTTGCAAGTTCTTTCTTATTTATGATATCTCTGAGATTAATAATCAAGTTTTTAATAAATATATGTGTCATTTAGTAGAAAAATTTTATATTTAATTAAAAAATTAATATCCCCTTTAAAATCATCCATCATCATCAACACAGACACACGCACAAAAAAATTATCACCTTCATCCAAAAGCTTAACCATAACCTTAACCCTCTATTATTAATGATTTTTACCTCCATTAATAAGCCCGTTAACCCCAATTATTTATACATAATTATCCCTACATTAATAACCCATTGTCAAATGCCAAATCCCTAGCCCCATAACCAAAACCCTAATCATTGAAATCTTCAAGTTCTTCTTCTTTAATTGATCTAATTTGTGTAGTGTTGGCCTCAATATTTATATTTGGGTGTTTTTTGCTTCAAAATATGAATTAAATGTAGTATCAAATTTTAGTTATACAACCACATCACACGCAATAGAGATAATATATTAAAGCTCACATTTTTCTATTAAAATTCAACTTATTTTACCAAGATTCTATCAAGACTCCATAAATAATTCATCAAGAAATTTCCAAGCTAGAGGATTTTTTTTCTACATTTAATAGGATAGAATTTTTAATATTAAATATCTTTTACATGTATAAAAAAATATAAATATGGAAAAGGTTGACAAGTACAATTTGGTTGTGGCTCAAATTCAACAACTTAATACTCAAATTTCTAAAAAAATGAAAGGAAAAAAGATAAATTATCTAAAATTCAAGAGGACATCTCTAATCCTATGGGGATATGTGATAAAAGAGGATAATACATGGGGAAATACCACATTGGATAGGACACAAAACACCCCTTTATGGATAAGACCAAATAAAAGATAAAGATAAATAACTTGTATGAAACAATTTGAGGTAGGATATCAAATAAGAGGTATATTAATATGGAGAAATTTCTTAGATTTTATCTTCTAAAATTTATAGAAAACATGGATTTTTACATATATCTAGAGAGGTAACAAACCATGGAGGCTATCTTTGAGTTTAAGGAGCTAAATGATGAAAGAAGATGTAAGCTAGCAATTTTGATGCTCAAAAAAGTTTCTAGGACATGGATAAAAAATTTAAAGAATGATAGATAGATAGAGGAAAAAATTAAGATCAAGTTATAGTAGAGATTGAATAATCCCCTTTCGTGCCACAATATTTTGAGTAAGATAACTTTATCAAGTTGACCATTCTTAAGCAAGGATTTATGACTGTAGAAGAATATACTGAAGAATTTGATAAGTTATCTTTGATTTGTGACATTCAATATAAGAAAAAAAAACTTGTGTAAGATTCCTAAGAGGCTTCAATTTGAATGTAAGAAAGAAGGTTGAAGAATGAATTTATGACACTTTACAATATTTAGTGAAATTAACTCTAAGTTTTGAGAAGCAATTGAAGAGGGATAAGGTGACTTCCAATCCATCATTGTCAGCACCTTCTAAGTCCTTTAATATCGGTGGTTAAAATTTTGACAAAAGTGACTGGGAGATTAAATGGAGAAGTGTGAGGATTGAGGAGAAGATGAGAGAAAGTTCTAGAAAGTAACACTTCAAATGTAGAGACTATGGACACTTTTTCAAAGAATTCCCTAACCAAAATGTTTTAACCTTGAGAGAAATTTAAATTATGGGGCTATGTACTGACAATGGAATTGAAGTAGAGGATTAGGAGAATGATAGTGTAGAAGTGTGTATGGTGAAGAGGGACAAGAATGTTTCATTGTGAAAAGAGTTCCATAAGTACATCCATGGTAGTATTTAACACAAAGAGGCTAAATTTTCAAGACTAAGTGGAAGGTGGGAGATAAGGTGTGTAATGTCATTATCGATATTGGCTCCGTACTAATATTTCATGTGTAGATATAGTAAAAAATTTGAGCTTAAATACTAACACCCATGTATTTATTCCCTACAATATCTCAACAAAAAGTCTCTAAGAAACTACTTGTTACTTTTAAAATTGGAAACTATACATAGATAATGTGTTATGTGACATATACCTAATGGATGTATATTATATCTTACCTGGGAGGCTATGGAAATATGATTTACAAGTTTCCTATGATAGAGTTCTTAGTGAATCCATGGTGTGAAAATGGAAAAAGAAATTTGATTTGAAGCTTATTTTTTATCTTACAACTAAATCAAAAGAACCTTAAGAGAAGCCTAAATTTAAAAAAAAAATCCACTAAGAGCAAGCTATGGTGGAGGTCATCAAAGAAGAAGGGGTTTTTTATGTTGTAGTGGTCAAAGAATAATTCCAACAAGGGGAGTTTATCTAGCCCAACTATATCCTTTCAAAGTTTTTGGAAGAGTTTTGTGATGTGATCCAGAAAGATCTTCCATGTAGATTGCCACCTCTGAGGGGAATATAGCATAATATTAATTTGATGCCGTGATTTTCTCTTCCAAAAAATGTGGCTTATAGATTCAATCCTAGATAAGAAAATGATATTCAAGGACAAATTCAAGAGTTTGTACAAAGGCTATATGAAGGAGATCATGAGTCCATCTTCACTTTCAAATTTGTTGGTACCAAAAAAGGATGGAACATATATGATGTTCATTGATTCAAAAGTGGTAAACAACATCACAATCAAATACAAACTTTCTATATTGAGATTGGAAGATATATTATATGATCTTTATGGAGCAAGGATTTTCTTGAAAAATTTCTTTTGAGGAGTGGATATCATCAAATGAGAATGAGAGAAAGGGATGAGTGGAAGAAAACTCTCAAGACCAAGTATGGTCACTATGAGTGGTTAGTGATGCCATTTGGGTTATGTAATATACTTAGTTCTTTTATGAGATTGGTGAACGAGGTTATAATACCATTCTTAGATATTTTTTAGTGATTTATTAAAATGATATACTCATTTATAGGAAATCCAAACAAGATCATATAGAAAATTTTAGGAGATTGTGTTATAAGTTGGGATGTGTAAAGCTATATGAAAAATTAAAGAATTATAGATTCAAGATGGTGTGTATACTATTCCTTGGCTATATTGTGAGTGAAGATATGATATATGTGGATATATCAAAGGTTTAAGGTATTCAAAATTGACCATAACCAACCAATATTCATAAATCAATAAGCTTTCATGGGTTGGCATCCTTTTATATAAGATATATTAAGAACGTCTCAACCATTACAACTCTTATCATACAACTAATGAAGAAATTAGAATTCAAGAGGAGTGAAGATACTATAATGGCTTTTGAGTACTTAAATATTAAGATATCTAATGAACATGTTATAACTTTTCTTATCTTTGACAATACATTCAAAGTCACTAGTGATGCATGTGGTATTGACATTAAAGAAATTTTGTCACTAAAGAGGAGACTAATAGCTTTATTTAGTGAAAACTTACATGTTTCAAAACTCATTTACTTAACTTATGATAATGAGTTCCATACTATAATAAAGTCTCTAGAATATTAAAGTTATTATTTGAGGCTAAAACCATTTTTTCTTCACTCAAACAATGAGGATTTGAGATACTTTCATGCAAAAGTAAGTAATCTCAACACATTCCAAGAGGGTGAGATTTGTACAATCCTTTGTGTTTTGCACTAACCACTTAGATGGAAAGGAGAATGTACTTGTGGATACTCTTTCAATAAGGTCCATGGAACTCCCACTCATGAATGCAAAGTTTATAGGGTTCAAGATGTTAAAGGATCTCTATGCCAAAGATGAAAACTTTGTAGAGATTTTTAAAGCTTATAGAAATCACAGAAACAATAGAGAATATGTTATCCATTATGGTTTTATATTCAAGAACAATAAGCTATACATGAAATACCCCAAAACCCTAATTTAAAAATTTTGGCCAAATAACGATTTATTAGAGAAATTGGTTAAATAAATTATTTTATTTAAAATAAGAGGAATTATTTAAGACAAAATCAAGAGGAAAATAACAAATAATTTAATTATAAAAAATTAGAGTATTTTGCTAATTAAAATGAAATTTGGGAAAATTATTCAAAATATCCTAAATAAATTTAAAAAGGGAAATTATTTATTATTTTACTAAATATTATTATTTTAAATATTCAAATATTCAAAAAATACCAAAATATTTTAAATACCTCAACCTTTTTTTTTTTCATTTTTCCTTTCTTTTTCCTTTTTTCTTTCCTTCCTCTCCTTTCTCCTTTTCTTTTTTTTTCTTTCTTCCCTAGATCTAGGCCAGCCCCCCTCATGACCCAAACCCCTCCTTTCTTCTCCCATAGGGCCCAAGCTCGCTTTCGTTTTCTTCTCCACCTATCATAACCCGTTCGGCTCCCTCTCCATTTCTTTTTCTTCTTTTCTTTCCCCTAAGCTGGTCGGTCCAACTTCTTTCTTTTCCTCTTCCTTCTTCCCCAACCCTGGGCTGCAAATCGTAGCCTACACCCTGCCACCACTGCCCCTCCTCTTCCACCATACGTCGACTAGCCTACCTCCTCCTTTCTCTCCCCATAACTTTTATTTCCATTTTTAATCCAACCAACCCCTCCTCTCTCCGCACAAGTGCTCTCCCCCTTCCTTTTCTTCTTCCCCGACCTAAACAACCCCTATCATTGCATACCTGCACCAACCTACCACCGCCGACCTGTAGTATTGCCTCACCTACCCCCCTTTTGTCTTATTTCCCCTCTTTTATTTTCCCCTCAATTGCCAATAAATACCCCATAATCGCCCCTCCATCAAACTTCTTTTGCCTGCCCAGAAAATTGCCCCTTTGCACCACAACCTATTTAGAGGACCACACCACCTGAAAAACCTACCAAATCACTCCCTACACCATCCTCCACCGAACCATACCACTCATCACCCTTGATTCCTCCTGCACAAGCCACTCTAGCCGTGCAAAGTTGGCCCCTCAATCAACCATCTCTCACCCACCGCCACCCTTCGCAATGTCGTTCTCACCGCAACCACCACTCTCCATGCCTTCCAAAACACCCACCTAAGTCTCCCCTACTTCCCTATACCTTCCTTCCCTTTGCCTCCCTCTCCTTCTCCCTTCCTCCCCCCTCCACCACCTTTAGCCACCATACTAACCACATTTTGTGTCACTCCTTTAGCTACATCACCACCACCATTCCAACCTTCTCAACCTAGAGCATCCACCACTACCTCAACACCCTCTCACTCCCCTTCTTCTAGTCTAGAAAACCATCTCTCCGCCTTCTCTTCTCCCTCCATAGTCGTGTGTGCCGCCGATGCCGCCTGGTCACCACCATCCCTTGGTGGTATCCTAACCCTCACAACCCTTAATTATTACTAATGTAATTGTTATCATTTTTATTAGTATTAATATCATTATTCTTAATACAATCATTATTATCATTATTATCATTATTATTATCATTATTATTATTATTATTATTATTATTAAATTGGGAACTATTATTACTAATGCTAATATTAACATGATTATTTGGACCCTAATATCACTATTACTAAGATTTGAAGTATTATTATGTTATCATTATCATCATCATCACCATCACCATCACCATCATCATCATTATTATTATTGACCTTAACCCTATTGTTGCTAAAGTTACTATTATCATGATTATTCGGACCCTTATTATTCTCATTCTTAAGATTTGAACTATTATTAGTATTACTACTACTACTACCACTATTATTACTTTATCATTATTGCTAATATTACCTATATCACTAATATTACTATCATTACTAGCATTATTATTATTATTATTATTAGTATCATTATTATCACTACTTTAGTATTACTAATATCACTATTGTTATTACTAAGATTTAGGTTGTCATTAGTATTATCACTACATCTTTTATTATTACTACTACTACTACTACTAATTTTAAAGTTATTATCTTTAATAATAGAAATATTTCTATTAATACTTTAACATGAACCAATATAACTACAAAGACCTATTTTGACTAGTAGTAACATGATTAGCTACTTTGAGAATAATAACCCTACTTTCACTTATAAAACAACAACTATTATTATTAGCCCTAATAGTAGGCTATGATAAGGATAAGGTAGGAAATAATGGTATTTTTGGTAAGAGGAAAGTCAACCCTTAGTATTTTCCTCTTCTGGGTGAATCAAGTCAAAACCCTAAAGAGACATATGAGCGTGCTCCAAATCCGGCGTCATATTAGGTAAGGTTATGGCTAAGGCCTTTTGTGTGTAATAATATTCTATGCATATTGGTTTGATTTGTGTGCTTTATATATATATATATATATATATATTATCATGATTTTGTAGCGCAGCTTGCTAATCATGGAGCTAACGCAAGTTGCACTTATTTACGATATATGTAATATGATATTATTACTTGTACTTAAATTTTTCTTGAGTAACACTACCCCTTATGACATTAATGATAGGAGGTTCTAAGTATCATGATGTGGTTATGAGAAAAATAGAAAAGAATGAGGAAAGTGAGTTGACTAGAGATTGATAATGATCACCTAATTATCTTATGATCTATGGGTGGACAAAAGGAGGAATAATATGAATACATTAAGGGAGTGGATCAAAACATGAATGGAAAATCTAAGGTTTGTATGAGATGGTTAACCTTTGCATGGTGATGACTTTTATGTGGGAAAATTTGATTTGAGGGATAGATAAGGTAAAGGAGGAATTGTTAGGGTGATTGGAGACCATATGTGAAAATAGTATATGGGTAGATGTAAGAATGCATGGGAGACTTGACTAAGGTTTTGGTAAGAAACCCCAAGTAAGAGAAATGTCTAAGGAGGAAAAAACTATTGGAAATGGTTAAAATGAGGAATAAAAGATGGAAGGGGTGTCATGGAGGAAAAGTGAATCAAGTGAGAAAAATGTATTTGGGTGTTGAGTGGGTGACATAAAAGAAAGGAGAAATACTAGGGTTTTTGGGGAGCTAACTAGGGTTTTTATGATCATGTGTAGGATTTGGATAGTGAGGTTGTAATGTCAAGTATGGATCGAAGGAAGTGATAGTTTTGGTAATAAAGAAGAGTCTTGGGTTCATGGTGAGTGGAAAAAGATAGGAAGTCTTGGGGTCATAGGTTGTGTTGGATATGTGTTATGGAAGAGGTGATGGTAACTAAGAGTGATGAATGAATATCATTGTATGAGGAAAGAGAGGTGCTAGAGTTTTGGGATGGCCAACTAGGGTTTCGTGGCCATGTGTGTTATATGGGAAGTAGAATGGGTGCTTGGGAATGAATCAATTGAGGTGATAAATTAGAGGAGTATAAGTTGTGTGAGATAGAGAAAGTTTGGGCCATATAGGCTAAATTAGGGGTTTTCGGAGGAAAACCCTAAAGAGTGATATTAAGTTGATTAAGAGATATGGAAAGTGGGCCTCAGAGTTGAGTATTCATGGTAATGAGGAAAGAGTGGGAAATAATGTATGGATATACTAGAGGGAGTAGAAGTCCCAAAATATGGGGCAGGATTTTCGGGAAGTCAAGTGGGTCGTGCATGTCTAGTTGGGGTTGTATTTGGAATAAGATATAATAAAAAACTAAGCACTTAAAGTGAAAGATTATCGAGCCAGGGCCTAGTAAGGGTATATATTTTTTAGTCCACCAACTATAATAGTGGTCAGGTGCATTTTACCTTACTGAGTGATTTTTTGGTCCACCGGTTATAATAGTGCGGTTCCTATACTCACATAGAATTAATATGAGAAATGTGTGAACCAAAAGTATAAGACATGGAAATATACTAATTATTACAGTGGAGTACCATGTGAGTCGAGGCCAGTGAGGTTATATATATTTTCCAGTATACTGGCTATAATAGTAGCCAGGTGTGTTTTATCCTGTGGAGTGTTTTCGGTCCACTGGCTATAATAGTGGGGCATCCCATATTCACATTGACTTAATATAAGAGATATGTAGGATAAAATATTAGTCTAAGTTCGGTCTGATCTTATGAACTTGAATCACGATTGGTATGTCGTACGTGTTATTTTCTTGCCTGGGCTTACTTGTTTATTGCTTGTTGGCCTTACCTATATGGTTACATTACTCAATACGTAATGTACTGATCACCCTTTTATGGGTGCTACTCATTCCCACAATCAGATGGCGTTTCTAAATTTATGCAGGTGGGTGAGACCATGTTTGATGCCTATGACATACTGGATGCGTCAAGCAAGGATGTGTGTTGACCATTAAACCTACTTGGGGTTGTGAGTGTATGTTGGCCGGACTCTCTTTATTTCTGTTTACTAATGGTTTTCATTTTATTTCATTTCAATTATGGTGTTGTATCCTATTATCCCTTTTTGGAATTTCTTCTATGTATCCCACTTGGGTTGTAATGACTTTTAAACGTGCACTCTAATTTTCATGTTATAAACAATTCAACTTCTATGAATTTGTATTTAAGTTTGCCTAATGTTTTATAAAGCTTTTATTTGGCCTTGTGGTTAGTACGAGATTGGCCGAGAGCTAGGCTTGTACTGATCACGGTGGTAAAACCCCCATGCTTGTATTTTCTTATTTAAACAAAAATTTTCAACTGTAACTTTTGGGGGTGTTACAATACATCCCAAGATCTTCTATTTTATACTTTCTCATTGAGGAAGTGCATGAATAAGGTATCATGGGACACCTTAGATTGCACAAGACTATGGACCTACTTCAACAGCAATTTAATTGCCCATATATTTTCAAAAGTGTGCAAGCCATGGCTGAAAGATATATTAGGTGTCAAAGAAGGAAGATTTTTCCCACATAGGGGTCTATGTACCACTATTTGTTCCTAATGTAACTTCATTATGATGGTAGTAGATCCTTTTTCCAAGATGAAACATTTTATACCATGCCACAAGATAGATGATGCTACTCATAGTACACACCTCTACTTTTAAAAAGCGATGAAGTTGCATGGAATACCAACAAGCATTGTTAGTGCTAAAGAGGTGAAGTTCCTAAGTTACTTTTAGAAGGACCTATACCACTTTCTAGGAACTAAACTCCTATTTATTACTTCTCATCATCCACATACCAATAATCAAATGAAGGTGACTAATAATACACTTGATACCTTACTAAAGGGATTCATGAGTAAGAGTACCATCAATAGGGATTTAAAGTTGGCACATGCAAAGTTTAATTTTATTGGAGTCCCTCACAATCAATGAGCTCAAGTCCTTTAAGGTAGTCTATAGCATAAATCCATACATTTTAGTTGATTTGGTACCTTTAAAGAGGGGAGATTTGAAGCCTATAAGAGAGTGAAGTATTTCAAGCATCTACATGAGCAACTAGCGCAAACATTGAGAAGACAAATGCTACTTATCAAGCAAGAGCTAACAAGTATAGAAGTTAACATGTGATTATTTTTTACCACATAGGTTAATCAACCCTTGTTTTGATGATAACAAACTAAATTATAAATTTAAATTATCTTGTCAAGCGTGTTTGTATATCATAGAAAAATTAGAAGTATCCATCACTTAAATAAGTGAAGGAGTGATGAGGAGATCAAGTTTGTGAATTAAATCCCAAACACAAATCAAAGATCAATAAGGAATAAAAAAATAATACTATAGCTACAAGTAGTTCAATTTTATATATGGAATACACAAATCATGAAGGGATAAGCAAATGTGCTAAAAAGAACAAAGACTCAAGCTTCAAAGAGTGTGTTATAGTTAGAGGTTATATGTACATATAATTTACATATTAAGAAATTAGATTTTCAATGATTTGGTATTTCTAATCCTATCTAAAAATTCTTTTAAAAGATCTTAAAATGATTTCATACATCAAAAATATTTCCAATTATTTATTCAAAAAATTGTTTAAAATACATTTTTATCTTAAGCCCTTATGCATATGATCCAACTTATAAAATTTACCATAAATTCTATAGAAATTATTTAAAGGTGAAAAATATATCTTTATAAATATTAAGATGTCAACTTCACAAAAAAAATATGATACTAAATTTTGAGCTTTGAATCTCAAGTTATGGCCTTTTTTGTAAAGGTTTATAATGTGAAAAACTAGTTAACCCATTAACTATTTTCCAAACATATCCACTAGTTTACCCTCCAAAGAAATGTATTTTAACCTCAAATTCAACAAATTGACTAGTTATTCAAACCGATTGATGGTTTTGTCATCTTTCATGATATTGGCATCTTCTAGTATGTCATCATTAAAAAGGGGGATATTGTTGACCTTATAGCTCAATCAAAATTTGTTTTGATGATAACAAAACTAATTATAAATTTAACTTATCTTGTTAATTTTACATGAGTATCATATAAAAAAAAGTATTCAACACTTAAATAAATTAAAGAGTGCTAAGAAGATCAAGTTTGCAATTCATATCCCAAGCACAAGTCAAATATCAACAAGGAAGAAAAGATAAGACTCTAGCTTCAAGTATATCAATTTTATATGTTGAATACATGAACCATGAAGAGATACACAGATGCTATCAAGAAACCAAGGCTCAAGCTTTAAATAATATTAAATAGTCTTAGGGTATGTGTGTGTGTGTGTGTGGGAGTGTGTGTTTAATTTATATATTGAGCACTAATATTTTTTATTAATTTGATATTTATAATATTTTATAAAATTTAATTTGAAATGTCTTAAAATTATTTCATACATCAAAAATATTTCCATGTATTTGTGTAAAACCTTGTTTAAAATTGATTTTATCTGAAGCCTATATGTATGTGAGCCGATTTGTAAAATTTATGATAAATTTTGTAGGAATTATTTTTTGATGAATAATATATCTTTGGAAATATTAAGATTTTTTATTTTATAATATAAAAAGATAATATTCAATTTTGAGCTTTGTATATCAAGTTATGTTTTTTTTTTCTTCTTAAAAGTGTTCAATGCTGAAAACTTAGTAACCTATCAAATAATTTCCAAATCTATCAACTTGTTTACCCTCTAGAAAAATGTTTTTTAACCTTGAATTCAACACATTAATTGGTCTATCATACCAATTGTTTTGTTTGAATAAGATCAACTAGTTTATGAAATAATCAACTAGATTATGGAATTGATAAATTAGTATGGGTGTTTCTAAGATTTTCTATCCACTAAAATTTAAATGTTAGAGTAATTTTTAAACCCAAAAAATATTCCAAATTCTCTCATTTTTTATCACTATACATAAGGGTTTTTAGATGTTAATAAATATAGATTAATCTATAATTACTCTTATGAAATCATAAATTTCACATCATACAAAGAATAAAAGAGAGTTTTGATTTTACACTTTTAAACCCAAATCAAAATTTTCTAATGCTCAATGTGTTCTTCATAGTTAACTAAAGAACTCATAAACTTTTAGTTATTATTTATATAGCTAGATAAAAATATTTAATAGTGATAACTCAATTTCATATGCTATTTAGTGAAGATTTTAATTGTATTTATTCAAACCTGTCATCTCAAACACAAGTAAAGAGTAGCGTGGTGTTGTCTAACATTCCTATAAAAGATCATCAAGATTATAGTCTCATAAACCTAAATAGGACAACTGAACAAAGTGTTAATCATCTACTAAAGGGTTAATGAGATTTTAGACTCGTAAACCTAGAAGAGTGATCATCATCAACACAAAATAAAGTAATATTTAAAAATCCAAGAGGGATGAAATTTTGATAATGGATGTAGAGAGGCATTTAGCTCTTGAACCACTATAAATCATTGTATAATATTTTAATTTCTCAATATCTCTTATTCTACCATATTTATCCCCTATGGTGTTTTCAATTACTTTGGGAGATCTAGTATGGTTGCTCATAAAGAAGGAATGTTTTCCTTACTTTAGGAAGACTAAGCTCACAACAAGTACAGATGGTCCTTTGAAAGTTTGGGAGAGATGCCTATAAGATCAATTTGCTAGAGTCCTATAGAGTTGTTTTAAGGACATTCAATGTTTGATATCTTTCTCTATACTATTATGATGCACGTTTAAGGGAAAATTCTTCTTAATAAAGGGATAATGTTGTAAGGACATGTTCTACAAATTCTTCAAGTTGTATAAATGGAGAGTTGGACTACCTAATATTAGATCCCATTATTTTATCCTTAGTTGAAGATTTAGGTCAAACCAGCATAATTGTGCTTGATAAAGTGATTTCTTATTTAAGCCTATACTGAGAAAGGATATACAACTCATTATGCTAATTTTAATGACACCACATGAATAGCACATGAAGAGGATGTCCTTGGGCATAGAGAACTAGCCTTTATTGATAACACGCTAGATGTTACTTAGTTGTACAATGTTAGAAGTTTTATCTTATTAATTAAAATTTATCCTATTTTCTTTCCTTAGTGTGGTGTGAATGTGCATGAATTTAGTGTGTTTTATCTTGCATTCAAGGCACAAATGTTTTCCCTCTCTAATTTCCCTCTTATATTTTTATCCCTTGTTATTCCTTCTTTAATTCTAATTGTAATACCCCCAAAAATCACCATTGAATTTTTTTTAAGTCTTAAAATCTTACATCATAAGAGAAGGTATTACTACCATAACTAGTATAATTTTGGTCCTAGGCTATCCTCATAACAACCATAAGGCTAACTAGAAATAGATGCAACCAAAATAAACATAGTGAGAAAAGTGTTTCATAACATAATAAGGATTGAATGTTGATATCAATAAAATGCTAAAATACATAGCATTGATCAACTAAAAGGAAAAATTAATCTAGAAACTTAAAGAGGAACATATCTAGATGACACTCTCTCTAGGCCCCAGCCTTAGGATACTACAACATCACTCTACCCCAACTAGGTCATCATATACAACAAAGTCATCTAGGGCATCATCAGTCATTTGCACAGACTTAGGAAGGGCACTACTCATGGGACTGGGTAGTACTCATGAAAAGGGTGATTAGTACACTAAGTACTGAGTAAGGTAACAATATAGTCAAGTAGAAGTATAGCATTTCATAGTACTATAGCAAAAACATGAAGGCACATAAGCAGGTTATAGTAGTTCGTTCGTTACTCTATGGACTTAAGCCATTAGTATAGATATGACTTCTCTCATGAATTATATCCAGGTAGGTTCTGGGAACCCACTATTATCACCGGTGGATTGGTAAATATAGTGAAACCCAAGGTAGCATGCTTCTGGCTACTATTTTTATTGATGGACTGATAAATACAATATGACCCAAGGTAGCACGCTCCTTACTACTATTCTCACTGGTGGACTAGTATATATAATACAACCTAAGATAATATGCTCCTAGCCACTACTATCACTGGTGGACTGATAAATATAATACAACCTAAGGCAGTATGCTTCTAGCCACTATTCTCACCAATGGATTAGTAAATATAATATAATCCGAGACAACACACTCTTGGCTACTATTCTCATCGATGGACCATTATATATATATACATAAAGCACAAATGGTCCCAATCTATGTGGTGTTCCACTATAATTAATTAGTGACTTTCCATAGATTATTATTATCCAAGAGTTTCATTACTTAAGTTCGGGGCCCCCACTATTCTCACCACTCTACCGATAAACATGATACAACCTAAGGCAACATGCTCCTGGCCACTATTCTCACGGTGGACCGGTATATATATATCATACAACCTAGGACAACATGCTCCTAGCCATTATTCTCACCAGTGGACCAATATATAAATATAAGGTATAACTAGGTCCAATTCAAGTGATCTTCCACTTTAAGTAATTAATGTCTTATTCATATCTTATTGTATTAGATGTCACACAACCTTGTACAACCCATGTATGAATCCTGGCCTACTAGCTCCTTTAGCAAACCATGAACCCATGGAATACCTTAACATCCCAATTCAGAGATATCCTTACACCCTAATGATCTTTTGAGTCCCAAAATTATCAAAAACCCCAAACATTCTATTAGAAACCTTTTACTCATGATTCATAGCCCTTTTCCCCCATTCCTCACATGTCATAAAAGTTAGCCCCTAGGGTTACCCATCAAAACCCTAGTTTAGCCCAAATGGGCCCAACCCATCCTCCACTATTTATTTAGCCTTAAGCTCCCACAACCATGTATATGATATAATGAACAACTATACCCTAAGGATGGATGTTTATGATATTCATGGATGTTCATAACTATCATGAACATCCATCCCCTAAATTTTTGTAACCTAACTCATCCATTTTGCATATGCGATAGTAACCCCCCTAAAAGGACTCCTCTCAAAACCCTAATCTCCTTTTTATATTTGTATCCACTCATACATATCCTACCTAAACATTTGACTTATCACACGTTCCCCACAAAGCATACCCAACACCCTAGTTCGGAGGCATAATATATCTCCCCCATCTCCCACATGTGATAATGATCTATCAATAGGGTTTTGAACCCCCAAAACCCTAATTTCACCGCCTTAGTACTTTCCCATCTCCCAGCATCCAAAGACTCCCCCATGTTATCCAAAATACACAACAACACCATCATCTTCCCCTAATAACCTTCCTTTACAACCGTCTCTCCCTTAGTCACCCCCGGACATAACCACTTTAAGTTTGACTCACCCCATGCATGGTCAAATATCTCCATAAAACATTTACCCTAATTCCCATTTATAATTATCATACTTATTATTCCACATTTTTACAAGGAATATTTGGCAAACTTTTTCCCATAGTGTTTTTCCATATGCCATCTCCCAAATATTGCCCCAAAATGCCCCTAGGCCTCTAAACCCTACCTAAGCCTTATAGCCTAAAATACACAAATTTCTCAACAATCCTCAATACATGCAGTATCACATAATAAAACTTTACAACAATATATAGACCAAACAATCAAGACCACACATAATTTTACCTTAGCTCCTTACAAGCCAAGCTACACAACAACCTTAGAATATATATGTTTCAGGCAGGTATACACTTATCACACAATAGAAGCATAAAAACCCTAACTATAATTATATCCTTACCAAAATGACTCTAGTCTTAAAGCAATTAAACATTATGGCTCCTATCTTGTAGATACCGGTACAGTACCTAATAATGAGAATACCCAACATAGGCTAATTTATCCTCTCTTTTTTATTTTTTTCCCTTTTTTCTTTTATTAATCAACATGATGATGATGAATTTAATTAAAAGAAGCTTAAAATGGATGGAGAGGAAAATAATATGACCAGAATAGGCAAGAGGAGTGGAGGGTGTACAGCAGCTATGACACAAGGTGGAGATGGCGTTTGGATGGGAAAAGAGTGGGGCTTGGTTCTTTGCAGCTGTGGGTGGTGCTAGAACTAGGTGGACTAGTGGGAGAGGAGGCGGTTCATGGTGGTTATAGCGACAACGCTCGTAGTGGCTCAACCGAGAGGGAAGGAGGAGGAGAAGGGGAAAATGGATGAGAAAAAGTGGTAGAGGGTTAATTGCATAGGGTGGGAACCTTTGTAGGAGATGGAAGTGTAAAGAGAATCAAATGGATTAGTGATGGTGGTGGCATAAGGTGGTGTGGGGTGGTGTAGGGTGGCTTGACCTAACCACTTTACACACTTAGAGAGAGGAGAGGAAGGGGAGAAAGAGGGAGGTGAGGGGCTTAGTAGGTGTAGAGGCATGTAGGGAAGGGAGAGGAGTGGAGCTAGGGCGGTGGTGTGGCTTAGTAGCGGTAGTGGTTGAAGGCAAGGCCAAAGGAAAGTGTAGGCACATATGGACTAGGGATAAAGAGAGGAGAAGCAGAGTTAGGGTACTTCTAGGTTGTAGGGGAGGATAAGGATAAAAAGGAAAGAGGATAAGGAGATTGATTGCTAGATGGCTGATGATGTTAAAGGGAAGGACGTGTAGGGGGAGTTGTAAAGGTGCAGGGCATTCAAGGGGCATTTAGGGGGAATGGTGTAGGGACATGCCAACGTGCATACCCTACATTGCTGGAAAAGGAAAAGGGGGAAGGGAGGTTGGTTGGGTGCAGTGGTGGTTGGTACGAAAATGGGAATAGGGAGGAGGTATATAGGGCCACAGATGAGAGTTAGGGGATGGGAAGAGAAAAGGAAAAATATTTAAAAAGTAGGGAGAGAAAAGAAAAAGAAGAAAAGAAGGCGGGAGACTTGGTATTTGGCCCATGGGGAAAGAAAGGGGGCTTCTAAGCTAGTCGAGGGGAAAGAGAGGAGAGGAACATTAGGCCACTATAATGTAATCCAGATGGGGAAAAGAATAAAAAGAAAGAAGAAGAATAAGAAGGAAAGAAAATAAAGGAGAAAAAGGAAAGGAAAAGAAGAAGAAAAAGGAGGGGAAAGGAGATGGTGGGGTTTTTACGTAGTTTGGTAAAATAAATAAATAATTAAAATTATAATATTTACCCATAATTTATCCTAAGCCACATAATTAAAATAAGGCTTATAAATGATAAATTTTTAATTTCATATTATTATTATTATTATTGTTATTATGATTATAATATATACCTATATTTTATTTCATTTAGTATTTTATTATTCTATTATTTATTCTTAGGGAATGTTTTTGGGGTATTACTCTAATATTGTGATTTTTATTTAGATGATCCAAATTGTGCTGATGGAAATGAAGGAGGTGGTTAGGAGTACTTTTTGCACAAAGACTAGTGTTTGATTTTGGTAATAGTCTACACATCTCTAAACAAGAAATTTGATGCTATGAGTTACTTTTTTTATACTTCTAATTATAATGATATTATAATTTATGTTGGAAAAGCATGTTGTAGGTTTTATAAGTCGCTTTCATATATGATATATGATTTTATTGTTTTATGTGAAATTGCCATTTTGGGAATTTTTATGAATTTTTATAGCATGGAATGCATTAATATTTTTAGTAAGTATGCTTTCAAGTGTTTTATCATATGCTTAAGTGTTATTGTGAATGTTATAGAGTAAAGTGAAATTCAAATATTTTTGGCCTTATGATTTTTTCCCTTTTATCCTTTATTGGATTTATTAGATTAATTAATTAGTTTTAATTGATAATGAGGTGTCTAATAGTGTGTAGATGGTTGTGTCTAATTTTAGTGATGTTTTGACGAAGTTAAATTTTGTGGCAGAACACGTCATTGGGTAAAATGGTCATTTCCATGTTTTTTTTTGTAAAGTCTGAGTGTGCCATTGTGATTTTTGGGATTATTACCCAAAATTTGAGGTATAACATGTTAGATTTTAGTTGAGTATGTATTAAGTTATGATTTTTACATGTTTTGAAATGTTTTAGGTGTATAAGGGTGTTTTAGCCATTTTATGTAAGTTCTAGAATTTTAGAGTTATAAAAGTGTTATGTGGCTTAAAACATGGTCAATGTAGCATGTGTTTAATGTATGTCAATCATGGTTAATATAAGTTAAATTACAATGTGAAAATAGATTACAAGGGGCTTAAAAATTCCAAGTGTACAATAATTATTTTATGTACCAAATTATGAGTTAAGGATCTATATGGGTTAAGTATGTTTAATATGATAAGCTTGATAGTGACCTTGGGTTTAGTGAAGAAATGACTCTTATTGATGATATTATGGGTTAATTTTGATTTAGGGTTAACTAAGACTAGTATGATCTTTTCTTTAGTGGAATATCCTTATGTGTCCCTATTTGGTTTCTAAGTGCCTTGTTTATTATTCTATGTATGTGGAATTCTTATTTGATTAATATATCTAATAAAAAAGTGTCGGTGTGAATATAATAATAATTGATAATCAGTTTTTCATGTGATAAGTGGTATTCCAAGAGGTAAGTGGCAACAAGCAAAAGAGAGACCTTAATGGAAGTGATATAAGTGGCATCATGTTTAGTGCTGAAGTGTGAGCTTAAGTTTTCAGTGTTTTGATTAGTTATTTATTAAGGCACTAATACTTAGTAAAATATCACAAGTCTAGAGCAAGAATATTTATGAGTGTTTAGTGAACCTTATTTTATTAAAATTAGAGTAACCTAAGATATACACTATGCTAGTCATTACTATAGGAGCATAAGATGGCACACGTACTTAAAGATTACGTATCTAGTCGTGGGTTCAGTAGAAATTTTCCCTAAATAGTATTGTTAGGGCCTTTCACAAGCTTATAGTAGACCATTCCATCAATTATAAAGTGTATAGAGTAAAACACATGGTAGCTACTAGTAAACTGTTAATCCCTAAGTACAAGTAGCCCCTACTGACTAGTGGACTAAACTTGTCCTCTGGTTTCAACATAACCATGCCATTATCACTAATACACTTACAAACACTTTTGGTCATGATATGTGTGTTCTTCTACTTTTAAGTCTTAATTTTTTATTAGATCATTAGTCGAACACTTAACACATAACATTGTACCACTTGATTTAATCTTATTAATATAATACTCCCATTTATTACATAGGACGTTGTTTATCACTCATTGCTGAATTTATTACAACAATTGTTTATAACATAAACATGTGAGATTAAGCCATGGTTAATTAGTCTAAACATGCCATAAATATGTAGGATAATCATAAAGCATTAGGGAAGTCAAACTATGACAAAATGAGGCATTCCACTATTAAAAATACAAAGTGCCCTTATGATATCCTAATTCCCAAATCACTCATAAATTCATCCACAAGACTCATCAAGTCACCAAAATTAATACAACACTTTACCACATCATATTAGGTAAAATGATCCAAAACATAATGAGAATCCAATATTTTACACGTAAGATACCGAAAAGTCTAATTCCAATTAAATTCATTTCACAAAAAAATAAAAACTAATATTTTTGGCACTCATAATTAACTTGAAAATATAAAATATCATATTTATCATACTTTAGCCTAGATAGCACTTATGCAACAACAAATTTTTAAAATTAACCCAAAATGATCATTTTATCTTTATTACAATTGCATGCTTAAAACTTATTATAATTATAACTTAACCAAACAATGCCAAACCCAACCAGATTATATATTAAGCAAAAATCTCAACCAATATAACAACATACTTAGAATTCACAAAAACACGCTAAGTTGACCAATATATCCTTATGTTTTATTTTACCATAAGAACATCCAAAACTCAACCTTAATTAAATTCACATATAATCTCCAAATTATAATGAAATACCTCATGATTTAATTAACTTAAGATTAAAAAAAATCCCACAAGGCCACCAAACACAAAGGGGCCAGACCACCATAGGCCGAAAACTTCCTAAAATCAATGCTCAATGATAATTCCTCAAAAATACTTGATATCATGATTATTAACATTGTTGACCTCATAGGTCAAATAATATCCTTGTTTTTGGTTTTGATGATAACTAATGGGTTTAGAGAACTAATGCATTTGCTTAAGTGTACATGAATAATTATTGACAAACAAAGAGACAAAAACACACTTCCTCAAATCATTTCTCAAAGTGTAATTCAAAAGAGCAATCAAGTTTTAAAGCACAAGAGAAGTACATATTGGTTCACAATTAGCATGGATTTAAAGATATTCAAACCAAATTTGGAATTAACATGAATAGTTGAGGATTCAATCATAAAATAGAACAATTGAGGAAAAAGTAAAGATCTTTATCTATCCTCGTATGAAATTACAAGATAATTAAATTAATCAATCAATCAATTGCACAAATCTATAATTTTTTTAATAGAGAATTCTATGAAGAAGAAGAACAAGTTGGGTCGCATGACACTCAATGTCTAGGGTTTCATCACATCTCATTCTATAAAAAAAACATATAGGGCAAACACAACATGTTTCGAAAATAAAGAAATAACAGGGTCAGTATTTATTTCTTTACTCTCCAATTTAGCCCAAAACACATCAAAGATCTCAAAGAGAAACACAATCTATGTTTATAAAAACAGAAGCCCCATGTTTCTCACACATTTCACAATTTACCCTTAAACTTCTCCAACACCTGCATAAAAAAACACAATGTTATGTTGTTCTTAAATACACAGTCAAAACTCACAATTCTCCACTTTAAAATAGTATTTATGATGTAAGACATGTAAAGGCCTCTAGAAAAAACCCTAGCCCGACAAAGGGCCTCATGGCCTATGAATACCAAGCAAGTCCGAGAAATGCTCAAACTTACTCACAATTAGTGTCTTTGTTAGCATATAAGCTATATTATCCAAAATGTCCACTTTCTCTAACATAAATTTGCATGTAGTAATATTACCCCTGATAAAGTTATACCTAATATCAATGTGATTCGTTCGATGAAGGAAATAATATTTATTCTTTTCTAACTAGATAGTGCTCAGTTATCATCACGAATAACTGGAGCACCATGACCAAATCCCACCCCTTGTACTAAAACACCAAGCCAACAGGCTTCCTAAAAAGCCAGTGTCATAACCATATACTCTGCCTTAGTAGTGGACAAGGCACTTAGCTCCTTCAAGGAAGACCTCCAACTAATAGCTGAACTACTAAGACTGAAAATATATCCACTGATGGATCTTTATTTATCAAGTCCTTAACTATAATCAGAGTCCATGAACCCAACCAATGAATTAGTTGATATCCCATACTCAATAGAAACTAATGTCATTCCCTTTAAGTGGCTATGGATCCCTTTAAGAGGCTTTCCTGGATTCGCCATAATTCAACTCACAACACTAATATCTTGAGGAATATCATGCCATGCACACACCATTATATATGCGATACAACCAACAACATTTGAATATGGAACAATCGTCATAAACTACTCTTCCTCTTTGTATTTGGGATAATGTAAAGTAATCAATCAAAAGTGAGTAGATAATAGAGTGGCCATCGTCTTTACATCTATCATATGATATCTCTCCAACACTTTGTTTACATAGGACACTTGTGACAAGTACAAAATCTTTTGCTCTCGGTGTCTAATGATCTCCATGTCAAGGATCCTCTTTGTAGCTCCAAGATCATTAATCTCAAACTCACTCTCTAGCATTGTCTTAAACTTATCAATATCATAAATATCTTTTGCTACCAAAAGCATTTTATCAACATATAGCAAAAGATACACAAAAGAGCCATTGTCCATAGCCTTCAAATACACACATCCATCATACTCACTCCTGGAGTATGTTAGCATAAATTGATCAAATTGTTTATAACTATGTCTAGGAGACTTCTTTAAAAGTTACAATGACCTCTTCAATAAGCACACGTGATAATGCATCCCCTCAACCAAAAACCCATTAGATTATCGCATGTAAATATCCTACTCGAGCTCACCATGCAAGAATGCAATTTTAACATCTAACTATTCTAACTCAAATTATGCATAGCCACAACCACAAGTAAGGTACGAATAGAAGTATGTTTAACCACAATAGAAAATACCTCATTATAGTCCATGCCTAAAATCTGACTGAATCTACATGCAACTAAACGAGCCTTTTACCTTACTTTCTTGACCCCTGGAGCAATTTATTTGAACTTGTAGACCCACTTGCAATCAACAATATTTTTCTTCCTTAGTGTCTTCAAAAGTTATCAAGTATGATTCATTAATAAGGACTCTATCTACTCCTCTATAGCAGCACACCACTCGGTAGAATCAATACTCTCAATAGCCTTTAAGAATGATCCTGGCTCATGCACATCAACAATAATCTCTACCTTACATAAAGCGAAGCCAGCCAATTCTTCATAATTGTACTTAACTAGAGGCTTGACAATCCTCCATCATCTACCTAGAGTAATGGTTCTATTAGAAGGATCTCTACTAGGAAACTCAACCCCAACCTCCACCTGGCCTAAAGCACTCTTATGTTCCACCTTCTTAATGACACAATCACTAGACTCGATCTTCTATAGAAACACAAACTCATTGAAGGTAACATACTCTACTAGTCAAGACTTTTGATTCAATTGGGTTCATACCCCTACACTCTTGATGTAAAGCCATGAAAGATACCCTTCTTGACTCTAAGCTTAATTTTACCATCATCCACATAAGCATAAGTAGGGAAACCAAAGAAATGCATATTAGAGTAATGAATTAGCTTACTATACCAAAAATCCTTAGGTGTCTTCATATGGACTGATTTGGTGATCGATTCACTAGGTATGTTGCCATGTGAACTGCCTCAACCTAAAACTCTCTTCTTATCACTCCCTATGATAACATGCATTGAGACTTCTCTAATAAGCTTTTGTTCATCCACTCAACAACCCCATTCTGATGTGGTATTCCAACATAGGTATGGTGTCTTGCTATCCCATGGTATTAGTAGAAATAAAAAAAACTCTGCTTAACAAACTCTAGACCATCATCTGTTCTGAGACACCTAACCATCTTCCTAATATGCTTCTTTATTAAGGTTTTCTAGCATTTGAAAATACTAAATACATCATTATTATGCTCTAATAAATAAACACATACCTTTCTAGATGAGTCACCAATGAATGTGAGCAAGTACCGCAAACCACTTTTGAAAACCACTCTCACTAGGCCTCACAAATATAAATGGATATACTCATAAGGCACTCTTGTACGATAGCTATTGAAAAGCTAATCTTCTTCTACTTTCTAAATACAGAGTGCTTACAAAATTCTATAGTATGTACTTTGTCCATCCATTAGCCCCCTCTTGGAAAGCTTAGTCAGACTCATGACACTTATGTGTCCTAGTTTCATGTGCCAAAGTCTTGTAACATTTGAGTCCAACAATCTTGGTGTTGTCATAGT
The DNA here is from genome assembly GCA_030549775.1 of Tamarix chinensis. Classification (NCBI taxonomy): domain Eukaryota; kingdom Viridiplantae; phylum Streptophyta; class Magnoliopsida; order Caryophyllales; family Tamaricaceae; genus Tamarix; species Tamarix chinensis. The sequence continues at coordinate 74,556,037 of CM060179.1, read as the reverse complement.
AGTTGTCCCCATAATAATAGAACCCAACAACATATATAGTGTCCCAACTAGCTTCCCCTTCATTACCACCAAATCCCCTTTTATAACCCTTAGGATATCATCCTCAATAACACACTAGTACCCATTATAATCTAAGGAACTCAAAGAGATAAGGTTATTATTCATCTCAAGGACATGTATTATATTAGATAGTATCCTAACCACACAGTCATGCATCCTCACCTTAGCTATCCTAATCCTAGAAACATTACAAGAAACATTATTATCAATCAAGATAACTCCACCCTAAGTCACCTCAAATATCTGAAACTAACTCTAGTTAGGACATATATGGTAAGAGCATCCAGATTCCTAGATCCATCTATCACTGATCTTGTTCTGCCCATTAGTGGCTGATAATACATCTTCATCACTATTATCATAGGTAACTATAGCATCATTCTATGTATACGATGACTCACAAGATGTAGCACCAAACTTCTTGTTAAGATAAAAATTCCTAATATGCCCCTTTTTGTGAAAACCGTAGCATGTCACATTCTTCTTTCAACTCTTTGACTTATATTTAAACTTTTTATGGTCACCCGACCCTTGATCTTGTGTCCTTTCCTAGGTTGTAATCCCTCACTATGCGAATCCCTATAAGTATAGAGACCAATAAACTAACTATTAATCAACTCCTATTGTAGTAGGGTAGATTTCACATCCTAAAGGACTAACTCATCCTTCCTATATAAAATAATCTCATGAAAATATTTAAAACTTGTAGGAAAAAAACATAATAATATAATAGCCAAATATTTTTTTCTAATTTAACATCTATATTATTCAAATCCATAAATATAGAGTCAAATTAATTTGAGTGACATTTTAAAGATTAATCCTCGCCTGATTTTAGGTCATGAACCCAATCTTCAATAGTAGTCAATTTTCTACTAATTTTTTCACATACAATGACTCAAGCTTCAACTATAAGGTAGTAGTGGTTGATTCCATTTCTACTTCTAGCAATACCTTGTTCGATAAGCAAAATTATATTGTAGAGAGGGCCTTTAGATCTAATTCTTCAAAAATTTCATTCGTAATCAATTATAGATTCTTCAAATGATAGAATAATGCTTTTTCTAATCCATTTGGATTTAGAATTGCCCAAATGTTTAATTTCCATATTCCAAAATTGATGGATAATTGAGCTTCACATAATCAAATATTATACCCATCTGAATAACTAGATCTCTTCAATAATGCAACTTTGATACCAAATTATTATGGAATCGGCATGGATTTAAAGAGATTCAAACTAGAACTAACAAGATTCTGAATAATTGAGAATTCAATCACAAAAAAGGACGATGAGGAAAAAGTAAAGATCTTTGTTTTTGCTCTTACGTAATTATAGGATGATTAAACCAATCAATCAATCAATAACACAAATCTAAAATTTTCTTTTAATTTAGAATTCTATAGAGAAGAAGAAGTTGGGTTGTATGACTCTCGATGGCTAGGATTTTATCATGTCTCCTTTTATAGAAAAAAACCCAACAGGGAAAAACAATGTGTTTCGTAAATAAAGAAGAAATATGGTATGTATTTAGGAAACATAGGACCCCCACATTTGTTACTTTACTCTTAACATTTTTTCCAAATCAAAGATTTCATAGAGAAACACAGTCAGTGTTTATTAACACGGGACCCCCCGTGTTTCTCATATACTCCATATTTTACCCTTAAACAATACCTGTACTACCCAACACAATGTTATGTTATACTCAAATACCCAGTCAAAACTCACACATATGAAGATTACCTAGGATTGAAGTTTAAGGATTATATTTCTAAGTCTTAGGTTTTCACATAAAGAGTTTATTTGAGAAATTTTACATTTTAATTAAAACTTTTTAAAAATATTTTAAAACACTTGACTTGATTTCACTTCATGTGAATTCATTGTTAATCTTTATTTCTAAATCTTTCTAAAGTTTTTTAAATCTTTCTTAGTTATAGTTGGAATCAATCCATAGGTCTTAAGATTGATCAACTAGTTTAGTTTAACCTAAGGGCTTTAAATATATAAAACACAGAGAAATCGTTAAACACAACAAATCGATCAACTAGTTTTATCAAACCAATTAACTAATTTGGAAACCAATCGACTAGTTTGACCAACCAGCCTATGGGTTTTGCTTCTGTAGAAACCCAATCATCTCTATTTAAACACTGTAACCAGTTTCACCAAATTGATCGACTAGTTTAACCATTTAGTCCATGGGTTTTTCTCTTGTAGAAACTCACGAATATTTATTTAAATATGTTGATTGGTTTATTTAAACGGATATACTATTTTGATCAACCTTGTAACACCCCAAAATTCACTATTTTTTTTCAAATGGAAGAATTTAAATTAAAACCCGTGAATTCTGGGGATGTTACCACCACACTTAGTACTAAACCAATTATCCCCGATTGTTTCATTACCAAGTGCTAAGGCTAGAAGAAAATTAATAATCAATTATGAATCAAGAAAATATAAACTTCAAATAAGTATAAAATGGTTGTAAAATAAAAATCAAAGTATGCATAAAGAATTATTATTCATATTCAAAAGAGAAATAGCTTACAATCGGTAAAAGATTCATTTAAAGTACTCAATACAAGGTAATAAATCAAAATGGATAAATCCGATACAAAAGAAATAACAAAAGGAAATACATCGCATAAAGAGTAAATACGGCCACTACACTCTCGAACTTTAGGCCAACCACAAGCTCAACACTCAGCCCCGCCTGATGTCTGGCCCACCTCAGAAGGGTCTACTACTCGTGGGAATGAGCAGCACCTATGAAAAAGGTGATCAGTGCGCTATGTACTGAGCAAGGTAACCAAGGACTAAGGCCAACAGAAAAATCACATAAATAATGCAAAAGAAATAAAAGAGCATATTCCATCATGATAACATAATATCGAACAATCATTCAGGTAGATACATAAAGGCCCATTTATAGTTCGGATTACTTACTTAATTATTCTCTGATCGGAAGTCGATTCACACCATATTTTTTATCAAATCCATGCTAGTACGGGAATCCCACTATTATAGCCGGTGGATCGGATACATACAGGGCACATGGCTCCTGACCACTATTATTGTCGGTGGACCAAAAACGTACAGGACATAAAGTTCCTGACCACTATTATAGCCGGTGGACCGGAAACACACAGGGCATAAAGCTCCTGACCACTATTATTCGCTGGTGGACCGGTCTGGCCCCGACTCTCATGGTGTTCTACTGTAAGTACTTAGTGTCTTTCCCATGTCTTAGCATAAATATGTTCGGTTTTGTTGAGTATGGAATCCCTAACCGTTATAGCCAGTGGACCAGAAATGCACAGGTATAAAGCCTGACTACTATTATTACCGATGGACCGGTCATATATAGTACATCCTGCCCTATCCACTATTATTCGCTGGTGGATTGGTCCAGCCTAACTCAACAATCTTCTACTTTAAATGATTAATGTATTATGGTGTCTTATTCAGAAGCATTACCCTAGACATGCGTGAATCACTCCCTTTTATACTTATCCTCTAACTGACCCGTATCATATCATTAGAACCCTACACCTTCTAACTTGACCAACAATTTTACCTCTATACTCAAAAGCACACTAGAACTCCAACACCAAAATATGTGGGGAAAAGCCCACTACTATACACCTCCAAGTCCACTTATTTCCTTACTCTAGGGTTTTTCTCCAAAAACCCTAATTTAGGCCTAAGTGGCCCATCCTACTCCACGTACTATTTTTCATCTAAAGTGTTCAAACACCCAAACAACAATTACATTACCTTCCTCACACCCCAAATCAACTTTCATAATGTAAATTTCACTCCCATGCAAACTTTATACATCCCATGCAACCATTCAAAATTTTCATGCGAAACCCTAAAACCCCCACGTGAAACCCTAGATTCAACCATGCAAACCCTAGATCCATCCATCCATACAAAACCCTAGATTCCGCCATACAAAACCCTAGATTCCTCCATGCAAACCCTAGATTCAATCCATACAAACCCCTAGATTAGATTCCCCGATACAACACCATAAAATCTTCCATGTAAAACCTTAAATCCATCCATATCAAACCCTAATTTAGATTCTCCCATATAAAACCATAAATTAGATTCTCCCATACACAACTATAGAATAGATTCTCTCATATAAAACCATAAATTAGATTCTCCCATACAAAACATAGATTAGATTCTCCCATATGAAACCATAAATTAGATTCTCCCTCATGAAACCATAAATTCCCCACTTTACTCTTCCACTCATGGATCGTTAAAATACTTAGGTCAACTCACATCCCTTAGTCAACTTCTTTCCCCATTCTCCATTTTCATCCTTTCCCCCACACAAACCATATTAACATCCTCACATGCATGTCTAAAGGGTCACAATCCATTCATCACATATACTTAATACACAAGCCATGCAAATACACAAAAATATACTTCAACTCCACGTCATACCACATACGAAATAATTAATAATGATACACATAGAATTCATAGCATACGAAGCACATAATGAATATAAACACACAAAAGGCCTTAGTAACACCCTTACCTAAAACAACGTCGGTCTTAGAGCACGCTTTTACACCTCCTTAGGGCTTTGACTGGTCTCACCTATATGAGGAAAAAGCTAAAATTAGATTCCCTCCTACCAAAAATAATATTAAATACTAACTTATTCAAAGACTAGGATTTTCATAAAATAATAAAATATTACTAATAAAAATGACATTAACTAATTACTATCTTGCTAAAGATATAAGAAATAATGGTAATATTATAAAAGTTGATAATATAAGGTTGAAGACATTACCCTAATAATAATAGAGATACTAAAATAATAATAATGATAATAATAATAATAATAATAATAATACCAAAAATACTAATAATAATAATAATAATAATATGATTTGAAATAAAAGGTGGAATAAGGGCTTCGACCCTTCACCAAAATAATACTAATAACAAATTTAAGTAATAATAATAATAATGATAAAAACCATAATAATATTACAAAAATAATAATAATTATAATGGTAATAATAATAATGATAATAATCAAAGATAAAATAAAGTAGGGTTTTAACCCTACATTGAATAATAATAAACTTAATAAATAATAATAATAATAATAATAATAATAAATGTTAATGATAAAATTATTAATAATATTAATAATAATAAGACTTGGTATTTATAATACTACTAGTACGATTCAAAATAGGCACAATAGGGTTTTAGCCCTATATAGAATAATAATAATAATACTAATAATAAAATTATTATTATTATTATTATTATTATTATTATTATTAATAGCATAACAATAATAATAATATTAGCAACACTAATAGTAAAATAGTTGTAATAATAATAATGGAATAATAATAATAATTTTGAAATAGTAATAATAATAATCACATATTAATAATAATAATAGTAATAATAGAAACAATAATAATAATAATAATAATAATAATAATAAAATCAAACTAAAAATATAATAGGGCTTCGGCTCAAAATAGAAATAATAATAAAAAATTAATAATAATAACAATAATAACAATAACAATAATAATAATAATAGCAATAATAAAAATATTATTAATAATAATAGTATATATATTCGAATAAATGAAGTAAAATAATTTAAAGCTTGTATAAATAGTGAAAAAGGGTTGAGGGGAATTAGGATTCAACCTTAGGCTGGTAGTGGCAGACGGCACCAGTGGTGGTGCACGATGGCGGCGGTGGTGGCCAAAAAAGGGAAGAAAAGGGGAAAAGTTGAAGGCTAGGAACAAAATAGGAAAAATGAGGGTGGAAATAAAGGTGATTATAGTTGCCCAGAAGGAGAGGAACAGAATAAGGGTGGTGGCGCAACCATAGGTGGCGGCACACGGCGACGACGGTGATGGCCGAATGGGGAAGAAGGGGAGAAAGAGAGGAGGAGAGGGAGGGAGAGGAAAAGAAAGGTAGGGGAAGGTATAGGAGGGTCTACAGAACATTTTGGAAGGTGAAAGGAGTGGTGGCAGCTACATAAGTTGATTGAGAAGAGAACTTTGCACGGATGAGGTGGCTTGTGTAGGAAGAATCTAGGGAGGGGAAATGTACAGTTGAGTAGAGGATGATGCAGGGAAGGCTTAGGTGGGCGAAGTGAGTGGCGCGATTGGCCAAAGGCTGTGGGGCTGGCGTCCGAAAAGGCGGCGATGATAAGGGATGATTCTTGGGTTTCAGGGAAAAAAGGCTCGAGTTCAAGCAAGTTTGGGAATATTTATAGGCTAAGTTATAAGGTCAAAGGGAAGAAGGGAGGATAGGACGGGGGTGAGGGCACCGGTCGGTAACGGTTGGCCAGCGAAAAATTCAAATGGGCCGACAGAAGTGGTTATGTAGGAAAAAGAGAGGAGATCGAGCAAGATGGGCGGGAGGTGGATTGGTCTATGTGATTTCCGAATCAGGGGGAAGAGAAAGGGAGAAAAACGGCCGGTCAAAGGGGCATAACCGGTGGCGAATAACCATGGATGTTGGCAGCGATGCAGGTGCAAGTCGGCGTCAGGGAGAAGAAAGAAGGAGGAGGAGGAAGATGGCGTAGATTGGGGATCCAGAAGAAAAAAGAATGGAACTGGGTCGGTCGGCGGGTTAGGGGTGAAATTAAATGAAACACAGCGTTTTTGGGGAAAAAAGGGAAAACGTAGCGCTTTAGCTGCCGCAAGAAAAAGAAAAGAAAGAAAGGAAGAATGGGCCGCGGGAAGGAGGAGGAACGGCTCGCGTCAAAGGAAGAAAAGGGAAACTGCTGAGCGGGCTGGGGCGCGCCGAAGGAAAGGAAGAAGGGGAAAGGCTATAACACCCCCAAATTTAGTACTGAAAAATTTCATTTAATTTAAAGAGGTTTAGCGGAAGCAAATAGATAAAACTGTAAATTCGGGGGCATTACCGCCACACTTAGTACTAGATCGATTCACTCCTACCGACCCGATACTAAGTGCTAAGGCAAAATAAGAATAACATCAAACACAAGTCACTAATAAAGCATAAGTTATATGGAATCAGAGTGCGAAAGTCAAGAGTTACAATCCAAAGTACAATTTAAAAGTTCCAAATGTCAGGGGACCTAAAATAACGGAATAAACAAAGTACGATAAAACAAAGGAATGAGACAGGGGATGCTCTCCAACCACGTCACACTCGGCCCCCAAGCTAGATCCAAACTCAATCCTCAACCCTGAAAGTGTCACAGACATCGACCCCTACCTGCAAAACTCAGACGGGTCTTCTGTTGGTGGGAATGAGCAGCACCCATGAAACGGGTGATCAGTACACTACGTACTGAGTAAGGTAACAGATGCACTACGGCCCACATACACAGAGATACATGACATAGCAGACATAGCTCGTAAATAATAAATAATAACACAGATGAACAATGCTGGTCACCAATCAGATAACTTTCTCATTATATCTCTGATAATTATAATCGATTCACGTCATAGTCTTTATGAATCCTTGTGAGTGCGGGAGCCCCACTATTATAGCCGGTGGAACGGTCACGAGGGCCATGCCCTGCCACTATTATAGCCGGTGGAACGGTCGCGAGGGTAATATACCTTGCCACTAATATTTGCCGGTGGACCGTTCTGGCCCCGACTCACAAGGTATTCCACTGTAAATATTAGTATCTTTCCATGTCTTATCACTTTTACGTTTGGTTTGTTGAGCACGAAATCCCCCACTATTATAGCCGGTGGAACGATCGCGAGGGCACATGCCCTGCCACTATTATAGTCGGTGGAACGGTCGCGAGGGTAAGATACCCTGCCACTATTATAGCCAGTGGACCGGTCTGGGTTCGGCTCAACATCTTTCTCTGTAAGTAATTAGTGTTTGAACGTGTCTTATTCGAAAGAATATCACCCATGTCATGCATGGCTAGAGGGCCTCAGCACATCACATCAAAACCGATGACATAGTCGTACTATCACGTACTAATGAGGGCACATGCACACGACTCGATTCCAAGCCACGCCACACATGAAATAGTTAAGATAATGGCATTTAAGACCACGACACATAAATCATATAGAACATCCACGGCACATAGGACACATGTCACACATTCAGCCTTAGCTATATCCCTACTCGGTTTAGGTTACCGAGCTATCTCTCGCGCTTATATTAGGCCACTAAACACCCTTTGTAATTATCATACTTAACACATTTCTCACATCGGAAACCCAAATCATGACCCTCAAACTCAACTCTCCCTCATACCTCACTCCTCCTCATTTATTCTTATTATTTCATTTTTTTCTTTTTCCACCTTCTCAAATTAGGGTTTCCTTCCCAAACCCTAGGTACCCTTATATGACCCTACGTACTATTTTTCACCTCGAGCCTCTAGACTCCCAAACAGACCTTCCATTACTTTCCCCACGTCCCAAAGTAACTTTTCATACGTAAGGTTCACCCTCATGCGGACCTTAACCTCCCCATGCAAATCCTATCATTTCCACCATGCCAAACTCTATCATTCCCATGCAAACCCTAGTTCTCCCATGCAACCTTATTTTCTCCCACTCTTCCCTTTGTTTAATTCCCCCTTTTTTTTCTCATCATTTCGCAGATTACAGATTACCTAGGTCGTCCATACCTACGCTAACCAGCGTACTTCCCCTTGGTTATCTTAGTCGCTTATTTTTCTCTTTCAAGCCCCCACTCCACAACTCCTCATCAAAACACCTAGCAGGCATGTCGTAGGGGTCACATCACATCACATCATCTTTGTACCATACCATATTAGTACATACAGACAAGAGCACGAGAACATACCTCGGTTCCACGCTGCGCTACATAAATACACATATAACATACAGATTATAGCATACAACCGCCCAAGGCATACAAGACAGGTAAAACATGCAATACACACAGGTGGCCTTAGTTACGTCCTTACCTAAATCGGCGCCGGGCTTAGAGCACGCTCCTACACCTCCTGGGGTTTGACCCGGTTCACCTATAAGGAAGAAATACTAAGGGTCAATCTCCCTCTACCCGAATTATCATAATTTCCTATCTTACCCCTATCCTGGTCTAGTACTATAATTAACATTAATAATAGTAGTTTATAATTAAAAAGGTGGGGTTATTATTATTCTCACGGTAGTTAAGAAAATGACCACTAACCAATACATGCCTTAGTAAAATCCATAGTTATTAAGGTAAAGGGTTTTTATCACTAATAACGATATTATTATTAAAACCAATAGTAATAGTAAAAAAATACTAACAATAATAATAACAATAATAATAATGATAATAATAATAATAATAATAATAATAGTGAAAATAATGGTGATAGCAATAACGATAGTAATAATAATAGTAGTAGTAGTAATAATAATAATAATAATAATAATAATAATAATAATAATAATAATAATAATAATAATAATAATAATAATAAGGATAATGACAATAATAATGATGATAACACAACAACAATACAACCATAATAATAATAATAATAATAATAATAATAATAATAATAATAATAGTAGGAATAATAATAACAATAATAGTGATAACGATAATACTAGTAATAATGCAGATAATGATAATAAGAGTACTAAAAGTAATAGTATTAAGTAATAGTGATAATAAGGATATTAATGATGGTAATAGTAGTTAAAGTAATAAGTGTGGTAATATAATGATAGTAATAATAATAATAATAATAATAATAATAATGGCAACTACAACCACCATAACCATATTATTAATAATAATGATAATGATAATAATATTAATAGTGACAATGCTAGTATTAGTAAAACTACAAAAAAATAATAATAATAATAATAATAATAATAATAGAGATACTAAAGATGTTAGTCATAGTTAAAGTAACACATATGATAATCATAATAATAATAATGATAATAATAGTAATAGTAATAATAATAGTAATATTCATATTAATCATAATAACACTAATAATAGTGGTTAATAGTATTAAGTCATTAATCCCTTTTATTGTTTAAGGTCTAGGGTTCAGGGAGTTGGGCAACCTGGCTGGGAGGTGGTGGCGCCGGCGGCGGCGCGGTGGCAGCGGCAGTGGCGGTGGAGGAAGGGAAGAGAGGGGGAAAATGGAGGTAGAGGCTAGGGAAGGGAAACTAGGAGAAAGGGGAGGTGTAGGGTGGTAGGGCAGGGTTCCCTGGTCGTTTTGGAGGGTGGTGGTGGTGCTGCAAGCGGCAGTATGGCTAGCGGCGGCGGCGCGAAGGTGGCGTAGGGCTGGAAGGGTTGTTTTGGGGAAGGAACTTTCCCACAGCTAGGGCGGTACGTGCGGCGCAAGGCAGGGAGGCTACGGGGGTTGGTTGTGTAGAGGGAGGTGCAGGGAAGATCGTGGTGGCAAGCTTAGGCGGTAGGGGTGGCTGACAGCGGAGGAAATGGCGGCTGAAGACGGGGCGGCGCGCTGCTTTGCTCTATCTGGGTTCCCAGTTTTCGAACCTGATTAAGGCGGCCTTCGGGGCTATTTATAGGCCAATCGGGACGGGAAAACGACAAGGATGCGAGGGAGGGTCGGAGGTTAGGTGGATGCATGTCCGGCGAGGCTGGCCGGCGTAGGTCTGCAGTTGCAGACCGAGATTCGTCGGGGAGAGAGAGAGAGGGGTTTCGTGCAAGGAAAGACCGAATCGATTAGTCCAATCTACAGGGGAGACAACGAGGAGGAGAGGGATGAAATGATGGGTGCTGGAGCTGTCGTTGCAGGCTAATCTTCCCAATTGAAACTTTCGTGTTGTAGGCGGCGAAGGACGACGACGCGGGGAAGAAGAAGAAGAAGAAGAGGCTGGACCGGCGGTCCAGCGGAAAAGAAAATAAGGAAAGAAAAAGGGCAGGCCGAACCGGCCGGGAGAAAGGAGGGCGTGCGTGGGGCTAGGCCGCGAGAGGTGTTGGGTCAGTAGGCCGGCCCAAGTCGGGGGGAGTAGAAAAAGAAGAGAAGGAAGGGAAAGAAAGGGAAAAAGGAGAAAAGGAAAGAGAAGGAAATTAGTGGTTGGATTAATTAGTATGATTTGGAGTAATTTGGAATGTTCAATAGAATATAATTATCAAAATAATAATTAAATTCTATTTTTAGGTTAATTTAGGGATTTTCAAAGGAATTTTCTTAAATTCCATTTTAATTAACAAAACACTTTAATTTTCTCCAATTAAATTATTTATAAATTTTACATTAATTTGAAACTATTTTATCCTTCTTAATTTAAACAAGGTAATTTATTTAATTAATTTCCAAAATAAAATCCTTAATTAGCTTAAAATACCACCATTCCTCCCATTTAAAACACTTATAAATTTCTTCTTGATTTACCCTAATTAACTTCCTCTTATTTTAATAAAAGTAAATTATTTGATTAACTTTCAACAAAAAAACCTTATTTAATAATAGATAATAGGAATTAGGATTTTTGGGGCATTTCAAAGGCGGACTGGGCAGCTGGCTGGCCCAGGTCGGGGAGGAAAGGGACAAAAGAAAAGAAAGAAAAAGAAAGAAAAGGAAAGGAAAAAGGATGAAAGAAAAGGAAAAAGGGAAAAATAAAAATAGTGGGTTGGGTTCATTAAATTAATTAGGACATTTAGGATATTTAAAAATAATAATATTTAAATCCCTTTTTAGGCTAATTTAGGATTTTTAATAGGTTTTTCATAAATTCCATTTTAATTAGCAAACCACCCTAATTTTCGTCAACTAAATTATTTATAAAAATCATATTAATATGGAACTATTTTCTCCTTCTTATTTTAAATAAAACAATATATTTAATTAATTTCCAAAACAAAATCCTTAATTAGCTAAAATACCAAATTTCTCCTAATTAAAATACTTATAAATTTATTCTTAACTTGCCCTAATTAATTCCCTTTTATTTTAATAAAAATAATCTATTTAATAATTTTTTCTAATAAAATCTTATTTAAATATAATTTTTTAAATTAGAATTTTTTAGGCATTTCATTACTACCCCCTTAAAAACAGAATTCGTTCTCGAAGTCTTCTGGATCTACTACGGTTAGGGTCGAAAGGTTCTAAGCGGATAGGTTAACAGGTATACAACTACCCCCTTAAGAATAAATTTAATAAGGAATCTACCCTTCGTTCTCACCATGGCCAGACTCAGAATGTTTCAAAAATGGAAAATATTTTTTTTTGGTTCAAAAACGTTTCAAATCAGGGAAAAACATTGTAAATCAAATTCATTTTAAAAATGATACCACTTGTATTATCAACTTAAAAAGTTTAAAATCGAAAGAGCAGTCGAAATCCACATCAAAATACAATACAAATTTCATAAACCAAATTTATTTTTGAAAACAAGCATGGTCCTCATATCAAAAGATTAAAATCAAAAGAGCAGTAAAAACCAGCTCTGCTACCAACTTGTAACACTCCAAAATTTATTATTATTTTTTTAAACAAAAGAATTTAAATTAAAACACATTAATTCTGGAGATGTTACCGCCACACTTAGTACCAAACCGGTTCTCCCCCATTGTTTCAGTACCAAGTGCTAAGGCTAGAAGAAAATTAATAATCAATTATGAATCAAGAAAATCTAAACCTCAAATAATTATTAAACGGTTGTAAAAAAAATCAAAGTACGCATAAAGAATTATTATTCATATTCAACAGGGAAATAGCTTACAACCGATGAAAGATTCATTTAAAGTACTCAATACAAGGTAATAAATCAAAATGGATAAATCCAATACAAAAGAAATAACAAAAGGAAATACATCGCATAAAGAGTAAATACGGCCACTACACTCTCAAAATTTAGGCCAACCACAAGCTCAACACTCAACCCCACCTGATGTCTCGCCCACCTCAGAAGGGCCTACAACTCATGGGAATGAATAGCACCTATGAAAAAGGTGATCAATACGCTATGTACTGAGCACAGTAACCATGCAATAAGGCCAACAAAAAAATCACATAAATAATGCAAAAGAAATAAAAGAGCATATTCTATCATGATAACATAATAACGAACAATCATTCAGGTAGATACATAAACACCTATTTATAGTCTGGATTAATTACTTAATTATTCTCTGATCGGAAGTCGATTCACACCATGCTTTTTTATCAAATTCATATGAGTATAGGAACCCCACTCTTATAGCTGGTGGATCAGATACATACAGGGTACATAGCTTCTGACCACTATTGTTGTCGTGGACCGAAAACACACAGGGCATAAAGCTCCTAACCACTGTTATAGCTAGTGGACAGAAAACACACAGGGCATAAAGCTCCTTACCACTATTATTCGTCGGTGGACCAGTCTGACCCCGGCTCTCATGGTGTTCCATTGTAAGTACTTCCTATCTTTCCCATGTCTTAGTACAAATATGTTCGATTTCGTTAAGCACGGAATCCCCCACTATTATAGCTGGTGGGCTGAAAACGCACAGGTATAAAGCCTAACTATTATTATTACCGATGGACCTGTCATATAGAGGACATCATGCCCTAACCACTATTATTCACCGGTGGATCGGTCCGGGCCCAGCTCAACAATCTTCCACTCTAAATGATTAATGTATTACGGTGTCTTATTCAGAAGCATTACCCTAGACATGCATGAATCACTCCCTTTATACTTATCCTCCAACTAACCCATATCATATCATTAGAACCATACACCTTCTAACTTGTCCAACAACTTTTCCTCTATATTCAAACTCACACTAGAACTACACCACCAAAATATGTTGGTCAAAGCCCACTACTGCACACCTCCAAGTCCACTTATTTCCTTACACTAGGATTTTTCCCTAGAAACCCTACTTAGGCCTAAGTAGCCCATCCTACTCCATGTACTATTTTTCATCCAAAATTTTCAAACACCCAAACAACACTTACATTACCTTCCTCACATCCCAAATCAACTTTCCAAATGTAAATTTCACTCCCATGTAGACTTTATACATCCCATGCAACCATTAAAAATTTTCGTGCGAAACCCTAAAACTCCCACGTGAAACCCTAGATTCAACCATGCAAACCCTAGATCCATCCATGCAAAACCCTAGATTCCACCATACAAAATCCTAGATTCCTCCATGCAAACCCTAGATTCAATCCATACAAACCCCTAGATTAGATTCCTCCATATAACACCATAAAATCTTCCATACAAAACCCTAAATCCATCCATATCAAACCCTAGTTTAGATTCTCCCATATAAAACCATAAATTAGATTCTCCCATATAAAACCATAAATTAGATTTTCCCATATAAAACCATAAATTAGATTCTCCCATATAAAACAATAAATTAGATTCTCCCATACAAAACATAGATTAGATTATCGCATATGAAACCATAAATTAGATTCTACCTCATGAAACCATAAATTCCCTATTTTACTCTTCCACTCATGGATCGTTAAAATACTTAGGTTAACTCACATCCTTTAGTCAACTTCTTTCCCCATTCTCCACTCATGGATCGTTAAAATACTTAGGTCAACTCACATCCCTTAGTCAAATTCTTTCCCCATTCTCCATTTTCATCCTTTCCCCCACACAAACCATATTAACATCCTCACATGCATGTCTAAAGGGTCACAACCCATTCATCACATATACTTAATACACAAGCCATGCAAAAACACAAAAATATACTTCAACTCCACGTCATACCACATACGAAATAATTAATAATGATAAACATAGCATACATAGCATACGAAGCAAATAATGCATATAAACACACATAAGGCCTTAGTAACACCCTTAACTAAAACAACGCTAGTCTTGGAGCACACTCCTACGCCTCCTTAAGGCTTTGATTGGTCTCACCTACATGAGGAAAAAGCTAAAATTAGATTCCCTCCTATCAAAAATACTATTAAATACTAACTTATTCAAAGACTAGGATTTTGATAAAATAATAAAATATTACTAATAAAAATGACATTAACTAATTACTATCTTGCTAAAGATATAAGAAATAATTGTAATATTATAAAAAATGATAATATAAGGTTGAAGACTTTACCCTAATAATAATAATAGAGATACTAAAATAATAATAATGATAATAGTAAAAATAATAATAATAACGATAATTATAATACTAAAAATACTAATACTAATAATAATAATAATAATAATAATATGATTTGAAATAGAAGGTGGAATTAGGGCTTTGACCCTACACCAAAATAATACTAATAACAAAATTTAGTAATAATAATAATAATGAAATAATAATAATAATGATAAAAAACCATAATAATATTACAAAAATAATAATTAATATAATGGTAATAATAATAATGATAATAATCGAAGATAAAATGAAGTAGGGTTTTAACCCTACATTGAATAATAATAAACTTAATAAATAATTATAATAACAATAATATGAATAATAATTGTTAATGATAAAATTATTAATAATATTAATAATAATAAGACTTGATATTTATAATACTACTAGTACGATTCAAAATAGGTGCAATAGGGTTTCAGCCCTATATATAATAATAATACTAACAATGAAAATAATAATAATAATAATAATAATAATAATAATAATAATAATAGCATAAAAATAATAATATTATTAGCAACACTAATAGTAAAATAGTTGTAATAATAATAATTTCGAAATAGTAATAATAATAGAAACAATGAGAATAATAATAATAATAATAATAATAATAATAATAATAATAATAATAATAATATCAAAATAAAAATATAATAGGGCTTTGGCCCTCAATTGAAATAATAATAAAAACATTTATAATAATGATAACAATAACAATAATAATAGTAGTAGTAGTAGTAATAATAATAATAATAATAATAATAATAGTATATATATTCAAATAAATGAAAAAATAATAATTTAAAGCTTGTATAAAGATTTAAAAAGGGTTGAGGGGGTTTAGGATTCAACCTTAGGCTGGTGGTGATAGGAAGCACCGGCTGTGGTGTACGGCGGCGGCGGCAGTGGCCAGAAAATGGAAGAAAAGGGAAAACGTTGAAGCCTGGGAACAAAATAGGGAAAATGAGAGTGGAAATAAGGGTGATTATGGTTTCCTAGAAGGAGAGGAACATAATAAGGGTGGTGGCGCAACCATAGGTGGCGGCGGTGGTGGTGGCGCAACCATAGGTGGCGGCGTACGGCGGCGGTGGTGGTGGCCGAATGAGGAAGAAGGAGAGGAATAGAATAAGGGTGGTGGCGCAACCATAGGTGGCGGCGTATGGCGGCGACGGTGGTGGCCGAATGAGGAAGAAGGAGAGAAAGAGAGGACGAGAGGGAGGGAGAGGAAAAGATAGGTAGGGGAAGGTAGAGGAGTGTCTGCAGAACATTTTGAAAGGTGAAAGGAGTGGTGGTAGTGATGGAGGTGGTGGCTAAGGGCAGCACGAAGGGTGGTAGGGGTAGAAAATAGGTGTATTGAGAAAAGAATTTTGCACGGACGGAGTGACTCATGCGGGAAGAATCAAGGGAGGGGAAAGGTACAGTTTAGTAGAGGAAGATATAGGGAAGGCTTAGGGGGGCAGAGTGGGTGGCGCAGTTGGCTGAATGCCATAGGGCTGGCATCTGAAAGGGCGGCGACGACAAGGGATGATTCTTAGGTTTCAAGGATAAAAGGCTCGAGTTTAGGTTAGTTTGGGAATATTTATAGGCTAAGGTAGGGGATAAGGTTGAAGGGAATAAGGGAGGATAGGGCAAGGGTGAGGGCACCGACCGGTAACAGTTGGCCGGCGAAAAATTCAAATGGGCCAGCAAAAGTGGTTACGCAGGAAAAAGAGAGGAGATCGCATGAGAAGGAAGGGAGGTGGATTGGTCTATGTGGTTGCCAAATCAAGGGGAAGAGAAAGGGAGAAAAATGGCTAGTCAAAGGGGCGTAACCGATGACGAATAACCAGGGACATTGGCGGCAGTGCAGGTGTAGGTCGGCGTTGAGGAGAAGAAAGAAGGAGGAAGAAGAACATGGCGTGGATCAGGAGTCTAGAAGAAAAGAAAAGAGAGAAAAAGAAAGGAACTGGGCCATTCGACAGGTTGGGATGGAAATTAAATGAAACGCAGCATTTTTGGGGGAAAAGAGGGAAAACGCAACGCTCTGGCTATCGCAGGAAAAAGAAAAGAAATCAAGGAAGAATAGGTTGCATGAAGGAGGCGGAACGACCCGCGCTGAAGGAAGAAAAGGGAACAACTACAGGGGCTGGGCCACACCGAAGGAAAGGAGGATTGGGATGCGCGCTTGCCTAGGTCGAGGAGGAAAGGGAGAAAAGAAAAGAAAAGAAAGAAAAAGAAAGAAAAAAGGAAGAAAGAAAAGAAAAAAGGAAAAGGGAAAAATTAAAATAGTGGTTGGGTTAACTAAATTAATTAGGATATTTAAAAATAAAATAATATTTAAATCCCTTTTTAGGATAATTATGATTTTGAAAAGGTTTTTCATAAATTCCATGTTAATTAGAAAAACACCCTAATTTTCTTCAATTAAATTATTTATAAAATTTATATTAATTTGGAATTATTTTCTCCTTTTTATTTTAAATAAACAATTTATTTAATTACTTTCGAAAAAAATCCATAATTAGCTAAAATACCCAAATTTCTCCTAATTAAAATACTTATAAATTTATTCTTGATTTGTCCTAATTAATTCTCTTTTATTTTAATAAAAAAAATCTATTTGATAAATTTTTCTAATAAAATCTTATTTAACTGTAATTTTTTTAAATTAGAATTTTCGGGGCATTTCAAACCAGCCCATGGGTTCTACTCCTACTATAATCCATTCATCTCTATTCAAACTCATCAACTAGTTTTGCCAAACCAATCAACTAGTTTGAAAAATCGAGCTAAAGATTGAGATGAAGTGAAAAATGGTTTTTCCCAGGAAGCAAATCGATCGATTTGTTTGAACAAACTGATCATTTGTCTAAAGGAAACATTATTTGGTTTACTAAACTAATGTATTGTTTAAATATGTTCATAGGACAAAATGTCTACAATACAAAATTTATTGACTGGTTG
This sequence comes from Tamarix chinensis, assembly GCA_030549775.1. Taxonomy (NCBI): domain Eukaryota; kingdom Viridiplantae; phylum Streptophyta; class Magnoliopsida; order Caryophyllales; family Tamaricaceae; genus Tamarix; species Tamarix chinensis. The sequence goes on along the minus strand of CM060179.1, from coordinate 74,537,892 downwards.
TATTATCCAATCAACTAGTTTATATAATGGTAACATTCTTGTCCAAGATATGAACATATTCAGTAATCTAGTTTGAACAACCAATTGACTGGTCCATATAATGAATCAACTAGTTTACCCAAACTAATCGACTATGCAATTTTAAATATTGATTTTTATTCCATTAGGTGATATAGCTTTTTGGTCATTTTGTGTCCAATGGCGACACGATGAGGGTGAGCCTTTTGATTAAGCTTCTTCATCATTTGCTAAAGCAACATTTCAACTCCATTTACTATGTAATTAATCATCTATTCTCAAAGTTATTCAATTTTTCATTCAAACTCTATTAACTTTCAAATCCTGAGTTTTTATTGAAAAGTGTTTATTATTCACTTCTCTTAGCTAGAGTTGTTGAATTGTAATATCTTTATTACATCTAGCTAGATTAAATCTTATACAAAATTATACATTTTCATATATTTATTTTTGGAGAGAATCAAATAAAATCACAACTACTTTATAAAATTCATAACAAAGGGGTTAGTCATTATTTGCCTATCATTTATGAGAGATTCTTATTAAGAGTTGAGAGAAGATAAACAAGTAAATTCATAAATTATCTCTTAGAGGATCGGTGAGATTATAAGGCTCGTAAACTAAGAGAATAGTTATCATTGGTAAAAATACATCACTTGTTTTAAATCTAAAAGGCATAACCTTTTGGTAGTAGATGTAGAGAATATTTTTCACTTGAACAGCTATAAATTATGTGTAAATTTTTATTTTTCCATTTACATTGAATGAAACCTATTCACCCCTCTAAGATTCTTTTAATTGGTATAAAATCTTGGATATCTCTCAAAGGATTCAAATATACAAGGCAAAAAAGATATATGATTATAATGGATTCAATTGGTCTAAAGGAAGGCATTTCCACCACAAAACCACCATTGTCTAATCGTGAGAAGTTTGTCTACTAGAAGATCATAATGATGTTCTTCATCGAGTCACAAGACTATGAAATAAGGTTAGTAGTCATTTAAGGTCCAATAAAAATTATAAAAAAGGTCAATGATCAAAAAGTGGAAAAGATATGAGAAGATAAAGCACACTCTCAAAAACAAATTCGTCACGATTCTTTAATGTAGCCTTAATAAAAGAGAGTACCACCACATCTAATTGTGGTGAACCAAAAAATAGATATAGAGTAAGCTCATCCTCACTCATGAAGGGAAAAATTAAGTGAAGGATCAAATAATCACTCTTCACACAAAAGAGTACAAAATATTTAGTATAAAGCAAGCTGAAAGCATCAAGTTGAGGAGCTCCTTCACTTCTATTTTCAACAACCTCAAAACATTAGAGAAGGAAATAAATGAAGAAAAACAATTGAGAATGATCTTACAAGGTCTTATAAAATAGTAAAGTCCTGAGGTTACCACTATTAAAGAAGCTACAGATTTAAAAAAGATGATGATAAAAAAAATTTAAAAATAAATCTCTCCGAAAATGTCATAGTTCATCATTCAAAGTTGTAGGAAGGAATAGATGAAAGGAAGAAAGATCCTAAAGCTCTAAAAGCCTCAAATTCCTCTAGACAATAAAAAGTAGTTGAAGAGGGTAGAGAAAGAAGAGGAAGATGAAAATGAAACGCCTATGGATGTTGAAGAAATGACCTTTATAAACACTCAATTTAATAAATTCATTTGATCTAGAAGAGGAGGAAGTTGAAGACAAGCAAGGCCATCACCAAGAAAAATAATTAGGCTTAGAAAAGCTAACAAAGATGAAAATATCAAATGTCATAAATGTGGAAAAATTGAGCATGTCATCTAGGATTTCTATGCGTTTAGAAATAAGATAGCTAAACAAATAGCAAGAAGCAAAGGCAACACCAATGCTAACAACAACAATATGGGAAGGAAAGCTCCGAGAAAAGCTATGAAAGCCTTTACTGAAAGTGACAGTGAAATTTTAGATGGAGAAGAAGAAGCTATCAATATTTATTTCATAGCTCTATGAGATGAATATACTAAGTAAATAGGAGGGAGAATGGTACAACTAGAAGGGATAGTAGGTGAGGGGCCAACAATAGTGGCAGCACATGGTGGTGGAGGAGGATGGTGCAAAAGACGGATTTTAGGTAGGAAAAGAATAGGGGAGTTAGGGTTTCTTAAGTGGTAGGATTCCCTAGGTCAAGGGGTTTGTGGTGGTGGTGGCCTCACGGTGGAGACTCAGTGGTGGCAATGGAAGCAGCCAAGAGGGTGAGAAAAGAAAAGAGAAGAAAGGAGAGGGGATAAAGAGGGAATTGGTGGTGTGGTAAGGAAGGGGAGATAAGGAGGGTGGTAGTAACTGCGATGGTGGTAGCACAAGGCCGCGCAGATGGCGTTGGGTGGTGCAAAAGGGAAGCTTGAGTTGCACAATTTGTATAGGTGGGGAGGAAGAGGAAGGGGAAGGAGGGGTAGGGGAGTGGTTTGTTAGGTGTAGGATGATGCATGGAAGAGGAAGGGAGGGTGGGGTGACAACGGCACGGCCTAGTGGAGGTAGTAGCGGCAACTATTTAGGTAGTGCATTTAAAGCTAGGGCGAGTGAATAGGTAGAGAGAAAGAGAGGAAAGGAGGGAGTGGGTAAGGTTATTTATAGGTGTAAGGGTTGGTAGTTGTAAGCCAGAGTAGTGGTGCAGCTGGGGGACAAGGGGAAGGTTCGTAGGGATAGAGGGAGTAGGTGAGAGGCTACAGGGCTTACAGAAGGGAGTGGGACCATACAGGTTTATGCTTTTTGCACACCCCATAGGGCCAAATGGGAAAGGAGGAGGGAGAGAGGGGAGGGGTAGCTACGAAGCAACCATGTGCAAGTTGTGCTAATTAGGGAAGAAGAAGGAGGCAGGGGTAAAAGGGGAAAGAAGAGAAAAATAGAGGGAGAGAAAAGGAAAATAGGGAATATTTTTCTTAGGCCTTGGCCAATCAGGGGAGGAAAAGAAAAAGAAAACTAGGACAGGGGTGGGAAGAAAGGAAAGAAAAGGGGGGTAGGGAAGTTGGGTGATAAGTTCATATTTTTACATATTTTATACCCTTATAATCTTAGTTTTTAGTATTTTATTTAAGTAATATAAGTAAATAATTATAATTTTATACCTAAGTGGTAATAATTGCATAAATATTATTATTTAAGCTACAATGATAATAATTAAATAAATTTAAAATATAATATTATTTATTAACTTTTGTAAATTTTATTTTATTGATATTACTTTTAAATAAAAGAAAAAAGAAGAAACAGACCTTTAGACCAATTGCCAAAGGCTGAAGGCCCAAAGGCCATGGAAGAATAAGAAAAAGAATGAAGCCCAAAAAAGACCAGGACAGCTGAGTCAGCCGAAGAAGAAAAAAAGAAAAGATGAGAGAGAGACCTAGCACATAGACAGTGGGCCGCCCAGAAAAGGAAGATGAGACGAGCTGATGTGGAGCAAGGAAAAGAAGAGGGAGCCTTGATGCACAACACAAAAAGAAACAAAAATGGAGAAAAGGACACAGTCTAGGAGAGAGCACCCACACCCGCATAAAGCAAGGGCTGACGTAGATGAAAAGGGGAGCAGCGGCAAATAAAATTAAAGAAAGATGACAGGGAAGAGAGAGATAAGGCACATAGGAGAAGAGAGGAGAAGCCACAAACAAAAGAAGGGAGCATGAAGAGAGAAACCGTAGCTAGAACACAGGGCTACAGTGCCGTTAGAAAGGTAGAAGACTAACCAAGTGAAGCACGGGGACGGCAGTTAGGTGCCGTCCCTCGTCCCGGAAATGTTTCCCGTCCCGAAAACTTCTCGAAAACTTTTCCACATTAAAATTTATATTAAAATTATTTAATTAATATTTTTATTAAAAAATATTATTTAATCAATTTTTTTATTAAAAAATAATTAATAATAATTAAAATTAACTAATATATGAATTAATTTTAGAAATTTTTTATTTTTTTCTCTCAATTTTAATAAATTTAATCTATTTTTAAAAATATATATATAATATATATATAAATTTTTTAACGTTTCCTGCCGTCCCCGTTTCCTATACTTTTAAGAAATGGTGTTTCTACGTTTCGTCCTATCCCCGTTTCCCCATCCCCATCCCCGTGCAACACTACTGACCAGCATTACAGCGATAGGGGAGAGAGGAATCTTGCACTGGTGGGATGGCACGGAAGCAGAGAATAGTAGTGATCTACAGTATGGCGCGACGACGCCGAAAAGGATAAACAAATAAAAATAAATGTGCTGAAGAGAAAAGTATATGGTCGGAATTTATTTTAGACTAAATTAATTTTTCATATGAATAAACTCTTGATCTTTTATGCATAATTAATTTCGATTATTTCTTTCTCTATTTTTAATTTATATTTTGGATATTATTTTTTGTAATTAACTCAATAAATATGGTTTGCTGATTATTTATTGTTAGGAAATAGATTGAAACCCTATATTAGGGTTTAAGAAATAATTATTTTTTCTTTATTTCGTGAGATTTTTCCTTGACTCTATTTTAATTGTTATCATCTACATATATATTTATGTCAAATATAATTTATATAGTGCATGCCTTGTTTTAGTTTCCTCATAAGTGATAATATGGAGGATTATTCTGCTAGGTGGCCATAAATATACTGGAATTTGTATATATAAATTACAGCTAGGATAGATACAATTTTCCTAATATTTTTTTGATTCTAATAGAATTAGTAAAACGTTTAGATACATGTGAGTCAAAGAAAGGAAATACAGCAAGACATGCTTAGTGTTCTAGTCTTGGTACTTAGATTGACGTCCTTCCAATTATACTTAATGCATTATATCTAGATAAATATAGGAGCCGCTTGTTGCTGCTATACTGCTAGTATTTAATAGGGTTAATATTGGTACTTTGTCGTATTAATGAGTTAAGGGAAGTAAAATAAGGTATATGTACCTACTTTTGGTGTATAACTTAGTCGTTCTCATTCTCATGATTAAATAATGACTTAGAAATTAATATTATATTTTGACATAATCTAGTGGTGGCTTTTGATTTCCCTAGTATATTTATCATATATGCGGTTTTCCATTATTTCTATTATTATTTTATTTTATTTTATTTATTAATTTATTATTTTATTTATTACTTTTATTATTTTATTATTTTTCTAATTTGATAATCCCATTAGTATTTTTCTTATTTATTTATTTTGCGTTATTTAGGGTTTTTATTTTTATATTTATTTTTTTGGCTAGTTAAATAAAGGTGAGTCATCTCAATCACCGATTTAGAATGGTACCCTTATTTGTAAGTACTACAATTAATAACAAGAGGGTTTAAATTGTGTGTTGGCTACTGGCACACCAATTTTTTGTGTCGTTACTAGGGATTGGTAACTTCAACTTTATTTTGTTAGTATTTTTAGTGTGTTTTTAATTTTAGTGTGTTATGTTTTTCTTATCATCCTTTTATTTAGAGGTTAGAGTGCTTGTGGGCACTCAAGTCTCTAAATTAATAGGATTGTCAGTATTTAGTGTGTTTAATTTTTTTTAGTGTTTTCTTTTTTCTTTTAGTTTTTAAGATTTTTGGTGTGTTTTGTTTCACTTTTAACATTTTCCTTTGAAGTGTTAGTGTTCTTTCAGGTAGCTATGAGAAGATCCTTGGGCTATAGATAAATTTTCATGAACCATAATACAAGAGTAAATAAGGTAAGTTCAATTAATCTTGAGGATAAACTTAATCAACTCACTACTCTTGTTCCGCAAGTAGGTACAACTACTAGAGTCATTAATACAAAAGGAGTGTGTCATACACAAGGAAATACATATGCTTATCACTCATAAGCTATGAGAGGAGGAGGATGGATACAACCCAGTACTCAATCTTTCAATGGTTTTCAAGGACAAGATCCCTACACAAGTACATACTATTCGGAAATGAGACATCACCCCAACTTTAAATGAGAGATGAGTGATCATTATCAAGTGCCATATCAATACCCTTACACATGTAATTATGAAGATTCAAAATATTATCAATTTCCTTAATAAGAATCTTCTTCAGTTTCAAAACCCTCAAGTTTAGAAAAAATGGAGAAACGTTTTGAAGTATTGACAAATATGCAAAAACAATTGATGCAAAGTTAAATTACACAAAATAAAAGGATGTCAGTGTTAGAGGAGCAAATGGGTTATATGGTCAGCATGATCAATCAATTACAAACACAAAAGAACTTTCTATTACTTCAGTTCTAAATTCAAGAGAGAGTTATGAGGTTGATGATGCCATGTCTGAATGTAAGGATAAGCTAGTTGAGGAGGTTCCTATAGAGAACATTGAAAAGCAAGATTAAGTGGAAGAAGGGCTTATAAAAGTAGAAGAAGAATATCATCAAAATAAGGATCAAGTGAACAAAGAGAAGTATACAGATTGCAAGACTATCACTTTTATCTACCATGGACCATCTTTGAACATTTATTCCTTACTTTTGCATAGAAATGACCATAAAACACAAGGTAAGCCTTTAAACCACTTTGATTTTGTTTATGCTAACCACACTTCTTGTTTTCCCTCTTTTACCAGGTTTTATGGATCGAAGAGTGAAGAGAGTAATCAAATCATCATGGATACATCTAATAAGAAGCGTAATATTCCCAAGGAGAGGTTATGTTGGAAGGATGTGTTTAAAGATTTTGAGATGGGAAAATATGATATTCCTTTGATAGAGCGATCACCATACATTCATAATGGGAAAAACATTATCTCTTTACACACGAGCTTAAATATCATGATAAGTAAGTTACATTCTTGTTGGGTCAAATATTTCGTTAAAACTAATATTTTGTCTTTTTCTTCCTTGCAGGATAAAGATGATCATCACGAGGAAGGATTTGGTAAAGCAGATCTCAAGTAGATGTACCCATATTGAAAGAGTAAAAATGAGATTATGTCAAGCTGAAGACATAAAAAGAAGCGCTACTTGGGAGGCAACCCAATGTTTTAAAGGAGTTTTCTAACCTCTAGTTATTTATTTATTTATTTAGTTTGTATCTCCATACTTTAAATTACATGTTCCCTTAGTTGTTTATACATTGAGGATAATGTGTGATTTAAGTGTGGGGGTGTGTGTGTATTATGTATTTGCATTAAAAAACTTAAAAATTTAAAAAAATATTATAAATGTTTTTAGTGTTTTTAGAGGCATAGGTGCCCTTAACTAGTTAATGAGGAATATATCTTTGAAATCTACAAAAAGAGGATCGTAAAATCGATATAAAGCAATTGGAGATTTTTTGTGTTAATTTTGGTATAGGGAATACATATCTATGTGTCTAGATATGAATGGAGAAATAACATGTATGATTGTCTAACCACTAACATGGCATGTTTAGATTCATCACATTCCTCAGTGAGCTTTTAAACCATATATACCTTCTTTTCCAAAGTGAATTTTCATGAAATGATCTACTTTTCTTAGCTTTAAAGTTTCTTTGCCAACCTCATATATGTTTAATTTTTTTGATCAAATTACTTGCTATAAATCTTTTAATGGACCATAGAGATTTCTAGAACTTACTCTTGTGATATTCAAAGCTTATAGTCAAAACATGCTCTAATTGAGAAAATGATAAAGGTAGTTTAGGATTTTCTACCATATGACTAAATGGCTTAACCCTAATTTGTGTATACATGGTTTGCACCCCATAAAAACCTTTTGAGCCTATACATGGATTATATTTTCTTCATTAGCCACATTAAATAACCTTCGGGTCTTAATATCCTTACCCTTACTTAAAGCTAGTGGAAGGTAATCAAATCATTATGGATAAAGAGTGGTTGTGTATGTAAGTGTATGTGAAATAAATATATGTATTTATGCTAATAAGGGGATTAGTTATGTTTGGTGGAGGAAAAATAAGAAAAAAAAATATAGAAAAAAAATTAAAAAGAAAAAAAATGTTAGGATATAAAGAGGAGAGGGAGCTATGGAAATGATGTTGAGAATGTTCTATTCATATTTTAATTTGGTGCTAAGGTGGAGAGGTGTATCATTAATGTGGATTTTAGGTTATATTTTATCTAATTATCATATTCCACTAGCTCTTGATCTTTTTAGCACCACACTCCTAAAATACTCCATACCCTTATTTACCTTAAATCCCACTACAACCAAGCAGTAAGTCCTATCTAATTCTCGAGATGAGTAGCCTTTGATCTGATGGAGATTAGTCACAAGAGTTAAGCATATGGTTTAGTCCATTTGGCAAGTATTAGATATCTTTCATGAGGTTTTATCCACAAGAACATGAGCCTTCTTTGTTTATATATATGAGTCGTTTGTTATCTTTATCATCTTATCTCACATACATGAGTGTTTCTATACATTTATAGCCATGAATCTAAGAGAGAAAGAGAAAATTAGAGGATATCCATAATGAGGATGAATCTTGATGTAACTAATGCGTGATAGATCTTCATCCATAATATTAATCTATTCATGCCTATCATGTTTATATGTGAATCATATATTAAAATTGATTCCTTAAATTTTCTAATGCTAAATCTTGGTTGATTGCTTATCTTGACGTATGAAAGTAAAATATTATGTGACAAAAATGGTTAAGGATGTTAGGTGTGATTTTATTTTATTTTATTTATGTGTGATTTTGTGGGTATATCATCTATGAAACCCTCACAAGACCTTAATCGTCCTTGATGGATGACCTAGGGGTTTAAAGGGCTTGTTGCACATCCTAAGTGCAATCATGAGACCTACAAAAGTGGCTAATTAGTTTAATTTTATTTAGTTAGAGTAATAACTTGCTTGAGGACAAGTAAGAAGCTAAGTGTGGAGATGTGATAAATTTATATTTTGATATATTTTATACCCTAAGAATCTTAGTTTTATTATTTTATTTAAGTCATATAAGTAAATAATTATAATTTTATGCTTAAGTGGTAATAATTGTATAATTATTATTATTTGATGTAAAATGATAATAATTAAATAAATTTAGAGTATAATATTATTTATTAATTTTATTTTACAGGTATTATTTTTAAATAAAAGAAAAAAAAGAAACAGACCTTTGGACCAATGGCCAACGGTCAAAGGCCCAAAGGCCAGGGAGCAACAAGCAAAAGAATGAATCACAGGCGAGACCAGGAGAACTAAGTCAGCCGAAGAAGAAAAAAAAGAAAAGATGAAGAGACCTAGTGCATAGATAGTGGGTCGCACGAAAAAGGAAGATGAGAGTGGCTGATGTGGAGCAAGGAAAAGAAGAGGGAGCCTCGACGCACGGCATAAAAAGAAACAAAAAGGGAGAAAAGAACATAGTTGAGGAGAGAGAACCTGTAATAGTAGCCGCATAAAGCAAGGGCTGATGTGGACGAAAAGGTGGAGCAGTGGTAGATAAAATTAAAGGGAGATGATAGGAAAGAGAGAGATAAGGCATGTAAAAGAAGAGAGGAGTGGCCACAGAAGAAAAGGAGGGAGCATAAAGTGAGCAACCGTAGCCAGAACACAAGGCTACAGTGCCGTTAGAAAGGCAGAAGACTGGCCAACACTGCAGCGACAAGGGAGAAAGGTGAAATGCTCCAAAAATATTTATTTTAAGAAATATAATTAAATAAGGATTTATTAGGGAATTAATTTAATTAATTTTTTATGTGAAATGGGAAGGATTTATTTAGGGCAAATTAATAAGGAAAGTATAAATATTTTTATAAGGGAAAATTTGGGCTTTTTGCTAATTAAAAAGGAATTTAGGAAAAAACTTTTAAAAACCCTAAATTAGCCTAGAAAGGAAATTTAATATTATTTTATTTAAATATTTTTATTTTAAATACCCAAAATATTCTAATTAATTTATTTGACCCAAACCTACTTAAATTTTTCTTTCCTATTTCCCCTTTTTCCTTTTTCTTTTTCCTCCTTCCTTTTTCTTTCTTTTCTTTCTTTTTATTTTCTTTTCTCTCCTTTTCTTCTTCTTTCCGATTGGGCCTGTCTGGCATGGCCCAATCTTTTTCCTTCCTTTCTTTCTCTTCTTTCGTGGCCCATCGACCCGTTTCCTTTCTTTCCTTCCTACGGCTGCCAGAACGCTATGTGTCGTGGCTTATTCTCCTAGAACGTCGTGTTCCCCTTAAAACGATTATAACCGTTGCCGAGTGGCCCGGTTCTTCTTTGTTTTCTTTTCTCTATTTTTCCCTCAGCCGCCCGGTTCACCTCCTTCTTCCTCCTTCCTCCTCTACTGTCGACCTGCACCTTCGAAGCTCCGAAATGGTGCCGTCGGCCATGCTTGACTTAACCGGCCATTTCCCCTCTCTTTCTCTTCCCCTTGACTCGCAGTTTAGCATGATCTAACCAGTGTTTCTTTTATCCCGAATGAATTCCTCCTTTTCCTTCACAAAAGGTTGAACACGACCTAAAATTGTGTCGGCCGATTGACGCCGCCGGCTACCCCAAACCCTACCAGTATTATCCTCCTGCCAGCCTCCAAAATCCTACATTTCCCTCTAAACTCTATAAATACCCCTTGTTTGTGTGATTTCAAAACTTTTTTCCCAAAACCCTAAAAGCCTACCCTATGCACCACCGTGACTTCAGACGATCTTTCCTCCGTCATCAGCCAACTACGCCACCATCTCTACCTACCAAAGTCTTCCCTACACCACCCTAACTGAGCCACCCATCTCCCTCGATTCTTCTTGCACGAGCCACCACAGCCGTGCGAAGATCCCTGCCCATCAAGCCAAGCTTTTACACCCGCAACCCCTTGAGCCACCATCCGACACCACATCCACCACTATCACTGTCTCCTACACCCCCAAAAGCTGCTACTAATCTTCCTCCACCTAGTCAAACCCTTCTTTTATCCTTTCTCCTTCTCCTTCCCTCTCTTTCTTCTTCTTTTCCTTTCGGCAGCCACCTCTGCCGCCATGCGCCGCTGCCACTTGCTGCGCCGCCACCTCACTTTACTCCTCTCAGCCTAGGCTACCACCAACACCTCAACTTACACCCTCATTCTCCACCTTTTCTTCTCAAACCTCAAATTTTTCCTTTTCTAACCTCTTTTCCGGCCACCGCCGCCGCCGTGCACCACCACAAGTTCCACCCATCTCCGCCGACTCAAGGTGAAACCCTAAACCCTCTCAGCCCTTCTCCCCTATTTATTTAAGTTTATTCTATTTTATTTCAAATTTTAGCATTTATTCAATTATTATTATTATTATTAATATTGGGTTTAATATTGATGTTATATTTTCTTGGCAAGGTCGAGAGTAGCTATAAATTATTTAAGTTGTTAGTTTCGAATTATGGGTATTAATAGTATTATTATAAGTTTTATATTCATTATTAATATTATTATTATTATTAGTATTATTATTTTATTATTACTATTATTTAACCAAGAGGGGCTGAAGCCCTATTTTATGTTAATGATGCGCATACTCCTATTTTATTATTAATATTATTATTTCTAATATTAATAATAATAATAATAATAATATTATTATTATTATTATCTTTATTATTATTAATATTATTATAAGTAAAATGTATTATTAATATTATTGTCATTATTATTAAATGGTACCTTCACTATTTTGAGGAAGGGTCAAAAACCCTACCTTGTATTATTTAGGCTTAAGTTATTATTATTATTATTATTGTTGTTGTTGTTGTTGTTGTTGTTGTTGTTGTTGTTGTTGTTGTTGTTGTTTTTGGTGTTGTTGTTGTTGTTGTTGTTGTTGTTGTTGTTGTTAGTGTTATTATTATTATTATTATTATTATTATTATTATTATTATTATTATTATTATTATTATTATCATCATCATTATTAGCATTATTTTGGTGGAGGGTAGAAACCCTTATATCACCATTCGTTTTGAATTACATTAATGTTATTATTAGTATTTTTAGTAGTATTTCATATAGTTATTATTGGTATACTATGATTTTATTTAAAAACCTAGTCTTAGGGTAAGTTAGTAAATAATAGTATTTTTAGGAGGGAACCTAATTCTAGTTTTTCCCTCATAATAGGTGAGGCCAGTCAAATCCCTCAAGAGGTATAGGAGCGTGCTCCAAGACTTGTGACATTTTAGGTCAAAGAGTACTAAGGCCGTTTATGTATTATATGTTTTATATGCCATGCATTCCATGTGATGTGAACTATAATCTATTTTATACGTATTTGTATAATTATTATATGTGCATCATAATATGGAGTTAAGGTAAGATCATGCATTAAATTGTGGCATGAGTACTATGTGTATGGGTTGTGATATTATTGTGGAATGGTGTGGCCCATAAGACATGCATGATAAGGTTTATAAAATAATGATGGGAGTGTCTTAATGTTTGCATGGTGTTAGGGTTTGCATGGAGTTAGGGTTTGCATGGAGTTAATGTTTGCATGGTGTTAGGGTTTGCATGGAGTTAGGGTTTGCATAGAGGTAATGTTTGCATGGTGTCAGGGTTTGCATGGAATTTGGGTTGGTGTGGAGTTAATGTTTGCATGGAGTTAGGGTTTTCATGGTGTTAGGGTTTGCATGGTGTTAGGGTTTGCATGGAGTTGGGGGTTGCATGGAGCTAGGGTTTGCATGGAAGTAGGGTTGGCACGGAAGTGGGGTTTTCATGGAGTTAGGGTTTGCATGGGTGTTAGGGTTTGCATAGAGGTAATGTTGGGTTTGGAGGATAAGAATAGTAGGAGTTAGTCATGCATGTCTGGACTAAAGTTTTTGAATAAAACACTTAAGACACTAATCATTTAAAGTGAAAGACTATTGAGCGAGGTCCAAACCGATCCACCAGTTAGAAATAGTAGTGTGGACTTGATGTTCCGCAAGTGATTGATCCACCGGCAAAAAATAGTGGTGTGGGCTATTGTCCCGCAAGTGACCAACCCACCGACAATAATAGTGGGGTGACCTCGAGCTCAATAAACACAAACCAGAGTTGCTAAGACACTTAAAAGATACTAATTACATATGGCAGAACACTATGTGAGTAGGAACCAAACCGATCCACCGATTAGAAATAGTACTGTGGACTATTGTCCCGTAAGTGACTGATCCACCGGCGAAAAATAGTGGTATGGACTATTGTCCCACAAGTGACTAGCACACCGGCTAAAATAGTGTGGTGTTCCTGTACTTGTATGGATTTGATAAAAGGCATGGTATGATCGATTTTCGATAAGAGATTAATTAAATAATTAATCTAGACTACTTGGGCCTTTATGTGTGGGCTTGATCATTACAAGCTATATAATACTCTGTACGATTTTATGTATTATATGTGTGGATTTGAATTTGTAAGTTGAATATTATCCTACATGATTTTATGTGCTTGTGTGTTGGCCTTAGTGCTCGGTTACCTTGCTCAGTACCTAGCGTACTGATCACCCCTTTTATGAGTATTGCTCAATCCCACGAGCAGAAGGCTTGTCTAACATAGTGCAGGTAGGTGATGCCTTCTTTGATGCCATTGATGTCTGTGGGATATCAGGTGGGGCCGAGTGATAACTTTGGGCTGGATCGGGTCTTGGAGTGGCGTGGTCGTTTTCCATTTATGAGATTATTATTCCCATTCTCTTCTTTAATTATGTTTGAAACTTCATAAACAATTTTATTATTGTAGCTATTTTTCTTCTTTGAAGAACTATCTCTAGTATTTCAAATTATGTAAAATTTATGCGTACTCTGATTATCGATTTGCGAACTTTAATTTATGTATTAATCTGTGATGATGGAAATATTTTTCTCAGCCTTAGCACTTGGTATTGGAACGGTAGGAGTGAACTAGTCTGGTACTAAGTGTGGCGGTAGCATCCCCAGAATTTATGAGTTTTAAATTTAAAGGTCTTATACAAAAAAAAATGTGTATAATTTTTGAGGTGTTACAAGAGGACTCTTGCGCAGGTGAGACGACATAAAAGCAGAGAACAATAGTGATTTGTAGCACAGCGCGACAACGCTGAAAAGGAAAAAAAAATAAAAATAAGAGAATAGTTGCACTAAAATAAAAGTGCCGAAGAGAAAAGTATACTATTAGAATTTATTTCAAATGAAATTAATTTTTCATCTAAATAAATTCTTGATTTTTTATGCATAATTAATTTCGGGTATTTCTTTCTCTATTTTTAATTCACATTTTGGATATATTTTTGTGTAATTAACTAGATAATTATGGCTTGTTGATTATTTATTGTTAGAGAATAGATTAAAACCCTAAATTAGAGTTTAAGAAATAATTATTTTCTTCTTTGTTTCGTGAGATTGCTCCTTGACTCTATTTTAATTGTTATCATTTATATATATATTTATGTCAAGTATAATTTATATGGTGCATACCTTGTTCTAGTTTCCTCATAAGTGATAATATGTAGGATTATTTACCTGTTAGGTGGCCATATAAATATACTAGAATTTGTATATATAAATTGCGGTTAAGATAGATAACAACTCACCTAATAGTTTTTTTATTCTAACAGAAGTAGTAAAACGTTTAGATACATGTGGGTCAAAGAAAGGAAATACAGCTAAACATGCTTAGTGTTCTAGTCTAGATACTTAGATTGGTGTCCTTCCAATTATACTTAATGCATAATATCTAGATAAATATAGGAGCGGTTTTTTGCTGCTATACTGCTAGTATTTAATAGGGTTAATATTAGCGCTTTATCGTATTAATTAATTAAGGGAAGTAATATAAGGTGTATGTACCTACTTTTGGTGTACAACTTGGTCGATCTCATTCTCATGATTAAATAATGACTTAGAAATTAATATTATATTTTGACCTAATCTAGTTGTAGCTTTCGATTTCCCTATCATATTTATCATATCTACGGTTTTTCATTATTTTTATAATTATTTTATTTTATTTTATTTATTTATTTTATTATTTTATTATTTTATTATTTTTATAATTTGATAATCCCCATTAGTATTTTTCTTATTTATTTATTTTGTGTTATTTAGGGTTTTTATTTTTATATTTTTTTTTCCTAGTTAAATATAGGTGAGCCCTCTTAATCCCCGGTGTAGAATGGTATCCTTATTTACAAGTACTACAACTGATAACAAGAGGGTTTAAATTGCATGCCCACCATAGCCACACCATTGGGCCACCGTTGGGCGCAACCCAACTAGTCAAAGGAGGGGGAAGGAAGAAAAAAAAAGGAAGAAATGAAGAAAGAAAAAGGAGGAAAGAAAAAAAAGGAAAAAGAAAAATAGAAATAGGGTGGTATGGTGGTTTGGATTTTTTTTTAAGTTTTGGGAATAATAAAATTAATAATAATAATAATAATAATAATAATAATAATAATAATTTTTTAATTAATTTAGACATTATTATGATTCATTTGTAATTTATCTTAGGTTAGTAAATAAATTAAATATCTACTAATTATGTCCCTACATCATTTTCCTTATGTTATTGCCATAATTATTATTAATATATCATTATTATTTTATTAGAAATGATACATCTAATTAAATCTTATCCAATAATTCCTTATTTTATTCCTAAATCCTAAAATAATTTTTTTGATTATTCCATCACTACCCCTTAAAGAAAGACTTCATCCCTGAAGTCACTAACTTAATTATAGGAGTAGGGAGGAAGGAATAAAGGCAAAGCGGTTCCAAGGCTGTTCGATAAATGGAATAATAAAACACAATAAACTACTACCCTCTTAAAGAAAAAAGGGGTTCACTAAGAATTGATATACCTGAGGCAAAGAGTTTCGGATATGCCTCAAACATGTCCTTTTCCGCTTACCAAGTAGCTTCTTCTTTCCCATGGCAACTCTAAAGAATCATCATGAGTGGGGTTGCATTTGTACATATCTTCTGTATCTTGGTATCGAGGATCCACACAGGTATCCCTTTGCATGTCAGATAATCGTTAAACTCGACCTCATCAAGCTGGATTGCATGGGAAGAATCAACAATGTACTTTCATAGCTGTGTGATATGGAACATGTTGTGGACAAGAATGCAAGTTCCAATGGATAAGTAACCTCTCCAACCCACTCTAAAATCTTGTAGGGTCCAATGTATCTTAGGCCCAGCTTACCCTTCCTATCGAACCTCTACACACCCTTAGTGGGGGAGAGCCTTAACAATACCTTCTTCCCAAGCTCATAGTTTCCACCTCAGCACTTTTGATTAATATAACTCTTTTGTTAGCTCTGAGTGGCTCTCATTTGGCCCTAAATCTAATGGATTTTCCTGGTCATCTCCCTAATAATCTTGGGTCCCAACACCACCGTCTTATTGATGTCACTCCAGCATAAGGGCGTCCTACACTTCTGTCCATACAATACTTCGACGGGATCCATCCCTATGCTAATATGGTAGTTTTTGTTGTAAGAGAACTATATTAGGTGCAAACGATCTTCCCAACAACCCTGAAATTCCAAACATAAGCCCTCAACATGTCTTATAGGCTTTGTGTATTCCTTTCGGTCTACCCATCTGTGGCGAGGTGGAAAGTTGTGCTCATCTTCAATTTTATTGCTAAGACCTCTTGTAGATTTTTCCAAAAGTGAGAGAGGAACCTCTAGTCCTTGTCCGAGATAATATCCTCAGGCACCCCATGCCAACTAACAAAGAACTTCGTGTAGGCACTGGCTAACTAATCCATGCTCTAGGTTAACTTCATGGGAATGAATACTGCCGACTTAGTCAATCTGTCCATGATAACCCATATAGTGTTATAGCCGATTTGCATCCTTGGTAAAACACTAAAGAGGTCTATGGATATCAAATCCCATTTCCATCTTAACACTTCTAGAGCCTGAAGTAGCCCTGCAGGTTTACAGTGCTCAATTTTGACCTTCTAACAAGTCAGGCATCTTGACACAAATTTAGCTACTTGGGGCTTTATGTGAGACCACCACTATACTTTCTTGAGATCCTTGTAAATCTTTTCCCCTCCTTAGTGGACAAATTATGGAGTATGTTATCCCTTTTCCAATATTTAGTGATTTAACTCTAAGCAACCCTACAATACATACTAATGACCCTTGTAGGGAAGGCTACTATCCTTGTGTAGCTAAAACCCTTTTGGCTCGGCCTTCCTATATCTTCTAATGGATCCTCTCAAGCTTAGCATCTCCAAATTGGCCGGCACCCCTCAAATACTAGAGGGGTGATCATCACTTATATGAACCTCGATGTCACCCGATTAGATCAACTCAATCTCCAGATCACACAACTCTTCCAACATTTGGTTACCAACCACATAGGACTTCATAGAGTGTGTGGTCTTTCTGCTTAGTGCATCTGCCACCACGTTGGACTTACCCTAATAGTAGGTCAACTCAATATCATAATCCTTGACTAGCTCTAACTACCTTCTTTGCCTCTTGTTCGGGTCTTTCTACGTGAAGATGTACTTGAGGTTCTTGTGATCTGTGAAGAACTTACATTTGGTCCCATACACGTTGTGCCTCCACATCTTCATTGCAAAAACCACTACAGCTAACTCCAGATCATGAGTCGGATAGTTCTGCTTATGCTGCTTTAACTAACGAGAGGCACCACTCTACCACTCTACCTCAACACCACCATATTCCATGCTTGGATGCATCACTATAGACCTCAAAACACTCAAAACACTCTGGCAGAGTCAAGACAGGTGTTGATCTCTTTATCTCCTGGAAAGCCTCGTCATAGAACTCATCTCATTGGAACTTGGTGGTCTTCTTCAAAATTTAGGTTAAGGAATAAGCAATCCTTAAGAACATCTGTGCGAATCGGCGGTAATATCCAGCTAGACTCAAAAAGCTACGAACCTCAGACTTGTTTGTGGGAGGCTTCTATTTTGTGATCCCCACTATCATTGCTGGGTCAATAGCTACTCCCTTGGCTAACACTATATGCCCAATCAAAGCCACATCCTAAAGCTAGAACCTACACTTGGACAACTTCCTATACAGATGTTGTCCCGTAGAAGGGATGGTATAGTACGAAGGTGTTGCTCATGCTCCTCATTTCCTTGGGAGTACACTAGAATGTCATTGATGATACCAACATGAACTAGTTAAGGAAGGGACTGAAGATCCTCGTAATCAAGTCCATAAAAACTGAAGGAGCATTGATGGGTCCAAAAGGCATCACCATAAGCTCATAATATCTGTGATGAGTCTGAAAGGCGGTCTTCATGATATCCACATCTACTGCACAAATGATGGTATCCATACCTCAAATTGACCTTAGAGAAAACCGTGGCACCTCATAGCTGATCGAAGAGATCATCTATCCTCAGGAGCGGATATCGGTTCTTCACTATTAGCTGATTCAGCCCTCAATAGTTAATGTAGAAATAGAGACTCTCATCCTTCTTCTTTACAAATATGACTGATTCTCCCTATGGTTACACACTTGGTCGGATGTACCCGAGTTCCAACAAATCCTGTAGTTGAGTCTTGAGCTCCTTCAGTTTAACGAGTATCATTCGATAGGCTGTTCTTGACATGGGTTTAGCCCCTGGTACTAGCTTGATTATGAAGTCTATTTCATGTATTGAGAGCATATCTGGTATTTCTGTTGGGAATACATCTACAAAATCCTAACTACTGGAATGTCGTCTAAAGCTCTCAAGTCCTTGTTCAGCTCTTGCACACTACACAAATATAGCAGATACCCCTTTTGGACTAGAGAGTGTAGTGTGACCCTAGACACCACCTTAGTGGGCTTGGGCTTGGACTTGGTCTTTTTGTATAAAACCTTAATACCCTTTGGGCCTCGTAACAAAATATGATCCTAAGTGAAATTGATCACCGTCAGATGCCTCCCAAGCATATCCATCCCTATAATGACATCAAAGTCCCGCAAGTCCATACCGACTAGGTCCACTAAGAAGTCTCCCTCACTTATGACTAAGGTCACATCTGAGTAAAGTTCAATATAGTTCATCCTATCTTTCGAAGGCAGCATCACAAATAACACTACGCTAATAGTTCAAACTTAGCAACAAAAGAAGTGGACACAAATGACAAGGAGGCACCTAAATCAAATAGAATATACACAGGTAAGGATAGTATGGTGAACATATCAGTGACAACATCTGGTCGCCTATCAGCATTTTCTTAGCTAATAACATTCAGGCACCCACCTAACTAGCCTCCTCAGTTACCCCTGGAGCCCTAAGTCTGACATCCTCTCTAAGCGAAAAGATGTGGTCCCTGAGGCCTTCCCTTATATTTCTAGACTGGTGCATCAGCTGAGGCAGGTGCTCTCTGTTGAATCTAATGGGACAAGGTCTGAGCGTACTGCTGGTAGACCTATTGTTGGTGCATCTGGGGCCCCCACTGTTGGAACTATTAATCCTGGGGCTGTGGGAGGCTCTACTCCTCTAACACTCAAAAACACGGTGGCCCAACTTGTTATAGCTCCTAAAACTTATAAGTCTGCCCTCACATACTCGGTCTGGGTGGTTCTTACTGCAACGTCCGCATGAAGATCCTTTTGATGTTCCTTAAACTTTAAACTCACCCCTCTACTAATTCCCTAAGGGTCCTCCTACTCAGGGTTGGTCCTACTTCCTAAGCTCTAGCCCTCTAATATCCTCTTCCTAGGATGGATGCCTACTGATGCACTGTCGTATGCACAAAAAATTTAACAAATAAATCCTAATCCCCAAATACGTAGTATATGGCAAGAAGGAGTCGAACCCACAAGGAATGACGTTTTAATCACTAATTTTGCTATTGATGTTATAAACCCGTTTGTATAATTTTCATTGATTCCTAACTAAATTCAATTATACTAAGGCTTTAACCACAACTTTACAATTAGGGAAGGATTGAATTGGTGATGGAATTAAAATGCCATACATTCACATAAAAGAATGATTCTAAATAGTTTAATGTTGACTTAAGAAATTCAGAATAATAATTTCTATACTTCCTCTCAACCTTAATAAATTGAATATGCTCTCAATTTATTTTTGTACCCAATTAATAACCTAGGTTACGAACACTAGATTCAATTAATGGTAGCATTATGAATGGGAAGTAGCCAACTACAATCATAATCACACAAGCTCGGATCATGCAATTGCACGAATTAATGGTCTTTTTGCTACTATAGACAAATTAATTAACAATTTCGGATTAATTTCATTGTCTTAGCAAAGACTAAGTCCTAAACCAAATAGGTGATCAATCTAATCAGTTCAAGAATCTTAATCTATGATATGGAATCATTCAATTCAGACCATTAATTCAATTAAACCTCATGTAGAATCAAACATTTAAATTATGAAATGATAATTACGTTATGATTCCATCTTCAATTCATCCTACCCTGTTCTACTTATTCAAATTTCTGCATACTCACAATTCATACAATTATACAAAAATACTAAAAGTTAATGACAATAACACATTCACAAATTCTATTATTTCAACAATTAGATAACAATGAAATGATCACAAGTAAAATTACATAAAAACTACTTAGATTCTGCAAAATGGAAATACAGAAATTTACAAAGGAATAGAGGAAACTTATCAATTGAAGTGCAGAATGTCAAATCATCAATAGAATTCAAGAAGATCAAAGATTGGAATTGTGCATTACATGTATGTTCTAAAGGAATAAAGGAAGAAAAATACATTCGATCCTTTTTCTCTCGATCCCGAACTCTGTTTTCATATCCAATTTTATCAGAAACAAGTCGCATGGCAGTTACACATTTTTAATCGAAAACACGGTCCGTGTTTATGAAACACGGGACCCCCGTGTTTTCTTCCAACCGTTCTACTGACAAAGCTTTACCGACCGCCATTTGGGATTAATAACACGGTCCGTGTTATGGAAACACGGGACCCCCGTGTTTTTGACTCTTCCACTCAATTCCTTTGAAAGTTTGAGCTTCACTTCTCTTGATATATTTGTTCCCTTTCCAACTTTTCTCTCCTTGATTCGGCATTTCTTGATGTGTTCTCTACTTGATTTCTTCTTCTCATTGATTTCTCCTTGAATTTCTTCAATTCTTTTCTTTCCTGTAAAACTTATTCAAAGGAGGAAAACTCGACGAAAAGATTAAATCTAGTAGAAATTATGAGGGATAAATGATATTTTTAGACATGAAAATAATCAATAAATCTTATCTATCACCTACTCCTAGACTAGAGTGGTGGCAATGCAGGCACGCTCATATAGGGTGGAAAAGTCTAAGAAGGCCACTGATCCCATCATTAGGCATATGCTAAAATGAAGCCCTTTCTCGAATTGGTACATCATAATGAACTTGCTGGTAGCAATCATCGGGGTAAATCTAAGTATCTCGATAAAGCAAGCATAGTACTGTCGGATTGTCATACTACCCTAAGTGAGTTGCATGAGATGCTTGAGCTTATCCCTCTTCAAGCTCTCTAGATAGAATATTGTTTGCAAGGTGGCCTCAAAAGATAACCAAATCATCAGGGGACTGTCATTGGTGTGATGCTCAACCCACCAAGTATCTGCTTTACCCTTGAGGAAGAAAGCCATGATGTTAAACTACCTGGTTGTAGGACACTCCACGGCCTCAAAGTTGTAATCCATATCTCGGATCCACCCTTCTAAGATCATAGTGTAACACCCCAAATTCACTACTAAAAAATTTCGTTTAAAACGAAAGATTTAACAGAAGCGTACAATTTAAAACCATGAATTTAGGGGTATTACCGCCACACTCAGTACCGGACCGGTTCACTTCTACCATCCCGATACTGAGTGCTAAGGCTAGGTCAAAATTTCGTGAAGTGAAACCAACAAAGCATAAGTGCGTAATCAACATAAAATATCCAGGAAAGTAAGGTGCCAACAGCAGTTAAAATATCGTTAGGATTACAATTTAAGAATTCCATTCCAAAATATGAGCGTAGCATAAATACGACTCAGAACATGATAAATGACAATGGAAATAACAAGATGTCTGGCCGGCTCACTCTCGGCCCCAACCAAAGTAGACTCAATACTCAGTCCCACCCGATGCCTCATAGGTGTCGTAGGCATCGAAAACCAAATCTCCTACCTGCACAAGGTCAGAAGGGCCCTCTACTCGTGGGAATGAGCAGCACCCATGAAACGGATGTTGAGTACGCTACGTACTGAGTAAGGTAACAGACGAGCTAAGGCCAACACATAGCACACAAGACCCACATCCATCACATAAATAATAAACGATGACATGCACGAATAGGTCTAGTCACTTTCTGATGTCTTACTCTGTATTCTCATTAATGAATTAAGTCCATTTCACACATCCTTCAATGATCCATGTGAGCACGGGGACCCCACTATTATAGCCGGTGGACCGAAAATAAATACACAGGGCAGAACGCCTCTGACCACTATTCTAACCGGTGGACCAGACTGGCCCCGCCTCAACATGGTGTTCCACTGTAAGTACTTAGTATTTTTCCCTTGGTTTAACTTATTTACTTTGGGTGCATTGAGCCGAGATCCCCCACTATTATAGCCGGTGGACCGGAATAAACACACAGGCCAAAACGCCTCTGACCACTATTATAGCCGGTGGACCGGCACGAAACGCACAGGGCAGAACGCCTCTGACCACTATTATAGCCGGTGGACCGGCACGAAACGCACAGGGCAGAACGCCTCTGACCACTATTCTAACCGGTGGAACGGACTGGGCTCGGCTCAATAATCTTTCACTTTACGTTATTAGTGTCTTATCTGTGTCTTATTGAATCACACAACACCCTTGACATGCATGTGGTTAATACCCTACTACTTTCCCCTCCAAAGGGACCGTCCCATATTTTGAGACCCGTACCTCTTCTCACATCCTACATCCATCCCCCGTAGACTTAAGCATAGTGGCATATAGTAAGGCACAATCTCCAAGAATACAAGCCACCCCAACGCCTACGATATCGACTCCGTATGTCCTCATCCCTCTAGGGTTCCTCCACGGAGACCCTAGTCGGACCTATGTGGTCCAACTCTTCCTTACCCAAACGTTACTTTATCCTCTATCTCGCACCTTATTTTTATTAGGAAACTCCCCAAATATATTACCTTATCTCCCAAGTTCACGTGTGACCGACAAAACCCTATTTGGCCACCCAAAACCCTAGCACTTTACTTCCTCAACAAGTAGTCTCCCTCTTTCACCCCAAATCTCTCCTCTCCTTTGGAAAAAAACCCATACTCATCCTTTATATAGTGAATTCTCACTCTCACCCCATACTCTATCCTTCCTTAATCATTTTTACCCTTGTACCCTTCAAATTGCTCATTTCCTCCCGAAACCCTAATTGGAACCCTTAGACACTCTTACACCGACCCACGTAAAATTTTGCACCCAAGTCTCCAATGGATCCATAACCTTGGCATTATTTTATTCACTTCCTAATTCAACTTTCCTCACGTAAGATTCGTTCCCATGCACAATTTAAACACCCCATGCAGACTCTCCAACACCCACTTACACACAAACCCTAATAAGGTATCTTATGCACCACCTTACGTACCATTTTTCATACTAAGTCTCCAATCATCCCAAGACTCTCCCAAGCTCTCACTTATAACCCAAGTCAACTTTTCATACGTAAGAATCATGTCCATGCAAGGTCTAGTTCCCCCCATGCAACTTCCCGAACATTCACCTCTCCGTTGTTCTTTCATTATCATTTCATGCTACCTAAAACCCTAGCATGCATGTCCTAGAGGGCCATAACAAGTCACATCATCAACATCAACAACAAACATGGAACATGGCATACATGTATAACATAAGGCACACACCACATACCTCATGATCCATGTTGCGCTACACAAAACAGGTTATTCATAGCACATGCATAATACACATCAACATGACATACTCATCATTCATCAACACATTACAACACACATAACGTAAGGCCATAGCTTCGTCCTTACCTAAGTAGGCACCAGGCTTGGAGCACGCTCCTCTAGCTGCTTAGGGCTCTGATCGGGGTCACCTATGAAAAGGGAAAAAGCTAAATATTAGTTTCTCTTATAACTACTATTAACCCTTATTCTAGTCCAAGGTTAGGGTTCTTATCTCTAGTAGGGGTGTTGTACAAAGCTAGGGTTTTGTTCTAATTTATGCTAAGTATTAATCATTGATATATCTTTAGTTTCAAGATACTTCACATAAGGTTGGGTTAAATAGTAAAAACACTAATAGTGGTAGTAGTCTTAGCGATAGTATTAGTAAAATAATAATACCCACAAATGATTAATTATGTTAAAAGTTAGGGTTTTGGGAAAGATTATGGCTTGTAAGAATAACACTCTTAGGATACAGAAATTAATAGTGGTAATAACAATAATAAAAGGTAATAATAATAGTAGTATTAGAAATGCTAAAAATGAAGAAAAGGGTATTAGCCCTAAGTCAAGTATAATAAGGTTTAGGGTTAGAAGGGGTGATGGTATGATAGCATTAAGGATAATACAGAAATGGTATTAGTAACTAAGTTAATAATAATAATAATAATCATAACAGTAATATTAAAAATAATCATACTAATAATAAGTGAAATAATAATTATGATAATAATAATAATAATAATAAGTGTGATAATAATAAGATTAGGTATAAACCACTATAGGTGGCATAAGAGGAGGGTTTTAGGGTTCAGGTGAGTGGAAGACCACCTGAGGACGGTGGTGGTCCGGCGGCGGCGGCGGCGATGGAGGAGGAGAATAGAGAAAAGGTGGGGGAAAGTGGTTAGATGGGAGGAGGAAAAAGGAAGTTAAGTGTGGGGGAGGAGACAGCAGGGAGAGGGGAGTGGAATGAGGGTGGTGGCGTGAGCAGGGAGGCGGTGCGCGGTGGTGGACGCGGCGGCCGAAGGAGGAGGAAGGTGGTGGAAATGGTGGAGGCCGGTGGAGAAGGAAGCAGGGGGTAAGGAGGGTATGGGCAGGTAGGGGAGGACCTACTGGTCACTTTGGGAGGTGGAGCGGGGGTTAATTACAGCGGAGGTAGCGGTAGAGGGCGGCGTAAGGCGGCGGTGGCATTTTTCGAGGTGGCACCTTCGCACGATTGTGGTGGCTCGTGCGGGGTAGGAACGGAGGCAGCGATGGTTTGGTTGCGTGGAGGGTGGTGCAAGGAAGGTTTTGGTGCGTGGCGGAGGTCGCGGCGGCTGCTAGAGGCGGCGGAAAAGGCGTCTGATCTAGCGGCGGCGAGGCAGGGTTTCGGCAAGGTCCAGGGGGGAGGACTTGCCTTGGCCATTCGGGGAGGGGTATTTATAGGCAATTGAGGAGGGGAAAAAGACGAAGGGGAGAGGGACGGCACGCGGGGGCAGGTGCGGCAGGCTGCCGTTCGATGGTGGCAGCCGGTCGCAGGTCTGTGGCTTGGCAGGCCTGTTTGGCTGTGTGCAGGAAAAGGAAAGAAAATCAAGACGCGTGAGGGCCAAGAGGATTTTGCTGGGTTGATTTGGGAACGAAAGGGACGGGAATGGCAGAAGAAGGACGGCCGGACGGTAGGGCTGTCAGCGGCGGCAGGCTGCGAGTTGCAGACTAGCGCGAGGAAGAAGACGGGGTGCGGGCGGTCCGGCGGTCCAGGGAGAGGAAAGAAAAAGGGAGGAAACCGGCCGGTCGGCAACGGTTATAATGTGTATAACCTCGACGCGTCGTTTCATTAATTATATGGTCGAAACGCGTCGTCGTGACGTTGGCTGGCAACGGTTATAAGGTTCCATAATCGCGACGCGGCGCTTCGGCATCCTCGGGGTTAAAACGCGTCATTGCGGCATCAGCGGACGAGGGCCAGCGCGCGGCGCTGGGCCGTGAGAGGGAGAAGAAGGAAGTTTGGGGCGGGCAAGGCCCAACTCCGGCGGGAAGGTAGGAAAAGGAAAAAGAAGGAAAAGAAAAAGGGAAAAAGGGAAAGAAAAGGATGTATTTAGGGTTTTGGATTTTACATGAATGATTTAGAATATTTTTGGGCTAATTAGAGTATTAGCATTTATAAAATATTAAATAAATTCCCTTTTTACCTATTCTAGACTATTTTAGATAAATTCCCTTAACCTCCATGCTAATTAGGAAAAATACCCAAATTTCTTCCAATTAAATTCTTTATTATTTTCCTCTTAATCTACCTTAATTAACTCTCTACATTTTAATAAATAAATTTATATAATTAATTTTCCTAGTAATTCCTTATTTGGCCATAACTTCGAAATTTAGGATTTTGGGGTATTTCACATTAGGTCCTCCTCACTCGTGTATAGCGGAAGGAGATGCCTAGTGACCCTCCAAAGCCAGTCCTCCCTGGCACCCTAAGAATGATGCTGTAGAGGTGAGGTGGTGGGTATATCAAAGGCTAGTGCTAGATAAAATCCATGAAGGCCTTAAAGACCTCCTCTAGGTTCCCGACCCTTCCCTCATACTCATAAAGAATTTAGAGCCCCCACACATGTGGGTCAAGGCCCACTTCCCCATTTTTTCACCTATGCTCATCATCGCCCACTAGGGTTTCCCTTAAAACCCTAACCTGGCATATGTGATCCTAGCCCCTCGTCTTCTTACCCAGCCCACATTATCCCTTGATTCCAACACCGTCACCATACTCAACCCCTCCAAAACTCATAGCCCAACTCCTCAACTCCCACGTGTGATAATGATACCCTAGTTGGTTATCCCTAAAAACCCTAATATTTCCCTTTTTTCCCCACACCCTCTTCTCCTACACAACTCTACCCTCCATTTGACTTAACTCATACCTTCCATGAGGCACACCCCTCATCATAACCCAATGTCCAACCAACCTCCTTAACCTTTCCCACAATACCTCTATCCTTAGGGTTTTCCCCCAAAACTCCTAGTTATGCTGCCATGCATATTTCCATTAACCCATGTACTAACTCTTTCTGAAGTACACCAATCACCCAAAATACACTTTCCTCCCCATGGTCAACCCTCAAATTATATTTCCCCATACAATTTTTCCCCATGAAAAGCACATACACATCATGCAAAGTTCACACTCCCCATGTAAGATTTTACCCTAACCCTTTGTTTCATTATTTTCTCCCTTTATTTTCTCAACAATGTTTTCATAATACACTTAGGGCACTACCTCCAATTCTCATCACTCACTCTAACCTCTTTACTTTCTTTAGTTCATTATAACCACTCAAACCCACCTAAGGCCTTTAAGCATACATGTCATAATATCTCAACCATACATAAGAGCATGTCATCCATAACAAGTTATATCACACATATTTTACAAAATACTAATCATGTTCACCATACCTTAGATCCTTGTAAGCCAAGCTGCACCACACACATACTTAGTTCATATTAACATATATCCACACATAACATACTAATACACCCATACATATAAGATTTATAACAAAACCCAAGCCTTAACCATATTCTTACCTAGTTAGACTCCAAGCTTAAAGCATGAATCTTACACATCCTCACAGGGAAGATTTTGCTCAAAACCTATAAAGAGAGCATCACTACTCATTTCACATTATTCCTACTTCTTTTTCCTTTTTATTTATTTCCTTAATCAAATAGTAATAGTAATAGTAATAATGATGATGATGATGATGATGATAATGTTACTAATAATAAATTATTAAAATAAAATATACTAAGTAAATAAAAGGGAAAAGGGAAAAATTAGAAGGGATAGTACGTGAGGGAACTATGGCGGTGGCACACGGAGGTGGTGGAGGATGGTAAAAAAATGGATTTTGGGGTTGGAAAAGAGAAGGGGATTTGGGGTTTCCTAGGTGGTAAGATTCCTTGGGTTAAGGGGTTTGTTGTGGTAGTGGTGGCCTCAGAGTAGCGGTATAGTGATGGCAGTGACCATGGTCAGGAGGGAGAGAGAAGATAAGAAAGGAGAGGGGAGAAATAGGAAAGTGGTGGTGTGGTAAGGAAGGGGAGTGTGTCTTAGGCAGAAGGGGAGGTAGGGAGGGTGGTTGTTGCTATAGTGGTGGTGGCATAGGGCAGCGCAAGTGGCTACAGGAGGTGCTAAAGGGCAACTCAAGATGGGGAGAGAAGAGGAAGGGGAAGGAGGGGCAGAGGAGTAGTTCATTGGGTGTAGCTTGATGTAAGGAAAAGGAAGGGAGGGTGAGGCAATGACAATGTTTTGGTGGCAGAGGTAGTGGCGGCTATTTGGTAAGTGTGATTAAGGCTAGAGGAAGTAGATTGGTAAAGAGAAAAGGAGGGAGTGGGGAGGGTGTTTATAGGTGTAGGGGTTGGGGAAACTGGACAAGAGAGGGAAGAAGATAAGGCGAGGGGTTGGTAACTGTTAGTTTGCATGCAAGCTGGAGTAACAATGCAGCAGTAGGGATAAGGGGGCAGCTTCCCGAGGCTAGGGGGAGTAGGTGAGGGGCTATGGGTTGCAGAAAGGAGGGGGCATGTAGGGTCATACTTGCTGCACGCCCTATAGGCTAAATAGGGAAAGGAGAAGGGAGGGGGAGCTACGAAGCAACCATATGCAACTTACACTGATCAGGGAAGAAGAAGGAGGTAGGGATAAAAGTGGAAAGAAGAGAAAGAGAGAGGGAAAGAAAAGGAAAATAAGGGTAATTCACACAGCCATGGCCAATCGAGGGGAGGAAAAGAAAAAAGAAAACTATGGTGGGGAAAGAAGGAAAGGAAAGGAAAGAAAAGAGGGGGGAGTTGGGCTGCCGCTAGGCATAGCCCGACCAATCGAAGGAGGGGGAATGAAGAAAAAAAAGAAAAGGAATAAAAGAAGAAAGAAAAAGGAGGAAAGAAAAAAAGGAAAAAGAAAACGGGGAAATAGGGTAGTAGGGTGGTTTGAATTTATTTTTTTGGATTTTTAGGAATAAATAATAATAATGATAATAATAATAATAATTTTTTTAATTTAGAAATTATTATGATTCATTTATAATTTATCTTAAGTTAGTAAATAAATTTAGTCTCTACTTATTATGTCCCTACATCATTTTTATTCTTTTATTGCCACAATTTTGATTATTTGATTAGAAATAGTACATATAATTAAATCTTATCCAATAGTTTCTTATTTTATTCCTCAATCCTAAAAAATATTTTTGGGGTACTACAAGGACCTATTAAAGGGGTACCTAAACTAAAAAATTTATACTTGTAGGTATGCTATAAAGTTAAAAAAGAGGCCACAAATGGTTCCTAGATAGTAGATGCTCGAGGCACATGACAGGTGATTAGAACATGTTCTCTAACATAAATCTAGATGGTGGAGGAAGCATAACATTTGGAGACAACTCAAAAGGAAAGATCATCAATTTTGCTAACATTAGTGTTAGTAATTCTAAGCCCTTCACAAATGATGTATATTTGGTTGATGGTCTTAAGTACAACTTCATTATCATCACTTAATTATGTTACAAAGGTTTTTAGTTCATTTCTCTCATTCACATTGCATGATTTTGAATGGAATAGATAGATCCATTCTATTTGTAAGCCCATGCAATAACAATGTGTTCATGCTTGATGTTAAATCAATTAAATTGCAAACTACATGTTTGAATGTAATTGATAATGATACATGGTCTTTCAAAGTTGAATTTTGAAAAATATCAATAATGCGATACATGTCAACATGGAAAATAACATATGGTTTCATTCAAACCCAATAATATTGTATCACATCTCTACCACTTGAGTTTTTGCATATGGATATATTTAAGCCTACTGAGACTAGTTGCATGGGTGGTTGTCAATATATGTTAGTCATCATGGATGATTACTCATGTTATGCATGAACTCTTTTTCTTTCTAATAAAGATGATGTTTTAAATACCTTTATCTTTCTTCCTAAGAAAATATAAATAGAAAAGGAAACAATAATCCGTGCTTTAAGGAGTAATTAATACAAGAAGTTTGAGAATGCTACCTTTATGGATTTCTACTATGAAAATGGCATAACTCGTAACTTCTTAGCACTAAGGGCACAATAACAAAATAGTGTGGTGGAAATGAAGAATGGAACCTTGGAAGAGATCACAAGAACCATACTTGAGGCTATGCATATTCTTCTTGCATTTGTATCTTCCATGTGTTTTCTATTCTATCAAATGGATTTTAAAATTTATTTCCTTAATGGTTTTATTGAAGAAGAAGGAGAAGTATAAGTTAATTAACCACCATGTTTTGAAAATAATTCAAAACCTAATCATGTTTATAAACTCAACAAGACACTCTATAGTTTAAAATAAGCCTCTAGGACTTGGTATGAGAGGTTGAGTAATCTTCTTTTAGAAAAGGATTTTGAAAGAGGAAAATTTGATAAACTTATTTTCCTTAAGAAAAATAAAAGGAATTTGTTGCTTATGCAAATATATATTGATGACATAATATTTGGTGCAACCAATAAGTCCATGTATAAGGATTTTCCACTTTGATGTGTAGCAAATTCAAAACGAGCATGATGGGAGAATTGACCTATTTCCTAGGACTTTAAATAAAGAAATTAAAGGAAGGAATATTTGACAACCAAGAAAAGTACATAAAGTAAATACTCAAGAAGTTTAGAATGAACAAGAGCAAGGCTTGTAGCACTCCCATTTCCACCACTAAAAAGCCTGATGTGGATAAAGAAGGTAAATAATTTGATAAAAAAACAATATTGAGATATGATGGGATCACTTCTTTACCTTAATACATCTAAAATTGATAATATGTTTAGTATATGCTTGTATTCTAGGTTTTAATGTAATCCCAAAGAATCTCATATGAGTGAGTTCATAGACTTCTTAGGTATCTAATAGGTACTCATAATATAGGGCTATTTTACCCTAATGATACAATTGTAGACCTTGTAGGCTATTAAGACACTGAATTTGTGGGATATAATGTTGATATGAAGAGAACTTTGGGTACATACCATTTCCTAGAAGAATCCCTAGTTAGTTAGTATAGTAAAAAATGGTTTAGTGTTGAAGAAGAAGTATATGCTAAGCAATCATCATGTTTTGAAAATAACTAAAGACCAAGTCATGATTATAAGCTCAACAATGCACTCTATGGTTTAAAACAACCCCCCAGATCTTGGTATGAGAGGTTTAGTAATTATCTTTTAGAAAATGGTTTATAAAGAGGAAAAGTTGATAAACCTATCTTCTTTAAGAAAACTAAAAAAGGATATGTTGATTGTGCAAATATATATCGATGACATAATATTTGGTGATACTAATGAATCCATGTGTTAGAAATTTTCTACTTTTATGTTTAATGAATTTAAAATGAGTGTGATGGGAGAATTAACCTATTTCCTAGGACTTTAAATCAAGTAATTAAAGGAAGAAATTTTTATCAACAAAGATAAGAACACAAAGGAACTACCTAAAACTTTCAAAATGAATGATAGCAATGCTTATAGCATGACCACTACCACAAAGCTTGACATGGATGAAGGAGGTAAATAATTTGATCAAAAGTGATATCGAGGTATGATTGTATCAATTATTTACCTTACTGCATCTAGACCTGATTTTATGTTCAGTATACATAAAATCCCAATGAATTTCATATGAGTGCAGTTTTGAAAATTCTTGGGTATCTCATCGACATCATAATCTAGGACTATTTTACTATAGTGATACACTTATGAAACTTGTAGGCTATTCTAACATTAAGTTTGTAGGGTATAAGGTTGATATGAAGAGTACTTAGGTTATGTACCAATTCCTAAGAGAAGCCCTAGTTTGTTGGCATAGTAAAAGAAAACATTCTAGCGTTGCATTATTTATAGCTAAAGCGAAATATATAGTTGTTATTACTTATTGTGCATAATTAATTTGGGTGAAACATAAATTAAGTGACTATGGACTTAAACTTTAAAATTTCTAATTAGGTGTGATAACCCTAATGTTATTTACCTTACTAAGAACCTCATTTAAAACTTGAAGTTTAAGCATATTGAAATAATAAATCACTTTATAAGGGGCCATTTTGAAAAAGAAGATGTTATTGTGTAGTTTGTAGATACATTGCATCTATGGAGAGATATTTTCACCAAGCCAATGAATGAAGAAAGATTCACAGCTATTTGTATTACACCCCCATTTTTTACTGCCTAAAAATTTCATTTAAAAATATTATGAAAGTGGAAAACACCAAATACATTTAGAAAAAATGGGGTCCTTCTACAGCACCTAACATAGGATTGATGTCCCCTGCTAGTCCTATGTTAGATACAAGGCTAAGAAAAGCTATCTAAATCAAATACAGGGATAAAGTTCACAAGACAGACATCATATAGATACTATAAAGAAACATTTATAAAGTAAAATTGTAACGGGTCCCCAAAATATTTGGATGCATAGGATAGACTAAATAAAGTACTAAGATATAATAGAGATAAAAACAACAGTAGGGTAAAGGCCAAAAATTCAGGTCCATTAATGGCCTACAAAAGGTCTTCTACTATCTATGCTCTCAAGCTCCCAAACCTAACAAAATGTAGGACATCTACTAGACATCCTCAAAAACTTGCACACAGTCATCTAATCATAGGATTGAGCAGTGACCGAACAAATGAGCACATCAGTATGTTATCTATTGAGTAAGTCAAGTTACCTCCTTCATAGAACTCACAAGCATGTAAGGCCTAAGGTAATAGTATGGATCATACTAAAACATAATATCATACTTGCATGATAATTTTAGATATACATGTATTATCATGATCATATAATACATCAATATTTTATACATACAAAGAATTAGATATTTCATAACTCATCATGCTTATCAAAAAAACATAGATATCATATATAGAAACAATTAATTAGTAATAAGTTATTCCAAATCTCACTTAGCTCTTCTACTATCCACTTACTAAAAGTATCCCATTAGGTCCATTTTTCAAGTATGCATAATCCATTAGATTAATTATTTACAAGTAATTAATCCTTTTTTGACCAATAGAATAATTACCACCCATGGTATCATATACCATGGAAGCCTATCCAAATCAGAGGACATAAAGTCCAATCAAAGCTAAGTAACCACCAACGGACATCAAATCCTTGCCGAATCCAAATAAACCACCTATGGACATCAAGTTCTGGCTAAAGCCAAATTAATGGCCTAGGTAAATAAATCCTTTAGTATTAATGCCCCCTAGAACGTCATTAGTATCTAGATTAGATAAGGCACTGGAACCTACTAGGATCGTACCCAAAGACACTAATAAATGCTCAAAGGCAAATTAACCTCTAGTAAGTAATCGAGTACAAGGTAATCTAGACCTATGCACTACTCAATCATCTTTCACTCTAAATGAATAGTGTATTATTCTTCAAGGTTAGATTATCACATAAGACCCATATAATAACCAAGACAACATGTCCACATAATCATTCCATCTTAACCATTATTACACTCCAACCCATATGGTGGAAGTTTAATTAGTCCTTAGCCAAGTTTTGATCCATCTATTAAGATATTCAACTTAATCCAAGATTATGGATTACATCATAGAAAGCACACTCTAATTTTTCCATTTAAAGCCTTCCAAAGGGACTTATTAAAGATACCATGCATCATGAATAAATTAATGTATCCAATAGATTAGCTAATTTATGTCAGGATGTGTGTTTTCATAATTTAGGAATAATATTATGGCATAATATGAACTCTCAAAGCATATTGAGATTTAGAAAAACAAAACAACCTTCTCTAGGTTAACAGGTGGATTAGTTTGGCTCAAGCCAATCCCAAAGTTAACTCAAACAATTAAATAGTTTGGTCAGGCCAGTAGCTTGTTCTAAGACCACTCAATTAATCTAGTCAAAAAAGTTAATGGGTTTTACTAGCGAGTAACTAGGGTTACCATAGATAACCTGCTCAATCAATTTGGGCAAATGAGTCAACTGTTCTGTGGACCACTTGATTAGTTTGGCATAACCAATCAATTAATTTTCTCCCACACAATATATAACATGCATTCTAAATGGGATCAAGGCACAAAACATCCCACATAACATTGTAAAATCACCATTTACAAAGAATAGAGGTTACACATGCTCATATACTAATCATGTCACATCCACATAGAAACAGCCATAATTTAGCATGAAATCATACTTTTTGTAGAAATCTTAAATACCAAGTTACTCATAATATCAATCGTACATATAGAGACAAGAAATTTACAAAGTATACTAGTCCGCAAGCTTAGTCATCCTAAATTTCAAAGGCAAGAATGACTTACTTGAAAGCTTAGAACAATTCTACACTAAGAAAGCAAAATCTTTAGCTGAAAAATCTTAATTTCCAAAACCTTAAAAAAATTATTTAAAACTCAAAGGCCTTCAAATAGTTATGATAATCTAACAAATACAAATCAAAGAAAGGAAACATAATCTACCACCTCTTAGGAGATTCTAAGAAAATCAACTAAAAAGAAACCCAAATTTCTCCCAAATCTAGCTCTTTCTTACTTAAAGATGAAATAAGAGGGGCTTAGATAAAGGATCGGAAGAATTATATGAATTAGAGTGAAAGCTTAAAGTGGAGATTAGTGGAGAATAAATGTTGAGAAAACTCAAAACATTTTGGTGGCTGAAAAGAGGTACAGGGAAAAGATAATGAGTGTTATATAAAACCAATGAACCAGTTAAGTGATAATGAGAGGGTGCAACAAATCAAAAATCCTAATTTTACCATTTGAATTCAGGTTTAACGAGCAAAATTATAAAGAATAAGCCGAATTCCCTCCTAAAACTCAAAAGGTGATTTTTTAGAGAAGATGATAAAGTGAATATTTTCCATAATTTTACCTCTCTTTACCTTTGCTTTGGGACTTCATTTAATCTCTTTTCCATATTTTCCTATGGTTCTAGTCTATTATTTGCACTACTGATTTCTTGAGTTTATGTGGTAGAAATTCCCACAAAAACACCAAATCCAAGAACAAATTACTTATTTATAGAGCAAAAGGCCTAGCATAGAAAGCTTTGGAGGAGAGTACATTGACCCAACATGTTTATATAAGTGTATTGAAGCTAAGAGAGCCAAAGATGTGCCAAGAAAGCCTTAAGAAGCATAGAAAGAGAGTGTCATAGTCGACTACACACCCAACTACACAATTGTGTAGCACTCCCCTATTAATATTGAAGAAAACATAACCACATGGCCAAGCAATGTATGGATCACATAGTCGTGTAGAATTCTCTACTGAAAAGTTGAGGCTTAAAATCTTACATGGTCAGGCCATGCTAGACCAGCATGATCGTGCAAGATCCAAAATTCTGAAAAACCAAGAGCTAAGAAACTACACAGCTAAGTTGTGCAAAGGCCGCATTGGCATACAGCGACGGTCTTTCCCACGATTTACATCGCGACATGGCCATGGTGATCAGATTTTTTGTGGCACACTTTGGGGACTTCTTAAGGAGAGAGAGAGAGAGAGGAGGTTTTAAGGAAGGATTAGACCCTCATTGTTGAGATTTAACTTCATGTAATTTGTTGTTCCATTAGTTTTGATTTTTTTCAGAGATTCAAGTGTGTAATACATGTAAGATCGACTTGGAATCAACATTTTTCTCTTCCCGATTACGGCTAATTCAATATAATTATTCTTATTTGTATATTTGTATTATTATTATGATTATCATGCTATTTATTTTGTTAATTTCATTTAAAGATATGAGTGAGTAATCTCCTTTTCTAGGATTGAACTAGGTACTGTTTTAGAGATCAATATGATGAATTAAAGTATTATGTCGTATGTTTGATTCGTTTATACTATTTTATATGCTTAATTTAATTATTGTAAAGTAGATTTGATAAATCTGACGTCTTTAATCTGCAACTAAAAAGCTAAGATTATTATCAAAAAATAGCATGTGTATAGGAATTTAAGTAATCATGAAAGTAGATGTTTAATTCATTGGGACTTTAGAATTGGTGATGATTATTGGGTTTAGTTTAATTTGTGAGTCACAAAAGTAGTCGGTAAATTGGATTAAATTTTTTCTTAGATCTTAAAAGAGGATAATGAATATAATAAGACCAATTATCCATAGTTAGTGAATTAATATAATTATTAATTCGGAGACTAAATTTCGATTCTAGGTTTCACTTCTATTGTTTAGCATTTTCAATTAGAAAGCTTTTCATAATTATTCTTTTTATCTGATAGCATACCCTCATTTTACATAGATTTAGATAGTTAAAATAGTAAAGAGGTGTACTCAATTACGAAGTCTCTGTGGGATACGACCTTGAAATGCTATAACGAATCCATGTGCTTGCGGAAATAGCACAACAAGAGGCAGGTTGAGATTCTTAAGAGCAAGGTTAAACATAAGAAAGAAAATTTTTAAATCGATGTGGGAAGCAAATTTACCAATTGTGTAGTGATAGCCCAAAACAAATCATCTATTTTAGATTCGTACAGAGGAGAGAGGAAGAAGAAGATAAAGGGTGAGGTCATATTCCTTTTTTTATACCAAAATTAAACTTTCTAATCCACTCGGGGAAAAAATTAAAGCTAGGTTAATGATTAAAAAGGTCAAGAATTACTAAAGAATTGCCTGGAGTTAGATTATTAGGGTTCCATTTTGATGAAAGAATTCTTCCCAAGGAATTGAATTCAAAAAACACTCAACTCAACAAACCAGTCAATTAATTTGGCCAAACCATTCGATCAATTCCATTAAATCAAACTTAGCCTAAAAAGACAGGCCAGTCGATCGATTCATAGAACTAGTCAACTAGTACACCAAGAAAACTCATTTTACTAAAATATTCATAAAACTCTTTTAAAAAACAACTTGGAATGGGATTAGCAAGGTTCCATTTAGGTATAAGAAGGTTTTTGAAAAAAATTAAGTTTTAAGAATGTACTCAGCTCGACAAACCAATCAATCAGTTTAGCCTACCAATCAACTATTCTACCAATCAATTGATTAGTTCCTCAAACCAGTTAATCAATTTTGTCGAGAAAAACCCTTTAGCTAAAAGGATGAACCAATCAATTGGTTCATGGAACTAGCCAATTGATATGCCTGAAAACTTATTTTATTCCATTTCTAAAACTTTTCAAATCTAACTTACCCTCAAACTCAATTATAGTTCCAAATTAAAATCAAACATTATCAAATCTTAATAAATACCATAAATTCCCATTCATAAACTTCACAATAAGATGGGGTTTACAACACTACCCCCTTAAAGAGGTTACATCCCCAAAGCCTACTAAGCAAGGCCTAAGCATAGTATATATAAACACAACAATTCACATAAGGCAAAAGGGTACTACCCCCTTAAAATAAAGACTACATTACATATATCACACTAGGAGAACAAATCTAGATTTTTTACTTGAATATCCTCCTTAGCCTCCTCAATAACATGTCATGACCAAAGTAGCTTTACTAGCAAAATACTCTTCATGCATAGTGGTTAGGTCTTCATATTAAGGATACTTACTAGTCATTCTTCATAATTTAGAGACTCGTCAAGCTCTAAAGACTCTAGTCAGGTGACATGCAAAAGATATATGTTACTTACTTCCTTAACTAGGATATAAGGAAGACATTGTGTACACACGATAATTCCATCGATAGGGTTAAACAATAAGCAACCTTACTAATATGATTCACAATCTCATATGGTTTAATGTACCTAAGACTAAGCTTACCCTTGTTGTCGAACCTTTGATTTATCTTCTCAAGGCTACGTACCTCTTCTGTTGGTCCTAGGCTACTCTGAAATGATCCTGAATCAACTAGATCCACCTTGTCGTATCCTCAATCATATTTGGTCCCAACATAATTGTCTACTTTGTATCATTCTAGCATAAGGGACTATGACATTTCATCCTATACAAAGATTAAACAGGTGTCATTTTGATACTAGCGTGACAACTGTTGTTATAGGAGAACTCAATCATGTCTTGGAGATCCTCCCATCTACCCCTAAAATCCAATACATATGCTTGAATCATATCCTCTAAGGTCTGAAAGCTCATCTTCCTCTGACCATCCATGGCTAGGTGAAAAGAAATACTCATCTTCAACTTATTCCCAAAAATAATTTGTAACTTTTTCTAGAATTGTGATAAGAATCTAGAGTCTTAGTTTAACACAATGTTTCTAGGGACCCCATATAATCGCACAACATGCTTTCTATAAGTGTTGGCTAGTTGCTTCATACTCCACATCATCTACATAGGTATGCATGCTACCAACTTAGATAGGAAATCTACAAAAACCTAGATAGAATCAAAACCATTATGGTTCCTCAAAAGAACCACCACAAAGTCCATCGATATATTATTCTATGTTCCTTATGGAACTTCTAGTGGTTATATTAACTCTATTAGCCTCGTGTTCTCGATCTTAACCTTCTAGTTGGTCAAATTTTGGGAAACAAACTTTTCCACGTCCTACTTTATACGACGCCACCAACATACCTTCTTTAAATCCTTGTACAACTTATCCCCTCTAGGGTGGGCAGAATAAGGTGTACAATTTCCTTCCTCCAAGATTTTTCTCTTAAGATAGGCACATCTATAGTGTATACACCACCAACCATAGTACTTGACACTACCGTACTCATGTAGTTGAAATCCTTAAGCTCTACATTATTTAATACCCTATTTGATCCTTTTGAACTTAAAATCAACAAGGTAATTAGCTCAGATTTTTTAAAAGAATGAAGATATGAAGGAAAGCTCACTCACTCTTTCCTCCAGATTGCTAGTGGTGATCAGCTCGATCTCCATCTTCTTAAACTCTTTACCTAGATTATTTGATAATAAAATTGCGCTCAAGGAATGTAACATATTCTAGATAAGTACATCTACCGCCACATTGGCCTTGCCCTCATAGTAGGTCAATTCCACATCATAATCCTTCACCAACTCCAACCATTAGTGATATCTCAAATTTAACTCCAAATATATGAAGATGTACATGAGACTCTTATGGTGCACTTAACCCCATATAAATAGTGCCTATAAATTTTAAGAGTGAACACTATTATAACAAGCTCTAAGTCGCGTATTGGGCAGTTCTATTGATGTTGCTTTATTTATTGAGAAGCATACGCTACCACTTTCCCATGTTGCATCATCATGTAACCTAGCCCATTCTTGGAAGAATTGTTGTATAATTCAAAACCATCAAATCCACTTGCTAACATGATCACTAGGGTAAAAGTTAAAATCTTCATCAATTTAATGAAAGCTTCACCACACTTATTGTCCCACTAGAATTGCATAGACTTCTTCAAAAAGTTATTGAATAGATGAGTTATCTTGGAGAAATATGTGACAAACCTATATTAATAACTAACCAATCTCATTGATAAAAAGTGATGTTAGTCATACAAAAATTGCTTGAATGTTGGAAGGATCTGCTGCCCCATCTTTAAAGATTGATCTAGCCAAAAATCACACTTTGAAAGTTTTACATACAGCTGGCATGACCTTAATAATGTTAAAGTCTTCCTTAGATGTTGCTTATTCTTTTCTCGAGTGATAGAGTAGATGAGGATGTCACCAATAAACACCATGATGAACTAGCTCAAGAATGGTCAAAAATTTTGTTTCGTGAGGGACATGAATGCTACTGGCTCATTAGTGAGTCTGAAAAGCATCACTATGAAATTATAATGGCATATCTTGTCCAAAATGCAACCTTGAGGATGTCCTTATCCACTATCCTCAACTGGTGGTAACCTTACTGGAGATTAATTGTAGAGAATACCTTGGCTCCGTTGAGTTGGTTGAATAGGTCATTGATCCTTGATGATGGATAACAATTATTTACCATAAACCTAATTTAACCCTCAATAATCGATGCACAGTCTTAGGCTCTTGTCCTTTTTCTTCAAAAATAGCACCAGGGCTCCACATGGCATACAATACTAAGATTTATATATTGGTTCCACTCCTGGTAATACGGCCATGATAAACTCAACATCCTAAATAGGTGGCATTCTCGGGATCACCTTAGGGAATACATTGGAATACTTGCGGATCACTGTGATTTACTCTAACAGTGTCTCAACTACCTCAGTATCTCAAATACTACACAAGAAAAGTGAATATCCCTTGCGAATAAGGTTGCTCATCAAGATTGTCGATAGAACATTTATAGAGGAGCTGAGTTTACACTTCTGATATGAGACCCTAACACCCTTTGGTCCTCATAGAACCACATGTTCCTATACGCAATCTATCATCGCTTGGTACTTATCCAACATGTTCATTAAGAAAATTACATCAAAGTCACACAATTCAAGCTCCATGAGGTCTAAAGGAAAATCTACTCCCCTAACTAACAAAGTATGCCCTTTATAGAATCTAGAGCATGAAATTTTATCCTCCGAATCCAACATAACATAAGTATAAATGCTACTAAAAGAAGATAAGGAAGATCTAGTTATGAATGACAATTACACGAAAGAATGCAATACACCATATTAAAATAATATGCATTCTAGAAAAGCAAAGACAGTAAGCATATCAATCACCACACCAGCCTAATGCTTTACCTCCAATTGACTAATCACATTCGAGCAAACTCTTAAAGCAACTCCCTGACCCTTAGGAAGGTGCAAGGCTTCTGACCTCTAAGCTGACTACCTTGATTGGAAACACTAGTTGGTAACATAGTGAAGTAAGAGCATCCCAAAGTAGAGATAATATACTTATTAATTTTTCTAAAGTTAAAGACTTCAAAACTCTTCTCACTTGGGTTAATGAATAAAAAGATTATCAAGGAGCCATGCAAAGCCTATAAACTCCAAAATAAGCGATCAACCGCATGCATAGATGGCTCCATTTTGGCTAACTTATGGCTTCACAAAGCTACTCATAAACAAGCTCCATTATGGCTCAACAAAGCCACATTTTATCCACCTATACACTCAACCATTTTTTATCAACAAATACCATCAATTATAGCCCATTTGTGTGAAAAAATTAACGTGACATTGGGAAGACAATTTTTAGGAGTAAAGACCTTAAAAAAAGCTTAAATCAAGGGGAATTAACCTCCAAAGGTTTAAACAAACAACCAGCCTGCCTAAGAAGACCTTCTCCTTTTCAATCAACTAAAGTTTTCTTTCTTCGACGAACTTAGTTAAAACATATTTTTATACTTTCATAATTTGTAGTTTATATTTTCTAAGCACTTGTCATAGGTTGTAATAGCAGCCATCATGTGATGGGAGGATATGTAGTTTTGACTATCACCACTAGCTAATTATAGAGTTGAAACCTAAGTTAACTTGTATTAGTGCAAACTATGGTTAGGGTGTAACCAAATCTACTCATTATTGTTTTTTTTTATTCCCTAAGGGCTGACTACTCTCTATATAGAGTTGGAAGGGATGAAGGGAGAGGCAAATTTTTATGAAGAAAATGAACCACTTTTGTTCTCAAGGCTAAGGTTTAGTCTTCTGAATGCCTCAAAATCTTTCACCATTTAAGATAAGAGTTGAAACCTTAGGTGGTTGATGTAAGTTCTTGATATTGAAGACAATCAAGATTAATTTTACCTCCTATCTTCTTTCCTTATTTAAATGTTTCTATTTTGTTGGAATCTACCAAAATCCAACACCAACATTTAGCATGGCCCCATTTGTTTAGCAATATGTATCAAATTGGTATCAAAGATCAAGGTCGTTAACTTTATTCTTTACTTTGCCATCACCTTTTCCCTTAAGCCATCATCCTTTATCAGTCCTCCACAAAATTTATTTTCTTTAGCCATTTATCCCACACACTCATACTATAGCCTGCCTTGTTTTCTTTTTTTCTTTTTTTAATGACATCTTGGGTTGTGGAAATCTTGTGCATGTAGCCCCAAGTAAAATGGAGAACCAACATATTTATAGAGGGTTGATTCTTGAATAAGTCTATAACCTAAGAAGGGATAAGGCCATTGAAGCATTATAAATAGATATGAGAAGGGTATTATCCATTTTAGAGTTGTTGGTGCCCAATGTCAACATTCCTATATCAAGGAGTCCATTTCCACAAGAAGAAGAAGGAGTGAATGGTGTAGTGATCATCTAACTGACTATATCTCATCTTCTATTAATTTCCCTATATTACAATGGTTATAAGAGAGTCCTTTAATGATATTAAGTTAAAGATACCAAAGTTTGATGGATCTTATATTCCAAAGGAGTTTTTGGAATGGGAAATGAGATTTAACCGACTGTTTGAACTAGGTCTTCAAATGATGAAAAATCCTTGAAGGTTGATGTCCTTAAGTTGAAAGGACGTGCCTCCTTATGGTAGAAAATTTTGGTGCACCATAGAGGGAGGAACAGCAAATCTAAAGTTAGGAATTGGATAAAAATATAAAGGTTGATGAGGTAGAGGTTTTTACCATCACATCATACTCAAGACCTATATAATAAAATTTGGGAGTCCGAAAGCCTTATCATGAGGCTTGAGTTGGAGGTTGAAGAACACACCATGTCTGGGTTCATAGGTGGGTTAAGATGTGACATTGTTAGGAAAGTAGAGCTCTACAAATATTACACCTTAGATGAGTTGTTTCATATATCCATCAAGGTAGAGAAGCATAAGAAGGAGAAGAGAAATTCGAGGGTTGGAAGTTTAAGGTAAAATACATACCCACCTAAGGAAGCTCTAAAGCGGACCCTTAATCCCAAGACATTTGATGTTAAGGGTAAATGAAAGCTATAAGCGGATAAGTCTAGTGGGAATAAGGGTATTCAGTGCTTCAAGTATTAAGGAATTGGAAACTATAAAAGTGAGTGTCCAAACAAAAGGATGATGACCTTGCTAGACCTATAAGCAGTGTTGCACGGGGACGGGGACTAGGATGGGGAAACGGGCATGGAACGAAACGCGAAAATACCATTTCTTAAAAAATTAGGAAACGGAGACAACAAGAAACGTTAAAAAAAAATTATATATATCTATATATATATATATATATATTAAAATAGATTAAATTTACTAAAATTAAAAGAGAAAAATAAAAAATTTCTAAAATTATTACTTATATTAGTTAATTTTAATTATAAATAATTATTTTTAATATAAAATTAATTAAATAATATTTTTTTAATAAAAATATTAATTAAATACTTTTAATAAAAATTTTAACCCTGAAACTGACGGAAAACGGGGGACGGCACCTGACTACCGTCTTCGTGCATCAGTGCCTATAAGAGGGAGCATTGGAGAGAGATGATGCCAAATACCATTCGGCCATGGAGGGAGGGGCAAGGAAGGATGTGGAAGAAAAGTCCTAAAGGAAAAACATATTTCATACTAAGTGCACTATACTTGATAAATATGATCCCTCATTGTCGATGGGGATTGTTTTGCAAATGTAGCTTCCAACATGTTGGTGAAGAAGGAACTTATCAACCACGACACATGATAAGCCTGATAAGCTTCAATCGCTTAATAATGGCTCAATAGTTAAAGTCACAAAGAAAAAGGTTGTATTATTTTCCATATGAAAAACTTATTAAGATAATATTATATGTGATGTCATCCCCATGGATTTTTTTCACTTGTTATTATGAAGGTTGTGATAATTTGATAGAAATGTCGTGTCTGATGAAAAAAAATACATATAGCTTGATCTATGCTAGTAGAAACATTATACTCACACCCATTAGTATTTAGTTCTCACTTATTAGGGTGGATACCAAATGTAAGAATGCTTTGTTTGTTGATGGGAAGGGGTTGGAAAGGGATAAGGAAGGGAAAGGCCTTGTACTTATTGTTAATGTTTGAATCTAATGAGAAGGCACACACACTCAAGCCTCGAGTCAAAAACTTGCTAGGAGATTTTGGGAATGTCTTCCCAAATGAGTTATCTAGTGAGTTACCTCCCATAAGAGGCATAGAGTACCAAATTAATTTTTTTCATGGTGATACACTCCCAAACAAACCGCTTATAGGTACATACCTAAGGAAGCCATAGAGTTGCAAAGGTAAGTTGAGAGTTGTTACAAAGGGGTTTCATATGGAAATCCCTTAGCCTATGTATTATCCTAGCCCTCTTGATACCCAAGAAGGATAGAATGATGTAAATGTGTGTGGATAGTAGAGTTATCAACAACATCACAATCAAGTATAGGTGTCCTATACCTAGACTTGATGCATATACTTGATGACATGTTAGATTTCTTGCATGAGGCAAATGTGTTTTCTAAGATTGACTTGAGGAGTGGATACTATCAAATCCAGATAAAGGAAGGGGGTGAGTGGAAAACTACTTTAAAAATAAAGGGAATATTGTAAATATGGTTGGTCATACCTTTTAT
Organism: Tamarix chinensis; assembly: GCA_030549775.1. Taxonomy (NCBI): domain Eukaryota; kingdom Viridiplantae; phylum Streptophyta; class Magnoliopsida; order Caryophyllales; family Tamaricaceae; genus Tamarix; species Tamarix chinensis. Next base: position 74,493,636 of record CM060179.1, on the reverse strand, counting down.
ACTATCTAATGTTCCAAGCACCTTCATAAGGTTCATGGATGAAGTTCTTCAACCCTTCATTTCTAAATTTGTAGTTGTGTATTTTGATGATATTCTTATACACTCTTCTAATCGAGATGACCATGTAAGGAACTTAAAACTTGTATCTCTATCCCATACGAAAAGCAAATTGTATGGAAAATTAGAAATGTGTGACTTCTTTGTGCAAAGTTCACCTTCCTAGGGTTTTTATTATCCGAATATGGAATCTCCATGGATAAGTCAAAGGTAGAGGTAAAAAGAACGTAGCCTACACTCATATCCATCACTAACATTAGATCTTTCCATGGGATTGCCTCATTGTATAGGAGGTGCAGAAAAGGATTTAGTACACTCTTATCACCCAACAATGAGTAACTCAAAAAAGGGGTTTTTTTATGGACCAAGCCCGTACAAGAAGCCTTCAAGCTAATCAAGGGTAGTTTAAGCAAGGATCCCATATTACGCCTACCCAACTTTGAAAAAATTTTCAAGATCAAGTGTGAAGCAAGTGGAGTGGGAATTGGTGTTATCTTAATACAATAAGACATGCTTATGGCTCTTTAGTGAGAATATCAATGGTTTGAGGTCCAACTACATCACTTATGACAAAGAGTTTTATGCTAATGTTAGGGCATTACACCATTGGTCACATTATATTTGACCATCAAAATTTTCATTTCATATCAATGATGATTCCCTAAAGTGTATAAATGGGTAACATAAACTTAACCCTAGGCATACTAGATGGGCGAAACTTTTACAATCTTTTTCATTTATAGATAAGTACAAGAGTGGCAAGACCAATATTGTAGTAGATGCACTCTCTTGGAGATATTGTATGCTATCATTATTAAAAGTAAGGGTCTTAGGGTTTTGGTATCTAAAAGATATATACAAGAAAGATGAAGACTCTTATAGCTACATGGAAGAACAAGAAAAGATCTGAGGTCCATACCTAGTGCAAGAAGGGTTCCTCTTTAAGGACAATAAGTTGTTCATTCCTAAGTTCTCCATTTGGAAATTATTCATTTGAGAGATACATAGGGGAGGTTTAGCAGGAAATTTTGGCATCAACAAGACTTGTGATGTACTCTAGGAACATTTTTTTTATGATCGAAGATGGTAGGGGACATACAATCCCTCTTACCAAAATGCTCTACTTGTCAAAGGTTCAAGAGTCACTTCCATCAAGGACTCTACACAATTTTTCCTATTCTAAATGATCCTTGGAACCATATAAGCATAGATTTAATAGTGGCACTTCCTAAAACACAAAGGTAAAATGATGTCATTATAGTAGTCATCAATTTATTTTCTAATACAGCTCATTCTGTCCCATGTGATAAGACAAATGAAGCATCTTATATTGTTGATCTCTACTTTAAAGAAAGAGTTCAGTTGCATGGTATCCCAAAAATGATTATCATTCTTATATGGTGTGATAAGGAATTAATATTCTTATTCTTGACAAACTAGTCAGCTTATTTGCTCGAACCGATCTACTAGTTGACCTACAATTTCAGATCTATTTCTGCTTTTGATTCAAATTTCTTTCTAATACTTATGAAAACTTCTTACTAGAGTCTAGATATGCTAATAAGCTTGTTTTAGTGCTCTGAAATTATTTGTACATTTTTAGATCATTACATAACTTTAATTAGAAAATTTTTTCCTAAAAGGCACTTTTAAAGCAAGCTTCACCTTTTCTCTTCTCCAACCTTCTCTCTTCTACTTGTACTGACATGACAACCCACTTCCATGCTCATTTCTAATTGCACTCAACCCCCACCACCCTATCAAATTATCCCTCATTTCTTGGTTGCCAACACTCAACCTCACCAATATCATCCCCTTCTTTCCTATGAATGTTGACCTAGCCTTACCTCTATACCTTTGATTTCTAATCCATTTTCATTTCTTACTTATTTATCTTTCTCTCTTCTCCTTTGTCTTAGTAGAAAATTTCCTCTAGTGTTAATCATTCTTCGATTTTTCTTCTTCTCCTCTCTCCTATGAAAACCATATGCTTTCTCAAATTTTCTCACTTCTTTGTGCTAGCATTGTATTTTTTTTTTCTTCTTCTAATCTTGGTTTTATTTATCTCGTGCTTCCCTTAAGTAAGTAAGAATTAAGGTTGAGTAAGGTTGAAGATCCTAACTCTTCTTTTATTTTTGAGAAAAAGGTGTTGTTTTATGTTCTTTTTCTTCTTCTAATTTTCCTTGATTTTAAAAAAGTTTTAAAATATGACTTTTAATGGTATTAAATTTTATTCTCTTAAGAATCAAAATTCTTCTAGATAGCCATCAAGTAGAAGCTTTTATGCTAGAATAATTGCTTTAAGGTAAGGAATTATTATATTTAACATAAATAGGGTTATGTGGTGTATTGGGGTTCCACGTGTTTGGTGTATATGTAAGAATGATCTAATTTATATTATTTAATCTAAGCATGTGGAATAAGTATTCCTAAAATAATATGGCTAGATTTCTATGATTTTATGCATAACTTGGCCATTTTAGTATGATTCGTTTAAGCATATATATTACCATGTATCTATGTGATTATATGTGTGCAACATGTATTTTTATGTGTGTTTGACATTGAAGCATTTTAGGATTAATATGGTAAAGTGTGTTAAATTTTAGTATGTGTATCGTAAGTCTAGGTAGTGTTTTACCCAGGCTAGTCAATTGATTCCTCAAACCCATCGACTGGTTATGTGAGCATTCGAATGGTTTGGAGTTTTGGATCAGTAAGGCTAACCATTCAACTAGTTCTCTGGTATTATTTTAGTCTAGGTCTGGTATGACGGGACCAACTGACTAGTCTGAGGGACCGATTGACTAGTCAGGCTGGAAGCCTCCTGGTTTGTTATAATTTTTTGTATTTCTCTTGGCTCTTTTATGTTGATATATCCATGTATTTACAACATTTAAATAATCATTTCAATTATTATTGACCTAATTTAATAAGAATCATCATGATGGTATTGGAGACTTGAATTTGGTTAAGTTTGGTGTCATCTCTAAACACCCAAACGGTGTCTTTTATATCTTGTGATGTGTTTGGTGTTAGTGCTTAGATACACCCAAATGGTAGCTTTTATTCTGTGTGATGTGTTTGATGTTAGCACTTGAAAACACCCAAGTGGTAGTTTTAATGCCTTGCGATGTGTTTGGTGTTATTACTTAGAAACACTTAACTTGGTTAAATAATGGAATTTAATTGTTCTTGGTGTTGTCACTTAGAAACACCCAATTTAGCTATATGTGAATTTTATTGCAATTTGTGATATCACTTGAAAATATAAATTAATGGTTTAAGATTTAGTTCAAACCTTTATCTCCAGCTCTCGAGATAGCTTCCGGGAGTTAGTGAGTGGGACGCCCTTAATTATATTTTTTACTCAATACCTATTTCCTTCTGTACCAGGTTGTGATTGGTAGGAGGGTATGTGCATATGTTTAAGATATAATATTATACTATAGCAGTCCAACATGGCCTTGGTGTCTATCTTGGGTGGGTGAGGTATCCTAGTACAAGCCTCCTTGATGTACCTCGACCCGTGTGGTGGGTTTGGAGTCCCAATTTGTGGCAGGTGCACTCAATGTATGATGGATGTGGTATCCCCAAAGAAATCCCCTTTAATATATCCTGACCTTATATGATGGGTGTGGTATCTCATTTTGACTATTTGTCCTGGCATAACTTTTGTCCAAAGTGGAGAACTAGGTATAGTCAAACAAACTATCTTATTAACTAAAATGTGTGTGGTCACTAAAGGAGTAATTCTAATATTGTTTATATTGTATGGATTGTAAGTATTTACTGTATTTCTATACTTCCATGATTTCCATACAAGCATGTATTGTTATACTACTACTTGAGATTTCATATTGAGTTGTGCTGATATGATATCATATTTTTGTCATGTGACTTCAATATGTTGCATGAGCTTTATCATGTTTTATATAATATGTTTTACCAATGCTTCACCATACTAATATTGCACTTGTATGGTCATTGTGATGATCCGGCTTTTTATTCGAGGAATAGAGAATGATATTCAGAGTTACGACTCTCAATTAGAGTATATTGAATGTAATGACGTGGGCCATTAGCAGGTCCTTGCTTGATGTTGGAGGTTTATGATTACACCTAAGAGTTAGACTAGCAGGTTGGGAGTATTTTTCCCACTACGTTGGAAAGTTTTTGTATTTCTAGTTATTTAAACTCTTGGCTCAATTTTTTATATTTATTTTTGTAAACTATCATACTCATTCTATCTATAATATTGTTCTCATCCTTATTATCTTGTATTGTCATGTTAATGTTACAAGCATGCATCTTTTGTTTATTGTTCTATTTTTCCTTGCATCAGGCATGGGTTAGGTGTTGATCACACCTCTGTCATGGTTAATGTGGCGGTAACATTCCCCAATTTATTTTTTAAATGCTTCTACAGTATATTAAAAACAAAATTATTTTTATTCAAAAATTGGGGATATTACATTAAATGCTTGGTCTTGAAGACTATCATGATTAAGTCCACCTTTTATCTTCTTCCCTTCTCTATATGTTTATATTTTATTAGAATCTACCCAACTCTAACACCACATAGCACGAAAGAACCCTTAAAATATGTGATTGCAGCTACTGAATAGATCTGGTACTCTGAGTTCGAGTATGACCTCTCTAAACCCTACTACCTCCAACATTTTACTCATAGGCTCTATGTCAAACCATACCACACCCAAGGAAAGTCACCTTGGTGCCTCCACAATCTACTCCCAGATGATCTATTGTGCAAAGCTTATAGTGGTAATGCCTATCATCAACATGTGCCCTGGACAGACCTCCAACTTGGGGTACTAACCCCATACTCCTGAATACCCATACTCCTACCATACTTAGGATGCATGCTACCTCTAGAGAAGGCTTTCTGATTACCACCGAAATCTTAATGACACTAGACCTTCCTCTAACCCCCAGCTAGGCACTCTAGGCTTGGATGACTTGAGAAGCCTCCAAAGCCTGCTTGTATATTCCCACCCTGTCTAGCAGAGTAACTCCCACTAACATCTCTTGGTATCTGATCCCTAAGCCAATTTTGAAATGGTGGACCTACAACACTTTATTGGCCTCTACCTCACGAGCAAAATAAATAGAGTCCATAAATCTCATATAGTAATCCTTTATTAACATGCCTCCCTGCCGAAGGGTCATAAACTCATTGCACTTCTTCATACAAAGATGAGTGGGATAGAAACAAGCATGAAGTGCCTCAAGGAATGATCTCCAACCTATAGGCTCACCACCCCTATGCTGGATGCTTCTCCACAAAGTACTTGCTCTCTCCCTCAAGTAGTATACCACCACACCAACCCTCTTATACACAGAGAAACCATATGCGATGAAGGTGTTCTTAATTTTCCTGACCCATCTCTCCATAATACCAGGGTCCTCTTGGACATTGAAGATTGGTGGGTCATAATGCCTGGCCCTCCTAAACCAATCTTCTAGAATTTAGTGTGGACACTGGCACCAACAATAGTTGTAGTGCCCAAATCTGGCCTTCTAGGTAGGCTCTATTGGTTTCCATGAATCCCTCGATACACTTGTAATGGCAGTTAGCACCCATCTATTCCTAAAAACTATGGTTAATCAGAAATGATCCTTTACCAAGTACAAAGACTAGTACAACAAATTAGTAGAAAAGGTATCTATAACACATTCCCCAACCCACTCCCACTCATGGAAATTATGGGTTTGGAAAATCTTTACTTTCAACTAAATACATAAAGAATTGGGAAATCATTTAAAAACAAAAACTTGTGGAATCCATCAAAAATAATTTATGACTAGAATTTTTTTTAAATCTCTTACATCAACTTGTAATACCCTTATTTTTCACTATTAAAAAATTTCATTTTAAAATCTTATGGAAGTAGAAAACTAATAAACACTTAGAAAAAGTAAGGTGTAATCACCGCACCTAACATAGCATAGGTGTCAGCCACCCATCACATATTAGATACAATGTTGAGAACTAAACCAACCAAAATTAATATAGAGTGTGCTAAAACATATTATATAAATAATGAAAGAAAGAATATTATATAAATATAGGACCTCGATGGCATGAAATGTTCAAATACAAGAGGAAATTAAGTTAAAATACATGCTCTCAAATATAGAAACAAAAGGAGGGTGTAACCTTACACTTAGGTTCATTAAAGACCACTTAAGAGTCTCCATAAGTCTACACTCTCATAATCCATACCCCACATGAGGTTGGCCAACTACTAACCATCCCTACAAACTTGTATATGGCCCTCTACTTGTAGAAATGAGCAAGTAACCAATCAAGCAGACACATCAATATGTTTTATACTAAGTAACCCAAATTACCTCCTCAATGGAGCCACTGACACACAATAATTCAACATAATATGAAGGTCATACTAATATATTTCATGTAAATTTCATATAAATAGGACACATGCTCTATTATGGTCACATCAAGCACAAGAAGCTCATACGACGAATGATTCATTATGCTTGACACCATAGCTCTATATCATAGATGACATTATAAAAGCTATAAGTATAATGTCCAGCTAATAATAAGGCTTCATTCAACCAAACATATACTTTCACCATAGGCCATTTCTATGTCCCTAATTTATTGAGTCATTTATACATATTTAGGTCATTATCTCCCTTACCGTTATTTTCCTTTTTACTTTTACCTTTCTCTTTAGTCACATTTCCATTCTAACTACTCAATCAAATTAGTATATAGCTACTTGTCCAGTTATTGAGTGGTGAACTATGTACCACACCATAGTCTCACATACCACACATATGGTCTAGGTTGAAGCTAAGTAACTATCATTAGACATAAATTTAGCCCAAAGCCAAGCAACAACTAATAGGTATAAGTCTAATCTAAAGCCAAAACCACCTAGGCAAATAGACCCTTTAGTATCGATATCCCCTTAGTACATAATCAATATCTAGTGTAGGTAAATCACTAGAATTTATTAAGACCCTACCCGAAGGCAAAGCTTAAAGGCACCAATAAATAGCTAAAGGTAGACTAACCCCCAGTAGATAATCTAGGATTAGGAAACCCAGACCTATACATAGCTAGATCATCTTTTACTTTAAGTGATTAGAACATTGTTCGCAATGTTATGTGATCACACAAGGCCTATATAATATTCAAGTAAGATATTTACATACCTATTCCAACTTATCCATTACCATTCCCTAACCATACGTGGGATTTCCATTAATGCTTACTCAATATTAACCAAATTCCTTAGATTAATCTATTTAAAGCCAACGTATAGGTTACATTATACCCCCTTAAAGCCATCTAATACTTATTCAAGTTTACCCATTAAAGCCTTTACAATACCTATTGAGTATGTCATAAATTATAATCTATTTAATCTATCTATTAGGTTGTCTATTCATGTAAATAGAGGTATTTCACTCATTAGAAAATCATATAGCATCATTAAACATGGCCTCAACACATATCCAAGTTAAAATATCAAAATCACACAATCAAGCCAAACCAGTTGATAAGTTTGCCCAAATAAGTTAATTGGTTTTACCAAATAGTTGATTAGGTGGGTTGACCATTTGATTAGTTTTGGGTCGACTTATCGATTGGTTTGACTTGGCTAAACCCAAGGCTTCCTCAAATCGATCGATAGGCTTGGTTAAATCAATTTAATGTTTAAGGACCAGTTGACTATTCTAGGACTAGTCGATGTGTTTAAGCATAAAGTAAACTAAGGTCACCATAGACCTAGCAATTATGGGTTGGGTCAACCATTTGATCAATTTGATTCGACTAGTCAATCAATTTGCCCTCAAACAGCACATAACACATCTTTTTCATGTAATTCATCCTCGAAATTCCCACCACATCCATACTAAAACATGTTATGGCATCATAAAAACACTTTTTTAGGTCATAAATTAATATATACTTCATAATCAATCAAATTGACCTAATTTCCCTAAAATCAAGCATTTTTATCAAAATTCATAAGTTGCTTCAATATGAAACCAAATTCTCATGCCAAATTATAAAATTATGACTCTATAGAATTCACCTCAACACATGATTAACTAAGTCACATTTCAAAAGTAAGAATGACATACTTGGTATAAGTTAAACTTGTCCACAAATAGGAAAATTCAATCTAGATATTTTCAATTTCCAAACCTTAAAGAAAAAAGTTAAAGCTTCAAATTTTCAATGAAATTAATAATTTCATAAATTAGAATTTAAAATATAAGAAAATAAATTATCAAACCTAAGAGAAAAGTAGAGATAATTTGTGTTGAAAGAGATACTCAACTTCCTCCTAACTATAACTTTCCATTGCTTAAAGATAAACAATAAGAATCTAGAGAAAATATATAAAGTGTGGAAAATAATAAAAATTAAACTCAAATAAAAATATTAGAGAGAGCTAAAATATTTTAGTGATTGAAAGAAAAGTGAAAGGAATAGGTGATTAGGGATATTTATAGCCAACATATCGGTATAAGACTAAGAGTGGTAAGTCTTAGATCAAAAAACCCTAATTCCTACCGTTCAATTTGAGTTGAGTGAATAGATTTTATCAAAGATAGGTTAACCTCCCTTTAGAGTTGAAATGGTAAGCTATGAAAAAATGCAGATCAAATTCGCCCAAAAATATCTTATACAATAGAGGAAATGAATGATCAGCATGGAAGCAAAGATAGGTTTGGGAATAAACGTAAGAATTATAAGGTGTGTAGAGGAGACAGATGGAAGAAGACAAAGCTAACATCACCATCACCCTCAATTGTCCCATTCAAACACTCAAATCAATTAAGGCAAAAGCTCAAGCAGAATGTATGATAAAAAGGGATTAAGAATCTTTAAAAAATAAATTAAAATAGGATTATCAAGGTTTCATTTTTGTATAAGAAATTTTCTTAGAAAAATTATGTTTCAAAAATGTACATAGTTTAACAAACCCATCAATTGATTTGGTCTATCAATCAACTATTCTACCAGCTAATCGATATATTTTCCAAATCTTTTGATCGGGTCAGTCATAAAAAACCCTTTAGTTCAAATAAAGAACCAATCAATCAATTCGCTTGAAAACTCATTTTATTCCATTTTTTAAACTTATTCAAATCCAAATTTCCCTCAAACTCAATTATGGTTCTCAATCAAAATCAAACATTATCAAATCTTAATAAATACCATGACTTCTCATTCATAAACTTCACAAAAATATAGGGTATTACACAAAGAGACCAAAACACACTTACTCAAATCATTTCTCAAAGTGTAAATTTAAAAGAGCAATCAAGTTTCAAAGAACAAGAGAAGTACGTATAAAGACTTCCATGACTTGATGTTTAAGGATTATATGTCTAAATCTTAGGTTTTCTTGTAAAGAGTTGAGTAATTTCACATTTTAATCAAAAAAAAATTAGAATTTTTTTAAACACTTGACTTGATTTCACTTCATATAAATTCATGATTAATCTTGATTTCTAAATTGTTTTAAATCTTGTTTGGTTCAATTTAAACTTTTTAACTAGTTTCAAGACCGAGTGAGTAGTTTGGTTTAACCTAAGGGCATTAAATGTGTAAAACTCAGATGGATTGACTTGCGTAACAAACCGATCTACTATATTAACCAACCAACACATAAGTTTTTCTTCTACAGAAATCTAATCGTGTCTTTTTAAATTAATCGACCAATTTTGTCAAATCGATCAACTAACTTAACCAAACAGTCCATGGATTTTTTTCTTACACAAACACACTCATCTATGTGCAAACAAATCAATTTATTTATGCAAACCCATCTATTGGTCTAACCAACTAGTCAATAGGGTTTTTTTCCTACAAAAACCCATTCATATTATTTAAACTCATTGACTAGTTTTGACAAACTAATTCTCTGGTTTTATCAAGCAAATTGACTGGTTTTACCAACTAGGCTAAGCGTTAAGATGAAGTGCAAAATGGTGTTACCTAGGATGCAAACTGATTGACTAGTTTGATTAAACCAATTAACTGGTCCAAAGGACTCATCATCTGGTTTACCGAACCAAAGTACTATTCAAATGTGTTCATAGGACCAACTGTATACAACATAAAACTAATCGACCAATTGCATTAACTGATTGACTAGTTTGTGTAATAGTAACTTTTTTTATCCAAGGTATGAACATAGTTGGTCTACTGGTCCATATAACTAATAAACTAGTTTGCCCAAACCAATCGAATAATGAATATTAAATTTTAATTTTCTATCCATTGGGAGATATAGCTTTTTGGTCATTTTGTGTCCAATGGCTAAAAAATGAGGGTGAGCCTTATAAATAAGCTACCTCAACATTTACTCCAACAACTTTTCAACTATATTTACTATACAATTAATCATCTACTTTCAAAATCATTCAATTTCTCATTCAAACTCTCTCAAATTTTAAATTATGGGCTTTTACTAAAAAGTGTTCATTACTCATTTATCTTAGATAGAGTTGCTCTATGATTATACTATCATTATAACATCTAGCTAGATTACATATTTCTCGAAGTTCTACACTTTCATATTTTTATATTTCGTGAGAATCAATTGTAATCACAATCACCTTATAAAACATTACAAATGGGTTAGTAAGTATTTGCCAATAATTATTGCGAGATTATTATCGAGAGTCTATAGAAGATAAATAGGTTAAGTTGTAAATTATCTCTTAGCCAATCATTAAAATTTTGAGATCATAAATCGAGAGAAGAGAGATCATTAACAAATCCATGTCGCCTATTTAAAATAAAAAATAGAGAACCTTTAAGAAGTGAATGTATAGAGTATTTTGCTCATTGAGCCACTATAAATTATGTGTATATTTTTATTTACCATTTCCATTCCATTAAATCCTATTCAATCCTCTATAAGGTTCTTTCAAACACTTAACAACATGCTTGTTAAAAATAACTAATTATATCACTAGTCTTGAAAATTAAGGAAATAGCCTAGCATGACCTATACAAGATAAAATCATAGAATCAAGTAAAATCATGGAATCATAAGTAACACAAGCATACTAAATTATTAAAGCTTAATACATGTTCGTAGCATAACATTCTTTCATGATATTTAATATAAAACACATATATCATCAAAATTTTCCTAAGCTAGATATGTATATAACCTTGATTAGCTAACACCAATTTCTAAATAAATTATAGAAATGCTCCTAATCCCCACTCTTTTCACCTAGCTTCACTCACATTCAAGTAAGAGTAAAAAGGGTTTAGAAATAATAAATTTTATATAAAAAAAATTGAAGGAAAAGAATGAGGATTAAAAAGAAAAAACAAAGAAGGAAACGAAAGGATAAGGTGTAACAATTGCAATAATAACAGATAACATCCACCACCTAAAATAACCCCATAAGATATAAAAAAGAGTGGAAGAAAAGGAAGTTTCCAAAGAGGTTGAGAGCCATGAAAATCTAAGGGAATAGGGTGGCAACAAGTGGCACATGAGGTGGAAAAAATGCAACAGAATTGATGTAATGGAGGGGGAGTAGCATTGTCAACTTAAAGTCGCATGAAAAGGTCATGCTTTAACCTCTAATATGTGCAGCATCTCATGCCACCCTCCTCTATCACTACTACAAACACGGGAAATAATAACGGGACATTAATAACGGTAGTTCGAAAACCGTTGTCAAGCGCGTGAAAATTAATCGACAGGAAGTTTTGATAACGGTACTAGTTAAAAACCGTTATTAAAAGGGCAACGTTAAAATTTGGACGGATGTTTTAATAATGGTTTTATATAAACCGTTATTAAAAGAGGATTTAATAACGGTTCATATTATAACCGTTGTCAAAAGTCAGAAGCTTTTAATGACGGTTCCTGGAAGAACCGTTATTAAAAGATGTTTTAATAACGGTTCTCTCAGGAACCGTTATTAAAACCCAAAAATCAAACTTATATTTCGCTCGGTTCTATTTCGTGCCAAAATTTTCAGACTCTCTGCACTTTCGTTCTCTTGCTCTCATTCCATCTCCTTGCAAACCCTCGCACCGCCACACCGTGCACCACCAACTCGCACCACCAGGCTCCTCTCAAGTAAAGGAAACCCTCGCACCGCCAACTCTCCACCACGCCTCTGCCATTGTTCCGAAGCTAGCTGGCACTTGCACCTTCATCCTCCGTCGTGTTTGAAGCCCTTGCCTCTCTCAACATTCTCACCGTTGTGTTTGTTCTTCCTCTCGTAACTTTTTATCTACTTATATAAATGCATGTCGCCAGGGTTTCGTTCGAAAAGGTGTTGGCTGAAAATTTTGCTGTTTGTTGTTGAATTTGTTGCGTTATTGTTATATATTAACAAATGCATGTGTTGGCCGAGACCTTTACATATTATTGTTGTATGGAGAATATAGATTCAACATTATTTAGAGCTACAACCATAATAAACAAAAGAGAAGACATTATTGAGGTTATTTAGAGCTGGATTCAACTGTAAACTTTGGAGGGTCATAACTTTTTCATGGGACCTCAGATTTAGGTGTCCTAGGAGGCTATTTTGGGTATTTTTCGAGATCTAAAACGTGGCAAAACGGCAAAGCCGGTTTGGGCACTATCGGAGCCCAAAAAGGGCCATTTTGGCCTCTAAATTGAGGTTTTTTTGTTACATACAAGTGATATAACCTTTTTAAGGCCTTTTTTTACAAATTGAATCTTTAATATAGACTATCCTGAAAACCTTTTTCATATTCTAGGGTATGATGGTGTTATATAACCTCTTGATTAAAGTGGTAATACATGTTGCCTACCTTTGTATTATTTTGTATGTAGGGTAATACATGTTTTCAATTATTGTTTATCTCTTTATCCTCTATTGTAATTATGGATGAGATAAGAGCTTTAGGTACCTCCAAAATTGAAGATCTTCGAGACAAAGGAACTTAGATGATGATGATGAAATTGAAGTTTTTAAGGGTTCAAGTGAAGAAGACGAGCAATGGATCTTATAGTCTAGAATAGATTGGTCAACATAGATCCAAGCCATGTATGTTTGCTTTTCCATATTTTTCTATTAATGAATCATGACATACCTAATAGCTAACTGTATATTAATTGAAACATGGGTGTTGTAGTTTTTCACCGATGACTATGCACGAGGCCAGCAATATAATGTTGATGAAATTGATGAAGTTAGAGATCAATGGGCCAAGCAAGAGCACTCATTCATTCGGTATTAGGTTTGTATTCTACATGCATTTTTAGGTTTGTATTTCGTCTACCAAGTTGGGGTGTAGATCTGTGAACTCTTTACTTTGGGGTGTAGAGCTACCAAGTTGTGGTATGCCCACTAATTTTATTGCTAAGTATAGTTGGTGTATTGAGGCATGCATACCATTTATAGATTGATTGAAATTATGGTGTGATTGGAGATTTGGTATGAATTGATGTTGTTTTACATTGCAGATTTGGTATGAATTGATGTTGTTTTACATTTCACATTTGGTAATTGTTTTAACATACAACTATGTATGTGTGCAGGAACAAAACTGCAAAAACAAAGTGGAGTTTTAATAACGGTTCTGATGAAAACCGTTATTAAAACGTAGGTTTTAATAACGGTTCTTCTAAAACCGTTATTAAAACTCCAGTTTTTAATAACAGTTTTTCATAAGAACCGTTATTAAAACCTACGTTTTAATAACCTACGTTATTAAAACCTACATTTTAATAACGGTTTTTAAGTAAAAACCGTTATTAAGTATGAAGTTTACGCACATATTCGCGGGTTTTTGTGTATTTTTCATGACGGTTATGAACCGTTATTAAAGATTTAATAACGGGCGATTCAATAATGGTTGAAAACCGTTATTAAAACTATAAAATAACCGTTATTAAAACCCCTTTCCGTGGTAGTGTATCTACAATAGGTCTTTCACTTGTCAACTCAAGATTCAATTACTGGGTATGCTCCTTTACAAGTTGTGGCAAGAATGATAGCAAAATAAATAGAATCGAAGGAAAGGATAGAAGTTGGAGATTATTGCAAGGGTTAATGGGAAAAAAAGATAAGGAAAGATGGAGAAATAGGGTTATGAATTACAGTAATAAATGATCAGCAATAAAGAGAGAAAGGGAGGGTGAAACCAACACTTTAGATTTTGGTTTGCGTGAAAAATGACAAGGTGAGGCCTACATGAGGGATGGTTAGTATATGATGGGGTTCTAGTAATATAGCATTATAATGAAAATATAGGGGGAATGGGGGTGAGTTAACTCATCGATTACATGAATGAAAGGGTTGGTAAGTGTGTAAGTGTGTATATCACAAAAAAAAAAACATGATTAGTGTGCTTTCAAGCAATTTTTTGGTTAAATGAACTCAAATAAGAAGGAAATTTAATTAATATCTAGGTAGGGGTTAGTTAGGATCAAAAGAGATAATTAGAGTATTATTTAAAATTAATTTAACAAAATAAATTGCAAATAAGGCTCAATAATATGTATTTATGGAGAAGAATAGCAAAAAAACTTTAAAAATCAAGAAATTTTGTAGTGAGGAGTGAAATAATTTTTGGAATTCAAATATATAAAAATATTAAGTAGAAAATTTTCTTTAAGGATTGATGGATTAAAAACAAACAAAAATGGCAAAATCAAATAATTTATGGGAACATATTTTTTTAAAATGATTGAAATAAATAACAAAAGGTATGAATGGGTATCTGCTGATGCAAAAAAAATTTATAAATCACATATATAGAAATATTTGATCTTAGAATTTATTTGGAGCCCAAATAAGTTAAAAATGATTAAAATTATCTAATCGTGTAAATGAAGTTTTTTATAATTTAATGATTTAGAAAGAATGTGTGAACTCTAAAAGAAAGAATAAAATGAGCTGATAAGCTTAGAAATAATTTTAGAATGATTTAAAAAAAATTTAACAAGTTGAAAATATATACATAAACTAAACAAGAACAATCATGGAAAATAAGATTTTTCATAAATGAATAAAATTTATAGTCGATGGTCTGAATTTAATACAAATGGATTCAAAATTAATATGAAATATTTATAAATATATTACAAACTTAATTACATGGTAATTAGGGAAAAGGGGATGTTAAATATGTATCTCATTATTTATTTTCTTTATGTTATACTTTAAGTTTTTCTCCTAACTCTTGCCATATGTTTATGAAATATCTCTATGTTCTCTATTCATCTCATTTAATTGTTTTATCCTTATACATGATATGATAATAGTTTGATAACCAAATTTGTAACAAGTATAACAGTAACATCCTAATACTTTATGTAATAGCTTTCACAAAAATAAATCTTTTTATGTAGAAAATTTGGTGGTGTTATACCAATTAACTACTTCATCCAGACTAGTCGATGTATTTAAGCTGAGCCTAAAACTAATGGTGAAACAAATTAACTAGTTGATTTGTCATAGGAACCAATCGATTGGTCAAGGCAATTCACACCCAAACTAAGCATGCTTTTATGTAGAATATTCAACTTGAGAGGCTGCAAATCAATTTATATAAATAGGATTTAATCAAAATTAAAGTTCATAGTGCAATTGAATTAAGTTGAATCTTTATTAAATCTCTATGTGGATTTCCTTATTTATAATTTTATGTGATTCATCATCAAGATTTATTTATTTAATTGTTGTGTGATTTAATGAATGAATGAGAATGAGAATGAGAAAGAGAGACTTTGTGTTAAATCTCCAATCTACATATATTCAAATACATAATATACCAAATTTTTACCACTAAACCTTGACCTTATCCCTCTCCTTCACCAACAATTATCTTCATCATCATTAATTATGGTCCAAGCATTACCCCTATCTAAATCATTAGATAAATTATAATGTAACACCCTCAAAATTTACTACTGAAGAAAAAAAATATTCTAAGCGGAAGCAAATATGGTGAATTTTAGTGATGCTACCGCCACACTTAGTACCACACTTATTTTCTTCCACCGTTTCATACCAAGTGCTGAGGCTGAAAACATACTATACACAAAAACAAAATGCATTCATAAAATAGATTAGTGCAAAAGTTAAATTATAAAAAATAGAATCTACTATTAGTGGTTATAGAATGAAATCGCTAAAATAGGAAATATAGGAGCTTTAAAGATAACATTGAAATCTTCTCGGATAGTCTTACACTATTAACCCAAAAGTAAAACCTAAAAATTGCCTACGAGCTAACCTGCAAAGGCCACTACCTATTGAGTAGGTAGGGGCCCACTAAAGAAACATTTGAGTACTATGGTATTAAATAACCCTTTATACATAACTAAAAGGTAGGGCCCACATGTAATACATCAGTTACCATACATTAACTCACATGAACAAGAAATCACACATATATAGAATGAGATACAGTAACCATTAGAATGGACACATGCATCAAGATCATATGTCACATGATTCATTCACTTAGAGGCAATAGAACTTACCCAGGAAGCATCTAAGCAAAGCTCTTTGTAGTATGATTAAATAACCAACAACATACTCAACCAATGCATACCACCACTCAACTTAGAGGCGGGCACCAAGGTCGCTACCATATCACTTCAACAAGTCATGTTGGTATAATTATCATTATCTGGACTTAAGCCATTAATTCAATATTAATCATCTCTGTATTTATATCTATGTAGGTTTGGGGATCCCACTGTTATAACCGATGGATCGGGCATAAGGTATACTCTAGAGCGGAATGCACCTAACCACTATTATAATCGGTGGACCGGTATATATGATATAACATAAGGTAAAACATACCTGACCACTATTATAATTGGTGGACTGATAAATGATATAATTCAAGGAAGAACACTTCTGACTACTATTATAACCGATGGACTGATGCATATGATATACTCCAAAGTAGAATGCTCCTAACAACTATTATAACCGGTGGATTGGTACATATGATATTATCCATATGGTCCCAACCTACATAGTATTCATCTATAAGTGATTAGTGTCTCTCCATTTATTTATCACACCAAATTTCATTTTTTCAACTCAAGGGGAAGATCACGAATCTGGAGATACAAAGGTACCCTGGTATCACTAGTGCATAAAGACATATAGTACCCTACCAACAAGGACACCTAATCCATAAGTATGCATACCCCTAAGTAGGTCTGTATAGCTAAATAGAGTAAAATGTAGGGCCAAGGTGGGGTACTAAGGCACACCAACAAAATCTAGAATAATCATGGGTTAAACCACGTCTTTAGGATAGCAACCCCTAAATAGCCACCCGATCTTGAAGTCTTTTACTTTAAGAATTAGTATCTTAATTAAGGCTAGCACGAGAAACACATTAATTACATACTTAAACACTTTTTTATTTTTTTCTATTATTACAAAGTACCCATTATCATAATTATTGTCTATGCTAACTTAATTAGTCCATCAAGGACATCCTAGGTTCTAATATTCACACTTGGGCACCTTAGGTCAAAATGACCAAAATGCCCCTAAGGTTAAGGCTACCTCTTTACCATCCACTTTCATCATATAATTTATTTTTATTTATCAGCATGCCATGATAGATTAACATATCATGATTATACTATTTATTATGAAGTTAAAGTACCCTACACACCAAATGACCATCTCACACATAAACCCTAATATGCACTTCTAGAACAACCAATACACATTCTCATATGTAATTAGCAATTAAGACACCTCTTAAATATTTATGAAAATAACATTACAACACGCCCTAATTTACCAATTTATCCCTAGACCATATTTTATTGAATATTATGCTTAAGTAAGTGATATTAGGTCAATAAACCATTATTACTATGTCTAACATCATTTTATACTTACCATGTATGTTTATTAGACTAATCCCCATCTTACCTACAAAATTACCAAGATGCCCCTTCTTACTTGTAAAATTACTAAAATACCCTTCTTACTTGCAAAATTACCAAAATACTCTTCTTACTTGCAAAAAGTATGAAAATGCTCTTCTTACTTACAAAATTACTAAAATTCCCTTCTTACTTGTAAAATTACCAAAATAGCCTTCTTACTTGCAAAAATTATTAAAATGCTTTTTTTTTATTGACAAAATTACTAAAATTCCCTTCTCACTTATAAAATTACCAAAATTTTCTTTTTTACTTATGAAATTATAAAAATGTCCCTAGGTCATTTAATACTAATAATCATGCCTCACATACATTATTAACACACCAAAACCCTTATTATTAATCCTAGGACCAATTTTTACCTATCCAGCATATTTATTTAAACAACTTCCATTTTTCATGCAAAATTGTTAAAATACCCCTAGCACTTAAAAAATTAATATCCATACCTAACATGCATCATTTAACACCACAAATCCCTTATTATTATTTTTAGCACCCATTATCACCTATTGTGCACATTTATGGTCTATTTGGATCGGGGAAAATCAAGGTGAAGGTAAATATTAAAAATTAACCTAGGTGAAGGGAATGGAGGTAAATGTTTTAAAACATTATTTGGATGATATTAACCTAACCTACGTGAATCTTCATTTAGATTGAGGTGAATAAAGGTTAAAAAATAAAACAAATGAATGACGAGACCCATAACAGGAGAAAGCAGACATGAAGAGGATGGTGATTTAATTGATATAAATTATGGGCATTTTTTTCTGGTCAAGTCAAAATATTATTTATATGTTAACATTTACCTCTGTTATCCTTAAAATCAAGGGTTAACAAAAATGAGGTTAATCAGGGTGAATGAGGGTTAAACTTTAACCCTGATTCACCTTGTTGAGGTTAATAAAATTAGTCCTCAAATGGAGTGTAACAATTAATTTACCTCCTTTCACCCCAAAACAAACAGGTCATTATATAGGCCAGCCCTATTGAATATGTAAAATTACTAAAATGCCCCTAGAATATAAGATATCATTTTTCATGATAGAATGTGCATTTTTAATTCCATAACCCCTATCATCATCTTCAACACCCTATAACCTTTAGCATATATTTTTATTAAAATAATCAGCACCATACATTAAAATTATCAAATTACCCCTGGGCCATAAATATTGTTATTTATACTAACACTTATATTTATACTCCCCCAAACTTCCATATCCATTTTTAACATCATATGTAACACATTAGGTAGCCTATTTAAGTTTAAAAATTATGATGTGTTCAAATGACTAAATTGTCCTTAAGGCTCATATTAGTATTATTTTCACTACCAATGTCCATAATTACTTATCATAGCATGTATATGCACATAAAACATATTATCAACATCACCCCTTTTTTCTTAGTCATCCTTTTTCATAAATTACACCATATACAAGATAACATAAAAATCACAAGATTGATAAGAACACATTATATTCACATAAACCACATACAAAAACCCGAATATGCTAACACAAATAATCCATACATTTTAGTGGGGTAAAATGATTACCTTATTTCCAGCAAATATCAAACTTAACCATTATCCCAATTTAAAAGCTTAAGCTTCTATTAGTAAGAATTATACCTAAAAATAATGTTGCAAGTAATATATTATTAGTAGATAAGTAAAAGAATGATTTTTTATCAAAAATGCTTATTAAATACATACTATTACTAAACTAGATTATACCTCAAAATTAGTTAAATAACCTTAAGATTTAGATAGTATACTCACCCTGCTCATGCAATGTGAGCACACTATATACGTAGAGGGTGGAAGGGCTAACGGAATAAGGGTGCTCAGGTAAGGAGGTTGAGGGGGTGATGGAGGGGAGTTGGGCTGGCTATTAGATGTAGGAGTGATGTAAGGTGTAGTTAATGGCTAGAGGTCAAAGTGTAGTAGATCAGGGGCGGCATAGATGGTGACAGTGGCTGCTGAAAAAGGTTATAGAGATGGGAGGGAGAATAGGAAGGGAGGCTGCAGAGGGAGTTTTGGCAAGGTGAGGTAAGGAGGTGTTGGGGTGGTGTCAAGTGACTAAGGGAAGGCTTTGGCAGTAGTAGAAGAGAGGAGAAGGGGGGAACAAGGTGGAGGCATAAGGAGGTGGTCAAGAGGAGAAAAAGATAAAAGGAAGGAGGAATTGGCTACTGATGGCATGCGATGGTTCAGGGAGGAAGTAAGGGGCAGGAGTGGTATGGTGGTCAATTGTGAGGTGGATACAACAAAGAGGGGTTTTGCAAGAAAAATAGGAGAGAAAGAGGGAGAGAAAAGGAGGGAGAATTGGGTAGGGTAAAGAAGGGGGCTCGAGGGAGAGGAATGAGGTAGAAGAGAAGAAGAGGAGAAGAAAAATAAGAGAAAAGGAGAGAGGCAGCCAACGCAAGGTTAGGTGGACCATGGTAGGGGGTAGCAAGTAGAGGAATAAGAGGGAAAGAAAAGGGGCATGCAAGGAAGGATGAAGGGGGTGTGCATGGCCTGAAATGGAAAGGAAAGGGATGATAGAGAGGGGATGTAAGCTAGTTGTAGGGGCAGGAGAGGGCTTGTTTAGATTGGGCATAAGCAAGGAAGAAGAAGGAAGAAGGGGAAGAAGGAAGGAGGCTAGGTGAGGGAGAAAGATGGGAGATGGGCAAGCAGTCTAGCCTTCGCAAGAAGAAAAAAAAAAGAAAGAAGAGAAAGGAGGTGGGTTGGCCCAAAGGAGAAGAAAGGAAGGAAAGAATGAAAAAGAAAGGGGAGGGAGGAGGTGGCATGTTGGGCTAGGTCGGTGGGGAAGGAGGAAGAAAAGGAGGAAGGGGGTCGAACTGGCCTTAAGGAACAAAAGAAAGGAAAGAAAGAAAAGGAAAAAGGAAAGGGAAAAAAAAAGAAAAATAAAATGAGTATAATAAAAATAATAAAATATTTATATTAATTTATTAAATAATATTATCTACTTTTATAAATCAAATGCCCATAAAATAATTTAAGATTAAAGTATTCCAATAAGGGGTTAAATATTAAATTTTATATTTTGTAATTTTGAAGTATTACACCTAGCCATAAAACGAAACTCTAGTCCACAAGCTGTAACACCCCCAAAATTCACTATTGAAAAATTTTATTTTATTAAAAGGAATAGCGGAAGCGAAATAATAAGACTTGTGAATTTTGGGGATATTACCACCACACTTAATACCAAACCGGTTCACTCCTACCATTCGAGTACCAAGTGCTAAGGCTGAAAGAGTAAAATAAAATTTACAAAAAACTCAAACCATATTTAAATTAGAGTAGTGTAAATAATAATTTACAAGAATAGAACCCACAAATGATGCTTACAAAACAATGATTACCTTGAAACCAAGAATTTAAAAGATAAGGACTAAAACCCTAATAGTTCCGAATAATTCCTTACACTCTTTCCCGTAGCCCACTTGAATAGCACCTGAGAAAGGACTTGCAAGGGATACTACCCATTGAATGGGCAGGGGCCCCACGAATGGAACCCTTCATTACTATGGTACTGATTAACCCTTTAAAGACACAATTAAAAGTAGGCTCGCAATGTAACACATGATACAACACTATATTCATACATAATGACAGGTGTATACATAATATTCATATTTATACATTCACATACTTAACAAGTCAATCAGATATTAATAGATCATAATGTATAATCAATACTTATGGGTCTTAAGCCATTAGTCCATCAGTATTCAATCATCTCATGGGTTTTATATATATATATGTGAGTATGAGAGCCTCCACTATTATAGCCGGTGGACCGGAATACATACAAGGTAAAATACTCCTGACCACTATTATTCGCCGGTAGACCGGTCATGCAGGGAAAAACACTCCTGACCACTATTATTCATCGGTGGATCGGTCTGGCCCCAACTCACATGGTGTTTCATTGTAAGTACTTAGTGTATTTCCCATATCTTAGCTTCATTATGTTTGATTTGTTGAGCACAGAATCCCCCACCATTATAGCCGATGGACAGAAAATCATGCAGGGCAAAACTCTCTTGGCTACTATTATTCGCTGGTGGACCGGTCTAGGTCCGGCTCAACAATCTTCCTCTTTAAATGATTAGTGTCTTATTCGTATCTTATTCGAAAGTATTTCACCCTTGATATGCATGTCACCGACCTCTACTTCTATCCTCCCAAGAGGGCTCATCCCTTATCTTGAGACCTTTACGCCTCTTATCACACCTCGACATCCATTCCTCCTTACATTCACTCATAACGAAGACCCAACTCCTAAGGGTGTGAGTAAGGCCCATCACTTTATGACATTTAAATTCTCTCATTACCACTCTCTAGGGTTTTCCCTTGAAATACTAATCAGACCAATGTGGACCAACCTTTCTTTTATCGTCCCACACCTCATCTCATTTAGATTCAACCCAAATCCCATCACTCTACTCACCAATTAGACATGTGATTGTGAAATCCTAGTTGGCCGCTCAAACCCTAACACCTTTCTTACGTAAGGATCATCCCATGCAAACCCTAGAAATCTCCCATGCAAGAGTTACATCACTCATTCATTTTGATCATAATCTCCTTTTATTTTTCCCCTCATGGATCATGAGATATTAAGGTCAATCTCATGTCCCATTAGTCAACTCACTTCCCATTTGTTCCTTTTTATCCTTTCACCCCATATCATATTATTAAACGTCCTAGCATGCATGTCCTAGAGGATCACATTATATAACATC
The DNA here is from genome assembly GCA_030549775.1 of Tamarix chinensis. Taxonomy (NCBI): domain Eukaryota; kingdom Viridiplantae; phylum Streptophyta; class Magnoliopsida; order Caryophyllales; family Tamaricaceae; genus Tamarix; species Tamarix chinensis. Next base: position 74,470,855 of record CM060179.1, on the reverse strand, counting down.
GTAAGCACAACACATATCATCATGATACACATGCCATAAGGAATTCACATACGCATACCTCAACTCCAAGCTATGCTACAAGTAATTAGTCATTATAATCATAAATACACAACATGGCATAACACATGGCACACGAGGCATATAACACACACATAGTTGTTCTTAGCCACATTCTTATTCGGTTTAGGTTACCAAACTATCTCCCACACTTATTAGGTCACCAATCACCCATCATAACTATTACACTTGTCATATTTTCTATTTGGGTGGTTAGATTGCCGAATTACCCTTCTTCTTTGTTATAATTACTAAATTGCCCTTTAATTGGATAATTTACCAAATTGCCCTTCTTCATTATCATAATTACCAATTTGCCCTTTAGTTGGTTAAATAATTACTAATTTGCCCTTTTGTTGGTTCAATTACCAAATTGCCCTTTTTCATTATCATAATTACCAATTTGCCCCTTTAATTGGTTAAATTACCAAATTGCCCTTTTTCATTATCATAATTTTTAATTTACCCTTTAGTTGGTTAAATTACCAAATTGCCCTTCTCCATTATCATATTTATCAAATTACCCTTCTCCATTATCATAATTACCAAATCACCCTTCTCCATTATCATATTTACCAAATTGCCCTTCTCTATCATCGTAGTTACCAAATTACCTTTCTCTATTATCATAATTACCAAATTACCCTTTAATTGGTTAAATTACTAAATTGTCTTTCTCTATTATTATGATTACTAAATTGCCCTTTAATTGGTTAAATTACCAAATTGTTTTTCTCTATTTTTATAATTACCAAATTACCCTTCTTTGTTATCATAATTACCAATTTACAGTTTAGTTACAAAATTACCATTTTATCATTTTACATAAAAATTACCATTTTTCCCTTTACTTTCAAAATTACTACAATATCCTTAACTTTTAAATTTTCCATAATACCCTTTTACTTATAAAATTACCATTTTATCCCTTTACTTACAAAATTACTAATTTGCCCTTTACTTCCAAAATTACCATAATACCCTTTTACCTCCAAAATTACCATTTTATCCTTTACTTCTAAAATTACCATTTTATCCTTTATTTCTAAAATTACCATTTTGCCCTTTACTTCCAAAATTACCATTTTATTCTTTACTTTCAAAATTACCATTTTATCCTTTACTTCTAAAATTACCATTTTACCCTTTACTTCTAAAATTACCATTTTATCCCTTTACTTCCAAAATTACCATTTTATCCTTTACTTTCAAAATTGCCATTTTACCCCTTTACTCTCAAAATTACCATTTTATCCTTTACCTCCAAAATTACCATTTTGCCCCCTTATTATATCAATTTTATTAAATTATCATTACTATAGGAAATAGTAATATTAATACTCCATTCACATTATCCAACTCCACCAACTATTATATTTTAATAAAATACTTATTAGCACCCACATATATTAGGTCATATTCTTGCACAATACATATTACTAAAATGTCATAGGGCTTACAGTAATATTATTCATGCATCAATGGTCATAATAACATAATATAGCATGGATAAGTACTTGACATTTTCATTAGTAACCAAACTCTTTCCTTAAGTAATATTTTCACACATGGCATATAAACTAGCATACTTTATTTTTTATCAATTAATACAGCAAATATATATTATATTAAACAACATATATCAAGCATAATAACATAAAAATAAAAATAAAAACTTAATGTGCTAACATACGTTTATCCATGCGTTTAAGTGAAGTTTCACGATTGCCTTAATTCCCGTAAAAATCAAACACTATCGGTATCTCAGTTAAAGATTCAAGCTTTAGATAACAAAATCAACACCTAAAAGTAGTATCAAAACTTATCATATTAAAGATGAGAAACCAATGCATAAAACTTTATAAAATTTAATTAATGAAATACTTAGCTTAAAATGCTATTATACCTTAAATGTTTTGAACTAAAATAACTAAGGCATGCAGCAGTTCATACTTATCATCCAGCATGAGCTGCATGCAAAATAAAAGGAGAAAGGGTGGAAGGTGGGTGAAAGAAAAGGAATGATGGACTATTTTCGGGTTAGGGTCTTAAGGCTAGGAAAGAAGGTAGATGGGGGAGGATTTGGGGCAAGGGAAGGGTGCAATGATGAAGAGGGGGTGTAGGTGGTGGTCGAGGATGGGTTGTTGGAGGTCAAGGGTGGCAGCAGTTGTGGTAGGAAGGCTATGAAGGTGGATGCCAAAGTGGAAGGGATAAGAAGGAAGGAAAAGAGAGGGGGAAATAAGGGGTTTCAAGGGTTGGTTTCGGCCAAAGGAAGTATGGGGGTAGTAGAGGAGATTGCAGGGAGTGGTTTGGTGGCTTGGGTAGCGGCAAAGATGGTGAGACGGCTACAGAAGAAGGCAGTGTGGGGTGGCTACCGAGAAGGGAGAAAAAGAAGGGAAAAAGAATAGGGGAGGAAGAAGGGGGTTGCAGGGTGGCTCGGGGGTGTTGTGGTGGTGCAGGGCTGAGGTAGAGGGTGGCAGGGAGTGGTGTGGGGGTTGATGCAGCGGTGGAAGCGGTGGAGGGCAATGATGGTGCAAAATAGAGGGGGAAAAGATGGAGGGGAAGAAAAATGAGGAGAAGGATATCAGTGGGTAAGGGGCTCAAAGAAATGGGGTAGGAAAGGGCTGGTGAGGAGGAGAAAAAAGAGAGGAAGGAGAGGACAGTAGATAGCTAATTGGTGGCAGCATTTAGGGTGGCAAGGAAGTGGTAGGGTGGCAGGGAGAGGGGAGGGAAGAAGGGAAAAAGGAGGTCATGTGTGATGGGTAGTGTATGGCTAGTTGGGTTCGAAATGGTAAAAAAGGATGGGGGAGGGAGAGAGAGAGGGAGGGAGGGTTGTAGTGGTGGTAGGGCAGTGGCCGGCGTGCTCGATGTGGCAAACTTGGTCAACAAAGATAGGTCAAGGGTGCTTAGTCGAGGTAGAAGAAGGAGGAAGAAAGGAAGGGGAGCAACGGCTAGTCGGGGGGAAAAAAAAAAGGAGAGTTAGGTCGGCTAGGTCCAGGGGAGAAAGAAAAGAGAGGGAGCTGGGCTATGTGTGGAGGAAGGAGAGGAGGGAGGGGAATGGGCTGGAGGCCCAAGCGTAGGGGAAATGGGGAGACAGGCCGGCCTGGCAGCCCAAAGGAAGGAAAAAGGGAAAAGAAAGAAAGGAGGAAAAAGGAGAACAAAAGAAAAAGGGAAAAAGAAGAGGAAAAGGAAAAATAATGGGAAAAATAGATTAAAATAATTTATGGAAAAATAGGATGTAATATTTTGGGAAATAATTTATTTAATAATTTAATTTAATAAAATTTTAATATATTGGTTTAAAAAGGATAATTTTAGTAAAATATTAGTTTGGAAAATTATTTAAATAAAAAGAGTATGATAAAATAACAAAATATTTATTTTTAATTTGCTAAATATTCCTTTCCACTTTTATATACTCAACAATCCATAAAATAATTAAATTAAATAATTTTAAAAGCTCATTTATCCCAAATAAAAGTTATTTAGTAAATGATAGGTTTTAAAATTTTTAGGTGATTACACAAGCCATAACTCTTATCATCGAAATCTCTTCTTTTGGCTCAATTTCTCTGTGATTATTCTCAATTATCCTATTTTGGTGTTATGTGTTTCCAATATATATTATATATAATGAGTAATGAAAGATGGACCAAATTTATAAAAGTATCACAACTCCCACCATGGCTTGCATAATCCATTTGAATTGAGATGAACGAGATTAGTTTAAGTTAGATATGTAGGAGAAATTGGATGAATATTTTACAATATTTGGGTATTTAATAGGTTATTCTAGGATAATAAGGCATATAACATTTTTTTAAGTTGGGGGAATGGAGGTGAATAGCCAAATGAAAAGATTAATATTAACCACTTTTAGTCACTAATTTGAGGTGAATTGAGGTCAAACTAGGTTAAAATTTTAAACTAACCTAGGTTCAATCTTATAATCCATTTGGATTGAGGTAAGTCTAGATTAGGTTAAATTAGGTAGATGAACCTAAGTAAATTCAAGTGAATGTTTGAAAATATTATTTGTATATTATTAAATTAACCTAGGTAAATAAGGCATAAAAAATATTTTTCATATGGCATTAAAAAAACTTATCTAACTTTAGTAAACCTCTAAACAAACAAGCTCTTAGGTGAGAAGGGTATCATCATGTAATATGCAAAAAAAAAAAGAATGTAAAAAGAGTAAAATAAGAAAATATGAGAATATGAATGAATCATATAATACATTTTCCCACCTATGCAACTTTAAAATTTTCAATGGTTTTGGTACTAGAGCTAGTAAAACATGATCTGACTAGAAATAATTGATGAAAATTGATTCAATCCATCAAAAAGTTATTTGATTTTATTTGAAAAAACAATAACCTGTAACTTATTCAAGTCGATATGATGTTTATTTAAAATCTAATATGACCCAAATAATTATAAACCTGAAAGTTATCTAACCTGAGCAAATATATTTTTTAGATTCAATATAACATGAGATAATATAAATCCAAAATATTTAAGACATGATCCAATGACTATCCAGAACTCAATACTTACCCACAATATGTTGTTGTTGTTGTTTTTTCTATTAGGTACTTCTATTAGTGCTGCTACTAAATTATTATTTTTATTACTACTACTACTACTACTATTACAAGACGTATTGTTATTATTATCAATGGTACTACTATTGTTATTTTTACTATTATTATTATATTATAAGTATTGTTAATATTATTTTATTAAATTATAGCATTATAATTATTGCTATTATTTTTTTACCACTACTAATATTAAATCTATAATTATCAAAATTATGATTATCAAAATAATAATAATTATTATCATTAGTTTATATTATACTACTACTACTACTACTAGTAGCTCCTCCTCCTCCTCCTCCTCCTCCTCCTCCTCCTACTACTACTGTTGCTGCTACTACTTCTCCTACTCCTACTGCTGCTCCTACTGTTGTTGCTCCTGCTGCTGCTGCACTCCTGCTGCTGCTACTACTACTATTGTTGCTACTGCTCCTACTGCTCCTGCTACTGCTACTACTACTGCTGTTGTTGCCGCTGCTGCTACTACTCCTGCTGCTCCTACTACTGCTGTTGCTACTGCTACTGCTGCTATTGTTGCTACTGCTCCTGCTACTGCTACTGTTGCTGCTACTCCTACTACTACTGTTGCTACTCCTCCTACTACTGCTCCTACTACTACTACTACTACTACTACTCCTCCTATTACTACTACTACTACTACTACTACTACTACTACTACTACTATTATCATCATCTTTAGTAGCAGTAGCATTGGTGTTATTACGATTATTATTAGTATTAGTATTAGTAATATAATGATTGTTATTCTCATTATTAGTGTGTTCTTGTTAGCATTATTCTTGTTGTTTGTTGTTACTATCATCATCATTATCAATATTTAAGACCAAAAAGTAAATAAAAATTCTAATTATTTTTTAATATAAAAATCAATCTCATGAATATATTATCTTAGTTTTACATGGAAAATTATTTTCAATTTTTTTTAATAAAAACTAGAGGTGAAAAATAATTTTATAAACGTAAATGTACTATTAATAAATTTAAAATAACTTGAAATCTAACTAGCATTAAATAGGAAGGATAAAATAATAACAAAATGGTTAAATAATTCACCATAAATAAACTAAGATATAAACAAACTCAAATCTACCAAAAATAAGATTGTAAGATAATATGAAATAATCTAAATTAAAAATATTCTAATGTCAGTCTTCTAAAATGATAAAATAATCCATGTTGACTCGAATCTAAATTGAATAAAAAAAATGGTAAAAAGAAAAACCTATATAGATGAACGGGATCCAAATAATGAAAGATATATACAAGAAAAATAGATTCCATTATACCTATTCCTAAATGAAACGTAAGGACCATGGTGTATTTAGATGCACTCCTATGACTCACGCTCGTAATGAGTGAGCCACTTCAAATAAATGTATTGTTTTAGCCCAAACTGCAGTTAACAGCTCATACATGAATAAGAGTTATGCAAAAGGTACAAGAATTAAATTTACTTGAACCTAATCTAAAATACTTTATCCATATCAAAAAAAAATATTCTATTATTTTATATAATATTTAATAAAGTAATAAAAATAGTCATAAAATTATACTAACATCCTTTATTGAAAAATAATAAAATATTTAATACATATATAATTATAAAAAAGTAAGAATAAAAATAAAAAATAAACTTTTATTTTTTTAAAATTATTTCTTTGTATAAAAATTTGATAATAAAATAATTTCATTTTTGATACAAAGAAAGTATAAATTAATTTAAACTTATCTAAGTACAAAAAAAATTTAAACCCTAATTAAATTTAAAAGATAGAATTATTAAAATGCAATACTATTCTACCTCAATGTAATCCGATCCAAATTAAGTGAATGATTCCATATAACCTCAACTTGAGCCAATCTAAAGGCCGATCCAACCCCAAGGAAATAAATGACCAGAGTTGATCAGGGAACCCAACTGACCCAAATTCCAACGGATTCGACCCAATAGTGACTTTACATGCCTGATTGCCGGCAATCCAGGCTGCGAGGGAGGAGGAGATGGCCGCTGGACAGTTACGAAATAGTATACGTATTACATCGTTGACTACAATTTACTCCCTCCATTTTCGGCTTCTGTTTGTTAGTTCGTATGTATGACTGAACACCAGAACCAGAACCTGCAGTTGCTTTGAATCAGAAGCTTTTCTATGATTATTGCATCTGCGATTAATTCACCCTCAAAACTAAAGAAGGAAATCAATGGAGCCCCCAGAATGCCCCGTTTGCCTGCAGTCCTACGACAGCTTGTCGACGGTTCCACGCGTACTCGCTTGTGGGCACTCTACCTGCCAAGACTGCCTCGGCCAACTCCCCCGCCCAGTTTCGCCTCATATCATCCGTTGCCCGGCCTGTACGCAGCTCGTTAAATTCCCACACCCTCAGGGTCCCTCTGCCCTTCCCAAGAACATCGACCTTCTCCGTTTCTCCCCTAACTCCGACCATGAAAGTGGAAAGCCCGATTATCCTAGGTCACAGAGTCCGAATCATATTGTCCCGCGAAATCGGGCTTTCCTTCCCCGAGCTTGGTCCGATGAGCTTTATTCGGCGTGGAAAGACTGGATTTTGCCTGAGGATGTCGTTTCTTTGGAGAACTCAGACCAGGAGGTCAGTGCTTCGTGGGCTTTGCAGGGTAGAATTCTTAGGATGAGGTCTTCTAATTCTTTGAATGTGTGTTTGCCATCAACATCCCCACTTTTATGCCGTTTGAAGGAGGATCAGTTGGTTTGCCTTATTAAAATCGGTTGCTGTGATATAAATGAATCTATTTTGCAATATTCTTACGCCGCTAAAGTTATGAGTGTGCTGAACGGGTTGAGTGAGACTCAGAGAGCTGAGTTGGGTTCCGTCCTGCACTTGTCTATGATAACATGCAGAGTTTCACGGGTATATGGGCTGTGGTTTCATCAGGGTAAGGGGGACCTCTACCTGGTTTGTGAGAAAAAGAACAAAACTAGTTCTTTGCAACATGCCGCTTCAAATTTCGGATTTTCTGAACAAAATGAGGATGGACTGAGTAACGCAGCAATGCAGGATCATCTGTCTGGTTTTGGTAAGATCTCTGGAGAACTCTGTGAAATTCTGCTTGATTTTCAGTCGCAAGGGTTTGTGTGTGGCTGTTGGGGTCTCTCTTGCTTTTGTTTTGATGAACTTGGGCATGTTTATCTTGACTTAAGTGAGGTTTTGGTGATGGCAAGAAAGCTTCGAAAGTGTGTAGCGGAGGCCTCAATCGTTACAAAAGGGTTTGATGAGGCAGATGCCCAAGAGCTTATTGCAAATGTTTCCAAGACTGATGCCTTCGTCAGTCCAGAACTGTTGTCTAAGTTGCTGCAGAAAGAGGGTTTTCAATTTCCTGATACCAGTTTCACAAGTGAGGCTGATTATGGTTCTGATGTGTGGTCGTTGGCTTGTGTTTTGCTGAGGCTAATTCTTGGAGAGCAGTTTGCCGACAAAACCTTCAAATACTTGAATTCTTTCATCCTAACTAAACGGAAGCAAAGTTCTGATTGTGGTGCTCTTCATGTTGAATGGGTGGCTAAAATATCAGCTATGCTGGAGACTCCAGCTGATGTAATATCTACGTCTTTCCAACATATTTTATGCAGATGCTTGGACTTTGATCCAGGAAATAGGCCACTTCCAAGAGACTTATGGAAAAGCATCAAGGATATGTGTTCTAAGCATTATTTCGAAATACCAAGCATGCCGCCAAAGAAGGAGAAAACTAGTTACTGCCTTGTTTTAGGAGAACTATGCAGCATTGCTGTTGACATAAAGACTGGATCAAAAATGGTTAGCTTACAGGACGGATGTGATAGTGGAGCAGAGTTTAGTCATAAATGTGTTAATCTGCAAGGTCATCTCGATTGTGTCACTGGATTAGTTATTGGAGGTAAAACTTCTGCTCCTCTTATTTGGAGGAACATGTTATATAATTCACTCTATGGAGCAATCTTTATGTTATACGAATTCAAAATTGGGTTTGAGTTGTGGGTGGTGCTTCATACTGTTAGCAAAAAAAAATATATGATGGAAAGGGTCATATCTCTGCAGTATGTTCCCTCCAATTGAATGTCTCAGTTTTAGGGGTCATCCAGATGACAGCTATCATCACAGTTGAATCCATAATATATCAGAGCTGCTCATCTGCATCATGATGTTGTGTGCAGATGCTTTTGCCATCTGATAAATTAGCTAGATACATATTCTATATGAAATAGCAGTCAAGGATATTGATACCGGCTGATGATATCAAAATCAGTGTAAGTGGTAGCTGAGTCGGAGAAAATCTGATCCTCAGCTGCATGTGCTAGGCCCTTTTTGATGGTGAGAACCTTTATTTTGTCCATATTGACTGAATCTGCCCTGAGTTTCTCTTTCAATATTAGATCAGTCCACCCCCATTTTTTTGGCATGATTTTTCACTTTCTGGGTGTACAAATGCTTAATGTAGAATAAATTTTTCTGGATAAGAAAATTATAATCATGTTCAGATTCGGTTTTCATACTCAATACTATTGAAACAGATGCATGAGATTATCAGACCAGATGCATCTTAAAGATAAAACAACATTTGAAGACAAATCCAATTACTATCATATTCTGTTTTCACATCAGTAATCAGTATTGGTGTGATGATTTTAATAGCTTCCTAATGCAATTGCCATTCACTTCTTTTGTAGGAGAATTCCTGTTTAGCTCTTCATTTGATAAAACAATCAGCGTATGGTCTTTGCAGGTATTACATTAAACTACTGTTGCTGAATGATTACCTGAAGAGCATGCTCAGTTTTTCATAATCAGATTGTCTTTCAATTCAAATTCCTGGGTACAAACTTGTCGTAAAACAATGAAGCACTTTCTAAGTATTCTTGATGTTTATTCATTGTCATCGGTAATGGCCCACTGCCAGATATGAAACTTAGGTGCATATTTCTTCCATATTTATTAACATTTTATAAATATGATAAATTAGTATGAGAAAATTAGATCAGCCAGTGATCTGATATTTTGATTTTGATAGAACTGTTGATGAAACTTGAACCCTTGAAATCTGTTTGGGCTGCAAATTCTTCTTGTCAACGAATGTTGCCTTAATTGTAAGAATCACAAATGCATTGTTTGCCTGAATGGACACAGCTTATGTTTTATCAGCAAAAAGGAGCAGTAACTGCTCCTCAAAGATCATGATTCATTGATGAAGCTATGTTATCTTCTAGCATTACAGAGAGAATTTTTTAGTGGCAGTAATGGTCAAACAAGTGCAGTTATGAAAGCCAATTTTCAAATTCATTGCTAGCTTTGAATTTTCATTATATGTAAAAAGAACCAGTTGCATTTGTTCTTGAACTTACCTTTATGTTTTGGCCTTCAGTTGAAATGGACTTCTAGCAACTCTGGTGCGACTTGTATATATATCATCAGATATGCCTAAATTTCTCTGTAGCCATTTGTTGGTTAAAAATTATTTGATGAAATTTGTGGCTGCCGTCCACATCTATAAATATAATCCAAGCTTAAGACATGGTCTGGATGATATTACTGGCCACATACTTATTTATGTTATTTTTTTCTGTGTATTCCATTTTTCAGCTTCCCAAAGATAATCCGTTCTAACCTGTTCAATAAATGTCTCAAACAGGACTTGACCCATGTACATACATTTAGAGGTCATGAGCACAAAGTGATGGCTGTAACTTTTGCCAAAGTAGAAAAACCTTTATGCATCAGTGGTGATAGCGGAGGTGGTATTTTTGTCTGGGAAGTCAGCTTACCTTTTGGACAGGAGCCTTTAAAAAGGTGGTATGAGGAAAAGGACTGGCGCTATAGCGGAATTCATTCTTTAGCTGTTTCTGGTGGATACTTATATACTGGAAGTGGTGATCGGTTGATCAAAGCCTGGTCCTTGTTGGTAATGATTATTGCCATGCTTCACGTAAGCATGTGAACACTGGTCTGAGTATGTTCATATGCTCATGTTATTTCCTTCTATTTTCAGGATTGTACCTTATCATGCACAATGGAAGGTCATAGGTCAGTAGTTTCCACTCTGGTAGTTTTGGATGCAGTTCTTTATAGTGGTAGCTGGGATGGCACTGTTCGATTATGGTGTCTTCATGATCATAGTCCATTAACAGTCTTTGGTGACCATGTACCCGGAACTGTGCCATCTGTCCTCTCTCTTCATGTAGATAAGCATACAGTCGTTGCAGCACATGAGAATGGAAGCATAAAGGTTTGTCTTCATTGAGGATTTATGAGCTATTTTTTGTGGTATTAAGTAATAGCATCTGCGTATCTATTATTGAAGTCATAATCTTAGTGATGAAATGCTGTCCTAAAATGGTACAAATCGGAACGATTGATAAATTCATGTGTTAATCAGTTGTATTAAATGAGAAATTTTTTTTCCTCAGATTCAGTGATCTTAACCAGATCCTTAGGCACTCAATAGAAATATCACGTTAATAATTATTAGCAGCTGAAACCCTTAGTTTTTTAAACAAAATGGTCTGGATAACCTATGTTGTGTTATGAAACTGTTATTCTCTGCGCTCGACTCCCACTTGCCTCTTTAGTGTATATACTCAAAATATTTCCTTTGATATTTTTAGCACAGTACACACGCAGAATTTCTGGCTGAAGACAGATTTTTTGCCTATTTGTTATAAGAAACTCACTTCAGGTCACCAAGTGCTAGAAATATCGTAGTCTTTAAAAACAATTGTGATGTTATTGTTGTATTTTTTCTTCTTGGTTCTTTCACATGAAATTTTAACCTTATCACAAATGGACTGATGTAGATGCTTGTAAATGTACTATAGATCATCTAAATTGCTGACAGAGAAGGTGTAAATCAATTTTCTGGATCAAACAGTTGCGAGCATACTGAAGTAGATGTGCCGCTTGGAAGGGCACAAACTTTAGATTCACACCACCTTTGGGAGGTGGGACACTAAATAATAACATCACTGATATTTGATGTTTTGAGGTTTGCAGATTTGGATGAATGATGTTTCTCAGGGATCCACACAGGTCCATAACGGTGCCATCTTTGCAGTTGAGATGAAGGATAATGTGCTCATCACTGGAGGCTGGGACAAGACTATCAAAATGCAGGTACATATGATGAAGCTTAGAGTCTTAGACAGTCAACAATTTGGTTTAACATAGCTTGTTGATTCCGTCTGTTAATAGAAGTTGATTAGTTTGTTATCATCTGTCTTTAGTGCAACACTGCTTATACATTTGGATATGAAATCGTTGGTCCTGTTATGACGATCAGTGTATCAGTCATAATAATATAAGAAATTACTTAATTTTATACCTTTTCTATGTTTGTTAACCCCCTCATCACGCTGAATGGGATAGTTGTTTTTCAGGAGATAGGAGACAAGTTACAGTTAGATGTTAGAGATGTTGGGTCTATCAGCTGTGGTTCGGTCATAACGGTTTTGTTATACTGTCAAGGAAAACTTTTCGTTGGATGTGCCAACAAGTTGATTAAGGTACGCTTATCATGTGAGCATGACTAGTATTTATCAGATATCACTTAAATGTTTACATGTTTGCGTTCTTTCTGGATCTTCTTTTCATTGTGGTGGACATGAAGGAAAGCCTTAAAGGCAAATTCTTTGAGAATATGGGATAATTGTATGTGGTGTATACGTGAATATAACTATTTGATGATATAGTGACAGTAGTCCAGTTCTATGCTGGTATGATTGACATTTTTATCTTGTTCTAGTGAGGAGTTTCTGTCCTTGTCATCGCATGGTTTTACAGTACACTGAATTACCCACTCAGAAATTCACAAATAAGCCATGCTTTCTCAAACCGGTAGCCTTATTCCATCAATATACTGCCAATCCTGTTTTTCCTTGGCTCGAAAAGTTCTGTTGAGGATATGACACTGCAAGCGATAAATGAAATCCTCTTTTTTTTTTCAATTTCCCAGGTATATGAGCATGAATGCTGAGGAGCTGCTACAGAGTAGCGAGGATTAATTTGCGGAGACACAAATTGAACTACTTCCCATCAGAATTGGCGCTATGCACTGATGTGAGGATTTGTTTCGATCCTTAGATTATGCATATGATAGGAGAGCCCTTGTATGCATAAGGCATCCAAGGTCAAAGGCGAATACAGCAAGGCGAAGGTTGTAAAGGATACAAATAAAAGAAATCGTTAGTAGGATAAGAATATATTGTTATGATGTACGATTCCACTATTAAAGAGTGAAAGATTCGATTTTGCTGATGTGAATTCTGCTGCAGCATGGAGCCTCTGTTATTTATTTTGTTCATTGCGAAAAATTATGAAGAAATAGTTTGTTAAAAAGCAGGTGGAGCACGCCCCATCCATTTGGGAATTGGGAGCTGCTATGTTTGAACCTACACCTTTTCCCCGAGCATCCACATCAACGGTACAGATTTTGGGGGATTGTTTCCCAAAGGAGGTATGTGAAACGAGATCAATTAATATTTGACTCAAATTTTGCCTCAAGTTTAAAAGCTCAACCCTCAACCACCGATTGTTGAGTTGTTTTCAAGAGGTATGTAACTTATAATGGGGTGCAAAAACAAGTGGATGCACCTTATGCTCACATACAGTTTAGGCGCATCTGCTGCATCCACTTCTGGCGCAGGCGAAAGCTCTTGGTGGCTCACGTATAAAAAAGTTGTCCAATTTGTACTCTGTAACTCGAAAGTTGGTCAAATATGTCAAAAATATAAACCATTTTAGCAAAATGCCTAGTCCTAAATATAGGGAAAAAAATCCGTTTTGTTTAAAAAGAAAAGAATAAATTTAGGTCGAAGGGAAAAGCATTGAAATGTAGATAAAAGGACTGAGTTTAAGCGGAAAACAATTAAACTAAGATTATTCTGGCCTTATTTAGGTATTGGGAAAAATCATCCAAGTAGGGAAATGGAATGAGTTTAGTGAAAACTAAGGTTATTCAGGCCGCCCCCTTTGATCAGATCCACAGTGATCTTGTAAACATGCTTCCCAGCAGTGTAATTGACATTAAACACAAGGACTATCCTACGATAACGGCCAACAATATTTGTGTAACGAACATTTGAGGTTACATTATCATTGATGAGGATTATATGATAGAATGCCATACGAACGTTTGATGCAAAGTTGTTCCGAGTATGGAGCATCCCATTAGTAGGACTTTGCCTTGGAAAAACCCAAATTGAACAAGTTGGCATCAAGATCTCAAATAAAGCAATCACGAACCTCCTATGCTCGATTGCTACATCAAGCGCAAGACTAGAAACAGCATCTAATTTACATAAGCACTTTATGAGTTCTTACAAGGAACATGTTCACTAATATTGATCAACAACCAGACACTGCCTTTATTTGATTCGAAACAATTCATGTCCTAAGTCCTACCAACAGAACAACGTACCTTCTGCTCCTGCGTCTCCGCTCTAGAGTCTACTATAGCTGAAGCCTCCAACTTTGAGTTGACTGCCTCCATTGTATTTTTTTGATTCTCTGGTTTTAAATCCAGACTTAGCTCAGAGTCCCCATGAATAGCAAAATGGTGTTCTGCATCTCTTCCCTCCACATCTCTATTGAAAGTATTGTCTGAACTCTTATCCGCTATACCAATGCTTTCCACACCTTGATCACTTTCCACGGCCGCTTGATTGGCAACTATTGATCCCTCGGCCAACAAATTGCATTCTTTATCATCACTGTTATCAAGTTGGTCACTTGGCAGATGGCTTGGGGTGGATGTCGGAGCATCCTGGCTTCCTGAATTAGGCGTATTATTGGAAGCTAGGGGCTCCATTAGTGTCATAGACTCAGCAACTTGTATCTGCTGATGTTCATTAACTGGATTACCACCAGGAATATCAATATGCTCAGGTGACACAGTGGACTTTGCAGCCTTAAAATGCTGAGAAAGTGGAGCATTTTGTGTAGAAGGTTCCACAGTGCCTCTCATCTGTTGACTTCCGGTGGTCTGACAGGCAATTCCAGCAAGCTTTGGAGGAGATGTAGCTGGTGAGCTTGTGCGAATATAATGCACGCTGGATGATAGAGAGTTTGCACTCCCAGAAGACATGATATGAACAGCATTCTTGGCTTGTGCTGCCTTGAATAGGTTTGCTTCAGATGGACTAGCTATTCGAGCACCAGCAGCAACCGCAACAGCTTTTATCATAGGATCTGGGCTGAGAGATGGCTTAACAGGTACTTTCATTGGAGCGGGTCGAGATTTTGACATGGATGCTGGTGTTGATCCACAAAGATGATGTGCTTTCACCATTGATGATGTGGGGTTGAGACCTTGTTGTGACTGAACACTGTTGATCCTTTGATGAGACTGAGCAACATGATCAGCTCCCTGAGGCTGTTTTTGTGATTGGGCAAAATTGTGAGGGGCCCGTGGAGGTTGATCTTGGCATTGAGCGACATCGCTAGTGGCTTTATGAGGCTGTTGCTGGGACTGACTAACATTAGTCCCAACCTGATGAGAATGATTTTGTGATTGTTCCAGAAATTCATCACCATTGATGGCAACCTGATGAGATATATTGATGGTCTGAAGTTGGGATTCACAAGCATTGCTAACTTCTAAATATTCCTCCTTTGGAGCCTTGAGAGTTGCATGGTTGCTATTTACAGCATTACCCACTGCAATTTCATCAATTTGTTTGCAACAGTCAGCAAGGGAGTGATGAAATGAGAAAAAAATAGGCACAGGAGCTCTATGGCATCAAAATAAGGGTATATACTGCTACTATTTTGAGATTCTTTTTTTTTTCGGGGGGAGGGGGAATATCACAAAGCAACACTTGCCGATAGAAACAAGTCACAATTGAAAATTTCTGCAAAGTCGGTTATTTTTAAGCAAAAGGCCATCAGAATGGGGCAAGCTCTGTTCCAATTTACACTAACAAAGCAGGACCATAGGCGGAAATTTACCGGTACAACCACCAACAAAAGCTTGACAGCACAGCATAATACTGGGCAGGATGCCATATCAAGGAACTTATACTGTTGATATCCAGGCTAATAGTTGGAGTGAAGAAAAAAAAGGAATTCCATGAATATGAATAGGGCCAGGTAACCCAATCCCCCAACTCAATATGAAATGCAGAGGATAGCAACTTTACCAGAAGGCTGTTTTGAAGCACCTTCAAAAGCTGCTCTTATTGCTGCATTTGTATTCACCTTCACTTGTGTTGATCCTCCCACACTTATATCAGACTTTTTCTTCCTAATGCTTGACCACCTCTGCATCAGCATGGACAGCCCCATAATAGATTTTCAAGACAGAATATGGCTATGCAGAAAGTTGATTACAATGATTGTATAATTGTTAGACTTGCGACCTCCATTGTCAGATTTTGAACCCAGAAAACCTGGGAAACCTAGACATCTTAAATGACTTGATGATAACAGATGCTGAAGAAAACAATTTTACAGAAATCGTGAGGGGCCTACAAAGCCACAAAAAGTCCAATCTGACTAGGAACAAGGCCATTAACGTAGTTGCTTATACAGCTCTAGCAAATGAATTATTTTCCATCCCAATTTCTTATGATCTATATTTTAAACTTGTTTCTAACTTTTCATCTCATCTTTTCACGACAATGTTACGAATCCAGGAAACAAGGGCTAAGAGGAGGATCATTGGACCCAAGAGGCTACGATATTTTATTATCCAGAATTAATAACCATGGTTTAGTGACTTATTTGGTAAGTTACTTGTTGAGTTCTTGATCATGGGCCAGGCCCACTGGATTGTCCATCTGAGCAGAGTGACCCAGTTCTAGTCCTAGCACATTATATTTGAGTTTGCTAAAAAGTATCAAGCATTAGTTTTTAATAAGCCTTAGCAGGCCTTAGTTTTTTACTACCTCATGTTTTATATAACTGTCATTTTAGCTTTGGGCACAAGAATTAAGAAAGTATACTAAATAATTAAATTATCCCTACCAAAATACCATTGGAAAGATAATTAGTGTTGGAAAAAGATACAGATAAATACATAAAAGATCAAGGAGTAACTAATACTAAAATGTAAAGTAGAAAAAATTATTACCTTGTAAATGTTTAACGACACTTACGTGTAATCAAAATCGAATACTATAACGACACTTAAAACCAAAGGGAGTAGTGATTTATGTATTAGGGTTATTAGGTCTTATAGTTATAGGCCTGTTAAACCTAGCTTGTAATATGCTATATATAAGAGGCAAGCCGAGTTATCAGAATTGTCCATTCTTGTGTCTCTCTCTTGTGATCTGTACTTTCTTCACTCTAGTTCTTCACAAACCCTAACCCTGATTCACAAACAATTAGTTCCCTTTGGTCCCTTCCCTTGAATGCATATAATTTCATGGTAACTACTATTGAATCATTCCATTGACTCAATCTAAACCCAACCCATTAATAGTGGGTTTGGGTTTTTTGGACCCTATGGATTTGAGTCAGATCCGGGTCCATAGATACCTAAATATAGATACCTAAATATATGTAGGTTTGGGTCCAGCAACTTCAAACCTAAATTATTATTGTTAATTTTCGTTCCACAATTTGTTTCTTTCTCTTTGTTGTGATATTCTTCAGGCTTCTATTTCATTTTTCTAATTCTATTTCCGACTATTTACTTTATAAATATAAGCAATATATAAGTCTTTTAATTATAAACTAACCAATTTTATTTTCAAAGTCTTAAAGGATCAACCTACCCTTTGGAGGAATTGTTTTAACAAAAAATTACATATTAACTTACATAAGAACAAAAATATATTAATGTTTAGATTATTTATTTTTTGAAAAGAAATAGTTGGACCCATTTCAGTACAAACTTTTGAAACTCCATGAGTCTAAACTGAGTCTAGGTCCAAATATCATAAATGGGTATAAGTTTGGATATGACTAAACCCAACCTATTGCTATCCTAGCTTACAGTTAGACTCTTGGATAAGGATCCTAACATTCCTATAATTAAGATAGTTTAGAAGGTGCTTCATGATGAATCACCATTTTATTCGAGAATGTTTGATACATTTTGTTTGTTTCTAAATTTTAGTAACATTTTTCTATATAAATTTCTGGCTAATGAAAAGCAGAAATTAAACCCAATGTCCTCTCTAAATCTCTCAAGACTCCTAATTCCTCTATTATGGGCCTTCCACAGCTCAAACAATGGACAATTATCCCTTCCCAAAAATTTCATCCATAGCAAATGATGTAAGGAGATCAACATTTAGACGCTATGCAACTCAACACGGAGACATGAGATGACGCTTATGAAAATTGTGAGGGGTTGTTTATTAAAATTTATTTTATATAAATGACATAATGAGAGGTTGATAATGGATTAAATTCACTTAAGAGACTTAGTGTTTCATATGGTATTGGTATCCAATGATTTTGGAAAAGCTTATTGGAGTATCTTCAAGTTGAAGCTATTCAGGATATGATAGCAAGGTGTGTAGCGGTATGCTTTCATCTTATTTTCAGACTTAATATTAACATACCTCATTAAAAAAAGGATCATATCTCCACTACTACTACTAGTAGTAGTAGTAGTAGTAGTAATCTATATCTATATAATTTATAATAACACAGTATATCACCATAGTAAATTCCTACCCAAACCACCGTATATCCCTTCTCAAGCCACGTTTAATCCAACAATAGGTGTAATGGAGCTCATAATTGCATGCATCATACACAATTTATCTATAAATGTATGAAAAGCCACTAGAAACATATTATCCTAAGTTTTTTAATCAAGGAAGAGCAAACAGTGACCTAGTGTAACTCCAGTCAAATACTCATATATAATCAAGACGGTAGCCGTGTAATACCCCATCCTAAAATCCTTCAACATGTGTTTAAAATTATGATAATATAATATAAATTGATTTTGGTTTTGAAAAGGACTTGAAATTCTAGTAAAGATGTAAATTACATATGCACCGATAGACCGGTACACTCAAGAACTGACATTTTTATTCCATGAAGAATCAGTCAATTGGTTTGGTTTAACTGATCGACTCGTAGTCTGCGGTTTCAAAACCTTTTCTAATTTTGATTTGAATATCTTTATAAAAATTTCTAATTAGAATCTATTTGTGCTAATAAGCATATTTTGATGCTTTGAGATTATTTTTATATTATTTAAATCATTCTATAATTTTATCTAGCTAAAATTTCCCCTAAATATACTTTTATAGTACTTCTCACCTTTTCTTTCTCCCCTACACTTTCCTCTCTCCTCTGGTAGCTATGGTTGTGTGTTTGACTTCCTACACCATCTTTCCTGACTTACCAACCCTCTACCATGTCCCCTCTTAACTACACTCTACCTCCCTCGCCTCTTCATGCATATCTCTTATACTTGATTGCCCACAATCAACCAAGTCAGTCTTTTCTCTCTTTTCCCCTTATAAAGATTGACGAACTCTCTTCTATACACCCATTTCTTGATTCATTTTTCTCTTCTCCCTTTCCATTGGTGAATTCTGCTAGCCATAGAGATATCCTTCATTCTTTCATTTTTCCTTCTCTGTTGGGGAAAAATAAAGGCTTACCTCTTTTCTTTTCATCCTTTAATTGATTCTCATCTCTTCTTTCTTTTCCTAATCTTAGCCTTAGCTCTGCCTTGTCTCTCTTAAACAAGGAAGGATTAAGGTTTTGAAAAGGGTTGAAGATCTTAGTTTTCTCTCCAATTTCAATTCTAATAAAAGGCTGTGTTATGCCACTTTCTTCTATTCCTTCTTCTGATTTCGTTTTATTATGTTTTAAAAAAGAGATTTAATCATTTTGGTTCTTGAATCTCTTAGGAAATCAATTTCTTGATAGAACTCATCAAGTTAGGAGTATTTATGTTCTAGAATATTTGCTTAAAGGTAAGGCATCATTATCTCTAATATAAATAAGGTTTTGTATTGTTTGTTGTGATTTTGAGTGCTTGGTATGTTATGTGATGTATATGTATTATGTTGAGTACTTGAATTCAAGCATGTCATCATGTTTTCATTTCTAAAGTTTTGGAATATGTTTAAATATTTTGATAGTATGCATGAGTTTAGTGAAATTCAAGCATGATCTTGTTGAGTAATGATTTCTATATGATTTATGTGAATTCATGTGGATATGTCTGTTTATATGTTTCACAATATAAAAGCGTGATAGGATTAATTTGGAGTAGATCAGTGCCTCTGATTATTTGTGGTTCGTGCATCTGGGTGTTGTTTCACCCAAACTAATCGACCAGTTTCTATAACCGATAGACTGGTTGCGTGAATAGTTGCTCGGTTTGGAATTCTTAATTGGCTTGTTGCAAGAACAGTCAATTGGTTTGGTGAACCAGTCGATTGGTTATTGTAAATAGTCGATTAGTCCTCCAACTCCATCAAGTGATTACTTTGTAATCAGAGTGGTTTGGTCTCCGCTTAGACCAACTGACTAGTTCGGCCAAACCCATAAGCTAATACCTATGAACAGTCAATCGATTGGACCAACCAGTCGACTGATTTCGGTGTGTAATACTCCTCCTCGGGTCTAGCGCGACCAGACCAGTCGGTTGGTCCTAGCAATCGACTAGTCCGCTTGATTTCGCCGTGTTTACTTGTTATTTGATGTTCTTTCTTCGAGACTTCTATATTAATGTTCTGTGTAATTACAACATTTTAATCATGATTTCAACTATGCTTACCTAAATATAATATGGATCAAAATGATAATATTATGGTACCTTAAGTGGTTAGGTTTGGTGTCACCTTTAAACACCCAATTGGTGGTTTATATGCCTTGTATTGTGTGTGGTGTTATCACTTGAAAACACCTATTTGGTTATAATGGAATTAATTGTGAAGTGTGATATCCCATAGAATTTAATAATAATGGATTAAGATTTCGTTCGAACCTTTTCTCTCCAACTATCGACATAGCTAATAGGGAGTTAGTGGACAAATCGCCCTATTTTTTATCTTTTCACTCAGTACCTATTTTCTTGCCTACCAGGTTGCGGTCAGGAGGGGATATGCACATATCTTTAAGGTATAAGATTATAATGTAGCAAACCAACATGGCATCAACGTCCAACTCGAGTAGGTGAGATATCCCAAATTGTGTAGCCCTCGCAACGGATGCATTTAAGGTATGATGGATAACGTATCCCAATACAAGCCCTCTTGATGCACTCAGACCGCATGTGGTAGGTGTAGTATCTCAATCTGTGTTAGCCCTCACTGCAAGTGCATTTTATGTGTGGTAGGTATGGTATCCCTAGAAAAAAAGCCTATTCAATTTGTCCTGACCCCACATGGTGGGTTGTGGTATTCCATTGTGTGTGTATACTGCCATAACTTTAGTTTGAGGTGGAAAACTAGGTGTGGTCGAACGAATTATCTTAATAATTGAAAATATGTAATCACTAAAGGAAGATTATAATATAGTTATCGTGTGCATCTAATGTATGATTTGTATTGTTACATCTTCCATGATTCTTGTACGAGCATGCTTTATCATATTACATTCATGATGCTGGAAGTTATGTTATCGAAATATGCATTGTACCATGTTGTTATGTGACCTCAATGTGCAGCATGAGTCCTTATCACGTTTTAGGTAGTTTGTTTTACTAGAACTTTACCATACTGATACTACATTTGTGTGGTCATTGTGATGATCTAGCTTCTCGTCTAGTGAGTAGAGGACAATTTGTAGGATTATAATTCTCTGTTAGAGTATATTGAGGATGATGTCGGGGATCAGTAGCTAGCCATTGCTTAGGGTTTGAGAGTTACATCTGCGTTTAGTTAAGAGTAAGGCTAACCGGTTAAATGTATTTTACCCACTGTATGGGGATACTTTTAGTTCTTTCCGTTTATTTAAACTCTTAGTTGTGGTTCCTATATTTGGATTTTGTAATCACGCTTCTATTTATATTATTACCCTCATCATTGTTATCATTATTATTGTTGTATTATTAATAGAACATTCATCTTCCATTCGTTGTTTCACTTTGTCTTACATCGGGCATGGATTAGATAACGATCATACCTCTCATGGTTGATGCGGCGGTAACGTCCCCAATTTTGCTTTTACAAGCGCTTCCACATTTGGGAGTGTTACAGGCCGCTAATCCAAAATCACCTTTGAATGGTGGTTATACTACTTCTGTCCATTGTATTGTCTGATATATTGGAAAGAAAAAGGGTTTGTTCTCCTTAGCTTATTTTTGCCCCACTGATCTGAATCAAAATTTTCAATTAATTAGATTACTATTTAACTAGGATTAATATTATAATTAATATTTTTTCTATTAGTATTATTACTATTATTATCATTATATAATGATTATATTAAGTTTATATTTTATATGTTATTGTTAAATTTTTGTTGATATCATTATATTTGTTATTATCTTTAATTTTATATAAGTCCTAAAAATAAGCTGGAAATAACAGGCCCTAAATGCAGAATGGTATCGTGCTAGGAATAGAAACTTTTTGTAATTTGGAAACTAGGGAATCTAAATGTTTGCATCCTATGAAGTTGGATTATTTGAAATGTATTTATTTTTACTCATTTACTTAATACTATTTTACCGCTATTATTTAGATTTGGAATCCAGGAAAAACTACTTATCTACCTATCTAAATAATAAATGATAATAAATTCATGCTTGGTAATGAACACAATTATAAATATGTTTTCCTATATAATACAGTAAATATTCTGGACTAATTGCAGTTTCCAATGTACATAGAAGCACAGGAGGAGCAAAAGTGAACTATTCTAAAGAAGAATACTAAAAATAAAAAATAAAAATAAAATTAAAAAAATCTACATGGAGCTTTGTGTACAGAAATAGCTAGTCTGTCACAGGAAAGTAACTTGAGGGAGTTCAAGCAACAAGAAAGACCTGTACAGAGCACTTTTTAGATCAAAGCACATAAATCTTAGATATTCTGGTGCTCAACTTTCTTGGTGCTTATGAGATTTTCATGGCTGCAATCGTGGACTTTGCTCTGGCAAAGCTTTTACCTTCAAAGTCTACTTTTAGTAGATTCCAAATCCTTTAAAAAGAGAAACTATAAGGATTATACCACCATAAGTCTTCTTCAATCCATTTAATATTACATTATTAAAGTACCAGAAGAAACAAGTGATGTCGGTTGCATTCATTTACCCAACTTCGGTAACTATGCCTCATGCTTATAACTTCCTTTAAGATGCAAATTTCTCCACTTTCTGTAATAACACTATATGCACAACTAGGTCAAGACTCATAAGAAAGTTTTGTTTTGAATCCCTTCCCTCCCCATAATAGAAGACAGAGACATCCACCTTTGTTGTACTGTTTTAAAGCTCGGGGTAAGGGATAAGTGAAAAAGCTTAAATCAGGAAGATGCAAGGTTAACGAAAAGAATGCAAAGAGATATCATCCAAAGTCAACATTATAAATCAAACCTGAGAAAGCTGTGAAGCAGTCCTTTCTCCTTTGAAGTCCCCCTTTGAAATATTAGCCCAATTTCCCTCGCCGCATTTTTTTACAGCAGCAATTAACTCCATATCTTCCTCTTCTGACCAAGGTTTTCTTTTCTTTCGGGGAGGAAGCCCAGTGGTAGCTGATACGTTTGCACCAATTGCTTCAGAAGATGTTGTCCGGGAAAGTGGATGCTTCTGGCCAGAAAAAGAACCAGTAGACTGTTTCTGAACAGAGATGGGAATGCTAATGTTTGTGCCTTGCAAGGAAGAGCTTGCAAGTGAGTTCTCCACAGAAACTTTCGAGGTGTGGCCACTGGGTATATTTATGGTCAAAGGAGCCTCCACATGTGAGTTGCCCAGTACACCTGCCTCTCTTGGCAACCCAGAAGCCATCAATACCTAAAAATCCAAACATAAATACAAATATGATTGAAACAATACCGCAACAACCAACGGCCCAGTAAGGAATCCTGCCATTGGCCAATTGAAACAGCACAAACCGCAAATATTGATTTCTATTGTTTTTAAAAAGCAACATATTGTATTTTCCAGTATGTAATGGAATTAGGGAGTTTCAATGCAACAATTTGCCAAAAAGCCATGGTCAGCAACCATTGCAAATACATTATACAATATTTGTGCAACTGTCCACTATGTAATCAAGATCACTACTTTGTTCCAAGCTTCAAATGCAGGCACAAGCATGAATATCATACAAGCAACAAAAGATTCAAATTTAAAAAAAAAATAAAAATAAACTTAAAACAGAAACAAATAAGACTTAACGAGGGTTCTCATACAAATTAAACTATGAAAGGCAACAGCAGTCTATCAGTCTATCTACGATTTGGTGTTTGAGGCCCAAAAGCATCTAAGGTAGAAGGTACACAACCCAGGTCAAACATAGTCCATAACTCACCACACTTGCAAAAGCAGGATTTGCAAGACACTTCCAAGTCTTCAACAAAGCAATGCTTCCAGGTATGCAGGATGTTGATCATAAAATAAAAAGGCACTTCAAGTCTTCAAAAAAGCAATACAAATGGTGACAGGTGTAAGTAATTCACATGTCTTGTCGTGACATCAGAACATAACTACATAATTTGAATCAGCTGAAACTTAGGAGGCAACTCTGACTTGAGTCTGTTCATTGTCTAGAGTAAACTGAAAGAAACCAGCTCATTGATATAGCTGTATTCCAGAGAAACATAAAATATTCATATGAAGAGATCTCATTTGCTTCCAATTTCGGAGTAGTCAATAAATCTGGAAGAGATACTTCATAAGCAAATTGCATCCTAATCGCTTCTTTCTTGAGCACTAAGTGGCTTCGGTACTGATAAGTTTGTATCTGTAGTCAGACAACTATGTAGACTTCAATGCAAAGGTATGCAAAACAATTCAAATAGATTCTAGGATTTCCCATCAAAACAAAAAGAGCCAAGCATTCTTCAAACTAGTTGGGATCCAGTACATGAATTTCCACATCTCATCACACATATGCTCTCAACGCAAAATATCATCCCAACCTTCAGCTTTTACACCATATTGGTTCACAAAAATCTGCAAGATACTTTTACCAAGCTGTTTTTCTAGATGACTCACAAAACCACAATGTTGGCCCATACTGCATTTATAAAAAGGGATCCAATGCTCTTATCCACTTTGAAGAAGAGAATGGACTAAAACCGTGGCAAGACTAAGATTTTCCCACTGGTGAACAGAAGATCCAATAATTTAATATCAGGTGGTCAACTAATGGAAAGATGCATACTGTGAAATGAATATAAAAGAACTGCAATTAATGAAGACACCAGTGCTGAGATGTGAGTGTAATATATGCTCAGTGGAGGAGAAATAGCAGAGCAATTGATATTCAATCTCCTGAGCAGTCTTCCCCACAAACATAATATTGTTATGTTCTTAAGCAAGAGGTTGATTCTGCAGCAGGCCTTCGCCTTCAAGAAACACAGAACAAAACAAAAAGAGAGGAAAAAAAAGTACAATGTAAAAATCATAAAGAGGCATCACTGAACTAACCTTCACACAAGCAGCTGCCTCAGCAGAAGCTTCAGCACTGACAGGTGGAAAGACTTCCACTTCATACTCTAAGTCACTATCATCATTCTGTGACCAATATAGACATTTGTTAGATAGATACGACAATAAAATAAACATAAGAAAAAAATAATAAGAAGAATAGGCAAATATTAAAATGAGATTTTGTTCTCAGCAAAAGTTATATAAGACATGTCATTCAAACGATGTCGACCATCTAAATATGACTCATCAACACACAAATGTTAAAATTATTACCTCAATCATGTAGAAAGTTATGTGAACTAGCAGTATAGCATGCCAATCAAGTCCTTGAACAAAGAAAATATACATGAAAAAAGTGCAATGTCCAGCTCAGTAGGGATATGCTAGGAAAAACTTAAGTTCCAGACAATGGAGAAAACAATTTGATCATAAAAAGGGGACAGCCTAGAGGGCTACACATCAACAAAAGACCTGCAAACAAACCGGTGAGTGCACAAATAGGGAGGGTGTTGCAGAGAGAAAGAGATGGGTAAAAAAGTATCAAACAAATTTAATGTGCATTACATTTGGTCAGCGGACCTAAGGGAAGTTCATAAGCATTCACACAAATAGCCTTGATCTCTACAAGCTTGAACAATCACATGCAGGACTAAAAGCAATGCAACCTAGTAAGCCCCTTACCCAAACAAGGATTAAAGCCCAGTGACTATGCTTCCACTCCATCTATTCTAGATCTTCCATAAGTTAATAATAGAGATGTGTAATGCCAAATATTGGTCAACAAGTGACATCCAATTCAACAACAACTAGCCAAAACCATGGGAGTTTAACAGGTAGAGGCTCCTCAACCTTGGGTAAAATAAGCTGTTTTTGGCCAAAATAATTTACTCTACTAACATTATGATTAGTTTATTTAAAAACAAAAATTGACATATAGCACGATTCACACTTGAAAAAACTTAATCCAAAAACTAGCAAGCTCAATCAGTTCACTTACCATTATAGATAAACTGGTATCAAATGTCAAATTGCCTAACTAAATAAAATAAAATAAAAAATCATATCGAAAAATCTAGACGATGGAAGACGAGCAATCAGCTTCGCTGGCTAAAATAATTAACAGCCCATAGGTATTAACCAGCTTTTGAAGGCAATTTTGAAGGAGCGCATGCGGGAAAAAAAATTAAAAAAAAAATAAAAACCCCTTACCAGCGGTTCTTCATCTTCGAATTTCTCAAGCAAAGCATGGCCATAAGCCAAATGACGCCATAACATTTGGTACTCCCTCGCATTTGATATCTTAGTATCAGTTTTCGCCACCAACGCTTTCCAATCAATTTTGGCGTTAGGTGATCTAGCCACTTCCTGTAACAATCTTAGAACTGTAATCGCTGGATACCTATTGAAACATAAAAGACATGAGAACCAGAGATCAAAAATGATTCAAATGTAACTCAAATATCATATCAGAATAATCAAAGAGACCTCCGTATGACTGTAGAAATATCTTCTTCGGTAACAAATCCCTTCTTCTGCATCATTTTTGTCGGATCATTCACATAATCCGGGAGAAGAATCGTGACTCAGTCGAACTCTAGCAGTGAAGAAAACCCCTTGAAAATTAGACCATAGTAAAACCCTGATGAATGTTGGGGTTTTGACGAGATCACGAGACACCCAGTATTCACCTTCTTTTTAGACGTGTGTGTGTATCGCGCTCAAGTTAAATTTGTCCTATTTGTAATAACTAAAATTTAGTCTAGTAACTAGTAATTGAGATTCAACCATAAATTTGTTATACACTCATTATTAAACGTAGCTGTTATTTGACAAACATGTATTTACTACGCAGAAAATATTTGCGCAGTAAATATCCTTTGTACCCTTCGATTCCAGACCGTTTGTATCCTTGATCGGTGCATTATTTTTTGACCGACACTTTATTTTCAAGCAGCAATCAAGCAACAAGGTAAGTTTGATTTTTTTTTTATAATTTATAATTTATAATATATAATTATCTGTATGTATAAATTTTTTAATTGATTAGATCTAGTATAATATTTTTTTATTAATTAGATCGGGTAATTAAATTTTTTTTAACGAGATCAGGGATGTTTCGGCAAAATAGACCGAAAGAAGGGACGGATTTCGACAAAATTGACCGAAAGAAAGGAGAAGTTTCGGCAAAATCAACCGAAGATAGGGAGGGATTTCGGCTAATTTTGCCGATATAAGGGAGTTTATCCGGCAAAATCAACCGAAGAGAGGGGCTTAGTTTCGGCTAGTTTTGCCGATGTGGATGTCTAGATTCGGCAAATCCTGCCGATTCTCGGGACGGGAGGGGCTTAATTTGTTAATTAACCAAGTAAGCAGCAATTAATAAGTGATGGCTGATAGTACATCAGATGGCCTCCTCTCGCCGGCTCTTTGGTTTACAGCAAAATCAGATTTTGTCTTATTAGGACCTTTTTTTTAACTTTCCGAATAAATTAGATGGATAAATATAGTGCGGGTCGATTGGTCTGATAAGTCTCCTAGTCTCTTTACCGGCAACAGTTTATTTATAACTTTTACGATACAGTTAAACGACTATGGATACCAAATATTTCGGCCGAAATTAAAAAAAAAATAGTGCATCGGCAGTTATTGCCGATAGTTTGGCCTGATTTCGGCAATAATTGCCGATGGCTTGGGCCAGTTTCGGTAAAAATTGTCGAATGTCGTCCATCGTTTCGGTTGAAATCGCCGATGTTGATCGTGGCTTTCGGAAAAAATTGTCGAAGGTTACTTTCGGAACTTGTTTTCCACGGAGTAAAAATATGTTTTCTATATAACAATATCCTTATTAAATTATATTTTTTAATCAAAAAATAATCACCGAAATATAACAAATTTAAGAGTATAACAATTAAAAAGCAACAAATTTAGACTTAATAACTAACTTTAAAAAAATATAGTCACCACTATTTTAAAAAAACACTATTGAATTAAGTAAAGGAATCAAGAAAAACATGGTTTATTAATCTAAATCAAAGAAATTAAAACGAATATGATTAAGGTATTCATATAGTTATGTAAAACACAGTTTAAATAAATAATGTATTATATCGGTCGATAAAATTAAAAAAATTGAAAATAGAGATTGTGTGGCTTATTTTATCAAGATTTTTTTTTAAAAAAAAGATATTTTGAGGGAGATATATGCTCTATTTGGTAAATTGTAATTTAAATTTCTAGCTAGGTTTCTTTTTCAATACTTCTTTATTGTGCATTTAAGAGGATAAGATTTCATCGATAATATAAAGGTGACTCTAATCAAGCTTTCATATAGGTTTAGCATTTTTAGAACCTTTCTCGTCATAAGAACTATACAATTTAGTTGGTCTATTATCATTTTATTGGTTGCTACATTATGGAACTATTTCTAGCAAATATGTTTATAATACTCTCAAATTTTAGGGCTAAAAAAATTCATTTAAAAGAGTTAAGTGTAGAAGCCAAAAACATAAAATATAGGGATGTCACATCACATCCAACATAGACGAAGCACTCTTTATGCCTAGTCTATATCGAGCGTGAAGTAAAAGTAATCTCATACATAGAAATCGGGTATAGGAAGCACTCAATTCCACCATGATACAAGATACAAGATAGAGAAAAGGAGAATGTATAACGTAAAAAAGATGACTAAAAGTTTGTAGAGAAATAGAGATATGCGGATAACCATACTATTTACCAATTCGATTAGCGCTCCCCAATGACAAGCACACTAAAAGTAGTAATCAATAATCCTCCAAAATAAGGTGGATCTACTCGTGGGAATGAGTAGTACCTATGAAAAGGATGATTAATACGCTACGTATTAAGTAAAGTAACAATAAAGCCATAACCAAGTTACATATAACATAAAACTTACAAGAGCATAAGTGAGCATATTAACGTAATGTAAGATAATATTGATTCCAGAAGCCCATCATATAACAACCCGAGCCAATACAACCATGGAGCACTTTCGGATTGATCGGTTGGCCCCACAGATCAACACAAGTCCTTTCCGTGCACTTTGTCCTTAATCACTCATTTTCCGAGGAATTATTTCTTAAACTTCCTACAAGGGTCACCCATTTTAATATGCTCACTTATGGAATTATTTCTTAGGACGCTTAACCATGAAGTTCTTAGGACGGAATCACCAAAAGGATGGTATATCATGTTGATATAAGTAGCAATATCAATCCTCATAACACTCCGCTCAAATTGGGGTATTACATTCACCCCCACTCAAAGAATGCAATGTCCTCGTTGTGCCTCAACTACTAATTGTCTCAATATAGTTTATCCCAAGAAATGTCCCGCTAGGTGGCTAATTAGCTTATCCAAGTTCAGCTCACGGTCACGGTTTTACTCTGATACCATTTGTAACACCCCAAGTTGATACAATCACGCGGAGGATACCTTGGAGAACTTTCAGATTGATTGGCTGGCCCATAGATCAACACGATTCTTTTCAGTGTATTTTGTCCTCACTCACGCACTTTTTGAGAAAATTTTAAAAAAATTTTGAAACTTTCTAGGAGGGTCACCCATCTTAAAATTGTTCCACGACTAACACACTTAACTATGAAGTTCTTATGACGGAATCACCAAAAGGATGATATACCATATTGATATAAGTAGTCATATCAATCCTTATAACACTCCGCTCAAATTAGGGTACTACACATCATTAATTAAAATTATAATCCATATTCTTCATATATTGATTTAAGAGACCCTCCCACTATTTTTAAACTAGTAGAATGATTCACTATTATTGTTCAGTGGAACGAACGTAATACCTCTTAGGGAAAAACACAACTGACTACTATTCTTAAACTAGTGGAACAGTTTGAATCACCTCTCAAGACAAAACACATGTGAGCCATAATTATCGTCCAGTGAAATAGAGCCAATACCACAATTCTGACTCATGTAATATTTTACTTCAAATGATTAATATCTTATTCATTTTTGCATATCTCAAAAATATGTTCTAGTTTACATTAAGTTCAAGAATCCTACTATTCTTAAAATGGGGTAGTGATGCAATACCTCAAATCTTTATTTTAGGATTTAGAAATAAAATAAGGAATTATTCCGTAATATTTAATTAGATGTACTATTTTTAAATAAAATAATAATTATGGCAATAAAGAAAGAAAAAAGATGTACAGACATAGTTAGTAGAGACTAAATTATTTAACTAACCTAAGATAAATTATAAATAAATTATAAACCTTTGAAATAAATAAAAAATATTTTTTTTATTATTATTAATTTTTATTATCCTTAAAAATTCCAAAAATCCAAAACACCCTACCATCCCTTTTTTCCATTTTTTCCCTTTTCTTCCCTCTTTTTCTTTCTTTTCTTTCATTTCTTTTTTCTTCTTTAATTCCTTTCCTTCGGCCGACTGGGTTACTGATGAGTTCATATTTTGATACATTTTATACCCTTATAATCTTAGTTTTTGGTAGTTTATTTAACTAATATAGGGGAATAATTATTGTTTTATGCTTAAGTGGTAAAAATTGTATAAATATTATTATTTGAGCTAAAATGATATAAATTAAGTAAATTTAGAATGCAATATTATTTATTAATATTTTTTTAATTTTATTTTGCAGGGTTTTTTTTAAGTAAAAGAAAAAAAATATTTGGACCTTTAGACCAACGGCCAAAGGCAGAAGGCGTAAAGGCCTGGAAACAAAACAAGACAAACGAAGCTCAAGAGAAACAGGGATGCAGAGGTGGCATCAGGGCTGGCGTGGAGGCATGGAAGAAAAGATGTAGGGGCAAGAGACAAAAACAAAACAAAATGAGCCGCCAGGCACGAAATAGTCAGTTGCACGAAACGAGAAAAACAAATAGGACTAGGGCTGACATGGCACAGAGCGCAAGAGGCACCGCACGGACTTCGAGGAAGCCGCACAAGTCGAGGTCGAAGCCTCCGTCAGCCGTCAGCGAGAATAAAAAAAAAGAAAAGAATTATTGCACTGAAATCAAGGCACTGAGAGAAGAGAAAATAAGAGAAAAATTGATACCGGTAGAATTTATTTCAGATAAAATTAATTTTTATCTAAATAAATTCTTGAAATTTTATCCAAAATTATTTCCAGTTATTTCTTTCTCTTATTTTAATTTATACTTTAGATATATATTTCTATGTAATTAATTCTATAATTATGGCTGGCTGATTATTTATTGTTAGGGAATAAATTGAAACCCTGGATTAGGATTTGAATTATAATTTTATTTTCTTTGTTTCGTGAGATTGTTTCTTGACTCTATGTTAATTGTTATCATTTATATGTATAATTCTTTCAAGTATAGTTTATTTGGTGTATGCCTTGTTCTGGTTTCCTCATAAGTGACAGTATGTAGGATTACAGGGACGAAGCCAGGATATAAAATGTATGGGGTCCCAATAAATAACAAGCATATATCTAAATAGAAAATAATAACAAAAATTATAATTATTATAATAATATATTTAATATTATCCATAATCATACATAGATATTTGTTTACAATTGTACTCGTCGAGGTTTCATATTTTGAAACTGAGCTATAATATTCTCATTACTAATGTTATCGGATACATCTTTTTCTATATATGACATTAGACAATTATGTACCCATTCATCACACATACGATTTCGCAACTTGTTTTTGATAAAACTCATTGCTAAAAAAGCTCTTTCAACAGTTGCAGTAACTACCAGCAAAATCAAAGCCAGCTTCACAAGCATATAAACCAAAGGATATGTAGTGTGCTTTTTGTTTCCACTAACTTACTTGAGAGATCACCAAATCCTTTTAATTTAGAAAATCTTTCATCAGATCGAACATCCAAAATATAATTCTCAAGCTGATTATCCAGTATCACAACATCAACATTAGAAAAATCCTCAGGATAAAACTTTGTTAACCTAATCAATAAAGCTTTGTCACAAGCAGAAAATAGCTCCGATGGATTCAAGTATGCTACACATGACAACAACATAGTGCCTATCACATCAAAACGTGATTCAAGCTCCTCTAATTGCAAGTTTAATATGTTGTAGAAGCAATCAAACTTGTAATGATGCATATTTGTAAGAAATGGAGCCAACCGTTGTGATTTCTTTTCCTTAACATACCGATCATCCATATTTGCAATCATAATATTCTTATTATGGCAAAATAAAGAAACTTCAACAATAAGATCTTCCCATCCTTCATCCCTCATCGTTTGGAGGTGTTGTTTAGCAAGTTGAACAAGTCTCATGACATTTACAATGTCTTGATCATGCTTTTGAAACATTTGAGATAAATCATTCGTGATACCTAGAACCCTTCTCATCAAATGTAACATGAAAACACACTCAAAGGAAAGCTCTAGCAACACCTTTCTGTCTACTTTTTGAATATTTTTTCAAAAAATCAAGTACTTCAATAACCGGAGAAAATAACTTAACCAAACTTGAAAGAGACTTAAGATGTGACCCCCAATGAGTATCTCCGGCCCTTGAAAGGGCTGATTCTTGATTCAATCCACACCCATGTTCAATCTTGCCTAGATCAAATGCTTCATCTAATTCAATAGCACGTTTATCTCGAAGCATATCTCAACGTTTGTTAGATGATCCAATTACATTAACAACACCAGTAACGATAAACAAACAAACAATCAACATCTTCAAGAGACCTTGCAACTGCAATGAGTGCCAACTGAAGCTGATGAGCAAAATAATGAATATAATATGCTGAATTATTTTCATTATGAATCAAAGTTTTTAAACCACCATATTCTCCTCTCATATTACTTGCTCCATCATAGCCCTGTCCTCGTATTCTTGATATGCATAATTTATATTTCACTAACATTATCTCAAGTGTTGATTTGAGTGACACGGCAGTTGCATCAGCTACATGTGCAATACCAATAAATCTTTCCATCACAAAACCCCTACGATCCACATAACATACAACAACAACCATTTGTTCTTTCCCAGATATATCACTAGATTAATCAATTAATATGCCAAAAACATCATCCCATAGCTCCTTAATAATCTCATTACTTATTTCAGTTGCACAAGCACAAGCAATATCTTTTTGAACATCAGGAGAAGTCATCGGACTATTTCTCGGAGCATTTTTCAACATAAAACTAGCCAGAGATGGATTAACTTCTTGTAATATTTTTAGGAGCTCATAAAAATTACCTCAGTTTTTTGAACCATCCGATTCATCATTCCCCCGAAATGCTAGTCCTTGTCGAAGAAGATATCTAATATCAATGATTGATGCTTCTAAACGAATATGATACTCAGATTTCACTATTTCAGATTGTTTTGACAAAACAGCTTGAATGCCATATTTTTGATTCATCAAATTATCACATTTTTTCACAACCTTGTTATGAGGACTATTACAATTACCAACATGAACTTCAAGCCTATCCTTTTTATTCCAGCCCCAAAACCTTGACCCACAAAATGATCACCACCGGCTTCAAATTCTTTTTTAAACAAGTAACATGGTAGGCAAAAAGCAGCATCTTTTGCTATACTATATTCTAACCAATCATACTAATCAAACCAAGATGCAATAAATCTTCGATTTTTTCCGGCAATAAGTTTAATTGGAAAATTGTGTGCACGAGGTTGGAAAGGGCCAAGACGAATATAAGCTCTCCTTACCTTATCTTTTTGATTTGGATAGAAATCTGAAATTTTTTTCCTCAGACCTGGATCAAGTTCCAGAGAATTTAAATCCACCCAATTGCGTTGTGTAGCTTGAGCTTGATGAAGATATGAAGAAACTTGTTCATGAATTACAGGACTAGGAACTGGATTAGAATTGTTTCCATTAGCTCGTTCTTTATTTTTAGGCTGCTTTTGAAGATATTTCCACATGCTAATTTGATAAAATCAAATATGCAATTGTGAATACAACAATACAATTATACAAGATGTAGTGAACAGATACTCAACTAATTCATACCATACTAGTTCAAAATTAACATAACCTAATTTAAAAATATATAATAATCAACTAATTAACAAATAACATACAAACTATTCCAATTTCACATATTCACAATAAAATTAGAAATAAAAATAAAAACTAATTCAATTAACAAAAATACTCAAACTCAACTAAATCAAAATTACACAATAATAATTCATACCATACTAATTCAAAATTAACATAACCTAATTAAAAAATATACAATAATCAACTAATTAAAACTATTTCAATTTCACATATTCACAATAAAATTATAAATAAAAATACAAACTAATTCAATTAACAAAAAAGGATATTATATTTCATCTTAAATAAAAAAATTAAAAAAACCTCACCCTCTCAAACCTCAATCTCTCTGGCTCTTGGGGCGGGCTGTTGCCTGTTGGCTAATTCATCCCAAGCTCAGGCTACCTCTGTTGAGACAGATAATAGAGCAGGAGACAGAGACAACAGATGAAGTTCAAACAGCCGGCGAGGCAAGGATGGCCGGCGGCGGTTGGGCTGCACCATGCATTGCAGGGCGTCGAATTTCGAACATCCAGCGAGGCAAGACAGTAGGTCAGTAGTGTTGCAGTCGCCAGTCACAGACTCGCAGTCGTCGTGTGCCGTGTGCGACTAGGCGGTGGGTGCCTGGCAACCAGCGATCTTGAGTGGGCACGGCGGCTGGTGGGGTAGGGTTAGCAGTGCTTGTCTGCTGGAGCCTGGGGTCGAGACTCAAGCAGGAGAGAGTGGGAGTCGGAGAGACAGGGACGAAACTCGAAAGGAAGATGAACCGGGGAGCCAAGTCAGCCAATGACACTCTGAAATTAGGAAAAAAAATAGGGTAAATTTTTTGGCAAAACTGGGGTTCGAACCTAGGATCCCAGACCATACTTAAATTTTATTACAACTCTTTAACCACTGGTCCATAAACGTTTTCCGTCTCTTATATTGTATATAAAATATATATGGTATGCATAAAATCTATGGGGTCAGGCAACCCCATGTGCTTTGAATTGGCTACGTCCCTGTAGGATTATTTGCCTACGAGGTGACCATCTAAATATACTAGAATCTTTATGTATAAATTGCAGCTAGGTTAGATAACAATTCACCTAATAGTTTTGTGATTCTAACCGAATTGGTAAAACGTTTCGATACGTGTGGGTCAAGGAAAGGAAATACTGCTAGACATGCGTTTTGTACTAGTTTGGGTACTTAGATTGACAACCTTCCAATTACACTTAATGCATTAAATCTAGTTAAATATAGGAGCTTCTTGTTGCTGCTATACTGCTAGTATTTAATAGGGTTAATATAAGCACGTTGTCGTATTAATTATTTAAGGGAAGTAATATAAGGTGTATGGACCTGCGTTTGGTGTACAACTTGGTCGATCTCATTCTCACGATTAAATATTGACTTAGAAATAAATAATATATTTTGACCTAATCTAGTGGTGGATTTTTATTTCCCTAACATATTCCTCATATCTACTAGTTTCCCATTATTTCCATTCTTTTCATTATTATTTTTATTATTAGTTTACTTTATTTTATTTACTCTTATTATTATTTTTATAACCCCCATTAGTATTTTTCTTATTTATTTATTTTGTGTGTTATTTAGTGTTTTTATTTTTATTTATTTTTAAGCTAGTTAAATAGAGGTGAGCCCTCTCAATCCCCGGCTTAGAACGATACCCTTATTTACCTGTGCTACAATTAACAACAAGAGGGTTTAAATTGTGTGCTGGCTATGGCCACACCAATTTTTTGCACCATTGCCGGGGATTGGTAACTTCACTTTTATTTTGCTAGTATTTTTAGTGTTAGTGTTTTTTCTTTTCGTTTCGTTTTAGGTTATTTAGGATTTTGGTGTGTTTTGTTTTGCTCTTAACCTTTTCCTTTGAAGTGTTAGTGTTTTCAGGTGGCTGTGGGAGGATCCTTTGACTATGGACAACTTTGCACAAATCTTAACGCAAGAGTAAATGAGGTAAGTTCAAGCAATCTTGATGATAAACTTAACAAACTCACTACTCTTGTTATGCAGGTAGCTAAAGCTACTAGAGTTATTAATACAAGTGGAGTGTGTCATACACAAGGAAATCCATATGCTTACCATGAACAAGCTATGAGAGGAGGAGGATGGACACAATCCGGTGCTCAATCTTTCAATGGTTTTCAAGGACATGATCCCTATACAAGCATATACTATTCTGGAATGAGGTATCAACCCAATTTTGGATCGAAGATGAATGATCATTATTCAGTTCCATATGAAGACCCTTACACACACGAATATGAAGCTTCAAAATATTATCACTTTAACTTTGAATGGGGGATGAATGATCATTATTCAGTGCCATATCAAGACCCTTACACATGTGATTATGAAGTGTCAAAACATTATCAATATCCTCAACAAGAATCTTCTCCAGTTTCAAAACCCACAAGTTCAGAAAAAATGGATAAGCTTATTGAAGCATTGAAAAATGGGCAAAATCAACTGATGAAAAGTCAGATTATGCAAACTGAAAGGATGTCGGTGCTAGAGGAGAAAATGGATTATATGGTCAACCTGATGAATCAATTACAAGCACAAGAAGAGCTCTCTAGTACTTTAGTTCCAAATTCAAGTGACAGTTATGAGAGTGATGATGCCATATCTGAATGTAAGGATGAGCTAGTTGAGGAGGTTTCCATGGAGAACATTGAAAAGAAAGATCATGTGGAAGAAGAGCTTATAAAAGTAGAAGAAGAATCTCATCAAAATGAGGATCAAGTGAACAAAGAGAAGTGTATGGATGATAAGACTATCACTTTCATCTACCATATACCATCTTTGAACATTTATTCCCCAAATTTGCTTGGAGATAACCATGAGACACAAGTTAAGCCTTTGAAACATGTTGTTTTTATTTATGCTAACCACACTCCTTGTTTTCCCTCTTTTAGCAGGTTATATGGATCCAAGAGTGAAGAGAGTAATCAAATCATCTTGGATACATCTGATAAGAAGCGTAATGCTCCAAAGTAGAGGTTATGTTGGAAGGACGTGTTTAAAAATTTTAAGATGGGAAAATATGTTCTTCCTTTGATAGAGAGATCACGATGCATGGACATTGGGCAAAACATTATCTCTTTACACACGACCTTAAAATCCATGTTAGGTAAGTTATGTTCTTGTTGGATCAAATCTTTCATTAAATCTAATATTTTTTCTTTTTCTTCCTTGAAAGATAAAGATGATCATCATGAGGAAGGATTTGGTAAAGCAGCTCTCAAGTTGACGTATCCACCTTGAACGAGACAAACCGAGATCATGTCCGACTGAAGACATAAAAACAAGCGCTACTTGGGAGGCAATCCAATGTCATAAGGGAGTTTTCTATCCTTTAGTTATTTATTCATTTATTTAGTTTTTATCTCCATACTTTAAATTACATTTTTTCCCTAGTTATTTACACATTGAGAACAATGTGTGATTTAAGTGTAGGGGTGTGTGTTTTATGTTTTCGCAATAAAAAAAGAGATAATTTTTTTTAGAGTTTTTAGAGTGTTTAGTGTTTTTAGAGTCGTAGGAACCCTTAAGTAGTCAATGAGGAGTATATCTTTGAAATCTAATGAAAAGATGATCATAAAATCGAGATAAAGTAAGTGGAGATTTTTTGTGTTAATTTCGATATAGGGAACACATATCTATATGTCTAAATGTGAATGGAGAAAGAACATGTATGATTTTCTAACCACCAACATGGCATTTTGAGATTCGTCACATTCCTTAATGAGCTATTGAACCATATATTCTTTTTTTTTAGCGAATTTACACAAATCATCTATTTTTCTTGGCTTCAAAATTTCTTTGTAAACCTCATATATGTTTAATTGCTTTGATCAAATTATTTGCCATAGATCATGTAATGGACTATAGAGATTACTAGAACTTAGTCTTGTGCTAGTCGAAGCTTATAGTCAAAACATGCTCTGATTGAGGAAATGATAAAGGCGGCTTAGGAATTTTCCATCACATGACCAAATAGCTTAACCTAATTTGTGTATACTTGATGTATACCCTATAGAAACCCTTTAGAGCCTATACGAGGAACATATAATTTTCTTCATTACCCACGTTAAATAACCATTGGGCCTTAATGTCCTTACCTTTGCTTAATGCTAGTGGAAGGAAATAAAATCGTTATGGATATAAAAAAGTGGTTATGTATGTGTGTAGGTGAAAAAAAATATATATGTATTTATGCTAAGAAAGGGGATTGGTTATGTTTGGTGGAGAAAAAAAATTAAAAAAAATTAAAAAAAATTAAAAAAAAAAGAAAAAGAAAAGAAAAGAAAAGAAAATGTTAGGATATAAGGAAGAGAGGAAGTTATGGAGATGATGTTGAGAAAGTTCTATTCATGTTCAATTTTGGTGTTAAGTTGGAGATATGTATTAATGATCGTTGATGTGGACTTATGCTTATATTTCATCTAATTATTAGGTTCCACTAGCTCTTGACCTTTTTAGCACCACACTCCTCAAATACTCCACACCCTTCTTTAACTTAAACCCCACTACAACCAATAAGTAAGTCCTATTTGATTCTCAAGATGAGCAGCCTTTGATCTGATGGTGATTAGTCACAAGAGTTAAGCATATGGTTCGGTCCATTTGGCAATTATTTGATATCTTTCATGAGGTTTTATTCACAAAAACATGAGCCTTCTTTGTTTATATATGTGAGTCATTTGTTATCTTCATCATCTTATCTCACATACATGAGTATTTCTTTACATTTGTAGCCATTAATCTAAGAGAGAAAAAAATAGAGGGTATCCATAGTGAGGATGGATCTTGATGTGACTAAGGCATGGTAGATTTTCATCCATAATATTGATCTATTCATACTTATCATGTTTATGTGTGAACCATATGTTGAAATTGATCCTTTAAATTTCCCAATGCTGAATCTTGATTGATTGCTAATATTGACATTTGAAAGTAAAAGATTCCGAGACAAATATGGTTAATAGTGTTAGGTATAGTTTCATTTTTATTTATTTGTGTATGATTTTGTGGGTATATCATCTGCAAAACCCTCACGAGACCTTACTCGTCCTCGATGGGTGACCTAGGGGTTTAAAGGGCTTGTTGTACATGCTAAGTGTAATCGTGAGACCTACGAAAGTGGCTAGTTAATTTAATTTTATTTATTTAGAGTAATAAATTGCTTGAGGACAAGCAAGAAGCTAAGTGTGGGGGTGTGATGAGTTCATATTTTGACACATTTTATACCCTTATAATCTTAGTTTTTGGTAGTTTATTTAACTAATATAGGAGAATAATTATTGTTTTATGCTTAAGTGGTAAAAATTGCATAAATATTATTATTTGAGCTAAAATGATATAAATTAAGTAAATTTAGAATGCAATATTATTTATTAATATTTATTTTATTTTATTTTGCAGGTTTTGTTTTTAAGTAAAAGAAAAAAAAATTTGGACCTTTGGACCAACGGCCAAAGGCCTGGAAACAAAACAAGACAAACGAAGCTCAAGAGAAACAGGGACGCAGAGGAGGCATCAGGGCTGACGTGGTGGCACAGAAGAAAAGATGCAGCGGCAAGAGACAAAAATGAAACAAAACGAGCTGCCAGGCACAAAATAGTCAGCCGCACGAAACGAGAAAAACAAATAGGACCAGGGCTGACGTGGCACAGAGCGCAAGAGGCACCACACGAACTTTATAAAAGTGCTGCATTAATTAAAGTGTGGAGGGGGAGACGTCGAGGGTGTGCGGCAGAGCCGCAAAGGATAAAGCCACACACAGAGAGAGAAACACAGAGGCTCGGTAGAGAGAGGAGAGAGCCTTTACAGGCGCGGGCGAGGCAGCGCGGCAGGGCCTGATGCACGGACTTCGAGGAAGCCACACAAGTCGAGGTCGAAGCCTCCGTCAACCGTCAGTGAGAATAAAAAAAAAGAAAAGAATTATTGCACTGAAATCAAGGCACTGAGAGAAGAGAAAATAAGAGAAAATTTGATACCAGTAGAATTTATTTTAGATAAAATTAATTTTTATCTAAATAAATTCTTGAAATTTTATCCAAAATTAATTCCGGTTATTTCTTTCTCTTATTTTAATTTATACTTTAGATATATATTTCTGAGTAATTAATTTTATAATTATGGCTGGCTGATTATTTATTGTTAGGGAATAAATTGAAACCCTGGATTAGGATTTGAATTATAATTTTATTTTCTTTGTTTCGTGAGATTGTTTCTTGACTCTATGTTAATTGCTATCGTTTATATGTATAATTCTGTCAAGTATAGTTTATTTGGTGCATGCCTTGTTCTGGTTTCCTCATAAGTGACAATATGTAGGATTATTTTCCTGTGAGGTGGCCATCTAAATATACTAGAATCTATATGTATAAATTGCAGCTAGGTTAGATAACAATTCACCTAATAGTTTTGTGGTTCTAACTGAAGTGGTAAAATATTTTGATACGTGTGGGTCAAGGAAAAGAAATATAGCTAGACATGCGTTTTGTACTAGTTTGGGTACTTAGATTGACAACCTTCCAATTATACTTAATGCATTAAATCTAGTAAAATACAGGAGCCACTTGTTGCTGGTATACTTCTAGTATTTAATAGGGTAAATATAGGCATGTCGTCGTATTAATTAATTAAGGGAAGTAATATAAGGTGTATGGACCTGCGTTTGGTGTACAACTTGGTCGATCTCATTCTCATGATTAAATATTGACTTAGAAATAAATAATATATTTCGACCTAATCTAGTGGTGGATTTTTATTTCTCTAACATATTCCTCATATCTGCGAGTTTCCCATTATTTCCATTATTTCCATTATTATTTTTATTATTAGTTTACTTTATTTTATTTACTCCTTTTATTATTATTATTATTTTATAACCCTCATTAGTATTTTTCTTGTTTATTTATTTTGTGTGTTATTTAGTGTTTTTATTTTTATTTATTTTTAAGCTAGTTAAATAGAGGTGAGCCCTCTCAATCCCCGGCTTAGAACGATACCCTTATTTACTAGTGCTACAATTGACAACAAGAGGGTTTAAATTGCGTGCCGGCTATGGCCACACCAGTTGCGCCTAGTAGTGGCCCAACACTCCCCTCCCTCTCTTCTTTTCTTTCTCCTTTCCCCTGCCCAATTCCCTTTTTTTCTCTTCCTCTCCCCTAACTGGCCATACCCGCGCGTACCCCCTTCCTTTCACTCTCTCCCTCCCTTTTCCCCTTCTTTCCCCTTCTACCTATGTCTTCTTCCTCCGCTATGCATGACTACATATCGCATCCCTCTCCACCTCTCTCTATCCCTCCTCCTTTCCTCTTTTGGGCCTATAGGGCATGCATTAGGAATGTCCTTGCATGGTCCCCCTCCCTCTGCGAGCTCCCTCTCCCCTTCACCTACCCTCCCTGACCCTACAAACCTACCCCTTTGCCATGCCTCCTACACTGTTGTACTGACCTTCACACCATTCGATAGCCACCAAAGCCCCCCTTTATCTTCTTCCCCTTCTTGTCCACTTCCTCCATCTCCTACACCTATAAACCCCCTCCCCACTCCCTTCTTTCCCCTCTTTTTTTGTCAATCCCCTCCCCTACCCCTTACTCTCGCCACTCAAACAGGCACTGCCACCACCGTCACCACTCCCTCCTTTCCTCTTCCCTGAATCAACCTACACCCAATAATCCACTCCCATTCCCTTCCTTCCCCTTCCTCTTCTCTCCCCACCCGTGTAAAGTGGTCGACTCAAGCTACCCTCTTACACCTCCCGTTGCTGCCAAGTGCGTTTTGTCCTAGAGTAGTATTCCCGGTCCTTTGGTTATAATAGTGGGGGTCCCAAGCTTAATAAGTTAAACCCTTGGATGATAATAATTTATGGAAAAAACACTAATTACTTACAGTGGAACACCATACGGGTCGAGACCAGATGTAGGATATTTACCAGTCCACTAGTCATAATAGTGGCAATGAGTGTTTTGACCTAGAGATGTATATATTTACCGTCTACCGGTTATAATAGTGGCCAAGTGCATTATGCCTTGGAGTAGTTATTCCTATTCCACAGGTCATAATAATGGAGTCTCCATACTCATAGGGATATAATTCAAGAGATATGTAAAGATCGTACTAATGGCTTAAACTCTGATAGGGGTCATTAATCTAATAAAACCTACTGCTTGCATAATATTTGTAGTTTATGTTGCTGTGAACTGTCTTAGTTATATGGTTACCTTATTCAATACGTAGCATACTAATCACCCCTATCATGGGTGTTGCTCAATCCCACAATGGCCTCTCCTAAGTCTATATAGGTAAGCGATGAGGCCATAGAGGACTTTGCTGCTTACAATGAGTTGGTCGGGGCAAAGTGATGTCTTGATGTCCTAGGGTTGGGGCTAGAAAGAGTGTTCTCCGGACTACTTTACATTTATGTTTCCTAATTTTATTCCCCTATAGTGGGATGTTATCTTATATTTCATTTCACTGATGTATTAACCTTGACTCTTGTGCACTCTGGTATTTTCTGTATTCAATGTTAAACTCCTTTTATGTTTTTAATCATCTCCTATTACTATTCCTTGTTGTCTTTTAACTTTGTGGTTAGTATGAGGCCGGCCAGGGGCCTGACTTGTACTAATCACGACGGTAACAACCCCTATTTGGTATATGATTTTCCTTAACAAATGAAAAAATTTTAACTGCGATTTTTGGAGGTGTTACAAATGGTTTAGAGCACCTCTCAAGGAAGAACATACTTGAGCACTATTATCGCCTTGTGGAATAGACATACAACATCTCGGCCCCGCCCACATAATCTTATTCAAGGTGATATTTTTGAGGTCCTTATACATACACGTATGTGGGCATGAAAAACACATAATATATTTAAATATAATCATTTGGATCATATAAAGCACAACTATGTGAATACCAACACACTTTTCTAGAGAAAATGCCACACCCTTCCTAAGAAACCCTAAATTTCATAAGCCAATCATAACTTCTTCCTTATTATTCATTTTATCACCATTTTCAATACTCATCCTTTAAATATTATTATTAATAACATACTAAAAATCATGGTCTAACTCTAACATCTTACATATGTAATAATAGCTTATCCTTAGGTTTACTATTCATAACTTCTTCCAAAATCCTAATTTCACAAATTCAATATAACTTTCCTATAAGAATCTTATATAATCCAAATTTTATACACATTTCTAAAATGCCAATAACAAAAAAAATCCAAAAATCAAGGTTTAAATCCAACATTTCACACATGTGATAATAAATCCGTCCTTAGGGTTACTATTCCCACTTTAGCCATTTGTCTCCTTTATTGGCCTTAAATTGTTCACAAACACTCCAAATATTCCACACAAGGTATTTGGTACATTTATAACCATTTAATACACTAAAATTCCAAAGATCTCATTTTTAATCTATATTGGCCAAAATACCCCTAAACTAGTGAAAACTCCCATTTTCAAAAATTGATGGGTCCCAAAATGGATGGTTCCCAACTTCCATTATATCATCATGATACTACTTAAAAAATTATTAATCATAATTACATACCTATAAAAACCATATTGAAATACCATAGGTCACATGATCACACTTAAGGTTACAAAGCGATATTACCACAACAATAACAAGGTCATGCTTTTCACATATTCTTACTTCACATATATTTGATACCTCATCATCATACCATAACAATATCAACATAACATTATCATAATAATAATAATATATAGTATGAGATATCATATAAAAATCTAGTTATGACATATATCTTTACTAAAGCGTATGTAATCTCTACTCTTGTATAACCTAAGGTACATCCTCTCAGACCAAAGGAATAACGTCTAAAAATTAATAAAATTACAACATTATAAATCATGGAATAAAATAAGGAAAGTATAAGGAAAAAGGAAAGTGGGAAAGTAGAGAAAAAATCAAGCCAACCCAAGTGAATGGCTTCTGTGGAAATGATGCGCAAAAAATGGAGGGAGTAATGACACTTGTTGTCATTGATACGGAAGGGGAAAACAACCATAAGGGATGCAAGAAGGTGGAGGGATTGGTTGTTGTCACCGAATCTTGGGGGGGATAATGGTGGGTATGGCCAAAGCTTGGGTGAAGGAAACGATGGGGATGGTCAGTGGTGGGGGTGAGATGTGTTGTCGAGGGTTAATGGTAGGGTGTAAACTGCGGTGTTGAGGGGAATTAATGGGATGGTATGGAGTTTTGGAAAGGGAGAGGTAAGGAGAAAGGAAGAGAATAAATAAAGGAGCAAGGGATCAATGTTGTTGCCCCATCGACAATGGAATGGCACGAGAGGGAAGGAAGGTGGAGAGGTAGATTTGTGTGGTTTGTAAAGGAGATAATGCAGAGGAGTGAGGATGTGTTTATAGAGGAGACGGTGAGGCATGGGAGGTTTTAATTGTCCGAGAGGCTGAATATTGGGGGTTGGTGTGAGTTGGTTCTTCTATGACAAGGTTAGGGAGAAAGGGAGGAGTTGGTGATGCAAGGTTGTAGGGTCGTAGGGAGTAGGTGGTTGGTGCAATGTAGTTATAGGGTGGTAGTGCATAGTTGGGAAGGGAAAAGATAAAGGGAGAGGAATTCACACATGGAAGGACT
Organism: Tamarix chinensis; assembly: GCA_030549775.1. Classification (NCBI taxonomy): domain Eukaryota; kingdom Viridiplantae; phylum Streptophyta; class Magnoliopsida; order Caryophyllales; family Tamaricaceae; genus Tamarix; species Tamarix chinensis. The sequence goes on along the minus strand of CM060179.1, from coordinate 74,425,916 downwards.
TGCATGGTTAGAAGGGGAAGGAACCGATTAAGGTGGGGAGAAAAAGAAAAGAAAAAGGAAAAAGGAAAGAAAGGAATTTTTGGGGTTAAGTTTAGATTTTAGATTAGAGGATTAGGATTAGGAGAAAATTAATTTAGTAAATATTCAAGGTTTAGATTAGGCTAAAATATAATTGATTCAGTTTAGGGTTAGAGTTATATTTAGGTTCAAGGAATTTGGATAAGATAAAATTATTAATTATTCAATTTTAGGATTAGGTTAAAATACAAAATAATCCGAATTATGACTAGATAAAAATTTGAAGTATTACAATTTTAGAAGTGGTTCCTAATGAAACTTATATAAAAGATAGAGAATAAATATAGTAATAAATTTTAATATCACAACTAGTAGAATACACAAGCAAAAGTATGGAGGAGGTCATGTGATCAATTCCCATTTATTATATTTTTTGTTCCCAACCACTTACAGCATTTTTATAACCCTAAATTTTTTGTTTTTTTTTTTCAGTTACTAGACTAAAAGGTGAACTCATACCACCAAGGGTCAAACGTGATTGTCACTTAACATAAGTTTGATATAAGACTTACAAAGCTTATACAAAAAATAAATACAAGATCAATACGATCTAGCATATCTCATCAATAGCTAATAGAAATAAAATATGGGATCCCAATGATCCAAACCAAAATTCTTAATGAGACATCCAAGGACTCAACACTCTTAACCCTATATAAGTTAAGCACGAGAAACCTACACAATACTGAAATAGTGTGGTAAGTAAGACATACTTCTTACACATAAGCATGCTTCACACAAAATGCATTATCACATCATATTAATATCACAACTTCCCAAGGACATGATATAATAACATAAGACTCCATGATATCTTTGGGTATATAACACATGTAAACAAAGAAGGGAAATTCTTAAGGCATCTCTAGGAATTCAATTTTGATAATTATTTTTTTCACATACTATGATCATATAATTCCAATTTCTTATCTTTCAACACACTATCACTCAAGTGTTTTTAAGTGTTTACATTATGGACATCATGTCTCTCCATAGATAGACTCGTAGGTCATAACCATGCTCTTAGCTATCATAACAAAGAATTAATACATATGGTAATCATGGCTAGAAATAAATAAATATCAGCTTAGCTCTACTACACATGAACATCTGTGCCGAGGGGATGATATAATAACTACTTGTCCACTCTTATCGACCATCAAATGCCATGGTGGCTTGGGCATCTAATGCCCACCTCTAGTGGTCTCTTGCCACAATTTTCTCACCAAAGGTAACCTAATCTTCAAGTGTGCACACCCTTTGGGTTTAGATGGATCTATAGAGTAGAAAAGACACCAAACTACTATACAACTAGAAACCCCTTATATTTTACAAGAATTTGAAACGAAATTCCATAGGAAATTTGTTGATTTAAAAGGATAACACATAATATTTGCCGGTTTTAAATTATTATTGTAACCATAGTCGGTTTTAAAAGATTAATGTAATATATGTTGATTTTAAATTATTGTCATAGCCTTTACCAGTTTTAAATGTTAATATGTAAGCTCTGCCAGTTTTAAAAGATTATTGTGACCTCTCACATTATAGAAATAATAATTTTCACACCTAAGTGTTTATGGTTAACACAAAACCTCAAAGGAGCTTCTCAAATCGTTTAAAAAAACAAAAATCATTGATCTAAAGTGTAATAATCCAAATTTTAATTCTAAAATATTTTGGTTTTAGTATAAGTATAATTTAAAAATAGTTGGTGTTATCTTTGTACTCGATATAAGTCTAGCTTACCATATTATCCGTTCATCGAACACAAGGCAAAACAATTAAGACTTAAAGCATGATAAGCAAAGAATAAGAAAACTTCATAAAAACTAGATAAGAGTTTGAAGGTTAATTTCGAGTTCATTATTAAAATACATTAAAATGATACATTGGGATACTAAGAGTCCTAAAAGGTGCTCGATACAAAAACGTTAACCAAATAATATAACTCTATGCCCAACCCCAATATATAAGAATCACTCCTCCACACATAATGCATCGTATGCAACAAAATTATCCAAAAAGTCATCATTGACTTACACAAAAACATCTAGTTCATCTAATCATGGGAATGAGCAGCACCTATATAAAGAATAATTAGTACGCTACATACTGAGTAAGGTAACCATATAATCAAAGTAAAGGTACAAAAGAGTTAACACATACATAAGAGTTAATAATAAGAGATTCAAGGTAAACATTGATTCCATAACTCATTATTAGATATAAACAATATCTATTCTTTTATTTACATTGAGTTCAACGACCCACTATTCTTAATATGATGGAACAGACTAAAGCGCTTCTCAAGGAATAATAGACTTAAGCCACTATTATTGTTCGGTGGAATGGGCCTAATATATACTAAGATAACACGCTTCTGACCATTATTTTTAAACTGATGGAATTTTCTAAATCATCTCTTAGGGTAGAACACACCCGAGCCACTATTATTGTCTAATGAAACAGACTCAACACATCTGTCCTGACTCATATAATCTTTGACTTTAAGTGATTGATATATTATCCATTAGATACTTATCTCAAAATCATATTCCCATTCACTTTGAGTTTAGAGCCTCACTATTCTTAATTTGGTAGAACAGACCAATACACCTCTCAAGACAGAACATTTCTAAGCCACTATTATCATCTTATGGAATAGACACGCAATACCTCAACCTGACTCATTTGATCTTTTACTTTAAGTAATTAATGTCTTATTCTTTAATGGTTTATATCAAGGTTATCATGAAAGAATCATTTAGAAATGCACAACACATAATTAAAAAATTTAAAGCACATCCACAAGGTTATCAATGCATTTCCAAAGAAAAGATCCATAATCTACTAAGAAACCCAAATTTCACTAGGTTACCATACCTTCTCATTTTTATTGTACTTATACTACTCATCATTGTCCCAAATATTCCAAGTACCATACTTATCATATTTAAACTATATTCCCCTTTTAAAATAGCCAAAATTTAATTTTTAATCCTTATTGACCAAAATGTCCTTCTCTTACTGAATATCCCAAAATCTCTTATTTTCCAAAGGTCTTATGAATCCTAATGTTGAAAATTTTACACCTCCAATATTTATATGAGATAAATATCACCAATTATGTACCTAGATACTACATATCTAGATTTATACCAATCGACTAAATACACAAATGATACTTTCACATTTTTCTCACTTCTAAGATATCATAATACAACATTTTTCATAAGAACGTCATTCATATAACATTACCCACATGATATTATATATAAAAATACACGATGCACATATAATTACTAATTATGACATGTATCATTACCAACAAGGACACCAATATCTAAGCACATAAGCCTAACCCCTCGCCTCTGTGACCACTAAAATACCTACAAAAATGAGAATAAAACACATTTAGAACTTAAGAATACAACCAAGGAAAATTTAAGGTAAAAGAGGGTGGAAATGGGGAATATTGAAACAAGTGGAGAAGCTTGAGCTATATGGGAGTATGGTAGAATGTGTGGTGGGGCTAGAGTGGAGCATGAGGTGTGCTAAGAGGGAAGTACAGTTGTGCCAAAGGAACATTAAAGGGAATGGGTGTAGCATGTAGTGAATGCACAAGTTGAGATCTTGGACACACACGAGTGGAGTGTGCAAGGTGCATACGGCTATGTATGAAGTGTGCGTGTGAGAAAGAAAGGGCCCATATGGGTTGTGCATTAATCGTGCATGGATCGTACGAGAGGGGCATAATTAGGGCATGTGAGGATAAATAGTCGTGTGCCTCAATGAAAATGAAGCAAATTGTGATGGGAAGAAGGGAAAAGAAGAAAGTTGGGGTGGTGATGGTTGGGTGACGATCAGGGGGATGATGGGTTGGTAGTGATGGTTATTTTTCTAGGGGAATGGTGGTGTTTGGTGGATAGTGGTGGCTACTGGATTTGATGGCGGGTGACGACAAGAAACAAAACTAGAAAGGAAGGGTGTTCAGGATAGTTTTGGTCGACAAAAATGGAGGGAGTATGGGGTTAGTTGGACATTAGTTGAGGCAGAGTTTGGGAGGTATACAAACACATACACACATTTGTGTGCATGGGGAGGAATTGTAGAGAGGGAAGGAAAGGAATGCATAGGATGGGATTCATGATTTGGAGAAAGATTTGGGTAAAAATTTCAATGGACACATCCCTTAAGATGTGGGAGTTAATGGTGGTGATGATGAATGTAGGATAAGTAGGTTTAGAAGGTAGGCATGGCAAAAGGGTTTTATCGGGAAGAGAGGGATTCACACAAGTTGAAGGGGAAAGAAGAAGAAAAATAAAGGAATCCAAATGGAAGAAAGGAAAAGGGAAAAGAAAAAGAGAAGGAGAAAACGGGGGAAATGGTGGAAAATGAGAAACAAGGAAACAAGTTTAGGGTTAGGATTTGAAATTAGGTGAAAATAATTTAGATTAGAGAATTAGGGTACAATTTATTATCATTAATCCGGGTTAGGTTTAAGTTAGAAATATTAATGACCCAAAATAAATACTACGATTGGGTTAAGATTAATAAATTAGGACAATATAGAAATATTAATTTTTTAAAGTTAGAATTAGGTTAAGATATTAATTACTTAAGATTAAGATTAGATAAAATTTAGGGTATTACACAAAGAATCACAATGGATCATAGGATCCCTCAAAAATATTTAGAGAAACAAACACCAATATAAGATGCATGATACCATGAGAAATAATTTCCATCAAGTAAAAGTGGTGCACCTCTTACTACATAAGAATCTTATAATACTAACTGAAAGTCAAACTTAGGTCAACAAGACCCTAAAGTCTAACCTAACTCATTATTCATCTATTTATTCATTTAATGATCAAAATACACTTTAATGATTTGAATCCCGGTTCATAGGTTTAGATAACTCAAAATGAGTGTAAAAATGCCAAAAACCACTTTTTATCATTAGGAAAAAAAACACATATATATAAAAAAGCTTAACCAAGTCAAAACAAGGTCCCATGTCCAATTTTTTTTTTAAATACAAAAATATTATTTATTGGTTGATGGAAAATATCATTTTATACCAAGAAACTTAAAAATAAAAACCAAATTTTTTTATTACCAAAAATTACTATTCATAAGAATTTATTGTTCATGCTCAATTACTATTTACAAGGGTTAAGGTGAGTAGTTAAAGGTCATGGTCAACCTTTGACCATATACCATGTTAAAAGCCTTTTTTAGGGTATTTTAATCATAATTTACATAATTATCTCACAAACATTATTAATCTTGATTTGAACCCTAATTAGGGTAATTAGAGTGTTAGTAGCCAATAATACTTTGCAAATTATCAAAAACATGAAGAACATGCCTAGAACATTAAAACTCTAATCAAAATTAAAGATCATTAGCCAACATACTATATATCAAAATTTATCTAATAATTAAAAGGGTTAACATGGTATCATCCAATTAATCAAAATAAACAAATTCATCATGAACCCTTAAAAATATCAAGAACACCCTAAAAACCTAAACTTGCAAACATTTCAACCATAAATTAAGCTACCAAAACTTGCTTGAATCAAGACATGATAAACATCAAATTTCATCTATATTTCAATATCTACAACATGGTATCATCAGTTTAATCAAAATAATAAAATTCTCAAAAAACTTCAATATGACTAAAACCCTCAACCACTAATCATGGCACAAATCCATCAATAAACACGTTTAATCATGCTTATATTAATTAAGAATATATTACCTAAAGTCATAATCTCTAAATTATCAAAATAAAAGAAATAATTGAAGATTAATCATACTTTTCCATAAATCCTCCATGAACCTAGAAAACTAAGCAAAATATTAGAGAAATAAGCTCAAAAGTCATAATCATAAAAAAGGTAGAATCAAAGAGGGATGGAAATTAAACTTATCATTAGGTTATGGAGGAAAAGCAAGGCTCAAATATGGAAGAAAAATGGGAGATTGAGCCAAAAATAAAGAGGATAAAGAGGAGATAAAATGGTTCAAAAATAGAAGAAATGATCAATGTTAGAAGGTAAGTTATAACTCTTGAAGTTGAAAGAAAGCCAAATTTCAACCATGGTGGAAATAGAGGAGCCATGTTTTGGAAATGGAAGAAGGAAGAAGTGGCATGCAAGAGGAGGAGAAATATGATGGGATATTTGGTGGGAGATGGAGAAAAAATTATAAAGAAAGAACAAAAATATGATAAGTTAAGAGGTAGAAGGGTGGCAAGGTAATTAGAGGAAATTCTTAATCATTAAGGTTTCATGAGATATTTCTGTCAAAATATTATGGGAATGAGTGGGGGGAATGGGGCCACATGAGGATGAAAAATAATGGGTCATATGGATCTATAACTTAGAATGAAAGGTTAGGATGAAAGGAAAATGGGTAGAGGAGAAAAGAATGGTAAAAATATAAAAACATAAAGCATAGGAACATATCTAAAATGGAAAAAGGATTAAAAGGAAAGTGGGTGGGGGAGAAAATATCATAATATTTATTCAATCCATTTATCATGGAAAGGGAGGAGAAGTAAGAAGAGAAATTAAATAACTTAAGGTAGTATAAATAAGGGTAAAAGGGTAACTTCACAAAGGTAGCAAAAATCAATTTTATAAAAACCAAGGAATTAAGGTAGAAATTCCCCCATGTAAAAAAAAATAGATATTTTCATCTATTAGAGAGTTATATGAGTGAATGATAGAGTTTCATAACGATTAGAGTGAAGTAGAAGAAGAAAAGTTGGGTTTAATGACATATACATGCCTAATAATATCTAACAAAATCCAAGAATTATGAAAATAACTATAGATTATTTTTTAAATCATTTTGAGTTCAATAACACTAAAATATAGTGATCCTCAAAGTTCCATAAATGTTGGTTAGCTAAAAAGATCATTTTGGGGCTTGAAACACTAAAATATGGTACACCAAGAAATGAATAATACTTTTTTTCTTAGAAATCTCCTATTAGAACTTTAAAATAACCTATGATACCTAGAAAATTTTCAAGATTCCATGAAAGAATTAGAATAATTTAGAAGAAGTGTAATAGCCAAAAGTAGCTTAGAATATTTTATAGAAACAAACTTGTGAGAAAGGGTTAAGACATGGAAATGAGATTGGGGTTTCCAATTTGATAAATGTTGTAGTAAAATATTCAAAATAAGAAATTTTTTTTATTTTTTTAATACAAAAGATTCTAAATAGGCTAATGTAACATCCCAATTTTTACGAATAAAAAAAAAATTGTTTTCAGAGTTAAGTGCGGAAGCTAAATCAATAAAATGTTTGGTGTTACTATTACACTTGGTATAAGTCTAATTACCTTTACTGTTCTCATACCAACTACTATGGCTAAAATTATTAATCTTCTTAGATTAATAACATGATTACAAAAATCAGAGTAGAGATAATATCTGATGAATATGGTGCTATGGAAAAACAACTTCAACAATTTACAAGTTCAAAGAGAGAGAAATACAAGAGGACACATGCGGCCAAAAATAACCAGCCTTAAAATGATAAAGGAGTACTAGACAGTCCTACACTCTCAAATGAACCTCCAACTTCAACTAAGTTTAGAAATTGACCTACAAAGACCACTACCCTTTGAATAGGCAAAGACCCACGAAAGAAACCCTTCAGTACAATGGTAATGATCAACCCTTTATACTAAACCAAAATGTAAAAACTAGCACAAAACATATGTAAGGCATCGAACTAAACATGGTATAAAGCATCAACTATACAAGCATAAATTAATCATTCATATAATCACATACCACCCATACATCATATCATTCATACTCATTCATCTAAAATTAGCTGAGACTTACCAAGGGAACATCCAAGCAATGCTCTTTGTAGTATATTTAGAAATGCATCAAATCAAATAAAAGATAATAACCACATACCACACATCCACATCAATCCCAATAAATCTCATAACGCCGGTAAGATCACAAGCACATACCAACACAATCCATAACATCGCAAGCAAGGATCAAAAGCACAATACCATTCACAGGTAGGCACAAAGGTTGCTACCAAAACTCAAGTAGGCACAAAGGCTACTAATGAAACACAGGTAGGTACAAAGGTTGCTACCAAAACTCAGGTAGGCACAAAGGCTGCTACTGACCAATCCAATCATCCAATGACCAAATAATCTATCAATCATTTCCATTTTTATTCACTTAAGGGGAGATCACATCAAATTTGGAGACACTAAGGTATTCTGGTCACACCAGCATAAGGCAACACAATATCTTACTAACTATCAACCTAAGGATGTAAAGGTACCATATTTGTATTAGTACACAAAGGTTACACATTACCCTACCAACAAAGAAACCTAATCCATAAGTATGCATACCCCCTATCAATCCATAGAACAATAGAGTAAGATGTAGGGCATGGTTGGAGCACTAAGACACACCAATAAAATCTAGAATAATCATGGGCTAAACCACGTCTCTAGGGTAGCGAACCCTAAAGAGCCACCATTCCCGATTTCGAGGTCTTTCACTTTACGTATTAGTATTTTATTTAGGTGACCACAAAATATCATATAAATCACATAGATTTGATTCCCACACTTAACCATTTTTGCTTATTTCCAATTATTTAAGATAACTGTAGTCAAGATCATTTCCAAGGTAAATCAATAAAATACATTAAGACCCTCCTAGGCTCAATTATTCATATTTGGGCATATTAGGCTGAAAATGACCTAAATGCCCTTGAAGTCAAATTTATTATACTAACATCCTCCTTAATTACTAAATCCATTTTTATTTATCAAGTTGTCATGAATATGTCAAATAATAATAATTTAAACCAATTTATCCTTTAGTTACATTTCTAGATAAGCCAAATGACCAATTTATCGTTATTCCAGATTTTACATATAAAATCATAGCATGTTTATCCAATACATCCATGATCACGTAATATCATGCTTATAACATATAATACACATTGGTCATGTTGGTTATGGTAAAAATCATAATGCAAGTAAGTTGACCAAATTACCCTTAGAGCTCACTGTAATCCCTCAAAAATTTAGAAAACTTATAATTTAATTAATAGCTTTTATTTGAAATAAATTAGCTTTTAAAATTATATAGTTTAATTATTTTATGGATTTTTGAGTATATAAAATTAGATAGGAATATTTAACAAGTTAAAATAAATATTTTACTTTTTTATCATACTCATTTTATTTAAATAAATTTTCAAATTAATATTTTACTAAAATTATCCTTTTTAAACCTATATATTAAATTAAATTAAATTAAATTATTGAATTAATTTATTACTCAAAATATAATACACTCTATTATTTTATAAATTAAATTATTATAAATTTCCACATTTTTTCTTTTCCTTTTCCTTTTCTATTTTTCTTTTCCTTCCCCCTTTTCTCCCTTTTCCATGTTTCCTTCCTTTTTCTTTTTCTTCCTAGGTTCGAGCCGCCAGGCCAACCCTGCCTTCCTCGGTGCACGACTGGGCCACAAGCCCTTCTCCCTCTCCCCTCCTCTCCTTCTCCTCCTACGTCATAGGCCCAGCCAGATTTTTTTCCTCACCCACCCGCGTGTCACAATCAGCCCAACCTTTTTTTTCCCTTCTCCCGTTCCCCCTGGACAGGCCGACCTATCCTTCTTTCCTGCGCCAACCAGCCTACTCAAATCCTCTCCCCTTTCCTTTCTTTCTTCTTCCACACCCGCCCACCATCCTCTGCCATGCTCGAGCACCCCGACCACACCTGCAACTGCCATGCCCGACCACCAACTACCTCCCTGCTACCCCTTCTCTCTCCCCCCATTTTCTTTCCTATTTCTCTAGCCCTCATGCCTTTTCCTTTCCCTATTCTCCCATTCCCTCTCAAACCTGCCAACTGACCACCCCTGCCATCCCTAGCAGCCCCATGCCTTTTCCTTTCCCTATTCTCCCATTCCCTCTCCCTGCCAATGACCACCCTCTGCCACCCTACTGCAGCCCATTTTTTACTCCCCTTGTCTCTCCCTCTCATTTTTCTTCTCCTCACCAGCATTTCTTGCCCCATTTTTTGAGCTTTACTTTCCCTTCCCTGACGCCACCCTCCGCCACTTACACTGCCGCACTGACCCCCTGCGTTGCCTTCTCCTGCCACCTGCTACTGCCCTGCACCATTACACCACCCCCTCAAGCCACCCTGCAGTCCCCTTCTTCCTCCCCTCCTCTTTTCCCTTCTTTTCCCTCCCTCCTCGACAGCCACCCTTCGTTGCCTCGCCGGTGTCACCTCCACCGTCTTTGGCCACCAACAACCCATCCCCAGCATCCACCTACACACCCTCTTCACTCCTGCACCCTTCACTTGCCTCCAACCCTCCCCCATCTACCTCCTTTACTAGCCTAAAGACCCCAATCCAAACCATCTCCCCCTCCCTTCTACCTCACCACCTTCGACCCTTTCCCCCCTGTAGCCTGCGTGTGGTTCACGTTGTTCATGCAGTGTAAGCTCCACATTGATTTGGGAATTAAATTGTTTAAAATTTTAAGGTATATTAATAGTTAAGTAAAGTGTATTATTAATTAATTTTTCATAAAAAAATTATCCTTTTAATTTCCTACTTCTAATATAATAATTATTGACATTATTTTTTTAGGTGTTGATTTTGCTATTTAAAGCTTGAATCTTTAACCGGGATATCGGTAAGATTCGATTTTTGCGGGAATTAAGGTAATTGTTAAACCCCACTTAAACACATGGAAAAACGTATACTAGCACATTATGAATTTTAGTATGATTTTATGCATGTTATGTGTTGCTTAGTATGATATATGTGTTTTTTTATATTGATTGATAAAAAGAAAAGCATGTTAGATTTTGTGCCATGTGTAGAGATGATACTTAAGGAAGGAGTTTGATTATTGATGGAAATGTTAAATGCTTGTCTATGATTTATTATGTCATTAATGCATGAATAATATTATTGTGAGTATAAGGGTATTTTAGTAATCTACATATGTAAGTATGTAATCTAATATATGTATTTGCTAATGAGTATTATGTTGAATAATGACAAGTTGGTGGAGTTAGATGATAAGAATGAAGTACTAATATTAGTATTTTATGTGGTGGTGGTAAATTCATAAAAGTGGTGTAATAAAGGGGTAAAGTGATAATTTTATAAGTGAAAGGGTATTTTGGAAATTTTGGAGTTAAAGGGTAAAATGGTAAATTGTAAGTAAAAGGGTATCTTGGTAATTTCGAAAGAAAAGGGCAAATAGTAATTTTGTAAGAAAAAGGGCAATATGGTAATTTTATGATTAAATGACAAAATGGTGATTTCATAAGTAAAGGAGTATTATGGTAATTTTGGAAGTAAGGGGTAAAATAGTAATTTTGGATGTAAAAGGGTATTATGGTAATTTGCAAGCAAAAGAGTAATATGGTAAGATTGGATGTAAGGGGGTAAAGTGGTAGTTTTATAAATAAGAGGATATTATGGTAATTTTGGTAGTAAAGGGGTAAAATGGTAATTCGTAAGTAAAAGGGGTAAATTGGTAACTATAATTATGGAGAAGTGTAAATTAGTAATTATAATTATGGAGAAGTATAAATTGGTAATTATAATTAAGGATAGGGTAAATTAATAATTATAAATATGGAGAGGGGTAAATTGGTACTTATAATTATAGAGAAGTGTAAATTGGTAATTATAATTATGGAGAAGTATAAATTGGTAATTATAATAATGGGGAAGGGTAAAATGGCAATGATAATAATTGAGAAGGGTAATTTGGTAATTTTGATAATGGATAAGGATAATTTGGTAATTTATCCAACTAAAGGGGCAATTCGGTAATTATGATAATAGAGAAAGGCAAATTGGTAATTTTGATAATGGATAAGGGCAATTTGGTAATTTATCAAACTAAAGGGGTAATTTGGTAATTATGATAATGGAGAAGGGAAATTTGGTAATATAACCAACTAAAGGGTAAATTGGTAATTATTTAACCAACTAAAGGGGGAAAATTGGTAATCATGATAATGAAGAAGGGTAATTTGATAATTTATCCAACTTAAGGGCAATTTAGTAAATATAACGAAGGAGAAGGACAATTCGGTAATCTAACCAACCAAATGAGAAATATGATATGTGTAGCAATTATGAGGGGTGAATGGTGATATAAAAAGTGTAGGAGATAACTTGGTGACCTAAACCGAGTAAGGGATAATTTGGTCATTGTGCAACCTAAAGGGTAATATGGTAATTTGTCAAGTAAGGAAGGGATGACTTAGTAATTGTATAAGTAAGGGGTAAATAAGTAATTTGCACCTAACATGTCATTGTGATTATGGAATTTCATAAGATGATTCAAATAATGTTGATTAGCAAGGTAAGAGTATTTGATAATTAGTAAGTATCGCGAGAACAAATCTTAATTCAGAATTAGATGAGATTATGATGGCCTTAATGGTTTCTCTGTGATATCTTGGATAACCGTCTGAATAAGAAATGACTAATGATATCAAAACAATTGAAAGTGAATAAGTATCTAATTATTGTGCTTTTTGTGATCACCTTATTGAAATCACTAATACTTAAAGTGAATGACCTACAGATCGGGAATGGTGGCTCTTTAGGGGTCGCTACCCTAAAGACGTGGTTTAGCCAACGATTATTCTGGTATTTGCTGGTGTGCCTTTGTGCCCTAGCTAGGTCCTATATCTTACTATATCTAGCTCTATGGACCTATTTAGGGGGTATGCATACTTATGGATTAGGTGTCCTTATCGGTAGGGTACTGAGTAGCTTTATGCACCAGTACGACCAGGGTACCTTTGCATCCCTGGGTTCATGGTTGAAGGGTACTGAGTGGCTTGTATGCACCGGTACGATCGGTGTACCTTTGTGTCCTGGGTTCTTGATCTCCCATCTGAGGCAAATAAATAGAATTGTTGTGTTGACTAAAGAAAGGAAAAACACTAATTACGAAAGTGAAAGGTTAATGATCCGGGCCCAGTTGACTTATGATATTGAGTACCGATCCACCGGTTATAATAGTAGCCTAAGAGCGTGTTACCCTGGTAGATGATATTGAGTATCGGTCCACCGGATATAATAGTGGCCTAGGAACGTTTTTCCTTGGATCATGATTATTTATATCCCGGTCCATAGGCTAAAATAGTGGGGGTCCCGAGCTTAATAAAACAATAATTGGATGTCAATAATTACGAAAAGATATTAATTACTTATAGTGGAACACCTTGTGAGTCGAGGCCAGACTAGTCCACCGACAAATAATAGTGGCCAGGAGCATTCTGCCTTGGAGACCGATCCACCGACAATAAGAGTGGTCAGGAGCATTCTATCCTGTATGTATTCCGGTCCACCGGATATAATAGTGAGGTTCCCGCACTTAATTGGATATAACTAGAGAGATGATTGAATAATGATGGACTAATGGCTTAAGGATCAAAAGTATCGATTGTACTTTGTAACTTGTTGATATGTGACAGACTTGTTCTGTATGTGAATGTTATGTATGCACCTCTCACTACATATGTATATAGCTTGCATTATGTGTCGCATTGTGGGCCTGTTTTTAAGTGTGGTATTAAAGGGTTACGTAGTACCATAGTACTGAAGGGTTCCATTCATGGGACCCCTGCCTATTCAATGGGCAGTGTCCCTTGTAGGTTCTTTTTTAGGTGCTATTCAAGTGGGCAACGTGAGAGCGCGTAAGGAATTATCCGAGTTTGTAGGGTTTCATCTTTTTTCCCCTTTTAGCCCTGATTTAAATGTAAATTGTATTTGTATCCACCCTTGTTGGATTCTATCCTCGTAAAAGGTTATTACGCTACTCTGATTTAAGTATGTTGAAGTTCTTGTAAATTGTATTTCATTTTTTTAGCCTTAGCACTTGGTATTGGAACGGTATGAGTGAACCCGTTTGGTACTAAGTGTGGCGGTAATATCCCCAAAATTCACAGTTATTGTTTTGCTTTCCCTAATCTTTTAATAAAATGAAATTTTTCAGTAGTGAATTTTGGGGGTGTTACACTCTCATCCATGATTAATATCCCATAATTAGATTCAAGTATACTCAACCTATTATTTATACATACTTATCATACTAAACACTTTCTCGACATTGGAATCACGTTGTCATACCCATAATATTTTACATAAGATAACAGGCCTATCTTATCGATTTTTGGGGTAACAAGAAATAACACATAAATGTGCTATCATGCAACATTTATCATTTTAGTAAGGTATAATGGTTATAATATAGCAACATACTTAGCACAATTCATATACCAAAATCTTAATATGATACCATGGAATGTCTATTAGTTTAGTAGAGTAGCAAAATCCAAAAATTGCAATATCCTACTAAATACTACGAGATCCCGCTAATCAACATTCAAACCTAAAAATAATACCGAAATACCAAATTAATCTTTTTAATGCACAAAATAATACTTATACTAATAAAATATTTTTTTTTGAAATTATCAAGATGCCCCTACTTATTAATAATATTTTCCAAAAATTATTTTGCAACCGAACACGACTCATGTAATGAGGGTTGCATATCAAGCTCGAAGATTATCACCGAGAGAGAAATTAAGGTAAATAAGGGTAAAATGGAAATAACCGTGTTCAAATGAAAGCTTGAGATGTGTGGATGTATAGTAGAATGCATGGTGGAGCTACGGTAAAAATTTAGTGGTGTCTGGATAAAGTTTGGGGCTGAAAATAATCTTACATGACCAAAAATAGGGCGGCTGTAAGCGGTGCACACCTAGACAAAAAGGAAGGATTGTGCATGGCCAAGCGACGTAAGGTGGTACAGTCATGCTCGATCATTGGCAAATAGGTCACAAGTCAAACAAGTGCGCATATGTGTGCATTTGGGCCATGGGCGAGCGTGCAAGGGTGCATGGGGTAGGCTGTGCTAGTTACATGGGCATGCAATAGAAAAATTTAGTGTTGTAAAGGCATGATTGAGGCTTTGTGTTCCTTAAAAACGTGACAGGTGAGAAGAATAAGAAGAAAAAAGAAGCGAGGGTTAGCTACAATGGTCGGCGATTGTGCTAGGGAAGGTTGGGGTGACCTTGGTGGTTGGTTCATTGGTCTTTGGGCAGTGAGGGGGCTGTGGTGGTGCACGGTGGTGATGGGAGGTGTGAAACAAAGAAATAGGTCACAAAATGGGAGTAAGGAGAAGAAGAAAAGATAAAGAAGAAAGGAGAAGGAAGAAGAGGGTCATGTAGGGTGTTTTTAACAAGTTTGGGCAAGAAATGACACAAGCATATGGGGGAGAAGGATAGTGCATAGTCTCTCTATGTGTGTGTGTGTGTATATGTATGTGCGGTGCGAATGAGGAAAAAGAAAATTAGGAGAGGCGTGCGTGAAATGGTGCAGGTTGGGCATGAGGGGTGGTGCAGGGAAATGATGGTTGAGTGTTGGGAAAAATGGCAAGTGATGGAGATGGTTTTGAGTGTGCATTGTGTAAGGATATAAAGAAGAAGAATAGTGGCAAGGTGAGGTGGTGGTGAAGATTGGCAGGGATAAGTGAAGAAGAAGAAGAAGAAGAAGAAGAAGAAGAAGAAGAAGAAGAAGAAGAAGAAGAAGAAGAAGAAGAAGAAGAAGAAGAAGAAGAAGAAGAAGAAAAGAAGAAGAAGAAGAAGAAGAAGAAGAAGAAGAAGAAGAAGAAGAAGAAGAAGAAGAAGAAGAAGAAGAAGAAGAAGAAGAAGAAGAAGAAGAAGAAGAAGAAGAAGAAGAAGAAGAAGAAGAAGAAGAAGAAGAAGAAGAAGAAGAAGAAGAAAGGTTGATGGATGATGGATGACTGCAGAAAGATGATGGGTGATGGTGCAAGTGGGGAGGGATGCAAGTTGCAGCAAATCAATCATTGCGGCTTACGTTGATGGGAGAAATAGAAGAAAGAAAAGAAAAGGAGAAAAAAGGAAAAAGAGAAGGGGTTGGTGGATTAGTTTAGGTGATTTTGGATTAGCCAAAAATAGTTAGGATTAGTGAAAATTTTAGCGGATTTGAGTTCGGTTTACTAAATACGGTTTATCTGGGTCAAAGATTTAGATTTTGTTAAAATTTTAGGATTAAGAAATTGATTTAAGGCTAAAACAAGATTTTCTAAGATTAGAATCAAATTAGGACTTTAATAATATAGGGTTAGGCTAAGAAAATTTTTGGGATATTACAACTGGGGTTTTCAAGAAACAATGTATTACAAGTTATATATTATTTAACATGTGTGTATTTTAGTTATGGAAAATATATATTTTAGGTATGAATATGTGTATGGTAATGCTAAAGAATGTGTATTTTAATTGTATAGAATTTATAATATAAAATGTGAGCATTGCATCACTATAAGATATGTGTTTTAATTATGGACAATGTGTAGTTTTGTTATAGATGTGTATTTTTCTTATGAATGTATATTTTTTGTTATAGGGAATGTGAATCGCATTATTAGAGTACGTTTATTTTAGTTGTGAATAATTTGTATCTTATAATTAGTGTATGTATATTTTAGTTATGGAGAATGTGTATGTCTTCCTTGCATTTATATAATATAACATATGTGAATCATTTCATTGAATTATGTGTATTATAGTTATGAATAATGTATGTGTGAGGTATGGAGATGTGTATTTCTCCTTGCATCTATATATATAGATGACATGTGTATTGTATCAATGGAAAATGTGTATTTTAGTTATGGAAAATGTGCATAGTATTACTCAATGATGTGTATTTTAGTAATGGAAATGGGTAATATATAACATAAATATATTTGTATTATGGTACTAGAGAGTGTGCATTTCGGTTATAAAGAATATGTAATTTAGTATAGATAATGAAGAAAATTATTTTATTTAGGGTTGTGTAAAAAAATTGGGATTGGAAAATTCGATCCGAAA
The DNA here is from genome assembly GCA_030549775.1 of Tamarix chinensis. NCBI lineage: Eukaryota > Viridiplantae > Streptophyta > Magnoliopsida > Caryophyllales > Tamaricaceae > Tamarix > Tamarix chinensis. Next base: position 74,408,845 of record CM060179.1, on the reverse strand, counting down.
TCTAAAAAATACTTTCCAAGAAAATTCAATTGCAATTGAAGTGAATATCTAGTATGATTTTTAATTGGATTATCTTAACTAGTATAATATTGAGGTTTTCAATGTATTATATAGTATATTGAGAATATTAAACTCTATTAATACGTATTAAAGTACATTATACTATATTTTTAGTTTATGATAAACATATTATATAGTATATTATGATTTATTGTAATATGTTTTCCAAATATATGTAGCTAATTATGAATATTAGTACAATCAAATATTCTAAATATATCCAATAAAGTTTTATGAATATTTGATCAAATGGTTGTCAATATCCTATTTTGCATACCTCTTATTTTTGCTATGCAGAATGTGTATTATATAACAACAAAATGTGCATTATATAGAAATATGAATAATGAAGAACGTCCATTTTACTTCTACAAAATGTGTTTTAAAATGCTTGTCATGTGTGGGAACCAAACATAAGATCTTCTACACATTACGTTTGCGCACTCCACCACTTATGCTATCAGAAAAATAATTGTTATTCTATGCATGTATCTTTCTTGAATTGACACCCTACTTTTCAAAGAAAAATATTTTATCATATAAAATTAAGAAAGGTATATTAGTCAAAGATTTATTACATCTTTTAAACATTTTGTTCCGTTATTCGTATCATTGCTCACAATTGTATTTTGATAGACTTTTTGTGTCATTTTTGGCTATCTAAATACTCTTAGATAATCCTAGACTCATTATATTTAAATTCCTTAGAATTTTCTAAGTCTCTTAGATTTTTATTTTAAATGAAGGTTTTGAGGGAAAATACTATTTCTTATTCAATTAGTTTTTATTTTGTTTTATGCCTTGAAAATATATTTTTAACTATCTAAAATTTATAAAACTTTTCATATCAGTATATTTTAGTGCTCTAAATTTAAAAATGAATTGAAATTATATTTCTTTTAATTTTTAGATAAATTATCATTTTTAGGAAAAATAAGTCACTAAACAGTAACTTATGTACTTAGAATCTAGCCCTTCATCCTAGCCTAACTCTCCACCACCATTCACATGCACAATTCATGTGTCCTAATCCAGTGTCCATGTAATGATTAATATTCCTTAATCATTACATACAACTAACTTAGCCTGCCTATTCATCCCCTTTCCCTTCTTATCCATTTGGTGCATCTCCCCTTTTCAATTCACCCCCTTAGATGCCTATTTCCTATGCCATTTTCATTGACCACCAAAAAGTAACAACACATACCCCCTTCCACTTATTGATTGCAAAATAATGATTGCACTCACGGTTAATCCCCCTTTCATTCCCTCTTAGTTTATAACTTGTTCCATAATTGGTTATCCTCCTAATTTCCTCCCCTTAAGCCCCACCAATTTTATCACTTTTTCTCTCTAATCCCATTTCATATTAAGCCTCCATTCATTCTCCATTAAATCCCCATTGAATATATCATCACATGTGTTTAACAAAATATTGGTTGAATCATTTGCTTATATATTCTTTCTTTCCTTTTTACCTTAAAATATTATGGCTTGCTATAATATTTTGATCCTATTTTTGGTTAGGTTTGATTGAGTTCTTTGAGTCTCTCTCTATATATATGCCTGTCTCTCGCTCCCTCCCTCTATCTCCTCTTTTTATTTAGCTTATTGAGCCAAGTAAGATTAATCTTACTCACTTTCACGTATGATTTTATAAAGCTTAATATAGGTAGAGTATGTTATTTTATGAATCTTATGGTTGAAGATGAATATGTGTATATGTTGGGATTATACAAAATGAATTTATGATGATGAATATCATTTTCATAACATTATATTAAAGGTTTGGTCATGGTTGTAAGTGAAAGAGGCATGAAAACAACTAGTTCTAAACTTGCGAATTTATGATGTTAACTTTCGTGACTTACCACTCATAGTTAGATAAGATTTAGATGACATATTTGGTATCAAACTAAATCTAACGATTTATAATTTCCAAATCAACTTTTAGATCTCAAAAATGTTAAGAATCGAAGAAGTTATAATTTTTTTCCCTTGGGTGTGCATATATGTTTTGCTAGCTTGAGACTAAAAACCACAAGTTTAGGGTTGATTTTGATGTTCGAATTGATTTTTGATTAAGTTGACGATTCCATGTTATTAATTGGCATCTTAGGTACAAATTTAAGTATGGTATCCACTAAATTAATATAACTTATAATATATCAAATATTTAGGCAAATCATGATTTTATGTGGTAGTGCACTATTCATTAAAGATGTACTAAGTGTTCTTTATGATTCTTGATATTCTTCATGACTAACCTTAATGACACATTGATCCCGACTCAATCACATCACTAAGGACATAAGTAGGGTTTATATAATATTAATTATGATTACTCATAAAAAGACCAAAATATTCTTAAAATGGTAAAATATGGATCATGTGAATAGTGATAGTCAAACTTTGAGGACTTGGACTCGATCCTTGATTTTAACTTGGAATTTGACTTTGTGTCATTTTACTCAATAAATATTAAATTTTTTCTAAAAATGGAATACAACCTTATTTTGCAATTTTAAACTTAAACATGTTTTTAGTTTCCGCTCAATCAAACCATAAATGGTCATTTTGGTATTTAAATGATTACTTCTAAATTTTTAGCATAAATGTTCTATACAAAGTTGTGTTAGCTTTAGACCTTATGTTCTATATGATATATGATCATGGTTTTGTGTTGGTTTTAGGCACACCAACAAGAATAGTTTTAAAATATCATTGTGCGTTGATTGTTAGACACTAAGAGATAACGGCATAGCCTGATGCATACACTAAACTAAGTAATATGGGTCCCTTGAAATCCTTACAACTCTAGTCTTCATCAATTAAATACCATTGCATGGTGATCGTGAAATATAATATAATTACCGTTTCATGTTGACCATTAAAAATAAATAACTACAGGCATAGTATAATTTTCTTCTACTTAATAGTGTGTCAAAAGTACCCCTAGGGGTTGTATATACTTAAGGATTAGGCTACTTAGAGGCTACGAAAGGTTGAGCATTTCCCCAAGAATCTACTCATGCTTTTTAAATGAGTTTGAGCCTTTCCTTAAGAGCATGTTGTGTCTCTTAATACTGGATTGGCAAAGACCATAGTTGGTGAATGGGTACAACCCATGGTTCTGGAAGCTGTGGTTTTAACCTAAAATTTTGACATTGTGCATGTTTAAATGTTGGTTTGTATCTATCCAATTATGTTATTAATAAGCATATTGCTATATGGGGTCTATTGTGTTTTACATGTTATCTATATTATGGTGTAGCAGTTTAATCTTACCAGCACACAAATGTTGACATGTCCATTTCATGGTCATTGCTCAATTCAAATGGGTAGATGACATAGTTGGTGTGCAGGGCTTTGTGTACTTGGTTGATAAACATTATGAAATTCAGCTATCTAAAAATGACTAGTGAGAATGGTAGGATGGAGATTGATCTAGCATAAGAGTTAAATTGACTGACACCTGGCTTTGTTTTACCCTGTAGTGGGAACATTTTAAAGCTCATTGGTTGTTTAAACTCTTTGCTTTTATTTTACGTAAATGATGTTGTTGTGTAATATAACACATTAATTAACTAATAATGTTTTAACACTCCTTTATGTATATATATATGCTTATATTTTAAGATTGTGAGTGTTTTCTCATTTCAATAATAGCTTTGCAATTGGCACCAGTTAAATGATGATCACACCTTGCCTGATGTTAGTTGGGGGCAAATTCATCATATTTTTCAGTTTTATTTCCACATTACTTTCTTTACGACAAAGAAAAATAGTTAGTAAAAATGAGGGTATTACACTTATAAATTATGCTAGAAACTATTTCTAACATATGCATAGGAAATGATGTAATTTGTGGTGGTTTACCTTATATCAACTTAATGTAGGTTATTGCTAAATCATAGGATTATGTGGGGTATACGTTGGTGTGTTGTCCTAGTGATAGTGCCATGATTTTGTTAGTAGAATTTTCATATAGTTAGGATTCTTATGTTAGAATTTGTGGTGGTACACGTTGACCATGCTAGTAAGAGACATTTATGTTATGATGATAAATTAATAACTAATAAGAGGACTTGAATAAGAATTATGCGTTCTCTTATCTCCATTCTATATCTATTTTTTTACATACTTGTATTCAATTATGCAAGTACTTATGAATAAGAAAATCTAAAATACTAGGAAGACTTGGATAGAAAATGAAAGGTAGAAACACGTAACATACTACTTATTTTGAAATACCCCATAGAAAATATCACTCATGATATATAAAAAATATCCACCATGGCATAACTTGAATATAGTATTAAAAATTGGACCAAACCAACCTTAAATTGTATTCTAAATATGTTTTTATGAAGTATGGTAGAAATGGTTACTGTGTATAATGAATGTAGCAATTCTTACTTTTCACATTGAAATTATAACTCTTTCAAATAAATATATCTATAAATATAGACACACACATACCTAAAATATTCTCTACAAACAGATACCTATATTACTATACTTTAAATGGGAAAAGGAATGCACATGTATATGAAATGGCGCATGCACATCCTTTATTGCATACCTTTTAATACAAGAATACACATCTTTTAATACAATCATAAATATCTTTTGGTAAAATAATACACATCATTAAATGTAAATAAGTACATAGATCGAAAATGAATTACACATATACTGGGATATATTTTGGGGTTGTGAAGTTAAACACCAAAAGCCTAAGGAGGCACCTAATCTATCAAAGTAGCTTACTTAATCATATCTAATACTCAAGGTGAGACCATCCTTAAGGGAATTACCAATAACCTAGGCATACAAACGAGTAAAATGGGGCACAAAGGTGGCTAGATATCAATATTAGAGCATTTTAGTGGCATAACCTTCTCACGAGGTATATCAGTCTAACATGAAGAAAAGTACAAATGCTTCAACAACAACCCCCTATAATTTAACATTGGCATTTTCCTTTTCCCCCAAAACTAAGGTTCATATCTTATTTGTGACTCCCATGGAACCTAAATGACCATATATCCCCATCCACCAATAGTACCAAGTTAAAACAAAGGGCAAGGTCTAACTCGTGGAGTGATTGAATAACATTCAAGCACCAAATCATATGAAACATTTAAATAATAATGGAAGAGCATATGAAGTCTTTAACACAAGTCACCTTTACAATAATTTGCTCAAAATGTTTCAATGAATAATAGGACACCAATAACTCAGGGGGAAAACAAAGGAACTTGAGGGTTAAAAAGTAGAAATACTATCATTAGCATTTTCAATGAAGATCAAAAGAGGAGCGTGATCCTTTAAAAAAACCACCAATATAATTAAATCCAAAAAAGATTTTACTATGTACCATAGACCTGCCAGATTGAATATCTCAACCTAAAAGCATGGTCATATGATTCTTTGAGTATAACAAGGGAGTTCTTCATCCTTTACTGGACATATGAAATTCTTTGCATTCTTGACAACAACAAAATTATCAATACACAATAAATACCAATATTGTTAGTAGTTAAAACAATCGAATAATGCTAGAGTCTAGGAAATATCAAGTTATACACTAAGTAGATAACAAAATCCCATAATGAGAATTCATAATTATAGCATATTCTTGAGGTTTGAACTTAACCAAATCAAATTTCAAATTGTTAAAGAGCACTTTTAAGACATTTTTGTAATATTTTGTATTTTCCACACTTTTAAACCTAATAAAGTAAAAATGTACATATAAGAGATAAATATAACAATTACCTAATAAAATGGATTCTACCCCTTCATCCTTATTGCGTCCCTATTATAATGAAATTGAATAAACTCACAATATAACTATGAGTTTCTCTACAAATGTACAGTGTAACCTTTAATTTCTAGTAATTAATAGTATAAACTTGAGTTTATGGCTTCTCACACCAAGTAACTATTCATTAGTTTTTAGAGTTCATGATGTCTAAACAAATTTTTAAACCCTATTTACCCTTAAACTTACTTGTTACTTTCCATCTACCTCTTATTACTTACCCTCAAAAAGGGAAGGGAAAATATAAAGATAAATTTTTTAAAAGAAATATTCTTAATCATATTTGACATTAACTTTCCCAACAATTATGGAAATTAATGCATCAAAAATCAGGGAGGTTGAAGAATAACAAGAAAAATACGAAGAGATAAATCCCCAAGTAATCAAACAATACTAGAATAACATAAATAAAAACATATATAAACATATTCCAAGTATAAAGCTTACCAAATATGAGAGGAAGTTAAGATTAAAAATTAATTCTAAAGAAAATCAATCTAGAAAAACTAAGATTCAAAATTATTTAAAGGAAAATCCCAACTCACATAAAGCAAATTAAATCCATTAATTCTAATTTCTCACTATATCGAAGCCTAGATACAATAGATCTAGGAACAAGAACACCAAGACATGTAGAGATCTAAAGTGTCATATCAACAATGGACTATAAAAAATGTAACTCTAGATCATTGTATACTACCATAACAACACCTTCTTCCTCATCCTCACTCGGTTGATTCAATGACATCCAAATATCGCCTAAACCACTTGCCTAATTAAAGATTCCAAAATGGGTTAAAGACCATGTGAAATAATTTAGATAAATACTTAAAGCAAGTAGTTGATCAAATTCAAACATATAAACATATGAGATCTTTGAAGAAGGTGAAACATGGCAGTAGACTTTCTTATTTGTTACATAAAATGGGATGGAGTTTAGAAGAAGTGATAGGTGTGATCGGGTTTGATTTTAAACTGACAATGGAGATAAATGAGAGGAAGAAAATATGGTGAAGGGGTTTTTATCAGAGTTGGTGGTACAAAAAGTGAGATGGAACTTGAATAAAGTGATGGAAGCATTTGGATTTGATTTTAGACCAAAAATGGAGAGATAAAAGAGGAATAAGAAGATTGTGAAGGATTTTTTTTTATAGGAGTTCGTAGATAAAATTAGGAAATTTGTTGAATTGGTAAATCTACTATCATAACATGAATTTAAGTGGTTTATGGTAGGGTATAGGGAGTTTTTTTTTACTAATTTTAGTAATTGGTTTTTGCAACATGGATTTAAATAGTAACACCCCAAAATTTTAGGATTGATTAATTGCAAAATCCAAAACACAAAATGTAGGAGTGTCATGCCACATCAAATATAGAAGAGGCATTCACTATGCCTAATATAAGTCGAGTGTAAGGTAAAAGTAACCTTGTTCCTAGGAATTAGATGTAGAAAGTAATTGATTTTACCATGATATATGATATGAAAAAGAAAGAAGGAAATACGTAAAATGAAAACTAAACACTAAGAGTCCATAAAGAGATAGATATATCCAAATAACCATACCATATACCAAATTTATCGGTGCTCATCAAAGGCAAGCACATTAAAAATAGTAATTGAAAATCCTACAAAATAAGGTGGATCTACTCATGGGAATGAGTTGTACCTATGAAAAGGATGATCAGTACATTGCATACTAAGGTAACAATACATTTAAAGAAAGGTTACACAAATTCATAAGATTACAATAAGAGATAAATGTGCATATAGAATAAAATAAGGGTACCAACTCATTTATTCACGTTGAGTTTAGGGCCCCCTATTATTCTCAACCGGTGGAATAGTATCATAAATATATAACCCCAGGGCATAAAGCTCTTAGCCATTATTCTCAACTGATGGAATGGTGTCATAAATATATAACACCAAGAAAAAATGATCATGGTCATTATTCTCAACTGGTGGAATGGTATCAATATTATAGAACCCTAGGGTATAAAGCTCTTAGACATAATTCTTGTTCGGTGAATATATAGGCAAAGTCGGCCCTAACTTACGTGGTATTTCACTTTAAGTGATTAATATCTTATCAATGATTATGATCATTTAAATAATTTATTTAATTTGATTTCAGGGACTCCACCACTTTCAACTAGTGGAACAATATCATAAATACAACCCTAGGGAAATAAGCTTCTAGCCACTATTCTTGTCCGGTGGAACAGACAGGTACAATAAGTCTTGACTCATATGATCTTTCACTTTGAATGATTAATACCTTATTAATGGTTATTTTTTTTACGGTCATTATACAAACACACACATAGACATGTAAGGTACATGTCCCAATATATCTTTCTAAAGACAAGCCATATTCCCCTAAGAAATCTAAATTTCACAAGTCTAGCATAACTTATCCCCCAATACTTATTTTATCACCAATGTCAATAATTTTCCTTAAAATATTATTATTGAAAAAATACTAAAAATTAAGGTTAACTCTGAAGCCTTACAGATGATAAACTACATTTAGGGTTACTATTTACTTTTCCTACAAAACTCAAATTTCACCATTTAATCATAACTCTTCCTATAATATCCATATAACCACAAAATTTAATATACATTCCTAAAATAATAATAGTGACATTATATACAAAAATTTATGTCTAAATCCCACGTATTACTCATGCAATAATAATCTACCCTTAGGATTACTATTCCTATTTTCCACAAAACCCTAATTTCATAATTAATCATAAATTTTCCTATGGCACTCATATAACCACCAAATTTAATATGAAAACTTAAAATTTTAATATCAACAACATATCCAAAATTTAAAGTAAATTTCCAACATTTCACACAAATGATAATAATTGCCCATAGGGTTACTATTTTCACTTAAAGCTAGTTTTCTCATTTATTGGACTTAGACAATTCCTATTCATTACAAATATTCCACATAATATACTTAACATATTTTGAACCAATTACCACATTAAAATGCCCAATATTCTATTTTACACCCATATTAACCAAGATACCCCGAGATAGCTAAAATACCTAATATTTCACAAAAATCTTATGAGTCCTAATATGAATGATTTTTTAACCTCCAATACATTCTATGAACATAAAAATGCATAGCCATAAGTATATATAGATACTTTGTATCCCCATTCATCTCAACCAAGAATATACACAAATCATGTTTTCGTAAGTTTCTTACCTTTTCTTTCGACATATAATACTATATATCATATAGTACCAATATCATGATAATATTTCCATAAAACAATTTCAATCATGGTAACACAAGCAAGTATATACATTTTGCACATAAAAGCTCTAACTATGACATATATCCTCACCAAAGCAACTCTAGTTTTTAAGCACGTAAGACTTATGCTTTCTCCTATACTATAACTGGGTATCACCTAGAAGTTAAAATACACAAAAATAAACTTAGGATAAATTGAGGCAAGGGAGAGGAAAAAAAAGCAGAGATAATTGAAAAGTTTAACGCTTGGGTAGGGTAGTGCACAAAGGCAGTGTGGTGTCTAAGGTGGCGGTGGTAGTGATGTTGGCGGTTAAGGGTAGTGGTGATGGTTGGAATCAAGGGTGGTGGTGGGATTGGTAGGAGTTGGCGCTTGGGTAGGGTACGCCAAAATTTGATGCACTGTCGTATGCACAAAAAATTTAATAAATAAATCCTAATTCCCAAATACGTAGTATATGGCAAGAAGGAGTCGAACCCACAAGGAATGGTATATAATCAATAATTCTGTAATCGATGTTAAAACCCTGGTTATGTAATAACATATAATTCTATCATCAATATCTAAACTATGGATAAATAATAAAACATTTTACTCACTAATTAATGAATAAGGATAGGAAGGTATTGATTATGGAATTAGGATATCAAATAATCATGGAGAAAAGAATGATTCCAAATGATTTAATGTTGACTTGTAGAAACTCATATTAATTCATTTCTTTGCTTTCTCTCAATTTTAATAAATTGAATAAGCTCTCAATTTATCACCTAACCAATTAATAACCTAGGTTAAGAACTCTAAATTCAATTAATGGTAGCATTACGAATGGAAAGCAGTCAATTATGACCATAATCACATAAGCTCGAATCATGCAATCATACGAATTAATGGACAAGATTAATAATTAATCTTTTGCTACTATGGAAACGTTAATTAACAATTACGTATTAATTCTGTTATCCTAGCGTAGATTAAGATCTAAACTGGATAGGTGATCAGTCTAATTAGTTTAAATTCTTAATCAATGATGCGAGATCATTCAATTCCGTCCATCAATTCAATTAAATTCCATCTAGAATCATGAATTCAAAATCCAAAACCCTAATTCCGTCATCAAATCCTCCTACCTTATACTACCTACATAATTTTAATAACACACAATCAAATGCAATAATCTATAATTAACATCAATGCTTACAAATAAATTAACAATGAAACATCAAACATAAGAAAAATAATAATGCAACAAAGAGAATTGATTTGCATTCAATCAAAAATCAAAACTTGCAATTAAAAGAGGAATGGAGAAGAACTTATCGAATTGAATTGCGGAGCGTTGATTGTTCAATTGAATACAATGGAGAGAAAGAGAATTGGAATTAGAAATTACGTGTGGTATCTAGAGAGTATAGAGAGAAAGAGAAAATCCCATTCTCGAACTCCCCCGAACCACACACTCGAATGTTCAAACTTTAGAAATATATCGGGGAAACGTTGCGCGAACGGTTACAGAATTTGAGAAAAACACGGTCCGTGTTTAGGAAACACGGTACCCCCATGTTTTTCCTTGAACTCTCGGCCAAATGCTGAATTTTAAGTGCTGAAATTTGTGAGCCGATAGAAAAACACGGGCCGTGTTTAGGAAACACGGGGGGGCCGTGTTTCTTGTTCCTTCATTATTTCTTCATGAAATTTCAACACAATATTCCCTTTGATATATATTCTTCATTTCCAGTCTTTTCTTCCATTGATTCTATATCTATTGATGTGTTCTTTGTTAGCTTTTCTCTTTCCATCGATTTCTCCTTTGAATTTCTTCATTTTTATCTTTTCCTGCAAAATCTATCCAAAAGAGAAAAACTCGAGAAAAGATTACATGTTATAAAAGTAATGAGGAATAAATGACATTTTTACTTAGCAAAATAACATATAAATCTCATCTATCAATGGCCAGGAAAGAAAGAAAGGACAACAGAGACATAGTGAGAAAGGCCCTGGTTGTTCTAAAGGGGAAAATAAGAAAGGAAATAGCAGAAGGAGGAAGACAACTAGAAAAGATAGAAAAATGGAATGGGCTTAGTGTGTAGGCTGAGGAAGAAAAAAGAAGAATGTATGTTGGGCTGAAGCATAACCTAGGGAAGAAATGGAAGAAAGGAAAAAAAAAGAGAAAAAGAGAAGAAGAAAAAGGGAAAATAAAGGAGAGAAAAGAAAAAAAAAGATTTAGAATTAGGATTCTGGTTTAGGTCTAAATTTTGGAAAATTACTCTATAATTTTATTTATCAATTATCTGAGTTTAGGGTTAGGCTAAAAATAACATAAAATATAATTATCTAAAAATTAAAATTTAGATTAGGTTAAAATATTGATTGATTGATATTGAAATTTAATAAAATTTCAATGTATTACACAAATCGATCTTAGTCATTTATAAGAAAAATAGGCCTAGAAGACTTAACATACGTGCAGTAAAGGATAAGTTTCAAGTCCAAAGAATGTATCAACATATAAGAGTAAAGGCAACTCAATTTTATTGGTATATCATAACTTGGTGCCACTAAAGGTTTCGAAGACATTAATTAATCATTTGATTAGCATGTCATGGAGGCCGAGCCGTGAAAAATAAACTACACAATTGGGTGTTACTGATACTGCTGAATGTGAAGTGCGCCTTAACAGAAAAAAAATACTTAACCCATCTCTTTTTGTGTTGTGTGGTGGCTAATAAACTCTAGAGAAAGATCCTAAAATGGTTAATTTTGCCTCATTTCATTATAACTTGGGAAAACTACCTTCAATGGATAATTCAACTTACTAGAAGAGATCAAGGGAAGACTTGTTTATGGAGATTTTTTTTAGAATTATTTATAAGATTTGGAAGTATAGGAATTGTATTATATTCCAACTAAAACAAGATATTATTGACAATGTTTTGAACCAAATTATTTTTGAAACTTTTATTAGATATAGTGTAATGAGGGATATGAGGATTCATAAGTACTTGTAATACCTAGATCACTGGTAATGTTGTAATTCTTCAATGAGTGTGTGATTGATTGTATCCTCTAGGCATTCTAATGTACCGATTTACTCATTTTGGTAAGGAAAATTTTAATTACTTACTAAAAAAATTGATGAAAATTTATCTAGTATATGAACTTATAAAATCAAGATTATACGGTGAGTTTATAAAAGCTCAAGATTATATTGTGTACTTAAAAAAATTAGGGTTATCAAGTGTAATATCTCAATATTTTTTTTTCTTCATCCCTATCTTATGGCCAATATATATATATATAAACTTCACCACCCTTATCTTATCCTAAAAAAATTAAAGTTGTAGCTTTATCAAATATGATGGATCTTGCCTCTTCATCTTTACTTGATAAAATGAATTAAGACCTTTCATAAATCATATGTATGTATGTGTGTGTGTGTGTGTGTGTGTGTATTTCACATCATTGATCTTTAGGTATCACTGTAATATCTCAAACCTTCCTAACCCTAATTCCATGGGTGATTAGTCTCCTAATCCTTTCTCTAACCCTTAAATCTTGTGTGGACACCCTATCCATACCTCCAAAACCCTCATTTTTACCCTTCTACCCTTTAAAACCTAGTTTTAAATTCAACCAGTCAACAGTCTACCAACCAACAATGTTTTAAACCCTATTATTCAGGGCATTTGGAGGTCGACCACCAACCTCTTCAATCGATAATACTTGGAAACTTTTCACAATTATTAAAATTAATATTATTTTTTTTTACCTCAAATCAAATCCTATACCTTTTTTATATTTAGGTTCCTAAAATAATTTCTTAGATTTCCATAATTTTTTAAAGTTTTTAGGAATTATTTGATTATGTTTTCCATTTTCACCATTTATTGAACTTTCTACCTTACCTAAACTATTTTTAATTGCCATTGACTTTCTTGGACATGAAGGCTTCAAAATTCTAACATTCTTACACTCCATGAACAGTTCCTACATTATCCTTACTCATTTAACCAAAAATATATCCATAATCACCTTCATCACCATCCACCAAGTATGTTACACTCTCACGTCTCTGCCAACCACCATCATCACTCTTCTTACTTGTAAGAAACCCCTCCTATATGACTTATCCCTTTCTCGTCTACCTTGTTCGACAACCAAAAGGGGGTGATTGATATTTGGTTGATCATTATACACTTAACCAATTTTCTATACTTCAACTTTACTCTCTCCTCTCTCTTCTCTTCTTGTCTTATTGGGTTTGTAACACCCTAATTTTTAAGACCGAAAAACTTCATTTAAAGAGTTAGACACGAAAGCTATAAAAAAAAAGAGTGTTACCGCCACACTTGGTACAAGTAGGGTTTTTTCTATTATTCTCATACCAAGTGTTAAGGCTAAAATCATTATTCTGCTTAAATTAATAACATGATTACAAGAAACATAATAGAGAGAAAAAACATGTAAGTATCATGCTAAATAAAATTAACCTTAGTGGTTACAAAACTTAAAGAGAGAGAAAGTATAGGAGGATATGAGAGTCCAAATACAACCAAAATCAAGTTAACAAAAAGAACACTTGATAGTCCTACATTCTCAATCCGAACTACTAACTTTTGACTAAACTCGAAAGTTGACCTAAAAAGTCCACTACCCATTGAATAGTCAATGACTCATGAAAGAAAACATTTAGTATAAAGGTATTGAGCAACCCATTATACTAAACCAATATGAAAAACCAATATGTAACACATATAAGGAATTACAAAATTAAATGGTATAAAACATTAAAATGTACATGCATTAATTGAAATAGGATAATCATTCATATAACTAAATACCACCAAGGACATATGATGTTCATACTTGTTTATCTGGAACAAACTGAAACTTACTAATCGAACATCCAAGGGATGATCTTTGAAGTATAATTAATAACATCATCAGCCTTGAATCATAACAATAAAAATAGTCACAAAGCTCATTATCAATACCAACATATCTCATACATCACAGGTAGAGTCACAAGCATAAGACTAATAAAGTCCATAACATTATTCTTAACTACAAACAAAACTAATTAGTGATTACAATCATTCTAATTATTTATTCATATTGAGTTTAGGGACCCCACTACGCTCAAATGGTGGAATGATTTATCAATATAAAACCCTGAAGAAAAACACTCCCAGCCACTATTCTCTACTGGTGGAATTGTTAATCAATATATAACCCGAGGGAAAAATGCTCTCTACTCCTACTATTCTCTACCAATGGAACTGTTTATTAATATAAAAACCTAGGGTAAAATGTTCCCATCCACTATTCTCTATCGGTGAAATGATTCATCAATACACAATCCTAGGGTAAAATACTCCCAACCACTATTCTCTACAAGCAGAATGGTTCATCAATATACAATCCTAGGGAAAAATACTCCCGACCACTATTCTCATCCGGTGGAATGGATCGGTACAATCAATCCTAACTCAAATGATTTTTCACTTTAAATGATTAATGAATTATTGGTCATTATAGTAGCATAGCCTATAATAATAAGACCCAAAAATAATTATTTATATTTTTATTTAGTTACTCGAGGAGAGATCAAATCATCTAGGAGATACTAAGGTACTCCAGTTAAACCGGCGCATAAGGTAACACAGTATCTTAATGACTATCAACACATGAACGTAAAGGTACCCTGGTCGTATTAGTACATGAAGGTAACACAGTACCCTACTGACAAAGACACCTAATCTATAAGTATGCATACCCTCTATACGTTCGCAAAGCTAAATAGAGTCAGATATAGGACATAATTGGGACACTAAGACACACCAATAAAAATGCATGATCAATTGTGGGCTAAACCATGTCTTTAAGGTAGTGACTCCTAAAGAACCACCATTCCCAATCTCAAGTTCTTTCACTTTAAGTATTAGTATCTTATTAAGATGATCACAAAATTACATATGAATCATAAATATCCAATTTTCATACTTAATCATTTTTACTCATTTACAATTATTCCGAGACAACCATAACATAGATCATTACTAATGTTAATCATAAAAATATACTAAGGCTATCCTAGGCTCAATTATTCACATTTGGCCGCATTAGGCCTAAAATGACCAAAATATCCTTGAGATCAAATGTATCACATTAACATCCTTTTTAATTACTAAATCCATTTTATTTATAAACTTGCCATAAAAAGGCAAAAACATAATAATTAAATTTATTATCATGTAAATTAAATTATCGGATAAGCTAAATGATCATTTTTTCCTTATTTAAGATTTGACACATAAAACCCTAGCATGCGTATCTAGTATATCCACGATCACATAATCTCATGCTCGACAACATATAATACACATTAGAGATTATTTTTAGGATAAATATCATAACACGCCTAAAATGACCAAATTGTCCTTAGAGCACACATCCATAATTATTATTCCACAATCATATCTAAGCGTGCTTAACCTATCATTTTCTATGTAGATGTTTACATAATCATAAAAGATCACGTTTTCCATACTTTTATATTTGAATTATTTTACATAAGACAACATGCTATTTTTACCCATTTTTTATGATATCAATAATCAATACATAATTATAAGATAATGAATCATGCTTAACATATTTTATACACAAAAAACTAATGTGTTATCATGCAATTTCTAACATTTTAGGAGAGTATAAAAGTTAAATGTTTTCCAATAAAAATACAAATTTGTGGTATCCTACTAAAAATTACAAGGCCTTGCTAAATAAAATATTTATTTTATGAAATTATCAAAATACCCTTACTATTTATAATGAATACCAAAATTCTTTAAAACCAAAACTACCTCGCGTTGCATGCGCAGCTCGAGCAGCGCATGAGAGAAGGGGAGTTGTTGGGCTAGTTGGCTAGTAGTGGTGTGTGTGATGATAGTGGTGGTGGATATAGTGGTTAGGTAATGTTGGTTTATACGGTGGCTAGTACCAAAAGGGAGGTATGACTAATGGTGGTCATAATGGTGGTGTTCAGGCTCTATTAGCTAGGTGGGGATGGTGGCTAGAAGGTGGTGATGTAGGAGGGGATTTGGGATGGAGAGGGCCGAATTAAGGGTGGTTGGCTAGGGATTAACTGGTGTAGTGAATGGGCATTAAGGGAGAGGGTGTAGGAAGGGTATGAGTCATGGCTGGAAGTGGTGCAAGAAGGACTAGGGATTTGGTCGGGGGGAGATAGTGGTGATGTTTAGATTGGTAGGGCTGTGCGGGAGGGAAGGTAGGGGAAAGGGAATT
Organism: Tamarix chinensis; assembly: GCA_030549775.1. NCBI lineage: Eukaryota > Viridiplantae > Streptophyta > Magnoliopsida > Caryophyllales > Tamaricaceae > Tamarix > Tamarix chinensis. The sequence continues at coordinate 74,392,368 of CM060179.1, read as the reverse complement.
GCTAAGTGGATTGGTTGGCTACGAGAAGGTTGTGGTGTAGGTGGTTGTTTAGTTCTACAAGAAAGGGTGTCGAAGGTTATGGAGGCTAGTGGGTGGTAGCAATAGAGAGGATTGAAGGTGGATGGTTGATTGCGAAGGGAGGTGCCAAAGTGAAAGGGGAAGAAACAACAACCTTTATCGTTATCCAGGGGTGCAACAGAGGTTCTGGCCGTAGGGGAGAAGAAGGCCATTGGTGGTGTTAGGTTCGTGCAAGGAAAAAGAAGCCAATGTAGAGAGGTGGGTGGATCGATGGCACAAATTTAGGGGTTGGGTTCATTGGTGGAAAAAATTTAGGGGAAAGGGATGGAGGTGCTGGTCAACGTAAGAGCAAGAGAGGTGGTTTATGAGAAACCAAACAAAGTTGAGAAGAGGTAGGGGAGAAAATAGAAGAAGGAAAGAGGAAGAAAAATATGATTCAGCGATGGTGGAGGTTGTGGTGGTGAATGGATCGTGAACGGTGGAGTAGGTGTGGGTGGAACCAAAAAGAGCCGAGAAAGAGGGAGCAAAGGAGGATCGAACAACCAAATGAGAGTAAGGATGGAGGGCTATGTTTGCTTGTGGCTAGTGTTGGAAGGTGTATGCTTGTATATGTATATATGCAGATGGGGAAATGGAGTGGTGAGGGATTTTGGTTTGAAGAGGGGGTATGGTGTAGTGGATTGGGATGGGGTGGGTTTATAAACAAAGAGAATATAGAGGGAATGAGGGTTGTGTTTGGTTGACGAGGTGTAGAGGGCTGAGGAGATACATGTGTATGTATGTATGCACGCATGCAAACGAGTTGTTTAGTGAGGAAGGTAATAGTGATGGGGCATGGCTTAGCAAGGGTTATGGGCAATACTAATGGTTCGACAAAGAGTTAAGGTGAGGGAGACAGGTAGAGTGATTGAGAGAGGAAAAATTGGTACACATGAGGTAAATCAAGGGTAAAATGGTAGGATATATATATATATATATATTATTTTAGTTTAAGGTTTAGTTAAGATAGGTTAGGGTACCGGGTAGGAAAAATAATTAAGTTTGGGATAGGTTTAACAAAAAGTAAAAAAGTTGAAATAATTAGGGAAAAATATTCAGATATTACTTAGATTACATGTCAAAGATTAATAATAAAATAATTAAACTAAGGTTTAATGGTTAGTTTTGAATAAAAAAGACTAAATACACAAAAACAAAGGTTATGAAATTTTTTTGTGTTATAGGGTTTTTCTTGTATGCCTTGGTGTTGAGCTTCCCTCTACATTTTCTTGCATATTTTAACTACTAAAATATTGAATTTTAACTCTTTAGTGCTTGTTTTAAGTAAAAGAGAGTTAAGTGCATAGATTGGTGATTGTTTCATCAAGCTTATCCAAGCATTATTTTTGAAAACCTTGAGGGTTATTCTCATAACTTTTATTTTTTCTCTTCCATTCTAATCCTTTTTATTTCCCCCTTATATAATTATTGTAATTTTTTTTAGGTGATCAAAAGGTGAAAGAAGGTGTCTCAGAGTATTTTTTGATTAGATACCAGAGTAGCTTAGGTAAAAACTACATGTCTCTATATTAAGGATTGTTGGTGTTAAGTGTTAATTTTGTGAATTTCCATGTTATCATGTTTTATGCTAGAAAACATGTTAAGATATATTATGAATTCATGTTCATGTATTAAGTGGTAAATCCTTGATGTTTATGATTTCATGTAAAATCCCTATATTTTACGCCTTGCTAGGCTTTGCCATAAAATGTCAAGCTTGTTATCACATTTTTTATACTAATATGTCCATGTATCAGTATAAATAATTATGTTTAAGTATAGTGGTTGGTTGAATCTGTTGAGGTTGCAAAATTTTGAGGGGTTTAAGCTTGGGAGTGGTCTCAACTTTATAGCCTTTAAGGTTTTCAATTTGTTTTAATTGAAACTAGGTATATTTTGAGATTCTAATAATGCAAGGGTTGTTATGAGTAAAATTGGTAAAGTTTGGAAACTTATAGATTTTTGTGGGTTATGTTAGAATCTCAGACTTATAGGTAAAATTATATTTTTATGAGTTTTTTTTTTGTGGAAAATAAGTATGTCATTGTATTTCTTGGGGTCCTTACAACAAAGTTGTTATATAATATGTTAGAATTTAGATGAGTATTGTAATCCCCCTAAATGTTAAAAACCTATAAATTAATGAATAACTTTTATTCAAGATAAATTAGCGTTTAAATGCATTTAATTTAATTATTTTGTAATTTTTTTATTATATAAAATTGGATAGGGATATGTAATAAATTAAAATAAATATTTTATTATTTTATCATACTTATTTTATTTAAATAAATTTTCAAACCAATATTCTTCCAAAATTTACCTTTTTAAACCCATATATTTAATTATATTAAATTAAATTATTATAATTTTCCCTATTTTTCCTTTTCCTTTTTCCCTTTTTTCTTTTCTTTCTCCTTTTTCTCATTTTTCCTCCTTTCTTTCTTTTTCCTTTTTCCTGGCTTCGGGCTTCCAGGCTAGCCTTCCCCCTTATGCTCATAGGCTGCAGGCCTGTTCTCCTTCTCCCCTACCCACATCGACCAGCCTAGCTCCCCCTCCTTTTCTTTTTTTCCTTCTCCCCTTAGACCGGATCGGACCAACCCACCTTTCTTTCTCCCCTACGCCCAACTTGCTTCCCTCCTCTCCTTTTCTTTCTTCTTCTACCTTCTGCCTCGACCTGCCTTTGTCGTCCATGCCCCTCGATGCCCTACAATTGCCATGCCCGACCACCTTTGGCCACCACCTGCAACTCTCCCTCTCTCCCTCTCTCTCTCCCTCATCCTTTCCTTCCCATTTTCGAACTAACCAACCTCTACAAACCCAGCCCACATGACCTTTTCCTTCCTCTTCTTCCCTTCCCTCTACCTGCCATCCAACACCTCCCTGCCACCCTACAACCTGCCACCGGCCGACTACCTGCCCCTATCTCTTACTCTCCTTTTTCTTATCCTCACCAACCCTTCCTGCCCCATTTTTCTTCGAGCCATTTACCCTCCCCTGACTTCTTTCTCTCCTTTTCTTCTCCTTCCATTTCCATCCCTATTTTGCACCGCGCCTCCCTCCGCCTCTTCCACCACTACACCAACCCCCTACACCGCCCCTTGCCACCCTTTACCTCAGCCCTGCACTGCCACAACACCCCCGAACCACCCTCCAGCCCCCTTCTTCCTCCCCTCTTCTTTTTCCCTTCTTTTTCTCCCTTCCCCGCAACCTCCCTACAACCCCTCCTTCTGTCACCGTCCCAACGCCTCTACCACCACCTAAGCCACTAAACCACTCCCTACAACCTCCTCTACCACCCCCACATTTCCTTTAGCCGAAACCAAACCTTGCAACCCCTCTTTTCCCCTCCCTTTTCCTTCCTTTTCAACCCCCTCCACCTCAGCAGCCACCTTTGTAGCCTCGTTGTTACCGCCGCTGCCACCACCCTTGGCTGCCAACAACCTATCCCCGACCACCACCTACACCCCCTCTTCACCCCTACAACCTTCCCTTGCCCTAACTCTCCTCCACCTGCTCTCCTCTTGGTCCCCAAAACCCCAACCCGAACCATCACCCCCTCCCTTCTACCTCCCTACCTTTAACACTTCCCCCCCTTATAACCTGCATGTGGCTCACGCTACTCATGCAGCGTGAGTTCCACATTAGTTTGGGATTTTCTTTGTTTAATTATTGAGGTATATTAATGGCTAAGTAAAGTGTGTTATTAATTCAGTTTTTATAAAGTTTTATCCTTTTTAGTTTTCCTAATTCTAATATGATAAGTATTGATATTAATTTTAGGTATTGGTTTTGCTAATCAAATCTTGATTCTTTAACCGGGATACCGGTAAGGTTCGATTTTTGCGAAAATTAAGATAATTGTTAAGCCCCACTTAAATGCATGGATAAATCTATGTTAGCACATTAGGATTTTTAATATGTTATTATGCTTGATATATGTTGTTTAATATAATATATGTAGTTTCTTGTGTTGATTGATAAAAGGGAAAGCATGCTAATTTATATGCCATGTATGGAAGAAATGCTTAAGGAAGGAGAATTGATATTTAATAATATGTTAAGTACTTATCCATGCTATATTATGTTATAGTGACCATTAATGCATGATTAATATTATTGTGAGCCCTAGGGCATTTTAGTAATATATTTTGGACAAGAGTATGGCCTAATATGTGTAGTTATTAATGAGTATTATGTTGAAATACAATAGTTGGTGGAATTGGATGATGAGAATAGAGTATTAATATTAATATTTGATGTAGTGGTGATAACTTGATAAAAGTGGTGTAATAAAGGGTAAAATTGTAATTTTGGAAATAAAAGGGTCAAAATGGTAATTTTATAATTAAAAGGGTATTATGGTAATTTTGTAAGTAAAATGGGGGTATTATGGTAATTTTAGAATCAAGGGGCAAAATGGTAATTTTGTAAGTAAAAGGGTATTATGGTAACTTTGGAGGCAAATGGCAAAATGGTAATTTGTAAGTAAAGGGTTAAAAGGTAATTTTAGAAGTTGAGGGTATTATAGTAATTTCAGAAGTAAAGGGATAAAATGGTAATTATGACGATGGAGAAGGGAAAATAGTAATTATAATAATAGAAAAGGGTAAAATGGTAATTATGATAATGGAGAAGGGTAATATGGTAATTAAGATAATGGAGAAGGGTAAAATAGTAATTATAAGAATGGAGAAGCGTAGAATATTAATTATAATAATGGAGAAGGGTAATTGGTAATTATGATAATAAAGAAGGGCAATTTAGTAATTCAACCAACTAAAGGGCAAATTGTTAATTATAATAGAGGAGAAGGGTAATTTGGAAATCTAACCAACCAAATGGAAATATGATAAGGGTAACAATTATGAAGGGTGATGGGTGACCTAATAAGTGTGGGAGATGACTTGGTAACCCAAACCAAGCAAGGGGTAATTTGGTAATTATGCAACATGAAGGGTAATATGGTAAATTGACAAGTAAAGAAGGGATGACTTAACAATCATACAAGTAAGGGGCGATTTAGTAATATGTCATTATGATAATGGAGTTCGTAATAAGACTCAAGTAACACTGAATAGTAAGATAATGGTATTTGACAATTAATCAATATCACGAGAACGAATCCTACATCCGAATTAGATGAAACTATAATGGCCTTAATGATTCTCCTATATTATCTTGGATAACCGTATGAATAAGGAATACCTAATGATATTAAAACAATTGAAAGTGAATAAGTATCTGATTGTTGTGCTTTTCGTGATCACATTTATCAAGACACTAATACCTAAAGTGAAAGACCTCGAGATAGGAAATGATAGCTCTTTAGAGGTCGCTACCCTGAAGATGTGGTTTAGCCCACAGTGATTCAGGTATTTGCTGTATGTCTTAGTGCCTTAGCCAGACCCTACATCTTACTTTATTTAGCTCTACGGACCTACTTAGGGGGTATGCATACTTATAGATTAGGTGTCCTTGTCATTAGGGTACTGAGTTAGCTGTATGCATCAATACGACCAGGGTACCTTGCATCCATAGGTTGATAGTTGAAGGGTACTAAGTAGTTATATGCACCAGTGCGACCGGTGTAACTTTGTGTCCCAAGATCTTGACCTCCCTATCAAGGCAAATAAATGGAATTGTCGTGATGATTAAAAAGGAAAAATACTAATCGTGAAAGTGAAAGACTAATGAGCCAGACCCAATTGATTATGATTATGAGTACCAGTCTACTGGATATAATAGTGACCCAGGAGTGTGTTGCTCTGGAAGATGATTATGAGTACCGGTCCACCGGATATAATAGTGGCCCAGAAGTGTGTTGTCTTGGTTGATGTTAATATGAATTGCGGTCCACCGACGATAATAATGGGGAATCACGAGCTCAATAAAACCAATCATGGATGTGAATAAATTATGGAAAATACTAATCACTTATAGTGGAACACCATATGAGTCGGGACTAGACCGGTCCACTGGCGAATAATAGTGGCCAGGAGTGTTTTGCCCTAGAGACCAGTCCACCAGTAATAATAGTGGTCAAGAGCGTTCTGCCCTATATGTATTCCGGTCCACTGGCTATAATAGTGGGGTTTCCGCAGTCACATAGATATAAAATCCGAGAGATGATTGAATAATGATGGACTAATGGCTTAAGGCCTAAAAGTATTGATTTTACATTATGACATTGCTTAAAGCCCGAAAGTATCGATTTTGCATTATGACTCATTAACATATGATGGACTTGTTAAGGATATAAATGTTATGTATGCACATCTTGTTATATATTTATATAGCTTTGTATCATGTGTTGCATTGTGGGTCTACTTTTAAGAAGGGTTACTCAATACCATAGTACTAAAGGGTTCCATTTGTGGAGCCTTTTCCTATTCAATAGGTAGTGGCAGAGCCCCTTGCAAGTCCATTTTTAGGTGCTACTCAAGTGAAAAACAGGAAATAGTGTAAGAAAATTATCCGAACTTTTAGGTTTTCCCTCTTTCTCTCTTACTTCTTGATTTGAATGCATTATTTGATCTTGTAACCACCATTGGTGGATTTTATTCTTATAAATGGTTTATTGTGCTACTCTAATTTTAATATGGTTTGAATTTCTAGCAATTGGTATTTTATTCTTCTAGCCTTAGCACTTGGTACTGGAATGGTATGAGTGAACCAGTATGGTACTAAGTATGGCGGTAATATCCCCAGAATTCATAAGTCTTGTTATTTAGCTTCCGCTAAATCTTTTAATAAAACTAAATTTTTTAGTCGTGAATTTTGGGGTTAATACAAGTATGACCTAAGTTATGAAAATAATAAATTTGGAAATGATTAGGTGATATAAGTATTACATGGGATAAAATATAATAAGTATGATATGTGAAGTGTTTTAAAAAATTATAAATAACTTAAGGTATGGTTTCATGAAAAATGACTTAAATTGTAAAAAGAAATCCAAAGGGTAGCATTGGAATTTTATGTATGAAATATTAAATTTAAGGCTATTGTAAATATTCTATTTACATATTATGGATGTATATGTTATGAATGTGTATTATATTAAATCATAGGTTTAATATTCCTATTAGTACTATCAATTGTAATAGTTTCTCCCATTATAATTCCAACCTCTCAATTCTATGTATTATCCACCTTCTTTTATATTCTCTAAATCCTTCTAATAATGGATGTAAAGAGTATGGATAAATATATAAAAGATATGGTGAATTGTATAAAGAGGGAACCTACACATATCAATGAGAATCAAAAGTCAAATTCTCTCTTACTCTCTATATTGTTATTAGAGCTGGCAAAAGTTGACCCGACCCGAAAAATCCGACGAATACCGACTCGATCCGTCCGAAATCCGATCCGATTTTATCCGAGTAATTAAAAGCCCGAAATCTATCCGACCCAATCCGATACATATCCGATATCCGATATAACCCGAGAAATTATAAGCCCGAAATGAACCCGACCCGACCTGCTACTCACCCGAAATCCGATATAACCCGAAAAACTATAAATCCGAAATGACCCGACCCGATCCATTATTTATCCAAAATCCGATATTATCTGAAAAATTATAAATCTATAAAGATTCAACTTGGTACTATCCAAAAATTAATATTAACCCATAACTCAAAATTTTCAAAACTTCATAAATCATGAAATAATATAGATGTGCAACTAATCCATACTAGCACTTACATCAAAATCTAGAAATCATAAAATTTATATCACTTATGTATATACAAATAAAATATCCATTGATACCAATATAAAAGTGTAGAAATAAAAGTAGAGAAAAAAAAAAGAAAAACTCTACTATGCCATCTAAATATTAGTTCACTTCTATGATTCCATCTAGTACCATAAGATAATAATAGTGCAGCCTTGAACACTATATGTTAGTATCTATATGGCCATACCTTGCAATATAGCACCTATAATATCATAGGAAAGTAGGAAAAATCTAGAGTGAGAATATTAGTCATTCATTATGAAAATTAAAGATTAATATTTTTTATTACATCTACAGTGTTAAATAGTAATAAGTCAATATTAGTTGGTCTTTTGTCAATAATAGTCATTATTACTTACTTTATCTAATTTTTATCTTATTTTTCTTGATATAATATAATCAAAATATATAATAAAAAAATTAATGTGTTGTTACTATTATTTTTGCCATAATTGATATTCATTAATTACTATTATTATTGTTATCATTATTTTTGTATTATTATTATTATTATTATTATTAAAATTATGTTGATATGATGTGATCAATTTCTTATAAAAATAATATGAGAAACACAACCTTAGAAGCCTTCATTTGTTATCAATTATCAATGATTATTATAAGTTAATATTATGTAAGGAGCGTATAAGATATAAATATAATATAAACTTAAAATAATACTCGAACTCAATATGACCAAGCTAATAATGGAGTTGAATTATAAGCTACACCTTAACATAAAAAGAAAAGTGATACGATTTGAAAACTTTTAAATTTAAAATTTCAAATACATCTCCAAAGATGAAATAATGATAAAAAATTCTAAGGCCCTAAAACAATTAATATAATAATTCACTTTTAATTTAATAAGATAAATTAAAATAAATGATCTCAAAATAATTAGCTTTTAATAATATCTTGGAATAAAAAAAATGACACAAGCATGACTTAAATATGAAATAACCTAAATCCAATCTAAATTCGACCCGAAAATATAATAATTCAAATTCACCTGAGCCCGATCCGAACCCGAACCGAAATTAGAACAACCGAAATTTATCTGAATCCGAGTCCATCCGATCTCAACCAGACCCGATCCGAGACCTTAGAATGACCCGAGATTATCCGATACTGAGTTGATCCGAATCAAACCCGACCCATCCCGACCCGACAAAATGATCCGAAATTATCCGAAATCGATATGACCCGATTATCATGTAACCCGATCCGATAGTGATCCGACCCGCCCGATTGCCAGCTCTAATTGTTATATTATATATCTTTGAGTTTAGCAATATTATAACACATTATCAGCACAATTAGCCTCTAGTTATCTCTTCCCCTTATATGTTTCTCACCATTTACTTAGCACAATCTTTCAAAGATTAATCCCATTTTGTGCTCACATTCATCTCACCTATTTCTATCAAATATCTGAAACTAATCTATGAATGACTATTCAATAGAGTTGATCTTGTTTGGGACCTTGGGGTGCTCATAAGAAAATGACCATAGAGTTGGTGTCAATTTTGATCGGTGCTTAATAAAAGGGAGTTTTCTATATTTATTAATTATCATTCTATATAAATATGATTATTATGTGTCATATAGGACTAATATACCCTTTTTGTTTCTTATGAGAGATCTTAATTTTTGTAGGCATATGAGAGGTCACATGTGTGATATATTTTACAATCAAGCGGCTTAATTTTTGTATGTATGATGATCCCCTTACAATTATGAGATAGAGGGTAGAGATAATAACACTAAAAGGCTAAAAATCTCTTGTTTAGTAAACTCAAATTAGATCTAATATGATCCATTGAATGATTAAAAGTGATATTTTGACAGCCACATCACCCATCGCCATATGTAGATCTCCATCACTCTAAGATGATGGAAAGCCATTAAAGTGGCAATGTTAAGAAAATTACTTAAATTTAAATGTGATGGATTAGTGATCTCATTACCCATAACCTTGTGATTGAAAATGTATGATTGGCGGTCTCATTACCTATCACTACATACATATCTTAAAACTTAAATTTGATTGGAGAATATAGTGCAAACCTCCATTATCCTAAGTCAATGGAGGGCCACTAGAAGTGGTTAAAATTTTCCCACATACCCAAATTATGGATGGGTGATTGCACAAGTGTTGGTAGAAGTATAAAACTCCTAACCAATTCCATCATTTACAAGTATGTACCTGAGGTATAGAAGGATATTATACAAATGATTAAATGGTCCTAAAGACCATCTGTATAATTTGATACCAAAGATCGAATGATTAAAAGGTGATGAATACCTTATGTGCAATTTGATCGAGGAGGTCAAATATTTGAAAGTCTTTCAAGGTTTATGTAATAACGATAAAGAATATTGGAAGATATTAAATACCTCAAGTGCTTTTTGATATAGAAGATTAAACTATTTTATGGTCTATAAACCCCTGAACTAATTTTATTTTTACACTTTCAATTTATACAATGTTAATTCTTACAATTTATTTTCTATACTTTTAATTTTAGTAATATTTAAAGTATTTGTTTTAATCACAAAGTAGTGATGATGGCTTTGTGCATAATTTTCCAGCCATGAATTCATGAGAATATGTACATACTTTGTAATTGATAGTGATCAAAACCTACCATAGTTAAGTCTCCTCCACCAATGCAAGGGTTGGAGTATTCAAAATAATCTCCCCATTATATTATAGTTTTGGTGGGTATAGATATTTTGATGATTGAACCCTAAATCTTCCTATACAATAAATAGTTTAATGGTTGAAGCTTGAAACTTCTCATTTAGTTATTAGTATAATGGTTGAAACATGAAGTTTCCCATTTGATATAAGTAATTTAATGGTACGGGCTATAGACTTCCCATCTCATAGACTTGAATATGATCTAGAAGATCAATTTATCCAATTGAAATCCTATTGTACATTTTATTTTAAGGATGAAGTATTTTATGAGCTTATAATTGACAAAAATGTACACGTTTAAGTGTCATGATAAACTTATTAAATGGTTTTATGAAGAAATAATTGGATAATGAAATTGTGCATGAAATCGTAGCTAAGTTTTTGGAGAACTTACTATGATATATGAGTATTTGATGGTATTGCTACCATCAGGATTGGCTAAAAGTAGGCTCAAGATAAATGCACAATATATGTATTTGATATATGTGAAAAATCAAAAGGTGTCACCAACAAGAAGTTAGTAAGCCATAAAATATAATCTTTGTGGAATTATAAATGATATCACTTTAGTGCAACAATGATAAAAAAGATCATGGAAACTTATAAGAGCACCCACTTAGAATCCAGAAGATTCTTTTTAATTGGCAATCTCATATGAACTACACATTATTCTTGGCAAATTTAGTCATGATGATGTAAAAAAAAATCTCCTATGTCCTTGATAGAATTCAAGTAGATACATGTGGACCATTTAAATATACCATAGCATATAATAATGCATCAATCTAAGGTCACATGTTTTATTTTGCAACCGATATTGTTGCATTAGCACAAAAGTTAATAGACATCCAATTAGGGTAAAAATATGCTCAATGCTTTAAGTTGGAAGTAAAATGACTTGGTAGAGTCATTGTTTATACATTTAATTCATAGAAAATTGTCAGTGAGATCTAAAAGTGATAAGTCAATATGCATGAAATGATTTTTAGTATGTATAAATCACATATCACATCATCCTTTAAACTAGGTCAATTGAAATGAACCTAATGCTTATTTTTAAAAAATAGATGAGTTTTATGTGTGCTTACACTCCCCCATGAATATGAAATTAATCCACAAAAAAGTCTATGAATGTATGTTTCCTCATCCTTAAGGGGAGAGAAGAGAAGATTCAGATTATAAAGCAAGCAAGTACTTAGAAGATGTCTTTCATGATAGATTGTCCCAAGGGAAAATCAAAGTACACTTGATGATGTTTATGCTTACTTGATGTAGCTTAGATACAACTTGAATTTATTGTGGCCAAGAAATTATGAAAGTCATATATGTTTTAACTAAAGTTCCAACTCACATAGAAGTCTTTGTGGTGACTTCAAATAAGTTAATGACAAGTATGGTATAAACACACTAGATGTGTATAGTATAGGTCCAAAGAGATGAATTCTCGAAAGAGGATTTATAATCCTTAAAAATGAAAGAAAAATTGCCACAAATGAGTCAATATGTCCATATGGATAGAATATTATAATAGATTCCGTGTGAATTATCCTTACATTGGTGTAAGATGGTATGAGGCAAACATTGGTGATGTTTTTACCTAAACAATTGCAACGGATAATAGATAAAAGAGAGAATTATTCTCGATTCATTATGGAATGTAATTGGATAAATGATTGATGAGTTAGAATATTCAAATTTATCCACTTAGTGAGCTTGATTTATATGGGTAAGAATTATCTGTCATACCAATTGATTATAAGTGGGTCTTTTATAAAGAAATGATTTAAAAGTCAATTTGGTGACACATGTTTTTGTACAAAAGCCAGGTTTTTTTCCGTAATAGCATTTTATTGGCAAAGTTTTCAAAGTTAAGCATTATTAAAGTGTGGTTGAACATACAAATAGAATCATTTATAATATGACATATGAAGGATATACACTAAGTTGAGGAGAGATAACTTTACTATTTTCCATAGCCATGATTCTTTCCACTAGGTTTTCTAGACAAGGTTTTTTATTAGACAGTATTTTATAGATGCAATATTAAGGGGGAGTATTATAAATATCAGAATATATAAATCTAAGGGGGAGTGCTATAAATATCCTATTTACATATTATGGATGTACAAGTTATGAATTTGTATTGTATTAAATCATAGGTTCAATACTCCCATTAGTACCATCATTTGTAATAGATTTTTCCATTATGATTCCATACCCTCAACTCTACATATCATCCACCTTTTTTTTATATTCTATAACTCCTTCTATTATTGTATGTAATAAGTATGGATATTATGTATAGAGGATATGGTGAATTGTATAAAAAGAGAACTGACATGTATCAATGGGAATCACAAGTCACATTCCCTCTTACTCTCTATATTGTTATATTATCTCTCTTTGAGTTTGTCAATATTAAAATAAAGTTATGATTTTTAATATGGTATTTTTAACAATATATTGAGGTAGTGTGTTAAACTTAGTAAATTGTAAAGTTGTATGGATGAAGTTATGAGTTAGCTGTAAATAAGAATTTTTATAAGGGCACCGTGGTCTTTTTCCCTTATGTAATATTAGCTTGTGGTTGTTGGTTAGCCTTATGTATTATCTTTTCTTTATGTGGTTACGAAATGTTTAATTGTATTAATCTTTTTACATTCAAATGAGCATGAATTTGCACTCGATGGCGAAGAATAAACCTACTCAATGGAAGGTTGTTCTTGCTTCATATCCAGTGATTTCTCAATCGATTCCTAAGGAGAAAGCAATTGTCAAAATCGAGGGATCTAGTAATCAGGGGGACAATCCCACCTCTGTTTCAATAGCTGATAAGCATTCCCTGAGGTTTGATATTAGTGTGAATGATGTTGTGAATGAAGCCAGTACACCAGAACAAGTTCAAACTGATCTAGCGAACCCTAATACTTCAAATATGGTGAGTGTTGCTCCTCCACAAGGGAAAAATGATTTTTGAACATGGTGAGATCTACTTGTGATTAAAAAAAGACTGGAATGGGGGATGAATCTAAAGTATGTTCTATCACTAGTTGTCAAAGGATTCAATAAAACTCAAATATAAGCTGATGAAATCGCTAAAGATATACAACGATGGGAGCATAGCCTAGTTGGATTAGTGGCTGGATTTCAACCAAGCCATACCTAGATGAATCAATTTGTAAAGGAGAAATGGAACTTTCTTACTACCTTTCCTGAGGTGTTTACTCATGACCAAGGCTCCTTTTTTTTCAAATTTTTAACTCAACAAGATATGTACCCTATTGGAGTTTTGGGGTCAGACTGATGTTGTTAAGGAAACGGTCACCTAATGTTTCATTGTCAACAAAAGATTAGAGGATCATGCTTCTTTGGGTGACTTTTCCTAAAATACCTTTGCACCTATGGTCCGAGGATAGTTTGATTATGATTGGTAGGCTTTTGGGACACCCAATATGTGCTGACACAGTCACAGCTCAAAGAGGGAGAGTTTCATTTCCTTGATTACTTATTGAGATTGATATAAGTACTCCCTTCATTGAGAGCATGAATGTTTTATTACCTGGAGGCCATGAGAATCAACAAAGAGTGTCCTATTAATGGAGACCTAAGTTTTGTTCCTATTGTGATATTATGGGACATGACTCTATCCAATGTCGAGGAAGATTGGGACAAAATGGACCAGAAACTCAAGTATAGAGGGCTAAACCTGTACCTGATATTGTACCTAATGCATCTATTGCTGCAAGAGCTAAGCCTATAGCTTAGGCTATTAATGAACCTACTCGGTCTGAATTATTTTTTATTGGTACTCATACTACAAATTAGTCTAAGAATTCTCCTGGCAGACAAATGAACACTAGCAAGGGGAAGGGGATTGAATTTTAGAGGAATAGCCTTCCACAACACTTTATTCCTATTACTGGATCCTCGGCACAGGGATGTCCACTTGAGAGGTTGAAGGCTGGAGGGGTAGATAAGGGTGGTAGATTTCATTTTTTTCCCTCCCATATGATAATAGCTGTATGGAATATTAGAGGGTTTAATAAAACCCTCAAGCACAAGGCTGTGAAGCACCTTGTGTTAAAACATGGAGTAGGGATTATGGGTATGTTAGAAACTAGAGTTAAACAGAATAATGATGATCGTATTGTACACAAGTCAAGACTGAGTTGGAAATGGGAACATAATTATGATAAGCATCATAATGTTAGGGTGTGGCTTTTATGGAATGATACTCTATTTAATATTCATAATGTAGCTAAGGAAGCTCAGGAAATTCACTGACTTGTTACATGTTTGTGTACACAGCATAAATTTATGCTTACTGTGATCTATACCTATAATTTAGGTAGTATGAGACTAGAGTTATAGGATTGGTTGACTAATTTAGCAGGGTAGATCAGTATAGCCTAGATGGCTATTGAGGACTTTAATGTGGTAGCTGTAGTTCATGAGAAACTAGGAGGATCTGTTGATGTTCATGATGTGCTTGCTTTTACTCAACGTTTATAAATATGTGGACTTGGGGATATTCCAGTTGTTAGGAGCACTTTACTTAGACTAACATGTAAGAACAGGGTTCCAGATTGTATTATCTGTTAGATAGAGGTGTGGGTAATAGTAAATGATTTGATCTTTATCCTTTGACTAAGGTGCGGATAGTGCAGAATCCTGTTTCAGATCATGTTGCACTTGTGGTACATTGGAGGGGTACTCAAAATTTAGGTTCTAAGACTTTTAAATTTTTGAATCTCTGGGTGGAGAAAGATGAATATATGGGCTTGGTGCATAGGATCTGGGCTACAAAGCTCATGGGAACCAAGGCTTATCAGTGCATGTGCAAGCTCAAATTACTAAAACAAGAATTGAAGAAGTTTAATGTGGATCATTGTGGGTATATTATCCAACACGCATTGTCTGCAAAATAGATATGGCAGGATAAGGTAACTGCACTGACTAAGTACATATTTAATTAGGCTCTTATCACAGCTGAGAGGTTGGCTTGTTTGGATTAGGAAAAGAAATCAAGAGATGAGGAGGCTTTTATACAGCAGAAGGTACATATCAATTATGTCAGGCTGGGTGATCACAGTAATAAGTATTTTTATGCCAACTTGCAAGGTAGAAGAGCACAAAATAGAATTATCCAGCTACTCAATGATCATACTAGAGCTCTATTGGGAGATACTGAGATTCAAGATGATATCGTGGGCTTCTATAAAAGATTGTTGGGATCTAAAAGTGCAGAACTAAACCATATCAATTTGGCATTGTGTATCTTGGGACCTACTCTAACTTCTGAACATCGAAGAGCCTTGATGATCATGTTAACTGATGAGGAGGTTAGAAAGGTAGTATTTTAAATGGAAAACTTGAAATCCCCTAGTCTAGATGGGTTTAACTCTTTCTTTTACAAGAAAACTTGGTATGTTACTGGAAAAGACATCATTCATGCTGTGACTAAATTTTGGCATACAAGAAAGTTCTTAAGACAACTTAACAACATTGCCATTACTCTCATCCTTAAGGTACCTGGTGTCAGTAGAGTTAAAGAGTATATACCAATTACGTGTTGCAATGTTCTATACAAAATATTCTCTAAAGTACTAACCAATAGAATATAAAATGTTCTGCATTGTCTTATTGGAGATTCTCGTGTAGCTTTTGTAAGGGGTAGGAATCTGTGTGATAATTTCCTAATGGCCACAGAATTGGTGAAACACTATTAAAGGAAATTCATTAGTCCTTCATTGATGTTGAAAGTTGACATTCAAAAGGCATACAACTCACTGAAATGACCCTTTTTGTAATAGGTATTGATTGTATTTGGCTTCCCTTACTAGTTCACACAATTGATTATGGAGTGTGTTACCACTATTAGGGTTTCATTCACTGTGAATGGTTCTTTAAAAACACATTTTACATGCAATAGGGGTTTGAGGCAAGGAGACCCACTCTCTCCCTACCTCTTTATAGTAGCTATAGAATATCTGTACAAAGAAATGCATCAGTTTTGGGTTGTTCCTAGTTTTATGGGTCATCATGGATGTCAAAAGTTCAACATCATAAATCTTTGCTTTGCTGATGACCTGCTACTTTTTAGTTGAGGGGATTTTCATTTGGCTTCTCTCTTAAAACAAAAATTAGATGACTTCACAAGATGCTCAAGTTTAAAAGAAAATCCTACCAAGAGCTCAGTCTATATAGGAGGTATTTCTTCTATTGTTACAAGACAAATTTTGGAGATCCTTGAATGAGATGAAAGTACATTTCCTTTCCAGTATCTTGGAGTGCCACTTGAAATAGCACGGTTGGGAATAATACATTTCCAACCTTTGATTGATTAGCTCACAACCTGTATACAGCTATGGACTAATAAACACCTGAGCCATGCGAGTAGGGTTCAACTTATTAATTTAGTTTTACTTGGTATCCAAAATTTATGATCTCAGATCTTCATTCTCCCAAAATTTGTAATTAATCATGTTGAGGCACTGTGTCAAAATCTTTTATGGACAGGACTCATTTCACCTTAAAAAAAAGCTTTAGTGTCTTGGAAATAGGTTTGTTTACCTCATAAAGAAAGGGGTCTGTGAAATACCCCAAAATCCTAATTTTCGAAATTATGGCCAAATAAGGAATTATTAGGAAAATCAATTATATAAATTCATTTATTAAAATTTAGAGAATTAATTAAAGTAAATTAAGAGGAAAATAATAAAGAATTTAATTGGAAGAAAATTTGGGTATTTTTCTAATTAGCATGGAGGTTAAGGAAATTTATCTAAAATAGTCTAAACTAAGAAAAAAAGGAATTTATTTAATATTTTCTAAATATTAATATTATAAATAGCCCAAAAATATTCTAAATAATTTATGCAAAATCCAAAATCCTAAATAATTCCTTTCCTTTCCTTTTTCCCTTTTTATTTTCCTTCTTTTTCTTTTTTTCACTCCTCCGCCGAAGTTGAGCCTCGCTCGGCCCAAACCTACCTCTCCTTCCTTCTTCTCGCCTGCGGCCCAGCGAGCCCAGCTGCCCGTGCAACAAAATGCTGCGTTTCGATGCTAAAGTCGCCAAAATGCCGCATCGCAATAAGAAAAAAATGATCGTTGCCAGACCGACGAGGACGCAGCGTTTTACCCAAACAATTCCCAAAACTCCACGTTTCATTTTAAAACTTTATAAACGTCGTCGAACCGCCCAGTTCCCCCCTTCTTTTTCTTTTTCCCCTGGACCGCCGGTCCTCCTCCTTTCCCCTTCCTTCTTCTTCCCCGCGCAGCCGCCGACCTGCACCCCTGCGCATGCTGGCCACCTTTGCACCGCCGGCTGTCCTTCCCTGCCCCTCTCCCCGTCGCTTTCTTTCTCTTTTCGACCCCGACCAAGTCCCTCTCTCCCCTTCCCGCGTGCCCATCTCTTTCCCTTTTCATCTTCCCTTCCCCGACCTAACCTGCCATGGCAGGACCTGCACCGCCTGCCACCGGCCGACCAGCCTGGCCCTTTCACCCCCCTTGTCTTCTTCCCCTGGCCTTGCCCGACCACCCTGCCTATAAATACCCCCCCCCATTGATCACCAAGATTCGGTATTTGGAACCCCGAAACCCTAGATTGCTCCCTCTCGCCGCCGCCCCATCAGACGCGTTGACCGCCACCCTCCCCTAACGCCGTCGGTCTAGCGCCGCCCATAACCCCAACTTGCACTACCCTCCACCTAACCAATCCCTCATCAGCCCTCGATTTGCCCTGCACGTGCCGCCCTGGCCGTGCGAAATAGCCACCTTGAGCAGCCCCTTCCAGCCCCTTGCCGCCTCTCGCGCCGCAACCAGCCCTCCTACCACCCCCCCAATACAACTAGCAGGCTCTCCCCTACCTTCCCATACCCTCATCATCCCTTGCATTCTCCTCCACCTACCTCCACCATATTCCACCATCCTCCGCCACCTTCGGCCACCGCGCTCCGCCGTCCCTCCCACGCCACCACCCTCATTCCACTCCTCTTCACCTGCTGCTTCTTCCCCCACCTCAAACTTCTCTTATCCTCCTGCCATCCAGCCCCCCACCTTGATCTTTTCCCTTCTCTTCCTCCTCCACCACTGCCGCCGTCGCCGCCACGCGCCGCCACCAAACCACGACCGACCTTAGGTGGTTTCCAACTTACCCAGACCCTAATATTTCCTTTCTCTAACTGTTATTAATTTCTAACTACTATTAATGATATTATACTTAATTTTATCATTATTATTATTACTTTCATTACTATTATTATCATTATTATTATTATTATTATTATTATTATTATTATTATTATTATCATTATCATTATTCTATTACTACTGCTAATGATATTATCATTATTATTATTACTAACAACTTAGTGTTGATATAGTTACCTCCCTTGTTATTATTATTATTATCATTACTATTATTACTATTACTCAACCTAACCTTATGATTTTCCTAACCAATAATACTATTATCATTAATAATGGTCTAAGACTTTAGGGTTAATGTGATTAAGACTTCCCTTATTTACTATTATTGCTACTATTAACCTCACTATTATTTTTACTAATAATACTAACGCTAGCCATGGTTTGTTATTGTCCTTATATTTACTATTTTTATTATTATTATTCCTGTTATTGTGACCAAAAATATTTGAAACCCTTATATTATTACTAATAAAAAATATACAACTTTTATCATTATCATCTTTCGGAATATTTTACTTGTTGGTATCAGAGCTTTTGGTTGTTGAGAATCAAGTTTCGGTTAGAGATTCGATTCTCACGATCCTAAATGTTTTAACTAAAAATGTATTTCACTTCTTCAAGCGTTTCTTTCCTTTTAAAATCCGGAATAGCTTGTGAGGATAGTGTGATTGGGTAGCATAAGTGGCCTTGTGTTTTGTCACCTTGATTGGGTTCTTGTAGTTAGTTTTCCCTTAAGGGGGTAGTGACCCCACTAGGTTTACCCAAGTCTTACAGGTTCAGTGGATTGATAACCTTAAGGCGTACCTTGCTGGATATAGTATGATGTGGCGTAAAATTGTAACGTATTTTGGTGGATTAGTTTTACTTTTGGAGTTGTAAGGAACTTAGGTTATTATTATTATTATTATTATTATTATTATTATTATTATTATTATTATTATTCACCTTTGTAAAACTTTATTTTAAAGGACAACATTTTGTGACTTGTTTTGACTTTAAGTATGTACTTCTTCCTTGTTGAATTCTATTATATTTGTTTTGTTGAGCGTTGATTCTCCTTCTTTTATTTCACCTCCTATGCCTTGCATCATCCAACTTCTATTGGCTTAGTTTCGTAAACATCGTTTTACCTTTCTTCGGAATTACTTTTACCCTATTTACTTTGGTAAATGTTTTATTCTATTGTTTTGTCAAGTTTCCACTACTTAGGTTTTCTCAAACTTCGGGGACGAAGTTCCTTTCTAAGAGAGTAGTGATGTAATAAACCGTATTTTCAAAATCCAGATTTATTAAGTTTAACAATTTTATTAGCGTAATTCGATGTAAATAGCTAATTATTTTAATTTCGATTCGTTTTATGGAGTTATCAATGATTTCAAACCCATATTTGAATTTAATGAATCGTTGTCATTGCGAACCATAGTAGATAAACTCGTTCGCGATAATGAATTTATTATATTCCTATGATTTTGATTTTTGGTTGATCTTATATTTTAGATTCGTTTTCGAGTAAGACTTTGTCGTGTGATTACGACTCTATTTTGGGATTATATTTCGTCGACAAAATACATTATTTAAATTATAGAATTTCTGTTAAAGAGTTAGATTTGTTGCAATGATTTTTTTTTCGTAGGAAATATTTTTGACTCTAAATTATTCGTTTAAAAAAATTGTTAATATTTTTGGAAAGTTTTAAATTTAACAGACGTGTTTAGGAATTTCTTCCCAAAACCAGCTTTATGCTGTTGTATGCTTTTTGGTTTATAGAAAGCTGATTTTGGAAATGACTAAATTGGTCTCGGTTTGTTGGAATTCGACTTAAATATCTTATTATATGCGTTAATTAAATTTTTGAGTTCTTATGATACATATTTCCGTAAATAATACATATTTTTATGTTCACGGGAAATTCCTTCCGAGAATGTTCCAAAATTCTCATATAACTCTTTTATTAATCTAAGCCTTCGGATCCTTTCAAAATAGATTTTTGAAAAATAAGTTTTTGATTAAATTCCCCCAATATTAATCTTTGATAGTTAGTATTTAATTTGAGCTTATACCTCAGGAACAACAATCCCAAGTTCATCCCTAAGGGGGTAGTTAAGTTAAGTGTAGCTAGTGACGCATTAATATAGAAGATTAGAATGCCCTAATCCTAACCCTGGAGAGCCCCAGGAGACTTCGGGGGCGAAGTGTGTTTTTAAGGGGGTAGTGATGAAATACCCCAAAATCCTAATTTTCGAAATTATGGCCAAATAAGGAATTATTAGGAAAATCAATTATATAAATTCATTTATTAAAATTTAGAGAAATAATCAAGGTAAATTAAGAGGAAAATAATAAAGAATTTAATTGGAAGAAAATTTGGGTATTTTTCTAATTAGCATGGAGGTTAAGGAAATTTATCTAAAATAGTCTAAACTAAGAAAAAAAGGAATTTATTTAATATTTTCTAAATATTAATATTATAAATAGCCCAAAAATATTCTAAATAATTTATGCAAAATCCAAAACCCTAAATAAATCCATTCTTTTCCTTTTTCCCATTTTCTTTTTTTCTTTTTCTTTTTTTCACTCCTTCGCCGAAGTTGGGCCTCGCCCGGCCCAAACCTACCTCTCCTTCCTTCTTCTCGCCCGCGGCCTTGCGAGCCCAGCCGCCCGTGCAACAAAACTCTGCATTTCGACGCTAAAGTCGCCGAAATGCCGCGTCGCAATAAGAAAAAAATGATCGTTGCCAGACCGACGAGGACGCAGCGTTTTACCCAAACAATTCCCAAAACTCCGCGTTTCATTTTAAAACTTTATAAACGCCGTCGAACCGCCCAGTTCCCCCTTCTTTTTCTTTTTCCCCTGGACCGCCGGTCCTCCTCCTTTCCCCTTCCTTCTTCTTCCCCGCGCAGCCGCCGACCTGCACCCCTGCGCATGCCGGCCACCTTTGCACCGCCGGCTGTCCTTCCATGCCCCTCTCCCCGTCGCTTTCTTTCTCTTTTTGAACCCGACCAAGTCCCTCTCTCCCCTTCCCGCGTGCCCATCTCTGTCCCTTTTCCTCTTCCCTTCCCCGACCTAACCTGCCATGGCAGGACCTGCACCGCCTGCCACTAGCCGGCCAGCCTGGCTCTTGCACCCCCCTTGTCTTCTTCCCCTGGCCTTGCCCGACCACCCTGCCTATAAATACCTCCCATGATCACCTGGATTCGGGATTTGGAACCCCGAAACCCTAGATTCCTCCCTCTCGCCGCCGCCCCAGTAGACGCGTCGACCGCCGCCCTCCCCCAACGCCGCCGGTCTAGCGCAGCCCATAACCCCACCTTGCACTACCCTCCACCTAACCAAGCCCTCCTTAGCCCTCGATTTGCCCTACACGTGCCACCCTGGCCGTGCGAAATAGCCACCCGAGCAGCCCCTTCCAGCCCTCGCCGCCTCCTACCGCCACCCTCGCCGCAACCAGCCCTCCTACCACCCCCCCCCAATACAACCAACAGGCTCTCCCCTACCTTCCCATACCCTCATCATCCCTTGCATTCTCCTCCACCTACCTCCACCATCCTCCGCCACCTTCGGTCGTCGCGTCAGCCACCGCGCGCCGCCATCCCTGCCACGCCACCACCCTCATTCCACTCTTCTTCACCTGCTGCTTCTTCCCCCACCTCAAACTTCTCTTTTCCTCCTTCCATCCAGCCCCCCACCTTGATCTTTTCCCTTCTCTTCCTCCTCCACCGCCGCCGCCGTCGCCGCCACACGCCGCCGCTAGACCACCACCAACCTTAGGTGGTTTCCAACTTACCCAAACCCTAATATTTCCTTTCTATAACTGTTATTAATTTCTAACTACTATTAATGATATTATACTTAATTTTATCATTATTATTATTACTTTCATTACTATTATTATTATTACTATTATTATCATTATCATTATTATTATTATTATTATTATTATTATTATTATTATTATTATTATTATTATTATTATCATTATTCTATTACTACTGCTAATGATATTATCATTATTATTATTACTAACAACTTAGTGTTGATATAGTTACCTCCCTTGTTATTATTATTATTATCATTACTATTATTACTATTACTCAACCTAACCTTATGATTTTCCTAACCAATAATACTATTATCATTAATAATGGTCTAAGACTTTAGGGTTAATGTGATTAAGACTTCCCTTATTTACTATTATTGCTACTATTAACCTCACTATTATTTTTACTAATAATACTAACGCTAGCCATGGTTTGTTATTGTCCTTATCTTTACTATTATTATTATTATTATTATTATTATTATTATTATTATTATTATTATTATTATTATTATTCCTGTTATTGTGACCAAAAACATTTGAAACCCTTATATTATTACTAATCAAAAATATACAACTTTTATCATTATCATCTTTCGGATTATTTTACTTGTTGGTATTGTAGTTAGTATATTATTATCTTAACCCTAACACTATTATTAGACTTAGCCTTAAAAACGCTAGGGTTTCTATCACTATAAACATTAGTTTCACTATTATTAGTTTTATTATTATTATTATTATCACTATTTTTCTATAATTAGCATGAACATTATTATTATAAGAATAGGGCTAACGGGTCTGATAATATAAGTGTAACAATAAGTATTAAAAATAAACATATTTTTACTAGTAATATTCAGTATACTAATTTTAAGGTAAAAACCCTAGTTTTCGTATAATACTCTCTTCAATAACAATAGTACTAATCTTAAACTAGAATAAGGGATGATGGTACTTTTGAGGGAAACTAATACTTAGTATTTTCCCCTTTTATAGGTAATCCTAACCAAATCCCTAAGGAGTTAGAGGAGCGTGCTCCAAGCCCGGTGTCGCCTTAGGTAAGGACGAAGCTATGGCCTTGTGCTTTGTGTGATGTGATGTGTGGGTGAATGATGAGCATGCCATGTTGATGTGTATTATGCATGTGTTATGAATAACCTATTTTGTGTAGCGCAGCATGGATCATGAGGTATATTGTGGGTGCCTTGTATTATACGTGTATGACATGTTCCATGTTTGATGTTGATGTTGATGATGTGACTTGTTATGGCCCTCTAGGACATACATGCTATGGTTTTGGTAGCATGAACCGATAATAAAAGAACAACAGGAAAGTGGACATTTGGGAAGTTTGTATGGGGGGACTAGATCTTGCATGGGTGTGATCCTTACGTGGGAAAAGTTGATTTGGGTTGTAGTAAGAGTTTTGGAGAGTCTTAGAGTGATTGGAGACTTGGTATGAAAAATAGTACGTGAGACGTGAGTTGGTGTATAAGAGACTTGATTAGGGTTTTGCGAGTAAATGGGTGTTGGGGAGTCTGCATGGAGATGAATATTACTGGAGGAAAGTTGATGTAGGAAGTAAATAAGATAATGTCAAAGTTATGGGTCCATTGGAGACTTGGGTGCAAAATTTTACGTGGGTCGATGTAAGGGTGTCTAAGGGACCTAATTAGGGTTTTAGGAGAAAATGAGGAAATTAAAGGGTACAAGGGTAAAAATGATCAAGGAAGGATGGAGTATGGGGTTGAGAGTGAGAATTCACTTATATAAAGGACGAGTATGGGTTTCTAAAGGAGAGGAGAGATTTGGGGTGAAAGAGGGAGGTTACTCATTGAGGAAGTAAAGTGCTAGGGTTTTAAGTGGCCAACTAGGGTTTTGTCGGTCACACGTGAACTTGGGAGATAAAGTAATACATTTGGGGAATTTCCTAATGAAAATGAGGTGCGAGATAGAGAACAAAGTAACGTTTGGGTAAGTAAGAAAGAGTTGGGCCACATAGGTCCGATTAGGGTCTCTAAGGAGGAACCCTAGAGGGATGAGGACATGCGGAGTCGATATCATATGTGTGGGGATGGCCTATATTCTTGGAGACTGTGCCTTACTATATGCCACTATGCCTAAGTCTACGGGGGATGGATGTCGGGTGTGAGAAGAGCTACGAGTCTCAAAACATGGGACGGTCCCTCTGGAGGGGAAGGAAGTAGAGTATCAACCGCATGCATGTCAAGGGTGTGATGTGATTCAATAAGACACAGATAAGACATTAATTACGTAAAGCGAAAGACTATTGAGCCAGACCTAGTCCGGTCCACCGATAAGAATAGTGGTCAGAGGCGTTCTGCCCTGGGTGTTTATTTCCGGTCCACCGGCTATAATAGTGGTCACAGGCGTTCTGCCCTGAGTGTTTATTCCGGTCCACCGGCTATAATAGTGGGGGGTTCGGGCTCGACAGACCAAAACGAATAAGTTAATCCACAGGAAAGATACTAAGTACTTACAGAGAAACACCATGTGAGTCGGGGCCAGTCCGGTCCACCGGTTAGAATAGTGGCCAGAGGCGTTCCGCCCTGGGTGTTGATTCCGGTCCACCGACTATAATAGTGGTCAAAGGCGTTCTGCCCTGTGTGTTTATTTCCGGTCCACCGGCTATAATAGTGGGGCTCCCGCGCTCACATGGATTAATGAAGAATGCTTTGAATGAATATGAATGAAGTAATCCATGGGAAAATACTAAGCACTTACAGCGAAACACCATGTAAGTCGGGGCCAGTCCGGTCCACCGGTTAGAATAGTGGCCAGAGGCATTCCGCCCTGGGTGTTGATTCCGGTCCACCGGCTATAATAGTGGTCAGAGGCGTTCTGCCCTTTGTGTTTATTTTCGGTCCACCGGCTATAATAGTGGGGCTCCCACACTTACATGGATTATTAAATAATACGTGTGAAATGGACATATTATTAACGAGGATAAAGAATAAGTCACCGGAAAGTATTCAGGCCTTACCTTGTGGGTTATCGCGTGTTACTTATATGATTGTGTTGTGTGTGCTATGTGGTATGATTTTATGCTTAGCCTTAGCGCACCTGCACCCTTACTCAGTATTGGACCCGTAATGATACTACCATGATTGAATGGGTCCTGTGATGATCCACCGATGGTGGGTAGCAGACCTCCTATGCAGGTTTGATCGGTTACTAATTTGGGGTGGAAGGCTTGACTTGAGTGAGTAGGCGATCCGGATATTTATTCTTCAAGATTTGTTTTGTTTAATTGTATTCATCTTTCGAAGTTACAAGTGTTATATTTAAATTTCCAGAGATTTTGTAATTGACTTTTAATTTCTCGTAACGCTATTGTGCTTTTAAAATTCGGATTTAATTGTTGACAGGTTTTAGCCTTGCATCTAATATGAGATAGATGGTTGGCATTTATCTCGTGTTAGATGTGGCGGTAACATTTCCCAAAATTCGCTCCTAGCTTCTGCTTTAATCTTTCAAAAAAAAATTATGAGTGAAATTTGGGGGTGTTACAGTCTGGGTTTGAAAAACCTATATTACTAGAATGTGGCAGCTATTAGAAAGAAATCGTGGTAGTTGGTGCATCATAAAGAGATTTTATGGATCCATTGGGTCCATGGCTATTACATTAAAGGTGCGAATGTTAGTGAGTTTCAAAGTAAACCTCAACATTCATGGATTTTTAGACAAATTTTGCAACTCAGACAATGATTGCTTGTAGTGGTCCAGCGGGATAGATGTACAACTTGGAGAGTCTTCAAGACTAGTAAGTTTATGAGATGATCCGGCCTCGAGGAGATGTGAAACCATGGCATAAGATGGTGTGGATGCATGCAGGATTTCCTAGACACAAATTTATTTGTTGGCCTTTGTGCAGAAGAGCCTTACTTACTCGGGTTAGGATTGGTCACTAGGGTGTCACTACTTATTCGAATTGTGGTATTTGTTCCTAGGATCAAGAAGACTAGGATCATCTATTTGTGCAATGCTCTTTTTCTCATGACCTTTGGCATCAAATATGCAATTGGTTAGGCATTTGTCAACCATTTTCCACATGGGACCAAGCTCTAATCAGGATTATTTAGAGGAAGCATTGTAGAAGAGGAGAACAGAATATTATGTGGATGATGAGTGCTGCAATTGTCTACACGATTTGGCAAGCAAGAAATCAAGCTATTTTCCAAGCTAAGGTTCCTCTTGTGCGAATAGTGACTTGGGAGATCATTATCCAGATATTCATTAGCCTTGGTACCTCCAAGAAGAAGGAGACCTATGGAGCTTTGTTAGCTAGTCTTGATAGATTCGTTTAACCAATTTTATGTTTTGGTTGAATATTGGATGTACATATTGCTCATTTTTGGTAATTAATAAAGATTACTATTACTTACCAAAAAATCTTGTTACATTTCTAAGTATTTTAAATAAATACAATTACTGGAACAAATTCATGCTAAACAAAGATATTTATAATAAGTTGATAAATAATTTATCTCATAATAAGTTAATAGTAATAAAAGTGTAAGTATAATGAATTTAGGTAACTCAATTTATGTATTTATTATGTTTTAAGTGTTGATTAAGGTACTAGTAAGACATTAATACTTAAAATGGAAGAGCACATGAGTCAAGACTAAGCATTTAAATTATTGAAATAATTGTTTGGTTCAATCTAAACAAGAAGACCCTATGCTATTCTATATTAGTCAGATCCACCAACCTATAGGAGGTATGTGTACTTGAGGATTAGATATTTAATAGTAACTTAGGTGTGCATTACCCTGGATGTGAGAGTATTAATCAGGTTAACTACCTTTCTCTCATTTGTAAGGGAAAAGGGAGAGTATTGTTACTAATGGTTCCTTGATCTCAATGTGTTAATGAAATGGGTTCGTGTAATCACCTAATAAAAAATATTTAAAACTATTACATCTTAGGTCATGTTCTACAAAGAGTAGTGTGCATGTATACGTTCATCTTATTGTGATCTTATGTGATTTTCATGCCTCACCCTAATGATATGTATTTGTTACCTCAATCAATGAACAAGTATTAATCATCATTTTTATGGGAGTTTCTCATTTCCATGAATAAACGAATCAGCTGTTAAATGTGCATGTATTTGATAACTGTCATAAGGATTTTGCTGAGTTGAATTCACTTTGTAAGGAGGAGTGATTATATCTGTTTAGTTGGACATAGAGTCTTAATTATCTGGTAGCTAGAGTTTTTTGTTTGAATACCTTATGGGATCTTAAATTCATTGTTTCCTTTGTGTTTTACTTTAAATTGTATTATGTTCGGAGTCTATCTCCAAACACTAATCTATATTTATGAACTTTCTACAGTGATATTATTTAAACTTATTAATGTTTTTGCCTTGCACTTGATATAAGAATGGTATGAAAACCATACGCATATTAAGTATGATAGTAATAGCCTCTTATATTATGTTTAGTTTTTGTAAAAATTTAAAAAATTTAGTAGTAAATTTTGAGGTGTTACAATCCCATTTTGAGTAAATGAGAGAGAAATCAAAGAAGAAAGTTCAAAGGTGGAGAAATGGATAAGAAAGAAGGAGATTGTAAGAGGAGAAAGGTTAAATGGAGGAAGATGATATATATTGGGTTTGGATCATAAATATGTGGAAGAAAATGATTTTCTTCCCTCTCTCTTTATATATCTTTCCTTAACACTTCAATTTATGTTTGAGAGGATTTAATATCCTAAGCATTTGGAGGGTTCTGCTAGGAGTGCTCATAAATCATTACTCTAATATGTGAAAATTATTTATGTATTAGCATGAGCTTATTTCTTTCTTTCATATATATATATGCATGATTATTTTAGAGCATACATTGACGTATACTTATCTTAAAAACATTCCAAATGAATTTATACCATGATATGTTAAGTGTGTATAAATATGTGATTTTAATTGTTTAAGTATTGTCTTGATCTTGTCTAAGTATAATACTCCCATTTTTTACTACCAATTTTTTTAAAACATTGTGAAAGCAGAAAATACTCAATACATCTAGGAAAAATAGGGTGTTGCTGCCGCACATAACACATGATAAACATCTATCGCTAGACCCATGTTAGATAAAAGGCTAAGAAGATCAACCAAACCAAATATGAGAAATAGAGTGCACAAAATATATAATAGTGATACCACAATAATACATTCATGGCCATGATGGGTCCCTAAAATATCTAAAATTCATAAAAGAGAGTACACTGCTAGTACTGAAATACATTAGGGATAAAATAATAGTAGGAAAAATCCCCAAAATCCTGGTCCTTCAAGGACTCACAAAATATATTTAGATATCCATGCTCTCAAGTCCCCAAGCCTAACACAAGGTAGGCCAACTACTAACCACCATCAGAAACTTACACGCGATCTTCTACTTGTGGGATTGAGTAGGTAATCAAACAAATGAACACATCAGTATGCTTCATACAGGGTAAATCAAGTTACCTATTTAATAGGAGTCACAAGAACGCAAGGCCATAACATAATATAAAAATTATGATAATCACATATCAGGCTTACACGATACAATTAGATTTACATGTGTTATCATGGTCATAGAAAGTGTCAAGATTTCATACTATACCAACCTTAGACAAATATTAAATCATCATGCTTTTCATCACAATATAAATATCAAGGATAGAAACTTAAAATCACATAAACAATTTATTCAAATAACTCACTAGGCTCTTCTACAATCTACTACATAATTTACCTGTTAAGTCTGTCTTCTAAGTTTATGTAATTCATGAGGTTTTTTATTCATAAAGCATTATCCTTTATGAGTAATAGGAAGTATTATCACCCGATGGTCTCACAATACCATAGAAGTCATACAAAACTAGAGGACATAAAGTACAGTTAAAGCTAAGTAACCATCAATGGACATAAGTCTGGCTAAAGCCAAGTAACCACCAATGGACATAAAGTGTTGGTCGAAGCCATATAAACTACCTAGGTGACCATACCCTTTAGTATTTATATCCCCAAGTACATTAATAGTGTCTAAAGTAAGTAAGGAATAAGGATCTACTAGGATCCAAGGTAAAGGCACCATAAAATCCCAAAGATAGACTAAACCTCAGTATCTAATCAAGAAACGGGTAATCTAGACCCATGTATTGCTCTATAATCTTTCACTTTAAGTGGTTAATGTTTTATTCTCTAAGGTTATGTTATCACAAAAGGCCCACGTAACAACCAAAGCAACACATCCATATAACCCTTCCATCTTAATAATCATTTTCATCCAAACATATGATGGGAATTCCATTATCACTTATCCAAGTTTAATTCATCCATTATGTTAATCCATTTATGTCAAGAAACTAGAATTTATCATTCCATGGTTGAATCATAACATATTTAATCCATTTTACCCATTAAAATATTCCAAAGCTACTTATCAAGAATGCCATGAATTATGAACCAATGAATCCATCCAATAGGTTAGTTATTCATGTCAGGATGTATGCTCTCATCATTGAAGAATCGTGTTATAGAATAATATCAACTTTCAAACAATATCAAGACTAAGGAAAATAAGAATAACCCTCTATGGCCAAACAGGTCAATCGTTTTAAGTAAACTGGTCGATTAATTTGGCTTAGCCAAACCCTAGAGTTTGCTAGCAAAAATATTTAATGGGTTAAGTCAGATTAATCAAGTGTTCTAGGACCATTTGATTGGTTTAGCCAAATACCCCCATAGTTCCAACCTCGAACTAGTTGATGTGTTGAGATGAATAGCCTATTATTCTAACAACCAATCAATCAATTAGGCACAACTAGTTGATGGTTGAAACAAAGAGCAACAAAATTCATTACAAACAACCTAATTAGTTGTTTAGGCTAACTAGTTGACTACTGTAAGAACAAGTTGATTGGTTTAGCGTAACGAACCGATCTATTTGCTCCTAGAAAATACATTATAGGTATTTAAAACATGATTAATGCTCCAATATCCAACCATGTCAATATCATAACATCACCATTACAAAAAATAGAGGTTACACGTGCTCATATACTAATCATGTTGCTCTTACATAGAATCAACCATATTTTCTCATGAAATCATACTTTTCTGAAAATAACTAAAGATTCTAGCATGAGTCACCAAAATACCAACAATATCATATAAGCATGAAAAGATCATAGATTTACCAACTATACTAGCTCAAATGATTATTCATACCTCATTTCAAAGGCAAGAATAACTTACTTGAAAGCTTAACAAAACTCCACACCAAGAAAGTAAAACCTTTAGTTGGAGGATTTTAACTTTTAAAAAACTTAGAAACATGTGATTAAAACTTAGAAAACTTCTTATAAACCTCATAAATCAAGAACTATGAGTTAGGAAAAAAAAACATAAGTTATCACCTCTAAGAGATTCCTAGAAAAATTAACTGAAAACAAACTCAACTTTTTCCAAGTCTAACTCTTTCTTACCTAAGGATAAAATAAGAGGGAGTTAGATGAAGGGTCAAAAGAGGTAGAAGAATCAAAATGAAGGCACAAATTGGAGAAGAATAGAATAAAGTTGTGGGAAAACTCATATTATATTGGTTGTTGAAAAGAGGTGAAGGAAAAAGATGATTGGGGCTATTTACACCCAAAGAATCAGATAAGGAATGAAGGAGAGAGATGCAACGAATTGAAACCCTAATTTTACCATTTAAAATTAGACTATATGGGGAAAATTTATCAAGAACGAGGTTGATTTTCTTCCCATATCTCGAATGATAATTTCAGGAGAATGTAAGTTGAGATTTTTTTAGGAAAAGATTGAACACAAGAAAGAAAATTGGCAGATCGGCATGAGAGATAAATATTTTAGTCGTGTAGAGGTAAACTGGAACCAATCACCTGTTCCAGAGCTGTACATATGAGAGAAGGAGAAGAAGAAAAGGGATGAGGTCATCCTCCTTTTCTACCAAAATTAGACCTTTGAATTCTCTTGAGGTAAAATAAAGTTGGGGCAATTGGTCAAAAGGGTTAAGGATTGCTAAAAAACAACTCGGAGTTAGATTATCAAAGTTTCAAATCATTAGAGGATTTTTTTTTTTTGAAAAATTCTGACTTCAAAAGTCACTATATTCTACAGACCCATCGATCGGTCTTTTAGACTTTTTGATCAGTTCCATCAAACCAAAATTCAAGCTGAAAATAATAGACATGTTGATCAGTTCATAAAACCAGTTGGTCGATACACCCTAAAACTAACTTTCTTAAAAAAATTCAAACTTTTCCAATTAAAATCAAATTCAAAATATATTTTCAAATTAAAATAAAACCTCATCCAAAATCAATTAAAGATAAGAACTTCACACTTCATAATTCTTAAATTACGAGGTATTATACTAAGTGTATAATTAATATGATTATTATTGGTTAAATATCGTAGGAGTCCAAGAGGTCCTGATGCATTTGCTTCTCTATTAGACTTATGTTCTATTAGAGAGCATACATACTTATAGATGTGGTTACCAAGGTGGTGAACCCCATGGCATTTTATTTCCATGTGCGATGTACGATTCGTCTTTTAGGGAGCCCTACGGCATTTATGCCCAAGTGTGGTGGGTTGATTATCTTTTTGGTTTGATGAGCCCCATGATATATATGTCCATGTGCGATGGATGTGCCATCCTTGTGCTCTATTGGTTGAGAAAGCTTTGATTTCTTTTATATTCATGATGAAGAAATATTGTCTTCTCTCAAATTTCTCAAATAAATTAGATCTATGTGATCATAATCTTTAGAACAGTAATTAAAAAAAAGTTGATTGTTTAGAGATGCATTAGGTGACCTTGTTTTTTTTTTAAATGTGAATGTGATAACTTATGATTCTCCATTGTAGTGGTTTATGATTATCGTATATGACAATATGGTATTGCTTGCATATAACATGTATACTATTGTATGTATGATATCATGCATCTATGCCTTTTATTCTATATAAACCATGATCCTATGTATACCATGATCATTTATATGTTGAAAGAAATGTTAATTTATTTAGTACAAATTGTATTGATGTCATGCTTAGATCGTGTCTATTGTGATGATATGAACTTTGTTCATGAGAGTAGATAATCTAATCTCGTGTAGGTTGATGTGGGCTCATGGTGG
Source organism: Tamarix chinensis (assembly GCA_030549775.1). Classification (NCBI taxonomy): domain Eukaryota; kingdom Viridiplantae; phylum Streptophyta; class Magnoliopsida; order Caryophyllales; family Tamaricaceae; genus Tamarix; species Tamarix chinensis. The sequence continues at coordinate 74,359,641 of CM060179.1, read as the reverse complement.
CTTTACTCAAAATTAAAATTACGTGGTGTAGTATTTCTTATGTTGGAAATTGTTTTATATGAATCATTACTTTCACATTTATATCTCTAATATTATCGTTCGGTAGCTTTATTTAAGTTTTAAATAATTAAGTTTTAATCCTATATCTGATATAAATTATATAATAATTATACATTTTAAATTAAATATGACAGTAATATTTTTTATTCTCTTATTTTAGCTTCTGTAGTATTTAAAATGAATTTTCTTTAATAGTATGAATGGGAGTCACACAATTTTTAGTTCAACTAGTACTAAACAACCATGTGCGATCTTTAGACAAATCATCAAATGAAAAACAAAGTTTGGACACTTTTAATTCACGTACCTACCAAGGGCAGAACAGCAATGAAAACTAAGAATTTCTGGCATAAACACCCAGCAAAATCAAAGAGTTTTAAATAAGGAGCAAACCATCTCTAAAATTAATAGAAAGGACAATCAAAGACAGGAGTCAATGACTCAATAGTAGAAACCTTGAAAAAGCAGATTGGGACACAACTTCTTTATTTTTTTTCCCCGGTTCTTCGATTCTAACTCTAACATAGAACAGAAGCGGCGCATTCCAAAGAAATTCCACCGATAATGGTAATAATTGCATATCGAGAACCACTGCTTCTCCAAGGAAGCCATGGAGCTCGATCTGAGTACCAAATCGAAGTCAGGAGACGAATTCCACAAGGACATATCAGATTGGGATCCCAACTTGAGGAGAGAGAAAACTGAAAGCCGGGATTCAAACTGGCAAACACCGAGGACGAAGGCAAAACCATAGCTAGATTTGAAATTCGAATCAAAGTTTGAAAAGCATATCTGAACAAGCCTAAACGATACGACATATCTTACCGCCTCCTAATCCATTTACCCGGCCGGAGCATCGAAATTGGGTTCTTCCAATGGATGCAAGATTTTAAAAAAAAAAAAATACTTATTCGTACAAATGCAAGGAAAATACAAATGTACAAATAAATACACACACATGTTATTTTATAAAGTGTAATGAAAAAAATAAATATATCTGAAAATAAATGCGCATATATATATATATAGATTTAGACTCTTGTACAAACTATTATTTAAAATACAAATGTAGGAATTCTTAATAACTGTTAGATTTAGAAGATTTAAGGGCTGAGATTAAAATAAATGTAGAGTAGGTATGTACTAAATCTTAACTGTTGATCAAATACTAATCTAATGGTTATAATTAATTCCTATACATATATCTTAGAAATGGTATATATGGGACCTTCACTCTATATATATATATAGTAATATTAAACATCGGTTATTTATATAAGTGTACAGAAAAATACTACTTTCAGAATAATAATTACAATATAAGAACGCAAATAAATTATTTAATACAAGGATATGGTAGAAATATCTATTTTTAATAAAATAAATACATATCTTCAAATACCAAAATACACATACACATCTTATAATATTAAGATACACATTCTTATCCATTACTACTATACACATTTTATAGTATTACTATAAACATGTTCGAAAATAACTATACAATCATTATTTATACATGTATAAGTGAAATTACACCTCTTCCTAAAACATCAATTCATGTGTTTGAAAACAAATATACATATGTGCAGGGATCTTTTAGCTGACTTCCTACAAGCTGCACTTGTGCATACTATTACAAAATATTATTATCTATACATAGCTGTTATTTAGAGATAAAAAAAATTACTACATAGAAAATAATTTTTCTTTCAACACTTCCTACAAGTTGCACTTGTGCATACTATTATAAAATGTTATTACTTATAAATAGCTATTATTTAAAGATACAAAAAATTTACTACATAGAAAGTAATTTTTTTTACCTAAACTACCTTATACCTCCTTACTGTATAGTATTTTTGTCTCTTCTCTCTCTTCTCTGTCTCTCGTCTCTCTCATTTTCAACTCTCTCTCAACCTCACTTCCTCACCTCACTCCCTCTCTCTTGACCGATATAAGGTACGTGTTTAATTTTTTTATGGTACAAATTATTTGATTTATACATTGGTTACTTTTTTTTAAAGTATGGTGGAAGTAATCGTAAATTTTGCCCATATGAAGGGGCTTAGAATGGCAAATTTTGCCTGTAGGGGGTGGGGGAAACAACTATTTTAGTCGATGAAGGGTGGGGGAAAACGGCATATAATGCCGGTAGGGGATGGAGGGAAACAATAAATACTACTGGTGGGGGTAGGGGCAATGGCAAAAAATGTCGTTGGGGTGGGGTAATGGCAAAAATTGCCTGTGGGTGGTGGCAGGGAATAAGGCTGTTGACAAACCAAGCCAGCTCGCGAGCTTTTTGAGCTCGGCTCGGCTCACTTATTAAATAAGCTTAAAAATTAGGCTCGAGCTCGGCTCAATTATTAAATAAGACAAGCTTGAGCATAATAATTTTGGACTCGAGCTCGTTTACAATGTAAAAGCTTCTGAGCTCAGCTCGTTTACCACCAAAGCTTGGGAGTTGGCTCGTTAAACGTTGGGCTCGACTCGTTAAAAGCTCGGCTCGTTTATAAACAAGTCAAGCTCAAGCTTCATGTTTAGGCTTTTTTAGTAAATGAGTCAAACCCAAGCCTACCCCGGTTCGACTCGTCTCGGCTCGTTAATAGCCCTAACGGTGAACACTTGTTTTGGCCGCTGGATTTGGGGTGTGTATTAATTATATTAGTATTAATTAATAATATAAAATATTAATTGATAATTATTATTATTATGATTTATAGTTTGTTAATTAGTAATTATGGTTTGTGATGTGGAAAATGGTTTTGGTTGGATAGATTAGGTTTATTAATTCTATCTCATTAATTATTGCAAAACCTAATAAAATTTTGTCATAGTTTTTTGATTATTGTGTTTTGTTAAATATTTTTTTTAATAATTATGTTAGTATTAATTAATATTATATATCTATTGATAATTTTTATTATGTGTGTATGATTTACGGTTTATTAATTAGTAAGTATGGTTGGTGACGTGGAATGTGGTTTTGGTTGGATAGATTGTGTTTATTAATTTTGTCTCATTAATTAGTGCAGAACCTATTAAAAGTTTGTCCTAGGTTTGCGATTATTGTGATATTAATTATTGTGTTTTGTTAAATATGTGTGTAATAATTATGTTAGTATTAATTAATATTAATTATTTATTGATAATTTTTATTATGTGTGTATGATTTATGGTTTATTAATTAGTAATTATAGTTTGTAATGTAGAAGATGGTTTTGGTTGAATAGATCGGGTTTTTTCAATTATGTCTCATTAATTAGAGCAAAATCTCAAAAAACTTTGTCCTAGGTTTGTGATTATTGTGTTTTGTTAAATATGTGTGTAATAATTATGTTAGTATTAATTAATATTAAATATTTATTGATAATTTTTATTATGTGTGTATGATTTATGTTTTATTAACTAGTAATTATGGTTTGTGATGTAGAATATGGTTTTGGTTGTATAGATCGAGTTTTTTTAATTATGTATCATTAATTATTGCAAACCTAATAAAGTTTTGTCCTAGGTTTGCGATTATTGTGTTTATTAATTATTGTATTTTGTTAAATATTTGGGTAATAATTATGTTAGTATTAATTAATATTAAATATTTATTGATAATTTTTATTATGTGTGTATGATTTAAGATTTATTAATTAGTAATTATGGTTCATGATGTGGAATGCAGTTTTGGTTGGATAGATCATGTGTATTAATTCTGTCTCATTAGTTAGTGCAAAACCTATTAAAATTTTGTCCTAGATTTTCGACTATTGTGTTTTGATAAATATGTGTGTAATAATTATGTTAGTAGTAATTAATATTAGTTATTTATTGATAATTTTTATTATGTGTGTATGATTTATGATTTATTAATTAGTAATTATGGTTCGTGATGTGAAATATGGTTTTGGTTGGATAGATCAGGTCTTTTTAATTCTGTCTCATTAATAAGTGTAAAATCTAATAAATTTTATCCTAGGTTTACGATTATTGTGTTTTGTTAAATATATGTGTAATAATTATGTTAGTATTAATTAAAATTAAATATTTATTGAGAATTTTTATTATATGTTTATGATTTATGATTTATGATTTATTAATTAGTACTTATGGTGATGATGGTTTTAGTTGAGTAGATGGGTTTGTTAATTATGTATTAATTAGGTAATGTAATTGGTGTATATTAATTATGTTTGAAAAAATTACATTTGTTATCATGTTTATTAATTAGAGTTTGTCAATTATGTTTGTAGTTGAATGAAAATTTAATTATGATTAATTCAGTTAAATTTTTTCATTATGTTTTTTAGATCTATTATACACTATTAATTTAATGTAATTAAATATGAGTTTATCAAAATTTGTCTGCTTTCTAGGGTTTTCAGTCGTCGTTTGAAGGGGTACTTATATTTATTAGTTTTTATTTGTTAATTGTAGTTTTTAATTAATGTTAATTTGGTTAAATTTGTTATTGATATTTCTAGATCTATTAAACTCTGTTAATTATATTATTGTATTATTTATATATGATTTGATATTTATTAGATTTGTTTATATTTTCATTAAATATGTAAAATATTGTTATGTGATGGTGGTTATTGGTGAATTTTTTTAATTATATTGATTGGATAATATATTTATTTTGTTATTGAAATTCAGATAAGTCACAGATAAGATAAAGTAATAGATAAAACCAAAGGTCATCCTATGACAGCATATTCACTACTTAACATAATGTGTACGAAACAACTACTCCAATGTCTTGTCTAAAAAGTTTGGAAAAAAGTCTTACCGAAGGATGGAGTAGAGGTAAAAAAAAAGGGGGGGAAGAAGTAGCCAACAAGAACCAGAAGAATTATCGGAACAACAAGAATATATAGAAGCTCAAGAACAACTAAGGTCTAGTCATGTAGCTTCTACCATTCCAACATTTGCTGACTATGTAGGTTGTCCATCATTTGTCGTTGATGCTGGCATTTCAGGGTACAGAGGTCCAGGGTTTAGAGATTTAGGGTACGGAGGTTTGGGGGTAGGGCATTTGGAGTTTAGAGGTTTAGGCTATGAAGGTTTAGGGTATGGAGGTTTGGGGGTAGAGGGTTTCGGGTTTTGGGTTTAGAGGTTTAGGGTATGAAGGTTCAGGGTATGTAGGTTTGTGGTGTGGAGGTTTAAGGTATGATGGTTCCGAGGGCTGAGGTTTGGAGTACAAAGGTTCACGGGTTAAAGGTTCTGAGTATGAAGGTTTTCCATTATCTACAGAATATGTAGATTTTCTTACCTCAACAACATAGCCTAATATGGGAGTACCATCATCCTCAGCTCACTCACCTGCTGTTGGTGGTTTTAGATCATCATTGGATTTCGCATCATCATTACCCCATATTACCGAGCAATTATCGTCATCGACATATATGCGTGATGTTGATGTTGTACGTCATGATGATGGTGATGGCGATGACGACGATGATGATGATGACAATGATGATGACAATGACAATTATAGACATGATGATGATGATGATAGGGATGCTGGTGAAGATGAGCATGGCATACAGTTGAAGGATTAATGGTATTTGGTGAGGCCATGTCCCGGAGGTCCAATCATCCCTGATTTAATCCGAAGCTTTGGTGGTCATGCCGCTTTAGATTTATTGTTAGGAAAGGTATGTTTATCATATGCATTATTAAATATTTGGCATTTTATTTGTACAGATATCATATATAGTCATGACATATGATGATTTTTTTTTCAGGATCATGGTTGTCCTCGAATTCACACCAGGCAAGAGGTTATGAAAAACTTTCTCGGAAGCGTAAATAAAAGGATCTTCACTCTGATATGCCAAATAGGATTGCCACACCTCCCAACTTGCACATTTAAGCATGCCAATGTACCACTTATTTCGGCATTTATTAATATATGACAACTCGACACCAATAGCTTTCATATGCCATGAGGTGAGATGATAATCACCCTTTTGGACGTACATCACACATTAGGCATACGAGTCGATGGTAAACCATTATACTTGAAGATGACTGCTGATACGCGTGGGCAATTGGTTGGTGCAATGGGTTCCTTGTTTGAGATGGAGGAAATGCATGTAAATGAAGTCACTTGAAAGTGTGGGATTCCATTTAAATGGCTACAGGAATTATGCGGATCATACTGGCTAGAAGATGAAGAAAAGAGATCGGATATCTATTATATTTGATCGGCCTATCATTATTTGTCGATAAGTCAGTTGATAAAGTAAATCTGTACTATATCATTTTTCTTTAAGATCTAAGCCAGCTTGAAGGTTATGCATGGGGAGTAGCCACACTTGCTTTTCTTTATCAACAACTTGGGATGGCTTCCAAAGCTAACGCTGCTGAAATATCAGGATGTGTCATTCTATTATAGGTAATTTTGCAATTACCATATATATATTACATACTTGGATACATTTGATGGTAATTAATACAATCGAATATTATAACATACTTGGATTTATAAACACTTTCCAAGGTTTGGAGTGGAACGATCCAAATATGATCCAGACCATCCTCGTTGTATGAGGTGGTTTTGTGGACATAAATTTAATAATAAATTGAAGTCGCTCGAGTACTTTTGAGCAAAGATTGATCTTATACCTGCATCGAAGGTACGCTATTTCGATTCATATTATCGCTATATTATGTTAGCAATATTTGTATTTAGTTTAAATTTTTTTGTGACAGGTTATTTGAGATCCGTAAAGAGTAGTGAATCTGTATAGGGATTGTTCGATTGCTTTATATTACGGTTGTCTACATTGTTTGGAGAAAGTAGAACCATATATGCCTGATAGAGTCACATGCTAGTTCGGATATACACAATTAATCCTGGAGGAACCTATCAAGCCTATGAGTAACACGTACAGAGGTCATTCCCTCAAGAAGTATAAGGTTGATTACACACACATACTTAGACAATGGTTCTTGAGGCGTGAACACATATTAGAACCGGATATTTTTGGACTACCGGCTCAATACCTATGGGACATGGATCATGACTATATGGGTTGGTACGTTCTTAGAAGCCATAGGTATGTATTAGCAATAACGGAAGAATAGTTGGCTAAACATTCAAATGATGAGCATCAAATTCCAGTCGAAAGACGTTTGAACGAAGCGTGTAAAACTAATCATCGATCCTATTAGAGGGGAGAACTAGCTCCAAATTATCAGCAGATGGTTACATGTATTGAAAATCTTGTGCATGATTTAGGAGTTATTCTACCTAGGCATGGCCATGGGCATGGTCGTGGGAGTTTGTAATGACCTTGATGTGCATTTGTTTGATTATGCACTTTGATTAAAATATATTTGTTACAATTAATGGTATGTTGTTTTTATTTTATATGTATTTTTTTAAAGTATAACTCAATCCCTCTTAACTATGTTGAACTCCGAGACCTCACTTAAATAAATAAAGTACATATATATCATATTACCATAGATTAGGTACTTAAACTGAATAAAGTACACGTATATTAGATTACCACAACTCAATTAAGCAAAAAATTACAAACAAATCTAGATATAACTCTCATATGAGGATAGAGGATGTGGCTCTTGACTTTCATCATTAATTAATGAGCTCCATTGTTACAATTTTGCAGAATACAGTGTATTCCATGTCGAAACGTTATTGTTACAATATCTACTCTAATTTGCATGTAGTGGTGGATGTGGAAAAATTCTCCAGAAGATATACCTGTTAGACAAAAAAACGTAAAACAATTAAGGTGAGTCATAATATTGTAATGGAAAAAAATTTATAAAACATCAACATACCGCTATGTAATGACTCATGTCTTGTAAAAAAAGCATATAATCACTTTATTTTCATAACCCTGGATTCCATGTTGCGCCACTAAAGGTAGGAATAAACTACAAGCAATCAACAAGTAATAAGTAAACAAAATACAATAATAGGTTGCAATGACATGAGCAATATTAGGAATTTCCATCCAGTGTGTCATTGGCGCTGACCCTTCCCAATGGGCAATAGTATTTAGAACTTGATCAACATTGTTATATACAAACACATTCTTGTACAATTGTCGTCTCTCCAATATCTCGTAATATAAGTCGGTACGAATCTGAACCTCATCTCTTAGTATAATATACACTAATGCTCTGAAACTGTAAGTTTCATCTCCTAACACATTATACCAGGTACTAATATAAGGTACTATATGTCGATTCATCTAAGTCATGTATGGAAATTGTAATTGTCCTGTGGACATAAATACCGATTGACGTCCTTGACCCCAACCCTGACCTTGTGTTGACCTCAAACGACTAGAAAATTATTGTTCATTGTACTCCTAATTGGATTTTTCCCTTCCGGTGGAGTTTCTTGGGTGACCCCTATGTTGTCGTACGAGTGGCTCATGGAGATGTGTTCTTTGTGGAACTGAAATATTAAATATCTCTCTCGCCAATTGATTTTTAATTGCTTGTGGCTAGCTCATAACAACTTCCATGGAAATATGGAGTAAATGAGATGCAACGTATGTTGGCTCTTACGGTATATGTGGATTTATCAGCCGATCTATGTCTAGTTTCTTCTAGAATAGATGAATAGCCGAGAGGGGGATTGCCATGTAGTTGTCGATGTATATATTAATCTCATGCATGTATAGTATCCCATGCGTACGCCACATGTAACACCCATCTGTACCTATGTAATTAATTCTTTCGTACTCTTTGTTGACCAACTCCATTGTATATACGGCAACATGACCTCTCAAATTAGTGTAAAGAGCCTTTGTAGCAAAATGCGGCGTATTAAATCAAGATTTCTCAAATGATGATTTAATCTCATCATGTTATAATTCAAGGTACATGTGCATTGGTTTGAACACAGTCTTGAAACTGCCTCTTGATATCTCCATAAATCTCTTCAAAGATCTGTGAGCACCTTTAAGCCTGTTGTCAAAAAAATCAATTTATTACATTATCATAAGAAATATTTAAAAGCAACTATGGTAGGATATAAAATAACTTTCATACCTATTTGTTGTAATCTGATGAATATGAAATACGTTACCGAAGAAAGTAGAAATAATTTTTTATTTATATGGTTGTATCCGATTTGTCTTTAGATACAAAATTAGGTTAGGCATGTTTATGTAATCTTCCTCAAATGATAAGAGTTTGTAACACCCCAAAAGTCACTATTGAAAGATTTTGTTTTATTAAAAGATTTAACAGAAGCGAAATATTAAGACTTGTGAATTCTGGGGATATTACTGCCACACTTAGTACCAGACCGATTCACTCATACCGTTCCAGTACCAAGTGCTAAGGCTAAAAAATAAAATACCAATTGATAGAAATTCAAACCATATTAAAAATTAGAGTAGTACAATGAACCATTTAAAAGAATGAAATCCACCAATAGCGGTTACAAGATCAAAGAATACATTCAAATCAGGGAGTAAGAGAGAAGGTGGGAAACCCTAAAAGCCAAGATAATTTTCTTACGCTCTTTCCCGTTGCCCACTTGAATAGCACCTGAAAAGGACCTGCAAGGGACACTGCCCATTGAATAGGCAGGGGCCCCACGAATGGAACCCTTCAGTACTATGGTACTGAGTAACCCTTTAAAAACACACTTAAAAGTAGGCCTACAATGCAACACACGATACAAGGCTATATACATATATAACAAGATGTGTATACATAACATTCACATAATCAACATTCACATCCTTAGTAAGTCCATCAAACATTAATGAGTCATAATGCAAAATCGATACTTTTGGACCTTAAGTCATGTCATAGTGCAAAATCAATACATTCAGGCCTTAAGCCATTAGTCAATCATTATTCAATCATCTCTTAGATTTTATATCCATGTGAATGCGGGAACCCCACTATTATAGCCGGTGGACCGGTCATGCAGGGCAAAACGCTCCTGGCCACTATTATTCGCTAGTGGACTGGTCTGGCGCCGACTCACATGGAGTTCTACTATAAGTAATTAGTATTTTTCCATAACTTTATTCACATCCATGACTGGTTTTATTGAGTTCGAGACCCCCACTATTATTGCCGGTGGATCAGTACTCATAATCATCTACCAGGGCAACACGCTCCTGGGTTACTATTATAACCGGTGGACCGGTACTAAATATCATAATTCAACTAGGCTCGGCTCATTAATCTTTCACTTCTATGATTAGTGTTTTTCCTTTTTTAATCAGCACAACAATTCCATTTATTTCCCCTAGACGGGAGATCAAGAACCCGGGACACAAAGGTACACTGGTCATACTGGTGCATACAAGCTACTCAGTACCTTTCAACCATCAACCTAGGGACACAAAGGTACCCTGGTCATATTGGTGCATAAAGCTACTCAGTACCTTACCAACAAGGACACCTAATCCATAAGTATGCATACCTTCTAAATAAGATAGAGTAAGATATAGGGCCTAATTGGGGCATAAAGGCACATCAGAAAATACCAGAATAATTGTGGGCTAACCTACGTCTTTAGGGTAGCGACCCCTAAAGAGTCACCATTCCCGATCTCGAGGTCTTTCACTTTAAGTATTAGTATCTTAATTAAGGTGATCACGAAAAGCACAACAATTAGATGCTTATTTGCTTTCGATCATTCTGATATCATCAAGCATTTCTTATTCATACAATTATCCAAGATAACATAGAGGAATCTTTAAGGCCATCATAATCTCATCCAATTCTAATTTAGGATTTGTTATCGTGATACTTACTAATCGTCAATTACTCTTACCTTACTATTCGGTGTTACTTGAGTCTTATCACAAACCTCCAGTGTCCCATCAACATGTTAGATATAAATTACTAATTTACCCCTTACTTGTATAGTTATTAAGTCATCCCTTCCTTACTTGCCAATTTACCATATCACCCTTCAGGTTGCATAATTACCAAATTACCCCTTACACGGTTTAGGTTACCAAGTTATCTCCTATGCTTTTTAGATCACCATTCACCCTTTATAATTGTTATACTTATTATATTTCCCATTGGGTTGGTTATATTACTGAATTACCCTTCTCCTTTGTTAAAATTACTAAATTGCCCTTAAGTTGGATAAATTATCAAATTAACCTTCTTCATTATCATGATTACCAATTTTCCCCTTTAGTTGGTTAAATAATTACCAATTTACCCTTTATTCGGTTAAATTACCAAATTACCCTTCTCTGTTATCATAATTACCGAATTGCACCTTTAGTTGGATAAATTATCAAATTACCCTTCGTCATTACTGTAATTACCAACTTGTCCTTTAGGTGGTCAATTACCAAATTACCCTTCTCCAATCTCATAATTGCTAGATTGACCTTATCCATTATTATAATTGTCAAATTACCCTTATCCATTATCATAATTAACAAATTATCCTTCCATTGGTTAAATTACCAAATTACCCTTCTCCATTTTCATAATTACCATTTTACCCTTCTTAATTATTATATTTACCATTTTACCCTTCTCCATCATTATAGTTACCCATTTACCCTTCTCCATAATTATAATTACCAATTTATCCTTCTCCATAATTATAATTATTAATTTACCCTTCTCCATTATTATAATTACTATATTGCCCTTCTCCATTATTAAAATTACCATAATACCCATTTGTTGGTTAATTTACCAAATTAACCTTCTCTATTATAATTACCAAGTTACCACTTACTTTCAAATTTTCCATAATTTCCTTTTATTTATAAAATTACCCTTCTACCCCTTACTTCCAAATTTACCATAATGTCCTTTTATTTATAAAGTTGCCATTTTACCCCTTACTTCCAAAGTTACTATAATGTCCTTTTATTTATAAAATTACCATTGTACCCTTTTACTTATAAAATTACCATAATACCCATTTTACTTGCAATTTACCATTTTGCCCCTTATTTCTAAAACTACTGTTTCACCCTTCTTCTTATAAAAGTACCATAATACCCTTTTACTTACAAATTACTATTTTACCCTTTTACATCCAAAGTTACCATTTTACTCTTTTCTCGCAAAATTACCATTTTGCCCTTCTCTTCCAAAATTACCACATTACCCCCTTTACTTCCAAAATTACCACTTTACCCTTTACTCCCAAAATTACCATAATACCCCTTTACTTACAATTTACCATTTTTTCCTTTTTCTCTAAAAGTACCATAATGTCATTTCCTTACAAATTTACCATATTACCCTTTTTATTATACCAATTTTATTAGGTTATCATCACTACATGAATATTAATATTAATATCCCACTCACAATATCCAACTCCACCAACTATTATATTTTAATATACTACTTATTATCACCCACACATATTAGGCCATATTCTTGCACAAGAAATATTACTAAAATGCCCCTAGGGCTCACAATAATATTATTCATGCATAAATGGTCACAATAACATAACATAACATGGATAAGTACTTAACACTTTCATTAATAGCCAAACTCTTTCCTTAAGCAATATTTCCGCACATAGAACATAAACTAGCATACTTTCCTTTTTATTAATCAATACAAGCAAATATATATATATATATATATTATTAACAAACATATAACAAGCATAATAACGTATTAAAAATCCTAATGTGCTAACATACATTTATCCAAGCGTTTAAGTGGGGTTTAACGATTACTTTAATTCCCACAAAATTAAACCTTACTGGTATCCTGGTTAAAGATCCAAGCTTTAGATACCAAAATCAACACCTAAAAGTAGTATCAAAACTTATCATATTAGAGATGAGAAACCAAAGCATAAAGCTTTATAAAATTTAATTAATGAAACACTTAACTTAAAATGCTATTATACCTTAAAAAAATTTGTACTCAAATACTAAGGCATACAACAACTTATACTGCTCATGCAGCATGAGCTGCATGCAAAATAAAAAGGAGGAAGGCTCGAAGGGGGTGAAGGAAAAGGGATGATGGGCTATTTTTAGGTTGGGGTATTTAGGCTAGGAAAGAAGGTAGATGGGGGAGGATTTAGGGCAAGGGAAGGGTGCAGGAGTGAAGAGGGGGTGTTGGTGGCGGTTGGGGATGGGTTTTTGGCAACCAAGGGCGGTGGAGACAGTGGTGGCGAGGCGGCAAATTGGGTTGCGGGAGTGGATCGGGCTAAGAAGGAAGGAAAAGAGAGGAAGAAAATGAAGGGCTTCGGGGGCTGGTTTCGGCAAAAGCAGGCATAGGGTGGTAGAGGAGGTTGCAGGGAGTGGATTGGTGGTTTGGGTGGTGGCAAAGACGGTCGGACGGCGGCGAACAGAGGGGTTACAGGCAGGTTACCAAGAAAGGAGAAAAAAAGGGGGAAAAGAAGAGGGGAGGAAGAAGGGACTGTAGGGGCTCGAGGGGGTATTATGGTGGTGCAAGGATGATGTATAGGGTGGTAGAGAGTGGTGTAGGGGGTTGGTACAGCGGTTGAAGCGGCGAAGGGCGGTAACGTAGCCAAAACAAGGAGGAAAAAGGAAGGAGAAGAAAGGGAGAAAGGGAGATCGGGAAGGGGAAAGGCTCGAACAAATGGGGTAGGGAGAGGCTGGAGAGGTGAAGAAAAAGGATAAGGAGAATAGGAGGGCAGTTGGATGGCTGATGGTAGCATGTAGGGTGGTAGGGAGAGGGAAGGAAAGAAGAGGAAAGGGTGGCCATACAGTATGGGGTGCATGGCTGGCCGGTTCCAAAATGGTGAAAACAAGGGCAGGGAAGAGAGAGAGAGAAAGAGAGGTAGGTGGTGGCAGTGGTGGCTGGCTGCGGTGGCTAGGCATGGTGTTCGGGGTGGCAGTCACGGACGATGGAGACAAGTCAGGGCGCTGGGTTGAGGCAGAAGAAGGAGGAAGAAAGGAAGGGGAGCAGGCCGACATAGGGAGAAAAAAAAAGGGACTAGGTCAGTCCGAGTAGGGGGAGTAAAGAAAAAAGAGAAGAGGGTTGGTCTGGACCAACGCATGCGGGGAGGGAGAGGAAGGAGAGGAGGGGAAGAAATGGGCATGTGGCCCAGTGCGCAAGGAGGGGAAGAGGCTGGTCTGGCAGCCCAAAGCCAAGAAAAAAAAAAAAAAAAAAGAAAGGAGGAAAAAGGAGAAAAAGGAGAAAGAAAAGAAAAGGGGGAAAAGGAAAAGGAAAAATAGGAATAATTAAAATAACTAAATTTATAAAATAATAGAATATAATATTTGTGGGAAATAAATTTATTTAATAATATAATTTAATATAATTAAATATAAGGGTTTAAAAAGGTTAATGTTGAGAAAATATTGGTTTGAAAATTTATTTAAATAAAATGAGGATGCTATAATAATAAAATATTTATTTTAATTTATTAAATATCCCTATCCACTTTTATATACTCAAAAATCCATAAAATAATTAAACTAAATAATTTTAAAAGCTAATTTATTTCAAATAAAATCTATTTATTAAATTCTAGGTTTTCTAAAATTTTAGGGAATTACAGAGTCATTCTTCATATGTTTGTTCATCTATGGCATCTATCATATTTTTCCATCGGAACATAAAACTACGTGTGAATGATGAACAGTTAGAGACTTTCTTACACCTTTCCTCCACATTTTTATAAACATGAAACCTACATTATAAATGTCTTGAAGTGGAAAGAATACGTTCCATAGATAAAATTAGAGCTAGTTCTCAGTCGGTAATAATGGTAGCTGGAAGCATAAATGGACCATTAAGATCTTCAACCTCTCAAGTACCCACAAATAATTTTCCTCCTTTTCATATGACATGTATACACATGCAACGTTGAAATTCAATTTTATTGGTGTTAGTCCAAAAATTTCAAGTAAGGGCATTCCATGTCTATTTATCTTATACGTGCAATCCATTTGTAAAACAAAAAGAAATGCACGTAAAATATTAACAGATACGGAATGTGAAAATAGATGTTCGCTTATTACATTTGATTCTGACTCACTTCAATGCCACTAAAAATAATGTCGCTCAACTAACATGTTGTAACATTATTTGACCATCCATTTATTCTGACCTAAGCTTCTGTTGGGCATTATAAATATTCATTCTCATACTTACATTTTTTTTTCAAATTATTTTTTAAGAAGAGGTATGATTTGTCATGGCTTTATGTTAACTATAATATGCCCATCAACAAATTAAACTTCATTTTCAGTCAACTTACCTAGAACAACATGCCTTTGTTTATAATTTGCCAATTTGTGATTGTGTGTCCCATTTCTAACTACTACTTACTATCCACCATTATTATTTTTTTCAAAAGAAATTTTTTTATAACATCAAGAAAAATTACAAACCAACCTATAGAATTGATCTACTTGACCCAACAAACCTCTAAACTTATTACTCTTACTAGAGTTATTACATATAGATGACATAACCAAGGAGATTTGAAAAGCTATCCTTTTCAAATCCCGAACAACATTTGAGAAAATGCATGCATTCCTAGAATTCCAAACCTCATAAAAAGCTACTATATAAAAACCACATTTAAACTGAGCCTTAGTTACACCTCTACCTCTTACTCTGGATATAGATCTTAATAAATCCTACCATGATCTGTACCTCCTCCTTTCCTTGCAAGCCTTGCTAATTGATTCCCACGGCTATTTCAGCATAGGGCAGTGACAGAACAAATGATTAGTACTCTCCTCTTGCAAACAGAAACTGCACTAAAGGTTAATGGAAGGAACAAACTTGGCTAGATTATCCATGGTAGGTAGTCTGGAATGAGCAACCAGCCAGAAGATGAACTTGTGCTTCGGGGCATCTGGACTGCACCAAACAGATTTCCACCAAAACACTTTAGGAGCTGAATATCTAACGGTGTCATACACATCAAAAATTTTATAGTGATAATCAAGCTGCCAATTTTAGAAAGCTGGGATCAAACAAGATCTTAAGTCAAAAATACTCTTCAAATGCAAGAGGTTGTACTGGGGAGCTAACATGATTCCACCATTATTATTTTCAACACCAATAATAAACTCTTTTTCATAATTAGCTAGAAGTTATAAAGGATAGGTGACTAAAAATTATAATTGCAGTCCATATATATTTAAGGTAACCAAGTTGATGTTTACTTTGGCCATACAATCAGACTGTGTCTCCATTTAAAGTTTATGTTAAATCATCTTGATGGTGGTGGTAGCTTGGCTATGGTTTATTTGTGGTGTTTGTGGTAAGTGTGCAAACTTAGCTTAAAACTTACTATTTGATGGATATTAATACAGGCATAGAATGAACCCTTATGATCTTATTTTTCTTTGACACTACTTATAAAAAGTGATTATCTAATTTTTTTATTTTTTTATTTTAAAACTATGTAAGATAATATATTTTTATAAGTAATACTAAATTATTTTTCAAAAAATTACTTCAAATAACTTATAATGTGTAAGTTTTCAACAAACTTTTAAACTAATTTAACCAAACATACTAGTATACAGGCTATAACTTTAACATTGCTCCATGGACTTTTTACTGGAAAGTTCTCTTTGTAAGAACATAGGAGTTCCTATCTATCTTTTATGTCTTAATTTTATTTTCTCTCTCTTGTTCTTATCATATAATGTATATGTGTGAGAGAGAGAACCAAACATAGATCGAGATAGAGGCAAGCCAACAACAGCCAAAAGTTTTACCAACCACACGATCCTCGGTCAATATCCCTCCCTAGACCTGACAAAGTAGACCCAATATGAATAATCCAACCTAAAACTTGATTTGAACCTGAAAAATTAAATCAGATCTCAATCTTAAAATCCAAATCAATCTGAACTCGAACCGAATTTAGCTAAACCAATAGTGAACTATATCTGAAATGATCTAAACTAAAATAACCTAATCGGAAAAGAATCAAACCCATACGTAGACATAAACCTGATAATGAACCAACTTGAACCCAACCCATACCTAGACAAAATTTCAAACTTGATACAAATTAAAGTCAAATTTGATTCGCAAATATAACATTTTATCTCATATATATTGATATATAAGTACCAATAAACTATCTTATTAATAATATTTTTATGTAAACAAAAATATGATACCCATATAACAACAAATGAAAAAAAAAACTAGTAAGACCTTGCTCTCCTCACTTTATTTTATTATCATATTAGCATCAATCATACTTAATCATAGAAAGTTCTATTATTATTATTATTATTATTATTATTATTATTATTATTATTA
The DNA here is from genome assembly GCA_030549775.1 of Tamarix chinensis. NCBI lineage: Eukaryota > Viridiplantae > Streptophyta > Magnoliopsida > Caryophyllales > Tamaricaceae > Tamarix > Tamarix chinensis. The sequence goes on along the minus strand of CM060179.1, from coordinate 74,342,352 downwards.
TTATTATTATTATTATTATTATTATTATTGGAACACCTAAAATTTTAAAATACAAAATACTTAGAAAATAATACGAAAGCTAAATATAAATAAGGGTATTACCACTATATGTAGTGTAGTAGACACAATTGTTTTTCTTACATAGATGCTAAGACTAAAATTTAAAATTGAAACCAAAATAAAATTCCACAACATTCTTAATATAATAGAACATCATAATAAAGTTGAATAACAATGTTGTTAACGAAATTTCAGTAAATTAAATAAATATACTACATTTAAAACTCATTGAAATCAAAATACCACCAAAAGATAGAACTTCAGAAGCCAAACTATTCTCTCAACTCGTCTCACAAGCATGCCTCCATCATCAAATTTGGTTACAATCTACTTGCACAAAACTAATACTTACCATGGATTATCACAACTATGCTTAAAATAGAAAAAAATTTAATTAAAGGAACAACTAACTAATAATTTATAGAATTAATATAATACATCAAAGGCAACCACATTTAAGTTAAATGATAAGACAAAGGTTAGTTCACCATCTATAAAATCCTCTTAAATTAGTAACCACATAAACATACAATACAATTTTATTTATTGAATGCACAAAGCCCAACTAGAAGGGTCACCTAAAAAATAAGTCAGAAGACATCCAATGACAAAAAAATAACCCATAGGAGATCCAAATCCTAGGAAATCCTAGTGATCCTAATACCAAAAGGTATAATTCAACATCGATTATTTAGTCCTTAAATGTGTGCACCCTCTAAGAGATTCAAAAATCCTAATATAGTAGACATGGATCTTTAATCGCTCTTGGCTAGGTAAATAAACCAAGTGACTACACATCACTACAATATAAGTAAAGGTTATTGCCAATCGTCAACTCCAGGAGACCAACCCCAGAGGGCTCTATCACACTCTCATCTTCCATTTTAAATTTTAGTGTCTTATTCAAAGTGATCATATAACATATCCAAAACACACAATCATATTCATTCCTTAATTATCCACCTTTCTAAAGATGGGTACCTTTCCTATTTGGTACTTTCCAAAAATACCACCATAAATAATATTTTTTTTTATAATTAACACGTCCAACAAATAAAATTTTCATAAATAACAATATTATTAAATAAGGCTTTTCACAATATCACTTTCCTAATTTGAACAATTTTCATAAAGAGTTGGCCACATAGGTTAGAATCCAATTAATTATCATTGTGATTCAATGCCAATTAGGGAAACAAATATCATATGACTACATACACCATAAATTTCATTCGATCACCAATAATATATAAAATCAAATAAACACCTATATATGTTTTGAATAAATTATCAAGATTAATCTATATAAACACGTATAAGTAAAATTATATTTAAAAAGCTCAAATTGTTATATAAAATTATGAACCAAGTTGACAAAAGATAAAAGTTTATAAAATGAGGGTTACCCCATATATAAAATTTAAAGCACCTTAAATCATATATTAAAAAAATAGTATCACATATATCAAAATATAATTAGTAATTTACCTATGAGTAGTTAGAAAAGTGAGTGAGTTATCAAAAATGCGATGTGATCACCAAAGACTCATCAGTCAACTAATCCTAAAGTTAACAATAATATATTATTAATGCTAGGTGAAATATATAATTATCTTAGGCTCAATTGATGTATATGCTAAACAAGTTTGCACATGCTTAATAGAAGATGGTGTCTTATGGGATAATTGAGCACTGAGAATTAAAATGGATAAAAGAGAAAAGTAGAATAATATTTTATCTAAGGTAGGTCCAAAGATCAAACACCCACAACTATCACTCAAGGTTTCAACACTTGAGATAAAAGTTGTGAAAATTTAATCTCAAAACAAAGTTTTCACTCAACTCTGTAGAGAGGGGTATAAGGAGCCAAAAAATCTAATTTGTAATTCAAAAGGGTAGTGTCTCCCATCATGTTGAGGCTACCCATATTTATAGTAGTGGCCACTTGTAAAAAAAGTCCATTCTACCTTTCCCTTTACTTAGTTATATTCCAACTAATCTAATTACCTGATACAAGTTGACAAGGAGTTGAATAATAACTAGAGTAGGTTCAGCACATGAAGGGTGTTATGAATTGATGATTTTAGACACCCATACCTCCATATGGCTGACCATACAAATTGATTTATCAAAGTACAATCAATCACTCAATCATCATACTTAATCAATCAATCCTCATGCTTTAGTCAATCAAAACAAGTTGATTTGTGGGGTTAAACCTGTTGTCCAGTAGATAGGGTTGGTTTAGGCTGATTACTAGCTTGAGATGGTTATTATCCAAAGTTAACTTGGCTGAATTTCCTCGCCTACTCCACCATCCACTTTTCTTGCTTGTTTTTCTCCTCTCTTTTTTCGACAATGGTCGATAATGAGGCTGATTTGGCTTCGTAGGTAACATAACACTTGCATTCAATAATAAAATAGCTGGTTGGACTTAATTTTTGATATGTCATGATAGTTGGTTGGGATTAGGTTGGACATGCTACTATAATTGGTTGTGCTTGGACTGGACATGCCACCATACATCCATGGTTAGTGCATAGACTGTTATGTCCACTTATTTTCTCAATTTTAGCTAATTAATTTTATCCAAATTAAGATTATTTTGTAATCCTCTAACTTGAAAAAAATAATTAGTGAAATATTATTATGGGATGCTTCTATGTTATTAACTTATCAAAATCCTTATATTTGATAATATTTAAGTCTATCACTTAATATTTATATATAAACCCTTAATTGTAGAATAATTAAGGGGGTGGAATTAATTTAATAAATAAAGTACTAAGTGATCATCTACTTCATTATTTACCTCCAAATAAAACTTACAAATTTAAACTCGGTAAAAAAATAATATAATGCTAATACTTGCTACTATTTTTTGTAAACTAAACTCAATATGATAACATCGTTGGAGGCGATTATTATGTAAATTAATCAAATTGAAATTCTTGAAACTAAGTCCAAAGGCCATCTTCATAATTAACTTTTGCTATCGGCTACTCTAACTAATGGCATATATCATATTTGGATGAGTAGAAATTATGACCTAATGATTTACGACTACGAATTAAAGATGCAAATACTGTTTAAGAAATATAAAAATGAGAGGTGAGATATACAATACCTTCTGATTTCCCCCACCTCTTTTTATTCATGTAAATATTATAAAGTTATTATTGATTGTATCTATAAAAGTTGTGTGGCTAGTTATAAACTTAGTTTACCAACAAGGAATAACATCATACGCTCCTATACAGTAGTTCTATATTAAAATAATAAAAATGGATAATATGATGTAAGGAAACAAGCTTTAAATTATCGATTAAATACCTATAAATATTGTGTGATATTATAGTTCTCATACAATACGTCTTTCTCTCTGATCCAAGTATGACAGTTATGGCCCTTATATTTTATTTTTCTTAAGTTATGCGGTTGTCATGCTGAAATTTAGTGTATTATTTATAATAGCTAAGGGTAGTATGGTTATGGTTGAATGGACTTAGTAAAGAATAATTTCTAGAACTTACTTATTTAACGAAAGGTAATCAGTTACTAAATATAATTTGAAATAGCTAGGGCTCTATTCATTGATTAATTCCATTAACAATGTAAATTATTTGATCACTACTTATTTGAAAGAAAAAAACTTACATGCAACTAATTACTTGTATAATTAAATAAATAAATATGTGTGTAGAACCTTATCCTCATACTACTACTACTACTACTACTACTACTATTTACGAATATTGATTATTATAAACATATAAATTATAATTGTAAATATAATAACTATAATATATAATATTATAATAACTATAGTAAAATTTATATTTGTATTTCTACTACTAATAACAATTATTATATTTCTAAATATGATTATAATAATAGTGATTATAATAATAATAATAATAATAATAATAAGTATAATAAACATAATAATTATAATTATTATAACAATATTTATGATATAATAATATTTATAATTGTATTTATGACAATAATTATAATAATAATGATAATAATTTATTATTATTATTATTAAATATTTTATGTTAATAAATTGTTATATCATTACATATATTATGATAAAAATAACTAAAATAATAATAATAATAATAATAATAATAAATCACAAACTTCAATTTATTAATTATATTAAATTGATAACAATCAATCACAATACAAATTATCCATTTAATTAACTTGGACGAAACTCAATATAACCTAAAATTTATAGATCAAAATCCACCCGATCTAACTTAAAGCATGTAAATCCAAATTTGAAAATACCAATAAGTTAGACTTAAACCCGACCCAATATTCTTTTAATTTAAAATAAATTAATCTAATATAAATCCGAATTAAATCACCATTATTCGAATTATATTCAAATCCAAACGACACTCCAACCCAATTCAAACCCAACCTGTTTGTATAACAACACAATTTTAATCTAACCCAAATTAACCAGACCTATTTATCACCTCTGCCCAAACTTGAGAGAAACAATCCCAAAGTTCGGGCATTCAAGACATTAGGCCATTTGCCCAATAGAAGCGTTTAATTTCCCGGACTGCCTGCATAAAGATTTTGCAAGCTGTGCTTGCTGCAACACTCTATCCTCTCGAAAATAACAGTATGTTCGGATTGTAGAATTGTAAGCATTAAAACAGTTTATTCAACTCCACTTCCCCCGAGTCAGAATACGCATTACGTCACAAGGCCAATTGACATTCAAGAAGAGCATGCATGGTGTATATATATATATGTACACAGGATATAGTCACATACTTCCATTTTAATAATGTGAATCCGTGCAGGAAAGAGTATATTTTGACCTGTTGCTTCCTGCCCTAAGGTCGACTATTTTCCTTTTATTTCTGCCATATCAATTATTCTATATCAAATCGAAACTACACAATAGACAATATATACAGTAATTTACATAAAGATCTGTCCGTAGTTTTTACTGGCTTGTGAGGGCCTTCTGCTCCAATCTTTCATTCCAACTGAGGCAACGGATCAAGCTGTGGAACCAATCACCGGTTTGATCCAGCTTGTTCACAGTGGGCAATGGGTGCTGACTCATGGATATCCGAACAGAATCTCCCCTGGAGAGTTGTTGCCTTCTCTTCCCGTCAAAAGATACCCAGGCATTACTTCGCGTATCAGAAGGAATCTATTTCATAAATGATGCACAAGAAGGTTTTAGATGGTTTGACAAAGTATTTAAACAATTGTCTCCAAATTCTTTGATTCCTGATAGAGATGCAACAGTTCTTGATAGATCATAGATACAGCAATTTCTGCCAAGTGGAGCATAAAAAATAACACACCTTCAACTCCAACCGTGCAGAATCTGGAAGTATAACTGGTCTGAATGAGAGAGAATGTGGGCAGATTGGTGTGAACAACATGCAAGGAACGTTTGGATGCACCTACATTCAGTAATCATTGTCATAAACATACCTCCACCACAAAAAGGAAAGATAGAAAATCAAAATCATTGTTTGTCGCCAGGGAAAGTCGAAACCTAAAAGCTCCATTAGGTTCTAGAAAAATTTAAGGAAAGAAAATCAAAATCAAAACCAAAATACTTTCATTCAAATTTTCCTCAAGGAAAATGAAATAGCTAATCTCCAATAATTTCACTCACTTTTTTTCTATTTCATTTTCTTAAGTAAACAAAATACAAAAAAGTAATTTCCTCTTCATTTTTTTCTTTTCTTTAAAACTTTATAAGAACCAAAATGGAGCCTAAAAGGAAAGAAAAGAAAGAATCCAATCATCTAAAATCAGCTTGGTCAAGATATAAAGGACTAAGAAAAAGGTAAGACAAGAGAAGCAGCAAGCTTCCAAAACATAAGCCACCTATTCCCAAGCTGCCCAACATATATGATCATCTAAAAGCAGATTGGTCAATTTTTATTTTTTATATTTTTGAAAAAAAAAAATTGATTGCCTAAGGCACTCACCATGTGTTAAAATTACTTAGTGTGGAAAAATTTAAACATTCATTATCAACAACCAATGCAGGCATTCATATTTGTAATTCATCCCAGACTTGGACCATTTTAAAAACATATTAAAACCATCATCAAGTAATGTGATAGGTATTACTCACTTGTTCCACAGTTACAACGCTATAGCAAAGACAAAAATATCATAATAGAACACTCTTTAGACAAAGCATCGTCAAAATATTAAATAGGTGGGACCAAAGACCCTTTTCCAACATATGATAAAAGTAACTCATAATATCAATGGGATCCAGTGAACGACTTAATTTTCCAGATAGTTCATACAACTTTATCACAGCTCATCGTGCAGGATGGAAACTGAAGTATCAGGCACTAGGATCCAGTTCATCCCTAACAAAATAAAAAATATGGAAACATTTCAATCTTTTAAATAACTGCTGTCTAAATAAACAGGTAGACAGAAACATGAGCTGAGTTTCACCTGTACACAAACTATTTTTATCATGCTCTCATCGTCCACGTCTTTTGAGAAGTGAGATAAGGACCATGGGGGTAGCTCCAATAAATTAGAAGATGAGGAATGAGGATACATATCTAAGCTGTCTTGATAATGTCAAAAGTAGGTTTGCAGGTCCAACAGTAACAAGCTGTGCCTTGTATTTACTGGAGATTTTTTTATCAAAAAGGGAGAGAGCTAAGGGGCATGGGTGGAAACCTTTGCGAATGAACATGCAATTAAAACAACTGGACTCAAGTATCCATTGTTATCTGATGGGATCGGTTTTGTTCTAAGAATATGATCAACCCAAAGAAAAGGGAGGCATTAACTGAGCCAGGGAGCTATGTTTCATAGGGAATGTTTCCATCTGGGTCAGTTATCCTATTCATGTTTTTGTCACAAAGACAAGGATGCCATATAATTATTGCAAAATGCATCAGTAGAAATAAGCATAAATAAGATAATTGGCTCATAGTCACCACATACAGATGTCAACTTGAAACATATACTGACCATAGGTTTATTTCAGCTCGATCATGACACAAGTAATCAAAGAGTTGGCTCATTGACAGCATAATCAAAGATAAGAATTGAGCTGTATCAAAATTCAAACCCATGCATAGGAGGCTAGGAAGGAGCAAGAATGAAGGGCAACAAAGAGAAAGAGGTCACTACGGATGGGGAGTATCCACGAACATGCCTGTGTCAATGAAGAGCAAAGACAGTGAATACGGAAAGCTAAGGCTCAACACAGGATGGTTGTGGTAGCTGACACAACCATCATAATCGACACCAAGGGGGTGTCAGCCGATGACCCTAATTCATGTGGCAATATCTTTTCAGCTCATTTGCATCCGTATCTTTTATGGGTAGTCGGTTTTGACTCTATCTTCTATCTTTTGTTGGTTCTAGAATCCTATTAGCTTTTAAAGGGTTTTATTGTATAAAGTTGATAATATGCATAGGATTCACATAATGGGATGTGATGAACAAGAATTGAGGGAAAATTCTTGAGGTTCTAGATGTAGAGGTTTAATTTAGGAAAATCTCAATTGGGAATAGAAATTCTTGAATTGACTAATTGAGTGAATTAATAAGAGGGTCGTTCTTGGTAAGGATAAAAACACAAGTTTAAGTGTTCTTGATTCTTTATAACATAGTAATACATATTCAAGTTTAGTAATTTTTATTTCCTATTCTGCATAGTTTCTTGCGATCATCAGATATTTACCCATCATGTTGAACATTTTCTTTACATTTCTTAGTTTCCATTAACATAAGCCTGAACAACAAAATAAGCACATGATGGCCATCAGTGCTTTTAGGAAGTTGATCTACAATGTAAGCAGGAAAGAGTAAGCTCACCATAGAACCCCCAGCAGAACTGGAATATGCAGTACTTCCAGTCGGTGTGGCTACTATCACTCCATCACCTTGCACCTGATAGACATTTAGCCACAAATATACCAAATTCAAATCTGGGTATATGCAGTAAGCCAGTAACCAAATATCTCAAGCACCTAATACATCATTATTAAGCAAGAATGAAAATAAATAAATAAAACAAATGAAATTGTTAACAGACTTTGCTGAAAGTTCATTCTCAAACAGCAAAATAAAATTGTCCTACTATGCACTTGCCAAGTATGGAAGAATTCTTTATGCATAATAAATTCAAATGGATGGCTACTATGAATTCAAATGGTCCAACCCAAAAGAAGCAACCAACCTTCGTTATAAGGCGATCATGCTCATAACACTCAATTTTAGAAAGATAGGGATTGGAACCACGATCAACAACCACCTCATTCAGGACATCAAAAACTTTACCAGGCACTGCTTTTCCATTTCGAAAAATTTCACAATGGAGGCGCATTCTCAGAGTTATGTAGACACCCTCTCTGGTATTATTTCCATGAATGATTTGTCCAAGGTCCAGTTTATAGTCACCAAACTGTAATGAGACAACCAGGCATAAGACAATAACTATCCAAAGGAGAGAAAATCAAAACATGCCCATTTGTAATACAAGTTCAGAATAGAATCATACAGAATGGGAAGTGAGAAAACCAAGAGATCCAAGATTAAATGATACAACTGGAGGCACAGGACCTCTAAATAAATTGGAAGCATGGAGGATAACTCCGTCTCCACCCAAGCATGCTACAAAGTCAACCTTTTCGTGAAGATCACTGGAAAGCATAATTCAACTATGTTAGTAGGTGCTGGATGAATAGTAAAGAAAAATGGAGAGGCTTGTCTTCAAAGTCATTACGTAGTATCTTGACTGTAAAAGGTGTGAACAAACCCAAATCCTGGTATTCTTGCAAATATATCATGCACATCTGGTTCAACAAGAACGTTCATTTTCTCTTGGTGATGCAAGAACAAAGCTACCTGCATGAAATGGGAAGATATCATGAATGCATACACATCTACAGATTGATAAATATTATCTGGTAAAGTACAACTGACCATAGAGCGGAAGAACAAAAGAAGAATAATGCTATTCTTCAGATACTCCAAAACATCCCAACACAACATCACCCATCAGGCCATCATAGACATATTTCGGATCAAGAAAACCATCACATAAGCTAAAAGCCCTATATTTCTGGCTATGTGGCCCAGATGCGATTAAATATCTACACCATTTACTACACACTAACCCCAAAAATGTATGATATTTATCATGAACTGGGAGATAGGGTCTGGGCATCCTGCAAACAAGTCATGCTTGTGACATGTGGACATCGAGCTAGAGACAATCAAATACCCTTGCAAAGACTGATATCCTTAAGTGGCTTCATTTTCATCTATCTATTGAGTCCAAGATACATGTTTCCTTAATTGCATGCGGCAGTACATATGATAAGAGCATTGAGAACAGCATTGATGTGGTGGCAGCATAAGATAATGATGGCAAGGATTTTGGAAGAGTGGGATAAAAAACTCGTTATTATCATACCTCTTTAGCCTCCTCCATAAGTTCTTGTCCCAGCTTCTTTAGCAAGAGGACAGTCTTCGGTATGGACTTCCACAAAAGCATCTGTTGTTGTGTACTTGGATGAGTAAATGCCAATGAGGATTCGGTCACTTTTTCTCTTGTACAAGAGAATCCATCAGTCCGAACTACGAACATTTCAGCTTTCTTTCTTGATTGTATTCTAACAACTCCAGTTGCAGAAGCACACATATTTTCTTCAACTAGCTCAATGCCATTGTCTTCCAAAGCTACAGACAGACTGCCCCCATTCATCTGACCCTGACTAAAAGTTTCAGATATGTCAATCTCATTTGTTTTATTAAACAGATCACTGCCTAAAACTTCATTGTCAGTTAAGCCCTCATTTTTTTTACTGGAAGGATTATCTCCTTTACTGAATTTATCTAGATTAGCACCAACAGCCAAACCACTGCTGTCACCCTCAATAGCACCATTGCCATGAGATGTTCTCTGCGGACTGTAAGACAGATTCTTACTATAACATGGTCCGTTGGGCTTCTCTACCTCCACTTGTACAGATATAGAACCCATATCATTATTTTTATTTTTCTCACCCTCACGAAAGTATGGTTCTCTTGAAAAAGCTGGATGTGTTTGTGGCCTCCTCCAAGAGTTAAGATAACTTCGAGGCGAGATCTCTCTCCCTTTGAAAAAGCTGGACATTTCTTTCCTAGAGAGAACATTGCAAGGTGGTAGCTGAGACTTGAGAGGGTTCACATCTAGGCTGAATGTATAATTTATCTTACCGCTAATGCTATCCACCTCACTTACATGTGCAGCCTGACCAGGAATGGAGCCATTAGATGCCCCATTGCCATTCTGATTATGTTTATCTGTGAAAAGGGAAGTTTGTTCATGAAGCACTCCATTGGGAGTATTTATCTTCCTTGAGGATTTTTTCAGTAATTCATCATTCTCTTCAACCAGTTTACCTTCATCCCCAATTTTAGATACATTTCCATTTGTAACTTGCATTAATGTTCCACTGGAACCTCTGGGCTTACCAGATATCTGGACCTCACAGCGAGCCATGTACTGCCTCCATCTTGATATCATAGCTGAAGTTCTCCGTATTCCTTCCCTGCTATGAAGATAGATAGGCCTTCTGCTGGAATCAGATACTAAGGCTGCAAACTTCTCAACCTGTTCCATTGAAGGAGCGGTCCCAATATCGACTGGAAATTTCACCAATTGGACTACGCCACACTCTATAGCCCCATTTATCGCAGCTTGGTAGAAATCATCCTTCACATTCTCGGCTCTGAGATCAACGATAGTTTTGAAGCCTTTCTGAATCAACCAATTCAAACCCTCTTCTGTGACCTGACCACCTTTCCAAAAAGCCATCTCAGAACCTGTGGATAATCTTTCCTCTCGTGAAGATGAGAAGTAAACAGGAGTCCAATTAGCGAGCAGCATATGCCCAGGTGAATCATCTTGACGTGGAAAACCCAAGTCATAGCACAGATTTTTTAATCTTTGCAATTTCCTCCATATATCACAACTTCTATCATCATCAAAGGTCAAGTAGTTCACAAGAGCAACATGCAAGCTCTCGCAACATCTTTTTATCTCACTCCTGAAAACTGCAAGTGGGGAAAGCTTGTCTTCCATTGTCTCTGATACACGAAAGGATGTCATTATGGAAGATCTACCAGAAAGAACCTCCTGCCGACCTTTGTTCAAAAGAGAGATCATGCAACCAAGCACTGATACAATTTTATCCTCCAACACTTCCGAGGAAGAATCATATGATACCATGCATTCTCCGGTCTCTGGATTGCACAATGTGTCCATAAGGGTGACATGCAAATGTTCAGCCGCCCTAAATATTCGACAGTAGGCCTCAACTTCTGCTATATCCCCAGGAACAGGACCAATCCAACCCAAATCTGATGTATCATTGGACTGGAAAGACTGTGAAACCAAAAAAGGAGTGTCAACATTTGCCAGCTATAGTCAGCTTTCAGGACATGACTAAGATAGCGTAATCAATTTGCACTGGACATAACAAAAGAAACAGATGACAAACTAGCAAACATGCCACATATTAAAGAAGAAAAACTTGAACATGTTTTTAGAAGCATTTTAGAGACTGGTTGTCAGGTAATGAAAGGAAAGGGTAAAGGTAATACGGTTACCCAATATGAATCAATTATTATCAGGTCAAAATCTATGCAGAAATCATGGGACTTTTAGGTAACCCTTTAACTTGCTTAACTTGTTTTAACTAATAGGCCAAACTTTGGTAATACAATTACCCAACTCTTTGGTTCCTCACTTCCTTGTCAAATGAATGAATTCCGCCACAAACTTTACTAGAATAATGAAGCTATACACTTTATGAAACACGTGTTGTAGGTTCTCTTAGTATGAGAATACAAGCGTCCCTCATGACCAAAAAGAAGAAAACCCCATGTCAGCTGTCAACCAGGCAATTAAAACGCAGTCATGGTATCATGGTATCGAAGCATCGCGAACGATAAATTATGTATCACAGTCGTCGTGGCTTGAATTTTTATTTTTATTTTACCATATACTCTAATTATTATTTATTGACCATTTGAATATAAATATTCAATAAACTAGTGATTTATATTATATTAGAAGTATTGAAGTGAATCATTATATGCTAAATTTTCCTAATAACCCTAAATTTACCTTAGAATGAAAAAAAAAACATGTTATTTAATAGTAAATGTGAAGATAATAAATAATAATACTTTATTGTAATTCAATAGTAACTTGGTCCAAGATATATATAGTAAATGAATGAAAAAATTTTATTATGCATGCTTTTTTTTAGTAGATTTAAGAATTCTCAATAAATCACCGATTTATCCCAATTTATCGATGATGTTTTTTGATTTATTGGCCGATTTACCGGCTATTTATCGGTCGATAAATGTGAAATTTTAAAACCGTAGCATATCAGTAATTTCACGTCATAGCCGACCCAAAAACCATTGAATAGCGGCTGCTACACTATAGCGGGACCGCTATTTAATTGTATGGTGTCAACGCATGCTCCACCAGTTACGTCCCTAATACAGACCCCAATTGCTTCAGCTAAATTAGTGAACCCAGTTCCAACCAAAGACAAACGTGTGCCTGGATCATCCCCAACGTCAAAGAAACCTAACGACTTGATTGACCGTTTTGATATTCTGAATGAGGAAAATCTTATCAAACAGAATACTGCTTTGGCGCAGAATATTGATACAAATGATAAGAATGATCAGAACAAATCAACCCAGATTCTTCTCAGGCAATACCATTGCACCCTACCTTATCATGGACTGATAATGTGCACACCAATCATCAACCAAATCAACTTTGTCTTAAGTATGAACTTCCTAGAGTGCATAATGGTATGATTGTTAGACTGGAGGAGGTTGATGCTAAAACCTCTTATTAGAAAAACACCCTTGTTAGTATGGTTTGTGGTCATCAACCTTCCTTCCCTCAAATGGAATACTTCACAAAATAGAATTGGAATCATGTTACTCTGCCGATAAGCCATGTTCATGAAGAGGGATATTTCCTTTTCACCTTTGCCTCTAAGGATGATCGTAATACCATTTATGATGCCGGTTGCTGGATTAATACAAATAGGCCTCTGTTGCTCAAGAAGTGGCATCCAAATTTTGCCTTTAATAAGGGAGAATTCCAACTCCTTCCCTTATGGCTGAAACTGCCAAGTTTACGACTCTCTTTGGGTAAGTGACAGTATTAGCCGTATCTGTAGTTGTGTGGGATGACCTATTGGCATGGATGTTGTCAAAACATCAAAGAAATATGTTTTCTTTGCAAGGATTTTGGTGGAAATGGATACAAATAGAGCTTTGCCTGATTTTGTTTACATGAAAAATCCTGATGATACTGTCATTCGACAATTCATTGAGTATAAATGGAAGCCCTCTTTTTGCTCCTTATGCCAACAGACAGAACATTTAGCCCACAAGTGTCCAAAATACTCAAATTAAGAAGCACAATAGAAGAAGAAATGGGTAACGATGAATGATAGAAGGCAATCCAAACCTAAAGGCACTCCACCTCAACTTTCAATCATCACAAATCCCAGTAATGATACAGTTCATCATGCAGCAACTGTCACTGCATCTGTTTCATGTTGCATCCTCCTCTGCTGCTCTTGGTACTAGTTATTTGCCAAAACAGCAAAACACCTTCAATAAAGCTGTAGGCACCACTATGACTAAAAGATCCAGAGGACATGTTTTACAAACTAAGACCGGAAGTCAAGCTCATGTCATACATAGTGTTGATCCAACACATGTTGAAACTGATACTGAGATGGGGTCAAAGTTGGTAACCAGTCGACCTGGATCCAAATTTATGTATTCTATACCTGATTTTCAAATACAACTCTCATGAAAGTTAGATGTTGGAACATTGGAGGACTCAATGATCCCCAAAAACAGAAAGCAGTAAGGGATTGGTGTAGAAATAATAAGCTAACCTTAGTTTGATTGGTTGAAACCAGGGTTAAAGCTGATAGTGTTAGTAAAATAACTAACGGGCTTATGACACAGTGGAATTGACTTCATAATTATGATTGTCACTATAATGGTTGTATTTGGATAGGTCGGGATCCTCAGCATTGGAACATATCTATTCTGGATTCTTATGCTCAAGGTGTCTTCTGTAAGGTTTTGTCTTCTAATGGGATTATTCAATTCCATATTATCTTTATCTATGATTGCAATGATGGTGATTCAAGAAGAGACTTATGGACTTGGTTATATTCCAATAACCCTGCTAATACACTTGGCTTTTAGTTGGATACTTAAATGTAGTTCAATTCCTGTCTTAATGGCCTCCAGGATCTTTGATTTACTGGATCCTTCTTCACATGGTCTAGATGGGTGATGATAGACTATGGTGCAAACTTGATTGCGTGCTATGTTATACGGAATGGCACTCAATTTGAGGGAGCTCGTGCTCATTTCCATGCTCCAGTCATCTCTAATCATTACTCAGCTACTGTCATTATACTCATTATACAACAGGACACTTATTATGGTAAAATCCCTTTCACCTTTTATGATATGTGGATAGGAGACCCCGCCTTTCTTCCCTTGATTAGGGCTCAATGGAACATTATGACCTCTGGTACTCATCTTCAAGCTATAATCCAAAAGCTCAAACAGTTGAAACTACCTTTGAGGCAACTCAACAAAGATTGATTTGGTAGCATTAGTATAAGGTCCAAAAGGCAAAAATTAAGTTGGAGCATCTTCAAAGCACTATGGTTGCACAACCTATTTATCATAACTTTCACATTTAAGAAAATGAATACAAGCACCTCGCTTGCTGTGAAGAGATGTTTTACCAACAAAAGGCAAGGATTCATTGGCTGGAATTCGGGGATGAAAACACTAAATCCTTCCGTGTCATGGTCAAGGGGAGAAAAATAAAAATAAGATTCAATCTCTTCGTGAAGACCAGGAACATAATTATATAGATCAAGAGGGCATTTTCTCAATTTTCCACTTCTTTTATGCTCATCTCCTGGGTTTAGAGACACCAAGTAGTCAATCCATCGATCTAGAAGTAGTTCAAAGGGGCATTGTTTTAAATGCTGAGCAACAGAACAAACTCTTAGCACCAGTTACCCTTATTGAAGTAAGTATTCTCATTAGCCAATGGCCAGGCACCAAGCCCTGATGGCTTTAATGCAGATTTCTTCAAGTTTTGTTGGGATGTTATAGGCATGGATCACTTTATTGCCATAACTGAATTATTCACTACTGGAACTATGCCAAGGAACTTAAATGTTACCATTCTTAATTTAATTCTAAGGTTCCTAATGCATCCAGACCTGGAAAGTATAGAACAATAGCTTGTTGCAACACTTTGTATAAGATTATAGATACAATCATCACTCATAGATTGCAACATCTCCTTTCTTCTTTGGTAGGCGATTCACAATCAGGTTTTATAAAGGGAAGAGATATCACTGATTAAAGGCTATAGTCAGAAGTATATTTCTCCCAAAGTTATGATCAAGCTTGATATGAAAAAAGCTATGATTCTGTCATATAGGATTGATTACATAGTATTTTATATGCTCTTCCTGCCCCCCCCCAGGGGCAAAAAATTGTGAAGATTATCATGGTTTATGTCAAAACAATTAGTTATTCCATCAAATTCAATGGAATGTTATATCATCACTTCTATGCATGGAGAGTTCTAAGGCAAGGTGAAGATTATCATGGTTTATGTCAAAACAATTAGTTATTCCATCAAATACAATGGAACATTATATCCTCACTTCTATGCACGGAGAGTTCTAAGGCAAGGTGATCCTCTTTCAACTTACCTTTTTGTTTTGGTAATGGAATACTTGAAAAGGTCCCTCTTAAGTCTTTGGTCTAACTCTTTGTTCTCTCCTCATTCAAGACGTAAGAAATTTAAGATTTTAAATTTGATGTTTGCTGATGATCTCCTTTTCTTTTGTAAAGGACATCAAGATTCAATTAAGACAGTCTTGGATGTTTTACAATAATTTTCGAATGTCTCAGGGTTGGTTGTGAATGCAAATAAGAGTCATATCTATTATAGAGGTGGTTGTTCTTCTCAACTCAAGAAAGACCGGTTTGCAGAATTCCATATACCAGATGGGAGCTTACCCATCAAGTATTTAGGGATAACCCTTGATGACAAGTATCTTAACAAAGAGCAGTACCAACCTTTGATCGACAAGTTCGCCTCTAAATTGAGAACATGGAAAACTAGTCTTCTCAGCTATGCAAGGAGCTTACGGCTAGTTAAGTGAGTGCTCTTCGATTTTCAAACATACTGGAGTATGGTTTTCCCATCCCAATTCATAATATTTCTAAAATCAATGCCGTTTGTAGGAATTTTCTGTGGTCAAGCGCATAAGAGACTTCAAAACATGTTCTTGTTGCATGGGAATCAGATTGTATGCGAAAGCTTGAAGGAAGGCTGGCAATCAACCTCTTGTGGTGGAATAGAGCAGCAATGTATAAACTCATGTGACATCTAGCTTTTAAGAAAGATTTACCATGGGTAATGTGGGAGCATACATATTTCCTTATAGGTGAAAGTACTTGGCATGTAAGAATCAAACCATCTGCTTCTTGAATTCTCAATAAGCTACTAAATTTTTGAGAATCATTCAACATGGCTCTGTCACCTCACCATTTGCCTCGAATCCTTCAACAAGGCAAGTTTTCAATAGCCAAAGTTTAAGATCTGTCAAGACCTCAGAATCCTAAGGTAACTTGGTGCCCTATGGTTTGGTCCAGATATTAACTGCAAAGACATTCTTTCATATGCTGGATTGCAATGCTCGAAAGTCCACAAACTAATGACAAATTTATCTCTTACAGAATGCAAGTAGATGCCGCATGTATCCTATGCAATGATCAAGAAGAAAATCACAATCACATGTCCTTTGATTGTGCCTTTGCTCGGAATGTGTGGCTGCCACAAGTTAGGATGCACTCAACATATTACCCAACGGCCAGAAGTGATGCAATGGGCTATTATGGGCTGGCAGACTCCTAGAATCAGAAAGCATGTCATCTGGGCATTGGTAGCTACTACCGTCTACCATATTTGGGGAGAAAGGAATAAAAGACTCTTTAGCAATGAGCATAGAGAAGTTTTGAACCTACAAATGCAAATCATCTCTGCTTGGCAGGAAGAATGTCTAAGTTCCAAAAACTGTAATTCATATAATGATATAATAGACTGATGGATGCATAGATAAATTAGTCTAGCATAATTTCGTGGTTGTCAGTGCTTGTGATTTCTTCTGAATCTTTGTACTCTTCACGATTCTTACTTTTGGAAGTAATAAATTCATTTTACTTACCCAAAAAAAAATTACCGGATAAATCAATATATAAGCATAAAACAATCAACCAAATACAACTTACTTAGTTACTTCCTAACTATCATCAGAAACCATTAAACAAACAGCGGCTCCGAAGAAGTGTCACAGAGCCACGTTAGCTACGCAATTTCTCTCCAATATTTCATCGAACATTTAAAACCATCGGAGGGACAGCAGTTGATGAACGACCGAATAAACAACAGTATATGAATATGAATACCTGTGAATCCAACCCAACATTAACTGATAAAGGCCTCGAGAGCTCAGCAGCAGCAACAAGCTTCCATGGACGTTGTTGCTCGTTCCGGTGCGACACCAATCCCCAACCAGACCCGAACCAACCACCAAGCAGCTTTTGGGTGTGTTTAGATTTAGGGCAAAAATGAAACGCATCAACATTAATGACCGTCAGGGAGTGATGATTCATACTGACCACCCCCAAGTTGCAGAAGCAACACACGGCCATCACAAACTAAGAAAACTAATTTGAGTTGACCCAAAGTTCCGTATGCTTGACACTTGTATTTGGGCATGCCATATCCAAATTTATGCAAAGTGTTGTAGATAGCTTTTAGTTTTGAATTGTGGATTTGTGGGTACGGAAGAGGAGAAAACGAAGATGGTTTTTGTGAACGCTATTGGTAAAATGTGGGTGAAGAGGGCGTGGACGTGGTGACTTGACGGTCACTGTCATACTTTCGTTCCTCTATCCGAAATCTAAAATCTGTAGATCAGTGACTGAGTCCGTGTTGTCCAGATTTTGTCGTAATTCAGAAACTGAAGATGGGAATAGAAAAAACAGACTAATGAACTGAGCCCGCGATGGAAGATGACCTGCTGAGAGTAAAATTTTCCTGATTTATTTTCTTTTTCCTTTTACGTCTAAAACATGTTATCGTCAACTCAGTATAACTACAGATTATTATCATTGCGGATTCATATTTTAACAAAATTTAAACCTACCACTATCTTTATATATATATATAATATCTAATTAATAGTAGTATTTTTTATACCATGCAAACTTTTTTATGCACAAGAAAAACAAATAATAACATAAAATAAAATAATACAATACATGTAGAAATAAATATTTCAAATTTAATGATATTCCTTTGATACAAGTATAAAATTTATTCTCTTTATTTTTATAATATTGAATATAATTTTATAAAATTCGTAAGGATGTAAATTATGGTGATAAAATTAGACTACATCAACATTCTTATGAAACATATTTTGAGAACTTTTATATATCACCATGTTAAAATTTAGTATCTATATTTTTATGAAATTATACAATTTTTTGAGAAAATTACTTAGGGAGGAAAAAAAAGCATTCAATAGAAAAGTAAACATCAATGAATAATTATAATAATAGTATTATATTAATATATACTTTTTGGGTAGAAAAGGTTTATTAAGAAATTTAACATTTTAAATAATAAATTTTGATAGGAATATGACAATAACTAATGAAGATAATAATTAATAAGGATAATTATTTATCCAAAGTTCAATTGCATGAATCATTTACTACTACATTTAATGTTAATAAAATAATCTTCTACTTAATAAAATATAATGCAATATCTCGTCCTAAAATTCTTTAAAGTATATTTAAAATTATATTAATATAAAATAAATTAGTTTTGTGTTTGAAAAAACCTTGAAATTCTAATAAAAATGTGAATTTCAGGCGTATCGATCAACTGGTTTGTCTAACTAATCGACTGGTACACCCTAAGATTTACAATTTTCATTCTCGACAAACCAGTCAACTGATTTGCTCAAACCAATCGATTGGTTATCCTGCGATTTTAGATATTTTTCTAATTTTGATTCAAATCTCTTTTTAATGTTTATAAAAACTTCCAATTAAAATCTATTTGTGCTAATAAGCATATCTTGGTGCTTTTGAATTATTTTTATATTATTTAGATCATTCTATGATTTTAATTAGTTATATTTTTTTCAAAAAATACCTTTGAGTCATGTCTCACATTCTCTTCTCTCCCTCACCTATCCCTCTCTCTTCTGGCAGTTGGGATGCATCTGTGTGTAACACCTCTATTTTTAACTATCGAAAAATTTCGATTAAAACAATGCGGAATTAGAAAATAGTATACATACTTAGAAAAAATAAGGTGTTACCGCATTACCTAACACAGGGTAGATGTCCATCGTCTATCTCATATTAGATAGAAGGCTAAACCAAACCATCCAGGTTAAAATAGAGTGCACGAACTTGAATTGCATAATATTTAAAATATCGCTTATATCGAAGGACCTCGAAAGTCCCTAACCAAGTCAAATACAGGAAGATAATAAGGTAAGAATACAAGGTTGTATTAAAACGAAATTAAGGTGTGACCCTAGAACCATGGTCCTTCACGAAATGCACAAAAACCTTAGGATTTCTATGCTCTCAAGCTCCGAACCCAAGCTAAGGTAGACCCACTATTGACAATCCGCAAAACTTGCACATGACTCTCTGCTCATGGGAATAAGCAGATGACTGAGCAAATGGGCACATCAATACACTACGTACTAAGTAAGCCAAGTTGTCTCCTCAATAGGAATCACAAAGTATGCAAAACTCTATCGTAACATGGATATCATATTTAATATGCATCATACTAATAACATATATGTAAAGGTAGTAATATATCAAGATATGCTATCATACATAACTCAGGAGACTCAGAATGTATCATGCTTAACTTCATATTATGATAACATAGATAATCACACATGTACTAAGCAGATTAATTCAAACAACCTCTAAGGTTTATTTTTCCAACTTTCTCACTCGATTAGGTTATACCATTTCCTTATCCATATATTGATATAGGTTGACGTCCGGTTAATCCTTTCAATTATTAACTAGTTAGTCAACTAAGCCATTTATCCAAGTGTTCATTCCATATTTTACCACTATTATCATTCAAACCATTAACCCCCGTCATTATCCAATTATTTATCATCCACTTATTCATCATTCATTTTTTTTATCGAGCGATGGACTGTGCACTACCCTATGGTTTCACATACTAAAGTATATCCAAACCAAGGAATATAAAGTACAGGCCAAAGCCAATCACCAAAGTGGACATAAGTCTAGGCCGAAGCCAATCACCAAAATGGAAAAGCCTAGGCCAAAGCCAACTAATATGGACATAAGTCTAGGCCAAATCCAACCACCTAGGTAACCAGACCATTTAGTATCGATACACTCTAGTATATCATCAGTGCCTGGAGTAGGTAAGGCACCGGGATATCTAGGATCCCGTCCAAAGGCAAATCCTGAAGGCACCGATAAATGCCCGAAGGCAGACTAACTCCCGATAGCTAATTAATGATCGGGTAACGTAGACCCATACACAACTCGATTGTCTTTCGATTTACGTGATTGGTATATTATTCATGAGGTTAAGTGATCACACAAGGCCCATACAAAGAGAAGGCAAGGCATTTGCATGTTTCTTCCATATTACTCATTTCCATTTCCCAACCATGTGTGGGGTTTCCATCTATCCTTGTCAAATATTATTCATGCCCATCATATTATTTTATTCAAGTAGATGTTGTATTTCATTACTCTTTTCTCAAAGATCATCACATTTCATAACTGGTACACCCATTTAGCCTTTATAATATTGATTGAGTATGTCATAAATCATGATCAATTTAATCCATTCATTAGGTCATTAATCTATGATTAAAAAAAATTTTTATCTCTTTAATAATCATAAGATAATCCCATGCATAGCCTCAAAGCATAACCAAACCAAAAGGAATCAAATCACACAAATCAGTCAATCGATCTAGCCCAACCAGTCGATTGGTTTGACTCGACCAAACCTTGATTTTCCTCAAACTGGTCGATCGATTTAGGCAAACCAATATAATGTTCATAGGTCAGTCAATGAGTTTAAGTAGAGAGTAAGACCAAGATCTCTGTACGCTTACCGGTCGATGGGTTGGGTCAACCAATCGACTATTCTAGGAACCAGTCGATTAGTTTGATATAACATGTCAATCGATTTGCCCTACAATAGCACCAAACAATCATTTTCATGCAGATCATACTTATAAATCTTTATCATACTCCATTGGAACATGTTTTAACATCAAATAACACATT
This sequence comes from Tamarix chinensis, assembly GCA_030549775.1. Lineage (NCBI taxonomy): Eukaryota > Viridiplantae > Streptophyta > Magnoliopsida > Caryophyllales > Tamaricaceae > Tamarix > Tamarix chinensis. Next base: position 74,320,764 of record CM060179.1, on the reverse strand, counting down.
TTTAGCCTATTTAAGTTTCACATCTAAACATTAATCATCACAAACCATCTTTTCTCAAGATTCATGCTTGTCACCTAAAATGCACAATCTAACCATCCAAATTAGTTCTTAGTTCTACAAGATATATACATTCATGCCAACATATATTATCAACTTAAAGAGTTCTATATCATGCAAGATTACTCATAACCCATTTTAGAATCAAGAATAACTTTTTTGATGTAAGAAAAACTTTTCTTAAACCAAAATTATCAGCCTATGAAAACCTTAACTTTTAAAACCCTAAAAAAAAGTTTTAACTCAGAAACTCATGCATAAATTTTATAAATTCAAACTTGAAATAGGTAGGAAAGAATGAACCTACCACACCCAAAGGAAAATAGAGGGTGCTCGGTTGAATCACTCAACCCTTTTTCCTAAATCTAACTCTTCCTTTCTTAATAATTAAAACAAGAGGGGGCTAGAGAAAGGATCAAAAGAGTGAAAGGAATTCAATTGTAAGGTTCAAAGTGTAGAGGGAGAAGGTGAATACTAGAGAGTTAGGTGTTTTGGTAGCTGAAATAAAGGTGGGCAAAGGGATGATTAGGGCTATTTATAGCCAACCAATCAATACGAATCATAGTGTGGTCAAGAACAAATTGAAAACCCTAATCCTTACCGTTTGAATTTGAGTTAAACGGATGGATTTCATCCAAGATATGTTTACCTATTCTCTAGAGCTTGAATGGTGATTCTAGGAAAATGTAGATCAATTGGTCAAGAAATACAATTCACAAGAGGGGTCATGAAAGGTCATTGTGGAAAGAAACTTCCAATTGAGCAGAATTGAGCCTGAGATTCAAGTAATGATCTTAGAAATATGCAGAGGAGAGAGCTGGAAGAAGATAAGGCTGATGTCATCTCCCCCCTCCCTCAATTGTCCCAATCGACTCTTCAGGCAATCTGAGGTTGTATTTTTGGGCTAAATGCATCATAAAAAAAGGCTAAGAATCTCTTAGGAAGAATTCAGCATAGGTTAACAAATTTTCATTTCAGTATAATAAAATTTTCCCAAAAATTAAGTTTCAAAGATATGCCTAGCTCGATAAACTAGTAGATCGGTTTTACCTACTAGTTGACTATTCTACACACCAGTCAATTAGTTTAGCCGAGTAAAAACCCTTTTACTAAAATGGCGAACCAGTCGATCGGTTCATGGAGCTAGTCAATGGGTTCGCCTAAAAAACTCAATAAATTTAATTTTTCAACCTTATTTCAAATCCAACTTTGCCTCAAACCAAATCAAAATCAAACACTAAAATTTACATAACTTCTCATTCAACATTTTTCAAAAAAAATTGGGTATTACACTTTGACTTCGTGCACCCATTCCCTGACTCACCAATATTCTATTATGCCCCCTCCTAACTATAGTCAACTTCCATCATCCCATTATGTATGGCATTACCTCTTGATTGCCCACACTCAACTATATCAATTTATTCTCCCTCTCTCCTATGAATGTAGACCAACCCTCACCTCTATACCCTCCATTCCTGATCTATTTTCATTGTTCATCTATTATTCTTACCTTTTTCTCCCTTTTCTTGGTAGAAATATACTTAAGTGTGAGCCTTCCTTCATTATTTTCCTTCCTCCTCTCTGCAAAGGAAAAACAGAGGTTGCTCTAGCTTCCTTCCTTCCTTGGTTGAGCCTTGTTTCCCTTTCCTTCTTCTAATCTTGAATTTGGTTCTCCCTTATTTCTCTTAAGTAAGTAAGGATTAAGGTCTGAGAAAGGTTAAGGATTTCATCTTCTTTCCCTTGGCATATTGTTTCTAAGAAAAGGTTGGGTTGAGTCTTGCTCTCTTTTTATTCTTCTGATTTTTCCTTGAATTTCCTTGGAGCTTTGAAAGGAAATTTTTAATGGTTTTACTTCTTGATTCTCTTAGGGTTCGAGGCCTTTGTAGAAAGCCATCAAATTAGGAGTAATTTGTGCTATAAGTTTTTCTTTAAGGTAAGGTATTCTTATCTCTAATATGAATAAGGTCTTATGTTGTTTGTTGTGGTTTTTTGTGCTTGGTATGTTATGTGACATTTATGTAATATGTTGAGCTCTTAATTTCAAGCACGTTGCCATATATCGATTCTTGAAGTTTGGAGCATGTTTTGGTATTTTTGATATTATGCATAAGTTGGTGAATTCCAACCATCATTTCGTTGAGTATTGATTCCCACCATGTTTTATGTGAATTCATATAAGGAGTGTGTTTTTTTATATATTTTATAATATAGAAGTATGCTAGGATTAATATGAAAAAGTTTGGTGAAATCCTACTAAGTAAATCGCAAGTTGGGGTGCTATTTTACCCATACCAATTGATCGGTTAGAAATTTTGATCGGCAAGTCTTGAGAGTAGTTGATTAGTTTGATGAACCATTCGATTGGTTCCTATGAGCAGTTGATCGATTGTCAAACCCATCGACTAGCGACCCTCTAAATTGAAGTGGCCTAGTCTCTACTTAAACCTATCGATGGGTTTGGTCAAACCGATCAACTAGTCTCCCATGAAAAGTTGATCGGTATGACCAACCAATCGATTAGCCCACTGGTCTTATTTTCTATTCAGGTTTGGTATAACCAAACCAGTCGGCTGGTCTCGGGGACTGATCGACTAGTTCGCCCAATTTTCGCTATGTTTGCTTGTTATCTAATGATTCTTCCTTTGGGCCTTCTATATTAATTGTTCTATTTAATTACTACACGTTGATCATGATATCAACCATGTCTAACCTAAATTTAATGTGAATCAAAATGATGATATTGTGGTACCTTGTTTGGTTGAGTTTGATGTTCCCTTAAAACACCCAATATGATGTTTTGTATGCCTTGGTTAGTGTTTGGTGTCGACACTTAAAACACCTAATTGGATTTATATTTGGAATTTGATCATGGAATCTTAGAGGCCATCCTAGTATGTATACTTAGGTTTTGGTTATCTTTTGTGCCCCTAGCCTAGGAGACCAAGTATGGTAGATGTTGAAGATCCCTAAGAAAAGACCCTTAGCACTAGCGCTAGTGTGGTGGGTGAGGCAGACCCAAAATTGAACGTATGCCCCCTCACCTAGGAGACCAAATGCGGTGGATGAGGAAGATATATAAAAAAAGCCCCTTGGCACTAGAGTGATGCGGTGGTGAGATTTGCAGTCATAAGTTTGTCCCGTCACGGAATATTGGTAATGATTCTGATTCTATGGAAATGTACTTCTGGTAATGCATACCCAAAATTTATCTTTTTCCCCCTCGCTTAAGATACTAAGTGTGGTGGATGAGGAAGAAAAACCCTTTGGCACTAGCGCAATGTAGTAGTGGGAGAGGCAGTTCTATGCTAGTCCTGTCATGGAGTATTGGCATCATGTATTCTACTTTTATATGGATTTTTGTGGAGACTCATGCATGTGTGTAAATGTGTATCCTAGGGCCTTGCTATGATATTTATATGTTATCCATGCTATCATGGACTATCTTTCTAAGTAGATTGCATACCATGTTACTATATGACCTCAATGTGCAACATAAGCTCTTACCATGTTTTGGGTAATTTATTTTACCAGTACTTCAATGTACTAATGCTACATTTATGTAGTCACTATAATAATACAACTTCTATTCTGAGGAGCATAGGATATTTTGTAGGGATATGATTCTCAGCTAGAGTATATTGAGGATGATGTCATAGGCTAGTAGTTGGTTGTTTCTTGGGGATTCGAGAGTTACCTTTCTATTTAATTAAGATTTAAGCTAACTGGTTAGATGTTTTTCCAACTGGGTTGGGATATTTTTGGTCCTTTCCGGTTATTTAAACTCTTGGCTTTAGTTCTTATATTTGAGTATTGTATACTTTCTTTTCTCTTTATTACTCTCATTATTTTTATTAGTATTGTTGTAATGTAGTAGAGCATGCATTTTTCGTTCTTCATTCCATTTTGCCTTGTATTAGGCATAGATTAGGTGATGATCATATATCTGTTATGGTTGATATGGTGGTAACGTCCCTCAATTTTGCTTTTAAACGCTTCCATATTGTCTTCGAAATAAAATTTTATGGTTCAAAAATTAGAGGTGTTATATATAAGCATTAAAATAATATTAGCTTTGATTTTTGAACTATCTCCGATTTTTGTTTAAAGATAAACAACATTTTTTTGTGTGATGCATATTATAATATTAATAATATAGTTGACAAACATTAGAGGAAAATGATAGGGATAAATGGATGACAACAATGAACAAATTTGTGTATCATTTAGTTTTTCAATTTACTTTTTACTATAACTAATTTCTAATATAATAAGAATAAAATCATTTTTTTTTTCATTTTTGAATACTAAATCTAATATAAAAGGAAGAAGAATGTCTATCCTACTATAATAATAATAATAATAATACTTTCTTATTTAATTGATTGAATATAAAATTTATTCTTTTTTTTGACTATTTATAAATAATAATAAATATGTGTGTTCAATCAAGCTTATGGAAGTGCTAGCTAGCATCAATTGTGTTTAAGTCCAAAGACTTGCAAAAATTCCATTGCCTTATGATTTGATTTGAATGAACTTTGGAGTACTTGGCAAGTTAACGCGTCCATGCACATGAGTGTTGCATTGAGAAACCTTGATTTTTGTTATACTCAGATTACACCAACAAGAACATTTTTGATACATCTTATTTGATATACAAATGGTAATGTGATACTTAATATTTTCTAATTCAATTATTTAAAGATAATTTAGCATCTGTATTGTCATTAAGTGATGACAATGTTCCTTGAGAATGAAATGGATTGATAACATGTTCCATTAGTGTATCATTTTCGTAAGTAATTTTTTAACGCCATATTTATATTTTATATATGAAAATAAAATACTAATATATGTAAAATTAAGTCATTATAAGTGAAAATATCAATAGTAATTCACTAAGTAGATGTTGTTTAAAAGAGATAATTGGTAATTGTATATTTGAGGTGTTGTGTAGCATGGAGTGGCTATGTATAGACGAGTAAAAAAATTTGAAAAATTTCAGAGTGATCAAAAGTAAATACAGTCATGCCATGTTGATGTGCAGGAGCTTGTCACAAGACATGTAAGAAAAGTCAAAGATAAATGTTGACACTACCTCCATGATGGTTACCATTAAGGATGGTAGTTTTTTCCGCTGGTTCGGAGTCCCGTTGGGGATTCTCCATTTGGATTCGGATTCGGGTTGGGGGAGAGAATTCAAGAATCGGGTTTGGGTTTGCGGATTTTTAACGGAGGTTTTTTCGGGGATGGGGCGAGGATGGGTTTGGGGTCCCCGCCCTGAATAAATTTTTTAATATTTTTTTATATAATTATATATATATATATATATAACTTTTTATAGAATATAAATTTAAAGTATAATATAAAAAAAAACTTGAGGATCAAGGATGAGATTGAGGATCAGGTATAAAATCGGATTTCGGGGATCGAGTCGGATTTTAATGTCAGGGAATAAATTAGGGATGGTAAATAAATCGGGGATCGAATCGACTATGGGAATTTTATCCCAGTGGAGATCGGGTTGGGGAATCCCCGATAAAAAAAATCGAGGATCGAGTCGGGTTCGGGGATTATTTTTCTTATCGTGTTCAGGTATGGGGATGGAATCCCTATCTCCAACCCACCCTGTTGCCATCCCTAGTCACCATAGTTGTGTCAATGGCAACACAACCCCCATGGTGGCCACTATACCTGTGTTGATAGAAAATGTGCACCACCTCAAAATTATTTATTTTCGTCACCTTTATCTAAATTCCTGACATACATACATACATACATATGTATGTATGTATGTATAACACCACTATGTCGTTGAAGAAGAGAGAAATCTATATATATATATATATATATATATATATAGATTTCTCTCTTCTTCAACGACATAGTGGTGTTATTTTCTCAATTAGTTCTATATTGTTCTTAAGAGAACTTGTATATTGAATGGTTGATTCTTGATTCCTCTTGTATTTCTGTGATTCACATATTAATAAGATCATAACTTTTTTCCAATTATTGTTCCTGATTGTTTTCTCTATTAAATCTTGAAATTTTCACTTCTATTAAATTAGGTCTTGTGTGTTCACATTGGTAGGTCCCCAACAAATTGATATTAGAGCTTGGATTTGTCTACATAGTAGTACATGATAACATCTACAATCTTTGATGCTGAGAATTTTAATCATTCTATAAATATTGGCTTGTGAAAATTGAAGATATGGACGATCTTGATTCAAAAAATATTGGAAAAGATGCTATTCAAAAAGTTGAAGAAGCATGTGGTAGTAACCAATCAGAAATTTGAGGAGCTTGATTTGAAGGCCCTATCCACCATTTAATTTTTTTTTGTCCAATGATATTATGCAGGAGGTGGTTAAAGAAACAATTGTACCCATCATGTTGTTCAAACCAGAATCTTTATGCATGGCGAAATTGATGACAAATTGCCTATTGTAGAAGAGTAGGCTATGTGATTTGAAAATAGGTGAGGGATAATATTTAAAATCTTATATTGATAGATTTGACTCTACCGTTGTGGGCTTGCAAAATATAGATGTCAAATTGGATGATGAGGATTTTTCTATTAAACTGTGGTGATCATTATTTGATAATTATAAACACTTTGATGAGACCATATTGCATGATAATGATGAAGTGGTTCTTGAGGATGTCAAGAGATCATTGCTACAACAGGAATTCATATTGAAAATCAATATACTAAAGGAAATTTAGGTGACTCATATAGTGAGAGTCTTGTAGCTAGGGGAAGAATCAAGTTTGGGATCCTAGTGACAAGAAGAAATCTACATCAAAGTTTAAAATTAAATATAAAAATATTATCTACCATGAGTGTCGCAACATGATTTATATTAGGAAGTTTTATCCTAATAAGAAACCTAGAAATAAATCTAGAGATCCGTCTAACTCTAAGGATGATGTTGCTATTATCTAATATGGCAGTGATGGTGATGTGTTGACTTCCTTTGATTGACATACCAAGATTACTAATTGGCAAATTTTGGATTCTAGGTGCTCCTATCATATTTGTCCTGATAGTAACTAGTTCCAAACTTAAGAGACAACAGAGAGCTAAATGACGGGTAACGATGATGCACATAAAATTATTGGGATTGGGGTTGTGAAGGTGAGGATGCATAATGGTGTAGTCAGGACACTATCTAATGTTCAGCATGTCCCTAAGCTAACCAAGAATATAATTTCATTTAGTTACCTGGATTGTAATAGATATCATTGTATGATTGAGGATGGAATAATGAGGACTACTAAATGGGTTCTTATTGCAATGAAAGGTAATAGGGCAGGGACACTGTATGAACTAATTGGTTTTACTATTGAGGGTCTAGTTATATTGAAATTTGCAAGTATGTCTAACTTGGATGTTATTAAACTTTGGCAAATGTGACTGGGACACATAAATATTAAAGACATGATTGAACTCTCAAAGAAAGGATTGTTGGATGGATAAATCACAAGTATTATAGAGTTATGTGAGCATTGTGCGTTTGGAAAATAGAAGAGGGTTATCTTTTTAGCACCCGCAAATAGTAAGAAGGTGCCTCTTGATTATATCCATTCAGATTTGTAGGGGGCTACAAAGGTAGTTTTAAATTGTGGATCATAGTACCTACTTCCATTTATTGAAGACTTCTATACGACTTAAAAATAAAAATCATGTGTTTGATGTTTTCAAGAACTAGAAAACCTTACTAGAGAAGCAAACTAGGAGACATATCAAGTGTATTAAGAAGGATAATGGTCTTCAGTTTGTGTAGTAGAGTTTCATTGATTAATGCAAGGACCATGGGATTTCTAGGCACCACATCTGTGTTGGAAGACCACAACATGATGGGGCCAATAAAAGGATGAACAACACCCTATTAGAGAAGGTTGATGTATGTTATCATAGGATAAATTATATAAGGAGTTTTGAGCTAAAACTGTTTACAAAGTAGTGTTCATGGTGAATAAGTAATCCAATCATTCTAATGAGTTGAAGATATCTGAAGAGGTATGGTTGGGACCACTTGCTAACTATAATTATTTGCATATTTTTAAATGTTTTGTTCTACCTATGCCTATGTAAATTATGGCAAACTCGACCATATGGTCAAAAACTGTATATTTTTTTTGCCACACATCCTAAGTGAAGGGGTACAAGTTATGGGGCCCGATTGAATCCAAAATTCTAACAGCAAGGATGTCACCTTTAATGAGTCTATATTCCTCTATAATATCAATCCTTTCGTAGATAGATTGTTGAAGGAGATAGAGTGGGAGAATTTGCATAGTGTTATGGGTCAAGTGGAGGTGGAGGTTGATTTGGATTAGACAGAACCTTCTAATATACCTATTATCTCTTAGGTAGGTGAATCCAAGAAGTAAGTGGAGAAAAAGGGCATTACTCTAGGTAGAACATAGAGAGTTATTAAGCCTCTTGTCATATATGACTTTGAGGAGTTAGCAGGTTATGTTTTTCTAGTGTAGAGACAGTTTTTGATATACAAAAGCCAATGACATACTCATATGTCATTGTTATTACTGATTTTCTTAAGTAGTGTGTTGCTATAGAGGAGGAGATGCAATCTCTATGGAAGAATCAAACATGGGACCTTGTGAAAGTACTTTATAAGAAGAAGATTATTGATTTCAAGTGGGTGCACACATTCAAATAAGGAACCCTAGGAGTCAAGAGATCAAGATACAAGAATTGTTTAGTTGCATGCGGATTTAATCAAATATCTGATGTAGATTATAAATATAACATCCTAAAATTTACTACTAAAAAATTTTATTTTAGTATAAGTGTAATAACAACATAATTAAGTGTTATTATTGTACTTAACATAAATCTAGCTTACTCTACCATCCTTATATTGAATACAAGTTAAAATAGTTAAAACTTGAATAAGATAAAACTAATGAGAAAGAATCATAAACTTAGATAAGAATTTGGAGGTCAAATCCAAGTACAATAATCAAAATATATAAAAAGGGAAACATTGGAAACTAAGAGTCTCAAAAGTTATCCGGTTCAAAAGCGATAACCATATAATTGTGAGCTTGTGATTCATATTTGAGGTATTGTATAACATAAAGTGGTTATGTGTGTACAAGTAGACGAGTTTTAAAAAGTTTAGAGTGACTGAGAGTGAACGTGGCCTTGTCGTGGAGATGAGCACGGCCGTGTCATAAGACACAGAAGAAGCATAGAAAAAAAAAAGTTGAAGATGAGAGTTAACACAACCCTCTGATGGTGACCACTATGTTCATGTCGGTGCGAAATTTAATTTGCATCAAAATCGTTTATTTTTGTTGTCTTTACCAAATTCCTATATATAGTTTTCTCTCTTCTTTGATGACATAGTAGTGTTATTTTCTCAATAAGTCTATGGTTCCTGAAAGAGACTTGAGAGATAACTTATATATTGAGTGATTGATTTCTTACTACTATTGTATTATTCGGATTTATGCATTAATAATATAATTGATTTTCTCCAATTCTTATTTCTAATCGTTCTTTCTATTAGATCTTAGAATTTTCAATTCTATTAAATTAGGTGATGTTTGTTCACACTGGTCATTATAAACTATGTAATGTAAAGATTTGCTTATTCATATCATACAAAGGTAATTTATAAAATAAAAAATTATATAGGTTACACTATAAAATATAAATTGATATAAAAAAATATGGTGCTTAGAACTTACTTATACATCACATTACATCCTCTTAAAAACATTATAAAGTTGATAAAAAAAATAGTTTCCAAAAATATAGAGAGGTACTTATTTTATTAATATAACCTTTCAAATGAATAAATATAGTTAAACAATAAATTTTCTTGGAAATTTCTCCATTATGCTTCAAACCTAAATTAAATTCATAATAATATCGATCAAAAAAATAAATTTTTGTAGGTAATTATTTTCTTATCATACAAAAAATAAAATAAAATATGGGATTATTTTTTATCATTTATTATCAAAATGCAATAACTCTAAAGTACGAAGTTAATTCATTCAAAAATTATTTCACATATTCCAAAATTTAATTTAAATTTTATAAAATTGATGTATTTTAGAATTATTCCCTAAGTATGTATTATGATTTAATATAACTATTAAATTTTCAAATTTGATCCGAAGTTGAAGATCCACATGATTATTATGATCGAATTAATTAATATAGAGCATACATCTTGTAACGTGGTATAACATATTGAACAATTATCAAACATATACGGATATCCACATGAATACTTTTAATTTGATTTAAATGTGCTAGTACTAAGAAATGACTTCTCTCTTTTAAGGATAGGCAAAATTTTGATTCTCTCTCCTTGAATCCTTTGTAGCTCTCTCTCTCTCTCTCTCTCTCTCTCTCTCTCTCTCTCTCTCTCTCTCTCTCTCTCTCTCTCTCTCTCTCTCTCTCTCTCTCTCTCTCACTCACTCACACACACACACACACAATTCAACTATACATCGCATACGGTTTTTTATAATTATTCCATATAAATTCTAAATTCGATTTAAATTTTTGAAAATTTAGAAATTTTCAATAAGTATTTATTGGTTATCACTATAATAATAGTTTAGGTTTCCTAAAAAACAAATTTCTCATAGAATGAATTAAAAAAAATGTAATCAACTAAAATTTGGTTTTAAAAAAGTTGTATTAATATTAAAAAAAATTGATATAAAGATAATGGATTTTCGCAAAAAAGAAACATTTATAAAAATATGTATAAAAAGCAGAGAGGAACATCTATTATTGTATTGTAAATAAATTATATAAATACACTATTTTTGAACGTAACAATATAATATTAGAAACTAATAAATAAGATGAAAAGAGTATAATATAATATACACTATTTTTAGGGAATCATTAGTATAGTCTGAAATACTATTTTTTTAAATATATATATATAGATAGATAGATAGATATAGTATAAACTAAACTCAGATCACTCCATACAACGTGCCTAGATTTAATACCACTTTTTCCGGAGAATTGTAAAAAAAATAGGAAAAATTAGTTTGAGGTCCATTTGAGTGAAATTAATAGGAGAAAAATCAATATGATATTAAAGTATTTGTTTCCAAATATAAAATAGTATGTACATATAATTATACTAATATGTACATTTAAGTATGAACAAATATACACATAATATTCTCTATATATACATGTAAATTAGATGCCAAAAAGAGTAGACTAAATATAAAATAGATCGTATAACTTTAAATAATTTTACTTAGACTTTAAAATAATTTTCTCAATAAAATATCAATCAAGTAGTATTAACTTTATAGACCAGAGTGATCATACGAAAGTGTACGACATGAAACAAGTCATAATAACATGCGCAATCGCACTAGTTTTCCTTTAAAAAAGAAATATAAAATTAGGCAACAGTTATTCTCTATTGGTTATATCAATCGTCTATTTTATTATAACCTTAGCAATGCCCCATATACCAACCCATTAGATCATCGACAACAATCAAACACAATAATTTATATTTATTTATTTATACTTCGATTTAGTTTTTTAATAAGTTAATACTATAACGTATTTGTTTTTCCCCAACTAGTTTAAGTTTTTTTAACTAATGAAGTTAAGTGCAACTCATTTAGTTTTAGTAATTTCTAACAATTAATCATTGTCAAATCAATACTTTAAGCTGATATTTAGTATTAATCAACAAATATTTTGTGTCTTTTTATTGGTACTAATTACATCTATTATATAGCAAATGTATGAGAAATACTTTAAGAATTTCTTCAACAATATATATATTAGTCAATGTTTATACTATGTGCATTTGTTATATACTTGCAAATATTCTATACAATGATATTCTTCTATACATGAATTCTTCCTATATTTCATTTAAACTAAGTGCGAGCATCCATTATATGCTTGCTTAATATTCTACACTGTGCTATTTTATCATCAGTTAAATCTCATTTATTATTAATTCTTTTAGTATAATTTATTATAAAAGATTTTAATTATTAACTTAATTATAATGTAATAACCTCGGAATAGAGGCACGTTTGTTGTTGTAGACAAATTACAGTTATGCAGATAATTAAAATGAATTAGTTCATCATAAGAATTATAATTGAATAATTTTGAGTGATATAATCAATGCATAATACCTTCACTTCTGACATTACTTTCTTTTTTTAGTAGACTTTATTCCTCCCATTTAGGGTTGTAAATGAGCCGAATACTCCTAGACTAGGACTCGACTCTCTTAACTAAACGAGCCTAAAATAAGGCTAGGACTCGACTCGTTTAAGTAAATGAACAAGTCGAGTCGAGCCAAACTGAGCTCACAAGCCAAAGTTAAAAAATGAACCGAACCTCACTATTTTAAACTCAAGCTCAGCTCGTTTAATAACAGAATCCAAAAGTAAAGCTCAAACTCAATTTATTTAACTAAACGAACGGTGACAAACCGAACCGAATATCGAACTAACTTAGTTCATTTACAGCCCTACTCCCGCTTCAAGTTTGTTTTAGTATAGGATGGAGCTATAGATTTTGAAAGATGATTACTTTACCACAACGGGACATTCAGTCCAAGCTGCGCTCTTATTTATATGGACATTTGATTTGGTGCACATTAATTAAAAGGTAATTTAAATTTATAATTAAAATAAGAACTGCCCTCCTAATTTCGAATCAGTTATTTTGGCACAAATACATGGCTTCGCATGACACTGATTTTTCAAATGTTTTGGCAAAAGTGTTTTTTCCTGTAATTTTTGGACCCATGTACGCGTGTTAATGCACCAGACCAGATATATGTATGTGACATAATTGAACAGCTTGGAACTCTGCTTATATTATACAGGTAGATAATTAATGTTAATACTTTAGGTTTATTGATTATGTCAATCACGGTACAACATTTTAGATCGTTTCTCTTAGAGAAGTGAGGAGACAAAGGAATTTCTTAAAAATACTATCTCATCACTATGTTACATTGACAATAGAAGGTTATTTTCTTTTTTAAATCTATTAAACCCGCAAGGACGACTATAATTCATTGCATAGGCGTCACAATTAACACCGAAGGTTTGAATTCAGAACTTCTAATACCCACCAGACGTTCCTTATTATGTCATTACAAATATTACGCAGATGAAGCTAAAGGCTCCGAGCCAACCACAACCCGCATCATGTCGTGCGTTGATGTGATAAAGGCACCTTGACAATACATCAAAAGGGGCGTGCATGTCTTATAAGTATCCGCCTCATCAGTGAAGCAAGCCATATCTCCCCTCCACGAGCTGACAGAGCCACATATGACATATCCCAGCCACCTAGTAATTTGAAGCGGCAGGTTTGTGGAATGCCGCCATATTCAGAGTCCCAAGAACAACAAATAAGAAGCATGCCGTTCACATAAAGGGTAACAAACCAACAACTCGTAGGTCAGGCAATCAGAGGCAATAACGGAGAGGATCGAGTACTCTCGCAAGTGGTACCCACTTCCTGCCGTTTCATGGCGTTCTCTCGACTCCGGTCACTGTTTTGTCCATGTGTATACCAAATAAATGTAACTCGGACATTCGGTCCTCCCCTTTCTCTAAACAAGGATCAAGGACCAAGGGAAACCTTGGATTCTTGCACCACAAAATCTTCCGAATCCTCCAGTCCCCCTCATGGATTTGGCACAAGGAAACCCATCGGCTCTTATAGAACTGCTTACGTGACATCAAGTTGCACTGCTCCGGGTTCTAACCCTGTCTATAATCATTTGTCTACCGGACAAATCTTCTTCATAACCAACCAACTGCATAATTACAAAGACATTCGTGACCGGTAATGATGTGTGAGCTAGTTCTGGACTCGGCACGCATTGAGACGGATTAATCAAAACACAGAAACCCAAACAACATTTTCTCCTAAATTCTAACGTCAAGAAACAATCTTTGCAGTGGGGGGATCTACATGAACACTAAGAAACCTTCTCTCAGAAAAAGAAACAGTACCTGAGACTCTGTTTGTGTCTCACTGAATCCATCATAAAAGCTCGGGCGTTGATCTCCGGAAGGTTGGCAAGGTTCATCCTTTTTCTCTATCCTAAAGACAAAAGCAGATATTAAGTCGATAAAAAGTGACATATTCACCACATAGTAGTACAACCATCCACAAGATGTATATAATTCTAGAATCCAACGTAAGCTTGAGTTTGAGAAATTCTGGCTTCAATATGCATAGGGTACAGAAGCAGAAAATAAATAAATTATCTATTAAAGATAGGAAGATATACTGCACCTATGACGGTTTCACAGTCTCAATATAAATATCATGCAAATGAAACGACTGGATATGGTTATAAGAGAAAAGAGGAACCTGCTTAACCAGTTCTTAGACATCCCAAAGTTAGTGTGAGAATCTGAATGGTTCGCACCAAGGACAAGACAATCTGATGAGAAAATCTGAAAAATCATTAAGGATAAATATCGATACAGAATCACGGGAAAGAAATAATTAAAGGATTCAGTAAATATTCATAACTAAGGATACGGTTTTGGTGCACTCTGTTTCCTCGGGACGTTTTGAGTCATGAATCTGACATCCACAAATATTCAACAAAAAAAATAATTTTGAGTTATTATGCCGCCACATCTTCAGAGATAACGATAATGATCAGTTTCTTACCTTGCTTGTTTCCTCCAACAAGTCTTCAATAGCCGTAGCTACGTCAGGAACAGCATGAGTATTCCCCTTAACATTTTCCACTGGACACTTTCCTGCCGAAGTCTGCAAGCTGGTGCTATTCTGATATAAGCTAAGCACATCCTTCGCACAATGATTTCCAAACAATCTTGCCCTCTTACTTGAGCAGCTCGGATTTTTTGACTCACCCTCACCGCCCCCATCTTGAATACCTTCATTTTCAGTTCTGGACTTCGTCAAATCCATGGATCTACTCAAAAGCTGTGACGAATCATCTCCACATATCATTCGATTAGCTTGCGTAGGATACTGGCTCACAGTGCAGAACCCAGCCTCATTCTGAGTGGAAGCTTCTATGGGATGATATGGATCTAACACAACCACCTCATTCTGTGGAATGTTGGTCATTGATGGTATTGAGTCAAACATCACTGAATTAAGACCAGACTCATGTAATACAAGGGATGCAATTCATGCGATCACAGACATACCTTTCTCACGCATTCATAAATCCACTCACACGTAACACTTGGTATCCCCCATCTACAGGCAGCCTCATACTTGGGGCCACTAGCAAATTTGCAAAGGAGATGAGTAACTTTTTTGGTAAGTTTCTCTCCAAATTTAGCACCAAGAATAAAGCTCAAGTTTCGTAAAAGCAATCTGTCTTTATCCTCATATTGTGAAACAGAGAACCGAAAGACCTTGAACCCAGGTAAAGGAACTTGACAAGGAAGTGGGGAAAAAAGCATGTGACTGGCAACATCAAGCAAACATCCATCCTGTAGCAGGAAGTCCCGAGTTTCAGAATCAGTATGAGTATGAGATTGAAATGTTTGAACTAGGCTTAGTAAGCATGTCAAGTCTACCAACGCATGCAATTATGCATGCAACATTGACATGGTGATCCAAATATATGTATCAATCTTTGAGTTCACCCAAAATATAAGACAAACTTATAAAAGAAAAGGTTACAAGACTGATAAATTACAATGGAAAAATAGTTGCTTTTGGCCATACGTTTAAGATACCATCTAAACACTCTACAGGGTGAGACTCGAAAAAATTCTAAACTAACTAGTATATACTCTAATTAGCGCCTTTGATAGTGGTTGCTGATTTTTTGCCAAAGGTTATGCAGCAATTGTCATCAAATTGAACTGTAGCCCTCAGTACTATCTATTGAAAAATATGAATTTAGACTAATTCATTGAGACACAAGGAGAAACATAATTCATGGCAAAACACAATCTACAAGAAGAGTTGTCAACAAAAATAAAAGTGAAATGAAATCAGCAACATCATATCAATTCCATAGACGAAAGTGAAAACAAAGTGGTTGAAAAGTAAACAGATTTCATCTTATATACCTCTAGGCAGCAACGAATCCAGTGACTTGACACATAAGCAGTTTGGGCAGAGCCAGAAGCCTGAGGTGCCACACCATGACACTCAACAGTGAAATCTACTTTCTCTCTTATCTGATTATTCACAACCACGCCTCCTCCTTGATGTATCCATTGTACAACTTCATCTCTCTATTCAAATGATGCAAAAAATGAATGAAACAAAAATCCAACAGTCAAGTTATGTTCTAATACAATGCACCAGTGTTGACAATGAATTCAGCCTCAAATATCTTGATTACCTGAACTATCACTTGAAACTTATTCATCATACCCAACGTCAACAT
Source organism: Tamarix chinensis (assembly GCA_030549775.1). Lineage (NCBI taxonomy): Eukaryota > Viridiplantae > Streptophyta > Magnoliopsida > Caryophyllales > Tamaricaceae > Tamarix > Tamarix chinensis. Next base: position 74,304,286 of record CM060179.1, on the reverse strand, counting down.
TTAGGCACGGTTAAAAAACTACTCATGAAAATCTACCAAAATCTTAAAATAACTACGTCAAAACAATTTATATTAACCTGCTTGTATTACTGATAGTTAGGTACATGTAACAAAGGTTACCTCAGGTTGTGGTTTATTTCTTCAACTATCTTGATACTATATATGTAACAGAAAGGGGATTATGTTGATGCTAAATCTTCAGAAAGCAACAGTGCCACTGCTTGATCCTAACTATATGAGGAAATTTTAGTGCCACTGGAAGAAGAAACCAAAATCTTTAGTCATCTACACTATTTCACGAGCTTGTGGGTTGAAGTTCCTGATTTTGACATCTAACACCTAATTTGACATGCGATATTAAAAAGCACAGCACAGTGAACAAGTCTTCCCACACAAGGTCTCTACGGAGGCAAAGATATATGTAGCCTAACCATTGCTTTACAAAAAGGCTATTTTCCATATTTTAAACTGAGGACTTTTAGGTCAAGAGAAGCAGCCTTACTATTGTGCGAAGGTACACCCTTGATATGCAATGTGCAAAAAATTGAAACTTGAAAAAACATGTAACTTACAGGAAAAGTGCCAAACAAAGCGGAGAGAAGCTCACCCTATCTACAGGGAACACATCTGAAAAACAAAACAGTCTCCCCATAAAGATGCTGGAAGGCTTCTCATCTTGAGAAGCTACAGAAGAAACATGCTGCTCGATTTTCTGCTGATTTCTACGTCGGCCACTAGAAGCAGAAGCTGGAATAAGCTGTAAAGATCCAACTTTTCCTTTCAGATCGCATCTAAGATTTATGTCGCCATTCCCTTTGCTGCCTCTAGTATCATCAGTCAGCACCTCAGTTCTTGTAAATCCAGCTCTTGCCGTGTCAGCAGAGACACAATGTGGCATGGCAATTACACTATCCTGCTTCACACTATTCATGCCAACAGCTGATCTTTTACTCATTAGACCTGACAGATCTTTGAGAACAGAAAGCCAGGTAATTGGAAATAAGAAATGCATTTAGTAAAGAAGTTATGACAGCAAAGAGGAAATGTAACCTTTAGGAAGAAGAATATCAAAAGCGGCATGCCTCTGCATCACAGGTACTTCTTTCCTTGCACAATCACAGTCTTCGAGCCAGAGAGCTTTAACCACATGAATGACACCCAGAGCTGCCAAACCTCTTAATTCCTTCTTTTCTCTGATAAATCATAGAAAGCACAAGTCCTCACCACAGCACATAAAACAAGAGCCCATCTCAGAATCAATATCATTGACATCATAACCATATTTATCAAGCAGCTCACCACCTTTCCAGATACTAGAATATTCAAAGGGTTCATCTAGCTTAAACATTCTACTTTTTTTACTTTGTTTTTTCTCTTGCACTAGCAAATCGTACATGCTGCTCACTCAATATTAAGCATCTAGCATCTTCTTCCCCCTCCCCCCTCCCCCTCTCTTCTTTTCGTTTTTCTTTTCCCCATTGTCCCCTCTCAAATGAAACAGGTTCAGCAAAAAATCTGACTTGCTTCATATATTTTCTTTCCGTGCAACTTTGTAACTTTTTTTTCTCTTTGAAAGATCAAAGCAGCAAGTTTTATTAAGAATTTCTGCCAGAAATCAGGATATCAGATCTGGATATACATTGTGTATCCACATCTGTAGATTGTCGTTTGGATTCTCCATAGTGGTTCAACAAATCAGTCACTAAGCTGGGAAACCACTGAGCATCCGATTTCATGATCACTCTTGTGAGCATCTGCAATTCTTGCATATTCTGGTAAATACCTTTTCGTTCCAATATTTTATTTAAGACTCATCCTGCAGTCTTTTCAATATACCATAATGGCTCTGATGGATTCATATAGACTATGCCACCTAGTGGGATACAGGTTGAAGCAACTTGGTTAAATTTATTCTGATCTTGTTCTACAAAGTACAAACAGATCTATCTTATTCCTCATTTCACAATACTCTTAATTCCCAAAAGTTGATAAGAGTCCAAAGTATTTTATACCAGACAACTTCTTTCATTTTTAGTCTCTTAATTCTACATCAGAATAACTTAAAAAAGTGTTTTTATTACAGTAGACATTCACTCAATTGAAGTAAATGCATCCACTTTTGCTACCCTCCTGAACATAAGTGATAAGACTCCAATCACACTGAAATAAGTTCTAGCATTTTTATATCTTTATTTATTACTTATTATACAACTGAATCTTAAAAACTTTCTTTGGTGGCGATATCTTATACCATTTGATCTACACAAACATACTTCCATTGTCTTCAAAAGATTTAAGCAGGTTAAGAAAATAATAATTATCAAGATATAGTTCCGTCATAAAACTAATTCCATTTTGGCAATAGAGGACTGGCTCAAGTAACAACCATAACACAATTTGGAATCGTAACTCAATCATGTGATGCCATAACCTCCATATTTCTTTCCAAATAATTGGACATCAATGGGCAGCCTATGAAAATCTTTCTACTGATTGTCACAATTTTAACCACATCAAAGATTCCACAATACTAAGAAACCCTTCCCCAAGAGATCAAACTAATTATTATGTCGAGAACCAGCTTCTTTCCTCAGTCATGACATGATCTGTGTATCTAGCAGATTTACCACTCTAGAGGCCAAGAAAGGGCATCAGTTCCACAATGTTTATCTGTTGACATCATTCAATTTATACAATCACATCGTGTTCGAAGGCAAATAGACATCATAAGAAAAAGTCCTACCTAAACTTATGATTGATGGTTGTTACACATGTATGACAAATGCAACGAAAGAATGGATCAAGAGTATCAAGTTTTGCAGAATTTAAGAGCTCAGCAAAAGCATTTGGAAAGCAGACAATGACCTTCCAATCAACCATTTCTTTCCCAGAACTAACAATTTCCTTCACAAAACAAGAAAAAATTCTTTATCCGCAGCTTCATAGAGTATATTTTAACTAATTCACTTCAACTGCAATGAACGTAGGTATTCATATGTCTATCAACATGGGATGCAAATATAACAAAAAATACAAATAAAAGGAAGAAAGAAGAAAACGCACATATCAATGTGTGAACCGCGTAATAAAAATTTGAAGACTTACACATCTGATGGAGCTCCAACAACTATGTGCGTCAATCTTTCATTATATGACATGTATCGGGATCCTCCACCTTTACGTACAATATTGACAAGTTTCCGCATATTGGAAGCATCAAATCCAACAAGACAGATTCTACAATCGGATAAGTATAAATCATCAACGTCAGACTGAGAGTCATCTGCAACACAACCATCAAGCTTCTCATCATTTTTTTGACCAAATGGAGCCATGACCGCTTCCTCTCTGACTGACACTGAGTTATCAGAAATGACACCAGAGAGTTTCTGAGATCTAACTTCTAGATCAGAATCAACAACCCCAACAGATGACACTGATGGTATGTGTGAATCTGCTGCTACTGACAGTGGAGCGGATAATGAACTTCCAACAATCTTGCCCTGTGAATGTTTGGCTTTAATGCAACTATTTGCAGAGCTGCTCGGAACTTGATATTCTTCCTCCTTAAGGCATACTAGTTATAGATAAAGAAAAAGGCAAAAGGAAAAGAAAATAAGGATACGCGAGAATATATTGCAGTATCAATAAAAGTTGCAGAAATAATACCTCTCCTAGCGATGGACTGATCAAACCATTTTCGAGTAACTACAGGAATGTGGCCCCATTTCCGGGCAACCTTGAATTTGTCACCTTGTGGGACTTGAATACAGTCAAGGACAAAATTGCAATCATCTAGGAAGCTAAATAACATATGAACAAAATATTTGGAGCTATTGTTCATTTAAAAAAATGCACTAAAATTCAGGGCAGAAATTGCTGGTAGAAAAAAGATCAGATACAGAATTGAACCATTAAATGGAAGTGAACTCAAGCATGTATCATCTTTCATTTCGAACAAGCAGAAAAATTAAGGGCATTAACGTTATACAATTACAAGAAAATGGCAAAAAAAGAAAAAAAAAATCAGTAACAGAAACAGAAGAGGACGAACTGAAGACTTCTGGATGAGCATGTATATAATATAATAGCTGCTGAATGTATCACAGAAAGAACACATCCTGTTAGTAGCATGATAAACTAATTATTTTCTACATTTTCACCTTACTTTGTATCCATTTTATGACCTTGTTTCATACAATGCAAGAACCTTTTAGTAGTTTTGCCTCTTGTTCTAGTTACTGCTTTCTTAGTATTTATTTTTCAAGCATTTGCACAAAACTAAAGAAGAGCACAAATTTAGAGCAAAGGTTCTCTATAGAAGGCATTGAAGGAAGATGAACCCATACAGGAAGACGAGAAAAGCTAAGGAGTTAAAAAGAGGATGAAAAATCATATATTTTGCTAAGGCATAACTGAGTGCACTGGTGCAGCACAGCCATGCACTGACTAATGCACCAGCAGCATAGCCATGCACGACTAGTGCACCAGCTGTGTGCACAACAACCAGCGAGCAACAAAGGCTGAGAGCAGAAATGCCACACAGTCTGGCCGTGCAAATTTGGTACAACAGTGCAACGACAGTTACAATCTAGCATGACCGTTCCATTTTAGCAGCGATTTTTATCTGAATTATGGGGGACGAGAGAGGGAGAGACTATTTTTATTAATTTATTCTCCCTTTTTCTGCAGACCAGAGACCCCATATTTGTACCTTTAATTCCTCGATTCATATATAAGTTTTAGTTTTAATTTTAGTTGGTGTATTCATCTTTGACAACAGATTCCAACATTATTAATCTACGTTTCTATCTTTCTCTTTCTCCAATCATTTATTATGTTCAATATTATTTATGTTCTTGCATTTTATTTCTTGCATTTGACTGCAATTATGATTCAGTAGATCTCTTTTTAGGATTGGATCAAGTTTGAATAGTTAATTAATGATAAATTAGTTTAACCTCCATTCCAATTGTTTGAATTCATGAATTCAATCGTCAGTCCCGTAATTATGGTTGAGTTGCTTGACCATTAACATGACTAGACAAAGGTTTAATCGAAGAACTGAAAGGTGAAGGCTAATAACCGAAAATCTAACAATTGACAAAAAGAGGCTAGAGTCTTTGGGAATTTTATTGATTTAGCATAGAACGCAGTGGATTTAATACCATGAAAATAAGTTATTAAATTGAATTAGGTATGACTATTAGACTTTGAAAGAGGCTATTAGTTAATTTAGGCTATTTTACCCTCTTGGATTTAAGTAATTGTTTGACGATTAAATTGATTATTTATTAATTATCGATTTATGACAACAATCCAATTTTAGGCTTTTAATTAGATTTTTACAACCGTTAGCATTACTATTTGATTTTATTTTATTAGTCAATTTCTACTCTCCAAATTTGATTTATCTAAATAGCTGAAATAGTGAAGATCAATACTCAACAACGAAGTCTCTTAGTATACGACATTGACGTGCTATAAAGAGTCCATACACTTGCAGATTTAGGGTATTAAGTTTTTGGCGCCATTGACAGGGAATTCGGAAGTTGATATCAAATCATTTGTTATCTAGCTAGACTAGATTTATATTTTCTTTTCATTTTAGTCTTTTCGTTTGCTATTTGATAGATCGTCGTTTGTACTTTCAGGTTGATCTCTTCAACTTGGACCTTTAGTTGATTTAAATCCCGAAATCAAGAAAACGTTAAGTGAGATAAGGAAGTGTGTACTTGAGATTCAAGCAAGTACCAACTCAGAAATCGTGGCTAACCAAGAAGAAGTGGAAGAACAAAATTGCTCTCTTAAGGAGTTTGCTTCTGAATGCATACACAATCAAGCTTACAAAAGCTTAATGCAGCCGCCAATAATTTCGAATTGAAGCCTGCACTTCTCAGTGCAACAAAACCAGTTCAGTGGCAGCCCAATAGAGGATCCAAATTTACACATCTCTATATTTCTTGAGTATTGTAACACATTGAAGATGAATGGAGTGTCAGATGACACGATCAAATTGAGATTATTCCCATTCTCATTGAGGGACAAAGTTAGAGCTTCGTTGCAATCACTTCCTCCCCATGTCCATCACCACTTGGGACCAACTTTTACGAGCATTCCTGAATAAGTATTATCCCCCATCCAAGATGGTTCGACTAAGGAATCTCATTACCAGTTTTAATCAGAAAGATAGTGAGTCCTTGAAGGATACATGGGAACATTACAAGAATATGTTGAGACTATGCCCACTATAGGGGTTAGAAGAATGGCTCCTAGTTCACACTTTGTATAACGGTTTCCTTTACAACAAAAGAATGACTATAGACGCAGCAACAAAAAGTACTCTGATGAACAAAAACATACCATAAGCAAAATAATTAATTGAGGACATGGCTTAAAACAATTACCAACTTCTGCTTTTACTGCTTGTGAGAATTGTGGTGTTGTAGGACACTCATCATTTGAATGTCAATCTATTGCTCCCCCGTCCAATGATGCAAATCTTACAGATCACGTGAATTATGTGAACAACTTCAAAATAAAAGAAAACCCATTTGCTCCTACCTACAACCCGAGGTCGATAAATCATCCAAGTCTTTTGTACAAGACCCCACCACCTAATCCCATGCCTCAATCAAATTTCAGACCCTCAGGTTTTCAAACCCACAAGCTACTTTTTCCTAATCCTCCAAAATCTAATCGAGAGTTGTTGTTGGAGAACTTTATAGCCTCCCAGAATAAACAAAACGAGGATTTGAGGAACCCATTGAAGAACTTGGCTGCTAAAGTTGACTCTTTAGCCATCCATAATAAGATGTTAGAAAACCAAATCATTCGGGTTTCCCAACAATCTAGTTCGTCTTCTAAGCCTTCCAAAATGCTTCCAGAGCAACCGGAAACTAATCCTTAATGTTCCATCAACACCATAGCACTTAGGAGTGGAAAAGAGCTAGAAGGGCCCGCTTTAAGAAAGAAAGTTGAGGATGTAGGTGAGAAAGTTAAAGATGTGCCAAAAGAGAGTGATGAATCAGTAAACATTGAGAAAAAGAACACCTTAGGAAAGGCACACGGGGTTGAGAAATATGTCCATCCACCACCATACCAGCCTCCACTACCCTTTCCTTAAAGGCAAGCTAACGCAAAATAAGAAAAATAATTTGGAAAATTTGTAGAAATTCTAAAAAAAAATTATATATTAATATCTTATTTGTTGAAGCCATTTCCCAAATGTCCTCGTATGCTATATTATTTCCAACAAGAGATAGTTAGAGGAGTATGAAACCATAGCTTTAACCTAAGAGTGTAGTGATAGCATCCAAAATAAGCTACCACTCAAGCTTAAAGACCCGGGCTCTTTCGCTATTCCTTGTAATATGGGTGATCTATCCATTAACCGTACTCTTTGTGATCTCAGTACTAGTGCAAGTTTAATACCTCTATCTATTTGTAAGAAATTGCAGATGAGAGATATGAAGCCTGACACCATTTGCCTCCAATTAATAGATCGGTCGGTAAAACATTCAATAGGTATATTGGAAGATATATTAGGTAGGTAAGTTTTATATTCCGGTTGATTTTGTTATTCTTAAGATAGAGGAGGATGCTCAAATTTCCATCATATTCGGAAGACCATTCCTGGCTATTGTTGGAGCGGTGATCGATATGAAAAATAGAAAACTCTCTCCCAATATTGAGGATGAGAAAGTTAATTTTGACCTATCTTCTACGGTAAATTTTCCATTAATGGATGACACTTGCTGTAGGATTGATATAGTGGATGTGGTGATCAGAGAAAACCTTGCTAGCTTGATTTCAAGCGGTCCACTTGAAAAATATTTAGTGAAGGATAGAGCACCTGATGACGATGATGAGGAAGTAGCTGCTTATGCTACTATACTTGGGGAGAGCCTTAGATATGCCAAAGAGCCTAAAACATTGGTTAAAGTTGAGAAGGAGACGAGTGACCGAATGTATAAATTATTGGACTAATGGTGAATCTCCAGTTATTGTGAATGCTAATTTGATTCACGAAAAAGTTGAGAGGTTACTTGAGGTCCTTAGATTGCATAAGGATGTGATAGGTTAATCCATAAATGATATCAAAGGCATTAGCCTCTCTATTTGCATGCACCATATTTTGTTAGAAGAAGGGTACAATTAGGCAATAAAATTGTGGTCGCAATCACGTTTGCAATCGTGGTATCGGAGCATCACGAACGATAAATTTTATGTTACGGCTGTCGTAGAGTGAATTTTTATTTTTATTTCACCATATACTCTAATTATTATTTATTGATCATTTGAATATATATATTTGATAAACTAATATTTTATATTATATTAGAAGTATTTAAGTAATTCATTATATATTAAATTGTCCTAATAACCCTAAAAAATATGTTATTTAGTGGTACATATGAAGATAATAAATAGCAATACTTTATTATAATTCAATACTAACTTGTTTCAAGATATGAATAGTAAATGAATATGAAAAAATTATCATGTAGGTTTTTTTCGGTAAATTTTAAAATCTCCATAAATCGCCGATATTTTTTGATTTATCGGCAATACCGATTTATCGGCCGATAAAATGTGAAATTTTAAAACCATAGCATATCAGTAATCTTGCATCGCGATTATTCCAAAAACTACTAAATAGCGGCCAATACACTATAATGGCACCGCTATTTAATTGTATGGGAACAATTCCTTCCTTGAACATCAAAGGAGATTGAACCGGAACATGAAAGAGGTCATAAAAAAGGAAGTACTATAATTGTTTGATGTGGGGATCATCTATCCTATCTCAAATAGTGAGTGGATGAGACTGGTATAAGTGGTACCGAAGAATGGAGACATGACTATTATTCAAAATGAGAAAAATAAATTTATTTCAACTACAATTGTCACTGGATGGCGTATGTGCATCAATTATTGAAAACTCAATAAAGCCACCCGAAAGGAACATTTCCCCCTTCCATTTATTAACCAAATGTTGGAGAGGTTGGCTAAGCACTCTCACTTTTGTTATCTAGATGGGTACTCAAGATTCTTTCAAATTCCTATTCACCTTAGAGAATAAGAGAAAATGACATTTACATGTCTATACAACACCTCTGCTTATCAAAGGATGCTATTTGATTTGTGTAATGCCCCAACCAACTTCCAACGATGCACGATGACCATATATTCTTATTTTATTGAAAATATTACGAAGGTGTTTATAGATGACTTTTCGGTCTATGGAACTTCCTTTGATGATTGTGCTAAGGTGTTGAAAAGATGTAACGAAGTTAACCTGGTACTCAATTGGGAGAAGTGTCATTTTATGGTACAAAAGGAATTGTTTTGGGTCACTTAATCACAAATTGGAGATTTGAAGTTGATAGGGCTAAGATTGATATCATTGATAAAATACCACCCCCAACCAATGTCAAAGGAGTTAGAAGTTTCCTAAGTTATGTCAAGTTTTATAGGCGTTTTATTAAAAAAAATGAAAAATTGCTAAACCTAATCCATTTATTTGTCAAATATGTTCCTTTTGCATTTGATCATTCGGATACTATTGACGGGTTGAAGGAAGCTTTGACAACTGCTCTGGTAATGAGACCACCTGACTAGAACCTTCCTTTTAAAGTGATGTGTGATGCAAACAACTATGTTGTTGGAGTTGCACTTGTGCAAAGAAAAGAAGGAAAAGTATATGCCATATACTATGTTAGTAGAACTCTAGATGATGCTCAAATGAATTATACCACAGCAGAGAAGAAACAACTAGCTATTGTGTTTGCAAGGTCTTATCTTGTTGGGTCGAAGATAATTGTGTTCACAGACCGTATGGCCCTTAGACATCTAATAGCCAAAAAGGATGCCAAGCCGCAATTGATTAGATGAATCTTTTTATTGCAAGAATTTGATCTCGAGGTAAAGGATAAAAGAGGTGTATAAAATGTAGTAGCAGATCACCTTTCTAGGTTTAGGCAACGGATGAACAAAAATGAAGGGGAAGACGAGCCATCTGACGATTCATTCCCAAATGATAATCTATTTATTGTTGCCAGCCTTCAAGTTCCATGATTCGTGGACTTTGTAAATTATATTGTTTTGGAATGCTACTTGAAGACTTAACATACCAACAATGCAAGAAATTCTTTTCAGCCGTCAAGCACTACTATTAAGATGATTCTTGTCTTTACAATCGATGTGCAGATGAAATCTTTAGAAGATGTCTCTTTCCCATTGCCACTTATCATCATATAGCGATCATACAAGTGCTTCCAAAACGGTCGCAAATGTTTTACAAGCGAAATTCTATTAGCCTTCACTCTTTAGAGACGTGAGGACTTATGTGCTTAGCTATGATTGTTGTAAGAGAACCGAAAACATCTCAAGGAGGAATGAGATGCCATTGAACAACATATTTGAAGTTGAATTCTTGGATGAACGGGGGATCAACTTTATAGGACCTTTCCATCATCACGCAACAACAAATATATTTTGGTAGAGGTGGATTACGTCTCAAAATAAGCCAAGGCATTGACATCTCCAACAAATGATGTAAAAGTAGTTGTTAAGATATTTCAAAAGATCATTTTCCTAGGGTTTGGTGTCCCAAGAGTGGGAATAAGTGATAGAGGATTTCATCTTGCGAATAAGGTTCTAAGTACGCTCTTGAGGAAATATGGCATGACCCACAAGATGGCCACACCTTACCACCCTCAAACGAGCGGTCACAAACTGGGAGATTTAGGGAATTCTGGAGAGGACAATTTCTAGGTTGAGAAAGATTGGTCTTTTGAAGTTGGATGACGTTTTATGGGCTTCTCGGAAAACTTATAAGAATCTTATAAGCACAACACTATTTCAATTGGTTTGTAGAAATTCAGGTCATTTGCAGTTGAGATGGTACACAATACACATTGGGATATTAAAAGTATCCATTTGAATTCAATGGAATCGGGAGAACAAAGAAAACTTCAACTCAGTGAACTCGATGAGTTGAGGATGAAAACGTACGAGAATGCCAAGATATACAGAGAAATAACAAAAAAATGGCATGACAAGCACATTCTTCGTAAATAGTTCAAAGAAGGAGATCTAATGCTCTTATTCAACTCCCATCTCAAACTAATTTTGGGTACACTTCACTCTATATAGTCGAGACCATTCCAAGTGCGTAAAGTATATCCGTTTGGAGCAATTGAAATATGGAGTGAGACCATAGGATCCTTAAAGGTCAATGGAGAAAGGTTGAAGCAATATATAGCAAGCTCTCTGATTGAAAATTTGTGTACCTTCACCCTTCACGATCTGTCATCGCATTAAACATTAAAGGAGTCAAGCTCGTGACATTAAACGAGCTCTTCTTGGGAGGCAACACAAGTCTTTGTGTGATTTTTTTTGTCATTTTTTTTTTTATAATTGTGCTTTATTTATTTATGTTTTTATTTATTTTTCTATTTTGTCGATTTTTTTTAGCACCACATTGGCAGTGACAGGCTATACCATGGAAAGAAGTACAATAAAAAAAAGAGAGAAAATGGCATGGTCGTAGCATAGGCACAACTATGCCTTTAGTGGAAGCAATTTGAGCCTAAAGCCAAGAGGATGGATTGCGTATAGCCTGACCCATGCCATCTTCAGCTAAGAGGAAAGAACGCGCACTGTTTGGCCTGTGCCAAGCTCACACATCAGTGCTTCTGCCTTCACGAAGCCTAGCAACGCACACCCATGCCTTCTGTCGCCACAACCCAACTCACACACACGACCCCCCTCACTTCTCCCTTCGCCTTCCACCCTCTACTTGTAAAACCCTAACCCAATCTTCTCTCTCTACTTTATACAACCACCGCACCACCACAACCTCCACATTAAACCTGAGCTCTACTGCACGCCCACTGCTCTACACAACCACTCCACCGCAAACCCTCTGCTTTGCATAATCACACCACACACGCCCTCTGCCCACAATACCATGCACACCCTCTACACACAGCACCACTACACCTCTACACCACCCAACTATAACCCCCTACATGCTTACATGCACGGTTGCCTACTTCTTCCACCCTCCTTCTGTCACATTCCTTACAGGGGATTAATTTCTGGTTCCCATTGTTATTCCTCAAAGTTCAATAACTAATCTGGTTTGTCCCTCTTATTATAAGCAAAACAAGGCTATGACACCACCTAAGCGGACCCGAGCTCAAACAACCAATGTTGACGAAGAAGCATCCCAACTGCCACCATCACGTGGCAAAGGTAAAAATGCAAACCCTCCACCCTCAAATACCTATGGCATTATCTTCACAAATTCGGCTCATAAGGACAACTTTTTTACACTTGCCTCTAGGAAAATCATAGTCACTCGATATATCGATTGGGCGTGCCTTGAGACATTAGATCTCAAGGAGGATGTTGAATACTTACTGGGCAGAGCATCTAGTAATGTCGGAAACCCCTTGACGGGTGACATTATCGTAGAGGGCATTGTTACCTTTATCGCCCGTCGACTTGTATATGACCTCGAACGTATCTCGACTAACTTACCGATAGAATTCCTAGGATTGTTAGAGAAAGAATGCACTATAAATTGGTGTATAATCAAGAGGTGTAGTATCCACTTTCTAACGGAATTTTCACTACTATTATTAATAACGGATCCGCAAATTGGCTTCCATCTACTACCACAACTCACCCTGGTGACCCAAACCCTTAGCATGCAGATGCTCCTCATGACTCTACTGTTGAGTCACATGGCTCACCATTACTTGCTCCTTCAATCCTCCTGTTCCTTGGTTCTGTACTAAACCCTTTCTCCTCTGACCCATTATGGGGTGCCCACTTTGAGCGGATAGATGTACGGTTTGTTGTGCTTGAAGCCCAAATTACTAGCCTAGGGATTTGGTTGCTCCTATTGACGACATGAACACCATGATACAACAAATGTATCAATGGCACCTTGAGCACAGATACCCACCACCGCCACCGCCGCAATAAGCGAGTTTCTTTATCTTTCCCGTTTGTTCCCTTTAACACATTAGGGGCAATTTGTCATCTAAGAATGGGGAGTTAATTTGCCATTGCTATTTGTATTGAAACTCTTCATCTTTTTTTTTTATCCTTTTCATGTCATTAGTGTGCTTTGTTTAGTGCGTTGTTTTCTTTTCTTTTCTTTTGGAGTGATTTTTTTTTTGTTATATCTTTCTATCTTATATAAAAAAAATTTGGGAAATGATAAGTTAATGATGACAATTTGATAGAATTTTCTATATGGCTTGATAATACAATAGTGGGACCTATAGATTGCGAGCGAGTATAACGAGAATGGCCTTTAAAATATATTTAAATGTGAACTTTCCAATTGATAGAATCTCAAACTACCAATTATTATTTCACTCTAGAGGCTTATCTACGTTGATTTGCTCATCTAAACTAAGATATAGAAAATAGAGTTGGTAATATTGGAACTAATAAGATCTTGAGCCTTATAGATTGTTTATCTTTTATACAGTCTCATTGTTTTCTATTTGTATGGATTCTCCTCCAATGTGTGAAACTAGAACTTGCATAATTCCTCTTCAAGGTCGCATATGAATTAAAATGATTGAGGCACATATTTTCTTTTCATAGCTATATTAGCCAAAGTGCCTACCAAATGATATTTGTTTCCTTTTTCTTAACCCCTTTGAGCTTAAGACCTGTTCTTTTTTATTAAAACCTACATTTGTATCTCCTGATCCTGAGTTATTACCTTACCTGATGCGTGCACGGTTAGAGTTTTAGATTTAGATGGAGTTTATATGGAGTATTTGATGAGTATGGATTATGGAGGTTGATGATGGGGATTCAAAGGGTGGATGATGATGGAACGTGAGGTAGAAGGATAAATTAATCTTTAAACCACACAGAAATAAAGATTAAGGTTTCGAGAACAAAACCGTTCACGCAGATTCGGTTTTATTTCGAGATGATTCGAAACAAATCGTTCACACAAATTCGACTTGTTACGAGATGAATCCACACAGAATTCAGGTTTTAAACAATGCTTAAGGTTGTTCTTCTTATTCAAGTTGTGTCTTTCTACTTGGGTTCCTATGGTTTATATAGCCAAGGAACCGAGCATCTTTTCAAAAGATTACAAGCATATTCCCTCCCAAAAGCATTAATTCCCTTAAGACTAGCTAGTTAATATTTAGTCACTAATTGACTAAAAGTAAATAACAATAACTCCCTCCCAAAAGCATTAATTCCCTTAAGACTAGCTAGTTAATATTTAGTCACTAATTGACTAAAAGTAAATTACAATAACTCCCTCCCAAAAGCATTAATTCCCTTAAGACTAGCTAGTTAATATTTAGTCACTAATTGACTAAAAGTAAATAACAATAACTAGTACTTAGACATAAATGTTACGCTGGCTAACAAACGTTACATGAAGCCATACATACTCCTCCATGTTTATGTATCTACGTAGAGTAGCGTAGCCATCTTAGTAGGTGTCGTGTCATGCGACTCTGCTCCCGCATCATTACCCTTATCCAAAACTAGGGAGTGATAACTCTTGAATGAAATTGGTTTAGGTATACTGAAAATAAGAATGGGGAGTGATGAAAGGTGCTTCGTAGAGCTTGTATTGTGGAAATGATCTAATTGTAACTTTATCTTATCAAAAAAAGGAGGAAGAAAAGCGCTGGAGTTGTGATGTGGGTGATTAAGCATCTGAGTTTAAATTGGTAAGGAGGGGTTGTTGGCAAAAATGCTTCATTAATATTCTTGGTGTGTGTTAGTGCATTGTTGATCTTAAAATTAGGGATATATTCATGTAGTAGTCGCTCTGTTGGTTTTTGGGCCATAAGCTACAATCCTAAACCTACCCTTTACCCTAGCCCTATTACAACCTTAATAAGACCTCGTGATTTTTGTTTTACATAATATCTTTTAAGTGGTAGCGAATGAAAATACATGCAAGTATATGGTTGATCATTATTGGCTTGGAGAATTTTGAGCAAAATAATTACATCCTTAAAACCCATGTGTAGAGTGTCTACATTTACCTATAGTGAAGAAGTCTACTTCTTTATTTAACCTTTGTCTGGTAAGAATGTGCATCTACACAATTTTATACCATCTTAAAGTGTCATAATAAAACTGATTTGAGAGTCAAAACTGGGAGTTGTTTACAACTTTATTTTCATTTTTCCTCTTGTTAGTGCTCGCACTTTAGGTAAGTTTTGTTAATGTATGTCTTGTTCATGTAGTTTGTTTTTATTAGAAGCCTTGATCTTCATTCCCTTTTATTTATTTATTTTTCTTCTTCATCATCTTTCATGGTTTTTGTGCTCTAAGTTACTTGGGGACAAGCAACAGTTCAAGCATGGAAGAGTTGATAGACTAATCATTTTCTACATTTTCACCTTGCTTTGCTTCTATTTTATGACCTTGTTTCATATAAATCATGAACCTTTTGGTAGTATTTCCCTCTTATTCTGACTACTTCTTTCTTGTTATATATTTTTTAGGGATTTACACAAAAGTGTGCAAAACCAAGGCAGAGGACCACGGATTTGGAGCAAAGGTTCTCTATGGAAAGCATTGAAGGAAGATGAACCAATTTTGCATGCATACAAGAAGAGAAGAAAAGCTAAAGAATTGAAAAGAGGATGAAAAACCATACATATCACTAAGGCACAACTGTGTGCACATAGCACAGACAGAACTAAATGAAGCAAGCAATACAAATAAGACATAAGTACTCTAGTCAAATCTGAAGAAACGTAGACTAGTTGAAGGCAACAAACAGTTATGAGCTAGATATCATCAAGGACTGCTCTAAAATAACCAACAAAAAGCATTACTAGCATGGTAACCCAGAATTGGAAAAGGCTTAGTTTCAGCTAATCAGAATCATATTGTATGCATGCCGCTAAACAAATATGAGGCGAGATACATGAGAGAACAATAAAAATGAGATTGAACCACAGGTAAGGATATATCACAAATCAGATGAGTGCATGTCCTGGTAAGTTCAGCAGAATATCTCCCTCCATTCTGTATGATAAGCTTCTCCATTTCCTTCCTCTCTTCTGAAAAAATGAATGAATTGTTCATACACGGAAATAATAGATAAATAGAGCATGTTCCACCTATTCGACATCAGTTTCTATCATGCAATGTGATGTGGATTAACCTGCAGGAATTCTGGTCACACATATAATCAATCCAAAAAATGGTGGTACTTGATATGACTTGTGGGAAACAAGGCGGTGCTCATTCCAACACTGAAACAGCCAATTGACGGTGACAATTGGCTTCTTGAAATGTGCAGCCCACTGCAAGAAAGGCATAACCATTCAGACAATAAGAATCAACAGATGGATCTAGGAAAGGCAAGTCACAACATCTAACAGTGAGCCCCAAAAAAAAAAGGGAAGACACCACCACTGATGTAATTCTAACAAACTCAAAACAGTGGAAGGTTTACTCAAATTTTAACCAATAATTATATCATCACATTTGTGATGTAAGCAGAACTCATTTCATTATTGCATCATCCTGTAGATACAAACAGCAGTTGGAAAATCTTGAACTGAAATAATTGATACATAACTTAGGACCTTCAGTATACAGGTATTTGGGACCAAAGAAAAGTAGTTAAGATGGAACCTGGTACTTTGCAGCTGAAACAGCCTTCACAAGTACAAAGTTGACATCTAAAGAGGCCTTTGAATGCAAAGCTCCACCCATTGAAGCAACCAATTTCCCAAGCTCAGCCTGAAAGTTTTTCACAACATAAAAATTGTCCAGTTATAGAGCAAATATTTATAAAGACAACTTATGCTCATTTCAGTGCCACAAACCAACATATACAATTTGGCGACAACATGCAGAATATACAAATCTTCAACAGTAAGTTTTGGTATACAGCCACCTTATTTGCTATAAGACAGTTGTACAATGTGAAGTGATACTAATCAGCCATTGAAAACAATAAACCAAGCAAAGCACTAGTTTTGTAAATTTCATCAATAAATAGCAATCCATGTGACAGAGTAACCATATTCAATTGCCAACACCAATTCCATACCTTTTTTAGAAATAAACCTATCCCAAAAACATTTTAAGCCAGCTAATCTTGTCCTTTAGAATGAAGCACCAAAGAGAAAAGATCATTCTACAAAGAAAAAGATCATTTTTCATCATCCAGATGAGCTTCATGAATGCACCAAAGCTACTGATAAACTTTCAACATAGAGAAGGGGAAAAAAATATAACAAAATATGAAAAAATTTGATGACACAATTGCCCTTCAACTGTGCCAGAGTATTACATCAGAAAATTTAAATTAAAAAAGGGTACATAATATCTCTTTCTTTCTCTCGATCTCTTAAAAACTAAGACCACTAAACTGTCAAAACCATGTAAGATGATGCTCCAGACCACCCTCAACCAGTTATCTTTCAAACTCTACAGCCACTATTAGTAATTGGCTTCATGGACCGCACATGAAATCATTCAGCAACTTGATCAGAACAGCCACATTATCCCAATAGACCAACTCCACCACTACCCTCCACCCAAACGGCATTTTGTGGGTGCATAGGCAGTCCCCAAGAAACTGAATCAAGATGTTGTGCCCACAAAAAAAAAAAGAAAAAAAAGGTGCTACTATAAGTCTAGTTTTAACATATTTAATTGATCATGAACCATACATCAGTTTTACCTTGCAGTCAACACAGTATTTTAAACTGGGGACATGGCTGCACATGGTGGGTGGGTGGAGACTGGAGAGGTGTGTTCTTTGAGCATGCAAAGCTCAGTAGAGGAATCTTGACAATAAGTAAACCCAATATAAAACACACAAACGTTGGGTATGGTAGAGAGAACAAGAGAACACTTATTTTTCCATATGTTGAAATCAACCTGATGTACAGCTTCTAGCACTTACCCTCTCCTCTGTGTCAAAACCAGATGCAAGCACTTTGACACCATCCATTGCAAGACAGCAAGTGAACTGGTGCTTCGGCAAAGCTCTCCGTTCTTTTGCACATGATAGAACACATTGAGGACCTAGCCAAAAAACATGAGAAATTGTAAAATCTAAACATAAGAGATATAAAGCTTCATTTATAGACAGGAAAAATGCATGAAATATATTGGTAAGTGGCACTGAAACTTTGGCCAGGTTCTATTCAAAAGACAGTTTTTTTTTCCACTTCTTCAGTTTATAGGTGTTACCCAATGGTTCTCATGATTTCCCTTTCAGTCACCTCCCCCCACGCCTCTCAGGTCAAGGAAAGCAGTAAACGAACAAGGGCCATAATGAGACAGGGATTGTCTCAGCAAGGTCCTCAAAACCCAACCCTAATCTTTTATCATCACTAGACCTTGTCTTAATCAATTCAAAAGTAGTCTCTTACTTATCAGCCGCTAAAAAAAAAAAGAGGACATCGCAGCAAGATAAAACAGCTAGACACTACAATCCCAACCTTTTCGGAGTGCAGGTATATCATATGCAAGTGAATTGCAAATCTCACACAACTCATTCTTATGTATTGATACGAACCAGGCTATCACCACCACAATGCCCAAGGCTACATGGGTATTTGTCTTCGCCATTGAGGAATATTCTCCTATTCTCAGACTGTTAATTTGTTAATTTTGCTTAATTTCCTAAACACCCTTCTCCCTGGTTGTTAGAGTGTGTTGCTAGCTAGTATTGGATATATTTTTCACATCACTTTGTCATTTGTCTTGACATGAGTTATTGTTTTTCTATATATTGTTAGTAGCCATGTACTATGGGGATATGAATAAATTGATTGAAAAAGCTTCTTATTCTCTGTCTAGACTCTCTCTCCCTCCAATTTTCTAAATTCTGGAGTTACCCACTATCCAAAAGTGGTACTATCTCATTCCCTAAAATTAAACTGCGTCAATTGGTGCTTCTATTGAGAGTTATCCATGACTCAAGCAATAGATTGGGTTGAAATTAGACAACTCTGTCCACAGCTTCAAGACGATATGAACAAAATGCAAGAGCAAACAAATAGGCTGCAAGAATTGGCCAAGAGAGTGCAAGAGGAAACCATACGATTACAGGAATCAACGAAGGATATGTGTGAAGACAACTATTCGTTGCTATTCACTAACCAAAAAGAGCAAGAAGGGCTTGACAAAAATCAATAGGCTAGGGCCAAACCAGAGCCCCCAAAATCACATTCACATTCACAACCTACACCGAAAAAGCTAATTTTATGGGTTACTGTGATGTGCTAATATATTGCACTTCATGTTTGGGACCCAAGAAAAGAGTTCCTTCTTGATATTATTCAGCTAATTTTCCACTCGCTTAACCTTAAGGGCAAGGTTATTTTTCAAGGGCATGATATTGACATAAACCTGGCTATCACCACCACAATGACCAAGGGTATATGGGTATCTGTCTTAGCCATCGAGAATAGTCTCCTATTCTCATACTGTTAGTTTGTTATTTTTACTTAATTCCCTAGACAACCTTCTCCCCTGGTTGTTAGAATGGGTTGCTAGCTAGTGTTGGCTCGATTTGCCACATCCCTTTGTCATTTGAATTGAAATGAGTCATTGCTTTTCTACATATTGTTAGTAGCCATGTACTATGGGGGATATGAATGAATTGATTGAAAAAGCTTCTTACACACTGTTCAGACTCTCTCTCTCCTCCAATTTTCTAAAGTCAGGAGTTGCCCGCTCTCCAAAAGTGGTACTATCCCATTCCCTAAAATCAAACTGCACCAATTATCCACCATATTAGGAAATCAATCAAATAACAGTGCAAAATATAAAACAATCCACAAGATTGGAATGCAAAAATCGATGCTCGAGTATCAATGTCATACCAACCAAGATACAGCCTTTAGTCTTCAAAACCTCGAATTTCTCCTGGCAAAAAAAAAAAATAATGATAATAATAAGCATCTACGCCAACGTGAATCGACAGCTCTTACCATAAAACTTCGAATTAAAGGAACTGAATTTAAAGATAGTAGTGAATTGTACATGGTCGGAGGATGAGATGATATGGACATCGTTTGGCCCATTTCGCGAAGGATCGCAGCACAAGAAGACCTCGGCACCATTCAGCTTCAGAGCATCGAGAAGCGTGTCGAAGACTTCAGGGGGTACCAGGTTCCGTGACATGAAAACATTTGAGCCCTTAAATGGCTTCGCTGCCATTATCGACGTCGCTTCAGAGTTCAGTGTGCGGCAGACAGCCACAACCAACACCGCGCAGGTTTCGGAGAGGAAGCACAATTGAGATTCGAGAGCGGGAAATGTTAAAAGTTACCGGACTATTTTGGCTAGTAAATGTAATTGTTAGGAATTTTCGAATCCGAACCGAATCCTATCCTTCCATGCAAGTATCAAATCGAATTACTCAATCAGGAAAGTCGGTATGTCCGAGTCGAGCCTAACCGGCATAAGTTTGGACACACCTTACTTAATAAATGATTATAAAAATAAAGCTTAACTTTTATTCATTTATAAACAAATTAAATTTATGAACTTTTATATTGTAACTAAGATCGAACTTAAATTTTTCATATTACTTGTTTGACTAAATAAATAAATCTAGCTAAAATAAATTAACGTATTATTTTTAATTATTTACGATCCTATATTCGATGACCCCAAATATTACGCTTCTACTACTATATATACGAACACACTCGATTTATATTATTTATAGGAACCCACATAATATAAAATTAGTCGTACACCAAAAAATTCTCTCTATTTAAAAATAGTTAATGTGACATTCTATCAATAACTTTCTAAGTCCCTCTTCTCGGCAATACTTCGGACGAGGGAAATGTGAAAGAGCTTAATCCCTTGATTAATCTTGTTAACATACTTAGCTTATATACACGAGCGTATCCTGAAGTTAAGCTAACGACTAAGCTATATTAATGGAACTAATTAGCTATGATTCGGGAACCTAAATATTTGCCTAACAAATATAACCATATATTCTAACACACCCCCGCAGTCGTAGCGGGAGGTGGCCGAACGCTGAGACTGTCTCGGAAATCTTCAAACAGAACCAACGGAAGACCCTTGGTAAAAATATCCGCAATTTGATGACGTGAAGGAATATGGAGGACACGAACTTGTCCTCGAGCAACGTGTTCTCGAACAAAATGTATATCCATCTCAATGTGCTTAGTGCGTTGATGTTGAACCGGATTGGCAGCAAGATAAATCGCACTAACATTATCACAATATACCAAGGTGGCCTTCTGAATCGGACAATGAAGTTCTAATAATAGGTTGCGCAACCAACATGATTTAGAAACGACATTGGCAACCCCTCGATATTCCGCTTCCGCACTGGAACGTGACAATGTAGGCTGTCGCTTAGCAGACCATGAGAGCAAGTTGTCGCCAAGAAAGACGCAGTAGCCGGACGTAGAGCGTCTGGTATCTGGACAGCCTCCCCAATCGGCATCGGAATAAGAAATGAGAGTAGAGGTAGATGAGGGATACAAGTGGAGACCATGATCTAGAGTGCCCTGTATGTAGCGCACAATGCGCTTGAGAGCATGCATATGTGCTACTTTCGGATCATGCATGAATAAGCAGACTTGTTGTACGGCATAAGTAATATCAGATCTCGTGAAGGTAAGATACTGAAGGGCACCGGCAAGACGTCGATAAAGAGTCGGATCCTCATATGGGGTGCTGGAAGCAGTACCAAGCTTCGGTTTCGTGTCAACCGGAGTGGGAGATGATTTGCAAGAAGACATGCCGGCTCGCTCTATAATCGCTGCTGCATATTTCTTCTGAGACAGAAATAGGCCCCCGGCATGACGAGTCACAGCGATACCGAGGAAGTAGCTCAAAGGTCCCAAGTCCTTCATAGCAAATTCAGAGCTAAGAAGTGTAATAATAGATTGGCGAAGCGCGTCTGAGGAAGCAGTCAATATAATGTCATCCACATACAATAAAATATAAGCCATAGATGTACCTCGCCGATAGATGAAGAGTGAATGATCAGATGAACTGTGAGCAAATCCGAGGCGATGTACATAGTCAGCAAATCTCTTATACCAAGCTCGCGGGGCCTGTTTAAGCCCATAAAGTGATTTCTTCAACAGACATACATGGTTAGGACGAGCCGGGTCCCTAAATCCCAGAGGCTGGTGCATGTATATAGTCTCGTTGAGGTCCCCATGTAAGAACGCATTTTTGACGTCCAGTTGATGAATGGGCCATGCTTTAGATAGAGCTAAACTGAGAACCGTGCGGATAGTGGCCGGTTTGACCACGGGACTAAAGGTCTCGCCACAATCAATGCCCACCTGTTGAGTTTTGCCATCACCTACAAGACGGGCCTTATGCCGCTCCAAAGAACCATCAGAATTCTCTTTATGAGCAAAAATCCACATAGACCTTATGACATTAACATCCGAAGGACGGGGCACCAACTCCCACGTCTGATTTTTAATAAGAGCATCATATTCATCATCCATAGCCTTTTTCCAATTCGGGTCACGAAGGGCAGACACTGGGTTCCGGGGCAGCGGAGATATATTGACCAGAGTGTGGAGATTAAATGTTTGCTTGGGTTTAAAAATCCCGTGCTGGCTGCGAGTAACAGGTCTAGGTGGTGGACTAGGAATGATGTTATGAGTTGGGGTTAGCGGAGGAGGAGGTGAAGAGGGGGGACACGTGTCGGGGCCTGAGGGTGAGGCAGACTGAGGAGTGGGCGTAGCGGAAGCCTGGTTATGAGAGGAAGCAGTGGACATTAATTTGTGGAGTATATAAGGAGATGGGTCATCAGCAAAAACATCATAGGAGTGAGAAGAAGGGGTATGAAGTCGAGCAAAAGGAAATTGAGCTTCATCAAAGAGAACATGGCGACTTATTATGATTTTCCGGGAGGATAAATCATAGCATTTGTAACCACGGTGATGAGAGGGGTAACCTAAAAATACACATGGGGTAGAACGGGGAGTTTGGTGATGGTAGGAGAAGGAAGAAGGGGATAGCATAAACATCCAAAAACCCGGAGATGTGAATAAGTAGGATCCTTCTGGTATAGGATGCGGAGAGGAGAGTGATAGGCCAAGAGCTTATTGGGAAGAATGTTAAGGATGTAGGTAGCCATTTGCAAAGCATGGTGCCAAAATGAAGGGGGGAGGGATGCGTGAGCAAGAATGGTGCGAAGAATGTTGTTAATAGTACGGATTTTGCGCTCGGCTTTCCCATTTTGTGGAGATGTATGAGGGCAAGAAAAACGAAAGGCTATACCATAACCCTGACAAAAATCCCACAAAGGCCCATTCTTAAACTCGGTGCCGTTATCACATTGTATAGTTTTGATGTCCCGTTCAAATTGAGTACGGATGAAATTTTGAAAGTTAATAATTGTAGTCGAAGTGTGAGATTTATGGGACAAAGGGAATGTCCACAGAAATTTTGAATAATCATCCAATAGCAACAAATAGTAGCGGTGGCCCGAAGAACTCAAAACAGGGGATGTCCAAAGATCACAATGTATAAGATCAAACGGCATAGCAGTTGAAGATGTTGAAGAAAGAAATGGCATTTTAATATGTTTCCCAAGCGGACAAGAAGGACAAACATGCGAAGATGTTGTCTTATTACAATTGATAAATTTATGTTTCCTAAGAAAATCAAAAACCGGTGCTCCTGGGTGACCTAAACGATTATGCCAAACAGAATAAGCTAAAGCAGCAAAAGAAGAAGAGGACTTGTCTGGGCTGAGTGAAGTAGTAATTGGATAAAGCTCTCCCCGACTCTCACACCTCATTAGAGGCATCCCCGTCTGATAGTCCTTCACAGAAAACCCAAACGGATCAAATTCAACAGATACAAAATTATCAGTGGTAAATTTCCGAACAGACACTAAATTTTTAATAAGGTTAGGAGCATGAAGGACATTCGTTAAAGTAAATGGTGGACTAGGGGGAGCTAGGTGAGTGTGACCATAACCACGAATTGGAATAGACTGACCATTACCAACGGTAATGCCACGATTATTGCTCAAATTAAAATACGACGTGAGATTACCTGGTGCGGACGTCATGTGGGATGTAGCCCCGGTATCCATATACCAATTTGCATCCGGAGGAGTAAGGCCGAGAGTGTGCATCGCAGCCTCAATATCCGTTGGATTGGGTGCTGCTGCTGAGTAGGCCTGCTGAGGTCTGGGCCCAAGGATGCTGGGCTGGCGTGGCTGGGTATTGGGCCTGACCCAGGGAGTCGATGGATAAGGGCATGACGGGATGGTCCACGGCATCCACTGCCAAGGCCACTGTGGACTTGCTGCTGGCCACGGGTTGCGGGTCTGTCCCGTTGGCTGTGGCTGACTACAGCTACCATGACCGCTGCTGCCACGAGCACTGCCTCGACCTCCACCGCGACCGCCACCACGGTTCCTGCTCCCATTATTGTTCCGATTGTGGCGGTTTTTGGCCCCATTATTGTTCCGGTTTGGTCGAGTCGAATCAGGGAGGGAAACATTATCCCCCTGTTCGCGAGCTACTAGGGCAGAGTCGGCCTCTCGAGAGACCTTCTTCGCGAGACCCGATTCTTCCAGGATAAGCATGGAACGGGCTTGGTAGAAGGGAGGAATCGGGTCACTTTGGCGAATAAGAGTAGCGACGCCATTGTAGGCTTCTGTCAAACCTTGCACCATCTGCAGAACGAGACGAGTGTTCGTGACGGGAGAGCCGACATTCTTCAATTGATCCGACAAGGTCTTGAGCCGTTGACAATATGCAGATGCATTAGGAAAATCCGCCATGTCTGTGTGAGAGAATTCATGCTCAAGAGATACGGCGCGGGAGTGTTTGTTGTCCTGGAAGATGTCACGCAGGCGATTCCAGGCTTCCATGGCCGTTGCGTCCGGTTCCAGAATGGTGTGAAGGAGGTCTTGAGAGATCGTGGCATAAATCCACTGTAAGACCGTCGCATCCAATGTAGACCACATGTCCTGTTCGTCATCAGAGGGAAGGACCTGTGCGGTACCTTGCGCCGGAGGAATTATATGCGGGAGAACCCGGTGGGAACGAGCATGGATTTTAAAAAGCTCTGCCCACGTCGCATATTGAACATTCTCGAGCTCCAGTGTGATGGGGATATGATTCTGCCATGAAAGAGCTTAATCCCTTGATTAATCTTGTTAACATACTTAGCTTATATACACGAGCGTATCCTGAAGTTAAGCTAACGACTAAGCTATATTAATGGAACTAATTAGCTATGATTCGGGAACCTAAATATTTGCCTAACAAATATAACCATATATTCTAACAAAATGGATCAAAAGAGAATGATTAAGGGGAGAATAGTTAGAAGAAGAACGAGTAAGGAGGAAAGTTTTTTCCACCTTAGTATGTAAGGGTAAAAGATTTAATGGAATAATTTTTTTATGTTTGGTTTAAGAGAAATAATTTATATAAATTATACTAGAGTAATGTTTTAATATTGTAATAATTATTTTAAATATATTTTTTTCATTTTAATTTGTAATTATGTATTTTAATATATATTCAATATACTTAAATTACTTCAATTGCATAAAATAATTAATTTTAAATATTTTTTATTAGGTATGAACAATTATTTATTCATACATCAAAATTTAATTTTAAATATTTTTAATTTAAAAACTATAAATTAAAATAACATATTATAATAACTAAAAATATATCAAAGAGACTAGTGAAAATATATCACAACAATATTCAAAACACAATATTGAAATTAATATTTTTAACATTAAATATTCAATAACTAAAAAAATAAGAATTATCTATTAACTCATAATTATTGCCCTTAGGGTCAGACGCTTGACCTCATATATCTTCAACCTCTTTATCATTTTCATTATCCTCATGTATCATATGAGCACTCTATCCACTCATTTAGGTATGCCAACATGGTAGGCGAATTGGGGATGGATACCCCATCAATAACTAAACTCGATAAGCAAAATAATAGTCGAATTCACTCCGATTTTTAATTTTTTTATTATCCATGAATCCTCGACCCAATCCCTATACGCGACCTGATTTCTAATTTATTCTCCATTTTTTATTCATTTTCCGACCTTATATTTTTCATAAAAGTGGTTATTATGTCAAGCTCCAACTCTTGATCCACCAAGTCCCACCTCATTTCTATTTAATTTAATGACATAAAAATTAATGTTTTATTAAATAAATACAAGTAACTATTTATTAAGTATTACATCCGTTAAATGAATCATATGTCATAGCCAATTTGTTTAATAGATCTTGGCTGCTTTTTATTGTTGATTAGATATTTATTCTGATGTGATGCTATCAATACATAATAAATGCTTTCAGTTATCAAAAATAGTATATATTATATATGCTTTGCTTGAGCATTGAAAGAACAAAAAGTAATAAAAAGATATTAGGTAATCGAGAGAGAAGAAGTTAGAATGACAGTACTATCAATAAAACATATGCATGGTAGCACAAGATTTATTTTCTAGATTTTTAGGTTTCTATTACCCAAGGGTAGGGATGAGTAGCGTATCTCCTTTGTATGGTAGAATTTTTTTACCCCAAAAATTAAATTATCCCAATCCAAACACAAAATAGAAGGGAAATAAATAAGTTGTCGGGTTTCCTTTACACCTGCATCTCATTCATACCAAACATACCCTCAATGCGACTCTAAAAGCCATGTACAATATTGTAAAGAAAATATATAATGGTTTGGACCAAATCAAACATCTTAATCTAGATATAGGTCATGTTTGGTAAAGAATAATTCGAAGAACTTTTTAGCAATTTTGAGATAAATCTTAATATTTGGTAAAAAGGTTTTTTTGGATTAGCGATTTTGGATGAAAATTTTTATTTTGAAAAAACTCAAAATAAAAATATTTTGGATTAGCTTATTTAGAATTAGCTTTTTTAAAGTCATGTATACTTTTAATATGCTAATAACTGTCACAATCATCAAATAATACCAAACACTTTTATATAAACAATTAATTGTATCCGGTAGTGAAATCAAATATGTGATAAGATAACAGCCAATATAATCCACTAATTACTATAAATTATTTGCTAATTACAAAAAAGAGACTATGTCTAGCTCATTCTAGTGTGTAACCCTAGGTTCACATAACTTTGGCCATGAGCCTAAAATACCTTTGAGACCTACAAGTCATGAACCACAATCTAACAATATATTGTAACCATTCAAGTCGTTTGAAGATCGGATGTCTAACTCAACATCCATGATTGATTCTTAGGACATATTTCCAACGGTAATAATCTATCAAGGAATAATATGATATATTATTTAGTACATATGGATTATTTATATTTAGTAACTTGCCTAAAATAAAATAAATTAGTGTATAATGATAGTTTTAGACATGTGATTAAGGTTGATCAGATTAATCAATAAGGATATTTTGTAATAAAAATACACGGTCTTAGTTTTTTTAGTATTTAGTTAGAATTAATAGGACATACTTATAAATTAATAAAAAAAAATTGTAAATAAATTGTACATAATAATATTATAATGATCTCAATATTATAATGTAAAATGAATGACCAGAAATATATAGTATTAGCTAATGAACAAATAATGAGGTTTACCAAACAATAACTAGGTGTAGTTTGGTATAGTAGTCATTATCTACATTTGTTATATATTTTGTATCTTATTTTTAGAATATCATTATCTATATTATCTAGTATGTATTCATATTTCATGAGTATCTCAAAAAATAAGTTGCTATAATCTATATTATTAATTGTTTCATGAATAGTATATTATCTAGACTAAATAAGTTGTTAGATATCATTATTACTTCAGCAACTTTTATATATAAATAAAATATGTTTATCAAACATTATTATTGCTTTAATAATATTATTACTTCAACTACATTAATATTTTATAGGTAGCTCACATTTTGAGCAAATATCATTATTTGATTAGATAAAAAAATGAGGTTAACAAACAAACACTAGTAAGCCCCTAAAGCATGCATGCTAACAACAAATTATATTTACATATTCTAACATAAAATTAATATTTTATAGGTGACTCAAATTTTGAACAATTTTTTCAAATATAAGTTAAGCCATACTCAGGTTGGAGGAAAGCTTGAATTTAAGCTCAAACTCACTGGGTTATATATTTTGAAGCTCTATACAGGTAACATGAAATTCAAGCCTTTTATTAGATTATTATGCAAAGTTCAAATGAAAAATGTGTGTAATGTTTACCAATTGGATGCCTCTTATGGACTTTATAAACTCTTTAACCAAGGTTAAGAGTTATAATTGTGCACGACCAAGTAGTGCAAAACGCATGGCCGTTCTCGATCACTGTGTAGAACAAACTTATTTCGAATATATGCGCACGGGCAGGTTGTGCTTGATGTAAGAGAAAACATTAAAGAATTGAATTTCATAATTACATAACCAATTATTCTTCATTTGGAAAGTGTCTCCCGTATATTTGAATGCCAACAGATGGTTACGTTGTTAGAAACGTAACAAACAAGCAACTAAGTATCTACGTGCATGTGCATGGCATGCAAGGAGGGAATAACCACGTGCATGGGGAGTTTAGTGGAAGACTTTTTGAGCATCATTAGTAATTTATCTAATTTATTAATTAAGTAAAGTTGGATAATAAAATTAGCATAAAGGTAGCATAATATCTTTTTGAAATGCCCCGAAAATTTCTAATTGTATAAACTACATTTAAAGGATATTTATTATGAGAATTATTTAAATAAATTATTTTTAAATTGAATTAATTAGGGCAAATCAAGAAGAAATTTATAAGTATTTTTATTAGAAGAGAATTTGGGTATTTTAGCTAATTAAGCATTTTATTTTAGAAATTAATTAAATAAATTATTTTATTTAAAATAAGAATGAGAAAATAGTTTTAAATTAATAATAATTTTATAAATAAATTAATTGGAGAAATTTAGTGTGTTTTGCTAATTAAAATGGAAATTATGAAAAATCTTTTAAAAATCCTAATTTAGCCTAAAAAGGGATTTAAATATTATCTTATTTAAATATTATTATTTTTAAATATCCCAAATATTTCTTTTTCCTCTCCTTCCCGTTTGGGCCTGCCCCTCCCGCAGCCCAGTTTTTCCCCGCCCTCCTTCCTTCGGCGCAGCCCAGCCCAGCCCGCGCAGCCGATTCTCCTTCCTTCTTCCTCCAGCGCCGCGTTTTGTGTTTGTGTCTACCTGGGCGCTGCGTTTCATCCTACCGTTTTAATAACAACGCCCGAACCGCCGGTCTTCCTCCCTTTTTCTTTCTTTCTTCCCCGCGAACCGGACCAGCCCCCCATCTCCTTCTTTCTTCTTCCTCCTCTCTCCTCCGTCGCCGCAGCCTGCAACTCCCAGCCCGAAAATGGCGGCGCCGGCCATGACGAATTTGACCGACCGATTCACCCTTCTTTTCCTTCCTCCTGACTCGCACATTGACTTGGAACGATCAATTATCCTCAACTCTCGCTCGTTCCTTCTCTTTTGGCTCGCAAAATTTCGGCCCCGACCCAAATGATCGACGGTCGATTCCTGCCACCGGCCACCATAACCCTAGCATACAATACCACCCAGGCGACCCCCAAAACCCTAATAACCCATCTAAACTCTATATATATCCTAGTTATGGATGTTTTTGAAATCTTTTCTTTCCCGAAACCCTAAGTGAGAAACCCAGCCACCGTCGATTCAGACGCCCCGTCCGCCGTCGATAGTCAACCTCAGCGTCACCTCTACATTCCAAACTCTTCCCTGAAACTCCATCTAGCTAACTAAACTATTCTAAACCTTCGATTCTTCTTGCACGGGCCTCCATAACCGTGCAAAGTTTGCTATCCATTTAGCCAGAATTTCTACCCCGAAACCTTAAGCCACCATCCGCCGCCACATTCTCCACTTCTACCACCATTTAAACCACCCAATATCTCCTTATAAGTCTCCTCCACCGAACTATAAGCTTATTTTATTTTTCACCTTTCCCCTTCCCTCTTTTTCTTCTCTTTTACCCCTCTTAGATCCATTTTTCGGCCACCTCCGGGAACCACCGCCGGTTCCACCTACATCCTCCAACTCAAGGTGATGCCATAGACATTTTAAGTACTTAGTTTCGAATTATTTATAATTATTCTAATTTTAGCCAAAATTTTAGTATTAATTCAACTTTAATTATTATTATTATAATAATTATTATTAGTAATATTGACTGTATTCTAATTTCTAAATTTTGGTTAC
This sequence comes from Tamarix chinensis, assembly GCA_030549775.1. Lineage (NCBI taxonomy): Eukaryota > Viridiplantae > Streptophyta > Magnoliopsida > Caryophyllales > Tamaricaceae > Tamarix > Tamarix chinensis. Next base: position 74,273,973 of record CM060179.1, on the reverse strand, counting down.
AGGTCTGGGAGTATTATTGAGTACGATACAGTAATTATCTCGGCCTTTACCTATTTGCTTAGATTTTTACATACTTGATGTTATTATTAATAATATTTATAATAATAATATTATTAGTATAATTACTTGGTTGATACTTTGATTATTACTGGAAGAACAGAGGCCTTAAATTTTAATTATGCCTCACATTTATAAAATTTATTAACATTATTAACATTTTTCAACATTATTTTGATTATATTACCATTATTACCTTTATTAAAATATAATATAAGTATATATATACATTATTAATTTTATTGTCACAATTCTGAATAATATTGTTTTTATCATTGTGGGAAGGTTAGAAATCCAACTTTTAATTTTAAGAATTTTGATATCATTAATATCTAATATTCTATTTATAAAAAGTATCATTAATATTATTGTACTTTATTTATATTACTAATTATTTTTATTACTATTATTCTTATTATTGTTATTATTATCATCATCATAGTTATGTTATTATTAAATCTATTTTGGGAGAAGGGTAGAAACCCTTAGTTTATCACCTTTTCAAAAGAAAATAAGTGAATTAATTATATTAGTTCCTATAGTTAATTATTGAATAGTAAAATGTCATCCTAAAACCAAACCTCGAAATAAGTTAGAATTATATAAGAGAGTATAATTCTAGTATGCTTTGATATAATAGGAACCCAATCAAATTCCTAAGGAGGCGTAGGAGCGTGCTCTAAGACCGGTGTCGTTTTAGGTAAGGAGTGCTAAGGCCTTTTATGTGCTTATGTATATTATGTATTTCGCATGTTATGTATCTAATGTTTATTATAATTAAATATTTTATATGTGGTATGACTTGGAGTTGAAGTATGTCGTGCATGGTATGTGTATTAATTATGTATGATGATATGTGTTGTGTATGTGAGGAAGTCCATGTGGTTTGTGTGAGAGGAAGGATGAAAAAGGAGGATGGGGAAAGAAGTTGACTAAGGGAAGTGAGTTGACCTAAATTTTATGGTTTTATAAGGAATAATCTAGTTTATGATGTTATATGGGAGAATGTAATTTATAATATTATATGGGAGAATTTAAGTTATGATTTGATTGGGAGAGTTAATTTATAATTTGTTTGGGAGAATTTAGTTTATGATGTTATTTGGGAGAATGTAATTTATAATATTATATGGGAGAATTTAAGTTATGATTTGATTGGGAGAGTTAATTTACAATTTGTTTGGGAGAATTTAGTTTATGATGTTATCTAGGAGAATGTAATTTATAATATTATATGGGAGAATTTAAGTTATGATTTGATTGAGAGAGTTAATTTATAATTTGTTTGGGAGAATTTAGTTTATGATGTTATTTGGGAGAATGTAATTTATAATATTATATGGGAGAATTTAAGTTATGATTTGATTGGGAGAGTTAATTTATAATTTGTTTGGGAGAATCTAATTCATGATGTTATTTGGGAAAATGTAATTTATGATATTATATGGAGGAATCTAATTTATGATTTGCTTGGGGGAATTCAATTTATAGTTTTCCTTGGGAGAGTCTAATTTATGATTTTATGTGGAAGAATCTTTATGGCATGAATTTAGGGTTTGGTATGGAAGAATCTTTATGGTTTGAATTTAGGGTTTGGTATGGGTGAATCTTTGGTTTTGGTTGGATTGAATTTATGGTTTTGCATGACGGAATCTAGGGTTTACCTGGTGGTATTAATGGATGTATGTTGGTATTAGGGTTTGTATGATGATATTAAGGTTTGAATGGTGGCAATTATAGTTGTATGGTGGTATTAGATTTACATGGTGATATTGATGGTTGTATGGTGGTATTAAGGTTTGCATGATTAAATCTAGGGTTTCACGTGGAGTTTTAGGGTTTGCATGAAAAAGGTTCGAAGGTTTGCATGGGGAGATTAATGTCTGCATGGGTATTAAATTTACGTGTGAAAAGTTGATTTGGGATGTAAGGGAGGAAGTAGAAGAGTTATTTGGGTGTTTGAATGTTTTGGGTGAAAAATAATACGTAAGACATTATAAGGGTATGGAGGTGACTGAATTAGGGTTTGGAGTGATTGACTATGGTTGTGGGGGTCAATTAGGGTATGTGGTGTTTGATTAGGGTCTTTGTGTTATCATGTGTATGTGGTGATAAAGTGTAATTATGATGGTGGAATTTTATGATTTGTTATGTGTGATGATTTATGCATGTCTAGGGTGAAAGTCTTTGAATAAGATACTTAAGACATTAATCACGTAAAGTGAAAGACGTTGAGCCGGGCCCAGACTGATCCACCGGCATAATAGTGGCAGGGAATATTTCCCTCGCGACCGATCCACCGGCTATAATAGTGGCAGGGCATGTACCCTCGCGACCGATCCACCGGCAATAATAGTGGGGGATCCCGAGCTCAACAAAATCAAACCCTACAGTTGCTAAGACATGGGAAAGATACTAATTACTTACAGTGGAACACCGTGCGAGAAGGGGCCAGACCGATCCACCGGCATATAATAGTGGCAGGGTATGTTACCCTCGCGACCGATCCACCGGCTAAAATAGTGGCAGGGTATGTTACCCTTGCGACCGATCCACCGGCTAAAATAGTGGGGTTCCCGTACTCGTGTGGACTTGATAAAAAGTATGGTGTGAAATGAATTCTGATCAGAGATTAATTTAAAAATTAATCCAGTCTACAATCGGGCCTTGTACTCTTACTTGGATGGTCGTAAGCACCTTATGTCATTGTGTTGGTAATTATGCCCTTTTATGTTCTGCATGATTTATGTGTTTGTGTGTTGGCCTTAGTGATCAAGTCACCTTACTCAGTACTGGACCCGTACTGATACTACCTTGGTTGATGGCTCCTGTGATGATCCACTGATGGTGGGGAGCAGACCTCTTGTGCAGGTTTAAGATCAGAGACTGTTTTGGGGTGGCAGGCCTGACTTGAGTGAGTAGGAAATCCAGAATTTGATCCATCGGGTTTTATCTTGTTTAAATGTATTTCTATTTGGAAGTTACAAGTCTTATTTGAAACTTCAAGGGTATTGTAATTAACTCTTAATTTCTCGTACTCTGATTTTGTTGTATGATCTTTCGAATCCTTTTATTAATCGTTAATTTGAATTTAACATAAATCTTTTCTTTAGCCTTAGCACTTGGTACTGGAACGGTTGGAGAGAACCGGTCTGGTACTAAGTGTGGCGGTAACATTCCCAAAATTCACAGTTTTTAAGTATTTCTATTTTAATTGCTTCCGCTTTTTTTTTAAAAAAAAATTTAGTGAATTTTGGGGTGTTACACTTTTAGCTTGGAATCTTTTAAATTATGCTTTTAGCTAGTGGTAGAAGGTTTATAATCTAAATGAATGTCGATTGTGAGCATATTGAATTGAATTAAAGTTGAATATCAACATTGAAGTTGAATACGAGTGAATTCTATGTGAGTTCAAACTCAAGCAAATCGAATCTATGTGAACGATTTAGCTTGAAAGTTTTAATCTATTCGTATGTGTGAATTAGAGATTAATCCATATCTTTTCTACTTTTCTTAATCCATATTTTCCTACCATAATTACCATCAAAATCCTATTCAAATTCAAAGTAAAACCAAGCCATAATTCGGTATACACAACCAAAAACCTAAACCATCCATTCGAAACCCTAACCCTTTTATACCAACCAAATGCCACCTTATTCATTCTTTTCAAACCAAACCCTAACCCTAACCCTAAACCACGACTCTAACCTTCATCCAAACCCTAACTTTCAAAACCAAACATCATCATCATGCCATCATCGAATGCATATGCTAACTAGTATATTCCATTCGAACCATCATCATTGTTAAACCATCATCAACGAACCCTAAATTTCTTATTCAAATCATCACCATCAATTTTCCATTCCATTCGAGCACTTTAAAACCTAATACATCATCACCAAATCATCTTCTACTCAAGATTAACATAATAGAACCATATTCACACCAAGTTGAGAATTACACCCTCTCACACACACCAGTATTGGGTTACATGAGCATGCGATAAGAAATTTTAGTGTTGCACGACCTTACTTGAGGTCGTGTACAGGCTGTGCATTTTATTAAAATGTGATGAAATCAAGGAAGAAGAGGGAAAGGGGGGAGATGTTCGGTGGTGTAGGCTAGAGACGGTGATGGGGACGGATGGGGTAACCTTGAGCGGTCGGTCCTCTAGCGTTAGGTGGTGTGTGGCAGCACACGATGGTGATGGGAGGCGTGCGGTAGAAAAAACATAGTAGGGAAAGAGGAGGAAGAAGAAGAAGAAGAAGAAGAAGAGAGGAGCTTCGTGCACTGGTTTCTTGATACAAAAATGGGCATAAAATGGAGGCAAAACAAAAAGGAAAGAAAGAGAGGGAAGTAGTGTGTGTATGTGTGTGTGAGAGAGAGAGAGACATGCACGAGTGAATGAAAAATAGGGGAGGCGTGTGATAGTTTTGCAGGGTGGTGGTGCAGAGTTCACAAGCAGTGGCAAGGAGGTGATGGTTGTGTGTTGTCGTGAAATTGCAAATGGTGCAAGTAAGGATGGTGATGGTGTGAGAGTGTATGTTGCAAGAGAATGAGAAATGGTGGCAGGGGATGTGTGTGCAGTAGCAGCAACAACATGATAGTGAGAGGTGGTGAGGGATGATGGTGGTTGTAGTGGTGAGAGTGATGGTTGATGCAAGTTGCAAAAACCCCAAGTCAAGCTTTACGACAAAGTTGATAGGAGAAAGGAGAAGAAAAAGGAAATAAAAGGAAAAAGATAGAAGGTTGTTGATTAGTTTTAGATAATTTCCGATTAACCCAAATAGGTAGGATTAGTAACAAGTTTTTGCAGGATTAATATCGAGGTACAAAATATGATTTATTCGGGTTAAAGATTCGGATTAGGTTAAGGTTTTAGGATTTAAAAAATTTGTTAAGGCTAAAATAAGATTTTATTGAGATTGGAATCAAATTAGGATATTAATGATATGGGATTAGACTAAGCAAATTTTTTTAGGGTATTACAACTTAATTCAAAAGAGATCACCTTACCAAAAATCTTAAATTCAATCACAGAAGTGTAAAATATTTTTAGGTGACAGTTAAGGTTTCTAATAACATCTTTAAAAAATGGTCATCATGTAAGGAACATAACATTATTCGATACCAAAAAGTAATTTTTAATTGTTTTTATCCCCATCAATTTTACCTTTATAATATATATTCTTGATTTAATATTGAAATACATTAGTTTTTCCCATTTTCTACATTATTTTTCTTTATTTCTCTCTCCCTTTTCTTCTTTTTCTTTCCTTTTTATTTCTCTTTCTCTTACATCCCCTTTCTTTCATTGACTCAATTTCTTGATGCATTGTACCTTTGGGTCAATCTTTTCTAGATTTTTGGCCTTTGGCGTAAGTTGCCTTTTTAGATCAACTTGATCAAAATCTTTTATTGATCCTTTAATTTAGGTCTCTAACTTTACCAAATTAACTACCACTATGTCTTAAGGTAGAAATATAAATTTTATAATTAGTCATTGTATAAAATATCTTGAAGCCCTAGCTCAAGGGGAAGGGAAAGAAGATGCTAAAAATAACACTTGTGCATATGTTGAATTCCATTCATCCTAGCACACCTTTTGTTAGTAGAAATCATCATGCAGTAGTTTATACTGAGTTTGAAATTTATATATACCCCTTGTGTTACTCAATCACAGTTTTAATATAATTTTAGGAGTGTTATGATAACAAATCTAGGCAACAAGAAAGTGTGGGGATCATATTAATGTGTGCCTATAGCTATAAACCAATAGAGATTTGTTAGTTATTACACACAAGTGTCTAGATATATGATCATTTCCATCAATAATGAAATTATTGCAATAATTTTTGAGGAGGTGAGTATGGTTTTTAGAATGGAAATTAGAAAATTAAAAATTGAACACATAATTTATAGTAGTTTAATGGTAAAGCTACTTTATATTCGCTGCCAAAGGGTCTTCCTTTTTAGATTTTGAAATCTCTCGTGTGTGTTTATTATTAATCTACCCCTCTATGTATGTGAGTCTAATAACTCCATGACATTTCTAGATAAGATTTATAGTATTAGCATACTTATCTCCTCTAAATTCTTCAATCGAGACTGCTAGATACACACAACCTCCAATAATGAGTTTTGAGATACTATTGTGGTAATTATGATGAAATTCTCACAATTTACAAGATATGAAATTTGATAAATATTGTGAGGATGTAATCTGACTAGATAAATATATATATATATATATATATGAAATTGATTAACACTCTAGATTTGAAGTTTGAGCAAAACACTAAAGAGTTTTTAGGAAAATCAGAAGATGAAATTTGAAAGTAGTAAATGCATGATAATTCATAAGAGTTAATGAGAGTAAGTGGATATAAATTGATGAGCATAGAAAATTAGTGATAAAAATGAATTAAGCTCACTTTTATATGTGCTCAAAGACTTATGATTATTGGGGATCATCTAATGCTTGACACATTTATCAAAAAATTAAGTTTTCTACAACTTGATTTGTTAGAACCAATTAATTGATTTCCTTTTCCCCTAGCAAAAAATATTATTATTATTGTAACACCTCGGCCCCACTAGGGTCATCATTAGTTACTCCGAGGACTTTTCGAGATCAATGACTAGCCCCACAGATCAACACAATTCTTTTTTAACATATTTTTTTATCAACTTACACGTATCTTATAAACTTTTCAGAAGATCACCCATCCTTAAATTACTTTAAGTTAAGCACACTTAATTATAAAGTTAGACAAAGAGTTATTTAATAATAGCTAAAAAGAAGGCATATTTTTTTTGGATATATGTAGTCTTATTAATCCTTTTAAACATCCACTATCCACTACTAATTTAGGGGGTATTACAATAATCGTGATAGTGAACGAGTTGGTTAGCATCCAAAAACTAGGTAATTGGTTCAGGAATGCTTAAATTATTTGAGCATATATCAAATCAAACTTAATTTAGGATATAATAACCAGTTAACTGGTTACCAAAAACAATTAAGTGGTTTGGATAAGTGAACTAGTTAAACACCCATTTTAGTGGTGCGGTTTAAAATTAAAGCAACAAACTTTTTAAGATATCCAACCAGTTGAAAAGTTAAGGACTTAAAGCAATTAAGTTCAAAGTTGAAGCATCAAAATTTTTAGGGCATCTAGTTAGTTAATTGGTTTTGAAACCAATTGGTTAGTTTAGGAAGTAATACAATTAAGCCCAAATTTGATGTAGCCATAATAATTGAGCATTTGAGTAGATGATTAGTTTCCCAACACTAGTTAAGTGGTGGCACCACTGATCGATTGGTATTCCATAGAATCAGTTAACTGTTTTCTAGAGCTCAATATTATGTAAACCCAAGGTTTCTCCAAAACCAATCAAACCAATTGATTGATTTATCTAAAAACTAGTCAAACAATACTGTTAGAAAACCAATATCAAGTCCAACTATAAGAAATTCATTTTCCCATTTAGTCAACTTTAAAACCTTTTAAGATATATTTGAGAAGGTTCAAAGTTTATTTTGAAGATAATTTCCTAAGTGCTCATAGACAAACATACATACACATAAACCTATAGACCCTAGTAAAATCTACCATATACACAGTCTTGAAGGTCTTGCATGTAGAAACATTTTCTTGGTGCTTGAAATTTGATTTCTCTTTTAAATACAAAGCACTTCAAGGATTTGATTGAGCATGTTGATCAACATGTGAAAGCTCATAGTACATGCATACTATCAAATATGTCAAGACTTTAACTAATTTTGTTATCATCAAAAAAAGGGTTAGTGACTTTTTAGCTCAACAAATAACATATCTAATATAATCATGCCATATAAACTTCCCTCCCATATAAAAACTTTGTTAACTCGACATTTTCCAATCCCCGTATACTTTTTTGTTACTCCCATGTCTTGTTTTTTTTTTAAATGTAAAAAAAAAACTATACATTTGTTTTTAGATGAAAAGATATGGGTGTTTTCATTAATTATAAACATTTGATGCTACATCAAGCAATTCCATGAGAATATTCCCACACCAACTTACGTCTCTTGAACTATTATACTTTGCAATCACACGAGCCAATTGGTTTCCTTAACATTTTACACAACTCCTTTCGTGATAATTAACAACAACACCATTTTTCTTGATTCCATCATGTATGAAGCACTCTAGTTCTATTTTAATATTCTTGATCTATCATATACAACCTAAATCAAGTGATGGTTTTGCTTAGCTCCATGTACTTAAAATATCTACTATCTTTAGCAAAACCAACACCATTTTTTTATTCCATCATGTATGAAGCCCTCTAGTTCTATTTTAATATTCTTGATCTATCATCTACAATCTAAATCAAGTGATGTTTTTTCTTAGCTCCATGTACTTGAAATATCTACTATCTTTAGCACAACCATGCACTTAACATCTTCTATCATCCATTTGCCCCACTTGAATTATCCAGCTATAAGAGTTATTGCATGCACATCCTAGCACCCATGACCTTCCCTATCTTAGCTTGCATTAACATTAATTTTCCCTCAATCCTTCCCTATAATTGCCCATTACATCAATTCTCCTCCATTCTTCTTGTCTTCGTACTAATAATGAACTAATAATCTCAGCCTTTGTTTTTGAGTTTGCTTTAAAGATTACTTTATTTTGAACTCACCATGTTGTCTAAGAAGTTATAAATATCTATGCAACTTCTTTTTATTCTCTTTTATATGTAACATCAAATAGTCAAACAATTACATTCTGATCTTAAGATTATTCAAAAACACAAGACCATATGCCCATTTTCTCTTACAAATGAACATTCCAATAGAATCTATTAATCTGTCTCTTCTATTCTATAAATACAACAAAAGGGGTGGATATCTATGCCTCACTAGTAGAGGTTACTATATGTGGGTAATACATCATTTTAGAAACCCATAAAAAACTCCCTATCCATTTTAATGAACACTACTTCCAAATCTTGATCCAAACATTACTTAACGTATAAGTTTTAACACCCTATTTGTCATTACTATAAATTTCATATTAAAACTTATTTTGTGAAATATGAAATACCAAAGCAATGGTGTTACCACTACTGTAAGCATATGTTCAATACCTACATTACTCTCACACTAAGTGCAAGGCTAAAACTTAAATGCGGGCATTAACACAAAGAGAGAATCACAATAATGTAAGTAAGTTTTATGAATAAAAGATAGCTTGTTCAAAAAGGATATATACTATTGAAATACTATAGGGACAAAAAAAGTGTAAAGATATAAGGGGAAAACAAGGATATAGGAGTCCAAAATATTATGATATTCAAAAGCACCACATGATGCAACCATCATTTAGCCTTTATTCTAAGTTTTTTCCCTAAGCTACAACTTTATTGTGTACATATCATCAATGATGCCATCGCCCTTGAAAGAAACCTACAACATATCATATAAAAAGTGTAGTATTAGTACGCAAGTATTGAGTAAACCCCACCAAAACATAAGAATTATCACACACACATAACATATATACTTATGACAAGGATCATGAGATGACATGATACAATATACATGCTCACAAAACAAAGGTTATACTTGTGATCGAAGAGATACTTAAAGTCAATCATAACTTATTATTCCAACTACACAAGTATCATGTTATATAAAGGTATCTCCTACCAAGATTCCCACCAAATGATTCATCACTAATATGGACACGTGGAGATTAACCAATTATGTTGAGGCATAGAGACAACTTATAACACCTCTGTTTTCACAAAATATTTTTTTCTTTATTTTTTTTTGAAATATAAAAATGAAAATGTAGGATGTTATGTCATATCTAACATATAAAAGTTACTCCTTATATCTAATCTATGATGGGTGTAAGGGTAAAAGGAAGTTGTACCTTAAGATTAGGTGTGTAAAGTACTTGATCCCATAATGATACAATATTACAAGGCAGGATAAAAGTGATAGATATAAGAGGGAACATAAAGAGGACTAAAAGTCCATAATGAGAGAGGGATATTTAGATAACTATAAGATAATGCCAACCTAAATGGTTACTCGTAATAGCCAATCACATCAAAAGCATCAAATGAAGAGATACTTGTGACTCAAGGCTATATATGTTCATAAAAATGAGCAATACCTATAAAAAAGATGGTTAGTAAACTACATACCAAGTAAGATAATAATATACATCAATAGAATAAGACATGCAAAACACATATGAATCATATAACAAGATAGATATTATACACACATATATGATCATGATATGAGACAACTCAAATAAAAACAAACTAAGGTTAAACATTAAGTAATCACAATATTCTATCTACTTAGTCACATTGGAATTAGGGATCCCACTATTCATAACTAGTAGAACGATATACGAAATAAAGCTCCTTTTAGGGCATAATACGCTTGGAAACCACTATTAATATTCAATGGAATGGAATATGACATATATCTCTTTCCAAGGAAGAGAACTCTTGGAACCACACAACTAGACACTTAATCCTTAAGTATCTGTACCCCCTATAAGTTGGTGGAAATGACAACATAGAGTAGATATAGGGTCATTCTAGTTATCGTAACAACCAAGAAACACATGTACCACAACAACTCCAAAAATAAATAATATAGCATATATAACGGTCCCGACTTATGTGATCTTCTACTTTAATTATTAATGCCTTATTGTCCACTTAAATCCAAACCCAACAAAACACCACTTGCTGCCCTTGGAGAAACATCATATCACATAACACTTATCATTACTTATGGGTTGCCACTAAATACATTACAACAATTGTTTAATTATTATAAGCTTAAAATTATGACAAGTTTGATGAAGGAAATCATGCCACAATGCTTAAGATAATCAAACAAGGCACATGAAGCATAAATAAGATAGTATGTAACTGATGCAGGAGCATCCATTGAACATAATGATTGTCATATTCATTCTAATCCTCAAGTTAAGGAAGATGATTTAGCATTCATAATATTGGAGCCTATCATGTTAAATATTCTTGATAATTCTAATATGCTTGACATTGAAAAACATTCAAGATATTCTTGTAGGAATGTTACATATTTGCAAGAAGATGATGTTCATACACATTGATGTGTACAAGTATTCCAAGGCATGCAAGACTATGACATACATGGGATGATACATTACAACAAGAGATAGAGTAATGATATTCATTATTTTTATAAACTTGTTGTAAACCCTAACCCTAAGTATATTTTATGTAAGTTAGGGTATGGCTATAATTTCATGTATGTATCTTAGTCTATTGTATAGCTTTGTAATATTAATCCTTAGTATCATTTAACCAATGATATTATGCTTTGGATTAAGGTTAATATGGGCTTAATTAAACCATGATTAATGGGCTTAATTCAACCATGATTAATGGGCTGAATTAAGAAGGAAAACTCGGCTGGTTTAAGCTAGCTCACCACTGAGTCTCCCTTCTCCTATATATACCTTTTGTGCACAACATTTTTATGTAGAATTGAATCGAATGAATAATAAGAATTTTGATAAAACTTTGAGCAAGAGAGCTAAAGTCTAATCCTCCCTTTTGGGTCCGTATTGAGCAAGGAAAATCCGGGATTAATCCTTCCTTAAATCTATCTTCACACGACACATTTGAACACCTTCAAATCTGCTGAAACACCTTCATCTTGCAACATCAATTTCTTCGTCTATAATCCACCAAATCACTTCATTATTTTTGCATTAGATCGTGGGTGACAGCTTCTAATACAAATTTTGATCCAACCTTCCGTTACTTTGATAAAAACCACATCAGTAACACCCTCTAAAATTTATAGTTGAAAATTTTCATTTGTTATAAATAATCATGCACTAAAAATGGGGGGGGGGTGCTACTATCGTGATCAGTACAGGATTGACCTCTAGCCAATCTCATACTAACCACAAGGCTAAAGGTACGAAGATCATTAACAAGGATGATTAAAAACCATAATAGTTTAACATTAATAAATGAAACTAGAGTACGCAAATGTTAAGGGTAATACATAATTGAAATAAAGTACAAAATAATGCCCTGCTACAGGGGAATAAAAATGATAGAAATAACATAAAATAAAAAGTCTAGAGAGCACCCTCTCTGGCCCCACTCTAGGTACTTCATATCATCACTCTACCACAACCAAGTCATCATATGTATCAAAGTTAGCAAGTGCGTCATCTTCTACCCACACATACTCAGGAGGGGCTACTGCTCATGGGAATGAGCAGCACCTATGATAGGGGTGATTAATACGCTACATACTGAGTAAGGTAACCATAAATAGGAATATCATATAAAAGATAGGTATTACAAGCAACAAGATAATTAAATTAATCACACTATTAGAATTTAAGCCATTAGTTTCGTCATTACACATCTATCGAATTATATCCACATGAGTACATGAACCCCACTATTATGGTTGGTGGAATGGAAATACTACTCTAGGGAAAAACACTCTTGACCACTATTATTTACTGGTGGAATGGTCTCCAAGGAAAAATACTCTTGTCCACTATTATTGCCGGTGGATCGGTTTGGCCTCGACCTACGTGGTGTTTGATTATAAGTGATTAGTGTCTTCCCCATGATTTGTTATCATCCAAGGTTTATTTTATTGAGATCGGAATCTCCCACTATTACAACTGGAGGATCAGAAATACAACATCAGGGTAGAACACACCTGGCCACTATTATTTGCTGGTGGATTGGTCTCTAGGGTAAAATGCTCTTGACCATTATTCTTGCCGGTGGATTGGTTTGGGTCTGTCTCAATAATCTTCCACTTTAAATGATTATTATTTTATTTGTGTATTATTCAACAAGTAACCCCTTCAATTAGACGTGCATGCCCCCATGGACTTCCTTGACTCATTATCACTCTTCCACCCCAAGATTCCTGAATAACCCTATTATATAACTTGGGACCTCTACACTCCCTAAAACTCCAGGACCCCTTTTCACCTTCCACCCTACTCACCATGAATTCAAATACCGTCACATAGGTGGGTCAAGGCTGACTTTCCCATTTCTCCACCTAGGCTCACCATCGCCCACTAGGGTTTCCCCCTTGAAACCCTAATATGGCCCATGTGGTCCTAGCCTCTCCTTATCCTTCATAGCCCACACTCCCCCCTTGATTTCAAAACCATCATTCCACTCAACCAGCTCCAAACATCACAATCTGACTCTCCAAATTCCCCATGTGATAATGAACCCTAGCTGGTCACCCTGAAATCCTATTACACCCCTTCTCTTTTATACCTTCCTCTCATTCACAACTCCACCCTCTATTTAACTTGACTCTCACCCTCCATATGACACACTCCTCATCACAATCCAAGGTCCAACCCACCTCCTTAACCTCTCTCACAATACCCTTATACTTAGGGGTTTTCCCCAAAAAAACCTAGTTAGGCTCTCATGCATACTTCCACCAACCCATGTACTATCTCCTCCCCAAGAACTCCAATCACCCAAAATACACCTTCCTCCCCATAGTCAACCCTCAAACTAACTTTCTCCATGTAAGCTTTTCTCCCATGTAACGACTATACACCCCATGTAAGACTCACACTTCCCATGCAAGATTTTCCCCTAACCCCTTCATTTTATTACTTTCTTCCTTTATTTTATCATCCCTATTTCATAATGCACTTAGGTTTTTTCCCACTTCTCCTTACTCACTTCACTCTCTTTGTTTCTTTGAGTTTCCCACAACTACTCAAACCCGCCTAAGGCCTTTAAGCCTGCATGTCATACCATAACAAGTCAAATCACACATTTTACACATAATATAAAATCATACTCAACATGCCTTAGCTCCTTGCAAGCCAAGTTGCACTACACACATATTTAGTTAAAATTAACATATAAGTACACACCATATACCATTACACCCATAAGCACATAATTCATAACAAAACCTAAAGCTGTAACTATATCCCTATCTAATAGGACTCTGGGCTTGGAGCACTAATCCTATGCCTCTTCATAGGAAAGAGTTTGTTCACAACCTATAAAAATAGCATACTAGTCATTTTAACCTTCTTCCTACTCCTTTTTCCTTTTTATTTATTTCCCTAATTAAATAATAATAATAATAATAATAATGTTAATAATAAAAAAATATTTAAAATAAAATATACTAAATAGGTAGGAGGGATAAGGGCATAACTAGAAGGGACAACAGGTAAGAGGATGCACGGTGGCGACGATGGTGGTGATGTAAAAGAAGGGTTTTGGGGTTGGAAAAGAGGAGAGGAGATAGGGTTTCTTAGGTGGTAGGGTTTCCTAGGTCAGAGGGGGTTGTGGTGGTGGTGGCGGTGCCTCACTATAGCGGCATAGATGGCGGCATACATAAGGAAAAAAGAAAAAAGGAGGAGGAAGGTGAGGAAAGAATGGGGAAGTGGTGATGTGATAAGGTAGGGGAAGGTTTTCTAGGTAGGAAGGGAGGGAGGGAGGGTGGTGGTTGCTATAGTGGTGGCGACGCAGGGCAGAGTATGTAGCAGTGGGAGGTGCAAAAGGGTAATTGGAGCTGCCCACTTTACACAGGTGGAGAGAGAAGAGGAAGGAAATTTAGGGGAAGGGAAGATGTTCATTCGGTGGAGGGTGATGTAGGGAATTCTCTCCCTAAACCCAAACCCGATCCTTGAATTCTCTCCCCATACCCGAACCGGAACGGGGAATCCCCGACGGGGCCTTGAACCCGCGGAAAAATTTATCATCCCTAAACTAGGTCAGCGCTAGGCGTAGCTCAGTCTGCCAAGGGAGGGGAAAGGAAGAAAAAAAAAAAGAAAAGGAAGAAAAAGAGAAAGAAAAGGAAGAAAAAAGGGAAGAAAAAGGTAAAAGAAAAAAAGGGGAAAAATGAGGTGGTAGGGTGGTTTAGAATTTTTTTTTTGAATTTTAGGAATACTAAAAGTTAGTAATAATAATAAAATAAATTTTTTATTAATATAAATTATTATTATGATTTACTTATAATTTATTTTAGTTTAGTAAATACGTTTATCCCCCACTAATTAGATCCCTTTATCATTTTTCTTCTTTTATGGCCATTATTATTATTATTATTATTATTATTATTATTATTATTATTATTATTATTATTATTATTATTATTATTTTAGCAATGGCATATATAATTAAACCTTATCCTATATTCCTTATTTTATTTTTAAATCCTAAAATATGGTTTTGAGGTATTACACAATAAGAGGCATTACACAAGTAAAAATACCATAACACTCCCACAAAACTCTAATTCATAAACAACACATAATTCCATTAGTAAGACTCATCATCTCACAAATCCAACAAAACACTCCAATATATCTTATTAAGCACCATATCCATAAATCAATATTTAACTCCAATGTTTTTCCTATAAAATACCAAATTTACCCCTTTTGTTACTTAACCCAATTAAAGTCATTTTCTCATAAAATCAAACTCATGCTACCTATAATTGACCCAAATACTTTACATATCACACTCGTTATATTTTAAATCTAATAACACTTATACAACATCAAAAGTTTAGTTTTAACCCAAGATGACCAAAATACCCTTATGTCACTTAAACACCGCAAACTTCATATTAATATAGCTTAATACATTGATGCGGGAGCAGAGTCACAGAACATAACACCAAGGAAGACAGTTACGCTACTCATAATGGGTGCATGAATAGGGGGTATGCATGGCTTCATGTAACGTTTGTTAGCTAGCGTAACGTTTATTTTTAAGTACTAGTTATTGTTATTTACTTTTAGTCAACGTTTGTTAGCTAGCGTAACGTTTATTTTTAAATACTAGTTATTGTTATTTACTTTTAGTCAACGTTTATTAGCTAGCGTAACGTTTATGTTTAAGTACTAGTTATTGTTATTTACTTTTAGTCAGTTAGTAACTGACTATTAACTAGCTAGTCTTAAGGGAATTAATGCTTTTGAGAGGGAATATGCTTGTAATCTTTTGAGAAGATGCTTGGTTCCTTGGCTATATAAACCATAGGAAACCAAGTATAAAGACACAACTTGAATAAGAAGAACAACCTTAAGCATTGCTTAAACCTGAATTCTGTGTGGATTCATCTCGTAACAAGTCGAATCTGTGTGAACGATTTGTTTCGAATCATCTCGAAATAAAACCGAATCTGTGTGAACGGTTTTGTTCTCGAAACCTTAATCTTTATTTCTGTGTGGTTTAAAGATTAATTTACCCTTCTACCTCGTGTTCCATCATCATCCAACCCTTCGAATCCCCATCATCAACCTCCATAATCCATACTCATCAAATACTCCATATAAACTCCATCTAAATCTAAAACTCTAACCGTGCACGCATCAATTTGGTATCAAAGCTAAGGTTGTGGTTAGAGTGAACAAATTCTTCAAGACCAACCATGGCAAGTCAAGAAGAAGAGTTTAGAGATATTCTCAAAGCCTTGGCGGAAGATTTTAAGGATGTCAAGATCCGTATGGGAAGAATCGAAGCTTCCCAAGCACAAGGGTCACATGTGCAACAACCTTACCGAAGAGAGCCAATCGAAGTAGAGCATATGAGGAGAACATCTCATCGATTGGAAGGGGAAGAAGAAAGTGTAGGAGACTACGGAAGGGCACATGAGTCCTTTAGGAGGACATATGACGACGTAGAGAAGGGGATCCGTTTTGACTTACCGGACTTTGAGGGTAATCTCGACCCGGAATTGTTCCTTGAATGGTTGCAAAACGTGGAGTCGATCTTTGAGTATAAGGAGATCGATGATGAGAAGAGATGTCGTATAGCAATCTTGAAGTTGAAGAAATTTGCTAGAGTATGGTATGACAATCTAAAACGAAGAAGAGAAAGAGAAGGGAAAACAATAATCCGATCATGGGAAAAGTTGAAGAAGCATCTAAGGAAGAAGTTCGTTCCGAGAGAATACGAGCAAGAGAACTTCATCAAGATGACCACTCTGAGGCAGGGCCTACTCGGAGTTGAAGAGTATATTCGAGAATTCGAAAGGCTAACGCTTGTATGTGATGTGCAAGAACGAGAAGAGCAGCGATGTGCACGATTCATAGGAGGTTTGAATATGAATCTCCGAGAGAAGGTAGAAGTGTACCCATATGAAGTTTTCGAAGATTTGGCTAAACTAGCCATCAAGTTCGAAAAACAGTTGAAGCGGGGCAAGGTTCCAAGTAAGTCCATCAGTGTTTCGTATGGGTCAAACTTTAAAGGAGGATCTAAGCCACCAATGGTGCAATCCACTAACACCAATGCAGATAGAAGATTCACTCGGGGGGAAAAAGGCAAGGAGCAAGCGGAGGAGAAGGTCCGCAGGCAATGCTTCAAGTGCCGGGGATATGGTCACTTCGCTCGGGATTGCTCAAACCAACGAGTGTTATCCCTGAAGGAAATCGCTAATATGGAGACATGTGAGGAAAGTGAAGACCATGAGGAGGATGAAACCGAAGAGCCAGAGGATGCCTTGGAAGAAGGAACCGTAGATTGTTATGTGCTGAGACGAGTTCTCCAAGTGCAAACCCGACCTCTACCTACTCAGCGGGAAAGGCTTTTTAAGGCTAAGTGCCGAGTTGGAGATCGAGTATGTGAGATCATCGTTGATAGCGGCTCATGCACCAACGTAGCTAGTGAGAAGATGGTCAACAAGCTTGGATTGGAAACAACGAGTCACCCCAGGCCATATTCACTGCAATGGCTCAATCGCGACAAGGGCATACGGGTAACAAAACAATCTCTTATCTCGTTCAAAGTTGGGAATTATGTAGATACTATTCTATGTGATGTCCTGCCTATGGATGCTTGTCATATTCTGTTGGGGAGACCATGGCAATATGATATAAAGGTTACACATGATGGGGTCCTCAACGAATACATCGTGTGTAAGGATAAGAAGAAGTACAAATTAAAATCAAACGAGGACGAGGAGAGTTTGGTTAGAGAGAAAGAAGAGAATTCGAGCTGGAAGAGTAAAGAATTGCTGATTTTGAAAGAGCATGAAATGTTGGAAGCTCTAAAGGGGGAAGAAAGGTGCTACGCCCTAGTAGCAAGGGAGATCTCAAAAAACAAAGAGGCCGTCAACCAAGATCCAAAGCTGAAAAAAATATTGAAAGAATATGCAGATGTGTTCCAGATGAGCTACCAATTGGGTTGCCTCCTTTGAGAGGAATCGAGCATGCTATAGATCTCATGCCAGGAGCCCCACTGCCGAATCGCCCAGCTTATAGATGCAACCCAGAAGAAGCTAAGGAGTTGCAAAGACAGGTACAAGAGTTGCTAGATCAGGGTTTTATACGAGAGAGCATGAGTCCATGCGGGGTTCCAGCCTTATTGGTGCCAAAGAAAGATGGCACATGGAGGATGTGCATCGACTCCAGAGCAGTTAACAACATCACGATCAAGTACAGATTTCCAATGCCGAGGTTGGATGACATGCTAGATGAGTTGCACGGAGCTAAAGTCTTCTCGAAGCTCGATCTCAGAAGTGGCTATCATCAGATGAGGATTCGAGAGGGAGATGAATGGAAGACCGCTTTTAAGACCAAGTATGGGCTATACGAGTGGTTGGTAATGCCCTTCGGATTATGCAACGCACCGAGCTCTTTTATGCGGTTGATGACCGAGGTTCTACGACCCTTTCTTGGAGTCTTTGTTGTTGTATATCTGGATGATATCCTGGTGTATAGCAAGACAGAGGTCGAACACCGACAACATCTGAGACAATTGTTCGATAAGCTCAGAGAGGTGAAGCTCTACGGCAAAAGGGAAAAATGTGACTTCATGATAGCAAGTGTAATCTTTCTTGGTTATATAGTAAGCGGAGATGGTATCCGAGTAGATCCATCCAAGGTGGAATCAATCCAGACATGGCCATCCCCTACTAATGTGCATGAAGTTCGAAGTTTTCACGGACTGGCGTCCTTCTACCGAAGGTTCATCAAGGATTTCTCCACTATTGCGGCACTTATGACACAATTAATGAAAAAGGGGGAATTCCACTAGGATGACCGGGCAACCAAGGCATTTGAAGAATTGAAGGAGAGGCTCTCCAATGCACCGGTGCTAACCCTACCGTGTTTCGACAAGTTGTTTGAGGTAACTTGTGACGCAAGCGGTGTGGGTATCGGGGGAGTGCTTTCTCAGGAGAAGAGGCCAGTAGCATTCTTTAGCGAGAAGTTAAATGGGGCTAGACTCAACTACTCGACATACGACAAGGAGTTTTATGCTATTGTGCGAAGCTTGGAGACATGGAGCCACTATCTGAGACCAAAACCTTTTGTACTTCACTCTGATCATGAGAGTTTGAAATATTTACATGGCCAGAAGAAGATAAGCATAAGGCATGCCAAATGGACCAGCCTACTTCAGACTTTCGTCTTCTCTACCTGTCATGTGGATGGAAAAGAAAATGTGGTAGCAGATGCCCTATCCCGACGGAGTATGGTGCTCACCATGATGGAAGCTAAGCTACTAGGGTTCGAGATGCTCAAAGGGCAGTACTCCGCGGATGAGGATTTCTCCATGATAGTCGAGGAGTGTGAGAAACAGGGGGTTCACGGGGCCTATGCTCTTCAAGATGGGTTCTTATTCAAGAACAACAAATTGTGTATCCCCAGAACATCAGTTTGGGAATTACTCATCAAGGAGGTACATGAAGGAGGGATAGCCGGACATTTTGGGATCAACAAGACTCTGGAACTATTTCAGGAACACTTCTACTGGCCAAGGATGAAAAAGGGAGTCCTAGACACGGTCACCAGATGTTCCACGTGTCAAAAGAGCAAAAGTTTCTTTCATAAGGGAGTCTATGTGCCATTGCCCGTACCTACCCAACCATGGGAAGGAGTTAGTATGGATTTTATACTAGGGCTGCCCCGAACCCAACGCGGGAAAGATTCTATCATGGTAGTCGTTGATCGGTTCTCCAAGATGGCACATTTTATACCGTGTCATAAAACCAACGATGCAACCTATGTTGCAGATCTGTATTTTCAGGAGGTTGTGAAACTGCATGGGGTTCCGAGGACGATAGTTTCGGATAGGGATGTCAAGTTCCTTAGTTATTTTTGGAAGACTTTGTGGCACAAGCTGGGCACAAAACTTCTATTCAGTACTTCACACCACCCCCAGACCGATGGACAAACAGAAGTCACGAACCGAACATTGGGAACTCTACTGAGGGGACTGGTTAGTAAAAGTACCAGGGATTGGGATGTCAAGCTTGCCCATGCTGAATTTGCTTACAATCGATGTCCTTCTACAACCACAAAGTGTAGCCCTTTTGAGATCGTATATGGTGTCAATCCATATATTCCCATCGACATGGTAGCATTGAAGAAAGGGGAAATGCGGAACCATGATGCAGAAGAAAGGGTAGAATTCTTCCAGAAGCTACACCAACAGATTAAGGGCAATATCGAAAAGTCCAACGAAAGATATAAGGCCAAGGCAGACAAACATCGCACTCAACCAGATTTCCAGCCAGGAGACCTCGTATGGTTACACCTTCGGAAGGAAAGGTTTCCCAACTTAAGGAAAAATAAGCTCATGCCTCGAGCAGACGATCCCTTCAAGGTCCTTCGTAGATTTGGAGAGAGCGCCTACGAGCTAGAGCTACCTGACTCCTACGGAGGAGTATCGAGAACATTCAATATTGGAGACATCAGCCCCTATCATGACGACTCGAATTTGAGGACAAATTCAAACCAACCCGGGGAGAATGATGCGGGAGCAGAGTCACAGAACATAACACCAAGGAAGACAGTTACGCTACTCATAATGGGTGCATGAATAGGGGGTATGCATGGCTTCATGTAACGTTTGTTAGCTAGCGTAACGTTTATTTTTAAGTACTAGTTATTGTTATTTACTTTTAGTCAACGTTTGTTAGCTAGCGTAATGTTTATTTTTAAATACTAGTTATTGTTATTTACTTTTAGTCAACGTTTATTAGCTAGCGTAACGTTTATGTTTAAGTACTAGTTATTGTTATTTACTTTTAGTCAGTTAGTAACTGACTATTAACTAGCTAGTCTTAAGGGAATTAATGCTTTTGAGAGGGAATATGCTTGTAATCTTTTGAGAAGATGCTCGGTTCCTTGGCTATATAAACCATAGGAACCCAAGTAGAAAGACACAACTTGAATAAGAAGAACAACCTTAAGCATTGTTTAAAACCTGAATTCTGTGTGGATTCATCTCGTAACAAGTCGAATCTGTGTGAACGATTTGTTTCGAATCATCTCAAAATAAAACCGAATCTGTGTGAATGGTTTTGTTCTCGAAACCTTAATCTTTATTTCTGTGTGGTTTAAAGATTAATTTACCCTTCTACCTCGTGTTCCATCATCATCCAACCCTTCGAATCCCCATCATCAACCTCCATAATCCATACTCATCAAATACTCCATATAAACTCCATCTAAATCTAAAACTCTAACCGTGCACGCATCATACATACTCAATTAATCCCTATAATATTATATATCAACTTTTATATGAAAATATCACAGAATACAATGGAATATTTATTTCCCACCAAAACTTACAAATTTGATCCAATGGACCCCATCCCCAATACCCAAAACCCGACCCCATCACCAATACCCGATCTTATTTTCTTAGAATATATTTTAATTTATATTCTATATAAAAATTATATATATATATATATATATATATATATATATAATATAGAATAATATTAAAAAATTTAGGGGATAGGTACCCCAAACCCGTCCCCGAGAAAATCCCCGATAAGAATCCTCAAACCTAAACCAGATCCCCAAAATTTCTCCCTGAACGGAGAATTCCTGATGAGGCCTTGAACCCATGGGAAAAATTACCATCCTATTATTCAAATTCCCTATAATCAAGAATAACCCTAATCTCTTAAATTCCAAATTCCACCAAACTTACCCAAATTCACACATAACCTCCCATACATTATCAAAATTCCAATTGTAATTAGCCTTAATTAAAAACAACCTAAAACACTATAAATAAACCAACCACATCTTATTTCACAACAATATGATTTAATACACTTAACCATATACTTGTTAGGAATATCAAATTACATCATCATACTAAAGAATTGAAGATAAAGCTTAAGATGACATAAAATATGGAATTATCACATAAAATCATGGAAATCACATACTTTATTGAAATCACAAATTATACATGTATCTAATCTAAAATATGATGTTTTTCACAGATAATCACAAAGCTATGCATTTATATGAAATCATGAAATTATATAAAAATCAAGCATAAATAACTAGAATATGCTTTAGCAAAATAAACCATGATATCATGGGACTTGAGTTAATATAACACATAGCGACATAAGTACCTAATCTAATTAGGCATTTAGCCTTAAATAATAGCAAAGTCTCTATGCAAGCAAAACCTCCTAAGCACCTTCTCTTTTGGCCTCCTTAGGATCACCTAAAATAATATAATAACGGGTTAGAAAAAATAATTAAAGATTAGAAAATGAAGGGTAAAATAAAGAAGGGAGAATAATGGCGCAAACCAAGGTAGGAGATGAATGAAAGAGAGGTGAGAAAATTGATCGACTATAGCAACAACAATAATCGGTTGCATCACCACTTAAGCTATAAAAAAAATCACCAATAAACTAGGAAAATAGAGATGAGAAGAGGTTGCAGGTATGAATGGGCAATGGCTGCGAAACATAAGCAAAAAGATAGGGGAAGGTTACATTGGATTACATGATAAAATTAAACATTTATGTAGAAGATGTGGGCTCTAAATGATGAGTTGGTGATGGTGACTAGGCAACTATATAAGTGGAATATGTGGGTGGATGGAAGGGTGTATGATGGGTTGACACAAGGTGATGGAGGTTGCATGAATGAGTGGTGAAAATTGACATTAGGTTGGTTGCAAAAATGCTACATGATGTTGTAATGAAAGGGGGGAAATGTGGGTTTGCAAATCAAGAAGGAAATCAAATCAGCAAGACCAAGGAGAAGAGGGAGTTGGGGTTGATTTTGCAAGTGAAAGTCAGAAAAGGTTGAAAAAGTAAGACACAAACCAAGATAGAAGATCAGGTGGAGAGGGATAAGAAGGAAGGGTTGCATACTTGAGTTGTGCATGTTGCATGAAAATGAAAATGATTAATTGTTCTTAGGGTGTAAAGGGTCACAATGAGGGGTATATGGGTTGGCCAAAACTAGAATGGAAATAGATGGGTAAGGGTGGTGAGGTTACTTGTAGATTAATTGAATAAAGGGTTGGTGAGTGTATAAATGGAAATAATGATTAGTTATGTGGTTGAAAGAGGAAAATAAGCTCCAACATGATTTGGTTTGGTTAAAAAGTCTAGTTGGAATCAAAGGAGATAGTAAGGAGGTTGGTTACAATGTTTTTGATAGATTAAATTGTAAGGAAGACCCAAAATTAGGTATTTTTGGAGAAAAAATAGCAAATAGACACCAACATTATGAAAATTTGTGAAAAAGAGTAAGATAATTTTAGGAACCCAAATATATAAAAAATATTGGATATTAGAGTTGGTTTTAAGCTCAATAGATTGACCAGATAACCCATACAAATGTGTGTTTCTTTAAATGGATGAAATAAATAATGAAGGTTCTTAAAGTGTACAGATTGATGTGGAAAATTTTTATAAAATCAAATATGTACAAACATATGATTTCAAAAATAGTTCAGAGCTCAAATGGTAAAATAAATAAAAACAGCTGAAATTATCACATCATGCAAACAAAAGTTTTAGTGATTTAATGATTTGGAGGGAACTAGCTAACTTGAATGAGACTAAAAGAGTTTATAAGTTTATAAATAATTTTATAATTAATTAAAAGCTTTGGACTAGTTGAAAATATATAAAAATGAGTAAATTAGAAGATTCGCAAAAAATGTGATTTTTTGCAAATGATTAAAAATAATTATAGAAGGGCCAAATATATTAAAAATGGTTTAGAAAATAACATTGAAAATTTTCGAAATGGATTACGAGCCTAGATATATAGTAATTAGTTATAATATCCTATTCGCAAAAACCTTATTTACAAAGTGGTAATTATGTGTAATTAGTTATAATAATTACTATATGATGTTTTATATTAAAAGTGTTGTTATTATGTGTATTAATATGATATATTAGATATAAATTTAATTAGGATAACATTTATATATAATTTAGGTTATTAGTTTTAACTCTAGTTAGAACCCTAATTTGTATCTGTTTTATCGAGGAACCTTATTTCTGTTAACCAAATGATTTTCCTTAATTCAACTTATCTATATGGCATCCTTACCCTATTTTGTTTAGTATTGTCCATATCCCCTGTAATACCCCATCTTTTTTTGAATTTATAATAGAGAAGTTATGGTATTTATTAATATTTGATAATTTTTTTATTATTTTGATTTTGAATTATAATCGAGTTTGAGGAAAAGTTGAATTTTAATAAGTTTTAGAAATGGAATAAAATGAGGTTTAAAATGGAAAATTGACTAGCTCCATGTAGGGATGGCAATTTTCCCCGCGGGTTCAGGGCCCCGTCGGGGATTCCCCGTTCGGGTTCGGGGAGAGAATTCGGGGATCGGGTTCGGGGATTCTTAACGGGGATTTTTTCGGGGACGGGTTTGGGGTCCCCATCCCCGAACCCGCCCCGAAATTTTATATATATATTTTTTATATAATATATATATATATATATATATATATACATATATATAATTTTTTAATATAATATAAATTGAAAATATAATATAAAAAAATAGTTTGAGGATCGGGGATCGGGTATAAAATCGGGTTTTGGGGATCGTGCCGGGTTTTAAGAATGGGGAATAAATCAAAGATGGAAAATAGATCGGGGATCGGGTCGGGGAATCCCCGATAAAAAAATATCGGGGATCGGGTCGGGTTAGGGGATTATTTTCCTTATCGGGTTCGGGGATGGGGATGGGATCCCCGTCCCCGACCCGCCCCGTTGCCATCCCTAGCTCCATGATCTAATCGACCGGTTTTTCATTTTAGCTAAATGATTTTTCTTGACCAAACAGATCAAGTAGTTTAGAGAATCTATCGATAGGTTAGTAGAATACTCAACTAGTAGGCCAAACCTATCGATTGGTTTATCGAGTTGAGTATATTTTTAAAACTCAATTTTCTAGGAAAACTTCTTATACCAAAATGGAACATTGATAATCCCATTTCAAGTTGTTCTTTAAAGATTCTTAACCTTTCTTATCATGCATTTTGCTCTAGCTTCTACCTCAAACTGATTCAAGGGTGCAGTTTGGACAATTTAGGGGGAGGGTGACCTCTGTTTTGTCTTCTTCCACCTCTATCCTTTACATGCTCTAGAAATCATTGCTTCAATTCCCAAACTCATCTTTTATCAGATGGGAGATTCATTCCATGTTGTTTATTCATTTCCTCTCTTGCATTTGGCATTTTTAGGCGAATTTGACCTACACTTATTTAGAAATCACCATTTTAGCTTTAACGAGGAGGTTGGCCTATCTTTAATAAAATTTACCCATTCAGCTAAAATCTAAATAGTAGAAACTAGGGTTTTTCGATCTGTTCCTAACCACACGCATGCTTGTACCAATTTATTGGTTATAAACCCCTTCTATTCACTTTTCTTTTTGTCACCGAAATAGTTTAACTCTCTCTAACCTTATGTTCTTTCTCTTAAATTTAATCTTAGTTTTAGTTTCTTACCACTCTTATTATCCTTTCCCTAGATCCTTCTTATTTATCTTTAAGCAAGGGAGAATTAGATTTAGAAGGAAGTTGAGTCACTTTTCAGCACACCATCTCTCTATTTTCCTCTTAGTTTTGGTAAGTTGTTCCCTCTTAATTTGAATTCCGAAGTATACAATTATTCATGGAATTTCTAAAGCTTTAAATTCTATTTTTACGATTTTAGAAGTTGAGAATTTTCCACGTTGAGTTTTTCTCATAGGTGGGAATTTTTTTCAAAGCACTAAGTAAGTCATTCTTACTGCTAAAATGTGACTTGGTTAAACATGTGTGTAGGGAAATATTTAAAATTCTAATTCTATAAGTTAGCATGAGAATTTGGTTTTAGATTTGTGCATGTGGTTTTAGTTATAAATTCCAAGATAAATGCATGATTTTAGGGAAATTAGTTCGATTTGATTAACTGTGAAGCGTGTAATAGTTTATGAGTTGAAAAGTATTAGTGTGATGCTAATACATGTTTGAGTTTGAATGTGGTAGGATTTTCGAGAATTATTTGCATGAAAAATGCCTATTTTGTGTTGTTTAAGGGTAAATCAATCGTTTGGTTAGGTCAAACTGATTGACTATTCATTATAATAGTTAATCGGTCCACCCAACCCATTGATCGATAGGTCTGTGGTGGCCTTGGTTTTTCTCTTTGCTTAAACCCATCGATTGGTCTATGAACAATCGATTGGTTTGGCTAAATGGATAGACCAATTTGAGGGAACCCTAAGTTTGACCAAGGTAAACCAATCAACTACTCAGCCCAAATCGATCAAGTGGTCAGCCAAATCGATTGACCGGTTGGTACAGCCGATCAACTAGATAGGTCAAACCGATCAACTAGTTCGACTAGATTGTGTGATTTTAATATTTTGGCTTGGATATTATTTGAGACTATGCTTAACACTACTATATGACTATTTTATGAGTGAAATACATCTATTGACATGGATTAACAACCTAACAGATGAATTAAACGGATCATGACTCATGACATAGTCTATGGGTATTGTAAAGGCCTTGATGGGTAAACCTGGATAACTATTTGATGGATTTGAAAGGGGTAATGAAATTAAAACTTTATCTTGGATGAATTAATCTAATGGATTTGGGTATTATTGAGTAAGCATTAATGGAGATCCTACACATGGTTGGGGATGGTAAGAGTTAATATGGAATAATTATGCTAATGTCTTGTTTGCATATTATGTGGGTCTTATGTGATCACATAACTTTGATAATGACATACTAATCACTTAATATGAAAGACAATCGAGATGTGTATGGGTTTGGGTTACCTAATCCTCGATTAGCTACTTGGGGTTTGTAATACCCCGTATTTTTAAAATCCAGATTTATTAAGTTTAATGATTTTATTAGCGTAATTTGATGTAAACAATTAATTATTTTAATTTCGATTCGTTTTATGGATTTATCAACGATTTTGAATTCATAATTGAATGTAATTAATCATTTTCGGGAAGTAATATTTTATCGACGTTTTAATTAATTGAATGTAATATTTTCGGGAAGTTTAAATTAAAAATAGTTTCGGAACTTATTTAAGAATTTCTTTTTGAAATTAATTTTCTTCCGTTCTACGCTTTTTAGTTTGCGGAAAACAGATTTCGGAAATTATTAAAATTAGTCTTGATTTATTAGAATTTGACTTAAACATTTCATTATATACTTTTAAATAATTTTTCGAGGTCTTATAATACATTTCCGTAAATAATATAAATTTTTTTGTTCGTTGTTAAATCCTTCCGAAAATGTTTTCGAAATTCTTTATATAGCCTTTTTACTAATTTTAAGCCTTCGGATCCGTTCGAAATAAATTTTGATTAAATAAATTTTAGATAAAATCTTCCAATAATATTTTGATGTTTTTAGTATTTTATCTAATGTGTATTTGTAAAAAAAAAACCCCCGCACCCTAGCCCCGACCGGCGCCCCTCCCTTCTTTTTCTTTCTCTCTTCCCTTTCCCCGACCCCCTGTCTCGCAACCCTAACCCTAACCCTAGCCGACCTCCCTCACCCCTCTCCATCTCCCCAGCTCCTCCTCCCCGCTCCGGCCAAACTCGCCAACACCTGTCGACCACCGCCATAACAGCCACTAGCCGCAGCAACAGCCGCTGTAGCAGCGACCGAAACAGCCGCGCACAACAGCCGCGGGAGCAGCAACAGCAGCGACGAGCGGCGACCCAGGCTACACCACCATCGCCCGGTCACCGGTGAGCTTGGGTGACCACCGTCGAGCCACCCCCGTCCCCCAACGAAGCCTCCCTAGCCTTCCTTTGCCCCGATTTGTCGGTTTTTAATTGGTATAAATTTCTGAAAACCCTAACCCTTGTTTTGATTAATTGGGTATGGATTATCTTATAAAAAGCTAAATTGATTGTTTGATTATGTATATATATGCTGTAAGAATGATTTGGATGGGTTAATTGTATGGTTGTATTGGAATTTTGGAAAAATTGAATTTTTGGCCGGGTTATGCCCGAATTTTCAGATCCGTCCGTTTTTGTGATTTCGGACAAATTGATTATACAATATGTTTTAAAATGTATCCAATTTCATTTTGGAACCGTCAATTTGAGAAATTTTTGCAGGTTTTATCGGAGTTTGATTCCTAGGTCAAATTTTGGGTGTAATGAAATTGGGTCGTATAATTGAGCCGTCCTGCTCAATTGATTTTATAGTATCGTTTGAAATGTATTTAATTTTATATTGGAAGTGTTGATTTGGGAAAATTGTGCGTAATTGATCGGAATTGGATTTTTAGGTCAAAACTCCTACGGATTTAAATTGCTTTGGGTAATCGGGTTATTTTATTCAATTGACTATATAAATTACACTATAATATGTTTAATTACATTTTCGAACCGTCAATTTATATGTTTTGGCAAGAATTGATCGGATTTGCGTTCCGGGCCCAAAAACCCTAATTGTGCTAAATTGGGTATTTCTTTTATTGATTTTGATCAATTGATTATTTGATATGTTATAACTTCTGTTTAATTGCATTTCTAAACATTCAATCTGATTAAATTTATAGAATTTTACCGAATTGCATTTTCGGGCCTAAAACCCCAGATTTTAAGTGAGATTATGAAATTAGTTATTGGTATAGTTGTTTTGCTAAAATTAAATTTATAAAAGTAGTTGAAATGATCCTAATTGTATTCTAATACCTTTAATTAGAATTAATTGATTTGAATTACTTGAGTTTATATCGTGGGCTTTAAAACCCTAATTTTGAAAATTGATCATCTGGAATTGATTAATCAGAAGATTGTTTTGTTGAAATTGATTGTCTAGATTTATCTAAAATTGATTGAATTGTGTCTTAAAATTATCAATTTGAGGTAATCAAAGCGATTTGGCCGATTCGTGGTTTAGGTATTAAAAACCCTAATCTTCGGGGATTGTTTTATAAAATCGATTTCGCTATGCGTCTTTTATCTAATCGATTTCTATCTTTGGGTTTTAAGTCATTTAAGTTATGTTTAAACTAATCGGCTTGGATTTGGTTCTATGCAAATGGTTGGTTTATCTATTTAGTTGTAAAACTTAATGAACAAGTTATCTTTGATAAGTTATCTTATGATCGATTATCTTCCTCGGGCTTTCCAAACTAGTTTGAAATGTCATAAGTGTAATTGTATTAATTCATTTTGATTGATATTTAATCTTAAATCTTAATAGAGCTATGCTTTTAAGTCCTAAGTTTTGGACACATTTTCCAAGAAAAATAGTTTGTGTCTCTTGTATCGATTATATTATAATAGTTGAAATTATTGATCGATAGGATAGTTTCTAACTTAGTTTTGATGTAATCTAGGAAAGCTTTATTGTGGATCCTCAAACTAGTGATCTCTCTCCCTCTTATCTCGCTTAGCTAGCTTCGGATCCAGGTAAGTCTCGACTTACCTCTACTTATGGGTATTTCGCAAGGATGTGGCTAAGGTCCCTACGTGTTATGTGACTTGTATGCCTTGGATGCCTTGTATGATTATATGTCGTGTTTTACATGTTGTTACCTTACATGTTTTATGTGTAGCACAGTTTGGATTCAAGGTATGCCTTTGTGATCGCTCTTATTACGTGTTAATGTGGATGTGCTACAAGTTGTGACATGATATGACCCTCTAGGACATGCATGCTAGGGTGTTGGTAGTATGAAATGATAATAAAAGAACTACGGAAAAGTGGCGTTTGGGAAGTTCGCATGGGGGGACTATATCTTGCATGGGTGTGATCCTTACAGGGGAAAAGTTGATTTGGGTTGCAAGTAAGAGTTTTGGAGAGTCTTAGAGTGATGGGAGACTTATTATGGAAGATAGTACGTGAGTTGGTGCATAAGAGATCTGATTAGGGTTTTGCGAGTAAGTGGGTGTTGGGGAGCTTGCATGGGTATCTAAATTCTGCAGGGGGATGAATCTTACGTGAGGAAAATTGATTTAGGAAGTAAATAAGATAATGTCAAAGTTATGGGTCCATTGGAGACTTGGGTGCAACATTTTACGTGGGTCGGTGTAAGAGTGTCTAAGGGTTCCAACTAGGGTTTCGGGAGGAAACGAGCAATTTGAAGGGTACAAGGGTAAAAATGATCAAGGAGGGACGAAGTAGGGGTTTAGAGTGAGAGCTCACTTATATAAAGAATGAGTATGGGTTTCTAAATGAGAGAAGAGATTTTGGGGTGAAAGAGGAAGGTTACTTGTTGAGGAAGTAAAGTGCTAGGGTTTGGCCTGGTCAACTAGGGTTTTGGATAGTCAACTAGGGCCTGTAGGTCACATGTGAACTAGGGAGATAAAGTATTACATTTGGGGAATTTTCTAATAAGAATGAGGTGCGAGATGGGGAACAAAGTGACGTTTAGGTAAGTACGAAAGAGTTGGGCCACATAGGTCCTATTAGGGCCTCCGAGGAGGAACCCTAGAGGGATGAGGACATGCGGAGTCGATATGATATGTGTTGGGATGACCTATATCCTTGGGGTTTGTGTCTTACTATATGCTACTTTACCTAAGTCTACGGGGGGTGGATGTCGGGTGTGAGAAGAGGTATGAGTCTCAAAATATGGGACGGTCCCTCTGGAGGGGAAGAAGTAGAGTATCAACTGCATGCATGTCAAGGGTGTGATGTGATTCAATAAGACACGGATAAGACATTAATTACGTAAAGCGAAAGACTGATGAGCCCGACCCAGTCCGGTCCACCGGTTAGAATAGTGGCCAGAGGCTTTCTGCCCTGGGTGTTTATTTTCGGTCCACCGGCTATAATAGTGGTCAGAGGCGTTCTACCTTGAGTGTTTATTCTGGTCCACCGGCTACAATAGTGGGGGATTCGGGCTCGACAGACCCAAACGAATAAGTTAATCCACAGGGAAAATACTAAGTACTTACAGTAAAACACCATGTGAGTCGGGGCTAGTCCAGTCCACCGGTTAGAATAGTGGCCAGAGGCGTTTCGCCCTGGGTGTTGATTCTGGTCCACTGGCTATAATAGTGGGGCTCCCGCGCTCACATGGATTAATGAAGAATGCTTTGAATGAATACGAATGAAGTAATCCATGGGAAAATACTAAGTACTTACAGTGAAACACCATGTAAGTCGGGGCCAGTCTGGTCCACCGGTAAGAATAGTGGTCAGAGGCGTTCTGCCCTGTGTGTTTATTTCCAGTCCATCGGCTATAATAGTGGTCAGAGGCGTTCTGCCCTGAGTGTTGATTTCCGGTCCACCGGCTATAATAGTGGGGCTCCCTCACTTACATGGATTATTAAAGAATATGTGTGGAATGAACATATTATTAATGAGAATAAAGAATAAGTCTAATCGGACCATGGCCAGCTTTTATTATCTGTATTGCTACATGCTGCTTACGTGAGTATGCCACGTATTGAGTTTTAATAATATGAATTATTCCTACCTGAGGCGTATGAGCCACTTTACATCTCGGTTATACCACGCTTATATGTTAAATATGATGTTACGTATGTTTTATATGTTACTCTAGGTGTATGGTAAGATTTATACTGTGGGTTGTGAATATGCATGATATTGTATCATCGTGTTGTACCCGGATTCAATATGCACTTGATGATATCTCTCCTAAGATAGGGTAGTGAGACTTACTCAGTATTGGACCCGTACTGATACTACCTTGGTTGAATGGGTCCTGTGATGATCCACCGATGGTGGGGAGCAGACCTCTTGTGCAGGTTTAAGATCAGATACTGTTTTGGGGTGGAAGGTCTGACTTGAGTGAGTAGGCAATCCAGATATTGATCCTTCGGGATTTGTTTTTGTTTAGCTGTATTTTGTATTACATTCCTATTTTGAGAAACATATTCTAGGGTTGTAATCCTAAATCGTATTTTAACTTCTATTTGACTTACCTCTTGTTAATGATTTATTTTAAATGTTGTCTTGCGTTTTTGATACTTTGTACTAAAGGTTGATCGAATATAGCCTTAACACTTAGTACTGGAACGGTAGGAGTGAACCGGTCTGGTACTAAGTGTGGCGGTAATACCCCCGAGTTTACGGTTTTATCCTTTGCTTCCGCTAAACCTTTTGATTTTAAACGAAAATTTTCAGTAGTAAATTTGGGGGTGTTACAGGGTTAGTCCGCCTTCGGGTGTTATTAGTGCCTATGGATGGGATCCTAGTAGATCACGATACTTTACCTACTATAGACATTGATGATGTACTAGGGGTATCGATACTAAAGGGTTTAGTTACCTAGGTGGCTTTAACTTTAGCCCGGACTTAGGTCCATTAGTGGTTACTTAGCTTTGGTTCGGACTTATGTCCATTTATGGTTAGTTGGCTTTAGCCTAGAATTTATGTCCTTTGGTTTGGATAGACTTCCATAGTATATGAGACCATGGGGTGGTGAAAAATCTACTACTCGATGATAATAATTGGAATGAGTATTTTGATAATAATTTGAAAAATTATTTTGAATGAGAATTTGGAATGAAGAATGTAGTTAAAGAGGAAAATAGAGTAGAAGAAAAAGAAATTGTAACAAAGATAATGACCTATGGAGAAATTGTGTGCCTGGATGAATAAAGCCTTACTATTAGCTGGTCATTCTACTTACAGAATTATGAGTCATGTATGGTATGAAAATTTTATTCCTAATGTGATCATAATAAATCATGTATCTTGTTTATATGAAGTATGCATGAAAATGGTAGGATGACTTGTGTATTGTACTAGAATCTTATGTGATGGTAACTCTATTGAGGAGGTAAATTGGTTTACTTGGTACAAAGTGAATTGATATGCCCATTTTCTCGAGCACCCGATCATTCCCATGAGTAGAGGGCCATGTGTAGGTTTTCGAGGACAGTTAGTAGTTAGCCAATCTCATGTGGGGCATGGGTTTTTAGAGCGTGAACATCCAGAGACTTTGAGCGGTCCTTGACTAACTAGTGTTTAAAGTTACATTGTACTTTGATTTTCTGTAATTTGAACCTTGTATTTTGGTTATATTTTTTCCTCGCTTATTTGAATATTGCGAACGATACATTAGGTTTGGTTAGTTTGATTTCTTAGCCTTGTATTTAGCATGAGACAACTAGTTGGTGCATATCCTATGTTAGGTGTGGCAGTAACACCCCATTTTTCTAATTGTTTATCAAAATTTCCACTTCTATAAGGTTTTCATAACGAAATTTTTCAATAGTGAAAAATGGGGGTGTTACATCCCCCTTCTTTTGATGATTTTGCCTTCTTCACAAAATCCTCTCCTCTTCACTCCATACCTCTACCTCCTATATTCCCTCATCCATACTTGCTCATCTGTTCATGCCCCGTGCCCATATAAGACATCATTCCTATCTACTTTGTGCTTTTATTGATGTGAATTTTCTTAGGAGAAATGAAGATTCAAAGGTTAAAAGAATTAGTAGGATGAGTGGGTTGAGATTGAAAGAGAATAATGAGAATCTTCAATCAAGAATTAAAGAATGTTATGAATATTCAAACAAGATTCAACAAGAATTCAACAAGAAGATATCTTTGAATGTTTCTCCAAGAACACATTCAAAGTACTCTAGAAAATATTACTCCAAGTAGTCTTAGGTAGAAAATTTCACTCAAAGAGAGAAAAGATAACCAAGTAGTATAATTATTATATATTTCAATTTTGATTTCAACTTCTTCTTCTTATGTTACAAAGGCGTTGCCACATGTATATATATATGTTGCTATACTTTTCTAAGTAGCACACTAAGATGGACAAGTTAATGCACACATGACTAACTAGCAGACTAACTCCTAATAGCAACATATTACTAACCTATATAATACATGGATCAAACTACAAATTATTATAAACAAAAATAGCTAATTATTAGATGGAAATAACTATAAAAAGCTCTAATTTACATAAGGATGATAACTAAGTCTTATTTCTTTGCCTTGTAAATTTGAATTTCATGCATAATATCTCCTTTGACTTGTAATAACTTGTAATATAAGAGAGCTTAAATGTGTTGACATCTTGAAGTGTATAAATCTCTCCTTAAAAATATGCTACATACCTGCAAGAATTACTCAATGTACATGTGTTATGGTTAGTTAAAGTTATATTATCATCAAAGACATATATTGTAATAGGCTCCATTACTAAGAATGCCAAATCCTCATTATCATGAGAATTCATAGATGCTCTTAAATCATTGATACCCACCATAAACAAATCCCTTGGTCTGTTTCTTCTTCTCCATCCTTCCAAGCTTCCCTTCATAATATATCCCCAACCTTATCCTTCGTTGTTTCTTTATTACCATCAAAACCTTCTATGTCAAGCATTACAACCTCACGTTACCTCCACCTTTGTTATGCTAGAAACTCATGTCACATATCCATTGGCATCGTAACCAAATCACATTCCTTGCCTTGGTGTTGCATCCAAAACCCATGCAAAACACCCACTTGTCTCACCTTTACCTTGCTACATAAACCACCAATGTTTCATCTCTCCTATTTGCGTCAATCATTGTAGTTTCTCCTCCATTAGCCGAGTTAAGCTTGGATGTTTCTCATCCCTCATAGTGTGAGTATGTGACATAGCCATGCCCCTTACTGCATCACATATTGATAGAGCTAGCCTTGAGTTGCACTAACCATTCATAAAGGTTAACCTTGCCAACATGAGCCTTGCATGTCGAGTTCAATTGAGCTAGATGACTTGTGCATGTTATACCCCTCTTGTTGCATGAGAGAAGCACATTGGTCCTCCCCTTTTGTGTAAACTTCTCATATTGTCTCTCCCCTTATAGCATAGAAAACTCATAGTGCTAAGCCCTTATAGTGTAAGTTTCTCCTATTGTTGCTCTTGTGTTGCGTGGTGCTCTTGCCTAGTATTCCTTTTCCCTATTTATTTCCTAAACTATCTTTTGAGTTGTTTTTAGTCAATATTGGTTATTTATTTTTTATATTAGATTCTAATATATATGTTGTTGGGTATTGTTTTCTTAGGTAATCCTTGAGGTATCGTGGGGAATATGACCTTGTGTGCTTTTGTATAGCTTGAATTTAAATAAATCCAATTACTCATGAGATAGTAGAATTTATGTGCAAGCATGATAGGTTGTTTATATCTACAACCATGCTAGGGTTTTGTGTTATGCAAGTGTTATAAAATATATGATAAAGTGATAACATGTTCATAAATAGTTGTTACATATGCTAGATTTAATATGAGTTATATGCATGCGTATTATGTTGAATGATTAATGTATGCATGTCTAGGTTTTTGTTAGATTTTTTAATATTATCAAGTTATGATGTAATTTTCATGATAAATGGTCCATGATTATCATTACATGGTAGCTAGGATTGATAGAAATAACATAAAAGTTTGCATGCATGATTAGGGTTAGAATATAATAATTTTTATTTGCAGGTTCTAGGGTTAGAGGATTTTCCTTACATGAACCATGATATTAATCACCCTATAAAATGGTGTATCATATTATAAATATATACATATGTGTTGCATGAAATATATGACACATGCACAATTAGGGTTTATGTATGTAAGTTGCTAAACACATGCAAAATGAAAATATAGTAAATTGCTAAGTCTTAAAATTTACCTATATACTAAAATATTTTAACTTATTTTCTTTTAGCCTTTTCATGAAAAATTCTCATAATAATAATGTTTGGTACAAAATTGGATAATAATGGTGGAATTAGGATTGTGAGAGTAATTTGGTCATTTACGACCTAATGTACCTAATGTGGATGATTGGATATAGGATGACCTTATACTTTGATAAGTTAAACTTAGTGTTGACATTGGCTTTGACATAGATTGATAACCTTAGAGCTTACCTTGATAATTAGTAATAAAGAAAAAAATGGTTAAGTATGAAAATGGACATTATTGTATAATATACATAGGGATGGAAATTTTCCCTATGGGTTCGGGCCTCGTCGAAGATTTATTGTTTGAGTTCGGGTTAGGGGAGAGATTTTGAGTATCAAGTTTAGGTTCTAGGATTATTATTGGAGATTTTTTTTACAATGGAAGATCTCGAGTTAGGGAATGGTTGCTCTCCAAGATTAGCTACCCTCGAGATGAGATGCAACCCTCATTTGAGTTGGTTTTTTGGTGTGCCATTATGCCTCATTAAGGCTCTAGTTTACTCTATAGGTTACCTACCTGTCCTATATAGAGTATCAATACTTAAGGATTAGGTGACTAAGGTTGGAGGATACCGTATTGCCTGAGTGCGTCCATACGATCAGTCATACCACAATGTCCACAATGAGATGCAACCCTCATTTGAGTTGGTTTTTTAGTGTAAGGGTATTTTGTTTCCTTCAAGAACAAGTATAACTGGTTGTAACTTAGTATCCCTGGGTTGATTTTATCTCCTCAAATAATTAAAAATGGAAGTAACTATTATGTATGAAAAAAATGGATTGTTGTGGTTTTGGTAGCTGCCTCCATGTGCTACTTGGTTTGATGGGTTGGTTCAGTAGTTGCTTTTGTGCCCTACCTTTGGTGTGCGGATTTGATTTGGATTTTTTGATTAAATAGTTGCCTAAGTGAACTACCTTAGTTAGGGTCATGGATTTTGATATGACTATTGTATACTTTGAGATGATATGAAGTGATTAAGTATGATTTACTGTTGAGCATGATACTTTGATGTTGAATACATTATCTCATGATTATTATATGTCAATATGGCATGTGCTTTATGTTTTGAGCATTTTTTTGGCTTGTTATGTGATTATGTGTAATGTGATCATACTACCTCTTATGAGGTATTGTGATTTACTCAATACGAGGAAGTCCTACTGATACTACATTTGCAGATGACTATGTTTAGGGCATGGAGTGGTTTAAGGCTTATAATAGTGGAAAAGATAAATGGATCCCTTGGGAATGAGTTCCATTCTTAGAATGGGTTACAGGTTTAAGAGTTAGGGCAAACTGGTGTTGTACCTTTGGGTGTTGGTTTTTATTGCAATTGGTTTTCCTTTGGACTCTTACGTCCCATTTTATATTTATATTTTTGTTGTTGTACGAAAAATATTTATCCCTAACTTTTATCTATGTTATTGTCTTGTATTTTTGTTTCTTTATTTTGAGTATGAATTATTTTGGGCCTTAGTACTTGGCATAATAAAGTCAAGGAAACCAAACTTATGCTAAGTGAAGTTATTATTTTTATAATTTATGCTTCTTCAAAATAAATTTTTTTAGTAGTAAAATGGGGGTGTTACTTTAGGGTCTGGGAAAAAGAGGATATTATACAAATATTATCCTCCCATTAACCACATTAGTTAACTAATCCTTAAGTGTATACATTGTATAAGAGGTCTGTAATCCAAGCAGAGTAGATATGATACCTTTGCTGGTACATAGAAGCAAATCAATCAACAACTGCACAATATAGAGGTTCCTCACCTTTTCTTATAGGGTAGCTAACCATATAAAGTGACCAAAATCAATGTAGAATCTTTTACTTTAAGTTATAATATTTTATTCAAAAATTATACTTGCCATTACCCCATAAATATCATAGTTAGCCACAACTTATATGAATTCACTACATCACAAAATGTCACATGATAGACACTAGATCAAACCATCACTTAAACCACCATTTTAATACTCATTTTTATGTTGATTTAGGTCGAGGTCAAACATGGTAAATGGTCAAATATGAAATAAAAAGCATAGAAAAAACCTATACCAACTAATGGATTGATCTAGTATAGTAAAACAAGATAACTTAATCACAACATGAAAACCACTTGACTAGTATGGGAAGCCTAAAGTTTTGTAAATTAGAGTAAACCACTCAGTTTGATTGGTGAGCTATTAAGACCACCAATCATATTTCCTATACTAGTCCTAGGCAAATAGGTCAACATCTGATTAGGTCAATGAGAACTAGTAAATTGGCAAAAAAGTTGATCAAGAGTCGGTTAAATTTTCTTAGAATTATTTTTACATATTTTATACTTTTAACCTAATATATACCACTAGCATAATCAATGTAAACCATTGGTATTATTATTAAACTAGTGTATCTCTTATGCTAATAGTTTGATGACTGACTCAACTTTGAAACTATAAAAAAACTAGTTGACTAGTCCAGCTAATGGATCGGTGAAGACCTTAGCGAGTTGACTAATATCAGGTCATAAGAAAACTTCTAGCACAACAATAATTGATTCAAAACACATTTAGTTAAATACGGTTTACTTTAACTATATGATTATTTATACTAAGGAACAGATACATACAATTCAATTATGACACATGCTATTCTAACTTAATATAATATATTCCCATATGTAATCTCATGTAAACAAACTTCATAACATCATGTTTCAACATCACTGCACAACTAAATTCACAAATCAACTCCAACACATGGATCTCAAGGTATATCAAACATGATTTTCATGATACAAATTAAGTTTCACATGCATAAATCACCATTCACAACCCATATACTTAACATGCTATAATATAAATAATAGAAAAACACTTAGGATCTCATATACTTGTTTTGTTGAAGATCTCATATAATTGTTTTGTTGAGCATAAAAAAACCCTATACCAAGTAATAAATACTGCTATACACGTTCATTTTTATGCTTAACACAACTTCCTTGCTATCAAACATTTTACATCAATTATCATGCTCAAAAAATGGAAGTGAAACACAACCTAGAGTTAAAAACAACACATGACACCATTATATCACATTAGAACATATTTTCTAAGTGTAATATGCTTTTACCAAAATCAAAAGTCTTCTAGAAACCAAGAATAGAATCACTCTAGCTACTCCAAGGCCACCTCCTTAGAACCTTGATTACCTTCAAAACAATCAATGAAAGCTTTTAGTAAAAACTAACTTTAAACTAAAAAATGATATAAAATAAATATAAAGAGTAGCAAGAAGATAAACCCTTTTCTCGAAGTGAATGAGTTTAAGACAGGTGAATGAAAAAATTTACCTCCACTTACACCTAACACTAACCCCGTATTGCTTAAGATAGACATTGTAATACCCTATATTTTTGTGAGATGGTGGAATGAGAATGTTGCTAATTTTTGGACCTTTGATTTTGATTTAATTTTATGATTTGGTTTGAGGCAAGGTTTGATTTGAAATCATGTTGAAAAATGGTGTTTACTGAGTTTTTCATGCAAACTGATCGGCCAGCTCCATAAACCAATCGATTGGTTATTTGTTTTAGCAAGATGTTTTTTTATTATCTAAATTGATCGATTGGTTGGAGGAAACTGATCAACTAGTTGTAGCTGGTCATATTTTTCAAGCTTGATTTTTTGAAAAACCCCTTACACTAAAATGGAACCTTACCACCCTATGCCAATTTGTCCCTAAGAGAATCCTAACCATTTTCTTAATGTATTTAGCCTAAAATATTGTCTCGAATCTATTTGGAGGTTGATTGGGACAATTGAGGGGGAAAGATGACCTTACCATTTTCTTCTTCCTACTCTCTCCTTTACACGTTTCTGAGATCAATGCTTCAATCTCAGGCATGATTCTGAGCAACTGGAAAATTCCTTCTACGATGACCTTCCATTACTTCACTAGTGTATGCTAATTCTAGCCTATTGATATGTATTCTCTAGAAACACCATTTGAGATTTATAGAATAAGTCAATAAATCTTGGATAAACTTCATCCGTTTAGCTCAAATTCAAATGGTTAATTGTAGGGTTTCAAGTTGATTCTTGTACCCTTTGTATTTTCCTTTGATTTGTTGGCTATAAATAGCACCCATCATCCTTTATATGCACCTTTTATTTCATCCACTAAATTCTATAAGTCTGATATTTACTCTCTCTTTTCTACACTTCAAGCTTTTCTAATTAATTTTCTTACACTCTTCTGATCCTGCCTCTAGCTCTCTCTTATTTTAATTATTAAGCAAGAGGAATTAGATTCTGGGAAAAAGGTTGAGTGGTCCAGTTGAGCTCTTCCCTTATTTTTCCTCAAGTTGGTATGTTCTTATTTCTTTCTATTTTTAAGTTCAAAAAATTAATAAGGTTTTGGTGTAATTTATGAGTTGAGATTGTGGTTTTAAGGTTTTAAAAGCTAAGAATTTCACCGTTGGAAATTATGGTTTAAAAGGGGATTTTGCCTATATTAAGTAAGTGATTTTGCTTCTAAAATGTTTAATAAGTATCCTTGCATGTTATGTGCTACCTTAATTTGACATCTGCATGTTAGCATAAATGAATATATCCTATATAAGTGGTTTGCATGGTTAGATGGTATGATTTGAGTAAAAAACATGAAATTTGGTAAAAACAGGATACGATGATTCCATGTTGTGAAATGCATGTTAATTTGGTTGAAAATATGTTAGAATATTTTGGTACACGTTTTAATGTGGTTGAGGATGATTTATATGTAAGAATTTGTATGAAATTTAATAGTTTGGTGCTATGATAGGGTAAGCCAATTGACTAGTTCCTAAAATAGTCTATTGGTTGATCCAACCCATCAACCGATAAGCCTTCAGAGACCTTAGTCCTAATCTCTACTTAACCAAATGACTGGTATATGAATAATTGATGGTTTACCCAAACCAATGGACCTATTTGAGTCTAACCAACTGACTGGTCGACCCAAATCGATCTACTTGTTGGTGCAACCAATCGACTAGTTGGGCCACACTAATTAACTGGTTTGCATGATTTGTTTCCTTTCGATTTGGTTATGCTTTGAGGCTATGTTTGGGACTATACTATGATTATTAATGGGATAAAATATAGATTTTATCTTGGATTATTTCCCTAATAAAAGGATTAAAATGGATCATAATTTATGGTATGCTCTATGAGTAATGGAAATATTAAATGGATATTCCACTTATGATAAGTGATGGTATTGAGAAAAGAGTAATGAAACTCAACATGGGCTTGAACAAAATAATATGGTGGATATTAAAATATTGGCCAAGGATAAATGGAAAACCCATATAGCTAGGAAAATGGGAAGAAAATGATTGATATAGATTAACATGCAAAATTACCTTGATTGCTTTGTATGGGCCTTTTATGATCACCCATCTTTATAAATTAAATACTAATCACATAAAGTGAATGATAATTGAGTTG
This sequence comes from Tamarix chinensis, assembly GCA_030549775.1. Taxonomy (NCBI): domain Eukaryota; kingdom Viridiplantae; phylum Streptophyta; class Magnoliopsida; order Caryophyllales; family Tamaricaceae; genus Tamarix; species Tamarix chinensis. The sequence goes on along the minus strand of CM060179.1, from coordinate 74,232,403 downwards.
AGTATAGGTTAGGGTTACCCAATCCTTGATTAGCTATCGAAGGTTAGTCTGCCTTCGGGCGGAATCTTGAGAGGTCTCGGTGCCTTACCTACTCTAGAAACTGATGATGTACTAGGGGGTATTGATACTAAAGGGTCTGGTTACCTAGGTGGTTAGCTTCGGCCTAGGCTTATGTCTATATTGGTTGGCTTTGGCCTAGACTTATGTCCATTCTGGTGATTGAATTTGGCTTGGACTTATGTCCTCTTGGTGACAGGCTTTGGTCTGGCCTTTATGTCTCTTATATGCATAGTCTTCCGTGGTATGTGAGACTATAAGGTAGTGTATAACCCATCGCTCGACGATAATAAAATATGGATGATAAGTAAACGGATGGAAAAATTTTAATGGTGACCAAGTGAATGGTTAATAATTGGATAAGGATGAAGCAATGGTCCGAATGATTAAAGAGGAATAAGAGATGGTTTATACACTTTGCTAATGGTCAAAATGACTAATCGGTTATGGAATGGAATATTGATTGGATGATTGATCTGTCTCATATATGTATAAGTAAATGGTATAGCCTAAAGGATTGAGTAATTGGAAATAAATCCTAGAAGTTGCCTGGATGATATCTGCTATTACATGTGTGAATACCCATGTGATGATAATGTGAAACCAAGCATGATATATTCTACTTTTTTGGAGTTATGCATGATAGCATGTCCTTATGTACTCCTACCTTCATATATATATGACTTTATCATGATGCATGTGGTATTTTATATCCATGTATGATATAATTGGTATAATAATGTCTACATTGAGCGAGCAACTTAGCTTACTCAGTACGTAGTGTACTAATGTGCCCATTTGCTATGTTACTTGCTCATTCCTACAAGCAGAGGGCAGTGTGTAGGTTTTATGTGATAGCCAGTAGGGGGCCTACTTTAGTTGGGTTGGAGCTTGAGAGCAAGGACATTGGAGATTTTTTGGTGGGGTCTGTGGCCGACTAAGATTTTAAATTGGGTTTCATACCCTAACCTTATTTTATTGTTGCCCAGTATTTCTACCTACATGTATTTTGTAATGATTTGGTTGGAACCCATTATGGTCCTTGGATGTAAAAACTCCTTTAAATTGTTTATTTAATATTTTTTATATTCTACTATTTTTAATGTTTTGGTTGGCTTTAGCCTTATATCTAATATTGGGTAGGCGACATATGTCTATCATCTGTTAGGTACAACAGTAACACCCCGTTTTTTCTACAAGTGTTTTCAGCTTCCGTAATGTTTTGAAATAAAATTTTTTGGTAGTGAAAAATGGGGGTGTTAAAAACATTAAAGAGTTATAAAAAATAAAATTAGAAAGCTAAAGTAAAATAGAAAAAAGGACAAATGGGTAACAAGGCTCAATATAGTAGGGACAGAGGGGGGGGGGAGAGAGAGAAAGTTTGCAATACTTAGAGCATTTCTTCACAACAAAGGGATGTTTAAAGGAGAATATGCAAGTAAAAGAAACCAAAAAGGCACAAATGAGATATAATGGTGTGGTTTGTTGACCTTTTAGGTCAAACAATATCACTGTCCTTGTTTTGATGACAATAAATGGGTTTAGAGAACTAATTAGTGAAAAACCATGAAACCAACACATACTTACTCAAATTATTTCTCAAAGTGTAAATTTAAAAGAGCAATCAAGTTTCAAAGCATAAGAGAAGATCGCACAAATATTACCAAGACTTAAGGTTTATGGATTATATTTCTAAGTCTAATGTTTTCTTATAAAGAGTTAAGTTGAGCTTTTATATTTTAATCAAAAATATTTAAAAAGTGTTTAAAACTTGACTTGAATTTATTTCATGGGAATTTGTGGTTGATCTTGATTTCTAAATCCTTCAAAGTTTTTAAATCTTTTTGTTTGGTAAAATATTCGATAAGTCTTAAGACCAATTGATTGCTTTGGTTTAAACCAAGGGGCATCAAATGAGTAAAACTCAAATGGATCAATTGGTGCACCAAACTAATCGACTAGTTTTATCAAACCAATCAACTAGTTTAATCAACTAGCCCATGGGTTTTGCTTCTATAGAAACTCATTCATATCTATTTGAACCAATTAATTTGTTTGACTAACCAATTTATGAGTTTTGATCCTATAGAAACCCATTTAATCTATTTAAACTTATTGAATGGTTTAACCAGCTAGTTCATGGGTTTTTCCCCATAGAAACTTATTCATCTATGTGTAAACTCATCAATTGGTTTTACCAAATTGATCAACTGATTTAGAACTAATTGATGGGTTTGACAAACCTATTGACTAGTTTGACTAACTAGGATAAGGGTTGAGGCAAGGTGTAAAATGGTTTTAACCAAGAAGCAAACCAATAAACTAGTCTGACGGACAAATCGATTGGTTTACTAAACCATGGTACTATTCAAATATGTTCATTGGACCAACTAATCACAACAAGAAACCAATCAACTGGTTTGTATAATGATAACTTTCCCATCTCAAGTTTGAACATATTTAACCGATTGGTTTGAAAAAAAAATCCATTTGCCTTACAATGAATTGAATGATTTGCCCAAATTGATATATTGGTGAGCATTAAATGTTGATTTTCTACTCATTGTGCGATACAACTTTTTGCCCATTTTGTGTCCAATGACTATCCGATGAGGGTGAGCTTTATAAACAAGATCTCTAATGATTTATTTCAATAAAGTTTTAACTACATTTACCATGTAGTTAATCATTTACTCTCAAAATCATTCAATTGCTCATTGAAACTCTCTTAACTTTCAAATACTGAGTTTTTTATTGAAAAATGTTCATTACTCACTTCTTTGAGATAGAGTTGCTCTACAATTGTGATATATTATTACATCTATCTATATTACATATCATCCAAAGTTATACACTTTCATATCTTAATTAATAGTGAGAATCAATTGTAATCACAGCCACCTTACAAGATTCATTACAAAGGGTTAGTGACTATTTGCCTAACATCTTGCAATATTCTTGTTGAAAGTTTTAAGAAGATAAATAGGTCAAGCAGTAAATCATATCTTATAGGATCATTGAGATTTTAAGGATCATAAACTTGGAGAATAGTAATCATCAATAAAATATGTCACTTGTTCAAAATAATAAAAAAATGTTCTTTTGGTAATGGATGTGGGGAGCAACTTGCTCTTGAACCAATATAGGTTGTGTATTTTTTTTTGTCATTTCCATTATGTTAAACCTTATTCACCCCTGTATGGTTCTTTTATTTGGTATCAGATTTTAGGCATCTCGCAAAGGATTCAACGTTTTGAGGTGAACAAGATCTACAAGCGGAATGTATTTAATTGGTTTAAATGAATGCATCTTCACCACAAAACTACCATTATCCAATTATGAGATGCTTGTCTACTAGAAGAATAAAATGATGTTATTTATTAAGTTCCAAGACTATGACATGTGGTCAATAGTCATTGAAGGGTCAATCAAAATTAAAAATGAGGCCAACGGTGAAATAGTGAAAAAGATGAGGGATGAACTCATGTATTCTTAAAAGAGAAAACTTACTCTTAATGACAAATGCATCATGATTCTTCATTGTGGCCTTGGTCAAAGATAGTAATACTACATCCAATTATGATCCACCTTAAAAGATATATGGGATAAGCTTGTTCTCAATCATGAAGGAACAAAACAAGTTTATGATCAAATAATCACTCTTCGCACTAGATAGTATGAACTCTTTAATATGAAGTAAGGTGAAAGCATAAAAAAAATTAAGCAACAACTTCACTTCTATTGTCAACAACCTCAAAACCATAAGGAAGGAAATTAATAAAGAAGAATAAGTGAGAAAGATACTGAAAGGTCTTATAAAAGAGTATATTCCCATGGTGACCGCTATTGAGGAAGTTAGAGATTTGATGAAGATGAACATTGAATAACTCTTGAAGAATCTCATGGTTCATCAATCAAAGATGGAAGAATGGTTGGATGAAAGAGAGAATATGCCTATATGTCTAAAAGTTTCCAATTAATATAGACATTAGGAATTAATTGAGGGCATGATAGAAAAAGGAATAAGAGGAAGGTGAAGAGGAAAGTCCTATGGATGATGAGGATGTGGTCTTCATAATCAATCAATTCAAGAGGATCCTTAAGTTAAGAGGAGGGATAAAGGGAAGATGATGAAGGCCATATTAGAAAAAACACAAGGAAACATAGAGAAGATAACATCGATGGTAATATCAAATGCCAAAATTATGGAAAAGCCAGACATGCCATCTAAGATTGCTATGAGTTTAGAAATAAAATAGCTAAAAAAATGGCAAGAAACAAGGGGAATAATAGCATCAACAAGGTAAGGAAAGATCCAAGAAAATATGTGGTCACCTTCGGTAAAAGTGAAGGTGAATCTAGGCATGAGTTCTTCCTCAAAGAGTTGAATATTTGAAGGTTAAAAGAGGTTAGTTTTGGTGGTTTGAAGATGAAGAAGATGAATGTGAATCTTTGAGAAACCTTCAAGGAAGGATTGAATAATGCTATTAATCTTAAAGAAAAATTTAAGGAATAATTTGCAAGAATTTTAACTTTGAATGTTTATCCAATAAGATATTTAAAGTGTCCTATCTAATATTACTCCGAGTAGTCTTGGTTACTAATATTCACTCACAAAAAAAGATAAATAGCCAAGGATATGAATTGTATTAGTTTTAAAATTAGGTTCAACATTCTTATGTTAAAAGGTGTCGACTTATGCCTTATATAAGTAGTCACACTTTGCTAAGTAGTACAGTAAGGTAGCTAAAGTAATATAAACATGGCTAACTAGCACACTAACTAGTAATATCAATATAACACTAACCTATATAATACGTGCATCGAACGAAAATTATTATAAATAAACGTAGCTAAGTGTTTTTATTAAAATAAATAAAAGGAGTCCTAATTTACATAAAAATGATAATTAGGTCTCCTTGAATTGTAAGTTAGACTTCAATGCATGATAGCTTATTTTGTCTTGTAGTAACTTGTAACATATGAAATCTTATATATGTTGACATATTAAAGTGCATTAATATTTTCCTTGAAAAAATGTTACATACTTTCAAGAATTACTTAAAGTACACTTGCTAAGGTTAGTTAAATTATTAAGATTATCATCAAAGAAAAATAATGTAATAGGCTTCATAACTAGGTATGCTAAATTTTCATCAACTTGAGAATCTATATAGGTTCTTGCATCATTCTCCCTACCTTGCTAAGAATTTGTTTTGAAATTGACATCATTATAATAAGGAGACAAATCATTAATATTAAATGTTCTTGAAATACTACCATAATATTTTAGAGGTTTAAGTTCATAAGCACCGTCTCTAAATTTTCTAATTATTTTAAATGGTTCATTTGCTATTGACATTAGTTTATGTTTTCTTAGATTAAATTTTTTTTGCAAATATAACCAAACTAAATCACTAAGAGAAAATACCTTTGGAGTGCAATGTTTGTTAGCTTATTTTTGGTATCTTTCATCAGCTCGTTCTATGTTCCCATTGATTTTTTGATGATGCTTTTTTAAAAACTCATCAGTTCCTTGGCCTCATAGCTTTTAAACTCACCTTTATTTAAGGGTGCCATATCAACTGGCATGTACATATTCATCCATACATAGTCTCGAAGGACTTGATCAAGTAGTACTTGAAGGAATTTGATTGTAAGTAAAATATGCATGAGCTAACTTAATATTCCAATATTTTTTACTTTTACTTACCAATTCTCTCAACAAAGTGCCAAGAGTATGATTTGTAACTTTAGTTTTTCCATCAGTTTGTAGATGATGTGGAGTACTAAATAACAACTTGGTGACTAAGATGTTTCATAATATCATCCTAAAATAACTAAGAAACTTGACATCTCTATCTAAAACAATACTTTTAGGAATTCCATGTAGTTTCATAATTAGGGATGGCAACGGGGCGGGTACGGATCGGGTACCCCTTATCCATACCCAAACCCGATAAGAAATTTGATAACCATATCCGTACCCATACCTGCATGGATATCCGTTACTTTACCCATATCCGTATCTGGCGGATATCCGTTACCCGACGGATAATCCGTCGGGTACATCAAACCTGTTATCCAACGGATTGAAATTACCTGTTTATCTGTTACCATTACCCGTTTATCCATTTTTGTACCCGTTTACCTGTCATAATATATATAATTTACCTACAAAATTATTTTTTGATATTAAAATATATATATATATATATAAATCCAATAATTCATCAACTTAGTAGCTAAAGTTGATAATGTATCTGTAGCATAATAGAAAAACATAGTAAAATATGCCAACAACAATATTGTTTAAACATAGTAGATAATGTCCAAAAAAAATAAAAACTAGTAGAACACAAATGATGTTCATAAATCATGATAGGATGAACTTTTCAATCTACATTCTTCAATCTTCAACCTTCAGACTTTAATCATCATGATTCATGAATCATGCATCTACCTGGTACATAAAAATAGTAAAAATAGATAGTCATATATATATATATATATATTACATTTGCTTATAACATTATAAAATTTATAAACATCTAAGTTTTACCTCATTTTCACCATTGTCGGAGTCCTCATCCTCAAAAGAAGCACGACAAGTGCCACGATAATGGGATACTTGATAGTCATTATTATCTAGAAAAGAATTGAAATAATAAAATTAATAGATAAAAGAATACATATTTCATAATTAAACTAAATTTTAATAATATAAATAAAATATTACCATTGTTACTCATCATTGTTGCCCAAAGCCAATCTCGACCACACATCAATGCTTCTAAAGTCTTTGGATGTAGCCGATTGCGGTAAGGAGTGATAAACCGACCGCTTGTGCTAAAATTAGATTATGAAGAAACTGTGGAAACAGGAATAGAAAGAATATCTCTAGCCATATTTTGTAAAATTGGAAACTTAGTGTTTGTCTTCCACCATGACAAAACATCAAAATTCTCCATCCTTGGCATAACAGCCTTCTCCAAGTAATAGTTTAGTTCGTTCTTTTGCGATGAATTAGTGATGCCATGGTTAGCTAACCACTTTTCATATATGTCTACTCCTCTAGAATCCAAACTAGCACTACCACCATAGGAAGTATGACTAGAAGTAGTTAAACCATAAGATGTACTTTTATTTCTCTCTATACGCTTCAATTTCTCCTCATACTCACGAAATAATTCATAACATATTCTACGGACTTTCTCTATCTCATAATAAGTGGAGTCTGGATAAATTAAAGAATAATAACATTCCACCAACTTCATTTTATATCGGGGATCCAAAATGGTTGCTACTGCCATAATCCCATGAATAACACTCGAATATTTATCAAATTTCTCTAACATTTTTTTTAGCCATATTCTTAATATCTTCATCTTCCTCTAATGCCCATTTAGTCAAAGCTAATCTAATTTGACATACCTTAGGGAAATATAAGTTATAAGTAGGATACTTATTTCCCGAAAACAACAAAGTAACCTCATAAAACAACGATAATTTTGAACAAATAATCCGAGCCAATTTCCACTCCTCGGAACTAGGACAACTTTTAGAGCTAGGCTCCAACCATGATAGACTCTCAAACACATCTTCATACAACAATGCAACATCAAGCATTAAGAAAGTGGAGTTCCATCTTGTCTTACAATCTTGTACTAAGGCCTTAGTATATGGAACTTCTTTTTGTTGAGAAACCTCTACAAACCTTTCTATTCTTTTTGGTGTTGCCCTCCAAAACACCACACTCTCACAAATATTTTCAATTGTCTTTTGGATTACATCCATTCCATCCCTAACAATCAAATTAAGAATATGCACAACACAACGCATGTGAAAATATTTTCCATGCATTAAAAAACACTTCGCTTGTAATCTCCTTTTCATCTCATCAATCATAGCATCATTGGTAGTACAATTGTCAATAGTTAGCGTTGTGAGCTTTGTATCAATATTCCAATCCACCAAAACAGTTAACAAAACATCACAAAGAACTTTAGCTGTGTGGGGAGCAGAAACATATATGAACCTTAACAAAGATAAAAGGAAACAAAACAATAAATGAGAATGAGAACAACACATTATCATATAGCATTAACATCGAAACTTAGAACTTGATGTAGATAAAATATTAAAAGTACCTAAGTATCCAACTTGATAAATTCCATTGAGTATCAATCCAATGAGTTGTTATAGCTGTAAAACCCTTCTTTTGATTTTGAGCGGTCCACATGTCAGTAGTGATTGAAACCCTACTCTTATTACAATGTAATAGGGACATTGTTTTGTTTTTCTCAAACTCGAACATCTTAAGAATATCACTCTTTAATTTATTCCTCGAAATCAACTTAAAAGATGGTTGAAGACCAGACACAAACTTTTTAAATCCTTCATGTTCCACTATAGAAAGTGGATACTCATGCATGACCACCATATTACACAAGTCTTTCCTTGAAACTTCTTGATTGAATTCAATGATCATTATCTTTCCCTTTCCTTCCCCCTTTTGAGTAAATTGCAACTTGTTTTGGACTACTCCTCGTATAACCTTAAAACCTACACACTTCTTTATATGCTCATGCAAATGAGAAGTGCCATTTCTGGGATCCCCACTTATACTTTTATTACAACCTTTACAAATGGCCTTCTTCCTATTAGTTTCCACTGCATTAAAATGTTCCCATACAACAGAAGTTTTCTTTATTTTTTTTCCCTAGAGTAAGTTGTTGCACTTCTACATCTTCCTCTTCCTCATTTGTAGATGACTCCATGGTATTGGGGTTACTAGCTGCAATAGATGAATATGGAGGTACTTCACTTGGTGAATCGGTAGTACTAGCTCTAGTTGCCATCCTTAAACCTAAAGAGAAGTATATACTATGTTATCAGCAGTACTTGACTTGATGAGTCTTAGTCGGAAATTTCAAAATTTTAAGATACAACCAACAATGAATTCATGTGCATTACAACAACAACAACAAAAACTTCTGTACGTCAACAACACCACGGTAGTTTTTCTTCCAAATACTATTTGTTTAACAATTAGTGGACCATTAACGTTAATGCTGTCCTTTCTTGATGGCTCAATTATTTCAGAAATAGTTATTTATAATATAGTCCATCCTCACTAAAAATTTTTTTTATTGATATAAGAATATATCGTATCATTACTATTTTTTTTGGTGGAATCTAAAACATTGATACAATAGCGTAGTAATATAAGTTTAGGAGGCATCAAACCAATAATACAACATCATATATCGTGAATATTTGATTAATATGCCTTGTTGTATTATTAATAGTTAGTTTATGTATAATCTTATATTTAGGTTATCTAGCTAGAAATCGACAAAATAATTGTAAGTTTAAGGTTCGTATGTGGTAATGGAATTAAGAAGATCCAAGAAGGATATCGAAGATATGTCAGCCAGGGATGATGATGATGTATTAGAAACACAGAAAATATTGGAGACAGGCCAACAATATCTCACGAAGTTGGCACTACCATTTTGGACGGTATTTTTTCTTCCAAACCAAACATCTATACATCACAACAGGTCAACAGCAAACCAAACCTTAAATTACAACAATTTGTGATTAACAAATTTAATTAACCAACTTACAGGTGGCAGGTGGCAGGCGGAGACAGGCGGAGACTGGCAATGAGGACTTGCAGGCGGTAGGTGAGGCGGCCTCTCGATTCGACAGACAGAAGAGGAAGACGAATTGGACTGGAGACTCGAAGAGGAAGACTCTGATTCAGAGTTACAGAATTTCTATTCAAGAGAAGAGAAGAGTGGGCGACGGGCGGAGACAGGCGGAGATGGGCGAGTGGGTGACTGCCAAGGGGCAATGCACCGACACAATTCGATTCGAAATCAAGAGAAGATTCGAACTGTCGAAGACTGAAGAGTTACTCGACTCTTGTCGAAAACAACTCCATTCACAACTCCATTCGAAATCTAATATGACGGAAGTAAGATTAAGCCAAGAGTATTGATACAAAGTTACAAAATTTCACCAGTGAAAGTGTGAAACTCGACGGCTAAGACTAAGAGTCACCACGACACCACCTCTGAATCTGAAGAGTGAAACTCGATGGCTACTCGGCTAAGGATGATGAGACAAACAACAAAAATAGAATTTCTAGATTTAATTTTAAGTAGGGTTGTAGGTAAAATGACAATTTAATTTCTAATTATAACCTATTCTTGTATAAAAAGTTAAGGGTAAAATGGTAAATATATAACAGGTAAATTGGTATGGATATGGGTACGGATATGGATATGGATATCCCGTACCCGTATCCGTACCCAAACCCGCCGGATATTTTTAACCCTTACCCATATCTGTATCCATATCTGTTTATCATTATCCATATCCATATCCGTAGTGTAAAATCCGTCGGGTTTCGGGTATTATCCGCCCCATTTACATCCCTATTCATAATTTATTTAAAATACAAGTTAGTAACATGTGTAACATCATCAGTTTAATTACATGGAACAAAATGAGCCATTTTAGAAAATATATCTACCATGACCATAATAGAATATTTACCTATTTGTATTCTAGGAAACCCTAAGATAAAGTCCATACTAATTCCTTTACATGGTTGACTAGGCATAGGTAATGGTATATATAAACCTTTGTGAAAAAAACCTTTTACTCTTTTTGCAAGTAACACATCCGTTTACTATAAGTTTTAGACTTTTAATCATGCGTGGATAATAGAAGTTTTCTCGTAATATTTCTAATTTCTTTTCAGTATCAAAATGTCCCGCTATAGCACCTTCATGTACCTTTTTAATAAGTAAATCTCTAATACTTGATCTAGGTATATAAAGTTTATTAAGCCTAAATAAAAATCCATCTTATAATGCATAATTGCCATAATATCTGTTTTTTTAAATTCTCGATATTCATCACTAAAAGCTTCATTTTTAGGATACAATTCTTTTAACATTTCAAAACCTAGAAATTTAACATCTAATATGACAAGTAATGTAGACCTTCGAGAAAGACCACCTAAGTATCTAGCACATTTTGTTCTTGTCTTTCTTGCATAGCACACAAGAGTGGTAGTCTTTCAAATTCCCTAATATATTTTTCTATATTAAGTAGTCCTTACCTAATAGTAGTCAATTTGATATAAATTTCTTGTTCATACTCTTTAAGAATAAATTTTTTTCTTAGGTGTCTTTTCAATTTCTCCCAAGACTCGATTTTACTTTTTTCTTACCTTTCACGAGTCCTCTTAAGATTACCATACCAAGCCCTAGATGTTTTTTTATTTAAAATTTGTGAGTTTCTAATATACATCTATGTTCATCATCATACTCTATAAACTCAAATATCGCTTTTATTTCATACAACCATTCAAAAAAAATCTACATTTAATCCACCATAGAAATCAGGGAGATCAGGCTTAATACATTTGTCTTCAAAATGGTTATACCTTGATGGTAATTTGCATCAACTCATCAATTGTGGCTAAAATCATTAAATCCATTCTCGTTTTCCTTCTTCTCATTCTCCATTAGGTTTTTTATTTATCCACCTTGTGCTTGTACTACCCTCCTTACCATGCCTTCTACTCGGTATGGGTGGCCTCCGTGGTGTTGTGCATGTGTTGGAGTGTCTCTTAGTTGGCTACTCTTGTGTCCAACCTTTGAAGTTGACTTTTAATGGAAGGATTTTGATAAATTTGTGTGTTGGAAGCATACACACTTGCTATAATTTGTTGAAAAGTGTCGAACATTCCTTCCATGGACACTTCTTCACATATAGCTAGTGTTCTTGATGAAAGTTGTTTGATAGCTTGTGTTTATTGTTGGCTGTCGATTATTGATAAATTCTTTACGAAGTTTCAAGAATCTTTGAAGCTTATTGGGTGTGGAAATGGATTAGTAATGAAAAGGAAATGGTTGAATGTATTCCACCGATATTTGATGTACGGTGATGGAAAGAGTGTTTAAGGGATGAAGCTGTCTTCAAACCCGAGAATGGTTCAAAGAATATTCTTTGTGAGTGATTAAATGCTAATATAGGAAGAAGAGGCCGGAAATCAAAGTAATGTTCAATCAAGGCTAGGAGAAATGTTGAATCCTCTTGCTTAAATCAAGATGATCAAGAAAACATAGGATGGCGGGTTTGAGGATAGGTAAAATGCTCAAACAAAACTTAGAAAAGAAGAAGATTATTGGGAGTGCAAGAGTGGAACCAATCAAATATATGATGATTTTAGGATCGAATTTCCATGCATGTATTCAGTGCAACTTAAGGGGAAATGTTAAAGGATCGAACTTTGTCAACTTGAAGGATCAAAGATTCAAAGAGAATTTGAATATGGCTACAAATGTGGGACTTCTTCATGTTGCATGTATTTGAGAAAGGAATAAGAAGTTTGAAGAGAAAGGTTGGCAATTCAATGGTGGAAATGCAAACTTGGCTTTAATACCAAAAATGGCATGGGCTCTTCCTCAAAGTGTTGAAGATTTGAAGGTGATAAGAGGTTAGGTTTTGTGGTTTGAAGATGAAGAAGAATGTGAATCTTTGAGCAAGATTCAAGGAAGGTTAGAATAATCCTATGAATCTTCAAGCAAGATTCAAGGAAAAATTCAGCAAGATGTTTAACTTTGAATGTTTCTCTAAGAATAAATTCAAAGTATTCTATCTAAGATTATTCCATGTAGTCTTAGTTAGTAATATTCACTCACAAAAGAGAGAAATAACCAAGTTTATTATGTGTATTAGATTTCAAAATAGGTTAAACATTCTTATGTTATAAAGTGTCAACTTATGCCTTATATAGGTAGTCACACTTTTCTAAGTACTGCACTAAGTTAGCCAAAGCAATATAAACATGGCTAACTAGCACAGAAACTTGTAATAACACCATAGCACTAACCTATATAATATATGAATCGAATGAAAAATTATTACCAACGAGCGTATCTAAATATTACATGAAAATAACTAACAAGAGTCGTTATTTTCATAAAAATGAGAACTATATCTCCTTATCTTGTAAGTTTGACTTTCATGCATAATAGCTTACTTTATCTTGTAATAACTTATAACATACGAAATCCTAGCTATATTGAAATCTTAAAGTGCAATAATCTTATCTTTCCAAATATGTTGCATACCTACAAAAGTTACTCAAAGTACACTTGTTAAGGTTAGTCATATTATTACGATTATCATTAAAACAAATAGCATAATTGTTACACCCCAAAATTACCCTACCTTTATTTTTCGGTATTTAAAATTTTTATTCAAAACTAACCTTTGAACCTTAGCATAATTGTTTTATTATTAACCTTTATCCCATAACCCTACTAAATTCCTAAATATGCCCCTGATTATTTTATCTCTTTCCTTTTTGTTAATGTAATACCCTATATCTTTGTAAAATATTAAATGAGAATTGTGTCAATTTTTGGGCATTTGATTTTGATTTAGTGTTATGATTTGGGTTGAGGCAAAGTTTGATTTGAAATAAGTTTTTAAAATATAATTTATTGAATTTTTTAGGTAAACCGATCACCGGGTTCTATGAACTGATCGATCGGTTTGTCGTTTCATCAAAATGGATTTTCTTGATGAAACCGATCGATTGGTTATGGAACTGATTGACTCGTTTGTAGAATAGTCGGCCGATAGGCCGAAATAGGTTGACTGGTTTGTCGAGCTAAGCACATTTTCTAACTCAATTTTTTAAGAAAATTTCTTTTACTAAAATGGAACCTTGCCAACCCATGTTGAATTGTCCCTCATACATTCTTAACCATTTTCACAATGCATTCAACCCATAATACCACCTTAGATCGATCTAGAGGTTAATTGGGACAATTGAGGGGGAGAGATGACCTTAACCTTATCTTCTTCCATTTCTCTCCTCTACACAATTATGAGATCAATGCTTCGATCTCAAGCTTGATTCTGATCAGCTAGAAGATTCCTCCCATGTAACACCCCAAATTTTACTACTGAAAGAATTTCATTTGACTATGGAAGCATATAAGCAAAATATTAGGTACCATAGTAATTGACATAAGCCTGATTTTTCCAACCATCCTTACATCAATTAAAAGGCTAAAATCATTCATTAGAAAATAAGGAAATTAGAAATGGAAGAACTTTTATAAATATAATATGTGTTTGGAGGTTAACTCTGAATTACAATAAACAAATTCAAATTAGGGGATACCATGGATTAAAGAGTCTAAGAAGGTATTCAAGTAAATACTTCAAGTGGATAACATAACTCTTCACCCAAACACCTAGTATAGATAAAATTTTACTCATCCCCACATAGTGCATCAAAAATAGCAAAGTCATCTAGCTGGTCTTCAAAGACCTACACAAAAGAATCAGGATCTCTTGCTCGTGGGAATGAGCAGCATCCATGAAAAGGGTGGTCAGTACGCTATGTACCGAGTAAGGTAACAATAGTATTGAATCAAGGATACAGATAAAACATGCATTCACAACTAATGAAAAATCTCATAAGCTAAAATACTTTTCCAAGCCTCTTTATTAGGTATAACTATTTTTTTTATATACGTTGAGTTTAGGAACCCTACTATTCTTAAACTAGTAGAACAACCTAAAGTACCTTCTTAGGGATAAAACACCTGAGCCACTATTATTATCTGGTAGAACGGATATAAAAACATCATATTCCCAGGGTAAAACACTCCCGAGCTGCTCATTCCACTTTTCACTATTATCACCTTATTCCTTACTCACATACTCTTTCCACTTTAAGCCATTGGTGTCTTATCCATAGGTTACACAATTTATATTTTCATTCATGATAAGCAGAGTCCCCACTATTCTTAATTCGGTGGAACATACTAAAACACCTTCTCAGGGTAAAATACTCCTGAGCCACTATTATCCTACAGTGGAACGAATATGAAAAATCACTTTGGCCCTAATCAGATAATCTTTCACTTTAAATGATTAATATTTTATTCATGATCTATTTATAGGTACCAAATATATTAAGGTAGATAAGCACATCACACAGGTAATAAGGCCGATCTCCTGAGTTAAGATCCTTTAGATCCACAAACCCTAATTTTACACTCCTAACATAACTTCTCTTATATTCATCATTTAACCACCAAATATAATATATCATTCTCAAATATTATCATTTTGACATACCCAAAATTTATAGTCTAACACCCACGTCTTACACATATAGTAATAGTCTTATCCCAAATGTTACTATTTATAAAGCTCCCAAAATCTTAATTTCACATATTAGTCATAACTTTTCCCATAAGGCTTATATGATTGCCCAAATTCAATAAACCTCCTTAAATTACCAACACTAACAACATATCCAAAATTTATAGTCTATGTCAAGGGTTTCTACATGGGATAATAGTATTACCATTTTAAGGTTTCTATGTCCTAATTAAGCTATTATCTTATTTTGAGGAACCCACAACATTCAATAATTACTCCAAATACTTCTACTAATATCTTTATCATAATTAATACACCTAATACATTAAAATACCAAGATCTCTAGATTAACCCATATTACTATTCCATAAGTTATATTTTTCCACGAGTATGACTTAGCATAATAAGATTATATCAACACATCTTTCCCATTCCCTTTATATCATATAAATCCAAATTATCACAACATATCATTAATAATATACATTCCATCATATAACAACAATATCATGATAATACATATATCCATGCAAGCATTTAACACAAAACCCTAAAACATCGATTATTATACTTACAGATAAGGACACTGGGCTCTAAGCACGTAAAAACTATACTTCCTCCTCCAAGATCACCTAAAAAAAATAAGATAATACATGATTAGGCTCAAAGATTATAATCGAGGGAGAATTTAAGGTAAAGGAGGGTAAAAATGGAAATAACTAGAGTCGAAGGAAAGCTTGAGTTATGTGGAAGTATGGTGGTGTTATGGTAAAATTTTTGTGGTGTTTGGGTAAGTTTTTGGGGTGAAAAAGTGGGTGCATGCTCGAAAAGAAGGGGCTGCACGGGTGTGTGGCATATGGTGCACACCTTGGCCATGAGTTAGGATCCTACATGGGTAGGTTGTGTGAAGTGGCACAACCTTGCTCGCGCAACTGATTTCTCAAAAAATAACAAACAAGGGCACATGAGCATGTGAAGGCTGTGCACGAGCCGTGTGAGGGTGCATGGGCAAACTGTGTTGGTTTGCACGAGCGTGTGATAAGGAAAATTAGAG
This sequence comes from Tamarix chinensis, assembly GCA_030549775.1. NCBI lineage: Eukaryota > Viridiplantae > Streptophyta > Magnoliopsida > Caryophyllales > Tamaricaceae > Tamarix > Tamarix chinensis. The sequence continues at coordinate 74,216,076 of CM060179.1, read as the reverse complement.
GTGTACATCCATGCATGAGGTCGTGCGTGAGTCGTGTGTCTCACAAAAATGCAACAAACATGAGGAAAGAATAAGGAAAAATGGTGGTGGTCGATGGTGAAGGTCAATGATGATGAAGGGGAGTGTTAGGGTGGCCTTGGTGGTTGATCCACCAAGATTTAAATAGTGCTTGAAGGTTGTGGTGGTGCATGATAGTGATGGGGTGGTTCGGGCATGCAAAATAGAGTAGGGAATGAAGGAAGAAGAAGAAATAAGGAGATAGAAGAAGAAGAAGGAAGAGATGGATTCTTGGGCATTGGTGATGATAGGTGATATGGGGCTATAATGAGATAAATAAATGAGGGAGAAAGAGGGTGGTGAGTGGTGTATATTTATATATGTATGGTGGCATGCAAACGTGTGTACAAGGAGATGTAGAGGGTGGTAATGATGACGGTGATGGTGCAACTATAGTTTAATGATGATGGTTGCAGGGGAAGAAGAGATGCATGGTAAGGGTGAGGGATGATAAGAGAAAATTTTCAATGGAGAAGAGGTGAAGTGATGGTTGTGTGTGGTAGGGAGTAAGATGAAGCACACACAAGAGAAGGAATTGGCACTAAAAAGGAAGAAAGGAAAAAGAAGAAGGAAAAAAAGGGCTAAGTTAGGATTACATAAATTTGGATTAGCTAGAATAGGTAGGATTATTGTCATAAATTTACATAAATTAAGATTAGATTTCAAAAAATAATTTATGCAGGTCAAAGATTTGGATTAGGTTAATATTTCGGGATTAAGAAATTTAGGTAAGGCTATAAAATAAATATTTTCTTGATATTAGAATCAGATTAAGGTATGAGATTAGGTTTAGCAAAATTTTGGGGTATTGCATTCCACATTGACCTTCCATTACCCTTCTTGTGAATTCAATTTTAGCCTAATTGACCTGCATTCTTCAGAAACACCATTGGAGCTCTGGATAATAGGTTAGCATATGTTAGACAAAATTCATCCATTTAGCTTGAATTCAAATGGTAAGTGTAGGGTTTTGAATTGTTCCCCAACCCTTTATGATTCTTCCTGATTGGTTGGCTATAAATAACCCCAATCACCCCTTCTGTACACCTTTCTTTTAGTAACCAAAAATCCTTAACTATTTGTATTCATCCTCTTCCTTTCTACACTTCAAACCTTGTAATTTATTCCTTGCACTCTTCCGATCCTTTCTCTAGCTATCTCTTGTTTTAATTATTAAGCAAGGAAGAGTTAGATTTAGGGAAAATGATTGAGTAGTTCAGTTGAGCATCCCTTGTTTTACCTTAAATGTGGTATGCCCTTCTTTCCTTTCTACTTCAAGTTCAATATTATTAAAGCTTTGTATGGAATTCTAAGTTTATAATCATTATTTTGTAGGTTTTAAAAGTTGAGATTTTCACAGATTGAGATTTCTATTTTAAAGGGAGTTTTGCTTGCATCAAGTTAGTGATTCTTACTTCTAAAATGGTATATGAGTATTCCTGCATGATATGAGATTCTTTAAGTTAATCTTGTATGTTGGCATGAATTTATATACTTTGAGAATTAATTTGGATGGGTAGATTGTATATTTTGAGTAAAAATCATGAAACTTGAGAAAAATGGGATGTGATGATCATATGATAAGTTATGCAAGTTAATTTGGTTGGGAATGTGTTGTAATATGGTGATCAATTTTTCTAATGCTGTTAATGATGATTCATAAGTATGAATCTACACAAAAATAATGGTTTGATGGTGTTGTAGGGTAAATCAATTAACTGGTGTGGTCAAATCAACAGACTGGTTCCTAAAACAGTCGACTTGTTAACCCCACCTGTAACACCCCAAAATTTACTACTAAAAATTTTTATTTTTGTGTAAGTTAATATATAAAATAAGCGGGTGTTACCACTGCACTTAACACGAGTCCGGTTTCTTACCATTCTCATATTAAGTACAAGGCTAAGAAATATGATAACTTTAAACAGATATAAAGATAGGACGAGATGATAACATAATAAATGAAAATACAATGTTAGGAGGTACACTCCAAATACATATGTTCAAAATACAATAAAAGAAAATATGGGACCTAAGAGTCCAAAAAGGGTAGTCAGATCCAAAACATTAACATCAGATAATGGTGACTCTACTCCCAACCCATAGAATAAGATCACTCAACCACAGGTAGATAATCGAAAGGATCAATAGTCTCATCATCAAGAGTCTCACACACCTGCGGGACAGCACAGACAAATGCGTCTGCTCCCCCAAATCGATCGGGATCATTACATCAACTCAAATGATGTCAGTACGCAACGTACTAGTAAGCTAAGTTATTCTACGAGCATAAAATTTACATGTTGAGATATGGTAAGCACAAAATTGACATGCAATAGGACGATAGATCATAGGTAACATAAGATAATAACAATACTAAAATATTTCAGGTTATTATCTTTACTTTAGTGATCAAACACATCATATTAACCACACTAAGTACTAAGGAGATAGATAGAACTGGCATAAATGCGACCTTCCTAGGCACAACACACCTAGAAACCACATTTACATCCATTGGAATGGAGAATGGCATAAACACAACCTTCCAGGGCATAACGCTCCTAGGCACCACTAATACACAACTAATCCTTAAGTATGCATGCCCCCCTTATAAGCCGGTGGAACAGACACATATAGAGTAGACTAGGGCCACTATAGTTCCGAATGAAATAGGGAAATAATTGATCAATAATAGTAATAAATTCAATCCTGAATCATGTGATTCCTTCACTATAATAATTAATATCTTATTCTTAAAGATAGTCAACACACATCAACAGGAGGTCACACTTAATAATTAGATGAATTCATTCCAACCTTGTGTTATACCATAAAACTTCTATTTCTAGGGTTAAACAACCCAAAAACATTAAAAAAGTGATAGGTGATAAGGTCAAGATAAATTTGATTAGTTCCTAATCCAATTATTTAACAAGATAGAACACGTTGACTATGGATATCAGTTCTAAGTCACTTAGGTTGCCACTTAAGACCATCAAGCACACAACTTAGGTTAATCTTGCATAATTAGTAAAATATCTAAACAATCCATAATCCAATTATTTAATTAAGGATATTAATCCAATATTATTCATAGAACATTAGTCAAGTCAACTTAAGGTCCTACCACACAAGGATGAAGCATAAAACACTTAGAACTTTTTAAGCACCCTTAAAAGTCCACTAACTTATTAATTTGGGTTGACCTATCAAAAGACCTCATTAATAGCTCAAATTTAAAAAATACCTTAATTAAAATATTAATGAAACCTTGTACAAAAATCATAACTTGAACTTATAGATTCGCACATAAAATGATAGATTTACCCCTAGGGTTGTTCTATACTTATTTTAACTCCATATTAGTTAACTTACGTTATTAAGGGCTAGCCTACCACAAACAAAGTTAACCAAACTTCCTAAACATGACCCTAATTCCCCTAGATAGAACCAAGTAGGGACTTATGAAAACGGTGACCGAAATTACCATTTTATGCCTAACTTTACCTAAAGTGTGTCTAAACTTGTTTTAATCATATCTCAAGTTATATGACTCCAAATTAAGACTTCTTATACATAAAATTCTATGTAAAGGACCTAATTAAAACAATGGTGATGTTAGTTTTACTAGGTACCCACTAAAAAGATGAAAATGGCCTTGGCAGAGAGCAAAGTCAAAGTTCCAACTATGACATAAACTTCAAATTCAACCAAAATTGTCCCAACACTTTAAATACTTTTGACACATATTAAAATAGCCTCAGAATAATTTTAAGCAACCAAGGAAAAGCCAAAAATAGCCTTAACCAAGCCTTAATTGGGTGTTTTTATGCTCAAACCTCCATTTTTCACACTTAGTTTCATAATCTCACAATAATACAATATACCACATAATTAGAACATAACATATAAAATATCCACCACACATAATAATGCATAAATTTCATATTAAGGTCTAGCATGCTTCTACTCAACACAAATCACATAGAAAGGGTATAACATTTAAGGCATAAGAATAGCAAATAAATACTATAACATGCTAGGATATATATTTATGCTATAAAAGATAACTTGCTTAGAACTAAAATATACAACATCATGCTCCCCCATTTTTAGTACACTCAAAATAAGAATAGCACAATATTTTAAAAAAAATACAACCTATAAGGCATGCTAAGAAAACACCACAGAACAACATGTATAAATCTCCATGCTAATAGAGTAAGAATAGATTACTAGCAAGAAAGTCTTGTAACTAAAATAAGTCCTTATTTTCTCATTCACTTACCACCTCTTGATCACAAAAGAGCTATTCTTGGCTAACTTTGAGAAGCTCCAAAAACAAGGGTAAAACTCCACCTAAATGACTTCTAAAGCAAGGGAAAATGATGCAAACATATATTGGTATGATGTAGGATAATTTGGAGAAAGAAAATGAGGATAAAAGTGAGGAAAAAGTGATAAAATCTGTAGCACAAAATTGTAGTAGCTGGAGCAAGGTAGAGGTGGGAAAATAGGTACCTTTGATGCTTCAAACCATCACCAACAATTAAGGTACCATGAGGTAATGTTAGGAGGTTGAATTAGGATGATTATGGCATGCATAAATGGAAGAAAAATGGACTAGAAAAATGGGGTAAAATGGCACAATTTGGTAGCAATATTAGGGAAGGAGAAGAAGGGAGAGAGGTTCCAAAGTTTACAAGTATGTGTGTGTTTAACTTATGTAAAGTAATGCAATGTAAAGGAGTGCAGATAGAGGGGGATTGGAGTCAGGTCTGGGATAGAATGACATGATTTCAGATCTACCATTTTGTGACAAAATCTGAAATGAGGTTGCTTAAAGCTCACTTAAAGGAAATGCTAAGGGTAGGTTTGCTTTAAGTACAACTATGTGATGATTTAGGTGTACTTTGGGTGAGAAATTTGGTTAACCCAAAGTCAACCTATGATATCAGATTTTTAGTTTATTTAGATCATATTTAGGATCCAAATATATGATTAGAGTGGTTAGTTGGATTAGTTTAAGATTAAAAGTGTAAAGAAAGAGTTAAGAATAGACTTTTGCATGAAATAAAACGTAAATGGATTCAGAATATTACAAAAATATAGCATAAAGTTTGGAATAAATTTAGAAACCTAAATATATAAAAATATTTTTTGTTAAAGTTGTTTCGGTTTGAGGAAAATCAGGGTTTGTTTGAGTTAAATTGATCGATTGGTCGACCTAAACTAATTGACTCATTAAGCCAGGTCAATCGACTGGTTTGACTCGTTTGTGTGATTTGTTTCCTTTTGGTTTTGTTATGTTTTGAGGGTATGTTTGGGGATTTTATATGATTATTAATGGGAAAAAATATAAATTTTTATCATGGATCAATGACCCAATGAATGGATTAAATGGATCATAATTTATGACATGCTTAATGAGTATTGTAAAGGATAAATGGGTATACCACTTATGAAGTGTGATGGTCCTTAAGACAAGAGCAATGAATCATATCATGTGTTTGAATCAAATAACATGATGAGTGTGAATAATACTGGACAAGGATAAATGGAAAACCCCATGTGGTTGGGAAAATGGAAAGGATTGATATGGAATAAGAATGGAATTGCTTTTCTTGTTCTTGTATGGGCCTTGTGTGATCACTTACTGTTATGAGTATTTATTAATTATGTAAAGAGAAAGACAATTGAGTTGTGTATGGTTCTGGGTTACCTGATAATCAATTAGCTATTGGGGGTTAGTTTATCTTCGGGCATTTATTGGTGCCTTTGGGTGGGATCCTAGTGATCCTCGTACCTTACCTACTCTAGACACTAATTATGTACTAGGAGTTATCGATACTAAAGGATATTTTTACCCAGGGGGTTGGCTTCAACCTAGACTTATGTCCATACTGGTTAGCTTTGCCCTGGACTTTATGTACCTTGGTTTGGATAGGATTCCATGGTATGGGATTGTAACACCCCCAAAATTCACTACTGAAAAATTTCGTTTTATTAAAAGATAATAGCGGAAGCCGATAAATAAAATGTGAACTTTGGGAGTATTACCGCCACACTTAGTACCAGACCGGTTCACTCATACCCTTCCAGTACCAAGTGCTAAGGCTAAGAAAATGAAATACAACTTGAAACAAAATCAACACACATAATTCAGAGTAGCGCATCAAATCGTTTACCGGAATAAAATCCACCAACGGTGGTTACTTTAACAACGTTAATATTTAAAACCAAGAATTTAAATGAGAAAGAGAAAAAGCTAACGATACCGGATAATTCCTTACTCTCTTTCCCATGGCCCACTTGAGTAGCACCTAAAAATACCTGCAAGGGCACTGCCCATTGAATAGGCAGGGGCCCCATAAAGGGAATCTCTTCAGTACTATGATACTGAGTAACCCTTTAATACCACACTTAAAGACAGGCCCGCATACGGCACATAATGCAAGCTACACATATAAATAATGAGAGATGCATACATAGCAATAAAAAACATAATACTTTAAGACACGATCGATACTTTGGGCCTTAAGCCATGTCATAGTGTAAGATCAATACATTCAGGCCTTAAGCCATTATTCCATCATCATTCAATCAATATCATATTTTATATCCATGTGAGTGCGAGAACCCCACTATTATAGCCGGTGGATCGGAAGTCAACACACAGGGCAAAACACCTCTGACCATTATTATTTCCGGTGGACCGGAAGGTAAACACACAGGGCAGAACGCACCTGACCACTATTATTTGCCGGTGGACCGGTCTGGCCCCGACTCACATGGTGTTCCACTATAAGTGATTAGTATTTTTCCATAATCTTATTCACATACAATACTGGTTTTATTGAGCTCGGGACCCCCACTATTTTAGCCGGTGGACCGGAATATATATAAAATCATCATCCAGGGCACAACGCTCCTGGACATTATTATAACCGGTGGACCGGTACTCATAATCACATACCAGGGCAACACGCTCCTGGACCACTATTGTATCCGGTGGATCGGTACTCAATATCACATACCAGGGCAACACGCTCCTAGACCACTATTATAACCGGTGGACCGGTACTCAATATCATAATCATCTGGGCCCGGCTCATTAATATTCCACTTTCAATAATAGTATCTTTCCTTTTCTTTAATCAGCACATCAATCATATTTATTTGCCTCGAATGGGAGATCGTTAACCCGGGACACAAAGGTGCATCGGTCGTACCGGTGCATATCAGCTACTCAGTACCCTTCAACCATGAATCCAAGGACGCAAATGTACCCTGGTCGTACTGGTGCATAAAGCTAACTCAGTACCCTACCGACAAGGACACCTAATCCATAAGTATGCATACCCCCTAACTAGGTCCGTAGAGCTAGGAAGAGTAAGATATAGGGCCTGACTGGGGCACAAAGGTACACCAGCAAATACCAGAATAATCGTGGACTAAACCACGTCCTTAGGGTAGCGACCCCTAAGGAGTCACCATTCCCGATCTCGAGGTCTTTCACTTTAAGTAATAGTGTCTTAATTAAGGTGATCACGAAAAGCACGATAATCCGACACTTATTCACTTTCAATCGTTCTGATATCATTAATCTTTTCTTATTCAGATGATTATCCAGGATATCACAGAGAAACCATTAAGGCCATACTAATTATCAAATACTCTTACTTGGCTAATCAGCATCATTTAATCATATTAATGTTCCACAATCTCAAAGACATATTAGGTACAAATTACTCATTTGCCCTTTACTTATATAATTGTTAAGTATCTGTTCCTTACTTGATAAATTACCACATTACCCTTAAGGTTGCATAATTACCAAATTACCCCTTGTCCACTTTAGATTACCAAATTGTCTCCTACACTTTTTAAATCACCATTCACCCCTCATAATTACTACACTTATCATATTTCCCTTTTGGTTGGTTATATTACCAAATCGCCCTTCTCCTTTGTTATAATTACTAAATTGCCCTTGAGTCGGATAAACTAATACATTACCCTCCTTCATTATCATGATTACAATTTTGCCCGCTTAGTTGGTTAAATAATTATCACTTTACCCTTTAATCGGCTAAATTACCAAATTGCCCCTTCAGTTGGATAAATTACCAAATTGCCCTTCTCCTTTATCATAATTACCATTTTACCTCTCTCAATTATTTTAATTTCCATTTACCCTTTTCAATTATCATAAATTCCAAATTAACCGTCCTCATAATTAATTTACCCCTCTTCATAATTACAGTTACCAATTTTATCCTTCTCCATATTTAAAATTACCATAATGCCCTTTAATTGGTTAATTTACCAAATTACCCTTCTATAGCATCATACTTATCCAATTGCCCTTCTACAATCATAATTTAATTTCTAAATTATCTTTTGTCGTTATCATAATTACCACGTTACCCCTTACTCCCAAGTTTACCATAATATCCTTTTATTTACAAAATTACCATTTTACCCCCTTACGTCCAATTTTACCATAATATCCTTTTATTTATGAAAACTACCACCATACATCTTTTACTTTACAAATTACTATTTTACCCTTTCACATCCAATATTACCATCTTTATCTTTCCATACATAATTATCATTTTGCCCTTCTTTCCCAAATTACCATATTACCCCTTTACTTATAAATTACCACTTCACCATTCACTTATAAAATTTACCATATTACCCTTTACTTATGAAATTACGATTTTGCCCCTCTACCTCCAAAATTATCATAATGCCCTCCTTCATCCAAAATTACTATTTTATCCCTACTTCCAAAATTATCATTTTACCCTTCTTTCTCACAACCTACAATTTTATCCTTTACTTATAAATTATCATTTAACCCCTTTATTTTTAAATTACCAAAATACCCTTTTACTTATAAAATTATCGAAATACCCTTTTCACTTATAAAATTTTCATTCAACCCCTTTATTCACCATTTTTATGAATTTACTAACACTACATAAAATAATGATATTAATACTTCATTTTTATCATCTAAGTCCACCAACTTGTCATTTTTCAACATAATACTCATTAGCAACTACACACATTGATTTATATACCTCGTAAGCATAATTACTAAAATACCCTTAAACAATAACATCATTCATGCATTAACAACATGGTACATCATAAATAAGTATTTAACATTTCTATCCATATTCAAACTCCTTCTTTATTTAACATACCTACATACGGCACAAAAGTTATCATGCTTTTTCTTTTTATCAAACAATATAAGAACCATATACATATCATGCTAAGCATACAAAACATGCATAAAAATATACTAAACCCTAAATGTGCTAGCATGCGTTTTTCCATATATTTAAGGGAGGATTAACGGTTACCTTAATCCCGCAAAATATCAAATCTTACCAAGCATAATTAGCAACTCAACACCTAAAAATAATATCCATCCTATTTGTTAGAAATAAGAAGTTAAAAAGGATAAAACTTTATAAAAAAAATTTATTTAATAATAATACACTTAATTAAATATGGATATACCTCAAAACTTTTCCAAATTAAATCCAAAACAAGGGGGAGCTCACGCTGCATGGGCAGCGTGAGTTTCATGCAAAAACCATGGGGGAAAAAGGCTCAAAGAGGGTGAAGGGAGCAAAATCCATTATTTTCGGGTTAGGATATTTAGGCTAGAAAAGAAGGTGGTTGGGGGAGGTTTCAAGGCAGGGGAATGGTGCAGAAGTGAAGAGGGGGTGTAGGTGGAGGCTAAGGGTGGTTTAAAATCGGCATAGGGCGGCGAAGTTGGCTTCCGGGAAGGGTCGAGGGTGAGGGGTTGTGAAGGAAGGAAAAGGAGAGGGGAAAATGGAGGGGTGCAAGAGTTGGTTTCGGCCAACTACGATATGGCGGTTGTAGAGGGGGTTGCAGGGTGTCGAACGATGGGTTGGGTGGCGGAAGAGGTGGCCGGACGGCGGCGGTAGAGGCGGTTGCAGATGGCTTGACGGTAAGGGGGAAAAGCTGGGAAGAAAAAGAAAAGGGGTCGAGAAGGGAGGGAGTGTAGGGCTCGACGGGGCTGCGTGGTGGTGCAGGGTGGTAGTAGGCGGTGGCAGAGGGCGACGTAGGGGCTGGGCGAGGTGGTTCAGGCGGCGATGGGCGGCGGTGATAAGAAAACGTGGAGGAGAATGGGGGGAGAAGGAAGGAGAGAAAAGGGAGCTCGGGGAAGGGTGATAGGCTCGAAAAAATGTGCGAATGAGGGGCTTGGGAGATGAAGAAAAAGAAGAGGGAGAAGAGAGGGGCAGGGCTGGCCGGCGATCGATGCTGCAGGTGGCAGGTGGTGGTCGGGTGGCAGGGGAAGACAGGGAAGAAGGGGGAAAGAAACAGGGGCACGCGGGGTGTGGTCCAGGGCTGGTTTGGCTCGAAAAGGGAAGGAAAACGACGGGGGAGGAGAGAGGGAGAGGGAGCAGGTGGTGGCAAGTGCAGGGTGGCAGTCGGCGCTCGAAAATGGCAGAAAAGAGAGTCGGGCGTGGGAGGAGGAAGAAAGGAGAAGAAGAAAGGGACTGGCGGCTGGACCGACGCAGAAAAAGAAGGGAGCCGGCCGGTCCAGGGGCAAAAGAAAGGAGGGTGGGCTGGCGTGCTGGGCGGCGCGCGAGGGAGAGAAGGGGGGAGGCGAGCCGAAGGCCCAATGCGCGGGGAGAGGGCTGGCTTGGCGAGGCAGCCTGAGGGAGGAAGAGAAAAAAAGAAAAAAGAAAAGAAGAAAGGGAAAAAGGGTAAAAAGGGAATGGAACAATAGGAAAAATGATTTAATTTAATTTATAAAATCGTAAAATATAATATTCTTGGTAAATTATTTAATTCAAGAATTTAATTTATTATAATATAATATTTTAGTTTAAAAAGGATAAAGTTGGTAAAATATTAGTTTTGGAAAATTATTTAAATAAAATAATATGATAAATAACAAAATATTTATTTTTAATTTATTAAATACTTTTATCCAAATTTACATACTCTAAAATCTATAAAATAATTAAAATAAATAATTTTATAGGCTAATTTTATTTCAAATAAAGTTATTTATTAAAATATAGATTTTTGAAATTTTTGGGGGATTACAGGGATACCATAGGTTGGTGCACAATCCATCACTCAATGATAAAAATTTTGATGATAAGTAATTAGATGATAATATTGGTTGATGAATAAATAACGAATAAATAATTGTATACTGTTGTAAACAATGGATTGTATGATGAACATGGTAAAAGCTGATTTGTACACCTGTGTAATAGTTAAAAAGACTGACTAGATATGGACCTATATCAATGTGTGGACAAGGAAAGGACATAATCTAACCATTTGAGCAAGGTGGAAATTAAACCCTAGTGGTTATCTAAAATAATCTATTTGTACATATGTGATTACCTATGTGAGCATAATATGAAGATAAGCATGATATATTCTGGGTTGTTGAGTCATGCATGATAGTATGTTATGGTGTATCCCTACCTTTACATATATGACCTTAGCATGACTCATGTTAATTACATTATCCATGTGTGATATATTATACATTGCACACTTATGTTCTCGTTGAGGAAGCAACTTGACTTAGTACCTAGCATACTGATGTGCTCATTTTCTCGGTCACTTGATCATTCCCATGAGCAGATGGTCCTATGCAGGTTTTTGGGAATAACTAGTAGTGGGCCTACCTTAGTTTGGGCCAGGGATTAAGAGCATGGATATAAAAAGATTTTATGGGGTCTATCATAGACAGTGGTTTTGATTTTGGGGTCACATCCTAATCTCATTTAAATGTAGCCCTATACTTTTAACTATTGTATCCCTGTATTAAATTTGTTGGGGACTAATGAGGTCCTTGATGTAAACAATATTTTAACTATTTATGTAATTTATGCTTGTGTACTCTATTTTAAATTGGTTGATTGGTTTTAACCTTGTATCTGATATGGGATAGGTGGAAGATGTTTATCCTGTGTCAGGTATGGCAGTAACACCCCATCTTCCCTAAGTATATTTCAGCTTCTGTATTGTTTTAAACAAAATTTTTTGGTATTGAAAAACAGGGGTGTTATAGGTTGGTATGAGTGCATTTTTAAAAACATACATTACTTTTGAAAATAATTTAGCTAATACCCAAGCTTTGTCAGAGCATTTTCCTAGAAATGTGCCGTTTTCAATAATGCTTAAGCTAATATCATAGAGTGGTATCAGTCTTGATTTGAAATCTTTTCCCCTTTGATTTCTTCTATATGTTTAAGTAGTTCCAAACCTAGAATGTTTGTGAGTGAGAGTGGGGTTGGGAATGTGCCATAGATAACATTTGTCATTATTGTTGTGTGAGTCTTAGTTCTCAGGAGACTACATTTTGTCCCTAATTACTTCTAGTATTTAGGAAAAGATGATTGCTAACTACTACTATGAGCGCATTGAATCCTTCATGGAGACTATTGGAGCCTACATGGAGGGCCAGATTTGAGCATCACAATGACCATCGGTGCTAGTAGATGCACTAGATCTAGAAGATTGGCTCAAGAGGGTTGGGCTTCATCACTTACCGATCTTTGAGGCCCAGGAGGACCCTAACATCTTGGAGAGATGGGTTTAGGATATGGAGAAGACTTTCACCGCCCGTGGATACCTTGTAGACAAGAGGGTTGACATGGCGATGTACTACTTAAGGGGAAGGTTAGACGCATGGTGAAGAAGCTTCCAACGTAGAGGTGGAGAACCTACAAGATGGGGACCGTTACTAGAGGCGCTATATGCCTATTTCTACCTAAATCACCTCTACATGAAGAAGTATGGTGATTTCATGGCTCTTCATCAAGGGGGCATGCCTGTCAAGGAGTACTACATTCAATTCATGGACTTAGTCTCGTTTACCCCATAAGTGGAGGCCAACGAGGTGATGCAAGTCCACTACTTCAAGATTGGTATGGGGATCATATATTTGGATCTCTTAGTGGTAGTTACTCCATCAAACATGGTAGGGATGTGTGAGTAAAATTTTGAGGCATCCCAAGTCATCCAGGCCCAAAATGTTTAGTCGGGAGTAAGAGGAAGTTCAAGGGTCACTAGTATCCTAATTCGAGAAAGAAGGCCTTTTTGGGAGGAAGCTTTTATCCTATATATGGCAGGAGTATGGGGTCAGTGTCCCAAGTTGGAGGTCTATCTAGGGGTCGTGCCAAGGAGAGGCACTACCATTGTAATCGATGTGGAGTAGATCACTTGAGGGTAGAATGCAAAGGAAACAAGGTGACATGCCATGGATATGGCATGGTAGAGCACAAAACCTTTGAATGCTGAGTTGGGGGTGGCAACATCCAGAGGAGCCGTTTTAGAGCTTAGAGTAGCGGATCTATCCAACAGTCATAACCACAAACTTAGAGATTTATACCGTCACCACCTAGTGCCACTAGTCGAGCTAGCCAATCTAAAGGTCTAAGGCCTAGCCCTTTCTAGTAAGGGCAAGGATCAATTAGTGTAGCAGGAATTCTGTTAGTAGGACACCTGAACGTGATGAGCCAGGCAAAGGTAGATCATTAGACCGGTGCGTTGACTGGTATGCTTACTATCTCTACCTTTCCTTCTTGTGTATTGTTTGAATCAGGTGCAACACACTCCTTTTGTCATCTACATTCGTGGCTAGAGGTGTCTCATCTCCTTCTAGTATTATTTCTACTTCTATTTTGTTGCCTTCTAGGGATAGGATTTCATGCTCTAGGTCCTACTAAGGAGTGACCTTGGTACTGGAGGAATATAATTTCTATTGGACCTCATAGAACTTGAACTGCATGATTTCGACATGATTGATGGGATGTACATGTTGGGAAATACTGAGTGTTGATCGATTGTGCACAAGAACATGTAGTTTTGCGAGTATCCAAGGGTATTAGGGTTTCATATTAGAAGTGTGAACTAAATCCGTCTGCAAGGATCATGTTGGAAATTGCGATAAGCAACCTTGTATGTAAAGGGTATCCACTCTACCCGTGTAGTGTTAGAGACACTAAAGCAACCGAGAAGCCCTTGGAGTATATAACAATGGTCCATGAGTTTCTTGATGTACTCCCTAAGGAAATCTTGGGAATGTCACTCATTAGAGAATTCAAATTAACTGTGGATGTATTTCTAGGGACAAAGCTAGTATCTAAGGCTCCGTATCGTATGACACCTATGGAGATGAAAGAACTCAATGTTTAGTTGAAGGAGATTTTGGATAAAGGTTACATTCAACCAAGCATATATCATGGGGAGTACGAGATTTATTTGTAAAAAAGAAGGATGGGAGCTTGAGGTTGTACATCGACTATCGAGGGTTGAACCAAGTGACGGTCAAGAACCGTTATCCATTTCCAAGGATTGATGACGTGTTTGATCAACTTAAGGGAGCCAATATGTTCTCTAAGATTGATCTTTTGTCAAGCTACCATCAACTGAGGATAGCAGAACAAGACATCTCTAAGACTACTTTTCGGGTAAGGTATGACCATTATGAGTTCATATTAATGCTCTTCAGACTCACTAATGCACCAACAACTTTCATGTCCTTTATGAACCAGATCTTCCAACCATTCTTAGACCAATTCATTGTAGTGTTCATCAATGACATTCTCATATACTATAGCAATCGAGAGATGCATGAGTAGTATCTAAGGAAGACTTTGGCACTATTGAGATCACACCAACTGTTCACCAAACTCTCAAAGTGTGAGTTCTGGTTAGACCAAGTGGCTTTCCTTGGTCATGCGATCTCTAAGGATGGAGTGGTAGTGGATCCTTTTAAGATTCAAGCTATCTCTAAATGGCCAACGCCCACTTCTATCAAGGAGGTGTACAAATTTCTAAGGTTAGCCAGTTACTACCATTGGTTTGTGGCAGATTTCTTTAAGATAGCATGACCGTTGACTTAGTTATTGAAGGAGGCTAGGGGTTTCCAGTAGGATAGGAAGTGTAGTGAAGCCTTTGAAGAGTTGAAGAGGAATTTGACTTTAGTCCCAATGCTCATGTTGTCAAGTGGGTTTGATGGTTTTAAAGTGTATAGTGATTCTTCCAAGCATGGTCTAGATTGCAAGTTAATGCAACATGGAAGAGTAGTGGCTTATGCTTCTCAACAACTAAAGCCGCATGAATAGAACTAGTTGATGCTTGACTTAGATCTTGCTATGGAAGTGTTTGTCCTTAAGATATGGAGGCATTATTTCTATGGAGTTTAGTACAAGTTCTATACTGACCATAAGAACCTCAAGTTCATCTTCACCCAATAAGAGTTGAACCTGAGATAACGTCGATGGTTGAAATTTGTTAAAGATTATTACCTAGAATTGACCTATCATGAGGATAAGGATAATATGGCAGTAGATGCACTTAGCTAAAAGACATCACATTCCTTGGGCATGATCATATAGTCAGATCATTTGCGTTGAGAAATTAGAAAGATGGAGATCAATCTTCAAGGCAATAATGAGTGTACTCACCATTATACCTTCAATCTTTGAGGAGATCCGAGCTAATCAAGTTGGTGATGTCAAGCTCATGAGAATTAGAATTTATATTGTAGAAGGTAGAGTCGAAGGATTCCAGATCCATGAGGATGGTAGTATCAGGTACTGTGGTAAGTGGTGTGTACCATGAGGGTGTGTTGAGCTAAAGAGGAGGATCCTTGAGGAAGGATATTGTGCTCCTTATTCTATCAACCTTAGAGGGGACAAGCTATATAAGGATATGAAGAAGGTATATTGGTGGCCCCACATAAAGTAGAAAGTGGAAAAATTCATCGCTTGATGTTTGATCTGTTATAATGTTCAGATCAAGCATAAGAGAGCAATAGGGTTAGTGCAACCACTTAAAGTTCCCAAGTGGAAGTGGGATGGTATATCTATGGACTTTGTGGTTGGTCTTCTGAGGATCTATACTAGATTTGATTCCATCTGCGTCATGGTGGATCATCTAACTAAGTCAGCTGTGTTCATACCGATGAAGGTGACATGGAATATGGTGAAACTAGCCAACGCTTATAGAAAACATATGGTGAGACTACATGGAATCCCCAAAGACATTATGTCCAAT
Organism: Tamarix chinensis; assembly: GCA_030549775.1. NCBI lineage: Eukaryota > Viridiplantae > Streptophyta > Magnoliopsida > Caryophyllales > Tamaricaceae > Tamarix > Tamarix chinensis. Next base: position 74,199,927 of record CM060179.1, on the reverse strand, counting down.
CAGGACTCCAGGTCCTTTTCACATTTTTGGAAAAAATTAAAAGCCGCCTTTGGTACTCAATTAAGGATGAGCATGATGTTTGGCCTAGATATGGATGGTTAGACAGAGAGGACCATTTAGAACTTGGAAGACATGCTTCAAGCATGTGTGCTAAACTTTGGGAATAGTTAGGAAGATCGTTTGGACTTAATTGAGTTCTCCTACAACAATAATTACCATGCTAGCATCAAGATGATACCTTTTGAAGCCTTATATGGGAGAAAGTGTCGAAGTCCCTCATGTTGAAACAACATTAGTGAGATGCTTGTGTACGGACCTTAAATGATCAAGGAGATGACTAGGCACATCCATTTGATTTAGGATATGATGAAAGTGGCCCAAGACTGGCAAACGAGCTACACAAATCTGAAAATACTTACTGATGATTATGAGGTGGGCGACAGAGTCCTTTTGAGGGTCTCACCCTCTAAGGGAGTCATAAGGTTTGGGAGGAAGGGTAAGCTCATTCCAAGGTACATTGGATTATATGAGATTTTATACCTTGTTGGTGAGGTTGCTTATTGCTTAGCTGTACCAATAGAATTACCACGTGTGCACAACATCTTTCACATATTGCAGCTAAGGAAGTACGTAGAAGATCCTTCACACGTTATCCAATCGGAGTCATTAGAGCTTGACAAATCCCTAACTTATGAGGAATGACTGGTGAGCATTTTGGACACAAAGATGAGAGAGACGTGTACAAAGAACCGTCTCATTGGTAAATGTTCTTTGGTTATGGCATAGTATAGAGGAAGATACTTGGGAGGCCAAGGAGGAAATTTGAGTGGAGTTATTTTCTTAGGCTGTTACCTTAGTGTAAACATTTTTCTTCAAGGGGGTTTTAACCCTTGTTCTTGAATGTGTTACTTTGATGTGTGTCTCATTGTGTGATAAATAATGTGAATAGACTATTTTTAGGCTTCAGGGATGTAACCTCTTTAAGGGGGTAGTGTTGTAATACCCCATAATTTTGTAAAATGTTGAATGAGAATTGTGCCAATTTTTGGACATTTGATTTTGATTTAGTGTTATGATTTGGGTTGAGGCAAAGATTGATTTGAAATAAGGTTTGAAAATGGAGTTTATTGATTTTTTTAGGCGAACCGATCAACTGGTTCTATGAATCAATCAGCCGGTTCATTGCTTCAGTAAAATGGGTTTTCTTGACTAAGCTGACCGATCAGTTAGGGAACCGCTTGACTAGTAGGTCCAAACCGATCAACTGGGTATTCGAGCTGGACATATTTTTAAACTTGATTTTTCTAGAAAGTTTCTTATACTAAATGGAACCTTGCCAACCCATGCCGAATTGTTCATAAGATATTCTTAACCATTTTCACGATGCATTCAGCCCGAAATATTACCTTAGATCAATCTAGAGGTTGATTGGGATAAGGGAGGGGGAGAGATGACCTTAGCTTTGTCTTCTTCCATCTCTCTCTATTGCACAATTCTGAGATTAATGCTTTAATCTCAAACATGATTTTGATCAGTTAGAAGATTCCTTCCATGCTGACCATCCAATACCCCTCTAGTGAATTTCAATTATTCTCCAGAAACACTATTAGAGCTCTGGAAAATAGGTCAATATATGTTGGAATCCCTCCATTTAGCATGAATTCATACGCTAAGTGATGCTCTACGATTCTTCTTGATTGGTTAGCTATAAATAGCCCTAATCAACCCTTTTGCGCACCTTTCTTTCATCCATAGAAAATCCTTAACTCTCTGTATTTACCCTCTTCCTTTCTCCACCTTGTAATCGATTCCTTTCACTCTTCTAATCTTTTCTCTTTCTCTCTCTTATTTTAATTATTAAGTAAGGAAGAGTTAGATTTGGGAAAAAGGATTGAGTGGTTCAGTTGAGCATTCCCTATTTTACCATAAGTGTGGTATATCCTTCTTTCCTTTCTATTTCAAGTTTGAAATTATTAAGTCATTTTATTAAATTGTGATTTTATGATCATCTCTTTTAAGGTTTTAAATGTTGAGATTTTCATAGATTGAGATTTCTAGTTTACGGAGAGTGTTACCTGCATCAAGTAAGTGATTCTTACTTCTAAGCTTATTTATGGGTATTCCTGCATGATATGAGATTCTTTAAGTTAATCTTTTATGTAGGCATGAATGTATATAAATTGTAGAATTGATTTGGATGGGTAGATTGTATATTTTGAGTAAAAAACATGTAACTTGAGAAAAATGGGATGTGATGATTAGATGATAAGTTATGCAAGTTAATTTGGTTGGGAATGTGTTATCGTGATACATGTTTTAATGCGGTTAATGATGATTTATAATTATGAATCTGCATGAAAATAATGGTTTGATGTTGTTGTAGAGCAAACTGATTGATTAATTAGGTCAAATTGACCGACTAATTCCTAGGATAATCGACTAGTTAGCCCAAGCATCAAATGGTAAGCTTGCAGAGACTTGGTCTTGCCATATTCTTGAACCCATCGACTAGTTGGGTAGAACCAAGTGACTGGTTTATAAACAACCGACTGGTTTGCCCAAACCAATTGACCAGTTTGAGGAAGGGTAGGGTTTGGTTGAGTTAAACCAATTTAGTGTTCAACTCATTTATGTGATTTTTTTCCTTTTAGTTCGTTATAATTTGAGGCTATGTTTGGGATTGTTCTATGATTATTAATGGGATAAAATAATTTTTTTTTATCATGGATTAATGTTCTAATGAATGGATTAAATGGATCATAATTTATGACATACTCAATCAGTATTATAATGACTAAATGGGTATATCACTTATGAAATGTTATGGTCCTTGAGAAAAGAGTAATGAAGGATAACATGTGCTTGAATCAAATAACATGATGGGAATGAATAATATTGGACAAGGATAAATGGAAAACCTAATGTGGTTGGGAAAATGGAAAAGATTGATATGGAATAAGTATGGAATTGCTTTGCTTGTTCTTGTATGGGCCTTGTGTGATCATTTACCGTTATGAATAATCTATTAATGAAGTAAAGAGAAAGACAATGAACTTGTGTATGGTTCTGGGTTACCCAATCCTTAATTAGCTACTGGAGGTTTGTCTACCTTTGGATTTTTATTGGTGCCTTTGGGGTTTGCCTTGCGTACTCTAAACATTAATGATGGACTAAGGTGTATTAATACTAAAGAGTCTAGTTACCTATGGGGTTGGATTCTGTAATATCCTATCCCAAAATCCTTCAAATTGTATTTAGAATTATTTTGATAGAAAATAAATGAGTTTTTATTTTGAAATGGGCTTAAAATTCTAATAAAAATGCGAATTTTAGGCGTACAGATATATTAGTTTACATAACCGATCGATTGGTGCACTAGGGTATTTTATATTCTTATCCTCGACAAACCAATCAATTGGTTTGCCCTAACAATCGACAGTTTTCCTATAATTTCATATCAATTTCTAATTTTGATTTGAATTTCTCTCTAATGATTATGAAAACTTCTAATTTGAGTTCAATTATGCTAATAAGCATGTTTTAGTACTGTGATATTATTTTCACATTAATTAGATCATTATATGATTTTAATTAGCAAAATTTTTCCAAAAGCCTCTTTTGGAGGCAAGCCTCCCCTTTTTCTTTCCCTCACCTCTCCCCTCTAGAAGATGGGGCTATGAGCTTGACTTTGTGCACCCATCCCGGACTTGCCAACCCACTACCATTCCCATCTCTAACTGCCCACACTCAACCTCACTAGTGTCATCCCATTTTTCCTTGAGAATGTCTACCAGCCTACTCCTATACTTCTCATTTGCTGATCCATTATCATTCCTCACTTGTGTTCTTTCCCTCTTCTCCCTTCTCCTTGTGGAAATTTCACTAAGTGTTGAGCACCCTTCCATTTTCCTCTCTTCTTCCTTCTGTTGAGAAAAATGGAGATCTTCTCTAATTTTCTCCTTTAAATTGTGCGATCATTATGTTCCTTTGTCTTCTTTTAATCTTAGTTTTAGTCTCTCTTACTTTTCTTAAGTAAGGAAAAATTATGGTTGAGAAAAGTTGGGGATTTTAGCTTCTCTTTTAACCCCCTATTTTATGCCAAAAGTGGTGTTTTGTGTTTCTCTTCTTCTTCTTCTTCTTCTTCTTCTTCTTCTTCTTCTTCTTCTTCTTCTTCTTCTTCTTCTTCTTCTTCTTCTTCTTCTTCTTCTTCTTCTTCTTCTTCTTCCTCCTCCTCCTCCTCCTTTTCTACTTTTCTTAGTTTTAATGAAGTTTTGGAATATGATTTTATTAGTTTTTTACTTTGATTCTCTTAAGAATAGAAGTTCGTCTAGATAAGCCATCCAGTAGGAGTTTTGTGCTAGAAGAATTGCTTCAAGGTAAGGCATTCTTATCTATAACATAATTAGGTTTTTGTGGTATATTAAGGTTCCATGTGTTAGTGTTTATATGAGTATGATCTAATTGTGTTCCATGTTATGAGCATGTTTTATAATTCTCCTCAAGTAAGTGTTTTTTAGATTCTCCGATTTTAAGCGTAAAATAGGTTGTTTGAGCATGATTTGTTTAAGTGTGTACATTACCATGTATTTATGTGATTCTATGTGTGTAGCATGTATTTGTATATATTTTTTCACAGAGAAGCATGCTAGGATTAATATGGAAAAGTGTGGTAGGTTTTGTAAGCAGTTGAATGGTTTAGAGTGTTGGATTGGTTGGTCACAAGATCAGTCGATTGGTTTTGATGAACAGTTGATCGGTTGGTTGAACTGTTGAATGGTCCCTATAAGCCAAGTGGTTTGGTCTCTACTTAGGCCCATCGCTCGGTTGGACCAAACTAGTTAACCGGTTACTATAACTAGTTGATCCGTTGGTCAAACCCAACGATTGGTTTTTCTACAAGCCAAAATGGGCTGGTCTCTGGTTAGGCCCATCAACCTGTTAGACCAAAAGAGTCGACTGATTCATATGAACAATCGATCAGTGAGGCTAACAAATCGACTGATGCTTTGGTTTTGTTTTGGTCCAGGTCTGTTACGACCATACCAATTGACCGATCTGAAACAATCTTGAAGTTGTGCCCTTGTTCTTGAAACAATTTTGCACTCAAAAAGGTGAGATAAAAAAATAGAAGTGCTAGAATATTTTACCAAGAAATATTCTTGCACTTCAAGATAATCTTGTTAAACTTGAAGAAAATATTGATGAAAGAAAAAGAAAGTCTTGATCGGTGAAAGGACTCAAAGATAGTGTGTATGTTGGATGAAAATTTGAATGTAAGTGAAGATAATTTCTTCTCTATTTGTGATCAATGAAAAATAAAGAATAGATGAAGAATAAATCCAATTTGAATTTGACATAAGTTTGTCAAACTAAAACTCAAAAGTGACAAAGAAGAAGGAGAAACATATGGTTCTTATATACTTAAACAACCAATCAGTACTTTGAAAATAAAACTTCTAACTTTGAATATAAACCAAAAGAAATTAAAAATCAGTTTGTAAAGATTTGAAGAAGAAGAATAGAAGGACAAACACTTAAGTGTCGAGGATGCTCATAAGATAGACAATCTTCAACCTCACGTTGAAGACTAAGGAGAGTAGATTGAAGATGTGTAGGAGTGTTTGAAGATTTACTACACTTGGTTGAATATGTACTAAACTTCTACCATGTTTCTTCAATCCTCTAAGCTGAATATTTGAAGATAACTTGAAGATATACTAATCTCCCTTAGTGATATTTAAACTAATTTGAAGATATACTAATCTCACTTAAAGGTCTTTAAACTAAAGTTGACGATATTGAAATCCTAGTCGAATATGCACGTGAAAACATTCATTCATGGGCGTGTATAGAGTAAAACTTGTTGAAAAAAAAACCACACGAGATGAGAAGAAAAAGAAGAGGATTAAAAGGAAAGAACACGAAAGATAAGAAAAATGGTGTAAAAAAACCAAAGTCAAAACGTGGCTTTGATACCAAATTTGACACAACTCTTCAAAGAAGATGAAGATTAGTGTGAAAGAGTTGAAGTTTAGGATTGTTTTAGCTTGGAATTCAAAGGAGAATTAAAATATTCAAGCAATAACTCAAAAATAATTCAATCAAGAAATAAAAGAACTCAAAAATATTCAAAGATGCCAATTTGAATATCATCAATCTAAGATTATTCCAAATAGTTTTAGAATGGGTATTCAATCAGAAGGAGAGAGTTAACCAAGTATTTACTTGAGTTATATTTCAATATCAAATTTATCCAACATCATCATCATACTACAAGTGTAAACACACATGCCTTATAAAGGGCTTCAGGACATTGCTAACTAGCACACTAGTTTAGCCACATGACACACAAATGATTAATTAGCAAATAACTAATATTACAATGTATTTATTTCCTATATAACACACGCGTCAAAAATACTATTACAAACAAAGTAATCTAAGATTACATGAAAATAATTTACAAGAATCCTAATTAAGACAATGTTTTTGACTTTGAAAACTTATCTAGATCTTCTTGATGTTGAATTTCATGCACAACATAGCTTCGTTTGCAATAGCTTGTAACATGTGGAAATCTTAAGTATATTGAATTCTTCTATGATTTGATCATCTTCCAGTAGATATGTTACATACCTGCAAGAATGAATTAAGGTAATATCATTAAAGTTAGTCAAAGAATTATCATCAAAGACAAGCAATGTAATTGGCTCCAAAAATAAGTTTGCAAAATTAATACCTTGAGGATCATCTTTGGATGCACATACATTATAAAGTCTTAATACACTCATTGCACAAGCAAGAATAGCTTGGACCATTACCTATAATAATGCCTTTTTTCTTTCTCTCAATATAAAGTACTCTTTCACCACTATTTTTTTTATGTCCAAATATCACCTTTTTGTTTAATGTGCCACTTATTAATGGTAAGTCAAGATATCTGCTGTGAGACTAGACTTGTCTAATTCTAACAATTTGGGTCATAACTCTCCTTTCCTAGGGAAAATTTGGGCTGAAGAAGATTTTTGATTTTTGAAAATTAATCATTTCTGCCAATGTTATTCATACATTCTTAGTACGTGCTTCTAATTATGTACTTCCTCCTTTGTTGCTCTACCAAAAAACATGTTATCATCTATCATAGCAGTAGTAGTATTAGTAATAATGATGATAATAATAATAATAATAATAATAATCATGATAATGATGATGATGATAAATGAGATACCTTTGGTGTCGTTCTAGATATACAAACTCCATACTCTTTTCTATCTACAAAGGCCTTTGATATCAACCCCAAGCGAGCCTCAACACATGCATAAATTCATATGGAAAGATATGGTCCCCTTGTTGGAGTCCCTTATGTGTCCTAAATCTAGGCCACGTTTGACCACTTATTAGAATTGTCATTCGTATCTATCTCTCATTAAAACCCATCACATCTATTTCCATCGCCAATAACAACCATTTAACCTTGTCATATGTCTTATTGATATTTAATTTGAGAGCCATATCACCTCTTCTATCTATTTTATGGTTCTTCATATAGTCCACATTTTCTAAAGTAACCAAAATATAGTGCTTCAGATTTAATTTAAATTCACACCATCAAGTTAAAATGCTAACATATTATCCACAACCTACACAAGGTAGTGATTCTCAGATAAGTTATCTATTTAGGGAAATGAATATTTAGAATCAATGTTATAAAATTATAATTCTTATATTATTACATAGTTGTAGAGTTTAATATATTAAGTACCTATCCAGTAACATCAAGTCACTTCAATAATATGCCCAAAATTTTTAGAAAAATATAACACGCATACCATTTGAGCCAAGTGCTTTGTTTTGGATGCATATGCACTAGTGTTTGATAAACTTTCATCCCTATGAATGGACTAAGCGACCATTACTTCATTTTTGTTTTGACTTCTCATTTATTCCCACCATTGCTTCTTGGACTTGCTACACACCTTCAAATATGAAAAGATCCTTGAAGTATTCTACTACCACACCATCTTTTTCTTTCATCCTAATCCTCTATATGTAATTAGTGTTGAAGAGCCCTTTAATCGATTTCCCCCCATTTTTTATTCACTTTGTTATGAAAATAAGTATTATTTCTATCCTATTTTTTGACTTTTTTAGACCATGATCTTTGTTCTAATGTCTTTTCTTCATACTTCAATAATCAATCTACTTCCCTGAGCTAGTATATCCTTTCAATCATCTATTCTTTCTTGAGATGGGGCCCATTTGACTTACTAACTTTTTATTTGGCCTCTTGAAGTTAATGATGGACATGCCCAAAAGTATTTTTATTCCATTCTTGCAAGTGATTCACAAAAGTAGCTATTTTATCAAGTACATCTATGCTTGGCAGTGACATGCTCCCCCTTTTACTTTCTTATATGAATCTTTGTACCACAATGTTCCACCCACATTGATTTAAATCTAAATTGTTTTTATCAGGGGTAAAATTCCATCCTAAAGTCATGAATTCTCACTAGATCATGATGTAATCGTTCTTTATCTAGGTCAGTAACCTCTAAGTTCATATATGTTGAGTTAGTAGGTCATTAACCCTTATTTTGGTGATAATAAACCTAGTTAAGGATTTAACACATAGATTTAAAAATTGGACAAGCCAATGAGTTGACAAATCGGTTAGGCCACCAGCCATGTTTCATGTATTAGTCCTTAGGAGCTCAAAACCAATCAAAATTAGCTAAGAACCAATCAAACTAGTAAAAATTGGTGAACTGATAAAAAACTATTTGGGAGTTGATCAAATTCATTTGAAATTTGAAATTTTAAATATTTTATATATTTTTTTGATTTAATATGTACCACTTATCCAACTAATTCAAACCACTGATTTAACTATTAAACCAATGAACCAATTATGATACCAGTTCAATGACCAATTCAGTTTTTAAAACTATAATTTAACATATTTTATTAAGTGCACATGTACTATAAGCTTTTATATGAAGTTAAATACATCTAATCAATCCTTCAAGTGCTTTGGACATAAAGAGCAATCAAGTTTCAAGTACTAAGGATATGAAATCACATACAATATCCATAAAGACTTATGTATTTTTGGTATATTCCACTAAGTATTTCTAGGTTGAGTTATATGCATGTTTGATCCATTAGCACTTAGTAATTTTCTTGAAAATGAGTGTTTACACTTTCTCAAATATCTATATCTTTAATTTTTTTAAGTTGATTTAATTTGAAAAATGATTTTCTAAGTGTTGGACTAGGTATTGATTTTCTACTATCACTAGTTGTTTGGATTTTGGAGAAACCTAGGGTTTATATGGTATTGAGCACTAGAAAACCAATCAATTGGTTATGATAGTCGATTAGTGCCATTAGTTAACTAGCTTTGAGCAACCACTCAATTGTTCAAATGTTGAGTTCTTAGGGTTGCTTCGACTTTGAACTAAAAGAAAATATTTTCTTAAGTAGTCAATTGGTTTCACCAAACTAGTCAACTTATCTAAATCTTTGAAAAGTCTATTACTTTGACTTTGAGCTATAAAATGCTTTATTTTTTGAACTAACCATCTAGTTCCTTAAAACTAGCCAATTGATGGATTGCTCTAAACAGTCTATTGCTTTGACTATGAACCCAACAAATCAAATGGTTTCTTAATTGGTCCACTAGTCCAAACCAATTAGCTATTTTTTGGCTACCAATTTATTGCTTGTATGGTCTAAAACATACTTGCTTTTAACTTGTAATCAATATGATTAAGTTCCCATTAACTAATCAACATGTTTATGGTCACTAACCAACTGCTCACTCGTAACAAATTTAAATTTTTTACCACAAGTAATATTTTTTGTTAGGGGATAATAACACCAATTAAATAGATTAATTAAACTAATTGACTGGTTATGTAATTATATGACATTTTCTCATAGGAATGAGTAACACTCATAAAAAGGATGGTCAATATGCTGCATACTAAGTAAATTAACAATAGTCATCAATATAATAAGGCATGCATAACACTTAGAAATCATGAGACAAGATAGATATTATACATGTGTATATGCTCATGATATGATATGACCAAAGAGAAACTAGTCTAGGGTTCAACATTAGATGATCGTAATATTCCATTTATTTAGTCACTTTGAGATCATGTAATAATTTGAATTATAAACTCTCATTTTCCTCCATAGATGGAATAAATATAGTCAATCTAAATTATAATGTTACTGTAATACCTCAGATTTGTAATATTTATAAAATGGATTTTTTTTACGTTTAATGAAATTTGGATGATATTTGATCTTGATTTGGAACTATAGTTTAGGTTTAATTTAACAAGGAATTAGAAAAGTTTGGAAAAATTGAATAAAATGAGCTTCCTTAGTGTACCAATCCACTAATTCTATAAACTAATCATCTAGTTCATCATTTCAGCTAGGGTTTTAATTTGAAAAAACTAATCAAGTGGTTTAGGGAAGTTGATTAACTAATCTATAGATAAATCAACTGGTCTGATCCAACCTATTGACTAGTTTATTGAGATGAGTGCTTTTCAAACCTTGATTTAAAAAATAATAATTTTTGCATCAAAATGGAACCTTGATAATCCAACTTTGAACTACTCTTGAGTAGTCCTTAAATCTTTTGATCATTTATCTAGCTTTGATTTTTCCTTTAGTGAATTCGAGGGTTTAATTTTGAAAGAAGAGAGGGAAGATGACCTCATCATTTTTCTTTTTCTTCCTCTATCCTTTGTATGACTCTAGAACATATGATTCAGTCTAGGATATCCGTACACGACTAGGAGATTTTGGTTCCCATATCAATCTACAATTTCCTTTCTTGTGTTTGATCTTTTCTAGATTAACCTGACCTACATTCTCTATAAAATCACAATTTGAGCTTTGGAATGGAATTCAACCTATTCTTAATAAATTTTCCTCTTCATCACAATTTTGGATGGTAAAATTAGGATTTTTTATCTATTGTATATCCTCATTCGTTTCTTGACTGATTCATTAGCTATAAATAAACCTAATAATTTCTTTTCCTTAAATTTTTTTATCCATCGAGATACCATGGGCTTCTCAACACTTTTTCTAATTCTTCTCTACACTGAGCTTTCAATCTAACTTAATTCACTATTTTGATTATTTCTCTAGCTTCCTCTTATTTTATTCTAAGTAAGAGAGATTTAGATTTAATAAAAGGTTGAGTTTTTTTTTACATTTAACTGATTCCTTCCTTCCTTTTCTATCAAAGGTGGTAATTTTATTATCTTCTAATTTGAGTTTCTTGATTTGTCAAGATTATTTGAATTTTTTGAGTTTTAACCTCTTGTTTTTAAGGTTTAGAAGTTGAAATCTTTCAAGTTAAGATTGGTGGAAAATTTTGCTAAGTTTCAAGTAAGTCATTCTTACCTTTTAAATGTGGCATGAATAAGCATGTGGGTTAGTGTACTCTGTAAAATTATAATCTTTATATGCATGTATAAGATTTTGGTATTTTAATGATGTATGTTGGAGTGTTTAAGATTTATGAGAAAAATGCTTGATTTTTGAGAAACAAGGTTGATTTCTTATAAATAAAACATTATTCAGTATATGAGCATGTTAAATCTTGATCTTATGCTATGATAATGTTATGTTTTGGATATGGTATGATTTTAGAGCTTTAATCATATTCAAAATTTTTGTTATGTGCTATCTAGGAACACATCGATCAACTAGTTAAGCCAAACTGATCAACTAGTTCTTAGAACTGTTAGCTAGTTGGACTAAATAAATTAACCAGCTTGTTTGAGGTATTTTTGTTGCTATGTGCTTAAACCCATTAACCAATTTGTTAGAATCAATCAACTCATCTTATATCATTTGACTAGTCTGACCATACCGATCGATTGGTTAGGAGGAACTTTAGGGTTTAGCTAAGCCAACCTAATTAACCTATTAGCCCAAACTGATCTATTAGTTTAGCCATCACATGCTATTTTTTTCTTTTGAACTTGATATGATTTGAGAATTTATCTTATTCTATAATTTTATTCTTTAATGATTAGAACACACATCTCATCGTGAATTAACCAACCTATTGGGTGGGTTAAATGGTTCATAATTTATGGTGTTATCAATACGTGCCTTTGGAATGTTTTAATGGAAAAATCGGAATGTGTATACTGTGTTGATACAAAGGGATGATCTGATCTTGATTATTGGCCTAAATGGATTACTTTAATGGGTTGACTTAAATTTAGCGAAGAATTTATAAAGATCCCACCATGTGCTTTGAAGGGTAAAAATGGTTAAGCTGGAATTATTAGATGGATGTGTTTCTTGGTTTTTATATGGGACTTATGTGATAATATAACCTTAGAGAATAACACACTAATCACTTAATGTGAAAGATTATCGATCTATGTATGGATCTAGATTACTCAATCATCGATTAGCTACCAGGGGTTAGTTTTCCTTTAGGCATATATTAGTGCCTTTAGGCTTTTCCCTTAGGCTTTATCCCATTATATTTCGATGCCTTACCTACTATAGACACTTATGATATACTAAGGCGTATTAATACTAAAGGGTCTGGTCACCTAGGTGGTTTATTGGCTTTGGTTGGACTTTATGCCCTTTTGGTGGTTGCTTGGTTTGGCTGGACTTTATATCCATCGGTGGATACTTAGATTTGACCATACTTTATATCCTCTAGTTTGGATAGGCTTCCATGGTATTTGAGATAAGGCAGTGGTAATAGTTCATCTCCTAAAAAGGACAAAGAAAAAGGAAGAGAAATAATGGGCGGTGAATAACTAATTTAATGGATCATGCAAACTTAAGGAAATTGACCTAATGGAATACTTTGTAAGTGGATAGCATAAAAGTATAAAGAGATGTGGAATGACTTATTATTAATCATATGTTGATATCCATGATATCTATGTTGTATTGGTAAGCATGATAAGTTATGAGTTGTCTAAGTCTTTGCATATCATGAATTTCTAATGCATTTTATGACCATGGTAGAGCATGCATGTCTAATTCTATGTCATGAACATGATATGTGATTAGCGTGATATCCCTTTTATGTCATGGCCTTGTATGCTTATGACTTCTGTTGAGGACGTTAATTGACTTACTCAGTGTGTAACATACTAATGTGCCCATTTTTTTGGTCAGCCATTCAATTCTACGAGTTGAAGACAATGTGTAGGTTTTTGAGGATGATTGATAGTGGCCTACCTTGTTTTGGACTTAGGGCTTAATAGTGGCGACACCTAGAGATCTTTATAGGTCCTTAATAGACCAAGGTTTTTGGGCTTTGACTTTTTTTTTTAAATTTTAATGTATTTTTGTACTTTTTGTTTACTCTATTCTATGCATTCAAATATTTGGGGGGACCCACAGGAGTTTCATTTTGTAATTTTTTTATTGCAGTATCTTTATAACTTACCTTTGCACACTCTATTATCATATTTGGAATTGATTGGTTTTTCTTAGTCTTGTATCTAACATAAGATGAGCAACAATTGTCTACCCTATGTTAGGTGCAGCAATAACACCTTATTTTTTCTAGGTATTTTTTTTTATTTTTTCTGCTTTGATATTATTTTAAAATGAATGTTTTTGGTAGTAAAAGAATGTGTGTGGGGGAGGGGGTGTTACACTTACATCTAAGGTAAAACACACATTGAAACTATAAAAGTAGACTCTAGTATTTAAATATACATAACCTTGTAAGCCGATGGAACATAAAATAAAGAGTAGATACTTTGTTTGTCCCTAAAACTAGGAATAATGGGCACCAAGAGAACCCAAATGTAAATATAAAATGCTTTGGTTATCGCAAAAACCAAGCTACTAAGGTACTATAACAACTTGATGAAAACATAAAACTAAAACAACTCAGTCATGACTCATGTGATCTTCCATTTTAATTAATCATGTATTATTAACCACAAGGATCAACATAAATCATAATCCATACTTGACGAGTACCACTTTGTTTAATTATATCATTAAAACACTTTCACTTATATTTCCACTAACTTAGCACATGAGTTACCTCATATCTTTTGTTACATAAAATACCATGTATTATCAAATTCATTCAAATAATGATATTTATTTAAAATAAATTGATCATGGTTAATAAAATAAACATGGTATAATCATATGAAGTAAAGATATGACATAAAGAAAGATAACCGGCACAACAAGAGACAATACTAAAGTGAAACAACTATGAGAAACTATAATTCAAAACCCACTCAAAAGATACATAAGACTAGACAATTCACCAAAAGTGACATATTACTTCAATTTATCATAATAAACACCCTAGCCAAAAATTGGAATTAAACTCTGATGTTTGACACATAAAATACTAATCATATCTATAGGGTTTCTAAGACCATTTTAAGTCATTTTCCCATAATATTAATACTTATGTTAACTATATTAACCCAAATTAATCACATTTCAAAAGTGTCACATATTGGCCCAAATAATACTTTTTCAACCTCAAATTTCTAGATTTAACCCAACATGACCATTTTGCACTTATTTGACTAAACACCTCTAAACTTCTTATTAACATAACTTGATCCATACTTAATCAAATCCTATTATGTTATGAATCTAATTCTATGTAAAAACTTCAATGAATACAATAACATACTTATATTCCACCAAAGCTCCCTTTAGCTGATTATAACATAATCCACCCAAATTAAAATAATCGCCCAAGGTCATCATATTTATACATAATCTCCCACATAATATTAACCTCCCACATATGTAATTAATCATGAATTAAAACACTCATCAACATAAAAAAATTGAAGGGATGAAACCCACTAAGGCCTAAAAGCCTAAATTAAAGCCTCAACAAGACACTTCTCTAAATACAGTTAAACTTATAAAATTTAACATTTCACTACATACTTATTGGAGACAATAATGAGCATCATGATGTTTAGAGATTTAAAATGAAACCTAGCGTTGTCTAGCATGAAATTTACAAAAACAAATCAAAATTTATCCACAATATCACAAACTCGGTCATTAGTATAAGCATGAGTATCCTAAATTGTAATTTTTTTGAAAAAATAAATAGAGCATGCTATCATGGAAATATAAATCATACATTTCACCAAAGGCGCTAAGCTATAGTTGTGCATCCTTACCTAGCTACACCAGTCTCTTAGAAAATAACTACTCCTAAACCTCCTTGATCACCTAAAAAAATAATAATTAAGAATTAGCTATAGAAAAATAATTAGGGTTAGAATATAAGGGAAGGAAGAGAACACAACTAGGATAATAAGAGAAAAAGAGGTTATAAGGCTAGGATAGGAAAATGAGGGTGGATGTGGGAAGAATACATGTTGGTGGTGCCAGGGTTGCTAGATGAAGGCATATTAGTGACAAAGTACATCGTGAAGGGCTAAGATTGGAGAGGGTTGGTTTCATAAATATTAGATGTAGATGAACAGTGGTTATCATAGGTTGTCGGTGGTTTGCAAGGAGAACTGTTGTAACAAAAGGCTATTGTGTGAAGAAGGTTGGTAAAAAAATAGGTGCAGCTCAAAGAAAAATCGTAAACCAATATGAAGAGGAAGGATAGGAGCTAGGGTTTGGTTAATAAGTGGAAACAATTAGGAAAATCAAATAGGAAAGGAATAACTATATTGTAAGTTAATATTATATATGGTAATGCAAAAGGGGTTGTGTTGTGTGAAAAGAAAATGAAGCATGAGGGAGGTTCTTGGGGGTTATAAAATGCAAGAGAGCTGGAGGGGGTTGATTTTACTAACAGATAGCATTAAATGAAGGGAGTATGGGTGAGGTAGAGTGAAACTAAGTTGAATGAAAAGGTGATGATATGTGAGAGATTGGGGTTGAGTGGGTAAATAGGCATGGTTAGAGTTTAGTTTGGTTAACTAAACAATAAAGGCAAACAAGAATCTAGTTGGCATGAGGAAAGAGTTGGGTAAGGGTTTATAGGTTAGAGTAAGATGATTAACAAATATTAAGAATTAAAGAAGGATTAACATGCTAAACACCCAAAGATTAAGGTTAGGAAGTTTTGGGGGGGGGATACATTAATACACTATCTAGATTAAATCCTTGCAATTATTCTCAATTTCACATCTAGTAAACTATGGCATATCTCTTTGAAATCACCACAACTGTCTTTTCAAACTCATTAGAATATGTGTGTGTCTAGCCTTCTTGTAGAGATTCTTGTGTGAAGAATCTAGAGGAGATAACTAGGTCAATATTTTAGATCTTCTATATAGAAGTCATTGAGTTTGTAGGCTCATAAACCTAATGATAGATATCATCAATAAACACATGTGAGGTTTTCAAAATCCAAAAGGGATAATCTTTTGGTATTGGATGTAGATGAAGTTTGCCCTTAAATCATTGTAAATTTGCATTCAATTTAAAAAATTTCCAATTTTCATTCTAAAAATCATGTTCACTCACCTCTAGGGTGTTTTTAATTGGTATCATTGCTTGGTATCTTGCAAAGGATATAATAATCTAAGGTGTAAAGATAAATAATAATAATAATAATGCACTTAATTTGATTGAATGAAATAATCTTTACCACCAAGCCTCTATTGTTTAATGGTGAGAAGTTTGCATGTTGGAAAGGCTGGATGATGTTGTTCATCAAATTACAAGACTAAAAATGTTTCTATCACTACCAAAAGATTAATTTGGTTCACCAAAGTCATAGATAGACAAATTATTGATACGAGCTATAATGAACTTACAAATGCCAAAAAAGGAAGACCTACTCTCATTGACATATCCATCATGATCCTCCAATGTGGACTTGTTGAATAGGAATGCCACAAAAATCCAATATTGCATAACTACTAAGGAAGTGGGGGATAAACTAGTGGTAACTGATGAAGGAATGAGCTAAGTGAGATAATAGAGAATTTCTCTCCACATTATAGAATATGAGTTTTTTATAGTAAAAAAGGAAAACCGATCAACAATTTCGCCAACTACTTTACCACCATTTTAAAACATTTAAAAGTTCAGGGAAAGTTAATCATCAAAGAAGCTTTATCTAAGGAGTGGAGACCTAAAGTAACAATTATTAAAGAAAAATATCTTACTACCATGACTATTGATAGGATATTTGGAAACCTTATAGTCCATGAATCTAAAATGGATGAAGTGGTTGAAGAGAAGAAGAATATGAATAAGAAGACATTTGCCTTGAAAACATCTACTTCTTCAAAGAAAAAAAGTGATCATTATAGAGGAAGACAAATTGGAAAAGGAAGCCACTTAGACGGTAAAAAAGTAGCACTCAACATGACCCAACTCAAGAGGTTCTTAATATCAAAAAGAGCAAAGAAATGCAATCAAGAAGAACCTTAAGGAAGGTAAGAGAACCCTTTAAGGAAGATAAAATCAAGATTCATCATTGTGGAAAGAGGGAAGATATTATCAAGGGTTAATTTGGGTTTCATAATAAGATAGGAAGATAAGTAACAAAGGGAAATGGAAACAACAACAAAGGAAGACAAACAACTAAGATATCAATGACCACTTTTAGTGAGAGTGAATGGGAGCCTTTAAATGAATAGAAAGTGTTAAAGAAAGTGGTAAACCTCTATTTCATGGAATAGGGAGATGATATATCTACCTCCACATCCTTAACAAGATTTGGTAATGATGAGGTATCATAATCTTCCTTCTTATTAATATAATGATTTTTTATGTGTCTCGTGTGATACTATACGTGATCATGATAAATTAGTAAAAGAAAGAGAGAACATGAGAAAGTTTTTTGCTCACTTTAATGATAAATATAGCCTAACCTTTAATGAAAATGTCATACTCTAATCTCATGGACATAGTATTAAGTTGGAACTTGAAGATAAAGTAGATTAATTTGATTTATTTAAAAAATATACCTCTCTCTATCACAATGTGAATATAAATCAACTTGAAAGAAAAATATTTATTTTATAAGAAAAATGTGATAATTTCTTCAACATTTCTTGGATGTTAATGTTGTTGTAAAAATAATTAGGGGCTTGTATACCATAAAAAATGCCATGAAGTGCTTAATCCTTAGAAGTTTCATTGTCATTTCATCTAAGGCTCACCAATCTCACTCTTTTTCTATTGTGTGTGATATATGTGGAAAAGATGGTCATATGATATCTTCTTGCAAAATTTATTAAAATTTTAAATTTATGTATGAATCTAAGAAGGTTTGGATTCCTACCATCTTTCAAGGATTGATTATGAACCCTTTAAGGACCCATTGAATCGATATCTAAAACTAAACCATTTGCTTTTGCAGGTATGCTTTAAGATGAAAACTAGAAGCCCCAAATGATTCCTATATAGTGAGTGTAATACCTCATTATTTTTTGAGGAGAATTCAGTTATATTATTTGAATATTTTATCAAATCTGTTGTGTGATACAAAATCCTTACTATGTTTTTGAAACATTTCATTTATAACTCATTGCCCTTTTTTACGATTTTGTGTTCCACAAGACTTCATAGCCTTTTTTATCCTTGGAAATCTTTCAAGACTCTTATTTTAAAAAATTATTTGGGTTTCAAATTTTTTTTGAGTCTCCTAATATTTTTTAAAATACCAAAATAATTTGGTAAAAAAATAATATTTATTATACTAATATGCCTTAATCATAAGTTTTAAGAGTTGAAAACCATTTCTAGTTATTTGAAATTTATGAAACTTTGGGAAACTATTTGTATTTTAATAATAAATATTTTTGAAACCCTAACAAATAAGACAAAAATATTATTTGATAAATTATATTAAAGAATTAAGAGGTTCTAAAGTAGTTATCATAATGGTTATAAACCCTAATATGTCATTTGAGGTGCATGTGCATTTTGAGAAAATACCTTGAAGGAATTTTTGGAATTTTATAAATATGATTTTATTAATGCCATAATATTGGGATTAAGTTCATAGGCAATTATTGTTAAGAATCTAACCCCCTTTTGAAACTTAGTAGAATATTTGAGAGCTAGTGTGCTTGGTGGCTGAGTGTATAGATTTTTTTGGTGCTAATCTTGATTATATTATTTACTAAAGTTCCTAGAATTGATTTATTTTTCCTAAGAAAGGTTTTTTACATATCACTTGTAATGCAAAAGGGGTAGTATACCGAGTGAGCATAACTTAACATTGTCATGATTCATTTTTCACTATTATTAGACCTTTTGGTTAGCAACTTGGGAGCCCACTACAATAAGGATTTCCTATACCTTAATTCTCATTTTAGTGTAAAATATTCGGGGGAATAAAATCACATGCACCTAAATCAATCTGCCATAAACATTTAAATAAACAACAAATTTCAAACAAAATTAGTGTTAATCTTTAATACCTTTCACCTTCTTGAGTATGAATAAAAAAAGAACCTCTCAATGGTTTTACTCAAAAACCATTACCTTGTAGAATACATCTAAAGAGTTTTTAATTTTCTTTGGAAGAATTTGGATTTTTAACACCCCAAAATTTATTAATAATTTTTATTTTATTTTTAAGAAAAAGGATTAACATAATTTAACAGGATTTAGCAACATACTTAACATAAGTTCAGTTCATATCTTTCTCATACTAAATGTAAGGCTAAAATATTTTTGACAATTAAATCAAAACTTAAAAAAATAGATAGAAATTGTGGAATACTATAATAAATTAAACATAAGAACAGAGTATGGAGTATATGCTATTGATAATTTCATACGTAGAAATATAGAGAAATAGAAATAAAAGGGACGAAGGTCCAAAAGAGATATTTGACATCTAAGGTACACAAAAAGTAACACCCCGCATAGCTATAACTCTAATCCCTAACTACAAAGACAACCTAAGTCACTCTACCTATGACACCTCTATAAAGTTTATAGGATCATCAAAATCTTGTGACAAACTAGCTAAAAAAGTGTGGTATATGTACGTAACTTGTACTGATTAAAACAACCTAAGCTAGAGAAATAATACATAACACAAAGGTCATATATGATAAAATACAGTAGAACATACAATAACATTGTTTAATAGATTAACACAATAGTGAGACATGCAATCATATAAAATAATGATAATTAAGTTGACATAAACATACATATGCAATCATGCTTAGAATTTCACTCAAAAATTTGAGCAACACAAGAGTTCACCAAAAAAGCCTTTCCCTTAGTCAGAAACCATATACCACCACCTCCTCTTGTTCTTGTTCCCTATCGAAAACTCTGAACCCCTTTTCCATCCACCCTTACCTTACATCGTTCAATTCACGTTACAACATCTCTTGTTATGTGGCCAGCTTGTGGATAATTTTATTTAACCCTAATCCTAATTAATTAATATTTAATCTAATCCTAATCTTAGGTCATTGATATTTTTACCTTACCCAAATTCCTTAATCCTAAATCTAAACCTAATTCTAATCTTAATTCCGGGTCATGGCTATTTTAACCTAACGTAACCCGGAATGGTTGATAACTTTATTCTACCCTAATTCCTTAATAAAACATTTAAACCTAATTCTAATCTTAACCCTAAAATTTTTTCTTTCATTATATTTTTTTTCCTTACTCTTTTCTCTTTTTGTCCCTTTTCTTTTCTTTCCTTCTCTTCTATCCCAACCATCCTTCTTTCTTCCTTCCTTCCAATTTTAGCCATAAACCTCTCTCCCACATGGTCTCCTCTTTTCCTTTTCATCTCCTTACATCTCCCCTTGTGTTTCTCACCCATTCTGTTCTTCATTTTCCTCCTATACCTCGCACAGCCAACTAAGCTAGCCACCATCCCTCCCTAAATCTTAGTTGAGCAAGACCATGCCAAAATATCCCAAGCCTTTGCATTTCACTATTTCCATCTTGTATGCCTCACCCCTCTTGATCTATAAATACTTCGCATCTCCACTCATTACTTCATTTTACAACTCACACAAACTCTCCCCATACTCCCCTTCCTACCCTTAACTCTTTTGTCTTTCATTCATCATTTTTTCCATTCTTCTTTGAGCAAAGCTTTGTGTAACATATAAAACTTTACTGATTTATGATATTTATATGCTATAATGCTATGTAAAAATTTCATTTATTCTTGTGTTTATAAAATTTGATATTTTCTCAAGTTTTTCTCTTTTATATAGTTTTTGCTGGAAAAGATAAAAAATTAAGAAATTTAAAGGAGAAATCAAATGAAAGAGGAAAAGAATCAGGAGAACATGGAACCAATGGAATAAAAGACCAAAAATGGAGAACAAATATCCAATAAGATCTTGTGCTGAAGTTTTAAGAAGAGAAAATGACAAATAAACATGGTACCCCCTTGTTTGTTTACACCCGGGGGTTTGAAGCGAACCCCAAGTGGAGTTCAGTAAAAATTACACAGAAAACGCAAGAACAACCGAATAGGAACAGGGATAGGGAGATCGGGACTGCCCGATCTAAATCCTCGCAACCGAGAATAACAAAGAAATGCCGGACACCGACAATAAACGACGTAAATCGTAAGAATTAAGCTAAAAGCTTTATTTCATATGCTGAAATCGATTCGAACTAAGTTATCCTTCTTACATAAAGATCGACGCTATTTATAGAGCAGCAGCTAGCTATGGTAGATGGAAGTCGAACGTTGAGCAACGGTCGAAAAGGTGGAGCGGGTAGAGTGAATTAAAGGTGGGTAACTCCCATTCATGGTGGTCGACGAAGAATGCGAGATTAGAGGAAGGAGACGACTCGGGCAGGCTGCGTGAGGAGTGAATGTCGTTTTGACCGAACGGGAGTGAAGTGTTGGGACGAACGGGTTGATAAGGAAGGCAGGCGTAAAGGGCTGTTGGTGCGGGCAGGGCGTCGATGTCCAATTTATTTGGGCTGAGGGTATGGTAATTTGTTTGGGCTGAGTTTATGGTAGGATTAAGGTTGATGTAGGGGGTTTGAAGAGGGTTTAATGATGGGTTAGGCAAATCCTATTTAACTAGCTGCTTACTACCCTTATTACAAGATAAAACTAAATAAACAAAACAATGATAATAATAATAGTAGAATTTTGCTAATTGGCGATAATGCCATTATTCTTGCTAATAATTTAAAACTTGAGTATGTCTTCTCGGCAACAGGGTCTCGTTTTTGATAGCACCGTTTTGAATCCTTTTCCCCGCTTGCTTGGCTTAGATTGTCAATTTTCTTGATTATATAGCAAGACAATAATACAAATATAATTAATTATTTTTAAAGGATAATTGGTGCTTTTCTTAGTAAGGGTACTAAGGGTATTTGGGCTTTCATCATCCTCCCCTTCTTGAAAAGGTTTCGTCACCGAAACCGAACCTGCATCATAAAATGGGGATAGGTCAGAAACATTAAAAGTATCCCTGATATTGCCATATTTTCCTGGAAGATCGATCTTGTAAGCGTTATCATTAATGCGTTCCAAGATGGTAAAGGGACCGTTGCCTCTTTGTGCGAGCTTGGATTTCCTTTGGGTAGGAAACCTTTCTTTTCGTAAATGGACCCACACAAGATCTCCTGGGGCGAATATAATCTTCTTGCGGTGTTTGTTTGCTGTGCTTGCTCTCTGATGATTGCGTAGGTTTATCTGTTTCTCGACTGACTCATGTAATGATTTTATGGATTGCGCCCTTTTTTCTGCATCAAAGTTAGCATAATCGGTTATGGGTAAAGGAATAAGATCAAGGGGTGAAAGAGGATTAAACCCGTAGACAATTTCAAAGGGAGTCTTTTTGGTGGTGGAGTGGATGGTCCGATTGTATGCGAACTCCACATGTGGTAGGTGGGATTCCCAATGCTTAATGTTATTATCCAAGATAGCTCGAAGCATGTTACCAAGAGTGCGATTTACCACTTCCTTAGGACTAGCTTGATATGCAGGTCTATTGGGAATGGAGGCTCCAGGTATGAAATCAATCTGATGCTTGATTCCTCTAATTGGAGGTAACCCTTTTGGAATTTCTTCGGGAAAGAGCTCAGGGTACTCACTAAGTAGGGAGTGTACATTATCAGGCACAGAATCAAGCAGGGTGAAATCATGATGATAACATTCTTTACGCATGAGCATATAGATGGGTAACTTAGTGGAGAAGGCATAAGAGATGTCCCTTTTTTGGGCAAAAAAGTTTCGTAGTGGTTTACTCTGGCCTTCCATGTTGGATTTTGAGGTCTTAGTTATCTCCTCCCTTATGCTTTTGAATTCGGCTTGAAGCTTGAGTTGATCATCATGGACTTGTTTGGGCGATAGCGGCATTAGAGTGATATTTTTGTCATCCTTGATAAGGGAGTAGCTATTTTTATACCCGTCATGTGTTACCTTCCTGTCAAACTGCCATGGCCTACCAAGTAAAACGTGACTAGCGTGCATGGGAATGACGTCACATAATACCTCATCCGTATATTTCCCAATATGGATTGCAAGTACTACTTGCTTGTAGACCTTTACCTCACCCGTGTCATTGAGCCATTGTAGTTTGTAGGGTCGAGGGTGTTTCGTGGCTGTCAACCCTAATTTGGTAATTAGGCTAGCACTTGCGGCGTTAACACAGCTACCGCTATCAATGATCAAACTACACAACTTGTCACTGATTCGACATCTGGTATGGAAGATATTTTCACGTTGTATTTGCTCGTCATCAACTTTTGCATGTACGTTCAGGGCACGTAGTACGACGAGTAGTTCTCCCTCGGAAGCATATACCTCATCATGGCCAGGGTCACTATCATAGGGGTCAATAGGAGTAGGGGAGTGGTCAACACACTCATCATCCTCGGACTCAACCTCTCCTGTGGGCCGAACCACCATCACCTTCCTATTGGGACATTCGGACGCGATATGACCATGCCCCAAGCATTTGAAGCATTTGATGTTTCTTGAACGTCCATTGCTAGAATTACCACTTGTATGTTCCTTACCCTTTTCCTTAAGAGGGTTTATTGTATCGTCGAATTGAACCCTTGGTTTTTCTTCATTTCTAGGAGGCTGCTTCCAGTTATGATTTTTTGAATGGCCGGATTGGAAGTTGGGTTGGGGTTTAAAGGTCCTGACCCTTTTGATCTGTTTTTCAATCTTGATGGCTAAGCTAACCATTTCCTCGATATCCACATAGTGTTGGAGTTCAAGTTTATCAGCTATTTCCTTGTTAAGTCCACTAAGGAATCTAGCCATGGTCGCCTCTCTATCTTCGATTATGTTGGCCCGAATCATTGCGATCTCCATTTCCTTATAATATTCATCAACACTTCTAGGACCTTGAACGAGGTTTTGAAGTTTCTGGTAGAGTTCTCGATAGTAATAGCTAGGTACAAACCTGCGTCGTAATAATCCTTTGAACTCATTCCAATCTCTTACCGGTCTCTCGTGGTTTCGGCGCCGGTTAGTAATAAGCTGATCCCACCAATTGATGGCATAATCGGTGAACTCAACAATGGCGAGTTTAATCTTTTTTTCATCTGAGTAATTGTAGCAATCAAAGACCAACTCTATTTTTCTTTCCCAGTCCAAATATGCGTCAGGGTCATTTTTTCCACTAAATGCTGGGATCGTTAATTTGATATTATTTAGGTTCCGGTCCTCCTGATCGTACCGTCTTGGATGTCGGCGAGGTCGATGTCCCATCCTGGCATGTTCTTGGGCTGATGGGCCGTCGGATGAGAAAATATCTGGTTCGGGGTGAAAGTTTCTTGGATGTCTGTTTGGCTGGGGTGACTGGATAGGTTCAGTTGTATTATTAATTGTTTGTTCAATCCGATCCAATCTTTCTATTAGGATACGTAGTTGTGCGGAAATAGGGTTTGAGTTACTATCGGATCCTTCCGACACGTGTCCTGACATTGCATGTCCGGTTCGGGAATTCATTTCAATCCGTTTATCTGTATTAAATTGTCACACGATCGATTGATATTACTTACGTAATAGGTGACTAGAATGTTGGGCTTTTAGCCCGTGACTGTTCGATAGGACGGGTTTTTCGAGCTGGTGGCTTAAACGATATGGAATATCGAATCGCCGCCTAATACCCGATATCCTGCCCCATTTCTGGATACCAAATTAATTTCGGTATCAAGTTCGGATCACTAGGTGATATCTAAAATTTTTTTTTTTATTTTTTTATTATTATTTTTTTTAAAAAAAAAATCAGATGACCCAAAAAAATAAAAAGAATTAACTCGGTAGAATTAAACAAGGGTCGACACCAGACAATCCAAACAGGGTGTTGTTTGGGACAGTGAAAAAAAAATTAAAATAAAATAGAAAACACCAATCTGTCGAAATCGACACAGCATGAATTGCAAATCAACTCAAAATAGGAATAGAATCGAAACACAGAAATTGTGACTAGAAATCAAGACACGAATTTGATGCTGCAACGACAAAATTTCAAACAAAAAAATCGATGCTAAACATACCCAGATCCGAACGATTTTCGAACATAAGAAAAAACATTAATTCAGAGATGAGCGAAGCAGATCGACGCTCTGATACCAGCTGAAGCGAACCCCAAGTGGAGTTCAGTAAAAATTACACAGAAAACGCAAGAACAACCGAATAGGAACAGGGATAGGGAGATCGGGACTGCCCGATCTAAATCCTCGCAACCGAGAATAACAAAGAAATGCCGGACACCGACAATAAACGACGTAAATCGTAAGAATTAAGCTAAAAGCTTTATTTCATATGCTGAAATCGATTCGAACTAAGTTATCCTTCTTACATAAAGATCGACGCTATTTATAGAGCAGCAGCTAGCTATGGTAGA
Organism: Tamarix chinensis; assembly: GCA_030549775.1. NCBI lineage: Eukaryota > Viridiplantae > Streptophyta > Magnoliopsida > Caryophyllales > Tamaricaceae > Tamarix > Tamarix chinensis. The sequence goes on along the minus strand of CM060179.1, from coordinate 74,174,107 downwards.
TGGAAGTCGAACGTTGAGCAACGGTCGAAAAGGTGGAGCGGGTAGAGTGAATTAAAGGTGGGTAACTCCCATTCATGGTGGTCGACGAAGAATGCGAGATTAGAGGAAGGAGACGACTCGGGCAGGCTGCGTGAGGAGTGAATGTCGTTTTGACCGAACGGGAGTGAAGTGTTGGGACGAACGGGTTGATAAGGAAGGCAGGCGTAAAGGGCTGTTGGTGCGGGCAGGGCGTCGATGTCCAATTTATTTGGGCTGAGGGTATGGTAATTTGTTTGGGCTGAGTTTATGGTAGGATTAAGGTTGATGTAGGGGGTTTGAAGAGGGTTTAATGATGGGTTAGGCAAATCCTATTTAACTAGCTGCTTACTACCCTTATTACAAGATAAAACTAAATAAACAAAACAATGATAATAATAATAGTAGAATTTTGCTAATTGGCGATAATGCCATTATTCTTGCTAATAATTTAAAACTTGAGTATGTCTTCTCGGCAACAGGGTCTCGTTTTTGATAGCACCGTCTTGAATCCTTTTCCCCGCTTGCTTGGCTTAGATTGTCAATTTTCTTGATTATCCTGCAAGACAATAATACAAATATAATTAATTATTTTTAAAGGATAATTGGTGCTTTTCTTAGTAAGGGTACTAAGGGTATTTGGGCTTTCATCAGGGTTGTTTTTCCATAAAGTCAAAAATCTCAAAATTTAAATTTTAGCAAGTTTGGGAAAAAGAACATTGTACCCTCTTTTTTTTACAAACATGAATTGTGTCATGTTTCTTTAAAATTATGTCACTACTCACATGGGCTTCGCCGAGTTATAATTTTCCTATTTCCATGTATTAATTTTTTTCCTTTTTTCAAAAACTATACCCTCTCTTTCTCTCTATAGTAGACTTATTTTACCATTTCTATTACATTATTATTATTATCCATTTAAATCGATTGTACTATTGGTATTTTGCAACTCAAGTCGATAATTTCTCTTCCATTTATCTCTCAATTATGAAAGGTTGATTTTTGTTTGAATGCAAGTGTATCCTTTTTATTCCATAATTATTTCATTAACATTTATAATTTCTTTTTTGTTGTGTTATTAATTATTAATAGTAATTATGAAGTATTGAATTAGATTTTGTGTTGTTATGATTATGAAGATGGTAGCATAAATTAGTAGAGGATATGAGGAATCAATGACAAGATTAGGATTTTGGATATGAAATGCAACTTTAAATTATGATTCTAAGCGTAATCAATTTGAATTAATAATTATAATTCAACAATTTAATATCATAGATTTTGAGTTTGAAGTAATTAGATTGATCATCTCATTAGTCTAAATTCTAATCAAAGCTAGGATGATGGAATTAATATGTATTTGTTAATTATCATCACCAAAGTAGCAAAAGATTAATCATTAATATTGCCTATTAATTCATACAATTGCATGATCCGAGCTTGTGTGATTATATTTGTTGTTGACCACTTTATGTTTGTAAGGCTACCATTAATTGAATCTAGTGGTCTTAACCTAAGTTATGAATTGTTTAGATGGTAAATTGAGAGCTTATTCATTTTACTAAAATTAAAGGAAAGTAAGGAAATAAATTATTGTGAGTTTCCATAGGTCAATATTGTAACAATTAGAATTAATCTTTTCTAGATAATTATTCGATACCCTAAATCCATAATTGATTATCTTCCATCCTTATTCATTCATTAGTGAGTAAAGAATTTTATTACTTACCAATAGCATAAAATTTAGTGATAGAAATCATTGGTATTAGATAACTGGAGTTTTGACATTAATCACAAAATTCTTGATTATAAATCATTCCTTGTGGGTTTGAATCCTACTTTCCATTTACTATATACTTGGGATTAGGATTTAATTATTAAATTTGTTGAACATATAGCAGTGCATCACTCACATAACCCTGCCTTTGCAACGTCAAATCCTCACGCTACTTAAGCCTTCGTGCATGACAAACCTGCGCTAAACACCCATAGCTACATCAACACTTTACGCTACAAGTACCTTAGCTAGGTGCGCCAAACCATCACACAACCTTTACCCTTCCAATCCTATTTCTTAGAGACACAAATATTCAAAGAGAATGAGGATTAGTGTGAAAGAGTTAAATTTAAGGACCATTTTTTCTTGGACTTCAAAGAATAATTAAAATATTCAAGCAAGAACTCAACAAGAATTCAATCAAGAAATCAAACAATTCAAAAGGAATCCAAATAACCAATTTGAATATCACCAATCTAATATTTTTCTGAATAGTCTTAGAATGAGTATTTAATCACAAGAAGAGAATTAACCACGTATTCACTTGTGTTATATTTCAATATAAAAAAATTATCCAACATGCTACAAAGAGTGTCAACACCCATGCCTTATATAGGCTTATAACATTGATAACTAGCACACTAGTTTAGCCACATGACACATAAATGACTAATTAGCACATAACTAGTATTACAATGTATTTATTTCCTATATAATACATGGATCAACAAGACTATTAAAACAAACTAAGCTAAGATTACATGAAAACAATTTACAAGAACCTAATCATGATAATGGTGTTAACTTTAAAAGGTTGACTAGGTCTTCTTGACTTCGACTTTCATGCACAACATAGCTTCCTTTAAAATAGTTTGAAACATGTGTCTTAAGTATCTTGAAATCTTATATAATTTGATCATCTTCCTGTATATATGCTACATACCTGTAAGAACGACTTAAGGCAATATCATTAAATTTATTCAAAGAATTATCATCAAAGACAAACAATGTAATTGACTCCAACATTAAGTATGCCAAATTAATACCTTGAGGATCATCTTTGGATGTTCCTGCATCATTCTCCCCAAACTGAGAAGAATTTGTCGTCAAATTGACATAATTAAAACAAGGAGACAAATCGCCTACATTAAATGTCGTTGAAACATTGCCATATGATTCAAGTAGTTCAAGTTTATAAGCATTATCCCTAAATTTTCTAAGGATTTGAAACAATCCATGCGCTCATGACATTAGTTTATTTTTCCTTAAGTTTGGAAATCTCTCCTTATATGAATATAACCACACCAAATCACTAGGAGAATACACTTGTTGAATACAATATTTATTTGCTTGTTTTTGATATTTTTCATTGGATATTTCTATGTTACCCTTAATTTGTTGATGGAGCTTTTGGAAAAATTCAACTTGTTCAGCATCATAATTTTTATGTTCAAATTTTCTTAAAGGTACCATATTGACTAACATATAAGGATTCACCCCATATATAATTTCAAATGGACTTCCATGTGTAGTACCAGAAGGAATACAATTTTAAGTAAACTTGGCATGAGTTGACTTAATATCCCAATCTCTAGTACTATTACTTACTAATACTCTTAACAATGTTCCAAGAGTTTGATTAGTAAATTTATTTTATCCATCAGTTTGTGGTTGATATGAAGTACTAAATTATTCCTTGGTGCGTAGCATGTGCCACAATGTTTTATAGAAATATCTAAGAAATTTGGCATCCCTATATGAAACAATACTTCTAGGTATGCCATGAAGTCTTCCAATTTTCTTAAAATATAAGTCAGCAACATGTGTAGCATCATCAGTCTTATAGTAGGGAATAAAATGAGCCATCTTAGAAAATCTGTCCACCACGACCATAATATAATCTTTACCTTATTGTGTTCTAGGAAACCCTAAGATGAAGCCCATGCTACCCCCTTCCCATGGTTGACCAGGCACAGTTAATGGTGTATATAAACCTTTGTGAAAGAAACTTTTACTTTTCTTAGAAGTAACATATCAACTTATAACATTTTTTACACCTTTAATCATGCGTGGACAATAGAAAATTTCTTGTAATATTTATAAAGTTTTTTTAACATCAAAATGCCCAACAATTGCTCCTGCATGTACCTCCTTGCTAAGTAAATCTCTTATACTTGATCTTGGTACACAAAGTTTATTAAGCTTAAATAGAAAACCATCATGTATAGTATAATGTCCATGACTTCCATTTTCCTTACATATTTTATATTCTTCATGAAATTCTTTTTCATTAGGATATATTTCTTTTAACATTTCAAATCCTAATAATTTCACAACTAACATGATAAGTAAGACATGTATCATAGAAATAGCATCAACCATTATATTTTCCTTACCATCTAAGTGTTTGATAGAGAACAATAAGGATTTTAGGATGCTTACCCACTTTACATGTCTAGGACTCACTTTCTTTTGACCATACAAATATTTTAAACTCTCATGATTAGAATGTAGCATAAAGGGTGTACACCTCAGATAATGACTCCACATCTCTAGAATTCGTATAATGGTAAAGAATTCCTTATCTTAGATAGAATAATTTAATCTAGCACCATTTAGTTTTTTTTTCTAAAGTATGCTATAGGCTTATTTTCTTAAGAAATAACTCCTCCAATACCTACCACACTCACATTAGAAGTTACTTAAAAAAGTAGGTCAAAATTACAAATAGATAATGTAGGAGCGTTGAATTGTTTATCCTTGAGAGTATCAAAAGTTTTAGTAGCTTCTTTTTCCCCAAACAAAGTCTCCTTTTTTCATGAGTTGAGTAATAGTGAAGCTATAGTGGAAAAATATTTAATAAATCTCCTATATAAACTAGCTAACCCATGAAAACATTTTACTTGATTTATGTCCTTAGGAATAGGACACTCTTGAATAGCTTGTATTTTTATCGGATCAACCTTAATACCCTCATTAGTAATAATATAGCCAAGGAAAACTATACTTGAATGCATAAAATCACACTTTTTTAATTTTCCATATATCTTAGTTTCCCTAAGTTTATCAGATAATTTCCTTAAATGTAGAATATGATCATGTTCACTCTTACTATATATAAGTATATCATCCAAATAAACTATAACGAATTTACCTAGGAAAGGACAAAGAATTTCATTCATAATTCTCATAAAAAAATCAGTGCATTACATAACTTAAAAGTCATAATGATCCACTCATAGACACTATATTTAGTTTTAAATGTTATTTTCCATTCATCTTCTTCCCTAATCTTCATCTGATGGTAACTACTTCATAATTCTATCTTAGAGAATATTCTTGTACTGCATAACTCATCAAGCATGTCATCCAATCTAGGCATAGGAAAATGATATTTGATAGTTATATTATTCACTGCTCTCAAATCTATGCACATACGCCAAGTACTATCCCTTTTAGGAACTAGTAAGCCAGATACAAAACAAGGACTCATACTTTCTCTCATGAAACCCTTATTTATTAGCTCTTGAATTTTCCTTTGTAATTTTTTATCCTCCTCTAGATTGAATTTATAGGACGGTCTATTAGGTAAAGGCATACCCGGTATCAAATCGATATCATGCTTAATACCCCTAAAAGGTGGTAGTCCATGAGGTAAATCTTCCGAAAATACATTGCTATATTCATCAAGAAAACTATTAAGATTTGAATTATTAGAATTTTCTCCCCAAACTTATATGACTTAGCTACCAAGGCATAACAAACACCCTCTTCCTCAATGCAATTAATTATTTCCCTTTTATGCAAAAATAAACTCTTTTAAACCTCGGGTGATGATACATAATCACATTGGGACGGTTTCAACTTATATTTCTTTTTATCCTTAAGCAACACATATTCATTATTTACACCATCATGAGTTGCATTAAGATCATGTTTCCATGGTCTACTAAGCAAAATACCACAAGCATCCATAGATAAAATATTGCACAACACCTCATCATGATAATCACTAATGAAAAAAGAAATGAGTGTTTATTTAGTCACCTTATCTACTTTTTCCTTATTAAGACATTGTAAGGAGTATGGTTTAATATGTATAGTATAGTAGCCACTAGTTCTAGTTTTTTGACCATTTTTTTACTAGAAACATTTGTATAAGAACCGCTATCTATGATAACCCTACAAACTTTATCACCACTTCTACACTTAGTTTTAAAAATTTTATCCTTTTGTGTTTATTGATCATTAGGTTGTATTTTTAATTCCCTTTTGTAGTACAAAATAAGGATATCCATCTTCCTCATACGTACTTAATACATCATCATTAGATTTAGTTTCCAAGTTATTATCATCAATAGATGGTTCTATGTTTTTAATTTCACATAAATTCAAGACTCTAGGATTAGGAAATTCCCTACCCAAATGACCATACCCTTTACATTTGAATAATTGCTTTGTGGAAACTTTATTAACTTTGGTTTTACCTTTATCATTTTGGTTAGGGTTGATTTTATTATCCTTTGTTCAATAGTTATATGTCCTAAATTTTGATGTATATTCATTAGAATTATTTTTGTTGGATGTAGAATTTAAAGCACTTGTCATTTGATAAGCTTTGGTAGCCTTAGTTTGATTTTCACATTTTAAGGATAACTTAATCAAATCATGAAGAGAAGCATAGACAAACATTTTAACTTTTTGCCTAATCATGTTGTTAAGGCCACTTAAGTATCTAGCACACTTTTATTCTTTTATTTCTTGCATATCATATAAGATTGCTAGTCTTTAAAATTCCTTAGTGTATTCTTCTACACTAATAAGTATTTACCTAAGAATATTCAATATGATATACATCTCTTGCTCATACTCTTTAGGTACAATTTTTTTCTTAAGTGTTTCTTTAACTTTTTCCAAGACTTGATTTTACTTGCCTATCACGAGTCCTCTTAATGTTGTCATACTAAGCCCTAGTAAAATTTTTGAATTTAAGAATTGATAATTTGCATTTATTCTCATTTAAATATTTCTTTAATTTCATGAGACCATTCAAAAAATTAAGATGGTCAAGTTTTATACATTTGTCTTCAAATTGATCATACCTTTGTTGATGGTTTGCATTACCTCTTCAGCTGTGGCTTAAATCATTTGTTCTATTCTCTTGTTATCTCTCTTCATACTCCATCCGAGCATTTATATGGACACCTATTTCTTGGATGACCCTCCTAACCATGACTTATACGCTATCATTTATAGCTTCCATAGTTTTGTGCATATGTTGTAAAGTCTCTTGGTTAGCTACTCTTGATTCCAATCTTTGTAGTTGGATTTTAATGGAAGAAAGTTGCTAAAAGTTTAAATTTTTTGCATGGAAAATTTATGCAATTAATTGAATAGTGCCATACATTTTCCTCATAGAAACTTCCTCACCCATTTTCGAATGCTGCTCCAAGATACACTCGACACACTCCAAAAGTTTTGCTGAAGTTTGATTCTTGAAATATTCTTGAATTTATGTCAATGTTTTTGAAACAATCTTGCACTAAAAAAGGTGAGATAAATAAAATATAAATGTTGGAATGTGTTACCAAGAAATCTTAATGCACTTCAAGACAATCTTGATAAACTTCAATACAATCTTGATGAAAGATAAGAAAGGTCTTGATCGATGAAAGAACTCAAAGAAGATACAAATGTTATAAAAAAATGGATACAATTGAAGATATTTTATTCTCTATTTATGATCAAGGATAAATAAATAATAGAAGAATTATAAATCCAAGTTGAATTCAACACCAAGATGTCAAAATACAACTCATAAGTCATGAAGAAGAAAGTAGAAACATATGATTCTTACACTTGAAAACCAAACAACACTTTTGTAAACAAGATTTGTAAGCTTTAAAGATAACCAAAAGAAGTTAATAATTAGGTTATAAAAATCTAAAGAAGAAGAATAGAAGGTTGAACACTTACCCTTAAGTGTCGAAGTATGCACATGAGATAGGCAATCTTCAACCTTATGTTGAAGACTTGGTTGAAGATCTACTATTCTTTGGTAGAAGATGTACTAGGTCCCTTCGAGTATTTTCAAACTTTGAAGCTGAAGAGGTGAAGAAAAATTTGAAGATTTGAAAAGCTAGTTGAAGATACACTATCCTACTCGTTTATCTTTAAATTTAAGTTTGAAGATATACTAACCTATGTGGATTCGCATTAAAACTATCATGCATGGATGTGCATGGGATTAAATCTTGTTGGAAGAAAACAAAAAACGCATACAAGGAGAAGAGAAAGAAGAGGATTTTAATGGAATAAAATGGGAGAAGGAAAAATTATGTTGAAGAGACCAAAGAAAAAATGTGAATTTGATACCAAATTTGATACAAATCTTCACAGAAGATGAATGTTAGTGTGAAAGAGTTGAAGTTTAGGATTGTTTTGGCTTGGATGTCAAAGAAGAATTCAAATACTCAATCAAGAACTCAATAAAAGTTTGCAGCATATGGAAATATTAAGTATCTTGACTTCTTATATAATTTTATCATCTTCTTGAAAATATGTTACATACCTACAAGAATTACTTAAGGTAGTATCATTAAATTTAGTCAAAGAATTATCATCAAGGATAAACAATGTAATTGGCTCCAAAAATAAGTATGCTAAATGAGTATGTTGAGGATCATCTTTGGATGCTTCTGCATCACTTATTGCATCAACCTTCCATTCTCAACACCCCAAAAATACACCACCAACACCCCTAAACCCAATCACCCTTTGTTCCCAACTTCAGGCTATATAACCCTTACTAGTGCCAAGCCTTCACACTACACAACATCCCCAGCATCAATAATTCATGCCAAACCACCCTAGCTGTGTCAAGGAGTGATGTTACCCCTTTGGATACTTTAAGTTTTGATGTTGCACCTCGTTTGCTATACCAACTTCTATAGCAACCAATTTAAGCCTTACGTGCCTAAGTTTTCTTTAGTTTTTAATCCATTTTACACCTCCTTTACCTTAGATTTTTCTTAGTTTATTTAATGGGTTATAATATTATATTGTTATTGATTATTATGTGTTTTTAAGGTGGTATCAAAGAAGGCATCTTAGGTTATACGTGCTTAGAGATAGGAGATGTTTTTGGTAAGGATATACGTTGTAACTAGGGTTTTGCATGTAATGTGTATTCATGTGTTTGAAATCTCATGGTTTTTATTTTTATGATGATAATGTTATATCGATAATGTCTTGGTATGATAATGTGGTATCAAATCTAATGGAAGTAAGACTATATAAAGAGCATGAGCTTATATGTTGTTGTTGTGATAAATCTCATCTTGTAAACCTAAGTGTGAAGTATGACCTATAGTATTTTAATGTGATTTAAATAGTTAGGGAAATTTTTTAATGAATGTGGGCAATTAGTATCATGATGATATACACTGTAAGTTGAAAATCTTTCATATTGGGACAAGTAGTTTTTTTATATAAAAATAAAGGTATTTTGTCTATCTTAGGGGTAATTTGGTTAAAATGGGTTAAACATGAAATCCCTGGGTATTTTAATATGTTAATTGGTTCAAAATGTGGTAAATATATTATGTGGAGTGCTTGGAGTAACTATGAATGACCTAAGTCCAATAAAATGAGAAAATGACTTAAATTGAGAATAATAATCCTAAATGTGGGGTGATTATCACATGTGTGAAATGTTAGACTTAGTCCTTGATTTTTAGATATGTAGTGAGTATTTTCATTTTAGGAATTTTTATTAAATTTAGTGTTAATATGATTCTTATAAAAAAAATTATGCCTAATTTGTAAAATTATGGTTCTGTAAGGATCTGTGAATTATGAACCTAAAGGTAGGCTATCATCACATATGTAAGACGTTGGAGTTAGACTTGATTTTTATTTATGGTGTAAATAATAATATTTTTAGGATGGGTACTAAATTTGGTGATAAAATTAGTAATAGGGAGGTAGTTATGTTTAACTTGTGAAATTAGTGTTTATTAAGGAAAATATGACCTTTTTCTTTAGGGGATGTCTTAGTATTTATATGGTTGTATTTTATTTGTTTTGATTAATTATGTTAGCTTAAAATATATACCTTGCATATCTACATGAGTGTCTACATGATGATCTAAAGATTAATATCCATGAATAAGATATTAATCACTTAAAGTGAATGATATTGTGAGTTGATGCTGATATGTTGTGAGTCCATTCCATTGGCACAATAATAGTGGTTAGGTGCATTTTTCCCTGGGAATTACTTTGGTCCATTTCACCAAATGAATAATAGTGGGGTTCCTAAATTTAAGTAAATAAGAATTTGATCTTGATATAGAGAATAATTAATTAGATATTAATCACTTAAAGTAAAAGATTACATAAGCCAGCATCAAGGTATTGAGTCTATTCCACTAACTTAATAATAGTGGGTAGGTGTGTTCTACCCTAGAAGGTGCTTTAAACCATTCCATAGGTTTAATAATAGTTGATGAGAGCATTTTTCCCTCGAAGGTATTGAGTTTGTTCCACTAGCTTAATAATAGTGGCCATATGCATTTTTCCCTGGGAGGTATTTCATTTTATTCTATTGGATTAAAAATAGTGGGATCCTAAGATCAACATAAATAAGAGATGGAATGTGGATATACCTAATAATGAAATTCTAATGCAATTCTCCTTTTACTTTCGTATCATGTTTAATCATTATGCATGCTCATTTTCCTTTATGATATTATGTACTTGATGTAGCCCTTCTATTGGTGTACTGTCACCTTACTTAGTACTTACCGTACTATCATCCTTTTTATGTGTTTTTATTTTGGTGAGTGCATAATCGGATTGGTATAGGGTATGGTTATCTGGATATCTATATCTCTTTATGGACTCTTAGTCCTTTTTTTTATATATGTATTCCCTTCGATCTATTTTGTATCCTATATTGTGGTGCAATTAAATGCTTCCCACACTTGATTCCAAGGTATGATGTTACTTTTGCTTTGCACTCGACATAAACTAGGCATAGGGAGTTTCCCTTCAATGTTATACTGGGTAATACCCTTAAGATTTATATTTTGGCTTCCATAATGAACTCTTTAAACAAAATTTTTTAGCCCAAAAGTTAATGGGTGTTACACAAGGAGCCCAACATTTTCTTTGTGAGTGGATCATGTTGGTTTCCTATGTTACTTGAGTCTATGCCAGCTTAGGTTGTGTTTTGAGTGTATTTTGGTTGTTAAGTGATGTGTTTGGTATATTGGACTGATGCATTGTTTTGTTGGTTTTATTTTTAGGTAAAAGAGACCAATTTATAATACCCCATATTTTTGTAAAAATTTTGAATGAGAATTATCTTAATTTTTGGGCATTTGATTTTGATTTGCTACTATGATTTTGTTTGAGGCAAAGTTTGATTTGAAATAAGATTGGAAAATGAAGTTTAATGAGTTTTCAAGTGAATCGATCAACTGGTTCCATGAATTGATTGTTTGGTTCGTCATTTTAGCAAAATGGGTTTTCTCGACTAAACCGATCTACTAGTTGGAGGAACCGATCAACTGGTTTGTAGAATAGTTGATATGTAGGCCCAAACTAATCGGTTGGTTTGTCGAGCTAGGCATATTTTTTACTTGATTTTTCTAAAAAAAATCTTATACTAAAATGAAATCTTGCCAACACATGCCAAATTATCCCCAAGAGATTCTTAACCCTTTTCATAGTGCATTTAGCCCTAAATATTACCTTAGATCGATCTAGAGGTTGATTAGGACACTTGAGGGGGAGAGATGACCTTAGTCTTGTCCTCTTCCACATCTCTCCTCTACACAATTATGAGATCAATGCTTCGATCTTAAGCATGATTTTGAGTAGCTGGAAGATTCCTTCCATACTAACCTTCCATTACCTCTCTTGTTAATCTCAATTCTAGTATGCATTCTCCAGAAGTATCATTTGAGCTCTAGAGAATAGGTCATCTAATCTTGGATGAAATCTATCTGTTTAGGTTGAATTTAAATGGTAAATATTAGGGTTTTGTAATTGTTCCTAAACCCTCTATGATTCTTTTCTATTGGTTGGCTATAAATAGCCCAAATCACCCCTTTTGTGTACCTTTCTTTCAACCACTGAAATTATTAACTCTCTATATTCACCATTTCTCCTTTCTACACTTCAAACCTTGTAGACGATTTCTAGCACTCCTCTGATCTTGTCTCTAGCTCTCTCTTGTTTTAATTGTTATAGAAGGAAGAGTTAGATTTGGGGAAAATATTGAGTGGCTCAGCTGAGCATTTCCCCATTTTTACCCTAAGTGTGGTATTTCCTTCTTACCTTTTTGTTTCAATTTCAATATTATTAAGGTTTGGTACAAAATTTTGAGTTCAAGATTTATTATTTTAGGGTTTTAAAAGTTGATATTTTCACATATTGGAATTTTTGGTTTAAGGGAGATTTTGCCTACATCAAGTAAGTGTTCTTGCTTCTAAAATGGTTTATGAGTATTCCTACATAATATGAGATTCTTTAAGTTAATCTTATATGTCAGCATGAATGTATATACCTTGTAGAATTGATTTGGATGGGTAGTGTAATGCTCTCTCGAGCCACTACACCCTACTTTCTATTAAGACTCATCTATCTCTAGTATGAATGAAAAAATAGGCAACACATTATTATGTATCATATTCCCTTTTTTTTTAGTTTTAGAGGTCGATCAGCGTCTCTCGACTTTGTGGTTTGATCTCAAGTCATGTTAAAGGAGCCCACTCCAACTCATCTCTCAAATCTTACTCGGTTTCTCTAAATAATAATATAAAATTGATCAATTTCTCTATTATACCAATTAAAGTATTAACACAATACATATGACAATGAATTAGATTGGGTAGGTATTTGATTCTCAACACATCTAGATCAGGGGATTTTCTCAACACAAATCAATTAGCCAATCATGGCTTTCATTAAGCACAACATCTTAAACAAAGAGAATTGCATAAATTAGAAAGAAATAAAATCCAAAAAATAAAAATACAATACCATCTTTATTGAAGATGAGAATATCATTGTTCTGTCCTTCCAACTAGGAATAAGAAATAAAGATCAAGAGATAGGAGATTGTTGATGAATTGGGGGTGGGATTTGATTGAGTGATGTCAAGAAAAGAACCATAGATCTCTCTTTAATGCACCTAAAATCATCGTCTTTTCATCCCATTGGTTCTCTTCTCTAAAGATCGCTAAAAAAGATCTCTTCTATCTCCTCTAACCCTAAATCTCTATCAAAAGTGTGCTTAAATAACCATGGAATAGGCCCAGCCAAAGATCAACACGAACCTAGTCATTCTTGAACTCAATGGCTCTTTACAACTTCGTCATTTTTTAGTATTTCAACTATAAATGATTTGTTAGACCTTTGTCTGGACTAATTTTTGATATATTGGAAATCTAATAAGAAGACATACAACTTTTATGCTTAGCATGTTTCCAAAATAGGATTGAATCAAGGTATAATATGTCTATCTTTATACCCTTGCACACTTTGAGTACTCATTCTTTCTTCACATTTGTTATAATTATTGTATTCTAGCTCCTTTTGATCTCAATCTCTCCTGATGCCTATAAAATATAATCAAGAGCAATAAAAAAGAACAATTTGATTCAACTATGTAAAATTCATCGTATAATTACATTCAATATTTTCATTAAAGCTCCAATTGACAAACATAAATCATACCCACCAAAAACCATTAAAAAAATTAGTGTAGGTGGACTAAAATCATCGGCATACTCAATGTTGATTTCTAATACATCTTAATAAACATAGGAGGAAAAAAAATAATAATTAAGCCAGCACAGATAGCTAACACATAATGTAAACCAAGCCATACACTCAAATTGAAATTCATTTATATATTGAGAAATATCCAAACATTGTAACCTAAGGATACTAAGATACCTCAATCATACTAGTGTAACCCGAAGATGCTAACATACATCGGTTATAAAGCCATACAATACTAGTACCCTCTTAACCATGTAACACGAGGATGCTAAGATATCCCAATCATACTAGTGTAAATCATAGATACTAAAATATACTGATTGTAAAGTCATATAATACTAGTATTAGGGTCTTTTTCAAAATAAAAAATGCTCTAACCACATCTAAACCACTTGAGTTATTGCATATGGACTTATGTGGGCCAAATACGAATAGTAGCATGCAAGGTGGTTGTAGGTATGCACTCGTCAATTTGGAAATTTACTCCACTATACAAGTATTACAAATTATACAACAAAAATAACAAAGCTACACAACTTGAAAAATGCAATACATAGATATACTCATATGTAATTAAACTTTGTAGTATTATAGCCTTGTTCTTCCTTGCACTTTGTAATCCTTGTAATCCATTTTCATTGCCTTTTACATTAAATATATTCAATAAACATGAAATTCATGAATTTCTTACAAAAATGTACAATACCTGCAAGAATTACTTGAGAAAACATTATAAGTATAAGAATTTTCAAGCACAGTGGGTTCCATCTCCAAGTATAATAATTATTCTTGTTCTTCATAATTTGAAGAAGAATATTGATATTTTTCTAGAGATTCTCTTGTATCAAACATTCTACAAAAATACCTCTAATAAGGTTGCTCAACCTTAATGACCTATGACCAACGTTCTCCTTAGTGGTAAATTGTTGGCACATTTCTAAGTTCTTATAGCTATATTTTGGTATTAAACAAACTATCATTAATAATTTCCCCACTACTTGAAAAATTAAGTAATTACTGTTGTTGTTGCTGCTGCAGGTGGTGCTGGTGTTGTTGCTGTTATTGTTGTTGTTGTTGATGCTGATGTTGTTGTTGTTGTTACTTTTATTTTCTTCATCATCGTCATCATTTTTTATAAATAAATAATGTCATGCATATTAAATTATCGTTCTTTACCTCCCTTTTTTCACGTTTCAATTTCTTTTTGTATATTGCTCCACCAATTCCAGGCCTTTTACGTCTGCAATTTTATTTTTTATTTTTTTCCTTTTAATTTTCTAATGAGAGAAAATGGAATAATTCATTTCATATTTAAGTTATTAATAAACTTATATCTATATGCGTGTGTGTGTGTGTGTGTGTGTGTATGTGTGTGTGTGTGAAAATCATGAGGTAACTAATTTGTCCTAAGGCTATGAGCTATATGTAATGATATTTTCTCACATGGACAATTTCTTCTACAATTATGTATTTACTTCTCTATTTTGTGGCTAAGGATGGACAGACATAAGAAGAAGGGGTAACTCCGTTCATTTAATTTCTGCAACTCTTTGTTTAGCTTAATTTTTTCTCCTATGTTATTATGATATCGTCCATCCATAGAGGCAAACCCACACCATACACGCAACATTTTCTTAGTAAGAAATTAAATTTTATGCAATATTTTTTAGAAAAAATTATACTAACATACATACATGCACATATTTATAGTTTTTTTTTATAACTATAGCCAAAAATATATTAACATAGCAACAAAGGCAAACTCATACCCTAAACGTACGAACAAACCTAAGACCAAGGTAAATACCATGCATGCATATATTTATAATGAAATAAGTGAAGAACAAGTACCTAGCTAAATTTAAAACAAATGGCAGTAGAGCAACAGACGAGATCAGTGGAAGTAGAGCAAGATAGAGAAAATAACTGCGCATAAGAGACTAATGGTGGACAAATGCGATGGAGCAGCATGAGATCACTACTGTTCTACGAAAATTCAAGAACAAGAGTGGCCAAAAGAAAAAGAGATCGAGAGGAGCAAGAGTGGGGATGTTGATCAGTTCTTCAGCATCAAGGAGGAGGAGCAAGAGAGTGATAGCAAGAGAGAACAAGATAATGAGAAAGAGAGAATATGAAATCTAAAATGAAATGCATCAATCAGAGAACATGAAAACAATGGCTACATGTTTTTTTTTACATTTTGATAACGGTTAACAATATAAGCATTATTAAAACATTATTAACCACTATAACAATTATATGGTTAACCATTATCAAAGAATAAATAATAAATAATAAAAAAAGAGTCACTCTAAGTTTAGATAACAGTTATTTTTAAAATTGTTATCTAAACTTCCACATTAAATGTAAGATATTTTTTATGACATTTTAATAATATTTTTTGTACATAACCGTTATTAAAACCTACAACGCATTCCTACACTAAAATTTTCATGCATCTATCAATAGTTTCTAGCAAACATTATTTATGTGTCATTATTAAATGATTATTCTATAGTAGTGTAACACTTAAGAATAATATAAATAAATAAAAAAGACACTTAATTCAAGGGTTTTACTTAGGAAGACCGCTAAGGTTATCTTAAAGCCAAACATGGCCTAAAAAGGTTATATTAAAGGGGAAAATACCAAAACGTCTTTATTAACTAAACATTTATACTCGAGCCATTTGACCACAAAATTAAACTCATTAATTTACCAAATTCAAGACATCACTTAATCACTTCATATTCACCATGATTAACCCAAATAAAAAGGTTAAACTCAAAATTATGTCTGTAAAATAGTAAACTTACACTTAAGGTGTTCCATGCTCATTTTATGCATCCAATTATAATAATCACAATTATCTCAATTAATTTAATAAACATACCCGAATGCAAGGTTTGGTATATAAAATTACAAAGAAGATCTCCGTTTAGCATTCCCATCTATTATCATATGCTGGAAGAACCCATCTTTTGAAATCTATTATTTTTAGTATACAAATGTATTGGTGCCAAGTTTTCATACTTCCATAGAAGCTTATTCATCAACTTGAAAGCTCATATGGACAATTTCTATGGACAAGAAAGATTAATTCTTCAAGGAAAGCATTAATTGCTTGGAAGACAGTTTGTACCCTAAAAATAGAGGTTGTTTTGGCCTGATTAACCTAAAATTATGGAACTTGAGTAGCTATTGGAAAACTATTATGGAGTATTTTCTCCTAAATGGACTCCTTGTGGGTCAAATAGGTTCACACCATTTAACTTTAGGCTTCTTCATTTTGGTCCTTCACATCATTCCATATTTGTTCTTGACACTTACAGCAAATTCTAGCTTTGAGACCTACATTTTCTACTTTTTTGTCAAAGTTAATGCCATGTCCCTTTTTTCAAAGAAATGGCTCCTACATCATTTTTAAGGCCTATGACCTTGTGAAAGTCAAAAGAGAAAAGGTCTGGTGTTATACACTAGTTTGATGTGTAATACCCCAATTTTTTAAAGCCTAAAATTAAACATTTAACCCTTTTATCTAAAAAAAATTAATCTTAAATTATTGATTTAATTATGTTGTGGAACTTTAATTTAAAATATATATATATATATATAATTATTTAATAAATTAATATAAATATTTTTATCATTTTATCTTACTCTTTTATTTAAATAAATTCCTAAACCTATAAATTTGCTAAAATTATTTTCTTAAATTAATACCTTAATTTTTGGATAATTTAATTTAATATTTTTTCCTTTAGCCTAAATTCTAATCCTAACTCTAAAAATATTTTTTTTTCTTTTTCTCCTTTACCTTTTTCCTTTATTCTTCTTTTTTTTCTTTCTTTTCTCTTTTTCTTTCTTTTCTTTCTTTTCTTTCTTTTCTTTCTTTTCTTTCTTCCTTCTTCCTTGGGCCAGCCTAGCCCCTTCTTTTTCTTTCTCTTCTTCATTCGTTGGGCCAACCCTTCCTTTTCTCCTTCTTTTCTTCTTCTGTCAGGGCCAGCCCAGGCTTCCTCTCTTTTTCTTCTTTTCTCTTATTTCCCTTGAGGCCAGCCCGACCTCCCCTCTTTTTTGTCTTTTCTCTCCTACGCGGTTCGGTCTACCGTTATTCTACCTCCTCCCTAAACCTCCCCGAGCAGCCAACACCATCCACCCTTGCAGCCTACCTCCTTCCTTTTCACCTTCTCCCCTTCAACTCCCCCGCACCTGCCACACATTAGCCACCTCTTCCTCCCTTTTTTCTACCACTGTAGTCTCCCCTCAGCTGCCTACCACCACCTCGGCACCCCCTACACCACCTTGCCCAAACCACCCTGCCTTCCCCCTTCTTTTCCTCTTCTTTTCCTTTCTTCCTTTTCTCCCTCCCTTCTATACACTTTTCTCATACTCCCCCTCCCCCTTCCATCTCTGCCACCTCCAAGCCGCCGCACCATGACTTCCAACCACCACCCACCTCCTACCTCACCTTTGCACCCAACAACCAACACTAAGACCCCCTCCATCACCTCCCTTAACCATTTATCCAAGATTTCCCTACCTTCATTTTTTCTTTCCCCTTTTCCATTCCTTATGCCACATTGTTTACATGGCTCACACTGCATAGGTAGCTTGAGTTATGCTGTGATTTTGATATATATTTTTCACTAAATTAAGGTATAAGTTAGTTTGGTAATATTATATTTAATAAATATTTTTAATAAAAATCATTCTTTTATTGATCTAATATTAATATTTCCTTGTGATATTATTTTAGGTACACAATTTTATTAAACAGAGCTTAAGCATTTTAAACTAGATACCGGTAAAGTTTGGTTTTTGTTGGAAATAAGGTAATAATTATACCCCACTAAAATGTATGGATTATTATATGTTAGCATATTAGGGTGTTTGATATGTGATTAATGTAAATATGATGTGTTACTAACAATTCCAGTATTATCAATGTTATATTTGGAAATTGGAAAATGGAAAAAGAATGCACGTATCTTATAAATGTTGTGATGTGTGTGAAAGGGGGATTAAAAAGTGGTCAAATGCTTAATGGTGAATGTAATGTGTATATAAAATGATAGGTGGAGTATGAGGGGACACTTGTAATAAAAATATTGTTACAATAAGCCCTAGGGGCAATTTGGTCATTTGGATCTATCATGATATTTAAACCTAATCAAGATGACTAATGTGTTATATATGTTGCTATAAATGGAGATAAGAGTTAGGTGTATTATAAATACATGTGTTAGTATAATAATTAATACATCATGACCTAGGGGTATTTTGGCAATTTTTAATGTATGGTGGTGATCATCTTAATAAAAATGCATGCTAAGTATTATGTGGGGTGAAAATGATAATAGGGTTTTGTGGTATTGAAAATACATGTTCCATCATGAATAATAATATTATATGCACTAGGGGAATTTTAGTAATTTTACATGTGAAATGGGGGTTACCTAAATAAATATTCATAGTAAGAAATAGTTGCTGCTAAGAATGATAATAGGGGTTTGTGGTGGTGGTAATACATGGTCGAGCATGGTTATCAATATTTTCTGACCTAGGGACATTTTAGAAATTTTGCATGTGAAATGGGAGTTGCCTAAATAGATATGCATGGTAAGTAATGATTGGTGCTGAGAATGTTAATAAGGGTTTTGTGGTGTTATTAATACATGTTGGGTATGATTATTAATATTAAATTACCTAGGGGTATTTTGGTAAATTTGCATGTAAAATGGTGATTAGTCTAATAAACATGCATGATAAGTATAAATTACTGCTAAATATAATAATAGGGATTTACTATCTTAATATCACTTATTTGAGCATGATAATCAATAACATATGGTCTAGGGGCATTTTGGTAATTTTATATGTAGTATGGTGATTAGTCTAAAAAATATGCATGATAAGTATAAAATGATGTTAAACATAATAATAGGGGTCTATTGTCTTAGGATCACTTATTGGATCATGATATTTAATAAAATATGGTCTAGGGATATTTTGGTAATTTTACATGTAATAGGGTAATTAGACTAATAAACCTGCACGATAAGTATAAATTGATGTTAAATAAGGGAATAGGGGGTTATTCCCTTAGTATCACATGTTCAAGCATGATCATGAACATTATAGGGCCTAAGGGTATTTTGGTAATTTGGATTATATCATAATGAATATATGTGGTTTAGGGGTAACTTGGTAAATTGGAGTAATGTTGTTATTCTCATAAACATGCAAGAAGTACATTAATTATTGATTAAGTATGAGAATGTGTGTTGGTTGTTCTAGAAGTGTATGATAGGGCTTTATGTGTAAAATGGGCATTTGGTGCGTTTAGTAACTTAACTTCATGGTCAATAGTTTAATTATGGTGTGTTACTCTTTTTATGGTATGTTGATGAAATAAAATGGAATTTGTGATGGAAATTGCTAGTAAAGAGGTAGCCTTATCCTTAGGGGCATTTTGGTCATTTTGACCTAAGGTGCCTAAGTGTGGGTATTAGAACCTATGATGGCTTAATAGACTTCTTATGTTGACATTTACAATAATCCTAATTCTAGTTACTTCATAATATTGGAAATAAATAAACATGGTTAAATTTGTGATCATTGTGTGTTTCTTGTGGTCGCCTTAATTAAAATATTAATACTTAAACTGAAACACCTCGAGATCGGAAATAATGGCTCTTTAGGGATCGCTGCCCTAAAGACATGGCTTAGCTCACGATTGTTCTGTATTTTGCTAGTATGCCTTAGTGCTCCAACCAGGCCCTATTTCTTACTATATTTAACTCTACGGACTTAATTAGGAGGTATGAATACATATAGGTTAGGTATCCTTGTCAGTAGGGTACTATGTGACTTTATGTACGAGTGTGACCAAGGTACATTTGTGTCCCTGGGTTGATAGTCGGTAGGATATTATGCTGGTATTATGCGCCAATATGATGGTTGTACCTTAATGTCTCAAGGTGCATAATATCACCCTCAAGTAAATAAAATGCCATTGTGTGATATTTAAATGGAAAGGCTCTAATTACTTACGGTGGAACACCACGTAAGTTGGGACCATATGGATTTCATGTACTGTTCCACTGGTGATAATAGTGGTCAGGAGTGTTTTGCTCTGGATTGGATTATATGTACTGGTCCACCGGTGATAAAAGTAGTCAGGAGTGTTTTGCCATGGATTGTATTATATTTACCAATCCACCAATGATAATAGTATCCAGGAGTGTGCTGCCCTAGGTTGTGTCATATTTACCAGTCCATGGGTGAGAATAGTTGGGGGCCCCAAACCTATGTGGATATAATTCAAGAGATGAATAATTATAATACAAATGGCTTGAGTCTAGATAATGATAAATTAACTATTATGATCTACTGATGTGATTTGGTAGTAGCCTTGGTGCCTACCAGAATAGATTGTCTATGTTATTATATTGATGGCTTTATGGGCCTGTCTATGAGTTGAGTGGATGGTATATGGTTGAGTATGATGTTGGCTCTGTAGATATACTACAAAGAGTATCACTTGGATGTTCCATTGGTAAGTTCTGCTATTTATAAGTGAATGAGCATTGGTGGCATATGATCTTGATGCACGTGGCTACCTGTATGATTATTCCATTTTAGTTACATATATGTAATTCTATGTTCATGTGTTTGTTGTGTGGCAACTGATGTATTGCATAAAGGCCTTACATATTAGTCTCGTATAAAGGGTTACTTAGTACCATAGTATTAAAGGGCTCCTTTCTTAGGCCCCTTCTTATTCAATAGGCAGTGGTATTTGTGGGTTAGCTCGCAAGTACTGTTCAAGATTTACTCCGGGTTAAGAGTGTAAGACTATCTGGGAAATTTTGTGTATTTTCCTTATAATCTTTTATACTTTATTTTCCAATCAATTTATTTTGTAACCACAATTAGTGGGTTATATTTTCTGTATTCTAACTATCACGCTAATCTATTTTATGATTATATCTTTGAGTTTGTACAAAGTACATTTTTAGCCTTGGCACTTAGTATCTGAACAGTGGAGGGAAACTAGTCTAGTACTAAGTGCGGCAGTAGCACCCCAAAATTTATTGCATTTACTTCTGCATATAGATTTTAAAAATAAAATTTTTTTTAGTAGTAAATTTTAGAGTGTTACATGATGTTCCCTAACAGTACCCAAATATCAATTTATTATGTGGTTAACCATTCATAATAGGTTGTTGACCAAGGTCCATTTGAAGCAAATGAACCTCCTTGATGATGACCAATGTATCCTGTGTTTAGATGGTAAAGAGGAAAAAACCCATCATCTCTTCATGGAGTTCCCTTACAACTACCACACTTGGAAGAAAATTATAACTTCCTTTGATCACAGGGATGACCTAGGAAATTGGGAGAACAAGTTAAAGGTTTTGTCAAGGTCGACTAAACAACTAAGAGACAAAAAGGAATTACTTCTAGCAGTGATATTTAGCTACATAGGGTATGTTTAGTACTAACATATCTCAAAAGTCTTTAGGAATCATGCACAAAATTGTAAATCCCTCCTAAGGGATATTAGATTCATGGTTTCAGGTAGGTGCCTTTCTCCTCATAGAAGTATAAAGTATGATAAGATGAGAAGATGTATTGATGGTCTAGAGGTGTAATGTGTTGGCTTTTGTACAATTACTTTTCCTTTATGGAAAGTTATATAAATTATTACATACCCAAAAAATCATAAATATATTTAACTTATTTTATTATCACAATACTCAATTTAAATCCATAATTCCAGGATAAAAAATTTATAGGTTAAAAATATCCATATTTGCAGAAAATTTCCCTAAAACTTCTAAACTTGTATGCAATTCCATACAACTCCAAACCCCATCATATTATGTATCAAATTTTATGTAAAAATCATACTAAAAATCATGGTGAAACAAATTTTTGGCAAATTCTCACTGGATAGACAAAAAGACTGTTGGATAATAGCCTATGTGAATTTATTTAAGACTAAAAAAACTCCATTTTGCTCTAAATTTATGCCAACAATAAAACACACTAACACATACTTACATAAAACATTTCATGAATTAAATCAACCATTTGTTGCACCAACATCCAAGTTTGGCCTACAATACCTAAGATTGAAAGTAATCACAACAGTAGATAAGTTATTTTACCTTAAGTTTTTATAATACATGGTAGCACACTTAAGCATATGATCGTATATAGTCTAATTATGGTTAAAAAATAAAATCAATCAAAACACCATGATTTAGATAAATAAATAAAAAAAGGAAATCTATTACAATCATGTCATTGGTTTTTCATCACTAGCCTACTATGAACTCATCACCAATCTACTGCATATAATTTATTAAGTATCAACAACATATTCATCCAAATTTTTGTAAGAATAAAACATATTAAAACCATGAATAAAATTCTATTGTTCTTGAATTCAACATAATTAAATCATGTTGACGATCCATATTACTTAATATAGAAAAAACACATAGCCTTTTCCTAGAGAAGATATCATATTACCGAGTTAATTAAATCTTCAAGAATGATACTCTAACTTGACCAACTCCTTACCTAAAGAAATTAAGATTATAACTCCACTTTCACTAAACCTTAATACTAACACTTCAAGAAAATATTTAAGTGTTAAGGTAATGTAAATTAGGAGGTAAAAAGAGGTGAAAACAAGTACTAATAGTAGCAGCAACAATAACTAATTGGTAGGGGAGGATGAGAGGGGTAAATATGGAAGAAATCAAGGATTTAGGAGATTAATTTATGGAGAATGAAGTGGAAGATGCAAGGAATAATTCACAAAAAAAAAAACACCAAGAGAACTAAAAGAGAAATTTTCTTAAATAGTAGAGAAAAGCAACAAAGAAATTAGCTTTATGCAATAATGATAGCTTGAAATAATGTGAGAAGGAAAAGTCGAGGGCTTGAAGAGGGAAAAAGGCAAGTGATTAGGTATATGGAGCATTCATCACTAAGAATACAATGAAACAAGAATAAAGGAAAAGAAACTAGAAACAAAGCTACTAGAGGCACTAAAAAGTGCTAAACCAATCAGCTTTACATAATCAACCATAAGGTCAAAATCGGGGTGGAAATGTGATTCAAGTGGAACTAAAATGGGATTGAAGACATGATTTTTTGGCACAAAAGGGTTTTTAGTATTGTGTATTAGATGATGGGAGAGATGTTGATTAACTTGTTACACACCTGGAGGAGATCATATGATGATACAGTATAAATAGAGGTTGAATCTATAAGATTTGTATGAATAGAGATGTCAACGAAATAGGCATGGATCAAGTACCTCTTATCTGTTATCCACACCTCATAAGAAAACATGTACTCACATCCTTTCTGAAACCCATCGGGTATATTTTTTTTCCTCCTCCGTATCTGTTTACATATCCATCGAGTAAAACCCGTTAGATTTCTGGTAAAATCCATCAAGTTTAAAATAAAAACCATTAATGTTAGAATTATATACTTAGATTGTTAGAATTTAATTATATTTTCACTTTTAGCCTTAAAAAATATATTAAAGGTTAAAAATATAATTTCATATTGGGTAAACAGATACGGGTACGGGTACGGGTCCGAATGTGAAGGCTGGTACGGATTTGAAGATCCCATCCCGTATCCATATCCGAACCCGATGGATATTTATCCCCTTCCTCTATATCCATTTACACATCCAAAGAATATAACCCATTAGGGTTTGTGTAAAACCCATTGATTTTCATCCCTATATATGACAAAAACTATGACCAATACTTTCAACCAATATTGGAGTTAAATGAATGTAAATAGGATAAAGTTCTTATTTCAGTCTAGTTAGACATTGTTTGGGATCAAAATAAATAGTTAGAATTTTAGTTACAATTAATTTAATAATACAATTTTTAAAGGATACTCAAAATAGATACTTTCAAAGAAAAAAAATAGAAAACATTCTCCAAAACTATAAACAAATTTTGGGATAGTGATAAATAATTTTAGAAACTCAAATATATAAGAATATTGTATAGTAGAGTTGTTTGGAAGATTTATGGATGATAAGAGAGCGAAAATGCCAAAATCGGATAATCTGTATAAATGAGTTGTTCCGCAAATGTTTAAAACCAAATAATAGAGAGTTTAAATTACCACGGATAGGTGTGAAATAATTTTAAAAAACCAAATATATAAAAATATCTAACCTTGTAATTGGTTTGATACCCAATGAATTAAAAATGACTAAAATCATTTAATTGATTAAACTAAAATTTTAATGATTTAACAATTTGGAAACAACAAGTAAATGAAAATAGAACAAAAAGAGTTGATAAGATTATAAAGAAGTTAACAATGAATTAAAAATTTAGGATGTGAAAAAGGCTGAATTGGAAAAACCATAGAAAATATAACTTTGTGCAAACAAATAAACTAAAATTGCAAAAGCCTCAAAATTCATTCGAATGTCATAGATATTTGTAATACCCTAAAGTTTTGTAACCTTAAGTTTGAAAACGTAACTCTTAAATATTAGCGTAATTATTTTTGTTAATCCTTGACCCATAAACCCAAATAAACTCTTTAAATAAATTTATCCAATTTTTTATTTAAATCCACCCTTAATAGGTGATTTTACCTTCTTTATTTTTTTCTAATCAGATACCTTAAATATGGATAAATTAATTTTTATCTCAATCCTAAATTTAACCTAATTCTAATTCTAACCCTAAGTTTAATTTATTTTTTTTATTTTTCTTCTTTTCCCTTTTTCTCTTTCTCTTTCTCTTCTCTTTTCTTATTTTTTTCTTCTCCTTTCTTTGTTTCCTTCCTCGTGCCCAACTCACTTTCTTTTATTTCTTCTATCTCCCCCAGCCTACTTAGCCTAGCCCAACCCACCTTTCTTTCTTCTTCTTTTTTTCTCTATCCATCTTTTCCTCCCTAGCCTAGCCAACCCACATTTCCTCATTCTCTTCTTTCTTTCCCTATCCATGTCAACCCAACCCATCCTTCTCCTCGTCGAGCTCCTATCTACACCCAAACACGCCCCCTCTACATCTCCTCTACACCCGAGCAAGCCCCAAAAACCCCCTGTGTCACCCTCTACCTACTCCTTGCACCGTGATAGTCATCTTTTGCTCTTCAAGCCTAAATCAGCCCTACCTTCCCCCTCGCATGCCTCATTTCCCTTCCATTCATGGCTCATGCACCAACCACCCATTGCAACCCTACAATCTCGCTGCCCAACAACCTTATGTCACCAAACTTGTCATTTTTCTTCTTCTCACCTGCCCCCTCGCACGCCTAAGCCCCCAACCTTCCCGTTAGTTTTCCTCCCTTCACCCCCCGACTATGTGCATGTATGTATGTGTATGTGTATGTGTATACATACATACTGCATCCTTCTCATCCTTCCTTCCCTCCTCCTATTGATCCCTGCCTTATACCACCTTCCCTAATCTCTATTTATTATTTCCCTCACCACATCCCTATCATTCCCTTCCTACCTCACACCCATATACCTTCCCTACAACCAAGCCCGCAACCCACAATCCACTAGCCCATCCACCTGTGCTAGCCTCCATCATTGTCTCATCACTACAGCCATCACCTAACCCCAACTCCTTTTTGTGCACCACCCTCGACCCCTTTTTTCCTCTTCCTACAACCCACACACCACCGCCTCACCCTCCATTTGCATCTTGTGACATTTTTGTTTTCCTACCTCACCAACCATCACCGCCACTAACTCCCACCACCACCACCCAACCACCTCTATCTTCTTTATTATGCCTCCCTGTGGTCTCCCCAACACCACCAGCCTCAACCGCTCCTTTCCCTTGCTAGAACCACCATCCCTCGACGTTGCCTCCTCCTCATTGCAACCCCTTTTTCCACCTCTACCGAAACCATCACACACCCTTCCCCCCAATACTTTCCTACCTTTCTCCTCCTTACCCTAGTTTCCTTTCCATCTGCCCCTACTTGTGCCGCACTTCCTTCTCCATCACATATCCTCCACACTACATCACCTCCCTCAACTTTCCACAGCCTTGCAACGTCTACCAGCCACCACCGACCATCACCTCTACCCAGCCAACCTTTCTATTCCCTCCCCTCCAGCCTTCCATTTTTATCTGGACTCACACTAAATGAGAAGCATGAGATTTCTTGTAAAATCTTACCATTTTCGCAATAAGGATAATTTAGTAATTTTTCTGTTCGATAAATGTTTTAATAAAAATTATTATTTTATGGATTAAATAATAATTTGGTTAATGAGGTATTATTTTAGGTACAAAAGTTTAATTAATAGAGCCTAATAAGTTTTAGTAGGTAACCCATAATATATGGTTTTTCTTAAAATTAGATAATCCTTATACTCTACTAAAAATTTTAGATATCACATAATAGCACATTTGGGTTTCTGATGTATATAATTTATTAGTTATGTTTGTTATGTTATGATTATTTAATGAAGAGTGTTAGCATGAAAATTAATAAACTGGAGGATGTTGAATTTTTTATAAATTATTATGTATACAAAAGTATGTTAAAATGGGTTCTATGTTGAGAGTAAATTATCTATGTTATGTATGTCCCATATGATAAGTTGAGAATATCTAGGCATATTTTTAACATGATTATTATTATTGTGGGCCCTAGGGGAAATTTTTTCAATTCAAGCACATCATGATATTTACTCCAATAGCTATGCCTTAATTTTTGATAAGTATTGAAGTATGTATTTCAGAAGTTTTAAAATGCATGTTAAGGTTTTACATGCTAATTCATATGTAAGGATATATGTCATGGTTAATTATCTATATATAATTATGGCTATGAATTTTATGATGATATAATGTATAAGATGTTGAAAAATCATTCATATTGGGAATCGAAAGATTTTGGTGGAAATATGAGTATTTTAGTTATCTAAGGAGCATTTTAGTAAATATAGGTTAAAATGGAATATTATTTATTTTAATTTGATAAGTGGTTCGAAATAGGTTAAGTATACTATGTGGAAAGGTTAGATTAAATATGAATAGTCTTAAGTCCAATAAATGTGGACACTAGTTTTTAGTGGGAATAGTAACCCTAGGTGTGAAATTATTATCACGGGTGGAAATTGTTTGAGTTTGACATCAATTTATGGATATGTTAGTTATATTAATATTTTATGGATGCATATTAAATTTGGGAGTCACATGAGTCTCATGGAAAATTTATGATTGAATCATGAAATTAAAGTTTTGGTAAGGAACGTAAATAGTAACCCAAAATATAGGTTATTATCGTATGTGTAAGGCGTTAGAGTTGGACATCAATTTTCACATATGATGTCAGTAATAATATTTTTGGAATGTATATTGAGTTGGTGGATACATGAGTTTTATGGAAAAAGTTCTGGTTGATTTGTGAAATTAGGGTTTTGCGAGAAATATAAATAGTAACCCTAAAAGTAGTCTATTATGACATGTGTAAGACATTAGAGTTAAACCTCAATCCATGGGTGTACTGTTATTAATAATATTTTAAGGATGGGTATGGAATTTGGTGACAAAATGAGTACTAGGGGAGAAGTTATGGTTAACTTATGAAATTAGGGTATTTTATGAGGGGTGTGGAATTTTCCTTAGAGAAGTGTATCGATGATTCATGTTGGTTGTGTTGTATGTGTTTCAAATAATTATATTAATATATATTATCCGTCTTAATTTTCTATATAAGTGTATGTATGAGGACCTCGAGAAATACCACCTTGAATAAAATACTAATCACTTAAAGAGAAATATTACGTGAGTCAGAGCCTAAGTGTAATACCCTAAAATTTTGCTTAGCCTAATCCCACGTTATTAACACCCTAACTTGATCCTAATATCAAGAAATATTGTTTTATCCTTAACCCAATTTCTTAATCTTGAAACTTTAACCGAATCTAAAACCTTGACTTGAATAAATCGTAATTTGTAAATCGAAATCAAAACCCACTAAAATTATTGTTAATCCTAACTATTTTAGCTAATCTAAAATCACATAAACTAACCCCTAAATCTTTCTATATTTTTCCTTTTCTTTCTCCTTTTTTTCTTTCTTCAGCTTTCTCCCATCTTACCAAGCCATAATGTTTGAAATTTTGCAACTTGTACCCTCCCCACTTGCACTATCACCTCCTGCAAACATCCATCACACATCTCTGCTTCCTTTCTTCTTTTCCTTCTTCTTCTTCTGCTCCTCTTATCCCTACCAATCTACACCTTTTGCACACCCTACACCCTTCCACTCGTCTCCTTCTCCTTCCTTTTATCCTTACGCAACCTACACACAAAACCATCTCCATCACATGCCATTGTTCTTAACACTCAACCATCTTTTTCCATACACCACCCTGCCATCCCTCATGCTCATCGTATGCCTCCCTCTTCTATCTCTTTTTCTTTTCCCCGATTCACTCCACACATGTACCACCATACCCATATATATATATATATATATATATATATATATATATATATATATATGCCACACACTCACCTTTCTCCCTCTTTATTGTGCCTCAATTCTACCTATTTTTGTGTCAAAAAGCCACTACTTGAGCTCCCCCTTCTTTCACCTTTCTTCCTTCTTTTTTCTTCTTCTTCCTCCTTCCTTCCCCTATTTTTGGCATACGCACCACCATCTCCACCACCATACACCACCACAGCCACCACTCACCACCCTTTAATCCATGGACCGAGCACCAAGGTCACCCCAACATTCCCTAGCACCATCGCCAGCCATTGTCTCTTACTATCGTCTATTTTTCCTTCTTCTTTCTCCCATCCATCACATTTTTACAATATGCACGGCCTCAAGAACGGTTGTGCAACACTAAAATTTTCTAACACACCAATGCAACCTAACATTGTCTGCCCGTGCACCCTCTCATGCACGGCTTAATTACACGTCTGTGTACATTTTTTCAACTTGCAACCTATTTGCCTAGTGATCGAGCATGGTCATGCCACTTCACACTACCTGGTCGTGCGCTATTCTTTCTCTTGACTAGGGTTACACCGCTTGTAACACAGCTATACAGCTTCCTATTTTTGGTCATGCACTGCTATTTTCACTCCTAGACATTATCCAAATACAACTAGATTTTTACCAAAGCACCACCACACATTTTACTACACATCCACACAACTCAAGCTTCCATTTGAATACAGTTATTTTTATTTTTACCCTCTTTACCTTACTTTTCCTTCGTTTAAACTCTTCAAGCCTAACCATGGATTTTTTTGTTTTTCGTAGGTGGTATTCCAGTAGCTTCAGATGATGAAGTCTAGGATTTGCGTGCTTAAAGCTCAATGTCCTAGTTGGTAAGGATACTATTCGATGTTTAGGGTTGTGTTATTTTAAAAAAAAAATCATATATTAATCATGGAGAACAGTTACATCCAAGGTTATAGAATTGATCTACTTTACCTAAGAAACCTCTAAACTTTGCACTATGTGTAGAGTTATTACAAATAGATGACATAACAAGAGAAATTTGGTAAGCTATCCTTTTTAGGTTCCATCTTATATTTGTGAATATGCATGCATTTCGAGCTTTCTACACCTCATATATGCTAATAGAATAGAAAGTTGCCCTAAAATGTGCCTTAGAAACTCCTCTATTTTGAGAATAAGTAATGCCTTTCAACAAAGCCTGCCATGAGTAATGTCTTCTTCTTTCTCTAGAAACCTTTCTGATGGCATCCCAAAGCTGTTGTAAACCTTGGAAATGGAATAAAATATGATTTAGACTTTCCTGTTGAGGACAGAAACAGCACTGCATAGTTATGGCAGGAAGAAATTTTGCTAGCAAATCCTTAGTGGGAAGTCTTGAGTGAGTAACCAGCCAGGAGACAAACTTGTGTTTAGGAGCAGCTGGGCTTTTCCAAACTGCCTTCCACCAGTACACCTTAGGAGCTTTAATATGAATCATATCATAAACTACTAAAATTCTATATGTTCCTTGTGTCTGAAGCAGCTGAAAAACTGGAAGTAATGTTGGCCTTAAACCAAGAATCTTAAGCAGAGTCCATGAGGTTGTACAAGGCAGCCTAAAATCAGTCACATTCTGCTCTTTAATGAAGTAAGTATGGATCCATTTTATCCATAAGGAATTTTCATCCTTATAAATTTTCCACAGATGCTTCCCAACTGTTGTTATATTCCAAGCAAAAAAATCAATTATACCCAACCCTCCTTCATTTTTAGGCAAACACACCATTTTCCAGGACACAAGTGATCTTTTGCTTGAGGAAGCTTTCCCTATCCACAGAAATACTCTACATAGGCTAATGATCTTTAGTAGTAATTTTTTGGGAAGAAAGAACAATTGGCTCTAATATATAGTGATACCAAAAATCATTGATTTCAACAATTACAACTTGCCAGCATAAGAAAGTAATCGATTTACCCAATGTTGTAGTTTATTTGTGATTTTCTGCACCAAGGACTGCATATCAGCTAATTTTAATTTTGATGCATCCAAAGAAACCCCCAAATACCTGAAAGGTAACCTCCCTTCCTGAAAATGAAGCTGACATAAAATGGACATCTTCGCCTCCTGAGATACTCCACCAAAATAGATAGAAATTTTCTCAAGGTTAATAGATAAACCAGAGGCAGCAGCAAAGGCTTGGAACATTGATTTGATAGCAATTACAGAAGTTAAATCACCCCTGCAAAATAACATAAAATCATCCGCAAAAGCAAGATTGATAATCTTCAACTTCTTGCATTTGGGATGCCCATGGAATCCTTCAGTCAACCAGAGATTTTGCGACATCCTACTGAAATACTCCATCACAATCACAAAGAGGTAGAGGGATAAAGGGTATCCCTGCCTTAGGACTTTTTGCCCTTAAAAGGAGCCAATATAGTGTTATTAATGCATAGAGAATAAATAACATTAGATACACAAGCCATAAGCAGTTTGACAATATGGATAGGAAAATGTAAACCCACCAGAATATTCTCTAAAAAATACCAATTGACTGAATCATAAGCCTTTTTGATATCCACTTTAAGCATGCACCTTGGTGAAGCATTTTTCCTTTTGTATAAGTGAATAAGTTCATGAGCTAACAATACTTTATCTCCAATGTACCTGCCCTTAACAAAACCATCTTGAGATTCATGAATGATGGAATTTAAAATAGGCTGTAATTTGTTAGCTAAAACCTTAGCTAAAATTTTATAGACCACATTGCAGCAGACAATTGGCCTAAATTCAGACACACTTTGAGCTCCTTCACCTTTAGGGATAAGGACTAACTTTTTTGCAGCAAGGCATACAAGTAGAGAGGTAGTCTAGAAAATATGCATAATCAGACCCTATAAGCTTTCCCCAAGTACTATCCAGGAAGCCTTAAAGAAGCCTGATGTGAACCCATTTGGACCTGGCGCCTTATACTGGCCAATAAACTATAGAGCTTCCTTGACCTCCTATAGAGAAATAGGTTTCAGCAAGTTATTTTTTTGTTCCACAATAACCATAGGCCCCTGCAAGAAGATATTATCATTTTTTTCTCCAGTTGCTCCACTTTCAGAGCCCAACAGGTCTTGATAAAATGATAGGAAGCTTGATTGATGCCTTCTGAATAAAAAAACAATGGCCTTCATTGTCTTTGATTCTTCTTACCACACTTCTCATCTGCCTTACCTTCATAATTGAGAAGAAGAAATGAGAATTAGAATCTCCCAAATTCAACCACTTGATTCCAGATTTATGTTTAAGAAAACTCTCCTCACAGTGCACATAATGCTGATAAAGCTTTAAATATTTTCTCTCCTCCTCCTACATAGCCAAGTTTTGAGGATGCAAATCAATCTCTGTCTGGATCTTACTCAGCTACTGCCTAGTCTTTTGAACTCTTTTGGATATGCCCCCAAAATTCTCCTTATTAAAACTTATAAGGTGGGCTTTGGTTTCTTTAAGCTTTCTAAAGAAATTTCCCTGTATCAGGCCCCTCCCAAACAGAAGACACCAGAGGAAGAAAACCAGAATCCAAGGTCCACATGTCAAAAAATTTAAACTGTCTCTTGGAACCCTTAACAGACCCCTCTACTAAATACACCAAAGCAAGACTATGGTCAGAGAAGAGAGTGTCTAAAAACTGCACTGAAGAGTTTGGAAAATTTATAGTCCATGGCATATTAACCAATACCCTATCCAATTTAGCCATAATTCGATCATCTCCCAAACTTCTATTCGACCAAGTAAACTTCAAACCTGTGTAGCTCAAGTCATGTACCAATATGGAATTGAAACAATCCCTAACATCTTCCACATCATTAATATTAATAGCATTACCTTGGAATTTCTCCTTTGGCTTCAAAACCACATTAAAATCCCCGAATATAATCCAAGGGTTGTGTTATTTACTTGTATGGTCAGGTGTGTTTTTCATGATATTGTTGATATATGATGTAACATGTGTTTATTATGATATTTGTGATGATATGAATGTTATGTTAAAAGGAAGTAAGAATGGGTGAGATGTACCATTATAATTTTATATTTGTTGAAATATATATTATCATATGAAATATGTGCTAAGTAAGCTTTGATAAGTAGGCATAAGTATTTTTATGAAGTATGAGGATAATTGGTGGATTTGAAAAATAATGTGTGTGGAAGGTACATGATCTTATAAAATAAAGGTTATTGTTTGTGCTTAAGGGTAATTTGGTCATTATGGGAAAATAAGGAAACTTTGGCATTTTATGTGTTAGGTGGATTAAAATATGATAATGATATCATGACGAATACTTGGGAGTATTGTTGTTGTTTTGGGATCCTTCAATGAATTAATGGTTAATTTTGGCATAATATCTTATAATGATAATATCATTATTCCATGTGTAAAAATCTAGAGGTTAATAAGATTTTGAATACATTACTAATGATTAGCTCTATGACGTTATTTATTGGTAGTGGTAACCATACAAATTTTATGGGAGGTATTATAGCTAATCTATGGAATAAGGGTTTTGGAGACTTCTATGAGTAAGACCTTGGAATAAGATTATTAAGGTATGTGTATGACATAGGAACTATACCGTACATTTTGGGTATGATAATAATGATGAGATTTGGAGATGATATAATATAAGTTGTGTGGAATAATCAGTATGGGAGAATGAATGCTAAAGGGTGAGTAATTAGGGTTTGAAAGGATGTGAGAACTTTAACCTGTGTTATATATGTATATGTTTTAATGTGTTCTATGCTTGAGAATCAATATTGAAAGAGCACATGAGTAGGTCCAAGGTGATCTATATATGTATGTATATGTACGTATGTATGTATATATGTATGTATGTATTCCTATTCCACCGAAAAGAATAGTGGATCAGAAGCATTTTACCCCGAGAAGATGATGTTTTTAATCTCTGTTCCATCGGAAAGAATAGTGGCTCAAGAGCATTTTGCCCTGAGATAGTGCTTAAATCTATTCCACTGGATTAAGAGTAGTGGGGCTCTTACTCATCGTGAAATGAAAATATAACAGTATAATATATGGAAAATATACTAATGATTTAAAGTGGAAGAGTACGAAAGTTATGA
The DNA here is from genome assembly GCA_030549775.1 of Tamarix chinensis. NCBI lineage: Eukaryota > Viridiplantae > Streptophyta > Magnoliopsida > Caryophyllales > Tamaricaceae > Tamarix > Tamarix chinensis. The sequence goes on along the minus strand of CM060179.1, from coordinate 74,139,887 downwards.
CCAATGTGTTGTTTTTATGTATATGTCCCATTCTATCAGGGAGAATAGTGGCTCGGGAGCGTTTTACCTTGAGAAGGTAATGTTTTCATATCTGTTCCACCAAATGATAATAGTGGCTCACATGTGTTGCCCTTGAGATGGTGTTTCAAACTGTTCCATAGTTTTAAGAATAGTGGGGTTGTTGCACTCAATGTATATAAAAGAATAAAAATGGATTATGCTTAATAAAGAGATCTGGACCATTTTGTCTTATGAGATCTTTTATTTATTTGGTTATTCACTTGTTATCTGATGTAAAAGCATGTGCTATTTGTATCTTATTTTGGTCGTAATGTTCCCTTTCTCAGTATGTAGCGTACCAACCACCCGTTTTATGGGTGTTGCTCATTCCCATGAGTAGGAGACCCTGATTCTTATATGCAGGTCTCAGAAGATTCGCTAGATGATTATGTTGCCTATGATGCCTTATGTGGGGATGAATGATTTCAATTGTATTAGGGATTGGGTGAAGAGTAATTGTTGTTCGGTAGATGTATTTAACCAGATACCTTTTTGAACTCTTGATCCATGGTATCCCTTCTTTTGTACTTTATATTGTTAACTTGGAGTTAAGCTCCAAACTCTTTATTATATTATAAATGTTTCTTTTGTTTCTAATTCACTACGTTACTTTAAATGTTTTAGCCTTGTGATTTATGTAAGGATGGTTGCATAAGCTAGACTTATGTTAATTATAGCGGTAACCCAAAATATTTTACATATTTACTTCCCCTGCAAAATGAAAATTTTTTCAGTAGTAAAAATCGGGGTGTTACACTAAGTGTTGGGTCTATTTCACCATACAATAATAGTGGCTCGGGTGTGTTATCCTTGATAGGTGCTTCAGACCATTCCACTGGTTTAAAAAAAGTGGTCAAGTTTTTTTTTCCTAAGAGGTGTTGGGTCCGTTCCATCATACGATAATAGTAGCTCGTGTGTATTGTCTCTAAAAGGTGTTTCAGTCTATTCCACTGCTTTAAAAATAGTAAGGCTTCTGAGCTCAACATAAACTAGAATATGACTTTGAGATAATAAATGATGAATAATATATTAATCACTTAATGTGAAAGACCACTTGAGTCAGTATCAAGGTGTTATGTCTGTTCCATAGGGCAATAATAGTGGCTCGGGTCTATTTTTCCCTGAGAGGATCTACACATAGTTCCACAGATTTAAGAATAGTAACTGAGGTGTATATGGCCTAAGAGGTGTTGTGTCTATTCCATCGGGTAATAATAGTGGCTCGAGTGTGTTTTTTCCTAAGAGGTGATTTAGTATGTTCCATCAAATTAAGAATAGTGAGGTCCTTGAAATTTGCATGAAAAAAAATGGAAATGATCATAATCACTTATTGGTTTTTGTTATGGTTAAGATTAATGATATAGGTGTAGAGTATGAGATATATTGTGAAGGTTATGGTTATTGTGTTGAGATTTATTTTAATCATTATTTCATATAGCATCTCTTGTATGCTTGGTTGGTAAGCCTTAATATGTTCCAAATGAACGAGTATGAGCAAGATGTAGCTTCGTTGTTATTGTGTATATGATAGGATTATCGTATTTCTATCATCATATGAATATTTCCATGTCTATCCCATGTGTTGTTTTGATGCATTTTATGTGCTCCATGCAAGCTTTTTATATCAGTTTCGTATAATTAGTTACTCAGTACCATTGTACTAAAGGGTTCATTTTTATGGTCTCCTACTTATTAAATGCATAGTATCTTTACGAGTTAGTTTGTGAGATCATGTGAAGGCAAATAATTGGGTGGAGGGAAGGGATATCCAATGTTTTTCCCAGTATCTTTTGATCCAAATGTTTATTATGACCTTATGTTTTTATGTAATTTCCTTCCACTAAATTTTATACCCACTTAAAATAGGTTTATTAGGAATGGTGTTAATTTGTTTTAATTCTCTCTAATATAATTTTTATGACTGTGTTATTAAATTAAGTGGAGTAATAACTTTTACTCTGAGCAATTGGTATAAGAATGAATGGTAGAGTAAATCAGACTTATACCAAGTATGACAATAACACCCTACGTTTTTCTATTTTAGATTTCGTAATTAATTATTTAAATAAAAAAATTTGATTCATAATTTTGGGGGTGTTACAATAACCATATGAAAAAAACTTATAAATGAATTACAAGCCTAATTACATAATAATTAGGGTTTGGGGGAAACGGGATGTTATAATAACAACTTCTTAGAATCATAATCCTAAAGCTAATACCTTTTAACAACTGAGTCATAGAATAAAAAATACATTTATTAGCCATATGGTCCAATTTTCCATTTTTAATGTACATTTAGGAAAGAAAACCGAAAATATTCAAATCTAAATAATTGGAATATTTTCCATACCATATCTATTCCAGAGTCTTCAAGCTAAGGGTTTAATGAGGAGGTTTGTTAACTAAATAACACATTGTAGCAACAACTTTTGTCCAAAAAAAATCTTCCCCAGACCAACATTTAGAAGCATTCATGAAGCTATCTCAATAAGAGTCGTGTTGATATAATAAATAACACCATTTTTCTAAGGCTTATCGCCAGATGTGTGATGACATACAACACCATTTTTCTTACAGTATTTTTTGAACACTTTCTTAACAAGCTCCATCCCATTATTAGTACACAAGACTTTCACCTATATTGTAGTTTGTTTCTCAATTATATCTTTCCAATCATGAAATGCATCAAAGATATAATTTTTATACTTGAGAAAATATATTTATATCTTCCTATAGAAATTATCTATGGATTTTTGCATATACCTAACACCACTACAAAAAGAAACTAATGAAGGTCCCCCAAAATCTTAATGAACATAATCTAGGGGTGTTACTGCTATGAGTCATCATGCTAAAATGAACCCTTTTGTGTTCACCATACACATAATGCTCACAAAATTTTAACTTTCTCAACCTTTATCCACAAAGTAGTCCTCTTTTTATCAACGAAGACATGCCTTTCTTTTCCATTGTCCCGACCTTATCAACCACAAAATTTGAAATCATCATCAAATAAGGCTAATGAAATGATCGTTGAACTAGTAGTTGTGTCACCCGAAAAAACATACAGCATAGCAATCTTCTTCCCTTTCATTAGAGCCATATCACCTATGCAAATCCTCATAACTCCATCTACAACTAAAAACCTACACCCATTTGAATCAAGGGTGCCCAAGGAGATAAGATTCTTCTCCAAATCTATAACATACTGGTCATTAGACAATGTTTGAATTATGTTGTCATACATTTGATCCTCACATATCCAATGCTAGAAAACTTAAAAAGGGAATTATTTCCCGTTAATACTTTTCCACCATTGAATGACTCATAAGTAGGAAAAAATCTCTAAAAGGACTCATGTGATAAGAATGCCTAGAATCAGGAATCCATTCGGTCCTATCATCAATCTTATCAATAGTGGAAATCAACATCACTACCATTAGCAAAAAAATCTTCACTAGGATTCTTTTATCATTATCATTTATGGAGTCATATTGGGACTCCTTCTTAAGCTTCCAACACTCAGATTTTATGTGTCCTTTCTTATGACAATAGTTGCAGGTTTTATTCTTGTTCGGTATAGATTTAGACTGATTATTCTACTTATTATCACTATGGGTAAAACTTTTTTCAAAATTTCTTCCATGTACAACCAAACCATCACTATGGCAAAAAAGAACTTTGAAGTTATTTGGCTATCAAACAAGTCTCATTGCAACAAGGAGTCTCTCACATCATCAAGGTTTCATGAAAGTGCTTATATGACGGTGGTAATGAACAAGTATATTAATCACTAAGTCTTCATAATCAATTACTATATCAATATTCTGAATATCTATAATAATTACAAAAAAAAAATCATCCAAATTTGCTTTTATAAGATTGCTTTCCACAATATGAAGATCTTGAAGTATTCTTTTTAGAAAGAGATAGTTGGTGACATTCTATGTCTTAAAAAAGCCTCAATTTTCAACCATAAACCCATTGTATTTATCTCCTTTGTAAATTCCTATAAAAATTCATAAGTGAGACACTCTTGGATCATGGACACTACCTTTATATCAATCTCATCCTACTGATCATTTGTTATAGTCTCCAACTTATTAGCTTTTCCATCCAACACCTTATGTTTTATACAATAATATCTCTCATATTCAATTACCAAAATCCATATCAACTAATCAATTGAATTTCTCAACATCAAAATTAGTTTTCATTAATGGATTGGAATCAAAATACAAACAAACACTCTAAACCTAAATTTGATACCATTTGTTAGGAATAGGATCAAATGGAGTTTTAATCACAAACTTTAATTAAAAATTGACAATCAAATAAAGATAATTATAAGTTAATACAATGTGAAACCAAAAAAAGACAATCAATAGCACAAGTTTTACGTGGTTTGGTCAATCAACCTGCGTCCATGGGTAAGATGAGCTGAATTAGATACTTATGAGGAATTACACAACCAAAAGAATTATGATTAGATACACTCTCATATCTCAAAGCAAGTGTGTATTGGAGGTATATCTGACAATGCTATATCCAAACATTCTTTTAAAGTAACAAATAAAAAATATCATAATAATGGAAATTAAAAAGTTACCAAATAATTGACAAAACTAATTTAACTCTCCATTGATGAGTAGTAAATATGATCATTAACCTTATTCAATTTATTTGGTTACTTTATCTTCTTTAGTTACATTATTTACTGCAATTTCATCATAACTCTTCATAAATGCTTCCATAGCACTTGTAAATTTATAGGTGATGCACCAATTTGTTGATATAGTAAGTAAAAATCTATTGCTCCATTGTCTATGATGAAGTAAAACATATAGCCACCAAAGAATATTGTGCTCAAATTATGTATATGATGCAAAAACTTAGCGGTTATGACCTTAAACTTGATAATATTCCAATCCAATGTGATAATATTAGTGACATTTACCTCGCTAAGAACCTTTTCCAATGCTCTAAGTCTAAGAATATTAAGATAAAAATCACTTAATTATAAATCATATTGAAAAGGGGGATGTTGTCGTGGAGTTTATAGATGCATTACATCAAAGGGGAGATATATTCACAAAACCTCTTAATGAGGAAATAGCACAACTATTGGAAAAGAACTTGGGATAACATTTATATAGTTTATTTGTGATCTCTAATATGTGAAATCATGTGGTTTTTATGCTCATAGATATGTTAAATTCATGATTGGATGACCTTGACATGTGTTGAATTGAATTGCATATGGATTTGCATGATTTAAATAAAAGATGGTCAAACTGCTAAATTAGTTGACTAGTGTTTAAGATCACCATTCAACTAGTAACCTAAATATATGTCTTTAATTTTTACATCTAGACGTCACTAGTCTACTAGTTTTGAAAAATTAGTCAGTCAGGTTTAAACATATAAATATACCATTTAACTACCTAGATGACCATTTGATCTACCCTATTTCCACTCTCTCTCTCTCTCTCTCTATCTATCTATCTATATATCTATTTCTATATAATCTATGAACTACCACTCCCTTCTATCTTGAATATATTTCTCAAATATTAACTAAAACCCACCAAAATAGCTACCTTGAAATCTATTTTTTACTACAATTGGTTTGAAATGAAGTTTTGAGCTAAAAATTAAAGATAATGGAATATTGTGCTTGGAATGCCTTCAACTTAGAGTTTAAATTTTTGCACTAATTACTATTTTTAATTGGTTTATTAATCTTATATTTGTCATTATTATCGCATTGTCTTGATTTGTGGTTGATTGAGAACCTTAAATCATTCTTAACCTTTAGTTTCCTTTCCTTTCCCCTAACTTAGTCATATACTTATTAGGGTTTTAGGATTATATTTTAGCCTCTCATTTCCTATTATGTTTGTTATTTTCAACCATGTCAATTTGTAGAAAATTTCATGTAGAGAGCTAAGGAATTGACCAAAAATAAGATACATGATTAATTTCCTTCATCCACTCCTTTTATGCCCGCATCTTCTAAGGTTGCCCCCACTATCACTTATGTTGCCTATTTAAGCATTATTCTTGCAAAGTCTCTACATGAATCTACATTCATTTGGTCCTCTAATATGTAGGGGAAATTGGTGTCTACCTTTCATGATCGACCCATTATCCCCAAGAAATGAATCAGCTTGATGGAGTGTACTAAAAGGGGGTAATTTCTATTACATGGACATTATTGCACGTCATTAGCTCATCCATTTCCTTAAAGTGAGATTTGATTATTATCCTAACTTCATGTGCCTTTCTATTCTAACCTTTTCATAATTTTTTGGATATGATGCTATAAAAACTTTTGTTATAGGGGTTCCCATCATATTTAAAAAGCAAGCTCGATATATGATCTTCGTAATTAGTGACTATGATAGTGAGGCTCTTTTTTGAAGTGAGAGGCATGCATATTTGTAATACCCCAATTTGAGCGGAGTATTATAAGGATTGATTTGGCTACTTATATCAACATGGTATACCATCCTTTTGGTGATTCCGTCCTAAGAACTCCACAGTTAAGCGTGCTGACCGTGGAGCAATTTTAGGATGGGTGACCTTCTGGGAAGTTCTAAAAATTTCTCAGGAAGTGCGTGAGTGAGGACAAAGCTTGCTGAAAGGACTTGTGTTGATTTGTGGGGCGATCAATCCAAAAGCGCTCCAAGGTAGCCCCCACATGGTCATATCGACTTGTGGTGTTACAATATTGGTCTCGGGTTCAGGGGATTGTAGAGGACATATAATCATCTATGTTTAGGAGGTACTCGTTGGTTAAAGGTGTATATATCAAGCCTCTTTTTCTTTTCCCTCACATAATATTGCTACACTCAGTGTTCTACAACATTATATTCCCCAAGTGTGGTTGTGGTGCAAAGTATTTATATGCCATAGACCAAATCCTATCTAATAAGATGATGAGATTAGGGATGCGCATTTTTTTGTGCACATGAAGCATATGGCCCATCATTCACAGGCTTACTTAAGCTATGGTTCACTCATCATAAGGATTTTAAGGCACTTCCAAGGAGCTTTAGATGGTTTTAGAGTATGATGAGTTTGAGTGATGCTCGCTCAAGTTCATGAGATAAGAGTTTAGGCTCGGACAACTTTAACTCTCTACTAAGGACAGAGTTGACCTCACATAAAGTCAAAAGAAGGAAACTAGAGACATTACTAGAGAGAGTGCATAGGTTTTTGATCAATCGCCTCTAGCCCCTACATCAAAGACTTCTCAAGGTACTCAGGCACCTTCCACAACTCTAAATTCTACATTCAGTTCTACTTTTTCAATATCTACATCTTCTGTAATGCTCCCAATACTCTAGAGGGATGAGCTATTATGTAGGTACTTTAGGCTTTACTCATCAAAACTCTCTAGATGATTGAGTATTGATTCACCCAAAATGATGAGACTTTGGCTAAACATTGGGCTAGGATTAGCAACATAGAATAGTTTCTCAACTTTGCACATCCTATTTCTCCTACTAATACTATTGCTCCAGAAACCCATTCAAATCCTTCTAATTCTACTGATGTTGGTGATGTTTATGGTAATACTAATGCTAGAGTTCAAGATGTATGGGCTAATGTAACTGAGAATATAACACCTCCACGAAATGAGGTAAGGATTAAATGTGCACTAGGGAAGTCTAAGTTGAGTGTGATGATGAAACTAATGATACTGTTATTGATTTGTATGGTACACTGGCAGATGAAGATATTTAATTAGATCTAGATGACCTTCTAACTAATCTCATTATTATCCATCACTCACTTGGGCCCACCTCCATATAGCCAAACTCTATTGATGCTACTCTAGGCCATAATAGTGAGGATTGAGATTCCTGATATAGACCTAGGTCATCATTAGTTGGTTAGTTAATTACATATCTTTTTATTCACTTTTTATTAGGGTTATACATCATGTTTGAATCTATCTCTCTTATTTCAAATGTATCAACTCTTGACTAGTGACATGTACTTTTGATGGTTTATATGTTATTTGATGGTTCTCTCCATATACTCTGACTTGATATACATATATATATATATATACGAGATTAATTTTTTATCCCTTGAACTCTACATTCTGTTTATTGATTTCTCTAACTTGCTCTGATCTTTATTAATGATATATCTATTGAGTTTTTCAGTGATAAAAGAACTAAATTTTCCAGCTTGCATACCCTCAAGGGGAGCATCAACCATATTATTATTGATACCACTAACCCTAGAATAACTTTATGTTTTCATTTCTATAGCAGTAATGCATAATTTGAGGGGAAGTTTTCTCTTCTTACTATATCCTTTGCTAGGCTTTTCCAAGTTAAACCCTTCCCCGCCAATTATTGATGCTAAAAGGGGGAGAAAATCTGGTAATCCGAATCAAAGATGTAAACTATAGTAATTTTTAAATCTTTTCATGTTTCATATATATTATAATTACCATTGCACCTTTTTTTTCATCATTAAAAAGGAAAATATTGTTAACCTAGAAAGTCACTAACACTTATTTCGATGATAGCAAATTTAATTAAGGGTTTAACATATATGATTAAGAGTGTGTGTGTGTGTGTGTGTGTGTGTGTACTATACAATTTCATATAAATTTAAACAAACTCAATCAATCTTTCAAGTACTTTGGACATAAAATAACAATCAAGTTTCAAGCACCAAGGATATGGCATCCTATACAAAAATTTTCAAGCCTTAATGTGTTTTTGGTAGATTTTATAAAGTCTTTTTAGGTTGAATTGTATGCATGGTTGATACATGGGCTCTTAGGAATTATCTTGAAAGTAAGATTTAAACCTTCTCAAATATTCATATCTTAAAAGGTTTTAAATTTTATTTACTTTGGAAGTGTTGGACTTAACTAGTTAATTGATTTCTTAAAATCAACCAACTAGTGGATTACCCCTAAAATCTCTTTCTTCGACTATGAACCCCACAACTCAAATGGTTGTTTAACTAGTTAATTGGTTTCAAGGTCCAAAACTTGCTTATTTTCAACCTTTGATCAAGATGATCAAGTTTTCATTAACCAGACAACTGGCTTATGGACACTAGTTAATTGATCCCTTATGGCAACCATATTTTTTTTACTAACATTAATTTTTTTCTACTAGGGGATAAGAGAGCACCAACCAGCTGGTTGTGCAAAAAACTTAATTCTTTTCCCATAAGATTATATTTTTGTTCATTAAATGCACCCCAACGACAATAGATATGTGAGCACATATATAAGAGTATAATTCATTTTTACCATGAACTTTTCTGATGTGACACCCTCCTTTTTTTGCTACGAAAAAATTTTATTTTGAAAACCTTAGGGAAGCGGAAAAATACTAAATACTTAAGAAAAATGAGGTGTTACTACTACACCTAACATAAGATAGATGCCACCCGTCCATCCCATGTCAGATACGAAGCTGAGAACCAAACCAACCAAAACCAAAGTAAAGTGTGCCAAAACACATTATATAAAGATTGAAAGAAACACTTTTATGTATAAGACCTCAATGGTCCAAAAATATTCAAATACATAAGGGAAAATTAAGCTACAGGATCTCAAATTATAGAAACAAAAGTAGGGTGTTTCCCTAAACTTTGGTCCATCAAGGACCATACAAAAATCTCTAGATGTCTATACTCTCAGAACTCATGCCCAATACGAGGTTGGCCTACTACTGATCATCCCTACAAACCTGCTCGTGGCCCTCTACTCATGGGAATAAGCAGGTGACTAAGAAAATGGATACATCAATACACTTTGTATTGAGTAAGCTAATTTACCACTTCAATGGAGTCACAATCACACAATATTCTAGCATAATATGGAGATCATACTAAGATAGTTCATACATATTTCATATAAAAAGAATACAAGTGCTACCATGCTTATATCATGCAAGGGAAACTCATACCATACATGAATCATCATGCTTGACAACATAACACGACATCATGGATGACAACATGCAATCTACTAAGTAGAATTTTCAGCAATTATTAAGGCTTCATTCATCCATGCACATAATTTCACTATAATCCATTTTTTTCACTCACTTAATGTGTTAGGTCCTTTATTATAAGACATTATTTATTTTACTATTCTTTTTCTTTTTCATTTATTTTTTTTCTCTTTAGCAACACTCTTATTATAAATTATTATCCAAATACTTATTTCAATTCTTATCGAGTAATGGATTGTGCACCGCCCCATGGTCACACATACAATGGAATTCTGTCCAAACCAAAAGACATAAAGTTTGGTCGAAGCCAAGTAACCACTAATGGACATAAGTCAAAGCTAAAGCAAGAACCACCTAGATAACTACACCCTTTAGTATAGATATCCCCTAGTACATCATCAATGTCTAGAGTAGGTAAGGTAGGCACCAATAATGCACGAAGGCAAATAAACCCCTAGTAGCTAATCAATGATCAGGTAACCCAGACTAATATACAACTTGATCATCTTTTTCTTTAAATAATTAGTATATTATTCTCGAGGTTGTGTGATCATACATGGTCCATAAAACATGCAAGCAAGGCATCCACATACTCATTCCATTTTAACCATTACCATGTATCTCCAACCATGTGTCGGATTTCCATTAATGCATAATCAATATTAATCGATCCCTCAGATTAATCCATTTTGTGCCAATAATCATGATTACAATACCCCTTTTAGAGTCATAAAATACTTATTTGAATTTTTCCATTAAGGCCTTTACGACACCCATTGTGTATGCTATGAATTATAATCAATTTAATCCATCCATTAGGTTGTCAATCCATGTCATCAGATGTATTTCACTCGTTTATTAATCATATAGCAACATTAGAACTGGTCTCAAATCATATCCAAGTCGAAAGATCAAAATCACACAATCTAGCCGAACATGTCTATCGGTTTGGCCTAACAAGTTGATCGGTTTTACCAACCAGTCGATTGGTTGGGCAAACCAGTCGATCAATATGGGCCAACCAATCAATTAGTTAAGCTCAGCTAAACCCAGGGTTTTCTCAAATCAATCAATTGGTTTGGTCAAACTTGTTTATTGTTCTAAGACTAGTTGATTGATTATGCCAAGCAAACTAAGGTCACCACAGACCTAATGGTTGATCGGTTTAAACCAACCAGATGACTATTCTAAGGACCAATCTATCGGTTTGGCATAACCACTCAATCGGTTTGCCCCCAAATAGCACATAATAGCATTTTTCATGTAATTCACGCTAAAAAAATCCTACCATGCCGCAACCAAAACATAATATTGCACCATGTCAATATTTTATCAACTCGTAAACTTAGACATATTTTACAGTTAATCAAATCAACCCTAGTTTCCCAAAAATCAGGATTTTTTCTCAGTATTCAAAAAATTAATCAACATGATTCAAAACTAAATTCTCATGCAACCCTATAAAGTTAGGACTTTAAATAATCCACCACATCATCTACTTATCTGGTTCACATCTTAGAAGTATGAATAATTTACTTGGTGTAAGCAAAAAAAATTCACAAATAGGAAAAACTCAACCTGGAAGCTTTTTAGCTTCCCAAAACTTAGAAATATAAAGGTAAAGCTTCAAAAATATAATGACTAATTTCATAAATCATAATTTGAATTAGGAAAAAACATTCTTAACAAACCTATGAGAGGAACAGAGGAAATTTATGCTGAAAGAGAAAATCAACTTCCTCCTAAATCTAACCCTCCATTACTTAAAGATAAACAAGAAGGAGCTAGAAAAATTATTAGAAGAGTGGAAATGAATTGAAATTAAGGTCAAATTAGGGAGAAAAGAACATAGGGCTAAAGAGATGGAATATCTCGGATTCTGAAAGAAAAGTGAATAGAAAGGGTGATTAGGGTTATTTATAACCAATGAATTGGTACAAGAACGAGTGTGGTTATGCTCAGATCAAAAACCCTAATTTCTACCATTCTAATTTGAGTTGAACGGATGAATTTTGTCAAAAATAGGTTTCCCTTACTTCCATAGCTGAAATGGTGATTTCTTAATAATACAAGTCAAATTTGCCTAGAAAATGTCAAACACAAGAGAGGAAATGAACGATTAGTGTGGGAAGGAATATTCCAGTTAAGCAGAGGCAGTATGGAAATTGAAGCAACTATTCTAGAAGTTTGTAGATGAGAGAGGTGGAAGAAGACAAAATCGATGTCATCCTCTCCCTCAATTATCTAAATTGAACCCTCAAATCAATTTAAGGTAGAATCTCATATAGAATGCATGATAAGAAAGGTTAAGAATATCTAAAAAAACATCTTAGAATGGGATTATCAAGGTTCCATTTTGTTATAAGGATTTTTTCCATAAAAAATTAAGTATCGAAAATGTATTCAGATCAACAAATCAATCGATCGATTTTACCCTACCAATTGACTGTTCTACAGACTAACCGATTAGTTTTTCAAACCAATCAATTGGTTAGGTCAAGCAAAACCCTTTAGCTAAAACAACAAACCAGTCAATCAGTTTACAAAATCAATCGATCGGTCCGCCTAAAGACTCATTTTAATCAATTTCCAAAGCTTATTCAAATCTAACTTTTCTTCAAACTCAATTATAGTTCCAAATAAAAATCAAATATTATCAAATTTTAATAAAAACCATAGCTTCTCATTCAAAAAACTTTATAAAAATATGGGGTACAGCATCTGAGCTATTAATTGAAAATCATTAAACTCTCCTCTACTCTAAAATTTCTCAAGCATTCAATTCATCACTTCTACATTTCTGTATTTTTCTTGATAAATTCTTACTATTCATTATTCAAAACATCAAATATCATTGTTGATCATTTTCATATATGTAATAGATTACATCCTCACAATCGTCCTCAATTTCACATCTTATAAATTGTGTGGTTGTCTTTGTAACCATCACAACTCTCACTCAAAACTTATTAAAGGTTGTATGTGTCTAGCATCCATGTAGAAATTATTGTGTGAATAATCCATATGAAATAACTAAGCCAATATTGTAAATCTTCTCTAGAGTGGTCATTGAGTTTATAGGTTTGTAAACATAGAGGGAAAGATCATCAATCAATACACAAGATTTTTAAAATCTAAAAGAGAGAACCTTTTGATAGTAGATGTAGAGGAGCTTCGCCTATAAACCACTATAAATTATGTGTTCAAGTTTTAAAATTTTCAATTTTCATTCTAAAAGCCCTATTTGCCCCCTCCCCCTCTCCTTTAGGGTGTTTTAAGTAAACAATGGTTACCCACTCCATTTTCTTCAAGGCTTGATCAAAGTCAGCATTGGACATTATATGATGGATTCTACCATTATCACAAGAGGAATTATAGCCAAGGTACCCCAAGTCCATCAAATCACATTCTGCTTAAAAAAATTTACCCCTTTGATATATTAGATTTATATGTTATTTTGCTAAGTAAAAATGTCATTTATTCCTCATTATTTTTATAACATTTAATCTTTTCTCGATTTTTTCTCTTTTGGATAGATTTTGCAAGAAAAGATAAAAATGAAGAAATTCAAAGGAGAAATTGATGGAAAGGGAAAATGAAGCAAAGAACACATCAAGAGATATGGAATCAATGGAAGAAAAGACTATAAATGAAGAATATATATGAAAGGGAAGATTGTGTTGAAATTTCATGAAGAAATAATGAAGGAACAAGAAACATGGCCCCCATGTTTCATAAACACGGCCTGTGTTTTTCTGTCAACACATAAAATTTTAGCTTTTAAAATTCAGCATTTGGCAAAGAATTCAAGGAAAAAGATGGGGGTCCCGTGTTTTCTAACACGGATCGTGTTTTTCTCAAATTCTGTAACCATTCGCTCAACTTTTTCCCGATATATTTATAAAGTCTAAACATTCAAAAGGGTGGTTCTAGGGAGTTCGAGAATGGGATTCTCTCTTTTTCTCTATATGCTCTAGATACCACATGTAATTTGTAATTCTAATTCTCTTTCTCTCCATTGTATTCAATTGAACAATCAACACTCTGCAATTCAAGTCGATAAGTTCTTCTCCATTCCTCTCTTAATTACAAGTTTTGATTTTTGATTGAATGCAAATAATTCTCTTTATTACATTATTATTTCTCTTATGTTTAGTGTTTCATTGTTAATTTATTTGTAACCATTGATGTTAATTATAGATTATTGCATTAAACTGTGTGTCATTGCAATTATGTAGATAGTATAAGGTAGGAGGATTTGATGACGAAATTAGGTTTTCGGATATAACAAAGTAATTTGAATTCATGATTCTAGATGAAATTTAATCGAATTGATGGACGGAATTAAATGATCTCGCATCATAGATTAAGAATTTAAACTAATTAGACTGATCACCTATCTAGTTTAGATCTTAATCTCCACTAGGACAAAATATTTAACCCGTAATTGTTAGTTAACATTTCCAGAGTAGGAAAAGATTAATTATTAATCTTATCCATTAATTTGTACGATTGCATGATCCGAGCTTATGTGATTATGGTCGTAGTTAACTGCTTTTCGTTAGTAATGCTACCATTAATTGAATCTAGAGTTCTTAACCTAGGTTATTAATTGGTTAGGTGATAAATTGAGAGCTTATTCAATTTATTAGAATTGAGAGAAAGTAAAGAGATGAATTATTCTGATTTTCTACAGGTCAACGTTAAATCATTTAGAATAATTCTTTTCTCCGTGATTATTTGATATCCTAATTCCATAATCAATACCTTTTTATCCTTATTCATTAATTAGTGAGTACAGTGTTTTATTATTTATCCATAGTTTAGATATTGATGATAGAATTATATGTTATTGCATAACCAAAGTTTTAACATCAATTACAGAATTATTGATTATATACCATTCCTTATGGATTCGACTCCTTACCATATACTACTTATTTGAAAATTATAATTTATTGATTAAATTTGTTGAGCATATGACAATGCATCATCCTTACGTTTCCTATCATCTTCTAAAACTGATATATAATTTCATTATAATCACCACCAATCAACTAGGGTAAAGAGTATTGCACAAGCTAATAAACATAGAAGTTGTCATGATAAAGATATGTTAGGTGTTTCCAACCATCCATAGAAACATGTAAATCCTTGTTTACCTTGCCCAAAAGCATTGTCATTTGACATCTATATGGTGTGATAACATCAATAAAAGATTCATGTCCAAGCCCTTTCTCCATAGCAACACCAATCCAATGCCTCTAGCTTTGTTATACATTGCCACACCATCACGCTGTTAAATTCTGTCACAACTACCCAAATGTCCATAAGAAAAAGTGACTTAGAATTTTCCTAGTTAAGAACAACCTTGGGATTGCCTAACTCCTAACAGTTCCAACACATCAACACCATCAAGTCATTTTAATGAAGCAATGATGTTACCTTCTCTCACTTGTTCAGCACTAAAAGCTTATATTTGTTTGGTAACATTACCCAAACAGGCTCCATCCATCTCCACTTGATTCAATTCTATGCAACTTTCCAAATTCACAAAGGCATATTATATTATGATATATAAACACTAGACCTCCATTAACCTTCCACTAATCTCCAACCACCTAGACTAACACCCAAGTTCCACAAAAGATATCAAACTATAGCATCAAAGAGGAGTGTATAATCCAACAATAGTAATCTTTGAGGCAAAGCCCTAACCCTAGATCTGTCGCCAAATGAAATTAAGGAAGAAAAACAAACCCCAATTTAGTGTAGACTTCTCCCGGGAAGAAGAGAAGACAATCTCATAGGAAGCAAAATGTACATAAATATATTTTATATATTTACAAATTTTTGCCTTCTTAATTTTTCACCGCCATATAGTTATCAACCCATTTGCACCAGTAATAACAAAGGTGTTCCCTGTCAATGAATGCTAACTGCTCACGCCCCTTGTGAATGATGGCCACTCAATAAAGATTAAGACAAATTACATCGAATTCAACTTTTGACATACAAGAACTCTAAGCCATCATTATTCACTAATCAATATAACTCATAAACAGCAGCAGCAATAACAATAATACTTAATTACAAAACAGGCGACAACAGTCACTCTTGACCACGAAGCTCAAAATGGAGGGGAAAACATAAATGGTATAATGGAAGCAGACTCATGTTAGCTGTTCAAAACTTGATCTTTGGGGAGCACTGGCCACAGAATTTGCAGCCTGCTTGAATGATCTCTGTACATCATCCCCTCGTATACAGAACTTCTCTGGAGGGAGATGAGTCTTACTCAGATCAGTTTCTGGCTTTCTCTTTGCCTTTTTCTTTACTAGAGAATCATCTCCATTCCTGATATCAGAATACGAACTACTTGATGTTCCTTTGACCTTTGACTGTTTTGGTCTGTCTAATACTGCATTTTGTGAGGGATTAGGTACATGAAGAGCAGTAGTTGCTGAAGTGGTTGTAGACCCTGCTGTTGCACTAGCATTAGAAATAAACCGGGTATGGGAATTTGAGACATGATTTCCAGAATCCGTAACCATCCTCTCTTGCATATATTGTGGCTGAGCAGCTAAACTAGCTCCAACTTGAGCAGTCCCCTGGCCCTCCACGCCCACTGCATCCAGCTTCTTCCTTTTCATTTTCTCCTGATCCTTGACATAAGAAAACATAGTGCTAAATTATGACAAAACTCAGCATACTGTATAGCCACCATTTGAAAATGCATGAAATGAGGGACTTATTGTAACACTTTCAACAATCGTCACAGAAGTCACCTACAGGAGCCATCTAAGGAACCATATTTTGCAATAAAGGTGGCAACACTGGCAAATTGACAGTCAAACTCCTTACTCTTCATTATTATTGTTACTATTGAAACTTCGGATAGGGGATGCCAACTTTACACAACAGCAATTTACATGTAAAGGCAGACGAGAATTTAATTCTCCAAGCAAAGCAGGAGACAAAAAACAAAAATGTTGATGCTGAAAAAACGTAGAATTTCATCTCTACCAAAGCCAAGAGGTCTCAACACCTTCAGACAACAAAAGGCATAGCACACACTGATATCATGGCAAATTATCAATCAGAATTTCATAGCTTGAATCCATATGATAGGTCACATTTTGACCACTAAAACTAGGTTACTGATATTTCAAATAAAAATATATAATGAGTGCACTATGTAGTATGTCACACACTGATCCACATGGACCCAACTGATGGCAGTGCAGACTCCCACCCAGAAGCTCTTTTATCTCCTCATATATCCCATAACTCTATGTTTTTATTAGTTATAGTGCATCCTTGAAACTTCTCGGCCTAAAACTAAAAAATTCTGCAACAGCGGGAAATACAAAAGCCATCATCTCAAGCCAAAGGGCATAATCGCCACATTTGTTTCACTACTAGTTATTTATCATAATATCAATAGGCAAATTTGAAACAAGGCAGAAAGTATGATAAAACATGAACTCATTAGTTATGAATTGATTTAACTCTCCGTATAATTCTGTGCATCTAGCCAAAAGAAATACCTATTGTGGAATGATTATCAGACATGTTTTAGGTATCAAAATAGAGGTAGCAAATTGCATCCTTCAAACAACACA
The DNA here is from genome assembly GCA_030549775.1 of Tamarix chinensis. Classification (NCBI taxonomy): domain Eukaryota; kingdom Viridiplantae; phylum Streptophyta; class Magnoliopsida; order Caryophyllales; family Tamaricaceae; genus Tamarix; species Tamarix chinensis. The sequence continues at coordinate 74,122,198 of CM060179.1, read as the reverse complement.
AAGCAAAAGGGCATGTTCCATAGGCTCAAACAGGAGCAAACATGAAACCACGGGATCGTTTCTACAATACAAATTGATAAAATGATCCCATCAAACATAGACATAAAATAAGGACATCTATCAAACAGTCTCTTCAGCTAAACAGACCTATTGCAAAAACAAAACTGTAAACTGAACAAAATTGAAAACATTTTGATGCAAGGATATAACCAACACGAAATAATGAATAACAGTGGGGAATTCCGACCTTAATTTTGTCTTGCAATGCCCTCCTCCTCTCTTTTGCTCGGCAAATGGCTCGTTTTATGCCATGATGATCTATAACTCCTTTGGGCCAAAGTTCAGCAAGCTGGATCATAAATTAAAGGAGCTACAGATTATGATAATACTAGATGATAAGACTTCAGCCAACTATGAGCTATAACATTCACACGAATTAATTGGACATGAACACGTGGCCAATGAGTATAACAGGAAAAAAAAAATGGCAGTTTTTCTTACTTAATTGCTAATTTCTCGTTTGATAGATTGCAAGAAGATATGGCATACCAAAAAACTGGATCAATTTCCTGTTCCTACAGACACCAAGCAACCACAATATTCTACCTAAAACATCTACAGTTGTCCATCTTCAATTAGCAGCCTGCAATGGCAGACAACTATTTATGACTGTCTATTCACAATATGATGTAGTGATCATCAAGCCTTTGACTTCACATATTTCTTCCAGTTGGCCCAGGATATAAATCACAGTCGCAGTTGCAACCATGCTTATGCAAATGATAGATAACATGACCGCATTGTATTTTTTATTCCATGGTGTCAATAAAGGCAAATATTGCAAAATAACAGTAGACCTTGGTCAATATGCATGTCATTTGGGCAACTGGTTGCTTGAAAATCCAGTACATACCATCTGTCTCACCTAGGATGTCCACTTCAAATCATTACTGAAAATAAAATCCCCTCAATCTAATATGATTCAACATATTATCAACCAAATAAAGCTAAGACCAACATTATAAAAGTAAAAATTAGCAAGCGCTCAAACTGTCAACCATCACATATAAAGGGATTGTGCTATGTGACAAACTGGAAAGTTATTGAACCAACAAGATTTAAGATGATTCCTCTAAGGATTATACAAGGAACTGCAGCTAAAGAGAGAGAAGAAGAAGAAGAAAAAAAGGCAAGGAAAGATGCAAACCTCAGCATATAGCTTTCTGACATGTGGAGTTGCATCCCCATCAAGCCCCTGGACCAGCAGCCCAAAATATTGGAGTTATATAGCAAGTCAGTTTGAGAAAAAAAATTGAGACAAGGAAAGAATCACATGCAAAAAACATGGAGAGAGAGAGCTGTCATATTTCAAAGGGCATATGAGGAATTATTACATCAACAAATATGTCATATAAATCACAGAGCTTGTCTTCCATTGAAGCATCCATGCAATACTGAGCTCTGACGGATCCCATATCCTCACGACCTATTTCCTGAAAGTCATCAGATCCTCCTGCATAGGGCTCTGAAGCCTGCAATAAAACATAAACATTGTTCTGATTAGTTTTTATATGGAGAAAGCTACAAATTAACTATCTGGACTTCCTTTGTGTGGAGCTTCAGCCTTAGTTTGATCAATGGACTAAAATATATAGGTGACAATCAGGTCGGGTCGGGTTCGGTTCGGATTAAGTAAAATCGGGTTCAGGTCATTTCAGGTTAACTAGACTGGTAGGATCGGGTTGGTTTCAGGTCATTTTCTGGTTCACATGAATAGGTGGCTTCGCCCCATTCGGGTCATTTCGTGCAATATGATGGGTTGGTCCCGTTGGATCCGAGTTGTTTCAGGTTAACTTGATGGGTCGGGTCGGGTCGATTTTTGATGAATTAAGTCAAATTTGGGTCCAGGTAATTATCATTTATTATATTGTAAACATTAGAAACAATCATAAGATTACTGTTGTAGATAAATGAATTAAGAATTTTTTATGTGCTTTATTTTCACAAGTAAATAGTAAAGATATTTATAAATTTTAATAATAAAAAAATTATATAATTGAATCTAACAAAGATATATATCATTTATTCTGATTTATTTGATTACTTAAAATATTTAATTACTTAAAAAAAGATAATTTTATAAAATAAAGGTGATTATAACATGACTATACAATGTATAATTATCATTTATTACATTGTAAATATTAGAGACAATCATAAGATTACTAGTACAGACAAATAAAATAAGAATATTAGATGCGCTTTATTTTTACACGAAAATAATAAAGATATTCATAAATTTTAACAATAAAAAACATTGTGTAATTAAATCTAACAAAGATATTTATCATTTATTTGTTTACTTAAAACATTTGATTACTTAAAAAAATATAATTTTATAAAATAAAGGTGATCATAAACATGACTATACAATGTATAATGATCATTTATTACATTGTAAATATTAGAGACAATCATAAGATTACTAGTACAGATAGATGAAATAAGAATATTATATGTGCTTTATTTTTACAAAGGTAAATAATAAAGATATTTATAAGTTTTAACAATATTATATTTGATTACTTAAAATATTTATAAATTTTAGATGATATTGTCATTAGTCAAGCTAAATAAGTTTGCTAATACATAAAATATTTCATTTTATTTTATATAAAAACATGGGAGTATTGATCAAAATGATTCGAATAACATATTGATACTTGTTAGTTGTTAACTTGTTATATATGTCATGGATGATGGAATTAGAGAAAAAATGTTATTTTATACCATAAGTAATAACATAGAATATAATAAATCAATTATTATGTGTATAAGTTTATTTGATATTATAGGACATGTATATGTTGACAAGTTATATGAACTTATAAAAGTAGTTAGGCAAAGAAGATAAAATATATTAAAAAATTATCTAATATACACCTTTACCACCAAAATTTCTCTAACTCATTAACCTTATAAGTATTAATTTTGATTTTATATAAACAGGTAATTAAAAATATGTTCTTAATTGTTACTTGTTTATTAAATTCGCATTACAACTCCTTAATGTTGTATTTTTGAAAAAATTTATTAGGATATCATTAATAAATAAAAATGTCTAAGGTAAAAGTATGAAAAATAAGTATAATTTATAAAACACTATTTTTTAAAGCTTTAAATAAATAATAAAATGTGCAATTTATTATTATTATAATAGATTTTGATGTTTGGCCGGGTCAATGTTGGATCGGATCGGGTCAACGTCGGATCAGGTCGACTTCAGGTCTGGTCGAAGGCGGGTCGGGGTTGCTAAACTTTTCGGATTTTATCAGGTCAGGTTTCACTTGGGTCGGGTCAACTTTTGCTAGCTCTACTAAAATATCACAGAGGTCACTGAAAGTGCATGACCTTAAGTCAATCACTAATCAATTAAATCAACCAGCAACATGTACTTGTTTTCAGAACGGTATACGCAGAGCAACAAAGGTATGCTGACTACAGGCCTCACCTTATTTTCATGACTTATTAAACAAGTCCTAATTTTGGTAATAATAAAAAATAATATAAAATTAACAATAATAACTAAAATAATGATTGTAATGATAACCATTTATAGTAGTAATAAAATTATTAGTTATGACGATAATAGTAATAATAATACCTTAATTTTTTCAAAAAAGATCAGATCAACATGTGAATAGACAAACGATGATATAGTATGAGCTAGCAATTCATAAGCCCAAGTTCAGAAATTATTTTCATATGATGAGATTTAGTTATTTTATGATTATTTACTATTATCCATATTTTAGGTATTACATAAGAAAAATATTAAGATACAATATTAGAAAATATTATCATAGGTTATTATATTATCAGTATAAATATATAAGAGAATATCTTACTAGAAGATATTTTATCGTATATTTTAGGAAATTTCCCTTCTCCCATCTATTTCCTTTTATTAAACACATAGGCCTACAATGCCACAGGCCCTAGTAGTATTGTTATTTCAGACTTAGATAAATAAAATAAATATTGAGTGATTTGATATTTGAACTAAGTGTATCTTCCTAGGATCAGTTTGTCTCTCCTATTTGCTCCCTAATGCCTTTTTCTCTCCTCAACACTTAATTCAAAATGAAAAGATTACCCTGACAATCAACCCCTCACAAGTGGACAATTCATATCTCAAGCAAGTACAGTGTCCAGCTTCCAAGTGAGACAAAAAAACTGTTACTGTCCCAAAATTTGGATCTGAGTTATGAGGCTGTTGAAGGGGATTGTATGTGAGTGCTTAGAATTAGGGTTCATCCACTTTCCTATAGAACTAGGGGAGGAACAAGAGAGAAGAATAAGAGAGTCAGGAAGGGGCGAAACCGAGATATTAGCAATTAGCTAATTTCCCAACTAGTAGTATGAACAAGTTTTTAGCCCCGTATTTATATGTGAATACAACATATGGGCTAAGCCCTTTAGAAGAATTAAATAATCACTAATATCTCTTAAGAATCTAACAAGATATTCTCCTAAATAATATCTGAACTGAACATGACTAATGGCTGCTAAATAATACCAGATATCAATAATAACTAAATCATAGCTAATTTGAGGCAAAAGTGAAAATATTAGCTAGATATTTTGGCCCAAAGGGCCTACCTAAATCGTTCCCTAACAAAAACACCCACAGTTAACCCATGATTTGTCAAACTACTTTGCCTTACAAATTTAGAGCAAGACCACTTTAATATGTTCAAAAGATAATGGTCAACTCAAGAGTTCAAATTTGTCTGACATAGACCGACCTGCAAATTTGTCAAAATACAAGCCCTTTCATGGTGCAACCCTTAGCACATTCAACTGCCTAGATGGGTTAATACAATTAGTTTGCAATGCACTAACTCAGTAGGCCCATTCAACCCAAGGCAAATCAGGAACAGCCTGAGGAGAGAGAAAATAAAGCAGTTGATATACATACCTTAGATACCAAAGAAGGGGTGCGCATTTTGATCATCTCAAGAGCCTCTTTTTTAATCTTATGGAACTCGTCATCTTTCTCTTGCTTCGCTGTCAAACTTGTATTGATCATAATCTTCAAGTTCCGCTGTTGAAGTTTCAGAAAGCAAAGCTTGCAGTTTAATATAAGATTAGCATCTACAGCTAAAATAAACTATGAAACTGCAAATCAGAAACAGTTTCACTATGTTAAACTAAGCGATCAGGTGGTCTCAATTGATTACAGATATTTAACACTAACAGGCAAAATTCACAGATGTGCTACAAATATTATATTTGATCTTCGATTTGAGCATCTCACAGGGTGGAAGTTAGAGAGGAAGGCAATATGATGCAGTCTACGTGCTACCTCATTGTAGAACTCATAATATTAGCCTAATCCATAGGAAACAAGGTACAGATTGACATGGAAATGCATCTTTTAGTAGGTCACAAACGCTAAGAGGTCTAAGAGTTTTGGATAGATACCTAGTTGATATTATTATTATTATTATTAGATTTTGATATTACTATTATTATGTGTAATTTATTACGATATGATGCTATTGGCAGGTTCTGATAATAATACTATGGCCTGCATATATGGCTCTAGGTTGTATTTTTTATTTCAAATTTGAATCAAAATAGATTCAAGTTGTGAGAAAACCTAGTCAAAGAACTTAGACCTACATCACTTATTAGATGTCAGAATCGAATTGATCCAACTGCCAATTTCAACATTCTTCTTGTTCATGTCCACACAAAGTTAGCTAAAATCCGTCCAATCATTAAAACCCTAGCTACCCCTGCCTACCAAACATGGAGAAAGTAGAGACCAAACATATCTGAAACATAATTGCACAAAAGAGTAATTGACATTTCTCAAGCACCACTGCTTCTCATTAACCCTATACTAAAATCTTGCCACCAGCATGAATGCAAAAATAGTCATGCCTACTGCATAGATATATTAACAGAAAGAAGTTCTACCTTCAATGTTCTAAGCTGCACCAGGTGCCCAACAATACTCATGAGGCGATTTAATAGCTCTTTTGAAACTTTTCCATGGCTTGCCTGCTAATAACAGAAAACAGAATATGCCCACATCAGCATTCTTGAGGTGTTTAGGTTTTATACCGCAAAGGAACTAGAAACCAATATACCGCAATCCTAGCAACTTTAGCAAGCTTTTGCTTGATTTCTGGAGGCAATCTCCTTTTGACAGACTGAGATGAAGCATCAGGACCTTGAGGATCACTAGTAGGTGGCCATGCTGCAAATAACAAAGATGATTAGTAGTGACCAAAAGGTTTCTCACATGTTTCCAACTAATTAGCTGGCACTAATCAAGATTTCTATGCCAACCAAATAGGCATACTCACATTCTGCAACCATCTTCTCCAACTCCCTGATTGCCTTCTCCAGCATATTACCTTTCGGTTTAACACTAGAACCGTCTCTTTTTTGCAGAACAGAGGTTTTCTGCACATTAGAAGTTCCATCATAAAACTTGAGTACTAATACATTTCCCATATAAACAAAAAAGGCACCAACCCAAACTGGCAGTATACTAAGCATCTACTTAATGGCAGAAGAAGGCACTAAAAGAATGAATAAGTATAAAAACAGAAGAAAGTAATAAACAGAGCTATTGCTAAGAATGACATTCTAAATCAATGTTTCCTCTATGTATTTACCTAAACTGATCATCCTTACCATCCCCCACCCTGCGGCCACACACACATATCAGTTGAAACATATCCCTCAATTTTTCCTCATCTGTTTCATTTTATTTGCCTCTTCATCTTGGAGCCCTTTTGCTTGCCAAAAATAAAGTTTGTGGGCCTCAAACCAATTAAATAATTGAACTACAAATTCAAGCTCCCAAGGGCCCAAAGATCATTATACCAAGCCCCAGCTTGGCAGCTCCTAGACAATCGCCAAAGCCACATGCTCTAAGCACCTTCCTGTGTCTAGGAGCTAGAAAGGTTGCCTAACCCTAACTCTTTCAACCAAAAACATGGGCATTATCGCAGCGCAAATAACTCAAATATGCCCTGTGTGAAACACAGAAGAATTAAACACAGATAGCACCCTTTGTCCACATGTGCAATGTCAAGAAGTAATGAATAAAGGCAGCTCACCGCAGAGTGCAAAGAATGCTTCCCACCAGGAAGATTAAGATCTAATCTTCCTTGACCACCACTCTTAGCTTTCTGCAGAAGCGATATTTCAGATCCCCCAGCATTGTTAAGTTTTCCTGGTAGAGATTTGTGTTGTGTGTTAGCACTTCTATCATGAAGCTTTGCCTGATTGGGATCAGATCCATCAGGATCACTTCCATCAATCAACTTGCTTCCAGAGCCTTTAGCCAGAAATAAGCCAGTTTGTTGCTTGTCAATGTACTTCTCTTCTGCCAAAGTGAAGATGTGTCAACATTTGAAAATCTCAAAAGATGAAGCAAGGTCCAATGCAGCTTACCATGAACAGCTATATTTTGAGTTGAAGTTCCAGATGCATTATACTGGTTCTGAGATTTAACCACATTGGTATGTTCACTTCTTACAGGGAGACTATGAGATGTAGGTAAAGAATTCTTCTCAACAGATACTGCAGACTTCTCAGCAACCTTCCTGCCCACCTTTGTTTGCTTATTAGGTCCAAGGACATGATTGCTCTCGCTAGGAGCTTTTGTCACATCTTTTCTTCTCCTTTTCCTTGGTTTTGGAATAGGCGACTGAGAGATTTCACTATATGAAAGGAAAAACCAAAAACAAAAGTACACATAATGATAAGGCTCATTCCAATAAAGGAGACAAGACAGCCCAAAAAGGCAACAGTAACATACAAATGTGGTCATGGCATTACTGTATCTGATTGACACAATTCTAAACCAAAATTGCTATATGTGGGGAACAGCAGAGTTACTCATTTGGAATCAAATCAAGTAAGCACCAACACAAAAGTAAAGCAAAAGGAAGCTCAAAAAGGTTCCAAAAGATACAAAAATATCATTATAATTATAGCAGAAACAAAAAAAATCCTACCGATTGTAATCATTCAGAGGAGCCAGTAGTTATGTTTCAGCTGAATACTCACTCAATGGCAGTTGATTGTTCCCTATCATTATTTGGCTACCTTGATTTCTACATTTGGCTGTCCATTCACGTTGGAGCTTATACAGAAATTCATCTATTGTGCAGCCTAACAAACACATCATCCCACAAAGAGATCCTTATATAATGGCACCCTCAAATTTTTTTTTATTATGACATGCTCAAAATAGGAAGATGTATTAAAGATTCAATGTATGCATCACTTGTTTATGTTTCCATAATGTTTCAACTCTCCTAAAATGCTGCCAATCTGAAGACATCACAGAGTGATATCTTGCCGTATCTAGAACTCAACAAGTTAGTGTATTCTAAATGTGATGAGCTAAAATAGTGGAAAAGTTGTCCACAGCATTACATTAAAGAGGAAAATATACACATAAAAATCAATATCCAATTAGGGGGGGAAAAGGTTAAAAAGTGCCACCCACTACAATCCTACTTTTGACAGGGTCTAAAGGTCATTATGTACTAGTTTCTACTAGCTTACAAGCTAGTAGCCAACTTTTCCGAAAGCTAAGGAGATTCACACCTGAGGTACCTAAACCCCGTAATCTTAGCCACTAGACTAGCATATCTTTGCCCATTGTCCAATTGAAAGGAAATCACATAAATCTACATCAAAAAGGCAATGAAATAGATACTCACATGCTTTCCAACTTTCCCCTGTTAACAAAGAATCCATCATGCTTTGTCTTAGACTTATCAACTTCAAAATACTCATCCTAATGAATCAAATACAGAAGCATAATCAGTACACATATTTACCATAAAAATAGACATCATAATAAGGATATAAAATGTAAAAGCAGCCAGTATAAGCTAAAAGTTGCAATGAGGAAATGCATAAAACTAAAAGTTTTTGGAAAAATAACATAACATAACATAGATAAGAAAACAAACCAGTTCCGCATCATCAATGAAAGAGTCCTCCGTATCATATTGATCATCATCTGGCATATCGTCAAGATTTTCCTCATCACTACTATCCTTACCCTAAGAATGGCAACTTAACGTATAAGCAAATACAATTCCTTATAAATTACAAACAAAACCAGCAAGTGGAATGTAATCAGAGAAACTATTCTTAACATTAAATTGACCTTCAAGCAACAAAAATGTGCATAAGCTCAAAGCATTGAGAATTCACAAATAAATCCTTACCGTATATAGGCGTTCTATCTTTTCAATAACAGCACTCACACGATTTGTGGTGGGACCATCTTGCAATTCACTTGCGGCTGCTTGGCCCTAGAAAGGTTAAGTGCAAAAATAATGTCATTCCAAGAAACTCCAACTTGATGCATAAAGGAACATACAAACCCAAAAAGCAAAAAGAAAAAAAAAAGGGCGGGGGAGCCTATATATGTTTTTTCTGTTAAACTATCCAGCGCTATATTGTTTAGTAACTGTAACCACAGCCAGTAAGCTGAATCCATTGACGAAAATGTTTAAGCTATAAGTTGACATGATGGAAAATTCATGGGAGGTTTACAATTTTTTTTCAACATACGAATAGCAATTAGTAAATTGCATCTTGCAACCCAAGAATATCCAAACTCTAGATTTCTCCTAACTGGAGCAGTAAGAATAACTACATAATAAAGAACAAATAAATGAACTGTGTTTTGGAGGACCAAACTCCAAACTACAATTGAACAACCCACTTGCTAAACTTTCGAACATAACTAAAGAGACAGATAATAACAACTAAATATTTAAGGCATGACACATAAATCATAGAAACTAGGTCAAACCTTATACTAAAGATGAAGTTACTTGTAAAACAAACAAACAATTTAATAGGAACTAATCCGGTTACTTGTTAACACTACTCCATGAAAAAGACCTTAATTCCAATATCCAATCAGGTGAAATCTTGCATCATAGAATAGGTCAAGAATATTGAACAATCTGATGGGAACTAATCCAGCAAAATTCTTTTAACACCCCTTCACAAGAGGGGAAGAGGAAAAGAAAAAGACATGATTTTTAGTGCATTGTCATCCCAACCCTTGACGAAGAGGAAATTTAAAAGCATTGAAATAGCTGTGCCATGCTGTCGTCATCCAATGACAGTCACAGACGACACGAAGATAATGGGGAAAAAAAAGTAAACAGCAATCTTCTTATCTCAATGAAAAAAGGAGGAACCACTGAGAAACCAAAAGAAGAAAATGATTACTGAAGGAAAAATATGCTTTTAGATCCCTATACTGGTCACAGACTCACAGGCACACAAAAATATACTACCATAAATTCATAAGACAAAATCAGTAATATAATTGAAGCCACATTAAATCCAGTATCGCCATTGACCCTGCCTAAATTCTCACAACATCCCTATTCATCAGCACAAAACCGCTTATCAGAAAGAAATAAATAACAAAAAAATATACTCAGATATAATCAATGCAACTATCTAACCGGAGCTAGCCGAGACTCAAGGTTAGGATGAGCTTTAACAGGAGGCTCCGCCGGAGGAGTAGGAGGACCATTAGCTTTAGCAGCGTCTTTCATAAGCTTCTTCCACGACACAATTGTGGTCTCACCAGGTCTAAGTTCCACGGTAAATCTCATCCTTTCACCGTTTTTCTCGAACGAAGATGTCAACCGTGATGACGATGCAACTGAGTCGCCTCCAACGCCGCCACTGTCTTCGATCATCGGAGCGAGGAAGGATTACAGAGGGGAGAGAAAAGGGGGAAGGAAAACCCTACATAAAAGTACAGTAAAACGAGGTAGTCGGAAAAGGAGATCGGAGAATTAGAAGGACGGAAAACAGTAAAGGTAAAAACCTAAGAGAGAGAAAGCGAGTATGTTGTTGTTGTCGTTTGAGGAAGAAGGCGGGAGATGAACGAAACGTTTCGAATTTCATGTGTTGTGGCCTTGTGGGAGTGAAAAAAATTGACCGTCTTCAATCATCCGGTAGACGGCTGCTCCTGCACGCACCCCCCCCCCCAATTTTTATGGCTGTATCTCTCTCTCTAAGTTTTTATTTTTGTTCTTATTTTTTGGGTGGGAAGGGGAAGATGGTGAGGATATGGCTAGTGGCCACCGACTGTTGTGGTGCAGGTTGTGAACTTGGGATGAACGAGGGAGCGAATGGAGAGAAAGGATGAGAAGGTGGATTGGTAAAATTTAGGCATCTGGTTATACGACTGACAGTGGGGGGAGGTTGTGTAGCAACTTTAGGGTTACAGAGGAAGAGAGAAAGGACTGGCTTGGCACATTGGTTTTGGTCTAAACCGTTTAAAAGACAGGGTTAAGCCAAAGTTTATTTTGTGCGATGTGTGCACCAAAAACGCATTTTGTGTGATGACATCAAGGTCCTCAACAAGTCTACAAAAAGGCTGGGCAAGGTAAGGTTATTTTTAACGTGCCAAAAAAAAATTAACTAGTAGCCTCTTGTGATGCTTCCTTTGGATATTAGGGGGGAGTGACGTAGCTCTATGAGAGGTGAGGATAATAGCCCATCATTGCGTGTGTGGTTGCTAATTAATAGAGGAAACTAAAGCCCAATTAGCCCTTACTATTAATCCAAACTTTCGATGACAACCGGCTCTAAGATTTGTGGAAAAACACCATTTGGACTTGCCGAAAGACTTCATCAAACCTGAAATTATCAATGTATGATATTTCACTAGTTTATATAGAAGAAACAACAACTCTTATGATAGCAAATAAGCAAAACATATCCGACTCTACTTGAAGTTATCAAGGTCAGTTGATGAAGGACAGGAGAGTGACTCTCAGTATAAATGGACTAATTATCACAAAAAATTATGGCTCACACACAACTAACGCTCCTTGGCGATAAGATTCCGTAGCTCTTTATTTTGTTTTGCTGGTCATCACTTCTAGAAAAGTTTCAAAAGATTTCTCACATTTTGTAAGTGGAAATTATCAATAACAAGAGGATTCAACGCAGTGATCCCAATTTTTCAAAATTATCACACACAAGGGCAAAAAACACTTCTTCAATCAAGTGACCATATGGTAAACTTTGATTCCGTTTTGCCATCATATTTGACTCTTTCATGGGCGCCCCATGTTCGCATATCAACTAAAGTGTGTACAAACCACATCAAAAGCACACAACCCAACCAATAAATCAACCAAATTCCATTGCGCAGACAACACTAGTTATATAATAAATCCAGATGACCACCTACTAACAACGAGCCCAGAAGTGCTAAGATTCAAAACTCATATGAACTCCCAGAAGATTTGATTGATAACCCACGCCACTGCTTGACACGGGACTACTTTCACTTCGAATCAGCTTCAGACGCCTTTTCCTTCACAACTTCAGACGCCTTTTCCTTAACGGCTTCAGACGCCTTTTCCTTCTCAACTGCTGCAGCAGCCTGCTCTTCTGTAGCTTTTTCATTGCCCTCTTTCTCTTCAACACTCAGCTTCTCCAGCAACCCAGCAGTTGCAGAAGCATCTTTGTTCTCCTCTTGCTTCTTTTGAGACTCAGCCGCCTCTTGGAAATTTTCCATGAAGGTTTTGCAATCTGATAGACAACCACAACCTCAATTAAGAATCAATTAATCTATTGATAAAGCAAGATACCTAGGATAATCATACTGGATTGAAAACATCGTTACCAGAAGTTAACCTTCTCATAATCACATATTTGGTTCGTAAATTTGCATTTTAATACCCATCTGGTATTTTACATCATAAATAATTTTCTTTATTTTTTTTACGATACTTTTTAGAGAGGGCTAAATCAACCTAGATATGAGGAGAAGACCAAATATATCAAGTTAATGCATCTACACTAGTCTTGAGAATAATTCAAGCTATGAGCCCAAAGAAGCCTACACAGCAGTTACATGAAGCAAGAAATAAAGGACAATTGAAGCCTCATCAACATAGCAACCAATTAGATTTGCAATGAAAAAAAAATTAAAAAGATAATGACAAGGGACCTAAAAATACTTCTGTTATTTAGTTCTATAATCAAGTCAAATTAATCTTCTCAGCTATATAAAACTGATGTCCCCCATAATATAGGAGGAGGATGCCCAATCCCTTTGTTTAGGCTCAAGTTCCAGCTTCTGCTCTTTCAGTTTTGAAGGTTTTCATAGCATATTGTAAGCCTGTTTAGTCTTCAATTTCTTTTACAATCAGTTCCTTTGATTTATGGTCCGTTGCAGCCATTAGTCTTTTATTTTATTTTATTTTATTTTATTTTAGCCATTTCAATTGTTTAACAAAAATATTAGTAGCCATTCTTTGTAGTTGATGCCTTTTATTAATACTTTATATTTTGGTATTTTTAATTTGCCTCCATTTAGTTTTGTTTTGAATTTTCATCACGATGATACACTCCATTGTTAAGGCCACTCACCAAGACAGACTGCCATGGTCTACGGTCGAAAGGACATGAATCCTTTCTTTGGCCATCATTCAGAACATATACACAATAGCCCTTCCTATAGTTTCGGTTAGTTTAATTCATAAATTAGTTCAGCTTATCAGTTTATTATTTTATTTCTAATATTCTGTTATCAATTTTAGTATCTAGTTTAATGTAGGTCATGACCTAAACTATCATACCATCATCTCCACATAAAACTGACCCGTATTTGCTAGAGTAACTACAACTATGCCAGCTAAAATTATGCCGTGCAGTTGTGGTTAACTAACATCACAATGGACATTCTCATAATCACATTGGATTATGGAACTGCCTCCTAATAAAATTTTTAACATAAAAATAAAACTACGCTCAGACATACACAGGGAAGCAGTTATCAAATATAGATTACATCATTTCAGTTTTTGCTATAATTTATAAACATTCAGACTACCCATCGCTCTGAAAGATGCAACTGCACTTGTCCTCATCATATCCCACATTGTAGACTGCAGCATAAGTATCCGTATCCCCCTCCTTCGTTTCTCTTCCCCCATCTCTCTTCTTGCCCTGGACATATTTGAACAATCAGCAAGACAGTTGCTACTGTCTATCCACTTGATGTTTTTAAATTTTTTCATTTGGCATATCTTCCTCATAATTCCAGATATAGAGGCTGATATTAATATTAAAAACTATGAAGTACATTTACTCCATAAATTCTTGCAACCTGAATTGAGAATGGTAGTTTAGATTAACCCACCTTCCAACTTATATTGACATCAAATTTTGGATAGTCTTAGGGTACAGCTTTTAGCATATTTGTGAGATTTTGTAATGGACGACAACTATAATCAAGAATTCTTCACACAAATATGGATACTTTATTCATTAATCATAACATACTCAGAAGTGATCACGACAGGCCTTATTCATAGATAAGCCATCTAATATGATGAGATGGGAAACAATAAAAGATAGACAAAAACCCTCACAAATGAAAAACAAAGAAAATAAATAATAAATCCTGATATATTGATAAGCCTAGAGAAGTAGTTCTTTTTAAGCACACAGGGTTTACTAAAAGAGGTGTATCGGCACAGATGTAACCCTGCTAATAATTCCCAGGGAACAGTGAAGCAACCATAGGCAGCAGGCCCCACTGAAGTGAAATATAGACTACATCACTCTCCCGACCAGGGGAAGCTATACCTCAAGAATCTACAAAAGATACAAAATATCCTGAATACTCACAATGATCAACAATGTAAGCATTTCCAGATCCTAAGTACCAAATTTGGAACATGAAACCATGTTTTCACTCCTCCCTTCAAGAAAACATCAATCATAGGCTTAAATGAACCTCTGGCCTCAGATAATGACCAGTTTGGTTACAGTTAAAGCACTTTGAATAAGAAAAGCCATTGCACGGAAATGTCTTTTACATGTTGTCCTGTCTTAGAAACATCTGGAAACTCCAGAAAACCAGCCCTGATGCAGCCCCCCCCCCCCAAAAAAAAAAAAAAAAAAAAAAAAAAAAAAAAAAAACCTACCTAGCCATCCTTCACTGAGTTTGGCATTCATTCTCAATCTGTTAACACTATATCATGGCCTTGATGGCAAATCAATACATGTAGACAGATAGCATACACGAGAAGGAAAGACGAAGCAGGGTGGCAATTTTGGGGGGAGGGGAAGAGAAGAGAAGAAAGCAGTGACTGAAAAAGCAATCCTGAGGCACTAAGGTGCAAGGGTTTGGGGTTTTCAAAGAAAAGGAGGGAAAAAGGTTCATAGGAAGGCCATCAAACATAATTTTGAATAGGAAAAGAAAGAAATACATTTAGTGTAAATAAAGAATCTCTTATTGGCTATTTCTGGGCTTTGTTTTCATGCGATAACTAAACCTCATGGTGTGAAGGAACGAAAGGGAAAAGGTTGGTAGAAAGATCAATAGACATGATTTTGAAAAGAAAAGTAAATATATATCAAGAAGACCAAAAACAGCATTAGAATGGTAATATCGGCAACTCGGCACACGCCTTCGCCTTGCACCTAAACTCTAGGACCCCATCACCTAGGTGTCTCTTAGGCTTTTTCAAACACTGAGTTGAGGAAAGGAAAAGGAGGCACTCATTGGGGTAATGAGGAAGGCTGGTGTGAGATGAGATTTCATCTAATTATGAATTATTAATGCATAATAAACAGTTTTGGACCCATCATGAGATGAGAATAGAAGATTTTATCCTTTTATAACTATTAACCTAATCAAACCCAAATAAGTAAACTATTATTAGTCCAACACATAGTTTTGGACTTATGAAGTTATTAATGGTTTGGAATATTAATACAACAATTTACTAATAATTATTTTCTTGAATTGCCAAATGTTTCCATTGACTATTTTCTTTGGGATTGTTTGTTTTCTCATTCCTCCCCTACATGTTTCCACATTTCCAACCCATTCCCATCCCCATCCCCATCAACAATAGTCAAAAGCTACAAAACATTTCGGCAGACTCACTTGGCGCGCCGCAAGCTTTTCATAATATAAGGTCTAGCTAAACTATAAGCATCGAACGCAAATGCAACATAGTAGAAGATTACCTTAACTTTAGACTATGATGACCACTGATATATCCACAAACCTCAATTGGACTATGTTCTTCTCAAAGGCACATTTCTTGACTAGCTACAAAAATTTCCAGCGTATAAGCCACAAGGTCAAAAGTATCCATAGAAAACTCATGATCTAGAACTTGACAATCATCGATAGTTGTAAATGACTTCAAAGACATCAGCACCCATAGGAAATTTTTCCTCAACTTGAACCCTTTTACATGGGAACACATTTCAAACCTACTAAGCTATTAGAATTCTTCCTTCTCAGTCTTCTTTGTCAAAATAAGGAACTATAATCTTCACGCCATAAGTACACAAACTATGATGAAGCTTTGACTGTGGATAGTGTAATAAAAAAGCGAAAACACCAAATTTCCAAGGGCCCTTTGCTCTTTGACAGCCATCAAGGAAGGGGACCTCTAGAAAATAATCCTTAATGACAAGAAGCTCATTAATCCTCTCCAAGTGAAGTGCTATTCAATATTGTTAAATTGAACCTCACTCGCTCCAATATATTATCACGAATAAATTCATGTATTTGACCATGTTGAAAATGATGGAAAACATAGAAAGAAATGGAAAATGACAAACTTTTTCTGAGCATTGATCTTTCTTATTTCATATCAAATGATCATATAAGAAATATCACTCCATGACTTCTCTTCACTTCAACTCTGAACGGTGGTGGATGCTACTCCAAGTACGACAAATAGGAGAAAGAAGTCTGCATTACGAGACTTAATAGAAGCTAAGAAGTTGGCAAAAACCAATAGAAGTCCTCAACAACAAAACCAGGAAAAGGAAACATGCAACAAGGTCTCTGAAGTCATAAGCAATGGAGCAGACAGCTATGCCAATGACTCTCACAATGGTTTTGAGAGCAGCAAGAATGATGTGGAAGGGAACAATAAATGAACCACGACAGCGTAGCTCAACAAACAAAATGATGCAGTGAATATTCCACCAGATTCTTTCCTAACACTTAGGAAGGTCTGCTTCCACATGGATATGAGCCGTTATATTGGCATGCATGCTTAGGAAAAGTACAGGGTTAGTCCTTTGATTTACCTATTTGCTAGGATTTATTATTTTCTTTGTTTTTTTTTTGTTATGATTTGAGTCTTTCTTATAGGTATATGGGGCAAATCTAAAGTGCAGTCCAGCTCACTTCTTTCTCAATGGACATCTCCACAAAATATGGCATCGATCTAACTTTACCAACTTCAGACAGCATTTCTGGCATAAAACCAAGTTATATACACAGTCATCCGTGAGTAAAACCTACCAGTACTTATATACACATGATAAAAGCTAACAAAGATAAATGACTACCCCATACAAGAGTTTATAAATACAGCAGTGTGCACTAAATTATGACAACATAACACAAAGAAAGAATGCAACAGGAAAAAGGGATCAGAACATAAAAAGTAGTATCCTATGAGCGCTTACTCTCCACTGACGCAAATCGGATGCAGAACAGCTCCTCTTTGAGCTCTCCATCAGCATAATCACTAGCATGCCAGACACAAGATTTTTCATTCCCTGCATGCTCCTGAACTGACATGCCGTAAACAACTGCCATGATCAACACCAAAAGAAGAAAAGGAAACAAAAAAAAAGGGTTAGCACTCAATTACGAAACGAGCGCGCGCACTCAGAAAAAGAGATAGAGAAAGCAAGCAATACGAATATAACTTGGCACAAACCTAGATGATTAGCACAGATCTTAAGAGTTTTTGACTGGCGCATGACAAGTCGAACCTTGCCAGAAACCTTATGCTTCAGAAGCTTCACTGTACCAGATCCTCTTTCTTTCCATTGATTTGCATCTTTATCAAATCGATAAAGCTTTGATTTTCTATTAAATCAGAACAAGAATCAAAATCAAATTGACACACTGATTTTGAAAAATAAACGCTAAGAATTCAAGTAAACGGAACTACAAAACCCTATGTCACAAAATTGCATAAGCAAAATGAAAATTGTAAAATCCTAGTTGCAACTAATCGCTAGAACGATTACACATATACGAAAAAAGATGCATCAGAAAGTAAGATTACAGTTCGAGGATAGGTTCTTCGTCCTCTTCGCCGGTAGTAACAGCAACCTCTTCCAGTTTGACGATGGGGGCAACCTGTGCACCGGTGTCTTCATCTTCGGCAGGAGTGTTCTCCTCTTCTACTCTGTGTTCTGGATCGGTGCTCGCCATTGTCAAGATCAATGGTAGTATTAGACTGGTGGCGGAACGCGACTTACGGCACAAAGACAGCGGAGAATGTCTGGCGCGGGCAGTGGCAACAGAGAATTCGTAAGACTGTACTAGCATATTAGGTTTACCTCAACCATTTATTGAGCCCAGGAGTATGTGTTTGGTTGGGCTGCACTTGACCGAATCCGCTCCGATCCGCGGTTCTCCATTAGTATATGGGCATTGTTTTAGACTTCAACGCATCCTCGTCCAAGAAAAAATTACCCATATGGTGTAAAAATAATATATGTAAATTATTATTGATGGATTCATTCGTATTCTAGTGCTAGAGGCAACTTAATCGGGGAAAAAACTTATTTTACATTAAAAATCTAAAATAAAAACTACTTCAAATAAAAAACACTTTATTAAAATTATATTTATTTTAAATTAAATATATACATATAGTTACATACTTTATATATTTGTAACATTAATACACCACCCTAATAATCGAATAAGATCAACACAATTTGTTCCCTCTATGGAAATGGAGTTTGGATGTGACCATCCATAAGTCAGTTGGGCAAGATCAGTATCATCAAGGATGGGAGTATGGTCAAATTGTGATCTCATATCAATTAGATGGACACCATCTAGGTCCTTTTATCTATATGTATGCATACTTATTATGACTTGCGCATGACACACATAGAGTAAAGAGGCATATAACTAAAATCCCACAAAGTCAACTATACAAATGCTAAGGGATTATATATCGGTTCTATATACCATTTAGAGTGAAGGGACGTATATGAGTCTAGCTATAGCCCTCAAGGCTAGCCCCATAATCTATCATATCACATATCAAGACTAAGATATCAATCTAACTAAAGTTACTGGAGGTCGGCTACATAAGAACATCTTATCACCTACTAAAAGACTGAGTAACATGCATTGATCTAGTATACCTTAATATCATATAGATTGTAATTTGAGCATCAAAGTACAAGGCCCTCATTTCTAATATACATCCGCAAGGGTCTGATTTCAAGGCATTGTATGTTTACACTCTCCTTCACTTTAAGTTCAAATATCTTGTTGACTTCGTAAGTTAATCAACCTTATTTTGATGATAACAAATGATTTTGATGTCTAACTTATTTGCTTCATGTGTTACAGATCATGAAAAAATAAACAAGGGTGCTCAAGAAATCTAGACTTAAGCTTTAAGGAATATGTTATAATCTTAGATTTTATGTATATATGATTTACATATTGAGCACTTACAATATTAAATGATTTGATATTTCTAATCCTATTCAAAAATTATTTTGAAACATTTTAAAATTATTTCATGCATCAAAAATATTCTAAAGTATTTATACAAAATGATATCTAAAATTGATATTTTCATAAGTCCTTTTGCATATGAGTTGACTTGCAAAATTCCATAGACATTATTTTTGAGAAAACAATATCTCTTTGGAAATCTGAAGATATCTACTTTACAAAATAAAATAAGACAACACTCAATTTTGAGCTTTGTAGCTCAAGTTATGGTATTTTTTATAAAGAGGTGTAGTGCTGAAAATTGATTAAATGATTGACTGGTTTTAAAGCTCGTCAAGTAGTTTACTTTCTAGAAAAATGTAGTTTAGCCTATGCTTCAACACATTGTATGGTTAATTTAACTGACTAACCAATCTGTCAAACCATTCGACTAGTTTGAATACCAAATGACTGGTTTCTAAAACCAATCAACTAGTTTATGAACTCAATCGATTGATTTGGATATTTCTAAGATTTTTTGATTGTTTGAGTAATTTTTACACCCAATGACTAGTACAAACTTCTCTCATATTTTAACACTTTAAATAAGAGTTGTTAGACTTTAATAAAAGATTAATGAAGTTAACACAACTCTTCTAAATTAATTCTTTTCATATCCTATAAAAATAGAAGAGAGTTTTTATTTCACATTTTTAAATGTAAATCAGACTTCTCTAGTACTCAATTAGTTATTCATATTTAATTAGAGTGTTCTTACACTAGTAATACTAATTCATCTAGCTTGTTTACTTCTCTCACATTTGATTATACACTTCCATTTATATATTTTGTAAGGAATAATTTGTAAATACAACAATGCTCTTTAAAATTCATAATTAAGATGTTGTGTATGTCAAGAATTCCTAGAAAGGTTATTTGATTTGTTGATCCATAAACCTAGAGAGGTTATATAGACAAAAGTATTAAGCAACTCTTAAAGAGTTCATTAAGATTGTAGTCTTATAAACTTAGAAGAGTGAACATCATCAATACATAATCAAGGAAGATTTCAAAATCTAAATGGGAAGACCTATGGGTAGTAGATGTAAAGGTGAATTCGGTCATTGAACTACTATAAATCATTATGTAAATTTTTAATTTCTCGGTATCTTTATTATACCGTATTCACCCCCTCTAGGATGTTTTCATGTCTTATTATGCAATGATAAGATAATATCTCATATTGAATATACCGTATATACAAACCATTATCATCAATGGCAGGTTAAACTCGTAAGGTCTAACCCTATCAAGTCATGTCTCATATAATCCATAGTCATGCAAGGCTAATCATCTCATATACTCATTATATTACACTCTCTTATCAATCTTATATCCAATATGTTTTATTTATTAGATCTTATTAGACAATACCGTAAGGACCTCATGTAGCACCCAATTTTTTTCCTAACCTTAATTTCAGGTGTTTAGCCTCTTAGTCTCTTCCTTAAACCCTATCTATTACTTAAACACATTATCCAAACCCCTAAACCCTTATTTTCCCATTTACCCCTCTTAACCCTTGCCCTCACACCTCTTGCATGACCACCCCTCCCTTACCAACTAAAATTTTGTTTCCTAGTTTAGTTATCGTAATGAAATCATAGCCATACCCAAACTCTCACTCAACCTCACTTGTTTGTTTAAGTGTTAAACACTCCTCCCTATACCTTTGTTTTTATGTGTAACACCCCCAAATTCACTACTGAAAAATTTCGTTAATTAAAGGAAATTAGCGGAAGCAAATTAAGTAAAACGTGAACTTTGGGAGTATTACCGTCACACTTAATACCAGACCGGTTCACTCATACCGTTCCAATACCAAGTGCTAAGGCTAAGAAAAATGAAATACAATTTGATAGACATTCAACATGCATAAATCAGAGTAAATTGCAAGAAATTCAACATACTTAAATCAGAGTAGCTCATCAAATCGTTTACAGGAATAAAACTCACCAAGGGTGGTTAAAGTAACAACATAACATCGAAAACCAAGAAATTAAATGAAGAAGGAGGAAAACCTAACGATACCGGATCACTCCTTACTCTCTTTCCCTTAGCCCACTTGAGTAGCACCTGAAAAGACCTGCAAGGGACACTGCCCATTGAATAGGCAGGGGCCCCACGAATGGAACCCTTCAGTACTACGGTACTGAGTAACCCTTTAAAGTCTCACTTAAAAGCAGGCCCGCAATGTACACATGAAACAAGCTACATACATATATATAAAATTCACGCCATCAACATTCACATAGCATATCAATGTATCGTTACTAACAATCGGTACTTACGGTCTTAAGCCATGTCATAATGTAACTCAAAACAATCAGGCCTTAAGCCACTGTTCCACTATAAGTAATTAGTACTTGCCCATAATTTTATTCACATACATAACTGGTTTTATTGAGCTCGGGACCCCCACTCTTATTGCCGGTTGACCGGAATGCACATAAACTCATCATCCAGGGCACAACGCTCCTGGCCACTATTATAACCGGTGGACCGGTACTCAATATCATAAATCACTGGGCTCGGCTCATTAATATTCCACTTTCAAATATAGTATCTTTCCTTTCTTTAATCATCACATCAATCATATTTATTTGCCTCGAACTGGAGATCAATAACCCGGGACACAAAGGTACACCGGTCGTACCGGTGCACATCAGCTACTCAGTACCCTTCAACCGCGAACCCAAGGACACAAAGGTACCCTGGTCGTACTGGTGCATAAAGCTAACTCAGTACCCTACCGACAAGGACACCTAATCCATAAGTATGCATACCCCCTAAATAGGTCCGTAGAGCTAGAAAGAGTAAGATATAGGGCCTAGCTGGGGCACAAAGGCACACCAGCAAATACTAGAATAATCGTGGACTAAACCACGTCCTTAGGGTAGCGACCCCTAAGGAGTCACCATTCCCGATCTCGAGGTCTTTCACTTTAAGTAATAGTGTCTTAATTAAGGTGATCACGAAAAGCACGATAGTCCGATACTTATTCACTTTCGATCGTTTCGATATCATTAATCGTTTCTTATTCAGAGGATTATCAGGATGTCACAGTGAAATCATCAAGGCCATGCCAATTATCAAATACTCTTACTTAGCTAATCAGCCTTATTTAAATCACATTACCAGGTTCCACAATCACAACAAATTAGGTACAAATCACTTATTTACCCCTTAATTATGTAATCGCCAAGTCATCCATTCCTCATTAACAAATTACCCTGTTACCCTTAGGTTACATAATTCCCGAATTACCCCTTATCCGGTTTAGGTTATCAAATTACCTCCTACGCTTTTTAGATCACCATTCATTCCTCATAATTGCTACACTTATCATATTTCTCATTTGGTTGGTTAAATTACCAAAACGCCCTTCTCCTTTGTTATAATTACTATATTGCCCTTGAGTTGGATAAATTACTCACTTACCCCTCTTCCTTATCATGATTACTAATTTGCCCCTTTAGTTGGTTAAGTAATTATCACTTTATCCTTTAATTGGCTAAGTCACCAAGTTGTCCCTTTAGTTGGATAATTTACCGAATTGAACTTCTCCTTTATTAAAATTACCATAATAACCTTTAATTGGTTAATTTACCAAATTACCCTTCGCTAGCATCATACTTATCCCATTACCCTTCTACAATCATAATTTAATTACTAAACTATCTTTTGTCGTTATCATAATTACCAAGTTACCCCCTTACTCCCACGTTTACCATAATATCATTTTATTTACAAAATTACCCTTCTACCCCTTACTTTCAAATTACCATAATATCATTTTATTTATGAAAATTATCACCATACCCCTTTTACTTGTAAAATTACCATAACACCCCTTTTTCTTTTCAAATTACTATCTTACCCTTTTACATCCAAAATTATCATTTTTATCTTTCCTTACCAAATTACCATTTTGCCCTTCTTTTCCAAAAATACCATATTAACCTTTTACTCACAAAATTACCATAATACCTCTCACTTACAAAATTACCGTGTCGTCATTCACTTATAAAACTTACCATATTACCACTTACTTATGAATTTACTATTTTGCCCCCTTTACTTTCAAAATTACCATATTGCCCTTTCACTTGAAAAATTACCATTCTTACCCTTTTCTCCAAAAATTACCATATTAACCCCTTTTACTTACAAAATTACCATAATGCCCTCCTTCATCCAAAATTACTATTTTACCCCTACTTCCACAATTACTATTTTCACCACTTACTTATAAAATTACTATTTCTCCCTTCTACCTCCAAATATTACCATATTACCCTTTTCCCTCGAAATTACCACTTTACCCCCATTATTATACCACTTCTATTAATTTAACCTTTTCACATGAAATAACAATATTAGTGCTCCCTTAACAATGTTCAACTCCACCAACCATTACATTTGACATGATACATATTAGCACCTACACATATTAGGTCGTAACCTAACCCAAGGAAAATTACAAAAATGCCCCTCGGGTTCACAACAATATTATTCATGCATAAAGGGGTCACAATCACATAAAATGACATGGATAATTGATTAACACTCTCATTAATAGTCAAATTCTTCCCTTAGGAAATATCTCCACACATATTACATAAAAGAGCATACTTTCCTTTTTATTAGAGAATACAAGCAACCATATAATTTATATTAACAACCATGTATCAACCATAATAACATATTAAAATTCCTAATGTGTAAACATACGTTTGTCATGCGTTTAAGTGGGGTTTAACGATTACCTTAATCCCGCAAAATATCAAACCTTACCAAGCAAAATTAGCAATTCAACACCTAAAATAACATTCATCACTATTGTGTTAGAAATAAGAAATAAAAAGGATAAGGCTTTATAAAAGAAATTTATTTAATAAAACACTTTAAATAATTATCATTATACCTCCAAAAATTTTCCAAATTAAACCCAAAACAAGGGGAAGCTCACGCTGCATGAGCAGCGTGAGTGTCATGCAGAGAAGAGAGGGGGGGAAGGGCTCGAAGAGGGGTGAGATGGAAGAGAGGAAGGGTGGCTCGGTTTAGGGACTTTAGGCTAGAAAATGAGGTAGTTAGGGGAGGTTCTAAGGCAAGTGGATGGTGCAGAAGTGAAGAGGGGGTGTAGGAGGTGGTCGGGGACGTGTTGATGGTGGCTAATGGTGGCGGAGGCGGCGGCAGCAAGGTTGCAAAGGTGGCGGTCGAAGTGGGGTGCGGGGTGCAGGCTAGCGAGGAAGGAAAAGAAAGGGGAAAAACGAAGGGGTGAAGGGGCTAGTTTCGGGAAAGTAAAGTATGGGGGTGGTAGAGGAGGTTGCAGGGAGGAGATTGGTGGTCTGGGCGGCGGCAGAGACGGCCGGACGGCGGAGAATGGTGGCGTTATAGGCGGCTGTCGAGAAGGGTGGAAACAGGGAGAAAAAAGGAAGAAGGTAGAAAGGGGGTTGCGGGATGGGTATTGGGGTGGTGCAAGGTGGTAGTGGAAGGGTGCAGGAGGCGGTTTAGGAGCTGAGTGCAGCGGTTGGAGCGGCGGAGGGCGGCGGCGCACGAAATCAAGGGGGGAAGATGGGGGAGGAGAAAATGGAGGGGAGAGGGTCGGGAAAGAAGGCTTCGAAAATAATGGGGCAGGGAAGGGTGAAGAAAAAGAAGAGGGAGAAGAGAGAGAGGGGGAGGCAGGGTGGCAGGGCGGCGGCTGCAGGTGGTCGGGCAACAACGAACAGGTCGGCGGCTGTCGCCGCCTGAGAAGAAGAAGAAAGAAGGGAGGCTGCGGGCGGCCGGTCGGGGAAAGAAAGAAAAGAAAAGGCTGGCCAGTCCAGGGGAAAAAGAAAGGGAGTCGGCCGGGTTGGGCACGCGGGAGAGAGGGCTGAGGGGGAGAGGGAGAGGTGGGCTGAGGCCCAACGCACGGGGAAGGCTGGCCTGGCGAGGCAGCCCGAGGGAAAAGGAAGAAGAAAAAGAAAAAGGAAAGGAAGAAAGGGGGAAAAAGAAAAAGGGGAATGGAAAAAAATAGGAAAAGTAGTTTAATTAAATTTATAAAATCATAAAATATAATATTCCTGGTAAATTATTTAATTTAACAATTTAATTTATTATAACCTAATATTTTAGTTTAAAAAGGATAAAGTTGGTAAAATATTAGTTTGGAAAATTATTTAAATAAAACAATATGATAAATAGCAAAATATTTATTTTTAGTTTATTAAATACTCTTATCCAAATTTACATACTCTAAAATCCATAAAATAATTAAAATAATAATTTTACAAGCTAATTTTATTTCAAATAAAGTGATTTATTAAAATATAGGTTTTCGAAATTTTTGGGGTATTACATTATGTCATGACCTAACCCCTATTATTTAAAATCAACCTTGACACCCCATCATACCCTCTCTATTTTCATGCAAAAAACCTCTATATCTTCCCTTCCTCTCCCTTTTCTGTCATTCTTCCAAACTAATTCATCGTTCTCTGCTTCTCTTTCTCTAAATTACCTCTTTTCCCAAGCTTCCTATTTTTTTTTCATGTTGCAATTTCATATGCAACATTCTTCACTCAACCTTTATCCACCCTTCATCCTGCACCACCACCACCACCACCACCAGTGTTGATAGCTCACATTAGACATCCTCACCTTCACTAATAGCTTATAACAAACACCATATTTTAGTAATAAACCCTCATATTGGTAACCCTCAACCTATGTTGCAACATCCACCACTCACACATCTAGGCTCTCTATTTTGTCCTCTTTTGTTGCCTCAGCTATCTTCTCAATTTCCTCATCCTTTACTCTACATTTCTTTGTTATTTTCTACACATTCTAACCCCTTATTCTCTTGGCTTCTTAGGTGATCATATGGTCTTGTAAGTGGGTGGTTAGGAGGTATTTTTGCTTGCATAGAGACTAGAGTTCTTCTGTGGTTAGGACACACGTCATCTATATTAGAGCTTGGATGTTATGTGTTGTTTTCTATTAAACTCCCTGTTAGTATGTTGCTGCATAAATCTTGTTTTATTTCATTTTATACCTTGTTTGAATTTACTTACTAAAAGTAATTATATAATATAACTACTTATTTTATAAATATTTTAGGCTAAATAATTTTCAAAATAAGTAGTTATCTTATATAATTACTTTTGATAAGTAGCTCCAAACAAGTGCTTAATTTATATACATGTCGTACTATGCTTTGGATTATATGTGATATTGTTATATAATAGGCTTTCCTAGGCCTTGATATTGAATTTTAAGCACATTTTTGGACATTATTTTATTAAGTCGTAGTTGGGTATATTTAAATTGAATAAGAGTCATTGTTGTGAAATTTTGGGATTGAAAGTTTTGGTAATAATTGGACATGGGGAGCTCTTGTGAGCTTGGAGGATTTCGGCCCTAAGGGTAATTAGTTTGATGTGTAAGTTTTGTGAAAAATAAGTGCATTATCATATTCTTTGAGTTTTTTACTTAAAGTTTGATAAATAATATGTTAGGGTTTGATTGGAAGCAAAATAAATTATGTTCAAAAGACATATTGAGATATTTAGGTGAAATAAGGGTAAAATGGTTAATTTGGGTTAACTTTGGGAATTTGAGGTTATGTAAGTGTCATTAGGTTTAAAATGTGATTAGTTTGGGCTTTGGGTGGTCAGCACAAGTATTATTATTATGTAAAGATGAATTAAAATTAGCTTAAAAATCTTAGGGATGTAATCATTATATTGTGTATGAAATGTTGAAGTTAAGTATTGATTTTTGGATATGATGTTTAGTGAGATATTTTGGAAGGTTGTGCTAAATTTGGGGGTACACATTGATTGTGAATTATATTAAAGGCATTTTAGTCTCTTCATTTGAAGAATAATCTAGATTATCCTTGATTGATATGAGATTTATGTGCCTTGTATAATTATTCCAATGGTTTTGAGAATGTTATTAATGAAAAAAACAAAAGGGATCTAATAAGATATTAATATTTATAGTGGAAGATCACTAAGCCAGAACCTCTATATTTGTCTGTTCTATAAGAAGATAATAATGGTCAAGAAAGTTTATACTTTGTGAGTGGTTTTATGCTCCACACCGATCCACCATATATTAATAGTGGTTCCCAAGAGTGTATTGCCTTGGAAAGGCCGTGATTCCATTTCATTGGCTATTAATAACGATTCTCGAGTGTGTTTTACCCTAAAGGGGTTGTTATATTGATATCATTCCATCGGTTACGAGTGTAGTTTAAGAACTCAAGTGACTAAGTAATTAAAAATGTATGGTCAACTAATGATACTCTAATCTAGTTTCTCTCTTGAGTAATCTTGTATCATAAATATTGTGATTGTAACGCTCGTATTTTTATAACCATTTTTTAACAAAAAATTTTGCATAAGCTAAATAGAAAATGTAGGTTGTTATCATTATATCTAACATAAGAGAGGTATAGTCACCACATAACCTTTATTTAGTGCAAGACTAAAAAATAAATTCATATCACAAGAGTTAGGTATGACTATCACCTAACTCAAATATGATACAAGACTTATAGAACTTATATACAAAAGAAACACAAGATCTTACAAAGCTCTACCAGAGCCAAAATGAAATAGAATATGGGATCCCACTAACTTAAACCAAAACGCTTAATGACTCAACCAAGGAATCAACGATTTCAACTCTACATAGCAAAACATGAAAAAACTACATAAGACTAGAATGGATCAATACAGCAAGTGTACAAAGTAAGGCCTAATTATCATACATAAGTATGCTCCACACAAAACACATTATCACATTATGAAATGTCATGCTAACATTAGTTATGTAATCATGCCTAAGCAAGGAGAATAATTTCCCTAAGGAAACTCTAAGAAATCAATTCCAATTAATATTAATTCCTATTGGTAATGAAGCATGCATAACATATGCTGGCAATTAATCATGTGGGGTATTTCCAAGCTAGTAGCCTATGGAAAAATATAATGTATAAGCTATAATACCATAAGGGTATACTAGGTAAAACATGAAATCATAAAGGATTTGACAACAATAGAGAGAAATTAAGCAAATATTATAGGCAGCTCTAGCATGCATCTCCCAAATAATCCATATCATTCAACTCATGATCGTACAAGTGTTTACAATAAAGACATTTTAATACTCATATATGGACATCATGTCTCATCACAAATAGACATGTATGACAGAATCACGACCATAACTATCACTACAAGGAATCATATGCATAGCCATATTAGCTAAGAATCAACAAACAACCATCTTGACAAAGATATCAATAATAGGGGCTCAAATCATTTGCACATGAACATATAGGCCGAGAGGCTTATTCAAGGGTGATAAATCCACCTCATATTGGTCACTAAATGCCATGGTAGCTTGGACATCTAATGCTCTCTAGTTCACCACCAATGGTATCCTACTAAGATGACCTCACCAGTAATATCATTATACTTAAGTGTGCACACCCATTATAGGGTTTAGAGAGACATATAGAGTAGAAAAAGGCACCAAGCCACTATATGGCTAGCAACCCATTCCATTGTATGAAAATAGGGAAAAAAATCTAGGACTCCTGCCAGCTTTAAAGGATAACTTGTAACCTTTTTTAATTTTAAAGGATAAATTGTAACCTCTATTGGTATCAAAGAATTACCATAATGTAATACCCCCCATTTTCACAATTAATTTTTTTTATTTTAAACATTTATATAAGTAGAAATACTAAGTTAATCTTATGAAAATGGGATACTACCACCGTATATAACACAAGATAGACGTTTCATCACTTACCTTATGTCATACACAAGGTCAAGTATCCAATCAATAAATTACAAGGAAAACTAGAGTGCACAAGAACATTACTTAAAAATATAAAAGTTAAGGTTTACAACCCGATGCTATGTAAGCCTAAAATCTGTACAAAAGGACACAAAAAGAAAACGTTAACCGGGGCATCAATTACAAGTGAAGATGCTTAGATCACTAAGGGACCAAAAAAGAATGCCTCTAAAAATGTATATGCTAAGATAACATGAGGATACTAGAAGAGAGGTTAGACCACTCACTAGTCATCTTCAAAAACTTCCATAAGACTTTTTACTTATGGGATTGAGTAAGTAAATACAACAACAACCTCAGTAGTATGTGTACATACAGAGTAAACCAATCTACCACTAGTATGTAGATCATGGTATATGCAAGTCCCACACAATATGCTCATGATATGGCATACTAAAAATTGCATGCAATACTCCTACTATGTCATTCCCATACTATCACAAAAGGTCATATTAGTCATATGTGGATCTACAAGAATATGCTTGATCATAATCATATAAGCATACAGGGACATACATGTTATACCATACATATCATATTCCTAAGGAAACATGGGTCACTTAGATTATCCACACAGTAGTGCATGGGTATATCTTGTAGAGTAATAGGCATATACATATACAACTCTTTAACCATGGGTTCTCACAGTAGGATGGATCATGTGATAATTCATGGAAACATGCATGAACAACATAAATATTGTAATGGAGCATTCAAGGAAAATATATGGTAGCACATGTTGTATACATATATATCATGATGGGTATGCATCATTTAACATTAAAGAAACACTAATGATAGAATATTTAAGGAACATATCTACATGATATGCTTAGAACCATTTGATTACTATTGTTGATTAAAGTGACAATAACATTCCTTTATAACAGTTTATTGTGTAATGAATATAACTATTTAATATTACATAAATTAAGTATTGTCTAAGCACTTAAACACTTACAGAATAGAACCAAGTATCATGAGGTTAATTTAGTACACCTCTAGGATTTACTCTGGATATTATCTTTCGTCAGGTGAACACGAAACACTTTTATACCAATTATTAAGCAATAGTTGGGATTATTCCCCATGGTCTCTCAATATCCATGGAATTAAAACCAAATAATATGGACATAAATTCTAGTAAAAGCCAAGAAAACTATTGGACATAAGTTTAGTTATAGCCAAAATAAACTGGTGGACATAAGTCTGAGCGAAGCTAAAAACTCTCATATGGTGACCAGATCTTTTAGTATTGATACCCTCTAGCACATCAGTAGTATTTAGAGTAGGAAAGGCACTTAAAGGTAAATACACCTGAAGGTAGACTAACCCATAATAGCTAATCGAGGATCAAATAATCGAGACCTATAGTAGTGCTCATTCCACCTCACATGATTAATATATTATTGAATCAAGATTCCATAACACGCCAAGGTCTGCATACCATATCATATCATATTAATCCAATCATAACGATATAAGGTTCTTACATTACCCATCATTCCCGTTATAGGTATCTTCATGTATTAACTCCATCACTTAATCATTTATGCCAAACAAAGAGTAATATTCAATGTTAATATCAAACATAGATGTTTAAGCCATCATTTGGTTTCCATTTATTTCATTTCATTCACAATTCAAGTATAGATCAAGGCCTGAGACTAAGGTTAAAGCCATGGTTCTATTGGTTGAACATAATCTCACCATCCATTAGAGCATACTCTAAATTGATCCCTAAAGCCAAAGGTAAAGGTCCAATTGGAGGTTAAATAGGGTACAATATCAACTCATGTTATCCATCCATTTATTTAAATAGCCAAGTGAATGTTATTGTTTATAGATGAGGTTAAGATAATGCCAACTTAAGGCCATTACATATGTCCATGTTATTTCTTCTATTCATACTAAGTTATTTAAATGTACAAGGTTCCACAATTTAAGGCTACAAGTCTATTAGCCATTATTAAGATTCATTACATAGACACAAGCCATAAGAAAAATCCATTTTTAGCCATCTAGCTATATAATCATTTGTGGTTAAGAGAAAGGGCATATGCTAGGTTCAAGTAAAACTAGGATACATTATTTCTAACTTTAATCCATCATTAAACTCAATTAATTCAGGTAAACTTATAGATATTAGAATGTTAGGTCATTAATCTAGTATAAGAAGATCCAACATGTCACGTTCAGGTAGAAATAAATGAGGTAAAAAAAACTTTGGTTGAGACTAGTCGATAGTTTCCAAGGACCAACCGATTCGTCATGCTGAACAATCAATTAGTCTCTTAAGTTAGCTAATTGGTTTAGTCATTTCCAAACCTCCATAGTGGTGGTGAATAGGCCGGTTGGTTAACCCCAACCGATTGACTATTCTAAGAATCAATTGGTTGGTTTGGTTAAACCAGTTAGTAGATCTATGCTGAGGGTGAGATAATTGGGGTCACAAACTAACTAGTCGATGGGTTGACCCAACCAATTGACATTTCTAGGAACTAGTTGATTGGTTTAGTAAAACTAGTGTATGGGTCTATCCCGAGACCAGAAACCACTAAGTCCATAGGCTAATTGGTCGTTTGATCTACTAGACTAGTCGATGTGTCCTACAGACTAGTCTATTAGTCATAGTAGCTAGTTGATTAGCTAGGGCAAAAGCAACCCCTACCAGTCATAATTATGCACAACAAGTTCTTCATGTTTTACTCATTTAATATGAACTTCCAACATATGCCAAATATGCTTATTAATAAGTAATGTTCAAGGATTAACATGTGAAATACCAAAATCTTACTTTGAATCTAGTAAAACATCAAAATCATGCTTATACCTTATGAAATTAAAAGTAGAGCTAAGAAAATCACATATCATCTACATTCCATCCTATGATATGAATCTTAAGAACTTGTATTTAATTAATTTTGAAAATTGCGGTGAATTATTTACTTATAATTGTTTGTCTTATTTGGTGAATAAATAGGAGTGTAATGCAGCATATAAACTCTATGGATCTTTGGATGCAGTTGCTGGAATGTGCAGATTATGTATATGAAGTGTGCAGATTATGTAATTTTTGTTAATTAATTGTAATCCCATATGATGCATTCGCCGGTCGAAATTGGCTAATGGAAATTAGGTCGGTTGTATAATCCGCCACCCGGTCCTTAATTTTGGACTAGATGGATTGTGGATTAATCAATCCTTAATAGCCATGATTAGCTAAAGTGTTATTTTAGCTGATGGGAAATAAGTCTTAGACTTAATTGTATTTGGGACATTTTTATTTTGGGGTTTAATTATGCTGATTGACTATTTATGTGGCCTAAAGCAATAAGCCCGTTCGGCCTTTTCGTTGTAAATATGGTCGTGTATTCGATAGTCTGTATTGTGTATTTGTACGTCGACATACGGTCTGTACTACGCCTATAAATAGCTGGAATAATGTGTAAGAGTAAACAATTCTTTTTGACAGAATATTTGGCTGAGTTTTCTCGATTCTTCTCTCGCGACTTGTCTCTCTCTCTCTCTCGGCGATTCTCTCGCTCGTTCTTCTGAATCTGCTTTGTCTTACCTTTGATTGATCTTGATCATTCTCTCTTCAAATTTCAGTTGCCGTTGTACAAACTGTGCCTCTGAATCTTTTGGTCTTCCTTTGGAGTTGTTCCTTAGGCTGAACCGGCGAATCGAACGTTGCGCTCGATTAATCTTTCAATCCTTTCGAGAAACCCTAACAGGTTTCCATCATTTAGTATCAGAGCCTCGATTATTAGAGTGCTCGTAGTTTTCTTTGTTACTGATTAAGTTTTCCCCAATTTTTGAATCGATTTCTGTATTTCGCTAACCCTATCTTGAGGTGTGAAATTTTAGGGTTAACAGCGACGAGGACTGTTTCAATTTTCGTCGTTCTAAAACCGGCGATTAAAGTATTTTGGTCCGCTGTTTCGAAAGTCCGAAGAGAAACCCTAATCGACCTAGGGTTTGGTCAAGAACTTGAATCTTGACTGACTGTGCGACAAATTATTGTTGGTAACCTCGATTCGTAAATTTTCTTGTTAATACTACTATCTACTATACTTAATTTCCAATCTCTTCACAAATTACTTGTTTGTTGATAAGTACACAGGTGACATAACCGGCGAACCATTTGGTTTCGAGAAAAGGGTTAGACCTCCAAGAAGAGGGGTACCCTAATTAAGTGGATTAATTACTTAAGTAGACACGGTAATATCGTTCCCTTTTACTTAGTCATTATTGTCGAATTATTATAGACATTGAATAAGTCTGAGTAAGCTTTACTATTGCTATTTCTGTTAATCTTTAATACTATGATACTTATTAAGACTATACTGTGTGTTTTGTTTGTCTGAAATTCTTGAATAAATTGGTTCTGTTAATTAATTGTTGTTGTGTTAGTTGTTTAAGTCTAAAAATTTCATTATGTCTAACAATGGTCAGTATGTCAATCAATCTGTTTCTAGTAATGATCTTTTAGAAACCCTTAGAACTTTTCAAGAACAAATGACTGCACAATTTGCTGTTTTATCTGCTAACCTAGAACAACGACTAGGAGAACAGGAAGTAAGAATCAATGAGTTGCAACATAATAGAGTTGAAACTAATCAAGCAGGAGTTTTAGGAAGGGCTCCAATGGATCCTAGGATTAGAATTCCACCCATAGCTAGTCTAGAGGAGTTGGAAGACCAAGTATCTCACAATAGTGATAGGATGCCTAGACAGAATAATAGGCAAGATAGGGAATTAGAGTTCATTGATAGGAATTTGAATAATCTTAAGCTTAGTATACCAGGGTTTAATGGCAGGAATGACCCTGATTATTATTTTGAATGGGAAAGGAAAATAGAACTAGTATTTGAGTGTCATAATTACTCTGAAGAAAATAAAATTAAGGTGGGTGTAGTAGAATTTACTGAGTATGCGTCCTCTTGGTATCATAATTTGGTGTTAACTAGACAAAGGTGTGGGGAACCACCTATACAGACTTGGGCAGAATTTAAGACCTTAATGAGAAAGAGGTTTGTACCAAGTTACTATTATAGGGAATTGCATAAGAGGTTGCAAACTATTATTCAAAGAGTGAGGACAGTGGATGGTTATTATAAAGAACTAGAAGTTTTGATTATTAAGACAGGAGTTATTGAGGATGATGATGCTACCATGGCTAGGTTTCTGAGTGGCTTAAATTCAGAGATAGCTGATAAAGTAGAATTATATCCTTGTGGAACCTTGAATGAGATGGTAAATATAACTAAGATAGAGATTCAATTAAGGAAATCTAGGCAATATAAACCCCCTGGGATTGGGTTTAAGACTACAGTAAGGAGAAAATTTGGAGGAAATACTTCTGGAAACTGGAAGAATAATAGTAAGGTTGAATTTAAAGGTAGAAACAATGAAGTTAAGGTAGGACAGAAGTTAAAAAAGGGTAAGAATGTGATGACAAACCCTGTAAGTGGATCAAACAGAACTAGGGATATTAAATGTTTTAGATGTGGAGGATTAGGACATATAGCTTCTGAATGTCCAAACAAGAGAAACATTTTAATTAGAGAGTCTGGAGATATAGAATCTGAATCTGAGGAAGAAGAGGAAGAGGTCAAAATAGTTGGAGAGGATGATAGTGATCTAGAAGAGGAAGTAGAATTGCCAATGAGTAGGGATCTTTTTGTGGTTCGTAGGGCTTTAAACAGTAATAAATTACCTGATTCTAATGCTATACAGAGAGAAAATATATTCCATACCAGGTGTTTAATTGATGATAAGTGCTTTAACATGGCCATAGATAGTGGTAGTTGTATTAATGCTGCTAGTACCCTGTTGGTGTCTAAAATAGGATTAACCACTACTAAACATCCAAAACCATATAGATTGCAATGGCTTAATGAATTGGGAGACGTCAAAGTTAGTCAACAAGTTTTAGTGAATTTAAAACTAGGAAAATATGAAGATTCTGTTTTATGTGACATAGTTCCTATGCATGCTGCTCACCTGTTGTTAGGTAGACCTTGGCAGTATGATAGGAAGGTAATACATGATGGCTATAAAAATAGGTATACAGTACAGAAGGATGATAAGAAGATTGTCTTAGCACCTATGACTCCAAAAGAAATATTTGAGGATCAAACTAAAATTAAATCTGATTATAAGGAGTTATCTAAACCTAATTTGGAGAATGATTTTAGTTCAAAGGACATGAAAGGGACTTCTAGATTTTATGCTAAAGGTAAGGATGTAGGAAAGGCAATGAAAAGAAATGCTAATGTGTACTTGATGATTTATAAGGACTTTTATGAGTGTCAGAGAGGAATAATTGAAGAAATACCTAGTACAGTGAAATAATTATTGGAAGAATATAGTGAGTTGTTTCCTGAGGACATTCCTAGTGGATTACCTCCATTTAGGGGAATAGAACATCAAATAGATTTTATTCCAGGAGCTGTTATACCAAACAAACCTGCTTATAGAGCCAATCCTGAAGAGGTTAAGGAATTAAAAAGGCAGGTCTCTGAACTATTAAGTAAAGGATATATTAAGGAGTCTATAAGTCCTTGTGCAGTACCGGTATTATTAGTGCCTAAAAAGGATGGTAGTTGGAGGATGTGTGTGGATAGCAGGGCAGTAAATAAAATAACTATCAAGTATAGATATCCTATCCCTAGGCTTAATGAAATGTTGGATCAATTGCATGGTGCTGTTATATTTTCCAAAATAGATTTAAAAAGTGGGTATCATCAAATTAGAATGAAACCAAGAGATGAGTGGAAGACAGCTTTTAAGACTAATTTTGGATTATATGAATGGTTAGTGATGCCTTTTGGGTTGTCAAATGCTCCTAGCACTTTTATGAGACTTATGAACTATGTTTTGAGGGAATTTATTGGAAAATTTGTGGTTGTTTATTTTGATGATATACTTATATATAGTAAATCTTTAGAGGAACACCTGAAACACTTAAGGATTATTTTGAATGTGTTTAAAACAGAACAACTTTATGCTAATTTAACGAAGTCTAGATTTTGTTTGGAAAGTGTGGTTTTCTTAGGATTTGTGGTAGGAAAAGAGGGTGTATCTGTAGATGAAGAAAAGGTTAGAGCTATTCAGGAATGACCTGTGCCAAAGAGTGTGGCTGAAGTAAGAAGTTTTCATGGATTGTGTTCTTTTTATAGGAGATTTGTGAGAAACTTTAGTACTATAGCTGCTCCCTTGACTGCCATAACAAAGAAGGATAATGGGTTCACTTGGGGATTAGAACAACAGAAATCTTTTGAGACACTTAAGACTAAATTAACCCAAGCACCTGTGTTGAGTCTTCCTGACTTTGAAAAGATGTTTGAATTAGATTGTGATGCTTCAGGGTTAGGAATAGGGGCTGTACTTTCTCAAGAGGGAAAGCCAATAGCTTATTTTAGTGAGAAATTAAATGGTAGTACTTTGAATTATTCTACTTATGAAAAAGAACTGTATGCTTTAGTAAGGGCTTTGGAAGTGTGGCAACATTATTTGTGGCATAGAGAATTTGTAATTAATACTGATCAGGAGGCTATTAAGTATTTAAAAAGTCAATCAAAGTTAAATAGAAGACAATGTAGATGGATAGAATTTATTGAGAGTTTTCCTTACATAATTAAATATAAGAAAGGTAGTGATAATATAGTTGCAGATGCTTTATCTAGGAGATATGCCTTATTAAATGCTGCTGATACTACTTTATTAGGTTTTTCCAGTATTAAGCTATTATACTTAGAAGATATTGATTTTAAGGAAATCTATAAAAGGTGTGAAGTTTCCTCACAAGGAAAGTATTTCATTAATGAAGGTTATTTGTTTAGGAAAAATAGGTTGTGTATTCCTGCATGCTCTTACAGAGGTTTATTAATTCAAGAAGCTCATAGTGGTGGGTTAATGGCACATCTAGGATCTCAGAAAACTTTAGATGTTTTAATTGATCATTTTTACTGGCCACACATGAAAAAGGATGTTTTAAAACATTGTGTCAATTGTATTCCTTGTAGGCAGGCAAAAACTACTTCAAAACCTTTTGGTTTATATACTCCCTTACCTGTCTCTAACCATCCTTGGGTTGATGTATCTTTGGATTTTGTTTTAGGATTACCTAGGACTAATAGAGCTAAGGATTCAATAATGGTTGTAGTAGATAGGTTCAGTAAAATGGCTCATTTTATACCTTGTAATAAAACAAATGATGCTGTAGCAGTTGCTGGATTATTTTTTTCTAATGTGTTTAAATTACATGGTATTCCTAAGACTATAGTTTCAGACAGAGATGTTAAGTTTTTAAGTCATTTCTGGAAGGTTTTGTGGGGAAAATTAGGAACTAAGTTATTGTTTCTACAACTTGTCACCCTCAAACTGATGGACAAACTAAGGTAGTAAATAGAACATTAGGAAACATGTTAAGAGCTGTCCTTGGAAAGAATCTTAAACAATGGGAATATGTTTTACCTCAAGTGGAATTTGCTTATAATAGGACTTTACATTCTACAACTAATAAAACTCCATTTGAGATTGTGTATGGTTTTAATCCTTTAACTCCTTTAGATTTGAGTCCTTTGCCTCATGCTGAATTGCAAAATTTTGATGCTGAATCTAGAGCTGATAATATGAAAAGGTTACATGACACTGTAAGCTAACAGATTAACAAAAAGGTGCAACAGATGGCTGAATATGCTAATAAAACAAGGAGAAAAATGATTTTTAAATCTGGAGACTTAGTCTGGGTTCACCTTAGGAAAGAAAGGTTTCCAAATTTTAGAAAGTCAAAGTTGGACTCTAGAGGAGATGGACCGTTTACTGTGTTAGAGAAAATTAATGATAATGCTTATAAAGTTGATTTACCTGTTAAATTTGGGAATGTGAGTAATACTTTTAATGTGGCTGATCTTAGTCCATTTCTGGGACTTATTCAGGTTTCAGAGGCGAAACCTTTCCAAGAAGAGGGGAATGATATGAATCTTAAGAACTTGTATTTAATTAATTTTGAAAATTGCTGTGAATTATTTACTTATAATTGTTTGTCTTATTTGGTGAATAAATAGGAGTGTAATGCAGCATATGGACTCTGTGGATTTTTGGATGCAGTTGCTGGAATGTGCAGATTATGTATCTGAAGTGTGCAGATTATGTAATTTTTGTTAATTAATTGTAATCCCATATGATGCATTCGCCGGTCGAAATTGGCTAATGGAAATTAGGTCGGTTGTATAATCCGCCACCCGGTCCTTAATTTTGGACTAGATGGATTGTGGATTAATCAATCCTTAATAGCCATGATTAGCTAAAGTGTTATTTTAGCTGATGGGAAATAAGTCTTAGACTTAATTGTATTTGGGACATTTTTATTTTGGGGTTTAATTGGGCTGATCGACTATTTATGGGGCCTAAAGCAATAAGCCCGTTCGGCCTTTCCGTTGTAAATATGGCCGTGTATTCGATAGTCTGTATTGTGTATTTGTACGTCGACATACGGTCTGTACTACACCTATAAATAGCTGGAATAATGTGTAATAGTAAACGATTCTTTTTGACAGAATATTTGGCTGAGTTTTCTCGATTTTTCTCTCGCGACTTGTCTCTCTCTCTCTCGGCGATTCTCTCGCTCGTTCGTTCCTCTGAATCTGCTCTCTTACCTTTGATCGATCTTGATCATTCTCTCTTCAAATTTCAGTTGTCGTTGTACAAACTGTGCCTCTGAATCTTTTGGTCTTCCTTTGGAGTTGTTCCTTAGGCTGAACCGGCGAATCGAACGTTGCGCTCGATTAATTTTTCGATCCTTTCGAGAAACCCTAACAGGTTTCCATCATCCTACGCCATTGTAATACCCCCAAAATTCACTACTGAAAAATTTTGCTTTATTAAAAGAAATAGCAGAAGCAAAATATACAACGATGAATTTCGGAGATATTACCGCCACACTTAGTGCTAGACCGGTTCACTCATATCGTTCTATTACTAAGTGATAAGGTTAAAGAACAAAATATCAATTGCTAAAAATTTCAACCATTTTTAAATCAGAGTAGCACAAGTAATCATTTTATAAGAAAAGATTCCACCAATGGTGGTTACAAGAACAAAATTACATTTAAACCAGACATTAGAAGAGGAAGAATAAAATCTTAATGGCCGGATAATCCTTACGCTTTTTCCTGTTACCCACTTGAATAACATCTAAAAAAGACCTACAAGGGACACTGCCCATTGAATAGGTAGGGGCCCCACGAATGGAACCCTTCAATACTATGGTACTGAGTAACCCTTTAAAACACTTCACCCTAAACATGCACCCCGGCTCCTGGCCACTATTATTCACCAATGGACCGGTCTGGGTTCAGCTCAACGGTCTTCCTCTTTAAGTGATTAATGTCTTATTCGTATCTTATTCTAAATACTTCACCCTAGACATGCATGGCTAACTATATCCACACTTATTCTCCCAAGAGGGCCCGTTTCATATCTTGATACTTCTGCACCTCCTAACTCGCCCCGACATCCTTCCTTTATTCCACTTACTCACACCCGAAGCCCGACTCCTAAGTGTGTGGGTTAAGCCCACTCACCGCCTTATCCTAGAGTTTCTGCAAAAACCCTAATCTGGGCCTATGTGGCCCATCCTTCTCTGCTCTACACATCCCAAACTATTTCAACACCTCGCATGTCACGAACCTTAGATCCAACCCTCACTTTCTACCTTACTTATTCTCGTTTATTTTTATTATTTTCTTTTTCTGCTTCCACCTTCTCAAGTTTGGGTTTCTTCCCAAACCTTAGCTTGGTCTCCTATGCACCCTTATAGTATCCCATGTACTATTTATCACCCAAAGCCTCCAATCACCCAAACGACACTTCTATTACCTTCCTCATGTCCCAAGACAACTTTTCATACGTAAAGTTTGTCCCCATGCAGACTCTAACCACCCCATGCAAACCCTATATTCTCCCACTCTTTCAATTTATGTAAAGTCCCCTTTTATTCATCCACTCATGACTCGTGGATTATTTGGGTCATTCCCACCTACATTAGCCAATTTACTTCCCTTTGGTTATCTTACTTTCCCATTTTCCTTTTTCATCCTTCCATCCCACATTAACACATTAAATCTCTTAGCATGCATGTCCTAAAGGGTCACATTACATAACATCGTACACACAATAAATATAATCATTGTCCACATGCCATAAGGAAGTCACATAAGCATATATTCATTCCAAGTTGCACTATAAATGATTAATCATCAAGCATAAAGTACACAATATGGCATAACACATAACACACAAGGCATATAACACACACCTTATTGTTGTTCTTAGCCACAACCCTACCCGATATAGATTACTAAGCTACCACCTACACTTACTAGGTCACTAATCGCCCTTCATGAGTGTTACATTTATCATAATTCCCATTTGGTCAGTTAGAATACTAAATTACCCTTCTCCTTTATTATAATTACCAAATTGCCCCTTTAGTTGTATAAATTACCAATTTACCCTTCTCCATTATCATAATTACCACAATACTCTTTAGTTGGTTAAATTACCAAATTGTCCTTCCCTTCCAAATTTACCATAATACCCCTTTTACTTACAAATTACTAATTTATCCATTTACTTACAAAATTACCATTACACCCTTTATTCACAAAATTACTATTTTATCCTTTTACTTACAGAATTACCAGTTTGCCCTTTAGTCACAAAATTACCGTTTTACCCTTTAATTATAAAATTACCATTTTGCTCTTTTAGTACAAAATTACCATCTTGCTATTTAGTTATAAAATTACCATTTTACCCTTTAATTACAAAATTACCATTTTGCCCTTTAATTACCAATTTTCCACTTTACCCTTTCATTACAAAATTACCATTTTACCCCTTAATTATAAAATTACCATTTTACCCTTTAATTACTAAATTACCAATTTTACCCTTTTTTACACCACTTATATTAAATTATTATCACTACATGAAATTAATATTAATACTCCACTCATAATATGCAACTCCACCAACTATTATATTTTAATATACTACTTATGAGCACCCACACATACTATGCCACATTCTTGCACAAGAAATATTATTAAAATGCCCCTAAGGCTCACAATAATATTATTCATGCATAAATGACCACAATAACATAATATAACATGGATAAGTACTTAATATTTTCATTAATAACTAAACTCATTCCTTAAGTAATATTTCCACATATAGCACATGTAATATCATAATTTTCTTTTTATTAATCAATACAAGCAAATATGGATATTATATTAACAAACATATATCAAACCTAATGACATATAAAAAATCCTAATGTGCTAAGATACGTTTATCCATGCATTTAAGTGGGGTTTAACGATTACCTTAATTTTTGCCAAAAATCGAACATTACCGATATCCCTGTTAAAGATTCAAGCTTTAAATAGCAAAATCAACACCTAAAAATAATATTAATAATTATTATATTAGAAGTAGGAAATAAAGGATAAAACTTTATATGAAAAAAAACTTAATTAATAATACACTTTATTTAACTATTAATATACCTCAATAATTAAACACAAAACTTCTGAAATAATGTGGAACTCACGCTGCATGAGCAGCATGAGCCACATGCAGGTTGGGATGGGGAAAAAGGGTCGAAGGTAGGGGGTAGAAGGGAGAGATGATCATTTTCGGGTTGAGGTCTTTAGGCTAGATAAGAAGGGAGATGGGGGAGGATTTCGGGCAAGAGAAGGGTGCAGGACTGAAGAGGGGGTGTAGGTGGAGGCTGGTGATGGGTTATCGGTGGCCAATGGCAGAGAAGGCGACGATGGCAAGGCGATGAAGATGGTTGCTGAGATGGACCGGTTGAGAAGGAAGGAAAAGAGAAGGAAAAAATGGAGGGGTGATGGGGCTTGTTTCGGCCGAGCAGGGTATGGGGGTGGTAGAGGAGGTTGCATGGAGTGGATTGGTGGTTTGGGTGGTGGAAGAGGTGGCCAAATGGCGGCGAAGGGTGGGGTTGCAGGGGGACTATCAAGAAGGGGGAATAGGGAGAAAAATAAGTGGGGCGGAAGAAGGGGTTGTAGGATGCCTTGGGATGGTCTTGTGGCGGTGTAGGACGGTAGTAGAAGGGTGCAGAAGGTGGTTTAGGTGGTTGGTGAGGCAGTGGAGCCAAACCGAGGTGAAAATGGAAGGAGAAGAAAAGGGAGGTCGGGGAAGGTATGGGGCTCGAAAAATGGGGTAGAAAAAGGACTGAAGGGGAGAAGAAAAAGAAGAGGGAGGTTAGGGGGATAGGTGGCTGGTCGGTGGTAGTGTTTAGGGTGGTAGGGAAAAGGAGATGAAGAAGAGGAAAGGTCGGCCATGCGAGATGGGGTGCATGGCTGCCCGGTTTCCAAAATGATGAAAAAAAGAGACAAGGGGAGAGAGAGAGAGAGGGAGGGAGAGAGGCAGGTGGTGGTAGTGGTAGCAGGAGATGGCAGCGGGAGGCTACAGGCAGTGGCAGTCATGGCGATGACAACCGATCAGGGGGCTGCTGTGTCGAGGCAAAAGAAGAAGAAGAAGAAAGAAAGAGAGAGGGAGGAAGCAGGGTGGCGTAGGGGGGAAAAAGAAGTTGAGCTTGCCCAGGCGCTGGGGGAGAAAGGAAAAGAAAGAAAAGAGGGGGGAGGGAGAGCTGGGCTAGCTAGTGTAGGTGGGGGAGAGGGAGAACGGGTCAACGACCCAGACGTGTAGGGGGAGGGAGAAAGCAAGTTGGCCTGGCGGGTGATCCGAAGGAGAAAAAAAGGAAAAGAAAAGAAAGAAGAAAAAGGAGAAAAAGGAAAAAAGGGAAATGGGAAAATAGGAAAATTAATTTAATTTAATTTATAAAATAATAAAATGTAATATTTTTGATAAATTATTTAATTTAATAATTTAATTCAATATAATTTAATATATTGGTTCAAAAAGGATATTTTAGTAAAATATTAGTTTGAAAAATTTATTTAAATAAAAATAATATGATAAAATAAAAAATATTTATTTTTAATTTATTAAATACTCCTATCCAAATTTATATATTAAAAATACATAAAATAATTAAACTAAATAATTTTAAAAGCTAATTTATTTCAAATAAAAGCTATTTATGAAATTATAGATTTTCTAAAATTTTGGGGGATTACATCCATTGTATAAAGCAATCCATGCATCATATTATGTATGTCAATGCCACCAAAATGTTCAGAATACATAAGATAACTAGATAACTCTAAATTATACCTATGAGATTTATATATAAAAAATCTCAAGCTAGGGTATGTTCCACCAATCTTCCATCTATTCGACATACTCTTGCTTTTGTATAAACACAAAACATACACTTCACTTACTCATATCATTTTCCATAAAAAAAAAGGAAAGATAATGGTTTACCTCAAAAAGAACTTAGCAAAGTCACCAAAGAGCAAAAGTTTGATCAACTTGAGAATACAAACCTTCCAACACTTGAACACTTTAAATAAAATGAGATTAAAACCTATTCAACTTTTAAACTCATATAAAAATTGAATAAAACCATAAACTAAGGAGAACAATCAGAAAGAAGCCACCTCCTCAAGAGAAAAATATAAAATATATAAAAATACAAGCTAATTCATCACTATTTCCCCAAATCTAACCCCATCTTGCTTAAGATCAAAACAAAAAGAAGTGAAAGGAAGGATTAGAGTAGGAATGAAAGATTAAAACCAAAGGCCAAAGTAAGTATGGAGGGAAAATAGGGAGTTTAGAGTTTATAGAGGAAGGGAGAAAAATAAAGACTTTGGCTTGAAATCACTAAGGGGAGTTTAGAGTTTACGGACAAAGGGAGAAAAATAAAGACTTTAGCTTAAAATCACTAAGGGTTTTGGTGGAAAAAGAAGGGTAACAGGTTTATAAATTGAAACCCCAACCTAATCCCAAATCCAAGCCTCTATGTGTATATTTTGGAGTTTTAAAGTAGTTCTTTTTCTTAA
The DNA here is from genome assembly GCA_030549775.1 of Tamarix chinensis. Classification (NCBI taxonomy): domain Eukaryota; kingdom Viridiplantae; phylum Streptophyta; class Magnoliopsida; order Caryophyllales; family Tamaricaceae; genus Tamarix; species Tamarix chinensis. The sequence continues at coordinate 74,077,696 of CM060179.1, read as the reverse complement.
GCTCAAATTGTGAAAACTAAAGTGTTTCTAGGAGGGTGCCCTAGAAATCCCAAACATAAGAAGGGAATAAAGGTAAAAGGAGAGGGAAAAAATCAATAGCCTTAAGAGGTTAAAGGGATGAATCATCCACTTAGGAATCTCGTAGAGGAGAGAGAAAAGGAGGATGAGGAGGAGGAGGAAGAAGAAGACAAGGAAGATGAGGTTATGAAAGTGATTTATGATAATTTACCCTTCGTAAATATGTTTCAAATCGGTAAAATAGATTAGGAGGCTCAAATGCTTTGTAAAAATTATGAACAAATTGCCTAAAATAGAATCACAATGTTACAAAAAATTTTGGAAGGATTCGTAGTGAAAATCATGCTCAAAGAGCAACCAACTTGGTTAAGCTAACCAAATGGTACCACAAACCAGTCGATCCATTCATCTAATTTCAAAACTTCGATTAAAGTAATAAACCATTCAATCAGTACTTCGTAACCAATCAATTGGTTTCCTCGAAGAACACTAATCTTCGAGAATCTAAACCAAACCCAACTAAAATGATATCAACTTTAAACACACCCCTAAAACATGATTAAAACACTTAAATCACAATCAACTATATAGATTAACAGGCATCCAAGACCCTAAAAAGTGGGGTTATTACAAGTAACCCTTTATATCATAGATATAATAATTAACACACATAATTATTTATGGTTAACATAAAACCTCATAGAATATTTACAAATTGTTCAAAATAATGACAACCACTTATCCAAAGGATGACATAGGATCATAGAATCCCACAAAATATTTAGGGAAAACCCCAAAATCAAAGGCCAAAAGCCATGATAAAATTCTTTTATACAAGTAAAAGTAGTGCACTTATTACCAAGTAAGAGTACTAGAAACCAACTAAAAAGTCAAACTTAAGCCAACAAAGCCTTAAAGTCTAACCTATTACATTATTCATCTATTTAATCATTTAGCGACCAAAATACATTTTAAAAACCTAAAACCCAACTCACAGGTTCAGATAACTCCAAATGAGTGTAAAAATGCCAAAAACCACTTGTTATTATTAGGACCAAAGTTAGGAAGAAAAAAAAACCCCTTACATACAAATATCTTAACTAGGTCAAAACAAGGTCTTATGCCACATGTAGAAAGTTTACTATTAATAAATTACTATTTATTAGCTGACCAAAAATGTCATTTTATACGGAGAAGCTTAAATAAAAAAAATTATTTCTTGGAATTGTTATTCACCAAGATTTACTATTCATACTTATTTACTATTCATGAGGGTCAAGAGTGAATAGTTAAAGATCACAATCAGCCTTTGACCCTAAATCATGTTAAAAGCATTTTAGGGTTAAATAAGTTCTTTTTATGCTTAATTATTACAAAACATGATTGATCACAAATTAAACCTTATTTAGTATTTTTAAGGCATCATTAGCTAATAACAATTTGAATATCATGAAGAACATAAAGAATATCCAAAGGAACACCTAACCCTTTGAAACTTTCAACAAAAAATTAGAACACCATAACATTTACAAATCGAATCATGCTTTATATAAAATATCATTTACAAATTGTAGCATGTAACATGGTATAATAAATTTAATAAAATACTCAGAGGATCAAAAACTTCTAAATCATACAGAACTTAAATCAATCGTAGATTGTGCTTATAATAGTTAAATCATATCATGATATATGTCAAATTTAATCTACAAATTACTTAATTAGCATGGTATAATCAATTCAAAAAAACAATTAATTAAGAAATAAATAAACCAAATTGGATTGAAATACCAACCATCCAAACCTCACACACATCCATCAGAAAACATATATATTTTATATTCAGTTATAAGATCTGACCTATAATATAAGCTCTTAAATAAGAACAAAGGAAATAATTAAATATCAATCCAAATTCTACTAAAATCTTCCATGAACCTTAGAAAAATCAAGGAATATATTAGAGAAATTCAACATATAAAAGTTAAATCAAAGTAGATAGAATTAAAGAGAAAAAAAATGTGAACTCTTATCTTGAATATGAACGAAACCCAAGCTTCAAAATTGGAGGAAATAAGGGAGGAATCCATTAAACGGATAGGATTAAAAAGATGGAGAAGTGGAGAGGAGATAATAAAAAAATAAAAGGAAGAAAAATTGTGAAGTTATTAGCAGTTGTTTTAATGGCATAAGATGATGAAAATGGTGACCATGAAGGGGAGATATGCATAGGCTAAGGGAGAGAAAAGAGAGAGTTTGAGGTTGAGGATGATGAAGTGGTAGGACAATATTAAATGAGGAAGAGTTAGAATATATTTTGGAAAGTTTTCTTAGCATGATGGTTGAGGGTATCTATATAACACCGCCAAAATTTACTATTAAAAATTTTCATTTAAGTAGAAGGACTACTTTAAAGATAAGAGGGGTGTTACTGCAGTAATCAATATAAGTTTGGCCATAAACCATCATCATACCAATCACAAGACAAAGGTAAAGTCAAAATATAAGCCATGATAAATATAAAATAAGGACATTTCATAACATATATAAGAGTTAGGTGTTCATTTCAAAAGTAGAACTGAAATACATAAATAAATGTTTAGATGAAATTAATAATGAGAAAAACCTGTTTAAAACAACAATCAAATTACATAACTCTCCGGTCCCTAGCCTTAGTCTTTTAACGGTATCACCATGCCCCGATTAGAGCATCATATGCAGAAAGTCATCTAGTGAGTCCTCATTTACTTGCACAAACTCAAAAGGGGTTTTTGCTCGTAGGAATGAGCATCATCCATAATAAGAATGATTAGTACGCTACGTATTGAATAAGGTAACAATACAATTTAGAAGGTCACATAAATCATAACACCACTATAAGAGGTGACAAGCACATATGTTGATCTTACCGGCTTATTTAATATGCTCCAAACATACTATAATAGTGCAATGATAACTACTTCATAATTTTATTCACGGTAGTTTTAGGGACCCCACTACTCTCAACTAGTGGAATGATAATCAAATATAACTTCCAGGATAGGACATTACTATCCACTATTCTCATTGGTGGATTAGTAATCGGAGTAAAACCTTAGGACAGAATGCTCCTGACCATTATTCTCACCTATAGATCGGGAATCAAGGTATAACCGATCCTAACCCACATGGTATTCCACTATAAATAATTAGTGTATTACCAAATATTATCATTAAATGGTTTAATTTACTTGAGTTTGGGACCCATTATTCTCACTGCTAGAACGGTAATAAGATACAACACCTTGGTAAGAGGCTTCTAACCACTACTATTGCTAGTGGATCCACAAGTACAACTAGATCCTACTCACGTGATCTTACACTTTAACTGATTAGTGTATTATTTGAGCTTTATTTATGTCAAGGTCATCCCATAATTATGTACCCCTACTCATGCAAGACATTATACTAACTACTACCCCAAAACAACCCTATTTCCCCTTAGAAACCCTAATCTCACAACCCTGACATATCCTCTCCTCTAGTTCCTATTTAGTCCCCAATTTACCCCAAAAAAATCTCAGCATGTTATTAAAAGCCCCATATTTTAGAGTCATAGCCTATTAACCATATTTTACATATGTGATAATAATTAGCATCTAAGGTTCCTCTTCTAAAACCCTAATTTTTCCTATTTAGCATAGTCCCTTCTCTAGTAATTATCCAGTCCTCAAATTCTATACCTATGCATATAATTCTAGTGTTAACCATTAAATCAAAAATTGTGGCCTAAATCACACATTTTACATATGTGATAATAACCTACTTATTCAGGCCCCCTCCAACACCCTAATTTCTCATTTCGGCCATAATTACTTTCTGTTACCCTGTATGACTACCAAATTTTGTATATATTCCTAAACTGTTATGATTAACATCACGTTCCAAGGTTGAATTCCAAATCAATAATAACCTATCCCTAGGGTTATTCCTCAACCTCTTAAAACCCTAATATTACCTTTTAGTCATAACTATTTCCCTAGTGCTTAAATGACTTCCCAAATTTGCATTTATACCCAAGATGCCATTATTAACATTATATCCACTCTCTAGTACCAATCCACCACTTTACTCACATATTATCATAACTTCTCCCTAGGTTTTACTAATCACATCTATGGTATTTCTCCCATATACGGTATTTACCATAAATCCCTTTATTTTTGTCCTAGTTTTTTCATGTAGTATCCCCAACCTATTTTGTACCAGTTAACACCTTAAAGTAACCCACATGCCACTTTTTTGTGGTATTAACCAAAATGCCCCTAGGTTATTAGAACTCTACTTCTACCATCCCTAAGTTATAGGACACCCAACACAAAGGACTCTTAAAATTTCCACACATGTAATATTATAAAATGCATAGACATGGTTGTACATAAACACTTGAAATCAATAGATTCACGACTACATAGCTTCCTTACCTTCTGTTATTGTCAAGTCAAAACTCCATATACAACACTAGAGTTATTTATCATTTCATGCATTCCATCACACATCAATAAATCAAGGACATATATTATAATATAGTAAAACCCTATCTATAACTATATCCTTACTGAAGCTGCTCTGGTCTCTAAGTATGCATGACCTATGCCTTCTCTTCTACTATCATTGGAGTATTACCTAGAAATAGGGATATACACAGTTTTGACTTTCCTTGTCCTTTTCCTTTTTTTAAAGAAAGACTTTAACATAAGAAAGATAAAATAAGATAAAGGAAATATGGGTAACTAAAGTGGGAAGAAAATTATACAGGGTGGCGCATGGCCAAAATGATGATTTTGGAGAAGTGGGTGAGAATTAATAATTTAGGATCGAGGTGGTGGTGGTATTAGGACTGGCTATAATTAGTGGTGGTGGGGATGGTGGTTGATGGTGGTGTAGGGATAGGATTTGTTGAGAGGGAAAAAGAAGAAGGGGGAGAAATAAGGGGCTTGTTGTGATGGTTGTGTTGGCTGGGGTGCCTACATAGGATGATTCTGGTGTGGTGGTACAAGGAGGGAGGAGAAAAGGGCAAGCGGTGGCAGCGACGACAGTGCAGCCATTTATGGTTACATGTGCAAGAAAAGGGAAGGGGAGGAGGAAATAAGAAAAAGGTGGCACAACAGGCATAAGCAGGGTGTAGGTAGAGATGGGAGGTGGTAGGATGGTTGGTCGGGTAATGATGGGCAGTGGTGGCACTGGAGTTGGCATAGATAGAGGAGGGAGTAAAAATAGAGATTGACAGGTAGGTTTGTAGGTGGAAGAGAAGAGAAACGAGATGCTCGGTGTAACACCCCTAAAATTTACAATTGAAATTTTTTATTTGTTTCAAAATATCACACACCAAAAAGGGGGTGCTATTGCCATGATCAGCATAAGTCTATCCCTTGGCTAGCCTTATACTAACCACAAGGCTAAAAGATCAACACAATATAAGACCATAACAGAAATAGATTAAAACGTGAAAGAGTTTAGCATTCAAATATAGAAAATACTAGAATAAGCGAAAGTCAAGTATCAATATATAAGAAAATTGGAAATGTATGATGGGGTCCCACTATTGGGAAAAAATAAGGTACTAAGGAGAAATAGTCTGGGATACACTCTCTCCGACCCCGATAAAATACCTCAAAACCCTAATTTTAAGAATTATAGCTAATTAAAGATTTATTAGAAAATTTAATTTAATAAATTATTTTATTAAAATAAGAGGAAGAAATTAAGGCAAAATCAAGAGAAAATTAATAAATAATTTAATTGGAAAAAATTTATAGTGTTTTGCTATTTAAAATGAAATTTAGGAAAAATCTTTCAAAAATCCTAAACTAACCTAAAAAGGGAATTTAATTATTAATTTATTAAAATATTATTATTTTTAAATATCCCAAAATACCAAAATATTTTAAATACCCCAACCCACCTATTTTTCCTTTTTCCCTTTCCCCTTTTTCCTTTTTCCTCTCCTTTTTCTTTTTCTTTCTTTCTTCCTCTTCTTTCTCTTTTCTTTCTTCTTTTATCCCCAACCTAGGCCAGCTAAGCCATGGCCTAATCCACCCTCCCTTCCTCCCTGCGTAGCTAAGACCCCCACTGCACATCTCCCCCCAGCTGGTCCGGTCCCCTTTTTCTTTCTTTCTTTTTTTTTTCTTTCCCTAGACTACCGGTCCACCCTACCCTTTCTTCTTCCCTATCTCCTTGACCCCCTCTCTCTCTCCATGCCATACTCTTCCACTTTTCAGTGCAAGCATGTATCCCTTACGCCACCACAAGCTAGGCCACCATCCCTACCCTCTTCCCTAACACTCCCTCTCTCTCCTCCACCCAATCCCAGCCCCTCTCTCTCCTCACGCGCAACTCTCTCTCCTCCCCTTTTTCCCTTCCTGAGTAGCTGACCTGCAAGTTTTCGTAGGATTTCCCTGGCCATTGAGCTACTGGTTGGCTCGACCCGTCCTCTTCCCCTATCTCCTTCCCCCTCAATCTTAGCCTATAAATACCCCTCTACTACCCCTCATTCGAGTTTTTTTCTCCCAACCTATAAACCCTCCTTTTCTATCTCCACTACCTATTTCTCTGGCTCCATCCAGCACTACCGCCTGAGCCACCACCCAAACCACTCCCTACATCACCCTCCACTAATAAATACTCACCACCACCCTTTATTTTCCTTACACGAGGCACCCCGACCATGTAAATTGCCCTTCCTAATCAGCCACACCTCCAGCTACCGCTGCCCTTGCGTCGCCGTCCACTACCACTCTCACTGCAACCATCACCTCTTACACCTCCTAAAATCACCTGCAGATCTTCCTCTACCTTTCCCTACCCTCCATTTTCCTTCCTCCCTTCTTCCCTCTCCACTACCTTCAGCTACTGTAGTGTCGTTGCCTTTGGCTGCGCCATTGCCACCACTCCAACCCTCTCCACCTTGGCATCCACAATCACCCCAACTTCCACCCTCATTCGCCCTCTCATATTCCCAACACTCAATTATTCCTCTTTTCTCCCTCTTTCCCTGCGACCGCCGCTGTACGCCGCTAGTGGCACCGGTTACCACCAACCTTAGGCGGTACCCCAACCCCTCTCAACCCTTAAACCCTAATTATGCAAACCTTATCTATTTTAATTATATTATTATTATTATTATTCATATTTATTATTATTTATCATGTTTATTATATTTGCAGCCCCAAAATATTATTGTTATTATTATTAAGGGGTTGAAACCTTATTTTACTATTATTTCAATTATTTTTTTTTGTTATTGTTGCTGTTTTTGTTGTTGTTGTTGGTTTTGTTGTTGTTGTTGTTATTATTGATACTAGATTTGACATGTTATCATTTTGTTGCTATAAAAGAAAAATACTCAAACCTTAATATTATTATTTATTATTTTGAAAATTGCTATTACTAATATTATTCCTAATGCTTTTATTATTAACATTGTCACTATATTACTACTACTACTACTACTACTACTACTACTACTACTACTACTACTACTACTACTACTACTACTACTACTATAACTATTATGGTAAAAATATTCAAACCCTTATATTATTATTTTTTAAAATATTTCTATTATTATTATTATTATCCTTAGCAATATTAGTATTTTGTTAGTATTACTATTATTATATTATTATTTTATCCCTAACCCTATTATTAGTCTTAGCCTTAAAAATACTAGGGTTTCTATTACTATAAGTATTAGCATTACTATTATTATTAATATCACTATTTTTGCTATAACTACTGTTAGTGTTATTATTAGAAGAAATAAAGCTATTATATTTAATAATATAAATATGGCTATAAATATTAACATAAACCTATTTTGATTAGTAATAATCTAGTAGGCTAACTTAAGGATAAAAACCCTATTTTTCACTTATAAAGTTTCCTTTAATAATAATAAGCCTAATCTTAGAATAAAATAGGAAATAATAGTATTTTTGGTAGGAGGGAAACTAATCCTTAGTTTTCTCTTTTATAGGTGAAACCATTCAAAACCCTAAGGAGGCGTAGGAGCATGCTCCAAGACCTGTGACATGTTAGGTAAAGGTGTAGCTAAGGCCTTATGTGTGCTATGTGTCTTATATGCCTTAGATGCCATGTATAATGATATGTTGTGTATCTTATGCTCTATATGTAGTGCAACTTGGAGTTAAGATATGCTCTTATGTTCTCTTATGGTATGTATACAATATGTTTATGCTGTGAATTGTGATGTGATGTAATATGACCCTTTTAGAACATGCATGCTAGGATAATTAATATAGTGATATGGGGTGGAAGGATGAAAAAGAAAAATGAGGAAGTAAGTTGATCAAGGGGAAATAGGTTGACTAAAGAATATGGAATTGAACTAATTATCCCATGATCCATAAGAGGAAGAATAGAAGGAGACTTTAAGCAAAATAAAGTGGATGAATTTTGTATGGGAGAATCTAAGGTTTGTATTGGAGAATCTAGGATTTGAATGAGAGAATCTAGGGTTTTGCATGGGAGTTTTAGGGTTTTATACGAAAACTTTAAGGGTTTGCATGGGATGGATAGAGTCTGCATGGGGGTGAATTTTACTTATGGAAAGTTGCCTTGGGATGTGAGGAGGGTAATGGAAGAGTTGTTTGGGTGATTGGAGGCTTTGGGTGAAAAAGAGTAAATGAGATAGTATAAGGGTGCATAGGAGACCGAACTAGGGTTTGGGAGGAAACCCTAATTTGAAAAGGTGGAGAAAGAAAAAAAATAAATGAGGGCGAGGGGAGTCTAAGATGATGATGGAGGATTGTCATGTGTGGGGTGAGCATGGGTAGCATGGAAAAGTAAGAGTGGAAGGTGAGAAATGGAGGGGTAACATGTGTAAAGGAGGATGGTAGTATGGCCACCTAGGGTTTCATGGTTGCACAGGTATTTGGGGGAGTAAAGTAAGATGATGAGGGTTGAATATAAGGGTTATGATGTGTGGGGTGTTAAAACAATATGGATTACGTGAGGTAGAGAAGGATGGGCCACATAAGCCCAAATTAGGATTTCTGGAGAAAACCTTAGGATGAGGCAATGAGTGAACTTGGAGGTGTAAGGTAGTGGGCTTTGACCCACACACTTAGGAGCTGGGCCTCTAGTGTGAGTAAAGGAAAGAAGGAAAGGATGTTGGGGTGTGTTAGGAGGTGTAGTGGTCTCAAGATACGAGACATTCCCTCTTGGGAGACTAAGTGTAGATGGAGAGTATGACATACATGTCTAAGGGAAGCTTTTTGAATAAGACACAGTAAGATACTAGTCATTTAAAGAGGAAGACTGTTGAGTTGAGCCCAGACTGGGTGCCCTAAAGGCCAATCTACCGGTAAATAATAGTGGTTAGGCGCATTATGCCCCATATGTTTCTAGTTTACTAGCTATAATAGTAGGGGATTCCATGCTCAATATACCAAAAATAATTATGATAAGACATAGGAAAGACAATAAGTAATTACGGTGAAATACCATGAGAGTTGGGGCCAGACCGTTCCATCGACGAATAATAGTGGCCAAGAGAATATTACCTTGGAGACGGATCCATTGGTAAATAATAGTGGTTAGGAGCATTATGCCATGTACGTTTCCGGTCCACCGGCTATAATAGTGAGGCTCCCGTACTCTCATAGATTGATAAAAAGCATGGTGTGAAATAAGTATTGATTAGAGATTAGATAATTAATTTATCTAAACTACACCTTGGCCTTTATCTTTTTGAAATGATTGTATGCTATTATATTATCATGTGTTGTATTACGTGCCTTTATGTGTTGGCCTTAGTGTATGGCTACCTTGCTAAATACGTAGTGTACTGACTACCCATTTTACTGGTGATGCTCATTCTCATAAGCAGAAGACGACTTTGTGTAGGTTTGTGATACTATTTTTGATATTTTCGATGCTTATGGGGCATCGGGTGGAGTAGAGTGTTGAGTATGGACTTGGCACCGGGATCAAGAGTGGTGTGGTTAGATTTCCTCCTTCTTTCCTTTTATCTTATATTGGATTGCCTAGACTTAACTTTTATCATTTTGTAGACTTTGTTCCTTGTAAGGAATTTTAACTATGTAACCTGGATTGTAACTCTTTTTCACACACTCTAATTTCTATCTTATGACTATTTTAGTACTTTATTGGAGCCTTGCTTTGAGTTTGAATTATAATGATTGTTAAATTTCTTTTAGCTTGGTGATTAGTACGAGAATGGCTGGGGTTTGGGCTTGTATTGATCATGGTGGTAACATCCTCAAAATTCAAAAGTTTTGATTTAATTGCTTATGCTAAATCTTAAATAAAATAAAATTTTTTAATAGTAACTTTTGGGGTGTTACACCGACCTAGAATGCCAAGGCATCACTCTGCCCCAACCAGGCATAGTCCTCTAATGCCTCATCACCTACCTACACAAACTCAGGAAGGGTCACTACTTATGGGATTGAGTAACACCATAATAAGGATGATTAGTATGCTATGTATTGAATAAGGTAACAATATAGTTAAATTAGGGCATAGCAACATAGAATATAGATATAATGCACACGACAGATTATGTTAGATCATTTACCCCTGTTGGAGTTTAAAGCTACTAGTACATTATTTATACATCTCTCGAATTATATCCACGTGGGTTTGGAGACCCTATTTTTATGATCGATGGATCGATAACTATATCATCTAGGGCAAAACGCTCCTGACTATTATTATGATCAATGGATCAGTAAATCTAATACCATCTAGGGCATAATGCACCTGACCACTATTATAACCGATAGACTAGTAAATATACTACATACGGTCCTGACCCATGTGGTGTTTTACTACAGGTGATTAATGTGTTTTCCATAGATTATTATCATCCAAGGGTTTCATGTATTGAGCTCAGAACCCTCACTATTATAGCCGGTGGACCGAGAATATAAACTCCAGGGTAGAACACACCTGAATACTATTATAACTAGTAGACTTAGAATATATTACAAGCTAAGGCAAAACGCATCTAACCACTATTATAACCAGTAAATCGGTAAACCTACATCCGAGCCTGGCTCACCGATCTTCCACTTTAAGTATTTAGTGTCGTATTCGTGTCTTATTTATCACATGTCACACACCCATCCATGCACAACACAAGTAAGAGTCCTGACCTACTACCACCCCAACCAAACTTAACCTCACGAAAACCCTAATCCCTTAACTCGTGATATCCACACCTTCCAATTATCTATGGTACATCCAACATTACCCATCAACCTAAGTGTGTCCTTAGAAACCTCATACTCATAGGTTATGGTCCACTCTCCTTTTTCCCCCATATATGATCTTCATCACCTAGTAGGGTTTTGAAATAATCCAAAACCCTAATTTAGGAAATTATTGCAAAATAAAAATTTATTAGGAAAATTAATTAAATAAATTATTTTATTAAAATAAGGGGAATTAATTAAGGAAAAATTAAGAGGATAATAATAAATAATTTAATTAGGAAATATTAGGGTGTTTTGCTAATTAAAATGGAATTAAGGAAAAATCAGTCAAAATATCCTAAATTAATCTAAAAAAGAAAATTTATTTATTATTTTACTAATAATATTATTTTAAATATTCAAAAATACCAAAATATTCTAAATACCCCAACCCATCTATTTTTTCTTTTTCTTTTTTTTCCTTTTCTTTTCTTTCTCCTTTTCCTTTTTTCCCTTTATTCCCCCGGATTGGGTTAGCCTACCCCTCGTGACCCAACTCTCCTTCCCCTCTTCTCCCCTCCATGCAGCCCAAGCCCTCGCCGTTCTCTACCCCACTCAACCAGCTTGACTCTCTCTCTTTCTCTTTCTCTTTCTTTTCTTTCCCCTAGGTTGGCCGATCCATATTCTTTATTTTCTCCTTTTTCTTCCCTCACCCCCTTTCCTGTGACCTATACCCTGCCTCCATCGCCCCCTCCTCTACCACCAACCATCGACCAACCTACACCTTCCCTCTCTCCCATGTCATGTTCCTTTCCCTTTTTGACCCTAGCCAGCCCCTCCTCTCTCCTCTCATGTGTGCCCTCCCTTTTCTTTTGTTCTCCCTCGACCCAACCAACCCTACCATTTACAAACCTTCACCGACCTGCCACCGCCATACCTGTCCTGTCTTGTCCTCTTCTCCACCTATCATTTCCACTCTCAATTGCTTATAAATACCTTATACCTATCCTTTAATAGACCTTACTTTTCCCTGCCTAGATAATTTCCCCTTCGTACCGCCGCCCGTTTAAATGACCACACAGCCGCCGTCACCCAACACTGCCATCCGAACCACCTAATAAACTACTCCCTGTACCATCTTCCACCGAACCACACCACTCACCACCCTTGATTCCCCCTGCATGAGCCTCCTTGGCCGGGCAAAGTTGGCTATGCAAAATTGTAATTCTAACCCACTACTTCCCTTCGCGCTGCTGTGCACTATCGTTCTTGCCACAAACACCACTCCCCTACCCTCAAAATAACTAGCAGAGTCTCCCCTACCTCCCCTACATTCCTGTCCCTTGCCTCCCTCTCCTTCTCCCTTCCTCCACCTCCACCACCTTCGGTCACCACACTAACCACCGCCTATGCCACCCCTTTAGTTGCACCACCACCACTATTCCAACCCTCTCAACTTAGATCATCCACCACCACCTCAACCACCCTTTCATTCCCCCTCTTCTAACCTCAAAAACTATTTCTCCACCTTCTTATCCTCCTCTACCATCGCTGCCGTTGCTGGTGCCACTTGGTTACCATCATCCCTAGGTGGTATCCTAACTTCCACAACCCTTAAACATTATTAATGCAACTGTTGTTGTTGTTATTATTATTATTATTATTATTATTATTATTATTATTATTATTATTATTATTATGTTATCATCATCATCATCATCATCATCATTATTAATACTAACTTCGAAATATTACTACTAATATTATTATTATTAATATTTGAATAATAATAATAATAACTACTAATATTATTATTAATATTTGAATAATAATAATAATAATAATAATAATAATAATAATAATTATTATTATTAATTTAGGAGCTATTATTACTAATTCTAATATTAAAATGATTACTCAAAACCCTAATATTACTATTACTAAGATTTGAAGTATTATTATCATTATTATTAGCATTATGTTTATTATTATTATTATTATTATTATTATTATTAACCTTGAACCTATTATTACTAATCTTACTATTATTATGATTATTAGGACCCTTATTATGATCATTCTCAAGATTTCAACTATTATTATTATTATTATTATTACTACTACTACTACTACTACTACTACTACTACTATTATTAAAACAATTATCTTTAATAATATAAATATTGCTATCAATAATTAAACATGAACCAATATGAATACTAAGACCTATTTTGACTAGTAGTAACATGATTACTTACCTTAAGAATAATAACCCTACTTTTACTTATAAAACAACAACTATTATTATTAGTCCTAATAGTAGGCTATGATAAGTGTAAGGTAAGAAATGATGGTAATTTTGGTAAGAGGGAAGTTAACCCCTAGTGTTTCCTTCCTATAGGTGAACCAAGTCAAAACCCTAAGGAGGTGTAGGAGCATGCTCCAAAGTCGGTGTTGTATTAGGTAAGGATGTAGCTAAGGCCAACTATGTGTGTGTTATGTGCCTTGTATGCCATGTGTTATGTTATGTTTGTGTACCTTATGTTATTATGTTTGCTTACTTGTAGTGCAGCTTGGAGTTGAAGTATGTTTATGTGATTTCCTTATAGCATGTGTATAATAATATGTAAGTTATGCTTGTGGTGTTATATGATGTGACCATCTAGGGCATGTATGATAGGATGTTTTAATAATATGATACGAGGTGAAAGGATGAGTTGAAAAAAGGGATATGAGGTTGACCTAATTATCTCATAATCCATGAGGGGGCAAATAAAAGGAAAATATGGACAAAATAAAAGAGTGGAGTGAATCTTGCACGGAGAGTTCTAGGGTTTGCATGGTATGGATGGAGTTTGGATAGGGATGATCCTTACGTGGAAAAAGTTATCTTGGGGCGCAAGTAAGGTAAGGGAAGAGTTATTGGAGTGACTGGAGTCATTGGGTGAAAAATAGTATATAGGTTGGTATAAGAGCACATAGGGAACTTGGCTAGGGTTTGGGAGAAAAACCCTAAATATTGGAGGTTGCAAAAGTGAAAATAATGGAAGGTGAGTGGAATATGGGGTAAGAGTGGAAGAATACCATATGAAGGGTGAGCATGCGTGTCATAGGGAAGAAAAGATGGCAGGTGAGTAATGGAGAGGTGATATGTGGGAAAAGAAAGATGCTAGGGTTTGGGTGGCCAACTAAGATTTCATGGTCACATGTGCAATTGGGAAGTAAGGTGAAATGATTGGGGTTGAATCTAAGTAAGATGATGTGTTGGGTGGTAAAGGAGCTTTAGTTATGTGAGACAGAGGGAGGATGGGCCACATAGGTCTAATTAGGGTTTTGGGAAAAACCCTAGGAAACAATAGTGAAGTTGACCTTAGATGGCATAAGGACGTGGGCCTTAAGCCACACCTTTAGGAGTTAGGTATTCATGGGAGAAAGTAGAAGAGGAAAAAGATGTTGGGGTGTGTTAGGAGGTGCAAAAGTCCCAAGATATAGGGTGGGACCCTTTTGGGATAATAAGAGTAGACGGATTGTGACATGCATGTCAAGGGTGGAAATATTTATTGAATAAGATATAAATAAGATACTAATCATTTAAAGAGGAAGATTTTTTATTTGGGCCCAAATAGGTCCACCGGCAAATAATAGTGGCCAGGAGCGTTCTACCTTGCATGTTTCCATTCCACCGACTATAATAGTGGGAGATTCAATGCTCAACAAACCAAACTTAATAATATTAAGACATGGGAAAGATATGAAGTAATTACAGTGAAACACTATGATAGTCGAGGCTAGACCGGTCCATCGGCAAATAATAGTAGCCAAAAGCCTTTTGCCCTGGAGACCATTCCACTAGCGAATAATAGTGGCCAAGTTTATTTTGCCCTAGGTGTATTTTCGGTCTACCAGCTATAATAGTGGGATTCTATCACTTACAAGGATTGATAATAAATATGGTGTGAAATGAGTACATTGACTAGAGATCTAATGATTGAGTTTAACTAGACTATAGCTTAACCTTTATTATCTGTATTGTTTGTATATTGTCTATATGATCCTACTTGCATTATATGCCTTTTTGTGTTTGGGCTTAGATGCATGGTTACCTTACTCAGTACATAGTGTACTGACCACCCGTTTTATGGGTGCTACTTATTCCTATAAGCAGAGGGCCCTACTGTGTTTTTATAGGTAGTGAATGCCATATTTGATGCCTATTACACTAATGAGGCATTGAATGGGCTAAGAGTTGAGCTTGGACTTAGCCTGGGGACTGAGAGCGACATTGGTCGAATTCTCTTTTACTATTTATGTACCATTTTAGTTTGGTTTTATTTTATCGTACTGTATCTTTTATCCCTTTGGAAACTCTAATTATGCACTAATTTGGGTTGTAATAACTTTTTATGTGCACTCTAATTTTCAAACTATGAAGACTTCAGTTTTTCTATGAATCCTTATTTTAAATTTGTTTAAGGTTTGGTGATAACTTTTCTTTATCCTTGTGGTTAGTACGAGACTAGCTGGGGGCTGGGCTTGTACTGATCACAGCGGTATCACCCCATGCTTGTGTTTGTTTGTTTAAACAAAAATTTTCAACTATAATTATGGGGGTCATAGAGGTTTCCCCATTGAAATCCTAGTCATTCCAACGTGGCCTTAGCCTCTACTCCTAGTCTTACTTAGCCTCAAGCTTCCATGTTTCAAGGACACATCACCATACTCACCAAAGCTCCAAAATCTTATAGCCTAACTCCCTCTACTCCCACATTTGATAATGACCTTCTAAATGGTTACCCCTGAAAAACCTAATATCCCCTTTATTTTTGTATCCCCTTTATTTTTGTACCCCTTTTCTTGCACAACTCTACCCTCCATTAACTTGACCCATGACCTCTACATGGTATACCCCTCATCACAACCCTGATGAACAACCAACTTCCTTAGCTTTTCACCACGACACACCCTATTCTTAGGGTTGACCCTCAAAACCCTAATTTGTGCCCCTATGCACTTTTCCATCTTCCCACATACCAAAACTCCCCTAAGTCCATCAACTTCCCTAACACACTTTCCTCTCCATGGTCAATCTCCAAACAAGGACCTATCACATTAATCTTGCCTCCATACAAAGCTCACACTCCCCACGCAAAGTTTTCACTTTAACCCCTCTTATCATCATTACCCATTTTTACTACTCCATATTATTTCAATGGATAGTTAGGACATTTCCCACATAATACTTTACTTACTCTACCCTCATTATTTTATTTCATTTGTCTTGGCCACTCAAGTCCCACTTAAGACACCTTGGTGTAAGTACATTATTTTTCAACCATATACAAGACTTACATTAACCTATGATAAGACTTAGAAACACATAAAAAAAAGGAATAAGTGTCATACATATCATTACCTTAGCTCCTTGCAAGCTAAGCTACACAACACACTTATATCACATAGACATATACACATTTCATACATAAACACTTGTTCCAAAACCAAGACACATAAGCATACCCTAACATAACCATATCCTTACCTAGTTAGCTCTAGAATAAAAGTAAATGGATCATATGCCTGCTCATCAAGGATTACCAATTCAGTACCTCTAATGAGGACACTAACTTAGCCATTTTACTTCTTTTCTACCCTTTTTCCTTTTTTCCTTATTTTCTCATCTAAAATAATAATAATAATAATAATAATAATAATAATAATAATAATAATAATAATAATGGGTACTAAAATAAAATGCTAAAAATAAGTAAAGAGGGGGGAAGATGTGACCAGAATAGGCTAGATAGGTGAGAGTGACGGTTGTGGCGATGCCATAATGGTAGAGGTAGTGATGTAAGGAGGAGTTTTTAGGGTTGGAAGGAGGAGGAAAGGTAGGGTTTCTTAAGCTCGGTTTGGATTGGGGTGAATCGAGGTAGGGGTAAACATTAAAAATTAACCTAGGTGAAGATAATGGAGGTGAATTGGGGTGAATATTTTAAAATACACTTTGGATGATATTAACTTAACCTGAGTGAATCGGGGTGAATGTTTTAATATTTTCATTTAAATTGAGGTGAATGAAGATTAAAATAATAAAAAAAATGATATTTATACCCTTGTATTAAATAAATAAGTCATATTGAGGGGTATTTTAGTACTATGAAGTCAAAAATGTACTTATTCTTTCACCTTCACCTCTGTTACCCCCGAAATCGGAGGTTAATAAAAACGAGGTTAATCAAGGTGAATGGTGGTGAAACATTAACCTCGATTCACCTAGGTAAAATTATTAACCTGATATCCAAACGAGGTGAATCAATTCATTCACCTCCATTAACCTTCTTTCACCCCAATCCAAATGGAGCCTTAGGGTGGTGGAGGTGTGGGAATAGGTGGATAGTGATGGAGGTAGTGGTCTCGTAGCGACTCCTATGAGGAAGGGAGGAAGAGAAGGAAGAAAGGAAGGGGTAGTGGAGGAGTTATTATAGTAGGGGAGGTCATCCTATGCAAGAAGGGAGGTATGGCCTGTGGTGCATAGTGGTGTAAAAGGATAGCTCAAGCTGCCCACTTTACACGGCTAGAGAGAGGAAATGAAGGAAAGGGAAGGGGCTTAGTATGTGCAGGGAGGTGTAGGGAAGAGAATGGGAGCTGGGACATTGGCATGGCCTAGTGCGGCGGTGGTGGCGTTTGAAGATACGAAGGGAGAGGGGAATGTAGGGTAGATCGGTAGAGAAAAGGAGGAGAAATGAGGGTGTGGGAGGGCTTATATAGGCATAAGGTGGTAGGGTGAAGATAAAGGAAGGAAGAGGATAATGAGGGAAGGGGCAGGTAATAGGGTAGTATAGCATGCATAAGGGGGGAGAAGTTACAGGGGGTAGGGGCATGTTAGGGGAGAAGGACATGCAGGGGGGACTGTGTAGAGGACGTGCTAGTTGCATGCCCTACATTGTTCAAAGAGGAAAGGGAGAGGGGGAGCAGGTGAGGGAGGTTGTGAAAATGGTAGCAGGGGAGGCAGATCTATAGGAGTGCGAGACGGCGAGAGGTTGGGGGTGAGGGTAGAAAATGGAAGGAGGGAAAAAGAGAGGGATATAAAAGGAAGAATGGGGGCAGACACATTTTGGCCACCACTTCGGGAAAGAAGAAAAGAAGAAGAAGAAGTTAGGTTGATCGGGGGGAAGAAAAGAAGAGAAGGAAAGGAGGAAGAAAGAGAAGCCTACGCCTTCTAGGCCTGTTAGGTCGTAGCCCAGTCAGCTAGGAAGGGAAAGAAAAGAAAAAAGCGAAAGGAAGAAAAAGAGAGAAAGAAAAAAGAGAAAAAGGAAAAGAGGGATAGGTAGGGTGTTTTGGATTTTTGGGAATTTATGTTAATGAAAAATAATAATTAAAATAAAATTTTTATTAATTTAGAAATTGTTATATTTTATTTATAATTTATTTTAGGTTAGTTAATTAAAATAGCTTCTGAATAATAATTTTTTTGTTTGTGTTATTTTTAATGTCATCATCATCATTATTATTATTTAATTAAAAAGGGTGCATATATTTTAGTTTTATTCAAGAACTCATTATTTTATCCTTTGTTTCTAAAAAAATGAGTTTGGGTTATTACACTCGGGGGTTATATATAGGTAAAGGAAGTTGCAGGAGAGGGAAGGCGATAAGGAAGGAGAATGGAAGCTCGATGTGCATGGCTGCAAGGGCTGGTTGCTGGTGGTTACAAGGCAGGGTGTAGGGACAGGGGTAGGGGCACGACCAACATGCATGGCACTATATGGTTGAGAGAAGAAAGGTGAGGGAGATGGACGATGTGCAGGGGAGGGTGGTTGGTGTAGAAATGGGAAGGGGAGTGCATTGAAAGGAAGAAGACTGGCAGGGAAGGAAGAAAAAAGGAAAAGAAAAAAAAAAGAAAGAAAAGAAAAAAGAGAGGAGAGGGATAGACTTGGGCTCGCTCGAGGAGGGAAGAAAGAAATTTTTTTTAAGGGATTAGGTTGGGATGACACAACCCAGAAGAAAGGAGAAGAATAAGAAAGAAGAGAGGGAGGAATGGACGACTAAAACAAAAGGAAAAGAAAGGAAGGAAAAAAATGGAGAAAAGAAAATTTTGGGTGTGGAATTTAGGTTAGTTTTTGTTATAATTAATATTTATTATTATTAATAATACAAAGTTTACCTATAATTAATTTAAGATAATTAAAAAAATAGACAATAGGTTAAATTAAAATGTTGATAAATCAATTTTTAAATTTTAAATTTTGGGGTATTACAATCTAGGTAATAACACCACTAATATATTTGTGTGAAAAATATGAAAGAAGAAGGGAATGAATGGTATCTAGAAGGGGAGAAAAGAGAAGAGGAAAAATGCAGGGAAGAAGAGGGGAAAGAAGAGAGAAGAAATTTTTGTTTTGTTAAGTGTAAAAGGTAGAAGGGTAGGTTAGTATATATGTACCATATTGAAGCATTACGTCATTAATATAGATATTTCATGAAAATATCAACATAAAGTAATGGAGGAGTTGGTTCCACTTTAAAGGGGATATATATGCCCTAAAATCATCTGCCATAAAAAAAATGAAAGGTGGAGGAAGAATGAAGATTCTTTGGTATACTTAAGGGTAACATGATAATTTTGTGTAATAATACAAAACTATATTGATATTTTCAAAATAGGAAGCTAATCCATGAAGTTTATTAGCACAAATGAGAGTTTTTTTAATCCAAGCTAATAAACAATGAAAGGTTAGGATTAATTTTCATAAATTAAATAAAGTTTATAGGAAGAAAAGTCACATTTGATGACTTATTATATTTAAAATTATTTGAATATATCCAAAAAATATAAATATAACTATATAGAATTTTTAAATCATTTAAATCCCAATTACATTAAAATAATGTGATCCTTGAAGTTTTGTATATTTTTTATGTCTAAAATGTTGGTTTTGAGGTTTAAAATAATAAAATAAGGTTAATTGGACATGATTGAAATTCTTTATTAGAGATCTCCAACTAGAGTTTTAAAACAACCTAGGGAACTAAGAAAAAATTAAATATTCCAAAAATATTGAATTAGAATGATATGGAAGATGTTTAATAACCAAAAGTGACTTAGAAGATATCATAGAAACAAGCTTACGAGAAATGGTTAAGAAAGAGAAATAAAATATTTCAAAAAATAAAATATTTCAAAAAATAAAATTAGGGTTTCCAATTAGATAAGAAATGTAATAAAATATTTAAAATAATATACTTTTATTTCTAAATGTAAAAGATACTAAACATGCTAGGGTTTCCAAACAATGAGGTTTTATAGTGATTGTATAGTATTCCTTTATGTAATATTATATGTTATGCATACTCTCTTTTTATACTGTGTATTGTTACCTTACTCAATATATGAGTATTAGCTATTTTTTATTGGTTATTTTGAGCTTCACGTGTTTTTCTCTCTCTTGTCTCTTAGTTCTTATCCATGTTGGACTTCGGTATGCACATGCCCTTATCTTCTCACTTCAAATTCACCTCTAACCTCCCATACCTCCCTCTTTATTTATAGTAGATTACCTTCAGCTAAGAAAATGGTAACCCTTTAATCCAAAGGTTGATCCATGATTTGTGTGATGAGGAAGATGTTGTAAAAAAGTATCTAAAATAGGTGCCTTCCAGCAAGAATTTGTTGGATGAGCTTAAAATCAAATAATGAAGATTCATATCTCAATGACTAAGATCTTATAGTATTTATAGGGGTGGAGCCTACAATTAAAGATTTTGAGGACCACATTAATGGTGTTGATTGTGGAAATTTGAATCTAACCAACTAACTAGTAGAACGTATTAATAAAGGCGACCCACCACCACTACAAGATAATGAAGTTGAGGGACTAATCGAGGATGCAAAGGGAATATGGTCCAAACCAAGCCACGTCTGCAACAACAAAAAATGGCATAGTAAATATTTATAATTGAGGAGATGTTAGATGTAGTCGATGACACTTAGGGTCATTGTATGCTTGGGAGGTTTTTATGCATCCCCTATGAAGTTAATCAAATCATTAAAAGGCAATGGAATATTCCTAGCTTATATATTACTCATTCTTTGGGATGGATTTTTTTAAGTTCCCAAAGCAGGCTAACAAAGATGAGATGCTTGCAGATGAACCCTGCTATATAGCTAACAATGTCATGATGGTTAAAGAATTTATCCCTTTGATTCCATTAGAGAGGTCTGATGAATGTGAATTCCTTATCTAAGTCTAACTACCAAGTTTACCAATTAGCTTGCAGAATAGTAGAGTCGTTGGTGCTATATGCTCTCAATTTAATAAACCTATAGAAAATGATTTGTTGAGTAATAGGAGAGCCAAATTCGAAGCTGCTCGTGTGTTTGTGGAGGTAGATGTGAGGAAATAATTACCTCATATTGCAGAATAACATAGTGCCTTGGTTATGGTGGTGCACAAACATGGAGGAGGAGAATGAATATGATAATGATTTAGTTAGGGAAGGTTAAGTGGAGTAGTGTATGGTTTGATGGAGTGAGTTGTGGTGTGGGTAGTGTGCAACACCCCACTTTTCACATCCTTTTTCTAGACTAAATTCAAAATAAAATTGTAATATGTGAAAGGAAAACCCTTGAAATTTATAAGGAACAAATATTGTTGGAGTAAATCACTTTTAAAATGTTCTACAACCCGGTTTTAAATTCCGTAATGCTATTTAAACTCTTTTAAACTTGTTGAAATTCCATTAACTTTATCTAAATGGTATATTTTTCACCATTTATCCACTTGATAATTAGTTATTTAAGAAAATTTATATTACTTATGTGGAAAACTTTCCGTTTTGCATTTAGACATATATTTTTATATAGCTTCACAAAAAGTTATTATTCATGTCTATGAGCCTCAAATCAATATGTTAAATTCTAATCAAATGGTAACAAAAATTATATTTTTGGGTCCCAAATGATTCTATATATTGATTTGATAAAATTTTTTCTATTATTATTTTTTATTTATTTAAACCCGGTCTCTATATTTGGGAACTCACTTAATATACTTTTTCTTATAAAAAAATCACAAAAATTTACATATGACCTCAAAATGATATTATTAACATCTTCTAAATTTTTTATTAATTTTAAAGCATTTTTCTTTAATTTTTTTTGCCTTACATTTCTTAAGAATTGAACTTGAAATGATATTTCTAGTGATTTAAGCTTTACAAACCTTTGGAGATTGTTATATTTTGATTTTTCTAATTTATTGGTTGTTTTAAAGTGATTTACTTCAGTTTGTAATAATTTTAGAATTTATTTGTTGACTTTTTTTTTGTGTAATTTCTTAAATCTCACTTATTTTATGTAATGTGCATCTTAAGTCTCCTGACTTGTGTGAGTAAGCCAAGTATGGCCTTATAAGAATTTCTTAAATCTCACCTCTTATATATACAACCTTCTCTTCACTTACTACATTTTCTCAACTTACGCTATATGAACTCCTTCCTTCCCATTATTTGTGGCATGTATTCCCCCTTCCAACCTTTCCTTATAAGAATAATGTTATCATATATATTACTTTTGTTTGGGTATTTGAAGCACAATATAACATTATATTGGTTCGTGTGTGTATTGGAGAAATTTAGTATAGAATAGTGAATTATGTGACTAACACGAGGGTCTCGTGTTTGTTAACACAAACCATATTTTTCACCGAATATTCTGATGTGTTTGCACACAAGTTAGACTAAGAAATTTAACAGGAGATCTCGTGTTTCCTAAATACCGACCGTGTTTTTCCTCTATTTTTGAAACACGTTATTTTATCCTATAGGATTTTATCTTCCATGATGAAACCTTAGTCATTGAGTCATGTGACCCAACTTATTCTTCTTCTTCTCCAAAAAATTCTTCATTAAAAGAGAATTGTAGATTTGTTTAATTGATTGATTGATTGATTAGTTTAATCATTCCATAATTACACAAGAGTACGAAAAAAAAAAGTTTACTTTTTCCTTAATTATCTTTTTCTATGATTGAATCCTCAATTTTTCATAATCTTGTTAATTCTAATTTTTATTTTGAATCTTTTTAGTCCATGCTATTCCACAACAACATAACAATTACGTTTCATTATCATAAGATTTCATAAATATACCTCCCCTTGATCTACATCTAGCATTCTCCTTCTTCCTTTCTACCCACAACATGCCCTCCTCTTTAGCTCGTGATCAATGTCCCCGTAATATTGCAACCTTAACTTGTCACCAAATAAAGACAAACTAAGTTATTTATATAATATTCCCATTAAATGAACTTACATCAAAACTTACCCATTCATTCCCTTACATTATTTTTGGCTTGGCCTTATTATCATCCTCCTCCTCCTTATCTTCTTCTTCTTTGTGATTTGCTCCCTTCATTCCCACATCATTAACAAGATTCACCACCCTAAACAAAACTTGGTAAAAATCATATATATATATATACATATATAGCTAGACGAAAGCATAAGCAAGTGAATTGTTGAGTTTAGAGGGATTTTTGATAGAGTTTAAGACTTCAAGGGTAAGATTTTATGGTATATTATTTACACGCTAATCTTCCCTAAGTTAGGTTAAGTAAAAAATAATGTTCTCATGTTATTTCCCATGATTCTAAGGTATTTTAAGGGAGGTTGTTGTCGTTGATGGTGGAATGAGCTATGAGGAAGGTCTTACCCCATTTGTGGATTTTTTTTGTGAAGATCTAAGAAAGATAAGGCTTATATTACTTACACTAAGCATAATATCATGTTCGATGGCTTGTTATTGTGAGTAAGGTGGTGTCTGACCTAATTAGGCTAGGTAGTGTTTATGTGTAAAGGTTGAATATAAAACATGTTTTGTGGGTATATAAAGATGTCATGGGATATGCTATATTGTCAAGAAAATATAGCATGTCCTAGTTGGATTAAGTCTAAGCTATTTATGCAAGTATGATTTGGATGGTGGGAAAAAGAGATTATATTATGGCTCTCTTAATAAGTTGATATGAATATGTGAAAGTGAAATTGAAGTTGAATATGGAATTTATATAAAAGGTTGATGTATATGACTATGATAAGAAAAGCATGAGATGTATTAGATAAGAACAACCTAAGCTCCTTGTAAAAATATGAATAAAAAAGGATGAAAAATAAGGCGTATGTATGTGGATGGTAATCAACCACTAGGCTTTGTGGGTGTTATGTTTAGTTTTTGCTATTTTTAAGTATGTAATAATGTCACTACTATGTTTAGGCTCAGTATAATATATAATATGTTTATATTTAGATTAAAATGAGATTTAAAGCCTTAAAGGCATATTCAAAATTTTATTTACAATTCTTGAAATTGGAAGTAATAATGGTGATAATCATGTTATTAATATGTTAAGTGTGGAATAACAATGACTAATGGAATGTGAATGCCTTAATATATGATAAAATGGGAAATAGATGTGTTAAAGTGGAAAAGGAGGAAAACTAGAAATTTGCTTACAAATTTTGGAAATTAAAATTTTAAGAATGATAATTGTATTGACAACATGTCATTTCTGACATAAGAATGATTGGTAGTATTAAGAATGTGTTGGTGTGCCTTAATATGGAAAATGGGTATTTTAACCTTAAAAAGAGGGAAAAGGTCTTTTATAATCATTTTAGGAATAATAGCATTGCTTTATAAAATATTTCATGAACAATATTATGTTGACTTTGGAAAGATTTCTATGTAGTTGTCATGGATTTAAATATTTAAATCCTAAAATTTGAGATATTATAGTCATTTTGTGCCTATTTTGGATAATGGAGGAATATGGTTGGATTTTGAGGATTTCAATTAACTATGAAGTTGATCCTAACCTATTTTAAAATATATTTTGTATAATGGTTTAAAATTGTGCTAAATTCATTGCGAGTTTTGAATTCCAAATTATGCCTAAGAGCTTTTGACTAGTTTTAAAAGGATTTTAACACTTTTCTAATATTTATAAGATCTTTTGAAATATTTAGAAAATGTGTTTGGTATGGAATGCTTAGGCTACATGTCATGTGGGATATGTGTAATATAATAATGTATAAGTTTGTTGTAATCTAGAAACACTTATGGTTCAGTGTAATCACACAAAACACATAGGTTGGTGACCTTTATTTATCATTGTGTGTAATCATAAAACACTTGCGGTCACTAGCCATATAGTGGTCACAATACATTCTCTACTTTATATGGCATTGTATAGATTTAATAGGGGTGTGCATAGTTAAGGACAAGTGACTCTTTAAATTGGTGGTGCCACCATGGTTGGTTGACCATGTGTGAGCTAGTGTGAGCTAATGTCTGAGCCAACATAACATTAGGCTTCTTGTGGAGGTCAATACACCTTTTACCTAACCCTAATGTCTTTTGTGTAGGATAAGACATTAGTGTTATTTATATATATATATACATAGATAGATTTGATGTGCTAAATGATTGATGTGAACAATTTGGATAATATGTAATAGTTTTGTTTGATATAAAAAAAATTATAAAAATGAATAATATATGTGATGGTTTGATGTAATCTAAAAAAATTAAATATGGATATTGTGGATAATATATGATAGTTTGTTTGATCTAAAAACATTGTAAACATGAATGATGTGAATATCATATATGCATGAGTTTGATGTAATCTAAAAATAGTGCAATTGTATCGCCTCCAAATTTTAAACTAGAATATTTCATCTCAAAGATAATACACAAGCATTATAAAAGTAAAACCGTAGAATGTTACCACCACATCAACCATGAGAAAGGTGTGATCATCACCTAACTTATGCCTGATGCAAGGAAAAATAAAACAACAAATGAAAGATGCATGCTCTACTATTAATACAACAATACTAATGATAAAAATAATGAGAATAGTAATATAGATAGTAGAGAAAGAGAGAATTTACAAAATCCAAATACAGAAATTAAAGACACGAGTTTATATAACCGAAAGAACCAGAAGTATCCCAACATAGTGGAAAAAAATATATCTAATTGTTTAGCCTAACTCTCAACTAAATGGAAATGTAACTCTCAAACCCCAAGAATTGGCCAACTACTGACCCACGACATGATCCTCAACATACTCTAGCTAAGAATTGTAACCTTCAAATCATCTTTTGCCCATTAGATTAGAAGTTGGATTATTATAGTGGACACACAAATGGAGTATTAGTATGGTGAAGTACTGGTAAAACAAACTACTTAAAATATGGTAAGGGCTCATGCTGCACATTCAGGTCGTATAGTAATATGGTGATAAGCATAATAACATCATATAACATGAAGGCTTGTGATAGAAATGTAACAAGGCATAATTACATGAAAATTATGGAAGAATAATAATATAGATCATGCATTAAAACCACATAACATAAACCATATTATAAATCTTCCTTGAGTGACCAGATACTTTCCAATTATTAAAATAACCCGTTAAACCATAGACATTTCTCCACCGTGAACAATAGTCATGGAAGCATACGCACACAATGGGATATCACACCCACCACATGGATCAGGATACATAAAAGGAGCTTTTCTCAAGAGATACCACACCCACCACACATTGAATGCACCTATTACGAGGGTTAACACAGATTGGGATACCACACCCACCAAATATGGTCTGAGTACATCAAGGGGGCTTATACTGAGATACCTCACCGACCACACCTTGAATGTCTCCACCATGAGTCCTAAAAAAGTTGGAATATTACACCCACCTAAGTAATAGACAATACATAGTGCTAGGGCTTGTACTAAGATACCTCACCTTCCCATATTAGACACCGATGATATGTCGGCCTGCCATTGTATAATATAATACCTCAAAGATATGTGGATAACCTCCTACCAACTTCAACTTGGTAGAGAAGTAAATATACACTAAGTGTAAAGATAAATCATAGGGTGACCCACCCACTAACTCTCGATTCGCTACCTTAAGAGTTAGAGAAAATGACATAATTTTTTTTAATCCATTATAATTAATTACCAAGTGATATGATGAATCACAAATTAATTCCATTGATAACCAATTGGGTGTTTGTAAGTGATAACACCAAACATATCACAAGGAATATAGACCACCAATTGGGTGTTTAGAGGTGACATCAATTTTAAGAACTCAAGGTACCATAATATTATCATTTTGATCCATATAAAATTTAGGTTAAGTATGGTTGAAATCATGATAAAAATGATTTAATTACATAGACACATTAATATAGAAGTCTCAAAGAAAGGACATTAAGTGTCAAGAAAATATGGAAAAATCCTACGAACCAATCAATTTTTCCCTAGGACCAATTGAGTTCCATCAACTAACTAGCTACATGATAGAAAATATGTTAAGCCTAAACCTTCCTAGCTAACTAACACATAATGCAAGTTGATCCATATTTCAAGGCCACTTACGCTACCTGTCCTTGATTCCTCACAAGTTAATCCAGATTTTTCTTTTTAAAAAAAAGGAAAACTAGTTATTTTTTAAATGTGAAATAGACCATTAGAAATTAGATGAGGGACCGTTGAAAAATAAATTTTTGAAAATCAAAAACACGGTAATCAAAACCAAAAGCTCTGATACCAACTTATAGCACTTTAATTTTTACTGCTAAAAAATTCCGTTTGCAGCAGAAATAACTAAGTATAATTGTAGTTTATACAACTATCCTTACATCAATTAGAAGGCTAAAAGTTTTAAAGTGATACAATGAAATTAAAATCAAAAGTGTATTTATGATTCAAGTACTGAGTTTGGAGTATTACTCCGAGTTTACAATACCAAAATATAAAAAGAGGATATCATGGGTTAAGAGTCTAAAAGGGGTATCCAGTTTAATACATAACCCGGATAACAGATACTCTTCATTTGACCCTGACATAAATGGAGTCACTCATCCCCACATAAAGCGTCGTAGGCAGCAAAATCATCTACCTGATCCTATGAAACCTGCACAAAAGATCCAATGCCTTATGCTCATGGGATTGAGTAGCACCCATAAAACGAGTGGTCAATATGCTACATACTAAGGAAGGGAACAATACTATAGAAGATATGAATACAAGTAGCACATTCTTACACATCAAATGATAAAGGAAATACAACCAAGTAAATGATCATCTTATAAGGCATAATACGGTTCAAATCCTTTTATTAAGTATAGTCTGTTTTCATTCTTTTATGAGTGATAAATGTAAGACCCCACTATTCTTAAACTAGTGGAACGGTCTGAAAATTCTTAGGGATAACACACTAGAGCCACTATTCTTTTAGGTGGAACATAGGTGATAACATCTCCTCAGGACAACACGCTCCCAAGTCACTATTCTACCCTGTGGAACGGGAATAAATCATCTCCTTGGGGCAAAACGCTTCCAAGCCACTATTTTACCCAGTGGAATGGAAATAAATCACCATGGTCTTGACTCATGCATTCTTCCACTTTAAATCATTAGTATATTCTCCCATAAGTTGTAAAGGTATGTTTTATTTCACGATGAGTAGGCACCCCACTATTCTCAACCGGTGGAATGGTTTGAAGCTTCTTGGGGACAACTGTAACACCCCCAAAATTCACTACTAAAAAAAATTTCGTTTTATTAAAAGATAATCGCGGAAGCAGATTAATAAAATGTGAACTTTGGGAGGTATTACCGCCACACTTAGTACCAGACTGGTTCACTCATACCTTTCCAGTACCAAGTGCTAAGGCTATGAAAAGTAAAATACATTTTGAAAGAAATTCAACACACATAAATCAGAGTAGCGCATCAAATTGTTTACAGGAATAAAATCCACCAATGGTGGTTACTTTAACAACGTTAACATTTAAAACCAAGAATTTAAATGAGAAAGAGAAAAAGCTACGATACCGGAAAATTCCTTACTCTCCTTCCCGTAACCCACTTGAGTAGCACCTGAAAATACCTGCAAGGGCACTGCCCATTGAATAGGCAGGGGCCCCATAAGGGAATCCCTTCAGTACTACGGTACTGAGTAACCCTTTAATACCACACTTAAAGATAGGCCCGCATACGACACATAATGCAAACTACACACATAAATAATATAAGGTGCATGCATAACAATAACATACATAATAATTTATAAGTCACGATCGATACTTTGGGCCTTAAGCCATGTCATAGTGTGAGATCAATACATTCGGGCCTTAAGCCATTATTCCGTCATTAATCCATCAATATCATATTTTATATCCATGTGAGTACGAGAACCCCACTATTATAGCCGGTGGACCGGAAGGTATACACTCAGGGCAGAACACCTCTGACCACTATTATTGCCGGCGGACCGGAAGATAAACACACAGGGCAGAACGCACCTGACCACTATTATTTGCCGGTGGACCGGTCTGGCCCCGACTCACATGGTGTTCCACTATAAGTGATT
This sequence comes from Tamarix chinensis, assembly GCA_030549775.1. NCBI lineage: Eukaryota > Viridiplantae > Streptophyta > Magnoliopsida > Caryophyllales > Tamaricaceae > Tamarix > Tamarix chinensis. Next base: position 74,047,990 of record CM060179.1, on the reverse strand, counting down.
AGTATTTTTCCATAATATTATTCACATACATAACCGATTTTATTGAGATCGGGACCCCCACTATTATTGCCGGTGGACCGGAATACAGATAACTCATCATCCAGGGCACAACGCTCCTGGCCACTATTATAACCGATGGACCGGGATATATAAAGAATCATCATCCAGGGCACAACACTCCTGGCCACTATTATAACCGGTGGACCGGGATACATATAACTCATCATCCAGGGCACAACGCTCCTGGCCACTATTATAACCGGTGGACCGGTACTCAATATCATAATCATCTGGGCCCGGCTCATTAATATTTCACTTTCAATAATAGTATCTTTCCTTTCTTTAATCAGCACATCAATCATATTTATTTGCCTCGAATGGGAGATCGATAACCCGGGACACAAAGGTACACCGGTCGTACCGGTGCATATCAGCGACTCAGTACCCTTCAACCATGAACCCAAGGACGCAAAGGTACACTGGTCGTACTGGTGCATAAAGCTAACTCAGTACCCTACCGACAAGGACACCTAATCCATAAGTATGCATACCCCCTAACTAGGTCCGTAGAGCTAGAAAGAGTAAGATATAGGGCCTGGCTGGGGCACAAAGGCACACCAGCAAATACCAGAATAATCGTGGACTAAACCACGTCCTTAGGGTAGCGACCTCTAAGGAGTCACCGTTCCCGATCTCGAGGTCTTTCACTTTAAGTAATAGTGTCTTAATTAAGGTGATCATGAAAAGCACTGTAATCAGATACTTATTCACTTTCAATCGTTCCGATATCATTAGTCATTTCTTATTCAGATGATTATCCAGGATACCACAGAGAAACCATTAAGGCCATACTAATTATCAAATACTCTTACTTGGCTAATCAGCATTATTTAATCATATTAATGTTCCACAATCTCAAAGACGTGTTAGGTACAAACTACTCATTTGCCCTTTACTTATATAATTGTTAAGTATCCATTCCTTACTTGATAAATTACCACATTACCCTTAAGGTTGCACAATTACCAAATTACCCCTTGTCCACTTTAGATTACCAAATTGTCTCCTACACTTTTTAGATCACCATTCACCCCGCATAATTACTACACTTATCATATTTCCCTTTTGGTTGGTTACATTACCAAATCGCCCTTCTCCTTTGTTATAATTACTAAATTGCCCTTGAGTTGGATAAATTACCAAATTGCCCTTCTCCTTATCATAATTACCATTTTACCTCTCTCAATTATTTTAGTTGCCATTTACCCTTTTCAATTATCATAAATTCCAAATTAACCTTCCTCATAATTAATTTACCCCTCTTCATAATTAAAATTACCAATTTTACCCTTGTCCATATTTAAAATTACCATAATGCCCTTTAATTGGTTAATTTACCAAATTACCCTTCTATAGCATCATACTTATCCAATTGCCCTTCTGCAATCATAATTTAATTTCTAAATTATCTTTTGTCGTTATCATAATTACCACGTTACCCCTTACTCCCAAGTTTACCATAATATCCTTTTATTTACAAAATTACCATTTTACCCCCTTACATCCAATTTTACCATAATATCCTTTTATTTATGAAAACTACCACCATACATCTTTTACTTTACAAATTACTATTTTACCCTTTCACTTCCAAGATTACCATCTTTATCTTTCCATACATAATTACCATTTTTCCCTTCTTTCCCAAATTACCATATTACTCCTTTACTTATAAATTACCACTTCACCATTCACTTATAAAATATACCATATTGACCTTTACTTATGAAATTACGATTTTGCCCCTCTACCTCCAAAATTACCATAATGCCATCTTCATCCAAAATTACTATTTTACCCCTACTTCCAAAATTACCATTCTTACCACTTACTTATAAAATTATCATTTGGCCATTTAGTCATAAAATTACCATATTATTCTTTTATCTCAAAAAATTATCGAAATACCCTTTTCACTTATAAAATTTCCATTCAACCCCTCTATTCACCATTTTTATGAATTTACTAACACTACATAAAATAATGATATTAATACTTCGTTTTTATCCTCTAAGTCCACCAACTTGTCATTATTCAACATAATACTCATTAGCAACTACATACATTAATTCACACACCTCATGAGCATAATTACTAAAATACCCTTAAACAATAACATCATTCATGCATTAGCAACATGATACATCATAAACAAGCATTTAACATTTCCATCCATAATCAAACTCCTTCCTTAATTAACATACCTACATATGGCACAAAATTTATCATGCTTTTTCTTTTTATCAAACAATATAAGAAACCATATACATATCATGCTAAGCACACAAAACATGCATAAAATCATACCAAACCCTTAATGTGCTAGCATACGTTTTTCCATATATTTAAGGGAGGATTAACGGTTACCTTAATCCCGCAAAATATCAGCAACTCAACACCTAAAAATAATATCCATCATTATTGTTAGAAATAAGAAGTTAAAAAGGATAAAACTTTATAAAACAAATTTATTTAATAATAATACACTTTATTTAAATATGGATATACCTCAAAAAAATTCCAAAATAAGGGGGAGCTCACGCTGCATGGGCAGCGTGAGTTTCATGCAAAAACCATGGGGGAAAAAGGCTCAAAGAGGGTAAAGGGAGAAAAATCCATTATTTTCGGGTTAAGGTATTTAGGCTAGAAAAGAAGGTGGTTGGGGGAGGTTTCAAGGCAGGGGAATGGTGCAGAAGTGAAGAGGGGTTATAGGTGGAGGCTAAGGGTGGTTTAAAGGCGGCATAGGGCGGCGGAGACGGCGGCGGCAAGGCGGCGAAGTTGGCTACCGAGAAGGGTCAAGGTGGAGGGGCTGAGAAGGAAGGAAAAAGAGAGGGAAAAATGGAGGGGTTCAGGGGCTTTTTTCAGCCAACTAATGGATGGCGGTTGTAGAGGGGGTTGCAGGGTGTCGAACGGTGGGTTGGGTGGCGGCAGAGGTTGCCGGACGACGGCGGTAGAGGCGGTTGCAGGTGGCTCGGCGGTAAGGGGAAAAAACTGGGGAGAAAAGAAAAGGGGTCGAGAAGGGAGGGAGTGTAGGGCTCGACGAGGCTGCGTGGTGGTACAGGGTGGTAGTAGGCGGTGGTAGAGGGCGGTTGCAGGTGCTGGGTGAGGTGGTTCAGGCGGCGGTGGGCGGTAGTGATAAGAAAACGTGGAGGAGAATGGAGGGAGAAGGAAGGAGAGAAAAGGGAGCTCGGGGAAGGGTGATAGGCTCGAAAAAATGTGCGAATGAGGGGCTTGGGAGATGAAGAAAAAGAAGAGGGAGAAGAGAGGGGCAGGGCTGGCCGGCGATCGGTGTTGCAGGTGGCAGGTGGTGGTCGGGTGGCAGGGGAAGACAGGGAAGAAGGGGGAAAGAAACAGGGGCACGCGGGGTGTGGTCCAGGGCTGGTTTGGCTCGAAAAGGGAAGGAAAACGACGGGGGAAGAGAGAGGGAGAGGGAGCAGGTGGTGGTGGCAGGTGCAGGGTGGCGGTCGGCGCTCGACAATGGCAGAAAAGAGAGTCGGGTGTGGGAGGAGGAAGAAAGGAGAAGAAGAAAGGGACAGGGCGGTCGGACCGGCGCAGGAAGGAAAATAAGGCAGTCGGCCGGTCCAGGGGCAAAAGAAAGGAGGGCGGGCTGGCGTGCTGGGCGGTGCGCGAGGGAGAGAAGGGGGGAGGCGGGCCGAAGGCCCAATGCGCGGGGAGAGGGCTGGCCTGGCGAGGCAGCCCGAGGGAGGAAGAGAAAAAAAAAGAAAAAAGAAAATAAGAAAAGGAAAAAGGAAAAAAAGGAATGGAAAAATAGGAAAAATAATTTATTTTAATTTATAAAATCGTAAAATATAATATTCTTGGTAAATTATTTAATTCAATAATTTAATTTATTATAATCTAATATTTTAGTTTAAAAATGATAAATTTGGTAAAATATTAGTTTTGGAAAATTATTTAAATAAAATAATATGATAAATAGCAAAATATTTATTTTTAATTTATTAAATAATCTTATCCAAATTTATATACTCTAAAATCCATAAAATAATTAAAATAAATAATTTTACAAGAAAATTTTATTTCAAATAAAGTTATTTATTAAAATATAAGTTTTCGACATTTTTGAGGGATTACAACAACACACCCGAGCCACTATTCTTTTCGGTGGAACAGAGATCAAAAATATCATCTTGGAGCAAAATGCTCCCGAATCACTATTCTACCCAGTGGAACAGGAATACATATATATAGATTTAAGAAAAATAATCCCATGACCCTACTCACGAGCTCTTTCACTTTAAGTGATTAGTATCTTATTTAAGACTGGTTTTCAGGCATAGGACACAGTCAAACGGATATGCCTATAACATAGATATAAAATTTAGAGTCTTGTCAAACCCTAATTTTACTTTCTTTATTTTTCATTCTCTCATGTTGGTTGTTCCGCTCACCTTATATTATGTCATCAACCAAATCCCGCCATCACTATCATGCCTAAAAATCACAACCTAATTCCCATGAGTTTGATTTAGTAACCTCATCTCGATATATATATATATATATTAAACACTGAATCATCCACATCTAAATCCCATAAAATCATCATAACACTTCATATAAAATATTCATCATTTCTAATTCCCAATAGTTATTCTCTAATCCATGAAGATGGGATAATAATAATAATAATAATAATAATAATAATAATAATAATAATAATAATAATAATCAAATGACCAAGTTACCCTTTTAGCACAATTAATACCTTTATTTCATAAAATATTATATCTTTTATACATATTATTTCCTTTTCCAAGTCCCCAATCATCATCATACCTCATGAGAGACCTTAAGCCTATTTACCACAACTCAATTAATTCATATTTTATATCATAAGATATAATTTCACAGTTATAACATTCTCATCATTCAACCCATATTTCATACCTCAAAATATAATTTCATAAGTATGACATTATCATCATTCAACCCATATTTCTACCATGAACATATTTCCACAAGGACGATATTATCATCATTCAGCCATATTTTATGCTATAAGATGCATTCTCACAAATATGATATCATTGTCACAATCATGACATAATGGTATCTCTCACAACTCTTATAATCTTTCACCATAACATTCACGATAGCATAAAATGTTAATATCAACATATGATGCATAATACAACAATAATATCATGGAAGACACATTTAGCCATACAAGCAAACATCATCAAAAGTCCTAAGCATCAAATAGTATCTTTATCAACTAGGACACCGAGCTCTAAGCATGCAAAATCCTAGACTTCCTCCTTCGAAGCTGTTGGAAAACCACCTACAAAAAATAGAAAAATTAAAGTTAGGCTCAAAGAGTTAAATCAAAGGGGAAAATCAAGTAAAGAGGGTAAACGTAGGTATAACCATAGTCAAGTGAGAGATTGAGATGTGTGGATGTGTAGCGGAATGTGTGGTGGAGCTATGGTAGAAGTTTGGTGGTGTTTAGTTGAGGTTTAGAGGTGAAAATAGGGATGCATGACTATGAAGGAAGTTGTACTGGCAGGTGGTGTAAAAGTTGCATGGCGGTGCAACATTAGGTCAAGAGAAAATAAAATGCACGACTAGGTGGTGCAAAAGTTGCATGGATATGCAGAATTAGGCCGAGAGAAACAATTATGCATGGTCAGATCATGTATGGATTTCATGGATATACAGCAAGTGTTTTAAGTGTTACACAGCTGCAGTCAGTGGCGAAGGCCGAGGACGGCAAAAGGGAAGGTTGGGGTGACCTTCGTGGTCGATCCACTGGCTAAATGGTGGCAAGTGGTGGCTGAGGTGGTGCACAATGATGGGATATGGTGGTGTAGAAGCTAAAATAGGGATAGGAAGAGGAAGAAGAAAAAGAACAGTGAGATGAAGGGAATAAGAAGGGTGAGGGAGCTTTGGTAATGGCTCTTAGGAACAAAATATTGGTATGTATGTGCGCGCACGCATGCATGTGTGTTGTGTGGTATGTTTTAGGAAGAAGAAAATGAACAAGAAGGAGGGTGGCATGTGATGGGGGACTAGTGATGGTGCAGATGCAAGTGAATGATGGTGGTGATGGTGGTAGAGGATGGTTAGGGTAGAGTGGTAGCTACAGGGTGAGGGTGGTGGTGGTTGATGGAATTGTTACATAAAGATAGAAAGGAAAAGGAGGTTCTAGGGAGAAGGGGTGTGTGATGGGAAAAGATGTAGGGATAAGTGTGTAGAAGGAGAAGAAAAAAAAGAAGAAAAGGGGAGGTGATGTGAGGTTGATGGGTGATGGAAGTCTGTAGGGGACGAGATGGGAGATGGTGCAAGTTGCAAGTGCAACTTACAGAAACGCAGAAAAGGGGGATGGTGGGAGAAGGAGGAGAAGGAAAGAAAAGAAAATGAAAAAGGAAAAGGTTGAGGGGATTAATTAAGGATGATTTAGATTAGTTAAGGTTAATTAGGATTAGCAGGAATTTTAGTGGATTTGATTTCGGTTGGTCAAAGTTAAATTTTTTGAAATCGATTAATGTTTTAGGATTAAGGATAGGTTAAGGCTAATATAGGATTTATTAATATTAGAATCAAATTAGGTGCTAATGATGTGGGATTAGCTTAAGCAAATTTTTAGGGTATTATATAGGCAGAGTGCTATCTATTTAGCAAAGAATTAGAATTATTTTCATCATCAAATGAAGTATAGTAACATCAATCATCTTTTTATATAAGGTATTGTTGCTAGTAGAAAAGTTGTGTTATTTAAATTGGGTACTTTAGATATTTTAGACAATATACTAATGAAGCCACTAACCGTTGGTATGTTCGAGTGTTTCTAGGACTTGATTGGTGATTATATGCCATGAGGTCCTTTTTTGGGATAGGGGTATTTTGTAGAGGTTTTTACATGTCATACGCCACAAATACCACATAAAGGTAGAGAATTATGAGATTTAATTGAGTATTTGATGTACAACATAACCTTATGTTGGTTTATGTAAGTGCTGAAGAAATTTGATGTTGACATGTGAATTCTATGATAAACAAGGGAGCCGTGTGTTTATTCACAAAATGTGTTGCTGTGAGTTTTTGGCAAAAAAGTTGAGAGTAAGGAAATAAACACTGAGGGGGTGCTTTCTAAACATGAATATTTTTTCCTTATTTTTCAATAGTATTTTTTTTAGTATAAAAGAGATATGAGAAAACCTTAGCAGTCAAATCTGGCGAGCCAACTTCTTCTTCTCCATAAAATTCTCCATTGTTAGAGAATTATAGGTTTGTGTAATTGGTTAGTTGATTTATTTAATTGTGAATAATGATCTCTATTTTTCCCATCAATTTTTTTGCTGTGTATTTGAACTATCAATTTTTCACCATCTTGTTAATTACAATATTAGTTTGGATACATTCAGTCCACATTATTATGCAACAAAAAGTACTATTTAAGTCTTATTTTATGTTTATTCATATGTTAAGCCTCATTTTTTTTCCTGCATATCAAAATTTTTTACACCTATTGGGATGAACATATTTTCGTGTTTCTAAAATAAAAATGAATTAAAAAATTACCTTTATTTTTATTATTTTATGCCATTTTCTAACATATTCGTTTATCAATATTGTTTTTCTCTAATTTGATCTTATATAACATCAGTGAAACCTAACTTAAGTCATCTATTCCTATTAAGATCTAATCTTAACCATTTACTTAGATTAATCCAATCCCTTTCATTCCATTTGGAATTAACACATGTGATATTAGGAAATATTCCTCAAATATCCCTAAGGTTTTCTAATAAATACCTATTATTAACACCTGCTAACACTTGTTAACTATACCCAAATATTCTCCCTCATCCAACCTCATCAAGGAATGAAACTTGTTGTTTCCTTATTATCTTCTAAAGATAATGATATTCCTTATATAAACCTCCCCCAAGTGTGCCTTCCTTAGAAACTATTACACTTGCAAATATTCTCTCCATGATTACTATTCTCTCTTAACCTATCACTATCTTGCATGTGTGACTCTTCCCCTTTATCTGCACCACTCCACCCATGACATATGCTTCTTCTCTTTACCATCATGAGCTTATAAACATATCCCATATATGCCTCCCCAAATGCACCTACCTTAGTTAACCTTATCCACCCAAATATCCCTTATATGATTTCAATTCAAATCCTCCACCAATCACTATCTTCTAGCTCACAATTCCACCCCTTAAACATTATTAATATTGCACCAAATACATCCCCCTTCATTCTCCATATACAATGTTTCTATGCATAAATTTATTTATTTCATTAACTTGCACACAAGTATGCAAATAATATGCCACAAGTGCATACATCTACACATTTCCTTCAATTTTATTTGTGTATGAGTGAGTCCTTGGGCAAAACAACCATATTATTTTCTCTTCTATCCTTCATATTTCATTATCCTTATTCATCCTCCTCCTCATTGATCTTCAATTTTTCCTTCATTGATAAACAATCTTCAAAGCTTCACAAATTCAAACAACACTTAGATTTAGCTCTTTAGCAATTTAATTTTTTTTAAAAAGGGAGTTAAGTCCTAGTTTGTTGAGGATTTCTAATATATTCAATTCTTTTTCAAAGATGCTTATAGGAAATCTAATCCTCTCCATGGATATGATAAGTCTTATTTTTCATTTGGTTTTAATCTTTCTTGGTTTGGATTATATTTTAACATGATTCTTACTAAGTTTTGTGATGTTTTAATGGTTTTTAAGGGATTTTTGGTATGTGTGCTTGGCATGATCCTTCCAAATTTGTACATCCATTTCCTTAACATATAATAAGAGGTTAAATCTAGTTTTCTTGTGCTAAAACATGATTTTTGTTTTCAATTATCATACATGTCTTATTAAATCTTGGTGTTTTATGCTTTATTTGGCATATTTATAATGCTAATTTTGTAAAATGAGTCATATGATGCTTTATTTTGGTAAATTTTTATAGCATAGTAATAATTTTTTTAATCATTAAAATTATTAGAAGTTATTATGTGAAGGATTTGACAGAAAAATGATTAAGGAAAGCATGCCATTGGTGCTTTTGAGAACATCAAATATGAGGTAACTTCCTATAATAACTTCTACAATTGGCTAAGTTTTTTTATGCAAATAATATTTCTTATGAAATTTTAGTATTCCTAGTTTATAATTAATCTTTTAAATAAAAAAAATAATAAGTATGTAAAATTTTATGGCCAACATCCAAAAAATGTGTGAATTTGATAATTTCTACCAATTTTGCATAAGTCTTGGCCTTTTGGATTTTCAGCATGTTAATATTGATTTTAGTTTGATTTAATTATTTCATGATTTTTATTGAAATTTTTATAAGAAATTCCATACATAATAAGTTATCATTTATGTTAGCATAACTTAAGTTCCTATCGATTAAAGTTTATAAGAGTTTAGTAAAAGTTTGAATGTTCTTTATGAAATTTAATGTGTTCTTCTCCATATTCAAAGTGTTATTTTCTAACCATTCTCTAATCACCATATGTATGGTTATTAATAAATTAATCACATTTATTTGAGGTTAATTGAGGTTTGATCATGATTAGACACAGAATGACCATATTAGTGTTAAATATGTGAATATTAGAAGTTAAAGTTGGACAATGGACCTCAACCACTAATTATTAACTTTGAATTTGACCACCAACTTTTGATAGTAAATGGTGGATTTTTTAGAATAGAATATGGCCTTAAATTTATGATTTTATACCTAAATATGTCGAATACTTTCACTCATTTGGACCCTAAGTGATCATTTGAGATTAAAATGATTATTATAGGGTCTTAACTAGCACATTATTTTTATGTTAAGTTTTGTATTACCTTGAAACACCATATATGAGTTTACTGTAATATATATACATTTTTTAAAAGTTTGGTGCAATCTATAAATACTTTTATGTGATATGTGATATGAGTTTGGTGTTATCTATAAACACCTATTTTTATTGCTTGTTATGTCATGCTATATTATGTTATAAGGGTTTGGTGTTATCCATAAATGTCCAGTTGGTTTGGTTTGGTATTATCCATAAATAGCCAGTTGAATTATTTTTGTATGATCCATAAATCATTGGTTGGGTTAGTTTAGTATTATCCATAAATACTTAGTTGGTTTGGTTTGATGTTATCTTAAATTATCAATTGACTTGGTTTAGTATTATTCATAAATGCCCGGTTAGAATTGGTTAAATCCATATATAGCTCAAGATGTTTTTATCTAAATTATGTGGTCATGTAATAAGTTAACAATAATATGCCCTTATGTATCAACATGTCTAAATGGCATATAGGTTAACACGTATATATGTGAATCATATTTTAAGTGCTTATAGGAGCTATATTTCACTAAATACTTGATAGTACTGATGCCCTAGTGGCGCAATGATGAACCATGCTCATTCAAGGAAGTAGTTAGACTTATTTTTGCAATTGATCCATTATATGTGAATTTTTATCTTGGGGAGTACCTCAAAAGGTGTAAGCCCTATGCTCACTTGATGATTGTTGTTATAGGATACTTATATCAAGTTTGGATGATTCTCCCAACTACCCTAAAACTTGAGTATACACGCTCAAAGCATATCCTCCAAAGTTTCAATAATATGCTCAATTTGACTGTCTGTAGCTAGATGGAAAGTATTTCTCATCTTCGGCTATGTCCCAAAAGCTACTTGAAACTTTTGTTAGAAGTGAAAAAATAATCTAGAATCTTGGTCTAACAAGATGTCCCTAGACACCCTATGGTATCATACCACATGCTTCTTGTAAGCACCAACCATTTGCTCCATACTCTAGGTGAACTTCATCAGTATAAATACTTCCAATTTGGTTAATTGGTCAACTACAACCCATGTTGAATTCTAACTATTGTGAGTACTCAACAACCAAATCATAAAGTTTATCGACACGCTATCCCACTTCCACTCGGGAACCTCCAATGGTTGAACCAACACTATCAGATGCTTGTGCTCGACCTTGAAATTCTAACAAGTCAAGCCCTGACTACAAAGTCTCTAACTTCCCACTTCATATGGGGCCACTAATAGATATACTTTAAGTTCATCTACAACTTATCTCCTCCAAGATAGACCAAATAAGGCGCTCAATAACCCTCCTCTAGAATCTTACACTTAAACTCCCCACTACTCTATGGAATACACCATTTACCTCAAAAATGGATACTACCATCCTCAAAATTTTTAAATCCCACTACTCTACCCTCTACTATAGCTCACTTAATCTGCCTGATCTTGACATCTCTTAGATGACTAGCTCAGATCTCGTAAAAAATCGATGGTGTGATCGTGAGAGCACTCACCCTTGTCTTAAGATCTTATAGCCCAATGATATTGATGCTACACTTCTATATCTCTTATCAAATATAGTCTAAAATAGCTAGCAAAACCAAGGAGTGTGAAGTCTTTCTATTAATAGCATCCGCTACGACATTGGCCTTATAACCTTCATGGTAGGTCAACTCCAAATCATAGTCCTTAACCAACTTAAGCCATCTTCATTGTCTCATGTTCAACTCACGCTAAGTGAAGATGTACTTGAGACTCATATGATCTATTTAGACCTTACATTGAAATCCATATAAGTAATGTCTCCATATCTTTAAGCAAAAAAATGACTACAGCTAGTTTAAGGTCGCTAGTGGAATAATTCTACCCATGCTCCTTTAATTAACAAGAAGTATATGCTATTAGGGTTGTTAATGAGCCAAGCAGAGCCAAGGTGGACTTGATCTTGACTAATTTAGCTAAATAAATAAGAGTCAAGCTCGTAACTAGCAAAACTCAAAAATCTCGCTCACACACTCTGTTTGTTAACAACCTTATATGCCATTACCCTCCCATGCTACATCTCACTGTACCAGATGAAAAAGCAAGAACTTGATCTAAAGGAAACCTCCTCTTGAGCCCCTCAAAAGCCTCAATACATCTCTTATCCTAATGAAAATACAATGTCTTCTTCAACAAGATAGTCAAAGGATGAATACTTCTAGAAAAATAATAGATGAAATGTCTATAGTAGCTTACTAGTCCCAAAAAACTATGTATGTCCCTAACATTTGTAGGTTCTGAGCACTCTAATACAGCTTGGATCTTTAAAGGATCCATTAACACACCCTCCTTTGAGATGAGATGAATAAGGAAAGCTACCTCATCAGCTAAAACTCACACTTGGCATACAATTGATGGGTCCTCAACAACGCCAAAGTTTGCCTCAGATGTTGCTCGTGTTCCTCACAAGTGTAGCACCACAAATTTTTATAACTTAAAATTTAAATATTTAAACTTTTATTAGAAAAAAATTTAATTTTTAAATTATTAATTTAATTATTTTTTTAAACCTTTAACTTAAGAAGAGATAAAATTATTTAATAAATTAATATAATTATTTTTTATCATTTTATCTTACTCTTTTTATTTAAATAAACCCTCAGCACATAATTTTACCAAATTTTTTTTAAACTAATACCCTAATTTTTGGATAAATTAATATAATTTTTTCATATAGCCCAATTTTAATCTAATTTCTAATCCTAACCCTAAATATATTTTCCTTTTTCTTATTCTTCTTTTCCTTTTCCTTTTCCCGTTCCCCCCTTTTCTTCCTTTTCTTCTTCTTTTTCTTTCTTTTCCATTTTCTTTCTTTGCTTTCCTTCTTCCTTCTTCCCTTGGGCTTGCCTGAACCATCCCCCCTTCTTTTCTTTTTTCCTTCGAGCCAGCCGCTGCCTTCTTCCTTTCTTTCTTTTCTTTTTCCCCTAGGCAAACCCAACCCCTCTCCTCCTTGTTATCTTTTTGTCTACTGCATGGCCCAACCCCTATACTTTATTATTTCTCTACGCAACCTAGCTTTCCCCTCTCCTTCTTTCCCTCGCATGCGTCTGGCTAAACATGCCCCAAACCCCCTACACACACCTCTTCCCTCTCCTGTGTGCAGCCTGCATACAGCATGCTTGCGACATCACCCCCTCTTCTTGCCAGACACCCTACACAACTGCCCTCTTACTCAGCCTTTTATTTTCCTTTTCTTGCCCTACACCTCCCTTGGTCCCCTCCTTACATGCCCTTTTCCTACCATGTTCATTCCCTACCTTAGCCTATCGCCCTTGCACCACCACCTACCTTGTATGTCGAACCCCCTCTCCTCCTCTTTTTCTTTTTCTTCTATTTTTCCCTTCCTCTCTTCTCCTTTGTGGTCTACCCTCTCCCCTATCCTTCTCTTCTCCTTCCTTCATTCTTCTCCCTACCCTATTTTTCCCCATCACTCCCTCCATAGCCACCTCTGGTGCTTCCACCACTAGCCTAGCCTCCGCTTTGTTAGCTCCTCCTCCCTATATCCTCTATGGTTTACCCTTTGACCACCCTACTCCGCCTCTATTTCCTTTACCACTATAAATCGTCTCAACTGGTGGTACCACCCCCCTCCTGCACCATCACCCACAACCACCCAACACCACCTACACCTGCCCTTCCCCCTTCTTTTCCTATTCTTCTCCTTTTCTTCCTCTTATTTCCTTTCTCTACACCATTCTCCCTACATCCTACACTGTCGTCACCTCCACAACCTTTGAGCCACCTACACTGCATCTCTAACCACTAGCAATATTCTCCCTCACCTCCTACATCCAACAACCAAAACCCACACCTTCCACCACCACCTACAAACCCTTACCTAAGCCACCTTCCACCCTTCCACTTCATTCTTTCTCATATTTAATAAATACTTTTAATAAAAATTATTATTTCATTTATCTAATATTAATAAGGTATTTGTGATATTATTTTTAACATAAAATTTTATTAAATGGAGCCCAAGTATTTTTAGCCTGATATTGGTAAATTTTATTTTTGTTGGAGATCAGATAACCTTTATACCCACGAAAATATTTGGATATCGTATGTTAGCATATTAGGATTTTTGACATATGGTTTGTATAGATATGATGTGTTACAAATAATCCCATGATTATTAATGTTATCCCGGAAAATGGAAAAGAATGAGTGTTATCTTGTGTAAGATGTTAATGTTGGGAAGTGATGATGTATATTATGTGTATATAAAATGCTAGGTTAAATATGTATGGACACTGGAATAAAAATATTACTACCATGAGCCCTAGAGAAATTTTGGTCATTTAGACACATCATGATATTTAACCCTAACCGGGATGCCTAATGTGCTGTAAATATTGCTAAGAATGGAAATAGGATTTTGGTGTATTATAAACACATGTTAGCAGGAATATCAATATCTTAAGGTCTAGGGTTATTTTGGAAATTTTTAATATATGGTGGTGATCATCATAATAAATATGCATTATAATAATAATTGGTGCCTAGGTATGGAAATAGGGGTTTGTGGTAATAGTAGCACATGTTTGGGTATGAATATTAATATTATATGACCTAGGGCATTTTTATAATTTTAAATGTGCAATGGTGGTTATCCTAATAAATGTGCATGATAAGTAATAATTAATGTTGAGTATGATAATAGGGGATTGTTGCATTAGTAACTCATGTTTAAGCATGGTTATCAATATTACATGGTTTAGGTGTATTTTGGTAATTTTGGATGTGCCAAGGTGATTAGTCTAATAAACATGATTGATAAGTATTAATTAATGTTAAATATGAGACTGGGGGTTTATTATCTTAGTATCACTTATTTCAACATGATAAACAATATTATATGGCTTAGGGGTATTTTGGTAATTTTACATGTACTATGGTGATTATCCTAACAAATATGCAAGATAAGTATTAATTGATGTCACATATGAGAATAGGGGTTTATTGTCTTAGTATCACCCATTCTAGCATGATAATCAATATTATATAATTTAGGTGTATCTTGGTAATTTTGCATGTACTATGATGACTAGCCTAATAAACTCATATGACAAGTATTAATTGACATTAAGTATGAGAATAGGGGTTTATTGTCTTATTATAACCCGTTTCAGTTGTATTATAAATAGTATAGGGTGTAGGAGTATTTTGGTAATTTGGAATGTACCATAATGAATATGCATGATATGTGATGTTTGTTATCAAGCATAATCATATGGGTCTTATTGTATTAGATATGCATGTTTCAGCATAATTATTACTATCATATAGTTTAAGTATATTTTGGTAAATTGGTGTATGATATGATATTTATTCTCATAAATGTGAAGAAAATCCATTAATTGTTATTTAAGCATGAGAATATGTGTGTGGTTATTCTAGAAGCGCATGTTAAGGTTCCATGTACATAATGGTGTATAAAGGCAAAATGGTCATTTGGTATGTTGAGTAACTTAACTTCAAGATCAATAGTTTAATTATAATGTGTTATCCTTTTATAGTAAGTTGATAAAATAAAATGAAGTTTTTTTTATGGGAATGGATGGTAAGGAGGTGACCTTAGCCTCAGTGGTATTTTGGTCATTTTGACGTAAAGTGCTTATTTTGGTCATTTTGACCTAAAATGCCTAAATATGAGCATGTGAACCTAGGATGGCCTTAATAGACTACTTATGTTGACATTGACAATGATCTTGATTCTGGTTACCTCATAATGTTAGAAACAAAAATAAAATAGTTAAGTATGATGGATTGATCATATGTGATTAATGTGGGCTTTTCGTGGTCACCCTCTCAAAATACTAATACTTAAAATGAAAGACCTTGAGATCCAGAATGGTGACTCTTTAGAGGTCGCTATCCTAAAGATGTGGATTTTGCTAGTGTGGCTTAGTGCCCCAACCAAGACTTACATCTTAATCTATTTAGGTCTATGGACCTAAGTAAAAAGTATGTGTACTTTTGGATTAGGTGTCATTGTCGGCAGAACACTCTGTAATTTCATGTACTAGTGCGACCAGGGTACATTTGCATCCCTAGGTTGATAGTCGGTAGGATACAATACTTCCTTTATACGCTAGTATGATTGAGGTACCTTAGTGGCTTTTGGTTTGTTGATCTCCCCTCAAGTGAATAAAAATAGAATTGTTTGATAATTGAATGGAAATGATTATTAGGATGTTTCATTAGCAGCTTTTGTACCTACCTGCGAGTTAGTAGTAGCCTTCGATCTAACCTATATTTCCATAGCAACCTTTGTGCCTACCTGTGAGTTAGTAGCCTTTGAGCCTACTTGTGTTTTGGTAGCAGCCTTTGTGCCTATCTGTGTTTTGGTAGCAACCTTTGTACCTACCATCCTTCTTCCTAACAAAAAGGACCGGTGCTCCCCAAGGCAATACATTCTGAAATGCCCCAAAAATTTTCAATTTTAAAAATTATAGTTAAATAAGGTTTTATTGGAAAATTTAATTTAATAATTTTTTATTAAAATACAAAGGAATTAATTAGGGCAAATCAAGAGGAAATTTAAAAGTACTCTAATTAGGAGAAATTTGGGTATTTTAGCTAATTAAGGATTTTATTTTGGAAATTAATTAAATTAATTATTTTATTTAAAATAAGAAGGAGAAAATAGTTATAGATGAATATGAATTTTATAATTAACTTAATTGAAGAAAATTAGGGTGTTTTGCTAATTAAAATGGAATTTATGAAAAACCTTTTAAAAATCTTAAGTTAGCCTAAAAATGGATTTAAATATTATTATTTTTAAATATCCCAAATATCCTAATTAATTTAATTAACCTAACCCACTATTTTTTCTTTTCCCCTTTTTCCTTTTCTTTCTTCCTTTTTCTTTCTTCTTCTTTTCTTTTTTTTCTTCTCCTCCCCAACCTAGGCTAGCCCACAACCTAGTCCTCCCTCCCTCCTTCCTTTCCTTCGGCGCGGCCCAGCCTGCATGACCGTTGCCTCCTTCCTTTCTCCTCTACGCCGCGTTTTCCTTATTTTCCCCCTTAAAACACTGCGTTTTGATTTTTTAGTAGCCATTGCTGCCCTGTTAGTCTTTCTTCTTTTCTTTCTTTCTTTTCTTCCCCGAACCGCCAGTCTACACCCTTCTTCCTCCCCAGCTCGCCGACCTACACCTACACCACCGCCATCGCCTTGGTTTTTCGCCGCTGGTTATGGCCATTTTGACCAGCTATTTTTCTTCCTCTCTCTTCCCTCTGGTTCGACGACCACATAGACCAATCCACCTCCCTTCCTTCTCACGCAATTCCCTCTTCTAGCTAGCCATACCCTACCACATTGTTCTTAAATTTGGCTGGCAACCATCGCCCCTGATGACCCTAACCCTACTTTCCCTATTCCTTCTTTGTCCCATAGACCTCACCCTATCATTTAAACCCTATAAATACCCCCGGATTGAGCTCTGTACCGAGCTTTGGTTGTTTTCCCCAAGAAACCTACCTTGTCACCGCCGCCCCTTCAGACACCATTTACGCTGCCTCTGTCCAACTTTGCCTCCATCTCTGCGTACCAAACTCATCCTTGCACCTCCCTCTAACTACCTAAACCTCCCATACCCCTCGATTCCTCCTACAAAAGCCACCCCGGATGTGCGAAGTAGCCCTCCCAATCAACCTTGTCTCCAACCTCCACCACCCTTTGAACCACCATTAGCCACCTCTCTTGCTGCTGCCGCCGCTTCTTTTACCTCCCTTACCTTTCTTTTCCTCTCCCTTCCTCTGCTCCTCTCTTTCTCTTCTTCTTCTTCACCATTTGGCCACCACCGCTGCTGCCGTGCGCCGCCACCTTCATTATGTTCCTCTCCTTCTAGGTAACCATAATCACCTCAACCCCCACCTTCATTCTACCTCTCCTTTTCCCAACATTCAACTTTTCCCTTTTTCTTCTCTTTTTCCGGCCACCGCCGCCGCCTTGCACCACTGTCGGCGCGACCTATCACCACTAGCCCAAGGTTGAACCCTAAACCCTCTCAACCCTTTTTCACTATTTATTCAAGCCTTAATTTATTTTATTTCATTTATTTAAATATATACACTATATTATTAATATTAATATTACCATAATTCATGTTATTATTATTTTATTATTATTAATGTTTTTATTATTATTTCTATTAAGGGCCGAGCCCTATTATATTTTTAATTTGATTTTATTATTATTATTATTGTTATTGTTGTTGTTGTTGTTGTTTTTGTTTTTGTTTTTGTTGTTGTTAAAATTAATATGTTATTATTTTATCAAAAGCCTAGCCTTAGAATGAGTAGTAAGTAAGAGTATTTTTGGTAGGAAGGAATCTCATTTTTAGCGTTTCCCTTAAATAGGTGAAACCCGTCAAAGCCCTAAGGAGGCGTAGGAGCGTGCTCCAAGACCGGTGTCATTTTAGGTAAGGGTGTTACTAAGGCCTATTATGTGTTTATGTGCATTGTATGCTTTGTATGTTATGCATCCTATATTTATCATTATAATTATTTCGCGTGTGGCATGACATGGAGTTGAAATATGTTTCTTTATTATTATATGGCATGTGTATTATATGTATGTGATGAAATATTATGGTATGTGATGATATGTGTTGTGACCCTGTAAGACATGTATGTGAGGATGTTAATATGGTTTGTGTGGGAGAAAGGATGAAAAAGGAGAATGGGGAAATAAGTTGACCAAGTGATGTGAGTTGACCTAAGTATTTTAATTATTTGTGAGTGGAGGAATAAAATGAGAAATTTAGAGTTTCGTGTGGGAGAATCTAATCTATGGTTTTATACAGGAGACTAATTTATGGGGTATATAGGATGAATTATTGGTTTTGTATGGATTAAATTGAGGGTTTGGTATGGACGAATCTTTGGTTTTATATGGTTTAAATTTAGGATTTGGTAAGGATGAATCTTTGGTTTGGTATGGATTGAATTTAGGGTTTGGTATGGATGAATCTTTGGGTTTTATATGATTTGAATCTAGGGTTTGGTATGGATGAATCTTTGGTTTTGTGTGGATTAAATTTAGGGTTTTGTATGAAGGAATCTTATGTTTTTATATGGATGAATATAGGGTTTGCATAGGTGATTCTAAGGTTTTTACATGGGAGTTTTAGGATTTGCATGAAAAAGTTCGAAGGTTTGCATAGGGAGGAGAGCATCTGCATGAGAGTAAAGTTTACGTGTGGAAAGTTGATTTGGGATTTGAGGAAGGTAATGTAAGTATTGTTTGGATGTTTGAACACATTGGATGAAAAATAGTACATGGAGCAATATAAGGGTACGTAGGAGACCGAGCTAGGGTTTTTGTGGAAATTAGGGTTTGGTGTGGCTACTTAGAGTTTTTGTGGTATTATGTGTACTTGGTGATTAAAGTGTAACTATGAGGGTGGAATCTATGAGTTTTGATATGTGGAGTGTTAAAATGATATGGGTTGTGTGAGGTGAAGTAGTATGGGCTAGTTAGGCTAAAATTAGGGTTTTTGGGGAAAACCCTAGATTAAGAAAATAAGTGGACTTGGAGGCATGTAGTAGTGGGCCTTGACCCATATATTTCTGTGTTGGAGTTCTAATGTGAATTTGAGTATAGAGGAAAGGTTATTGGGTAAGTTAAGAGGTACAGGGTTCTCATGGTATGATAAGGATCGGTTGGAGAATATGTATAAAGGGAGTGATTCATGCATGTCTAGGGTGAAAGCTTTTGAATAAGAAACTTAAGACATTAATCGTGTAAAGTAAAAGATTGTTGAGTCGGGCCTAGACCGGTCCACCAACGAATAATAGTAGTTAGGACATGATGTCCTATGTGTAACTAGTCCACCGCTAATAATAGTGGTAAGGATCTATACCTGTGCATTTTTGGTCCACCGATTATAATATTGGGGGATTCTATGCTCAACAAAACCGAACATATTTGTGCTAAGACATGGGAAATACACTAAGTACTTACAGTGGAACACCGTGCGAGAAAGGGGCCAGACCGGTCCACCAGCATATAATAGTGGTCAGGAGCTTTATGCCCTATGTGTTTTCTGGTCCACCGGTTATAATAGTGGTCAAGAACTTTATGCCCTGTATGTGTCCGGTCCACCAGCTATAATAGTGGGGTTTCCGTACTTGTATGGATTTGATAAAAAGCATGATGTGAATCAATTTCTGATCAGAGATTAATTAAGTAATTAATCCGGACTATAAATGGGCCTTTATGTATCTACCCAAATAATTGTTTGATATTCTGTTATCATGATGGTCTTTATGTTCTTTTATTCTTATGCATAGTTTATATGATTTTATGTGTTGGTCTTAGTGTTCGGTTACCTTGCTCAGTACGTAGTGTATTAATTACCCTTTTCATAGGTGCTGCTCATTCCCATGAATAGTAGGCCCTTCTGACTCTATGCAGGTGGGCGAGACATCGGGCAGGCTGAGTGTTGAGCTTGTGTTTTGGATCCAAGTCTAAGAGAGTCGTGGCAGTATTAAGTCTTTATGTGATTCTATTTCCCTCCATTATTTCTCTTTGTATCATATTTACACCTTTTAATTTATTACCTTGTATTGAGTATTTTAAATGAATCTTTTATCAGTCGTAAGCTATTTCGCTTTTGAATATGAGTAATAATTCTTTACACGTACTCTAATTTTTGTTTTACAACCGTTTAATGTTTATTTAGAATTTAGATTGTCTTGATTTATAATTGATTATTAATTTTCTTCTAGCCTTAGCACTTGGTACTAAAACGGTTGGAGAGAACCGGTTTAGTACTAAGTGTGGTGGTAATATTCCCAGAATTTACGGGTTTTAATTTAAATTCTTCCGCTTAAAAAAATAGTGAACTTTGGGGTGTTACACATTCATTCAAATGTATCCCTTCTCCAATAACTCCTCTAACTGAGTGCACAACTCTACCATCTTAGTTGGCACTAGGCAATATGGCACTTCCGACATAAGCTCTGTCCTTAGTATAAGGTTTATTAGAAAGTTTATATCACACGTCGGTTGCATACCTACAATCTTATTGAGAAATGCATTTGGATACTCTCGTACCACTAGGAAACCATCAATCAATGGCTCCTTATCACCTGGATCCTAAACACTACATAATTAGAGTGGGTACCCCCTACATACCAATTTATCAAGCACAATCACGAACACCACCCTCCTTGAGGGCCTAGGCTTGTATCTTCGATAAGAGACCCTAGCTCCTTTGGCCCATTATGAACCAGATGCTTCTATGCACAATCGATTATAACTCAATATCTTGAGAGCATATCCATCACAAGGATTATGATAAATTTGTGAAGTTCAAGCTCTATAAGGTCTATTGGAAGATTAATTCTACTAATGACCAAAGCCACATCTCTATATAGCCTAGTATAATGAAGTTTAGCCCTAGACGGGAGCACAACATAAGTGTAACACCCCCAAATTTACTACTGAAAAATTTCGTTTAAGACAAAGGTTTTAGCGGAAGCGAAAGAATTAAAACCATAAACTTGGGGGTATTACCGCCACACTTAGTACCAGACCGGTTCACTCCTACCGTTCCGATACTAAGTGCTAAGGCTAAACTAAACAATCCTTAAGTAAGAGTCATCAAAACATAGGTCCATAGTTAACATAGACCATTCACGAAAACCACGAGTCAACAACAGTTAAAATATCGTTTAGGAATACAACTTAGAGTACGGTTTCAAAACAAGAAGCGTAGTACAAAATATAGCCAATAAAACAGATCCCAAGGGACCAATATCCGGATCGCCTACTCACTTAAGCCAAGCCTTCCACCCCACAATTTGTAACCGATCAAACCTGCATAGGAGGTCTGCTCCCCACCATTGGTGGATCATCACAGGACCCATTCAATCAATGTAGTATCAGTACGGGTCCAATACTGAGTAAGGGCGCAGGTGCGCTAAGGCCAAGCATACAATCATACCACATAGCACACATAGCACAATCATATAAGTAACATGCGATAACACGCAAGATAAGGCCTGAGCACTTTCCGGTGACTTATTCTTTATCCTCGTTAATAATATGTCTATTTCACACATATTCTTTAATAATCCATGTGAGTGCGGGAACCCCACTATTATAGCCGGTGGACCGGAAAGTATACACTCAGGGCAGAACGCTCCTGACCACTATTATTTGCCGGTGGACCGGTCTCCAGGGCAAAATGCTATGGCCACTATTATTTGCCGGTGGACCGGTCTCCAGGGCAAAATGCTCCTGGCCACTATTATTTGCCGGTGGACCCGTCTGGCCCCGACTCACATGATGTTCCGTTGTAAGTACTTAGTATATTTCCCATGGTTTAACTTACTTACTTTGGTTTGTCGAGCACGAAATCCCCCACTATTATAGCCGGTGGACCGGAAAGTATACACTCAGGGCAGAACGCTCATGACCACTATTATTTGCCGGTGGACCGGTCTCCAGGGCACCCCGGCTCTTGGCCACTATTATTTGCCGGTGGACCGGTCTGGGCTCAGCTCAACAATCTTTCACTTTACATGATTAGTGTCTTATCCGTGTTTTATTAGATATCATTCCACCCTTGACATGCATGTCATCGATGTTCTACTACCGCTCTCTCAAGAGGGCTCGTCCCATATTTTGAGACTCGTACCTCTTCTCACACCCGACATCCATTCCCGTAGACTTAGGCATAGTGGCATATAGTAAGGCAAAATCTCCAAGAATATAGGCCATCCCATTACATATGATGTCGACTCCGCATGTTCTCCTCCCTCTAGGGTTCCTCCTCGGAGACCCTAATCGGACCTATGTGGCCCTACTCTTTCTTACTTACCCAAACGTTACTTTATTCTCTATCTCGCACCTCATTCTTTTATTAGGAAATTCCCCAAATGTGTTACTTTATCTCCCCAGTTCACGTGTGACCGACAAAACCCTAGTTGGCCATTCAAAACCCTATCTGACCACGCCAACCCTAGTTGGCCGCACCAAACCCTAGCACTTTACTTCTTCAACAAGTAACCTCCCTCTTTTACCCCAAAATCTCTTCTCTCATTTAGAAACCCCCGCTCATCTTTTATATAAGTGAGTTCTCACTCTCAACCCCCTACTCCACCATGCAATCATTAATACCACCATACAAACATTAATGCCACCACACAAACCATAACACCACCATGCAAACCCTAATACCACCATAAGCCATTAATACCACCATGCAATCATTAACACCCCATACGAACATTTATACCACCATACAAACCTTAATACCACCATACAACATTAATACTTCCATAAAATCATAATTACCACCATACAACATTAATACTTCCATAAAATCCTAAATACGACCATACAACCCGAATACCACTATGCGAACCATTAGTACCGCCCTAGAACATTAATACCATCATACAACATTAATACCTCCATAAAATCATAAATACCACCATACAAACCGAATACCACCATGCAAACTTTAAGGCTCCCATGCATGGTTCCCAACTCTCATTTATTTCGGACATTCCTCCCACTTAAATATTCTCTCATAGATCATGAGGTACTTAGGTCAACCTCATGTCCCCCTTAGTGGTCTCACTTCTCATTTATTTCCGGTCATCCTTATATTCCCAACTCATATTACCATTTATCCTAACATGCATGTCCTAGAGGGCCATAACATAATACATCATAAACATCATACATATAAATGTCATGCTCATGTCACGAAAGCACATACAACATACCTCAATCTCCAAGCTACGCTACACATAAGACAAGTTATCCACAAATCAGATAATACATGGCATAGCATGGCATACACAACATTCAACACATCCATATCACACATAGCACAAGGCCATCAGCTTCATCCTTACCTAAGGCGACGCCGGGCTTGGAGCACACTCCTCTAACTCCTTAGGGCTTTGGTCGGGGTTACCTATAAAAGGGGAAAATGCTAAGTATTAGTTTCCCTTATAATTACTATCACTCCTCATTCTATTTTAAGGTTAGGGTTTTTATTACTAAAAAGGGTTTTATACAAAAACTAGGGTTTTTACCTTAGAATTAGTATACTAAATATTAGTATTCAAAATATAGTTATTTGTGATACTTATTGTTACACTTATTTTATTAAGCCCATTGGTTCCATTCTTATAATACTAGTGTTCACTAGTCATAGTGAAATAGTGATAATAATAATAATAATAATAATAATAATAATAATAATAATAATAATAATAATAATAATAATAATAATAATAAGACTACTAATAGTGATACTTATGTTTCAAGTAATAGAACTCTAGCGTTTTTAAGATTAAGTCCAATAATGGTGTTAGGTTTGAAATACTAATATTATAAGGTCACAATATTACAAGTAAACTATTCTTAAGGGTGATAATGATAATGGTAATAATACTAATAATAACGATAATAATAATAATACTCCTAGTAGTAATGGTTATAACAATAATACAACCGAGTAAGGTTAAGTAGTAATAATAATAACCATAGTAAGGATAATAGAGATAATAATAATAAAAATGTTAATACTAATAATTATAAGAATATGACCAAAGTTAAGTATAATACAAGTTAGGGTTTAAAAGGGATGTTAGTATTAGTAAGAAAATAAGAACATTAATAATAAAGACAATAATAATGGTAATAATGACAATAATAATAATAATAATAATAATAATAGTAATAATAAAAGTAATAACAATAATGATAATAATGATAATAATAATAATAGTAATAGTAATGAAAGAAATAATCATAATAATAATAATAATAATAGTATTAATATTGGTAGAAATTAGTAGTAGTTATATAAAAGGGATATTAGGGTTTGGATGAGTGGAGAACCACCTAGGGTCGGTGGTGGTCCGGCGGCAGCGCGTGGCGGCGACGGCGGCGGCGGTGGAGGAGGAGAAGAGGGGGAAAGATGGAGGTGGTGGTTAGATGGGGGAAAGGAAAGGAAAGTTAAGTGTGGGGGAGGAGACAGCAGGGAGAGGGGAGTGGAATGAGGGTGGTGGCGTGAGAAAGGAGGCGGCGCGCGATGGTGGACGCGGCGGCCGAAGGTGGAAGAAGGTGGTGGGAGATGGTGGAGGCTGGTGGAGAAGGAGGTAGGGGGTAAGGATGGTATGGGCAGGTAGGGGAGGACCTGCCGGTTATTTTGGGAGGTGGCAGGGTGGCTGGTAGAGGCGGAGGAGGCGGCAGAAGGTGGCGCAAGGCGGCGACGGGCTGGAAGGGGCTGCTCAGGGTGGCGATTTTGCACGGCCTGGGGTGGCTCGTGCAAGGCGAATCAAGGGTTGAGGAGGGCTTGGTTAGGTGGAGGGTGGTGCAAGGTGGGGTTCTGGGCGGCGTTCGATCGGCAGCATTAGGGGAGGGCGGCGATCGACGCGTCTGATGGGGCGGCGGCGAGGCAGGGTTTCGGGGCAAAATCAAAGGAAGGGCTGATTATGGCTGCCAAAAGAGGGTGTTTATAGGCGATTGGGAGGTGGAAGACAACAAGGGAAGAAAGAGGCGTGCGGGGCAGGTATGCAGGTGGCCGGCCGGTGGCAGGTGGTGCAGGTCCTGCCATGGCAGGTTAGGTCGGGAAGGGGGAGAAAGAGGAAAGAAGATGGGCACGTGGGGAGGGAGCTCTAGGGGCTGTTGGGGTCAAAAAGAGGAAAGAAAATGACAGGGAGGCAGGGGAGGACGGTCGACGCTGGTGGCTGCCCGCGAAGATCGTGTTGTAGGTCGATTTGCAGGTCGGGGTGCAGGTTGGGGAAGAAGACAGGGCGGGGTGAACCGGTCGGTCCAGGGAAAAGAAAGAAAGGAGAGAGGGGGCGGTTCGGCCGGCTGGGCAACGGGCGACGAAGGCTGGCAGGCCTGGCGCGCGAGACGGGGGGAGAAAGGAGATTTGGGCCGACGGGCTGGCCCAAACCGGGGGAAGAAGAAGAAGAAGAAAAAAATAAAGGAGGAAGAAAGAAAAAGAAAAGAGAAAAAGGAAAAAGGAAAAAGGAAAAAAGGAAAATGATAAAATGGTTGGGGATATTTGTTCTTTATTTATTTATATAATTAATTTAGATATTTAATTTTAATAATAATTATAATTAATTGTAATAATTAAATCCATTTTTAAATTAGTTAGGCTATTTTGGATAAATTGTCCTTAACTTCCATTTTAATTAGTAAAATGTCCAAAATTTTCTAAATAACTTATTTATTATTTTTTCCTTATTTTTCCTCAATAAATTTCCTCTTTATTTAATAAATTCACCTATTTTCTTAATTTTTCTCTAATAACTTATTATTTTGCCATAATTCCATAATTAGGATTTTTGGGGTATTACAATAAGTTTCTATCCTATCATAAGGAATCATAGTTATCCTAGGTATGAAAGTAATAGACACAAGGGATTGTAAAGAACCCACGTCGAATAATATATAAGCAAGAAGGGAAGAAACCGTGAACATACTTGTGACTACGTTTGCCTACTTGTTAGCCTCTGATTGACTCATCACATTTAGGAGACTACTTGGAGGTGTTTCTGCAGCACTAACTAAACCTTACCTTGGTTGAAAGGTATAATTCCTCTAAACCATTTGTCGTGGAGCCATCCTAATAGTTCCACTATATAGATAATGAGCCCTCTCAGCTGGTGGCATTTGAGCCACTGTACACTATGAATGTGTCTGCCTTACAAGACACTACCCCTACTGGTACAACAGTCAAACCAACAATGCCCCGCCCTACCATAGCAATGACACTAAACCAACTATCCAGCATAATACGTCCCTAGGTGTTTCTTACCATACCACTAACATAAAAAGTGCCTCACAACCTACTGACTCAACTGTCCTCTATAGAGAAGTACCATTCCTAACTAATGATAGCCTACAATATGAAAATGTTTGTACCCCTTAGCGATGGCCGCCCTCAAACCTCTACTTAGCCCTTGAATGGGCACTATAGGTCTACGCAATCATTGGTGCCTCCAAGGCATAGTGGTTTATGACCTACAAGTCCTGTGCAAGAGTCTCCAATAGCATCTCGTGAAGCCTCAGACTTAACCCTAACTAAAATATAAAAAAAAAAACCTTCATTCTCTAATCGGCATCAACCTCTGAAACAAAACAAAAAATGTCTAAATAGTGTCAGTAGTACTAGTCTACCATAGATGTACCCTAACATAATGCCATGAACTTGTCATACTTTACCATCCTTAGGCAAGTGGGGTAGAAACATTCCTTTACTATTTCAATGAAAGTATCATCCTGGTTTGTAGTGACTCCTCTCAACTACTAAACTCTTGACCATTTACCAGAATGACCCCACAAGTGGAACACTCCAACGTCCAGCCACTTACCATTTGGTCAGCCATTAGCCACAAAAATATTCTCAAAATTCATCAAGTAAAGTTCTTATACATCTAGGTCCTCTCAACCCACAAATACTAATGGGAGATGAAAATCATCCCTGTAACGCCAATCCTTTAGTGGAGGCACCTAAAAAGACGGTGGAAGTGGCAAGTTTGAAGCCTCCTCAAGCTGAATTTGCCTCTACAAGTAGGTCTCAATTGTTTGCATGAAACATTTGAGATGCCGGTTAACAACCATCTAAGTCTTGAAATACTAAATCACATTAGAAAAGGCCACCTGATAACTACATTGTTAGTACACAAGGAGGTAGCATATTTCACATAAGGCCAGTAGTTAGTCCTATATTATAAATTTAAGGCTAACTCCTTATCCAAACCAACACTCACTCAGATACGAAAACAGAATCTAAAAGTTTCAACGAAGCCAAAGATATTTGAATTTGCAAAGCAACATTAGGATTTCAAACCATTAACTTTGATATCAATTTGTAACATGTCCAAATTTTGAACAAAAAAATTTCATTTTGAAGACAATGCATAAGCATTTGTAAAAGCAAAACGAAGGAATGATACCATCACATCAACGATGAGAGTGGTGTGATCATCACCTAGCCCACATCTAAAGCAAGACAAAATGGAACAATTTTGGAAGAACGCATGCTCACTAATAAGCATACAATTCTATAATAATAATGGCTAAAATGATATTATAGATAAAAGAGAGAGTTTACAAATCCTAATACAAAAATCAAAGAAAAAATTTAAATAACCAAAAAGAACCAAAAACATCTCAATACAGTTGGAAAACATACATCTAACCGGCTAGCCTAACTCTTAACTATACAAGAAAGCAACTCTCAAATCCTCAAGCAGTGGACAACAATTAGCCCATGGTATTATCCTCAATATACTCAAGTCAAGAATCATATCCCTGCAAATCTTCTCTTGCACACTAGACCAGAAGCCGGATTATCACAGTAATCACATAAATGTAGTATTGATATGGTGAAGTATTGGTAAAATAAACTACCTAAAATATTTTAAAGGCCCATACATCACATTGAATATAGTAGCTTGATGATAAGCATATTAAAATAAAAAAAAACACTCAGGTTCATGGTAATGATATAACAAGGCATGCTTACATGGAGATCATGAAAGAAGAATAATATAATAAATACATCATAACCATATAATGTAAACCATATTATAAATTTTCCTTTAGTGATCACATAATTTTTAGTTATTAAGATAATATGTTTAATCACACCCAGTTCTCCACTATGAACAAAATTCAAGGAAGCATATACACACAATTGGATACCAAACCTAGCACATAAGGTGAAGATATATCAAAGGGGATTCTCTCTGGGAATACCACAACCACCACACATCGAGTGCACTTGTTGCGAGGGTTAACACACCATAGGCTAGCACACCCACCACACGTGGTCAAAATAAACCCAGAAATTATGTATGGGGATAAACCACTCACCACACCTTGAACACCTCTATAATGAGACCTAAAATTTGGGATACCACACCCACTTAAGTAATGGACAATACAAAGCCCTAGGGGGCTTGTACTCTGGTACCTCACCCACCCGAATTGGACATTGATGCCATGTTAGCCTACCATAATATAATCTTATACCTCAAAAATATGATCATACCCCTTACCGCTCATAACCTGGTAAAAAAAATAGGTACAAAGAGAAAAATATAGAAACACAGGGCAACCCGTCCACTACCTCCCGGCTAGCTACCCCAAGATTTAGAGAAAATACTTAATATTAATCCATTATTCATTTACCAAACGATATCAAAAATCTCAAATTGATTCTATTGTTATCCAAATTGGGTGTTTCCAAGTGATAACACTAAACACATCACAAGGTATCTATGCCACCGATTAGATGTTTAGAGATGACACCAAACTTAGCCAAATCAAAACTCAATTATCATCATTTTGATCCTTATTAATTTTAGGACAAACATGTTTATAATAATGAAGAAAATGTTTTAATTACAAGAAAAATTTATATAGAAGGCCCAACAAAAGGATATTAATTAACAAGTAAATCTAGAGAAAATAAGCCGACCAGCCGATTAGTCATTAGGATTAATCGACTAGTTTGGTCATACTAGGCTTGTAAAGAAAAATAAACTAGTCAACTAGTTAGTCCTAATAATCTAATATATATAGGAAACCAGTCAATGAGTTTGACTAAACTAGTCAACGGGTCTAAGTAGATACTAGACCACTCTAGTCACAAGGTAACTAATCGATGGGTTTGGCAAATGGGTTAACTATTTATAGGAACCAATCGATTGGTATATTGAACCAATTGACTGATCTCCCAACCAGTCCTTCAAAATTTCCAAATTGAGTGACTGTTCACACAACTAGCCAATTGGGCAACAAATTGATCAACTAGTCTGGGTAAGACAGCACCCAGACATGCGATATGCATACTAAAATTTCACCCATAGTTACCATATTAATCTTAGCATGCTTCTATGTCATAAAACACATAAAGAGACATGTTGCCCATATAACATCATAAGGTACATGGTAACATTGACATTAAATGAAATCATCATCAAAACTATCAAAATTATGCAAAATATCAGGGAACCCCAAAACATGCTTAAATTTCAAGAAGAAAATTCTACCACATGCTTGATTTCTAGAATACAATAACTCATGCTCAACATAGAAACACCAAGAACATGGAACATTAATAAGCAACAATAGACCTTATTCATAAGAAAGATAAGAATTTTTTACTTTCAAGTAATTATTCTAGCACAAAATACTCCTAACTTGCTAGTTATCTACAAGAACCTCAATTCCTAGGAGGATCAAGAATCAAAACCATTACAACCCCTTTTCAAATATTAATAAAAAAAGAAATCAGAAGAAAAATGACATAATACAACCTTTTCTTAGAATTAAAATCTAAAACAAAAAATTCTAGGTCTCCAACCTTTATCAAAACTTTAACGCTTTCTTGCTTAAGGGGAAAAATGTAGAGCTAAAGATAATATTAGAGAAGAAAGAAGAGATAATAATTTTGACTAAATTATAGGGAACAAGAGGCAAGCCTCTATTTTTCCCAACAAAGAAGAAAAGAGAGTAAAGTGGGGAATGCCTAAGGTTTGAAAATTTTTTTCCAAGGGAAAAGGGAGAGAATTAGCAAATGTAGATGATAGAGAATGAATTGAATTAGAAATGGGGGGGTGTAGGAGGGAATGTTGGTTGACATACCCAAGTGAGAGAGAAGGATGTCTGACTTAGGTTGAGTGTGGGCAACCCAAAGTGTGAGGAGATCACAAGTTGTGGTAATGGAGGTAAGCTATGACCAGGAAGTGACATAACAGAGGTTGGTAGGTCTGGGGAGTGGTGTAGAGAGGCCAACATGCCACCATGACTGCCAGAAGAGGGAGGAAAGTGAAGGAGAAGAGATAAGGTGGGATATGCCTCAAAAATATTTTTGAAGAAATTTAGCTAAATAAAAATCATAGAGTGATCAAAATAATATAAAAATTGTAACACCCCAAAATTCACTATTTTTTTTAAAAGCGGAAGTAATCGAATTAAAACCTGTGAATTCTGGGGATTTTACCACAACACTAAGTACCAGACCGGTTCGCTCTGACCGTTCCAGTACCAAGTGCTAAAGCTAAGAAAAGACTTACATTAAACTCAAACCAACACTTCATAAAAGAACTCGAAAGATCTTACATTAAAATCAGAGTGCACGTAAAGAATCATGAATCAATAATAAAATAGAAATTAGAGTGCAAAATCAAAATTCCTTGAAAGGAATAATAGCTACAAATATTAATATTTAATTTTGAAAAATCCAATACAAAAGGAATAACAAGAAGCAATAGAAATAGCATAAAGATTGAAATATGGCCACAACTCTCTCGAACTTTGAGCCAAACATGCTCAACACTCAGCCCTACCAGATGTCTTGCCCACCTGCACAAAGTCAGAAGGGCCTACTACTCATGGGAATGAGCAGCACCCATGAAAGGGGTGATAAGTACACTACATACTGAGTAAGGTAACCAAGCACTAAGGCTAACACATAAGCACATAAAATCATGCATAAGAATAAAAGGACATAAATACCATCATCATATCATAATATCGACCCATCATTCGGGTACATACATAAAGGCCCAATTATAATCCGGATTAATCATTTAGTTAATCTCTTATCAGAAGTCGATTCACACCATGCCTTTTATCAAATCCATGCGAGTACAGGAACACCCCACTATTATAACCGGTGGGCCGGTTACACATAGAGCATCATGCCCTAACCACTATTATTACCGGTGGATCGGTCACATATAGGGTAAAACCTTAACCACTATTCTTAACCGGTGGATTGTCTGGTTCCTGCTCGCATGGTATTCCACTGTAAGTAATTAGTGTCTTTTATTTACCTTAGCAAAACTCTGGTTTATTTTCATTGAGATCGGGATCCCCCAATATTATTACTGGTGGGTCGGTTACATATAGGACATCATGTCCTAACCACTATTATAACCGATGGATCGGTCGCACATAGGGTAAAAACCCTAACCACTAATCCTGACTGGTGGATCGGCTGGTCCCGTCTCAATATCTTCCACTTTAAGTAATTAATGTTTTAAGTATCTTATTCAAAAGCTTTCATTCTGGACATGCATGAATTATTCTCTTTACACTTTACACATTACAAATCATAAGTTTCACAATCATAATTACACTTAAATCACCAAATACACATAATAATACAAAAACCCTAAGCAGCCACAACAAACCCTAATTAACCACAACAAGCCATAGTTAACCACTCCAAACCCTATTTAACCATAACAACCATAATTAGCCATTCCACACCTTAGTTAATCACAACAAACCACAATTATCCACTCCAACCCTAGTTAATCACAACAATCCATAGTTAATCACTCCGCACCCTAATTCAATCTCCTCCATACCCTTATAATGTCCTACGTACTATTTGTCACCCCAAGTGTTCAAACACCCAAACAAAACTTGCATTACCTTTCTTACATCCTAAATTAACTTTCCACATGTAAATTTCACACCCATGTAGACATTAACCTCCTCGTGCAAACCTTTGAGACTTTTCATACAAACCCTAAATCCCATGCAATCATTAACTCCCATGCAAAACCTTAACTCCACCATGCAAACCCTAATACCACCATACAACCATTAATACCACCATACAACCATTAATACCACCATGCAACCACTAATACCACCATGCAAACCCTAATACCACTATACGACCATTAATACCACCATGCAACCATTAATACCACCATACAAACCCTAATACCACTATACGACCATTAATACCACCATGCAACCATTAATACCACCATGCAAACCCTAATGCCACCTTACAACCATATATTAAATTCTCCCATATAACGTCATAAATTACATTCTTCCATACAACATCATAAATTAGATTCTCTCATATAACATCACAAATTAGGTTCTCTCACACAAAACCATGCAAAATCATAAATCAAATTCTCCCACATGAAACCATAAATTAGGTTCTCCCATATAAAATCGTAAATCAGATTATCCCCTATAACATCATAAATTACATTCTCCCATATCACATTATAAATTAGATTCTCCCATATAACATCATAAATTACATTCTCCCATACAAACCATAAATTAGATTCTCTCTCACGAAGTCCTAAATTTCCCATTTTATTCTTCCACTCATGAATCATTAAAATAATTAGGTTAATTCACCTCCTTTGGTCAACCTCTTTCCCCATCCTCCTTTTTCATCCTTTCTCCTACACAAACCACATCAACACCCTCACATGCATGTCTTTCAGGGTCACAACACATATCATCACATATAAATTATTTCATCACATATAGTACATATGTCATACAAAAACATACTTCAACTCCACGTTATACCACATACGAAATAATTAATATTGATAAACATAGGATACATAGCATGCGAAGCACATAATGCATATAAGCACACAAAAGGCCTTAGTACCCCTTACCTAAAACGACACCGCACACTCCTACGCCTCCTTAGGGCTTTGACTGGTTTTACCTATTATGAGGAAAAAGCTAAAATTAGATTCACTCCTATCAAAAATACTATTAATCACTAACTTAATATAAGACTAGGCTTTTGATAAAATATTAAAATAATAATGGCAAAATACCAAAAACAATATCAATATTAATATTAACAAGAATAATAAAAATAGTAACAATAATAATAAAAAGGACATTACTCAAAAACATAGTGAAATAGGGTTTTCGGCCCTTTTACAAAAATAATACTAATAATAATATTACTAAAATAAATAACCAAATTTAGTAATAATAATAGTGATGAAATAATAATAATAATAATAATAATAATAATAATAATAATAATAATAATAATAATAATAATAATGATGATGATGATGATGATGATGATGATGATGATAAAAAACCATAATATTATTGTAATAATAATAATACCCATAATGGTAATAATAGTAAAGATAATGATCAAAGATAAAAAGAAGTAGGGTTTCCACCCTACATTGAATAATAATAACTTAATAAATAATAATAATAACACTACTAAGAATAAATACTAATAATAATAAAAATACTAATAACCCTAATAATAATAAGACATGATATTTATAATACTACTAATAAAATTTAAAATAAGCATAATAGGGTTTTAGCCCTATATAAAATAATAATACTAACACTTGGATAATAATAATAATAATAATAATAATAATAATAATAATAATAATAATAATAATATCAACACTAATGGTAAGGTAGTAATAATAATAATAATACTGAAATAATGATAATAACAATTTTGAAATAGTAAATAATAATAATAATAATATCAACACTAATGGTAAGGTAGTAATAATAATAATACTGAAATAATGATAATAATAATTTTGAAATAGTAAATAATAATAATAATAATAATAATAATAATAATAATAATAACATATTAGTATTAATAATAAAGATAATAACAATAACAATACTAATAATAATAATAAAATATAATTAAAATATAATAGGGCTTCGACCCTCAACAGAATAATAATAAAAACATTAATATTAATAATACTAATAATACATATTAAAAATAGAAATACCAATAATAATACTAATAATAATAGTATTTATATTAGAATAAATGAAATAAATTAATTTAAGCCTTGTAAAAATAGGGAAAAGGGCTGAGAGGGTCTAGGGTTCAACCTTAGGCTGGTGGGGATAGGCAGCACGGGCTGTGGTACATGGCGGCAGCGGCGGCAGCCGGAAAAAGAGAAGAAAAAGGGGAGTTAAATGCTGGTAAAAGGAGAGGCAGAATGGAGGTGGGAGATGGGGTGATTATGGTTTTCCAAAAGGAGAGAAACAGAATGATGGTGGCGGAGCACGGCGGCGATGGTGGTGACCGAAGGAGGAAGAAGAAGAGAAAGAGAGGAGGAGAGGGAGGGAGAGGAAAAGAAAGGTATGGGGAGATAGAGGAGGATATGCAGAACATTTTGGAAGGTGAAAGAAGCAGCTGAAGCGGTAGAAGAGGTGGCGGACGGCAGAGCGAAGGATGGCAGAGACAGAAAATGGTTTGATTGGTGAGGGGACTTCGCACAGTCGGGGTGGATTTCACATGAATAATCGAGGGATATGGGACATTTAGTTAGCTAGAGGGAAGTGCAAGGAAGAGTTTGGCGGCAATGGATGGCGGAGAAGTTTATCGGAGGAGGCGGACGAGACGTCTAAAGGGGTGGCGGCGAAAAGAAAGGATTCCCTGGGTTCGAAAAAACAAAACTGAACTACAGGGTTGGTAAGGGGTATTTATAGGTTTTAAAAGGGAGGTTAGGGTTCTGTGGGTTGGTTATGGGGTAAGGGAGGTAGGGCTTTGGTCATCGGTGGTGATGTTGGCTGGCAGAAATCAAAACGGGGTAAAGGGTTGTGCGTAGGAGAGAGAGAGAGAAAAAACGTGCGAGGAGAGGGGGAAGTAGGTAGACAGGTGTGGTCGGTGAGTCAGCATGGAAGAGAGGGGGAGAAAATGGGCAGCGAACGTGCGTAGTCGCCGCCAAAATTTTCAGCCGATCAGAAGAAGTTGCAGGTTGAAGGTTAGCGAGTTGGGCAGGTGCGAAGGAAGAAGAAGAAGAAGAAAAGGGGGGCGAGCGGTTCAGGAAAAGAAAAGAAAGAAAAAGGAAGGAACCAGGCCGGGCGCAAGGTGAGGGTATAACTTAAATGAAACGACACATTTTAGGGATAAAAGGGAAGAAACGTAGTGCTCCGACTGCCAAAGGAGGATTAAAAGAAAGAATCAGGAGTGGGTCGCGAACGAAGGAAGAAAGGGGCAAGGGATCTGGGCTGTTGGAATGGGCCAAGTCGGGGAGAAGGTAAGGAAGAAAGAAGAAAAAGGAAAAAGGAAAAAAAAGGAAAAGAGAAAAATGATTAAGTTGGGTATTTAAATTAATTAAAATATTTGGGATATTTAAAAATAATAATATTTAAATAAATAATATTTAAATCCCTCTTTAAGCTAAATTAGGATTTTCAAAAGATTTTCCAAAAATTCCATTTTAATTAGCAAATCACTCTAATTTTCTTCCATTAAATTATTTATAAAACTGATATTAATTTATAACTATCTTCTCCTTCTTATTTTAAATAAAATAATTTATTTAATTAATTTCCAAAATAAAATCCTTAATTAGCTAAAATACCCAAATTTCACCCTAATTAAAATATTTATAAATTTCTTATTAATTTGCCCTAATTAATTTCATTTTATTTTAATAAAATAACATATTTAATGAATTTTCATAATAAAATCTTATTTAATAATAAATAATAAAATTAGAATTTTTGGGTCATTTAAAAAATAATCCCAAAATACAACAATATGCTTATTAGAATAAATAAATTATAATTAGAAGTTTTCATAAACATTGAAAAGAGATTATAATAAAAATAAAAAAATGATCTGTCATAGCTAGATAACTAGTCAATTGGTTAGAGCTAACTTGTGAACTTGTTTATTAGAAAATACAATTACTAGTTTCTGAGCATACCAATTGATCAATCAGGCAAAATAGTTTATCGGTGTGCCTAATAAAATTCACAACCTTATTCAAAAACCTAAACTCATTTATTTTATATCAACATAATTTTAAATATAATTTGAAGGATTTTAAGATGAGGTATTATAATGACCCCCATATAATACTCCTATATCGACATGCCTCCTTGCTAAAGGGCCATTAACTCATCTTACTTCTTCATATGGAGTTGAGTGGTGTAGAATTAGACTCAAAGTGCTTCAAGTAATCATCCCCAAATAGTAATCTTTTTGCCTCTACGCTAGACGCTCCTCTACTATATGTCTACTATTCCCTTCAGATCAAATACTACCACATCAAATCTCCTATCCAATGGACACCCACAAGTGATAAAGGTATTCTCCATGTTCTGACCCATATCTCTAAGATGGCAAGGTCTTCTTGACCTTAGGAGATTGGAGGATGATGATGCCCGTCCCTCCTAAGCTAATTCTTTGGAACTAGTATGGGTATTAGCATTCGTGGCGACTGCAGTGCTCAAATTTGGCTTTCCATGTAGGCATTGATAGTCTCTATAAATGCTTCAATATGCTTGTATTAGCGGTTAGCTGCCATTAACCCCTAAAGACTAGGGCTAATTAACAATAATTCAATTATTGAGCTTTAAGGCTTGCACAACACAATTAACACAAAACTAGCTATATCAAATTCCTAACACACTCTTATTCTCACACATTTCCAGGTTTGGAAACACTTGAACACAGTCAAATACTTGAGGTAGATAGGAAAATTGTTAAAATAATTGATGCTGCCAACTTAAGATATTTCAAAGGTTAATAAATTCAGAGCAATGTTCTAATATCAATTTGCGGTATCAATTAAAAATATTTTAAAATGAAGTAAATTTTTAAAGATAAAGCATTTATGCTTACCTATAATACGCCCATTTTTCACTACTAAATTTTTTACTTTAAAGCATTGTTGAATTAGAAAAATACCAAACACACCTAGGAAAAATGAGGTGCCACCATCGTACCTAACATAAAATAGATGTCTGTCACCCATCCCATGCAAGATATAAGGCTAAAAAACTAAACTAACTAAAACAAGAGTAGAGTGTACGATAAATATGATATATAATTATTAAAGGAAAATGTTTGCAAAACGACGACCTCAATAGATCTCCAAATATTCAAATGCATGAGAGAGAATAAACCAAAAGTGAAAAGATATAATAAGCATAAACGATAATAAGGCAAAGCCTCAAACCTGTTCTACTAAGGACTAAACAATAGTCTCCAAATGTCCACACTCTCAAGCCCCCAAACCTAAAATAAGATAGGTCCTTTACCAGTAATCCTTAAAAACTTGCACATGGTCTTCTACTCATGTGATTAAGTAGGTGGTCAAGCAAACAAGCATATTAATATGCTATGTACTAAGTAAGCCAAGTTACCTCCTTAATAGGAGTCACAATCATACAATGCCATAGATAATAATAGAGGTCTTACTAAATACAGTAGCATAGTTACACATCACCCCTAATGCATCAGGATTTCATACCATACAAGTGCTTACACAATTCGTGGCTCATCATGCGTAGCAATTTAACATAGTTACTATGGATAGAAACATATAATTAATAAAAAGTTATTCCATATCTTACTAAGATTTGTTGCTATCCACCTACATGAATATTCCAGTAGATTAACTATGTAAAAACCATTCTTTCTTTTTTAATTTTTTTTCTTTATTTATAACCTTATTCTTATTCTTATCTTTATTGAGTGATGGACTGGTTATCACATATCATGGAAGCCTATCCAAACCAAAGGAAATAAATTCTAACCAAAGCTAAGTAAACACCAAATAGAAATAAAGTTCAGGCAAAGCCAAAACTCACCGTGTAACTAGACCCTTTAGTATCGATACCCCCGATACATTATTAGTGTCTAGAGTAGGTAAGGCACTAGGATTTATTATGATCCCACCCAAAGTTTAAACTTGAAGGCAATAATAAATACTAGAAGGTAAACTAACCCCTGGTAGCTAATCAAGGATCAGGTAATCTAGATCCATGCATAGCTCGATCATCTTTCACTTAAAGTGATTAGTGTATTATTTTATAAGATTATGTTATCATATAAGACCGACGTAACATCCAAGTAACACACCCACAAAATCATCCCATCTTAATAATTAATGCCCTCTGACCACATGATGGGATTTCCATTAGTGTTTAACTAAGCTTAAATCAACCCATTAAAATAATCCATTTAGGACAAGAAAATAGATTACATCTTTTTTTCCTTTATAAAGTCATAACATACTCATTCTAGTATTTCCATTAAGAACTTCCAAATTACTTAGTGATAATACCATGAATTATGAACCTTTTAATCCTTCCAATAGGTTAGTTAATTTATGCCAAGATATTTTTTCTCATCATTAAAGAATTATATTATAGCATTTTGCATAGTCTCAAACCATATCAAGTTCAAAAGAACAAAAACAACACACTCTGGCCGAATTGATAGATTAATTTGTGTTGATCACTTGATTGGTTTAGCTTAGTCAAACCCCCAAAGTTTCCTCAAACTAGTTAATCTGTATAGTCAGACTAGTTAACCGCTCTATGATTAATTAATCAATTTTGACAAACCGGTCAATGGGTTTAAGTAGAGGGCAACCAAAGTCACTATAGTCAATCCAGTTGATTGGTTTAGGCTAACGGTCAACTGTTCTAAAGAATAGTCATTTATTTGACTTAATTAGTCGATATATCTCCTTCCATATAAAACATAACAAACATTTTACATGCGATTAAAGCTCTAAAATATTACCATATGCAAACTAGATGTAATACCCCAAAATTTTATTGTTTCGGAAATATATCATTAAACAAGAATTTATTGGGGAATTAAATTAATTCATTAATTTATGTAGGTTAAGAGGGATTATGTAGGGAATTTAATAGGAAATTATAAATATTTTTATAAGGGAGAAAATTTGGGCCTTGTGTGGTTAAAAAGAAATTTAGGAAAAATATATTTTTAAAGGGGCCTAAAACTAGCCTAAAGAGGAGGTTTAATATTTTAATTAAAATATTTAAATATTTTTATTCTGAACACCCAATAAAAATACTCAAAATAATTATATGGACCCAAAACATTTAAATCCTTATTTAATTCTTTTTCATTTTCTTTTCTTACTTTTTTTCCTTCCTCCCTTTGTCGGTTGGGTCTTTCCTGCAGCCCAACCTCCTCCTTCCTCCTTCTCTTTCTCCTTCCCCACGGCCTAGCGCCGTTTGCTGGCCGTCACCTAGGTGCGATGCAGCGCTTTATCCTTCGACCCACCGAAGCGTCGCGTCGTGTTAAATGAACCTTATGACTATTGCCCATCCAACGACGCGACGCCACGTTTTGTCCCTCTAACCACTGAAACGCCGCGTTTGGTTTATAAACTTTATAACCGTTGCCAAACTGACCGGCTCTCCCTCTTTTCCTTTTTCCTTGACCGCCGATCCACCCCCACGTCGTCGTCTTCCTCCTTGCGCCAGATCTGCAACTCGCAGCCTGCCACCACCGACAGCCGCCTGCCGTCCGGTCATCCTTCCCTTCCATTTC
This sequence comes from Tamarix chinensis, assembly GCA_030549775.1. NCBI lineage: Eukaryota > Viridiplantae > Streptophyta > Magnoliopsida > Caryophyllales > Tamaricaceae > Tamarix > Tamarix chinensis. Next base: position 74,007,914 of record CM060179.1, on the reverse strand, counting down.
CGTCCCTGTCTTTTCCCATTTTGACCCAGCATGTCCGTCCTACCCCTTACGTGTCCTGCCCTCTTTCCTTTTTCCCGCACCAAGCCAAACACACCTTGCAAACCTGTAGAGCATGCGCCGGCCGCCACCACCAGACGGTGACCTGCCGCACCTGCCCCGCGTGTCCTCTCCCTCCTTCATCGTTTTTCTCCCCCAATTGCCTATAAATACCTCTATTAGCAGCCATAGCCGGCTCCCCCTTTTGATTTTGCCCTGAAACCCTGCCTCTCTGTCGCCTCAAAAAGTTAAGCTTTACGCCGCCACCGCTGCCCACCGGAACCTTCCCTGCACCTCCCTCGACAAAACCAAGCCACCACCACCCTCCGCCTTTCCCTGCACGTGCCGCCCTAGCCGTGCAAATTTTCCATCCCGAACCACCACCTTCAGCCCTTCGTCGCCGCTCGCGCCGCCTCCTGCCGCCACCCTCGCCGCAACCAGCCCTCCTACCACCCACCAATACAACCAGCAGACTCTCCCCTACCTTCCCATACCCTTATCATCCCTTACCTTCTTCTCCACCTACCTCCACCATCTTCCACCACCCTCCACCACATTCGGCCATCGCGTCAACCATCGCGCGCCGCCACCCCTTGCCACGCCACCACCCTCATTCCCATCCTATTCACCTGATGCTTCTTCCCCCACCTCAAACTTCTCTTTTCCTCCTCCCATACAACCTCCACCTTGGTCCTTTCATTTCTCTTCCTCCTCCTCCGCCGCCGCCGTCGCCGTCACGCGCCGCCGCAGGACTACCACCGACCCTAGGTGGTTTCCCACTTACCCAAACCCTAACATCTCTTTTATGTAACTGTTATTAGTTTTAACTACTATTAATGGTGTTATACTTATTATTATCGTTATTATTATTACTTTTGTTATTATTATTATTATTACTACTACTATTATCTCTATCCTTAATATTATTATTTTCTTACTAGTACTAACTTGACCATTACCACTGTTAGTGTAAATATTGGGACTCTTATATTACTTATCGATTGTTATCTTCTATTATACTTAAAATTATTACTATTATTGTTATTATTATTATTATTATTATTATTATTATTATTATTATTATCATCATTATTATTATTACTACTTGACCTAACCTTATTTGATTATTATTACTATTATTGTATTAATAATATTATTTTTATTTTTATTATTATTATACTTAACACCTTTATCATTATTGTTATTATTACCACTACTTTTATTATTATCAATGTTATTTAACTCAAAGTTGGTGTGTTATCATTTTGTTGTTAAATAAGAAGAATACTTAAACCTTAGTACCTTACCATTTAATATTATCCCTAACGCCTTTAACACTAACATCATTACTAGGGTATCATTATCAGCTATTACTATTATTAATATTATCACTATTTTCTTATAGTTAGCATGAAAACTATTACCATAAGAGTAGAGCTAACGGGTCTAATAATATAAGGGTAACAATAAGTATCAAAAATAAATACTTTTTGACTAGTAATATTTAGTATACTAAATTTAAGATAAAAACCCTAGTTTTTGTATAATAACCTCTTTAGTAATAAGAACCCTAATCTTAAACTAGAATAAGGGATGATGGTACTTTCGAGGGAAACTAATATTTAGTATTTTTCCCTTTTTATATGTAATCCTAACCAAAGCCCTAAGGAGTTAGAGGAGCGTGCTCCAAGCCCGGCGTCGCCTTAGGTAAGGATGAAGCTATAGCCTTGTGCTATGTGTGACATGGATGTGTTGAATGTTGTGAATGCCATGCTATGCCATGTATTATATGATTTGTGGATAACTTGTCTTATGTGTAGCGTAGCTTGGAGATTGAGGTATGTTGTATGTGTTTTCTATGACATGAGCATGACATGTATACATATGATGTTTTGGATGTGTTATGATACGGCCCTCTAGGACATGCATGTTAGGGTAATTGGTAATATGAATTGGGAATAAAAGGATAACAAGAAAGGAATGGGAAGTGAGTTCACTAAGGGGGATATGAGGTTGATCTAAGTACCTCATGATCCATGAGAGAAGATTTAAGTAGAAGGAATGACCAAAATAAATGAGAGTTGGGAGCCATGCATGGGAGTCTTAAAATTTGCATGGTGACTTGGGGTGTTTACATGGGATGGCTAAATCTTGCATGGGGGTGAATCTTACGTGAGAAAAGTTGAATTAGGGTGTAAATAAAAGAATGGGAGAGTTGTGGAGCAATTGGAGACTTGGGATGAAAAATAGTACGTAGGTTGGTGCAAGGGTGTATAAGGGACCCGATTAGGGTTTTTTGGGGAGAAAGTGAAAATTTGGGGAGTACAAAAGTAAGAATGAATAAGGAAGGGTGGAGTATTGCTTCAGAGTGAGAATTCACTTATATAAAAGATGAGTATGAGTTTCTATGTGAAAGAAGAGACTTTGGGATGAAAAGAGAGAGATTACTTATGGAAGAAGTGAGAAGCTAGGGTTTGATGTGGCCAACTAGGGTTATGCCGATCACATTTGAGATCAAGGAATAAAGTGACATGCCTTGGGGTTTGACCTAATAAGGGTGAGATGTGGGGTGAGGAACAAGTGATGGTAAGGTAAGTGAGAAGAATTTGGGCCACATAGGTCCAACTAGGGTTTCCAAAGGGGAAAACCCTAGAGGTTGAGAATGGGAAAGATCGATGTTATCGGGCGTTGGGCTTAACCTACACTCTCAGGGGTTGGTCTTTCATTAGGTGTGAGCATAGGGGAAAGAATGTTGGGGTGTGATAAGGGGTGCAGGAGTCTCAAAATATGGGACGGGCCCTCTTGAAAGAAAAGCGGTAGAACATTGATGACATGCATGTCAAGGGTGGAATGTTATTTAATAAGACATGGATAAGACACTAATCATGTAAAGTGAAAGATTATTGAGCCGACCCCGGTCCGGTCCACCGACAAATAATAGTGGTTAGAGGCGTTCTACCCTGTGTGTTTACCTTCCGGTCCATCGGCTATAATAGTGGGGGATTTCGTGCTCGAAAAACCAAAGTAAATAAGTTAATCCATGGGAAAAATACTAAATACTTACAGCAAAACACCATGTGAGTCGGGGCCAGTCCGGTCCACCGGCAAATAATAGTGGTCAGGTGCGTTCTGCCCTGTGTCTTTACCTTCCGGTCCACCAGCAATAATAGTGATCGGAGGCGTTCTGCCCTGTGTGTTTACTTTCGGTCCACCAGCTTTAATAGTGGGGTTCTCGCACTCACATGGACTATTAAAGAATATGTGTGGAATGGACATATTATTAATGAGAATAAAGAATAAGTCACTGGGAAAGTAATCAGGCCTTATCATGTGTGCTATCGTATGTTGCCTATGTGCTTATCCTTGTATCATACGTTCTATGTGTTGGCCTTAGCTCGTCTGTTACCTTACTCAGTACGTAGCGTACTGATCACCCATTTCATGGGTGCTGCTCATTCCCACGAGCAGAAGACCCCTCTGATCTTGTGCAGGTAGGAGACCATGTCTTCGATGCCTACGATACCTACGAGGCATCGGGTGGGGCAGAGTGTTGAGTCTAACCTGACTTGGGGACCGAGAGCGAGTTGGCCGGACTCCATTGCTATCATCGGATTTCTTATTTCCTTATTTAGTTGGATTTCGTACTACGCTTCATGTTTTGGAAATCGTACTCTTAAGTTGTAATTCTAAACCGTATTCTAATTACTGTTTGACTTGTGTTTCGTTAATGATTTATGTCAAATGTCGACTCATGTTTTAATGTTTCGCACTCGATGTTGTTTGGTTTTAGCCTTAGCACTTAGCACTGGAACGATAGAAGTGTACCGGTCTGGTACTAAGTGTGGCGGTAATGCCCCCGGGTTTACGATTTTATCTTTCGCTTCCGCTAAACCTTTTGATTTAAACGAAATTTTTCAGTAGTAAATTTGGGGGTGTTAAACTAGAATAGTGACATAGAGTAAGACCAAGATTTAACATGCTTACATACAGAATCATGCATCATTTACCAAAAATTCTACCCTATTTCTCATAATTAAAGCCCCCTTTCTCATAAACCTTAAATAATTCATATGCATCATTAGAATGCCAAATTCTCATACAAGCATATAAACATTATCATTTTCAGAGTAGGCTATCTCGCATGCTTATTCATACCACATTTTAAAGGTAAGAATGACTTACTTGAAGCTTAGCAAAATTTTCTACCAAAGAGGAAAAACCTTAAGTTGAGAGATTTCAACTTTCAAAACCTTAAAACAAAAGATCAAAACTTAGGAATAATGAAAATAACCTTTATAAATAAAGAAACTCAAATTAGTGAATAAAACAAACTTACCACCTCCAAAAGAAAAGAAGGGGAAGGGTCAGTTGAAAGTAAACTCAACTTCTTTTTAAATCTAACTCTTTCTTTCTTAAGAATAAAAAAAAGAGGGATATAGAGAAGATATCAAAAGAGTGAATCGAATTAGAATGAAAGATCGAAGTGGATAAGATTTAGCATAAGTGTTTGTGAAATTTAGGTATTTTGGGGACTGAAAGAAAAGTAAGAAAAGGAGATGATTTGGGTTATTATAGCTAACAAATCGATTAAGGAATGAGAGAGGATATATAATAGATCAAAAACCCAAATTTTACATTCAAATCTTAGCTGAATGGGTGAATTTGTCAAGAATAGGATAACTTTCATTTTAGAGCTCAAATTTTGATTTTATAGAGAATGCAATTCTAGTTCATCTAAAAAAGATCGAACATAGAAAAGGAAATAGTAGATCCGCATAGAAGCAAATATATTGGCATGTAGTGATAGTTTGGAATCAAAGCAAGGGTTATAAAGTCACACAAAGGAGAGTGGAAGAAGAAGATAAAGAGTGAGGTCATCCTCCTCCTTTTCTATCAAAATAAAATCTTCGAAATGTTTAAGGTAAAATTAAATCTAGATAAATGATCAACAGGGTTAAGGGTTACTCAAGAATAGTTCATGTTTAGGTTATTAAGGTTCTATTCTAATGCAAGAATATTTTTTTTAAGAAAATCAAGCTTAAAAAAAAATACTCAGCCATATAAGATAATAAATCTGTTCGGTCAGGCCAATCTACTGATTCACTAGAAAAACTCATTTTATTCAATTTTTCCAAAATTTTTTCAAATCAAACCCAAACTATAATTTCAAATCAAGATAAAAAATTATCCAGTTACCATCAAACAAAATAATTTCTCATGTTATAATCTTACAAATATAGGGTACTAGAAGGTATAACATTAAAAGCATTAAATCAATAGTTTCTTACAAAATAAGCCAACATCTATCCATGGAAATGTGCAATACTCATAAAAAAGATAGAAAATATATTACTAAATGAGTAATAAAACAATACACATAAAAATTATATGATGAGATAGATATTATACATGCATATATGATCATGATACAAGGAAACTCAATAGAAAGTCATATTAGGGTTCAATATTAAGTGATCATATTATTCCATTTACTTAATCACATTAAGATTAGTGGCCTCACTATTTATAATCAAAGGACTAGTAAAAAAAATAAAGCTCATTCTATGGAATAACATATTTGAGAACCATTGTTAATATCTAGTGGAATAGAAAATGATATATAACACTCTATTTGGTAGAATACTCTTGAGAACCACAAAAATCGACTCTTAATCCTTAAGTATGTATATAATACCCTTAATTTTTTCTAAACTTGATAAATACGTAATTACACTCATAATTGACATCAAAAACTTCTATCCATTTCAAAAGACATTTATATTAATTTTGAGATATTCGACACTTGTTTCGCTCATTTACTAAAAATTATACTTTTATAAAAAAATCTTTGATTGTATCATTTTCTCTAATTTTGGTTCATTATAAACTTCTAACTAGTTCCAAAAAATAAGTTCAATATTATTATTTTATTTTGGTACTTTCCATATAATTTACGAGCCTTTTGCTAATTATTTATTTTCATATGGAAAGATTTTAATCATTTGCATAAAATTGTAATTTATGCAAATTTTTTTATTCTAAGTTATTAATCACTCATTTTATATTTTATAAAAATCCTTATTAATATGAAAAATATTCTAAGATTAGATAATAGTATCAGAAAAGTTTTAAACCATCTATTCCATCCAAATGACAAAGTTGTAGAAATTTTCATTCTCCTCGACGAACAATTTTTGTCGATTTTTCCTACATTTTTTTGAATTCCAAATAAAATTCAAAGTTAAATATTTTTATATTTTTGAAATTCAAAAAATATTTTTCATTCACCCGTATCATTTTGGACTCTTCATTAATCATTTTGCCTATTTGGAGAAAAATATGTTTCTGTAGATTATCTAATTTTGTCATTTTAACTTTTTTTTTTCATTTTTCAATCTTCAAACCAAATATTATGTAGAATATTTTTATGTATTTTTTTATTTAAAATTATTTTACACATTTTCATAAATTTTCATAATTTTGGAGTCATTTTTTCCCTGAAAATATCCATTTTGGGTCTTATTTACATTTTATTTTATTAAATTAATTATAACTAAACTTCTAACTATCTCTTTTGATCCCAGAAAATGCCTAAGTAGATTTCAATCATAGTTTTATCCTAGTTTATTTCATTCAACCCCACTATTGGTTAAAAATACAACAGTTATAATATTTATTACAACACCATTATGCTTTCAACCTCTCTTTACACTCCTTCGTCATATGATTTCATTTAACTATGCTTCAAGTTATTAACCCTCTTTCCCATTAGTTGATACACCATATCATAAACCCCTTTGTTTCTAATAATTGTGCCTATTAATCCCATTTTAGCTCAACATCATTTCACCCCCTTTATTGCCAGTGCGCAAAATGATCAAATTGACACCTTCAAGCCCCTCTAATTCCTTTGTTTCTACTAGATTTTCCCTAATTCTTATTGAATTTGATTCCTTTCAATGTATGCTCCATGAATCTTCCCTATTATGCTAACAATTGCTAACCTTTTTTGATCTTCTAGTCTTTGAGTTTCCCTTCTTACATTATTTCATGTTGTCACTACTGAGAGAGTTGATCACCAAGCCCACTTTTGATGCTTCCAACCACTTCCTTTATCAATTATTTCTTGTGATTTTTGTTGCATTGGAGTCCTTGAGTTGCATACTACAAGAATCACCCAACTTAGCAGTCCATTAAAGCCTCAACTTTACCTTCCTTATTAGCCAAAAATGGATCAAACTAAGTGTCATCCTATAGTAGCTTTATGTGACCCTTGTTGTAGCCATGTGATATTTTCCCACCCTATTTATGATTTTTTGTTTTTTTTGGCCTTCAACCTGGCTCACAACAATCCATTTCATTCCTTTTCTTTTTTTGGCTTGTGGTGGTGAGTTATAGGTGGTTGGATGCTACATTTTTCTAGCCCTAAACATCATCTCCTTATGCCTTATTTTTCTTTTGTTAATTTTAATATTCTCAACCTCTTGTATTAATTTTTTGAAGGTGATTAACAGGGGTAGAAGAAGGGAGTGGATAAGACTTTATTTTGCAAGCTAGAGTATTAACATATGGCAAAGAGCTTCTTACTCTTAGGATATATAAATTATATATTTTTTATCTAAAAAATGTAGTATATATTAGCATATAATAATGTATGATATATTTTATTACCATGTGGAACAAGTTATTTTATGTTCAATCATGATTTTCATCTGATATGAATATATCCACAGCTTATTTTTTTATAATTTTATGTGAACAAGGTATGTAGGGAGCATATTAAAATTTTAAGAGTATATTAATGCATGGTATTATTTTGTTAAAATTTTAAATGAGAATTTGAATATATGTGCATTGTTATTTAGTGGTGTAGGCATGCATCTTGGTTACAATGGAGTTAAGTGCATGTTTAATAGATTTTTAATGTGTGCACTGCTATGGGTAAAATGGTCATAATAATGTGTTTTTAAAATCAAAGGTCATAATTGTGGTAATTTTGTTTTTACATACAATTTCATATATTACAAGTCTTAATTTGGAGTTGTGTAACTTAAGTTATGATTAAAATAATTTTAAGAAGTTTTAAGTAAATCAAAGGGTGTTTTGGTATTTCACATGTTGTTGTCCCTTGGGGATGTGTAAATCAGTATTAGAACATTAAGGCCATTATGATTTTGAAAAGTTAACCTTGGTTAGTATTTCTTAGCCTAAAATAATTAATTATGTTAAAATGACATAAAATAAATATAGAAAACCTTAAGGGTGAATATATTATATTATATGTTTAATTTTGAGTTTTAATTCAATTTTTGGCTTAATCATATTTAATATATGGTGTTTAGGTACTGCCTTGAATTTTTTAAATTAATGGGCTTAATTTGTAGTTAAATGGGATTGAGTAAAGATTTAGGGTGAATAGGGACAATTTGGTCATTATACCTTTAATATAGTCTTCTTAGGCCATATTTAGCTTTAGGATCTTAAGGTCCTTCAAAGGTAAAACCCTTGAATTAAGTGGCTTGTTTCATTTATTTATGTTACCCTTAAGTATTATTTTAGTCTATATGAAAATTATACGTTTGTTATTTTGTATGGAGTTTTCCTTAATTGACCTTAGTGTAATCCTTATTTCATGTTAAAAACATTATTTTTGGAACAAATTCGTATTAGTGATAAATGAATAATAATGATATAAGTTGTATGCATTTTTTGAATATTTTATATAATAAATGATAAGATGGTTTAAGGGAAAAGTATTGTGATGATGAGTAAGACATGTGATACAATGTTATGTGCTAGTTAATGGTCAAGGAATGAATAAGACATTAATAATTAAAGTGGAAGATCACATGAGTTGGACAAGGTTGCTTTATCTGATACTTTTTCTAGTTATTGCAAGAATTAGAGTAACCATAGATCTACTCTATATTGTTTGTTCCACTGACTTGTAGGAGGTATGGATATTTAAGGATTAGGAGTCTAGACATGTGGTTTCTCAAGAGCATTCTTCCCTAGAATGTTTGTTGTGTTTGTGTTACCTATCCACTAATTATGAAATATTGGGGGTCCCTAAACTTAAGTGAATAAGTAGCTAGAAATGTATGATCACCTAAATATAAACTTTAATATGATAGCCTCCTTAGGCCATCTCGTATCATGAGTAGTATCTATCTTGCAATTAGGTTGCTTGTGACATGCATTCCCTCTTCCTATGATATATATGGTTTCCTTATTGATTTCTATTTAATGTTATATTTTAATGTTTGTTTGGTGATCATATGAATGTAATGTCTCTTTTGTTGTATGCATTCAAGCATGAGTATGATGTATCATATGTATTCATGCTTTAATTTACGCATACCATGATCAACATGCAACATGATACGTATTTTAGGAAACTTTGCTTACCAGTAAATCATGTATTGACACTATTTATGGTGATATGTTGATGCAGTTGGTTTTGGGGCATCAAATTATGATGTTTGCATGTTGTTGACTATCTTTTCTCTTTACTTGATGCTTTAACTGTGATAGTTGGTTATTAGGTATGATTGTATAGTGCTATCAGATAACTTCTTTCTGCTCTATTTTAAAATCTCCAAGATCTCTCTTCCATACTTTATCTTCAATCTCCTTCGTTTCTATTTTTGTAATATTGTATCGTTAAGTCAATTGCTTCCAACAATTGATTTTAGTATTAATTACTTTTAGCTTTGCATCATCCAACATGGATTGGGTATAAAGAATATCTTCTTTTTTATGTTGGATGTGGCATAATAACCTTATTTTTTGTGTTTTAGCTTCATAAATATTTTTAAAATGAAATTTTTCGTAGTAAAATTTGAGGGTATTACAATACACATCATATATAATCTAATGGAATAAATAATATAGAGTAGATATAGAGCCACTCTGGTTTGGACAAAACAAGGAAATAAATATATCTAGTATAAATTGGTTTTGACTTGTGTGATCTTCTAATTTAAGTATTATTATCTTATTAAATAATTAATCAAACACTAAGCACATAATAATGTGCCACTTTGATTTACTTAGTATCATAGCACTTCTACTTATATTACTATTGACTTATCACATGGGATACCACAAATCACTTAATACATGAAATACTAAGTATTACTAAATACATTTCACCAAATTATTATTATTTAAAACACTTAAAATTATAATATGGTTCATTAAATCAAACATGTTACAATCACATAAAGGAATGATAAGGCATAAGGTAAGATAACAAGCATAATATAAGACATTACACAAGTGAAAAATACCATAATGCCCCAATAAACCCTAATTTATAATCATCTCATGACTCCATTCATAAGACTCACCAACTCATCGAATTGAAAAAAAAAAGAACTCTAATATATCATACGTAGTACCGTCCCTAAAAATCAACACTAAACTCTAATATGTTACACATAAAATATTAGTCATACCCTTTTAGTTACTTATAAGATTATACTTATATTATTCCAAATCAAACTAAGCATTTCACATATCACATTAATCTTTTTTTAAACCTAACAATATTCATGAAACGCCAAAATCTAAGAATAACCCAAAATGATTATTTTACCCTTTGTATTACCTAAACACTTCAAAAAAATTTATACGTATAACTTAACCCAACCAATAATAAACCCAACTACATTATATATCAAAATTTAAGTAAAAAATATCAATAGTTATAATGGTATGATTAGTTTTCAGAAGAATAGAATTACTAAAGGGTTGGAAAATACCTATGATCTAATACAACACAATTTACCCAAATTTTAACACTCATCGAAACATCATTTTTACTCATAATATCCTAAATAATATTAAATGCCCAAACATGTAATTATCTCTAATTTAATCAATTAGTTTTACTCAAAATCCCCAAGGCCAAGGACTTCCCAAAGGTTAAACTACTTCCAAATACACTCCAAAACACAAGATTTCAATATTACTTAATTACATGATTAAAATACATAACACCATGCTCAACAAAGATAATAACTATAACAACATGCTCTGAATTTTGAAATAAATCCAAGCTTAGCCTAAGCATGGTATTTTATTATAAAAAGTCATAAAGTTATATAGCATACATGAAATCATGCATAACATGGGAACACAAGCCATAAAATTCCAAAATCATGGTTTATAAGAATAAAACATATTAACATGCTATTCAATAAAGAGAAACGTATGTCATCAATAAGCGCTAATCTAGAGTTGTGTATACTTACTAAAACCAGCACTAGTCTCTTAGAAAAATTCCTCCTAATTATATCATTCTTCACCTTGATCGCCTACACATAAAAAAAAAGGAATAAAAAAATAGAATAAGAGAGAAAATTAAAGGGAAGATAACAAACCCTTAGGCTCAAAAATAAGGGAATGGAAACCAAGAAGAGAAAATCTCACAATTTAACACCTAAATACGTTTTTTCTTAATAATTAAGCAACAATAGGCTAAAGTGTAGAATTTTAGAAGTGAAAGAGTGAAAATGGAAAGAGAGAAAAGAAGGAAAAAAGGGTTTGGTCAAGAGAGGAGCTCAAGAAAACACAAGGGAAAAATGAAGATCAAAGGAAAAATAAGAGGAAAGAGGAGGAAGTAGAAGAGATAGGTGTATGAAAATGGCTAAATGTAATAATAAAAATCAAGAGGGCTTTGACCCTCATTGTTGTCGACCAAAGTAAAGGAGAGAGAGCATGGGGAGTCTAATAACAATATTTTATGTCCTATTTTTGTGGTATAAATCCTCTCATACATAATTAATTTTCTTCTAAAAAGGATAATTTAACTTCTCTTAAACTATAACTACTCATTTGGGATCAATATGTGTGTGTGTGGGGGGGAGGGGGTGTATGTGTGTGTGTGGGTGTGTGTGTATAAGAGTTTTAATAGCAAAAAGGTGAACCTAATCATTCACATAAAATAATAAAATAATGTTCGGGATGATACAAGTCTCATAAGAAAGCTAAGAGAAAGAGCCACAACTTTTGTGTCGAAAATCAAATGGAAGTCACCCGGAGCCATTGAATAAGCCTTACCCATCTCAACGTTCATGTGAATCTTTTCTAAATATTTCCTAACTTTTATTTTATATTCCCATTGACATAAAACATGATATTTTAGCCTATTAACACCCATATAAACACCAATAACTCATATAACAATTCAATTCACAAATTCACACACTCCATCTATGAGTTTAAAGAATTAGGATTTCCATATTTTTTAACCTCCTACACCTTTTCATAACTTCATCAACTCTCTTAATTTATGATTCAAATCCATAAACGCATCCATAATTCATTCACTTCTTCTATCACATACCCCTAATTCATGATTATCTTCAATCAAGTTAGCTTCCATCATAGGATTTGCAAGTTAGGGTTATTCAATTTGTGGTTTAATTCTTCTAATTGATCCATGAAGATATTAATTTCATATCCACAAAAACTTAATTTGTTAATCTTGTACATTATTGTACACAAAGTAGCATACATCTAGGAGCCTCTTGTTGTAACTATACTGCTAGAATGGAATGATATTTAATATTGGCACTTTGTTGTATTAATCACTTTAGGAAAGAAATATAAGGTGTATAAACCTAATTCTGGCAAAAAAAAACTTGGTTGATCTCTTTCTCATGAATAATAACTAACATATGATTTATTACTTTTGAACCTAATCTAGTGATGGATATTAAATCCTATAATATCTTCACCGCTATTACATTCACGAATATTTACTTTCTTATTTGATTTGATTTTTTATTATTGTCTCCTTTAAACCACCCACAATTGTGTTTTTCTTATTATTAGTGATTTGTGTGAGTCTAGAGTCCTAATAATTATTTTATTTTATTTTTATGCTAGATAGAAATTAGTAAATTCTCTTAATTCTTACCTTAGAATAATATTTTTATTCTCTAGTACTATAATTGATAGTAAGAAGGCATAAATTATATGTCAACAATGACCACACTAACTTTTTGTGTTGTTGTAAAGGATTGGTAAATTTGCCTTTGTTTTAATAGTATTTTGAGCGTTTTTATTTTATTTTTTTGGTGTGTTCTTTTGTGTGTTGTGTCACCATTTTATTGATAATTAAGAGTTTTTGTGAAAAATAAAGTCTATCAATTAGTGGATTTTTTAGTTCTAAATGTGTTTTTATTTGAGTTTTTTTCCTAGAGTTTGTGTATATAGAATTTTTGGTGTATTTTTTTTCCACTTTTAACCTTTTATTTTGAAGTATTTGTATCCTTAAAGCTGTTATAGTAATATAAAAGAGGTATGATCAATTGTAATAACCCCATAAGCTATATGGAATGAGGTAAGTATGAGTCAACTTCAAGATCAACTTTATAACCATACCTCTCTTGTTTCACAAATTTTAACTACTAATAGGAAAAGTGTGTCCATGGAAATTGGAGTGTGTCATACAAAAGGAATATTATATACTCATCATCCACAACCTATTAGGGATAGGTGAAGGATGGGCACAACCTAGTGTTCAAGCAATCAATAGTTTTCAAAGACAAGATTCTCACACTAACACATGTTACTTAGGAATGAGGCATGAACCCAAGTTTGGATGGAAAAATAATGATAATTTTCAAGTTTCATGTTAAAGTCCTTAAAATATCTACGATAGAGCCCCAAATTATTATTAGTATCCTCAAAAAGAGTAATATCTCCGACTTGATAACTCTCAAATGAAGAAAAAATGGACATGTTTTTTGAAGCTTTGACATATAGGAAAAATCAACTTATACAAGTTTAATTTTCCTTAGATATGATATTAGAAGATATTGAGAGTCAAACCACACAGAGAGAGGAAAAAATGAGTTTCATAGCCAACATTTTCGATCAATTAGAGGGATGAAAAGGGCCCCCTAGTTCTTTAGTTCCAAATTCAAGGAGTAATGAGTATGAAAATGCCATTTCCACATTTGATGATTGGATAGTTGATGAGGTACCCATGAATCTTAATGAGAAGCATGATTAGGTGGAAGAAGATACCACAAAAGTAGAAGGATAATCTCATCAATATAAGAAGCAAGTGAATAAAGAGAAATATATTAATGACAAGACTATCACTTTCATTTACCATGGACTATCTTTGGATATTTTTTTCCTTATTTTACTAAGATATGAGCATAAACCTTGAGGTAAGTCTTTGAACCACTTTGATTATATTTTTTTCCCTATTACATTTTTCCTCTCTAATCATACTATATATATCTAAGAATAAAGATAGTAACCAAATCATCTTGAATACATCTAACATGAAGTAGAATGCTCTAAAGGATAGGTAATGTTGGAAAGTTTTCTAAAGGATATGGGTTCAAAACAACATGTGGCTCCTTTGAAAGTAATACTACCATACGTTAACATTGGATAAACCGTTCTCTCTTTTCATACATGTCTTAACCCTATACTAGGTAAGTTGCGCTCTTATTGGGTAAAATATTTTATTGAAACTAATGCTATGTATTTTACTACTTTGCAAGAAACAAATGATCAAAATGAGAAGGGATTTGGTGAAGCAATTCCTAAGTGTACAATTTAAGCCACATTTTTATCCTCCAATCAAATCTCTAATCATTACAATTAAACCATATACCAATCACTATATTCATTCCAATAAAAAGCTGATTATAAAATCCTTACAACCCTAATTTATGTTTTCCATAATCAAACTTTGTTTAGTTTGATGCAATTTTATTGAGTTTTGTTCTAAATTGAACTACTTTGAGTGTGTGTGTGCTTCCCCTATGCATTATTATGTTTTTTCTCTTATTCAAGTAGCTTATTCTATCTATTTAAAGTGTTAAGTTGGTTATGTTTTAGCCTTGCAATAAGCTCTTGTTTACAACTATGGATGCTTAAGTAGAGTTAGTTGTGTCATTTATACCCCCAAATATTTTATTTTAGCTTCCTCAATTAACCTTCTTAAAACAAACTTCCTAATAGTAAAAATTAGGGGGGTTATACTTAATGCAATACCCTAAACATAAATTTATGTAATACTATTCCAAAGCAATCAATATTTTAAACCAATCCTAACCTCTAACAACTAATATCTTTATCTTATCCTAATTCCTTAATCCTAAATCTAAACTTAATTGTAACATCCCCAAAGATATAAACTGAAATTTTTTTAGTTAAATAATTAATTAAGGAAGCTAAAATAGTAAACATGGTGAAATATCCCGAAATCCTAATTTAGGGAATTATGGCAAAATAAGGAATTATTTGAAATTTTTAAGTAAATAAATTATTTTATTAAAATAAAGGGAGAATTAATTAAGGCAAATCAAGGAAAAAATAATAAATATATTATTTAGGAAAGATTTGGACATTTACTAATTAACATGGAAGTCAAGGAAAATTTATCCAAAATAGCCATATTAATCTAAAAAGGAATTTAATTATTATTAATATAATAAATATTATTAATTTTTAATATTCAAAAAATAAAAAATATAACAATACCAAATACCTAAAATACCCCAACCCACATATTTTCTTTCTTCTCTTTTTCCTTTTTCCTTTTTCTTCTTTCTTTTCCTTTTTCTTTCTTTCTCTCTTTTCTCCTTTTCTTATTTATCCCTTCTCCTTCCCCGGGAATGGGCCAGCCTGCCGGCCCAAATCCCTTCCCCTTCCCCATCCCGTGTGTCCAAGCCACGTCGCCTTTCCCCTATGCCCAACCGCCACTCCTCATTTTCTTTTCTTTCCCCTGGACCGCCGGTCCATCCCTTTCCCTTTCCTTCTTCTTCTACGCGACCTTCACTCCCGACCTACAAATTTGAAGCCTACAACCCTTACCGCCGACAACCACCAACTTTGTTCGGCAGACCTCCTCCTCCCTCCCCATCGCTTTCCTTTCCTTTTTCGACCCCAACCAGCCCCGCAGCTTCCCTCCACACATGCCTCCCTTTCCATTTCTTCTCCCCGACCTAACCTGCCATGGTAGGACTACACTGCCTACCACCGTCGGCCAGTGGTCCCGCCACACCTGCCTCACTTCTCCTCTTCTTCCTTCGTCATTTCCCCCCTCAATTAGCCTATAAATATCCCCCATGGGCAGCCATAACCGAGATTCCTTTTCGTAGCCCAGAAACTCCAGCCGCTCACTACCGCCCAACTAGTTCCTTGTTTTGCCTCCGTCGACGACCGCCGCAGCAAAAGCCGCCCACCAAAACCTTCCATGCACCTCCCTCTACAAAATTGAGCCACCATCTTCCCCTATCTTGACCTACACGAGCCGCCCCATCCGTGCAAAGTTTCCAACCCGATTAACCATCACCAACCCTGCGTCGCCCCTCCCACCGTTGTCCGCCACCAATTCTACCACAACCAGCACCTCCTCCACCCTCCAAAACAACTAAGGGACTCTACGCTACCTCCCCATACCTCCATCTCTCCCTGCCTTCCTCTTCTTCCCCCTTCTCCACCTCCCACCACCTTCGGGCACTGCACCAACTGCCATGCGCCGTCATTTTCGGCTGCACCACCACCTCCATTCCACCCCTCTCCACCTGAGACACCCTCCACCCCCTGATTCCCTCTCCTTTAGTCTATACCCCATATCTCCACCTCTCTTCTTCCTCCACTGTCGCCGTCGAGCGCCACCGCCAGTTTCGCCACCAATCCTAGGTAGTATTCTAATTTCCCTAGCCCTTAAACTATTTTTCTATAAGCGTTAATAATTTTTAGTAATATTAATAGTATTACCCTTATTATTATTATTAATTTTGTGATGTTGTTGTTGTTGTTGTTGCTGTTATTATCACTCTTACAACCTAAACTAGCTTCCGGAATAAGTATAACTATAGTATTATCATTTAAAAGGCTACAACTTTAGTATTAATATAGTTATCTTTATTATTATTATTATTATTATTATTATTATTATTATTATTATTATTATTATTACTATTACTACTATTAGTACTATTATCATCATCATCATTATTATTATTTTCTTACTAATACTATTAATACTAACTTGACCATTATCACTTTTATTATTAGTGTAAATGTTGGGACTTTTATATTACTATTACCCTTTTCGATTATTATCCTTATTATGTTTAACATTATTATTAATATTACTACTATCATTACTACTAATATTATTATTACTATTTCTATCATCATCATCATCATCATTATCATCATCATCATCATTATTATTCTATTATACTTGACCACATTATCACTAAGACTCCTACTAAGATGATTTCTAGGACCTTCATTAGTATTATCCTTAAGATGAGAACTACTATTAATATTATCACTATTATTATTGTTGTTGTTGTTGCTGCTGCTGCTGCTGTTGTTGTTGTTGTTATTATTATCATTATTATTTAATACTGCTATAAATATTATTATTGTTAACTTGTCTTTTGTCAATATTTCATAACCACTAACTTATTGTCACTACTAGCATTATTAATAAAAGAATTACTATGGTCGCTACTTTTATATTACTTATACTACTATTATTATTATTAGTACTAGGGTTTGGGTTGATATTATTATTATCACTAAAACTAATAATAATATTAGTAGTAGTAATATTGAAACTATTACCTCTAACACTATGAATATCATTATTACTACTTAAACATAAACCATGATGACTATTAAGACTTATTTTGGGTTAGTAGTAGAGTGAGTAATTATTTTGAGAATAATAATCCTACTTATAAGTATAAAACTACTACTATCATTATTAGCCCTGATAGTAGAATATGATGAGAGTATGGTAGAAATAATGGTAATCTTTGGTAAGAGGTAGGTTAACCCATAACATTTTTTCCTTTATAGGTAAATCAAGCTAAAACCCTAAGAAGGCGTACGAGCATGCTCCAAGCCTAGCGTCGTTTTAGGTAAGGATGTAGCTAAGGCCCATGTGTGTTGTGTGACTTGTATGTCTTGGATGCTATTTATCATGCTATATTGTGTATCGTATGATTGTCATTAACTTGTCTTATGTGTAGCGCAGCTTGGAGTTGAGGTATGTTTGTATGTGTTTTCTTATGACATGAGTATGATATGTATATATGGTGATTATGATGTGATATGATATGGCCTTCTAGGACATGCATACTAGGACAATTAATAATATGATATGGGAATGAAAGGACAAAAAGAAAGAAAATGGGAAGTGAGTTCATTAAGGGGGATATGAGGTTGACCAAAATACCTCATGATCCATGAGAGGAAATTAAAGAGGAAGAAATGATCAAAACGAATGAGAGATAAGAACCATGCATGGGGATTCTAGGGTTAGTATGGGACTTCGAGAGTTTGTATGGGGTGGATAAAACTTGTGTGGGGATTATCTTTACATGGGAAAAGTTGATTTAGGATGTAAATGAGCTAAGGGGAGATTTGTGGAGTGACCGGAGACTTGGGATGAAAAATAGAACGTAGGTTGGTGTAAGGGTGTATAAGGGACCCGATTAGGGTTTTGAGAGGGTGCAGTAATCTAGAAAAAAAATTGGAAGTAAAAACGATTAAGGGAGAGTGGAGTACGGGTTAAGAGTGGTAACTTATTTTATAAAGGGTGAGTATGAGTGCCATGGGAGAGAAGAGATATTGGGTGAAAAAGAGAGAGGTTACTTGTAGGAAAAGAAAGGTACTAGGGTTGAAGTGGCTAACTAGGGTTTCGGTCACATGTGGAATTGAGAGGTAAAGTGATATGATTTGGGATTAGATCTAAATAAGATAAAGTGTGGGATGATAAATGAAGTAATGGTAGTGTAAGTGAGAGAAAGTTGGGCCACATAGGTCCAATGAAGGTTTTCAAGGGAAAACCCTAGAGGGTGATAGTAGGTGGAGTTTGATGTCATGAGGTATTGAGCCTTAACCCACACCCTTAGGAGTTGGTTTTCATTATGTGTAAGCACAAGGGGGAATGGATGTTGAAGAGTGAGAAGGGGCGTAGGAGTCTCAAGATATGGGACGGGCTCCCTCGAGAGGATAGAGGTATAATGTTGGATTCATGCATGTCAAGGGTGAAATACTTATCGAATAAGATACTATCCATTTAAAGGGAAAGATTGTTGAGCTGAGCCCAGAGCAGTCCACGGTGAGTAATAGTGGCCATGAGCCGGGGTGCCCTGCATGACCGGTCCATCAGCGAATAATAACGGCCAGGTGCATTTTGCCCTACATGACCGTTCCATCGGCTATAATAGTGGGGGTTTCCATGCTTAACAAACCAAACATAATGATGAAAAGACATGGGAAAGATACAAAGTAATTATAGTGAAACACCATATGAGTTGGGGCCAAACCGGTCCACCGGTGAATAATAATGGCTAGGAGCATTTTGCCCTGCATGACCGGTCCACCAGCGAATAATAGTGGCTAGGACCATTTTGCCCTGCATGACCGGTCCAACGGCTATAATAGTGGGTTCCCACATTCACATGGATTGATAAAGTCTGTGATGTGAATCGACTATATTTACTAAAGATCTAAATAATGAGTCTACCCGAACCATAATCGACCTTCATCATCTGTATTACTATATGCTGCTTATGTGATTATGCCATGTGTGTTGTGTTGTATGTTTGGCCTTAGCACATGGTTACCTTACTCAGTACGTAACGTAATGATCACCGGTTTCATGGGTACTGCTCATTCCCACGAGTAGAAGACCTGTCTGAGTTTGTGCAGGTAGGGGACAATGTTTTCGATGCCTACGACACCTATGAGGCATCGGGCGGGGCTGAGCGTTGAGCTTAAACCTGAACTGGGGATCAAGAGAAACTCGGCCAAACTCTGTTTTTCTTTTGACTTGACCATGTATCATTTTATTCTAGTTATGTCATGTCATACAATATTTTATGTTTTTAGAAAACTTTAGTTACTTACTCTTTGGGTTGTAATTCTTAAATTGCACTCTAATTTTTGTATGACTATGAGGGAGTCCTCTCATGGGTTCTCATGGTTTTATTAATAACTTGTGGTTGATGTTAGCCCTGTTTAGCCTTAACACTTAGTACTGGAACGGTAAGAGTGAACCAGACTGGTACTAAGTGTGGCGGTAATACCCCCAAAATATACAATTTTGTTATTTCACTTATGTTAAACCTTTTTACTAAACAAAAATTTTTCAATAGTGAATTTTGGGGGTGTTACACATGGGGTGTTACTACCATATCTAATACAAGTTTGGTTTCTTTTACCATTCTCATACAAAGTAGTAAGGCTAAAAGCTTTTCTCCACTTAGATTAATAACATAGTAATAAGAATTAGAATAGAGAGAATGAAATAAAATTAACATCATACCAAATAAATCCAACTATAAGTGGGTATAAATTTAGTGAAAGTAAAATACACAAAAATGTGAGAGTATAGAACATTCATATCAAAAGATATTGGGTAGAATATTTGATAGCCTTAACTCTTAATCTAAGCATTAACCTTTGACTGATCTAGTAAGTTGCAAAGACCACTGCCCATTGAATAAGTAGAGCCCCACGAAAAAGAACCTTTTATTACAATGATACTGAGTAACCCAGTATATAACATTAATATGAAAAGTCCGCATGAAACACATAAAAGACATCACAACAATACATGGTATAAACATTAAATTACACATACGATGATCTGAATATCATAATCATATCAAGTAAAAAAAATATTACCAAAGCCACATATTGCTCATATCCATTCATTTAGGACATAATGAAACATAATAACTAAGTATCTAAGGGATACACTTTAAAATAATTATTAGGGCCAATCTCAACACAATAACCATAGCCTTCAAAATATATCTCATATCTCAATGTCAAAACTAGTAATATCCATTATACCAGATGTAGGGCTCAAAGTAAAAATACCAATAAACTCCATAATGTTATTCTTAACCACAAACCAAATGAAAATAACATAAATGTGCTAATTCATTTATTAATTTCTAGGCTTCACAGTAGTAATGGTATGATCATTATCCATAATTTTATTCACGTTGGGTTTAAGAACCCCCACTAATCTCATCATATGGAATGATATCAATTATATACAACCTAGGACAAAATAATACATGCCACTATTTTCATCAGGTGGAATGGACAGATATAACCCAGGGCAAAATGCTCTTGACTATTATTCTGGTTCAGGGAAATGGATATGTACAATGGACCCTAACTCATGTGGTGTTTCACTTTAAGTGATTAATATATTATCCAAAATTTTGATCATTCAAATGATTTCTTTTATTTGAATTCAAGGACCCCATTATTCTCAACCGATGGAACAATATCCATAATTTATAACCTAAGGCAAAATGCTCCTAGCCACTATTCTTATTTTATGGAATAAATATGTATAACGATCTTGAATCATATGATATTTCATTGTAAATGATTCTTATTCATGGTTATTATTTCAAGGTTATCATATAAACCCACACATAAAAATACAAGGAACATGTCCCAATATATCCTCCCAAAGATAAACCATATTCTCTTAAGAAGCCCTAATTTCATAAATCTAGCATAACTTCTCCACTTGTACTCATTCTATCACCAATTCCACACTCACCCTCAAAATATTATTATTGAAAATGTACCCAAAAATCAAGGTTTAACTCCAAAATCTTATGCATGCTATAATAGGCTACCTTTATGGGTACTACTTACATTCCCTATAAACCTAAATTTCACAATTTATTTATAATTCTTCCCATAATATCCCTATAACAACCAAATTTAGTATATATCCCCAAAACATTATTATTGACATCATATATAAAAATTGAGATCCAGCTCCCACGTCTTATACATGTAATAATAACTTATCCAAAGGTTTACTATTCACATTTCCTACAAAATCCAAATTTCACAATTCAATCATAACTTTTCTTATGAGTCTCACATGACTCCCAAATTTAATAAGAATTCCTAAAATACAGATATAACCAATATATCTAGAGTTCAAGGTCAAACTCAAACAATTCCGACATATGACAATAATTTCAAACCTAGGATTACTATTCCTACTTAAAACCACTTCCTCATTTATTAGACCTAGATAATTCATATTTACTCCAAACTTTCCACATAATATACTTAACCGATTTCAAATTACTTATCACATTAAAATACTTTGTCACCTATATTAACCAAAATGCCCCTAGGATAACTAGAATACCCATTTTTATACTAAAGTCTTGTAATTCCTAGTAAAAGTGATTTTTCAACCTCCAATACATTTTATCATCATAAAATACATAGCCACAATTATATATAAATACTTAATTGCGACATGTATTCTTACACATGGTTTAGCATGTAAAACCGTAATATATGTTTATAAAACTTGCAAAACACATAATTCCATACTTATCAATAATTAAGGCATATTTAGCAGAGTAAATATCATAATATAATTGAAAAGACCAAATTGCTCCTAGAACCCATAGTAATAATAATCATGCTAAAAATATGCCTAGGCATGCTCAACTTATCGTATTGGATATTCATAACATATATAGTTTACTCCCAACATACAACCCATATCAATATACTTTTTTACACATAATAATTCATACAAAATTCAACATGCTCCATTTTATCAATTTTCATGCTAACACTCTTAAGCAAATAAGTATTATAACATAAAAAACATACTTAATATAATTTATACATCAAAACTCTAATGTGTTATTATGCGATTTCTAAATTTTTTAGTAGAATATACGGATTACCTAATTTCTAACAAAAGCAAAAAATATGGGTAACCTACTAAAATTTATTAGGCTTTTCTAATTAAATTTTTGTACCTAAAAATAATACCACATTATTCAATAATATTTAATCAATAAAATAATATATATTTTTATCAAATATTTATTAAATAAGGAAGTACCAAATTGGCCTTAATGAAAACAAGGCTAAAACTTTGTATAAAATTCTCATGCTGCCCATGCATCATAAGTTTTGGGGAAAATGTGGAAAGGCTCGAGGAGGTTGCAGTTGGGTGGTGGTGATGAGAGAGGTGCCAGACAGTGGCTGGAGATAGTGACGAGGTTGGCCGGTGGTGGTGAGGGGCGGCTCACAATAGAGCGTTGTAGCTAGGGAGAAGGGTTAGCTTCGGTGGTGGTGGGAAAATCGATGACATAATTAAAGGAAAGAGGAGAATGGGTGAGGTTGAGGGAGAAGTCTACACAAGGGGTGGTTTGGCAAGGTAAGAAGGACACAATATAGGGTTGTAGGGAAGGTGAAGGGGTGCTGCAAAGTGGAGGGATTGTGGTAGTGGCTATGGTGTGGAGTGATGGTGACTGCAATGAGGAGAAGTGGGGAGTGGATGGTGGATGGAGCAATGATAGGGAGGCACCATAAAGGAGGGATAAGGCATGTCATAGGGCTAGTTGGCATTGGTGGGCTGTGTGAGATGGCATTGTAGGGAGGTAGTGGTGGTGGTTTGGTGTTGGTGAGATGGGCAGGGGAGGAGCGATGTATAGGAGGTAAAGGTAGGTGGTGATGGTGTGCTAGTTAGGGCAGCTAGGCAAAGGAGAGATGAAAAGAGGGAGATGAGGAGGGAAAGGAGGAAGGAGGAAGAAGAAGTAGGGGCCTAGGGTTGTGTGATGGTGGTGTGGTGGTTGACAAAAAATATAGTAGGGTGAGGAGGATGAAGAAGGAGAAAGGATGAAAGGGAGGTGGGTTGTGCTAGGAATCGAATGAGGACGAGGATGAAGAAGAAAAAAAAGGGGAGCACAAAGGAGGGTTGGGTTTGATCGGTTTGGGGTGAGTTTTGGTTGGTTTGTAGAGGATGGCAAGGGCAAGGGAGTTGTAGGTCGGTGGTGAGACGTGCATGGTTGATGGTGGCAAGCTCAGTGTAGGAACCATGAATGAAAAGAAATGCATGTGAAGGGGGCATGCAAGGATTTTTTGGCTAGGAAAGAAAAGGAGGGTGCTAATGTGCATGGTATGGACGTAGCCAACACATAATTTAAACCATCTTGTTGTTAATTGTAGTACTGATAAATAAGGGTATTGTTCTAAACCAGAGATTGAGAGGGTTCACCTCTATTTATTTATCTTAAAAATAAAAATAAAAATAAAAACCTTAAATAACATAAAATAAATAAATAAGAAAAAAAATTCTAATGAGGGTTATCAAGTTATAAGATAATAAAAATAATAGAATAATAAAAGTAATAAATAAAATAAAATAAATTAATAATAGAAATAATGAAAAACCACTGATATAATAAGTATGCTAATAAAATTGAAATCCACCACTAGATTAGGTCAAAATATAATATAAATTTTTAAGTCATTATTTCATCATGACGATGAAATCGACCAAGTTGTACACCAAAAGTAGGTCCATAAACCTTATATTACTTTCCTTAATTAATTAATATGACAAAGTATCAATATTAACCCTATTAAATACTAGTAGTATAGCAGCAATAAGTGGCTCCTATATTTAACTAGATTTAATGCATTAAGTATAATGGAAAGACTGTCAATCTAAGTACTCAAACTAGTACACTAAGTATGTCTAGCTGTATTTTCTTTCCTTGACCCACACGTATCTAAACGTTTTACTACTTCGATTAGAGTCACAAAACTATTAGATAAATTGTTATCTAACCTAGCTGCAATTTATACATATAAATTCTAATATATTTATGTGGCCAATTAGAGAGTAAATAATCCTACATACTGTCACTTATGAGGAAACTAGAGCAAGGCATGCACCAAATAAATTATACTTGACTGAATTATATATATGTGTGTGTGTATGTGTGTGTGTGTGTGTGTGTGTGTGTGTGTGTGTGTGTGTGTGTGTAAATGATAACAATTAAAATAGAGTCAAGGAACAATATCACGAAATAAAGAAAATAAAATTATATCTCAAACCCTAAACTAGGGTTTTAATTTATTCCCTAATAATAAATAATCAGCTAGCCATAATTATTGAATTAATTACACAAAAATAAATATCCAAAATATAAATTAAAAATAGAGAAAGAAATAACCAAAATTAATTATAGATGAGAGATTAAAAATTTATTTAGATAAAAAATTAATTTCAATTGAATAAATTTTACTGGTATAAGTTTTCCTCTATAATTCTCTCTTCTCAGTGGTCCTTTATCTCTTGGTGCGCACAATCCTCTGCACGTCTCTCTGACTTCCGCTGCCGACTTGTCTCATTAGCTCTCTAATGGCTTCTACTACTATTTTTAACTGTTGAAGTCTACCATTTCTTTGTTTTGTCTCTAGGCCTTTGGGCCTTCAACTCTTAGGCTGTTGGTCCAAAGGTCCGACACTTTTTTCATTTTTTTATTTTCTTTTATATAAAAAATAATACTTGTAAAATAAAATTCAATAAAAATTAATAAATAATATTATACTCTAAATTTATTTAATTTATATCATTTTAGCTTAATAATAATATTTATATAATTTTTACCACTTATTCATAAAATCATAATTATTGACCTATATTACTTAATTAAAATACTAAAAATTAAGATTATAAGGGTATAAAATATGTCAAAATATGAACTTATCAGTGCATGGGCATGGGTAGGTTTGCAGAGGTGTTATAAGGAAAAAGGGATGGATCAGAGGTGTAGGGTGTGAGAAAGCAATGGTGTAGGAGGTTGAATGGGGAAAAGACGACAAGCGAGGAGGCAGGTAGGGCATTTAGGGTGGAGGATAGTTGTAAGATAGGGAAAAAGAAAGGGAGGAAGGGGATAAGATGCAAGGGCAAGGTTATATTTGGCTAGAAGAGTAAGGAAATAGGTGGGGGTGCAAAGGGTGTGTTGGGGGCATATTTGGGATGGTTCAAAAGGAGTTGGGCGAGGAATAAGGAGAATAAAAAGAAATAAATAAAGAACGGGTTAGACAAGCAAGCTAACATAGGGAAGGAAGAAGAGAAAAATGAGCTGATTCACTAGGGAGAGAAGAAGAAGAAAAAAAAAATAAGAAGAAATAAAGTGGGCTTGTAATATCCCAAAACTTACTATTTTTTTTTATTTTTTAAAGTAAAACCTCTAAATTTAAAACCCGTAAATTTTGGGGATGATACCGCCACACTTAGTACCAGACCGATTCACTCTTACCATTCTAGTACTAAGTGCTAAGGCTAAGAAAACATTTCCATCAACTCATATCAATACATAAATCAAGGTTCGCAATACGAAAATCAGAGTACGCATGAATTATTATATAATTGAAACATGAGAGAAAGTTTCTTAAAGTAGAAAGATGTCCATGACATTAAAATTGTTTTTGGAATTCATAACATAGCTAAAAGAGAAAAAAAAGGGATAATAATCTCATTAAGTAAAAACCGGCCACGCCACTCTAAAGACTTGATTCAACCCAAATCAACATCTGCCCCTGCCTGACGTCCCGTGGACATCAATATCATCAAAGAACATGTCTTCTACCTACAACACGTCAGACATGCCTTCTACTCGTGGGAATGAGCAGCACCCATAAAAAGGGTGATCAATATGTTACGTACTGAGTAAGGTAACTGAGCACTAAGGCCAACATACAAGTACATAAAATCATGCGGAATAATATATAGATTACAAACATTCAAATCCACACAGATAATATATAAAGTCATGCAGGATAATAAACAGGTTATAAACACTCAAGCCCACGCATAAAGTCATGCAAGATAATATACAACTTATGAGCATTTAAGCCCATGCATAAAGGTCCAAAAACTCTAGATTAATTATTTAATTAATCTCTTATCGGAAATCAATTCACACCATGCATTTTTATCAAATCCATGTGAGTACGAGAACCTCCTACTATTTTAGTCAGTGGGCCAGTCACTTGCGGGACATCATGTCCTCACCACTATTATTCGCTGGTGGATCGGTCACTTATAGGGTAAAACCCTAACCACTATTCCTTACTGGTGGATCAGCTAGGTTCCTGCTCGTATAGTGTTCCACTGTAAGTAATTAGTATCTTTTAAGTGCCTTAGCAAGACTCTGGTTTGTGTTTATTGAGCTCGGGATCCCCCACTATTATAGTCGGTGGGCCAGTCACTTGTGGGACATCATGTCCTCACCACTATTATTCGTCGGTGGATCAGTCACTTATAGGGTAAGAACCCTAACCACTATTTCTAACCGGTGGATCGACTAGACCCGACTCTATAATCTTCCACTTTAAATAATTAATGTCTTAAATATCTTATTCATAATCTTTCACCTAAACATGCATGGTTGACTTCTAATATTCTTATCCTCCAACCCTAGTTAACCACACCAAACCCTAGTTATTCACCCCAACCCTAGTTATCCACAACTAGCTATAGCTAACCACTCCAAACCCTAGTTAACCACCACAACCATAGTTAACCATTCCCACACCAGTTAACCACAAGAGACCATAGTTAACCATAACAAACCCTAACTCAGTCTCCTCCATACTCTTATAATATCTCACGTACTGTTTTCCACCCAATGTTTTCAAAACCCCATACGACACTTCTAATGCCTTCCTTACACCCCATAACAACGTGCGAGCTTTTTCATGCAAAATCTTACGCTCACACGTGAAACCCTAAATTCCCATACAAACCCTAACTCCCATGAAAACCCTATACTCCCATGCAAACACTAAACTCCACCATTCATCTTTCAATGCCACCATGCATGGTCATATAACACAAAAACCGAACCCACATTATTACACTCCCTATCATCATTTTACAAAACCTATCATGCATGTCTTATGGGCCACACCATACCACAATAACAACACAACCCATACACATAATACACATGCCACAATTTATCGCACGAACTTACCTCAACTCCATATCATGCTGCATATATGACAATTATACAAATACACATAAAATACATTTCATATCACATGGAATGCATGCATATAAAACACATAATACACAAGCGGCCTTAGTACCCCTTACCTAAAACATCATCGGTCTTGGAGCACGCTCCTACGCCTCTTTACGGCTTTGACTAGTCTCACCTATATGAGGGAAAACTAGAATTAGGTTCCCTCCTACTAAAATACTATTATTTACTAACTCATTGTAAGACTAGGTTTTTAATAAAATAATGCTATACTAATAATAACTATATGAAATAATACCAAAATTGCTAATAATAATATTAATATGATTCAAAATGGATGGTGATATAAGGGCTTCTACCCTCCACCCAAAATAGTTTTAATAATATCATTAAGACATTATTAATAAAAATAGTAGTAATAATAGTAATGAAATAATAATCAAATTATAAAATAATAATAATAATAATAATAATAATAATGAAATGACTTAAACCGAAAGTAATATAAGGTAGGGTTTTCAACCCTACCCTAAAATAGTAAACGTACCATTAGTAATAATAATAATAATAATAATAATAATAATAATAATAATAATAATAATAATAATAATAATAGTACATATTGCTTATAATAGTAATAGTAATAGTAATAATAATAATAATAATAATAATAACACGAAAGTAATAATATTCATATTATATAATAAAGTAGGGCTTCAGCCCTCTAAATAGGTAATAGTAATAATAAAAATACTAATACTAATAATAATGATGATAATAAAACTTATAATAATACTAATAATATTAATAATTCAAAACTAATAACCTAAATAATTTATATATAATCTTGACCCTAATAAGAAATGATAACATTAATTTTGAACCTAATAAAAATAATAATAATAATAACAATAATTGAATGTTAGTTAAAAATTAAAATAAAATAAAACAAGCTTAGATAAATAGGGGATAAGGGCTAAGAGGGTTTAAGGTTTTACCTTGGGTTGGCATAGATATGTGGCACCGGCGGTGGTGCACAGTGGCAGCGACGGTGGCCGGAAAAGAGGAAAGAAATGGAAATAGTTGAGATTTGAGGAGAAGAGATGGAGAATAAAGGTGGAGGTTGAGGTGCTGGTGGTAGTCTAGACTAAGTGGATTAAAATGAGGGTGGTGGCACATCAAGTGGCGGCGGCGCATGGCGATAGTGGTGGTAGTCGAAATGGAAAGAAGAAGAAAAAGAGGGGGGAGAAGGAGAAAGGATAAAAGAAGGATAGGGCGAGGTGGAGGAAGATTGATAGTAGTTTTTGGGTGGTGTAGGAGGCAGTGATATCGGCAGATGTGGTGGTGGACGGTGGTGCAAAGGGTGGCAGATGTACAAATTTGGCTGGTTGGGTAGGAAACTTTGCACGGGTGTGGTGGCTCGGGCAGGAAGAATCAAGGGAGATGGGTGGTTCAGTTAGTTAGAGGGCGGTACGGGGAAGACTTAGGTAGGTAGAGCAGGCGGCGTAGTTGGTTGACGGCAGAAGAAAGGGCGTATGAAGTTGCGGTGGTGTGTAAGGTAGGTTCTTAGGGTTTCGGGGAAAAAAATTTCAAGATCAATAAGTAAGGGGGTATTTATAGAGTTTGAAGGAGAAGGTAGGGTTATGAGGGTCGCCAGAAAGGTAATGTAGGTAGGGTTTGGGGTAGTCGGTGACGTTAATTGGCCGGTACAAATTCAAGTCATGGTAGACTTTTCGCGCAGGAAAAGAAGGGTTTTGCATGAAAGAAAAGGAAAGTGGGTTAGGTCATGTTGAACTGCAATCTAGGGGGAAGAGAAAGAGAGAAGAAATAGCCGATCAAGTCGAGTGTAGTCGGCGGTGCCATTTTTGAAGGTGACGAAGTTGCAGGTTAACGATGGATGAGGAAGGAAGAAGAAGGAGGTGGACCGGCCGATTGGGGGTAAAGAAAGAAAAGAAAAGGAAGGGAGAATCGGGCCGGTCGACGTCAGTTATAATTTTTTTAAATGGAATGCGGCGTTCTAGAGGGAAAAGAGGAGAAGGAGTGTCGTTTTTCTCTTGGGTTGCACCGAAGGAACGGGGCTACGGGAACGGGCCGCGATAGGCCCAACTGGAAGAAAAAGGAGAGAAAAAGGAAGAAGGAAGAAAGAAAAGAAAAAGTAAGAAAGAAAAAGAAAGAGGAAAAAGGAAAAAAAATTTAGGTAGGATGGGATTAATTAAATTAATTAGAATATTTTGGGTATTTAAAATAAAAATATTTTAAATATTATAATATTAAATTTTTTTAGGCTAATTTAGGATTTTTAAAAGATTATTCCTAAATTCCTTTTTAATTAGTACAATAGCCAATTATTCCCTTATAAAAATATTTGTAAATTTCCTCTTAATTTACCCTAAATAATTTCTTCCAATTCCAAGAAAAATAAATAATTAAATTAATTTCCTAATAAATTCTTATTTAATTACACTTCTTAAAATAAATATTTTTGGGGCATTTTGACTCGACAAAGGGAGCACAAGAAAGGAGAATAAAAAGGAATAAGAAAGAAAAGGGGAAAAAATTAAAAATTAAAAAGGAATAAAAAAGAAAAAGAAAATAAATTTAGGGCTAGAATTAAAATTAAAGCCAATTTAGGTGTAAGATAAGATTAATTTATCTGGGTTTAAATATTCGATTAGAAAAATAAACCGAGTAAAATTTATCTATTTAGGGTGCATATGAATAAAAAGAAAAAGTTAAAGTAGTTAGTGTAAATTTATTAAATAATTTATCATGATTTGTGGGTTAAAGATTAAAAAAATCATTAAGTTAATATTTAAGGTTTAAGTTTTCATATAAATGGTTAAACATTCAAAGTTAAGATTACATAATTTTAGAGTGTTACACTAATCATAATCTAAATTTCAAGTCTTAATATTTTAATCTAATCTTAAATCTAAATGATTGATAAATTTAATTCCCTAATGTTACATTTAAAACTAATTCTAATCTTAACCTCCAAATTATTTTCCTTTTCCCTTTTTCTTTCTTATTTTTCCCTTTTCTTTCCCTTGTTTCTTTTTTCCTTCTCCTTTGTTATGATCTGCCTTTTCTCTCCCCTTCTCATTCTAGCAATGCAAACTCCCTCGTATGGCTTCCTATTTCCCTTCCCAGCCCTTGTATCAACCCCTTCACCTACTCTGCCTCACTTGCACTACAACCCAACCAACCATGCCCTATCCCTTTCTTTCTTTACTCGCGTGCAAGGCCAAGCCATGCTCTCAACCATTACTCCTTTACCATTCCCATTTCTCATGCCTCAACCCCCATTCCTCCTATAAATACCCCTCTCCCTTCTTACTTCATTTCTATAACTCACACAAATCTCCCCCAGAATCCTTCTTCATCCCATTAGCCCCTTAGCCTTTCATTCTTCATCATCACCATTTTTTGTCCAAATAGAGGTTCGTGTAGTTTATAACACCTCACAAAACCCAGCCCTTGTAGCATAAAATCCTCATGATGATCAAGTCTTCCTGTGTTACAAAACTATGCCAAACACCCATAGTTACTTCAACACTTCACACAACAAATATCTTAGTTGTGCTAAGCCATCATGAAACCTTCACCCTTCCACTTCTATACCTTAGTGCATCAACCTTCCATGCTCAACACCCACAAACTACTTGACACCCTTAGCAACATAAAAAACCCACACCAAACCACTATCTTTTGCGTCACTTCTTCACGCCAAAATACCCGCATCTTCACCAAAAACTCACACTACACCACTACTCCAACATGAGTATTTCATGTAGCGCCCCTATATTCTTTATTCTCTCACATTCTCACCCTCTTTCTACACTAATTTCTAACAATGCACCCTCTTGCTACACCAAATTCTGCCACAACTAGTTTGAACATTGAGCGTCTTAGTTTGCTTCAGTTTTGTTTCATTTACCATTATCCTTTGCCTTGATTAATTTACTAAGTTCTAAACTCATTTTATCCTTTATTTTTAGGTTATTTCCTGGTGATATCAAAGGATTAATCTTAAGTTATATATGCTTAGAGACCAGAGATATTTTTGGTAAGGATACACGTCATAACTAGGATTTTGTGTGCAATATATATATATATATTTGTATAAACTCTTATATTTGGTATTTTTGTGCAAATAATTTCATTGTGATAATTTTGTTATGTGACATGTTGTGGTATGATGATATGGTATCGAGTCTATGAAAAATGAGAATATTTAACTAGTATAAGCTTATATAATATTGTAAATCTCGTTTTGATACCCTAAGTATGTTAGTATGATCCACAGTATCTTAATGTGGTTTTAATAGTTATGGGAATTTTTTAATGAATGGTTTCAATTATTTCCATGATGATATATATTGGAAGTTGGAAATAAGGCATATTGAGACTTGTAGGATTTTTGTAAAAATATGGACATTTTTGGCTATCTTAAGGGCAATTTGGTTAATATGGATTAAATATGGAATAATTGGTATTTTATTATGTTAGTTCGTTTAAAATAATTTAAATATATTATGTGGGATATTTGGAGTAATTATGAATGACCTAAGTCCTATAAAATGAGAAAATGGTTAAATTAGAAATAATAACCCTAGAGCTAGGGTCATTATCGCATGTGTAAAACGTTAGAATTATACCTTGATTTTTGGATATGTTAATAATATTAAAATTTTAGGGATGTGTATTAAATTAGGTGGCTATATGATTCTTACAAGAAAATATATGCATAATTTGTGAAATTTGGTTTTCATAAGGATTTGTGAATACTGACCCTAAAGGTGGGGTTGTTATCGTATGTATAAGATGTTAGAGTTAGAACTTTATTTTTGGATATCTTATTAATAATAATATTTTAGGGATGTGCACTAAATTTGGTGGTAAAATAAGTATGATGAGAGAAGTTATACTTATCTTATAAAGTTAGGGTTTTTTCAGATAAATATGAACATTTTCCTTAAGAGATTACCTGATGTTCGTGTGGTTGTGTTTTATGTGTTTTAAATAATTATGTTAAGTTGGATTATGTATCTTAAATATCTATATATTTGTCTACATCGTGAAATTGAGATAAATAATTAATAGTCTAATAAGACATTAATATTTAAAGTAAAAGATCACTTAAGTCAAGACCAAATGTACTTGTCCGTTCCATCGGATGATAATAGTAACTAGGAGCATTTTGTTCCAGGGTTGTACTAGGCAAGAATAGTGGCTAGGAGAATTTTTTCCTAGTGTTGTTTATTTTTTATGTTGTTTCATTAGTTAAGAATAGTGGGGTCACTAAATTTAATGTACATAAGAATATGGATTATGATTATATCAAATAAACATCAATGGATAAGAAATTAATCATTTAAAGTGAAATATCACATAAGTTAAGACTAAAGTGCCTAGCCTATTCCACTAGCTTCATAATAATGATTAAGTGCGTTCTACCTTGGGAGGTGCTTTAGACTGTTCTATCGGTTTAAGAGTAGTGACCAATAACATACTACCTTAGAGATGCTGAATTCGCTCAAGTAGTTTAATAATAGCGGTCAAGCAAGTTTTGTCACGGGAAGTGTTTCAGTCTATTCCATCATATTAAAAATATTAGGTTCTTGAACTCAATGTGAATAAGAATATGGATGATGATTATATCAAATACTGAGTTATGAAATTAATTCTTATCTTTAATCATATTATGTTAATATATATGCATGTTTATTCCTTAATATGATCTTATGGCATTGTACAACATTGTTATGACTGTATTTTTATCTTACTCAGTACGTAGAGTCTTTACCATTATTTTCTTTGGTGATGCTCATTCTCATGAGCAAATACCACCTTGGTTTACTGGTTATTGTTGATTATTACTTTTAATGTGATTGCCTTTGATGAGTATATAATCAAATTAGTATAGGATATGGTTATCCAGATATGTCTATCTCTCTATGGACTCTTATTTCTCTATTTTCCTTATACCTGCTCCCTTTTCTCTATTTCTTATCTTGTATTGTGGTAGAATCAAGTGCTTAACACACTTGAATTCTAGGTATGAGGTTACTTTTACCTTTCATCCGACATAGACTAGGTCTAGGAGTGTATCTTCTATGTTGAATATAGCATGATACCCCTATATTTGATGTTTTGGATTCCGTAATTGACTCTTTAAAATAAGATTTTTAAATGCTAAAAGTAAGAGGTGTTACACTTAAGGTATAGAAGAGAAATAATGATGCCTTGCCACTAAACATCAACCCCAACAAAAGCAATCCTTTGCTACACTAGCCTTTAGCCAATCATCTATAGACCTTAGTTAGGGCTCAAGACATGAACATGACCACCTATCAATCACAATGGATTAGATAAATCTAAACCTGTTGATGCCATCCAAACCATGCCACAGAACAATTGTTAAATGAACCCGACCACTCACAATCAATTAAAGGGGAAGAGAAGAAAAATTATTAAATGTATTGCCTGCCATTCTCTTATTTGGGAGCCCTAATGGAGTCTTGCAATTCTTAGTGTGGAAAGAAGATGTCTCTTACAAAGGAGAAAGAAGATGGCCATTAGGGTATTAAAAAAACTTATACAACATACTACATCGGATTCAAATTAAGTGTTATTTTAACAACATACTTTTTACTAAAATAAATGTTATTTTGGAACTTTCAAAAAGGTGAACTTTTTTTTTTTCAAGTTACCTCTATCTATTAAAGACTTTATGCTAGTTTTGATTTTTTTTAAATATCTATATAAATGTCTACAATGACACTTTTTTTATATCAGGGTGAGTATACATAAAATATTTCGTAGCTCATTAATGACTCATTTAGATTGAGATGGTTTATAATGACAGTAAAAATTAAAAATTTACTTAAGTAAGATAGTTAGAGATGGATTACGGTGAATTTTTTAAAATATTACTTGAATAATATTAACGAGTATGACCGAAAATTATTTTAATTGTTTTTGATTGGGCTAATAAAACAAATGAATATTAAATCAATTAATATTATCATTCATTCAGATTACGTTCAACAATAAAGTTAATATAAATAGGGTAAATTGAAATAAAATTATAACATCCATTATTTTAGATAAATATTTTTATGTAAGTTTTTACCTAGATAAACGGAAGTGAATGCTCTCGGGATTTACCTCAAACCAAACATGCACTAACCCAACGAATTATCCAATCACCTAATTTTTATGTTCGCGGCTATCCACTGCTAAAACCCCCGGCCTCTCTTCCACCATGACCACTTTCTCGCTGCTGTCACCCTTACTTCATCCAAAACCCCTATCCCTCCCATTCTTTTGCGCATCTTCTCCGCCACACTCCCCTAGCCTCTTCTCCTGCTCCAAATCCCAAATTTTACCCATCAATTTTCGTTTTACTAACCACATTCGAGACTTCAGAGCTTACGCCGACGATGGCGACGCTGAATCCGGTGGCCCCGATGACTATGACATGGACGAAGAAGAAGTCGAGGAGCTGGACAATAAGAAAGACTTCGATGTTGAGTACTACCCGCTGTCCGCCTCTGGTGCAGCTGCTGCAGGAGAGGAGGAAATTGAGATGGTTCAGAGCAAGAATTTCGTGTCGACTCAGGGATGGGATTCGGAAACGATTGTTGATTATAGGATTAATGAGGAGGAGTTTCATAAGATTAGTTTGTTTGATTGTGATTTTTTTATCAGAAAGCCTCCTGATCCTGATAATGATGTCTACGATTTCAGAGAGGTAAAAGCCTTTTTTTTTCATTCTAACCTGTTTACGGAGGATAGTGATGGACTATTTATATAACTGATTTTCCGACACTGGTTTATTGGTTGTTAACTTGGCGCAAAGTAGATGTATGTTACGCCTCCTGACACAGATGTTTACTCAATTCCGAAGGTTCTTGCCCCAATGCCTGACAAGGTAAATTTTTTATTTTTTCGCGAGATTAATGGGTTTCATATGTTCACAATATACATGATTTTGTATACTCTCTCTATCCCCCAAATGTAGGCTTGTTTATATCTGCACAAAGGCATAATAAATGCCAAATTTGTAGTACCCTTTCAAAAATAAAATAAAATTGTAGTACATTTTATTATTACGTTTTTTCCATATTAATTATTTGACGCGAATTCTTTTAGTCAAAGTTATGTTTCTATTGATAATCAATTAAGGACATTGTAAAAAATAAACAAAGAAACAATGCTATATTTTAGAAAAACTAAAATATAAATCCGGCCTATTACAATGGGACGGATGGAATATTAGAGAAGACTGAGTAGTCATTTTTTGATGTCTCTAGGCTCTCTACTATTAGATGTTATAAATTGTTGGACTAAAAGAGAGGAAATTTGCCTCATTGTTTACCTTTTGCCAAAGCATAAAGGAGAATACATCCTATATTTTGATTGTTGTCGGTTGATGCTAGATGTAAATATGTAATTGTAACTTTTAATTCAGTTATTTTTTTAATCCCTTTCTCAGACATTGAGATGCTTAATATTTTAATTTCCTTCTGTCAAAAGTTTATTATTGTGGCTTAACTTGATAGATGTAGCTCAATGATGAAACTTTATGTCGCCTCTTTAGTTCTTCAACCCCCACTCACGTCCCCATCTTCCTAGGAGCCGAACTTACCTATGAAATGGATGATGGATGCTCTTGTGTCATGTCTTCCAGCCTTATTACACTGTAGCCCTAATTTTTTTTTCCCTAATTCAGTTGTTCCTTGCTATGTTTGTTACGCTTAGTTTATGTAAGACGGGACTTGTCTTGTTTGGTTCGTTTTTGGTGTTTCTTTTTTATACATGCACAACATAGACCACCTATTTGCTGCAATTGTGGTTTTTAAGTTCCTGGTAAGTCATGAGTGTTATCTTACTTATTGATTCTTGATATTTGTAGCATCTACCCAATATTAGGAATGTAACGTTGTAACTCATATCACATGGTTTATAACTTAAAGGCTCTAATGTGATCTGACTACCAAGGAGATATCTTTCCTTGTTCTAACCTAGGAGGGAGGCGTAAAGTTGCTTAGTCATTTGAGCAATAAATGAATTTGGTTGTTTCTCAGTTATTGGATGAACACCATGGAAATGTCATGTCTTAAAAGCTAAAGTAGCTTCTTATTATGTCATTGTAGTACATTCGGTGTGCAAAGAGTGACTATGGATGCTATAATCTTACGGAGCCACCCATTGATGCACCTCGAGATCCAATGTACAAGTCTGAAAGGGAGGTTTCAAAGGTACACTAGCGTGCCAAATATGACTCTTGTTTATATTGCAATGCCTTGTTAACTTGTGTCATCTCTTTATTATTTATTTAATGTATTCCTTGCATTTCTATGTTTCTCTTCTCTTGGGGATGCATTTCAGGTGTTCCTGACAAAGCATTACAGAAATAGGAGGTTAAATGACTCAGAATTTGTGCTTGATTTCGAGGAAATATATGTGATTGATTCAAAATCGAAGTCTATCACAAGAGCTAAAGTTTTGGTAATTAAAATCATCCCCTTTCATGCTTCATTTTTTTTTTTTCATTTCTTAATTTGCATCTCCTTGCTCAAAATTGGAAGGTTTTATAGATAACTGAGGAATGTTTTTCTGAATATAGAAAATTCTAATGCTGTGGAAAACTGCCAAAGAAAAAATGCCTCACTTTTTGAATTTGAAATCAAATAATTACTGGGTGTACTTGGCCAATTGAAATTTTCATGTTATTATCAACCAAAATTATCTTAGCAAGGAAACTGGAAATGATGCGACACAGAATGGGCAGACACAGCCTGCGGAAGTACTAATAAATTGTAACTTGAAGAGAATATCAATTATTTTCCTCAACTTAAAGGGCTGAACAGAATAGATGATACTTGGGAAATCTAATTACTGGAGATGCAAATTGCTAGTGGAGCTGAACTTGTAGATCCTGAGTGTTGGAAATACGGCTAAATCAGATCAGCCCCAAAGGGGATGCTTTCCACCTCTGTGTAGTAGGGTGATCTATAAAATTTTCGCCTGTTATTGGCTTTTGGGATGACTGCTCTGTGGAGTAGGATGTGCATGAATTCGATTGGAACATATTATTCTTGGTTGGTTGGTTGGTTGTATGACTTATGGAGGTCTCAATGAAACAAAGTACTTGTATTTGATGGGACATGGTGGTATTAGGGCCAAAGAATGCAAGAAAGCCTGACTGGACATGCAGATGAAAGCATTAATGGCCTGAGAAAGGAGAGTTGTCCGTCATTTAGTCTCTTAAATTCCCTATCATAAGAATCCACAAGTAGGCAATAAAATTGCTGTTGTGATTGCGGTTGCGGTCGCAGTGTTGCAGGATTGGAATATTGCGAACGATATTTTATGTCATGATTGTTGTGGCGTGAAATTTTTTTTCCCACAACAAATACTAGCAGATATTGGTAAAATATCGACAATTATTTTTTGATAACCAATATGTCGTCAAGCAATAAAAACGTGGTTGTGGTTGGGGTATCGGAATGTTGCGAACGATATTTTATATGTCACGGTATGATTGTTTTAGTTGTTTTCATAATAAATATTAACAAATACTAGTAAATATCAGCAAATAATGGTAAATATCGGTAAAATATCGACAAATATCGGTCAATAACTGATATATAATTGATAAATACGTGAAATTCTAAATCTGTCGCGTATTGCCAATTTCGCTTATCGGTTGACCCAAAATCCGATAAATATCGGTTGATATTGTGTATCGAGACCGATATTTAATTGTATGTATATCGCTGGTAAATACGTGAAATTTTAAAACCGTCTCGTATCGCCAATTTTGCATATCGGTCGACCCAAAAAATGATATTATATCGGCCGATATTGCATATCGGAATTGATATTTAATTGTACGCCCACAAGTGTTTTTTTTTTTCATTTTTTTTGTGTGTGAAGATATGATATCTGAATCTTATGCTCACAAATATAATGTATTGGAATTCGTCTCTTGGAGGAATTCTTTGGGCTAAAATACCACTACTCCACTCTGCTATTCTTATGTTAAGCCACCTCCTCCATGCTGCTGCATCATTAATATGCCATAACCAGAAACCTCACATGCAACAACTATCAATACTCAATGGATTCCTTATTGAATCGCCAGAATTGAGTTTTGGCAATTCTTCTCTGCCAGTGTCGTATGAATAAATGTTCCTCCTCTGAGCTACTCTGGTTGAAACATTAATTTGTTTTTCAGTCTTAAGTATTGATTATTCACTACCAATTTTGATCCATGAATTAAAACTTTAACTCCAGTTTCAGACTTTCAGTTGAAGATTCCAGTTTCTTTTCAATGTAGGGAAAAGAGTTAAAATGCACTTACTGTGTCAAGAACTTAATGTTTTTCTGAAGTTGTTTGGTGGAAAGAAGTGGATGGTCGCTTATTGATGCATACTTATGCATGCACATTTTGCCATGTCTTCTGTAACATTACCCCCTGGGTGTTGGGAAATATCCGCGATTACCTTAGTTTTGAGATCTAAAATAAAATCTTCAAAACTAAAAACACAAGCACTATGTAGAATAATAACAAATCAAAGAAGAATTTACCAAACTTGAATCTTTATTGCTATCCTTTCAAGCGATACAAGAATCAAGAACACTCTCCCCATGTTTTTATCCTTACCAATTAATCAAGAGCAACCCTCTTTCGGAACCCCGTTTCCAATTGAGAATTTCCTAGATCTACTCTCTAGATCTATCGTACACCCCCAGGTTGTATTGTGCATATACCTCACTTTGCATCTCTTGACTCTATACAAAAGAGCCTTTAAATAGGCTTTAGAAAAAAAACCTAGAACTAAATGTGAAACGTTACAAACCTAAGGATTAAAAACAACCATAAAGTTTGGTAAAAATAACAGACGAAACAATCAATACCTTTGGTAAAAGGCCTTAAATGTCAATTAATACTCTAATTGACTATACCATCCGTTTCCTAAGGACCAATTAAACATTTGTCATAAATGTATTAATTGACCATACACCTTCCTTAGGTTACGCACACCATCATCCACTCTATGTCCTTCCTAACTTCTTGAACCCCGGTTTGAAAACCAACAAACCTCCCCTCCAAGCCATATGTGACCGCATTCATGATCAAGTCATATGATCATGGCATCGTTCTTCACCAAACGATGCCTCCCCTCGAGCCAAAGTCCCTACAACTCTGTTTCCTGCAAGCTTGAAGAGATTCCCTTTGGTCTTTGTTCCTCTCAAGATCACCTTCCCTCGTTTAGTGACCTTCTTCCATCCAGACTCCATATGAATGGCATAACCCAAGCCATCCAATTGTCCCAAGGATATCAGATTTTGACCATGTTTCGGAACATAGCTCACATCTACTAGCTTCCTCACTCTCCCATCGTGGGTCTTGACCTCAATCTCACTGGTTTCATCAACTTTGACCTCCTCTCTGTTGGCCAAAGCAACAGACATCCCATCACATGCCTCCAGGGACTTGAACCAATCCTCCCTGCAACACATGTTGGGAACATCATGAATCAAGGATCCAACTCTCTTTCCGTGCATCCATCCTATGCACCAAGAGAACATCAATATTATCATCCTCATCTATAGCAACTCCCGCGCAATCCATCTCCTTCGGGTCTTTCTTGTAATCCGGACACTTCCTCTTGAAATGCCTCACCTTGTTACAATGAAAGCACTTGAAATTCGGGTTAGACTTTTTCTTACCCTTGGAGCGCCTTCCTGCATATAGACTGGATCCATCTCCAGAAGTAGATCCCCCTTGTCCTGCCAATTTTTCCGCCTCAAGCAAAACCAAAATTGTTTCTTCTAGAGAAAGCGTCTTCTTCCCTATGAACAGGCTAGTCACCATTGGACCAAACCTCTTCGGAAGAGAAACTAATAACAAGACTGCCTGATCCTCATCCTTAAAGGATTCATCTAAACTCTTCAATTGGGTGATCAGTCCATTGAATATATTCAGATGATCTTGTAGGTTGCCTTCATCTGCCATCTCGAGCCAAAAAAGATCCTTCTTCAAGAACAACTTGTTGGCTAGTGACTTCGACGCATACGTCTTCGCTAGCTTTTTCCATAATTCTTTCAGACTTGTCTCCTCAAGAACGTTGTACTTGACTTCAGGAGTAAGGGCCAACCGGATCGTACTAGTTGCATGCATGCAGCTTCATATCCTCCCACTTGGAATCATCCACATCTGTAGGCTTCTTATCGTTCAGGGTAGCGTGCAGTCCCTGCTGGATAAGAACATCTTTGATCATACTTTGCCATAGCGCAAAATTGTTCCTCCCATCGAACAATTCCATCACTAACTTTCCTCCTCCCAAGATCTTGTCCATCTTCAATCTGACTCAAACCAGCAGATAGATCTGACACAAACCTCGGCTCTGATACCACTTGTTGGGAAATATCCGCAATTACCTCAGTTTTGAGATCTAAAATAAAATCTTCAAAACTAAAAACACAAGCACTATGCAGAATAATAACAAATCAAAGAAGAATTTACCAAACTTGAATATTTATTGCTATCCTTTCAAGCGATACAAGAATTAAGAACACTCTCCCCGTGTTTTTATCCTTACCAATTAATCAAGAACAACCTTCTTGATTAATTCACTCAATTTCGGAACCCCGTTTCCAATTGATAATTTCCTAGAGCTACTCTCTAGATCTATCGCACCCCCCGGGTTGTATTGTGCATATGACTCATTTTGCATTTCTTGACTCTATACAAAAGAGCCTTTAAATAGGCTTTAGAAAGAAAAACCTAGAACTAAATGTGAAACGTTACAAACCTAAGGATTAAAAACAACCATAAAGTTTGGTAAAAATAACAGACGAAAACAGTCAATACCTTTAGTAAGAGGTCGTAAATGTCAATTAATACTCTAATTGACTATACCATTCGTTTCCTAAGGACCAATTAAATATTTGTCATAAATGTATTAATTGACCATACACCTTCCTTAGGTTACGCACACCATCATCTACTCTAGGTCCTTCCTAACCTCCATTACATTGGCTTGAACCCCGGTTTGAAAACCAACACCGGGGGCCGACTATTTTGTGTGTGGGTGTAAAAGATACCAGTTTTAGTTTTCAGTAATAACTATTGACCTTGTTTGATGACTGTGGACTTATACTTTTTGTAAACTTTGGGTGCATTTCCTTCTTCTCTATCCCCACCATTTCTGGCTATAGAGCAAGTTCAGGGCAAAGCTATGCTAGTTGCACAACTCTTTCACGAACATTAATCTGTTTATTTTGTGATTTATGTATTTTTGTTTTTGATCCTTTATGACCTGCTTCCTTGGGTGTTTGCATCTTGAAATCAATGGCATTTCATAATTTGGTTCCTTTTCCTTGATGCTGATTGGCAAATTGTTGGGTGTTTTTTTTTTTATTATTTTTTTATTTTTAAATACCGTCCGTCATACATTGATGAATATTGTTTAAACGAGTTTGCAGTTAACTGGATGATGTGTGAGTTTGAAGGTATAACAAGATATTAGTTTATGCTCTTACTGG
Source organism: Tamarix chinensis (assembly GCA_030549775.1). Classification (NCBI taxonomy): domain Eukaryota; kingdom Viridiplantae; phylum Streptophyta; class Magnoliopsida; order Caryophyllales; family Tamaricaceae; genus Tamarix; species Tamarix chinensis. The sequence goes on along the minus strand of CM060179.1, from coordinate 73,965,447 downwards.
TGGACCTTAGGTCTCTATTAAAATTGATAGGACTCCAATGTATTGCCAACATTCATGCTCCCTTTATGTTCCATTCTTTTGATGTTGTGTTGTCTGCCTTCAATTTTCCCACACATAACCAGGTCACAGTTCCTGGAGGCAGAAATAGAGACAGGAAGACTGATATGCTCGTCATACGCAATAATGGGACATCGTTCAAGATAATTCATGAAGTAAGTTTTCGATTTACATATGTTATGATCAATCCTCTACTTATTTCATCTATCATGTTTGAAACATTTTGTGTATTACTAAACTTGTAAATGTGTTTCAGAGTGAGAAAGATGATCCAACAACTGTAATAGAGAGGGAAGAATGGACGAAAACCCGACAAGACATGGAAAGACATCTTAGCAAGCTACGTGATTTCAATATTTCAAATTGGCTCTAGACGATCGGGATGCAAGCTAATGTTTTGTACAATCAAATGCAGAGGCCCTGTAGTTGACGAGACATGACTTAACGATTCATATTTTGGTGAGCTCGCATGAGCTTCTGGGACACACATTGAATGGGATGTTGCTGATTCTAAACTGTGCTGCAGGAAGAGTTTTCTGTGACCCTAAGGTACTCTGCAATCACGATCGTCAAAATGGCAAAATCATGAACTTTTTGTCCCACATTTTCAGCATTTTATTTGTATCACAGCCTAATATTATTATCTTAGCTAAGCTTCAATTTTCAAGTCAATTTTGTTCTTTTTCTTCTTCTTCCTCTTTGTCACAAAGCTAGAGGGCATAATATTATTATTTAATAAGATTTGTCAGATAAAATAACTACAGTCCTGATAGAAAATGGGGACATGACGCATTCCATGGGTAAAAGTTGCAAAGAAAGGGCAGTCAAATTTGAGTTCTGGCTGACGTGAGCAATCTTAAGATATTCTTTCTGGTGCAAAATGAAGCTGCATTTGTTGATTGTATTCCTTTTGCTCCAAAGAGCTGAAGCCGAATAATCGATGGTAAGGTTTACGGTATTTGACGACACAGGGACGAAATAATAAAATAAATGGAGAAATTTTATTTTTTTAAAATTTAGAAAACGAGGATGAAAATAAAAAATTATATATATATATCAATCATTATGCATTTACTTTATATATATATTTAAAAAAATGGATATATTTGATTAAAATTAAAAGAGAAAAAAGTTTAATATTATTATCTATTTTAATTAATGTAAACTATTAATAAATTTTATTTAAAAAAACTAATCGGTAGTTTTCAGTAATGATTGGACGCAAAAAAAAAAAAGAAAAGTCCGGGACGTTCGGTGCTTCACAGTTTGACACTCAGGCTCCGAGATGACATGAGTTGAACTGCTTTCTTTATCCTCAGTTTTTGTCTCCTGCAGTGAATCAGAATATTATGGTGCCCGATATTTCACTGTATATGTTTGTGTTTTGGCCAAAAATTTCCGTACACATTTATCCTTTATCTTATATCTGTAAAAAAAAAAAAAAAAAAGAAGAAGAAAAAGAAAAGAACATATCGCTAATTGGACAAGGGCAAACATACGAGAAAAAAAATAGACGGCAAAGCTATATGAAAGAATTTGCCAAAATCCAAGATTATGTGGTGCATTGTTCTATAATCTAACCTTAAACTTTGAAAAATATAAAATTAATTTTCACCTAAGGTTAAATTGTTTGAATGGAAGTGTCAAATGACAACTTATTAAACTATTGGGTGAAAATTTATAATATTTTAAGTTTAGGGTATTCTTTTAATATATTAAAAACTTTGAAACCATGGCTCGATGTCTGTGTCAGGGACATGAAAAAGAGTGAAATCTCGAGACTTCATTGCTTTATCTTCCTGCTTCAAATATTTTAACTTGTGCTAGCATCATGATCCCTACTTGGATACATGACTGCCATCATTTCTCATTTTGTTTAGATGAATAACTTTATAAATATGATGAGATTTAGAAAATAATAAAATTTAAAAAGTGATTCACTTTTAAAATTTTATGTTTATAGATCCATTATTTGGATAGAAAATTTAAATAGAGAATATAAATAATTGTCTTGTTTTAATATTTTTATACATGAAATTTGGATAAAATATTTATAATCTCTCTTATTTTTACACATGAGACCATATAAAATTATTTGCTAAAATTTTAACATGGATTTTAAAACTTTCAAGAATTATCTAAAACTCTATTTTAGGATACTCAAACATAATAATTAGATTAAAGAAGTTTATAAATTAAATTTTGAAATAAAATTTATCTTAGAAGTTGTTCGAGCAAACACCACTTTAGTCTATTTGCGAAAACTTTGTATCTTATCTACAGAACAATAAAATCTGCAACTATTGTATTGTGATATCGAAATATGTCTGTAACACCCATAAAATCTATTACTAATTTTTTTTATTTTTAACGTAAGATCATCCAACCATAAGAGGGGGGGTGCTACTGCTGTAATCTATATAAGTCTAGCCTTAGACCATCCTTGTACCAACTACAAGGCAATAAACAATGGTACACAAACCATGATAAGCATAGCAAAGTAGTAATTCATATTATAAATAGGGTTAGGTGTTTGTTTCCAAAAGGAGTACTGACATACACAAACAATGTTCAACTAAAAAACTATTAACGCGAAGCAAAGTGATAAAGACAATAGCTGGATGTCACTCTCTTGAGTCCCCATCTCTGGACATAATAGCATCACTCTGCCCTGATTAAAGCATTGTATGTATCAAAGTCGTCTAGTGAATCCTCATTCATTTGCACAAGCTCAGAAGGGGTCTCTACTCGTGAAAATAAACAACACCCATAATATGGGTGATCAGTATGCTATATGCTGAGTGAGGTAATAATACAACCAAGTAGGTTAAAGATATTAATAACACCACAATAAGGAATGTCATGCATATACGTAGATCATATCGTTTCATTTATTATTATCAGAACTCAAGGTAGCAATATAATAAATAGTCAACTCATGATTTATTCCACATCGGTTCAAGGACCTCACTATTATCACCGGTAGAACAATGATCAAAGTACAACCTTAGGACAGAATATTCCTAGTCACTATTCTCATTGGTGGAATGGTAAATAAAGTACTACCCTAGAGCAGAATATTCCTGGCTACTATTCTCACCAATGGATCGGTAAATAAAGTTGTAATACCCTATTTCTAGAAAACCGTAATAATTATAACCCTTAATTATGTGTATTAGTTATAATAATTATTGTAGGGTGTTTATACTAAAAATATTATTAATATGTGTAATATTGTTACAACTTATTAGTTATAAAATTTAATTAGACAAAAATATGCAAGAGGGTGCATATTAAAATTTAAACCTAGATTTGGATCGTAACCGGTATCCGTTTCGTCAAATAAACTTATTTTGGTAATTAGATAATTTTTACTAAGATATTTTACCCTAAATATTTACCTAAATAATTTACCCATATCCTATACTAAATTTACTCAACTCAACATATCCTTCTTCCCCGGTACAATCATCCCTTATGCTACTCTCTTGCTATGCATGATTCACACCCCTTTGTTTTGTTCTCCTTATTTTGCTCCTCCTTTTCTTACACGCCATGCTCTTCTTAACCCCCACACCCCTTCATTTTAGTGTCATAAATTAACCCTCCAAATAGCCCACAATTTCTCTCTTTACCTGAGCTCCCTTAATCAAGAATAAAACCCCATCATTGCCATTGTTTTCCACCATTTTTACCACATCGGCAACTCCCACCAAACCTCCTCTCCTTGCTCTAGCCCTCCCCTTTGCTATAGTAGAGCTCCATACCCCCAAGTTGTAACAAAATTAGCCAAAACAACCCCCAAGAGGCACACAAAATCACCATAACCCCACCCCCTTTTCGATTATTTTTGCCAATCCCTATCCTTTAGCTTCAGCCAAACTTACCGATCCTTCCCACCTTGTTACACCTTACTTTGCTGCATCCCTTAACCTTGCTGCAGCATTTCCTACCATTCCAACCCCCTAGCAACATATAACACCACCATTGCCATTCCTCTCCTACTCGGCAACTTCTACTAGTTTCTCCTTCCTTGTTTTGTAAGTTTTGGTTAGTTTCCTTGCTGCCTTATTTTAGCCTGTTAGTTGTTCTTGAGTTAGTTTAATTAATTTTGAGTTAATATGTATTATTGGATATTAAATTTTTAGGTAATGTTTGAGGATCTCAAAGAAGACGGTTTTTGGTGCTTTTGTGTGAGCTTGGATTTAGGTAAATCCAATCAATTATAAGACGGTAGAATTTATGTACGAACATGCTAGGATTGTTTAGACCTATAATCATGCTAGGGTTTTATATTCTTAAAGTATTATGACATGCATAATAAAATGATAACATGTTATATAAATGGTATACACGATTATTGAAAGCGAAGTATATGCATGAGTAATATATTGTATGGTTTACGTATGCATGTATAGGGTATTTCTAGGGTTGTATTCTTGTTAAGTGAGGATTTAAATGCCATGCTAAGTACCCCATGATTATCATTGCATTTTATTTAGGGTTGATATAAATAACATAAAAACATATACACACGATTAGGGTTAGAATATGATAATTGCTATTCGTATGTTCTAGGGTTAGACATTTTTTCCTACATGTACTATGATGAAAATTACCCTATTAAATGTCATATTATGCTTAAAATATATACATACATGCTACAAGGAATATGTGCATGTGACGAATTCATGATTAGGGTTTTGAGAGTGCAACTCACTAAATGTAGGATAAGTGGAAACTATCGTCAATCGCTAAATTATAAAAATTACCTACGTGCTAAAATATTGTGAATACTTAACTTTTATCCTTTTCATGACAAATTGCTCATAATAATGATGTTGGTATGAAAATGGATGAAATAGTGAAATTAGGGTTTTTGAGGCATGAACCAGGTTAAGCAAGGTTATTATATGTGACTATTATACTCTACTAAAATGATAAAAATGCATGATATCACATTAGGGTTTGTGTGTGAAATATGTTAAGCATAATTCATTATGTTATAATTATGTGATTATTATTGTTATCCTAAAAATTAGAAAAATGAGCATGTTATCAAATGTAAAATATTTTGGGTAAAAAAGTATGAATAAAATAATTATTATGTTGGAAAAAATACTTCGTATAATATTTATGTATAAAATAATAGGTTAAGCATGCTGAGATATAATTATGGAATAATTATTATGGATGAATGCTCTAGGGGAAATTTAGTCATTTTTAGTGTATTATGATATCTATCCTACAAAGCATGTTTAATAAATATTATCTTTTTTTTTAGTACGTGAGCATGTATTTTGGATGTATTAAAAGTGCATGATAGGATTTTATGTGTAGAAACACATATAAGGGCAAAACGGTCATTTGGTATACCTGATAATTTAATTACATGACGAATGATTTATTTATGGTATTTTAACCTTTGCATGGCTTATTAATAAATAAAAAAATGGTTCTAGTATTTAAATGGATGATGATCTGGTAATTATTGGTCTTAGAGACATTTTGGTCATGTTCGACTTAATGTGTCTAATGTGAATAATTGAGCCTAGGATGGCCATAGAATATTTTTGATAGTTGATCTTGGTAATGATCTTATTTATTTGATATCTTGAATAAATGAAAAATAAGTACAAATGGCTAAGTATGGAAACTTGATATATGTGTTTTGTTGTAATGTTTGTGATCACCTCATAAAATATTAATACCTAAAGTGAAAGACCTCGAGTTATGAATGATTTGCTCTCTAGGATTAGCTACCCTAGAGGTGAGGTATTATCCCTCATTTTTTTAGTTTGCTATTGTGACACTGTGCCCTAGTTAAGGCCCACTCTACTCTATAGGTGACCCACATGACTTATAGGGAATATTGATACTTAAGGATTAAGTGATTGAGGTTGGAGGATACTGTGTTGCCTATGTGCATCGGTATGACCAGACGTACCATTATGTCCTTGAGTTATAAATTAAGGATATTATGTCGCCTTCGTGTACCAATATGACCAGGTGTATCTCAGTGCCCCTAGGTTGATTATATCCCCTCAAGTAATATAAATAATAAATGAATACTTGTTGATGGCCTTGGTATGTATTGTTGGATTTGGTAGTTACCTCAGTACCCTACCTTAGTTTTTGATATATATTGGATTAATGGTTTGGTAGTTTCCTCAATGCCTTACTATGTTAATTAGAATTGATTTGATTAGTTGGCTTTGGCCATGGATTTTGATATGGTTATTGTGTACCTTGAAATGATGTGACTTGGTTGATTATAGTTGATTGTTGAGCATGAGACTCTAATGTCATATATGTATTGATCCATTTATTATATATTGTTATGTTATGTGCTTGTGTTTGAGCTTTCTTTGGATCATTGCATGATTATGTGCAACGTGGGTATGCTACCTCTTGTGTGGTATTATGATTTACTGAGTACAAGGAAGTTGTATTGATAAAACATTTGTAGATGACTATGTGAAGGCCATGGAGTGGCATGAAGCTTATAAGAGTGGCCAGGACAAGTGGACCCCTTGGAAAGAGGTTCCATTCTTAGAATGGGCATACAGGTCTAAGAGTTAGGGAAAAACGGTGTTGTACTTATGGGTACTACTTTTTGTTGTATCGGTCTTCTTTTGAACTCTTATGTCCCTAGTTATATTTTGATAATTGTTGTTGTATATAAAATATTTATCCGTAACCTTTATTTATGTAATCACTCTTATTTCCGCTAATTTGTTTTTAATTTGGTTGGTTTTAGCTTAGCACTTGGCATAAGAAAGGTGAGGGAACCAGACTTATGCTAAGTGTGGCGGTAACACCCATTATCTTTGGTAATTAACACTTCAGCAAAATAAAAATTTTAAGTACTAAAAAAATAGGGGTGTTAGAAAAGTACAATCGATCCTGACCAACGTGGTATTTCACCATAAGTAATTAGTGTTTTTCCAATGGTTATACTCATACAATGGTTTAATTTACTTGAGTTTGGGACCCTATTATTCTCATTAGTGGAACAGTAGGGTACAACTTCTAGGGCAAGAGGCTTTTGGCCACTATTATTGCCCATGGATCGGCAAGTACAACTGAGCCCAAATCAAGTGATATTCCATTTTACGTGATTAGTATATTATTCATGTTTTATTTATTCCAGATTCAACACATGACATGCAAACTTACCCCATGCATGGCTCTTGCCCTACTACCATCCTAGAACAACCTTGTTCCCTTGGAAACCTTAATTTCATAACCTCGTGTATATCCTTACCCCTAGTGTCTCTTTGAGACCTCAGTTTACCCAAAAACCAAAGCTATCATTGGAAATCCCTTTATCAAGAGGCATGACCTATTACACCTATTTCTCACATATGATAGTAACTTCCCTCTAGGGTTACTCCTCAAAACCCTAATTTTTTCTTAGTTGGCCTAACCCCTTTTCTACTACTTTTTTAGCCCCAATTTTCCATAACCACGCATGTATTACTATATTTATCCATCCCCTCAATTTTTGTAGCCTAACTCCCACATTTTATAGATGTGATAATAACCTTCCATATCAGACTCCTCTTAAAACCCTAGTTCCTTGCTATGGTTATAAATACTCCCACTTATCCTATATGGCTATTAAAATTGGTCCACATTCCCCAAGTGACATAGTTAACATCATAATATAGGGTTAAAGCCCCAATACTCCATTTCATACACATGATAATAACCTACCCCTAAAATTTTGTGCTATGACATCCCAAAACCCTAGTTTCACATTTTTGGTAACCTCTTATCCTTAGTACTCCAATGACTCCCCAAATATGCAAGGCTATCTGATAATGTCGCCATTAATCCCTATATCCACTTTTTAGCAACAAAACCCTACTTTAATCACCCATGGTCATAACTCTCCTTAGATTTTACTTTCCTCCCCATATTGTAATTATCCTAAACCTCATTATTTTTGCCACATTTCGTATAGCACCTCCAAATTATTTTAACACACTGTAAACTCTAAAGTACCTTGTTTAATTTTCCCAAAATTGACCAAAACACCCCTACTTCTCAAAATCCTACTTAAGTTACAATGCATTCAACCTAAAAACTCCCCAAACTTTTCAAACACACAATATCATAAAATAGAGATACACATCAAAACTTAAGAATCAATATAGCCATATTCACACACCATTTTACCTTAATTATTGTTAATCCAAGCTACACATACAACCCTAAAATAATATAACATTCATTCATGTCTTCACTTAACACATAACAAGGTAATATTTTAATAAAAACAAGCCCCAGCTATGACAGTATCCTTATCGGAGTGGCTCTGGTCTCTAAGTATATATGACCTACGCCTCCTCTTTTGCTATCACCAGAACAATACATAGAAAATGAGAATGTACATAATTTAGACTTTCTTTTTCTTTTTTTTAAATAAGAATAAGGAAGAACCTAGACTGAAGAAAACGCAAGAAGAGGAAAGGAAGTGGAGGTGACAAAAATAGGGAGGAAAAATGGTGTGGCAGTGCAGTGGCGGTGGCTAATTTTTGGTGGAGAAAGGTGAGGGCTAGTAGCGTCGGGTCAAGGGTGGTGTAGCACTAGGGTAGGCTAGTGTGGGGGTGGTTAGTGGTGGTGAATCTGGTGGCCGATGATGGTGCAGAGGGCATGCAATTGAGAGGGAGAAGGAAAAAAGAGGGGGATATGAAGGAGAGAAAAGGGGATGTTGGAGGTGGGTATATAGGTTAGGGCACCTATGCACGGTGGCTGAGACGTGGTGGTAGCGAGGAGGGGAAGAGTGGCCGACAGTGGTGGCATTAGGAGTCACAGCTTGCAACGACAATAAGATTGGGGAAAAAAAGGAGAAGGGAATAAATAGGAGAACTGGTGCTCTATAGGCGTAGATGGGGCATCGGCAAGGAAGAGGGACGACACCTAGGGTGGCTAGGCATTGACGGAAATAAAAGAGTGCAGGAGTGGGTTGGAAGGGAGGGCGCACAGAAATAGGGGAGGGTGGCTGGTGGAGAGGAAAGGAAGATAGAGAGGTTGAAGGGGGGCATTTATAGGCAGGGAAGGGAGTTGAGGGAGTAGGGAAGGCGGTAGGGGGCCCAGTGTGCATAGCTATAGGGAGGAGAGGGGATGGTTTCAGAAGGAGGGATAGGGCAGGTGGTGCAGGTGGCCAGGTGCAGGGATTGCAGGGGTGCATGCTAGCGTGTATGAACTTGTGTGGTTGAGAAGAGAAAGGTGAGGAGGACAGGCGATGCGCAGGGCATAGGTGTATAGGATAAAAATGGAAAGGGAGCGATGTTGATGTGAGGAGGACTAGTGAGGGGAAGAAGATGGGGGGAACAAAGGAAAGAAGAAAAGAAAGGAAGGAGAAAAAAAAGGAAAGAAATGAAAGTAGGGAACAGTCCAGGCCACCTTGGGAGAAGAAAGAAAGAAAATAAAAGAGGGGGAAGGGCCTAGGCCGCCTGGGGAGAAAGGAGATAAAAAAAATAGGAGCTGGGATGGGAAGTGGCACAATCTAGAAGGAGAAGAAGGAAGAAAAAGAAAAGGAAAAAGATAATTGTGGGATTTAGGTTAGAATTTTGGGATAAAATTTGGCTTAGTGCCAGCAATAAAATAATAAATAATTATATCAATAAATAAAATTAATATAAATTTCCTATAAATTATTTTTTATTCAATAATTAAAATAAAATATCATAATTAAGTTAAATAATTTTTTTTGATAATTAAATTTTAGATTTTAAAATTTTAGGGTATTACAATGTCCCTACACCCCTATAAGAATTTTTATAGATAACAAAGTAGGAATCCTGGAACTTGAATACCAATAAAAATACAACAATATAAAACAAATTAAAGATGTTTAAATTTCATACTTTTATTACTTTTATTTCAAGTAATTACAAAGAATCAAGAAGCACCCAACCCATGTTTTTTATCCTTTCCAATTAATCAAGAACAACCCTCTTGATTAATCCACTCGATTACAAAATCCCAATCCTAGTTGAGATTTCCTCAAATATAAACCCTAGATCTAAGCCATAAGAGACTTCCCCACAAGATACTTCCTATATCTATCCTCTAAATCTAGACCTTTGATAGCATCCTTGGAGTTGTGACTCACATAAACCCCCTTAGGGTCCCTAGTTGAGACCTTATCCTTTGCACTCTTGCTCTCCTAGGCCCTCATGTTGTCTCCATGAGTTGTCTTCTACCTTTATACAGTAGAAGCACTTTATTTAGGGTGTGTAATACCTTAGAACCAACTAAGATGATGGAGAAAAGATGATGAAATAAGATATCATCAGTACTAGGGCCATTGACTCGAGCGTGTCTGCCAATATGCCCCTAGTGTCAATTACCATGTTTGTGTCAACCACCATAACCACCCTATGTTGATCATAAACCTTTTATTATTTCTATATCTTTTCTCTTCATACATATAGGCATATTCTTAGACACCCCCACTTATTTCGGCCTCTGAATACCCTTGATATCTTCATTGTCCTCTATTATAGGCCATCCATAAGATACCACACACATTAGCTGGAATCCTAATTGTAACACTCCAAAATTTACACACATTTTTTTATACCTTTAAATTTAAAACCGTAAATTATGGGGATGCTACCGCCACACTTAGTACCAGACCGGTTCACTCCTATAGTTCTAGTACCAAGTGCTAAGGCTAAGAAACTACTCACATCATTATTAAATAATCCAAAGTTCATAAATATGGAAATTAGAGTACGCATAAGTTTTTACGTAATTCGAAATACTGACTATAGTTTTTCGGAGGAGAAAAAATAACGACAATAATAAAATTGTTTCTGAAGTATCACACATAATTAAAGGAGAAAAAGATTAATAATCTCATTATGGAAAACGGCCACGCCACTCCAGGACCCAATCCAACCCAAAATCATCACTCGGCCCCACCTGATGTCTCATAGACATCAATGGCATTGGCATCAAAGAACGTATCCCCAACCTGCAACACGCCAGACGAGCCTTCTACTCGTGGGAATGAGCAACACCTATAAAAGGGGTGATCAGTATGCTACGTACTGAGTAAGGTAACCGAGCACTAATGCCAACAAATAAACACATAAAATCATGTAAGATAATATTCAACTTACACGTTCAAGCCCACACATATAATACATAAGGTCTGGATTAATTATTTAATTAATATTTAATCGGAAGTCGATTCACACCATGCCTTTTATCAAATCCATGTAAGTACAGGAACACCCCACTATTTTAGCTGGTGGGCCGGTCACTTGTGGGACAATAGTTCCTACCACTATTTCTAACCGATGGATTGGTTTGGCTCCTGCTCACATGGTGTTCCATTATAGGTAATTAGTATCTTTTAAGTGTCTTAACAAACTCTGGTTTATGTTTATTGAGCTCGAAATCACCCCACTATTATTATCGGTGGGCCAGTCACTTGTGGGACAATAGTCCACACCACCATTTTTCGCTCGTGGATAGGTCACTTGTGGGACAATAGTCCACACCACCATTTTTCGCTCATGGATCGGTCACTTGTGGGAAAATAGTCCACACTACTATTTCTGACCGGTGGATCGGCCTAGACCCGGCTCAATAGTCTTTCACTTTAAATGATTAGTGTCTTAAATATTTTATTCAAAAACTTTCGCCTAGACATGCATGACTAACTCCTACTATTCTTATCCTCCAAACCCGAGTTGACCACACCAAACCATGGTAACTATAACAAACCCTAGCTCCCATGCGACCATTAACTCCCATACAACCCTAACTCCCATACAACCATTATCTACCATGCAAACCCTAACTCCCATGTGACTATTAACTCCCATGCAAACCCTAACTCCCATGCAAACCCTACTTCCATGCAAAACCTAACACCATGCAAAAATTCACTCCATGCAACCATTATGTAACACCCCTAAAATTCACTACTGAAAAATTTCGTTTAATTAAAAGAAAATTAGCGGAAACAGAATAATAAACCATGAATTCTGGGGATATTACTGCCACACTTAGTATTAGATCGGTTCACTCTTATCGTTCCAGTGCCAAGTGCTAAGGCTAAAGGAGGAAAATACAAATTACGAGAAACTCAACTAATGATTAAATCAGAGTAGCACAAGTAAATATATTCCCTCAAGTGGTGGTTACAAAATAACGAATACATTGAAATTATGAATTTACAGGAAACAGAGTAAAACCCTAACAGTTCCGGATAGTTCTTTACGCTCTTTCTCGAGTCCTACTTGAATAGCACCTAAAAACGACCTGCAAGGGACACTGCCCATTGAATAGGCAGGGGCCCCATGAATGGAACCCTTCAGTACTATGGTACTGAGTAACCCTTTAAAAACACACTTAAAAGTAGGCACGCAATATAACACATGATATACTACTATGTCCATACATAACGATAGGTATAGACATAACATTCAGATCCATACATTCACATAGCCAATAAGTCAATCAGATATTAATGGTGTATACATAAATTCACTTTCATACATTCACGTACATAACAAGTAAACCAACTATTAATAGGACATAATGAATAATTGATACTTTTAGGGCCTTAAGGCCATTAGTCCATCATTAATCAATCATCTCGGATTATAAATGTTCATGTGAGTGCGGGAAACCCACTATTATAGCTGGTGGATTTGTCATGCAGGGCAAAATGCTCCTGGCCACTATTATTCACCGGTGGACCGGTCTGGCCCCGACTCACAAGGTGTTCCACTATAAGTAATTAATGTCTTCCCCGTGTCTTATCGTTTTTACGTTTGGTTTGTTGAGCACGGAATCCCCCACTATTATAGCCGATGGAAAGGTCATGCAGGGTAAAATGCACCTGGCCACTATTATTCGCCAGTGGATCGATCATGCAGGGCACCCTGTCTCTTGGCCACTATTATTCGCTGGTGGCTCGGTCTGGGTCTGGCTCAACATCTTCCCCTTTAAGTGATTAGTGTCTTAAACGTATCTTAATCAAAAGTATTTCACCCTTGACATGAATGGCTAACTATATCCTCACTTATCCTCTTAGGAGCGCCTGTCCTATATCTTGAGACTTCTGCACCTCCTAACTCGCCCCGACATCCTTCCCTTAATCCACCTTCTCACACCGGAAGCCCGACTCCTAAGTGTGTGGGTCAAGGCCCACACTTTATACCCTCAAAGTCCACTCACTGCCTTACCCTTGAGTTTTCTACAGAAACCCTAATTTGGACCTATGTGGCCCATCCTTCTCTACCGTACACATCCCGACTATTTCAACACCCTACACGTCACGACCCTTAGATCAAACCCTCTCTTTCTACCCCACTCATTCTCCTTTATTTTTATTATTTTCTTTTTCTTTTTCCACATTCTCACATTAGGGTTTCCTCCCAACCCTAGATTAGTCTCCTATGCACCCTTATACTGTCCCACATACTATTTTTCACCCGAAGCCCCTAGACACCCAAACGATAATTCTATTCCCTTCCTCACGCCCCGAGACTACTTTCCATATGTAAAGTTTGCCCCCATGCGGACTCTAACCATCCCATGCAAAACCCTCGATATTTATCATGCCAACCCTATAATTTCCATGCAAACCCTAGTTCCTCCCATACCTACATTAGCCGACTTACTTCCCTTTGGTTATCCTATTTTCCCATTTTTCTTTTTCATGCCTCCATCCCACATCACCACATTAGTTATCCTAGCATACATGTCCTAAAGGGCCACATCACATCACGTTATAACTTACAACATATCCATATTAGCACATACCAAAAGAGGACACATGAGCATACCTCTGTTCCAAGCCATACCACACATAAAACAGTTAAGATAATAGCATATAGAACATGACATATAATTATATAGGACATCCACGACATGTAGGACACATAGCACACACTCGGCCTTAGCTACACCCTTACTTGGTTTAGGTTACCGAGCTATCTCCCACACTTGTTAGGCCACTAATTACCCATCGTTATTGTTACACTTAATATATTTCCTATTTGGTTGGTTAGATTACCAATTTACCCATTTCCTTTATTATAATTAACAAATTGCTCTTTAATTGGTCAAATTACCAAATTACCTTTGTTCATTATCCTAATTATCAAATTATCTCTTTAGTTGGTTAAATTATCAAATGGCCCTTCACATTTATCATATTTACCATTTTACCCTTCTCCATTATTAAATTATTATTTTACCCTTCTTTTTTTATTAAATTATCATTTTACCCTTCTCAATTATTATAATTACCAAGTTACTCCTTTCCAATTTCCACTTTACCCCTTCTATTTACAAAATTATCATTTTACCCCTTTACTTTCAAATTCAGCATTTTATACCTTAACTTCCAAAACTTACCATAACACCCTTTCGTTCCCAAAATTACCATTTTGCCCCTTTAATTACAAAATTATCATTTTTCCCTTTAATTATAAAATTACCATTTTGCCCTTTAATTAGAAAATTACTAATTTACCCTTTACTTCCAAAATTGCCAATTTACCCCTTTCATTTACAAATTACCAATTTACCCTTTTTACTTCCAAAATTACCATTTTATCCCTTACCTCCAAAATTACCAATTTATCCTTTTACTTACAAGTTACCATTTTACCCTTACTTCCAAAATTACCATTTATCCTTTTACTTACAAATTTACCATTTTACCCTTACCTCCAAACTTACCATTTACCCCTTATCTCCAAAATTACCATTATATCCTTTAATTCCAAAATTACCCTTTTACCCTTTAATTATAAAATTTTCACTTTGCCCTTACCTCCAAAATTACCATAATACCCCTTTTTAATTAAAATTACCATTTTGCCCCTTAGTACACCACTCACATTAAATTATCATTACTACATAGAATATTAATATTAATACCTCATCCACAACTCTTATATTTAATATAATACTTATTAGCACCCATATATATATATATACATACTAGGCCATATTTTTGTACAAGATACATTACTAAAATCCCCTAAGGCTCACAAAATATTAACCATGCATTAAAGATCACAATAGCATAAAACAACATGGATAATATTTAACATTTTCATTAACAACCAAACTCTTACCCAAAACAATATTTCCATACATAACATATAACCTAACATGCTTCCTTGTTATCAAACATCACAAGAAACTACATACATGCTATTAAACAACAAATATTAAACATAATAACATATTAAAAATCCTAATGTGCTAACATACGTTAATCCATGCATTTAAGTGAGATTTAACTATTACCATGATTCCCACAAAAATGAACCTTACTAGTATTCAGGTTAAAGGTTCAAGCTTTGATTATCAAAACCAATACCTAAAAATAATATTAGGACTTATTACATTAGATATAATAAAAATCAAAGTATAAGGCTTTATAACACTTTATTAATCAAATACTTAAATTAAAATATTATTAAATTAAAATATTATGATACCTTAAAATTTATTAAACAAAACATAACCAAGCATGCAGCAGCATATCCTGCTCATGGAGTATAAGCTGCATGCAAAGAAATGAGGGGAGAGGCTCAAAAGTGGGTGAAAGGAGGGAAAATAGGCTATTTTCGGGTTGTGGTTGTAGGGCTAAGAAAAAGGGCATGTGGGGGAGGATTTGGGGCAAGGGAATGGTGCAGAGGTGGAGAGGGGGTGTCGGTGGTGGTTGGGGATGGGTTGACAGCGGCTAAGGGCGGCAGAGGCAGCAGAGGCGGCAGCAGCAAGGCTGCAAAAGTGGCGGCCGAGGAGGGAGTCAAAATGGGGGCTGATGAGGAAGGAAAAGAGGGAGGGAAAATGAAGGCTTTTGGGTGGTGGTTTCGGCCAAATGAGGATTGAGGGTGGTAGAGGGGGTTGCAGGGATTAATATGGTGGCTTAGGCGGCGGCAGAAGTAGCGGGACGACGGTGGATCGGGGCGGTACAAGGTGGTTGCCGAGAAGGGATGGATATAAGAGAAAAAGAAGAGAGGAGGAAGAAGGGGGCTGCGGGGTGGCTCGAGGGGTGTTGTGGTCGTTTGGGGTGAGGTAGAGGGTGGCAGGGGATGGTGCAGGTGGCTGTTGAGGTGGCGGCAGCGGCGGCGAAGCAAAAATAGGGTGAGAGGAGAGTAGAAGAAAAGGAGAGGAAAGAGGTCAGGGCATCATATGGAGCTCAAAAAATGGCCGAATGGGACAGGAAGAGAAGAAGAAAAAGAAGAAGGAGAGATGGGAGGGGATAGGGCGGCTCGAGGGGTGGCGGTAGGGTGGTAGGGGAATGGGGATTGTAGGGAGAGGGAGGAGAAGAGAGGTATGGCAATGGAAGGGAGAGGGAGAGGAAGAGATGGTGTGGCCGGTACGACAGGGAGAGAGAGGGAGATAGGGGAAGCAATCGAGGAGAAGGAGTTGCAGGTGGGGTGGCAGAGATGGCGGGGATCAAGAATTTCACCGGGGAAAGAGGAAGAAGAAAGAAAGATGAAGAAAAGGGAGGGGAAGTTGGGCACGACGGGCAGCCGAAGGAAAAAAAGACTCGAGCCAGCCCGGTCGGGGAAGAAAGGAAAGAAAAGAGAGGGAGGCAGGTCGGGCTCGCACGGGAGAAGGAAGGAAAAAAAAGGGGGCGTCGGGACGGGGAAAGGAAAAGAGGAAAGGAGGGAGGAAGGGGAGAGACAGGCCGATGGCCCAACGCACAGGAGGGAAGGGCAGGCAGGCCAGCCAGCCGGCAGCCCAAAGAAAAAGAAAAAGAAAGAAAAGAGAATAGGAAGAAAAAGGAGAAGGAAAAAGGGAAAAAAGGAAAAAGAAAAGGAAAATGGTATTAAATAAAATAATTTAATTTATAAATTAATACAATATAATATTTTAGGGTAATAAATTGATTTAATAATTTAATTTAATATAATTAAAATATAAGGATTAAAAAGGATAATTTTAGTAAAATAAGGGTTTGGAAAATTATTTGAATGAAAGGGTATGATAAAATAATAAAATATTTATTTTAATTTATTAAATATTTATATTCAATTTTATATACTTAAAAATTCATAAATAATTAAACTAAATAGATTTAAAGGCTAATTTATCCCAAATAAAATTTATTTATTAAATTATAGGCTTTTAAAATTTTAGGGGATCACACATTAACTCTTATACAAACTTTAACTCCATGTGAACATTAAGACATTCCCATCATTATTTTACAAACCCTATTATGCATGCCTTATGGGCCACACCATACCACAATAATATCACAACCCATACACATAATACTCATGCCACAATTTAATGCACGATCTTACCTTAACTCCATATCATGCTGCACATATGATAGTTATACAAATACACATAAAATACATGTTAGTTCACATCATATGGCATGCATGGCATATAAAACACATAATACACAAATGACCTCAGTACTTCCTTACCTAAAACGTCATCGGTCTTGGAGCACGCTCCTATGCCTCTCTAGACTTTGATTGATCTCACCTATTATGGGGGAAAAACTAGAATTAGGTTCCCTCCTAAAAAATACTATTATTTACTAACTTATCTTAAGACTTGGTTTTTAAATGAAATAATACTATATTAATAATAAATATACAAAACACTACTAAAAATACTAATAATAATAATATTAATGTAATTCAAAACGGATGGTGATAGAAGGGTTTCTACCCTCCACCAAAATAATGCTAATAATAAAAATAATAATATTATTAATAATAAAAATATTAGTAATAATAATAATATTAATAGTAATATTAATAATAACAACATAAGTCTAAAAATACAAGGTAGGGTTTTCAACCATACCTCCAAATAATGAAGGTACTATTTATTAATAGTAATAATAATATTAATAACACCTATTTCTTATAATAATAATATTAATAATAAAGATAATAAAGATAATAATAATAATAATAATAAAGATAATAAAGGTAATAATAATAATAATAATAGAAATAGTAATAATAATAAAAAATATGAGTATGCCAATTATTAACATAAAATAGGGCTTCGGCCCTCCTTAAATAAATAATAGAAATAAAATAATAATAATAATAATATTAATAATGATAATAAAACTTATAATAATACAATTAATGCCTATAATTCGAAACTAACAACTTAAATATTTTATTCCTATTCTCGACCCTGCCAAGAAAATATGACATTAATATTACATCGAATAATAATAATAATAGTAATAGTAATGGTAATAGCAATAATAATAATCGAATAAATGCTAAATTTTGAAATAAATTAGAATAAACTTAAATAAATAGGGGAGAAAGGTTGAGAGGGTCTAGGGTTTCACCTTGAGTTGGTGAAGATGGGTAGCACCGGTGGTGGTGCACGGCGGCGGCGTCAGTGGCCAGAAAAGAGGGTTAAAAGGGGACAATTTGGAGTTTGAGAAGAATAGATGGAGAATAAGGGTGGTGGTTGAGGTGTTGGTGGTAGCCTAGGCTGAGAGGAGTAAAGTGAGGGTGGTGGAGCAGCAAGTGGCGGCGGCGCACGACGGCAGAGGTGGCGGCCAAAAGGAAGAGAAGAAGAAAGAGATGGGAGGAGAAGGAGAAAGGAGAAAAGAAGGGTACAACTAGGTGGAGGAAGATTAGTAGCAACTTTTTGGTGGTGCAAAAGACAGTAGAAGCGACAGATATGGTGGTGGACGGTGGCTCAAGGGGTTGCGGGAGTCAAATTTTGGTTTGATGGGCAGGGAACTTTGCACGGCTGTGGTGGTTCGTGCGAGAAGAACTGAGGGAGATGGGTGGCTTAGTTAGTTAGAGGGCGGTGTAGGGAAGACTTAGGTAAGCAGAAGTGGTGACGAAGTTGGCTGACGATGGAGGAAAGGTCGTCTAAAGTCGCGGTGGTGCACAGGGTAGGCTCTTAGGGTTTCAAGGAAAAAGTTTCGAAAACACACAACCAAAGGGTATTTATAGAGTTTAGAGGGAATGGTAGGGTTCTGGGGGTTGGTAGGAGGATATTGCAGGTAGGGTTTGGGGGAGCCAGTGACGTTAATCAGCTTGCAAAATTTTAGGTCGTACTAGACCTTTCGTGAAGGAAAAGGAGGACTTAGAGTGGGAGAAAAGGAAAACGGGTTAGACCTTGCTGAAATGCAACTCAAGGGGAAGAGAAAGAGAAGGGAAACGACCGGTCAAGTCAAGCATGGATAACGGTGCCATTTATGGAGCTTTGAAGGTGCAGGCCGATGGCGGAGGAGGAAGGAAGAAGAAGGAGGTGAACGGGGCAGTTGGGGAAAAAAGAAAGAAAATAAAAAGAAGAAGCACCGGGTCAGTTGGCAACGATTATAAGGTTCTTAAATGGAACGCGACGTTCTAGGGGAAAAAGCCGTGACATGCAGCGTTCTGGCTGCCACAGGAAGGAAGAAAGGAAGCGGGCATATGGACTGTGAAAGAAGAGAAGGAAAGGAAAGAAAAAGATTGGGCAGCGCCAGACAAGCCCAATCGGGAAGAAGAAGAAAAAGAAAGAAAAGAAAGGAAAAGGAAGGAGGAAAAAGAAAAAGGAAAAAGGGAAAAGAAAATTTTAAATAGGTTGGGGTCAATTAAATTAATTAGAATATTTTGGGTATTTAAAATAAAAATATTTAAATAAAATAATATGAAATTTTTTTAAGGCTAATTTAGGGTCTTTAAAAGATTTTTCCTAAATTCCTTTTTAATTAGCAAAAAACCCAAATTTTCCTAAAAAAATATTTTTAAATTCCATATTAATTTGCCTTAAATAAATCCTTCCCATTTCAACGAAAATAATTAATTAAATTAATTCTCTAATAAATCCTTATTTAATTATATTTCTTAAAATAAATATTTTTGGGGCATTTCACTAATGGTCATCCCCTTCAAACCACATGTACCCACATCCACGATCAAGTTATATGATCGTTTCATTGTCTCCATTTGATGAATCCTCCCCTCAAACCAAAGTGTCTACAACATTGATCCTCATAAGCTTAAAGAGATCCCCTTTGATCTTGGGTTCCAAAGTTATGATCCTCCAAGTTACGATACTCATCCTTGACCATACTTTACCATATTGCACAATTATTCATCCCATGAAAACTTTCATCACAATATTTAACCAAGTACTCCTCACCCTTCCTAACTCAGATATCAAATCTAATATCTCACAAAATAAACATTTGCTTTGATACCACTTGTTGAGATAAATACTAACCTGGTATGTTTGTGGAAATGATAGATATTATTTATAAGATAAAAAAATCTACAACTCTGGTATTGTGATAATGAGATATGTTATATCACCCCTACAAGAACCCTTCTAGATAACAAACTAGAAAACTTGGCACGAGTAAATCAATAATAATACAACACTATAAACTAAATTAAGGATGAAAAAGCTTGATACTTTTATTACTATTCTCTTAAGTAATAAAAAATAATTCATAAACACTCAACCTATTTTTTTTTATCATTTCCAATTAATCAAGAACATCCTTGTTAATTAATTCACTTAATAATATAAATCCATTTCCAATTGATATTTTTCTAGATCTAATCACTAATTCTGAATAGTAAAGTTAATGAAGGTTAAATCAATAGAATAAGGCTTAGGCTCAAAGGGTTTATGTAAATGGATAATAATTTTCAAGGTAAGCTTTTTGGAAAAAAATATTTAACCTTCTTAGTTGTGCTATTCCCCTACGTAGTCCCCCTCTCCTTCTTTCTCTCTCCTTTTCTTTCTCCCTAGCTACCCAACCTTCCCCCTCCTTTCTTTTCTTTCTCCCTCATGCAATATGCCTGTTTCTATTTTCTTTTCTTTCCCTTTTTCTTCCTCCTTTCTTTTCTTCTTTCCTTTTCTCTCCCCATCTTCTTCCTCTCACCTGTCTGCCTCATGTTGTTATCTTTCCCCTTCCATTTTTATCCCCTACATCTATGCTCTACACATAGCTAGACCTCCCTACATTTCCCTTCTCAGCCATACAGGGCCATGCACGCTGCACAACCCCTACACCCCTTGCACTGGCCACCCACTCCTAGCACCTACACCCCTTCCCTATCTTGTCGCTTGCAAGAATCCTCCATCTAGTAGCCTACCACACCGATCTCCAGTCTATTGTCTTCCTCACTCCTTTAACTCCCTTCTTTTACTATAAATACCCCCTTCGATACCCCCTCTCTTCTTATCCCTTTGACGAACCCCTCCTCTATTTTCTACACACCTACCCCTTCTAGCCCACTCCATCCTCTACCGTTGTCATTTTTGCCTAGCCACACCCCGTGCCTCCCTTCTTCCCTACTTGTGCCCCACCTATTGCTATAGAGCCCCTTTCCCCTTCCTTATTCCCTTCTATTTTTTGTTTCTTGAGCTTGTAGCTGTTGTAGACTACGCCTCCCAGTGCCACCACCTCTAGCTACTCCTCCCCTCCATGCCACCACCACACTTTAGCCACCCTATATAGGTGCCACAGCTTGTGCAACCACCTCTAGTAGCCCCTTTCTCTCCTCCCTATTCTAGTCCTTTTTCCTCCTACCTCTTGGCTTCATGTCCCCACTAGTTCCACAATCTCTAACCATTCCCCCAGTACCCTATCCCGGTGCCAACACCACCCTTGACCCCACACTTCTAACCCTCACCTTTTCTACCAAAAACTAGCTACCGCCCATCATGTCGCCACACCATCTTTCCTCCCCATTCTGGTCACCACTACTTCCTTTCCTCTCTTTGAGTTTTCATTTGGACTAGATTCCTCCTTATTATCCTTTTTTGTGAAAAAATAAAAAAAAATAAAGAGAAAAAAAAAGGAAAAGAAATCCTAAGTTTAGATATTCCCAATTTTAGGTACCATTTTGATTATAGTAGGACAAGAAGCATAGGTTATTTATGCCTAGAGACCAAAAGTGCTTTGATAAGGATACAATCATAGCTAGGGCTTTGTTTTTGGTAAAATATCACTTTGTTATATGTTAAGTGAAGATATGCATGAAATGTTAAATGATTATAGGGATGTGTGTGCTTGTCAATGATTAAATGTGAGAAGATGTGCAGATATGATTGTATTAGTTTAAGTGTTGATGTGTATCTCTATTTTATGACATTGTGTGTTTGAAAAGTTTGGGGAGTCCTGGTGTTGGATACCTTGTGACTTAGGTAAGGTTTTGATACCTAGGGGTATTTTGGTTAATATTTTGAAAATTGACATGTAAGATACTCTTGGGTGTAAATTTGCCTAAAATATTTTTGAGGTGCTATAAAAAAATAACTGCGGCAAAAATAAAGAGATTTAGGGTAAACATAGTATGGGGAGGAATAACCATGCATGAGGTGAGTTAAACAATAAAGGAAGCTATGAACACGGGTGATTAGAGTAGGGGTTTGTTGCTAAGATTGGGTATGGGGATTAATGATTACATTTGTGGGTAGCTTTGATCATTTGGGGAGTCCTTAGAGAACTAAGGGATGAGAATATACCAATAAAATGCGAAGTACGGTTTTGGTAGGCCAAAACACGAAATCCTAGGAATAGGTTGTTATCAAATGTAATAAATGGGGGAGTTGGGTTATAACCCTAGATTATGATGTTAATCATGATATTTGGAGATTTTGTACCAAATTAAGTAGCTATGTGGGATAAGTGGGATTAGTTATAAGTTATAACCATAACTATAAATTAGGGTTTTGAGAGGAGTTCAATTTTAGAGGTTATTATCACATATATGAAATAGGGGATTCTAGCTAAAAAAATTTAGGGCATGGTAAATCATAGTAATATAACTACAGGTATGAACAATTAGGGCTAGGTCAACTAGGGAAAAACTAGAGTTTTGAGAAGCAACCCTAGAAGCTAGTTATTATCATGTGTGAGAAGCAAGGGTAATAGGATATGAATCATGATAAAAGGGGTTTCTAATGACAAGATTTCATGTGTTGGGTAAATTAGGGACCTAAAGGGACACTGGGAGGTAAGGATGTACCTGAGAATATGAAGTTAGGGTTTCTAAGGGAAAAGGGTTGTTCCAGGGTGGTTGTAGGGTAGGAGCCATGAATGAGTTGTGCACGTTTATATGTTATATTTGTAATAAGTAAAACATGAATAAGACACTAATCACTTAAAGTGGAAGATTACTTGAGTCGGGACTAATTGTACCTGCTATTCCACCAAAGAGAATAGTGGCCAAAAGCATTTTACTCTTGAAGTTGTACCCTACCGTTCCACCAATGAGAATTGTGGGATCCATAACTCAAGTAAATAAAACCATTAGAAGAGAAAAACATTTGGGAAGTCACTAATTACTTATAGTGAAACACTACGTGAGTCAAGACTAGTTGTACTTTATTTACCGATCCAGTGATGAGAATAGTGGTAGGGAGTGTTCTATCCTAGGTTGTACTTTATTTAGTTACATCAGTAGATTCATAGAATACTTAACTTTATCTAGCATAATTCACTCCTGTTAGTCCCTATAGGATCAACACCCTCTTACCTCTTTACTATTTGAGGCGACATTGTATACTTGCATGAGATATGCTGTGTTTACTTTATTAAACTCATCCTATTAAACTCATTTAGTTGAATTCACACTAGCACACACCAACACAAAACAATTTTT
Source organism: Tamarix chinensis (assembly GCA_030549775.1). Taxonomy (NCBI): domain Eukaryota; kingdom Viridiplantae; phylum Streptophyta; class Magnoliopsida; order Caryophyllales; family Tamaricaceae; genus Tamarix; species Tamarix chinensis. The sequence continues at coordinate 73,941,778 of CM060179.1, read as the reverse complement.
GGGTGCTATTGACGAGACTGAAAATGTTGAATTTTTTTGTTTATTGCTAGGTGTTAAAGGATAGCATCCTGTGAAATTTTTTGTACATAGCTAATATTACAATTTTCTATAAATTTTGGATTCATTTTTTTAAAGGAATAACCCTTCTATGACCAGAATTGATCAGGGAACCTTAGTACCAATTAACTAAAAAATATAGCACATTTTGCATAGAACTCGTGTGGCCCTGCACCATCAATAATAACACAAAGAAGGATCAATATTAGAGGGTTCTAGCAGCATGAGTCATTTGGGCCTGCAACGGCTTGACAATGGTAATAATGGGTTACCTGTTCCACAACCCAACCAAAGGAAAAGATTACCCATGATCTTACCCCCTCACATTAATATACATCCCATAGGAATGCAAAATCCGCCTCTAGGAGATGACACAACCAAGCTATTTAGGATTACGATGTGCCAGTCTAGGATCATTTCAACCCTACCATTGCTCATCCTGAAATTCAATCCCCTCATTTTAGGCTTAAACCTATCATGTTCCACATGTTACAAACAATAGGGAAATTTAGTGGCTAACCTACTAAAGATCCACACTTGCACTTGAGAGCATTCATGGAAACTAGTGATACCTTTAAGATTTAGGGAGTTCCAAAAAGATCCCTACTACTTAAGTTATTTTCCTATTCCTTGAGAGATTGTGCTAGGAGTAGCTGACTTCCCTATCGGCCCTTTCAATCACTTATTGGGATGACTTGGTTCAGAAGTTACTCATACGATACTTCCCTCCCAATAAAAATGCCAAACTTAGACATAGCATCACTACATTCCTACAAAAGGAAGATGAGATGTTCCGTGATGGTTGGGAGAGATTTGAGGAATTGTTAAGAAAATGTCCAAACCATGGAATCCCTCACTAGCTATAAATAGAAACATTTTATCATGGACTTAACTCGTAGACACGAAACTTGGTGGACATCTTAGACAATGGCATCCTGCTAAGTAATAATTATGACTAAGCCTATGAGATTATTGAGACTATAGCATGTAACAACTAGTAGTGGGGTAGTGACAGGAGTGTTCATAAGGTGTGAGCAACAGGAGCATTCGAAGTCGACGCCATCACAACCTTATGAGCTAAGGTATTGTCTATGGCTAATCTATTGAAAAATATTGCTCCCACTAACTCACAGGTGTAGAGAAGAGAAGAAAAATCCACTACTTCCATAGCTGTAGTATCATGTATATACTATGGAGAAGGTCATTTGTTTGAACAATGTCTAGCGAATCCTATGTCAGTGAATTACATAGGAAACTAGGCTAATAACTCTCAACAATCTTATGGAAATTAGTATAACCTTGTTAATGACCAAGATTACGAGATTATCAAGACTATAGCATACAATAAATAGCACTGGGGTAGTGCTAAGAGTGTTCATAAGGTGTGAGTAGTAGGAGCATTAGAATTCGATGCCATCACAACCCTACGAGCCAAGGTATTGTTTTTGGTTAATCTAATAAAAAATATTCCCACTTACTCGCAGGTGTAGAGAAGAAAAGAAAATTCCACTACCTTCACAACTCCAATATCATGTGTATAATGTGGAGAAGGTCATTTGTTTAAACAATATCTAGCAAATCTAATATTAGTGAATTATGTAGGAAATTGCACAAGGAACTCTCAATAGCCTTTTGGAAATTAGTATAAACCCATATGAAGACAACATCCTAACTTCTCATGGTCTAACCAAAACAACGTGCAAAAATAAGCCAACCATTACAACCATCATCACTACTACCAACCTCAACCCCAACATCTTCAACATTCACAAACTCACCAACCACCTACCCAACATAATAACCCCAACTCCTTGAAAACTCTTCTGAAAGAATATATGGTGAACATAGATCAACAATACAAAGAATCGCCTTGAGAATCTTAGAAAAATAGATGGAGTAGCTAGATATAGCCTTAAGAAGACCCCATGGCACTCTGCCTAGTGATACTGAGAACACTAGGAGAGAAGGAAAGGAACAGTGTAAGGCCATTACCGTTAGATCAAGTACGGAAATTTCACCTCCTTACCAAAAGGACGAAGCTAAGGAAAAACCCCACCCTAAAATCATGATAGAAATACCGAACCCCTCTAGAAAAAGTTGAACTACAAAACTTCCCAACTATAGATTGACCCCATCCATGACTCAGAAGAAAACACTACTCCACTACTTAAGCTACAAAAGAATGAAAAAATTCCACCAAATGTTAGTATTAAACCTTTTACTCCATCACCACCATTCCTTGATAGACTTAAGTAGCAGCAATAGGATAAGCAGTTTGATAAATTTTTTGAAATTAGGAATTCTTAGCTAGTTGCATATAAACATCCTGTTGATGAAAGGCCTCCAATAGATGCCCAACTATGCAAAATTTTTAAAGGATATTTTAACATGAAAAAGAAAACTTTGTGAATACGAAATGGTAGCAATAACCTAGATATGTAGCTTGAATTTCCAACAAAAGCTACATAGAAAGTTACATGACCCCAAATGTTTCACTATTCCTTGCTCCATCAGGGACAAGTATTATGGTAAGATCCTTTGTGACCTTGGTGCTAGTATCAACTTAATTCCTATGTCCATTTTCAGAAAACTTGGTATTAGGGAAGCATGACCTACCACATTCATGACCTATCACATTCGTGCAATCAAAGACCCTTCCTGCCAATCTTTCCAACATTTGGTCAATAAAAGGGAGGGGAAAATGGTCTTTATGGGTGGCCTTGTTGATTTTTCTATAACCCATGCAAATGCATCACCCTACCATACACGGTAGGTGACAACAACCATCCCCTCTAGCACAACCTACCACACACTCCCCTCCCTCTCTTCTCTTCTTTTTTCCTTTTCTTATTCCCCTTCGCTCTACCTCAATTCCCCTTCGTTCACTCCTTCTCCCAATCTCTTCTCTTTTCTCTCCCTTTTTCCTCCCTTATTTTTTTCATTCCCTAGTCTATATCCACCACTGGTGCTTCCACCATCACACTAGCCTCCATCATTAGCCACCACCCCTTCTCCTTCCTTACTTTCTCCTCCTCCCCTACCTCCCTATCTCTCCTTCTTCCTCCTTGAGCTAGTTCCTACTTATCCCCTTCCTTTTCCCATTCTTCCTACAATGACCCCCTCCTCCACCTCTACCACTACCATCTCCTCTATAATATACCCTTGATCGAGCAGTAGCCACCCCAACCTCCCCTATAGCCTTTCCCCTTTTCCCTCATTTCCCTTTGATGCACCACCCTATAGTCACCATCCTTTAACCACCTTCCTTCCCCTCCCTTCCTCCTCCATTACAGCTCCTCCTAGCTGACGACTACCAACTACCCACCCCCTGCATCATTACCAACAACCACCCCACACCCCCTACACCAACCACCCCTTCTCTTCCTTTTCTTCCTTTTCCTCCCTTCTTGGCACCTCGATTTCTATATCCCATGCCTCCACCTCTTCTACCTTTGAGCCACCTGCACCATACCCCCAGCACCCAGCCACCTCCTTCCTCACCTCTACACCCAACAACCACCACCCACACCTCTCCACCATCCTCCTCAACCTACCCAAGCCCCCTCCTTCCTTTTTCCCCTTTCTTCTTCTCGGCTGCATGGCTCACGTTGTATGGAAGCATGAGTTAGGCTACTTAAATTATGGGTATATTAAGCTCTATTAAGGTATTAAATAGTTAAAAATGTTGTATATATATTTTATTAATAATTTTGAGCAAAATCAATCCTTCATTTAGCTAATATTAATATTGCACTTATGACATTATTTTAGGTATAGAATTTCATTAATCAGGGCGTAAGCATCTTAAACTGGGATACTGGTTAACGTTAGTTTTGTTGAGAATGATGTAACCATTATAGTCACTAAAATGTGTGGATTATCATATGCTAGCACATTAGAATTTTTGGTACGTGATTTATGTAAAAATGTAGTCTTACTTTCTAATTTCATGATTATTATGTTGCCTTACATATGGTGTGATATGTGTAAAAAGGGTGACTAAAAAGATGGGGTTGATGTTAATGATAAGTGTTAGGTGCATATACATGCCAGGCTAAGAGAGTATGTACACTTGTAATGAAATAGAACTAATAGGAGCCTAGAGGCACTTTGATCTTTTGGACACCTCCTGGTGTTTTAACCTAAGCGGGTACCTAATGTGTCACGACTGTAGTTAAGAGTGGAGATAGGGGTTTGGTAGGTTATAAATGTATGCGATAGTGGAAATATTAATATTTTAGGGTCTAGGGGTATTTTAGTAAATTTTATGGTATGATGGTGATAATTACAATAAATGTGATGGTTAAGGAATAAGTGGTACTAGGAATAATAATAATAATAATAATAATAATAATAATAATAATAATAATAATAATAATAATAATAATAATAATAATAATAATAATAAGGGTTCTATGGTGTTGGTAGTACATGGTTGGGCATGAATATTAGTATTTTATGGCCTAAAGGAATTTTAGTAATTTGGTATGTGCAATGGATGTCAACTTAATAAGCATGCATGATAAATGGTAGAGGGGTGGTATGTATAGAAATAGGGGTGTTAAGGTGTTAATAATACATGTTTTGGGTATAAATGTTGAAATCTATGGAACATGGGTATTTTGGTAATTTTAGAGGTTTAAGGGTGAATGCACTAATAAATATACATGCTAAGTGTAAAAGGGTGATTATTTATGGAGATAAATGTTGGTGGTACTAGTGTTTCATGTTTGGATATAAATGGTGAAATATATAAAATAGGGGTTATTTTGGTAATTTTGGAGGTGTAAGGGCAAATGTACTAATGAATGCACATGCTAAGTGTTGAAGGGTGATTAGCTGTGGAGATAAGTTTTGGTGGGACTAGTATTTCATGTTTGGGTATAAATGGTGGTACTATATGGAATAAGGGTATTTTGGTAATTTTAAAGGTGCAAGAGTTATTATACTAGTAAATGTACATACTAAGTGTTCAAGGGATACTATGTATGGAATTAATGATATCGTTAAGGCTTGGGTTTGCTATGATCTATGTGCTTATGGGTGTAATGATATGTTTTGTGTATTTATATGTGAATGTGGACTAAATATGTGTGTAGTGTAGCTTGCCTTGCAAGGAGCTAATGTATGTTGTGTATGATTTATTATATGTGTAATATGAGTGATGTGACTTGTTATAAATGATATGATCTTATGTACGGTTATTATGGTATGACATGTATGGTTATAGGCCCTAGGTAGATTTGAGTAGTTGTGGGGATCTAAAACAAATAAAGAGGGTGGAGTGAGTAAGAAGAAGTGGAGAAAAGCCTAAACGTACTGTGACATATGACCGATAAAATAAAGGAAGGAAATAATAAAATAAAGAGTTAGAGTAAATTCTTACATGGGAAGTGTAAGTCTTGCATGGAGGAAAAGCTTATGTGGGAAAAATTAGTTTGAAGGTTAATGAAATACCCCAAAACTCTAATTTAGAAAATTATGTTAAAATAGGAATTTATTAGGAAAATTAATTAAATAAATTATTTTAATAAAATAAGGTGGAATATTTAAGGCAAAATTAAGAGGAAAATAATAAATAATTTAATTAGGAAAAATTAGAGTATTTTGTTAATTAAAATAGAATTTAGGAAAGTTTACCCAAAATATCCTAAATGAATATAAAAAGGAAATCTAATTATTATTTTACTAAATATTATTATTTTTAAGATTCCAAAAATACCAAAATATTCTAAATACCCCAACCAACTTATTTTTCCTCTTTTCTTTTTCCTTTTTCTTTCCTTTATCTCATTTCTCCTTTTTCTTTTTTTCCCTTCTTACCCCAGATTAGGCCTGCGCCCTCCCAACCTAGTCTTCCTCCATCTTCTTTTCCCGCGCGGCCCAACCCATATCTTTTTTTCTTTCCCCTTCTTAGCTGCTCGGTTCCCTTCTCTCTTTTTTCTTTCCTTTTTCCCTAGACTGGCCGGCCACTACGTTGTCTTCCTTCCTCTCTCAAACCCTGCAAATTGAAGGCCTACAACCCTACCATCACCACCCACCCAACCATCGTACACCAACCTGCCACCTCCCTTCTCTTCCCCGTCCTTTTCCTTTCCTTTTCCGACCCCAACTTGCACTATACCCCTCTCATGCGTGTCCTTCTTCCCTTCCTTGTTCTCCAACCCGACCTAACCAAACCTGCAAATTGCAAGCTTGTACCAGCCTGCCACCATCAACCGGCGAGTATGACATACCCGTCCCTTGTCCTCTACCTCCTTTGTCTTATCCTCGCACCATTAGCCTATAAATATCCCCAATCGACCCCTCAATTGGTATTCTTTTCCTACCTAGTAAAATTCACTCCCTTGCGCCACCACTGCTTTAGATGCCACTACCGCCTGTGCCTAGTGCCGCCATTCGAAACAACTGCCAAACTCCTCCATTCATCGCACACCACCAAACCACACCACTTACCACTCCTAGTTCTCCTTATGCAAGCTGCCTCAGTCGTGCAAAATTAGCTGCTCAATCTTCCACTTTGCACCCCTCACTACCCTTCTTTCCGCCTTGTGCCACCATCCCTACTGCAGCCACCACTCCTTCTACCTCCCAAAACACTTAGCAATTCCCCCTCTTAACTCCCCCTACCTTCCTTTCCCCCTTCCTCCCTCTCCTTCACCCTCCCTCCCCCCTTCTCCACCACCTTCGGCCACCATAACAACCACTACCTATGTTGCTACCTTTGCTGCGCTGCCACCACTAGGGAAGCAATGGGTCTCGGACCCGACCCAGATCTGCTAGACCCGCCTCATTTTTAGCGGGTCTAGATCCATGATTTTTGGACCCGACGGGTCTGGATCGGGTCTGGGTCCACATATACCTTAAATGGTCTGCGTTTGGGTCCAGTTCTAGACCCAGACCTGATCCGCTAGACCCGTTTAATATACATGTGTGTTTGTGTGTATATATATATAAATACATACTAATATTATGTTTGTCATTATTGTCTTAATCTTATATAAACTCCTTATTCATTTTTTTTGAAAATTTATTTTTGTATACTTACTTTATAAACAATATATATAACATTGTATTCTAAAAGCTAGGGATATAAACGAGGTGTATTTTACCCAAAATTCGACGGATTTTTTCCAATGGATATGGATAAACGAATATGGATGATGGAAAAAAATACCCGTCGGGTTCGAGTACGGATACGGGTATGGCATATCCATACCCGTACCCATAACCATACCTGTATCCATATCCGTACCCATTTACCCGATATATAATTACCTTTTTGCCCTTAATTTTAAAATAAATATAATATAAATTAAAGTTAGAATTATCATTTAGCTTAACTCTAAATGGGTTTATCTGTCGGGTGATAGATTTATCCATCAGATAATATCCATTAATGGGTAAACGAATAATTCATCGAGTAACGGATATCCAACGGATACGGATATGGATATGTTAGCGGATATGGATGCGGGTACGGGTACGGATTAGGGTACATATTTTCTTATCGGATACGGATACGGATACGGATATGAGTATACCCACCCCGAACCTGCTCCATTTATATCCCTACTAAAAGTATTAAAACAACATTTGAAAAGTTAATATAACTATTTTAATATATTTATTTTTTCACTTAGATGATTTTTTAACAAAAAAATACATATTAAATTATATAAAACATAAATATATTTGTATTAGTATAGATTATTAATTATTATTATTTTAAAATAACCAGACCCATTTAGGACCCGTTTACCCGCTAGACCCAATGGATCTGGATTTGGGTCTGAACTTTTAAGACCTGACGGGTCTGGGTTTAGGTAATATAAACGGGTCTGGGTTTGGATATGGCTGGACCCGGTCCAGATCCGACCCATTGCCATCCCTAGCCATCACCATTCCAACCCTCTCGACCTAGAGAATCTACAACCACCGGAACCACCCTCTTACTCCCCCTATTCTATCCTAGAGATCCACTTCTCCAAATTCCCTTCCTCCTCTGCCATGAAGAACTTATGTGTCTTTCATGAAATAATTTGTATTTCTTAACCACGATTAGTGGGTTTTTCTTGGAAAGAGAATTAACCTTTCTAACTATTGCTCTACTCTAATTTTGTAAATGTGTTCTTGGAATTTAATTAAAATATATTTTCTAGTCTTAGCACTTAGTAGTGGATTGGTGGAAGGAAACCAGTCTAATACTAAGTGTGACGGTAACACCCCAAAATTTACTGTACTTGCTTCCGTATAAAACTTTTTAAAACAAAATTTTTCAGTAGTGAATTATGGGGGTGTTACAACTTTATAAGTGGTGAATAAAGTATTTTATAACAATAATTTCAAATTAAAATTTCATAAGAAATAAGTAGAAGGGTGGAAATTAATAAGCAAACGATTTATAGTGGTTCAAGAAACTCTGCAAAGTTTCTCTACATCTACTAATAAAATATTTTGCCTTTTGAATTTGAGTCTCTCTTTATTTATAGTGTGTGTTTAATGATGATCACTCCTCTCTTGGTTTATGACCCTACAATCTCAATGACCCTCTAGGAGATAATTTATAATTTGCCTATTTATCCTTTCTAGGTTTATGAGACTACAATCTCAATGAACTTTTTTAGGTGCTAGACAATATATCACTCTTCAATTGTATTTGAGATGATGAGTTTGAATAAATGCAATAAGAATCTTCACTAGATAGCATATGAAAGTGAGTAATCACTAGCGAATATTCTATCTAGCTGGACAAATAATAATTATAAGTGTTTGAGCACTCTAGCTAAATATGAAGAATAAATTGAGCACTAGAGAAGTGTGATTTGGATTTGAAAATGTAAAATCAAAACTCTATCTGATTCTTTATAAGATGTAAAAATGGTAATTTTAGAAGAGATATGCTTTCTTGATTGATGTTTATTAAAGTCTAACAACTCTTATTTATAGTTCTAAGAGATGAGAAAAATAGGCAACCATTGTGTATAAAAATTACTCCAATGATTGAGTTACAATGGGTAAAAAATCTCAGAAACATCCAGACCAGTTGATTGGTTTTCAAACTAGTCAATCACTCAACTAGTTTTTAGCACTACGCACCTTTATAAAACATATCATAACTTGAGCTACAAAGCTCGAAATTGAGTGCCATATTTTTTTTTTGTAAAGTAGAAATCTTCAGATTTCCAATGAGGTATTATTAATCCAAAAATAATGTCTATAGAATTTATGGTGAATTTTTGAAGTCAAATCATATGCAAAACTTCTTAAAATAGAATCAATTTAAGACAACCTTTTGCACAAATAATTGGAAATATTTTTGGTGCATGAAATCAATTTAAGATCATTAAAAATAATTTTTGAATAGGATTAGAAATATCAAATCATTGAAATATCTAAGTGTTCAATATGTAAATCATATATACATAAAACCTAAGACTGTAACATACTCTTTGAAGCTTGAGTCTTAAAATCTTGATCACTCTTATCCCTTCATGGTTTGTGTATTATACAAATGAAATTGAAGTACTTGAAGCTACAATATTATTTTGATCTCCTTGTAGATATTTGGCCTGTGCTTAGGATTTGATTTGTAAACTCGATCTCTTTAGCACTCCTCAACTTAGTTAAGTGACGAATACTTTACTTTTTCTATGATACACATGCACACTTAACAAGATAAGTCAAATTTATAATTGAGTTTATTATCATCAAAACAAAGGTTGATCAACCTATGAGGTCAACAAACTTAATAAGTTATATATACGTAATTTACTTATTAAGGAAGTATATGAGGGGAGTATAGCTGGTCATTTTGGTATTTATAAAACTATGAAAATATTAAAAGAAAACTTCTACTGGCCACGAATAATAAAATTAGTACAAGCTATTAGTGAAAGATATATGATTTGTCAAAATAGTAAAAGTTTCTTCTATAAAGGATTTCATACTCCTTTACTAGTTCCTAATCAACCGTATAAGAGTGTTAGCATGGTTTTTTCTTGGGTTTAACAATGAAAAATATGGGAAAGGATTCTATTCGAGTGGTAGTGGATAAGTTTTCTAAAATGACACATTTCATATCTTATGATAAAACAAATAATGCAACTCATGTATTAGATTTATATTTCAAAGATATAGTAAGGTTACATAGAGTTCACAAATGTATAGTGTCGAATAAAGATGTGAAAATTTTAAGCTACTTTTGGAAGATACTTTATCATATGTTGGGTACTAAGTTGTTGTTTAGTACATCTCATCATCTATAAAAGGATGGTCAAACTAAAGTGACTAATAGAACTTTAGAAAATTTACTAAAGGATTAGTTAATACAAGTACTAAAAAATTGTGATATAAAACTGGTACATGCTGAATTTATTTAAAATAAGAGTCCTTCTAGTACAACTCATTTGAGTCCTTTTTAAGTTGTCTATGAGGTGAATTTTTATTTACCTATTGATATGTTGTCACTAAGAATATGAGATACTAAGAATTACAATGCCAAAGAAAGAACTAAAGAAAGAACTAAATTCTTTAAAAAAACTTCATAAACAAATTAAAAAAAACATAGAAAAACCTAATACCAAATACCAAACTCAAGCAAAAAAAAATTGAATTGAATAAGTGTTTTTACTAGTAGATTTTGTTTGGTCATACTTAAAAAAAAAGAAATATTTCCAAAATTAAAAATAAAAAACAAACTTATGCCAAAAGTTTATGGACCATTTAAAATCTTAAGATAATTTAAAAATAATACATATGAACTAGAATTACCTGAATACTATGGAGGAGTTTCTAGGGCTTTCAATATCGGTGATTTATTTCCTTATCATAGTAATACTAATTTGAGGACAATTTTTTCTTTACAAGGGGATAATGATGCTTCAATCTTATTCTTCTAAGGATAAAGAATAAGAATTAACATACTTAGATATGGTACTATTTATTCTTAAATATTTTAATACTTCTAATATTTTGTTAAGTAACTCTTGCAAATATTATATATGTTTGCAAGAAGATCAATCCATTAAAGATATTTGATTTACAAGACAATGACATTACAATATTACAAAGTTGCACCGAAGATAAGGCTATAAGATACAAAGGTTGATTACATGTGTCAATTCAATTTATTACATGTTTAGAGTTTTATGTAGCTTTATTATTTTATTATATAATTTGTAACGTTTGTAATTTGTACTATATATCTAATATAAACATGTGTGTGGTTAGCCTTTGTTAATTAGGCTGGATCTATGGGATTAATTAATGAAAGGTAAATTAAGGCCTACATGTGTGTATATATGTATAGGGTATTGTATATTGAGAGAAAAATTATGACTATATGAATGAATGAAAGAGTAAATTGACAATTAGAGAGCCTTTAAAACCGCTTCTTCTTCTTTTCTTCTTCTTGAGGAGTTACAGATTATTCTCTAGAGAAAAAAGAGACTTCTCTATGAAAGGGACTTGATCTTGGATTAGATCAATACCACATTATCAAAGCTACCATGATCAACATACATAAGTCAAACATACAATTGTTTTGGGAAGAATTATGCAACTTATGATCCCCAAGTAAAGGTCCTGCCACTACAACAAACTGGTGCATTAACGACCAATTTAGCGACCAAATTTTTTTTTGTCGTTATTGATATATTATTAACGACCATTGTCAAAAGTCGTCGTTGATGGTATATCTATTGCGACTAATATAATTTTTGGTCGTTAATCATTAATTTATTGGTTGTTAAAAATATTTAAGTTCTATATATATATATATATGTTTTATAATAGTTTTTTTTTTCAAATCTCTAAAATTAAAAAAAAAACACTTAATTACCCCAACTCCTTAAAAAATAAATTCACCTCCCGCGCGCCCTATACCCATTAATATGTTTCGGCCAAAAAAAATCCAAAATTTCACCTCCCGCGTGCCTCTACCCATTCTTATATTTCTAAATACGTAACTATCTGTAACCTGTCGTCCCTCCCCTTTGTTCGATGTCCATTCCCCTGCCCTGACCGTCTCCTTCTTAACGGCTTCATCCCAGACTACACCACACAAGCTGCCACTGGTCGAGCAAACAACACACAGTTGTTGTTCCTCGTCGTCGTCGTCGTCCAATATAGAAACAGCAGCCACCAGCAATGCATGAGGACATCCGCGACGTGCCACTGCTCGTCCCCCTCCAGCACCGCTCATCACCGGCGAGTGGTCCTTGACCACTGGCGAAGCTCCGACACCCCTCACTCCCTCAAATTTTGCTGCAATACATTTGGTATAAATACTCAAACCCTAACTAATTTTTTGATTAATTTTAAATGAATTAGCTTATGATAAGATTATTTAGTTGTTTAATTGTATATATATGTGTTGTATGAATGATTTAGAATGGTTAATTGTATTGGTTATGGTTGATTTGTGAAAATTAGATTTGTGACCTAGCTATATCAAAATTTGTTGGTTTTATTCAATTTTGATAAATTGAATATATAATATCCTTGAAAATGTATCTAATTTCATGTTAGAACTATCAATTTGAATTTTTTGTGCGAAATTAATCGGAATTGGATTCTTAGGTCAAAATTCTTGCGGATTAAAATTGAATTGTGTAATCGAGTTATTTTATTCAATTGAATATACAATTTGCATTAGATTATGTTTAATTTCATTTTCGACATGTCAATTTAAATATTTTAGCAAGATTTGACCAGATTTAGAGTCCAGGCTAAAAACCCTAATTATGTTAAATTGGATGTTTCATTTATTGTTTTAATCAATTGAGTATATGATTAGATGCTATCTTGAAAGTAAAATATTAGGAAGGGTTTTGATGGATGGTGGTGCTGAAGTTTTTCTTCATTACTTTATATTGTTATATAAACTCTTTTTTATGTCCTTAGAATATTTTCTATGTTAATTCATTTAAGAAATCTTTAATCATTCAAGTTGATAAAATTAGATAAAGAATATGATGATGATCAACATTGACATTTTTTTAACAAGAAATAAAATATGATATAATTGGTATAAATATTCAAACCCTAACTTATGTTTTGATTAATTTTAAATGAATTAGCTTATGATAAGATAATTTAGTTGTTTAATTATATATATATATGTGTGTTGTATGAATGATTTAGAATGGTTAATTGTATTGGTTATAGTTGATTTGTGAAAATTAGATTTGTGACCCAGCTATATCCAGATTTGTCGGTTTTATCTATTTTAGATATTTTAGATAAATTGAATTTACAATATCCTTTAAAATGTATCTAATTTCATGTTAGATACTTTATTAATACTTTATTAATGATGTTTGGTATTATATTTATAATCCTTGTTGTGTATTAGTCAAAATGATAGTGTGCATGTTTTATCTAATTGACAATTGTTTTCTAATTGTTATGTTCATGCCTTTTTTTCCTTTAGAAAATGTCACCCAATAAGGAATGGATTGGCCTTGTTGATGATCGCTTTCATGATCTAGCATATTTTACTAGGGTTGAAGAATTCTTGAAATATGCTTTTCCAAAAATTAATACAAATTTAATTAGATGCCAGTGTATCAATTGTGTTAATGGAGTGTATTATGTACTATATTTTGGTAATGTGTTATAATGCTGATGAAGATAGGGGACAATATCTTCTACCAAATGCTGTTTTATAGAATATAATTGTTTATATTAATAGTGTGGTTGTAGGTTTCAAGGAAATAGTGTCCCCAGTTAAATATAAGATTGATCGACCTAAGTATATATCTCCGGGTCAATTAAATGCTATTGGCAAGGGGCACGGCCATGGATTAGGATTGAATACGTTTCTACTATCCGCTAAAATCGGTGGTAACATTCAAGCCACTGATAAGATAAATGACATTCTCCAATTATCATCAACTCCAAGAGTTGGCGCTAAACGCATGTCCAGCACTACTAATGTCTTTGTAGTGCAAAGGGACCCCCCCTCCTCCCTTACTCAATGAGGATACTGCTCCGCAAGGCAAAACAGTTGTTGCCCAAGGTGGAAACAATCATGCCATTACTGAAAATTTCTTCCAGTCTTCTCATATGAATCTTACAAGTGGAGGTATGACATATTAAGCTTTTGATTATTCTTATTTTACTTAATTCTTGGTCAATTTTTTTAATAGTTTTATGTAATAGATAATTCTACTCAAAAGATTTGGAAACCTTGAGGTAGAAATAGGTGTCAAAAAGTGGAAAGACTTAGCGGTGGAAACAAGCGACCTGTGACTTTTTTAATGGTTTTGTTACTGGAGATAATAGCCATGAATGGAGTAGGCACATAGGTAAATTAGTTTGTGATCGCAACATAATGCCTATTCGAATTCAATCTTGGGACGCAGTTGAAAAAAGACACAAGGACCACATCTGGGCTGCAATGATGGTAATTAATTTTAAGTATTCATTTTGATATTTCATTTACTTTTACTTGTGCTACTGCGAACCTTTTCTCTTTTTCTGTATAATAGTTTCCTTTGACTTGTTAATTTTTGGTTCCTCAATCAATCATTACTTTTGTGTTGCAGTAGAAGTTCTCCAATGATGACATAAAGAGTTACAAAAATTCTACTCTTCGTCACGTGAAAGACTTGTGGAACACTTGGAGGGGAGATAATCACAGAACTATTAAAGGCTTGGATATTCATGAACAATTTAAGCTTAAACCAACTACGATTGAGGAGCAATACGATTGGGAGTGGCTGGTGAAATGTTACTATCATAGTCCAAAGTTTGTGGTAAATCACTAATGAATGATTGATTAGAAATATTTATATATTTGATTACCTTGCTAATTATTCTTCTCTTATTTATCATATAATACAATATATCTACACGGGAAATGAGCCAAAGAAATACAAACAACTGCTTGATGATGGACAACAAAAGTCTTCATCGTAGTGGCAGCAAGCCTATCGAGAGATCACCTATGATATGGTATATATTATATGTATTTGCCTATGAAACACAAGATATAAAGTTTTCCAACACACTACTTTTGCCTTGTTTTTAATCCTTATAGATAAATGTTATATTATCTAGGGAGAAAAAGATGGAAAACATCCAAATTATGGCACCGTTTATTTTGAAAGCCATAAAAAGGGTGAAGAAATAGCTACAACCGAAGCTGCAGACATCCATGTACACCTTTTTTCATATATTATTCATTTTATTAGTTCTATATATATTTTATTGTCTAACTAACATTCTTTGTCTTGAAGTCTCAAATTATTGAGGTCCAAGCTGCTGAATCCTCCCTGACTCATGTTGAGGTGGCTGAACGTGTGCAAGGAGTGACTCAAACCAGGGGCTATGTTCCTATCTATGGTTGTGGATTGAAGTCTAGAGATATTAGAGGCCCTTACAAAGGCAAGGAAAATCTTTTGGCGGATCTCAAGGAAAAGGATGCTGCTATTAAAAGAAAAGAAGAAGAGATTGAGAAAAAGAATCAAGAAAATCGAGTGCTAAAAGAAAGAATGGACAAATGGGAACCTGTCATGGAGAAGATTTTGAAAAATGCATGATTTTGATGCTTGATGGAAAATGAAGAGAATGTACATGATGATATAGAATACATGCTTGCTTCTCCATCTACATTAGAGGATACTGGATACCCTTGAACATGAGGTTAGTTAATTGTTAAATGTGTTAATTATTATGAGTATGATTCTAACTAGTTGTCTAATAAGCTTAAGTAACTACTTTAGATATAACTAAATTCAAATAAGCTACATATGGTTCCTAGGGATGAATTTTTAAAATTAACACACATAGGGACCCTCCTAAGACAACTACATTTGACTTTTGAGCGATTATAATTAATAAGCTAATACTAATGGTTAGGAAATTATAAATATTTAGAGTAGTAACGAAGACTTCAGAATGACTTAGACATAATACATCCGGTAGTTTTGTTTAGTTCTTTACATTACTCTCTATACATTGAGTTGTACTTTCAATTTATAGTTTTGCTTCATACTTTGTTTTATCTCTAACGGTTTATTTATTAAAATGTGTATCTAGTAACATCGAAGTGGATATATTTTTGAACATATCGTTGATTTTGAAAAGCTAACCGGTGGTGATAATATTTCCTAGTAGAGGTGAGATTTCTTCTCTTAACCTTTTGTGCATGTAATTATGTATATCTTTATAATGACCTTCGTTTTTTATTTCATACTTTATTTTTACTCTAATGGTTTATAAAAATATTTCCCTATTAGTTTAATAGGGAAGAAAAATATTACCCTATTGTTGGGAACATCCAAGCCTTTGGAAATATATTTGGAACTTTTGGAATGTATTTATAGATATAAGTACTCATTATACATAAAAACACTATGTAGACATGGAACTTCTTATTGAATTCAACAATATTTCACTACTTTGACAAATGTTCTAGTGTTACATAAAGAATTCCTGATGGCATCACCTAGCAACAAATATGTGATGAAGGAGGGTGTTAAATATTGAATACAAAAAATTTGGATCATCAATGAACTCGTCATAGATTGATTCACTGATATTGTGGGAGTATGCTAGCTAAGTCTTTTGTTTCTTCACCTTTAATACAATAGTCTTACGTTGCTATTCAATCTGTAAGATCCGAGAACTTAGAATAAGATTATGGAGGAGGTCTTTACACTAAATTTTGCATATGTTTATGATCATTATTACATATATAGTTCAAGATGAATGTGAATATCACAATTCACAATTCACAATTTAAACAATAAATAAATAAATAAAAATAAAAAACACACATAATTTAATACACAATTAAAGGGGGAGTGGGGTGGTTTGAGAGGGGGGATGTAAAAGTAGTCTTACGTTGCTATTCAATATGTAAGATCCGAGAACTTAGAATAAGATTATGGAGGAGGTCTTTACACTAAATTTCGCATATGTATATGATCATTATTACATATATAGTTCAAGATGAATGTGAAGATCACAGTTCACAATTCATAATTTAAATAATAAATAAATAAATAAATAAATAAAAAACGCACATAATTTATCCATCTATATAATGTATATCATCAAATAGGGTTGAATTCATTGAAAGCAGCCTCTAGTGGGTTGTGAATACACACACACTCGATCTGCATACTTCTGATAGGAAGCCAAAGAAAGAGAAAAAAAGTTCATACTTCAGATATCATATAAAAATAGTTGCAAATTAATGCATATATATATACACACACACTTAGTGTATCAATCATGTATAGATCTCTACTATTGTTCTATCCCCTATCAAATTTGAATATGTTTGAAATGGAAATATCTCAATATTTGTATAGCAAGATGTTTGTTGGTCTTTGAATTCTTTCTGTTGTGTTAGTGGGGTATATTGTATACAAAATTAGAAGTAGTGTTATCCATGGTTTTGAATCGAAGAAAAACTTGATCCGGAGTGTAAAGGCTCTTTCTTCTCTTCTTATGTCTAGATCATATTAAATTAGTAAAATTTTAAATAATGAAGAAATCATATGTAATCGATGATTATAATGTATGATAGTAATGATAACTCCCACAAAAATTCTCATTATGGTAACAACAACAACACTGCGTTAAAAGTTTTAAACCAGGTGAGAGCATACTAGTAAAAATAAGACGACATGTGTTATATACATGTAATAAGATATAGGATATGTGTATTAATTATGTGTATATGTCATTGTTTATTTTATACTTATATTAATTATTATTTTTATATTTCTATTGTTGCAGATCCAGTTTATTTTGATAAACTTACCAATTCTATTGTGTCCAATGGATAGAATGATTAATTCTTAAGCGGCTGCTAATTATGATATTTTTTAATGCAACGACATATTGTAGCTCTTTTGTAATATATTTATATTTGATCATAGCCGAAAATTGTACCAGTCATTTGATATAAATTATTTGTATGAATATTTAGTTGAATGTTTAATTATAAACATATATTTAGAAAATTATATCCATATGTTAGAATGGATATATATGTATGCAGTTACAGGATTTGAGAATACCAAAATGGATATATATGCATGCATACAGGTAAAGATCTTGAGAAGATTGAAATAGATATATGTACGCATATATGTACAGGTCTTGAAAAGATTGAAATGGATACATGTATATCCATATAGGTGCAGGGTTATAGATGAATATTGAAATGTTGATTGTATATATTATTGAATATATAATTATGTCATTTACGACCAATAAATTATGTCGCAAATAATGAATGAATTTTAGTATTGACGGAAAAATTAGTTGTTATTGGTGTGATACTTTTTTAATTATGATAAAAAAAATTGGTCATTAATATTATTTATGATAGTGTATTTTATTCGTCGTTATTTTTTTAGCGACCAACATCATACGTTGTCGTTATTACTTTTAGCAACAAACGTCATAAGTTGTCATTATTAGTTTCAGCGGCCAACACTTTGCGTCGTTGTTATTACCTTTAGCAACCAAAATTATATGATGTTGCTATTGCATTAGCGACCAACATAATATGTAGTCGTTATTACTTTAGCGACCAAAAATTTTTAGTTGGTCGTTAAAGCCTTTAACGAGGGAGCAATAACGACCACTAACGACCAATAAATCTTTTGGTCGTTATTAGCTTTAGCAATCAAAATTTGGCCATTAGCGACGAAATTTGTTGGTCATTAAAAACCTCATTTTTAGTGTGCCTTATAGAAAATTATTCATCTATAATCTTCCACATCATTAGTTCTAATCGTTACTTCAGATAGCATCTCTTAGATGTTTGGTTGGTAAGTTTTAATATGTTATAAATGAATGGGTATGAGTAGTATATGGCTTAGCAATATTTGTTTATCTTATCTAATTATAGTATTTTGATCATCACATGTATCTTTCAATATGTTATACTATGTCTTACTCTGATACCTTCTATGTATTCCATGTGGGATTTTTATATTAGTCCTGTATAACAAGATATTTAGTACCATTTTACTGATGAGTTTAGTTTCTGGGCCCTTGCCTATTTGCTAGTTAGTGATGTTTGTAGGTTATCTTGTGGGTTAGTCTAAGGCTAATAGTTTGGGTTGAGAGTTAGAATTATCCGGTGTCATTTATGATATCTTTGATCCGATTGTTCTTGGACCCTTATGTCCTCTTATATTTTTCTCTCATTTAAGTTTTGTAACTATCGGTGTTTGTTTTATTTAGAATAACGATCATTTGTGTGTTCTTTATAATACAATTCTTTAAATTGTGTTATTAATTTAAGCAACGTAATGATTTTAGCTTTAGTACTTGGTATGAGAATGGTAGAAAAAATTAGACTCATACTAAATGTGGCGGTAACACCTTATATTTTCATTGTTTTAGCTTCCACAACTAATTCTTTAAATGAAAATTTGAAGTCCTGAAAAAATAGGGATGTTAAAAGCAAACACTCATCAAGGGACACACACGCTCGGCAAGACACACGCACTCTCGACAAGGAATAGTGTTTGCTCGGTAAAACAGACGCATGCTTAACAAGAAAAAATAATTGGCTAAGATCGAGGGAGATCAAGAAATTTTGGTCGAGACCGAGGGAGAATAAATTGATTAGCAAGATAACCAAGATCGGGGGGAACAAACTCACCCGACAAGACTAACTTGCTCGGCAAGACCAATCAATACCAAGGGAGAATAATGAAAACTAGGATGAGAGATGGGGAAGGTAACACAACAAGGTGAGAGGTGTTTGGCTAAGCAGCTTAGTCGAAAATGGTGGTGCATCTCAATCTTACTCTTCTAAGGATAAAGAATAAGAATTAACATACTTAGAGATGCTACTAAATTTTCTTAAAGAATTTAATACTTCTAATGTTTTGTTATCTAACTCTTGCAAGTATTATATATGTTTGCAAGAAGATCAATCTATTAAAGATATTTGATGTACAAGACAATGGCATTACAATATTACAAAGTTGCACCGAAGATAAGGCTATAAGATACAAAGGTTGATTACATGTGTTAATTCAATTTATGTTTAGAGTTTTATGTAGCTTTATTATTTTATTGTATACTTTGTAACGTTTGTAAGTTGTACTATATATCTAATATAAACATGTGTTTGGTTAGAGTTTGTTAATTAGGCTGGCTCTATGGGATTAATTAATGAAAGGTAAATTAAGGCCTACATGTGTGTATATATGTATAGGGTATTGTATATTGAGAGAAAAATTATGAATATATGAATGAATGAAAGAGTAAATTGACAATTAGAGAGCCTTTAAAACCTCTTCTTCTTCTTTTCTTCTTCTTGAGGAGTTACAGGTTATTCTCTAGAGAAAAAAGAGATTTATCTATTAAAGGGACTTGATCTTGGATTAGATCAATACCACATTATCAAAGCTACCATGATCAACATACATAAGTCAAACATACAATTGTTTTGGGAAGAATTATGCAACTTATGACCCCCAAGTAAAGGTCCTGCATTATAGAAAATTATTCATCTATAATCTTCCACATCATTAGTTCTAATCGTTACTTCAGATAGCATCTCTTAGATATTTGGTTGGTAAGTTTCAATATGTTATAAATGAATGGTTATGAGTAGTATATGGCTTAGCAATATTTGTTTATCTTATCTAATTATAGTATTTTGATCATCATATGTATCTTTCAATATGTTATACTATGTCTTACTCTGATACCTTCTATGTATTCCATGTGGGATTTTTATATTAGTCCTGTATAACGAGATATTTAGTACCATTGTACTGATGAGTTTAGTTTCTGGGCCCTTGCCTATTTGCTAGTTAGTGATGTTTGTAGGTTAGCTTGTGGGTTAGTCGAAGGCTAATAGTTTGGGTTGAGAGTTAGAACTATCCGGTGTCATTTATGTTATCTTTGATCGGGTTGTTCTTGGACCCTTATGCCCTCTTATATTTTTCTCTCATTTAAGTTTTGTAACTGTCGGTGTTTGTTTTATTTAGAATAAGGATCATTTGTTTGTTCTTTTATAATATAATTCTTTAAATTGTGTTATTAATTTAAGCAACGTAATGATTTTAGCTTTAGTACTTGGTATGAGAATGGTAGATAAAATTGGACTCGCACTAAATGTGGCGGTAACGCCTTATATTTTTATTGTTTTAGCTTCCACAAGTAATTCTTTAAATGAAAATTTGAAGTCCTGAAAAAATAGGGATGTTACAAGCACACACTCATCAAGGGACACACACGCTCGGCAAGACACACACACTCTCAACAAGGAATAGTGTGTGCTAGGCAAAACACACGCACACTTGACAAGAAACAATAATTGGCTAAGATCGAGGGAGAGCAAGCACGTTTGGTCGAGACCGAGGGAGAATAAATTGATTGGCTAGATAACCAAGACTGAGGGGGAACAAACTCGCCTCGATAAGACCAACTTGTTTGGCAATACCAAGGGAGAATAATGAAAACTTAGCTGAGAGAGGGGGGAAAGTAACACAATGAGTTGAGAGGTGTTTGGCTAAGTGACTTAGTTGGCAATATATGGTGGCGGTGGGGGTGGCAGTGACGAATAAAGTGGTGGAAATGGAGGAGTTTGGGTAATCTTTGGTTAATTGGGTGAGCTACAAAGAACGACGCCGTGCAGGGAGGTGGTAGAGAAGTTGGTCGAAAATAAGGGAGGGAAAAGCTCAATGCAAAAAGGGAGAAAGAGATTTGGTAGCTTGGAATAAATGACCGAAAATGAGAGTGGGGTTATATGGCCGATTACGTGAGGAAGAATGTCATAGGGGAGATAGGAAGTAAGGTTAGGTGATGGAGCCACGCACAAAAAATAAGAGGAGACGAAATAAGGATGGAACAGTGGCGTACACGTGTGAAAGGAAGGAGATGATGATGCATGAAGATCTGTCATGGTTGGAAAAAGTTTGGTGTGTTTAATCAAATCGAACCAAATTCGGTCGGACGGCGAAAAGGGCTGCATAGCAGAGGATAGGAAGAAGAAAAGAAGGTGATAAGGATTAGAATGAGAGTTGAATTTATAATTTAAAGGATTAGAAAAATAATAATAATAATAATAATAATAATAATAATAATAATAATAATAATAATAAGGACTTGTTTGGTATGGGGTAATAGGGGTGAAAAAATTTCTCCTCTATTTTGTATCTTTTATATTAAGTGTTTAATAACAATAAATATATTTTAATAAAATATTTATTTTAGATTAAATTAAGATCTAAAATGATTAGAATAAATATATTTAATTTTAAATAAATTATATAAAATATGAAGATAATTTTTCTACCCCTATTAGTCCTATACCAAACGACCACTTATAATAGAATGTCATTGTGTCGGAATTAAAGTTAGATAAAACCGGAGGTACAAACACCCACAGCCAACCGCAACGTGCATCCGTGCGGTCCGGTCTCGACCAGAACAACAATTAATTAATTCAAACGTTGCTCCGAAAGAAGGGGGTATAATTATAAATAATAACAAGACAAAAGTCCAAAACGCCACCGAAGTGGTGGGACGTTTAAACGGCAGCAATTTTCAAAAAAAAAAATAAATAAATAAAACACTGCTTCGTTGTTGTCACTGCCTCCAACAATAATCAGCGGAAGGCATCCGATGGCTTCAATCATTAGATTGGATAATCAAAACATTACGCAAACCTACCGCATGCATAATCGTTCGTCGATACGTCCCCCATCCATATACGAGCCGTACTACTTAGACGCTCGTCCGCGTAATTAATGGTTCCGGAGCAGGCGGTGGGCAGCTGAAGGAGGAGGGAAGCTTTGATTGTGACGTGACTCCTACTGAATCACTGCACTCCTCCCTGTGTTTGAGTAGCAATTCCGTGCGGATCGCAAAACCCCTTGAGGTTTTAATGAAAATTGACAGGTCAACAGCTCTGTGCATTCTATAGTAGCAGAAGATCGGCTAATCTTACACGTCGATTGGTTTTGATGATTAGCGATTGGGGTCTTGGTGTATTATGAAGAGGTTGTTGTCATATTACTAATAAGCCTACCAAACCAATATTACTAATAAACTACTGCTTCAAATAAAAGGGATAAAAAAAAAAGACTGCATAACATAAATACAAGTATTATTTATCCAAGTCATATTTATAAAAGAAGGGGGAAAAAAAAGGAGGTATTTTTCACACACCAGCCTGCGTCGTTGTCAAATTTCGAATTCAATTAAGGATAACGATATTCAACGGCCAAAATTTCTCATTAAATTAGCCAAGCATGAGGAAATAGTGTGAAGGGCAGCACGCCACGTCGCTGCTACAACGATGACGAAACACGTTCGTCTCCTGTATACGTTAACTCCTGGACTAAATTAAAAATAAATAATTAATAATTGTGCGTGGAACATGGCCACATGACGCGAGCCCGACGACAACGAAATTAAACGTTGACCCTGGTGCCGATCAGCGTGCGTATTAAGATAGGATCCTAATCTTTTTATATCCGACGCCCGCCGCGCCACCATCCGTAGAATTCTCTCTTAAGCTTTGGCACGAATGTATTAATATAATATTGCTTCACCAACAATTGATCTGTCAGAGGTTCGCAGACATCCCTCCTCCTCCTCCTCCTACCCCTGCTGCCGTACATGTCGTTGGTAATGGTTCCCGATAAGACAGACGCTGGTGGGTTATAAGTTACAACTACTATCTTTTAAAAATGCTCCAACGGCTCGTTGCTCAGATACTGTCCGCAAAACGGAGGTAACGGCCGAAGTGCCGGATCCGTGGCCCCTCTGTCTCTGCGTGCCCACCTCTTCGGTTGTAGCGTCATTCTTGGATCCCAAACCCTCTTGAGTTGAGTGTTACGAACCGACCCGCCCGCAAACATTCTCCATAGAGGCAGGGTTGGAGTTGGAAACAAATCTCACGTCCGAGTTCGTGTGTGTGCCTGCCGTAAGAAATTGAATTGAATACTAGTAGCTGGCCATCACTCTTCCCATTTTTAACAACTTTCTGTTTTAGGAACCGCTGAGTTTTCGGCCCAGGTTATAATTTATATTTTTTCGACTTTAGTATTTTAGTACTCCCCTTTTTTTTTTTTTAAAAAAAAAAGGTTATTTCACCGTATAAGATCTATTATAAAGAGGACATAACGCTAAATACTTTATTGCCTATTTTATTCCTTTGTTTGTACTCGTAATTATAAAATAAAGTTACAAGGGTCAATAAGAGCAATACAATTAATATAAGGATATATTAATCACTTTAGGTATGAGAGTTTTAAAATGTTATTATTTTTTCATATGTATGCTAAAATATTATAAATCTTATATTATGAAACATATGGTGCATATGTTTTTCTAAGAAGTGTCGATGGACACTTGGTAATATGTAAATGTATCACATAAAGTAGTATAGTAAATACATTTATTACCAAAAAAAAAATTGAGCAAAATGTGGTCAATTAATAATAATGCCTTACCTTTCATCGTCATTTGGATGTCGTTTTTAAAAGCTCCGTCCCTTTTATTTTCCTTTTATTCTCTTGTGTTACTCTATAATTGTTAAAAATTCTCACAGATAACCTCTTCTTCGTCTTCTTCTTCTCCATTGACACACACCTCTATGTATTGGTCTTCCTATCTTGCTAGTTCTTCATTTTTTCCTCACTTGTTCTAGCTACAACTTCATTAGTTATGATAATTTTTTTCAAGGTTGAAGTTTAATGCAATATCTGGCTCGATGATGATGAGAACTACAACGGTTGCATATGATGGTTTGTGAGGTGAGATGTGTTGGAGTTGATCGTTTCTTTGAATATGAGCTTAGATCTAAAAGAGATGGCCATATCCAAAGTTTATAGGGTTCAAAAAGTGTAGCCCCAAATTAATGGTGAATAGTAAATGTTTAAAAATTATTGATAAGACTATCTATTTCAACAAGGCCTACCTTATTTTAGAAAAACTTATTCTTAAAGAACTTCACAATTAAACGTGATTGACTTGGATCAATTTAATGATGGATGACCTCTTAGAAAGTTTTCTTGGATGTGTGTGAATTGATTAAAAAGCATGTTAAGCAACACTCGTGTTGATGTGCAGTTAGTCATTGATCTCTAAAGCACTCAAGAATAACTACCCGCAACTCTAGTGCGACCAGGGTTTTACAAAGAGCCTCTAATTTTAGCAAATTTAATTCCTAGTTTCGTTATTGGAAAACGAGGTGCACTCTCTTCGATTCCAAGATTGGGAGACCTAATTTTTTTGTGTCTTGATCAATTCAATGTGATTACTCATATTTGAATTATCTCAAATTAAAAAAAAAATATTAGATTTGAGTTCATTATGTACTTGCTTGTCTCAGATCTGTCACATCAGAGCTTTATGTTTGGTACATTCAACTTTGATTGGGTGTGTTCCCTTAGATATGAGTGTGTAACAGTCCTGATGTCTCTTTGTTGGTATTTGAAGTACCCAAGCCTAGGCATATTCAAAACATTCTAATTCAATTAATTATTTCTTAAAGGTGCATTCTTTTCCTAATTGATTAATTGTTCAAATTTGCCTCCAATTAGAATTGTGGTCCTTTTTACAGCGCAGTATGATGGATTTAAAGAAGATCAATTTGTTCGACTTTTGGATGAAATAGAATTAGGTTTTCAAGTTATTATTAGATCAATGTCTAATTGGAGTGTTGACCTCCTAGGTCAACCAATGTCATAATTCTTATTTTGATAATAACGAATATGTTCAAGGGTTTAACTTATTTGTTTAAGTGTGCATGAATTACAATAGTCATATGGATGCTCGACCACACTTATTCAAACCATCCTTCAAGTGCAAAACTTAAAATAGCAATCAAGTTTCTAAGTGCACTTAAATCAATCAATTTCTCAAGTACATGGTATAATAGAATAATCAAGTTGAAAAGCACAAGAGACCATTTTGTCAATGTGCCTAGAGACTCAAGATCTCATTGTTTAATCTTTAAGTCTTAGTTTTTCCTGTAAGGTTGTTTAACCATTAACACTTTTAATTTTATCCTTTGGTATGCTTTAACATCTTCCTTAGAATTTATTTTATGTAAATTATTTGGTGGTTTTAAACTTCAAACCTTTTTTCAAAGTGTTTTACAAGTGTTCGGTTCCAGCCCGAATTAGTTGATTGGTTTATGTTTTGAAAATTGGGACTTCAGACCTCTTAAAGACCTGAGAAATCGATTGACTAGTTCCTTAGGAAATTTTATCCTGGAAAATTTGTTTAAGTTCAACTTGAATGCATCAAATAGTTTAGTAAACCAATTGGGTGCTCTTTAAACTGATTGACTAGTTTACCGACCAAACAATGGACTAAATTATTGCAAACACTAATTTTATCTTGACTTAAACACATTGACTGGCTTGCTAAAATCAATCAATCATTTGGTTTCACTAACCAAGCTATGGGTTTGATTAGGTGAAAATTTATTTTTACCTCAGGTTAAATAGATTTATTGGTTTAAGCAAACACATTAACTGGCTATTATAACACATAAGCTAATTTACTCAACTGTTTGTCTGCTCTTATTTGCTCAAAGAACCAAAAATTCAAAGCATCAAACCGATAGGTTGGTTTATGCAATGATAACATTTTCATTCCAAGTTGAACATATTCTTTCAACTGATTATCCCAATCGATCAATTGGTCAGAGTAGCCGACCTATTGATATCTTAAAACAATTGATTAGTCAACTTTAAATGTTGAAACATTTGCCTATTTGCTTTTTTTTTTAGCAACAACTAGATTGATTTCTCATGGTATATATAACATTTATTGGGTAGAATAAAAATAAATTTTGCGCTCTTATTAATTACACGTCCAATTATTTACTCAGTCTCTTGTAATGAATTCTCAACATACATTTTCAAATCATATTTTGTTGAGAAAATCATAGAAGTGTTTCCTGCTTACTCAACTTGGCTAGAACCAATATTTAATTATTAGATTACATTATTCTATCTAGATTACATCTCACAAATTATTCTTACACTTTATATCTATAATATTTTTGAAAATTTTGGTAATAGCAATACCCTTTATTAAAATTCAATACTAAGAGATTGTTAGAGTGAATATCATTATTGAGAGATTTTGAGGATAGAATATAGATGAGATAAATAGGTGAAGTTGTAAATCAACTTTTAGAGAAATCGTTGGAATTGTAGTTTCATAAATTTGGAATAGTGATCATGAATAAACTAGTCACAATATTTCAAAAATACAAAAGGGAGAGCATTTTGATATTAGAGGTAGATAAACCAAATTTGATTGTCTTGAACTACTATAATTGTTGTGTCAAATTTTTATATGCCAATTATTTTCCATTCTACCCTATTAACCCCCTTTAGGCTACTTTCATGGAGGTTGAGCTTTCATGTGTTCACCGTTTTGTTTTTGTGTGAAATGAAACATTAATGTCATGTGTCTCTCTCATCGTTAGTTTAGTTTGTTTGTAAATTCATTAATTTAATAGCCTTTCTCTAAGATTGAAGAACCTTTCTTAGGTTGTTGGGGGAGGGGGGGACCTTACGTTGGATTTGAATTATAAGAAGGTGTTTTTCCCCATTTAATTACAAAGTTGAGTGTATGGTATAGTTCCATAAAGAACTATAAGGATTAAAATCCTTCACTCTCCAACTTCAATTATATTTATATTCTTTATTAAAATAATATATACTTTAATTTTTAAAAATATTTTTATATAAAAAGTTAATAATAAAATGAATAATTTTTAAATACAAAAAAAAAATATTATTTACCTTCGTGTCGAGCCACGGCTACTAGCTAGATTTGCTTTTGTAAAGCTCCATCCTTCCCCTTCGGCCTTCCTAAGATCATTAATGTTTCCAACAGTCACTCCCTCACAGGGTCACACCCTTACATCGTTAGAGGCCATAAGTGATTTCGTTGCGCCATATTTCAAACATAACCATATGACGTGATGGGCCACGAAAATGCTGACGAAGACGTCCCATTTATTTTTTGCATGCGTAGTTCGTCTGCATCGGCCTAAGGTGTTGGAGTACTTACCGATGCCTGAGTTCCCGAAGTTTCGTTAAGTTGCACGTCCTGATCAGGTGGGGGTCCGGAGACGGTGGGTGTTACTGCCTGCCATGATATGCAACCGCAACGACTTAATTTTTTTTTTCATAAATATATTATTATAATTATTATTTTCCCTTTATTGGTAAAGATGAATAATCAGGTGGGATACCGTTCCCTGGCATCTCTTTGACCCTTTTGTGCTTAGGGATGTAAACGGGACGGGTATTATCCGAAATCCGACGGATTTTATCCGGCGGATACTTAAACGGATATGGATAAACGGATATGGATACGGATATGGAGGATAGAAAAAAATATCCGTCGGGTTCGGGTACGGATACGGGTATGGGATATCCATACCCGTACCCATAACCATACCCGTATCCATATCCGTACCCGTTTACCCGATATATAATTACCCTTTTACCCTTAATTTTAAAATAAATATAGTATAAATTAAGGTTAAAATTGTCATTTGGCTTAACTATAAATGGGTTTATCCGTCGGGTAATGGATTTATCCGTTGGACAATATCCATTAACGGGTAAACGGATAATCCGTCGGGTAATGGATATCCGACGGATACGGATACGGATATGTCAACGGATATCCGTTCGGGTACGGGTACGGATTCGGGTACGGATACGGGTATGGTATACCCGACCCGAACCCGCCCCGTTTACATCCCTATTTGTGCTCTACCCTACGATGCATATGGTGCAATTGATGGCATTGTAATACCTATTTCAAACAATTTCGAAACTATTGCAAATTGGCATGATAAATTAGGCGTACCTGTTACTTGGAAAACAAGTATTTACTGCGCAAAAAATATTTGCGCAGTAAATACCTATTTTACCCCATCGGTGCGCGCACCAATTATTTAACCCTGCCATCTCTCCTTCTCTTTCTTACTCTCTCCCTATCTTCTCTCTATTTTTCTCTCAAAATTTAGTCCAAAGTCTCCCTCCCCGAGAAGAAATTTCAAGCAACCTAAGGTAAGTATCGTATTTTATTTTTAATTTTTAATTTATAATATATAATTATAATAATTTCTTTATTAGATCTGGTAAATTTTTTATTTTATTAAGTAGATCTGGTAGGTTTCGGCGAATTAGACCGAAAGCAGGGGCGGATTTCGGTGAAATCGACCGAAGGATGGGGGAGTTTCGGCAAAATCAACCGAAGGGAGGGAGGGAGTTCGGCTAATTTTGCCGATGGTATGGCCCGCTTTCGGCAATAATTGCCGATGCCCTGGCGCCGAAATTAAAAAAAAAAAAAATTGGAGCATCGGCAATTTGTACCGATGGGAGGGCCTGGTTTTGGCTAATTTTGCCGATGTAAGGCATGAGATTCGATAGAATCGACCGAAGTGAAGGCTTTGTTTCGGCAATTTTGCCGATGTGAGGGTCTCCTGGCTTAGTTTCGGCTAATTGGATTAGGGTTCCGGTTAATTATATATAATAATTTAATTTAATTTAATAATATATTTAGATTATGGTTAATTGATTATATTTAGGATGTAAAATTATATATATTAATTATAATTTATTAATAATATTAATTGTACTCCAATATTCTAATTAAATATAGATTTGGTAAATTATATCTTTATTGTATAGTTTTAGTTATTTGTAGGATATATAATTATATATATTAATTATAGTTTATTAATTATATTGATTATGCACTAATATTTTAACTAAATATAGGTTCGATAAATTATCTCTCTATTGTAGGGTATTGGCTATATTTTGGATATGTAATTATTTATATTAATTATGTTTTATTAATTATAATAATTATGCTGTCATAATTTAATTAAATATAGGTTTGGTAAATGATCTCTCTATTGTAGGGTATTGTCTATATATTTGATTTGTAATTAAATGTATTAATTATGGTTTTTTTAATTATATTAATTATGCTGTCATAATTTAATTAAAGATAGGTTTGCGTGTATTATGTTAATGATTATAATTATATTTATTAATAATAATTTGTTAATTATTAATTATGTTAATAATATATTTTGATTATGGTTAATTGATTAATTTTAGAAAAATATATTTTTAGATTTATTGTACTCTAATATTTGAATTAAATATAGGTTTTAGTAAATTGTCTTTCTATTATAGGATTTTGGTTATTTTTATGATGTAAAATTATATATATTGAATATAATTTATTAATAATATTAATTTTACTCGAATATTGTAATGAAATATGGGTTTGGTAAATTATATCTGTATGCTATAGTTTTGGTTATTTGTAGGATATATAATTATATATATTAATTATGGTTTATTAATTATATTGAATATGCACTAATATTTTAACTAAATATAGATTCGGTAAATGATCTCTCTATTCTAGGGTATTGGCTATATCTTTGAAGTGTAATTTGTATATATTAATTAAGGTATATTAATGATATATGCTAATTAAATATTTTAATTATGGTTAAGTTGATTAAATTTGTTTATTATGTTTATAGATTTGTTAATACGTTGTTAATTATGTTATTGTATTATTTATATATGATTAGATGTTTATTAGATTTAATTATATTTTCATTAAATATGTTAAATATTATTATGTGATAGGAATTATTTGTGAATGTTTTTAATTATATTGATAGGATAATAGGTTAGATTTGTTTAATATTTTTGTTAAATGTATTTATAATAGATACAATATGTTTATGTTTGAATTATATTTAATTATGTTGCTAATTTGTATGGAATATATTTGGATAATTCTGGTTGGATTATTGAAAAAATAGATGAGGACATACCATAATTAAGTATACTTTAGTTGTTATATTATACTAAATTCCTACTAGTAAGTAATACAAATATTGTTGATATATGTAATGAATAAAGTAGAGGATTAATGTAAAGAGATTGTATTTGAGTTATATGGTTGGGTATACAGATCTCTTTGGCTATCATAATATGAGTTGATATTTATTAATGATATTAATTTCATGTATGTAATTAGGTTATATTTATGTTATCACGTATTACCTTCAATTCATATACATAATTAAAAATGACTTTATATATTTATTATTGAAATTCAGATGAGTCGCAGACAAGACAATGTAGTAGATAGAACCGATGGTCGGCATGTGACTGCTTCTGCACGACGTAACAGAACTGGTACTGAGCTACCTGCGTCGATGGCTCGTTTGAGAAATTTTGGCAGGAGTATTACCAAAGGATTACGACGATCTAAGAAATCTGGAGAACAAGAACCGGAAGAAGCATCAGAACAACAAGAATATGCAGAAGTTCGCGAAGAACCATCGTCTAGTCAACAAGGTCATAAATTTCCATCATTTATAGACTATGCAGGCCGTCCATCATTTGTGGCTGATGTTGGTACTGCGGGGTTTGGAGGTTTGGGGGCAAGAGGTCCGGGGTTTGGAGGTTTGGGTGTTGGAGGTTCTGGGTATGGAGGTTCTGGGGTTGGAGGTTCTGGGTATGGAGGTTATGCGGTTGGAGGTTCTAGGGTTGGAGATTTTGGGTATCGAGGTTCTGGGGTTGGAGGTGCTGGGTATGGAGGTTCTACGGTTTGAGGTTCCGGGTACGGAGGTTCCGAGTCAGGAGGTTTTCCATATCTTACAGAATATATAGATTTTCTTACCTCACCGGCGCAGCCTGCTATGGGAGGAGGAGGAGGAGGAGCATTGTCATCGACTTATGTGCGTAATGATGATGATGAGGAGGAGGAGGAGGAGGAGGAGAGAGGAGGAGGAGGAGGAGGAGGAGGAGGAGGAGGAAGAGGAAGAGGAGGAGGAGGAGGAGGAAGAGGAGGAGGAGAAGGAGGAGGAGGATAGAGATCATCATGATAGGGATGTTGGTGATGCTGGTGACGATAGTGATGATGAAGAGAGTATACAATTAAAGGATGAATGGTACTTGCTTGGGCCATGTCCAGGAGGTCCAATAATTCCTGATTTGATTCCTAGCTTTGGTGGTCACGCAGCTTTAGATTTATGGTTAGGAAAGGTAAGTTTAATATATTCATTATTTCTTAATTATTATTTTATATGTAATCAATCATATGTACACATTACATTTGCTTATTGTATTGATCAGGATCGGGGTTGTCTGAAGATCCACACGAGGCAGGAGGTTTTAAGAAGTTTTCTAGGAAGTGTCAATGATAGGATGTTCGCTCTGATACGACGAACAGGATTATCACACCTTCCATCCTGCACATTTGAACATGTGAACGTGCCGCTTATTTCAGCATTTATTGAGCGATGGCAACCAGACACAAATAGCTTTCATATGCCATGGGAGGAGATGACGATCACTCTTTTAGATGTACATCGTATATTAGGGCTACGAGTTGATGGTCATCCATTACATTTGGACATGACGGCGGACACGTGTGGGCAAATGATTGGTGCAATGGGTGCCTTATTTGGGATGGAGGAAATGCAAGCGAATGAAGTCACTCGAAAGGGCGGGCTTCCATTTAAATGGCTGCAAGAAGTATGTGAATCATACTGGTTAGGGGACGAAGCAAAAGCGATCGGGTATACATTATGGTTGATCGGCTTATCGCTGTTTGTCGATAAGACGGTTGATAAAGTTAATCCATACTTTATCATTTTCCTTCAAGATCTTAGCCAGGTTGAAGGTTATGTATGGGGTGCAGCCACACTTGCTTTTTTATATCGACAACTTGGCATGGCTTCTAGAGCCGACGCTGCTCAATTGTCTGAATGCATGACTCTATTACAGGTAATTTTATAATCAATATATATATACATATATGCCATACTCTATATTCATTATGATGCTAACAATCGAATATTATGACAGACGTGGATATATGAATACTTTCCTGGGTTTGGAGTGGAAAGATCTAGGTATGATCCAGACCATCCTCGTTGTATGAGGTGGTCTTGTGGCCAGAAATTCGAAAATCAATTGGAGACGCTCGAGTACTTTCGGGCAAAGATTGATGTTATGTCTGCGTCGAAGGTATGCTAAATCAATTATTTTATCCTCCTATATTATATTTGTGATATCCATATTTACTTGAATATTTTCGTGAAAGGTCAATTGGGATCCGTACGGAGTTGCTGATCCATATAGATATTGTCGTATGGCATTCTATCACGGTTGTATACACTGTTTGGACAAAGTTGAACCACATATGCCTGATAGAGTGACACGACAATTCGGTTATACACAAGTCATCCCTGAGGAGCCCATCAGGCCAAATAGAAACTCATATAGAGGTCCTTCCCTGAAGAAGTACAAAGTATACTATGCACACATGCTCGGGCAATGGTTCTTGAGGTATGAACATATTTTGGGCCCGGATGTTTTTGGACCAGCTGTTGAATACCCATGGGAAGTGGCCGATGATTATATGGATTGATATGTTCCGATAACGCATAGATATATATTGGCTACGACGGAAGAATATTTGGCTGAACATGCGAACGATGATCATCATATACCAGCCGAAAAACGTCTGAACAAAGCACGTAAAACTATTCGTCGATTGTATTGGAGGGGAGAGCCAGCTCCAAATTATGAGCAGTTAGTTACATGTATCGAAACCCTTGTGCGTGATTTAGGAGTTACTCCACCTCGGCGTGGCCATTTGTAATAAACTTCATGTATTACCGTATTGTTATGTGAAAACATTAACATATTTTTGTTAGAATTAATACCACCTGTCCTTATTATTTTACCATTGACTATTTGTGTTCAAATTTAAAAACATATCAATTCTTTTTTTATATATCCATAGTTTAGAACTTCGTGATAGAAATTATACTATATTTTATAAAATTACCACGTACATGTTACAAAGGATGTAAACTTAAATAAATGTACCATCCTAATTACAACAATTCTACATTAAAGTTGAGTCCGAAGATAAAGGATGAGGGTCTTGTGTGTCATCATGTACCAATGCACGCCATTGTTCGAATCTTGAAGAATATTGCGTATTCCATGTTGAAACGCTGCTATCACGATATCTATTCCAATTGGTATGTACTGGTGGGAGTGGAAAACTTTTCAAAAGATATACCTGTAGAAAAAAAAACTATTATGTCATCCATTCATATCATATTGAAATGGAAAAATTATTCATTAAACTTAGTGCTCACCGATATGTAGTGACTCATGTCTTGCAAGAAAAATATAGTAACTTCAGTTTCAGGACCTTGAATTCCGTGCATAGCCACTAAAGGTAGGAATGAGCTGCATGCATTCAATGAGTAATATGCGAACAACACACAGTAACGGGTTGCAATGACATGACCAATATCAGGCATTTCCATCCAGTGTGCCATCGGAGCTGGCCCTTCCCAGTGGGCAATAGTATTAAGAACTTGATCAACGCTTTCATAGACGAACACATTCTCGTACAACTGTCGTCTCGCCAATATCTCATGATACAAGTCGGTACGAATCTGAATCCATCGTTCTTCATCTCCTAGTATAATAGAAGCCAGTGCTCTGAAACCACAATTCCCATCTCCTAAAACATTACACCAGCTACTAATATAAGGAACTATATGTCGATTCATTTGAGTCACATATGGAAATTGAAATTGGCCTAATGACAGAAATGCCGATTGCTGTCCCCGACCCCGACCCAGACCCCGACGTTGAGTTGATCTAGGACGACTACAAAATTGTTGTTCTGTATACTCCCAACTAGATTGTTCCCTTCTAGTGGAGTTCCTTGGCCGACCCCTATGCTGCCGTACTTGTGGCTCGTCGAAAGGTGTTCTCTGGGGAACTGCAATATTAAATATCTCTCTAGCCAACTGATTCTGTATTTCAGGTGGCTGGCGCATAACAGATTCCATCGAAATATGGAGCAAGTGAGATGCAACATCAATTGGTTCTTGGGGTCTCGGTGGAGTAATGGGTCCATCTATGTCGAGTTTCTTCCAAAACGGATGAATATCCGATAGGGGGATTGACATGTAGTTATGAATGTATGTTTTAATTTCATGCGTACACGGTATCCCGTGCGTACGACGCATGTAACATCCGCATAAATCATCATTCCCACTTACATGCTCAAGTCTCTGACACTCGTTGTTCACCAACTCCATTGCATATAAAGAAACATGACCCCTCAAATTGGCATAAAGATCACTTGTAGCAAAATGAGGAGTGTTGAACCGAGACCTCTCAAGCGATGCTTTTATCTCATCATGTTGTAATTCGAGGAACGTGTGCATTTGTTTGTGGACTATATTGAAGCTGCCCCGTGATGTCTCCAAGAATCTTTTTAAAGATCCATGAGCTCCTTCAACCCTGTTCGTTACAAAAATTTATTTACTTAACTTTATCAACATAAAAGAAGCTCAATCAGCTATCACGGTTGCAAGAAAATATAAATCATACCTATTCGTTGTAAGTTGATGGATATGGAACACGTCACCAAAGAATGCTGCAACAATTTTATGTTTGTAGGGTTATAGCCAATTCGTCTTGAGATACGAAATTAGACTGGGCATGCTTCTGTAATCTTCCTCTATTGACAACAATCGTGCCTCATATGTTTCTTCGTCCGTGTCATCTATCAAATTTTTCCATCGTGACATAAAACCATGTGCGAACGATGAACAACCATAAAGTTTCTTACATTTTTCCTCGACATTCTTATTCACATGAAATCTGCATAATAAATGTTTTGAAGTAGGAAAAATATGTTCCACAACTGAAATTAGAGCAAGTTCTCGGTCGGTAATAATGGTGGTTGGAAGCATATATGGATCCATTAAGCTCTTTAATCTCTCAAGCACCCAGAAATAATTTTCCTCCTTCTCAGATGACATGTATGTACATGCAACGTTGAAATTCAATTGTGTTGGTGTTAAGCCAATAACTTCAAGTAAGGGCATTCCGTATCTATTTGTCTTATACGTGCAATCCATTTGTAAAATAAAAGGAAATGCGCGTAAAATGTTAACAGATACGGGATGTGCAAACAGATGCTCACTTATTACGTTTGATTGAGGCTCACTTCGATGCCACTGAAAATAATGATTCTCGACCAACATACTCATGACATGCTGTAACATTGTTTGACCATCCATTTCTTCGGACCTAAGCTTCTGTCGAGCATTATAAATATGCCTCCTCATACTCACATTACCTTCAAATTGTTTTTGAAGAAGTGGTATGATTTGTCGTGGCTTCACGTTAGCTGTAATAAGTTCATCAACAAATTGAACTTCATTTTCTGTCAACTTACCAAGAACAGCATGGCCTTGCTCATAATTAGCCAATTCGTGATTGTGTGTCCCGTTCCTAACTACCACTTGCCATCCACCGTTATTATTTTCAACACCAATAATAAAAAAAGGACAATCGGTTTTTTTTTAACAAGTATTACGTGCACCTTCGGTATCTGTTGGTCTAGTACGGACGTATGTACCACTTCGTTCACATCTTATCGAGACTCTACCCGCCCCTATACCATTTCCTTTTCTAGAACCTTTGATAATCAAAATCATCTTATGAGTTCTACCCATTTTCTTAACCCATGTCACAAGTTCATCCCGATCCGAAAATATTTCATCCGTTACAAAAAATCTCTGATAATTTTCACTCGTAAAAGATGTATTCCCCATGTCCTAAAAAAAGAGTTTACCATAATAATATAATAACAAAAAACTATAAATTTCATGTAACTAATTTTGTCGCCACAATTTACAATACTTAAAAAATAATATTTTACCTCTTCGTTGAAGTTGTAATTAATATTGGGAGAATGCATTTGCGTATCTTCTGCATATCCATAGCTTCTCGGTATTGTAAATCTATCATCGTAATACGATGGGGTTCTGACCCCATCTTCGTAGTTCATCGGACTTCCGAAATCATCGTACCCTATCGAAGTTTCAAACTCTTCGTAGTTTGAAGAACTTCCAAATTCATTATTCATTGTGAGTGTTTAACAAATATTGAAAAATTATATCTCAACCTTCAACTAACAAAGTTTCTGCAGAATAGAAATATTGAGACGAAGAATACGATCGGGTAAGCTGTTCCTTTATATAGAAGGCTTCCTGTTCCTAACTTCACGAGCTTAACATACCATCGTACAATTATTTTATTTATAAAGATATGTAACAGTATAATTATTCTACGTACCGTCCTACAATACTATTTGCAGAAGCCACACACATTGACTATCCACGCCAGCAACCTTCGATTCATTGTATATGATCGGCCAAACTTGCTGAAACACCAACAATAATATGATTCATTGTCAGGCAAGATTTTTTTGTCAGAAGTACGCGTTACTTTTACTGTGTCAAATCTTTTCGAATCAGCGTTTTTGTTATTTGGAAAACAAAATTTTACTGCATAGAAAACATATTTTATCCTTATCTTATATTTTTTTAATTATAAATATATTAATTTAAATTTTTGTATCAAATATTTATATAAATTATGATTTTTTTAATTATAAATAATAATTATTTACAAACTTTTCGGCCGAAAATAAAAAAAAATAATAATAATAATTGGTGAATCGGCAGATATTAGCGATGGAATGGCTTGGTTTCGGCAATAATTGCCGATGCCCTGACGCCGAAATAAAAAAAAAAATTGGTGCATCGGCAGTTTGTGCCGATTCTTTGGCCTGGTTTCGGCAATAATTGCCGATCCCCTGGGCCGGTTTCGGTACAAATTGCCGAATTTATCGGCCGAAATAAATAAATATATATATATATGCTGCATCGGCAGTTATTACCGATGGCAGGGCCTGGTTTCGGCAATAATTGCCGATATATTTCGGCCGAAATTGAAAAAAAAATAATTTGGTGCATCGGTAGTGTTGGTCGATGTCTTGGCCTGCTTTCGGCAATAAGTGCCGATGTCCTGGGCCAGTTTCGGTAAAAATTGCAGAATATTATCCATAGTTTCGGCTAAAATCGCCGATGCTGATCGTGGCTTTCGGTAAAAATCACCGATGTGAAGGTCACTTTCGGTATTTGTTTTCCGCGGAGTAAAAATATGTTTTCTATATAACAATACCCTTAATTTTTTTTATAAATATTATCATTAATTTTAGTTATTGAAAATATAAAATAATTATACCAAAATAATTCTATTTTTTTCTATAAATAAATATCTATATTTATATACTTCTGACGTAAAAAAAAAGTTTATATGAAAATTCCAAAAGAATTAAACTAAATCATCAACAAAATTTTCTCTACAAATATAGTAAAAGTTTCAATAGAATTATACTAAAATTTTACTACAAAATAGTGTTGTTATAAGATTTTTAACGCTGATGGACACCAAATCATCGATTAATTCTTGAAAAATTTCCCATATAGTTATTAAAACATTATCATATAAGTATTTAAAAATCATCACATAGCTATTGAAAAAAAATTCAAACAAAATTGAATTTTTATTATAATAGTTTAAAAAAATATTATGTAAAATATTATTCTTTCAAAGTAAAAATTTCAACATAATTTTACTAAAGTTTCAATATAAAGAGTATTGTTGTAAACTTTTACTATTTATGTACAAATGTTATGCAACACTATTTATATAAGTTTCAACAAATTTCAACACTCTTTAGACTACATTGATGTGGATCATATTGCAAGCCACTTGAATGATTGAATTTGAATATCTTTAACAAAATTTAGAAGGATTATATATTTGTGGAATTTGGAAAGTTTTGAATCTCAACATATTACCATAATCTCTAATTGAACACACAAAGGTGAGATTTGGAAATAAGGCTTGAAAAATAAGAAGAATAGTGTTTCAAGCTTGAGAACATCAATTTAATGCGAACTTAAAGACGCTTCAACTCTTACATTGATAGCATAGGACACAATACTCAAAAAGGGAAAGCGAGTGAAAATTAAAAGGAACAACTTAACTCCTAGGACTGCCAAGTAAGGTTGATAGAATGATAGTCCTATGATGGGAGTGGTCATGGTAAGTAGGCCGTTCATTATCAAGTGTATAGTAGTTTACTTTGATGAAATTCTTGTGTATAACTCTAGTGAGGAATAACACGTAAAGCATCTTAAGCTTGTCTTTCTAGTACTTATAAGTTACAAGTTGTATGCTAAGCTAGAAAAGT
Source organism: Tamarix chinensis (assembly GCA_030549775.1). NCBI lineage: Eukaryota > Viridiplantae > Streptophyta > Magnoliopsida > Caryophyllales > Tamaricaceae > Tamarix > Tamarix chinensis. Next base: position 73,902,535 of record CM060179.1, on the reverse strand, counting down.
GTGAGTTCTTTGTACCTAAGGTTACATTTCTAGGTTTTGTGGTGTTCAAAGACGGTATAGCCATGGATGAATCTAAGGTGGAAGCAATGAAGATGTGGCCCACACTTGAAAGCCTTACACAAGCGAGATCTTTTCATGGCTTGGCTTCTTTCTATAGGAGGTTTATTAGAGATTTCAACACCCTACTATCCCTATAACTGAATGCATGAAGAAGGAAAAATTCAAGTGGACCAAGGCAGCCCAAGATACCTTTGAGATAATCAAGGGAAAGATAAGCGAAGCACCTATCCTAACATTACCTAACTTCAATAAATTATTAGAGGTTTAGCATGATGCTAGTGGAGTGGGCATCAGAGTTTTTTAAATATAAGAAGGGCAGTTGATCACCTTCTTAAGTGAAAAGCTCAATGGTTCTAGGATGAATTACAATACATATGGTAGGGAGTTCTATGCTTTAATATAAGTTCTTAATCATTGGTGACACTACTTGGGACCCCAATAGCTTGTGCTACACACTGATCATGAGTCATTAAAGTACATCAATGGCCAACACAAGCTTAATCTAAGACATGCGAGATGGGTAGAATTTTTACAATCTTTTTTCTTTGTAGCCAAACATAAAAGTGGCAAAATGAATGTAGTAGTAGATGCAATTTCTAGAATATATTATATGATCTTTTTGTTATAAGTGAGAGTATTAGGGTTTGGGTGCATTAGAGTTGTACAAGGAAGATGAAGACTTTAGCTTCTACTTCAAGGATCAAGACAAGAAGAAAGGATTGTTTGTCATCCAATAATGGTTCCTATTCAATAACAACAAACTATACATTCCCAAATGTTCCATTAGAGACTTACTTTTAAGGGAAGTGCATGGAGGAGGGCTAGCTAAACACTTCGGCATCAAGAAGACCGTAGACGTGACTAGTGAGCATTTTTATTGGCACAAGCTTGTGAGAGATGTAAAAAGTGTAATAGCTAGGTGTGTTACTTGTTAAAAGTCCAAAAGTCACTTCCACCAAGGACTCTACACTCCTTTTCCTATCCTACATCAACCATGAGATCATGTGAGTATGAAATTCATTGTAACATTGCCTAAGATACAAAGACAAAACGATGCTATAATGGTGGTGGTGGATTGGTTCTCTAGGATAGCTCATTTTTTTGCCTGACATAGGATAGATGACTCCTCTTATATAACCAATCTATTCTTCAAAAAGATAGTTATAATACATGGTATTCTCAAGTCCATTGTCTCAGATAGGGATTCCTTAGCTATTTTTGGAAGACCTTGTGGAGGTTAGTTAATACCAAACCCCTATTCATTACTACCTACCATCCACAAATTGATGGGAAACTGAGGTCATCAATAGGACCTTCACAATGCTCCCTAGAAGTTTGGTTCACAAATCCTTAAAAAAATTGGGACACCAAACTAACACATGCCAAGTTTGCTTACAATCGATCACCAACCTATGATATAGGGTGCTCACCCTTTGAAGTAGTATATGGAATGATCCCTACTACTCCCATCTCTCTCTTACCTCTTCTTATTGAGGCACACACCAACTTTGAGGCACAAGAAAGGGCTAGGGTAATGAATAAGCTTAATAAGAAAGTGAGGTCAAAAATCGAGAGGGTAAATGAAATGAACAAAAGTAAAGCTAAAAAGCACAGAAGACAACACTTGTATGAACCAAGAGATCTAGTTTGACTTTACCTTAGTAAGGAGCGATTTCCTTCTATAAGGAAGAACAAACTCATACCTAGAAGTTATGGACCATACAAAGTTATTGAAAATATTAGTGATAATGCGTATAAACTGGAGCTACTAGAGGAAATGGTAGACATATCAAACACATTTAATGTGTGAGATCTAATTCCTTACATTCATGATGATCCATTCAGAGATAAGGGATTTTCTTTTCAAGAAGGTGAGGATAATACAAGAGCATCCTCATTTGATGATCAAAATCTTATCATTAGTTTTTTCTAGTTTGAGAGCCACAAAACTCTCATTACTTGAAAAAAGCAATCATTCCTTAAAACCAAGCCATGCAAGTCTTGTCAACCTTTTTTTTACCATCCACAAAACACTCCTAAAAATAGGCCACCTTTAGCCACATTTTTCCCTCTCACTTTCCCACCCTTCTTAACCCATTTTCCTTTTAATATTTTAGCCCTAAAAATGTCACAAAAATGCATCCCATTATAATAAGAGCCACACAAAATAGCCACAAGTCCCTCTCAAGTTGTATGTCAAGTCATTTTCATCAATTGGGAAGAACAATGTATATTTTTTAGAAGAACAAGAAAGACTAGAAGACATTAATTACTCCTTTTTATTTTTTACAAGATTAAAATGATATTTGTTTCTTTCCTTGTGAGTCATGTGGCTGCTATATGAATTAGATATGTGCTAGGGAGACCATCATGTTAGAAATCTACACAAACACTGAAACTCATGGCTGGGATATTAGGTAGATTTTTTCCTTTATTTTAGCTTGGCTAAGTTGTAACATTTAATCCTACACTTCATCTATAAGTGTCAATAATAGAGTGAAAGAGAAAGACACAACTTATTGGCTACACCTTTTCTCTCTAGCAAACCGAGAGCCCCCCCCCCCTCAAAACTCAAGTGTAAGAGTTTGAAGTTTGCAAAAATCTTCCAAGATTTATTCTAAGAGTTTACACCTTAGGTGGTTTTTGTGAGTATTGATTCAAGGGGTTACCAAGAATCAATTTTATTTTCTCAAATCTATCCCCATTCTTCTCTTTATTTTCAGTTGTTATAAGCTAACTTAGAACACCACCTTCTAGCATGATCCAAGTTGGATTTCATATGTATCATTTTGTATATAGCGATCCCTATCATGTATGTAAACCCATCTTGAATTCTAAAAGAACCTTATGAATAAAATAATTTAAGTAATGCATTTGTGCTTTGTAGGACCTATCTATCTGCCAAAACACAACTTAATAAGGTAGAAGAACAAAGAATCGATCATTGCAAAACTTGAATTTTAATACCATCATCTCAACCAATGCAAATTCAAGAATACTCACCCTATGTTTTTCTTCACCAAGATTAATATAAAAAAATAACATATTATTAATCTACTTAATTAAAATTTCCAAGTTCTTAAATAAGATTTTCCCTTGATTACATCATTAGATATAGAATACAAAAAGTTATGTCTCATAATTCTTGCTTTATATGTTTAATACTACAAAAGATCTATTTATATAGGCTAATAAAATTTATAACCAACAAAAGATAAAGATCCTAACTAAAAGATACACGATAAAGAAAATTAGACCAAATAAAACAACCACAGAGAAATTGGAACTCAACACATGCAGGCACACAGACGTGAGCCTCCTTTGTTAACTAGTGTTGAGCTCAACCTTCTCCATTTTACTCAATTTTTGCTCCTCTTTGACATAGGCATATTCTTTGATACTACTCACCCATGTATGCCTTCTAATATCTTTCTTCTCTTTGTTATGCTCCATTATAGGACCTCTTTAACCTACTCACTTGGGTTTGAATCTCAACATATTACCATCATCTCTAATTGAACATGCAAAGGTGGGATTTGGAAATAAGGCTTGAAAAGTAAGAATAATAGTGTTACAAGCTTAATAACATCAATTTAATGCAAATCTAAAGACACTTCAACTCTCAAGTTGATAGCATAAGGCACAATAAGCAAAAAAGGAAAGAGAGTGAAAATTCAAAGGAGCAACTTAACTCCGAGGACTACCGAGTAAGGTTGATGAGGTCGATAGAATGATAGTCCTATGATGGTAGTGGTCATTTGGATGGAATTACATGGGTATAATCACATTTTAAGAGTTCAAGTGTTAGAGTGTTTTGAATGCATGTGGAAAATCCCCCAAATGCCAACTTTCTTCTTATACTTATAATAGGGGTAGAGTAGGATTATGGTTCCATGCTAGATAACCATAGAAATGTACTCTGGAGAGGTCAAGACGGTTCACTTAGTGTCAAGGGCCTCGGTAGCGTGCGATTGTGGACTTGATCAAGGAAAGCAACTATAAAAGCTCTATTACTGGATAAGATTGGATGACCCATAATTGTGCATCGTATATTAGTTATTTATCTGGTAACTAAGATAATGGCTAAGTGACTCTTCGCCATCGTAAGGTGTTGAGCTGAAGCTTCATAGGTCAACTCTAGTGTTTGGTAGAGCTTAGTACCAGCACTAACAAGTTGTTCGAGCAATATGAATGGGTTCATTGTTCAGGATCATACCTTATTATATATAATTTGATTGGAAAAACCTAATCTCACCTACTATGTATACACTAGGTAAAGGTAATATATTTACAGTAACAATTTGTCCAGAAAATAACACATGCTTTGGGGTAAAATGAGCTTATCCGGTATAAGTTTTGCATATAGTTTATATTCAGAGGAAGTCCGGAAGAACTAATATAAATGATCAAATAGGTGTCAATATTGCCAAACTGTTATTACACGAGCATCATTGGGCCAATTATAGGATTTCAATCTTGGATTATAATAGTATTTCACTATTAATTCACACGAGAATAACTATTGATTCACAGCTGAACAAGGCGAACACAAAAGAGAGAACTATTAATTCACAAGAGAATAAGGCGACCAAAGGGAGGAAAAGTTACGGAAATGCTGAGACGAACAACGATGGCATGCACGCGGAGGAAGGAAGGGCCGGGGATTCGTGGAGTCCGGATCTAATACCTCACCTATGTGTCGGAATAGGGTAAATGGGATCACGTGATGAGGGTGTTCGAGCGCCAAAATGCGGAGCGCGTGTGAGGGGGGGGGGGGTTGGTGGAGAGAAAGGCACGGCGGCAGGAGTTACCTTCTTTTTTTTGTTTGTTTTTGTTTTTTTCCGCCACTCTCCCTGAATTTGCATTGCACTCAGCCCCTCACGAGTGGGTTCCTCCTAGTCATGGGGCGGCTCTCTTACCGCCGCCCAGTCATAAATGAATGATGGGTAGCAGTCGGGGGCGTTTTGATCACAAGTTCTGGAAGCATGACATGGTATGATGGAAGAGTATAGATCACGTGTATGATGGAAGTGTCAGTGTCACTTTCTGTATCATCTTTGTTATTGATCCACATATTATTTTGATATCTTTACTTTTGGAGTTTTGTGTGTTTTTCACTTTTTTTTTTCTTTTTTTTTTTACCATTTCTTTAGATAATTTTATGCTAATGCCAAATGTCATAGTCAGCTACTGGCTACTGCACGACCATGCGCAACTCAGTTAGTCGTACTTTTGTTTATTGTTTAGCTTATGATGACGATAGTGGTAATTTAATATTGCGGGCTTTGTCTTCGCCGCCTTTTATTCTTTCTCAATCCTCTGTGTAGAATAATTTTAACCATTTATTTATAACCTTTTTGTTTGAAACTAACTAATCTTAACTATTTTAAATACTGTATTCGTGTTAAAAGATAATTATTTTATTATTAAATTGTTATATAAAAATATTTTATATTAATTAAAATCCACTTTTTATTTATATTTTAATTTTTTGAGTATATATACTTTATTATTTTTTAATAAAATATATTAAAGTAATTTTGAGATTTTTTTTTAAAACTTACGAATTGATAAAACAATTTATTTTGATATTATTTCTAAAATTTATAAAAGTAATTTCAACCATTATTAAATAAACTTATGTTTATTTGTAAAAAAAAATAAAAAATTTATTCCTCATAATCTTAATCCTAGCCCTAAAAACCATCACCTGTTATCCATCGTCGCCATTCACTGTTGTTGGAGACAATGGTAAACAACAAAACTTTGTTTTGATGTTGCTATAGCTTTTTCCTTCATTCTATATTGGTGGGATACTTGTTTTCAAAGTGATTTAAAAATTTTCTCTTATTAAGACATGTTTGAGTTGAAAGTTTGGGTTGGTTTTGTTGGGTTTATAGGTTGATGGACTATACCATACATGTGTGTGTCGTCAACGACGACGATGCTGCCTGTCTTGCCAGGTTGGGATGGGTCTATGATACGAAGGCCAGTTTTCTTTTTGGACGAATTTTGTTTGATAAAGCTTTGATATAATCATTCGGTTCTTATTTTTCCTCTTTTATTTGAATGGTTTTGAACGTTCCACTTATTGGAACCAGTTTTCCAGAACCACTTTTGGCGGTGGGACGATTTTTCTGATATTTTACCCTGCATGTTCTATATATAAGTAAGTTTATTTTTGTTTTGGTTGTATAAAATTGGATGACCTACAAGCTTTCTTCTTTCGTACTTTCACTCATTTTGCATACAATTTTTGGGCAGCATTTTACGATCTCCATAGCTTCTGGTTTTAAGTGCACGTATTGGAGCCTTGTTGTATTAGCCTTGGGAGCGAACCAGTGATGAGATTGCGTTAGAGGTCTGGCCAAATTTTTGTTTCAAGGTAGCATTGCATTCAAGGCACGACAATAATTTCTGATAAGTCCCTTCTTTCCTTATTTCGGCACTAATTTTATTGGTGAGTATGCTCTGACGACTTAACAACAATTTGAAGCAATTTTTTTTATTAGAGTATATGTCGTTCTACTTTTACCCTCTTCCGTATTGTGTTGTGTTTGAGTTTTTCGATTTCGACTCTTCGGTTATATTCAAAATCTCGAGTTCCTATTTGATGCATAAGAGATCCAACTTGGGTCATACTGGGAAGTGGTATCTAATTAAGATTAGATCAACTAAAAATTGATTCTTGGTAACTCCTTGAATCAATACTTATAAGAACCACCTAATGTTTAAACTCTTAGGATAAATCTTGAAAGATTTTGCTAAAATTCAAACTCTTCCACTAGAGTTGAAGGTTGAAAATGAAAAAGAAAAGAATAAATAAATTTCTTCATTTGGTTGTTGGAAAAAACATGTGGATAAATGTATTCCAAGAAAAAAATTATTAGGTTTGGGTGGGATGTAAATGGATTTGGTTTGGTTTAGGGAACCCATACTCAATACTCAAACCCAATAAGGAATACCACATCAATATATGTGCCTAAATCCGAACAGTTATTCAATACTTCACTTATACCTAAATCTTATCGATACCAATTCTGGACGTACCACCTGATACTTGGCAAATACCCAACCCCATGCCAAAACCTATAATCTTTTACATAAATTATATCTGGACAAAATAATTATAGGGGTGGATTACTTCACACTATAGATAAAATGATTTATTACAGGTTGCACTACATACATCAAGTGTAACAAATTAGATCCAACCTACCCTTGCAAAAGAATGGTTGGGGGGGGACAACAAGCCATGTAATCCTAACCAAGTAACTAACAGTGAAGAAGGGTCATCCAACATTCTACATGAAAAAGTATAAATCCACACACAACATCAAATCAGATCAAGAGTTAGCCTCAAACCACTACCATCAAAATAAAAGAAACGTAGCACCATCCATCACTGAATAAGATCTGCCTACTTAAGATGAGATCATGAGATTAGGATAAAAAAAACAAGCAATACTTGGGGCTCTGTCCTACAGAATACTAGAGCCACACAAAGGAAAGTGTTTCCGTAAAATTCAAAAAGGGGACGCTAGTTGAGCTAGTTACTAAAAATAAAAAAGAACAATGATAAAGTAATGAAACTTGTGGACAACCAAAAAAGCACCACACAAAATGAATATTTTTGAAAGCCAACCAAGGATCACCAAACTACAAACAATTGTCAACTAGAAAAGCAAAGTCAATCTTGTACCGGTTCTGCTACTGAATCCTTAACATCCGCACAATTATAAAATCAATCATCTAATTAGAATGTTATTCAATCATTTTATTTTACCTAAAATTGACTCCATCTAATACTTGCTGTCAAAGATAGAGAATGAAGATGAAGAGAAGGGGCATTAGGTTGATGAAACTGGAACATTAAGTAGCATAGAGGATGAGATCTAAGAAAGACAGAAGAACTCATAGTTGGAGATATAAATAATTGACGGGATGCACACACAAATAATTCACACATCAATTTCTAAACAAATTGAAGCTCCATTAAGCACAATAGGAGGATAAGAAAAGAAATGGAGTACATTACAAATAAAGAACTGATGGAGCACAAAGAAGGCGACAAGTAGGTGAGAGATTATCATTGGCAATGGAAGAATGAAGAAGCAAGCCACATTGAAGAAGGCATCGGAGAAGTAAGCATCGAGGACAAGTAGGAGGCGAGATGAGGATGACGACAAGAGGTGGTGACAAGGAGAGACAAAGGTCGAGTATTGTGGGACGAGGAGAGAGTTGAGGGCGTTGAGGCGGAGGAATAATGATTAAGGGTGAATTTTGGACAATATTACACGTTTTTTCTTGAACTTACTCATGGTTTTTTTTTTATATATAAACTATTCGAGAAACCATACGACTCCCTTATAATAGAAGATAGAACTTTGATATATATAAAAAAAGACTGAGATTGGTGTAAATAAAGAAGATGCTCATTAATATATCAAGCTGTCTAATTATATTTTAAAAACTTTTACCATTTACTTCTCTCTCTCTCAATTAATATTGAGCATAACCGAAAGCAATCTATTAACATTCCTATAATAAAGCCTAAGGATAGTTATTTCCATAATCATAATTTATAAGGATGTAAAAAAAAACATTGTGTAAATATTATAAACCACTAATAGTTGCCTATTTAAGGCAATTGTGAAATATTTGCTTTTATAAGATTTAATTATTTTCTAAATACAATAAAAAAATAATACTATAATTGCAAATAATTATGTAAATATTAATCTGTGTACTTATAGCTCTTTCCTTTTACTTTTTTAAAATAAAAATAAAAATAAAAATCTAAGGATAACTATCTCATAAGTCATAACTAATATGCATTATTGGTAGACAAAGAGCACATATACTATTAACGCGTGTGTGAGTACATACGGTGTTTGTAAAAATTGAATTTTATAATATTCAAAAAATAAAATGATATTCAGTAGTTCCATGAAACATCATTAACATTCTAATAACTTTCTTATAAATTCTGAACCAAATGAAAATCATGTATATCCAAAATTGTATAACGGTTACAATTATATATATATATATATATATATATATATATATATATATATATATATATATATATATATACCACCAACATTACCAAGGTTTTAAAATAAAAAAATAGAAATTTCCAAGATTATATATATGCATCCATATAAAATATATACTTACAAAATTAGCAAACTGATCGCAGCGGCGGAGCCAGGGCTTCCGCATGGTGTCCCGGGACACCACGGAGCCCTGGCTGTAAGGTAGTAAACATGTTTGGATTTTAGGTATTAGATATATCTTTTATTTGTAGGACACCATAGTAAAAACTTATCCTGGATGAATGGTTAGGCAAGTTGGGTTCCCGGTATTTAGACGCCAAGGTCCCAGATCAATTCCCGTGGTCGACCAATTTTGAATTATTTTCTAGCATCAAAACGACGACGTTTTGATAATTTTCCCCCCAACCCCTTACCTTCTGCCAGGCTCCTCGACTCCCTCTACTGCTGCCCTCCCTCGACCAGTCGACTGTCGACCTTCGATGCAACTCACGCAAGCACCAGGCAGCACGCGACGCAGTCATGTAGATCTCAACCCTTGACTGCGCACCACTGGAGCTCGCCGCTGCTGCCGGAAATCGCCGTCGTTCGTTCTTCTTCCAGTTCCAATCGCTGGTGGTCCGAAACTCCGACATCCGAGCCTACTGCCTGCTGCCGCTGGTCGCTACCGCCGCCTGCTACTGTTGCTGCCCGGGTGCTGGCTACTGCTCTGATTTCTATAAGCCTGCACGATTGCACCCAGTGGCCGAGTGGTGGAGCCAAGAGCAGAAGGCAGAAGCTGTAGCCTGCGACTGCATCTGCAAGAGTCTAACCAGCTAAACAATACTCCAACCGAGCCACAAGCCAAGAAGGTAAGATTTAAGTTAATTTTTTAGTTAGTTAAATTGTTTGTCATAAATTTATAAATTTATAAAATTAGAATGTAGTTAATTTGTTTATATTTATGTTATTAATTGATTATATTTTTATGTTTATATAAATTCTAATTTATATTATTAATGTAGAAAATATAAATCCTAATTAATTTGGTAGAAATCCTTATAAGGTGTATGTCGACTTGCTGTCTAATATATCAAAATACTGATAAAGACAACATAATAATGAAAGAGTGGTGGCAATTATGAAATTATATTCAACCTTTTATTCTTCACTTTTGTTTAATACTTTCTGAATTCAAATTTAAAAATACCAAATAAATATACGACCAAATAATATAGTATAGAAAAAGATGAGAAAGTTTATAATAAAAAATAGAGTATTGGCAAAAAAAATTTAATTGTTCAATAAATATTTGATATAGGTTCAATAAATATTTAATATACCTTTGATAAGATTTTGATATGGGATCAATATATATTTTGTATAGGTTTAGCATAAAATAATTTGATTTATATAAATTAAATTCAACATTAAAAACTTTTAAATTTATAATATTTAATATATATGTTTATGTCATAAAATAAGTCAGTTTATTGTATAATTTATTTATGTTTATAAGCATATTATAGATTAGGATCATGCCTAAAAATATTTACGTTCATTAGCACATAAGATATATGTTTATGTGGTAAAAAAATTAGATTCATCCCTTAGTTTTTGCCCATCCCTTGGAAAGTTTCTAAAAGAAAAAAAAAGAAAGAAAAAAACGAGGGGCAAAGTTCATGTGAGTTGTAGTATGTCCCGTTGAAAAAAAGTATTTTCTAAGCTGTTATGCCTATCAGGTTTACGTAGCTTACAGAAAACATATTTATATTAGAACTAATAAGTTGGTCAAATATTTCATGTACACTGATGAACGAATATTTTTATATGTTTTATTTTATTTTAGTTTAAGTTTTTTATTATTTACTTGAATAATATATGAGACAAGTTAGTATGAAAACTCGACGAATAATGTTGTAAAATTATGTAAAATTTTATATTTAAACGCAATATATTGATATTATTTAAGAGTATTATTTTACACGAGGACACCATGAAATTTTTACCCTGGCTCCGCCACCGAACATCAGTGAAAAGTCCTTATCTAAATGTCAAATATACTAGAAGTTTCAATTATGAAACTGTCGAACGCTTTGTCGAATGAAAGAAACAAACTAATATCACGTAAAGTAATCAAATCAATCAAAATTCCTAAATTTCAGTAAAAACAAGTTTTATAAATGTCAAAAAAGATTTAAAATGCTGACTAGTACTCGACGATTTGAAATTTTGATTTCATTATTACTTTATAATAAGCACCAAATATTTACTTTATAAAAGTTGACGAATTTGAAATTTTGTGGCTTTTCGCCGTTTCTCAACGATTACTCTCAAGATTCCTACATTTTCTTTTTTGCATTCTTTTACTTTGCTCATTACTCATCAATTACTTCGTCTATTCTGTTTTCATTTATTTTTAAATTAGTAACAATTTCAGTTATAAAAGCATCCATTTAATTTTAAATTAGTAATATTGCCAGCTTTATTTTTATTTTTTAATTTTCAACCAATAATAATGTCTGTTATTACAATATTCATTTAATTTCTATTTACTTTTAAATAAGATACAAAATCATTAACTAATAAGGATTTCCCATGCTATTAAGGATTAGTATAAGAGTATCTTTGGTAAAAATAGTTTATAAGTTAACTGAAAGTTTATATAATATAAGTTAATTGTAGTAATTTTTAAAAACTATCTTAAAACCTAGTAAAAAAACTAATTGTAAAACCAAACTCTTTTAAAATAATCTAATTTTAGTAAACTAAAAGTTAGCTTATAAATTATTTTTTGGTCATGCCAAATACACATACTAAGTTTAAGAGTATAATATCCATCTATTAGCTAGTGCTTTGTTTTTGATTTCATAGTTTTGGCTTATCTTCTTCCCATTTTAATTTCTTTGATTATCAATACAATATATTTGTCATTAATTCAATATGTTCTTCATAAAAATGATGTTATGTTATTAATTTATAATTTAAAACTTTAAAATATTTATACAAACTAGAAATGTACTCTGTATATAGTTGTCTACATTCAAAAACACAAGCGCATCACACAATTTCATCAACTACTTTATACAATTATCATACTCACTTAAGTATTTTTAGATTTATGAGTACAATAAGATGATGCCTTTTTTTTTTGCATAATATCAACTTTTTGATGAGTTAAAAATATTGATGGAAGAGTTATAGAATCGACCATGACTTTTTGAGGGTTCTAGGTATGACAATCTAAAGCCTCATAAATGTATGTATGTGTGCGATATATATATATATATATATATATATATATATATATATATAATGCATCATAAAAATTGAGGACCATAAATTTTTAGAAGCCCTTGTTAACTTCTACATTAGAGTTGGGCCTAAGAGAAAAACATATCAAAATAACATAAAAAAATATAATCTTTTTTTTAATATTATATATAAATAAAAAAGTTAGTTACTATCATAGTATAATTAAGTAATATGAATTTGATTTTCTTCTTATGTTTGCCCTGAGAAGGCTATTATCATACCTTGTAAATTGTGAGGTCATAGGTAGTGTTGGGTTCTAGATACCAAAGGTTTTTTATTTAAATTTATCTCTCTCGGTGTTAATAAGCTTTCATGGCGATTGTGTTGATGATTTATGCCCAACCCTATAAACTCTCTATAAAGAAAATAATACAATAAAAGTATTAAATATGAGTAATAATTTTTTATCTTATTTGGAGCTACTTATTAAAAGTAATTATTTAAGATAATTACTTATTTAAAAAAATTAAGCTATTTTTTTTAAAAAAAATAAGTGGTTGTTTAAAATTTTGCAATTAAAAGTCATAAGGTTTGCAAAGTAACTTCTACATGAGTCATTTAAAATATTAAGAAAATTCACATTAAAACCAAGGTTGCGTACATTCGGCAACCTTATTACCGTTTATATTATTACTTCATATCTATATTACCTACTACATATTATTACTTCGTTGGTAGGTTGCGTTATTGGTATTAAATATCTAAAATATCCTACATTATTAATTTTATTACCATTATATCCCTAATTACTTAGGATACACCCCTCCCACACTATAAATATAAAATAAAATGAAACCAATTGATTGTAAACACAAATTAATAATTATAAGTAGAAAACTAATACTAATAACATTATTTATAATTGTGAATCATTAATTTGTAAAATATTATGAACTCTAATTAATTAATAAGAATAATATTAATTGTAATGGTAATTAATATTTAATAATAATGATACTAAAAATAATTATAATTAATTAATTAATAATAATGATATTAGTCATAATGAAAAATAAATAATCAATACATAATTATTAATTATAATCATAAATGGAAAATTATTAACAATAATATTTACAATAATTATTAATTAATGATTAATAGAAATATTATCATAACTATATATGATTTGTCCTTTTAAATAATATTAATTTTGATGATAGTAATCATAATTATAAACAAATATTTATTATAAATAATTATAATTATAATTATAAAAAAATAGTTAATATGAGTAATATTAGTTATAAAAATAAATTTTAATCATAATTGTATATAAATAATCAATCCAAATAATATGAATGATATTAAAAACTAATTATTTAATAAGAATAATATTATTTGTAATTATAAACTATTAATTAATAAAAATGATATTATTATTATTATTGTGAATTATTATTCAATCCAAAAATATTAATTATAATTATGAATAAAGAATTAATAATAATGCATATCATAACAATAAATTAATAATTAATTAAAAGATATCAATCATAATTATAAATACAAAATTAATAAACAATACTATATTAATCATGTTTATATTAATAACTAATTAATGAGAATAAAATATTTATAGAATAAAACCTATAAACAAATTAAAAAACTATTATAAGACCACATCTCAAATTATTAATATACATTAACTCATTTTAGATAAGATAAATTATAGAAGAATATTATTATTTTAGTAACATTTATACATATACACACACACACACATATATATATATATATATATTGTCCATCAAATATTTTTTTATTTCACCGGACTAAATCATATATTATTTCACCAAACATATACCTAGTTTTCAGGAAAAGAAAACACTTCGATGCTAAAAAAAAAGGAAAAAAGAAAAAACGGAAGGAAGGTACTCGTGTAATTTTGTCATAAAATATCGGTTTCCTTTTAAAATCATTCAGCCTACTTCATGTGAGTCCCCAGTTTCCCCGTCCTATGAAAATCCAAGTCCAACTTTCCGCCCCACAATTCCCAACGCCAACCATAAAACGAAACTAACTTGAATCTGACGATTGTTGCTAAAATACTGAAAGGATCCCATCGCCTGCCACAGTTAACAACTTGTATTATTATTGGATTGAAGAGGAAGGAGTAGTCCCTTCTTTCTCTCCCTCTCCCCACCTAGCTCGCTGTCTGTTAGATGACCTTGAAAAGCAACCAGACGGCTGTTAAAGCTTGAACCCCAAACCAAACGAAAACAAACCTGACGCTCCAATCCCATCCCCCCTTCCATATCTGTCTTATAAATTGGGACAGAAAAACTGACGTGGTCCAAATCGACACACCGTCTTTTTAACCCCTACCTCATCGTCCCATACCCTGCTGCAACCGATGCATTTACCTCCTTGATCGCTCTTACATGAGACTGACGTGACCATTAAAGCAAAAATGTCACCGACAGCACAGCTTTCCGACGGTGGAGATGGCCGGACGGTGGTAGTGGGAGTGAAATTGGATGGTCAGAGCAGAGAATTACTTACTTGGTCTCTCGTTAAAATGACTCAGCCTGGTGATCTTGTCGTTGCTTTACATGTTCTGGGTAGTAATGGTATGTATAAGGTAGTGCGTTTAATTTTGTTTTTTTTTTGTTTGGGCCCCAGGAGGGGAGGGTAATCCAGTAATGATTAGTAATAGATACGGTTGATTTGATTTGTGAGAAAGCAGTAATTTCATGTATTGCCTATAGAGTAAGGTATTGCTTATAAACTTCAGCAATAATGTTAGCTAGGGGGTTTTGATTTCTGAAAAATATCAGGCGTAAGTGAGGAAACAGAATTATTTTGTTGTCATAATTGATCGGTCTGCTGAGCTGGTTTCTGATTCAAATTCATTAATTTTCTCTTGTTATAGCATAATTGATAATATTGGGAAATTATCAATTTGATCTTTTCAGTCTGATGCATGAATATTACCGCTTAATTTGATTTCGTTTCTTCTGGTCTGTTCCTAATTTATTGATTGTTTATTTTTTTTTGTAGAAATTGTGGATCAAGACGGGAAGTCATCGCTGCTTTCCTTGGTGAAGACATTTGATTCTGTTCTTGCGGTCTACGAAGGCTTCTGCAACCTGAAACAGGTACTTCGTTCTTTTCGCTTCTGTTGGACTTCCTGTTTGGCTGCTTACGACGTGAAGAAAATATATATATATATATATAACGAACAGTACTAGAATCTGACTTTGCTCATTGTTCTGATAAAAAGGCTAAATAGATTAGAGTAAAATAATAATAAATCCGTAGCAACTTGTTTTCTGGGTGTGGAATTTGCAGGTGGATCTGAAGCTCAAGGTATGCCGTGGTTCATCCCCCCGCAAAGTTATAGTTCGTGAAGCAAAAGCTTACTGTGCAAATTCGGTTATCCTCGGTACAGCATGCAAGCGCCACGCGATGAGGTCGTCTGCTTCGTTGGCTAAGTATTGTGCTAGGAAACTATCAAAGGGTTGTTCTGTTCTTGCTGTTAATAATGGAAAAGTGGTATTTCATAGAGAAGCCTCCGTTACCCCGGAAAGAAACAGCTATCTACAAGGTTAATATATTAGACTCTGTGTATGCGCGCGCGCGCGTGTACGAGTCTTCTACCTCCCTTTTTGATAGTTAAGTTGTCAGCTTTTGTTTCTCACATCTTACCTTATTTTCAGGTAGCATTGACCATCAGAGGAATAGTGTACTCCAGATGTTCCACAGGTCTCTGAGCACTAGCTGCAAACTAAATGTTGATGATGATGATCATCATGTAGCATCAAAAATTGATTCTGATAAAGGGTCAAATCTAACTTTAGAGCAAGCACTAGCAAAAGCTGACGCTGATTGTACCGAAAGTTCTCCAACACATAAATGTACAGTGTGTAATCCAGATACTGTTAGCATAGATGATTCAAGTGCTCAGGTGAGAAAAGAACCCGACAGTAACGATCATGAAGATAATTCGATGGCTATAGTGCCACATCAGCAATCGGTGGCAGCTTCAAGTTCCATTTCTTTGTTAATAAGAAAGCTCCCTGAGGTTAGACCAGGTTGGCCACTCCTTCGTCGAGCTTTACTGTCTGGAAGGAAGGGTTCTGATGAATCGGCTTTAGTACGACAGAGTTCTGTGGTTCAGTGGGCTATGCAATTGCCCAGTAGACATTGTTTGTACAACGTTGATCCGTCGCCATCTGATACGGAGTGTGGTCAGCGAGAAGATGGTTTTTCTGATCTTGATGGAGAAAGTGGTGCCATTGTTCCACTTGGTAGTGAGACATTATCTCCGCAGGAGTTTCTCCACCATAATTATAGAAACCTACCTGCAGAGTTAGAATCTCTTCATGAAAAGTACGCATCAACTTGCAGATTGTTCACATACCACGAACTTCAGTCAGCAACATCAAATTTTGCCCATGGTCTGATTTGCTGCAGATTGCAACTTTAAAATTTGTAACCCAGCAATTATATCGTGCCCTTTCTGTAACTGATGGAATAACTTTGGTAATTGCAGAGAATTTGATTGGAAAAGGAGGCAGCAGTAAGGTGTATCGAGGTATTCTCCCTGATGGGAAGGAATTGGCAGTGAAAATCTTGAAGCGATCTGAGGATGTATTGAAAGAGTTTGTTTTGGAGATAGAGATAATAAGTTGCCTGCATCACAAGAACGTGATCTCATTATTTGGTTTTTGTTTCGAGGGCGATAATCTTCTCTTGGTTTATAATCTTCTACCAAGAGGAAGCCTTGAGGAGAATCTTCATGGTAATAACTAACTTGTTTATCAATTTCATGCTAGTTTTGCCATTCTATGCTGCATACTTGAGACGTCTATAATTGCTTTTACTAACAGGTGATAAGAAGGATCCAGCTGCATTTGGTTGGAGTGAACGATATAAGGTGGCTATTGGTTTGGCTGAGGCGCTGCATTATCTTCACAATCTTAGGGATCATCCTGTAATACACAGGGATGTTAAATCTGCAAACATCTTGTTGTCTGATGATTTCGAGCCACAGGTTTGTGCATCTTTTGCTTAATATCAGAATCCAGCGGCTCTTTTTAATCTGAAGCTCTTCAAAGTTTGTTGTTGCTATTTTCTGCAGCTGTGTGACTTTGGCCTCGCAAAGTGGTTCTCAACCTCTGCATCACATATAACATGCACCGATGTGGCAGGAACTTTTGGGTGTGTAAAAGTCATTTGTATCTGAACCCCTTGTCCCGAGTTTGCATAAAATTTGCAATTCATTGATTTTTTTATTATCCCTTCCTCTGTAAACTCATTCGTTCAATTTGTTCTCATTCCTGCAGTTATCTGGCTCCTGAGTACTTCATGTATGGTAAAGTGACTGACAAGATTGATGTTTATGCGTATGGAGTTGTACTGCTAGAGCTGCTCTCAGGTAGAAAGCCTATAAGCAGCGACCATCCAAAAGGCCAAGAGAGCCTGGTTATATGGGTAGGTTTGATGATTCAGCTAATGAAATTCTAACCTCGAACCAAGCTTCCTAAAAACCATTCTGTATATCAATTTTATTTATTTATTTTTTTATTTTTTACGTTCACAGGCTCAGCCATTCCTGGATGGTGGAAAGGTATCACAGTTATTGGATCCCTGCATCGGCAGAAAATGTAACCATGAACAGATGGAGAGAATGGCTTTAGCTGCTACTATGTGCATCAGAAGAGCTCCTCGAGCTCGGCCTCAAATGAGTCTTGTAAGTTGCTCTAGATGTCATACTTCACGGCTGGGTAGCATTTGAAGAAGGAAATGTGTTCATAACTTTTTGCATTTCTTCAGTTGTTACAATCGATTCCTTACCTTCAGCGGTTCTGTTTGAGCTCAGGTTTTGAAGCTCCTCAAAGGTGATGGTGATGTGATAAAATGGGCAAGGCTACAGGACAATGCGTCAGAAAGCCCCGACAGGCTTGACGATGAAGGCTTCCCGCGTCCTAGCATCCAGTCTCATCTTAATCTAGCATTGCACGATATTGAGGATGATTCGCTGTCTATTAGCAGCATTGAGCAGCATATCTCGTTAGAAGACTACCTAACAGGCAGATGGAGCCGCTCCTCAAGCTTTGACTAGCCGTATACGGGGCAGTCCTCGGCTTTCATTGTTCGTCCAATTATTTTGTATATTGCCATGTTTTTGCTTCACAATAATTAGTCTTTCACCCTTCTCTGGCCCCAGTCACCATTTTTTAAACTTCATTGATGGGGCTTGGATGTGAGGTCGTCTTTGGGTCTCTGCTCTCCTCCTTGCCCAGTAGGCAGTGTTAGTTTCTCCATTTCAGACTAGGTCCTTGGAGAATTGGGCTTGATTTTCTCGAGCTTGTAAGTATCGTTGTAATTAGGTTGTTTATGTTGAGTGGCTGAAAAATAATCCGATGGAATTGTAGGAATTATGTCGGGACAAATGCTTTCGGAAATGTATATACGGGCGATGCTTCATGCTTGGCCCCATTCTACTTTTAATAAGGACTGATGATTTCACTAGTTTGCTTTCCTCTCTATTACATTAAGGCCACTTGTTGGCAAATTATTATTATATGTACGCAGCTGCATACTCTTTTTATTTTATTTTTTAAAACTAGTTTATCTTTAATTTAGATTAATAAATAATTAAATGAATTATATTATAATTATAGTAATTTTTCTCTATAAATAAAGATGCAAATTAATATATTTTCAATGTAAAAAATATATATTTTTATTTAAATAATTCTATGCTAAATTTTTTTTTTATCATTTCTCACACTGATTATATTAGTTGCTTATATAATGATTATATGTATTTATATATCGATTATTTCTATCCAGTTATATGTCGTCCATTTGTATAGAGATTATTTGTGCTAATAAAAAAATTATATTACGCTGATTGTGATTTTTTTAAATAAATAGAGACTCATATTGATATACTTTTGAAGCAAAAAATAATACAATTTTTTTTTTTACCATTTTTGTGTTGAAACTTCATTATTTTCAGAGTGATTATGAAGACTTATATGGTGATTATTTCTATTAGTATGTAATGCCCATTTCTATATGGATTCTGTATTTTTGTGTTGATCATATTAGCTACTACGCATATATATATATATATATATATATATATTTTTATGGTGATTGTATATGTTATAATGATAATTATTCAAGGTGATTATGTGATCTATAATAGTAATAAGGTCAACTTATGTGGTGATTATGTTGATTTATATGGTGATTATGTATATCTATTTGGTGATTATCTTTATCATTATGTGACATTAATTTTTATAGAGATTATGTGTGCTACTATAGTTCTTATGTATTTTTTTATGCTAATTATGTTAGCTACTATGATTATTATGTATATTTTCTATGGTGTTTATGTTAGCTATTTTCGTGATTATATATATATCTATATTTTGATTATAAACGTCATTTTTTAAACGATCACTAATTACTATTCATATACTTAAATTAGTGCCACCTATTTTTGCTGACATGGACATATACATCTTGGTATATCTAATATGTATTATTACTAAATGAACCTCAGAGAGGAGTGAATAGAGTTTAATGGAATGAAAATGATAAATAAAAAATTTACAAACAATATAAAGCGCTTCAATAGTAAATTACTCTACATCTTTTACCAAAAGGCTTTTTCTTTTGAATTTTGAATAGCGACGTGTTTTTATTGTTGATCACTCTTCTCTCAGTTTATGAGCCTTAGAATCTCAATGACCCTTTAAAGGATGATTTACAACCTATTTATACTCTTCACAATAATCTCTCAAGAATAATAGACAAATACTCATTAACCCCTTTTAATGAGTTTTGTAAGGTGGTTCTAATTATAGTTGATTCTCACCAAGTATATAAGATATGAAAGTGTAGAACTTTAGATGAGATGTAATCTAGCTAGATGTAATAAAAGATATTACAATTGAAAAAGCAATTCTAGCTAAAAGAAGTGATATTTTTCAATAAAAACTCTGAATTTAAAAGTTAAGATAGTTTGAATGAGCAATTAAATGATTTAAGAGTAGATGATTAATTACACAATTAATTTAGTTTAAAATTTGTTGTAATAAATGATGAGAAAGCTTATTTATAAGCCTCACCCTCCTCTATTAGCCATTATACACAAAATTCACAAAAAGTTGTATTATCATCAAAATAAGGGAAATGCCATTATTTGACATATGAGGTCACCAATCTCCCCCCTTTTTGATGATGACAAACAAAAGGATGCTAATATATTGAGATATGATGTATAAATATGTGAAAGTGATAATTAATACATTTTCTCAAGTCATATATATCATATATTTACCATTTTTCAATAAAATCACACAAGTATCATATGAATGGTAATATAATGATAAAGCAATTAAGCATATAACATCTTTTCACCCTTTCTCCCCCTTTTTTCATCAATATTTGTAAAAAGGCTTCACCAAATAAGATCTCCAATCAAAAGATAAGTGCATAAGAAATTAATTGCATATGAATTGAAGCCCCCCCTCAAGATATACACATGCTTTATTCAAGCACAAGGAGAGTAGTCATAATTAATATTATCAATGAATAACATGAGTAAAATAAATATAACATATCTCCCCCTTAGGCTATGCCTAGGGTTTAAGAACAAATGATCAATAAGTATGCTACTCATTAAAGATCTGCATAAAGAAATAGTAAGAGATAGATCACAATAAGAATTATCAAGGCATTGCCATCTTAAAAACAAGGGCATTAAAAGTAGAGACATGAATATCAAGACTCAAGAAAGTAACTCAAATATGATAATGTTAATTCACATGAGATATTGTACATGTATATAGAATTTTAGTGCGCATTATCAATAAGTTTCATGGATTAAGGCAACAAATTGGTATGAAGACAAAATTTGAAGTCCCATGAGTTAACTGATCCAATCAACTAGAAAGGTGAGGTGGCTAAAGACTATATGAATACGAGAGAGTGTCCTTAAAACTAACCAAAGATCAACATGGGAGTGCAAGGAAAATTTCATCTTGAAATTCATGATACAATACCTTATCACATTTTTTCCTTTTATCTAGTGGAAATAAAGCATATGGAAAATAAGGAATGGGATGAGTGATTCATTTAATGAATAACTTGTTAATAATATGATGAATTAGAGATTAAGACAAGCACGTCAGTGAAATGAAATAATATCACTCATTTGTACTAAGTAATACATCTAAGCATAATGAGGATATTTTTTCTAGAACATAATGTAGAGAGATGGCAATGATCGTGTGCATGAGATATCACGAGCGAATCTAGCAATGGAGCCATGTGATCATTCAATTTTAGAGATATATCTATCAATCTAGCTAGTGAATAGAAAAGTGTGTGTGGATAAGGTGTGTATAAAATCATGTAGATAAAAGGTCACACTATAATGATCTTGAGAGTGGAAGTTTTAGATCAAATCATCTAGGGGCATAATATCACTCAAGAGTTAATAACACGATGAAATTCTAAGGTATAACTCATAGAAGCATGTATCATCAGGGAGTTGTATAAAATTACACGCCATAAATGATGTGAAAAATATTATCATAGTTACAAGTATACACCCAAGTAACAAATGAGCACTTTAGTGTTGCACTTGATTATGTGAAAGTAAGAGTAAAACAAACATATTTAGGTTACACATTATGTTTACACAATTCTACTCAATAAAAGAAAGTGTCTCAATTCCCTATTATGCTCATATTTTATCAATTATTTCCCTTTCATAGTAATGAATGGACAAGACGTATAAGGGAAGACATATAGAATGAAGCATACACACAAGAACCAAATTGTCAAAAAATGGTGAATTGGTGAGCATGATAATTGTATTGATGTCAAAACATAAAAAATATCATCCATGTGTATCATGTATGAGCATTTAGTCATAAAAAATAGACATTAATATAAATAAATGGATGATAAGATAGTAGAGGAAACATGTCCTAAGCACTTTCCATTTCATTTAATATCTATGAGTG
Organism: Tamarix chinensis; assembly: GCA_030549775.1. Taxonomy (NCBI): domain Eukaryota; kingdom Viridiplantae; phylum Streptophyta; class Magnoliopsida; order Caryophyllales; family Tamaricaceae; genus Tamarix; species Tamarix chinensis. The sequence continues at coordinate 73,880,121 of CM060179.1, read as the reverse complement.
GAATGTAATATCAAGTTATTATAGTTAAGCATAAAAATTCACACTTTAATGACAATTAAATTATAAACATTTATTAAAAATCCATCCATGAATTGCTTCTTAATATATCGAGAAGGAGAAGGAGGGAAAAGATGTGTATATCAAGAAAGTAGCTTTCCCAACACATATGACTTGAAAGATTTTAGCTTTTTAGGAAAAACATAGAGGTTGATAACCAATATCAACTTTGAGAAAACATATTATAAGTGTTATGTACACTTATAAGATATAAAATATTTATGACAATATTGAGCATAATTCAAACCTTATCATAGTTAAAGATATGAAAGTGGAAGCATGAACTAGCATGATGACTCTAAAATCATACATATTTAGGACTTGATCAATTAGATATAATAAGAGTTTTGTATATCACATAAGTTCAAATTAAAGAGTACATAAATATGTAAGACAATAGAATGAAGCTCACTTTTTTTTTTAATCAATGGAGTGATGTGAAGTGTGTGAATAAAACCATTCTAAGGCAAATTCACACAAAAGAACCAATGTCATGATGGAATTTTAAAATTAAGGTGGAAAGCATGTAACTCATAACATATATCTCATCATGCAATCTATGGAGTCATGCGAAAGGAACCTATATGTTAAAGTTCACCATATCAAAATCCCTTACATAAATATGCTAGATTACTCAGAGTGGTTAATATGACCCAACATATGATACTTACAGTAGGGTATATCATGTGGACTCTCATCATGGTAAATATTTTAGACAATCATATGAGAGAGTAAGTGGAGAAGATATAAAAAATCAATGCATAACACTTATGAGAAGACACAATTGGTAATCATGTATATTTGATTTTAACATTTAACAACATCAAGGTCTTATATTTATATATATCAAGTCATCATAGATATACACAACTTTAAATAGTGATCAAACATAATGAAATGTCCCAAAAAAATTTATTTTAAGATATATAATTAAATAAGGATTTATTAGGGAATTAATTTAATTAATTATTTTATTTGAAATGGGAAGGATTTATTTAGGAAAAATTAATGAGGAATTTACAAATATTTTTATAAAGAAAAAATTGGGCTTTTTTCTAATTAAAAAGGATTATAGGAAAAGTCTTTAAAAAACCCTAAATTAGCCTAAAAAGGAAATTTAATATTATTTTATTTAAATATTTTTATTTTAAATACCCAAAATATTATAATTAATTTAATTGACCCCAAACTACTTAAATTTTCCTTTTTCCTTTTTCTTTTTCCCTCTTCCTTTTTCTTTCTTTTCTTTCTTTTTTCTCTTCTTTTCTTTCTTTTTCTTTCTTTTTCTTTCTTCCTACCGATTGGGCCTGGCACGGCCTAATCCTCCCTTTTCCTTCCTCTCTCCCGTGGCCCATAGCCACTCGTTTCTTTCCTTCCTTCAGCAGTCGAAACGTTGCGCATTATGCTTTTTTCCCCTAGAACGTCACGTTCCATTTAAGACCTTATAACCGTTGCCGACCGACCCGGTTCTTCTTATTTTCTTTTCTTTCTTTTTCCCCCAGCCGCTCGGTTCACCTCCTTCTTCCTCCTTCCTCCTCCGCCATCGACCTGCACCTTCGATGCTCTGAAAATGGCGCCGCCGGCCACGCTTGACTTGACCGGCCATTTTCCCTCTCTTTCTCTTCCTCTTGACTCGCAGTTCAGCATGATCTAACCCATTTTACTTTTTTCCACTCGAAGTCTTCCTTTTCCTTCGCAAAAGGTTGAACATGACCTAAAATTTGTGCCGGCCGATCAACGCTACCGGCTACCCCAAACCCTATATGCATTATCCTCCTGCCGACCCCTAGAACCCTACCATTCCCTTTAAACTCTATAAATACCCATTGTTTGTGTGGTTTTGAAACCTCTTCCCCGAAACCCTAAGAGCCTACCCTGTGCACCACTATGACTTCAGACGACCTTTCCTCCGCAGTCAGCCAACTACGCCACCACCTCTGCCTACCAAAGTGTTCGCTGCACCTCCCTCTACCTAACTGAGCCTCCTATCTCCCTCGATTCTTCTCGCATGAGCTACTACAGCCGTGCGAAGTTCCCTACCCATCAAACCAAAATTTTATACCTGTAACTCCTTGAGCCACCATCCGCCACCACATCCACCGCTTCTACTGCCTTCTGCACCACCAAAAAGCTGCTACTAATCTTCCTCCACCTAGCCCTACCCTTCTTTTATTCTTTCTCCTTCTCCTCTCCTCTCTTTCTTCTTCTCTTCCTTTCGGCCACCACCTCTGCCGCCGTGTGCCACTGCCACTTGCTACACCACCACCCTCACTTTACTCCTCTCAGCCTAGGCTACCACCAGCACCTCAACCACCACACTTATTCTCCATCTATTCTTCTCAAACCCCATCTTTTCCCCTTTTAATCCTATTTTTCGGCCACCGCTGCCGCCGCTGTGCACCACCGTTGGTGTCACCCTTCTTCGTCGACTCAAGGTGAAACCCTAGACCCTCTCAGCCCTTCTCCCTTGTTTATTTAAGTTTATTCTAAATTATTTCAAATTTTAGCATTTACTCAATTATTATTATTATTGGATGTAATATTAATGCCATATTTTCTTGGTAGGGTTGAGAGTAGGAATAAAATATTTAAGTTGTTAGTTTCGAATTATAGGCATTAATTATATTATTATAAGTTTTATTATGATTATTAATATTATTATTATTAGTATTAGTATTTTATTATTATTATTATTATTATTATTATTATTATTATTTATCTAAGGAGGGCTGAAGCCCTATTTTAGGTTAATGATTCACATACTTATATTTTATTATTATTATTACTATTTTACTACTATTATTATTATTATCTATATTATTTTCAATATTATTATAAGTAATATGTGCTATTAATATTATTAAATAGTACCTTCATTATTTGGAGGTAGGGTTGAAAACCCTACCTTGTAATTTTAGGCTTATGTTATTATTATTATTATTATCATTATCATTATTTATTATTATTATTATTATTATTATTATTATTATCATTATTATCATTATTAGCATTATTTTGGTGGAGGGTAGAAACCCTTATATCACCATCTGTTTTGAATGACATGAATATTATTATTAGTATTTTTAGTAGTATTTCATATAGTTATTATTAGAATAGTATTATTTTATTTAAAAACCAAGTCTTAGGGTAAGTTAGTACATAATGCTATTTTTAGGAGGGAACCTAATTCTAGTTTTTCCCCCATAATAGGTGAGACCAGTTAACGGCCTCAAGAGGTAGAGGAGCGTGCTCCAAGACCGATGGCATTTTAGGTAAGGGAGTACTAAGGGTGTTTGTGTATTATGTGTTTTATATGCCATGCATGCCATGTTATGTGAACTATCATGTATTTTATGTGTATTTGTATAACTATCATATATGCAGCATGATATGGAGTTAAGGTAAGATCGTGCATTAAATGGTGGCATGAGTATTATGTGTATGGGTTGTAATATTATTGTGGTATGGTGTGGCCCATAAGACATTCATGATAGGGTTTGTAAAATAATGATGGGAGTGTCATAATGTTTACATGGAAATAAATGTTGCATGGTGTTAGGGTTTGCATGGCATTGGGGTTGGCATGGAGTTAACGTTTGCATGGAGTTAATGTTTGCATGGAGTTAATGTTCGCATGGAGTTAATGTTTGCCTGTATGGGGGTGTTAGGGTTTGCATGGGAGTGAATGGTTTGCATTAGAGCTAGGGTTTATGTGGAGCTAGGGTTGCGTGGGAGTTAGGGTTTGCATGGGAGTTAATGGTTGTATGGGAGTTAGGGGTTTCATGGGAGTTAATGGCTGCATTGGAGTTAGGGTTTGAATGGGAGTTAGGGTTTGTTATGGTTACCATGGTTTGGTGTGGTCAACTAGAGTTTGGATGATAAGAATAGTAGGAGTTAGTCATGCATATCTGGGCGAATATTTTGAATAAAATACTTAAGACACTAATAATTTAAAGTGAAAGGTTATTGAGCCGAGTCTAACCGATCCACCAATTAGTAATAGTGGTTAGGGTTTTTATCCTATAAGTGACCGATCCACCGGTTAGGAATAATGGTGTGGACTATTATCCCGCAAGTGATCGGTCAACTAGCAATAATAGCGAGGTGACCTCGAGCTCAATAAACACAAACCAGAGTTGCTAAGGCACTTAAAAGATACTAATTACTTACAGTGGAACACCATGTGAGCAGGAACCAATTGATCCTTCGGTTAGGAATAGTGGTGTGGAATATTGTCCCTCAAGTGACCGATCCACTGGTGAAAAATAGTGGTGTGGATTATTGTCCTACAAGTGACCGGCCCACCGGCTAAAATAGTGGGGTGTTCCTATACTTACATGGATTTGATAAAAGGCATGATGTGTATCGACTTCCGATAAAAAGATTAATTAAATAATTAATCCGAAATTTTTGGGCCTTTGTGTGTGGGCTTGATCATTTATAAGCTGTATAATTTTATGCATGACCTTATGTATTATATGTGTGGGTTTGAAAGTGTAAGTTGAATATTATCCTGCATGATTTTATGTGCTTATGTGTTGGCCTTAATGCTCGGTTACCTTACTTAGTATGTAACGTACTGATCACCCTTTTCATGGGTGCTGCTCATTCCCACGAGCAGAAGGCCCGTCTGACGTGTTGGAGGTAGGCGATGCCTTCTTTGATGCCATTTATTTCTATGGGACATCAGGTGGGGCCGAGTGATGATTTTGGGCTAGATCGGGTCCTAGAGTGGCATGAACATTTTCCATAATGAGATCATTAATCTTATTCTCTTTTAATTATGTTTGATACTTCAGAAACAATTTTATTATTGTCGCTATTTTTCTTCTCTGAAAAACTATAGTTAGTATTTTGAATTATGTAAAACTTATGCGTACTCTGATTTCCGTATTTATGAATTTTGGATTAATTAATAGTGTTGTGAGCAGTTTTCTTAGCCTTAGCACTTGGTATTGGAACGGTAGGAGTGAACCAGTCTGGTACTAAGTGTGGCGGTGACATCCCTAGAATTTACAGTTTTAAATTTTAAGGTATAAAAAAATGAGTGTAAATTTTGGGGTGTTATGCATAAGCATAATTAGAAAGATGAAGGAAAGTAAGGCATGTTGTTAACACAGATAAGCACTATGAGACATTACAAACAATTATAAAAAAAAAGTGAAATCTAGAGAATCTAAGAATTATACTACACACACAAGTGATTATACCTACTGAGAAATAAAATGGTCTCAAATGAGAGAAAATGTAAAGTATCTACTTAAACATATAAGATGTACTAGTTTAGGCATCGAGGTGAACAACCTAAATAAGATATAATAGTTTAACACATGTCAAGTTTTTTTTTGTTGGAGTTTATCATCTATAGATAACTGATGTGAGATAGGTAAACCTATTCTCATAAAATATTTATAAGGTCTTTCATGCTCAATAGTTATGGTGGAATATCACGTGTGTATCCTTATAGAGATTTGGAGATTCCACTCAACCTATAACCTGCACCTAAGAGTAGTGGAAAAAAATTTCTTTTTCTAATGTAGGTAGTACTTATAAAAATAATTTGATCATATAAAAGTATAAGTATCATGATAATTAAACTTATTACTAAATTTATCAATTTGTTAAAAATGTTGAGAGAATATTTTAAATATATACTTAAGTGAAGCATTATCTCAATGTTATACTATTTAAATAAATTTATCAAAATGTAACAGTGAAATCATAATTGCATGAGAGATATCATTTCATGAGTTCACTTATTCATGCACTAGATAAATCATCAAGAAACATGAAAGTGTGGTAGATGCATAAGCACATTAAGTGTGCATCAATACATATTATTATTACTCATCAATCCATTAGAGCATGAAGAAATCAAATAAAGATCATTCAATTCATTGGATATAAGCCAAACATATTTTGGAGCAATTATTCATGATATATGAGTAAATTAACATAGACAAATGTGTTTTTATGATGATATAACAATAAATATTAAGTGACGATAATAATAAAAGCATGAATACAAGTCCAAAAAAATATCATCAAAACAAGCAATGTAGCCCATACACTAATATGACCATGAACTATGTAGAGCTCTCATCATCACTAGTAGTGCCTAGATCTTAACTAGTGGTAGATGGAAGGGTAGGATCAAAAGGTGTGGATTAAGATTGGCGAGGAATATTGGTGATATAAATTAGAAGAACACTTGAATTTGAGTAAAAAGAATCATCTGATAGTGTATCCTCCAATTTCTCTACACATACATTTTCTAACTCATCATTAACATAATCTCAAGTGCCTAGTGCACACTATGTATCCTTATTACTAAGTGGAGGTGCAATATCCTTGGTGTTATTAACCTTGACACCCTAATATCTAGTAGCAACAATAGAAGTAACGATGTCACCCTAAAATATAGTAGATTATGGATCTCTAGATGTATCTTGTGCGTAATTCTATGTTTTAGCACCTATAAGAGCATACACATGAGTCTATAGACCCAATGAAACCTCGGTAGAGGGAGTACAATGCATGAAACGAACAAGTTTCTCAATATTAGCAAGCCTAGTACCATGATTGAACTTATGTATAATCTAGTTGTGTAAATTTCTATTCAAACACCTTAAAGCCTATGATAATAAAGTATTAAAACCCTTAAAACGTATCATTACCCTAAGGAGTTGATGGAGGAGAGCAACAGATATGGCGAATCATTTGATATAGTAGGATGAATTATGGGATATGCGACGAGTGGATAATAAGTAGTAAGAGGGATATCTTGATCATCTATATCATGGGCATAAGGAGTGTTAGTAGCTAGTATTATACTAGTGCATGTGAATGAAGCTCTAGACTATTTATTAAGTATGATACTCTGAATATCCTCCCTTAAATTATATCCTATTGGTACTAAGGTCATCTTATCAAAGATATCTAATCCATTCTGTAAATGGAGAGGAGTGGAATTGAAAACTCCAAATGAGACTTAGAAGTTCTCTAAAGATCCTTATGATAAGATTACCATATCTTAAAGAAGCTTGTGTGTGATTTTCCATGTGCACCATGTTTTGAGAGATGTTGATCGAAGTATTTGGTAGCCCTTGATAAGATGTGATTAATCTCATACCAATTTCTAGCAATTATATTAGCCCTAGATGTCGTACAAGGAAACAACATTGTACAAATAAAATAGTGTAATACTCTCTTATAGGGTCATATACAATAAAAGATAGAAATGCCTCGAGTCGCATTGAAATGCCCCGAAAATTTCTAATTTTATAAACTACATTTAAATGATATTTATTCTAATATTTATTTAAATAAATTATTTTAAAATTGAATTAATTAGGGAAAATCAAGAAGAAATTTATAAGTATTTTTATTAGAAAAGAATTTGGGTATTTTAGCAAATTAAGCATTTTGTTTTGAAAATAATTAAGCAAATTATTTTAATTAAAATAAGAAGGAGAAAATATTTTCAAATTAATATTAATTTTATAAATAATTTAATTATAGAAAATTAGGGTGTTTTGCTAATTAAAAAGGAATTTGTGGAAAATCTTTTAAAAATCCTAATTTAGCCTAAAAAGGGATTTTAAATATTAATTTATTTAAATATTAATATTTTTAAATATCCCAAATATTCTAATTAATTTAATTATCCCAAATAATTATTTTTTTTTCTTTTTTTTCCTTTTCCTTTTTCCTTCTTTTCTTCTTTTTTCTTCTTCTTCTTTTCTTTTTCTTTTTTTTTTCTCCTCTCCGAACTGGGCCAGCCCGGCGGCCCAGTCTTCTCCTTTTCCTTCCTTCGGCCCAGCCCGTCCGCGCGCCGTTGCCTTCTTCTCCCGCCTCCAGCGCTGCGTTTTGTCCATCGTTTTACTAAAACTCGTCGTGTTATTTAATGAGCCAGCCCGCGCGTCCTCCTTCGCCCGTCCCCCTCTACGCCGCGTTTTGACTCCACTTCCACCTAAACCCGTCGTTTCATTAATGCCTACCTCCCTCGCGCTCGACCGCCCGGTCTGCCCCTTTCTTTTCTTTTCTTTCCTCGCGAACCGCCCGGCCCAGCCTCTTTCTTCTTCCCCTTCGCGCCTGCCAGCCCCCGACGCCGTCGAACCTGCAACTTCCCCGCCGAAAATGGCGGCATCGGCTACGAGCAGTCTTACCGGCCGATTCACCCACCCTTCTCTTCCTATTAACTCGAAAATCATCTTGGAATAGTCAATTAACCTTCACTCTCTCTCATTCTCTCTCTCTGGCTTCTCGAATCTTCGACCCGACCCAAGCAACCGCCGGTCGATTTATGACACCGGCCACCAAAACCCTATCACCCAAACCCATCCTTCCGACCCCCAAAACCCTAATAACCCATCTAAACTCTTTAAATAGCCTAATGGTGGGTGTTTTCGAGACTTCTTCCTTCCGAAACCCCAAGTCAGAATCGCCCAGCCACCTCCCCATCAGACGCCATTATCTCCTTCCTCGGCCAACTTCAACATCTCTTCTTGCTACCAATCTCTTCCCTGAAATTTCCTCTAGCTAACTAAGCCATTCAAATCCTTCGATTCTTCTTGAATGAGCTGCCATAACCATGCGAAGTTGGTTAGTTGCTTCGACAGAAAATTTCACCCCGAGACCTTAAACCACCGCCCGCCGCCACATGCGCCGCTTCTAACACCTTCCAAACCAACCATTAAATCCTACTAATTATCCTCTACAGCCCCATATAATTATTTTAATTTTTCTTCCTCTCCATCACCCATTTTCCTAATTTTTGGCCCTCTTAGATCACTTTTCCGGCCACCTCCGGGAACCACCGCCGGTGCCACCTTCATCCTCCAACTCAAGGTGAAACCCTAAAACTTTTAAATACTTAATTTCGATTTATTGATAATTATTATGCTTTTATTCTAATTTTTAATGCTAATTCAAGTTTAATTATTATTATTATAATTATTATTATTGTTGTTATCAACTGTATTTTAATTTCTAAATTTGGTTTACAGGTCTGGGAGTATTATTGAGTGAGATAAATTATTATTCTCGAATTTTTCCTATTTAATGTAATTATTACATGTTTAATAATATTATTAATAATATAATTAATATTATTATTGTTAGTATAATTAGTTATTTGATACTGCAATTATTTCAGGAGAAGTAGAAACCTAAAATTTTAATTAAGTCTCGTATCTTTGCCTTTTTATTATTATTTTTAGCATTTTTAACATTATTACTAATTATCTTATTATTATTAACCATATTAACTTTATATAATAAGTATATGTATAATATTAATATCTTTTTACATTTCAAATAGTATTATCATTAAATGGGGAGGTTTCAAAATCCACTTTGTAAATTTAAGGCTTAGATTATTATTGTTATTAAGTTTTCTATTAATATTACTACTATTAGTAATAATCTGTTATTATTAAAATTATTATTATAATAAATATTATTATTATTATTACCTTTACTAAATTTATTTCGGTAAAGGGTAGAAACCCTTATATCACCTTTTTACTTTAAATTATAATAGTATGTATTAATGTTTTAGTGGTTTTGGGCATAATTAATTAAGAATCAAGACTTAAGATAAATTAGAAACTAATAGTAGTATAGGAAGGAAGCTAATCCTAGTATTTCTTCCCCATAGTAGGTGAGCCCAGTCAAATCCCTCAAGTGGAATAGGAGCGTGCTCCAAGACCGGTGTCGTTTTAGGTAAGGAGTGCTAAGGTCTTTTATGTGCTTATTTGTATTATGTGCTTCGCATGCTATGTATCATGTGTTGTTATTATTAATTATTTCGTATGTGGTATGAGATGGAGTTAAAGTATGTTTTTGTATGGCATGTGTATTATATGTATATGACAATATGTGTTGTGACTCTATAAGACATATATGAGAGGACTTTGATGTGATTTGTGCGGGAGAAAGGATGAAAAAGGAGGATGGGGAAAGAATTTGATTAAGGGAAGTGAGTTAACCTAATTTTATGGTTTTATAAGGATTAATCTAATGTATGATTTTATGTGTGAAAGAGCAGAATTTATGGTTCGTTGGGAGAATCTAATTTAGGATGTTATTTGGGAGACGGTAATTTATGATGTTATCGAATTTATGGTGTGTTTGGGAGAATCTAATTTATGGTGTTAATTGGGAGAATCTAATTTATGATGTTATATGGGATAATCGAATTTATAATTTGTTTGGGAGAATCTAATTCATGATGTTATTTGGGAAAATGTAATTTATGATATTATATGGTGGAATCTAATTTATGATTTGCTTGGGGGAATTCAATTTATAGTTTTCCTTGGGAGATTCTAATTTATAATTTTATGTGGAAGAATCTTTATGGCTTGAATTTAGGGTTTGGTATGGAAGAATCTTTATGGTTTGAATTTAGGGTTCAGTATGGGTGAATCTTTGGTTTTGGTTGGATTGAATTTATGGTTTTGTATGACGGAATCTAGGGTTTACCTGGTGGTATTAATGGATGTATGTTAGTATTAGGGTTTGTATGATGATATTAAGGTTTGTATGGTGGTAATTATAGTTGTATGGAGGTATTAGGATTTACATGGTGATATTGATGGTTGAATGGTGGTATTAGGGTTTGCATGGTTGAATTTAGGGTTTCACGTGGAATTTTAGGATTTGCATGAAAACGGTTCAAGGTTTGCATGGGGAGATTAATGTTTGCATGGAAGATAAATTTACGTGTGAAAAGTTGATTTGGGATGTAAGGGAGGAAGTAGAAGAGTTATTTGGGTGTTTGAATATTTTGGGTGAAAAATAATACGTAAGACATTATAAGGGTATGGAGGAGACTGAATTATGATTTGTTGTGGTTAATTGAGGTATATGGTGGCTGATTAGGGTTTTTGGTGTTATCATGTGCATATGGTGATTAAAGTGTAATTGTGATGTGTGGTGATTTATGCATGTTTGGTAAAAGCCTTTGAATAAGATACCTAAAACATTAATCACGTAAAGAGGAAGATGTTGAGCCGGGCCCAGACCGATCCACCGGCATAATAGTGGCCAGGTACTGCGGTAACCTGGAGATCGATCCACCGGCTTAATAGTGGTAGGGTATGTTACCCTAGTGACCGATCCACCGGCAATAATAGTGGGGGATCCCGAGCTCAACGAACCAAACTATACATGTTGATAATAAGTGGGAAGACATTATCTACTTACAGTGGAACACCGTGCGAGAAGGGGCCAGACCGATCCACCGGCTATAATAGTGGCAGGGTATGTTACCCTCGCGACCGATCCACCGGCTAAAATAGTGGCAGGGTATGTTACCCTTGCGACCGATCCACCGGCTAAAATAGTGGGGTTCCCGTACTCGTATGGACTTGATAAAAAGTATGGTGTGAAATGAATTCTAATAATAGATTAATGAAATGATTAATCCAGTCTACAATCGGGCCTTATACTCTTACTTGGATGGTTGTATGTATTTATGTGATCATATTGGTCTTATGCATTTATAAGCATTCCCTTCTATGTTCTGCATGATTTATGTGTCGGTGTGTTGGCCTTAGTGATCAAGTCTCCTTACTCAGTACTGGACCCGTACTGATACTACATTGATTGATGGGTCCTGTGATGATCCACCGATGGTGGGGAGCAGACCTCTTGTGCAGGTTTAAGATCAGAGATTGTTTGGGGTGGCAGGCCTGACTTGAGTGAGTAGGCAATCCGGAATTTGACTCATCGGGTTTTATATTGTTTAAATGTATTTCTATTTGGAAGTTACAAGTGTTAATAAACATTTATGCGTACTCTGATTTTGTTGTATGATCTTTCGAATTCATTTATGAATGGTTAATTTGAATTTAACGTAAATCTTTTCTTTAGCCTTAGCACTTGGTACTGAAACGGTCGGAGAGAACCGGTTTGGTACTAAGTGTGGCGGTAACATTCCCAGAATTCACAGGTTTTAAGTGTTTCTATCTTAATTGCTTCCGCTTTCAAAAAAAAAAGTAGTGAATTTTGGGGTGTTACAAGTTGGTATCAGAGCAGGTTTCGACCATGCTCTTCCGTGTTCTTTAAAATTTTTAAATTGATACCACAGGATGGTATCGAAGTTGATTTCAACCAAGCTCCTTCATTTTTAAATTTTTCTCTAAGCTGATACCACAAGTTGGTATCAGAGTGGTTGGTCTTTCGGCCACGCTCGTTTTCGGAAATAAATTTGGTTTTCGGACTTTGTATTTGATTTTGAAGTGTGTTTTGACCGCTCCTCTATTTGTTTTAAACTTTTTAAGCTGATACCACAAAGTGGTATCAGAGCTTTTGGTTGTTGAGAATTGGGTTTTGGTTAGAGATTCGGTTCTCACGATCCTAAATGTTTTAACTGAAAATGTATTTACCTTGTTTCAAGTAAATTTTAAAATCCGGATTAGCTTGTGAGGATTGTACGATGGGGTAGCATAAGTGACCTTCTGTTTTACTGCCGTGATTGTGGTTTTGTAATTAGTTTATTCTCAAGGGGGTAGTAACCCCACTAGGTTTACCCTAGTCCTATAAGTTTAGTGGATTGATAATCTTAAGGCGTACCGTGCTGAATCCAGCTTTACTTGGTTTAGTTTTTGTAAACATCGTTTATTTTCTTCGGAGTTACTTTTAACCTATTTATTGAAATCAATATTTTATACGATCATTGGTCAAGTTTACGCTACGTAGATTTTCCTGAACTTTGGGGACGAAGTTCCTTTTTAAGGGGGTAGTGATGTAAGACCCCGTATTTTTAAAATCTAGATTTATTAAGTTTTATGATTTTATTAACGTAATTTGATGTAAACAATTAATTATTTTAATTTTGATTTATCTTATGGATCTATCGACGATTCAAATTCATAGTTAAATTTAATTCAAATTCTTATGAGTTCGATTTTTGTTTAATAATATGTATTTCCGTTCTTTCTCGTACTTTTATATTTTAGATTAATTTTTTTTTATAACTTTATCATGTGATTATGACGTTATTTTGAAGTATATTTTATTGACAAAATACATTATTTAAATTATAGAATTCCTATTGAATAGTTAAATTTATGGTAATGGTTTTATCAGTAGAAAATATTTTCTACTCTAAATTATTCATTTCAATCATTAATATTCTTAGAAAAGTTTTAAATTTAGAAGACGTATTCAGGAATTTCTTTCCAAAATTAGCTTTATTCTGTTGTATGCTCTTTGATTTACAGAAAAATAATTTCGGAAATGACTAAATTGGGCTCGGGTGTTAGAGTTCAACTTAAATATTTTATTATATGATTTAAATAAATTTTTGAGTTCTTATGATATATTTCCATAAATAATACATATTTTTTTTAGGTTCATCGGTTATTCCTTCCGAGAGTGTTTCCAAAATTCTTATATAACTCTTTTATTAATTTTGAGCTTTCGGATCTTTTCGAAATATATTTTCGATAAATAAATTTTTGATTAAATTCTCCCAATATTTATATTTAATATTTAGTATTTAAATTGAACTTATACCCAGGTACAACAACCCATAGTTCGTCTCTAAGGGGGTAGTTTTTTTTTATAAGTGTTGTATTTATATGGTGTCCCTATTTTCGTGGATTTAAATTTTCTTTAGTAATTTTATTCCTAAGGGGGTAGTTTATATGGGTATTAGCGTTAGTCGGTTTTCTATACACTTAGAGCATTTTCTCCCTAACCCTAGGCGCTCCCGGAGACTTCGGGGGCGAAGTCTGTTTTTAAGGGGGTAGTGATGAAATGCCCCGAAAATTTCTAATTTTATAAACTACATTTAAATGATATTTATTCTAATATTTATTTAAATAAATTATTTTAAAATTGAATTAATTAGGGAAAATCAAGAAGAAATTTATAAGTATTTTTATTAGAAAAGAATTTGGGTATTTTAGCAAATTAAGCATTTTGTTTTGAAAATAATTAAGCAAATTATTTTAATTAAAATAAGAAGGAGAAAATATTTTCAAATTAATATTAATTTTATAAATAATTTAATTATAGAAAATTAGGGTGTTTTGCTAATTAAAAAGGAATTTGTGGAAAATCTTTTAAAAATCCTAATTTAGCCTAAAAAGGGATTTTAAATATTAATTTATTTAAATATTAATATTTTTAAATATCCCAAATATTCTAATTAATTTAATTATCCCAAATAATTATTTTTTTTCTTTTTTTTCCTTTTCCTTTTTCCTTCTTTTCTTCTTTTTTCTTCTTCTTCTTTTCTTTTTCTTTTTTTTTTCTCCTCTCCGAACTGGGCCAGCCCGGCGGCCCAGTCTTCTCCTTTTCCTTCCTTCGGCCCAGCCCGTCCGCGCGCCGTTGCCTTCTTCTCCCGCCTCCAGCGCTGCGTTTTGTCCATCGTTTTACTAAAACTCGTCGTGTTATTTAATGAGCCAGCCCGCGCGTCCTCCTTCGCCCGTCCCCCTCTACGCCGCGTTTTGACTCCACTTCCACCTAAACCCGTCGTTTCATTAATGCCTACCTCCCTCGCGCTCGACCGGCCCGGTCTGCCCCTTTCTTTTCTTTTCTTTCCTCGCGAACCGCCCGGCCCAGCCTCTTTCTTCTTCCCCTTCGCGCCTGCCAGCCCCCGACGCCGTCGAACCTGCAACTTCCCCGCCGAAAATGGCGGCATCGGCTACGAGCAGTCTTACCGGCCGATTCACCCACCCTTCTCTTCCTATTAACTCTAAAATCATCTTGGAATAGTCAATTAACCTTCACTCTCTCTCATTCTCTCTCTCTGGCTTCTCGAATCTTCGACCCGACCCAAGCAACCGCCGGTCGATTTATGACACCGGCCACCAAAACCCTATCACCCAAACCCATCCTTCCGACCCCCAAAACCCTAATAACCCATCTAAACTCTTTAAATAGCCTAATGGTGGGTGTTTTCGAGACTTCTTCCTTCCGAAACCCCAAGTCAGAATCGCCCAGCCACCTCCCCATCAGACGCCATTATCTCCTTCCTCGGCCAACTTCAACATCTCTTCTTGCTACCAATCTCTTCCCTGAAATTTCCTCTAGCTAACTAAGCCATTCAAATCCTTCGATTCTTCTTGAATGAGCTGCCATAACCATGCGAAGTTGGTTAGTTGCTTCGACAGAAAATTTCACCCCGAGACCTTAAACCACCGCCCGCCGCCACATGCGCCGCTTCTAACACCTTCCAAACCAACCATTAAATCCTACTAATTATCCTCTACAGCCCCATATAATTATTTTAATTTTTCTTCCTCTCCATCACCCATTTTCCTAATTTTTGGCCCTCTTAGATCACTTTTCCGGCCACCTCCGGGAACCACCGCCGGTTCCACCTTCATCCTCCAACTCAAGGTGAAACCCTAAAACTTTTAAATACTTAATTTCGATTTATTGATAATTATTATGCTTTTATTCTAATTTTTAATGCTAATTCAAGTTTAATTATTATTATTATAATTATTATTATTGTTGTTATCAACTGTATTTTAATTTCTAAATTTGGTTTACAGGTCTGGGAGTATTATTGAGTGAGATAAATTATTATTCTCGAATTTTTCCTATTTAATGTAATTATTACATGTTTAATAATATTATTAATAATATAATTAATATTATTATTGTTAGTATAATTAGTTATTTGATACTGCAATTATTTCAGGAGAAGTAGAAACCTAAAATTTTAATTAAGTCTCGTATCTTTGCCTTTTTATTATTATTTTTAGCATTTTTAACATTATTACTAATTATCTTATTATTATTAACCATATTAACTTTATATAATAAGTATATGTATAATATTAATATCTTTTTACATTTCAAATAGTATTATCATTAAATGGGGAGGTTTCAAAATCCACTTTGTAAATTTAAGGCTTAGATTATTATTGTTATTAAGTTTTCTATTAATATTACTACTATTAGTAATAATCTGTTATTATTAAAATTATTATTATAATAAATATTATTATTATTATTACCTTTACTAAATTTATTTCGGTAAAGGGTAGAAACCCTTATATCACCTTTTTACTTTAAATTATAATAGTATGTATTAATGTTTTAGTGGTTTTGGGCATAATTAATTAAGAATCAAGACTTAAGATAAATTAGAAACTAATAGTAGTATAGGAAGGAAGCTAATCCTAGTATTTCTTCCCCATAGTAGGTGAGCCCAGTCAAATCCCTCAAGTGGAATAGGAGCGTGCTCCAAGACCGGTGTCGTTTTAGGTAAGGAGTGCTAAGGTCTTTTATGTGCTTATTTGTATTATGTGCTTCGCATGCTATGTATCATGTGTTGTTATTATTAATTATTTCGTATGTGGTATGAGATGGAGTTAAAGTATGTTTTTGTATGGCATGTGTATTATATGTATATGACAATATGTGTTGTGACTCTATAAGACATATATGAGAGGACTTTGATGTGATTTGTGCGGGAGAAAGGATGAAAAAGGAGGATGGGGAAAGAATTTGATTAAGGGAAGTGAGTTAACCTAATTTTATGGTTTTATAAGGATTAATCTAATGTATGATTTTATGTGTGAAAGAGCAGAATTTATGGTTCGTTGGGAGAATCTAATTTAGGATGTTATTTGGGAGACGGTAATTTATGATGTTATCGAATTTATGGTGTGTTTGGGAGAATCTAATTTATGGTGTTAATTGGGAGAATCTAATTTATGATGTTATATGGGATAATCGAATTTATAATTTGTTTGGGAGAATCTAATTCATGATGTTATTTGGGAAAATGTAATTTATGATATTATATGGTGGAATCTAATTTATGATTTGCTTGGGGGAATTCAATTTATAGTTTTCCTTGGGAGATTCTAATTTATAATTTTATGTGGAAGAATCTTTATGGCTTGAATTTAGGGTTTGGTATGGAAGAATCTTTATGGTTTGAATTTAGGGTTCAGTATGGGTGAATCTTTGGTTTTGGTTGGATTGAATTTATGGTTTTGTATGACGGAATCTAGGGTTTACCTGGTGGTATTAATGGATGTATGTTAGTATTAGGGTTTGTATGATGATATTAAGGTTTGTATGGTGGTAATTATAGTTGTATGGAGGTATTAGGATTTACATGGTGATATTGATGGTTGAATGGTGGTATTAGGGTTTGCATGGTTGAATTTAGGGTTTCACGTGGAATTTTAGGATTTGCATGAAAACGGTTCAAGGTTTGCATGGGGAGATTAATGTTTGCATGGAAGATAAATTTACGTGTGAAAAGTTGATTTGGGATGTAAGGGAGGAAGTAGAAGAGTTATTTGGGTGTTTGAATATTTTGGGTGAAAAATAATACGTAAGACATTATAAGGGTATGGAGGAGACTGAATTATGATTTGTTGTGGTTAATTGAGGTATATGGTGGCTGATTAGGGTTTTTGGTGTTATCATGTGCATATGGTGATTAAAGTGTAATTGTGATGTGTGGTGATTTATGCATGTTTGGTAAAAGCCTTTGAATAAGATACCTAAAACATTAATCACGTAAAGAGGAAGATGTTGAGCCGGGCCCAGACCGATCCACCGGCATAATAGTGGCCAGGTACTGCGGTAACCTGGAGATCGATCCACCGGCTTAATAGTGGTAGGGTATGTTACCCTAGTGACCGATCCACCGGCAATAATAGTGGGGGATCCGAGCTCAACGAACCAAACTATACATGTTGATAATAAGTGGGAAGACATTATCTACTTACAGTGGAACACCGTGCGAGAAGGGGCCAGACCGATCCACCGGCTATAATAGTGGCAGGGTATGTTACCCTCGCGACCGATCCACCGGCTAAAATAGTGGCAGGGTATGTTACCCTTGCGACCGATCCACCGGCTAAAATAGTGGGGTTCCCGTACTCGTATGGACTTGATAAAAAGTATGGTGTGAAATGAATTCTAATAATAGATTAATGAAATGATTAATCCAGTCTACAATCGGGCCTTATACTCTTACTTGGATGGTTGTATGTATTTATGTGATCATATTGGTCTTATGCATTTATAAGCATTCCCTTCTATGTTCTGCATGATTTATGTGTCGGTGTGTTGGCCTTAGTGATCAAGTCTCCTTACTCAGTACTGGACCCGTACTGATACTACATTGATTGATGGGTCCTGTGATGATCCACCGATGGTGGGGAGCAGACCTCTTGTGCAGGTTTAAGATCAGAGATTGTTTGGGGTGGCAGGCCTGACTTGAGTGAGTAGGCAATCCGGAATTTGACTCATCGGGTTTTATATTGTTTAAATGTATTTCTATTTGGAAGTTACAAGTGTTAATAAACATTTATGCGTACTCTGATTTTGTTGTATGATCTTTCGAATTCATTTATGAATGGTTAATTTGAATTTAACGTAAATCTTTTCTTTAGCCTTAGCACTTGGTACTGAAACGGTCGGAGAGAACCGGTTTGGTACTAAGTGTGGCGGTAACATTCCCAGAATTCACAGGTTTTAAGTGTTTCTATCTTAATTGCTTCCGCTTTCAAAAAAAAAAGTAGTGAATTTTGGGGTGTTACACGCATAGTGACATCTTATACAACCATTTCATGTGTCCTCGTTACTTATCTAAATCTAATACTTAATCCCCTAAAGAGGTGACTACTTTAATGCCTAGTGACCTAACAAGTCTAGTCTCATCTACTTGAATGGGAGCATCTAGGAATTTAGTGGTAATGGTGGACCCATTGATCGAAAAATCAAGCCTAGAAAAGGAAAATAAGATAAAAAAATGATAGGATTACAAAGCTTAAAGAGTGACTGAATGTGAAGATTAAATAGATAATGCATAAAGGGAATCTTGATGATGTTAGAACTAATTTCATAATTAATGCACTTTTCCCTTTATTAATTTATTCTCATGGAATCCTAAGAACCTTAGCTACCCTAGTCTTATTTAAATGTATCTCAACCATTTTGACATAACAAGTAATCACTAGGGTTTGATATGAATCCTTGTGCTTCACCTTTTGGTGGGAATGGTAAGAAGTTTTCTAAACCTTTTGGGTACCATTAAAATTAATGAAGATCAATGAATTCAAGATAATTCAATTATTCATAGTAACAATAAATTAGGAATAAATGACAAATAACACTAAGGACAAAAGGATTTGGGTTCAAGAAGCCATTCAAAGGAAAAGAAAGTAAGTTTGATGGTTTTATTTAATGAAAAAAACCTTATATACTATGGAAAAAATATTTTATTGGTTTGAAAAATTCATTGACTATTATTTTCCTATTTTGAAAGACAAAGCTCAATGTCCATCAACTGATTTAAAGGGGACACATTAACTTGTCCATTTGGTACATCAACAGGTTTTTTCACCAATTGATTGGTCTTTTTAGGTTATCCAAACATATCTAGCTTATCCTTTTTAAACATGAGCATGAAAGATAATAAATTCATGAATTTAAACATTCATTTTAAACTTAATTAAGCATAAACCATGTAGACCAATTTAGAATAGAATCAACACATATCTAGCTTGTCCAAACATAATCTTGACATAACTTTCATGAATCAAACAATAACATGTAAGAGTGAATAATGTTTAATTTTCATTAGTAAGATTCAACTAATAGTTTTAACCAAACATGTTTTTCATCCACTCATATAATATTTCAAACTAAAGACAACGTAAGACAAAAATATAGAATATAAAATTAGATTTAACAAAATTCATAAGTTTTCCCTTTCTTTTCTAAAGAGGTATAGGAGGCTTTGATGTTGTAATTTTTATTTATTTATTCCTTCAAGCTCCACCTTTCTTCTTCTTCCTTTCCCTTATAATTAATTTTTAAATACGTTGTTTTGGTATCCATATCTTTTTGGGTCCATAGGGGAAATATAAATAATAATACAATTCTTTGGAATCCAAACCAGTTTTTAAAAAGGGAAATAAATCCTTATTTTGTATTGATGGAGGTTGTTTCGAAGATTTTCACAATTTTCTAAAGAATGGATTTCCATAGTTTCATGTTTTGCATCCAATCCAATTTTTAAGCTTTTAACTATAGATGCAAATTGTTCACTTTATTTCTTAAAATTTACATGCATTGAGTACATGTGGCAAAAAATTTCATTTAACTCAAAATTTTGACAATCCATAATCTCAAAGTGATTTAAGCAATGATCATCAATATCATACAAATTAGTTTTAGATTTAGGTGAGAAATTGATTACCTTATCCTTTTTATTTGAAATGCTATATTTTATAATGAAGAAATAAGGATGCATAATTTTTTCCTCTCCATAACCACCATAAGTAATATTTAATAATTTCCAAATCTCTTTATCAGTGGTATATTCAAGTATGTTGTAACATCTTGGTTTATACTACTGAAAATTTTTATTTTAAACGTAAGCGTATAATCAAGTATCTGGGTGTTACAACCATAATTAATATAAGTTTAGCTTACCAAGGTAAAACAAATAAGAATGTAAAACATGATTAATAGAAGTTGAAGGAACTTTCATAAACGTAGATAAAAGTTTGGAGATTTACTCTAAGTACAATAATCTAAAATACAAAAGGTATACCATGGATCTAAGAGCTCAAAAAGGTATTTGATCAGAATAAATATCCAGATAACACAACTTTGCACCTATAACCCTAAAACCAAAATCAATCCTCCATATACAACTCATTAAAGGCTGCAAACTCATCCAATGGGTCAGCCTCGACTTGTATAAAGACATCTAGGACAACTACTCATGGGAATGAGCAGCACCCATAAAATGGATGATTAGTATGTTACGTACCGAGTAAGGTATCCATATAGTCAAAGTAGGATTACACATAATACATGAGTTCACATTAGAGATTAAGCGTATGTAAAATAATATAAAATAGTGTCAGGTAAATACTGTTTCCAAGCATTACTATATAAACATGTCATATTCCAATATTTTATTTATGTTGAGTTTAGGGACTCCACTATTATTAAACCGATGGAACGGTCTGAAACACTTCTCAGGGATAAAACACCTAAGCCACTATTATTATTTGGTGGAATGGACTCAACACCTCTCAAAGAAAAAATGCTCATGAGCCAATATTCTTAAACAGGTGGAACAGTTTAAAGCACTTCTTAGGGACAACACACCTGAGCCAATAATATTTATCTGGTGTAATAGACTCAACACCTTGGTCTTGACTCACATATTCTTTCACTTTAAATGATTAGTATCTTTCTATTAATACTTTATTTCTTAATTGTATATTCATTCACATTGATTATAGAGCACCACTATTCTTAATCTAATGGAATGAACCGATGCACCTCTCAAGGACAAGGCACTTGAGCCATTATTATTGTTCAGTGGAATGGACCCATAGAAACACCTTAGTCTGACTCACGTGATCTTTCACTTTAGATGATTAGTACCTTATTAGAGTTGATTGTGTATTCAAGATTATTACGCGGGACTCATATAAGTATACAAGACATAAAATTGAATAACATATTTACAACCACATAATTATCCTAAAATGACCATATAACACTTAGGTAATTAAGACACTCATATTCTCCTAAGGACTGATAAATCTCAATACCAATACATATAAATCTCCAATATCCATTTGAAACATAAATGCTCAATTACATGCACAGATACTATATCTAAAATTATACCAAAAGCATACTTCCACAATCTCATTATTGAAGATAATATATCATAGAATAACATCAATCATATAACATGTCCAATATAACAACACCTATGCATACACATATAAGTCCTAGATATGACATGTATCCTCACCAACAAAGACACCGGGCTCTATGTATGTAAATCCTATACCTCCTCCTCTGAGATCATTGGAAACTCACCTACAAAAAAAATAAGATAATACATGATTGGGCTCAAAGATTATAATCGAGGGAAAAGTTAAGTTAAAGGAGGGTAAAAATAAAAATAACTGGAGTAAAAAGAAAGCTTGAGTTGCATGGAAGTGTGGTGGTGCTATAGTGAAATTTTTGTTGTGTTTGGGTAAGATTTGAGGGTGAAAATGAGGGTGCATGGCCGAAAAGGTGAGGCTACAATGGCATGTGGAAGGTGGTGTACTCCTAAGCTGAAAATTTAGGACCTTCACGGACAGGCTATGTGAAGAGGCATAGTCGTGCTCAAGCAACGAATTCCCTAGGAAATAACAAATAAGTATGCACGGGTGTGTGGAGGCTGTGCGCGAGTCGTGAGAGGGTGAACAAGTAAACCGTGCTAGTTTTTACAGGCATGCAATATGGAAAAATAATGGTGCACGACCGTGTGGAGTTGTGCACCTCACAAAAATGCGATGGATGTGAGGAAAGAAGAGGAGAATACGATGGTGGTTGACGATGATGGTCGGCAACAATGAGGGGGAGTGATGGGGTGGTCTTGGTGGTTGATCCACCAAGCACAAGGCAACGCTCAGTGGTGGTTTGGTGATGGGGGAGGTGTTTCGAATGTAAGAAATAGAAAAGGGGTAGCCGATGAAGAAGAAGAAGGGGCTCAGGCAGTGGTTTTTGACAGATTTTGGGTAATAAATGAGGCAAAAATGAGGGAAGAAGATATGTGGAGTAGTGTATATGTGTGTGTGTGTATAGAGACATTCGAATGGGGTGGTGCAAGGGGTGAAGCAACTGCAGCAACAGGGGCACGAGGGGTGGTAGTGGCATGAGGGAGTGGAGCAGAATTCAACAGAGAGGATGGTTGAAAATGATGGTGGAGTGTTAAGTGAAAAATGGTAGGGTAGCACCATGACAATCACGATGGCAACAACAACAATAGGGGATGGTGATGGTTGTAGCTACACGAGGAATGTGATGGTTGTTATGATTATGGCAACAATAGGGGGGACATGAGAGTGATGGTTGTGTGTTGCAAGTGGTAAGAAAATAAGTATTATGGAGGGAAGGAGGCAGGAGAAAGGAGAAAGGAAAAAGTAAAGGAAAAAGAGAAAAAGATTTAAGGTTAGTTTTAGAAAAAAAATTATTAGCTATAATAGGTATGATTAATGATATAAATTTATCAAAATTAAGATCGAGTTGCGAAATATAATTTATCTGGATCAAATATTTTGATTAAGTTAAGATTTTTGGGATTAACGAATTCGGATAATGCTAAGTTGATCCCACTAAGATTAAAGCTATTCAAGAGTGGACTATTCAAATGGACATTCATGGAGTGAGAATTTTTCATGGATCAACATGCTTTTATAAATGATTTAGCAAAGATTTTTGAACCATTACCGCACCCATTACTCAACTTATGGAAAAGGAAGAGTTTAAATTGGGGGGGGGAGATGTAGCCACTAAAGCATTTGAGATTCTTAAAATCAAATTATGTGAAGCTTTGGTACTATCCTTACCAAATTTTGATTTACTATTTGAGGTGACTTGTGATGTGAGTGGGGGTAGGGATAGGGAGTTTCTTTCACAAGAAAATAGGTCAATTGCATATTTGAGTGAAAAATTCAATGGGGCCAAGTTGAACTATTCTACCTATGATAAGGAATTTTATACCATCATTATAGCCTAGAGATATGGAGCCATTATTTGAGGCTTAAACCTTTTATATCACATTATGATCATGAAAGTTTGAAATAATTAAATGAAAAAAATGAATTTTAGTCTAAGGCTTGTAAAGCGGGAAATCATCTTACAATCCTTTATGCTCTCTGTCAAACATTTAGATGGTAGAGAAAATATAGTAGCTAATGCCTTATCTAGGAGGTTTACACTATTTGTAACACCCCATTTTAGGAACCTTAATTATAAATTAATAATTATGTGTGATTAGTGGTAATGATTATTTTAGGAGGTTTAGTATTAAACGTGTTATTATTATGTGTATTATTATGACGGTTTATATTTAAATTCAATCAGGTTAAAATTTTGATAGAAAATGGACTATTAATTTTAATCCTACTTTATACCCGTAAATCTTAGCCTAATTATTTTATTAATAATTGTTGATCCATAACCCAAAATAATTCCCTAAAATTTATCCCGGATTACTTTTACCCTTTCCCTTCCTTTTTTAATCTATCTCAAATCGGATTATTTTTTCCAATTTATTTTTCTACCTAATACCCTAACCTATCCAAACTAAACTTAATATAAAAATCTAAAATATATATTTTCTACTCTATCCTACCTGCCAACCCCTCTACCCCTACCATCTACTTTCCTTATTTCCCCCTTACCTCACTCAACCCCTCTGCACGCAGCACCACCCTATCTACACCCAACAGCCCCGTCACCAGCTCTTTCCAGCATCCCAACTCCCTCTACCCTCTCTACTCCATTTGGCTATGTTGATCCTACTTCCACCTCCTCTGCACTTCCCGACCGACCACACCACCACCAAACCAACCGAACACAACCATCACACAACTCCACCATTGAACCACTACCTTCTTCCTCTGCTCCCTTCTCCCCTACCCACGTATGCATCCACCACCGCCACCCTCACCCTCAACCACTGCAGCTTCCAGCCACCAGCACACCACCATCCCAGCAACCACAACCACTGTTCACCATCATCTCCACCCCATTGCAGCCCCTTCCCTTTTTCCTGCACCCTCCACCGCAACCAACACCCTAGCAACCAAACACACCACTGCCACACTTTTTTCCACCTTTCCCTGCAACCTTCCAGCATCTGTTACCACCTACCACCATTGACCACCAGCCAGCATCAGCCAACCACCATCTCCAACACCTCTGCCTCACCTAGCCTATAGCCCCATCTAGCCCACCGAGCCCTACTGGTCCCCTTTCTTTGCATGCATGGCTCACGCTGCTATGCAGCGTGATTTGTGTGTGTGGTTTTAATAATTTTTTGTACCTATTTTGAATGTAAGGTTATTTTGGTATTTTTATAAAAATAAATATTTTATTATTTTAATTATTATTTTACCTGGTAGATATTAATTTATTATTTGTGGTATTATTTTTAGGTGTGAAAGTTTAATTAGCGGGACCTTATATTTTTAGTAGGATACCACTATTTTTACGTTTTTGCTGGAATTCAGGTAACTATTATACTCTACTAAAATGATAAATATTGCATGATAGCACATTAGGGTTTTCGTGCGTGAAATATGTTAAGCATATTTCGTTACGCTATAATTATGTGTTATTTGTTGTTATTATAAAAATCGGTAAATTGAGCATTTTAGCTGATATAAAATATTCTGGGTACGAAAGTATGATTAAAATGATTCTAATGGCTGGAAAATATTTTGTATGATATGTGTATATAAAATAATAGGGTGAGTATACTTAGATATAATTGTGGAATAATAATTACGGATGTGTGCCCTAGGGACAATTTAGTCATTTTTAGTGTATTATGATATTTATCTTGAAAATCATTTCTAATATGTATTATCTGTTGTTGATTATGCGATCATGTGTTTTGGACATTTTAAAAGTGTGTGATAGGGTTTTGTATGCAGAAACATGTGTAAGGACAAAATAGTCTTTTAACATAATTGATAATTTAAATTACATAATAAATAATTAAATTAATTTTTTTAGCCTTTTCATGACAAATAAATAAATAAAATGGATTTAGTATTTAAATGGATGATAATATAATAATTATCGGCCTTAAGGGCATTTTAGTCATTTTTGGCCTAGTGTGCCCAAATGTAAATAATTGGACATAGGATGGCCTTAGTTTTTTTTAATAGGTTGACCTTAGTGTTGACTTTGACCTTATTTTGGACCATTTACCTTAGAGCCAACTTGGATAATTAGAAATAAAGTAAAAATGGATAAGTATAAAAATGAGAATAATTATGCAATATGTGATATTTGTGTTCACCTTATAAAATACTAATACGTAAAGTGGAAGCCCTTGAGTTTGGGAATAGTTTCTCTCTAGAGGTAGCTACCCTAGAGAAGATGTGGGAGTCCTCGATTTGTTTGGTTGTCTGGTGTGTCGGTTATGTCCTAGTAAGGCCCTTGTCTACTCTATAGGTGACCTACGGGCCCTATAGAGGGTATCGATACTTAAGGATTAGGTATTCGAGGTGAGGAGGGTACTGTGTGCCTCGTGCATCAGTATGACTAGAGTACTATTATGCCTATGGGTTGGATGGTTGGAGGGTACCGTGATGCCTCGTGTGTCGGTATAACCGGTGTACTTTTATGTCTCAAGGTTATTATTATATCTCCTTCAAGTAAATAAAAAATGGGAATGATTTGATTTGATTGGAATGGTTATTATTGAATTGGTCGGTAGTAGCCTTGTGCCTTCCTATGATTGGTATTGTACCTTTGTGCTTTACTTGTGATGTTATGAATTCTGTTGGGATTGATGCTGAGATATGAGTCATGTTGTGAAGGTTATGATTGTTATGCTGAAGTTTGGGTTCTAATTATTACTTTAGAGAGCATCTCTAGACGTTTAGTTGATAAGTGTTATTATGTTCTGAATGAATATGCATGAACAATATGTGGTGTGGTGATTATTATTTACCTATTATAATTATTATATTATGATCATCTCATGTACATTTCAACGTTGATACCATATGTTAGCATGATGCCTTTATGGTTATTAGGTTGTGGTTTTTCCTAATCATACTTCAGAGAGCATCTCTGGTATGTTCGTTTGGTAAGCTTTTAGTTGTTTCAGATAAATGAATATGAGTAGTATGTGACCTTGATAGAATTTGGTTATGTAAATGATTACTGTATATCAATCCTCTTATGAATACCTAAATGTCTGGTACCATGGTTGTTGTATGCTTTGTATGTGTTCCATACTAGTTCTTCATATTAGTTTGGTATAAAGGGTTATTCAATACCATAGTACTGACGGGTTCCATTTCATGGTCCCCTGCCTATTCAACGGGTAGTGATGACCCTGTAGGAGTACTCTGAGAGTTCAACTTGATGGCTTCTAGTAGAGAGATGAGAGTTAGGACTATCCGGTGTTCGCCCCGACATCGTTTGATTCGGATATTTCATAGACTCTTAAGTCCTTTACTAATTTTCTTTTATTATATTGCAGCTCTTTGCCTGATCTTTTTGTATTTATCGGGACAATGTAATTTATAATGAAATTACTATCTTGCCTTCATTATAAATGTTATTTAAGTAAAGTAATGTTTAGCCTTAGCACTTAGTATAAGGATGGTAGAAGATGTCAGACTTATACTGAGCGCGGCGGTAACATCTATTAATTTTATAATTAACGCTTCCACAAAACGAGATTTTTAAGTACTAAAAAATGGGGATGTTACACTATTAGTCATGATGGATGGAAATTTACTTGGGATTGAAATGCTAAATGACTTTTATCAGAAGGATGATGATTTGTATGATATTTATGATGCATGCAAGGAAAATGGAAAATCATGGTAACTATGTCTTATATGATGGTTTTTTGTTTAAACTTAATAAACTTTGTGTACCTAAATCAAGTGTAAGAGAACTTATTAAAGAGGTATATGAAGTAGGGATTGGTGGAAATTTTGGTACTCATAAGACCTTAGAAATATTACAAGAAAATTTATATTGACCACGCATGATAAAAGGTGTACAAGTCATTGTGAGTAGATGTATTATGTATCAAAAGAGTACGAGCTTCTTTCATAAGGGTTTGTAGACACCAATACCCGTACTTATTCAACCATGGAAAGGGACAGTATGGACTTTATCTTAGAGTTTCCTAGAACTCAACATATTGAAGACTATTTAATAGTGGCAGTACATAGATTTTCCAAAATTACTCATTTTATACCACACCATAAAACTAATGATGCTATATATGTTGGTGATTTTATACTTTTAAAGAAGTTGTGAGACTTTAAGATGTTCCTAAAAGTATTGTTTTCGATAGAGATGTAAAGTTTTTGAGTTTCTTTTGAAAGACTTTATGATACATGTCATAAACCAAGTTATTATTTAGTACTTCACACCATTTAGAAACTGATGGTCAAATGGAGGTTACAAATCAAACTCTTGTCACTTTGTTAAGAGGTTTGGTAAATAAAAGTAAAAAATATTAGGATATTAATCTAACTCATGCCAAGTTTTTCTATGATCGAAGTCCCTCAAGTACAACATAGTTAAGTTTGTTTGAGGTAGCTTATGGCGTGAATCCTTACATGCCTATCAATATGGTTCCCTTGAAGAAAGGCAAATTAAAAATCTATGGCAATAAGGACTGAGTTGAGTATTTCTAGAATATTCACCAACAAATATAAGACAACATTGAGAAAGCAAGCGTAAGATATCAAGCAAACGCTAATAAGCATGGAGTTCAAAAGGAACTTTCTATAAGATATCAAGTATGGCAACATTTACGTGAAGAAATATTTCCTAATTAACCTAAAAACAAACTAATGCCTTGAGCGGATGGACATTTTAAAATACTTAGAAAGTTTGGAGATAATGCTTATAAACTTGATTTACTAGATTCTTATGTTGGAATATCAAGGATTTTTATTGTAGGTGATTTGTCTCTATATTATGATGATGCAAATTTGAGTATAAATTCTTCTCAATTGGGAGAGAATGATGCATAAGCATCTAATGATCCTCTTGATAATGAGAAATTGACATAATTAATCATGGAGCCAATCATCTTAGACATCTTTGATAATACTTGTACCATTAATAACAAAGATAATTTAAGATGTTATTGGATGTATGTTACATATTTGCAAGGAGAAGTATAAGATTTCAAGACATTTAAGGAGTCAAGATACTTAAGACAACATTGTACATGGCATGGCAAGCAGAGACAAGCAATTATGGACGTGGAAGACAAAGATACATGTCAAGACCTAGTTATCAGATTTTTAAATGTACCCCATAACCAGCCCTTGTAGATGACATGATGATTGAGATCTCAGTAATAAATGAAGGTATCATTTAACTAATATTCTCTCTTTGTGAGATTGAATCTTCTATCTAAGAATTGCTTGGAGTATTTCTTAAATAAAAATCCTTTGAATGTATTGTAGGTGAAACATTCAAAGTTAACCATTGTTGTTGAATTCTTGATTGACGCGCACCTTTCATACTTTCAAAGTTTAGTTGAACATCATCCAATTCCATTATTCAAGCTTCCTTCAAGTTGATCCGCATCAATCATTAATTCCTTAATGGCGGCAGGAGTTTTGTTAGCCAGATCAGCTGGCTGTTATTCTCAAGTGTTTTCATTGCTTTCAATTTTCTGTTTTTCTGTTTTAAGTTCTCTGTTGGGTTTGTCTGTTTCTGATGGTTGTATAGTTGTATCAGATCATTAGAGGAGGATATGAATGAGAATATAAATTTCCCTCACTCTCTACTCTTCTCCCTCTCATCTTGTTATTTACAATTCTATTGCGTCTGCTCGATTGGTATTTCTTTCTTACAATTCAAACCAGTCCAGCTGAGTAACAGCAGTCTACGATTCCCTGGAATTCCTAGTCTGCATCATCCTGGCAGTGGATGGAGATTTTTCTCTCTTGCCCTGCCATGGAAAAGTGGTGGGCATGTGCGAAGTTTATATTTTTCTTTTATTTTTCAATTTAGAGTTCTCCCTGCCATACCCTTGAGATTTCACTTCTCTCGACAGGCTGGGGGCATGTCCAGGTTGACGATCACCAGATCTGTGTTTTTAATGGGCAGAAAGTGGAACTATGGCCTCATATTGCACCGAAGCCAAAATGGGGACTGGCATCTTCAAATGTGAAAAAAAAAAAAAGACGCACGGTAATTGCTCGGTAACACCGAGACAGACGTAGAGGATCGCAAAAGACCGCGATGTAGTTGTAGAGGATCTCTCGCTGCACGGATCCCTCGTAGTAAGCGCTGTGGATGGTGCTGTGTGGTATAAATATGATTGATATGTATGCACTATGCGGCATGCCATTGAGGACAGGACAAAGTCGTCGATAAAATTCAGTCGATACTGTCTATTGATCCTCAAAAGTCAACATTTTTGGCAGGTGAAAGGAGAAGGGTCAGTAAAGAACAAAGGTTGGGTTCTTGGAGATGTCGATTGCAATGACACTTGAGAGCCTGAAGAGGTAAGTATTCACAGCTTTCCTTGTATCTTATCACAATTTATTTTATAATGTTCCGGGTGAGGACTGAGGAGGGGGTAGGCAAAGTATATGTCTAGAAACTTGATATACATCGTTTCGTTTCGTTTCGTTCCGTTTCAACAGATCCTTTTCCCAATATGAATGTGAATACTGCGATGTTATTTCGGCGCATTCCTACGTCTGTATGACTTTTACAACCGGAAATGGTATGAGAAACTCTTGATATGTTTACGTTGTTCTTGCTCGGAGCTCTATCCGGAAGTGATTAGAACAATTTGAAGAATTCTTTCTCAATCTTTATCTGGCATATTTAAAGGATGTCTACACCCATCATTCTTCTTTGTTTGGTGATCCATCGTCAATTCACCAGTTATATTTTATTGTTATACTATAAATTTATAACTAGCCAACAAGCTTGCCTCTGCTACAAGAAAAATTCTTCTTTCAGATCGATGAAAAAGTATATCCAAGGATGATGATTTATCATAGTTTTGTCTTGAGCGTGCCGAATTGCCAACAACATATCGCATGTTTATTTTCAATAGTTGACATGTATATGCGTGTGTGTATACGCACACAACACATAAATACCTACTAAATTCCTGTTTACCATCTTTTTTTATGAAATTATTTAGGCTTCTAGTTTATTATTTTAATTTTATTTCTGTTTATTTACTTTACAAATAATTAGCAAGTCAATTTACTCTAAAAATATCAAAATACTATTTAGAAAGATAGAGTAAGTACTTTAAAATATTTATATTTTCATTGAAGGAAATTTTGTAACAAACATTAGATAATAAGCTATATAAAATATAAATGTATTAGTATTTATGCACAAATTATTCTCTTTTTTTAAATACAAAAAAAAAAAACCCAAGAACAAAAACTACTTGGAAACATTTAGGAGACTTATCCATTAGACTCAGTAGGTTTGGGTATAGGTTTAAACTTTAAGATCCCATACATCTAGGTTGAGTTTGAGTCTAATTATTATAAATAAGTATGGGTTTTGATCTAGCCAGACCTCATTGACTTATTAGCATCCATACTAATAGTGGGGGTGTTCATAAATAAGATATCAGATGAAAAAAATTGGATATTTGACACTTCAAATATCTAAAATTTTTAATTCAATAACCAATAATCTATTAAATATCCTAAACTTTCAAGCAGGCCACAAACAAAACATATTAAATAAAAAAATTGATTAAAAGATAATAAATTGATCTAATTTGAACCAATTTGATCTAATGACTTTATTTAAATTTTAAATTATATTATATTCAATTAGTAATTTTAAATTTTGGATAGGATTTTAAATGTTTTATAAAAATAATAATTAAAAAGTATAAAATGTACTTACAATAAACAAAAAAAATAAAAAATATGTATAATACACAAAGGCATATAACAATATTTGTAAAGTGTCCATTCCGATCAATAAAATGTTATAAAAAATAAATAATATTTAGAGTGTATATGTATATAATTTATCGGATCGAATATATTATTTATTTATATTTTAATTAACCACATCGGTTATTTAATTTAAAAATAATAAATAATTAGATCGATTAGTTAAAATTTTCAAATAAGATGGATTCAGATTCATATCAGTTTATCAGATATTAAACAATAGAAACAATCCTTCTAATACTTAATATGAATTAATCTTGTTGAAGTCTTGCTAATTTAAATATTCTTAATCATCTCATCAATTTTGTTTGGTAAACTAGACATCCTTAAATGCTATTCTCTTTAGTGATTCATGGGAATGGGGCAAGGAAACTAAAATCGACAACTTTTAAAATCATAAAGTTTATTTAAGTACATTTCGAGAAAATAAAAAAAGTATTATAGGGACAAGGAAAAAAATTCGTAGACCTACAAAATCCTAGATATATACTCCCTCAACTCAACAACCAGCATCTGCGCCTGTTATGATATCTTTGTTAATGTTTTAATGTGTTGGAATGAAAGGCTTTAAGATTTCTGTGACTATCAATACATTGTATCGCATAATGATGTTAGAATTTGAGTCATCATTAAGTTCCCTAATGCTTCATTTGGTTTATGGAAAACCAGAAGGAAAGGAAAAAAAATTAGATGGAAATTGATTTTCACATGTTTGGTAGCCATAAAAATCCAAAGGAAAGAAAATAAGAAGAAAAGCAATAAAGAAAATTAGTCTAGATAATTTTCCTCAGCTAAACATAAGGAAAGAAAGAAGGAAATTTTCATAAATCTCCTTCCTCGACAGTCCTTCCTCTTCAACCTTCATTTGTTCGCATCCTCACTAGATCCGAACTTCAAGCTTGAAGTCCCGAAATGTCGTCTTGCTCATCCTCACTGGATTCGAACTTCAAGCTTGAATTGTTTGGTGGGATGGAACAAATCTGAGGCTTCCATTGATAATCTATTTATGGTTATTCCAGGTATGTGTAGTTGGTAATAAAACATGGTGATGGTGTTTCCATTCTGTCTGTTATTCGATTCGAAATCTCAGCTTTGGATAACAATTTTCATTTTATATTCTAGGATTTCATCTTCTAGTAATAGACAATTGTTGCTTATGGTTGCAGTGGTTGGTTGTGTTGGTCGTACTCGGCCTGGAGCTGCTGCTGAGTTGCTGTTGTCACTCTACAGTAGTCGTCGCCAAGCTTGCCGGAAATAGAGGAAGGGATGAAGAGGATAAAGGGAAGAGGAGTGATGGTGGCGTGGAGGAGCACCATTGTTGTTGCCTGTAGCATTATTGGTGCTTGTTTCTCGCGCCTCCTTGTGCCGTCCAACTTGTCCGTCGAAGCTCACCAGAGGGTGAAAATGGATAGAGCTGAAGGGTGAAGGTGAGGACAGGAGGATAAAGTTGGTGGTGTGGTGTGGCAGATTGAAGAGAAGAGGAGGCGGGGGAAGATCGGGGGGCTCAACAAGAGAGAAAGGAATGAGGAGAGAGAAGGTGTTGGAAAAAAAATACCAGTTGGTATGCTATAGCCTTATAGGGTATTATCTATTTTTTTGTAAATATAAATACAATTAAGTAGTTATAAAATATCTAACTATAAAATATCATTTTATCAAAAATACTAACATAACGAAAATTCATATTATTTGCGGAAATAAAAAATACAACCTTCAAAATAGTAATTGCAACTATCTAAAATCATAATTAAATCAAATTATATGCATCAAGATCTACGAAATTGAGCCAAAGTCAATTATTTGCATTGAGTTTGTGCATAAAGTCGTGGAGTAAAGCAAGTGGTTTATTTTATTTTACTTTTACTTATTCTATTCCTAATTAGTAAGATATTTTGAAGATTATTGATATTTTATGGAACTAACGAGTACATTAGTAATAAGCCGTGAAATCATTATTTTTTTCTTCTATGTTTCTTGTATCATGTTTGAAATGGAAATAAATATGAAATAGTTTGTATATATTTTTAGATTTAAAAAAAATTATTGTAAGTTATTTATATAATATTTTAGAATATATATGTTTTTTAAAATGGCATTAATATTGAGTTTATGGAGTTATAAAGATTTTTTTAGAAACTTTAAGGAATTTTGTATGTATTAATATAATATTTTAATCTTTATTAAATATGTAAGAGCATTTAAATAATAATAATAATAATAATAATAATAATAATAATAATAATAATAATAAAATTTTCTAATAATTTATGTAATATTGTAGAATGTTTCTAAAAATTTTGGAATTAGTATTGAGTTTATAGAATTTTTTTATAAAGAAAATTTATGCAACTTTTTATGTATCAATATAATATTTTAATTTTAATTGAATATATGAAAATATTTAAATAATAATATTTAACTTTTCTTAGAATTTTCTTTCTATATACCAAACACTAAAAATATTTTCCAAAAATTTAATTTTCCATAAAATTTTCTCCACCAACCAAACAAAGGAAAGAAAATTAATTTCTTTCATTTTCTTTCCTTCAATTTTCTTTTCTCTAATTTTTTTTTCTACTTAATTTTCTTCAAACCAAACAGGGCCTAAATATTTTATTTTAGTCCTATATTCAACTCGAAATCTTTCGACTCCCATAGACCCCTTTATGTTTCGAGCTTGTCACTAGTGATTTCTCCTATCATTTATTAAGAGGATATATTTAAAATAACACACCAAGATAGACCCTATTAGAAACATCATGTCAACAAACATGTCCAGAATTTTCATTTATGAAGTGATTGGCATCTTCGCTTGACGTGAGAAGGGGGATGAGGGAACAACTTCTTGAACTTTGTCTAAATATGTAATACGTAAGTAGCATCCCATGGAATGAGAAGTTGAGTGTTTCCATTAACATCTTCATGACCTCACCCCACGGGTTCCACACGGGGTTCGGTCGGTCGTACATAAAAGTATATACAAGGAAAATTCGTGACGATGATTGCTAATTTTTCCGGCCCATCTAGATATGTGTGTAGTTTTCTCTCTCTTTGACAGGACAGGACAGAATAAACAAATGAAGTCCAGAAAAGCTGATTCTTCCACGCCTCTTCTTCGTCTTCCTCCTCTTTCTTTCTTTCTGTAAGGAAACTTCCTCATAATTTCGTATGCCGTAGTCAATCATTCGTGTACCCAGAAATACTATCCAAATTCTCATGATGCTCGAAGCTGCAGGCTCTAAGGTAAGCTACTCGTCGTCGTCACACAATTGACTGCCGCAAATATACGCACCCGTACAGGGTCAATTCAAATACGGCATTATTAGTAACGCCACTTGTTTCCCTCCATTTCATAACCCCCCCCAACTCTCGACTCATATATATATATATATATATGGACTACCGGGAGTGCCTTGTTCTTCGCCATGGAATACATAATAGCAGCATCCATGCCTTAAACTCGCCTTCTGTTCTTCCCATCGA
Organism: Tamarix chinensis; assembly: GCA_030549775.1. Classification (NCBI taxonomy): domain Eukaryota; kingdom Viridiplantae; phylum Streptophyta; class Magnoliopsida; order Caryophyllales; family Tamaricaceae; genus Tamarix; species Tamarix chinensis. Next base: position 73,845,103 of record CM060179.1, on the reverse strand, counting down.
CAACAATGCCGTCCTCATCATCGACGACTCCTGTCAGCAGCAAGGACCTGCAACGTATCTTCAACGCACTAGACCAAAACCAAGATGGGCGTCTGAGCTTAGACGAGCTGAATTGGCTTTTGGAGAGGACAGGGGTAGTTCGGACAAGTATAAGTCCCGAGGACTTAGCATCGCTTGCGGGCAAAGAAATTGAAAATGGGCTCGATTTTGATGAGTTCTCGTATCTTTACCATCATTGCATATGGAATAGTACAACAAAAACAACAAGAACGACAAAGATGGCGGTGTTGAGAGAACGAGAAGAATTAGAAGAGAAAGAAGACGATGATGATCATGAGGAGAAGGGAAATAATGAGGAGGAAGAGGATTACTACTTGTATCAGGCATTCAAGGTGTTTGACGTGAATGATGATGGGTTCATTTCTCCCGAAGAGATTGAGATGGTTTTGTTAAGATTGGGGTTATGGAACAAGAATCATGAAATGTTGGATTTTCAAAGAATTATTAGGGCTTTTGATATTAATTCAGACGGACTCGTTGATTTTGAAGAGTTCAAGACAATGATGCTCACTGTGCAGTAAGATATGGCCAAATGCCAAGCTAGCTAGCTCATTCCTAGCTCTTGGATTGATTGGATTGTAATATATACATCGATAATAGCAACAAGTTATGGTCTCTGTTCTTTCGGTTCTGGGTTTACTTTGGATGGTTTAATATTTCACCATCTGTAGATGCTCAGATCCAGTTCTCTGGCCTTTCTTCTGTAGTAGCCCACCAGCGATTTCAGTAATGATTGCCCTGTTTCTTCCTCATCTCTTGCCCGTGTACATTCTTATGTACGTATTACATTCTTATTTTCATATATGAGGTGCTCTCGATTTCTCTGGATATTGTAATGTATGTGGAATCAGACAGTCTCTATTTGTCATGAGATTATCAGATTCACAACTCACGACTATGAAATCGATTACGCTATTGATAGATTTATGTCTTCCCGTAAATTAATTGTCGGCTGACATTTTCTAACGTCGGGTTATGTTTATATATATATAGAGGTGGGAAACGGGTTATTTGGGTCGGGTTAGGGTCGGGTCAACTTTTGTTTACTATACAATCGAGTCGGGTTTGGGTTTGGGTCTAATTCGGTTCGGGTGTGTTTCAGGTTATGTTGCTTTGGGTCGGGTTCGGGTTCGATTCGGGTTAAATGATTGGTCGGGTGTGATTTGGGTAGGGTCGATGCTAGGTTATTCGGATTTCTCGAGTTCGGGTCTATTTCGAGTTTGACTCGTGTCTATAGAATTCGGGTTAGTTTTAGGTTCGGGTTCGGGTTACTATATGGGTCAGATGTGAATCGGATCAACTAAGTGTCAGATCTATCGAGTTTTTCGCATTCGGGTCTATTTCGGGTCTATAGATTTTAGGTCAAATCAAAAAACTCAAATTAGGTATTATTTATAACAGTATGAATCATGATCGAGAACGATTTTGAACATAAAAATGGGAACTTGTATGAAATAAAAAAAAATACAATTATTTTTAATTTTTACAAAATTAACTTTAAGTATTTTTAGAATACTAATAAAATCTTTGAACACACCACCATCACAATTTAAAATAAGAGAGTTTTTTCCTAGCCATAATAGTACGACCTTATCCTATTACTATTAGTTTGGTTTTAGCTTCTTTTGCTGTGGTTTTTTAATTTTTCAGTGTCACATTGTCACTATTTTTTATTTTCAATAATAATTTTTAATATACAATAAATAAATATGTGATAAATGAAAATAACAATCATCAATAACTTTGTGAAAAATAAAATATCAAAGTTGTCTTATGATTATAAACCTTATACCACTTCCAATGAATTTGTCTCAATGTCTAACTTAGTAAAACAATACTCCGTCATAGCACACTAAATTATATATTGTATGTTTGATGTCTTAAGACAATTATCTATATTATAAATATGTCGATAGATATTTATAATGGTCACAACATAGCTAATAAGTGACAATATATCGCCTTTTACACCTTAAATTATAATTATAATTTTCATGATTTCCTACATTACTTTTCCTGCATTGTTCATGTTCAATTTGCATCAACATGCATATCATCCATTTCCTTCGTTCTTATAATTGTTAACATATGGTGGACCATGCACTTCCTTTGTTAATTATTTTATTTCTTGATATTATGGCATAATATTCTAGAAGTAAGTGCATGGTATCCTCAATAATATTCTTTGGTCACTGAATCAGTGTAGAGTAATTTGGTCTCCTCCTATTTCAATTCATTCAAATAACCCATATTAGTGTACACGTCATTTTTAACATATCATCATCGAAGTGTTAGATTATGAAATAGACTCAATCAAATTCATTATATTTTTATAGTATGCAACTTCACTATGGATTATCATCATCCAAATAAAACATTTGGGTAATTGGGCAATCATTAAGCTCATGCACCAAAGTCTAAGTTACTTGTTCACATATCTCACACATTGGTCCATTTGTACATTTCTCAACCAACCTATTTTTAGTTAATAGCTACTCCTTACAAACCTTTGATTCTTTGATGTATTAATCTTAATCTGATATTCTTAGTGAGGATTGTGAGGTGCTAGATCTATTGTCATTGCAAACTTGATGATGATGACTCATCCTTGACTCCCTTTAGATCTTTTAGCTCAATATCATTCCAAGCTAATATTATCCCTAGTTGGTTGTAAAGTTAATAAAGCTTTAAAATATCCAATAATTTCATAGGTTGTAAAATAGGTCATAATAAATTTGTATTCTTTTGCTATGAGCCATAATCCAATAATTTCATGATATATCTCATGTGCGTTCGCATTTCAACGGTTATAAACTCATTTTCTAATCTAAACTATTTGGATGAAGTAAAAAATACCTTCTATTATGGCTTCCTCATGCATTGCATCCTCCTATACCTGTATATCTAACTCATCTCCAACACATCACATACAGTTTCTAGTAATGTGTTGTCATAGATTCTATGATATGCTAAGATACTATTATATTAGGGAAATTCAATCTATAATATGAAAATATTAAATATTCATATATAAAAGAAACCAATATCAAAATAAATACTAGAAATATAATTTATATAATGAGTTAACTCAATTTTAGTTGGTTGCAATTATTATAAATATCTCACTTGTCATTAATTTAATTACAAAACAAAACTTACCATTAAAGATGCACATTTTTAAGTAAATTTATAAAATTATAACTTAGTTACCCTTTTATATTAATAATTAACTTATTATACGGTAATTCTATAAAAAAAAATTGACAGATTATCTTTCAAGTTTCAATAAATCTTGATTTTTAAGCTCCAACATCATTAATCATCCAATAAATCAATAAAAAAAAAAGCACACATGCAAAAGATAAGGTGAACATCCAATGAATTATTCTTAATGATCTACCAATTTTACAAATAAACAAGTTTTAGCAAAAATAATATATTTAATTAATTGAGTACGAAATAATGAGTTCAATATTTATGAATCGAAATTTAGCAAAAATGAATAAATATTGCTTTAGTTAAAATATATTAAAAAATGATATAATTTACATATGAGGTGGACTACTAGTCTATTGATAATTTGATTTTATGAATTAAGGAGTAATAAACCATATTACAAATGCTAAAGCTATAATTAACGTAAAATTTTAAAATGAGTACAAATATACATACTATCACAAAATATTGCTAACATACCATTAGGTCCATTACCAACTAAAAATATTATCAAAGGGAATTAGTATTATAAAGTATAAAGATGTAAATGCTAAACATGCTATGAATAAATTACATATATAATTTAGTCTCAAAATTTAATTAGGGTTAGAAATATAAATAAATTTTATCTTTAAATTCAATGATAATTATAATTAATAATAACATTATATATATTATTATTACATTTAAATACTATGAGAAATAAACTCAAAATCTTACAATGATTAAATTTTATTTTAAAGTCTCATTTTTGACTCATTTTATTTTTTATACATTAAATACTAAATATTTTTTAACACTTTGTCCCATATTAAATATTTCACTTCCTTCTTATTTTTCTAAGCCCCTTAATTTTATATAAACTATAATAAGATATTAGTTAAAATATTTCTAATTTTCTAGTAACTTTATATTTTTTTTTAATATTTCACCTAAATCTTATTCCCCCCATATCTATATTTTATTTTCCCTCCAAATCTAACCTATTAGATATCACTCATCAAAATATTTCCCACGTATATAGCTACAGCTACACTGCTGCTACTACTTACCGCTATACTAGTTTACTACTAGTCTACTCTATTACCCGGTTAGTCTGTTAAGGCCTTAAGGCTCACAAACAAAACAAGTCACATAGCATCATAGCCTCACCTCACACTCACACTCACACAGTCACACTGTCGCACACTCACACAGGACAACAGAAGACTCTGCTTCCTTCGTCGATCATCAGTTCGTCACTACACTGGTCACTCATCACTGCCGTGTTTGGTTTTGGTGTGAATCGTGTGATTCAAACCAAATGGGCAGAAACATATCTTCTAGGAAAATAACCTCTGCTTCCTTTGTCAATCGTCAGTTCGTCACTGCCTCACTGTCACGTTTGGTTTTGGTGTGAATCGTGTGATTCGAACCAAACGGGGAGAAACATATCTTCCTCTGTTTCTCTTACCTCTATCAGCTGGATTCGTGAAGGATTATTTTGCTATAGTGCTTCCTCAATCACATAGATAAGCACGAATGTAAAATTCTGTTGAAATTTTTAACTTCACCTTTTTCCCCTCTTTTCTTGGTAGGTGCTTTCTGTGGCGGTCTACAACCACTATAAGAGAATATATGATACCTCATTTGAAAAACAGTTTGTGCTCATCACCTTGTTTTTGATTCTTTTCTGTTGGAGTGATATTTTTTTGTTATTTTTTGTTACTTATCTCTCTCTCTCTTTTTAATTAGAATAATTAGGCCAGATGCATATATGGATGGCCATGAGGCTCAAGAGAATGATAATGATCCTGTTGAACTTGAGAAGAGTAACATCTTGTTGATGGGTTCGACCGGTTCTGGTATGAACAATGATCTTTTCAAATTGCATGAACAGATGATACAATAAATTAGAATTAGCACTAAAGCAGCAATTTGCTGCATTAATTAATGAGCAAGTGTTCTGATGTACATGTATTTAACTGATTGTAAGGGTAGGGAAAACATTACTTGCAAAAACACTAGCAAGGTTGGTGAATGTGGCATTTGTCATCGCTGATGCCACAACACTAACACAGGTATGTTTATTTGAGTTGAGATTGGTTATAACATTCATTATGACACTGGATTCCTTTCCAATATTTACTGTAATTCCAGTTTTATTTTTTCATATAGAGCTTTAGGTTTAGCTTATTTTTTTTTCCATATCCTACTTTGTTATTGGGTGCTATAGGCTGTATTTGAGGAAACATGGAACCTCTGGTTGGTTAACTTGAATCCTAAATAGAATACAGGATAGCCAGATCAATCTTTAACCTGATGTTTGAAGCCCTTGGTTTGGTGTTAATCTGAAGGATGATCTCTTCTTCACTACACTTATATACATGATAATCTTGAGGGAATAAATGTGCGATTTTCTCTTGTTTTCTATTGCCTTATTTATGTAAAAACCATCTTGACTAATTGTATTTTTTTTTTTTAATTTTTTTTATTGTTAATGGATTGGCGTCGTTGGTGAGGGATGACTGCTATATTGTTTGTGATGTCCACGTTCTTTGCAGAAGTAGACAATTGATGACCATGAATAGTTTCACTATACATAAACCCTACTACCTACAAACAGTTTGCGGGACATGTTGGGGAGTTGTAAATGAGTGGCATATGCCATTGTGTGTTATATTAGAAAGCATTACTTGTAGCTAGGCTGCCCCTTTCCTTTTAACTCATAAATTGGTTCTCTAATTTTTTTTCCTTTTGATTTGCATGTGCATGGTAGTCACGTGTGTATATGAATAAGAATAATCAATTATCAGTTCAAGTCTGGTTTGGGTCGGTTCGGGTTTGGGTTAGTTCTGGTTAAAGTTAAAGTTCGGGTTGGTTCGGGTTTGGATTAGAGTTCGGGTCGGTTTGGTTCGGGTTGGAGTTCGGGTCGGTTCGGGTTTGAGGTGTACTCAGTTCGGGTTATTATTGATTTTGGTCACTTCGGATCAGGTCAATTTAGGTTCGGGTCATTATCGGGTTAGTTAAATTCGGGTCGGGTCCAAATTGAATCGGGTTGTTTCGGGCTTTCGGGTTATGAACGGGTTTTATTTTTCGGGTTACTATCGGGTTTCAAGTCTGGTTATTTGGGTTGGGTCGGTCGGGTTGAGTCAGCTTTGCCAGGTCTATATATATATAATGATAACTCCTCTTCAAAAATTACTATAAGCTTTTTTTTAAACTATAACATTTAAGTATTAAAAAAAGTAGTGATATTGTTATAAATATTTTATATTTATGTTTCGATTTTAGAAACTACTTACTGTAGGTTGTAGAAATTACTCTCCGCAAGTAATAGAAACTATTACAAGTCTCTAAAAAAATTATAATATTTGAGTATTAGAAAAAAAAATAGTGATATTGTTGTAAATATTAGATATTTATATTTCAAATTGGAAAACTATCCACAATAGGTGGTACAAACTACCTCCGATGGGTAGAAAAAAATTATTATAAGTCTCTTAGGAAAATATAGTAATTGAATATCAAGAAAACTATAGTGGTGTTTTTGTAAATATTAGATATTGATATTTTAATTTATAAAACTACCTTTAGTAGGCGGTAAAAAATATTGTAAGCATATCGGAAAACTATGGTGATTTTTAGTTCTTATCATAAAGGGTGGTTCACGCTATATATATATATATATATATTAATATATATATATATATATATATTAAAATATAAATATCTATTATTTACAAAAATATCGCTATATTTTTTTTCTTCTAATATTCAAATACTGTAGTTTTTTGAGAGACTTACAATAGTTTCCTCTACTCAGTAGAGGTAGTTTCCATCGTCTAATATGGGTAGTTTCCTCACCTGAAACACAAATACTCAATATTTATAAAAATATCCCCATTTTTTTTTTCTAATACTCAAAAACTATAGTTTTCTTAGAGACTTATAATAGTTTTTTACACCTACGTAGAGTATTTTTTACCACCTATGGTAAGTAATTTCCAAAGCCAAAATATAAATATACAATATTTATAAAGATGCTGTCGTTTTGTTTTCAACACTCAACTACTTCATGTGAGTAGTTTATGGGAGTCCTAAGACTTTGTTTCTATCCTACTCATCTACACAATATGTGATGAGAAGAGTTCATGTACTTTGTCAGGGTAGCTTATCCGTAGAGGAGTATTATCGTAAGTTTCGTAACATGGCCTATTTTTCACCCGAGGTGGAGGCAAGTGTGGGGTTGAAGATTCATTGCTTTCATTTAGGTCTCGAGATTAGGTTGCGGGAACTATTAATGAGAGCCTTATGAACTGACCTTATGTCCATTTATGATAAAGCACTTGAGGGCGCACATGAGCTTCAACTTTAAAGCATAGTGGTAGAATAGAAGCGAGAAGGGGAGGGATGTTTGAACCCCTAAGGCAACAAGAGGGTTCAAACCTATGGCAACTAGCAGAGAGGATTTGCATTCTAACGTTACTTGAGCTATCTGGGGAGACGCTACTTCTGCAACTGATGCAAGAAGGACCACCCAAGAAAAGGTTGGTAGGAAAATTAGGTTAAGTGTTATGGTTATAGTGTGTGGGGCCACAGGTAATTTGATTGTCACTGCATAAAGATTGGTGTCAGTGAGAGCGAGCCTGAGGTAGATCTCTAGGAACGTCGTCCTATTAAACCTTCTATTTTCACTCGATGTCTTCTTGCATCTATTTTTTCTTCATCAAGTGAGGTAAATATATATATCAAAAATGATTACTGTACAACTACACAGGGCATACCTTGGTTGACAGGCCCCAAGCTTACAAAAATATGTTGCCAGCCTCCAAAGGAGGGGAATACACCCTAGGTTACACTATTACAATTCTGTTAATCCTTCCCTAAGGTTCTTGTCAAAAAATAGGGCACTGTACATAAATTTCTGAACTTGTACAATAATACTCTTAGCATCAAAAGTTTTGGATTCAAAGAGTACAGAGTTTCTGCTCCTTTAGATGAACTGAACAGCTGCTGCCACTGTTAAGGCTCTTGCCTTCCAGATAGTGTGGTGTCTGTGAGAGTTTCTCTGTATGGTTCTCATAGCACTAAAGAGATTAGTGGAGCCCCTAGTAATGCCAAGCCATTTTCTGAGAGGTTGCCAAATGCTGTTGGTTCTGTCACACTCAAAAAATAAGTGCTCATGTGTTTCCTCTTCCCTCTTGCACAACAGACACTATTTAGGCCCCTCCGTGAACCTCAGTCTGTCTCTGGTATAGAGTCTTCTACTGAGGGTTAGCCATAGTAAGAATGAGTACCTTTTGGTCCTGTTCAGTACCCAAACCACCTTATGAGGTTTCCACTTAGGGGCCTTTTCTCTGAAAAAATTGTATGCCATCTGTGTTGAAAAGCCTCTGTCCATCACCCAAGACTTCACAAGAATCACTGCCTGTTCCCTTGAGCCCTGAGCTTGTGCCAAAAAATCAAAGAGCTTGCAGATCTTCTTCAGAAAGTGTGAAGTGTCATGAGTTGGTCTGAAAGTTGTCAGGTTCCTGTCCTGCAGGTAGTGTGTATGTATCCATTTGGTCCATAGGGTTTCCTTCTCATCCTGCAGGAACCAGATATACTTACACAGGAATGCAGAGTTCCAGGCAGAGAGATTTTTGACCCCAAGACCACCCTCTCCTTTGGGTAGGCAAACCTTTGACCAAGCCACAGGTGGAGGTTTGCCTTGCCACAGGAAGTTTCTACAAAGAGAGACTAATCTTTGCAACACCACAGTAGGAATGGCAAATATTGACAACCAGAAACCAAGTATGCCTTGGATGATAGAGTTAATCACCTCCAGCCTGCCTGCATAAGAAAGGGTGTTAGGCCTCCACATTTTCAGTTGGTCACAAATGCTGTTAATGAGCTGCTCATAGTCAATTGTTCTGAGCTTCCAGGGATTCAAGGGGACTCCAAGATATCTGAAAGGGAATGATCCTTTACTCATGCTGGTTAGGGACAGGATTTGCAGCTGAATGTGTTGTTTGATCCCTGCCATGAAGATCTAAGATTTCTGTGGATTGACAGAGAGCCCAGAGCACCTGCTGAAAGAATCAAGCCCATGTAAAAGCACCTTGACAGAGGGGATGTCTCCTCGACAACAAAGGATCAGGTCATCAGTAAAAGCTAGGTGTGTGAGGTTCAGATTTTTGCACTTGGGGTGGTATGCAAATTTCTGTTGCTGTGCCTGTTGCTTGAGAAGTCTGCTGAAATATTCCAAGCAGAGAACAAACAGGTAGGGTGACATAGGGTCCCCCTGTCTAAGCCCTCTGGCTCCTTTAAAGAAACCAAAGATATTCCCATTGAGTTTTAAGGAGAAAGTAGTGGTAGTCACACACTCCATAATCAGTTCAGAGAATAGAGGTGGGAAGCCAAAGGCCATCAAAACCTGCCTAAGAAAACTCCATGAGAGAGTATCATAGGCCTTCCTAAGATCAATCTTGATCAAGCATTTAGGAGAGGTTCTTTTCCTGCTGTACTCTTTCAGGATCTCCTGCAGCAGCAAGATATTTTCAGCCATAAGTCTTCCTTTAACAAAAGCCCCTTGTTCAGGGCTGATGAGATCCTGTAGGCATTCAGAAATCCTTTCAGCAATAATCCTTGCAATCACTTTATAGAGGGTGTTACAGCAGGCAATGGGCCTGAAATCAGTCACACTAGCAGCATGCTGAATTTTGGGAATTAAAACCAAAACTGCGTGGTTCACCCTCTTGAGTAGCCTTCTGTTATTGAAGGCTTCCTTGACAGCATCACAGAAATCAGCTCCAATAATATCCCAGGCTTCCTTGAAAAATTTTGCAGAGAATCCATCTAGGCCAGGAGCCTTGTGGTCCCCTAAAGCAAAAACCACTCTCTTGATCTCAGCACTAGACACAGGTCTTACCAGAGCCAACTGTTGTTCTTCTGTGAGGACCTGACCTTTGGATATAACTGAGCTGTCAAAATCTGAGTGCAAGTTCTCTGCCCCCAGCAGGTTCTTATAAAAATCCAGGAGTTCCTCTTGCATTTCCTGCTCAGACTGAGTCACATGACCATCTCTCTTAGTGATCTGGACTGTTCTACTCTTGTTGAGCCTTACCTTAAGCATTCTGAAGAAGAAGTGGGAGTTCTGGTCTATATTGAACAATAACTTATTTCTATTAATTTGAGATACAAAGCTAGCAGTAGCTTGCTTAAGAAACTTTGCTTTCTTCTGCAGGTCTGCAAGATTCTCAAAGCCCTGTAGGGTTTGGTGGGATAAAAACCCTCCCTGAGCCTCCTTCAGCTGTGCATCCGCATGATTAGCTCGAGCCACAATGTGAGAGAAATCATGATTGTTAAGCATTTTCAGATCATACTTAAGTAAAGACAATTTACTGCACAAATTAAAATGATGTGAGCCACAGAAGGAGAATCTCCAATTCTTCAGCACAATTTCTTTGAATCTGGGGTGAGCACACCACATGTTGTAGAACTGGAAGGGTTTTGGCCTGTGTGGTTGTCTTCCCAGCTTCAATAAATAGGGGGAATGGTCAGAAGAGGTTCCTGGGGGTAGAAAACAAGTAGAAATATCCAGTCCTGCTCCAAAACCCTCAGCATTCATCATGGCTCTGTCCAATTTGCATTTGACGTTATGGCCCACAAAAGTATACCAGCATCTAGAGGAGGGGATATCTGTCAACTGAGCCACTAAGCAGCAAGATTTGAAATCAGCTGTTTCATAATCATTGACATGCCTCTTTCCACATCTGTCAAAAGAATTGAGGGGGCAGTTAAAATCTCCACCAACAATCCAAGGGCCCTTGATGCTCCTAGCAAGCAACATCAAATTCTCCCAGAGGGGTTTCCTATCCCTTACACTATACAGACCATACACTATAGTGACAGTAAGGGTCAAACCAGAAGAGATATCCAAAACAGAACCAGTAATTGTTTGGGGGGAAACCTCAATCAGCTGGACCTTGATCAAATCAGGGTTCCAGAGCAGGATAATTCTCCCATTGGGGTGGTTGCTAAAATTGTCATGGTGCCTCCAGCCCCTAAAGTGTAAATCTTTTAGGTGCTGCAGTTTCAAATCATCAAGTTTAGATTCCATAATGCCAACCATGGAGCTTTTATGCTCCATACATAGTTTGCTGAAATCTTTTTGTTTCAGGGGAGAGCTCAATCCCCTTACATTCCAAAGAATGAAGTTCATGTGATCTTTGTAGATCTAGTAAACCTCTTGTTGTAGCCCATATTGAACTGCTTCATGACAGGTTTCCTTTTCTTCCTTTTAGCTGCCTTTGTGACCACCTGTTGCCATCCAGCAACTTCAACAGTGTCTGTTTCCTCAGTGCCTCCATTTGTACCCTCTAAAGGCTCACATATGGGAGGGTCAGGAACCTTAATTGGAGAATTGGTTCCCATTTCAGCAGTAGTCTGCTTCTCTATTGATTTGCAGAGATTTATGGACTGATTCAAAGGTGCCAACACCACAGGGGCCTTAGGGTTTCCATTTTCCTGTACCTACACATCATTTATTTTGCTGCATTCAGCCTCAGCTGGCCCCACTGGTACATGTCTAGTTTGTGGCTTCTTCTTCCTCTTTTGATCCTGCCCCTTAGGGACATTCAAAGGAGCTGTTCTCTCCAGCTGAATATCAGCTTCTGCAATGGGCTGCTTCCCTTTGGACACATGGTTAACAATGTTCTCCATCTTATTCTGCATAGAGAGAGGACATTTGGCTTCCAAATGTCCCAAAGCACCACATTTGTTACAAACCAGAGGCAAGTCTTCATACTCTATCGCTTGAGTATATTCCTCCTCATCACCCCTGACTCTTATGGCAGTAGGGAGGCTGCCTTTGAGATCAATCTCTACAAGGACCCTGCCATACTCAATCTTGGACCTTTGCAGGGTGAAATCATCTATCAAAATAGGTTTGCCAATGTAGGAGGCAATTTCACTGATTGCTCCACAGTTCCAAAGTTCCATAGGCAGGCTGACCAACCTCACCCAAACAGGAACTTTAGTGATTTCCTCTTTACCAAAAGATAACAACCTGGGGATTTCTTTCAGAACAAACACCTTCCCTTTGATAATGTAGGGCCCCCCTACTAGAGCTTGATCCTTGTGTAATTGGTCATCAAATTTCAGGATCACCCATCCAGAACTGTGAATAATGTATCTAAAAGGCTGCTTCATCACATGCTTAACAATGCCCAGGTTGTACTTGTCAGGATTTGCTCCTACAAAGCATCCCAGCAAACATGCACCCCAGGCCTCATCCACAGGATGGATGTTATCTTTTGAAAGGTATACTACGTCACCTTTAGGTGGTACAAAGTCACATTTTTTATCAGCAATTTTGGTGAACAACTGAGCAAAGGATTTCTGATTATCGGGAGGTACCTGAGAGGCCTGTGCCTGCACCCGATTCTCCTCCTGGGAAAGGGGGGGGGAGGATTGGCAGCTAGAGCTGGGTCTTCAGGTCTAAAGTTATCCACATCCACCTCTGAATCAGAAAGTAGCTCAGGCATAGAGGAAACACTAACCTGCTTAGCCAGGAGCTGATTTTGAACAGTAGGATTTGACCCAGCCTGGTCCAAGGGTGCATTGTCAGACTTTGATTTCCCATGGACACTAACTGTGGGCAAGGAATCCTACACCTGGTCCTTGTGCACCACCTGCTTCTCCAAAAGAGAGGGTTAAACCCTCCCCTCATAGGAAATGGGAGTAGGAGATTGCAATTCAAAAGCACTGTTCACTAGGGAGGGCTAGGAAGGACACACTCAGGAGACTTTTCCAGAGTTCGGGCTCGAAGAGTTTTCTTTCTGTTCCCCATGCTTCATAAACAGCAAACCAAGAGAACTGCAAGTAAATTTACAGAAGAGAAGTGAAGAGAGAAGGGAAAGAAGTAGAGGACAGCTCCAGGAGGTGCTCGATGGAATAATGGAGTCTGCAAGTCAGCTGCAGCACTATGGGAGGGGCTGGAGCTCGAAGAGAGACAAACCGAGCGTGAAGACTCTACTTACTTAGTTCTTCATACTCAATAAGAGAGTGCATCTATTTTTTCTTGTATGAGGTCTTGGTGTGTTTTTCCTGATATTGTCGACTGTGACCTCACTTGTGATTTGGAATGATTTTTTTTAAGGGGATAGTAACCCCATCCTTTTGGTTATTCTTGATGGTTTCTGTAACACCCCTAAATTTCACTCCTGGAAATTTTTTTTTGAAAGAATAAAGCAAAAGCTAGGAGAGAATTTGGGAAATGTTACCGCCACATCTAACACAAGATAAATGTTAACCATCTATCTCATGTTAGATGCCAGGCTAAAACCTATCCAACAATTAAATTCGAATTTTAAAAGCTTATCAGAGTACGAGAAATTAAAAGTCGATTACAAAACCCTTGGGAATTTAAATACAACACTTGTAACTTCCCAAGATAAATACAATTAAACTAAACAAATCCCGAAGGATCAATATCCGGATTGCCTACTCACTCAAGTCAGGCCTTCCACCCCAAAACAATATCCGATCTTAAACCTGCACAAGAGGTCTGCTCCCCACCATCAGTGGATCATCACAGGACCCATTCAATCAAGGTAGTATCAGTACAGGTCCGATATTGAGTAAGGTAGTAGGTGCGCTAAGGCCAACATACAAAACACACTACACAGTATACATGGCATAGTCATATGAACATCATATAGTAAAACAGATGATAAAGGCTAGCTATGGTCCGGATAGACTTATTCTTTTAGATCTCTAGTAATTATAATTGATTCACATCATAATATTTATTAATCCATGCGAGTACGGGAACCCCACTATTATAGCCAGTGGATTGGTCACTTATAGGGCAGAACGCACCTAACCACTATTTTATGCCGGTGGATCGGACTGGCCCCGACTCTCATGGTGTTCCACTGTAAGTACTTAGTATCTTTTACGTGTATTAACAAATTAGGGTTTGGTTTACTGAGCTCGGGATCCCCCACTATTATTGCCGGTGGGCCGGTTACTTGTGGGATGAAGTCCACACCACTATTATTCGCCGGTGGATCGTCAATTGCGGGACAATAGTCCACACCACTATTCTTTACCGGTGGATCGGCTGGCCCCGGCTCAGTACTCTTTCACTTTACATGATTAGTATTTTATCTTATCTTATTCAACAATTTCCGCCCTAGACATGCATGACTAACTCCAGCTATAATTATCCCCCAAAGAGGGCCCGTCCCATATCTTGAGACTCGGCGCCAACTAACTCACACCTCGTCATCCATTTCCCTTTACACTTACCCTTTAATAAAAACCCAACTCCTAAGGGTGCGGGTTAGGGCCCAACACCTCACGACATCAACCCCACCTACCATCACCCTCGAAGGTCTTCCCTTGAAAACCTTAATTAGACCTATGTGACCTAAATTCCTCTCACTTACACAACCATTGCTCCATCCATATCCCCACATCTCACCTTAATTAGATCTAATCCCCATATCACTTTACCTCTCGACGTCGCATATGACTGGAAAAACCCTAGTTAGCCACCTCAAACCCTAGTATCTTTCTTCTTCCACAAGTAACCTCCCCCTTTTTCTCACTCAATATTCCTTCTCTCCCATGACACCCATACTCACTCCTTACATAATAAATTCCCATTCTTAACCCGTAGTCCACTCTCCCTTAATCATTTTTAATTCCACAATTTCCAGATTATTACTTCCTCCCAAAACCCTAATCGAGTCCCCTATACACCCTTACACCGACCTACGTACTATTTTTCATCCCAAGACTCCAACCACTCCACAACTCTCCCCTTAGCTTATTTACACCCTAAATCAACTTTTCTCACGTAAAGATCACCCCCATGCAAGTTTTGTCCATCCCATGCAAACTCCCAAAGTCCCCACGCAAACCATAGGATTTCCATGCATGGTTCCCATCTCTCACTCATTTTGGTCAACCTCATATCCCCCTTAGCATCTCACTTCCTATTTGTTTCTTATTTTCCTTTCATTTCCCATATCATAATATCATTTGTCCTAGCATGCATGTCTTAGAGGGCCATATCATATCACACCACAATCACCACTCATACATATCATACTCATGCCATAAGAACATATACAAAACATACCTCAACTCCAAGCTGCGCTACAGATAAGACAAGTTAAGGAAAATTATACGATACATAATATAACATGAAATACAAGGCATCTAAGGCATACAATTCATATAACACACATGGGCCTTAGCTACATCCTTACCTAAAGCGACGTTGGGCTTGGAGCACGCTCCTACGACTCTTTGGGACTTTGGCTCGATTCACCTATAGGTGGATAAGACTAATGATTAGTCCCCTTCTACCCGAAAATACTATTATTTCTTATTTTAGTCTAAGATTAGGTTTTTATTATTACACGGAGTTTTATAAGTGAACTAGGGTTTTCTTTCCATAAAGTTAACCTACTAGTTATTACTAGTTAAAATATACTTATGTTGTTATTCATAACTATATTTATATCATCAACCTAATAACTTTATTCCTTCTAATGATAGTACTAATATTGTTAAAATAGAATAGTGCTAATAATAATAATAATAGTAATACCCATGCTCTTAGAAATAGAATCCCTATCATCTTTAGGGTTAAGGATAATAATGGTTCTAGGGTAAGATAGTATTATAATATTAGTATTACTAACAAGGCGCTAATATTATTAAAGATAATAATGATATTAGCTATATTTGGGATAATAATAATATAAGAGTTCAAATGTTTTTGTTATAATAATATTAGAAAAACAATAACCATAGTACTAGTAATAACTAACAATGATTCCATATTAATAATGTTAGTAACAAGGGCATTAGGAACAATATTAGCAATGTTTGAATAATAACAATAATCGTAATAATACTAAGGTTGGGTATTCTTCTTCTATAATGACCAAAGGTAACATGCCCATTTTGGTTTCAATAACATTAATAATAATAGAAATAATAGTAATATTATTAACAATGCCAACAAAAAACACAACAACAATAATACTAATAGCAATAATAATAATAATAATAATGATAGTAATAATAACGTTAAGCATAGTAATAATAATGATAATAACCATAATATAGTAATTAAAATAATAATAGTAATACAAGGGTCCAAGTATCTATATTAATAATGAAAGTGATAATATATAAAGCTAATATTAACAATGTTAGCAAGATAATGAATATAATAATAATAATGGTAACAACAAGGATAATAATAATAATAATAATGGTAACAATAAGGATAATAATAATAATAATAATAATAATAATAATAACATAGATAATACCATAAATATTATTAACATTAGTATAAAATGAGTTTAAGGTTTGAGGAAGGCTGGAGGACCACCTAAGGCAGTGGTAGCTCCGGCGGCGGCGCACGGTGGCGGCGGCGGCGGTTGTGGAGGTTTGAGGTGGTGGAAGAAGAAGAAAGGAGGGAGGAGGATAAGGAAGGGAGGAGGAAGAAAGGGGGATGTGGGGAGGTAGAGGAGGCTCCCCTGGTGGTTTTCGAGGGTAGAGGTGGCGCTGGTGGCGGCGAAATCGGCGGCGGGAGGCAGTGCGTATGGCGGTAGGGGCTGGAAGTGTGTTAAATGGGTTGGCGGTTTTGCACGGCCGGGGTGGCTCGTGCAAGGCAAATCGAGGAGCAAGGAGGGTCTGGTTAGGTAGAGGGTGGTGCAAGTGTCAGTTCTGGGGGTGTTTGGACCGTCGGCGATAGGCGGCGGCGGCAGACGGCTCGTCTAACGGGGCGGCGGTGAGGTGGCTGATTCTAGGGTTTTTCAGGTCCAAAATCTCGAATTAAGGTAGGCTATGGGGTATATATATAGGTCAATTGGCTGGGCAAGGCCAAGGGGAAGAAGACAAGGGTGTGCAGGTGCCAGGCAGGTCGGCCGGTGGCGGTAGTCGAGGCGGTGCTGCCATGGCAGGGCGGTAAGGTCGAGGGAAGAGGAAAAGGGAAAGGGGTAGGTTGCTCGGGAGAGGGGAAAAGGGTCGGTTGGGGTCGAATCTGTGAAAGAAAACGATGGGAGAGGGAAGGGCAGGATGGCCGGCCGGTGTAGGTGGCTGCCGGTAGGTGTAGGGTCGTAGGGTCGGGTACGGTCACGCAGGAGGAAGAAGAAAAGGGAAAGGGGGTGGACCGGCGGTCCAGGGAAAAAGAAAGGAGGGGGAGAACTGGCAGATCGGCAACGGTTACTTGTTGCTTAGTGAAACACGGAGTTTCAGTGGATATTTGGGCAAAACGTTGCGTCGTCTCATCAGTTTGCAACGGTTATTTGTTACTTAGTGCGACGCGGCATTTCAACGATTTTAGAGGCGAAACGTTGCGTCGCGACCTGCGATGCGGGCTGGATGCGCTGGGCCACGGGGGAAGGAGAAGGGAGGGAAAAGGGAATGTTGGGCCGGGCGAGGCCCAACCGGCGGGGAAGAAGAAAGGAAAAAGAAAAGGAAGAAAAGGAAAAGGAAGAAAAAGGGAAAAGGTTTTTTTTTTTGTTTTTGTTTTGGATTTTGCATAAATTATTTAGAATATTTTTGGGTTATTTAGAATAACAATATTTAGAAAATAATAATTAATTCCTTTTTAGCTTAATTTAGGTTATTTTAGATAAATTTCCTTAACTTCCATGTTAATTAGAAAAATACCCTAATTTTTTCCCAATTAAATTCTTTATTATTTTCCTCCTAATTTTCCTTAATTAAATCTCTTAATTTTAATAAAATAATTTATATAATTAATTTTCCTAATAAATCCTTATTTGGCCATAATTTTGAGAATTAGAATTTTGGAGTATTTATGTTTCTCCTTTGTAAACCTTACCTTATATGTCGTATGTGTGGAGCGTCCTTGATGGATTACCTGTAACTTCCCCAAAAATCACCATTAAAAAATTTTGTTTATTTAAAGAAAGTCACACACCAGAAGGGGGGTTCTACCAATGTGATTAGTATAAGTTTGGCCCTTGGCCAGTCTTATACTAACCACAAGGCTAAAAGATCAATACAATTATGGTACTATAACATAAATGGTTAAAATATGAAAGAGTCTAACATTGAAATACGGAAAGTGCTAGAACAAGTGAGAGTCAAATGTTAGTACATAAGAGTAACGGAAATACAAGACAAGGTGCTACCACTAAGAAAAAACATATGCAAGGCAATCACTCTTCCCTAACCGGGTTATCATATGCAACATAGTCTTCTAAGGCCTCATCACCTACCTACACAGACTAAGGAGGGGTGGCTGCTCATGGGAATGAGCATCACCCATAATAAGGGTGATTAGTATGCTACATATCAAATAAGGTATTAATATAGTCAAGTTAGGGCACATCAAAACTGAATACCGACATAAAGCGCACATAAGATTTTGTTATATCATTTACTCCTATTGAAGTTTAAAGCCATTAGTACCATATTTACACATCTCTTGAATTATATCTACGTGGGTTCGAGGACCCCACTATTATGACCGGTGTGCTGAGAATATATACCCTAAGGAAAAACACACCTGACCACTATTATAACCGGTGGACCAATAAATATATACTAACTCCAAGGTAGAACCCACCTGACCACTATTATAACCAGTGGACCGGTAGATATATACTAACCCCAAGGTAAAACGTACCTGACCACTATTATAACTAGTGGACCAGTAAAAATACTACACACGGTCCTGACCCATGTGCTGTTCCATTGTAAGTGATTAGCGTCTTTTCCATAAATTATTATTATCCAAGGGTTTTACTTATTGAGCTTGAGACCCCCACTATTATAACTAGTGGACTAGGAATATAAATTCTAGGACAGAATGCACCTAACCACTATTATAACTAGTGCATCGGTAAATATACTACCTAGGGAAAAACACTATTATATTTGGTGGATTGGTAAATATCCTACATCCGGGCCTGAATTAATGATCTTCCACTTTAAGTGATTAGTGTTTTATTCGTGTCTTATTTGCCAAGTATCACACACCCATCCATGTAGAACCCAAGTGACACCTAACTCACTACCACTCGACTGACCTAGACTTCATGAAAACCCTAATCCCTTGAATTGGAACATCAACACCCTCAACATTTTTCCACAAACCTTAAGAGTGACCCTAGAAGACTCATGTTTAGGAGTCATGACCCGCTCTCCTTTTTTCCGAATCTATGATCTCAATTGCCCACTAGGGTTTTCCCTCGAAACTTTACTCTAGCCTATGTGGCCTTTGCCTCTCCTCTTATTACTTAGCCCACATCTTCCCTAATTCAAGTACCATCACCATACTTACCCCAACTCCAAACCTCACAGCCCAACTCCTAAACTCACACATGTGATAATGACCTCCTAGTTGGTCACCCTCGAAAACCTTAATATCCCCTTTTTACTTGTATACCCCCCTTTCTAACACAACTCTACCCTCTATTTACCTTGACCCATGTCCTCCATGTGGTATACCCCTCATCACATCTCTAATGTACAACCAACTTCCTCAACCTTTCCACACAACACACCCTTTCCTTCGAGTTGATCCCCCGAAACCCTAATTTGTGCCCCCATGCACCTTCCTATCTTCCCACGTACCAAAATCCCCCAAGTACACTAACCACCCAAAACACACTTTCCTCCCTTATTTAACCTCTAAACAAGGCCCTGCCATGTAACTCTTGCCCCTATGCAAAGCTCACACCCCCATGCAAAGCTCACCCTCCCCATGCAATTTTTTGCCCTAAACCCTCACATTATCATTTCTATTTTTCATTACTCCACATTATTTCATGAGATAAATAGGAAAATTTCCACATAACACTTTACTCACTTTACCCTCCATTTTATTTCATTTTCCTTGGCCACTCAAGTCCCACCTAAGATATCTAGGCATAAATACATTACTATTCAACCATACACAAGATTTATATCCACCCATAGCAAGACTTAACCATATATACAAACAAGTAATGAGAATTATGCATAACATTACCTTTGATCCTTGCAAGCAAAGCTTCACCACACATACTTAGTTCACATACACATATGTTAACATATAACACACAAATGCACCCATTCCACAATCAAGACTCATATCACAACCAAAATCTTAACTATATCCTTACCTAGTTGGCTCCAGGCTTGAAGTAAGAGATCCTACATCTCCTCACAAGGATTTATTGGTTCGATACCTATAATAAGAACATCAAATAAGTTATTTCACATCTTTCCTACCCATTTTTTCCTTTTTTCCCTATTTTCTTAACAAAAATACTAACAATAATCATAGTAGTAGTAGTAACAACAACAACAACAACAACAACAACAACAGCAACAATAATAATAATAATGGATTATTAAAATAAATACTCAAAATAAGTAAAGGAGGAAAAGGTGTAATAGAATAGACCAGGTAGGGAAGGGTGGTGGCGAAGGCAATGGTGATGTAAACAGAGGGGTTTTAGGGTTTAAAGGAGGAGGGAAGGTAGGGTTTCTTGGGGTGGTGAAGTTGCTGACTTAGGTGGCTAGTGGTGGGGGTGGTGGTCTCGTGGCGATAGCGGGGGTGGTGCTCACGACAGTGCTCGAGTGGAAGGAAGGAAGAGAGGAAAAGAAGGGGAAGAAGGGGTGGTGGAGGTGTTAGTGTGGCAGGGGAAGTCCTCCTGTGCGGGAAATGAGGTAAGGAGGGTGGTATGCTTGGTAGTGGTGGCGGCACAAGGCAGCACTGGTGGTGGGTAGAGGTGCAAAAGGGTAGCTCAAGCTTCCCACTTTTCACAGCTAGAGAGAGAAAAGGAAAGGAAAGGAAGGGGCTCAACAGGTGTAGGGAGATGCAAAGAAAAGGTTGGAAGGGAGCTAGGACGGCGGCGTGGCCTAGAGGAGGCGGTGATGTCTAAATTTGGGATGGGAGAAAAGGAGATAAGGGAGATTATGGCAGAAAAGAGAGGGAAAAAAGAGTGTGGTGGTCTTTTATAGGAACAAGTAAGGAGGATGAGGACAAGGGGGAGAGGGTAGGTGGATATTGGCTAATGGTGGCAAGGTGATACTACCACGTTGGGGGGAAATTATAGGGGGCAGGGGCAGGTGAGGGAGAGGAACATACATGGGAGGGGGACCGTGTAAGGGATGTGCCAGCAACACGCCTTGCATGGTCAAAAGAGGAAAAGAAGAGGGTTGAAGGGGGAAGCTACGAAAATGGCAGATGGGTGTAGACTAGTGTAGGCAGAAGGTTAGGGGTGAGGGTAAAAGGGAAAAGAGAGAGAAAGAAAAAGAAGAATGGGTGAGGGGCAAGTGTGTTTGGGCTTTTGCTCGGGGGAGAAGAAAAAAAAAGGAAAGAGAGGTTTGGGTTGGTCGAGGGGGAAAAAGAAGGGAAGAAAAAGAAAGAAGGGGATGGAGAGATAGGCTCATTTGTTGGGCCTACTGGGCACAACCCAAGAAACCGGGAAGGAAAAAAGAAAGAAGAAAAAAGGAAGGAGGAAAAGAGAGAATAAGGGGAAGGAAAAAAAAAGAGGAATGGTAGGGTGTTTTGGATTTTTAAAAATTTATGGGCAATAATTAATAGTGATAATAATAATTAAAATAATTTTTATTTATTTAGTAATTATTATAATTTATTTTAAGTTAGTTAATTAAAATAGTTTCAAATAACAATACCCTTGTGTCATGTTTTTTTTTATCATCATCATCATCATTATTATTATTCTATTAAAAGGGGTATATATATTTACATTTTATTCAATAAATCATTATTTTACTCTTTATTCCTAAGAAAAAAAAGGGGTTGGGGCATTACATTACCCTTGTCATCATTATCCCTCATTCATGGTTAAATCAGTACTCATTTTCGATTAACAGTTGTACTTCTACTTTGTCTAAATATTCCTTTACATTATTGCTCATTATTTTCCATTTCATACCAATACCTTTTGTTCAAATGCACCATATTATAACCCTTGTCATTACATGCGTTGAAACCATTGATTAATTCCTTAACGATTATTTTGTTATCTTAACAATTCATTACACCCTTCGTCATTGTTTACCCCGAGAAAGGTTTTAATAAGGATATCTTCTCTTTCTATATTGATGAATTCTTGCTAGGATTACCCTTCCTTTATGAATCCTTTTTTTGGTAACGTGATTCTTCATCCTAATTAATTATCTGCATCTCTTTACCTTATTAATCATTGAATTCATGCAAGTCTCACTTCTCATTAAATAGAAGTGATCCTTTATTAATATTCATACTCCTTGTTTTCTCACCACTGATCTTAGATACTCATTGGCCCTTCATTTCAAACCTAAACTCTTAACCCTTGTGGATGTTGATAGTCCCACCTCATCATTACCATACTAGTTGTCATCTTCCTAGTGTGATACAATGCAAGATTAACATGCTTATTCCATTAGGGTAATTGTTGACTATTAATGTTTAGGGTCTCAAAATTTTCTTGGGCTTTGGGGATGGAGCCTTTTTTAATAGAGTAGTGTTATAATACCCAACTTTGTAGGGTCTTTAATGTGCATTAATCTAAGCATTTGATTGTGATCTATTGTGATTGATTTTGTTTTGGAGGTATGTGTCAAGTTGGTATGATTTTGGTTGATATTGGTTTGGATTTTTGAAAGATAATTAGTTTTATCAAAAAACCAATCGACTGGTTTAGAGGTACTCATTGACAGGTTTTGATGCAGGAGCATCTAATGATTGTCATATTCATCTTAATTCTCAAGGTAAGGAAGAATCATCTTTCTTAATGTTGGAGCCTATCATATTAAATTTTCTTGATAATTTGTATATGCTTGGTGTTGAAAACCATTCAAGTTGTTCTTGTAGGTATATTACATATTTGCAAGAAGAAGATGTTAATACACTTTAAAGTGTGCAAGTATTCAAAGCGTGTAAGAGTATGGCATATATGGGATGATACTTTACAACAAGAAGATATGGTGATGATTCTCATTAGTTGTATTAACTTGCTGTAAACCCTAACCCTAAGTGTATTTTATGTAAGTTAGGGTTTGATATAATTTCATGTATGTATCATAGTTAATTGTATGGCTTTGTAATGTTAATCATTATTATCATTTATCCAATGATATTATGATTAGGATTAAGTGTTATATGGGCTTAATTCAACCAAGTTAAATGGGCTTGAATTAAGGGTAAGAATCGGCTGGAAGAGCTTGTTCAACCAGCTGCTTTCTTCCTATATATACACCTATTTGTACACGCATGAATCATGATGAATATATAGAATTTTGAACACAAAATCGAGCCATCAGAGCCTAAGTTTATCTCTCATTTTGATTCTTCTTTGAGCAAGGAAAGCCCGAGGCAATATCCTTCCTCCATTAATCTCAAAACTTCGGCATCTTGAAATTTGATTCAACTAGTCGAACCAACTTGCATTTCCACCTGTTTACTTCACCTGTTTACTTTGATTATAATCAACATTAAACCTTCATTTCTTCTACTAAATTTTGTGGTTGACATATCCAAATCAATAGCCTTCAATCCAACCTTTTCCTCCACTTTGATTTAAGCAGCAGGTTTGTTCCTTAAATTTGAGTTTTGAACCTAAAGAACCAATTATCTGGTTTAGGGTACTAGTTAAAGAGTTTTAGTAAATTGGTTGTTCTTCATGCTCAATTTTCTCTAAAAATCTTTGCATGAAGAAGTTTTCAATATCCCAATCATATTTGAGTGGTTTATTCATGATTTTTACAAAATAAAAAATAAAAAATTAAACATGTTTAACCCACTTTACCGATTTTCAATGGATTCTCATAGGGTAATTATCTAAAGTCACTTTCATGACTTAATCACCTTTTTCATTGCCTTCTTCTTCTTACTTTTCTCTCTCTTCTATGAGATTCCTGAGTGGAAGATTCTACCCTACAACCCTTGGATATTTTTGGCTTTAATTCCCTCTCCTTATTATCTTTATTCCATTTTTATGATTTGAAATTTTTGATGCACATTATCTGAATATTTTAGTTTCACCATTTGAGCTTGATGGAAAAATGCCACCTGTGAACCTCCATGATTTTGCATAGGGAAGCTTAGAGTTAGGATAGGGTATGAGGGCCTCAATTTCTACACCTCTCACCCTTATTTTTCCATAAGAAATCCTTAGTAATTTGAGCCCACAGGCTTCATTTTATCCCTTCTTCCTCAACTAGTCTATTTTATTCATATTTTTTTTGCCCACATTTCCAATCCTTAACTTTCATTTATGATCTTCCTTTCATCTTTCAATCCTTTCTCTATCTTATTATTGTTTTTATCTTAAGCAAGATGGGGTTAGATTTGGGAAAGGAGTGAGGGATTAGCTTCCATATATTGTGTTCTCTATTTTCTCCTTGAGAAGGTGGGTTTGCTATATTTCCTCTCCTTGGTATATGATTTTATTAGATCTTATTTGCATGATTTCAAAGGTTTTACTAAGTTTTAATCTTACTCTCTTGAAAGGTTTTTCGGTGTTTGAATGGGTTTGGATTTTCAAAGACTTTTGCTCTCTTTGGTTGGTTTGCTAAGTTCTTTTTAGGTAAACCATTGTCTTCCCTATTTTTATGGAAAATGGTATGGGTAATAGTAGTGTATGTTTTTATTTACGTGGAAGCATGAGTATTTGAGATGAAATTATGCTTGAATTTGTTATTATTGGATAAATGTAAGAAGTGGTAAGAATTATAATTGATATTGCGTGTGCACAATGGCCTAACATGAAGAAAATATGATGTATGATTTCTGATGTGGTTTTATCAAAGTAAATGGAAGGTTGGATCGAAGATTGTATGAGAAACTATCACCCATGAATTAATGCAAAAGAAATGAAGTAATTTGCTGGAGTATAGGTGAAAAAATTGATTAATCAAGTTGAAGATACTCGACAGATTTAAGTAGTCTTCAAATATGTCGAGTTTGAAGATAGATTGAAGAAGGTTGAATCCCAGATTTTCTTGCTCAATGAAGACCCAAAAGGGAGGATGGACTTTAGCTAACTTTGATCAAAGTTTGGTAAAAAAAAATCTTGTTCATTTTGCATACATTTCATGCGCACAAAGAGGTATATATAGGGGAGGAGATAGTCGGTGGTTAGCTAGCCTAAACCAGCCGATTATTCCCTCTTAATCCAAGCCCATTTATCATGGTTGAAATAATACCATATTAAACTTAATCCAAAGCATAATATCATTGGTTAAATGATACTAAAGATTAATATTACAAAGCTATACAATTGACTAAGATACATACATGAAAATATATCAATACCCTAGCTTACATAAAATACACTTAGGGTTAGGGTTTACAACAAGTTAATACAAATAATGAATATCATCACTATATCTTCTTGTTGTAAAGTATCATCCCATGTATGCCATAGTCTTGCATGCTTTGAATAATTGTATACATTAAAGTGTATGAACATCTTCTTCTTACAAATATATGACATACCTACAAGAATAACTTGAATGTTTGTCAATATCAAGAATATAAGAATTATCAAGAATATTTAACATGATAGGCTCCAACATTAAGAAAGCTAAATCTTCCTTACCTTGAGGATTAATACGAACATGACAATCATTAGGTTCATTGGATGCTCCTGCATCAATTTCCTAGCTCTTATAAGTTCATAAAGTGGAAGAATGGTTTTAGTGAGATTCTCAACATGATTTTAGTATTTTTCATTTTACACCATGAATATTTCATGTTAAGAAACTTGAAAGACATATGATTGATGTTTGGATTGACTGAGTAAAGCATGTGGAATTTAGTTATGTTTGTGTGTGTTTTTTTGGGTGATGTTTTTTGTCCTAATTGATCGACTGGTCTCTATGGTCAATCGACTAGTCTCGGAGATCGATTGAATGGTCTACTAGGTTACTTTAGCTTGAGCCAAGATTTATTTCCACCGGGTTACTTTAGCATGAGCTAGGACTTATGTCCATTGGGTTGCTTTGGTAGGATCCTAGACTTATATCCATTGGTTACTTTGGCATAAGCCAGAACTTATGTCCACCAAGTTACTGTGGCATGAGCCAAGACTTATTTCCACCAAGTTACTTTGGCATGATCTAGGACTAATTTCCATTTATTTGGTTTAACATCCATGTGTATTGAGATACCACTGGAAATAATCCTATCTATTACTTAATAAATTGGTAAAGGAGTTCTATGTTCACCTAATGCAAGATGATAACCTGGACAAAATCTAGTATGTATTAAATTTGCCTTGTCAAATTCTATGCTCAATCTTGATATGATTATTTTATTAAAATGATACTTGGTTTTTCCTCTTAAGTATTTAAGAACTCACATTACTTATGATATGAGTTAGTGTACCATCATGTTCATTGCTTGTTAAGTTAACATAGTAGGAATGATATGGTCACTCTAACTAAAGAAAGTTACCAATGATTGATAAGTATATTATGTGACCCAATGTTTCCTTCATTGTTCTACCAATCATATGTTCTTATGAAAGTATAATGTGGCATACTTATCATCGTATATATATATTTACATGTATGACATGTGCTATTCTATACTTTCCTTGAATGCCTTGTTGTTTCATGTTTCCATTGCTTAGGCATGTCTCCATGAATTATTGCATGATCTATTGTAAGCACAATCATGACCCATATACTATAAGAATTCATGGTTTTGGATTTTTATATGTGTGTCTTTATGCCCATTACTGTATGGCTACACTCTATGCTATACTATATGGATAAGCTAAGTAGTCCAAGTCTCTTTAGAATATGATATGCATAGTATAACCAACATGTCCTTATATGCATGTATGATGATGAGCAAGCATGTTTTGATGATCTAAATATGGCATGTATGACTTGGTGTGATAGCACGTGAATGTTATAGTAGGAGTATTGCATGTACTTTAGGTGTACAATGAGTATGCAATGTGGGTTTTTCTTATACCTTGATCTACATCAGTAGTAGATTTGTTTTCTCAGCATGTGTGCATATTAATGGGGTTGTTTTGCAATCCCCTACTCAACCCAACAAGTACGAGGTCTTGTGTAGGTTTCCAAGGATAACCAGTGAGCAGTTTATCCTCTTCTTCACCATGGTTGGGTGGTTGAGCGTAGGAATTCTCGGAGACTTTTACTGGGGTCCTGGAGTGGCCAAGGCATCCTCCCTTGTTGTGGATTTACTCTGGTTTATGTTTTCCTCTAGTATACCTCTGTATGGATTGTTAAAGCTTATATACCCTTAGGTTGTATTTTCTTGCACACTCTAGTTTTCCTTTGTACTTTGTTGTTTGGATATTCAACCTTGTGTCTAATGTGAGGTACGTGTTGAGGTTTCTATATTGTGTTAGATACGATAATAACACCCCATTTTTTATAAGATTGTCTCATATATCTACTTTCATAATATTTTAAAATAAAAAAAATTGTAATGAAAAATGAGGGCGTTATAAATTTATATTTTATATCTATAAATGCACATCTCATAAAAATAAAATGCACATTCTGTAGTGGTAAATATACATGTTTCGATAACCATAAGAATAGAGTAAGGTGCTACTAGTAGTAGGATATACCAATTGAATTTATTTGGTCATACCATTGAATATTTCATATTATTGAATAAGATATTATCTAATTATAGATTATAAGTAATAAATACCAAATGACTCTTTACAAAATACTATCTACAATTCTATTCGTGCTCATATGATGCATGAGAGGTGGTCAGTGGGCAAGGCATGCTGGTCCAGATGTGTAGGGGCTAAGGGGACAAATCATGTATCATGTAATTTTTTTAACATTTTCCACTTTGTTCCAAGCCAACTACCCAAACGGCCGAAACAACACAAAATTAAAATTTTCCCTTTTTGCTTTTTTTTTTCATTCCAAAATAAAGACAACTCTTCGCCTTCATCAAATTCTCTTTCCAACGCATTATGGAGAAAAAAAATCCTAAAAATTCCATTCTTCTTCCATTATTCTTTTACCTATTTTTCACTTAAAAAATTTCCTTCTATATTTTTGGGTTAGCTTCAACTCTCTCTAACTATTTGCTTTACGTTTGAATTTTTTGGTGAGTCTCTCATAAGTCTTAGTCTTATTTTTCTTAGTTAAATTTTTTTGCTAATTCTATGCAATGCATATGATAAGTGATTCAATTTAAGTTACATTGGTGTAAATTACTTATAAATGTTTTTTTAAGTGATTCAGTTACATAAATTGAACTTTTCATTTTAATTTCCAACAAGTTTCCATCTCAATTTTCTTGGCTTAAATTGTAAATGATTCAAGTTTCATGGATATAAAATATTTATGAGCCTACACTTTTAATTTTATTTCTATAAATTGGGTTTTAGATTGTTATTCATAATATTTTTTTGTCAATATTTTTTTTTTCATTTCATATTTAATAAATTACTTTTGGTTTTAGACATGTTTTGGAATCATTATTAGTAATCGACTATTAATTTTATTTTTTAGTATTATATTGTTAGTAGGAACCATTTTGCATCAACAAAGTTTTATTTCTATATTTTGTTTATGAAAATATAAAAATAGAATTATAACAATAGTACTTGTAATACCTAGACCTCACTAGGGTCACGGGTAGTTACTTTGAAGCGCTTTCAGAATTAATGATGGACCCCATAGATTAACATGAGTCTTTTCGATTGTATTTTTTTTTATCAACTCACATGCATCCTAAAGAAACTATTTTGGAGATCACATATCCTTAAATTGCAATAGGTCACACATCTTTGAATTGCTCCAAGTTAAGTATGCTTAATTGTGAAGGTTTTTAAAAAATAAAATTTTTGAAAAGAATGTATACCTTATTGGTATAGGTAGTCTTGTCAATTTTTTTTAATAATATATTATCCACCACTAATTTGCCAGTATTACAATATCACTCTCCAAATTCAACACGTGGATAGAGATACAAGAAAACTTAATTCCATTTAAGAGTTGCAGAGAGGGTGAATCTTAGAGTAAAGCACTATTTAAATCTAATTTGTTAATAGTATCTAAAGATTAATTAATTTTTCCCTTCAACTAAGTTGATTGACAATAGTTGGTGTTAATATGGAACTTCTTTGAAAAAAAATCATCATTAATGATGTTGCTCATGAATTTAAAATATGTGATTCCCATAATAATTGTAGTTAGATTGTCAAAATATTTTAATAACATATCACCACCTATAATTTTAATCCTTATATGTTCATCATACAGACATTCAATTGTTCTGTCTCATATGCTCACAAGCCTTTCAATTTAACAAATTCATTACATGACCTAATATTTTACGACCTCATATTTGTTGTCAAATATTTAATCTCTCCGTATGTATGGAGAGTTGATAGCTTAAAGAGAAATATGTTGATGAATTCTCTTTAGAATGGAAGTTAGTGTTTGTCTAAAATCTCCTTCAAGAACAACTATCTTTCCTTGGAAAAGCTTACCAAATCCTATGAAAGCTCATGGAAGGCGAAAAAAAGGCACTATCCTCATGTAGAAGTGTGTTGTGATTTGACTATTGCAATCCATCTACTATATGTGAGACTTACAAGCTATCATCATCTACTTTTGTGGATGCTTGTAATCATTTGATGGCTTAATTTAAATCTTGCATGGTTCAACACTTTTTATAGAGAAGTGAATTATGTAGCAGAAGACTTGGCATGCATGGGTCACACATTACCCTTTACCTTGCATGTATTTGATCATCCTATGACAAAGGCTTTTGATCATCAGAAGTTTGACCTAGTTAGTGGCATTAGTTATCGCATCATTTAGGCGAACTAGTTTGTACTCTTTATAATGTAATTCCTAGAATGGTATCCTCCCATAGTATGAATATATATTGTCAAAGATAAATTCATTTTTAAAATGTAAAATATGCTTCATATTCTTATTCAAAGGATCAAAATATTATATGTGCATCATCAAAGCTTCATTTCATATTATAAGTTTATACCTTACTTTCAACTCTATCAATGGACTCCCTTGTTTGATGTTGCATGCCAAATCTTCACTAGGATCTATGTGTAATACCTTAAATTTTTTTCCAGCCCTAATTATGTAACACCTCTAATTTTTACTACCCAAAAATTTTGTCTAAAACATTATGGAATCTAAAAACACACCTAGGAACAGTGGGGTGTTACCATAGTACCTGACACAGGATATACGTCCGCCACCTACCCCATATCAGATGTAAATCTAAAACCAACCAAGAAATTTAAAACAACATAGTGTGTGAATGACATATTACACAAACAACTTAAAAGATTATTTACATTAGAGACTTTAACAGTCCTCGAATAAATTGTTATAAAACACAAGTAGATAAAAATGTGGGCTATAATGAAATGAGTTAGGGTATGAAACCTAATTTAAAATCTTAGTCCACTATGGACCCCACAAAAAATATTTAGATATCCTTGATCTCAATCCCCGATCCAATTGAGGTAGGCCTTTGACTGACCATCCCCAAACACTTTCACATGACCCACTCCTTGTGGGAATGAGAAGGTGACCAAGTAATTGGGCACATCAGTATACTACGCACTGAGTAAGCCAAGTTGTTCCCTCAATATCAAAATAAGTATACCAATCTATCATACATGGATATGAAATACAACATGAATCATTATAAAGCTATATCTAACGGTAAACGTGCATAAGGGCATGCTATCATACACAACTCCATAAGGTAGAGTATATATCATGCTTGGTTTCACATCTTCATCATATCAACACTCACACAATTAATAGCAAAGAGAATTGAAGCAACATCTAGGGTTTATTTCTAATTAGTCAATCCTTTAAGTTATACCATTTACTTATCCATATATGAGATAGGTCAATCATCCAAACAATATTCCATTTCATAATCAATTAGTCATTTTAAACATTAGCCAAGTGTATAAACTAGCTTTTATTTCTTTTTTAATCATTTAGACCATTTCTTCCATCCTTATGCAATTATTAACCATTCACTTATTTGCTATTCATATCTATCATTCAATTACTTATCATCTATATGTTATTATCATTGAGAGATGGACTATGCACCACCCCATAGTCTCATATACCATGTAATCCTATCCTAATAAGGGACATAAATCCTAGGCTGAAGCCAATCACCAAGCGGTTATAAGTCTAGGCCGAAGCCAATAACCATAATAGATATAAGTCTAGGTTGAAGCCAACCAATATAGATATAAGTTTAGGTCGGGGACACCCACCTAGGTAATCATATCCTTTAGTGTCGATACCCCATAGTACATCATGACTGTCTAGAGTAGGTAAGGTACTCAGACCTTTCAAGATCCCACCTAAAGGCAAAGTCCAAAGGAACCAAAAATGCTTGAAGGCAAACTAAACCCCAGTATCTAATTGAGGATCAGGTAAACTAGAACCATATTCAACTCAATTGTCTTTCACTTTATGTGATTGGTATTTTATTCATAAGGATAAGTGATCATACAAAGCCCATACAAAAGAAGCAAGGTAATTTTGCATGTTTATATCATATCAATCCTTTTCTTTTCATTTTTCCAACCATGTGGGTTTCCATTTATCCTTCTACCACATTACTCATATCCATCTTATCATTTTTTTCAAGCCCATCTTGAGTTTCATTACTCTTTTCTCAATATCATCACTTATCATAAGTGAAATACCTATTTAGTCTTTACATTACTCATAGAGTATATCATAAGTTATGATCAATTTTAATCCTTTCATTAGGCTAATGATCCATGATAAAAAAAACCTGTATTTTATCCTATTAATAATCATAGTATAGTCCCAAATATAGCCTCAAAGCATAACCAAACCAAAAGGAAATAAGTCATGCAAATGAGTTGAACTAGTTGATCAGTCTAACCCAACTAGTCGATTGGTTTGGGTTGGCCATTTGATCGGTTTGGCTCAACCAAACTATGATTTTCCTTAAATCGGTCGATGGGTTTGGGTAATTCAGTCTATTGTTCATAGACTAGTCAATCAGTTTTTCCAAACTAGTTGATGGTTTTAAGTAGAGAAAAAGATCAAGATCTTTGTAGGCTCACTAGTTGATGGATTGGGTCAACCAATCAACTATCTACAAACCAGTCAATTGGTTTGACCTAACCAGTCGATCAATTTACCCTAACACAGCACCAAACCATTAAATTTCTTATAGATTCTTACATATAAATCATCCTTAACCACAATAAAACATTAATCAACCTAGTCTAACACATTTCCAACTGAATTAACTTACATTTCACCACATGGAAACATCATATCCTATTTTTTAACAAATTTCATGCTTTTTACTCAAAATATACCATCTATCTATCCAATTCACTCATTCCGGCTATATTTGTCCATGCTAATATACAGAATCAACTTAAAGGAACTCATAGCATGCAAGGATACTCATTAAAACTTTTTGAACTAAGAATCACTTACTTGATGTAGGAAAAATCCCCTTTAAACCCAAAAATTCCAAGTGTGGAAATTCTCAACTTTTAACACCTTAAAAACCACAATCTTAAACTCAAATGTTTACACCAAAATTTTACTAAATTTTCAAACTTAACACCGAAAAAAATAAGAACGTACCACTTGAGGTAAAAATAGGGAAAAGCTTAGCTCGACTACTTAACCTTTTTCCCCGAATCTAAGTCCTCCTTGCTTAATAATTGAAACAAGAGAGATCTAGAGATGAGATCAAAAGAGTGTGAGAAAATTGAATGGCAAGACTTGAAGTGGAGAAATAAGGGAGTGGATATTAGACATAGAGAATTTAGTGGCTGAAAGAAAAGGTGTATATAAGGGATGATTGGGGATATTTATTACCTACCAATCAAAGGGAATCATAGAGGGTTGAGGAATCACCTCAAAACCCTACAATTTACTATTATAATTTGAGCAAAATAGGTGGATTTCATCCAAATTATACTAACCTATTGTCCATAGCTCAAATAGTGTCTCTAGAGAATATAGGTCAGTTAAGCCAGAATTAGCATACAAAAGATAATAAATGGATGGTTGGCATGGAAGGAATCTTCCAGCTTCTTAGATCCATGCCTGAGATCAAAGCATTTATCTCATAAATGTGTAGAAGAGAGAGATAGAATAAGATAAGGTTGAGGTCATCTCCCACACTCAATAGTCCCAATCAACTTCTAGATTGATTTGAGACAATATTTTGGGTTAAATGGATCATGAAAATGGTTAAGAATCTCTTGGGGATAATTTTGCATGGATTAGTATGGTTCGATTTTAGTATAAGAGATTTTTAAGAAAATCAAGTTCGAAATGTATGACCGGCTAGACCAACTAGTAGATCGGTTTAGTTGAGAAAACCTAATTTGCTAAAATGACAAACCAGTCAATCGGTTTTCCTAAAAACTCAATAAAATCCATTTTTTAACATGATAATTATTTATTCTTACTCATTTTGGCTCAGAAAAAAAAATCTTAGTTATAAAAATATTCTTAGCTTAGATGATAGTTCCATATTTTTATAGTTCATTTGTTCTTTTTGAATCGTAGTACAGGGAAATTTTTATTTTCCATGACGAATAATTTTTGTTGATTTCTCAGTCTTAATTTGTTTAAGCTCCAAATGAATTATTAAGTTAAATTATTTTATATATTTGAATTTCTAAAATTTTTTATATCCATACATACCCTTTTGGACCCTTGGTTAATTGTTTTGCTTGTTTGAGAAAAACGTATTTCCATGAATTATCCAATTTTGTTATTTTATCTCATTTTTCATCCATTGAGCTTCTTACTAACTCTGATACCCAAATTTTTTTTATATATATTTGGGTTTCTAAAATTATTTTACAACTTTCCATATATTTTATTAATTTTCAGACACAGATTGATATTTTATTTTAGCAAACCCCTATTTTTAATCATTTTCCACTTTTTAAATTATTAATCTAATCTCACTAGTTTTCTAACCATCTTGTCTAATTCTAACTAGCATTAAATAGATACCAATATAATTCCATCATATACAGAATTTTGGTTAAAAGTACCTTAATAAACCCTAACATTTCACCCCTTACACACCTAAACTCTAATATACTACTTTCTTTTCATTTAACCAGCTTTTCCCCACAAAATACAAAAGTGCAAAAACTATCCCTATAGTGTGAACACCACCCCCACTTTGTGCCACCCTCTCGTACTTTTATCTTTTCTCTCTCTTTTCCTTTTTTCACCTCTCTTTCTCATGCATGAATTTAGACCAAGTAGCAGACGAGCTTTGCTCGGCCTCAACCTTCCCTTCTTCCTTCAACTTCCTCCATCATCCTCAAGCTCCACCACCAAGAGTGACCTCGTGCAACAACTCCACCTCTAACTAAATTCTACTACCATCTCAGCCATCCTACTCCCTGCATCATTCTTTAGCTTCCCCAATACAAACAATGCAATAATAACTTGAGAAACTAGTTGTTGCGCAACAATGCAACCAACTTCCACCACCTACAGATAAAGCTAGCAATAGACGATGGTATCATGGAGTCGCAAGCTTGACCCAACACTCCCTTTGACTATAAACTTGCACCTATTTTCAGATACAATTCTTGCACCAATAGTGACCAACCATGTTACTGCTAACGATGATGGCACTATCATAGTGTACAAACATTCTTAGTAGCATGGATAACTATCACCACTTTTGGCGATAGAGTTTTGAGTTGTAACAACCCACCAAAACACCTCTTGCATCTCCTTTTATTGGTGTATCTCCCTTCCAACCTCCAACTATAACTCCTCTTTTTCCCGTCTTTTTCATTCTTAGGTAATAATGTCATTGATGGTTGTGGTGGTGGTTAAAGGTAATAGTGTTGTTGATGTTGTGCCGGAGACCTACCACCATTTCCCCATCTTTTTCTTCCATTTTATATCATCAATTTATACCCCTTCTCTCTTACTTGTCCTAGATAAGTTCCATTAATCGTTTAACTTATTATTATAAATTTTAGGTAAGTTAAGGGTGGTATAAGGGGAAGTGATTAAGAGTATTAATTTTCTTGCTAGAAGATTAGCATTGGAGTAAGCTTCACTTACTCTTAGAACATATAAATTTTAGTGTTGTTATTTGTTTTAAATTTTTTATTATATAATATCATTTTAAAATTTTAAGTGTATAATCATCCATCGTAATATATTTTAAAATTTTAACACTACATGCTTAATATGTGTGTCCTAATATTTAGTTTTGTCAGCATATATTTGGGTTAAAATGGAGTTAAGGCCATGCTTAACATTTTAAAATTTGTGCACTAACGGGGGAATTTTTGTCACTCTTGTCAAAAATTGTAAAATTAGAGGTCTTAATTATTTTCATTAGGCCCCTTACATACAATTATAGATATTAAAAGTTTTCATTTGATGTTATATAATTTAAATTATGATCGAAATGAGTTGTGTGGTACATTAAGGAAATTAAAGGGTATTTTGGTACTTTCACATGTTAATGTCCCTTGAGGGTGTTTGGTACTTTCAAGTTTTCATTTGATGTTATAGGTATGAAAATGTTGAGTGGTTAACCTTGGTTATTGTTGGTTAGCCTAAAATAACTAATTAAGATAAAAGTGGACTAACATGATTGTAGAAAACCTTAAGGGTGAACTTATTGTTTAATGTGTTTAATTTTGAGTTTAAGTCCCATTTTGTCTTAATAATATTTAATATGATATTTTTAGTTATTTTCTTGAATTTTCTAAATTTAATGAGGTTGTTTTTGCTGAAATGGCTTGACTAAAGATTTAAGATTAATAAGGTCAGTTTGGTCTTTTTCCCTTAATATAATCTTTATAGGCCATGTTTGGCTTTAAGGATACCTTAATGGCCTTTCAAGATGAAACATTTAGCTTAAGTGGATTGTTTCAATTATTTATGTTATCATTAAGTATTAGTTTAGTGTTTAAACAAATTCCTCATTTGTTATTTTTATGAAATTTTCATTAGTTAATCTCAATGTAATCCTAAGTTCATGCTAAGAACACAATTTTTGGAATGAGTTCACATAAGTAATAAACGGATATTAAATGATTAAGTGTTGCCTTAAGTCTGGATTAATGTATTTAATAAAAGATTAAGGTTAAATAATGGTATTTTAGCCTTTTATTCTTTTTATGCTTTGCTTTAGTCTTTATTTGAATTCAAGTAAACCCAAATGGATTTTTAAGTGTTAAAATGTGTTAATATGTTTAATATGTTTAATTTAATAATTATATTAAGACTTGTTTAAGTCCTTACCTAATTATGCAAGTGGCGATGTGCTTACAATATTATTGTATGTGGCGATATGAGTAACTTAGAAACTAATATCAATATCCAAAGTCTTTTTATTTATTGAAATTAGATTAATTTTTAAGCCACCTTATCCTAAACTTTACTCCAATAATTGAGTCAAAAGTGGATTAGTAATCATAGGAGTGACCTTTTCATTTTATGCATTGTTTGGTACCTTATGAGATGCCTTACACTAGAAATGTAGTTATTTAATCTAGTATGAAACAAGGGTTGAAATGAAATTTTTAGTGGAAGGAAATATAGGTGGATTAATCTTTCCATGTATAAAGTGGTAATGTAAGGATTAAATAACATTAAATGAGCACAGAAAGCATTATGGGCATTTTAGTCTTTCCTTATACGTGGGCCTATATATGCGTTGTTGATCCTACTATCACCTATTATGTGCCAAGGTTACTCAAGTTAAGAATTTTTTCATCTCCAAAACCTAAAGTGTGCTGTGTTAGTTTGTATTTTTCTCTTCTAAACCTTGTGAATATGTTAGAAAAGAGGATCTTAAGTGGAAATGGTAATCTAGATTGCCTTTGTGATGGATAATTATACATTATCTCTATAATGTAATATCTATCATGTAAATATAATATCTATCCCAAACAATTTTAGTTCATATAACCGAATTAAATGCCAATAATGTTACGAATAGATTTCTAATGATGTTGCAAGAACTTAGTGACTTATCTCAACAATAGTGTCAATATAATCGTTATTGTCAGCTAAGAAACCTAAAGTATAACAAGCAACATGACATGATATATATTACATACCATTAAGGCATTTTGCATCACCACATATTTTAGGCCCACATAGAACCTTCAAAAGGCATCATAAATAGTATGCTTCACTAATACCAAAAGGTATATAGAAAATGCATCTAATATATAACCTCAACTTTCTTAGTCGTAACTCTTGTTTTGATGAATCTAAACAAATTTCATATGAAATTTAGCAAAAGCAAAGTTCCTTACATCTCCATATTCATCATTGGCCTTTATGTGAGCTAGAAACATACTTTACTTAAATCATAAATGATCAACAACATCATTGATAGCATTATCATAAAAAATCAAACACTTTTTTTTTTGTCTCGATGGTATTCCATATGATGCAATATATCTATAAGTGTAGTACATTTCCATTTCACGAAGACTTTTGGTACATTTCCATTATTATTTCCATAAAAAGATGGTACATGTTATTTATTCACATATTTAAGTATAATCTATTATATATTTATGACCTTTATTGTTAAACATTTTGAGTTACTTTTCTAAATTATGAAGCTTTTCTTCTTTTTTTTTCATTTAATAATGATTTATATTATACATCTTAATAAATATAAATTTTTAAAATAAAAATCATTAAAATGGGAATTATAATTTAAACATAAATGTATATTAATTATCCCATGTGATGTGGAAGATAATGGAGAATTAATATTTCACAAATGCAAGACATTTTATTTTGGTTATTGAAGAAAAATCAAGGTCGAAGATGTTGATGTAGTTGACAATGTTGTAATCATGCGTTTGTATCTCCAACAATGCCGCTCAATTCTAAAGAGAAACCACCAAGTTTTCTCTAAAGAGAAAAACCCAAACTCTCAAGATAATTTTCACTTAAATAGAAGGAAGAATTTATAATATTCTAAAATTTTATCTTACTTGATTCCTTATTGATCTTATGATGTACAAGCTTGATACATGTGTGTGTCTGTCTGTGTACATTAGGCCTTAGTTGTCTATTTTTAGCTAAGCCTCACTCAAATGGTCTAACTTAGCTAAGTAAAGAGCTAAACTAGTGTAGTACATGCCATATTATACATACAATGATCTACAATTACATGTTACAAGACATTACAAAGTTTACATAAAATATTAAAGCTAAACAAAACCCTACTCATGTAATACATTACATAATCAAGTAATCAAGCTTCTAGTCTTGCAGCTTTGTCATTTATGCAAATTTACAATCCTTATCTTACCCATGTCTTATATACTAGTTGTATTTGGTGAATTCTTTTCTTGCAAATATATATAATACCTATAAGAATTACTAGACAAAATATAATTAGAGTTACTATAAAGGTGTTCATGATTTCCACGAACAATTGGTACCACCTACAAATATGCTAAATCTTGACCTCCAACAATAGAAGAATGAGTTGGAGATGCTCCTACATCATTCTCTCCTTGTAAAAGAGAATTTGTCTTCAAAATATCATCACTATAATAAGGAGATAAATCATTAACGTTGAAAATCCTAGAAAATCCCCTATAGGATTTAGGTAATTCTAATTCATAAGCATTATTTCCAAATTTTCTTAAGATTTTAAGTGGTCCATCCACTCTTGGAATTAGTTTATTTTTTTTATCAAGTTTTAAAATATTTCTTTTCTTACTTGTAACCAAATTAAGTCTCCTGGTGAAAACGCTTGTGTAATTCAATGTTTGTTTGTTTGAGTTTGGTGTTTAAAATTTGATTTCTCAATGTTGTTATTCATTTTCTCATTAATTTTATTCAATAATTCAACTTTTACTTTAGAATCATAGTTCTTAATATCACTTTTCTTCTATGACAACATATTAATAAGAAAATAAGGATTAAATCCATATACAACTTCAAATGAGTTCGATTAAGTTACACTAGAAGGACTCCTATTATATAGAAATTAAGCATGTGAAATTTTTATATACTAATCTATTGCATTTTTATTAACTAATCATCATAGTAAATTTCCCAAGGTCCTCTTAGTCACTTTGGTTTGACCATCTGTTTGTGGATGATGAGATGTACTAAATAACAACTTAGTACCTAACATATGTAAAAGTATCTTCCAAAAGTAAATAAAAAATTTTATATCTTTATCCGATAATATACTTTTGGGAATATAATGTAACCTTATTATTATTTTTGAAATGTAAATCTTCCACTTGAGTTGAATCATCCATTTTATTATAAGGAATATATGTGCCATTTTAGAAAACCTATCAACCACTACCATAATAGAATCCTTAGCTCATTGTGTCCATGGTATTCCTAGAATAAAGTCCATACTAACCCCTTCCCATGGTTGAATAGGAACATTTGAAGGAGTATACAAACCTTTATGAAATAAACTCTTACTCTTTTGACATATCACACATCTCCTATTAATAGCATGTACTAATTTTATCAATCGTGGCTAATAGAAATGCTCTTGTAATTTTTCCATAGTTTTATAAACACCAAAATAACCAACTGTACCTCTCTCATATACTTCCTTAACAAGTAAATTACAAACACTAGAACGATGTATACACACCTTATTAAGTTTGAAAAGAAATTCGTCTTGAAGCTTATAATTACCATGACTATGATTCTTTTTACGTGCGTCATAAATATCAAATAAATCTTCATATTTTGCATATAATTCGATGAACATGTCAAAACCTAATAACATAGCATCCAACATAGCAAGTATCAAATATATTCTTGATAATGCATTAGCTTTGATAGAAAACATGAGGGATTGTAAGAAATTAACCCACTTTGATTGTCTATTATTAATTTTCTTTTGACCATAAAAATATTTTATACTTTCATGATCCAAATTAAAAAGAAATGGTTTATTTATCAAATGATGACTCTATGTTTCTATCCTTCTTATGATGACATCTAATTCTTTATCATATGTGGAATAATTCAATTTGGAATCATATAATTTTTTACTAAAAAAGTCAATGGCCCATTTGTCTTATGAGACTACAACTCCTATCCCTACCCCACTAGCATCACATGTAACTTCAAACATTTTATCAAAGTTAGGTAAGGATAATACCAGTGCATTGCATAATTTTTATTTTAAAGCCTTAAAGGCTTTAGTTACATCCTCTCCCCATTTGAATCTATCTTTCTTCATGAGATGTGTAATTGCATGACAAACATTGAGAATTCCTTGATGAATCATCTATAAAAACTTACTAGTTGATGGAAAATTCTCACCTTATAAATATCTTTTGGCATAGGCCAATCTTGAATAGCTTAAATATTTGTGTAATCTAATTTTTTACTTTCACTACTTACAATATAACTAAGGGAAAAAATACTCAAAAATCATAAAGTCACATTTTTCTATTTTTCCATAGAGTTTGGTTTCTCTTAGTTTATCAAATAATCTCCCTAAATGAATAAGATGATCATATTCATTTTTTCTATACATTAGTATATCATTTATGTATACCACAATGAATTTTCCAAGAAAAGAATGAATAAATTAATTCATTAGTCTCATAAAAAACCTAGGTGTGTTACACAATCCAAATGGAACCACGGTTCATTCATAAAGACCATATTTTGTTTTAAAGTAGTTTTCCATTCATCCCTTTCTATTATTCTCATTTTATAATATCCACTCCTTTGATCAATTTTAGAGAATACTTGTGATTCATGCAATTCATCTAACATGTCAATAAATCTAGGCATAGGAAATCAATATTTGATATTTATATTTTTCATAGTCATAGCATCAATACACATGAACCACATACCATCCTTTTTAGGAATAAGTAATGTAGGTACACAACATGGACTAGTTTTCTCTATCACATATCTTTTTCCTAAGATCTCTTGTATTTGTCTCTATAATTCCTTAGCCTATTTCCAATTACATCTATAAACCAAATGATTAGGTAAATATATACCATGCATTAAGTCTATAAGATATTCTATTCCTCTTTTAGGTGGTCAGTCATTAGGAAATACATCTTTATATTCATCAATAAGCAAATTTAATCGTAAATTATTTTCATTTTTATCTCCTTGTAGGGATTCTTTGATAATCAAAGCATAACAACTACCTTCGTCTTTAATACATTTTATCATAGCCAAATCATGTAAAAATAAACTCTTATTATTCTCGACTATGTTATCATTATCACAATTAGAAGCTTAGATTTTGAGCATTTTCTTACCCTTTTTGATGATATATTCATTAGTAATACCATAATCAATAGCACATCTATCATATTGCCATGATATACCTAAAAAGATTCCACATGCATCTATAGGAAAAACATCACATAACACATCATCATGATAATTTCCAATTTGAAATGAGATTTGGGTTTGTTTGGTTACCTTGACTCCTTTTTCCTTGTTACGATATTAAGAGAATAAGACTTTGGATGTGGTGTTGACTCTAATATCAACTCTTTCACCATCCTCTCATTAGATACATTTATACATGACACACTATCAATGATAACTTGACAAATTGTGTCTCCCACTCTTCCTTTTGTATTGAATATCTTCTCTCATTGATTAGGTTGCTCATTAGCTTGAATTTGTAGAACTCTTTGCAGAACATAACAAACATTTCCCTCATCCTCGGACTCACTTTAAAATTTTCATTTGGCTCAAACTCAAGATTTTCACCACAAGTCTCCATAGCTTCAATCTCTTGTGTGGACAACACTCTTTGATTGGGGAATTCTCTAGTCAAGTGTCCATATCTTTGGCCTTTAAAACATTGCTTTATAGATACCTCATTAACCTTGGCCTTGCTTTTATCCTCTTTGATGCGGGATTAGAGTCATTTATTATTTTTTTATTTTGAGTCAAATAAGGTTATTAGTAGCTAGATCATTTAATATCTTCTAGCTATTCTTAGGTCATTTATTATTATTTTTTATTTCGAGTCAAATAAGGTTGTTAGTAGCTAGATCATTTAATATCTTCTAGCTAGTCTTAGGTCATTTATTATTATGTTTATTTTGAGTCAAATAAGGTTGTTAGTAGCTAGATCATTTAATATCTTCTAGCTAGTATTAGGGAATTCAATGTTTCTAGGAAAGATTAGTGGAAAGATTATTGTAATCTTTGAAGGGAGGCTCAACAACTTTTGGCTATTTAAAGCCATAGAAACTGAGAGAAAGAATACAATTTGAATGAGAAGAAAAACCTTAAGCTTGCTTAAACCCGAATTCTGTGTGGATTCATCTCGTAACAAGTCGAATCTGTGTGAATGATTTGTTTCAAAAAACTTTAATCTTTATTTTTGTGTGGCTTAAAGATTAATCTATCCTTCTATTTTTTTTACTTCGCCACCTCTATCTTTTCCACCGAAAACCCTACTCCAAACCGTCACTCCATTCGTCCAGCCAAACCCTTTTCACCGCCCTTCTATCTTTCCATCAACCCTAAATCGCCTTCCACCTTTCCTAACGCTAAACCACCGTTTATCTTACCCCAAGCCCGAGACTCTAACCGTACATGCATCACTCTTGGGCAAGTTCTTGTTTCTTGTCAACATTTGTAGAGCTTGAGGTACTTGTCCTATACTTTGTCAATTTTGTACTCGAGTAGTATTTTGTAGAAAAAGTACTTCATTTGGCATGAGGCTTAGTGGACTTTATTTTCTTTTCAAATCTCAAAGATTGATTAATAATATCATCAAGAGAACCATATAAACAAGTTTCAACTTTATCTAGAATCATTATATGAAGGCCACCTAGAAATCTAGCACATGTTTATTCCTTTTTCTCATGGATATCACATATAAGTGCTAATCTCTCAAATTCCCTAACATATTATTAAACATATAGAAGTCCTTCTCTAAAAGTAGTCAATATAATTCACTTATCTTTCTCATACTCCTTAGGTACAACTTTCTTTCTCAAATGCTTCTTAAGCCTATCCCAAGATTTGATTTTAGATTTAATTTCTCTTTCTCTAGTCTTTTTCAAGTTATCATACCATATCCTAAAAAATTTCTTAAACTTAAGAGTAGATAGTTAACACTTTTTATCATCATTATGATCCTTGAATTAAAATATAGCCTCCATCTAATGTAACCAGTTAAGAAATAAATTAACAGTAAGTTTACCATCAAAATCAAGAAGATCAAGTTTGATTCATTTATCATCTCTTTGATGATGATTTTTCTGATAGTTAACACTTTTTCTCATCATTATAATACTTGAATTAAAATATATACTCCATCTAATTTAACTAGTTAAGAAATAAATTAACATTAAGTTTACCATCAAAATCAAGAAGATCAAGTTTGATTCATTTATCATCTCTTTGATGATGATTTTTTTTATGGTCATAGAACCTTCAATTTCTTACACTCCCTTATGACTCTTCTTCACAGTCTACATGTGAGTTCAAATATCCCCCTCTTACTGGGTTGGTTGATTTTTTTGTGCTTCCCATTTGATGTCCATAGAGCTCCCTTCGCTCTTGTATATTTTGGACCAAATCTTTCTAGGCAAATCAATACTCCATCCTTTGCAATTAAGTCTACATTGTAGGAAGTTACTTAATTTGAGCATTGGTTGCATCAAGGTTGGTTGAGAGATTTTGGGTTGCCTCAAAAATAGCTTGAAAAATCAATTCCCCTTCCATTTAAATCAACTTGTTACACTTAAAAAAAGATGATTACTAATTTCTAGGGTTTTGATAGGAACCTGAATCAACTAATACCTTATCTTGGTCCTTGGTTGGTTCTTGTGGAAAATGTTTGACTCCAATGAATCAAAAACATAACCAACAACAAAATTTTACACATGCACAAATGAATAGCTACACCTTGCACGTTTTTTGATAAATTCTTCAAGGAGAATTCAACAAAATAACCTCTCATTCATTTGATGCACTTCAATCTTCATGCACTTTCGCTATGTCCTTTTTGTGTAATATGATTATGTAATACCCCAAGATTTTGAAACCTAGAAATTAATGATTAATCATTATTTGGAATAATTTAACTTTAAATTATTAATTTAATTATTTTGTGGACTTTTGATTTATAAAAATGGATATAATTATTTAATAAATTAAAATAAATAATTTTTTATTTATCATAATATTTTTATTTAAATAATTTTCCAAACCTATATTTTACTAA
The DNA here is from genome assembly GCA_030549775.1 of Tamarix chinensis. Classification (NCBI taxonomy): domain Eukaryota; kingdom Viridiplantae; phylum Streptophyta; class Magnoliopsida; order Caryophyllales; family Tamaricaceae; genus Tamarix; species Tamarix chinensis. Next base: position 73,800,591 of record CM060179.1, on the reverse strand, counting down.
CATTATCCCCTTAAATTAATATGTTAAATTTTAAATAAATTAATTTATCAAAATAATTTATCCATCTAAATAATTAAATACCCCAATTCTAAAAATTATTTTATTTTTATTTTTCCTTTTATCCTTTTTCTCCTTTTTCCTTTTTCTTCTTTTCTCCTTCCTTGGGCCGCCCAACCCTCTTCTTTCTTCCCCTTCCCCCACTGGGCCACAAGCCTTCTCCCTTTGTCACCAGTCTAGCCCCCTCCTGACTTCTTTTTTTTCTTTTTCCCCTCGGTTGGGCTAACCCAACCTCTTTCTTCCTTTTCCCCTTCTCCCTCGCACAAGCGGGTAGGCCTGCCTTACTTTTCTCCCCTGCCTACCTAGCCTACCTCCCGCTTCCTCTTCTTCTCCTCCTCCTCCTCCTCCTTCTTCTTCTTCCTTCTCTCCCCTGCACATCAAACCAACCTCTCTCGTGTTTGCACATCAAACCAACCTCTCCTGTGTTTTCACTTACCTACAACCCTTCCTTGAACCTACCATTGTAGCCCTGCCCTCTCCCTCTCGCTCCCATCCCTTTCCTTCCATTTTTGGTCACACAAAAACCCTACACAACTCCCCCACATGCCCTCCTTTCCCTCTTTTTTCTTCTCCTCCCTATCACAACAGGCCATGCACCCGCAACCCCTGCATCCCCACCTAACCCGACCAAACATGCCTCATCTTCCTCTTCTTCTCCTCTTCCCATTTTCTCTCCCCTCAAACTCTCCTTTTCCCCTTACCAATCCCCTTTTCTCCCTTATTTCCTTATTCTCCTCCTCCCTTATTTTTGCTTTGCTACCCCCAACCACCATCTCTGCCACCCAACCAACTACCACCACACCAACCCCCTAGCCTCCCCTACTTCCTCCCTACATCACCTAACAACTGCCACTAGCCCCTGTAGATCACCTCTCTCTTCCTTTTTCGTTACTTCTTCTTCTCAACCTCTACACTACACCATCACCTTAAGTCATCATCTCCCCTCTTCCACTGTTGCCAAAGCCACCCCTCAACCCCCTGACACCTCCTCTACCACCTCCCAACTTAGATGGTCGAGATCTCCCCTACAACACCCTCCTTTCTCACCTCCTTTTCCCTTCCTTTACACCTCCTTTCTAGCTCTTCCACTGCTGTAATCATTGCCCAAAGCCACCAATCTCTAGCCCTTGACCACTACCTACCCCCAACCACTACTCTAAATCTCCTCTACAAGCCCTTAACCAAAGTCCTCAATCCCTTACCCGAACCAACCCTTCCCCTTATTCCAACTTTCTTCTCCACCCTTATTTCCCCCTATTTTTATCCAAGCGAGAGACTTGCTACATATTTTGAGTTTCTTAACCAATTTTTGAGGTATAAATATAGTAAGCATTAATATGTATTTACTAATATTTTTGATAAAAAATTTATTCTTTTAATTTTCCACTACTAATATGCTAGTTTTGATATTATTTTTAGGTATAAATTTTTACTAATCAAAGTTTAACCTTTTAAATGCGGTACCGATAAAGTTTGGTTATTGCTGGAAATAAGGTAGCCATTATACCTTGCTAAAATGTGTGGATATACGTATGCTAGCACATTAGGGTTTTGAATATGTTTGTGTGTGTATTATGTGATGCTAAGTATATCATGATTTGTAGCATATGTTGGTAGTTGAAATAAAAAGCATGCTATATTATAAAATGTGTCATGTGTAGAAATGATGGTTAAGAAAGGAGCCTTGTTGTTAATAATAATATTAGATGCATGTATATGTCATGATAAGCAAATATGGTCATTTGTAGTAGAGATAATGTTAATATGAGCCCTAGGGAAATTTTAATAATTTTTACTTGTACATAGGGTATGGTCTAAATAAATATGCATGGTAGATGATAGTGGGCATTAATAATGAATAATAATGGTTGGTGGTGTTAGAAAATGCATGTGGACCATGGGTGTTAATATTTTATATGTTTGGGTATTTTAGTAATTTTGGGCATAAGAAGGGGTAGCTTGGTAATTTTATGAATAAAAGGGGTAATATGGTAATTTAATAAGTAAAAAGGGTAGTTTGGTAATTTGGCATGAAAAAGGGTAACTTGTTGATTTAATGAATAAAAAGGGTATTTTGGTAATTTAACAAGTAAGAAGGGTAACTTGGTAATTTAAGGAGTAAAAAGGGTATCTTGGCAAATTAATAAGTACGAAGGGTAATTTAGTGATTTCATGAAAGAAAAGTATGAGGAGGTACTTTTGGTAATTATACAAGTATGAGGGATAATTTGGTAATTTGACAAGTAGAAGGTGTATTTTAGTAGGTAGGCAAGCAAGAGGGGTAAATTAGTAATTTTGTGAGGAAGGGTAAATTGGTAAATTACATATAACATGGAAATTGATCTAATGAACCTTCCTAATAAGTCATAAGGGATATTAAATAATAGAATAAAGGTTAATGGCCTTAGTATCACTGGTTTAAGTATAATAAGATATATTGTAAGGATGAGGGTATTTCAATAAATTGGTATGTATTATAAGGATAATGCATGGTATGGGGTTGAATGGGTAATTAAGGGTGGTTATGATGTTTATTTTATAATCATGTAGAAGGTGCCTTAGTTGTTAATTACACATGGAAATGTGTGATGGATGTGCCAGAAGTATATGTTAGGGTTTATATGTTCAATGATCATTTTGTATAGAGTACTCGATTACATGACTAGTAATATAATTATGATATGATAACCTATTATGGCATGTGAATAAATAAAAATGAATTATGTGATGAAAATACATAATAAGAGGAAGAATTAGCCATAGGGACATTTTGGTCATTTTGACCTAAGGTGCCTAAGTATAAGAGTTGGAATCTAGGATGGCCTTAGTCGACTATTTATGTTAACATGGACAATAATACTAATAAGGATTACTTAATAATAACATAAAAATATAAAAATGAGTAAGTATGTGATTGATGTAATTCTTGTGGTCACTTTAATTAAGAAACTAATAATTAAAGTAGAAGACCTCGAGATCGAGAATGATGGCTCTTTAGGGGTCGCTACCCTAAAGACGCGGTTTAGCCCATGATTATTCTGTATTTTACTGGTGTACCTTAGTACCCCATCCATACCCTATATCTTAGTCTATTTAGCTCTACAAACCTACTTAATGGGTATGCATATTTATAGATTACGTGTCCTTGTCAGTAGGATATTGTGCGTCCTCATGCACCAATACAACCAAGGTACCTTTGCGTCCCTAGGTTGACGGTTAGAGGGTAACGTACTGCTTGTATGTACCACTATGATTGGTGTACCTTTGTATCTTTGGGTTTGTGATCTCCTCCTCAAGTTAAATAAATGGAATTTTTGTGTTAATTAATTATAAAAATACTAATCATTTAAAGTGGAAGATTATTGAGCCGAGCCCGGATGGATTATATCATTTGTACCGGTCCACCTGTTATAATAGCCGTTAGGTGTGTGTTATCCTGGAGTGTATTCGAATCCACTAGCTATAATAGTGGGGGACCCTGAGCTCAATAAACCAAACTTTTGATGATAATAAATCATGGAAAAGATACTAATCACTTATAGTGGAACACCATGTGAGTTAGGGCCAGACCGATCCACCGGCGATAATAGTGGCCACGAGTATTTTACTTTGAAGACCAATCCACCGGCAAATAATAGTGGCAAGGAGTATTTTGCCCTAGAGTGTATTTCGAATCCACTAGCTATAATAGTGGGGTTCCCAAACTCACGTAAATATAATTCGAGAGATGATGTTAAATAATATTTAATTAATGGCTTAAGACTAGAAATTATTGATTTCACCATTATGATCTATTATTATAGTATAAATATGGCCTTGGTGCTTTTCCCTCATGCTAAGTGCTGGAAATGCTAAATAAATGGACTTTGTGATTTACAATTCTTATTCTTTGTTGTGTTATTTATATGCATTATGTAACTGCTCTTATATTGTATGATGTGTTGCATGTGGACCCTGTCTTTTAGTTTTATATAAATGGTTACTCAGCACCATAGTACAGAAGGGTTCCATTTGTGGGCCCTTGCCTATTTAATGAGCAGAGTCCCTTGCAAGATAACCGTAGGTGCTATTCAAGTTCCTTTTGGGTAAGAGCGTAAGGATTTTCCAGGTAGTTTCTACATTTGTCTTTTAAGCTTTCACATTTACTTGTGTAACTATTTTATTTTCTTGTAACCACTAATAGTGGGTTTTACATCTTGTAATATCTTTAATGCGCAACTCTGATTTAATTTTATAACTTGGTTGGTGTAAAATGTATTCACTTTATTTTTAAGCCTTAACACTTAGTACTAGAACAGTAGAAGGAAACTAATCTGGAATTAAGAGTGGCGGTATTATTTCTAAAATTTACCGCTTTTGCTTCCACTTAATTTTTAATAAAATAAAAAATTTCAGTACTGAATTTATGGGGTATTACAAATTAAGGTAAGATGAGTAAACTAATCTTCACAAATCATATACAGATAATCCACAACTTAACTCATCTAAATCATGGATTATTTATGCCTTAATGGTTTGGCAAGTAGTAAACAAATTTTCACCACAAATTTTATTAATCAAGCCATGATTAGAGTTAATTGTTTAATTGATTATCATGCTTCTAAACTAGTGCCATAAGGCAAGTATTTTCATAAAAAGTCAATTCTGTTCACTCAGGATCTCATGCAGAACCAACCTCATCAAAACAAATACAATATAATCAATGCATATACTCGGCTATCTCCTTATCATATTAAACAACCCTACACATCTACTTATCTTGTTTGTTATTTTTTACATGCAAACATCCAAGATTATTCTAATATTCCTATACCACATTAAAAAAATTCTATACACTTTCACTTCGAATCAAACTCATGCATTCAAGATTTCAAGAAAAATAATCAAGATTCAAAAGATTACAACAAGAAGAATCAAGAACCTCAACTTAAGACCAATGGTGGTATCTTTTCTTGAGTTCATGTTGAAGATGAGTTTTATTTCTAATGGTGTTCCATCCAAAACTAGAATTGATACCAAAAATTGATGTGGAAGATAATGAAGAATTAATATTTCACAAATTTAGGAATTTTTGTTTTGGTTATTGAAGAAAACTAGAGACTCAAATATGTTGATGTAGTTGATAATGTTGTAATTGTGGGTTTGTATCTACAACAAATATGGTAAATTATAAAGATAAATCACTAATTTTTCTCTAAAGAAAAAAACTCAAACACTTAAGATAATTATCACTTGAACAGAAGCAAGAATTTCAAAAATTCTGAACTTTTATTTCACTTGAATCCTTATTGATCTTATGATGTACAAGATTGACATATATGGGTATATATATATATATATATGTAAATGAGACCTCAGTTCCCTATTTATTAACCAAGCCTAGCCCAAACATTCTAAATTAGCTAAATAAAGAGCTAAACTAGTGCACTACAAGCCATATTATACATAGAATGATCTACAATTACAAGTTACAAGACATTACAAAGTTTACATATAATATCAAATCTAAACAAAACCCTACTCATATAATACATTGAATAATCAATTAATCAAGCTTTGTGTCGTGTAGCTTTGCAATCCTTATCTTACCGTTGGCCTGTACACTAGATGCCTTTTGTTAATTCTTCTTCTTGCTAATATATATAATACCTACAAGAATTACTAGACAAAACATCATTAGAGTTACCATGAAGGTGTTCATGATTTTCAAAAACAATTTATACCACTTCAAAATATGCTAACTCTTAACCTCCAAAAATAGAATAATGAGATGGAGATGCTCCTACATCACCATGCACCCAAATACTATGGCCCTATTTAAAATTTTAAAAATTTCCTAATGTTGTTCGTATCATATATTTTTTATATTAATATTCATTTAATATCATATTATTTTTTGTTGTTATTGGATTTTATTATATTACTTAAATTTATGGATATCCCCCATGCCAACAACATATCTCTTGGTGAACAATGACTAGGGAATCTAATGAAAACAAAGTACTATAGAAACTCATGATGATATGTGCAAAATAAAGCACCAATGAAGTTAATGGTTTCACAAATTACAGGCTGTATCCTAATACCTCCAACAAGGAAAGGTGAAAAGGCCAAACAAGATGACTTGGAGAAATACCTCAAGGTTAAATGATCCAATTGTGAATTATACTACTATTTAAGTCATCAACACCCAACAATATATCTCTATAATAGTAGGGGCAGGTATCTCCCCCTCCTATATTATTGTTGCAAGGAATTTCAAAAAATAGAAAAGTTATATCTTGGTTGATACCACCATAATCAAAGAATCTCCTAAATGTTCTGTAGAAACTAGAAAGAGATTATTTAACCAAAAATATCAAATTTGGTTCATATTTAAGATATCTATCTAGAAGTTTTCGCAATTCAATCATGTATAATTGAATCATCAAAGGTATTTATCCCTTCCTTAATTTATTCGTTCTCTTGTGTAGCATCCATCAATATTCAAGATACTGCCGTTGTCTCTATCATTCTATTTATCCCTTTGCCTCTCTATTTGATTAAGAGGGTTAACCTTAGCTTCTAGGTAAATTATGATCTTCACTATTTTGGAGGATAACATCTTTTAACTCAAAATTTTCCCTCGATTTTGTCAAATATATACATATTATAGGTATTAGACTAGTAGACACTGATAGTCAATGTGATTGCATTCCATACATCCAAACAATCACACCCTTCTTGATCATACTTTTTGCTTAAATTTCCCATATTATGTTCCACTTTAAGATCCCTAAAGCTCCTTGTCATACTTATTAAAGAGATGATTTTTTTTATTATTAGGGTTTCTTTAACCTATTTAGGATATTCAGGGAAGTAATGTCTCTCTCATTCAATTATTTGGTAGTTGAGATTTTCCATGCATCGAGTATTCATTTCCATCATTGGAATTTCCTTATAATTTGAATTCATTCATCTCTAGTCATCCTTCCCTATAATGAACTTTCCTACCACAGTAAGAAATAGCATGAAAGTAGGTATAGTATGACCAACACAATTATTTATATATCATTTTCTTCATAAAGGAACGGCTTAGTAAGAAATCACTTAGTTACCTACAAAATCTAAAATCTTTCTTGATGCTTATAATGATTGATGTACCTTGGCCCATTAGAGATTCAATGTTAGTTTTTAAATTTCTAGAATCCACAAGATTATATAACCAAAGGGAATAATTAGTGCCTAAAATAATCCTATGTGATACTAATATGGCTACTAAGCTATTTCTGTAGAAAGCTCATACCAAGATGAGAAATACCCTAATAAAGTTGTGAGTACCAAGTGAACTCATATTACCCATAGTGAAAGAGAAGAAAATGGGTTCCATACTTTGGATCTTCATGTTCATAATTACGACATACTTGTCTTTAGTACTTTAGAGGGAAGACATGAGAGCTCCATCCCTCTAAAAGCCTATCTTCTAATCTATTTGAGGATAAATCTATCCGGACACTTGATGAAAATAATAATTTCAACTTTAGATCTAATTATAGAGAATTATCTCAAATACAAGTTTTAAATGTACAAAGGGTTTTATCTTCTTCAATTTTTTTTAAATGATAGCAAGTATCGTCTTTTCATAACTAAGTTTGAGGTGGAAAATACGAGAAGATAGGATAAAGCGAAGACCCTTTCTTTATATGAGAATTAAGTAGTAATCCCACCTAAAATGTATTGAGCTACTCTTAAAGTGTGTCATTTTACAATTTTTCACACACTGTAAAACCCTCCCACCATATAGTATTAGATAAGGTGGAAAAAGTGAAAACATGCTTATAAATTCTCCCATAAAATTTGATAATGGGAACCTCAACCCATTGTAAAATAGGTACTCTTAAAAGTACACCGAACCATGAGAAATCTAGTCCTCCATATCCTCCAGTCGAGGAGCCTTCATCTTGAGGCCAAAGTGGAGGCCATACACAATAAAAATGAGTCAAAGAATGCCATGAATTTATGGGTTGTGAGAACTTGTATCGATTATCATGAGGTATTTTCTTCTATGTGGTACACTCATAGGGTTTTCCCAGATTCCTTCGTCCATGAATTATTGAAAATGAAAAGAAATTTATCAAAATTCATGATCAAGAAAATAAAAAAAATATAAAAATAACTCTTTATATTAATGTATGTTTGGCTCTTGAGTATTCAATTTACTGAGTAAATCTTTATAATATGTTCTCTTCTCTTTCACTTTTTTTATTATATATTTTGCATATAAGCCATTAAGTGTTGGCATTTTACTAGAACTTTTTATAGACATCTCTAAGATGAATAGTGTTTTATGTAATTCCAAATGTGAATTATATATCCTTATCTTTTTGGTAAAATAGAATATTTGAAATTCTGTAGACCCTTATTGAAAGCCATCCCTTTCTTTTAACGAAAGAAAAAGATGTTAAGCTAGAGATAGCCTTCTTCGTAAGCGATATGAATGTAATAGCCTGAACTTTCCTAATGTTAATTTTTAGGTGATTAGTCTCATAATCATTACCTGACCTCTTATCATTCATAAATCATCTTACATTAACCTCGTAACCCTTTATTTCATCTCAAAACCCTTTAAAAGTTAAAACCCTAAACCTAGTTTTAGTCGACAGGGTAATGTGCGGTTGTGCCAAGTTTATTTGTTTTAATTATTTTCAAATATAAATCAATCCATATGCCCAATATTTTATATATTTAGGTTCTTAACATTATTTTGAACCTTTCCATAAATTTTCATAAGTTTCAAGATTTATTTGATGTTTTCCTCAATAAATCCCTATTTAACTCCTTTTCTATACCAATGAATTATTTAAAATTATGAAAATATTTCCTTTCCCCTTTTTAACCCTCACACGCATCTTCCCAAACCTTCCAACCAGGTCTAAACTCTTAGTTTAGTTAAAGAAACTAAAATCCAAACTGAAATCTCATCCCTATTCAACCTTAACCTAACCTCTTACATCATAAACCACCATCGTATTTCAAGTAATCTACAAGCTAATTCACCCCATACCTCTATTTAATGACAATTTATCCAAAGAACATTCTCCTATATTGATTTCCTTAATCCCTTAAGTATCCCCTTTCATGTTTTCATTTTCATGCAACTAAAAGATTGTTAAATGTTGTTGTTGTTGTTGTTGTTGTTGTTGTTTGTACAACCCTCTTGTCTTTCGATTTCCTGGTTCTTTTTATCTAAGTTTAAACCCCTCACCACATCCTTATCTTATTATTCCTCCAACTCTTCTTCCTTCATGTTCTTTTGACCATATGCAAATGTTAGGACAAGCAACCTAAGGTGATGGCACAACTTGAGGCAAGAAATTTGATTGTAACACTCCCAAATTATGGAAAAAAAATTATTTTAAAGATAATGTGGAAGAATAATTAAAAAAATTGAGGGATTTTACCACCACATCAACCATGAGAGTTGTGTGATCATTGTATAACATATGCTTGATCCAAGGCAAAATGGAACGACAAATAAAAGATGCATGAACTAACAAGAAAAATATTAAGGATGATAATGATATAGATGGGAGGGAAAGGGATGTACAAAATCCAAATACAAAATTCAAAACAAAAGTTTAAATAATTAAAAAGAAGCAAAAACATCCTAACCTAGTGGACAAAACAATCAGTTACATAGCCTAACTCTTAACGAGAGTAAAAATGTAAATCTCGATTCCCAAGCAATTGCTAGCTAATGGACCATATTTCACCCTCAACATATTTGAGCTGAGAATCATAACCCTGCAAATCATCCACTGATCATTAGCGTAGAAGCTATGCTATCATAATGACCACACAAATATAGTATCAGTACATTGAAATATTGACCAAACAAACTACCTAAAGCATGGTAAGGACTTATGTTGCATATTAATGTTACATAATATCATGGTATACATCATTCTTAGCAAATATAACTTATAAGTTGGTGATTATCATGTAATAAAACACATGTTCCCAAGAATCATGGAAGAGATAACACTACACATAACTCATCAAACTCATATAGAATAAAATATATTATTAATGCTCCATTTAGTGACCACTTAATTTTCAACTATTAAGATGTTGGATCTACCAGACCTAGTTTCAGCCATAAAAAAGTCATGTCATGATAACACACACAAAGGGATACCACACCCACCACGCATAGTTCGGGGGGCTTTCTTAGGGGACACCATACCCACCACACCATGAGGGCTAACATAAATCAAGACATCACATTCGTCTAAGATATAGACATATAAAGTGCAAGAAGGCTTTTATAGGTATACCACATCCACCTTAGCTAGACACTAATGTCTTATCATCTTGCCTCACTATTAATGATATACCTTATAAATATGTGCACACCCCTACCAATCGTAACCTGGTAGAGACTAAAAATAGGCACTGAGTGAAAACATCAAAACCATAAGGGTGGCTAACCCATTAACTTCTAGTTAGATACCCCAAGAGTAGGAGAAAAGGGTCTAACAAACTCTTAATTCCATTACTAGTGATTATTAGGTGATATCACAAATCATAACTCAAATCCATTAATAACCAATTAGGTTTTATCTAGTAATAACACCAAACACAACCAGGGCATCGAAGCCCCCAAATAAAGTGTTTAGAGATAACATCAATAGCAAAAGTTAAGGCTTCCAAGCTACACCACATTACTCATCATTTTTAATTATCCCTTAGTTCCAATTAAGTAGAGTTAAGATCTTGCTTTAATGTCACAAACTAATAGAAAAGTTAAAATATAAGCCCTAAAGAAATATAAACAAATAATAAATAAGCATAGAAAAAACAAGTAAAAATAGTTGATCGGTCATTGGAACCCATCAAATGGTCTGGGCATACCAAACCCCAAGAGGAATAACCACACAATGAAACCAATCCACTTTTTATGAGAATCAGTCATTGGGTTTAGGCTCAAACCAAAACCATTTTGGCACAAAAATAACTTGTTGGTGGGTCTATTAAACCAATTGATTGTTCACTAACATATATGACTATTCATTAGAGACAAACAATGTATCTATCAAACCAATCAATTATCTATGTGAATCGATTGATGGGTCTAGTAAGCTGATCAAATAGTGTGGGGGAAATAGCACCAAGGCCTACATTCACACTTAACAAAATCACATATATTCCTAAAATAACCATAACATTCTCTTATCCCACAAATCACACAAGAAGACACAATCCACACTTAAAATCATATTATTTCATAGTAGAATATCACTACACAACAATTCATGCTAATTTTACCAAAATCATGCTTGATGTCCAAAATACTCAAAAACTTGATCCAAACTCCAAAGGCATAAGGATGCCACATGTTATAATTATGGACTTAAAAATAACACATATGCATCATAGAACACACCAAGAAATGAGACCATAATTAATAATATAAATTGTTAATTATATTAAAGATAAGGGTGTTTTACCGCCATTTAAAATCTTATAACACAAGAATATACTCCTTAATTGATGTTATAACCCAAGATTCTTAATTTTATAAGAGAATAAAAAATCAAAGTGATCAAAACTTCTTTTAAAACCGAATGAAAAATAAAAACAGAAGAAAAATAAGGGAATAAGTACAACCCAACCTGCTCGTAAGAATAAGTTTCCAAGAAGATAAAATCTATGACCTTCAAACTTTATCTATAAATTAATCCTTTCTTATTTAAATGGGAAAACATAGGTGAGATAAGGTTAATATTAGGAGAAGAGATAAGAGAGAACAATTGATTAAGGTAGGGAAGTAAAGAGGCAAAACCTTTACTTTCTGGTAGAAAAAAGGGGAGAAGAAGGAGAAAAATAAGATGGGACACTTAGAGAATCTAGTTCAACGAAATCAAGTGTTGAGGAGAGTTGAAATGGAAACATAAGGAAGGTTTCCATCTCCCTATGTTCAAATAAAAAAGAGGAGAGATGGAGGGGTTGACTTTGGTTAAGTGTAGGGGAACAAAGAGTAGAGAGGGAAATGATGAAATTAAAGGATATTGAGTACAATCAAGTTAGGGAAGAGGTAAGGCGTGTTAGGGATGTGTAGGGGGCTCTACACACGGCTGTGGTTACCAAATGAGAGAGGAAAATAGTAGAGGGAGAGTATGTGAGAAAGTACCTTAAAAGTGATTTTGGAAAATTTTAGCTAAATAAAATTATATGGTGATCTAACTAATGTAAAAATAATCCCAAATCACCAAAATATTAGTATTAGAACCAAGTGACTATAAGTGGCAGTCTTTATAGACATTGGAAGAATAACTAAATCCAAAATAGGAAAGGATATGAAATCATAGTGTAACTAGTCGATTGATATGGGAAACTAATCATTAAATTATTTTAGAAATAAAAATACAAGTCTTGGATCATATCGGTTGATTGTTTTAGGAAACTAATTGATAGCTACGCCTACAATTCACATTTTTACCCATGTTTGAAACACTTTTAGAAAACAAAACCATTTTCTTCATTTTTCTTGATGAATAGCTATAAGTAGATAGAATTTTGTGTGCTCAGCTTGATTATTGTAGTTATAATATATTATACCATGTTTGGTTGATTTTTTTTAGATTTTGTAATTTGGACCTTTTGATATTATGGTGGTTTTTATAAAACTAATAATACTCTGTTAATCTTGGTAATTAGTTGATAAAAGTTGATGAATAACATGATATGATTTGATGATCCTAATCATGTTTTTTTGTTTATTAAATATTTGTATGATTTATGGGTTTTTGATCATTTGAGTGTTTTATGAAATTTACTATACCATGTTATAGGCTATAATTTGTAGATATATATATCATGCTTTTATTGGAGTAATTTTGGATGCTCTAATTTTTAGCTGAAAATTATGAAATTTGAGATATTATTGATGGTGTTCTTTGTATTATTTGCTTTATTTGTGATAATCAAAGTATTATTGGCTAATGATGCCCTAATTACCCTAAGTATGGATCAATCTAAAATTAATCATATTTATGATAAATATTTCACTAAAGTGAATTATTAACTCAAATTAACTTTTCAGTATAAATAGGGGCTAATAGTCGACCATTGACTATTGAATTTGACCTCATGACTAGTGAATCTTGATGTATAGTATTTGTCATTAATAAAATATTTTTTTTTGTATATTTAAGTTTCTTGGTATAAAACAACATTTACTGTTAGTGAATGAATAGTAATTTTTTAAATTTGACATGGGACATTATTTTTACTTGGTTAAGCTAATTTTATCCATGGTTTTTTTTATTGTTTTGGCCATAGTGGCAAAAGGTGGTTTTTAGCATTTTTGGCCTCATTTTGGGTTATCTAATTTTATGGATCTTATTTTAGATCTTTAATGTGTATTTAGCTCATTAAGTGACTAAATAAATGAATAATGTGGTAGGTTGGACTTTAGGGCCTTATCGATCTAAGTTTAACTTTCAATTGGTTTTTGAGACTCTTAATTGATAAGAGGTGCACCACTTTTATAAAAATATTTCATGTGGCCTTTGGCCTCAAACTTTGGGGTGTTGTATTATGAAAGATCCTATTATCAGTTGTGGTCATTTAGATCAATGGTTTTCATTATTTTGAATGATTTTTGAATGTTCTTTGAGGTTTTATATTAACCATAAACACTTATATGTGAAAATCATTATCTTTGTCATGTGAGAAGTTACATTTATCCTTTGAAACTTGCATAGGTTATGGTAAACCTTTAAAATCAATAAAGGTTACATGTTATCCTTTAAAAATGGAAGCATTTATATGGACATTCGTTTCTTATTTTCATAAATACTATAGGACACTTGCAAATGTATTAGTGGTTCAGTACCTTCTATACTCTATAGGATTCCTTTAGTCACTATAAGAGATATGCATACTTAAATATTAGGTTAGGTTCGGTGAGGCCTTTGTGGTAGGAGCCCACTAGTGGTAAGCATTGGATGTCTTTTGATGACTGATGAGAGGTGGACAAGTCCTCCATATATCAACCCCTTAGTTAGATGTTCATATGGAGTGGATTTGAGTGCCTATGTGTTGAGATTCCAAGCTATGATTACCATATGTGTTGAGATTCTTAGGCATAATGGATGATTATTGAGATTCCTAGTTGTGATGTCCATGCTTTGATTATTATACCCAAGGGATTTTTTTTTTCATTTATGGTAGATCGAGATGCACATTTGATTTATTTTAGCCTATGGCTTTTTCCATATGTGGTAGGAGTAGATGTCCATTATGGTAGGACTTTGGACTCCATATATTAATTTGGCTTGTATACCTTGTGGATATTGTTTGTGTCCCTTAGGTTCCATCTATTGATTATAGGATTGGATGTCTAAGCTTGTGCCTGAAAGTTTAGATGCATCCACCTATGGCCTATGTGATTTCTTTGATCGTGTCTTTTGCCTACATGTCCTTATGTGACACTTGTTGAAATGCATACTAGAGATGCTATAAGATTTGCTTGATTCATCTCCATGCCTATTGAATCATGTGTAATTCCATGTTTAGCTAAGTATATCCTTGTGGTATAATATTTTTAGATTATTTTTCTGCCCAAGGTTGGTAATTTAAAGTTGTCTAATGTGATTACTTGTAATCATATATCATGTATGCCTTCTTGTCAACATGTTTTATGAGTATTTATCTATCACATCATATGTCATGGACTTTATATCACGTACCATAATTATGGTCTTAGTCTCAGCGTCTATTATGTGTATTATGTTGGCATGTTATCACTTATAGTAGGTTGTGTTGATGTAGTACACTCATCATAATGATACTACACCATTTTAGCTTTTGTGTAGGTATCTGATGTTTTACTCGTATGAGGCCAATAGTGTTGAGTTCCTAGTAAGCTCCATAAATAAATTTTTTTGGATCCTTGAGATCCTGCATTCTATTTTGTTTTGTCTCATGTTGAGTTGTGCTAGATATTTTGATGTTGTATTTAATTTTATATAGTTTCGTAAATCTTGTATCGATTTCGGACTAAGTGATAACCACATCCGCCTCTTCGGATATGAGTTTACCTTTTAGCCTACCATCAAACATAAGTGAGGTATATGTTATACCTCTCCTATGTTATATTATGTTGGTAACACCTTGCATTTGTTATTTAGCTTCAACAATATATAGTGTAAAATAAAAACTTGTTGGTTATAAAAATGGGGGTATTACAGGTTCTCTCCAAGGTGATATAATTGGTCGAATGTATCCCTTATCCAACAAGCCCTTTAACTAAGTACCCAAATTGTCCATATCAATAGGTGCCATGTGATATGGTGCCTTTAACACAAGCTTTATCCCTAGTAAAAGATATTTCATAAATTCTATCTCATAAACTATTGACATGCCTAGAATCTCAGCATAAAACACAACTGAAAACTCACATACAACTAGAATATCATTAACCAACGACTCATCAACATCCAAGTCTTGAATATTTAACAAGTAGAGTGGGTATCTCTTCCATACAAAGGTGCCAAACACTATTGCAAATGGCATCATTGCCAAGAGCCTCAACTTTAGTCTATGTTAGGATACCCTAGCACCTTTTGGTCACACTCTATTGTACAACTGATCACAAACCAATATTTTGAGAGCATGTCCATCTCCATAATCACATTGAAGTTAAGAAGCTTAATCTCTATAAGGTATACAAAAAGCTCAAATAATGACTAAGGTCACATATATCTTAGTACATGGAAATCTATCATCAAATAGGAGCACTACAGAATTCTTTACCCTATCAAACAGAATTATAGCTACCCTAGCTACGAAAGCGGTCGAAACAAAGGATTTTGTAGCACCTGAGTAAAAAAGTAAGCATGTAGGAAGAGAATAAATAGTAAGTGTTCTATGACTATATGTGCCTATCTATCAGCCTCCAATTGACTCATCAAATTCAGGTTACCATCTGGAGGTGGTCCTACAACACTACCTAAACTCGACCCTGATTGGAAATCACGAGGCCTCTAAACCCTCTATTGTGGAGCATTCATGATAGCCACATTATCTATCAACTTGGGAATCTAAGCTAGATGTGTCTAGGCTACTATACCCTTTGAACCTATCTAGCCTTATTAGACACTACCCTCAATGGTATGATAGTAACACCCCACTTCTCAAACACACACACACACACACACATATATATATATAATATTAATGTTAATTTATGAGTTAAAACCTTTACTTTTATTTTAATAAAATTATGCTTCTTATAAATCTTTGTTAAAGTTTTAATTCATTTTATTATTTTATTGATGATTTTAAAACTATGTTGAAATTTATTTAATCGTTTGTCATTACGGATAATTTGAGATAAATTCGTTCGCGATTAAGATTTTATTAAATTCACATAATTTGATTTCTATTTTTGTTGTGTGTTTTGTGAGGTAGGAGAAAACTTTCAAGACTTAGCATTTATTATTATGGAACCTATTATCCTCAATTTAGATAGGATCCCCTATAAATTTGAAGGCAAATGGATGACTACATTGCTATTTATGGACGAAACTTACAAAACAAGTCACTAGTAATAGAGGCGTGTGCATGGCATGCATGTATGGAAAAAATGTGTTTCATAGAAAGGCTGAACGTGGTGCCTGCATGAGGATACTTTAATCAAAAATTTGTACATGCAATATGGAGCATTATCACGTTGATAATTGTTAAAAAGATAAGAAAGTTAAATTAGTAAAAAAGTAGTTTAATTCTATCTTTTAGGATTATCTTATTCTATCTTTAAGTGTGTTTACAGTAGGGATCAAGCTAATGCTTTTTGTGTTGATTCTTATTGGATTTTTAGGAGGATTATTTTTTAATATTAAGGAGGTCCAATGGTTATAATAACCATAGGGGTACACGACACAAAAGGAGACGACAATTGATGAAATTGCAAGCTTTGCTTAATTGAATTATGTGTAAGTTCTTCTCAATATTAATCAATTTTGTGTGAGTGATTTTTATTGAAATCCTTAATCTCTTTATCTGTGTGAATTAGAGATTAAGATCTATCCTTCAAACCCTCCACAAACCCACACCATTCTGAACCCTAAATGCCATATACAATCGCCATCATCATCATCTTCATCATTCATCTTAAACCTATTTTTTCTTATTTGATTTTATCTATTTGCAAACTTAAGATAATAATAATATTATTATTATCAAATGATCATATTAAACATCTTAAATTCATAATATAATCATCAAATCATCATATGTCCAACCGTTCATCATCATAATACTCATATCAATACTAAACCCTAATTGTAAACCCTAACTCTAACTCACGAACCAAACCATTCTAAACCCTTCATCGTTCCACCATTATTACCATTAAATATTCTGCGACGAATCATCATCATCATATTTTAATCACTTTTGAATCATCATATTCCTTTGAAAACCCTAATCAAACTATAATACCACCCAAACCATAAGTACATATTCCTACACACATCAATTTTGGTATCAGAACTTAGGTTGTGGTGTAGTGTGACATACACGATTAATATCCAATATTTCCTCTAAGTTTCTTTCAAAATTGTGTTCCTAATTCTATATTATTTTGAGAAATATTTAAAGAGGTGCCAATATTTGACTTTTTGGTGACTTGAGAGATCA
The DNA here is from genome assembly GCA_030549775.1 of Tamarix chinensis. Lineage (NCBI taxonomy): Eukaryota > Viridiplantae > Streptophyta > Magnoliopsida > Caryophyllales > Tamaricaceae > Tamarix > Tamarix chinensis. The sequence continues at coordinate 73,782,846 of CM060179.1, read as the reverse complement.
TTTTTATAAGCACATCATTAGTGGGTGTAAAGAAGGCATAGCGAGCCAAGGATAAGATTTGAAGGATGTTCTCAAGGCATTGGTGGAGGAGATCAAGGAAGTTAAGCTGCATATGGGTAGGATGGAATCCTCACAAGCACAAGGATCACATGTCCAACATCAAATCTGAAGAGATCAAGTAGGAGAAAATCATAGAAAGGAAGCACATGAGCAAATGGACGAAGGAGGAGAAGAAAGTGTAGGGAACTATGTACGTGCTCATGACACTTCAAGGAAATCATATGATGATGTGGAGAAGGGGATTCAATTTGACCTAATTGATTTTGAAGGTAATCTTGATTTGGAATCTTTTGTTAAATGGTTGCAAATTGTTGAATCTATTTTTGAATATAAAGAGCTTGATGATGAGAAAAGATTTCAAATTTCCATAATGAAATTTAGGAACTTTGCTAGAGTATGGTATAACAATTTGAAGAGGTGAAGGGAAAGAGAGGGAAAAAAAATAAGATCATGGTAGAAATTGAAAAGGCATTTAAAAAGAAATTTCATGCCTAGAGAATATGAGCAAGAGAATTTCATTAAAATGACTACTTTGAGGTAACGGTTGCTTGGAGTGTAGAAGTATATTAGAGAGTTTGAAAAGTAACTCTTATTTGTAATGTTCAAGAAAGAGAAGAGAAAATATGTGCTAGATTTATTAGAGGTCTAAATTTGAATATTAAAGAGAAGGTGGAGGTGTACCCTTATGAGTTATTCAAAGACTTGGCAAAATTAGCTGTAACACCCCCAATATTCACTATTAAAAATATTTAAAAGATCGAGCAGAAGCAAAGAAAATAAACTGTGAATTTTAGGAATATTACTACCGTGATCAGTACAAGCCCAGCCCCCAGCTGGTCTCGCACTCACCACAAGGCTAAAGAAAATCATCGACAACATGAGTCAAAACGTAAAATGAGATCTCATAGAAGAACTAAAAGATTCATAATATGAAAATTAGATTATTCATAAAAGAGTTTACAATCGAAGAGTGCATAATTAAACTTAACAAAAGGGATAAAAGTTACAGGATGATAAAACAGAATTTAAATAAACCAGTATAAGGAAAAAAGAACAATAAAGGAAATCTGGCCAAGTCGCTTTCGGTCCCCAGGCCAAGTCCAGGCTCAACTCTCATCCCCGCCCTTTGTCTCAAAAGTATTGTAGGCATCAAAGATAGCATCTACTACCTGCACAAACTCAAGTGGGCCCTCTTCTTGTGAAAATGAGCAGCACCCATGAAACGGGTGGTCTGTACGCTACGTACTAAGCAAGATAACCATACAGGTAATGCCAAACATAGAATGCATACAACATGACATGATCACACAGACAAAATGCAACAACACAGATAATGGAGGCTAAGCAAAAGTCTAGATAACTTATTCGTTAGGTCTCTAATCAATATACTTATTTCACACCATGCTTCTTATCAATCCATGAGAGTGTAGGAACCTCACTATTATAACCGGTAGATTGGCAATATATAGTGCAGGACACTTCTGACCACTGTTATCATCAGTGGATAGGTATCTATGGTAAAGAGCTCCTGGCCACTATTATCGCCGGTGGATCGGTCTAACCCTGACTCACATGGTGTTTTATTATAAGTACTTCGTGTCTTTCCATGTCTTATTGTAACTTATAATTTGGTTTATTGAGCACGGGATCCCCCACTATTATAGTTGGTGGATCAGAAACGTACAGGGCAGAACACTCCTGACCACTATTATATGCCGGTTGATCAGTGTCCAGGACACCCTAGAACCTGGCCACTATTATGCCAGTGGATCGGTCTGGGCCTGACTCAATAATCTTTCTCTTCAAATAATTAGTGTCTTATTGTGTCTTATCCAGCAAGCTTTCACCCTAGACATGCATGTCACAAATCGACCACTCTTATTCTACCAAGAGGGCCCGTCCCATACATTGGGACTTCTACACCTCCTCACACACCCATACATCCTTTTCTTCTTCCACTAGAAGTCCAACTCCTAAGTACATGGGCCAAGGCCCACTACCTTATGCCATTCGGGTCCATTCACTATCTTCCCCTAGGGTTTTCCTCTGAAACCCTAATTGGGCATATGTGGCCCATCCTTCCTCTTTTTCATCCAACCAAAGCCCCTTTATTACCCAACACATCATCCCACTTAGATTTGACCCCCATCATTTCACTATATTCCCCCAAATATGCATGTGACCATGAAAACCCTAGTTGGCCACTCCAAACCCTAGCACTTTTCTTTCCTATATGTCACCCCTCTATTCCTCACCTGCCATCCTTTATTTCCCATGACATCCATACTCACCCTACACATGATATTCTTCCACTCTTATCATATATTACACTCACCCTTGATTATTTTTACTTTCACAACCACCTCCAATTAAGGTTTTTCTCCCAAACCCTAGCCAGGTTCCCTATGCACCCTTATACCAACCTATGTACTATTTTTCACCCAAGGTCTCCAATCACCCCCAAAAAATCTTCCCTTATCTTACTTACACCCCAAGACAACTTTTCTCACGTAAAAATCATTCCTATGCAAACTCCTTCCATCTCATGCAAACCCTATAAATTTCCATGCAATGTCACCCCACTCTTTTACTTTGCTCATAATTCCTTTTTATTTGCCCCCTTATGGATCATAAGATAATTAGGTCAATCTCATATCCTTTTTGTCAACTCACTTCCTCATTTTTCCTTTTTTATCCTTTCACCCCACATTATATTATTAAACATCTTAGCATGCATGTCCTAAAGGGTCACATCATATAAAATCATATACACAACATATATATCCACGTACACATGCCATAAGGGAGTCACATATGCATACCTCAACTCTAGGTTGTGCTACAAGTAAACAGTCATAAAAATCATAGAGTACACAACATAACATAACATATGGCATACAAGGCACATAACACACACATAAAGGGTCTTAACTATATCCTTACCTAATATGACACCGGTCTTGGAGCATGCTCCTATGCCTCCTTAGGGTTTTGATTAGATTCACCTATAAGAAGAAATACTAATGGTTAACTTCCATCTTACCAAAATTACCATTATTTCCTACCTTACCCTAACATAACCTACTATTAAGACTAAAATGATAATAGTTTTTTTTATAAATAAAAATAGGGTTATTATTCTCATAGCGGCTAACCATATTATTACAATTCAAAATAGGTCTTAGTAGATATATCTGTTCATGCTAAAGTATTTATAGAAATATCTATAATATTAAAGATAAAATCTTAATATTACTAATAATGATAAAAATCATAGTTGAAGTGGTAATATTAATAATAACCCAAATCTTATTAACAATAATAATGATATTAGTAATACCAAAATAGTGATAAAAAATGATACTAACAATAATAATTCTAGTGGTGATAGTAATATTGATGGTATAGGTAATATTAACAATAATGGCAAAGTAATAATAATGATGATGATGATGATGATGATGATGATGATGATATTAATAATAGTTCTAATCTTAAGAATAATACAAGCAAGGGTCCTAATAGTCATAAAATTGGTAACTATAGTGATAATATGGCCAAGTGCAAAAATAGTGATAGTGATAATAATAATAATAATAATATTATTATTATTATTATTATTAGTAGTAGTAGTAGTAGTAGTAGTAGTAGTAGTAGTAGTAGTAGTAACTATAGTTACAATATTAATAAAAGTTTTAAGAATAATACTAATAATAATAATAGTCAAATGGTATATGATAATAATAAGGTTTGGATATTTATAATAGTAACAAAAGTGATAATATGCCAAAGTTAACATTAATAATAATGATGATGATTATATAATAATAACAATGATAATAATGCTAATAAAAATAATGATAATCATCTTAATGATAAAATAGGGTTTCGACCCTTCACAATAATAATATAATTAATATTCTAAGGCTATACTTAATAATAATAATAATAATAATAATAATAATAATAATAATATAATTACTAAAAAAGGATAACATTTGTATAAATGGGTTTAAAGGGTTGAGGGGGTTAGGGTACCACCTAGGGATGGTGGTGACCAGGCGGTGGCGCACAGCGGTTGTGGCGGCAGCGGAGGGAGAAGAGGAGGTGGAAAGGTGATCGGTTAGGAGAGAAGAGGGGGATTGAGGTGGTGTGGATGCCTCAGGTTGAGAGGGCTGGAATGGGGGTAGTGGCATAGCTAAAAGGGGTGGCGTAGGCAACGAAGGGAGTGGTGGCCTAAGGTGGTGGAGAGGGAGGAATGGAGAAGGTGAGGGAGGTAGGGGAGGTAGAGGAGGTGTTGTTGGTGGTTTTGGGGGGTAGGGGGAAGTGGTGGTTGCGGCGGGCGACGGTGCGAAGGGCAGTGGTGGGTGAGAAGGGGTTAATCGAGCAGCTAACTTTGCAAAGCCAAGGTAGCTCATGCAGGGAGAATCGAGGGTGGTGAGTGGTGTGGTTCGGTGGAGGGCGGTGTAGGGAGTATTTTGGGTGGTGGCGACGGGGCGGTCGTTTGAACAGGCAGCGAAGCACAAAAGGGAGGGAATTCTAGGCAATGAAAAAAAGGATCAAATTAGGGCAATTGAAGGGTATTTATAGGCCATTGAAGGGGGGAAAACGACAAAGGGGGAAGAGAGGAAGAGTGTGGCACACGTGGGAGGTTACCGACTAGCAGTGCATGGCTAGTGTAGGTCATTCTTGGTCGGGAAGAGAGAAAGGAAGGGGGAGAGGGGCATGCGTAAGGAGAGAGAGAGGCATTGATTGAGATGAGGAGGGAGAGGGAATGTCAAAGGAGAGAGGGGAGGTGGCAAGCTAGTGTGCGGTGTTGCAAAGGCCATATGCCTACACGGGGAAGAGCGGGGAAGATGAAGGGTTAGGGAAGAAGAAGGGTCAGGAAAGAAAGAAGGGGAAAGAAGGGGGACCGACCAGCCTAGGGGAAAAAGAAAGAAAGAAAAGGAGGGCGGATCGGGTGGGTCGCGAGGGAAAGGAAGGGGAACGAGTCTTGGGCCATACGGGGGAGGAGGAAGTTTGGGATGCAAAGGAGGGATGACCTAGATTGGAAAGGAAAAATGAAAAGGAGAAAGAAGGGGAAGGAAAGAAAAAAAGGAAAAGAAAGGAAAAAGGAAAAAAGGAAAAATAATTGGGTTAGTGTATTTAGAACATTTTGGTATTTTTGAATATTTAAAATAATAATATTTAAATAAAATAATAATTAAATTCCTTTTTAGTTTAATTTAGGATATTTGAAAGGTGTTCCTTTAATTCCATTTTAATTAGCAAAACACGCAAATTTTTCCTAATAAAATTATTTATTATTTACTTCTTTATTTTACCTTAATTACTTCCTCTTATTTTAAATAAAATAATTCATGTAATTAATTTTCCCTAATAAATCCTCATTTTGCCATCATTTCCTAAATTAGGATTTTGGGGTATTTCATTAGCAATCAAATTTGAGAAGCAATTGAAGAGAACCAAGCCACCGAATAAATCAACCAATGCACCATATGATTCAAACTTCAAGGGGGTGTCGAAGTCATCATCCTTTCAAGCCACAATTTAAGACAACACTAGAAGGTTCAATCATGAATAAAAGGGTAAGGAAAAGATGGTTGATAAGGTGAACAAGCTATGTTTTAAGTGTAGAGGCTATGGTCTTTTTTCTAGGAATCGAAGGGTAATGACTTTAAAGGAGATAACGAGTATGAAAGCTTGTGATGAGAAAGATAAAGAACTTAATAAAGACCTTGAGGAAGGTAGTGAAGATCTATAAGACACTTTGGAAGATGGCCAAGTATACTGCTATGTGTTGCAACAAGTGTTGCAAGTGCAACAACAACCTCGACCTACTCAAAGGGAGAAGATCTTTATATCTAAATGTAGAGTTGAAGAAAAAGTGTGCAAAGCCATCATCGATTATGGCTCTTGTACCTTTGTTTCTAGTGAAAGAATGGTGAAAAAGCTCGGATTGAAGACTATGGATCATCCAAGTTCATATTCACTTCAATGGCTCAACAAGGACAAAGGTGTAAGGGTAACCAAACAAGCTCTTATCTCTTTGAAAATTAGAAATTATGTTGATGATGTTTTATGTGATATTATACCTATGGATGCTTGTCATATTTTTTTGGGGAGACCTTTGCAATTTTATAGGTAGGTTACACATAATAGGGTCCTTAATGAATATATGGTGAGCAAAGGCAGAAAGAAGTTTATACTCAAGCATAATGTAGATGGGGAGAGTTTGTCTCTAAGGAGTGAAAGGCAAGAAGAGACCAAGTGTAAGAAGCAAAAAAAAAAGGAGAAAAAGAGACTTGAATGCAAATGGGAGGAATAAAAAAGAAGATGTCAAAGGTAAAGGAGGAAGAAAGAAGAAAAAAAGAGACTTGAAGGCGAATAGAAGGAAGAAAAAAAAAAGAAGATGCCGAAGGTAAGGGAGGATGAAAGAAGAATAGCATGAAGTTTTTGATCCTTAAGGAGTTAGAGAAGATTGAAGCTATCAAGAGTGAGAAAGTATGCTATGCCTTGGTAGTGAAAGAAGTTCAACAAAGGGGTGTGAGAACAAGAATCTAAAATTACAATAAGTGTTGAGAGAATATGTAGATGTTTTCCTAGATGAATTGCCACATGGATTACCTCCTTTGAGAGGTGTCGAGCATGATATTTATTTTATGCTGGGAGTTCCATTACCAAACAAGATAGCTTCTAGATTCAATATGGAAGAGTCTAAGGAGCTATAAAAACAAGTGCAAGAATTGCTAGATTTAGGCTATACTTAAGACAACATGAGTCTGTGTAGTGTACCAGCTTTTTTTTGGTAAGTAAATAATTTTATTACCAAAATGAGAAATATGTAAATCAAAGTATCTATATGTGAAATGACATACTAAATATACTCAAAAAATCAAAAGGACATCCAACCTCCTAATCACCTATCAATACTTCGAATGATCTATAAGGTTCAAAAAACTCTGCATTTTTCATTCTTTATAAGGCTACCTCTCATGAAAACATATTGGATAATCTGCTTACTTTTACTTTCTAGGTTAGATTGATTCTTTTGGAATACAAATTCATTTTTATTGATTTAAATATTGTAAATTAAAGCAACAAAAGAAATCCTTAACACTTAAGCATAACCATGTTTGCTCCTTGTACTCTTGATCATCCATTGAATACAGCTTTTCCATGTACTAAAGAAATGTGGTAATAACATCCAGTTGAGCATTATTCTCTAGAGATGATTTGCAATAGTACATTAAACTAAGAGATGATCCAGATCTTCATCATCCTATTGATAAACGTCACAAATAGTAGAATCAGTAACCTACCATGTCTTACGTTTAGTCTTCACTAGCAGCGCTTCATGGCAAGCCATCTAGTGGATAATTTTGTGTCTCTGCATTCCATGATGCATCCAAACAAGGTTATACCACTTGACCTTATCATTTCTATGCCTCAAGTTCTAGTAAATTTTTTCAACACTAAATCTTCCTTTATCACTACTGGATAATAAGGCTTCTTGCCCTATATCCCTCATTTTGAAAATGAGTTTTGTTGTCCACAAAGAATCCACTTTAATATCAACTTTCCAAATGTATGATTTGCTTAAGTATTTTTCATGAATCCATTTGAACTAAATACTTTCTTTCTAAACCTATAATATCCATAAGTTTTTGCAGAAAAGGGTGCATTCCAAGGTAACAATTGTCGAATGCCTAATCCACTTTCATCTTTGGGGTGACAAATTATGGTCCAAATGGGGGCCTTCCTTTTCCCCACTTCCATATTACTCTAGAAGAAACCTCTACAAATAGAATCCAGCTTGTGCACAACCACTTTAGGAAGCATAAATACTTGCATCCAAAACTTTATAATACTAAAGATCACAGATTAAAGGACTTGGAGCTTACCGGCATAGCTTAAGTATTTCAGAGTTCAGGCTTTTAATTTCTGAGTGATTTTTTTTATTAAAGGATGATATTGTGTGATAGTTAGAGATGAATTGCTTAATGCAACTCCTAGGTACCTATCTTCATTATAATTCAAGTACTGGAGAATATTCCTCTTAATATCAGTTTGAAATCCACCAAAATAAATGTACCTTTTCTATGGGCTGGCACTAAGACCTAACGTAGCTATAAAAATATCCAATTTCTCCTTGATAAGTTGGGATGATTTCAAGTGACCTTTACAAAAAAGGATTAGATCATCTACAAAAAAAAGATTGACCATTCTCAACCTTTTATAATCAGGATTTCCTTTAAACCCATTCTCCTTCCATAGTGTTCTCATCAAAATATTTAGGTACTCCATAGCAAGGACAAAAAGATAAGGAGACAGGGGTCTCCTTGTTGAATCCCTCTACTCCCTTAGAAAGTTTTGCATAGAGAACCTTGTAAGCTTATAGAGGAATCCATAGTTTTTAGGCATTGCATGATCAAATTGACAAAGTGAAAAGGAAAGCCTAATCCCTCTAACACTATCTACAAAAACTTCCATTCTAGAGTGTCATAAGCCTTTTTCAAGTCCACTTTCATCATCATACGAGGACTTCTATTTTGCCTTTTTATACTTTCTCAATAATTCTTGTACCGTTAAGATGTTATCTCCTATCCACCTCCCGAGAAAAAAGGCAAATTGGGCTACACCCACTACTTCACTGAGAACATCAGTGAGTCTATTAGTGTTCACTTTTGAGATGATTTTATAGATTACATTATAGCAAGCACTAGGTTTATATTCTATGATATAAGTAACATGCTGAGGTTTAGGTACTAAATGGATGCTAGTATTATTTAGGGCTTTTAAAAGAAAACCTATATGCTAGAACTGTTTTGCTGCTTCATATATATCATCCCCTATAATGCACCATGCTGCTTTGAAAAAGTGAGCATTGTACCCATTAGGACATGGAGCTTTAGTATCACCCATGCCAAAAGTTGCTTTCCTCACTTCATATTCTGAAATCAGCTTTAGTAGGTGCAATATACTTGATGTAGAGAGAGTTAGGCATTACTTGAACACCTCTAGATCAGGGTGGAGGAGACTTGTACTTGTAGTCCCCAGCAGACCTTTATAAAACTCGGTAATTTCTTTCTCTATGTTTGGTCACGATAAAAGCTTGATACTATTGAGGCTATACAACTGATTTAAGGAGTTTATGCTATGCCTTACCTTAACCTTAGCATGGAAATAAGCATTATTTCCATCCCCTACCTTGACAAAGTTGATCTTAGCCTTTTGTTGAAGGTAGTGTTATTCAATTTGTAACCTATTCCACCTTCTCTTCTTGAATTCTTTTTCCTTGTTTAGTAGATGGCAGTTGTTGGGGTCAGCTTGTAGGGTATTTTTTATGTGATCCCATTCTTCTTTATCCTTTTCAACTTCATGGATTACATGGCTAAAATGAGTTGTATTACAAAATTTTTAACTCCCCTTTCAATCTCTTAAGTTTTTGCATCACCTGAAGTTGCTTCGAGCCTTCAATCTGAATATCCCAAATTTGCTTCACTATGTGCAGAAGCTCATCCTGATTTTTCCAATAATTGTAAAATTTAAAAGGAATTTTCTTTTAGAGATCATCCTTCTTGATAGTAAAGATAAGATAGGAATGATTAGAGAGACAATGCTCCAAAACCTCAATTCCTGCATTAGGGAATTTGTGGAATAAAATCTAGTTACCAAGACCTCTTTTGAATTTGCAATGAACTCTGTGGGAAGGATGCTGATTATTTAACCACGTGAATAGTAGACCAACTGTAGGAATTGGTCCAACCCCAAAACTTTGCTGACAAGTAACAAAGTCATCCATTTCACCTTGATGGACCAGTCCACCCATTTTCTCAGTAGTAGAGAGGATGACATTAAAATCACCAAGAATTATCTAAGCTCTATCTACTTGCTTATTGAGGAGGTTCAACCCATAACAAAGTTTATTTCTCTCAATACTAGACTTATATCCATATACAAAAGACTAATTTGAGTCTGTAAATCATTCACTACATAATGAATATACTGCCCAGCTTTAGAAAGAACTATTAAGGAGATAACAGTGGGATTCCAAAGGATCATTATTCTTCCATTATGATGAGAAGAATGATTGTGTGAAAATTAAAATGTGGGGCTATTTTTATGTGTTGCATCTACCTTACTATGATTTAACCTAGTTTTAATTAGACCAATAATAGAAAGGGTCTGTGTTCGTAAAACTTACACAACTCATTTTGCTTTAGAGGAGAGCAAGCTCCTCTGACATCCTATACTGCAAGCTTCATTTGATAATAAAGGGCTGACCTCCTTCATAGGATGTGCCCGCTTTCCTTGATTTAATGGAAGAGGAGGGAAGACTAGATCATTAAGGGAGTCCTTGTAATTCATTAGGTCTGTGTCATCCTCCAAGATGCCTTTTCCCTTATTAGGTAGAGAAAGTTTAGTGTCATGGGTAGTTTGTTGCACTTGAATATTTTTTGGTCTCCAAACTTTCTCATCTCTCCAATTTTGTATAGGAGCAAGTTGTCTACATTGTATTGTATCATGTCTTGCTCTGTTACATTTGATGCAATACTTAGGCCTCCAGTCATAATTCACTTTTTGAGTTCTTGTTCCCATAGGTGTATCAATCAAAAAAAAATTCACAATTGGTTTACTAACATCTATTTCTACTAGAATCCTTGGATATAATATTCTACTGCAAGTAGCAGTGATCATGTCAGCACAATTTGGCACACCCAAGAAACTCTCAATTCTACTTAAGGAGTCTATAGACCAGCATATCCAAAGGGGCATATTTCTCCATTCTGTGTCATCTAGTGGCAGCATTGGGTTCCATTTCTTCAAAAGCAATGGTTGGAACCCAAAAGACTAGAAAGGTTTTTCAAGAATAGTAAGATAATCTTGTGCATATTAAAATTTGAAGAGGAAGAAGCCTTGATCATGGGGGTAAATCTATAGGGGAGACTAAAGTCTATTGAGCCTCAAAAAATTTTCTCAATTGATTGAGGGTAGGCTGATATCCAACAACCATCCCAATTAATGTGTGTGCCCATTTCTCCTCTTCTCTTGCAATTTCTTACGGTTACAATTTAGCCTTTACAAATCCATTCTCATTGACAAGTGGAGAATAGGCAAGGTTAAGGACAAATCACTCCCGACGGTTTTGCATAAGAATTTCCCTCCAACTTAATTTCGGGCAATTGAGATCAGTTTGCATCTCTTGGGGATTGTCTTCTTAAGTCTTAGTTTTTCCAAGTGAATTCTTAGTTTCAGAATCCGATATAGGTCCCATATGAGGAGTATGTAAGATTCTTCGTGCAATACTCACCTCCTCATCCATGGCAGATCTAGAGTTCAACTCAAATTTTTTACTATTCATTCTGATTGAAGGAGTTTTTGTGTGTTGAGAGCTAGAGCCTTTCTTGGCTATTAATGATGAATTCTTCTAGCGATTATTTCTTGCTATGGCTAATAGCCGCAAGTAAGTTCTTCAATCTCTCTCGAGAATCTCCGGTGAGAGAAAACTTTTATGATCAAGCTTTTATTTTCTTTTATCAAATTGTCAAACAATTCAAAGTGTACACTACACTTTTATAGTGTACCAGCTTTATTGGTACCTAAGAAGGATGGTATGTGGAGGATGTACATTGACTCTAGAGTAGTCAATAATATCATAATTAAATACATATTTTTGATGCCAAGATTAGATGATATTTAGATGAGCTGCATAGAGCAAAGGTGTTTTTGAAGCTTGACCTTAGAAGTGGATACCATCAAATAAGGATAAGGGAAGGGGATGAATGGAAGAAGTCTTTCAAGACTAAGTATAGGTTGCATGAGTGTTTAGTGATGCCATTTGGGCTTTGCAATGCACCAAGTTCATTCATGAGGTTGATGGCCAAATTACTTAGACCTTTCCTTGGAATCTTTGTTGTTTTATACCTTGATGATATTTTGATATATAGCAAGAGTGAGTTCAAATGCATGCAGCATTTGAAGATATTATTTGATAACTTAGGGAGGTGAAGCTCTATGGTAAAATGAAGAAGTGTGATTTTATGATGAAGAGTATGGTTTTTCTTGGCTACATTATAAGTAGAGATGGTATTAGAGTTGATCCTTCAATGGTAAAAGCTATTCAAACATGGAATATTCCTACTAATGTTCATGAGGTTTGGAGTTTCCATGGATTGACTTCATTTTATAAGAGGTTTATCAAAGATTTCTCTACAATTACAACACCTATTAAACAATTGATGAAGAAGGGAGAGTTCCGGTGGAATGAACATGCAACAAAAGCTTTTGAAGACTTAAAGACAAAGCTTTCAAATGCACCGGTATTATCTTTATCTTGCTTTGATAAATTATTTGAAGTAACATGTGATGCCAGTGGTGTAGGTATGGGAGGGGTACTTTCACAAGAGAAGAGGGAAATTACATTTTTCAATGAAAAGTTGAATGGTGCAAGACTCAATTATTCAACTTATGATAAGGAGTTCTATGCTATTGTTCATTCTTTGTAATCATGGAGTCATTATTTGAGGCCCAAGACCACTATTTCACCAATAGACCAGTGAACATAATACAACTAAGCCTTACTCAAGTGATCTTCTACATTAAGTGATTAGTGTCTTATTTGTTTATATATCATACACAACCCATGTATGACTCCTGGACTCCTACCACCCCAGGCTAACCCTAATTTCCTAAGTTCAAGGTATCCTTGCCCCCTAATGATCCTTTGAGTCCCCAAATTATAAAACAACCCAAACCTATCATTATAAACCCCCACTCATGCATGGGTCATAGCTCATATCCCTTGTTCCTCACCTATGAGACAACTGGCCCCTAAGGTTACCCCTTGAAACACTAGTTTGGCCCATATGGGCCTAACCCCTTCTCTTTTACTTATTTAGCCCTAAATTTCCAAAACCATGCATACATTACCATGATTATCCATCCCCCAAAGTTTTTTATCCTAACTCCTTTATTTCACATATACAATAACAACCTCCCCAAAGGACTCATCTCGAAACCCCAATCTCCCTTTAGTAGTTGTATCCATTCCTACATAACTCACCTAACCATTAGACATAACACATAATCCCCATAAAGCATATCTAACATCATAGCTCAGAGGCACAACCCAACTCCCCCATCTCTTACATATGATAATGACCTACCATTAGGGTTTTGTACTCCCAAAACCTTGATTTCACCCACTTAGTACTATCCCATCTACTATCATTCTAAGACTCCCCCATGTTTTGCCAAACTACCCAACAATACCATCATCTTCCCTCATAACCATCATTAACAACCATCTATCCCTTAGTTAGCCCCAGACATAGCCATGTTAAGTTTGACTCACCTTATGCATGGTCAACCTTCTCCATGTAATATTTGCCCTAATCCCCTTTTATAATTATCATACTTATTCTTTAACATTTTCCTCAAGAATATTTGACTAACTTTTTCCTTAGGGTTTCCCCATCTGCCATTTTCCACCATATTGAATCAAAATGCCCCAAGGTCTCCAAAACCCTACCTAAGCCTCTTGGCTTAAAATACAAGAATTTCTCAACAACCCTCAAAATATGCAGTACCACATAATAGAATTACACAAAAAAATATGAATCAAACAACTAATTTCACATAAACTCTTACCTTAGATCCTTGCAATCCAAGCTACACAAGCAACCCTAGAACATGTAATATTTCATGCACACATTCACTTAACACATAATAGAACCACATAAGCACAAAGCCCTAGCTATAACTATATCCTTACCAAAATGGCTTCGGTCTTGAAGCAATACAACTCTATGCCTCCTCTTTTGTGGACATCAAAATAGTACCTAAAAATGGAAATACCCAAGTAAGGCTAACTTATCCTTTTTCTACCTTTTCCCCTTTTTTTCTTTCCTTAAAATAAATAATAATAATAATAATAATGATAATAATAATAATAATAATAATAATAATAATAATAATAATTAATTTAACTAAAAGAAGCTCAAAATGGATGAAAGGAAAGCGGTGTGACCAAAATAGGCAAGAGGAGTGGAGGGTGGTGGTGAAAGCACGACAGCGGTAGTGGAGCAAGGTGGAGGTGATTTTTGGTTGGAAAAAGAGCAGGGCTTAGTTATTTGAGGGTTGTGGGTGGTGTTAGAACTAGATAGGCTAGTGGGAGGGGAGGTGGGTCATGCCAATAGCGGTGGCCGTGTTGGCATAGCAGAGAGGGGGGGAGGAGAAGAAAGGGAAAATGGAAGGAAAAAGGTGGTGGATAGGATTGGCTGTATAGGGTAGGCACATATGCAAGAGATGGAGGTGTGGCAGCAGTGTAAAGAGAGGGAAATGGATTAGTGGTGGTGGTGGTGTGAGGTGGCATAGGGTGGCACGACCTGCCCACTTTGCACACTCGGGGAGAGGAGAGGAATGGGAGAAAGAGGGAGGTGGGGGCCTAGTAGGTGCAGGGAGATGTAAGGAAGGGAGAGGAATGAAGCTGGGGTGGTGGTGTAGCCTAGTTGTGGCGGTGGTAGCAGCTAAAGGCATTGGCAGAGGAAGGGTGTAAATGAGGATCGATGTGGGATAAAGAGAGGAGAGGCAGAGCTGGGGGTATTTATAGGTTGTGGGGGAGGATAAGGAGAAGAGGGGAAGGGGTAAGGGTGGCGGTCACTAGGCAACATGGTGGTGTTAAGGGAGGATGACGTTCAGGTCTATAGTGTAGGGGGTTACAGGGCATGCAATGGCGTGTAGGGGGTGTGCAAGGATATTCCAGCATGCATGCCCTTCTTAGCTAGAAAGGAAAAGGGGGAGGGGAGGTTGGCTGGTGGTAGGGTGTGGAAGGTTCAAAAATGGTAACAGGGGGCACAGGTCTGTAGAACAGAAGGTAAAGGATAGGGAGAGAAAGGGAAAAGAATAAAACAGATAGGGAGAATAAGGGAAAATAAGAAAAAGAGAAGAGAGGTTAGGTTGTCACCTAGAGGAAAAAAAAGGGGGGGAGGAGGAAAGGACGTTGGGCCGCTTGGGGAGAAGGGAAAGAAGAGAAAGGGGTGCTTAGGCCATTACAATGGAGACTAAGCGAGGGGAAGAAGAAAAAGAAAGAAGGAAGAAAAGAAAAGGAAAAGAAAAAGAAAAAGAAAGGAGAAAAGAAGAGAAAAAGAGGAAGAAAAAGGGAAAAGAAAAAAAGAAAAGGAGATGGTAGGAGTTTTGGATTTTTAGGGAATTAATAATAAAAATAATAAAAAATTATTATATTTATCTATAATTTAGTTTAGGCTAAATAATTAAAATAAGGCTTTTGAATAATAAATTTTAAATCTCATATTATTATTATTATTATATGTACTTATATTTTATTTCATTTATTATTTTATTATCCTATTATTTATTTCTTAGAAAAATTTTGGGGTATTACACTTACAAGCCCTTCCCAATGTGTAATAGTTGTTACAATTAGCTTACAAACTAGTATTAGGGCTTAGGAAATATAAATTACAAGATTGGAAATTCTAGAACACTACTTTATCTTATGCTTAACCAAAAAAAAATAACCCTTCCCCATGCTCCCTCTTGGCCGACTGCTTCAGCTGGGAAATATTCCACTTTGAATCCTTAATTTATGTTAATTAATATCTTGGAAATCATAAAAATTATGCCTCAACTCCTATTGCACAAATCAGACCTGAAATGCTCCCCTTTTTCTTCTTGACTTTTGAACATAAGTGCCAAAATAGGGTTGTTACATGCTGGTGGGTTTTGACCCTTTCTTGGCTGATTCCAAGCCATATTTGATCCATATTCAAGCCATATTTAAGCCAATAAAAGGTGGTGATTTGATGGCTTTTATTTGGTTTTGCATGGCTTGCATAGCTCCTACTAATCTAGCTCATATATTAGTCCAAGTAAGGAGAGTCTTAAATTCTCCCAACTTAGAAAAATTAATGAATAGATTATTATCATGTGTGGGGGATGCTCCTGCATCCTCCTCCCTCTCTTGAGAAGGACCTTCCTTATCTTCATAAGGCTCATCATGAAAATAGGGAAGTTAATCTCCTATATTAAATGTGTGTGATATATTTCCCATTTCTAGTGAAAGCTATAGCCTATATGCATCATTATCAATATTTTCAAGAATTTTGAATGGTCCATCACTCCTTGACAATAGTTTTTTCTTCCTCCTAGAAAGGAATATCTCCTTTATAAGGTGAAGCCAAACTAAATCTACTGGCTCAAACACTTGTTCTTTCTGGTGTATTTTTGCTTTCTTCTTATTCATCTCATTAATTCTCTTAATTATGGACCTTACTTTCTCATGTAACTTCTTAAAATCTTTGGCCAAGTATTTTGCTTCAAAAATAATTTGTGTGCCAATGGGGAGAGGAATGATATCAACGGGAGTGGTGGAATTCACTCCAAACACCACTTCAAAAGGAGAACAACCAATTATATAAGTAGGAGACTAGCTGTAAGCAAAATTTGAGTGTTTAAGTTCGGTGTCCCAATCCCTTAAGGATTTTGTGAACCAAACTCCTCAAAAGCATAGTGATGCTATGATTAGTGACTCTTGTTTGCCATCTATTTATGGATGATAGGTTATACTAAAAATAATCTTAGTACCAACCAATCTCCACAATATTTTTCAAAAGTATTTATTTAGTATCCCTATAATAAAAATTTTGATTTAGGAATACCATATAACCTAACTATCTCCTTAAAGTATAGATCAACAATATAAGAGGCATCATCTATCTTATGACAAGGGACAAAATGTACCATCTTAGAAAACTGATCTATCACCACGATAATAACATCATTTTTCCTTTGTTTTCTAGGCAATGCCACTATAAAGTCTATAATCACATGATCCCAAGGATGATGTGGGATAGGTAATGGAGTATTGAGTCCATTGTGGAAGTGACTCTTATAATTTTGGCAAGTAGAGCACCTTGCCACTATTAATTGTATATCTCCTACTATCTTAGACAAATAAAAATGTTCCTGGAGTACATCATAAGTTTTGTTAATGAAAAAATTCCCTACTAGTCCTCCTCCATGCACTTCTTGAATCAGAAACTCTATGATGGAATACTTGGGGATGCACAACTTGTTTCCCTTGAAAAGGAAGCCTTCTTGAATCATGTAGGGACCTCAAACTTTGTCTCTATCTTGCAAAGTCTTCATCATTTTTGTAGAGTTCCTTCAAGCATCAAACCCTAAGACTCTTGCTTCTAGCATTAACAACATAAAATACATTCTAGAGATGGCATATACTATAACATTGGTTTTGTTACTCTAATTCCTAGCTACAAATAAGAAGGGTTATAAAAACTCTAACCATATAGCATGCTTAGGGTTGAGTTAATATTTCCTATTTATGTATTTTAGGGACTCATGATCGGTATGCAATACAAATTGTGATGGTCTAAGGTAATGAGACCAATGATCGAAAGCCTTAACAATAGCATATAATTCTTTGTCACAAGTGCTATAATTAGATCTTGAGCCATTCATCTTTCCACTAAAGAAGGTTATCGGCTTTCCTTCTTGTAGTAAAATCACTCTAATGCTCACTCCACTTGCATCACACTCTACTTCAAACACCTTGTCAAAGTTAGGCAACCTTAATATCGGGCCTTCACTCAACTTACCCTTGATCACCTGAAAGGCTTATTATACTAACTTGGTCCATTTTAATTCTCCATTTTTGAGGCATTATGTGATGGGTGATAGAGGAGTGATAAATCCTTTTATGAACCTCCTATAGAATGAGTCAATCTTATGAAAGGATCTAATGTCGGTAATGGATGTGGGTGTAGGTATCGTTTTTATTACCTCCACCTTTAGCTCATCCATTAAATTCCATCTCAGGGTACAACAAACCCTAGAAATGTGACTTTTGGCACATAGAAATCACATTTTTCTAGTTTACCATACAATTTTTTGTTCCTAAGGGCTAATAATACAAGCTTCAACTATCTTACATGATCATAACTACTAAAGGAGTATACAATAATATCATCAAAGTACATAATTACAAACTTAAAAGTGAAAGGTCTGAGGACTTCATCTATGAGCCTCATGAAGGTGCTTAGTGCATTGGACAACCCAAATGGATTGACCATCCATTTGTATAAGCCTCCTTTGATCTTGAAAGAGGTATTCCATTCATCTCCTTCCTTTATTCTAATTTGATAGTATCCACTCATCAAGTCAATCTTGGAAAATACACTTGCTCCATGAAAGCAATCTAACATGTCATCAAGCCTAGGTATGAAATACCCATACTTGATAGTAATGTTGTTGATCACTCTACTATCAACACACATTCTCATTGATTTTTTTTGTACCAAAATATTTGGTACCGTTCATGGACTAAGTGATTCCCTAATGAAACCTTTTTGCAACAACTCTTCAACTTGTCTTTGTAACTCCATGGACCATTTAGGATTACACCTATATGCCAGCTTATTAGGGAGTGTAGCACCAGGAATAAAATCAATTTGGTGCTCTATGCCCCTTATAGGAGGCAACTCACTAGGTAGCTCATTTTGGAAAACATCCCCAAACTCACCTAGCAAGATCTTAACCCTTGGGTCAAGTGGACTACCATTCTCATTATTTTCAAGTATCAATACGAAATACAAGGTCTTCCCCTTTCCTTTGGCCTTCTCTAACCCCTTCTCAACTATGAACATGGCTTTCTTACAATTTATATCCTCCCTAACAGGTGAGGATCGAATGGTAAGGTGTGTGAGTATAATATTTTTGTTGGCATATTTCAAGATATAATTATTCTTTCTCCTATCATGCTTGACATGCGTATCATATTGCCAAGGCCTACCTAATAATAAATGACATGAATCAATAGGAACTACATCACAAATAACTCTATCTTGATAAGTTTTCCCTATGAAAAATGGAACAACAACTTGCTTTGTAACTTCAATCATAGAACCATAATTAACCATTGAAGCTTATATGTTCTAGCATGAGCAATAATGGGAAAATTAAACTTCTCTACAAGAGTACGAGATTTGAACAACTACCTCCATCCACAATATGGGAACATATTTTCCCAAGTATTTTACAAGAATGAAATATGTTTTCCTTTTGGGACTTCTTATTCAAGTCCTCCTTTATATGTAATACCCTTCTCTCCATTAGGGACTCTATAACATCCAGTGGGGCCTCCTCAACTTTAGCCTCCCCTTCCATGGCTGAATGCTCACCTCCCTCTTCCTCCTTGAATGGTGCCTCCTCTAGGTCAAGTAAAGTCATCACCCTTTTGTTTAGACATGTATTTTGATAATGCCTAATTCCTTGACACTTAAAGCACCTCTCCTTTACTACTACTAGCCTCGCTCATTTCTTGCCTTCCTTGACCCTTAACATCAAATATCTCAAATGTAGGAGGTGGCATAGGAGGTGGCATAGGTGACTCTTTACGTGTGCTTTGGTTCGATTTTACTCCCCTAAATTTTGAACTCCACTTTTATTTTTTATGCTCTCCACCTTAATGGCTAGATGAAACAATTCATCTAGGGTGTAGTATTTTTAAAGATCTACCTTTATAGCAATGTTACCCCTTAAAACCCCTAAGAATCTTTACATTGTGTGATCCTCCAATTCCTCCAAGCCAAGTCTCATAATGAGCTTTTCAAACTCTCTAATATAATCTTCTACACTCATGGACCCTTGTCTTAAAGGAGATATTTTATTATAAAGGTCTTGAGTATAAGAAGATTTTAAGAACCTCTCCTTCATCAAATTCTTCATTTTTATCTAACTCCTTGCCTTGAACTTTCTTTTCCTTCCCCTTTTATGCACTAAGTTCTCCCACCATAAGGAGGCATTCCCTTTTAACTTAAGGATCACAACCTTGACAGACTTCTCATCATCATAGGATTTAGCCTCAAACATCCTATTACAACTTAACTCCCATTGTAAAATTTTTATTTGATTGCGTGATCCATCAAACTCTGTAATTTCTACTTTGATATCACGAGAGGATTTTTTCTAGCATGCCTCCTCCTTCTTTGAAGCCTAGGGGACTCACTAGAATAAGAGATAAAATCACTAGCTTCTTCCCCTAGGTTTGGCTCCTCCTCCTCTTCATGGGGTGATGAATTTCTTCTTAGTGGTGGAATGTTAGCATTTAGTGTCAGAGATTCCAAAATGCCTAACACTCTCCTCATGTCTTCTTGTAAGGCTTCAATAGATTTATCCCTTTTAAAGTTAAAAACTTGTTGATTCTCCACAATGGTTTGAAGTTAAAGAAGTGAAACAAGAGAGTAGAACAAAGGGTTATGGTTGAATGGTCGGGATTTTTTTGGTGGTTTTTGGTTAGAATAGGATGTGTGTGGGATGAGTGATGGTTGAATGGTGGTTGGGGTGGTCAAATGGTGGACCGAAGATGAGATTTTTTTTTATGGTGTTTGATATTAGTTCAAATGGTGGTGTAGTGGTCAAATGGGGTTGGTGTTGTGGTGGCCAAATGTAAGGTATTGGAGGTGATGATGGAATATGTAGGACTTGAGAAAAAAGATCCAATTTATCAACCTTGAGCTTTGATACCAATTTGATGCATAAATGTTAAAAAAAATAGATCATGCTAAGTGTTGATGATGGAATTTGGGTTAAATTCCAACAAAATAGAAAATAGATTAGAGAAGAGGATAGAAGAATGAATTTGATCCACAAGTAACCCTTGATATCAAATTCTTAAAATCACCACTTAAGGTATCAACACTTGAGATAAAGAATGTAAGGTTTTGAGGGATAAAAAAAAGCTATGCACTAAGCTTTGAGTGGGTGGGTCAAAAACCATAATTATGCCAAGGGTTCAATGTATTCCTTCCATTCAAATCTTGACTCATATAAAGAGTGTAAGAGGTTAAGAAAAAATTATAAAGACACAACTAACCCTTAGGTAACCATATGGGTTACAAACTTAACCAAATATGACTTGAATATAAGCTAACTATGATAGGGAACAACTAGCCCAAACCTATCAGCTTTAGAACTACTTTTTGAACCCTTACAAGCCCTTCCCAATGCATAATATCTGGTATTATTACCTTAAAAACTAGTATTAGAGCTTAGTAAATATAAATAACAAGAATAAAAATTCTAGTATACTACTTTAGCTTATGCTTAACTAAAAGAAGAAAATAACTCTTCCCCACTCTCCATCTTGGTTGGCTGCTTTAGCTGGGAAATATTCCACTTTGAATCCTTAATTTATGCTAATTAAGGTCTTATAAATCATAAAATTATGCCTCAAATCTTGTTGCACAAATCACACCCGAAATGCTCCTCCTTTTCTTCTTGATTTTGAACATAGGAGCCAAGATAGGGTTATTGCATGCTGGTGGGTTTTGAACCTTTCTTGGCTAATTCCAAGCCATATTCAAGCCATAACAAATCCAATAAAAGGTGGTGAGTTGATGGCTTTTATTTGGTGTTGCATGGGTCCTAATAATCTAGCTTATATATTAGTCCAAGTAAGGAGAGTTTTAAATTATCTCAACTTAGAAAAATTAATGAATACATTATTATCATGTGTGGGGGATGCTCCAACATTAGTAAGGGTATGTATACTTATGAATTAGGTGTCCTTATCGGTAAGGTACTATATACCTTCATATACTAGTGCAACCAGGGTACCTTTGCATCCTTGGGTTGATAGTTAGTAGGATACTATGTCGCCCTTGTGCAATAGTATGACTGGAGAACCTTAGTGTCTCTGGGTTCGTTTGATCTCCCCTCTAGTAAATAAATATGGCAATGTTTGATATTTGAATGGAAATTATTATTGGGTTAGTTTGGTAGCAACCTTTAGGCTTACCCGTGGTTGGTAGTAGCTTTTGTGCTTACCTATGGTTTGGTAGTAGCCTTTGTGCCAATTCATGATGATGTGTGTGTATTGGTTATTTTCATGGGCCTAATTATGTATCGAGAAGTTTTGGGTTATATTATAAGAATTGAAACTATAACTATAACCTGAAAATGATGTAACTTTCTAATTATACTACCAAGAGCATCGCTTGGATGCTCCGATAGTAAGTTTCTGTTATTTCCAGATGAATGAGCACTAGTAGTATACAGTCTTGATGTTATGTTATTATATGAATAATTACCACATTTCTATTAGCATTTGAATAATTAAATCTTCATGTATTATTATGATGCATTTTATATGTTCTGTGCAAGCCTTACATATTAGTCTTATGTAATGGGTTACTTAATATTGTTGTACTGAAGGGTTCCTTTCGTAAGCCCTTATTTATTCAATGGGTAGTCACATTTTCAGGTTAGCTCGTAAGGTCTATTCAAAGCTATCCTTTGGGTTGAAAGTGTAGGGTTATTTAGGGTTTTGTTTAGTGATATTGCTGAAAGTTTTTGTAATCCTTACAGTCCTTTTATATTTTCTTTCGCTAACATTTTTGTAACCACCGATGGTGGGTTTTTATTTGAAATGTTATTTATTTTCTTTAACTCTTCACTGCTTTGATTTATAATTTTATTCTTAATTTAATTGGAATAATATTTTTAGCCTTAGCACTTGGTAACTAAATATTAGAGGAATCTAGTCTAGTACCAAGTGTGGCGATAGTACCCCACAAATTAATGTATTAGCTTCCACAATTTAACTATTAAAAATAAAAAAATTTAATATTAAATTTTGGGGTTGTTACACCTACATATCGATGTAATCTAAAAGAGGCTAAGGAATCAGAGAGAAAAATATAAGAGCTCATAGAAAAAGGATATGTGAGAGAAATAAAAGTCCATGTTGTTAGACTACATTACTTGTTCCTAAAAAATATGGCACATGTGTGTTAACTCTAGAGTTGTAAACAATATAACTATCAAATATCATTTTCCTAAGTTGAGATTAGATGGCATGTTAGATGAATTATGTAGAGTGCAAGTATTCTCTAAAATTTATCTAAGGAGTGGATATCATCAAATGAGAATAAGAGAAGGGGATGAATGGAAGGCTGTAGTTAAAACAAAATATGGTCTATATGAATAGACTATGATGCCTTTTGGTTTATGAAATTCACTTAGTTCATTTATGAGACTAACAAATGAAGCTTTTCAACCTTTTCTTGGAAGTTTCATTGTGGTATACTTAAATGATATACTTATATATAGTAAAAATGATTACGATCACCTTATTTATTTGAGGAGGTTATTTGATAAGCTAAGGGAAGCTAAACTCTACAAGAAAATGGAAAAATATGATTGTATGCTTTTGAGTATTGTTTTCCTTAGATATATTGTAAGTAGTGAAGGAATAAAAGTGGATCCCACAAAGATTTAAACTATTCAAGATTGGCCAATACCCAAAGATATTCATGAGGTGAGGATTTTTCATAGCTTAGCAAGTTTTTATCAAATATTCATCAAGGATTTCTCAAATATTGTCGTGCTAATAATACAACTTATAAAGAAAGGAGAATCAAATGGAGTGAGGATACAACTAAAGCCTTCAAGACTTTGAAAGACAAGCTATGTAATACACCTATATTATCTTTACGTAACTTTGATAAATTATTTGAAGTTACATGTGATGCTAGTGGGGTAGGGATAGGATGTGTATTCTTACAAGAAAAATGGGCCATTACATTCTCTAGAGAAAAATTAAATGGGACCAAATTGAATTATTCCACATATGATAAAGAATTATATGCTATCATAAGAAGTTTAGAAATATGGAGCCATTATTTGAGACCTAAATCATTTGTTTTACATTTGGACCATGAAAGTTTAAAATATTTGCATGGGCAAAAGAAGAGTATTCCTAGACATGCAAAATGGGTTAGTTTATTACAATCCTTCGTGTTTTCTATCAAACATTTCAATGGTAAGGAAAATGTCGTATTTAATGCCTTATCTAGGAGATCTAAGACACTTGTCATGTTAGATGCTAAATTATTAGATTTTGAAATGTTGAAGGAATTATATGCAAAAGATGAAGATTTTTTTGATATTTATAATGCACGTAAACAGAATAATATTTGTGGTAATTATATACTACAAAATGAATTTCTTTTCAAACTTAATAAGTTGTATATACCTCGTTCTAGTGTACATGATTTACTTGTTAAAGAAGTGCATGATGGGCCATATCTAGTCATTTTAATGTGTATAAAACCATGGAAATGTTACAAAAATTTTCTACCATCCAAAAATAATAAAATTAGTATAATCTAATATTGGAAGAAGTGTAATTTTTCAAAAGAGTAAAAGTTTCTTCCATAAAGATTTGTGTACTCCTTTACCAGTTCCTAGTCAACCATAGAATAATGTTAGTATGGACTTTATCTTAGGTTTACCAAGGAAATAAAGGGGAAATGATTATATTCTAGTGGTAGTAGATATATTTTCTAAAATGGTACATTTCATACCTTGTAATAAAAACAGATGATGCATCTCATGTAGCAGATTTATATTTCAAAGAGATAGTAAGGTTACATGGAGTTCCCAAAAGTATAGTGTCAGATAGAAATATGAAAATTTTGAGTTACTTTTAGAAGACACTTTGATATGTATTAGGTATTAAGTTGTTGTTTAGTACATCTCATCATCCATAAAAGGATGGTCAAACCAAAGGTACTAATAGAACCTTAGAAACTTTACTATGAGGATTAGTCAATAAAAGTACTAAAGATTAGGATATAAAACTTACACATGTTGGTTTTTCTTATAATAAAAGTCCTTTTAGTTCAACTCATTCGAGTCCCTTTGAAGTTGTATATAAAATTAATCCTTATTTACCTATTGATATGTTATCATTAAGAAAAGGTGATATTAAGAATTATGATGCTAAATAATGAATCGAATTCTTTAAATAACTTCATGAGAAAATTAAAAATAACATTGAGAAATCTAATGCCAAATACCAAACTCAATCAAATAAAAATTGAATTCAACAAGTGTTTTTACTAGGAGATTTAGTTTGGTTACACTTAAAAAATGAAAGATTTCCAAACTTAAGAAAGAAAAAAACTTATGCCAAGAGTTGAAGGACAATTTAAAATCTTAAGAAAATTTAAAAATAATGCTTATGAATTAGAAATACTTTAACACTATGGAGGAGTTTCTAGGACTTTCAATATTAGTGAATTGTCTCATTACTATAGTGATGCTAATTTGAAGACAAATTCTTATTTATAAGGGGAGAATGATGTAGGAGCATCCCAATCTCACTCTTTTAATATTGAAGAATAAGAGTTAGCATACTTAGAGATGGTGCGAATTATTCTTGAAGATCCTAATACTTCTAATCTTTTGTTAAGTAACTCTTGCAGGTATTACATATGTTTGAAAGATCAATCCACCAAAGATATCTAGTGTACATGACAATGACATTATAAGGATTATAAAGTTACATGAAAGACAAGGCTACAAGACACAAAGCTTGATTATATATTATTATTCAATGTATTACATATGTAGGGTTTTATGTAGCTATGTTATTTTAATGTATACTTTATAATGTTTGTAATTTGTAATTGTAGCCATTATATGTAATATAGGCATGCACTCTAGTTGATCTTTGTTAATTAGGCCAGTTAGATGGGCTTGGTTAATAAAGAGTAAGCTAGGCCTACATGTACATTCATAACATGAGTGACAACAAAGGAATAAAATTGACATTTGAGAGCTACTTTTGAGTCTCTTTTCTCTTCTTCATCAAGTAAGATTTTTCTTGAGAAGTTGAAGATTGTTCTCTAGAGAAAACTAAGTGATTTCTCTATTGAATTGCATTGATCTTGGAGTAGATTAATATCAAACTATCAAAGTGTAAACAAAACCATCAATCATAGTCGACATTTCCAACATCTTGGAACTAGAATATTCTACCCAAGCCACAAGATAAAAGATCCTACATTGTAGAATATTAATCATTCATTATCTTCCACGTCAATATTAATCATTAGATTGATCAAATAAAGGGTCATGATTCAATTTTGTATAAGGGGAGGCAGTAGCATTTGTGTAATAATAGAAGATGCTATAAAAATATTTTTTTTTTTACTAAAGATGCAACACACACCATGCTAGCGTGGTGCATTATATTTCCATTGTTGTTAATATAGTGTATATTATACAATATTATCAACCACTATGAGTGGGCCTTGAATTTTTGTGTGACTTCTGCCGAGAGAAATGGCACATGTTCAAGTATTATAGTTGTCATATATATATATTTTCTTGCTTCTATTTTTTTCATTGATTTTATTTTTTTGTCCTTTTTTCTTGATTTTATTTTTTTCATCATTAAATTATGATTTTTTTTATTAGTATCCAAGTTTAAGTTTTACAATTACGTTCATTTTGATTTTTTTTCTGTTTATGTTTAATTCCATCTAGGCCTAAACTTTATAATTTAAAGTTTAGAATTTTTCACTTTTATCTACGGTTTAAGTTATAGATTAATATTGGTTAAATCCAATAACAATTTTCATGATTTTTGTTTACATTCATCTCAATCTAAGATTTATGTTTTGGGTTTATGTTGTAAGGTTTATTCAATTTATTTTAGCCCTTTTATTTAGGATTTAGGATTTATGGGTTATCCTATTTATTTTAGGGTATTTAGATTTTTTATTTTATGATTTAGGTGTTAGGGTTTAGAGTTTATAATTTATTCTATTTATTTTGGGGATTTAATATTTAACTAATATAGTCAAGGTTTAGGATTTATTCCATTTAGGAATTAAGATTTATAAAGGTTTATTCTATTTATTTTTATAATATTATATATATTTTTACTTTAAGGTTTATGATTTATTCCATTTATCTTATTTTATAGATGTTTATTTTTAGGTTTATGGCTTAGGTTTATGGTTGTTAAGGTTTAGAGTATATCTTATTTATTTTATGTTTTTTATATTAAGGTTTATTATGGTTTAGGGTTAAGGGATAGGGCTTATGGCTTATGTTTAGGGTTTAATTTTATAGTTAAGGATTTAATATTTATTTTAATTATTTAGGTTTTTTATATTAGGTGTTAGGGTTTACGGTTTATGTCACTGTTACGAGTAAAAGTCACCTGTTTGTGGTTTAAGGTGCAGGGTTTTTTGGTTTAGAGCTTATGGCTTAGCGTTAAGGGTTTAAAGTTTAATATTTAATTTGATTGATTCTACTTGAAATCATAACCATTTATTTTATATAAATTTAAATATAATTATTGGGTTTTATTCATTTTAATCTGACTCTATAAATAGTGTAGATAAATAAATAGTATATATAATAATATATGCATGAATTGTCCACGTTCAATGGTGAGTCTCGCGCATTATGTTAGTAAAATTATAAGGTGATATAATTTACGTCCTTAATGTGTTTCTAAATTCTAACTTGTCCCCGATGCCTCTACCGCCCCGCCCGGGGGGGGGGGGAGTTGGGTTGGGTTGGTTTGGGGAGATAAAAACTGAAAAACGACCCTTGCTAGTTGCTATTCAAATTTGTACTGGATAATATTACCGTTAGCGCGGTACGTTTAGCAGCGGCGCTTCTAGGGTTCCGATTTCCGGCCTCCTTCCCCGATCTCATCCCTTCTGTCTCCGTTCGTTTTCACTCAGAAACGCATAGCTTCTTCGTCTATTTGGCTTCATTCCCTTCAACGTCTTTATATGTTTCTTCTATGCGCAGGGCATGCCATTTGGTGCGACTATTTAATTTCTTTCAACTCTGTAATGCTTCATTTTTAGTTATTAGGCTCGAATTTTCATCACTGTTGTTGATATTTCTCTTTACATTTATGCCTTACCGTTCACTGCATATTGGAATTCGGGAAACTGAATCGTCGAGAATCTTGAATTTGGTTGAGAGAGATACGAACCCTAAATTTTCTGCCACTAGATGATTTGTAACTAATTATTCCGTGTTTCTGTAGAAATGGTTTCTGAAGAGCGTGTTACTAATGGTGATGGTACGGAATCCACTAGGGATGGTCTGGGGGCAAAGAATGGTAGCACAAACGGGTTCCTAGATTGTAGTACTAGTGTTGCGGGCAATGGGGACTCGACAGCGGTTAGTAATAGGGCGCTTCGGACGTATAAGCGTCGGAAGCATGGGGTGTGCTATTCGGAGTTCAAATTGTCTCAGAATAAGGAACATTCTTCTGATGCAGCCCTGGCAATTGCTAAATCACAGGATAAGGTATTCTAGCATCTTTCAATTCCAGATTCACTATTCTTTTCTGTGCAAACAGTTTCAGATGAATGTGCTGTTGTTGAACTAGGACTGTGTGAAGAGGTTTATCTGGCAGTTGAATATGATTTATGCTGTAATGAAAGACACCCCTTGCCCCCTAAAAAAAAAACCGCCAAAAGTATGCTTTGGGGAAGACTGTTAAAACTCAAAGCTGAGGCTACCTCCTATCATGTTTGTGCGTGTTGTTAAATGTATAGTAACTCCAGGTCTCTAGGACCTTTACTGAAATTAGTTGTGGCCATGATATTCTCAAGTCTCTGAAAGATGAAGCGGATCCTCGTTTCACACTGTGTAGCATATTTTTTTCAATTGATTTCCCTTCATGCTCCTTGTATGCTTATCTTTATCATCCATGCCGTTCCTTGTAGAACTGTTGCAAAGCCATTTATTATATTTGCCGACGGCAAAACATTGATAAATAATGAACGTTATACTATCATATAGATCTGTCCTTTGGATTACTCTGACTATATGAATGTTTAAAAATTAGTTACATTCCATTTGTAATCTACTATGTCATTCCCGACAAATTTTCTGAATGAGTTTAACTTGTCTTCTTGCTAGGATCTGTCACGATTCTTAAAAAAAGAAAAAAAAAATCAATGTTTCCTCTTTCAAGTTATTTCCCCACATTCTGTTACTTGGAAAATTACAGTGTCGTACTATTGCTCTCTCTTAGTTGATATTTCTGTTTTATTTTGATTTTTGCAGATGGTAAAGTTAGTGGAGTTAGGTTCAGATAATTGCCCATATCATCAGCCTTGGAGAAGCGTTCTAGAACATATGTGCCATGCTCTGAATATGACTAAAGATGGAGCTGGTGGATACTTAGTCCCTCAGGTACAAGTTGCTTTGATGACTGCTCTGTTTTCAAGGCAGAGCAGTTGGCTTTCCTGAAGCTCTGCATCTATTTTCTTAGCACTATATTCAGTTGTTTTATGATTTGGCTTAAAGATGCAGGCAAATTCTGGTGGTCATGAAGGTCAAGGCCATACATTGGGTGCTTCAACTCGAGATGGATCGTCAAACAGTGTTGAAAGGGCTGCGGTTATTAACTCAAATGGAACTTCAATGGATTTAAGTAAATTGACAGTCACTAAGCAGGGCGGGATTGCTTTCCTTAAACTTATCATGTCAGAGAAGTTTGCTTCATTGCGCATGCTCTTTCACAACAATTTTCATGGATTAGAAGTTGACAAATTCTTCAACTTCAATCTTATAAGTTCCAGGATGATGGAAGGAACTTATGAACAGAAACCGGACCTTTTATTTTCAGATGTTCAGCAGGTGAATCCCTTGTGAGACCCCACCTTACATGAGTATCAAAGGGGTTTTCATCTCATACCTATACCAGTATTTGACATGTGAGCTTATGCCAGAGCATGGTACTAGTTTTAGGCATGAATGTTGATCGTAATCTTTGAATATTATGCATGATTCTTCCTAAAACAAGTGCATTCCATCCATTCTAGAAGTGAATTTGACTCTTTCTATCTTGTTTACATCCCTACCCTTCTCATGACTTATGAGAGATGAATTGTCTTTTCTCAATTCTCTTAATATACCTGAAGTTTTGGTTGAGAAATGTAAAGATGAGATCTTTTGTTTTTCTTGTTGGTATAATATGTCAGTTGCTGACCAAGCAATAAAACCGGGGTCGCGGTATCAGGTTGTGATGAATGATATTTTATATGTCGCGATTATTGTGACGTGAGGTTTTTTTATTTTATTTTTTTCCCAAAAAAATATTGGCAAATATTGACAAAGTATTGACCGATATCCAATATGTCGTTGATGTTGCGGTGATAAATATGTGATATTTTTGAAATTGTTGTGTTTCCTGAATTTCTCATTGCTGATATCACGGCAATTGCGATATCGATATTTCATTGTATGTTGTTGATGTTCTTGAAGGCTCATGAATATCTGATTACATAAACAATGCATCTTTTACCATATATATATATAAATTGAAATTCTAATACTTGAAATCACTAGATTGATTGAAGATATTAGCTTAACACCAGCTTATAAAAGCTTTATTTTACTTGTAGAGATAGAATCTTAGGGCTAGAATTAGTTTAGTCATCAAAAAGAGAGGTTTTGTAATTTCTGTTTTCTGCTTGTTTCCATTGAATAGAATACTCCAGCAAGCAAACACTTTAAGAG
Source organism: Tamarix chinensis (assembly GCA_030549775.1). Classification (NCBI taxonomy): domain Eukaryota; kingdom Viridiplantae; phylum Streptophyta; class Magnoliopsida; order Caryophyllales; family Tamaricaceae; genus Tamarix; species Tamarix chinensis. The sequence goes on along the minus strand of CM060179.1, from coordinate 73,752,393 downwards.
TATAATTTTATTTTTGGTTTTTCCTGTTTGTTGGATATGGCTTTAGGTCTAGTTTATTAGTAATGTATCTTAGATGAGAAGAAGTATTTTTTTTCTTGGCAGTTAGTTATGGTCCGAGTGATAGAAAATTCAGCTGTGCACCATGACAAAGTGATTGGATGTTGTTTCACTTTCACATACATTTGTAATTTGTAAATAATGCAATCAGGCTATATTTCCAATTGATGTTTTCATTTGTGCGATCATCGATTTATGATTACAGTGTAATGTCTTTCTTGCTATGTGATGTGCGTCTCGAACATCTATGTAGCAGTTTTGGAGAAAGCTTCACATAGTTGGTGCTGAGATGGTTTCCCTGTCAATGAGTCTGTCAGAGCTGTCAACTTTCTTCTTTCGGGAACCAGTAAGATGTTTTGAGTTCAATGATCATTCTTGCTGCCTCTTTTCTTTGATGTCTCCTTTAGCCCTATGAATGTTAACTAGTAAGATTGTTCTATTATTTAGGTCAGTGGATTAGGAGATTCTTTATCAGATGATGGAAAGCACAAGGTAAATGTATATAATCAATTTTCATATGTTGTTAGCTGTATTATGGTGTTTATTACTTTTACTGTTGTGGGCCTTATGTTCTGTAGAGTATGTAGATCCTAAAAATGCTTGCTTCTGTCATACAGTCCCATTTGGCTAGCATTAAATTACTATTGAGGCCAGTTTTGTACTGAGACATTTGGTTATTGTGTCCAAAGCACTGATCATTGCATATTTGCATTTACTTGAATAGCATGTGCAATTTGTTACAAGAGTAAAGCTTGTCTTTCTGTCTCTGTGTGTGTATTTGCTTTTCCCTTCATACAGGAAGATGGTTTTTCATATGCTAGGCATGCTACATACATGAGATTTTGTTCCATTGTGATTTGGAAGGATTAACCCATATTTGGCTGGTATTTGACCTCATTAGCCCCAACCAATCTCATTAGCCCATACTTGCTTAATGCTCCTAAATGAGTTTTGCTCTTTTTCGTTTGTTGGTCTTCTTCATTATCATAAGGCCATTTCTGTGATTTCTGTGATACTAATTATGCTTCAAAATGGTATCCCTCTTGGGCATTTATGTATTAGTATTTATTTTACGCTGTAATTTATTCATATTTTGGGTTGATGTTCTATGATTTTTGGTGGAAGTTGTGTGATGCTGGTTACATATTTCCCACTTGACTGTTGATTGGATTGTTCAGGCCCAAAAACAGCCAATGTGGTTACTAACCTACAAGATGACTCCTGGTTCTATGCATAATCTACATGTTATAATGTCACTAAGATAACATCCCTGCTCATAAATTTTCTATGGGTCTGAGGTTATTTGTGATATATGACTCCTTTTATCCCCTTTAGATAAGATGCCTGAGTGAAATCAAGCCAGAAAGGCTGACAGGTCACCATTTGACTGTTTGACCTTGGTTCAACTGATATATTGGTTATAGTAAAAAAAAAAATGAAAATTCCATATGAACCAGGGAGTTGTAGCCTAAGTGGTGGAGGATCGGCATATCTAATTAAAGAGGCTAGGTTTAATTCCCATTAACTGTTAAAAGAATTAGTATAACAACAAAACTATTATAATACATATATAACAAGCAAAGAGTTGTAGCTCAATTGGTGGGAGATTGAGACTGCTGTCTAAAGATTATCGGTATAGTTCCCATGAACAACAAAGAAGTAAAAGAATAGTCAAACCAGATCAAAACTGTTTACTCAGCCAGTCCGGCCATTGGTTTGATGCTATTTTTTTATTATTTAAAAATGGCATATTTTGTCCTATCAACCAGATGTGTGACAGGTTCCTGTCTGAACCTATTGAACTGGCTCCAATCTGCTTCTGAAAACATTGTTGAGGATCACCCTTGAAGGCCCTGGTAATATGAGGGAAAGTCTTGCTATGTGTTGTGCGTATGGTATTTGATGGAGTGCTATTGCAACTGATGGATTATATAGCCAACTCCTAGTAGGATAAAACCTGTTTTGATTTGGCAATGTATTTTGTCTCATGTTTATGCTCTGTAATATGCTTGGTGGATTTTTACCCTTGCAGCATTATTTTCTTCATCGTTCCATGAAATTGTATCCTGCAATCAAATTTCTTGGGAATGACTGAACCTCTCTCTTTTTTCGTTTGGAAACCAGAAGTAAAGTTATTATGATACTTACCGTCCCTTAACTGTTAAATTTGTTTTCTTTGCAGTTTATGTCTGGCAAACAGTTCCCTGCCAGGTGTTCTGAGTGGCATAGTAAGTTGGAGCAACCTAGTTCTTCCTTTAGACCTTGCACTTGCAGATGCTGTGGAGAAGAGTCTGATGGAAGAGACTGTCTAGTATGTGATTCATGTGAGGATATATTTCACGTGACCTGCATTAAGCCCACTGTTAAGGAGATTCCCCACAAGAATTGGTACTGTGCTAATTGCATCGCAGTTGGTGCTGAAGCTCTGCATGAGAATTGTGCTGTTTGTGGAAGGCTAGATTCCTTTGCCAGAATAAAGGGCGATGGAGGTAATTCAGTGCCAACAGATGAAGAAACGGTTGATGGCCTAGAGGAGAATTCCAACTTTGTTAAAGAGAATAGGTTTCAGATGTTCAAAGGAGGCAAAAAAGAGTATTGCCTTGTCTGCAAGAGTGTGCTAGAAACAGGTGAAATATTTCGGCTTTGTGAACATCGTTATTGTTGTAGGCATTATCATCTAAGGTGCCTGACAAAGAAACAGTTGAAATCATATGGACCCCGTTGGTACTGCCCTTGTTGTCTATGTAGGGTCTGCCTCACTGATAAAGATGATCATAAGATTATATTATGCGATGCCTGTGATCATGGGTACCACATTTATTGCATAAGCCCACCCCTTGATTCAATCCCTCCGGGCCAATGGTTCTGCAGAAAATGTCATGCGGGGATCCAAGCAATAAACAAGGTCAAGAGGTCCTATGCAAGTGCTGAAGAGCAGCGGACGCAGGGTGGGAGGAGGAAAAGGGTGAACGTCGGTCCCCGGGGGAAACAAAATCAGGATCGTAAAAAGGAAGCCAATAGATCCGGAGGTATGGATATGCTTCTAAATGCCGCTGACACACTCAACTTGCAGGAGGAGTTGGATTTACTCGGTGCAAAGAGCTGATTTCAAAGAAAAACCTATGCAAGGCAGAGGACAAATCAAGATAACGCTGTTTGCATTCAAACTTTCGTTATGGGTGCAGGGTCTTAGGACGGCTTGTAGGGTACATTGTTCTTGACGTGAATGTTGTGAAGCTGACCATTTTATTTGTTGGAGACTTGGCGAGGCATATTTGGCTGACCGGTGGCTTTGTATAATTACATGTAATTCGATCCCCGTCGAAGTAAAAGGGGATCAGAGAATTGTACTATGATGCAAGGCTTAGGTAATACGATCAACAGCCAATTACGATTGTATGCTGTATCATAGATTTTTTCTTGATGTCAACTGATGTCTTCTAGTGTATTGTAAAATAGAAAACTGCAACAAGGACTATTTTTGCATGAGTAAGAGGTAACAGTTTCGTCTTTCTAGTTGTCATGATCTTCCCAGTTCCAGTGCTCAGCGGGATCTTAGTATTGATTCGTGCTTGTGTATTGTGATCTCGCCTTAGATTGTTTTCCCCCCTTGGTTGGTCTGAGGTATTTGTTAATGTTAAATTTTGATCTATTACTTCATATTGAAAGAGTTGAAGTAGGTTCGAACAATATACAAGTCATATTTGATCTTTACAAGAGATGATAAAATAATAAAATGTTTTCATATATTTTTATTTTGAAAAATTGATCACTAGTTAATAGAAGGGAGAATAAAACAGTATAATGGGAAATCAAGTTATTAATTTATATGGTATTTATATATGTGATTTATATTTCGTACAAATTTAAAAATCTAATGTGACAAATAGAGTAGTATTTACGTTGAATTAGAAAATTACTCGATTCTTAAATCTCAAAATTAAAATGGATGCTACCAAAAAACATCTCTACGATGGGTGGCATATTCAATAAGGATTTGTAGCATATTTTTAATACAGTAGGTATTGATATATATAAAACTAATAAAATATCCCTCTAAATCAAAGCATATAGATTAGGTAATTTATGTGTATATTTATTATACACAAAATATATTTAAGCATTAATTACAAAATATTTATTATAGGTAGATTGGTATTTAGGTAGAAAAAAATATTGATTTGTTACCTATTCGATATATCTATATATATATATATATAGATATTATTTCATTTAATGCACTCTATAAATTTTTGTAAAAAAAAAAAAAGATACTTTATCTGCATAAAAAAATGTCACTTTACATCTTTTCTTCTCGTTCTTTTTATTATTATTATGAAAGATTATCATTTTTAAAAATAAAAATAAAAATCAAAGACTAACTTATATGTTTACCCTCACATCTTTCATTTTTCAAGACATAATTATTTTTACTTTACTCTCTTTAATTGGAAAAATGGAAAAGTAAATGACCAAATTGTAAGATTGTTATATTTAATGTTCTTAAAAATTGTAAGAAGTTTGAAATGATATTCTATTATTATTATTATTATTATTATTATTATATTTTGATATCGGATAAATATATCAATTGATAAGTATACTGATAGTAAGTAATATAGGGTAATTATAAGCACTAATTATCGTTTTATGGAGGCTAAATAACAATTCAAAGATTCTAATCACTTTCATCAAGTTTAGGCTATCAAAATAGAATACAAAATTAATTATTAATCTAAATTGAGAATTTCAAATATATATATATATATATATATATATATATATATATATAATAAGAATAAATAAAATCTAACAAAGATCAATTCAACTAACAAAAACTATCTAGAAGCTCGGATTCACTACTTGACCTTTTCAAGTACTATAAACGAAAATATATAACTAGTACAATTCTTATATCTAGATAAAGATTTAAAGGATAATATTTTATATTCAATCAATTAATTATTTAAAAAATATATAATTATTCTCAAAATTAATTCAAATTTTATTCATGTTAATAAAAAATGAAGAATTAGTATTAAGTACAGTAGCATAAAACATATACGATAATCTAATAATTAAGTAATCAATTAGTTAAATAATATAAAAAAAAAGAATTTCAATATATATATAGTATAATAGAAAATTAGAATATACTATTCATTAAACACAAACATGATTGAGTTTAAAAATAATCTAAATTATACATGAAATATTGAATCTATAAAAACTAAAATATAAATGAATAAAATTTTAGATAGAAGATCCAAACTTAGATAAAAAAAAAAAAAAAAAAAAAATAGTACAGGTTTGTGTCGTGTGGCGCTGATGTGCGGTACTGTTCTTCCTTATTGTCGACTTTTTTGTGAGGCCTTCGGCTCTCTTGCCTCTCCAGAATTTGTCCGTCCTCGGAGACGTTCATGTTTGCGTCGCGTACATGAGGGTTGCTCGCTAGCCTGACTTTTTATGTAGAAATAGATTTTTCTGAACATTGACTATCAAAGCCCACCCATACTTTAGGAGGCAATTTGCTTTCTTCATCTGTTTTTTTTTTTTTACCTCTCACTTTTCCTTTGCAGCTGGGCCCACGCTGACTGTTGCTGCCAGTTCCGGCCTGTAACTTTAACTTAGTTTATAACCCTTACGGCCCGTTTGGTAAATGAGAATGCAACTTTAAAAATTAAAGAGTGGGAATGGGAATTAAGAAGTGAGAATTAATTTATTTAGTCTCATTCCCATGTTTGGTATTTGATGGGATTAACTTGGGAATAAAAGTTTTTTGTGTTTGGTATGTGGGAATGGAATTGGAAATATAATTATAAATTTACAAAAATATCCTTCTTATATTTATAATATTTATAGTTTTGTGTGTGTGTGTGTATATATATATATATAATCAATTATTATTATATTTTTCCATTATTCGACCTTGTTTTTCTCATAATAGATCATATAACATCATATAAGATTTGATCAGGTTAGATACCATCCGATCCGATCAGATTAGATAATAGTAATTATTATTATTATTATTATTATTATTATTATTATTATTATTATTATTATATCCAATAATATTTACAATAATAATTATTATTATAATTATGATTATCTTTATTATAATTATAATTATTATTATATTTTTTATTATAATTAATTATTATAATAATTAGAATTATAATAAAGATAATAATTATAATACAGTTATAACCGTCCATTTGGTAAATGGGAATGAGAGAATTTTAAAATTAAAATTATTATAAAGATAATCATCATCATCATCATCATAATTAATATTATTAATATAATCTTATATATACTAATATAAGGTCATTTTGGTAATTTTATCTTCTATTCCCATTCCCATCCTTCTAATACTACCTCCTCCTAGGAATAAATTGATGGGAATTGGCACCTCTAAATTTCATTCCCAATCCCATTTTAATTCCCACTCCCTCAAAACAAACAATAGAATATTTAAATCCCTCCTCTAATTTCCATTCCCACAATTTTATTCCCTCCAACCAAACATGCTGTTATATAATTAAATTTAGAAAAAATAATATTAATATAAATTATATATCTCATTATTATTTTTATATACAAATTTAAATTACCTAAGTTTGATTTTTTTTATTATATAGATATTGATATTAATAGTCAAAATTTATTCTTAAAATTCATGAGAAATTTTTTTTTAAAAAAAATAAGAAAGTATAAAATAACTAAAAATATAAGTTCATCATATTTTTATCACAAATTACTATTCTAAATTGTCTTGTAACAAATCAAGAAAGTTTAACCAAAAAGAGTGGTAAAGTATATTTAAAAAAGATAATGTATTTATTTTCATTTCATATTAAATTCAGCAAGCTACTGCACCAAAAAAATGACTTCTTCTTATAGGCTCCTTGGATATAGGCTACTTGGGCTGTATTTGATAAATAATCAACCGAAATAAAGATAATGTTGAGTCATAAGGAAAAATTATGTAGTCCTACATAAATTTGGCAAGGACGATCCAACTCTACCGACCTGAACCGAATAATTATATTAAAATTCAATTTTAACCCAAAAATCTAAAACGATTTGAATCAATCAAAATTTAATTTGAATTTAATTAATCTGATAGTAATTCATATCTGAAATGATCCAAGCTGATGATGATCTAATCCGAACGTATCCAACCCAAAATTTGATCACAACTCATATCCAAATATAATTTTAAACTTGATACAAACTAAAGTCAAATTTAATAAATAAAGATACTATTTTATCTCATATAAATTGATACATAAATGCTAATAAATTATCTTATTAATAAAATTTTATGTAAACAAAAATATACAATCTATATAATAAAAAAATAAAATAATACTAGTAAGACTATTTTTATCACTTTATTTTGATATCATATTAGCATCAAAAATATTATATCATACAAATTATTATTATTATTATTATTATTATTATTATTATTATTATAAACTTAAAATTATAATTGTAAATATATAAATTATACTATATATTATTATAATAAAAATAGTAAAATTTATATTTTTATTTTTATTAATAATAATGATCATTATATTTCTAAATATAATAATAACAAAATAATGATAATTATTATAATTGATAGTTATAATTATTTTAACAATTATTATACTTCTATATAATATAATATTTATAATTGTATTTGTAATAGTAACGATAAAAATAATACTAATAATGATAATAATTTATTATTATTATTATTATTATTATTATTATTATTATTATTACATATCTTATGATAACAATTTGTTATATTATTACATATATTATGATAAAAAATACTATGATAATCATACAATAATAATAAATTACAAAATTTCATTTATTAATTATATTAAATTAATAGCAATCAATGTCAATACATATTTTAAATTAAATTAACTTAATTTAAATTTAAAATGATCCAAGAGTTTGTAGACCTTAATCTACATTATTTAAATTGAATCCAATCTAAAATATACAGACTCAAATCAAACTTGAATATAATCCAATATTCTTATAACCTAAAATGATTCTAGTAAATATAAACTCGATCCAAATTATTATTAATTGAATTAGAGCCAAATTCAAAAGATACTTAAATTTAAACACGTTCTAATCCAAACCCACTCTCCATCACCCATTTGACCCTCTTTCTTTGGTGCTACGGACTAAGTTCCACACGAGTAAATCGCCCCTTTCTCTTCTCCTTTTTCTGCCTCTTTCTTTATATTCTCTAGCTACATCTGTATATATACATCTTCTCTCCTCCGCCATTAAATATACATTATAGCTAGCTAGTTCATAATACATACACCACACTTGCTATATAATTACATATAATTAACAAATTAGTGCAATGCAAAGAAATCAATCAAGCAGAAAATTAATTAGCATGTATCTTTCTACAATCTTCATATGGACCGATGATTCTGCAAATGGCATTACATAACCATGCGATAGGTAAGATAATGTTGACAATCTCAATAGGGACTATGGGGAGCCAGAAAAAGCTTGTCCATTTTCCTTTCTAAAATCACAGAAAGAAGCTTGTCCATTTCCCTATCTGAAATCACAGAGAGAGAGAGAGAGAGAGAGAGAGACAGAAAACTAGAAAATTTGCCTACCATACCATTCGATTACCCATCTTCAACTTCTAGCACCATCTTTCCCTGCGATATTGATAAAGGTTGTTGTAGAGCCTTGAACTGGCAAGTATTTTGAGGGCAACTGGCGAAGACATTGATTGTTTGATTGAACAACTCAGTCGAGGAAGTGTGGAGAAGAACGTTGCGATCGATGATTATAAGAGCCGGGTTACGTACCGAGATGACTCCCCCAGCGATAATGGTGTCGGAACTATTTAGCCACTGTAATATTGAAATACCCAAAATCCCTAATTTAGAAAATCATGGTCGAATAGAAAATTATTAAGGAATTTATTAAAATAAACTACTTTTAGTGAAATAAAAAAGGAATTAATAGGATAAATCAAGAAGGAAATTATAAGAGTGTAAATAGGGGAGATTATGGTATTTAAGTTAATTAAGGTTTTCATTTTTGAAATTTATTAAATACCTTAAATTATATAAAATGGGGAGGATAAAATAGTTTCAAATTAATATAAAATTTATGAATAATTTAATTAGAGAAATTAAGGGGTTTTGTTAATTAAAATGAATTTAGGAAGATTTTTCTATAAATCCCAAAATTTACCTAAAAATAGAAATTAATTATTGTTTTGATAATTATATTAAATACCCTAAATTATCCAAATGATACTCTTTAAGCCAACCCCAAATTTTTCCCTCTTTTTCCTTTTTCCCTTTTTCCTTTTTCCTCCTTCCTTTTTCCTTTTTCTTCCTTCCCCTTCTCTCCCTTATTTTCCCCGGCCTGGGCCGGCCTGCTGGCCCAAACCCTCCCTTTTCCTTCTTCTGGCCGCGGCCCAGCGAGCCCGGCCGTCCGTGACCCAAAACGCGGCGTTTCGACACTGAAGTCGCTGAAACGCCGCGTCGCGATAAAAAGAAATTATAACCGTTGCCTGTCGACGCGAGCGCTGCGTTTTCGCCAAACCTCGCCCAAAACGCAGCGTTTCATTTAAAGGAAGAAGAAACCGCGCGGTCCGGCCGGTTTCCCTTCCCCTTCTTTCTTTCCCCTGGACCGCCGGTCCAGCCCTTCCTTCCTTCTTCTTCCTCGCGACGCCACCGTTTCTCCTCGCCTGCAACTCGATCTCGCCGGAAAACGCAGCGGCGAGCGTCCCGTCCCTTCCGTCCTTCTCTCCTGTCTTTTCACCCCTGACTGACCTTCCCTTGCGATGTGACCAATCGGGCAGTCGTTTCCCCGCACGCAAGCTCTGTCTTCCTCTCCGGCGGGTCTCGATCTGCAAATTTGCAGACCTGCTCCGGTCAGCCTCGCCGGACACGCATCCACCTACCCTCTGACCCTCCCTCGCATCCTTGTCGTTTTCCCGTCCCAATCCCTCTATAAATAGCCCCAACCCCTGCTTGAATCGGGTTCGAAAAACCTGGAACCCCAAGAAGCCCCGTCGCGCCGCCCCACTTTCAGCCGCCGTTTCCTCCGCCTTCGGCCACCGTTGCCGCCTGCCCACACTACCACAATCCTCCCTGCACCACCCTCTACACAACCAACCTCCTTAGCCTCCCTACCTTGCCCCGCACGCGCCGCATTGACCGTGCGAAAATACCCTCCCGGACAGCCCTCGACCCCCCCTGGCGCCACCTTCGCGCCGCCACCGCCGGCCACACCGCCGCTTGCAGCGCCACCACCACCCCCCAAAACGACCAGCAGCTCCTGCCCTACCACCCCGTACCTCCCTTTCCCTCTGGTTTTCCCTCCCCTAGCCTCCACCACCATTTTTCCCTCTCTCCCTTCCTCCACCGCCGCCGCCGCGCCGCCGCGCCGCCGCCACCACCTCTGTCAGGTTGTCAACCCCCTGAACCCTAAGTCCTAAGAAAAAATAAATAAATAAATAAATAAAATAAGTAAATAATAATAAGGGATAAATAAATAAATAAATAGAAAGTGATTATTATTATTCTCGATAATACACTATTACTAATGCTAATATGATTTCAATTATCACTATTATCATTATTATCATTATAGCTATTATTATTTTTATTAGGAGCACTATTATTATAAATAGTATTCTTATTATGGTAGGTATTATTGGTAATTATTATTAATGATATTAAAACACTCACCTTAGTATTTGGATTTGCTAAAATCTACTTTAAGTAGCGATAATCCGTTTAAGTTATCGTAAGAGTAGTAATAACCTACCCTTTATTTATAATTCCCGTCACTAATAGTAGCCTTGGTATTAGGCCATGATAGGGGTAAGATAGGAATTTGATAATTCTGGAAGAGGGAGGTTAACCCTAAGTATTTCTCTCTTATAGGCAACCGGGTCAAACCCCAGGAGGTGTAGGAGCGTGCTCCAAGCCCGGCGCCGATTTAGGTAAGGACGTAACTAAGGCCACTTGTGTGCACTGCATGTTTTAAGTGTCTTGTATGCTTTGTGCGGTTGTATGCTATAATCCTGTATATTATCTGTGTATTTGTGTAGCGTAGCATGGAACCGAGGTACGTCCCCGTGTTCTCGTCTTTGTGTACTAATATATGGTGGAACAAGAATGATGTGATGTGATGTGATGTGACCCTATGTCATGCATGTTGGGTTATGTGAGGGAGTGTGGTGAAGTGGGGGACTTGAAAAGAAAAATAAGCGGTTAGAATAACCAAAGGGAAGTATGTTGGCTAAACTAGGTATGGACGACCTAAGGAATTCACCATTTGTGAGATAATGAGGAGAAGGTGGAATTAAATAAACAAAAGGGTGGGTATAAATTAAGGTTGCATGGGGAAGTTCGGGTTTGCTTGGTGATATTATGGGTGGTATTGTGGTATTAGGGTTTGCATGGCGGTATTATGGTTGGTATGGTAGTATTAGGATTGCAAGATAGTATTAGGGTTGGTACGGTGTTATTAATGATCACTTGGTAGAAGTAACGTCTTATGGTGGTATAGGGTTTGCGTGATGGTATTAGGGTTTGTGTGATGGCATTAGGGTTTGTAAGGTGGTATTAATGATTACTTGGGGGTATTAATGGCTTATGGTGGTATTAGGGTTTGTGTGATGGCATTAGGGTTTGTACGGGGGTATTAATGATTACTTGGTGGTATTAATGGCTTATGGTGGTATTAGGGTTTGCGTGATGGCATTAGGGTTTGTATGGTGGTATTAATGATTACTTGGTGGTATTAATGGCTTATGGTGGTATTAGGGTTTTCAAGGTGGTATTAGGGTTTATATAGTGGTATTAATGATTACTTGGTGGTATAAATGGCTTATGGTGGTATTAGGGTTTCGTGATGGTATTATGGTGGTTATGGTCAAATAAGGGTAAGAGTGGTTAACCATGGCCTGGTGTGGACAATCATGGTTCGTATGGCTGTTTAGAGTTGTTTGGTGTGATTATGTGTATTATTGAGTAAAGTATAGTTATGAATGTGGAATTTTACCGTTTGTGATGTGTAAAGAATGTAGTGAATGATTTATGCATGTCAAGGACATGATGTGATTCAATAAGATACGAATAAGACATTAATTACGTAAAGTGAAAGACTGATGAGCCCGACCTAGTCCGTTCCACCGGTTATGAATAGTGGTCAGAGGCGTTCTGCCCTGTGCGTTTCGTGCCGATCCACCGGCTATAATAGTGGTCAGAGGCGTTTTGCCCTGTGATTATATTTCCGGACCACCGGCTATAATAGTGGAGGGATTCGGGCTCGACAGACCCAAATGAATAAGTTAAACCACGGGAAAGATACTAATCACTTACAGTGGAACACCATGTAAGTGCGGGGCCAGTCCGTTCCACCGGTTATGAATAGTGGTCAGAGGCGTTCTGCCCTGTGTTTTGTTTCCGGACCACCGGCTATAATAGTGGGGGTCTCCGTGCTTATAGGTTAATGAAGAATGTGTGAAAAGAGATTATTATCATAATAAGAAACGACGGACATTGTATGAGCATGATTCAGCTTTCCGCTTACTTATCCTGATGTATGGCTGACGTGTTGAGCATGTATCTTGTGCATGATTGCATGTTGCTTTTATGATTGTGTCGTGTAGCCTACGTGTTGTGATTGTATGCTTGGCCTTAGCGTCTACGCCTTACTCAGTACTGGACCCGTACTGATACTGCCTTGATTGACCGGGTCCTGTGATGATCCACCGATGGTGGGGAGCAGACCTTTGATGCAGGTCTTGATCGTTTACTAAATTGGGGTGGAAGGCTGGATCTGAGTGAGTAAGTGGTCCGGATAATTACCCTTCGAAAATCGTGTGGTTTAATCGTATTTGTCTTTAGAGGATACAAATGTTGTATTTAACTTTTCAAGGGTTTTATCGTATCTTGCTATTCCGTTATTTTAAGTATTCTAATATATGGACCTTTTAAATTGTATTTCGGAATGTAACTTTTACCTTCGCACTCTGATTTGTAGAACTCGTGGTTTATGAATGGTTGTTCTGGTTTTATTTCTTTCTAGCCTTAGCACTTGGTATCGGGTCGGTAGTTATGGATCGATCTGGTACTAAGTGTGGCGGTAATGCCCCCGAGTTTACGGTTTTAGTTCTCTTGCTTCCGCAAAAACTTTTGAGTTAAACGAAATTTTTCAGTAGTAAATTTGGGGGTGTTACAAATATGCCCATAATTGTAGCCACAGACCTGTGTTTTACTTATTAGGGAAAGAATGTGAATTAGGACCATGGTGAAATATGTACTGTACCTGTGAAGTATGTCTTTATTTATGATCCAAGATCTTTAGGTCGTTTAAATGAAATGTGAAAGAGGACCATGATAAAAGATGTATCATAAAAGATGTCTTGTATTTTGATGAAAGAAATATTTACCTATATGGTGAAAGATTTTTATGTTTATGTTAGAGAAAGTTTTTTGTATGTTAAATAATGTCTCCTGTTTTATATTGAATATATTGATGGTAGAATATCAATTTAATATTAGTGAAATATTAGTTTCAATTATAATGAAATATCATTTAAGTTATGATAAAATATTAGTTTTATATATGTTGAAATATTGGTTATATTTTATCGTGAAAGATCAACTTTGGTAAAAAAATCAATTATATTATGATGAAAATTTAGTATTTAGATATGGTGGAATATTGACTCTATTCTATAGGAAAAGATAGCTCAACACTCGTGAGATATTAGTCTAATGTTTGTGAAAAATTAGTTTATATATGGTAAAATATTAACTATATTATATGGTAAAAGATAAATATAACATCAATAAAAAATTAGTTTTGTATATGGTAAAATATTATTTTATAGTATAGTGAAAGATATTTACTAATTATTTTTAAGTCAAAAGTATATCAATATAAATATCTATTTGTAGAGAAAACTATCACAAATAATATGATATATATTTCTTTTTACTTTTTTAATAATTCTCCTAAAATATATTTTAACTTAAAAAAATAATGGCATCATAATAATGTCAGCAAGTTGTACAATAAAGGAGAGTGAAGTGATATGTATTGACAATTTTTAATATGTGCTCATATATTAGAGAATCAACTATTATAGTGGTCCAACTTTAATAATTTTCCTAAGTCGGCTATATGCTTTTATTTTTATTTTAAGTTAATCACTGATGGTTGTATATATTCTATTTCAGTCATTGTAATTATTGTGTTTGTAATATTTTGATCCCTTTAATTATAATTACAATAGGTCAAAATCCAAAGTACATCCATCGAAATATGAGAAATTTAAATTTCCATAACTAACTTAAGAAAATAAAAGTATAATGAACTTTTAGTTATTAAAGTTTAGCGACCAACTTACTGTTTATCTCGTTTGAAAATACTATATAATAAATTTTGATAAAAAGAATGATAATTTTAAAATAATTCTAGAAATAATGAATTATGCCACCTAAAATAAACTAATAATTAAACTATAATACGATTGTCAAACGATGCCTTCCTACCTCTATACCTTATCATAGCAAAAACATATTACCTGTGTCTTGTCTCTTCCCCTAATCCCCTTTACATACAAAGACAGAGTAGAGCAAAATAGAGGAAATGCAAGGAAAAGGCAAGACAAAAAGAAAGGGCACCACCAAATTTCAAAAACAAGGTGTAATTCTCGCTTAAGAGCTTGTGAAAATCATATCGATGATGTTTGAGCTTATAACACACCCTATTGTCTCTCTATCACATCTTATTCACTTCAACTCTGTTGCTTCTGCTACTTCTTAACCATTGGACGACGATGATAGGACAACCATCTATGAACTATTGCTTGGAATAAAGAAGAGCATTCCAACAGGTCAACGAATTTTTTCCTATTTATTTTTGTGATTTGTTCTGCACCCACAAGTATTTGCGATGTTTGTAAAACTAATTTTCTTATACATTGTACTTTTATAGTTGTATTATTGAGCTTCATTCTACCCTCTATATCTTCAATTATTATTATTATTATTAATTGTGAAAAAGCAATATATATCAAGCATTGAAATTGGTATTACAAGTTAGAAATGACATTGAAAAAGAAGGAGAAGATAGAGACTTATGTTGTGTATGTTATATTTCTAATCTCATCTCATACCTGATACAATAATTAAATGTTTCCTTGTGTACTAACTAATCTCCCTAACTGGTCTTAGTTGGTTATCACCTTTCTAACAAATCTAACAAATGTGCAACATAACAACCATATATGAATACACAGCACGTATACATGTTCACATCCCCCTCAAGCTGGATTGAGAGAGAAACGAACAAGGCCAAGCTTGAAAGACAAAAAATCATGTTGCTATGCACCAAGCAGTTTGGTCATGATGTTTACCAACTGAAGACTGGACTTCACATGAGAAGTATGCAAGAATCCATTTCGATCAAGTCTCGAATGAAGTGATAATCAACATTAATATTCTTGGTTCTCTCGTAAAAAATAGGTTTGAGCCAATGGCCTTCTTGTTAGGAGGAAGGGTAGTGAGCTTTCATGTGTTGTTACTTTCAAGAGCTATAATTTCCTATTGTTTGGCCTCAATCCAATGAGAGCTTATCCTTTACGTGTGCATATGAATGAGGCTCTTTGACAGCAAATACACTGGAAATGAAAATCATGTAGTTAGATGAGTAAAAATGGAGGAAAAATTAACAAGAGAGAGGATGGTAATGTGTGAAGGTAGGTAAGAACAATGGAAGTCCTATAAGATAGTAGGAACCTATTTGGCCTTGGTGGAATGACGAAGAGGAGTTTGAGGAGGAATTATAGTTGGGTTAGCGGGAGGCAAAACTGGGCATATATGTAATACTCCAAAATCCTAATTTAAAAATTAAAGATAAAATAAAGATTAATATATGAGATTTAATTAAATATATCATTTTTAATAAAATAATGATATTATAATAAAAATAATTAAAGCCAAAAAGGAGAAAAATAATATAGGGATCAAATTAGTGGAGGCTAGAATAATTTACTAAATAAAATAAATTTTAAGTAAGTTATAATAATAATTTATAAACTAATAAAAAATTTATTTATTTATTTTTTCTAATTTTATTATTCCTAAAATTTCAAAAAAAATCCCAAAACACCCCAACTACCTCACTTTTTTTTCCTTTTTCTCTTCTTTTCTTCCTTTTCTTTTCCTTTCTTCCTTTTTCTTCCTTTTTCTTCTTTTTCTTTCTTTTCCCCCTCCTATGTCAATCTGGGCCTCGCCCAGCACAACCCAACCCTCTCCTCTCCCCCTCCTCTTCTTTACTTCCTCGCGCAGCCCACTCCTCCTTTTCTTTTTTTCCTCTCACATGGCCCATCGCTGCTCCCCTTGTTTTTCCTTTTCTCTCCCTCTCTTTCCCCCCTTTCCTTTTCTACCCTCACCCCTACCTTTCATCTGCACGCCTGTGTGCGCCACTGCCATTTTCGCAGCTCTCCCTACCTTCTCTCCCTCGTCCTTTCCTCTTTCGACCATGCAAGGCATGCAGTTAGCACGTCCCCTACATGCTCCCCTTGCACGTCCCTCTCCCTCACCTGCTCCTGTCCCCCTTTGCAGGCCTATACCGCCTGCAACTGCCGGCCGACAGCCACCTACTCCTCCCTTTATCCTCTTCTGTCCCTTGTCCTCTTCCCCTTCCCTACGCTGATAAAATCCCCCTCACCCTCTTCTCCCCTCTTTTTCTACCTTAATTCCCTCCTGTCACCCTTTATCCTGTCGCCCCTTCAGACGTTGCTGCTATCGCCACCTAGCCGCGCCACTATCCTAACTTCCTCCCTTCCTCTTCCTTGCACCACCCTCCACCAAAAAAAAACTCCCTCCATCCCTAAATCTCCCTCCTCTTCTCTCCCAACCTGTGTAAAGTGGGCAACTTGAGCTAAGGAGAAGTGGAAAAAAGCCTAAGTACTTTATTACCTAAGGGTGATAAAATAAAGGAAGAATGATAATAAAATGAAGGGTTGGAGTAAGTCTTGCATGGAAGTGTAAGGCTTGCACGGGGGAAAAGTTTACATGAAAAAAAGTTGATTTAAGGTTTAAACATGGCAAAGAAAGAGTACTTTGAGTGATTGGAGTCTTTAGGGAAAAGATAGTATGTGGGCTGGTAGAAGTATGCATGGGAGCTTAACCAGGGTTTTTGGGGAAAATCCCTAAGTAGGGGAGTGTTATGAGAGGGTTGCTAGTGGTCGGTTGGAATTAGGGTTGAGGTTAGAATGGTGCTTATGAAGGGTGTGAGTCAAGTGAAAATGAGGGTGGAGTGTGTGTGTGATGGGATGGTGTAAAAGAAAAGAGGAGTATTAGGGTTTTGGGGTGGCCAACTAAGATTTCTTAGACCCATGTGTAAATTAGAGAGTAGTGTTGTGATGCTTGGAGTAGGTTGAGTAGAGGGATGGTGTTGGATTCAAAGGGAAGTATAGGTTATGATGTGTTTATCAAAGTAGAGGAAGGTTGGATCGAAGACTGAAGTGTTGAAGATGTCACCCACGGAATTATGCAAAAGAAACGAAGGCTTAAGAAGGATTATAATCGCAGAAAACAGGTTGCAAAGATAGGTATGTTCGACTAGTTTGAATCGGGTTTCAAAACGTCAAAGCTTGAGTTCAATAGAGGAAGGTAATTTCCCAAACTTTCCTTGCTCAATGACGACTCAAATTGAGAGAGATAGACGCCAGCTAGCTATGCTCAAATTTTTATTCAAATTCTGTATATTCATCTTATGATTTCATGCGCACAAGTGAGTGTATATATAGGTAAGTTCCAGCCGGTTGAACAAGCTCAATCAGCCGGTCCTTAGCCTTAATTCAAGCCCATTAATCTTGGTTGAATTAAGCCCATAAAACACTTAATCCTAATCATAATATCATTGGTTAAATAATACTAAGGATTAATATTACAAATACAATTAACTATGATACATACATAAAATTATATCAAACACTAACTTACATAAAATACACTTAGGGTTAAGGTTTACAACAAGTTAATACAACTAATGATAATCATCACCATATCTTCTTGTTGTAAGGTATCATCCCATGTATGCCATAGTCTTGCATGCTTTGAATATTTGTACACATTAAAGTGTATTTACATCTTCTTATTGCAAATATGTGACATATCTACAAGAACAACTTGAATGGTTTTCAATATCAAGTATATACAAATTATTAATAATATTTAACATGATAGGCTCCAACATTAAGAAAGCTAATTCTTCCTTACCTTGAGAATTAAGATGAACATGACAATCATTAGATTCATTAGATGCTCCTACATCATTCTCTCCAAGTTGAGAAGAATTTGCCCTCAAATTTTTATCAGAATAATAATCACCAACATTAAAATTTTTTGAAATTCCACCATAAGATTCTAGAAGTTCAAGTTCATAAGCATTATTTCAAAACTTTCTTAGTATTTTAAATGGACCATCAGCTCTTGGTATTAGTTTATTTTTACGTAAATTAGGAAATCTTTCTTTACACAAATGTAACCTAACTAAGTCACTAGGAGAAAACACATAAGAGTTTCTATGCTTATTTGCTTGAGCTTTATACTTAGCATTGGCTTTTTCAATGTTATTTTTGATTTTCTCATGAAGTTGTTGAAAACATTGTACTCTATCTTTAGCTTCATAATTTTGCAATTCACCTTTTTTCAAAGGAATCACGTTAATAGGCATGTGAGGATTCACACCATACACCACCTCAAACGAAATAGTTTGAGTAATACTAGATGGACTACGATTATAAGCAAACTCTGCATGAGCTAACTTAGCATCCCAATCTTTAGTAATCTTATTAACTAAACCTCTTAATAATATACCAAGAGTTCTATTAGTTACTTTAGTTTGACCGTCGGATTATGGATGATGCGAAGTGCTAAATAACAATTTAGTACCAAGCATATGCCATAAAATTTTCCAAAAATAACTCATAAACTTGACATCCCGACCAGAAACTATGCTTTTAGGTATTTCATGAAGTTTAACAACCTCTCTAAAATACAAGTCAGCAACATACGTGGAATCATAGATTTTATGACATGGAATAAAATGAGCCATTTTAGAAAATCTATCTACTGCCATAAGAATAGAATCTTTACCACATTTCATTCTTGGTAACCCTAGGATAAAGTCCATACTAACTCTTTTCCATGGTTTATCAAGAACGGGTAAAGGTGTGTATAAGCATTTATGAAAGTAACTCTTACTCTTTTGACACGAAGAACATCTACTTATCATAGCTTGTACATGTTTAACCATTCTTGGCCAATATAAATTTTCTTGTAATAATTCCATAGCTTTATGTATACCAAAATGTCCCGCAATGCTACCTTCATGTATTTCCTTGATTAGCAAGTCTCGAACACTAGATCTATTAATACAAAGTGTATTTAGTCTAAACAAAAATCCATCTTGTATGACATAATTTCCATGGTATCCATTTTCTTTACATACACTAAACATGTCCTTAAAATCTTCATCCTTAGGATATAAGTCTTTTATCATTTCAAAACCTAAGATTTTTGCATCCATCATAACAAGTAATGTAGATCTACAAGAAAGAGCATCAGCGACTACATTTTCTTTACTATCTAAATGTTTGATAGAGAACACAAAGGATTGTAAGAAATTTACCCATTTTGCATGTCTCTGATTAACTTTCTTTTGACTATGTAAGTATTTTAAACTTTCATGATCCGAATGTAACACAAAGGGTTTTGGTCTTAGATAATGACTCCATATCTCTAGACTTCGTATGATGGCAAAGAATTCCTTGTCATAAGTTGAATAGTTAAGTTTGGTTCCATTCAACTTTTTAGAGAAAAATGCTATAGGTTTCTTTTCTTGGGAAAGTACTCCTCCTATTCCAACTCCACTAGTATTACAAGTCACTTCAAAAAGAAGGTTAAAGTTGGGTAAGGATAGAACAGGGGCATGACAAAGTTTATCTTTTAGGGTTTCAAAGGCTTGTGTAGCTTCTTGTCCCCAATAAAATTCATTATTTTTCATGAGTTGAGTAATAGGTGTAGCTATAGTAGAAAATTCCTTAATGAATCTTCTAAAAAAACTAGCTAATCCATAAAAAATTCTCACATCATAAACATTTTTAGGGATAGGCCTTTCTTTTATAGCCCTAATCTTATTAGGATCTACTTTAATACCTTCTCCACTAATAATATAGCCTAGGAAAACTACACTTGGAAGCATAAAATCACATTTCTCAAGTTTTACATATAGTTTAGCTTTCCTTAGCTTATCAAATAATTTCTTCAAATGCACTAGATGATCATAACTATTTTTGCTATACACAAGAATATCATCCAAATATACAATAATGAAATCACCAAGGAAAGGTCAGAGAACTTCATTCATAAGTCT
Organism: Tamarix chinensis; assembly: GCA_030549775.1. Classification (NCBI taxonomy): domain Eukaryota; kingdom Viridiplantae; phylum Streptophyta; class Magnoliopsida; order Caryophyllales; family Tamaricaceae; genus Tamarix; species Tamarix chinensis. The sequence continues at coordinate 73,731,861 of CM060179.1, read as the reverse complement.
CATAAATGAGATAGGTGCATTACATAACCCAAAAGGCATAACCATCCACTCATAGAGACCATATTTTGTTTTAAAAGTAGTTTTGCATTCATCTCCATCTCTAATCCTTAATTGATGATATCCACTTCTCAAATAAATTTTGGAAAATACTTGTGCACCACAAAGTTCATCAAGCATATCATCTAATCTAGGCATAGGAAATCGATATTTGATAGTAATATTATTCACATCCCAAGAATCTATACACATACGCCAAGTATCATCTTTTTTAGGCACTAGTAAAGTAGGAACACTACAAGGAATCATACTTTCTCTTACAAATCCTTTATCCATAAGCTCTTGTATTTGTTTTTGTAATTCCTTAGCTTCTTCTATGTTACATCTATAAGATGGTTTATTAAGAATAGGCATACCGGGAACAAGATCAATGGCATGTTCTATACCTCTTTTAGGTGGTAATCCAGAAGGTAAGTCATCAATAAATACATCATTATACTCAGCAAGCAACTTAATTAGATTAAGACTTTCAATTTGTTGTTTTTCAGGTTTAGAATCTTTAGAAACTAAAGCACAAAAAATTCATTCTTCTTCTATGAATTTTTCTATAGCCTTTTCATGTAAAAATAATCTCTTTTTGTCATTACTCAAAGGCATATGATCACATAAAGAAGGTGTGAGCCTATACAATTGCTTTTCTTTTTTCACCACATATTCATTAGTTACCCCATCATAAGTTGCTTTTCTATCATATTGCCATGGTCTACCCAAAATTAATCCACAAGCATCCATAGGTAAAACATCACATAGAACTTCATCATGATAGTCTCTAATAGAAAATGTGATTAAAACTCTTTTGTTTACTTTAGCTCCTTTATCCTTATTTAGCCATTGTAAAGAATAGGGTTTGGGATGATTATTAGTTTTCAAACCAAGTTTATTAACCATTTCCTCACTAGCAACATTTTTATATGAACCACTATCAATTATGAGTCTACAAACCATGTCACCTATTTTACACTTAGTTTTAAAAATTTTCTCTCTTTGAGTAGGTGTAACACTAGGCTGTATTTGTAAAACTTTTTGAATTATAAAGCATGGGTCTCCTTCTTCCTCTTCCATAGTTAATATATGATTAGGAGATTCAAATTCTAATTATTCATCATCACTACATGGTTCCATGTTTTCTATTTCATGTAAGGTTAAGGCTTTTTGGAGCAAAATGTCCATATCCTTTACATTTGAAACATTGTTTATTTTTCATTTCAACTACCTTATTTTTACCTTTATCATCTCTATAATTCTTTTTATCATATGAAAATGTTGATTTAGGTGTAAAGGTATTAGAATAGGGTTTTATTGAAGTTGAAGCATTAGACTTAACATAGGCTTTAGTTGATTTGGTTTGTATTTCAAATTTCATATCCAATTTAATCAAGTAATCAAGAGAATCATAAGAGTACATGTCAACTTTGTCTCTTATTAAATTATTCAAGCCACCTAATTACCTAGCACACTTTTGTTCCTTTCTTTCATGAACATCACAAATAAGGGCTAGTCTTTCATATTCTCTAGTGTATTCTTCTACACTAAATAAACCTTACCTTAGAGTAGTCATTTTAACATACATATCTTGCTCATACTCTCTAGGCACAAATTTCTTTCTTAGAAGCTTTTTAAGTTTTTTTCTAATATTTTATTTTAGACTTCTCTTGTCTTTCTCTTGTTCGCTTTAAATTATCATACCAAATTCGAGCAAACTTTTTGAACTTTAGAGTAGCTAATTTGCATTGTCTTTCATTATCATATTCTCTAAATTCAAACATAGCCTCAATCCCAAGCAACCATTCAAAAAATGACTCCACATTCAAATCACCATAAAATTCAGGATGATCAAGTTTAATACCTTGATCTTCATGGTATGCATTTCTTATTTGGAATGTAGGTGGTCTTCTTTGGTTGCTTGAGCCAAAGGAACTCATCTCGTCTTCTCCATCTTCATGGTGATACATATTGAAATGTCCACGTCCACTCTTGGCATGGTAGATAGGCTTCATTCTTCCTTCCACACTATCATGTGTGGTTTCCATGCGAACTTGCCATGGCTCATGCTTTTCTTGTTCGGCCAATTTAGCTTCCACACTTTATAGTTGATGTTGCAGTGTGTTTTGAGTTTGCAATTGAGAATCCATGTGTGTGGTGAGGTTCTTGATGGACTCCACCAAGTTACACACTTCTTCACTAGCCATGGTGAAGGTTGACACACAACTCTTCTTATTGCACACAATAAATTCCATAAAGTGTAGGTGCTGGAATTTGTTTTTCCTGCAACCAAATAAGGCACAAACTATTGATAATTCACAGTCAAATTACAATCACTACCTACAATCCTTGATTAGGCACAAGGGAGATAATGTAGCCACCAGAACAACCACTACACGCAGGTACACAAGAGATGGGAGTGGTATTCTATATATGGCATAAAATCCAGCCACATAAAATCATAGCATGTTGATTTCTTTCTTCAACATATGCTCGTCTTCAAGTGGGAGATTCGTGCTGGTTACTTCATAGAAGATGTAGAGGAGATCTAGAGGGATAGGATTGAGTGTTTCTTTGAGAGAAAAATGAGGAGAAATGGTTCTAATAGGCCAGGATACAGACACCTGTCTGGTTTGGTAGACACTGAGATGGTTTCCAAGTCTCGGCCTTTTTATGTTCTTCTCAGTTTGATACACAAATGGAAAATGAAATGGGTTTATTAACACTATATCACGCACAAATAGAGAGTAGAATTAAGAAGGAATGAGGTGCTGGGGATGCACAAAATTTTAGCACACAAGGCGACACAAAGAAACTGTTGCGCCTGAACTGCAACACTGGCGACATTTTATATGAATGGTTAGGGAAAATACAACAAGATCATTGTAAGATTGCAAGTACTTCGAGCAATAACTTCAAGAACAATTTAAGAAGATCATAAAGAAGCAAGAATTAAAGGGAAAGGTTGAGTTATCATGGAGTTCTTGATGCAAGAACACACATGTGATAACCTGGTCTGCAAGGAGAGGATTTATGCGACAGCTTCAATTAGTCAAAGCTTTGATACCAAAAATGTTGTGTTTATCAAAGTAGAGGAAGGTTGGATCGAAGACTGAAGTGTTGAAGATGTCACCCATAAAATTAAGAAAAAGAAATAAAGGCTTAAGAAGGATTATAATCAAAGAAAATAGGTTGTAAAGATAGGTATGTTTGACTGGTTTGAATCAGGTTTCAAAACGTCGAAGCTTGAGTTCAATGGAGGAAGATAATGTCCTAGACTTTCCTTGCTCAATGACAACTCAGATTGAGAGAGATAGACGCTAGCTAGCTATTCTCAAAATTGTATTCAAATTCTGTATATTCATCTTATGATTTCATGCGCACAAGTGAGTGTATATATAGGTAAGTTCCAGCCGGTTGAACAAGCCCAATCAACCGATCCTTAGCCTTAATTCAAGCCCATTAATCTTAGTTGAATTAAGCCCATAAAACACTTAATCCTAATCATAATATCATTGGTTAAATAATACTAAGGATTAATATTACAAAGCTATACAATTAACTATGATACATACATGAAATTATATCAAACCTTAACTTACATAAAATACACTTAGGGTTAGGGTTTACAACAAGTTAATACAACTAATGATAATCATCACCATATCTTTTTGTTGTAAAGTATCATCTCATATATGCCATAGTCTTGAATGCTTTGAATACTTGTACACATTAAAGTGTATTTACATCTTCTTCTTGCAAATATATGACATACCTACAAGAACAACTTGAATGGTTTTCAATATCAAGCATATACAAATTATCAAGAATATTTAACATGATAGGCTCCAACATTAAGAAAGCTAATTCTTCCTTACCTTGAGAATTAAGATGAACATGACAATCATTAGATTCATTAGATGCTCCTGCATTAGGCTATGTATGGAAAAGAGAGGCTAGGACCGCATAGGCCAGTTTAGGGTTTTCAAGGGGAAACCCTAGTAAGTGATGGTAAGCTTAGGTGGAGAAATGGGAAGGTGTGCCTTGAACCACATACATGGGGGCTTTCGATTCATGGTGAGTAGGGTGGAAGGTGAAAAAGAGGTCTTGGAGTCTTGGGGAGTGTAGAGGTCCTAAGTTATGTGATAGTGATCATTTAGGGAGTTTGGGGGTGGAAGAGTAATAATGGGAAGTCCTTTGGGGTATGCATATTTGGTAGGGAATTACTTATTGAATAAGACATGAATAAAACACTAACCATTTAAAGTATAAGACTATTGAGCCAAATCCAGATTGATCCACTAGTGAGAATAGTGGCCAGGTGCATATTGTCCTGGAGACTAATCCACCGGCGAATAATAGTGGTTAGGTGCATTTTGCCCTGGAGTGTTTTCGATCCAGCAACTATAATAGTGTGGGATCCCGAACTCAATAAACCAAACCTTAAATGTTAACAAGTCATGAGAAAAATACTAATCACGTATAGTAGAACACGATGTGAGCCTGGGCCAGACCGATCCACTAGTAATAATAGTGGCCAAGAGCATTTTGCCCTAGAGACCGATCCATTGGCAAATAATAGTGGCCAGGAGCGTTCTGCCATGGAGTGTATTTCGATCCACCGACTATAATAGTGGGGTTCTCGTACTCACATGGATATAATTCGAGAGATGTGTGAAGATGATATTAATGGCCTAATTTCTAATAATGATGATTAATCAAAATGACTTACTGCATACATTATCTACCTTTTTCATGTTATGCTTTGTCTTAGCCATATGGTTACCTTACTCAGTACGTAGTGTACTGATCACCCCTTTTATGGGTGCTAATTATTCCCACGATCAGTGGCCCCTCCTGAGTTTGTGCATGTAGGAGATGATGCTTTTGATGACTTTGATGATTACGATGCCTTGGGTGGGACTGAGTGATGATCTGTTGTACCTATTGTAGGGTCTGAGAGGGTGTTCTCTAGACTTATCCTTATCTATTTTACTATCATTTTTATTGCCCCCATAGTGGGTGTGTTTGTATTTAATTTTCTTTCTATATTAACTCTAACATGTGCGTACTCTGATTTTAGTTATGAAATGTTGAACTTTTATGGTTTTATTTGATTATTCGCATTACTAATTTTAGTCCCTTAGCTTTATGGTTAGTGTGAGATTGTCAATGGGTCAATCTTGTATTGATCACAGTAGTAGCACCCTCGTTTTTAGTATATGGTTTTTTGTAACAAATGAAAATCTTCAACTACAAATTTTTGGGGTGTTACAAGTTGGTATTAGAGCGTTAGTTCTGATGACCACGCTTTATTTTTAGAAATTTTTTGGAATAACAAGTTTTTCTCCTTATTTTAAAAATGTTTTATACCCTAAAAAGTTTTTCTTCTTTAAAAACCCTAAGTTCGGGTTCAATGGTGAGGATACGAAAGGGTACTCTAGGAATTTCCCAAAAGGGAAACAATGTGTGGTAATTGTGTCAAACCAATAGGTTCCCTCCTATCATGTATTTTCTCTTATAGCAAAAACTACATGATGAATGGAAGGGTTGGACGTCTAGAGGAGGCCTTTGAGGCCTTCATGGAGTTCATCTAGCACTAGCTGCTGGTGCTGCCACCACCCCCACCACATCACCTTGAGGGTTCTAGGGAGGATTGACTCTAAAGGGTCATTAGGCATCACCCTTCACTGTACATGGGTGAGGAGGACCCCGTGGTTCTTGAGGGGTGGATCTGAGATATGGATCGCACCTTTGAAACTATAGACTGCCTTCTAGCTCAACAATCCATCATTGCAGCATTCTTCTTGAGGGGCGTAGTAGATGCCTGGTAGGTCAAGAACTGCACTTAGGACGGTCCCCCGATGACTTGGGAGGCATTCAAGGAAGCCCTATGTTCCAGATTCTACCCCAGAGAGCTTGAAGAGGGATAAACTCAAAGAATTTATGCATCCCACCTAGGGTAACATGACGGTTAGGTAGTACTATGCTCGCTTCACCGAGCTACTCCTATTTACCCTAGAAATTGCTGCTAATGAGTCCACAGTTGTGTTACAATTTGAGTAGGGGATGAACTTCAACATCTGTGGCATGATGGGAGTGGTGGTCTTCATAAACTTGGCCACCCTATACAAGCGTGCTTGTATTGCTGCCACTCTAGTCTAGGAGCAAGCATCTATCCTAGGGAAGAGGAGACCGGAGGGCCAAAGCTGCGGGAGTAGGAACCAACCCCGAGTAGGAGGACCCTTGGGACACCAACAAAGGGGTCAGTTTAGAGGTCAGGGCCCACCCAAGGGGTCCTTATGCAGACGTCGTGGTAGGAACCACCCAGACAAAGATTGTGGGTGGGGGTAGGCTTGTGACCTACCTGAATTATGGAAGGTTGGGCCACCAATTATTCAAGTGTTTGAGACAGCAGCGTTTCTCGTAGCCCTAGGATCAGCAATACCAGTAGAGGAAACCTTTGATTCCCTAGTAGCAATCTTACTAGCAGCATGCACGAACCTCATCCCTGTAGTTCCAATAGAGAGCACCTACCCTAGCCGGTACACTAGTTTGGGATGTTGAGCGAAGGCCTTAGGGACCACGGCCTTTCCCTCAGAGAGGAGCTTCGTCAGGCGGGTGCCTGAATGTGATCAGCCAAGCAAAAGCTGATTGTTAGCGGGACATCATCACTAGTATGTTCACCATACTATTTTTTTCCAGTGCATGTTCTTTTTGATTCAAGTGCATCTCTACCGTTCGTGTCCACTTCTTTTGTTGCTAAGGCTGAGCTATCATCATCTACTAGTGTAGCATTATCTGTGATGCTTCCTTCTAGTGATAGGATGGATTGTACCAAATTATACTCAAATGTGGCCTTAGTCATTGGTGGGGTAAACTTCTTAGTGGACCTGATAGGGATGGACTTACAGAATTTTGGGAATGGAAATGCTTGGGAGGTATTGGACGGTGATCGACTATACTTAGGAGCGTGTGGTACTACAAAGCCTAAAAGGTATTAGGGTTTCATATAGAAAGACAAAGCCTAAGCCCACTACCAAAGTGGTTCAAGGAGTTGCACTATACTCCTTGGTCCAGAAGGGGAACCCATTGTACTTATGAAATATGCAAGAGCTGAACAAGGACCTGGAAGCTCTAGAGGGTATTCTAGTAGTTAGAGATTTTTTGGATGTATTTCTAGAGGAAATATCGGGTATGCCCCCAGTTCATGAGATTGATTTCATTATTTAGTTAGTACCAGGAGCTAAGCCTATGTCAAGAGCACTCTACCATATAGTATCCGTTGAGCTAAAGGAACTTAAGACCCAGCTAGAGGAGTTGTTGGAGTATGGGTACATAAAAACAAATGTGTCACCCTAGGGAGCACCAGTCTTGTTTTTTAAGAAGAAGGACGAGAGCCTCAATATGTATATAGACTATCGGAGGCTGAACCAATTGACTATAAATAATCGGTACCTTCTCACAAGGATTGATGATCTCTTCGACTAGTTTGGGGCCACAGTTTTCTCCAAGATTAACCTAAGATCGGAGTATCAATAGTTGTGGATAGCAGATGCTGACATTCTGAAGATCACCTTCCAGAATACAAACACTATGAGTTCACGGTGATGCCTTTTAAGCTCACCAACAATCCTATAGTGTTCATGGACTTAATGACGAGGATCCTCAGACCCTTCCTCGATCAATTTGTGGTGGTGTTTATCAATGACATCCTGGTATACTCTCAAGGGAATGAAGAGCATGAGTAAAATCTCTGCATCATATTATCCTTACTATAAGAGTACCGTCTGTATGCAAAGCTGTCTGAGTGTGGATTCCAGCTTTAGGAAGTGTCTTTCCTTGGGCATATAGTGTCAGTTGGGGGAGTATTTCTACTTCTATTGTCTTGCCTTTGAGAAAATGATTGCATGCTTTAGGCTTTATAGAGGGATAGACTTAATAATTGGAGGAGTAGAGTTTCCCTTGGATCTCATGAAGCTTAAACTGCGCGATTTTGATGTAATTGTTGGGATGGATAGGCTAGGGAAGTTTCAAGCATTAATAGATTATATGCAAGAGCATGTAGTTCTTCAAGAACCAAATGGTGTTAGGGTATCCTACCGGAAGTGTGAACCTAACCCATATGTGAAGGTCATATCAACAATCATGTTTAGTACCCTCATTCAAAAGGGGCATCTACTCTTCTTATGTAGTGTTTGAGTTATAAAGTTAGATGAGATGTCGCTAGAGAAAATCCTAGTGATTAAGAGTATTCCGACGTGTTTCTAGATGACATTCCAGGAATGCATCTTGTTTGAGATGTTGATTTTACTGTGGACTTTTTGCTAGGGATAGATCAAGTATTCAAAGCACCATAATGTATGGAACCTACAAAATTGAAGCCTCCCACGAACATGTTAAAGGTTCGTAGTTTTCTAGTATTAGTCGGGTATTACTGACGTTTTGTGTAGAACTTCTCGAAGATTGCCCATCCCCTAACCAACCTTTTGAAGAAGACCATCAAGTTCCAGTGAGACGAGTCTTGTGATGAGGCCTTCTAGGAATTAAAAAGACAGTTGGCCACCACATCTGTCCCGACTCTATCAGAGGGTTCAAAGGGTTTCAAGGTTTATAGTGATGTATCTAAGCACAGACTCGTATGTGTGCTAATGCAGAATGGACAAGTGGTTGCATATGCCTCCCTATAGTTGAAGCGACACGAGTAAAACTATCTGACTCATGACTTGGAGTTAGCCGCAATAGTTTTTGCCTTGAAGATCTAGAGGTACTACTTGTATGGGACCAAGTGAATATTCTTCACAGATTACAAGAACCTCAAGTACATCTTCACCTAGAAAGAGTTGAGCATGAGGCAAAGGAGGTAGTTGGAGTAGTCAAGGACTATGACATTGAGTTGACCTGCCATAAGGTTAAGGCTAACATGGTTGCAGATGCACTAAACAGGAAGACCACATACTCTGTGAACTTCTATGTGGTTGTTAATTGAATGCTAAAGGAATTGACTGGCCTAGAGATCGAGATAATTCAACAAGGTGACCTCAAGGTACGTATGAGTGCCCTATAAATCACTCCTATAATATTTGAGGAAATTTGGGCCTGCTACGACAGAGATTTCAAGCTTGAGAGGATCCTTTGGAAGTTGTAGGAAGGCCAGACCAAAGGGTTTCAGGTACACGAGGATAGTGGCCTCTGCTACAAAGGCTGCCGGTGTGTACCGCAAGGATGTTTAGAGTTAAAGCGCCAAATCTTCAAAGAGGGATACCAAACCCCTTACTCTATTCACCCAGGAGGGGACAAGTTGTATAAGGATCTCAAGAAGGAGTAATGGTGGCCTAGTATGAAGTAGGAAGTAGTTGAGTTGGTGTCCACATGTTAGCCCTATCAAAAGGTCAAGATCGAGCACCACAAACCTGTATGGCTACTTTAGCCTTTATAAGTGCTAAGGTGTAAGCGGGATTCGATCTCCATGGACTTTTTCAGTGGATTAACAAGGACTTGGAGCGGTTGTGACACTATCTAAGTCATCATGGACAAATTAACCAAGTCGCCTGTGTTCATTCTAATAAAGACCACTTGGAGCATAGATTAGTTAGCCAGTGCCTACATGAAGTTCGTGGTTAGTTGGCATGGGCTGCTTGAAGATATTGTCTGAGATAGAGATTTGAGGTTCCTCTCTTATTTCTGAGGAAAGCTACAGGAAGTCTTGGGAACAAAGTTGAAGATGAGTACAACTTTCCATCCCGCTACAGATGGACAGACTTAGAGGACCATACAAACAATAGAGGACATGTCGAGGGCCTGTGTTTTGGATTTTCAAGGTTGTTGGGAGGAGCACCTTCATATAATAGATTTCTCGTACAACAAAAACTACCATGCCAGCATAGGTATGACTCCTTTCAAAACATTGTATGGGCAAAAGTGTAAGACCCCCTTGTGTTGGAGTGATATCAGCAAGACAGTGCTGTTGGGGCTTGAGATGATCAGAGAGTTGACCAGGTAGATCCATCAGATTCAAGATCGAATGAGAGCTGCTCAGAGCTGATAGAAGAGCTATGCTCATTAGAAGCGCTAGAGTAGCAACTTTGAGCTTGGAAAAAAGGTACTGTTGAGGATTTTGCCCACTAAAGGTGTGTAGAGATTCAGTAGAAAGGGCAAGCTGATACATTAGACCCTATGAGATTTTGAAGCGGGTCGGACACATCTCGAGGTTGCATACTAGTTGACACTCCCACCAGAGTTGACGTGAGTTCACAACGTGTTCCACATCTTGCAGTTGCGGCAGTACATTGCTGATCATTTCCATGTGATCCAGGCCGACAAGGTTGAACTTGATGATTCCCTAGCTTACGAGGAGAGAACTATGCAGATCCTTAACACCAAGCTTTGGAAGACCTGTACAAGTGCGGTCCTACTCATGAAGATTATTTGGAGCCGCCATGGGATCAAGGAAGCTACTTGGGAAATTGAGAAGAATATGCGCAAAACGTGCCCAGAACTCTTCGCCTTAGGTATAATAGTCCCTAGTAAACCTCATTTTCTTTAAGGGGTTAGTATCATCGCATTTTATGCTTCTATTTATTGAATCACCTTACAATTGTATTGCCCTATTTCTTACTCCCAGAATTTAAACCAGTGACTTTGAAGACAGAGTCTTTCTTTAAGGGGATAGTGATGTAATACCCCAAAACCCTAATTTAGGAATTAAAGATAAAATAAGGATTAATATGTGAGATTTAATTAAATATACCATTTTTAATAAAATAATGATATTATAATAAAAATAATTAAAGCCAAAAAAAGAAAAAAAATAATGTAGGGATCAAATTAGTGGAGGCTAGAATAATTTACTAAACTAAAATAAATTTTAAATAAATTATAGTAATAATTTCTAAATTAATAAAAAAATTAATTAATTATTTTTACTAATTTTATTATTCCTAAAATTAAAAAAAAATCCCAAAACACCATAACCACCTCACTTTTTTTCTTTCCCCTTTTCCTCTCATTTTCTTCCTTTTCTTTTTCTCTCTTCCTTTTTCTTTCTTTTCTCCCCTCCTTCACAAGCCTAGCCCTCGCCCAGCATGAGCCAACCCTCTCCTCTCCCCCTCATCTTCTTTCCTTCTTCGCATTACCCACTCCCCCTTTTCTTTTTTTCCTCTCGCATGGCCCAACGGTGCTCCCCCCATTTTTCCTTTTCTCTCCCTCTCTTTTCCCCCCTTTCCTTTTCTGGCCTCACCCCTACCTTCCGTCTGTATGCCTGTGTGCGCCACTGCCATTTTCGCAGCTTTCCCTCCCTTCTCTTCCTCTTCCTTTCCTCTTTCGACCATGCAGGGCTTGCAGATGGCACATCCCCTACACAGTCCCCCCTCCCCTTACATGTCCCTCTCCCTCACTTGCCCTTGTCCCCTATGAATCTACCCCCCTTTGCAGGCTTGTACCACCTACCACCGCCGGTCGATAGCCACCTACTCTCTCCTTTGTCCTCTTCTTCCTCCCCTATGCCTATAAAAAACCCCTTACCCTCTTCTCTCCTCTGTTTTCTTCCCTAATTCCTTCTTGTCTCCTTTTCTTCCATTGCCCCTTTAGACGTTGCTGTCGCAGCCACCAAGCCATGTCACCGTCCCAACTTCCTCCCTTCCTCTTCCTTGCACCACCCGCCACCACAAAAAATATAACTTAGCAACATGAAGTGTAGTAGGTGGGAAATAAAATTTAGTGTTCAAATTGGCAAGAGGAAGTGAAGGATGTTGTGAATGATAGTGTTGAGATAAATTTAGAGAAGATTTGTCTCTTCAAAAATGGCATTTCAAGAAATAAAACATTTGTTATTCGCCATATCTTAGACTTTATAGGCTTTTTGTCCACAAGGATAACCAAGGAAGAGGCATCTTATGGATCAAGGTGCAAATTTATTAGTGGTGGGAGTTTGAGCATAACAAAGACAACCAATAATCCTAAGATGATCATAATTAGAAGGCTTGTTGAGTAATTTTTCAAAAGGGGTCATCCAAATGAGAACAAAAGAGGGTAAAAGATTGATTATATGGGTTGCAGGCAAGATACAATCACCCCAAAATCGAATGGGAAGATTAGCATAGAATTAAATTGCATGAGCCATTTCCAATAGATGTTTGTGTTTACGTTCCACCCATCCACTCTATTTAGGGGTGTATGAAACAATCCGATGATGAATACTTCCCTCTTTATGGAACAACTAATGAAAAAATGTGTTAATGATCTAAGTTTTATTGTCACTCTGTACACAATTCACAAAGCTTTTGAATTGATTCTTAACATAGGTAAGGAACCCTACTTGCCTGAACTCCCCCAACAACACCTCCTTTCCTCCTCTTTCTTTTCCTTTATTCCTCTTCTCCCTCCCTTCTTTGTACCCTCTTTTTAGCAACCGATGCTGCTATCTCTATTGCCCTAAGCCACCACTCTATGACCACTAGCCATCATCTACACTTTGCCATCCCTCCTACACCCAACAACCGCCCCAACTCCCCTACATCACTCCCTCAACCCACCTTACCCGAGACCCTTTTTCCCCCTTCGTTCAAATTTTCCTTCCACCCCATTTGCCCCCTTTTCATGCCATGTAAACTTACATTGCCCATGCAGCATGAGTGGTGCTGCATAATTTTAAGGTTACTTAACTATTTTTGAGGTATAATATAGTTTAGTAATAATAGTATTTAATAAGCTTTTTTGATAAAAAAAAATTATTCTTTTAATTATCTACTAATAATATGTTACTTGTGATATTATTTTTAGGTACAATTTTTACTAATCAAAGCTTAAGATTTTAAATTGGGATACCGGTAAAATTTAGTTTTTTCCGGAAATAAGGTAACTGTTATACCCTATTAAAATGTATGGATTTAAGTATGTTAGTACATTAGGCTTTTGGTATGTGTGATCTGTGAAAATGATGTGATGTTATCCAACCTATGATTATTATGATATCTTATATATGGTGTAAAATGTGTGAAAGGGAAAACTAAGAAAAGGGGAGATATTGGTGATAAGTATTATGTGTATATACATGTTATGCAAATTAAATATGGACACTTGTAGTAGAAATAATACTAATATAAGCCCTAGGGGCAATTTGCTCATTTGGACATATCATAGTGTTTAAACTTAAATGAGATGCTTAATGTGTTATATTTGATGCTAAAAAAAAAAGGAATATGGAAGTTTGGTGGAGAATAAGGGTTAGTAGAAATATCCATATGTATGGCCTAGTGGTAAGTTGGTAATTTCCATGTGCGGTGTTGATTATTTTAATGAAAATACATGCTAAGGGTTGTGGGATTTTTAAAATGATGATAAGAGTTTGTAGCATTAAAAGTACTTGTTCTATCATGAAAAATATTATTTTATATTCTAGGGGCATTTTAGTAATTTTACTTATTCATAGGGAATGACTTAAATAAATGTGTATGGTAGGTGATAATGGGTGTTAAGAACAATAATAAGGGTTTTGTGGTATTAAATGAAGCAAGTGGGTCATGGATATTAATATTTTATGTGTTAGGGGTATTTTAATAATTTTATGAGTAAGATTGGTATTTTGGTAATTTTACAAGTAGGAAGGGCATTTTGTAATTTTACAAGTAAGAAAGGTATTTTGGTAATTTTGTAAGTAAGAAATGTATTTTAGTAATTTAACAAGTAAGAAGGGCATTTTAGTAATTTGGTAAGTAAAAAGGGTATTTTAGCATATTTGCAAATAAGAAGGGTATTTTAGTAATTTTGTAAGTAAAAAGGACATTTTAGTAATTTTATAAGTAAGAAGGGATAATTTGGTAATTTTGCATATAATATGGCAATTGGTCTAATGAACCTTCATATTAAGTAAAAAGTGATGCTAAATAAAAGAGAGGGATTTATGGCCTTAGTATCACTTGTTTAAGCATAATCATGAATATTATAAAGCCTAGAGGTTTTTTAATAAATTGGAGTGTATCATAAAGAATATGTATGATTTAGAGTTAAAAGGGTAATTTAGGTTATGCTATGATGTTATTTCCATAAACATGCAAAAGATGCCTTAATTGCTAATTATGCATAAGAATGTGTGCATATTATATTTATGTGTAAGTGATCATTTGGTGTATGGGATACTTTAACTTCATAATCAATAGTGTAATCATAATATGTTAATCTATTATGGCATGTTAATAAATGAAAATAAATTATGTGATGGAAGTGAATGATAAGAGAGGCACCCTTAGCCTTAGGGGCATTTTATCCATTTTAACCTAAGGTGCCTAAGTATGAGTATCAGAATCTAGGATGACCTTAATGGACTATTTAAGTTAACATTAATAATAATACCGATATTGATTACTTCTTCATAATGGAAAAAAATAAAAATGGTTGAACATGTAATTAATGTGTCTCTCATGGTTGCCTTAATTAAGACACTAATACTTAAAGTGAAAGACCTAACAATTGGAAATGGTGGCTCTTTAGGGGTTTAGGGGTCGCTACTCTAAAGACGTAGTTTAACCCATGATTATTCTGGATTTTTCTAGTGTGCTTTAGTGCCCCATATGGGTCCTACATATTACTTTATTTAGCTCTACGGACCTATTTAAGGGGTATGCATACTTATGGATTAGGTGTCATTGACAGTAGGGTACTGTATATCTTTGTGCACCAGTGCGACCAGGGTACTTTCGTGTCCTTATGTTGATAGTTGGTAGGATACTATGCTGCTTGCATGCGCCAGTATGACCGGTGTACCTTTGTATTTTCAGGTTCGTGATCTCCCCCTTGATTTAATAAAATAAAATTGGTGTGCTAATTGAATAGAAAGACACTAATTACTTATAGTGGAACACCACTAGGTTGGGACCATATTGATTATATTATTTGTACCAATCCATCGGTTATAATAGTGGTCAAGAGCGTTTTGTCCTGGAGTTCTATATGTTCGGTCCATGGTTATAATAATAGCCAAGTGCGTTTTGCCCTAGAGTTGTATATGTTTACTAGTCCACCGGTTATAATAGTGGTTAGGTGCATTTTACCCTATAATTGTATATCATGTTTCCGGTCCATCAATTATAATAGTGGGGTCCCCAAACCTACGTGGTTATAATTAGAGAGATAATTATAATTAATATCTAATTAATGGCTTAAGTCTATATAATGATGATTGTACTGTTATGACCTGTTGTTATGTTATGATAGCAGCCTTAGGGCCTGCCTTTGAATGAAGTGGTGGTTTGCATTAGTTGAGTATGATGTTGAATACTTAATTATACTACATTGAGCTTCGCTTGAATGCTCTCTCGATAAGTGTTGTTAATACTAAGTAAATGAACCTTTTAATATTTGATCTTGAAGTACGTGTCTATTTTAATGATTATTGTATCCCATTCTATATATATGTGTAATTTACTATTTTTATGTTGATTAATGTGTTACATGTGTGCCCTACCTTTTAGTTCTATATAAAGGGTTACTCAGTATCATAGTACTGAATGATTCCTTTCGTGGGTCTCTGCCTATTCAATAGGCAATGTCATTTATAGGTTAGCCTACAGGCGTTAACCAGGCTTTATTATTAGGTTAAGAGTATAGGACTATCCCGAAAGATTTTGGATTTTCCTTAAAATTTTTGTATTCCCTTGTTCAATGATTTTTATTCTGTAACCACCAATAGTAGATTTTATTCTTTTAATTTAATTATCACGCTACTCTGTTTTAAGTTATAATCTTGGATTTGTGTAAAATTGGTTTTTGTTTTAGCTTTAGTACTTGGTACCATAGAGGTAGAGAAAAACCGATCTGATACTAAATATGGCGGTAACATCCTTAAAATTTACCATTTTTATTTTTGCTATAATTTTAAAAATAAAATTTTTTAGTAGTAAATTTTAGGGCTATTACACAACTACAATAAAGGAAGTTAACAATTGAATATTCAAGAAAACACTTGCATCATGACATATGGTTTGGTGCTCCAGTGTCAACAATCCGTACTAATTGTTTAGAAGAAGAAGAAGAAGAAAGCACTATAGTATAACCTACAAAGTTTACGTAAGAAAATTTGGATGTGTCATTGCTAAAAGGATGATTGGTGTTCTTTATGGATCTTAAAACTTCTTGTCAGATGGTATTGACAAGTGCAAGGTCAATGTTCATTGAGGAAAAACTTGAATGATTTGTAGATGAAGAGCTATCAAGCACATTATCTAGAGGTTCCTTTGATTAAATCATGTTCACTAATGTCTTATTATTATTGCCGGAACCTTTATTCTTCACATTCTTGTACTAGTTAGGATAATCAATTATCTTGAAACACTGGCCAAAAGAATGCTCCCTCTAGTTGCAGTATGTGCACTTCTTTAATGGTCTCTCCCTCTTGGAATCACAAAATTTGGTGTGTGGTACATTGTTAATCTTGCCAACAACCATTGCACTGGTTTCTTGGTTAAATCTTGTGAGGTTGGTTAATTTCTTCTTCCTCTCAACTTGTAATAAAATAGAATGTGCCTTATTGACTAATGATAGAGGTTCTTGTACAAGTAGATTATGAACAACATGATCGTAAATTTCATTTAATCCAAAAAATAATTGAGTGAGCTTATGTTGACTTTCCCTATCCTTGATCCTCTTCAATAATGGACAAGTGCATTGTGCAATTGCACCATAGTTGCAATTCGGTAGGGGGTTAATTATCTGGATTTTATCCCAAAGCAGTTTTAGGCTTTTAGCTTTCCATAATATTCTGAGATTGTGGTCTTGAGAGCAGTTACTCAAATCATGTTGAATTTGGGGAATCTGTGACCCATTCAATTGGCCAAATCATCCCATAACATCATCCCACAGTTCATTAGTGGATGTGACATACTCAAATTCTTCCTTCAATGCTTGTTCGATTGTGTTTAGAATCCAACACAAGATGATGTAATCACATCAAATCCATTGTTGATGAATATTCTCACCTTCTTTCGGTTTACCAATTTTTCCATACAGGAACCTTATTTTATTCTTGGCACCTAAAGCTCTTTTGATTCCTCGGCTCCAATCGAGGAAGTTTGATCTATTCAAGATTGTTGTGTTCACTTGCATGCTTGGATGGTCTCCCCCAAATAAATACAATAGATACATGTATCCATTATTAAATGTCTTTGTAATTTAAGTTGTAGTGAACGAAGAATCAATCGTAGGTAGACTTTGAGGTTAAAGAAGGCGTGTATCGATATTGCGATGCATTTTTAGAGAAAATTGAAGAATCTAATCGATTTAAGCAGCTAATCTACTCTAATACTATGTTAAAAAACAATATAGACCATCCATGCAAACTAATATCATAAGGTAGAGATAACATCAAAGAAGGAGAAGACAAAGACTTATGTCGTGCATGTTATATTTCTAACCTCACCTCATACCTGATCCTGTAATTAAATGTTTCCTTTTAAACTAGCTAATCTCCCTAACTGATCTTAGTTGGTTATCACCTTTCTAACTAATCTAAAAGTTGTGAAACATAACAACCGTATACAACCGTATTCGAATACACAACACACATATGCATGTTCACATTAATCATCTAATCACTGAATATCATAGTACTTGATTTGTGTATTGCGATGGGTTAGTAAAGAAAGGTAAACCATTTTCTTTCCTTCCTACCACAAGTATAAATCGGTTGCGTTCACATATGACCATTACTAAAATTCAACAAACTATACTACCTTAGAAAGGAGAAATGTTTGTAAGAGCTCAAATCACCATAACTCTCACATAAATAAGGGCCACATCTGGGTCTCTTATGTGAGATTTAAGAGTAAGTTCCTAAAGACATTAGGGAGGGCCTTCAATGGTATCTTGAAGGCCGATTTTACTCCTCATCCAACCGGACTATCATTATTGTTAGTTTTAGCACAAGCATTGCTAAGTTTTACTCAGATTGCTCTGTAGTTAAGATAGAAGTGCATGCAATGAAGAAGAAGATAGGAACACGACAAATGACTCAAAAGCACAAGTGGCTCAAAACAATACAAAAACACAGACTATACATTAGTCAAATATTTAATTGTTCATCAAGAGGCATCCTTAAGAATAAGCAATAACTCAAAATCAACTAAACTCTTCAAGTCTATGTGTGTCAACAATGGATGTTAATGACATGACACACCATTCAAAACGACCTATTGTTATTATTACCTCGTGACGATGAAGTCCTTGATTTGGCGAAATCAACCAGATCCTTAAATAACACATCTTCCTTCTGCTCTTCAGGTAGGGATGATGATGTATTCAGCGACATATTTCTTGTCTTCCCCACCATGCTGTCATTGGGAGAAGTAGACCCACTGCTCGTATGAGAAGGACCACCACCGAAAGTATGGTGCTGCTTGAAGAACTGTTGTCTTTGTGAATATCTGGAAGGAGGAGGGGGTAGGATTACATTTCCACGAGATGGAGCATCCCAAGGTGCAGCAGGTTGCTTCCCAGGTTTATTTACTTGATTTGCCTCATCGAATGTTGGGATCTCGGTGAATTTGGGTGGTGATCGGCTACTTGAGAAATGAGGTGGTGAAGGCGAGGGGACATATGGTGGCGACACTGTGTTAGGGTGGTGGTGCTTGGTTTGAACAGCAAATGGATTTTCTTCTTCAACACTGAATTTCTCTTTCTCGGTTATCTTTGCTGTTTCGTTGTATCTTACTGAGTCATATATATCTCCATCTCCACTAAGGTAGTCTACCGTGCTAGTGGATGGAGGAGGAATTTGAGGACCCACTGCTGCTGCTTCAGTACTGTTGGAAGTTCCTGGCCTCCTGCTTTGTCTCTGCATCTTATCTCTTCTTGACCTGCAATGGCCATATTAACTTTGGTCAAAACCATCTGAGTTTGCGCTTTGAAGTTTTTGAACTCAACCGTGAAATCATGCAAGTGTAGTCCAAATTGTCTGCTCTATCAGAAGCTGGAGGATCAAACCGAGGTGAGGACAAGAGTAATGACCTGTTCTTTTCATCTGATTTTGCTGATCTCATCTGATCTGAAAAAAATCTGAAAAAATTTTGACGTGTCAATACAGTTATTATTCATCTTATTGTTTAAGATATAAATTTTCTTTTTAAGCATATGATCTGATATGAAAAAAAAGGAGAGAAAAACAGCCTCTAAAAGACTATTTTGTCAATAAACACCATATCTATAAACCATAAGCAATGTTTTACCGTAGGAACCACATGAATCCAGTACCTGTGAGCAAGCTGCGCAAGTTCGTCCTCAGAAGACTCATCTTCTTCATGATTAACATTCACCAAAGGTACAACAGGAGGTTGCGTGGATCCTGAACTAACTGGGACTCCTCTGACAATGTCATCATGCAGGGGAAGTGCAACAGGAGGTTGTGTGGTTCCAGAGCCAACAACTGGGACTCCTCTGACCCTGTCATCATGCTGGGGAAGTGCAACAGGAGGTTCTGTGGTTCCTGAACTAACTGGGACTCCTCTGACCCTGTCATCATGCTGGGGAAGTGCAACAGGAGGTTCTGTGGTTCCTGAACTAACTGGGACTCTTCTGACCCTGTCATCATGCTGGGGAAGTGCAACAAGAGGTTCTGTGGTTCCTGAACTAACTGGGACTCCTCTGACAATGTCATCATGCAGGGAAAGCACACGCTGCAATTCATCATTCAGTCCTAATCCCTGAAATAGAAGCTCCTCATCCCTACAAGGGAGAAAAAAGTTGACAATTATTGTAATAGAAATTTGACCAAATTATCACTATCAAAGAAACATGGAGTAACGTACTTGGTGCTACTCCAAATTATCACTGACAGAAACATGGAGCGACATACTTACATGGTGTGGTTGGCAAGCATCATTACACGTGTTTGGTAATTACGACACTGCTCAACAAGATCAGCAATCACGTCTTCTTTTATTCCCTGCAAGTGTATCAAACAATTTGACACCCAATCAGCTGAATTTTTATTTCTTTCTCGTTCTCTTACTAAATACTAAACACAGCAGTCCTAGCAATACTGGAAACTGTTATAAGGGTCTCCTATAGAAGACACAAAAGTGCATCACCACACCCACCCACAACTTTAAAGCTTGGATACAGACATATGTATGGAAGTTTCTTTCTAGAGTAATAGATATACCTCGGGATTCTTGGGGTCCAGAGCCCGAAGCATTTCCATTAGCAGATCAGAAGATCCCCTTGCACTTTTAATCTCAGGCAAGCTGGTATCAAATAAGAACTATGTCAGAAACACAAATATTCTCAGAAGAAACACCTAGTTCACAAAGGTGTTATGGAGAAAGGCATATTAATTATATAATAACTAAAAAAAATGGCAATTTCCAAAGCTTACCTATTTCTTAAAATCATTTATCTCAGTTCTCATAATTTATCTCCTTTTTATTAGTAAATAAACCCAATATATATCTGTCTTGTACCTTCCTAGTTAATTACTATCCGCAGTTTATGTAAAATATATCTAATGATATTCTCCAAAATAGTAATTAATAATATAATAATTAATTACTGTTTCTTAACCTCATATATTAAATTCAAGCTTACGTTATTTTTCTAAATGAATGTGTTAATACTTAATAGATATTAAACTAATTAACTTGTTCTATTAAGTCATATGGTATTGATATTTTTTTGATGTATTTTTACAAAAATGAGGGCATGTCTAATAAAAATACACATGCAATGCACGGAATCTTAAAACTATTAATATTAGAGGACTTGGCAGGTCAATTCACATTTGAAGGAACAAAAGTAAGTTGGTGGCTATCAAATCAGGTGAACTTGGCTGCAACCGGAAAGCTTTCACTCATATAACAAGGAGACAACACCAACAAAAAGACGATCATGATATAAATGAATATTTGAGTAGCATATGGAATAGAAGTCACATTTACAGTCTACATTTCACAGCAAATACAACAGACTGCAAAATACTTCATCCAATTCAAAATTAGCAATATTTTGGAGGTTTGCACCCCTTTTAACAAGCAAAAAAAATAATACCAAATATAATTCTAATTAATACTATCTCTCTTAATCATTCTTTTCTTTTTCTTAATCTCTGATCTTCACTTCAATAAGGTTAATATATGTAAGGGCAAATTAAGAATGGAAAAAAAGTCAAATTTTACCTAAAAATAGTTGAACATCATTTATCATGAAAAAATAAAATAAATAACCCCACAACACATCACTTATTTTGAAACAGACAGAATAAATTAGAATTCCTCCTTCAGTGGAGGCACAAAAAGAGCAGCATGTAAAATCCTCATTTGTGAGAGCTCAAACCTAACAATTCAGCTACAAATGAGAAAGCAATCAAATGAAGGGAAAAAAAATGTAGACATGATATACAACATTAACCTTAAGTTCTTTGAAAATCACCATATAATATGCAACAAATGACCCTTGGTCAATTTTAGGGGTTGACACTATATGACCCTGACGGAGGGTGTGGATTGTGCATAAGAGTCCAGGATTATATGGTGTTTTTCAAAAAAATTGTGGGATTCCATTGTATGTTGTTTGGTGCATTATCCCAAAAAAGCAGAGTTCCTTATTACCCACATCTCCTGAACTATTGACACTTAAGTTTCATTTAAAAAATAATTCTCTCTATCCCTCCCTCTCTTTGTCTCTGTGCTGTTCAGTTTTCATAAACTCCAATGCTTCCAGTCAATGAACCAGGATAAAATATAATGTGACACAATTAAGGATTGAAATTGAATTCAAGAAATCCAATATTTATAAAGATAAAACCACCACATTCATCAACAATTCAACATATGTGTTATCCATTTTAATCCAAACTGTGAGCCATTCAACATGTTACTCAAATATTACCTCCTCTCTTTAAAGGAGAAAGCGGGAGAAATATTCCACCAGACTAAACTTGATCAGAACCAAATAAAAGATCATATTAGCTCAAGAGCCAGACTTGATCAAAGCATATTAGCTTGTTACCAAGATCATGACAAGAAAAAAAAATATTTTTATCAAAGATAGAAACTCAACATAGTCCATTATACCTGAGGCCAGAAGGATCGGACTCCAGAGATGCCTGTATAGCAGCTTCTTCTTCTGAAGGAGTAGGAAGAACTTCAGGTTGTGCTTGTGGAGTAAACAAAAGTACACTGTTCTCCTCCCTCGGGGGGAATTGTACCCCTGTGGCCTGTAAATCATCAAATAAGTGTAAATTAACTTTTAAAAAGAATAAAGTTTCACCAGAATGAAAACCATTTAGGAAACAATTTAATGGAAAATAAATTCAACAGCAAATTATTCCCATCTTTTATGGTCTATAGCCTCAGTTACATATCTGTCTTTTCTTTTCCAAAACATTTTTTTTATATTAATTGACTTATAATATCCTTTAGTCATAGTCACATAGTTTTTTTTTCTTTTTTTCTTATTGAGAATTGTTGTCTTTCCATTTCCCAGCATCCTTGTCTCTGTGCAACCTTGTGGATAGAAGAGACAACAGTTGTTACTATTTATTTACTTAAAGGGCTAGAGAATGAGCAAACCTTAAAAATTCTACAGAATTTCATAACCAAATATCTCCTGAATTGACTAAAGTTTGTGTTATAGACTAAAAATATTCTGCCTTATAAAACTTACAAGAATAATAAAACCAGTATAGTTTCTCGTGTAAACTCCTGGAGTTGTACGAAGCTGATACATCTTGAACCTTGATTTTCCCCCATAATATCCATTACCCATCAGACATTGTCCTGAGTAAACATTAAACTATACTAATAATATACATTTAATTATGCTAACATACAAAGGTAAACATCCTAATTAGACGCGTAACACATCTAAGCAGGTGTTGCTTTTAAGAATGGCAAAGAATGATAACAAAGCAAGGATATGTCTTCCTCAATCTTCTACAATCTAGCAACAACCATCTCTAAAGATTATTTTTTTATTCTCTTATCAACAGTTGCTTTCCTATGCTAGCATTGACTTCAATGTCAATACATGCCAGAGCGACATACAAGTTGGTCCACAACTTTCAACTTAGAGAAAATACACAAGGATCCCCAGCATGACTACAAGTGATCAGATGTATCTCACAAAGCTTGGTCATGGTTATTCTTGGCCCAACATACCCATCCTTGCCCCCAATGCTAAGACGAAAGGAGGGGATATAAAAGAGATGTATTCACATGATATAAGTAAAAGTTAAAAGGAAATTGTACTTTGTCAGCATAAATTCAAACACAGGTATTTCTGAACCATGCCACAGCCCAAACTGCTTTTGGTCTTCATAATCAACTATTACTGGATTATCAACTCTTAGCAAGGGTGTATCTTCATGTAATTCAACAGAACATACAGCATTAAGCAAAGAAAGCTCAAGTGTGCAAAGACTAAGATTTAATTTAGTTATATGGTGTTGGGAAGTCACTTAAAGAAAATAATTTGAAAAACATATAAAGTTAAGAGGTGCAGAAAGAACAAAAGACACTACTCACCTTTAACTCGTTATATGCCGCATAGTACTGTGGAAATGGCCCCCCAGGTCCCCCTAAAGCCTCTTGCCATGTATCTATCAGGATTAATATTCTTTCCCTCACACCTACGTCTGGCTTCTATTCAAGAAGAAAGGAATTACCCTAAGCACTACAGATATAAATAAACATAAAATAGATTATGTGAGAAACAACAACATCAAGTAGAGAGCCATATACCTTCCTTTTTACTAATTTGACCATTTCACGCAGGATATCCCGTTCAACAATGTCCTCAAAAACATGTTCGCCACAGTTTTTGCCAAGAGTGTCCAAAACCTGATATCAACAAAGAGCCTTATAGTCACAAAACTTTAGCCATCAAGCATGAGAAACACAGCTTTACTATCAAAAACATGCCATCTTTGAATGAAAAAAAGGGTTATGTATGTAGCAGTTAAGATAATGCTGGGATAGGTGAACCAGCATCCACCAAATCCATCACAATTTTATTTAATGATTGATAGGTTTCATTAGTAATTATAGACCCACCACATCACCCACACCTAGTGGGACAAAATTCCTTTAGTTTGGACTGCCTGCATAGATTAAGGGCAAGCAATCAAAATGCGGTCACAGTCGCGATTGTGATTGCAGTTTCGTTACAGTGTTACAGTATCAGGGTGTCGTGAACGATATTTCGTATGTCACGATTGTCGCAATGTGAGTTTTTCCTCTTTTTTTTCCAACAAATATTAGCAAATATAGACAAATATTGATTAAATATGGGTAAAATATGGACAAATATCGGTCGATAATAGATATCGCCAATAAATACATAAAATTCTAAAATTGTCGCATATCACTAATTTCACGAATCAGCTAATCCAAAATCCGATAACTATGAGTTGATATTGCGTATCAAGACCGATATTACGTATCAGAACCGATATTTAATTGTACGATTAAGGGTCCATTCTCTTCATCTAAGAAAAAATTTAAAGGCATCATCATCATCTTATTTTGATCTTACAAGGATAACAAGGTTTAACTATAACATAATATTCTTTGGCCAATTTGATCACCAAATTGAAGCAATATAAAGCCAAATCTCTCATAGCTATGCCATCATTCTTTTCCCTTCTCTCACAAGTAGCTAACTGAAAGTCTTCTCTGATTTAGCTCATTAAGGTGGCCATTAGACCAGCTATGTTCTATGATTCTAATCTATAGAATAGTGGATAGCAATTAGGAGGCCACCAAAATTTTTCCTTTGCAATTTGTGCATAACATGACTTCTGCATCCCGTGGGGTAAAAGAAATCTCCATTCACACATTTATTCAACTAATGTAAATAGGGTACAAATGAAAAAATTAAATCACATATATAGAAAATCAAAGATGCTAAAGTTAATAACTTTTTGTTGTGAACATATACAAAACCCATTGAGTCCAACGACAATAAACACTAAAACATGCTTAAATTAAAGTAGGCAGTAGAGAAATGGGATATGCAATATCCCTGCATCTCTCCCTCATCAACCTTCGATAACCTGATAACATTGACAAACCCCAATATCCTATACTCTAAAATGGGAACTTCAAACCTCATAAGTCTCCATATTTTTTTCCTTTTCTGTCCAATCAATGAGAAAAAGAGGAGAGTAATAGCACCCTAAAACCTCGTCATAGCTTCACGCCTAAGCTTTTGCCTTATTTATCTTACCATCAGATAACGACAAAATCAAGGCATAAGAATACAAATGAAAGCCACATAATTTTGGATCTTTGGATATATAGAGTTCTTATGCTAACTACTCCACCTCTAATTACTAAAGTTCTCTAGAAATCGACTACCTTTAGCATGATGCACCTCCCAAGTAACCATCTCAACAAATTGATTCTCCAAATAGTCCAATGACATTGCTTGCTCCAATCCAACTAGTAGTGCATTCCCATAAGGAATCACAATCATGGCCACATTTTTTCCCCACTTTTTCTCAAGCGAACAAAATAATTTTTTTATAACCAAAAACTATCTGTTCAAAATTTTGAACATATCAGAAATATAAGCCCATTGTGTTGGGGTTTACAGCATAAAGCCTACTTGAATCAATTCATCATATGGAAATTTATTATATTTTAAATGCTATAAGCCTATACAAAGACACATGTGATAAAAATGAAAACTATGCAATATATTTGCGTCTTTTAAGTATGATTTATGGATGTCTGATACCTATTTCGTTTTTAGATTGAGGATACTGTTGTGATCTATGCTCTTATACCATATGTAGGTATTGGCCTAATATTGGAAGATTCAATAATCATTTGAGTTTGAAGTAACAACAAGAATAAGAATGCATAGTTCGAGAAGAAAACGGATGTACAAGCATGAAGAGTTCAAATTTCGACCACGATCCACTCACAATTTGAAAAATCTTAAAAGATGATAGTTGTAGCTCTCTTTATTAGCTTTTCGAGACAACTTGAATCCCTCATTTGGAGGTTGGAAAAAAAAGTTATGGACAAAATACCAAAGAGTGTCCAAACAAGCATGAAATGGTAAAATGAGTGAATAAGACCTAGCCGTGTTGCTCAACACGGTTGTGTTCAGTGTCAAATCCTAATATCATGATTATGCACTCAACATGGCCTAGCTGTGTTTGCATTGACGGTTCTAATTCTCACATAATTTCAAGGCTTGTTTGACGATTACTTTTGGGATTCCTTTTCCAAACGTTATAAGCATGTCTTAGGACATTCTTTAAGGGATCTTTTCTTAGTTTTTCTCCTCTCTATCCCCTTTCCTCCATTCTCCATTCTAGCAACAATTAGAATTAGGTCTTTATATGCTTGTAATCCTTCTATTTTGGAGAATCTATACAATGCTAGAAATTTGACAATCTAGTTGTATCTTCTACACTATTCTTTTTTCTTGTTATAATTATGCACTTCTACTTTGTTAATATGATTGTTGATTTAATTATGCGAGAGTAGTCATTTCTCTAGGATCAAATTAGGTTGTTGTGAATCGATGAATTGATTATGTTGTTATCGTTAATCGTTCGATTTGCATTGTTTAATTAGTAGTATCTAATTGGCTAAGGTTATTTCAATTGGCCACTAGTTTGTCACGTTGTAAATTGAGGAACTTAAAGATGAAAATTGATGCTGGTAATTGAACAAGAATTGATTAATCACAAAAGTAATTTAGCGATTCACAGGAACGTATTGGACTAACATGAACTTAATGGGTTTAGTTTGGTTTAGCACATGAAAATAAGTTGTTAGATTGAGTTAGGTGCAACTAGAGTCATCAAAAAAGGCCAATATTTATCATAGGATAGTCATTCCTAATGAATTGAATAGTTCGATTGACAATTAACTTGATTTGTTAGTTCACACTGGAGTTGTAAGTTCAATCCTAGGCCTTTGTTCTTAATTGAAATTTGACATTATAATCACTTCGTGTTTGCATTATTATCTATCATCATAACTTCTCATTTTGATTGGTCTACATAGTGAAAATAATGGAAATCGGTAATTAACGATGAAGTCCCGTGGATATGACCTTGTATCGCTACAACAATATCCGTACGCTTGAAGACTGAGGTGAACAAAATGTAAAGTTCCGTCATTAATTTTCTCACAAAAAAGACGTAGGAAGCAAGGAAGGACCAATGATACTTACAGAAAGAGCCAGAAGTTGGGTTTCTGCATTTTTCGATCCAAGGCGCTTTTTAATTATTTTTAAGGCCTCTTTTGTTTGCCTGCGATGAATCACCAATCCAAAAGCAGGAAGCAAATCAGCCACTAAATAGAGTAAAAAATAGCAAGAAAGGTGGAAGAACAAGCTTGAAACAAGTGGCATGGCAACATAAACACATAAACACGCAACAAACAGCCCAGATAAAGTGAAGCTACTCATCACAGCAGATTCAAAACTACCGCAATGCATAACTGATACATGAGTATGACTTAGATATCAGCGGATCCTGTAGCAGACATTACTCTTGACTTACAAGAGCAGTATAACAAATGCAAATCCTTGTAATAAATGTTAGTCGATTAACAAAATTAGAAATAAATCAACAACAAAACTTTCATCAAGAAAAATCACACAATGTGTAATGATTACAACACGTATCACTATTATTTTCCTCAATAAGTTGATGCCCCTCAAGGAACAAAACAAACAGCTTTAACCAAGCAATAACATATTAACGAATCAGGAAACATATGATATCAGCATACCGTAAAAGAGATGGATCTAAATTCAAGTTGGCAAGGAGAAGAAAATTTGATACCCGGGTTCCATGTTGAGAATATCACATAGCTCCATATTGATTTGCCAATCTGGCCCGCTCAATTTTCCGCTGGTTGCCCTCTCGGCACAAGAAGCTGCAGTATTAGCCATGCCAGTAATATACAGCGACTAAAGCTCCAACTTCTTGTTAATCAGGGCCAATGATTCGTAAAACCCCACAAAAGCCCTGCATATCATTCGAAATCTAATCAAGCATCCAAAAAGAAGGGCAAGTTACTAGAACTAAGCTCGGGGCCCGAGGGGCCTGGGGAGGGGACTATCTCCGGATCATTGACAACCAATTGGGCAGAACCAAAATTCAATTTTAACTAGGAACGCATCACAGAAATTCAATGAAACATTTCAAGCTAACAAGGGAAATCGGGCATAAATTGGTACCAGAAAGACAGTTAAAGGTACAGGGCCTAAAAATTTGGAATTACGGTCACTGACAAGTATACCGACCATAAATCCATGCTTAAATAAATATATAAAAAAGGAAAAATGATCGAGATAACGTAAGCTATGAGCAAGCACTGATCTCGATCGGTTGACAGATGCATTTTTAACAAATATCCTACATAAATTAGAGTCTCAGTTGAAGCAAAAGGGATCAAGCACAAAGAGGATCAGAGACGATAAGTTAGTAAAGTAGAACAAACTTAGGTGGGAATCCGGGACGTTCAGAAACTTACCCGTCAACAACCCCAGGCAGTGAGATAGGGAGGAAAGAGAAACCGGGTGTTTACTGCTATGTACTGATGGAGCAAAGCGTGAGAGAGTCTGGACTAAGAAAAAATGTGTGTTCGGTAGTTTCATCTTAGCGCTTTGCATTGACGTTGGGATCAGCTATCCGAGCTGTCCGAGACCTTGGGCTTTGTTTTCTGTTGTTTTTCTTTTTTTCCTTTTTTTTTTCTTCGGGAGCAAGGGGTCATTTGCAGATATTGTTCGTCGGCGTCAAAGCTGATCGAAGTAATTTTTTTTATTTATATTTTTTAATCACTTCGTCTAATTTTTGGTCAATTACTATATATTTTAAATTTAAATTAGCATACTTAGATACTATATTGCTAAATTTTGTATTCTATTTTAATAATATCTTATTAATGCTTTTAATTTTATATGGTAAAAATGATTAAAAAAAATGATATTAAATATTTTTTTAGTTGAATTTGGAAAATAATTTTTTGAATAAAAAATTATTTTATTTTATTTTTTAAAAAAGAAACAACATTAAAATCTAAAATTCAAAAAAAATCTAGGAAATTCTAAATTTTTTTAAAAACTATTCAAATATTTGGTTTTTTCTTTAATTCATATATAATTAAAAAATAATCAATATTCACAAAGTACAATTTATTCATATCAATTAAAAATATTAATATGATGATATATAAGTGAAATGCATCCTCTTTCTCCACATGCAACAAAAAGAATATTTCCAAATATTGAAAATGTTGAATATTTAATTTAACAAATATAGATAATATTCTATTTAACAAATACATATTCTTTGAGAAGATAAAATAAATTCCACCACGTACAATTTTTTTTCTTCTTCATACGTATCTTAATCACACTTAGAATTCTCAACAATTTTCATCCACAACTTAGTGTGGTCGAAATCCCAACAATCTATTTCACAAGTAAAGAGCCATCGATCAGTAGACTAGATACTTCATATTAACTCAATAGCATAAGACAATATGTGTACGGGTCACCTCGACTAGTACGATCCTCACTTGTGAATCTCTTTTCAATGTAGAACGTCGACGACAATTTCATACCTTCGAAGATTGTATTTTTATTTTATTTTATTTTATTTTGTTGTCGGATGATTTCATATTTTGTAAATTTGTTTTTATTGAAGAATAGCTATTGTTGGACTTTTGTTGTTAGTTGAGTGTAATGTAATCTAATACTACGATCATATTATAAATGATTATCACATAATATTATTATTATGATTTACCGCTAAGATCAATCACTTTACTATCCATCAAATTGGATAATTTACAATCTTATGTCATTTATTTATATTTGAAAATGTACATAGGATAGTTTTTACTTATTCGTAATAGAATCTAAAGTTTCAGATATCTTAAACTTCATATCATAAATGGGGGTATATAGATATGCTAATAACTGAATATTTAGTGATCAAATAACCAAATACTGAATATTCATCGGTATAGAAAAGAGATTAGATAGTGGTTTCAAACTATAGTGTAGGACTTTTTCTCCTACACTATATATGGTTGATCAAAACAATATTATATATAAACAAGAATAAATAGAAGAAAAAAACACTCTTAATACCATTGTACATATTAAACGATAGCTATGAACTAAAACCATCATCTAAAGTTTATCATAAACAACGTTTTTTCCCTAAAATAGCCATAGAAAGCTTATTGAGAATTATGACCAAGGCATAGTATTAGATGGTGGTTATAAAAAAAAATGTTGTCTATTATCTACTTTATAAGACAATTTTAATTATGGACAAATGTCTAATCAACACCCTTAAGCTTTAAACAATGATTCTTATAACATCTCATAAATTAGGGCTATAATGTGTGATAATTCATGTGCTTGATGATGATTTTATGGTGTTTGATCTTGTTTTGGACATATACTTTGGGTTTCATTTGTAAAAGATTTGGAAGAAAGAGAAGAAGGAAGAAAATGATTTTTTTGCCATACCAATTAACTAGTTGCATGAATGAATCGACTGGTTCATCGTCTTTAGTTTGGTTTTCAACTCAAGGTAACCAATCAACTAAGTCTAGAAAACCAATGGCTGGTGGAGTTAGTTGATGGGTCTGAGCAATCGATAGATTTGCCTAACCCAAGAGATTTTTGAATTCTATTTCATAAGAGAAAATTCTTCCTATAATCTTAAATCTTGGTAATCAAGCTTTGAATTATTTCTAAATTATCTTTGACAATTTATGAATGTTAATCTAAGGTTTTTTTCCTACCTCAAACATATTCGGGGGACCTAAATGGGTAAAAGGGGGTTGATGACCTCACCGTCATTATCTTCTTCTTCCTCAATTTTCTCTCTCTTCTTTGTAACACTAGTACATATGATTCATCTTATGCAACCTCAGAATTTTTTCTAAACTTGCTTCCCTCTCCTTTTTGTTTCTCTTCCCTTTTGGTGGTTTAGATTTTCTAAGGCACATTGTCCTAGAACATTTTATATATCCCCATATTGATTATGGAAGAAATTAACCTTTTTCCTTGAGAACTTCACCCAAAGACATCCGATTTCAAACAAGAGAATTAGGGTTTTGGTCTTATATACCTCCCCCTTCATTTCCCATCAAAATGTGGTATATTAGCAACCTTAACCTCTATTTTTCCCTTGTCTTTTTTCCCAAGCACTGAGTTACCCCCCTATTTTTCCTTCTCTTATACCTTCACTCATTTTCTTATTTGTGCTCTCTAATTCTAATATTATACACCTCTTCTAATCCTTCCTCTAACTCTCTTATTTTACATTTAATCGTGATAGGGTTAGATTTAGGAAAAGATTAAGGATTCAAATGAATGTTCTCTTGGGTAAAGTTGTATTTTCTGATATTTGTTCCTAACCTCTTATTGGGATTCTCTTTTTTAAATATTTTATAGGAGTTTTACTGATTTTTAATATCTTATTTTTAAAGTGTTCAAGGCTTGGATCTTTTCAAACTAAAATTTTCCCCTACTTAGAGTGATTTGTTTTTGTTAATCTTAACTGGGTAATTTATTCTTGCCTTTTGGTGCGGAGTTAATTAGTATGTGGGTTGGTGTAGGTTTGGAATTTTAATTTTTGTATTTGAGAGTAGTAGTTCTTGTGGTGAACCATGCTTTGAGTTTGTTATTTTGGGATATTTTGAGTTTTATGCATGTATCTTGATGATTAATCAGAAATGCAACATGATCGAGTGGTTGAACATGATTAATTTTTTTATTTTACAAGTCTCTAATGCTATTTATGTGTTATGTTTGGTTTTTTAGGCCTAAATTTGAGTATGAAAATACATTTGCGGACTATGTTGCATAAACTGATTGATTGGTTTAGTGTAATCGATTGATTATTCACTAGTATAGTCGAATGGTTAGGCAAATCTATCGACTGATTTATTAGTGGTATTATTTGGTCTAGTCTTGGCTTGAACCCATCCATTGGTTTTGATAGAGACTCTAGGGTTTTTCTAGTACATTGTTTACTAAATATTTGATGCAATCAAAATCAGTATTATCAAAATCAGCTTGATCACTAGGTTAGACACTTATTGCATATCTATGTCATATCCATTTAATGTAACTTTTATTAATTTCAAAGATAATAATATGATCTTGCATTTTATTGACCTTTTTCCTTTTATTGTTGTCACAATCTACACATGTATAACATCTCTAGAAAGGATATTCAGTAGGTTTGAGCTCAAACGTAAGGAAGTCCTCAACGCCATCTACATACTATTTAGATAACCTACTAGAGTATACCCATGTATGATTGATGATTCCTGTAGTAAAAATAAAATTGTTTAACATACTTCACGGAGAAAAAATAACAATGACCCTAACTATATAAAATAGTAGCAATATATAGCTAGCAACACATTCACTCTAAAAAGAACTATAACATATACGCATTATACATACATCTACAACAATGACAAATAAAACACATTGCACAACAAAGTTGATGAAAACATTCACGTTCAATTAAAGAATTAAAGGCATGATAATAATCAACAATATTAAGGCAACATTTAGAAAGAATGTATAAGAAAACTCATAGCTTTTGAGGGAACAAATATGGTTAAAGACAAGGAGTACAAATATTAATGAAGACCTATGGTGGAAATGAAGAAGAAGGATAATAGAGGCAAAAAGAATGGTGGAAGAAGCATTTCCTTTGTGTTGCTAGACTCTCTCTCTCTCTCTCTCTATATATATATATACACACACACACACACACACACACACACACACACACACACACACACATATATATATATATATATAGTGTTGGTGTATGAATGAGGGCATTAATTAGGTTAGTATTAGAAAAAGAATTTAGATGAGGTATATAAAACAATTATAGTAGAAAACTACCATATATGACTTACAAAATTGTAAATTAAAACCCCTCTAAGGTATAGACAGAAGTTCTATATATAACCATCATTTATATCCTTCATTGTTAGTGATTTACTATAAATGATGATTTTAAATTTGTTACCATCACTTATACCCTTCCTAGTTGTATTCTCTTATTCGATCCCACTTTTTCTTCTTTTTTTTTTTAATAGGAGAGGTTATATACAAATGCCTATAGTAAAATAGTTGTATATAAGATATTGTCTTTTCTTATTTTTGTAGTAGTGATCCTATCTGTGAATGTAATATCCCAAAAATCTAAAACCTAAAATTTAATAAATAACCCTCATTTGGGATAAATTAAATTTTAAATATATTTAATTTAATTATTTTTTAGATTTTTGGGTGTATAAAAATGGATATGAATATTTAATAAATTAAAATAAATAATTTTTTATTTTATCATACTTATTTTATTTAAATAATTTTTCAAACTAATATTTTAATAAAATTTCCCTTTTTAAACCAATATATTAAATTCTAATAAATTAAATTATTAAATTAATTTATTTATCAAAACTATTAAATACCATTATTTCATAAATCATTTTATTTTATTTTTCCTCTTTTTCCTTTTTAATTTTTCCTTTTTTTCCTTTTTTCCTTTTTCTTTCTTCTTTTCCTTTTCCTCCTTTATCCTTTTCTTCTTTTCCCCTTCAAGCCGCCTAGCCTACGTCCCTCATTCCTCCCTTACATTGGGCCACCAATCCACTCCCTTTCTTCCCCTCCCTCTCCTTTGCGTCCAACCCCAACCTATCTTCCCACTTCTCTTTCTTTTCCTTTCTTCTTCCCCTCAGTTGGGCCAACCCAACTTCCTTTTTCCCCCTCTCCCTTGCTCGCACGGGCCGACCTCCTTTCCTTCTCCCTCGCCCGGGCGACCTGCCTTTTCTTTTCTCTCCTTCTTCTTCCCTCCTCCTTCCTTCTCCTTTGATGTTGCACGCCATGACCAACTTGCAACTCGCTCTGCCACCAACTCCCCTACCACCTGCCATTGCAGCCTGTAGCCCTACTCCCTCTCCCTGTCCCTATCCCTTTCCTTCCATTTTCTACCATACCAACCTTACAACCCTCCCTGCATTCCTTCCCTTTCCTTCTCCCTCTCCCTGTAACCTGCCACCCTACCACCTGCAACCATAGCCACCTAGTTGGCTATGCCTGCCTCCTCTTCCCTCCCTCTTCTTTTTCTTCTTTTCTCCTAGTCATTTTCCTTCTCGTTTGAGCCTTCCTTTCCTTGCCGACCTCTCTTTTTCTCCCTTCCTTTCCTCTTCTCCTCCTCCCCTATTTTTGCTCCGCCACCCTCAACCACCGCCTCTACTACCTATCTAACCACCAAAGCAACCTCCTTGATACCCCCTTCAACCTCCCTACACCCCCATCACCCTCACTTGCCCCTGCAACCCCCTTCCCTTCCTTCCTTTTCTTTCCTCTCCCTCTCGGCCTCCACCCTACACCACCACCGTTTTCCGCCCTCCTTCCTCTTCTACTACCTCCAAAGACACCAATCCACTCCCTAACACCTCCTCTACCACCCCACTCCCTCCCCTTGGTTTAAACTCCCCCTATAGCCCTCCCTTCGTCTCTTATTTCCTCTTCCTTCTTCTCCTCCAGCCAACCTTTGTCCCATTTTCCTAGCCTTGCAACCATCATCTTAGCCGCCCTGAGCTGCTGATCATCGACCCCCGACCACCACCTACACCCCTAACTCCCCTCCACAAGCCCTCCACTCAACTCCCAAAACCCCTACTTGAACCACCCCTTCCCTTCTCCCCACTTCTCCCTCTTCGACCCCTCCCTTTCATTCTTGCATGCAGCTCATGCTGCATGAGCAGCGTGAGTCCTGCACCCCTCTTACCCAAATCTTGTTTAATTTTGAGGTATAACCATAGTTAATAAAAAATGTTGATATTATTTTTAGGTATTGATTTTTACTAATCAAAGCTCAAATATTTAACTTGGATACCGGTAAAGTATGATTATTACTGGAAATAAGGTAACTATTATACCCTACTAAAGCATGTGGATAAATGTATGCTAGCACATTAGGGTTTTTAATATGTTTATATGCAGGATGTATGTTGTGAAGTATAATGTATTTAGTGGCATATGTTGGTTGATGAAAAGAAAAGTATGTTAATTTATGTGCCATATGTAGAAATAATGCTTAAGGAAGGAGCCTTGTTATTAATGATAATGTTAAATACATATGTATGATATGATATGCTAATGTGGCCATTTGATGCATATATAATGTTAATATAAGCCCTAGGGGCATTTTAGTAATTTTCTTGTATAAAAGTATATACTAAATAAGTATGTGAAGTAGGTGATAATGAATATTCATAATAAATGAGAATAGTTATTGGTGTTAGATAATGCATATGAACCATGTATATTAATATTTTATGTGGTGAGGATATTCTGGTAAAACTAGTATAATAAGGGTGAAATGGTAATTTATAAGAGTAAGGGGATAAAATGGTAAATAGAAAAATAAAAAGGGCATTTTAGTACTTTTATATGGAAAAGGAGATAGCTTGGTAATTTTTATGAGTAATTAGGTATTTTGGTAAATTAATTAAAGGAGCAGAATATTTTGGTAATTTGACATAAGGAAGGTTATTTTGGTAATTTGGCATAAAGGAAGGGTATTTTAGTAATTTAACATAAAGGAAGGGTATTTTGGTAATTTTATAAAGTCAAGGGGGGTAAAGTAGTGATTTAATAAAGGAGAAAGGTATTTTGGTAATTTAGTATAAAGGAAGGACATTTTGGTAATTTTGTAAGTAAAAGGGGAAAAATGATAATTGTAATAATTAAGAAGGGAAACTTGGTAATTTAACCCACCAAAAGGGAAATTTGGTGATTTTGATAAATAAGAAGGGTAATTTGGTAACTTAACCCATCAAAAGGGGCAATTTGGTGATTTAATAAGTAAGAGGGGGAATTTTGTAATTTAGCCAACCAAAAGGGTAATGGTAATTTTAATAAAAAGGGCAATTTGGTAATTTAACCAACCAAAAGGGCAATTTGGTAATTTTAATAAATGAGAGGGACAATTTGGCAATTTAACAAGTAAAAAGAGCAATTCGGTAGTTTAACCAACTGAAAGGGTAAAATTGGTAACTTAAAAGGTATGAGGGGTAAAGTTGGTGATTTAATAAGTATGGAGGGTAATTTGATTATCCAACAAATACAAGGGGCATTTTGGAAATCATGCAAACATGAAGGGTAATATGGTAATTTGAAAATAAAAAAGGGTGACTTGATAATTTTACAAACAAGGAGTATTTTAGTAATTTTGTAAGGATGATGGGGGAGGGGGTAAATTGGTAACTTGCATATAACATGTCAATTGATTAAATGAGTCTCCATAATAAGACATAAGTTATATTGGATAAGTCAGTGAGTATCATAAGAACATGGCATAACCTAGGGTTAGATGGACAACTAAGGGTGTGATATGGTGTTTATCTCATATTCATGCAAGAGGTGCCTTAATCATTAATTATGCATGGTTATGTGTGTTGGATGTTATAGAAGAGTATGTTAGGGTTAAGTGTTCCATGATCCTTCAATGTAGATTACCAAACTCTAAGACCGTATTATGATTATGATATGATAACCCTTGTGGCATATGAATAAATAGAAATGACTCCTGAATTGGAAATGGATGATATAAGGATGGCCTTAGTGGTTTCTTTAAGTTAACATGGATAACTGTATAAATAAGGATTACTTAATAATAACATAAACAAATGGAGATGAATAAGTATGTGGTTATTGTGTTTCTCGTGGTCACCTTAATTAAGGCACTAATAATCAAAGTGGAAGACCTCGAGATCGGGAATGGTGGCTCTTTAGGGGTCGCTACCCTAAATATGTGGTTTAGCCTACAATTATTCTTGTATTTGTTAGTGTGCCTTAGTGGCCCATCTAGGCCCTACACCTTACTCTATCCAGTTCTACAGACCTATTTAGGGGATATGCATATTTATGGATTAGGTGTCTTTGTCAGTAGGGTATCGTGTGTCTTCGTGAACCAGTGCGACCAGGGTACCTTTGCATCCCTAGGTTGATGTTTGAAGGGTATTGTGTTACTTGTATGCATTAGTATGACTGGTGTACCTTTGCATCTCTGACTTCTTGATCTCCCCTTAGAGTTAAATAAATAGATTGGTTGTGCTAATTAAATGGGAAACACTAATAATGTAAAGTAAACATTATTGAGTCAGGCCTAGATAGATTATATCATGTGTACCGATCCACCGATTATAATAGTGTCTAGGAGCACTTTGCTCTGGAAAATGTATATGTGTACTGGTCCATCGATTATAATAATGGCCAAGTATATGTTGTCCTTGAGTTTATTCTAGTCCACCATCTATAATAGTGGGAAATCCCGAACTCAATAAACTAAATCTTGGATATGAATAAATCATGGAAAATGCTAATCACTTATAGTGGAATACCATGTGAGTCGGGGCCAGACCGATCCACCGACGATAATAGTGGACAGGAGTCTTTTGCTCTAGAGACTGAAGTGTATTTCTGGTCCACCAGGTATAATAGTGGGGTTCCCGCACTCACACGGATATAATTCGAGAGATAATATTGAATGATATTCATTTAATGGCTTAAGACCAAAAAAGTTACTTTCATCCTCATGATCTATTGTTATCATATAAGTTTATCCTTCGTGCCTATCTCTCTCTTGGTATGTGATGGCATTGCTAAGTGAATGGACCTTGTAATATGCATTTCTTATTGTATGAGGTGGTGCACTGTGTATTAGCTCTTGAGTAGCTTACGATTATCTCTATGCTCGTATATGTTATCACGTTTGCATCATTATGTATTATGTGTTGTATGCGGGTCTTACCTTTTGGTTTGGTATAAAGGGTTACTCGATACCATAGTACTAAAAGATTCTGTTTGTGGGTCCTTGCCTATTCAATGGGTAGTTCCCTTACAAGATTGTTGTAGGTGCTATTCAAGCTAGTATCAGGTAAGAGCATAAGGATTGTCTGGGAATGATTTTAGGGTTTCTCTTTCACCTTTTTATTTCCTTGTTAAAATAATTTATATTATGGTAACCACTAATAGTGGGTTTTATTCTTGTAAAGAGTCTAATGTGCTACTCTAATTTAATTAAAAGTCTGAATTTGTGTAAATCGTGTTATGATCCTTTTTAGCATTAGCACTTGGTACTGGAACTGTAGAAGAAAACTGATGTGGTACTAAGTGCAGCTGCAACATCCCCAAAATTTATGGTTTTTACTTTCGTAAATTTTTAAATAAAATGAAAATTTTCAATTATGAAATTTGGGGGTGTTACAATGAACCCCCTTAGTTATAGTAGCTTCTTATAACTGAGATAGGTTAATTTAGTTTTTCACATTGAATAAAAAATTACAATTGCTTACTAATTTGTTTTGAGTACATATAAAATGTTTTCAATATTCAACATCACATTAGACATCTATAAAAACAAATTTTGGTCAATACCATTCTTTTTTTTTAAAGAAAGTATGGAAGTCAATACCTAAACCACATGTTATTCTCACTCAATTACATTATCAATCAATTAAGAACATCATAGAGAATATAAAAATTAGACACAAGCCTATACTTCGTGACAAATTGAAATGGAAATTTAGTCTACGATTATGGAACTAAGGAAGTGCATGATTCACATACCAAGGGAAATTATATAGTTATAATATTAGTAGATGAACTCTCGAAATCTAACTTCTTAAATTCAGTTTGGTAATTTTATTATATATTAATCACTATTTTATTATAGTGAAGGTCACCAATTATTGTTGAGAATTATAAAACAACCTTTTTTTCTTTATCAAACTCTATAAAATAATTATTAAATAAATAAAACAAATCAAATACCATTTTTATAATATATATATATCCAAACTTCTTGAATTATACCTTTGAGAAGTAAATTATAGAAATTATGTATTTATTTTAAGAATTTATACAAAATATTCTAGGCACATAATGATCATGGAGGTAAGAATTAAACATAACAGCCTAGTTCCCTTACGAAGGTGGGATGAATAGTCTAGTCCACCTTATTGATCCACTAAAGCATCTTGTTTGGACTATGGTGAGGCTTGAAGGGCAAGGCTAATGCAAACAAATTAACCAATTATCATTTCTTACTCACCATGATCCCTAAAATCACCTCCAATAACAAGTGACAAACTTAATAATTAAGTTAGAACAATTTTACCTTCTAGTTCCCACAACCTCCAAACTTTAAAAGATAGCATAGTCACTAATGACTCCTCATCAATTTGTAACACCCATAATTTTCCCTTCAAGAAAAATATTTTTTTAAAATATTTATTTGAAGAAGCTAAAAAAAACATTAAGGGTGTTATAGCCACAACTAACACCGACTAAGCATTTGTCGCTTACATGAAAGCTTATTGCAAGACTAAAACATAACCAACTTAAAACATTGATGAGATAGAAGAATAAAAAAGAATGACATAAGACCATGATATGGATTTATACACC
The DNA here is from genome assembly GCA_030549775.1 of Tamarix chinensis. Lineage (NCBI taxonomy): Eukaryota > Viridiplantae > Streptophyta > Magnoliopsida > Caryophyllales > Tamaricaceae > Tamarix > Tamarix chinensis. The sequence continues at coordinate 73,692,333 of CM060179.1, read as the reverse complement.
CAATATGTATCAACAAAGTATAAGACAGAAGTATGAGAGGATATCCCAAGAAACTAAAGTATTCAAAATAAAAGAGAACCTAATACCGGAAACTGCTCTACATAAGCCTCATTCATAGGCTCAAAATCCCTCAAGCATGGTTATCATTGATCATTCCCATAGACCAACACATGGTTAAAAGATCCCCAAAAAAAAATTAGGTTAATCACAATAGATATATTCAAGCATAACACATAATGCCTAACATTGATTGAATTAAAGTAATTCTGACAAACAACGGCTGATTCATACAAAGCATACTATACATGGTGCATAAATCAAGGTGAAAACATGCAAAAAATATATAAGATATTAACATATACATGATGAATCACATTTAGAATATGAATGGTTATTAAACTTCCATTAACTATGATCACATAATTCTAGCTTTATGAATCTTGAGTGTATGAACTATATTATTCCCTATGGTCTCTATATACTATGGAATCTATCCAAACAAACCAATAATGGACATGAGGTCTATCTTATAAAGCTAAATGGTCCATTGTCACGACCCACATAACTAGTTCCCTAAGTGAATACACCCCTATAAGGTCTGAATTCTAGAAATCATAAAGAGTAGAAAAGGCATTGGGGACTTCTTCTGCCCTTCCCAAAGGAAAATAAATTATATAAAGACCAAAGCCGACTGATCTTTGGTAGCTAATCACGAACCAAATAATCTAGATCGTCATAAACTCTTTCTAATTTAATGTGTTGTTTGGTTTGGGGGTAAATTCACCTCCATTCATCCTATTTTGGAACTTTTTAAAAGATTCACCTAAGTTAATGGGGGTTAAACTTTTCCCCCTCCATTTACCCCAATTTTTCTCATTTCTATCAACCACCAATTTGAGGTTAATGGAGATTAATGGGAAAAATAAATGAAAATTTTACCTGATATAATAGAAATAACCTTAACCCTAATACCTCCTCCATTTCCCCCAATTTATAAGAGGTTACAAGTGTCTTTTATTTTATTTTTGTAACCTTTATTTACTTCAACCTAAATGGGATTAAAATAATACTCACTCAGGTTAAGTTACAATCACTCAAATATAATTATAACATACCTACTAAAATTTACCTTCATTCCTTTCACCTATATTAATTTTTAATATTTACCCACATCTGAATTCACCTTAATCCAAATGAATGCTAAGTAATTTGTGTCTTATTAGTGTGATAACACTTAGTGCATAGAAGCACATTAATCCAAATGTAACCATTTTATCATCCACTTGATCAATGAAGGTCGTAATCTCAACCTCTTAAAGAATAAGATCATGTATATGCCATAAAATGGTCACCATAAGGCAATAAGCCAAAATAACCATACTTGACCCTTCACTTCCAATCATTCCATGGCCAATTAAAGTCCAATTCATTGTGAAAATTAATAATTTATACATTTAGAAATCAATTCACATGTTAAGGAACATAATTATCCTTTTTAGAGAATATAATCACCAATTTGAATACATATAATCACAAAATTAAAAATACATAGTCAGCTATTTCAAAGCATACAGTCACCACATTTAAAAGTGTACAGTTACCAACATATAAGCACACATATATCATTTTAAAGGCATATAGACACTATTGTAAATACATATAATTTTTTTTAAAAAGCATATAAACACCCGGTGTAAATTAGGGTCGATTAGTATTGTAGTTTATGTGAGGCAGCTTAGAAAAATCTTCAACATCTATATTTTACATGTCCTTCCTCGTCAAAGTTATGGAGCCCACTAACTCACCTATTTGGATGCTTGTTGGAAAAAATAAGATGGTTAATTATACTTCATTGGATGGAGAGGGGTGGTTAAGGTCTAAGGATAAGAAGAAAAACATTAAAAGCCTTATTTACGATAGGTAGCTACCACCTGTGAATAGAATGCAACCAAAGGACATTCTAAAGATAACATAACTTGTAGCTAACTCTATTATTCTATTATTAAATAACTAGCCACTAGAATGAAGGCAATGTCATCTTGTATATCTTTTTGTAGTCCAATCCTTTTTGTTGATAATTGTACTTAAGCTTTTGTGCTCATTGAGTTCTCATGGGAATTTTGGTGATGTACCTCATATACATTTTGGAAATAATATACTTTTTCAGATTATATAGAAAAATAAAAATATATAAATACTAATTGGAAAGCATATAAATATCATATTATTCATGTACTTAACTAGACCCAAGCCCATAATTAAGCTCATCAAATTATATATTTTCAAGCACAAAAAACTATTATAGGAAATGAAAATAAAATAGTAGTTTGCTCTTAGTCACCATTTAACCTCAAAATAAGGTATTTCATGACCACAACTCATCATCACCTCACAAAAATTGTACTCATGCATAACAACATGAAAATATACATTGAAAACCCAAATTTCAATTTTGATTAAAAATATCATAATTCACAAAATAACCAAAGTACTCTTATAGCTATCAAAACTTAATTTAATCATAACTCACTCTATTTATGCTCAAATTCAAATATATTATGTGTGAAGTTTTATGTAAAACATGAAAAAAATCCAATGGAAAGTCCAAAATGATGGAAAAACAATTCTTATTGCCAAACATCACCTTAACTCAAGATAATGCCTTAAAAAGCCTAGAAACACATTTTTTTTTGTAAGTAGTGTACATTTTTTATTACTTTTAAGTGAAAGAATTATAGCAACCAATCATATAAAAATGCAAAATAAAAAAAATAATCAAGTCATAGACTATTAAAAAACTCTCTAAGCCTATTTTAAGACTTTCACTTAACATTGCACTCTATCCTACTAGCCATTCCCCTTAGGATGCCTCGTATCATTTGTCTTGGAGTACGAGTCTTCTCTTAGTGCAATAATATATTTCTTTCATGTCAAAGATGATAAACAACAACTAAAAATAAGCATATGAAGGCTAATATTCAATATTTAGGTCCCATTTTACCCCTCGTCATATAATGAACAATACTTCTCAAACCTGCTTTAAGGGTGCAGCCAAAACTTAACATCACCTATCTCTAAATTGAAGTTTAGAAACACTCAAAGAATAGGTGATCAAGAGTTTCAAAGCCATTTTATTATAACACACACTCTACATCAACATGTAACCCCCACTCCAACACCCTATCTTTGGGTACCAAGTTTTCCATAAAACAAGCCAAAGGAAAAATCTATGTCTAGGTATAGATATGGGGTTCCACACTACCTTCCACCAATTAACCTTAGGAGAAGTTGGTTTGATTAACTAATAAATTTGAGTAATGATAATTTTTCCATTACAGAAAACTTTGTTTGATCTTAAGTTATGTTGAATAAATGCTAAAAGTATTTCTTGTCATATCTTTCTCCATACTTTACCAAACATTAACTTGTTATGCATCAAAATGAGTAGAATTCATGCCATAAAGTTAATGGTGAAGTCAACCTAAGAAAATAAGCATTGTTACATAAACCCCCCCTAAATTGTGGCTCATATTTTCATGTTTTTCACTTAGCATATGCTTATATCAATAAATACACTTAGGATTCATAATAATACATACTTTAATCATGAAAAAAAGTAGCATGTTTTCACATAATTTCACTATATTATAGAGCTAGTAATGATTTACCAAAATCCTATGCTAGCTAAATAAGTAAGTATTAAGAGCATCCTTCCAAAACATACAATTCCAATCTCTCTTTAACACCTCTAAAAAAAGTAAGAGACGATTTAATGGGATGATATTTAAAAAAAATCAAAGTATCAAAATAAAACGTAAAGAACTAAGAGGAAAATAATATTTTACTCCTCTTGTAGTAGGATAAATACTAAGAGGTACATAATGGATTTATTCACTAATAACTAAACTCTATCTCTCGTTTACTTAATAAAAGTAATGAGGAGTTAGGATAAATTATTGTTAAAGGTATATAATGAAGCAACAATGAACAATAAGAAAAATAGTGTCTTATCAATATAAAGGAGAAAAGGGAGGAAAGATCCCATTTAACACTTTAGTAAATTTTTGAAATAGAAAATAAGTGTTCAGTTATGTGTAAATATGGCTTAATAGGAAAATCAAACCAAATGGAGCCATAGATTCCTCCATAGGTTATCCAAGAAGAAAGAGGGAGGTGTCACTTTTAATCACTAGATGACTACTAAAGTGTGTAAGAGATAGAGTGGGTGAGTTGATAAAAGAATGTAGGAGTATGGGTATAGAATAAGATTTGAAGTTGTTATATTTTTGTGAAAGGAAAATAGTAAGTGAGGGGATATGAACTTTGTCCATTAATAATGTGCCCAAGCTGTTAAACAAGGCGCGGTGGTTGATGGAAATTTTTCCATAATTTAATTACAATTTATTGAAGGGAAAATATAGATTATGAAAATTTAAGAAAACTCTAAAAATATTCTAACTAAAAAAATATAAAAATATAAAATTTGCATAAGCATAAATAATTTTTTTTGAGCTAACATACACAAAATATATACTAGAAGATAATATCTAAAAGAATTACTTAAAATAATTTAAAAAAATTACCAAAACTTTCAAATCAATATCATTATATGTATTTAAAACCTAAAAATATCATATAAAAATTACATCATTAGAATGACATGGGCACTCATACAGGCACTGAGTTTGTCCATAAGGGTCATGGCCCTACTCCTACACCTGCTACTTAGGCCCTTGATACTCCACCTTCTTTTAATCCCATCATTAATGAGTCACCAATTGAGGTCACTAAGATTAGAAGTACTGCGATTGAGATAGTTGACTCCAAGGACACTAAGAGTGAGGATTTAGACATATAGTCCACACCTTCAGTCACTACTCTAGCTACACTGATGGAAACCTGTTAGGGTTTCACGAAAGGATCGAAAGATTAATTGAGCGCAACATTCGATTCGCCGGTTCAGCCTAAGGAAAAACTCCAAAGGAAGACCCAAAGATTCAGAGGCATAGTTTGTACAACGGCAACTGAAATCGAAGAAAGAATGATCAAGATCGATCAAAGCAAGAGAGAGCAGATTCAGAGAAGAAGAGCGAGCGAGAGATTCGCAGAGAGAGAGAGACAAGTCGCGAGAAGAATTGAGAAAACTCAGCAATGTATTCTGTCAAAGATTGTCGTCCGCGTATTACACTTTACAAGTTATTTATACTAGTATTACAGACCGTATAACAAACGTACAAAATACTCGCACAATACAGACCAGACGAAATACACAGCCAGCCTTACAACGGAATGGGTTGTTACTTTGGGCCACATAAGTAAGTCGACCAACCCAAATAACACACAAGACTTTAGCTAATCATGGCTATTAAGGATTGATTAATCCACAATCCATCTAGTCCAAAATTAAGGACCGGGTGGCGGATTATACAATCGACCTAATTTCCATTAGCCAATTCAACCGGCGAATACATCTTATGGGATTACAATTAATTAAAAAAAATTACATAATCTCACACTTCAGATACATAATCTGCACATTCCAGCAGCTGCATCCAAAGATCCACAGAGTCCATATGCTGCATTACACTCCTATTTATCCACCAAATAAGACAAACAATTATAAGTAAATAATTCACAGCAATTATCAAAATTAATTAAATATAAATTCTTAAGATTCATATCATTCCCCTCTTCTTAGAAAGGTTTCGCCTCTGAAACCTGAATAAGTCCCAGAAATGGACTAAGATCAGCCACATTAAAAGTATTGCTCACATTCCCAAATTTGATAGGTAAATCAATCTTATAAGCATTATCATTAATTTTCTCTAACACAGTAAATGGTCCATCTCCTCTAGAGTCCAACTTTGACTTTCTAAAATATGGAAATCTCTCCTTCCTAAGGTGTACCCAAACTAAGTCTCCAGGTTTAAAAATCATTTTTCTCCTTCTTTTATTAGCATGTTCAGCCATCTGTTGCACTTTTTTATTAATCTGTTGACTTACATATTCATGTAACCTTTTCATATTATCAGCTCTAGATTCAGCATCAAAATTTTGCAATTCAGCATGAGGCAAATGACTCAAATCTAAAGGAGTTAAGGGATTAAAACTATACACAATCTCAAAGGGAGTTTTATTAGTTGTAGAATGCAAAGTCCTATTATAAGCAAATTCCACTTGAGGTAAAACATATTCCCATTGTTTAAGATTCTTTCCAAGGACAGCCCTTAACATGTTTCCTAATGTTCTATTTACTACCTCAGTTTGTCCATCAGTTTGAGGGTGACAAGTTGTAGAAAACAATAACTTAGTCCTTAATTTTCCCCACAAAACTTTCCAGAAATGACTTAAAAACTTAACATCTCTGTCTGAAACTATAGTCTTAGGAATACCATGTAATTTAACCACATTAGAAAATAATAATTCAGCCACTGCTACAGCATCATTTGTTTTATTACAAGGTATAAAATGAGCCATTTTACTGAACCTATCTACTACAACCATTATTGAATCCTTAGCTCTATTAGTCCTAGGTAATCCTAAAACAAAATCCAAAGATACATCAACCCAAGGATGGTTAGAGATAGGTAAGGGAGTATATAAACCAAATGGTTTTGAAGTAGTTTTTGCCTGCCTACAAGCAATACAATTGACACAATATTTTAAAACATCCTTTTTCATGTGTGGCCAGTAAAAATGATCATTTAAAACATCTAAAGTTTTCTGAGATCCTAGATGTGCCATTAACCCACCACTATGAGCTTCTTGAATTAATAAACCTCTGTAAGAACATGCAGGAATACACAACCTATTCTCCCTAAACAAATAACCTTCATTAATAAAATACTTTCCTTGTGTAGAAACTTCACACTTTTTATAAATTTCTTTAAAATCAATATCTTCTAAGTATAATAGTTTAATACTAAAAAAACCTAACAAAGTAGTATCAGCAGCATTTAATAAAGCATATCTCCTGGATAAAGCATCTGCAACTATATTATCACTACCTTTCTTATACTTAATTATGTAAGGAAAACTCTCAATAAATTCTATCCATCTACCTTGTCTTCTATTTAACTTTTATTGACTTTTTAAATACTTAATAGCTTCCTGATCAGTATTAATTACAAATTCTCTATGCCACAAATAATGTTGCCACACTTCTAAAGCTCTTACTAAAGCATACAGTTCCTTTTCATAAGTAGAATAATTCAAAGTACTACCATTCAATTTCTCACTAAAATAAGCTATTGGCTTGCCCTCTTGAGAAAGTACAACCCCTATTCCTAACCCTGAAGCATCACAATCTAATTCAAACATCTTTTCAAAGTCAGGAAGACTCAACACAGGTGCTTGGGTTAATTTAGTCTTAAGTGTCTCAAAAGATTTATGTTGTTCTAAACCCCAATTAAACCCATTATCCTTCTTTGTTATGGCAATCAAGGGAGCAGCTATAGTACTAAAGTTTCTCACAAATCTCCTGTAAAAAGAACACAACCCATGAAAACTTCTTACTTCAGTCACACTCTTTGGCAGAGGCCATTCTTGAATAGCTCTAACCTTATCTTCATCTACAGATATACCATCTTTTCCTACCACAAATCCTAAGAAAACCACACTTTCCAGACAAAATCTAGACTTAGTTAAATTAGCATAAAGCTGTTCTGTCTTAAACACATTTAAAATAATCCTTAAGTGTTTCAGGTGTTCCTCTAAAGATTTACTATATATAAGTATATCATCAAAACAAACAACCACAAATTTTCCAATAAATTCCCTCAAAACATAGTTCATAAGTCTCATAAAAGTACTAGGAGCATTTGACAACCCAAAAGGCATCACTAACCATTCATATAATCCAAAATTAGTCTTAAAAGCTGTCTTCCACTCATCTCCTAGTTTCATTCTAATTTGATGATACCCACTTTTTAAATCTATTTTTGAAAATATAACAGCACCATGCAATTTATCCAACATTTCATCAAGCCTAGGGATAGGATATCTATACTTGATAGTTATTTTATTTGCTTCCCTGCTATCCACACACATCCTCCAACTACCATCCTTTTTAGGCACTAATAACACTGGTACTGCACAAGGGCTCATAGATTCCTTAATGTATCCTTTACTTAACAGTTCAGAGACCTGTCTTTTTAATTCCTTAACCTCTTCAGGATTAGCCCTATAAGCAGGTCTGTTTGGTATAACAGCTCCTGGAATAAAATCTATTTGATGTTCTATTCCCCTTAATGGAGGTAATCCACTAGGAATGTCCTCAAGAAACAACTCACTATATTCTTCCAATAACTGTTTCACTGTACTAGGTATTTCTTCACTTATTCCTCTCTAACACTCATAACAGTCCTTATAAATCATCAAGTACACATTGGTATTTCTTTTCATTGCCTTTCCTACATCCTTACCTTTAGCATAAAACCCAGAAGTTCCTTTCATGTCCTTTGAACTAATATCATTCTCCAAACTAGGTTTAGATAACTCCTTATAATCAGATTTAATTTTAATTTGATCCTCAAATATTTCTTTTGGAGTCATAGGTGCTAAGACAATCTTCCTATCATCCTTCTGTACTGTATACCTATTTTTATAACCATCATGTATTACCCTCCTATCATATTGCCAAGGTCTACCTAACAACAGGTGAGCAGCATGCATAGGAACTATATCACATAAAACAGAATCTTCATATTTTCCTAATTTTAAATTCACTAAAACTTGTTGACTAACTTTGACATCTCCCAATTCATTAAGCCATTGCAATCTATATGGTTTTGGATGTTTAGTAGTTGTTAAAACTAACTTAGACACTAACAGAGTACTAGCAGCATTAATACAACTACCACTATCTATGGCCATGTTAAAGCACTTATCATCAATTAAACATATGGTATGGAATATATTTTCTCTCTGTATAGCATTAGAATCAGGTAATTTATTACTGTTTAAAGCCCTATGAACCACAAAAAGATCCCTACTCACTGGCAATTCTACTTCTTCCTCTAGATCACTATCATCTTCTCTAGCTACACTAACCTCTTCCTCTTCTTCTTCAGATTCAGATTCTATATCTCCAGACTCTCTAATTAAAATTTTTCTCTTGTTTGGACATTCAGAAGCTATATGTCCTAATCCTCCACATCTAAAACATTTAATATCCCTAGTCCTGTTTCATCCATTCACAGGGTTTGTCATCACATTCTTACCCTTTTCAAACTTCTGTCCTACCTTAACTTCATTGTTTCTACCTTTAAATTCAACCTTACTATTATTCTTCCAGTTTCCAGAAGTAGTTCCTCTAAAATTTCTCCTTACTGTAGTCTTAAATCCAATCCCAGGGGGTTTATATTGCCTAGATTTCCTTAATTGAATCTCTATCTTAGTAGCTATATTTACCATCTCATTTAAAGTCCCACAAGGATATAATTCTACTTTATCAGCTATCTCTGAATTTAATCCACTCAGAAACCTAGCCATGGTAGCATCATCATCCTCAATAACTCCTGTCTTAATAATCAAAACTTCTAATTCCTTATAATAATCATCCACTGTCATCACTCCTTGACTAATAGTTTGCAACCTCTTATGCAATTCCCTATAATAGTAACTTGGCACAAACCTCTTTCTCATTAAAGTTTTAAATTCTGCCCAAGTCTGTATAGGTGGTTCCCCACACCTTCGTCTAGTTAACACCAAATTATGATACCAATAGGACGCATACTCAGTAAATTCTACTACAACCACCTTAATTTTCTTTTCTTCAGAGTAATTATGACACTCAAACACTAGTTCTATTTTCCTTTCCCACTCAAAATAATAATCAGGGTCATTCCTGCCATTAAACCCTGGTATACTAAGCTTAAGATTATTCAAATTCCTATCAATGAACTCTAATTCCCTATCTTGCCTATTGTTCTGTCTAGGCAGCCTATCACTATTGTTAGATACTTGATATTTCAACTCTTCTAGATTAGCTATGGGTGGAATTCTAATCCTAGGATCCATTGGAGCCCTTCCTAAAACTCCAGCTTGATTAGTTTCAACTCTGTTATGTTGCAATTCATTGATTCTTATTTCCTGTTCTCCTAGTCTTTGTTCTAGGTTAGCAGATAAAACAGTAAATTGAGCAGTCATCTGTTCTTGAAAAGTTCTAACGGTTTCTAAAAGATCATTACTGGAAACAGATTGATTAACAGACTGACCATTGTTAGACATAATGAAATTCTTAGACTTAAACAACTAACACAGCAGCAATTAGTCAACATAATCAATTTATTTAAGAACTTCAGACAAACAGAACGCACAGTCCAATCACAAGAAGTATCATAGTATCAATGATTAACAGAAATAGCAATAGTATAGCTTACTCAGACTTATTCAAGTCAATAATAATTCGACAAAAATGACTAAGTAAAAGGGAACGATATTACCGCGTTGGCTTAAGCAATTAATCCACTTATTTAGGGTACCCCTCTTCTTGGAGGTCTAACCCTTTTCTCGAAACCAAAGGTTCGCCGGTTATTTCACCTGAGTACTTATTAAAAAACAAGTAATTTACGAAGAAATTGGAAATTAAGTATAGCAGATAGTAGTATTTAACAAGAAAATTTACGAATCAAGGTTACCAACAACAATTTGTCACACAGTCAGTCAAGATTCAAGTTCTTGACCAAACCCTAGGTCGATTAGGGTTTCTCTTCGGAACTTTTGAAACAGCGGACCAAAATACTTCAATTGCCGGTTCTAGAATGACGAAAATCGAAACAGTCCTCATCGTTGCAAACCCTAAAATTTCACACCTCAAAATAGGGCTAGCGAAATACAGAGATCGACTCAAAAATTGAAGAAAACTACAAGCACTCTAATAATCGAGGCTCTGATACCAAATGATGGAAACCTGTTAGGGTTTCACGAAAGGATCGAAAGATTACTCAAGCGCAACGTTCGATTCGCCGGTTCAGCCTAAGGAAAAATCCAAAGGAAGACCCAAAGATTCAGAGGCACAGTTTGTACAACGGCAACTGAAATCGAAGAAAAAATGATCAAGATCGATCAAAGCAAGAGAGAGCATATTAAGAGAAGAAGAGTGAGCGAGAGATTCAGAGAGAGAGAGAGACAGGTCGCGAGAAGAATCGAGAAAACTCAGCAATGTATTCTGTCAAAGATTGTCGTCCGCGTATTACACTTTACAAGTTATTTATACTAGTATTACAGACCGTATAACAAACGTACAAAATACCCGCACAATACAGACCAGACGAAATACACAGCCAACCTTACAACGGAATGGGTTGTTACTTTGGGCCACATAAGTAAGTCGACCAGCCCAAATAACACACAAGAGAAATGCCCCAAATACAAGGTAAGTTTGAGACATAATTCCCATCAGCTAAAAACTTTAGCTAATCATGGCTATTAAGGATTGATTAATCCACAATCCATCTAGTCCAAAATTAAGGACCGGGTGGCGGATTATACAACCGACCTAATTTCCATTAGCCAATTCGACCGGTGAATGCATCATATGGGGTTACAATTAATTAACAAAAAATTACATAATCTGCACACTTCAGATACATAATCTGCACATTCCAGCAGCTGCATCCAAAGATCCACAGAGTCCATATGCTGCATTACACTCCTATTTATCCACCAAATAAGACTAAAAATTATAAGTAAATAATTCACAGCAATTATCAAAATTAATTAAATATAAATTCTTAAGATTCATATCATACACCCTCCCACCCGCCCACCTTTATTCTACCTTGAGCAATAATTATGTATATTTAATTTCTGTTTAGCATAGTTATAGCTTAACATAGAGCCTTGTATTACTTCTATGCACTCTATCTTGTGTATTACTAAACACTTATACTTAATGAGATATTACCTTTTTGTTATACTTCCTCTGTCTCCTTTTAGATTGCTCATTATTTTTAATGCTCATTAATAATTTTTTTTTCAAACGCAATAAAAATAGCTAGTTCCTTACACATTGCTTCAACGAGAGTCGTCTATATTTTCCCTTCACGTGTATTTTTGCCTAATCATTTATAGACACCTGCTAGGGAGTTTCTCCTTCACATCTAACTATTGTAATCTCCTTTTCTTATAGGTTGCCCTTTCTTATCACATTTTTCTGATGTCAAAAGGGGGAGAGAATCTAGAAGTTTCAATTGAAAGATGTGGAAGTGGTAAATGAAAAAGGATATGGTAAAAAATATTACCTAATTCATACTAATTATCCTTCCACATTGAAACCATGTGTGCTCTATTTATCATCATCAAAAGGGGGGATTATTGACCTCATAGGTAAAATAATGTAATTATCTTTATTTTGATGATAACAAATGGATCCTGAGAATTTCTATGTTTGCTTAAGTATGCATGTACTATGATTGACTTACAAAGAAATCTAAACTCATCTACTCAAATCATTTCTCTAAATGTGTAGATTTCAAAGAGCAATCAAGTTTCTAAGAATAAGAGAACAACACATAAAACATAACCAAGACATAAAGGTTAACGATCATATTTATAAATTATTAAGTTCCATATAAAATGTTAAATTAAGTTCACATTTTCATCAAAACTCTTTAAAACATTTTTAACACTTGATTTGAATTCACTTTATAAGAATTCATGCTTGATTTTTATTTCTAAATCCTTCAAAAGTGTTTTAAAACTCATTGGTTGGTTCCTGTTGGAACCAATCAACTTATCTCAAGACTAATTGACTGGTTCAATTTAATCAAAGGCATAATATGAGTTAAGCTCAGATGGATCAGCTGGTGCAACAAACTGATAGATTGGTCCTACCAAACTGATTGGCTAGTTTGGAAATCGATCTACTAGCTTTACCAATTAGAAACCCATTCATACTTTTTAAACTTATCGACTGGTTTTTCCAAACAAATCGATAAGTTTGAGAAAACCAATTGACTAGTTTGGCCAACCGGTCTATGGGTTTCACTTCTACGGAAACCCATTCATCTCTTTACAAACTCATCGACTAGTTTTACCAAATCAATCGACTGGTTTGACCAACTATTCTATGGGTTTTACTCCTAAAGAAATTCATTTGTCTTTTTTTAAACTCATTGCCTGATTTTGTTAAACAGTTAAATGGTTTAACCAACCAGTCTATGCATTTCACTCCTATAGAAATCCATCTGTCTCTCTTTAATTTTATCAAATGGTTTTGCCAAACCAATCAGTTGGTTTATAACCAATTGATTGGTTTGAACAAACTAATTGACCGGTGACATGAACACATTAATTGGTGTCGCTAAACAATGTCACTATTTATATGTGTTTATTAGACTAATTATGGACTACATACAGCCAATCGACTTGTTTGAATAAATTAATTGACTAGGGGTTAGTCTGGATTACCTAATCCTCAATTAGCTACTAGGGTTTAGTCTGCCTTAAGGCACTTTTGGTGCCTTTGAATGGGATCTTGAAAGGTCCCGGTGCCTTACCTACTCTAGACACTAATGATGTACTAGGAGATATCGATACTAAAGGGTCTGATGATTAGGTAGTTTGTTTCTTCCTAGACTTATGTCCAGTCTGGTGATTGGCTTTAGCCTCGACTTATGTCCACTTTGGTGATTGGCTTTGGCCTGGACTTTATGTCTCTTTTTTGGATAGGCTTCCATAGTATGTGAGACAATGGGGTGGTGTACAGTAGATCACTTGATAATAATAGAATATGGATGATAATCAAATTGGAGGAGAAAGAACTAGATAATGCATAAGTGAATATGAATAATTGGATAAGGATGGAAAATGGTCTGAATGACCAAAAAGGATAAAAGCTGGTTTGTACATGTGGGTAATGGCTTAAGTGCCTAACAGATAATTGATTGAAATGTTGACTGAATATTGACCTATGAAATGGTATAATATAAAGGATTGAGTAATTGAAAAAAAACCCTAATGGTGGCTTAAATTTAATCTACTATTACATATGCAAGGACCCATGTGATTAGGATGTGAAACCAAGCATCATATATCCTACAATATCTGAGGTATGTATGATAACATGCCTTGATGTACTTTTACCTTTACATATATGGATTTAGCATGACACATGTTAAATATTATATCCATGTACGATAGAATTTGTATACTTGTGTTTCCATTGAGGGAGCAACTTGGTCTACTAAGTACATGGCATACTGATATGCTCATTTGCTCAGTCACCTGCTCATTCCCACAAGTAGAGGATCATGTGCAAGTTTTTAGAGACGGCTAGTAAAGGGCCTACCTCAACTTGGGCTTGGAACTTGAGAGCGTGAACATCTAGAAAACTTGTGGGGCCCGTAAGGGACTGTGGTTTTGATTTTGCTATCACACCCTAACTCATTTTAATGTATCCCCGTACTTTTTTCTACATGTATTTTGTAATGATTTGGTCGGAGACCGTTAAGGTCTTTCGATGTAAGCAATCTTTCAAATTGTTTATGCAATATTTTATTCTCGCATTCTATTGTTTTTAAGTATATTGGTTGGTTTCAGCCTTGTATCTGTTATGGGGTAGGCGACGAATGTTTATCTTGTATCAGGTAGGGGGATAACACCTTGTGTTTTTCTATGTGTGTTTTCAGCTTCTATAATGTTTTAAATAAAATTTTTCTATTGAAAAATGGGGGTGTTATAGAACCACCGATTAATCGGGCATACAATCGATTAACTAATGAGCATTAAATGTTAGTTGTCTGTTGGACGATATAACTTTTTGGGATTTTATATCTAACAACTATAAGATGAGGGATGCCCTTATGAATAAGTTCTATTTGCATTTATTACAATAACTTTTCAACTATATTGATTGTACAATTAATCATCTACTCTTAAATCATTCAAACTCTCTAAACTTTCAAATTCTGAGTTTCTACTAAAACGTGTCCATTACTCACTTTTCTTAGCTATAATTACTCTTAAACTATAATATCTTTTATTAAACATAGCTAGATTAAATATCATCCAAAATTCTACCTTTTCATATCTTGTATTCTTAGTGAGAATTATTTATAATCACAGCCACCTTACAAAATTCATTTTAAAGAGGTTAATGAGTATTTTTTCTGTCATTCTTGAGAGATTCTTGTGGAGATTCAAGAGAAGATAAATAGCTTAAGTTTTAAATCATCTCTTAGAGGGGCATAGTTGTAAACCATCTCTTAGATTATAAGGCTCATAAATCGAGAGAAAAATGATCATCAATAAAAATACATCACTTTTTAAAAATCTAAAGGGGAAAACCTTTTGATAATAGATGTAGAGGTTAATTTGCTCTTGAACCTCTTTACACTATATGAAATTTCTTTTCATGTTATCTCTATGAAAAAACCCTATTCACCCATTATAGGGTTCTTTCAGTGGGTTCTTGAGAAAATAATGTAAAGTTTAACGGGTGACAAAGTTGATAGGTATAATTCCATGTATAAAACTATTATTATTTTTTATAAAGGATCAATAAGAGTTGTAATGGATTTTTAATAGGTTTTCAAGAAAATAATAGTGATTCTAATGGGTGACAAATATAAGAAAATTTTAAGTAGGGAATTAAAAGATAATAGGATGTTATTTTATAATTTTTTTTATATGAAAAAGTACCTAAGAAGCTCATTTAAGATAGCACACATTGTTGGTTATTATTTTACCCTTTTTTATTTTTATACAAAAAATTATGACCCTCATTTATGATCCCCATCATTTTCCTCTTATATATACATATGGACACCTTTAACTATAACAATTATATTGATAATTTTGTAATAAAAAAAAACTATATTTACTAGCATATACAATAAACATATTATCTATTTAATCCATATTGACTATAAACATCAAACAATATAACACCTAAATAATTGTTTATTATTTGAATATATAAATGGTAACTCTAAGTTATTATTTCAAGAGTTATAACATTTAGGAGACTAAATTTTTTTTATATTAAAGGTGACCATTGCTAATCTACTACTAATGTTATATTTAATGAATTATTTTAAAATTAGTAGTTGTGTAACTATTATTTATTAGTATATGATTTTCTGATTCTCTAATATGTAATTATTGATTTATACATTGTGTTTTATCCATGTTCACTTCTCTCTCTCTCTCTCTCTCTCTCTCTCTCTCACTCTCTCTCTCTCATGTAACATGCATATATGGCACATGTGGATGAGAAACAAGTTAAGGAAACACACACATCATAAGTTTTTAGTATCAGCTCATCTCTGGTAAAAGAAAATCACTAAACCATCCAGGTGTACCTAAGATCGCAACACACACCTTTGTTATTACATAAGCATCTCGCTACATTAATACCATTTTATTATGCTATTATCATGCACATAGGATTTCATTCTGTTTTATGGCAAAAAATCATATAAAAAGTTTATTATAATAAATGAATCAAATACTAGTAATAAAAAAAATTAAACATAGACTTGTTCCTTACTTGAATACCGTGAGAAAATTATTTAGCCATAGGGCACAATGCTTCTAGATCGAATGAAGAGAAGACTAAATCATTTTAAGTGGAGAACTTTCAGTTGATCACTTGAGAAACAGATTCCACCATTTGGATAATTTGATTATGCTTCTTGGGCAAATCTTTGAGGCTTGTGGACCATTAGTAATGGTGTTTCTTTGGTTATTGTAGAAGGATTGGTGGAAATAGAGGTTGCAAGGTAACATAGTTACTTTTCACAAAAATAAAGTAAAATAAATAATATTGGTTTAACAAAGTAGTGACGAAGCATAAATTGAAAATGAGGGTGAAATTGTCATATCTAATATCAAAATATGTGTGATAATTATCTAACTAAAGTTAGGTGTAAGGCTATTGGTGCAAAGATAAAACATGTAGAATGATAATACATAAGCAAATCTTCCTCAAAGAGAGCTAATATACTAAAAGTCCATGAAAGTGTTATATTATACAACAACATTAGTTATGTGGTAATATATAAAGCAACGAGTTTAAATGACTAATGAGCTTAAATCGTTCCCACAGAGGGAGAAACAAAGCTATTTATGAGTTGGCTTAATTTTCTATCAACATCACACATCATATGTCTGCCTCATTAATCTTTACTAGAGAGTTGGCTATCATAATCTTCACCAACCAAAGACAGAAAACCCAACGTAAAACCTTTATCATCTAGCCATTTGAATTAGGAAGTGATCATGAAACAAACATACTAGTACTCGCATATTTGTAAGGTTAAACTGCATATAGCATGAACATAGTATAAGGTTCACAGAACAACATGCTCATCAATAACATATAGAGATGTGCATAAAATAGATATACAAATCATGCATAACATTAAAATCATATGGAAACCATTTTCAAACAACCTTGGGTTGTATATATACCTACCACACATGGCTTAAAGCAAAGTAGCCAAAAATATTCAAAATCTTGAACATTGGTTAGGGTTGTTCCACCCCATTTAAAAGGTGTCTAATAAAGGTTATCAAGTTATTTGTCTCACAAACTAAAGGCTTACAAATGGTTCGAGTTGTGTGAACATAGCTTATAAGTTTTTTAGGTCTTTTGAGCAAGACTTCCAAGTTGTTTATCCCTCGTCTTTCATGCCATGTACCATGCCACATATGTGAAGGACAACTGCCCTGAAGTGTACACCTCTTATTTCCATCTAAGGGTTCGTAGAGTAGATAAGATATAGAACAACTAGAGGGTCTCATGGTTTACTAGTGTACCAAAAATGCAACATATGACTCTTGGATTATAAGCTATCGATCTAAAATCTGTACTTAGTGGGTGAAATAGATTTTGCATGTGCTTACCACAAATTTATGTAAGTGTTTTGTACGATCACACAAATCATGAAAAATATTGAAATCATTTGTTGTGCATAAAATTGGCACAAAAATCTGAACACATAGGATATTAGATTTAGCATAACTTGGTTTAAAAAATATTTTGATTAAATTTTTTTAGAAAACCACTTTTAAATATTTATTTTAATGTCAAAAGACTACATAGAGTTTAATTGAGTGAAAGTATAAAGCATATATGAGTTTAGAATAGCAAAATAAGGCCAAATACCACTTTTAGAAAATTCCTTTATTTAACAAGAAAAGATAAAAAAGTTAAAGTTCAGGTCTAATTCAAGGTCAAGGTCAAAGTCCAAGTTAACTATCCATGGTGAAGGTTTTAATATCACTATACACTTATTCATGATTTTATTAATTTAGGATTAATTTTGTTGTGTTATGTCTAACCATGATTAATCTTTCATGACTTCTAATTATGTTATTAATGAGGTGACTATGTTAATATTAACAAGTCATTAAGGTTATCATGAAGAACATCAAGAATAAGGAAGAACACCCATGCATATCTTTAATGAATAGTGAAATATATGTTGAATATGTTCATGGTTTTGTCTAAACCTTTATTCACTTATAACTTAAATTACACTGTGCTAAGTGATACCATATTTTATTAATTTTGCACCTAAAAAATTTAATAAATAACTTAGATTCCCTACATCACACAAAAAACAATTCCGCCACAAAAATCAAAACTTAACCAGAGGCTTAGACTTCTTGAAACATATTTGCGCACTTAAGGGAAAATAATCATACCTTCTTCAATACTAAATATTTTTGAGATCCAAAAATTGTATTGAAGAGTTTACTCATAGATATTTATTTTGAAACTAAATAGGCCTCATAACTCTGATCTAATTGAGATATATTTAGCTTGAGATTTAACCTAAATTTTTAGGTATGAACACACTGAATTTCATGCTTCTATCACCCTAAGATATATTTACCTCAAGATTTAACTAAAACTCTACCAAACTTATGATTAAAATAATATTCAAATTCATAAAATCATAATCTATGACTAAAATATATATTCATACATAGATCAAGCCATATAGTTCATAAAATCATAAAATCATACTAGGTGTAAGGTAAAAATAATCTTACTTGACTTATGCAAACAAATTCATTAAAAAAATGGAGGGAGGGATTTATTTTCCCTCAAAATACTTGAATATAACTATCAAACATTTAATGATCAAAACATTACATTAATACCAAAATCATAAGGTAAAAGAGGTGGAAGAAAAGAAAAAAGAAAAGGATTTGGCAAGATGAACATATGGTGGATGATTGGAAGCTTCAAAGTTTGTCAATGGAAGGTGATGCTTGTCTCACAAAATGGAGAGTAAAAGGAGAAGAAGTTTTTGTGGATAGGAGAGGGAGAACTAAAGCAGAAACACACAATGGTAAGGCTTAAGAACTAAGGAAGGAATAATTGAGATACTCATAGAATTTGTTGTGATTAGCTTCATTTATTATAGTGGTAACCATGGGCTAAGATGTTAAGCATAATCCAATGGCTTTAGGGCAAAAACTTAAGAGCAAAGGGAAGTGGTGTAATCCCCCGAAATTTCAAAAACCTATGAATTGATAAATAACTTTATTTGGGTTAAATTAGCTTATAAATTATTTAATTTAATTATTTTATGGATTTTTTAAGTATATAAATTTGGATAGGGATGTTTAATAAATTAAAATCAATATTTTTTTTATTTTATCATAGTATTTTTATTAAAATAATTTTTCAAACCAATATTTTACTAAAACTATCCTTTATAAACCCATATATTTAATTATATTAAATTAAATTATTAAATAAATTTATTACCAAAAAATATTACATTCTATTATTTTATCAATTAAATTATTTTAATTTACCCTATTTTCCCTTTTCCTTTTTCCCTTTTTCCTCTCTTTCTCCTTTTTCTCCTTTTCCTCCTTTATTTCTTTTTCCTTTTTCCTCCTTCGGGCCGCTCGCACTAGGCCTATCTCCCCCTTTCCCCTATGCCTAGGCCTCCGACCCACTCCCTTCCCTTCCCTTCCCTCCTTCTCCCGCACAGACAACCCACCCCTCATTTTCCTTTCCTTCCTTCTCCCTGTGCAACCAACCCAGCCCAGCCCCCTCTTTTCTTCCCCTACCCAGGCCGGCCCAATTCTCTTTTTCCCCCACGCCAGGCCTGTCCCCTTCTCCTTCCCTCTTCTTCTCCTTCCTGACTTTGTCATCGAGCCCCAACCTGCCCTCAACACCATGCCTGACCACTGAGACACCTACAACCTCTTGCTGCCACCCCTACCACCACCTGCCTCTCCCTCTCTCCCGTTATTTTCTTCCCATTCTTGGACCTGGCTAGCCCTACAAACCACCCCTCATGCCCTATTTTTTCCCCTCTTTGTATCCCTTTCCTACCACCTACTTGCCACCCTACCACCTCTCTACCACCCTATGACCTGCCACCGACCAGCCACCTACCCCCTCTCTTCTCCCTCTCCTTTTTCTTCACCTCTCCAGCCTCTCCCTACCCCATTTCTTCGAGCCTTTCCCCTTCCCCGACCTCCCTCTTCTCCCTTTCTTCTCCTTCCTTTTTCCTCCCTATTTTAGCTATGCCACCGCCGCCCTCCGCCAATTTTTCCGCCTCACCAACCCCCTGCACCGCCCACTTCACAGCCTTGTCGCCGCCACCACCGCCACCCTTGACCACCAATGACCTATCCTCAACCACCACCTACACCCCCTCTTCACTCCTACACCCTTCCCTTGCCTCCAATCCTCCCCCACCTACCCTCTTTCCTAGCTCAAAAGCCTCAACCCAAAAATAACCATCCCTCCCTTCTACCTCCCTACCTTCGACCCTTTTTCCCCACATAACCTACATGTGGCTCACACTACTCATGCAGCATGAGTTCCACACTAATTTAGAGTTGTTTTGTTTAATTATTGAGGTATATTAATAGTTAATTAAAGTGTGTTATTAATTAAGTTTTTATAAAGTTTTATCCTTTCAATTTCCTAATTCTAGTATAATAATTATTAATATTATTTTTAGGTATTGATTTTGCTAATCAAGCTTGAATCTTTAACAGGAATACCAGTAAGGTTCAATTTTGAGGGGATTAAGGTAATCGTTAAACCCCACTTAAATGCATGGATAAATGTATGTTAGCACATTAGGGTTTTTAATATGTTATTATGCTTGTTATATGTTTGTTTATATAATATATATATTTACTTGTATTGATAAATAAAAAGGAAAGTATGCTAGTTTACATGCCATGTGTAGAAATATTACTTGAGGGAAGAGTTTGAGTATTAATGAAAATGTTAAGTACTTATCTATGTTATATTATGTTATCAGGACTATTTATGCATGAATAGTATTATTATGAGCCCTAAAGGGATTTTAGTAATATATCTTATGCAAGAATGTGGCCTAATATGTGTGGGTGATGAGGACTATGATGTAAAATATAATAGTTGATGGAATTTGGGTGAGGAGAGTGAAATATTAATATTAATATTCATGTAGTGATGATAACTTAATAAAAGTGGTATAATAAAAGGTTAAGATGGTAAATTTGTAAGAAAATGGCATTATGGAAATTTTAGAGGAGAAGTTCAAAATGGTAAATTGTAAGTAAAAGGGTATTATTGTAATTTTAGAAGAAAAGAGGAAAATGGTAATTTTATAAGTAAAGGGATATCATGGTAATTTTGGGACTAAAGGGAGAGTGGTAATTTTGGAAGTAAATGGGGTAAAATGGTAATTTTGGAAGAGAAAGGTAAAATGGTAATTTTGTAAGAAAAGAGAAAAATGGTAATCTTAGATGTAAAAGGATAAAATAGTAATTTTTAAGTAAAAGGGTATTATGGTAATTTTATAAATAAAATGGTATTGTGGTAATTTTATAAATAAAAGGACATTATGATAACTTTGGAAGTAAAGGGGAAGTAAGGGGGTAGAATGATAATTTTGTAAATAAAAGGATATTATGGTAAATTTGGGAGTAAGGGGTAACTTAGTAATTATAATAACGGCGGAGGATAATTTGGTAAATTAACCAAAAAAAGGGTATTATGATAATTTTAATAATGGAAAAGGGCAATATAGTAATTATAATAATGGAGAAGGGTAAATTAATAATTATAATTATGGAGAAGGGTAAATTGATATCTATAATAATGGAGAAGGGTAAATTGATAATTATAATTATGAAGAAGGGTAAATTAATACTTATAATTATGAAGAAGGGTAAATTGATAATTATAATTATGGAGACGGGTAAATTGGTAATTATAATTATGGAGAAGGGTAAATTGGTAATTATAATAATGGAGAAGGGTAAATTGACAATTATAATTATAGAGAAGTGTAAATTGGTAATTATAATAATGGAGAAGGGTAAATTAGCAATTGTAATTATGGAGAAGGGTAATTTGATATTTATAATAATTGAGAAGGGTAAAATGATAATTATGATAGTGGAAAAGGGTAATTTGGTAGTTTAACCAACAGAAGGGTAAATTGGTAATTATGATAATGGATAAGGGTAATTTGGTAATTATAATAATGGAGAAGGGTAAATTAGCAATTGTAATTATGGAGAAGGGTAATTTGATATTTATAATAATTGAGAAGGGTAAAATGGTAATTATGATAGTGGAGAAGGGTAATTTGGTAGTTTAACCAACAGAAGGGTAATTTGGTAATTATGATAATAGATAAGGGTAATTTGGTAATTATAATAATGGATAAGGGCAATCTGGAAATTATGAGATTGCAGAAGGGTAATATGGTAATTTAACCAACTAAAGGGCAAATAGGTAATTATGATAATGAAGAAGGACAATTTGGTAATTTATCCAACTAAAGGGGCAATTCGGTAATTATGATAAGAGAGAAGGGCAATTTGATAATTTAACCGACTAAAGGATGAATTGGTAATTATTTAACCAACTAAAGGGGCAAATTGGTAATCATGATAATGAAGAAGGGTAATTTGGTAATTTATCCAACTTTAGGGAAATTTAGTAATTATAACAAAGGAGAAGGGAAATTTGGTAATCTAACCAACCAAATGGGAAATATGATAAGTGTAACAATTATGAAGGGTGAATGGAAATCTAAAAATCGTATGAGATAACTTGGTAACCTAAACCGAGCAAGGGGTAATTTGATAATTATACAACCTGAAGGGTGATATGGTAAATTGACAAGCAAGGAATGGATGGCTTAATAACTATACAAGTACGGGGTAAATCAATAATTCATATCTAACACGTTAATGGGACACTGGAGATTCATAATAAGACTCAAGTAACACTGAATAGTAAGATAAGAGCATTTGACGATTAGTAAATATCACGAGAACAAATCCTGAATTAGAATTGGATGAGATTATGATGGCCTTAATAATTCCTTTGTGTTATCTTAGATAACCGTATGAATAAGAAATTCCTAATGATATCAAAATGATTGAAAGTGAATAAGCATCTATTTGTTGTGCTTTTTGTGATCACCTTAATTAAGACACTGATACTTAAAGTGAAAGACTTCGAGATTAGGAATGGTGGCTCTTTAAGGGTCGCTACCCTAAAGAGGTGGTTTAGCCCATGATTATTCTAGTATTTGCTGGTGTGACTTTGTGCCCTAGTCAGGCCCTATATCTTACTCTATCTAGCTCTACGGACCTATTTAGAGGGTATGCATACTTATGGATTAGGTGTCCATGTCGATAGGGTACTGAGTAGCATTATGCACCAGTACGACCATGGTATCTTTGCGTCCTTGGGATGATGGTTGAAGGGTATTGAGTAGCTTTTATGCACCAGTATGACCGGTGTACCTTTGTGTCCCAGGTTCTTGATCTCCTATTTGAGGAAAATACATGGAATTGATGTGTTTATTAAAAAGGAAAAACACTAATCACAAAAGTGAAAGATTAACAAGCCTATTCCAGTTGAATTATGATATCAAGTACCTATCCACCGGTTATAATAGTGGCCCAGGAGCGTGATGCCCTAATGGATGATTATGAGTATCGGTCCATCGGATAAAATAGTGGCCTAAGAGCATGTTGCCCTAGATGATGTTGATATATATTCCAATCCACCGACAATAATAGTGGGGGTCCCGAGCTCAATAAAACTAGTCATGGATGTGAATAAAATTATGGAAAAATACTAATCACTTACAGTGAAATGCTATGTGAGTCAGGGCTAGACTGGTCCACTGGCAAATAATAGTGACCAGGAGCGTTTTGTCTTGCATGACCTGTCCACCGGTGAATAATAGTGGCCAGGAGCATTTTTCCCTGCATGACTAGTCCACTAGCTATAATAGTGGGGTTCTCGCACTCACAAATCTAAGAGACGATTGAATTATGATGGACTAATGGTGTAATACCCCCAAAATTTACTATTCAAAAATTTTGTTTTATTAAAGTAATCAACGGAAGCAAAATAACAAAACTATAAATTCTAGGGATATTACCGCCACACTTAGTACCAGACTGGTTTATTTCTACCATTCCAATATCAAGTGCTAAGGCTAAAAGAGAAAAGTACAACTTACGATAATCTCAAACATAATTAAATCAGAGTACCATGTTAAAAATTTACACGAATAGAATCTACCAGTGGTGGTTACAAATCAACAAATACATTGAAACCATGAATTTTAAAAGAGAAAGAGTACAACCCTAGGGTATTCCAGATAGTACCCTATGCTCTTTCTAGAGAACCCACTTGAATAGAACTAGAAAACGACCTGTAAGGGACACTGCCCATTGAATAGGCAGGGGCCCACGGATGGAACCCTTCAGTACTACGGTACTGAGTAACCCTTTAAAACAACATGCCCGTAATACAACCCATGATACTACATACATATATAATGAAAGGTAAATACTTAATATCCACATTTATACAATCACATACCTAACAAATCAATCAAATAATAATAGGCCATAAAGAACAATCGATACTTCTGAGCCTTAAGCCCTTAGTGCATCATTATCAATCATATCGGATTATAAATATCAATGTGAGTGCGGGAACCCCACTATTATAGCCGGTGGACCGGAATACATATAGGGTAGAACACTCCTGACCACTATTATTGCCGGTGGATCGGTCTCCATGGCAGAACGCTCCTGGCCACTATTATTCGCTGGTGAACCGGTCTGGCCCCGACTTACAAGGTGTTCCACTATAATATTTTTCCATAACTTAATCAAAACCAAATCAAATTTATTGAGTTTGGGACCCCCACAATTGTTGCCTATGGATCATAATACAGATATACATCATCTAGGGCAACATGCACCTGGGCCACTATTATATCTGATGGATCGATACTCATAAATGTCATCTAGGGCAAAACCTCCCGGGACATTATTATATTCGGTACTCATAATATAATTTAACTAGGCCTAGCTCATTAATCTTTCACTTTCACGATTAGTGTTTTCCCCTTTTAATCAGCACAACAATTCTATTTATTTGCCTTAATAGGGAGATCAAGATCCTAGGACACAAAGGTACACCGGTCGCATTGGTGCATAAAAGCTACTCAGTACCCTTCAACTATAAACCTAGGGACGCAAAGGTATCCTGGTTGTACTGGTGCATAAAGCTAATGTAACACCCCCAAAATTCACTACTGAGAAATTTCGTTTAATTAAAAGAAAATTAGTGGAAGCAAATTAATAAACCGTGAACTTTGGGAGTATTACCGCCACACTTAGTACCAGACCGGTTCACTCATACCGTTCCAGTACCAAGTGCTAAGGTTAAAAGAGTAAAATACAATTTTACGAGAAACTTAATCATTTAAAAATCAGAGTAGCGCAGTAAACAATGTACAAGAGTAAAATCCAACAACGGCGGTTACAAAATAACAAATACATTGAATTTAAAAGAGACAAATTAAAACCCTAGAATTTACCGGATAGTGCCTGACGCTCTTTCCCGAGAGCCCACTTGAATAGCACCTGAATACGACCTGCAAGGGGTATTGTCCATTGAATAGGCAGGGGCCCCAAGAATGGAACCCTTCCTTACTACGGTACTGAGTAACCCTTTAAATGCACACTTAAAAATAGGTCTGCAATGTCACACATGATACTACATACATACATAATGAAAGGTGGAACAGTCATGAGGGTACATGCCCTGCGACTATTTTAGCCGGTGGATCGGTCGCAAGGGTAACATACCCTGCCACTATAATTCACCGGTATACCGGTCTGGCCTCGACTCACATCATATTCCACTATAAGTGATTAATATTTTCCATAATTTATTCACAGCCAAATCAAATTTATTGAGCTCGGGACCCCCACTATTCTGGTCGGTGGATCGGAATACAAGTATACATCATCCAGGGTAAAAACATCCTGGGCCACTATTATATCCGGTGGGTCGGTGCTCATAATATATAATTCAACTAGGCCCGGCTCATTAATCTTTCACTTTAACGATTAGTGTTTTCCCGTTTTAATCAGCACAACGATTCCATTTATTTTCCTCAATAGGGAGATCAAGATTCTGGGACACAAAGGTACACCGGTCGCACTAGTGCATAAAAGTTACTCAATACCCTTCAACTATCAACCTAGGGACACAAAGGTACCCTGGTCGTACTGGTGCGTAAAGCTAACTCAGTACCCTACCGACAAGGACACCTAATCTTTAAGTATGTATACCCCCTAACTAGGTCTGTAGAGCTAGATAGAGTAGATATAGGGCTTGGATGGGGCATAAAGGCACACCAGTAAATACCAAATAATCGTGGGCTAAACCACGTCTTAAGGGTAGCGACCCCTAAAGAGCCACCATTCCCAATCTCAGGTATTTCACTTTAAGTATGTAACACCCCAAAATTCACTAATTTTTTTTTTTAAAAACGGAAGCAATTAAGATAGAAACACTTAAAACCTGTGAATTCTGGAAATGTTACCGCCACACTTAGTACCAGACCGGTTCTCTCAAACCGTTCCAGTACCAAGTGCTAAGGCTAAAGAAAAGATTTACGTTAAATTCAAATTAACAATTCATAAAAGGATTCGAAGATCATACACAAAATCAGAGTACGAGAAATTAAGAGTTAATTACAATACCCTTGAAGTTTCAAATAACACTTGTAACTTCCAAATAGAAATACATTTAAACAAGATAAAACCCGATGGGTCAAATTCCGGATTGCCTACTCACTCAAGTCAGGCCTGCCACCCCAAAATAGTCTCTGATCTTAAACCTGCACAAGAGGTCTGCTCCCCACCATCAGTGGATCATCACAGGACCCATCAACCAAGGTAGTATCAGTACGGGTCCAGTACTGAGTAAGGTGACTTGATCACTAAGGCCAACACATAAATACATAAATCATGTATGGGAATAAAAGAACATAAAGATCAACATGATCACATAACAACGAACAATCATTCGGATAGATACATAAAGGCCCAATCATAGTCTGGATTAATTATTTAATTAATCTTTTATCATAAGTCGATACACACCATGTTTTTTTTATCAAATCCATGTAAGTACAGGAACACCCCACTATTATTGCCGGTGGGCCGGTTACTTGCGGGACAAAGTCCACACCACTATTATTCGCCGGTGGATCGGTCACTTGCGGGACAAAGTCCACACCACTATTCCTTACCAGTGGATCGGCTGGTTCCTACTCACATGGTGTTCCACTGTAAGTAATTAGTACCTTTTAAGTATCTTTAGCAAACTCTGGTTTGTGTTTATTGAGCTCGAGTCACCCCACTATTATTGCCGGTGGGCCGGACACTTGCGGGACAAAGTCCTCACCACTATTATTACCGGTGGATCGGTCACACATAGGGTAATAACCCTAACCACTATTCCTAACCGGTGGATCGGCTGGACCCGGCTCAATAATCTTCCACTTTAAATTATTAGTGTCTTAAGTATCTTATTCAAAAGCTTTCACCAAACATGCACGAATCATAAATCATAAATTCCATAATCATCATCATACTTACACTTTAATCACCACATACATATGATAACACAAAAAACCCTCATCAACCACCATAGACCTTAATTAACCACAACAAACCATAATTCAGTCTCCTCCGTACCCTTAATTTGCTCCACGTGCTATTTTTCATCCCAAGCGTTAAAACACCCAAACAACACTTACATTACTTTCCTTACATCCCAAATTAACTTTCCACACGTAATTTTCATACCCATGCAGACATTAATCTCCCCCTGCAAACCTTTGAACCGTTTTCATGCAAACCCTAAAATTCCACGTGAAACCCTAAATTCAACCATGCAAACCCTAATACCACCATTCAATCATCAATGCCACCATGTAAACCCTAATACCACCATAAAACTATAAATACCACCATACAAACCATGATTCCGTCATACAAAACCCTAAATTCAAACCATATAAGACCCAAAGATTTGTCCATACCAACCCTAAATTCAAACCATAAAGATTCTTCCATGCCAAACCATAAATTCAAACCATAAAGATTCATCCATACCAACCTTACATTCGTATCATATAAAACCCAAAGATTTGTCCTCATAATACAATTGATTAGATTCTCCCCTTTCATAACCATAAATTAGATTATCCCATACAAGACCATAAGTTAGATTCTTCCACATAAAATCATAAATTAGAATCTCCCAAGCAAAACCATAAATTGGATTCCCCCAACAAATCATAAATTAGATTCTCCCAATCAAATCATAAATTAGATTCTCCCATATAATATCATAAATTACATTCTCCCAAATAACATCATAAATTAGATTATCCCAAACAAACCATAAATTCAATTCTTCCATATAACATCATAAATTAGATTCTCCCAATTAACATCATAAATTAAATTCTCCCAAACACACCATAAATTCGATTCTCCCATATAACATCATAAATTACATTCTCCCAAATAACATCATAATTTAGTTTCTCCCAAGTAAAACATAAATTGTATTCTCCCCCACAAAACCTTAAAACTCTCCATTTTATTTTGTCACTCGTGAATCACTAAATAATTAGGTCAACTCACCTCCCTTGGTCAACCTCTTTCCCCATCCTCCTTTTTCATCCTTTACCCCACACAAACCACATCGACTTCCTCACATACACAACACATATCATCATACATAATTAATACACATACCATGCACAACATACTTCAACTCCAAGTCATACCACATATAAAATATTTAATTATAATAAACATTAGATATATAACATGCGAAACACATAATATACATAAG
The DNA here is from genome assembly GCA_030549775.1 of Tamarix chinensis. NCBI lineage: Eukaryota > Viridiplantae > Streptophyta > Magnoliopsida > Caryophyllales > Tamaricaceae > Tamarix > Tamarix chinensis. The sequence continues at coordinate 73,663,142 of CM060179.1, read as the reverse complement.
CACATAAAAGGCCTTAGCACTCCTTACCTAAAACGACACCAGTCTTGGTGCATGCTCCTATTCCACTTGAGGGATTTGATGGTTTTACCTATTATGAGAGGAAAGCTAAAATTATACTCTCTCCTATCAAAATAATACTAATTTAATATAAGAATATTTTTTTTATAAATAATAATAACAAAAATACCAAAATAATATCAATATTAATATTAATAAGAATAATAAAATAGTAGAAATAATAATAAAAAGGCATTACTCAAAAATAAAGTGAAATAAGGGATTCAGACCCTTTACCAAAATAATACTAAAAAGATTATTTGTAAAATAAATAACCCAATTCAGAAATAATAATAATAATGATAATGATAATGATAATGATAATAATAATAATAATAATAATAATAATAATAATAATAATGACATTATTAACAACACTAATGTTAAAATAATTATATTAATAATAATAAATAAGAATAATGGAAATTCGAAATAGAAAATAATAATAATAATAATAATAATAATAATAATTATACTTATAACATTTTAATATTAATAATAGTAATTATAGAAATAATAAGAAGAATAATAATAAAATCGAATTAAAATATATTAGGCTTCAGCCCTCAACATAAATAATAATAAAATAATAATAATAATAATAATAATAATAATAATAATGCATATTAAAATATAAATATTAAGAATAATAATAATAGTATTTATATGCAAATAATAGAAATAAAATAATTTAAGGGTTATAAAAATAGGAAAAATAGCTGAGAGGGTCTAGGGTTCAACCAAATGTTGGTGGGGATAGGCGGCACCAGTGGTGGCGTACGGCGATGGCGGCGGTGGCCGGAAAGAGGAAAGAAAGAGAGGAAAGTTGCAAGCTGGGAATAAGATAGGAAGAATTAAAATGGGAGCTGGGGTGTTTTGAGTTCCCCAGAAGGAGAGGGACAGAATGAGGGTGGTGGCGGAGCCAAAGGTGGCGGCGCACGGCGGCTGCGGTGGTGGCTGAATGGAGGAGAAGGAGAATGAAAGAGGAGGAGAGGGAGAAAGAGGAAAATAAAGGTATGGGGAGATAGAGGAGGTTCTGAAGAAGAGAATGGGAGGAGAAATAGGCGGCATAAGCGGCGAAAGAGGTGGTTAATGGTGGTTCGAAGGGCGGCGGAGGTGGAAGAAAGGGTTGATCGGGAAGGGAAGTTTGCACAGTCGGGGAGACTTGTTCAGAAAGAATCGAGGGATGAGGGAGGTTTGGTTAGCTAGAGGGCGGTGCAAGGAGTGCACGGGTTGCTAGAGAAGGCGGCGTAGTTGGCCGGAGGTGGCAGAATAGGTGTCTAAAGGGGTGGCGGCGACAAAGGGAAAATTCCAGGTTATGAAAACAAAAGTCTCGATACAGGTTATTATGGGGGATATTTATAGGCTTTAGAAGGGAGGATAGGGTTATGTGGGCCGGCTAGTAGCTAGGGAAGGTAGGGTTCCGGTCGCCGGAGGCGACGTTGGCCGGTGGGTTTATTTTTCGGGGGAAGGGGTGGTGCGTAGGAGAGAGAGAGAGGAAAATCGCGTGATAAGGGGAGATGGTTGGCTATATGTGGTCGCCGAATCAATGGGAAGAGAAAGGGAGGGTGAAAGTCGGTCAAAAATGGCGAGGTCGTCGGCGAAAAACTCGGGGCGGCGGCGAGTTGCAGGTAGGTGGCGGCAGCGTCGGGGCTGGGGAAAAGAAGAAGAAGGTAGAGGCCGGGCCGCTCAAGGAAGAAAGAAAAGAAAAGGAAGGGGACCGGCTGGTTCGACGCGAGGGAGGCTGACTTAAATGGGACGACGTGTTTGGGGAAGGAAAGAGACTAAAACGCATTGCTGCGAGGGACGGCGGTAGGAGGGCGCGCGGCACGGGCTGGGCCGAAGGAAGAAGAAGGGGAAGACTGGGCCGCCGGGCTGGCCCAGTTCGGGGAGAAGAAGGAAAAGAAAAAGAAAAGAAGAAGAAAAAGAAAAAGAAAAGGAAAAAAGGGAAAAGGGAAAAATAAAAATAGTGGGTTGGCTCAATTAAATTAATTAGAATATTTGGGATATTTAAAAATGATAATATTTAAATAAAATAATATTTAAATCCCTTTTTACTCTAAATTACGATTTTTAAAAGATTTTTCACAAATTCCTTTTTAATTAGCAAAACACTCTAATTTTCTCCAATTAAATTATTTATAAAATTAATATTAATTTGAAAATATTTTCTCCTTCTTATTTTAAATAAAATAATTTATTTAATTAATTTTTAAAATAAAATGCTGAATTAGCTAAAATACCCAAATTCTCTTCTAATAAAAATACTTATAAATTTCTTCTTGATTTACCTTAATTAATTCAATTTAAAAATAATTTATTTAAATAATTCTTATAGTAAATATCCTTGAATGTAGTTTATGAAATTAGAAATTTTCGGGGCATTTCAAAGTATTAGTGTCTTAATTAATGGTGATCATAAAAGCACAACAATCAGATAATTATCCACTTTTAATCGTTCAGATATCATCAGAAATTTCTTATTCAAATGGTTGTCCAAGGTAACACAGAAGACTTATTAGGGTCGTCCTAATCTCATCTAATTTCGAATTAGAATTCGTTTTCGTGATACTTACTAATCATCAAATACTCTTATCTCGCTAATTAACGTTATTTGAGTCATATTACGAATTTCCACAATCACAACGACATATTAGATACAAACTACTCATTTACCCTCTTACTTATAAAATTATTAAGTCATCCCTTCCTTACTTGACAAATTACCATATTACCCTCCTTGTTACAAAATTACCAAGTTACCCTTTACTCGATTTAGGTTACCAAGTTATTACTCATACTTATTAGTTATTAGGTCACTAATCCCCCTTAATAATTATTACACTTATATGCTTTCCATTTGGTTGGTTAGATTACCACTTTGCCCTTTTTCCTTTATTATAATTAATAAATTATCCTTGAGTTGGTAAATTATCAAATTACCCTTCCTCATTATCTTAATTACTAAATTAGCCCTTTATTTAGTTAATTACCAAATTACCGTCCTCTATTATCAATTACCAAACTACCCTTCTTCATTGTCAAACTTACCAAATTACCCTTTGGTTGGTTAAATTACCAATTTACCCTTTTATATGATCATAATTACAATTTTACCCTTCTCCATTATTAAATTTACCAAATTACCCTTTAGTTATCTAAATTACCAAATTGTCCTTCTTAATTGTCATAATTACCAAACTACCCTACTCCATTATCAAAATTATGAAAATACCCTCTAGTCGGTTAAATCATCAAACTACCCCACATTTATCATATTTACCATTTTACCCTTCTCCATTATTAAATTATCAAATTACCCTTTTTCTTTTATTAAATTATTGTTTTACCCTTCTCAATTATTATAATTACCAAGTTACCCCTTTCCAATTTTCACTTTTACCCCTTTTATTTACCAAAATTACCATCTTACCCCTTTACTTTCAAATTTACCATTTTACCCCTTAACTTCCAAAAATTACCATAACACCCTTTCTCTTATAAAGGTTACCATTTTATCCTTAATTATGAAATTACCATTTTACTTCTTTTAATTTCCAAATTACCATTTTTCCCTTTAATCACAAAATTACTATTTTGCCCTTTAATTACAAAATTATAATTTTACCCTTTTATTATAAAATATCCATTTGCCCTCTTCTTACAAAATTACCAATTTACCATTTAATCACAAAATTACTATTTTACCCTTTATTCACAAAATTACTATTTTGCCCTTTAATCACAAATTTACTATCTTACCCCCTTACTTCCAAAATTACCAATTTACCCTTTTATTAACAAATTTACTATTTTACCCTTTGCCTGTAAAATTACCATAATACCCTTTTTACTAAAATTCACCATTATGCCCCTTAGTACACCACTTATATTAAATTATTATTATTACTACATAAAATATTAACTTTAATACCTCATCCACAACTCTTATAATTAATATAACATTATTAGCACCCATATATATATATTAGGCCATTTTCTTATACAAGATACATTAGTAAAATCCCCTAAGGCTCACAAAATATTAAACATGTATTAAATATCATAATAGCATAAAACAGCATGGATAATACTTAACATTTTCCTTAACAACCACATTATTACCTTAAATATTATTTCCATACATATCATATAACCTATCATGCTTCCTTTTATCAATTAACACAATAACCACATATAATATACTAAACAACATATATCAAGCATAATACACGTTAAAAATGCCAAATGTGCTAACATACATTAATCCATGCGTTTAAGTGGGATTTAACGAGAAACTCGATTCCTAAAAAAAAAAAACCTTACCGGTATCCCGGTTAAAGGTCCAAACTTAGATTATCAAAACCAATACCTAAAAATAATACCAAGACTTATTACATTAGAAATAATAAGATCAAAGTACAAAACTTTATAACACTTAATTAATCAAATAATTAAATTTAAATATAATTATACCTTAAAATTATTAAAAAAATATATCAAGAAATGCATAAACTCATGTTGCTAATGCAACATGAGCTGCATGCAAAGAATGAGGAGGAGGGGTGTAACACCCCCAAATTTCACTCCTGAAAAAAAATTTTTTTGAAAGAATAGAGCGGAAGCTAGGAGCGAATTTAGGAAGTGTTACCGCCACATCTAACACAAGATAAATGTCCACCATCTATCTCATGTTAGATGCAAGGCTAAAACCTGTCAACCATTAAATCCGAATTCTAAAAGCACAATAGTGTTGCGAGAAATTTAAAAGTCAACTACACAATCCTTGAAAATTTAAATACAACCCTTGTAATTTCGAAAGATGGAAACAATTAAACAAACAAATCCCGGGGAATAAATATCCGGATCGCCTACTCACTCAAGCCAAGCCTTCGACCCCCAACTTAGTAACCGATCAAAACCTGCATCAAAGGTCTGCTCCCCACCATCGGTGGATCATCACAGGACCCATTCAAACAGTGTAGTATCAGTACGGGTCCAGTACTGAGTAAGTCTCACTACCCTATCTTATGGGAGAAACGTAAACTGTAACATCAAGTACATATTAAATTATAATACAATATCAGACATACTCACAACCCACAACATGACTCTTGTCCTACACCTGTAGTAACATATGAACATATGTAACATCCCATTTAAACATATAAGCATGGTATAACCGAAATATAAAGTGGCACATGCGTTTCAAGTAGGAATAATCTATTTTATTGGAAACTCAACGCGTGACATACTCACGTAAGCAGCATGTAGTAATACAGATAATAAAAGCTGACCATATTCCAATTAAACTTATTTCCTTTGAGTCTTTATTAAAAGTAGTCATTTCACACCACAGTATTTATTAATTCACGTGAGTGCGGGAACCCCACTATTATAGTCAGTGGACCGGAGATATGTACAGGGCAGAACGCTCCTGGCCACTATTATTTGCCGGTGGCTCTGTCTCCAGGGCAGAACGCTCCTGGCCACTATTATTTGCCGGTGGACCGGTCTGGCCCCGACTCGTATGGTGTTTCACTATAAGTGCTTGTGACTCATTCTTTATTCTTATCAATAATATATTCATTCCACACATAATCTTTAATAGTCCATGTGAGTGCGGGAACCCCACTATTATAGCCGGTGGACCGGAGATATGTACAGGGCAGAACGCTCCTGGCCACTATTATTTGCCGGTGGACCGGTCTGGCCCCGACTCACATGGTGTTCCACTGTAAGTGGTTAGTATTTTTCCCATGTCTTATCGATTTTACGTTTGGTTTGCTGAGCACGGTAACCCCCACTATTATAGCCGGTGGACCGGAAATCATACAGGGCAAAACGCTCCTGACCACTATTGTTCGCCGGTGGCACGGTCTCCAGGGCACCCCGGCTCCTGGCCACTATTATTCGCCGGTGGACCGGTCTGGGCCCCGACTCAACATCTTTCTCTTTAAGTAATTAGTATTTTAACGTATCTTATTTGAAAGTGTTTTACCCTTGACATGCATGGCTAACTATATCCACACTTATCCTCCCAAGAGGGCACATCCCATATCTTGGAACTCGTGCACCCCTTATCACACCTCGATATCCATTTCCCTTCTATACTTACACATAATAAAGACCAACTCCACCCGTCATTAGCCTCTAGGGTTTCCCTTGAAACCCTAATTGGACCTATGTGGCCCAACTTCCTCTTATTTCACTACCATTAATTCATCTATCATCAACACCTCACCTCATTTAATTCCAACCCCAAATCACATCGCTCTACCCATCGATTTCACCTGTGACTCTGAAAACCTAATTGGCTACTTCAACCCTAGTACCTTTCTTTTCCCACAAGTAACATCCCCTTTTCACCCAATACTTCTTCTCTCCCAAAGCACCCATAATCATTCCTCATAACATAAACTCTCACTCTCAACCTGCACCTCACTCACCATTAATCATTTTTACTTCCGCCTTTTCCATATTACTAATTCTTCTCAAAACCCTAATCGGGTCCCTTATACTCCCTTTTGCAACTCACTTCCCATTTATTTAATTTTTCCTTTTATCTCCATGCCATAATAATAATAATAATAATAATAATAATAATAATAATAATAATAATAATAATAATAATAATAATCACCCTAGCATGCATGCCCTAAAGGGTTACATCATATCACAGCACATCATAATCACCACATATAGGTATCACATTCATATCGTAAGAAAACACATACCACATACCTTAACTCCAAACTCACTACGCATAAAACACGTTAAGGTCAAACATGTGATGTACAACAAGACATGATATCTATACAAAACATCCAAGGTATACAAGTCACATAACACGCAAGGACCTTAGCCACATCCTTACAAAATACCCATAAGTAGAGGTAAGTAGAGAACTTACCTGGATCCGAAGCTAGCTACGCGACATAAGAGGGTGAGAGAGATCACTAACTCGTGGATCCACGATAATACTTTCCTAGATCCGATGGAATCGAAAACTAAATTAGAAACTATCCTATCAATCAATAATTTCAATTATTATAATTTACTCGATACAAAGAAACACAAACTATTTTTTCTTAGAAAACGTGTCCAAAACTTAGGACTTAAAATCATAGTTCTATTAAGTTTTAAGATTAAATATATATCAAACAGATTAATACAAATACACTTAGGAAATTTCAAATTAATTTGGAAAGCCTGAGACAGAATAATCGATCATAAGTTAATTTATCGAAAATGACTTATTTATTAGGTTTTATAATTGAATAAGTAACCCAACCAATTTACTTAGAATCAAATCCAAATCGATTAGGTTAAAACATAATTTAAATTATTTAAAACCCCAAGATAGAAACCGATTAGATAAAATACATATAGCAAAATCAATTCTACAAAATCATCCCCGAAGATTAGGGTCTTAAATGCCTAACTATGAATCGACCAAATCACTTTGATTACCCCAAATTGATAGTTTTAAAACACGATTAAACTAATTTTAGATAAATCCAGATAATCGATTTCAACAAAACAATCTTCCGATTAACCAATTCCAGACCATCCATTTTTAAAATTAGGGTTTTAAAGTCTACAACACAAACTCCGTCAATTCAAATCAATTGATTCCAATTAAAGGCATTAAAATACAATTATGATCATTTCAACTACTTTTATAAATTTAATTTTAGCAAAACAACTACACAAATAACCAATTTCATAATTTCACTTAAAATCTAAGGTTTTAAGCCCGGAAATACGATTCAGTAAAATTCTATAAATTTAATCAAATTGAATGTTTAGAAATACAATTAAAAACATTTTATAACATATGAATTAATCAATTGATCAAAACCGATAACAAAAATATCCAATTTAGCACAATTAGGGTTTTTGAGTCCGAAACGCAAACCCGATCAATTATTGCCAAAACATACCAATTGACGGTTCGAAAATGTAATTAAACATATTCTAATATAATTTATATAGTCAATTGAATAAAATAACCCAATTACAAAATCCAATTTAAACCCGCGGGATGTTTGACCTAAAAATTCAATTCTGATAAATTACGCACAATTTTTCCAAATCAACACTTCCAATATAAAATTAAATAAATTTTAAACGATATTATAAAATCAATTGAGCGGAACGGCTCAATTATACAACCCGATTTCATTACACCCAAAATTTGACCTAGGAATCAAATTCCGATAAAACCTGCATAAATTTCTCAAATTGACGGTTCCAAAATGAAATTGGATACATTTTAAAACATATTGTATAATCAATTTGTCCGAAATCGCAAAAACGGACAGATCCGAAAAATTCGGGCATAACCCGGCCAAAAATCCAATTTTTCCAAAATCCCAACACAACCACGCAATTAAACTATCTAAATTAATCTTACAACACATATATACATAATCAAACAATCAATTTAGCTTTTTATAAGCTAATTCATACCCAATTAATCAAAACAAGGGTTAAGGTTTTTCGAAAATTATACCAAACGAAAAACTGATAAATCGGGGCAAAGGAAGGCCGGGGAAGCTTCGTCGGAGGCCAAGGATTGCTCGCCGATGATCGCCCGAGCTCGCCGGTGACCGGACGACGGCTCGCCGCTGCTGCGACTGCTCCCGCGCTGCTGCTGCTTCTCTCGCGTTGCTGCTGGTGGTCGCTGCCACTGCTGCGGTCGAGCTGGCTGTTGCTGCGTCGCCGGCGGTCGCGTCGCCCGTGGTGGCTGGCAAGGTTGGCCGGAGCGGAGCGGAGGAGACGGTGGTGGCAAGCTAGGGTTGCGGGATAGGGCAAGGCGCAGGGGTTCGGGGAATAGGGAAAACCGAAGGGAAGGGATAGAAGAGGGAAAAGAAAAGGAAGGGGGTCGGGGCATGGGGTTTTTTTTTTTTCACCGACAAGTGCTGTGTGTGTGTGTTTTTTTTTATTTTTAAATGCACATATGAAATAAATACTAAATATTAAAAATATTATTTGAAAGAGTTTATCTAAAATTTATTAAACAAAAATTTATTTCGAACGGATCAGAAGACTTAAAATTAATAAAATAGTTATATAAAGAATTTCGGAAATATTTTTTTAAAGAATTTACCAACGAACGTAAAACATTTATATTACTTACGGGAATACGTTATAAGACCCCGAAATAATATTTAAAAACATATAATAAAATATTTAAGTCAAATTCGAATAAACCAAGACTAATTTAAATAATTTCTAAAATCGGTTTTCCGTAAACCAAAAAGCATAAAACGAAAGAGAATTAACTCCAAAAAGAATTTTATAAATAAACTCTGAAAATCTTTTTAATTTAAACTTTCCGAAAATATTAACGATTACCGAAAACGAATAAATTTAAAGTCGGAATTATTTTCTACGGATAAAATTATTAAAATAAATTTAACTAATTAAGTAGAAATTCTATAATTTAAATAATATATTTCGTCAACGAAATATAACCTCAAAATACATCGTTAACACATGACGAAGTTATAATCGAAAACAAATCTAAAAATATTAAAAATAAAAATATGAGAAACAACGGAAATACATATTTTTAACCGAGAATCAAATTCATAAGAATATAATAGAATCATTGTCGTAAACGAATTTGTCTAGAATGGTTCGCAACGACAATGATTAATTACATTCAATTATGAATTCGAAACCGTCGATAAATCTATAAAACGCATCGAAATTAAAATAAGTAATTGTTTACATCAAATTACGCTAATAAAATCATTAACCTTAATAAATCTGGATTTTAAAAATACGGGGTATTACAAGGGGCTCTCGAAGGTGGTGAAGAGAGGCAAAATGGGCAATTTCGGGTTAAGGTTTTTAGGCTAGGAAAAGAGGCATGTGGGGGAGGACTTAAGGTAAGGGAAGGATGCAGAGGTGGAGATGGGGTGTAAGTGGTGGTCAGGAATGCATTGGAGGTGGCTAAAGGTGGCGGCGGCGGCGGTAGAGAGGCCAAGAAGAGGGGTTGCCGAGAGGGGGTCGAGATGGGGGCTGGCGAGGAAGGAAAATGGGGAGGGAAAATGGTGGCTTTCGGGTGACGATTTCGACCAAAGGAGGATTGGGGATGGTAGAGGGGGTTGCAGGGAGTAATTATGTGGCTTAGGTGGCTGCAGAAGCGGCGGGAAGGCGGCCGAATACGGTGGTGCAAGGTGGCCGCCGAGAAGGGAGGGAGAGAAGAGAAAAAGAGGAGAGGAGGAAGAATGGGGGCTGCGGGGTGGCTTGATGGGGGTTGTGATCAGTTGGGGGTGAGGTAGAGGGTGGTAGGAGGTGGTGCAAGTGGTGGTTGAGGCGGAGGAAGCGGCGGCAACGAAACAAAAATAGAGAGTGAGAGGGGAGGAGAAGAAAGGGAGAAAAGAAAGGGTTCGGGCAAGGTATAAGGCTAAAAGAAATGCTCGAATGGATTAGGAAGTGAAGAAGAAAAAGAATAAGGAGAGAGAGGAGGTGATAGGGAGCTCGAGGATGGCATTAGGGTGGTAGAGGAATGGCCATGGCAGGGAGAGGGAGAAGGGAATGGCAATGGCAGGGAGTGGGGAAGGAGGATGGTGGGGCTGGTATGGGGTAGAGAATGGCAGGAGAAAGAGAGAGAGTTAGGGAGGTCAATGGGGGAGAGGGAGTTGTAGGGAGAGGGAGAAGGAATGGTGATGGTAGGGAGTGGGGAAGAAGAAAGAAGAAAGAAAGAATAAGGAGAATCAGGGGAGGGGCTAGTGCTAGGCAGGCGAGTAGACCGACCGAAGGGGAAAAAAACAGGCCAGCTCGGTCGAGGAAGAAGGAAAAGAAAAGAAAGGGGCGGCCGACTCACGCGCATGAAGAAGAAGAAGGAGCCGGGCTAGGGAAAGGAAAAAGGAAAGGAGGGAGGAGGGGGCGGCCGGGCTCGACGTAGGAGAAGGAGATGTACTAGGCCTAGGCGTAGGGGAAGAAAAGGGCAGGCTAGGCCAGCAGCGACCCAAAGAAAGAAAAGAGAAAAAGAAGAAAAAGGATAAGGAAAAGGGAAAAAGAAAAAGAAAAGGGGAGATGGAACAAATAATTTAATTTATAAAATAATAAAATAGAATAATTTTGGGTAATAAATTAATTTAATAATTTAATTTAAGACAATTAAAATATAAGGGTTAAAAAGGGTAATTTTAGTAAAATAAGGGTTTGAAAAATTATTTAAGTTATAAGAGTATAATAAAATAACAAAATATTTATGTTAATTTATTAAATATTTATACCCAATTGTATTTACTCAAAATCTATAAAATAATTAAAATAATTAGATTTAAAGGCTAAGTTATCCCAAATAAAATTTATTTATCAAAATATAAGCTTTTAAAAATTCGGGGGATTACAGCTAACTCAGTACCCTACCGACAAGGATACCTAATCCATAAGTATGCATACCTCCTAAATAGATCCGTAGAGCTATATAGAATAAGATATAGGGCCTGGCTAAGGTACGAAGGCACACCAGCAAATACCAGAATAACCGTGGGCTAAACCACGTCTTTAGGATAGAGACCCCTAAAGAGCCACCATTTCTAATCTCGAGGTCTTTAATTTTAAGTATTAGTGTCTTAATTAAGGTGATCACAAAAGCACAACAAACAGATATTTATTCACTTTCAATCGTTATGATATCATTAGATATTTCTTATTCAAACGGTTATCCAAGGTAACATAGAGGAATCACTAAGGTTGTCATAATCTCATCCAATTCTGATTTAGGATTCGTTCTCGTGATACTCACTAATTGTCAAATATTCTCATCCTACTATTCAGTGTTACTTTAGTCATATTACAAAATTCCACTATCACAACGACATATTAGATATAAATTACTCATTTATCCCTTACTTATATAATTGCTAAGTCATCCCTTCCTTCCTTGACAAATTACCATGTTACCCTCTTTATTGCATAATCACCAAATTACCCTTTACTCGGTTTAGGTTACCAAGTTATCTCCCATATTTATTAGGTTACTAATCACCCTTCATAATTGTTATACTTAACATTTTTCCACTTGGTTGGTTAGATTACCAATTTGCCCTTTTCCTTTATTATAATTTACAAATTATCCTTTTGTTGGTCAAATTACCAAATTACCCTTCTTCATTATCATAATTACCAAAGTACTCATTCAGTTGGTTAAATTACCAAATTACCATTCTCTATTATCATAATTACCAAACTACCCTTCTCCATCATCAAAATTACCAAATTACCATTTAGTTGGTTAAATTACCAAATTGCCCTTCTTTATTATCATAATTACCATTTTACCTTTTTCTATTATTAAAATTACGAAATTATCCTTCTCCATTATTAGAATTACCAAATTACCCTTTAGTTGGTTAAATTACCAAATTGCCCTTATCTATTATCATAATTACTAAACTACCCTTCTCCATTATCAAAATTACCAATTTACCCTTTAGTTACAAAATTACCATTTTACCCTTTTCATTACAAAATTACCATTTTACCCTTTGCTTACAAAATTCACCATTTTACTCTTCACTTACAAAATTACCATTTTACCCTTTCCTTACAAATTACCATTTTACCCTTCACTTACAAAATTACCATTTTAACCTTTACTTCCAAAATTACCAGTTTACCCTTTAACTTCTAAAAATTACCATAGCACCCTTTTACTTATAAAATTACCATAGCACCCTTTTACTTATAAAATTACCATTTTTTCCTTTAATTATAAAATTACCATTTTACCCCTTACTCACAAAGGCACCATTTTACCCTTTACATACAAAATTACCATTTTACCCTTTTACTTATAAATTATCATTTTATCCTTTTACTCACAAATTACCATTTTGCCCCTTTATTTCTAAAATTACCGTTTTGCCCTTTAATTAAGAAATTACCATTTTGTCCTTTAATTATAAAATTACCATTTTATCCTTTTACTCACAAATTACCATAATACCCTTTTATTTGTAAATTACCATTATACCCTTACCTCAAAATTACAATTTTGCCCTTTACTTATAAAATTACCATTTTACTCCTTTTACTTCCAAAATTACCATAATACTCTTTTACTTGCAAATTACCATTATACCCTTACCTCTAATTTACCATTTTACCCCTTGATCTCAAAAATTACCAATTTACTCCTTTACTTCCAAAATCACCAATTTACCCTTTTCATTTACAAATTACCATTTTTCCCTTTTACATACAAAATTATCATTTTGCCCTTTAATTATGAAATTACCATTTTACCCCTTACTTCCAAAATTATCTTTTTACCCTTTACTTCTATAATTACCAATTTATCCTTTTTTACTTACAGATTACCATTTTATCCCTTATTACACCACTTATATTAAATTATCATCACTATATGAATTATTAATATTAATATCCCATTCTCATTATCCAACTCCACAACTATTATATTTAATTTAATACTCATTAGCACCCACACATAATAGGCCACATTCTTGCACAAGACATATTACTAAAATACCCCTAAGGCTTCACAATAATATTGACTATGCATTAATGGTTACAATAGCATAATACAACATGGATAAATACTTAACATTTTCATTAATAACCAAACTCTTACCTTAAGCAATATTTCCATACATAGCACATAATCTAACATGCTTCCTCTTTATCAATCAATACAAGAGACTACATATAAATATATAATATATTAAACAATGTATATAGCATGAAAAACAACATATTGAAACCTTAATGTGCTACCATAAGGTAATCCATGCGTTTAAGTGGGTTTAACAATTACCTTAATTCTCCCCAAAATGAACCTTATCGATATTCCGGTTAAAGGTTCAAGCTTTAATTAGTAAAACTAATACCAAAAAATAATATCAATATTTATTATATTAGAAATAAAAAAAACAAGCATAAGACTTTATAACACTTAATTAATCAAATACTTAACTTAAAATATTGTTATACCTTAAAATTTATTAAACAAAACATACCCAAGCATGTAGCAGTCCATACTACTCATGCAGCATGAGCTGCATACAAAGGAATGAGGGGAGAGGCTCGAAATGGCAAGAATGGGAGGAGGGAGTGGCATTTTTGGGTTAGGGATTTGGAGTTAGGAAAGATGGTGGATAGGGGAGGATTTAGGGAAAGGGAAGTGTGCAAAGGTGGAGAGAGGGTGTAGGTGGTGGTCGGGGATGGGTTGACGGCGGTGGTAGTGAGGCTGCGAAGGTGGCTGCGGAGGTGAGTCGAGATGGAGGGGCTAAGAAGGAAGGAAAAAGGAGGGAGAAAATGAAGTCTGTAGGTGATTATTTCAGCCAAAGGAGGTGTGGGGATGGTAGAGGAGGTTGTAGGGGTCGGTTTGGTGGCTTAAGTGGCGGCAGAGGCGGCTTAATGGCGGTGGAAAGAGGCGATGCAGGGTGGCTATCGAGAAGGGAGAAAAAGGAGAGAAAAAGAAGAGGGGAGGAAGAAGGAGGCTGAAGGGTGGTTTGAGAGGTGGTGTGATGGTTCAGGGGTGAGGTAGAGGGTGGCAGGGGGTGGTGCAGGTGGCTGGTGCGGCGGAATGCGATATCGGTGCAAAAATAAGGAGGATAATGGAAGTAGAAGAAAGGAGAGAAAGAAGGTCGGGGAAGGGCATGGGAGGCTCGAAAATGGTAGAATGAGGTAGGGAAGGAAGGAGAAAAAGAAGAGGAAGAGAAATGAGGGGATAAGGGGTTTGGTAGGGTTGTGGCAGGGTGGTAGGGGCATGGGAGTTGCGGGGAGAAGGAAGGGGAAAGGAATGGCAGAGCATAGGCGAGGGGAGAGAGAGATGGTGGGGTAGAGGTGAGGCAGGAAAAATGGTGTGTGTATGTGTGTGTGTGTGTGTGTGAGAGAGAGAGAGAGAGAGAGAGATAGGAAGAGCAGTAAGGGGAGGAGGGTTGTAGGTGGGGCAGCGGAGATGGCAGACATGGTTGGGTGAGCGTCTGGGAAAGGAAGAAGAAGAAGAAGAAAGAAAGGAGGGGGGTACTGCCAGGCCGGGCAAAGCAAAGGGGAAGAGGGGAGTGGGCTGGCCCAACCGAGGGAGAAGGAATGAAAGAAAGGAAGGGAGGACGGGCGAGGCCGGGCTCGCATGGGGAGGAAGGAAGAAAAGAAAAGGGAGCTAGGCCGAGAGAAAGAAAAGGAAAGGAGGGGAGAAGGGAGAAATGGGCTAGCAACCTATCGTGCAGGGGGAGGGAGGCAGGCCAAGGCCGGTGGCCCAAGGGAAAGAGAAAGGAAAAAGAAAGAAAGGAGAAAAAGGAGAAGGAAAAGGAAAAAAAAGGAAAAAGAAAAGGGAAAATGGGATAAAATAAAATAATTTAATTTATAAAATCATAAAATGTAATATTTTTGGGTAATAAATTTATTTAATAATTTAATTTAATATAATTGAATATATGGGTTTAAAAGGATAATTTTAGTAAAATAATGGTTTGGAAAATTATATAAATAAAAAGAGTATGATAAAATAAAAATATTTATTTTAATTTAATAAATATTTATATCCAATTTTATATACTCAAAAATCCATAAAATAATTAGACTAAATAAATTTGAAACCTAATTTATCTCAAATAAAATTTATTTATTAAATTATAGGATTTTTAAAATTTCGGAGGATTACAAATGACTTAAGGCCCACAAGCATTAATTGTACATTATGACTTATTAATAATTGGTGGACTTGTTAAGTATATGATTGTGGTGCATGTATTTCTTATTATATAAGTATGTAGCTTTATTTCATGTGTTGCATTGCGGGCCTACTTTTAAGTGTATTTTAAAGGGTTACTCAATACCATAGTATTGAAAGGTTCAATTCATGAGGCCCCTGCCTATTCAATGGGCAGTGTTCCTTGCAGATCATTTTTATGTGCTAATCAAGTGGGCAACGAGAAAGAGATTAAGGATTGTTTGGGAATTGATAAGGTTTCATTATTTCCCCCTTTAACTGTTGGTTTAAATGTGATCATCAGTCTTGTAACCACCATTGGTGGATTTTACTCTTGTAAGATGTTTATTTGCGCTACTCTGATTTAAATATGGTTTAAATTTCTAGCAATTGGTATTTTATTCTTTACTCTTAGCACTTGGTACTAGAACAGTATGAGTGATTCGGTTTGATACTAAGTGTGGCTGTAATATTCCCAAAATTCATAATCTTGTTATTTTGCTTCCGCTAAATCTTTTAATAAAACGAAATTTTTCAGTAGTGAATTTTGGAGGTGTTATAAGTGGATGGTGTGCAAAAGGAAGCTAGGTTAAGGGCGATGTATGTTGATGGTTAAGGTGGAAGGATGAGGGAGGTTAGTTATCATATTCTTGGAATCTAATCATGAAAGTGTGGAAGATTAGTGACACCGCTTGTAGCTAGGATTAATCTTAAGGTAGATTTAGATGGTTAAGATTGAATCACAAAAGATAGTGTAAGATTCTAGTATAAAAGATATATTTTTAGAAACTTATTTTGCCCAAAATGGAGATTTTATCTAAATATATCAAAAATAAAGATAAAATATGTTTAATTTATTTTTAACCCGAGAACACTAAAATATTAGTATTTTTAAAGTTTCATAATTTTTTATAATTAAAAATATCATTTTGAAGCTAAAATTCAATAAAGGCTAATTAAGATAAAAAAGAGAGAGACTGTATTGAGGTGTAAAACTTGATAAATATTAATTAAAACAAAAATGACAGTTTTTTTTATTTATTAAAACCTCCATTTATTATACAAAAAATTTAAATATGATAAATTTGTTATGATTTAGGATTAGTTAGATAATAAAAAATGGTCAAGAAAGTCTTACCTAACATAATTGTGAACTTGTTGTGGATAATGGTACAAAATACTTAGTGTTCATTTGGTATGAGGGTAATTGGAGTAAAAAAATTATTCGCGTATTTTATATATACTATTTAGTATATTTAAACTTAAAAAATAGACAAATATTCATTTTAGATCTTAATTTGATCTAAAATGGATATTTTATTAAAAATAATTTTATTATTAGTAAATACTTAATAATATAAAATATATAAAATAAAAAAAATTTCACCCCATTACTCACATACTAAATAAGCCATTAACCTTTGATTTTCTTATAGGATATATATAATAAACCCTTAAATAATATAACTTTTTTTTATTTTTATATTATACAATATATTTTGAAAAGTGGGAAATTACATATGGCGTTGGTGTGTGCCATAGGCCTGTTGCGCAGAGATGGGAACGAAAAAATGTAAAAACGTCATTCCTTAGAAATTTAAAAAACAGGAACAATAAGAAATATTAAAAAAATTATACACACACACACATTATATATATATTTTTTAAAAGAATAAATCAAATCTACTAAATTTAAATGAAAAAATAATTTTAAAAAATTTATTATCTATGTTAATTAATTTTAATTATTAATACTTTTTTTAATAAAAAAAATTATTAAATAATTTTAATACTGAAATTCTTTTTAAAAGAGAATGTTTTCGGAACGGGACGGCAAGCGCCGTTTCCATGCATCAGAGGCCACAGGCGAAGAAGTAGTGAGAGAAGTGGGTCACCAGAAACTGATCCAATTGAATCAAAGTGGTCGCTATGTCTTCGAGATAACCCCCGCCATGGTAGTTGTGATTGTGAGAGGAGGAAAAACAGTGTGGAAGTTTTAGTGAGTATCAGAGACGGAAAAAAAAAATTTATAAAGAGGAAGGTTTAGGTACTGAATCCTCTAGTAAAATTTTGTTACCAGAGAGGATCCGCTGCCGCCATTCGTCCCGTTTAAGGTCCTGCTATTATTGTAGCTTCGTTAGATCAGGTATGGCCGTGTGGTTTGCTCTTGCATGCCTGGGCGTTAAGTTGTGTAAGGGCTGGCTGCCAGCGTCATAGCAATTTGACAAAGATGGAGAAGGGGGCGGCGGGTGCTGGGTTCCTCCGCTGATTGCCACCGCTTGCTAACGTGGCCAACACCCACTGTCGCTACGATCCAAACGTCCCCGCAAGCACTGCCTCCTCGTTCCTAAAACAGAACCGGCTTTGTCAGAGCGCGGGTCTCACTCTTACTATTTTGGCCAAGTCTCTCCTTAGCTCTTAATTTCAAACCCTAATTTTAGCTGCGGCAATTCTTGAATAGATATCGTAAAATGCTAAATATGGGCTATTGATTATTCTTTTCGCATTATCTACTACTGATTACTTCATTGTTTGCTGTTTGTTGGTTCAAAATATTGCTGCTTGATTTGGAGTCCATTGCAAGATCTCATTGGCATATCACATAGAAAGTTGATACCTCATATTCTCATTGTTCCTGTTTCTAGCTTGACAATATGGTTGCCATTTCCAACTTCCTTAATATTGAAGACATAAAGTGGACAGCCTTGCTGCTTGTCATCTGTAGGTGCTTTTAGAAGTCATATATCACCATGGGTGCATAACTTATTCAGGACAATTGACACAGAATGGAAATGGAAAAGCCTAAGACGTTATTGATCAGCTCATCTCCACTTTTAATATGCGACTATGATTGCCAGCTGCTGTGAGAGACAGCTCGGGTATTTCTGAAACAACTTGATCTTCCCTGCTTTATCTAGTGCAGGCTCCATGACTCGAACCCTAGGTATACAGATGTTTATAGTTGCCTAGTTGGAAATTTTGGATCACCAAGTGCCACTCAAATCGAAAGTGCTTGTCTTTGCTCTTTGAGAAATGAAACTTGATAGATTAACGACCAAACACAGCTGTGGAAGCTTTATTATGTAAAAGAGTGGGTATAGCTCTTGCTCTTCCTCCTTTTGTTTCTTTCAATTGATCTCATAGTATTACAAAACCGTGACTGTTGGTTAGTATGAAAAAACATGGTTCATTTCATTGCATAAGAAGCTGAAGAATTCATTCCCTACGTATTGTGATAACTTTAGATTTTCTACTAATATATCTCGTTTAAGGCAAGGAAACTATAACTACTGCGCACTGGTGGTTGGTCTATGATGACTGGACGAAAGGGGAGCTGAACAGGATTATTGCCATGTAGTGTCTAGTGTAGAAAGGGACATTTTATTGTGTAGATGATATAAGATGTTACAAACTCACAGTAGCTGTTTCCCTTTGTTGATTTTCAGGTTCCATAAAGCAAAGGAATGTATGTACCTAATGGTATTTAATCAGCAGAAAACAGGGCACAAGCAATGCAGATGTGACTCTGAAAAGTAACGACTTGGAATACTGAAGCCATCTGTTTGCACCATGAAACGACAATCAGTTTCTTCCCCAAACCTTAATGGTCTAGCAATCTGCTGAAAGTTTCGGTGTCAAGTTCCAGTTCCAGGCATTTTCCTGTATGTATATCTGAGAAAAGAGTCCGCTGAACTTAAGCCTAGTATAGTAATGAAGTAGGCAAAATTCCTATACAATGAGTCAGTTGCTGGTGGTTTTACAACCATAGGAATACCTTTACGCGTCGCGTGGTTTCTCAAGGGACAGTATGTAAGAATAAACTTACTTGTCAAAGTAGTCCGAAAGTCTATATATGATTAACACATTCTGCACAATATAATACAAACTTTGTTGCCAAAACTATTGTACACTCTGCTCTGCCTTGAGTCATCTTATCAGCTGGGTTGCTTACAATAAAAGTTACTATCTTCTCCCTTTCCATTGCTTAGCCTTGGTTATTACTTTCTCGGCTTGATTCTCTTCCCATTGAAGATGGAGAAACAACTGGGCAGAAATCTGTTGTTGTGCTTTTGCCTGTATCATGGTTCAAGAGGTTTTCACGAAATGGTTTTACTGAATGAATATTATGGCAAAACTGCCTATCAAATTGCACATGATAACATCCACTGGAGCATGCACGGGATGGAGGAATGTGTCTCTGGTGCACTGCAATCTATTTATGTTCATATATTATTAAAAACAATACCGCAGATCAATCCTCATGGCAGTTTTTTTTTGGGTGTTTATTTATTTATTTATATTTTTTTTTAAATTGCGGTATTATGTATACTCTATGACATTCGGTAGTGCGCGTTAAACTATAAGCTCATTCGAACTGGTTTCACTTCACCCAGTTCTTTCAAGACCAAGATGTTATGATGCTACACCACAAAGAACAAAGCCGGCCATACATTGACTATTTATACATCTTGTGGACAGATCTGTGAATATCAATCGTAGTTTTGATTTCCTAGATTCACAATACATACATTGATCTACAAGATTACCGGAAATGCCTATACGCCACCTCTTTTATTTGCCTACCTGTTAGTATACCCTGCTTTTCTTATGAGATTGGGTGAACTTACGTATCTGGCTATGAAATGCTGACCATAATGATATCCCCACTTGTTCTTGAGGTTAATCCTGAACTAAGTAAACCATAAAAAATTATAGGGACAGCTAATTGAGTTTCTTTCCCATTATGTTCTGGATCAATCTGTGTAAAAAAAGCAGTCTTGATGGCTTAATCTTGAGATCAAGTTCGTACCATCCCATTCCATAAATTAATTTATCCTTCCAGCTTTGAGATCTTCAAGTATGTTTTCAATGTTTAGAGGCTACGAAAACGCACGCTAAATATGATTCCGAGGGTTTATCAGCAAAGAAGCTTTGAAAGGATAACATTATCAAGTAGCTAAATGGGACAGAATTAACATACCTGCTGTTGCTGTTACTGTGACTGCTGCTACCACTACTCAACCCCTCGCTATCACCCTCCCTTGAAATACATGATTTTTTCCTCCAATCCTTATCCGTACCTTTCATCCCCGGCGATCCATTTGATATCGTCGGGAGTGGCAATATCGGTGCAACCTTAAAGCCAGCAGAGGTAGCCGAGTTAGTCTTCTTCTTCTTATTCTTCTTTGATCCTAAAGAGATAGGAAAAACAGATGTCTTAAGAAGAAAACCGCCATTATCGATGCTTCCACTTCCGGCCATCTTTACCCTGCTCTCGCTCTTCTTCATCTTTTTCTTCTTGCTGCTTTTCTTATTAGGATTCTTTTTGTCCTGTAACTTGTCGGCCTGATCGAAATCGTTAGCGAACCTAGTCACCCTGTTGTTCTGATCTACAGAAGCTGGCTTTCGTTCAACTATATCTTTCAAAGAGAGCTCGAAGAAAGATTCAGGCATATCTTTGATCATCTCCATCATCTCTTTCCTGCCTCTCGCAATGGCTTGAGTCCGAGACTTTGGTGAGAGATTTTGGGCATGGTTGGAGGTTGATTGAAAGGGACGAGGGGGACTACTTGCGGCCTTGGGACTCAAGGGACTACTTACAGTCACGGCCTTTGGACTTGTAGGTGGATTGCTCTTCCGCGAGGGCGGCGGTGATGGTGAGGCGGTAGCAATCAATTCATCATCCATCATGTTGGTATCGAACCTGAACCCCTCCTGTCCTCCATTTGTGCTGTTGGTTGTAGAAACGCTATCATCATGATTAAATTTAGGAATGGTTCTTCTTTGCTTGATAATATTGTAGCCACCATAGTTTTGGTTGATTAAACCAACAGGATCAAAGAGATGGATACGATTATCAGGCGGGAGGCTTATTCCTGAATCAGTCATGGCGGGTTCTTTCATTGAGGTTTTGGATTGGATTAATAGCTATTGAAGAAAAGGAAAGGAGAGGAGCAATCCAGGAGGATGGTGGTGGTGGTTGACGATTATTTTTGCCTGTTGGATGTAAAGGCAGAGGAAGGAAGGAGATTTCAGTGTTGGCTGGGGGAGGGTGTTGCGTCTGTGTCAGTGTCAAAAAATTTGTCTGTTAGATGTCATTTTCATGTATATATGAACAGATCTATATTTTTGTAGTCGTGGCGGGCTCCTCTCGTGGGTTTCGGCTCGCAGAGTCATGGATTTCTAGATGGTAACAAAAGTCTAGCTAGTTTGTCGCTTTCCTAGCAAATCTGTTAAACTGCACCTCTAGAAGTTGTGCCCTCCCAATTCCTGTTTTGTGCTTTACCAGTCCACCCCTAGTGTAATCAACCACCGCTATATTTGGAACTGGTCCCCTTATTATTACTGTACGGACGGATGGACGCGCTTGCTCTTGCTGATGCAACGTGTAGTTGAGACTTGAGAGTATGCTACACGTTGGGATGATTACATATGCTTCCTTCTTAGCTTATTTCACTCCCGAAACAATTCAGCTGAATAAATAAATTAATTTCCGAGAAATCTTTAAGGCCGAAATGCTATTCTTTGGGGGAGGCTATGGGAGTAGTTTTTGAGAAATTCCTGGTACATTTTATGGCATTTTCATATTTTCAAACTACTTGAAAAACTTGTATTTATTTGAATGTTTTATTCAGTCGTGACGGATCTTAGAACATACCTCAAAGATAGAAATGAACAATTCTTCCAGCACAAGCCCCGTTCGATGTATTTCAAGTGGTTATAGCCTAATCCTGATGATCATCAGACTCCAAATTCATTTGAGTCCTTTCTATGAGTCTTGTTGGCGAAGCTTTTTCCATGCTTTTGGTTAGAAATCTCGGCGTCCAGCCATGTTAGGCGCAAAACATTGAAATGAGTTGTTTTTGGGACCATCGCCGGTAGTTGGTTCCGTAAAGTGACTTGAATCTAGATGGGCCAAGAAGGGTTTGGTTGATTGGGTGCAACATTGTTCTCTATGCAATTTGCTCGTATATTGTACCTTGAGAAATCAATAAATATCAACAATGAAAGATCAAATTATTATACCGTAAAATGATTACGACCCTAAAAATAAATTAGCCCTAACTATGGTAAAATCTGTAAAGGCGTTCACTTCAAAAAGTATACATAACTTCTCTCGAACATGGGTACTCAAGGTTGAAGGATTGGATATTTAAAAACTCAATTGCCTAGAAGTTTGTTGGAAGGAGAGGAGTGTAGTATGTGAGGATGAAGTTCGTTGTTTTTCAAGTCCAGGCAATCATGGATATCTATAGATGACATTTGAAGTAACACCACTCACCTATCAACAAGTAATGAGAAGGTACAATATATAGACATGTAGTGGAAAAGTGGTGAACATGAATCAATTGGTGGGAAAGTGAAGATGTCACCCCCCGAAATTTTGTAACCCTTATTTTTGGGTATTTAGATATTTATTCGAAACCTAACCTTAAAATCTTAGCTTAATTATTTTTTTAACTATTGATTCGTAACCCAAATAAATTCTTAAATAAATTATCCAAACTATTTTACCATTTTCCTTTTCTTAAACCTCACCCCTAGTTGGTTACGTTTTTTCTAGGTTTATTTTTTCTAACTAGGTATCCTAATCTAACCAAACTAGACCTAAAGCAAAATAATTCTAGTCATAGTCTAGCCCAACCCCTTCCATCTCCCTCTCTCATGCTATCTCACATGTCGTCCTATTTCCTTGCCACAAAACCCTCCTCATGTTTCCCTCCATTTATCATGTAACATCCACACCCCTTGTCCAAAGCATCCACAACTGGCTACAAATGCTCAACTCCTTCTCCATTTCATTCGGTATTTCCCCAACTATCACCACCGACCCATTTCTTCTTCTTCTTCTTCTCACTTCCACTGCCCTATCTCCTTTGTCCAACACCACCATCACCACTAAACTCCTTTCGTGGGCATCTTTTATCCTTCTCCTTCTCCTTCCTCCTATCCCATGCTTTTGGTTTTTGTTTGAACCAACAACCATTCACTATCACCATTTTGCCTTGTTTCTATTTTCTTCAACTCAACTAACCACCCTCCCAATCGTGCCATTCTTGCACCATCACTAACACCATTAGAAACCGCCACCACCATCGCCACCATTACCCAACTCCACCCTCCTCCTCCCATAACTCAGCCTAGATTACATGACCCTCTCACGCTGCCTGAATCCCTCCCGTATTGACTCCTCATGCTTCCCCTTACCTAGTTTGTTAAAGACTCACATGACCCCAACCTCCACCGTTTTTCACCTACACAACCATTGCCTAATTGCATCGAGCTCCATTATTGCCCTTCACCACCACCCAACACCAGCTCCACCCTTCCAGCCTTACATTTTTGTTTGACCTCTACCCAACCATTATCCTTATAGCCCTTTCTTAACCTCACCCAACACCAACAACCATTACCAACCTCTATCTCTCTCTTATGCAACCATCCTCACCCCTTCCTTCATACTGCTCCAACGTGTGCTACGTTCCCTTTCATGAACACCCTCAGCTACCATGTGAGTTTTGCCTTCTTTTTTTCTTTTATTGTATTTTCTACCAATTATGGGGTATTTTGATGATCTTTTATGATATTTTAATATTATTTATATTTTATGAGTATATTCTAATATAATTATTGTTCGTTTAAATTTTTTAGGTAAAGGAGGATGAGTAGTGGATCCTAATAATTTTTAATAGGTTGCTTATATTTGTGTTTTTTTTTTTACAGAAAATTAGGTGACCTATATGCCTTACTGAAATATTAAATATCACATAATAACATATTGAGGTTATGATGTGTAAATTGTATTAAGCGTGTTTTGGTTATATTGTATTTATTTTTTCTAATAATGTTGGCAAGAAATTATGCAAAATGAAGCATGTTAAATTGCTATAATATTATGTGTACTAAAGTATGTTATATTAGGGTTAATGTCATGGATATATTATGTGTGATATAAATGTCGGACATAATAGGTTGATTATACTTAGCCACTGATTATTATCATTGTCTGCCATAAGGGAAATTTGATCTTCTTAAGTGCACCATATTATTTATTTAAGTATGTCTAATATGTATTATCTATTGTTGACTATATAAATATGTAATTTTTAATGAATTATATATGCATGTTAGGGTTTTACTTACCAAATCATGTGTAAGGGCAAGATAATTATTTATTATGTATGGCAATTCACTTACATGCTAAAATATTTTAATTATCATATTTTAGCATTTTATGATAAATTTTTAAATAAAATAAAATTAGTATGTAAAATGGACAATAATGTGGTAATTATGGTCTCAAGGGCATCTCGTTCATTATTGACCTAATATGCATATATGTGAATAATTAAACTTAGGATGACCTTAATAGATTATTAGATTGACCTTAATATTGAATTTGATTATGACTGTCTTGAACAATTGGAAATGAGTAAAATTGGTTAAGTAAGGAAATTATAATTATTTGTGCATTGTGTGATCTCGTTGTTACCTTAATAAAATATTAATATTTAAAGTAAAATGCTTGGAGATGAGGAATGGTGACTTTTTAGCGATAGCTACCCTAAAGACATGATTTTTGCCCAATGTTTGGTTTAAATTTTGCTAGTGTGCCTTAATGCCACACCCAAGGCATACATCTTACTCTATTTATGTCTATAGAATTTTTAGAGGGTATGTATACTTATGGACTAGGTTTAATACCCCCAAAATTAACTACTGAAAAATTTCATTGTTAAAAGTTTTATGCAGAAGCAAGTATAGTAAATTTCGGGGTGCTATCGCCACACTTAATACCAGATCAATTTCTTTCCATCGTTCTGACACTAAGTGCTAAGGCTGAAAACATACTTTACTTACATTTTAAGAATGCGTTCACAAATTAGAGTAGCACAATAGTTAGGAAGGTTAACTCACTTTCCAAATAAAATCCACTAATTGTGGTTACAAGGAAAATATCTATAGAAAGGAAAGAAAAAAAAGGTTCTAAGAAAGTCACAAAAAGACTTCCCGCTTCAATACCCCAGTCAGTATCCCAGATAACCCTACCCTGTCAATGCTGAAGATAAATTCTGAAGGGAGCTTGTGAGCTAACTTGCAAAGGTCACTGCCTATTGAATAAGTAGAGGCCTAAGAAAGGAACCTTTCAGTACTATGGTACCGAGTAACCTTTTATATGGGACTAATATGTGAGGCCTGCATGCAACACATGAGATATAATACATCAATCATGTGATCATGGACTAGTTATGAAATGCAATAATCATACGGATAGCCACATACATCAAGATCACATGCAACGAATTCTCATTCGCTTAGAAGTAACATGACTTATTATTGGGACGTTCTAGTGATGCTCTTTGTAGTAAAACTAGAATAATTGGCCCAAAAAACTTCTCAACATCACAACAAGAATGCCATACACATCAATAGGACATATTATTTCATTCTTCATTATTTGCATTGAATCCATTCGTGTCATAATTAGCCATCACTTAGTTTATATCCACATGGTTTGGGGACCCCACTATCATGACTAGTGGACCGATAACTATAAAATCTATAGTAGCACGCTCCTAACCACTATTATGACTAGTGAACTGGTAAATCTAATACAATCCAAGGCAAAACTCTCTTGACCATTATTATAACCAGTGAACTGATAAATATACAACAATCTAGGATAAAATGCTTCTAACCATTATTATGACTGGTGGATTGATAAATATCCTACACATGATAACAACCCATGTGGTGTTCCACTATAAGTGATTAGTGTCTTTCTTGTAGATTGATATCATCTAAGGGTTTCATTATTGAGCTCGAGACTCCCACTATTATAACCGATGGACCAAGAATATTCTATAATCCAAGGCAGAACATATATGACCACTATTATAACCAATGGAATGGTACATACTACAATACAGGGTAGAACACACCTGACCACTATTATAACTGGTAGACTAGTAATATACTACAATTCAGGGCAGAATATACCTGGCTACTATTATAATTGGTGGATCTATAAATTTTTCACACATGGGCCTGACTCAGTAATCTTCCACTTTAAGTTATTAGTGTCTTATTTGTTCAAATATCACACACACATCCATACACAAACCATATAAGACTCTTGACCTGCTACCACCCCGGCCAAACCTAACATCAGGGAAACCCTAATTCCCTAACCCAGGATAGCCACATTCCCCACTGATCCCTTGAGTCCCTAAAATTATCCTCCAACCTATACATGCCATTAGAACCCCTCTTTCTCATGGGCCATAACCCATTTTCCCCGTTCCTCACATGTGACAATAATTGGCACCTCGGATTAATCTTCAAAACCCTAGTTTGGCCCAAATGGACCTAACCCCCTTCTCTACTACTTAATTGGTCTTAAACTCCCATAACCAAGCATATGTTACCATGATTATCCATCCCCTAAGGTTCTGTAGCCTAATTCCCCCATCTTGCTCAATTGATACTAACCTTCCAAATTGAGCATTTCTAGAAACCCTTATTCCACCCTTTGGTAGCCTTTCATCCTTTAGCACTCCATGGGCTCCCCAAATGTGCAAGCTGCTCGACAATGTCACTAGTTACCCCATATCCATTCAAAGCAACCAAACCTTTTATTCTCACCCATGATCATAACTCCCTTGGGTTTGACTTGTCCCATACGTATTCATTAGAATAATCACCCTAATACACGCCCAAATACTAAAAGCCCTTAAGCCATGTAATATTGATAACCATGCTGAAAGAGATGATACTCTTACCATAAATCCTTATTCTCACATCCAACACCAATTACATTTACCATGTACATTTATTAGAATAACCACCATTGCACCCTTGAAATTTATTAAAATACCCCTAGGCCATATAAATTTACCATTCATACTCAAACATATATTACTAATACCACCAAACATTATCTTCATACTTAGCACCCATTATTACCTAGAAAGCACATATATTAAGATAATCACACTTACACCTTCAAATTACCAAAATACCCTTATACCATATATTGTCACTGTTTATGCCCAATCATGTAATACTAATACACCAAACCTTATTTTCACACTTAATGCTAATTATTTATCAACATGCACATTGATTAGTATAATCACCCTTACACCTTCAAAATTACCAAAATACCCCTATACCATATATTATCACTATTTATAACCAACACATGAAATACTAATGCCACCAAACCTTATTTTTATACTTAACACCATTTAATACTTAACATGCACATTCATTAGTATAATTACCCTTGTACCTTCAAAATTACCAAAATGTCCCTATACCATATAATATCACCATTTATACCCAAACATGAAATACTAATACCAAAAAACCTTATTTTCATACTTAACACCCTTTAACACTTAGCATGTACATTTATTAGTATAATCACCCTTGTATGTTCAAAATTATCAAAATGCCCCTATACCATATTATATCGCCATTTGTACCCAAATATGAAATACTAATACCACAAAACCTTATTTTCATACTTAACACCCTTTAACACTTGGCATATACATTTATTACTATAATCACCCTTATATCTTTAAAATTACCAAAATACCCTTATACCATATATTATCACCATTTGTACCCAAACATGAAATACTAATGCCACCAAACCTTATTTTCATACTTAACACCAATTAACACTTAGCATGTACATTTATTAGTATAATCATCCTTGCACGTTCAAAATTACCAAAATACCCCTATACCATATGATATCATTATTTATGCCCAACATATATTACTAACACCACAAAACTCCTATTTTCATTCTTAGCACCAATTACCACTTACCATGCATATCTATTAATTTAAATCCCATTACATATACCAAATTATTAAAATGCCCCTAGGACATAAACTATTAATAATCATGCCCAACCATGCATTACAAACACCACAAAACCTTATTATTATTCTTAGCACCACCTAATCCTTAGCCACATCATTTATTGGAATTATCACCATCATACATTAAAATTTACCAAAATGCCCTTAGACCCTAAAATATTAATAATTCTACTAACACATACATTTATAATCCACCAAACTCCCATATCCACTCTTAGTAACATTTCTAAAACATTAGGTATCCTATTTAGGTCTAAACACTAGGATGTTTCCAAATGACCAAATTACCCCTAGGGCTCATATTAGTAATAATTTCACCATAAGTGTCCATACTCGCTTAGCCTAGCATATATATACACATAACACTCATCATAAACATCAAAACTTTTTTTCTAAGTCACCCTTTCATGCATATCACACGATATACAAGATAACATAATAATCATGAAATTGATAGTAACACATCATATTTACATAAATTACATACCAAAAATCCTAATTTGCTAACATAAAATAATCCATACATATTAGTGGGGTATAACGATTACCTTATTTTCAATAAAACCAACCTTAACCGGCATTCTAGTTTAAAATCCTTAGGCTCCAATTAATGAAATTTTGTACCTAAAATAATATCACAAGTGAAATATTTATTGTAGATAAATAAAAGAATGATTTTTACTAAAAATATTAATTAAATATATAACATTATTAAACTATCTAATACCTTAATATGGGTTAAATATACCAAATTTACATGGCTTAACTCACGCTGCCGTTTAGTGTGAGCTATGCAATATAAACAAAAGAAGAGGGAAAAGTGAAGGAGGGGGAGGGGGAGGGTAGGCTTGAGGGGGGTGTTGTGGTGGTTGTTGGGTGCAGAGGCGAGGTAGGAGGAGGGTGGTGATTGGGGGTCAAGATTTGGTGGCTAGGAAGGGTAGAGATGGCGGCGGTGGATGTAAGAGGGAGGCGTAGGGAAGGGAGGGAGAAGGGGGAGAAGGGAAAAGAAGAAGAGAAGGAAAGGGGGAGAAGCAGGTGGCTTAGGTCAGGTGGTGTAGGGAGGTTGTAGGGGTGGTGTCAGGTGGTTGAGGGGAGATTGAGGTGGCGATGGAAGGGAGGAGAAGAGGGTGGTGGTGTAGGGGGTTGAATGAAATAAGGAGATAAAAAGGAGGGGTAGGTCACAAGGTGGTTAGTGTTGATGGCTTAAGGTGGTGCAAGGAGGAGGAAGGGTGTAGGAGGAGGGTGGTGTGGTGGTTGGTTGGGTGGTGGAGGCAGTAGAGAGGAGCTATAAAGCTGGTGAAGGAAAAATAGGGGGAAAGAAGGGAGAAAAAAAGAAGATAGGATTGTAAGGGAGAGGGAGAGATCAAGGGGGAAGTGAGGTAGAGAAGAGGGCAAAAGAAGATGAGGAGAAGGGAGAGAGAGGCATGTGAGGTAGGTGGTATAGAAGGGGGGTTCGGTTAGATATGGCAGGGAAGGCATAAGGGGAGGAGGGGACCAGGTTATTGTGCCAAAAATGGAAAGAAAGGATGATAAGGGAGGAGGGTGGTGTAGGCTTGTAGTGGTGTAGGGCATAGGGGGGAGGCATGCGAGGACGTTAGGGGAGTGTTATACTCGGGGGGTTTAGGGGAAGAAAAAGAAGGAAAGGTTATGCGGGGGAAGAAGGAGAAGGAGGAGAGAGTGGGCCAACTGGGTGGGAGAAAGAAAATGAAGAGGGGGGAAAGGTAGGATGGCCCAAAGGAGGAGGGGGAAGAGAAAGGAAGAGGCTTGGGCTGGCCGGGTAGGAGAAGGAAGGAAGAAAAAGAAAAAGAAGAAGAAGTTTGGGGTGGCTCAAGGAAGAAGAAAGAAAATAAAAGCAAGAAAAGGAAAAGAAAGGAAAGGAAGAAAAAGGAAAAGGAGAAAAATAAAAAGGGAAATATTTTTAGACTTAGAGTTAAAAATTATGCTAAATTTGGTTTTTTGGAAAGATAATAATTACTTTATCACAAATTTAAGATAATAATTTTGGTAAAAATTATGGGTTTGGAATTTATTTAGATAATAGAGTAAGATAAAATGATAAAAATAATTATATTCATATTAAATTATTCTATTAATTTTGTAAATTGAGGGTCCCTAAAATAATTAAATCAATAATTTAATGTTAAATTATCTCAAATGAAAGGTTAAATATTTAAATTTTTGGTTTTAAAAATTTATGGTGTTACATTAGGTGTCCTTGTCAATATAGTATTACACTTTCTTTGTGTGCCAGTGTGACTAGGATACCTTAGTGTCCTTGGGTTGGTAGTTGGTAGGATATTGCATTTATTTTATGTACTAATATGACTAGATTACCTTAGCGTGTCGAGGTTGATATCATCTCCCCTTGAGTGAATTAAAATGGAAGTAATTAGTATTAGTTTGAGATGAAATTAGATTAGTGGTTCAGTAGTTTCTTTGGTGCCTATCTATGATCGATAGTTGTCTTCGTGGCCTACCTATGGTTGGTAGTTACCTTTGTGCCCATCTGTGGTTTGGTAATTGCCTTTGTGTGTAGTAGTGGCCTTTGTACTTACTTGTGGTTCGTAGTTGCCTTTGTGCCTTACTTGTGGTGTTATGGAATTGATTGGTATGGATGATGATTTTATGGGATATAATGTTAATGTTATGGAAATTGGGTTAAGAATGGTTTTATGTATTATTTCATAATGCATCCCTTGTATGCTTGGTTGATAAGTTTTTGTTCATGATTCAAATGAATTAGCATGAGGATTTTATGGCCTTGGTGGCATTTGTTATCTGTTATGGTTATCATATTTTAGTCAATGCATGTATATTTCATAATTTCATATGATGTCCTTATGTGATGCCTTCTTTGTGCTCTTGGTGATTATTTCATATTTAGTTTTGTATAGTGGGCTACTTAGTATCGTTGTATTGATGTGTTATATTTCATGATTCCCAACATTTTCATTGAGTCATTATGACTTTGTAGGTTAGCTTGCAAGTTCAACTTGAAGCTTAATATTTTGGATTGAGAGTTAGGACTATCTAGTATCATATTTGATATTTTTTATCTGAATATTCCTAGACACTTATGTCATTCCATTTTTTTTCTTTTGAAACCACTAACAAATTTTTATTATCTTAATCATGTTAACCTATATGTAATCTCTCTTCTGTATCTTATAATTTTGTTATTAATTATAAGTTGAGTAATATTTTAGCCTTACGTATAAGAATAAAAGAAGAAACTAGACTTATATTAAGTGTGATGCTAACACCCTATGTTTTTACTATTTTAGATTCCATAATTAACTCTTTAAAACAGAATTTTTAGGTGCTAAAAATGAGGTTGTTATAGAAGAACATGGGTAGTTACCAACAAGTGGATAAAATTGCTAGTTATTGAAAAGTAGCTTCCATATAAGGAGCCATATAGGTTCAAAAAATCTGAACCCAAATCCAAATAGTTTACTTGCATCTACCTAATAACCTCCCACTAATTAAGAGAAAACTTGATGAAAACAAGTAAAGAACATCCTAGGCAAAGGAAAAGCTTAATATATAAGTATCGATATCTTTATATTGAATTGATATATAGAGAAATGAGGTTACAACATAGTCTAAGTAGTGAATTCCTATTGAACTACCTAGATTTGAATTGATTCCTCATAACACATATTATACTTTTTATTTTTGCAATATCTCTATAGGAAAAAATGCACTTTAAATGGCCCTACACACACCTTGAGTACTCTTGAGTGCTATAGAAATACTCTCTCATAGAAGACAATCCACCTTCACACCTTATTAGATAATTCCATAAAGTGCATTCTTTAGCACCACCAATTATGGTTATGGGCTCATTAAGAGATTTTGGTCCACCCTCTAAATAATCATCAAACTACATCAAGTAAATCTCAAAGTACCACTAATATTGGTTATAGATTCAAAATAAGCATACAAATCAAAATCAACACTACCACACATATGAATCCATCAAATGTTTCTCAATAACTTCACTAAATGACTACGGATTCAAAAGAGAATGCATAAATCAATTATACATGCTATATGGAAAGGAATGCAGTGAAAAAGATTAATCATATAGCTTCATTCAATCTCATTGAATATGTTGTATCAATTCTCGTTTCACCCTAGTAAATCTTACTGAACTAGGTATCCACCATACTTTTCTTTACTCTAGGCTTAAGGTGCATCCCTCTTGATGATTCAAGGAACAATTTCTTTCATTAGCCTTTCATGAGAGGATCTACCAAATTCCTCTCTAAATGCACATACACTAAGGAGATCACTCTTTATTGCAATAAATCCTTGATTGCCTTGTGTCTGACACAAATGTGTCTCTTGTTCCCATTATACTTACTATTCTTAGTGATATTAATGGTGGCATGTGAATTATAGTGAAGTGAAACTAGAACATTAGCTTTTCCCCCACAATAACAATTTTACCAATAAGTCCCTTAGCTATTCAACTTCTAAACCCACAAAGTCAAGATTAATAAGATCATATTCCATGTTAGTACATGTTATTCATGTTTGTTTTGAGTAATCCCATGATATAGCACCTCCACCCAATGTGAACATATAACCACTACCATAGATAACTTCATCATTATTAGTTACTCAGTTTACATCACAATAACTTTCTATCACTGTAGAAATTTTGTGAAAATGCAAACACTAATTAGTTAATTGTATAGCTTGTATTGACCTCCTTTTTACATTTCTTCCCTTTTACTCTAAACATATCTCCATGACCACAATATTCTATGATGTTAATATTATTATTATTAATAGAAAGCAAGCCAAACTTATCCTTGAAGTGGTTTAATTCTCAGGTGTGCATGTAGCCAATCGAGTTGTGGATATTGAAAACCTTATTTTATGTTTGAGGCGGTTTATGAAGTCAAACCATGAGGGAGGGCATTATAATACCCCACATTTTTTTTTATCTAATCTTAATCTGGATTAAATAATATTTTAACCTTATCCAAATTTTAGTGTTTAGGTTATTATATTTTTTAGCCATACTTAACCCTAGATAATTGATAGATTAAATTTAACAAATTCCTAAATTTTAAACTTAAACCCCAAAATTTTCTTTTTTAACTTTTCCTTTTTTTTTCTCTCCTTTTTCCTTTTCCTTTCCCCATTTTTTTTCTTTTCATTCTTCATCCTTTTCCCCTTAAATGCACACCAATTCCCCTCTTTTTCCCCTTTTAGGCCAAACAACCCCTTCCCCCATGAATCACTCGTCACTATTTCCTTCCGCTTCCCAACCATGCACACCAACCCCCTACATAGCCCCTGACCCAACACCCTACGCCACCTACCCCATCAAACTCCTACCCAACCACACTTAAACCAAATCTCTTCTTATTGATTTTCCCTTGCCGTCACTTTTAGCAATGCATATATACATACATATGTACACTCACACATACATGTGGATATATATATATATATATATATATATTATAAATATCTTCTCTACCTTCTCCTTTTCCCTTGCTCTATTTCATTGTCACCCAGCACCACCACCACCCAATTCTCCCCTCATCCTTATTCTTCCTTTCTTCTTTTGCCTTTTCCTCTGTCATTGACCCCCTATTTCCAACTACTCTTTGTTTACTGCCAACCATCACCGGCCCCATCTCCCCCACACTATAACCTTACACACAAACCATCATGCCCCCCATCTCCATCACCCCCAAAACCAGCCAAGTCACACTATACCCCTCCTAGTTTCCCTATTTTGGTTTGGTTGAGGCACGCCCCAATTGTGCACCTCCCTACCCAATCTATGTCACCTTCCCTTCACTTTAGAACACCATCGTACCCTCCATAGTGCACCTCCCCTTGCATAAATCTTCCAAAATTTAACTTATCTCCATTTTCCTCTCTCTCTCCTTGGCCTTATTTTTCCTTATTCATTTTTTCTACGTCTAATATTCTTATACTTTTAGCTCCTGGGTGATATTCTAGTGGTATTAGAGGAAGAGTCATAAAAATTACGTGCTTAGAGACCGGAGACACTTTTGTAATAATGCATACCATAGCTAGAGTTTTTTATGTGCAATGTGTATATTTTCATGTGGTATCATGTTTTTAATTTATATATGGGTAATTTTATTATGCATACCGGAGACACTTTTGTAATAATGCATATTATTGGTTGGCATGAATCTCAATATGTGGTATCTATATATAATTGTGGTTATATATTTTCATGGTAATATATATATATATATATATATATATATGTTGGGGGTTGAAAATTTATTCTCATTGGGACTCATAACATTTTTGTAAAAATATGATTATTATAGTTATCTTAAGGTCAATATAGTCAATATAAAATCTTGGATATTTTAATGTGATAATTAGTTTAAAATATGTTAAGTATATTATGTGAAAAGTTTGAAATGAATATTAATTTTTTAAGTCCAATAAATGATAAAATGGCTTTAAGTGGGAATAATAATCCTAAAGGCGGGATCATTAGCACATGTATAAAATATTGGATCTTGACATTAATTTCGGAATATGTTGTTAGTAATAGCATTTTAATAATATATATTAAATGTGTTGGCTATATGATTCTTATAGGAAAAGTTATGAGTAATTTGTGAAATTAGGATTTTGCTAGAAATTATAAATAGTAATCTTAATAGTAGGTTATTATCACATGTGTAAGACATTGGAGTTGGACCATAATTTTTGGAAATGTTTTCAATAATAATATTTTAAAGATGAGTGATAAATTTAGTGATAAAAAGAGCACTACGAAGAAGTTATGCTTAACTTGTGAAATTAAGGTTTTTTTAGGGGAATATGACCTTTAGCCTTGGGGAAAATATCTTTATTCTCATTATTATGCTTTATGTGTTTCAACTATTTATTTTAAGAGGGATTGTTTGAATTTCATACCTTACTATGTTTTTACATGTTGATATTGAGATATACCACAATGAATAGGACACTATATAATTAAAGTGAAAAATTATGTGAGGGGGGTGAGGTGTTGTGTATACATTCTACTGGACGATAATAGTGGCTTGGATGTATTTTGCCTTGAGAGGTGTTTAAGATCATTCCATCAATTTAATAATAGTGGGGTTCTTGGGATAACGTAAACAATAATATGAACCTAAGATAATCAATAATGAATAAGATATTAGCCTCTTAAAGTAAAATATTATATGAGTCAGGATCAAGGTGTTGTGTTTGTTCTACTGGATGATAATAGTAGCTTAGAAGTGCAATAAACCATCCTAAAATTCTTTAAAAAATTGTTTAAAATCATTTTAACATAAAACAAAATGGTTTTGGTTTTGGAAACAACTTGGAATTGGGTGAAAATGTGAAATTTCAACGATACTAATCAACTACTTTCTTGAAACGATTGGCTGGTACGACTAGCAACCGTCATTTTCATTTCCCACAAAACCAGTCGACTTGTTTTTCCAAACCAAATGAATGGTTAGGCTACAATTCAAAAATTCTTTTCTTTTTCTACTCTGATTCTCTTTCCAATATTTATTATGACTTCAAATGAGAATCTCTTGTTGCTAATTAGTATATTTTGATGCTTTGGGATTATTTTCATATTATCTAGATCATTATATAATTTTATTTAGCTCAAAATATCCCAAAAAAACTTTTGAGGTACTTTTTCCTCACCTACCATGTCTCCTCTCTCCATCTACTTTCTCTTTCTCTCCTCTAGCTCGTGTGGAACTCCTTACCCCTATTGATGCTTTATCTTGATCTTATTTTTCTTAACTTCACCTATAACACCACATATTTTTTTTTTCCAAATGGTTGAATGAGAATGTTTCCAAAATTTTTTAGACTTTAGACTTTGATTTAATTTTATGATTTGGTTTAAGGAAAAGTTTGATTTTAAATCATGTTGGAAAATAGAGTTTATTGCGTTTTTCAGGCAAATCGATCAACTAGTTTTTCATTTCAGCAAAATGGGGGGTTTTCTTAACTAAACCGTTCGACTGGTTGAAGAAACCAATCGATTGGTTTATACAACTATCGACCAGTAGGCTCAAACCCATCAATAGGTTTGTCGAGCTGGGAATATTTTTCAAACTTTATTATTTGAAAATCTATTATACTAAAATGAAACCTTATCAACTCATGCCAAATTGTCCCTAAGAGATTCCTAACCATTTTTATGATGCATTTAGCCCAAAATATTGTCCTAAATCAATCTAGAGGTCGATTTGGATGATTGAGGGGCATAGATGACTTCAGCCTTGTCTTCTTCTACTTCTCTCCTCTGTAAGTTTCTGAGACCAATGCTTTGATCTCAGGCACGACTCTAAGTAGATGAAAGATTCCTTCCATGCCGACCTTCCATTACGTCTATTGTGTATGCTAATTTTAGCTTAATTCATTTGCATTATCTGAAAACACCATTTAAGCTCTACAAAATAGGTTAGTATATCTTGGATGAAATATGTTTGTTTAGCTTGAATTCAAATGATAATTTGTAGGGTTTTGAGTTAATTCCTGAACCCTCTCTAATTCCTTTCAATTGGTTAGCTATAAATAGTCCCAATCATCCCTTTTATGCATCTTTTCTTACAGCCACTAAAATCTCTGAGTTTGGTATTCACCTTCCCTCTTTCTACACTTTGAGCCTTGTAACCAATTTTCTTACACTCTTCTAGTCATTTCTCTAACTCTCTCTTGTTTCAATTATTAAGTAAGAAAGATTTAGATTTTGCGAAAAAGGTTGGGTGGTTCAGTTGAGCATTTTCCTATTTTAACTAAAGTTGGTATGTTCTTCTTTGCTTTTGTTTTAAGTTTGAAAATTTAATAAGATTTTAGTGTAAATTTCTGAGTTTAAGATCAAGGTTTTTAATGTTTTAGAAGTTGAGAGTTTTATAGTTGGAATTTCTAGTTTAAAGGGATTTTGCTTGCATCAATTAAGTGATTCTTTCTCCTAGAATGTTTAATGAGTATTTCTACATGCTATGAGTTCCTTGAAGTTGGTTTTGTATATTGGCATGAGTGTATATAACTTGCATAAGTGATTTGGATGGATAGGTTGCAAACCTTGAGTAAAAAGCATGAAAATTGATAATAATAAGATATGATGATTTAATGTTGGGATATGCAAGTTAATATGGTTGAAAATGTGTTACACTATGTTGATACATGTTATAATGCGGTTAAGGATTACTTATGAGTATGATTCTACATAAAGTTTAATGGTTTGGTGTTGTGTTATGACAAACTGATTGATTGGTTAGGTCAAGCAAATCGATTGGTTCCTAGAACAGTCAACTAGTTGACCCAACCCTTTGACTTATAAGCATACAAAGACCTTAATCTTGCTCTCTACTTAAACCTATCAACTAGTTGGATAGAATCGATCAATTGATCTATGAACAATCGACTGGTTTTTCCAAACCGATCTACAAGTTTGAAGAAGAGCATGATCTAGTTGAGTTCAAACTGATCGACTAGTTGACCCAAACTAATCGATTGGTTGGTGCAATCGATCGACTAGTTCAGCTTGTTTGCATGGGTTGGTTATGCTTTGAGGTTATGTTTAGGACTATACTATGATAACGAATAGGATAAAATACATATTTTATCATGTATTATTAGCCTAATTAAAGGATTAAATGGATCATAATTTACTATATACTCTATGATTAATGTAAAGGCTATGATATTGAGAAAAGTGTAATGAAACTTAGCATAGGCTTGAAAAAATAATAAAATGGATATGGGAGATATGGTACAAGGATAAATGGGAAACTCACATGGTTAGGAAAATGGAAAGAAAGGGATTGATACGGAGTAAACATGGAAACTTCCTTGTTTGCTTTTGTATGGGCCTTATATGATAAGTTATCCTTTTGAATAATATACTAATCACATCAAGCAAAAGACAATCAAGTTGAGTATGAGCCTGGGTTACCCAATCCTTAATTAGCTATCAGGGGTTAGTCTGCCTTTGGATGTTTTTGGTGCCTTCGGGTGGGATCCTAAGAGGTCTATATATCTTACATACTCTAGACACTGATGATGTACTAGAGGGTATCAAAATTAAAGGGTCTGGTTACCTAGGTGGTTGGCTTCGGCCTGGACTTATGTCCATATTAGTTGGCTTCAGCTTGGACTTATGTCCATTCTGGTGATTGGCTTCCGATTGCACTTTATGTCCCTTATTTGGATAGGCTTCTATAGTAT
This sequence comes from Tamarix chinensis, assembly GCA_030549775.1. Lineage (NCBI taxonomy): Eukaryota > Viridiplantae > Streptophyta > Magnoliopsida > Caryophyllales > Tamaricaceae > Tamarix > Tamarix chinensis. The sequence continues at coordinate 73,624,252 of CM060179.1, read as the reverse complement.
GTGTGACCATGGGGTGGTGTATAGTTTATAGCTTAATAATAATAAAATATGACTGATAAAATATGAATGATGACCAAGTAAATGGTTAATAATTGAATAAGGATAGAAGTAATGGTATGAATGACCAAAATGGATAAAAGCTGGTTATACACTTGGAAAATGACTTAAATAACCTATTGGTTATTAAATGGAATATTGATTGGATGACTGACTTATCTTATACATGACTAAAAAAATGGTATAACCTAAAGGGTTGAATAATTGGAAATAAACCCTAGAGGTTGCTTAGATTTTATCTACTATTACAGGTGTGAGTATCGATGTGATGATGATATGAAACCAAGAATGATATATTCTACATTTTTTGAGTTAAGAATGATAGCATGTCATTATGCACTCTTATCTTTGTATATGGATTTATCATGATGCATTTTGTATTTTATATCCATGTATGGTAGAATTTTTATACTTGTGTTCAGGGAGAAACTTGTCGTTCTCAGTACATAACGTACTAATGTGCCCGCTTGCTCGGTCACTTTCTCATTCCTATGAGCAAAGGACCATGTGTAGGTCTTTGGGGATGGTCAGTAGAGGGCTTACTTCAGTTGGGTTGAGGCTATAATTTGGGTGTCAAACCCTAACCCATTTTGATGTAGCATTCTACTGTTATCTACATGTATTTTGTAATGATTTGGTCAGGGAATATTAAGGTCCTCTGATGTAAACAATCTTTTAAGTTGTTTATGTAATCTTTTATTCACGCACTCTGTTGTTTAGAATGTTTTAGTTAGTTTTAGACTTGTACCTGATATGGGGAAGGTGGAAGATGTCTAACCTATGTCAAGTATGGTGGGTGTTTTCATATTTCACAATATTTTAAACAAATTTTTTCTATAGTAAAAAATGGGGGTGTCACATCACCGTTCCTACCCCATGATTCATCAATTATTTTTCTTACACCATTTTACCCAACACTCCAATCCACCCTTGCAAGTCAAATCCCTATTCTCTCACTTCGTTTTTGGTTGACCTGCTAAGCCCTCCTAACCTTCCTCATCTGATTTCCCTCTCCTTTTAACACACACATTAAAGTGTCTTTAGTTGGTCTCCCTTCTCTTTTCTTCCCTTGGCATATTTTATTGAGGGTAGAGAACCTATCTTCTCTTCTTTCCTTTTCTTGTTCTAGTAGTGAAAAGACCCTTACCTCTCCTTCTTCTTCTATTTGGATCTAATTCTCCTTAGGTTTCTTTTTCTTAGTATCTACTTTATCCTCTCTTTGTTTTCTATAAACAAAGGAGGATTAAAGTTTTGAGAGAGTTGAAATTTCTTTCTCTTTACTACTCTTGGCTATCTATCTTGTGAGTTAAGGTTGATAATTGGTACATATACCTTTCTTCTCTAAGTATTCTTGTTTAAAATCAAATTTTAAGTGTCTTTTACTAATTTTAGATTCTTGATTTCCTTATATAATCAAGGATCTTTTAGCAAGCCATCAAGTTAGGAGTATTTTCTCTTTGCTATAAGATTTACTTTGAGGTAATATAAATCTCTATTTTATGATGAGGTTTGATGTTCATGTTTGTGTTAGTTGATATTTTTGATTTTTAGCATGTTCCTATAGAAAAGAATGAGTTATTAGATATATAATAGATTAAGATATGCGACTTGAATATGGATGGTTGTAAGCATAAGATGTGGAATTATATAGATCATGTGTTTACATTGGAAGTTTGGCTTTGTAACTAAATTAAGGAGGTTCTATGTATCAAGCATACTTACTCCATGAATTTAGCTTTCTATTGATGTATCACATATTTGGTCGAGTTTAGTAGCACGTGGTCATTAGGACCTTTGTGGTGAATCTAGGATATGTGTGCATGTTTGTTATAGACATTATTTTATGAGGTTAACTTAAATGTCAACATGGTTCTTGCTGATTCCTCCTTAATGTTGAGTATGTGAGTCTATTTTGGTTATTTTGGCTTGAAGCATGAATTTGATTAATTAAGCATGAAAGTGTGGTGTAATTGATTGATGAGCATGTTTATAATGTGATTATGTCTTTAGCAGTAGTACCATGTGTAGGATGTAATTTATGAGATATTGAGCATGATTTTACCATCGTGGCCTTCACACAAAATCAGTGAGTATAGTATGGGATTAAAGTTTTTAATTTGGACTCAAAGAATTACCCTTGTGTTTAGAATTTTGAGTGTGTTCTTAAATATGTGTTAATAGTACGTAGCATGTTTGTCTTACTTATTTGAGCATGGGATGTTATTAGCATGATTTGTATATTATTTTATCCATGTTGAAGACTTAGGGCATGAATTATGCTTTTTATTGTATTCAAGCATGAATTAAAATGTGCGGTCATGTAGATTATTGATTCTACCATATACCATGTGATTATATGTATGGAGTAAGTCTCCATATGTGTTTTATGACATAGAAGCATGCTAAGATTAATTTGGATAAGTTTGATGAAGTTCTACTAGTGTAGATTACAAATCTAGACATTATTGGCCCAAACTAGTTGATTAGTCTGTTGGACCGATTGACTGGTTGTGTGAACAATGACTCAGTTTGGAATTTTAACTGGTTGATTGCGAGAATAGATTATTAGTTTGATGAACTAGTTGACTAGTTTTGATGAGCAAGTGATCAGTTTACCAAACCCATCATCTAGTTACTTTCTGATAAGAGTGGTATGGTCTTTACTTAGAGCCATCAATCGATTTTTCCAAACACATTGACTAGTTCCTATGAATAGTCAATCAGTGGGAACAATTAGTTAATTGGTTGTACTATGTTCTATTTTATGAGGTTTGTTACAACCAAACCAGTCAACGAATCCCAGAGACCGTTTAACTTGTCTACCTGATTTTTCCATGATTACTTGATACTTTATGTTCTTTATTTGTGACTTCTACATTATTTTTTCTATGTAATTATAAAATATTAATCATTATTTCGACCATGCTTAACCTAAATTTAACATGGATCAAGATGATAATATTATGGTACCTTGAGTCGTTAAGTTTGGTGTCACCCTTAAACACCCAAGTGGTGGATTATATGCCTTGCGTTGTGTTCGGTGTTATCACTTGGTAACACCCATTTGGTTGTGATTAAACATGCGATTGTGAATTGTGAGGTCACTTGGTAATTAGTAATAGTGTAACTAAGAAAGGTAAAATAGTTATTTGTGTAACTTGTGGCCTTAGGTTGTGTTTGGTGTCAATATTTGAAAACACCTAATTAGATTGTTGTGGAATTTTGTTGTGAATTGTAAAATCACCAACTAATTATATGATAGAAATATGAATTTTTAGTCTTATTCTTTATCTCTCGCGTTGTTACTAAGATTTAGTATTTTGGTTACCTTATACTATTTACTTTCCTTTCACCAAGTACCTTTCCTATACTACTAGTTTGTGACTTGTATGCTGGAGTAGGAATAATACTGTGGCAGACCGTCATGGTGTTAGTGCTGGTATAGAGGGTATGTCATGATTGGTGGAGTTTCATCTCCTTTCACTCAATACCTTTCCCATACTATTAGGTTGTGACTAGTATGTAGGAATAGGAATAATATCATGGCATACTATCATGGTGTTAGTGCTCATATAGAGGGAATGGAATGATTGGTGGATTTTTATCTCCTTTCACTTAGTACCTTTCCCTTACTACAAAGTTGTGACTTGTATATGGGAGTAGGAATAAGGAAGACCATCATGGTGTCAGTGCTTATATAGAGGGTATGCCATGATTAGTGGAGTTTCATCTCCTTTCACTCGGTACCTTTCCTGTACTACTAGAATATGAGTTATTTGAGGGAGTAGGAATAATACTGTGGAAATCTGTCATGGTGTTAGTGCTCATATAGAGTGTATGGCATGATTAGTAGAGTTTCATCTCCTTTCACCCGATACCTTTCCCGTACTACTAGGTTGTGACTTATATGAGGGAGTAAGAATAATACAATAGAATACCATCATGGTGTCAGTGCTCGTAGATAAGGTATGCCATGGTTGGTGGAGTTTTATCTCCTTGCACTCGGTACCTTTCCCATACTACTAGGTTGTGGCTTGTGTGGGATTAGGAATAACACTATGGAAAACCATCATTGTGTCAGTGCTTGTGTAGGGGGTATGCCATGATTGGTGGGTTTATCCCTTGCGTTTGGTGTCATCGCCTATAAACACCCATATTGGGATCGGTGCTCCTATTTAGAGGGTATGCCCATGTTTATGTTTCTTGTTAGTGCCTACAAAAACACATATTGGGATCGGTGCTTTAGTTTAGAGGGTAAGCCCATGTTTGTGTTCGTTGTCATCACTTCCAAACACCCATATTGGGATTAGTGCTCTAGTTTGGACGGTATGCCCATGTTTGTGTTTAGTTTCATCACCTACAAACACCCATATTAGGATTAGTGCTCCACTTTAAAGGGTATGCCCATGTTATAAATCTAAGTACCCTTGTGTTACTACAATGAGCCATAGTCATAGTTGAGGTTTAGGCATGCCATTTGAATATATTAATAATTGGATTATGTGGTCATATAACAAAATAATGATAATATGGGTTATTTATGCTTGTTACTTATTCAATCATCATGTTCTTATAATCATCATGCCGTGACAATGTGTTCTATCATGTTTATTATAACATGATTAATATGACTTCTAGGTGAAGCATGAGCACTATCCATGTTATATAATAGACTTGTTTTGCTAGCATTTTATCGGACTAATACTACCTTGTATGGTCACTATATTGATCTGACTTTTGTTACATGGATCAGGTGATGGTTTATAGGTTTAAAAAACTTCATGTGAGCCACTGTATGGTCATATATTGGGAAAGATTCATTGTATTAGAGAGTTAGGATAATTGGTTTGGTTAAGTCCCCACTATGTTAGGATGTTTTTATTTTAGTTAACTAAACTCTTGGCTTTGTTCCTATATTAGTTTGTAAACTTATCATCATATATCGTATATATCTCTCTCTTATCTCTATATCTCTTTTCCTTTCCCTCACACTATCTCTAATTCTCATACATAGTTTTGATCGAATGTTTTAGACTTGCATCAAGTATGGGTTAGGTGGATGACCATACCTTTCTCATGTTTGGTATGGCAACAACATTCACCAATTTTGTTTTTTTGCTTCTACATTGTCTTAACATGAGAATACTTTTTTTTTTCTAGAAAATTGGGTGTGTTACAGTGAGTGTTTTTCCTTGAGATGTGTTGTAGATTATTCCACTGGTTTAAGAATAATAGTTAGAAACATTTTGTCTTAATATATGTTGGTTATGTTCCCCTGGACAATAATAGTAGATTATGAGTATTTTTCCATGAGAGGTGTTTTACTATATTCCGCTGGATTAAGAATAGTAAGATCCCTGAACTCTATGTAAATAAGAATATGTATTATTATTGTACTTAATAATGGGTTCCAAGAATTAATATTATCTTGCATCATATCCTTGTGATCACTTACTCTCCTATGTGACTTATATATTCTGTGTAACTTGGTTATGGCAGTATTGTTCTTTACTTAGTACATAGTATATTAATCATTCTTTTTATGAGTTGTGCTCATTCCCATAAGCAGAGGATTTAGTTGAGTTTGTGCAAATCATTTAAGACCAATTGGATGAATTTTCTATATATGATGTGCTACTTGGGGAGGAGTGACTATTTTATCTCTAAGGCTTGGGATGTAGAGTCGGGTTATTCGGTTAACACTTTTGCACTTGATACCTATTAAGACTCTTAATTCTCAATATATATCTTTTATGTATTTTGTATTTCATACTTAGATTAATTCTCCAAACACTTGTTTAAATTTATGAAACCTATCTCATTCTTGGTTTTACTATATTATAAGTATTTAACTATTTTGAATTGTATTCGATGGAAGGATGGCATAGTAAGTTAGAATTATGTCAATTATGGTGGTAACACCTAATTATGTTATTTTATGCTTCTCCTTAAATGAATATTTTAAGTTGTAAATTTTAAGAGTGTTATGGATATTTTTCTAAGCAACAAATGTGCCTAAAATATCTTGTACATCTTCATTCCTTCATGAAGTATGACATCCACTAGATTCTTATACTTGTGAATTTTCCCCATTATTGGTTTGTCAATCATCATTCGAAAATTCAACCAATTATTTATTACATTTTTTTAATTGCCTAATTCATCAATTCCATACTTTTTTATTATTGCCTCCCATATCTTCTTTGTTGATGTTTCGTGAACAAATATATCCAATAGTTTGTTCAACATGTAGGTGAGCAAGTGTCCCATCACACAATTGTTATCCCTCTGATATTTGTTTTTGATTTCATCATCTCTTGATTTATCTATCTAATTTTTAGTGACCATTGCATCAGAAGTAGTAGTTGGAGGCATGATTTTCTGAACTATTAGCGATAGGCAGGCCATTGAACAACATGAAATCACCCTCTAATCATTGGGAAACAAGGAGTAGTTTTTGGGACCATTGCTTGTAGTTGGTTCCATCAAGTGTTTGGAATATAGATGGGATAAGAAGGATTTGGTTGATTGGTTGAATCATCTTCTCTATTACAATTCACTTTCATATTTTAGGATGGGAAATGGGTAAATAATGAAAATACAAGACAAGATTATTATGCCGTGAAATGATCACTACCCTGAAAACAAATTGACCTACACTATGGTACAATTTATAAAGGCATTTGCTTCTCAAAGTATACATAACTTCCTCCAAACTCCTACAATAAAGGTTGAGGGATTAAAGAATTGAAAAACACTATTGTCTGAGAGTTCTGTAGGAAGTGAAGAGTTTAGTATGTGATGATGGAGTTTGGTGTCTTAAAGTCCAAGCAATTATGGTTATTTATAAATAGTTTATAAAGTAACACCACTCTCCCACAACCATGTAATGGGAAGATTGAGAACATGGGAACATAATGGAGTACATGTATTATTTAGTGGAAAAATGAAGAACATGGGTATTGCTAAAAAGTAGAGAAAGTGGTTGGTTATTGAGAAGTGGTTTTCCAAGAAGGAACCATATTGGATCAAAATATCCACACGTAAACTATTAGGAAACCATGTCAACCATATTGGAAAGTCAAATGCCTCCTAAGAGGTAGCATACTCACATAATAGCAATCATACAATAAAGAGAATCATGCTTAAAACATACAATCATGCATGATAACAACAATTAAGAACAAACCCACTCTCACAACTCCAAATATGATATTAATTAAACTAAGACCTTCTTAAGAGTAGAAGTTCAACATCATCGCAACAATACATTAACAAATTTATCCACACGTTAACTATAGGCACTTCTTATATCAACCTAGTGATTATTGCTCATACCAAACAAATCAATGTGGTTTTTATTGATTATACCAAACATTATCAAACACTTATCAAGTTAACCCTAATCTAATTATTCAAAATTTACCATGGTGGTTTTCTAATCCATTTCAAATCAAGTGAACTTAAATCTTTGAGCAGTTAACAATTCTATAATCCAAAGCAATGATTACTAAGGATAGATCAATACATCAAAAATCAAACCATTAACTTTATGACATCACGTCGAAGAAGTCACATGTCCTAAGACATTCAAGTCCTTAAATGTTTGTAGCCTTTATATGATTTGTGAATTCCCATGAGAATAAATGAATCACTTGACCCTAAAGTTCCAACTATGCACCAAGTAGCCTACCAAGACACAAAGTCCAATTCCAAACTCAAGTCTTTTACTTCAAATGATTTGTGTTTTATTCAAATTTCAATATTAGTATTCCTCAAAGGATACTACAACACAACAAGCCAATTAAATTGAATCCACACAACTAAAAAACCCTAGGCACCACTACAATCACTTCAATCATGACCTTGCATTGGGCATCACACCATAGCTCGAACACTTAACTAACCAATCAATTTCCAATCACTCCAACCCACACAATTCAATTCAATTTAAATTCATTTCTTAACTTCATTCATCTAAGGCCAAGGTCACAACAAGTTTGAGAAATAAGGGGAGAAAAACAATACAGAATTCCTAAGGTCTCACTAAAATAAATAGTAAATTAAAAAATTATAGATGAGACTAGTCAATCAATCCCTAGGACAAGCCAACCAATCTGGGTATACAAAGCCTATTAAATGAACGTCACATAGAAATCAATAGATGAATTTGGTCAAGAAATTAGTTGTTTTTACTGATCTGACCATGTGTTTGACTAATGCAATTTATGGGTTCAAGTTGACACAAAAACAAATTGGATATAAAATAAACTGGATTATGGGTTTAACCAACTAATCGATAGATTTGGGGAAAAAAAACCAAATTGCACATTATCCACACTTGACCAGAAATCATTTTTTGAACCAAAAACCCATAATACTACAAGATGCATAACAAGATATCAAAATCATCCAAAAGCAAAATTTAACATGCCATGATCATGAAACATACTCATACACGTTAAGGATACAAATCATTCTTGAAACTATTAACATAGAAATAATATGAAAATAGGCTTATCACATTAACTCATGCTTCAAAACTCACATATTCCATCATAATTCTTAAATACATGATAAATGCATATAAAACATACTTTCATGCACATGTTTGAAAGATAGAATTACTAATTCGTTCCTTTTCTCATGCTCTTAAACATTCTCACCACAATTTAACAATAGCAAAACCTAGCATGATTACTAAGCTTAAAAGCCTAACATGCTCACACCCAATATTTTACCATCTTTAGAGTTAGTTGGGTTTATCTATATCTAAGCTCAAGTAAAAAGGTAAAAAGGATCCTTAATATTCAAGAACCTTTTTCAAAAACCTCTAATTACTACAAAAAATTCAAATAAGATAATATATAACCACATAATACATAAAATTGTAAACCAAAATGCATAATTCCAAAGGATCGAAAACAAGAGGAGAACTAGAGGAAAGAACAATGCCAAACTTTAAAAATTAACCACAAATCTAACCTCCTTTACTTATTGAAAAATAAATATAGGCTAGACAAAAGGAAGTAGAGAAATAAAACCAATAGAGCAAGAAGAGAATAAAAAGGGAGGGCTTAATTTGGGTAGCAATAATAAGGCTCAAGAACATACATCAAAGCTCAAAAAGAAAGAGAGAAGTAGGAACAACAGAAGGACATCTAGATGGGAGAAATCTTGAATGAAAAATAAAGCAACGCAAGAGTATGAGGGGAGAGGTTAATCAAAATTAGTGACCAAGAAAGAGGGTGAAGCTTCCTCACACACTTTTGAATGAAGGAAGTGATGGGTAGGGTGAAGAAACAAGTGAGGTTGAGTGAAAGCAACCAAGAATAGGTAAATTAGCCCAGTTAACCTCTACCACTACTGTAGTTGCAAAAAATTAGAAGGGAAAAAGGAGAGAGAGTTGTTAACTTGAGTGAGATGAATTTAGTTAGATAGAAAGTGAACTTTTGGTAGATTTGTGTGAATTAATTTATATAAGTTTCTACGAGTTAGAATAATAATCATAAAAATCAAAACTTTAATTATCAAGAAGGGTAAAACAATACTAGAAGGTTAGGAAAGTTTGGCCAAAGATGAAAATTAAAACTAAAATGCCAAAGAGAAACCTAGACAATCTAGTTGATATGCTTGGTAGATCAATTGACTAGTCTCGCTAGAGACCTAAAAATAAAAAAAAAACATAACGAATTAATAGGTTCACATGAATCAGTTAAATGGTGACTTGATAAACCCAAACATAAACAAAGATCAAAATAACTTACCTAATAAACAATCTAACACATCTGAAGGCATGATTAATTCCCTACCGTGGGAATATAATCTAGCAAAATTAAAGTTTTAAAAATTGAAGTATAACATATATGTAATAATAGAAAAGCATGTGTCTGTAGAACAATGTCAATAAACATGCTACTAAAGGAGAAAAGTGTAAATGTGAAAAATAACATGAAAAATGTGATAGTTGTAGAGCATCATAGGTAAAAGTAGGTGATTACTAAAATTCCATAAAAACATTGTAGAACATGCACATGTAAGGTCAACCAGTTACTCTGTCTATTATCTAATGTGATCACACAATCCACTTCACTGATTTATTTGAGAGGGAGATTTTCAAATCTTGAGCTTTGAAACTAGCAAAATTTCTAAAGTACAATTGGTAAAGAAAACCACAACACATAGAGAATTCTCTATCATTAATTATGTGTACTCCCTATAGGGCTCATAGGTCACCTATAGTGTAGCAAGATATCTCGCCAATGCTCGGTGATGGTAACACATACTAATAAATAAGGCATGAACTACACAACCTTATATCAAAGGTTATCCAGAGGCTATTCGCCAAACCTAAATGTAGTATTTTACTTGAATTATTAATAAATTTTGAGAATAGATATATACCAATTCCACATTGTTTTTAATAAACACTTTGGTATTATACAATAATCACCACTCAAAACATGTCACGAAGGGCTATCAAATCACTAATCAAAATATCCCCAACACTCTAATTATTCTATTCCAACACAAAGGCAAATCTAAAGGAGGCACAAGAATTCCCATAGAAAACCACCAACACAAAAGAAAACATTAATTTCTCACCTATATCATTATTAACCTTTCCAAACATACTTACAATCATATAATCACACAATGCATATGGATAACATACTTTCATTCTAACCATAAACTCAGTACACTAACAAGATGCATGTTTGCACTTAAACTACCATACATGATTTTATTATTTAACAAGAGGAAATAATCACACTAATACACAATAGTCAATCATCTAACTGTTTAAGTAAGCTTACCTATTATCCCAAGCTCAAGAAAAGAAGAAAGAAGGGAAGGATTGCTAGCTTTGAGGATTCACCAAACGCTGTCTTAGATTGGTTGTGGAAATCGGAAGGCTAAATTAGAAAATTATATTATTAACTAAAAAATATTGCATACTTTTAATCAATAAGCAGAAACAATCTTCTAGGGGGAAAATGTTGAAATAAAAGATTTAAAATATAAGTTATGAAAGGATTCAAAATTGAGTTTTGTCCAAATTAAGTTTACTAATATATCACTTAAGACATTTTAAAATGATTTGGGAAAACCAATTGAAGTAAAGATTATATAGACTAAGTCAATTTTTTGAATAAATAACTAAATTTACTTTAAATGATTAGGTTTTGTAATACCCCAAAATTTACTACCGAAAATTTTTATTTTGTAGATGCGTAATATTAAGATAATTAGGTGCTACCGTCATTCTCATATCAAATACAAGGAAAAATGCTTACAACTTAAAATAAGCTATATAATGAAAGAGACATTTCATAATTCTTAGATAAGAGTTTAGATATTAAACTTGGAGCACAACAAAAGAAAAATACAATAAAAGGGATTCAATGGAACTTAGAGTCCAAAAGGTATACAAATAAATACTAGCTATCATATAACCTTAACTTTATTCCAAAGCCATAATAGATTAAAATATAATCTTCCATAAAAAATGTGTCAGTGTAACACCCTAATTTTTACTACTGAAAATTTTTGTTGAAGTGAATAAGTAAAATATTGGAGGGTTACCGTCGTAATCGACATAAGTTTGGCTTATGTAAACATCATTACATCAATCCTTACCCCGATTTAAAGTAACACAAGAAAATTAGAAACAAAAGAAACATTTATAATATAATAATGATTTGGCATTTAACTCAGAGTTACGGTACACAAAATGCAAAAGAAGGGAATACCGTGGATCAAGAGTCCAAAATGTTATCATGTTCAATACATCTACATGATAACATTACTCTTAACCTAACCCTTAATACAGATGAATTCACTCATCCCCACATAAGGCATCATAATACTTTAGCGGATCTTCTGAGATCTGCATATAAGAATCAGGGTCTCTTACTCGTGGGGATAAGTAGCACCCATAAAACGGGTGGTCAATACTCTATATACTGAGAAATGGAACATTACTATCAAAATAAGGACATAAATAGCACATGCTTTCACATATGATAATAAGCACATAAACAATTGAATAAAACATCCCATAAGATAGAAAATGATATAGATTTCCTTATTAATTATAATCCATTTTCATTCTTTTACATACGTTGAGTGCAGGAACCCCACTATTCTTAAACCCGTGGAATGGTCTAAAGTAACATCTTAGGGATAAAACACTTGAGCTACTATTATCATCTGGTAGAACAGACCTGAAAACATCACCTTTTTAGGGCATAACACTCCTGAGCCACTATTTTCCTCAGTGGAATGGGACATATATATATATATATATATATATATATATATATATATATATATATACAACACCTTGGTCCTAACTCACATACTCTTTAACTTTAAATCATTAGTATCTTTTCTATAGGTTATACTATTTCATTTTCATTTCACGATGATTAGTGGCCAACTATTCTTAATTTTATGGAACAGATTAAAGCACCTTCTCAAGGAAAAACACTCTTGAGCCACTATTCTTTCTAGTGGAACAATGAATAAAATCATCATCTTCTAGGCAGAACGCTTCCGAGCCAATATTATCCTTGGTGGAATGGGAATACACACACACACACACATACATACATACATACATACATACATACAAACATATATATATAAATAGATCACCTTAGCCTTACTCATGTGCTCTTTTACTTTTAGTGATTAGTACCTTATTCAAGATTGATTATCAGGCCTAGAATACATTAAAATAGATACATACATAATACAGGTCAATGTTCTTACATCCTTTCAAACCCTAATTACACACCCTATAGCATTCATTATCCCATATTGATTATTCCACACAACTTAATTCCCATACACATTCATTAATAATCTTATCCTGATGTACTACTCAAAGAAATTTCCAAAACCTTAATTCCACATATTTGTCATAAAACCTCCCATGAAATTTACATGATTACCAATTCTAATAAATAACCTCATAAGGTCAAACATTAACAACATAATCAGGATTCAAAGAACCTCTAGAATTACACATGGAATAATGATATTATCATTATAAGAGATTATTCCCCAAATTAACTAGTAATTCATTTAAGGACACTAAAATAACAATAATACTTCCAAGCCTTCCTCATGATATCATTATCATATTTTAATCCACCTAACACACAAAATACCAAAAATTGCCTTATTACCTCATAATGACAAAATTTCACTTAAGCACAAACAACAACCATTATTTTATAAAATCTTATACCTTCCACACACATTATTTTTCCAAATCAACCAATCATCATCAAACTTCATAAAAATAATTATGTCCACTTATCAAAGCTTATTTAGCCCATATTTCATGCCATAAGATATATTTCCACAATCATGACATTATCACAATAAAATCATAATGGTATCTCTTATCCATTCTCACTTCCTTTCAACATAATATTCTTATCATCAAAAAATATAATGAACAATGTATGTTACATCATATATCAACAATATCACGAAAAACACACATAACCATATAAGAAAATAACGTAAAAATCCTAAACATCAAATAATATCCTTAATAACTAGGACACTAGGCTCTAAGCACACAAATTCTAGACTTCCTTTTCCAAAGCTACTAGAATACCAGCTACAAAAAATAACAAAATTCATGCTTAGGCACAAAAAGTTTAACCGAAATAGAAATTAAGGTAAAGAGGGTAAAAATAGAAATAAATGTAGTTAAATGGAAGCTTGGAATGTGTGGATGAGTAGTAGAATGTGTCATGGAGTTATAGTAAAAGTTTGGTGGTGTTTGGACAAGGTTTGAGGGTGAAAATAAGTGTGCACAGCCAAAAATAGGAAGATGCATGGTAGTGCTACAGGCGGTGCACACCTAGGTTGAGAGGAAGAATCAAACATGGCCAAGGGGTGCTAAGTGGCAAAACCGTGCACAATCACTAGGCCAACAAAGTCATAAGATGAACAAATGTGCACAAGCATGCGTGGATGTGTGAAGGTGCATGGGCAGGCAGTGCTGAGTTGCACAGGCATGTGATAGGAAATTTTTATGTTGCAAGGTCATGCTTGAGGTCGTGCATAGACCGTACACTTTGTAAAAATATAATGGACGAGGGGAAGAAGAAGGGAAAAAAGTAGTGGTTAGTGGCAATGGGGTGACGATGGTGTAGGGGAAAGTTGGGGTTACCTTAGTGGTTAGTCCACCATCCAAAGGGAGGCAAATGGTGGTTGTGGTGATGTACGGTGGTGGAGATGGTGGCTTGGTCATGTAAAACAGAGCATGAGTGCACGTGAAGAAGAAAAGAAGAAAGGAAGAAGAAGAATGAAAAGAGAAGCTTGTGTGGGGGTTTTGGATACAAAATGGTAGAATGTAGGTAAAATAATGAGGGAGAAAGGAGAGTGTGTAGTATGTATATATATAGACATGTGTGCATGCGTGGAGTGAATCAGGGAAAGGAAATGTAGGAGATGTAGGGAAAGGATAGGAGTAGCAGAGAAGAGTAGAGAGGGAAGTCAATGAGAGATGGTGGAGTGTTAGGGTGAAAATGCAAGTGATGGTGATGTTGAGTGTGTATGTTGTGTAGGATACGGAGAAGAAGAGAAGTGGCAGGGTGTGTGCATGGTGTGTAGAAGAAGAAGAAAGGTGATGGATGAAGAAGAAGAAGAAGAAGAAGAAGAAGAAGAAGAAGAAGAAGAAGAAGAAGAAGAAGAAGAAGAAGAAGAAGAAGAAGAAGAAGAAGAAGAAAGAAGAAGAAGAAGAAGAAGAAGAAGAAGAAGAAGAAGAAGAAGAAGAAGAAGAAGAAGAAGAAGAAGAAGAAGAAGAAGAAGAAGAAGAAGAAGAAGAAGAAGAAGAAGAAGAGGAAGAAGAAAGGTGATGGATGAGGGATGAGGGTGCAAAAAGGTAATGGGTGACGGTGTAAGTGGAGGGTGCAAGTTTCAAAAATTGTATAAGGGGTGGTCAAATATTATAGCACAAGAAGAAGACGAGTGAAATGTAAAAGAAATGAGAAGGAGAAAGAAAAAGGAAAAGAGAAAAAGATTTAGGGATTAGTTTAAGAGATCTTGTATTAGCCAAAAGGGTTAGGATTAGTGATAATTTTAGTGGGTTTTGATTTTGGTTTATGTTTTATGATTTATCAGAGTCTAGGTTTTGTATTCGGTTAAAGTTTTAGGTTTAAGAAATTAGGTTAAGGATAAAATAAGATTTCTCAATATTAGAATCAAATTAGGATGCTAATAACATCGGATTAGGCTAAGCAAATTTTTAGCGCATTATAGAAATCTATAGTAACCTACACACCAAAACTTGGGTCTTCTACACGTGGGAATAAGCAACACTCATAAAAAGAATAGTCAATACTTGAGTATTGAGTAAGGTAATAATAAAATCATAAAGAAAGGATAAATAACACACGTGGGGTCACATATAAGAGACTAGGCATGCACATTAATTAAAACATAAGAGGGTTCTCGAGAGGAATCAAAATATTTCCAAGACTAATGGTTATATGTTTCCATTAACTTAATCTCTTGAGTTTAGGGACCGCACTATTTATAAATGGCAGTATAAACCATATCAAAAATCCTAGTGCATAATGCTCTTAACCACTATTCTCATTTGGTGGAGCGGGCTGCTACAACCCCAAGATATAATGCTCCTAGCAACTATTCTCATTTGATGGAACAGATTGGTATAACCCTAGGACATAAAGCTCTTGGCTATAATTCTCGTTTGGTGAAACTAACTAGTACAATTTATCTTGATTCATATTATCTTTTACTTTAAGTATTAATTTCTTATTAGACTCTTTGTTATCTTGATAATATCATACAAACTTAAAATAATTATGCAAGTGTAATACCTTAAAATTTATCTAACCCTAATCCCACGTAATTGGTATTTTAACCTAATCCTAATCTTCAATAGTTGATATTTTTATCTTACCCTAATCCCTCGATCCTAAATCAAATTCTAACCATAATCCTAATTTTGGATCATTAATATTTTAACCTAATACTAACTCTGAATGATTGATAAATTTATTCTACCTTAATTCCCTAATCTAAATTTTACACTTGATTATAATTCTAACCCAAAACATTTTCTTACTTTCCCCTTCTCTTTCTCTTTTTTACCTTTCTTTTCCTTTTTCTTTTTTCTTTCCCTTCCTCCTCGTGTGGACTGACATTCCTATTTCCTCCTTCCTTTTTGAGCCAAGCAACCTACTCCCTCACAAATCCCTTCCTTTATCCCTTTCTAGTCTTACACTACCACTGCACTAGCCCCTTGCAATACTTTACCTTCTCTTCCACACTTTCCCCATAACCACAAAAGGCAAACCTTGTCCCTCTACCCCCTATTCGCATGAAAATGCCACCAACTCCCCCAAACCCCTACACCCTGGTTGTTCCTCCACTTTGCATGATTCAACCCCTCATATCTAAAAAATAATCTTCCTCTCCTATATTAATTCATTTTACAGCTCCCACAAACTCTCCCTAGACTTCTTATCCCTTCCCTTAGTTTTAATTATGCATCATTTGAGTGAATATCCCCTTTTTTCCTTCTAAAAACTATAGAAATGTCCCACCTCACACTAAAAAATAACCATAGTATGATAATATTAAATTTATAAGCCCTAGTTGTGTCCATATATCATGAAAAAGCCCCTCAAATTTACTCAACCCATGCTGCACCCTCCACCAAACTACCCCAACCTCACGTTGCAACAACCCCAAACCGACCATTTTCTCCTGTACCCACCCCTCCTCAATGTAAGTAGATCAATAAACCACCCTATCTGTGTGAGTTTATCATGCTACCTCCCCTTTGGTTGCACCGATTTATACTATAGGCAACTGAATCATTTTGGGACTTAATTTTCTTCAGTCTTGTTCCATTTTCCACCCTTCCTTACCTTATTTTGACCTTTTTTTGTTTTATTAAATTATAATGATGTATTGTTATTGATTCTTAGGTTATTTATTGTGTTCTTAGAGGAGGATCCTTTGGTTATACGTGATTAGAGATCATAGATGCTTTTTGGTAAGGATATATGTCATAACTAGGGTTCTATATGCAATGTGTATAATTTTATAGAATCTTATGTCTAATATTTTTATTATGGCAATTTTATGTTGATAATTTATGGTATAATACTATGGCATCATGTTTATCAAAAGTAAGAATATGTGAAGTATATAAGATTATGTGTTGTGGTTGCAATAAATCTCATTTTGTAACCTAAAGTGTATAGTATGACCTATCGTATTTTATTGTGGATTAACTAGGTATGGAAATTGGTTAATGAATTTGGTCAATTATTTTCATGATTATATACATATATAAAGTTTAAAACCATTCATATTAGGACTCATAGGGTTTTTGTGCAAATATGGGTATTTTGGCTATCTTATGGGTAAATTGGTTAATATGGATTAAATATGGAATCTATGATATTTTAATATTTTTATTGGGTAAAAATATGATAAATATAATATATGAAATATTTAAAGTAATTATGAATGACCAAAGTCCAATAAAATAAGAAAATGCCTTAAATTAGGAATAATAACTCTAGAGGCGGAGTTATTATCATATGTGCAAAATGTTGGATTTAATCCTTAATTTTATAATATTTTGTCAATATTTTCATTTAGTAATTGCTATTAAATTTTTTGGTTATATGAGTCTTATGGGAAATGTTATTCCTAACTTGTAAAATTAAGGTTTCATAGAGGTGGCGTTGTTATCACATATGTAAAATGTTGGAGTTTGAACTTGATTTTTAGATATGATGATAATAATTATATTTTATGAATTTTAAATAAATTTGGTGGTAATATTATTCTTATGGAAAACTATATGCCTAACTTGTGAAAATAGGGATTCATAGAGATTTGTAATTATTAACTGTAGAAGTATGTTATTATTGCATATGTAAGATGTTGGAGTTAGACCTTGATTTTTGGAGAAATTATGAAAAAATAATATTTTATGGATGGAACTAAATTTGGTAATACAATGAGTATTAAAAAATAATTTATGCTTGAATAGATAAATTAGAAATTCTCAGGGAAAATATGATATCCTAATATCCTTATGGATGTGCTTTACAAGTTTCAATTATGTTCCTTGCTTATCTATATGTGCCCTACATAATTATCTTGAGATAAATAGATATAAATAAAATATAAATCTCTTAAAATGAATGATCATGTGAGATAGGGATAAGGTATTGCATCTCCATTTCACTAGACTATAATAGTGACTTAAGAACATTCTGTGCTAAGAGGTTCATCAATTTGTTCCACCAGATTAAGAATAGTGGGGATTCCTTAACTCAACATGAATGAAATATTATATCGAATAAATAATTAATAAATAAGATATTAACCACTTAGTGAAATATTAGATGAGTCAGAACTGAGGTGTTGTGTTTGTTTCATCGAATGATAATTGTGGCGCAAACGCATTTTTTCCTAAGAAGTGCTTTAGACTATTCCGACAATTTAGGAATAGTGATCAGAATCATGATGCCCAAGTATATGTTGGGTCCATTCCACTAGATGATAATGGTGGTTATAGAGCATTCTATGTTGAGAGGGACTTTAGCCTGTTCCACCAAATTAAGAATAGTAGGGTATCTAAACTCAGCCTAATAAGAATATGGATTATCATTGTATCTAATAATGGGATTTTAGAGTTAGTTATTATCTTACATCATATTATGTTAATCTATATGCATGTTATCCTTTTATGTGCTCTTATGACATGGTATAACCTTGTTATGATTATAATGTTACCTTACTCAGTATGTAAGGTACTACTCAATTTTTTTTTTATGGTTATTGCTTATTCCCACAAGAGAATACCACCTTATTTGTAGGTAAATGTTGATTATACTCTTAATGTACTTGATTTTGGGGATTGCATAATTAAATTGGTATCAGGTATGGTTATCTGGATATCTCTATCTCTCTATGGACTCTTAATCTTTTGTTTTCATTATATATGTTTTCCTTCTATCTATTCCATATGTTGTATTGTTGTGGAATCAAGTTTTTTCCCATACCTAATTTCTAGGTATAAGGTTACTTTTACCGTTCACCCAACATAAACTAGGTATAAAGAGTGTTTTTTTTCGTGTTAAATGTGTTGTAACACCTCTACATTTTATGTTTTATCTTTAGTAATTAAATCTTTAAAATAATATTTGTAAGTCCTAGAAATGGGAACATTACAACAAGGCACATAGAACACAACTAGAAGTGGTTTGGTTCATTCACTAAGGAGAAGGATCACTATCTAATTTCACAAGACAAGTATAATTCCTTCCCTAATGATCATATTACCACCAAATTTAGTTAACCCTCCTAATATATCATTATTGGAAATATATCTAAAATTAAAGTTCTACATCTAATGTCTCACACGTGCGATAATGACTCTACCTCTAGGGTTACTATTCTCAATTTAAGTCATTTTCTCCTTTTATTAGACTTATGTTGCTCACACTTACCTCAAGTATTTCACATATCAACTCATCATATTTTACTTAAAATTCACCTTAGAAATACCAATATTTTATATTAAACCCCAAGGTGATCAAAATGTCCCTAACTCAATTAGATGCCTCAAACCTCTTTTCCATAACTAATGTCATACTCAACCAAAATTTTAAAATAATACTAAAGAAAATATTATAAAAACATAAACTATTACCATGCCATATTTATTTCCTATAAATATTATGAAAAGTCCAAAATACCTGTCAACTAGATAAAACACCCAAACATTTCATAAAAACCATACAAGTCCCAACATTATCAACTTCCAACCTCCAACATATATCATCATGATAATACTTAACCATATATAAAATTCACTCATCGTAACTCAAGTAAGATAGCAGATGATGCCAACGTGATAGGATTATAAGACAAAGTTTAACCAATTAATGAAACACATAACTTGTGCTTTCTAGTAAAACTCATATTTTGGTAACAATAATATCATGGTGTAACATCAACAACATAAATTAAGAAATATAATGGTACTAGCATGAGTTTATATACAATTTATAGATAGCATCACATACATGTTCTAAGATATGTATGCTTACCTAAATGTCACTAGCCTCTAAGCAAGAAAAGGGCCCTAAGTCTTCTACTCCAAGACCACTATAAGACCACCTAAAAACCAAGGGAAACCTATGGTTAGAAGAAAGTAAAACAAATAAGGAAAGTCAAGACAAGAGGAAAATCTAGATGAGGGAGAGAGACCAAAAGGTCTGGCTAAGAAGGATGAAAAGAATTAGTGTGCCCTACAAGAGCAACAACTAGTTGAGGCCAAGTAAAGAGGAATTGTCTAAGGCAACAACATTCTTGGGCGACAGCTGAAGGAGAGAAAAAAAAACTTAAAAGGCAATAAAAAAAGAAGAGATAACAACCCACTTAGTAAATCTAATAAGCTCAGTGAGTTCAATCCACTTGGAAATACCAACTAGCTCGATGTGTCCAACTCACTCAGTGAGTTCCACCCATTCAGCAATACCAATCAAGACTAGGTGGAACAAAGCAACATGGTTGAGAGAAAAACTTCCATGGGCTAAGGGAAACAAAATAAGCTTGGCAAACTTAACTGATACAGAGGGTGAGTAACACAACAATTAGAGAGGAGTTGGTTGAGCAATAAAGTCAAAAATGGTGGTGTTTGTAGTAGTATAAGAGTAATGAACAAAAGGGGTGGAGATGGAGGAGTTATGGTGGTCTTTGTTTAAGTGATTTATAAGTTATGATTGTGATGACCTATAAGGTAGTGGTTGTAAAATTTCTTAGAAAATTAGTTAGAGAAATTTTAGAGAAATAGGGAGGAGAGGGTTTGGTGGCTTGCAATACATGACCAAAAAAGGGAGAGGTTATAAATTATAAAAGAAAGGATGGCATGAGGGAGCTGGGAAGTGAGTTTAGGTGATGGATGCTATAAAGGTAATAAGGGGAAAAGAAGTGGAGATGGAATAGTGGCTTGAGATGAAAGGGGAGGAGGAAGATTGAGTGGGAATTTGAATAGGTAAATAAATAGTGTTAAAGTCTAGAATTAGAACTAAAATTAGGATTAGAGGATTAGGAATATTGTTTAGACAATATTCTCCTAGAATTAAAGTTAGATGAAACATTCGGTGTATTGTAGTTCTACAACTGAAGGATAAGCTGATGATTTTTTGGAGAATAGTTCCAAATTGATAAGATAACAATTTAATTAAATATATAATAAATTAATCCACTATTTAATCAAACTCATATCCAACAAATGATTCCTCAAATTTTCAAACTAAAATCTAATGATTATGGGCTTAGATTGAGTTTTCCATGAAGATAACAACGTTTAGACCATATTTCCATTAAGATAAAAAATAGTAACTTTAATTTAATGTGATTATGGAATTTATTTTTATTTATTTCTTATTATGAATAATGTTAAAAGGATTATACCTTAAAAAAATAAAGTCTAAATACTTATGCCTTAAATTTTTATTTTGTAAATGTTTATGTCATAGTGGTAACAAAATCTAAAAGTTTATAATTTAATGAGAATGAAGTCTAAACATTTTATTCCTCACAAAAAGCTCAAAAAACGTATATATCTTTATAAGAATAAATATGAAATGTTTTTACCTTTAAATATACTTTTTCCTCCGCAAATGAATTTTTAGAATTTAGGGACTTCAATTCATCAAAACAAGCAAGGATTTCCATCTATTTTTGAGTTAAAGGTTTCGTTCTCTAGTGATTTCATTACACCTCTTGTATATTCTACTATGGTCTTATAATCTCCTACAACTCTCTTATACTTATGTATCATTTTTCTCATCCAAATTTATGGATTTAATTTGATGTGATTTGAAAAGACCGGATCTTATCTAATTTTATGAGAATTAAACTTTAATTAACTAATTGTTATCATTATCATCATCATCCTTAGCTTATAATAATAATAATAATAATAATAATAATAATGGTTTTAATGATAATTATATTAATAATAATAAAAGTACTATAGTTATAATTCTGATTTATAATTATTATTATCATCATCATCATCATTAATAAAAATTATCATAATGATTCAAAATTTTCTAATAACTAATAATGATAATAATGATAATAATAATAATAATAATAAGTTTATGGAAATACTAATTATTATAATTATATGTATCATCATCATCATATTTTTTATAATATTATTTTTTATAATAATTTATTATAATTATAAATATCACTTTAAGTATTATAATAATTATAATAGTTAAAATAATAATAATAATAATAATATTATTATTATTATTAGTAATAATAATTTATATCAAAATTATATTATTATTATTATTATTATTCTAAATATTGATATGATTATTATTATAAATAAAAATAATCATATTTTTTTTATAAATAAGATAGTTATAATAAAGATAATAATAATTATTTTATTATTATTAGTAATATCATTATGAATAATAATATTATAAATAATATTATTTTATTAATATTATTATTAATAATATTATTATTATAATTGTATATACTTATTATAAATGTTATTATTATATCTATTATTATAAATAATAATAATAATAATAATAATAATAATAATAATAATAATAATAATAATAATAATAACAACAACAACAAAAAAAAAATAATAATAATAACAACAACAACAACAACAACAACAACAATAATAATAATAATAATAATAATAATAATAATAATAATAATATTGATGATGATAATGATAATGATACTAATTATTGTTATTATTATATAATCTGATATAATAATAAGGTGAGGAAAGTATAGTACTATTTAATCTTCTCATCTTTCATAACATAGTTTGAACTGCTTTGTGGGTTCTAAGCCCTATGAGAACATGAAATCACAAGACACATCAGGGCTCTCAGCCCATTGTAGTACACATATGTTTTTGGCTCACAGAACAAGTATAAATGTGACAATTTAGTAGAATGAAGAAAATAATGATTATAACAATAGATAAAATATTTATACCCTTATAAAATAAAATAAAAAAATAAAGAATATTTAGGGGATTTATCTTGGCATTTCACGCTAGTATTGTATGATAAAGATTCTCTATTGGTTCACCACGAAAGATTATAATTATTAGGAAAATGGAATTTAAGACACAACTTCTTTAAACGTCATTTGTACAAAAGTAAAGTTGTTTGTGAACCAAAACCAACTAGTAAGATCATAATTAATCTATCAAACAAGGTTGTGAAAACATACTTGTTTCCATCTAATAGAAGTATTAATTTGAATCTAACATAGATACTTAAAATGCTTATGGGTAAATGATGCAGGAGAATATCCACTATAACACCTCACCATAGTTAATTATCATCTTAAATTAAAAGGACCTAAGATTCTTTAATTTGGGATGAATAATACTAATTAAATCACACACCCCAACTACGAGCATGTAGACATGCACAAGCCATGCATACATACAACAACTCGACTATATGTCACCTTTTATAGTCCACTTATATTGATCTAGCTCCTATGCATCCAATCATCAACCAAACCTAAGCTAAAAAACCTGGGAGTATACTCCACCTACCATTGCTACCATAGCTAGTAGGATACCTAGGTGTTGACAGATTGGGCACAGAAGGCAAGTGGAAAACCCATGGTAGAACTATTTGCAAGCTCTTTTTCAGCATTTTATATGAATTTCTACATCTTTGTACTACATTATCTTCCCTTGTAAAAGGCTAAGGTATCTACCCCATTTTTTTCAGCACTTAATGATGTTCCTTAGCTAGATTATATAGCTTTTTGCTTGCACTCTAATTAAAAATTAGATTTAGGAAGTAACGGGGAGGGTAACACACAATGGTGCTGATGGTAAGCTTTGGGTTGAGTTTTAACTTGTTAGAATCAAACTCACTAGGATATGCAATGTTAGATAACTAGTTAGTTTATTTTATAACCAGCTTTCAACTTAGTTACTTAAAGCTTAGTTGAGTTGTAACTAAATACACTCACACCTTTCTATAATTTTGAGAATATGCTAAAATAAATGGAACTTTTTATGCCATTATCTATTTCATTTTCAAATTAAGGTACCTCCCAGTTATTTCATGCTTGGGTTGAATATTGCTCACAAAATCTTATCTCTTTTATCTCAAAAGTTGTAAAGGTTTGAGTGATAGATTCAATTATATAAATTAAAGGTCACTTAGTTTATATTCCAACTTCTCATCTCTCTCTTTTCTCCTTAATTTTTGGTGGTCTCAACCCCTCCCGCCATTAATTTTTCTATCTTAACCCAATTTGTAACCACCATGCATCAATAAATTACTTAGATTTGGTGTTTATATCATCAAAATAAACACACTTATGCTTGAGCCCCTATTATAAATTTATATAGAGTGCTTCACAAAATAAGCT
Organism: Tamarix chinensis; assembly: GCA_030549775.1. Classification (NCBI taxonomy): domain Eukaryota; kingdom Viridiplantae; phylum Streptophyta; class Magnoliopsida; order Caryophyllales; family Tamaricaceae; genus Tamarix; species Tamarix chinensis. Next base: position 73,599,709 of record CM060179.1, on the reverse strand, counting down.
TACATGTAAAACATGTCGATTTTAACAAGAAAAATGGAAATTAGCCTCAGATTAAAGGTACCAAAGGAGTTAAATTACATCAAAACATAATAAACATAATAGATAGATAGATAGATAGAGAGAGAGAGAGAGAGAGAGAGAGAGAGAGAGAGAGAGTTTGAGGAGACATAAAAAAATTCAAAGAATGAGAAAACTAAGACACTCTTAATGGGAAGGAGAATGCCATAAGAAAAAAAATAAAAGAGCGAGATTGTAGTTTAATTGGTAAATTATTGAATTGATAGGTTAGAGCCCTGAGTCTAATTTCTATCATTAATGTTTTACAGTAATTCTATAATATTTTTTTTCCATATTTTATGCAATATATGGGTCCTTAAAAAATATTTCCACCAAAACCTCCCGCACCTAGAATATTGCACTTCTAGGGAAAGTTACAAGAGGTTATAGGCACGAAGTTGATTATGATAACTACTTTTCACCATGCCAAAGATGGGCATACTGAGAGGATGATTCAGACACTTGAGAATAAGCTATGGGTGTATATTTTGGACTTTTGAGGTAGTTGGGAGGATCGTCTACATTTGGTGGACTTCTCGTATGACAATAGTGATCACATCAGTATAGGGATGGCAACCTTGGAGGTGTTGTATAGAGAGAAAGTGAAGGACACCCTTGTGTTGGCTCGACATTAGCTAGATTGTTGCTCTTGGGGTAGAGATGATTGAGGAGATGACTTAATTGGTTTAGTTCATCGAGGATAAGATGAGGATAGCTCAAAGTTGAGAGAAGAGCTGCGTACATTGGATGCACTATAACAATGGGTTTGAGTAAAGGGCTATAGTTTTATTCAAATTCTCACCCTTCCTCGAAAGGGGTGTAGAGGTTTGGTAAGAATGGTAAGTTGAATTGAGATATATAGGTCTTTATGAGATCCTAGATAGGGTCACTGAGGTTGTCTACCGCTTGGCACTTCCACTAAAGTTAGCCCAAGTTTATAACTTCTTATACATCTTGCAGGTTTCAGACTAAATGATATGAAGCTTGAATATTCCTAGACCTATGATGAGGTACCCTTGTAAATCATAGATGCCAAATTACGCCGGTCTCAGAGAAGCTTAGCTCCACTCATGAAGATTCTCTAGAGCCGCCATGGAGTAGAGGAGGCAACCTAAGAGATAGAGAAGGATATGTACGAGTCACATCTTGAGCTTTTCATTACAGATGTGTTAGCTTTTGGAGTCCTTTTTTTTAAGGGGGTAGTACTTTTTAGCATATTATCAACTTCCCTAGAAATCACCATTGATATTGCCTTTCCTTACACCCACTTTCTCTTCTTCCCCAACCTTAACATACTAACTTTAGGGACGATTTTTTTAAGGGGGTAGTGATGTAATACCCCAAATTTTATCTACTCTTAATCCCAAGTAATTAATATCTTAACATAATTCTAATTTTATAAATTTTATTGTAGCACCCCCAAAAATCACCATTGAATTTTTTGTTTTAAACGTAAAACATACACCATAAGAGGGGGTGTTACCATCGTAATTGGTATAAGTCTAGCCCTAGACCATTCCTATACCAACTACAAGGCATAGTAGAAATAGGTGCAACTATGATAAACATAACAAGGAAATCATTTCATAACATTATAAAGGTTAAATGTTTGTTACAAATGAAATACTAAAATACATAAACATTGTTTAATAGAAATAAAACATTAAAACTAGAAAGCTGGAAATGATAATAGTCCGATGTCATTGTCTTCGAGCCCCCAACCCTGGAATACTACTATAATACCCCAAATTGAGCGGAGTGTTATAAGGATTGATCGGGCTACTTATATCAACATGGTATACCATCCTTTTGGGGATTCCATCCTAAGAACTCTAGAGTTAAGCGTGCTGGCCATAGAGTAATTTTTAAGATGGGTGACCCTCTTGGAAAGTTTTAGAATTTTCTAAAAATTTCTCAGGATGCGCTTGAGTGAGGACAAAACATGCTGAAAGAAATTGTGTTGATCTATGGGGCCAACTGATTAATCTGAAAGTGCTCTAGAGTAGCCCCCGCATGGTCATATTAACTCGGGTGTTACAAATGGTATCAGAGCAAAACTGCGACCGTGACCTGATCTTGGATAAGATAGTTAGCCATCTAGCGGGATGCTTCTTGGGATAAATTGTATTGAGACAATTAATGGTTGAGGTGCAATGAGAACTTTACGTTCTTTGAGTGAAGGTAAATGTAATATCTCAAATTGAGCGGAGTGTTATAAGGATAGATATGACTACTTATATCAACATGGTATACCATTTTTTTTGGTGATTCCATTTTGAGAACTCCAAAGTTTAGTGTGCTGGCCATGGAGCAATTTTTAGGATGGGTGACCCTCTTGCGAAGTTTTATAATTTTTTAAAAATTTCTTAGAAAGCATGTAAGTGAAGATAAACTATGCTGAAAGGACTCATGTTGATCTGTGGAGCGAACCGATCAATTTGAAAGTGCTCTAGAGTAGCCCCCGCATGGTCGTATCGACTCATGATATTACAACTACTACAACACTCTGCCCCAAACATATTATCATAAATGGCAAAGTCATATAGAGCATCCTCAATCACCTGCATAAGCTCAGGAGGGGACATGGCTCTTGGGAATGAGCAACACCCATAATATGGGTGATCACTATACTATATACTAAGTAAGGTAACCATAAGGTCAAGAGGGATTAAAAAAGTTAATGATAACACAATAATAAATAAAATACGCAAAGGCAAGTCATAATCGATTCGTGCATTACTATATATTCTCAAGATAAAGTGCAATAAATAGTCAACTCATGAATTATATCCATATAGGTTCAGAGACCCCACTATTCTCACTAGTGGACCGGTCAAACAAGGTACAATCTGGGGGTAAAATGCTCTTGGCCACTATTCTCACCGGTGAACAGGTAACAAGGTACAACCCCAAGATATAATGCTCCTCATGACTATTCTCACCAATGGCCTGTTAAATAAGGTACGATAAGTCGTAACCCACATAGTGTTCTACTTTAAGTAATTATTATCTTTCCATTGGTTATTATAGCGCATAGGGCTTATTTACTTGAGTTTAGGACCCCTCTAATCTCACCGGTGCACTGGTAAATGCAATACAACCCTATGAAAACACTCTCCTAGCTACTATTTTCACTCGTGGGCCGGTCAACAATGTACAAATGGCTATGACTCAATTGATCTTCCACTTTATGTGATTAGTGTCTTATTTATTTAGATACCACACACAACCATGCACAACTCAAGTATGTCACTTTCCCTACTACCACCCCAGGCCTACCTTGTCTCCTTGGAAACCCTGGTTTCCTAAGCCTAGTACATCCTTAACCCCTAATGATCCTTTGAGTGACCAATTTGTCCATCAACCCAAACCTACCATTAGAAACCCCTTTATTCATGATTTATAGTGTATCTCCCCCGTTCCTCACATATGATAACAATTGGCCTTTAGGTCTACTCCTCAAAACCCTAATTTTGCCCAAGTCAGCCTAGCTCCTTCTCTACTACTTAGTTAGCCTTAAATTTCCACAACCAAGCATATATTACTATAATTATCCATCCCCTAAAGTTTTGTAGCCTAAGTCCTTCATGTTACACATGTGATAACAACCTCCCCAACAGACTCATCTCAAAACCCTAATTCCCCTATAGTAGTTTTATCTGCTCCCACTTATCCCACCTAGCTATCAAATTTATCACACGATTCCCCAATAGCATATTTAACATCATAATTCAGAGGTACAACCTAACTCTCCCCATTTCCTACATGTGATAATCACTTACCCCTAAGGTTTTGTACTATCAAAACCGTAGATCACCTAGTTATTAATCTCCCAACCCTTAGTATCCAAGGTCTCCCCCATTTGTTGCCAAGCTACCCAACAAAGTCATCATCTCCCCCATATCCATTCTTAGCAATTATCCCTCACTTAGCCACCCCTAGACATAACCCGTATTAGGTTTGACTCACCCCATGCATGGTTAACCCTCTCCATGCAACATTTTCCCTAATCCACTTTTATAATTACCATAGTTATTATTTGGTTATCTTTCACCCTAAGGTTTCCCTGTATGCCTATTTTTCACAATATTAACCAAAATACCCTGAGGTATCTAAACCTTACCTATGCCTCATGGCCTTAAATACAAGAACTTATCAACCTTCCCAAAGAATGAGGTACCACATAATATATTTACTAATATAGACATAAACCAACACAATCATGTCCACATATATTCTTACCATAGGTTCTTGGAAGTCAAGCTGCACAAATAACTCTAGAACATGTAACATTTTATATAGGTATTCACTTAACACATAATAAAGTCACATAAAAATAAGGCCCTAGCTATGACTATATCGTTACCGAAATAGCTCCAGTCTTCAAGCAAGAATAACCTATGCTTCCTCTCCTAGGGTTACCAAAACGGTACCTAAAAATGAAAATATCCAAACTTAGGTTATCTCATCCTTTTTCTTCCTTTTCTTGTTTTCCTTTAAATATAATAATAATAGTAGTAGTAGTAGTAGTAATAATAATAATAATAATAATAATAATAAATATAATTAAATGGAACTTAAAATGGAATAACGGAAGAGGTGGTGACTAGAATGGGTAAGAGAAGTGGAGCGGCAACGGCTGTAATCATGACATTGCAAGGGTGGAGGTTGGTTTTTGTTGGGAAAATTAGTTGGGGTTAGCCTCTTGGGGGTTGAGGGTGGTGTTGACACCAGGTAGGCTACTAGGGGAGAGGAAAGTCATGGTAGCCAGTGGTGGTGCAACCGAGAGGAGGGAGGAGAAAGAGAGGGGAAAAAAAGGGGAGAAGGAGGTGGTTTGGGTTGGTTGGACATGTTGGGTCCCTGTGTAGGGGGCTGATGTACGTTGATGGTGTGGAGGTGAAGAGTGGGTCGATGGTGGTAGTGCAAGGTGGTACATGGGGGCACGACCTTCACTTTACAGGGTCGTGGAAGGAAAAAAGAAGGGGAGAAGGACTGGGAATGGGGGCTTAGCAGGCGTAGGGGGTGTAGGAAAGAAAGAGGGGAGAAGTTTGGGGTAGGGCAGCCTGGCTACAATGACGGCAATTCTTGCAAGCTAGAATGAGGGAGGGTGAAGTTTTAGGTTCTATAAGGGAGAAGAGAGGGTAAGGGTAGCATTTAGGGGTATTTATGGGTTGTAGAGCAGAGAATGAGGACAAAGGGGGAAGGTGACAAGGTGGCCGATTGTAAGGAAACACAGTGGTGGCAAGGCATAATAGTGTAGCGGGTATAGGTTTAGGGGGTCATGTAGGTGTAGGGAAATCGGGTAAGGGTTGTGCAATAGGGGGGACCATGCAGTTTCATGTCTATGTGCATGTGTTACATGGCCAAGAAGGGAAAGATGGAGAGGGAAGGTTGTGGGGGTTATAGGCATGTAGGAACAAAAATGGAAGGGGGAAGTCATGCAATGCGTAGGAGATAGGTAGAAAAAGGGGAAAGAGGAAATAAAGGAAGGAGAAAAGGTGAAAATATGAAACGAAAGAGAGGCTTTGGCCATCACCCGAGGGAAAGAAAAAGGAAGAGCTAGGAGTGAATTGGGGTAGTCAAAGGGAAAGAAAAAGGAATAGGGAGGGGGGATTGCACTGATTGCATCGCAACCCAAGTGGGGAGGAAGAAGGAAAAAGGAAGAAGAAGAAAGAAGAAAAAAAAATGGATATAAGGAGAAGAAGAGAATATAAAAAGGAGAAAGAAAAAGGAAAGGAAAAATAAGAAAGTTGTGGATTTTCTAGGTTGAGTTTGTAGGGAATTTATAGGTAATTATGTAAATAATTAAAAATTGTTATAATTTATCTATAATTTATTTTAGACTAGATAATACATTTTAAATCTAATATTATTATTGTTATGTATACATACATTTTATTTTATTTTATTATTTATTCCTATGAAAATTTTTGGGATATTACATCACTACCCCTTTAAAGGAAGACTTCATCCCTAAAGTTATAGGCCAAGTTCAGGTAACAAAAATAAGGGAATGGGGAGTATGGTGGTTCCGGTGGTTGACCCTATTTATGAAGACATATACTACTAGCTACTACCCACTTAAAAGGAAAGGAGTTTCCTAAAATTGAATTACCTGAAGCGAAGAGTTCAAGGTATAATTTGCACATGTCCTTTCTTGATTCCTAGGTGGCTTCTTCCATCCAGTGGTAGCTCTAAAGAACCTTTTTGAGCAAAATTGAACTTATTGGGGTCTGATAGAGCTTGGTATTGAGGATCAACATAGGCCTCTCCTCATAGGTCAGAGAGTCATCGAGCTCCACTTTGTCAAGTTGGATCACGTGGGAAGGATATATAATTTACTTCTAAAACTGTGAGACATGGAAGACGTTGTGGACACGTTCTAACTATATTGGGAGTTCCAACTGGTAAGGAACCTTGCTAATTTTGTCTAGAATCTCGTGGGGTCTAATATAATTTAGGCTCATCTTCCCCTCCTGCCAAACCTTTGCACTTTACTAGTGGAGGATACTCTTAGCAATACCTTGTCTCTAGGCTCAAAGTTTCTACTACAGTGTCTCTAATCCGCATAACTCATCTGCTAACTCTAGCAGCTTTCATCCTATCTTGGATTAGATGGACATGTCGGGTCATCTCCCCAATCAACTAAGGCCCTAATAACACAGTCTCACTGACATCACTCTAGCATAAGGGTGTCCGGTATTTTTGTTCATATAACTCCTCAAAGGGTTCCATCCATATGCTAACATGGTAGCTATTAATGTATGAAAATTCCAACAAATGCATATGATCCTCCCAACAGCCTTGAAAATCCATAGCACAAACCCGTAACATGTCCTCGAGTTCTTGAATGGTCCTCTCGATCTATCTGTCCATGGCTGGATGGAAGGAAGTACTCATCTTCAACTTTGTTCCCAAAACCTCCTGCAATTTTCCCCAAAAGTGGGAGAGAAACCTTGATTCCTTATCGGAGACAATATTTGCAAGTATACCATGCCAACTAGCCACAAAATTCATGTAAGCATTGGCCAACTGGTCTATACTCCAAGTCAACTTCATCGGTATAAATACTACTGACTTAATCAGTCTATCCACAATAAATCATATGGTGTCACACTCGCTACGAGTCCTAGGTAATTCACTCACAAGATCAATAGAGATTGAGTCTAATTTCTATCTTGGCACTTCTATAGGCTAGACTAACTCTACAAGTCTGCAATGCTCAAACTTGACCTTCTAATAGGTCAAGCATCGGGAAACAAACTCAGCTACCTCCCGCTTCTTGCGAGGCCTCTAATAAACCCTCTAAAGATCTTTGTACAGCTTGTATCCTCCTGGATGGACAGAGTAGGGCGTGTGATTTCCTTCTACCAAAATTTGGTGCTTCAGGTCCAAGCAACCCTACATTATACATCAATGACCCTTATTACAAATGCTACCATCCTCCTATATCTAGAATCCTTCCACTTGACCATCCTGTATCTTCTGTTGTATCCTTTCAAGCTTAACATCCTTAGGTTGTCCAATGTATATCTCCATAAATACTATTAGGGTAATTGTTAAGGCGCTCATGCATGCCTTGAGATCACCTTGTTGGATATGCTTTACTCCCATCTCACCAAATTCCTCCTGTAACCAGTTAACTATAACATGGGAGTTCATAGAGTGCGAGGTGTTCCAGCTTATGGCATATGCAACCGCATTAGCTTTGCAATCTATGTAGGTCAACTCAATGTCATAATCCTTTACCAGCTCTAGCCACCTCCTCTACCTCATGTTCAACTCCTTCTGAGTGAATTTGTATTTAAGACTCTTGTAATCGGTGAAGAATCTACACCCCGTCCCATATAGGTAGTGTCTCCAAATCTTTAGTGTAAAAACCACCATGGCTAATTCAAGATCATGAGACAAGTAGTTCTGTTCATGCTGCTTCTCCTAGTGAGAGGTGAAAGTGACCACCTTGTTATTCTGTATCAATATGAATTGTAACCCATGCTTGGATGCGTCACTATAGACCTCAAATCCCTCAGATCAACGAGTAGAGTTAGAATAGGTGTTGTAGTCAGGTATTTCTTCTATTCTTAGAAAGATCCTTCACAAGTCTCATCCCAGTGAAACCTAGTAGTTTTCTTCATTAGATTTGTCAGAGGATGGGAAATCCTTGAGAAATTCTGAATTAAGTGTATGTAATACCCAGTGAGACCCAAGATGCTACAAACTTCTAACACATTTGTGGAGGCCTTTCATTCTTTGACCTCCATGATCTTTTATAGCTCCATTGTGACTCCCCCAGTCGATACTATATTTCCCAGAAAAGCCACTTTAGGAGTCCAAAATCCACACTCGGATAGCTTAGCGTATAGGTGGTGCTCCCGAAGGAGAGACAGAATAATGCAAAGGTGTTGTTCATGCTCCTTGAAAATACACCAAAATGTCATCGATGAGCACTATTATGAACTGGTCAAGGAATGGCCTCAAGATCCTTGTGATCAAATCCATGAAGACGGTAGGTGCATTGGTATGCCTAAAAGGCATCATCATGAACTCATAATGCCCATACCCCGTACAAAATGTCATCTTCATGATGTCAACATCCACAATGCATAACTATTGGTATTCTAATCTTAGGTTGACCTTTAAGAAGACAATATCACCTTGTATATGATCAAAAATTTCTTTAATTCTTGAAAGTGGATATCAATTCTTGATTATTAACTGATTTAGCCCCTAATAGTTAATGTAGAGATGAAGGCTCTCATCCTTCCTCCCCACAGAGATACACTCGGTCGAATGTATCTGTGGTTTAGCAACTCCTCAAGCTGAGTCTTCAACTCCCTCAACTCCACACGTGACATCTTATAAGGGGCCATGGACACAGGTTTGCTCCTGGCACTAGATCAATGGTAAAGTTGATCTTACTCACTGGTGGTATATCTGGACTCTCTTCCAAAAACACATCAAGGAAATCCCAAACCACAGGATTATCACTTAGGGTCACACGATCCTTGTTCAACTTTCAGACACTACACAGACACATAGATACCCTTTTCATACCAATGCGTGTAGTGTGATTGAAGTTACCACCTTGGTGGTGCACTTGGGCTTGCATTTCCTATATGAAACCTTTGTACCCTTTGAGCCTTGCAACACTATATGATCCTGTGCGTAGTCTATCATTGTATAGTATCTCCCGAGCATGTCCATCCCTAGTATGACATCAAATTTCTATAAATTCATTTTGACCAAGTCCACTAAGAAGTTTACCCCGCCTATCACTAAGGCTGCCTTTGAGTAGATGGTGATAGGTTAGGTGTAGAAACAAATGTAGTGGATATGAATGAAAATAAGGCACCCAAATCCAAGTAGTGCATGAACTGGTAGAGAAAGGATGGTAAAATACATCGTAACCACATCCAGCTACCTATTAGCCTCTACTTGGCTGATGACATTTAGATGTCTGCTTAACTGACCTCCTTCATAGCTCTCTCAGTATCCTCTAGTACTCTCAACTTGACCACCTCTCGGAGGAAAAGGATGGGACACCCTGTGGTCTCCCTTTAACCTCTCAGTTTTTTGCATCAATTGGCGTTGGTGCCCTCTACTAAAAATGCTAAGGCAGTGTCTGGTAGGTATATTGCTAGTAGACCTACTATTATCACATCAAAGGTCCCCTCTACTGGAACTGATATCCCTAGGGCTAATGAAAGTATCTCTTGTTTTGGAACTCAAAAGTTCGATGGTTTGTTCTACCATAGATCCTACAACGCGATGGTATACCTCTAAAATTGTCCAGGATGCTTTCTACCATAGCATTGGCAAGAAAAATCCGTCGGTGGCACCTAGTTCCTAGCTGGCCCTCTTTGTTGATGTCTAGAGGGTTCAACCCCTTTGGGTTGGGTCCTACCTCCTGAACCCTGAGTCTATGGCCTTCTCTTCCCTAGGATAGACACGTGGTCCTAAACCATGGTGACTGTGATGCATGAACGCTCATATAGAGTGTCTAAGTTGAGGAAATCCATTGCCCCCATCATCCAACCAATACTAAAATGGAGCCCTTACTTAAACTGGTAGACCATGGTAGGATCACTAGCTGTTATGCCTAAGGTAAACCTCAGAAGCTCGGTAAACTAGTCATAATACTACCTCACCATTATGCCACCCTAGGTGAGGTGCATAAATTCCTTAAGCTTTTCTTTTTTAGGCTCTCTAGGTAGAACTTGGTGCGTATGGCTATCTTCAAATCCTCCCAGAACATCTGTGGACCATCTCGGCTATGACACCCTACTCACCAAGCAACTGCAACACCTCTTAAGAAGAATTCCACAATGATAGACTAACGAGATAAGAGCCAATTGATTGCCTCAAAAGTGTAGTCCATGTCTCAGATCCACCCCTCCAAAATCGAAAAGTCCTCCTCGCTGACATATAGTGGAGGGTGGTGTCCAGTGACTCTCCGGATCTAGTCCAAACCAATGCCCTCTTGATGATGAAGTAGATGTGGGGCAGTGGCTAAAGTTAGGGCTGGCACTTTATGAACTTCATGCAAGCCTCAAAGGCCTCCTCAAAGCACCCAACCTATCCATTCATCCTACTACAAAATAAGAAGTGGGTTAGGTCTAAACCTTCTAGTTCACTAAAAACTATTTACACATTCCCCCCTTTGTAGGTTTTCTAGGTTATCCATTATGTTTCCTCACCAATGGATACGGGTCTGTTGGCAACAATAAAATTTTCCAAGGTGCAAAAACCATTTTTTAAACTCGAGGAAAAATTGTCGTAAGCAATTTTTTTTGAAAATAAATCACGATAGTCAAAATCAAAGCTTTGATACCAACTTCTAATACCCCCAAAAATTATCATTGAAAATTTTCATTTCCAAAGTAAAACGTACATCATAAGAGGGAGTGTTACTGCCTTAATTTGTATAAGTCTAGTTTCAAGCCATCCTTGTATGAACTACAAGGAATAGTAAAAATAGGTACAACCATGATAAACATAATAAGGAAATCATTTTATAACATAATAAAGGTTAAATGTTTGTTACCAAGAAAGTACTAAAATACATAAACATCTTTCAACAAAAAAGAAATATTAAAACTAGAAAGCTAGAAATGATAATAGTTTGAGGTAATTCTCTAAAGGCCTCAACCCTAGACTATTATTACATCAATCTGCCCCGATCTATCAACAAAAGCGATAAAATCATCTAGAGAAATCTTAGTCATCTACACAAGCTCAAGAGGGGACACTACTCATAAGAATAAGCAACACCCATAATATGGGCAATGAGTATGCTACATACTGAGTAAGTTAACCATATAGTCAAGTAGGATTAAAATAGTTAATGATACCACAATAATAAATAAATTATGCATAAGAAATTCATGATCAGTTTGTGCATTATTATATATACTAAAGACAAAGCACAATAAAAATTCAGCTCATAAATTATATCCATATGAGTTCAAGGACCTCAGTATTCTCACCAATGGACTAGTCAAACAACTTACAACCCTGGGGTAGAATGCTCCTGGCCACTATTCTCACTGATGGACTAGTAAATAAGACACAATCGGTCCTGAACCATATGGTGTTTCACTCTAAGTAATTAGAGTATTTCCATAGGTTATTATCATCCAAGGGTTTATTTACTTGAGTTTAGGACCCCACTATTCTCATCGGTGCACCAGTAAATACAATATAACCCAAGGCAACACACTCCTAGCAACTATTCTCATCGGTGGATCAGATAACAAGGTACAATCAACCCCAAATCAAGTGATCTTACACTTTACATGATTAGTGTCTTATTCATGTCTTATTGTTTTAGATACCACACACAACCCTGCATAACTCAAGTATGTATCTTGTCCAAATACCACCCTAGGCCTACCTTATCCCCTTGGAAACACTAATTTCCTAAGCCTAGTACATCCTTACCCCTAATGATCCTTTGAGTCCCCAGTTTATCCATCAACCCAAAACTACCATTAGAAACCCCTTTATTTATGAGTCATAACGTATCTCCCCCATTCCTCACATATGATAACAATTGGCCCCTAAAGTTACTCCTCAAAACCCTATTTTTTTTTCTTCTGAAGTTGGCCTAGACCCTTCTCTACTACTTAGTGAGCCCTAAATTTCCACAACCAAGCAAATAATACTATGACTATCCATCTCCTAAAGTTTTGTATCCTAACTCCATTATTTTGCACATGTGATAACAACCTCCCCAAAGGACTCCTCTCGAAATCCTAATTCCCCTATAGTAGTTGTATCTACTCCCACTTATCCCACCTAGCAATTAGATTTAGCACACAATCCCCAAATATCATGTTTAACATCATAGTTTAGAGGTACAACCCAACTCTCTCCATTTCTTACATGTGATAATCACCTACCCCTATGGTTTTGTACTACCAAAACCCTAGCTCCACCTACTTAGTAATCTCCCAAACCCTAGCATCCCAGGACTCCCCCATGCTAAGCTACCCAAAAAAGTCATCATCTCCCCTATATCCATTCATAGCAACCATCCCTCACTTAGCCAACCCTAGAAATAGCCCATATTAATTTTGACTCATCACATGCATAGTTAACCCCCTACATGCAATATTTTCCCCCATCCACTTTTATAATTACAATCATTGTTATTTAACACCTTCCAATTGATATTTGGATAACTTTAACCCTAGGGTTTCCCTATATGCCTATTTTTTATAATATTGACCAAAATTCCCCTAGGTCTCTAAACCCTAAATATGCCTCATAACCTTAAATACAAGAACTTCTCAACCTTCCTAAAGCATGTAGTACCACATAATAGAATTACAAATCATCACATAAACCAAAACAATCATGTCCACACATATTCTTACCTTAAGTCCTTACAAGTTAAGTTGCACAAACAACCCTAGAATATGTAACATTTCATGCAGGTATTCACTTAACGCATAGTAAAGTCATATAAAAATGAGGCCCTAGCTAAGATTGTATCCTTACCAAAACGTATTCCATATTTAAGCAAAAATAACCTATGCTTCCTCTCTTGGAGTCATCGGAATAGTACCTAAAAATGGAAATATCTTAACTTGGTTATCTTATCCTTTTTCTTTATTTTCTTTGTTTTCCTTTAAACATAATAATAATAATCATAAGAATAATAATAATAAATATAATTAAATGGAAATTGAAATGGAGGAAGGGAAGTGGTGGTGATAAGAATGGGTAAGAGAAGTGGAGTGGTGGCGCGATAGCTATCCCAGTGGCAGCAATAGCACGGGGGCAAAGGTGTAAGGTTTAAGGTTGGTTTTTGTTGGTAAAATTAGTGGGGGTTTATCTCTTAGGGGTTAAGGGTGGTGTTGGCACCAAGTAGGCTAGTGGGGGGAGAGGCGAGTTTTGGCTACCGGGTTGGTGGCAAGTTATGGTGCAACTAAGAGGAGGGAGAAGAAAAGGAGGGGAAATGGAGGGGAGAAGGAGGTGGTTTTAGTTGGCTACACTAGTTGTGCACAAGTGCAGGGACAGACGTGCGGTGGTTGTGTGGAGATGAAGAGTGGGTTGGTGGTGGTGGTGGTGCAAGGTGGTGTAGGGTAGCGTAACCTACACTTTGCGAGGTCGGGGAAGGAAAAAGAATGGGAGTAAGGAGAATGGGGGCTCATTAGGGGTAGGAGGATGCAAGGAAGGAAGAGGGGAGAAGTCTGGGGGATGAAGGTTCAGGTTTGACGAGGGAAAAAAGAGGAAAGGGGCAGTATTTAGGAGGTACTTATAGGATGTAGAGGAAAGAATGAGGAAAAAGGAGGAAGGTGACAAGGTGGTCAATCATAGGGCGGTATGGCAGTGGTGGGGCAGAATAGTGTAGGGGGTTGTGCGGGTGTAGGGGAATTGAATATGTGTCGTGCAGTAGGGGGATCGGGTAGGTGCTTGCCTATGTGCATGCACTAACTAGCTAAGAAGGGAAAGAGGGAGGAGGAATGTTGCTAGGTTATAGGCATGTAGGGCCAAAAATGGAAGTGGGAAGTCATGCAATGTGTAGGTGGAAGGTAGGAGACAAGGAGAAAGGGAAAAGAAGGAAAGAAATTAGGGAGAAAATGGGAAAAGAAGAAAACAAAGATGGTTTTAGGCCATCACCTGGGGGAAAGAAAAAGGTAGAGGGAGGATTGGATAAGGCCAGCCAGGGGGAAATAAAAAGGAAGAGTGAAGTGGGGATAAGGCTAGCTATGGCACAACCTAGGTAAGGAGGAAGAAGGGAAAAAAAGGAAGAAAAGAAAGAAAGGAGAAAAGAATAAAAAGAGAAAGAAAAAGGAAAGAAAAAAGAAGAAAGATGCGAACTTTTTTACGTGGGGTTTTTAGAGAAAATATTAGTAATTATATAAATAATGAAAAATTGTTATACTTTATCTATAATTTATTTTCGGCTAGATAATTAAAATGTCTCAGAATGAGTCTAGATATCACATTTTAAATCTCATATTATTATTATTATTATTATTATTATTATTATTATTTTATACACATATTTTATTTTATTTATTATTTTATTATTTATTCCTATGAAATTTTTTATAGTATTACATTTATATTTTTATTCCTATGAAAATTTTTATAGTATTACATTTATATTTTTACTCTACCTTAGTTCCTTAATTCTAAATCTTAACCTAACCATAATCTTTCTATTTGGTCATTAAAATTTTCACCTAAATCTAATATTTTGAACCTAATTCTAAATGATTAATATTTGAACTTACATAATTTTGTTAATCACAAGTTTTAAACTAAATGTAAACATATTCCCATACTCATCTCATTTTCCTTTTTTTCTCTCCCAACCGATTTTCTTTTCTTCTTTTTCTGCCATGCATGTTCCTATTCTTTGTCCCTGCAAGTTGCCATAGTTTAACTCTACCATCCTCACCCTCAATTCATGTGATATGTCGTTGAAATATTGCCCAAACTTTCCCATAATCATGCTCCCCCTCCCATGGATGTGCCCCTACCTTTTATTCTCTATCTATTCACCTCATCTATGTGCATGATGTATATATATGCCTCTTCCAAGCTCAAGCTCTTCCTCATTTATTGCCTCAACTAACTCCCTCACTCCCTCCATTTATGTTGAGAAAAAACATTCCAAACACCCCTTCCTTCTCATACTTCCTTTCCTGCTCTATTCATCAATGTCATCCACCATACACACAACTCACCACCACCAACCGCCAAACACCAATGTTTCCCTGCAAAAATAACAACCACTACTATAATAACCTAACCAAAATCCCTCAAAATGTGTTTAAAATTATGTTGGTATAACACAAATTTGTTTTGGTTTTGGAATGGGCTCGAAATTCTAATAAAAATGTGAATTTCCAATATACCAATCAACTGATTTGTCTAACCGATCGATTGGTGTGCTCAGAAATTGATAGTTTTATTCTCGACAAAGCAGTAAACATGCTTCCCTAAATCGATCGAATGGTTATCCTTTATATATCCATTTGTAATTTTTATTTGACTTTCTTTCTAATATTTATGAAAACTTCTAATTAGAGTCAAATTTTGCTAATGATCATATTGTAGTACTCTGGAATTATTTTCTTATTATTTAGATCATTATATGATTTTAATTAGCCTTTTTTTTTTTTACCAAAAAGCACTTTTAAGGAAAGTCTCACCTTCTCTC
This sequence comes from Tamarix chinensis, assembly GCA_030549775.1. NCBI lineage: Eukaryota > Viridiplantae > Streptophyta > Magnoliopsida > Caryophyllales > Tamaricaceae > Tamarix > Tamarix chinensis. The sequence continues at coordinate 73,583,973 of CM060179.1, read as the reverse complement.
TTCTCCCTTGCCTATCCTTTTCTCATTTGGAAATTGGGGTGTGAGGTTGACTTTGAGCACCACGTCCTTACTCATCAACCCAATGCCATACTCATTCCTGACTGCACTCAACCACCATCACTCCATCAAGTTAGCTTTCACTTCTTAGTTGCCCACACTTAACCTTACTGGTCTCATCTCCCTTTCTCCTATGAATGTCAATCAATAATTACCTCTATACCTTTCATTTCTAATCCATTTTCATTCCTCACTTAACTTTCTTGCTATCTTATCCCTTTTCTTGGTGGAAATTTCCCAAGTGTTGAGCATCCCTTCATTTTTTTATTTTTCCCTCTCTGCTGAGAAAAATAGAGACTTACTCTCGTTTTCTCCCCTATTTATGCAAGCATCATATTCCTTTTTCTGCTTCTAATCTTGATTTTAGTCCCCCCTTATTTTCTTTAAGCAAGGAAGAATTAGGGTTTGAGAAAGACTTATGGTTTTAGTTTTTTCTTTTGCACCCTAATTTTGAGAAAAGATGGTGTTTTGTGTTCTTCTTCTTCTTCTTCTTCTTCTTCTTCTTCTAATTTTTCTTTGATTTTAATGAAGTTTTTTGCAAGTTCGTTTAGTGTCACCATTGTGAAAGGTTGGGTCATCTTTATTTGAGTGTCATACAATCGGGGGTAGTGTTTTGAAAGGACAAGCATGTTCCATAGGATACAGTGGCACAGAGACCGCCAGCTCAGAGAGCTCAGCCAATAAATAGTGGAGCTAGGAAAACTACTCCACAATAGAGGATATAGAGGCCCCATACTTTTCAATAAGGGAAAGGCTTAGGCAGTGTTGTAGGACTACCTCCAGATAGTCACCTAAATGTGATGAGCCAATAAGAGGTGGATATGCATGTAGATGTTTCTTCCCTTTTTGTTTACGCGTTTTTTGACTTGTGTCATTCACACTCCTTCGCGTCTACTACTTTTGTAACTAGGATAGCTATGATTCCTTCTAATAATATAGAGATTTCTTTTGTGCTCCCATCTAGGGACACACTTCCATGTTTTAAGCTATATAGAATGTGTCCTTAGTCATTAGTGGAACCGAGCTTCCAGTAGACCTTATAGAGCTTGAACTTTGAGACTTTAACATTATCCTTGGGATGGATGTGCTCATAAGATATTGTTCTTTGATTGATTGTGTATAGGAGTGAGTGGTTCTTAAAGGACCAAATGGTACTATGGTATCTTACTAGAGATGCAAGCCTAGACTCACAGTGAAGATAGTGTTCGCAGAGGTGCTCAATACATTAGTGCGGAATGGGTACCCACTTTTATTATGTAAAATTTAAGATTTGGATGTTCAGAAGTCGTTAGTTGAGGAGATTCTAGTGGTACAAGAGTTTCTAAACGTGTTTCCCGATGAGATCCCAGGTATGCCACCACTGCGTGAGATAAATTTCATGATAGACTTTCTACAAGGGATAAAGCCTGTGTTGAATGTGCCCTATCACCTAGCACTGACTCAGATGACATAGATGCATAATCAGTTGGAGGATTTTTTGGAGAAGGGGTAACTTTGACCAAGTGTATTGCCTTAGGGAACACCAATCCTTTTCGTGAGGAAGAAGAATGGTGGGTTGAGACTCTATATTGATTATCAAGGGTTAAACTAGGTTATAGTGAAGAACCATTATCCTTTACCATTGATTGAAGACCTCTTTGATCAGTTGTGTGGGGCTACAATGTTTTTGAAGATAGACCTCATATTAGGGTATCATCCGCCGAGGATTTCTAAGAAGGACATACCAAAGGTAGCTTTCAGGATGAGGTATGGTTATTATGAGTTCATAGTGATGTTCTTTGGACTCACAAATGAGCCAACGATGTTCATGGATCTCATGAATCATGTCTTTCAGTAGCACCTTGATTAGTTTGTTTTAGTCTTGATTGACGATATTTGATTTACTCTTAAACTTGTGAGGAACACAAGAAACACCTTAGGCAGACTTTAGGGTTGTTGAGGACCCATTAGTTGTATGTAAAGCTCTCGAAGTGTGAGTTTTGGTTGGATGAGGTGGCTTTCCTTAGTCATGTCATAAGGAAGGTGTGATGGTGGATCCTTCAAATATCCAAGGAGTGTCAAAGTGGTCAGCACTGACGAAAGTTAGGGAAGTGTGCAGTTTTTTGGGGTTAGTAGGATACTAAAGACAATTCGTATAGGATTTTTCTGGGATCGCTCATCTTTTTGCTACCTTATTGGAGAAGACGATGTGTTTTCTTTGGGAAGATAAGTGCATAGAGGATTTTAAGGAGCTTAAGAGGAGATTGACTTCGACTCCAATGCTTATACCTTACCATAAGGTATAGAGGGATTCAAGGTATAAAGCGATGAATCCAAGTTTGTGCTAGGGTGTGTGTTGATGCTTCATGGGAGATTAATGGCCTATGCTTCTCTCCAGTTGAAGGACAATGAGAAAAACTATCCTACACATGACCTTGAGTTAGTTGCAGTGGTTTTCGCCTTAAAGATCTTGAGATATTACTTGTATGGAGTGCGGTGTAAGTTCTACATGAACCATAAGATCCTCAAGTATATCTTCACGCAGTGAGAACTGAACATGAGATAGAGAAGATAGTTGGAGTTAGTTAAGGACTATAATTTGGAGTTTACCTACCATGAGGATAAGGCCAACGTCGTAGTAGATGCTCTTAGTAGAAAGACTTCATACGCCTTAGCTTCACTAGTTGTGTTGGATTGGATTTGGCAAGATCTTCAAGAGTTGAGCACATAGATCATTGGAATCGAGGATCTTGACACAAGGGTGAGCGCCCTCTCAATCACGTTGACCATCCTCAATGAGATTTGAGCTAGTTAGCCAGGAGATGTTAAGCTCCAACAGATCAAGAAGGCGATATCAGAAGGTAGAGCAGTAGGATTTGAGATTTTTGGTGATGGAAGTATCTATTTCTAAGGAAGGTGGTGCATTCCGCAGAGCTATGGGTAACTTAAGAAGGTGGACTATGATAGACAGAAGAGTTATGAAGATATGTGAAGGAGTGCATATGAGTTTGAGGTAGGCGATTGAGCCTTATAAAAGTTTCGCCAACCAAGGGAGTGATGTGTTTTGGTCGTAAGGGAAAGATGAGCCTGAGGTTCATTGGACCTTAAAAGATTAGAATGGGTTATAGAGGTTTATTACCTTCTTGCCTTAATTTTTGAGCTTTCACATATGTATAACATTTTCCACATCTCTCAATTGGGGAGGTATGTGGAAGATTTATCGTAGATCATTCAGCCAAAGTCAATCGAGCTCGATAAGACCTTGACTTTTGAGGAGAGACCGTTGAGGATCCTTGATTCCAAGACTCGATAGACATGTTCGAAGATCATTCCACTCGTGAAAGTCCTATGGTCATGTCATGGGGCAAAAGAGGCCACTTGGGAGTTCGAGGAGGAGATTAAGATGAAGTATCAAGTGTTTTTCGCTTTGGTGTGTTGAGTAGGTAACACCACCTATTTTAAGGGGCTAGTATCCTTATCTCATGTATTATCCCTTAGTTTTTATATTCTTTTTGGTGGATAGCTTAGGTTTTCTTATGTTTTGAGCTTATAACAATAAGTTTCTTTTGTGGACTTTAGGTACAAAGTCTATTTTAAGGAAGTAGTGTTGTAATACCCCATCCCAAATACCTACAAAATGTGTTTTAAATTATTTTGATATAAAATTAATTAGTTTTGGTTTTGGAATGAGCTGAAATTCTAAAAAAAATGTCAATTTCAAGCATACAGATCGACTGATTTGCTTAACAGATTAACTGTTGTGCTTAAAAATTGATAGTTTTGTTCTTGACAAACCAATCATCTGGTTTGCCCAAACCGATCAATTAGTTATCTTTTGATTTCAGATCCATTTCTAATTTTGTTTTTAATTTCTTTCTAATGTTTATAAAAACTTCTAATTAGAGTCCAATTCTACTAATAAGCATATTGTAATCCTCTGGGAGTATTTGTATATTATTTAGATCATTACATGATTTTAATTATCCAAATATTATCCCAAAAAGCACTTTTGAGGCAAGCCTCAGCTTCTCTCTTCTCCCTCACCTATCTCTTTCTCTTCTTTGAACCCATTGACTAGTTGTGCAAGTAGCCAAATGGCTTGGAGATTTGGATTGGTTGGTCATAAGATCAGTCGTTTAGTTTGATAAACCAGTCGAATGGTTTCAATGAGCAGTCGATTGGTTGGTAAAACCCATTAACTAGTGTCTCTGTAGACCAAAATAGTTTGGTCTCTACTTATACCCATTAAACGGTTAGATCAAACTAGTCAACTAGTTTCTATGACCGGTCGATTTATTGGTCAAACCTATTGACTAGTTTCTCTATAGGCCAAAATGGGTGGGTCTCTACTTAGACCCATTAACTTGTTGGAACAAACCTATCGACAGGTTCTTATGAACAATTTATCGATGAGGCTAACAAATCAATTGTCCTCTGGTGTTGTTTTAGTTCAGGTCTGGTATGACCAGACCAATTGACTGGTCCTAGGGACCGATCGACTAGTCTGGCTAAGTGTAGTTCATTTATGAATTGTAATTATTCTCTTAGGCCTTTTGTGTTGATACCTCCATGTATTTACAATATTTAAATTATGATTTAAATATGATTGCCCTGATTGAATAAGAATCATAATGATGGTATTTGATACTTGAATTTAGTTAAGTTAAGTGTCATATTTAAACACCTAATTGGTGTCTTTTATGCCTTGTGATGTGTTTGGTGTTATCACTTGGAAACACCCAATTTGGTTAATGTTGGAATTTAATTTTGTTTGGTGTTATCAATTAGAAACACCCAATTTGTGTAATGTTGGGATTTAATTGGGTTTTGTGTTATCACTTGGAAACACCCATTTAGTTATTTGTGGATTTTATTTATGATTTGTGATATCACTTTAAAATATATATCAATGGAATATGATTTCCTTCGAGCCTTTTTCTCTATCTCTCAAGGTAGCTAAATGAAAGTTAGTGGGTTGGTCACCCTATAGTTATATTTTCACTCAAGAACTATTTCCTTTTCTATCGAATTGTAGTCAATAGGGTAATATGCATATCTTTGTGGTAAAGGATTATACTATGGTAGGGAGATATGGCATTGGTGTCTAGTACAAGTGTGTGAGGTATCCTAGTATAAGCACCTTGGCACTTTGTATTATCTATTTCTTAGGCGGGTTTGGTATCCCAACTTTTTATCCCTCACGGCAAAAACATTCAAGGTGTGGTGGGTGAGGTATCCTAGTATAAGCCCCTTGGTTTACCTCTACCACATGTGGTGGGTGGGGTATCCCAATTTGTGTGATCCCTCAAGGCAAGTGCACTCAATGTGTGGTGGGTGTACTATCCCCAAAGAAAGCCCCTTCGATGTATGATAACCCTATGTGGTGTGTGTGGTATCCCATTGTGATTATTTATGTTGCTATAACTTTTGTTCATGGTGGAGAACTGAGTGCAGCCTAACAAACTATCTTATTAAGAAGAAATTGTGTGGTAACTAAAGGAAGAATTCTAATATGGTTTATATTGTATGGATTATGAAGCATTTACCGTATTATTATCCCTCCATGATTTCCATGCAAGCATGTCTTGTTGTATTACTACTTTGAGATTAAGTGTTAAATTATACCAATATGATATCACCATGTTGTCATGTGACTTCAATGTGTTGTATGAGCCTGACTATATTTTAGGTAGTATGTTTTATTAGTATTTCACCATACTGATACTACACCCGTATGGTCACTGTGATGATCCAGCTTATGGTGTAGGGAGAAGAGGAAGATTTAAAGGGTTGTGACTCTTAGTTAGAGTATGTTGAGGGTGATGACATGGGGCATTAGTAGGTCATTGCATGGGGTTGGAGTTTATGTTTATGCTCAAAATTTAGGCTAACCGGTTAGAAGTGTTTTGCCCACTACATTGGGAAGTTTTTGTATTTTCAGTTATTTAAACCCATGGCTCGGTTTCCTGTATTTAGTTTTGTAAACTATCATTTGCATTCTATCTATAATATTAAACTTACCCTTATTATCTTGTATTGTCACAATAATGATATGAACATGCGTCTTTTTGTTCTTTTTTTCTATTTTGCCTTGGATTAGGCATGGATTAGGTAATGATTACACCTCTCTCATGGTTGATGTAGTGGTAACATTCCCTAGTTCTTTTTTTTTAAAGCTTTGACCTTGTCATATATGATCTGTAAATATTTTAATATCCAATCTAAGAGACACGAAATGAATATCCGATTTGGTGGATATGAATATCTGGTTATGTATATCCCTATCCATTAGAAAATATTATTAGGTGTCGTGCTTGTAGAATATTTTAAATATATCTATAATATTTTTTAGTTTTATCTTTATAATTGTGTATATTATATAATTAATCACGTGTATACTATTTGTAACATCTTAAATTTTACTAATAAAAGATTTAATTTTAACGGAAGCATAATGTTAAAATTAGCTAGATGTTAATGTCGTATTTGATGTAAGTATGCCTTACCATACCATCCCATCATCATATCGAATACAAGGTAAAATAGGTAAAACTGAAAACATGATAAATAGAGAATAACATAACTTCTATAAATATAGATAAAATTTTGGAGGTTAATTCCCAGTATAATATCAAAATACAACAAAAGGGATATCATGAAACCAATATCTCAAAAAGGTAATTGGATAAAAGCTAATCACCAGATAACATGAATCTATGCCAAACTTTGGTACATAAGAATCGTTCCTTCACACAAGGCTTTATATGTAGAAAAATTATCCAAAAGATCCTCAATGACCTAGATAAAAACATCGGGGTCATCTACTTGTGAAAATAAGCAACATCTATAAAAAAGATAATCAGAACACTATGTATTGAGTAAGGTAACCATATAATCAAAGTACGGATATAACAGAGAAAAAGCAGACATGTGAGTTAACAATAAAGTGATGCAAGGTTAAAATTGATTCCATAACTCATTATTAGATGTAAAAAATAACCATACTTTTATTTACGTTATATTTAGGGACCCACTATTCTTCATTTGGTGGAACAGACTAAAGCACCTCTCATGACTTAACACACCCAGACTACTATTATTATCTAGTGGAATGAATCCAACATATACCAACGCAACATGCTCCAAAACACCATTCTTAAACTGGTGGGATGGTTTGAAGCACCTCTTAGGGCAAAAACACACTTGAACCACTATTATCGTTTGGTGGAACAGACATCACACCTAAGTTCTAACTCATATAATCTTTCATTTTAAGTTATTAATGTCTTATCCATTACTCCTTATATTATAATCATATTCTCATTCACTTCAAATTTAGGGCCCCTATTTTTAATTTGGTGGAATAGACCGATGCACCTCCTCAATCGAATATTATTTTTCAGTGGAATAGACACATAATACCTTGAACCAACTCACATGATCTTTTACTTTAAATGATTAGTATCTTATTCATAGTTTTTTTTTTCAATATCATCATGTAGGAATCATGTAGATATACATAACACATAGTTAAAAAAAATTCTCAAAGAACAACCACATAGTTACCGAGGCATTCTGTAACACCCCAAAATTCACTACTGAAAAATTTCGTTTAATTAAAAGAAAGTTAGCGGAAGCAACTTAATAAACCGTGAACTTTGGGAGTATTACCGCCACACTTAGTACCAGACCGGTTCACTCATACCGTTCCAGTACTAAGTGCTAAGGCTAAAGGAGTAAAATAAAACTTTACGAGAACTTAAGCATTTGAAGATCAGAGTAGCACAGTAAATACTTTACAAGAGAAACATTCAACCACGGTGATTACAAAATAACAGATACGTTGAATTTAAAGGAGACAAATTAAAACCCTAAAAATTTCCGGACAGTACCTTACGCTCTCCCCAAGGGCCCACTTGAATAGCACCTGAATACAACCTGCAAGGGGTACTGCCCATTGAATAGGTAGGGGCCCCATAAAGGGAACCCTTCAGTACTATGGTACTGAGTAACCCTTTAAAAACGCACTTAAAATACAGGCACGCCATATTACACATGACACTACTACATTCAGATATGACCATAGGTATAAACATGGTATTCAGATCCAATTATTTGTACATCCAATAACTCAATCATATATTAATAGCGTATACATAAAATTCACTTTCATATATTCAATAATCAATCAACCAGTATCAAATAGGCCATGATCCGTAATCAAGATATTTTTCGGGCCTTGAGGCCATTAATCAATCGTCTTAATGACTAGTATTTTTCCATAACTCATTCGCATCCAAAATAAACTTTATTGAGCTCGGGACCCCCACTATTCTGGCCGGTGGGTCGGAATACATATAACTCATCATCCAGGGCGCAACGCTCCTGGCCACTATTATAACCGGTGGACCGGGATTTATAATGAATCATCACCCAGGGCACAACGCTCCTGGCCACTATTATAACCGATGGACCGGGATATATAAAGAATCATCACCCAGGGCACAACGCTCCTGGCCACTATTATAACCGGTGGACCGGGATATATAAAGAATCATCACCCAGGGCACAACGCTCCTGGCCACTATTATAACCGGTGGACCGGGATATATAAAGAATCAACTGGTCCCGGCTCGTTAATCCTTCACTTTAACAATTAGTATTTTCCCTTTTTATTCAGCACAACAATTCCATTTTATTTGCCTCGATAGGGAGATCAAGAACCCGGGACACAAAGGTACACCGGTCGCACTGGTGCATAAAAGCAACTCGGTACCCTTCAACTAGTAACCCAGGGACGCAAAGGTACCCTGATCGTACTGGTGCATAAAGCTAACTCAGTACCCTACCGACAAGGACACCTAATCCTTAAGTATGCATACCCCCTAACTAGGTCCGTAGAGCTAGATAGAGTAGATGTAGGGCCTGGCTGGGGCACAAAGGCACACCAGCAAATACCATAATAATCGTGGACTAAACCACGTCCTTAGGGTAGCGACCCCTAAGGAGTCACCATTCCCGATCTCGAGGTCTTTCACTTTAAGTATTAGTGTCTTAATTAAGGGTGATTAGAAAGGCACAACAATAAGATAATTATCCTCTTTTAATCATTCAGATATCATCAGAGATTTCTTATTCAGATGGTCATCCAACATAACATAGGAGAATCATTAAGGCCATCCTAAACTCATCTAATTCCGAATTAAAACTCATCTCGTGATACTTACTAATCATCAAACATTCTTACCTCGTTAATCAACACTATTAGAGCCATGTTACGAATTCCACAATCATAATGATATACTGGATACAACCTACTTATTTACCCCTTTACTTATAAAATCACTACGTCACCCTTTCTTATTTGATAAATTACCATGTTACCCTCCTTGTTACAAAATCACCAAGTTATCCCTTATTCGATTTAGGTTACTAAATTATTTATCATACTTATTAGGACATCAATTCCCCCTTAATAATTATTACACTTAATATACTTTCCATTTAATTGGTTAGATTACCACTTTGCCCCTTTCTCCTTTATTATAATTAATAAATTATCCTTGAGTTGGTCAAATTACCAAACTACCCTTCCTCATTGTCAAAATTACCAAATTGCCCTTTGGTTGGTTAAATTACCAAATTACCCTTGCATATGATCATAATTACAACTTTGCCCTTCTCCGTTATTAAATTTACCAAATTACCCTTTTGTTATTTAAGTTACCGAATTGCCTTTCTTAATTGTCATAATTACCAAACTACCCTACTCCATTATCCAAAATTACGAAAATACCCTCCAGTCGGTTTAATTACCAACTTACCCCTCACATTCATCATATTTACCATTTTACCCTTCTCTACTATTAAATTATCAAATTACCCTTTTGTTATTTAACTTATTATTCTACCCTTCTCAATAATTATTATTTCCAATTTACTCCTTTCCAATGTTCACTTTTACCCCTTTGATTTACCTAATTACCGTTTTACCCATTTACCTTCAAATTTACCATTTTACCCCCTTAACTCCCAAAATTACCATATCGCCCTTTTACTTATAACTTTTCCATTTATCCTTAATTATAAAATTACTATCTTACCTCCTTTAATTTCCAAAGTACCATTCCACCCTTAGATTGTAAAATTATCATTTCGTCCTTTAATCATAAAACTACTATTTTGCCCTTTAATTATAAAATTACAATTTTACCCTTTTATTATAACATTACCAAATTGTCCTTTTATTACAATTTACCAAATTGCCATTCTTTTTAACATGATCACCAAATTGCCCCTTTTATTTACAAAAATTACTCTTTCATCCTTTATTCACAAAATTACAATTTTACCCCCTACTTCCAAAATTACTATTTTCTCCTTTTATTAACAAATTCACCATTTTACTCTTTACACACCCTTATTATTAAATTATTATTAATACTACACGAAGTATTAACCTTAAAGTCTCACCCATGACTCTTATAATTAATGTAATGCTTATTAGCACATATCCATGTATTAGGCCATACTCATATACAATATACATTTTTAAAATCTCCCCCTAATGCTAACAAAATGTTACACATGTAATAAAGGTCACCATAGCATATAACAACATGGATACTAATTTATATTTTCCCTAACCACCAAATTATTACCCTAAATATTATCCCCATACACATCATCAATCTAGCATGCTTCCTTTTCATCAACAACCACATTAACCACATATAATATGCCAAGAAACACATATCAAGCATGATACACACTAATAATGCCTAATGTGATAATATGCGTTAATCCATGCATTTAAGCGGGATTTAACGATTACCTTAATCTCGCAAAATTATCAACCCTTATCAAGCACAATTAGCAATTCCACACCTAAAATAACATCCATCACTATCGTGTTAGAAATAAGAAATAAAAAGGGTAAGACTTTATAAAAGAAATTTATTTAATAAAACATTTTAAATAATTATCATTATACCTCAAAAATTTTCTAAAATAAACCCAAAACAAGGAGGAAGCTCACGCTGCATGAGCAGCGTGAGTCTCATGCATAAATGGGTGGGGAAATGGCTCGAAGAGGGGTGAAGGAGGAAAAATGAGCCATGATCGGGTTGAGGTTTTTGGGCTAGAAAAGAGGGTGGTTGGGGAAGGTTTGGAGGCAAGGTAAGGATGCAGGAGTGAAGAGGGGGTGTTGGTGGTGGCCAGGGATGGTTTTGCGGCGGCTGAAGGCGGCGGATACGGCGGCGGCAAGGCGGCGAAGATGGCTGGTGATAAGGGGAAAAATGGGGAGAAGAGAAAGAAGGGGTGGAGAAGGGAGGAAGTGTAGGGCTCAAGGGGGCGGTGTGGGGATGCAGGGCAGTAGGGGGTGGTGGCAGGAGTCGGCGCAGGGGTTGGGTGCGGCAGTCGGAGTGGCGGACGGCGGCAGCACAGGGAGAAAACAGAAAAAAAAACAAAGGAAAGAAGGGAGGAGAGAGGAGGGAGCTCGGGGGAAAGAAGATGGCTCGAAAATGGGACAATAAACTGGCCAAATGGGAGAAGAAAAGAAGAGGAACGACAAGGGGGCAGATGGCAGGGCATAGGGCAGCAGGGAAGCGGTAGGGTGGCAGGGAGAGGGTGGCGACGGGAAGGAGGGAGTTGCAGAAATGGATAGGGTGCAGGGGTAGCTCGGCTCAAAAGAGGGGAGAAGAGGACAGGGTAGAGGGAGGGAGTAGCAGGGGCAGGCGCGGCGGCAGGCGCAGGTGGTCGGGCGGTAGCTGCAGAGGGTCGGGCTGTTGTCGCCTGAGAAGAAGGAGAAAGAAGGAAGGGCTGTGGCGGTCGGTCTGGGAAAGGAAAACAAGCGGCCGACCGGTCCAGGGAGGGGGAACAAAGAAAAAAAACGAGCGGGGGCCGGATGGGTCAGTGTGCGAGAGGGAGAGAGGGCTGAGGGGGAGAGGGATGAGGCGGGCCGAAGGCCCAACGCACAGGGAAGGCTGGCCTGGCGAGGCAGCCCAAGGGAAAAGGAAGAAGAAAAAGAAAAAGGAAAGGAAGAAAGGGGGGAAAAGAAAAATGAGAATGGAAAAAAAATAGGAAAATTAGTTTAATTAAATTTATAAAATCATAAAATATAATATCCCTAGTAATTTATTTAATTTAACAATTTAATTTATTATAACATAATATTTTAGTTTATAAAGGGTAAAGTTGGTAAAATATTAGTTTGGGAAAATTATTTAAATGGAACAATATGATAATTAGCAAAATATTTATTTTTAACTTATTAAATACTATTATCCAAATATACATACTCTAAAATCCACAAAATAATTAAAATAATAATTTTACAAGCTAATTTTTATTTCAATAAAGTTATTTATTAAAATATGGGTTTTCGAAATTTTTGGGGGATTACACATTCCCTAAGGAAAAGATCCATAATTCCCCTAAGAAACCCTAATTGTACTAGGTGAGCACAACTTCTTATTTTATTTTATTGATAACACTCATCACTATCTTGAATGTTCTGAGTATCACACTTAACATATTTAAAGTCTATTACCCTAAATCACAAAAAAAAAAATATTTTTAACCCTTATTGACCAATTACTCTTCCTTTACCAAAAACCTCAAAATCTCATATGAGATAATTTGTGCATTACTCAACTCAACCATCACTTAATCACATTACTTATGAAATAATTAATAAAAGCCTCAGAGCTTATAGTGCCATGATTATTTTGCATATTATCATCAGATGACGATAATGCCTTTACGTTATCTAAAATGCTCATATTTTTCCAAAGACCTTACGATTCCTCATATTAATGAATTTTAATCTCCAATATTTATATGAAATACATATTTCCAATTATACATAGGTACCATGAATCTAGATTCGTATCACCCAACAATATACAAAAATGTATACTCTCACAATTTTCTCACTTTCAAGATATCATGCAATAGCATTATCATAATCAACATTATCTATATAACATTACCAAATAAGATATTAGATACAAATACATGTTACACATATAGGCCCTAACTACAACATGTATCCTAGCAAAAAAAAAAGACACTGGTCTCTAATCACGTAAGCCTAACTCATCTCCTCCAAAATCATTGAAAATTCACCTATGAAAATGAGAATAAATCATAATTAGAACTTAAGAATACAATCAAGGATAATGTAAGGTAGAGGATGGTAGAAGTGGAGATAATTGAAACAACTAGAGAAGCTCAAGTTACATGGGAGTATGGTGGAATGTATAGTGGTGATAGAGCAAAGCATGGGGTGTGCTAGGAGGGAAGAATGGTTGTTCTAAAAGACATCAAAGGGGCATGAGTGTATCATGCAGCATATGCATGGGTTGAGAGCGTGGAATGAGCATGGGTGTAGATTTTTAGGTGTGCAAGGATGTGCATTAAGTGCACAGGTGAGAAAAAAAAGGTAAACACAGGTTGTGTGTGTGAAACTGTGTGTAGGGCATGCGAAGGGGCATAGATGGGGCGTGAAAAGGTACATCAGAGCGTGTCCCAATTAAAACTAAATTGAGCATAATGGGGAGAGGGAAAAAGGAATGGCATGGGGTGGTGATGGTTGGGTTATGACGAGGGGGAATGATGGGGTAGTAGTTGTAACGCCCCTAATTTTTTAACTAAAAGATTTCACTTTTAAGACAAGGCAGAAGCATTTGAAAAAAAAGGAAAATATTACCGCCACATCAACCATGAGAGAGGTGTGATCATTATCTAGCACAACCTAATGCATGGCAAAACAGAACAATGAAAAAAAATATGCATGCTCATAACATTAATGTGACAATACAAGATAATAAAGGTGAGAATAATATTATAGATATAATATGAATGATAGTTTACAAAACCAAATATAGGAAATAGAGCCAAGGGTTTAAATAACTAGAAATACAAAAACTTCCCAACGTAGTGGGAAAAATACTTCTAATTGGTTAGCCTAACTTTTAAGCAAAAACATAAACTTTAACCCCATTGAATGACCCGCTATTGCCCCACGTGATCACCCTCAATATACTCTAACTGAGATTCACAACCCTACAAATCTTCCTCTACTCCCCAAACCATAAGCTGGATCATCACAGTGACCATACACGTGTAGTATTAGTATAGGGAAGTACTGGTAAAACATACTACCTAAACACATGGTAAGACTCATGCAACATATTGAAGTCACATGACAACATGGTGATATCATATTAGTACAATTCAACACTTAATCTCAAAGTAGTAGTACAACAAGACATGCTTGCATGAATATCATGGAGGGATAATAATATGGTAAATGCTTCACAATCCATACAATATAAACCACATTAGAATTCTCCCTTTAGTGACCACACAATTTTTGGTTTCTAAGATAGTTTGTTAGGCTGCACTTAGTTCTCCACCATGAACAAAAGTCATAATAGCATAAACAATCACAATGGGATACTACACCCACCACATAGGGTAAGGATAAATCGAAGGGTCTTTTTTGGGGATACCACATCCACAAGGTTTTTAGAATCGGGATTCTACCTAAAATCAATAAGGGTCATCAGAATCAAATCGTAGGATCGTAAGATCCTACACATCTTATAAAAATATGACCTAGATATACTTGTACGCAATAAAATCCTATAATTGAAGTTGAAAAAAAAAACCCTAAAAAGATCTCATTCTTAAACTCTTATTTGATCACTAATTAAGTTGTAGTAGTATACATTGCTGATTATATGCATACAAAAAATATTTTTATATGGACTAAGCATACAACAAAGCTAACGATACCACAAAAGAAAATAATAAGGATAATTATAAACTAAATAGAAATTAGTAAAAAAAATATCACAAATTTAATATATTTAGTTTACTCTAAATTTAGTGTTGGGAATTTTCGCAAGTATTTTTCTTTCCGACCATTGATTTTACTATTGTCTTGCTTGCGCATTCTTCATATTGATTGGTACTCAATATATAGTATGTACAAAATATTAGGATTAGGGCTTAGAGTTAGGAAATAAATATAGTGAGAATAATACGAAAAATAGATTTTAAGGTAAATAGATAAAATAAATAGTTGACATGTAGAATCGTAAGATTCTACCGATTCTACCACGATTCTAATACTTTAAGATTCTACTTAGGATTGTGGATTGTTTAATGACTTTTGGATCGTAGAATCGTAAGATCCGGATCGGGAGTATAACAACTATGCACCCACCACACTTCGAGTGCACCTGTCATGAGGGATCACACAAATTGAGATACAACACCCACCATACATGGTAGAAGTATACCAAGAGGGATTGTACTAGGATAACTCACCAACCACACCTTGAATGTCTCCACTACAAAGGATAAAAAGTTGGGATACCACACATGCCTAAGAAATAGACAATACAAAGTGCCAGGAAGCTTGCACTAGGATACCTCACCCACCCGTATTGGAAATCCATGCCATGTTGGCTTGCCGTAGTATAATCCCTTACCTCAAAGATATGCACATCGCCCTACTGATAGCAATATGATAGAGAAAGAAATAGGTCTTGATTGAAAATATAACCATAGGGCAGCCCACGAACAAACTCCCAATTAGCTACCCCGAGAGTCGGAGAAAAAAGGATCAAAGGAAATCTTATTCCATTAATATATATTTTTAAGTGATATCACAAATCACAAATAAAATCCACAAATAACCAAATGGGAGGTTCCAAGTGATAACACCAAACACTGTTAAATCCCAACATTAACCAAATTTGGTGTTTCTAAGTGATAACACCAAACACAATTAAATTCCAACATTAACCAAATTAGGTGTTTCCAAGTGATAACACCAAACACATCACAAGGCATAAAAGACACCAATTGGGTGTTTAAAGATGATGTTTAACTTAACCAAATTAAAGTATAAAATACCATCATTATGATTCCTATTAAATTAGGGCAATCATAGTTGAATCATAATTTAAATGATGTAAATATATGGAGGTATCAACACAAAGGCCCAAGAGAATAACAACAATTTATTCCACTAGTATGGTTTGGAGCATGTTGCCTTGGTATATGTTGGTTTCATTTCACCAGACAATAATAGTGGCCTAGGTGTGTTCAGTTTTGAGAGGTAATTCAATCTGTTCCGCCAAATGAATAATAGTGAATCCCTAAATATAACAAAAATAAAAGTATGGATATTTTTTACATCTAATAATGAGTTATGGAATCAATTTTAATCTTACATCACTTTATAGTTAACTCACATGTCTGCTTTTTCTCTTTTATATCCTTCTTTTAATTATATGGTTACCTTACTCGATACGTAGTGTTCCGATTATTTTTTTTATAGATGTTGCTCATTTTCATAAATATATGACTAGGATGTTTTTATCTAAGTCATTGAGGATCTTTCAGATGATTTTGCTACATATGAAGCCTTATGTATGAAGGAACAATTCTTATGTATTGAAGTTTGGCATAGATTCACGTTATTTGGTGGTTAGCTTTTATCAAGATACCTTTTGAAATATTAGTTTTATGATATCCCTTTTGTTGTATTTTAATATTATACTGAGAATTAACCTCCAAACTTTTATCTATATTTATAGAAGTTTTATTATTCTCTATTTATCATGTTTTAAGTTTTAACTATTTTACCTTGTATTTGATATGATAATGGTATGGTATGATAAGGCACACTTATATCGAATACGGCATTAACACCCAGTTAATTTTAACATTTTGCTTCCGTTAAAAATAAATTTTTTATTAGTAAAATTTGAGATGTTACAAATAGTATATACCTGATTAATTATATAATATACACAATTAATATTATAAAGATACAACTAAAAAATATTATAGATATATCTAAAATATACTACAAGCGCAACATCTAATAATATTTTCCAACGGATAAAGGTATTCATAACCAGATATCCATATCCATCAAATTGGATATTCATTATGTGTCTTTTAGGTTGGATATTCAAATATTTACAGATCAGATATGGACCGAATATCGGTTGTATTATATACTATATCCATATGAAAACATATTATTTTTTTCTAAAAAGAGTATTCAAATATTATTATCAATTTTCAAATAAAAAATAAATAAAATTTGAAAGCCCCATACTATAAAATCATAATATTATAATATATTATTAAAATTATTAATAAAATGTTAAATAGTTTTTCGAATCAGATAAATAAATCAAACATTAAATATTTTAAAAATCAGATATGTCTATTAAAAAAACAGAGATGGAATGATTTAAATATCAAATGAAATTTACGGAACAGATTTTTAGATTTGGAATTTGTTTTTTCAGTCGGCTGCCCTTCCCAAGTCCTGCCGAAAGCCGCGTACCATGATACATATCTGCAATCACAAGAAAAAACCACGTAAAGTCTTATCTATCCGACAAAATCGGCCATGGATTATCGGTTACCGATTAATGTTAAGTCTTATCTACAGATCTCGTCTAGATATAAACATATGATATCGATGTACGTGGAAAAATGACATGGAAACATATGACGCAAAAATAATGATAAGATCTCGGGTCGATTTCAGCGTTCCCGGTCGATTTCTTCCGCAAACAAACAAAACATACATGTGGCCCATTGCCCCGGATAGTGAACCCAGATATTGTACTTGCATGAACTTTGTCTCCGCTTTCTAGAGTTTAGCAACAAGATTGTGGATGGACCGTCGAGAGAACCCCCTACCACTCATGGAGTCATGGTTCTGGTCATGGCGTGTGGGACCCTAGAGGCGAGGATTTCGCCTTTTTGCTCAGTGGTCATGGAGAGCATAAGTTCAGGGCACTATATAATTTGGTCCGGTCAATGGGGGCCTGAACGTCTATTTTTGGATAAAGTTGATTTAGCTATCGTTTGGTATTATTTATTTTTAATAATTATTTTTAGATAAAAATTATTTTTATAAATTTAATTTTAAAAATTATTTTTATAAGTAAAATATATGTTTGTTTTTACTTTTATTATATAAGTAATTAATATTAAAAAACTATTTATTTTATTTTATTAGTGTTTGGTTTTTATTTTTTTTACAAAATTACCTTTTTTTCCATCTTTAGTTTTTATCTTCCTATATATATCTTTTAGTAATAATTACTATATAAATTATGTAATATTAAATATTAAAAAGCATATGAAACATTAACAAGTATAAAAATATATATATATAAAGATATTACAAAGTACTAAAAATTGTAAAATAAAAATCATAAACTTATTGAAAAAAATTATGAACAACCACTAAATAAACTTTATAAAATTCACAAACATCTAAAACTCAAATAGTTACAATGATCAAAGTTTATATTAACATAATAGATTTTTTCCCAATTGACATAGAATCAAGGAATGATGTGGGAGTTGTTGCCACTCAATAATGGTTACTACTATTTGAAGAAACGAACTGCTACATCGAAAGGAAAAATAAAAAAGAAAAGAAAAAAGAAAAGAAGAAGTAATAAATATTCCTTCATAACCAATATAAGAATTTCACCCTTGGATGGAGGGTCAAACGTACATGATCTCAGACTACTAACTTATGAACCATCAGGGTGTTTATTAGTAATAAATATGATAGTAATAATTTTGGGATCACTAATTATTAATTAAGAATAGGGTAGAGCAAAGTCGAGCAGAGGCAATCTCAAGATTCAAAAACATCAATTCAAAGGATCGATCATTAACGATAGACTAGGATAACTGTCACTAAACTAAGCAGAGTGAAAGCTTCTGCAATATGTGAAGACTTAAATACACGCGATATTAACAATACATAACACGTACGTTACATCTGATCTGAAACATGGGCATGCATATATACATTATACTAAGTATAAAATTTCTGTACAATAATATGAAGATCCCATAAGGAGGAGCAATCTACATACTAAGTATAAAATTTTTACACAAGATGCATTGATTCACGAATAGCTCTCCCTTCTCTTTAGTTGTCAACAGGGAGAAAACTCCTGCAGGAGGCTTCCCCTGCAAAAACTCCTCAAAAGGGACGTTGACTATTCTAATAGTTTTTCACGAGAAACAAGTCTTTCCAAAGTAACCATTTAGTTTGAAACAACTAGCCATCTCATGAATCCATTCATCCAATTTGATTGAGATGCATTTGCAAGTAACTTGGCAAGACACTTCTCAATGAAGCCTATCCCTAATGTAGATTCTGGAAATAATGGAGCAGAAACCAATTCCTCATATTCAAGGGCAACGATAATAAGAGCCGTGAATTTTATATTTGATTGGGGACACATCACATCAAATGTCTCCAAAATATTTCAAGGACTTGGTTGTCCAGCAAGGAAACCATCATCAAGCAATCAATACCCACAGAATAACCACTCGATGCCTTTGTTAGTCAAGAATCTTCCCATCCTACTAGCCAACCAGAGTCTGCTAGAGTATAAAACTCTTAATTCCAACTTCTCCACTATGAACAGAACGGATAATAATGCCCATTTATCAAGGTCTTTCAATTTTTTTCCCTCTAAGAGCTAGCTGCAAGAATTTTGCCAATCATCTGGAAAACTAGACCTTAGTACAAAACATCAACATGGATTACGTATTTGTCCTGTGCTATTTTCAGGGATGGGTCTATCCTTCTGCAATGATGCCGAAGCAGAAGGGATGGCAACATTTTCCCGAAATTTGAGTCTCTTGAATGGTTTTCTGATGAACCGTAACTTCAATCCTCTTGGTTCGATCTATCCTAGTAATTTCATTTGCTCCCTCCTGAACTTCCTAGTCGCATACCACTTTCCACCCTGCCAACCCAAGGAATACCTGCATCAGGAAACACAGCAAACTAACATGTATGAGAGAGTATAACCATCCATCCTAAGCTCTTGACCTGAGAGCTGAAAGGTCAGCGAGAGATAAAAAAGATTCACATAATCAAATAGAGAGAGAAAGAGAGGCTTGCTTCGGGTAGCTTTTATTACCACTCTTATCGGGGCACTCTTCTTAGCCCTCCGCCCCTGACTTTTGCAAGATTCCGCCATTCCGGGTTCTCGTAATCTGCCATGACTGAATCATGAAATTTGTTTTCGCTAAAATATTCATAAAATGGTTTTAATTAATTATATTTTTATCCTAATCATACCCGTCTTCACTCTACGTTTGTATTGTACTTATTGTTGATCAAATTTATGTCTGATCCCTTTTCACTTGACACAATGATTAAAGGGATGCTGCATTTTTTTACAAAGGTTTCCGATTCGGATAAGAATATTGGATATTTAACAATTAAAAAAAAAGACAGGAAGAAGATGAAACTGACTTCCGTAAATGCTCGAAATGAAGTTGCCATATCGAACTATCTGCAATCAAAATTCAAAAAGAATATACTGAGACAAAACAGACTAATCAGGCAGCTTCAACACCGCGATCCCCAAAACTGTACAAAAATCTAGTAAGATCGACCGTCGGTTGATAACATACCCGTAAAGACCAGGCAGTCGATTGAGATTACCTGGAGTCGGATATGAGGGGGAGATAGAGGAGACTTTCGCGGCTAGACGGCTCAAGTCTGTCTCGGTCCAAAAGAATGGAGAACTGCAAGCAAACGAGGCGCGAGAGAAGAGAGCGGGCATGCCGGTCGAGCTCGAAATTTTTTTGAATGCCTCAACAGAGAAGAAGTAGAAAAGAGCAACCGAAAAATGGAGAAGGAGACATGAGACAGGTGGGGAGTGTTATTTACGACTTTTTTTTTAAAACAGAAGACGTGCCGTGGTTTAGAAAAGTTATTTTTAGAAGTAGCTAAAAATTATTTATAGATTATTACTTTTAAAAAGTAATTTTTTCTAATCACTTTTTTATAATTACTTATTAAAAATAAAACCAAACACTTATTTTTATCTATAATTATTTTTTAAAATTAATTATCTAAAAAATTACTTTTTTTAAGTAAAATCAAACAAGCACTTAAATAGTAATTACGTTACTGGACAGCGGCGAGGGGCGACACTTGCTCAATTTATAATGGGTGCGGTGCAGGACAGTTTTAATGAAATGTCCCTCCTTTAATTTCGAACCGCTCAGCATTGTTACGTTGACGGCGACACTTTATAAGCATTTTTTTTAATCCAAACGTACTCATTCGTCCTTACTTTCATACCTCCCTCGGTAAGACTACCCCACCCACCCCCAAAAAAAAAAAAAAAAACATTCCTTCTTTGGTATGTCTTTCACAAGTCCTTAATTCATTCTTCTTTTTACTTTCTCGCCCATCGTGCGCACTACAGGGTCTCCGGTTCTTCTCTGACTTTGCCGATGCTTCCGAGCCTTTTCTTCCTTTCTTTCTTAATAAAAAAAAAACGTCTTGCTTTATTATTTATAAAATAAGCGTTTACTATTTTAACTTAATAAGTAGACTAATTAATCCTTCCACTCCCCTCTGCCCACCCATCCCATCTTATCCCGGACTCTCCCTCTCTTATCTTATTCATCTCTTTCATTTTCTTCACCAACCATCTCCTCATTTCCTTTCTCCGGACTACATTCTCTAATTCACAAAATATAGAATCCGGTAGCTATGAAAAATAAAGAGAGAAAGAAGTTCTTAGGTACGAAGAATAAGATTTAACACGTATAAACTTCAATGAAATTTGTATTCGTAATTTTAATTTGTTTGCATTTAGGATTTATGTGATAGAATTCTCGTAAATTCTAATGCAATAACGTCCATCCAACATCAAACACTAACGTAATAAATCCCCATGGCAACAAGATTTTCCTCGATTTCCCTACACTCAAACACCTCATCCACCTAGTGTGAAATCCTAACACATTCCACCCTCCCCGGCATCAAACATATATGTAAATTTCCCCTTCTCAAGTGAAATCTTGATGCATCCAACCCTCATCAGCACCCAACCTCTCCAACATCAAACATTGATGTAAGAAACCCTCCCTCAACATCGATTTCATACCCCGAATTTAGTCTAACTCTAGTTTTGGGTAATTACTATATTACCTTAACCTGAACCTTGAATGATTACTATTATAATCTTAACAAACATCCTAACCTAAATTTTTAAACCTAATTCTAATCTTACCCTTAATCTCCTTTCTTTTTCACCTTTTCTATTTTTTTCTCCTTTTCTTTTTCCCTTTTCTTCTTATCCTTCCCGACCTCCTCCTTCTTCTTCTATACCTTATTCATGCGTGATTCTCTCTTATCCCAACGAATTTCCTTCTATCAAGCTTACATCCTAAACCTACCTATCCTACATTTATCATCACCACCATCAACTCCTCAACTTATGAGATGTGTTCATTTGACTTTTGCCCAAAATACCTCTCCCCAATCATGCCTCAACCTTAGCCCTCTGCCTCTTTGCCATTCCTCATCATTCACACCACCATATATACATATACCCTCCAATCTCTCTCATTACCTCATTTATTGCTTCACCTAACTCCTTCCTTAACTCCCCTTCATTTTTTCTTTCATCTTTGTGCATCATTCCATCTTGATAGGCCACTGTCCACCATTTTTGTCCTACAAATATTTACATAACTTATACAACCCCACATAGCTCCATCCTTACAACGTCAACAACCCACACAACTCACCCTTGGTAGCATCGACATCTTACGCAAACCCCCTCATCTACATCACAATCTCGTGCTATAACCCACCTTAGCCTAGTTAGGTTAACCTCGGCACACATTGTAACACCCTAAAATTTACTACTAAAAATTACGTTTTAGCGAAAATATAATAACAATATAGTGGGGTGTTACTGCCATAATCGACATAGGTGTGGCTTACCATACCATCCTTATATCAATTATAAGAAAAAATAATTAGAATGTAAAACATGATAAACCAAAAATAAGAGAACTTTCATAAACATAAGTAAGAGTTTGGAGATTAGCTCTGAATATAATATCGTGTAGCACCTCGAGTCGACACGACCACGCGAGGGCTACTTTAGAGCGCTTTCAAATTGATTGGCTGGCCCCACAGATCAACACGAGTCCTTTCAGTTTCCAAAAAATATTCAGAAAATTTCAAAACTTCCCAAGAGGACCCCCATCCTAAAATTACTCCATAACTAGCACGCTTAACTGCGAAGTTCTTAGGATAGAATTGCCAAAAGGATGGTATACCATGTTGATATAAGTAGCCATATCAATCCTTATAACACTCCACTCAATTTGGGATATTATAAAAGGATCCTATGGAACTAATAATCCAAAAAGATATCTAAAAAGAGGTTAATAACAAGATAACATGGCTCTACATCTAGCCCTAAAGATAAAATGGTCACTCATCCCTAAGTAAAGCACTAGTAAAGTCATCCAAAGGATCATCATCAACTAGTACAAAAATATTTGGGTCATACTAAGTAACACCCATGAAAAGGATGATTAGTATGCTACATATTGAATAAGGTGACAATATAATCAAGCAAGGGTACAAGTAACATAAGATCACATAAAGGATTTATTAGAAAAAAGCCTTAAAAATGATATGATGCAAGAGAAAAAATGAGTTCACATTTCCATCATTAATTTATATCACCATCCGTTTTGTTATTTAAGTAAAGCTTAGAACCCCACTAATCTTGATCTAGTGGAATTGACTAAAACACCTCCTAGAGCAATATGTGCCTGACCACTATTATTTAGTTTGTGGAATGGACTCAACACCTCCTAGGGTAACATGCTTTTGTCCACTATTCTTAAACCAGTACCATATGAAGAAACTTCCATGGCACAGTGCACCTGACCACTATTATTAAGCTGGTGGAACAGACTCAACCTCTTAGTCCTAAATCACGTGATCTTTCACATTTAATGATTAATGTCTTATTTATGATTATATATTTCAAGGCCATCGTGCACACATACATATAGATATAAAAGGCATATAATCTAAATTAACATAAGTATCCAAAACACATAAACAACAACCACATGAAGATCATAAACATTCTCTAATGAAAAATACTATTTTTTCTCTAAGAAACCCTAATTTTACAATATAATAATTTCTTCCATAATACTCATTTATACACCAATTTTAGCATAACTTTCTAAAATATTATTATTATCAATGTATCCAAAAATCAAGGTCTAAATCTAACATCTTACACATGCGATAACAACCTTATCTTTAGAGGTACTATTTACAACACTTACAAAATTCTAATTTTATAGGTAAGGTATAAATTTTCCCATAAGGCTCATATAATCACCAAATTTAATATAAATTCCTAAATTTTCAAAATTAAAAAGATATCTTAAAATAAAGGTCTAACTCTAACGTTTTACATGTGTGATAATAACTCATATATAGAGTTATCATTTCCATTTTAAGCCATTTTCTCATCTATCATAATTGGTTTTCAACCTCCAACCCATAACAACCTCATGAAGATATCCAAATACCAATATATATAAGCCATCCATCATATCAAATTTATATAGTTATCCAATCCAACTTACCGACTTACACCACAAGCTTAGCTAATCGATATACATATTCATATGCTTGCACATATTACTCACTTTTTCATAAAACCAAAAAAATTTCCATAAAAAATCATTCAAACCATGACATTATCAACATAATCATAAAAATATAATAATACAAACACTTTACACATATCATTCAAAATCCTTCACTATAACATATATCCTTACCAATAAAAGCATCAATCTCTAATCATGTATGAGCCTAAACTACCTCCTCCGAGACAACAAAAAAAAACACCTAAGAAAAAATTAATAATACACAATTAGAACTTAAGAATATACATAAGAAACGCTAAGGTAAAAGAGTGTGGAAATAGAGCAAAACCAAAGTAAAATTAGGCATAAAAGGGTTAAAATAGTTATGGTAGAACTTTATGCAATAAATGGGGTGCATCATGGGGGACTCACATGGCTAGGGGTGTTGTGTAAGGCGGTGATGCTGAGAAGGTGGAGTAGCGTGAGGTGGTGACATTGGTGGTGGCAGAGTGGCATGGAAGTGTGATGTTGGTTAAGGTGGGCTGCCTTGAAGAAGTAGCGTAGCTAGGAGGGTGGTGGTGTAAGGGAATAATGCATCTTAGAAGGTGGTAGAATCGAGGGTTGACACATCTAGGATAATGTGAGTGATAGGTGGATTGTTGTGTGAGGTTGTGATGCAGATGAGGAGGGGTTTGCATAAGATGTTAACACTGCCAAGGGGCAAGTTGTGTGAGATGTTGACGTTGGTAAGGATAAGTTGTGTGAGATTATATATGATGTAGACATTGATGGAAAATCAATAAACACAAGGCAGGAACTTTAAATCTTCCTTGACATAACAATTTTATTTCATTAAAGATGGTGTTATCAACTCTTGAATGTTGATGAGGTTTCTTCAACATATCAATAATCCATCTAAGAAGGCATCACCTAGTTTTATTCTCAGACTATACCCAACTTACAAGAACTCACTCACTTGGAGAAGAATAGAGAGGATTTTGAAATTTCTACAACTCATATTCCCCTTAAATTAATCACGTGCAATGACAATGAGGTATATATGCATAAAGTCTTATATTTCCTGCCTTTACTAACCAATCAATAACCTTCCTATCTTATATAGATGCTATGTACAAATTAACCTATTGCCTGCTAGGATTAGGCAACAATAACACAATTAATGTAGGAATATTACTTAACCTACCCAGCTTATGTTAGCTAGGTTACACCAGTTAGTAAAAGTGAAACTAACACAAACAACCCCTATAACATACATATAAAGAAGAAATAATACCATACACAATTTCATGACAACATTATTACAAAGTGTGCATAAAATAATAAAGATAAACAAAGCCCTATCTATATGACTTATGAATCATGCAACCAAACATAATCTTGTAGCTTTATCTTCTATATCACTTTGTAAATCCTTGCCTTGTCCTTATCTTGTATACTAAGTATATTTGTTGAATTCTCCTTCTTGTAAATATATAAAATACTTGCCAGAATTACATAATAAACCATTAGTATAATTAGGGCTTTCAAGAATGATTTGGTCTATTTCTAAGTATTTTAACTCTTGACATTCATTATTAGATGAGTGAGATGCTCATGAATTATTCTCCCCTTGTAAAAGATATTTTTCTCTCAAATTAGCATCAATATAGTAAGGAGATAAATCATTTACATTAAAAGGTCTTAAAACTCCTCCATAAGATTCAGGTAATTCTAATTCATAAGCATTATCTCCTAATTTCCTTAAGATTTTAAATGGTATATTGGCTCTTGGAATTAGTTTTTTTTATTAAGTTTGGAAATATATATTTTCTTAACTATGGCCAAACTAATTCTTCTAGATGAAACACTTTTTGAATTTGATTCTTGTAAGCTTAAGCTTGATATTTAGTATAAGATTTCTCAATGTTGTTCTTCATTGAATCATGAAGTTTCTTAAAGAACTTAACTCTTTCATTAGCATCATAATTCTTAAAACCACCTTTCTGTAATGACAATATATCAATAGGAAAGTAATGATTAACCCCATAGACAACCTCAAATGGACTCAACTGAGTTACACTAGAAGGACTCTTATTAAATGCAAATTCAACATTTGCAAGTTTTATATACCAATCTTTTGTACTCTTATTAAATAGTCTTTATAGTAACTTTTCCAAGGTTCTTTTAGTCATTTAGGTTTGACCATCCATTTGAGAATGATGGGATGTAATAAATAATAACTTAGTACCTAACATGTGACAAAGTGTCTTCCAACAGTAGTTCAAAAATTAAACATCTCTATCCGACACTATACTTTTGGGAATACCATACAACCTTACCAATTCTTTGAAATAAAAATCCACCACATGAGTTGCATCATTAGTTTTATTACTAGGAATGAAATGTTACATTTTAGAAAACTAATCAACCAATACTATTATATAATCATTTCCCTTTTGTGTACTTGGTAAACCTAGGATAAATTTCATGCTAACCCCCTCCCATTTTTGACTAGGAACAGGTAAAATAGAATACAAACCCTTATAGAAGAAACTCTTACTCTTTTAACAAGTCACATATCTCCTAAGAATAGGTTGTACCAATTTCATCATTCATGGGCAACAGAAATGTTCTTGAAATAATTCCATTATTTTATGCACACCAAAATGACCATCTATAACCTCTTATACACTTCTTTAACAACTAAATCATGCACACTAGATCGAGGTATACACAATTTATTAAGCTTGAAAAGGAAGTTATCTTGAAGCATATAATTACCATGATTATGATTCTCTTTACATGCATAATAAATATCAACGAAATCATCATCTTTTGCATATAATTCTTTCAACATTTTAAACCTAATAACTCAGCATCCACTATGAAAAGTATCAAAGATGTTCTTGATAATGAATTTTCTACCAAGTTTTCTTTACCATCAAAATGTTTGACAAAAAAGCACAAAGGATTGTAAGAAACTAACCCATTCTGCATGTCTAGGGATAATTTTCATTTGTCTATGTAAATATTTCAAACTTTTATGGTCCAAATGCAAAACAAATGATTTAAGTCTCAAATAATGGTTCCATGTTTCTAGGCTTTATACAGTGGCATACAATTCTCTATCATACATGGTGTAATTCAATTTGGTGCCATTTAATGTTTCACTGAAGAATGAAATGACCCATTTTCTTTTGAGAGTACATCTCTTATCTCTACCCCACTAGCATCCTAAGTAACTTCAAATATTTTATTAAAGTTAGGTAAGGATAATACTGGTGCATTACATATCTTGTCTTTCAAAGACTTGAAGGCTTTAGTTTCATCCTCTCCCCATTTGAATTTATCTTTCTTCATGAGATGTGTAATTGGCATAACAACAGTAGAGAAGTCATTGATGTATCTTATATAAAGCTCGCTAGTTCATAAAAAATCCTCACCTCATGAATGTTTTTGGGTAGTGACTAATATTGAAAAGCTTAAATCTTTTTGGGATCCACTTTTATTCCTTCGGTACTTATAATATAACCAAGGAAATAAACACTTGAAAGCATAAAGTCACATTTTTTCATAGAGTTTGGCTTCTCTTAGTTTGTCAGATAATCTCCTCAAATGAATAAGATGATCATGCTCATTTTTACCATACACAAGTATGTCACCTATGTACCCCATAATTAATTTTATAAGAAAGGGATGAAGAACTTAATTTTTTTTTTTGTAAAATATGAAATATTATATCAAGGATCAAATGTTACAAATGAAATTGTAGAAGTTGTCTACCCTTCCAAGCAAACTACCAAACTTTTCCCTCCTACTAGATTGGAGACAAAGAGATGACATAGTCAAAGCAATCCTATGAGCTACCCCTTTCAAATCCCAAGCTCTATTCAAAAAGATACAATTATTTATAGCTTTTCAAATCTCATATAAAGCAACAACATGAAAACTAGAGTAAAAAAGAAAGGTGACAACCTTCCTGATTCTTCCTCTTGAAAAAGAGGCAAAAACCCCTGCAATGGAGTTGTGCCTTACTCTGAAACCACCACCTTAACCTATAGTAGACCATATTTTATTTAGCTCACACTACTATGAAAATAGAAAATAACAACGGAACATTAATAATGGTGGTTTGAAAACCATTGTCAAACGCGTGAAAATTAATGCGCGGGACAGTTTTGATGACGGTTATAGTTCAAAACCGTTATAAAAAGGGTAATGTTAAAATTTGCACGGATATTTTAATAACGGTTTTACTTAAAATATTATTAAAAGAGGTTTTAATAACGGTTCATACAATAACCGTTGTCAAAAGTCCGAAGGTTTTAATAACGGTTCTCTCAGGAACCGTTATTAAAACTCCAAAATCAAACTTTTATTTCGCTCAGTTATGTTTTGTGCCAAAAATTTTAGACTTTCTGCACCTTCATTCTCTTACTCTCCTTCTCCTTGCAAACCCTCGCACCACCACTCTGGCTCCTCTCAAGTAAGGGAAACCCTAGCACCGCAAACTCTCCACCACGCCTTTGCTATTGTCAGCTTTGCATGTGTGTGTTGTCATTATTCCGAAGCTAGCTAGCCAACACTTACACCTTCATCCTCCTTCGTGTTTGAAGCCCTTGCCTCTCTCAACTTGCTCGCCGTCATCTTTGTAGCTAGCTCACTTTATGTATGTGTTTGTTCTTCCTCTCGTAACTTTTTATCTACTTATATATATATATATATATATATATATATATATATATATATATATAAATGCATGCATGTTGCTATAGGGTTTCATTTGTTTGTTATTGAAAGATTGTGTTTGGTCGTTCGAAAATGTGTTGTTGAATGTGTTGGTTGAAAATGTTGTTATTTGTTGTTGAATTTGTTGCGTTATTATTATATATTAACAAATGCATGTGTTGGCCGAGACCTTTACATATATATATATATATATATATATATATATATAATATGAATGTGAGTGTAGAATTATATACATTTTCACTCATAAAAACTATATATATATACACACACACACATTTTCATTAATAAGTATAGGACACTAACAATAAGATATAGGAAATGTCATATAATAAAATGAAAATATATTTTACATATGCACATCATTAAATGAAAATTTCAATTAGAGATGCATATGTTAATGATTGCTATTTGATGATGATTAAATGGATATAGAAAATAAGGAATATATAAAAGTGAATAATTAAATAGAGAGAAATAATTGTGTATGATAATAATAATATGATTTATATATTATGGTTTAATTATAGTTAGCTAGGTTTAGGGATTAGGGTTTATGAGGTTTAGGATTAGGTTTTATTATAATAAATTATGGTTAATTACCTAGGGTTAGGGTTAGGGTTAGGTGATACGGACCCAAAGGGGGTACTCCCCCAGACGGCCCCAAGGGTACTCCCCCGGGAAGAGCCCTAACTCCACTCAAAAGCTAGCTCAAGAGGTGAGGACTGACTCCCCTATATAAACTGCCCAAAGATCCCCTTAGTAACCGATGTTGGAATCCCACATCACCCACCCCCTTTAGACTGCACGTCCTCGTGCTGCCTCTGTCGGCGATCGGCACGCAAGATTGTAGGGAGGTTTGACTGAGGATAGCTCTGATACCAGATGATACGGACCCAAAGGGGGTACTCCCCCAGTGGGCCCCAGGGGTACTCCCTCGGGAAGAGCCCTAACTCCACCCAAAAGCTAGCTCAAGAGGTGAGGACTGACTCCCCTATATAAACTGCCCAAAGATCCCCTCAGTATCCGATGTGGGAATCCCACATCATTAGGGTTTATCATTTATTATGGTTAATTAGGGTAGGGTTAGTATTAATATATTTTTAGAAACGTGTTAGCATGATTCGTATATATATATATATATATATATATATATATATATATATATATATAGAATAGCATGATACATTTGAGATTAATTCTTTCTAAGCATGATTCGTATCGATAATATAATGGTACATTATGCTCAATACATAACATTCGCTCATTTTATAACATTCTAACATAATTTATTTATTGTAGAGATATGGCCAACAAAAATATTGATAGGGACAGCAGTGATGAAGAAGAGAAGAGAGGACCTACGATTATGAGAATAACCATGTCACTATGTTTAATATTGAAATAACCATGTCACTATGTTTTGGCTTGTCACATAGGAAAAAAATACCAAAAATAAAGAGATTACGAAGCAAAATAAATACCTGCATAATATGGCTCGCAAAGGCTATGCGGGCCTTGAAGAGGAGTTGGTATGCATTTTGTGATTTAACTATTTACATGTAAATGTCAAATTTTATAATAATATTATTTATTAAGAATATTTTTTGATTTGTAGCTCCTAACCCAAGACTTGGACCCATGTACCTCGTCCATCAATATTGGTACATTATGGAAGAAGGTTAGAGCAACAAGAGATGGATATATTAATGAATATGTTGATGTTGCAGCCAAAAAGATTGTAAGTTTGTAGATATCTAGAACCCTACTTAGTTTTCTTTTAGAAAACTATTATATTATCCTTATTCCTATAAGTTAAATTTACATATATTATATACATTACAGGACGAACTTCAAACATCAGATGGTGAGGAGGGGGTGGACCAATATAGCATTGTGTCCCATGCTACAGGAATTGTAGAACACCCTAGAATACACAGGGGCCTTGGATTAGGTGTTACGAGAACGAGTATATGTGGTTGATCTCATGGTTCTCGTAGCACTAATGAGCAAGTCACCATTCTCACCCAAAAATTGAATGTGGCATTTGAACGGATGGCAACAATGGAGCAAGAGTTTTCATTTATTAAATATCAAGGGTATAAGCCATCTGATTCAGTAGACCATGATCAGTTTCACATACCTAATGTAAATAGCGTCAGAGATAGTTATGAAGCTGATGCACGTCTTTCTACTCTTCCTGAGGTAAGCATTACAAACAATGAATTGTTATTAAATGTATTTGGTGTAATAAATAATCAATAATGTGTAATATTTTTTTAGGGTTTGCATAAATGTGTCATATTAGCGATTGACCTTTCAACACTTTTGGAGAAATGAAGGGTCCGCATCAGTCACAGTACCCAAACATAAACAATCCACGGGTACAATTTAGCCCTAAATACAAGGCCGGTGAGTATTGACACTCCAATCATTGGCAGTGCGCACTTGACTTGTTATAAAGAGGGCGATGAGGCAACCACAGTACTAGAAGCTCATGGAAGCTTCGTGGCTTGGCCTGTGGATCAAATACGTCTCACTACTGAAGAGGTATTGACATTCGACATCTTCATTAAACCTTGTTTGGTAGTTACACTATTCATACCTTTTTCATATATATATATTTATATGCTCAATACATATTTTGTTTAATATTATCAATTAAGGAATCAAAAAAGAAAACTGCTCCTGCTAGTAAAACCAAGAGAGGTACTAGCAGAACAAGCAACAAAAAAGAGGGCGTTGTTAAAGGAAAGAGAGCTAAATCTAAAAAATTAATTACCCCACAAACGATTCATTCTTTAGATCAGAAAAGCCAACCTCCACTAGCAATAGTTTTATTGTATTTATATGCCCAAAACTACCTCAGGGACAATTATATTTTCATTGATTATCGTCCTGAGTATGTTGGGAGGGTCGATGCTACTTACATGGAATCAACGGTTGACATAAGCAACATTTATAATCAGGAATGGATGTCAACCATGAGTTTCGCCTTCTATGTCATGTAAGTATTATTTCATTTTGAGATTTTAGTACTCTTAACTTGTACAATTGGAATTTTTATGACCTCTTATACGAGTTATTAGTTATTAACAAATATGCATTGTTTTTATCATACATAGGTTGGTAGCTAATCGAGCTGTGATGGAGGGAATGTTGTCCTCTATTGTGTTTGTGTGCCCATACTACATAGCTGACGGTAGTATAATAAGAGAGGATAAGCACATAAACTATTTAGTGGATCACATTTTGATTGAGGGATACACCAAGCTCTATCTCATTCCTCACCTCACAATTGAACATTGGGTTTTGTATGTCATCCGACTTGATCTTAATAAAGTCCATGTGTTTGATTCCCTTCGAACCTATGACGTGCCTTTTGAAGTCGCTCGTCATGGTGGGAAGGAATTTATTGACATGTTAGTATACTTTTCACTTCTTACTTCATTATCTTATTTATACATATATTCTACTAGCTTTCATTATTTGAGGTATATATACGTACTTACAATATTGTGTATCCAACTCTATTTATTAGGGCACTACGAATAGCGTATCAAAGGAGAGGCGGGAATGGTGTCCTAGACCCAAGGAATGTTCAATACGAGCCTGTCATAGTAAGTAGGAAGACCACTATTTTGTATTTTATTTTAATTCAAATTAATATCTAATAGTTAGAGAGCTAACTAAATTTATTTGTCAGTGTCCACAGCAGCAAAACAACAATGATTGTGGATACTATGTATGTAGAGAAATGGATCTGATAATCCAAAACAAATCGGTCAACATAGATCCAAGTCATGTATGTTTTCTTTTCGATATTTTTCCATTAATGAATCATAACATATATGTTCGGTACTTGACGTAAGTGCTAATTGTATATTAATCAAAACTTGGGCATTGTAGTTTTTCACCGATGACTATACACAAGGATAGCAATATAATTTTGATGAAATTGATGAAGTTAGAGACCAATGGGCCAAGCACATGCACTCATTCATTCGGTATTAGGTAGAGATCTATATATTCTACATACATGTTCAGGTTTTTATTTTGTCTGTCTTTCTATCATCTTGGCTAGATTTATGATCTTTTTACTTTGGGGTGTAGAGCTACCAAGTTGTGGTATACCTACTAATTTTGATTCTTGAGTATATATGTCTCGTGTATTAAGATATGAATATTAGCTAGAGATTGATTGAAATTATGGTGTGATTGCATATTTATTATGAATTGATGTTGTTTTACAATGCAGATTTGGTAATTATTTGAACATACAATTATGTATGTGGTCAGGAATATAACTGCAAAAATGTTAAAAAAAAATTGTAGTTTTAATAATGGTTCTTATGAAAAACCGTTATTAAAATGTACATTTAATCTCAAATTTATGCTCATTTAATTCATATTAGGGTTTAATAAATGTGTAATCAATGTCTGAAACCCTAATTCGATGATGTTTTAACAACGGTTTTTGTAGTAACCATTATTAAAACCCTTTTTTTAACAACGGTTGTTTCTATAAAACCGTTATTAAATATACAGTTTATGCTCATATTGGCAGGGTTTTTTATATTTTTGATAACGATTAGGAACCGTTATTAAAGATTTAATAACAGGCAGTTTAATAACAATTTAAAACCGTTATTAAAACTATAAAATAACCGTTATTGAAACTCCTTTTTGGGGTAGTGTCAGCACACTGACATAAAAGATGTAGCAAAGTTTCATCGTAAGTGCAGAAACAACATTGCTGATTGATGGTAGGTAGAAAGATGCTAATATGATCTTTAGTGGGAAGCTTAGAATGTGCAGCTAACCATAATATGAATTTATGCTTAGGAGCTACAAAAATTGACCACACAGTTCTCCACCAAGCCACCTGAGGAGCAGCATATCTGATAGCCTCATAAACTTCAGCTATAGAGTAGGTTTTATCATTCTGCCATTGCTGGAAAATAGGTAAGAGGACACACCTTAAGGAAAATATTTTTTGCAGTAACCTTGAAGTTGTGTAGGGTAGGCTGCAGGAGGCCACATCTTACATTTTGATATAGTAAGTATGCACCCATTTTATCCAAATGGCATATTTTTCCTGAGATAAATGCCACAACATCTTCCCCACAGCTGCAATATTCTAGGAAAACAGGTCCAACAAGCCCAAACCTCCTTCCTTCTTTGGTAAACATACCGCTTTCCAAGCCACTAAAGCCCTCTTAGTAGGAGAAACTTTGCCAGACCAAAGGAAAGCTCTGCACAGGGCCACCACCTTATGAATAATCTTTTTTGGGAGAATGAAGATTTAACTTCAGTAATTAGTTATGCCTATGATCACAGATTGTAACAATAGAACCCTTCCAGCATAAGAGAGAACCTTATTTGCCCAATGTTGCATCCTACCAGATATCTTCTGAACTAAATCCAATATATCTACAGCTTTGAGCCTGGAGGCATCAAGAGGAACACCCAAATATTTGAAAGGAAACATACCTTCTTGAAAAGGACAAATATTTTTGATGTCCTGCTTTAACCCCTGATCAGTACCTTCCAAAAACACCACACTTTTTGTAGGGCCTATATGGAGACCTGAGCATGCATAGATATTATCCAAAACCTCCTTAATGGCCTTCACAGAATATACATCAGCTTTGCAAAAGACTAGGAGGTCATCTGCAAAACTTAGATTGATAATATTCAACTTCCTGCATTTGGGATGCCCCTGAAAATTAGTCTTGTTCCATAAGGATTGGAAAGACCTACTAAGATACTCCATGACAATAACAAACAAAAAGGAAGATAAAGGATCCCCCTGTCGAAGACCTTTTCTCCCTTTGAAAGGAGGCTGCAAAACATTGTTGACAGATAAGGAATAAGATGCTGAAGACACACAAGCCATGATTACTTTGACATAATGCACAGGGAAGTGCATGCCTAACATAACCATTTCTAAGAAATTCCAATCCACAGAATCATAGGTTTTCCTTATGTCAACTTTAATCATGCATCTAGGAGAAATATTTTTCCTATTATACATATACAATAATTCATGAGCCAAAAGAACATTATCACTAATTCTTCTTCCTTTCACAAAACCTGACTGAGATGGGTGGATAATGGTAGGTAGGACACATTGCAACCTCCCAGCTAACACTTTAGCCAAAACCTTATAAACCACATTGCAACAAGCGATGGGTAAAAAATCAGCCAACTTTATAGCATTTACAAATTTTAGAATAAGCATTAACTTGGACTCTCCCATGAAAAAAGGAATAAAAGTTGTTTGAAAACTCCTTCTAACCACCAACTCTAGATCACCCCCTACCACATTCCAGGAAGCCTTAAAAAATCCAGTAGTGAATCCATCAGCCTAAGGGCTTTGAAATTGCCAATGGACCATAAAGCATCTTTGACCTCCTGCTTAGAAATAGGTCTTAATAAATCATGTTGATGTTGAACAGAAAGAAAGGGCCCCAACTTTAAAACTTCTTTTGGAATAGAACTTGTAGCTACACCTCTATTACCCAACAAATCTTTATAGAAGGTCACAAAAGCCTAAGCAATATCATTACTATCACAACAAAAGCCCCTAAGTCAAGCTAAATCTTTCCGATAAAATTATGTTGTTGATGAAGAACTTAATTTATTTGTCCAATAAATGAACTAGGTCCATTACACAAACTGAAAGGCATTAATGCCCATTTATAAAGACTATATTTCATTTTAAAGGTAGTTTTCCACTCATCCCCTTCCCTTATTCTCATTTGGTGATATCCAATCTTAGATCAATTTTAGAGAATACTTGTGCTCCACAAAATTTATCTAACTTGTCCTATGATCTAGGAATAGGAAATCATTATTTGATAGTTATCTTGTTTATAACTCTAGGTTCATTACACACGAGCCACATACCATCTTTTTTTTATAAATATAAGTAATGAAGGTAAACAACATGGGCTCATGCTCTCTCTCATATATTCTTTTCCTATGAGCTATTATATTTGTTTATGTAATTCCTTAGCCTCTTCCGGATTAAATCTATATGCATATCGATTAGGTAAAGACACACTGGGCTGTAAGTTTATAACATGTTCTATTCCTATTTGAGGTGGTAATCTAGGTAGTAAGTTATTATAAAATAAATCAATATATTCACCAATAAGCTCATTTAATCGAGGATTGATATTATTTTTCTCCCCTTGTATGGATTCCTTGATAATCAAAGCATAACAACTACCTTCTTCATCAATAAATTCTAACAAATCCTTTTTATGTAAAAATAAACTCATTTTATTTTTTTATTATACTAGCATCATCACACTTAGAAGATTTAAGTTTGTACTCTTTCTTGTCTTTCTCAATGAGACGTTAATTAGTAACACCATTATGAAAAGAACATCTATCATATTGTCATAGTCTACCTAACAAGATTCCATATGCAACCATAGACAAAATATCATATAACACATCATCATGATAATTAACAATTCAAAGTGAGATTAGAATTTGTTTACTTACCTTGAATCCTTTTTTCTTTTTTATCTATTGAAGAGAATAGGGCTTCAAATGCGGTGTTGTATATAATCGCAGCTCCATCACCATCCTCTCACTGATCTTGTTTGTGTATGAGCCATTATTAGTGATAACTTAATAAACTATATCTCCTACTCTTCCTTTTGTCTTAAGTATATTCTCTTGTTGATTGGGTTTCTCATTAGATTATATTTTAAGGAATATTGGGAGCATATAACAAGCCTTTTCCTCATCATTAGATTCACTTGAAACTACTTCACTTAGCTCAAACTCAAGGTATTCCTCATAATTTTCCATAGCTTCTACCTCTTGTATAGATAACACTCTTTAGTTGGGACATTCTCTATCAATATTTCCATACCCCTGACATTTAAAGCATTGATCTTTAGATACTACATTGACATTGGCCTTTCATTTCTCCTCTTGGATAGGACCTTACTTTCTATCATCATTTGTAGCACTTTCGGTACCTAACTCATAATTGGTAGCTTTTGTATTTGCATAGTACTTTGTAGAAGTGATTTTCTTGGTATGAATCTTAGTGGACTTAATATTCTTTTCAAATCTCAAAGATAACTTAAGCATATCATCAATGGAGTCATATAGACAAGTTTCAACTTTGTCTCTAATCAACATATTAAGGCCTTCTAGAAATCAAGCACATGTATGTTCCTTTTTCTCATGAAGATCACATAAAAGTGATAACTTACCAAACTTCCCAACCTATTCTTCAACACTTATATGTCCTTACCTAAGAGTATTTAATTTGATATAATTGTCTTGTATATACTCATTAGGTACAAATTTATTTCTCAAGTGTTTCTTAAATTGATTCAAATACTTGATTTTTTATTTTTCTTCTCTTTATCTAGTCCTCTTCAAGTTATCATACCATATTCTAGACAACTTATTAAACTTAAGAGTAGCTATTTTATATTGTTGTTCATCATAATAATCCTTGAACTCAAATATAACATCTACCTCATGTAACCACTTAAAAAAAATTAGCATCAAGTTTACCATCAAAATTAGGAAGATCAAGTTTTATACCTTTATCTTCTCTATTATGATGGCTTGGTTGATGGTCATATAATTCTCCGTGACTCTCACTTCCTTGTGATTATTATTCATAATCCACACATGAGTTTAAATGTCTTCCTCTTTTTGGAGTAGTTTTCCTTGCTACACTCCCCATTCATTCTCTTTGAAACTCTATTTGTTCTTGCATGTTGTGGACCGAATCTTGGTCGGCAAATCAAGACTCCATCCTTTGTAATTGGGTTTGCATGGCAGGAATTTATTTTAGTTGGGCATTATTTGCATATAGATTTATTGAGAGCTTTGTATTACCTCGAAAATGTCTTGAAAATTTTGTTCCTCTCGGTGTGACCGTAGCTAGCACGCAATTTAAACCCTATTGTTGTCAATTGTAGCACTGGTAAATAAGGGTATTGTTCTAGCTGGGGATTGAGAGGGCTCACCTCAATTTAACTAGCTTGAAAATAAAACTAAAAGTAAAAATAAAAATCCTAAATAACACAGAAAATGAATAATAAAAATACTAATGGGGGTTTATCAAAATAAAAATAATAAGAGGAATAAATAAAATAAAATAAACTAATAACAATAAAAATAATAATGAAAATAATGGAAATAGTGGGAAACCCATAGATATGAGAAATATGTTAGGGAAATCAAAATCCACCACTAAATTAGGTCGTAATATAATATTTATTTCTAAGTCATCTTTTAATCACGAGAATGAGATCAACCAAGTTGTACACCAAACGCAGGTCCATACACTTTATATTACTTCCCTTAATTAATTAATACGACCACGTGCCTATATTAATGTGATACCCCAAAATCCTAATTTCCGAAATTTTGGCCAAATAGGGAATTATTAGGAAAATTAACTATATAAATTCATTTATTAAGATGTAGAGAGTTAATTAAGGTAGATTAAGAGGAAAATAATAAAGAATTTAATTGGAAGAAAATTTGGGTATTTTTCCTAATTAGCATGGAGGTTAAGGAAATTTATCTACAATGGTCTAAAATAAGCAAAAAAGGAATTTATTTAATATTTTATATATATTAATATTATAAATAACCCAAAAATACCCCAATTTCCCCATAAGTTATTTTATTTATTTTCCCTATCCTATTTATTTCCTATTTTTCCCTTTCTTCCTTTTTTTTCTACCTCCTCTTCTTTTTTCTTTCTTCTCCCCCCCGGCTGGGCCAACCCATCGGCCCAAACCCTTCTCCTCTCCCCCGTCTCGCGCACAGGCTGCCCAAACCCCCGTCACGGCCTAGCACCGTGTGACACCAACCACTGTGCGTCCCGTGCGCCTCGTTTTTCCCTCAAAGCCGTAGAAACGCCGCATCACGCTTAATGGCCTTATGATCGTTGCCAGCCTACGACATGACACTACGTTTTCCTCCCACAACCCTTAGTACGCCGCATTTCATTTTAAGACTTTAATAACCGCCGCCGCCCGGCCGGTTCCCCCTTCCTTTCCTTTCCCCTAGACCGCCAGTCCACCCCTTTCTCCCCCCTTCTTCTTCCCCGTGCAGACGGCAGCAGCGACACATGCCTGCACTGCCGGCGCTGCCCCGACACCGGCGAGCCTGCCTCCCTCTCTCTCTCCCGTCGTTTTCTTTCCCCGTTTTTGCCCCAACCAACGTTTTCCTCCCTCCTAAGCAGCCTGCAACCCTTCCTTTTCTTTTTCCTCCTGTGACCGCCTGCAGCCTGCCATGGCAGCTACCGTTTGCCGGCCTGCCTGGCACCTGCCACCGCTTGTCTTCTTCCTCTTGTCATTTACCACCTCAATCGGCCTATAAATACCTAATGAGCATCCTTAATCTGGGTTTTAATTTCAAAACCCAGAAACCCTCCATTCTTGCCGCCGCCCCATTAGACGTGTCGTCCACCACCGCCACCTATTGCCAATGGCCAAAACACCCCTATAACTGCTCCTTGCACCACCCTTTACCTAACCAAACCCTCCTCGTCCCTTGATTTGCTCTACACGTGCCACCCTGGCCGTGTAAAATAGCCACCCCGAGCAGCCCCTTCCAACCTTTCGCCGCCCTTACGCCGCCTTCCACCGCCAGCTCAGCCGCCACCAGAGCCTCCTCCACCCTCAAAAATGCCCAGCAGACCTCCCTCTACCTTCCCATACCTCCATCTTCCCCTGCCTCCCTCTCCTCCTTCCTCCCTCATCTTCCACCTCTCTCCACCACCCTCGGCCGCCGCCGTCGCCGCCGTGCGCCGCCACCCTTTGCCACGCCACCACCTTCACTCCACTCCCCTTCATCTGCTATTTCTTTCCCCACCTCAAACTCCTTCTTTCCTCCCCCCATATAACCACCACCTCCATCTTTCCCCCTCTTCTCCTCCTCCACCGCAGCCGCCGTCGCCGCCACGCGCCGCTGCCGGACCACCACCGACCCTAGGTGGTTCTCCACTCATCCAAACCCTAATATCCCTTTTACATAACTGCTACTATTTTCCACTAATATTAATACTAATATACTTATTATTATTATTATCATTATTATTATTATTACTTTTATTATTGTTATTATTATTATTATTATTATTATTACTATTGTCATTATTACCATTATTATCTCCTCTATTATTAAGATCTTATTTTCTTACTAATACTAACATCCCTTTTGAACCCTAGCTTTTATTATACTTAACTTTAATCTTAATTTTTATAATTATTGGTATTAACATTATTAATAATATTACTATTATTACTTCTATTATCCTTACTACGGTTATTATTGTGGTTGTTAAACCTTACTTGGTTGTATTATTGTCATTATCATTACTACTAGGAGTATTATTATTATTATCGTTATTATCAGTTTTATTATTATTATTATTATTATCACTATTTTTCTATAGTTAGCATGCACATTACTATTATAAGAATAGGGCTAATGGATTTAATAAAATAAGTGTAACAATAAGTATCAAAAAAATAAATATATTTGGACTACTAATATTTAGTATACTAATCCTAAGGTAAAAACCCTAGTTTTTGTATAACACCCTCTTTAGTAATAAAAACTCTAATCCTAAACTAGAATAAGGAATTGTGGTACTTATAAGGGAAACTAATACTTAGCATTTCCCCCTTTTATAGGTAATCCCCACCAAAGCCCTAAGGAGTTAGAGGAGTGTGCTCCAAGCCCGGCGTCGCCTTAGGTAAGGACGAAGCTAATGGCCTTGTGCTATGTGTGACGTGGATGTGTTGAATGTTGTGTATGCCATGCTATGCCATGTATTATATGATTTGTGTATAACTTGTCTTATGTGTAGCGCAGCTTGGAGATTGAGGTATGTTGTATGTGCTCCCATGATATGAGCATGATATGTATATGTATGATGTTTATGATGTATTATGTTATGGCCCTCTAGGACATGCCACTACCACGGAAAGGGGTTTTAATAACGGTTATTTTATAGTTTTAATAACGGTTTTCAACCGTTATTGAATCACCCGTTATTAAATCTTTAATAACGGTTCATAACCGTCATGAAAAATACACAAAAACCCGCGAATATGTGCGTAAACTTCATATTTAATAACGATTTTTACTTAAAAACCGTTATTAAAACGTAGGTTTTAATAACGGTTCTTATGAAAAACTGTTATTAAAAACTGGAGTTTTAATAACGGTTTTAGAAGAACCGTTATTAAAACCTACATTTTAATAACGGTTTTCATCATAACTGTTATTAAAACTCCACTTTTTTTTTGCAGTTTTGTTCCTGCCCACATACACAGTTGTATGTTAAAACAATTACCAAATCTGCAATGTAAAACAACATCAATTCTTACCAAATCTGCAATGTAAAACAACATCAATTCATACCAAATCTGCAATCACACCATAATTTCAATCAATCTATAATTGGTATGCATGTCTCAATACACCAACTATACTTAGCAATAAAATTAGTGGGCATACCACAACTTGGTAGCTCTACACCCCAAAGTAAAGAGTTCACAGATCTAGGATGGTAGACGAAATACAAACCTAAAAATGCATGTAGAATACAAACCTAATACCGAATGAATGAGTGCACTTGCTTGGCCCATTGATCTCTAACTTCATCAATTTCATCAACATTATATTGCTGGCCTTGTGCATAGTCATCGGTGAAAAACTACAACACCCATGTTTCAATTACTATACAATTATCCATTAGGTATGCCATGCTATGCCATGTATTATATGATTTGTGTATAACTTGTCTTATGTGTAGCGCAGCTTGGAGATTGAGGTATGTTGTATGTGCTCCCATGATATGAGCATGATATGTATATGTATGATGTTTATGATGTATTATGTTATGGCCCTCTAGGACATGCCACTACCACGGAAAGGGGTTTTAATAACGGTTATTTTATAGTTTTAATAACGGTTTTCAACCGTTATTGAATCACCCGTTATTAAATCTTTAATAACGGTTCATAACCGTCATGAAAAATACACAAAAACCCGCGAATATGTGCGTAAACTTCATATTTAATAACGATTTTTACTTAAAAACCGTTATTAAAACGTAGGTTTTAATAACGGTTCTTATGAAAAACTGTTATTAAAAACTGGAGTTTTAATAACGGTTTTAGAAGAACCGTTATTAAAACCTACATTTTAATAACGGTTTTCATCATAACTGTTATTAAAACTCCACTTTTTTTTTGCAGTTTTGTTCCTGCCCACATACACAGTTGTATGTTAAAACAATTACCAAATCTGCAATGTAAAACAACATCAATTCTTACCAAATCTGCAATGTAAAACAACATCAATTCATACCAAATCTGCAATCACACCATAATTTCAATCAATCTATAATTGGTATGCATGTCTCAATACACCAACTATACTTAGCAATAAAATTAGTGGGCATACCACAACTTGGTAGCTCTACACCCCAAAGTAAAGAGTTCACAGATCTAGGATGGTAGACGAAATACAAACCTAAAAATGCATGTAGAATACAAACCTAATACCGAATGAATGAGTGCACTTGCTTGGCCCATTGATCTCTAACTTCATCAATTTCATCAACATTATATTGCTGGCCTTGTGCATAGTCATCGGTGAAAAACTACAACACCCATGTTTCAATTAATATACAATTAGCCATTAGGTATGCCATGATTCATTAATAGAAAAATATGGAAAAGC
Organism: Tamarix chinensis; assembly: GCA_030549775.1. NCBI lineage: Eukaryota > Viridiplantae > Streptophyta > Magnoliopsida > Caryophyllales > Tamaricaceae > Tamarix > Tamarix chinensis. Next base: position 73,540,905 of record CM060179.1, on the reverse strand, counting down.
AAACATACATGGCTTGGATCTATGTTGACCAATCTATTCTAGACTATAAGATCCATTGCTCGTCTTCTTCACTTGAACCCTTAAAAACTTCAATTTCATCATCATCATCATCATCTAAGTTCCTTTTTCTCGAAGATCTTCAATTTTGGATGTACCTAAAGCTCTTATCTCATCCATAATTACAATAGAGGATAAATAGATAAACAATAACTGAAAACATGTATTACCCTACATACAAAATAATACAAAGGTAGGCAACATGTATTACCACTTTAATCAAGAGGTTATATAACACCATCATACCCTAGAATATGAAAAAAGTTTTCAGGATAGTCTATATTAAAGATTCAATTTGTAAAAAAGGCCCTAAAAAGGTTATATCACTTGTATGTAACAAAAAAACCTCAATTTAGAGGCCAAAATGGCCCTTTTTGGGCTCCGATATTGCCCAAACCGGCTTTTCCAGTTTACCATGTTGTAGATCTCGAAAAATTACCCAAAATAGCCTCCTAGATCACCTAAATCCGAGGTCCCATGAAAAAGTTATGACCCTCCAAAGTTTACAGTTGAATCTAGCTCTAAATAACCTCAATAATGTCTTCTCTTTTGTTTATTATGGTTGTAGCTCTAAATAATGTTGAATCTATATTCTCCATACAAACAAATACAACAATAATATGTGAAGGTCTCGGCCAACACATGCATTTGTTAATATATAATAATAACGCAACAAATTCAACAACAAACAACAAAATTTTCAGCCAACACATTCAACAACACATTTTCGAACGAAACCCTGGCGACATGCATTTATATAAGTAGATAAAAAGTTACGAGAGGAAGAACAAACACATACGTAAAGTGAGCTAGCTACAAACATGACGGTGAGAATGTTGAGAGAGGCAAGGGCTTCAAACACGACGGAGGATGAAGGTGCAAGTGCCAGCTAGCTTTGGAACAATGGCAGAGGCGTGGTGGAGAGTTGGCGGTGCGAGGGTTTCCTTTACTTGAGAGGAGCCTGGTGGTGCGAGTTGGTGGTGCACGATGTGGCGGTGCGAGGGTTTGCAAGGAGAAGGAAGGAGAGCAAGAGAACGAAAGTGCAGAGAGTCTGAAAATTTTGGCACGAAACAGAACCGAGAGAAATAAAAGTTTGATTTTCGGGTTTTAATAACGGTTCCTGAGAGAACCGTTATTAAAACATCTTTTAATAACGGTTCTTCCAGGAACCGTCATTAAAAACTTATGACTTTTGACAACGGTTCTAATATGAACCGTTATTAAATCCTCTTTTAATAACGGTTTATATAAAACCGTTATTAAAACATCCATCCAAATTTTAACGTTGCCCTTTTAATAACAGTTTTTAACTAGAACCGTTATCAAAACTTCCCGCCGATTAATTTTCACGCGTTTGACAACGGTTTTCGAACTACCGTTATTAATGTCCCGTTATTATTTTCCGTGTTTGTAGTAGTGTGCATATTAGGATAAATGGTAATATGAGTTGGGAACCATCATGGGAGTCTTGAAGTTTGTATGATGGTATTAATGTTCTAGGGCGGTACTAATGGTTTGTATGGTGGTATTCGGGTTGTATGGTGGTATTTGTGATTTTATGGAGGAATTAATGTTGTATGGTGGTATTTGTGATTTTATGGTGGTATTAACGTCGTATGGTGGTATTAGGGTCGTATGGTGGTATTAATGATTGCATAGTGGTATTAATGTTGTATGGTGGAATTAGGGTTTGTATGGTGGTATTTGTGATTTTTATGGGGGTATTAATGTTGTATGGTGGTATTAAGGTTTGTATGGTGGTATTAATGTTGTATGGTGGTATTAAGGTTTGTATGGTGGTATTAATGTTCGTATGGTGGTATTAGGGTTCGTATGGTGGTATTAATGATTGCATAGTGGTATTAATGGTTTATGGTGGTATTAGGGTTTGTATGGTGGTATTTGTGATTTTATGGAGGTATTAATGTTGTATGGTGGTATTTGTGATTTTATGGAGGTATTAATGTTGTATGGTGGTATTAGGGTGTGTATGGTGGTATTAATGATTGCATAGTGGTACTAATGGCTTATGGTGGTATTAGGGTTTGTATGGTGGTATATTGTGATTTTTATGGGGGTATTAATGTCGTATGGTGGTATTAGGGTTTGTATGGTGGTATTAATGTTCGCATGGTGGTATTAATGATTTCATAGTGGTATTAATGGCTTATGGTGGTATTAGGGTTTGCATGGTGGAGTTAGGGTTTTGCATGGGAGTTAATGATTGTACGGGATTAGGGTTTGGAGTGATTAACTCTAGGATGTTGTGATTAAGTAGGGTTGGAGTAACTAATTGTGATTGTTGAGGATAATTAAGGTTTGGGATGGCTAAGTATGGGGGTTATGGTAAAATAGGGATAAGAGTGGCTAACCACGGTTTGGTGTGGACAATTAGGGTTGGTTATGGCTGCTTAGAGTTATTGGTGTTATCATGTGTATCTATTTATTAAAGGGTAGTTATGAATGTGGGATTTTATTTTTTGTGATGAGCACAGTATAAAGAGAATGATTTATGCATGCCAAGCGTGTGATGTGATTCAATAAGACACGGATAAGACATTAATTACGTAAAGCGAAAGACTGTTGAGCCAGACCCAGTCCGGTCCACCGGTTAGAATAGTGGCCAGAGGCGTTCTGCCCTGGGTGTTTATTTCCGGTCCACTGGCTATAATAGTGGTCAGAGGCGTTCTGCCCTGAGTGTTTATTCCGGTTCACCGGCTACAATAGTGGGGGATTCGGGCTCGACAGACCCAAACGAATAAGTTAATCCACAGGAAAGATACTAAGTACCTACAGTGAAACACCATGTGAGTCGGGGCCAGTCCGGTCCACCAGTTAGAATAGTGGCCAGAGGCGATCCGCCTTGGGTGTTGATTCCGGTCCACCGGCTATAATAGTGGTCAGAGGCGTTCTGCCCTGTGTGTTTATTTCCGGTCCACCGGCTATAATAGTGGGGCTCCCGCGCTCACATGGATTAATGAAGAATTCTTTGAATGAATATGAATGAAGTAATCCATGGGAAAATACTAAGTACTTACAGCGAAACACCATGTAAGTCAGGGCCAGTCCGGTCCACCGGTTAAAATAGTGGCCAGAGGCGATCCGCCCTGGGTGTTGATTCCGGTCCACCGGCTATAATAGTGGTCGGAGGCATTCGGCCCTGAGTGTTGATTTCTGATCCACCGGCTATAATAGTGGGGCTCCCGCACTTACATGGATTATTAAAGAATATGTGTGAAATTGACATATTATTAACGAGAATAAAGAATAAGTCACCGGAAAGTATTCAGACCTTATCTTGCGGGTTATTGCATGTTGTCTACATGATTGTACTATGTGTGCTGTGTGGTATGAATGTATGCTTGGCCTTAGCGCACCAGCGCCCTTACTTAGTATTGGACCCGTACTGATACTACCTTGATTGAATGGGTCCTATGATGATCCACCGATGGTGGGGAGCAGACCTCCTATGTATGTTTGATCGGTTATTGAATTAGGGTGGAAGGCTTGGCTTGAGTGAGTAGGCGATCCGGATATTGGTCCCTTGGGACCCGTCTTATTAACTATATTTTGTACTACGCTTCTTGCTTGAAAACCGTACTTTTAAGTTGCAATCTTAACGATATTTCAACTATTGTTGACTCGTTGTTTTTGTGAATGGTCTATGTTAACTATGGACCTATGTTTTGATGACTCTTGCTTAATGATTGTTTAGTTTAGACTTAGCACTTAGTATCAGAACGGTAGGAGTGAACCAGTCTGGTACTAAGTGAGGCGGTAATATCCCCAAGTTTTTGGTTTTAATTCTTTCGCTTCCGCTAAAACCTTTGTCTTAAACGAAATTTTTGAGTAGTAAATTTGGGGGTGTTAGAATTAACCCTATTAAATACTAGTAGTATAGCAGAACAAGCGGCTCCTATATTTAACTAAATTTAATGCATTAAATGTAAGTGGAAGGCTATCAATCTAAGTACCCAGACTAGTACAAAACGCATGTCTAGCTGTATTTCCTTTCCTTGACCCACACGTATCAAAATGTTTTACCACTTCGGTTAGAATCACAAAACTATTAGGTGAGTTGTTATCTAACCTAGCTGTAATTTATACACATAAATTCTAGTATATTTAGATGGCCACCTCACAGGAAAATAATCCTACATACTATCACTTATGAGGAACCAGAACAAGGCACACACCAAATAAACTATACTTGACAGAATTATACATATAAACAATAGCAATTAACATAGAGTCAAGAAACAATATCACGAAACAAAGAAAATAAAATTATAATTCAAATCCTAATCCACGATTTCAATTTATTCCCTAACAATAAATAATCAGCCAGCCATAATTATAGAATTAATTACACAGAAATAAATATCTAACATATAAATTAAAAATAAGAGAAAGAAATAACCGGAATTAATTTTGGATAAAAGATTAAGAATTTATTCAGATAAAAATTAATTTTATCTGAAATAAATTCTACCGGTATTAAACTCTTCCTCTAATTTTTCTTCCTTCTCGGCCTTTATTTCCGTGCGGCAATTATTTTTCTTTTTTCTTTATTCTCGTTGACAATGCTAACGGAGGCTACTGCGTCACTGCCTCGAACTCCATGCCGCTGCGTCTGTCCTTTGTGGCTCTCCCCCGCACCTCCAGACGTGCCCTGCGTTCTCTTTACCTGCCGAGCCTCTTCTCCTCTCTCTCTGCATTCCTCTGTGGCTCTGCCGCACACCCTTTCTCTCAACGTGTCTTGAACTTTTTATTCTTGTGCCATGCTACTGTCTTCCTTTACACGTCAGCCCTTGGCTGACTTTTCTTCTCTTCCAATCCGTTGCCGGCTCTCTCTTTTTTCTTTCTTTCTTCCGCCGTCATTTGTCTCGTTTGGTTTTCTTTTTCCGGGCCTTTGGGCCTTCGGCCTTTGGCCGTTGGTCCAAAGGTCCAATTTCTTTTTCTTCTTTTTTTTAAAAATTTTTTTATTTAAAAACAAAACCTGCAAAATAAAATTCAATAAATATTAATAAATAATATTTTATTCTAAATTTACTTAATTTATATCATTTTAGCTCAAATAATAATATTTATCCAATTTTTACCACTTAAGCATAAAATAATGATTATTCCCTTATATTAGTTAAATAAACTACCAAAAACTACGATTATAAGGGTATAAAATATGTCAAAATATGAACTCATCACCTCCTCCATTGGTACCCACTCATTACACAATCACAACTCAAACAAGTAATTAATTTCCTTAGGGTTTTAGTCAAAACCTAACCAAACACTTGTTAATATATTAGGTTTGAGTATGTTCTTGTTATTTATTTAGGCTCAAATAAGTAAAACATAATCTTATGAATCAAATATATCACAGTCATGAGTTATACGTCACAACCAACACATTTGTTGTTAAGTTCATGAGGTAGAAATCAACAAAACCAAATCTATACTACTTGGTGTAAGATTTCTACAACCATGAGTATTTTCTATTACATATCATGTAATATGCCAATATAAATCATAACACCTTATTCAGCATGCAAATATATGTAATTAAGTTAAGAAATAAACCATTTAAACATTGAACTAATCGTTGTTTAAGGAGTAACATGGTCGGAGACATACAATTAACACAAGTGGTTCATTTGATATTAATGATCATATCACAATGGTTAAGAAATATATAAACTATTTCAACTCTCATAATTTGTTACAATTTTTAAGTAATTATCATGCTTATGTGATTTTTTTAAGTGGTTAACTAATAGTTAAGCACAGAACCATGCTAGAACAAATTAGTAATGAAGGGTTCAAATAAATTCAACCTTACGTGTTATGCTTAATCAAACATGTTCATGCATAAAATCATATATCCATTTAGTTTTGTCCTATTTTCATGCAAACAATTTAGAGTATTCCTAGTTTAAATGCTTCAACTTCTACATTCTAACAAGACTTCAAATCTTGGATGAGATCACCTGCACAATATTTCAAGAAATGCTATCAACAACTTTAAAAAAACTATCAAGAAACCAACAAGAGCCTAGTTTTAATAGCTAGTTGAATGTATGTGATTGTCTTTGATGTGGAGGGAGGAATTTTCTTTAATGATTGAAGATTATAAGGTGAAAATCCAACCTATATTTGATACCACAAATGATGTGTATATTGATGAAAAAATGAAAAAACACAAGGTAAGATCTTCAAGTCATCCTTGAGATAACAATTTAATATGATTAAAGATGTTGTTCTCAACTCTTGAATGTTGATGAGGCATCTTCAATGTCTCAACAACAATATAGGAAGAAAATAGGGTGATTCTTCTTAGATGCATTTTCCACCCTCATTTGCCTTATCTTGTAATTGGTTTTATTCTTAAGTTCTGATTGTTTTTTTATTCTTGATTCTTATATCATTTTTTTATGGTCTCAAAAGAGGTGAGTTAGGCTTATACATGCTCAGAGACTGATGTCTTTTGGTAATAATATATGTTGTAGTTAGGCGTTGTTGAATGTTATGTGTAAATTGTGTGTATTATCATGTTGTTATGGTTATGTTGATAATTTCATGGTGTTAATAATTATAGTATGATAAGTTGCGTGGTATAATAGAAAAGTGATTTATATGTGTAACCATGTTAATATGTACATTTATTAGCTCATATTGTTGTGTAACTCTATAAGTGGGCTTGGAACACTATCTAACTTTTGATATGATTGATGAATTATATATATTTATCTTTATATACCTTAATAAGGTTATTTTTCAGAGGTTAATAACAAAATCATGTCATGACTCATAGTTTTTTTATAAAATAAGGTCATTTTGGTTATCCTAAGGGTAATTTGGTTAATTTGGGTTAAATATATAATTTTTGGTATTTTAATGTGTTATTTGGTTTAAAATATGATAATTATATCATGTGAAATATTTGAAGTAATTATGAATGTCCTAAGTCTAATAAAATAAGAAAATGGATTCAACTAAGAATAATGATCCCTAAGGTGGGTCATTGTCGTGTATGTAAAACATTGGTGTTAGGCCTTAAATTTTGAATATTTTTTTAATATTATAATTTTAATATTTTATATTAAATTTAGTGATTATATGAATTTTATGGGAAAGGTTATACCTAACTTGTGAAAATGAGGTTTCGTAGGGTTGTGTATAGTAACTCTAGATATAGGGATGTTATCGCATCGATAAGAAATTTCAGCTAAACCTTTATTTTTGGATATTTTTATAATAATAATATTTTAGGAAGATGTGATAAAATTTGTGGATAAATGAGTATTATGGAAGAATTTATGTGTATAATGTGAAATCAGGGTTTATTAGGGAAAATGTGTTTTTTTCCTTAGGGGATATTATAATCTTCATGTGGTTATGTTTTATGTTTTGGATAAATCTGTTAAGCTAGATTATTTTCCTTGTATGTCTACATTTTTTTCTACATATTGATCTTGAGATAAATCATAAGGAATAAGACATTAATCATTTAAAGAGAAAGATCACATAAGTTAAGATCAAGGTATTAAGTTCGTTCCACTAACTTAATAATAGTGGTCAGGCATATATTTCTCAGGGAGGTACTTTATAACATTCCATCAGTTTAAGAATAGTAGCTAGGATCATGTTTTGTTGGGAGGTGTTAAGTTCATTCCATCAGCTAAATAATAATTATGAGGAGTATTTTTCCTTAGAAGGTGTTTTAGTTCATTCTGCTAGATTAAGAATAATGGGGTCTTGAACTCAACGTACATAAAAAATGGATTGTGGCTATACTAATAATGGAACTCTAACTCAATTGTTCTCTTGAATCATATCATATTTATTTTTTTCCCTGATGAGTCTTTCATGTGATTTTATGTACTTTGTACCTTCTCTATGACAGTACTATCACCTTACTCGGTATATAGCATATTGATCATCCTTATCATGGTTGCTACTCGTTTCCACAAGGAAACATCCTATATGCTTTTTTGCAGGTCGATGAGAACCCATTGGATGATTTTGATGCTTATAATGCTTTGATTGTGGAGGAGTGATTCTTATGCATTTTGGTTGGACATAGAGTCGTGTTATCTAGTTATCTCTTTTGATCTGAATACCTTTTGGAACTCTTAGTTTCCAATGTATCCATTTTTATGTATTTGGATACTGTACTCAGAGTAATCCTCCAAACTCTTTTCTAAGTTTATGAAATTTCTCTCATTCTCTATTTATCATGTTTGAAGTCTTAACTGTTTTATCTTGTATTTGATGTAAGGATGGTATGATAAGCCAAACTTATGTCAAATATGACGGTAACACCCATCTATATTAATATTATGCTTCTGCTAAAATAAAAAATTTTGTTGTAAAATTTTTGGTGTTATAATCAAACATTGATGCAAGCGAACCACCCCAATGTTGCACATTAATGCTTCCCACCCTTCTTAGAGTCACACATTAATGTAACATACCCACCCCCACATCACACATTTCCTAACCCTACCCTACCCTTTTAAGATCTAACCCACACATCCTAATCCCTACCCTATGGCCCAAACCATAAACATAAACCCTAAACCCTAAAATCTAAACCTTATATCGTAGACCTTAAACATTAACCATAAGCCCTAAACCCTACCCTAAACCATAAACCATGAGCAACTGAGTTAATTCTCATTTATATATTCTTATGAATATGATCATGATGAAGTGATAATTAATTAGCCATATATAGGGTTTAGGGTTCAAAGTCCAAGGTCCTAACCTAATATAATTAATTACATATGATCATTAAGCTTCAATTGAGTGCCATTATGCTTGCTACCCACACTCTATGGTAGCCATGGCCACTACTACCTAATTCCCAACGTTAGATCTGGACGTAACTCTCCCAACCTAGTGTCAGATCTCGATGTAAGTCCCCAACTTAGAGTTGGATTTCATCACAACTTCCTAACTTCGGCATCATATTTGAACACAAAGCCCCAACCCTAGCTTCAGATCTCAATGCAATGTCCCTAATAGCAATGTTAGACCTTGGCACAATGCTCCAATTGCAATTTCAAACCTCAGCGTAATAAACCCAACCCAATGTCAGATCTCAACACAAATACCCATTATAATACCTCAACATTTTAAAACCTAGAATTTAATAAATAATCATCATTTGGGATAATTTAATTTTTAAATATATTTAACTTAATGATTTTGTGGATTTTTATGTATATAAAAATGGTTATGAATATTTAATAAATTAAAATTAATATTTTTTTTATCATACTCATTTTATTTAAATAATTTTCCAAACCCATATTTTACAAAACCTACCCTCTTAAATTAATATCTTAAATTTTAAAAAACTAATTTATCCATATAAATAATTAAATACCCTTATTCCAAAAATTATTTTAATTTTAATTTTTCCCCATTTTCCTTTTCTTATTTTATCCTTTCAGGATGCCCGGCATGTCTTCTCCTCCCTAGGTCACTAGCCCTTCTTTCTCTTCTCCTCTCCCTATGCCCGTCTAGCCCACTTCCTTCTCTCTTTTTTTTTTCTCCCTTTCCTTCCTCGGTTGGGCCAGCCCAACCCTTCTCTTTTTTCCACTCTCCCTCACGCGTAGGGCCACCTACCTTCTTCCTTTCTCCCCTACTCGGTTGGCTTTTTCCTTTCTTTCTTTTCTTCCTCTTCTTCTTCTTCCCTCCTCCTTCCTTCTTCATCCATGGTAGCCTACAACAGCCTGCAACTAACCGCCCCTGCAACCCTGCCATTGCAGCCTACATCTCCCTCCATTTCCTGTCCCTTTCCTTCCATTTTTGGCCACACACACCCCTACACCCCTCCCTTCCATGCCTCTCCTTTCCCCATTTTTTTCTTCTCCGTTGTGCCACCATAACTCATGCACTTGCCGCCTGTACACCCTCCATCTAACCCAATCGGATAGGACTCCCCTTCTCTTCTCTTCTTTTTCTCTTCTACTCATTTTCACCCTTGCTCGAGGCCCCCATGTCCTTGCATAATTCCCCTCTTTTCTCCCTTCTTCCCTTCTCTTCTCCTCCCCTATTTTTGCACCGCCACCCTCAACCACCGCTACTACTACCTAGCTGACCACCATAGCCACCTTTTAGAACCATCTGCTACCTCCTTGCACCACCCCCATCACCCTTACTCGCCCATGCAGCCAACCTTCCCCTCCTTTCTTTTTCTTTCCCCCTTCTTAGCCTTAACCCTGCACCACCACCGTGCGCTACTATTCTCCCTCTTCCACCGCCTCCATAACCACCACTCCACCCCTGGCACCTCCCCTACCACCACCTTGCCTCCCCTTATCTAAAACTCCCTTGCAACCTCTCCCCTTTTCTCTTCTTTTCGTTTCCTTCTTCTTCTTTGCCCATCCTTCGCCCCATTTTCCCAGCCCTACAGCCACCATCTCCGCCACCCTGAGCCACTAATCCTCAACCCCCAACCTCCACCTACACCCTTACTCCCTCCCTACACCCAGTGACGACCCTCACTCTCCTCCACAAGCCCTCAACCCAACCCCCAAAACCATTAACCGAACCAACCTTCTCCCTTTCTCCTATCCCCTCTTTGACCCCTTTTTCCTTATTTTCATGCATGCAGCTTACGCTGCTCATGTAGTATGAGCCCTGCTTCGTATTTTGGGAAAAATTGGTTAATTTTTTAGGTATTAAAATATTTGGTATTAGTATGTATTAATTAAGCTTTTGATAAAAATTATTCTTTTGATTTTCTACTTCTAATATGCTAAATATTGATATTATCTTTAGGTATTGATTTTTACTAACCAAAGCTCAAACCTTTAACTGGGGTACTGGTAAGGTTTAATTATTGTTGAAAATAAGGTAACCATTATACCCTATGAAAATGTGTAGATATACATATGCTAGCACATTAGGGTTTTTATTATAATTATGTGCATGTTGTATGATGTTAAGTGTATTATGATTTGTAGCATGTGTTGGTTGTTGAAATGAAAAGCATGTTAATTTATGTGTCATGTGTAGAAATAATGTTTAAGGTATGAGCCTTATCGCTAATGACAATGTTAAATACATATGTATGACATAATAAGCTAATATGGTCATTTGTTGCATAGATAATGTTAATATACCCTAGGGGTATTTTAGTAATTTTTATTGTATAAAAGGTGTCGCCTAAATAAGTATGTGTGGTAGGTGCTAATGAGTATTAATAATAAATAATAACAGTTAGTGGTGTTAGATGAGGTTTATGGACCAATGATATTAATGTTTTATGTGGTAAGGGTATTTTAGTAAATTTGGTATAATAAGGGAGAAATGGTAATTTATAAGAGTAGAGGGGGTAAAATGGTAAATTTATAAGTAAGAAGGGCATTTTTAGTAATTTTATATGGAAAAGGGGATAACTTGATAATTTATGTAAGTAAGAAGGTATTTTAGTAACTGAATGAAATGAGAAGGTATTTTGGTAATTTGGCATAAAGAAAGTGTATTTTGGTAATATTATGAGAGCAAGGGTAAAGTGATAATTTAATAAAGAAGAAGAGTATTTTGGTAATTTGGCATAAAGGAAGGGTAACTTGGTAATTTTGTGAGTAAAAAGGGGCAAATGGTAAATTAATAATAAGGGTATTTTGGTAAATTGGTATAAAGGAAGGACAACTTGGTAATTTCGTAAGTAAAAAGGGTAAAATGGTAAATTAATATGTAAAGGGGTGATTAGGTAATTTTAATAAGTGGGGCAATTTGGTAATTTTAATAAGTAAGAAGGGAAATTTGGTAATTTGACTAATTAAAAGGGTAATTTGGTAATTTTAATAAGTATGAAGGGCAGTTTGGTAATTTAACCAACCAAAAGGGTAATTTGGTAATTTTAATAAGTATTAAGGGAAATTTAATAATTTAAGTAACCAAAGGATAATTTGGTAATTTTATTAAGTATGAAGGGCAGTTCGGTTAACTAACTAGAATGATAACTTGGTAACTTAACAAGTATGAGGGGTAAAGTTAGTGATTTAATATGTATGGAGGGTAATTTGGTAATCTAACAAATATAGGGGGTATTTTGAGTAATCATACAAACATAAAGGATAATATGGTTATTTGGAATATAAAAAAGGATGACTTGGTAGTTTTACAAGCAAGGGGTATTTCAGTACTTCTGTAAGGATGATGGGGTAAATCGGTAATATTAAATAAGTCTCCATAATAAGACATAAGTAATATTGAGTAACAAGATGAGGGTATTTGATGGAAAGCTGTTAGGGTTTCACGAAAGGATCGAAAGATTAATCGAGCGCAACGTTCGATTCGCCGGTTGAGCCTAAGGAAAAACTCCAAAGGAAGACCCAAAGATTCAGAGGCACAGTTTATACAACGACAACTGAAATCAAAGAAAGAATGATCAAGATCGATCAAAGCAAGAGAGAGCAGATTCAGAGAAGAAGAGCGAGCGAGAGATTCGTAGAGAGAGAGAGACAGGTCGCGAGAAGAATCGAGAAAACTCAGCAATGTATTCTGTCAAAGATTGTCGTCCGCGTATTACACTTTACAAGCTATTTATACTAGTATTACAGACCGTATAACAAACGTACAAAATAGCTTCACAATACAGACCAGACGAAATACACAGCCAGCCTTACAACGGAATGGGCTGTTACTTTGGGCCACATAAGTAAGTCGACCAGCCCAAATAACACACAAGAGAAATGCCCCAAATACAAGGTAAGTTTGAGACATAATTCCCATCAGCTAAAAACTTTAGCTAATCATGGCTATTAAGGATTGATTAATCCACAATCCATCTAGTCCAAAATTAAGGACCGGGTGGCGGATTATACAACCGACCTAATTTCCATTAGCCAATTTGACCGGCGAATGCATCATATGGGATTACAATTAATTAACAAAAAATTACATAATCTGTACACTTCAGATACATAATCTGCACATTCCAGCAGCTGCATCCAAAGATCCACAGAGTCCATATGCTGCATTACACTCCTATTTATCCACCAAATAAGACAAACAATTATAAGTAAATAATTCACATCAATTATCAAAATTAATTAAATATAAATTCTTAAGATTCATATTAGTATTTCGATAAATAGGTGAGTATCACAAGAACCTAACATAACATAGGATTGGATGGATAATTAAGGATGTGATATGGTTTTTATCTCATATTCATGCAAGAGGTGCCTTAATCATTAATTATCACGAAAATGTATGTTAGATGAGATAGAAGGGCATGTTAGGGTTTAAGTGTTCCATGATCCTTTAATGTAGACTATAGACTCTAAGATTGTATTATGATTATGATATGATAACCCTTTATGGCATATGAATAAATGGAAACAGATTTTGAAATGGAAATGGGCTATAAAAGGATGGCCTTAGTGATTTATTGAAGTGAACATGGATAACCATATGAATAAGGATTACTTAATAATTATAGAAATAAATAGAAATGATTAAGTGTGTTTCTTGTGGTTACCTTAATTAAGACACTAATAATTAAAGTGGAAGACCTCGTGATGGGAATGGTGGCTATTTAGGGATCGCTACCCTAAAGACGTAGTTTAGCCCATAATTGATCTTGTATTTGCTAATGTGCCTTAGTGACCCAACCAGGCCTTATATCTTACTCTATCTAGCTCTACGGATCTATTTAGGAGTTACGCATACTTATGGATTAGGTGTCTTTGTCGGTAGGGTACAGTGTTTCTTCCTATACCAGTGCGACTAGGGTATCTTTGCATCCCTGGATTGATGGTTGATGGGTACTATATTGCTTATATGCACCAGTATGACTGATGTACCTTTTTATCTCTAGGTTCTAAATCTCCCCCTTGAATTAAATAAATGGACTTGCTATGCTAGTTAAATGGAAAACACTAATCATATAAAGTGAAAGAGTATTGAGTTGGGCCTAGATGGATTATATAATGTTTACCCGTCCACCGGTTATAATAGTGGCCATGAGCGTTTTTCCCTGGAAGATGTATATGTGTACTAGTCCACCAGTTATAATAGTGGCTAGGTGCATGTTTCCTTGGATTGTATTCCAGTCCACCGACTATAATAGTGGGGGATCCCTAGCTTAATAAACCAAATCTTGGATGTTAGTAAATCATAAAAAAAATACTAACTACTCATAATGGAACACCATATGAGTCGGGGCCTGATTGATCCACCGGTGATAATTGTAACACCCCCAAAATTCACTACTGAAAAATTTTGTTTTATTTGAAAGAGTTAACGGAAGCAAATTATAAAATCGTGAATTATCGGGATATTACCACCACACTTAGTACCAGATCGGTTCACTCATACCGTTCCAGTACTAAGTGCTAAGGCTAAAAGTGTAAAGCGCAATTTACAATCCATATTTAAATCAGAGTAGCGTATCAAATCATTTACAAGAATAAAATCCACCCGTGGTGGTTATATTAACAACATTAACATTAAAACCAAGAATTTAAAAGAGAAGGAGAAAAACCTAAACGCTTCCGGATAATTCCTTACTCTCTTTCATGTAGCCCACTTGAGTAGCACCTGAAAAGACTTGCAAGGGACACTGTCCAATGAATAAGCAGGGGCCCCACGAAGAGAACCCTTCAGTACTATGGTACTAAGTAACCCTTTAATACCACACTTAAAAATAGGCCCGCAATGCAACACATAATGCAAGCTATAGACATATGTAATGAGAGGTGCATACATAACAATCACATATATAACAAGGCTGCCACATATCAACAAGTTATAAGGTAAGATCGATACTTTTAGGCCTTAAGCCATTACTCCATCATTATTCAATTATCTCTTTGGTTATATCCAAGTGAGTGCGGGAACCCCACTATTATAGCCGGTGGACCAGAATACATACAGGGCATAACGCTCCTGACCACTATTATTGCCGGTGGATCAGTCTCTAGGGCAGAACACTCCTGGCCACCATTATTCGCTGGTGGACCGATCTGGTCACGACTCACAAGGTGTTCCACTATAAGTGATTAATATCTTTCCATAATTTATTCACATCCAATACTTTTTTTATTAAGCTTGGGACCCCCACTATTTTAGCCGGTGGACCGGAATACATATAATCATCATCCAAGGCAAAATGCTCCTGGGCCACTATTATATCCGGTGGATCAGTACTCATAATCACTTGCCAGGGCAACATGCTCCTGGGCCACTATTATATCCGGTAGATTAGTACTCAATATCGTAATTCACCTAGGCCCCGCTCATTAATATTTCACTTTCATTATTAGTATTTTTCCTTTCCTTAATCATCACAACAATTCTATTTATTTGCCTCAGACGGGAGATCAAGAACCTGGGACACAAAGGTACACCACTCGTACCGGTGCATACAAGCTACTCAGTACCCTTCAACCACAAACCCAAGGACGCAAAGGTACCCTGGTCGTACTGGTGCATAAAGCAACTCAGTACCCTGCCGACAAGGATACCTAATCCATAAGTATGCATATCCCCTAAATAGGTCCGTAGAGCTAGATAGAGTAAGATATAGGGCCTGGCTGGGGCACAAAGGCACACCAGCAAATACCAGAATAATCGTGGGCTAAACCATGTCTTTAGGTTAACAACCCTTAAAGAGCCATCATTCCCGATCTCGAGGCCTTTCACTTTAAGTATTAGTGTCTTAATTAAAGTGAACACAAAAAGCACAATAATCATATACTTATTCACTTTCAATCGTTCTGATATCATTAGTCATTTCTTATTCAAACTGTTATCCAAGATAACACAAAGAAATCATTAAGGCCATCATAATCTCATCTAATTTCGAATTAGGATTTGTTCTCGTGATACTAACTAATTATCAAATACTCTTACCTAGCTAATCATCATTATTTAAATCATATTATGAAATTCCACAATCATAACGACATGTTAGGTACAAATTACTTATTTACCCCTTACTTATATAATCGTTAAGTCATCCCTTCCTTACTTGACAAATTACCATATTACCCTTTAGGTTGCATAATTACCAAATTACCCCTTACTCGGTTTAGGCTACCAAGTTATCTCCTACGCTTTTTAGAACACCATTCACCCCTCATAATTGCTACACTTATCATATTTCCCATTTGGTTGGTTAGATTACCAATTTGCCATTTTCTTTTATTACAATTAACAACTTGCCCTTTAGTTGGATAAATTACTAAATTACCCATCTTCGCTATCATGATTACCAATTTCCCCCTTTAGTAGGTTAATAATTACTAACTCACCCTTTAGTCGATTAAATTACCAAATTGCCCTTCTCCATCATTATAATTACCAAATTGCCCTTTAGTTGGTTAAATTACCAAATTACCCTTTTCCATTGTCATAATTACCATTCTACCCTTCTCAATTATTATAATTACCATTTTACCCTTCTCCATTTTTATAAACACCAATTTACCCTTCTCCATAATTATAATTACCAATTTACCCTTCTCCATATTTATAATTATTAATTTATCCTTCTCCATTTTTATAAATACTATATTGCCCTTCTATAATTATAATTTAATTACAAAATTACCCTTCGTCGTTTTTATAATTACCAAGTTACCCCTTACTCCTAAGTTTGCCATAAACATCCTTTTATTTACAAAATTACCCTTCTACCTCTTACTTCTAATTTACGATAATATCCTTTTATTTATGAAAATTACCATTTTACCCCTTACATCCAATTTTACCATATTACCCTTTTGCTTGCAAATTACCATAATACCCTCCTCTATCTAAAATTGATATTTACCCCTTACTTCCCAAAATTACCATTCTTACCACTTACTTATAAAATTAATATATTGCCCTTGACTCCAAAATTACCATAATACCCCTTTACTTATAAAATTATCATTTTGCCATTTAATCATAAAATTACTATATTGTCCTTTTGCCTCAAAAATTACCATAATACCCCTTTTTCTTACAACTTACAATTTTACCCTTTTACTTATAAAATTATCATTTCACCCCTTTCTTTTGAAATTACCAAAATACCCTTTTACTTACAAAATCACCGTTTTACCCCTTTCTTTCAAAATTACCAAAATACCCCTTTGCTACAAAATTTCCAAAATCTCCCTTTCACTTATAAAATTACCACTTAACCCCTTTATTACACCATTTTTGTGAATTTACCACAACTATATAAAATACTAATATTAGCACTTCATTCTTATCATCTAACTCCACCAACTTGTCATTATTCAACATAATACTCATTAGCAACTACATATATTAGATCACATACTTACATAGGAATATTACTAAAATACCCTTAGGCTCATAATGATATTATTCATGCATTAGAAACATAATACATCATAGACAAGCATTTAACATTTCCATCAAATATCAAACTCCTTCCTTAAGTATCATCTCTACACATGGCACAAAAGCTATCATACTTTTCTTTTTATCAATCAATATAAGAAACCACATATATCATACTAGGCAACACATAACATGCATAAAATCATACTCAAATCCCTAATGTGCTAGCATACGTTTTTTCATGTGTTTAAGTGGGGTTTAACGATTACCTTAATCTCGCAAAAATCGAACCTTACCGGTATCCCGGTTAAAGATTCAAAGCTTAATTAGCAACTCAATACCTAAAAATAATATCAATAAGTATTATATTAGAAGTAGGAAATTAAAAAGGATAAAACTTTATAAAAATTTATTTAATAATAAAACACTTTAATTAACTATTAATATACCTCCACATTTAGACAAATAAATTCCAAATCAAGTAGGAGCTCACGCTGCATGAACAGGGTGAGCCACAAGCAGAATAAGGGGAAGAAAAGGGTTCGAAGGTAATGAGGTAGAAGGGAGGAGAGATGGCTCGGTTTAGGGACTTTAGGCTAGAAAATGAGGTAGATGAGGGAGGATTGGAGGAAAGGTAAGGATGTAGGAGTGAAGAGGGGGTGTAGGTGGAGGCTAAGGATGGTTTCACGGTGGTAGAGGGCGAAGGAGGCAGCGGCAATAAGGTGGCGAAGATGGCTATCAAGGTGGGCATGGCTGAGAAGGAAGGAAAAGAGAAGGGAAAAATGGAGGGGTAAGGGGATGTTTTTGGGAAAGTAAGGTATGGGGGTGGTAGAGGAGGTTGCAGGGTGTGGGTTGGTGGTTTGGGTGGCGGCAGAGGTGGCCAGATGGCAGAGAACGGGGCGATTGTAGATGGCTTGTCGATAAGGTTGAAAAGTGGGGAGAAAAAGAAGAGGTGGAGAAGGGAGGAATGACAGGGGCTCAAGGGTGGCTTGGGTGGTCTTGGGGTGGTGCAAGGCTGAGGTATAGGGTGGCAGAAGGTGGCGCAGGGGTTAGTGTGGTGGTTGGAGCGACGGGTGGCAGTGGCGTGGAAAATAGGGGAAAATGGGAGGAGAAGAAAGGAGAGAAGAGGGAGGTCGGGGAAAGGGAGATACTCAAAATATGGGGCTGAAAGGAGGTTGGAGAGGTGAAGGAAAAGAAGAGGGAGAAGAGAGGGGGTAGGTGGCCGGTCGGCGATAGGTTGAAGGGTGGCAGGGAGGTGTCGGTTGGCAGGGGAAAGGGAGGGAAGAAGAAGGAAAGGAAGATGGGCATGCGAGCTGTGGTCCAGGAGTTGGTTTGGCTCGAAATAGGAAAGAAAATGATGGGGAAGGGAGAGGGAGTAGCAGGGAGGTAGGTGGTGGCCAGGCATGGCAGTTGTAGGTGGTGGTTGGCGTGCTCGATCATGGCAGAGGATGGTGGTCAGGTGTGAAAGAAGAGAGAAAGGAAGGGGAGGGGTGCGAGCGGGCGAACCGGCGTAGGAAAGAAGGATAGGCCGACCTGTATGGTTTGGGAAAAGAAGAAAGGAGGGGCAGCTGGGGTTGGGCTGTGTCGCACGGGCCACGCTGGAGAGGTAGGAAGGAAGGGGAAGGGAGTAATGGACCGTGGCCTAGTGCGCAGGGGAGAGGGGAAAGGGCTGGCCTGACGGCCTGAAGGAAAAGAGGAAAAGAAAAGAAAGAAGAAAAAGGAGAAAAAGGAGAAGGAAAAGAAAAGGAAAATGAGAAAATAGGGGAGAATAATTTAATTTAATTTAGAAAATAATAAAATGTAATACTTTTAATAAATAATTTAATTTAATAATTTAATTTAATTTAATATATTGGTTCGAAATTAATACTTTTAGTAAATATTAGATTGAATAATTATTTAATTAAAAACACTATGATAAAATAACAAAATATTTATTTTTAATTTATTAAATACTCCTATCCAAATTTTTACACTAAAAAATGCACAAAATAATTGAATTAAATAATCTTAAAAGCTAATTTATTTCAAATAAAAGTTATTTATTAAATTATAGGTTTTCTAAAATTTTGGGGGATTACAATAATAGTGCCCAAGTGCATTCTTCCTTGAAGTGTATTTCCGATCCACCGGATATAATAGTGGGTTTCCTACACTTATATGGGTATAATTCGAGAGATGATATTTAATTAATGGCTTAAGATCAAAAGTGTTGCTTTTATCCTCATGATCTATTGGTATGATATAAGTATGGCCTTGGTGCCTATCACTCTTGGTAAGTGCTAGAGGTGTTAAGTAAGTGGAATTCGTATTGTACAATTCTTATTGGTTGATGTGTGTAATCGCTCTTACATGGCTATGATTATTTATATTATTGCGTATGATATTGTCTTTACTTCTGTTTAAGTATGATGTGTTGCATATAGGCCCTGCCTTTCAGTTTGGTATAAAGGGTTACTCAGTACCATAGTATTGAAGAGTTCCATTTGTGGGCCCCTACCTATTCAATAGGTAGTATCCTTTACATTTTTATTGCAGGTGCTAAACAAGCTATTATCGGGTAAGAGCATAAGGATTTTAAAGGAAATGTTTTAGGAATTCTCTTTTAACCTTCTATCTCCTTGTTAACTGATTTTACTCATATAACCACTAAAGTGGGTTTTACTATTGTAACGAAATATGCTACTTTGATTTAAATAACAGTCGAATTTATGTTGTGTTATTTTCTTTTTAGCCTTAACACTTGGTACTGGAATCGTAAAAGGAAACTGGTCTGATATTAAGTGTGGCTAACATCCCTAAAATTTATGATTTTTGCTTCTACTAATATTTAAATAAACAAAAAAATTTAGTAATGATTTTTGGGGGTGCTACACCCATCCCCAACATCAGATCTTGATGTAGGTACACCAACCCTAACGTTAATATTCAAAGCAACAACCCAATCCCACCTACCACAAGCACAACGTTAAATTTTGATGGATCTACACCAATCCCACCATTAACCTTCAACTTAACTTGTAATTTATATCATCATAATTTGATGTAATTGCCCCAAATATGCATAAAAATCCCACACTATCAAAATTAGATTTAGAAGTAAAACTAAATGAATTTTGATAAAAAAAAATACATACCTTGATGTAGTTCTGAGATAGAACTGTGGCAAAGGGAGATGAGGTTAGCTGAGAGAGATATATGGGGGGAGAGAGAGAGTCAAGACAACGTGATATAGAGGGTTGTGGATGTAGGAGAGAGCAATATATAAGGGTGTCTATGTATTTTGACCAAATATTAGTTGGTAGCATCAAATTTTGAGGCTATAAGACATAATGTAGAGTCAAGATTTGACATAGCATTATATATTACAATGTCTAATTTTGATGCTACCAACCAATATATTGCGGTGTATTTGTAAAATCAAAAAATTTATTACTGAAAATTTTTATTTTAGAATAAAAGAATATTACCAAACTAACTAGGTGTAACCTTTGTAATTGACACAAGATTGGCTTACCAAATCATCCATATAGCAATTGCAAGGCAAAATAGTTAGAATGAAAAACATGATAAATAGGAAATGAGAGAAACTTTATAAAAGTGAACACAAGTTACAAATTAACTCCAATTATAATTTTCAAAATACAGATAAAGGAATACCAAGGATCTAAGAGTCCGAAAAGTTATTTGGATAAAATAACATTCAAATAACTTGAATCTATGCCTAAACACCTTAATATAGATAGCATCATAAGCGACAAACTCATTTAATAGGTCCTCATCAACCTACACATAGACATTAGGGTCATTGATGCGTTATCGTATACACAACAAATTTAATACATAAATCCTAATTCTCAATTACGTAGTAAATGGTAAAAAGGAGTCGAACGCACAAGGAATGGTGTTTAATCACTAATTTTGTAATTGATGTTAAAACCCCGGTTACACAATTTCATTAATTCTATTGCTAATTCTATACTATAGTCAACTTTGCTCTCTAATTGATGAATGAGGATAGGAATGAATTGATTATTGAATTAAGGTATCAAATACTTATGGAAAAAGGATTATTCTAAATAATTTAATGTTGACCTTTAGAAACTCATAATAATTCATCTCTTTGCTTTCTCTCAATTCTAATAAATTGAATCAGCTATCAATTTATCACCTAACCATTTAATAATCTAGGTTACGAACACTAGATTCAATTAATGGCAACATTACGAATGGAAAGCAGTCAACTACAACCATAACCACATAAGCTTAGATTATGTAATTGTATGAATTAACGGATAAGATTAACAATTAAACTTCTTGCTACTCTAGACACGTTAATTAAAAATTATGGGTTAATTATGTTGTCTTAGTGGAGATTAAGTTCTAAACTAAATAGGTGATCAATTTAATTAGTTTAAATTATTAATCTATGATACTAAATCATTCAATTCCATCCATTAATCAAATTAAATTTCATATAGAATCAAACCTTCAAATTGCGTTATTATATTTGAAACATAATTCCATCCTCAAATCATCCTACCCTATTTTATTTACTCTAAAATCTGCATACTTGTATATCACACTATTACATGCAATAACTTGTAATTAATACAAACAACATCTAATAATAGTAACAACACACCGAAAGCAAGAGAAATAAAAACACAATTATAGAAAATTTACTTGCATTCAATCAAAGTTTAGAACTTGCAATTGATAAAGGAATAGAGAAGGACTTATCACTTAAATTGCAGACCGTCAAATGTTCAATAGAATACAAGAAAGATAAAGGAAGTTGGAATTGTGAAGTACATTCATTTTCTATAGGGAATAGAGAAAGAGAGCACATTCAATTGTTTCGAATCCTAAAAACTAATTTCCAAACCTTGAATTGATAGAAAATATATTAGAAAACAAGTTGCGTGAGCGGTTACAAAATTAAGAAAAACACGGTCCGTGTTTAGGAAACATGCGACCTCTGTGTTTTTCTCTGATTTCTCTGCCAAATTCTAGATTCTGAATATAAGAACTGAGATTTTAACATGGCCCGTGTTTAGGAAACACGAGGGTACCGTGTTCTTGGCTCCTTCACTCTTCTTCTCTTAAAATTTCTGCACAACTTCTCTTGGTGTATTTGCTTCATTTCCAACTTTTTCCCCTTGCTTTAACGTTTCTTGATGTGTTATTTGCTTGATTTCTTCTTTTCATTGATTTCTCTTTTGAATTTATTCAATTTTATCTTTTCCTACAAAATCTATTCAAAAGAGAAAAACTTGAAAAAAGATTAAATCTTATAAAATTAATGAGGAATAAATGACATTTTTACGTAGGAAAATAGTCTATAAATTCCATCTATCAAATACCCCCATGCTTAAATCATTGCTTTTCCTCAAGAAACATCCTAACATGCACATGAGTAAATCAAGAAATGCAAGTGAGATAAGTCACGGATTACAAGAATTGTAAGATTGGATTTATTCATTCACAGAGTTTAACAATGCATTGGGACTTAAAACACTTATAAATCATAAAATCACGATGTTGAGAATATTTTGGATCACACATCTAACTCACCTCATAAACAGTCTTATCAAATGCTCAAATGGGTAGGGAACAAAAGTTAATATAGTTAGTATCTCACCATGCAAAGTTAGATTAAGATTAATGGAATTTAAATTGGCAGATTCTTACTTTCGGTGTGTGAAAATAATCACTCTTATGTGTGTATGGTGTGATGTGTTTACTCTCAAAACTTCTCCAAATGATAATAATTGCCCATGTGTTTGCCATTATTCTCAATTCACTACCACTGAAAAGAACTATAGTATATAAGAATCAAAAGGTCTTGAAATTGGTTGTAATGGGGCCAAGGTTATAAGGAAGGGTATAATTTTGGTATTGTAGCTTAACTCTGTTAACTAGAGAAGCTATATATATATATAGAAGTTACAATCCTTTCCCTTCAATTTTCTTAGACAATTTAACCTTTCCCTTCAACCATATAAAGAATAAAAAGACTTTTTTTCCAGCTCCTTCACCAAAATTTTGCACCCCCATGCTTGGATTTAACCTTATCAACAAATGTTTTCCCTGAAAATTCATTGCTTCACTAGTTATAGAGTAGGGAGGGGAAATTCATATGGGTATTAGTTGTTAATGAAGGTTAAATCAATAGAATAAGGCTTAGGCTTAAAGGGGTTTATGCAAATGGATAATAATTTTTAAGGTAAGCTTTTTGGTTTTGTAGCTAATAGAGAAAGAAGAATGCCTTTATCATTTTCAAATATCCTAAAGTTCTATACAGTCTTGAAGAGAATTAAGGGTAAATTCTAGTTTCACATATCATTGGAGAATAAAGACAAAAAAATATATATTCTGGATAAACAATGTATCCAATGATTAGGCTTAAGTGCTCACAATGGTGTATCTACCAAATTTTGAATTTCATTTCATCTCATTCCTATTCAATGCATGGATTGATTCCTAACCTATCTAACTTTATTTCCTTCACTACTATCACATTCACAATTTCTGTTTTTAAGGTTTTGGAAGATGGTGATCAAATTAGTTAATATGATTTAAAAAAAAAACCTTTGTAAAAAGAATTTAGTCCCATTACTTTGTTTTACCCCATGAATGGATAATTCAAATCTAACACTTCTTGTTTCAAGACAAAACAAACAACCAACATAGGATTATATACTTAGGACAAAACTTAGCTAAACAAAACAGGCACAGAAAGAAATAAATAAAACTGAATAAATAAAAACTACATATATATGCACATTACACCCACAAAGACTATCTTAACATAATAAATTATCACAAGCACATCCCCTTACTTATCTTGTTCATTGTCCCGAGTGAACTAACCCAAGAAAAAGAGATTAGGAATCGAATTTATGAAGGAGGTGGTGGGGGTCTCTATGTTCGAGATGAAACTCGTAAAGAGATTTCATCATCTCCATCATTTGATCTTGATTTCAGCGTATGGAATTTAGTTGGGAATAGAATTGGGTTTGAAATTGGATATGCCATTCGGGAATATAAGTAGAAGAGGAAAAGGAACCGGCTTGTGCATGAGGTGGGGGAGGCGGTGGTGCTTGTTCACCACGAGGAGAGAGTGGATGTTCAATGGCAAGAGGAGCGGGAGTATCTTCATCATTAAATGGTTTCCAATTTCGTGGGTTGAAAGGATCAGTTCTTGTAGGGTTTGGTAGAGGAAAATGAGAACGAATTTAGTATGAAAGATACCATGCATTTCCCCTACGCTAGATAAGATGCGTAAGACAGCAATGTTCAATATCGATTCGTGTGCTCATAGCTTCTATGGGAATATCATCGGGAAGAGGTATGTCAAAACTTAAACAATATAGGATAATGTTTGAAAAGTGTGAGTATGATGAGATATCTATTGTTGGGTTATTGTGACCAAATATGATTTCAAGTTATAATGACAAACTATAGGATTGAGCATGATATTTAGCAGATGTTTTTTTCCTGCACATCCTCAAAAGAAATTATTTTTTGCTCCATACATTCAAAAGAATTCAAATTTATGTAATATATTAATGAAAAATTTTGTAGTACCAAACATGTAACCTCTTGAATTGCAGGAATCATTGGATAATTTTTATAGTCTATCCTACATGCCAAATGTGTTATTGGCTCGACTCTATGCATGGTTCTATATATGATGAATTCATGCAAATTATGAATATGTAAGATGTTTGAAATTCCAAGTATCTATTTATGTATACATATTGGTTCATTTATGTTTTATATTACCCATATTTCATATAATATACTATTCTTTTATGTTGGAGTAGGGCTATGAGAATGTATCAATCTAATAAAGGGTTTAGGACAACAAGTGTAATAAAGTGGGAGATAGTTGATGAGGTATTAACTAATTGGAGTTTAAAGCAATATGTTATTGCTATTATGAAAATGGTATCATATTATCCAAGTTTCTTATACTCTAATGTATTTAATTTTGAATGATAGTGTCCTAACCAACCAAAAGGGATGGATTGTGGATACTGTGTTATGAGGATCATGAAAAATATTGTATCTAAGATGAAAACCCGACCTCAAATTCCAAAGAAATTAAGTTTAATTTTTTAAGCTATAAAGAATTCTTACTTATGGATATTAACTAACAAAAATGTAAATTAAGTTTGTAGTATTATCCATTATATAGTAGTTGATGTTACACCAGTGAAGAAATTGATGAAGTTCGACAGGAATGGGCCTCCATGGTTATTTCTCATTTAAATACCTAGCAGGTAAATATATGATAGAAACCTTGTGGAAGTAGAAAGTATAAAGAAGAAGGGAGGTAATACATGGACTAGAAAGCGTAAACCAGTTGAGGAAGAGAATCTTAGTTCGGGTAAGATGCAAAAATGGGGTGTTGCTATAAATGCTAGTGCTAATTTTGGAGGCGGGACCAAGAAGTTGGTAGAGGCAAATAACAACAATCTCAGTAAGTAGTTGAGTTATGAGTACGATGACGTGTTATTCCATTTCATTAACTATGGAAGGCAGGACCACATATTGAATTAAGAAGATACTAAAAACTTAATGTTATGTTATGGAAGTCATTTTAGCAAAATGAAGGGTTTTTTCTTTCTTGTACAACAGTTACTCTAAGTGGATTTTGCTGGAAAACATCTTATCTTGTAGCTTACGGTGTGGCTCTTTATATAATTGAATGAAATATGGCTTATAAATTTTTTTTTATTTTTTTTAATTCTTTCATGACAATGATTGAATCAATTTTTTTTGATATATATATTAGTTAGTAATAGATATATTGGTATATATAAATTTATACCAACGGATATATATGATGCTAGTATTTTTTGTTGGAACACACCCATTTACTTATATGCTAGTATTGCTAAGTTTTTACCAATAGATAAAATATCTATTAATATATATATTTGTATCTGTTGAAAAAATGTATTTTAAATGATTTTGATGCAAAATGAAGATAGTAATGTGGCATTTATTGATCCTTCTAGCCTAACATTGCTTGAATGAGCTTTTACATTTTTAAACGAGAAGTTATAAAAAAGAAGTTTTCCAACTAATTGAGCAAGATCATTCTTCTCTTTATCTGAAAACAAGTGTAAGGCAACCTAGAGGAAGCACATCAATCACCTCAAGTAAGATATAAACACATTTAATTTAGGGGATAAAGGATGAAAAGGCTGAATGTATTTAGTTACTTGTTTAAGACAACCTAAACTTGAGATTAGATGACAAATCCAGAACAATCATGTTTACCCAGCAAAGAGAAAAAAAAATAACTTAATATTCATTTCAGAGGAAATAAAAAGAACAAGATGTTCCAGAGATATAAACAATTACAAGAAAAGGGAAAGAGAGATTGCATATCATTAGTTATAATTTATTTGCTTAATGACTTATGTTGTATATAATTTAAGGGGGAAAGCATTAGAATAAAACTTGGGAATATGTAATATCTTATTGGGGGGGAAGTAAATGTTGGCATTATTTACATATCATATGGATTAAGTACAAAGTTCCAAGATGTACAATGGACTAAGAAAAATAGAGAAAAGTGTTGACCAGCCTAACTACTCTATCAAATGAATTATAGCTTAACAATGCTTTCTATTATAAGTGTTATCTCTCTAACTATGGATGGGGTAGTTTTCCCGAGCTTTTCTTGTGGCTATGGAAGATTCTTGCATTTCATTCCTACAAGTGACACCATGTATATAATTCCTACTTTAAAGAGTAATGGTTTTGGATCCTTAATGGAAGATTAGATGTTTAATTCATGTTTAGTTTTCTTATTCTTATTATCATATTTTGTTGTATTAGTTGTTTGGTTGTGTTTACCTTATATTTAATGAAATAATTGTCTTGCTCATGTTAATTTCTCATGATTTATGTGTAGTTATCCCCACACATCGCTAGGAGTAGAAACTATGGGCAACTATTGTTCAAGTGTTTTGTTACGTATAAGAAGAGGTTAATGGTGGTTTTTTTTCGTAAACCTGTGTGATAACTTTTTAGATTTAATTTAGTGATCTTTTCATGAACATTTGGTATAGTAATTTTTTGTATAAATATAATAGGATGTCTTTATATATATACATATATCATGTTCAGGTTGTATATAACTAATTGTGAATATAACAGGTTTTGGATATAGTATGGATTATATATATCAGGTTCAGGTTGTATATAATTGATTATGAATATAATAAGTTTTGGATATAGTATGGAGTATATAAAGTAGGTTCATGTTGTATATAACCAATTGTGTATAAAGTAGGTTCAGGTTGAATATAAAAGTGTATATAGAAGGTTTTGAATCTAGTATGAATTGTATATAGCAGGATGTAAGATGAATTCACGGTGAGTAAGTTTCAAATATTCAACAACGGCTAACCACCTGTTGTAAATTGAAACAAATAATGGGTAAGTGGAACAAGCACAACGGTTAAATACTTGTTGTTAAAAAACATACACATCGGGTAAATGTATATTTACAATAGTTTAACACTCATTAAAAGTCATATATCGCGAGTAAATAAGACATTTAAAACAATTTTCATATATTAAATGAAATGCCCCAAAAATTATAATTCTATGATTTATTATTAAATGAAATTTTATTATGAAAATTAATTAAATAATATATTTTTATTAAAATAAAAGAAAATTAATTAGGGAAAATTAAGAATAAGTTTATAAGTATTTTAATTAAGAGAAATTTAGGTATTTTAGCTAATTGAGGATTTTATTTTGAAAATTAATTAAATAAACTATTTTATTTAAAATAAGAAGGAGAAAATAGTTTCAAATTAATAATAATTTTATAAATAATTTAATTGGAGAAAATTAGGGTATTCTGCTAATTAAGAAGGAATTTATGGAAAATATTTTAAAAATCCTAATTTAGCCTAAAAAGGGATTTTAATATTATTTTATTTAAATATTATTATTTTTAAAGATCCTAAATATTTAGATTAATTTTATTGGCCCTAACCTAATTATTTTTCTCTTTTCCTTTTTTCCTTTTCCTTTCTTCCTTTTTCTTTCTTTCTCTTTCTTTTTCTTTCCTTTCTTTCCTTCCCTGAGTTGGGCCTAGTTGCGGCCCATCTTCTTTCTTCTCCTGCTGCGGCCCACTCCCGTTTCTTTCCTTCCTTATTCCCTCGGCAGCCAGCGCGCCGAGTTTCTTCTCCTTTAACCCCAAACACATCGTTTCATTTAAGCGACCTTAATCCTCGCGCTGACTAGCCCGGTCTCCTATTCTTTTCTTTTCCTTCTTTTCTACCCCGAACTGCCCGATCCAACACCCCCACTTCTTCTTCTTCCCCAGCCCCTTGCACGTGCTAGCCTCGCCGACCTCCGACCTGCAACTCACCGCCACCTCCAAAAAATTTTCCACCAGTTACGCCCATTTTGACTGGCCAATTTTTCCCCTCCCTTTCCCCTCTGACATGCCTATCATTTCGACCCAATCAAATCCCCTTATCCTTGCATGTTTCTCCCTCTCCCAGCCAGCTAACTCTGCCACGTTCGGCCTGGAATTTTGCCGGCAACCATCACCACCGGCGAGCCCAACTAACCTGCCCCTACTTCCCCGTATTTCCTTCGACCTTACCTCCCACCCTTAGCCTATAAATATCCCTCAACCAACCCTAGAATCGAGTTCCATTTTCAAACCCAGGAAAATGATCCTTTTCACCACCGCCCCTTTAGACGTCACTTCCACCGTCTCCAGCCAACATCGCCGCCCGTTCTGGCCACCCGTGAACTTCTTACACCACCCCCTAACTAACAATACCTTCCTCCTCCCTCGATTCTTCCTACACGATCCACCCTAGGTGTGCTCCTCAACCAAACCATTTTCTGCCACCGCCGCCCCTCAAACCACCATTAGCCACCTCTTCCGCCACTTCCGTCGCTTCTTTCTCCTCCCATTCTATTCCGCGGACCCTCCTCTACCTTCCTCTACCTTTCTTTTCCCCTTTCTCCCTCTTATCCTCTCTCTTTCTTCTTCTCTCCCATTCGACCACCACTGCCGCCGCCGTGCGCTGCCACCTTTGGCTTTGCCGCCACTCTCATTCAACTCCTCTCCCTCTAGGCAGTCTTAAACACCCCATCTCCACCTCCATTTTGCCTCTCCTTTTCCAACCATTTAACTTTCCCCTCTTTCTTCTCTTTTTTCAGCCACCACCGCCACTGCCGTGCATCACCGTAGGTGCCACCTATCCCCTTTAGCCTAAGGTTGAACCCTAGATCCTCTCAGCCCTTTTCCCTATTTTTACAAGCCTTAAATTATTTTATTTTATTTATTTGAATATAAATAATAATAATAATAATAATATTATTATTATTATTATTATTATTTAATATGTATTATTAGTATTAGTATTATTGTTTTTATTATTATTTCTGTTTGGCGCAGAAGCCTTATTATATTTTTATTTTTATTTTTGTTATTATTATTAGTGTTGTTTCTATTACTATTATTAATATGTGTTTATTATTATAATTATTATTTTTATTATTACTATTTCGAATTACTATTATTATTACTTCATTATTAATATTACAACTACTTTACTATTAGCTTTGCTATTATTATTATTTTTTCATCATTATTAATATTAATAAATTTGGTTATTTATTTTACTAATATTATTATTAGTATTATTTTGGTAAAGGGGCCGAATCCCTTATTTCACTATGTTTTGAGTAATTCCCTTATTATTATTATTATTGTTACTATTTTTATTATTCTTGTTAATATTAATATTGATATTATTTTTAGTATCTTTGTTATTATTATTTTAGTATCATTATTATTATTAGGGTAAATTTTTTAACCCTATATTATCAACTTCTATAACATTTCTATTATTTCTTATATCTTTAGTAAAGTTAGTAATTAGTTAATGTTATTTTATTAATATCTTATTTTTTATCAAAAGCCTAGTCTTATATTAAGTTAGTGATTAATAGTATTTTTGATAGGAGGGAGTCTAATTTTAGCTTGTCCCTCATAATAGGCAAAATCAATCAAAACCCTAAGGAGGCGTAGGAGCGTGCTTCAAGACCGATGTCGTTTTAGGTAAGGGGTGCTAAGGCCATATATGTATTATGTGACTTTATGCTATGCATGCCATGTGATATTAATTATAGTGTATTTCATGTGAATATTGTATAATTGCTATTAATACAACATGATTATGGAGTTGAGGTATATTGGTGTGAATAAATTGTGGCATGAGAATTATGTGTATAATTGTGTTACTATTATTGTATGATATAGCCTTAAGACATGCATGTTAGGATTGTAAAATAATGATAGAGAGTGTAACAATGTAGTGTTAAGGTTTTACATGAAATGGCATGGTGTTAGGGTTCTGCATAAAATGGCATGGTGTTAGGGTTTTGCATGAAATGGCATAGTATTAGGGTTTGCATGAAATGGTATGGTGTTAGGGTTTTGCATGAAATTTGTATGGTATTAGGGCTTTGAATGGTAGTATTAATGTGGCATGGTATTAGGGTTGCATGGATTTAGGGTTTGCATGGGGTCAGGGTTTGCATAGAAGTATGGTTTACGTGGAGTTAGGGTTTGCATGGGAGTTAGAGTTTGCATGGAAGTATGGTTTACGTGGAGTTAGGGTTTGCATGGGAGCTAGGGTTTGCATGGAGTTAGTCATGCATGTCTGGGCAAATGTTTATGAATAAAATATTTAAGACACTAATGATTTAAAGCAAAATATTATTGAGCCGGGTCTAGCCAATCCACCGGTTAGGAATAGTGGTTAGGGTTTTTCCCTATAAGTGTCTGATCCACCGACAATAATAGTGGTGTGGACTTTGTCCCACAAGTGACTGGACCATCAGCAATAATAGTGGGGTGACTTGAGCTCAATATATACAAACCAAAGTTGTTAAGACTCTTAAAAATTACTAATTACTCACAGTGGAACACCATGTGAGTAGGAACCAACCAATCCACCAATAAGGAATAGTGGTGTGGACTATTGTCCCTCAAGTGACCAGCCCACCGGCTAAAATAGTGAGGTGTTCTTGTACTTGCATGGATTCAAAAAAAAAAAGGGCATGGTGTGTATGAAATTCTGATAAAAGAAAGATTAAATAATTAATCTGGACCTTTTTGGGCCTTATGTGTGGACTTATTGATTATATGCTATAGATTTCACTATATGCTTTTATGTATCACATGTGTGGGTCATAATTTTATGTTGATCATTATCCTACATGATTTGATGTGTTATATGCCGGCCTTAGTACTCGGTTACCTTACTCAGTACATAGCGTACTGATCACCCGTTTCATGGGTGCTGCTCATTCCCACGAGTAGTATGCCCTTTTGACCTTATGCAGGTGGGCGGGGCATCAATCGGGGCTAAGTGTTGAGCATGTTTGACTCAAAGTTCAAGAGTGTCATGGTTGTATTCATTCTTTATGTGATTTATATCTGCTTGTTATTTCATTTGTATCGAATTTATCGTTTTTGATTTTTTACCTTGCATTGAGTATTTCAAATAAACCTTTTATCGGTTATAAGCTCATTTTCTTTTGGATACTAATTATAATTCTTTACGCGTACTCTGATTTTTGAATGTTTGATCCTTTCTAATTCTTTATGAACTGTGGGTTTGAGTTTAAATGTTACTCTTTTCTTTTAGCCTTAGCACTTGGTACTAAAACGGTCGGAGAGAACCGATTTGATTTAAGTAATTCTATTTAATGACTTCCACTTTTCAAAAAAAAAGTAGTGACTTTGGGGGTGTTACATTAAAGATAGAGGGTAAAAATAACATTGACAATGGTTAAGCATCCGTTGTCAAAGCTAAAAGATAGCAGATAAATGGAGCATTTACAACGGTTAAATACCTATTATCAAAGTTAAAAGACAGTAGATAAATGGATCATCCACAATGGCTAAACAACAGCTATGGAAAGCAAAAGAAATTAGGTAAATATTACATTTACAACATTTAAATACCCATTGTCGAAAGTAAAAGACAATGGGTACACTGAAGATTGATAACGGTTAAACAATCGTTGTGGAAAGCAAAAGACATCGGGTAAATCTTACATTTATAACGGTTAAATACCCATTGTTGAAATAAAAGATAGCAGGTATGCTGAAGAATGACAACGATTAAACACCCATTGTGGAAAGAAAAAGACAGTGGGTAAATCTTACATTTACAATGGTTAAATACCCGTTGTCAAAAGAAAAAGACAGTGGGGACGCTGAACATTGACAACAGTGAAACACCCATTGTAAAAGATTTTCCACAACGGTGATCGGAACCGTTGTCTTTTAAGCCTCCTAAAGACATCGCATACATGTAAAACGGTTGTTACCCATTGTAGATTATACACAGAACCATTGTCATTGACAACTTATGTTGTTGTGATAATCTACATAAAAACCTAACTACGACATGTATTCTTAACAATAAGGACACCATGCACTAAGCAGGAAATCCTAAACTGCCTCCTCTGAGATCACCAAAAGATTACCTGTGAAAGCAAGGATATTTCATAATTAGAACTTAAGAATAAGAATCAAGGGAAAATTTAAGGTGAAGGTGGGTGGAAATGGAAATAACCAAAATAAGTCAAAAGCTCAGATTACATGGAAGTGTGGTGGAGGTTATGGCAGTCCTATGGTGGTTTTAGGGTGGTGTTTGAGTAGACCATAGGTATGCTTAGAAGGGAGAACATATGTGCCATATAAAGGGCATGATAGTGGAATGAAATACATATATGGATCAAGAGCTGGGAAGGCACACTAGAGTGTGTGAAGTGCATAGGCAGGAGTGAGGTGCCCACGTCTATGTGCCAAACTTCTATAAGAGGGCACAAATAGGGTGTGCGAGTTTGCACGACCCTATGTCTCAACAAAAATGAATATAACATGATGAGGAATAAGGAAAAAAGTGGCATGGGGTAGAAATGGTAGGCAATGATGAGGAGTGATGATGAGGTGATAATGGTGGTTGGTTTTCCAAGGTAAAGGTGGTTCATGGTGGTTAGTGGTGGTTTTGGTGGCGTTAAAGTAGAGAAAGAAAGGAAGAGGAGGAAGGAAGTGGTTGAGCTAGCTTGCTTGATAGAAATGGAAGGATAGGGAATGAGTTGGTTGAGCAATAAATGAGGTAGTGTGTGTGTGTTGTGAGGAGTGTATATATGTATATATGCACAAACATTCATGGCTGGAGTGAATCGGTCAAAGAGGAGAAGGTGTACACATGCAAAGGAGAAGGTAGGACACATGCAATGGATGGGGTGCATGATCAGGTAAGGCTGGGCATAATTTCAAAAGGAAATATCCATTGATTTGAGGGATATGATAGTTGCTAATGATGGAGGTAGGGGAGGTAGATTGGTAGCATGGCAAAGGTAGATATGGTCGGGAAAATTTTACATAGGTAAAGGAGGAAGAAGAAGGAAAAAGAAGTTGATGGGACTGGGGAAAAGAAAATGAAAAATAAATAGGAGAAAAAGAGAAAAAAAAGGAAAAAGGTGAGTGTGATAATGGTTAAGGTTGGATTAAAAAAAGTTTGTTAGCTAGATTAGGTAAGATTAGGATATTAATCATTAGGGATTAATGTTAGGTTAAAAATATAATTTACCTGAAATAAAGTTTAGGATTAGGTTATGATTTTGGATTAAAAATTAGGGTAAGGTGAAAATATAAACTCCTCAACATTAATATTGGCTTCAAGTATTAATTATTTAAGATTAAATTTATATCTATGTCTATATATATATATTACAATAGAATGGAGCAGATGTCAAGCTCATTTTTGATATGCCATTTACCAAACAAACTCGAAGGGCTGGTCCAAATTTTTTTAAATAACTATTAATATAATTTTAAAATGAAAATATAATTAAATAGAATAATAATTAAGACTCAAAATGATTTTTTTTATGAATTTATTACAATTAAACATGCTTAATATATCAGTAACTATTAAAACTCAAGTTTTATCAGTAATTTCTAATAGAAATAGTAAAGATATTCTAATATTCACCAAAATAATTTAGATAATTATTTTTTTAATTTTTAGACCAAAAATATTTTTGAATAAATTATTTTGAAAAGAGTTTTAAAAGTTCAATTAGCTAAAAAAATCCTTACGGAATTGAAAATGAGAAAAATGTATGCCTATGTCTTTATTGAAAAATTAAATGCTAAAGTTAGCTTTATATATCTTAGAAAAATCTTAGCAGAAGGTTGTCCACAAAAATTATGACATTTAAAAATGATTTTCCAAGCCTTGGAGGTGAATCCATGTGCATGTGTCATAAAAGTGTTAATCGGAATACTAAGTTTTAAAATTAGTTATATCACCCAAAAAATAGAAACAAACCTTAAAATGTTGTTTACACCTAAAAGTATTCTTTTTTAATTTCAAACCTTTTGAATTCAGAAACATCCTAATTTGGTCTATTATGTTTATTGAACCTTATATTGGATTGGACAAGAAACCTTTTTGATACCTTTCCCTATAGAACTTTGAAGCGTGGGAGGTCATTATAACATCCCAAATTTGCTACTAAAATAGTTCATTTTTCGTTGAAGTATATTACCAAAATAACTCGGTGTTATAACCCTAATCTACATAATTTTGGCTTATCTCACCATTCTTATGTCAATCACAAAACAAAACAGTTAAAATTTAAACCATGATAAATAAAAAATGAGAGAAGTTTTATAAACATAAATATAAGTTGGAGATTAAATCCAATTACAATATCCAAAAATACAGAGAAAAGGGATACCAAGAATCTAAAAAGGTATTCAAGTCAAATACCATCTAGATAACTTAACTTTATGCCCAAAAGCCCTATTACAACAAATCACTCTACCCCATACAAAACATCATAGGCTATAAAATTATCCAGCAAATCCTCATCAACCTATGCACAAACATCTAGGTTATCTACTCATGGGAATGAGCAACACCCATGAAAGGGATGGTCAATATGCTATATACTGAGTAAGGGGACAATACAATAGAGCAAATGATACATACTATTACATGCATACACAGTATAAAGTAAACTACATTCTATTATTTTATTTACACTGATTTTATGGACCCCACTATTCTTAAATCGACGAAAAGGTCTAGAGAACCTCTCAAGGACAATACATTTGAGCCACTATTATCATTTGGTTGAATGGACCCAACACTTATCAGACAAAACGTTCCTGAGCCACTATTGTTAAATAGGTGGAATAATCTAAAGCACCTTTTAAGGACAACACACCTTGGCCATTATTATCATCAGGCGGAACAAACTCAAAACCTCAGGTGTGACTCACGTAATCTTCCACTTTAAATAATTAATGACTTATCCGTTAGTTACTTATCACAAATCATTATCATTCATGTTGAGTTTAGGACTCCACGATTCTTAACCTAGTGGAATAGGTTAATGCACCTCTCAAGGAAAATACTCTCTTGAGCCACTATTATCTCAAGTGAAAATGACCCAACACTTCTCAAGGAAAAACACACATGAGCCACTATTCTTAAACTAGCATAATGGTCTAGAGTACCTCACAAGGATAACACACCTGAGAGACTATTATCGTTTGGTGAGATAGACTCAACACCTTGGCCCAACTCATGTTATCTTTCACTTTAAATGATTAATATCTTATTCATGATTGATTTTATGGGTAAAAAATAGCAAAATCAAGTAAAGCATAACCACATAGATATCAAGGACATCCCTCAAAGAAAAAGTCCATAAGTTCCCTAAGAAACCCTAATTTCACACTATATTCATAACTTCATCCATATTTATTATTTATCCACAAAATATGTTACATCTTAATAAAATATTATATTTATCAACATATCCAAAATTTAAGGTCTAAACCCCATGTATTACACATGCAATAATAGACCTACTCAAAAGTTATTATTTACGAGTCTTATAAAACCCTAATTTCACAAATACGTCATAACTTTTTCCCATATTGCTCATATAACTACCAAATTCAATATATGTTCCTAAAAACAAAATATTCACAATATATCCAAAAATTTAGGTCTAACTATAAATTTCCACATAGATGGTAATAACATCCCTATTTTAGGGTTACAATTCCCAAATTAAACCATTCTCTCATTTCATTGAAATTAGACCATTCATGACTACTCCAAACATTTCTCATAATTTTGTTAGCATATTTTAATCCATCTGACACATTAAAATACCAGAATTTCCATATTAAACCCATACTGACCAAAATACCCTTAATAATAAATAAACACCTTATTTCATAAAGGCCTTATGTGTTTGATGTCATTATTTTCAAATCCTCAATTTATTACACAACCTCACATATTAAATATATCCATTTACCACTTACTATATTTATTCAAACGCATATTACAATACCATATATCATACTGATTCACTTAGGGCTCACAACATAAGAGTTATCCTTATCCCTAGGGTGTGTTGTCCTTGCAATTTGCTCCAGACCATTCCACCGATTTAAGAATAGTGTCACAAGTTCATTTTGCCCTGATAAGTGTTGGATTTGTTCCACTAGACTATAATGGTGGCATAAGAGTGTTTTTCATTAAGAGGTGCATTAGCCTGTTCCAATAGATTAAGAATATTGCCTTATCTTTAGTCGCACCCTCTTTGACACAATCACTCACCACCCTTTCACCACTCCCACTATGCTGCACCAACTTCTAACCCAACCATATATGGTCTCTAACACCACCAACCAGCCATATAACTCCCCTTGGTTTCATCATCCCTTCACACAAGCCTTCACCATTTGCACCAATCTCATATGCAACTCGAGATTTTCAAATTTGCTTTGTTTTTGCTTCTTTTCTACTCTCCCCGCCATATATTTTCCTTAGTTAATTTCCTAAGTTCTAATCTTATTATATATTTGGATTTTAGGTAATTTTCTGGTGCTATTAGAGGAGGATTCTAAGGTTACAAGTGCTTAGAGACTAATGACGTTTTTGGTAAGGATACAAGTCATAACTAAGGGCTTGTGTGCAATGTGTATATTTCTGTGAAATATTATGTTTGGTATTATTATATAGATAATGTTATTATGATAATATTTTGGTATGACATGTTGTATTTTATGATGGAAAAGTGAGAAAATGTGAAAGCATATGATTGTGTTTATTGTTGGTTGTTGGGTGTGAACAAAGTCCCATATTGATAAATACGAAGGAGTTGGACTAATATATTAATATAGTGGGCTAATTATCCTATTAACAATTGGTTTTATGATGTAACTTCACTTGAGCTTATATATAGATATGGTATTTGGCTTGGGCTAGGCCCAATTTTGTTCCCAACAGTGGTTAAGTCTGGTTTTTAAGTCAAGAAGGTAGGAATGAATCATTATCTAAATTAGGTTATGATGTTTGACTTGTTTGTGTTTGTGTGTGTGTTTTTTGGTTAAGTATTTTCATGATTATATGTGTTGGAGGTTACAATTCATTCATATTGGGATTCGTGGTTTTATTTGTGAAATTATGGACATTTTAGCTATATTAAGGGCAACTTGATAAATATGGGTTAAATATGTAATTATTGACATTTTAATGTGTTAATTGGGTTAAAATATGCTAGATATATTTTTTGGAATATTTTGGGTAATTATGAATTTCCTAAGTCCAATAAAATGAGAAAATGACTTAAATTAGAAATACTAACCCTAGATGCGAAGTCATTATCGTGTATATGAAATGTTTGACCTATACCTTGATTTTTAGATTTTTTTAGTATTGGAATTTAATGAATATATATTATATTCTGTAGTTATATAATTCTTATGGGAAAAGTTATGCCTAAATTATGAAATATAGGTTTCATAGGGATTTCTAAATAATAACCCTAGGGGCAAGTCATTATCGCATATGCAAGACGTTGAAGTTAGATATTGATTTTTGGATATTAGGGATATGTACTAAATTTGTTGGTAAAATGATTATTATATAATAATTGTACTTAACTTTTGATGTTAGGGTTTCTTAGGGGAGATAAGGGTCTTTCCCTTGAGGGGAAAGTCTCAAAATGCATTAGGTTATGTTTTATGTGTAATAGGAGTGAAATAATTATCCCTATATTTTATATATCTTGTATAATTTATTTGAGACTAAATTTTTCCCTAATTAATACCTAATTTAGTTCTTAATTTGATCTAAAATAGGTATTTCATTATCAATATTGTTATTATCTTAAAATATATGATATAAAAGGCATAAAATAGGGGGATTTTCCACCCCTATTACCCCAATATCAAATAATCCCTAAGTTGTATTAAGTGCCTTGAATATCTACATGTATGTATGTATGATAATCTTGAGATAAGTAATAATGAATAAGATATTAATCACTTAAAGTGGAAGATTATGTAAGTTAGGACCAAGGTGTTGTGTTTGTTCCACCTGATGATAATAGTGGTTGAGGAGTGTTTTGTCTTGAGAGGGGCTTCAGACCATTCCAATGGTTTAAGAGTAGTGTCTAGGAGCATGTTGCACTGGTAGATATGGTATATGTTCCACCGGATAATAATAGTGGCTCAAGTGTGTTTCCATTGAGAGGTGCTTTAGTCTGGTCAACTAGATTAATAAAAGTGGGGTCTTTGAATTTAATGTCAATAAGAATATTGATTATGATTATATAAAATAAACACAATGGATAAGACATTAATCACTTAAAGTGAAAGATTATATGATTCAGGGTTAAGGAGATGGTGTCTGTTCCACTAGATTATAATAGTGGCTCAAGTGTGTTCTGCCCTCAAAGGTGCTTCAATTAGTTTTGTCATATTAAGAATAGTGAGGACCCTAAACTCAATGTAAATAAAAATATTGATTATGACTATACCTAATAATGAGATTATGATTCAATTCACCTCTTGCATAATATCATGTTTAATCATTATGCATGCTTATTCTTCTTTATGATCTCATGCACTCTATGTAACCCTACTATGGTTGTATTGTTATCTTATTCAGTACATAGATTAGCGATTGTCCTTTTTCATGAGTGTTTCTCTTTTCCACGAGAAGATACTCGTTGTTTTGTAGGTAATTGTGGATTACTACTTTTAAGGTGCTTACCTTCAGTGAGCATTAATCGAATTGGTATAGGGTATGGTTACCTAAATATCACTATTTCTCTATGTACTCTTTGTCCTATATTTTCATTATACTTTATCCCTTATCTCTATTTCATAACCTTTATCATGATGGAATAAAGGTCACCTCATCCTTAAGCATCATTACCTTCTATAGAGCCCTTAGGTCACCTATAGAGTATATTAGGGTTTTACTAGGACAATGTGACACACTAAACCAAACCAAATTGAGGACTACTACCTCATATTTAGGGTATCTAACTCTAAATCATAAGCATTTCCAATCTCATGGTCTTCCACTTTAAATATTAATATTTTATTTGGTGATTATACAATATCCCTCAATACACAACAAATTCAATTCCAAATTTAACCATTTTCTTTTATTTTCAGCTATTTAAGTCAACTCTAAGGTCAAAGATCTAAGTTAAAGTCAAAATCAACACTAAGGTTGATCTAGGAATAAAATAAGGTCATCCTAGTTCAAATATTCACATTCAGGCTCATTAGGTCTTCTTGACCAAAATGCCCTTATATGTGATATACTTATCAAATTCTTACTTTAATACCATTTGTTGTTAGAATTAAATAAAATTTGTGGCATAACTAAATAACATAAAAATAATTACTTTAGAATTAAATTCCACCTATGGAAAATTTTAGAAATGAAAAAAATTAACATTTCACATGTAGAACCCTAATCATATATATCTAGCAAACCATTATTTACATACTTATTATTCTCAACATGATACAATATATAGTAGGCATATATGGTGGAAAATTATATATTTTATGTGAAAAGACTAAGATATCAGTAGAGCATGCAACACTTTAGTCACTTATAATTTTACATAAACATGCTTAAATCTCAACATATTATACATCAAAATTTAAGTAAAACATGTGTAGAATCTAATGGTAAATTCAAAACTAATAAATAAGGTATTGGATAGGACATAAAATCCCTTAGCCTATCCACCCCTACAATATATGCATAATTATTTTACCACAAAAAATCCTATTCTAGCATTCTATCATATACACCTTAAAACACATAAAATTAACCATGCTCCTACGTAAAAATACATGGTCACATGGAAAAATTAATAACAATATATGGTGCATGGCTATTTTCATGGAATTACAAGGGATCAAATTTCCACATAAGCTTATCATAGAAACCCTAAATCATGTTATCACATGATTTTAGCATATGGGTTACCTACTTACGTCCTTCTAAGAGAAAAATGAAAAAAGATAAAAGAGCACCACAAACCCTAGCTCCTAACTATACCTCATTTTCCTTAAAAAAAACAAAGCACAACATGATAATTAGAATCTACCATAATAAAATAATAATACCACAACAAAATAATAAGTTAACAATAATAATCATAAAAAATCAAAATGGAAAATATCCATACCCAAGCAATGGGTGGCACAAGAAGAAGAAAAAAAATAAGGAAGTAACTCTATTCAATTTTCTACCAAATGAAAAACGTATATCTTTAAGAAAAAAGACGACAAGGCTAGATAAGGGATCAAGAGAAGAATAACCAACAAATAAAATGAAGGGAAGAGAAGGAGGGTGTTTCATTTTCATCTTGGATAACAAAGGGGGAGGTGTTCTTCAACACTACGGAAAACCTCAAAGAAAAGAGGAGAGATGATATAGCAAAAAGCATCAAGTGTGTGACTAGATGAAGACCTAAGGCATAGAGGCATAAGGATGGGAATGGGGTTTGAAAATCATCAAGTTAGGAGAGAGAAAATTCTAACCAAAACTTACTTCATTCACACTTGAATGACGAGGTTGAGTGTAAGTATAAGGTATTAAAGAGCGGGTAAGAGATGAGATGAAGTGATTACCACTAATATCTTGGAAAAAGGTAATGGAAAAATTAAGAATCTGGTCAAAGTGAGGGGAGATTGGTAGGAAGTTAACAAGGATGAAAGGAAGGGCCATAAATTAAAACAATACAAAAATGTGCATAAAAATCATACAACCTAACACCCAAATGCACTTTGTTCATCTACCCAAATCCCTCCTATGCTCCGAGCTTTGTCTCTGTTTCTGGTTATATACTCACAGGCTTTGGTTAACCACCCAGCATAAAAAATTATAATATTCCACTTTAACCTAGTTAACTTAAACCATCTTCCACCCCAAACAAAACATATATAATAAACACATTAAATACATATTATCCATCTATTAATTCTTTGATCAAATTCATATAACACATTAAGTTTCAATTAGGTTCCTAATTAGGGTTTATGATAATAATAAAAAGGTATTACAGTACACATGATCAATGGTGTTATAGCATCTAAACAAGTGTAGTATTAGTATGCAAGTATTTAGTAAACCCCACCAACACATTTGAGTTAACATACACACATAACATATATGAATATGGTAAGGATCATGTGATAATATATTAAAATGTATACAATGACAAAGATAATTCATGCTCATAATCAAGGGGCATACATAAGATTAAGGAGTTGATTTGAAGAAAAAAAACAATCCATTTTTTTTATTACACACTTTTCATTTGATACCAAGAGGAATCTCACCATGTTTCCATCAATGATACAATATAAAGCTAATTGAGCATAAGAAACCCACCAAACCACCTCAATAACCCAATTATTAAGTGTATATATTAGAGTTCAAATAAAGCGTTAACGATAGAGGGCTTCTACTTCTTCATATAGGATAACATATCCTAGAGAGTAATTGCAACCAATACAATATCTTTCACTTTAATTTTTAATATTTCATTCAAGACACATCCTTGTCATTCCCACACAAAAATAATTCTTAAAAACTATTTATGTGAATCCATTACGCTATAATTAGCATTAAAAACACCACTAGGCACTAAGCCAAGCCACCACTTAAACCAACTTTTATTACTTATTTTATCTTAGTTAATATTAGGTTCAAACATGGTGAAATAGTACATATTAAAATAAATAACATAGAAAAATCCTAGACCAACAAATGGATTGGCAACTAGACCAGTATACTATTCTAGTACAACCACATAGAAATACCATAGTTATAACAGACAAACCAGTTGATTGGTATGGAAATACTAGTGGATTAATCCTACCACTAGAATAGTTAATACCATGAATAATGAATTAATTTTAGGTGAAGGAAACAAATTTATGAGAAAAAAAGCTAGTGGATTGGCAGATCAAAATTGTAATACACCATTTTTAGAAACCTTATTTCTAAAATGATAATTTTGTGTAATGAGTTATAATAATTATTTTATTATGGTGAGTGTTAAATGTGTTAACTTTGTGGATATCATTATGGAATATTTTATATATAAATTTGATTAGGTTAAACATCTATATAGAATTTGGATTATAAATTTTAACCATAGTTGGGACCCAAACTCATATCCATTTTACCCAGGAACCCTAATTCCGTTAATCGAATATGTTTCCTGAACTAGATTTTTCTATATAGAATCCTACCTTATTTTTTGTAGTCTTCCCCATACCCTCCTTCCCTGGCACAATTTCCCCCCAAATGTCAACTTTCTCCACTACTTTCCCATTCCTCTTCCCATGTATTACTTATTTTTGTCATGCTGGACTTTGCCATTGAACGCTAATGCCCATATAAGCTCCTCTCATCCTATATTTTTATTTTGATCCATCTAAAACCAAGACTGCGTATGTTCTTCTTCTCCATTTCCTATACCATCTTTTATTCTTCTTCTTTTTCTCCTTTCTCCCAATCTTTGTTTTGTTCAAACCAATGCCACCCCACCACCAACCACACAACAGCACCTTACCACCAACAATAACCCAACCACCACCTTTTCCCCAACAAAAAATGAGCATAACCACCCCATGTGTTCCCCTCATCGCTGACAACCATCACCACCCCAAATTGCTTATTCTTTTTTTCCTTATTATGCTCTGTTTCCTTTTTCATTAGAGATCATTCTTGTGCACCTTTGCATGCCCCAACCGTGCCTCCCTCACATGACACACACTCAATCCATACACAACCCATGCAATTCTCTTATCATTTTATCCTTTCACGCTTATGCGGTTTGAGCACAACCAGCTTGTGCATACCCATTTCTCTAGACCCATGCATGTGTTGCATACATGACTGTGTTCCATCCTAGAACAACCATGCTTATATGTGCATGTCA
Source organism: Tamarix chinensis (assembly GCA_030549775.1). Taxonomy (NCBI): domain Eukaryota; kingdom Viridiplantae; phylum Streptophyta; class Magnoliopsida; order Caryophyllales; family Tamaricaceae; genus Tamarix; species Tamarix chinensis. The sequence continues at coordinate 73,497,132 of CM060179.1, read as the reverse complement.
TCACCCATTCATCATCCTAGTTTTTTGTTGATTTTTGTATTATATTGAATGCTAATGTATATGGTGTTGGGTGTTAATTTCTTAGGTGATCTTTGTGGCTTTGTGGAGAAGATGACCTTTTGTGATTTTTGTGTAGCTTAGATTTAGGTAAATTCAATCACTCATGAGATAGTAGAACTTGTGTGCGAGTATAATAGGCCATTTAGATCTAGGATTATGCTATGGCTTATATCATGAAATGTATATATAAAATTGTTAAATGATAACCTATACATCCCTAGGTACTTTTTCTAGAGTTTTAACCTTACCAAGATATTATAATTATGTTATGCTAAGCACCCGTCGTTATCATTGCATATGTAGCTATAGTTGATAAAAATAACATGAGCTTATGCATGCATGATTAGGGTTAAAATATGATAATTGTTATTCGCATGTTCTAAGATTAGAAATGTTTCCTTACATGTATCATGATATTAATTACCCCTATTAAATAATGTATTATGATATAAATATGTACATATGTGTTGCATGTAATATATGATACATTAGAATCACATTATTGGGGTTTGTACGCGTAAGTTACTAAATGCATGAAAAGTGAAAAATATAGTCAATTGCTAAATCATAAATATTATCTATGTGCTACAATATTATGAACTATTATCTTTTTTCCTTTTGTCACAAATTTCTCGTAAGAATAATGTTTAGTATGAAATTGGAAACTAATGGTGAAATTAGGGGTGTGAGGGCATTTTAGGCATTTTTGACCTAATACACCAATTGTGAATAATTTGATATATGATGACCTTAGAATTTTGTTGGGTTAACCTTAGTGTTGAATTTAACGTTGACATAGATCGATGACCTTAGGGTTTACCTTAAAAATTAGAAAGAAAGGAAAATGGTTAAGTATAGAATAAGAATTATTGTTCTATGTGTGAAATCTATAATCACTCTATAATATACTAATTCTTAAAGTGGAGGATATCGATTTTAGGAATGGTTGCTCTCTATGGATAGTTACCCTAGAGATGAGGTAGGATTCCTCAGCTTATTTGGTTCACTTGTGTGTCAATGTGCCTTAGTAAAACCCTAGTATACTCTATAGGTGACCTACAGGTCATATAGGGGTTATTAATACTTAATCATTAGGTGTCCTACATGAGGAAGTTATTGTGTCACCTTGTGCACGAATAGGAAAAGAGAGTTGTTATGCTTTTGGATTAGATGGTTGGGAGGAACTATAATGCCTTGTGTGTTGTTTTAACTAGTGTACTTTTATATCTCTACATTTTTATTGTATCCTCTTAATTAATTAAAAATTAAATTACCTTTGTGTAAGAATACAAATGGATTGTTCTGGCTTATTATTTTAGTAGCTATTGTTGTGCACTACTTGGTTCGGTATGCGGATTGGTAGTTGCCTTAGTACCCTACCTCTGTATTTGGAATTAATATGGATTTGTTGAATCAGTAGTTCCCTCAATACCCTACCTTGGTTTTAGAATTGATTTGGTTATGTTAATTCAATAGTTGCCTGAGTGCCCTATCTTAGGTTTTGGAGTTGAATTGATTAGTCAGTTGTGGTCACAGATTATTATACGACTATTTTGTACGTTATGATGATGTGAATTAGTTAAGTATGATTGGTTGCTAAGCATGAGACTTAGATGTTGTATATACTGACCAATGATTATCGTATGTTGTTTTGGTATGTACTTTGTGCTTTGAGTATGTTTTTGGATTATGGTGTGCTTATGTGTGATAGGTGCATATTTTATGGAATTATTTGATGTATATTGGTCTATCTTATGCTATTTGTTATGACAATTTCACCATTTTCCTTGAGCTTTCTCTATTGGCCTATTTTTGTAGGAAAAGAGGTAATTTAGGCTGATAATTAAGGAAAAGAAGTAGAATATGTGAAGCAAGCTTGGAGTAATGGAAATTTAGATGTACCATCATGCAAGATACTTAAAGATAAATCATGTGAAGAAAAATCAAGAGAAGACCATAAAGAGACGGGGAATATGTGGGCTCTATATTTATGGAAATACAACCTATTTTTCCTTAATCCTCCCCCACGTGATCCATTAATTCTTCTTCTTTTCTCCCACCAGTTGGGCCTGACGCGGCCCAACCCACCTCTCCTTCTCCTTCCTTCGCGGCCCAACGCTGTTGCCTCCTTCATGCAGCATCCCAACGATGCGTTTTGACTCGCTTCCGGTTGAGACGTTGCGTCTAATTTAATGACCAAATTAACAAGTACTGACCGGCCAGTTCTGTCCCTTTTCTTTTCTTTCCCAGTTGACCGGTTCACCCCCTCCCTCCTTCCTTCCTCCTCCCTTCTCCTCTGTTGATGCAGCCTGCAACTTCCGCCCCCAAAAATGGCGGTGCCAGCCATGAGGACTTTTACCAGCTGATTCACCCCTCTTTTTCTCCCTCTCGACTCGCACATTAACTTGGCATGATCAATTATCCTCAACTCTCGCTCGTCCCCTCTCTTTTGCTTCACGAAATTTCAACCCCGACCCAAACAATCGTTGGCCAATTTCTGCCACCGGCCACCCAAACCCTAGCATCCAATACCATCCTATCGACCTCCAAAACCCTAATAACCAATATAAACTCTATAAATAGCCTAGTTGTGGATGTTTTTGAAGTTTCTTCTTTCCCAAAACCCTAAGTGAGAACCATCCGCCGCCGCAACTTCAGATGCATCTTCCGCCGTCGATAGCCAACCTCAGCGCCACCGCCGCATTCCAAATTCTTCCTTGCAATTCCCTCTAGCTAACTAAACCCTCCACATCCTTCGATTCTTCTTGCACGAGCTGTCATAGCCATGCGAAATCTCCTGCCCATCTCGCAAAAATCTGTACCCCGCAACCTTTAAGCTGCCTTCTACCACCACTACTGCCACTTCTATTGCCCCCTGCACCACCCAAAAACTCCCTCTAATTCTCCTCCACCAAACCATAGCTTTATTTTCTCTTTTCCCTTCCTCCTTCCCTCTTTTTCCTCATCTTTTGCCCTCTTAGACTCTTTTTCCGGCCACCGCCGTGCACCACCGCCGGTGCCGCCCATCCCTGCCGACTCAAGGTGAAACCCTAGACCTTCTTAGACCTTCCTTTATATTTATTTACATTTATTCTATTTTTATTAAAATTTTATGGTTATTTAATTATTATTATTATTGTTGTTGTTGTTGTTATTATTATTATTATTAGATGGAATATTAATGCTAAATTTTCTTTGTAGGGTAGAGAGTAGGAAGAAAATAATTAGGGTTATTAGTTTTGAAGTTTAGGTATTATTTGAATTATTATATGTTTTATTACCATTCTTATTACTATTATTATTAATATTATTATTAGTATAATTATTTTTATTATTATCTTTAATTATTCTGGAAGGGTAGAGACCTAAATTATTTTATTATTATACGCACATATGCTTTATAGTATTATTATTACTATTTTATTATTATTAATAATGATATTATTATTATCTTTATTATTTTAATATTATTATAAATAATATATGTTATTTATATTATTGAATAGTATTTCATTATTTAGGGGTAGGGTCAAAACCCTACCTTGTAATTTTAAGGCTTAGATTATTATTATTATTAAGATTTCTATTAATATTACTATTATTAGTAATAGTTTGTTATTATTAAAATTATTATTATTATTATTATTACTATTATTATTATTATTATTATTATTATTATTATTATCATTATTATTATTACCTTTACTAACTTTATTTTGGTGAAGGGTAAAAACCATTATATCACCTTTTTACCTTAAATTATAATAGTATTTTATGAGTATTTTAGTAGTATTGGGTGTAGTTAATTAAGAACCAAGACTTAGGATAAGTTAGAAGCTAATAGTATTTTAGGAGGGAAGCTAATTCTAGTATTTTCCCCCATAATAGGTGAGCCCAGTCAAAGCCCTCAGGTGGAATAGGAGCATGCACCAAGACCGGTGACCTATTAGGTAAGGGTGTTACTAAGGCCATTTGTGTGTTTATATGCATTATTTGCTTCTTATGCCATATATTCTATGTTATCATTACTAATTATGTCGTATATAATATGATGTGGAGTTCACGTATGATCTTGGGTTGTTATATGGCTTGTGTTTTATTGTATGTGATGATATGTGATGTGGCCTTAAGACATGCATGTTAGGGTTCGCATGATGTTATTAATATTGCATGGAAGTGTGGTACGTTGCATGGTATTAGGGTTGCATGGAAGTGTGGTACGTTGCATCGTATTAGAGTTGCATGGTGTGGTATGTTGCATGGTATTAGGGTTGCATGGAAGTGTGGTACGTTGCATGGCATTATTAGTGTTGCATGGAAGTGTGGTATGCTGCATGGGAATTAGGATTTGCATGGGAGTATGGTACGTGGAACTAGGGTTTGCATGGGAGCTGGGGTTTGCGTAGGATTTAGGGTTTGCATAGAAGTATAGTTTACGTGGAACTAGGGTTTGCATGGGAGTTGGGGTTTGTATAGGAGTTAGGGTTTGTATAGAAGTGTGGTTTACGTGGAACTAAGGTTCGCATGGGAGCTAGGGTTGAATAGAGTTAGTCATGCATGTTTGGGCGAATATTTGTGAATAAAATATTTAAGACACTAATTACTTAAAGTGGAAGATATTGAGACAGGACCAGCTGATCCATCGGTCAGTAATAGTGGTTAGGGTTTTACCCTATGTGCGACTGATCCACCGATAATAATAGTGGTTAGGGTTTTACCCTATTTTGACTGATCCACCGATAATAATAGTGGTTAGGACATGATGTCCTATATGTGACCGACCCACCGGTTATAATAGTGGGGGATTCCGATCTCAATGAAAATAAACCTGAATTTTGCTAAGGCAAGTAAAAGCTACTAATTACTTACAGTGGAGCACTGTGCAAGTAAGAACCGAACCGATCCACCGGTTAGGAATAGTGGTTAGGGTTTTACCCTATATGTGATCGATCCACCGGTTATAATAGTTGTTAGGGTTTGACCCTATTTGTGACCGATCCACCGATAATAATAGTGGTTGGGGCACGATGCTCCATGTGTGACCGGCCCACCGGTTATAATAATGGGGTGTTCTTGTTCTCGTATGGATTTGATAAAAGGCATGGTGTATATCGTATTCAAATGAAAGAAAGATTAAACCATTAATTTGGACCTTTTTGGGCCTTATGTGTGGGCTTGATGATTATAAACTCTGTAATGCTCTATAAGCTTTTATGTATCATATGTGTGGGTTTAAATTTGTAAGTTGATTTACTATCTTGCATGATTTATGTGCTTATGTGCTTATGTGTTGTCCTTAGTTCTTGGTTACCTTACTCAGTACATAGCGTACTGATCACCCCTTTCATGGGTGCTGCTCATTCCTATGAGCAGAAAGCCCGTCTGACGTGTTTCAGGTAGGTGACGCTTTCTACGATGCCATTGATGTCTATGGGACATTAGGTGGGGCCGAGTGATGATCAGGATGGATCGATAATCAGAGTGACGTGGCCGGTTTTCCCTTGATTTTATTATTACTATCTTATTTACTTATGATTAACACTTTAGAAACAATTTCATGACTGTAGTTACTTCTTCTCCCTAAAAAACTAACTCCTGTATTTCGATTATGTAAAGATTGATGCGCACCTAATTCCCGTATTTTTGAATTTGAATTATTATTAATATTATGAGTTTTTTCTTAGCCTTAGCACTTGGTACTGGAACAGTAGGAGTGAACCAGTCTGGTACTAAGTGTGGCGGTAACATCCCTAGAATTTACGGTTTTTAATTTATAAGTAGTGTTTTGTTTTTAAAAAAATTGTGTAAATTTGGTGGTGTTACAGTATAGTTAATTCATAATTGTTAACATATACATACACAAGTGGCAAATAGGTTATTGATTTAATCTATGTTTATTCATCTTTATAATTACATAATTTGAATAGACTATAATTATGGCTCTAGTTAGCTACTCCTAAATTGTTAATGCTGCCATTAATTAAATCTAGAGATCTTATCCTAGGTTATTAATTGGTTAGCCAACAAATCATAAGCAAACCTAATTTACTTGTAGAAGGGGATGCTAGGAAGCAGACACATGAAAGCTTCTATAAGTTAACATTAGAATTACTACATAACCATTTTAATTGATGATCAATTGATATCCCTATATCAAATATGTCCTTTGATCCCTCTTATCCCATTATTGTTATTCAATTATTGTGTTGAGTGCTAGTTTTTATTCTTATCATTATTAGTGATTAGTTTTCCTGATTCTATAACCGGAGAAATTTAAATGATAATAGAAATTATGAATTATATTGAAGGCTTTATGGGATCGAACCCTACTCACCACTTACTATTTGTGTGTTTCTTTAGGGTTTAATTTGGCGTGTCTATGACAACAAATTAATGTGTAATGTGAGCATGCTACGTCTTGTGAGACATTATGATTTACTTAATATAAGGAAGTTGTACTAATACTGCATTTGTAGATGACTATATGAAGGGCATGGAGTGGTTCGAGGCATACAATAGGGAAAAGGGTAAGTGGAGTCCTTGGGAAGAGGTTTCATTCTCGGAATGGGATTACAAATCTAAGAGTTAGGGAAAATCGATGTTTTACCCTTGGGTACTAGTTTTTATTTTAATATGTTTCCTTTTGACTCTTATGTCCTTCGTATTTTGATTATCATTGTTGTATAGTGAATATTATCCGTAAGTCTTTTCTATGTATTACCTATACTTCCACTACTTATTTAGGATATGACTTATTTGAGCCTTATCGATTGGTATAAGAAATATAAGGGAATCAGACTTATATTAAGTGTAGTGGTAACACTCATTATTTTTGTAATTAACACTTTTATAAAATAAAATTTTAAATAGTAAATTTGGGGGTGTTACAAAAACTAGTGGAGTAGTGCAACCAGTGGACTTGTTGTTTATGGGAATACACATATTCACAACTTGAACAGTTCGTGTTTTTCAATCCAACTTTAAATTATACACACACATACTCTTACACATCCAAACTACATATAAGCATACTACAACATCAATATGACACCACTCATTCTTCAAACATAATCAAAAACCCAAACACATGCTTCAAATCCCTGCATCCAACCAAGGCAAACATGCTTTGAATGTTATAAATTAGATTCCACATTATTAAAAACTCCTTATATAACACATGAAAAATGTAATAAAACTTCAAGATAAAAATGTTATGACTTATCACATAAAAGTGCCTTAGTGTGTATAAAACCCCAAGTTTGAGTTCTAAAAGATACAACCACTCACTTTCATGCATACACACCATGTTGATGCTTTCATGCCTTTTCATACCAATAAGCATGCTTAAAACAAAACCTAACATACTATAATATTCAACATAACACATAAACGTTATGTTAATACATAAGAATTAGTTTCCTAAGTGTAAAGTAAAGTCTTCAAGAAAACAAGAAAAAGGGAATGACCCTTAATCACTCCTAGATTGCTGCCTTGGAACCTTGATTATCTTTACAAAAAAAAGAAAAAAAATCAGTAAAAACTTTTTCAAGTTAAAATAAAAATCATAAAATAACAAATGAAAGAGTAGAAAAGAATTAAAAGCCTTTTATTGGAGTGGATAAGCTTCAGAGAGGTGAATTCAAAGATTTATCTTCACTTCCACTTAACCTTAACCCTTTTATTACTTATGAAAAATGATGAGATGTTACACAAAATAGATTTAAAGTATATTCAAAAGAGAAGAGAAAAATAATATGGGCTTAGACTTAGTTAAGTAAGGAGAAAAAGATAAAACAAATTATGAACACTTAGGAACTTCTTTTGCACTAGAGGAAATGAAGCGATGAAGGAGTGTAAAGGCCAAGAGTTTATCTCTTGTTACCTCACCTATCAATGAGGAGAGAAGGAAGGATGAAAATGATGGTTATAAACCCCACTAAAGTGCTAGTGTAGGGGATGATAATTTGTGATGGGTTAAGAGTGTAAAAGGGTGGTATTGAACATAAGATCTCATAATAAGGGGGAAAAAGGAAGGAATAAGGAGAAAATTATAGTAGCTATTGCTACCGATGCATATGCTTGAGACATATATGGAGGGGAGGAGAGAGGAGTGAGATGTCAAGTTCAAAAAGGTAAAAAAGCATAAAAAACTACTTTTTGATAAAAATCTTATAAATCTTTGAAGTAATCCAACACTTGTAAGAGTTATATTGAAAGTATATCAATTCTAAGAATATATAAGCATTGGAAAATACTTGAATTAAAGCAATGGTCAATCAATTTCTCCAATAAAATCAATGGACTAGTTTTTTTTCTAACAGTTGATTGGTTCATTTGAAAAAAAAAGGTTAAAACAATGGGTATGCCAAACTAGCAAACAAGTCTTCTTATCAAAAATATATTTTATTAAATTATTTTCAAGACAATTTCTAAATATACTTTTAGGAAAATAATTGTATATTCTGGATTATAATTTAATAAATCGAGCTTTTAAAATATATGTTATTATATTTCTTTCCTTTGCATAGTTTAATCATAGAAGTTGTTTGCAAATGTGAAATGGCTAAGTGAAAAACAAAAGTTAAAGATGAAACTTGGATAGTAATTTTGAGAAAATTTTGGATAGCTTCATTATTTGTTGAATTGGAAAGATTAAACTAATTTACGTTTATTCTTGTCATTTAATATAATATATTTTTTATTACAAAAATTATAATAAACAACGAGGGCTTATTCTTCTCCACTACTTTTTAAATATGATTAGATCATAAAATTTTGATTATAATTATAAAGGAAATGATGTACCATATAACTCTAAATATAAGTCTAATATACAATATAACCTTACATTTTTAGGAATACACCAAATAATCTTAAGTTTTTCCCATTACACATCACATGAACTTATGTCTATTTTAGTTGTCAGCTTTCTACCAATATTTAAAAATTTAAGAAAGAATGCACGATAAAACTGTCCGTATATGCCTAAAATATAATATAACATTAAGTTTTAAGAATGCATCAAATAATTATGAGTTTAAACTGCTATCCACCATATTATTTTTCATCGATTTTAGTGGTCATGTTTATAATAATAATTAAAAAAATTTAAAACTAGCCTATGAAATGATCATAGTACTCTTACTTATAATTTATTTATTAACCTTACTTCATTCGAGCCCAAGAAATAAATAAAAATATCATTCCACTAATTACATCTAGTTCACATCATTTTCTCACATTTTTTTTTATCATTTTCTAAGGAGCTCTATCTAAAATGCCTTCAATTTTAATCAAAAGAAAAATTCAGTATTTATTTATTAAAAATTATATATATGAACAAAACTATGGAATAAATATTAGAGTTCATAAAAAAATATCTTCAAATTCTCAAAAATATTATCAAATATTATGAAAATTTTCAAAATTTTGTGAAAAAAAAATCTAACAATATCCATATTTTTTAAGATATCATAAAATGTGTCATACACATGTAAAAGCCTGTATAATTTTATAATAAGTTGGAAAATTATCAAAAAAACAGAAAAGGAAAATGAAAGACATTCACAAAGCTAAATGGAAATAATATCATTTACATCAAATAATCTTATTACTTTGAATAACCAATTTTCTTGATCAATTTGAACTAATAAAAATATTTTCAACAATTATAATAAACCTTGAATAACAAAAATATCCTTTACACTAGATAAAAATAATACTTTAAGTACCAAAATTTCTTTAATAAAATAAGTAGAAAAAAATACCCTTTGAACTAGAAAACTATAACACTTCAAGAAAAGGGTTATCTAGTGTAAAAGGTTTTTTTTTTCATTGTTTTTTTTCAAGAAATTTGACACCTAAAGTGTTAAAGTTATATGGTGCAAATAATATTTTTTCCACTCAACTTTCATAATAGTCATTGAAATTTTTTTTATTTCATTTTGATTTATTCATACAAATTATGTATTTAAAGCAATAGTGCTATCTAATGTAATGATTTTATTTTTTGTCATTTTAGTTTCATTAACGTTTTATTTTTTTATTTGATAGTTTTCAAACTTATTATATAATTTTACAAGTTTGTATAAATTTATGATAAATTTCATAATTTTTAAGATAATTAATAATAGCATTTTTTTCATTTAAAAGGATTTAGATTTTTGTTAAAATAATTGAGAATACTTTCAAAGATGTTGAATATATATTATAATTTTTAAGATATTTTACATTTTTGGAGCATTGTAGGTGATTCTTATTTGAAAAAAAAAAAGAAGATAAAAATGGGTGAAAAAAGGGAGGGAAAAGGGATATTTTTAATGTAAGGATATGTTTATCATTTAACAGAATCAATAAAAATAGAGGAAAATAGATATGGTAAGTGATTGTCCTCATCACCTTATTTTTTGAGCTTATTCAATATGTTCATATTAGCAAGATTTTAACAATCATAATAAGAAATAATGATGGTAATTATAAAGATAGTAATTATACACATGAAAAAATATTAATTATGACATAAATAACTATAAAATAAAAATAATAAATTATTAATTTTTTCATTAAGATTAAGTTATATTATATTAAGGGTGTTCTTATTTGGAAAAACCAAATTTACTCCATGGAAAACAAATACCAAATTTGTCTTGCTAAGCATTGATAAATTTTGTCGCAGCTCCTTCCCTACCACCGGCAAAGTATGTTGAACCCCCCCCCCCACCCCACCGGGCAAAGTATGCCGATGCCCCTCCTCATTTATGGAAGCACGTGTTGAAGCCTCCCCATAACTCCTATTGTTCATTCCATTAGTAAATAGAATGTGCTATTTGAAACTCTTGTATTATACCGATGCAGACTATAAAAATTTATCTTTAACTACGTGGTTTTGCATGTTATAGGGAGTGGTTTTGCACGTTATAAGAAAGAAAAAAATTATTTGTCAGACCAACAAATATAATGACATTGGATAAGCATTGATTTGAAAAAAATTGTTGGATACAAATGTATTATTTCGGTTTGTATAGTCCAAACGCGCATATAAAAATGAGCAACTTTATCATTTTTATTTTTTGTAATAGAGAAATCAAGTATAGGTTTTATTATAAATCTTTCATTGGAGGAAGTCTTTATTCAATATCTCTATAAAATTTCACATTCTTTTTTCTTTTAAATACTCACAATGAATAATGAATATAGATGCTCTTCAAACTACAATGAGTTTAGAACTCCGATAAGGTACGACGATTTTGAAACTTCGATAAACTTCAAAGATGGGGTCACAACCCTAAAGTACTACAAAAATATATTTACAATACCAACAAGCTATGGATAGACAGAAGAAATATAAATAGATTCTCCAAATATTAATTATCACTTGGACAAAAAGGTAATTTTTTTTAGTATTGTAAATTGTGTCAACGAATTAACCGTGATGAATTTAATGCTTTTTTATTATATTATTATTATGTTAAAATTGTTTTTTAGGATATGGAAAATATATATTTTATGACCCAAAATTATCAAAAAAATTATAATAATGCATATATTTTCTAATTCTAAAGAACTTGTAACAACATGTGATGAAGGTATATTTCCTTTTAGATACCTGGGGATCCCTTTGGATAATACTTATCTTGGCATCCACCATCATTAGGGGCTTCTGGATAAACTCCTCTCCCAGGTGAAGCATTGGTCCAGTAAGCTGCTTAGCTATGCTAGGAGAATACAGCTAATAAACTCTGTGCTCATGGGCACCATTAGATTTTGGTCCCATATCTTGTTATTTCCTGCAGGAGTGGTCAAGTATATTGAGAGAATCTGCAAGAAATTCCTATGGTCAGGAAATATGGAAAAACATACTACTTTGGTGTCTTGGAAGGAGGTTTGTCTACCCAAACAAGAAGGAGGTCTAGGCATTCATGACATCTGCAGATGGAATTTAGCAGCAATGGGGAAATGGTTGTAGCATATAGTTCACCACAAAGAAGGCTTGTGGATTAAATGGGTTCATGGCTATTATATTAAGAACAGACCAATCTAGGAAGTTGAAATCAAGATGAATCAATCATGGATTTTTAGATGTGTTTTGAAACTCAGAACTCTTTTTCTTTCTGCAATTACTAATGGACAATGTGGAGTTGAGAAATATCATATACATAAAGCCTATGATCTCATTCGTGCTAGAAATGAAACACAAGTTTGGTATTCCTTTGTTTGGAGTCATGATGGTGTTCCTAGCTAGAAATTTATTGGTTGGCTAGCTGTTCGCAATGTACTTCTCACTAGAGTAAGACTATCCTAGTGGATGCCTAATTTTCAGAATACTTGTGGTATTTGTGGGATACATGAAGAGTCTTTGGACCATTTATTTGGACACTGTGAGTTTGCCCGGCTTTGTTGGCAATCGTTGTTTTGCTGGTTAGAGTTACAATCTTATCCGCAGGATTGGAAGAGTTTCATCAATATAATGGCTGGGTATGATTGTTATCATTCTACATACGTTAGACTTGTTAGAGCCACAATTGCTGCTGGGATCTACTACATTTGGAGAGCCTGTAATCTAGCTGTTTTCATATTACAGGTTACCCTTCCTAGATTAGTGGTTAAGGAGATCATCGGAAGGATTCATACTAGATTATCTTTATGTAGTAGGAAAATGCTGTATAGGCAAATCTTGGCCTATTTTGATCGCTGGGCTTAATTGAAAGCACAGCTTTGACTTTGTATTCCTCTCTCATTTTTGGTATATAAATCTCATTCATTTACTAAAAAAAAAGAACTTGTAACATAGGTTAAACAAATAGGTAGAAATTATAAGATGAATCTGATTATTAAATGTTCTAGAAAAGAAAATGGTGTAGGGGTATTGATATATGAGATTTATATGTTATTTTGCTAAGTAAAAATGTCATTTATTCCTCATTATTTTTATAACATTTAATCTTTTCTCGAGTTTTTCTCTTTTGGATAGATTTTGCAGGAAAAGATTAAAATGAAAAAATTCAAAGGAGAAATCGATGGAAAGAGAAAAGACAACAAAGAACACATCAAGAGATATGGAATCAATGGAAGAAAAGACTAGAAATGAAGAATATATATCAAAGGGAAGATTGTGTTGAAATTTCATGAAGAAATAATGAAGGAACAAGAAACACGGGCCGTGTTTCAAAAATTTGATGCACTATCGTATGCACAACAAATTTAATAAATAAATCCTAATTCCCAAATACGTAGTATATGGCAAGAAGGAGTCGAACCCACAAGGAATGGTATATAATCAATAATTCTGTAATCGATGTTAAAACCCTGGTTATGTAATAACATATAATTCTATCATCAATATCTAAACTATAGATAAATAATAAAACACTGTACTCACTAATTAATGAATAAGGATAGGAAGTATTGATTATGGAATTAGGATATCAAATAATCATGGAGAAACAAAATATTCTAAATGATTTAACGTTGACCTGTAGAAACTCATAATAATTCATTTCTTTGCTTTCTCTCAATTCTAATAAATTAAATAAGCTCTCAATTTATCACCTAACCAATTAATAACCTAGGTTAAGAACGCTAGATTCAATTAATGGCAGCATTACGAATAGAAAGCAGTTAACTACGACCATAATCACATAAGCTCGGATCATGCAATCGTAAGAATTAATGGACAAGATCAATAATTAATCTTTTGCTACTCTGGAAACGTTAATTAGCAATTACGTATTAATTTCGTTGTCCTAGCGTAGATTAAGATCTAAACTAGATAGGTGATCAGTATAATTAGTTTAAATTCTTAATCTATGATGCGAGATCATTCAATTGCGTCCATCAATTCAATTAAATTCCATCTAGAATCATGAATTCAAAATCCAAAACCCTAATTCCGTCATCAAATCCTCCAACCTTATACTGTCTACATAATTGCAATAACACACAATTAAATGCAATAATCTATAATTAACATCAATGCTTATAAATAAATTAACAATGAAACACTAAACACAAGAAAAATAATAATGCAACAAAGATAATTGAATTGCATTCAATAAAAAATCAAAACTTGCAATTAAAAGAGGAATGGAGAAGAACTTATCGAATTGAATTGCAGAGTGTTGATTGTTCAATTGAATACAATGGAGAGAAAGAGAATTGGAATTACAAATTACATGTGGTATCTAGAGAGTATAGAGAGAAAGAGAAAATCCCATTCTCGAACTCCCCCGAACCACCCTTTCGAATGTTCAAACTTTAGAAATATATCGGGGAAACGTTGCGCGAACGGTTACAGAATTTGAGAAAAACACGGTCCGTATTCAAAAACACGGGACCCCCGTGTTTTTCCTTGAACTCTCGGCCAAATGCTGAATTTTAAATGCTGAAATTTTGTGTGCTGATAGAAAAACACGGGCCGTGTTTAGGAAACACCGGGGGGGCGTGTTTCTTGTTTCTTGTTTCTTGTTCCTTCATTTTTACTTAGCAAAATAACATATAAATCTCATATATCACGTATGTAGAGTTTCGATAAGATATGAAAGAATTAAAACATATGTCCATACTAGACTTACATATACTAAAGGTGCACATAATATAAGTTCTAAAAAGAATGATTGTCATTTTTTTTATTGGTGTTAAAATTATAATAATGATGGATGATAAGTGGTAGTTAAGAATGGGATACACAATCACAAATTAAAAATTTATGAACAAGGGCATGTTGTTTTGGGTAAGTTGACTGAAAAATAAAGTTCAATTTGTTGATGAACTTATTACAGTTAACGTAAATCTACGACAAATCATACGGCTTCTTCAAAAACAATTTGAAGAAAATGTAAGTATGAGAAGACATATTTCAAATGCTTGAAAGAAGCTTAGGTTCAAAGAAATAGATGGTTAAACAATGTTACAACATGTTATGAGTATGTTGGTTGAGAATAATTATGTTAAATGGCATCAAAATTAATCAGAATCAAATTTAATAAGCAAACATCTATTTGCACATATCATATATGTTAATATTTTACATGTATTTTCTTTTGTTTTACAAATGGATTGTATGTATAAGACAAATAGATATGGAATGTCCTTACTTAAAATTGTTAGACTAATACCAACACAATTGAATTTCAACGTTACATATGCATACATATCATCTAAAAAGGAGAAAAATTATTTGTGGGTACTTTAGAGGTTGAAGACCTTATGTGGAATATATTTTTTTCACTTCAAAACATTTATTATGCTTCCAACCACCATTATTACCGACCAGAAATTGACTATGATTTCAGCTATAGATTGTATTTTCCCCAATTTAAAACATTTGTTATGTAGGTTTTATGTTAATAAAATTGTGGATGAAAGGTGTAACAAAGTCTTTATCCATTCATCATTTATAGGTTATTTTATGTCATAATGGAAAAATGTGATAGATGCTACGGATGAACAAACATATGAGGAATGACTCTTGCCATTGGAAGAAGATTACATAAACATGTTTAGCCTAATTTCATATCTAAAGACGAATTGGATACAATCATATAAATATAAAATTGTTTTTGTTTTCTTTGGTGACATATTTTATATCCATCAAATTATAATGAATATGTAAGAATGTTATTTTATCTCCTACTATAGCTACTTTTAATTATTTCTTGTGGTAAAGTAGGTTTTGCTGATTTGTTTGGCAATGAAATTGAAGGTGCTCACGAATTTTTGAAAAGATTTCTAGAGACATCACGAAGCAGCTTCAACACAGTGTTTGAGCAAACGCACATGTTCCTTGAATTGTGACATAATGAGATAAAAGCATCACTAGAGATGTCTCGGTTCAATACTTCTCATCTCACTACAAATGTCCTTTACACTAATTTGAGAGGTCATGTTTCCTTATATGTGTAAAACTCCAAAATTTTAAAACCTAGAATTTAATAATTAATCATTATTTTGGATAATTTAATTTTTAAACTATTAATTTAATTATTTTGTGGACTTATGATTTTTAAAAATGGATATGTTTATTTAATAAATTAAAATAAATATTTTATTATTTTATCATACTCGTTCTCTTTAAATAAATTTCCAAACATATATTTTACTAAAATTATCCTATTAAATTAATATCTTAAATTTTAAATAAATTAATTCATTAAAATAATATCTACATATAAATATTTAAATACCCTTATTCCAAAAATTATTTTATTTTTATTTTCCCCCTTTCCTTTTTTTCTTTCTCCTTTTTCCTTTATCCTCCTTTCTCATTTTTCTTATTTTCTTCCTTTCCTTGGGCCACTCAACTTGCTTCTTATTCCCCTCCCCCTAGGTCGCTGACCCTCTCTCCCTTCTCCGCTCGTTTGGCCCTTTCCTTCCTTGATTTTTCTTCCTTTCTTTCTTCCCTGGTTGGGGCAGCCTAACTGCTCCCCCTTTCCTTCCTCCTTCTTCTTCACTCGAGGGTCATCCCACTCTTCTTTTCTCCTAACCTAACCGGCCCCCCTTCTTCTTCTTCTTCTTCTTCTTCCTCTTCTTCCTCATTTGCCCCTATAGCGAACCAAACAACCCCCCTATGTCTACACCTTGCCCGCAACCATAACTCTATACCTACACCGCCCTACACCTACCCTCTCTCTCCCATCCCTTTCCCTTCCACTTTCAACCCTACACACCCCTTTGCAACTCTATCTTGGCCTGCCTCTTTTCTTTCCTTTTCCTCCTCTCCTTCTCCCTACCATCTTCCTCAACCTGTAGCCTGCACCCCCACCTAACCCAACCATGCCCGCCTGTCACACCTCAAAATTCACTACTTTTTTTTTAAAGCAGAAGAATTTAAAATTTAAAAACCTGTGAATTATAAGGATGTTACCACCACAATTAGTACCAAATCGATTCTCTCCGACCATTTCAGTACCAAGTGCTAAGGCTAAGAAAAAATTAATATTAAACTTAAATCAAAAGTTCATGAAAGAAATGGAAAGATCATAACACCAAAGATCAGAGTACATATAAAGAATTGTAATACATTTCCAAAAGAGAAATAAGCTTACAACTGATAAAAGGTTCATTTAAAATACTCAATACAAGTAATAAATCATAAGAGGGAAAATCCGATATAAAAGAAATAGCAGAAGAAGGTAAAATTACAAGAAGAGTGAATCTGGCCACACTACTCTCGAACTTAGACCCAAAAATGCTCAACACACACCTCCGCTTGATGTCTCGCCCACCTGCACAAAGTCAGAAGGGCCTACTACTCGTGGGAATAAGTAGTACCCATGAAAAGGGTGATCAGTATGCTACGTACTAAGCAAGATAACCGTGCACTAAGGCCAACACATAAAATAACATAAACCATGTAAAAGAATAAAATAACATAAAGACTATCATGATAACATAATATCAAACAATCATTCGGGTACATACATAAAGGCCCATTTATAGTCTGGATTAATTATTTAATTAATCTCTTATCGAAGATCTTTTCACACCATGCTCTTTATCAAGTTCATGTGAGTACGGGAACCCCATTATTATAGCTGGTGGATCGAAAACACACAAGGCATAAAGCTCCTAACCACTATTATTCGCCGGTGGACCGGTTTAGCCCCTTCTCTCACAGTGTTCCACTATAAGTACTTAGTATCTTTCCCATGTCTTGGCACAAATTTGTCCAGTTTTGTTGAGAACGGAAACCCCTACTATTATAGCTGATGGACCGAAAACACACAGGTATATAGCCTGACCACTATTATTACCGGTGGACTGGTCACATATAGGACATCATGTCCTAACCAATATTATTCGCCGGTGGATCGGTCTGGGCCCGGCTCAACAATCTTCCACTTTAAATGATTAATGTATTACGGTATCTTATTCGAAAAAATTTAACCCTAGACATGCATGACTCACTCTCCCCACACCTATCCTCTAACGGACTCATTCCATATCATTAGACTTATGCGCATCCTAACTTGCCCAACAACCTTTCCTCTATACTCAAATTCATACTAGAACTCCAACACTAAAATATGTGGGTTAAGGCTCACTACTACACACCTCCAAGTCCACTTATTACCTCACTTTAGGGTTTTCCCCAGAAACCCTAATTTAGGCCTCAGTGGCCTATCTTACTCCACCACACACAACCTAAATCATTTTAACACTCTACACACCACAACTCATAAATACCATCCTCATAATTACACTTTAATCACCAAATACACATGATGCCACAAAAATTCTAAGCATCCACACCAAACCCTAGCTCGGTCTCCTATGTACCCTTATATTTTTTCACATACTATTTTTCATCCAAAGTGTTCAAACACCCAAACAACACTTACATTACCTTCCTCACACCCCAAAATAACTTTTCATATGTAAACTTTACTCCCATGTAGATGCTAACCTTCCCATGCAAACCTTCAAACTTTTTCATACAAACCCTAAAACTCCCACGTAAAACGCTAGATTCAACCATGCAAACCCTAGATCCATCTATGTAAAACCCTCAATTTCTCCATACAAAAATTTAGATTCAATCCATACACAACCCTAGATTAGATCCTCCCATGCAACACTATAAAATCTGCCATGCAAAACCTTAAGTCCATCTATACAAAACCCTAAATTCTTTCATGCAAAACCTAAGATCCCTTCATACAAAACCCTAAATTCAATCCACACAAAACCCAAGGTTTCTCCATACAAAACCCTAAATTCAATCCATATAAACCATAAATTAGATTCTCCTATGTTACACCATAGATTAGATTCTCCCATACAAACCCATAAATTAGAATCTCCCATATAAGACCATAGTTTAAATTCTCTCACACAAAACCATGCAAAACCATAAATTAGATTCTCCTGTACAAACCCATAAATTAGACTCTCCCATATAAGACCATAGATTCTCCCACTCTTTTATTTTATTTAAAATCTTCATTTTATTCTTCCACTCATGGATCATTAAAATACTTAGGTCAACTTACTCTTCTTTTGTCAACTTACTCCTCTTGGTCAACTTCTTTCCCATTTTCCATTTTCAACCTTTTCCCACACCATACCAATTTTATACATCCTCACATGAATGTCTAAAGGGTCACAAACCAATCATCACATACCACAACATTTCATCACATACACAGAGTATATATGCCATGTAAATACACAAAAACATACTTCAACTCTACGTCATACCACATACAAAATAATTATAATGACAAACATAGAATACATAGCATATGAAACATATAATGCACATAAACACACATAAGGCCTTAGTAACACCCTTACCTAAAATGATACTGGTCTTGAAGCACGCTCCTACGCCTCCTTAGGGCTTTGACTGGTCTCACCTATATGAGGAAAAAACTAAAATTAGATTCCCTCCTACCAAAAATACTATTAAATACTAACTTATTCTAATACTAGGCTTTTGATAAAAAATAATAAAATATTAATAATTAAAATGACAACTAATTACTAAATTTGGCTAAAAATATAAGAATTAATAGTTATCTCATAAAATTTGATAATATAAGGTTAAAGACTTTACCCTAATAATAATGATGATGATACCAAAATATTAATAACAAAGATACTAAAAATAATAACAATGATAATATTAATAAGAATAAGAATAATAATAGTAACAATAATAATAATAAAAAGCATTACTCAAAAACATAATGAAATAAGGGCATCGGCCCCTTTACCAAAATAATACTAATAATAACATTAGTAAAATAAATAACAAAATTTAGTAATAATAATAATGATGAAATAGTAATAATGATAATGATAAAAACCATAATAATATTGCAAAAATAAAATGAAGTAGGGTTTCGACCCTACATTGAATAATGATAAACTTATTAAATAATAGTAGTAATAATAACACTAATAATAATAATAAATGCTAATGATATAATGATAATATTAATAATAATAAGACTTGACATTTATAATACGACTACTACAATTCAAAATAAGCACAATAGGGTTTCATCCCTAAATAGAATAATAATACCAACAATGAAAATAATAATAATAATAATAATAGCAACACTATTAGTACAATATTTGTAATGATAATAATGGAATAATAATAATAATAATTTTGAAATAGTAATAATAATACTAATAATAATAATATCATATTAATATTAATAATAAAGATAATAACAATAATAATAATAATAATAATAATAATAATAATAATAATAAAATTGAAATAAAAAATATAATAGGGCTTCAGCCCTCAATAGAAATAATAATAAAATTAATAATAATAATAATAATAATAATAATAATAATAATAATAATAATAATAACAATAATAATAGTAATAATAATAATATATTTTGAATAAATGAAATAAAATAAAATAAAGCTTGTATAAATAGTGAAAAGGGGTTGAGGGGGTTTAGGGTTCAACCTTAGGCTATGGTGATAGGCGGCACCAGCGGTGGTGCACGGCGGCGATGGCAGTGGCTGGAAAAAGAGAAGAAAAGGGAAAAAGTAGAAGGTTGAGAACAAAATAAGAAGAAGAAGAAGGGTGGAAGTAAGGGTGATTATAGCTTCCTAGAAAGAGAGGGACAGAATGAGGGTGGCAGGTAGCGGTGGTGGTGGCCGAATGGGGAAGAAGAAGAGAAAGAGAGAAGAGAGGGAGAAAGAGGAAAAGAAGAATAGGGAGAGATAAAGGAGGGTCTGCAGATGTTTTTGGGTGGTGAAAGGAGCGGAAGAAGCGATGGAAGTGGTGGCTAAGGGTGGTGCGAAGGACAACAGAGGTGAAAGGAAGGGCCGGTTGGAAAGCAAACTTTGCACAGCTGGGGTGGCTTGTACAAGAAGAATTGAGGGAGAAGGGTAGCTTAGTTAGTTAGAGGGCGGTGTAGGGAGTACTCGAGTGGATAGAATGGGCGGCATTGTTGGGCGGAGGTGGTGGTGGAAATGGCGTCTAAAGGGGCTGCGGTGGTAAGGTTGGGAAATTCTGGGTTGCGGGAAAAAGTCCCGAGATCAAGCTAATGAGGGGTATTTATAGATCTTATATGAGAGACTAGGGTTCTGTGGGTCGCGTGGGAATAGGACAGGTTAGTTCGGGCTCACCGGCGGCAAGGTTGCCGGCAAAATCCAGGAAGAACGTGGCAGGTTATGATTGGCTAGGAGAAGGGGAAACGCACGAGAATAGGGAAGATTTGGTTGGGTGAAAAGGTTGATGGTTCAACGGGAGAAATAGGAGGGAAATGGCCGGTCAAATGGCGATATCAGCGATGGATTTCTCGGACGGGGTGGCGATGTAGGTCATCGAAAAAGGCAGGTGCGAAGGCTAGGGAAGAAGAAGGTTGGGGGCGGGCTGGTTGACCGAGAAATAAGAAAAGAAAGGAAAGAAAGAAAATTGGTCGGGTGTAAGGTGAGGGAATGACTAAATAAAACACAATGCTCCAGGGGTAAAAAGAACCAAAACGCAGCGTTCTGGTTGTCGAATAAAGAAATAAAAGAAGAGGAACGGGTTTTGGGTTGCGGGAGAAGGAAAGAAAAAGGAGAGGTGATGGGCCGCTAGGCTACCAAAGGAGATAGGAGAAAGAGAAAGAGACGGGCCGCGGTGAGGAGAAAAAGAAAAGGAGGATTGGCCCGCCGATAGGCCCAATCGGGAAGGAGAAGAAAAAGGAAAGAAGAAAAAGGAAAGAAAAAGAAGAAAGAAAAGAGGAAAAAAAGGGAAAAAGAAAAATAGTGAGTTGGGTTAATGAAATTAATTAGGATATTTTGAGATAAAAATAATATTATTTAAACAAAATAATATTTAAATCCTTTTTAAAGCTAATTTAGGATTTCTAAAAGATTTTCCATAAATTCTATTTTAATTAGCAAACCACTATAATTTTCTCCAATTAAGTTATTTATAAAATTCCTAGTAATTTGGACCTACTTTATCCTTTTTATTTTAAATAAAATAATTTATTTAATTAATTTTTAAAATAAAATCCTTAATTAGCTAAAATACCAAAAAAAAATAATTATTATTTATTATTTTCTTCTTGAATAACCTTAATTAATTACCTTTCATTTTAATAAAAAAATTTATTTCATAAATTTCTAAATAAATCCTTAATTATCTATAATTCTTAAAATTAGGTTTTTGGGGGTATTTCACCACCCTCCTTTCCCTCTTCCTTTTCTCCTCCTTATTTCCTTCTCATCTACTCTATCCCCTCCCCCCTCGAGTCCCTTCTTCCCCTACAGAAACTCTCTTTTTCTTTCTTTCCTTCTCCTCCCGTCTCCCCTATTTTTGCTTCACCGCCTTTACCGCCCAACCAACCACCACACCAACCCTTTGGTCTCCCCTAATTCCTCCCCACATCACCCAACAATCACCACTCACCTCTTGCAGCCATCTTTCTCTTCCCTTTCTTTTGTTCTCCTTCTTAACCTCTTCCCTACACACCGCCCTACCACCGCTATCTATCCTCTTCCGCCGCCTCCAAAGCTACCCCTCAACCCCCTGACACCTCCCTACCTCAACTATGCAAGATCTCCCCTACAACCCCCTCTTTTCTTCTCTTCTTTTTCCTTCCTTCTCCTTTTTCTCCCTTCCTTCACACCACCTTTCTAGCCTTGCCACTTTCGTATAAGCCGCCTAGAGCCACCAATCTTTGACCCTTGACCACCACCTACACCTTGCCATCCCTCTTACACCCATCCACCACCCTCACTCCCCTCCACAAGCCCTCCACCAAAGCCACAAACCCTCACCTGAACCAACCCCCAACCTTTCTCCCATATCTTCTCTTCATTCCCTATTTCCCTTTCCCCTTATGCATGCAACTCACGCTATCATAGATGTATGGTAGATGATAATGGGTATTAATAATAAATAATAATATATGGTGATGTTAGATGATACATATGACTATGGGTGTTATGTTTTATGTGTTCACGCTTCAAAAACCATTGGCATAGCATGTGTATGTAAAAAAAAATTTATGCTTCTTGAGGGAAGGACCTATGTATGTGTTCCTAATGGGCTTGATAGGCTCCTCAAGGATTACTTATGTATATCCGAGCTGACATGTAACTCTATTAGGCATATACAGTTCCACTTTCTCCGAATATTATAGATAACCATTATATAATGTCATAGGACAATCCCTATATAGATCAACTACTCTGTATGGATCCCAATAACCTGTCACAAAAAAATTAAACTAAATACGGATATCGCTAACATAATATAGTAAGAATATGATAATTTGAGAGTATCTTTGATGCAGGCATAAGATCAATATTTTCTCAAAAGTACTCCAGTGTCTCTAATTTATTATTAAATTTATGTCCACAAAACCACCTCATACAACAGGGTGATTTGGATCATACTCGGATCGTTCCACTCCAAACCTTGAAAAGTATTCATAAATCCAAGTCTATTATAATATTTGGTTGTTAGAATTATAACTAATATATCCAAGTATGTAATATATATATATATATGTGTGTGTGTGTGTGTGTGTGTGGTAATTATAAAATTACCTATAATAGAGTGACACATCCCAACATTTGAGCAGCGTCAGCTCTAGAATCCATCCCAAGTTATCGATATAGACAAATAAGTGTGGCTGCACCCCATGCATAACCTTCAACCTGGCTAAGATATTGAAGAAAAAGGATAAAGTACGAATTAACTTTATCAACTGACTTATCGACAAACAAAAATAGACCAATCAACCATAAGAAATACTTGATCGCTTTTTTCTCATCCCCTAAATAGTATGATTCACATACTTCTTGTAGTCATTTAGATGGAAGCCCACCCATTTAAGTGACTTCATTCACTTACATTTCTTTCATCCCAAACAAGGCACCTATTATACCAATCAATTGCTCATGTGTGTCAGCAGTTATCTCTAAATGTAATATATTACCATCAACTCGTTGCCTTAATATGTGATATACGTTTAAAAGGGTGATTTTCATCTCACTCCATGGTATATAAAAGCTATTGGTGTTTGGTTGCTATATCTCAATAAATACTTAAATAAGTGGCACATTGACATGTTCAAATGTATAAGCTGGAAGGTGTGACAATCCTATTTAGCATATCATAAAGAACATACTTTCATTGATGCTTTTGAGAAAAGTTTTATAACCTCTTGTATGGTGTAGATCCTAGGACAAACATGATCCAGAAAAATAAAATCAACATATGAAATGAATATAAATGATTGACTATAAATAAAATAATAAATATTTAATAATGCATATGATAAACATACATTTTCTAACCATAAATCTAAAGCCATATGACTGTCGAAGTTTGGGATCAAATCAGGGATTATTGGACCTCTAGGACATGGCCTAAGCAAGTACCATTTATCTTTTTAATTGTGTATCGCGTTCATCTTCACTAGCATCACCTACATCCCCATCATCACCATCACCATCATCATCTCTTTCATCGTTGCCATTTTCATCATCATCATCATCATGATGTACAACATCATCATGATACACATATGTTGATGACGATGGTTGATCAGTAATATGGGATAATGATGCTGGAAAATCTAATGATGATTTAGAACCACCAACAGTAAGTGGGTAAGCTGAGGATGATGGTACTCCTATGTCAGGCTATGTCGCCAAGGTAAGAAAATCCATATATTATGTAGATAAAGGAAAACCTCCATATCTAGAACCTTTGACCCTCGAACCTTCTTACCCCAAATCTTCAACCTTAGAACCATCGTACACTAAACCTACAAACCCCAAACCCCTACCCCTGAAACCTCCATACCCTAAAACTCCAAACACCGATCGTCCTACCCTCAAACCTCTATACCTTGAACCTCCGTACCCCAAAATGCCAGCATCAACCATAAATGATGGATGACTCACATAGTTAGCAAATGTTGGAATAGTAGGACCTTTTATTACCAGACCTTGGTTGTTCGAGAACTTTTGTATATTCTTATTGTTCTAATGCTTCTTTGGGTTCTTGTTAGCTACTTTTTTTACCTCTTCGTAATCCTCTGGTAAGAAAATTTTCCAAACTTTTTAGATAAGACATCAAAGCAGGTTGTTCTGTACCCGTTTTGTTACATCATGAAGATGCATTCATAGGACGACCTTCAGTTCTATATACTAATTTATCTTGTCTGCGACTCATCCAAATTTCAATAACAAAGTTAATCTATTATCCAATCAATATAGTTAAAAACATTCATCAATAACCCCCACCACATAACAATATTTAATGCAAATACAAACAAAATCTAATAAATATCAAATCATATATAAACAATACAACAACATAATTAATAGTATATAATAGATCTAAAAATACAATGAACAAATCTAACTGAATTAACTATAATTTAAAAAAATATAATTAAAAAACATAATTAACAAACCATGATTTTGAAAAAATAATTACCCCTTTGAACGAAAACTGAAAACACTTCAATAATGACAATTTTAGCCAAACCTATATTTAATTAAATTAAAAGAGCATAATTAGTAGAGTATTAGATATCTAAAAATATAAATAACAAATTTAATCATAATTAAAAACCACAATTAATAAACCATAAATAATAAACAGAATTACCTCTTCGAATAACAACCGAAAACCCTAGAATACCAACAGGTTTTGCCAAACCCATATTTAATTAAAATAACATAGCATAGTTAATAGAGTATAATAGATCTAAAAATATAATGATCAAATTTAACCAAATTATCCATAATTAAAATATCATAATTAAAACAAACATAATTAACAAACTATTATTAATAAACATGATTACAAATATAATTAATACAAACATAATTAACATACAATAATTACATTACCTAATTAATATAAACATAATTAACAAACTCATCTACCCAACCGAAATCAATCTCCATGTCACAAACTATAATTATTAATTAAAAAACTCTAATGAATACAAACTTAATAATAATTAATATTAATTAATAAAATCATAATTAATACACACATATTTAATGAAACATAATAATCAATTTCCTACCGGTCTCCCCAGGCAACCATATGGCTTATAGGGAAAAATTATGTTTCATTATATATGTCATTAATTTTGTATAGATTAATATAAAAACTATACAAACCCTAATTATATTTAACAAACCATAATTATTAGAAATATAATAATAATTATTCATAATTAATATGAACAAATCTTATTCCGTCCATATCGGCATATTCTATCGTTGCCTCCAATTAGTTAGATCTACCGTTGAACCCCCCTTATCGGAAGAATTGGTCAATCTTGTCCCCTCAATAATTTTTATAGTTTATTTTTTCAAACAATTGGCAAAATTTATCATTCTTGTCCCTCTCCACTCGCACATTTTGCTGATCCCCTCTTTGAAAAATTACAGATCTTTTATCTTAAAAAAAAAAATTCATGCATGCAACTCAACTAAATCTACTATTCTCGTAATTAGAAAAAAAAATTAATTACCTAGATATCGTGAGACGGGAGTTGAGATTTGAGATAAAAATAGGAAAAAAAAAGAGTTGAGAGAAAGTAAGAAAAAAGTCGTGAGGGAAGTATAATATAGGGAATGGATAGAATTATAAAAAATGATATATATTTTCTATATAATAAAAAGTTATTTTTTAAATAACATCTATATATATTAATAAAAATAAATTAAAGAAAAGATGACTAAGTATAATAATATTATGATTATTTCATTGGCACATTTTTTTAATTTATTGCCGCAGTGACATTTATAATAATAATAATAATAATAATATAAGAGTAAATCTTTTTATTAAAATCAGAAGTAAAAGTCATACTAATTACTAAGTTATTAACATCATAAAAAAAGTCATACTAAGACAAATCAAAATGAACTGCTCAATGTCGACGATGAATGGTAGAGGAATAAAGAAGGATGGGAATGCCAAGTCACCAATACTATTCATGATGCATCAACACGAAAGCTACTTGCGTGTGTATATAGACTCGTTACTGAAACCGTCGTATCATCCATCCACGTGGCTCCACCATCACCCTCGATTTATTTAGTACCGTCTCCGATTTCTGTGTTTCCCTCCTTTCCGCTCCCAATTCACGAATAACACAGCCTCAAACTTGGTAGAAGAATTGGCAGCTGGAACACTCTTTTTATCCTCTGAAGGTATATGATCAAATAACACCTCTTCAGTTCCCTGAATAGAATGTTGTTTTGTGTTAATTCCTCTTGCATGCTAAAGTTTTACTTTTGCTTGATCATTTCACTATGATGATAATTATATTTTTTGGGTTCGGAGTTGAATGTTCCATTTTTCTTTTATGATTGATTGGAAGGGTTCTGGGTTATAGGAAGAGGAAATTCAATTTTTGTGGGAAGGTATGATTAATTAGTATCGTTTCAATAATATTCGTGTAGAATGAATTGATAGGTCGAGGAGGAAGGAGGAGAAGAAAATATTGGCGTAATTGATAGAGTACCGTGAAACTCGAGTTTTTGGACAATATTTCCTTTAGTATTTTTGGCGAATTGCATCTGGGAAATTTATTTTGTATTTTACTGCATCCTTTTGTTTTTTAATGAATTCATTTTCTGGATTTTTATTAAGAATGAAATTGCTTATAATAGGACTAAGGTTTTTGGTTAATTTATTTAGAATTTAACAACAATTCAACATGAATATTTTCGAATGAAATTAACTCTTTTAGCAATATATTTTGGGGATGGTTCTTTTTCCTTTTGTCTAAGCTTTTTTGATTAGTCATTGTTGCATTTACTGACCATATGGGATATTGACAAATGGGCGGTCAATTTCCTTTCCCATTTTTCTTTTCTGTGCTGACAGTTCACAATTCAATGCCCAGAGTGAATCAATCAATTTTAATAAGCTTTCCCTCTCTCTCCCTCTCTCTCTCTTGTTGGTGATGACAGGCGTGATTCTCGAAGGAACTTCTACACAATTCTAGCAAGAACCGGCAACGATTATATAAATTAGAGAGAGAAGGGTAAAGGCAGTGAGAAATGGTGGAGAAAGCGGGAGTCAAAAGTGAAGACTTAGATTTGTGTTTCAAGCGTCTCATGGTGTTCGGTGGCGCTGGTGGTGCTCAAGTTTGTAAGATGGAAGGGGTTGGGGTTGGAGCAATTACTGAATGGAAGGATATTCCAATGGAACTTTTGTTAAGGATCCTTGCGGTTGTTGATGACAAGACGGTGATTAGAGCTTCTGGTGTTTGTAGTGGATGGAGGGATGCTGTATGTTTGGGCTTAACAAGGCTCTCTCTTTCATGGTGTGTATATACCTTGGTTCTTATTCTTCTAAACTTCTTTTCTGTACTTACTTTTTTTTTTTGTACTTCTGTTGGTTATGCCTGCTAGTAAAGGATTTTGATATGCTTCTGTCCCGCAAAGTAATAAATTTTTGCTCGTGTGGCTGTTCCTTGTTTTTGTTTGATAATAATCATCAGGGAGTTCCTACATACTTTTGCTTTAGTTGCATTGTATTTTATGGATTATACACCCTTCCGGGCAACTGACTAACACTCACACTATCAGGTGCAAGAACAACATGAACGACTTGGTCCTCACTCTTGCTCCAAAATTCACCAAATTGAAGACCCTAATACTACGTCAGGATAGACCACAGCTGGAGGACAGCGCAGTCGAAACGATCTCGAATCACTGCCACGATCTAGAGGAGCTAGACTTGAGCAAAAGCTTCAAGCTTACCGACATATCCCTTTATAAGCTAGCACATGGTTGCCCCAACCTAACCAAGCTCAACATCAGCGGCTGTTCGTCGTTGGGTGATTCCGCACTCGTATATCTAACCGGGTATTGTAGGAAGCTAAAGAGCTTGAATCTTTGTGGTTGTGTCAAGGCTGCGTCGGATCGTGCGCTGCAGGTATTGTTTTGGTGGGATGTAGGGTATGGTGGTTTTTTTGGTTTTGCTTGTAAAGGCCAAGAATGATGTTTTGGCTGATTTTGTTGTGATTTTTGTACCTGTAGGCTATTGGATATAATTGTCGTGAGATGGAGTATCTTAATCTTGGGTGGTGTGAGAATGTTGGTGATTCTGGCGTTACGAGTTTGGCCTATGGGTGTCCCGACCTCAAGGCATTAGACTTATGTGGCTGTGTTCTTATAACAGGTACTCGGCTAGATCTATGGAAATTAATGTACCTGCTGTTTGGTGATCTACAATAGTCTCAGTTGTGCCTTGTCATCTTATAATTAACAGGTGCGACACCTATGTATACTGATTTTTCTTATGACATTGGTTTCAGATGAGAGTGTAGTAGCATTGGCGAACCACTGCCCTCACCTTAAATCATTAGGCCTATATTTCTGTCAGAACATTACCGATAGAGCCATGCATTCTCTAACCCAGAGTAGAGTCATAAACGGGCAGAAGAATTGGAAGTCGGTAAGAAACAAATATGAAGAAGAAGAAGAAGGGCTGATGAATCTGAATATTAGTCAATGTACCGCCCTAACGCCTTCTGCCGTTCAAGCCTTATGTAATTCATTCCCTGCATTACATACCTGTCCTGGACGACATTCTCTCATCATTAGTGGTTGCATGAGCTTGACGTCTGTTCACTGCGCCTGTGGTGGCAAATCACACCGTGCTACGGGCACCGCAGCTCATTGAATGGGGAGGGGGGGTTGCAGAGGTTGGTGGTGTTGGAGGATTATGGTTTTTGTATATATTGTCGTCTTTGTTTTGGAATTGCCGTGTTAGGAAGAGTGTGACTGCAGTCTGCAGGTTGGTTGAAGCAGAAGGGATATGTGGGGGATAACTTATCTTGACTTTGCTGAGACATGAAAGAGAATGGGGGGGGGGGGGGTTGAAAGTGTTTTTGTTCCGCTCCATCTCTTCTGACTATGGCTTCTTGTGAGGCTTTGTTAATAAACTGTAAATTTGACTGAGGTGCTGTTAATAAAACGTGTTATTGAACATCTGTCACGTTTCTTATTTGTTGAGCTCACGTTTTCGGATCAGTCAAGGCTTCCTGGCGTTTATGCGGGAAGCAGAGGTAGGAGGTAGCACATAGTGACATGGCAACCACATGGGTCGGAGCGGGGAATTTTGGAGCCCTGTTGTTTGATTGTTCTCAAAAACATGTCCAGGTTATACCTAGCAATTCAAAACCCTCCTGATTTTGCTTTGTGAACATTTCAGCCTGCTTTTGGGCTCGCCTGAAATTTGGGTCGTAGTCCAGGTGTGACTACGCAGCTTGTGCTAGTGCTAGTGATCAACGACCACTTTCCGTCTGGTCTTTTTAGCAACCCCAGCACTGTTAGCTAATGTATTTGGCAATCAGCACTGATACGGTAGCTTAGCTAACAGTGCAGAAAGAGTGGCGATTCATAGACTTGCTGCGGTACTTGAATAATCCCACGAGGAATCAAAGAACTGGATAATGGTGTTCTGTAGGATATCCTTACGGGTGGGACTAATCTACCAATTATGTGGACAAGAAGATTAGGAATATATG
The DNA here is from genome assembly GCA_030549775.1 of Tamarix chinensis. Classification (NCBI taxonomy): domain Eukaryota; kingdom Viridiplantae; phylum Streptophyta; class Magnoliopsida; order Caryophyllales; family Tamaricaceae; genus Tamarix; species Tamarix chinensis. Next base: position 73,466,575 of record CM060179.1, on the reverse strand, counting down.
AAATGTTATAAATGAACAGATTTTTATTGTGGTACCTGTAACAATCCATAATCCAAGGGAAGACGCAGAATTGGCTTCATTTTAGTTTCAATGAAGAACTAATATATGCAAAATTGTTGTGGTTAGGGAAGAGATACCCTATACTAGCTTTTGGACTAATCCCTTATTCGACGACTGAACAATGGAAACAGTTAAGCAAGGGCTACATCTTTTTGTTAAATTAAGCAAAAGGGGAACCTGATACGCAAGTGAAGGGTGCCCGGCTCAAAAGACATGCAGGAAAGCCCATTAGATTCTAGGACTACGTTACAACCTAACTGCAGCTTGAGGAATATTTCTATGTTAGGATTGGATTGATCATTAGATTATATTAGGGCCCAAAATTGTTGTGGTTGTCTCATTTGCTTTAGTTTGGTAAGGGCGTCATGGACGTTGTCCGTCACGTTCCTGTCCTTTAATAGAACTTTTACTTTATCTTATTATCCATTAACTAAATTGTATCAAAATATAATTTTACAGTTTAATTTGGTAAACCGTGAAAAAGGTATAGGTTGGTTATTATTATTATTTTTTATAAAAAAAGGGTTAGGAGACTAAAGTTTTGGTTTATTAACCCTACGGTTTAAATTGGTGCTATCATCTTGTTTTGGCACTTTTATAACATATATTGCTGTAATTTTTTTTTTTGGATATATCCATAGTTTCATATCGTTATCACTACTCAATAATATACTAAAATATAGATACTGTAATCCTTAAAACTAAGCAATATGGTGCAAATTACTTGGTCACCCATCCTTTTAGCTAAATGACAAAATAATTAAAAAATTAAGGGGAATTTTGTCATTCTAAGTTGAAAAGAAAACCAACTACCAAAACAATTACTGATACTGTTGGCGACAGTTGGTGTGCCCGTCCATGTACTATCATTGAAACAAGTCAGCAGAGTAAATTCTATTTTTATCAATCACAATAATATGTATATCGATTGCAGATTATATATATATATATCCTTTCCTAAAGGTGAAATCCCTCGCCCTCAGGGTCCCCAACCTGCCTGCCCGACAGCCTAGTTGGAGGAGGTAAATTACGGTGGCCCAACAGCTGAGCACGTGGTGGTCCGGGATCCGGGGCGCCCACAAGGAGCCACCCCCACAAACGGAGAATTGAAACTCCCACACTGCAGCTTGTCCCCCGAAGGAGTCGAACCGTGGACCTATCCTTTCCAACAGCCACGCCCCAACCAACTGGGATACGCCCGCACGGGCTATATATATATATATGGGGGAAAGTTTCATAATGTTGCAGGAACTATGCATTGCAGGTCAAATTATTTGACCTGTTTTTAAACTCTATTTATTCTTTTTTGGAACATCATTATGAATAATCAGGCCCCAGAAGCAGTTACTAGCTAGCACACAATGCAAAGAAAGGAATCATGTGTAGGCCAACTAAGCCTATTGATTGATGTTATCCAAGCTACAGAGTATATATGAAAAAAAAAACAAAACTATTTCGTATTTTTTAGATGATTACGTCTCATCTACTCTGCGATGATGATAATAATAATAATAATAATAATAATAATAATGTTTTTATTCACTCTATTATGTTTTATTTGCTCCTAACTTAGTTTGTTCATTTGTGTAAAATTGACACCGTAAAGATTTTTGGTTAGTATATACTTCAATCTTCAGATTATTCTTACTAAGGATTGACATGCACAATAATTTTATAATACTATAAATATTTCATGTTATGCTTTTAATTTTTTTTGTTTGTGAATTTTACACCACTACTCCGAAAAAACATTTTAATAACGGTTATTTTATAGTTTTAATAACGGTTTTAGACCGTTATTGATGCAGGAGCATCCATTAAACATAGTGATTGTCATATTCTTGATAATTCTTATATGCTTGACATTGAAAAACATTCAAGTTATTCTTGTAGGTATGTTAAATATTTGCAAGAAGATGATGTTCATATACATTGATGTGTAAAATTATTCCAAGGCATGCAAGGCTATGAAATACATGAGATGATACATTACAACAAGAGATAAAGTGATGATATTCATTATTTGTATAAACTTGTTGTAAACCCTAACCCTAAGTATATTTTATGTAAGTTAGCGTATGGTTATAATTTCATGTATGTATCTTAGTTAATTTTATAGCTTTGTAATATTAATTCTTAGTATCATTTAACCAATGATATTATGCTTTGGATTAAGTTTAATATGGGCTTAATTCAACTATGATTAATGGAGAGAATTAAGGGACTAAACTCGGCTGGTTTAAGCTAGTCACCACCGAGCTTATTCATTCTCCTATATATACCTTCCTTGTGTGCAGCATTTGTATGCAGAATATTGAATGAGAATTTTAATCAAACCTTGAGCACGATAGCTAAAGTCTAATCCTCCCTTTTGGGTCCACATTGAGGAAGGAAAATCTGGGATTAATCCTTCCTCAATACTATCTTCAAGTCAACACATTTGAACACCTTCAAATCTGCTGAAACACTTTCATCTTGTAACATCAAGTTCTTTGTCTATAATCCACCAAATCACTTCATTCTTTTTGCATTAGATCGTGGGTTAAAGCTTCTACTACAAATTTCAATCCAACCTTCCATTAATTTGATAAAAATCACATTATTTTTGGTATCAAAGCTTCATTTGTTCAAAGCTTATACAACTAGTGATTTCTACCGACCTAAAATCGTGTTGTGTTCTTTCACCAAGAAATCCACGGCTACTCCACCATTTATTTTAATTCTTGATTCTTGATGAACTTCTTTAATTTTTCTTGAAGTTATTTCTCGAATTTCTTGCAATCGTGCAAGAATCTTGTTGCATTTTCCCTCAACTTTCCACATAAAATACTAACAGAGTTCGAATTTCAGTAGCACTAGTTTGGTTCGTATGTTTGCAACGATCGTGTGTGTCTCTCCAAAACTTTATTTCTATTGTATTCTACTCTCTATTAATGTGTGATCAAGTGTACAACAAACCCCTTCAAGTTCTCTTCATGCAAGCAAGTAAAGAATCCTCAAAGTGTTCGACATTCCTGGATAGTTTTCAATCGCCCGAAACAGACCTGAAACTTGACAACGCATTTATTAAACCCTAATACGTATTAAATGAGCATAAATTTAAGATTAAATGTACATTTTTAATAACAGTTTTCATCAGAACCGTTATTAAAACTACAGTTTTTTTTAACGTTTTTGCAGTTTTGTTCCTGCCCACATACACAGTTGTATGTTCAAATAATTACCAAATCTGCATTGTAAAACAATATCAATTCATAACAAATCTACAATCACACCATAATTTCAATCAAGCTCTAGTTAATTTAAAATTAAATGTACATTTTTAATAATGGTTTTCATCAGAACCGTTATTAAAACTACAGTTTTTTTAACGTTTTTGCAGTTTTGTTCGTGCCCCACATACACAGTTGTATGTTCAAATAATTACCAAATCTGCATTGTAAACAACATCAATTCATAACAAATCTGCAATCACACCATAATTTCAATCAATCTCTAGTTAATATGCATGTATTAATACACCGGACATTTATACTCAAGAATCAAAATTAGTTGGCATACCACAAATTGGTAGCTCTACACCTCAAAGTAAAAAGTTCATAAATCTAGCCTAGAAGACTGAAAGACATAGACAAAATACAAACCTAAACATGTATGTAGAATATATAGATCTCTACCTAATACCGAATGAATGAGTGCACGTGCTTGGCCCATTGGTCTCTAACTTCATCAATTTCATCAACATTGTATTGCTGGCCTTGTGCATAGTCATCGGTGAAAAACTACAATGCTCAATTTCGATTAATATACAGTTAGCACTTATGTCAAGTACAAAACATATATGTCATGATTCATTAATGGAAACATATCGAAAAGAAAACATACATGGCTTGGATCTATGTTGACCGATCTATTTTGGACTATGAGATCCATTGCTCTACATACATAGTATCCACAATCATTGTTGTTTTGCTATTGTGGACACTGTCAAATGAATTTAGCTAGCTCTCTAACTATTAGATATTAATTTGAATTAAAACAAAATAAAAAATAGTTTTCTTCCTACTTACTATGACAGACTCATATTGAACATTCTTTGGGTCTGGGACATCATTCCCACCTCTCCTTTGATGCGCTGTCCGTAGTACCCTAACAAATAGAGTTAGATACACAATATTGTAAGTACGTATATATACCTCAAATAATGAAATCTAGTAGAATATATGTATAAATAAGGTAATGAAGTAAGAAGTGAAACGTATACTAATATGTCGATAAATTCCTTCCCACCACGACGAGCGACTTCAAAAGGCACGTCATAGGTTCGAAGGGAATCAAACACATATAATTTATTAAGATCAGGTCAGACGGCGTACAAAACCCAATGTTCAGTTGCGAGGTGAGGAATGAGATAAAGCTTGTTGTGTCCCTCAATCAAAATACGATCCACTAAATAGTTTATGTGCCTACCCTCTCTTATTGTACTACCGTCAGCTATGTAGTATGGGCACACAAACACAATAAAGGACAACATTCCCTCCATCGCAACTCGATTAGCTACCAACCTATGGACGACAAAAATAATGCATATTTGTTAATAACTTATAACTCATATAAGAGGTCATAAAAATTCCAATTGTACAAGTTAAGAGTACTAAAATCTCAAAATGAAATAATACTTATGTGACATAGACGGTGACACTCATGGTTGACATCCATTCCTGATTATAAATGTCGCTTATGTCAACCGTCGATACCATGTAAGTAACATTATCCCTCCCAACATACTGAGAACGACAATCAATGAAAATATAATTGTCCCTGAGGTAGTTTTGGTCATAAAAATACAATAAAGTTATTGCTAGTGGAGGTTGGGTTTCCTGATCTGAAGAAGGAATCTTTTGTGGGGCAACTGATTTTTCAGATTTATCCTTCTTTCTTTTAGCAGCACCCTCTTTTGTGTTGCTTGTTCTGCTAGTACCTCTCTTGGTTTTACTAGCAAGAGCAGTCTTCTTTTTTTATTCCTTAATTGATAATATTAAACAAAATATTTATTGAGCATATAAATATATATATGAAAAGGTATGAATAGTGTAACTACTAAACAAGGTCTAATGAAGATGTCGAATATCAATACCTCTTCAGTAGTGAGACATATTTGATCCGCAGGCCAAGCCACGAAGCTTCCATGAGCTTCTAGTGCTGTGGTTGTCTCATCGCCCTCTTTATAACAAGGCAAGTGCGCACTGCCAATGATTGGAGTGTCAATACTCACCGGCCTCGTATTTAGGGCTAAATTGTACCCGTGGATTGTTTGCGTTTGGGTATTGTGACTGATGCGGACCCTTCCTTTTGCCAAAAGTGTTGAAAGGTCATTCGCTAATAAGTCACATTTATGCAAACCCTAAACAAAAATATGACACATTATTAATTATTTATTACTCCGAATACATTTAATAACAATTCATAGTTTGTAATGCTTACCTTGGGAAGAGTAGAAAGATGTGCATCAGCTTCACAACTATCTCTGACGCTATTTACATTAGGTATGTGAAGCTGATCATGGTCTGCTGAATCATATGGCTTATACCCTTGAGATTTAATAAATGACAACTCTTGCTTCATTGTTGCCATCCGTTCAAATGCCACGTTCAATTTTTGGGTGAGGATGCCAACTTTCTCATTAGTGCTACGAGAACCACGAGATCGACTATATATGCTTGTTCTCGTAACACCTACTCTAAGGCCCCTGTGTCTTCCAAGGTGTTCTACAATTCTTGTAGCCTAGGACACAATGCTATATTAGTCCACCCTCTCCTCACCATCTGACATTTCAAGTTCGTCCTATATTGTATATAATATATGTAAATTTAACTTATAGGAATAAGCATAATATAATAGTTTTCTAAAAGAAAACTAAGTAGGGTTCTAGATATCTACAAACTTACAATTGTTTTGGCTGCAACATCAACATATTCATTAATATATCCATCTCTTTTTGCTCTAGCCTTCTTTCGTAATGTACCAATATTGATGGACGAGGTACATGGGTCCAAGTCTTGGGCTAGGAGCTACAAATCAAAAAATATTCTTAATTAAGAATATTATTATAAAATTCGACATTTACATGTAAATAGATAAATCACAAAATGTATTCCAACTCCTCTTCAAGGCCCGCATAGCCTTTGCAAGCCATATTATGCTGGTATTTATTTTGCTTCACAATCTCTTTATTTTGGGTACTTTTTTCCTATGTGACAAGCCAAAACATGGTGACATGGTTATTTCAATATTAAGCATAATAATGGGATCGATACAAAAAGTTTAATTATTATCTAACAAGTACCTTAAAATCCCCCATAAGACGATATGCAATGAATTGGTTTCAACTTTCATGATCGATGAAACCATATCGTTTGGGTGGGTTCTGCCGTAGAGAACCATCCCTCTTTCTATGCATTTTTCTACGAGCTAAATATGACCTAAATGTTCTTAGACGCTCCCCACAATGTCTAAGAAGCCATTTCTTCCTACTCTCTGGGACATTGAACACTCTCTGCAAAATAAGACATGTAGATGTATACCGATGTTAATGTAATAAAATTAATAACATTTGACATACAAAAATGATTACATAAAATAGCATATTTACCGTGATTTCCTACCAAATATGCTCCTTATGACCCTTTGAAACCTACTTCCCATTATTATAGGAGATAGGAACACGGTTATGGGTCACAAGTGAAATGTAAGTCAAGAACATGTCTGCGTAAGGGCCAATGGAAAGATTGTAAGTATTCCATCCCAACTTGACTAATTCTCCTCTATTCCTCATGTTTATGATGATTTTCATAATCGTAGGTCCTCTCTTCCCTTATGATGATTAATACTAACCCTAACCCTAATTAACCATAATAAACGATAAACCCTAACCCTAACCCTAGCTAATTAACCATAATTTATTATAATAAAACCTAACCCTAAACCTCATAAAACCCTAATCCCTAAACCTAGCTAACTGTAATTAAACCATAATATATAAATCATACTATTATTATTATTATTATTATCATACACAATTATTTCTCTCTATTTAATTATTCACTTTTATATATTCCTTATTTTCTATATCTATTTAATTCTCATCAAATAGCAATCATTAACATATGCATCTCTAATTGAAATTTTCATTTAATGATGTGCATATGTAAAATATATTTTCATTTTATTTTATGACATTTCCTATATCTTATTGCTCGTATCCTATACTTATTAATGAAAATGTGTGTGTATATACATATATATATATATATATATATGTATATATATAGTTTTTATGAATGAAAATGTATATAATTCTACACTCACATTCATATTATATATATATGTAAAGGTCTCGGCCAACACATGCATTTGTTAATATATAACAATAACGCAACAAATTCAATAACGAACAACAACATTTTCAACCAACACATTTTCGAACGACAAACCGCAATCTTTCAATAACAAACAAACGAAACCCTGTAGCAACATGCATGCATAGATATATATATAAAGTGAGCTAGCAACAAACACGACGGCGAGCAAGTTGAGAGAGGCAAGGGCTTCAAACACGACGAAGGATGAAGGTGCAAGTGCTGGTTAGCTAGCTTCGGAACAATGACAGCATGCACATGTAAAGCCGACAATGGCAGAGGCATGGTGGAGAGTTGGCGGTGCGAGGGTTTCCCTTACTTAAGAGGAGCCGGAGTGGTGGTGCACGATGTGGTGGTGTGAGGATTTGCAAGGAGAAGGAGAGTAAGAGAATGAAGGTGCATAGAGTCTGAAACTTTTGGCACGAAACATAACTGAGCAAAATAAAAGTTTAATTTTGGAGTTTTAATAACGGTTCCTGAGAGAACCGTTATTAAAACCCTCAGACTTTTGACAACGGTTCTTGTATGAACCGTTATTAAAACCTCTTTTAATAACGATTTAAGTAAAACCGTTATTAAAACATCCGTGTAAATTTTAACGTTGTCCTTTTAATAACGGTTTTGAACTATAACCGTTATCAAAACTGTCCCACGCATTAATTTTCACGCGTTTGACAATAGTTTTCGAACCACCGTTATTATTTTCCGTTTTCGTAGTAGTGCACACTGGAAAAAATATGTGTTAACAAAAACTTGACTGTTTTGTTGGTTGGATTTTCCCACTTGACAACTCTTCTTGGTGCTATTTGATTGTAATATACGAAGAATTTTTGTAGACAAATTTTTTTATGAAAACCTTGATGGAGTAGGCCAAATTGTGATTTTTTCAAAAACAACAAGAAATGGAAATGGTTACTACAACATCAAACATTTATTTTATGATAGATATAAGGCTAAAAACCTACACAATAAAATCTAAAACATCAACTACTGATTAATGCCAGTAGAAAACTTGTAAAGTAAATCTGAATTTTTTAAATCTCAACCAAAAATTAAACTACAAATGTTCTTCTACAACACTATATAAAATTTACAACATAATTTCTTAAAATATCTAAAAATAATAACAAATTTCTCTGAGGGATAGAAACTCTGGAGCCCTAACGCTCAACCCATGCAAATAATCATAGTAGACCTCAAATAAGGATACCTGCACATAGACATTTAAACAATAGTAATATCAATACAATGGCATACTAAGGCAACAACCCAACTTATAGCAATAATATATGCATGTTTAATGTTTGATCATGATACAATAAAAATGGTATCTTGATTAACATAAAAGAATATAAACAGCATCAATAGTATGCTTGCATGTATATGGCATATCATGCTATCATATCAAATTAGAGAGGATAGAAGAACTCGATATGTTGGAGAACAAGTCAAACTCTGATAGCCCTAACACTCAACCTATGCCAATAATCATAGTAGACCTCAAATAAGGATACCTGCACATAGACATTTAAATAATAGCAATATCAATATAATGGCATACTGAGTCAACAACTCAACTCATAGCAATAATATATGCACGTTTAATGTTTGATCATGATACAAGAAAAATGGTATCTTGATTAACATGAAAGAATATAAACAACATCAATAACATGCTTGCATGTATATGGCATATCATGCTATCATATCAAATTAGAGAGGATAGAAGAACTTGATATGTTAGAGAACAAGTCAAACATAAGATTCCTCATCTCATGCTCATATAGAGTTACATGATATAACATAACATAAGGATTCTCAAACCATCGATGAAACTCATAAACACAAGCATAGGCATGATATAATAAAATATGAGAACATGCAATAATAGAATAATATTGCACATTCACTTGCACATAGCTATTAACTTATTTTTATGTAATTCTTTCACTTTAGTTCACCGAATCACTACAAACTAATTCATTTATAGCAACATGGCCTTATTTGTTGGCAAAAGTTTTTACCAACATAATTTGTTTTTGATAAAAATGTGAGTAAAAATTCTATGCTTAAAAGTTTTGCCCATATATATGTATGATTTGTTGAAAATAATTGATACTGCCTACATATATTTATTTACTGGTAAAACTTATACCCATACTTATATTTTTGAGTAAAAATATTAACTGCAAAAAGATATTTGTGACTAAAAGTGTTGTCCACAAAATAATATATGTGACTAAAAGTATTATCCACTAATATATATTGATAGTCATACATACATACATACATACATACATATATATATATATATATCTATACACCTGACAATATGAGTTTTGACTAGGTATTTGATGTAAAATATAATATTGTATTAGTTTGTGCAGGCATTGGATAAGTTAAGTGTAGATTCATGAGTTCTAGGATAAATACTGGGCTCCGTGTTTATTAATAGGGATCATTTTTATTCACACAATATGTTGATGTGAGTTTTGGATAAAAAGTTAAGAGTAAAGAAATAAACACGGGGGGTTGAGTTTCTAAAATATGGATCTTGTTTTTTTTCCTGAAACATGCTATTTTATCCTATAGGATTTTTTCTAATATAAAAAAAATGAGAAAACCTAATTGTTAACTCTTGTGACCTAACTTAATTTTCTTCTCAATAGAATTTTTAAGTAAAAGAGAATTGTAAATCTGTGTAATTCATTGATTATTAGTTTAATCATATTTTGTAATTGTATAAGAGCATGAATACAAATCTTTATTTTTTCCTCAATTGTTATGTTTTGTGATTGAATCATCAATTTTTCATCATCTTGTTAATTTTGATTTTGGTTTGGATCCATTCAATCCACGTAATTTCATAATAATTTATTATTAAAGTTGTGGTTATTAAAGAGATATGGTAATCAGGATGGGCATAAGATTCGATATTGAGAAGTTCAATTAGTTTGTCAATTTTAGATTATAAAAATTGAAGATGTGGATAATTCTAATTCAGAATGAATTGAAAATAGCATTATTCAATCATTCAAATAGGCTAGATTTGATGATAGATGAGAAATTTAAGAAGTAGATCTGAAGGCCCTCTCTACCATATAACTATACTTATTGAACAAGGTATTTTAGGAAGTGGGAAAGAAATCAAAGGCGGTTTCCTTATGATTAAAGCTTGAGTCATTGTATATGATGAAATAGTAGCAAATCAACTACTATTGAAGAGTCGGCTTCATGACCTAAAATTAGGTGAGGGCCAGTCCTTGAAATCTCATATTGATGAATTTTATTCTATTATAATGGATTTTCATAATATAGAAGTCAAATTAGATATGAAGATTTGACTATAATGCTATTATATTCTTTGCTAACTAGTTTTAAGCATTATTGTGTTGTATAGAAAGGATGATTTAGTCCTTAAAGATATGGCATCCTCCCTTCTATAATAGGAGATGATTGATAGTTAGTTTATTACTAGTTGTACTTTTGAAGATTCATATAGTGAGAGAATGGTAATCAGGGGAGGACATATGATCAAGGATCTAGTGACCATAATAATTTCATATCTAAATTGAAGAGTTGGAAGAAGAATGTGACATGTCATGGGTGTCACAAGAAAGAGTAAATTAGGAAGTTTTATCCTAATAGGAAGCTTGGTGATAAGTTTGGTGAGTAATCCGGTACAAAGGATAATTTTGTTGTATCTCATGATGATAGTAATGGAGAAGGGTTATCGACTACTGATAGACATACCAAGATTAATGATAGATGGATCTTAAATTCTGGGTGTTCTCACCATATATGTCCCAATCACAGTTGGTTTCAGACATTCAAGGCAACTTAGGGCGGAGTTGTCTTGATGGGGAACGATGATGCTTGCAAAGTTACTAAGATTGGGACGGTATTGGTGATGATGCATGACAGTGTGGTTAGGACAATATCTAACATGAGATATGTCCTTGAGACGACCAAGAACTTCATATCTTTGAGTTCCTTAGATTGTAATAGGTATTGATGTGTTATTGAGGATGGTACCCTAAGAGTTACAAAAAGACCCTTGGTGGCTATACAGGGGAAGTAGGTTGGGATACTATATGAGTTGGTGGGTTCCAATGTTATAGGGACAACTACTATAACATTGGTGAGGTTATCAGAATCTAATGTTACTGGACTTTAGCACATGAGACTAGAGCACATGAGTGTCAAGGGTCTTACTGAGCTCCCTAAGAGGGTGTTGTTTGATTGACATATTACAAATACTATGGACTTCTATGAGTACCGTGTGTTTGGCAAGCAAAAGTGGGTTAGCTTTTCAAAAACTAAGCATAGCAAGAAAGAACCTCTTGAGTATATCTATTGGGATTTATAGGGTCCAACGAGATTGATTTTTAAAATTAGTTTTTTATACTTACTCACATTTATTAGTGGCTTCTCTAGAAAGGTGTGGGTTTATTTCTTACAGTATAATAATGATGTTTTGATATTTTCAAATGTTAGAAGACTTTACTAGAGAAGAAGATCGAGTAGCAAGTTAAGTGTCTCAAGATAGATACTGATCTTGAGTTTATTGGGTAGAGTTTCATTAATTTCTACTAAGACAATGGGGTAACGAGACATCGCACTTGTGTTGAAAGACCACAACAGAATGGGGTTGCTGAGCAGATGAACATGACCCTCTTGAAGAAAGCTCATTGTATGTTATCACAGGGAGGGCTAGACAAAGATTTTTAGGTTGAGATATTTCACATGACAACATACTTGGTAAATTGGTCACTAAATTGGTCCATTGAGTTGAAGATACCTGAATATTTAAGGTTTGGTAAGTCATCTAATTACTTTGATTTATATGTGTTTGGTTTCCCTACTTATTATATGAATGATGGTAAACTTGAGCCTAGAGCTAAGAAGTGTATCTTTCTTAGCTTTATATCTAGAGTGAAAGGGTATAAGTTATGGGACCCAACTGCATCCAAGTTCTTAACTAGCAAGGATGTTACCTTTAATGGGTTTGTATTCCTCCAGAAGAGTAAATCTTGTGATGGTATGTGTAATACCCCGTATTTTTAAAATCCAGATTTATTAAGTTTAATGATTTTATTAGCGTAATTTGATGTAAACAATTAATTATTTTAATTTTGATTCGTTTTATGGATTTATCAACGATTTTAAATTCATAATTGTATGTAATTAATCATTTTCGGGAAGTAATACTTTATCCACGTTTTAATTAATTGAATGTAATATTTTCGGGAAGTTTAAATTAAAAATAGTTTCAAAACTTATTTAAGAATTTCTTTTTGAAATTAATTTTCTTCCGTTCTACGCTTTTTAGTTTGTGGAAAACCGATTTCGGAAATTATTAAAATTAGTCTTGACTTATTAGAATTTGACTTAAACATTTTATTATATGCTTTTAAATAATTTTTCGAGGTCTTATAATACATTTCCGTAAATAATATAAATTTTGTGTTCGTTGTTAAATCCTTCCGAAAATATTTTCAAAAGTCTTTATATAGCCTTTTTATTAATTTTAAGCCTTCGGATCCGGTCAAAATAAATTTTTGATTAAATAAATTTTAGATAAAATCTTCTACTAATATTTTGATGTTTTTGGTATTTTATCTAATGTGTATTTGTAAAAAAAAAAAACCCGCACCCTGCCCCGACCGGCGCCCCCCTCCCTTCTTTTTCTTCTCTCTTCCCTTTCCCCGACCCCCCTGTCTCGCAACCCTAACCCTAACCCTAGCCGACCCCCCCTCGCGCCTCTCCATCTCCCCAACTCCTCCTCCCTGCTCCCCCCTCGTCGATCGTCGGCCTCCAACTGCCGACCAGCACCGTCGACGCAACAGCAGCAGTCGAAGCCACGCCCAGTAGCGCACAGGAGCAGCAGCGGCGGCAGAGCGCAGCAGCAACGAGCCGCACCGCTTGCGCTACCGCCCGGTCACCGGCGAGCTCGGGCGATCACCGGCGAGCAGTCCTTAGCCTCCGACGAAGCTTCCCCGGCCTCCCTTTGCCCCGATTTGTCAGTTTTTCGTTTGGTATAATTTCCGAAAAAACCCTAACCTTGTTTTGATTAATTGGGTATGAATTAGCTTATAAAAAGCTAAATTGATTGTTTGATAATGTATATATGTGCTGTAAGATTGATTTGGATAGGTTAATTGTGTGGTTGTGTTGGAATTTTGGGAAAATTGGATTTTTAGCCAGGTTATGCCCGAATTTTTCGGATTCGTCCGTTTTTGCGATTTCGGATAAATTGATTATACAATATGTTTTAAAATGTATCCAATTTCATTTTGGAACCGTCAATTTGAGAAATTTATACAGGTTTTATCGGAATTTGATTCCTAGGTAAATTTTGGGTGTAATGAAATTGGGTCGTATAATTGAGTCGTCCAGCTCAATTGATTTTATAATATCATTAAAAAAATATTTAATTTTATATCGGAAGTGTCGATTTGGGAAAATTATGCGTAATTGATCGGAATTGGATTTTTAGGTCAAAACTCCCGCGGGTTTAAATTGGTTTGGGTAATCGGGTTATTTTATTCAATTGACTATATAAATTACATTATAATATGTTTAATTACATTTTCGAACCGTCAATTGATATGTTTTGGCAAGTATTGATCGGGTTTGCGTTCCGGGCTCAAAAACCCTTATTGTGCTAAATTGTGTACTTCTTTTACCAGTTTTGAGCAATTGATTATTTGATATGTTATAAAATGTGTTTAATTGCATTTCTAAACATTCAATTTGATTAGATTTATAGAATTTTAACGAATTGTATTTTCGGGCCTAAAACCCTAAATTTCAAGTGAGATTATGAAATCGATTACTTGTATTGTTGTTTTTCTAAAATTGAATGTATAGAAATGGTTGAAATGGTATTAATTGCCTTCTAATACCTTAATTTGAATTAATTAAATTGAATTACCTGAGTTTGTGTCGTGGGCTTTAAAACCCTAATTTTGAAGATTGATTATCTGGAATTGATTAATCGGAAGATTGTTATGTTGAAATTGATTATCTAGATTTATCTAAAATTCGTTTAATTGTGTTTTAAAACTATCAATTTGAGGTAATCGAAGTGATTTGGCTAATTCGTAGTTTAGGCATTAAAAACCCTAATCTTCGGGATGATTTTATAAAATTGATTTTGCTATGCGTATTTTATCTAATCGATTTCTATCTTTGGGTTTTAAATCATTTAAATTATGTTTTAACTTAATCGGTTTGAATTTGGTGTTATGTAAATGGTTGGGTTACTTATTTAGTTGTAAAACCTAATAAATAAGTTATTTTTGATAAATTAACTTATGATCGATTATCCTTTCTCGGGCTTTCCAAATTAAGTTGAAATGTCCCAAGTGATATTTGTATTAATCCGTTTTGATTTAGTTTTAACCTTAAATCTTAATAAAGCTATGCTTTTAAGTTTTAAGTTTTGGACACATTTTCTAAGAAAAATCATTTGTGTTCTTTGTGTTTATTTAATTTGAATATGTAAATTATTGATTGATAGAATAGCTCCTAATTTAGTTTTCGATTTCTATCGGATCTAGGAAAGCTTTCTCGTGGATCCACGAGCTAGGGATCTCTCTCTCTCTTATCTCGCTTAGCTAGCTTCAGATCCAAGTAAGTCTCTACTTACCTCTACTTATGGGCGTTTAGTAAGGACGAAGCTATGGCCTTACGTTATGTGTGTTGTAATGTGTTGATGAATGATGAGCATGTCATGTTGATGTGTATTATGCATGTGCTATGAATAACCTGTTTTGTGTAGCGCAGCGTGGATCATGAGGTATGCGGTGTGTGCCTTATGTTATACATGTATGCCATGTTCCATGTTTGTTGTTGATGTTGATGATGTGACTTGTTATGACCCTCTAGGACATGCATGCTAGGGTTTTAGGTAGCATGAAATGATAATGAAAGGACAACGGAGAGGTGAACGTTCGGGAAGTTGCATGGGGGGAACTAGACCTTGCATGGACATGATTCTTACGTATGAAAAGTTGACTTGGGTTATAAGTGAGAGCTTGGGAGAGTCTTGGGATGATTGGAGACTTAGCATGAAAAATAGTACATAAATTGGTGCATAAGAGACCTTATTAGGGTTTGTGTGTAAGTGGGTGTTGGAGAGTCTGCATGGAGTGTTTAAATTATGCATGGGAATGAATCTTACGTGAGGAAAGTTGAATTAGGAAGTGAATAAAATAATGCCAAAGTTATGGATCCTTCGGAGACTTGGGTGCAAAATTTTACGTGGGTCGGTGTAAGAGTGTCTAAGGGTTCCAATTAGGGTTTCGGGAGGAAATGAGCAATTTGAAGGGTACAAGGGTAAAAATGATCAAGGAAGGATGGAGCATGGGGTGAGAGTGAGAATTCACTATATAAAGGATGAGTATGGGTTTTTCCAAAGGAGAGGAGAGATTTGGGGTGAAAGAGGGAGATTACTTGTTGAGGAAGTAAAGTGCTAGGGTTTTGGGTGGCCAACTAGGGTTTTGTCGGTCACACGTGAACTTGGGAGATAAAGTAATATATTTGGGGAGTTTCCTAATAAAAATGAGGTGCGAGATAGAGGATAAAGTAACGTTTGGGTAAGTAAGGAAGAGTTGGACCACATAGGTCCGACTAGGGTCTCCGAGGAGGAACCCTAGAGGGATGAGGACATACGGAGTCGATATCGTAGGTGTTGGGGTAGCCTGTATTCTTGGAGATTGTGCCTTACTATATGCCACTATGCTTAAGTCTACGGGGGATGGATGTAGGATGTGAGAAGAGGTACGGGTTTCAAAATATGGGACGGTCCCTGTGGAGGGGAAAGTAGTAGGGTATTAACCGCATGCATGTCAAGGGTGTTGTGTGATTCAATAAGACACGGATAAGACACTAATAACGTAAAGTGAAAGATTATTGAGCCGAGCCCAGTCCGATCCACCGGTTAGAATAGTGGTCAGAGGCGTTCTGCCCTGTGCGTTTCGTGCCGGTCCACCGGCTATAATAGTAGTCAGAGGCGTTCTGCCCTGTGCGTTTTGTTCCGGTCCACCGGCTATAATAGTGGTCAGAGGCGTTCTGCCCTGTGCGTTTCGTTCCGGTCCACCGGCTAATAGTGGTCAGAGGCGTTCTGCCCTGTGTGTTTACACCTGGTCCACCGGTTATAATAGTGGGGGATCTCGGCTCGACAGACCCAAGTAAATAAGTTAATCCATGGGAAAATACTAAGTACTTACAGCGAAACACCATGTGAGTCGGGGCCAGTCCGGTCCACCGGTCAGAATAGTGGTGAGAGGCGTTCTGCCCTGTGTGTTTCGTTCCGGTCCACCGGCTATAATAGTGGTCAGAGGCGTTCTGCCCTATGTGTTTACTTCCGGTCCACCGGCTATAATAGTGGGGTTCCCGCACTCACATGGACTATTAAAGAATATGTGTGGAATGAACATATTATTAATGAGAATAAAGAATAAGTCTAATTGGACTATGACCAGCTTTTATTATCTGTATTACTACATGCTGCTTACGCGAGTATGCCACGTATTGAGTTTTAATAGTATGGATTATTCCTACCTGAGGCGTATGAGCCACTTCATATTTCGGTTACCACGCTTATATGTTTAAATATAATGTTACATATGTTTTATATGTTACTCTAGTTGTATGGTAAGATTCATGCTATGGGTTGTGAATATGCATGATATTGTATCAACGTGTTGTACCCGGATCTAATATACGCTTGATGATATCTCTCCTATAAGATAAGGTAGTGGAACTTACTCAGTATTGGACCCGTACTGATACTACCTTGGTTGAATGGGTCCTGTGATGATCCACCGATAGTGGGGAGCAGACCTCTTGTGCAGGTTTAAGATCGTATATTGTTTCGGGGTGGAAGACCTGACTTGAGTGAGTAGGCAATCCGGATATTGCTCCATTGGGATCTGTTTCATTTAGCTATATTTTGTACTACGCTTCTTGTTTTGAAACCGTACTCTTAAGTTGTAATCTTAACGATATTTTAACTGTTGTGGACTCGCGGTTTTCGTGAATGGTCTATGTTAACTATGGACCTGTGTTTTGATGACTCTTACTTAACGATGGTTTAGTTTAGCCTTAGCACTTAGTATCGGAACGGTAGGAGTGAACCGGTCTGGTACTAAGTGTGGCGGTAATACCCCCAGGTTTATGGTTTTAATTCTTTCGCTTCCGCTAAACCTTCTGATTTAAACGAAATTTTTCAGTAGTAAATTTGGGGGTGTTACAGTATGTCTACAAAGGTAGAGTAATATAGTACCTCAGGACATGTGAAGGTTGAGTTGGATGACAGAGACCCTTCTAATCGACCTACTATTTTTGAAGTAGATAGATCCAAGTAGTACGTGGAGTAAAGGGACATTGCTCTAGGTAGAGCACGGATGATTTTTAAGCCTCTGGTCAGGTATGGTTTTGAAAAATTAGTTGCTTATGCTTTATCTAGTGTAGAGACTACTGTTAATGTGCATAAGCCAGCATCATTCTCAGAGGATATTGAGACTTCTAATTCTTCTGCGTGTTGTGCTACTATAGAGAAGGATATGGAGTCCTTATTAAAGAATTAGACATGGAAACTTGTAAAGACATCCAAGAAGAAGAAGATAGTTGATTGCAAGTGGGTGTATAAGTTCAAATAGAGAGCTCCAAGGGTTGAAAGACCAAGGTACAAGGCTCATTTGGCAGCACATGGATTTAGTTAGATTCTAGGCATGGAATATAATGAGGTATTTTATTCTTTAGTTAGACATACTTGTATTCATACTTAGCTTGTGCCTGTAACTATACATGATCTAGAGTTGGAGTAGTTGGATATTAAAACAATATTTTTTTATGGTGAGCTCAAGGAGGAGATTTACGTGCATCAACCTAATGAGTTTGTTGTTGAAGGGAAACATGATCATGTGCGCCTATTAAAGAGGTCACTGTATGATCTGAAGAAGTCTCCTAGACAGTGGTATACATGGTTTAATCACTTTATGCTTGAGCATGGCTTCTTTAGGAGTGAGTATGATGGATATGTGTACTTGAAGGAGATGGAGGGAGGCTCTCTTATGTATCTTTTACTATATGTTGATGACATGATTGTTGCAGCAAAATATATGTCTGATGTTGATAAGGTGAAGGCAATGCTGAAGAGTAAAATTTAGATGAAGGATCTTGGAGTTGCAAAGAGAATCCTCGACATGGAGATCATAAGAGGCCGTGAATGAAAGCTTTTGTACTTAGCATAAGAGTCCTATGTGAATAAGGTGCTGGTGAGTTTTAACATGATGGATGCCATGATGATGAGCACTCTATTGGCTATTCACTGCAGATTTTTATTATATTATCTCAAATCTAAAGAAGAAGAGGAGTTCATGGCTACTATTCTGTATGTTGTTGGTTGCATCATGTATTTTATGTGTATACTCAACTTGATATCGCTTAAGTTGTTGGTGTGATACATCGATATATGGAGATTTCGGGGAAGTCTAACTTGCAAGTAGTGAAGTGGATTATAAGGTACTTGAAGGGTACGATGTCAGCATGTATATAGTATGAGAGATCACCTAATTTGTTAATTGGGTTCATGAACTCTAATTATGCTATATACCTTGATAAAAGGAGATCCACCAGTGAATATGTTTTATATCTTAGTGGTTCAACTATTAGATGGAGGTTTCCTCACAGGATGTGATGACTTTGTCCATTACTGAGGCAGAGTATATGGCTATGTTAGAGGCTTTTTAAGAAGTCGTACGGCTTTGTGGTTCAGTACGTGAGTTAGGTTAGTTACGGTGCTCTAGTTGTTCTAGGTGATAACCAGAGTGCTATCTATTTAGAGAAGAATAATAATTCTTTTCATCACCAAACAAAGCACATTGAAATTAGGTATTACTGTTGTTGCTGGAAAAGTTATGCTAGAGAAAGTAAATACTTTGGATAATCTAGCTGATATGCTAACAAAGCCACTGACCATGGCTAAGTTTGAGTATTACTCAGACTTTATTGGTGTTCATAGGCCATGAGGTCCTTTGTTGGGGTGGGGACTTTTCATAGAGATATTTACATGTCATGCGTCACAAATACTAAGTGGATATTTGTGAGCTTTAACTAGTATTTGATGTATAACATAATATTGTGTTGGTCTATGTAGACGTTGGAGAAGTTAAGTGTAGATTCATGAGTTTTGGAATAAAAATAGGGCCTCCTTATTTATTAACATGGACCGTGTTTATTCACATGATATGTTGATGTACATTTTAGACAAAAAGTCGAGAATAAGGAAATAAACACCGAGGGGCGTGTTTTTGAAACACGAACCATGTTTTTTCCTTATTTTCAAAATACGTTGTATAAAAGAAATATGAAAAAATTCTAGCCGTTAAGTCATGTGACCCAAATCCTTATTTTTCTCCTCTATAGAATTCTCCATTAAAAGATAATTGAAAATCTTTGTAATTAATTTAATCATCTTGTAATTATATAAGAGCAAGAATAAATATCTCTATTTCTCCCTCAATTGTTTTGTTTTGTGATTGAATCATCAATTGTTTATTATCTTATTAATTTTAAGTTTATTTTAGATCTATTCAATCCATGTAATTCCGCAACATGTAACATATTCCAATATACAAGACATATTCACTAACATATAAAACACTATCCTCTTTATTCTCACCCTATTCAACACATGCAATGAATTCAGCTTCTTCAACAATTTTTTTGATAATCATCAAGATATATTCCCTAATAAAATATGCTTGTAACTTAATCATATTAACTTAAATTCATACTCAAAAGCTAAGTAATGAAGGTAGTTATAAATTTTTCTAAAAAATAGTAAGAGTCCATAATTAATAGGGAGAGTAGGTGCAAGAAAAATTAAGTGTTCAGAAGAAAACTTAAAATGGCTCTCCAATATGTATTATTCAGTGGAAACATTCTCAATAGTTTTAAAATTTCATCGCAAAATGGTAAAATAGAAAGGAAAACTAGAAATTGAATGGAGTTAGAGTTTTTATTTACAAGTAATAATGCAAGAGCCTATACATCTTGCAACCTTGATCTAGTAATCATAGTTCACATGGCATGTATATTTCAATCATCAGCCTATTTCAATGTTTACAAATTACATTTTTGGAAACATAGATTACATGTTCGAAACCCTAGTATTCTACTAGTCTTTTGGAATTAGCATACTGTAAGTATATATGAGGGTTGTAATGGTGAATACATCTATATCTCCTTAGACTATATCAATAAAAGGGTTCACATTTGGGTGTTACTTTAATCTTGAAAATATTAAGTAGAAAGTAATATCTTTTAGGGTGAGCAATAATGAATAATTTCAAGCTTAACAATTTAACCTTTTTGGTTCTTGGCATGGTAGATTCAATCCACAAGTTCAAATATTCATAGCTCCTATTTATGTTATTCCAAAAAACTAAAGAAGCAGAAACATTATCTACTTACCAACAAGATCAATGAAGTTCTCTTTTACAATTAATGCCATAAGTTGATAGAGCCCATAACTTCACTTTGTTGATAATACTGTAACTTAAAATCTAATTTTTGTGAAGCATAAGATTACAAAAATAAAAGGGAAAATATAAAGTGAGAGCAACAAAATTATATAACATAACATGAAAAACCTTGATTAAAAGATTAATGATTAAAACAAATCATATAGCTTACATAAGTAGCAATAAAATATTGGAATAATAATTAACACACATTAGAAAAATATATAAATCAAATTATAAGGAATTGAAAATAATTTAAATAATTTTCAAAAAAAATCCTCCATAAAATAAAAATAAAGAAAAGGAAATAAATTATCTTTGAAGTAAAAAATATAAATAAGCTGTATAAACCTTTAATTTAGAATTTTCTAAAGATTTCATCAGTCTTACAAGAATAAATAAATTTAAAGACAAGAATATTTGTTATGAAAAAAAATTATTAAAATAATTTTACTACTTCAAAGGAATTTTTATAATTTAAAATTATTCATTTTCGTTAATGAAATATAACTTCGAAACAAAATTATAATAAAAAGATGAATTCTATAATCAAAAACAAATTTAAAATATTTAAAAAAAACATGTGATAGAAATAAGAATATATTTTAAACGAAAATTGAGATCATATAAACTTGATAAAAACCTCTAAAATAATTCACAATAACAAATTATTAAATAAATTTCAATATGAATTCAAAACTATTAATAAAACTATTAAACCAATCACAAATACAATAATTAATTTTTTTTTATCAAATTCCATTAATAAAGTCATTAAACTTAAGGAAATTAAATTAGAAAAATATGTACTATTATAATAATTATATAAATAATGATAATAATATTAAGTGCAAAAAGATCTAACAACCAGAGGTGTACTACCACCTAGACCTCCATTGCGCTGATCAAGTAGCGTGACCCCCATCCTATAAGTCTTTTGAACCATGACTTGATTAATTATTACTTTTATTATAATATTTATTAATATAATTTTTATAATAATAATAATGGTAGCTTAATAATAATAATAATAATAATAATAATGACTTTAATTATCATAGTTATGCTATAATAATATTAACAATGATTATAATGGTAATTATAAATATAGTTATATATTATATTATTATTATTAAATATAAAAATTGGTAATTATGATAATAAGTAAATATCTCATGTATATGAAGAATAAATTTGTTGCAAAAGGGACATAACAATAGTTGAAATATTTATCTTCTTTATATACTAATACGAACAGATATATGAGTGAGTATTATTTTTTTGTTATAATGCTACTAATATCCACAGATATAAAAGTATGAAAAAGATTTGTTAGTATAATATACTACTACAAATAGATAAAAATTTTCTGTAGAAAATACTTTCTTCATTTTCCACAAAAAATATCTATTAGTATTAGTGACTTTTTCCAATAGAAAAAAATTTCTGTAACTAAATTTCTATTGGCACAAGTCATATTTTTTGTGGTTAATCATTCATTAATCAATCCCATTAAATGATATTTCATCACAGATTCCAATTTACATTCTTATCCATTTCCTTGCATATGATATCATGGTTCACTTATTCCATTTATTTCATATTTCCATTTCCAACACATGGTATTACTCACATCCAAGGCATGACTGCTGGGGAATCCATAACGTATGTCCCTAGCTCAACGGCTAAGGAGACTACATAATATCTAAGGCATAGAGACTAAAGAAAACCACATGAATACAATAGTCTATAATACTGCAGGCTATGATAACCATAGCGCCTACAACACTACCACCTACAGAAAACAAAATCATTTAGGAAACCCTAACCTTTAAGTATTGATACTCCTTATAGGATCCGTAGATCACTTATAAAGTATAGAGAGGGGCCTTATTGTTGCACTACTGGCACAATACATATAAAATCATAGGGAAGGCATCCATTACAAGACCCTATCTCGAAAGCTATCTCGAGGCTACACAAGGTGGAATATATACAACCCCCAAGCGATATACCAATTATAGCTAGCATAATACACCTTAATCTCTTTATTTCACTTATTGATTGAGCCACTCAAAATTTATATCGATAACCCCATCTTCCATCAAACACCACACACCACTTATGTTCTTAACTACAACTAAATATAATTAACAATATATAAATCAACCACTGTGCATTCACAGTAACAAATATGAACCCAAAACAATAGATCATGGTACACTTAAGTATACACTCGTGTTTGCATATCAAAACTTCTTCAATTCACATATAACATATAAATTACAATTATGAAGAATTGTGATTCTTATCTACAAGGAACGATGTGATATTCCTCCATAAGTTAAATACATCATAATAATATCCAAATAGCCAAATGACCAAAACACACATACATGGTTATACTTTCTCATTTGACATCCAACTTAATATAATATCACATGTGTTTTAAAAACTTAGAGTACACAATATCCATGACTTCATGCTCAACATGAAACACTTATACACTAAAACAAAGTCATAGTCACATAATGATGTTCTACTCAAAAGCGAACTTAAGATATTAAAATCAAAATACGCAATTGAAACAAAAATATTCTTTAAACTGAAATTAAATTATTTATTTTTAAATAAATCATAGCCGTAAATAAATTTATCTATAATTATCTACAAGAAGAAACTATTAATTAAATTTCAACATAAATTTGAAACCGCTAATAAAACCACAAAATGAATCAAAACTCTAACAAATATATCAAGAATCTCGATTCAAGTAAAATAACCCATACTAATGAAAATTAAAGGTTGAAACTCATAAATTAACACTGAAATTAATTAAAAAAATATATATGTTTTTGAGAAGTAGGGTGTTATATGGCAATGAGATGGGGTAGAGATAGGGACCACATTGTAACACTCCTAATTTTCACATAAAAAATATCTATTTTAAAATAATGTGGAAGCTAAAAAATTGAAATCAAGGGATTTTACAGCCGCATCAAATCTAAGAGAGGTGTGACCATTTAACCAAATCATTCTTGATGTAAGGCTAAACTATTTAGCCAAAACCATACATGTGTGTGTGTGTGTGAGAGAGAGAGAGAAAGAGAGAGAGATGATATAATAGAGTTTTTAAAATTCAAATATAGGAACATAGCCAAAATTTTAGAAAGTGAAAAGACAAAACATCTCAACATAGTGAGAAAAGCCTAACTTGACCAATTAGTCTAACTCTCCTATATGATAAATATTTCCCAAGTAATGGCCATAGAAAGGCATACATCAAGTTGATCAAACTTGCAAAACATCATCTGCTCCCTAAAATAAAAGTCAATTCTATAACATGGAGAAAAATCATGCTACATATAGAGGTCATTTAAATCATGACATCGCAAAGATGCTAAAATAAATCATCATGGAATAATAACACTAATATAGGATGGTTTCATACATCACAAACATAAATAAACAATGTTGTTATTATTCTATTATTTGACCACATAATCCAAATTATTAAGATATTCGAAGACACACTTAAACCTCTACCATGATATGTAGGTCCCTAACATGGGCATACACTCTACTGATTGCAACCCAATAGAACACCGATATCAGTATTGGTGTTTGTAGGTAATAATACTAAATGCAGATATAGGCAAAACATCCAATGACAACAACCCAATGGAGAGTGGTTCTAATATGGGGTGCTTGGGAGATGATACCAAATGTATATGAGCCAATCCAAACCTCCCAAATTGGGTATTTAGGTAATAGAGAATGGCCCCAATATGAGTGTTTATGATATAACACCAAACTCAATCACCATGGCCTTCCTTTACAAGACTCGACCTTGAGAGCATTGACACCAAAATAGTTCTACCCTAGCAGTCCCCCTAACCCAGCCTACCAGTCATAGCTTGTTAAAAATTGGTAAGGCACCCAAAGAGTAATATATACCACAAGGTAATAAGTCTACTATCTCCTTGTCAAACACCCTAATATTTGGAGAAGAAGACTTAAACGAAATCTTGTTTATCAATATTATTAGCTTACAAGAGTTTTCACAAAACATAACCTAAGTCCACAAGCCACATAAATAAATATTTTCTATTTTTTAATTTAATTTATTCTAGGTTAAGGGCACCATCTATTTATCTTAATCAAATTATTCAATGTTGGGATCACAATAAAGTCTATGAAAGCATAAAAAAATAAATCCCTAAGGCATCATTATGAAAGATCAATAAAGTAATAAACCACAAATGAGACCTTTCGATGGGTTCCTAAGACCAGTTGAGTAGTGTGGGTATACCAGACCCAACAATTAAATTTTATATAACAACTAGCTAACTGGTTGATTTAATCGTTTGGCTGCTCTTATGAACCAGTCGATGAATTTAGTTAATCTATTCGATGTGTTTAGGATAAAATCGAAACAACTCTAGACACAAAATTAACTAGTTGATGGGTTTAGCAAACCCAATTGACTGATATGGATAGGATAACCAAACCAAACATAACTAAAGTCACATACTTAATTATCAAAAATTACCTACTTGACACATTTCAACAGGAGTAAGTTAAAACCATAAATAACAATAGAAAGTCATATGAAACATTGAAACTCATGCTTGGATATAAGAAAAGCCATAAATCATGCTAATCATAATAAACATCGAAACCCATAAGCCATAATTCATGCTTTACTTCATCAATATGGATAAGATAATATATAAACCACACTATTATTAACCATTTTAAGAATCCACCATTTTCCCAATGACTAATAACAATAAAATTTCAACAATAAAGGACAAACACTTGACTAGAAGCATCAGTAGTTAATTAGTTGATCACACCAGAAAGCAGCGAAAAACACATTACATCAGTTAACTAAATTGGTGGTTCAATGATCGATAAATCAAACATGACATATAAATAATATGGTGTACCCATCAACTATCCATACATCCCTATTGACTAAACCAGAGGTACCATTGACTGATGGGTTAGAATAGCTGACTGATAATGTAATAAAGAACATGTCATAAATTTCCACTAGTAGTCTCATCGATTTTTTTGGTAAGTAAAGTGAGTATATATATATAATAAACCAAAAATGGCAGTATAAGTACATCAAATGTAGATCTCAAGACATCGAATCATGTACTCATGCTATCTACCAGGGCTAGAATATTCTGATAGGATTTACATATGCTAAAAATTATGGCACGGGGGGCCAAATCC
The DNA here is from genome assembly GCA_030549775.1 of Tamarix chinensis. Lineage (NCBI taxonomy): Eukaryota > Viridiplantae > Streptophyta > Magnoliopsida > Caryophyllales > Tamaricaceae > Tamarix > Tamarix chinensis. The sequence goes on along the minus strand of CM060179.1, from coordinate 73,440,312 downwards.
TTCAAAATAAGATTCATGAGGTGGGTCCAGGGAAGATTGGTGTGCTAGAAAATACATCTATTGCATTCTCCCTAGGTGTGATAAACTACAGTAGCTACCAAGGCTCGAAAGAAGGTTGTACAAATTGTCGGGCCTCGACCTTTCTTGCTAAGCCAGGGGTAATCTCATACCAACTAGTGGATCTCTGGAGTCATCCAGTAGCTGTGAACATAGCAGAACACAGCGACTGAGAATAAGGGAAGTTAAAAAAGAGGTGTTTTAGTGTTTCTACGACATCATTGCAAAAGGAAAAAGTTATGGTTATTTGAGGATCCATTCAGATCACACGGCCTTTAGTGAACAATCTATCTTGAATTGCAAGCCAAAGGATAAACTGGTGTCTCGGAATGGAGAATTTGTTCCAAACCAACCCATACCAAAGGACCTTGCTACGATGCGGTCTCAGTAGATGGTACACACGAGAGATGCAATATTTATCATGATAAGTGCATTGTACCTTCCCTTGCTTAGTAGCAAATAGATTAGAGAAGTAAGGTCTGAGTGATAAGATCTTCTTAAAAATCCATGAAGCAGTAGTAGTTGTAGGCATATACCAACAATCTCGGCCTTTAATATAGTAAGCATGAATCTGGCAAATCCACAACACTTATTTGTGCTGAATTATATTCCATAGATGTTTACCTATTACAACTATGTTCCACCAGTAGAGGTTCAAAATTCCAAGGCCTCCCTCTTGCTTTGGATTGCATAATATATCCCAAGAAACCGGGCTTTTGCCTAAAGTCTCTGATCCGGACCATAAGAAGGAGCGACACCTAGCATTCATCTCGTGCATCACTTGTTGAGGAAGAATAAATAGGAGGCTCCCATATGCTTGGATCCCAAAAAGAATAGAATTAACCAGTTGGAGATGACCAGTATAACTAAGTAATCAATTTTTCCAATGCTTCAACTTGTTTGTGATCTTATCAAGTAATGTCAAATAATGTTGTTTCCTCAAAATTGTACTAAGAAGAGGAACACCTAGATATTTGACTGGTAAAAGGCCTTCTAGAATGAACAGGGTTGAATAAAGAGAGTCTATGATGTGTCTACTAACCTTGCCTCCATAGAAGATATAGTTATTAAGGGTGTTAAGTTGTAGTCCAGAGAGCTGAGAGAACTGGTTGAAATTGTCTATAAGAGCTAGGACAGAATTAGGGTCACCTTTGTAGAACAACAATAGATCATATACAAACATGAGATCAATGAGCTTCTTCTTACATTTAGGATGAGGTTTTAATTGAGGGTTGTGCCATAAGCTAAGTAGAACTCTATGAAGATACTCCATCACTATGACAAAAAGATAAGGAGATAATGGATCTCCTTGTCGAACTCCTCTTATAGCTTTAAAAGGGTTTTGCAAAGTGCCATTGAACTTCAATGAATAACTAATTATTGACACATAAGACATAATAAGAGTGATGAAATGAGGTGGGAAGGATAGGGCACTAAGCATAATCTCAAGGAATGACCACTTGACAGTGTCATAAGCCTTTCTCATGTCCACTTTCAGCATACATCTAGAGGAAAGGTGTTTTTGGTTGTAACCTAGACTAGCTCAGTAGCTAGTAGAATATTATCACTAATAGACCTTCCTTTAATGAACCCATATTGAGTCTCACCAATCAAGTCATTCATAACAGGTTGTGACCTGGTTGTTAAGACTTTAGTAATAATCTTGTAGAAGACATTACAACATCCAATGGGTCTAAAATCACTAGGTTTTGAAGCATTTGGTATTTTTGGAATAAGGTTTAAGGTAGTAACATTTAGTCCTGGGGGCATGATACTTGTAGCAAAGAAAAATTTTGTAGCAGCCTATATGTCACGCCAAATCACATCCCAACAACTCTTGAAGAAGTGCAGGTTGAAGTCATCTGGTCCTAGGGATTTGTCACTACCGATGGACAAGGTTGCATTTCTTACCTCTTGCAAAGTAACTAGTTGTAATAAAAGTTTTTATTGTGTACGATTAAGTTTTGGTCCTTTGTTCACAACATCTTGAAGGAAGATACCTAAACTAGGAGATTGAGAGCCTAGCAGGTCTTGAAAGAAATTGGTCAGAATAGACTTGACTATAACGGGGTCGTGATGAAGAATTCCATTTGAGTCTTGAACTACTCAGATATGGTTTTGAGTTCTTCTGCCCTTCACCATAGTGTGAAAAAAATGAGTATTGTTGTCTCCTAGCTGTAACCAGGTTATTCTAGATTTTTGTCCAAGGAAACTTTCTTCATATTTAGCTAGGTCAAGGTATTGCTGAAGCTGTGCCTATTCTCGAGCAATTAGGTCCTAGTTTAAGGGATCATGAGCTAAAAGCATTTGAGACTAAGATAATGAGGCTCGTGCATTCTTAGTGTGTTTAGTTATGCCCCAAAATTTTGTCTTGTTCAGTTCCTTTAAATGAGACTTTAGAAGTTTCAGCTTGGCCATGATTAAAGTAAGAGGGTTACGAGAGTGAAGCGTTTGAGACCAAGAATTGGTAACAATGGGTAGGAAATCAGCATCTAACGTCCACATGTTATAGAATTGAAAAGGCTTAGGTCCATAGTTCTATGTACCATAAATAGATACCTTCATTGAAGAGTGATCAGATACCATAAGTGGTTGGAAATCAACCTGAGTGAAAAGAAAAGTATCAAGCCAAGCTTCATTTCCCATTACACGGTCTAATTTACTATAGACTCTAGTTGATGCATCTTGTTTATTACTCTAGGTGAAGAAGACTCTTATATATCTGATATCTTGAATTTGAAGATGTTGAGTACACTGGATAAAATCGTCAATATCCTGTGCATTAACCATATCACCCTAAAGCTTTTCAGCATTGTTCAAGATGATGTTGAAGTCTCCTATGAGAAGCTAGGGGTTAGAGGTTTGGATATGGTTCATTAATCAAGACCAAATCTCTTTCCTACCTTCACCATTATTCAGACCATAAATGGTGGTAAGATAGAAGGATGTTTTCTATTGGACATTTGTGATTTGAGCCAAAATGCCTTGAGCACAATTAGATAAAACAATGACATGCTAAATACTTGGGTTCCACCCCAACCATACATGACCATAATGATGACTTGAGTAATTATGTTTCCACTGCCATCCTGGTGGTAAGTTATGCAATTCAGCGTGCACCTTATTCTCTTTTATTTTTGTTTCAACTAAACTATTTAAGGATAAAGTATTCTCATGGAACCATAAGATGATATCTTTCTGCTTTTGGGGGTTATTCATCCCCCTAACATTCCAGCATCCAAGACTCATGATAAATGGATGTCAAAATTGGGGAGGTAATGGGTATCAATCACTTTCTTACCTCGTATGATCTTCATCCAAGAACTACTTGATATAGAGTCATCATTTTCAGACATAGCAGTATCTTTAGGTATTCTGGTTGTGTTAGCTTTGCCAGTGTGTAAACGAGTCATATGTCTATTGATTGGATGTATACTTTTTGAACTGGAGACTTGGGGATATATAGGAGGTGAGATTTAGCCGTCTATTTTCTCTATCAAATCAACAACATTAATGTCTAAAGTTTTCGTATGTTCACTGTCATTTTCAAGGCCAACTGATGGGTTTTGAGCTCTACGATCATTAACTATCACCCATTTTTGTGAAGTCTGAGATTTCGGTTGGCTTTGGGGCCGTAAATTATGGAGAGTAGGGAACTCTGCATTAAGGTGACTAGACCTATTACAAGTAAGACAGAACTCAGGTCTCCATTCATAAATAACTTGTTTAGAAAAGGAGGTACCATCTGGTTTCTTTATAGGATATGATCGGGTAAGACTCTATGGCTGTCCACTTCTATCAAAACTCTAGCATATGAGATTCTATCTTTTTTGGTAGTAACTTGCTCTATTCCAATGGGATAAGCAATGCAACTTCCAATTCTTACTAGAGAGTCAATAGACCAATAACCTAGAGGCAATCCCGGTAGTTGTATCCAAGTATGAAGGAATTGGAAGTCTTCAAAATGAAAGGTAAAATTAGGATGCCATTCCTTCAAGAGCAAAGGTTTGTTCATGTATGTCCAATGACCAGCCTAAAAATCAGCTATAAAAGCAAATTAGAATAAAAAGAAACCATCATCATGTCTCAGGATTCTTAGCATCACAATATGATTTCAATAGGATCGAACATAGGATTGAATCTGAGTACAGGAAGGTTTCATGCAAAACACCATACCCACAAGAGTATGTTGCTATTATTTGGATTCCTCCTTCAACTCTATTTCTTGAATTTTATCCATGACTAAGCCCTCCCTGAAAGTAGGAGGGACGTAAGAAAAAGCAGTCATTTGGTCCGGACATCTATTGCAAAACACTACATCTCACCAAGTTATAGGGTTAACACTATATGGCATCTGATGGTTTTGATTCACCGGAGATTCACTATGAGATATATTTTCGTCTGTTTTATTCTTTGCAAAGTCAGGGGGTCTACAACTGTGTGAATGGAAGAAGATTGTGGAATATTATCAATCACTATTGGAATCCCCTTCTTCAATTGCTGCCGCGTGGTAGCCTTTTTCTTCTCTGTTTTATCTATTTTATTCGCTACCAAGTCCGGGAAATCAGTGCCTAAAAAAAACATGAGAGGATTGTGGAACATCATTGATCACTGTTGACATTTCCTTCTTCGATTGCTACGGCGTGGAAGCCTTCTTCTTCTTTTCCATGTAGGGACATGCGAGAATCGCTAGGGTTCTCTACACTTCCTTTTAACCACAATTATTAAATTAATGTTTTGTCCCATCAATTGAAGACCCAAATCAGTCAACCAAAACAACCATTCAATTGATGGTTTCCTAGGCTGATAAACATGTGAATAAAGGCATAATAAAATTAAAATAACAACAATTCCTAACATGCTGCTAAACTCATCCAATACACGCAAAAATCATGTTGAAGACAATAATATAGATTAACACTAATTAAATAGCACACCCTCCTAACCAAACCATCTTATGCTCAAAATCATATGAATCATGCTTAAGGGACAAAAATCCTAAAGCATGCTTAAACTTCCAGAGAAAACATGATTCATGCCACATGCTTGAAATTAAGGAAATTAGCAAGCTCACACTAAACATTAAATCATGCTTGATGACCAAAATATTCCTTAAAGCCAAATTTTCTAAACCATAGGGATCATTCATTCATATGATCAAAACCTATAAAATACCATAACTAAGCTAAAATTGTCCATATTCCACAACTCATTCTTATATATGGCTCATTCTTCACATAAAAACATACCCACATTCAAGATAACAACCAAAGCAAACATGAACACCAAGCCTCATTATAGGGTAGAGATTTGGCTTACCTCCAAAAAAATATTATAGCAAAAGAGAAAGCTCTTAACTTGATGGCTAACTACAAGACCCTTGATTTCATAAGGAATCAAGATCCCAAAAATAAGTAAAACCTCATTTAATATAAATTTAAAAGGATGAAATAAGAAGGAGGATAATAGATGATGTAGGAGTATGTTAAACCAACCTTAACTCATAAGATGAATAGCCAAAAAGGAGGAGAATTATGAAATCTTCAACTCTTTCTAAACTCTAACTCTTCTTTGTTTTAAGAAAACAAGGAAGGGTTAGGAAACAAGGAAGGGTTAAAATAAATATTAATAAGAAGAGAAGATAATCTAAAAATGAACTTAGAAATATAGGGTAGAAAAAGGTTAGGCCTCAATTTTTCTATAGAGACAAGAAGAGGGGACGAAGAGTATGATGGTTCTCTACACTTAGAAAAATATGTTGAGGGAAGTAGAGAGAAGGATGAGCAAGTGTCTAAGTGGTGAAATGAAAATGAAAAATAAGTCCAAGAGGGAGGGCCTTAGTAGATAATGAGGAGTAGGAGATAGGGGAAATACCTAATACTTGGAAAATTTTCTAAGGAATTTAGACAACCATATCTTAGTAGCAAAGGAACTTCCCCTTGGGTATGGTGGCTAAGGAAAAATACATTGCCTAAAGCACCCCTAGGTATGGTCAAAAAAAATCCTACAACACTTCTAGCTATGATACAAAAAATGACTATAGACTAATCAACTATGGTATATAACTTGTTTACAACACTCCAACTATGGTCCACAAAACCTTTAGGATACCCTAACCTTTTGGTATTAATACTTCTAAAGGATCTGTAAGTCACCTATAAAGTAGAGTGAGGGACTCGTTAATGCTTGTTGGGGATAGTAAGATAAAAAATAAATAAGGAGCAAATTCACTATAGACCTTACAACAAAGGTCATCTTGAAGTTACCCGCTTAAACTACAATTAGTCTTTTACTTGAATTATCCATAAATTGCCCTTTTATTCCATTTATCACTTAAATTATTTAAAATATCACATATATTATTAACCATCACCCTAAAACATCTCCACACCCAAATTGTTTTTAAAAAGTTATTATTCATCAAATATTATTCATATATAATAGAAACTTGTAAAAATACATCCACAAATTTATATTTAAAACTATTTTTTTATATTATTGGGAAATGCTATTCACATTAATATATTATTTCAAGAGTCAAATCAATGGTCATGATAAACCATTAACACAAAAATGTCTAATTAAGACTTTTAGGTGGAAAATGATTAAATTTTCCTAATATTCCCTCAATTTTAAAATTTTGAAGAAACTATTAGTCATGATCTAAAAATCATGGAATTAAGTATTAAGCATACCTAATAATCAAATAACATTTTAAAGCTCTTAATTTTAATTAATCAAATCGGAATGCATGTAAAAAGATAAAAATACCCCTAAACATTAAAAATAAAGAAAATAACATAACTTATAGTATATAAGGATATAGCTCATCGAAAATTTAATTTTAATATTCATTGAATACCATATGAACACACGAGGATAACAAAGATTTCAGGAAAAATTCAACACCCATGTAAGATGTCCAAAATACCCTTTTTCATGTTAAAATATCATTAAATCAAAATTTAAATTATATAAATCCAAATCAAAACTTTTATTTTATAAAATTACATCTAAAAAACCTAATTAATTCAATGAAATCATAAAAAATCAAAAAATATCACAAGAACATAACACTCTGCATATTAACTGAATGACCTTAAAATGTACTGAATTTGATGATTCCTATCTTCTTTTAATATAATTTGGTTAACCAATATCCTGGCTCCAAGCTTGCACAAGAAAACAAAGACAAGCATAATAACACTAAATTTATATCTAATCTTAGTATAATTTAGTTTACCAAAATCCTAAATCCATGCATGCACTAAAATCAACTCAAGAACACGAATTTTTTTTTTCTTCTTGAAAATCTTGCACCAAGATCATTTAAATCCATCAAAAACACTTCTAAAATGTAAATAAAGATAAGAGAAAGAAATAATCAAGGTTATAATGGCTCACTTCTCCTTGGAATAAATTATGAAAATTCAAAAAATATGAGGAGAAATTATCTTCAATTACTTAAACCCTTAGTCTTAAATTGCTAAATAAAAACAAATAAGAGCTAAAAATTCAAGATTAGGAATTTTGAAAAAAAAAGAAAAAATGAGGAAAGAAGAATAAAAATAGATTCAATTTATAGTTTGGAATGGAGGAAGAGGGAATTAGTATTGGAGAGAAATTACTACATTCATTCTAGACATCTATTACAACAGGTCATATATATAGGTTTTGACCGACTAGATATTCTCCAACCTATACTAATATAATTGGAATCTTTTAGGGAATATTTAAAGATTATTCCATTACAATATGACACCTCATTTAGCATTTTTAAGCTAATGTAGAATTGTAGAACATTTGATAGAAAGTTATGTAATCCCCAAGTTTGGCTAGTGATTGGGTTTGCCTCTTAGGCCACACTCCTAATCCATGCTGAGCCATATCCACTCCTACATTTCTAATTTTTTAATATGATTCACATTCTCACCCTATGATCAACTGGTATTAGCATTTATTTTCTGACAAGTTGATATACCAAGGAATGTGAAATGGATCTAAATAAGGTTCGTCCGCACCCTACATTTGTTTATATAATCAATACACTTCACAATTTTTCTTTAACGTGAAGTATCGTGGTAGATTATCAGATGAAATATCTCCTTAAGTGTCCATATAAAAAACATAAAGCTCCTAAGAAGTATGAATTTCAACATTGCATTCAATGTTTCTTTTTTGAGATTAAGATAACATGGTGTTAGTGTGTTATTTAAGCTTAATTTATCTGTTTATACTTCTTACATCTTGTAACAATGGAAATTGTGATAAATTTGGTGATGATATGGATAAAGATGCCGAAAAGGCCAAGGGTTTGCACTAGCTTCACAAGGTGATTTGTCCTCTCTCTTTCTTCTACACATTCGATGTAACACCATCATTTTTTTAAAAAAAAGGACACTTCAAAAATATATGTAGATGTTAAATACATAGAGAGCATTATGTGTCATACCTAGTGTAAGTAGGCACTATTGTCCTTCTTACACTAGATCATAAGGCTAATGAAAATAAGAAAATACACAAAAAGTTGTTATTAACTCAAATTAAAAAGAAATTTCAATTTCTAGTAACATCAATGAAAAAAAAACTAGGCAAAATGATGGAAATGAAATTGTCAATTACACTAAAAAATCATAAAAGTTATCAATAGAACTCAATAAAGCCAAACAAAACTCTAAAGATGGCCAACACTGTCACTCTTCCCCATAATGCACCTGGTTATCTACTCACCATCATAATCCTATTTAAAATATATTATAACAAGTTAGCTAGGGGAACAATTAAGTAATATATTAAAATCAAAAGAGTATAGTATTCATATACATGAGGATAATATGCGTGCCAATCATAGCTAACAACTATCTAAGACATACTCGTAACCATTTTTTAATCTCTCTTCTTATGTGAACACATAAATAGAATACTAGTTTAATAGTTCAAGCATAGGAATCTGCATAACCAAGAAGGTTACATAGTATGTTGTAAGGGCTTAGAGGATTGCAATTTAATTAACAAAGATAAACTAGACCAAATCAAATACCACAAGAGGATCCACTAGTAACACATAGGTCTTCCCACTGCACAAAGTCAATAAAGATTAACGAGGGTTCTAGTTCTTAAGTGTGCATACCTCGTACTAAGATCGTAACCTTTTATAGAGTAGATCGAGAACAAACTAAAGTGAAATATATACAATCATAATTGACCTAATACAGATAACCAATACAATCAAATCAAAAGTCAAATATATAAAATCGCAAATGACCTCATACAGATAAAAAACACAACCAAATAAAAAATTAAAACATATACAATTACAACTAACCTAATATAGATAGACAACATAACTAAATCAAAATTGGAATATATACAAACGTAGTTGGCCCAAGATAGATAGCTAACACAACTAAACTTTGGGAGGCCACCCTGAAGAACCCTAGCCCATTCTTATCTTCCACCTTAAGTTATTTATGTCTTATCCAAGGTGAATATATAATAAAACCATAACACAAAACATACACATTTATATTCTTCTCCATTTTTTATTCAACTAACTTTTCCATATTAATTGACTTTCTATAGTTCACACTTTTCAAAAATGAATCAACCACCTTATTCAACCAGCACCATGAATCAAAACCAAACATGCTACCAATGCTCATGGATAAATAATAGGATCATTAGATAATATGTAATACAATTTTACGTGATCCCAAATAACACATAAAATCATATAAGCATCACAAATTTCAAATAAGTTTGTAAATGAACTTTATAAAACACATATACACAAACCTATATCTAAATAATAATAATAAAAATCATATTTTCATATAGATCAAAATAAGGATACAACTAAGGGGGCGTGTGTATAGTGTTAATGTAGTGTCATTTAGATGGCAGTCCACAAAAGACCGGAATATTAGTTCAATGTTCCTATAGATCAATAAAAAATAACTATCAATACTAATACATATATTAATTAAATAATTTTATATAATGTATACCAACTAGTTTGATATAAAAATGTTCACATATCTCATTTTTCTAATTTTAATGATTTAATATCCACTCGATCCCATTATATAGAAATAGTTCTAGGACAAAGCATATACATAGATGAATTTTAATCTTTGGATGCTATATACCAACAAGAATACACACACACACACATTGAAACTTAGTAGGACCCATAAATTATTTGGCTAATATCTTACTAAATAAGGACCATCGGATTAGAACCACATCTAACCATCATCTAATTACTTTATAATATGATGTACATGCTCTTTATTATTTTTTTTCAAATTAATGGCCGAAGTAAAATTTGAAGCACATCAACCTATGCTAAATACAACTAAAACCATATAAAATAATAAAACGTTGGAATAATAATCAATTTCATGCTAACTACTTGTCATTCTACAACATATTTCTACTGGTTATTAAGCCAAAAGGGGGAAAAAACCCCAAACCAAAACTACTCTCTGAAGAACAATAAATTTAATATTTGACTTAATTCTTATCTTTACTCCACTTCCTATTGGAAGATGAATGAAGGGATGAAAAAGAAATTTCTAACTTTAGTACTGAACTTCAATTTTGCATTGATGGGATGCATGATCAATAGTTGTAGAGTAAGAAACCTAATCAAAATATTAAATAGAACTAAGCCTTATTTCCTTCCATGATGTGTAGGGAATAACTGTTTACATACTCTACATAACAATAGACATGTGATAAGGGTTCGAGAGAGATTTTAAATGCTGTTTTATTTGGGCTAGGCTTGGAGATAAGTATCTCTATGTCTAGTATTCATTACCTTTGACTATATAAAATAACTAATTCTAATGACCTAAATCTTACTCTATACGAATGACTTATATACATTTATGTAGATGTATATACATATATTTAGGTGATTATCTTATAGGTATTTACTTTTTTTCACTAAGATATTAATGACATATAGTGTAACAACCCCAATTTACAACTTAAATTATTTTTGTTGAAGTATTAGTATCAAAATAATGGGTATTACAGCCATACCTAGTATAAGTCTAGTTTTCTCACATTTCTTATTCCAGATGATAAGGATAAGTTAGATCTAGAATAAGAGACAATAATATAGATAAAGTTACGAATAAATATTCTAAGTATAATAACGATAATAAAATTACAAAATGGGGCATAAAAGACCAAAGAAAAACTTTTTGCAACAAACATAAGCACCTGAAGGTACAAAATGATAATCAAAATATAATAAGGGACATAAGAGTATAAAGAAAAATTAATTACAATAAAACCTAGAACCTAAACAAATGACACCGATTTTCTCTAACTCTTAGACCCATAAGCCCATTCTGAGAATGAAACCTCTTTTTAAGGGCTCCACTTATCATTTCCACTCTTATATGCTTCGTACCACTCCATGGCCTTCATATAGTTATATGAAAATATAGTATCCGTATAACATTCTTATACTAAGTAAATCACAATACCTCACAAAGAGGTAGCATGCTCACATTGCACATAATTGCATAATAATTTGAAAACATACTTAAAAAACAAAACGCATGCTAAAATAAGAAACAATAATCATAGGATAATATATACAACATCTAAATCTTAATGTACACATCATACTTAAATAATAGCCATATCAATGTACACAATAGCCATATAAAAATCTATGAACAAAATTGACTAACTAAATAAAATCTAAATACTAAGGTATATCACTAAGGCATCAACCAAACCAACACTTAAATTAATTATAACTACCAAAGGTAGGGCACTAAGGCAAACTACCGAACTAATAATCTAGTATGTACCAAGGCCATCAAACAACACTTCTTTATTATTTATCTTAATAGAGGGGAGACCATCAACCTAGGGACACTAAGGTACATCCGATCATAATGGTGCCCAAAGGCGACACAATAACCTTATTCTAGAATCGAGGGACACTATGACACACCTAGTAATATTGTCCAACATACTTAACATAATATCCTCCAACCTTGGTCACCTAATCGTTAAGTATTGATGTCCCTTATAGGGCTCATAGGTCACCTATTTAGTATACTAAGGGCCTATTGGGGCATAATGATACACCAGCAAACTTAAACCAGAAGAGGACTATACCTCATTTCTAAGGTAGTTAATCCTAGAGAGTAACCATTCCCAAACTTGAGGTCTTCCAATTCATGTATTAATATTTTATGAGGTAATCACAAATATTAAATACTTTATTATAATTTTTGTTTCCATATTTAACCAATTTTCCTCCTTATTTTTAATTATTCAAGTCAACCCTTAGGTCAATGGTGTAAGTTAAGGTCAAAGTTAATGCTAACATTAACCTATCGATATAATAAGGTGATCCTATGTCTAATTATTAACATTAGATGTATTAGGTAAAAATGACCAAAATGCCCTGAAAAACCCTAATTTCACCATTATTATCCAATTTCATAAAAAAACAATATTTTTATGATAATTTGTCATAAAAAGGCTAAAAAAATAATTTACAGTATTTTAACACGTAGGTAAATTTTAAGAATTAGCGATTTACTATATTTTCCATTATGTATGCAGTAACTTATGTGTGCTAAACCTAATCTTATGTATCTAGGGTGTCATATATTCCATGCCACAAATGCATATATATATGTATAACATTATACAACATTTAATGTGGCAATTAACATCATGGTGCACGTAAGTAAGCATTTTTAACCATAAAGCATGCGAAAAACAATTATCATATTTTAACCCTAATTATGGTTACATGCTTTTATGCTTTATTTTTATCAAACCTAGCTACACATGCAATGATAATCATAAAACACTTAATATAGAATACGCATCATAAATATATAAGGTGGCAAGCCCTTATAAAACCCTAGACATGCATCTGTACATAGTTCAACAAATTTCACATGCATATTGTCCGTAGTTAATGGTAAGTTGTACATACGTATTGACTATTTAAGAGAATGTTATCATCTTATCATGAATTTCATAACACTTACATAATATAGAACCCTAGCATTATTCTAGATCTAAATACACTATCATATATGGACATAATTTATCCGATCTCATGAGTGATTGTATTTACATAAATCCAAGCTATATAAAAGTACAAAAAATCACCTTCTCTATGATATCTTAAGGGTTACCTAAGTAAGAAACACACAAAAAGACATATAATAGCATCTAATAAAACAACATAATAACCAAAGTTAACAAAATCTAACTTAGGAAAAGGGTTAGAAAGTAACTAAGGTAAAGGGACACACTCATGCTGTAAGGGCTTAGCAGCGTAAGTATCACTTGCTAAAAGGGAGGGGTAGCATCACTTCTCATGTAACAAAGGCCAAGAAATGTTAAGGAGTCATACAAGAGAGGGACTATAGCAGTAGAAGCTCATGTTGGGAAGGGTAGGCTAAATGAATTGTTGGTGAAGTTCATGGCCAGCTACATTAATATGTCACATCAGAAGGGGCACCGCTACATCACATTCTCATGTTGTAGAGATTGGAGTTGATGTTGTAATGTGTTTTGATTCTGTAGTTGGGCATCCATGCATGTGGTGAGGATTTTGATGGACTCAACTAGGGCATGCACCTCTTCACTAGCCATGGTGAAGGTTGACACACAACCTTTCTTGATGCACACAATATATCTTCCACAAATGTAGGTGCTGGATTTGTTTTGCCTATAACCAAACAAAGAACAAACCGATTTCTAATTCTAAAGGAAATATAAAACACTACCTGCAGTCTTTACCTAGGCACAAAGGAGATCTTTTATCCCCAAGAATAGGCACTGCAAGCAGGTGCACACAAACAATGAAAGATTAGTAATAATAGGTGTGAAAATGATTCACATAAAATCATAGAACATGTTTCTGTGTTGTCAATAAAAACTTGTCTTCTAGTGGGATTTTCGTGTTTAAGTATCATAGAAAATGTAGAGAAGATCCAAGGGTAGATGATGGACTAATTTATTGAGAGAAATTGTTGAGAAATGAATCGAATATTGGGGATGCAAGTTCCAGGTCAATCTTGGACTTCACATAAAATCATAGAACATGTTTCTGTATTTTCAATAAAAACTTGTGTTCCAGTGGGAGATTCGTGTTGAAGTCTGCATAGGAAATGTATAATACATCCATAGGTAGATGATGGACTAATTTCGTGAGAGAAATTGATGAGAAATGAATCGAATACATGGCCGGCAAGTTCCAGGTCAGTCTCGGCGATTTAAAACTATCTAGGGATGTCGAACACTTTGAGGCTTCTTTGCTTGCTTTCACAAAGAGAAATTGAAGGGGGTTGTTGTACACTTGATCAAAAACTAATAGAGAGTAGAATAAAATAGAAATCAAGTGCTGGAGAGGGACACACGATCATTGCAAACAGACAAACCAAACTGGTGCTGCTGAAATTCGAACTCTGTTGGTATTTTATGTGGAAAGTTGAGGGAAAATGCAACAAGATCTTTGCAAGATTGCAAGAAATTCGAGCAAGAACTTCAAGAAAAATTAAATAAGTTCATCAAGAATCAAGAATTAAAAGAAATGGTGGAGTATCCATGGAGTTCTTGGTGAAAGAACATAACACAATTTCAGGTCAGCAGAAATCACTGGTTGTATAAGCTTCAAACAAATGAAGCTTTGATACCAAAAATGATGTGGTTTTTATCAAAGAACGGAATTTTGGATCGAAATTTGTAGTATAATGTTTCACCCACGATCTAATGCAAAAATAATGAATTGATTTGGTGCATTATAGATGAAGAACTTGATGTTACAAGATGAAGGTGTTTCAGCAGATTTGAATGTGTTCAAATGTGTCGACTTAAAGATAGTATTGAGGAAGGATTATCTCAGATCTTCCTTGCTCAATGTAGACCCAAAAGGGAGGATTAGAATTTAGCTCTCTTGCTTAACGTTTTATCAAAATTCTTATTATTCATTCTGCATACAAACCATGCGCACAAAGGGTATATATAGGAGAAGGGAGACTCGGTGGTGAGCTAGCTTAAACTAGCCGAGTTTTCCTTCTTAATTCAGCCCATTAATCATGGTTGAATTAAACCCATATTAAACTTAATCCAAAGCATAATATCATTGGTTAAATGATACTAAGGATTAATATTACAAAGCTATACAATTGACTAAGATACATACATGAAATTATAGCTATACCCTACCTTACATAAAATATACTTAGGGTTAGGGTTTACAACAAGTTTATACAAATAATGAATATCATCACTTTACCTCTTGTTGTAATATATCATCCCATGTATGTCATAGTCTTTCATGCCTTGGAATACTTGTACACATCAATGTGTATGAACATCATCTTCTTGCAAATATGTAACATACCTACAAGGATAACTTGAATGGTTTTTAATGTCAATCATATAAGAATTATCAAGAATATTTGACATGATAGGATCCAAAATTAAGAAAGCTAAATCATCTTCCTTACCTTGAGGATTAGAATGAAAATGAAAATCATTATATTCAATGTATGCTCCTGCATCATAATCCCCATGTTGAGAAGAATTTGCTCTCAAATTTTCATCAGAATAATAAGGAGACAAATCACCAACATTAAAATTTCTTGAAATTCCTCCATAAGAATCTGGAAGTTCAAGTTCATAAGCATTATTTCCAAACTTTCTAAGTATTTTAAATGGACCATCGGCTCTTGGCATTAGCTTGTTTTTACGTAAATTAGGAAATCTCTCCTTACGTAAATGTAACCAAACTAAGTCACCAGGGGAAAACTCATAAGAGTTTCTATGCTTATTCGCTTGAGCTTAATACTTGGCATTGGATTTTTCAATATTATATTTGATTTTCTCATGAAGTTGTTGAAAATTTTTTATTCTCTCTTTAGCTTCATAGTTTTGCATTTCACCTTTTTTCAATGGAATCATGTTAATAGGCATGTTAGGATTCACACCATACACACTAAGCATATGCCATAAAGTTTTCCAGAAATAACTCATAAACTTGACATAAGCAGTATTTGAAAGGATTGTACAAAAACTCAAATTTTCTTTCACAAATCCTTTATCTATAAGCTCTTGTATTTTTTTTGTAATTCCCTAACTTCTTCTGGGTTACATCTATAAGCCGGTTTATTAGGGATAGGCATACCAGGAACAATATCAATAGCATATTCTATACCTCTTTTAGGTGGTAATCTAGGAGGCAAGTCATCAGGAAATACATCATTATACTCATCAAGAAAATTAATCAAATTAGGATTTTCAATTTGTTGTTTTTCAAGTTTAGAATCCTTAGAAACTAAAGCATAAAAAATTCCTTCTTCTTTTATACATTTTCCATAGCCTTTTCATGTAAAAATAATATTTTTTTTATCATCATTCCAGGGCATATGATCATATAAAGAAGGTTTGAGCCTATACAGCTGTTTTTCCTTTTTCACCACATATTCATTACTTACCCCATCATGAGTTTCTTTTCTATCAAATTGTCATGGTCTACCCAAAAGTAATCCACAAGTATCCAATGGTAAAACATCACATAGAACTTCATCATGATAGTCTCTAATAGAAAATGTGATTAAAGCTCTTGTTTACTTTAGCTCCTTTATCCTTGTTTAACCATTGTAAAGAATAGGGTTTAGGATTATTAGTAGTTTCCAAACCAAGTTTCTTAACCATAGCCTCACTAGCAACATTAGTACATGAACCACTATCAATTATGAGTCTACGAACCATGTCACCTATTTTACACTTAGTTTTAAAAATCTTTTCTCTTTGAGTAGTTATAATACTAGGTTTTATTTGCAAGACTCTTGGAATTACAAAGTAGGGGTCTCCTCCTTCTTCTTCTTCCATAGTTAATATTTTATTAGGAGATTCAACTTCTAATTCATCATCATCACTACATGATTCCATGTTTTCTATTTCATGTAAGGTTAAGGCTCTTTGGTAAGGAAAATCTCTAGCAAAATTTCCGCATCCTTTACATTTAAAACATTATTTATTAACCATTTCAACCACCTTATTTTTACCTTTATCATATTTGTTATTCTTTTTATCATATGAAAATGTTGATTTAGGGGTAAAGGTGTTAGAATAGGGTTTAGTCAAAGTAGAAGCATTAGACTTAGCATAGGCTTTAGTTGATTTAGTTTGTCTTTCAATTTTCATAGCCAATTTTATCAAGTCATCAAGAGAGTCAAAAGAGTACATATCAACCTTGTCTCTTATTAAGTTATTCAAGCCACCTAAGTACCTAGAACATTTATGTTCCTTTCTTTCATGAACATCACAAATAAGGGTTAGTCTTTCAAACTCTCTAGTGTACTATTCTACACTAAATAAGCCTTGCCTTAGAGTAGTCATTTTACCATACATATCTTGTTCATACTTTCTAGGCACAATTTTCTTTCTTAAGTGCTTTTTAAGTTTTTCCCAATATTTGATTTTAGACTTCTCTTGTCTTTCTTTAGTTCGCTTTAAGTTATCATACCAAATTTGAGCAAACATTTTGACCTTTAGAGTAGCTAAATTGCACTTTCTATCATCATCATATTCTCTAAATTCAAAAATAGCCTCAATCTCATTCAACCATTCAAAAAATGACTCCACACTCAAATCACCATAAAATTCAGGAAGTTCAAGTTTAATACCTTGATCTTCATGGTGTGGATTTCTTACATGGAATGTAGGTGCTCTTCTTTGGTTGCTTGAGCCAAAAGAATTTGCCTGCTCTTCTCCATTTGCAAGATGAGAAATATTGAAAGGTCCACTTCCATTCTTGGCATGGTATATTGGCCTCATTATCTCCTCCACACTATCATGTGTGGTTTCCATTCGAGGTTGCCATGCTTTACATTTATCTTCGTCGGCCAACTTAGCTTCCACACTTTGGAGTTGATGTTGCAGTGTGTTTTGATTCTGTAGTTGGGAATCCATGTGTGTGGTGAGGCTTTTGATGTACTCAACCAGGGCACGCACCTCTTCACTAGCTATGGTGAAGGTTGACACACAACCTTTCTTGATGCACACAATATATCTTCCACAAACGTAGGTGCTGGATTTGTTTTGCGTATAACCAAACAAAGCACAAACCAATTTCTAATTCTAAAGGAAATATCAAACACTACCTGCAGTCTTTACCTAGGCACAAAGGATATCTTTTATCCCCAATAATAGGCGCTGCACGCAGGTACACACAAACAATGAAAGATTAGTAATAATAGGTGTGAAAATGATTCACATAAAATCATAGAACATGTTTCTGTGTTGTCAATAAAAACTTGTCTTCCAGTGGGATTTTCGTGTTTAAGTATCATAGAAAATGTAGAGGAGATCCAAGGGTAGATGATGGACTAATTTATTGAGAGAAATTGTTGAGAAATGAATCGAATATTGGGGCTACAAGTTCTAGGTCAATCTTGGACTTCACATAAAATCATAGAACATGTTTCTGTATTTTCAATAAAAACTTGTGTTCCAGTGGGAGATTCATGTTGAAGTCTGCATAGGAAATGTATAAGACATCCATAGGTAGATGATGGACTAATTTCTTGAGAGAAATTGATGAGAAATGAATCGAATACATGGTCGGCAAGTTCCAAGTCAGTCTCAGCGATTTAAAACTATCCAAGGATGTCGAACACTTTGAGGCTTCTTTTCTTGCTTGCACGAAGAGAAATTGAAGGGGGTTGTTGTACACTTGATCACACACTAATAGAGATTAGAATACAATAGAAATAAAGTGCTGGAGAGACACACACGATCATTGTAAACAGACAAACCAAACTGGTGCTGCTGAAATTCGAACTCTGTTGGTATTTTATGTGGAAAGTTGAGGGAAAATGCAACAAGATTGTTGCAAGATCCTCTACTCTCACTCCGAGTTATAGGATGGCCCATCCACTTCATCCATATCACTAGGATAATTTGGCGCTACACTCAGTAGTAATTTGAATCTATCCCTCCACATAACATTAGTAAGAATCAACTCTCTTAATATTTAATTATAATGTAACAAAAAATATCCACCCTTCACAAACTTAGGATGAAGGACACTCATCATGAACAAATCTCTATACACCTCCCATGTTAATCCACGACTCCACTAAAGAGAGGGTGCTCAATAGGTGGTTGGAACAAAATGTCTAAGGCCTAATGTAATCATAATAACCCATTCTAAAATCCTTCAAATTAAATTTAAAATTATGCTGATATAAAATAAATTAGTTTTGGTTTTGCAAATGGCTTAAAATTTAAACAAAAATAAAAATTTCAGGCATGCCGATGGGTTTGTTTCCTCAATCGATTGACAGGTACACTTCACAATTAGCAATTTTATTTTTAGATGAACCAATTGACTAATTTACTCAAATTGATAAATTGGTTGTGTTGTGATTTTATATCCTTTTCGAATTTTGATTTAAATCCTTTTCCAATATTTATGAAAACTTCTAACTAGAATCTATATATGTTAATAAGTATATTTTTGTTCTTTGGGATTATTTTTGAATTATTTACATTATTTTATGATTTTATTTTACTATTTTTTTCTCAAAGTACTTTTGAGCTATTTTTCACCTTCTCTCTCTTTTTCTTCTTCTTCTTCACTTTCCTCTCTCTTTTGGTAGTTATGGTTGTGTTTTTTACTTTCTACACCTCTTTTCTAGTCTTATCAAACATTTATCATGCCTCTCCCTTGTTACACTCTACTTTCATTACCTCATCATGTATTTTTCTTACTCCTTAGTTTCCCACGCTCAACCCAAGTCGGTCTTCTCTCTCTTCCACCTGTGGATGTCGACCAAGCCTCCTTTGTATACCCTATTATTGATTCATTCTCACTCCCTATCATCTTCACTTTCTCACTCTCTTTTTTCATATGTGAAAGAAATTCTTAAGTAGTAGGTATTTCTCCATTTCTCTTCCTTTTATTTTCTTCCAAATATTAAGGCTTTTTTTGTTCACTTACCTTCATGGTCAACTCTTATATCTTCTCTCTTCTCTTAATATTATATTTAACTCTCCCTTATTTCTCTTATGTAAGAAAAGAATAAGGTTTTGAGAAAGGTTGTAGATCTTAGCTTCATTCTCCTTAAAATTATATTTTAAAAGAAAGGTTGAGTTATGATGTTTTTCTTCTTCTTCTAACTTCTATTTATTAAGTTTTGGAAAAAAAAAGTTTTGACTATTTTGACTCCTAATTCCCTTAGGAATCAAGGTATTGGTAAATAACCATCAAGTTAGGAACATTTTATGCTAGAAGAATTACTTGGAGATAGGGCATTCATAACTTTAATTTGAATAAGGTCTTTTGATGTCTATTTTGGTTCAAGTTCTTGATATATTTCTATGTTGTGTATGAGTTAATTGACTTCTTAGTGGTAAAGTTTTCATCTTTCAAATTTAAGCATGTTTTGAGTTTTTTGATATTATACATTAGTTTAGTAGATTTGAGCATGATTTTATTAAGTATTGATTATACCATGTACCCATGTGATTCTATGTTTATATTATGTCTTTTTATATTTTTATGACATAAAAGAATTCTAAGATTAATATGAGAAAGTTGGGCAAATTTTGATAAGTGGATTGCAGATTTCGGTCTTGTTTTGCCCACACTAGTCAATTGGTTTGTTAGACCAATCAACTAGTTGTGTGAACAGTCACTCAATTTGGTATTGTTGATCAAATGGTTTTGAGAATAATAAATTGATTTGATGAAACAGTTAATTAGTTTTCATCAACATTCGATCAGTTTGCGAAAGCCATCAACTAGTTGTCTTATGACCATAAAGGTCTGGTTTCTTCTTAGACTCATTAACCATCTTAGTCAAGCCCATCAACTAGTTTCTTAATGAGTATAACATTTTAATCATGATTTTAAGCATGTATAACCAGAATATAAGGAGCATCAAAATGATAATAGTGTAGTACCTTATTTGGTTGAACTTAGTGTTCCCTTAAAGCACCTAATTTGGTGGCTTATATTCTTTGGTTAGTGTTTGGGGTCAACACTTAAAACACTAAATTGGATTGATATTTGGAATTAAATTATGGAATCATAGAGGCCTTCCCTCGTATGCATACCTAGGGTTTGATTATCTTTTGTGCCCTTTAACCTAAGCATCTAAATGTGGTGGATGTTGAAGATCCCATAGAAAAGCCCCTTGGCACTAGCCTTATTGTGGTGGGTTTAGCAAACCCAAAATTGAGCATATGTCTTCTCACCTAGGTATCCAAGTTTTGTGGATGTTGAAGATCCCTTAGAAAAGCCTCTTAGCACTAGCATAATATGGTGGTGGGAGTTACAGTCCTACGCTAGTTCTTTTTCATGGATAATAATATGTTATGGAATATTTTGAAAACTTATTTATGTGTATTTAACATGCCTTGTTATGTCACATGTGTAGCTGTGACTTAATATGCCATGTTTTTTTTTCGAAAACAAGAATTTTATATCAAAATCATAAATTACAAATGAGATTGTATAAATGATGGACCCTTCCTATCAAACTAACAAACTTTTCCATTCGACTAGAATGAAAACAAAGAGAAGACATAGTCAATGTAATCTTAAATGCTACCCCTTTCAAATCCTATTTTCTATTAGAAAAAATACAACCATTCCTAGCTTTCCAAACCTCATAAAGTGCAACAGCATAAAAACTTGAATAGAATTGGGCAACTCCATCCTTTCTATGCCTACTTCTAGCCATAGAATTAAAAACTCTCTCTAAAGAGCCAAATCTGAGTTTGAATCCACATGTCTTGCTTATAGCAGACCAAATCTTTTTCAATTCAACACACTAACATAATAGATGCAACACAAATTCATTCTGGTTACAGAAACAACATCTTAGATTGGTAGAAGGCAAGAAAGTGTTGATATAATCCTTAGTAGGAAGCTTTGACTGGGCTGCTAACCATAAAATAAATTTATGTTTGGGAGCTACAATATTGGACCAAAAAAACCTTCTCCAAGGAACCTTAGGTGTAGAAACTCTAATGGAATCATAAACCTCTGCTATAGAATACAAATGATCTCTTTGCCAAAACTGAACAGTTGGAAAAATAACAGATATGACTAAAAATATTTTCTGCATTAGGCCTGAGGCAGTGTAGGGTAAAATGCAGGAAAACAGCTCCTGCCTTTTGATATAATATGCATGCATCCATTTAATCCAGAGAGTATCCTTATCTTGATATAAATGCCACAGCAATTTACCTACAGCAGCTATGTTCCATGTAGATAACTCCAAAAGGCCCAAACCCCTTCTTTTTTTGGCAAACAAACCACCCTCCATGCCACCAAAGGTTTTTTAGGAGTAGAACTCTTACCAGACCAGAGGAAAGCTCTACACATGGCCACCACTATCTGAATAATCTTCTTGGGAAAAATAAAAATTTGACTCCAAAAATTAGTAATGCCAGAAATGACTGATTGCAAAAGCTGGAGTCTTCTAGCATATGATAGAAGTCAATTGGCCCAATGTTGCATACGACCAGAAATTTTATGAACCAAGACCATCATATATGCTATCTTAAGCCTGGAAGAATCAATAGGAACACCCAAATATTTAAAAGGAAAAGAGCCATCCTGAAAGGGGAAAATAGATTTGATCTCCTACTTTAATTGCTGAGAAGTACCACCCAGGAAAACCATACTCTTAGCAGGACTAATGTGAAGGCCTGAGCATGAAGAAAAATTATCCAAAACCTCCTTAATGGCTTTGACAAAATAGAAATCAGCCTTACAGAAAATAAGCAAATCATTTGCAAAGCTTAAATTAATGATTTTCAGCTTCTTACATTTAGGATGTCCGTAAAACTCTTTTCAACTCCATAAGGATTGGAAAGCCCTATTTAGATATTCCATTGTAATAACAAATAGAAAAGAGGATAAAGGATCTCCTTGTCTAAGCCCTTTCATACCCTTAAAAGGGGATTGCAATATATTGTTAATAGATAAAGAATAAGAAGCTGAAGATACACGGGCCATGATTAATTTAACAAAGTGCAGGGGAAAAATGAAGACCTAACAAGACTTTTTCCAAGAAAAGCCAATCTACAGAATCATAAGCTTTCCTCATGTCTATCTTCAGCATACACCTTGGAGAAATGTTCTTCCTATTATACATATGCAACAATTCATGAGCCAACAACACATTATCTCTAATCCTTTTGCCCTTAACAAACCCTGATTGTGAAGGATGACTGATGGACGGTAAAACACTTTGTAATCTTCCTGCCATGATCTTTGCCAAAATCTTGTAGACCACATTGTAAAAAGCAATAGGTCTGAAATCAGCTAATTTAATAACATTCACCAATTTGGGAATGAGAACCAATTTAGACATACCCATAAATGAAGGAATAACAGCTGTTTGAAAACATCTTCTTATTACCTGGTACATGTCCTCACTGACCACATTCCATGCAGACTTAAAAAATCCAGAAGTAAAGCCATCAAGCCTTGGAGCTTTGAGATTTCCTATTGACCATAGAGCTACTTTGACCTCCTGCTTTGTGACAGGACAAAGCAGGGCATGTTGCTGTTGAACAGAAACCAAAGGACCCAGATTCAACACCTTCTCTGATATTAAACCTGTAGCAGCACCCTTCTGCCCCAGTAAATTCTTGTAAAAGTCCATAAATGCTAGATCAATACCATCCCTGTCTGAATAGACCTGACCTGAATCAAGCTAGATTTTTTTAATATAATTATGTTGTTGTCTAGCCTTCATAACAAAGAAAAAATAATGAGAGTTCGAGTCACCCAGCTGCAGCCATTTAATCCCAGACTTCTGCTTTAGAAAACTTTCCTCACATGAGGCTAAGAATTCATAAGATTTTAAAGAGAATTTCCCTTCCTGTTGCAAAACAAGATTAGCAGGAGCCAAATATAACTCCTCCTGACACTTCTTTAACCTCTCTCTAGCCATTTGAACCTTTGAAGAAAGATCACCAAAATTCTGCCTATTAAAGACTTTCAACCTGGACCTAATATGCTACATGTTAATCTGAAACATCTTAAAAATATCTGTATGAGGTTGGCTCTTCCAACAATCAGCAACCAAAGAGATAAAATGAGGATGCACAGTCCACATGTCAAAGAACTTAAATGAACTTTTAAATTGAGGAGGGGGTAAATCCAGTTTAACCAAAGAAGAACTATGATCAGAAAAAAGGGTCTCATTAAAATGAACAGAAGACATAGGGAACTTGGTTAACCAGGGAATGTTAACCATAACTCGATCTAATTTTTCCATAATTAAATTATCTCCCATACTCCTATTAGACCAGGTGAAACTTAGACCTTAAAAAACAAGATCAAGCAATAAAATAGAATTGCAACATTCCACAGCATCAGTGACATCTGCAAAGTTAATGGTATTGCCTTGAAACTTTTCAACAGCTTGGAAAACCACATTAAAATCCCCCATGACAATCCAAGGATCAGAAACCACCTAACAATCAACTAAGGCCTGCCAGAGAGCTTTCCTTTCACAACCTACATTAAACCCATATACAAAAGAAGCAAAGAACTTCCAGCTATATTGAGTAGCAGAAACTGAAACATGTAGAAATTGCTCATTACTAAAAATAAGTTGAACATCCCACACCCTATTATCACATATACACCAAATTTTCCCATTTGGATGGGAATTATAATTATCTAATCTGCTCCAGTGAGATCCCAGTTTATGAAGAACACCATTAGCCTTAAGACTCTTCACTCTAGTTTCTAGAAGACCAAATAAGGATACTTTATGGACTGAAAGCCAGTGCTTAAGCTCCTTCTATTTATAGGACTTATTAAGCCCTCTAACAATCCATGCTCCTATCATTTGACTCTGATTGAGGAGCCAAACTAGTACCAGGGATAACTGCCTGAGGGACTACTAGGTCTGCATGATCTTGCAGAATATCATCAGTGAGAGATAGACATGCATATCTATTCTCTGAAAATACATTATTAGAGGACTTGAGATTCTGGGCCCAGGAAGTCTGCCCTTCTACAAGAGGAACCAACTGGTCCTTTCTAGGATACCCATCCCTGACAGAAGGGCTAGAAGTGAAACGAGGACCAGTACCAATAGGATTAGCCATCCTTAACTCCATATCCTCCTTCTGATTGATCTGCTGAGACTCAAAAGGCCTGCTAGAAACCTTACACCAGAAAGAATTCCCTTTCTCCCCTTGTGAAAGACCTACAGCTCTAGGGGCATCCACAACAACATGGTCATCCCTCTGCACTCTAGAATTCCTCTTACACTTATCAGCAGAATGACCAACTTCATGACAAGAATTGCAGAAACTAGGCCGCCATTCATAAATAATTCTCTGATTCAGGACAACACCATTAGGATTAACTAAATCTACAGAATCAACTAACTTTTTAGACACATCCACTTCAACCAACATGCGAGAAAATGAGATTCTATCACCCGAAGCAGTAATACCATCCAATTGAAGAGGCCTGCCAATAGCACTGCCTATTCTACTCAAAGAATCCACATCCCAGTAATCCAGAGGAAGATTAATAAGCTTAACCTATAAAGGAAGAAACTGGAACTTCTCTTTAGTGAATTGAAACCTACGATGCCAAGCCTTAAGAATAAAAGGTCTGTTGAAAAAGGTCCAATTAGGTTTAGATAAAACCCAATCCCTATCCGCCTGAGACTCAAATTTAAAAACAACAAAACCCTATCATGAAGTAACACCTTCGACTCTCAGATAATAGACCAATTTCTTTTAACATAACCAACCAGTTGGGACATTGTTGGTCGAAAACCAAGTACATAACCAACCACTGCCCATTCCCATTCGTGACAATTCTTATCCACCTTGTCCTTCTGTAAAGAAACCTGAATCCTTTCCCCAACCCTCTCAGGAGGAACATAAGACAAAGAGGCACCTTGAAGAAAAATACGATTTCCTGCCAATAAGTCTTTCCATGAAGAAACCAAAGGACGAGGAAGCACCTGTTCAATATTCATCTGTTGATGAAAATCCAGACTAGAAGATGCAAGTCCGAGATCATTAATAGGGATATCAGATTCAGACCTATCTATGGGTTCAGAATTTATAACCCTAACGCCCACTCCCTGATCGACATTAGTATCTGCATGAACCATACATGATGGATCTACGGGCAAAACACTAGACCCCTGAATATCCTGAGTAAGATCCAACCCAGCATTCTCTATAGAAGGACACCCTGAAGCCATCTTCTTCTTCTTGGCAGCCATAGCACTCCTCGTGCGAACCATGGAGAAGGAGGAGAAAGGAGAGAAAATGTGCCATGTTCCTCTTGCTAAGTATGATTGTATATCATATTATTTTGTGACCTCAATAAATAGTATAAGCCTTTACCATGTTTTAAATGGTATGGTTTACCAGCACTTTTTCATACAGAGACTACATTTACGTGGTTACTGTAATAATTTGGTTTCTATTCCAGTGAGTAGAGGATAATATGTAGGGGTGTGATTCTTAGCTATAGTATGTTGAGGATGATGACATGGACCAGTAGCTATCCATTGCTTAGGGATTGAGATTTATATTTTATTGATTAATAGTTAGGCTAACTAGCTTAATGTATTTTACCTATTTTGTTATGATATTGTTCTTCTTCCGCTTATTTAAACTCTTGGCTTTACTCCATATATTTAAATCTTGTAACTTTTTCTATATATATTATTTCATCTTATTTTTATCATTGTAGTCTAAGGTTGCATGCATATTTTATTTTTTCATTCTATTTTTCCATGCATTAAGCATGAGTTAGGTGATTATCACACCTCTCTTATGGTTGACGTGGTGGTAACATCTCTAAATTTTATTTTTATAAATGTTTCCGCATTATCTTTAAAACAAAATTTTCCGGTTCAAAAATTGGGGGTGTTATAAGTTGGTATCAAAGCCTATGGTTATAAAATCTAGTGTATTTTATGAGTGAGCGTTGGTTTGGGTTTAGAGTTGGCCTTGAAATTTCATAGCTAAACAAACTTGTGGCCTTATGTGCAATGTACTACCTTCATATATAATAACTGCATAGCTGGTAGTTGGCCTTTTTTTAGCACTGTTTATTATTTTAGGATCTTAATGGCTGGGGACAGGCAACTTGAGTGTTTTATAGAGATCAACAAATTTAGCTTGAGGAGGCCCTGTAGTGGCCGCTGCTACCTCTTTTCTAGATGCCACTATTGGAGGACTGACTTCGTATTGTTGATCATTATCACCCACTAATCTTTGACGGTCCAAAGGACCCGAATGTGTTGGAGCATTGGCTGAGGGATTTTGAGAAGATTTTGTGCTTAGTGGTTGCTCAGAGTGTAAGGGAGTGGACATTTGAGTGTTCCACTTGTGGGGTTATCTTGATGAGTTATAGAGAGGTTGGTAGTTGAGTGGAATCACTACAAATCATTGGGAAACTTTTTTTAGGATGCTTAATGCACATTTCTACCTTACTCTTTTGAGGATGGTGAAGTACAATGAGTTCATGGCTTTGCGCTAGGGTACATCTATGGTGGAGGAGTATTACAACCGCTACTTGGATGTAGTTTGTTTGGCTCCAAAGGTTGATGTCGATGAGATGATGAAGATTCACCAATTTTAGTTGGGGCTGAGTCTGAGAATTCAAGAGATGTTAGTAGGGACTTGTGTCTAGGAACTCAGAACTCGTAAGCCGATCCATTTTCTGACCAAATAATCCCTTAAACCTCCAATCAAGATCAAACTCGTTTCTCTATCATGTAATTCATCAACCAGATCACTAGGAATATAAATTCATCTACACGTCCAACTCAATAAGGTAAAACATAAAAAAAAATAGGGTCATCTAGGCTACTAAATCTAAAGACCAATACTAAGGAAAAGATAAACTCCCAACTCACAATTTTCATAAGGCTAAATCGAGTTTCAAAAAATTTAAGAACAAAAATTTTCAAAAACAAAATAAAGGATTTTAAAACCAAAATGTTTGATAAAACCTTATAATATCCCCAACTTACTACTTAAAAATTTTATTTTGCTAAAGTGTTAATCTCAAAATAATAGATGTTACCACACTTAGCATAAGTCTAATTCCTTCACCTTTCTTATTCTAGGTGTTAAGACTCAAAACAAGTAATATCAAAAACAAAAATATGGAAACAGGAGAATATAACATAGATAAAGTTAAGGATAAGTATAGTCTATACATAACAATAATCAAGATACAATAAGTAACATAAGAGTCT
Source organism: Tamarix chinensis (assembly GCA_030549775.1). Lineage (NCBI taxonomy): Eukaryota > Viridiplantae > Streptophyta > Magnoliopsida > Caryophyllales > Tamaricaceae > Tamarix > Tamarix chinensis. The sequence continues at coordinate 73,411,972 of CM060179.1, read as the reverse complement.
AAAAGAAAACCGATTACAACAAAAACTAGCACCCGAAGTTACAACACGGGTCTTTCCTAACTCTTAGACCCATAAGCCCATTCTGAGATGGAACATCTTCCTAAGGACTCCACTTATAATTTCCACTATTATATGCTTTATATCACTCCATGACCTTCATTTAGTTATAAGATAATTTTGTATCAGTATGACTTCCTAGTACTGAGTAAATCATAATACCTCACAAGAGATAGCATCTTCACGTTGCACATAATCACATAAAAATCCAAAAATTCTCAAAGCACTAACACATGCCATAACAATATACAATAATCATGGGAAAATATATACAACATTGAAGTCTCATGTTCAACAGCCAATTATACTTAACCAATTCACATCATCTCAAACTACATAATATCCATATCAAAATCCATGACAAAAACTGATTAATCAAATTAATTCCAAATACCAAGGTAGGGCATTGAGGCATATACCAAAATAACACTCCAAATCAATTTCAAATACCAAAGGTAAGGCACTAAGGAAAACTACTTAACTAACAATTCTAGTACTTACTAAGGCATAAAACAACACTTCTTTATTATTTATCTTATTCAAGGGGAGAGCATCAACTTAGGGACACTGAGGTACACCTAGTCATACTGTCGCCTAAAGGCAACACATTACTCCTACTGTTGAATTGAGGAACATTGTGGTAAGCCTAGTTCTAGTATACACAAGCAATAAAGTATCCTCTAACCTCGGTCTCCTAATCCTTTAGTATCTATATTCCCTATAGGACTCATAGGTCGCCTAAAGAATAGACTAGAACCTTGCATTAGGTCAAAAATGACCAAAATACCCTCAAAAACCTAATTTCACTATTATTATTATCCAATTTTGTACTAAAAAAATTCATTATGAGAATTTTTCATGAAAAAGGATAGAAGATAACAATTTATAATAGCATGTAGGTAAATTTTAAAACTTAGCAATTAACATTATTTTCCATTATGTATGCATTTAGTAACTTACATGTACAAACCATAATCATTCATCTCTAATGTGTTATATATTCCTTGCAACAAATGTATATATATGTATAGCATTATATGGCATTTAATATGGCAATTAACATCATGGTGCACGTAAGGAAGTATTTCTAACTCTAAAGCATGCGAATAACAATTATCATATTTTCACGCAAATCATTTGTGCATGCTTTCATGCTATATTTATTGATACCCTAGCTACAAAAGCAATGATAATTATATGGAACAATTCAACAGCATATACATCATAACTCAATAAGGTTACTAACCCTTACAAAACTTAGTTATGCATATGTTCATCATTTAACAAGTTTCACATGCATATTACTTGTAGCTTGAATACAAATTCTACCATCTAGTGAATGATTGGATTTACTGAAATCTAATCTACACAAAAGTTCATCTTCTCTACGATACCTCAAGGGTTAATTAAGCAAAAAACACCTTGCAACACGTATATTTACATCTAATACAATACAAAATTAACTAAAAGAACTTGGGAAAAGGGTTAGAAAATAGCAGAGGCAAAGGAAGATACTAGAGGCAGTAACACAATAATAGAGCAACAATGGGAGAAATTCATACTGTATAGGCTTACCAAACTAAGTCTCTTATGCTACAAGGGAGGTGTAACATCACCTTCTCATGAATCAAAGGCTAGGAAAGATCAAGGAGTCATGTAGGAGGGGGATTGTATCTGTAGAGGCTTACATTGGCAAGGGTAGGCTACATAAATTGTTAGTGCAACTCAAGGCTATCTACGTCAATATGTCATGTAGCTAAGGGAATGGTTATGCCACATTCTCATGCGGCAAGGAGAGAGGAATATCTAAGATTGATGCAATAAGGAGGGGTGGAATAGTGAATCTTGATGCAAAAATTAGAGTAGAAACATTGGCAGTTCATGTAGCAAGGTAAAGGTGTAACAAGTGTGTATTTTATGTGGGATTTGGACGCATCACAATGGAAAGCAACGTCAGTTTCTCACTTGGCAAAAGGGGAGCTAACGTGAGGTTGCAATGCTCGACAAAGAATGTTTCAATGGTAATGGTAAAATAATGAAGGAGAAAATTGAGGATAAAACTCAAAAGAAAGGGAAAATGAAGCATAAACAAAGGCTATAGTTTCCTGGTGGATCAAAACATGAAAAAAGAAGAAGAGGAAAGTCTTATATGGGAAAGGGATTGCAAATGGATGAGTTGATAAGGATGAGGAGAAAACGGAGGCAAAGGTATGGGGAGAACATGAGAGGATGGTGTGAATTAGAGAAAAGCGTAAAGGAGGTGGAGGTAGGATATGTTGGCAAAAAAATCATAATAAGCCAGGGATGCTATTTAAAATAGCTAAACTACAGAAAAATATCTGGTTATGGTTAAAACTAATAATCTAAATTCTATACAAATATTATCCTGATTAAATTTATATCCAAAAAGTTGTAATAATATACATAATCATAACATATTTAATACAAAACATTCTATAATAATTACTATAACTAATTATACATAATCACTAGTTTTATCAATAAAATTCCTAAACTAGGGTTTTATAAATAGAATATTACATATAAATGTTTACTCTAGCTAGTTACCATAACTTACTAGGGATAAGATGTTAGCAAGTAGATCAAATTTCTACTAGACAAATATCATTTGCTATTTTTTTACTATACAAATATATCATATTATTATTATTATCATTACTACTACAATGACCACTACTACCATTATTATTATTATTATTATTATTATTATTATTATTATTATTATTATTATTATTATTATTATTATTATTATTATTATTATTATTATTATCAACTATAATTATCGGGTATAACTATAATACCCCATAATTTGCTACTTAAAATTTTATTTTGTAAAATCTTTAATTACAAAAATAATGGGTGTTACTGTCATTCTTATTATAAGTCTGATCCCCTAATATTTCTTATGTCAAGTGCTAAGGTTTAAATCAAGTTAGATAAAAACAAATGCACTAGAAATAGAGTTAATAACATAGGTAATTATTACGGATAAATATTCTACATACAATAATGACAATCAAAGTACAAAATGGGGTATAAGAGTCTAAAGGAAAATTGACTATAAAAAACATAAGTAGTTGAAGGTAAAATACTATTTTTCCCTAACTCTTAGACCCAAAGACCTATTCCAAGAATACACCCTCTTCCCACGTTCTCCACTTATCCTTTCCACTCTTTATGTCACTCCATGGTCTTTACATAGTCATCTACAAATGTAGTACTAGTATTAATTCCTCATACTGAATAAACCACAACACTACATAAAGGGTAGCATACTTACATTATACATAATCAAAAAATAATCTAAAACATCCTCACAGCACAAAACACATGCCATAACAATATACAATAATCATGGTATATTATAAACAACATAAAAGTCTCATGCTTGGCATCCTTTCATACTTAACCAATTCACGTCATCTCAAAATACACAATAACTATATCAAAGTCCATGATCAAAACCGACTAACTAAATGAATTCCAAATATCAAGTTAGGGAGTGACAAGTGCATATTCTATGGTATCATTTGACATATCTTAACACAAATTTCTATATTTATTAAAATAATTTAACCATTTTCCTCAAATGTTCTCTATTAACCTAATTTTGGAGAAAAAGGTGAAATCAAGGCAATTTGGGCTAAGAACTAAGGTAAAAAAGCACAATATGAAACGTGAGCTTGGAGTCATGGAAATATTAATGTACATCATGAAAGACCCTAAAAGCAAAACTACAAGTGACTTGTATTGAATAATTCAAATTGTATTTTTGTCATATTTTGGATCTAATTTATATGACCTTTTATCTATAAATATAACATATATTAGGTAAAATAGAACATCAAAGAGCACCACGATTAGACCTTTGACTTTGTTTTCATTATTGCTAAACTAATAGGTTCTTTTGTTAGATTTATTTACTTAATTATTGTAATTAAAGGATTAAAGATTATACGGTATTTGCAGTTATACAATATCTTAAGTTCTTTCTTTACTTTGTTTTTTTATTTGTTTTGTAATTATTATTGTGTTTAATGTAATTTTCATTATTAGTTTAATTAATTGAGTTTGTGTTTTTGTTTAGTTTAATTTAACCTTGCTACTTTGTTTCTTTATGTTTATTAAAGTTATAATTTTTATGTGTTTAGAATCTACATTTTCTAGTTTTATTAACATGCTAAGCTAGATTAGTATGGGGTAAAAAGATAATTGAAGGTTACGGATAATTAATCGTGAGATATGAATTTGAGTGACATATTATATATATTTTTGGTTAGATTAATAAATCTAGTTTAACGATCATTGATCCAAGATTAGGACTTTATTATCTAGATTGATCACATGGTTAATTTGAGTACTAATCAGATACTAGGATAGTATAGTTAATAAGTAATTGTTAACATACACATCCACAAGTAGCAAATAGGTTAGTTCATTTCTAAATAAAGATATTAATTTAATCTATGTTTATTAATTTTTAGAATTACATAATTCGAGCATAGCATAATTATGGTTCTAATTAGCTACTCCCTAATCATTAATATTATCATTAATTAAATATAGAGATCTTATGCTATGTTATTAATTAGTGAGATAATAAATCATAAGAAAACTTTGGTTTATTTGCATAAAGGGATGTTAAGAAGTGGACATGTGCGAGCTTTTATTGGTTAGCATTAGAAATACTACATAACCATTTTATTCAATAATCGGCTGATGTTCCTATATTGAATATATCCTCTAACCGCTATTATTCCATTATTGTTTGTTAATTATTATATTAATTTCTAGTTTTTATTCTTTTCATTATTAGTTATTAGTTTTTCTAATTTGATAACTAAAAAAATTTATATGATAATATAAAATTATGAATTAGATTAAAGACTTTGTGGGATCGACTGCTACTCACTACTTACTATTTGTGTGTGTGTTTAGGGTTTATTTGGCATATCTAAGATAACACATCATATTTTGGTACCTCTACTTGGGACCAACAACTTTAATTCTTATTTCTATTATCATTTTTTTCTCTTCTTCTAACTATAACTCAATTTTCTCTTATTGTACATGTCCAATAGGAATCCGTGTTTGAAAGCATTTACTAGCAAAAATAGTCATCAACTCATTCAATCAATGGATCCTAGTTCTTCCACTCTTGTGGGCGACAAAACTCGAAGGTGATCGGAATACATTCATACTATTCCTTTACCTCTAATTTATAGCTAAACTTCATCTAAAGAGATCATTGAAGATAATTGGGAGGAAGTTATTAAAAGGCCTATGGCGAATCAAATGTTGAAGGAGCTTGTAGCTCCTACTTTTAATCTTGATTTTCGTTACATTAATTATCTTGATGAACATGATTAGTGTGAGATTAGATCTGGACTGATACCTGCACTTCATATTTTTTTTTAGATTTTTGAGGTACTAGCTCTTCTATATCAAGTTTTTACTGATCCTAATAAATTTCTCAGAGAATTTCATATGGCTTGTTTTGGTATGAGACCAGTGGGAAAAAAGTGTAGATAGACTTTAATTAAAAGTTTTTTCCTTTTACTTTAACTAATGATACAAAAGAGTGGTTATATTATTTGTTTGGTGGATCTATTGATACTTGATTTGATATACAAAAACTATTTCTAGAAAATTAGTTTCCATCATCTAGGGCCACGAATATTAGAAAAGAAATATATGGTATTAGGGAAGATGGGAGAGAGTATTTACATGCATATTGGGAAAGATTCAAAGAACTCTATAGTGGTTGTCATAACCATCAAATTAGCGAATAATTATTAATAGATTATTTCGATGAAGGATTAATGCCCATACACCATAATATGATAGATGTTGCTAGTGGTGGAGCATTAGTAGATAAGACCCTAAATGAGATTAGGAGACTAATATCTAATATGGAATATAATTCTCAATACTTTGGTCTAAAAATTTTACTTCTTCATCTAACCATGTAAAGGAGATAAGTAAAATTAAACTTAATAAAAAAATTAAATAATTTAACTTTCTTAGTTGAAAAAGTGGTGACAAAGGGAGTGTCAGCTCAAGTATATGGAATTTGTTCATTTGCTGGTCATGCTACCGATTCATGTCCCACATTGCAAGAAGTGCAACAAGTTAATACAATAGGTGGACCTAAAAGAAACCTAAATTATGATCCCTATACTCCAAGTTACAACCCAGGATGGAGGGATCATTCTAACATAAGGTATGATAACTAATCCCTTGGACTCTATCCTATTTCTTAGAACCAATCAAACATGTTGTTTTTGCAACCTCCTCAACCATTAGTACCACAAATATATGGAGGAATGTTAATAGAGGATATTGTTTAATCTTTGTCCACTAACACCCTTCAATTTCATCAAGAAATAGTAAACGGTCTAAATAACTTAGAAAGTCAGGTAAGTCAGTTGGCAAATTCTGTAGGTAAATTACAAGAACAATTTCATCAAAGTTACCTAGACAAATAGATAGAAATCTAAGAGAAAATAAGAGTTTTATCACCACTTAGAGTGGAAAACAATTAGATGGTCTAAAGAAATTTAAAGATGATCATAGGAATAACCAAGAAGAGAAAGAATCAAGAATCTAGCAGAAGAGATCAAAGAAAAACCTCCTAAGGTAACTAAAATAAATTCTACTATCCCTTATAAACTCGTTATTCCTTTTCCTTGGTGGTTAGCTTTGGGTAAGAAGTAAGATCATGAAAAGGAGACATTATAAATTTTTAAGAAAGTGGAGGTAAACATTCCCCTAATAGATGTAATAAAGCAAGTGCCTAGGTATATATAATTTTTGAAATATTTGAGCACTAACAAGAAAAAATTGGGATGGATGAAAAAAATTGCTTGGGGGAGAATGTATCTATAATTTTCCAAATAAAACTCCCACCTAAGTACACGAATCCTATTATGTTTACCATTCCTTATAAAATTGGAAATGTGTGGTATGAAAAATGCATACTAGACTTTGGAGTATCCATAAATGTTATATCTTTATCTATTTTTAATGCCCTAAGTCTAGGAACCTTTAAAGAGAGTAGTCCAATTAGCTGATAGATCTACCACATATCCTAATAGGGTGATAGAGGATGTTCTAGTTCAAGTGAATGAACTTGTTTTACCTATTGATTTTTATGTTATAGAAATGCAAGATGATGGATCCCCTAATCCTTCTACTATTATATTAGGAAGACCATTTCTATAAACTTCTCGACCTAAAATAGATGTGTATAATGGGGTTCTTACTATGATATTTGATGGAAAAAAATTTCATTTTAATATTGATGACTCCATGAGGTATCCTACTAATTGTGAATATATTTCTATAGTGGATGTAATTAAACTTTGTCTAAACAAGTTTTTGAATTAATAAGTGATGATCCGGTAGAAGTTATTCTTACAAATCTAGTAGAAAGAGATTCTTATGAGGAGTTAAAGGAAAATTTAATTTGAATAAGAAAATAGAGGAATGTGCTTATGAAGTTATTCTTACAAATCTAGTAGAAAGATTATTCTACTAACATATTGAAGTATGTTGAATTGGCTATTATGAAAGAAAAACCCCTACTACCTCTAGAAAAGCCTCTAGAAGTGGATTTGAAACCTTTACCCAATAATCTAAAATATGCCTTTTTAGGGGATAATCAAACTCTTCATATCATCATTGTTAGTGACGTTACTTTTCTACAGGAAGAGAAGCTTATTAAAGTTCTAAAAGAATATAAAACTACACTACATCACTAAATTATTATCTCAAAAGTGTTAAGGCATTCTAAAAATGGAAAATCATTGCGTATCAACTCAAAGCATTCTATGAATAACATCGAGTGGAGGGATTTTGAAGTATGATTCAAATTTAAACCTTACGATCCCTCTCACCCTCACTTATCCCTAATAAGCCTTCCCCTTCCTCTTATTTATATTTCTATGGCCTAATCATTGAAGATAATTCCTATTCTAAGCATGGGCGAGATCATATCTTTATTTTGTTTCTATTTTTGTCATTTTCATCGTTTCTTCTCTTTTATTACATTACTTTCTTTTATTTATTTTTAAGTGTGACTTGTGTCTATTTTGTTTCTTTTATTTTTCTTTACATTTTTTTAATTGTTTAGTGACATTATTTTTTATTAGAAAAAAATAAAGGAATAAAAACAATATAAGAGATGACACCTTGAGAATAGACAATAAAAGAAATCTCTATTTGATAGCCTCAGTGTGCATACGTAGTCAAGACTAAATTTTGTTACAACGTGCTTCTAGAAAAGAGAAAAAGCATTTTAATATTTTATTTGCATCTCATTACCGAATAACCTTAACATGAAAATTTGATAGTCATCACAGAAATGAAAAAGAAACTGGACCTAATAGAAACAAAAATTGGTGAGCCTTTAAGCCTTATTGATGGGTATAATTTTTATCCAGGTTACTTTTTATTATTCTATGCAATTATCCATTGGTGTGTGAAACTAGAAATTAACATTATTCAATTCAAGATTTTATGAAACTATTGTAGACATTAAGATAATAGAGGCAAAATTTTCTTCTTCTAACTACTTAGCCAAGTAGGCTACCTGTTGCAAATTTTCCTATGCATAACCCTATTGAGATTTTTAGCCTATTTTCTTGATATTTAACCTTCATATGTATGTAACTTATTATCTGTATCATATCTCATCCATTGGCCTATGTCTTGTGGATCACAATTTGGTAATGAGATATTAGTGTTGTTTGGTAAGTAGAGAATTGAATTCTTGTAAAACAAATGAGAAAAATATATACATATATAATTAAGGTGCTAATGTGGAAAGCAAGGGATGGATTTTGGAGTCACTAAATCCTCATGCTGAGTAGGATGGAGTGCTAAGTACACCAAATCAGTGAAACATGGCTAAAGTTAAAAAATAAGAAGACGAAGAAGAAATAAATAGCATTCTAAAAGATGCTGGTAGTGTATAAGATGATTATTGGAGATACAAAATTCATTGAAGAAAAGGTGAATTTGAAAATATGGAAGCGCACTACCGCTAATTGTTCATGTTGATGGCTAAAAAATTAGATTGGGATGGTGAGTTGGTTGTGATATATGTAACCTCAAATGAGTTGAAAATAATTTTTTACATGTTTACTTTTCACTATTTTGAGTCCCGATGAAACATGTACATTTGATATGTTAATTATCAATTTTATCTTATTGTCTGTTGGAAGGGAAAATCATGTGTTGCTTTATAATTAGGACTTCTCATAATTTTTATGGTTGTGCGCTTAAGGGAAAACAACTATTCAAGTATGAGGGTAATTGATAAGTGCATATTCTATGGAATTATTTGACATATTTTAACCCAACTTTCTATATTTAGTATGACAATTTAACCCCTTTTCATGAGTTTTCTCTATTGACCTAGTTTTGTAGAAAAATATAAAATCAAAGCAATTTGGGTTGATAACTAAGGAAAAGAAACATAATATAACATCCTCAAAATTTACAATTAAAAATTTTCTTTTAACAAATAAATACAAGCATAGGGGGGATACCGTTGTGATCAGTATAAGCCCAGGCCTTGGCCAATCTTGCACTATCACAGGGCTAAGAAAAGTTATCAACAAACATTAATCAAATTTAAAACAATGGCTCATAGAAAAAATTAATGTTCATAACAAGGAAATCGAAGTGCGTATTAAAAAGTTATTAGAACCCAATAGAGTGCATAATTAGAGTTCCCAAAAGGATAAAAGATACAGTGTAATAAAATGAACCCAAAATAAAACAATACATAGATAAAATAAAGTAAAAGAGAATCTAGACAACATTGCTCTTGGGTCCTCAGGGCAAGTCCAAAATTTAACTCTTGGCCTCGCTCGATGCCTCATAAATATCATAGGCATTGAAGATGGCACCTCATACGTGCACAAACTCAGCACCCTTTACTTGTGGGAATGAGTAGCACCCATGAAACGTGTGGTCAATACCCTACGTACTGAGTAAGGTAACCATGTAGCTAAGGCCAAACATAGAAAGTCATATAATACAAGCAGGATCATATAGACAACATATAAGCAACATAGATAATAGAAGCTATATTATAGTCAAGTTAAGCTTATTCTTAATATCTTTGGTCAGTATACTCATTTCACACCATGGTTATTATCAATCCATATGAGTATAGGAACCCCACTATTATAGCTAGTGGACTAAAAAAAACATGTAGGGCATAATCCTCTTAACTACTATTATTCGCCAGTGGATTAATCTCTAAGACACAAGGCACCAGGCCAATATTATTCGTTAGTGGATCGGTCTGGCCCCGACTCTCATGGTGTTTTGCTGTAAGTAGATAGTGTCTTTTCATGGTTAAACATTGTTAGGTTTAGTTTTTTGAGCATGGAATCCCCTACTATTATAGCTGGTGGACTAGAAAAACATGCAGGGTAGAATGCTCTTGGCCACTATTATTCGCCAGTGAATCGATTTCTAGGACATCCCAACTCTAGGCCACTATTATTCGTCAGTAGACCAGTCTGGGTCCGACTCAACAATCTTCCTCTTTAAATTTTTAGTATCTTATTTGTGTCTTATTCGATAAATATTTCCACCCTTGACATGCATATCACAATCTGTCTACTCCTATCCCTCGAGATGACCCATCCCATACCTTGGAACCTCTGCACCTCTTAACACATCCAAACATCATTTCCCCTTTATCCTTAATTACCACAAATACCCAACTCCCAAGGGTGTGGATAAAGGCCCACTTCCTTATACCGTATAAGGATAAATCATTATCAACCTCTAGGGTTCCCCCGAAACCTTAATTTGACCTATATGGCTGATCCTTTCTCTAAGTTACACAATTCATGCTCCTTTATTCCCGACTCATCCTCTCACTTAGGATCAACCCCAAATATTTCACCTTACTTCCCATTTTATATATGTTACCATGAAACCCTAGTTAGCCACCCCAAACCCTAGCCAAGTTCCATATATACCTTTATACCAACCTATGTACTATTTTTAGCTCAAGGACTCCAATCACCCAAACAACACTTCCCTCACCTTACTTACACTCCAAGATAACTTTTCATACGTAAGGGTCATCCCTATACAAACACCATCCATCCCATGAAAACCCTAGACTTCCCCATGCAAGATCCACTCCACTCTCTCTTATTTTGTCCATATTTCCCTTTTTATTTGTACCCACAAGGGTTATAAGATAAGGAGGTCATTCTCATTCCCTTTTACTCCACTCGCTTCCCTTTTTCCCCTTTTCATCCTTTCACCCCATACTATACCATTAAACCATCCTAGCATGCATGTCCTAGATGGCCATAACACATAATATCACAAGCACAACATACACATCATTTTTCATATGCTATAAGGAAGTCACATAAGCGTACCTTAACTCTGCGTTGAAATACAAGTAGGCATTCATAATAATATAAGGTACACAACATAACATAACACATGGCATACAAGTAGGTGCAAGTAGCCATAACTACATTTTTACCTAAAACGACACAGGGCTTAGAGTGTGCTCCTATGCCTCCCTAGGGTTTTTACTTGATTCACCTGTAAGAGGGAAATGACTAAGGGTTAACTTCCTTCTTACCAAAATTACCATTATTTCTTTACCCTTATCATAGCCTAATATTAAGGTTATTAATAATAGTAGTAGTTTTATAAGTAAAAGTAGGGTTATTATTCTTAAAGTAGCTAATTATGCTACTACTATTCAAAATAGGTCTTAGTAGTTATAGTGGTTCATGTTAAAGTATTATTGGCAGTATTTATATTACTAAGGATAATAGCTTTAATAGTAGTAGTAGTAGTAGTAGTAGTAGTAGTACTAGTACTAGTAGTAGTAATAGTAGTCATAATATTAATAACAACCCAAATCTTCGTAGTAATAATAATAGTAGTATTAGTAATACTAAAATAGTGACAATAATGATACTACTACTACTGTTACTACTACTACTACTACTAATAATAATAATAATAATAATAATAATAATAATAATAGCAATAATTATAAGGCTAGTAGTGATATAGGTAATATTAACAATAATGATAAAGTAATAATAATAGTATTAGTAGTAATATTAATATTAATAATAGTTCGAATATTAAGAATGATAATAATAAGGGTCCTAATAATCATAATAATATTGATATTCCTACTAATAGGGCCAAGGTTAATAATAATAATAATAATAATAATAATAATAATAATAATAATAATAATTAGAGTAATAATTATAATGATAATAATAATACTTCAAATCTTAGTAATAATAATAACAGGGTTCGAATAATCATGTTAATATTAGCATTAGTAATAATAGTTTCCAATTTAATAATAATAATAATGATGATTATGATGATGATGATCACACTAATAATAGTAATAATGGTTCAACTATTATTAATAATGATATTAGTAGTAATATTCCAAATTTAGTATTAATAATAATGATGATGATGATGATGGCCATAGTAATAGTTGTTGTTGTTGTTGTTTTTGTTGTTGTTGTTGTTGTTGTTGTTGGCGGGCGAGCGATTTAGGGGAAAAAATGGAATGGCGGGATGGGCCATGTTGAAGGAAAAGAGATGAGGGTTTTAGCCTGCGAGGGGCTGACCAAAATCGAGGGAAGAAGGGAAAAAAAGAAAAAGAGAAAGGAAAGAAAAAGGAAAAAATAAGGGAAAACGAAAAAAGGAAAAGGGGAAAATTGGTTGGTTGGGCCACTTAGGATATTTTAATAGTTTTAAATATTTAAAATAATAATATTTAGTAAAATAATAAATAAATTTCCTTTTTGCATTAATTTAGGATATTTTGAATGATTTTTCCTTAATTTCATTTTAATTAGCAAAACACCCTTATTTTTCTTAATTAAATTATTTATTATTTTCCTCTTGATTTTACATTAAATAATTTCTCTTATTTTAATAAAATAATTTATTTAATTAATTTTTCTAATAAATCTTTATTTTTCCATAATTTCTTAAATTAAGGTTTTGGGGTATTTCAAGAAGCTATGTGAACAAAAATCAAAAGGAGATGATGAATAGATAGGAAATAATGGGACTTTGTATTTATGGAAATACAAGCCATATTTCCTTGTTTCTACTCACACGTGCTCTATTAATTCATCTCAGGTGCATTATGTTAGAGAAGAAATATGAATTCACTATGTTTACCAATACGGACTGTATTTTTGTTATATTTTTGATATGATTTGTACAGCCTTCAGTGTATATATATAACATATGTTATGTTGAATAGAACATTGAAGAGCACCACCATCAGAACTTCAACTATATTTTCATTATTTCCAAACCATTAGGATTCTTTTGTTAGATTTAGTTAGTTAATTGTTTTAATTGAAGGATTGAAGATCATATGATGTTTGCTCTGCAATATCATAAGTTATTACTTTCCTTTATATTATTTATTTATTTTATACTTATTATAATGTTTAATGCAATTTTTTATTAGTTTAATTAATGGATTTTGTGATTTTTTTAGTTTCATTTAATCTTTGTTACTCTATGTTTATTAAATTTATAATTGTTATGTGTTTAGATTCTACATTTTCTGGTTTTATTAATATGCCAGATTAGATTAGTATAGGATAGAAGGAAAATTGAAGTTTAATGGATAGTTAATAGTGAAATCTGAATTGGACTAAAATGTTATGCGTATTTTTGTTTATATAAATAAATGGAGTTTAATGATCATCAATCCAAGATTATAACTTTATTATCTAGATTAGCCATTTATTTAATATGAGTACTAATTTGATGTTAGTATAATATAATTAATAAGTAACTATTAACATGTACATCTATAAGTAGCAGATAGGTAGGCTAATTTCTAATGAAATATATTCATTTAATCTAAGTTTATTAATCTTTAGAATTACATAATTTGAGCATATTGTAGTTATGGTTCTAATTAGCTAATCCTTAATCATTAGTTCTTCTATTAATTAAATCTAGAGTTCTTTTTCTAGGTTATTAATTGGTTAAATAATAAATCATAAGCAGACCTTGATTTATTTGCATAAGGGGATACTAGGAAGCGAATGCATGTGAGCTTATATTGGTTAATATTAGAGATACTTTATTACCATTTTATTCAATGATCGGTTGATATTCCTATATGGAATATGTTGTCTAACACCTATTATTCTAGTATTGTTATTCAGTTATTATGTTAGTTGCTAGTTTTTATTCTTTTCAGTATTAGTTATTAGTTTTCCTTATTTGATAATCGAGAGAATTTATATGATAATAGAAATATATAAATTAGATTATAGTTTTTGTGGAATCGACCTATACTCATTACTTACTATATTTGTGCATGTTTAGGGTTTAATTTGACGTGTCTACGACAATATATCAGCAAACCTTCCATGTTGTTATCTTACTCAAGGGTAGGCAATAAACTTGGGGCCACCGAGTACCTGGTAATACTAGTGCACGAAGGCGGCATAATAAATTTACTCTAGAACCTCGGATTATTGTGGTACACCTAGCTATATTGGCACACACAGGAAACACAGTATCCTACGATCTCGGTCACCTAATCTTTAAGAATTGATATCCTCTATAGGGCCCATACGTTATCTATAAAGTAGACTAGAGCCTTATTGAGGCATAATGTTGCACTAGTGAACCAAAACCAACAGAGAGTAACACCTCATCTCTAGGGTAGCTATCTCTAGAGAGCAACCATTTCGAAAGGCACATGTAATACTTAACACTGCATAAACATAATATATTGGCAAGGTAAAAAAACTATATAAAAACTTTAGACATGCATACATTCACTATTTAATAAATTACACATGCATATTGTTCATAGTTAATGGTAAGTTGAACGGGCGCACTATCTATTTAAGAGTATTTTATCATCTTATCATGCATTTCGTAACACTTCCATAAGATAAAACCCATGCATGATTTTAGATCTAAATAACTTATTATACTTCTATATAAATGCTACTGTCTCATGAGTGATGGAATTTACCTAAATCTAAACAATACAAAAGCACAAAAAATCATGTTCTCCACAATACCTCATTGGTTACCTGAGCAATCATAACCTAAAAATAAATCTATTAGCATCTAATGTAGCATAAAAATAAACCAAATTAACTAAGCTAACTCAGTAAAAGGTTAGAGAATAACCAAGGCAAAGGAAGCTATGTAAGCTAACAACACAATAAGGGAGCAAAACTCATGCTACAAGAGGGCGTAGTGGCACAGAGTCACACAAGGGTAGGCGAGCTATAGAAAAAGGTCACGTAAAGGAGGGGTACGTAATGGTAGAAAGTTACACAAGAGAGGGGAGGTTGATGTAGATATTCAAGCAGTAAAGGGGAAGAACGATGATGCTTGTTGTATTAAGGGGGGTTGCAACATTGGCAATTTATATAGCAAGGTAAAGGTGCAACTAGTGAGACCTTTCAATGGGGTTTGGATTGGCACCAGAGCATACAACGTGAGTTGCTCACGCAGTAAGGGAAAAATAACATAAGGTTGCCACGCTCAACACAAAATCCTTCAATGACAATGGAAAAACAATGAAGGAGAATAATAGGAATTTTTTATGAATGGAATCTTGGGATAGAAGGGGAGAAGGAACATACAAAGGGCTTAGCTTTTGGTGGGATCACTAGAAAAAAAAATAGAGAAGAAGAAGGGCTTATATGGGCAAGGGGTGTGCGAACGGATGAACAGACAAACACGAGGAGGACATGGGAGGCAGATGCATGTTTCAAGAAGAGCAGGTATGCAAGAATGGTATATGTGGAGGAGAAGGGGTGATAGAATACAAAATCTCCATAGAATAGGGGTGGTATTTAGAATAGCTAAACTAGAAAAAAAATACATGGATAGCAGAATTAGAGTTCCTTGATAAAATAGATATAGGTTGGAATTCCAACTCTTGTTAAACTAATAACCTAAATTCTATTCAAAATTTTTCCTAATTCAATTTATATCTAATATGCCATATTAATACACATAATAATAATTCATTTAATAAAAAATATCCTATAATAATTATCATAATTAATTTCACATTATTATCATTTTATAATTAGGGCTTCTAAAATATGATATTACATTACTATCCCTTTAAAAAAGACTTCATCCCTGAAGTCAACCGAAATAAACTAACTTGTCAAAACCTCAGCTGGTCCATAAATAATGGTTCTACAAGCTATGGGTCCCTACCTAATTAAAAGAGCTAGATCCTAATAAAACACAATATTAACACATAAACATGCATAGAATAAGCATCAATCAATCAATCACATATAGTGCATAATTAATGAGGAAATTAAATGAAGAAGAACACAAAGGTATACTATTAGTAGTGTCTACATATCCATGAGCCTATGCCTCATTGATCACATTCAGATTACTAATTATTGGACCTCCCCAAGTGCCTCTAGTACTAGAAGTCTAACCTGTACTACTATGCATGTAGGGATAAGGACCATGTCCCTTATCCTTAGCACCCAAACTTTGAATATTGCTAGCAGGCATCTAAGATAATGAGCAAGCTTGCTACTAATAGGTGGTGTCGCCTTGAGACTATTCTTGACTGGTGAATTCAAAATCTAGAGGAGTAACACTTAAAGCTTCTATACCCAATCTTGCCACACTTCCAATACTCTACTTTTCTAATTTGGAAGTCCTTACCTAGGTGGCTCCTTCCATAAATCTTACAATAGTAATGCCTCAGAGGTCAACTATTCCCGAATAGTGCCTTCAAAAGCTATAAGGGTTGATGACCACTTGTTATACTCTACTTAACACTGGAGTGAACCCTCTTATCACCTCCTTGACACTGAATACTTTCTACTAGCCTCATAGTTCCACTAAACACCTTCTCTTCCTCATGAATCCATCTTAGGATATAACCCTCTCATACACCAGGAATACATCTGTCATGATATCTCCTCTAAAAAGCTATCGGCTGAACAAATACAATTGTGCTCAAAGCGATGAGCACTCATCTCCTCACTACTAGTGATGAAATCTGGATAGGTTTCACAAGTTTTCACTGGATCAAAAAAATCAAGCGCGGGGTTCGATTAGCCAAGATAATCAGCCTAAGGGTTTTAATCCAAAGGAAGATTAGAAAACTCAGAGCATAGTTGAATTAACGGCTGCTAAAGTTGTAGAACAAAAAAGATCGAGAAGCAGATCAAGGAAGAAGATCGGGGAAGAAGAATAAGATGCAAACAAGAAGGTCGCGAGAGAGAGAGAAGTCGAGAGAGAATTCAAGAAATTCAATCAGAAATGTATTTCGACCAAAAGTAAGTTTTTCGTACAAATGTGTATACGCCTTTTATATGGCGTATATAATACCAATGATACAACCGTATATGGATGATGGGCTCATGCTTAATTTACAACAGATCAGCCCAAACATAGCCCAAAATCAACCAAAACAAATACATATCATAGATCGAAGAGTTGGGGCAAAGAAACAGCCCACTCCAACAAAATAACTACAATGTACAATAATCCCAATTAATGGATTTACAATTAATTCCCATTAGCAAAAATCTGTTAGCTACTCATGGATACCAAGGGTTGAGTAATCCATATTCCAGCTAACCCAATAAATATGGGTCGGGTGGCAGATTACACATCCAACTTAATTCCCATTAGCTAAATATGTCGGCGAATGCATCACATGGGATAATCACAAATTAATACAACACATTTTCTGTAACAGCACCCATCAGCAGCTACACAGCAATCATCTTGATCCACTCCCATGTTCTGAGTTAATTTCCTAAATAATCACACAATAAGAAAAGTAATTATATGTGCAATATAATTTATAACAATTAATAGAAATATTTAAATACAAATTTTGGAGATATATATCATTCCCCTCTTCTTGGTGAGGTTTCATCTCTGAAACCTGATTAATACCCACAAAAGGAATGAGATCAGAGACATTAAAAGAATCGCTAACATTACCAAATTTAGCATGTAAATCAATTTTATAAGCATTATCATTAATTATTTATAATACAGTAAAAGGTCCATCTCCCCTAGGATCCAATTTTGATTTTCTAAGATTTAGAAAACATTCTTTCCTAAGGTGTACCCAAACTAAATCTCCTGGTTGAAAAACCATTTTATTTCTCTTTTTATTAGCCCTTTCAGCCATTTGTTGAACCATTTTAGCAATTTGTTGACTCACAGATTCATGTAATTTCTTCATGTTTACAGCACGAGATTCAGCATCAAAATTATGCAACTCAGAATTAGACGAAGGGCTCAAATCAAGGGGAGTCAAAGGATTAAAGCCATACACAATCTCAAATGGGGTCTTTTTAGTTGTAGAATGTAATGTCCTATTATAAGCAAATTCTACCTGAGGTAATACAGTTTCCCTTTGTTTAAGATTTCTTCCAAGGACAACTCTCAACATATTACCTAATGTTCTATTTACTACCTCTGTTTGTCCATCTGTTTGAGGGTGACACATGGTTGGAAATAACAGTTTAGTTCCCAATTTAATCCACAAAACCTTCCAAAAATGACTCAAAAATTTAACATCCCTATCTGACACTATTGTTTTAGGTATTCCATGCAATTTAACTATATGAGAAAAGAAAAATTCGGCTACAGCCACAGCATCATTAGTTTTATTGCAAGGTACAAAATGGGCTATCTTACTAAACCTATCTAATACAACCATTATTGAATCTTTTGCTCTATTAGTCCTAGGCAAGCCTAAAATGAAATCCCAAGAAACATCAGTCCAGGGCTGATTAGGAACAGGTAATGGAGTATACAATCCAAAAGGTTTTCATGTGGACTTAGCCTGTCTACAAGCTATATAATTAACACAATATTTTAACACATCTTTTTTCATATGAGGCCAATAGAAATGATCAATTAGTATATCTAACGTCTTTTGAAATCCTAAATGTGCCATTAGTCCACCATTATAGGCTTCTTGAATTAATAATCCTCTATATGAGCAATCAGGAATACAAAGCCTATTTTCTCTAAATAAGTAACCCTCAGAGATATAATATTTCCCTTGTGTAGCATTTTCACAATTTTTGTATATTTCTTTAAAATCATGATCCTCCAAATATAAAATTTTGATACAAGAAAATACCAGAAAAGTAGTATCTACAGCATTCAACAAGGCATATCTCTTAGATAAGGCATCTGCCACTACACTATCACCTCCCTTTTTATACTTAATTATAAAAGGAAAACTTTCAATAAAATCAATCCACCTACCCTATCTTCTATTTAATTTTAACTGACTTTTTTAATATTTGATAGCTTCTTGATCAGTGTTTATAACAAACTCTCTAGGTCATAAATAATGTTGCCAAACTTCTAATGCTCTTACTAATGCAAATAATTCCTTTTCATAAGTAGAGTAATTTAAAGTACTACCATTTAATTTTTCACTAAAATAAGCTATAGGTCTACCCTCTTGAGAAAGTACAACCCCTATGATGGAAACCTGTTAGGGTTTCTCGAAAAGATCGAAAGATTAATCGAGCGCAACGTTCGATTCACCGGTTCAGCCTAAGGAACAATTCCAAAGGAAGACCAAAAAGATTCAGAGGCACAGTTTGTACAACAGCAACTGAAATTTGAAGAGAGAATGATCTAGATCGATCAAAGGTAAGACAAAGCAGATTCATAAGAACGAGCGAGCGAGAGAATCGCCGAGAGAGAGAGAGAGAAGTCGCGAGAGAAGAATCGAGAACTCAGCCAGAAATTCAATCAAAAAATTATCGTCGTCCCTTTTACACATTTGACCCAGCTATATATAGGCGTATTACAGACCGTATGTCGACGTACAAAATACACAATACAGACCTTCTAATACATGCTATAACTACAACGGAAAGGGCCGAGCGGCCTGATTGTTTTGGGCCACAAAATAGTCGATCAGCCCAATCAAACCCCTCAATAAAAATGTCCCAAATACAATTAAGTTTAGGACTTAATTCCCATCAGCTAAAATAACACTTTAGCTAATCATGGATAATAAGGATTGATTAATCCACAATCCATCTAGTCCAAGTTAAGGACCGGGTGGCGGATTATACAACCGACCTAATTTTCATTAGCCAATTTCGACCGGCGAATGCATCATATGGGATTACAATTTATTAACAAAAATTACATAATCTACACACTTCAAATACATAATCTGCACATTCCAGCAACTGCATTCAAAGTTCCACAGAGTCCATATGCTGCATTACACTCCTATTTATTCACCAAATAAGACAAACAATTATAAGTAATTAATTCACTACAATTTTCAAAATTAATTAAATATAAATTCTTAAGATTCACATCACCCTATTCCCAACCCTGAAGCATCATAGTCTAATTCAAACATCTTTTCAAAGTTAGGAAGAGTTAATACACGCACTTGGGTTAGCTTAGCTTTAAGAGTTTCAAAAGATTTTTGTTGTTCTAAGCCCCACTTAAAACCATTTTCCTTTTTTGTTATTGCTATTAAGGGAGCAACTATAGTACTAAAATTCCTAACAAACCTACAATAAAAAGAACACAAAACATGGAAACTTCTAACTTCAGTCACAGTTTTTGGTACATGCCACTCTTGAATAGCTTTAATCTTTTCTTTATCAACAGATATGCCATCCTTACCCACAACAAATCCTAGGAATACTAAAATTTTTAAACAAAACCTAGACTTAGCTAAATTAGTATACAACTGTTCTATTTTAAACACATCCAGAATAATTCTTAAATGTCTCAAATGCTCTTCTAAAGATTTTCTGTAAATGAGTATGTCATCAAAATAAACAACTACAAATTTTCCAATAAAATTTCTAAGCACATGATTTATAAGCCTCATAAAGGTACTGGGAGCATTGGATAACCCAAATGGCATAACTAACCATTCATATAACCCAAAGTTTGTTTTGAAGGTTGTCTTCCACTCATCTCCTGATTTCATCCTAATTTGATGGTATCCACTCATTAAGTCTATTTTTGAAAAAATCACAGCACCATGGAGAAGATCTAACATTTCATCTAATCTTGGTATAGGATATCTATACTTAATGGTTATTTTGTTTACTGCCCTGCTATCTATGCACATCCTCCAAATTCCATCTTTCTTAGATACTAATAGTATTGGGACCGCACAAGGACTCATTGATTCCTTAATATAGCCCTTACTCAATAACTCAGAAACCTGCCTCTTTAACTCTTTAACTTCTTCAGGTTTAGCTCTATAAGTAGGCCGATTTGGAATAACAGCTCCTGGTACAAAGTCTATTTGATGTTCTATCCCCCTTAATGGAGGTAATCCATGGGGAATCTCCTCAGGAAATAACTCACTATATTCCTCTAACAATTTCCTAACATCAGTAGGCACTTCCTCACTTAAATCCAATTAACACTCATAGCATTCTTTATAAACCATCAAATATACACTTGCTTGTCGTCTAATAGCCTTTTCAACATCTCCATTCTTAGCATAAAACCCAGATGACCTTTTAACTTCCTTTGAACTAGTTCCAGTCTCTACACTCTGTTTGGATAATTCCTTATAATCAGAATTTATTTTAATTTGGTCATCGAAGATTTCTTTTGGAGTCGTAGGTGCTAAAATAATTTTCTTATCATCCTTATGTACAGTATATCTATTTTTATACCCATCATGGGTTACTCTCCTATCATATTGCCAAGGTCTTCCTAATAATAAATGAGCAGCATGCAATGGGAAAATATCACAAAAAACATAATCTTCATACTTACCTAACTTTAAATTTATTAGAACTTGTTGACTAACCTTAACATCCCCTAACTCATTTAACCACTGTAATCTATAAGGTTTTGGATGTCTAGTAGTAGGTAAGCCTAATTTAGATACTAATATAGTACTAGCAGCATTAATACAACTACCACTATCTATTGCCATGTTAAAACACTTATCATCAATCAAACATCGAGTATGAAATATGTTTTCTCTCTGAATTGCATTTGAATCAGATAATTTATTACTATTTAATTCCCTACGCACCACAAAAAGATCTCTACTTATTGGAAGTTCTATCTCTTCTTTTTATTCACTAATATCATCCCTAATCAAGTTAACCTCCAATTCTTCCTCATCAGATTCAGACTCTATATCTCCAAAATCTCTAATCAAGATGTTCCTCTTATTAGGACACTCAGAAGCTATGTGACCTAATCCCCCACACTTAAAACATTTTATGTCTCTAGTTTTTTTGGGACCACTAGTAGGATTAGCTGTTATAGTCTTCCCCTTATCATTCTTTTTTCCTACCTTAACCTCATTACCCTTACCTCTAAATTCAAACCTCCCATTATTCTTCCTGTTTTCAGAATTAGGTCCTCCAAAATTCCTTTTTAGGGTACTCCTAATCCCAATTCCAATTGGTTTATACTGCCTAGTTCTCCTTATTTGACTCTCTATCTTGGTAGCTATATTAACCATTTCACTCAAGGTTCCATAAGGATATAACTCTACCTTATCAGCTACCTCAGAGTTCAATCCACTTAAGAATCTAGCCATCGTAGCATCCTCATCCTCAACAATTCCTATTTTGATCACTAATACCTCTAGTT
Source organism: Tamarix chinensis (assembly GCA_030549775.1). Classification (NCBI taxonomy): domain Eukaryota; kingdom Viridiplantae; phylum Streptophyta; class Magnoliopsida; order Caryophyllales; family Tamaricaceae; genus Tamarix; species Tamarix chinensis. Next base: position 73,389,223 of record CM060179.1, on the reverse strand, counting down.
CCTTAAAGTATTCATCTACAAACCTATTTCCCTGATTTAATGTCTGCAACTTTTTATGTAATTCCCTATAATAGTAACTTGGAACAAACCTTTTTCTCATCAAAATCTTAAATTCATCCCATATTTTTATAGGTGGCTCTCCACTCCTACGCCTAGTTAAGACAAGATTATGATGCCAAGAAGATGCATAGTCTGTGAATTCTACTACTGCTACTTTAATTTTCTTCTCATCAGAATAATTATGGCATTCAAACACTAATTTTATCTTTATTTCCCACTCAAAGTAATAATCAAGGTCATTTCTCCCATTGAATCCAGGTATATTAAATTTAAGGTTACCTAGATTCTTATCAACTAGATCTAACTCTCTTTCCTGCCTATTATCCTATCTGGGCCTCCTATCACTATTATTGGATATTTGATCTTCTAGTTCTTCTAAATTTTTATGGGTGGAATCCTAGTTCTAGGGTCTATGGGAGCCCTTCCTAATACCCCAGCATGTTGGTTATCTATTCTATTATTCTGCAATTCATTGATTCTCATTTCTTGTTCTCCTATCCTCTGTTCTAGGTTAGCAGATAAAACAGCTAGTTGAGCAGTCATTTATTCTTGAAAAGTTTTAAGGGTCTCTAATAAATCATTGCTAGATACCGATACAGATTGATTCACAGATTGGCCATTATTAGACATTATAAATCTTATCGAGGTTTACTTTATCAAGTACAAGAAAAGAACACAAGTAACAATCAATCTATAGCCAAGATCACACCTTACTATCAATCCAATTAGAAAAGCAATTTGATCACAATTATATAAAAGGAATCGTAGCACAATCACAAGATTAAAGAGTCTACTAGAACAACACAGAACAACAAAATAATTTTAAGCAGTCGTTGAACCGAACAAGGCAGAGAATTTTCAAGAAAGGAACAAGATTATCATGATAGCAAATTGTACAATTAAGCCAATTAATGAGATAGGACCCCTCTTCTTGGAGTCCTTACCCCTTTCTAGAACCAAGGGTTCGCCGGAACTTAACTACTAATTGTGCACTCTTTCAAGTGTAAGCAGAGTATCAACTCGTAATAAGAATGTTAAGCTGATGTCTAGTAATTGCAATAATTAGTAAAAGTAAGGCTCAAGTTTACCGATCGAGAAGTATTTCTTAAATATTGTCAAGATTCAAGAATCTTGACCAAACCCTAACTGCGAATTCGTGCCAACAGTTATTTAGGGTTTCCCAAATAGTTCTGCCTCCGTCAGAACAACTTTCTTTGTCGCCGGCTTAATCGCGACAAGAATCGTTCGATTCTTGTCGGTCGCAAACCCTAGAATCAACACTTCAGAACCACGGGTTAGCGAACTCAAGAATTAAGATAATAACAACAATTTTCACTAATAAATGAATTAAACCACGAGCACTTGAAGATTTGAGGCTCTGATACCAAAATGATGAAACCTGGATAGGTTTCACAAGTTTTCACCAGATCAAAAAAATCGAGTGTAGGGTTCGATTCGCTAAGATAATCAGCCTAAGGGTTTTAATCCAAAGGAAGATTAGAAAACTCAGAGCACAGTTGAATTAACGACTGCTTAAGTTGTAGAACAGAAAAGATCGAGAAGTAGATCAAGGAAGAAGATTGAGGAAGAAGAAGAAGATGCAAACGAGAAGGTCACGAGAGAGAGAGAAGTCAAGAGAGAATTCCATAAATTCAATCAGAAATGTATTTTAACCAAAAGTAAGTGTTTCGTACGAACGTGTATATGCCTTTTATATGGCGTATATAATACCAATGATGCAACCGTATACGGACGATGGGCTCACGCTTAATTTATAACAAATCAGCCCATGCACAGCCCAAAATCAGCCGAAACAAATACACATCAGGGATCAAAGAGTTGGGGCAAAGAAACAACCCACTCCAACAAAATAACTACAGTGTACAATAATCCCAATTAATGGATTTACAATTAATTCCCATCAGTGAAAATCTGTTAGCTAATCATGGTTACCAAGGGTTGAGTAATCCACATTCCAGCTAACCCAATAAATATGGGTCGAGTGGCAGATTCCACATCCAACTTAATTACCATTAGCCAAATATGTCGGCGAATGCATCACATGGGATAATCACAAATTAATACAACACATTTTCTGTAACAGCACCCAACAGCAGCTACACAGCAATCATCTTGATCCACTCCCATGTTCAAAGTTAATTTCCTAAATAATCGCACAATAAGAAAATTAATTATATGTGCAACATAATTTATAACAATTAATAGAATTATTTAAATACAAATTTTGGAGATATATATCAACTAGTGTAATACCTCTTCCCAAAATTCTTCAAGATGTTTTTAAAATTATGTTGATATACAATAAATTAGTTTTGGTTTTAAAATGGGCTTGAAATTATAATAAAAATATAAATTTCAAGTGTACCAATCAATGGGTTTACATAACCGATCAACTAGTGCATTGAGGGATTCACATTCTTATTCTTGACAAACCAGTCAACTGGTTGTCTTGCAATTTTAAATTCATTTTTGATTTTGATTCGAATTTCTCTCTAATGCTTATGAAAATTTCTTATTAATTTCCATTTATGCTAATAAGTATATTTTAATGCTCTAGAATTATTTTTACATTATTTAGATCATTACATAATTTTAATTAGCCATTTTTTTTAAATGGCACTTTTAAGGCAAGCCTCACCTTTTTCTCTTCTCCTTTACCTATATCTCTTTCTTTTGGCATTTGGGGTGCGATATTAACTTTATGCACCATCTCCTTACTTACCATCCCACTTACATGCCCATTTTTTATTGTACTCAACTCCCACACCATCAAGGCAGCCCTTACTTCTTAGTTACCTACACTCAACCTTACCAGTCTCATATTCCTCTTTCATATGTATGTTACCAAGCCTTCTCTCTATACCTTTCATTTCTAATCCGTTTTCATTTCTCACTTAGTTTTCTTGATCCCTTCTCCCTTTTCTTTGTGAAAAATTTTTCTAAGTGTTGAACATCGCTTCATTTTTCCTCTTCTCCTTTTTACTAAGAAAAATAGAGACTTGCTCTAGTTTTTCCCCTTTGCTGTGAGAATTGCATTCCTTTTTCTTCTTCTAACCTTGGTTTTAGTTCTCTCTTCATTTTCTTACGTAAGGATGAATTAAGGTTGAAAAAGGTTGAACATTTCAACCCTTTCCTTGACACACTATTTTTGAGAAAAAAGTGGTGTTTTGCATTCTTCTTCTTCTTCTAATTTTTCTTAATTTTAATGAAGTTTTGAAAGATTAATTTTAATATTTTTAACTTTTATTCTCTTAGTAATTGAATTTCTACTAGATAGCCATTAAGTAGGAGCCTTTGTGCTAGAAGAATTGTTTCAAGGTAAGGTATTTTTATCTTTAATATAAATTGAGTTGTGTGGTGTATAGGGATTCCATGTATTTGTGGGTATGTGAGCTTGATCTAATTTTTATTCTATAATTTGAGCATGTAGCATAATTCTTCGTAAGTTGTCATTACTAGATTTCTCTAAGTTTAGGCATAAGTTGGTCATTTGATCCCTGTATCCATATAATTCTATATGTATAGCATGTATTTTTATTTGATTTTTTACATAGAAGTATGCTAGTATTAATATGATAAAGTGTAGTAAATTTTAGTGTATGTATGGCTAGCTTGGGTAGTGTTTTACCAAGACCAGTCGATCTATTCCTTGAACCCATCGACTGGTTATGCGAGCATTCGAATAGTTTGGAGTTTTAGATCGGTTAGTCATGAGATCAATTGATTGCTTTGATAAGCCAATCAACCAATTTTGATGAAAAATTACTCAATTGGTCAAACCCATTAACTAGTTTCTCTGCAGGCCAAAATGAGATGGTCTCTACTTAGACCAATTGAGTGGTTGGACCAAACCAGTCGATTGGTTCCAACGAACGGTCAATCGGTAAGGTTAACTAGTCGACTATATCTCTGGTGTGATTTTGGTTTAGGTCTGGTACAACTAGGCTAGTCGATTGACTTGAGGGACTGATTGATTGGTATGGTTAGAAGTCGACTGATTTATTTATAAATTATTATGTTTCTCTTAGGCCTTTTGTGTAAATATCTCCATGTATTTACAACATTTAAACTATAATTTCAGCTATGATTGTCCTACTTTATTAAGAATCATCATGATGGTATTTGGGGACTTAAATTTAATTAAGTTTGGCGTCATCTCTAAACACTCAATTGGAAGCTTTAATGCCTTGTGATATATGGTGTTAGCACTTGGAAACACCCAACTGATGGATTTAATTTGTTGTAATGTGTTTGATGTTATCACTTGGAAACAACTAATTTAATTAAATAGTGGAATTTAATTATGTTTGGTGTTGTCACTTGGAAACACCCATTTGCGAGTATTTTATTGTGATTTGTGATATCACTTGAAAATACATTGATGTCCAGTTTAGGTAGGTAAGGTATACTAATTCAAGCCCCCTAGCACTCCATATTATCCATTTAATAGAAGGGTATGGTATCCTAAACTCTTAGCCCTCGCAATAGAGACTTTTAAGATATGGTGGGTGAGGTATCACAATACAAGCTCCCTTGGTATACTTCGACCATGTGTGGTGGGTGTAGTATCCCCGAATAAAGACCCTTCGATGTATCTTAACATTGTATGGTTGGTGTGGTATCCCACTGTGATTATTTATGCTGCCATAACTTTTGTTCATGGTGGAGAACTCGGTGTGGTCGAACAAACTATCTTACTAAACGAAATTTGTGTGGTCCCTAAATGAAGAATTCTAATATGATTTATATTGTATGGATTGCAACACATTTAATATATCATTGTACTTCCATGATTTCCATGGAAGCATATATTATTGTATTACACATTGAGATTAACTATTGAGCTATACCAATATGACATCACCATGCTATTATATGACTTCAATATGTTGTATGAGCTTTATTATGTTTTAGGTAGTATATTTTACCAGTATTTCACTATACTGATACTGCACTTGTGTAGTCACTATGATTTTCTAGCTTCTAGTATGGGGATTAGAGGATAATTTGTAGGATTATGACTCTTAGTTAGAGTTTATTGAGAGTGATGATGTGGGCATAATCAAGTCATTGCTTAGGGTCGGAGGTTTATGTCTATGCATAAGAGTTAGGCTAATTGATTAGAAGTATTTTACCCATTGGCTTAGGAAGGTTTTTATTTTTAGTTATTTAAACTCTTAGCTTGATTTCATATATTTGGTTTTATAAAACTGTCATACTCATTCTATCTATAATATTGTTCTCACCTTTATTATCTTATATTATCACATATATATTATGAGTATGCATATTTTCTTTATTGTTCTGTTTCGCCTTGTATCAAGCATGGGTTAGGTGATGATCACACCTCTCTCATGATTGATGTGGTGGTAACATTCTACGATTTTGTTTGTCGTCACTTATACATTATCTTTAAAAAAAATCTAGTTCAAAAATTAGGGGTGTTACAACCAACTATCTCTAACATAAAAGCAATAAGTTTAGAGAATATACTGAAGTACTCCTTGACCAAAATGTTATCCTACTAAAGGTTCAGAAATTGAACATGCTTTGCATAGTGCATGTGTAAAGTATAGTAGCATGCTTTCATGGCTGCAAAAAATCCTTCCCAAGTATCCACCGGCTCAACAGCTCAAAGCTAGTTTTCTCTCCATCATTCATCTGTCTTTCCTCATAAGTAGAATGTACTGACGCCTACCTTCTTCCCATCTAGCCAATTAAAAGCCCTAAAAAATTTATTTAGCTCTCTAAACCACCTTTCCTTCATTATTAGATCCTCAACTACCCAAACAAAGATGGGTGTTGAAACCCAACCTCTTTAAGCCAATTCTAAATCTGAATAGAGGCCAAAGGTGGAGTCAAAGACAACTGAGATAGCAGCTCTACGACTCTCTCATCTACTACAATAAGTAACTCCTCCATACATGTAAGATTAAAGTTCCATACCATAGTGATAAAGAAAATAGAGTAATAGGGTTACAACCCGACTAAATGGAATCAAAGTTCACCTATAAGAAGGCTAAGCATATCACATCATTCAAAGGCTAAAAATTAATGTGAATTTTGCACACAACCCAAGACTCTAACCCAACTCACTTTCTCACACGGTTAAACTAGGTTTCAAAATACTTAAGAACTTAAGTTTTTGAAAAAAAAAAGAGAGTATTTTAAACCAAAAGCTCTTATACCAATTTATAATACCCCCCCAAATTTACTAATTAAAATTTTTATTTTGTGGAAGCATTAATTAGAAAAATAATAGGTGTCACCGTGACACTTAGCATAAGTCTAGTTCCATCACCTTTTTATGTCAAGTGCTAAGACTCAAAACAGGTTTGATCCAAAACAAATCAATAGAAATAGACCTAATAACATAGATAAATGTTATGGATAAATATTTTCCATACAACAACAATAATCAATAAATAAAATGGGACAAAAAAGTTTAAAGGAAAACTAAATACAACAAAAACTAGCACTTAAAGGTATATCACTAGTTTTCCCTAACTATTGGACCCAAAGGCCTAGTTAGATAATTGATCCTCTTCCCAAGGGCTCAACTTGTCCTTGCTGCTCTTTTATGATTTTTGCCACTCCATGACCTTCATATAGTTATATGCAAATATATTATCAATACGAATTTCTTATACTGACTAAATCATAATAGCTTACAAGAGGTAGCTTGCTCACATTGCACATAATCACATAATAATACGAAATGTGATAAAAGCATAAAATACATGCCATTACAATATACAATAATCATGGAACGATATATACAACATTAAAGTCTCATTCTCAATAACCTTTCACACTTAATCAATTCACATCATCTCAAAGTACACAATAGCCATATCAAAATCCATAACCAAAACCAACTAATTAAAACAATTAAAAATACCAAAATAGGGTGTTAATGCAACTACTAAACCAATAATCCAAATCAAACCCAAGGCCATCAAACAAATGCTTTTTATTTTTATCTCAATTGAGGGGATATAATTAACCCAAAGATACTAAGGTACACTTGGTTATATTGGTGCGCGAAGGCAGCACAATACCCTTACTTTAGAACCCAGGGACACTTTGATACACTTGGTCATACTAGCACACATGGGTATTATAATATCATTCAAACTTGATCCTATAATCCATGAGTATCGATACCTCCTATGAGGATGTGCGTTACCTATAGAGTAAACTAGGACCTTATTAGAGCACAACGACGTACCAATGAACCAAAACCAACCGAGGGCTATACATCGTCTCTAAGGTAGCTAACCTTTGAGAGCAACCATTTCCAAAATCAAGGTATGCCAATTTAAATATTAATAATTTATAAGTGATCACAAGTACCACATATTGCACAAAAATTCATAATTCCAAACTTAACCATTTTTTATTTATTTTTAATTATTTAATTCAACCCTAAGGTTAATGGTCCAAATTAGAGTTAATGTCAACATTAATATTAACATATTAATATACTAAGGCCATTTTATGTTCAATTATTCATGTTAGGTGCATTAGATTGAAAATGATATAAATGCCCTCAAAACTCTAATTTTACCATTATAATCCAAATCTATACCAAACATTATTATTATGAGAAGTTGTTATAAAAAGGCTAAAAGATAATAATTTAAAATATGTTAGTATGTAGGTAATATTTAAGATTTAATGATTGACTCTATTTTTCATTATGCATGCATAGGGATGTAAATGGGGCAGATAATACCTAAAACCCAAAGGATTTTACTCGATGGTTATGGATATGGGTAATGATAAAAGGATATAGACACAGATATGGGTCGAGGTTAAAAATACATGGCGGGTTTGAGTACGGATACGGGTAAGGGGTATCCATACCCATATACGTACCTATATCCATATCCGTTTACTAGTTATATATTTACTATTTTACCCTTACCTTTTATATAATAATAGTTTACAATTAGAAATTTAAATGGGTGATAGGTAACAGGTAATGAGTTTAGCCATTAGATAATGGATTATTTATTGGTTATTTATAATTAATCGGATAATGGGTTATCCATCGGGTAACGGATATCCGTCGGGTATGGATATGGGTATATTAGTGAATATCCGTTCGGGTATGGGTATGGATATGGATATAGATTTTTTAATCGGGATCGAGTATGGATATAGGGTACCCGATCCGAACCCGCCCCGTTTACATCCCTATGTATGCATTTAGCAACATATGTGTATAAACCCTAATCATGTATTTCTAACGTGTCATATATTCCCTACAACACATGCATACATATTTATGTTATGACACGGCATTTAATATAGCAACTAACATCATGTGTAGATAAGGAAATATTTCAAATCCTAAAGCATACAAATAACAATTATTGTGTTTTAACCCTAATCATGTGTGCATGCTTTTATGTTATTTATATCAACCCTAGCTACACATATAATGATAATCATGGAATAATTAACATATCATAAACATAATATCTTCGCAAAGTAGAAAACTCTATACATGCATACGTTCACCATTTAACAAATTACACATGCATATCACTCATAGTTAATTGCAAGCTAAATGTATGGACTAATTATTTATGAGCATGTTATCATCTTATCATACATTTAATAAAACTTGCATAACATAAAAACCAAGAATAATTTGATATATACACAAACTATCATGCTCACACACACATTCTACAGTCTTATAAATGATTAGATTCACCTAAATCCAAGCTACATAAAAGTACAAAAGATCATCTTCTCCATAATACTTCAAGGGTTACCTAAGTAATGAACAACTAACAACATATATATCATAATATAATAAAACATGAAAAAAATCAACTAAACCAAATTAGGAAAAGGTTAAAGAATGACCGGGGTAAAGGAAGCTATGCGAGGCAACAACATAGTAAGGGAGCAAAAATCATGCTACAAGAGTTCACATTGGCACAAAGTAATGCAGGGGTAGGGGCAGTTGCTGCAAAAGGTCATGCAAAAGAGGGGGAGAAAACAATAAAAAGTCACATAGGAAAGGGGGAGGCTACAATATATACTCTTATAGAAAGGTGGGAGGAACAACTAGGCTTGTCGTAGTAAGAAGGGGTGCGATGTTAGTGGTTTATCTAGCAAGGTAAAGGTGATACATGTGGGTGCTTTAGGTGGATTTTGGATGTGTTAAAAGGGAAAGCAACATGAATTTATCATATAGTTAGGGAATTATAATGTGAGGTTTCCACGCTTAAGATATAATGCTTTGATGATAATGGCAAAACAACGAAGGAGAACATTAGGAATTTATTGTGAACAGAAGCTTATGATGGTAGGGGAGATGGAGCATACCAAAGGATTAGCTTTTAGTGGGATCCAAAATAGAAAAAGAGAGAAGAAGAAGAAGAGCTTACATGGGCAATTTTTATGCAGGTAGACGAGTAGATAAAGATGAGGATGACAAGAGAGGCAGATACAAGTATCAAAAAGAACGAGAATGCAAGAGTGGTATATGTTGGGGATAAGGGGTGAGAAAATACAAAATCTCCATAGGATAAGGGTGTTATTTAGAATAGCTTAATTAAGGAAAAATACCCGATTAGTATAATTTTGGTCCATTGATATGATAGATATATGTTAGGGTTCCAATTAGGGTAAAAACTAATAACCCACATTTTATCCAAATTTTACCCTAATTAAATTTATATCTAATATGCCATATTAATACACATAATAATATTACAGTTAATACAAACTATCCTATAATAATTATCATTATTAATTTTAAATTATTATTAGTTTATAATTAGGGCTTTTAAAATCAAAGTATTACAATTACATCCAATATATAATACACCTAGTATTTGGAGTATTCTATTATTGGCTTGTGATGTAGAATATCACTCCATTTAGATTGAGGTGAATCTATGTTATATTAAATTAGGTAGGTTAACTAAGTTAGGTTAAACTATAGGAATAGTTAAAATTGTTTTTTGTATATTTTTTATATTAATCAAGATGAAAAAGGAATAATAAAAAATTATTAAGTTAGTAAGCTTTGCTTTTTTTAACCACCGATTTGGAGGGTAATCATTTTAGGATAAATTGAGATTAAATAATGTTAATATTTAATGTAACCTAATAAGGTTAAGTATAAGGAACTTATTAGAAAATATAATTAACATAAAAATTAATATTCATTAACTTCTCTTAATCTAAATTCAATGTTGTATGAGTCTTGGTTTCCTTTCATGTATGTTCTCAGTTTGTACGCTTCTTCCATAATTACCTATTTATGATCTTATAGAAGTTTTAGTAGCTTTATTTATTGATGGAAAATTGTTCAAAGAAAATATTAATGATATTTTTCAATGCTTATTGTCATTTGGTCTTAAATCGAACGAAAACTATCAATAAGAGGAGGTAAAATTGTAATGAGAATATTTGAATGAAATACCAAAATGGCACTTTTGGGTTTATCAAACACCAAAATAGTCCTCCTAGTTAAAAATTAATTAAAATAACCCCTATTAAACGCAAACTAATGGTGCATTTTTTTCATCCAGAGAAAATAAGCCTGATCATCAGGCATGTTTCGTTAAAGGCCAATGATTGATCCCTTTATTTAAGAGGTTACTTTATTTGAAAATTCAAGTGTATAAACATGTTTCATGAGCCTAAATCCTTGCCAGTTTTCTTCATGCCCACACTAGCTTCATTTTATTTATCCTCTCTCTCTCTTTCTACCTCCCAAACTCAACAACTTCATCTTCAACTGTCTCTCAAACTCCCTCTTCAACTTTGCCTCGCTAGATATAGACACTTCGTTTCATTCTTACAATCCTATCCACTAATTTCAAGTATGCCTTTAAGTTTAGAATGATTTATTTACTTATTTATTTTCAGCTAAAATTTTATAATTTTGACTAGATTTTTTCCCTAAATTTTATAATTTATGAATAAACTTTTAAATTTTGTATAATTTAGTTAAGTATAGGTTATTACTGTTGTTATGCTTTTTAGATTATATAATTAACATTCCATGTATATTTTTTATTATAGTTGAAAATATGAATATGTTTTTAAAACTCTTCATTGAAATACATATTTTATTCAATAAAAAAGTATTTGTTGATAAGTTATTAAAAAGTGTTGAGTGCTACCATAGATTATTTTAATGATATTGTAAATTTAAATTTTATCAAAATATTAGTATATTTTTTGTAATTAATAGTAAATTTTGATTATCGCAAATTGATGACCAACGATTTAGACATTCATGCAAAAATAATGAGTTAGATAGTGTTTATATCTTTCAATCAAATGGGTAAAAGATAATGTTCTCAAGGAAAACTTTTACTATATTAATAAAACTACAAGATATGGATGTAAATGGAAACTTTAGTTATATGTGTTTAATGATAACTATTATGATTACGGACAACTGAGCTCTTACTAGGCCTTCATTCTCTTTGGTAATAAAATCATATGTAAAATTCAAATGATAACCATTTGGATTCTCCAAGAGACATTGATGCAGATCATTGTATGATGTGATGTTCATCCTCCCCAAATAAGTTTATCATACATGGTTGCAACCTCCAAGAAAATCTCTCATAAGCTATTTCAAACCTTATCGTTGATGATTGATCTGTCTAGCGGGGTAGCTTCACAAAAAGTGATTAGCATTTAACATTATGCATAAACTCATCTTTTGAAGAAAATATTTGATGAACTTCAAAATCACGTGCAAAGCTTGAAGTTGATACTATCTATCGGAATGAGAAGACTTCTCCCCCATTATCTCATTCTAATATATCCTAAATATCTTGAATGAGTATATACCCCTTATATAAATTTTTTTTCCGATAGAGATGTCATATTCATGAACTCACTTAATATAGTAGATGATAAAATAAATATAACTTTATCTGGGTTTTCTTCAGAGGTAAGTTTCTTATACTCATACTTTTATTTTTCAATATAAAATTAGTAAAAATTTACTCATCCTATACTTGAAAACCAAAAAGAAATAAAAATAGTATATTTTGTGTATCTACCAAGTTTGTACATTATAATTTTAATTTAAGGGTTGCAAAATATTGATCCCTACTCTCATTTTAGGTATCATACATTATGCACATAATAAACTCTTTGCACTTAAAGTAGTATTGATAGATGCATAATAATAATAATAATAATAATAATAATAATAATAATAATAATAATAATAATAATAATAATAATAATATATTATTTTCAATTAATCAATATAAAATATTACTTATTTTCTCTTCTCAATTATATCTGCAACACTTATTTTTTCAACCAAAAAATAACTACATCATAAATTCTGTAACAATTTTAATAAGTTTACAATCTACCCTTTTTTTACAAGTACATAATTTGTAATTACAACATTTTCAATCAATCAACACAAAGGTAGTATTTCTTTTGTTTGCTCTTCCTAAATATAACCTCTTTTGAATATGAAAAAATATATAAATCTTCTACTCAATAGAGTTTTCACATTATATCAAATGGGTTACTCCTATGTCCAACATATGTACATTTTAACAACAAAAGATCCATTTTTTTATAAATGTAATAAAATTAAAATACATACAAATTCAACTTTAGTTAGCATTATTATTATTCATAATTCTAAACACAATATATACACAAAAAAATTAAAAATATTCTAGCACAATTTTAGAAATATAAACTAAAATTAAAGCTAAATTTTAGTACAATTATATATAGCATACAAAATTAAAACTAATATCTATATTATACACAATAATTGTGTTAGATTTCATAATATAATACATATAACACACAAAATTAAGAACTAAATATATATGATAAAATAATTATATATAATCTAATGTAATCCAACATATATTATAATTTTTAAGAAAAAATCTAAAAAAAATAAACATACCTTATATACCTTATATTTGATATCTAATTGCAATAAAGAAGGAAAAAAATGAGGAGGAGAGTTAAATATTTGAAGAGAGATTAAGAGAAAGGGGGTGAGGCGAGAAAGGTAGTGTTGTATTGAGATGAAAGGGATAACCACTATATATTTAATAAAATATGTCTTATCGATGAGCATGTATTGGGTGAAAATTTTTTATTTAAAAAACATGTATATCCGTTAGGCGTTTATAAATTAGGAATTTAAAAAAAATTAAGTTTATGCTTTTAATAAAACATGCTTGATGAAGAAGTGCATATGCACTGGATATTTTTAAAAAATTGTTCATTGGTCTTTGATGTGACACATATTATAACACCTCAAAATGTACTTTTTTTTTAAAGCTGAAGTAATTAAATTAGAACCCATGAATTCTAAGGATGTTACTACCACACTTAGTACCAGACTAGTTATCTCCGACCGTTCCATTACCAAGTGCTAAGGCTAAAAGAAAATTTTGTTAAACTTTAATTTATACTTAAATTAGAGCTCGTAACATCAAAGATCAGAGTATGTGTACAGAATTGTAATTCATATCCAAAAGAGAAATAATCTTACAACTAATAAAAGATTCATTTAAGATACTTAATACTAGGTAATAAATCAAAAGGGATAAATCTGATACAAAAGAAATAACAAACGAAAATAAATCGCATAAAGAGTGAATACGGCCACGACACTCTCGAACTTGGAGCCAAAACATGCTCAACACTCAGCCCCGCCTGATGTATTGCTCACCTACACAAAGTCAGAAGGGCCTTCTACTCGTGGGAATGAGCAACACCCATGAAAGGGGTGATCAGTATGCTATGTACTGAGTAAAGTAACCGTGCACTAAGGCCAACACACAAGGTCACATAAATCATGCATAATAAATAAAATATCATAAAGTTCGATATAATAACATAAAGACATATGAACATTTAGGTGAATAAAACAAAGGTCCATTATAAACCATATTAATTTCATAATTAATCTCTTATCAACATTCTTTTCACACCATATTCTTTATCATGTCCACACGAGTACTGGAACCCCACTATTTTAGCTAGTGGATCGGTCTCCAGGGCACTCCAACACCTAGCCACTATTCTAGCAAGTGGATTGGTCGCTTAGAGTAACATATCCTACCACTATTTTATACCAATGGATCGGTCTAGCCCCTGTTCGCATGGTGTTCCGCTGTAAGTATTAGTGTCTTTTATGTTTTAGCACAACTGTAATGTTTGGTTTATTGAGCTCGGGATCCCTCACTATTATAGCCGGTGGAGCGGTCGCCTAGGGTAACATACCCTACCACTATTATACGGCGGTGGATCGGTCTCCAAGATACCGTAGTACCTGGCCACTATTATGCTGGTGGATCAGTCTGGGCCTGGCTCAATATCTTCCACTTTACATGATTAATGTCTTAAGTATCTTATTCAGAAATTTTAAACGCTAGACATGCATGAATCACTCCCTTTACACTTATCATTTAACTGACCCGTATCATATCATAAGAACCTTGTGCCTCCTAACTTACCCCAACATCCTCTCCTCCATATCCTATCTCACATTAGAAGCCCATCTCTTAAGTATATGGGTTAAGGCCCACTACTTTACACTGCCAAGTCCAATCCACATCTCACTCTAGGGTTTTATCCTAAAACCCTAATTTTAACCTTTGTGTCCATCCCACTCTACTTCACACAACCCGAATTATTTTAACACTCCACACAACACAACCCATAGATTCAATTCTCATCATCATATTTTAATCACCAAATACACGTGTGACCACGAAACCCTAAGTAGCCACGCCAAACCCTAACTATCTATAGCAAACCCTAGCTTCCTTGTGTCAATATATCACCCTTCCATTTCTCACATTCCATTTATTATTTTTCCATGCCAATCATGCTCATCATTGCTTGATTTTTTTCATCATTTTCTCGTACTCCACTCAACCTCATTCATTTATCCATTTTACCACATCCTTAAATTAGGGTTTTTTATCCCAAACCTTAGCATAGCCTCGTATGTACCCTTATAATGTCCTACATACTATTTTTTACCCAAAGTATTCAAACACCCAAAAAACACTTACATTACCTTCCTCACATCCCAAATCAACTTTCCATACGTAAATTTCACGCCCATGCAGACTTTACACATCCCATGCAACCATTTCGAATTTTTCAGACGAAACCTTGAAACTCCCACGTGAAACCCTAGATTCAACCATGCAAACCCTAGATCCATCCGTACAAAAAAACCCTAGATTCCTCCATACAAAACCTTAGATTCAATCCTTACAAAACCCTAGATTAGATCCTCCCATACAACACCATAGAATCTTCCATGCAAACCTTAAGTCCATCCATACAAAACCCTAGTTTAGATTCTCCC